>OX336390.1:345956409-355538909 GCA_946902985.2 Meconema thalassinum
AGTATTGACGTCACGAGAATGCCAATGTGCTACGGGAGTCAAACTCCCTTCCATAAAGCAAAAATCCTTACCATGGCAATCCAAATAAGGTTTTGAATATTCCAGAAGGGAATATGATGCAGTTTCCATTTGAGCGGATGAATTATCAATAAATGATCAAAATGGGTCCGGTTAGCTCAAACAATGCCAGCGTTTCGCCCAAGTGTGCCGTTGGGCTCGTCAGTTGGTACAGACACACCTACCAATACGCGAGGCTAGCACATACTGAGAAGGCCATGCAAGACACAAAATACCAGCAGTATTGACGGCACGAGCATGCCAAAGTGCTACGGGAGTCAAGCTCCCTTTCATAAAGACAAGAGCCTTACTTGGCAATCCAAATATGGTTTTGAATATTCCAGAAGGGAATATGATGCAGTTTCAATTTGAGCGGATGATTTATCAATAAATGATCAAAAATGCTCCGGTTAGCTCAAACAATGCCAGCGTTTCGCCCCCGTGTGCCGTTGGGCTCGTCAATTGGTACAGACACACCTACCAATAACGCACGGCTAGCACATACAGAGGAAGGCCATCCAAGACACAAAATACAAGCAGTATTGACGTCACGAGCATGGCAATGTGCTACGGGAGTCAAACTCCCTTTCATAAAGACAAAAGCCCTTACCTTGGCAATCCAAATAAGGTTTTGAATATTCCAGAAGGGAATATGATACAGGTTCCGTTTGAGCGGATGAATTATCAATAAATGATCAAAATGGTCCGGCTAGCTCAAACAATGCCAGCGTTTCGCCCCAGTGTTCCGTTGGGCTCGTCAGTTGGTACAGACTCACCTACCAATTAGGCGTGGCAAGCACATACTGAGAAGGCCATGCAAGACACAAAATACAAAGCAGTATTGACGTCACGAGCATGCCAATATGCTACGGGAGTCAAACTCCCTTTCATAAAGGCAAAAGCCTTACCTTGGCAATCCAAATAAGGTTTTGAATATTCCAGAAGGGAATATGATGCAGTTTCCATTTGAGCGAATGAATTATCAATAAATGATCGGAATGGTCCGGTTAGCTCAAACAATGCCAGCGTTTCGCCCCAGTGTGCCGCTGGGCTCGTCATTTGGTACAGACACACCTACCAATACGCGTGGCTAGCACATCCTGAGAAGGCCATGCAAGACACAAATACAAGCAGTATTGACGTCACGAGCATGCCAATGTGCTACGGGAGTCAAACTCCCTTTCATCGAGACAAAAGCCTTACCTTGGCAATCCAAATAAGGTTTTTGAATATTCCAGAAGGGAATATGATGCGGTTTCCATTTGAGCGGATGAATTATCAATAAATGATCAAAATGGTCCGGTTAGCTCAAACAATGCCAGTGTTTCGCCCAGTGTGCCGTTGGGCTCGTCAGTTGGTATAGATACGCCTACCAATACGCGTGGCTAGCACATACTGAGAAGGCCCTGCAAAACATTAAAATACAAGCAGTATTGGCGTCACGAGCATGCCAATGTGCTACGGGAGGTCAAACTCCCTTTCATCGAGACAGAAGCCTTACCTTGGCAATCCAAATAAAGTTTTGAATATTCCAGAAGGGAATATGATGCGGTTTCCATTTGAGCGGATGAATTATCAATAAATGATCAAAATGGTCGGTTAGCTCAAACAATGCCAGCGTTTCGCCCCAGTGTGCCGTTGGGCTCGTCAGTTGGTACAGACACTCCTAAGAATACGCGTGGCTGGAACATTCTGAGAAGGCCATGCAAGACACAATATACAAGCGGTATTGACGTCACGAGCATGCCAATGTTCTACGGTATCCAACTCCCTTTCATAAAGACAAAAGCCTTACCTTGGCAATCCAAATAATGTTTTGAATATTCCAGAAGGGAATATGATGCAGTTTCCATTTGAGCGGATGAATTATAAATAAATGATCAAAATGGTCGGGTTAACTCAAACAATGCCAGCGTTTCGCCCCAGTGTGCCGTTGGGCTCGTCAGTTGGTACAGATACACCTACAAATACGCGGGGCTAGCTCGTACTGAGAAGGCCATGCAAGACACAAAATACAAGCAGTATTGATGTCACGTGCATGCCAATGTGCTACGGGAGTCAAGCTCCCTTCCATAAAGGCAAAAATCCTTACCATGGGCAATCCAAATAAGGTTTTGAATAATCCAGAAGGGAATATGATGCAGTTTCCATTTGGGGCGGATGAATTATCAATAAATGATCAAAATGGTCCGGTTAGCTCAAACAATGCTAGTGTTTCGGCCCAGTGTGCCGTTGGGCTCGTCAGTTGGTACAGACACGCCTACCAATACGCGTGGCTAGCACATACTGAGATGGCCATGCAAGACACAAAATACAACCAGTATTGACGTCACGTGCATGCCAATGTGCTACGGGAGTCAAACTCCCTTTCATAAGACAACAGTCTTACCTTGGCAATCCAAATAAGGTTTTGAATATTGTAGAGGGGAATATGATGCAGTTTCCACTTGAAACGGATGAATTATCAATAAATGATCAAAATGGTCCTGTTAGCTCAAACAATGCCAACGTTTCGCCCCAGTGTGCCGTTGGGCTCGTCTGTTTGTACAGACACACCTACCAATACGCACGGCTAGCACGTACTTAGAAGGCCATGCAAGACACAAAATAAAAGCAGTATTGACGTCACGAGCATGACAATGTGCTACGGGAGTCAAACACCCTTTCATCAGGACAAAAGCCTTACCTTGGCAATCCAAATAAGGTTTTGAATATTCCAGAAGGGAATATGATGCAGTTTCCATTTGAGCGGATGAATTATCAATAAATTATCAAAATGGTCCGGTTATTTCAAACAATGCCAGCGTTTCGCCCCACTGTGCCGTTGGGCTTGTCAGTTGGTACAGACACGCCTACCAGTACGCGTGGCTAGCACATACTGAGGAGGCCATGCAAGACACAAAATACAAGCAGTATTGACGTCACGAGCATGCCAATGTGCTACGGGAGTCAAAGTCCCTTTCATAAAGACAAAAGCCTTACCTTGGCAAACCAAATAAGGTTTTGAATATTCCAGAAGGGAATATGGTGCTGTTTCCATTTGAGAGTATGAATTATCAATAAATCACCAAAATGGTCCGGTTAGCTCAAACAATGCCAGCGTTTCGCCCCAGTGTGCCGTTGGGCTCGTCAGTTGGTACAGACACACCTACCAATACGCACGGCTAGCACATACAGAGGAGGCCATCCAAGACACAAAATACAAGCAGTATTGACATCACAAGCATGCCAATGTGCTACGGGAGTCAAACTCCCTTTCATAAAGACAAAAGCCTTACCTTGGCAATCCAAATAAGGTTTTGAATATTCCAGAAGGGAATATGATGCAGTTTCCATTTGAGCGGATGAATTATCAATAAATGAGCAAAATGCTCAGGTTAGCCCAAACAATGCCAGCGTTTCGCCCAAGTGTGCCGTTGGGCTCGTCAGTTGGTACAGACACTCCTACCAATACGCGTGGCTAGCACATACTGAGAAGGCCATGCAAGACACAAAATACAAGCAGTATTGACGTCACGAGCATGCCAATGTGCTACGGGAGTCAAACTCCCTTTCATAAAGACAAAAGCCTTACCTTGGCAATCCAAATAAGGTTTTGAATATTCCAGAAGGGAATATGAAGCAATTTCCATTTAAGCGGATGAATTATCAATAAATGATCAAAATGGACCGATTAGCTCCAACAATGCCAGCTTTTCGCCCCAGTGTGCCGTTGGGCTCGTCGTTTGGCACAGACACTCCTACCAATACGCGTGGCTAGCACATACTGAGAAGGCCATGCAAGACACAAAATACAAGCAGTATTGACGTCACGAGCATGCCAATGTGCTACGGGAGTCAAACTCCCTTTCATAAAGACAAAAGCCTTACCTTGGCAATCCAAATAAGGTTTTGAATATTCCAGAAGGGAATATGATGCAGTTTCCATTTGAGCGAATGAATTATCAATAAATGATCGGAATGGTCCGGTTAGCTCAAACAATGCCAGCGTTTCGCCCCAGTGTGCCGCTGGGCTCGTCATTTGGTACAGACACACCTACCAATATGCGTGGCTAGCACATACTGAGAAGGCCATGCAAGACACAAAATACAAGCAGTATTGACGTCACGAGCATGCCAATGTGCTACGGGAGTCAAACTCCCCTTCATCGAGACAAAAGCCTTACCTTGGCAATCCAAATAAGGTTTTGAATATTCCAGAAGGGAATATGATGCAGTTTCAATTTGAGCGGATGATTTATCAATAAATGATCAAAATGCTCCGGTTAGCTCAAACAATGCCAGCGTTTCGCCCCCGTGTGCCGTTGGGCTCGTCAGTTGGTACAGACACACCTACCAATACGCACGGCTAGCACATACAGAGAAGGCCATCCAAGACACAAAATACAAGCAGTATTGACGTCACGAGCATGGCAATGTGCTACGGGAGTCAAACTCCCTTTCATAAAGACAAAAGCCTTACCTTGGCAATCCAAATAAGGTTTTGAATATTCCAGAAGGGAATATGATACAGGTTCCGTTTGAGCGGATGAATTATCAATAAATGATCAAAATGGTCCGGTTAGCTCAAACAATGCCAGCGTTTCGCCCCAGTGTTCCGTTGGGCTCGTCAGTTGGTACAGACTCACCTACCAATAGGCGTGGCAAGCACATACTGAGAAGGCCATGCAAGACACAAAATACAAGCAGTATTGACGTCACGAGCATGCCAATATGCTACGGGAGTCAAACTCCCTTTCATAAAGGCAAAAGCCTTACCTTGGCAATCCAAATAAGGTTTTGAATATTCCAGAAGGGAATATGATGCAGTTTCCATTTGAGCGAATGAATTATCAATAAATGATCGGAATGGTCCGGTTAGCTCAAACAATGCCAGCGTTTCGCCCCAGTGTGCCGCTGGGCTCGTCATTTGGTACAGACACACCTACCAATACGCGTGGCTAGCACATCCTGAGAAGGCCATGCAAGACACAAAATACAAGCAGTATTGACGTCACGAGCATGCCAATGTGCTACGGGAGTCAAACTCACTTTCATCGAGACAAAAGCCATACCTTGGCAATCCAAATAAGGTTTTGAATATTCCAGAAGGGAATATGATGCGGTTTCCATTTGAGCGGATGAATTATCAATAAATGATCAAAATGGTCCGGTTAGCTCAAACAATGCCAGTGTTTCGCCCCAGTGTGCCGTTGGGCTCGTCAGTTGGTATAGATACGCCTACCAATACGCGTGGCTAGCACATACTGAGAAGGCCCTGCAAAACATAAAATACAAGCAGTATTGGCGTCACGAGCATGCCAATGTGCTACGGGAGTCAAACTCCCTTTCATCGAGACAAAAGCCTTACCTTGGCAATCCAAATAAGGTTTTGAATATTCCAGAAGGGAATATGATGCGGTTTCCATTTGAGCGGATGAATTATCAATAAATGATCAAAATGGTCCGGTTAGCTCAAACAATGCCAGCGTTTCGCCCCAGTGTGCCGTTGGGCTCGTCAGTTGGTATAGATACGCCTACCAATACGCGTGGCTAGCACATACTGAGAAGGCCCTGCAAGACATAAAATACAAGCAGTATTGACGTCACGAGCATGCCAATGTGCTACAGGAGTCAAACTCCCTTTCATAAAGACAAAAGCCTTACCTTGGCAATCCAAATAAGGTTTTGAATATTCCAGAAGGGAATATGATGCGGTTTCCATTTGAGCGGAAGAATTATCAATAAATGATCAAAATGGTCCGGTTAGCTCAAACAATACCAGTGTTTCGCCCTACTGTGCCGTTGGGCTCGTCAGTTGGTACAGACACACCTACAAATTCGCAGGGCTAGCTCATACTGAGAAGGCCAAGCAAGACACAAAATACAAGCAGTATTGACGTCACGAGAATGCCAATGTGCTACGGGAGTCAAACTCCCTTCCATAAAGGCAAAAATCCTTACCATGGCAATCCAAATAAGGTTTTGAATATTCCAGAAGGGAATATGATGCAGTTTCCATTTGAGCGGATGAATTATCAATAAATGATCAAAATGGTCCGGTTAGCTCAAACAATGCCAGCGTTTCGCCCAAGTGTGCCGTTGGGCTCGTCAGTTGGTACAGACACACCTACCAATACGCGAGGCTAGCACATACTGAGAAGGCCATGCAAGACACAAAATACAAGCAGTATTGACGTCACGAGCATGCCAAAGTGCTACGGGAGTCAAGCTCCCTTTCATAAAGACAAGAGCCTTACCTTGGCAATCCAAATAAGGTTTTGAATATTCCAGAAGGGAATATGATGCAGTTTCAATTTGAGCGGATGATTTATCAATAAGTGATCAAAATGCTCCGGTTAGCTCAAACAATGCCAGCGTTTCGCCCCCGTGTGCCGTTGGGCTCGTCAGTTGGTACAGACACACCTACCAATACGCACGGCTAGCACATACAGAGAAGGCCATCCAAGACACTAAATACAAGCAGTATTGACGTCACGAGCATGGCAATGTGCTACGGGAGTCAAACTCTCTTTCATAAAGACAAAAGCCTTACCTTGGCAATCCAAATAAGGTTTTGAATATTCCAGAAGGGAATATGAAGCAATTTCCATTTGAGCGTATGAATTATCAATAAATGATCAAAATGGACCGATTAGCTCAAACAATGCCAGCGTTTCGCCCCAGTGTGCCGTTGGGCTCGTCATTTGGTACAGACACTCCTACCAATACGCCTGGCTAGCACATACTGAGAAGGCCATGCAAGACACAAAATACAAGCAGTATTGACGTCACGAGAATGCCAATGTGCTACGGGAGTCAAAATCCCTTTCATAAAGACAAAAGCCTTACCTTGGCAATCCAAATAAGGTTTTGAATATTCCAGAAGGGAATATGAAGCAATTTCCATTTGAGGGGATGAATTATCAATAAATGATCAAAATGGTCCGATTAGCTTAAACAATGCCAACGTTTTGCCCCAGAGTGCCGTTGGGCTCGTCATTTGGTACAGACACACCTACCAATACGCGTGGCTAGCACATACTGAGAAGGCCATGCAAGACACAAAATACCAGCAGTATTGACTTCACGAGCATGCCTAAGTGCTACGGGAGTCAAACTCCCTTTCATCAGGACAAAAGCCTTACATTGGCAATCCAAATAAGGTTTTGAATATTCCAGAAGGGAATATGATGCTGTTTCCATTTGAGAGGATGAATTATCAATAAATGATCAAAATGGTCTGGTTAGCTCAAACAATGCCAGCGTTTCGCCCCAGTGTGCCGTTGGGCTCGTCAGTTGGTACAGACAAGCCTACCAATACGCGTGGCTAGCACGTACTGAGAAGGCCATGCATGACACAAAATACAAGCAGTTTTGACGTCACGAGCATGCCAATGTGCTACGGAAGTCAAGCTCCCTTTCATAAAGACAAAAGCCTTACCTTGGCAATCCAAATAAGGTTCTATATATTCCAGAAGGGAATATGATGCAGTTTCCATTTGAGCGGATGATTTTTCAATAAATGATCAAAATGGTCCGATTAGCTCAAACAATGCCAGCGTTTCGCCCCAGTGTGCCTTTGGGCTCGTCAGTAGGTACACACACGCCTACCAATACGCGTGGCTAGCACATACTGAGAAGGCCATGCAAGACACAAAATACAAGCAGTATTGATGTCACGAGGATGCCAATGTGCTACGGGAGTCAAACTCCCTTTCATAAAGGCAAAAGCCTTACCTTGGTAATCCAAATAAGGTTTTGAATATTCCAGAAGGGAATATGATGCGGTTTCCATTTGAGCGGATGAATTATCAATAAATGATCAAAATGGTCCGGTTAGCTCAAACAATGCCAGCGTTTCGCCCCAGTGTGCCGTTGGGCTCATCAGTTGGTATAGATACGCCTACCAATACGCGTGGCTAGCACATACTGAGAAGGCCCTGCAAAACATAAAATACAAGCAGTATTGGCGTCACGAGCATGCCAATGTGCTACGGGAGTCAAACACCCTTTCATCGAGACAAAAGCCTTACCTTGGCAATCCAAATAAGGTTTTGAATATTCCAGAAGGGAATATGATGCGGTTTCCATTTGAGCGGATGAATTATCAATAAATGATCAAAATGGTCCGGTTAGCTCAAACAATGCCAGCGTTTCGCCCCAGTGTGCCGTTGGGCTCGTCAGTTGGTACAGACACTCCTAAGAATACGCGTGGCTGGAACATTCTGAGAAGGCCATGCAAGACACAATATACAAGCGGTATTGACGTCACGAGCATGCCAATGTTCTACGGTATCCAACTACCTTTCATAAAGACAAAAGCCTTACCTTGGCAATCCAAATAATGTTTTGAATATTCCAGAAGGGAATATGATGCAGTTTCCATTTGAGCGGATGAATTATCAATAAATGATCAAAATGGTCCGGTTAGCTCAAACAATACCAGCGTTTCGCCCCACTGTGCCGTTGGGCTCGTCAGTTGGTACAGACACACCTACAAATTCGCAGGGCTAGCTCATACTGAGAAGGCCAAGCAAGACACAAAATACAAGCAGTATTGACGTCACGAGAATGCCAATGTGCTACGGGAGTCAAACTCCCTTCCATAAAGGCAAAAATCCTTACCATGGCAATCCAAATAAGGTTTTGAATATTCCAGAAGGGAATATGATGCAGTTTCCATTTGAGCGGATGAATTATCAATAAATGATCAAAATGGTCCGGTTAGCTCAAACAATGCCAGCGTTTCGCCCAAGTGTGCCGTTGGGCTCGTCAGTTGGTACAGACACACCTACCAATACGCGAGGCTAGCACATACTGAGAAGGCCATGCAAGACACAAAATACAAGCAGTATTGACGTCACGAGCATGCCAACGTGCTACGGGAGTCAAGTTCCCTTTCATAAAGACAAGAGCCTTACCTAGGCAATCCAAATAAGGTTTTGAATATTCCAGAAGGGAATATGATGCAGTTTCAATTTGAGCGGATGATTTATCAATAAATGATCAAAATGCTCCGGTTAGCTCAAACAATGCCGGCGTTTCGCCCCCGTGTGCCGTTGGGCTCGTCAGTTGGTACAGACACACCTACCAATACGCACGGCTAGCACATACAGCGAAGGCCATCCAAGACACAAAATACAAGCAGTATTGACGTCACGAGCATGGCAATGTGCTACGGGAGTCAAACTCCCTTTCATAAAGACAAAAGCCTTACCTTGGCAATCCAAATAAGGTTTTGAATATTCCAGAAGGGAATATAAAGCAATTTCCATTTGAGCGGATGAATTATCAATAAATGATCAAAATGGACCGATTAGCTCAAACAATGCCAGCGTTTCGCCCCAGTGTGCCGTTGGGCTCGTCATTTGGTACAGACACTCCTACCAATACGCCTGGCTAGCACATACTGAGAAGGCCATGCAAGACACAAAATACAAGCAGTATTGACGTCACGAGCATGCCAAAGTGCTACGGGAGTCAAACTCCCTTTCATCAGGACAAGAGCCTTACTTTGGCAATCCAAATAAGGTTTTGAATATTCCAGAAGGGAATATGGTGCTATTTCCATTTGAGAGGATGAATTATCAATAAATGATCAAAATGGTCCGGTTAGCTCAAACAATGCCAGCGTTTCGCCCCAGTGTGCCGTTGGGCTCGTCAGTTGGTACAGACACGCCTATCAATACGCGTGGCTAGCACATACTGAGAAGGCCATGCATGACACAAACTACAAGCAGTATCGACGTCACGAGCATGCCATTGTGCTACGGGAGTCAAACTCCCTTTCATAATGACAAAAGCCTTACCTTGGCAATCCAAATAAGGTTTTGAATATTCCAGAAGGGAATATGGTGCAGTTTCCATTTGAGCGGATGAATTATCAATAAATCACCAAAATGGTCCGGCTAGCTCAAACAATGCCAGCGTTTCGCCCCAGTGTGTTGTTGGGCTCGTCAGTTGGTACAGACACACCTACCGATACGCGAGGCTACCTTATACCGAGAAAGCCATGCCAGACGCAAAATACAAGCAGTATTGACGTCACGAGCATGCCAATGTGCTACTGGAGTCAAACGCTCTTTCATAAAGACAAAAGCCTTACCTTATCAATCCATATAATGCTTTGAATATTCCAGAAGGGAATATGATGCAGTTTCCATTTGAGTGGATGAATTATCAATAAATGATCAAAATGGTCCGGTTAGCTCAAACAATGCCAGCGTTTCGCCCCAGTGTGCCGTTGGGCTCGTCAGTTGGTACAGACTCACCTACCAATAGGCGTGGCTAGCACATACTGAGAAGGCCATGCAAGACACAAAATGCAAGCAGTATTGACGTCACGAGCATGAAAATGTGCTACGGGAGTCAAGCTCCCTTTCATAAAGACAAAAGCCTTACCTTGGCAATCCAAATAAGGTTTTGAATATTCCAGAAGGGAATATGATGCAGTTTCCATTTGAGCGGATGATTTTTCAATAAATGATCAAAATGGTCCGATTAGCTCAAACAATGCCAGCGTTTCGCCCCAGTGTGCCGTTGGGCTCGTCAGTTGGTACACACACGCCTACCAATACGCGTGGCTAGCACATACTGAGAAGGCCATGCAAGACACAAAATACAAGCAGTATTTACTTCACGAGCATGCCAATGTGCTACGGGAGTCAAATTCCCTTTCATAAAGACAAAAGCCTTACCTTGACAATCCAAATAAGGTTTTGAATATTCCAGAAGGGAATATGATGCAGTTTCCATTTAAGCGGATGAATTATCAATAAATGATGAAAATGCTCCGGTTAGTTCAAACAATGCCAGCGTTTTGCCCAAGTGTGCCGTTGGGCTCGTCAGTTGGTACAGACACACCTACCAATACGCGTGGCTAGCACATACTGAGAAGGCCATGCAAGACACAATATACAAGCAGTATTGACGTCACGAGCATGCCAATGTGCTACGGGAGTCAAACTCCCTTTCATAAAGACAAAAGCCTTACCTTGGCAATCCAAATAAGGTTTTGAATATTCCAGAAGGGAATATGAAGCAATTTCCTTTTGAGCGGATGAATTATCAATAAATGATCAAAATGGCCCGATTAGCTTAAACAATGCCAGCGTTTCGCCCCAGTGTGCCGTTGGGCTCGTCATTTGGTACAGACACACCTACCAATACGCGTGGCTAGCACATACCGAGAAGGCCATGCAAGACACAAAATACAAGCAGTATTGACGTCACGAGCATGCCTAAGTGCTACGGGAGTCAAACTCCCTTTCATCAGGACAAAAGCCTTACATTGGCAATCCAAATAAGGTTTTGAATATTCCAGAAGGGAATATGATGCTGTTTCCATTTGAGAGGATGAATTATCAATAAATGATCAAAATGGTCCGGTTAGCTCAAACAATGCCAGCGTTTCGCCCCAGTGTGCCGTTGGGCTCGTCAGTTGGTACAGACACGCCTACCAATACGCGTGGCTAGCACATACTGAGAAGGCCATGCATGACACAAAATACAAGCAGTATCGACGTCACGAGCATGCCATTGTGCTACGGGAGTCAAACTCCCTTTCATAAAGACAAAAGCCTTACCTTGGCAATCCAAATAAGGTTTTGAATATTCCAGAAGGGAATATGAAGCAATTTCCATTTGAGGGGATGAATTATCAATAAATGATCAAAATGGTCCGATTAGCTTAAACAATGCCAACGTTTTGCCCCAGAGTGCCGTTGGGCTCGTCATTTGGTACAGACACACCTACCAATACGCGTGGCTAGCACATACTGAGAAGGCCATGCAAGACACAAAATACCAGCAGTATTGACTTCACGAGCATGCCTAAGTGCTACGGGAGTCAAACTCCCTTTCATCAGGACAAAAGCCTTACATTGGCAATCCAAATAAGGTTTTGAATATTCCAGAAGGGAATATGATGCTGTTTCCATTTGAGAGGATGAATTATCAATAAATGATCAAAATGGTCTGGTTAGCTCAAACAATGCCAGCGTTTCGCCCCAGTGTGCCGTTGGGCTCGTCAGTTGGTACAGACAAGCCTACCAATACGCGTGGCTAGCACGTACTGAGAAGGCCATGCATGACACAAAATACAAGCAGTTTTGACGTCACGAGCATGCCAATGTGCTACGGAAGTCAAGCTCCCTTTCATAAAGACAAAAGCCTTACCTTGGCAATCCAAATAAGGTTCTATATATTCCAGAAGGGAATATGATGCAGTTTCCATTTGAGCGGATGATTTTTCAATAAATGATCAAAATGGTCCGATTAGCTCAAACAATGCCAGCGTTTCGCCCCAGTGTGCCTTTGGGCTCGTCAGTAGGTACACACACGCCTACCAATACGCGTGGCTAGCACATACTGAGAAGGCCATGCAAGACACAAAATACAAGCAGTATTGATGTCACGAGGATGCCAATGTGCTACGGGAGTCAAACTCCCTTTCATAAAGGCAAAAGCCTTACCTTGGTAATCCAAATAAGGTTTTGAATATTCCAGAAGGGAATATGATGCGGTTTCCATTTGAGCGGATGAATTATCAATAAATGATCAAAATGGTCCGGTTAGCTCAAACAATGCCAGCGTTTCGCCCCAGTGTGCCGTTGGGCTCATCAGTTGGTATAGATACGCCTACCAATACGCGTGGCTAGCACATACTGAGAAGGCCCTGCAAAACATAAAATACAAGCAGTATTGGCGTCACGAGCATGCCAATGTGCTACGGGAGTCAAACACCCTTTCATCGAGACAAAAGCCTTACCTTGGCAATCCAAATAAGGTTTTGAATATTCCAGAAGGGAATATGATGCGGTTTCCATTTGAGCGGATGAATTATCAATAAATGATCAAAATGGTCCGGTTAGCTCAAACAATGCCAGCGTTTCGCCCCAGTGTGCCGTTGGGCTCGTCAGTTGGTACAGACACTCCTAAGAATACGCGTGGCTGGAACATTCTGAGAAGGCCATGCAAGACACAATATACAAGCGGTATTGACGTCACGAGCATGCCAATGTTCTACGGTATCCAACTACCTTTCATAAAGACAAAAGCCTTACCTTGGCAATCCAAATAATGTTTTGAATATTCCAGAAGGGAATATGATGCAGTTTCCATTTGAGCGGATGAATTATCAATAAATGATCAAAATGGTCCGGTTAGCTCAAACAATACCAGCGTTTCGCCCCACTGTGCCGTTGGGCTCGTCAGTTGGTACAGACACACCTACAAATTCGCAGGGCTAGCTCATACTGAGAAGGCCAAGCAAGACACAAAATACAAGCAGTATTGACGTCACGAGAATGCCAATGTGCTACGGGAGTCAAACTCCCTTCCATAAAGGCAAAAATCCTTACCATGGCAATCCAAATAAGGTTTTGAATATTCCAGAAGGGAATATGATGCAGTTTCCATTTGAGCGGATGAATTATCAATAAATGATCAAAATGGTCCGGTTAGCTCAAACAATGCCAGCGTTTCGCCCAAGTGTGCCGTTGGGCTCGTCAGTTGGTACAGACACACCTACCAATACGCGAGGCTAGCACATACTGAGAAGGCCATGCAAGACACAAAATACAAGCAGTATTGACGTCACGAGCATGCCAACGTGCTACGGGAGTCAAGTTCCCTTTCATAAAGACAAGAGCCTTACCTAGGCAATCCAAATAAGGTTTTGAATATTCCAGAAGGGAATATGATGCAGTTTCAATTTGAGCGGATGATTTATCAATAAATGATCAAAATGCTCCGGTTAGCTCAAACAATGCCGGCGTTTCGCCCCCGTGTGCCGTTGGGCTCGTCAGTTGGTACAGACACACCTACCAATACGCACGGCTAGCACATACAGCGAAGGCCATCCAAGACACAAAATACAAGCAGTATTGACGTCACGAGCATGGCAATGTGCTACGGGAGTCAAACTCCCTTTCATAAAGACAAAAGCCTTACCTTGGCAATCCAAATAAGGTTTTGAATATTCCAGAAGGGAATATAAAGCAATTTCCATTTGAGCGGATGAATTATCAATAAATGATCAAAATGGACCGATTAGCTCAAACAATGCCAGCGTTTCGCCCCAGTGTGCCGTTGGGCTCGTCATTTGGTACAGACACTCCTACCAATACGCCTGGCTAGCACATACTGAGAAGGCCATGCAAGACACAAAATACAAGCAGTATTGACGTCACGAGCATGCCAAAGTGCTACGGGAGTCAAACTCCCTTTCATCAGGACAAGAGCCTTACTTTGGCAATCCAAATAAGGTTTTGAATATTCCAGAAGGGAATATGGTGCTATTTCCATTTGAGAGGATGAATTATCAATAAATGATCAAAATGGTCCGGTTAGCTCAAACAATGCCAGCGTTTCGCCCCAGTGTGCCGTTGGGCTCGTCAGTTGGTACAGACACGCCTATCAATACGCGTGGCTAGCACATACTGAGAAGGCCATGCATGACACAAACTACAAGCAGTATCGACGTCACGAGCATGCCATTGTGCTACGGGAGTCAAACTCCCTTTCATAATGACAAAAGCCTTACCTTGGCAATCCAAATAAGGTTTTGAATATTCCAGAAGGGAATATGGTGCAGTTTCCATTTGAGCGGATGAATTATCAATAAATCACCAAAATGGTCCGGCTAGCTCAAACAATGCCAGCGTTTCGCCCCAGTGTGTTGTTGGGCTCGTCAGTTGGTACAGACACACCTACCGATACGCGAGGCTACCTTATACCGAGAAAGCCATGCCAGACGCAAAATACAAGCAGTATTGACGTCACGAGCATGCCAATGTGCTACTGGAGTCAAACGCTCTTTCATAAAGACAAAAGCCTTACCTTATCAATCCATATAATGCTTTGAATATTCCAGAAGGGAATATGATGCAGTTTCCATTTGAGTGGATGAATTATCAATAAATGATCAAAATGGTCCGGTTAGCTCAAACAATGCCAGCGTTTCGCCCCAGTGTGCCGTTGGGCTCGTCAGTTGGTACAGACTCACCTACCAATAGGCGTGGCTAGCACATACTGAGAAGGCCATGCAAGACACAAAATGCAAGCAGTATTGACGTCACGAGCATGAAAATGTGCTACGGGAGTCAAGCTCCCTTTCATAAAGACAAAAGCCTTACCTTGGCAATCCAAATAAGGTTTTGAATATTCCAGAAGGGAATATGATGCAGTTTCCATTTGAGCGGATGATTTTTCAATAAATGATCAAAATGGTCCGATTAGCTCAAACAATGCCAGCGTTTCGCCCCAGTGTGCCGTTGGGCTCGTCAGTTGGTACACACACGCCTACCAATACGCGTGGCTAGCACATACTGAGAAGGCCATGCAAGACACAAAATACAAGCAGTATTTACTTCACGAGCATGCCAATGTGCTACGGGAGTCAAATTCCCTTTCATAAAGACAAAAGCCTTACCTTGACAATCCAAATAAGGTTTTGAATATTCCAGAAGGGAATATGATGCAGTTTCCATTTAAGCGGATGAATTATCAATAAATGATGAAAATGCTCCGGTTAGTTCAAACAATGCCAGCGTTTTGCCCAAGTGTGCCGTTGGGCTCGTCAGTTGGTACAGACACACCTACCAATACGCGTGGCTAGCACATACTGAGAAGGCCATGCAAGACACAATATACAAGCAGTATTGACGTCACGAGCATGCCAATGTGCTACGGGAGTCAAACTCCCTTTCATAAAGACAAAAGCCTTACCTTGGCAATCCAAATAAGGTTTTGAATATTCCAGAAGGGAATATGAAGCAATTTCCTTTTGAGCGGATGAATTATCAATAAATGATCAAAATGGCCCGATTAGCTTAAACAATGCCAGCGTTTCGCCCCAGTGTGCCGTTGGGCTCGTCATTTGGTACAGACACACCTACCAATACGCGTGGCTAGCACATACCGAGAAGGCCATGCAAGACACAAAATACAAGCAGTATTGACGTCACGAGCATGCCTAAGTGCTACGGGAGTCAAACTCCCTTTCATCAGGACAAAAGCCTTACATTGGCAATCCAAATAAGGTTTTGAATATTCCAGAAGGGAATATGATGCTGTTTCCATTTGAGAGGATGAATTATCAATAAATGATCAAAATGGTCCGGTTAGCTCAAACAATGCCAGCGTTTCGCCCCAGTGTGCCGTTGGGCTCGTCAGTTGGTACAGACACGCCTACCAATACGCGTGGCTAGCACATACTGAGAAGGCCATGCATGACACAAAATACAAGCAGTATCGACGTCACGAGCATGCCATTGTGCTACGGGAGTCAAACTCCCTTTCATAAAGACAAAAGCCTTACCTTGGCAATCCAAATAAGGTTTTGAATATTCCAGAAGGGAATATGGTGCAGTTTCCATTTGAGCGGATGAATTATCAATAAATCACCAAAATGGTCCGGCTAGCTCAAACAATGCCAGCGTTTCGCCCCAGTGTGCCGTTGGGCTCGTCAGGTGGTACAGACACACCTACCAATACGCGAGGCTACCTTATACCGAGAAGGCCATGCCAGACACAAAATACAAGCAGTATTGACGTCACGAGCATGCCAATGTGCTACCGGAGTCAAACTCTCTTTCATAAAGACAAAAGCCTTACCTTATCAATCCATATAATGCTTTGAATATTCCAGAAGGGAATATGATGCAGTTTCCATTTGAGCGGATGAATTATCAATAAATGATCAAAATGGTCCGGTTAGCTCAAACAATGCCAGCGTTTCGCCCCAGTGTGCCGTTGGGCTCGTCAGTTGGTACAGACTCACCTACCAATAGGCGTGGCTAGCACATACTGAGAAGGCCATGCAAGACACAAAATACAAGCAGTATTGACGTCACGAGCATGAAAATGTGCTACGGGAGTAAAGCTCCCTTTCATAAAGACAAAAGCCTTACCTTGGCAATCCAAATAAGGTTTTGAATATTCCAGAAGGGAATATGATGCAGTTTCCATTTGAGCGGATGATTTTTCAATAAATGATCAAAATGGTCCGATTAGCTCAAACAATGCCAGCGTTTCGCCCCAGTGTGCCGTTTGGCTCGTCAGTTGGTACACACACGCCTACCAATACGCGTGGCTAGCACATACTGAGAAGGCCATGCAAGACACAAAATACAAGCAGTATTGACGTCACGAGAATGCCAATGTGCTACGGGAGTCAAATTCCCTTTCATAAAGACAAAAGCCTTACCTTGGCAATCCAAATAAGGTTTTGAATATTCCAGAAGGGAATATGGTGCAGCTTCCATTTGAGCGGATGAATTATCCATAAATTACCAAAATGGTCCGATTAGCTCAAACAATGCCAGCGTTTCGCCCCAGTGTGCCGTTGGGCTCGTCAGTTGGTACAGACACACCTACCAATACGCACGGCTAGCAGATACTTAGAAGGCCATGTAAGACAGAAAATACAAGCAGTATTGACGTCACGAGAATGCCAATGTGCTACGGGGGTCAAGCTCCCTTTCATAAAGACAAAAGCCTTACCTCGGCAATCCAAATAAGGTTTTGAATATTCCAGAAGGGAATATGATGCAGTTTCCATTTGAACGGATGAATTATAAATAAATGATCAAAATGGTCGGGTTAACTCAAACAATGCCAGCGTTTCGCCCCAGTGTGCCGTTGGGCTCGTCAGTTGGTACAGATACACCTACAAATACGCGGGGCTAGCTCGTACTGAGAAGGCCATGCAAGACACAAAATACAAGCAGTATTGATGTCACGAGCATGCCAATGTGCTACGGGAGTCAAGCTCCCTTCCATAAAGGCAAAAATCCTTACCATGGCAATCCAAATAAGGTTTTGAATAATCCAGAAGGGAATATGATGCAGTTTCCATTTGGGCGGATGAATTATCAATAAATGATCAAAATGGTCCGGTTAGCTCAAACAATGCTAGTGTTTCGGCCCAGTGTGCCGTTGGGCTCGTCAGTTGGTACAGACACGCCTACCAATACGCGTGGCTAGCACATACTGAGATGGCCATGCAAGACACAAAATACAACCAGTATTGACGTCACGTGCATGCCAATGTGCTACGGGAGTCAAACTCCCTTTCATAAGACAACAGTCTTACCTTGGCAATCCAAATAAGGTTTTGAATATTGTAGAGGGGAATATGATGCAGTTTCCACTTGAACGGATGAATTATCAATAAATGATCAAAATGGTCCTGTTAGCTCAAACAATGCCAACGTTTCGCCCCAGTGTGCCGTTGGGCTCGTCTGTTTGTACAGACACACCTACCAATACGCACGGCTAGCACGTACTTAGAAGGCCATGCAAGACACAAAATAAAAGCAGTATTGACGTCACGAGCATGACAATGTGCTACGGGAGTCAAACACCCTTTCATCAGGACAAAAGCCTTACCTTGGCAATCCAAATAAGGTTTTGAATATTCCAGAAGGGAATATGATGCAGTTTCCATTTGAGCGGATGAATTATCAATAAATTATCAAAATGGTCCGGTTATTTCAAACAATGCCAGCGTTTCGCCCCACTGTGCCGTTGGGCTTGTCAGTTGGTACAGACACGCCTACCAGTACGCGTGGCTAGCACATACTGAGGAGGCCATGCAAGACACAAAATACAAGCAGTATTGACGTCACGAGCATGCCAATGTGCTACGGGAGTCAAAGTCCCTTTCATAAAGACAAAAGCCTTACCTTGGCAAACCAAATAAGGTTTTGAATATTCCAGAAGGGAATATGGTGCTGTTTCCATTTGAGAGTATGAATTATCAATAAATCACCAAAATGGTCCGGTTAGCTCAAACAATGCCAGCGTTTCGCCCCAGTGTGCCATTGGGCTCGTCAGTTGGTACAGACACACCTACCAATACGCACGGCTAGCACATACAGAGGAGGCCATCCAAGACACAAAATACAAGCAGTATTGACATCACAAGCATGCCAATGTGCTACGGGAGTCAAACTCCCTTTCATAAAGACAAAAGCCTTACCTTGGCAATCCAAATAAGGTTTTGAATATTCCAGAAGGGAATATGATGCAGTTTCCATTTGAGCGGATGAATTATCAATAAATGAGCAAAATGCTCAGGTTAGCCCAAACAATGCCAGCGTTTCGCCCAAGTGTGCCGTTGGGCTCGTCAGTTGGTACAGACACTCCTACCAATACGCGTGGCTAGCACATACTGAGAAGGCCATGCAAGACACAAAATACAAGCAGTATTGACGTCACGAGCATGCCAATGTGCTACGGGAGTCAAACTCCCTTTCATAAAGACAAAAGCCTTACCTTGGCAATCCAAATAAGGTTTTGAATATTCCAGAAGGGAATATGAAGCAATTTCCATTTAAGCGGATGAATTATCAATAAATGATCAAAATGGACCGATTAGCTCCAACAATGCCAGCTTTTCGCCCCAGTGTGCCGTTGGGCTCGTCGTTTGGCACAGACACTCCTACCAATACGCGTGGCTAGCACATACT
This sequence comes from Meconema thalassinum, assembly GCA_946902985.2. NCBI lineage: Eukaryota > Metazoa > Arthropoda > Insecta > Orthoptera > Tettigoniidae > Meconema > Meconema thalassinum. Next base: position 345,975,924 of record OX336390.1, read on the forward strand.
GAGAAGGCCATGCAAGACACAAAATACAAGCAGTATTGACGTCACGAGCATGCCAATGTGCTACGGGAGTCAAACTCCCTTTCATAAAGACAAAAGCCTTACCTTGGCAATCCAAATAAGGTTTTGAATATTCCAGAAGGGAATATGATGCAGTTTCCATTTGAGCGAATGAATTATCAATAAATGATCGGAATGGTCCGGTTAGCTCAAACAATGCCAGCGTTTCGCCCCAGTGTGCCGCTGGGCTCGTCATTTGGTACAGACACACCTGCCAATATGCGTGGCTAGCACATACTGAGAAGGCCATGCAAGACACAAAATACAAGCAGTATTGACGTCACGAGCATGCCAATGTGCTACGGGAGTCAAACTCCCCTTCATCGAGACAAAAGCCTTACCTTGGCAATCCAAATAAGGTTTTGAATATTCCAGAAGGGAATATGATGCGGTTTCCTTTTGAGCGGATGAATTATCAATAAATGATCAAAATGGTCCGCTTAGCTCAAACAATGCCAGCGTTTCGCCCCAGTGTGCCGTTGGGCTCGTCAGTTGGTATAGATACGCCTACCAATACGCGTGGCTAGCACATACTGAGAAGGCCCTGCAAGACATAAAATACAAGCAGTATTGACGTCACGAGCATGCCAATGTGCTACGGGAGTCAAACTCCCTTTCATCGAGACAAAAGCCTTACCTTGGCAATCCAAATAAGGTTTTGAATATTCCAGAAGGGAATATGATGCGGTTTCCATTTGAGCGGAAGAATTATCAATAAATGATCAAAATGGTCCGGTTAGCTCAAACAATACCAGCGTTTCGCCCTACTGTGCCGTTGGGCTCGTCAGTTGGTACAGACACACCTACAAATTCGCAGGGCTAGCTCATACTGAGAAAGCCAAGCAAGACACAAAATACAAGCAGTATTGACGTCACGAGAATGCCAATGTGCTACGGGAGTCAAACTCCCTTCCATAAAGGCAAAAATCCTTACCATGGCAATCCAAATAAGGTTTTGAATATTCCAGAAGGGAATATGATGCAGTTTCCATTTGAGCGGATGAATTATCAATAAATGATCAAAATGGTCCGGTTAGCTCAAACAATGCCAGCGTTTCGCCCAAGTGTGCCGTTGGGCTCGTCAGTTGGTACAGACACACCTACCAATACGCGAGGCTAGCACATACTGAGAAGGCCATGCAAGACACAAAATACCAGCAGTATTGACGGCACGAGCATGCCAAAGTGCTACGGGAGTCAAGCTCCCTTTCATAAAGACAAGAGCCTTACCTTGGCAATCCAAATATGGTTTTGAATATTCCAGAAGGGAATATGATGCAGTTTCAATTTGAGCGGATGATTTATCAATAAATGATCAAAATGCTCCGGTTAGCTCAAACAATGCCAGCGTTTCGCCCCCGTGTGCCGTTGGGCTCGTCAGTTGGTACAGACACACCTACCAATACGCACGGCTAGCACATACAGAGAAGGCCATCCAAGACACAAAATACAAGCAGTATTGACGTCACGAGCATGGCAATGTGCTACGGGAGTCAAACTCCCTTTCATAAAGACAAAAGCCTTACCTTGGCAATCCAAATAAGGTTTTGAATATTCCAGAAGGGAATATGATACAGGTTCCGTTTGAGCGGATGAATTATCAATAAATGATCAAAATGGTCCGGTTAGCTCAAACAATGCCAGCGTTTCGCCCCAGTGTTCCGTTGGGCTCGTCAGTTGGTACAGACTCACCTACCAATAGGCGTGGCAAGCACATACTGAGAAGGCCATGCAAGACACAAAATACAAGCAGTATTGACGTCACGAGCATGCCAATATGCTACGGGAGTCAAACTCCCTTTCATAAAGGCAAAAGCCTTACCTTGGCAATCCAAATAAGGTTTTGAATATTCCAGAAGGGAATATGATGCAGTTTCCATTTGAGTGAATGAATTATCAATAAATGATCGGAATGGTCCGGTTAGCTCAAACAATGCCAGCGTTTCGCCCCAGTGTGCCGCTGGGCTCGTCATTTGGTACAGACACACCTACCAATACGCGTGGCTAGCACATCCTGAGAAGGCCATGCAAGACACAAAATACAAGCAGTATTGACGTCACGAGCATGCCAATGTGCTACGGGAGTCAAACTCCCTTTCATCGAGACAAAAGCCTTACCTTGGCAATCCAAATAAGGTTTTGAATATTCCAGAAGGGAATATGATGCGGTTTCCATTTGAGCGGATGAATTATCAATAAATGATCAAAATGGTCCGGTTAGCTCAAACAATGCCAGTGTTTCGCCCCAGTGTGCCGTTGGCAATCCAAATAAGGTTTTGAATATTCCAGAAGGGAATATGATGCAGTTTCCATTTGAGCGGATGAATTATCAATAAATGAGCAAAATGCTCAGGTTAGCCCAAACAATGCCAGCGTTTCGCCCAAGTGTGCCGTTGGGCTCGTCAGTTGGTACAGACACTCCTACCAATACGCGTGGCTAGCACATACTGAGAAGGCCATGCAAGACACAAAATACAAGCAGTATTGACGTCACGAGCATGCCAATGTGCTACGGGAGTCAAACTCCCTTTCATAAAGACAAAAGCCTTACCTTGGCAATCCAAATAAGGTTTTGAATATTCCAGAAGGGAATATGAAGCAATTTCCATTTAAGCGGATGAATTATCAATAAATGATCAAAATGGACCGATTAGCTCCAACAATGCCAGCTTTTCGCCCCAGTGTGCCGTTGGGCTCGTCGTTTGGCACAGACACTCCTACCAATACGCGTGGCTAGCACATACTGAGAAGGCCATGCAAGACACAAAATACAAGCAGTATTGACGTCACGAGCATGCCAATGTGCTACGGGAGTCAAACTCCCTTTCATAAAGACAAAAGCCTTACCTTGGCAATCCAAATAAGGTTTTGAATATTCCAGAAGGGAATATGATGCAGTTTCCATTTGAGCGAATGAATTATCAATAAATGATCGGAATGGTCCGGTTAGCTCAAACAATGCCAGCGTTTCGCCCCAGTGTGCCGCTGGGCTCGTCATTTGGTACAGACACACCTACCAATATGCGTGGCTAGCACATACTGAGAAGGCCATGCAAGACACAAAATACAAGCAGTATTGACGTCACGAGCATGCCAATGTGCTACGGGAGTCAAACTCCCCTTCATCGAGACAAAAGCCTTACCTTGGCAATCCAAATAAGGTTTTGAATATTCCAGAAGGGAATATGATGCGGTTTCCTTTTGAGCGGATGAATTATCAATAAATGATCAAAATGGTCCGGTTAGCTCAAACAATGCCAGCGTTTCGCCCCAGTGTGCCGTTGGGCTCGTCAGTTGGTATAGATACGCCTACCAATACGCGTGGCTAGCACATACTGAGAAGGCCCTGCAAGACATAAAATACAAGCAGTATTGACGTCACGAGCATGCCAATGTGCTACGGGAGTCAAACTCCCTTTCATCGAGACAAAAGCCTTACCTTGGCAATCCAAATAAGGTTTTGAATATTCCAGAAGGGAATATGATGCGGTTTCCATTTGAGCGGAAGAATTATCAATAAATGATCAAAATGGTCCGGTCAGCTCAAACAATACCAGCGTTTCGCCCTACTGTGCCGTTGGGCTCGTCAGTTGGTACAGACACACCTACAAATTCGCAGGGCTAGCTCATACTGAGAAGGCCAAGCAAGACACAAAATACAAGCAGTATTGACGTCACGAGAATGCCAATGTGCTACGGGAGTCAAACTCCCTTCCATAAAGGCAAAAATCCTTACCATGGCAATCCAAATAAGGTTTTGAATATTCCAGAAGGGAATATGATGCAGTTTCCATTTGAACGGATGAATTATCAATAAATGATCAAAATGGTCCGGTTAGCTCAAACAATGCCAGCGTTTCGCCCAAGTGTGCCGTTGGGCTCGTCAGTTGGTACAGACACACCTACCAATACGCGAGGCTAGCACATACTGAGAAGGCCATGCAAGACACAAAATACCAGCAGTATTGACGGCACGAGCATGCCAAAGTGCTACGGGAGTCAAGCTCCCTTTCATAAAGACAAGAGCCTTACCTTGGCAATCCAAATATGGTTTTGAATATTCCAGAAGGGAATATGATGCAGTTTCAATTTGAGCGGATGATTTATCAATAAATGATCAAAATGCTCCGGTTAGCTCAAACAATGCCAGCGTTTCGCCCCCGTGTGCCGTTGGGCTCGTCAGTTGGTACAGACACACCTACCAATACGCACGGCTAGCACATACAGAGAAGGCCATCCAAGACACAAAATACAAGCAGTATTGACGTCACGAGCATGGCAATGTGCTACGGGAGTCAAACTCCCTTTCATAAAGACAAAAGCCTTACCTTGGCAATCCAAATAAGGTTTTGAATATTCCAGAAGGGAATATGATACAGGTTCCGTTTGAGCGGATGAATTACCAATAAATGATCAAAATGGTCCGGTTAGCTCAAACAATGCCAGCGTTTCGCCCCAGTGTTCCGTTGGGCTCGTCAGTTGGTACAGACTCACCTACCAATAGGCGTGGCAAGCACATACTGAGAAGGCCATGCAAGACACAAAATACAAGCAGTATTGACGTCACGAGCATGCCAATATGCTACGGGAGTCAAACTCCCTTTCATAAAGGCAAAAGCCTTACCTTGGCAATCCAAATAAGGTTTTGAATATTCCAGAAGGGAATATGATGCAGTTTCCATTTGAGCGAATGAATTATCAATAAATGATCGGAATGGTCCGGTTAGCTCAAACAATGCCAGCGTTTCGCCCCAGTGTGCCGCTGGGCTCGTCATTTGGTACAGACACACCTACCAATACGCGTGGCTAGCACATCCTGAGAAGGCCATGCAAGACACAAAATACAAGCAGTATTGACGTCACGAGCATGCCAATGTGCTACGGGAGTCAAACTCCCTTTCATCGAGACAAAAGCCTTACCTTGGCAATCCAAATAAGGTTTTGAATATTCCAGAAGGGAATATGATGCGGTTTCCATTTGAGCGGATGAATTATCAATAAATGATCAAAATGGTCCGGTTAGCTCAAACAATGCCAGTGTTTCGCCCCAGTGTGCCGTTGGGCTCGTCAGTTGGTACAGACACGCCTATCAATACGCGTGGCTAGCACATACTGAGAAGGCCATGCATGACACAAACTACAAGCAGTATCGACGTTACGAGCATGCCATTGTGCTACGGGAGTCAAACTCCCTTTCATAAAGACAAAAGCCTTACCTTGGCAATCCAAATAAGGTTTTGAATATTCCAGAAGGGAATATGGTGCAGTTTCCATTTGAGCGGATGAATTATCAATAAATCACCAAAATGGTCCGGCTAGCTCAAACAATGCCAGCGTTTCGCCCCAGTGTGCTGTTGGGCTCGTCAGTTGGTACAGACACACCTACCAATACGCGAGGCTACCTTATACCGAGAAGGTCATGCCAGACACAAAATACAAGCAGTATTGACGTCACGAGCATGCCAATGTGCTACCGGAGTCAAACTCACTTTCATAAAGACAAAAGCCTTACCTTATCAATCCATATAATGCTTTGAACATTCCAGAAGGGAATATGATGCAGTTTCCATTTGAGCGGATGAATTATCAATAAATGATCAAAATGGTCCGGTTAGCTCAAACAATGCCAGCGTTTCGCCCCTGTGTGCCGTTGGGCTCGTCAGTTGGTACAGACTCACCTACCAATAGGCGTGGCTAGCACATACTGAGAAGGCCATGCAAGACACAAAATACAAGCAGTATTGACGTCACGAGCATGAAAATGTGCTACGGGAGTCAAGCTCCCTTTCATAAAGACAAAAGCCTTACCTTGGCAATCCAAATAAGGTTTTGAATATTCCAGAAGGGAATATGGTGCAGCTTCCATTTGAGCGGATGAATTATCCATAAATTACCAAAATGGTCCGGTTAGCTCAAACAATGCCAGCGTTTCGCCCAAGTGTGCCGTTGGGCTCGTCAGTTGGTACAGACACACCTACCAATACGCGTGGCTAGCACATACTGAGAAGGCCATGCAAAACACAAAATACAAGCAGTATTGACGTCACGAGCATGCCAAAGTGCTACGGGAGTCAAGCTCCCTTTCATAAAGACAAGAGCCTTACCTTGGCAATCCAAATAAGGTTTTGAATATTCCAGAAGGGAATATGATGCAGTTTCCATTTAAGCGGATGAATTATCAATAAATGATGAAAATGCTCCGGTTAGTTCATACAATGCCAGCGTTTTGCCCAAGTGTGCCGTTGGGCTCGTCAGTTGGTACAGACACACCTACCAATACGCGTGGCTAGCACATACTGAGAAGGCGATGCAAGACACAATATACAAGCAGTATTGACGTCACGAGCATGCCAATGTGCTACGGGAGTCAAACTCCCTTTCATAAAGACTAAAGCCTTACCTTGGCAATCCAAATAAGGTTTTGAATATTCCAGAAGGGAATATGAAGCAATTTCCTTTTGAGCGGATGAATTATCAATAAATGATCAAAATGGCCCGATTAGCTTAAACAATGCCAGCGTTTCGCCCCAGTGTGCCGTTGGGCTCGTCATTTGGTACAGACACACCTACCAATACGCGTGGCTAGCACATACCGAGAAGGCCATGCAAGACACAAAATACAAGCAGTATTGACGTCACGAGCATGCCTAAGTGCTACGGGAGGCAAACTCCCTTTCATCAGGACAAAAGCCTTACATTGGCAATCCAAATAAGGTTTTGAATATTCCAGAAGGGAATATGATGCTGTTTCCATTTGAGAGGATGAATTATCAATAAATGATCAAAATGGTCCGGTTAGCTCAAACAATGCCAGCGTTTCGCCCCAGTGTGCCGTTGGGCTCGTCAGTTGGTACAGACACGCCTACCAATACGCTTGGCTAGCACATACTGAGAAGGCCATGCATGACACAAAATACAAGCAGTATCGACGTCACGAGCATGCCATTGTGCTACGGGAGTCAAACTCCCTTTCATAAAGACAAAAGCCTTACCTTGGCAATCCAAATAAGGTTTTGAATATTCCAGAAGGGAATATGGTGCAGTGTCCATTTGAGCGGATGAATTATCAATAAATCACCAAAATGGTCCGGCTAGCTCAAACAATGCCAGCGTTTCGCCCCAGTGTGCCGTTGGGCTCGTCAGGTGGTACAGACACACCTACCAATACGCGAGGCTACCTTATACCGAGAAGGCCATGCCAGACACAAAATACAAGCAGTATTGACGTCACGAGCATGCCAATGTGCTACCGGAGTCAAACTCTCTTTCATAAAGACAAAAGCCTTACCTTATCAATCCATATAATGCTTTGAATATTCCAGAAGGGAATATGATGCAGTTTCCATTTGAGCGGATGAATTATCAATAAATGATCAAAATGGTCCGGTTAGCTCAAACAATGCTAGCGTTTCGCCCCAGTGTGCCGTTGGGCTCGTCAGTTGGTACAGACTCACCTACCAATAGGCGTGGCTAGCACATACTGAGAAGGCCATGCAAGACACAAAATACAAGCAGTATTGACGTCACGAGCATGAAAATGTGCTACGGGAGTCAAGCTCCCTTTCATAAAGACAAAAGCCTTACCTTGGCAATCCAAATAAGGTTTTGAATATTCCAGAAGGGAATATGTTGCAGTTTCCATTTGAACGGATGAATTATAAATAAATGATCAAAATGGTCGGGTTAACTCAAACAATGCCAGCGTTTCGCCCCAGTGTGCCGTTGGGCTCGTCAGTTGGTACAGATACACCTTCAAATACGCGGGGCTAGCTCATACTGAGAAGGCCATGCAAGACACAAAATACAAGCAGTATTGATGTCACGAGCATGCCAATGTGCTACGGGAGTCAAGCTCCCTTCCATAAAGGCAAAAATCCTTACCATGGCAATCCAAATAAGGTTTTGAATATTCCAGAAGGGAATATGATGCAGTTTCCATTTGGGCGGATGAATTATCAATAAATGATCAAAATGGTCCGGTTAGCTCAAACAATGCTAGTGTTTCGGCCCAGTGTGCCGTTGGGCTCGTCAGTTGGTACAGACACGCCTACCAATACGCGTGGCTAGCACATACGTAGATGGCCATGCAAGACACAAAATACAAGCAGTATTGACGTCACGAGCATGCCAATGTGCTACGGGAGTCAAACTCCCTTTCATAAGACAACAGTCTTACCTTGGCAATCCAAATAAGGTTTTGAATATTGTAGAAGGGAATATGATGCAGTTTCCACTTGAACGGATGAATTATCAATAAATGATCAAAATGGTCCTGTTAGCTCAAACAATGCCAACGTTTCGCCCCAGTGTGCCGTTGGGCTCGTCTGTTTGTACAGACACACCTACCAATACGCACGGCTAGCACGTACTTAGAAGGCCATGCAAGACACAAAATAAAAGCAGTATTGACGTCACGAGCATGACAATGTGCTACGGGAGTCAAACACCCTTTCATCAGGACAAAAGCCTTACCTTGGCAATCCAAATAAGGTTTTGAATATTCCAGAAGGGAATATGATGCAGTTTCCATTTGAGCGGATGAATTATCAATAAATTATCAAAATGGTCCGGTTATTTCACACAATGCCAGCGTTTCGCCCCACTGTGCCGTTGGGCTTGTCAGTTGGTACAGACACGCCTACCAATACGCGTGGCTAGCACATACTGAGGAGGCCATGCAAGACACAAAATACAAGCAGTATTGACGTCACGAGCATGCCAATGTGCTACGGGAGTCAAAGTCCCTTTCATAAAGACAAAAGCCTTACCTTGGCAAACCAAATAAGGTTTTGAATAATCCAGAAGGGAATATGGTGCTGTTTCCATTTGAGAGTATGAATTATCAATAAATCACCAAAATGGTCCGGTTAGCTCAAACAATGCCAGCGTTTCGCCCCAGTGTGCCGTTGGGCTCGTCAGTTGGTACAGACACACCTACCAATACGCACGGCTAGCACATACAGAGAAGACCATCCAAGACACAAAATACAAGCAGTATTGACATCACAAGCATGCCAATGTGCTACGGGTGTCAAACTCCCTTTCATAAAGACAAAAGCCTTACCTTGGCAATCCAAATAAGGTTTTGAATATTCCAGAAGGGAATATGATGCAGTTTCCATTTGAGCGGATGAATTATCAATAAATGAGCAAAATGCTCAGGTTAGCCCAAACAATGCCAGCGTTTCGCCCAAGTGTGCCGTTGGGCTCGTCAGTTGGTACAGACACACCTACCAATACGCGTGGCTAGCACATACTGAGAAGGCCATGCAAGACACAAAATACAAGCAGTATTGACGTCACGAGCATGCCAATGTGCTACGGGAGTCAAACTCCCTTTCATAAAGACAAAAGCCTTACCTTGGCAATCCAAATAAGGTTTTGAATATTCCAGAAGGGAATATGATGCAGTTTCCATTTGAGCGGATGAATTATCAATAAATGATCAAAATGGTCCGGTTAGACCAAACAATGACAGCGTTTCGCCCAAGTGTCCCGTTGGGCTCGTCAGTTGGTACAGACACACCTACCAATACGCGTGGCTAGCACATACTGAGAAGGCCATGCAAAACACAAAATACAAGCAGTATTGACGTCACGAGCATGCCAAAGTGCTACGGGAGTGAAGCTCCCTTTCATAAAGACAAGAGCCTTACCTTGGCAATCCAAATAAGGTTTTGAATATGCCAGAAGGGAATATGATGCAGTTTCCATTTGAGCGTATGACTTATCAATAAATGATCAAAATGCTCCGGTTAATTCAAACAATGCCAGCGTTTCGCCCCAGTGTGCCGTTGGTCTCGTCAGTTGGCACAGACACACCTACCAATACGAGTGGCTAGCACATACTGAGAAGGCCATGCAAGACACAAAATACAAGCAGTATTGACGTCACGAGCACGCCAATGTGCTACGGGAGTCAAAATCCCTTTCATAAAGACAAAAGCCTTACCTTAGCAATCCAAATAAGGTTTTGAATATTCCAGAAGGGAATATGAAGCAATTTCCATTTGAGCGGATGAATTGTCAATAAATGATCAAAATGGTCCGAATTGCTTAAGCAATGCCAGCGTTTCGCCCCAGTGTGCCGTTGAGCTCGTCATTTGGTACAGACACACCTACCAATACGCGTGGCTAGCACATACTGAGAAGGCCACGCAAGACACAAAATACAAGCAGTATTGACGTCACGAGCATGCCTAAGTGCTACGGGAGTCAAACTCTCTTTCATAAAGACAAAAGCCTTACCTTGGCAATCCAAATAAGGTTTTGAATATTCCAGAAGGGAATATGATGCTGTTTCCATTTGAGAGGATGAATTATCAATAAATGATCAAAATGGTCCGGTTAGCTCAAACAATGCCAGCGTTTCGCCCCAGTGTGCCGTTGGGCTCGTCAGTTGGTACAGATACGCCTACTAATACGCGTGGCTAGCACATACAGAGAAGGCCATGCATGACACAAAATAAAAGCAGTATTGACGTCACGAGCATGCCAATGTGCTACGGGAGTCAAACTCCCTTTCATAAAGACAAAAGCCTTACCTTGGCAATCCAAATAAGGTTTTGAATATTCCAGAAGGGAATATGATGCAGTTTCCATTTGAGCGGATGAATTATCAATAAATGATCAAAATGGTCCGGTTAGCTCAAACAATGCCAGCGTTTCGCCCCAGTGTGCCGTTGGGCTCGTCAGTTGGTAAAGACACACCTACCAATAGGCTTGGCTAGCACATACTGAGAAGGTCATGCAAGACACAAAATACAATCAGTATTGACATCACGAGCATGCCAATGTGCTACGGGAGTCAAACTCCCTTTCATAAAGACGAAAGCCTTACCTTGGCAATCCAAATAAGGTTTTGAATATTCCAGAAGGGAATATGGTGCAGTTTCCATTTGAGCGGATGAATTATCAATAAATCACCAAAATGGTCCAGCTAGCTCAAACAATGCCAGCGTTTCGCCCCAGTGTGCCGATGGGCTCGTCAGTTGGTACAGACACACCTACCAATACGCGAGGCTACCTTATACCGAGAAGGCCATGCCAGACACAAAATACAAGCAGTATTGACGTCACGAGCATGAAAATGTGCTACGGGAGTCAAGCTCACTTTCATAAAGACAAAAGCCTTACCTTGGCAATCCAAATAAGGTTTTGAATATTCCAGAATGGAATATGATGCAGTTTCCATTTGAGCGGATGATTTTTCAATAAATGATCGAAATGGTCCGGTTAGCTCAAACAATGCCAGCGTTTCGCCCGAGTGTGCCGTTGGGCTCGTCATTTGGTACAGACACACCTACCGATACGCGTGGCTAGTGCATACTGAGAAGGCCATGCAAAACACAAAATACAAGCAGTATTGACGGCACGAGCATGCCAAAGTGCTACGGGAGTGAAGCTCCCTTTCATAAAGACAAGAGCCGTACCTTGGCAATCCAAATAAGGTTTTGAATATTCCAGACGGGAATATGATGCAGTTTCCATTTGAGCGGATGAATTATCAATAAATGATCAAAATGCTCCGGTTAGTTCAAACAATGCCAGCGTTTCGCCCAAGTGTGCCGTTGGGCTCGTCAGTTGGTACAGACACACCTACCAATACGCGTGGCTAGCACATACTGAGAAGGCCATGCAAGACACAAAATACAAGCAGTATTGACGTCACGAGCATGCCAATGTGCTACAGGAGTCAAAATCCCTTTCATAAAGACAAAAGCCTTACCTTGGCAATCCAAATAAGGTTTTGAATATTCCAGAAGGGAATATGAAGCAATTTCCATTCGAGCGGATGAATTATCAATAAATGATCAAAATGGTCCGATTAGCTTAAACAATGCCAGCGTTTCGCCCCAGTGTGCCGTTGGGCTCGTCATTTGGTACAGACACACCTACCAATACGCGTGGCCATCACATACTGAGAAGGCCATGCAAGACACAAAATACAAGCAGTATTGACATCACAAGCATGCCAATGTGCTACGGGAGTCAAACCCCCTTTCATAAAGACAAAAGCCTTTCCTTGGCAATCCAAATAAGGTTTTGAATATTCCAGAAGGGAATATGATGCAGTTTCCATTTGAGCGGATGAATTATCAATAAATGAGCAAAATGCTCATGTTAGCCCAAACAATGCCAGCGTTTCGCCCAAGTGTGCCGTTGGGCTCGTCATTTGGTACAGACACACCTACCAATACGCGTGGCTAGCACATTCTGAGAAGGCCATGCAAGACACAAAATACAAGCAGTATTGACGTCACGAGCATGCCAATGTGCTACGGGAGTCAAACTCCCTTTCATAAAGACAAAAGCCTTACCTTGGCAATCCAAATAAGGTTTTGAATATTCCAGAAGGGAATATGAAGCAATTTCCATTTAAGCGGATGAATTATCAATAAATGATCAAAATGGACCGATTAGCTCCAACAATGCCAGCTTTTCGCCCCAGTGTGCCGTTGGGCTCGTCGTTTGGCACAGACACTCCTACCAATACGCGTGGCTAGCACATACTGAGAAGGCCATGCAAGACACAACATACAAGCAGTATTGACGTCACGATCATGCCAAAGTGCTACGGGAGTCAAACTCCCTTTCATCAGAACAAAAGCCTTACCTTGGCAATCCAAATAAGGTTTTGAATATTCCAGAAGGGAATATGATGCAGTTTCCATTTGAGCGGATGAATTATCAATAAATTATCAAAATGGTCCGGTTAGACCAAACAATGCCAGCGTTTCGCCCAAGTGGGCCGTTGGGCTCGTCAGTTGGTACAGACACACCTACCAATACGCGTGGCTAGCACATACTGAGAAGGCCATGCAAAACACAAAATACAAGCAGTATTGACGACACGAGCATGCCAAAGTGCTACGGGAGTGAAGCTCCCTTTCATAAAGACCAGAGCCTTACCTTGGCAATCCAAATAAGGTTTTGAATATGCCAGAAGGGAATATGATGCAGTTTCCATTTGAGCGTATGACTTATCAATAAATGATCAAAATGCTCCGGTTAGTTCAAACAATGCCAGCGTTTCGCCCCAGTGTGCCGTTGGTCTCGTCAGTTGGCACAGACACACCTACCGATACGCGTGGCTAGCACATACTGAGAAGGCCATGCAAGACACAAAATACAAGCAGTATTGACGTCACGAGCACGCCAATGTGCTACGGGAGTCAAAATCCCTTTCATAAAGACAAAAGCCTTACGTTAGCAATCCAAATAAGGTTTTGAATATTCCAGAAGGGAATATGAAGCAATTTCCATTTCAGCGGATGAATTGTCAATAAATGATCAAAATGGTCCGAATAGCTTAAGCAATGCCAGCGTTTCGCCCCAGTGTGCCGTTGAGCTCGTCATTTGGTACAGACACACCTACCAATACGCGTGGCTAGCACATACTGAGAAGGCCATGCAAGACACAAAATAAAAGCAGTATTGACGTCACGAGCATGCCTAAGTGCTACGGGAGTCAAACTCCCTTTCATAAAGACAAAAGCCTTACCTTGGCAATCCAAATAAGGTTTTGAATATTCCAGAAGGGAATATGATGCTGTTTCCAGTTGAGAGGATGAATTATCAATAAATGATCAAAATGGTCCGGTTAGCTCAAACAATGCCAGCGTTTCGCCCCAGTGTGCCGTTGGGCTCGTCAGTTGGTACAGATACGCCTACTAATACGCGTGGCTAGCACATACAGAGATGGCCATGCATGACACAAAATAAAAGCAGTATTGACGTCACGAGCATGCCAATGTGCTACGGGAGTCAAACTCCCTTTCATAAAGACAAAAGCCTTACCTTGGCAATCCAAATAAGGTTTTGAATATTCCAGAAGGGAATATGATGCAGTTTCCATTTGAGCGGATGAATTATCAATAAATTATCAAAATGGTCCGGTTAGCTCAAACAATGCCAGCGTTTCGCCCCAGTGTGCCGTTGGGCTCGTCAGTTGGTAAAGACACACCTACCAATAGGCGTGGCTAGCACATACTGAGAAGGTCATGCAAGACACAAAATAAAAGCAGTATTGACGTCACGAGCATGCCAAAGTGCTACGGGAGTCAAACTCCCTTTCATAAAGACAAAAGCCTTACCTTGGCAATCCAAATAAGGTTTTGAATATTCCAGAAGGGAATATGGTGCAGTTTCCATTTGAGCGGATGAATTATCAATAAATCACCAAAATGGTCCAGCTAGCTCAAACAATGCCAGCGTTTCGCCCCAGTGTGCCGATGGGCTCGTCAGTTGGTACAGACACACCTACCAATACGCACGGCTAGCACATACAGAGAAGGCCATCCAAGACACAAAATACAAGCAGTATTGACGTCACGAGCATGGCAATGTGCTACGGGAGTCAAACTCCCTTTCATAAAGACAAAAGCCTTACCTTGGCAATCCAAATAAGGTTTTGAATATTCCAGAAGGGAATATGATACAGGTTCCGTTTGAGCGGATGAATTATCAATAAATGATCAAAATGGTCCGGTTAGCTCAAACAATGCCAGCGTTTCGCCCCAGTGTTCCGTTGGGCTCGTCAGTTGGTAAAGACTCACCTACCAATAGGCGTGGCAAGCACATACTGAGAAGGCCATGCAAGACACAAAATACAAGCAGTATTGACGTCACGAGCATGCCAATATGCTACGGGAGTCAAACTCCCTTTCATAAAGGCAAAAGCCTTACCTTGGCAATCCAAATAAGGTTTTGAATATTCCAGAAGGGAATATGATGCAGTTTCCATTTGAGCGAATGAATTATCAATAAATGATCGGAATGGTCCGGTTAGCTCAAACAATGCCAGCGTTTCGCCCCAGTGTGCCGCTGGGCTCGTCATTTGGTACAGACACACCTACCAATACGCGTGGCTAGCACATCCTGAGAAGGCCATGCAAGACACAAAATACAAGCAGTATTGACGTCACGAGCATGCCAATGTGCTACGGGAGTCAAACACCCTTTCATCGAGACAAAAGCCTTACCTTGGCAATCCAAATAAGGGTTTGAATATTCCAGAAGGGAATATGATGCGGTTTCCATTTGAGCGGATGAATTATCAATAAATGATCAAAATGGTCCGGTTAGCTCAAACAATGCCAGCGTTTCGCCCCAGTGTGCCGTTGGGCTCGTCAGTTGGTATAGATACGCCTACCAATACGCGTGGCTAGCACATACTGAGAAGGCCCTGCAAAACATAAAATACAAGCAGTATTGGCGTCACGAGCATGCCAATGTGCTACGGGAGTCAAACTCCCTTTCATCGAGACAAAAGCCTTACCTTGG
This sequence comes from Meconema thalassinum, assembly GCA_946902985.2. Taxonomy (NCBI): domain Eukaryota; kingdom Metazoa; phylum Arthropoda; class Insecta; order Orthoptera; family Tettigoniidae; genus Meconema; species Meconema thalassinum. The sequence goes on from OX336390.1 coordinate 345,991,266, forward strand.
CAATCCAAATAAGGTTTTGAATATTCCAGAAAGGAATATGATGCGGTTTCCATTTGAGCGGATGAATTATCAATAAATGATCAAAATGGTCCGGTTAGCTCAAACAATGCCAGCGTTTCGCCCCAGTGTGCCGTTGGGCTCGTCAGTTGGTACAGACACTCCTAAGAATACGCGTGGCTGGAACATTCTGAGAAGGCCATGCAAGACACAATATACAAGCGGTATTGACGTCACGAGCATGCCAATGTTCTACGGTATCCAACTCCCTTTCATAAAGACAAAAGCCTTACCTTGGCAATCCAAATAATGTTTTGAATATTCCAGAAGGGAATATGATGCAGTTTCCATTTGAGCGGATGAATTATCAATAAATGATCAAAATGGTCCGGTTAGCTCAAACAATACCAGCGTTTCGCCCCACTGTGCCGTTGGGCTCGTCAGTTGGTACAGACACACCTACAAATTCGCAGGGCTAGCTCATACTGAGAAGGCCAAGCAAGACACAAAATACAAGCAGTATTGACGTCACGAGCATGCCAAAGTGCTACGGGAGTCAAGCTCCCTTTCATAAAGACAAAAGCCTTACCTTGGCAATCCAAATAGTGTTTTGAATATTCCAGAAGGGAATATGATGCAGTTTCAATTTGAGCGGATGATTTATCAATAAATGATCAAAATGCTCCGGTTAGCTCAAACAATGCCAGCGTTTCGCCCCCGTGTGCCGTTGGGCTCGTCAGTTGGTACAGACACACCTACCAATACGCACGGCTAGCACGTACAGCGAAGGCCATCCAAGACACAAAATACAAGCAGTATTGACGTCACGAGCATGGCAATGTGCTACGGGAGTCAAACTCCCTTTCATAAGGACAAAAGCCTTACCTTGGCAATCCAAATAAGGTTTTGAATATTCCAGAAGGGAATATGAAGCAATTTCCATTTGAGCGGATGAATTATCAATAAATGATCAAAATGGACCGATTAGCTCAAACAATGCCAGCGTTTCGCCCCAGTGTGCCGTTGGGCTCGTCATTTGGTACAGACACTCCTACCAATACGCCTGGCTAGCACATACTGAGAAGGCCATGCAAGACACAAAATACAAGGAGTATTGACGTCACGAGCATGCCAAAGTGCTACGGGAGTCAAACTCCCTTTCATCAGGACAAGAGCCTTACCTTGGCAATCCAAATAAGGTTTTGAATATTCCAGAAGGGAATATGATGCTATTTCCATTTGAGCGGATGAATTATCAATAAATGAACAAAATGGTCCGCTTAGCTCAAACAATGCCAGCGTTTCGCCCAAGTGTGCCGTTGGGCTCGTCAGTTGGTACAGACACGCCTACCAATACGCGTGGCTAGCACATACAGAGAAGGCCATGCAAGACACAAAATACAAGCAGTATTGACGTCACGAGCATGCCTAAGTGCTACGGGAGTCAAACTCCCTTTCATCAGGACAAAAGCCTTACATTGGCAATCCAAATAAGGTTTTGAATATTCCAGAAGGGAATATGATGCTATTTCCATTTGAGAGGATGAATTATCAATACATGATCAAAATGGTCCGGTTAGCTCAAACAATGCCAGCGTTTCGCCCCAGTGTGCCGTTGGGCTCGTCAGTTGGTACAGACACGCCTATCAATACGCGTGGCTAGCACATACTGAGAAGGCCATGCATGACACAAACTACAAGCAGTATCGACGTCACGAGCATGCCATTGTGCTACGGGAGTCAAACTCCCTTTCATAAAGACAAAAGCCTTACCTTGGCAATCCAAATAAGGTTTTGAATATTCCAGAAGGGAATATGGTGCAGTTTCCATTTGAGCGGATGAATTATCAATAAATCACCAAAATGGTCCGGCTAGCTCAAACAATGCCAGCGTTTCGCCCCAGTGTGCTGTTGGGCTCGTCAGTTGGTACAGACACACCTACCAATACGCGAGGCTACCTTATACCGAGAAGGCCATGCCAGACACAAAATACAAGCAGTATTGACGTCACGAGCATGCCAATGTGCTACCGGAGTCAAACTCACTTTCATAAAGACAAAAGCCTTACCTTATCAATCCATATAATGCTTTGAATATTCCAGAAGGGAATATGATGCAGTTTCCATTTGAGCGGATGAATTATCAATAAATGATCAAAATGGTCCGGTTAGCTCAAACAATGCCAGCGTTTCGCCCCTGTGTGCCGTTGGGCTCGTCAGTTGGTACAGACTCACCTACCAATAGGCGTGGCTAGCACATACTGAGAAGGCCATGCAAGACACAAAATACAAGCAGTATTGACGTCACGAGCATGAAAATGTGCTACGGGTGTCAAGCTCCCTTTCATAAAGACAAAAGCCTTACATTGGCAATCCAAATAAGGTTTTGAATATTCCAGAAGGGAATATGATGCAGTTTCCATTTGAGCGGATGATTTATCAATAAATGATCAAAATGGTCCGATTAGCTCAAACAATGCCAGCGTTTCGCCCCAGTGTGCCGTTGGGCTCGTCAGTTGGTACACACACGCCTACCAATACGCGTGGCTAGCACATACTGAGAAGGCCATGCAAGACACAAAATACAAGCAGTATTGACTTCACGAGCATGCCAATGTGCTACGGGAGTCAAATTCCCTTTCATAAAGACAAAAGCCTTACCTTGACAATCCAAATAAGGTTTTGAATATTCCAGAAGGGAATATGGTGCAGCTTCCATTTGAGCGGATGAATTATCCATAAATTACCAAAATGGTCCGGTTTTCTCAAACAATGCCAGCGTTTCGCCCAAGTGTGCCGTTGGGCTCGTTAGTTGGTACAGACACACCTACCAATACGCGTGGCTAGCACATACTGAGAAGGCCATGCAAAACACAAAATACAAGCAGTATTGACGTCACGAGCATGCCAAAGTGCTACGGGAGTCAAGCTCCCTTTCATAAAGACAAGAGCCTTACCTTGGCAATCCAAATAAGGTTTTGAATATTCCAGAAGGGAATATGATGCAGTTTCCATTTAAGCGGATGAATTATCAATAAATGATGAAAATGCTCCGGTTAATTCATACAATGCCAGCGTTTTGCCCAAGTGTGCCGTTGGGCTCGTCAGTTGGTACAGACACACCTACCAATACGCGTGGCTAGCACATACTGAGAAGGCGATGCAAGACACAATATACAAGAAGTATTGACGTCACGAGCATGCCAATGTGCTACGGGAGTCAAACACCCTTTCATAAAGACTAAAGCCTTACCTTGGCAATCCAAATAAGGTTTTGAATATTCCAGAAGGGAATATGAAGCAATTTCCTTTTGAGCGGATGAATTATCAATAAATGATCAAAATGGCCCGATTAGCTTAAACAATGCCAGCGTTTCGCCCCAGTGTGCCGTTGGGCTCGTCATTTGGTACAGACACACCTACCAATACGCGTGGCTAGCACATACCGAGAAGGCCATGCAAGACACAAAATACAAGCAGTATTGACGTCACGAGCATGCCTAAGTGCTACGGGAGGCAAACTCCCTTTCATCAGGACAAAAGCCTTACATTGGCAATCCAAATAAGGTTTTGAATGTTCCAGAAGGGAATATGATGCTGTTTCCATTTGAGAGGATGAATTATCAATAAATGATCAAAATGGTCCGGTTAGCTCAAACAATGCCAGCGTTTCGCCCCAGTGTGCCGTTGGGCTCGTCAGTTGGTACAGACACGCCTACCAATACGCTTGGCTAGCACATACTGAGAAGGCCATGCATGACACAAAATACAAGCAGTATCGACGTCACGAGCATGCCATTGTGCTACGGGAGTCAAACCCCCTTTCATAAAGACAAAAGCCTTACCTTGGAAATCCAAATAAGGTTTTGAATATTCCAGAAGGGAATATGGTGCAGTTTCCATTTGAGCGGATGAATTATCAATAAATCACCAAAATGGTCCGGCTAGCTCAAACAATGCCAGCGTTTCGCCCCAGTGTGCCGTTGGGCTCGTCAGGTGGTACAGACACACCTACCAATACGCGAGGCTACCTTATACCGAGAAGGCCATGCCAGACACAAAATACAAGCAGTATTGACGTCACGAGCATGCCAATGTGCTACCGGAGTCAAACTCTCTTTCATAAAGACAAAAGCCTTACCTTATCAATCCATATAATGCTTTGAATATTCCAGAAGGGAATATGATGCAGTTTCCATTTGAGCGGATGAATTATCAATAAATGATCAAAATGGTCCGGTTAGCTCAAACAATGCCAGCGTTTCGCCCCAGTGTGCCGTTGGGCTCGTCAGTTGGTACAGACTCACCTACCAATAGGCGTGGCTAGCACATACTGAGAAGGCCATGCAAGACACAAAATACAAGCAGTATTGACGTCACGAGCATGAAAATGTGCTACGGGAGTCAAGCTCCCTTTCATAAAGACAAAAGCCTTACCTTGGCAATCCAAATAAGGTTTTGAATATTCCAGAAGGGAATATGATGCAGTTTCCATTTGAACGGATGAATTATAAATAAATGATCAAAATGGTCGGGTTAACTCAAACAATGCCAGCGTTTCGCCCCAGTGTGCCGTTGGGCTCGTCAGTTGGTACAGATACACCTCCAAATACGCGGGGCTAGCTCATACTGAGAAGGCCATGCAAGACACAAAATACAAGCAGTATTGATGTCACGAGCATGCCAATGTGCTACGGGAGTCAAGCTCCCTTCCATAAAGGCAAAAATCCTTACCATGGCAATCCAAATAAGGTTTTGAATATTCCAGAAGGGAATATGATGCAGTTTCCATTTGGGCGGATGAATTATCAATAAATGATCAAAATGGTCCGGTTAGCTCAAACAATGCTAGTGTTTCGGCCCAGTGTGCCGTTGGGCTCGTCAGTTGGTACAGACACGCCTACCAATACGCGTGGCTAGCACATACTGAGATGGCCATGCAAGACACAAAATACAAGCAGTATTGACGTCACGAGCATGCCAATGTGCTACGGGAGTCAAACTCCCTTTCATAAGACAACAGTCTTACCTTGGCAATCCAAATAAGGTTTTGAATATTGTAGAAGGGAATATGATGCAGTTTCCACTTGAACGGATGAATTATCAATAAATGATCAAAATGGTCCTGTTAGCTCAAACAATGCCAACGTTTCGCCCCAGTGTGCCGTTGGGCTCGTCTGTTTGTACAGACACACCTACCAATACGCACGGCTAGCACGTACTTAGAAGGCCATGCAAGACACAAAATAAAAGCAGTATTGACGTCACGAGCATGACAATGTGCTACGGGAGTCAAACACCCTTTCATCAGGACAAAAGCCTTACCTTGGCAATCCAAATAAGGTTTTGAATATTCCAGAAGGGAATATGATGCAGTTTCCATTTGAGCGGATGAATTATCAATAAATTATCAAAATGGTCCGGTTATTTCAAACAATGCCAGCGTTCCGCCCCACTGTGCCGTTGGGCTTGTCAGTTGGTACAGACACGCCTACCAATACGCGTGGCTAGCACATACTGAGGAGGCCATGCAAGACACAAAATACAAGCAGTATTGACGTCACGAGCATGCCAATGTGCTACGGGAGTCAAAGTCCCTTTCATAAAGACAAAAGCCTTACCTTGGCAAACCAAATAAGGTTTTGAATAATCCAGAAGGGAATATGGTGCTGTTTCCATTTGAGAGTATGAATTATCAATAAATCACCAAAATGGTCCGGTTAGCTCAAACAATGCCAGCGTTTCGCCCCAGTGTGCCGTTGGGCTCGTCAGTTGGTACAGACACACCTACCAATACGCACGGCTAGCACATACAGAGAAGGCCATCCAAGACACAAAATACAAGCAGTATTGACATCACAAGCATGCCAATGTGCTACGGGTGTCAAACTCCCTTTCATAAAGACAAAAGCCTTACCTTGGCAATCCAAATAAGGTTTTGAATATTCCAGAAGGGAATATGATGCAGTTTCCATTTGAGCGGATGAATTATCAATAAATGAGCAAAATGCTCAGGTTAGCCCAAACAATGCCAGCGTTTCGCCCAAGTGTGCCGTTGGGCTCGTCAGTTGGTACAGACACACCTACCAATACGCGTGGCTAGCACATACTGAGAAGGCCATGCAAGACACAAAATACAAGCAGTATTGACGTCACGAGCATGCCAATGTGCTACGGGAGTCAAACTCCCTTTCATAAAGACAAAAGCCTTACCTTGGCAATCCAAATAAGGTTTTGAATATTCCAGAAGGGAATATGAAGCAATTTCCATTTAAGCGGATGAATTATCAATAAATGATCAAAATGGACCGATTAGCTCCAACAATGCCAGCTTTTCGCCCCAGTGTGCCGTTGGGCTCGTCGTTTGGCACAGACACTCCTACCAATACGCGTGGCTAGCACATACTGAGAAGGCCATGCAAGACACAACATACAAGCAGTATTGACGTCACGATCATGCCAAAGTGCTACGGGAGTCAAACTCCCTTTCATCAGAACAAAAGCCTTACCTTGGCAATCCAAATAAGGTTTTGAATATTCCAGAAGGGAATATGATGCAGTTTCCATTTGAGCGGATGAATTATCAATAAATGATCAAAATGGTCCGGTTAGACCAAACAATGCCAGCGTTTCGCCCAAGTGTCCCGTTGGGCTCGTCAGTTGGTACAGACACACCTACCAATACGCGTGGCTAGCACATACTGAGAAGGCCATGCAAAACACAAAATACAAGCAGTATTGACGTCACGAGCATGCCAAAGTGCTACGGGAGTGAAGCTCCCTTTCATAAAGACAAGAGCCTTACCTTGGCAATCCAAATAAGGTTTTGAATATGCCAGAAGGAAATATGATGCAGTTTCCATTTGAGCGTATGACTTATCAATAAATGATCAAAATGCTCCGGTTAATTCAAACAATGCCAGCGTTTCGCCCCAGTGTGCCGTTGGTCTCGTCAGTTGGCACAGACACACCTACCAATACGCGTGGCTAGCACATACTGAGAAGGCCATGCAAGACACAAAATACAAGCAGTATTGACGTCACGAGCACGCCAATGTGCTACGGGAGTCAAAATCCCTTTCATAAAGACAAAAGCCTTACGTTAGCAATCCAAATAAGGTTTTGAATATTCCAGAAGGGAATATGAAGCAATTTCCATTTGAGCGGATGAATTGTCAATAAATGATCAAAATGGTCCGAATAGCTTAAGCAATGCCAGCGTTTCGCCCCAGTGTGCCGTTGAGCTCGTCATTTGGTACAGACACACCTACCAATACGCGTGGCTAGTGCATACTGAGAAGGCCATGCAAAACACAAAATACAAGCAGTATTGACGTCACGAGCATGCCAAAGTGCTACGGGAGTGAAGCTCCCTTTCATAAAGACAAGAGCCGTACCTTGGCAATCCAAATAAGGTTTTGAATATTCCAGACGGGAATATGATGCAGTTTCCATTTGAGCGGATGAATTATCAATAAATGATCAAAATGCTCCGGTTAGTTCAAACAATGCCAGCGTTTCGCCCAAGTGTGCCGTTGGGCTCGTCAGTTGGTACAGACACACCTACCAATACGCGTGGCTAGCACATACTGAGAAGGCCATGCAAGACACAAAATACAAGCAGTATTGACGTCACGAGCATGCCAATGTGCTACAGGAGTCAAAATCCCTTTCATAAAGACAAAAGCCTTACCTTGGCAATCCAAATAAGGTTTTGAATATTCCAGAAGGGAATATGAAGCAATTTCCATTCGAGCGGATGAATTATCAATAAATGATCAAAATGGTCCGATTAGCTTAAACAATGCCAGCGTTTCGCCCCAGTGTGCCGTTGGGCTCGTCATTTGGTACAGACACACCTACCAATACGCGTGGCCATCACATACTGAGAAGGCCATGCAAGACACAAAATACAAGCAGTATTGACATCACAAGCATGCCAATGTGCTACGGGAGTCAAACTCCCTTTCATAAAGACTAAAGCCTTACCTTGGCAATCCAAATAAGGTTTTGAATATTCCAGAAGGGAATATGATGCAGTTTCCATTTGAGCGGATGAATTATCAATAAATGAGCAAAATGCTCATGTTAGCCCAAACAATGCCAGCGTTTCGCCCAAGTGTGCCGTTGGGCTCGTCAGTTGGTACAGACACACCTACCAATACGCGTGGCTAGCACATTCTGAGAAGGCCATGCAAGACACAAAATACAAGCAGTATTGACGTCACGAGCATGCCAATGTGCTACGGGAGTCAAACTCCCTTTCATAAAGACAAAAGCCTTACCTTGGCAATCCAAATAAGGTTTTGAATATTCCAGAAGGGAATATGAAGCAATTTCCATTCAAGCGGATGAATTATCAATAAATGATCAAAATGGACCGATTAGCTCCAACAATGCCAGCTTTTCGCCCCAGTGTGCCGTTGGGCTCGTCGTTTGGCACAGACACTCCTACCAATACGCGTGGCTAGCACATACTGGAGAAGGCCATGCAAGACACAACATACAAGCAGTATTGACGTCACGATCATGCCAAAGTGCTACGGGATTCAAACTCCCTTTCATCAGAACAAAAGCCTTACCTTGGCAATCCAAATAAGGTTTTGAATATTCCAGAAGGGAATATGATGCAGTTTCCATTTGAGCGGATGAATTATCAATAAATGATCAAAATGGTCCGGTTAGACCAAACAATGCCAGCGTTTCACCCAAGTGGGCCGTTGGGCTCGTCAGTTGGTACAGACACACCTACCAATACGCGTGGCTAGCACATACTGAGAAAGCCATGCAAAACACAAAATACAAGCAGTATTGACGACACGAGCATGCCAAAGTGCTACGGGAGTGAAGCTCCCTTTCATAAAGACCAGAGCCTTACCTTGGCAATCCAAATAAGGTTTTGAATATGCCAGAAGGGAATATGATGCAGTTTCCATTTGAGCGTATGACTTATCAATAAATGATCAAAATGCTCCGGTTAGTTCAAACAATGCCAGCGTTTCGCCCCAGTGTGCCGTTGGTCTCGTCAGTTGGCACAGACACACCTACCAATACGCGTGGCTAGCACATACTGAGAAGGCCATGCAAGACACAAAATACAAGCAGTATTGACGTCACGAGCACGCCAATGTGCTACGGGAGTCAAAATCCCTTTCATAAAGACAAAAGCCTTACGTTAGCAATCCAAATAAGGTTTTGAATATTCCAGAAGGGAATATGAAGCAATTTCCATTTGAGCGGATGAATTGTCAATAAATGATCAAAATGGTCCGAATAGCTTAAGCAATGCCAGCGTTTCGCCCCAGTGTGCCGTTGAGCTCGTCATTTGGTACAGACACACCTACCAATACGCGTGGCTAGCACATACTGAGAAGGCCATGCAAGACACAAAATACAAGCAGTATTGACGTCACGAGCATGCCTAAGTGCTACGGGAGTCAAACTCCCTTTCATAAAGACAAAAGCCTTACCTTGGCAATCCAAATAAGGTTTTGAATATTCCAGAAGGGAATATGATGCTGTTTCCAGTTGAGAGGATGAATTATCAATAAATGATCAAAATGGTCCGGTTAGCTCAAACAATGCCAGCGTTTCGCCCCAGTGTGCCGTTGGGCTCGTCAGTTGGTACAGATACGCCTACTAATACGCGTGGCTAGCACATACAGAGAAGGCCATGCATGACACAAAATAAAAGCAGTATTGACGTCACGAGCATGCCAATGTGCTACGGGAGTCAAACTCCCTTTCATAAAGACAAAAGCCTTACCTTGGCAATCCAAATAAGGTTTTGAATATTCCAGAAGGGAATATGATGCAGTTTCCATTTGAGCGGATGAATTATCAATAAATGATCAAAATGGTCCGGTTAGCTCAAACAATGCCAGCGTTTCGCCCCAGTGTGCCGTTGGGCTCGTCAGTTGGTAAAGACACACCTACCAATAGGCGTGGCTAGCACATACTGAGAAGGTCATGCAAGACACAAAATAAAAGCAGTATTGACGTCACGAGCATGCCAAAGTGCTACGGGAGTCAAACTCCCTTTCATAAAGACAAAAGCCTTACCTTGGCAATCCAAATAAGGTTTTGAATATTCCAGAAGGGAATATGGTGCAGTTTCCATTTGAGCGGATGAATTATCAATAAATCACCAAAATGGTCCAGCTAGCTCAAACAATGCCAGCGTTTCGCCCCAGTGTGCCGATGGGCTCGTCAGTTGGTACAGACACACCTACCAATACGCGAGGCTACCTTATACCGAGAAGGCCATGCCAGACACAAAATACAAGCAGTATTGACGTCACGAGCATGCCAACTTGCTAGGGGAGTCAAACTCTCTTTCATAAAGACAAAAGCCTTACCTTATCAATCCAAATAATGCTTTGAATATTCCAGAAGGGAATATGATGCAGTTTCCATTTGAGCGGATGAATTATCAATAAATGATCAAAATGGTCCGGTTAGCTCAAACAATGCCAGCGTTTCGCCCCAGTGTGCCGTTGGGCTCGGCAGTTGGTACAGGCTCACCTACCAATAGGCGTGGCTAGCACATACTGAGAAGGCCATGCAAGACACAAAATACAAGCAGTATTGACGTCACGAGCATGAAAATGTGCTACGGGAGTCAAGCTCACTTTCATAAAGACAAAAGCCTTACCTTGGCAATCCAAATAAGGTTTTGAATATTCCAGAATGGAATATGATGCAGTTTCCATTTGATCGGATGATTTTTCAATAAATGATCAAAATGGTCCGGTTAGCTCAAACAATGCCAGCGTTTCGCCCGAGTGTGCCGTTGGGCTCGTCATTTGGTACAGACACACCTACCAATACGCGTGGCTAGTGCATACTGAGAAGGCCATGCAAAACACAAAATACAAGCAGTATTGACGTCACGAGCATGCCAAAGTGCTACGGGAGTGAAGCTCACTTTCATAAAGACAAGAGCCTTACCTTGGCAATCCAAATAAGGTTTTGAATATTCCAGAAGGGAATATGATGCAGTTTCCATTTGAGCGGATGAATTATCAATAAATGATCAAAATGCTCCGGTTAGTTCAAACAATGCCAGCGTTTCGCCCAAGTGTGCCGTTGGGCTCGTCAGTTGGTACAGACACACCTACCAATACGCGTGGCTAGCACATACTGAGAAGGCCATGCAAGACACAAAATACAAGCAGTATTGACGTCACGAGCATGCCAATGTGCTACAGGAGTCAAAATCCCTTTCATAAAGACAAAAGCCTTACCTTGGCAATCCAAATAAGGTTTTGAATATTCCAGAAGGGAATATGAAGCAATTTCCATTCGAGCGGATGAATTATCAATAAATGATCAAAATGGTCCGATTAGCTTAAACAATGCCAGCGTTTCGCCCCAGTGTGCCGTTGGGCTCGTCATTTGGTACAGACACACCTACCAATACGCGTGGCCATCACATACTGAGAAGGCCATGCAAGACACAAAATACAAGCAGTATTGACGTCACGAGCATGCCTAAGTGCTACGGGAGTCAAACTCCCTTTCATCAGGACAAAAGCCTTACATTGGCAATCCAAATAAGGTTTTGAATATTCCAGAAGGGAATATGATGCTGTTTCCATTTGAGAGGATGAATTATCAATAAATGATCAAAATGGTCCGGTTAGCTCAGACAATGCCAGCGTTTCGCCCCAGTGTGCCGTTGGGCTCGTCAGTTGGTACAGACACGCCTACCAATACGCGTGGCTAGCACATACTGAGAAGGCCATGCATGACACAAAATACAAGCAGTATTGACGTCACGAGCATGCCAATGTGCTACGGGAGTCAAACTCCCTTTCTTAAAGACAAAAGCTTTACCTTGGCAATCCAAGTAGGGTTTTGGATATTCCAAAAGGGAATATGATGCAGTTTCCATTTGAGCGGATGAATTATCAATAAATGATCAAAATGGTCCGGTTAGCTCAAACAATGCCAGCGTTTCGCCCCAGTGTGCCGTTGGGCTCCTCAGTTGGTAAAGACACACCTACCAATAGGCGTGGCTAGCACATACTGAGAAGGTCATGCAAGACACAAAATACAAGCAGTATTGACGTCACGAGCATGCCAATGTGCTACGGGAGTCAAACTCCCTTTCATAAAGACGAAAGCCTTACCTTGGCAATCCAAATAAGGTTTTGAATATTTCAGAAGGGAATATGATGCAGTTTCCATTTGAGCGGATGAATTATCAATAAATCACTTGAAGGTCCGGCTAGCTCAAACAATGCCAGCGTTTCGCCCCAGTGTGCCGATGGGCTCGTCAGTTGGTACAGACACACCTACCAATACGCGAGGCTACCTTATACCGAGAAGGCCATGCCAGACACAAAATACAAGCAGTATTGACGTCACGAGCATGCCAACTTGCTAGGGGAGTCAAACTCTCTTTCATAAAGACAAAAGCCTTACCTTATCAATCCAAATAAGGTTTTGAATATTCCAGAAGGGAATATGAAGCAATTTCCATTTGAGCGGATGAATTGTCAATAAATGATCAAAATGGTCCGATTAGCTTAAGCATTGCCAGCGTTTCGCCCCAGTGTGCCGTTGGGCTCGTCAGTTGGTAGAGACACACCTACCAATACGCGTGGCTAGCACATACTGAGAAGGCCATGCAAGACACAAAGTACAAGCAGTATTGACGTCACGAGCACGCCAATTTGCTACGGGAGTCAAAATCCCTTTCATAATGACAAAAGCCTTACCTTAGCAATCCAAATAAGGTTTTGAATATTCCAGAAGGGAATATTAAGCAATTTCCATTTGAGCGGATGAATTGTCAATAAATGATCAAAATGGTCCGATTAGCTTAAGCAATGCCAGCGTTTCGCCCCAGTGTGCCGTCGGGCTCGTCATTTGGTACAGACACACCTACCAATACGCGTGGCTAGCACATACTGAGAAGGCCTTGCAAGACACAGAATACAAGCAGTATTGACGTCACGAGCATGCCTAAGTGCTACGGGAGTCAAACTCCCTTTCATCAGGACAAAAGCCTTACATTGGCAATCCAAATAAGGTTTTGAATATTCCAGAAGGGAATATGATGCTGTTTCCATTTGAGAGGATGAATTATCAATAAATGATCAAAATGGACCGGGTAGCTCAAACAATGCCAGCGTTTCTCCCCAGTGTGCCGTTGGGCTCGTCCGTCGGTACAGACACGCCTACCAATACGCGTGGCTAGCACATACAGAGAAGGCCATGCATGACACAAAATAGAAGCAGTATTGACGTCACGAGCATGCCAATGTGCTACGGGAGTCAAACTCCCTTTCATAAAGACAAAAGCTTTACCTTGGCAATCCAAATAGGGTTTTGAATATTCCAGAAGGGAGTATGATGCATATTCCATTTGAGCGGATGAATTATCAATAAATGATCAAAATGGTCCGGTTAGCTCAAACAATGCCAGCGTTTCGCCCCAGTGTGCCGTTGGGCTCGTCAGTTGGTAAAGACACACCTACCAATAGGCGTGGCTAGCACATACTGAGAAGGTCATGCAAGACACAAAATACAAGCAGTATTGACGTCACGAGCATGCCAATGTGCTACGGGAGTCAAACTCCCTTTCATAAAGACGAAAGCCTTACCTTGGCAATCCAAATAAGGTTTTGAATATTACAGAAGGGAATATGGTGCAGTTTCCATTTGAGCGGATGAATTATCAATAAATCACCAAAATGGTCCAGCTAGCTCAAACAATGCCAGCGTTTCGCCCCAGTGTGACGATGGGCTCGTCAGTTGGTACAGACTCACCTACCAATACGCGAGGCTACCTTATACAGAGAAGGCCATGCCAGACACAAAATACAAGCAGTATTGACGTCACGAGCATGCCAACTTGCTAGGGGAGTCAAACTCTCTTTCATAAAGACAAAAGCCTTACCTTATCAATCCAAATAATGCTTTGAATATTCCAGAAGGGAATATGATGCAGTTTCCATTTGAGCGGATGAATTATCAATAAATGATCAAAAGGGTCCGGTTAGCTCAAACAATGCCAGCGTTTCGCCCCAGTGTGCCGTTGGGCTCGGCAGATGGTACAGACTCACCTACCAATAGGCGTGGCTAGCACATACTGAGAAGGCCATGCAAGACACAAAATACAAGCAGTATTGACGTCACGAGCATGAAAATGTGCTACGGGAGTCAAGCTCCCTTTCATAAAGACAAAAGCCTTACCTTGGCAATCCAAATAAGGTTTTGAATATTCCAGAAGGGAATATGATGCAGTTTCCATTAGAGCGGATGATTTTTCAATAAATGATCAAAATGGTCCGGTTAGCTCAAACAATGCCAGCGTTCGCCCAAGTGTGCCGTTGGGCTCGTCAGTTGGTACAGACACACCTACCAATACGCGTGGCTAGCACATACTGAGAAGGCCATGCAAACCACAAAATACAAGCAGTATTGACGTCACGAGCATGCCAAAGTGCTACGGGAGAGAAGCTCCCTTTCATAAAGACAAGAGCCTTACCTTGGCAATACAAATAAGGTTTTGAATATTCCAGAAGGGAATATGATGCAGCTTCCATTTGAGCGGATGAATTATCAATAAATGATCAAAATGGTCCGGTTAGCTCAAACAATGCCAGCGTTTCGCCCCAGTGTGCCGTTGGGCTCGTCAGTTGGTAAAGACACACCTACCAATAGGCGTGGCTAGCACATACTGAGAAGGTCATGCAAGACACAAAATACAAGCAGTATTGACGTCACGAGCATGCCAATGTGCTACGGGATTCAAACTCCCTTTCATAAAGACGAAAGCCTTACCTTGGCAATCCAAATAAGGTTTTGAATATTCCAGAAGGGAATATGGTGCAGTTTCCATTTGAGCGGATGAATTATCAATAAATCACCAAAATGGTCCAGCTAGCTCAAACAATGCCAGCGTTTCGCCCCAGTGTGCCGATGGACTCGTCAGTTGGTACAGACTCACCTACCAATACGCGAGGCTACCTTATACAGAGAAGGCCATGCCAGACACAAAATACAAGCAGTATTGACGTCACGAGCATGCCAACTTGCTAGGGGAGTCAAACTCTCTTTCATAAAGACAAAAGCCTTACCTTATCAATCCAAATAATGCTTTGAATATTCCAGAAGGGAATATGATGCAGTTTCCATTTGAGCGGATGAATTATCAATAAATGATCAAAAGGGTCCGGTTAGCTCAATCAATGCCAGCGTTTCGCCCCAGTGTGCCGTTGGGCTCGGCAGATGGTACAGACTCACCTACCAAAGGCGTGGCTAGCACATACTGAGAAGGCCATGCAAGACACAATATACAAGCAGTATTGACGTCACGAGCATGAAAATGTGCTACGGGAGTCAAGCTCCCTTTTATAAAGACAAAAGCCTTACCTTGGCAATCCAAATAAGGTTTTGAATATTCCAGAAGGGAATATGATGCAGTTTCCATTAGAGCGGATGATTTTTCAATAAATGATCAAAATGGTCCGGTTAGCTCAAACAATGCCAGCGTTCGCTCAAGTGTGCCGTTGGGCTCGTCAGTTGGTACAGACACACCTACCAATACGCGTGGCTAGCACATACTGAGAAGGCCATGCAAAACACAAAATACAAGCAGTATTGACGTCACGAGCATGCCAAAGTGCTACGGGAGTGAAGCTCCCTTTCATAAAGACAAGAGCCTTACCTTGGCAATACAAATAAGGTTTTGAATATTCCAGAAGGGAATATGATGCAGTTTCCATTTGAGCGGATGAATTATCAATAAATGATCAAAATGCTCCGGTTAGCTCAAACAATGCCAGCGTTTCGCCCAAGTGTGCCGTTGGGCTCGTCAGTTGGTACAGACACACCTGCCAATACGCGTGGCTAGCACATACTGAGAAGGCCATTCAAGGCACAAAATACAAGCAGTATTGACGTCACGAGCATGCCAATGTGCTACGGGAGTCAAAATCCTTTTCATAAAGACAAAAGCCTTACCTTGGCAATCCAAATAAGGTTTTGAATATTACAGAAGGGAATATGAAGCAATTTCCATTTGAGCGGATGAATTATCAATAAATGATCAAAATGGTCCGATTAGCTTAAACAATGCCAACGTTTTGCCCCAGTGTGCCGTTGGGCTCGTCATTTGGTACAGACACACCTACCAATGCGCGTGGCTAGCACATTCTGAGAAGGCCATGCAAGGCACAAAATACAAGCAGTATTGACGTCACGAGCATGCCTAAGTGCTACGGGAGTCAAACTCCCTTTCATCAGGACAAAAGCCTTACATTGGCAATCCAAATAAGGTTTTGAATATTCCAGAAGGGAATATGATGCTGTTTCCATTTGAGAGGATGAATTATCAATAAATGATCAAAATGGTCGGGTTAGCTCAAACAATGCCAGCGTTTTGCCCCAGTGTGCCGTTGGGCTCGTCAGTTGGTACAGACACGCCTACCAATACGCGTGGCTAGCACATACTGAGAAGGCCATGCATGACACAAAATACAAGCAGTATTGACGTCACGAGCATGCCAATGTGCTACGGGAGTCAAACTCCCTTTCATAAAGACAAAAGCTTTACCTTGGCAATCCAAATAGGGTTTTGAATATTCCAGAAAGGAATATGATGCAGTTTCCATTTGAGCGGATGAATTATCAATAAATGATCAAAATGGTCCGGTTAGCTCAAACAATGCCAGCGTTTCGCCCCAGTGTGCCGTTGGGCTCGTCAGTTGGTAAAGACACACCTACCAATAGGCGTGGCTAGCACATACTGAGAAGGTCATGCAAGACACAAAATACAAGCAGTATTGACGTCACGAGCATGCCAATGTGCTACGGGAGTCAAACTCCCTTTCATAAAGACGAAAGCCTTACCTTGGCAATCCAAATAAGGTTTTGAATATTCCAGAAGGGAATATGGTGCAGTTTCCATTTGAGCGGATGAATTATCAATAAATCACCATAATGGTCCGGCTAGCTCAAACAATGCCAGCGTTTCGCCCCAGTGTGCCGATGGGCTCGTCAGTTGGTACAGACACACCTACCAAAACGCGAGGCTACCTTATACCGAGAAGGCCATGCCAGACACAAAATACAAGCAGTATTGACGTCACGAGCATGCCAACTTGCTAGGGGAGTCAAACTCTCTTTCATAAAGACAAAAGCCTTACCTTATCAATCCATATAATGCTTTGAATATTCCAGAAGGGAATATGATGCAGTTTCCATTTGAGCGGATGAATTATCAATAAATGATCAAAATGGTCCGGTTAGCTCAAACAATGCCAGCGTTTCGCCCCAGTGTGCCGTTGGGCTCGGTAGTCCGTACAGACTCACCTACCAATAGGCGTGGCTAGCACATACTGAGAAGGCCATGCAAGACACAAAATACAAGCAGTATTGACGTCACGAGCATGAAAATGTGCTACGGGAGTCAAGCTCCCTTTCATAAAGACAAAAGCCTTACCTTGGCAATCCAAATAAGGTTTCGAATATTCCAGAAGGGAATATGATGCAGTTTCCATTTGAGCGGATGATTTTTCAATAAATGATCAAAATGGTCCGATTAGCTCAAACAATGCCAGCGTTTCGCCCCAGTGTGCCGTTGGGCTCGTCAGTTGGTACAGACACACCTACCAATACGCACGGCTAGCACATACTTAGAAGGCCATGCAAGACACAAAATAAAAGCAGTATTGACGTCACGAGCATGCCAATGTGCTACGGGAGTCAAACTCCCTTTCATCAGGACAAAAGCCTTACCTTGGCAATCCAAATAAGGTTTTGAATATTCCAAAAGGGAATATGATGCAGTTTCCATTTGCGCGGATGAATTATAAATAAATGATCAAAATGGTCCGGTTAGCTCAAACAATGCCAGCGTTTCGCCCCACTGTGCCGTTGGGCTTGTCAGTTGGTACAGACACGCTTACCAATACGCGTGGCTAGCACATACTGAGAAGGCCATGCAAGACACAAAATACAAGCAGTATTGACGTCACGAGCATGCCAATGTGCTACGGGAGTCAAGCTCCCTTTCATAAAGACAAAAGCCTTACCTTGGCAATCCAAATAAGGTTTTGAATATTCCAGAAGGGAATATGGTGCAGTTTCCATTTGAGCGGATGAATTATCCATAAATCACCAAAATGGTCCGATTAGCTCAAACAATGCCAGCGTTTCGCCCCAGTGTGCCGTTGGGCTCGTCAGTTGGTACAGACACGCCTACCAATACGCGTGGCTAGCACATACTGAGAAGGCCATGCAAGACACAAAATACAAGCAGTATTGACTTCACGAGCATGCCAATGTGCTACGGGAGTCAAACTCCCTTTCATAAAGACAAAAGCCATACCTTGGCAATCCAAATAAGGTTTTGAATATTCCAGAAGGGAATATGGTGCAGTTTCCATTTGAGCGGATGAATTATCCATAAATCACCAAAATGGTCCGATTAGCTCAAACAATGCCAGCCTTTCGCCCCAGTGTGCCGTTGGGCTCGTCAGTTGGTACAGACACACCTACAAATACGCACGGCTAGCACATACTGAGAAGGCCATGCAAGACACAAATTACTAGCAGTATTGACGTCACGAGCATGCCAATGTGCTACGGGAGTCAAACTCCCTTTCATAAGACAACAGTCTTACCTTGGCAATCCAAATAAGGTTTTGAATATTCCAGAAGGGAATATGATGCAGTTACCATTTGAGCGGATGATTTATCAATAAATGATCAAAATGGTCCGGTTAGCTCAAACAATGCCAGCGTTTCGCCCCAGTGTGCCGTTGGGCTCGTCAGTTGGTACAGACACGCCTACCAATACGCGTGGCTAGCACATACTGAGAAGGCCATGCAAGACACAAAATACAAGCAGTATTGACGTCACGAGCATGCCAATGTGCTACGGGAGTCAAACTCCCTTTCATAAAGACAAAAGCCTTACCTTGGCAATCCAAATAAGGTTTTGAATATTCCAGAAGGGATTATGGTGCTGTTTCCATTTGAGAGTATGAATTATCAATAAATTACCAAAATGGTCCGGTTAGCTCAAACAATGCCAGCGTTTCGCCCCAGTGTGCCGTTGGGCTCGTCAGTTGGTACAGACACACCTACCAATACGCACGCCTAGCACATACAGAGAAGGCCATCCAAGACACAAAATACAAGCAGTATTGACATCACGGGCATGCCAATGTGCTACGGGAGTCAAACTCCCTTTCATAAAGACAAAAGCCTTACCTTGGCAATCCAAATAAGGTTTTGAATATTCCAGAAGGGAATATGATGCAGTTTCCAATTGAGCGGATGAATTATCAATAAATGATCAAAATGGTCCGGTTAGCTCAAACAATGCCAGCGTTTCGCCCCAGTGTGCCGTTGGGCTCGTCAGTTGGTACAGACACGCCTACCAATACGCTTGGCTAGCACATACTGAGAAGGCCATGCAAGACACAAAATACAAGCAGTATTGACATCACGAGCATGCCAATGTGCTACGGGAGTCAAACTCCCTTTCATCAAGACAAAAGCCTTACCTTGGCAATCCAAATAAGGTTTTGAATATTCCAGAAGGGAATATGGTGCAGTTTCCATTTGAGCGGATGAATTATCAATAAATCACCAAAATGGTCCAGCTAGCTCAAACAATGCCAGCGTTTCGCCCCAGTGTGCCGATGGGCTCGTCAGTTGGTACAGACACGCCTACCAATACGCGTGGCTAGCACATACTGAGAAGGCCATGCATGACACAAAATACAACCATTATTGACGTCACGAGCATGCCAATGTGCTACGGGAGTCAAACTCCCTTTCATTAAGACAAAAGTTTTACCTTGGCAATCCAAATAGGGTTTTGAATATTCCAGAAGGGAATATGATGCAGTTTCCATTTGAGCGGATGAATTATCAATAAATGATCAAAATGGTCCGGTTAGCTCAAACAATGCCAGCGTTTCGCCCCAGTGTGCCGTTGGGGTCGTCATTTGGTACAGACACACCTACCAATACGCGTGGCAAGCACATACTGAGAAGGCCATGCAAGACACAAAATACAAGCAGTATTGACGTCACGAGCATGCCTAAGTGCTACGGGAGTCAAACTCCCTTTCATCAGGACAAAAGCCTTACATTGGCAATCCAAATAAGGTTTTGAATATTCCAGAAGGGAATATGATGCTGTTTCCATAAGAGAGCATGAATTATCAATAAATGATCAAAATGGTCCGGTTAGCTCAAACAATGCCAGCGTTTCGCCCCAGTGTGCCGTTGGGCTCGTCAGTTGGTACAGACACGCCTACCAATACGCGTGGCTAGCACATACTGAGAAGGCCATGCATGACACAAAATACAAGCAGTATTGACGTCACGAGCATGCCAATGTGCTACGGGAGTCAAACTCCCTTTCATAAAGACAAAAGCTTTACCTTGGCAATCCAAATAGGGTTTTGAATATTCCAAAAGGGAATATGATGCAGTTTCCATTTGAGCGGATGAATTATCAATAAATGATCAAAATTGTCCGGTTAGCTCAAACAATGCCAGCGTTTCGCCCCAGTGTGCCGTTGGGCTCGTGAGTTGGTAAAGGCACACGTACCAATAGGCGTGGCTAGCACATACTGAGAATGTCATGCAAGACACAAAATACAAGCAGTATAGACGTCACGAGCATGCCAATGTGCTACGGGAGTCAAACTCCCTTTCATAAAGACGAAAGCCTTACCTTGGCAATCCAAATAAGGTTTTGAATATTCCAGAAGGGAATATGGTGCAGTTTCCATTTGAGCGAATGAATTATCAATAAATCACCAAAATGGTCCGGCTAGCTCAAACAATGCCAGCGTTTCGCCCCAGTGTGCCGATGGGCTCGTCAGTTGGTACAGACACACCTACCAATACGCGAGGCTACCTTATACCGAGAAGGCCATGCCAGACACAAAATACAAGCAGTATTGACGTCACGAGCATGCCAACTTGCTAGGGGAGTCAAACTCTCTTTCATAAAGACAAAAGCCTTACCTTATCAATCCAAATAATGCTTTGAATATTCCAGAAGGGAATATGATGCAGTTTCCATTTGAGCGGATGAATTATCACTAAATGATCAAAATGGTCCGGTTAGCTCAAACAATGCCAGCGTTTCGCCCCAGTGTGCCGTTGGGCTCGGCAGTCCGTACAGACTCACCTACCAATAAGCGTGGCTAGCACATAGTGAGAAGGCCATGCAAGACACAAAATACAAGCAGTATTGACGTCACGAGCATGAAAATATGCTACGGGAGTCAAGCTCCCTTTCATAAAGACAAAAGCCTTACCTTGGCAATCCAAATAAGGTTTCGAATATTCCAGAAGGGAATATGATGCAGTTTCCATTTGAGCGGATGATTTTTCAATAAATGATAAAAATGGTCCGATTAGCTCAAACAATGCCAGCGTTTCGCCCCAGTGTGCCGTTGGGCTCGTCAGTTGGTACACACACGCCTACCAATACGCGTGGCTAGCACATACTGAGAAGGCCATGCAAGACACAAAATACAAGCAGTATTGACTTCACGAGCATGCCAATGTGCTACCGGAGTCAAACTCCCTTTCATAAAGACAAAAGCCTTACCTCTGCAATCCAAATAAGGTTTTGAATATTCCAGAAGGGAATATGGTGCAGTTTCCATTTGGGCGGATGAATTATCCATAAATCACCAAAATGGTCCGATTAGCTCAAACAATGCCAGCGTTTCGCCCCAGTGTGCCGTTGGGCTCGTCAGTTGGTACAGACACACCTACCAATACGCACGGCTAGCACATACTGAGAAGGCCATGCAAGACACAAATTACAAGCAGTATTGACGGCACGAGCATGCCAATGTGCTACGGGAGTCAAACTCCCTTTCATAAGACAACAGTCTTACCTTGGCAATCCAAATAAGGTTTTGAATATTCCAGAAGGGAATATGATGCAGTTACCATTTGAGCGGATGATTTATCAATAAATGATCAAAATGGTCCGGTTAGCTCAAACAATGCCAGCGTTTCGCCCCAGTGTGCCGTTGGGCTCGTCAGTTGGTACAGACACGCCTACCAATACGCGTGGCTAGCACATACTGAGAAGGCCAAGCAAGACACAAAATACAAGCAGTATTGACGTCACGAGCATGCCAATGTGCTACGGGAGTCAAACTCCCTTTCATAAAGACAAAAGCCTTACCTTGGCAATCCAAATAAGGTTTTGAATATTCCAGAAGGGATTATGGTGCTGTTTCCATTTGAGAGTATGAATTATCAATAAATTACCAAAATGGTCCGGTTAGCTCAAACAATGCCAGCGTTTCGCCCCAGTGTGCCGTTGGGCTCGTCAGTTGGTACAGACACACCTACCAATACGCACGCCTAGCACATACAGAGAAGGCCATCCAAGACACAAAATACTAGCAGTATTGACATCACGGGCATGCCAATGTGCTACGGGAGTCAAACTCCCTTTCATAAAGACAAAAGCCTTACCTTGGCAATCCAAATAAGGTTTTGAATATTCCAGAAGGGAATATGATGCAGTTTCCAATTGAGCGGATGAATTATAAATAAATGATCAAAATGGTCCGGTTAACTCAAACAATGCCAGCGTTTCGCCCCAGTGTGCCGTTGGGCTCGTCAGTTGGTACAGACACACCTACAAATATGCGTGGCTAGCTCATACTGGGATGGCCATGCAATACACAAAATACAAGCAGTATTGACGTCACGAGCATGCCAATGTGCTACGGGAGTCAAGCTCCCTTCCATAAAGGCAAAAATCCTTACCATGGCAATCCAAATAAGGTTTTGAATATTCCAGAAGGGAATATGATGCAGTTTCCATTTGGGCGGATGAATTATCAATAAATGATCAAAATGGTCCGGTTAGCTCAAACAATGCCAGCGTTTCGCACAAGTGTGCCGTTGGGCTCGTCAGTTGGTACAGACACACCTACCAATACGCGTGGCTAACACATACTGAGAAGGCCATGCAAGACACAAAATACAAGCAGTATTGACGTCACGAGCATGCCAATGTGCTACGGGAGTCAAACTCCCTTTCATAAAGACAAAAGCCTTACCTTGGCAATCCAAATAAGGTTTTGAATATTCCAGAAGGGAATATGAAGCAATTTCCATTTGAGCGGATGAATTATCAATAAATGATCAAAATGGACCGATTAGCTCAAACAATGCCAGCGTTTCGCCCCAGTGTGCCGTTGGGCTCGTCATTTGGTACAGACACTCCTACCAATACGCGTGGCTAGCACATACTGAGAAGGCCATGCAAGACACAAAATACAAGCAGTATTGACGTCACGAGCTTGCCAAAGTGCTACGGGAGTGAAACTCCCTTTCATCAGGACAAAAGCCTTACCTTTGCAATCCAAATAAGGTTTTGAATATTCCAGAAGGGAATATGATGCAGTTTCCATTTGAGAGGATGAATTATCAAAAAATGATCAAAATGGTCCGGTTAGCTCAAACAATGCCAGCCTTTCGCCCCAGTGTGCCGTTGGGCTCGTCAGTTGGTACAGACACCCCTACAAATACGCACGGCTAGCACATACTGAGAAGGCCATGCAAGACACAAATTACTAGCAGTATTGACGTCACGAGCATGCCAATGTGCTACGGGAGTCAAACTCCCTTTCATAAGACAACAGTCTTACCTTGGCAATCCAAATAAGGTTTTGAATATTCCAGAAGGGAATATGATGCAGTTACCATTTGAGCGGATGATTTATCAATAAATGATCAAAATGGTCCGGTTAGCTCAAACAATGCCAGCGTTTCGCCCCAGTGTGCCGTTGGGCTCGTCAGTTGGTACAGACACGCCTACCAATACGCGTGGCTAGCACATACTGAGAAGGCCATGCAAGACACAAAATACAAGCAGTATTGACGTCACGAGCATGCCAATGTGCTACGGGAGTCAAACTCCCTTTCATAAAGACAAAAGCCTTACCTTGGCAATCCAAATAAGGTTTTGAATATTCCAGAAGGGATTATGGTGCTGTTTCCATTTGAGAGTATGAATTATCAATAAATTACCAAAATGGTCCGGTTAGCTCAAACAATGCCAGCGTTTCGCCCCAGTGTGCCGTTGGGCTCGTCAGTTGGTACAGACACACCTACCAATACGCACGCCTAGCACATACAGAGAAGGCCATCCAAGACACAAAATACAAGCAGTATTGACATCACGGGCATGCCAATGTGCTACGGGAGTCAAACTCCCTTTCATAAAGACAAAAGCCTTACCTTGGCAATCCAAATAAGGTTTTGAATATTCCAGAAGGGAATATGATGCAGTTTCCAATTGAGCGGATGAATTATCAATAAATGATCAAAATGGTCCGGTTAGCTCAAACAATGCCAGCGTTTCGCCCCAGTGTGCCGTTGGGCTCGTCAGTTGGTACAGACACGCCTACCAATACGCTTGGCTAGCACATACTGAGAAGGCCATGCAAGACACAAAATACAAGCAGTATTGACATCACGAGCATGCCAATGTGCTACGGGAGTCAAACCCCCATTCATCAAGACAAAAGCCTTACCTTGGCAATCCAAATAAGGTTTTGAATATTCCAGAAGGGAATATGGTGCAGTTTCCATTTGAGCGGATGAATTATCAATAAATCACCAAAATGGTCCAGCTAGCTCAAACAATGCCAGCGTTTCGCCCCAGTGTGCCGATGGGCTCGTCAGTTGGTACAGACACGCCTACCAATACGCGTGGCTAGCACATACTGAGAAGGCCATGCATGACACAAAATACAACCATTATTGACGTCACGAGCATGCCAATGTGCTACGGGAGTCAAACTCCCTTTCATAAAGACAAAAGTTTTACCTTGGCAATCCAAATAGGGTTTTGAATATTCCAGAAGGGAATATGATGCAGTTTCCATTTGAGCGGATGAATTATCAATAAATGATCAAAATGGTCCGGTTAGCTCAAACAATGCCAGCGTTTCGCCCCAGTGTGCCGTTGGGGTCGTCATTTGGTACAGACACACCTACCAATACGCGTGGCAAGCACATACTGAGAAGGCCATGCAAGACACAAAATACAAGCAGTATTGACGTCACGAGCATGCCTAAGTGCTACGGGAGTCAAACTCCCTTTCATCAGGATAAAAGCCTTACATTGGCAATCCAAATAAGGTTTTGAATATTCCAGAAGGGAATATGATGCTGTTTCCATAAGAGAGCATGAATTATCAATAAATGATCAAAATGGTCCGGTTAGCTCAAACAATGCCAGCGTTTCGCCCCAGTGTGCCGTTGGGCTCGTCAGTTGGTACAGACACGCCTACCAATACGCGTGGCTAGCACATACTGAGAAGGCCATGCATGACACAAAATACAAGCAGTATTGACGTCACGAGCATGCCAATGTGCTACGGGAGTCAAACTCCCTTTCATAAAGACAAAAGCTTTACCTTGGCAATCCAAATAGGGTTTTGAATATTCCAAAAGGGAATATGATGCAGTTTCCATTTGAGCGGATGAATTATCAATAAATGATCAAAATTGTCCGGTTAGCTCAAACAATGCCAGCGTTTCGCCCCAGTGTGCCGTTGGGCTCGTGAGTTGGTAAAGGCACACGTACCAATAGGCGTGGCTAGCACATACTGAGAATGTCATGCAAGACACAAAATACAAGCAGTATAGACGTCACGAGCATGCCAATGTGCTACGGGAGTCAAACTCCCTTTCATAAAGACGAAAGCCTTACCTTGGCAATCCAAATAAGGTTTTGAATATTCCAGAAGGGAATATGGTGCAGTTTCCATTTGAGCGAATGAATTATCAATAAATCACCAAAATGGTCCAGCTAGCTCAAACAATGCCAGCGTTTCGCCCCAGTGTGCCGATGGGCTCGTCAGTTGGTACAGACACACCTACCAATACGCGAGGCTACCTTATACCGAGAAGGCCATGCCAGACACAAAATACAAGCAGTATTGACGTCACGAGCATGCCAACTTGCTAGGGGAGTCAAACTCTCTTTCATAAAGACAAAAGCCTTACCTTATCAATCCAAATAATGCTTTGAATATTCCAGAAGGGAATATGATGCAGTTTCCATTTGAGCGGATGAATTATCACTAAATGATCAAAATGGTCCGGTTAGCTCAAACAATGCCAGCGTTTCGCCCCAGTGTGCCGTTGGGCTCGGCAGTCCGTACAGACTCACCTACCAATAAGCGTGGCTAGCACATAGTGAGAAGGCCATGCAAGACACAAAATACAAGCAGTATTGACGTCACGAGCATGAAAATATGCTACGGGAGTCAAGCTCCCTTTCATAAAGACAAAAGCCTTACCTTGGCAATCCAAATAAGGTTTCGAATATTCCAGAAGGGAATATGATGCAGTTTCCATTTGAGCGGATGATTTTTCAATAAATGATAAAAATGGTCCGATTAGCTCAAACAATGCCAGCGTTTCGCCCCAGTGTGCCGTTGGGCTCGTCAGTTGGTACACACACGCCTACCAATACGCACGGCTAGCACATACTGAGAAGGCCATGCAAGACACAAATTACAAGCAGTATTGACGGCACGAGCATGCCAATGTGCTACGGGAGTCAAACTCCCTTTCATAAGACAACAGTCTTACCTTGGCAATCCAAATAAGGTTTTGAATATTCCAGAAGGGAATATGATGCAGTTACCATTTGAGCGGATGATTTATCAATAAATGATCAAAATGGTCCGGTTAGCTCAAACAATGCCAGCGTTTCGCCCCAGTGTGCCGTTGGGCTCGTCAGTTGGTACAGACACGCCTACCAATACGCGTGGCTAGCACATACTGAGAAGGCCAAGCAAGACACAAAATACAAGCAGTATTGACGTCACGAGCATGCCAATGTGCTACGGGAGTCAAACTCCCTTTCATAAAGACAAAAGCCTTACCTTGGCAATCCAAATAAGGTTTTGAATATTCCAGAAGGGATTATGGTGCTGTTTCCATTTGAGAGTATGAATTATCAATAAATTACCAAAATGGTCCGGTTAGCTCAAACAATGCCAGCGTTTCGCCCCAGTGTGCCGTTGGGCTCGTCAGTTGGTACAGACACACCTACCAATACGCACGCCTAGCACATACAGAGAAGGCCATCCAAGACACAAAATACTAGCAGTATTGACATCACGGGCATGCCAATGCGCTACGGGAGTCAAACTCCCTTTCATAAAGACAAAAGCCTTACCTTGGCAATCCAAATATGGTTTTGAATATTCCAGAAGGGAATATGATGCAGTTTCCAATTGAGCGGATGAATTATAAATAAATGATCAAAATGGTCCGGTTAACTCAAACAATGCCAGCGTTTCGCCCCAGTGTGCCGTTGGGCTCGTCAGTTGGTACAGACACTCCTACCAATACGCGTGGCTAGCACATACTGAGAAGGCCATGCAAGACACAAAATACAAGCAGTATTGACGTCACGAGCTTGCCAAAGTGCTACGGGAGTGAAACTCCCTTTCATCAGGACAAAAGCCTTACCTTTGCAATCCAAATAAGGTTTTGAATATTCCAGAAGGGAATATGATGCAGTTTCCATTTGAGAGGATGAATTATCAAAAAATGATCAAAATGGTCCGGTTAGCTCAAACAATGCCAGCGTTTCGCCCCAGTGTGCCGTTGGGCTCGTCAGTTGGTACAGACACGCCTACCAATACGCGTGGCTAGCACATACTGAGAAGGCCATGCAAGACACAAAATACAAGCAGTATTGACGTCACGAGCATGCCAATGTGCTACGGGAGTCAAACTCCCTTTCATAAAGACAAAAGCCTTACCTTGGCAATCCAAATAGGGTTTTGAATATTCCAGAAGGGAATATGATGCACTTTCCATTTGAGCGGATGAATTATCAATAAATGATCAAAATGGTCCGGTTAGCTCAAACAATGCCAGCGTTTCGCCCCAGTGTGCCGTTGGGCTCGTCAGTTGGTACAGACACGCCTACCAATACGCTTGGCTAGCACATACTGAGAAGGCCATGCAAGACACAAAATACAAGCAGTATTGACATCACGAGCATGCCAATGTGCTACGGGAGTCAAACTCCCTTTCATAAAGACAAAAGCCTTACCTTGGCAATCCAAATAAGGTTTTGAATATTCCAGAAGGGAATATGGTGCAGTTTCCATTTGAGCGGATGAATTATCAATAAATCACCAAAATGGTCCAGCTAGCTCAAACAATGCCAGCGTTTCGCCCGAGTGTGCCGATGGGCTCGTTAGTTGGTACAGACACACCTACCAATACGCGAGGCTACCTTATACCGAGAAGGCCATGCCAGACACAAAATACAAGCAGTATTGACGTCACGAGCATCACAACTTGCTAGGGGAGTCAAACTCTCTTTCATAAAGACAAAAGCCTTACCTTATCAATCCAAATAATGCTTTGAATATACCAGAAGGGAATATGATGCAGTTTCCATTTGAGCGGATGAATTATCAATAAATGATCAAAATGGTCCGGTTAGCTCAAACAATGCCAGCGTTCGCCCCAGTGTGCCGTTGGGGTCGTCATTTGATACAGACACACCTACCAATACGCGTGGCTAGCACATACTGAGAAGGCCATGCAAGACACAAAATACAAGCAGTATTGACGTCACGAGCATGCCTAAGTGCTACAGGAGTCAAACTCCCTTTCATCAGGACAAAAGCCTTACATTGGCAATCCAAATAAGGTTTTGAATATTCCAGAAGGGAATATGATGCTGTTTCCATAAGAGAGCATGAATTATCAATAAATGATCAAAATGGTCCGGTTAGCTCAAACAATGCCAGCGTTTCGCCCCAGTGTGCCGTTGGGCTCGTCAGTTGGTACAGACACGCCTACCAATACGCGTGGCTAGCACATACTGAGAAGGCCATGCATGACACAAAATACAAGCATTATTGACGTCACGAGCATGCCAATGTGCTACGGGAGTCAAACTCCCTTTCATAAAGACAAAAGCTTTACCTTGGCAATCCAAATAGGGTTTTGAATATTCCAAAAGGGAATATGATGCAGTTTCCATTTGAGCGGATGATTTTTCAATAAATGATCAAAATGGTCCGATTAGCTCAAACAATGCCAGAGTTTCGCCCCAGTGTGCCGTTGGGCTCGTGAGTTGGTAAAGGCACACCTACCAATAGGCGTGGCTAGCACATACTGAGAAGGCCATGCAAGACACAAAATACAAGCAGTATTGACGTCACGAGCATGAAAATATGCTACGGGAGTCAAGCTCCCTTTCATAAAGACAAAAGCCTTACCTTGGCAATCCAAATAAGGTTTCGAATATTCCAGAAGGGAATATGATGCAGTTTCCATTTGAGCGGATGATTTTTCAATAAATGATCAAAATGGTCCGATTAGCTCAAACAATGCCAGCGTTTCGCCCCAGTGTGCCGTTGGGCTCGTCAGTTGGTACACACACGCCTACCAATACGCGTGGCTAGCACATACTGAGAAGGCCATGCAAGACACAAAATACAAGCAGTATTGACTTCACGAGCATGCCAATGTGCTACGGGAGTCAAACTCCCTTTCATAAAGACAAAAGCCTTACCTCTGCAATCCAAATAGGGTTTTGAATATTCCAGAAGGGAATATGGTGCAGTTTCCATTTGAGCGGATGAATTATCCATAAATCACCAAAATGGTCCGATTAGCTCAAACAATGCCAGCGTTTCGCCCCAGTGTGCCGTTGGGCTCGTCAGTTGGTACAGACACACCTATCAATACGCACGGCTAGCACATACTTAGAAGGCCATGCAAGACACAAAATAAAAGCAGTATTGACGTCACGAGCATGCCAATGTGCTACGGGAGTCAAACTCCCTTTCATCAGGACAAAAGCCTTACCTTGGCAATCCAAATAAGGTTTTGAATATTCCAAAAGGGAATATCATGCAGTTTCCATTTGAGCGGATGAATTATAAATAAATGATCAAAATGGTCCGGTTATCTCAAACAATGCCAGCGTTTCGCCCCACTGTGCCGTTGGGCTTGTCAGTTGGTACAGACACGCCTACCAATAGGCGTGGCTAGCACATACTGAGATGGCCATGCAAGACACAAAATACAAGCAGTATTGACGTCACGAGCATGCCAATGTGCTACGGGAGTCAAGCTCCCTTTCATAAAGACAAAAGCCTTACCTTGGCAATCCAAATAAGGTTTTGAATATTCCAGAAGGGAATATGGTGCAATTTCCATTTGAGCGGATGAATTATCCATAAATCACCAAAATGGTCCGATTAGCTCAAACACTGCCAGCGTTTCGCCCCAGTGTGCCGTTGGGCTCGTCAGTTGGTACAGACACGCTTACCAATACGCGGGGCTAGCACATACTGAGAAGGCCATGCAAGACACAAAATACAAGCAGTATTGACGTCACGCGCATGCCAATGTGCTACGGGAGTCAAACTCCCTTTCATAAAGACAAAAGCCTTACCTTGGCAATCCAAATAAGGTTTTGAATATTCCAGAAGGGAATATGGTGCGGTTTCCATTTGAGCGGATGAATTATCCATAAATTACCAAAATGGTCCGATTAGCTCAAACAATGCCAGCGTTTCGCCCCAGTGTGCCGTTGGGCTCGTCAGTTGGTACAGACAAACCTACCAATACGCACGGCTAGCACATACTTAGAAGGCCATGCAAGACACAAAATCATAGCAGTATTGACGTCACGAGCATGCCAATGTGCTACGGGAGTCAAACTCCCTTTCATAAAGACAAAAGCCTTACCTTGGCAATCCAAATAAGGTTTTGAATATTCCAGAAGGGAATATGATGCAGTTTCCATTTGAGCGGATGAATTATAAATAAATGATCAAAATGGTCCGGTTAGCTCAAACAATGCCAGCGTTTGGCCCCACTGTGCCGTTGGGCTTGTCAGTTGGTACAGACACGCCTACCAATACGCGTGACTAGCACATACTGAGAAGGCCATGCAAGACACAAAATACAAGCAGTATTGACGTCACGAGCATGCCAATGTGCTACGGGAGTCAAACTCCCTTTCATAAGACAACAGTCTTACCTTGGCAATCCAAATAAGGTTTTGAATATTGTAGAAGGGAATATGATGCAGTTTCCATTTGAGCGGATGAATTATCAATAAATGATCAAAATGGTCCTGTTAGCTCAAACAATGCCAACTTTTCGCCCCAGTGTGCCGTTGGGCTCGTCTGTTTGTACAGATACACCTACCAATACGCACGTCTAGCACATACTTAGAAGGCCATGCAAGACACAAAATACAAGCTGTATTGACGTCACGAGGATGACAATGTGCTACGGGAGTCAAGCTCCCTTTCATAAAGACAAAAGCCTTACCTTGGCAATCCAAATAAGGTTTTGAATATTCCAGAAGGGAATATGATGCAGTTACCATTTGAGCGGATGATTTATCAATAAATGATCAAAATGGTCCGGTTAGCTCAAACAATGCCAGCGTTTCGCCCCAGTGTGCCGTTGGGCTCGTCAGTTGGTACAGACACGCCTACCAATACGCGTGGCTAGCACATACTGAGAAGGCCATGCAAGACACAAAATAAAAGCAGTATTGACGTCACAAGCATGCCAATGTGCTACGGGAGTCAAACTCCCTTTCATAAAGACAAAAGCCTTACCTTGGCAATCCAAATAAGGTTTTGAATATTCCAGAAGGGAATATGGTGCTGTTTCCATTTGAGAGTATGAATTATCAATAAATCACCAAAATGGTCCGGTTAGGTCAAACAATGCCAGCGTTTCGCCCCAGTGTGCCGTTGGGCTCGTCAGTTGGTACAGACACACCTACCAATACGCGTGGCTAGCACATACTGAGAAGGCCATGCAAGACACAAAATACAAGCAGTATTGACGTCACGAGCATGCCAATGTGCTACGGAATCAAACTCCCTTTCATAAAGACAAAAGCCTTACCTTGGCAAACCAAATAAGGTTTTGAGTATTCCAGAAGGGAATATGAAGCAATTTCCATTTGAGCGGATGAATTATCAATAAATGATCAAAATGAACCGATTAGCTCAAACAATGCCAGCGGTTCGCCCCAGTGTGCCGTTGGGCTCGTCATTTGGTGCAGACACTCCTACCAATACGCGTGGCTAGCACATACTGAGAAGGCCATGCACGACACAAAATACAAGCAGTATTGATGTCACGAGCTTGCCAAAGTGCTACGGGAGTGAAACTCCCTTTCATCAGGACAAAAGCCTTACCTTTGCAATCCAAATAAGGTTTTGAATATTCCAGAAGGGAATATGATGCAGTTTCCATTTGAGAGGATGAATTATCAAAAAATGATCAAAATGGTCCGGTTAGCTCAAACAATGCCAGCGTTTCGCCCCAGTGTGCCGTTGGGCTCGTCAGTTGGTACAGACACGCCTACCAATACGCGTGGCTAGCACATACTGAGAAGGCCATGCAAGACACAAAATACAAGCAGTATTGACTTCACGAGCATGAAAATGTGCTACGGGAGTCAAGCTCCCTTTCATAAAGACAAAAGCCTTACCTTGGCAATCCAAATAAGGTTTTGAATATTCCAGAAGGGAATATGATGCAGTTTCCATTAGAGCGGATGATTTTTCAATAAATGATCAAAATGGTCCGGTTAGCTCAAACAATGCCAGCGTTTCGCCCAAGTGTGCCGTTGGGCTCGTCAGTTGGTACAGACACACCTACCAATACGCGTGGCTAGCACATACTGAGAAGGCCATGCAAAACACAAAATACAAGCAGTATTGACGTCACGAGCATGCCAAAGTGCTACGGGAGTGAAGCTCCCTTTCATAAAGACATGAGCCTTACCTTGGCAATACAAATAAGGTTTTGAATATTCCAGAAGGGAATATGATGCAGTTTCCATTTGAGCGGATGAATTATCAATAAATGATCAAAATGCTCCGGTTAGTTCAAACAATGCCAGCGTTTCGCCCAAGTGTGCCGTTGGGCTCGTCAGTTGGTACAGACACACTTGCCAATACGCGTAGCTAGCACATACTGAGAAGGCCATGCAAGGCACAAAATACAAGCAGTATTGACGTCACGAGCATGCCAATGTGCTACGGGAGTCAAAATCCCTTTCATAAAGACAAAAGCTTTACCTTGGCAATCCAAATAAGGTTTTGAATATTCCAGAAGGGAATATGAAGCAATTTCCATTTGAGCGGATGAATTATCAATAAATGATCAAAATGGTCCGATTAGCTTAAACAATGCCAACGTTTTGCCCCAGTGTGCCGTTGGGCTCGTCATTTGGTACAGACACACCTACCAATACGCGTGGCTAGCACATACTAAGAAGGCCATGCAAGACACAAAATACAAGCAGTATTGACGTCACGAGCATGCCTAAGTGCAACGGGAGTCAAACTCCCTTTCATCGGGACAAAAGACTTACATTGGCAATCCAAATAAGGTTTTGAATATTCCAGAAGGGAATATGATGCTGTTTCCATTTGAGAGGATGTATTATCAATAAATGATCAAAATGGTCCGGTTAGCTCAAACAATGCCAGCGTTTCGCCCAAGTGTGCCGATGGGCTCGTCAGTTGGTACAGACACGCCTACCAATACGCGTGGCTAGCACATACTGAGAAGGCCATGCATGACATAATACAACCATTATTAACGTCACGAGCATGCCAATGTGCTACGGGAGTCAAACTCCCTTTCATAAAGACAAAAGTTTTACCTTGGCAATCCAAATAGGGTTTTGAATATTCCAGAAGGGAATATGATGCAGTTTCCATTTGAGCGGATGAATTATCAATAAATGATCAAAATGGTCCGGTTAGCTCAAACAATGCCAGCGTTTCGCCCCAGTGTGCCGTTGGGCTCGTCAGTTGGTAAAGACACACCTACCAATAGGCGTGGCTAGCACATACTGAGAAGGTCATGCAAGACACAAAATACAAGCAGTATTGACGTCACGAGCATGCCAATGTGCTACGGGAGTCAAACTCCCTTTCATAAAGACGAAAGCCTTACCTTGGCAATCCAAATAAGGTTTTGAATATTCAAGAAGGGAATATGGTGCAGTTTCCATTTGAGCGGATGAATTATCAATAAATCACCATAATGGTCCGGCTAGCTCAAACAATGCCAGCGTTTCGCCCCAGTGTGCCGATGGGCTCGTCAGTTGGTACAGACACACCTACCAATACGCGAGGCTACCTTATACCGAGAAGGCCATGCCAGACACAAAATACAAGCAGTATTGACGTCACGAGCATGCCAACTTGCTAGGGGAGTCAAACTCTCTTTCATGAAGACAAAAGCCTTACCTTATCAATCCAAATAAGGTTTTGAATATTCCAGAAGGGAATATGAAGCAATTTCCATTTGAGCGGATGAATTGTCAATAAATGATCAAAATGGTCCGATTAGCTTAAGCATTGCCAGCGTTTCGCCCCAGTGTGCCGTTGGGCTCGTCAGTTGGTAGAGCCACACCTACCAATACGCGTGGCTAGCACATACTGAGAAGGCCATGCAAGACACAAAGTACAAGCAGTATTGACGTCACGAGCACGCCAATGTGCTACGGGAGTCAAAATCCCTTTCATAAAGACAAAAGCCTTACCTTAGCAATCCAAATAAGGTTTTGAATATTCCAGAAGGGAATATTAAGCAATTTCCATTTGAGCGGATGAATTGTCAATAAATGATCAAAATGGTCCGATTAGCTTAAGCAATGCCAGCGTTTCCCCCCAGTGTGCCGTCGGGCTCGTCATTTGGTACAGACACACCTACCAATACGCGTGGCTAGCACATACTGAGAAGGCCTTGCAAGACACAGAATACAAGCAGTATTGACGTCACGAGCATGCCTAAGTGCTACGGGAGTCAAACTCCCTTTCATCAGGACAAAAGCCTTACATTGGCAATCCAAATAAGGTTTTGAATATTCCAGAAGGGAATATGATGCTGTTTCCATTTGAGAGGATGAATTATCAATAAATGACCAAAATGGACCGGGTAGCTCAAACAATGCCAGCGTTTTGCCCCAGTGTGCCGTTGGGCTCGTCCGTTGGTACAGACACGCCTACCAATACGCGTGGCTAGCACATACAGAGAAGGCCATGCATGACACAAAATACAAGCAGTATTGACGTCACGAGCATGCCAATGTGCTACGGGAGTCAAACTCCCTTTCATAAAGACAAAAGCTTTACCTTGGCAATCCAAATAGGGTTTTGAATATTCCAGAAGGGAGTACGATGCATATTCCATTTGAGCGGATGAATTATCAATAAATGATCAAAATGGTCCGGTTAGCTCAAACAATGCCAGCGTTTCGCCCCAGTGTGCCGTTGGGCTCGTCAGTTGGTAAAGACACACCTACCAATAGGCGTGGCTAGCACATACTGAGAAGGTCATGCAAGACACAAAATACAAGCAGTATTGACGTCACGAGCATGCCAATGTCCTACGGGAGTCAAACTCCCTTTCATAAAGACGAAAGCCTTACCTTGGCAATCCAAATAAGGTTTTGAATATTCCAGAAGGGAATATGGTGCAGTTTCCATTTGAGCGAATGAATTATCAATAAATCACCAAAATGGTCCGGCTAGCTCAAACAATGCCAGCGTTTCGCCCCAGTGTGCCGATGGGCTCGTCAGTTGGTACAGACACACCTACCAATACGCGAGGCTACCTTATACCGAGAAGGCCATGCCAGACACAAAATACAAGCAGTATTGACGTCACGAGCATGCCAACTTGCTAGGGGATTCAAACTCTCTTTCATAAAGACAAAAGCCTTACCTTATCAATCCAAATAATGCTTTGAATATTCCAGAAGGGAATATGATGCAGTTTCCATTTGAGCGGATGAATTATCACTAAATGATCAAAATGGTCCGGTTAGCTCAAACAATGCCAGCGTTTCGCCCCAGTGTGCCGTTGGGCTCGGCAGTCCGTACAGACTCACCTACCAATAAGCGTGGCTAGCACATACTGAGAAGGCCATGCAAGACACAAAATACAAGCAGTATTGACGTCACGAGCATGAAAATATGCTACGGGAGTCAAGCTCCCTTTCATAAAGACAAAAGCCTTACCTTGGCAATCCAAATAAGGTTTCGAATATTCCAGAAGGGAATATGATGCAGTTTCCATTTGAGCGGATGATTTTTCAATAAATGATCAAAATGGTCCGATTAGCTCAAACAATGCCAGCGTTTCGCCCCAGTGTGCCGTTGGGCTCGTCAGTTGGTACACACACGCCTACCAATACGCGTGGCTAGCACATACTGAGAAGGCCATGCAAGACACAAAATACAAGCAGTATTGACTTCACGAGCATGCCAATGTGCTACGGGAGTCAAACTCCCTTTCATAAAGACAAAAGCCTTACCTCTGCAATCCAAATAAGGTTTTGAATATTCCAGAAGGGAATATGGTGCAGTTTCCATTTGAGCGGATGAATTATCCATAAATCACCAAAATGGTCCGATTAGCTCAAACAATGCCAGCGTTTCGCCCCAGTGTGCCGTTGGGCTCGTCAGTTGGTACAGACACACCTATCAATACGCACGGCTAGCACATACTTAGAAGGCCATGCAAGACACAAAATAAAAGCAGTATTGACGTCACGAGCATGCCAATGTGCTACGGGAGTCAAACTCCCTTTCATCAGGACAAAAGCCTTACCTTGGCAATCCAAATAAGGTTTTGAATATTCCAAAAGGGAATATCATGCAGTTTCCATTTGAGCGGATGAATTATAAATAAATGATCAAAATGGTCCGGTTATCTCAAACAATGCCAGCGTTTCGCCCCACTGTGCCGTTGGGCTTGTCAGTTGGTACAGACACGCCTACCAATAGGCGTGGCTAGCACATACTGAGATGGCCATGCAAGACACAAAATACAAGCAGTATTGACGTCACGAGCATGCCAATGTGCTACGGGAGTCAAGCTCCCTTTCATAAAGACAAAAGCCTTACCTTGGCAATCCAAATAAGGTTTTGAATATTCCAGAAGGGAATATGGTGCAGTTTCCATTTGAGCGGATGAATTATCCATAAATCACCAAAATGGTCCGATTAGCTCAAACACTGCCAGCGTTTCGCCCCAGTGTGCCGTTGGGCTCGTCAGTTGGTACAGACACGCTTACCAATACGCGGGGCTAGCACATACTGAGAAGGCCATGCAAGACACAAAATACAAGCAGTATTGACGTCACGCGCATGCCAATGTGCTACGGGAGTCAAACTCCCTTTCATAAAGACAAAAGCCTTACCTTGGCAATCCAAATAAGGTTTTGAATATTCCAGAAGGGAATATGGTGCAGTTTCCATTTGAGCGGATGAATTATCCATAAATTACCAAAATGGTCCGATTAGCTCAAACAGTGCCAGCGTTTCGCCCCAGTGTGCCGTTGCGCTCGTCAGTTGGTACAGACAAACCTACCAATACGCACGGCTAGCACATACTTAGAAGGCCATGCAAGACACAAAATCATAGCAGTATTGACGTCACGAGCATGCCAATGTGCTACGGGAGTCAAACTCCCTTTCATAAAGACAAAAGCCTTACCTTGGCAATCCAAATAAGGTTTTGAATATTCCAGAAGGGAATATGATGCAGTTTCCATTTGAGCGGATGAATTATAAATAAATGATCAAAATGGTCCGGTTAGCTCAAACAATGCCAGCGTTTGGCCCCACTGTGCCGTTGGGCTTGTCAGTTGGTACAGACACGCCTACCAATACGCGTGACTAGCACATACTGAGAAGGCCATGCAAGACACAAAATACAAGCAGTATTGACGTCACGAGCATGCCAATGTGCTACGGGAGTCAAACTCCCTTTCATAAGACAACAGTCTTACCTTGGCAATCCAAATAAGGTTTTGAATATTGTAGAAGGGAATATGATGCAGTTTCCATTTGAGCGGATGAATTATCAATAAATGATCAAAATGGTCCTGTTAGCTCAAACAATGCCAACTTTTCGCCCCAGTTTGCCGTTGGGCTCGTCTGTTTGTACAGATACACCTACCAATACGCACGTCTAGCACATACTTAGAAGGCCATGCAAGACACAAAATACAAGCTGTATTGACGTCACGAGGATGACAATGTGCTACGGGAGTCAAGCTCCCTTTCATAAAGACAAAAGCCTTACCTTGGCAATCCAAATAAGGTTTTGAATATTCCAGAAGGGAATATGATGCAGTTACCATTTGAGCGGATGATTTATCAATAAATGATCAAAATGGTCCGGTTAGCTCAAACAATGCCAGCGTTTCGCCCCAGTGTGCCGTTGGGCTCGTCAGTTGGTACAGACACGCCTACCAATACGCGTGGCTAGCACATACTGAGAAGGCCATGCAAGACACAAAATACAAGCAGTATTGACGTCACAAGCATGCCAATGTGCTACGGGAGTCAAACTCCCTTTCATAAAGACAAAAGCCTTACCTTGGCAATCCAAATAAGGTTTTGAATATTCCAGAAGGGAATATGGTGCTGTTTCCATTTGAGAGTATGAATTATCAATAAATCACCAAAATGGTCCGGTTAGGTCAAACAATGCCAGCGTTTCGCCCCAGTGTGCCGTTGGGCTCGTCAGTTGGTACAGACACACCTACCAATACGCGTGGCTAGCACATACTGAGAAGGCCATGCAAGACACAAAATACAAGCAGTATTGACGTCACGAGCATGCCAATGTGCTACGGAATCAAACTCCCTTTCATAAAGACAAAAGCCTTACCTTGGCAATCCAAATAAGGTTTTGAGTATTCCAGAAGGGAATATGAAGCAATTTCCATTTGAGCGGATGAATTATCAATAAATGATCAAAATGGACCGATTAGCTCAAACAATGCCAGCGGTTCGCCCCAGTGTGCCGTTGGGCTCGTCAGTTGGTACAGACACACCTACCAATACGCGTGGCTAGCACATACTGAGAAGGCCATGCAAAACACAAAATACAAGCAGTATTGACGTCACGAGCATGCCAAAGTGCTACGGGAGTGAAGCTCCCTTTCATAAAGACAAGAGCCTTACCTTGGCAATACAAATAAGGTTTTGAATATTCCAGAAGGGAATATGATGCAGTTTCCATTTGAGCGGATGAATTATCAATAAATGATCAAAATGCTCCGGTTAGTTCAAACAATGCCAGCGTTTCGCCCAAGTGTGCCGTTGGGCTCGTCAGTTGGTACAGACACACTTGCCAATACGCGTAGCTAGCACATACTGAGAAGGCCATGCAAGGCACAAAATACAAGCAGTATTGACGTCACGAGCATGCCAATGTGCTACGGGAGTCAAAATCCCTTTCATAAAGACAAAAGCTTTACCTTGGCAATCCAAATAAGGTTTTGAATATTCCAGAAGGGAATATGAAGCAATTTCCATTTGAGCGGGTGAATTATCAATAAATGATCAAAATGGTCCGATTAGCTTAAACAATGCCAACGTTTTGCCCCAGTGTGCCGTTGGGCTCGTCATTTGGTACAGACACACCTACCAATACGCGTGGCTAGCACATACTGAGAAGGCCATGCAAGACACAAAATACAAGCAGTATTGACGTCACGAGCATGCCTAAGTGCAACGGGAGTCAAACTCCCTTTCATCGGGACAAAAGCCTTACATTGGCAATCCAAATAAGGTTTTGAATATTCCAGAAGGGAATATGATGCTGTTTCCATTTGAGAGGATGTATTATCAATAAATGATCAAAATGGTCCGGTTAGCTCAAACAATGCCAGCGTTTCGCCCAAGTGTGCCGATGGGCTCGTCAGTTGGTACAGACACGCCTACCAATACGCGTGGCTAGCACATACTGAGAAGGCCATGCATGACACAAAATACAACCATTATTGACGTCACGAGCATGCCAATGTGCTACGGGAGTCAAACTCCCTTTCATAAAGACAAAAGTTTTACCTTGGCAATCCAAATAGGGTTTTGAATATTCCAGAAGGGAATATGATGCAGTTTCCATTTGAGCGGATGAATTATCAATAAATGATCAAAATGGTCCGGTTAGCTCAAACAATGCCAGCGTTTCGCCCCAGTGTGCCGTTGGGCTCGTCAGTTGGTAAAGACACACCTACCAATAGGCGTGGCTAGCACATACTGAGAAGGTCATGCAAGACACAAAATACAAGCAGTATTGACGTCACGAGCATGCCAATGTGCTACGGGAGTCAAACTCCCTTTCATAAAGACGAAAGCCTTACCTTGGCAATCCAAATAAGGTTTTGAATATTCCAGAAGGGAATATGGTGCAGTTTCCATTTGAGCGGATGAATTATCAATAAATCACCATAATGGTCCGGCTAGCTCAAACAATGCCAGCGTTTCGCCCCAGTGTGCCGATGGGCTCGTCAGTTGGTACAGACACACCTACCAATACGCGAGGCTACCTTATACCGAGAAGGCCATGCCAGACACAAAATACAAGCAGTATTGACGTCACGAGCATGCCAACTTGCTAGGGGAGTCAAACTCTCTTTCATAAAGACAAAAGCCTTACCTTATCAATCCAAATAAGGTTTTGAATATTCCAGAAGGGAATATGAAGCAATTTCCATTTGAGCGGATGAATTGTCAATAAATGATCAAAATGGTCCGATTAGCTTAAGCATTGCCAGCGTTTCGCCCCAGTGTGCCGTTGGGCTCGTCAGTTGGTAGAGACACACCTACCAATACGCGTGGCTAGCACATACTGAGAAGGCCATGCAAGACACAAAGTACAAGCAGTATTGACGTCACGAGCACGCCAATGTGCTACGGGAGTCAAAATCCCTTTCATAAAGACAAAAGCCTTACCTTAGCAATCCAAATAAGGTTTTGAATATTCCAGAAGGTAATATTAAGCAATTTCCATTTGAGCGGATGAATTGTCAATAAATGATCAAAATGGTCCGATTAGCTTAAGCAATGCCAGCGTTTCGCCCCAGTGTGCCGTCGGGCTCGTCATTTGGTACAGACACACCTACCAATACGCGTGACTAGCACATACTGAGAAGGCCTTGCAAGACACAGAATACAAGCAGTATTGACGTCACGAGCATGCCTAAGTGCTACGGGAGTCAAACTCCCTTTCATCAGGACAAAAGCCTTACATTGGCAATCCAAATAAGGTTTTGAATATTCCAGAAGGGAGTACGATGCATATTCCATTTGAGCGGATGAATTATCAATAAATGATCAAAATGGTCCGGTTAGCTCAAACAATGCCAGCGTGTCGCCCCAGTGTGCCGTTGGGCTCGTCAGTTGGTAAAGACACACCTACCAATAGGCGTGGCTAGCACATACTGAGAAGGTCATGCAAGACACAAAATACAAGCAGTATTGACGTCACGAGCATGCCAATGTGCTACGGGAGTCAAACTCCCTTTCATAAAGACGAAAGCCTTACCTTGGCAATCCAAATAAGGTTTTGAATATTCCAGAAGGGAATATGGTGCAGTTTCCATTTGAGCGGATGAATTATCAATAAATCACCAAAATGGTCCAGCTAGCTCAAACAATGCCAGCGTTTCGCCCCAGTGTGCCGATGGGCTCGTCAGTTGGTACAGACTCACCTACCAATACGCGAGGCTACCTTATACCGAGAAGGCCATGTCAGACACAAAATACAAGCAGTATTGACGTCACGAGCATGCCAACTTGCTAGGGGAGTCAAACTCTCTTTCATAAAGACAAAAGCCTTACCTTATCAATCCAAATAATGCTTTGAATATTCCAGAAGGGAATATGATGCAGTTTCCATTTGAGCGGATGAATTATCAATAAATGATCAAAAGGGTCCGGTTAGCTCAAACAATGCCAGCGTTTCGCCCCAGTGTGCCGTTGGGCTCGGCAGATGGTACAGACTCACCTACCAATAGGCGTGGCTAGCACATACTGAGAAGGCCATGCAAGACACAAAATACAAGCAGTATTGACGTCACGAGCATGAAAATGTGCTACGGGAGTCAAGCTCCCTTTCATAAAGACAAAAGCCTTACCTTGGCAATCCAAATAAGGTTTTGAATATTCCAGAAGGGAATATGATGCAGTTTCCATTAGAGCGGATGATTTTTCAATAAATGATCAAAATGGTCCGGTTAGCTCAAACAATGCCAGCGTTCGCCCAAGTGTGCCGTTGGGCTCGTCAGTTGGTACAGACACACCTACCAATACGCGTGGCTAGCACATACTGAGAAGGCCATGCAAAACACAAAATACAAGCAGTATTGACGTCACGAGCATGCCAAAGTGCTACGGGAGTGAAGCTCCCTTTCATAAAGACAAGAGCCTTACCTTGGCAATACAAATAAGGTTTTGAATATTCCAGAAGGGAATATGATGCAGTTTCCATATGAGCGGATGAATTATCAATAAATGATCAAAATGCTCCGGTTAGCTCAAACAATGCCAGCGTTTCGCCCAAGTGTGCCGTTGGGCTCGTCAGTTGGTACAGACACACCTGCCAATACGCGTGGCTAGCACATACTGAGAAGGCCATGCAAGGCACAAAATACAAGCAGTATTGACGTCACGAGCATGCCAATGTGCTACGGGAGTCAAAATCCCTTTCATAAAGACAAAAGCCTTACCTTGGCAATCCAAATAAGGTTTTGAATATTCCAAAAGGGAATATGAAGCAATTTCCATTTGAGCGGATGAATTATCAATAAATGATCAAAATGGTCCGATTAGCTTAAACAATGCCAACGTTTTGCCCCAGTGTGCCGTTGGGCTCGTCATTTGGTACAGACACACCTACCAATGCGCGTGGCTAGCACATACTGAGAAGGCCATGCAAGACACAAAATACAAGCAGTATTGACGTCACGAGCATGCCTAAGTGCTACGGGAGTCAAACTCCCTTTCATCAGGACAAAAGCCTTACATTGGCAATCCAAATAAGGTTTTGAATATTCCAGAAGGGAATATGATGCTGTTTCCATTTGAGAGGATGAATTATCAATAAATGACCAAAATGGACCGGGTAGCTCAAACAATGCCAGCGTTTCGCCCCAGTGTGCCGTTGGGCTCGTCCGTTGGTACAGACACGCCTACCAATACGCGTGGCTAGCACATACAGAGAAGGCCATGCATGACACAAAATACAAGCAGTATTGACGTCACGAGCATGCCAATGTGCTACGGGAGTCAAACTCCCTTTCATAAAGACAAAAGCTTTACCTTGGCAATCCAAATAGGGTTTTGAATATTCCAGAAGGGAGTACGATGCATATTCCATTTGAGCGGATGAATTATCAATAAATGATCAAAATGGTCCGGTTAGCTCAAACAATGCCAGCGTTTCGCCCCAGTGTGCCGTTGGGCTCGTCAGTTGGTAAAGACACACCTACCAATAGGCGTGGCTAGCACATACTGAGAAGGTCATGCAAGACACAAAATACAAGCAGTATTGACGTCACGAGCATGCCAATGTCCTACGGGAGTCAAACTCCCTTTCATAAAGACGAAAGCCTTACCTTGGCAATCCAAATAAGGTTTTGAATATTCCAGAAGGGAATATGATGCTGTTTCCATTTGAGAGGATGAATTATCAATAAATGACCAAAATGGACCGGGTAGCTCAAACAATGCCAGCGTTTCGCCCCAGTGTGCCGTTGGGCTCGTCAGTTGGTACAGACACACCTACCAATACGCGAGGCTACCTTATACCGAGAAGGCCATGCCAGACACCAAATACAAGCAGTATTGACGTCACGAGCATGCCAACTTGCTAGGGGATTCAAACTCTCTTTCATAAAGACAAAAGCCTTACCTTATCAATCCAAATAATGCTTTGAATATTCCAGAAGGGAATATGATGCAGTTTCCATTTGAGCGGATGAATTATCACTAAATGATCAAAATGGTCCGGTTAGCTCAAACAATGCCAGCGTTTCGCCCCAGTGTGCCGTTGGGCTCGGCAGTCCGTACAGACTCACCTACCAATAAGCGTGGCTAGCACATACTGAGAAGGCCATGCAAGACACAAAATACAAGCAGTATTGACGTCACGAGCATGAAAATATGCTACGGGAGTCAAGCTCCCTTTCATAAAGACAAAAGCCTTACCTTGGCAATCCAAATAAGGTTTCGAATATTCCAGAAGGGAATATGATGCAGTTTCCATTTGAGCAGATGATTTTTCAATAAATGATCAAAATGGTCCGATTAGCTCAAACAATGCCAGCGTTTCGCCCCAGTGTGCCGTTGGGCTCGTCAGTTGGTACACACACGCCTACCAATACGCGTGGCTAGCACATACTGAGAAGGCCATGCAAGACACAAAATACAAGCAGTATTGACTTCACGAGCATGCCAATGTGCTACGGGAGTCAAACTCCCTTTCATAAAGACAAAAGCCTTACCTCTGCAATCCAAATAAGGTTTTGAATATTCCAGAAGGGAATATGGTTCAGTTTCCATTTGAGCGGATGAATTATCCATAAATCACCAAAATGGTCCGATTAGCTCAAACAATGCCAGCGTTTCGCCCCAGTGTGCCGTTGGGCTTGTCAGTTGGTACAGACACACCTATCAATACGCACGGCTAGCACATACTTAGAAGGCCATGCAAGACACAAAATAAAAGCAGTATTGACGTCACGAGCATGCCAATGTGCTACGGGAGTCAAACTCCCTTTCATCAGGACAAAAGCCTTACCTTGGCAATCCAAATAAGGTTTTGAATATTCCAAAAGGGAATATCATGCAGTTTCCATTTGAGCGGATGAATTATAAATAAATGATCAAAATGGTCCGGTTATCTCAAACAATGCCAGCGTTTCGCCCCACTGTGCCGTTGGGCTTGTCAGTTGGTACAGACACGCCTACCAATAGGCGTGGCTAGC
Source organism: Meconema thalassinum (assembly GCA_946902985.2). Classification (NCBI taxonomy): domain Eukaryota; kingdom Metazoa; phylum Arthropoda; class Insecta; order Orthoptera; family Tettigoniidae; genus Meconema; species Meconema thalassinum. The sequence continues at coordinate 346,036,129 of OX336390.1, forward strand.
ACATACTGAGATGGCCATGCAAGACACAAAATACAAGCAGTATTGACGTCACGAGCATGCCAATGTGCTACGGGAGTCAAGCTCCCTTTCATAAAGACAAAAGCCTTACCTTGGCAATCCAAATAAGGTTTTGAATATTCCAGAAGGGAATATGGTGCAGTTTCCATTTGAGCGGATGAATTATCCATAAATCACCAAAATGGTCCGATTAGCTCAAACACTGCCAGCGTTTCGCCCCAGTGTGCCGTTGGGCTCGTCAGTTGGTACAGACACGCTTACCAATACGCGGGGCTAGCACATACTGAGAAGGCCATGCAAGACACAAAATACAAGCAGTATTGACGTCACGCGCATGCCAATGTGCTACGGGAGTCAAACTCCCTTTCATAAAGACAAAAGCCTTACCTTGGCAATCCAAATAAGGTTTTGAATATTCCAGAAGGGAATATGGTGCAGTTTCCATTTGAGCGGATGAATTATCCATAAATTACCAAAATGGTCCGATTAGCTCAAACAGTGCCAGCGTTTCGCCCCAGTGTGCCGTTGCGCTCGTCAGTTGGTACAGACAAACCTACCAATACGCACGGCTAGCACATACTTAGAAGGCCATGCAAGACACAAAATCATAGCAGTATTGACGTCACGAGCATGCCAATGTGCTACGGGAGTCAAACTCCCTTTCATAAAGACAAAAGCCTTACCTTGGCAATCCAAATAAGGTTTTGAATATTCCAGAAGGGAATATGATGCAGTTTCCATTTGAGCGGATGAATTATAAATAAATGATCAAAATGGTCCGGTTAGCTCAAACAATGCCAGCGTTTGGCCCCACTGTGCCGTTGGGCTTGTCAGTTGGTACAGACACGCCTACCAATACGCGTGACTAGCACATACTGAGAAGGCCATGCAAGACACAAAATACAAGCAGTATTGACGTCACGAGCATGCCAATGTGCTACGGGAGTCAAACTCCCTTTCATAAGACAACAGTCTTACCTTGGCAATCCAAATAAGGTTTTGAATATTGTAGAAGGGAATATGATGCAGTTTCCATTTGAGCGGATGAATTATCAATAAATGATCAAAATGGTCCTGTTAGCTCAAACAATGCCAACTTTTCGCCCCAGTTTGCCGTTGGGCTCGTCTGTTTGTACAGATACACCTACCAATACGCACGTCTAGCACATACTTAGAAGGCCATGCAAGATACAAAATACAAGCTGTATTGACGTCACGAGGATGACAATGTGCTACGGGAGTCAAGCTCCCTTTCATAAAGACAAAAGCCTTACCTTGGCAATCCAAATATGGTTTTGAATATTCCAGAAGGGAATATGATGCAGTTACCATTTGAGCGGATGATTTATCAATAAATGATCAAAATGGTCCGGTTAGCTCAAACAATGCCAGCGTTTCGCCCCAGTGTGCCGTTGGGCTCGTCAGTTGGTACAGACACGCCTACCAATACGCGTGGCTAGCACATACTGAGAAGGCCATGCAAGACACAAAATACAAGCAGTATTGACGTCACAAGCATGCCAATGTGCTACGGGAGTCAAACTCCCTTTCATAAAGACAAAAGCCTTACCTTGGCAATCCAAATAAGGTTTTGAATATTCCAGAAGGGAATATGGTGCTGTTTCCATTTGAGAGTATGAATTATCAATAAATCACCAAAATGGTCCGGTTAGGTCAAACAATGCCAGCGTTTCGCCCCAGTGTGCCGTTGGGCTCGTCAGTTGGTACAGACACACCTACCAATACGCGTGGCTAGCACATACTGAGAAGGCCATGCAAGACACAAAATACAAGCAGTATTGACGTCACGAGCATGCCAATGTGCTACGGAATCAAACTCCCTTTCATAAAGACAAAAGCCTTACCTTGGCAATCCAAATAAGGTTTTGAGTATTCCAGAAGGGAATATGAAGCAATTTCCATTTGAGCGGATGAATTATCAATAAATGATCAAAATGGACCGATTAGCTCAAACAATGCCAGCGGTTCGCCCCAGTGTGCCGTTGGGCTCGTCAGTTGGTACAGACACACCTACCAATACGCGTGGCTAGCACATACTGAGAAGGCCATGCAAAACACAAAATACAAGCAGTATTGACGTCACGAGCATGCCAAAGTGCTACGGGAGTGAAGCTCCCTTTCATAAAGACAAGAGCCTTACCTTGGCAATACAAATAAGGTTTTGAATATTCCAGAAGGGAATATGATGCAGTTTCCATTTGAGCGGATGAATTATCAATAAATGATCAAAATGCTCCGGTTAGTTCAAACAATGCCAGCGTTTCGCCCAAGTGTGCCGTTGGGCTCGTCAGTTGGTACAGACACACTTGCCAATACGCGTAGCTAGCACATACTGAGAAGGCCATGCAAGGCACAAAATACAAGCAGTATTGACGTCACGAGCATGCCAATGTGCTACGGGAGTCAAAATCCCTTTCATAAAGACAAAAGCTTTACCTTGGCAATCCAAATAAGGTTTTGAATATTCCAGAAGGGAATATGAAGCAATTTCCATTTGAGCGGGTGAATTATCAATAAATGATCAAAATGGTCCGATTAGCTTAAACAATGCCAACGTTTTGCCCCAGTGTGCCGTTGGGCTCGTCATTTGGTACAGACACACCTACCAATACGCGTGGCTAGCACATACTGAGAAGGCCATGCAAGACACAAAATACAAGCAGTATTGACGTCACGAGCATGCCTAAGTGCAACGGGAGTCAAACTCCCTTTCATCGGGACAAAAGCCTTACATTGGCAATCCAAATAAGGTTTTGAATATTCCAGAAGGGAATATGATGCTGTTTCCATTTGAGAGGATGTATTATCAATAAATGATCAAAATGGTCCGGTTAGCTCAAACAATGCCAGCGTTTCGCCCAAGTGTGCCGATGGGCTCGTCAGTTGGTACAGACACGCCTACCAATACGCGTGGCTAGCACATACTGAGAAGGCCATGCATGACACAAAATACAACCATTATTGACGTCACGAGCATGCCAATGTGCTACGGGAGTCAAACTCCCTTTCATAAAGACAAAAGTTTTACCTTGGCAATCCAAATAGGGTTTTGAATATTCCAGAAGGGAATATGATGCAGTTTCCATTTGAGCGGATGAATTATCAATAAATGATCAAAATGGTCCGGTTAGCTCAAACAATGCCAGCGTTTCGCCCCAGTGTGCCGTTGGGCTCGTCAGTTGGTAAAGACACACCTACCAATAGGCGTGGCTAGCACATACTGAGAAGGTCATGCAAGACACAAAATACAAGCAGTATTGACGTCACGAGCATGCCAATGTGCTACGGGAGTCAAACTCCCTTTCATAAAGACGAAAGCCTTACCTTGGCAATCCAAATAAGGTTTTGAATATTCCAGAAGGGAATATGGTGCAGTTTCCATTTGAGCGGATGAATTATCAATAAATCACCATAATGGTCCGGCTAGCTCAAACAATGCCAGCGTTTCGCCCCAGTGTGCCGATGGGCTCGTCAGTTGGTACAGACACACCAACCAATACGCGAGGCTACCTTATACCGAGAAGGCCATGCCAGACACAAAATACAAGCAGTATTGACGTCACGAGCATGCCAACTTGCTAGGGGAGTCAAACTCTCTTTCATAAAGACAAAAGCCTTACCTTATCAATCCAAATAAGGTTTTGAATATTCCAGAAGGGAATATGAAGCAATTTCCATTTGAGCGGATGAATTGTCAATAAATGATCAAAATGGTCCGATTAGCTTAAGCATTGCCAGCGTTTCGCCCCAGTGTGCCGTTGGGCTCGTCAGTTGGTAGAGACACACCTACCAATACGCGTGGCTAGCACATACTGAGAAGGCCATGCAAGACACAAAGTACAAGCAGTATTGACGTCACGAGCACGCCAATGTGCTACGGGAGTCAAAATCCCTTTCATAAAGACAAAAGCCTTACCTTAGCAATCCAAATAAGGTTTTGAATATTCCAGAAGGGAATATTAAGCAATTTCCATTTGAGCGGATGAATTGTCAATAAATGATCAAAATGGTCCGATTAGCTTAAGCAATGCCAGCGTTTCGCCCCAGTGTGCCGTCGGGCTCGTCATTTGGTACAGACACACCTACCAATACGCGTGACTAGCACATACTGAGAAGGCCTTGCAAGACACAGAATACAAGCAGTATTGACGTCACGAGCATGCCTAAGTGCTACGGGAGTCAAACTCCCTTTCATCAGGACAAAAGCCTTACATTGGCAATCCAAATAAGGTTTTGAATATTCCAGAAGGGAGTACGATGCATATTCCATTTGAGCGGATGAATTATCAATAAATGATCAAAATGGTCCGGTTAGCTCAAACAATGCCAGCGTGTCGCCCCAGTGTGCCGTTGGGCTCGTCAGTTGGTAAAGACACACCTACCAATAGGCGTGGCTAGCACATACTGAGAAGGTCATGCAAGACACAAAATACAAGCAGTATTGACGTCACGAGCATGCCAATGTGCTACGGGAGTCAAACTCCCTTTCATAAAGACGAAAGCCTTACCTTGGCAATGCAAATAAGGTTTTGAATATTCCAGAAGGGAATATGGTGCAGTTTCCATTTGAGCGGATGAATTATCAATAAATCACCAAAATGGTCCAGCTAGCTCAAACAATGCCAGCGTTTCGCCCCAGTGTGCCGATGGGCTCGTCAGTTGGTACAGACTCACCTACCAATACGCGAGGCTACCTTATACCGAGAAGGCCATGTCAGACACAAAATACAAGCAGTATTGACGTCACGAGCATGCCAACTTGCTAGGGGAGTCAAACTCTCTTTCATAAAGACAAAAGCCTTACCTTATCAATCCAAATAATGCTTTGAATATTCCAGAAGGGAATATGATGCAGTTTCCATTTGAGCGGATGAATTATCAATAAATGATCAAAAGGGTCCGGTTAGCTCAAACAATGCCAGCGTTTCGCCCCAGTGTGCCGTTGGGCTCGGCAGATGGTACAGACTCACCTACCAATAGGCGTGGCTAGCACATACTGAGAAGGCCATGCAAGACACAAAATACAAGCAGTATTGACGTCACGAGCATGAAAATGTGCTACGGGAGTCAAGCTCCCTTTCATAAAGACAAAAGCCTTACCTTGGCAATCCAAATAAGGTTTTGAATATTCCAGAAGGGAATATGATGCAGTTTCCATTAGAGCGGATGATTTTTCAATAAATGATCAAAATGGTCCGGTTAGCTCAAACAATGCCAGCGTTCGCCCAAGTGTGCCGTTGGGCTCGTCAGTTGGTACAGACACACCTACCAATACGCGTGGCTAGCACATACTGAGAAGGCCATGCAAAACACAAAATACAAGCAGTATTGACGTCACGAGCATGCCAAAGTGCTACGGGAGTGAAGCTCCCTTTCATAAAGACAAGAGCCTTACCTTGGCAATACAAATAAGGTTTTGGATATTCCAGAAGGGAATATGATGCAGTTTCCATATGAGCGGATGAATTATCAATAAATGATCAAAATGCTCCGGTTAGCTCAAACAATGCCAGCGTTTCGCCCAAGTGTGCCGTTGGGCTCGTCAGTTGGTACAGACACACCTGCCAATACGCGTGGCTAGCACATAGCCTACTGAGAAGGCCATGCAAGGCACAAAATACAAGCAGTATTGACGTCACGAGCATGCCAATGTGCTACGGGAGTCAAAATCCCTTTCATAAAGACAAAAGCCTTACCTTGGCAATCCAAATAAGGTTTTGAATATTCCAAAAGGGAATATGAAGCAATTTCCATTTGAGCGGATGAATTATCAATAAATGATCAAAATGGTCCGATTAGCTTAAACAATGCCAACGTTTTGCCCCAGTGTGCCGTTGGGCTCGTCATTTGGTACAGACACACCTACCAATGCGCGTGGCTAGCACATACTGAGAAGGCCATGCAAGACACAAAATACAAGCAGTATTGACGTCACGAGCATGCCTAAGTGCTACGGGAGTCAAACTCCCTTTCATCAGGACAAAAGCCTTACATTGGCAATCAAAATAAGGTTTTGAATATTCCAGAAGGGAATATGATGCTGTTTCCATTTGAGAGGATGAATTATCAATAAATGATCAAAATGGTCCGGTTAGCTCAAACAATGCCAGCGTTTCGCCCCAGTGTGCCGTTGGGCTCGTCAGTTGGTAAAGACACACCTACCAATAGGCGTGGCTAGCACATACTGAGAAGGTCATGCAAGACACAAAATACAAGCAGTATTGACGTCACGAGCATGCCAATGTGCTACGGGAGTCAAACTCCCTTTCATAAAGACGAAAGCCTTACCTTGGCAATCCAAATAAGGTTTTGAATATTCCAGAAGGGAATATGGTGCAGTTTCCATTTGAGCGGATGAATTATCAATAAATCACCATAATGGTCCGGCTAGCTCAAACAATGCCAGCGTTTCGCCCCAGTGTGCCGATGGGCTCGTCAGTTGGTACAGACACACCTACCAATACGCGAGGCTACCTTATACCGAGAAGGCCATGCCAGACACAAAATACAAGCAGTATTGACGTCACGAGCATGCCAACTTGCTAGGGGAGTCAAACTCTCTTTCATAAAGACAAAAGCCTTACCTTATCAATCCAAATAAGGTTTTGAATATTCCAGAAGGGAATATGATGCAATTTCCATTTGAGCGGATGAATTGTCAATAAATGATCAAATCGGTCCGATTAGCTTAAGCATTGCCAGCGTTTCGCCCCAGTGTGCCGTTGGGCTCGTCAGTTGGTAGAGACACACCTACCAATACGCGTGGCTAGCACATACTGAGAAGGCCATGCAAGACACAAAGTACAAGCAGTATTGACGTCACGAGCACGCCAATGTGCTACGGGAGTCAAAATCCCTTTCATAAAGACAAAAGCCTTACCTTAGCAATCCAAATAAGGTTTTGAATATTCCAGAAGGGAATATTAAGCAATTTCCATTTGAGCGGATGAATTGTCAATAAATGATCAAAATGGTCCGATTAGCTTAAGCAATGCCAGCGTTTCGCCCCAGTGTGCCGTCGGGCTCGTGATTTGGTACAGACACACCTACCAATACGCGTGGCTAGCACATACTGAGAAGGCCTTGCAAGACACAGAATACAAGCAGTATTGACGTCACGAGCATGCCTAAGTGCTACGGGAGTCAAACTCCCTTTCATCAGGACAAAAGCCTTACATTGGCAATCCAAATAAGGTTTTGAATATTCCAGAAGGGAATATGATGCTGTTTCCATTTGAGAGGATGAATTATCAATAAATGACCAAAATGGACCGGGTAGCTCAAACAATGCCAGCGTTTCGCCCCAGTGTGCCGTTGGGCTCGTCCGTTGGTACAGACACGCCTACCAATACGCGTGGCTAGCACATACAGAGAAGGCCATGCATGACACAAAATACAAGCAGTATTGACGTCACGAGCATGCCAATGTGCTACGGGAGTCAAACTCCCTTTCATAAAGACAAAAGCTTTACCTTGGCAATCCAAATAGGGTTTTGAATATTCCAGAAGGGAGTACGATGCATATTCCATTTGAGCGGATGAATTATCAATAAATGATCAAAATGGTCCGGTTAGCTCAAACAATGCCAGCGTTTCGCCCCAGTGTGCCGTTGGGCTCGTCAGTTGGTAAAGACACACCTACCAATAGGCGTGGCTAGCACATACTGAGAAGGTCATGCAAGACACACAATACAAGCAGTATTGACGTCACGAGCATGCCAATGTGCTACGGGAGTCAAACTCCCTTTCATAAAGACGAAAGCCTTACCTTGGCAATCCAAATAAGGTTTTGAATATTCCAGAAGGGAATATGGTGCAGTTTCCATTTGAGCGGATGAATTATCAATAAATCACCAAAATGGTCCAGCTAGCTCAAACAATGCCAGCGTTTCGCCCCAGTGTGCCGATGGGCTCGTCAGTTGGTACAGACTCACCTACCAATACGCGAGGCTACCTTATACCGAGAAGGCCATGTCAGACACAAAATACAAGCAGTATTGACGTCACGAGCATGCCAACTTGCTAGGGGAGTCAAACTCTCTTTCATAAAGACAAAAGCCTTACCTTATCAATCCAAATAATGCTTTGAATATTCCAGAAGGGAATATGATGCAGTTTCCATTTGAGCGGATGAATTATCAATAAATGATCAAAAGGGTCCGGTTAGCTCAAACAATGCCAGCGTTTCGCCCCAGTGTGCCGTTGGGCTCGGCAGATGGTACAGACTCACCTACCAATAGGCGTGGCTAGCACATACTGAGAAGGCCATGCAAGACACAAAATACAAGCAGTATTGACGTCACGAGCATGAAAATGTGCTACGGGAGTCAAGCTCCCTTTCATAAAGACAAAAGCCTTACCTTGGCAATCCAAATAAGGTTTTGAATATTCCAGAAGGGAATATGATGCAGTTTCCATTAGAGCGGATGATTTTTCAATAAATGATCAAAATGGTCCGGTTAGCTCAAACAATGCCAGCGTTCGCCCAAGTGTGCCGTTGGGCTCGTCAGTTGGTACAGACACACCTACCAATACGCGTGGCTAGCACATACTGAGAAGGCCATGCAAAACACAAAATACAAGCAGTATTGACGTCACGAGCATGCCAAAGTGCTACGGGAGTGAAGCTCCCTTTCATAAAGACAAGAGCCTTACCTTGGCAATAAAAATAAGGTTTTGGATATTCCAGAAGGGAATATGATGCAGTTTCCATATGAGCGGATGAATTATCAATAAATGATCAAAATGCTCCGGTTAGCTCAAACAATGCCAGCGTTTCGCCCAAGTGTGCCGTTGGGCTCGTCAGTTGGTACAGACACACCTGCCAATACGCGTGGCTAGCACATAGCCTACTGAGAAGGCCATGCAAGGCACAAAATACAAGCAGTATTGACGTCACGAGCATGCCAATGTGCTACGGGAGTCAAAATCCCTTTCATAAAGACAAAAGCCTTACCTTGGCAATCCAAATAAGGTTTTGAATATTCCAAAAGGGAATATGAAGCAATTTCCATTTGAGCGGATGAATTATCAATAAATGATCAAAATGGTCCGATTAGCTTAAACAATGCCAACGTTTTGCCCCAGTGTGCCGTTGGGCTCGTCATTTGGTACAGACACACCTACCAATGCGCGTGGCTAGCACATACTGAGAAGGCCATGCAAGACACAAAATACAAGCAGTATTGACGTCACGAGCATGCCTAAGTGCTACGGGAGTCAAACTCCCTTTCATCAGGACAAAAGCCTTACATTGGCAATCAAAATAAGGTTTTGAATATTCCAGAAGGGAATATGATGCTGTTTCCATTTGAGAGGATGAATTATCAATAAATGATCAAAATGGTCCGGTTAGCTCAAACAATGCCAGCGTTTCGCCCCAGTGTGCCGTTGGGCTCGTCAGTTGGTAAAGACACACCTACCAATAGGCGTGGCTAGCACATACTGAGAAGGTCATGCAAGACACAAAATACAAGCAGTATTGACGTCACGAGCATGCCAATGTGCTACGGGAGTCAAACTCCCTTTCATAAAGACGAAAGCCTTACCTTGGCAATCCAAATAAGGTTTTGAATATTCCAGAAGGGAATATGGTGCAGTTTCCATTTGAGCGGATGAATTATCAATAAATCACCATAATGGTCCGGCTAGCTCAAACAATGCCAGCGTTTCGCCCCAGTGTGCCGATGGGCTCGTCAGTTGGTACAGACACACCTACCAATACGCGAGGCTACCTTATACCGAGAAGGCCATGCCAGACACAAAATACAAGCAGTATTGACGTCACGAGCATGCCAACTTGCTAGGGGAGTCAAACTCTCTTTCATAAAGACAAAAGCCTTACCTTATCAATCCAAATAAGGTTTTGAATATTCCAGAAGGGAATATGATGCAATTTCCATTTGAGCGGATGAATTGTCAATAAATGATCAAATCGGTCCGATTAGCTTAAGCATTGCCAGCGTTTCGCCCCAGTGTGCCGTTGGGCTCGTCAGTTGGTAGAGACACACCTACCAATACGCGTGGCTAGCACATACTGAGAAGGCCATGCAAGACACAAAGTACAAGCAGTATTGACGTCACGAGCACGCCAATGTGCTACGGGAGTCAAAATCCCTTTCATAAAGACAAAAGCCTTACCTTAGCAATCCAAATAAGGTTTTGAATATTCCAGAAGGGAATATTAAGCAATTTCCATTTGAGCGGATGAATTGTCAATAAATGATCAAAATGGTCCGATTAGCTTAAGCAATGCCAGCGTTTCGCCCCAGTGTGCCGTCGGGCTCGTGATTTGGTACAGACACACCTACCAATACGCGTGGCTAGCACATACTGAGAAGGCCTTGCAAGACACAGAATACAAGCAGTATTGACGTCACGAGCATGCCTAAGTGCTACGGGAGTCAAACTCCCTTTCATCAGGACAAAAGCCTTACATTGGCAATCCAAATAAGGTTTTGAATATTCCAGAAGGGAATATGATGCTGTTTCCATTTGAGAGGATGAATTATCAATAAATGACCAAAATGGACCGGGTAGCTCAAACAATGCCAGCGTTTCGCCCCAGTGTGCCGTTGGGCTCGTCCGTTGGTACAGACACGCCTACCAATACGCGTGGCTAGCACATACAGAGAAGGCCATGCATGACACAAAATACAAGCAGTATTGACGTCACGAGCATGCCAATGTGCTACGGGAGTCAAACTCCCTTTTTATAAAGACAAAAGCTTTACCTTGGCAATCCAAATAGGGTTTTGAATATTCCAGAAGGGAGTACGATGCATATTCCATTTGAGCGGATGAATTATCAATAAATGATCAAAATGGTCCGGTTAGCTCAAACAATGCCAGCGTTTCGCCCCAGTGTGCCGTTGGGCTCGTCAGTTGGTAAAGACACACCTACCAATAGGCGTGGCTAGCACATACTGAGAAGGTCATGCAAGACACAAAATACAAGCAGTATTGACGTCACGAGCATGCCAATGTGCTACGGGAGTCAAACTCCCTTTCATAAAGACGAAAGCCTTACCTTGGCAATCCAAATAAGGTTTTGAATATTCCAGAAGGGAATATGGTGCAGTTTCCATTTGAGCGGATGAATTATCAATAAATCACCAAAATGGTCCAGCTAGCTCAAACAATGCCAGCGTTTCGCCCCAGTGTGCCGATGGGCTCGTCAGTTGGTACAGACTCACCTACCAATACGCGAGGCTACCTTATACCGAGAAGGCCATGCCAGACACAAAATACAAGCAGTATTGACGTCACGAGCATGCCAACTTGCTAGGGGAGTCAAACTCTCTTTCATAAAGACAAAAGCCTTACCTTATCAATCCAAATAATGCTTTGAATATTCCAGAAGGGAATATGATGCAGTTTCCATTTGAGCGGATGAATTATCAATAAATGATCAAAAGGGTCCGGTTAGCTCAAACAATGCCAGCGTTTCGCCCCAGTGTGCCGTTGGGCTCGGCAGATGGTACAGACTCACCTACCAATAGGCGTGGCTAGCACATACTGAGAAGGCCATGCAAGACACAAAATACAAGCAGTATTGACGTCATGAGCATGAAAATGTGCTACGGGAGTCAAGCTCCCTTTCATAAAGACAAAAGCCTTACCTTGGCAATCCAAATAAGGTTTTGAATATTCCAGAAGGGAATATGATGCAGTTTCCATTAGAGCGGATGATTTTTCAATAACTGATCAAAATGGTCCGGTTAGCTCAAACAATGCCAGCGTTCGCCCAAGTGTGCCGTTGGGCTCGTCAGTTGGTACCGACACACCTACCAATACGCGTGGCTAGCACATACTGAGAAGGCCATGCAAAACACAAAATACAAGCAGTATTGACGTCACGAGCATGCCAAAGTGCTACGGGAGTGAAGCTCCCTTTCATAAAGACAAGAGCCTTACCTTGGCAATACAAATAAGGTTTTGAATATTCCAGAAGGGAATATGATGCAGTTTCCATTTGAGCGGATGAATTATCAATAAATGATCAAAATGGTCCGGTTAGCTCAAACAATGCCAGCGTTTCGCCCAAGTGTGCCGTTGGGCTCGTCAGTTGGTACAGACACACCTGCCAATACGCGTGGCTAGCACATACTGAGAAGGCCATGCAAGGCACAAAATACAAGCAGTATTGACGTCACGAGCATGCCAATGTGCTACGGGAGTCAAAATCCCTTTCATAAAGACAAAAGCCTTACCTTGGCAATCCAAATAAGGTTTTGAATATTCCAGAAGGGAATATGAAGCAATTTCCATTTGAGCGGATGAATTATCAATAAATGATCAAAATGGTCCGATTAGCTTAAACAATGCCAACGTTTTGCCCCAGTGTGCCGTTGGGCTCGTCATTTGGTACAGACACACCTACCAATGCGCGTGGCTAGCACATACTGAGAAGGCCATGCAAGACACAAAATACAAGCAGTATTGACGTCACGAGCATGCCTAAGTGCTACGGGAGTCAAACTCCCTTTCATCAGGACAAAAGCCTTACATTGGCAATCCAAATAAGGTTTTGAATATTCCAGAAGGGAATATGATGCTGTTTCCATTTGAGAGGATGAATTATCAATAAATGATCAAAATGGGTTCGGTTAGCTCAAACAATGCCAGCGTTTCGCCCCAGTGTGCCGTTGGGCTCGTCAGATGGTACAGACACGCCTACCAATACGCGTGGCTAGCACATACTGAGAAGGCCATGCATGACACAAAATACAAGCAGTATTGACGTCACGAGCATGCCAATGTGCTACGGGAGTCAAACTCCCTTTCATAAAGACAAAAGCTTTACCTTGGCAATCCAAATAGGGTTTTGAATATTCCAGAAGGGAATATGATGCAGTTTCCATTTGAGCGGATGAATTATCAATAAATGATCAAAATGGTCCGGTTAGCTCAAACAATGCCAGCGTTTCGCCCCAGTGTGCCGTTGGGCTCGTCAGTTGGTAAAGACACACCTACCAATAGGCGTGGCTAGCACATACTGAGAAGGTCATGCAAGACACAAAATACAAGCAGTATTGACGTCACGAGCATGCCAATGTGCTACGGGAGTCAAACTCCCTTTCATAAAGACGAAAGCCTTACCTTGGCAATCCAAATAAGGTTTTGAATATTCCAGAAGGGAATATGGTGCAGTTTCCATTTGAGCGGATGAATTATCAATAAATCACCATAATGGTCCGGCTAGCTCAAACAATGCCAGCGTTTCGCCCCAGTGTGCCGATGGGCTCGTCAGTTGGTACAGACACACCTACCAATACGCGAGGCTACCTTATACCGAGAAGGCCATGCCAGATACGAAATACAAGCAGTATTGACGTCACGAGCATGCCAACTTGCTAGGGGAGTCAAACTCTCTTTCATAAAGACAAAAGCCTTACCTTATCAATCCATATAATGCTTTGAATATTCCAGAAGGGAATATGATGCAGTTTCCATTTGAGCGGATGAATTATCAATACATGATAAGAATGGTCCGGTTAGCTCAAACAATGCCAGCGTTTCGCCCCAGTGTGCCGTTGGGCTTGGCAGTCCGTACAGACTCACCTACCAATAGGCGTGGCTAGCACATACTGAGAAGGCCATGCAAGACACAAAATACAAGCAGTATTGACGACACGAGCATGAAAATGTGCTACGGGAGTCAAGCTCCCTTTCATAAAGACAAAAGCCTTACCTTGGCAATCCAAATAAGGTTTTGAATATTCCAGAAGGGAATATGAAGCAATTTCCATTTGAGCGGATGAATTATCAATAAATGATCAAAATGGTCCGATTAGCTTAAACAATGCCAACGTTTTGCCCCAGTGTGCCGTTGGGCTCGTCAGTTGGTACAGACACACCTACCAATACGCACGGCTAGCACATACTTAGAAGGCCATGCAAGACACAAAATAAAAGCAGTATTGACGTCACGAGCATGCCAATGTGCTACGGGAGTCAAACTCCCTTTCATCAGGACAAAAGCCTTACCTTGGCAATCCAAATAAGGTTTTGAATATTCCAAAAGGGAATATGATGCAGTTTCCATTTGCGCGGATGAATTATAAATAAATGATCAAAATGGTCCGGTTAGCTCAAACAATGCCAGCGTTTCGCCCCACTGTGCCGTTGGGCTTGTCAGTTGGTACAGACACGCTTACCAATACGCGTGGCTAGCACATACTGAGAAGGCCATGCAAGACACAAAATACAAGCAGTATTGACGTCACGAGCATGCCAATGTGCTACGGGAGTCAAGCTCCCTTTCATAAAGACAAAAGCCTTACCTTGGCAATCCAAATAAGGTTTTGAATATTCCAGAAGGGAATATGGTGCAGTTTCCATTTGAGCGGATGAATTATCCATAAATCACCAAAATGGTCCGATTAGCTCAAACAATGCCAGCGTTTCGCCCCAGTGTGCCGTTGGGCTCGTCAGTTGGTACAGACACGCCTACCAATACGCGTGGCTAGCACATACTGAGAAGGCCATGCAAGACACAAAATACAAGCAGTATTGACTTCACGAGCATGCCAATGTGCTACGGGAGTCAAACTCCCTTTCATAAAGACAAAAGCCATACCTTGGCAATCCAAATAAGGGTTTGAATATTCCAGAAGGGAATATGGTGCAGTTTCCATTTGAGCGGATGAATTATCCATAAATCACCAAAATGGTCCGATTAGCTCAAACAATGCCAGCGTTTCGCCCCAGTGTGCCGTTGGGCTCGTCAGTTGGTACAGACACACCTACCAATACGCACGGCTAGCACATACTGAGAAGGCCATGCAAGACACAAATTACAAGCAGTATTGACGTCACGAGCATGCCAATGTGCTACGGGAGTCAAACTCCCTTTCATAAGACAACAGTCTTACCTTGGCAATCCAAATAAGGTTTTGAATATTCCAGAAGGGAATATGATGCAGTTACCATTTGAGCGGATGATTTATCAATAAATGATCAAAATGGTCCGGTTAGCTCAAACAATGCCAGCGTTTCGCCCCAGTGTGCCGTTGGGCTCGTCAGTTGGTACAGACACGCCTACCAATACGCGTGGCTAGCACATACTGAGAAGGCCATGCAAGACACAAAATACAAGCAGTATTGACGTCACGAGCATGCCAATGTGCTACGGGAGTCAAACTCCCTTTCATAAAGACAAAAGCCTTACCTTGGCAATCCAAATAAGGTTTTGAATATTCCAGAAGGGATTATGGTGCTGTTTCCATTTGAGAGTATGAATTATCAATAAATTACCAAAATGGTCCGGTTAGCTCAAACAATGCCAGCGTTTCGCCCCAGTGTGCCGTTGGGCTCTTCAGTTGGTACAGACACACCTACCAATACGCACGCCTAGCACATACAGAGAAGGCCATCCAAGACACAAAATACAAGCAGTATTGACATCACGGGCATGCCAATGTGCTACGGGAGTCAAACTCCCTTTCATAAAGACAAAAGCCTTACCTTGGCAATCCAAATAAGGTTTTGAATATTCCAGAAGGGAATATGATGCAGTTTCCAATTGAGCGGATGAATTATAAATAAATGATCAAAATGGTCCGGTTAACTCAAACAATGCCAGCGTTTCGCCCCAGTGTGCCGTTGGGCTCGTCAGTTGGTACAGACACACCTACAAATTTGCGTGGCTAGCTCATACTGGGAAGGCCATGCAATACACAAAATACAAGCAGTATTGACGTCACGAGCATGCCAATGTGCTACGGGAGTCAAGCTCCCTTCCATAAAGGCAAAAATCCTTACCATGGCAATCCAAATAAAGTTTTGAATATTCCAGAAGGGAATATGATGCAGTTTCCATTTGGGCGGATGAATTATCAATAAATGATCAAAATGGTCCGGTTAGCTCAAACAATGCCAGCGTTTCGCACAAGTGTGCCGTTGGGCTCGTCAGTTGGTACAGACACACCTACCAATACGCGTGGCTAACACATACTGAGAAGGCCATGCAAGACACAAAATACAAGCAGTATTGACGTCACGAGCATGCCAATGTGCTCCGGGAGTCAAACTCCCTTTCATAAAGACAAAAGCCTTACCTTGGCAATCCAAATAAGGTTTTGAATATTCCAGAAGGGAATATGAAGCAATTTCCATTTGAGCGGATGAATTATCAATAAATGATCAAAATGGACCGATTAGCTCAAACAATGCCAGCGTTTCGCCCCAGTGTGCCGTTGGGCTCGTCATTTGGTACAGACACTCCTACCAATACGCGTGGCTAGCACATACTGAGAAGGCCATGCAAGACACAAAATACAAGCAGTATTGACGTCACGAGCTTGCCAAAGTGCTACGGGAGTGAAACTCCCTTTCATCAGGACAAAAGCCTTACCTTTGCAATCCAAATAAGGTTTTGAATATTCCAGAAGGGAATATGGTGCAGTTTCCATTTGAGAGGATGAATTATCAAAAAATGATCAAAATGGTCCGGTTAGCTCAAACAATGCCAGCGTTTCGCCCCAGTGTGCCGTTGGGCTCGTCAGTTGGTACAGACACGCCTACCAATACGCGTGGCTAGCACATACTGAGAAGGCCATGCAAGACACAAAATACAAGCAGTATTGACGTCACGAGCATGCCAATGTGCTACGGGAGTCAAACTCCCTTTCATAAAGACAAAAGCCTTACCTTGGCAATCCAAATAGGGTTTTGAATATTCCAGAAGGGAATATGATGCACTTTCCATTTGAGCGGATGAATTATCAATAAATGATCAAAATGGTCCGGTTAGCTCAAACAATGCCAGCGTTTCGCCCCAGTGTGCCGTTGGGCTCGTCAGTTGGTACAGACACGCCTACCAATACGCTTGGCTAGCACATACTGAGAAGGCCATGCAAGACACAAAATACAAGCAGTATTGACATCACGAGCATGCCAATGTGCTACGGGAGTCAAACACCCTTTCATAAAGACAAAAGCCTTACCTTGGCAATCCAAATAAGGTTTTGAATATTCCAGAAGGGAATATGGTGCAGTTTCCATTTGAGCGGATGAATTATCAATAAATCACCAAAATGGTCCAGCTAGCTCAAACAATGCCAGCGTTTCGCCCCAGTGTGCCGTTGGGGTCGTCATTTGGTACAGACACACCTACCAATACGCGTGGCTAGCACATACTGAGAAGGCCATGCATGACACAAAATACAAGCAGTATTGACGTCACGAGCATGCCAATGTGCTACGGGAGTCAAACTCCCTTTCATAAAGACAAAAGCTTTACCTTGGCAATCCAAATAGGGTTTTGAATATTCCAGAAGGGAATATGATGCAGTTTCCATTTTCGCGGATGAATTATCAATAAATGATCAAAATGGTCCGGTTAGCTCAAACAATGCCAGCGTTTCGCCCCAGTGTGCCGTTGGGCTCGTGAGTTGGTAAAGGCACACCTACCAATAGGCGTGGCTAGCACATACTGAGAAGGTCATGCAAGACACAAAATACAAGCAGTATAGACGTCACGAGCATGCCAATGTGCTACGGGAGTCAAACTCCCTTTCATAAAGACGAAAGCCTTACCTTGGCAATCCAAATAAGGTTTTGAATATTCCAGAAGGGAATATGGTGCAGTTTCCATTTGAGCGAATGAATTATCAATAAATCACCAAAATGGTCCGGCTAGCTCAAACAATGCCAGCGTTTCGCCCCAGTGTGCCGATGGGCTCGTCAGTTGGTACAGACACACCTACCAATACGCGAGGCTACCTTATACCGAGAAGGCCATGCCAGACACAAAATACAAGCAGTATTGACGTCACGAGCATGCCAACTTGCTAGGGGAGTCAAACTCTCTTTCATAAAGACAAAAGCCTTACCTTTTCAATCCAAATAATGCTTTGAATATTCCAGAAGGGAATATGATGCAGTTTCCATTTGAGCGGATGAATTATCACTAAATGATCAAAATGGTCCGGTTAGCTCAAACAATGCCAGCGTTTCGCCCCAGTGTGCCGTTGGGCTCGGCAGTCCGTACAGACTCACCTACCAATATGCGTGGCTAGCACATACTGAGAAGGCCATGCAAGACACAAAATACAAGCAGTATTGACGTCACGAGCATGAAAATATGCTACGGGAGTCAAGCTCCCTTTCATAAAGACAAAAGCCTTACCTTGGCAATCCAAATAAGGTTTCGAATATTCCAGAAGGGAATATGATGCAGTTTCCATTTGAGCGGATGATTTTTCAATAAATGATCAAAATGGTCCGATTAGCTCAAACAATGCCAGCGTTTCGCCCCAGTGTGCCGTTGGGCTCGTCAGTTGGTACACACACGCCTACCAATACGCGTGGCTAGCACATACTGAGAAGGCCATGCAAGACACAAAATACAAGCAGTATTGACTTCACGAGCATGCCAATGTGCTACGGGAGTCAAACTCCCTTTCATAAAGACAAAAGCCTTACCTCTGCAATCCAAATAAGGTTTTGAATATTCCAGAAGGGAATATGGTGCAGTTTCCATTTGAGCGGATGAATTATCCATAAATCACCAAAATGGTCCGATTAGCTCAAACAATGCCAGCGTTTCGCCCCAGTGTGCCGTTGGGCTCGTCAGTTGGTACAGACACACCTATCAATACGCACGGCTAGCACATACTTAGAATGTCATGCAAGACACAAAATAAAAGCAGTATTGACGTCACGAGCATGCCAATGTGCTACGGGAGTCAAACTCCCTTTCATCAGGACAAAAGCCTTACCTTGGCAATCCAAATAAGGTTTTGAATATTCCAAAAGGGAATATCATGCAGTTTCCATTTGAGCGGATGAATTATAAATAAATGATCAAAATGGTCCGGTTATCTCAAACAATGCCAGCGTTTCGCCCCACTGTGCCGTTGGGCTTGTCAGTTGGTACAGACACGCCTACGAATAGGCGTGGCTAGCACATACTGAGATGGCCATGCAAGACACAAAATACAAGCAGTATTGACGTCACGAGCATGCCAATGTGCTACGGGAGTCAAGCTCCCTTTCATAAAGACAAAAGCCTTACCTTGGCAATGCAAATAAGGTTTTGACTATTCCAGAAGGGAATATGGTGCAGTTTCCATTTGAGCGGATGAATTATCCATAAATCACCAAAATGGTCCGATTAGCTCAAACACTGCCAGCGTTTCGCCCCAGTGTGCCGTTGGGCTCGTCAGTTGGTACAGACACGCCTACCAATACGCGGGGCTAGCACATACTGAAAAGGCCATGCAAGACACAAAATACAAGCAGTATTGACGTCACGAGCATGCCAATGTGCTACGGGAGTCAAACTCCCTTTCATAAAGACAAAAGCCTTACCTTGGCAATCCAAATAAGGTTTTGAATATTCCAGAAGGGAATATGGTGCAGTTTCCATTTGAGCGGATGAATTATCCATAAATTACCAAAATGATCCGATTAGCTCCAACAATGCCGTCGTTTCGCCCCAGTGTGCCGTTGGGCTCGTCAGTTGGTACAGACACACCTACCAATACGCACGGCTAGCACATACTTAGAAGGCCATGCAAGACACAAAATCAAAGCAGTATTGACGTCACGAGCATGCCAATGTGCTACGGGAGTCAAACTCCCTTTCATCAGGACAAAAGCCTTACCTTGGCAATCCAAATAAGGTTTTGAATATTCCAGAAGGGAATATGATGCAGTTTCCATTTGAGCGGATGAATTATAAATAAATGATCAAAATGGTCCGGTTAGCTCAAACAATGCCAGCGTTTGGCCCCACTGTGCCGTTGGGCTTGTCAGTTGGTACAGACACGCCTACCAATACGCGTGACTAGCACATACTGAGAAGGCCATGCAAAACACAAAATACAAGCAGTATTGACGTCACGAGCATGCCAATGTGCTACGGGAGTCAAACTCCCTTTCATAAGACAACAGTCTTACCTTGGCAATCCAAATAAGGTTTTGAATATTGTAGAAGGGAATATGATGCAGTTTCCATTTGAGCGGATGAATTATCAATAAATGATCAAAATGGTCCTGTTAGCTCAAACAATGCCAACTTTTCGCCCCAGTGTGCCGTTGGGCTCGTCTGTTTGTACAGATACACCTACCAATACGCACGTCTAGCACATACTTAGAAGGCCATTCAAGACACAAAATACAAGCTGTATTGACGTCACGAGGATGACAATGTGCTACGGGAGTCAAGCTCCCTTTCATAAAGACAAAAGCCTTACCTTGGCAATCCAAATAAGGTTTTGAATATTCCAGAAGGGAATATGATGCAGTTACCATTTGAGCGGATGATTTATCAATAAATGATCAAAATGGTCCGGTTACCTCAAACAATGCCAGCGTTTCGCCCCAGTGTGCCGTTGGGCTCGTCAGTTGGTACAGACACACCTACCAATACGCGTGGCTAGCACATACTGAGAAGGCCATGCAAGACACAAAATACAAGCAGTATTGACGTCACAAGCATGCCAATGTGCTACGGGAGTCAAACTCCCTTTCATAAAGACAAAAGCCTTACCTTGGCAATCCAAATAAGGTTTTGAATATTCCAGAAGGGAATATGGTGCTGTTTCCATTTGAGAGTATGAATTATCAATAAATCACCAAAATGGTCCGGTTAGGTCAAACAATGCCAGCGTTTCGCCCCAGTGTGCCGTTGGGCTCGTCAGTTGGTACAGACACACCTACCAATACGCGTGGCTAGCACATACTGAGAAGGCCATGCAAGACACAAAATACAAGCAGTATTGACGTCACGAGCATGCCAATGTGCTACGGGAGTCAAACTCCCTTTCATAAAGACAAAAGCCTTACCTTGGCAATCCAAATAAGTTTTTGAGTATTCCAGAAGGGAATATGAAGCAATTTCCATTTGAGCGGATGAATTATCAATAAATGATCAAAATGGACCGATTAGCTCAAACAATGCCAGCGGTTCGCCCCAGTGTGCCGTTGGGCTCGTCATTTGGTACAGACACTCCTACCAATACGCGTGGCTAGCACATACTGAGAAGGCCATGCAAGACACAAAATACAAGCAGTATTGACGTCACGAGCTTGCCAAAGTGCTACGGGAGTGAAACTCCCTTTCATCAGGACAAAAGCCTTACCTTTGCAATCCAAATAAGGTTTTGAATATTCCAGAAGGGAATATGATGCAGTTTCCATTTGAGAGGATGAATTATCAAAAAATGATCAAAATGGTCCGGTTAGCTCAAACAATGCCAGCGTTTCGCCCCAGTGTGCCGTTGGGCTCGTCAGTTGGTACAGACACGCCTACCAATACGCGTGGCTAGCACATACTGAGAAGGCCATGCAAGACACAAAATACAAGCAGTATTGACTTCACGAGCATGAAAATGTGCTACGGGAGTCAAGCTCCCTTTCATAAAGACAAAAGCCTTACCTTGGCAATCCAAATAAGGTTTTGAATATTCCAGAAGGGAATATGATGCAGTTTCCATTAGAGCGGATGAATTATCAATCAATGATCAAAATGGTCCGGTTAGCTCAAACAATGCCAGCGTTTCGCCCAAGTGTGCCGTTGGGCTCGTCAGTTGGTACAGACACACCTACCAATACGCGTGGCTAGCACATACTGAGAAGGCCATGCAAAACACAAAATACAAGCAGTATTGACGTCACGAGCATGCCAAAGTGCTACGGGAGTGAAGCTCCCTTTCATAAAGACAAGAGCCTTACCTTGGCAATACAAATAAGGTTTTGAATATTCCAGAAGGGAATATGATGCAGTTTCCATTTGAGCGGATGAATTATCAATAAATGATCAAAATGCTCCGGTTAGTTCAAACAATGCCAGCGTTTCGCCCAAGTGTGCCGTTGGGCTCGTCATTTGGTACAGACACACTTGCCAATACGCGTGGCTAGCACATACTGAGAAGGCCATGCAAGGCACAAAATACAAGCAGTATTGACGTCACGAGCATGCCAATGTGCTACGGGAGTCAAAATCCCTTTCATAAAGACAAAAGCCTTACCTTGGCAATCCAAATAAGGTTTTGAATATTCCAGAAGGGAATATGAAGCAATTTCCATTTGAGCGGATGAATTATCAATAAATGATCAAAATGGTCCGATTAGCTTAAACAATGCCAACGTTTTGCCCCAGTGTGCCGTTGGGCTCGTCATTTGGTACAGACACACCTACCAATACGCGTGGCTAGCACATACTGAGAAGGCCATGCAAGACACAAAATACAAGCAGTATTGACGTCACGAGCATGCCTAAGTGCTACGGGAGTCAAACTCCCTTTCATCGGGAAAAAGACTTACATCGGCAATCCAAATAAGGTTTTGGATATTCCAGAAGGGAATATGATGCTGTTTCCATTTGAGAGAATGTATTATCAATAAATGATCAAAATGGTCCGGTTAGCTCAAACAATGCCAGCGTTTCGCCCCAGTGTGCCGTTGGGCTCGTCAGTTGGTACAGACACGCCTACCAATACGCGTGGCTAGCACATACTGAGAAGGCCATGCATGACACAAAATACAAGCATTATTGACGTCACGAGCATGCCAATGTGCTACGGGAGTCAAACTCCCTTTCATAAAGACAAAAGCTTTACCTTGGCAATCCAAATAGGGTTTTGAATATTCCAGAAGGGAAAATGATGCAGTTTCCCATTTGAGCGGATGAATTATCATAAATGATCAAAATGGTCCGGTTAGCTCAAACAATGCCAGCGTTTCGCCCCAGTGTGCCGTTGGGCTCGTCAGTTGGTAAAGACTCACCTACCAATAGGCGTGGCTAGCACATACTGAGAAAGTCATGCAAGACACAAAATACAAGCAGTATTGACGTCACGAGCATGCCAATGTGCTACGGGAGTCAAACTCCCTTTCATAAAGACGAAAGCCTTACCTTGGCAATCCAAATAAGGTTTTGAATATTCCAGAAGGGAATATGGTGCAGTTTCCATTTGAGCGGATGAATTATCAATAAATCACCATAATGGTCCGGCTAGCTCAAACAATGCCAGCGTTTCGCCCCAGTGTGCCGATGGGCTCGTCAGTTGGTACAGACACACCTACCAATACGCGAGGCTACCTTATACCGAAAAGGCCATGCCAGACACAAAATACAAGCAGTATTGACGTCACGAGCATGCCAACTTGCTAGGGGAGTCAAACTCTCTTTCATAAAGACAAAAGCCTTACCTTATCAATCCAAATAATGCTTTGAATATTCCAGAAGGGAATATGATGCAGTTTCCATTTGAGCGGATGAATTATCAATAAATGATCAAAATGGTCCAGTTAGCTCAAACAATGCCAGCGTTTCGCCCCAGTGTGCCGTTGGGCTCGGCAGTCCGTACAGACTCCCCTACCAATAGGCGTGGCTAGCACATACTGAGAAGGCCATGCAAGACGCAAAATACAAGCAGTACTGACGTCACGAGCATGAAAATGTGCTACGGGAGTCAAGCTCCCTTTCATAAAGACAAAAGCCTTACCTTGGCAATCCAAATAAGGTTTCGAATATTCAAGAAGGGAATATGATGCAGTTTCCATTTGAGCGGATGATTTTTCAATAAATGATCAAAATGGTCCGATTAGCTCAAACAATGCCAGCGTTTCGCCCCAGTGTGCCGATGGGCTCGTCAGTTGGTACACACACGCCTACCAATACGCGTGGCTAGCACATACTGAGAAGGCCATGCAAGACACAAAATACTAGCAGTATTGACTTCACGAGCATGCCAATGTGCTACGGGAGTCAAACTCCCTTTCATAAAGACAAAAGCCTTACCTTGGCAATCCAAATAAGGTTTTGAATATTCCAGAAGGGAATATGGTGCAGTTTCCATTTGAGCGGATGAATTATCCATAAATCACCAAAATGGTCCGATTAGCTCAAACAATGCCAGCGTTTCGCCCCAGTGTGCCGTTGGGCTCGTCAGTTGGTACAGACACACCTACCAATACGCACGGCTAGCACATACTTAGAAGGCCATGCAAGACACAAAATAAAAGCAGTATTGACGTCACGAGCATGCCAATGTGCTACGGGAGTCAAACTCCCTTTCATCAGGACAAAAGCCTTACCTTGGCAATCCAAATAAGGTTTTGAATATTCCAAAAGGGAATATGATGCAGTTTCCATTTGAGCGGATGAATTATAAATAAATGATCAATATGGTCCGGTTAGCTCAAACAATGCCAGCGTTTCGCCCCACTGTGCCGTTGGGCTTGTCAGTTGGTACAGACACGCTTACCAATACGCGTGGCTAGCACATACTGAGAAGGCCATGCAAGATACAAAATACAAGCAGTATTGACGTCACGAGCATGCCAATGTGCTACGGGAGTCAAGCTCCCTTTCATAAAGACAAAAGCCTTACCTTGGCAATCCAAATAAGGTTTTGAATATTCCAGAAGGGAATATGGTGCAGTTTCCATTTGAGCAGATGAATTATCCATAAATCACCAAAATGGTCCGATTAGCTCAAACAATGCCAGCTTTTCGCCCCAGTGTGCCGTTGGGCTCGTCAGTTGGTACAGACACGCCTACCAATACGCGTGGCTAGCACATACTGAGAAGGCCATGCAAGACACAAAATACAAGCAGTATTGACTTCACGAGCATGCCAATGTGCTACGGGAGTCAAACTCCCTTTCATAAAGACAAAAGCCATACCTTGGCAATCCAAATAAGGTTTTGAATATTCCAGAAGGGAATATGGTGCAGTTTCCATTTGAGCGGATGAATTATCCATAAATCACCAAAATGGTCCGATTAGCTCAAACAATGCCAGCGTTTCGCCCCAGTGTGCCGTTGGGCTCGTCAGTTGGTACAGACACACCTACCAATACGCACGGCTAGCACATACTGAGAAGGCCATGCAAGACACAAATTACAAGCAGTATTGACGTCACGAGCATGCCAATGTGCTACGGGAGTCAAACTCCCTTTCATAAGACAACAGTCTTACCTTGGCAATCCAAATAAGGTTTTGAATATTCCAGAAGGGAATATGATGCAGTTACCATTTGAGCGGATGATTTATCAATAAATGATCAAAATGGTCCGGTTAGCTCAAACAATGCCAGCGTTTCGCCCCAGTGTGCCGTTGGGCTCGTCAGTTGGTACAGACTCGCCTACCAATACGCGTGGCTAGCACATACTGAGAAGGCCATGCAAGACACAAAATACAAGCAGTATTAACGTCACGAGCATGCCAATGTGCTACGGGAGTCAAACTCCCTTTCATAAAGACAAAAGCCTTACCTTGGCAATCCAAATAAGGTTTTGAATATTCCAGAAGGGATTATGGTGCTGTTTCCATTTGAGAGTATGAATTATCAATAAATTACCAAAATGGTCCGGTTAGCTCAAACAATGCCAGCGTTTCGCCCCAGTGTGCCGTTGGGCTCGTCAGTTGGTACAGACACACCTACCAATACGCACGCCTAGCACATACAGAGAAGGCCATCCAAGACACAAAATACAAGCAGTATTGACATCACGGGCATGCCAATGTGCTACGGGAGTCAAACTCCCTTTCATAAAGACAAAAGCCTTACCTTGGCAATCCAAATAAGGTTTTGAATATTCCAGAAGGGAATGTGATGCAGTTTCCAATTGAGCGGATGAATTAGTAATAAATGATCAAAATGGTCCGGTTAACTCAAACAATGCCAGCGTTTCGCCCCAGTGTGCCGTTGGGCTCGTCAGTTGGTACAGACACACCTACAAATATGCGTGGCTAGCTCATACAGGGAAGGCCATGCAATACACAAAATACAAGCAGTATTGACGTCACGAGCATGCCAATGTGCTACGGGAGTCAAGCTCCCTTCCATAAAGGCAAAAATCCTTACCATGGCAATCCAAATAAGGTTTTGAATATTCCAGAAGGGAATATGATGCAGTTTCCATTTGGGCGGATGAATTATCAATAAATGATCAAAATGGTCCGGTTAGCTCAAACAATGCCAGCGTTTCGCCCAAGTGTGCCGTTGGGCTCGTCAGTTGGTACAGACACACCTACCAATACGCGTGGCTAGCACATACTGAGAAGGCCATGCAAGACACAATATACAAGCAGTATTGACGTCACGAGCATGCCAATGTGCTACGGGAGTCAAAGTCCCTTTCATAAAGACAAAAGCCTTACCTTGGCAATCCAAATAAGGTTTTGTATATTCCAGAAGGGAATATGAAGCAATTTCCATTTGAGCGGATGAATTATCAATAAATGATCAAAATGGACCTATTAGCTCAAACAATGCCAGCGTTTCGCCCCAGTGTGCCGTTGGGCTCGTCATTTGGTACAGACACTCCTACCAATACGCGTGGCTAGCACATACTGAGAAGGCCATGCAAGACACAAAATACAAGCAGTATTGACGTCACGAGCTTGCCAAAGTGCTACGGGAGTGAAACTCCCTTTCATCAGGACAAAAGCCTTACCTTTGCAATCCAAATAAGGTTTTGAATATTCCAGAAGGGAATATGATGCAGTTTCCATTTGATAGGATGAATTATCAAAAAATGATCAAAATGGTCCGGTTAGCTCAAACAATGCCAGCGTTTCGCCCCAGTGTGCCGTTGGGCTCGTCAGTTGGTACAGACACGCCTACCAATACGCGTGGCTAGCACATACTGAGAAGGCCATGCAAGACACAAAATACAAGCAGTATTGACGTCACGAGCATGCCAATGTGCTACGGGATCCAAACTCCCTTTCATAAAGACGAAAGCCTTACCTTGGCAATCCAAATAAGGTTTTGAATATTCCAGAAGGGAATATGGTGCAGTTTCCATTTGAGCGGATGAATTATCAATAAATGATCAAAATGGTCCGATTAGCTTAAACAATTTCAGCGTTTCGCCCCAGTGTGCCGTTGGGCTCGTCATTTGGTACAGACACACCTACCAATACGCGTGGCTAGCACATACTGAGAAGGCCATGCAAGACAAAAAATACGAGCAGTATTGACGTCACGAGCATGCCTAAGTGCTACGGGAGTCAAACTCCCTTTCATCAGGACAAAAGCCTTACATTGGCAATCCAAATAGGGTTTTGAATATTCCAGAAGGGAATATGATGCTGTTTCCATAAGAGAGCATGAATTATCAATAAATGATCAAAATGGTCCGGTTAGCTCAAACAATGCCAGCGTTTCGCCCCAGTGTGCCGTTGGGCTCGTCAGTTGGTACAGACACGCCTACCAATACGCGTGGCTAGCACATACTGAGAGGGCCATGCATGACACAAAATACAAGCAGTAATGACGTCACGAGCATGCCAATGTGCTACGGGAGTCAAACTCCCTTTCATAAAGACAAAAGCTTTACCTTGGCAATCCAAATAGGGTTTTGAATATTCCAAAAGGGAATATGATGCAGTTTCCATTTGAGCGGATGAATTATCAATAAATGATCAAAATGGTCCGGTTAGCTCAAACAATGCCAGCGTTTCGCCCCAGTGTGCCGTTGGGCTCGTGAGTTGGTAAAGGCACACCTACCAATAGGCGTGGCTAGCACATAGTGAGAAGGTCATGCAAGACACAAAATACAAGCAGTATTGACGTCACGAGCATGCCAATGTGCTACGGGAGTCAAACTCCCTTTCATAAAGACGAAAGCCTTACCTTGGCAATCCAAATAAGGTTTTCAATTTTCCAGAAGGGAATATGGTGCAGTTTCCATTTGAGCGAATGAATTATCAATAAATCACCAAAATGGTCCGGCTAGCTCAAACAATGCCAGCGTTTCGCCCCAGTGTGCCGATGGGCTCGTCAGTTGGTACAGACACACCTACCAATACGCGAGGCTACCTTATACCGAGAAGGCCATGCCAGACACAAAATACAAGCAGTATTGACGTCAAGAGCATGCCAACTTGCTAGGGGAGTCAAACTCTCTTTCATAAAGACAAAAGCCTTACCTTATCAATCCAAATAATGCTTTGAATATTCCAGAAGGGAATATGATGCAGTTTCCATTTGAGCGGATGAATTATCAATAAATGATCAAAATGGTCCGGTTAGCTCAAACAATGCGAGCGTTTCGCCCCAGTGTGCCGTTGTGCTCGGCAGTCCGTACAGACTCACCTACCAATAAGCGTGGCTAGCACATACTGAGAAGGCCATGCAAGACACAAAATACAGGCGGTATTGACGTCACGAGCATGCCAATGTGCTACGGGAGTCAAGCCCCCTTTCATAAAGACAAAAGCCTTACCTTGGCAATCCAAATAAGGTTTTGAATATTCCAGTAGGGAATATGGTGCAGTTTCCATTTGAGCGGATGAATTATCCATAAATCACCAAAATGGTCCGATTAGCTCAAACAATGCCAGCGTTTCGCCCCAGTGTGCCGTTGGGCTCGTCAGTTGGTAAAGACACGCCTACCAATACGCGTGGCTAGCACATACTGAGAAGGCCATGCAAGACACAAAATACAAGCAGTATTGACTTCACGAGCATGCCAATGTGCTACGGGAGTCAAACTCCCTTTCATAAAGACAAAAGCCTTACCTTGGCAATCCAAATAAGGTTTTGAATATTCCAGAAGGGAATATGGTGCAGTTTCCATTTGAGCGGATGAATTATCCATAAATCACCAAAATGGTCCGATTAGCTCAAACAATGCCAGCGTTTCGCCCCAGTGTGCCGTTGGGCTCGTCAGTTGGTACAGACACACCTACCAATACGCACGGCTAGCACATACTTAAAAGGCCATGCACGACACAAAATAAAAGCAGTATTGACGTCACGAGCATGCCAATGTGCTACGGGAGTCAAACTCCCTTTCATAAGACAACAGTCTTACCTTGGCAATCCAAATAAGGTTTTGAATATTCCAGAAGGGAATATGATGCAGTTACCATTTGAGCGGATGATTTATCAATAAATGATCAAAATGGTCCGGTTAGCTCAAACAATGCCAGCGTTTCGCCCCAGTGTGCCGTTGGGCTCGTCAGTTGGTACAGACTCGCCTACCAATACGCGTGGCTAGCACATACTGAGAAGGCCATGCAAGACACAAAATACAAGCAGTATTGACGTCACGAGCATGCCAATGTGCTACGGGAGTCAAACTCCCTTTCATAAAGACAAAAGCCTTACCTTGGCAATCCAAATAAGGTTTTGAATATTCCAGAAGGGATTATGGTGCTGTTTCCATTTGAGAGTATGAATTATCAATAAATTACCAAAATGGTCCGGTTAGCTCAAACAATGCCAGCGTTTCGCCCCAGTGTGCCGTTGGGCTCGTCCGTTGGTACAGACACACCTACCAATACGCACGCCTAGCACATACAGAGAAGGCCATCCAAGACACAAAATACAAGCAGTATTGACATCACGGGCATGCCAATGTGCTACGGGAGTCAAACTCCCTTTCATAAAGACAAAAGCCTTACCTTGGCAATCCAAATAAGGTTTTGAATATTCCAGAAGGGAATGTGATGCAGTTTCCAATTGAGCGGATGAATTAGTAATAAATGATCAAAATGGTCCGGTTAACTCAAACAATGCCAGCGTTTCGCCCCAGTGTGCCGTTGGGCTCGTCAGTTGGTACAGACACACCTACAAATATGCGTGGCTAGCTCATACAGGGAAGGCCATGCAATACACAAAATACAAGCAGTATTGACGTCACGAGCATGCCAATGTGCTACGGGAGTCAAGCTCCCTTCCATAAAGGCAAAAATCCTTACCATGGCAATCCAAATAAGGTTTTGAATATTCCAGAAGGGAATATGATGCAGTTTCCATTTGGGCGGATGAATTATCAATAAATGATCAAAATGGTCCGGTTAGCTCAAACAATGCCAGCGTTTCGCCCAAGTGTGCCGTTGGGCTCGTCAGTTGGTACAGACACACCTACCAATACGCGTGGCTAGCACATACTGAGAAGGCCATGCAAGACACAATATACAAGCAGTATTGACGTCACGAGCATGCCAATGTGCTACGGGAGTCAAAGTCCCTTTCATAAAGACAAAAGCCTTACCTTGGCAATCCAAATAAGGTTTTGAATATTCCAGAAGGGAATATGAAGCAATTTCCATTTGAGCGGATGAATTATCAATAAATGATCAAAATGGACCTATTAGCTCAAACAATGCCAGCGTTTCGCCCCAGTGTGCCGTTGGGCTCGTCATTTGGTACAGACACTCCTACCAATACGCGTGGCTAGCACATACTGAGAAGGCCATGCAAGACACAAAATACAAGCAGTATTGACGTCACGAGCTTGCCAAAGTGCTACGGGAGTGAAACTCCCTTTCATCAGGACAAAAGCCTTACCTTTGCAATCCAAATAAGGTTTTGAATATTCCAGAAGGGAATATGATGCAGTTTCCATTTGATAGGATGAATTATCAAAAAATGATCAAAATGGTCCGGTTAGCTCAAACAATGCCACCGTTTCGCCCCAGTGTGCCGTTGGGCTCGTCAGTTGGTACAGACACGCCTACCAATACGCGTGGCTAGCACATACTGAGAAGGCCATGCAAGACACAAAATACAAGCAGTATTGACGTCACGAGCATGCCAATGTGCTACGGGATCCAAACTCCCTTTCATAAAGACGAAAGCCTTACCTTGGCAATCCAAATAAGGTTTTG
Source organism: Meconema thalassinum (assembly GCA_946902985.2). Classification (NCBI taxonomy): domain Eukaryota; kingdom Metazoa; phylum Arthropoda; class Insecta; order Orthoptera; family Tettigoniidae; genus Meconema; species Meconema thalassinum. The sequence goes on from OX336390.1 coordinate 346,066,755, forward strand.
AATATTCCAGAAGGGAATATGGTGCAGTTTCCATTTGAGCGGATGAATTATCAATAAATGATCAAAATGGTCCGATTAGCTTAAACAATTTCAGCGTTTCGCCCCAGTGTGCCGTTGGGCTCGTCATTTGGTACAGACACACCTACCAATACGCGTGGCTAGCACATACTGAGAAGGCCATGCAAGACAAAAAATACAAGCAGTATTGACGTCACGAGCATGCCTAAGTGCTACGGGAGTCAAACTCCCTTTCATCAGGACAAAAGCCTTACATTGGCAATCCAAATAGGGTTTTGAATATTCCAGAAGGGAATATGATGCTGTTTCCATAAGAGAGCATGAATTATCAATAAATGATCAAAATGGTCCGGTTAGCTCAAACAATGCCAGCGTTTCGCCCCAGTGTGCCGTTGGGCTCGTCAGTTGGTACAGACACGCCTACCAATACGCGTGGCTAGCACATACTGAGAGGGCCATGCATGACACAGAATACAAGCAGTAATGACGTCACGAGCATGCCTATGTGCTACGGGAGTCAAACTCCCTTTCATAAAGACAAAAGCTTTACCTTGGCAATCCAAATAGGGTTTTGAATATTCCAAAAGGGAATATGATGCAGTTTCCATTTGAGCGGATGAATTATCAATAAATGATCAAAATGGTCCGGTTAGCTCAAACAATGCCAGCGTTTCGCCCCAGTGTGCCGTTGGGCTCGTGAGTTGGTAAAGGCACACCTACCAATAGGCGTGGCTAGCACATAGTGAGAAGGTCATGCAAGACACAAAATACAAGCAGTATTGACGTCACGAGCATGCCAATGTGCTACGGGAGTCAAACTCCCTTTCATAAAGACGAAAGCCTTACCTTGGCAATCCAAATAAGGTTTTCAATTTTCCAGAAGGGAATATGGTGCAGTTTCCATTTGAGCGAATGAATTATCAATAAATCACCAAAATGGTCCGGCTAGCTCAAACAATGCCAGCGTTTCGCCCCAGTGTGCCGATGGGCTCGTCAGTTGGTACAGACACACCTACCAATACGCGAGGCTACCTTATACCGAGAAGGCCATGCCAGACACAAAATACAAGCAGTATTGACGTCAAGAGCATGCCAACTTGCTAGGGGAGTCAAACTCTCTTTCATAAAGACAAAAGCCTTACCTTATCAATCCAAATAATGCTTTGAATATTCCAGAAGGGAATATGATGCAGTTTCCATTTGAGCGGATGAATTATCAATAAATGATCAAAATGGTCCGGTTAGCTCAAACAATGCGAGCGTTTCGCCCCAGTGTGCCGTTGTGCTCGGCAGTCCGTACAGACTCACCTACCAATAAGCGTGGCTAGCACATACTGAGAAGGCCATGCAAGACACAAAATACAGGCGGTATTGACGTCACGAGCATGCCAATGTGCTACGGGAGTCAAGCCCCCTTTCATAAAGACAAAAGCCTTACCTTGGCAATCCAAATAAGGTTTTGAATATTCCAGTAGGGAATATGGTGCAGTTTCCATTTGAGCGGATGAATTATCCATAAATCACCAAAATGGTCCGATTAGCTCAAACAATGCCAGCGTTTCGCCCCAGTGTGCCGTTGGGCTCGTCAGTTGGTAAAGACACGCCTACCAATACGCGTGGCTAGCACATACTGAGAAGGCCATGCAAGACACAAAATACAAGCAGTATTGACTTCACGAGCATGCCAATGTGCTACGGGAGTCAAACTCCCTTTCATAAAGACAAAAGCCTTACCTTGGCAATCCAAATAAGGTTTTGAATATTCCAGAAGGGAATATGGTGCAGTTTCCATTTGAGCGGATGAATTATCCATAAATCACCAAAATGGTCCGATTAGCTCAAACAATGCCAGCGTTTCGCCCCAGTGTGCCGTTGGGCTCGTCAGTTGGTACAGACACACCTACCAATACGCACGGCTAGCACATACTTAAAAGGCCATGCACGACACAAAATAAAAGCAGTATTGACGTCACGAGCATGCCAATGTGCTACGGGAGTCAAACTCCCTTTCATCAGGACAAAAGCCTTACCTTGGCAATCCAAATAAGGTTTTGAATATTCCAAAAGGGAATATGATGCAGTTTCCATTTGAGCGGATGAATTATAAATAAATGATCAAAATGGTCCGGTTAGCTCAAACAATGCCAGCGTTTCGCCCCACTGTGCCGTTGGGCTTGTCAGTTGGTACAGACACGCCTACCAATAGGCGTGGCTAGCACATACTGAGATGGCCATGCAAGACACAAAATACAAGCAGTATTGACGTCACGAGCATGCCAATGTGCTATGGGAGTCAAGATCCCTTTCATAAAGACAAAAGCCTTACCTTGGCAATCCAAATAAGGTTTTGAATATTCCAGAAGGGAATATGGTGCAGTTTCCATTTGAGCGGATGAATTATCCATTAATAACCAAAATGGTCCGATTAGCTCAAACAATGCCAGCGTTACGCCCCAGTGTGCCGTTGGGCTCGTCAGTTGGTACAGACACGCCTACCAATACGCGTGGCTAGCACATACTGAGAAGGCCATGCAAGACCAAAATACAAGCAGTATTGACGTCACGAGCATGCCAATGTGCTACGGGAGTCAAACTCCCTTTCATAAAGACAAAAGCCTTACCTTGGCAATCCAAATAAGGTTTTGAATATTCCAGAAGGGAATATGGTGCAGTTTGCATTTGAGCGGATGAATTATCCATAAATTACCAAAATGGTCCGATTAGCTCAAACAATGCCAGCGTTTCGCCCCAGTGTGCCGTTGGGCTCGTCAGTTGGTACAGACACACCTACCAATACGCACGGCTAGCACATACTTAGAAGGCCATGCAAGACACAAAATCAAAGCAGTATTGACGTCACGAGCATGCCAATGTGCTACGGGAGTCAAACTCCCTTTCATCAGGACAAAAGCCTTACCTTGGCAATCCAAATAAGGTTCTGAATATTCCAGAAGGGAATAAGATGCAGTTTCCATTTGAGCGGATGAATTATAAATAAATGATCAAAATGGTCCGGTTAGCTCAAACAATGCCAGCGTTTCGCCCCACTGTGCCGTTGGGCTTGTTAGTTGGTACAGACACGCCTACCAATACGCGTGACTAGCACATGCTGAGAAGGCCATGCAAGACACAAAATACAAGCAGTATTGACGTCACGAGCATGCCAATGTGCTACGGGAGTCAAACTCCCTTTCATAAGACAACAGTCTTACCTTGGCAATCCAAATAAGGTTCTGAATATTCCAGAAGGGAATAAGATGCAGTTACCATTTGAGCGGATGATTTATCAATAAATGATCAAAATGGTCCGGTTAGCTCAAACAATGCCAGCGTTTCGCCCCAGAGTGCCGTTGGGCTCGTCAGTTGGTACAGACACGCCTACCAATACGCGTGGCTTGCACATACTGAGAAGGCCATGCAAGACACAAAATACAAGCAGTATTGACGTCACAAGCATGCCAATGTGCTACGGGAGTCAAACTCCCTTTCATAAAGACAAAAGCCTTACCTTGGCAATCCAAATAAGGTTTTGAATATTCCAGAAGGGAATATGGTGCTGTTTCCATTTGAGAGTATGAATTATCAATAAATCACCAAAATGGTCCAGTTAGGTCAAACAATGCCAGCGTTTCGCCCCAGTGTGCCGTTGGGCTCGTCAGTTGGTACAGACACACCTACCAATACGCACGCCTAGCACATACAGAGAAGGCCATCCAAGACACAAAATACAAGCAGTATTGACATCACGGGCATGCCAATGTGCTACGGGAGTCAAACTCCCTTTCATAAAGACAAAAGCCTTACCTTGGCAATCCAAATAAGGTTTTGAATATTCCAGAAGGGAATATGATGCAGTTTCCAATTGAGCGGATGAATTATAAATAAATGGTCAAAATGATCCGGTTAACTCAAACAATGCCAGCGTTTCGCCCCAGTGTGCCGTTGGGCTCGTCAGTTGGTACAGACACACCTACAAATACGCGTGGCTAGCTCATACTGGGAAGGCCATGCAATACACAAAATACAAGCAGTATTGACGTCACGTGCATGCTAATGTGCTACGGGAGTCAAGCTCCCTTCCATAAAGGCTAAAATCCTTACCATGGCAATCCAAATAAGGTTTTGAATATTCCAGAAGGGAATATGATGCAGTTTCCATTTGGGCGGATGAATTATCAATAAATGATCAAAATGGTCCGGTTAGCTCAAACAATGCCAGCGTTTCGCCCAAGTGTGCCGTTGGGCTCGTCAGTTGGTACAGACACACCTACCAATACGCGTGGCTAGCACATACTGAGAAGGCCATGCAAGACACAAAATACAAGAAGTATTGACGTCACGAGCATGCCAATGTGCTACGGGAGTCAAACTCCCTTTCATAAAGACAAAAGCCTTACCTTGGCAATCCAAATAAGGTTTTGAGTATTCCAGAAGGGAATATGATGCAGTTTCCATTTGAGCGGATGATTTTTCAATAAATGATCAAAATGGTCCGATTAGCTCAAACAATAACAGCGTTTCGCCCCAGTGTGCCGTTGGGCTCGTCAGTTGGTACACACACGCCTACCAATACGCGTGGCTAGCACATACTGAGAAGGCCATGCAAGACACAAAATACAAGCAGTATTGACTTCACGAGCATGCCAATGTGCTACGGGAGTCAAACTCCCTTTCATAAAGACAAAAGCCTTACCTTGGCAATCCAAATAAAGTTTTGAATATTCCAGAAGGGAATATGGTGCAGTTTCCATTTGAGCGGATGAATTATCCATAAATCACCAAAATGGTCCGATTAGCTCAAACAATGCCAGCGTTTCGCCCCAGTGTGCCGTTGGGCTCGTCAGTTGGTACAGACACACCTACCAATACGCACGGCTAGCACATACTTAGAAGGCCATGCAAGACACAAAATAAAAGCAGTATTGACGTCACGAGCATGCCAATGTGCTACGGGAGTCAAACTCCCTTTCATCAGGACAAAAGCCTACCCTTGGCAATCCAAATAAGGTTTTGAATATTCCAAAAGGGAATATGATGCAGTTTCCATTTGAGCGGATGAATTATAAATAAATGATCAAAATGGTCCGGTTAGCTCAAACAATGCCAGCGTTTCGCCCCACCGTGCCGTTGGGCTTGTCAGTTGGTACAGACACGCTTACCAATACGCGTGGCTAGCACATACCGAGAAGGCCATGCAAGACACAAAATACAAGCAGTATTGACGTCACGAGCATGCCAATGTGCTACGGGAGTCAAGCTCCCTTTCATAAAGACAAAAGCCTTACCTTGGCAATCCAAATAAGGTTTTGAATATTCCAGAAGGGAATATGGTGCAGTTTCCATTTGAGCGGATGAATTATCCATAAATCACCGAAATGGTCCGATTAGCTCAAACAATGCCAGCGTTTCGCCCCAGTGTGCCGTTGGGCTCGTCAGTTGGTACAGACACACCTACCAATACGCACGGCTAGCACATACTTAGAAGGCCATGCAAGACACAAAATAAAAGCAGTATTGACGTCACGAGCATGCCAATGTGCTACGGGAGTCAAACTCCCTTTCATCAGGACAAAAGCCTTACATTGGCAATCCAAATAAGGTTTTGAATATTCCAGAAGGGAATATGATGCAGTTTCCATTTGAACGGATGGATTATAAATAAATGATCAAAATGGTCCGGTTAGCTCAAACAATGCCAGCGTTTCGCCCCACTGTGCCGTTGGGCTTGTCAGTTGGTACAGACACGCCTACCAATACGCGTGACTAGCACATACTGAGAAGGCCATGCAAGACACAAAATACAAGCAGTATTGACGTCACGAGCATGCCAATGTGCTACGGGAGTCAAACTCCTTTTCATAAGACAACAGTCTTACCTTGGCAATCCAAATAAGGTTTTGAATATTGTAGAAGGGAATATGATGCAGTTTCCATTTGAGCGGATGAATTATCAATAAATGATCAAAATGGTCCTGTTAGCTCAAACAATGCCAGCGTTTCGCCCCAGTGTGCCGTTGGGCTCGTCTGTTTGTACAGATACACCTACCAATACGCACGTCTAGCACATACTTAGAAGGCCATGCAAGACACAAAATACAAGCTGTATTGACGTCACGAGGATGACAATGTGCTACGGGAGTCAAGCTCCCTTTCATAAAGACAAAAGCCTTACCTTGGCAATCCAAATAAGGTTTTGAATATTCCAGAAGGGAATATGATGCAGTTTCCAATTGAGCGGATGAATTATAAATAAATGATCAAAATGGTCCGGTTAACTCAAACAATGCCAGCGTTTCGCCCCAGTGTGCCGTTGGGCTCGTCAGTTGGTACAGACACACCTACAAATACGCGTGGCTAGCTCATACTGGGAAGGCCATGCAATACACAAAATACAAGCAGTATTGACGTCACGAGCATGCCAATGTGCTACGGGAGTCAAGCTCCCTTCCATAAAGGCAAAAATCCTTACCATGGCAATCCAAATAAGGTTTTGAATATTCCAGAAGGGAATATGATGCAGTTTCCATTTGGGCGGATGAATTATCAATAAATGATCAAAATGGTCCGGTTAGCTCAAACAATGCCAGCGTTTCGCCCAAGTGTGCCGTTGGGCTCGTCAGTTGGTACAGACACACCTACCAATACGCGTGGCTAGCACATACTGAGAAGGCCATGCAAGACACAAAATACAAGCAGTATTGACTTCACTAGCATGCCAATGTGCTACGGGAGTCAAACTCCCTTTCATAAAGACAAAAGCCTTACCTTGGCAATCCAAATAAGGTTTTGAATATTCCAGAAGGGAATATGGTGCAGTTTCCATTTGAGCGGATGAATTATCCATAAATCACCAAAATGGTCCGATTAGCTCAAACAATGCCAGCGTTTCGCCCCAGTGTGCCGTTGGGCTCGTCAGTTGGTACAGACACACCTACCAATACGCACGGCTAGCACATACTTAGAAGGCCATGCAAGACACAAAATAAAAGCAGTATTGAAGTCACGAGCATGCCAATGTGCTACGGGAGTCAAACTCCCTTTCATCAGGACAAAAGCCTACCCTTGGCAATCCAAATAAGGTTTTGAATATTCCAAAAGGGAATATGATGCAGTTTCCATTTGAGCGGATGAAATATAAATAAATGATCAAAATGGTCCGGTTAGCTCAAACAATGCCAGCGTTTCGCCCCACCGTGCCGTTGGGCTTGTCAGTTGGTACAGACACGCTTACCAATACGCGTGGCTAGCACATACTGAGAAGGCCATGCAAGACACAAAATACAAGCAGTATTGACGTCACGAGCATGCCAATGTGCTACGGGAGTCAAGCTCCCTTTCATAAAGACAAAAGCCTTACCTTGGCAATCCAAATAAGGTTTTGAATATTCCAGAAGGGAATATGGTGCAGTTTCCATTTGAGCGGATGAATTATCCATAAATCACCAAAATGGTCCGATTAGCTCAAACAATGCCAGCGTTTCGCCCCAGTGTGCCGTTGGGCTCGTCAGTTGGTACAGACACACCTACCAATACGCACGGCTAGCACATACTTAGAAGGCCATGCAAGACACAAAATAAAAGCAGTATTGACGTCACGAGCATGCCAATGTGCTACGGGAGTCAAACTCCCTTTCATCAGGACAAAAGCCTTACCTTGGCAATCCAAATAAGGTTTTGAATATTCCAGAAGGGAATATGATGCAGTTTCCATTTGAGCGGATGAATTATAAATAAATGATCAAAATGGTCCGGTTAGCTCAAACAATGCCAGCGTTTCGCCCCACTGTGCCGTTGGACTTGTCAGTTGGTACAGACACGCCTACCAATACGCGTGGCTAGCACATACTGAGAAGGCCATGCAAGACACAAATTACAAGCAGTATTGACGTAACGAGCATGCCAATGTGCTACGGGAGTCAAACTCCCTTTCATAAGACAACAGTCTTACCTTGGCAATCCAAATAAGGTTTTGAATATTGTAGAAGGGAATAAGATGCAGTTTCCATTTGAGCGGATGAATTATCAATAAATGATCAAAATTGTCCTGTTAGCTCAAACAATGCCAACGTTTCGCCCCAGTGTGCCGTTGGGCACGTCTGTTTGTACAGATACACCTACCAATACGCACGGCTAGCACATACTTAGAAGGCCATGCAAGACACAAATTAAAAGCAGTATTGACGTCACGAGGATGACAATGTGCTACGGGAGTCAAACACCCTTTCATAAAGACAAAAGCCTTACCTTGGCAATCCAAATAAGGTTTTGAATATTCCAGAAGGGAATATGATGCAGTTACCATTTGAGCGGATGATTTATCAATAAATGATCAAAATGGTCACGTTAGCTCAAACAATGCCAGCGTTTCGCCCCAGTGTGCCGTTGGGCTCGTCAGTTGGTACAGACACGCCTACCAATACGCGTGGCTAGCACATACTGAGAAGGCCATGCAAGACACAAAATACAAGCAGTATTGACGTCACGAGCATGCCAATGTGCTACGGGAGTCAAACTCCCTTTCATAAAGACAAAAACCTTACCTTGGCAATCCAAATAAGGTTTTGAATATTCCAGAAGGGATTATGGTGCTGTTTCCATTTGAGAGTATGAATTATCAATAAATTACCAAAATGGTCCGGTTAGCTCAGACAATGCCAGCGTTTCGCCCCAGTGTGCCGTTGGGCTCGTCAGTTGGTACAGACACACCTACCAATACGCACGCCTAGCACATACAGAGAAGGCCATCCAAGACACAAAATACAAGCAGTATTAACATCACGGGCATGCCAATGTGCTACGGGAGTCAAACTCCCTTTCATAAAGACAAAAGCCTTACCTTGGCAATCCAAATAAGGTTTTGAATTTTCCAGAAGGGAATATGATGCAGTTTCCAATTGAGCGGATGAATTATAAATAAATGATCAAAATGGTCCGGTTAACTCAAACAATGCCAGCGTTTCGCCCCAGTGTGCCGTTGGGCTCGTCAGTTGGTACAGACACACCTACAAATATGCGTGGCTAGCTCATACTGGGAAGGCCATACAATACACAAAATACAAGCAGTATTGACGTCACGAGCATGCCAATGTGCTACGGGAGTCAAGCTCCCTTCCATAAAGGCAAAAATCCTTACCATGGCAATCCAAATAAGGTTTTGAATATTCCAGAAGGGAATATGATGCAGTTTCCATTTGGGCGGATGAATTATCAATAAATGATCAAAATGGTCCGGTTAGCTCAAACAATGCCAGCGTTTCGCCCAAGTGTGCCGTTGGGCTCGTCAGTTGGTACAGACACACCTACCAATACGCGTGGCTAGCACATATTGAGAAGGCCATGCAAGACACAAAATACAAGCAGTATTGACGTCACGAGCATGCCAATGTGCTACGGGAGTCAAACTCCCTTTCATAAAGACAGAAGCCTTACCTTGGCAATCCAAATAAGGTTTTGAATATTCCAGAAGGGAATATGAAGCAATTTCCATTTGAGGGGATGAATTATCAATAAATGATCAAAATGGACCTATTAGCTCAAACAATGCCAGCGTTTCGCCCCAGTGTGCCGTTGGGCTCGTCATTTGGTACAGACTCTCCTACCAATACGCGTGACTAGCACATACTGAGAAGGCCATGCAAGACACAAAATACAAGCAGTATTGACTTCACGAGCATGCCAATGTGCTACGGGAGTCAAACTCCCTTTCATAAAGACAAAAGCCTTACCTTGGCAATCCAAATAAGGTTTTGAATATTCCAGAAGGGAATATGGTGCAGTTTCCATTTGAGCGGATGAATTATCCATAAATCACCAAAATGGTCCGATTAGCTCAAACAATGCCAGCGTTTCGCCCCAGTGTGCCGTTGGGCTCGTCAGTTGGTACAGACACACCTACCAATACGCACGGCTAGCACATACTTAGAAGGCCATGCAAGACACAAAATAAGAGCAGTGTTGACGTCACGAGCATGCCAATGTGCTACGGGAGTCAAACTCCCTTTCATCAGGACAAAAGCCTACCCTTGGCAATCCAAATAAGGTTTTAAATATTCCAAAAGGGAATATGATGCAGTTTCCATTTGAGCGGATGAATTATAAATAAATGATCAAAATGGTCCGGTTAGCTCAAACAATGCCAGCGTTTCGCCCCACCGTGCCGTTCGGCTTGTCAGTTGGTACAGACACGCTTACCAATACGCGTGGCTAGCACATACTGAGAAGGCCATGCAAGACACAAAATACAAGCAGTATTGACGTCACGAGCATGCCAATGTGCTACGGGAGTCAAGCTCCCTTTCATAAAGACAAAAGCCTTACCTTGGCAATCCAAATAAGGTTTTGAATATTTTTGAAGGGAATATGGTGCAGTTTCCATTTGAGCGGATGAATTATCCATAAATCACCAAAATGGTCCGATTAGCTCAAACAATGCCAGCGTTTCGCCCCAGTGTGCCGTTGGGCTCGTCAGTTGGTACAGACACACCTACCAATACGCACGGCTAGCACATACTTAGAAGGCCATGCAAGACACAAAATAAAAGCAGTATTGACGTCACGAGCATGCCAATGTGCTACGGGAGTCAAGTAGTGGAGTAAGGCGGTTTCTAACGCACTCATTTTATTTGTACCCGACTGTACAAGTTAAAATAATTAATATCTCTCGAACGCATGGTCCGATTTTGACAAATGAGGTGTCGTTGGACTCGGGCTGACGTCCTCTTTCCTATGGACCATGTATTATATTTTTCAATTTTTTTTTAAATTTTTCGTTTTTGAAAATAGGCTATAGTTTGAAAACCAAACAGGATAGTACGTTGTGCCATGGCTTAAACAAATGGTATTTATGAACTTTATTTTTTGTAATAAAATTTTTTTATTTTTTATATTTTTTTGAAAACACTCGAATTTTGAAAATCCTATATTTTGGAAACTAGGAACTCTACAAAAAACATTGTTTAACGTAAATCAATGGTCCCTACCCCCTCTACCCCCAAAATAAATTTCAAGTCTCTAGAGAAAAAAATTGTGTGTAGTAGTGTGGTAAGGACAGAGCTGCTTATAAAAGCAAGTGGTGAGCCCCTGCGACCTTGGAATGGAACGAGTCATGCTAGGAAGGCGTGCTTGGATTCGTTTTTTTCGTCTCGTCGTGCTCTTTACGGGAATGTCGGTGTCGAAAAGATGAAAATTTGGAAACATGTTTTTTTGGGGGGAAAACGTGATTTTGAACTTTTTGCTATATCTCACGAACCAATCATGCTAGAGGCGTGTTCGACAGGTCCAAGGACTCGGGGTGACGTCCTCTCTGCTATGGACCACTCGTTATAATTTTTAATAAAATTGGAAACTCGATTTTGGGGTAAACACGTGTTTTTTGTGATTTTGTCGATATCTCACGAAGCAATAACGCTAGAGGCATGTACGACGGGTCCAAGGATTCGGGCAGACGTCCTCTTTGCTATGAACTACTCGTTGTAATTTTAAAAAATTTTGGAAACGCGATTTTGGGGTAAACACGTGTTTTTTATGATTTTTGCCGATATGTCACGAACCAATAACCGTAGAGACGTGTACGAGGTGTCCTAGGACTCGGGCTAACGCCCCCTTTCAAATGTGGTAGATATTTTTTTTCCAAAAAGATAATTCACAAAGGGCCTAACGCCATACATGTTGAAAAAACGTTTTCTTTTTCTTTACCTGTTTATAATTTTCATGGAGCGTAGTGGTTGAGAGAGACGATACGGCTGGATGTGTGTGTTTCAACGAACTTGTCGCTGACCAAGGTGGCTGTGTTCAATAGATCAATTGATATTTCGACGAGTCGGTGTATGACAGAGCGAGGGTGCGTTTTCTGATATTTTACCTTTAACGTGTAAACGGTGATGAGAACTTGGTTCTATGTTGATCGAAGCGAGTACAGAAAACAAACTTACAGGAGGTGAAGGTCATTTGAGCTTATTGGAAGGCTCCGATCTGACTTGACAACAGGTGACGCTTGAAGGTGAAATAATCTGACCATTGTGCTGGCAGGGAAGTGCGAAAGGCGTGCACACACATGTGTGAAACCACAGGCACGCTAAACCAGTCACATCCTGTTTTGCTTCGTACGTGACAAAATGCAAGTTCATGTGAAATTTGATCCGGCACAGGTGTTCGCCTGGGACGTTATCTGTCCACGTGCGCGATAACTGTTAACAAGTCACATTCTGTTTTGCTTCGTACGTGACAAAATGCAAGTTCAGGTGAAATTTGATCCGGCACAGGTGTTCGCTTGGGTGTTATCTGTCCACGTGCACGATAAGAGAATGTTCAAAGCGTGGAAAAAAAAAGATTATACATGCAATGTGATATATAAAGACACGTCGCTGACATTTCCACTCGCACTTATGTGACTACTTTTGAACACGCTACAGCGTTGTGTGAAACACTTGGCCTTGTTTAACAGTTTTGGTGTTGGTGGAAAATACTTATTCTTGTTGTGAGGTAGGTATATATTTATTCATTTATACATTTATTGATTTATATATAAATACATGCAATTATTTATTGATTAGGTAATTAATGATTTTATTTATTTATTTGTTTGCAGATAACCGGTATAGCCTACCTGTCGTGTCTGTGTGTGAACGATATTAAAGAAAGAGAGAAAGACAGACAGCTAGAAAAGGAAACCATTTCCACACTAGTCCGTGAGACGGGAATATAGCAAAGCATTATACGTCAAGGTGAGATTTGTTTTATTATATAATATAACCTGTTTGATTTTGTTTTTGTTTATGAAATGCATAAACTATATGGAATGGATATACTTATGGTGGTTTATTTTATTTCTTTTTAGATATTTGGAGAAAAAAAAAGGGTTCACTGCTATAGCAAATACAGTTGAAAACCAAGTGGCTTTAGAGTGGAATCCTTGTCAAGCAGTCTACAGCTGAAAACTCAGGTGAGAGTGTTCTTTCAAAATAATGTCTTTTGCCACTGCTACCGATACGTTAATTTGGGAACCCCTAAACAGTTGTTTCAAATCACGTGTGTGCTCTGGTCGTGTGGTCAATGTTAGAAAAAGTTTGATTCCCAAAGAATTTTTACAATCTTGTTTTGAAATTTTTAAAATTGAAATTTGTACAGCGCAAAGGTTGCATACGGCTTTAAAGGTGAATACAGAACTGGTGTGCGATTTCATATATAAAAAGAAGGACGTAGAGCATAAAGAGACATTTTATATTTGCAGTAAAATGCAAGAGCTGTTCATAGCCCATAATTTGGAACAGTGGTATGAAACCCACGTGGTGAATGCCTTGCTATCAAAATTTGATAAACTGCAACAAGGACCGAGTGGCCTTGCCTTAGACAAAATTCATCATCTACAAATCAACATTTGCCAATTCAACCCGTTGAATGCTGGGTCTAGCTATATTGAAACACCACCAGCCATAGCTTTGAAAAAGGCTGTGGTGAATATTGAAAATTTTGATGATGATTGCTTTCTGTGGGCTGTAGCTGCGTATTTGCAGCCAGCACAACGTGACAGTTGTCGACCAGGAATGTACAAGGCCAAGTTTGTCGAATTGAAACATACTTTAAATTTAACTCGAGTGTCGTTCCCTATGGACTTAACCGAGATCCATAGGTTTGAACGAGACAACCAGGACTTTTCGTTCATGGTGTATGGCCTTGACGGTGATGAGATTGTGGGTCCTCTTTATGCCACAAAAGAACCGAAACGACACCACATTCATATTTTATATTTATCTGTAGGAGAAGTGAATCACTATTGCCTCATTAAAAGCCTGAGTAGATTGCTAAGCAGTCAAATGTCAAAGGACAAGCGTCCAAAACATATTTGTGACCGTTGCTTGCAATATTTTAAAACCCCTACGCTTTTGGAACGTCATAGGGTAGATTGTGTTACTCAGGAAGCGGTGAGATTGATATTGCCACAAAGGGACAAGGCTGTGTTAAAGTTTAAGGACATTCATAAGCGTGACACTGTTCCCTATGTGGTATATGCAGATTTCGAAGCTCTCACTACACCCATGGCGGGATGTGAACCAGATCCCTCCATGAGCTCAACCACACCCATTCAAAAACATGAACCCTTTGCCATAGGATTTAATGTGGTGTGTGCCCATGACCCCACACAATCCGTTTACAAATACCGTGAGGGGCCAGATTGTGCCAAATGGTTCTTGGATGAACTTGTCAAGTTGGCTCATGATGTACAGGAATTACTAAACCACCCAGTACCCATGAGTCTATCTCCAGAACAGCAGCAGCAGTATGAGCATGCCATGACATGCCATATTTGCGAAAAGCCACTGATCAGTGCTGAAGACACCGTTCGTGATCACTCGCACTTTACGGGGGAGTTTCGTGGAGCTGCGCATAGTAAATGCAACTTGAACTTTCCAGCTCCTCGCTTCATCAGTGTCTTTTTCCACAATCTGGCAAATTATGACATTCAGTTTTTGATTCGTGAATTGGGCCATGTTAACAAGGGCTCGTTTACCATTATTCCCCAAAACCATGAGCGTTTTACAGCCCTGACATGGTGGTTGGGCGACTTTAGCATTCGATTTTTGGATTCCTTTAAGTTTATGGCATCCTCGCTAGACAGCCTTGTGAATGGCTTGAATGAGGAGGAATTAAAAAATACTAGAATGCATTTTAATGATCCTGAGCAATTTCAGTTGTGCATTCGGAAAGGTATATTCCCGTATGATTTCTGCAACAGCTGGGACGTGTTAAAGCAAAGAAAACTCCCTCCACAAGAGAAATTTTACTCGAAACTAACACGCAGTACCGTTTCCGATGAAGACTATGCACATGCATGTCAAGTTTGGCGAGTGTTTGGCATGAACACGCTAAGTGAATATGCTTTGCATTACCTAAAACTGGATGTATTGCTGCTCACTGATGTGTTTGAAAAATTCCGTGAGTTGTGTCAACACATTTACGGTCTTGACCCGGCTCACTATTACACGAGTCCTGGACTCTCGTTCGATGCCGCTTTGAAATACACTCAAGTGGAATTGGATTTACTCACTGATGTAGACATGGTTCTATTTTTTGAAAAGGGCATTCGTGGCGGCTTTGTGTCGCTTAACCAACGCCATGCTGAAGCGAACAATGTCTACATGCCTGATTACTCACCAGACAAACCAGAATCGTACTTAATGTACTATGACGTGAATAATTTGTACGGTTACGCCATGAGTCAGCCTTTGCCCTATGGGAAGTTTGCTTGGCTGACAGAGAAACAAGTGTCAGAATTTCATGTGAACATGGCTAGCCAAGAAACAGGCCGTGGATATGTGCTAGAAGTGGATATTGAATATCCCTCATCCTTGTATGATGAACATGCCGATTTCCCATTCTGTCTTGAGCAAATGGTTCCCCCTGACAGTAAAGTGAAAACTGAAAAACTCATGGGCACACTTTACAACAAAAATCGGTATGTGCTACATATCCAAATGTTAGTGCAATGCCTCGCCCAAGGCTTGGTGTTGAAGAAAGTCCACAGGGGTATTTCTTTTGCTCAAAAAGCATGGCTTGAGCCATACATGCGACTCAACACAGAGCACCGACAAATGGCAACACAGCAGTTTGAAATTAATTTTTTTAAATTAATGAACAACTGCATCTATGGCAAGTCTATGGAGAATGTCCGCAAATACCGTGACATTAAATTGGTGAATGTCTGGGAGGGGCGGTGGGGTGCCCGGCGGTACATTGCCAAGCCAAATTTCAAATCGATCAAAATTATCGATGAGGATTTGGCTACTATTGAAATGAGTAAGACCAGCGTGACCATGGATAAGCCCATTTACTTGGGTCAAGTCATTTTAGACTTTTCTAAATCGGTCATGTATCGATTCCACTATGAGTTTGCGAAACGCCATTTTGAGGACGTCTCTCTTTTGTATATGGACACGGACTCATTCATTTACCACATTCGCCACTGCAACCCCTATGACGTCATGAGGCAACATAGTGACTGGTTCGACACCTCTTGCTATAGTGCTGACAACGTGTTTCAGCTGCCCATAAAGAACAAGAAGGAAATGGGCGTTTTAAAAGATGAATGCGGTGATTCCATTATGACGGAATTCGTAGGTTTGGCTTCAAAAATGTATGCTTACCGCACACTCGACTGTAAGGAAGCCAAGAGAGCAAAAGGTGTAGGTAGGGCAGTGGTAAAATCGCTACGTGTAGACGATTACTTAGCGGTTTTACGCACTGGCAAAGCTATGTCTCATACACAGTGCAGGATACAATCCAGCAACCATCATTTGTATCTTGTGGAACAGAGAAAACGCACCCTCGCCTCCATGGATAACAAGCGTGTGTGGGCTGATGACCTGCTCACTAGCCTGCCCTGGGGTTATGATCGCAACGAGGAGGAGGTGTGATTTCACTGTTTAATCGTTTATGGGACATAGCTTTATGTAACTTGTAGATTTAGTATTTTGTAAATATTGGTTTCTGCAATTGTAAATAGTAGATTTTGTAAAATAGTGACAACCCACTTGGACCTTTTGCTCTTTAAAAAAGTTGTGTGCAACCTTATTTTTTAAAAAATTTTTGATTGGTAAATAGTGTGAATCTTGTAACGCTGTACAAAGTTGAGTTTTTTTTTGTAAATATGAAATAAGTAAGATTTTTAGTAACTTTAATAACTAGTATTTAATTATTTTTTGAAATAGTAAAATGGTAAACTAAAAAGTTCTTTTGGAATGAGTGTGCATGTCGAGAATGTGCTTTTGGGAATAAATAAAGTGGTTGTGTTTGTTCCCAAAGACAGGTGTGAATGTATGAGTGGAAAGAGAAAGCTGATGTATATGATTGACCAGAGCAAACACAATGAGGTAGGGTGGGTGGGTGGGGAGGGGGTAAATGGTCACTTATATACTCATTTTGTTTTAAATAGTTTCGTTTTTCATTGAAATGTGGCAGACAATAGACATTATTTTTGCAAAAACAGTCTTACCTGCAGTAGTCGTAGACCTCGACGTTTCTCCAAACACACATCAACACATTGCAGTATTATCAAGGTCAAGCACTCGCATCAACATCATTGTCAAATCTCAACTTTCGACATACACCAAATGGAAAAAATGTGAAAACAGCAAAATGGAAAATCCATGTTTCCATATCACCAAAAACGCAAAACTTAAAACGGACATTTTTAAAAACTGGAAATGGCCATGTGTGAAATTTGAAAATTTAAAAACTTCAAACAGACATTGTTTAAAAAGTGTCATCAGCAAAATGGAAAAATCCATATCATCAAAAACGTTAAACTTGAAACGAACGTTTTCAAAAACTGTAAATTGCAAAATGATAAATGACAGTGTGTGGAATTCATCATGTGTGAAATGTGTAAAATGAAAAAATCAGCCATCAACATCACGATTTCTTAAAATTAAAAATAACAAAACATCGTGCTCTGGAAAACTTTTGTTTTTATTTCATAGTCATAGTGAATTGACAAAAGAAAAATAGAATACAAACAAATCCCAATTCCTCACTCCTCAATGTTTATGTCCATGCATCATCAACTTTCCTTTCATAGCACTCATGACAATTAGGGCTGCCATCCTTTCACCTACTGAGGCATCACTGGATGTGAAACGTTGTTTAGCTTTCTTCAATAACAATTTATCTGCCACATGTCTTAAACCAGAATGACTATGGCGATAAGAAAGGTCA
Organism: Meconema thalassinum; assembly: GCA_946902985.2. Lineage (NCBI taxonomy): Eukaryota > Metazoa > Arthropoda > Insecta > Orthoptera > Tettigoniidae > Meconema > Meconema thalassinum. Next base: position 346,084,482 of record OX336390.1, read on the forward strand.
TGTTCCTTGCATGCTTGATCCAAAAGATTAATGGGTACATCACCACGTTGTAAACGTTTTCCGAGACGAGTTCCAGGGCCGCAAAAACGATAACCTGGAAGATGGATTTCGAAAGGTAAGTATTGAATCACTTTGTCAATGACGCCATTGCCAGTACAGGTCTGGCATATCCTTTTCCATCGATGGTAAAAAGGTTTGGTCTTCCTCCTCCTCTGTGGACGATGTTTGTGTTTGTTGTTGTTGTTGTTGCTTTTTCTCGCCATGACACCCGTGGAATGATTCAACAAAGTCTTTACATGGACTTTTATGACCGTGATACAGTTTCACTAGCTGGCAAGTCGCACACTGACGCATAGACGGTATTTTTGCCATGGCCACTTGCTTATGGTGATCGTAATCCGTACAGGGTTGCAATTCACTCAACACAGGGTCTTGAGTCCATGATTTTGGTACATGTTGCCAGATTTCTTTGACCGCGTTGGCAGCCACATAATAAATGAACGACTTGGGCAGCGCCAAGAGTTCCTCTTTGGTAAAACTGTCTAGTTTCTTTTTGCACACAAAGAACTTGCCGATGGCTTTGTCCGTAGCATTGCCTTTCTCCATGGTGTCACGTGCTGTAGATGTTTACACGTCGCTTGTAGAAATCTCACTGGCGTCATTCACAGGTAAATCATGAGTTATAATTTTGTTCAACAACTCCCAGCAGGCATGGGTGGTTAACCAATGAAAGAGATGCCACGCATGTGATAGGGCTGTATGGGTAATGTTGCCACAGGAACAAGTATCCATGAGCGTTTGCAGGGAGGGGCAGCCCAACTCCATGAGGTCGATACATTGGCAGTAAGACGCCAAAAATGGTTGCAACCATTGACGTTTTTCACTACCTTTCACAAATACCACATTGGCCGAGGACAAGTGTGCTTTCATGACCACGTCCAAATATTTATAGGAAATGGTTCCCTGATTCCAGTCTAGTTGCCTATGATTTTCAATCCACTGGGTTTGTTTACGGTCTTTTTCACACAATAAATCAAAAGCATGGGGTGGTTTAAATAGCAAATGCGTAGCTTGCGATATCCAAAACGTGGTACAATCGATCATGGCCACTTGTTTAAATATAAATTTGTTGTCACCAATTTTAAACCCTTGGCAATCCACAATGAGTGTGCGCAACATGTTGACGCTTGTCTGGACCAAGTTCAACTGACGACTGACAGACGATCAGGTGTGATCATGGCATGGACTTACCTGCCATGCTAGTTCCAAAAAAGAAGGTTAGGGTAGGACAGTGGGGGCATGCAAAAAAATAAGAATTTAAGAATTACATCATTTTATTATCATAACACGTCTTACAGGCTTTTCTCATTTTAGGATAAGGACGATAGCAACTGATACAACAATATAGTCTCTTGTGTTTGTAACGTCCATAACACCGATGATGTCCCAATGTCTCTAAACTAGGCGTTTTTGATGGTGAGCTGCTCACCGAAGCACCATGGATACCATACGGCCCACATGTATCGTAACTTGTTTCTTTTTCATCACCCAGAGACACAAGTGAGGGATAGCTTGAATGACAGGGTATATTTCCCACTTTCATTCTACACAGGTAGGGGCAGGTGGGTGACCAGCGCTGATGTTCCTGCATGGGTTCATCGCCCTCCTGCCATTGGTCTATGATGATGGGACAAAAGGCACATTTCACTTCATCTCTTGTTTTTAAATAGTAGAATCCAGCGGCCGCCAAGGCTTGAGGGTTTATGAAAGGCACTGGCCACGTGGCAAAAGTCTTGAAACGTTGTTCCTCAGAGTTTAAATTCATGGATGTAACGTCTCTTGAGGCTTTAAAGCAAGACATGACTGAGCGACTTGACGTGGGTTGAGCTATTATTTATACACTCGTCACTTGGTTGGACAGTGGATAATAGTTGACTTGTTTGTGATGAATAATTAAACAGTAGGCCGTCGTATTGGCTGGTACATTGTCATGCGTTTCAAAATCTAGTCGAATGTCGATATTGGATGGCTTGACAGACTCTTCCAGGTAAGAACAGTCAAAGACAATCAGTGGCGCTCTTGCCTTAAACGCTTGGGGTAGTAGCATGGGGCCGTTCTCTTTTTGATAATACGACCATCGAAATTTAGAAAACAAGTCGTACAGGGGGCCAAACTTATTTTTTGAAAAATCCAAATCCAGTCCTTCATAGGGAAACACAGCTCCGTTGAGGAAAAGACGTGCATTTCTCAATTGCAGGTGATCAAATTGCGTGGCATCTTTGGTTTGTTGATACTTGCGATTCGTTTGAAAACCCACAATCAGGTAGAGAGGTCTCTCTGTATAGCGAGCTGTTTTTACAGACCAACTGTGTGTGTTGGTGGTGGGCAATAGCGGATACTCATGGAGTGCCCAGCTTCTAAATTCCATAGGTAGAGGCATATCTCTCTTTACCATTTTGAGTATGTCCAGTTTTTTGCTATCTTCGAGGGTCACATGGGGGACTTTCCATAGCAAGCGTTGTAGTTGAATTTTTGAATCGATGGGGGCATTGTCGGCTCCCTTGAGTGCATTATTATCACTCCTGTCTCTCACTAGGTAAAGCACTTGCCTTGCGTTAACCACAATGCGTTGGTGATCTTCGGCAAAGCCGAGAACCAGTTTAAGAGGTAAATATCCAGTAAAGGTCCCATCGGTGTGTACCATCCAGTCATTGGTCGAGTCAGGACACCAACCTGCCATGCAAAGTGTTTTACCTTCTTCCTCACTATAAGAGGGGTATAGTTTCATGACACTGGAAATGCCCACATTTCGAGTGCTATCCACCACGATATCGTTAATGACATACCGCACTTCAGAAAACAGAAAGGCCAAACCATGGTTGGCCAACTTGGATGTGGTAGGTGTAGAGCCATCGGCTTTGGTGAGCCGACCTTCAATCTGAATGACACTTTCATGCGGTAGGGTGTAAATATCTTGGTTGTTGATAACAAATTGAATTTCATCATTGTTATTGAGTCCAGGTGTTTGAGCTTGATAGGAATGGAGATCAATTCTTACCACTCCTGGTTGCTCCTCGATGCGGTTTGCTATCTCTAGGATAGAATTCATCATGAGGGTTGACGTGGTAACCCAAATGCTGTAAAATCTGCTTGTTCTGAGATGTTAACGTGTATTCACGTGGCAAACAACTAACACCATTCCTAGACGGTGTTGTTGCTTTATACACAAACTTCATAGTGGTTTTAGCACCAACTTGTAAGTCACTGGTGTGGTAGAATCTAGATCAATGAGTTGTTGATCTCTATTGATCAGTCTTAATGTTATATTACTAATACTATCAACAGCCACAGCATGAAAAAGCACCACTGGAGGGTTTTCACGAATAATATACCCATTGGGCGATGTCGCAATAAAGTCATAAAGCGAATGCGATGGTTCTTGATTGGTGTACACTTGGCTAATAATATTACACGTCACCGACACATGATGGTCCTCAATGAATTTCACTTCATGGTCCGATTCATGTTTTTTGTTGGGCTCCAACACACGTGGTTTAAATCCGAGTAATGGGCCAATGGAATCGGGGTGTGTTTTAAAGTCAATGTTGAAGGTAGAGAAAATACTGCAGCGATGAGTGTTAGTATTGCCTACAAGTTCAAACTTGTGCGTTCCGTCGAGAAATGACTTTAAACCATATTGATTGATCAACACCACATAAATGTGTTCATAAATATCATCGATCGTGTATCCACCAGAGTTCAGGGTGAGCACAGAATCATCATAATAAAACTTGTTGTTCACATTTTCACGTATGTTGTATATTCGATTGTACGTTTCAAGAGAAACAAGTCCTAAACCATAGGGTTTTTCACTCAATTCGATAGGCGGGTAAAAGTCTAGGCTGACTTCAGGTCCACGTCCATGCACTGTAAACGTTTTACTTTCTGCCGACATACTGGTGGCGTTTTTGCTTATGCTGCGTCTTATATAAAAAAATTAAACACAAACGTCCACACTGTTGGCTGTTAAACGTTTGCTCTCGTTTCACATTATAATATATCTTGATCCTGTTTCCAAAATAGGTCACTAGTTCCATGGGCGGGGGCAAATTCCCAAAACTGTCAAAGTACCATACCGTGGATCCCTCTTTGACATAAGCTACATAATGCGTTCCTGGTCCTCGGTGATCATCCAAATTGACAACAGCACATTCCTGTTTCCAGGGTCGTGGGGGTAATTGGTTTCGCATAAACACACCTCGAAAATGAGAAAGCTTTAGTTGTTTAGCATAGCTTTCCACTTGTTGATGCGTCAGGGCATGTCTCGCTATGGCTGAGGTTAAATTTTTTTTTTTTTAATATTTCGAAATGGTGTAATCCCAAATCCTTGTTGATAAAAGGCTGGCTTTAAATTGGCATTTCTAGCCCCCATGGCAATCGCTTCCATCGTTTCATTGTGTCGCTGACTTTCTTTGAGTTGTTGCTTGCCCTGCTGCGCGGCTTTAATGGTTTTCGCCACTGCACTGGCACCGCCCAAAAGTGAGCCCAGAGCAGCCAAACCAGCAAATAATGCAGGTAAAAATCCCGCTCGTTTGGGAACGGGAATCACTCGCCCTTGGTTTGAAACCTGTCGCCGACGTTTTGGAATAACCTGTCTCTGTGCTGCTCGAAGGGCTTTCCTTATGGTCAATACATTATTTTTTCTTTTTTTCTTTTGCAAGGGCTTGTCCTCGAATGTTGTAAGCCCTGGCTTTGCCAAGGACAATGTCCTTTTTTTAGTCTTTCTCACTGCATACCTTTGTTTCACCATGATGATAATGACCAACAACCTTTCACACGAAAGTTTAAATCACAACTAACGTCAGATGGTTATTTCATGGCTGTATATTCCAATTCCACATAAAGTGGGAAATCGTTTATGGTTTTCCCCGCTTGCTTTTCATCCCATGTCAACATGAGATAAAAGGATAATTCGTCACCTGCATTGACCATTTCATGGTCATGGACCAACATCCTATGACCATTTATCTTTATTTGTAAATGGTTCTCATCAGGTATGGCATATTTGATGTGAATGGTTCCATCATAGTGTAATCGATAGTGGCTTAAACCCGAAGCAAGCACATAGGTCAAGTGCTGATCATGGAATAGCGGTAAATGGTTTCTGTCATTCACAGGTTTTTCATTTGTCAGATACACTAAAAACACAGATGGGATAAATTTATAAAGCCTTTTCATTTCATGGGTCACGTAACGCTTGGTACAAACATCGTCTTCGTCTTGTGGGTCTTCCACGTGAATAATCCGATGGTGATTAGCGCTATAGCCATTCACCATAAGCTGGGGCACTTTGTCATAAAACTCATACACTTTGTTATCCACATACTTTTTCGTAGTAACGTCTGTAGACACTTGAGGATGTTTTACATGGGTTAACCGCTTTCCCTTAAAGTCATAATCTCCCTGTTTTGTGCGTGGCACTACTGACCTATCCACATAGTGTTTATTAGCAGGATCTGTTTCCTGTTTAGGATCATGTATGAGGACAGGCCTATCTTTGGCCATCAACGCACGTCCAAAGACATCCATCGTCAACCTGTAGTAGCAGTCTACTGTTTCTATGACAAGGTTCGGTGTCCTGTATATAGACAGCCGGCTAGCCTGTCTAAGCCTTAGTTGACATGAAGATTATTAAGCAGCAAGAGTCATTCCCCGTGGGGGACATGGTTTCCCATCTCTGTCCCACATCACGTGAACAACGCCATGGTTCACTGTTTCCATCTTCCATTCGCTGCATCATTGTGGGGCCTTCCGGCTGTGGAAAGACAAATCTTTTGCTAACGCTCATCACAGCGCCCAATGGTCTGCGTTTTCAAAATATTTATATTTTTGCAAAATCTCTCTACCAACCCCTTTACGTGTTTCTGGATCAAGTCATGTCTGGATTACAAAAAGAGAATATGGGTTATTTTACATTTTCCATGCAAGAAAATGTGATTTCACCGGATGAGGTAAAGCCTGATTCACTCATGATTTTCGATGATGTATCCACTGAACGTCAAGGCATCATTCAAAGCTATTTCAGCATGGGTCGACACAAACATATCGATTGCTTCTATCTTGGGCAAACGTATTCTAAAATGTCCAAACAGTTGATTCGTGACAATGCCAATGTCATTGTTTTATTTCGTCAGGACGAGAGGAACAGTCGTCACATTTATAATGAACATGTGAATCCGGATATGACCTTTCAAATGTTTACAGAATTGTGTGCCAAGTGCTGGAACACTCAACGTCATGCCTGTTTAGTGATTGACAAACAAAGTGAACTCAACCAAGGACGGTATCGCTTAGGGTTTGATCATTTTATTGCTATTTAAGGCCCTGTCTCATTCCCCATCAAGTCATTTGTCAAGACACCATGGCGTTAGCAGAGAGTCAATTGAAAAAGCATATTATTAAAGCAAAACATACTATTCGCCAAAAGTTTCGTCAATTGAAACAATCACGTGCCAATCATGCTTTGTTTATTCAACAACATTTAGCACCTCCGCTAAAAGCCATGTTGAAACCCTCTTTCAAGCCATCTGAAACGCTACCCACCGTTTCACAAGCCACGCAGACGCTGCACGAGGACCCTGAGGAAGAGGAAGAGGAACAGGAAGATTTGACTAGTGTTAGTGAAGTTGAGGATGAGGAGGAACAAGTGTTTACGCCTCAAAAAAAGGCCGCACCCCTTGCAGAGTTTTTGAGAAAAAAGAAATCCTTGGCCATGGTCGAAACACCTTGCCCTTCCAGGGCGTCTCCGTTTTCACAACTCTTGGCCACCCCTCAACATAAAGCTCAACTGAAAACCATTTTAATAAAATATTATGGATCAACATTGGAACCCTATTTCACCGATCTATTTATTGGAAACACAGATACCACGTATGGTGTTCGCTATGAGGATGATAGTTTTAAAATTGGCGATTCATCCATTAAATTTGCTCGTACTAAAGCTGTCATTAAAAACATCAACTATAAATTAACGCCAGGACTGTTAAAGCTGCTCTTTTCTCGGACCCCCTCTTCCCATGATTATACGTCAGAGGATCTTGACAAATATAAATCCATTTTATTGGATACCCATGCTCACAAAAGACAGTATGATCCCACGCAACAAGTGAATGCCAATATATCTCAAAAATATAAAACCATCATTGCAAAAATGTTTCCCACCAGTCAAAGTACTCGTCGTAAAGTGTCCGCTTCGGGAGTGACATTTAAACCATTAAAACCCCTTGTGGATGTTACCTACTGGCACAATCCCAATAAGCTCGTCCAGCGGCTACAGTTGTTGCATGCCTCACGTCAAGCTGGCCATACCGGTCACGATTGGGAAATTCAAGAAATTGAACAAGAACTTCGAAATGCCAAAATTATTGTTTAAGCCCTCACCCATTAAAATGGGTATTGCTCACGAGTTGCATCGCCCAGCTAGGCGTCACTATCCGCGACTCAAGGTGATTTCACGAGGTGTGGATGAACTTTGGCAGGCTGACTTGGTTGAAATGATACCCTATGCTGGCGTTAACGACGGTGTACGCTATATGTTGACCGTCATTAATGTCTATTCCAAAATGGCCTTTGTTGAACCTGTGCGTCGCAAGTCTGGCCCACTAGTTACCAAGGCCTTTCAACATATTATTCAACACTCCCAACGTCAACCTCAGTTGCTACAAACTGACCAGGGGAAAGAATTTTTCAACAAGGATTTCTCCAGTTTTCTCAAATCTAAGGATATTCACCATTACACCACGTACAGCAATCTCAAAGCCAGTGTGGTCGAGCGGTTCAACCGAACATTGAAAACCCATATGTGGAAAGCGTTTACCGCTCAGGGCAGTTATCGCTGGTTGGACATGTTACCTGAGCTAGTATCACGTTACAATGACACCAAACATAGAACGATTGGGACCAAGCCACGTCTCGTAACTAAAAATATTCAGCGATTGGATAAACTGTTTAACCCCATAAAAACAGCCGATCCTAAACGTCACCGACTGAACATTGGGGATTTTGTTCGTGTGAGCAAATTTAAGTCTGCCTTCAATAAGGGCTACACGCCTCAGTGGGGGACTGAACTATTTCGAATTCGTCGAGTCTACTTGGACAGTCCAGTCACCTATTTACTCGAGGACCTCAACCATCAACCCATAAAAGGTAGATTTTATCTCCATGAACTTCAGAAAACAGCATTTCCTCAGCATTACCTTGTGGAAAAAGTGTTGAAACAAAAAGGAAATAAACTCTACGTCAAATGGTTAGGGTTTAACTCTACGTTTAATTCTTGGATCAATAAATTACATGTTGTGTGAACCTGTGTACTTTTTATTTATTCACACATGTTGTACACCACCTTTAGCTCTATGTGTACAGCGCCCCGCGCTTCATGCATGTTCATACATGTTTGTCTTTCCCTTTCCTCCTGTGTTCTCTCATACATTACCCCTCCCCTCTCCCTCCCTTCACCTCCCACCACTACTGTTTGCAGCTCTTGCCTATCTATTGGTTGTGACATCATTCCGACAAGTTGCATCATACTTTTTACTGATTCAGCGATTCCCACGCTTTGAACATTCTCTTATCGTGCACGTGGACAGATAACACCCAAGCGAACACCTGTGCCGGATCAAATTTCACCTGAACTTGCATTTTGTCACGTACGAAGCCAGACAGAATGTAACTTGTTAACAGTTATCGCGCACGTGGACAGATAACACCCAAGCGAACACCTGTGCCGGATCAAATTTCACGTCAACTTGCATTTTGTCACGTACGAAGCAAAACAGAATGTGACTTGTTAACAGTTATCGCGCACGTGGACAGATAACGTCCCAGGCGAACACCTGTGCCGGATCAAATTTCACATGAACTTGCATTTTGTCACGTACGAAGCAAAACAGGATGTGACTGGTTTAGCGTGCCTGTGGTTTCACACATGTGTGTGCACGCCTTTCGCACTTCCCTGCCAGCACAATGGTCAGATTATTTCACCTTCAAGCGTCACCTGTTGTCAAGTCAGATCGGAGCCTTCCAATAAGCTCAAATGACCTTCACCTCCTGTAAGTTTGTTTTCTGTACTCGCTTCGATCAACATAGAACCAAGTTCTCATCACCGTTTACACGTTAAAGGTAAAATATCAGAAAACGCACCCTCGCTCTGTCATACACCGACTCGTCGAAATATCAATTGATCTATTGAACACAGCCACCTTGGTCAGCGACAAGTTCGTTGAAACACACACATCCAGCCGTATCGTCTCTCTCAACCACTACGCTCCATGAAAATTATAAACAGGTAAAGAAAAAGAAAACGTTTTTTCAACATGTATGGCGTTAGGCCCTTTGTGAATTATCTTTTTGGAAAAAAAATATCTACCACATTTGAAAGGGGGCGTTAGCCCGAGTCCTAGGACACCTCGTACACGTCTCTACGGTTATTGGTTCGTGACATATCGGCAAAAATCATAAAAAACACGTGTTTACCCCAAAATCGCGTTTCCAAAATTTTTTAAAATTACAACGAGTAGTTCATAGCAAAGAGGACGTCTGCCCGAATCCTTGGACCCGTCGTACATGCCTCTAGCGTTATTGCTTCGTGAGATATCGACAAAATCACAAAAAACACGTGTTTACCCCAAAATCGAGTTTCCAATTTTATTAAAAATTATAACGAGTGGTCCATAGCAGAGAGGACGTCACCCCGAGTCCTTGGACCTGTCGAACACGCCTCTAGCATGATTGGTTCGTGAGATATAGCAAAAAGTTCAAAATCACGTTTTCCCCCCAAAAAAACATGTTTCCAAATTTTCATCTTTTCGACACCGACATTCCCGTAAAGAGCACGACGAGACGAAAAAAACGAATCCAAGCACGCCTTCCTAGCATGACTCGTTCCATTCCAAGGTCGCAGGGGCTCACCACTTGCTTTTATAAGCAGCTCTGTCCTTACCACACTACTACACACAATTTTTTTCTCTAGAGACTTGAAATTTATTTTGGGGGTAGAGGGGGTAGGGACCATTGATTTACGTTAAACAATGTTTTTTGTAGAGTTCCTAGTTTCCAAAATATAGGATTTTCAAAATTCGAGTGTTTTCAAAAAAATATAAAAAATAAAAAAATTTTATTACAAAAAATAAAGTTCATAAATACCATTTGTTTAAGCCATGGCACAACGTACTATCCTGTTTGGTTTTCAAACTATAGCCTATTTTCAAAAACGAAAAATTTAAAAAAAAATTGAAAAATATAATACATGGTCCATAGGAAAGAGGACGTCAGCCCGAGTCCAACGACACCTCATTTGTCAAAATCGGACCATGCGTTCGAGAGATATTAATTATTTTAACTTGTACAGTCGGGTACAAATAAAATGAGTGCGTTAGAAACCGCCTTACTCCACTACTGAGTCAAACTCCCTTTCATCAGGACAAAAGCCTTACCTTGGCAATCCAAATAAGGTTTTGAATATTCCAGAAGGGAATATGATGCAGTTTCCATTTGAGCGGATGAATTATAAATAAATGATCAAAATGGTCCGGTTAGATCAAACAATGCCAGCGTTTCGCCCCACTGTGCCGTTGGGCTTGTCAGTTGGTACAGACACGCCTACCAATACGCGTGGCTAGCACATACTGAGAAGGCCATGCAAGACACAAATTACAAGCAGTATTGACGTCACGAGCATGCCAATGTGCTACGGGAGTCAAACTCCCTTTCATAAGACAACAGTCTTACCTTGGCAATCCAAATAAGGTTTTGAATATTGTAGAAGGGAATAAGATGCAGTTTCCATTTGAGCGGATGAATTATCAATAAATGATCAAAATGGTCCTGTTAGCTCAAACAATGCCAACGTTTCGCCCCAGTGTGCCGTTGGGCACGTCTGTTTGTACAGATACACCTACCAATACGCACGGCTAGCACATACTTAGAAGGCCATGCAAGACACAAAATAAAAGCAGTATTGACGTCACGAGGATGACAATGTGCTACGGGAGTCAAACACCCTTTCATAAAGACAAAAGCCTTACCATGGCAATCCAAATAAGGTTTTGAATATTCCAGAAGGGAATATGATGCAGTTACCATTTGAGCGGATGATTTATCAATAAATGATCAAAATGGTCACGTTAGCTCAATCAATGCCAGCGTTTCGCCCCAGTGTGCCGTTGGGCTCGTCAGTTGGTACAGACACGCCTACCAATACGCGTGGCTAGCACATACTGAGAAGGCCATGCAAGACACAAAATACAAGCAGTATTGACGTCACGAGCATGCCAATGTGCTACGGGAGTCAAACTCCCTTTCATAAAGACAAAAACCTTACCTTGGCAATCCAAATAAGGTTTTGAATATTCCAGAAGGGATTATGGTGCTGTTTCCATTTGAGAGTATGAATTATCAATAAATTACCAAAATGGTCCGGTTAGCTCACCCAATGCCAGCGTTTCGACCCAGGGTGCCGTTGGGCTCGTCAGTTGGTACAGACACACCTACCAATACGCACGCCTAGCACATACAGAGAAGGCCATCCAAGACACAAAATACAAGCAGTATTGACATCACGGGCATGCCAATGTGCTACGGGAGTCAAACTCCCTTTCATAAAGACAAAAGCCTTACCTTGGCAATCCAAATAAGGTTTTGAATATTCCAGAAGGGAATATGATGCAGTTTCCAATTGAGCGGATGAATTATAAATAAATGATCAAAATGGTCCGGTTAACTCAAACAATGCCAGCGTTTCGCCCCAGTGTGCCGTTGGGCTCGTCAGTAGGTACAGACACACCTACAAATATGCGTGGCTAGCTCATACTGGGAAGGCCATGCAATACACAAAATACAAGCGGTATTGACGTCACGAGCATGCCAATGTGCTACGGGAGTCAAGCTCCCTTCCATAAAGGCAAAAATCCTTACCATGGCAATCCAAATAAGGTTTTGAATATTCCAGAAGGGAATATGATGCAGTTTCCATTTGGGCGGATGAATTATCAATAAATGATCAATATGGTCCGGTTAGCTCAAACAATGCCAGCGTTTCGCCCAAGTGTGCCGTTGGGCTCGTCAGTTGGTACAGACACACCTACCAATACGCGTGGCTAGCACATACTGAGAAGGCCATGCAAGACACAAAATACAAGCAGTATTGACGTCACGAGCATGCCAATGTGCTACGGGAGTCAAACTCCCTTTCATAAAGACAAAAGCCTTACCTTGGCAATCCAAATAAGGTTTTGAATATTCCAGAAGGGAATATGAAGCAATTTCCATTTGAGCGGATGAATTATCAATAAATGATCAAAATGGACCTATTAGCTCAAACAATGCCAGCGTTTCGCCCCAGTGTGCCGTTGGGCTCGTCATTTGGTACAGACACTCCTACCAATACGCGTGACTAGCTCATACTGAGAAGACCATGCAAGACACAAAATACAAGCAGTATTGACGTCACGAGCTTGCCAAAGTGCTACGGGAGTGAAACTCCCTTTCATCAGGACAAAAGCCTTACCTTTGCAATCCAAATAAGGTTTTGAATATTCCAGAAGGGAATATGATGCAGTTTCCATTTGAGAGGATGAATTATCAAAAAATGATCAAAATGGTCCGGTTAGCTCAAACAATGCCAGCGTTTCGCCCCAGTGTGCCGTTGGGCTCGTCAGTTAGTACAGACACGCCTACCAATACGCGTGGCTAGCACATACTGAGAAGGCCATGCAAGACACAAAATACAAGCAGTATTGACGTCACGAGCATGCCAATGTGCTACGGGGGTCAAACTCCCTTTCATAAAGACAAAAGCCTTACCTTGGCAATCCAAATAGGGTTTTGAATATTCCAGAAGGGAATATGATGCACTTTCCATTTGAGCGGATGAATTATCAATAAATGATCAAAATGGTCCGGTTAGCTCAAACAATGCCAGCGTTTCGCCCCAGTGTGCCGTTGGGCTCGTCAGTTGGTAAAGACACACCTACCAATACGCGTGGCTAGCACATTCTGAGAAGGTCATGCAAGACACAAAATACAAGCAGTATTGACATTACGAGCATGCCAATGTGCTACGGGAGTCAAACTCCCTTTCATAAAGACGAAAGCCTTACCTTGGCAATCCAAATAAGGTTTTGAATATTCCAGAAGGGAATATGGTGCAGTTTCCATTTGAGCGGATGAATTATCAATAAATCACCAAAATGGTCCAGCTAGCTCAAACAATGCCAGCGTTTCGCCCCAGTGTGCCGATGGGCTCGTTAGTTGGTACAGACACACCTACCAATACGCGAGGCTACCTTATACCGAGAAGGTCATGCCAGACACAAAATACAAGCAGTATTGACGTCACGAGCATGCCAACTTTCTAGGGGAGTCAAACTCTCTTCCATAAAGACAAAAGCCTTACCTTATCAATCCAAATAATGCTTTGAATATATCGGAAGGGAATATGATGCAGTTTCCATTTGAGCGGATGAATTATCAATAAATGATCAAAATGGTCCGGTTAGCTCAAACAATGCCAGCGTTTCGCCCCAGTGTGCCGTTGGGCTCGGCAGTTGGTACAGACACACCTACCAATACGCGTGGCTAGCACATACTGAGAAGGCCATGCAAAACACAAAATACAAGCAGTATTGACGTCACGAGCATGCCAAAGTGCTACGGGAGTGAAGCTCCCTTTCATAAAGACAAGAGCCTTACCTTGGCAATCCAAATAAGGTTTTGAATATTCCAGAAGGGAATATGATGCAGTTTCCATTTGAGCGGATGAATTATCAAAAAATGATCAAAATGCTCCGGTTAGTTCAAACAATGCCAGCGTTTCGCCCAAGTGTGCCGTTGGGCTCGTCAGTTGGCACAGACACACCTACCAATACGCGTGGCTAGCACATACTGAGAAGGCCATGCTAGACACAAAATACAAGCAGTATTGACGTCACGAGCATGCCAATGTGCTACGGGATTCAAAATCCCTTTCATAAAGACAAAAGCCTTACCTTGGCAATCCAAATAAGGTTTTGAATATTCCAGAAGGGAATACGAAGCAATTTCCATTTGAGCGGATGAATTATCAATAAATGATCAAAATGGTCCGATTAGCTTAAACAATGCCAGCGTTTCGCCCCAGTGTGCCCTTGGGCTCGTCATTTGGTACAGACACACCTACCAATACGCGTGGCTAGCACATACTGAGAAGGCCATGCAAGACACAAAATACAAGCAGTATAGACGTCACGAGCATGCCTAAGTGCTACGGGAGTCAAACTCCCTTTCATCAGGACAAAAGCCTTACATTGGCTATCCAAATAAGGTTTTGAATATTCCAGAAGGGAATATGATGCTGTTTCCATAAGAGAGGATGTATTATCAATAAATGATCAAAATGGTCCGGTTAGCTCAAACAATGCCAGCGTTTCGCCCCAGTGTGCCGTTGGGCTCGTCAGTTGGTACAGACACGCCTACCAATACGCGTGGCTAGCACATACTGAGAAGGCCATGCATGACACAAAATACAAGCAGTATTGACGTCACGAGCATGCCAATGTGCTACGGGAGTCAAACTCCCTTTCATAAAGACAAAAGCTTTACCTTGGCAATCCAAATAGGGTTTTGAATATTCCAAAAGGGAATATTATGCAGTTTCCATTTGAGCGGATGAATTATCAATAAATGATCAAAATGGTCCGGTTAGCTCAAACAATGCCAGCGTTTCGCCCCAGTGTGCCGTTGGGCTCGTGAGTTGGTAAAGACACACCTACCAATAGGCGTGGCTAGCACATACTGAGAGGGTTATGCAAGACACAAAATACAAGCAGTATTGACGTCACGAGCATGCCAATGTGCTACGGGAGTCAAACTCCCTTTCATAAAGACGAAAGCCTTACCTTGGCAATTCAAATAAGGTTTTGAATATTCCAGATGGGAATATGGTGCAGTTTCCATTTGAGCGAATGAATTATCAATAAATCACCAAAATTTTCCGGCTAGCTCAAACAATGCCAGCGTTTCGCCCCAGTGTGCCGATGGGCTCGTCAGTTGGTACAGACTCACCTACCAATACGCGAGGCTACCTTATACCGAGAAGGCCATGCCAGACACAAAATACAAGCAGTATTGACGTCACGAGCATGCCAACTTGCTAGGTGAGTCAAACACTCTTTCATAAAGACAAAAGCCTTACCTTATCAATCCAAATAATGCTTTGAATATTCCAGAAGGGAATAAGATGCAGTTTCCATTTGAGCGGATGAATTATCAATAAATGATCAAAATGGTCCGGTTAGCTCAAACAATGCCAGCGTTTCGCCCCAGTGTGCCGTTGGGCTCGGCAGTCCGTACAGACTCACCTACCAATAAGCGTGGCTAGCACATACTGAGAAGGCCATGCAAGACACAAAATACAAGCAGTATTGACGTCACGAGCATGAAAATATGCTACGGGAGTCAAACTCCCTTTCATAAAGACAAAAGCCTTACCTTGGCAATCCAAATAAGGTTTTGAATATTCCAGAAGGGAATATGGTGCAGTTTCCATTTGAGCGGATGAATTATCCATAAATCACCAAAATGGTCCGATTAGCTCAAACAATGCCAGCGTTTCGCCCCAGTGTGCCGTTGGGCTCGTCAGTTGGTACAGACACGCCTACCAATACGCGTGGCTAGCACATACTGAGAAGGCCATGCAAGACACAAAATACAAGCAGTATTGACGTCACGAGCATGCCAATGTGCTACGGGAGTCAAACTCCCTTTCATAAAGACAAAAGCCTTACCTTGGCAATCCAAATAAGGTTTTGAATATTCCAGAAGGGAATATGGTGCAGTTTCCATTTGAGCGGATGAATTATCCATAAATTACCAAAATGGTCCGATTAGCTCAAACAATGCCAGCGTTTCGCCCCAGTGTGCCGTTGGGCTCGTCAGTTGGTACAGACACACCTACCAATACGCACGGCTAGCACATACTTAGAAGGCCATGCAAGACACAAAATCAAAGCAGTATTGACGTCACGAGCATGCCAATGTGCTACGGGAGTCAAACTCCCTTTCATGCCTTACCTTGGCAATCCAAATAAGGTTTTGAATATTCCAGAAGGGAATATGATGCAGTTTCCATTTGAGCGGATGAATTATAAATAAATGATCAAAATGTTCCGGTTAGCTCAAACAATGCCAGCGTTTCGCCCCACTGTGCCGTTGGGCTTGTCAGATGGTACAGACACGCCTACCAATACGCGTGACTAGCATATACTGAGAAGGCCATGCAAGACACAAAATACAAGCAGTATTGACGTCACGAGCATGCCAATGTGCTACGGGAGTCAAGCTCCCTTTCATAAAGACAAAAGCCTTACCTTAGCAATCCAAATAAGGTTTTGAATATTCCAGAAGGGAATATGGTGCAGTTTCCATTTGAGCGGATGAATTATCCATAAAACACCAAAATGGTCCGATTAGCTCAAACAATGCCAGCGTTTCGCCCCAGTGTGCCGTTGGGCTCGTCAGTTGTTACAGACACGCCTACCAATACGCGTGGCTAGCACATACTGAGAAGGCCATGCAAGACACAAAATACAAGCAGTATTGACGTCACGAGCATGCCAATGTGCTACGGGAGTCAAACTCCCTTTCATAAAGACAAAAGCCTTACGTTGGCAATCCAAATAAGGTTTTGAATATTCCAGAAGGGAATATGGTGCAGTTTCCATTTGAGCGGATGAATTATCCATAAATTACCAAAATGGTCCGATTAGCTCAAACAATGCCAGCGTTTCGCCCCAGTGTGCCGTTGGGCTCGTCAGTTGGTACAGACACACCTACCAATACGCACGGCTAGCACATACTTAGAAGGCCATGCAAGACACAAAATCAAAGCAGTATTGACGTCACGAGCATGCCAATGTGCTACGGGAGTCAAACTCCCTTTCATCAGGACAAAAGCCTTACCTTGGCAATCCAAATAAGGTTTTGAATATTCCAGAAGGGAATATGATGCAGTTTCCATTTGAGCGGATGAATTATAAATAAATGATCAAAATGTTCCGGTTAGCTCAAACAATGCCAGCGTTCCGCCCCACTGTGCCGTTGGGCTTGTCAGTTGGTACAGACACGCCTACCAATACGCGTGACTAGCATATACTGAGAAGGCCATGCAAGACACAAAATACAAGCAGTATTGACGTCACGAGCATGCCAATGTGCTACGGGAGTCAAACTCCCTTTCATAAGACAACAGTCTTACCTTGGCAATCCAAATAAGGTTTTGAATATTGTAGAAGGGAATATGATGCAGTTTCCATTTGAGCGGATGAATTATCAATAAATGATCAAAATGGTCCTGTTAGCTCAAACAATGCCAACGTTTCGCCCCGGTGTGCCGTTGGGCTCGTCTGTTTGTACAGATACACCTACCAATACGCACGTCTAGCACATACTTAGAAGGCCATGCAAGACACAAAATACAAGCTGTATTGACGTCACGAGGATGACAATGTGCTACGGGAGTCAAGCTCCCTTTCATAAAGACAAAAGCCTTACCTTGGCAATCCAAATAAGGTTTTGAATATTCCAGAAGGGAATATGATGCAGTTACCATTTGAGCGGATGATTTATCAATAAATGATCAAAATGGTCCGGTTACCTCAAACAATGCCAGCGTTTCGCCCCAGTGTGCCGTTGGGCTCGTCAGTTGGTACAGACACGCCTACACATACGCGTGGCTAGCACATACTGAGAAGGCCATGCAAGACACAAAATACAAGCAGTATTGACGTCACGAGCATGCCAATGTGCTACGGGAGTCAAACTCCCTTTCATCAAGACAAAAGCCTTACCTTGGCAATCCAAATAAGGTTTTGAATATTCCAGAAGGGAATATGGTGCTGTTTCCATTTGAGAGTATGAATTATCAATAAATCACCAAAATGGTCCGGTTAGCTCAAACAATGCCAGCGTTTCGCCCCAGTGTGCCGTTGGGCTCGTCAGTTGGTACAGACACACCTACCAATACGCACGCCTAGCACATACAGAGAAGGCCATCCAAGACACAAAATACAACAGTATTGACATCACGGGCATGCCAATGTGCTACGGGAGTCAAACTCCCTTTCATAAAGACAAAAGCCTTACCTTGGCAATCCAAATAAGGTTTTGAATATTCCAGAAGGGAATATGATGCAGTTTCCAATTGAGCGGATGAATTATAAATAAATGATCAAAATGGTCCGGTTAAATCAAACAATGCCAGCGTTTCGCCCCAGTGTGCCGTTGGGCTCGTCAGTTGGTACAGACACACCTACAAATACGCGTGGCTAGCTCATACTGGAAGGCCATGCAATACACAAAATACAAGCAGTATTGACGTCACGAGCATGCCAATGTGCTACGTGAGTCAAGCTCCCTTCCATAAAGGCTAAAATCCTTACCATGGCAATCCAAATAAGGTTTTGAATATTCCAGAAGGGAATATGATGCAGTTTCCATTTGGGCGGATGAATTATCAATAAATGATCAAAATGGTCCGGTTAGCTCAAACAATGCCAGCGTTTCTCCCAAGTGTGCCGTTGGGCTCGTCAGTTGGTACAGACACACCTACCAATGCGCGTGGCTAGCACATACTGAGAAGGCCATGCAAGACACAAAATACAAGCAGTATTGACGTCACGAGCATGCCAATGTGCTACGGGAGTCAAACTCCCTTTCATAAAGACAAAAGCCTTACCTTGGCAATCCAAATAAGGTTTTGAATATTCCAGAAGGGAATATGAAGCAATTTCCATTTGAGCGGATGAATTATCAATAAATGATCAAAATGGACCGATTAGCTCAAACAATGCCAGCGGTTCGCCCCAGTGTGCCGTTGGGCTCGTCATTTGGTACAGACACTCCTACCAATACGCGTGGCTAGCACATACTGAGAAGGCCATGCAAGACACAAAATACAAGCAGTATTGACGTCACGAGCATGCCTAAGTGCTACGGGAGTCAAACTCCCTTTCATCAGGACAAAAGCCTTACATTGGCAATCCAAATAAGGTTTTGAATATTCCAGAAGGGAATATGATGCTGTTTCCATAAGAGAGGATGTATTATCAATAAATGATCAAAATGGTCCGGTTAGCTCAAACAATGCCAGCGTTTCGCCCCAGTGTGCCGTTGGGCTCGTCAGTTGGTACAGACACGCCTACCAATACGCGTGGCTAGCACATACTGAGATGGCCATGCAAGACACAAAATACAAGCAGTATTGACGTCACGAGCATGCCAATGTGCTACGGGAGTCAAACTCCCTTTCATAAAGACAAAAGCCTTACCTTATCAATCCAAATAATGCTTTGAATATTCCAGAAGGGAATAAGAAGCAGTTTCCATTTGAGCGGATGAATTATCAATAAATGATCAAAATGGTTCGGTTAGCTCAAACAATGCCAGCGTTTCGCCCCAGTGTGCCGTTAGGCTCGGCAGTCCGTACAGACTCACCTACCAATAAGCGTGGCTAGCACATATTGAGAAGGCCATGCAAGAAACAAAATACAAGCAGTATTGACGTCACGAGCATGAAAATATGCTACGGGAGTCAAACTCCCTTTCATAAAGACAAAAGCCTTACCTTGGCAATCCAAATAAGGTTTTGAATATTCCAGAAGGGAATATGGTGCAGTTTCCATTTGAGCGGATGAATTATCCATAAATCACCAAAATGGTCCGATTAGCTCAAACAATGCCAGCGTTTCGCCCCAGTGTGCCGTTGGGCTCGTCAGTTGGTACAGACACACCTACCAATACGCACGGCTAGCACATACTTAGAAGGCCATGCAAGACACAAAATAAAAGCAGTATTGACGTCACGAGCATGCCAATGTGCTACGGGAGTAAAACTCCCTTTCATCAGGACAAAAGCCTTACCTTGGCAATCCAAATAAGGTTTTGAATATTCCAAAAGGGAATATGATGCAGTTTCCATTTGAGCGGATGAATTATAAATAAATGATCAAAATGGTCCGGTTAGCTCAAACAATGCCAGCGTTTCGCCCCACTGTACCGTTTGGCTTGTCAGTTGGTACAGACACGCCTACCAATAGGCGTGGCTAGCACATACTGAGATGGCCATGCAAGACACAAAATACAAGCAGTATTGACGTCACGAGCATGCCAATGTGCTACGGGAGTCAAGCTCCCTTTCATAAAGACAAAAGACTTACCTTGGCAATCCAAATAAGGTTTTGAATATTCCAGAAGGGAATATGGTGCAGTTTCCATTTGAGCGGATGAATTATCCATAAATCACCAAAATGGTCCGATTAGCTCAAACAATGCCAGCGTTTCGCCCCAGTGTGCCGTTGGGCTCGTCAGTTCGTACAGACACGCCTACCAATACGCGTGGCTAGCACATACTGAGAAGGCCATGCAAGACACAAAATACAAGCAGTAATGACGTCACGAGCATGCCAATGTGCTACGGGAGTCAAACTCCCTTTCATAAAGACAAAAGCCTTACCTTGGCAATCCAAATAAGGTTTTGAATATTCCAGAAGGGAATATGGTGCAGTTTCCATTTGAGCGGATGAATTATCCATAAATTACCAAAATGGTCCGATTAGCTCAAACAATGCCAGCGTTTCGCCCCAGTCTGCCGTTGGGCTCGTCAGTTGGTACAGACACACCTACCAATACGCACGGCTAGCACATACTTAGAAGGCCATGCAAGACACAAAATCAAAGCAGTATTGACGTCACGAGCATGCCAATGTGCTACGGGAGTCAAACTCCCTTTCATCAGGACAAAAGCCTTACCTTGGCAATCCAAATAAGATTTTGAATATTCCAGAAGGGAATATGATGCAGTTTCCATTTGAGCGGATGAATTATAAATAAATGATCAAAATGTTCCGGTTAGCTCAAACAATGCCAGCGTTTCGCCCCACTGTGCCGTTGGGCTTGTCAGTTGGTACAGACACGCCTACCAATACGCGTGACTAGCATATACTGAGAAGGCCATGCAAGACACAAAATACAAGCAGTATTGACGTCACGAGCATGCCAATGTGCTACGGGAGTCAAACTCCCTTTCATAAGACAACAGTCTTACCTTGGCAATCCAAATAAGGTTTTGAATATTGTAGAAGGGAATATGATGCAGTTTCCATTTGAGCGGATGAATTATCAATAAATGATCAAAATGGTCCTGTTAGCTCAAACAATGCCAACGTTTCGCCCCGGTGTGCCGTTGGGCTCGTCTGTTTGTACAGATACACCTACCAATACGCACGTCTAGCACATACTTAGAAGGCCATGCAAGACACAAAATACAAGCTGTATTGACGTCACGAGGATGACAATGTGCTACGGGAGTCAAGCTCCCTTTCATAAAGACAAAAGCCTTACCTTGGCAATCCAAATAAGGTTTTGAATATTCCAGAAGGGAATATGATGCAGTTACCATTTGAGCGGATGATTTATCAATAAATGATCAAAATGGTCCGGTTAGCTCAAACAATGCCAGCGTTTCGCCCCAGTGTGCCGTTGGGCTCGTCAGTTGGTACAGACACGCCTGCCAATACGCGTGGCTAGCACATACTGAGAAGGCCATGCAAGACACAAAATACAAGCAGTATTGACGTCACGAGCATGCCAATGTGCTACGGGAGTCAAACTCCCTTTCATCAAAACAAAAGCCTTACCTTGGCAATCCAAATAAGGTTTTGAATATTCCAGAAGGGAATATGGTGCTGTTTCCATTTGAGAGCATGAATTATCAATAAATCACCAAAATGGTCCGGTTAGCTCAAACAATGCCAGCGTTTCGCCCCAGTGTGCCGTTGGGCTCGTCAGTTGGTACAGACACACCTACCAATACGCACGCCTAGCACATACAGAGAAGGCCATCCAAGACACAAAATACAACAGTATTGACATCACGGGCATGCCAATGTGCTACGGGTGTCAAACTCCCTTTCATAAAGACAAAAGCCTTACCTTGGCAATCCAAATAAGGTTTTGAATATTCCAGAAGGGAATATGATGCAGTTTCCAATTGAGCGGATGAATTATAAATAAATGATCAAAATGGTCCGGTTAACTCAAACAATGCCAGCGTTTCGCCCCAGTGTGCCGTTGGGCTCGTCAGTTGGTACAGACACACCTACAAATACGCGTGGCTAGCTCATACTGGAAGGCCATGCAATACACAAAATACAAGCAGTATTGACGTCACGAGCACGCCAATGTGCTACGTGAGTCAAGCTCCCTTCCATAAAGGCTAAAATTCTTACCATGGCAATCCAAATAAGGTTTTGAATATTCCAGAAGGGAATATGATGCAGTTTCCATTTGGGCGGATGAATTATCAATAAATGATCAAAATGGTCCGGTTAGCTCAAACAATGCCAGCGTTTCGCCCAAGTGTGCCGTTGGGCTCGTCAGTTGGTACAGACACACCTACCAATACGCGTGGCTAGCACATACTGAGAAGGCCATGCAAGACACAAAATACAAGCAGTATTGACGTCACGAGCATGCCAATGTGCTACGGGAGTCAAACTCCCTTTCATAAAGACAAAAGCCTTACCTTGGCAATCCAAATAAGGTTTTGAATATTCCAGAAGGGAATATGAAGCAATTTCCATTTGAGCGGATGAATTATCAATAAATGATCAAAATGGACCGATTAGCTCAAACAATGCCAGCGGTTCGCCCCAGTGTGCCGTTGGGCTCGTCATTTGGTACAGACACTCCTACCAATACGCGTGGCTAGCACATACTGAGAAGGCCATGCAAGACACAAAATACAAGCAGTATTGACGTCACGAGCTTGCCAAAGTGCTACGGGAGTGAAACTCCCTTTCATCAGGACAAAAGCCTTACCTTTGCAATCCAAATAAGGTTTTGAATATTCCAGACGGGAATATGATGCAGTTTCCATTTGAGAGGATGAATTATCAAAAAATGATCAAAATGGTCCGGTTAGCTCAAACAATGCCAGCGTTTCGCCCCAGTGTGCCGTTGGGCTCGTCAGTTGGTACAGACACGCCTACCAATACGCGTGGCTAGCACATACTGAGATGGCCATGCAAGACACAAAATACAAGCAGTATTGACGTCACGAGCATGCCAATGTGCTACGGGAGTCAAACTCCCTTTCATAAAGACAAAAGCCTTACCTTGGCAATCCAAATAGGGTTTTGAATATTCCAGAAGGGAATATGATGCACTTTCCATTTGAGCGGATGAATTATCAATAAATGATCAAAATGGTCCGGTTAGCTCAAACAATGCCAGCGTTTCGCCCCAGTGTGCCGTTGGGCTCGTCAGTTGGTAAAGACACACCTACCAATACGCAAGGCTAGCACATTCTGAGAAGGACATGCAAGACACAAAATACAAGCAGTATTGACGTCACGAGAATGCCAATGTGCTACGGGAGTCAAACTCCCTTTCATAAAGACGAAAGCCTTACCTTGGCAATCCAAATAAGGTTTTGAATATTCCAGAAGGGAATATGGTGCAGTTTCCATTTGAGCGGATGAATTATCAATAAATCACCAAAATGGTCCAGTTAGCTCAAACAATGCCAGCGTTTCGCCCCAGTGTGCCGATGGGCTCGTCAGTTGGTACAGACACACCTACCAATACGCGAGGCTACCTTATACCGAGAAGGCCATGCCAGACACAAAATACAAGCAGTATTGACGTCGCGAGCATGCCAACTTGCTAGGGGAGTCAAACTCTCTTTCATAAAGACAAAGGCCTTACCTTATCAATCCAAATAATGCTTTGAATATTCCAGAAGGGAATATGATGCAGTTTCCATTTGAGCGGATGAATTATCAATAAATGATCAAAATGGTCCGGTTAGCTCAAACAATGCCAGCGTTTCGCCCCAGTGTGCCGATGGGCTCGTCATTTGGTACAGACACACCTACCAATACGCGTGGCTAGCACATACTGAGAAGGCCATGCAAGACACAAAATACAAGCAGTATTGACGTCACGAGCATGCCTAAGTGCTACGGGAGTCAAACTTTCTTTCATCAGGACAAAAGCCTTACATTGGCAATCCAAATAAGGTTTTGAATATTCCAGAAGGGAATATGATGCTGTTTCCATTTGAGAGGATGAATTATCAATGAATGATCAAAATGGTCCGGTTAGCTAAAACAATGCCAGCGTTTCGCTCCAGTGTGCCGTTGGGCTCGTCAGTTGGTACAGACACGCCTACCAATACGCGTGGCTAGCACATACTGAGAAGGCCATGCATGACACAAAATACAAGCAGTATTGACGTCACGAGCATGCCAATGTGCTACGGGAGTCAAACTCCCTTTCATAAAGACAAAAGCTTTACCTTGGCAATCCAAATAGGGTTTTGAATATTCCAGAAGGGAATATGATGCAGTTTCCATTTGAGCGGATGAATTATCAATAAATGATCAAAATGGTCCGGTTAGCTCAATCAATGCCAGCGTTTCGCCCCAGTGTGCCGTTGGGCTCGTCAGTTGGTAGACACACCTACCAATAGGCGTGGCTAGCACATACTGAGAAGGTCATGCAAGACACAAAATACATGCAGTATTGACGTCACGAGCATGCCAATGTGCTACGGGAGTCAACCTCCCTTTCATAAAGACGAAAGCCATACCTTGGCAATCCAAATAAGGTTTTGAATATTCCAGAAGGGAATATGGTGCAGTTTCCATTTGAGCGGATGCATTATCAATAAATCACCAAAATGGTCCGGCTAGCTCAAACAATGCCAGCGTTTCGCCCCAGTGTGCCGATGGGCTCGTCAGTTGGTACAGACACACCTACCAATACGCGAGGCTACCTTATACCGAGAAGGCCATGCCAGACACAAAATACAAGCAGTATTGACGTCACGAGCATGCCAACTTGCTAGGGGAGTCAAATTCTCTTTCATAAGGACAAAAGCCTTACCTTATCAATCCAAATAATGCTTTGAATATTCCAGAAGGGAATATGATGCAGTTTCCATTTGAGCGGATGAATTATCAATAAATGATCAAAATGGTCCGGTTAGCTCAAACAATGCCAGCGTTTCGCCCCAGTGTGCCGTTGGGCTCGGCAGTCCGTACAGACCCACCTACCAATAGGCGTGGCTAGCACATACTGAGAAGGCCATGCAAGACACAAAATACAAGCAGTATTGACGTCACGAGCATGAAAATGTGCTACGGGAGTCAAGCTCCCTTTCATAAAGACAAAAGCCTTACCTTGGCAATCCAAATAAGGTTTTGAATATTCCAGAAGGGAATATGATGCAGTTTCCATTTGAGCGGATGATTTTTCAATAAATGATCAAAATGGTCCGATTAGCTCAAACAATGCCAGCGTTTCGCCCCAGTGTGCCGTTGGGCTCGTCAGTTGGTACACACACGCCTACCAATACGCGTGGCTAGCACATACTGAGAAGGCCATGCAAGACACAAAATACAAGCAGTATTGACTTCACGAGCATGCCAATGTGCTACGGGAGTCAAGCTCCCTTTCATAAAGACAAAAGCCTTACCTTGGCAATCCAAATAAGGTTTTGAATATTCCAGAAGGGAATATGGTGCAGTTTCCATTTGAGCGGATGAATTATCCATAAATCACCAAAATGGTCCGATTAGCTCAAACAATGCCAGCGTTTCGCCCCTGTGTGCCGTTGGGTTCGTCAGTTGGTACAGACACACCTACCAATACGCACGGCTAGCACATACTTAGAAGGCCATGCAAGACACAAAATAAAAGCAGTATTGACGTCACGAGCATGCCAATGTGCTACGGGAGTCAAACTCCCTTTCATCAGGACAAAAGCCTTACCTTGGCAATCCAAATAAGGTTTTGAATATTCCAAAAGGGAATATGATGCAGTTTCCATTTGAGCGGATGAATTATAAATAAATGATCAAAATGGTCTGGTTAGCTCAAACAATGCCAGCGTTTCGCCCCACTGTGCCGTTGGGCTTGTCAGTTGGTACAGACACGCCTACCAATAGGCGTGGCTAGCACATACTGAGATGGCCATGCAAGACACAAAATACAAGCAGTATTGACGTCACGAGCATGCCAATGTGCTACGGGAGTCAAGCTCCCTTTCATAAAGACAAAAGCCTTACCTTGGCAATCCAAATAAGGTTTTGAATATTCCAGAAGGGAATATGGTGCAGTTTCCATTTGAGCGGATGAATTATCCATAAATCACCAAAATGGTCCGATTAGCTCAAACAATGCCAGCGTTTCGCCCCAGTGTGCCGTTGGGCTCGTCAGTTGGTACAGACACGCCTACCAATACGCGTGGCTAGCACATACTGAGAAGGCCATGCAAGACACAAAATACAAGCAGTATTGACGTCACGAGCATGACAATGTGCTACGGGAGTCAAACTCCCTTTCATAAAGACAAAAGCTTTACCTTGGCAATCCAAATAGGGTTTTGAATATTCCAAAAGGGAATATGATGCAGTTTCCATTTGAGCGGATGAATTATCCATAAATTACCAAAATGGTCCGGTTAGCTCAAACAATGCCAGCGTTTCGCCCCACTGTGCCGTTGGGCTTGTCAGTTGGTACAGACACGCCTACCAATACGCGTGGCTAGCACATACTGAGAAGGCCATGCAAGACACAAAATACAGGCAGTATTGACGTCACGAGCATGCCAATGTGCTACGGGAGTCAAGCTCCCTTTCATAAAGACAAAAGCCTTACCTTGGCAATCCAAATAAGGTTTTGAATATTCCAGAAGGGAATATGATGCAGTTCCCATTTGAGCGGATGATTTATCAATAAATGATCAAAATGGACCGGTTAGCTCAAACAATGCCAGCGTTTCGCCCCAGTGTGCCGTTGGACTCGTCAGTTGGTACAGACACGCCTACCAATACGCGTGGCTAGCATATACTGAGATGGCCATGCATGACACAAAATACAAGCAGTATTGACGTAACGAGCATGCCAATGTGCTACGGGAGTCAAGCTCCCTTTCATAAAGACAAAAGCTTTACCTTGGCAATCCAAACAGGGTTTTGAATATTCCAAAAGGGAATATGATGCAGTTTCCATTTGAGCGGATGAATTATCAATAAATGATCAAAATGGTCCGGTTAGCTCAAACAATGCCAGCGTTTCGCCCCAGTGTGCCGTTGGGCTCGTGAGTTGGTAAAGACACACCTACCAATAGGCGTGGCTAGTATACTGAGAAGGTCATGCAAGACACAAAATACAAGCAGTATTGACGTCACGAGCATGCCAATGTGCTACGGGAGTCAAACTCCCTTTCATAAAGACGAAAGCCTTACCTTGGCAATCCAAATAAGGTTTTGAATATTCCAGAAGGGAATATGGTGCAGTTTCCATTTGAACGAATGAATTATCAATAAATCACCAAAATGGTCCGGCTAGCTCAAACAATGCCAGCGTTTCGCCCCAGTGTGCCGATGGGCTCGTCAGTTGGTACAGACGCACCTACCAATACGCGAGGCTACCTTATACCGAGAAGGACATGCCAGACACAAAATACAAGCAGTATTGACGTCACGAGCATGCCAACTTGCTAGGGGAGTCAAACTCTCTTTCATAAAGACAAAAGCCTTACCTTATCAATCCTAATAATGCTTTGAATATTCCAGAAGGGAATATGATGCAGTTTCCATTTGAGCGGATGAATTATCAATAAATGATCAAAATGGTCCGGTTAGCTCAAACAATGCCAGCGTTTCGCCCCAGTGTGCCGTTGGGCTCGGCAGTCCGTACAGACTCACCTACCAATAAGCGTGGCTAGCACATACTGAGAAGGCCATGCAAGACACAAAATACAAGCAGTATTGACGTCACGAGCATGAAAATATGCTACGGGAGTCAAGCTCCCTTTCATAAAGACAAAAGCCTTACCTTGGCAATCCAAATAAGGTTTCGAATATTCCAGAAGGGAATATGATGCAGTTTTCATTTGAGCGGATGATTTTTCAATAAATGATCAAAATGGTCCGATTAGCTCAAACAATGCCAGCGTTTCGCCCCAGTGTGCCGTTGGGCTCGTCAGTTGGTACACACACGCCTACCAATACGCGTGGCTAGCACATACTGAGAAGGCCATGCAAGACACAAAATACAAGCAGTATTGACTTCACGAGCATGCCAATGTGCTACGGGAGTCAAATTCCCTTTCATAAAGACAAAAGCCTTACCTTGGCAATCCAAATAAGGTTTTGAATATTCCAGAATGGAATATGGTGCAGTTTCTATTTGAGCGGATGAATTATCCATAAATCACCAAAATTGTCCGATTAGCTCAAACAATGCCAGCGTTTCGACCCAGTGTGCCGTTGGGCTCGTCAGTTGGTACAGACACACCTACAAATACGCACGGCTAGCACATACTTAGAAGGCCATGCAAGACACAAATTAAAGCACGTGGCCGACGAGAAAGACAGGCCATGGCGCGGATCTGTGACGTCAGAGGAGTGGTGTCGCTCGCTCGCCTCGCCGCATTGATTGCACCAAGGTATTCTCATCTATAGAAGCCTACCAATAGCCGAGTAATTTGTTAGTGTGAATTTAAGGATACTCAAAAATAAAGTTAAAAGCTGTGGAAGAAATCCACCCCTATCACTAGCTCAAAACCTTAGAGCAGTAGAATATTAAGCAGTGTAATACAAACGTTGAATGGATGTTCCAGTTTATGCAGATATACAAAACTGTACATATTATCCTCTTATCTTCGTTCATCAATAAGTTGTTTCCATACCAGTTTACATGTAAGTTTAACTTTAAAAGCAGCTGGAATTAAAATAATAAAAAAAAGAAGAAACAACCAAGCATTGCATTAGGAGAAAGTATCCAGTGCTTCATTTATTGCAAGGGAAGGGTCATTCATGCCCCAAAATAATAAAAATGAATATAAGAAATTTGAGCCAACACTCGTGGTTTTTAGCATTTTGCTTTTTTGAGTAGGCCTACCATAAGACAATCATTTTCAACAACAAAAATTTAATGCATAGGATTAACTTCAGATACATATATGAATTGCTGAGATTATACTTACCTCCTTTAGCAGAGAGCCTTTTATCTGACACCAATCCCCTACAGTGCCAGGTTTACTTCTTGTGGCAACTACTATCATGATGGACATGTTTAACGGTTCTCTCCCGTTCCCAGTTAGGCTTAGGTCAAATTTATGGTTTTATGGGCTCAAGATTTTTATAACGAAGTATATTACTACAAGTGAAGGACCTTGGAAACTTATTCATTGTGAGTTAATTCAGTGGATTGAAATGTCGTGGATATCAGCCCCATGCACTTATGTGTGTACTGTACTTGTATTAGAAAAGGATGTGGTAGTCGTTTTCAGTTAGCTTTTATTTACAGTTGAGTTGGGAAGACACTTCCAGGATGCAAGGAGTGGGATTCAAATCATTCTGTCAAGAGCCTTTGTGCGAAGCTTTGAAGAATAAATCCTATATCAGGTTTCAAATAATCCTTCGCAAAGCAGGTCACCTGGACAAGAAGCCACTTTACTTACCCCTACTCCATTTAGGTGGAACTGTTCCATTTATTAAAATTAAAGAAAGACCATACTTGACATTGTAATTTGGATCTATGCTGGCTACACGGACATGGTATCTCCCTCCCAATAAGATGTCCAAGATCTCCACCAAACGTCAAACGAGACCCTTCAAATTATTCAAATGAAAGCATTCCTCAACTTTTAATTATTTTTTCTTATTTTTTGTTTCACCCTGGTGGTCTGGGGATGAAGAATTTTATAACATACCCATTCCCCCCCTACCCCTTCTTCCCATAAAATATCGTATACTCCTCACCACATCCATTCCCCCTGAAAAAGAACATGGGCATCCTTGCAGGCCACATGGAAAATAAGCAGTTAACAGTACTACACACTGGGTAAATCGGTTTGAAATGGGTAAATCTACAGCTTTAACAGAGAATTCTGGATGTGGTGATTGGTAGGGCCCTGGAGTACAAAACTATACTTGTATCTTCAAGAACACTAGCAAATTGCAAGTAATCTTCATCCAATGACACAGTAATGTTTACACTTAATTATAATAAGCACACACAAAATGTATTACAGACATTATTTTATTTAGGACATTGGTTATAAATATAAGCATCTCAAGCACATTAACACATTGTCTGGAAGAATCTTAGAATGTAGAAAATGAAGTTTGCAGGTTTCACCAAGTAGACTATAAAGGTGATATCTTGCTGATCTTGGATATATTACTGGCGATTATTAGGATCTAATATCCTCCAGCTATTAATATTCTCAAAAAATCCTGCACTGCACATAGGGCCTACAGCCATTATACCCTGCTGATGATTCATGATCTCTTCAGGATTTTAAATTTTTCTGACACCATTTCCCAATCTCACTGGAGCTTAGTGGGTTACAAATTCATCGTTACAAAGATGCATGAACACAATTTGAGGACTGGACATGTCTAACTTGCTTCCAGCTGCCTTGCTACTGTTTCCTTATGCAGTACAAAATCACTATCAATTACATTGGTATCTTGCAGCCTTGGCAACGATAGAGTCTTCTATTAACTCTTGTACTATTTTCATCTCTAATTTATCTCAACAAAACAAGCCTGCCAACTTGTGTCAATAGCTTTAATGTGGACATGGAATGGAATTTACACTTACAAAATTCCCCTAGACACAAAATGGCATCATCCATGACAACGTGGACAACACTTAGGGTTTAAACGCTGCATACATGTTAAATTCTATGTGTTATACTCTGATTTACAAAAGATGAACGGTGCAAGCTGCCATCCGCTTGAATGGTGAGGTGAGGAGTGGAGACAAGAGGGGTGACGGTGTCCATAGCAACAGCGAGCAGTGTTGCAATGAATGCCGACACAGCAGTGAGCACATGGTTTGACGCAGTGTTCTACTGTGAACTAACTCGTCACTGCCATTAGTAATATCCCGAGTATATATTGAAGTGCATTTTCTTATTCTTTCATAGGCTACAGTAAGCGTTATCGTTCTGTTTTTGTTGGAAGCGTGTGTATATACAGATTTTGAGTATTTCTTTTATTTGCATCATCGTGTCTATTTTCGTTGTGTAAAAATGGCATCGGTACATGCTCGCGGAAGGCCCAGGATCCATTCTCTGCGACAGAACAACTTCAGGCCGTAGTGTGACTCTCCATAGCCAAGTAAAGGAGATGGTATGTGCGGTGAGGAATTTTATGGAGGAAGAAGAGGAAAATATGCGCTTACGGGAGGAACCTCTGATTCCATTTGTTCAGGTGCGGAAAAGAACTGCCAAGACTCTTGGTGTGAGTGAAATCACTTCATACCGAGTGACGGAAGGGAAGTTCCTGTCTGATGATGCGGGCCCGTCTAAACTATCAACTCCAGGGAAGAAGAGGCATAGAGAAGGGGTGGTCACTAATTTAGATGGCTTTCAACAAGATGCTGTTAGACGGCATATTTATAGCTATTATTTTAGGAAAGAAATTCCAACATGTCGCAAACTTCTTGTTTTTGCTCAGAGAGGCACAATTATTTCAAGGAAGCCTTTCTTCACTGAAAGTGTTGCACGATCTGGGATTTAAATATAAGAAAATTAATGGGGGGAAGGTGATCATGGAGAGGCCAGATATTGTGGCTTTGAGGTGTCAGTTCCTACATGAAATGGGGAGACCCTACTGAGTTGTAGGCCAAAAATTACAAACAAAAAACCAAAATCTGGTTTCATGTCCTAGAAGTTACCTATCACTTGGGGCACTTAAATATACATTTGTTTTTTAAGTACGGCCATTTTTAAATACCTTACGGGGGCTTTTAAAGAACACGTGCTTAGGTCTTGAAATGGGCAACGCCTACTTCCTAGAACCAAAAACCCCTCAATTTTGTTGTAATTTCATACTCTTGGCCAATATTATCATGCCAATCATCTGAATACAAGCTTATGGTGCCATCTGTTGGTAAATTTATCAGTTATGAGTAGCCTAGGCAATGTTTGTCAAGTGTGAAACTTTTCTTAGAGCATTATTCTTACTTTTCTTACCGTACATGTTATTTTCTTATCCCATATAATTTTTAACTGTATGGCATTCACTAAAAGAATATCATTACTATACACATGCACATATTTAACATCGAACAGAAGTATTTTGGTTTGTAGTAAAGTATAGGCCATTTTGGATACATGGTGGAACCATGCGTCTTTGTTTATTTTGATGGTCAGTGGCTTTAGTGAAGTTTATTCGCAAGAATTATATTTTTATTGGTTTACTGTGAGTGGTGGAACTTGTGTAAGTTAATGGTATTTTAGAGATTTGTGTGCAGTTTATTAGATGTATTCTGTATCTAGTCGATGGCGTAAACCGAAAGTCCGTGAAACAAAGAAATGGAATAGTGCTATTTAGAATGTTGACAAACAGTGGGGTGATATTACATGTGAAGTTAAGTAATGCAAGTTCAACAGCTGCAACTACTTCTTCTGCCAGTGTCAGAAAACTGGAATAGGCCTATTTTAGTGAGGAGAATACTGTTTGACCTAGTGTTAATGACAAGCACATTCTCATTCATATATGGGTGCCCTCCAAAATTTGTTTACAGACCTGTGTGGTGAATGTGGCAGTAAATCTTCGTGTCAACATCAGGGAGAAAGATGGGTTTAGTAATAAGTTACCTCTGAAGTGTGGGAAAAGTGATTTGTAAACTCAGGGAAGTCTTGATGCAGGAAATTCCACTAAAATACTGTATTTTTTAATAAAGTTAGCTTTTTCTCAATACCATATTTTTCAGCATTTTAAATGTTCCAGTTGCCTGCGTTTTGATCCCATTACCTTCAAACTTGGTTTTCACATACAACTTTGTGGTCTTAATAATGTGTGGAATTCATTTTGAAAAATATTAATAACTTTCAGAAATATTTAGGTTCAAATTTGAAAAAAATGACATATTTTAACAGAACAACAGGTCATTCTAAAAAAAAAACCATTTTAATAATAAACCATTTGCACTGATTTTAAAAGTAATACCAATTTTTATTTGTAGACCATTGATGATCATTCCATACAAGTTTTAGATTGATAACTTTAAATTTGATGTACCTGGGACATTTTCAAAATTTGCATATTTATTACATAAAATGTTATAATTTCTAAATGACTGAACCAAATAGCTCCAAAGTTTAGAATTCCCTTAATTATGCTCACTTTAAAGAACCTACAAAATTTGGTGAAAATTGGGTGAAAATAGGCTACTGGAAAATTCAAAACTTAAGTTAATAGGGCAAAAATGTTATGGATATTGTGTGGTTAGGTGAAATGTGGGTCAATGCTGGTCACACAGTGTCTAAGGGTTGGAGTGACAACTCAGTTCAGGGGACAAGGAAGGGCCGTCAGGCAGAGGGGGTCGATTTATTATTCTACATGCCGGGCAATCACACGGCTTTGTTAATAATACACTTTTGCTCTTTAGGTCGAAAAGAACTGGTGATTTCCATGAAGACATGGACTACAACTAGTTTTTAAAATGGTTCCAGGAACAATTGTTACCCAACATCCCTGAACACAGTGTTATTGTAATGGACAATGCTTCGTACCACATAGTACAGATAGAATAAGCTCCAACAACTTCAAGTACGAAGCCGCGAATGTTGGAATGGCTCGACCGCCATCATGTAGCCTACCATGCGACAGCTCTCGGACAAAAGGAATCCTTCTCGGTAGTGCTGAATGAACATAGAACGAGCGATAACACTCTATATAATACTTGAATTAGCCAAAATACCTTATAAAAGGATGAGAAATAAATCAGGAAGCAATGTTTTAATAGATGTTTCCTCCTCCGCCGTCTGTGACCCACCCAGCCATTCCAAATATAGCGAAAATTACAGCAGTGAGCGGCATTGTTCAAATCAATCATCAAAAAAAGTACCATAACAGTACTGCCAACCTCGCCCTTACGGTACTATGTGAAACAAAAAAGTGCCCAATTCAGTCTCTAGTGGGCATCATTTGTTCGCAACACTCAGTTCACGACTCTAATTATGCTAGTGTGTGCAATATTTCGCATCTCTGTACGGCTGAAATGAGTGTTTTTTGTTATCTGCTCAGTAATAACTATGCAGTATATCGCTCTCCTGTAATATGTATGTCTATTTTTTTCCGCACAACTGTGGTTTTGACAAAGGTTACAGCCTAACGTGCCCAGATCAATGGTTTTGTGTCAACCATGCCCCGCTAGCAGCGCGCGGCCAAGGCTGCACCTACACCTGACCATTCTTACCTTCACTTTGTCCAATCCAATGGTTTTTGACAATGGTTACAGCCTAACGCACCCAGATCAATGAGTTTTGGCAATGGCTACTGCCTAACGTGTCCCGATGATTCTTTTTTTATCAACAGTGATTTTGCATCCCACTTCTTTTTATCAACAGTGATTTTGTATCTCACATGTGTGCCTCGGTGCGTGCTGCTAGAGTGAGCCTTGATGACGGTTAAAAGAGATCAAGTGCTATCGAAGCATGGCAGCTGTTTTTAAAATAGCAAAAAATAAAAACACATATTTACGTACTTTAGCACATATATGAGGTTCAGTAGTAAGTTTTAATTAGGGTTCCTAATTTCAATACGTAATATCGCCCAAAAAATGAAACAAGGACACAAGGAATGTAAAAGTACATTCATGTCTGCTACAAGTGTATAAGCCGCGTTCCACTTTCATTCAGAATTAATATCCTTCTCAACCTTATACAGCAGCGCAAGCCTAAATCCATGTAGGCTACCACGTGGATGAACTGGCGAGAAAGCATGGTCATGAGATCATCACGCTGCCCCATATCATTGCCACTTCAATCCTATAGAAATTATATGGGGTCAAGTGAAGGGTTATCTAGCACGGCATAATAAGAATTTCACACTCCGTGAGGTTGAGAAGCTTACCGTTTAGGCTATTAGGGAAGTGACTTCATAAAACTGGAAGCGTTTTGTGTTAATAGTGCAACGAGAACTGGATGAGGCTACGAAACGTGAATGTATACTCGATGATGGGGTAGATTGGTTCATCGTTTCCCTGGAAAGCAATTCCAGATCCAATTCAGACACAAGTGACGAAGAGGGGGCTATGAAAGGAATAGACCCATAATTAAGTTAGTAGCAGCTAGAGCGATTAGGCAACTAAAAATTCCCCTAAACTCGCGTGCATCGCAATGTTTAATTGACCCTTCACACGAATATGGCTGTCACACCACAGATCCCAGTATTTGTGTCTTCCTGGAAGCTTCTTGGAATGTTATGAGTCATGATCTGCCTCAGTGGCAACGCAGCATTTCCTCACGTGTTAGCTTTGACAGCTGCCAGCGCTCATTATTGGTACCGGCAAAACAGAGTATTCTTTGCGTACAAACACAAACCTAACCCCAGACCTCCTTGCTTGTACTACTAACAATAATTTTGGTCCAGATAGTCGCCTAACCAAGTAGCGACCAATGGCTTTGTCTCGCCATGGCTTTAGAAGAGTACAGTTCAACTTTTCCATTAAAATGAACTACGGTAAAAGTAATTTATGAACATTCATGATCTTTCAAGAAATTATTCTTCTTTAGACTGAGATAGGCTACTCAATACTCCCAATAATGTCAAAAGTACTCAAATCAAACTTACCAAGCAACTTTTGAAGATTTGATGGATGAGGCAGATAAATATGACCACTCCGATGTAACTTTTTGTACACTGATGACAAGTGAACATATTATATGGAAGCTGCCAAGAGTAACGTGTCTCCACTGTACCTACGATTGTTTGCCTAACATCTAAAAAATTAACTTGCTCTATTAAAGACTATAATGGTGTGCAATCATCACTCGAAAAACTTCTCTGTAGGATGTTCACAGGAGCATTCACCGCTGACAACTTTCTTCCATTTTTATCGCACTCAGAATTTTCAATGAAATGAAGTAGGCTAGTTCATCAAATGAATTTTGATCAGTAATGCAAAGACAGTTTTGTGGAACTTAATGTTTGGGAATCTGCAACCCATTGACAGCCAGCTCAATGCTGAGGTTATTTAGAATACACACAGAACCTGTAATTATGGGCACTGCATCACTCAAATTCTTCAAGCACTTCACCAACTTGTCTTCTGTCTTGATATGTGTCCATTCCTGCTTAAATTTATTCCTGTTGGAGGAGAAGTGTTCAGATATATCCGATAGACTGTGCACAGAATTCTCTTCTTCGTAGTGGCTGAAGTCTTCCAAGCTCGCTTCTATGGCTTTATCCGAGATTTTCTACCTCTGCATCACACAGTCTTCTAGAAGAAGGCCCAGGAGTGGATAGCTATCCTGGCAAATTCGAAAATATTGAAGATACTGCATCAGGTTTCAACTTCGGATAACTCCTAGCAAATGTCTTTATTTCCCCATCAACTTGCTCTGTCCTGATAACAGAGCTATCAGGAAAATGTTTTATACAAATTATAGGCTTGCTCACTTTAGAGAAGTCAGTGGGAATTTTTCTAGGCCATATATTTCCTAATTTTTCGTCCTTTGGGAGAGAAAATGTAGAAACATTTTCATGCTGAGATCTGTAATTGTTCTTACAGCCAGCCACATTACAGCATCTCGGCATTTTGATTTCCTGTAAAGAGACACATTCATTAAATATCTAACTTTAACTCAGATAATTAACTTAGCATGCATTCTAATAGTCCTTAACATCCACAATATTAGGCTAACGAAGTTCGTACATAACCTGCACCACACGTGCGTTTGATTAACCTGTATCATTAATGAGAAATAAAGTGTTAACACTTACCCTGTAGGCTACGTGATTATTGCAGCTACATGATGCATCACAACACAAGTTGGATGTAAAGTTGGACATTACACTTTATAAAACACTAACTATTCTCACACTGCTATTCACAAGAAATTCACAAGTCGACTCAACCAGGGTCACTACATCGCCTACGTCACAGACAAGATGGCTGTTCGCACTGGGGCCAGTATCTTTAGTCGGCCACGATTAAAGCAGTATTGACGTCACGAGCATGCCAATGTGCTACGGGAGTCAAACTCCCTTTCATCAGGACAAAAGCCTTACCTTGGCAATCCAAATAAGGTTTTGAATATTCCAGAAGGGAATATGGTGCAGTTTCCCTTTGAGCGGATGAATTATCCATAAATCACCAAAATGGTCCGATTAGCTCAAACAATGCCAGCGTTTCGCCCCAGTGTGCCGTTGGGCTCGTCAGTTGGTACAGACACGCCTACCAATACGCGTGGCTAGCACATACTGAGAAGGCCATGCAAGACACAAAATACAAGCAGT
The DNA here is from genome assembly GCA_946902985.2 of Meconema thalassinum. Taxonomy (NCBI): domain Eukaryota; kingdom Metazoa; phylum Arthropoda; class Insecta; order Orthoptera; family Tettigoniidae; genus Meconema; species Meconema thalassinum. The sequence continues at coordinate 346,121,849 of OX336390.1, forward strand.
ATTGACGTCACGAGCATGCCAATGTGCTACGGGAGTCAAACTCCCTTTCATAAAGACAAAAGCCTTACCTTGGCAATCCAAATAAGGTTTTGAATATTCCAGAAGGGAATATGGTGCAGTTTCCATTTGAGCGGATGAATTATCCATAAATTACCAAAATGGTCCGATTAGCTCAAACAATGCCAGCGTTTCGCCCCAGTGTGCCGTTGGGCTCGTCAGTTGGTACAGACACACCTACCAATACGCACGGCTAGCACATACTTAGAAGGCCATGCAAGACACAAAATCAAAGCAGTATTGACGTCACGAGCATGCCAATGTGCTACGGGAGTCAAACTCCCTTTCATCAGGACAAAAGCCTTTACCTTGGCAATCCAAATAAGGTTTTGAATATTCCAGAAGGGAATATGATGCAGTTTCCATTTGAGCGGATGAATTATAAATAAATGATCAAAATGGTCCGGTTAGCTCAAACAATGCCAGCGATTCGCCCCACTGTGCCGTTGGGCTTGTCAGTTGGTACAGACACGCCTACCAATACGCGTGACTAGCACATACTGAGAAGGCCATGCAAGACACAAAATACAAGCAGTATTGACGTCACGAGCATGCCAATGTGCTACGGGAGTCAAACTCCCTTTCATAAGACAACAGTCTTACCTTGGCAATCCAAATAAGGTTTTGAATATTGTAGAAGGGAATATGATGCAGTTTCCATTTGAGCGGATGAATTATCAATAAATGATCAAAATGGTCCTGTTAGCTCAAACAATGCCAACGTTTCGCCCCAGTGTGCCGTTGGGCTCGTCTGTTTGTACAGATACACCTACCAATACGCACGTCTAGCACATACTTAGAAGGCCATGCAAGACACAAAATACAAGCTGTATTGACGTCACGAGGATGACAATGTGCTACGGGAGTCAAGCTCCCTTTCATAAAGACAAAAGCCTTACCTTGGCAATCCAAATAAGGTTTTGAATATTCCAGAAGGGAATATGATGCAGTTACCATTTGAGCGGATGATTTATCAATAAATGATCAAAATGGTCCGGTTAGCTCAAACAATGCCAGCGTTTCGCCCCAGTGTGCCGTTGGGCTCGTAAGTTGGTACAGACACCCCTACCAATACGCGTGGCTAGCAAAAACTGAGAAGGCCATGCAAGACACAAAACACAAGCAGTATTGACGTCACGAGCATGCCAATGTGCTACGGGAGTCAAACTCCCATTCATAAAGACAAAAGCCTTACCTTGGCAATCCAAATAAGGTTTTGAATATTCCAGAAGGGAATATGGTGCTGTTTCCATTTGAGAGTATGAATTATCAATAAATCACCAAAATGGTCCGGTTAGCTAAAACAATGCCAGCGTTTCGCCCCAGTGTGCCGTTGGGCTCGTCAGTTGGTACAGACACACCTACCAATACGCACGCCTAGCACATACAGAGAAGGCCATCCAAGACACAAAATACAAGCAGTATTGACATCACGGGCATGCCAATGTGCTACGGGAGTCAAACTCCCTTTCATAAAGACAAAAGCCTTACCTTGGCAATCCAAATAAGGTTTTGAATATTCCAGAAGGGAATATGATGCAGTTTCCCATTGAGCGGATGAATTATAAATAAATGATAAAAATGGTCCGGTTAACTCAAACAATGCCAGCGTTTCGCCCCAGTGTGCCGTTGGGCTCGTCAGTTGGTACAGACACACCTACAAATACGCGTGGCTAGCTCATACTGGGAAGGCCATGCAATACACAAAATACAAGCAGTATTGACGTCACGAGCATGCCAATGTGCTACGTGAGTCAAGCTCCCTTCCATAAAGGCTAAAATCCTTACCATGGCAATCCAAATAAGGTTTTGAATATTCCAGAAGGGAATATGATACAGTTTCCATTTGGGCGGATGAATTATCAATAAATGATCAAAATGGTCCGGTTAGCTCAAACAATGCCAGCGTTTCGCCCAAGTGTGCCGTTGGGCTGATCAGTTGGTACAGACACACCTACCAATACGCGTGGCTAGCACATACTGAGAAGGCCATGCAAGACACAAAATACAAGCAGTATTGACGTCACGAGCATGCCAAAGTGCTACGGGAGTGAAGCTCCCTTTCATAAAGACAAGAGCCTTACCCAGGCAATCAAAATAAGGTTTTGAATATTCCAGAAGGGAATATGATGCAGTTTCCAATGGAGCGGATGAATTATAAATAAATGATCAAAATGGTCCAGTTAACTCAAACAATGCCAGCGTTTCGCCCCAGTGTGCCGTTGGGCTCGTGAGTTGGTACAGACACACCTACAAATACGCGTGGCTAGCTCATACTGGGAAGGCCATGCAATACACAAAATACAAGCAGTATTGACGTCACGAGCATGCCAATGTGCTACGGGAGTCAAGCTCCCTTCCATAAAGGCTAAAATCCTTACCATGGCAATCCAAATAAGGTTTTGAATATTCCAGAAGAGAATATGATGCAGTTTCCATTTGGGCGGATGAATAATCAATAAATGATCAAAATGGTCCGGTTAGCTTAAACAATGCCAGCGTTTCGCCCAAGTGTGCCGTTGGGTTCGTCAGTTGGTACAGACACACCTACCAATACGCGTGGTTAGCACATACTGAGAAGGCCATGCAAGACACAAAATACAAGCAGTATTGACGTCACGAGCATGCCAATGTGCTACGGGAGTCAAACTCCCTTTCATAAAGACAAAAGCCTTACCTTGGCAATCCAAATAAGGTTGTGAATATTCCAGAAGGGAATATGAAGCAATTTCCATTTGAGCGGATGAATTATCAATAAATGATCAAAATCGACCGATTAGTTCAAACAATGCCAGCGGTTCGCCCCAGTGTGCCGTTGGGCTCGTCATTTGGTACAGACACTCCTACCAACACGCGTGGCTAGCACATACTGAGAAGGCCATACAAGACACAAAATACAAGCAGTATTGACGTCACGAGCTTGCCAAAGTGCTACGGGAGTGAAACTCCCTTTCATCAGGACAAAAGCCTTACCTTAGCAATCCAAATAAGGTTTTGAATATTCCAGAAGGGAATATGATGCAGTTTCCATTTGAGAGGATGAATTATCAAAAAATGATCAAAATGGTCCGGTTAGCTCAAACAATGCCAGCGTTTCGCCCCAGTGTGCCGTTGGGCTCGTCAGTTGGTACAGACACGCCTACCAATACGCGTGGCTAGCACATACTGAGAAGGCCATGCAAGACACAAAATACAAGCAGTATTGACGTCACGAGCATGCCAATGTGCTACGGGAGTCAAACTCCCTTTCATAAAGACAAAAGCCTTACCTTGGCAATCCAAATAGGGTTTTGAATATTCCAGAAGGGAATATGATGCACTTTCCATTTGAGCGGATGAATTATCAATAAATGATCAAAATGGTCCGGTTAGCTCTAACAATGCCAGCGTTTCGCCCCAGTGTGCCGTTGGGCTCGTCAGTTGGTAAAGACACACCTACCAATACGCATGGCTAGCACATTCTGAGAAGGTGATGCAAGACACAAAATACAAGCAGTATTGACGTCACGAGCATGCCAATGTGCTACGGGAGTCAAACTCCCTTTCATAAAGACGAAAGCCTTACCTTGGCAATCCAAATAAGGTTTTGAATATTCCAGAAGGGAATATGGTGCAGTTTCCATTTGAGCGGATGAATTATCAATAAATCACCAAAATGGTCCAGCTAGCTCAAACAATGCCAGCGTTTCGCCCCAGTGTGCCGATGGGCTCGTCAGTTGGTACAGACACACCTACCAATACGCAAGGCTACCTTATACCGAGAAGGCCATGCCAGACACAAAATACAAGCAGTATTGCCGTCGCGAGCATGCCAAATTGCTAGGGGAGTCAAACTCTCTTTCATAAAGACAAAAGCCTTACCTTATCAATCCAAATAATGCTTTGAATATTCCAGAAGGGAATATGATGCAGTTTCCATTTGAGCGGATGAATTATCAATAAATGATCAAAATGGTCCGGTTAGCTCAAACAATGCCAGCGTTTCGCCCCAGTGTGCCGTTGGGCTCGTCAGATGGTAGACACACCTACCAATAGGCGTGGCTAGCACATACTGAGAAGGTCATGCAAGACACAAAATACAAGCAGTATTGACGTCACGAGCTTGCCATAGTGCTACGGGAGTGAAACTCCCTTTCATCAGGACAAAAGCCTTACCTTTGCAATCCAAATAAGGTTTTAAATATTCCAGAAGGGAATATGATGCAGTTTCCATTTGAGAGGATGAATTATCAATAAATGATCAAAATGCTCCGGTTAGTTCAAACAATGCCAGCGTTTCGCCCAAGTGTGCCGTTGGGCTCGTCAGTTGGTACAGACACACCTACCAATAGGCGTGGCTAGCACATACTGAGAAGGCCATGCAAGACACAAAATACAAGCAGTATTGACGTCACGAGCATGCCAACTTGCTAGGGGAGTCAAATTCTCTTTCATAAAGACAAAAGCCTTACCTTATCAATCCAAATAATGCTTTGAATATTCCAGAAGGGAATATGATGCAGTTTCCATTTGAGCGGATGAATTATCAATAAATGATCAAAATGGTCCGGTTAGCTCAAACAATGCCAGCGTTTCGCCCCAGTGTGCCGTTGGGCTCGGCAGTCCGCACAGACTCACCTACCAATAGGCGTGGCTAGCACATACTGAGAAGGCCATGCAAGACACAAAATACAAGCAGTATTGACGTCACGAGCATGAAAATGTGCTACGGGAGTCAAGCTCCCATTCATAAAGACAAAAGCCTTACCTTGGCAATCCCAATAAGGTTTTGAATATTCCAGAAGGGAATATGATGCAGTTTCCATTTGAGCGGATGAATTTTCAATAAATGATCAAAATGGTCCGATTAGCTCAAACAATGCCAGCGTTTCGCCCCAGTGTGCCGTTGGGCTCGTCAGTTGGTACACACACGCCTACCAATACGCGTGGCTAGCACATACTGAGAAGGCCATGCAAGACACAAAATACAAGCAGTATTGACTTCACGAGCATGCCAATGTGCTACGGGAGTCAAACTCCCTTTCATAAAGACAAAAGCCTTACCTTGGCAATCCAAATAAGGTTTTGAATATTCCAGAAGGGAATATGGTGCAGTTTCCATTTGAGCGGATGAATTATCCATAAATCACCAAAATGGTCCGATTAGCTCGAACAATGCCAGCGTTTCGCCCCAGTGTGCCGTTGGGCTCGTCAGTTGGTACAGACACACCTACCAATACGCACGGCTAGCACATACTTAGAAGGCCATGCAAGACACAAAAAAAAAGCAGTATTGACGTCACGAGCATGCCAATGTGCTACGGGAGTCAAACTCCCCTTCATCAGGACAAAAGCCTTACCTTGGCAATCCAATTAAGGTTTTGAATATTCCAAAAGGGAATATGATGCAGTTTCCATTTGAGCGGATGAATTATAAATAAATTATCAAAATGGTCCGGTTAGCTCAAACAATGCCAGCGTTTCGCCCCACTGTGCCGTTGGGCTTGTCAGTTGGTACAGACACGCCTACCAATACGCGTGGCTAGCACATACTGAGAAGGCCATGCAAGACACAAAATACAAGCAGTATTGACGTCACGAGCATGCCAATGTGCTTCGGGAGTCAAGCTCCCTTTCATAAAGACAAAAGCCTTACCTTGGCAATCCAAATAAGGTTTTGAATATTCCAGAAGGGAATATGGTGCAGTTTCCATTTGAGCGGATGAATTATCCATAAATCACCAAAATGGTCCGATTAGCTCAAACAATGCCAGCGTTTCGCCCCAGTGTGCCGTTGGGCTCTTCAGTTGGTACAGACACGCCTACCAATACGCGTGGCTAGCACATACTGAGAAGGCCATGCAAGACACAAAATACAAGCTGTATTGACTTCACGAGCATGCCAATGTGCTACGGGAGTCAAACTCCCTTTCATAAAGACAAAAGCCTTACCTTGGCAATCCAAATAAGGTTTTGAATATTCCAGAAGGGAATATGGTGCAGTTTCCATTTGAGCGGATGAATTATCCATAAATCACCAAAATGGTCCGATTAGCTCAAACAATGCCAGCGTTTCGCCCCAGTGTGCCGTTGGGCTCGTCCGTTGGTACAGACACACCTACCAATACGCACGGCTAGCACAAACTTAGGAGGCCATGCAAGACACAAAATAAAAGCAGTATTCACGTCACGAGCATGCCAATGTGCTACGGGAGTCAAACTCCCTTTCATCAGGACAAAAGCCTTACCTTGGCAATCCAAATAAGGTTTTGAATATTCCAGAAGGGAATATGATGCAGTTTCCATTTGAGCGGATGAATTATAAATAAATGATCAAAATGGTCCGGTTAGCTCAAACAATGCCAGCGTTTCGCCCCAGTGTGCCGTTGGGCTCGTGAGTTGGTACAGACACACCTACAAATACGCGTGGCTAGCTCATACTGGGAAGGCCATGCAATACACAAAATACAAGCAGTATTGACGTCACGAGCATGCCAATGTGCTACGGGAGTCAAGCTCCCTTCCATAAAGGCTAAAATCCTTACCATGGCAATCCAAATAAGGTTTTGAATATTCCAGAAGAGAATATGATGCAGTTTCCATTTGGGCGGATGAATAATCAATAAATGATCAAAATGGTCCGGTTAGCTTAAACAATGCCAGCGTTTCGCCCAAGTGTGCCGTTGGGTTCGTCAGTTGGTACAGACACACCTACCAATACGCGTGGTTAGCACATACTGAGAAGGCCATGCAAGACACAAAATACAAGCAGTATTGACGTCACGAGCATGCCAATGTGCTACGGGAGTCAAACTCCCTTTCATAAAGACAAAAGCCTTACCTTGGCAATCCAAATAAGGTTGTGAATATTCCAGAAGGGAATATGAAGCAATTTCCATTTGAGCGGATGAATTATCAATAAATGATCAAAATCGACCGATTAGTTCAAACAATGCCAGCGGTTCGCCCCAGTGTGCCGTTGGGCTCGTCATTTGGTACAGACACTCCTACCAACACGCGTGGCTAGCACATACTGAGAAGGCCATACAAGACACAAAATACAAGCAGTATTGACGTCACGAGCTTGCCAAAGTGCTACGGGAGTGAAACTCCCTTTCATCAGGACAAAAGCCTTACCTTAGCAATCCAAATAAGGTTTTGAATATTCCAGAAGGGAATATGATGCAGTTTCCATTTGAGAGGATGAATTATCAAAAAATGATCAAAATGGTCCGGTTAGCTCAAACAATGCCAGCGTTTCGCCCCAGTGTGCCGTTGGGCTCGTCAGTTGGTACAGACACGCCTACCAATACGCGTGGCTAGCACATACTGAGAAGGCCATGCAAGACACAAAATACAAGCAGTATTGACGTCACGAGCATGCCAATGTGCTACGGGAGTCAAACTCCCTTTCATAAAGACAAAAGCCTTACCTTGGCAATCCAAATAGGGTTTTGAATATTCCAGAAGGGAATATGATGCACTTTCCATTTGAGCGGATGAATTATCAATAAATGATCAAAATGGTCCGGTTAGCTCTAACAATGCCAGCGTTTCGCCCCAGTGTGCCGTTGGGCTCGTCAGTTGGTAAAGACACACCTACCAATACGCATGGCTAGCACATTCTGAGAAGGTGATGCAAGACACAAAATACAAGCAGTATTGACGTCACGAGCATGCCAATGTGCTACGGGAGTCAAACTCCCTTTCATAAAGACGAAAGCCTTACCTTGGCAATCCAAATAAGGTTTTGAATATTCCAGAAGGGAATATGGTGCAGTTTCCATTTGAGCGGATGAATTATCAATAAATCACCAAAATGGTCCAGCTAGCTCAAACAATGCCAGCGTTTCGCCCCAGTGTGCCGATGGGCTCGTCAGTTGGTACAGACACACCTACCAATACGCAAGGCTACCTTATACCGAGAAGGCCATGCCAGACACAAAATACAAGCAGTATTGCCGTCGCGAGCATGCCAACTTGCTAGGGGAGTCAAACTCTCTTTCATAAAGACAAAAGCCTTACCTTATCAATCCAAATAATGCTTTGAATATTCCAGAAGGGAATATGATGCAGTTTCCATTTGAGCGGATGAATTATCAATAAATGATCAAAATGGTCCGGTTAGCTCAAACAATGCCAGCGTTTCGCCCCAGTGTGCCGTTGGGCTCGTCAGATGGTAGACACACCTACCAATAGGCGTGGCTAGCACATACTGAGAAGGTCATGCAAGACACAAAATACAAGCAGTATTGACGTCACGAGCTTGCCATAGTGCTACGGGAGTGAAACTCCCTTTCATCAGGACAAAAGCCTTACCTTTGCAATCCAAATAAGGTTTTAAATATTCCAGAAGGGAATATGATGCAGTTTCCATTTGAGAGGATGAATTATCAATAAATGATCAAAATGCTCCGGTTAGTTCAAACAATGCCAGCGTTTCGCCCAAGTGTGCCGTTGGGCTCGTCAGTTGGTACAGACACACCTACCAATAGGCGTGGCTAGCACATACTGAGAAGGCCATGCAAGACACAAAATACAAGCAGTATTGACGTCACGAGCATGCCAACTTGCTAGGGGAGTCAAATTCTCTTTCATAAAGACAAAAGCCTTACCTTATCAATCCAAATAATGCTTTGAATATTCCAGAAGGGAATATGATGCAGTTTCCATTTGAGCGGATGAATTATCAATAAATGATCAAAATGGTCCGGTTAGCTCAAACAATGCCAGCGTTTCGCCCCAGTGTGCCGTTGGGCTCGGCAGTCCGCACAGACTCACCTACCAATAGGCGTGGCTAGCACATACTGAGAAGGCCATGCAAGACACAAAATACAAGCAATATTGACGTCACGAGCATGAAAATGTGCTACGGGAGTCAAGCTCCCATTCATAAAGACAAAAGCCTTACCTTGGCAATCCCAATAAGGTTTTGAATATTCCAGAAGGGAATATGATGCAGTTTCCATTTGAGCGGATGAATTTTCAATAAATGATCAAAATGGTCCGATTAGCTCAAACAATGCCAGCGTTTCGCCCCAGTGTGCCGTTGGGCTCGTCAGTTGGTACACACACGCCTACCAATACGCGTGGCTAGCACATACTGAGAAGGCCATGCAAGACACAAAATACAAGCAGTATTGACTTCACGAGCATGCCAATGTGCTACGGGAGTCAAACTCCCTTTCATAAAGACAAAAGCCTTACCTTGGCAATCCAAATAAGGTTTTGAATATTCCAGAAGGGAATATGGTGCAGTTTCCATTTGAGCGGATGAATTATCCATAAATCACCAAAATGGTCCGATTAGCTCGAACAATGCCAGCGTTTCGCCCCAGTGTGCCGTTGGGCTCGTCAGTTGGTACAGACACACCTACCAATACGCACGGCTAGCACATACTTAGAAGGCCATGCAAGACACAAAAAAAAAGCAGTATTGACGTCACGAGCATGCCAATGTGCTACGGGAGTCAAACTCCCCTTCATCAGGACAAAAGCCTTACCTTGGCAATCCAATTAAGGTTTTGAATATTCCAAAAGGGAATATGATGCAGTTTCCATTTGAGCGGATGAATTATAAATAAATTATCAAAATGGTCCGGTTAGCTCAAACAATGCCAGCGTTTCGCCCCACTGTGCCGTTGGGCTTGTCAGTTGGTACAGACACGCCTACCAATACGCGTGGCTAGCACATACTGAGAAGGCCATGCAAGACACAAAATACAAGCAGTATTGACGTCACGAGCATGCCAATGTGCTTCGGGAGTCAAGCTCCCTTTCATAAAGACAAAAGCCTTACCTTGGCAATCCAAATAAGGTTTTGAATATTCCAGAAGGGAATATGGTGCAGTTTCCATTTGAGCGGATGAATTATCCATAAATCACCAAAATGGTCCGATTAGCTCAAACAATGCCAGCGTTTCGCCCCAGTGTGCCGTTGGGCTCTTCAGTTGGTACAGACACGCCTACCAATACGCGTGGCTAGCACATACTGAGAAGGCCATGCAAGACACAAAATACAAGCTGTATTGACTTCACGAGCATGCCAATGTGCTACGGGAGTCAAACTCCCTTTCATAAAGACAAAAGCCTTACCTTGGCAATCCAAATAAGGTTTTGAATATTCCAGAAGGGAATATGGTGCAGTTTCCATTTGAGCGGATGAATTATCCATAAATCACCAAAATGGTCCGATTAGCTCAAACAATGCCAGCGTTTCGCCCCAGTGTGCCGTTGGGCTCGTCCGTTGGTACAGACACACCTACCAATACGCACGGCTAGCACAAACTTAGGAGGCCATGCAAGACACAAAATAAAAGCAGTATTCACGTCACGAGCATGTCAATGTGCTACGGGAGTCAAACTCCCTTTCATCAGGACAAAAGCCTTACCTTGGCAATCCAAATAAGGTTTTGAATATTCCAGAAGGGAATATGATGCAGTTTCCATTTGAGCGGATGAATTATAAATAAATGATCAAAATGGTCCGGTTAGCTCAAACAATGCCAGCGTTTCGCCCCACTGTGCCGTTGGGCTTGTCAGTTGGTACAGACACGCCTACCAATACGCGTGGCTAGCACATACTGAGAAGGCCATGCAAGACACAAAATACAGGCAGTATTGACGTCACGAGCATGCCAATGTGCTACGGGAGTCAAGCTCCCTTTCATAAAGACAAAAGCCTTACCTTGGCAATCAAAATAAGGTTTTGAATATTCCAGAAGGGAATATGATGCAGTTCCCATTTGAGCGGATGATTTATCAATAAATGATAAAAATGGTCCGGTTAGCTCAAACAATGCCAGCGTTTCGCCCCAGTGTGCCGTTGGGCTCGTCAGTTGGTACAGACACGCCTACCAATACGCGTGGCTAGCACATACTGAGAAGGCCATGCATGACACAAAATACAAGCAGTATTGACGTCACGAGCATGCCAATGTGCTACGGGAGTCAAACTCCCTTTCATAAAGACGAAAGCCTTACCTGGGCAATCCAAATAAGGTTTTGAATATTCCAGAAGGGAATATGGTGCAGTTTCCATTTGAGCGAATGAATTATCAATAAATCACCAAAATGGTCCGGCTAGCTCAAACAATGCCAGCGTTTCGCCCCAGTGTGCCGATGGGCTCGTCAGTTGGTACAGACACACCTACCAATACGCGAGGCTACCTTACACCGAGAAGGCCATGCCAGACACAAAATACAAGCAGTATTGACGTCACGAGCATGCCAACTTGCTAGGGGAGTCAAACTCTCTTTCATAAAGACAAAAGCCTTACCTTATCAATCCAAATAAAGCTTTGAATATTCCAGAAGGGAATATGATGCAGTTTCCATTTGAGCGGATGAATTATCAATAAATGATCAAAATGGTCCGGTTAGCTCAAACAATGCCAGCGTTTCGCCCCAGTGTGCCGTTGGGCTCGGCAGTCCGTACAGACTCACCTACCAATAAGCGTGGCTAGCACATACTGAGAAGGCCATGCAAGACACAAAATACAAGCAGTATTGACGTCACGAGCATGAAAATATGCTACGGGAGTCAAGCTCCCTTTCATAAAGACAAAAGCCTTACCTTGGCAATCCAAATAAGGTTTCGAATATTCCAGAAGGGAATATGATGCAGTTTCCATTTGAGCGGATGATTTTTCAATAAATGATCAAAATGGTCAGATTAGCTCAAACAATGCCAGCGTTTCGCCCCAGTGTGCCGTTGGGCTCGTCAGTTGGTACACACACGCCTACCAATACGCGTGGCTAGCACATACTGAGAAGGCCATGCAAGACACAAAATACAAGCAGTATTGACTTCACGAGCATGCCAATGTGCTACGGGAGTCAAACTCCCTTTCATAAAGACAAAAGCCTTACCTTGGCAATCCAAATAAGGTTTTGAATATTCCAGAAGGGAATATGGTGCAGTGTCCATTTGAGCGGATGAATTAAGCATAAATCACCAAAATGGTCCGATTAGCTCAAACAATGCCAGCGTTTCGCCCCAGTGTGCCGTTGGGCTCGTCAGTTGGTACAGACACGCCTACCAATACGCGTGGCTAGCACATAATGAGAAGGCCATGCAAGACACAAAATACAAGCAGTATTGACGTCACGAGCATGCCAATGTGCTACGGGAGTCAAACTCCCTTTCATAAAGACAAAAGCCTTACCTTGGCAATCCAAAAAAGGGTTTTGAATATTCCAGAAGGGAATATGATGCACTTTCCATTTGAGCGGATGAATTATCAATAAATGATCAAAATGGTCCGGTTAGCTCAAACAATGCCAGCGTTTCGCCCCAGTGTGCCGTTGGGCTCGTCAGTTGGTAAAGACACACCTACCAATACGCGTGGCTAGCACATTCTGAGAAGGTCATGCAGGACACAAAATACAAGCAGTATTGACGGCATGAGCATGCCAATGTGCTACGGGAGTCAAACTCCCTTTCATAAAGACAAAAGCCTTACCTTGGCAATCCAAATAAGGTTTTGAATATTCCAGAAGGGAATATGGTGCAGTTTCCATTTGAGCGGATGAATTATCAATAAATCACCAAAATGGTCCGTTTAGCTCAAACAATGCCAGCGTTTCGCCCCAGTGTGCCGTTGGGCTCGTCAGTTGGTACAGACACACCTACCAATACGCGAGGCTAGCTTATACCGAGAAGGGCATGCAAGACACAAAATACAAGCAGTATTGACGTCACGAGCATGCCAATGTGCTACGGGAGTCAAACTCCCTTTCATAAAGACAAAAGCCTTACCTTGGCAATACAAATAAGGTTTTGAATATTCCAGAAGGGAATATGGTGCAGTTTCCATTTGAGCGGATGAATTATCAATAAATGATCACATTGTCCGGTTAGCTCAAACAATGCCAGCGAATCGCCCCAGTGTGCCGTTGGGCTCGTCACTTGGTACAGACACGCCTAACAATACGCGTGGCTAGCACATACTGAGAAGGCCATACAAGACACAAAATACAAGCAGTATTGACGTCACGAGCATGCCAATGTGCTCGGGAGTCAAACTCCCTTTCATAAAGACAAAAGCCCTACGTTGGCAATCCAAATAAGGTTTTGAATATTCCAGAAGGGAATATGATGCAGTTTCCACTTGAGCGGATGAATTATCAATAAATGATCAAATTGTCCGGTTAGCTCAAACAATGCCAACGAATCGCCCCAGTGTGCCGTTGGGCTCGTCACTTGGTACAGACACGCCTACCAATACGCGTGGCTAGCACATACTGAGAAAGCCATGCAAGACACAAAATACAAGCAGTATTGACGTCACGAGCATGCCAATGTGCTACGGGAGTCAAACTCCCTTTCATAAAGACAAAAGCCTTACCTTATCAATCCTAATAATGTTTTGAATATTCCAGAGGGGAATATGATGCAGTTTCCATTCGAGCGGATGAATTATCAATAAATCAACAAAATATTCCTGTTAGCTCAAACAATGCCAGCGTTTCGCCCCAGTGTGCCGTTGGTCTCGCCAGTTGGTACAGACACACCTACCAATACGCGTGGCTAGCACATACTGAGAAGGCCATGCAAGACACAAAATACAAGCAGTATTGACGTCACGAGCATGCCAATGTGCTACGGGAGTCAAACTCCCTTTCATAAAGACAAAAGCCTTACCTTGGCTATCCAAATAAGGTTTTGAATATTCCAGACGGGAATATGATGCAATTTCCATTTGAGCGGATGAATTATCAATAAATGATCAAAATGGTCCGGTTAGCTCAAACAATGCCAGCGTTTCGCCCCAGTGTGCCGTTGGGTTCGTGAGTTGGTACAGACACACCTACCAATACGCGTGGCTAGCAAATTCTGAGAAGGCCATGCAGACACAAAATACAAGCAGTATTGACGTCACGAGCGTGCCAATGTGTTACGGGAATCAAACTCCCTTTCATCGAGACAAAAGCTTTACCTTGGCAATCCAAATAAGGTTTTGAATATTCCAGAAGGGAATATGATGCAGTTTCCAGATGAGCGGATGAATTATCAATAAATGATCATAATGGTCCGGTTAGCTCAAACAATGCCAGCGTTTCGGCCCAGTGTGCCGTTGGGCTCATCAGTTGGTACAGATACGGCTACCAATACGCGTGGCTAGCACATACTGAGAAGGCCATGCAAGACATAAAATACAAGCTGTATTGACGTCACGAGCATGCCAATGTGCTACGGGAGTCAAACTCCCTTTCATAAAGACAAAAGCCTTACCTTGGCAATCCAAAAAAGATTAGAATATTCCAGAAGGGAATATGATGTGGTTTCCATTTGAGGTGATGAATTATCAATAAATGATCAAAATGGTCCGGTTAGCTCAAACAATGCCAGCGTTTCGCCCCAGTGTGCCGTTGGGTTCGTCAGTTGGTACAGACACACCTAAGAATACGCGTGGCTAGCACATACTGAGAAAGCCATGCAAGACACAAATTACATGCAATATTGACGTCACCAGCATGTCAATGTGCTTCGGGAGTCAAACGCCCTTTCATAAAGGCAAAAGCATTACCTTGGCAATCCAAATAATATTTTGAATATTCTAGAAGGGAATATGATGCAGTTTCCATTTGAGCGGATGAATAATCAATAAATGATCAAATTGGTCCGGTTATCTCAAACAATGCCAGCGTTTAGCCCCAGTGTGCCGTTGGGCTCGTCAATTGGTACAGACGCACCTACCAATACGCGTGGCTAGCACATACTGAGAAGGCCATGCAAGACACAAAATACAAGCAGTATTGACGTCACCAGCATGCCAATGTGCTACGGCAGTCAAACGCCCTTTCGTAAAGACAAAAGCATTACCTTGGCAATCCAAATAAGGTTTTGAATATTCCAGAAGGGAATATGATGCAGTTTCCATTTGAGCGGATGATTTATCAATAAATGATCAAAATGGTCCGGTTAGCTCAAACAATGCCAGCGTTTCGCCCCACTGTGCCGTTGGGCTTGTCAGTTGGTACAGACACGCCTACCAATACGCGTGGCTAGCACATACTGAGAAGGCCATGTAAGACACAAAATACAAGCAGTATTGACGTCACGAGCAAGCCAATGTGCTACGGGAGTCAAGCTCCCTTTCATAAAGCCAAAGCCTTACCTTGGCAATCCAAATAAGGTTTCGAATATTCCAGAAGGGAATATGATGTAGTTTCCATTTGAGCGGATGAATTATCAATAAATGATCAAAATGGTCCAGTTAGCTCAAACAATGCCAGCGTTTCGCCCCAGTGTGCCGTTGGGCTCGTCGGTTGGTACAGACACACCTAAGAATACGCGTGGCTAGCACATACTGAGAAGGCCATGCAATACACAAAATACAAGCAGTATTGACGTCACGAGCATGCCATTGTGCTACGGTATCCAACTCCCTTTCATAAAGACAAAAGCCTTACCTTGGCAATCCAAATAATGTTTTGAATATTCCAGAAGGGAATATGATGCAGCTTCCATTTCAGCGGATGTATTATCAATAAATGATCAAAATGATCCGGTTAGCTCAAACAAGACCAGCGTTTCGCCACAGTGTGCCGTTGGCCTTGTCAGTTGGTACAGACACGCCTACAAATACGCGTGGCTAGCACATACTGAGAAGGCCATGCAAGATACAAAATACAAGCAGTATTGACATCACGAGCATGCCAATGTGCTACGGGAGTCAAGCTCCCTTTCATAAAGACAAAAGCCTTACCTTGGCAATCCAAATAAGGTTTTTGAATATTCCGGAAGGGAATAAGATGCAGTTTCCATTTGAGCGGATGAATTATCAATAAATGATCAAAATCGTCCGGTTAGTTCAAACAATGCCAGCGTTTCGCCCTAGTGTGCCGTTGGGCTCGTCAGTTGGTACAGACACACCTACCAATACGCGTGGCTAGCTCATACTGAGAAGGCCATGCAAGAAACAAAATACAAGCAGTATTGACGTCACGAGCACGCCAATGTGCTACGGGAGTCAAACTCCCTTTCATAAAGACAAAAGCCTTACCTTGGCAATCCAAATAATGTTTTGAATATTCCAGAAGGGAAGATGGTGCAGTTTCCATTTGAGCGGATGAATTATCAATAAATGATCAAAATGGTCCAGTTAGCTCAAACAATGTCAGCGTTTCGCCCCAGTGTGCCGTTAAGCTCGTCAATTGGTACAGACACACCTACCAATACGCGGGGCTAGCACATACTGAGAAGGCCATTCAAGACACAAAATACAAGCAGTATTGACGTCACGAGCATGCCAATGTGCTACGGGAGTCAAACTCCCTTTCATAAAGACAAAAGCCTTACCTTGGCAATCCAAAAAAGGGTTTTGAATATTCCAGAAGGGAATATGATGCACTTTCCATTTGAGCGGATGAATTATCAATAAATGATCAAAATGGTCCGGTTAGCTCAAACAATGCCAGCGTTTCGCCCCAGTGTGCCGTTGGGCTCGTCAGTTGGTAAAGACACACCTACCAATACGCGTGGCTAGCACATTCTGAGAAGGTCATGCAAGACACAAAATACAAGCAGTATTGACGGCATGAGCATGCCAATGTGCTACGGGAGTCAAACTCCCTTTCATAAAGACAAAAGCCTTACCTTGGCAATCCAAATAAGGTTTTGAATATTCCAGAAGGGAATATGGTGCAGTTTCCATTTGAGCGGATGAATTATCAATAAATCACCAAAATGGTCCGTTTAGCTCAAACAATGCCAGCGTTTCGCCCCAGTGTGCCGTTGGGCTCGTCAGTTGGTACAGACACACCTACCAATACGCGAGGCTAGCTTATACCGAGAAGGGCATGCAAGACACAAAATACAAGCAGTATTGACGTCACGAGCATGCCAATGTGCTACGGGAGTCAAACTCCCTTTCATGAAGACAAAAGCCTTACCTTGGCAATACAAATAAGGTTTTGAATATTCCAGAAGGGAATATGGTGCAGTTTCCATTTGAGCGGATGAATTATCAATAAATGATCACATTGTCCGGTTAGCTCAAACAATGCCAGCGAATCGCCCCAGTGTGCCGTTGGTCTCGTCACTTGGTACAGACACGCCTAACAATACGCGTGGCTAGCACATACTGAGAAGGCCATACAAGACACAAAATACAAGCAGTATTGACGTCACGAGCATGCCAATGTGCTCGGGAGTCAAACTCCCTTTCATAAAGACAAAAGCCTTACGTTGGCAATCCAAATAAGGTTTTGAATATTCCAGAAGGGAATATGATGCAGTTTCCACTTGAGCGGATGAATTATCAATAAATGATCAAATTCTCCGGTTAGCTCAAACAATGCCAACGAATCGCCCCAGTGTGCCGTTGGGCTCGTCACTTGGTACAGACACGCCTACCAATACGCGTGGCTAGCACATACTGAGAAAGCCATGCAAGACACAAAATACAAGCAGTATTGACGTCACGAGCATGCCAATGTGCTACGGGAGTCAAACTCCCTTTCATAAAGACAAAAGCCTTACCTTATCAATCCTAATAATGTTTTGAATATTCCAGAGGGGAATATGATGCAGTTTCCATTCGAGCGGATGAATTATCAATAAATCAACAAAATAGTCCTGTTAGCTCAAACAATGCCAGCGTTTCGCCCCAGTGTGCCGTTGGTCTCGCCAGTTGGTACAGACACACCTACCAATACGCGTGGCTAGCACATACTGAGAAGGCCATGCAAGACACAAAATACAAGCAGTATTGACGTCACGAGCATGCCAATGTGCTACGGGAGTCAAACTCCCTTTCATAAAGACAAAAGCCTTACCTTGGCTATCCAAATAAGGTTTTGAATATTCCAGACGGGAATATGATGCAATTTCCATTTGAGCGGATGAATTATCAATAAATGATCAAAATGGTCCGGTTAGCTCAAACAATGCCAGCGTTTCGCCCCAGTGTGCCGTTGGGCTCGTGAGTTGGTACAGACACACCTACCAATACGCGTGGCTAGCAAATTCTGAGAAGGCCATGCAGACACAAAATACAAGCAGTATTGACGTCACGAGCGTGCCAATGTGTTACGGGAATCAAACTCCCTTTCATCGAGACAAAAGCTTTACCTTGGCAATCCAAATAAGGTTTTGAATATTCCAGAAGGGAATATGATGCAGTTTCCAGTTGAGCGGATGAATTATCAATAAATGATCATAATGGTCCGGTTAGCTCAAACAATGCCAGCGTTTCGGCCCAGTGTGCCGTTGGGCTCATCAGTTGGTACAGATACGGCTACCAATACGCGTGGCTAGCACATACTGAGAAGGCCATGCAAGACATAAAATACAAGCTGTATTGACGTCACGAGCATGCCAATGTGCTACGGGAGTCAAACTCCCTTTCATAAAGACAAAAGCCTTACCTTGGCAATCCAAAAAAGATTTGAATATTCCAGAAGGGAATATGATGTGGTTTCCATTTGAGGTGATGAATTATCAATAAATGATCAAAATGGTCCGGTTAGCTCAAACAATGCCAGCGTTTCGCCCCAGTGTGCCGTTGGGTTCGTCAGTTGGTACAGACACACCTAAGAATACGCGTGGCTAGCACATACTGAGAAAGCCATGCAAGACACAAAATACATGCAATATTGACGTCACCAGCATGTCAATGTGCTTCGGGAGTCAAACGCCCTTTCATAAAGGCAAAAGCATTACCTTGGCAATCCAAATAATATTTTGAATATTCTAGAAGGGAATATGATGCAGTTTCCATTTGAGCGGATGAATAATCAATAAATGATCAAATTGGTCCGGTTATCTCAAACAATGCCAGCGTTTAGCCCCAGTGTGCCGTTGGGCTCGTCAATTGGTACAGACGCACCTACCAATACGCGTGGCTAGCACATACTGAGAAGGCCATGCAAGACACAAAATACAAGCAGTATTGACGTCACCAGCATGCCAATGTGCTACGGCAGTCAAACGCCCTTTCGTAAAGACAAAAGCATTACCTTGGCAATCCAAATAAGGTTTTGAATATTCCAGAAGGGAATATGATGCAGTTTCCATTTGAGCGGATGATTTATCAATAAATGATCAAAATGGTCCGGTTAGCTCAAACAATGCCAGCGTTTCGCCCCAGTGTGCCGTTGGGCTCGTCAATTGGTACAGACGCACCTACCAATACGCGTGGCTAGCACATACTGAGAAGGCCATTCAAGACACAAAATACAAGCAGTATTGACGTCACGAGCATGCCAATGTGCTACGGGAGTCAAACTCCCTTTCATAAAGACAAAAGCCTTACCTTGGCAATCCAAAAAAGGGTTTTGAATATTCCAGAAGGGAATATGATGCACTTTCCATTTGAGCGGATGAATTATCAATAAATGATCAAAATGGTCCGGTTAGCTCAAACAATGCCAGCGTTTCGCCCCAGTGTGCCGTTGGGCTCGTCAGTTGGTAAAGACACACCTACCAATACGCGTTGCTAGCACATTCTGAGAAGGTCATGCAAGACACAAAATACAAGCAGTATTGACGGCATGAGCATGCCAATGTGCTACGGGAGTCAAACTCCCTTTCATAAAGACAAAAGCCTTACCTTGGCAATCCAAATAAGGTTTTGAATATTCCAGAAGGGAATATGGTGCAGTTTCCATTTGAGCGGATGAATTATCAATAAATCACCAAAATGGTCCGTTTAGCTCAAACAATGCCAGCGTTTCGCCCCAGTGTGCCGTTGGGCTCGTCAGTTGGTACAGACACACCTACCAATACGCGAGGCTAGCTTATACCGAGAAGGGCATGCAAGACACAAAATACAAGCAGTATTGACGTCACGAGCATGCCAATGTGCTACGGGAGTCAAACTCCCTTTCATAAAGACAAAAGCCTTACCTTGGCAATACAAATAAGGTTTTGAATATTCCAGAAGGGAATATGGTGCAGTTTCCATTTGAGCGGATGAATTATCAATAAATGATCACATTGTCCGGTTAGCTCAAACAATGCCAGCGAATCGCCCCAGTGTGCCGTTGGGCTCGTCACTTGGTACAGACACGCCTAACAATACGCGTGGCTAGCACATACTGAGAAGGCCATACAAGACACAAAATACAAGCAGTATTGACGTCACGAGCATGCCAATGTGCTCGGGAGTCAAACTCCCTTTCATAAAGACAAAAGCCTTACGTTGGCAATCCAAATAAGGTTTTGAATATTCCAGAAGGGAATATGATGCAGTTTCCACTTGAGCGGATGAATTATCAATAAATGATCAAATTGTCCGGTTAGCTCAAACAATGCCAACGAATCGCCCCAGTGTGCCGTTGGGCTCGTCACTTGGTACAGACACGCCTACCAATACGCGTGGCTAGCACATACTGAGAAAGCCATGCAAGACACAAAATACAAGCAGTATTGACGTCACGAGCATGCCAATGTGCTGCGGGAGTCAAACTCCCTTTCATAAAGACAAAAGCCTTACCTTATCAATCCTAATAATGTTTTGAATATTCCAGAGGGGAATATGATGCAGTTTCCATTCGAGCGGATGAATTATCAATAAATCAACAAAATAGTCCTGTTAGCTCAAACAATGCCAGCGTTTCGCCCCAGTGTGCCGTTGGTCTCGCCAGTTGGTACAGACACACCTACCAATACGCGTGGCTAGCACATACTGAGAAGGCCATGCAAGACACAAAATACAAGCAGTATTGACGTCACGAGCATGCCAATGTGCTACGGGAGTCAAACTCCCTTTCATAAAGACAAAAGCCTTACCTTGGCTATCCAAATAAGGTTTTGAATATTCCAGACGGGAATATGATGCAATTTCCATTTGAGCGGATGAATTATCAATAAATGATCAAAATGGTCCGGTTAGCTCAAACAATGCCAGCGTTTCGCCCCAGTGTGCCGTTGGGCTCGTGAGTTGGTACAGACACACCTACCAATACGCGTGGCTAGCAAATTCTGAGAAGGCCATGCAGACACAAAATACAAGCAGTATTGACGTCACGAGCGTGCCAATGTGTTACGGGAATCAAACTCCCTTTCATCGAGACAAAAGCTTTACCTTGGCAATCCAAATAAGGTTTTGAATATTCCAGAAGGGAATATGATGCAGTTTCCAGTTGAGCGGATGAATTATCAATAAATGATCATAATGGTCCGGTTAGCTCAAACAATGCCAGCGTTTCGGCCCAGTGTGCCGTTGGGCTCATCAGTTGGTACAGATACGGCTACCAATACGCGTGGCTAGCACATACTGAGAAGGCCATGCAAGACATAAAATACAAGCTGTATTGACGTCACGAGCATGCCAATGTGCTACGGGAGTCAAACTCCCTTTCATAAAGACAAAAGCCTTACCTTGGCAATCCAAAAAAGATTTGAATATTCCAGAAGGGAATATGATGTGGTTTCCATTTGAGGTGATGAATTATCAATAAATGATCAAAATGGTCCGGTTAGCTCAAACAATGCCAGCGTTTCGCCCCAGTGTGCCGTTGGGTTCGTCAGTTGGTACAGACACACCTAAGAATACGCGTGGCTAGCACATACTGAGAAAGCCATGCAAGACACAAAATACATGCAATATTGACGTCACCAGCATGTCAATGTGCTTCGGGAGTCAAACGCCCTTTCATAAAGGCAAAAGCATTAACTTGGCAATCCAAATAATATTTTGAATATTCTAGAAGGGAATATGATGCAGTTTCCATTTGAGCGGATGAATAATCAATAAATGATCAAATTGGTCCGGTTATCTCAAACAATGCCAGCGTTTAGCCCCAGTGTGCCGTTGGGCTCGTCAATTGGTACAGACGCACCTACCAATACGCGTGGCTAGCACATACTGAGAAGGCCATGCAAGACACAAAATACAAGCAGTATTGACGTCACCAGCATGCCAATGTGCTACGGCAGTCAAACGCCCTTTCGTAAAGACAAAAGCATTACCTTGGCAATCCAAATAAGGTTTTGAATATTCCAGAAGGGAATATGATGCAGTTTCCATTTGAGCGGATGATTTATCAATAAATGATCAAAATGGTCCGGTTAGCTCAAACAATGCCAGCGTTTCGCCCCACTGTGCCGTTGGGCTTGTCAGTTGGTACAGACACGCCTACCAATACGCGTGGCTAGCACATACTGAGAAGGCCATGTAAGACACAAAATACAAGCAGTATTGACGTCACGAGCAAGCCAATGTGCTACGGAAGTCAAGCTCCCTTTCATAAAGCCAAAGCCTTACCTTGGCAATCCAAATAAGGTTTCGAATATTCCAGAAGGGAATATGATGCAGTACACATTTGAGCGGATGAATTATCAATAAATGATCAAAATGGTCCGGTTAGCTCAAACAATGCCAGCGTTTCGCCCAGTGTGCCGTTGGGCTCGTCAGTTGGTACAGACACACCTACCAATAGGCGTGGCTTGCACATACTGAGAAGGCCATGCAAGACACAAAAAAAAATTGGCGGGCGTGGTGGCTCAGCGGTCTAGCTGTATGCCTCTCACCAAGGCGGTCCGGGTTCGATTCCCGGCCAATGCATGTGAGATTTTCGAAGTGAAATGCCATGTCCTGTGGTTCGGATTCCACGTAAAAAGGAGGTCCCGTGGCTCATGATCTCAAGATTAACGGTCACGTTAAACTACAAGCTTCCTTCCTTTTTTTCCAAGACACAAAATACAATCAGTATTGACGACACGAACATGCCAATGTGCTACGGGAGTCAAACTCCCTTTCATAAAGACAAAAGCCTTACTTTGACAATCCAAATAATGTTTTGAATATTCCAGAAGGGAATATGGTGCAGTTTCCATTTGAGCGGATGAATTATCAATAAATGATCAAAAAGGTCGGGTTAGCTGAAACAATGCCAGCGTTTCGCCCCAGTGTGCCGTTCGGCTCGTCAGTTGGTACAGACTCGCCTACCAATACGCGTGGCTAGCACATACTGAGAAGGCCATGCAAGACACAAAATACAAGCAGTATTGACGTCACGATCATGCCAATGTGCTACAGTATCCAACTCCCTTTCATAAAGACAAAAGACTTACCTTGGCAATCCAAATAATGTTTTGAATATTCCAGAAGGGACTATGGTGCAGTTTCCATTTGAGCGGATGAATTATCAATAAATGATCAAAATGGTCCAGTTAGCTCAAACAATGCAAGCGTTTCGCCCCAGTGTGCCGTTGGGCTCGTCAATTGGTACAGATACGCCTACCAATACGCGGGGCTAGCATATACTGAGAAAGCCATGCAAGACACAAAATACAAGCAGTATTGACGTCACGAGCCAGCCAATGTTTTACGGGAGTCAAACTCCCTTTCATCAGGACAAATGCCTTACCTTGGCAATCCAAATAAGGTTTTGAATATTCCAGAAGGGAATATGATGTAGTTTCCATTTGAGCGGATGAATTATCAATAAATGATCAAAATGGTCCAGTTAGCTCAAACAATGCCAGCGATTCGCCCCAGTGTGCCGTTGGGCTCGTCAGTTGGTACAGATACGCCTACCAATACGCGTGGCTAGCACATACTGAGAAGGTCCATGCAAGACATAAAATACAAGTTGTATTGACGTCACGAGCATGCCAATGTGATACGGGAGTCAAACTCTCTTTCATAAAGACAAAAGCCTTACTTCGGCAATCCAAATAGGATTTGAATATTCCAGAAGGGAATATGATGTAGTTTCCATTTGAGCGGATGAATTATCAATAAATGATCAAAATGGTCCAGTTAGCTCTAACAATGCCAGCGTTTCGCCCCAGTGTGCCGTTGGGCTCGTCGGTTGGTACAGACACACCTAAGAATACGCGTGGCTAGCACATACTGAGAAGGCCATGCAATACACAAAATACAAGCAGTATTGACGTCACGAGCATGCCATTGTGCTACGGTATCCAACTCCCATTCATAAAGACAAAAGCCTTACCTTGGCAATCCAAATAATATTTTGAATAATCCAGAAGGGAATATGATGCAGCTTCCATTTCAGCGGATGTATTATCAATAAATGATCAAAATGATCCGGTTAGCTCAAACAAGACCAGCGTTTCGCCACAGTGTGCCGTTGGCCTTGTCAGTTGGTACAGACACGCCTACAAATACGCGTGGCTAGCACATACTGAGAAGGCCATGCAAGACACAAAATACAAGCAGTATTGACGTCACGAGCATGCCAATGTGCTACGGGAGTCAAGCTCCCTTTCATAAAGACAAAAGCCTTACCTTGGCAATCCAAATAAGGTTTTTGAATATTCCGGAAGGGAATAAGATGCAGTTTCCATTTGAGCGGATGAATTATCAATAAATGATCAAAATCGTCCGGTTAGTTCAAACAATGCCAGCGTTTCGCCCTAGTGTGCCGTTGGGCTCGTCAGTTGGTACAGACACACCTACCAATACGCGTGGCTAGCTCATACTGAGAAGGCCATGCAAGACACAAAATACAAGCAGTATTGACGTCACGAGCACGCCAATGTGCTACGGGAGTCAAACTCCCTTTCATAAAGACAAAAGCCTTACCTTGGCAATCCAAATAATGTTTTGAATATTCCAGAAGGGAAGATGGTGCAGTTTCCATTTGAGCGGATGAATTATCAATAAATGATCAAAATGGTCCAGTTAGCTCAAACAATGCCAGCGTTTCGCCCCAGTGTGCCGTTAAGCTCGTCAATTGGTACAGACACACCTACCAATACGCGGGGCTAGCACATACTGAGAAGGCCATTCAAGACACAAAATACAAGCAGTATTGACGTCACGAGCATGCCAATGTGCTACGGGAGTCAAACTCCCTTTCATAAAGACAAAAGCCTTACCTTGGCAATCCAAAGAAAGTTTTGAATGTTCCAGAAGGGAATATGGTGCAGTTTCCATTTGAGCGGATTAATTATCAATAAATCACCAAAATAGTCCGGTTAGCTCAAACAATGCCAGCGTTTCGCCCCAGTGTGCCGTTGGGCTCGTCAGTTGGTACAGACACACATACCAATACGCACGGCTAGCACATACTGGGAAGGCCATGCAAGACACAAAATACAAGCAGTATTGACGTCACGAGCATGCCAACGTGCTACGGGAGTCAAACTTCCTTTCATAATGAAAAAAGCCTTACCTTGGCAATCCAAATAAGGTTTTGAATATTCCAGAAGGGAATATGATGCAATTTCCATTTGAGCGGATGAATTATCAATAATTGATCAAAATGGTCCGGTTAGCTCAAACAATGCCAGCCTTTCGCGCCAGTGTCCCGTTGGGCTCCTCAGTTGGTACAGACACACCTACCAATACGCGCGGCTAGCACATTCCCTAGAAGGTCATGCAAGACACAAAATACAAGCAGTATTGACGTCACGAGCATGCCAATGTGCTACGGGAGTCAAACTCCCTTTCATTAAGACAAAAGCCTTACCTTGGCAATCCAAATAAGGTTTTGAATATTCCAGAAGGGAATATGGTGCGGTTTCCATTTGAGCGGATGAATTATCAATTAATCACCAAAATGGTCTGGTTAGCTCAAACAATGCCAGCGTTTCGCCCCAGTGTGCCGTTCGGGTCGTCATTTGGTAAAGACACACCAACCAATACGCACGGCTAGCACATACTGAGAAGGCCATGCAAGACACAAAATACCAGCAGTATTGACGTCACGAGCATGCCAATGTGCTACGGGAGTCAAACTCCCTTTCATAAAGACAAAAGACTTACCTTGGCAATCCAAATAAGGTTTTGAATATTCCAGAAGGGAATATGATGCAGTTTCCATTTGAGCGGATTAATTATCAATAAATGATCAAAATGGTCCGGTTAGCTCAAACAATGCCAGCGATTCGCCCAAGTGTGCCGTTGGGCTCGTCAGTTGGTACAGACACACCTAAGAATACGCGTGGCTAGCACATACTGTGAAGGCCATGCAAGACACAAAATACAAGCAGTATTGACGTCACGAGCATGCCAATGTGCTACGGAAGTCAAACTCCCTTTCATAAAGACAAAAGCCTTACCTTATCAATCCAAATAATGTTTTGAATATTCCACAAGGGAATATGATGCTGTTTCCTTTTGAGCGGATGATTTATCAATAAATCACCTAAATAGTCCTGTTAGCTCAAACAATGCCAGCGTTTCGCCCCAGTGTGCCGTTGGGCTCGCCAGTTGGTACAGACACACCTACCAATACGCGTGGCTAGCACATACTGAGAAGGCCATGCAAGACACAAAATACAAGCAGTATTGATGTCACGAGCATGCCATTTTGCTACGGGAGTCAAGCTCCCTTTCATAAAGACAAAAGCCTTACCTTGGCAATCCAAATAAAGTTTTGAATATTCTAGAAGGGAATATGGTGCAGTTTCCATTTGAGCGGATGAATTATAAAAAATGATCAAAATGGTCCGGTTAACTCAAACAATGCCAGCGTTTCGCCCCAGTGTGCCGTTGGGCTCGTCAGTTCGTACAGACACACCTACCAATGCGCGTGGCTAGCACATACTTAGAAGGCCATGCAAGACACTAAATACAAGCAGTATTGACGTCACGAGCATGCCATGGTGCTACGGGGGTCAAAATCCCTTTCATAAAGACAAAAGCCTTACGTTGGCAATCCAAATAAGGTTTTGAATATTCCAGAAGGGAATATGATGCAGTTTCCACTTGAGCGGATGAATTATCAATAAATGATCAGAATGGTCCGGTTAGTTCAAACAATGCCAGCGTTTCGCCCCAGTGTGCCGTTGGGCTCGTCAGTTGGTAAAGACACGCCTACCAATAGGCGTGGCTACCACATACTGAGAAGGCCATGCAAGACAAAAAATACAAGCAGTATTGACGTCACGAGCATGCCAATGTGCTACGGGAGTCAAACTCCCTTTCATAAAGACAAAAGCCTTACCTTAGCAATCCTAATAAGGTATTGAATATTCCAGAAGGGAATATGATGCAATTTCCATTTGAGAGGATGAATTATCAATAAATGATCAAAATGGTCCGGTTGGCTCAAACAATGCCAGCGTTTCGCCGAAGTGTGCCGTTGGGCTCATCAGTTGGTACAGAGACGCCTACCAATACGCGTGGCTAGCACATACTGAGAAGGCCATGCCAGACATAAAATACAAGCTGTATTGACGTCACGAGCATGCCAATGTGCTACGGGAGTCAAACTCCCTCTCATAAAGACAAAAGCCTTACCTTTTCAATCCAAAAAAGATTTGAATATTCCAGAAGGGAATATGATGTGGATTCCATTTGAGGTGATGATTTATCAATAAATGATCAAAATGGTCCGGTTAGCTCAAACAATGCCAGCGTTTCGCCCCAGTGTGCCGTTGGGCTCGTCAGTTCGTACAGACACACCTAAGAATACTTGTGGCTAGCACATACTGAGAAAGCCATGCAAGACACAAAATACAAGCAGTATTGACGTCACCAGCATGCCAATGTGCTACGGGAGTCAAATCCCTCTCATAAAGACAAAAGCCTTACCTTGGCAATCCAAATAATGTTTTGTATATTCCAGAAGGGAATATGGTGGAGATTCTATTTGAGCGGATGAATTATCAATAAATCACCAAAATGATCCGGTTAGTTCAAACAATGCCAGCGTTCCGCCCCAGTGTGCCGTTGGGCTCGTCAGTTGGTAAAGACACACCAACCAATACGCACGGCTAGCACATACTGAGAATGCCATGCAGGACACAAAATACCAGCAGTATTGACGTCACGAGCATGCCAATGTGCTACGGGAGTCAAACTCCCTTTCATAAAGACAAAAGCCTTACCTTGGCAATCCAAATAAAGTTTTGAATATTCCAGAAGGGAATATGATGCAGTTTCCATTTGAGCGGATGAATTATCAATAAATGATCAAAATGGTCCGGTTAGCTGAAACAATGCCAGCGATTCGCCCTAGTGTGCCGTTGGGCTCGTCAGTTGGTACAGAGTGGGGCGTGGTGGCTCAGCGGTCTAGCTGTATGCCTCTCACCAAGGCGGTCCGGGTTCGATTCCCGGTCAATGCATGTGAGATTTTCGAAGTGAAATGCCATGTCCTGTGGTTCGGATTCCACGTAAAAAGGAGGTCCCGTGGCTTATAATCACAAGATTCACGGTCACGTAAAACTACAATCTTCCTTCCTTCCTTCCTTCAGTTGGTACAGACACACCTAAGAATACGCGTGGCTAGCACATACTGAGAAGGCCATGCAATACACAAAATACAAGCAGTATTGACGTCACGAGCATGCCATTGTGCTACGGTATCCAACTCCCTTTCATAAAGACAAAAGCCTTACCTTGGCAATCCAAATAATGTTTTGAATATTCCAGAAGGGAATATGATGCAGCTTCCATTTCAGCGGATGTATTATCAATAAATGATCAAAATGATCCGGTTAGCTCAAACAAGACCAGCGTTTCGCCACAGTGTGCCGTTGGCCTTGTCAGTTGGTACAGACACGCCTACAAATACGCGTGGCTAGCACATACTGAGAAGGCCATGCAAGACACAAAATACAAGCAGTATTGACGTCACGAGCATGCCAATGTGCTACGGGAGTCAAGCTCCCTTTCATAAAGACAAAAGCCTTACCTTGGCAATCCAAATAAGGTTTTTGAATATTCCGGAAGGGAATAAGATGCAGTTTCCATTTGAGCGGATGAATTATCAATAAATGATCAAAATCGTCCGGTTAGTTCAAACAATGCCAGCGTTTCGCCCTAGTGTGCCGTTGGGCTCGTCAGTTGGTAAAGACACACCTACCAATAGGCGTGACTAGCACATACTGAGAAGGCCATGCAAGACACAAAATACAAGCAGTATTGACGTCACGAGCATGCCAATGTGCTACGGGAGTCTAACTCCCTTTCATAAAGACAAAAGCCTTACATTGGCAATCCTAATAAGGTTTTGAATATTCCAGAAGGGAATATGATGCACTTTCCATTTGAGCGGATGAATTATAAATAAATGATCAAAATGGTCCGGTTAACTCAACAATGCCAGCGAATCGCCCCAGTGTGCCGTTGGGCTCGTCAGTTGGTACAGACACACCTACCAATACGCGTGGCTAGCTCATACTGAGAAGGCCATGCAAGACACAAAATACAAGCAGTATTGACGTCACGAGCACGCCAATGTGCTACGGGAGTCAAACTCCCTTTCATAAAGACAAAAGCCTTACATTGGCAATCCTAATAAGGTTTTGAATATTCCAGAAGGGAATATGATGCAGTTTCCATTTGAGCGGATGAATTATCAATAAATGATCAAAATGGTCCGGTTAGCTCAAACAATGCCAGCGTTTCGCCCCAGTGTGCCGATGGGCTCGTCAGTTGGTACAGACACACCTAAGAATACGCGTGGCTAGCACATACGGAGAAGGCCATGCAAGACACAAAATACAAGCAGTATTGACGTCACGATCATGCCAATGTGCTACGGTATCCAACTCCCTTTCATAAAGGCAAAAGCCTTACCTTGGCAATCCCAATAATGTTTTGAATATTCCAGAAGGGAAGATGGTGCAGTTTCCATTTGAGCGGATGAATTATCAATAAATGATCAAAATGGTCCAGTTAGCTCAAACAATGCCAGCGTTTCGCCCCAGTGTGCCGTTAAGCTCGTCAATTGGCACAGACACACCTACCAATACGCGGGGCTAGCACATACTGAGAAGGCCATGCAAGACACAAAATACAAGCAGTATTGACGTCACGAGCATGCCAATGTGCTACGGGAGTCAATCTCCCTTTCATAAAGACAAAAGCCTTACCTTGGCATTCCAAAGAAAGTTTTGAATGTTCCAGAAGGGAATATGGTGCAGTTTCCATTTGAGCGGATTAATTATCAATAAATCACCAAAATAGTCCGGTTAGCTCAAACAATGCCAGCGTTTCGCCCCAGTGTGCCGTTGGGCTCGTCAGTTGGTACAGACACACATACCAATACGCACGGCTAGCACATACTGGGAAGGCCATGCAAGACACAAAATACAAGCAGTATTGACGTCACGAGCATGCCAACGTGCTACGGGAGTCAAACTTCCTTTCATAATGAAAAAAGCCTTACCTTGGCAATCCAAATAAGGTTTTGAATATTCCAGAAGGGAATATGATGCAATTTCCATTTGAGCGGATGAATTATCAATAATTGATCAAAATGGTCCGGTTAGCTCAAACAATGCCAGCGTTTCGCGCCAGTGTCCCGTTGGGCTCGTCATTTGGTACAGACACACCTACCAATACGCGCGGCTAGCACATACTGAGAAGGCCATGCAAGACACAAAATACAAGCAGTATTGACGTCACGAGCATGCCAATGTGCTACGGGAGTCAAACTCCCTTTCATAAAGACATAAGCCTTACCTTGGCAATCCAAATAGGGTTTTGAATATTCCAGAAGGGAATATGATTTACTTTCCATTTGAGCGGATGAATTATCAATAAATGATCAAAATGGTCCGGTTAGCTCAAACAATGCCAGCGTTTCGCCCCAGTGTGCCGTTGGGCTTGTCAGTTGGTAAAGACACACCTACCAATAGGCGTGGCTAGCACATTCCCTAGAAGGTCATGCAAGACACAAAATACAAGCAGTATTGACGTCACGAGCATGCCAATGTGCTACGGGACTCAAACTCCTTTTCATAAAGACAAAAGCCTTACCTTGGCAATCCATATAAGGTTTTGAATATTCAGGAGGGGAATATGATGCAGTTTCAATTTGAGCAGATGAATTATCAATAAATCACCAAAATGGTCCGGTTAGCTCAAACAATGCCAGCGTTCCGCCCCAGTGTGCCGTTGGGCTCGTCAGTTGGTACAGACACACCAACCAATACGCACGGCTAGCACATACTGAGAAGGCCATGCAAGACACAAAATACCAGCAGTATTGACGTCACGAGCATGCCAATGTGCTACGGGAGTCAAACTCCCTTTCATAAAGACAAAAGCCTTACCTTGGCAATCCAAATAAGGTTTTGAATATTCCAGAAGGGAATATGATGCAGTTTCCATTTGAGCGGATCAATTATCAATAAATGATCAAAATGGTCCGGTTAGCTCAAACAATGCCAGCGATTCGCCCAAGTGTGCCGTTGGGCTCGTCAGTTGGTACAGACACACCTAAGAATACGCGTGGCTAGCACATACTGAGAAGGCCATGCAAGACACAAAATAAAAGCAGTATTGACGTCACGAGCATGCCAATGTGCTACGGAAGTCAAACTCCCTTTCATAAAGACGGTCAGGCGTTAGCAGCCGAACGAGAAGCAGCTCCTGCTCCAAGCTCCGACACCAAGCTCAAACCACGATCCAGAATTGATGAAATTGATGATCCAACTTCCGCCGAGACTCTGACTCATCGATACCATCTTCCCTACCTAGCCTTCAATCAATCTCCCTTTCCGCCCTGCACTATTCAAGCAAAAATACCCGTTCCTAACCGTTACCCATTGTTAACAACAATCAAGTTCAAACCCACCCTCAGACCATTCCAAATCAAGCAATCCCATCTGCCAGAGTTGCCGCCAAGCTAAACTCATCCCTTCTCTCCCGCAGCAGCCAATAATCAATTAAAAATCCATTAATTGATTATTAAATTTAATTCAAACCAGAGCGTTCATTGTCGCGGCCCATCCGCTTTAATAACTGGTAACCTTGAACGACTGGTATTTTTCTCTCTTGGGCGAAGCCAAATTTCTACGTTCCCCAGGTCTGCCAAGCATTTGACCAATCATCCTCACATCATATTACACGCACTTAACGACTCACCACTTTCCAACATGAACACTTCCCACAAACACAACCCTGAAGAGTACGATCCAGCGGATCCCGCCTGGGATACCTTCAGGGACACACCTACACCTTCATCCATTCGGTCTTCCACCAGGTCATCCACTAGGTCATCTCGTAAAAACTGGATGCACGAGATAGACACGTCAGCAAATTTGTACGCTGTCAATCCTGTGAAGGACCCTCCCCACTGGACCTCTATGCTTATGATACATCCGCCCAAAAACATTCATCCACAAACCCTTAGACATGCCATTTGCCAAACACTAGCGCCCCACTTCAGGGTTATTTCATGCATAGAGGAAACGCATCAACATTACATCACAATCATCCCAACAAAAGACGAATACCTCCATCCCCTAAGTCTTGCGCTTCTGCGACACCCAGCCATTCCCCAGCACTTTCGGGTGTGCCCCTACCCTACCGATCCACAAGACAAGCACACTCAAACAGAAATCCAGGAGACCAGTGAGGTGCAATCTACCCAAACCATCCCAATTCCACCTCCCATGCCCAAATATCCTTCAACCAAGCAGACCCAAACAACTCACTCTCTATCCCAAACTCCAGTCCAAACGATCTCTGTCATCCCCGTCAAAATCATTACCCAAAATCCTAAACTTACTCCTCATACCGAAACCGCCCCTCCCCCTAACCACTCAAACTCTCACGCCACTGACCCAGAGCCAGATAGCCCCATCATATCCTCAAATCCTACAGAACACCATCCTTCCTCATCAGAACAAGCGTCGCACAAACACAAATCCCGCAAGAACCCTAACACAGTAACTAGGGCGCCGCGACGCCGCCCACCGATCACACAACATTCCTCACTCATATTCCAGTGCTACAAATGTCAGCGCTTGAACCATGACGCCGCTAATTGCAGGCATGCTACCCGCTGTAATAGGTGTGGCGATAATCATCGTCACACAGATTGCAAGGTGCAAAAGGACAGCCCCACGTGTGTAAACTGTGGGGGCAATCACGCGGCAAGTTATGGAGGCTGCAAATACATTAAGGACGCCATCAGGCGCAGACAGAGAGCACAAACCAGGCACCAACCCAGTCCCATACCATCGCTACTTTCACTAAAAACAGTTCCTCCTACAGCCCAACTTGCCACTACACTCCCACAACATACAAATTCAGCCCTTACACAGCTCTTACAGCTTCTCTCCCAGCTCTCAGCCATCCCACTTACATAGTCACCCAGCCCCAAACCGAACACGGGACTCCGGGATCGCTAGGCGCCTGCCTGGGGACGGGGCTCGAACCCGGTCACCTGGGATGGAGCTTGGCGGACCGGAAAACTCAATACAGTCAGGCAAATTACATATCACAGTAAACAATAACCCAAAAACACATTCTCCCAGCTCAGAACCACTCTCAAAATAATAATACAGTTACAAATACACTCAATGGCTATCTGACAGTTTCCGCGGTCGAACACAGGACCAGTCGGCTCGTTGCCGGCCTGCCTGGGGATTAGGTGAAAGCCTATCCGTCGGGGGGGCGCGCCGCGAGCTGGAGGGTCATTCTTTATTCACACACACCCTAAACTATTATTTTCCGAAATCCAAAACTAAATCATTAACTTCATTTACGCGAAACTTAACTTTTTAACACGTTCCAGAAACACAAAATTTACATATTCACTTCAAAACAGCTCAGAGACTGTGGAAACTCGGGTAGCCAATCACAGGCCAGGATTACAACGTCCGACTAACTTTTTCAATAAAATACAAACATATTCAAACAAAACCTACTCTACACTACAGGCACACCTCAAAAATACACTTTTTGACCAAAAAATGAAATTTTTTATCATCAGAAACACCCTAAAACGGACCAAAACCAATCCACCAACCACAGCACAGTACAGACGCCCGCTCAGCCGGCATATTCGAATCCGGCCAATCACAACTCAGTAAACTCTCAGCCCTTACAAATCATTCAAAATCATTAAAATCATTACTCCCAAATAGCGAGGCTTATATATTATTATTATTTTACTTTTTTTTTTTTAACAAACTAACCTACTTCAGGTCTTTCTCAACAATTTCATACTATCAAACGCCAACCCACTAGCGGTCTGTCTTCCTTCCTTAAGCTAAACGTAACTTTTACAAAGCACTTGATTATTATTATTATCAATAAGCTGAAGCTACTGCAACGCCGGCCATGGCGCACGTCTTACATAAAGCCAGAACACCAGGCTAGTAAACTAAAGAGCTCGACTGCTATGACAACTGTTTATTCCCCGTAACAACGTAAAATTAGCAAACTTAATTATTATTCCACCTTATACCAAAAATTTCTTTTTAAAACAAATACCAATCTTATACACGCGCCGCCGAAGCGATTGTCGGCCGCTTCGCGGCCGACACATCGCTTGCGGCGGTAAAATTATTTTTATTATTATTAAATAATTCTTTAAATTCACAAAACAAATTCAAAATTACGTCCCCAAATTATTATACACCAGGCAGAGTAGCGCACTGACGCAACGGTACCTGGTCCCCTAGCGCCGCTGGTCTGCTCGCTTCGCTCGCAGCCAGCGGCTTCAAAACCGATTAGCAGCAGCTTTCATAAAGACAAAAGCCTTACCTTATCAATCCAAATAATGTTTTGAATATTCCACAAGGGAATATGATGCTGTTTCCATTTGAGCGGATGATTTATCAATAAATCACCTAAATAGTCCTGTTAGCTCAAACAATGCCAGCGTTTCGCCCCAGTGTGCCGTTGGGCTCGCCAGTTGGTACAGACACACCTACCAATACGCGTGGCTAGCACATACTGAGAAGGCCATGCAAGACACTAAATACAAGCAGTATTGACGTCACGAGCATGCCATTTTGCTACGGGAGTCAAGCTCCCTTTCATAAAGACAAAAGCCTTACCTTGGCAATCCAAATAAAGTTTTGAATATTCTAGAAGGGAATATGGTGCAGTTTCCATTTGAGCGGATGAATTATAAAAAATGATCAAAATGGTCCGGTTAACTCAAACAATGCCAGCGTTTCGCCCCAGTGTGCCGTTGGGCTCGTCAGTTCGTACAGACACACCTACCAATGCGCGTGGCTAGCACATACTTAGAAGGCCATGCAAGACACTAAATACAAGCAGTATTGACGTCACGAGCATGCCAAGGTGCTACGGGAGTCAAAATCCCTTTCATAAAGACAAAAGCCTTACGTTGGCAATCCAAATAAGGTTTTGAATATTCCAGAAGGGAATATGATGCAGTTTCCACTTGAGCGGATGAATTATCAATAAATGATCAGAATGGTCCGGTTAGTTCAAACAATGCTAGCGTTTCGCCCCAGTGTGCCGTTGGGCTCGTCAGTTGGTAAAGACACACCTACCAATAGGCGTGGCTACCACATACTGAGAAGGCCATGCAAGACACAAAATACAAGCAGTATTGACGTCACGAGCATGCCAATGTGCTACGGGAGTCAAACTCCCTTTCATAAAGACAAAAGCCTTAGCAATCCTAATAAGGTTTTGAATATTCCAGAAGGGAATATGATGCAATTTCCATTTGAGAGGATGAATTATCAATAAATGATCAAAATTGTCCGGTTAGCTCAAACAATGCCAGCGTTTCGCCGAAGTGTGCCGTTGGGCTCATCAGTTGGTACAGAGACGCCTACCAATACGCGTGGCTAGCACATACTGAGAAGGCCATGCAAGACATAAAATACAAGCTGTATTGACGTCACGAGCATGCCAATGTGCTACGGGAGTCAAACTCCCTTTCATAAAGACAAAAGCCTTACCTTGGCAATCCAAAAAAGATTTGAATATTCCAGAAGGGAATATGATGTGGATTCCATTTGAGGTGATGGTTTATCAATAAATGATCAAAATGGTCCGGTTAGCTCAAACAATGCCAGCGTTTCGCCCCAGTGTGCCGTTGGGCTCGTCAGTTGGTACAGACACACCTAAGAATACTTGTGGCTAGCACATACTGAGAAAGCCATGCAGGACACAAAATACCAGCAGTATTGACGTCACGAGCATGTCAATGTGCTACGGGAGTCAAACTCCCTTTCATAAAGACAAAAGCCTTACGTTGGCAATCCAAATAAGGTTTTGAATATTCCAGAAGGGAATATGATGCAGTTTCCATTTGAGCGGATGAATTATCAATAAATGATCAAAATGGTCCGGTTAGCTGAAACAATGCCAGCGATTCGCCCAAGTGTGCCGTTGGGCTCGTCAGTTGGTACAGACACACCTAAGAATACGCGTGGCTAGCACATACTGAGAAGGCCATGCAAGACACAAAATACAAGCAGTATTGACGTCACGAGCATGCCATTGTGCTACGGGAGTCAAGCTCCCTTTCATAAAGACAAAAGCCTTACCTTGGCAATCCAAATAAAGTTTTGAATATTCCAGAAGGGAATATGGTGCAGTTTCCATTTGAGCGGATGAATTATAAAAAATGATCAAAATGGTCCGGTTAACTCAGTGTGCCGTTGGGCTCGTCAGTTGGTACAGACACACCTACCAATACGCGCGGCTAGCACATACTGAGAAGGCCATGCAAGACACAAAATACAAGCAGTATTGACGTCACGAGCATGCCAATGTGCTACGGGAGTCAAACTCCGTTTCATAAAGACAAAAGCCTTACCTTGGCAATCCAAATAGGGTTTTGAATATTCCAGAAGGGAATATGATGCACTTTCCACTTGATCGGATGAATTATCAATAAATGATCAAAATGGTCCGGTTAGCTCAAACAATGCCAGCGTTTCCCCCAGTGTGCCGTTGGGCTCGTCAATTTGTACAGACACAACTACAAATACGCGTGGCTAGCACATTCTGAGAAGGTAATGCAAGACACAAAATGCAAGCAGTATTGACGTCACGAGCATGCCAATGTGCTACGGGAGTCAACCTCCCTTTCATTAAGACAAAAGCCTTACCTTGGCAATCCAAATAAGGTTTTGAATATTCCAGAAGGGAATATGGTGCAGTTTCCATTTGAGCGTATGAATTATCAATAAATGATCAAAATGGTCCGGTTAGCTCAAACAATGCCAGCGTTTCGCCCCAGTGTGCCATTGGGCTCGTCAGTTGGTACAGACACACCTACCAATACGCGAGGCTAGCTTATATAGATAAGGCCATGCAAGACACAAAATACAAGCATATTGACGTCACGAGCATGCCAATGTGCTACGGGAGTCAAACTCTCTTTCTTAAAGACAAAAGCCTTACCTTGGCAATCCAAATAATGTTTTGAATATTCCAGAAAGGAATATGGTGCAGTTTCCATCTGAGCGGCTGAATTATCAATAAATCACCAAAGTGGTCCGATTAGCTCAAACAATGCCAGCGTTTAGCCCCAGTGTGCCGTTGGGCTCGTCAGTTGGTACAGACACACCTAAGAATACGCGTGGCTAGCACATACTGAGAAGGCCATGCGAGACACAAAATACATCCAGTATTGACGTCACGAGCATGCCAATGTGCTACGGTATCCAACTCCCGTTCATAAAGACAAAAGCCTTACCTTGGCAATCCAAATATTGTTTTGAATATTCCAGAAGGGAATATGATGCAGCTTCCAATTGAGCGGAAGTATTATTAATAAATGATCAAAATGGTCCGGTTAGCTCAAACAAGACCAGCGTTTCGCCCCAGTGTGCCGGTGGGCTCGTCAATTTGTACAGACACACCTACAAATACGCGTGGCTAGCACATACTGAGAAGGCCATGCAAGACACAAAATACAAGCAGTATTGACGTCACGAGCATGCCAATGTGCTACGGGAGTCAAACTCCCTTTCATCAGGACAAAAGCCTTACCTAGGCAATCCAAATAAGGTTTTGAATATTCCAGAAGGGAATATGATGCAGTTTCCATTTGAGCGGATGTATTATCAATAAATGATCAAAATGGTCCGGTTAGCTCAAACAATGCCAGCGTTTCGCCCCACTGTGTCGTTGGGCTTGTCAGTTTGTACAGACACGCCTACAAATACGCGTGGCTAGCACATACTCAGAAGGCCATGCAAGACACAAAATACAAGCAGTATTGACGTCACGAGCATGCCAATGTGCTACGGGAGTCAAGCTCCCTTTCATAAAGACAAAAGCCTTACCTTGGCAATCCAAATAAGGTTTTGAATATTCCAGAAGGGAATATGATGCAGTTTCCATTCGAGCGGATGAATTATCAATAAATGATCAAAATGTTCCGGTTAGCTAAAACAATGCCAGCGTTTCGCCCCAGTGTGCCGTTGGGCTCGTCAGTTGGTACAGACACGCCTACCAATACGCGTGGCTAGCACATACTGAGAAGGCCATGCAAGACACAAAATACAAGCAGTATTGACGTCACGAGCATGCCAATGTGCTACGGGAGTCAAATTCCCTTTCATAAAGACAAAAGCCTTACCTTGGCAATCCAAATAATGTTTTGTATATTCCAGAAGGGAATATGATGCAGTTTTCATTTGAGCGGATGAATTATCAATAAATGATCAAAATGGTCCGGTTAGTTCAAACAATGCCAGCGTTTCGCCCCAGTGTGCCGTTGGGCTCGTCAGTTGGTAAATACACACCTACCAATAGGCGTGGCTAGCACATACTGAGGGAGGCCTTGCAAGACACAAAATACAAACAGTATTGACGTCACGAGCATGCCAATGTGCTACAGAACTCATACTCATTTTCATAAAGACAAAAGCCTTACCTTGGCAATCCAAATAAGGTTTTGAATATTCCAGAGGGAAATATGGTGCAGATTCTATTTGAGCGGATGAATTATCAATAAATCACCAAAATGGTCCGGTTAGCTCAAACAATGCCAGCGTTTCGCCCCAGTGTGCCGATGGGCTCGTCAGTTGGTACAGACACGCCTGCCAATACGCACGGCTAGCACATACTGAGAAGGCCATGCAAGACACAAAATACAAGCAGTATTGACGTCACGAGCATGCCAATGTGCTACGGGAGTCAAACTCTGTTTCATAAAGACAAAAGCCTTACCTTGGCAATCCAAATAGGGTTTTGAATATTCCAGAAGGGAATATGATGCACATTCCATTTGATTGGATGAATTATCAATAAATGATCAAAATGGTCCGGTTAGCTCAAACAATGCCAGCGTTTCGCCCCAGTGTGCCGTTGGGCTCGTCAATTTGTACAGACACACCTACCAATAGGCGTGGCTAGCACATTCTGAGAAGGTCATGCAAGACACAAAATACAAGCAGTATTGACGTCACGAGCATGCCAATGTGCTACGGGAGTCAACCACCCTTTCATTAAGACAAAAGCCTTACCTTGGCAATCCAAATAAGGTTTTGAATATTCCAGAAGGGAATATAGTGCAGTTTCCATTTGAGCGTATGAATTATCAATAAATGATCAAAATGGTCCGGTTAGCTCAAACAATGCCAGCGTTTCGCCCCAGTGTGCCATTGGGCTCGTCAGTTGGTACAGACACACCTAATAATACGCGAGGCTAGCTTATATCGATAAGGCCATGCAAGACACAAAATACAAGCATATTGACGTCACGAGCATGCCAATGTGCTACGGGAGTCAAACTCCCTTTCATGAAGGCAAAAGCCTTACCTGGGCAATCCAAATAAGGTTTTGAATATTCCAGAAGGGAATATGGTGCAGTTTCCATTTGAGCGTATGAATTATCAGTAATGTTCAAAATGGTCCGGTTAGCTCAAACAATGCCAGCGTTTCGCCCCAGTGTGCCGTTGGGCTCGTCAGTTGGTACACACACGCCTACCAATACGCGTGGCTAGCACATACTGAGAAGGCCATGCAAGACACAAAATACAAGCATTATTGACGTCACGAGCATGCCAGTGTGCTACGGGAGTCAAACTCCCTTTCTTAAAGACAAAAGCCTTACCTTGGCAATCCAAATAATGTTTTGAATATTCCAGAAGGGAATATGGTGCAGTTTCCATTTGAGCGGTTGAATTATCAATAAATCACCAAAAAGGTCCGATTAGCTCAAACAATGCCAGCGTTTCGCCCCAGTGTGCCGCTGGGCTCGTCAGTTGATACAGACACAGATACCAATACGCACGGCTAGCACATACTTAGAAGGCCATGCAAGACACAAAATACAAGCAGTATTGACGTTACGGGCATGCCGATGTGCTACGGGAGTCAAACTCCCTTTCATCAGGAAAAAAGCCTTACATTGGCAATCCAAATAAAGTTTTGAATATTCCAGAAGGGAATAAGATGCTGTTTCCATTTGAGCGGATGAATTATCAATAAATGATCAAAATGGTCCGGTTAGCTCAAACAATGCCAGCGTTTCGCCCCACTGTGCCGATGGGCTTGTCAGTTGGTACAGACACGCCTACAAATACGCGTGGCTAGCACATACTGAGAAGGCCATGCAACACACAAAATACAAGCAGTATTGACGTCACGAGCATGCCAATGTGCTACTGGAGTCAAGATCCCATTCATAAAGACAAAACCCTTACCTTGGCAATCTAAATAAGGTTTTGAATATTCCAGGAGGGAATATGATGCAGTTTCGATTTGAGCGGATGATTTATCAATAAATGATCAAAATGGGCCGGTTAGCTCAAACAATGCCAGCGAATCGCCCCAGTGTGCCGTTGGGCTCGTCAGTTGGTACAGACACGCCTACAAATACGCGTGGCTAGCACATTCTGACAAGGTCATGCAAGACACAAAATACAAGCAGTATTGACGTCACGAGCATGCCAATGTGCAACGGGAGTCAAACTCCCTTTCATTTAGACAAAAGCCTTACCTTGGCAATCGAAATAAGGTTTTGAATATTCCAGAAGGGAATATGGTGCAGTTTCCATTTGAGCGGATGAATTATCAATAAATCACCAAAATGGACCGGTTAGCTCAAACAATGCCAGCGTTTCGCCCCAGTGTGCCGTTGGGCTCGTCAGTTGGTACAGACACACCTACCAATACGCGAGGCTAGCTTATACCGAGAAGGCCATGCAAGACACAAAATACAAGCATATTGACGTCACGAGCATGCCAATGTGCTACGGGAGTCATACTGCCTTTCATAAAGACAAAAGCCTTACCTTATCAATCCAAATAATGTTTTGAATATTCCAGAAGGGAATATGATGCAGTTTCCATTCGAGCGGATGAATTATCAATAAATCACCAAAATAGCCCTGTTAGCTCAAACAATGCCAGCGTTTCGCCCCAGTGTGCCGTTGGGCTCGCCAGTTGGTACAGACAAACCTACAAATACGCGTGGCTAGCACATACTGAGAAGGCCATGCAAGACACAAAATACAAGCAGTATTGACGTCACGAGCATGCCAATGTGCTACGGGAGTCAAACTCCCTTTCATAAGACAACAGCCTTACCTTGGCAATCCAAATTAGCTTTTGAATATTCCAGAAGGGAATATGATGCAATTTCCATTTGAGCGTGTGAATTATCAATAAATGATCAAAATGGTCCGGTTAGCTCAAACAATGCCAGCGTTTCGCTCCAGTGTGCCGTTGGGCTCGTCAGTTGGTACAGACACACCTACCAATACGCGTGGCTAGCACATAATGAAAAGGCCATGCAAGACACAAAATACAAGCAGTATTGACGTCACGAGCCTGCCAATGTGCTACTGGAGTCAAGCTCCCTTTCATAAAGACAAAAGCCTTACCTTGGCAATCCAAATAAGGTTTTGAATATTCCAGGAGGGAATAAGATGCAGTTTCGATTTGAGCGGATGATTTATCAATAAATGATCAAAATGGTCCGGTTAGTTCAAACAATGCCAGCGAATCGCCCCAGTGTGCCGTTGGGCTCGTCAGTTGGTACAGACACGCCTACCAATACGCGTGGCTAGCACATACTGAGAAGGCCAGGCAAGACACAAAATACAAGCAGTATTGACATCACGAGCATGCCAATGTGCTACTGGAGTCAAGCTCCCTTTCATGAAGACAAAAGCCTTACCTTGGCAATACAAATATGGTTTTGAATATTCCAGGAGGGAATATGATGCAGTTTCGATTTGAGCGGATGATTTATCAATAAATGATCAAAATGGTCCGGTTAGTTCAAACAATGCCAGCGAATCGCCCCAGTGTGCCGTTGGGCTCGTCAGTTGGTACAGACACGCCTACCAATACGCGTGGCTAGCACATACTGAGAAGGCCAGGCAAGACACAAGATACAAGCAGTATTGACGTTACTAGAATGCCAATGTGCTACGGGAGTCAAACTCCCTTTCATAAAGACAAAAGCCTTACGTTGGCAATCCAAATAAGGTTTTGAATATTCCAGAAGGGAATATGATGCAGTTTCCATTTTAGCGGATGAATTATCAATAAATGATCAAAATGGTCCGGTTAGTTCAAACAATGCCAGCGTTTCGCCCCAGTGTGCCGTTGGGCTCGTCAGTTGGTAAAGACACACCTACCAATAGGCGTGGCAAGCCCATACTGAGAAGGCCATGCAAGACACAAAATACAAGCAGTATTGACGTCACGAATATGCCAATGTGCTACGGGAATCAAACTCCCTTTCATAAAGACAAAAGCCTTACCTTATCAATCCAAATAATGTTTTGAATATTCTAGAAGGGAATATGATGCAGTTTCCATTTGAGCGGATGAATTATAAATAAATGATCAAATTGGTCCGGTTAGCTCAAACAAAGCCAGCGTTTCGCCCCAGTGTGCTGTTTGGCTCGTGAGTTGGTACAGACACACCTACCAATACGCGTGGCTAGCACATACTGAGAAGGCCATGCAGACACAAAATACAAGCAGTATTGACGTCACGAGCGTGCCAATTTGTTACGGGAATCAAACTCCCTTCCATCGAAACAAAAGCCTTACCTTGGCAATCCAAATAAGGTTTTGAATATTCCAGAAGGGAATATGATGCAGTTTCCATTTGAGCGGATGAAATATCAATAAATGATCAAAATGGTCCGGTTAGCTCAAACAATGCAAGCGTTTCGCCCCAGTGTGCCGTTGGACTCATCAGTTGGTACAGATACGCCTACCAATACGCGTGGCTAGCACATACAGAGAAGGCCATGCAAGTCATAAAATACAAGCTGTATTGACGTCACGAGCATGCCAATGTGCTACGGGAGTCAAACTCCCTTTCATAAAGACAAAAGCCTTACCTTGGCAATCCAAAAAAGATTTGAATATTCCAGAAAGGAATATGATGTAGTTTCCATTTGAGCGGATAAATTATCAATAAATTATCAAAATGATCCGGTTAGCTCAAACAATGTCAGCGTTTCGCCCCAGGGTGCCGTTGGGCTCGTCAGTTGGTACAGACACACCTAAGAATACGCGTGGCTAGCACATACTGAGAAGGCCATGCAAGACACAAAATACAAGCAGTATTGACGACACGAGCATGCCAATGTGCTACGGTATCCAACTCCCTTTCATAAAGGCAAAAGCCTTACCTTGGCAATCCAAATAATGTTTTGAATATTCTAGAAGGGAATATGATGCAGTTTCCATTTGAGTGGATGAATAATCAATAAATGATCAAAATGGTCCGGTTATCTCAAACAATGCCAGCGTTTTGCCCCAGTGTGCCGTTGGGATCGTCAGTTGGTACAGACACACCTACCAATACGCGCGGCTAGCACATACTGAGAAGGCCATGCAAGACACAAAGTACAAGCAGTATTGACGTCACGAGCATGCCAATGTGCTACGGGAGTCAAACTCCCTTTTATAAAGACAAAAGCCTTACCTTGGCAATCCAAATAGGGTTTTGAATATTCCAGAAGGGAATATGATGCACTTTCCATTTGAGCGGATGAATTATCAATAAATGATCAAAATGGTCCGGTTAGCTCAAACAATGCCAGCGTTTCGCCCAATTGTGCCGTTGGGCTTGTCAGTTGGTAAAGACACACCTACCAATAGGCGTGGCTAGCACAATCTGAGAAGGTCATGCAAGACACAAAATACAAGCAGTATTGACGTCACGAGCATGCCAATGTGCTACGGGATTCAATCTCCCTTTCATTAAGACAAAGGCCTTACCTAGGCAATCCAAATAACGTTTTGAATATTCCAGAAGGGAATATGATGCAGTTTCCATTTGAGCGGATGAATTATCAATAAATGATCAAAATGGTCCGCTTAGCTCAAACAATGCCAGCGTTTCGCCCCAGTGTGCCGTTGGGCTCGTCAATTGGTACAGACACACCTAAGAATACGCGTGGCTAGCACATACTGAGAAGGTCATGCAAGACACAAAATACAAGCAGTATTGACGTCACGACCGTGCCAATGTGTTACGGGAATCAAACTCCCTTTCATCGAGACAAAAGCCTTACCTTGGCAATCCAAATAAAGTTTTGAATATTCCAGAAGGGAATATGA
This sequence comes from Meconema thalassinum, assembly GCA_946902985.2. Lineage (NCBI taxonomy): Eukaryota > Metazoa > Arthropoda > Insecta > Orthoptera > Tettigoniidae > Meconema > Meconema thalassinum. The sequence goes on from OX336390.1 coordinate 346,166,038, forward strand.
TGCAGTTTCCATTCGAGCGGATGAATTATCAATAAATGATTAAAATGGTCCGGTTAGCTCAAACAATGCCAGCGTTTCGCCCCAGTGTGCCGTTGGGCTCATCAGTTGGTACAGATACGCCTACCAATACGCGTGGCTAGCACATACTGAGAAGGCCATGCAAGACACAAAATACAAGCAGTATTGACGACACGAGCATGCCAATGTGCTACGGGAGTCAAACGCCCTTTCATAAAGACAAAAGCATTACCTTGGCAATCCAAATAAGGTTTTGAATATTCCAGAAGGGAATATGATGCAGTTTCCATTTGTGCGGATGAATTATCAATAAATGATCAAAATGGTCCAGTTAGCTCAAACAATGCCAGCGTTTCGAACCACTGTGCCGTTGGGCTTGTCAGTTGGTACAGACACGCCTACCAATACGCGTGGCTAGCAAATTCTGAGAAGGCCAAGCAAGACACAAAATACAATCAGTATTGACGTCACGAGCATGCCAATGTGCTACGGGAGTCAAGCTCCCTTTCATAAAGCCAAAGCCATACCTTGGCAATCCAAATAAGGTTTTGAATATTCCAGAAGGGAATATGATGCAGTACACATTTGAGCGGATGAATTATCAATAAATGATCAAAATGATCCGGTTAGCACAAACAATGCCAGCGTTTCGCCCCAGTGTGCCGTTGGGCTCGTCAGTTGGTACAGACACACCTACCAATAGGCGTGGCTAGCACATACTGAGAAAGCCATGCAAGACACAAAATACAAGCAGTATTGACGTCACGAGCATGCCAATGTGCTACGGGATTCAAACTCCCTTTCATAAGGACAAAAGCCTTACCTTGACAGTCCAAATAATGTTTTGAATATTCCAGAAGGGAATATGGTGCAGTTTCCATTTGAGCGGATGAATAATCAATAAATGATCAAAAAGGTCGGGTTAGCTGAAACAATGCCAGGGTTTCGCCCCAGTGTGCCGTTCGGCTCGTCAGTTGGTACAGACTCGCCTACCAATACGCGTGGCTAGCTCATACTGAGAAGGCCATGCAAGACACAAAATACAAGCAGTATTGACGTCTCGATCATGCCAATGTGCTACGGTATCCAACTCCCTTTCATAAAGACAAAAGACTTACTTTGGCAATCCAAATAATGTTTTGAATATTCCAGAAGGGAATACGGTGCAGTTGCCATTTGAGCGGATGAATTATCAATAAATGATCAAAATGGTCCGGTTAGCTCAAACAATGCCAGCGTTTCGCCCCAGTGTGCCGTTGGGCTCGTCAGTTGGTAAAGACACACCTACCAATAGGCGTGGCTAGCACATTCTGAGAAGGTCATGCAAGACACAAAATACAAGCAGTATTGACGTCACGAGCATGCCAATGTGCTACGGGAGTCACACTCCCTTTCATCAGGACAAAAGCCTTACCTAGGCAATCCAAATAACGTTTTGAATATTCCAGAAGGGGATATGATGCAGTTTCCATTTGAGCGGATGAATTATCAATAAATGATCAAAATGGTCCGCTTAGCTCAAACAATGCCAGCGTTTCGCCCCAGTGTGCCGTTGGGCTCGTTAATTGGTACAGACACACCTAAGAATACGCGTGGCTAGCACATACTGAGAAGGCCATGCAAGACACAAAATACAAGCAGTATTGACGTCACGAGCGTGCCAATGTGTTACGGGAATCAAACTCCCTTTCATCGAGACAAAAGCCTTACCTTGGCAATCCAAATAAGGTTTTGAATATTCCAGAAGGGAATATGATGCAGTTTCCATTCGAGCGGATGAATTATCTATAAATGATCAAAATGGTCCGGTTAGCTCAAACAATGCCAGCGTTTCGCCCCAGTGTGCCGTTGGGCTCATCAGTTGGTACAGATACGCCTAACAATACGCGTGGCTAGCACATACTGAGAAGGCCATGCAAGACATAAAATACAAGCTGTATTGACGTCACGAGCATGCCAATGTGCTACGGGAGTCAAACTCCCTTTCATAAAGACAAAAGCCTTACCTTGGCAATCCAAAAAATATTTGAATATTCCAGAAGGGAATATGATGTGGTTTCCATTTGAGGTGATGAATTATCAATAAATGATCAAAATGGTCCGGTTAACTGAAACAATGCCAGCGGTTCACCCCAGTGTGCCGTTGGGCTCGTCAGTTGGTACAGACACATCTAAGAATACGCGTGGCTAGCACATACTGAGAAGGCCATGCAAGACACAAAATACAAGCAGTATTGACGTCACGAGCGTGCCAATGTGTTACGGGAATCAAACTCCCTTCCATCGAAACAAAAGCCTTACCTTGGCAATCCAAATAAGGTTCTGAATATTCCAGAAGGGAATATGATGCAGTTTCCATTTGAGCGGATGAAATATCAATAAATGATCAAAATGGTCCGGTTAGCTCAAACAATGCAAGCGTTTCGCCCCAGTGTGCCGTTGGGCTCATCAGTTGGTACAGATACGCCTACCAATACGCGTGGCTAGCACATACAGAGATGGCCATGCAAGTCATAAAATACAAGCTGTATTGACGTCACGAGCATGCCAATGTGCTACGGGAGTCAAACTCCCTTTCATAAAGACAAAAGCCTTACCTTGGCGATCCAAAAAAGATTTGAATATTCCAGAAAGGAATATGATGTAGTTTCCATTTGAGCGGATAAATTATCAATAAATTATCAAAATGATCCGGTTAGCTCAAACAATGCCAGCGTTTCGCCCCAGGGTGCCGTTGGGCTCGTCAGTTGGTACAGACACACCTAAGAATACGCGTGGCTAGCACATACTGAGAAGGCCATGCAAGACACAAAATACAAGCAGTATTGACGACACGAGCATGCCAATGTGCTACGGTATCCAACTCCCTTTCATAAAGGCAAAAGCCTTACCTTGGCAATCCAAATAATGTTTTGAATATTCTAGAAAGGAATATGATGCAGTTTCCATTTGAGTGGATGAATAATCAATAAATGATCAAAATGGTCCGGTTATCTCAAACAATGCCAGCGTTTTGCCCCAGTGTGCCGTTGGGCTCGTCAGTTGGTACAGACACACCTACCAATACGCGCGGCTAGCACATACTGAGAAGGCCATGCAAGACACAAAATACAAGCAGTATTGACGTCACGAGCATGCCAATGTGCTACGGGAGTCAAACTCCCTTTCATAAAGACAAAAGCCTTACCTTGGCAATCCAAATAGGGTTTTGAATATTCCAGAAGGGAATATGATGCACTTTCCATTTGAGCGGATGAATTATCAATAAATGATCAAAATGGTCCGGTTAGCTCAAACAATGCCAGCGTTTCGCCCAATTGTGCCGTTGGGCTTGTCAGTTGGTAAAGACACACCTACCAATAGGCGTGGCTAGCACATACTGAGAAGGCCATGCAAGACACAAAATACAAGCAGTATTGACGTCACGAGCGTGCCAATGTGTTACGGGAATCAAACTCCCTTTCATCGAGACAAAAGCCTTACCTTGGCAATCCAAATAAGGTTTTGAATATTCCAGAAGGGAATATGATGCAGTTTCCATTCGAGCGGATGAATTATCAATAAATGATCAAAATGGTCCGGTTAGCTCAAACAATGCCAGCGTTTCGCCCCAGTGTGCCGTTGGGCTCATCAGTTGGTACAGATACGCCTACCAATACGCGTGGCTAGCACATACTGAGAAGGCCATGCAAGACATAAAATACAAGCTGTATTGACGTCATGAGCATGCCAATGTGCTACGGGAGTCAAACTCCCTTTCATAAAAACAAAAGCCTTACCTTGGCAATCCAAAAAATATTTGAATATTCCAGAAGGGAATATGATGTGGTTTCCATTTGAGGTGATGAATTATCAATAAATGATCAAAATGGTCCGGTTAGCTGAAACAATGCCAGCGTTTCGCCCCAGGGTGCCGTTGGGCTCGTCAGTTGGTACAGACACACCTAAGAATACGCGTGGCTAGCACATACTGAGAAGGCCATGCAAGACACAAAATACAAGCAGTATTGACGACACGAGCATGCCAATGTGCTACGGTATCAAACTCCCTTTCATAAAGGCAAAAGCCTTACCTTGGCAATCCAAATAATGTGTTGAATATTCTAGAAGGGAATATGATGCAGTTTCCATTTGAGCGGATGAATAATCAATAAATGATCAAAATGGTCCGGTTATCTCAAACAATGCCAGCGTTTCGCCCCAGTGTGCCGTTGGGCTCGTCAATTGGTACAGACGCACCAACCAATAGGCGTGGCTAGCAGATACTGAGAAGGCCATGCAAGACACAAAATACAAGCAGTATTGACGTCACCAGCATGCCAATGTGCTACGGGAGTCAAACGCCCTTTCATAAAGACAAAAGCATTACCTTGGCAATCCAAATAAGGTTTTGAATATTCCAGAAGGGAATATGATGCAGTTTCCATTTGAGCGGATGAATTATCAATAAATGATCAAAATGGTCCAGTTAGCTCAAACAATGCCAGCGTTTCGAACCACTGTGCCGTTGGGCTTGTCAGTTGGTACAGACACGCCTACCAATACGCGTGGCTAGCAAATTCTGAGAAGGCCAAGCAAGACACAAAATACAAGCAGTATTGACGTCACGAGCATGCCAATGTGCTACGGGAGTCAAGCTCCCTTTCATAAAGCCAAAGCCTTACCTTGGCAATCCAAATAAGGTTTTGAATATTCCAGAAGGGAATATGATGCAGTACACATTTGAGCGGATGAATTATCAATAAATGATCAAAATGATCCGGTTAGCACAAACAATGCCAGCGTTTCGCCCCAGTGTGCCGTTGGGCTCGTCAGTTGGTACAGACACACCTACCAATAGGCGTGGCTAGCACATACTGAGAAAGCCATGCAAGACACAAAATACAAGCAGTATTGACGTCACGAGCATGCCAATGTGCTACGGGATTCAAACTCCCTTTCATAAGGACAAAAGCCTTACCTTGACAATCCAAATAATGTTTTGAATATTCCAGAAGGGAATATGGTGCAGTTTCCATTTGAGCGGATGAATTATCAATAAATGATCAAAAAGGTCGGGTTAGCTGAAACAATGCCAGGGTTTCGCCCCAGTGTGCCGTTTGGCTCGTCAGTTGGTACAGACTCGCCTACCAATACGCGTGGCTAGCACATACTGAGAAGGCCATGCAAGACACAAAATACAAGCAGTATTGACGTCTCGATCTTGCCAATGTGCTACGGTATCCAACTCCCTTTCATAAAGACAAAAGACTTACTTTGGCAATCCAAATAATGTTTTGAATATTCCAGAAGGGAATATGGTGCAGTTTCCATTTGAGCGGATGAATTATCAATAAATGATCAAAATGGTCCGGTTAGCTCAAACAATGCCAGCGTTTCGCCCCAGTGTGCCGTTGGGCTCGTCAGTTGGTAAAGACACACCTACCAATAGGCGTGGCTAGCACATTCTGAGAAGGTCATGCAAGACACAAAATACAAGCAGTATTGACGTCACGAGCATGCCAATGTGCTACGGGAGTCACACTCCCTTTCATCAGGACAGAAGCCTTACCTAGGCAATCCAAATAACGTTTTGAATATTCCAGAAGGGGATATGATGCAGTTTCCATTTGAGCGGATGAATTATCAATAAATGATCAAAATGGTCCGCTTAGCTCAAACAATGCCAGCGTTTCGCCCCAGTGTGCCGTTGGGCTCGTTAATTGGTACAGACACACCTAAGAATACGCGTGGCTAGCACATACTGAGAAGGCCATGCAAGACACAAAATACAAGCAGTATTGACGTCACGAGCGTGCCAATGTGTTACGGGAATCAAACTCCCTTTCATCGAGACAAAAGCCTTACCTTGGCAATCCAAATAAGGTTTTGAATATTCCAGAAGGGAATATAATGCAGTTTCCATTCGAGCGGATGAATTATCTATAAATGATCAAAATGGTCCGGTTAGCTCAAACAATGCCAGCGTTTCGCCCCAGTGTGCCGTTGGGCTCATCAGTTGGTACAGATACGCCTACCAAAACGCGTGGCTAGCACATACAGAGAAGGCCATGCAAGACATAAAATACAAGCTGTATTGACGTCACGAGCATGCCAATGTGCTACGGGAGTCAAACTCCCTTTCATAAAGACAAAAGCCTTACCTTGGCAATCCAAAAAATATTTGAAAATTCCAGAAGGGAATATGATGTGGTTTCCATTTGAGGTGATGAATTATCAATAAATGATCAAAATGGTCCGGTTAGCTGAAACAATGCCAGCGGTTCACCCCAGTGTGCCGTTGGGCTCGTCAGTTGGTACAGACACACCTAAGAATACGCGTGGCTAATACATACTGAGAAGGCCATGCAAGACACAAAATACAAGCAGTATTGACGACACGAGCATGCCAATGTGCTACGGTATCAAACTCCCTTTCATAAAGGCAAAAGCCTTACCTTGGCAATCCAAATAATGTTTTGAATATTCTAGAAGGGAATATGATGCAGTTTCCATTTGAGCGGATGAATAATCAATAAATGATCAAAATGGTCCGGTTATCTCAAACAATGCCAGCGTTTTGCCCCAGTGTGCCGTTGGGCTCGTCAATTGGTACAGACGCACCTAACAATACGCGTGGCTAGCACATACTGAGAAGGCCATGCAAGACACAAAATACAAGCAGTATTGACGTCACCAGCATGCCGATGTGCTACGGGAGTCAAACGCCCTTTCATAAAGACAAGAGCATTACCTTGGCAATCCAAATAAGGTTTTGAATATTCCAGAAGGGAATATGATGCAGTTTCCATTTGAGCGGATGTATTATCAATAAATGATCAAAATGGTCCGGTTAGCTCAAACAATGCCAGCATTTCGCCCCACTGTGCCGTTGGGCTTGTCAGTTGGTACAGACACGCCTACCAATTCGCGTGGCTAGCACATACTGAGAAGGCCAAGCAAGACACAAAATACAAGCGGTATTGACGTCACGAGCATGCCAATGTGCTACGGGAGGCAAGCTCCCTTTCATAAAGCCAAAGCCTTACCTTGGCAATCCAAATAAGGTTTTGAATATTCCAGAAGGGAATATGATGCAGTACACATTTGAGCGGATGAATTATCAATAAATGATCAAAATGGTCCGGTTAGCACAAACAATGCCAGCGTTTCGCCCCAGTGTGCCGTTGGGCTCGTCAGTTGGTACAGACACACCTACCAATAGGCGTGGCTAGCACATACTGAGAAGGCCATGCAAGACACAAAATACAAGCAGTATTGACGTCACGAGCATGCCAATGTGCTACGGGATTCAAACTCCCTTTCATAAGGACAAAAGCCTTACCTTGACAATCCAAATAATGTTTAGAATATTCCAGAAGGGAATATGGTGCAGTTTCCATATGAGCGGATGAATTATCAATAAATGATCAAAAAGGTCGGGTTAGCTGAAACAATGCCAGCGTTTCGCCCCAGTGTGCCGTTGGGCTTGTCAGTTGGTAAAGACACACCTACCAATAGGCGTGGCTAGCACATTCTGAGAAGGTCATGCAAGACACAAAATACAAGCAGTATTGACGTCACGAGCATGCCAATGTGCTACGGGAGTCAATCTCCCTTTCATTAAGACAAAAGCCTTACCTTGGCAATCCATATAAGGTTTTGAATATTCCAGAAGGGAATATGGTGCAGTTTCCATTTGAGCGGATGAATTTTCAATAAATGATCAAAATGGTGCAGTTAGCTCAAACAATGCCAGCGTTTCGCCCCAGTGTGCCGTTGGGCTCGTCAATTGGTACAGGCACACCTACCAATACGCGGGGCTAGCACATACTGAGAAAGCCATGCAAGACACAAAATACAAGCAGTATTCACGTCACGAGCCAGCCAATGTTTTACGGGAGTCAAACTCTCTTTCATCAGGACAAATGCCTTACCTTGGCAATCCAAATAAGGTTTTGAATATTCCAGAAGGGAATATGATGTAGTTTCCATTTGAGCGGATGAATTATCAATAAATGATCAAAATGGTCCGGTTAGCTCAAACAATGCCAGCGTTTCGCCCCAGTGTGCCGTTGGGCTCGTCAGTTGGTACAGATACGCCTACCAATACGCGTGGCAGGCACATACTGAGAAGGCCATGCAGGACACAAAATACAAGCATTATTGACGTCACGAGCATGCCAATGTGCTACGGGAGTCAAACTCCCTTTCATAAAGACAAAAGCCTTACCTTGGTAATCCAAATAATGTTTTGAATATTCCAGAAGGGAATATGGTGCAGTTACCATTTGAGCGGATGAATTATCAATAAATGATCAAAAAGGTCGGGTTAGTTCAAACAATGCCAGCGTTTCGCCCCAGTGTGCCGTTCGGCTCGTCAGTTGGTACAGACACGCCTACCAATACGCGTGGCTAGCACATACTGAGAAGGCCATGCAAGACACAAAATACAAGCAGTATTGACGTTACGATCATGCCAATGTGCTACGGTATCCAACTCCCTTTCATAAAGACAAAAGCCTTACCTTGGCAATTCAAATAATGTTTTGAATATTCCAGTAGGGAATATGGTGCAGATTCCATTTGAGCGGATGAATTATCAATAAATGATCAAAATGGTCCAGTTAGCTCAAACAATGCCAGCGTTTCGCCCCAGTGGGCCGTTGGGCTCGTCAATTGGTACAGACACACCTACCAATACGCGGGGCTAGCACATACTGAGAAGGCCATGCAAGACACAAAATACAAGCAGTATTGACGTCACGAGCATGCCAATGTGCTACGGGAGTCAAACTCCCTTTCATAAATACAAAAGCCTTAATTGGCAATCCAAATAAGGTTTTGAATATTCCAGAAGGGAATATGGTGCAGTTTCCATTTGAGCGGATTAATTATCAATAAATCACCAAAATAGTCCGGTTAGCTCAAACAATGCCAGCGTTTTGCCCCAGTGTGCCATTGGGCTCGTCAGTTGGTACAGACACACATACCAATACGCACGGCTAGCACATACTGAGAAGGCCATGCAAGACACAAAATACCAGCAGTATTGACGTCACGAGCATGCCAATGTGCTACGGGAGTCAAACTCCCTTTCATAAAGACAAAAGCCTTATCTTGGCAATTCAAATAGGGTTTTGAATATTCCAGAAGGGAATATGATGCACTTTCCATTTGAACGGATGAATTATCAATAAATGATCAAAATGGTCCGGTTAGCTCAAACAATGCCAGCGTTTCGCCCCAGTGTGCCGTTGGGCTCGTCAGTTGGTAAAGACACACCTACCAATAGGCGTGGCTAGCACATTCTGAGAAGGTCATGCAAGACACAAAATACAAGCAGTATTGACGTCACGAGCATGCCAATGTGCTACGGGAGTCAAACTCCCTTTCATCAGGACAAAAGCCTTACCTAGGCAATCCAAATAACGTTTTGAATATTCCAGAAGGGAATATGATGCAGTTTCCATTTGAGCGGAGGAATTATCAATAAATGATCAAAATGGTCCGCTTAGCTCAATCAATGCCAGCGTTTCGCCCCACTGTGCCGTTGGGCTTGTCAGTTGGTACAGACACGCCTACAAATACGCGTGGCTAGCACATACTCAGAAGGCCATGCAAGACACAATATACAAGCAGTATTGACGTCACGAGCATGCCAATGTGCTTCGGGAGTCAAGCTCCCTTTCGTAAAGACAAAAGCCTTACCTTGGCAATCCAAATAAGGTTTTGAATATTCCAGAAGGGAATTTGATGCAGTTTCCATTCGAGCGGATGAATTATCAATAAATGATCAAAATGGTCTGGTTAGCTAAAGCAATGCCAGCGTTTCGCCCCAGTGTGCCGTTGGGCTCGTCAGTTGGTACAGACACGCCTACCAATACGCGTGGCTAGCACATACTGAGAAGGCAATGCAAGACACAAAATACAAGCAGTATTGACGTCACGAGCATGCCAATGTGCTACGGGAGTCAAACTCCCTTTCATAAAGACAAAAGCCTTACCTTGGCAATCCAAATAAGGTTTTGAATATTCCAGAAGGGAATATAATGCAGTTTTCATTTGAGCGGATGAATTATAAATAAATGATCCAAATGGTCCGGTTAACTCAACAATGCCAGCGTTTCGCCCCAGTGAGCCGTTGGGCTCGTCCGTTGGTACAGACACACCTACCAATACGCGTGGCTAGCTCATACTGAGAAGGCCATGCAAGACACAAAATACAAGCAGTATTGACCTCACGAGCATGCCAATGTGCTACGGGAGTCAAACTACCTTTCATAAAGATAAAAGACTTACCTTGGCAATCCAAATAAGGTTTTGAATATTCCAGAAGGGAATATGGTGCAGTTTCCATTTGAGCGGATTAATTATCAATAAATGATCAAAATGGTCCGGCTAGCTCAAACAATGCCAGCGATTCGCCCCAGTGTGCCGTTGGGCTCGTCAGTTGGTACAGACACACCTAAGAATACGCGTGGCTAGCACATACTGAGAAGGCCATGCAAGACACAAAATACAAGCAGTATTGACGTCACGAGCATGCCAATGTGCTACGGAAGTCAATCTCACATTCATAACGACAAAAGCCTTACCTCATCAATCCAAATAATGTTTTGAATATTCCAGAAGGGAATATGATGCAGTTTCCATTTGAGCGGATGTATTATCAATAAATGATCAAAATGGTCCGGTTAGCTCAAACAAGACCAGCGTTTCGCCCCAGTGTGGCGTTGGGCTCGTCAATTTGTACAGACACACCTACAAATACGCGTGGCTAGCACATACTGAGAAGGCCATACAAGACACAAAATACAAGCAGTATTGACGTTACGAGCATGCCAATGTGCTACGGGAGTCAAACTCCCTTTCATAAAGACAAAAGATTTACGTTGGCAATCCAAATAAGGTTTTGAATATTCCAGAAGGGAATATGATGCTGTTTCCATTTGAGCGGATGAATTATCAATAAATGATCAAAATGGTCCGGTTAGTTCAAACAATGCCAGCGTTTCTCCCCAGTGTGCCGTTGGGCTCGTCAGTTGGTAAAGACCCACCTACCAATAGGCGTGGCAAGCACATACTGAGAAGGCAATGCAAGACAAAAAATACAAGCAGTATTGACGTCACGAGCATGCCAATGTGCTACGGGAGTCAAACTCCCTTTCATAAAGACAAAAGCCTTACCTTATCAATCCAAATAATGTTTTGAATATTCCAGAAGGGAATATGATGCAGTTTCCATTCGAGCGGATGAATTATCAATAAATCACCAAAATAGTCCTGTTAGCTCAAACAATGCCAGCGTTTCGCCCCAGTGTGCCGTTGGGCTCGCCAGTTGGTACAGACACACCTACCAAAACGCGTGGCTGGCACATACTGAGAAGGCCATTCAAGACACAAAATACAGGCAGTATTGACGTCACGAGCATGCCAATGTGCTACGGGAGTCAAACTCCCTTTCATAAGACAACAGCCTTACGTTGGCAATCCAAATAAGGTTTTGAATATTCCAGAAGGGAATATGATGCAGTTTCCATTTGAGCGGATGAATTATCATTAAATGATCAAAATGGTCCGGTTAGCCCAAACAATGCCAGCGTTTCGCTCCAGTGTGCCGTTTGGCTCGTCAGTTGGTACAGACACACCTACCAATACGCGTGGCTAGCACATAATGAGAAGGCCATGCAGGACACAAAATACAAGCAGTATTGACCTCACGAGCATGCCAATGTGCTACAGGAGTCAAACTCCCTTTCATAAAGACAAAAGCCTTACCTTGGCAATCCAAAAATGATTTGAATATTCCAGAAGGGAATATGATGTAGTTTCCATTTGAGCGGATAAATTATCAATAAATGATCAAAATGATCCGGTTATCTCAAACAATGCCAGCGTTTCGCCCCAGTGTGCCGTTGGGCTCGTCAGTTGGTACAGACACACCTAAGAATACGCGTGGCTAGCACATACTGAGAAGGCCATGCAAGACACAAAATACAAGCAGTATTGACCTCACGAGCATGCCAATGTGCTACGGTATCCAACTCCCTTTCATAAAGGCAAAAGCCTTACCTTGGCAATCCAAATAATGTTTTGAATATTCCAGAAGGGAATATGATGCACTTTCCATTTGAGCGGATGAATTATCAATAAATGATCAAAATGGTCCGGTTAGCTCAAACAATGCCAGCGTTTCGCCCCAGTGTGCCGTTGGGCTTGTCAGTTGGTAAAGACACACCTACCAATAGGCGTGGCTAGCACATTCTGAAAAGGTCATGCAAGACACAAAATACAAGCAGTATTGACGTCACGAGCATGCCAATGTGCTACGGGAGTCAATCTCCCTTTCATTAAGACAAAAGCCTTACCTTGGCAATCCAAATAAGGTTTTGAATATTCCAGAAGGGAATATGGTGCAGTTTCCATTTGAGCTGATGAATTATCAATAAATCACCAAAATGGTCCGGTTAGCTCAAACAATGCCAGCGTTTCGCCCCAGTGTGCCGTTGGGCTCGTCAGTTGGTACAGACACACCTACCAATACGCGAGGCTAGCTTATACCGAGAAGGCCATGCAAGACATAAAATACAAGCATATTGACGTCACGAGCATGCCAATGTGCTACGGGAGTCAAACTCCCTTTCATAAAGACAAAAGCCTTACCTTGGCAATTCAAATAGGGTTTTGAATATTCCAGAAGGGAATATGATGCACTTTCCATTTGAACGGGTGAATTATCAATAAATGATCAAAATGGGCCGGTTAGCTCAAACAATGCCAGCGTTTCGCCCCAGTGTGCCGTTGGGCTCGTCAATTGGTAAAGACACACCTACCAATAGGCGTGGCTAGCACATTCTGAGAAGGTCATGCAAGACACAAAATACAAGCAGTATTGACGTCACGAGCATGCCAATGTGCTACGGGAGTCAAACTCCCTTTCATCAGGACAAAAGCCTTACCTAGGCAATCCAAATAACGTTTTGAATATTCCAGAAGGGAATATGATGCAGTTTCCATTTGAGCGGAGGAATTATCAATAAATGTTCAAAATGGTCCGCTTAGCTCAAACAATGCCAGCGTTTCGCCCCAGTGTGCCGTTGGGCTCGTCAGTTGGTACAGACACGCCTACCAATACGCGTGGCTAGCACATACTGAGAAGGCCATGCAAGACACAAAATACAAGCAGTATTGACGTCACGAGCATGCCAATGTGCTACGGGAGTCAAACTCCCTTTCATAAAGATAAAAGACTTACCTTGGCAATCCAAATAAGGTTTTGAATATTCCAGAAGGGAATATGGTGCAGTTTCCATTTGAGCGGATGAATTATCAATAAATCACCAAAATGGTCAGGTAAGCTCAAACAATGCCAGCGTTTCGCCCCAGTGTGCCGTTGGGCTCGTCAGTTGGTACAGACACACCTACCAATACGCGAGGCTAGCTTATACCGAGAAGGCCATGCAAGACACAAAATACAAGCATATTGACGTCACGAGCATGCCAATGTGCTACGGGAGTCAAACTCCCTTTCATAAAGACAAAAGCCTTACCTTGGCTATTCAAATAGGGTTTTGAATATTCCAGAAGGGAATATGATGCACTTTCCATTTGAACGGATGAATTATCAGTAAATGATCAAAATGGTCCGGTTAGCTCGAACAATGCCAGCGTTTCGCCCCAGTGTGCCGTTGGGCTCGTCAGTTGGTAAAGACACACCTACCAATAGGCGTGGCTAGCACATTCTGAGAAGGTCATGCAAGACACAAAATACAAGCAGTATTGACGTCACGAGCATGCCAATGTGCTACGGGAGTCAAACTCCCTTTCATAAAGACAAAAGCCTTACCTTGGCAATCCAAATAAAGTTTTGAATATTCCAGAAGGGAATATAATGCAGTTTTCATTTGAGCGGATGAATTATAAATAAATGATCCAAATGGTCCGGTTAACTCAACAATGCCAGCGTTTCGCCCCAGTGAGCCATTGGGCTCGTCCGTTGGTACAGACACACCTACCAATACGCGTGGCTAGCTCATACTGAGAAGGCCATGCAAGACACAAAATACAAGCAGTATTGACGTCACGAGCATGCCAATGTGCTACGGGAGTCAAACTCCCTTTCATAAAGATAAAAGACTTACCTTGGCAATCCAAATAAGGTTTTGAATATTCCAGAAGGGAATATGGTGCAGTTTCCATTTGAGCGGATTAATTATCAATAAATGATAAAAATGGTCCGGCTAGCTCAAACAATGCCAGCGATTCGCCCCAGTGTGCCGTTGGGCTCGTCAGTTGGTACAGACACACCTAAGAATACGCGTGGCTAGCACATACTGAGAAGGCCATGCAAGACACAAAATACAAGCAGTATTGACGTCACGAGCATGCCAATGTGCTACGGAAGTCAAACTCACATTCATAACGACAAAAGCCTTACCTTATCAATCCAAATAATGTTTTGAATATTCCAGAAGGGAATATGATGCAGTTTCCATTTGAGCGGATGTATTATCAATAAATGATCAAAATGGTCCGGTTAGCTCAAACAAGACCAGCGTTTCGCCCCAGTGTGCCGTTGGGCTCGTCAATTTGTACAGACACACCTACAAATACGCGTGGCTAGCACATACTGAGAAGGCCATGCAAGACTCAAAATACAAGCAGTATTGACGTTACGAGCATGCCAATGTGCTACGGGAGTCAAACTCCCTTTCATAAAGACAAAAGACTTACGTTGGCAATCCAAATAAGGTTTTGAATATTCCAGAAGGGAATATGATGCTGTTTCCATTTGAGCGGATGAATTATCAATAAATGATCAAAATGGTCCGGTTAGTTCAAACAATGCCAGCGTTTCTCCCCAGTGTGCCGTTGGGCTCGTCAGTTGGTAAAGACACACCTACCAATAGGCGTGGCAAGCACATACTGAGAAGGCAATGCAAGACAAAAAATACAAGCAGTATTGACGTCACGAGCATGCCAATGTGCTACGGGAGTCAAACTCCCTTTCATAAAGACAAAAGCCTTACCTTATCAATCCAAATAATGTTTTGAATATTCCAGAAGGGAATATGATGCAGTTTCCATTCGAGCGGATGAATTATCAATAAATCACCAAAATAGTCCTGTTAGCTCAAACAATGCCAGCGTTTCGCCCCAGTGTGCCGTTGGGCTCGCCAGTTGGTACAGACACACCTACCAAAACGCGTGGCTGGCACATACTGAGAAGGCCATTCAAGACACAAAATACAGGCAGTATTGACGTCACGAGCATGCCAATGTGCTACGGGAGTCAAACTCCCTTTCATAAGACAACAGCCTTACGTTGGCAATCCAAATAAGGTTTTGAATATTCCAGAAGGGAATATGATGCAGTTTCCATTTGAGCGGATGAATTATCATTAAATGATCAAAATGGTCCGGCTAGCTCAAACAATGCCAGCGATTCGCCCCAGTGTGCCGTTGGGCTCGTCAGTTGGTACAGACACACCTAAGAATACGCGTGGCTAGCACATACTGAGAAGGCCATGCAAGACACAAAATACAAGCAGTATTGACGTCACGAGCATGCCAATGTGCTACGGAAGTCAAACTCACATTCATAACGACAAAAGCCTTACCTCATCAATCCAAATAATGTTTTGAATATTCCAGAAGGGAATATGATGCAGTTTCCATTTGAGCGGATGTATTATCAATAAATGATCAAAATGGTCCGGTTAGCTCAAACAAGACCAGCGTTTCGCCCCAGTGTGGCGTTGGGCTCGTCAATTTGTACAGACACACCTACAAATACGCATGGCTAGCACATACTGAGAAGGCCATGCAAGACACAAAATACAAGCAGTATTGACGTTACGAGCATGCCAATGTGCTACGGGAGTCAAACTCCCTTTCATAAAGACAAAAGATTTACGTTGGCAATCCAAATAAGGTTTTGAATATTCCAGAAGGGAATATGATGCTGTTTCCATTTGAGCGGATGAATTATCAATAAATGATCAAAATGGTCCGGTTAGTTCAAACAATGCCAGCGTTTCTCGCCAGTGTGCCGTTGGGCTCGTCAGTTGGTAAAGACCCACCTACCAATAGGCGTGGCAAGCACATACTGAGAAGGCAATGCAAGACAAAAAATACAAGCAGTATTGACGTCACGAGCATGCCAATGTGCTACGGGTGTCAAACTCCCTTTCATAAAGACAAAAGCCTTACCTTATCAATCCAAATAATGTTTTGAATATTCCAGAAGGGAATATGATGCAGTTTCCATTCGAGCGGATGAATTATCAATAAATCACCAAAATAGTCCTGTTAGCTCAAACAATGCCAGCGTTTCGCCCCAGTGTGCCGTTGGGCTCGCCAGTTGGTACAGACACACCTACCAAAACGCGTGGCTGGCACATACTGAGAAGGCCATTCAAGACACAAAATACAGGCAGTATTGACGTCACGAGCATGCCAATGTGCTACGGGAGTCAAACTCCCTTTCATAAGACAACAGCCTTACGTTGGCAATCCAAATAAGGTTTTGAATATTCCAGAAGGGAATATGATGCAGTTTCCATTTGAGCGGATGAATTATCATTAAATGATCAAAATGGTCCGGTTAGCCCAAACAATGCCAGCGTTTCGCTCCAGTGTGCCGTTTGGCTCGTCAGTTGGTACAGACACACCTACCAATACGCGTGGCTAGCACATAATGAGAAGGCCATGCAGGACACAAAATACAAGCAGTATTGACCTCACGAGCATGCCAATGTGCTACAGGAGTCAAACTCCCTTTCATAAAGACAAAAGCCTTACCTTGGCAATCCAAAAATGATTTGAATATTCCAGAAGGGAATATGATGTAGTTTCCATTTGAGCGGATAAATTATCAATAAATGATCAAAATGATCCGGTTATCTCAAACAATGCCAGCGTTTCGCCCCAGTGTGCCGTTGGGCTCGTCAGTTGGTACAGACACACCTAAGAATACGCGTGGCTAGCACATACTGAGAAGGCCATGCAAGACACAAAATACAAGCAGTATTGACCTCACGAGCATGCCAATGTGCTACGGTATCCAACTCCCTTTCATAAAGGCAAAAGCCTTACCTTGGCAATCCAAATAATGTTTTGAATATTCCAGAAGGGAATATGATGCACTTTCCATTTGAGCGGATGAATTATCAATAAATGATCAAAATGGTCCGGTTAGCTCAAACAATGCCAGCGTTTCGCCCCAGTGTGCCGTTGGGCTTGTCAGTTGGTAAAGACACACCTACCAATAGGCGTGGCTAGCACATTCTGAAAAGGTCATGCAAGACACAAAATACAAGCAGTATTGACGTCACGAGCATGCCAATGTGCTACGGGAGTCAATCTCCCTTTCATTAAGACAAAAGCCTTACCTTGGCAATCCAAATAAGGTTTTGAATATTCCAGAAGGGAATATGGTGCAGTTTCCATTTGAGCTGATGAATTATCAATAAATCACCAAAATGGTCCGGTTAGCTCAAACAATGCCAGCGTTTCGCCCCAGTGTGCCGTTGGGCTCGTCAGTTGGTACAGACACACCTACCAATACGCGAGGCTAGCTTATACCGAGAAGGCCATGCAAGACATAAAATACAAGCATATTGACGTCACGAGCATGCCAATGTGCTACGGGAGTCAAACTCCCTTTCATAAAGACAAAAGCCTTACCTTGGCAATTCAAATAGGGTTTTGAATATTCCAGAAGGGAATATGATGCACTTTCCATTTGAACGGATGAATTATCAATAAATGATCAAAATGGGCCGGTTAGCTCAAACAATGCCAGCGTTTCGCCCCAGTGTGCCGTTGGGCTCGTCAGTTGGTACAGACACGCCTACCAATACGCGTGGCTAGCACATACTGAGAAGGCCATGCAAGACACAAAATACAAGCAGTATTGACGTCACGAGCATGCCAATGTGCTACGGGAGTCAAACTCCCTTTCATAAAGACAAAAGCCTTACCTTGGCAATCCAAATAAGGTTTTGAATATTCCAGAAGGGAATATAATGCAGTTTTCATTTGAGCGGATGAATTATAAATAAATGATCCAAATGGTCCGGTTAACTCAACAATGCCAGCGTTTCGCCCCAGTGAGCCGTTGGGCTCGTCCGTTGGTACAGACACACCTACCAATACGCGTGGCTAGCTCATACTGAGAAGGCCATGCAAGACACAACATACAAGCAGTATTGACGTCACGAGCATGCCAATGTGCTACGGGAGTCAAACTCCCTTTCATAAAGATAAAAGACTTACCTTGGCAATCCAAATAAGGTTTTGAATATTCCAGAAGGGAATATGGTGCAGTTTCCATTTGAGTGGATTAATTATCAATAAATGATCAAAATGGTCCGGCTAGCTCAAACAATGCCAGCGATTCGCCCCAGTGTGCCGTTGGGCTCGTCAGTTGGTACAGACACACCTAAGAATACGCGTGGCTAGCACATACTGAGAAGGCCATGCAAGACACAAAATACAAGCAGTATTGACGTCACGAGCATGCCAATGTGCTACGGGAGTCAAACTCCCTTTCATAAAGATAAAAGACTTACCTTGGCAATCCAAATAAGGTTTTGAATATTCCAGAAGGGAATATGGTGCAGTTTCCATTTGAGCGGATGAATTATCAATAAATCACCAAAATGGTCAGGTTAGCTCAAACAATGCCAGCGTTTCGCCCCAGTGTGCCGTTGGGCTCGTCAGTTGGTACAGACACACCTACCAATACGCGAGGCTAGCTTATACCGAGAAGGCCATGCAAGACACAAAATACAAGCATATTGACGTCACGAGCATGCCAATGTGCTACGGGAGTCAAACTCCCTGTCATAAAGACAAAAGCCTTACCTTGGCTATTCAAATAGGGTTTTGAATATTCCAGAAGGGAATATGATGCACTTTCCATTTGAACGGATGAATTATCAGTAAATGATCAAAATGGTCCGGTTAGCTCAAACAATGCCAGCGTTTCGCCCCAGTGTGCCGTTGGGCTCGTCAGTTGGTAAAGACACACCTACCAATAGGCGTGGCTAGCACATTCTGAGAAGGTCATGCAAGACACAAAATACAAGCAGTATTGACGTCACGAGCATGCCAATGTGCTACGGGAGTCAAACTCCCTTTCATAAAGACAAAAGCCTTACCTTGGCAATCCAAATAAGGTTTTGAATATTCCAGAAGGGAATATAATGCAGTTTTCATTTGAGCGGATGAATTATAAATAAATGATCCAAATGGTCCGGTTAACTCAACAATGCCAGCGTTTCGCCCCAGTGAGCCATTGGGCTCGTCCGTTGGTACAGACACACCTACCAATACGCGTGGCTAGCTCATACTGAGAAGGCCATGCAAGACACAAAATACAAGCAGTATTGACGTCACGAGCATGCCAATGTGCTACGGGAGTCAAACTCCCTTTCATAAAGATAAAAGACTTACCTTGGCAATCCAAATAAGGTTTTGAATATTCCAGAAGGGAATATGGTGCAGTTTCCATTTGAGCGGATTAATTATCAATAAATGATCAAAATGGTCCGGCTAGCTCAAACAATGCCAGCGATTCGCCCCAGTGTGCCGTTGGGCTCGTCAGTTGGTACAGACACACCTAAGAATACGCGTGGCTAGCACATACTGAGAAGGCCATGCAAGACACAAAATACAAGCAGTATTGACGTCACGAGCATGCCAATGTGCTACGGAAGTCAAACTCACATTCATAACGACAAAAGCCTTACCTTATCAATCCAAATAATGTTTTGAATATTCCAGAAGGGAATATGATGCAGTTTCCATTTGAGCGGATGTATTATCAATAAATGATCAAAATGGTCCGGTTAGCTCAAACAAGACCAGCGTTTCGCCCCAGTGTGCCGTTGGGCTCGTCAATTTGTACAGACACACCTACAAATACGCGTGGCTAGCACATACTGAGAAGGCCATGCAAGACACAAAATACAAGCAGTATTGACGTTACGAGCATGCCAATGTGCTACGGGAGTCAAA
Source organism: Meconema thalassinum (assembly GCA_946902985.2). Classification (NCBI taxonomy): domain Eukaryota; kingdom Metazoa; phylum Arthropoda; class Insecta; order Orthoptera; family Tettigoniidae; genus Meconema; species Meconema thalassinum. The sequence continues at coordinate 346,186,063 of OX336390.1, forward strand.
CTCCCTTTCATAAAGACAAAAGACTTACGTTGGCAATCCAAATAAGGTTTTGAATATTCCAGAAGGGAATATGATGCTGTTTCCATTTGAGCGGATGAATTATCAGTAAATGATCAAAATGGTCCGGTTAGTTCAAACAATGCCAGCGTTTCTCCCCAGTGTGCCGTTGGGCTCGTCAGTTGGTAAAGACACACCTACCAATAGGCGTGGCAAGCACATACTGAGAAGGCAATGCAAGACAAAAAATACAAGCAGTATTGACGTCACGAGCATGCCAATGTGCTACGGGAGTCAAACTCCCTTTCATAAAGACAAAAGCCTTACCTTATCAATCCAAATAATGTTTTGAATATTCCAGAAGGGAATATGATGCAGTTTCCATTCGAGCGGATGAATTATCAATAAATCACCAAAATAGTCCTGTTAGCTCAAACAATGCCAGCGTTTCGCCCCAGTGTGCCGTTGGGCTCGCCAGTTGGTACAGACACACCTACCAAAACGCGTGGCTGGCACATACTGAGAAGGCCATTCAAGACACAAAATACAGGCAGTATTGACGTCACGAGCATGAGAATGTGCTACGGGAGTCAAACTCCCTTTCATAAGACAACAGCCTTACGTTGGCAATCCAAATAAGGTTTTGAATATTCCAGAAGGGTATATGATGCAGTTTCCATTTGAGCGGATGAATTATCATTAAATGATCAAAATGGTCCGGTTAGCCCAAACAATGCCAGCGTTTCGCTCCAGTGTGCCGTTGGGCTCGTCAGTTGGTACAGACACACCTACCAATACGCGTGGCTAGCACATAATGAGAAGGCCATGCAAGACACAAAATACAAGCAGTATTGACGTCACGAGCATGCCAATGTGCTACGGGAGTCAAACTCCCTTTCATAAAGACAAAAGCCTTACCTTGGCAATCCAAATAAGGTTTAGAATATTCCAGAAGGGAATATGATGCAATTTCCATTTGAACGGATGAATTATCAATAAATGATCAAAATGGTCCGGTTAGCTCAAACAATGCCAGCGTTTCGCCCCAGTGTGCCGTTGGGCTCGTGAGTTGGTACAGACACACCTACCAATACGCGTGGCTAGCACATACTGAGAAGGCCATGCAGACACAAAATACAAGCAGTATTGACGTCACGAGCGTGCCAATGTGTTACGGGAATCAAACTCCCTTCCATCGAAACAAAAGCCTTACCTTGGCAATCCAAATAAGGTTTTGAATATTCCTGAAGGGAATATGATGCAGTTTCCATTTGAGCGGATGAAATATCAATAAATGATCAAAATGGTACGGTTCGCTCAAACAATGCCAGCGTTTCGCCCCAGTGTGCCTTTGGGCTCATCAGTTGGTACAGATACGCCTACCAATACGCGTGGCTAGCACATACAGAGAAGGCCATGTAAGTCATAAAATACAAGCCGTATTGACGTCACGAGCATGCCAATGTGCTACAGGAGTCAAACTCCCTTTCATAAAGACAAAAGCCTTACCTTGGCAATCCAAAAATGATTTGAATATTCCAGAAGGGAATATGATGTAGTTTCCATTTGAGCGGATAAATTATCAATAAATGATCAAAATGATCCGGTTATCTCAAACAATGCCAGCGTTTCGCCCCAGTGTGCCGTTGGGCTCGTCAGTTGGTACAGACACACCTAAGAATACGCGTGGCTAGCACATACTGAGAAGGCCATGCAAGACACAAAATACAAGCAGTATTGACGTCACGAGCATGCCAATGTGCTATGGGAGTCAAGCTCCCTTTCATAAAGACAAAAGCCTTACCTTGGCAATCCAAATAATGTTTTGAATATTCCAGAAGGGAATATGATGCACTTTCCATTTGAGCGGATGAATTATCAATAAATGATCAAAATGGTCCGGTTAGCTCAAACAATGCCAGCGTTTCGCCCCAGTGTGCCGTTGGGCTTGTCAGTTGGTAAAGACACACCTACCAATAGGCGTGGCTAGCACATTCTGAAAAGGTCATGCAAGACACAAAATACAAGCAGTATTGACGTCACGAGCATGCCAATGTGCTACGGGAGTCAAACTCCCTTTCATCAGGACAAAAGCCTTACCTAGGCAATCCAAATAACGTTTTGAATATTCCAGAAGGGAATATGATGCAGTTTCCATTTGAGCGGAGGAATTATCAATAAATGATCAAAATGGTCCGCTTAGCTCAAACAATGCCAGCGTTTCGCCCCAGTGTGCCGTTGGGCTCGTCAGTTGGTACAGACACGCCTACCAATACGCGTGGCTAGCACATACTGAGAAGGCCATGCAAGACACAAAATACAAGCAGTATTGACGTCACGAGCATGCCAATGTGCTACGGGAGTCAAACTCCCTTTCATAAAGATAAAAGACTTACCTTGGCAATCCAAATAAGGTTTTGAATATTCCAGAAGGGAATATGGTGCAGTTTCCATTTGAGCGGATGAATTATCAATAAATCACCAAAATGGTCAGGTAAGCTCAAACAATGCCAGCGTTTCGCCCCAGTGTGCCGTTGGGCTCGTCAGTTGGTACAGACACACCTACCAATACGCGAGGCTAGCTTATACCGAGAAGGCCATGCAAGACACAAAATACAAGCATATTGACGTCACGAGCATGCCAATGTGCTACGGGAGTCAAACTCCCTTTCATAAAGACAAAAGCCTTACCTTGGCTATTCAAATAGGGTTTTGAATATTCCAGAAGGGAATATGATGCACTTTCCATTTGAACGGATGAATTATCAGTAAATGATCAAAATGGTCCGGTTAGCTCAAACAATGCCAGCGTTTCGCCCCAGTGTGCCGTTGGGCTCGTCAGTTGGTAAAGACACACCTACCAATAGGCGTGGCTAGCACATTCTGAGAAGGTCATGCAAGACACAAAATACAAGCAGTATTGACGTCACGAGCATGCCAATGTGCTACGGGAGTCAAACTCCCTTTCATAAAGACAAAAGCCTTACCTTGGCAATCCAAATAAGGTTTTGAATATTCCAGAAGGGAATATAATGCAGTTTTCATTTGAGCGGATGAATTATAAATAAATGATCCAAATGGTCCGGTTAACTCAACAATGCCAGCGTTTCGCCCCAGTGAGCCATTGGGCTCGTCCGTTGGTACAGACACACCTACCAATACGCGTGGCTAGCTCATACTGAGAAGGCCATGCAAGACACAAAATACAAGCAGTATTGACGTCACGAGCATGCCAATGTGCTACGGGAGTCAAACTCCCTTTCATAAAGATAAAAGACTTACCTTGGCAATCCAAATAAGGTTTTGAATATTCCAGAAGGGAATATGGTGCAGTTTCCATTTGAGCGGATTAATTATCAATAAATGATAAAAATGGTCCGGCTAGCTCAAACAATGCCAGCGATTCGCCCCAGTGTGCCGTTGGGCTCGTCAGTTGGTACAGACACACCTAAGAATACGCGTGGCTAGCACATACTGAGAAGGCTATGCAAGACACAAAATACAAGCAGTATTGACGTCACGAGCATGCCAATGTGCTACGGAAGTCAAACTCACATTCATAACGACAAAAGCCTTACCTTATCAATCCAAATAATGTTTTGAATATTCCAGAAGGGAATATGATGCAGTTTCCATTTGAGCGGATGTATTATCAATAAATGATCAAAATGGTCCGGTTAGCTCAAACAAGACCAGCGTTTCGCCCCAGTGTGCCGTTGGGCTCGTCAATTTGTACAGACACACCTACAAATACGCGTGGCTAGCACATACTGAGAAGGCCATGCAAGACTCAAAATACAAGCAGTATTGACGTTACGAGCATGCCAATGTGCTACGGGAGTCAAACTCCCTTTCATAAAGACAAAAGACTTACGTTGGCAATCCAAATAAGGTTTTGAATATTCCAGAAGGGAATATGATGCTGTTTCCATTTGAGCGGATGAATTATCAATAAATGATCAAAATGGTCCGGTTAGTTCAAACAATGCCAGCGTTTCTCCCCAGTGTGCCGTTGGGCTCGTCAGTTGGTAAAGACACACCTACCAATAGGCGTGGCAAGCACATACTGAGAAGGCAATGCAAGACAAAAAATACAAGCAGTATTGACGTCACGAGCATGCCAATGTGCTACGGGAGTCAAACTCCCTTTCATAAAGACAAAAGCCTTACCTTATCAATCCAAATAATGTTTTGAATATTCCAGAAGGGAATATGATGCAGTTTCCATTCGAGCGGATGAATTATCAATAAATCACCAAAATAGTCCTGTTAGCTCAAACAATGCCAGCGTTTCGCCCCAGTGTGCCGTTGGGCTCGCCAGTTGGTACAGACACACCTACCAAAACGCGTGGCTGGCACATACTGAGAAGGCCATTCAAGACACAAAATACAGGCAGTATTGACGTCACGAGCATGCCAATGTGCTACGGGAGTCAAACTCCCTTTCATAAGACAACAGCCTTACGTTGGCAATCCAAATAAGGTTTTGAATATTCCAGAAGGGAATATGATGCAGTTTCCATTTGAGCGGATGAATTATCATTAAATGATCAAAATGGTCCGGCTAGCTCAAACAATGCCAGCGATTCGCCCCAGTGTGCCGTTGGGCTCGTCAGTTGGTACAGACACACCTAAGAATACGCGTGGCTAGCACATACTGAGAAGGCCATGCAAGACACAAAATACAAGCAGTATTGACGTCACGAGCATGCCAATGTGCTACGGAAGTCAAACTCACATTCATAACGACAAAAGCCTTACCTCATCAATCCAAATAATGTTTTGAATATTCCAGAAGGGAATATGATGCAGTTTCCATTTGAGCGGATGTATTATCAATAAATGATCAAAATGGTCCGGTTAGCTCAAACAAGACCAGCGTTTCGCCCCAGTGTGGCGTTGGGCTCGTCAATTTGTACAGACACATCTACAAATACGCATGGCTAGCACATACTGAGAAGGCCATGCAAGACACAAAATACAAGCAGTATTGACGTTACGAGCATGCCAATGTGCTACGGGAGTCAAACTCCCTTTCATAAAGACAAAAGATTTACGTTGGCAATCCAAATAAGGTTTTGAATATTCCAGAAGGGAATATGATGCTGTTTCCATTTGAGCGGATGAATTATCAATAAATGATCAAAATGGTCCGGTTAGTTCAAACAATGCCAGCGTTTCTCGCCAGTGTGCCGTTGGGCTCGTCAGTTGGTAAAGACCCACCTACCAATAGGCGTGGCAAGCACATACTGAGAAGGCAATGCAAGACAAAAAATACAAGCAGTATTGACGTCACGAGCATGCCAATGTGCTACGGGTGTCAAACTCCCTTTCATAAAGACAAAAGCCTTACCTTATCAATCCAAATAATGTTTTGAATATTCCAGAAGGGAATATGATGCAGTTTCCATTCGAGCGGATGAATTATCAATAAATCACCAAAATAGTCCTGTTAGCTCAAACAATGCCAGCGTTTCGCCCCAGTGTGCCGTTGGGCTCGCCAGTTGGTACAGACACACCTACCAAAACGCGTGGCTGGCACATACTGAGAAGGCCATTCAAGACACAAAATACAGGCAGTATTGACGTCACGAGCATGCCAATGTGCTACGGGAGTCAAACTCCCTTTCATAAGACAACAGCCTTACGTTGGCAATCCAAATAAGGTTTTGAATATTCCAGAAGGGAATATGATGCAGTTTCCATTTGAGCGGATGAATTATCATTAAATGATCAAAATGGTCCGGTTAGCCCAAACAATGCCAGCGTTTCGCTCCAGTGTGCCGTTTGGCTCGTCAGTTGGTACAGACACACCTACCAATACGCGTGGCTAGCACATAATGAGAAGGCCATGCAGGACACAAAATACAAGCAGTATTGACCTCACGAGCATGCCAATGTGCTACAGGAGTCAAACTCCCTTTCATAAAGACAAAAGCCTTACCTTGGCAATCCAAAAATGATTTGAATATTCCAGAAGGGAATATGATGTAGTTTCCATTTGAGCGGATAAATTATCAATAAATGATCAAAATGATCCGGTTATCTCAAACAATGCCAGCGTTTCGCCCCAGTGTGCCGTTGGGCTCGTCAGTTGGTACAGACACACCTAAGAATACGCGTGGCTAGCACATACTGAGAAGGCCATGCAAGACACAAAATACAAGCAGTATTGACCTCACGAGCATGCCAATGTGCTACGGTATCCAACTCCCTTTCATAAAGGCAAAAGCCTTACCTTGGCAATCCAAATAATGTTTTAATATTCCAGAAGGGAATATGATGCACTTTCCATTTGAGCGGATGAATTATCAATAAATGATCAAAATGGTCCGGTTAGCTCAAACAATGCCAGCGTTTCGCCCCAGTGTGCCGTTGGGCTTGTCAGTTGGTAAAGACACACCTACCAATAGGCGTGGCTAGCACATTCTGAAAAGGTCATGACAGACACAAAATACAAGCAGTATTGACGTCACGAGCATGCCAATGTGCTACGGGAGTCAATCTCCCTTTCATTAAGACAAAAGCCTTACCTTGGCAATCCAAATAAGGTTTTGAATATTCCAGAAGGGAATATGGTGCAGTTTCCATTTGAGCTGATGAATTATCAATAAATCACCAAAATGGTCCGGTTAGCTCAAACAATGCCAGCGTTTCGCCCCAGTGTGCCGTTGGGCTCGTCAGTTGGTACAGACACACCTACCAATACGCGAGGCTAGCTTATACCGAGAAGGCCATGCAAGACATAAAATACAAGCATATTGACGTCACGAGCATGCCAATGTGCTACGGGAGTCAAACTCCCTTTCATAAAGACAAAAGCCTTACCTTGGCAATTCAAATAGGGTTTTGAATATTCCAGAAGGGAATATGATGCACTTTCCATTTGAACGGATGAATTATCAATAAATGATCAAAATGGGCCGGTTAGCTCAAACAATGCCAGCGTTTCGCCCCAGTGTGCCGTTGGGCTCGTCAGTTGGTACAGACACGCCTACCAATACGCGTGGCTAGCACATACTGAGAAGGCCATGCAAGACACAAAATACAAGCAGTATTGACGTCACGAGCATGCCAATGTGCTACGGGAGTCAAACTCCCTTTCATAAAGACAAAAGCCTTACCTTGGCAATCCAAATAAGGTTTTGAATATTCCAGAAGGGAATATAATGCAGTTTTCATTTGAGCGGATGAATTATAAATAAATGATCCAAATGGTCCGGTTAACTCAACAATGCCAGCGTTTCGCCCCAGTGAGCCGTTGGGCTCGTCCGTTGGTACAGACACACCTACCAATACGCGTGGCTAGCTCATACTGAGAAGGCCATGCAAGACACAACATACAAGCAGTATTGACGTCACGAGCATGCCAATGTGCTACGGGAGTCAAACTCCCTTTCATAAAGATAAAAGACTTACCTTGGCAATCCAAATAAGGTTTTGAATATTCCAGAAGGGAATATGGTGCAGTTTCCATTTGAGTGGATTAATTATCAATAAATGATCAAAATGGTCCGGCTAGCTCAAGCAATGCCAGCGATTCGCCCCAGTGTGCCGTTGGGCTCGTCAGTTGGTACAGACACACCTAAGAATACGCGTGGCTAGCACATACTGAGAAGGCCATGCAAGACACAAAATACAAGCAGTATTGACGTCACGAGCATGCCAATGTGCTACGGGAGTCAAACTCCCTTTCATAAAGATAAAAGACTTACCTTGGCAATCCAAATAAGGTTTTGAATATTCCAGAAGGGAATATGGTGCAGTTTCCATTTGAGCGGATGAATTATCAATAAATCACCAAAATGGTCAGGTTAGCTCAAACAATGCCAGCGTTTCGCCCCAGTGTGCCGTTGGGCTCGTCAGTTGGTACAGACACACCTACCAATACGCGAGGCTAGCTTATACCGAGAAGGCCATGCAAGACACAAAATACAAGCATATTGACGTCACGAGCATGCCAATGTGCTACGGGAGTCAAACTCCCTGTCATAAAGACAAAAGCCTTACCTTGGCTATTCAAATAGGGTTTTGAATATTCCAGAAGGGAATATGATGCACTTTCCATTTGAACGGATGAATTATCAGTAAATGATCAAAATGGTCCGGTTAGCTCAAACAATGCCAGCGTTTCGCCCCAGTGTGCCGTTGGGCTCGTCAGTTGGTAAAGACACACCTACCAATAGGCGTGGCTAGCACATTCTGAGAAGGTCATGCAAGACACAAAATACAAGCAGTATTGACGTCACGAGCATGCCAATGTGCTACGGGAGTCAAACTCCCTTTCATAAAGACAAAAGCCTTACCTTGGCAATCCAAATAAGGTTTTGAATATTCCAGAAGGGAATATAATGCAGTTTTCATTTGAGCGGATGAATTATAAATAAATGATCCAAATGGTCCGGTTAACTCAACAATGCCAGCGTTTCGCCCCAGTGAGCCATTGGGCTCGTCCGTTGGTACAGACACACCTACCAATACGCGTGGCTAGCTCATACTGAGAAGGCCATGCAAGACACAAAATACAAGCAGTATTGACGTCACGAGCATGCCAATGTGCTACGGGAGTCAAACTCCCTTTCATAAAGATAAAAGACTTACCTTGGCAATCCAAATAAGGTTTTGAATATTCCAGAAGGGAATATGGTGCAGTTTCCATTTGAGCGGATTAATTATCAATAAATGATCAAAATGGTCCGGCTAGCTCAAACAATGCCAGCGATTCGCCCCAGTGTGCCGTTGGGCTCGTCAGTTGGTACAGACACACCTAAGAATACGCGTGGCTAGCACATACTGAGAAGGCCATGCAAGACACAAAATACAAGCAGTATTGACGTCACGAGCATGCCAATGTGCTACGGAAGTCAAACTCACATTCATAACGACAAATGCCTTACCTTATCAATCCAAATAATGTTTTGAATATTCCAGAAGGGAATATGATGCAGTTTCCATTTGAGCGGATGTATTATCAATAAATGATCAAAATGGTCCGGTTAGCTCAAACAAGACCAGCGTTTCGCCCCAGTGTGCCGTTGGGCTCGTCAATTTGTACAGACACACCTACAAATACGCGTGGCTAGCACATACTGAGAAGGCCATGCAAGACACAAAATACAAGCAGTATTGACGTTACGAGCATGCCAATGTGCTACGGGAGTCAAACTCCCTTTCATAAAGACAAAAGACTTACGTTGGCAATCCAAATAAGGTTTTGAATATTCCAGAAGGGAATATGATGCTGTTTCCATTTGAGCGGATGAATTATCAATAAATGATCAAAATGGTCCGGTTAGTTCAAACAATGCCAGCGTTTCTCCCCAGTGTGCCGTTGGGCTCGTCAGTTGGTAAAGACACACCTACCAATAGGCGTGGCAAGCACATACTGAGAAGGCAATGCAAGACAAAAAATACAAGCAGTATTGACGTCACGAGCATGCCAATGTGCTACGGGAGTCAAACTCCCTTTCATAAAGACAAAAGCCTTACCTTATCAATCCAAATAATGTTTTGAATATTCCAGAAGGGAATATGATGCAGTTTCCATTCGAGCGGATGAATTATCAATAAATCACCAAAATAGTCCTGTTAGCTCAAACAATGCCAGCGTTTCGCCCCAGTGTGCCGTTGGGCTCGCCAGTTGGTACAGACACACCTACCAAAACGCGTGGCTGGCACATACTGAGAAGGCCATTCAAGACACAAAATACAGGCAGTATTGACGTCACGAGCATGAGAATGTGCTACGGGAGTCAAACTCCCTTTCATAAGACAACAGCCTTACGTTGGCAATCCAAATAAGGTTTTGAATATTCCAGAAGGGAATATGATGCACTTTCCATTTGAGCGGATGAATTATCAATAAATGATCAAAATGGTCCGGTTAGCTCAAACAATGCCAGCGTTTCGCCCCAGTGTGCCGTTGGGCTTGTCAGTTGGTAAAGACACACCTACCAATAGGCGTGGCTAGCACATTCTGAAAAGGTCATGCAAGACACAAAATACAAGCAGTATTGACGTCACGAGCATGCCAATGTGCTACGGGAGTCAATCTCCCTTTCATTAAGACAAAAGCCTTACCTTGGCAATCCAAATAAGGTTTTGAATATTCCAGAAGGGAATATGGTGCAGTTTCCATTTGAGCTGATGAATTATCAATAAATCACCAAAATGGTCCGGTTAGCTCAAACAATGCCAGCGTTTCGCCCCAGTGTGCCGTTGGGCTCGTCAGTTGGTACAGACACACCTACCAATACGCGAGGCTAGCTTATACCGAGAAGGCCATGCAAGACATAAAATACAAGCATATTGACGTCACGAGCATGCCAATGTGCTACGGGAGTCAAACTCCCTTTCATAAAGACAAAAGCCTTACCTTGGCAATTCAAATAGGGTTTTGAATATTCCAGAAGGGAATATGATGCACTTTCCATTTGAACGGATGAATTATCAATAAATGATCAAAATGGGCCGGTTAGCTCAAACAATGCCAGCGTTTCGCCCCAGTGTGCCGTTGGGCTCGTCAGTTGGTACAGACACGCCTACCAATACGCGTGGCTAGCACATACTGAGAAGGCCATGCAAGACACAAAATACAAGCAGTATTGACGTCACGAGCATGCCAATGTGCTACGGGAGTCAAACTCCCTTTCATAAAGACAAAAGCCTTACCTTGGCAATCCAAATAAGGTTTTGAATATTCCAGAAGGGAATATAATGCAGTTTTCATTTGAGCGGATGAATTATAAATAAATGATCCAAATGGTCCGGTTAACTCAACAATGCCAGCGTTTCGCCCCAGTGAGCCGTTGGGCTCGTCCGTTGGTACAGACACACCTACCAATACGCGTGGCTAGCTCATACTGAGAAGGCCATGCAAGACACAACATACAAGCAGTATTGACGTCACGAGCATGCCAATGTGCTACGGGAGTCAAACTCCCTTTCATAAAGATAAAAGACTTACCTTGGCAATCCAAATAAGGTTTTGAATATTCCAGAAGGGAATATGGTGCAGTTTCCATTTGAGTGGATTAATTATCAATAAATGATCAAAATGGTCCGGCTAGCTCAAACAATGCCAGCGATTCGCCCCAGTGTGCCGTTGGGCTCGTCAGTTGGTACAGACACACCTAAGAATACGCGTGGCTAGCACATACTGAGAAGGCCATGCAAGACACAAAATACAAGCAGTATTGACGTCACGAGCATGCCAATGTGCTACGGGAGTCAAACTCCCTTTCATAAAGATAAAAGACTTACCTTGGCAATCCAAATAAGGTTTTGAATATTCCAGAAGGGAATATGGTGCAGTTTCCATTTGAGCGGATGAATTATCAATAAATCACCAAAATGGTCAGGTTAGCTCAAACAATGCCAGCGTTTCGCCCCAGTGTGCCGTTGGGCTCGTCAGTTGGTACAGACACACCTACCAATACGCGAGGCTAGCTTATACCGAGAAGGCCATGCAAGACACAAAATACAAGCATATTGACGTCACGAGCATGCCAATGTGCTACGGGAGTCAAACTCCCTGTCATAAAGACAAAAGCCTTACCTTGGCTATTCAAATAGGGTTTTGAATATTCCAGAAGGGAATATGATGCACTTTCCATTTGAACGGATGAATTATCAGTAAATGATCAAAATGGTCCGGTTAGCTCAAACAATGCCAGCGTTTCGCCCCAGTGTGCCGTTGGGCTCGTCAGTTGGTAAAGACACACCTACCAATAGGCGTGGCTAGCACATTCTGAGAAGGTCATGCAAGACACAAAATACAAGCAGTATTGACGTCACGAGCATGCCAATGTGCTACGGGAGTCAAACTCCCTTTCATAAAGACAAAAGCCTTACCTTGGCAATCCAAATAAGGTTTTGAATATTCCAGAAGGGAATATAATGCAGTTTTCATTTGAGCGGATGAATTATAAATAAATGATCCAAATGGTCCGGTTAACTCAACAATGCCAGCGTTTCGCCCCAGTGAGCCATTGGGCTCGTCCGTTGGTACAGACACACCTACCAATACGCGTGGCTAGCTCATACTGAGAAGGCCATGCAAGACACAAAATACAAGCAGTATTGACGTCACGAGCATGCCAATGTGCTACGGGAGTCAAACTCCCTTTCATAAAGATAAAAGACTTACCTTGGCAATCCAAATAAGGTTTTGAATATTCCAGAAGGGAATATGGTGCAGTTTCCATTTGAGCGGATTAATTATCAATAAATGATCAAAATGGTCCGGCTAGCTCAAACAATGCCAGCGATTCGCCCCAGTGTGCCGTTGGGCTCGTCAGTTGGTACAGACACACCTAAGAATACGCGTGGCTAGCACATACTGAGAAGGCCATGCAAGACACAAAATACAAGCAGTATTGACGTCACGAGCATGCCAATGTGCTACGGAAGTCAAACTCACATTCATAACGACAAAAGCCTTACCTTATCAATCCAAATAATGTTTTGAATATTCCAGAAGGGAATATGATGCAGTTTCCATTTGAGCGGATGTATTATCAATAAATGATCAAAATGGTCCGGTTAGCTCAAACAAGACCAGCGTTTCGCCCCAGTGTGCCGTTGGGCTCGTCAATTTGTACAGACACACCTACAAATACGCGTGGCTAGCACATACTGAGAAGGCCATGCAAGACACAAAATACAAGCAGTATTGACGTTACGAGCATGCCAATGTGCTACGGGAGTCAAACTCCCTTTCATAAAGACAAAAGACTTACGTTGGCAATCCAAATAAGGTTTTGAATATTCCAGAAGGGAATATGATGCTGTTTCCATTTGAGCGGATGAATTATCAGTAAATGATCAAAATGGTCCGGTTAGTTCAAACAATGCCAGCGTTTCTCCCCAGTGTGCCGTTGGGCTCGTCAGTTGGTAAAGACACACCTACCAATAGGCGTGGCAAGCACATACTGAGAAGGCAATGCAAGACAAAAAATACAAGCAGTATTGACGTCACGAGCATGCCAATGTGCTACGGGAGTCAAACTCCCTTTCATAAAGACAAAAGCCTTACCTTATCAATCCAAATAATGTTTTGAATATTCCAGAAGGGAATATGATGCAGTTTCCATTCGAGCGGATGAATTATCAATAAATCACCAAAATAGTCCTGTTAGCTCAAACAATGCCAGCGTTTCGCCCCAGTGTGCCGTTGGGCTCGCCAGTTGGTACAGACACACCTACCAAAACGCGTGGCTGGCACATACTGAGAAGGCCATTCAAGACACAAAATACAGGCAGTATTGACGTCACGAGCATGAGAATGTGCTACGGGAGTCAAACTCCCTTTCATAAGACAACAGCCTTACGTTGGCAATCCAAATAAGGTTTTGAATATTCCAGAAGGGTATATGATGCAGTTTCCATTTGAGCGGATGAATTATCATTAAATGATCAAAATGGTCCGGTTAGCCCAAACAATGCCAGCGTTTCGCTCCAGTGTGCCGTTGGGCTCGTCAGTTGGTACAGACACACCTACCAATACGCGTGGCTAGCACATAATGAGAAGGCCATGCAAGACACAAAATACAAGCAGTATTGACGTCACGAGCATGCCAATGTGCTACGGGAGTCAAACTCCCTTTCATAAAGACAAAAGCCTTACCTTGGCAATCCAAATAAGGTTTAGAATATTCCAGAAGGGAATATGATGCAATTTCCATTTGAACGGATGAATTATCAATAAATGATCAAAATGGTCCGGTTAGCTCAAACAATGCCAGCGTTTCGCCCCAGTGTGCCGTTGGGCTCGTGAGTTGGTACAGACACACCTACCAATACGCGTGGCTAGCACATACTGAGAAGGCCATGCAGACACAAAATACAAGCAGTATTGACGTCACGAGCGTGCCAATGTGTTACGGGAATCAAACTCCCTTCCATCGAAACAAAAGCCTTACCTTGGCAATCCAAATAAGGTTTTGAATATTCCTGAAGGGAATATGATGCAGTTTCCATTTGAGCGGATGAAATATCAATAAATGATCAAAATGGTACGGTTCGCTCAAACAATGCCAGCGTTTCGCCCCAGTGTGCCTTTGGGCTCATCAGTTGGTACAGATACGCCTACCAATACGCGTGGCTAGCACATACAGAGAAGGCCATGTAAGTCATAAAATACAAGCCGTATTGACGTCACGAGCATGCCAATGTGCTACAGGAGTCAAACTCCCTTTCATAAAGACAAAAGCCTTACCTTGGCAATCCAAAAATGATTTGAATATTCCAGAAGGGAATATGATGTAGTTTCCATTTGAGCGGATAAATTATCAATAAATGATCAAAATGATCCGGTTATCTCAAACAATGCCAGCGTTTCGCCCCAGTGTGCCGTTGGGCTCGTCAGTTGGTACAGACACACCTAAGAATACGCGTGGCTAGCACATACTGAGAAGGCCATGCAAGACACAAAATACAAGCAGTATTGACGTCACGAGCATGCCAATGTGCTATGGGAGTCAAGCTCCCTTTCATAAAGACAAAAGCCTTACCTTGGCAATCCAAATAATGTTTTGAATATTCCAGAAGGGAATATGATGCACTTTCCATTTGAGCGGATGAATTATCAATAAATGATCAAAATGGTCCGGTTAGCTCAAACAATGCCAGCGTTTCGCCCCAGTGTGCCGTTGGGCTTGTCAGTTGGTAAAGACACACCTACCAATAGGCGTGGCTAGCACATTCTGAAAAGGTCATGCAAGACACAAAATACAAGCAGTATTGACGTCACGAGCATGCCAATGTGCTACGGGAGTCAAACTCCCTTTCATCAGGACAAAAGCCTTACCTAGGCAATCCAAATAACGTTTTGAATATTCCAGAAGGGAATATGATGCAGTTTCCATTTGAGCGGAGGAATTATCAATAAATGATCAAAATGGTCCGCTTAGCTCAAACAATGCCAGCGTTTCGCCCCAGTGTGCCGTTGGGCTCGTCAGTTGGTACAGACACGCCTACCAATACGCGTGGCTAGCACATACTGAGAAGGCCATGCAAGACACAAAATACAAGCAGTATTGACGTCACGAGCATGCCAATGTGCTACGGGAGTCAAACTCCCTTTCATAAAGATAAAAGACTTACCTTGGCAATCCAAATAAGGTTTTGAATATTCCAGAAGGGAATATGGTGCAGTTTCCATTTGAGCGGATGAATTATCAATAAATCACCAAAATGGTCAGGTAAGCTCAAACAATGCCAGCGTTTCGCCCCAGTGTGCCGTTGGGCTCGTCAGTTGGTACAGACACACCTACCAATACGCGAGGCTAGCTTATACCGAGAAGGCCATGCAAGACACAAAATACAAGCATATTGACGTCACGAGCATGCCAATGTGCTACGGGAGTCAAACTCCCTTTCATAAAGACAAAAGCCTTACCTTGGCTATTCAAATAGGGTTTTGAATATTCCAGAAGGGAATATGATGCACTTTCCATTTGAACGGATGAATTATCAGTAAATGATCAAAATGGTCCGGTTAGCTCAAACAATGCCAGCGTTTCGCCCCAGTGTGCCGTTGGGCTCGTCAGTTGGTAAAGACACACCTACCAATAGGCGTGGCTAGCACATTCTGAGAAGGTCATGCAAGACACAAAATACAAGCAGTATTGACGTCACGAGCATGCCAATGTGCTACGGGAGTCAAACTCCCTTTCATAAAGACAAAAGCCTTACCTTGGCAATCCAAATAAGGTTTTGAATATTCCAGAAGGGAATATAATGCAGTTTTCATTTGAGCGGATGAATTATAAATAAATGATCCAAATGGTCCGGTTAACTCAACAATGCCAGCGTTTCGCCCCAGTGAGCCATTGGGCTCGTCCGTTGGTACAGACACACCTACCAATACGCGTGGCTAGCTCATACTGAGAAGGCCATGCAAGACACAAAATACAAGCAGTATTGACGTCACGAGCATGCCAATGTGCTACGGGAGTCAAACTCCCTTTCATAAAGATAAAAGACTTACCTTGGCAATCCAAATAAGGTTTTGAATATTCCAGAAGGGAATATGGTGCAGTTTCCATTTGAGCGGATTAATTATCAATAAATGATAAAAATGGTCCGGCTAGCTCAAACAATGCCAGCGATTCGCCCCAGTGTGCCGTTGGGCTCGTCAGTTGGTACAGACACACCTAAGAATACGCGTGGCTAGCACATACTGAGAAGGCTATGCAAGACACAAAATACAAGCAGTATTGACGTCACGAGCATGCCAATGTGCTACGGAAGTCAAACTCACATTCATAACGACAAAAGCCTTACCTTATCAATCCAAATAATGTTTTGAATATTCCAGAAGGGAATATGATGCAGTTTCCATTTGAGCGGATGTATTATCAATAAATGATCAAAATGGTCCGGTTAGCTCAAACAAGACCAGCGTTTCGCCCCAGTGTGCCGTTGGGCTCGTCAATTTGTACAGACACACCTACAAATACGCGTGGCTAGCACATACTGAGAAGGCCATGCAAGACTCAAAATACAAGCAGTATTGACGTTACGAGCATGCCAATGTGCTACGGGAGTCAAACTCCCTTTCATAAAGACAAAAGACTTACGTTGGCAATCCAAATAAGGTTTTGAATATTCCAGAAGGGAATATGATGCTGTTTCCATTTGAGCGGATGAATTATCAATAAATGATCAAAATGGTCCGGTTAGTTCAAACAATGCCAGCGTTTCTCCCCAGTGTGCCGTTGGGCTCGTCAGTTGGTAAAGACACACCTACCAATAGGCGTGGCAAGCACATACTGAGAAGGCAATGCAAGACAAAAAATACAAGCAGTATTGACGTCACGAGCATGCCAATGTGCTACGGGAGTCAAACTCCCTTTCATAAAGACAAAAGCCTTACCTTATCAATCCAAATAATGTTTTGAATATTCAGAAGGGAATATGATGCAGTTTCCATTCGAGCGGATGAATTATCAATAAATCACCAAAATAGTCCTGTTAGCTCAAACAATGCCAGCGTTTCGCCCCAGTGTGCCGTTGGGCTCGCCAGTTGGTACAGACACACCTACCAAAACGCGTGGCTGGCACATACTGAGAAGGCCATTCAAGACACAAAATACAGGCAGTATTGACGTCACGAGCATGCCAATGTGCTACGGGAGTCAAACTCCCTTTCATAAGACAACAGCCTTACGTTGGCAATCCAAATAAGGTTTTGAATATTCCAGAAGGGAATATGATGCAGTTTCCATTTGAGCGGATGAATTATCATTAAATGATCAAAATGGTCCGGCTAGCTCAAACAATGCCAGCGATTCGCCCCAGTGTGCCGTTGGGCTCGTCAGTTGGTACAGACACACCTAAGAATACGCGTGGCTAGCACATACTGAGAAGGCCATGCAAGACACAAAATACAAGCAGTATTGACGTCACGAGCATGCCAATGTGCTACGGAAGTCAAACTCACATTCATAACGACAAAAGCCTTACCTCATCAATCCAAATAATGTTTTGAATATTCCAGAAGGGAATATGATGCAGTTTCCATTTGAGCGGATGTATTATCAATAAATGATCAAAATGGTCCGGTTAGCTCAAACAAGACCAGCGTTTCGCCCCAGTGTGGCGTTGGGCTCGTCAATTTGTACAGACACACCTACAAATACGCATGGCTAGCACATACTGAGAAGGCCATGCAAGACACAAAATACAAGCAGTATTGACGTTACGAGCATGCCAATGTGCTACGGGAGTCAAACTCCCTTTCATAAAGACAAAAGATTTACGTTGGCAATCCAAATAAGGTTTTGAATATTCCAGAAGGGAATATGATGCTGTTTCCATTTGAGCGGATGAATTATCAATAAATGATCAAAATGGTCCGGTTAGTTCAAACAATGCCAGCGTTTCTCGCCAGTGTGCCGTTGGGCTCGTCAGTTGGTAAAGACCCACCTACCAATAGGCGTGGCAAGCACATACTGAGAAGGCAATGCAAGACAAAAAATACAAGCAGTATTGACGTCACGAGCATGCCAATGTGCTACGGGTGTCAAACTCCCTTTCATAAAGACAAAAGCCTTACCTTATCAATCCAAATAATGTTTTGAATATTCCAGAAGGGAATATGATGCAGTTTCCATTCGAGCGGATGAATTATCAATAAATCACCAAAATAGTCCTGTTAGCTCAAACAATGCCAGCGTTTCGCCCCAGTGTGCCGTTGGGCTCGCCAGTTGGTACAGACACACCTACCAAAACGCGTGGCTGGCACATACTGAGAAGGCCATTCAAGACACAAAATACAGGCAGTATTGACGTCACGAGCATGCCAATGTGCTACGGGAGTCAAACTCCCTTTCATAAGACAACAGCCTTACGTTGGCAATCCAAATAAGGTTTTGAATATTCCAGAAGGGAATATGATGCAGTTTCCATTTGAGCGGATGAATTATCATTAAATGATCAAAATGGTCCGGTTAGCCCAAACAATGCCAGCGTTTCGCTCCAGTGTGCCGTTTGGCTCGTCAGTTGGTACAGACACACCTACCAATACGCGTGGCTAGCACATAATGAGAAGGCCATGCAGGACACAAAATACAAGCAGTATTGACCTCACGAGCATGCCAATGTGCTACAGGAGTCAAACTCCCTTTCATAAAGACAAAAGCCTTACCTTGGCAATCCAAAAATGATTTGAATATTCCAGAAGGGAATATGATGTAGTTTCCATTTGAGCGGATAAATTATCAATAAATGATCAAAATGATCCGGTTATCTCAAACAATGCCAGCGTTTCGCCCCAGTGTGCCGTTGGGCTCGTCAGTTGGTACAGACACACCTAAGAATACGCGTGGCTAGCACATACTGAGAAGGCCATGCAAGACACAAAATACAAGCAGTATTGACCTCACGAGCATGCCAATGTGCTACGGTATCCAACTCCCTTTCATAAAGGCAAAAGCCTTACCTTGGCAATCCAAATAATGTTTTAATATTCCAGAAGGGAATATGATGCACTTTCCATTTGAGCGGATGAATTATCAATAAATGATCAAAATGGTCCGGTTAGCTCAAACAATGCCAGCGTTTCGCCCCAGTGTGCCGTTGGGCTTGTCAGTTGGTAAAGACACACCTACCAATAGGCGTGGCTAGCACATTCTGAAAAGGTCATGCAAGACACAAAATACAAGCAGTATTGACGTCACGAGCATGCCAATGTGCTACGGGAGTCAATCTCCCTTTCATTAAGACAAAAGCCTTACCTTGGCAATCCAAATAAGGTTTTGAATATTCCAGAAGGGAATATGGTGCAGTTTCCATTTGAGCTGATGAATTATCAATAAATCACCAAAATGGTCCGGTTAGCTCAAACAATGCCAGCGTTTCGCCCCAGTGTGCCGTTGGGCTCGTCAGTTGGTACAGACACACCTACCAATACGCGAGGCTAGCTTATACCGAGAAGGCCATGCAAGACATAAAATACAAGCATATTGACGTCACGAGCATGCCAATGTGCTACGGGAGTCAAACTCCCTTTCATAAAGACAAAAGCCTTACCTTGGCAATTCAAATAGGGTTTTGAATATTCCAGAAGGGAATATGATGCACTTTCCATTTGAACGGATGAATTATCAATAAATGATCAAAATGGGCCGGTTAGCTCAAACAATGCCAGCGTTTCGCCCCAGTGTGCCGTTGGGCTCGTCAGTTGGTACAGACACGCCTACCAATACGCGTGGCTAGCACATACTGAGAAGGCCATGCAAGACACAAAATACAAGCAGTATTGACGTCACGAGCATGCCAATGTGCTACGGGAGTCAAACTCCCTTTCATAAAGACAAAAGCCTTACCTTGGCAATCCAAATAAGGTTTTGAATATTCCAGAAGGGAATATAATGCAGTTTTCATTTGAGCGGATGAATTATAAATAAATGATCCAAATGGTCCGGTTAACTCAACAATGCCAGCGTTTCGCCCCAGTGAGCCGTTGGGCTCGTCCGTTGGTACAGACACACCTACCAATACGCGTGGCTAGCTCATACTGAGAAGGCCATGCAAGACACAACATACAAGCAGTATTGACGTCACGAGCATGCCAATGTGCTACGGGAGTCAAACTCCCTTTCATAAAGATAAAAGACTTACCTTGGCAATCCAAATAAGGTTTTGAATATTCCAGAAGGGAATATGGTGCAGTTTCCATTTGAGTGGATTAATTATCAATAAATGATCAAAATGGTCCGGCTAGCTCAAGCAATGCCAGCGATTCGCCCCAGTGTGCCGTTGGGCTCGTCAGTTGGTACAGACACACCTAAGAATACGCGTGGCTAGCACATACTGAGAAGGCCATGCAAGACACAAAATACAAGCAGTATTGACGTCACGAGCATGCCAATGTGCTACGGGAGTCAAACTCCCTTTCATAAAGATAAAAGACTTACCTTGGCAATCCAAATAAGGTTTTGAATATTCCAGAAGGGAATATGGTGCAGTTTCCATTTGAGCGGATGAATTATCAATAAATCACCAAAATGGTCAGGTTAGCTCAAACAATGCCAGCGTTTCGCCCCAGTGTGCCGTTGGGCTCGTCAGTTGGTACAGACACACCTACCAATACGCGAGGCTAGCTTATACCGAGAAGGCCATGCAAGACACAAAATACAAGCATATTGACGTCACGAGCATGCCAATGTGCTACGGGAGTCAAACTCCCTGTCATAAAGACAAAAGCCTTACCTTGGCTATTCAAATAGGGTTTTGAATATTCCAGAAGGGAATATGATGCACTTTCCATTTGAACGGATGAATTATCAGTAAATGATCAAAATGGTCCGGTTAGCTCAAACAATGCCAGCGTTTCGCCCCAGTGTGCCGTTGGGCTCGTCAGTTGGTAAAGACACACCTACCAATAGGCGTGGCTAGCACATTCTGAGAAGGTCATGCAAGACACAAAATACAAGCAGTATTGACGTCACGAGCATGCCAATGTGCTACGGGAGTCAAACTCCCTTTCATAAAGACAAAAGCCTTACCTTGGCAATCCAAATAAGGTTTTGAATATTCCAGAAGGGAATATAATGCAGTTTTCATTTGAGCGGATGAATTATAAATAAATGATCCAAATGGTCCGGTTAACTCAACAATGCCAGCGTTTCGCCCCAGTGAGCCATTGGGCTCGTCCGTTGGTACAGACACACCTACCAATACGCGTGGCTAGCTCATACTGAGAAGGCCATGCAAGACACAAAATACAAGCAGTATTGACGTCACGAGCATGCCAATGTGCTACGGGAGTCAAACTCCCTTTCATAAAGATAAAAGACTTACCTTGGCAATCCAAATAAGGTTTTGAATATTCCAGAAGGGAATATGGTGCAGTTTCCATTTGAGCGGATTAATTATCAATAAATGATCAAAATGGTCCGGCTAGCTCAAACAATGCCAGCGATTCGCCCCAGTGTGCCGTTGGGCTCGTCAGTTGGTACAGACACACCTAAGAATACGCGTGGCTAGCACATACTGAGAAGGCCATGCAAGACACAAAATACAAGCAGTATTGACGTCACGAGCATGCCAATGTGCTACGGAAGTCAAACTCACATTCATAACGACAAATGCCTTACCTTATCAATCCAAATAATGTTTTGAATATTCCAGAAGGGAATATGATGCAGTTTCCATTTGAGCGGATGTATTATCAATAAATGATCAAAATGGTCCGGTTAGCTCAAACAAGACCAGCGTTTCGCCCCAGTGTGCCGTTGGGCTCGTCAATTTGTACAGACACACCTACAAATACGCGTGGCTAGCACATACTGAGAAGGCCATGCAAGACACAAAATACAAGCAGTATTGACGTTACGAGCATGCCAATGTGCTACGGGAGTCAAACTCCCTTTCATAAAGACAAAAGACTTACGTTGGCAATCCAAATAAGGTTTTGAATATTCCAGAAGGGAATATGATGCTGTTTCCATTTGAGCGGATGAATTATCAATAAATGATCAAAATGGTCCGGTTAGTTCAAACAATGCCAGCGTTTCTCCCCAGTGTGCCGTTGGGCTCGTCAGTTGGTAAAGACACACCTACCAATAGGCGTGGCAAGCACATACTGAGAAGGCAATGCAAGACAAAAAATACAAGCAGTATTGACGTCACGAGCATGCCAATGTGCTACGGGAGTCAAACTCCCTTTCATAAAGACAAAAGCCTTACCTTATCAATCCAAATAATGTTTTGAATATTCCAGAAGGGAATATGATGCAGTTTCCATTCGAGCGGATGAATTATCAATAAATCACCAAAATAGTCCTGTTAGCTCAAACAATGCCAGCGTTTCGCCCCAGTGTGCCGTTGGGCTCGCCAGTTGGTACAGACACACCTACCAAAACGCGTGGCTGGCACATACTGAGAAGGCCATTCAAGACACAAAATACAGGCAGTATTGACGTCACGAGCATGAGAATGTGCTACGGGAGTCAAACTCCCTTTCATAAGACAACAGCCTTACGTTGGCAATCCAAATAAGGTTTTGAATATTCCAGAAGGGTATATGATGCAGTTTCCATTTGAGCGGATGAATTATCATTAAATGATCAAAATGGTCCGGTTAGCCCAAACAATGCCAGCGTTTCGCTCCAGTGTGCCGTTGGGCTCGTCAGTTGGTACAGACACACCTACCAATACGCGTGGCTAGCACATAATGAGAAGGCCATGCAAGACACAAAATACAAGCAGTATTGACGTCACGAGCATGCCAATGTGCTACGGGAGTCAAACTCCCTTTCATAAAGACAAAAGCCTTACCTTGGCAATCCAAATAAGGTTTAGAATATTCCAGAAGGGAATATGATGCAATTTCCATTTGAACGGATGAATTATCAATAAATGATCAAAATGGTCCGGTTAGCTCAAACAATGCCAGCGTTTCGCCCCAGTGTGCCGTTGGGCTCGTGAGTTGGTACAGACACACCTACCAATACGCGTGGCTAGCACATACTGAGAAGGCCATGCAGACACAAAATACAAGCAGTATTGACGTCACGAGCGTGCCAATGTGTTACGGGAATCAAACTCCCTTCCATCGAAACAAAAGCCTTACCTTGGCAATCCAAATAAGGTTTTGAATATTCCTGAAGGGAATATGATGCAGTTTCCATTTGAGCGGATGAAATATCAATAAATGATCAAAATGGTACGGTTCGCTCAAACAATGCCAGCGTTTCGCCCCAGTGTGCCTTTGGGCTCATCAGTTGGTACAGATACGCCTACCAATACGCGTGGCTAGCACATACAGAGAAGGCCATGTAAGTCATAAAATACAAGCCGTATTGACGTCACGAGCATGCCAATGTGCTACAGGAGTCAAACTCCCTTTCATAAAGACAAAAGCCTTACCTTGGCAATCCAAAAATGATTTGAATATTCCAGAAGGGAATATGATGTAGTTTCCATTTGAGCGGATAAATTATCAATAAATGATCAAAATGATCCGGTTATCTCAAACAATGCCAGCGTTTCGCCCCAGTGTGCCGTTGGGCTCGTCAGTTGGTACAGACACACCTAAGAATACGCGTGGCTAGCACATACTGAGAAGGCCATGCAAGACACAAAATACAAGCAGTATTGACGTCACGAGCATGCCAATGTGCTATGGGAGTCAAGCTCCCTTTCATAAAGACAAAAGCCTTACCTTGGCAATCCAAATAATGTTTTGAATATTCCAGAAGGGAATATGATGCACTTTCCATTTGAGCGGATGAATTATCAATAAATGATCAAAATGGTCCGGTTAGCTCAAACAATGCCAGCGTTTCGCCCCAGTGTGCCGTTGGGCTTGTCAGTTGGTAAAGACACACCTACCAATAGGCGTGGCTAGCACATTCTGAAAAGGTCATGCAAGACACAAAATACAAGCAGTATTGACGTCACGAGCATGCCAATGTGCTACGGGAGTCAAACTCCCTTTCATCAGGACAAAAGCCTTACCTAGGCAATCCAAATAACGTTTTGAATATTCCAGAAGGGAATATGATGCAGTTTCCATTTGAGCGGAGGAATTATCAATAAATGATCAAAATGGTCCGCTTAGCTCAAACAATGCCAGCGTTTCGCCCCAGTGTGCCGTTGGGCTCGTCAGTTGGTACAGACACGCCTACCAATACGCGTGGCTAGCACATACTGAGAAGGCCATGCAAGACACAAAATACAAGCAGTATTGACGTCACGAGCATGCCAATGTGCTACGGGAGTCAAACTCCCTTTCATAAAGACAAAAGCCTTACCTTGGCAATCCAAATAAGGTTTTGAATATTCCAGAAGGGAATATAATGCAGTTTTCATTTGAGCGGATGAATTATAAATAAATGATCCAAATGGTCCGGTTAACTCAACAATGCCAGCGTTTCGCCCCAGTGAGCCGTTGGGCTCGTCCGTTGGTACAGACACACCTACCAATACGCGTGGCTAGCTCATACTGAGAAGGCCATGCAAGACACAACATACAAGCAGTATTGACGTCACGAGCATGCCAATGTGCTCCGGGAGTCAAACTCCCTTTCATAAAGATAAAAGACTTACCTTGGCAATCCAAATAAGGTTTTGAATATTCCAGAAGGGAATATGGTGCAGTTTCCATTTGAGCGGATTAATTATCAATAAATGATCAAAATGGTCCGGCTAGCTCAAACAATGCCAGCGATTCGCCCCAGTGTGCCGTTGGGCTCGTCAGTTGGTACAGACACACCTAAGAATACGCGTGGCTAGCACATACTGAGAAGGCCATGCAAGACACAAAATACAAGCAGTATTGACGTCACGAGCATGCCAATGTGCTACGGGAGTCAAACTCCCTTTCATAAAGATAAAAGACTTACCTTGGCAATCCAAATAAGGTTTTGAATATTCCAGAAGGGAATATGGTGCAGTTTCCATTTGAGCGGATGAATTATCAATAAATCACCAAAATGGTCAGGTTAGCTCAAACGATGCCAGCGTTTCGCCCCAGTGTGCCGTTGGGCTCGTCAGTTGGTACAGACACACCTACCAATACGCGAGGCTAGCTTATACCGAGAAGGCCATGCAAGACACAAAATACAAGCATATTGACGTCACGAGCATGCCAATGTGCTACGGGAGTCAAACTCCCTTTCATAAAGACAAAAGCCTTACCTTGGCTATTCAAATAGGGTTTTGAATATTCCAGAAGGGAATATGATGCACTTTCCATTTGAACGGATGAATTATCAATAAATGATCAAAATGGTCCGGTTAGCTCAAACAATGCCAGCGTTTCGCCCCAGTGTGCCGTTGGGCTCGTCAGTTGGTAAAGACACACCTACCAATAGGCGTGGCTAGCACATTCTGAGAAGGTCATGCAAGACACAAAATACAAGCAGTATTGACGTCACGAGCATGCCAATGTGCTACGGGAGTCAAACTCCCTTTCATCAGGACAAAAGCCTTACCTAGGCAATCCAAATAACGTTTTGAATATTCCAGAAGGGAATATGATGCAGTTTCCATTTGAGCGGAGGAATTATCAATAAATGATCAAAATGGTCCGCTTAGCTCAAACAATGCCAGCGTTTCGCCCCACTGTGCCGTTGGGCTTGTCAGTTGGTACAGACACGCCTACAAATACGCGTGGCTAGCACATACTCAGAAGGCCATGCAAGACACAATATACAAGCAGTATTGACGTCACGAGCATGCCAATGTGCTACGGGAGTCAAGCTCCCTTTCATAAAGACAAAAGCCTTACCTTGGGAATCCATATAAGGTTTTGAATATTCCAGAAGGGAATATGATGCAGTTTCCATTCGAGCGGATGAATTATCAATAAATGATCAAAATGGTCCGGTTAGCTAAAGCAATGCCAGCGTTTCGCCCCAGTGTGCCGTTGGGCTCGTCAGTTGGTACAGACACGCCTACCAATACGCGTGGCTAGCACATACTGAGAAGGCCATTCAAGACACAAAATACAAGCAGTATTGACGTCACGAGCATGCCAATGTGCTACGGGAGTCAAACTCCCTTTCATAAAGACAAAAGCCTTACCTTGGCAATCCAAATAAGGTTTTGAATATTCCAGAAGGGAATATAGTGCAGTTTTCATTTGAGCGGATGAATTATAAATAAATGATCCAAATGGTCCGGTTAACTCAACAATGCCAGCGTTTCGCCCCAGTGAGCCGTTGGGCTCGTCCGTTGGTACAGACACACCTACCAATACGCGTGGCTAGCTCATACTGAGAAGGCCATGCAAGACACAAAATACAAGCAGTATTGACGTCACAAGCATGCCAATGTGCTACGGGAGTCAAAATCCCTTTCATAAAGATAAAAGACTTACCTTGGCAATCCAAATAAGGTTTTGAATATTCCAAAAGGGAATATGGTGCAGTTTCCATTTGAGCGGATTAATTATCAATAAATGATCAAAATGGTCCGGCTAGCTCAAACAATGCCAGCGATTCGCCCCAGTGTGCCGTTGGGCTCGTCAGTTGGTACAGACACACCTAAGAATACGCGTGGCTAGCACATACTGAGAAGGCCATGCAAGACACAAAATACAAGCAGTATTGACGTCACGAGCATGCCAATGTGCTACGGAAGTCAAACTCACATTCATAACGACAAAAGCCTTACCTTATCAATCCAAATAATGTTTTGAATAATCCAGAAGGGAATATGATGCAGTTTCCATTTGAGCGGTTGTATTATCAATAAATGATCAAAATGGTCCGGTTAGCTCAAACAAGACCAGCGTTTCGCCCCAGTGTGCCGTTGTGCTCGTCAATTTGTACAGACACACCTACAAATACGCGTGGCTAGCACATACTGAGAAGGCCATGCAAGACACAAAATACAAGCAGTATTGACGTAACGAGCATGCCAATGTGCTACGGGAGTCAAGCTCCCTTTCATAAAGACAAAAGCCTTACCTTGGCAATCCAAATAAGGTTTTGAATATTCCAGAAGGGAATATGGTGCAGTTTCCAATTGAGCGGATTAATTATCAATAAATCACCAAAATAGTCCGGTTAGCTCAAACAATGCCAGCGTTTCGCCCCAGTGTGCCGTTGGGCTCGTCAGTTGGTACAGACACACATACCAATACCCACGGCTAGCACATACTGAGAAGGCCATGCAAGACACAAAATACAAGCAGTATTGACGTCACGAGCATTCCAACGTGCTACGGGAGTCAAACTCCCTTTCATAATGACAAAAGCCTTACCTTGGCAATCCAAATAAGGTTTTGAATATTCCAGAAGGGAATATGATGCAGTTTCCATTTGAGCGGATGAATTAT
Organism: Meconema thalassinum; assembly: GCA_946902985.2. Taxonomy (NCBI): domain Eukaryota; kingdom Metazoa; phylum Arthropoda; class Insecta; order Orthoptera; family Tettigoniidae; genus Meconema; species Meconema thalassinum. Next base: position 346,213,358 of record OX336390.1, read on the forward strand.
AAAAAAAAGATCAAAATGGTCCGGTTAACTCAAACAATGCCAGCGTTTCGCCCCAGTGTGCCGTTGGGCTCGTCAGTTGGTACAGACACGCCTACCAATACGCGTGGCTAGCACATACTGAGAAGGCCATGCAAGACACAAAATACTAGCAGTGTTGACGTTACGAGCATGCCAATGTGCTACGGGAGTCAAACTCCCTTTCATAAAGACAAAAGCCTTACCTTGGCAATCCAAATAAGGTTTTGAATATTCCAGAAGGGAATATGATGCAGTTTCCAATTGAACGGATGAATTATCAATAAATGATCAAAATGGTCCGGTTAGTTCAAACAATGCCAGCGTTTCGGCCCAGTGTGCCGTTGGGCTCGTCAGTTGTTAAAGACACACCTACCAATAGGCGTGGCAAGCACATACTGAGAAGGCGATGCAAGACACAAAATACAAGCAGTATTGACGTCACGAGCATGCCAATGTGCTACGGGAGTCAAACTCCCATTCATAAAGACAAAAGCCTTACCTTATCAATCCAAATAATGTTTTGAATATTCCAGAAGGGAATATGATGCAGTTTCCATTCGAGCGGATGAATTATCAATAAATCACCAAAATCGTCCTGTTAGCTCAAACAATGCCAGCGTTTCGCCCCAGTGTGCCGTTGGGCTCGCCAGTTGGTACGGACACACCTACCAATACGCGTGGCTAGCACATACTGAGAAGGCCATGCAAGACACAAAATACAAGCAGTATTGCCGTCACGAGCATGCCAATGTGCTACGGGAGTCAAACTCCCTTTCATAAGACAACAGCCTTACGTTGGCAATCCAAATAAGGTTTTGAATATTCCAGAATGGAATATGATGCAGTTTCCATTTGAGCGGATGAATTATCAATAAATGATCAAAATGGTCCGGTTAGCTCGAACAATGCCAGCGTTTCGTTCCAGTGTGCCGTTGGGCTCGTCAGTTGGTACAGACACACCTACCAATACGCGTGGCTAGCACATAATGAGAAGGCCATGCAAGACACAAAATACAAGCAGTATTGACGTCACGAGCAAGCCAATGTGCTACGGGAGTCAAACTCCCTTTCATAAAGACAAAAGCCTTACCTTGGCAATCCAAATAAGGTTTTGAATATTCCAGAAGGGAATATGATGCAATTTCCATTTGAACGGATGAATTATCAATAAATGATCAAAATGGTCCGGTTAGCTCAAACAATGCCAGCGTTTCGCCCCAGTGTGCCGTTGGGCTCGTGAGTTGGTACAGACACACCTACCAATACGCGTGGCTAGCACATACTGAGAAGGCCATGCAGACACAAAATACAAGCAGTATTGACGTCACGAGCTTGCCAATGTGTTACGGGAATCAAACTCCCTTCCATCGAATCAAAAGCCTTACCTTGGCAATCCAAATAAGGTTTTGAATATTCCTGTAGGGAATATGATGCAGTTTCCATTTGAGCGGATGAAATATCAATAAATGATCAAAATGGTCCGGATAGCTCAAACAATGCCAGCGTTTCGCCCCAGTGTGCCGTTGGGCTCATCAGTTGGTACAGATACGCCTACCAATACGCTTGGCTAGCACATACAGAGAAGGCCATGCAAGTCATAAAATACAAGCTGTATTGACGTCACGAGCATGCCAATGTGCTACAGGAGTCAAACTCCTTTTCATAAAGAAAAAAGCCTTACCTAGGCAATCCAAAAATGATTTGAATATTCCAGAAGGGAATATGATGTAGTTTCCATTTGAGCGGATAAATTATCAATAAATGATCAAACTGATCCGGTTAGCTCAAACAATGCCAGCGTTTCGCCCCAGTGTGCCTGTTAGCTACTAATATGCTGCTAAAAGCGCCCTCTATGTATGGACTACTTTTGTAAGCTCCTTGGAGAGCAGCATCCAGTGGGCCGTGGTTTTAGATAGGCCATAGCGCTGCGCTGTCGGCAGTCAATTATTGTAATAAAGCAACCATAGCATTGAGAAGATACAAGACCATACAAGGTAATAAACAATAAATAAAGGTCATATTCATAAAAGAGAACAAAAATTCATTACATCACCAAAATCAACTCCAACTCAATAACATTGGCGCCCAACAGCGGAACTCTCGACTCCTGTGAGTATCAAATAAATCATAATTGGAGAGACATTCATAGGTTACAAATATACGTCGCAATCGACAGCTGAAACGTAAACGCAATAGCCAAAGCAGTGTCATATATAATTCAAGAGTCATACTACCAAAACAAATAAAACATTGAGCTAGGTCTACCGTACTTCAAATCCCATTGTGCAAATTCATATAATTCATTGAATACAATAGGCATTTCTTCATTGCATTGGTCACTGCACAGACCTACGCAACTTTATATTTAATCGCAATTCAGGATGTCGCAATTCACAAAGCTAAAACAAAGTCGCGCACGAGTAAAAGGATTCGTGACTAGAACAGCCAACTCGATCTCAGAACACACCACACCAATTGAAGCAACGGTAAAATTAGAAAAAATAGAGGGCATTTGGAAAGAGTTTGACGACATTCAACAGGCTATCGAAGACCATATACCGGAAGATGAAACTGAAGCGGACGTATTTCTGGCAGAATGTGAGGGTGAACGCGCTGTATTTGAAACACAATATTTCAACACAGTCAGTCAACTACACGCTATCGTCGAGACATCACAACAACAAATATCCCCAAATACCCAGAACCTTCAAGTACAAGAACTTCCTCAAACAACTCATTCTAATGTGTCAAAATTGCCAGAAATAAAACTCCCAGAATTCGACGGTGATTACAAAAAGTGGCGGTTTTTCAAAAATAGCTTTGAATCCACAATTCACAACAATTCAAACCTATCAAATGTACAGAGGCACCAGTATCTTGTCGGAGTACTGAAGGGAGAGGCTCAAAGTGTCATCGAAGGATTCACCATAGGCGAAGAGACCTATACCAACGCTTGGGATCTATTAAACGCTACATACGACAACCAAATGATGATAATACAGACCCACCTGGATGAACTTTTCAAATTTCCAGAAATCGAGAAGGAAAACAAAGCCGACTCGATGCGAAAATTGAATTGGCACATCCAAACGAATATATCAGCGTTAAAATCACTTAATCAGCCAGTAGATCATTGGGATACCTTAATAATCCATTTAGTTAAGCAGAAACTAGATTATCTTGAACAGCGTGACTGGCAAGAAAGAATCAAGAATCGCACACCAGAAAATATGCCAACTCTACAAGAATTCACAAAGTTTTTAGCCGAACGATGTCAATCACTGATGTTGTTGAAACAAACCCTCAAATCAAAGACATTAAACAAACAGAGTCCGGGAAACAAGTATACACAGAAGGAAAATAAACAGGATAAGAAGGTTTTAATGATCAACACACCTTCATTCAAATGCAACATATGTGAAGGAAACCACTTCATTTTTCAGTGTGAAACGTTGCTGAAGCAAACGCCTGATGAGAGAAGACAGTTATTAATTAAAAAGAAACATTGTCTAAATTGCCTAAAATTTGGACATCTAGCAAGAGATTGCCGTGGAACAAGATGCAAGAAATGCAACTCACTGCATAACACATTACTGCACAAAGACAGTGCCAGTTCAGAAAGCCAAGAAAAGGCCACAACTTCAGAAGCAAATCGCTTAATTCAGTTGCAAGAATCTACATTAGGCCAAGGGCCAAGCGTCAATTTAACAAGAGTTCGAACATCACAAGTTCTTCTGTCAACTGCGCTTGTGAATGTAGTGGACAATAAAGGAAAGAGAATCACCTGCCGAGCATTATTAGACCCTGGTGCACAGTTAAATTTGGTAACAACGACTTTTAGCAAAAGGCTTAATTTACAGTGGTTTCGCCAGAATCAACAATTCAGCGGTGTTAGTGGTGCCCAGGTTGAAGCAAAGGGAATCAATCGTATACAACTTTATTCCATGGATAGTCAATACAGCATTGATTTGGAATGCTACGTTGTTCCTTCCATCACAGGACGACTACCCCAATATAAGGTTAACATCAATGAGATAGTCATGCCAAAAAATATTCAACTTGCAGACCCTTCATTCAACGAGCCAGGAGATGTTGACCTGCTGCTTGGAGCAAGCATTTACTGGAAAATCGTCGTTGGAAGACCAAAAAACAACATAGCTGGTCAACCTGCTTTGCAGGATACAAAATTGGGCTGGATTCTCGGTGGAGAAATACAAGAAAATAAAGCTGAAGGAATGTCTACGTGTCTCACAATGACTAATGATACATTATCACAACAGCTCGAAAGGTTTTGGCTACAAGAAAAAATCCCAGAAACGCAGCACTATACAAAAGAAGAGCAATTTTGCGAAGAACTATTCGCTGAAACAACCACGCGGGACTCATCTGGAAGATTTGTGGTTAGATTGCCCATACGGCCAGGAGTTACTCTCGGCGAGTCCAAAGAACAAGCGAAGAGAAGACTTGCCGCTTTGGAAAGAAAATTCAACAAACAACAAAATTTGAAGCAGGCATATTGTGACTTTATGGACGAGTACGAAGCACTTGGACATATGTCACACATTGAAGAAACAGCTGAGGACGAATCAGACAAATGTTATTTTATACCACATCATGCGGTTTTACGTCCAGAGAGCTCAAGCACGAAATTGAGAGTGGTGTTTGATGCTTCCGCCAAAACTACACGAGGAACATCACTAAATGACAAATTGTTTCAAGGTCCCAATTTACAAGCAGATTTATTTCACATCATTCTCAGATTTCGCATGCACCAGTATGTAATAACGGCTGACATTGAGAAAATGTTTAGGCAGATAATGATACACTATGAAGATCGACCATTGCAACAAATTTTATGGAGAAGGGATACACTGTTACCAATAAAAACATATCAGCTAAACACTGTCACTTACGGAACAGCGTCAGCACCTTACCACGCGATGAGATGTCTTCGCGAACTTGCTAATATCTATGACCCTCAATATCCAGTAGCAGCCAAAATTATGAGACAAGACTTTTACATGGATGATTGTATCACCGGTGGCGATACTGTAGATGCAGTAATACAAATTCATCGTCAGCTTATGGATCTATTGCAAAAGGGGCAAATGTTGTTGCGCAAGTGGAGGTCCAACCATAAGGAAATCATAAAACACTTGAATATCCAATCGAATGCACGAGACTTGATGGTCCTAGACAAAGAAGAAGCCAGTAAGACGTTAGGAATTGTCTGGGATTCGACAAAAGATACATTGCAGTATCAGGCTAACCTCTCATCTGAAGTAGTGTATACAAAGCGTGAGATTTTATCAAAAATCTCGCAAGTCTTTGATCCTCTTGGGCTAGTAAGTCCTGTTTTAATAAGAGGAAAAATCATAATGCAACAACTATGGACGGACGGGTTCGACTGGGACCAACCTGTTACCACAGATAAGCTGTCCATTTGGAACCAATATTATTCTTCATTGCCACAGCTAAACCAGCTCAGAATCATAAGGAACGTCAATCCTGAAAATTACAATTCAAAATTTGATCTTTTCGGATTCAGTGACGCCTCCGAAAAAGCGTATGGAGCCTGTATATACGCAGTAAACAGAAATCAAGATGGAATGTTCACATCTCATCTAATCAGCGCAAAATCTAAAGTGGCTCCTCTAAAAACCATATCCATGCCAAGACTAGAGTTAGAAGCAGCACTTTTACTCACAAGTTTAGTGCGAGAAACGAAGGCTGCTGCAGCAGACAAGATAAGAAATGTTTATCTTTGGAGTGACAGCACCATTGTTTTAGGATGGATAAACACAGAATCGCGATTGCTGAAAACATTTGTGGCTAACAGAGTCACAAAAATACAAGATGCAGCTGAGAATGCAAAGTGGGGTCACGTACCCTCTCAGGAAAACCCTGCTGACCTCATATCGCGTGGGATTCCAACCATAGATATTATTAACCATCATCTTTGGTGGTTTGGGCCTAATTGGTTAGTCAAGGAAAATTCACTACCTCCTTCTACATTGCAACCTGACATCAGTCTGCCAGAGATGAAGAGTTCAAAGGTTATGTTGACCATCGCAAGTACTTCCAAAATATTGCACAAATTTTCGTCATTTTCGAAGTTACGTCGAGTCATTGCTTATTGTCATAGATTTGTCAATAATACCTTAAACAAAGTACAGCGCAAGAAATGGGGAAAAGGATCCAAAGACCTAAATACAAACCACATCACTCCTGAAGAAATAAAACGAGCAGAAACTACTGTATTAAAGTGGTTGCAAATAGAAGCTTTTTCATCATCACACAAATGTTTATCCAAAAAGGAAACACCACCTCGTGGAAGTCCTTTGAGATGCCTTGATCAATTCATTGATGAAGATGGGTTAATACGAGTTGGTGGAAGATTGAGACATTCTGCTCTCTCTGAAGAGCAAAAGCATCCCATTCTCCTCCCGGCAAATCATCACATAACAACTGCTATTATGAGACACGAGCATGTGAGACTTCATCATTGTCCACCGGAGCAACTATTACATTCAACTCGACAAAAATATTGGCCGATAAGTGGTCGAAGAGAAGCACAAAAGATCGTTCGAAAATGCGTCCAGTGTTTTCGATTCAATCCAATAGTTCCAGAAGTCCGCATGGGAGATTTACCCAAAGAGAGGGTTTCGAAAGTCACCAGGCCCTTCACCGTGACTGGTGTGGACTATGCGGGGCCCTTCCAACTTCGAGAAAGTCGACGGAGAGGCAGATTACGCATATTTAAAGCATACATAGCAGTGTTCACTTGCTTTAGTACAAAGGCCGTTCACCTGGAGCTTGTCTCAGAGCTCACAACTGAAGCCTATTTGGCAGCAATGCAACGGTTCACTGCTCGTCGAGGGATTTGTCATCAAATGTTCTCAGATAATGGAAGAACGTTTGTTGGGGCTGCAAATGCGCTGAAAGAATTGCAGTCATTTTTGGCAAAAGAATCACCAATCATCTCCTCTCACTTGGGAGAAAAGCAAATAGCATGGCAATTTATTCCTCCTCGATCCCCACATTTTGGAGGATTGTGGGAAGCGGCCGTTAAAATAGCAAAGAGACATTTATACACTTCATCTCAAGGAAGAGTACATACTTTTGAAGAGATGTATACTCTGCTTTGTGATATTGAGGCAGTCCTGAATTCGCGGCCACTTACACCTCTCACAAGAGACCCAAACGATCTGGATATTCTCACTCCCGCTCATTTTCTTATTGGTGATTCACTGGTCCAACCAGTACAGTCCAATCATACTCAAGAACCAGATAATCGACTGTCTCGTTGGCAACATTTGAAGAAACTTCGACAGGTACTTTGGCAAAGATGGCAACGAGAATATTTGCAAGAATTGCAGAAAAGAAATAAATGGTTCACTTCTAATCAGCGCATCGAGTTGAACACACTAGTTCTGCTCATTGAAGAAGGGATACCACCTCTAAGGTGGCCACGAGATCGAGTAATTCATGTTCATCCGGGACCAGATGGCGAGATTAGAGTTGTCACTGTGAAAACAGCGGAAGGGAACTTTACGAGAAGTGTCAAGAAGCTGTGCCCCCTTCCGATGGAGAACTTCAACGAAGAATTCTCAGCTTGATTAGAGTTTATGTTAGGTTATAATTATGTTCTCCTTAGATGTAGTTTTTGACATTTATGTTCAAATGTTGTTTACGTATGGTGTTTAACCTACCGTACGTATAGTACATGGTTTTCTTGTTGAAATCGCATCTTTCAAGGAGAGCCAGAAATGTTAGCTACTAATATGCTGCTAAAAGCGCCCTCTATGTATGGACTACATTTGTAAGCTCCTTGGAGAGCAGCATCCAGTGGGCCGTGGTTTTAGATAGGCCATAGCGCTGCGCTGTCGGCAGTCAATTATTGTAATAAAGCAACCATAGCATTGAGAAGATACAAGACCATACAAGGTAATAAACAATAAATAAAGGTCATATTCATAAAAGAGAACAAAAATTCATTACATCACCAAAATCAACTCCAACTCAATAACAGTGCCGTTGGGCTCGTCAGTTGGTACTGACACACCTAAGAATACGCGTGGCTAGCACATACTGAGAAGGCCATGCAAGACACAAAATACAAGCAGTATTGACGTCACGAGCATGCCAATGTGCTACGGTATCCAACTCCCTTTCATAAAGGCAAAAGTCTTACCTTGGCAATCCAAATAATGTTTTGAATATTCCAGAAGGGAATATGATGCAGTTTCCATTTGAGTGGATGAATAATCAATAAATGATCAAAATGGTCCGGTTATCTCAAACAATGCCAGCGTTTCGCCCCAGTGTGCCGTTGGGCTCGTCAGTTGGTACAGACACACCTACCAATACGCGCGGCTAGCACATACTGAGAAGGCCATGCAAGACACAAAATACAAGCAGTATTGACGTCACACGCATGCCAATGTGCTACGGGAGTCAAACTCCCTTTCATAAAGACAAAAGCCTTACCTTGGCAATCCAAATAGGGTTTTGAATATTCCAGAAGGGAATATGATGCACTTTCCATTTGAGGGGATGAATTATCAATAAATGATCAAAATGGTCCGGTTAGCTCAAACAATGCCAGCGTTTCGCCCCAGTGTGCCGTTGGGCTTGTCAGTTGGTAAAGACACACCTACCAATAGGCGTGGCTAGCACATTCTGAGAAGGTCATGCAAGACACAAAATACAAGCAGTATTGACGTCACGAGCATGCCAATGTGCTACGGGAGTCAATCTCCCTTTCATTAAGACAAAAGCCTTACCTTGGCAATCCAAATAAGGTTTTGAATATTACAGAAGGGAATATGGTGCAGATTCCATTTGAGCGGATGAATTATCAATTAATCACCAAAATGGTCCGGTTAGCTCAAACAATGCCAGCGTTTCGCCCCAGTGTGCCGTTGGGCTCGTCAGATGGTACAGACACACCTACCAATACGCGAGGCTAGCTTATACCGAGAAGGACATGCAAGACCCAAAATACAAGCATATCGACGTCACGAGCATGCCAATGTGCTACGGGAGTCAAACTCCCTTTCATAACGACAAAAGCCTTACCTTGGCAATTCAAATAGGGTTTTGAATATTCCAGAAGGGAATATGATGTACTTTCCATTTGAACGGATGAATTATCAATAAGTGATCAAAATGGTCCGGTTAGCTCAAACAATGCCAGCGTTTCGCCCCAGTGTGCCGTTGGGTTTGTCAGTTGGTAAAGACACACCTACCAATAGGCGTGGCTAGCACATTCTGAGAAGGTCATGCAAGACACAAAATACAAGCAGTATTGACGTCACGAGCATGCCAATGTGCTACGGGAGTCAAACTCCCTTTTATCAGGACAAAAGCCTTACCTAGGCAATCCAAATAACGTTTTGAATATTCCAGAAGGGAATATGATAGAGTTTCCATTTGAGCAGATGAATTATCAATAAATGATCAAAATGGTCCGCTTAGCTCAAACAATGCCAGCGTTTCGCCCCAGTGTGCCGTTGGGCTTGTCAGTTGGTACAGACACGCCTACAAATACGCGTGGCTGGCACATACTCAGAAGGCCATGCAAGACACAAAATACAAGCAGTATTGACGTCACGAGCATGCCAATGTTCTACGGGAGTCAAGCTCCCTTTCATAAAGACAAAAGCCTTACCTTGGCAATCCAAATAAGGTTTTGAATATTCCAGAAGGGAATATGATGCAGTTTCCATACGAGCGGATGAATTATCAATAAATGATCAAAATGGTCCAGTTAGCTAAAGCAATGCCAGCGTTTCGCCCCAGTGTGCCGTTGGGCTCGTCAGTTGGTACAGACACGCCTACCAATACGCGTGGCTAGCACATACTGAGAAGGCCATGCAAGACACAAAATACAAGCAGTATTGACGTCACGAGCATGCCAATGTGCTACGGGAGTCAAACTCCCTTTCATAAAGACAAAAGCCTTACCTTGGCAATCCAAATAGGGTTTTGATTATTCCAGAAGGGAATATGATGCACTTTCCATTTGAGCGGATGAATTATCAATAAATGATCAAAATGGTCCGGTTAGCTCAAACAATGCCAGCGTTTCGCCCCAGTGTGCCATTGGGCTTGTCAGTTGGTAAAGACACACCTACCAATAGGCGTGGCTAGCACATTCTGAGAAGGTCATGCAAGACACAAAATACAAGCAGTATTGACGTCACGAGCATGCCAATGTGCTACGGGAGTCAATCTCCCTTTCATTAAGACAAAAGCCTTACCTTGGCAATCCAAATAAGGTTTAGAATATTCCAGAAGGGAATATGATGCAGTTTCCATTTGAGCGGATGAATTATCGATAAATGATCAGAATGGTCCGCTTAGCTCAAACAATGCCAGCGTTTCGCCCCACTGTGCCGTTGGGCTTGTCAGTTGGTACAGACACGCCTACAAATACGCGTGGCTAGCACATACTCAGAAGGCCATGCAAGACACAAAATACAAGCAGTATTGACGTCACGAGCATGCCAATGTTCTACGGGAGTCAAGCTCCCTTTCATAAAGACAAAAGCCTTACCTTGGCAATCCAAATAAGGTTTTGAATATTCCAGAAGGGAATATGATGCAGTTTCCATTCGAGCGGATGAATTATCAATAAATGATCAAAATGGTCCGGTTAGCTAAAGCAATGCCAGCGTTTCTCCCCAGTGTGCCGTTGGGCTCGTCAGTTGGTACAGACACGCCTACCAATACGCGTGGCTAGCACATACTGAGAAGGCCATGCAAGACACAAAATACAAGCAGTATTGACGTCACGAGCTTGCCAATGTGCTACGGAAGTCAAACTCCCTTTCATAACGACAAAAGCCTTACCTTATCAATCCAAATAATGTTTTGAATATTCCAGAAGGGAATATGATTCAGTTTCCATTTGAGCGGATGTATTATCAATAAATGATCAAAATGGTCCGGTTAGCTCAAACAAGACCAGCGTTTCGACCCAGTGTGCCGTTGGGCTCGTCAATTTGTACAGACACACCTACAAATACGCGTGGCTAGCACATACTGAGAAGGCCATGCAAGACACAAAATACAAGCAGTATTGACGTCACGAGCATGCCAATGTGCTACGGGAGTCAAGCTCCCTTTCATAAAGACAAAAGCCTTACCTTGGCAATCCAAATAAGGTTTTGAATATTCCAGAAGGGAATATGGTGCAGTTTCCAATTGAGCGGATTAATTATCAATAAATCACCAAAATAGTCCGGTTAGCTCAAACAATGCCAGCGTTTCGCCCCAGTGTGCCGTCGGGCTCGTCAGTTGGTACAGACACACATACCAATACGCACGGCTAGCACATACTGAGAAGGCCATGCAAGTCACAAAATACAAGCACGTGGCCGACGAGAAAGACAGGCCATCGCACGGATCTGTGACGTCAGAGGAGTGGTGTCGCTCGCTCGCCTCATTGATTGCACCAAGGTATTCTCATCTATAGAAACCTACCAATAGCCGAGTAAATTTGTTAGTGTGAATTTAAGGATACTCAAAATTAAAGTTAAAAGCTGTGGAAGAAATCCACCCCTATCACTAGCTCAAATCCTTAGAGCAGTAGAATATTAAGCAGTGTAATACAAACGTTGAATGGATGTTCCAGTTTATGCAGATATACAAAACTGTACATATTATCCTCTTATCTTCGTTCATCAATAAGTTGTTTCCATATATACCAGTTTACATGTAAGTTTAACTTTAAAAGCAGCTGGAATTTAAAAAAAAAGAAGAAACAACCAAGCATTGCATTAGGAGAAAGTATCCAGTGCTTCATTTATTGCAAGGGAAGGGTCATTCATGCCCCAAAATAATAAAAACGAATATAAGAAATTTGAGCCTACACTCGTGGTTTTTAGCATTTTGCTTTTTTGAGTAGGCCTACCATAAGACAATCTTTTTCAACAACAAAAATTTAATGCATAGGACTACTTCAGATACATATATGAATTGCTGAGATTATACTTACCTCCTTTAGCAGAGAGCCTTTTATCTGACACCAATCCCCTACAGTGGCAGGTTTTTTTCTTCTTGTGGCAACTACCTTCGTGTTGGACATGTTTAACGGTTCTCTCCCGTTCCCAGTTAGGCTTAGGTCAAATTTATGGTTTTATGGGCTCAAGATTTTTATAACGAAGTATATTACTACAAATGAAGGACCTTGGAAACTTATTCATTGTGAGTTAATTCAGTGGATTTAAATGTCGTGGATATCAGCCCCATGCACTTATGTGTGTACTGTACTTGTAATAGAAAAGGATGTGGTAGTGGTTTTCAGTTAGCTTTTATTTACAGTTGAGTTGGGCAGACACTTCCAGGATGTAAGGAGTGGGATTCAAATCATTCTATCAAGAGCCTTTGTGCGAAGCTTTGAAGAATAAATCCTATATCAGGTTTCAAATACTCCTTCGCAAAGCAGGTCACCTGGACAAGAAGCCACTTTACTTACCCCTACTCCATGTAGGTGGAACTGTTCCATTTATTAAAATTAAAGAAAGACCATACTTGCCATTGTAATTTGGATCTATGCTGGCTACACGGACATGGTATCTCCCTCCCAATAATATGTCCAAGATCTCCACCAAATGTCAAACGAGACCCTTCAAATTATTCAAATGAAAGCATTCCTCAACTTTTAATTATTTTTTCTTATTTTTTGTTTCACCCTGGTGGTCTGGGGATGAAGAATTTTATAACATACCCAGTTCCCCCCTACCCCTTCCTCCCAGAAAATATCGTATACTCCTCACCACATCTATTCCCCCCGGAAAAAGAACATGGGCATCCTTGCAGGCCACATGGAAAATAAGCAGTTAACAGTACTACACACTGGGTAAATCGGTTTGAAATGGGTAAATCTAGAGCTTTAACAGAGAATTCTGGATGTGGTGATTGGTAGGGCCCTGGAGTACAAAACTATGCCCGTATCTTCAAGAACACTAGCAAATTGCAAGTAATCTTCATCCAATCACACAGTAATGTTTACACTTAATTATAATAAGCACACACAAAATGTATTACAGACATTATTTTATTTAGGACATTGGTTATAAATATAAGCATCTCAAGCACATTAACACATTGTCTGGAAGAATCTTAGAATGTAGAAAATGAAGTTTGCAGGTTTCACCAAGTAGGCTATAAAGGTGATATCTTGCTGATCTTGGATATATTACTGGCGATTATTAGGATCTAATACCCTCCAGCTATTAATATTCCCAAAAAATCCTGCACTGCACATAGGGCCTACAGCCATTATACCCTGCTGATGATTCATGATCTCTTCTGGATTTTAAATTTTTCTGACACCATTTCTCAATCTCACTGGAGCTTAGTGGGTTACAAATTCATCGTTACAAAGATGCATGAACACAATTTGAGGACTGGACATGTCTAACTTGCTTCCAGCTGTCTGGCTACTGTTTTCTTATGCAGTACAAAATCACTATCAATTACATTGGTATCTTGCAGCCTTGGCAACGATAGAGTCATGTATTAACTCTTGTACTATTTTCATCTCTAATTTATCTCAACAAAACAAGCCTGCCAACTTGTGTCAATAGCTTTAATGTGGACATGGAATGGAATTTACACTTACAAAATTCCCCTAGACACAAAATGGCATCATCCATGACAACGTGGACAACACTTAGGGTTTAAACGCTGCATACATGTTAAATTCTATGTGTTATACTCTGATTTACAAAAGATGAACAGTGCAAGCTGCCATCCGCTTGAATGGTGAGGTGAGGAGTGGAGACAAGAGGGGTAACGGTGTCCATAGCAACAGCGAGCAGTGTTGCAATGAATGCCGACACAGCAGTGAGCACATGGTTTGACGCAGTGTTCTACTGTGAACTAACTCGTCACTGCCATTAGTAATATCCCGTGTATATATTGAAGTGCATTTGCTTATTCTTTCATAGGCTACAGTAAGCGTTATCGTTCTGTTTTTGTTGGAAGCGTGTGTATATACAGATTTTGAGTTTATTTCTTTTATTTGCATCATCGTGTCTATTTTCATTGTGTAAAAATGGCATCGGTACATGCTCGCGGAAGGCCCAGGATCCATTCTCTGCGACAGAACAACTTCAGGCCGTGGTGTGACTCTCCATAGCCAAGTAAAGGAGATGGTATGTGCGGTGAGGAATTTTATGGAGGAAGAAGAGGAAAGTATGCGCTTACGGGAGGAACCTCTGATTCCATTTGTTCAGGTGAGGAAAAGAACTGCCAAGACTCTTGAGTGAAATCACTGCATACCGAGTGACGGAAGGGAAGTTCCTGTCTGATGATGCTGGCCCGTCTAAACTATCAACTCCAGGGAAGAAGAGGCATAGAGAAGGGGTGGTCACTAATTTAGATGGCTTTCAACAAGATGCTGTTAGACGGCATATTTATAGCTATTATTTTAGGAAAGAAATTCCAACATGTCGCAAACTTCTTGTTTTTGCTCAGAGAGGCACAATTATTTCAAGGAAGCCTTTCTTCACTGAAAGTGTTGCACGATTTGGGATTTAAATATGAGAAAATTAATAGGGGGAAGGTGATCATGGAGAGGCCAGATATTGTGGCTTTGAGGTGTCAGTTCCTACATGAAATGGGGAGACCCTACTGAGTTGTAGGCCAAAAATTACAAACAAAAAACCAAAATCTGGTTTCATGCCCTAGAAGTTACCTTATCACTTGGGGCACTTAAATATACATTTGTTTTTTATGTACGGCCATTTTTAAATACCTTACGAGGGCTTTTAAAGAACACGTGCTTAGGTCTTGAAATGGGCAACGCCTACTTCCTAGAACCAAAAACCCCTCAATTTTGTTGTAATTTCATAATCTTGGCCAAGATTATCATGCCAATCAACTGAATACAAGCTTATGGTGCCATCTGTTGGTAAATTTATCAGTTATGAGTAGCCTAGGCAATGTTTGTCAAGTGTGAAACTTTTCTTACCGTACATGTTATTTTCTTATCCCATATAATTTTTAGCTGTATGGCATTCACTAAAAGAATATCATTACTATACACATGCACATATTTAACATCGAACAGAAGTATTTTGGGTTGTAGTAAAGTATAGGCCATTTTGGATACATGGTGGAACCATGCGTCTTTGTTTATTTTGATGGTCAGTGGCTTTAGTGAATTTTATTCGCAAGAATTATATTTTTATTGGTTTACTGTGAGTGGTGGAACTTGTGTAAGTTAATGGTATTTTAGAGATTTGTGTGCAGTTTATTAGATGTATTCTGTATTGTGCCCTTTTAGCAAGAAATATGCCAATCACAGTATACCAGCGTAGCTCAATTCGGAATTTTCGGGGCAGCGGTAAGTTCCCCCACTCTGTGACTCACATATTTTGGATTAATTAGAGGATACACTTTCAAAAATAACAACAAAATCAACTCCTATTTTAACACATTTAATTAAATAAAAATTATGGCGCTACAAACACTTTAACAATTAAATTACTGACCCATAATCATCTACTTGTTCCAAATGAACAAGGAATCACAATATATTAAAACAAATATTGTATTAAAACATATGGTTTCCACATAAACCAACAATTCCTACTTATTTTTACTTCCATAAAGCCTCAGCTGTAAGTTTCATATAACTCCGAGCTCTTTGGCTCCATGCTTTATATAATAATGGTGTCATTCTTTGTACACCTCAAATACTACTTTTATATTTTCTTAATCCTCAAAACAAATGTATCATTACATTTAAAATTCTATGTTAATTATCTAACTCAATATTTTGGGCATGTTCACACATTTTCAGCTGTTATCATCTCTCTCTAGTTTCACAAATACATTAAGGTAATCAGGAAATTACTTGTGTACTCCAGAGTATGAAGATACTTGACACAGTCAAAAAAACTATAGTTACTCCCGAAACCTAGTTGCCTTCAATTAACTCGTGGAATCCTACTTCCATACAACATTACAATAGGGATTGTTATTTATCTCATATGTCTTATAAGACCATTATCACATAAGAAAACTACGATCTGAACAGGCAAGCGGAAATATCAATCTACAAGGACCTCGGGTCGTTAACAACTTTTAACACTCCTGGTGTATTCATTTCTCCTTACGAGACGGCCTCCAGACACCCCCTCCTACTCCGAGGGTCTGGCCGTGAAACTGAATAGTTATTTATGACTATGCGGGCTCCTTCCCGTCTGGCCCGAGCTAGAGCTCTCTTTAAATGCTTTACAAAACACAAACTTTCCATTCTCAGTTCTTTGTGGAGACCTGGCCTTCTATTCTGCGTGTACAATCAGCAATATTATTGGGCTTATAAACCACATTCGTAATCTTGGCGTTTATTAATTATGAAAGGTCCTCATTGATTGTGGAAGAGTAATTAACGACGAATAATAAAGGGGCTTTCAAAATAAGAGGATCCTGAGTTCGAATCTCTCCACATGCCTCGGGAACCTTTCCCTTATAGAGGACTATACAAAATGCGATTTAGGGTCAGCCAATAGCTAATAGACCTACGCTCAATACCATACATTTGCTCCCTTTCAATACATACACAATGCCTCGTGATACTACGTCACAAATAGAGGACTTATACCAAATCTCAATTCGCTAAAATCAACTACCTCTCATAAATAATTTACCAAGTACATTAACTTTTACGCGTTCCTAGCGTGACATTTTACTTTAATTGCGCTCCTTTTGCGCTATACATTTTTAAGCCTAGCGTCACCCAAAGAACTGATAATATCATATTAACAATTGATGCACATTTCAATTTTTATATTATTCTTTCCTTTTGACAATAACTTTCTCTATTTCAAGAACATGCATTTAAACATCATGTCTATACTTTTCATTAAGGCTCTAACGCTCTTTTATTCACATCAATTAATTTGATCTTTATTTAATATTTCCTTACTTGGTTATTATTATTATTATTTCATATCGTTATTCTTTACACAAGCTCAAAAGCTATTTCTTTCATATCTCAAATTTACTTTATTTAAATATCTTTCATGATAATTACTAATATTTCGCTTGCTCTTATGACATTTGTCAAATACATTAACATTTTATTCACATATTTCCTCTACGGAATTTATTCTTTACATAATTATTTATAATTTCTCAAATTTCTATTTTTGTTCAGACCGCGTTCTTGTTTATTCAGTATTTATTTATTAAAAACACATCCCTTTTACTCAAAAACTCCGGTGGATATGTACACAATCATTCCCTGACACCAAAATAGAATGAAATTCATTACTCACATGTGTTTTAAGGTCGTCCCATGACCTTTATTCTTGTGCGGTGTTTCATTTTGGCCCACTTTGAAATTTTACTCCATATTATAGGAATTCATCTTATGTACAAACACTTCTTGACACATATTTAATACACTTAACATTGACGACATTTTATACACTGGTGTGTCCCTTTAGAACACACAATAAACACTAAAAAATATTAATTTAACACACAATCTTGATAAATTTACACTTCACAATTCTTGATCACTAGGCCGTCTTTCTTAGCCTATCACACGTGACCTCTTAATTTCCCGTTTCCAAGGGTGAAATTTATTCAATGTCGGCTTCCTATCCTGCAGAATACGAAAGTCTCGAAACATCTACTGTTCCCTGGAATCCTAATTCTTCTAATCCTATTCTGGATGACCGGCTATTTCTCTAGCTTGACCGGCTTCTTTGTAGATCCGGTTTATCGATCCTAGCGAAAGTCTGTTCGGATCGAGGTCTTCTCGATAACCTATCGATGACCTATGGATTTATTTTATAGCAGCTAGTACCTCTCGAGTCTAGTGCTTTAGAATAGTTCGTCTGCTTTCTGGAGATAATGTCTATAGTCTCCGTTCTTCTTTATTTGATCGGTTCTAGCAATCTTACGTTTCTGAAATACATTACGAACCTTACTCTGTTCTTCCCTTTTTGGGTTCTTTAATTTAGATAACTGTTTATCTTTCTGTTACGGTACTTCCGTACGTTATGATATATTCGTTCGTCTATTTAAAGACCTATCGCCTTAAGTCCAACGTTCGCAGCCTGCTCTGACTATATTTTACGAACTTTTCACTGTAACTTGTGTACTGTCGGACCTAAATCCTGTAACTAGGATTTTCCTAATTTTTCAACACGGCGATACTTTAAATTTTCTTCTTTACAACTCCCTATGGAGGCAAGCAAGTTGTTAATACTGCGACGCCTATGGCTATCGGATATTAATTCTGCGGTGTAATACAGCGTTTTTCCCCTCAAGGAGTACTGGTAACTGTCTTCGATGTGACGCAGAGTGACGCCCCACACGGCTGTCTGAATACTGATGCGTAGTAACACCCCCTCGGGCTGTTCAGAACTGCATATACTGTTGATGCTCCAGCGTCACGTCCCCCTGGACGGACTTGTACTGCGTGATGCGTAGCAACGCCCCCTCGGGCTGTTCGAGACTGCATGTGCTGTGATGTAGCCTTACGCCCCTCACGGGCTGTCGGAATGACTGCATGATTGGCTTGGTGAGGCCAGGAGTTTTATACTATTTCACTACAAAAAAATAAGACTCTAGCCCTTTCAGTGGCCAACTTCTAAAATAATGGTTGCACAATTATAAAAATTATACCTTCCGAAAGCTCGTCTTCTCAATGTTAAATAATCTCATTGCCCCTAAGAATCGATCGTGCAATTCGGAGATATTAATTAATTTCTCGTCCTCAATTGTGTGGGTGTTGCTGTTCTTTTGTACTCTCCCCTCTACACCAGCCTTGGTAATTCCCCGATGACGTATACTTGCGTTTGAAGTTTTCTCCTGTGCAATTATTAAAGGGTTTTTCTTTACTAAAAAATCTCTCATTCGAAATGATTCACCGTACTGTACTTGTTTACTTATTTTTATACTCGTAAACGGGTTAAATTTAATTATTCCTCTTCCGGCGCATAAGCGGTGTTGTCGTTTTCCAGCAAGCTCAGCTCGATTTCCGAATCAGGCTTCCTTGTCTAACAGTGGGAATCTTCCACTCGGTTATTAATACTCATGACTAGCTCCCTTCTGAATGTCAAGAGGGGTGATCTCATCTCTCGAACACCTGGTCCTTGCCTCTTGCACAATTTTAGGCTAGCATCCTAGCTTGATCTTTCTCTATGTTACATTAGAAACTGTACGTTTCTTTCATTTCTTCCCCAAATACATGGATTCGACCTCCATGGACCCTATGGCACATGGGTTCATCTCACCCTTCCTTAGGATAAATAAATTTTCGAAAAAAATTTTTGAGGAAATTTATTTCAATTAATTTTGTATTTCTTTATTCGTCGAAGCCATCATAACGTCGTCCGTATCTTCTGTTGTTTTATTTCTTTAAAGTTCCTTCCACTAATTGTGTAGGTTGGGTATGCTCTATCTCTACCCTTTCTTTCTCCTTTATTACATTGAAATTTTCTTCTTCAATAAAATCAATTATTTCTTTAAAGTTCCCTTCCTCTCTGGTTTATATTTAGGTTGGGTCTTCAAAAGGTCCCATTCATTCATTCCTTCCCCTAGTGGTCGACTACACTCAGGGTCATAAATTTCTTGTCACGTTCGGTGGTTTTCAACTTCTACCCTCGTCTGGTGTGCACTTCTCCAAACTCGAGTCAAACAGTTGGTTTCTTTTCTTCTTTTCATAAGACGGACTTCTAGTCGGTCTGTTCTCTATCCATTACATATTGTCAACCTAATGACCTTCTGTTAATTACCTTGCGGGTGCAATTAGCTTTACCCGTAACTTAATTCATTACAGTTCTCAGACTTCAAGTCTGTAACACTTCATTTGTTTTTTTTAAGAGCTTGGTCTCACCTCACCTGACTCTTTCTGGTTTTCTTCCCCCTTCCTCATCTCTCTTTGAGATGGTATTTCAAACACATATTATTTTTATTCCTTTCTATTATTTAATGGTTGCATAGGGCTTTACCCGTTGTTTCCAATGGAATAATTCTCTTCTTATCCTTTGTGTCTCCATCTTACGTCTCCAACTATTATTATTCCTCCTTGTTCTTCTTCCTCATTCTTCTTCTTCTTCTTCTTCAGGGTCTTCCTCGAGCATATCTCCCATTTCCATAACTTCTTCTCCTCCTGCTCTTAAATCTTCTATCATTTCATTTTCCCATTTTATAAGCAATTCTTGAGCTCGTATATTCACATCCCCTCCTTGTTCGTGAATACTTTCAACCGTCTCTACCACATTTGTTTCTATTAACTGTCGAACAGTTATGGGTAAATGTTTTAACATGCTTAGGCAATATAACAAAACATTTTCATTTCCCATACACCTTTCAATGGCTTTCTGATAATAAATGATGGAGTTTGTCAATTCCATACTTTCATATCCCATCATCTCTTGTTCTTCTTCTTCTTCTTCACTCTCATTATCATCTATTTCTATTTCATCACCTTCTTTCTCTTCACCTTCGAATTCTTCGTCAATTTCATTCTCTTCTATTTCCATAGTATCTCTTTCCGTTTCTTCACTTTCGCATTCTTCTTCATCACTTTGGTCTTCCATTACCATTTCCTTCCAAAGTTTTATCAAGGCTCGGGATACATCTCCTACCAAACCGTTTCTTTTTCTCATACCATTTACAACCTTGCCAATTCCAGTTTTCTCCAGATGCTGAACGTTTATCGGTAAGTTATACAATTGTTTTAAACAATGCATCGTTCTTTCTTCATTTCCTTCACATCTTTCTATTGCTCTAATATAATGCTCTATTTTCTTTATGACCTCAGCATCTTTCTGACTCTCTTCATCCCTTACTCTTTCTCCCTCTTCTCTTCTTTTCTCACATTCCATATTCTCTCGTTTTCTTATTTCTATATAAGTTTTATTCCTTCTTTTCCACACTCTGTATCTCTTTTGCTTTATGAACCATCTCCGTCTTCCTTTCATCCTTGTCCATAAACGTGCTCTTCTTCTATCTCCCTTCTTCCATTTTTCCTTTCTTTCATTCCTTTTCTTTTTACGGAGCTTCCAGCTGAGATATGCCTGAGCGTCCTCTTTCTCCAAGGCTTCGTATGTTATTCCACCTCCTTTCATTGTTTCCATGGGGTATCCATTTCCTGGTACACCGACTACCAATGGCGGTTTTCCTCTTTCCTGATTTTCTTCAGAGACATCTCCTCTCTTCTTTTCATTATCTCCAACAATCTCATCTTTTTCTTTTAGGTTTTCTTGGCTCTTATTAGCATCTTTCTCCATTTCTCTCGTTTTTCTTTGGCAATCTTGACATTTGATCATTAATTCGAGGATCTGGGCTTTCAATTTTTGCTCTTCTTCTTTTAATGCCCTTTTATTTTCCTTGTCCTGCATTTCTTTGGGGTTTTCCTTTTCAATTTCCATGAACTCTTGAACCTCTGTTTCTATCGGTGTTTCGTTGATATTTTCTATTATTGTTTCATCTAATTTCTCTGTTTCTTCAGGAATTATTATTTCCATTTCTTCAACTATCAATTCTTTTATTATCTCATGTTCCGAGATTATATCTTGATCTTCCAGCTCCACCTCTTCATACAAATGATTCTCTTCAGTTTGCAGCTCGTTTTCATTTCGGCTGTCCTCCTGTTCTGGAGTTACGATTTCTTCCTGAATTTCCATTGGTTTCTCTGGAAGGATCTCCAAAGTTTCCTCAGTTTCCACTGGAATCATTATAATTTCTACTTCTTGTTTTTCTTCTTTAATATCAATTTTGGGCTCCTCTGGCACCGTGATTTCTTTTTCTTCTTCAATTTCAGCTTGTTTTTCAACTTCCGTCTGGACAACTGTTTCATTTATGACTGGGATAGCCATTTCTTTTGCTTTGAGGTCCTCTGCTAATATGTATTCATCATATTTCTTTTGGACGGTCTCTAATATTTCTTCGTATTCCGAAATCTTAACCTTTCTCAATTCAGCTAACTCCTGAACAGTTATTATATCCTGGTCTTCATATATGCTCATTATAAACTGATGCATCTTACTCTTTTCCTTTCCTATCCAATCCTTCTGTTCTTGCACATAATTACTTTCATTTGGCTTTGGATAAAAGGTATTCCACCAAATATGATTCCATTTATCATGTATCTCCGACCATTGTTTCCTTATTTCCACAATTTCATCCCTGAAACTTTTTATCTGTTCCCACGAAACTAATTCGATTTTTCCTTCTTTCACCATACGTTCTACAAATTCCTTCTTCGTTTCTCTTAAAGACTCCTTCACATTAGGGATTTCTTTGTACAATTCCTCTAATTCCTGTTTGGGTATCGTATACCAATTTTTACTTGCCCTTTCACGGAGCTCAGATATCTTCTTTATTTTCTCAGAGATCCTATCTCTTTGTTCCTCAATTCCTTCTTTTATTCTTAATTCGCGAACTTTTAATCCCCAAAGTTCAGTTCTCATCTTTTGATACTTATTATCCGTTTCCCGAATTATGTTCAAGAATTTCTTTATTTCATCCCAAGTCGCCATTTCTACTTTCTCCTGATCCTGAGCACAAAGACTATCGTTCTTTTTCCCTTCGTTTTCTGAACCTATCTGAACATGCATTACTACGTAAGACTTTAAATTACCTTCTTCATTATCATTATCTGTATTAATTACATTTTCCCTTGGACTCGGTTTACAATTTTCCTTTTCCATTTGGAGCTCTAAAGGCTCAACATTTACCCTTTTGTCTGCAGACATGTTACCTTCTCTTCGTGTAACTATGTCTCCAGGTGCACGCATGCTTTCTACAGAAACCTTTACAATTTCATTATTTGGGTACCCTTTATCACCTGTAATTTTACCTTTATCTGGACCCTCGGCCCTTACATCTTCTGAGAGCCTCCGCCTCTCTTCACTTAACAACATCTTTGCCGTTTCCTCCATTTCTTTATTGAAATGCTCCCCTAGGCATTCCTTAAAATCCTTTATGGTCAACATCTTATTAGAATACAGTGGGCCACTAATGCCACCACATTAGTACATGCTTGAGAGATGATACTCTGAATCATTGTGTCCCAATTTCTTTAAAAATTTACTTTGGTACGGGTTTTTACTACAACGTACCCTTTTGATACTTTTATTCAATTTCATAAACCTTTATGGAAGTATTTAAAATTCAAAATTTCGAAAAACCATTTTTTTTTTCAAAAAATGAAAATTTTGATTTTTCGAGAAAAACTCGGGTTTTCCCTAGGAAAACTCATCCCTGCGTACTGGGCGCCATGAAATGTTTGCTAGGGGGGTTGTTAATATAATTCAGGGCTGCTCGGTATGAGTTTCCAGGGACCCATGCGGTCAGTTAATATTTTATGTTGTAGCTACTCCTATCATTACTTTACTTTACATGTTATGACCGTCTTAAGTGTTCCTCCAGTTATTAATCCAGCACATTACTTATATGCCCCCCATGTGCCCTTTTAGCAAGAAATATGCCAATCACAGTATACCAGCGTAGCTCAATTCGGAATTTTCGGGGCAGCGGTAAGTTCCCCCACTCTGTGACTCACATATTTTGGATTAATTAGAGGATACACTTTCAAAAATAACAACAAAATCAACTCCTATTTTAACACATTTAATTAAATAAAAATTATGGCGCTACAAACACTTTAACAATTAAATTACTGACCCATAATCATCTACTTGTTCCAAATGAACAAGGAATCACAATATATTAAAACAAATATTGTATTAAAACATATGGTTTCCACATAAACCAACAATTCCTACTTATTTTTACTTCCATAAAGCCTCAGCTGTAAGTTTCATATAACTCCGAGCTCTTTGGCTCCATGCTTTATATAATAATGGTGTCATTCTTTGTACACCTCAAATACTACTTTTATATTTTCTTAATCCTCAAAACAAATGTATCATTACATTTAAAATTCTATGTTAATTATCTAACTCAATATTTTGGGCATGTTCACACATTTTCAGCTGTTATCATCTCTCTCTAGTTTCACAAATACATTAAGGTAATCAGGAAATTACTTGTGTACTCCAGAGTATGAAGATACTTGACACAGTCAAAAAACTATAGTTACTCCCGAAACCTAGTTGCCTTCAATTAACTCGTGGAATCCTACTTCCATACAACATTACAATAGGGATTGTTATTTATCTCATATGTCTTATAAGACCATTATCACATAAGAAAACTACGATCTGAACACCCAAGCGGAAATATCAATCTACAAGGACCTCGGGTCGTTAACAACTTTAAACACTCCTGGTGTATTCATTTCTCCTTACGAGACGGCCTCCAGACACCCCTCCTACTCCGAGGGTCTGGCCGTGAAACTGGATAGTTATTTATGACTATGCGGGCTCCTTCCCGTCTGGCCCGAGCTAGAGCTCTCTTTAAATGCTTTACAAGACACAAACTTTCCATTCTCAGTTCTTTGTGGAGACCTGGCCTTCTATTCTGCGTGTACAATCAGCAATATTATTGGGCTTATAAACCACATTCGTAATCTTGGCGTTTATTAATTATGAAAGGTCCTCATTGATTGTGGAAGAGTAATTAACGACGAATAATAAAGGGGCTTTCAAAATAAGAGGATCCTGAGTTCGAATCTCTGCACATGCCTCGGGAACCTTTCCCTTATAGAGGACTATACAAAATGCGATTTAGGGTCAGCCAATAGCTAATAGACCTACGCTCAATACCATACATTTGCTCCCTTTCAATACATACACAATGCCTCGTGATACTACGTCACAAATAGAGGACTTATACCAAATCTCAATTCGCTACAATCAACTACCTCTCATAAATAATTTACCAAGTACATTAACTTTTACGCGTTCCTAGCGTGACATTTTACTTTAATTGCGCTCCTTTTGCACTATACATTTTTAAGCCTAGCGTCACCCAAAGAACTGATAATATCATATTAACAATTGATGCACATTTCAATTTTTATATTATTCTTTCCTTTTGACAATAACTTTCTCTATTTCAAGAACATGCATTTAAACATCATGTCTATACTTTTCATTAAGGCTCTAACGCTCTTTTATTCACATCAATTAATTTGATCTTTATTTAATATTTCCTTACTTGGTTATTATTATTATTATTTCATATCGTTATTCTTTACACAAGCTCAAAAGCTATTTCTTTCATATCTCAAATTTACTTTATTTAAATATCTTTCATGATAATTACTAATATTTCGCTTGCTCTTATGACATTTGTCAAATACATTAACATTTTATTCACATATTTCCTCTACGGAATTTATTCTTTACATAATTATTTATAATTTCTCAAATTTCTATTTTTGTTCAGACCGCGTTCTTGTTTATTCAGTATTTATTTATTAAAAACACATCCCTTTTACTCAAAAACTCCGGTGGATATGTACACAATCATTCCCTGACACCAAAATAGAATGAAATTCATTACTCACATGTGTTTTAAGGTCGTCCCATGACCTTTATTCTTGTGCGGTGTTTCATTTTGGCCCACTTTGAAATTTTACTCCATATTATAGAAATTCATCTTATGTACAAACACTTCTTGACACATATTTAATACACTTAACATTGACGACATTTTATACACTGGTGTGTCCCTTTAGAACACACAATAAACACTAAAAAATATTAATTTAACACACAATCTTGATAAATTTACACTTCACAATTCTTGATCACTAGGCCGTATTTCTTAGCCTATCACACGTGACCTCTTAATTTCCCGTTTCCAAGGGTGAAATTTATTCAATGTCGGCTTCCTATCCTGCAGAATACGAAAGTCTCGAAACATCTACTGTTCCCTGGAATCCTAATTCTTCTAATCCTATTCTGGATGACCGGCTATTTCTCTAGCTTGACCGGCTTCTTTGTAGATCCGGTTTATCGATCCTAGCGAAAGTCTGTTCGGATCGAGGTCTTCTCGATAACCTATCGATGACCTATGGATTTATTTTATAGCAGCTAGTACCTCTCGAGTCTAGTGCTTTAGAATAGTTCGTCTGCTTTCTGGAGATAATGTCTATAGTCTCCGTTCTTCTTTATTTGATCGGTTCTAGCAATCCTACGTTTCTGAAATACATTACGAACCTTACTCTGTTCTTCCCTTTTTGGGTTCTTTAATTTAGATAACTGTTTATCTTTCTGTTACGGTACTTCCGTACGTTATGATATATTCGTTCGTCTATTTAAAGACCTATCGCCTTAAGTCCAACGTTCGCAGCCTGCTCTGACTATATTTTACGAACTTTTCACTGTAACTTGTGTACTGTCGGACCTAAATCCTGTAACTAGGATTTTCCTAATTTTTCAACACGGCGATACTTTAAATTTTCTTCTTTACAACTCCCTATGGAGGCAAGCAAGTTGTTAATACTGCGACGCCTATGGCTATCGGATATTAATTCTGCGGTGTAATACAGCGTTTCTCCCCTCAAGGAGTACTGGTAACTGTCTTCGATGTGACGCAGAGTGACGCCCCACACGGCTGTCTGAATACTGATGCGTAGTAACACCCCCTCGGGCTGTTCAGAACTGCATATACTGTTGATGCTCCAGCGTCACGTCCCCCTGGACGGACTTGTACTGCGTGATGCGTAGCAACGCCCCCTCGGGCTGTTCGAGACTGCATGTGCTGTGATGTAGCCTTACGCCCCTCACGGGCTGTCGGAATGACTGCATGATTGGCTTGGTGAGGCCAGGAGTTTTATACTATTTCACTACAAATGAATAAGACTCTAGCCCTTTCAGTGGCCAACTTCTAAAATAATGGTTGCACAATTATAAAAATTATACCTTCCGAAAGCTCGTCCTCTCAATGTTAAATAATCTCATTGCCCCTAAGAATCGATCGTGCAATTCGGAGATATTAATTAATTTCTCGTCCTCAATTGTGTGGGTGTTGCTGTTCTTTTGTACTCTCCCCTCTACACCAGCCTTGGTAATTCCCCGATGACGTATACTTGCGTTTGCAGTTTTCTCCTGTGCAATTATTAAAGGGTTTTTCTTTACTAAAAAATCTCTCATTCGAAATGATTCACCGTACTGTACTTGTTTACTTATTTTTATACTCGTAAACGGGTTAAATTTAATTATTCCTCTTCCGGCGCATAAGCGGTGTTGTCGTTTTCCAGCAAGCTCAGCTCGATTTCCGAATCAGGCTTCCTTGTCTAACAGTGGGAATCTTCCACTCGGTTATTAATACTCATGACTAGCTCCCTTCTGAATGTCAAGAGGGGTGATCTCATCTCTCGAACACCTGGTCCTTGCCTCTTGCACAATTTTAGGCTAGCATCCGCTTCACTGCTGCGGTCGAGTATACTCGATCTGCCTCAAGCGGTCCGTCAGTGCTGCGATCGAGTATACTCGATCAGAACTTTGTGCCATCAGTGCTGCGATCGAGTATACTCGATATGCTTTGTAAATGTCGTGTATTTTTACGCCATCTGTTAGCTACATTTTCAACCACTTAGTTCCTTAAATACACACTTGTAACGTTGCTGGAAAAATGTTTTTCTTTCGTCACACAGTTATAAACATCGTGTATGAGTAATGGCTGCATCTAGCGCGCGCATTATGCGTCCGGAGCAAATTCTTACGCTTTTAGAGGAGATTGAGTCTGATGTGGATTTAGATAGTGTCGGAAGTGACGATGGGGATATTAGGGAACTGTTAGAAGTGACAGTGATAGTGATAGTGTTGAAGATATTCCGATAGAGAGGGGAAGAAATGAACCTGACCTAGGCCTACCCACGTGGTCCGAGGACGAGTTCGCGCCAAACGTGCATGCATTCCAAGTGCCAAACCCAGGTATGTCAAATACTAATTTGACCCCTGAATCCCACGAAATAGATTATTTCGGGTTATTTGTCAATGAAGAGGTGTTGACAAAGGTAGCGGACGAAACAAACAAGTTTCATAAACAGACTGTTGACGCTAAGCCACCCAGTCAATATTCCAGGCTCAGGAAATGGCTTGATACCAATTATTAGAATGTTTAGAAGTGTAAACTTTATCTTTGCACTTATTTAGTGTTCAATTATTAGTATAGATAAATTGTATAGCCTATTTAGTTGAAGGCAGGCTTTTTTTTTGCGAAAGTTTAGGTATAGGATAATGTATGTGTTAGAATTATTTTAGATATTTCTGTTTGAGGTAATATTGGATTCGGGTGTTTAATTAGTGATATCGTGTGTTAATTTAATGTTTCTGTTGGGAAGTGTGTGTATGGAATGCATATAGCGCGTGCATTTAGTGAGCATAGTCTACGGTGTAAATTACATTTTTTTTTTCTACTGGACAAAATTTCACCAACTCATGTGGAATCGAACCCTGGATCCCAAACATCAACCGTGGCCAATACTTTATGAACACACTGGTGAGTAAATTACTTTAAATTATTTTCAGTTACCACTTGTATATTATGTTCAAATTGGTGAATTTCTGTGTGAAAGTGGTTGCCTAAAAGAATCCAGCACAGAGGGTGCGCTAACACTGTAACAATTCAGCAGCGAATAGGTTAATACTCATGACTAGTTCCCTTCTGAATGTCAAGAGGGGTGATCTCATCTCTCGAACACCTGGTCCTTGCCTCTTGCACAATTTTAGGCTAGCATCCTAGCTTGATCTTTCTCTATGTTACATTAGAAACTGTACGTTTCTTTCATTTCTTCCCCAAACACATGGATTCGACCTCCATGGACCCTATGGCACATGGGTTCAGTATATAGTCAATGGCGTAAACCGAAAGTCCGTGAAACAAAGAAATGGAATAGTGCTACTTTGAATGTTGACAAACAGTGGGGTGATATTACATGTGAAGTTAAGTAATGCAAGTTCAACAGCTGCAACTACTTCTTCTGCCAGTGTCAGAAAACTGGAATAGGCCTATTTTAGTGAGGAGAATACTGTTAGACCTAGTGTTAATGACAAGCACATTCTCATTCATATATGGGTGCCCTCCAAAATTTGTTTACAGACCTGTGTGGTGAATGTGGCAGTAAATCTTTGTGTCACCATCAGGGAGAAAGATGGGTTTAGTAATAAGTTACCTCTGAAGTGTGGGAAAAGTCATTTGTAAACTCAGGGAAGTCTTGATGCAGGAAACTCCACTAAAATACTGTATTTTTTAATAAAGTTAGCTTTTTCTCAATACTGTATTTTTCAGCATTTTAAATGTTCCAGTTGCCTGCGTTTTGATCCCATTACCTTCAAACTTGGTTTGCACATACAACTTTGTGTCTTAATAATGTGTGGAATCCATTTTGAAAAATATTAATAACTTTCATAAATATTGAGGTTCAAATTTGAAAAAAAAAAATGACATATTTTAACAGAACAACAGGTCATTCTAAGAAAAAAACATTTTAATAATAAACCATTTGCACTGATTTTAAAAGTAATACCAATTTTTATTTGTAGACCATTGATGATCATTCCATACAAGTTTTAGATTGATAACTTTAAATTTGATGTACCTGGGACATTTTCAAAATTTGCATATTTATTACATAAAATGTTATAATTTCTAAATGACTGAACCAAATAGCTCCAAAGTTAAGAATTCCCTTAATTATGCTCACTTTAAAGAACCTACAAAATTTGGTGAAAATTGGGTGAAAATAGGCTACTGGAAAATTCAAAACTTAAGTTAATAGGGCAAAAATGTTATGGATATTGTGTGGTTAGGTGAAATGTGGGTCAATGCTGGTCACACAGTGTCTAAGGGTTGGAGTGACAACTCAGTTCAGGGGACAAGGAAGGGCCGTCAGGCAGAGGGGGTCGATTTATTATTCTACATGCCGGGCTATCAAACGGCTTTGTTAATAATACACTTTTGCTCTTTAGGTCGAAAAGAACTGGTGATTACCATGAAGACATGGACTACAACTAGTTTTTAAAATGGTTCCAGGAACAATTGTTACCCAACATCCCTGAACACAGTGTTATTGTAATGGACAATGCTTCGTACCACATAGTACAGATAGAATAAGCTCCAACAACTTCAAGTACGAAGCCGCGAATGTTGGAATGGCTCGACCGCCATCGTGTAGCCTACCGTGCGACAGCTCTCGGACAAAAGGAATCCTTCTCAGTAGTGCTGAATGAACATAGAACAAGCGATAACATTCTATATAATACATGAATTAGTCAAAATACCTTATAAAAGGATGAGAAATAAATCAGGAAGCAATGTTTTAATAGATGTTTCCTCCTCCGCCGTCTGTGACCCACCCAGCCATTCCAAATACAGCGAAAATTACAGCAGTGAGCGGCATTGTTCAAATCAATCTTCAAAAAAGTACCATAACAGTACTGCCAACCTCGCCCTTACGGTACTATGTGAAACAAAAAAAAGTGCCCAATTCAGTCTCTAGTGGGCATCATTCGTTCGCAGCACTCAGTTCACGACTCTAACTAGTGTGTGCGATATTTTGCATCTCTGTACGGCTCAAATGAGTGTTTTTTGTTATCTGCTCAGTAATAACTATGCAGTATATCGCTCTCCTGTAATAAGTATGTGTATTTTTTCCACACAACTGTGGTTTTGACAAAGGTTACAGCCTAACGCGCCCAGATCAATGGTTTTGTGTCAACCATGCCCCGCTAACAGCGCGCGGCCAAGGCTGCACCTACACCCGACCATTCTTACCTTCACTTTGTCCAATCCAATGGTTTTTGACAATGGTTACAGCCTAATGCGCCCAGATCAATGAGTTTTGGCAATGGTTACTGCCTAAAGTGTCCCGATGAATCTTTTTTTATCAATAGTGATTTTGCATCCCACTTCTTTTTATCAACAGTGATTTTGTATCTCACATGTGTGCCTCGGTGCGTGCTGCTAGAGTGAGCCTTGATGACGGTTAAACGAGATCAAGTGCTATCGAAGCATGGCAGCTGTTTTTAAAATAGCAAAAATTAAAAACACATATTTACGTACTTTAGCACATATATGAGGTTCAGTAGTAAGTTTTAATTAGGGTTCCTAATTTCAATACGTAATATCGCCCAAAAAATGAAACAAGGACACAAGGTATGTAAAAGTACATTCATGTCTGCTACAAGTGTATAAGCCGTGTTCCACTTTCATTCAGAATTAATATCCTTCTCAACCTTATACAGCAGCGCAAGCCTAAACCCATGTAGGCTACCACGTGGATGAACTGGCGAGAAAGCATGGCCATGAGATCATCACGCTGCCCCATATCATTGCCACTTCAATCCTATAGAAATGATATGGGGTCAAGTGAAGGGTTATCTAGCACGGCATAATAAGAATTTCACACTCCGTGAGGTTGAGAAGCTTACCGTTTAGGCTATTAGGGAAGTGACTTCATAAAACTGGAAGCGTTTTGTGTTAATAGTGCAACGAGAACTGGATGAGGCTACGAAACGTGAATGTATACTCCATGATGGGGTAGATTGGTTCATCGTTTCCCTGGAAAGCAATTCCAGATCCAATTCAGACACAAGTGACGAAGAGGGGGCTATGAAAGGAATAGACCCATAATTAAGTTAGTAGCAGCTAGAGCGATTAGGCAACTAAAAATCCCGTAAACTCACGTGCATCGCAATGGTTAATTGACCCTTCACACGAATACGGCTGACACACCACAGATCCCAGTATTTGTGTCTTCCTGGAAGCTTCTTGGAATGTTATGAGTCATGATCTGCCTCAGTGGCAACGCAGCATTTCCTCACGTGTTAGCTTTGACTGCTGCCAGCGCTCATTATTGGTACCGGCAATACAGAGTATTCTATGCGTACAAACACAAACCTAACCCCAGACCTCCTTGCTTGTACTACTAACAATAATTTTGGTCCAGATAGTCGCCTAACCAAGTAGCGACCAATGGCTTTGTCTCGCCATGGCTTTAGACGAGTACAGTTCAACTTTTCCATTAAAATGAACTACGGTAAAAGTAATTTATGAACATTCATGATCTTTCAAGAAATTCTTCTTCTTTAGACTGAGATAGGCTACTCAATACTCCCAATAATGTCAAAAGTACTCAAATCAAACTTACCAAGCAACTTTTGAAGATTTGATGGTTGAGGCAGATATAATATGACCACTCCGATGTAACTTTTTGTACACTGATGACAAGTGAACATATTATATGGAAGCTGCCAAGAGTAACGTGTCTCCACTGTACCTACGATTGTTTGCCTAACATCTAAACAATTAATTTGCTCTATTCAAGACTATAATGGTGTGCAATCATCACTCGAAAAACTTCTCTGTAGGATGTTCACAGGAGCATTCACTGCTGACAACTTTCTTCCATTTTCATCGCACTCAGAATTTTCAATGAACTAAAGTAGGCTAATTCATCAAATGAATTTTTATCAGTAATGCAAAGAAAGTTTTGTGGAACTTAATGTTTGGGAATCTGCAACCCATTGACAGCCAGCTCAATGCTGAGGTTATTTAGAATACACACAGAACCTGTAATTATGGGCACTGCAACACTCAAATTCTTCAAGCACTTCACCAACTTGTCTTCTGTCTTGATATGTGTCCATTCCTGCTTAAATTTATTCCTGTTGGAGGAGAAGTGTTCAGATATATCCGATAGACTGTGCACAGAATTCTCTTCTTCGTAGTGTCTGAAGTCTTCCAAGCTCGCTTCTATGGCTTTATCTGAGATTTTCTACCTCTGCATCACACAGTCTTCTAGAAGAAGGCCCAGGAGTGGATAGCTATTCTGGCAAATTCGAAAATATTGAAGATAGTGCATCAGGTTTCAACTTCAGATAACTCCTAGCAAATGTCTTTATTTCCCCATCAACTTGCTCTGTCCTGATAACAGAGCTATCAGGAAAATGTTTTATACAAATTATAGGCTTGCTCACTTTAGAGAAGTCAGTGGGAATTTTTCTAGGCCATATATTTCTTATTTTTTCGTCCTTCGGGAGAGAAAATGTAGAAACATTTTCATGCTGAGATCTGTAATTGTTCTTACAGCCAGCCACATTACAGCATCTCGGCATTTTGATTTCCTGTAAAGAGACACATTCATTAAATATCTAACTTTAACTCAGATAATTAACTTAGCATGCATTGTAATAGTCCTTAACATCCACAATATTAGGCCAACGTAACTTCGTACATAACCTGCACCACACGTGCGTTTGATTAACCTGTATCATTAATGAGAAATAAAGTGTTAACACTTACCCTGTAGGCTACGTGATTATTGCAGCTACATGATGCACCACAACACAAGTTGGATGTAAAGTTGGACATTACACTCTATAAAACACTAACTATTCTCACACTGCTATTCACAAGAAATTCACAAACAAGTCTTCTCAACCAGAGTCACTACTTCGCCTACGTCACAGACAAGATGGCTGCTCGCACTGGGGCCAGTATCTTTCGTGGGCCACGATACAAGCAGTATTGACGCCACGAGCATGCCAACGTGCTACGGGAGTCAAACTCCCTTTCATAATGACAAAAGCCTTACCTTGGCAATCCAAATAAGGTTTTGAATATTCCAGAAGGGAATATGATGCAGTTTCCATTTGAGCGGATGAATTATAAAAAATGATCAAAATGGTCCGGTTAACTCAAACAATGCCAGCGTTTCGCCCCAGTGTGCCGTTGGGCTCGTCAGTTGGTACAGACACACCTACCAATACGCGCGGCTAGCACATACTGAGAAGGCCATGCAAGACACAAAATACAAGCAGTATTGATGTCACGAGCATGCCAATATGCTACGGGAGTCAAACTCCCTTTCATTAAGACAAAAGCCTTACCTTGGCAATCCAAATAAGGTTTTGAATATTCCAAAAGGGAATATGGTGCAGTTTCCATTTGAGCGGATGAATTATCAATAAATCACCAAAATGGTCCGGTTAGCTCAAACAATGCCAGCGTTTCGCCCCAGTGTGCCGTTGGGCTCGTCAGTTGGTACAGACACACCTACCAATTCGCGAGGCTAGCTTATACCGAGAAGGCCATGCAAGACACAAAATACAAGCATATTGACGTCACGAGCATGCCAATGTGCTACGGGAGTCAAACTCCCTTTCATAAAGACAAAAGCCTTACCTTGGGAATCCAAATAAGGTTTTGAATATTCCAGAAGGGAATATGGTGCAGTTTCCATTTGAGCGGACGAATTATCAATAAATGATCAAAATGGTCCGGTTAGCTCAAACAATGCCAGCTTTTCGCCCCAGTGTGGCGTTGGGCTCGTCAGTTGGTACAGACACGCCTACCAATACGCGTGGCTAGCACATACTGAGAAGACCATGCAAGACACAAAATACAAGCAGTATTGACGTCACGAGCATGCCAATGTGCTACGGGACTCAAACTCCCTTTCTTAAAGACAAAAGCCTTACCTTGGCAATCCAAATAAGGTTTTGAATATTCCAGAAGGGAATATGGTGCAGTTTCCATTTGAGCGGTTGAATCATCAATAAATCACCAAAATGGTCCGATTAGCTCAAACAATGCCAGCGTTTCGCCCCAGTGTGCCGTTGGGCTCGTCAGTTGGTACAGACACAGCTACCAAGACGCACGGCTAGCACATACTTAGAAGGCCATGCAAGACACAAAATACAAGCAGTATTGACGTCACGAGCATTCCAATGTGCTACGGGAGTCAAACTCCCTTTCATCAGGAAAAAAGCCTTACCTTGGCAATCCAAATAAGGTTTTGAATATTCCAGAAGGGAATATGATGCTGTTTCCATTTGAGCGGACGAATTATCAATAAATGATCAAAATGGTCCGGTTAGCTCAAACAATTCCAGCGTTTCGCCCCACTGTGCCGATGGGCTTGTCAGTTGGTACAGACACGCCTACCAATACGCGTGGCTAGCACATACTGAGAAGGCCATGCAACACACAAAATACAAGCAGTATTGACGTCACGAGCATGCCAATGTGCTACTGGAGTCAAGCTCCCTTTCATAAAGACAAAAGCCTTACCTTGGCAATCGAAATAAGGTTTTGAATATTCCAGGAGGGAATATGATGCAGTTTCGATTTGAGCGGATGATTTATCAATAAATGATCGAAATGGTCCGGTTAGCTCAAACAATGCCAGCGAATCGCCCCAGTGTGCCGTTGGGCTCGTCAGTTGGTACAGGCACGCCTACCAATACGCGTGGCTAGCACATAATGAGAAGGCCATGCAAGACACAAAATACAAGCAGTATTGACGTTACGAGCATGCCAATGTGCTACGGGAGTCAAACACCCTTTCATAAAGGCAAAAGCCTTACCTTATCAATCCAAATAAGGTTTTGAATATTCCAGAAGGGAATATGATGCAGTTTCCATTTGACCGGATGAATTATCAATAAATGATCAAAATGGTCCGGTTAGTTCAAACAATGCCAGCGTTTCGCCCCAGTGTGCCGTTGGGCTCGTCAGTTGGTAAAGACACACCTACCAATAGGCGTGGCTAGCAAATACTGAGAAGGCCATGCAAGACACAAAATACAAGCAGTATTGACGTCACGAGCATGCCAATGAGCTACGGTATCCAACTCCCTTTCATAAAGGCAAAAGCCTTACCTTGGCAATCAAAATAATATTTTGAATATTCTAGAAGGGAATATGATGCAGTTTCCATTTGAGTGGATGAATAATCAATAAATGATCAAAATGGTCCGGTTGTCTCAAACAATGCCAGCGTTTTGCCCCAGTGTGCCGTTGGGCTCGTCAGTTTGTACAGACACACCTACCAATACGCGCGGCTAGCACATACTGAGAAGGCCATGCAAGACACAAAATACAAGCAGTATTGACGTCACGAGCATGCCAATGTGCTACGGGAGTCAAACTCCCTTTCATAAAGACAAAAGCCTTACCTTGGCAATCCAAATAGGGTTTTGAATATTCCGGAAGGTAATATGATGCACTTTCCATATGAGCGGATGAATTATCAATAAATGATCAAAATGGTCCGGTTAGCTCAAACAATGCCAGCGTTTCGCCCCAGTGTGCGTTGGGCTTGTCAGTTTGTAAAGACACACCTACCAATAGGCGTGGCTAGCACAAACTGAGAAGGTCATGCAAGACACAAAATACAAGCAGTATTGACGTCACGAGCATTCCAATGTGCTACGGGAGTCAAACTCCCTTTCATCAGGAAAAAAGCCTTACCTTGGCAATCCAAATAAGGTTTTGAATATTCCAGAAGGGAATATGATGCTGTTTCCATTTGAGCGGACGAATTATCAATAAATGATCAAAATGGTCCGGTTAGCTCAAACAATTCCAGCGTTTCGCCCCACTGTGCCGATGGGCTTGTCAGTTGGTACAGACACGCCTACCAATACGCGTGGCTAGCACATACTGAGAAGGCCATGCAACACACAAAATACAGGCAGTATTGACGTCACGAGCATGCCAATGTGCTACTGGAGTCAAGCTCCCTTTCATAAAGACAAAAGCCTTACCTTGGCAATCGAAATAAGGTTTTGAATATTCCAGGAGGGAATATGATGCAGTTTCGATTTGAGCGGATGATTTATCAATAAATGATCGAAATGGTCCGGTTAGCTCAAACAATGCCAGCGAATCGCCCCAGTGTGCCGTTGGGCTCGTCAGTTGGTACAGGCACGCCTACCAATACGCGTGGCTAGCACATAATGAGAAGGCCATGCAAGACACAAAATACAAGCAGTATTGACGTCACGAGCATGCCAATGAGCTACGGTATCCAACTCCCTTTCATAAAGGCAAAAGCCTTACCTTGGCAATCAAAATAATATTTTGAATATTCTAGAAGGGAATATGATTCAGTTTCCATTTGAGTGGATGAATAATCAATAAATGATCAAAATGGTCCGGTTATCTCAAACAATGCCAGCGTTTTGCCCCAGTGTGCCGTTGGGCTCGTCAGTTGGTACAGACACACCTACCAATACGCGCGGCTAGCACATACTGAGAAGGCCATGCAAGACACAAAATACAAGCAGTATTGACGTCACGAGCATGCCAATGTGCTACGGGAGTCAAACTCCCTTTCATAAAGACAAAAGCCTTACCTTGGCAATCCAAATAGGGTTTTGAATATTCCAGAAGGTAATATGATGCACTTTCCATTTGAGCGGATGAATTATCAATAAATGATCAAAATGGTCCGGTTAGCTCAAACAATGCCAGCGTTTCGCCCCAGTGTGCCGTTGGGCTTGTCAGTTTGTAAAGACACACCTACCAATAGGCGTGGCTAGCACAAACTGAGAAGGTCATGCAAGACACAAAATACAAGCAGTATTGACGTCACGAGCATGCCAATGTGCTACGGGAGTCAATCTCCCTTTCATTAAGACAAAAGCCTTACCTTGGCAATCCAAATAAGGTTTTGAATATTCCAGAAGGGAATATGGTGCAGTTTCCATTTGAGCGGACGAATTATCAATAAATGATCAAAATGGTCCGGTTAGCTCAAACAATGCCAGCTTTTCGCCCCAGTGTGCCGTTGGGCTCGTCAGTTGGTACAGACACGCCTACCAATACGCGTGGCTAGCACATACTGAGAAGGCCATACAAGACACAAAATACAAGCAGTATTGGCGTCACGAGCATGCCAATGTGCTACGGGAGTCAATCTCCCTTTCATTAAGACAAAAGCCTTACCTTGGCAATCCAAATAAGGTTTTGAATATTCCAGAAGGGAATATGATGCAGTTTCCATTTGAGCGGATGAATTATAAAAAATGATCAAAATGGTCCGGTTAACTCAAACAATGCCAGCGATTCGCCCCAGTGTGCCGTTGGGCTCGTCAGTTGGTACAGACACACCTACCACTACGCGCGGCTAGCACATACTGAGAAGGCCATGCAAGACACAAAATACAAGCAGTATTGATGTCACGAGCATGCCAATATGCTACGGGAGTCAAACTCCCTTTCATTAAGACAAAAGCCTTACCTTGGCAATCCAAATAAGGTTTTGAATATTCAAAAAGGGAATATGGTGCAGTTTCCATTTGAGCGGATGAATTATCAATAAATCACCAAAATGGTCCGGTTAGCTCAAACAATGCCAGCGTTTCGCCCCAGTGTGCCGTTGGGCTCGTCAGTTGGTACAGACACACCTACCAATTCGCGAGGCTAGCTTATATCGAGAAGGCCATGCTAGACACAAAATACAAGCATATTGACGTCACGAGCATGCCAATGTGCTACGGGAGTCAAACTCCCTTTCATAAAGACAAAAGCCTTACCTTGGGAATCCAAATAAGGTTTTGAATATTCCAGAAGGGAATATGGTGCAGTTTCCATTTGAGCGGACGAATTATCAATAAATGATCAAAATGGTCCGGTTAGCTCAAACAATGCCAGCTTTTCGCCCCAGTGTGCCGTTGGGCTCGTCAGTTGGTACAGACACGCCTACCAATACGCGTGGCTAGCACATACTGAGAAGACCATGCAAGACACAAAATACAAGCAGTATTGACGTCACGAGCATGCCAATGTGCTACGGGACTCAAACTCCCTTTCTTAAAGACAAAAGCCTTACCTTGGCAATCCAAATAAGGTTTTGAATATTCCAGAAGGGAATATGGTGCAGTTTCCATTTGAGCGGTTGAATTATCAATAAATCACCAAAATGGTCCGATTAGCTCAAACAATGCCAGCGTTTCGCCCCAGTGTGCCGTTGGGCTCGTCAGTTGGTACAGACACAGCTACCAAGACGCACGGCTAGCACATACTTAGAAGGCCATGCAAGACACAAAATACAAGCAGTATTGACGTCACGAGCATTCCAATGTGCTACGGGAGTCAAACTCCCTTTCATCAGGAAAAAAGCCTTACCTTGGCAATCCAAATAAGGTTTTGAATATTCCAGAAGGGAATATGATGCTGTTTCCATTTGAGCGGACGAATTATCAATAAATGATCAAAATGGTCCGGTTAGCTCAAACAATTCCAGCGTTTCGCCCCACTGTGCCGATGGGCTTGTCAGTTGGTACAGACACGCCTACCAATACGCGTGGCTAGCACATACTGAGAAGGCCATGCAACACACAAAATACAAGCAGTATTGACGTCACGAGCATGCCAATGTGCTACTGGAGTCAAGCTCCCTTTCATAAAGACAAAAGCCTTACCTTGGCAATCGAAATAAGGTTTTGAATATTCCAGGAGGGAATATGATGCAGTTTCGATTTGAGCGGATGATTTATCAATAAATGATCGAAATGGTCCGGTTAGCTCAAACAATGCCAGCGAATCGCCCCAGTGTGCCGTTGGGCTCGTCAGTTGGTACAGGCACGCCTACCAATACGCGTGGCTAGCACATAATGAGAAGGCCATGCAAGACACAAAATACAAGCAGTATTGACGTTACGAGCATGCCAATGTGCTACGGGAGTCAAACTCCCTTTCATAAGGGCAAAAGCCTTACCTTATCAATCCAAATAAGGTTTTGAATATTTCAGAAGGGAATATGATGCA
Organism: Meconema thalassinum; assembly: GCA_946902985.2. Lineage (NCBI taxonomy): Eukaryota > Metazoa > Arthropoda > Insecta > Orthoptera > Tettigoniidae > Meconema > Meconema thalassinum. The sequence goes on from OX336390.1 coordinate 346,252,835, forward strand.
GTTTCCATTTGACCGGATGAATAATCAATACATGATCAAAATGGTCCGGTTAGTTCAAACAATGCCAGCGTTTCGCCCAGTGTGCCGTTGGGCTCGTCAGTTGGTAAAGACACACCTACCAATAGGCGTGGCTAGCAAATACTGAGAAGGCCATGCAAGACACAAAATACAAGCAGTATTGACGTCACGAGCATGCCAATGTGCTACGGGAGTCAAACTCCCTTTCATAAAGACAAAAGCCTTACCTTGGCAATCCAAATAGGGTTTTGAATATTCCAGAAGGTAATATGATGCACTTTCCATTTGAGCGGATGAATTATCAATAAATGATCAAAATGGTCCGGTTAGCTCAAACAATGCCAGCGTTTCGCCCCAGTGTGCCGTTGGGCTTGTCAGTTTGTAAAGACACACCTACCAATAGGCGTGGCTAGCACAAACTGAGAAGGTCATGCAAGACACAAAATACAAGCAGTATTGACGTCACGAGCATGCCAATGTGCTACGGGAGTCAATCTCCCTTTCATTAAGACAAAAGCCTTACCTTGGCAATCCAAATAAGGTTTTGAATATTCCAGAAGGGAATATGGTGCAGTTTCCATTTGAGCGGACGAATTATCAATAAATGATCAAAATGGTCCGGTTAGCTCAAACAATGCCAGCTTTTCGCCCCAGTGTGCCGTTGGGCTCGTCAGTTGGTACAGACACGCCTACCAATACGCGTGGCTAGCACATACTGAGAAGGCCATACAAGACACAAAATACAAGCAGTATTGGCGTCACGAGCATGCCAATGTGCTACGGGAGTCAATCTCCCTTTCATTAAGACAAAAGCCTTACCTTGGCAATCCAAATAAGGTTTTGAATATTCCAGAAGGGAATATGATGCAGTTTCCATTTGAGCGGATGAATTATAAAAAATGATCAAAATGGTCCGGTTAACTCAAACAATGCCAGCGATTCGCCCCAGTGTGCCGTTGGGCTCGTCAGTTGGTACAGACACACCTACCACTACGCGCGGCTAGCACATACTGAGAAGGCCATGCAAGACACAAAATACAAGCAGTATTGATGTCACGAGCATGCCAATATGCTACGGGAGTCAAACTCCCTTTCATTAAGACAAAAGCCTTACCTTGGCAATCCAAATAAGGTTTTGAATATTCAAAAAGGGAATATGGTGCAGTTTCCATTTGAGCGGATGAATTATCAATAAATCACCAAAATGGTCCGGTTAGCTCAAACAATGCCAGCGTTTCGCCCCAGTGTGCCGTTGGGCTCGTCAGTTGGTACAGACACACCTACCAATTCGCGAGGCTAGCTTATACCGAGAAGGCCATGCTAGACACAAAATACAAGCATATTGACGTCACGAGCATGCCAATGTGCTACGGGAGTCAAACTCCCTTTCATAAAGACAAAAGCCTTACCTTGGGAATCCAAATAAGGTTTTGAATATTCCAGAAGGGAATATGGTGCAGTTTCCATTTGAGCGGACGAATTATCAATAAATGATCAAAATGGTCCGGTTAGCTCAAACAATGCCAGCTTTTCGCCCCAGTGTGCCGTTGGGCTCGTCAGTTGGTACAGACACGCCTACCAATACGCGTGGCTAGCACATACTGAGAAGACCATGCAAGACACAAAATACCAGCAGTATTGACGTCACGAGCATGCCAATGTGCTACGGGACTCAAACTCCCTTTCTTAAAGACAAAAGCCTTACCTTGGCAATCCAAATAAGGTTTTGAATATTCCAGAAGGGAATATGGTGCAGTTTCCATTTGAGCGGTTGAATTATCAATAAATCACCAAAATGGTCCGATTAGCTCAAACAATGCCAGCGTTTCGCCCCAGTGTGCCGTTGGGCTCGTCAGTTGGTACAGACACAGCTACCAAGACGCACGGCTAGCACATACTTAGAAGGCCATGCAAGACACAAAATACAAGCAGTATTGACGTCACGAGCATTCCAATGTGCTACGGGAGTCAAACTCCCTTTCATCAGGAAAAAAGCCTTACCTTGGCAATCCAAATAAGGTTTTGAATATTCCAGAAGGGAATATGATGCTGTTTCCATTTGAGCGGACGAATTATCAATAAATGATCAAAATGGTCCGGTTAGCTCAAACAATTCCAGCGTTTCGCCCCACTGTGCCGATGGGCTTGTCAGTTGGTACAGACACGCCTACCAATACGCGTGGCTAGCACATACTGAGAAGGCCATGCAACACACAAAATACAAGCAGTATTGACGTCACGAGCATGCCAATGTGCTACTGGAGTCAAGCTCCCTTTCATAAAGACAAAAGCCTTACCTTGGCAATCGAAATAAGGTTTTGAATATTCCAGGAGGGAATATGATGCAGTTTCGATTTGAGCGGATGATTTATCAATAAATGATCGAAATGGTCCGGTTAGCTCAAACAATGCCAGCGAATCGCCCCAGTGTGCCGTTGGGCTCGTCAGTTGGTACAGGCACGCCTACCAATACGCGTGGCTAGCACATAATGAGAAGGCCATGCAAGACACAAAATACAAGCAGTATTGACGTTACGAGCATGCCAATGTGCTACGGGAGTCATACTCCCTTTCATAAAGGCAAAAGCCTTACCTTATCAATCCAAATAAGGTTTTGAATATTCCAGAAGGGAATATGATGCAGTTTCCATTTGACCGGATGAATTATCAATAAATGATCAAAATGGTCCGGTTAGTTCAAACAATGCCAGCGTTTCACCCCAGTGTGCCGTTGGGCTCGTCAGTTGGTAAAGACACACCTACCAATAGGCGTGGCTAGCAAATACTGAGAAGGCCATGCAAGACACAAAATACAAGCAGTATTGACGTCACGAGCATGCCAATGAGCTACGGTATCCAACTCCCTTTCATAAAGGCAAAAGCCTTACCTTGGCAATCAAAATAATATTTTGAATATTCTAGAAGGGAATATGTTTCAGTTTCCATTTGAGTGGATGAATAATCAATAAATGATCAAAATGGTCCGGTTATCTCAAACAATGCCAGCGTTTTGCCCCAGTGTGCCGTTGGGCTCGTCAGTTGGTACAGACACACCTACCAATACGCGCGGCTAGCACATACTGAGAAGGCCATGCAAGACACAAAATACAAGCAGTATTGACGTCACGAGCATGCCAATGTGCTACGGGAGTCAAACTCCCTTTCATAAAGACAAAAGCCTTACCTTGGCAATCCAAATAGGGTTTTGAATATTCCAGAAGGTAATATGATGCACTTTCCATTTGAGCGGATGAATTATCAATAAATGATCAAAATGGTCCGGTTAGCTCAAACAATGCCAGCGTTTCGCCCCAGTGTGCCGTTGGGCTTGTCAGTTTGTAAAGACACACCTACCAATAGGCGTGGCTAGCACAAACTGAGAAGGTCATGCAAGACACAAAATACAAGCAGTATTGACGTCACGAGCATGCCAATGTGCTACGGGAGTCAATCTCCCTTTCATTAAGACAAAAGCCTTACCTTGGCAATCCAAATAAGGTTTTGAATATTCCAGAAGGGAATATGGTGCAGTTTCCATTTGAGCGGACGAATTATCAATAAATGATCAAAATGGTCCGGTTAGCTCAAACAATGCCAGCTTTTCGCCCCAGTGTGCCGTTGGGCTCGTCAGTTGGTACAGACACGCCTACCAATACGCGTGGCTAGCACATACTGAGAAGGCCATACAAGACACAAAATACAAGCAGTATTGGCGTCACGAGCATGCCAATGTGCTACGGGAGTCAATCTCCCTTTCATTAAGACAAAAGCCTTACCTTGGCAATCCAAATAAGGTTTTGAATATTCCAGAAGGGAATATGATGCAGTTTCCATTTGAGCGGATGAATTATAAAAAATGATCAAAATGGTCCGGTTAACTCAAACAATGCCAGCGATTCGCCCCAGTGTGCCGTTGGGCTCGTCAGTTGGTACAGACACACCTACCACTACGCGCGGCTAGCACATACTGAGAAGGCCATGCAAGACACAAAATACAAGCAGTATTGATGTCACGAGCATGCCAATATGCTACGGGAGTCAAACTCCCTTTCATTAAGACAAAAGCCTTACCTTGGCAATCCAAATAAGGTTTTGAATATTCAAAAAGGGAATATGGTGCAGTTTCCATTTGAGCGGATGAATTATCAATAAATCACCAAAATGGTCCGGTTAGCTCAAACAATGCCAGCGTTTCGCCCCAGTGTGCCGTTGGGCTCGTCAGTTGGTACAGACACACCTACCAATTCGCGAGGCTAGCTTATACCGAGAATGCCATGCTAGACACAAAATACAAGCATATTGACGTCACGAGCATGCCAATGTGCTACGGGAGTCAAACTCCCTTTCATAAAGACAAAAGCCTTACCTTGGGAATCCAAATAAGGTTTTGAATATTCCAGAAGGGAATATGGTGCAGTTTCCATTTGAGCGGACGAATTATCAATAAATGATCAAAATGGTCCGGTTAGCTCAAACAATGCCAGCTTTTCGCCCCAGTGTGCCGTTGGGCTCGTCAGTTGGTACAGACACGCCTACCAATACGCGTGGCTAGCACATACTGAGAAGACCATGCAAGACACAAAATACAAGCAGTATTGACGTCACGAGCATGCCAATGTGCTACGGGACTCAAACTCCCTTTCTTAAAGACAAAAGCCTTACCTTGGCAATCCAAATAAGGTTTTGAATATTCCAGAAGGGAATATGGTGCAGTTTCCATTTGAGCGGTTGAATTATCAATAAATCACCAAAATGGTCCGATTAGCTCAAACAATGCCAGCGTTTCGCCCCAGTGTGCCGTTGGGCTCGTCAGTTGGTACAGACACAGCTACCAAGACGCACGGCTAGCACATACTTAGAAGGCCATGCAAGACACAAAATACAAGCAGTATTGACGTCACGAGCATTCCAATGTGCTACGGGAGTCAAACTCCCTTTCATCAGGAAAAAAGCCTTACCTTGGCAATCCAAATAAGGTTTTGAATATTCCAGAAGGGAATATGATGCTGTTTCCATTTGAGCGGACGAATTATCAATAAATGATCAAAATGGTCCGGTTAGCTCAAACAATTCCAGCGTTTCGCCCCACTGTGCCGATGGGCTTGTCAGTTGGTACAGACACGCCTACCAATACGCGTGGCTAGCACATACTGAGAAGGCCATGCAACACACAAAATACAAGCAGTATTGACGTCACGAGCATGCCAATGTGCTACTGGAGTCAAGCTCCCTTTCATAAAGACAAAAGCCTTACCTTGGCAATCGAAATAAGGTTTTGAATATTCCAGGAGGGAATATGATGCAGTTTCGATTTGAGCGGATGATTTATCAATAAATGATCGAAATGGTCCGGTTAGCTCAAACAATGCCAGCGAATCGCCCCAGTGTGCCGTTGGGCTCGTCAGTTGGTACAGGCACGCCTACCAATACGCGTGGCTAGCACATAATGAGAAGGCCATGCAAGACACAAAATACAAGCAGTATTGACGTTACGAGCATGCCAATGTGCTACGGGAGTCAAACTCCCTTTCATAAGGGCAAAAGCCTTACCTTATCAATCCAAATAAGGTTTTGAATATTTCAGAAGGGAATATGATGCAGTTTCCATTTGACCGGATGAATTATCAATAAATGATCAAAATGGTCCGGTTAGTTCAAACAATGCCAGCGTTTCGCCCCAGTGTGCCGTTGGGCTCGTCAGTTGGTAAAGACACACCTACCAATAGGCGTGGCTAGCAAATACTGAGAAGGCCATGCAAGACACAAAATACAAGCAGTATTGACGTCACGAGCATGCCAATGAGCTACGGTATCCAACTCCCTTTCATAAAGGCAAAAGCCTTACCTTGGCAATCAAAATAATATTTTGAATATTCTAGAAGGGAATATGTTTCAGTTTCCATTTGAGTGGATGAATAATCAATAAATGATCAAAATGGTCCGGTTATCTCAAACAATGCCAGCGTTTTGCCCCAGTGTGCCGTTGGGCTCGTCAGTTGGTACAGACACACCTACCAATACGCGCGGCTAGCACATACTGAGAAGGCCATGCAAGACACAAAATACAAGCAGTATTGACGTCACGAGCATGCCAATGTGCTACGGGAGTCAAACTCCCTTTCATAAAGACAAAAGCCTTACCTTGGCAATCCAAATAGGGTTTTGAATATTCCAGAAGGTAATATGATGCACTTTCCATTTGAGCGGATGAATTATCAATAAATGATCAAAATGGTCCGGTTAGCTCAAACAATGCCAGCGTTTCGCCCCAGTGTGCCGTTGGGCTTGTCAGTTTGTAAAGACACACCTACCAATAGGCGTGGCTAGCACAAACTGAGAAGGTCATGCAAGACACAAAATACAAGCAGTATTGACGTCACGAGCATGCCAATGTGCTACGGGAGTCAATCTCCCTTTCATTAAGACAAAAGCCTTACCTTGGCAATCCAAATAAGGTTTTGAATATTCCAGAAGGGAATATGGTGCAGTTTCCATTTGAGCGGACGAATTATCAATAAATGATCAAAATGGTCCGGTTAGCTCAAACAATGCCAGCTTTTCGCCCCAGTGTGCCGTTGGGCTCGTCAGTTGGTACAGACACGCCTACCAATACGCGTGGCTAGCACATACTGAGAAGGCCATACAAGACACAAAATACAAGCAGTATTGGCGTCACGAGCATGCCAATGTGCTACGGGAGTCAATCTCCCTTTCATTAAGACAAAAGCCTTACCTTGGCAATCCAAATAAGGTTTTGAATATTCCAGAAGGGAATATGATGCAGTTTCCATTTGAGCGGATGAATTATAAAAAATGATCAAAATGGTCCGGTTAACTCAAACAATGCCAGCGATTCGCCCCAGTGTGCCGTTGGGCTCGTCAGTTGGTACAGACACACCTACCACTACGCGCGGCTAGCACATACTGAGAAGGCCATGCAAGACACAAAATACAAGCAGTATTGATGTCACGAGCATGCCAATATGCTACGGGAGTCAAACTCCCTTTCATTAAGACAAAAGCCTTACCTTGGCAATCCAAATAAGGTTTTGAATATTCAAAAAGGGAATATGGTGAAGTTTCCATTTGAGCGGATGAATTATCAATAAATCACCAAAATGGTCCGGTTAGCTCAAACAATGCCAGCGTTTCGCCCCAGTGTGCCGTTGGGCTCGTCAGTTGGTACAGACACACCTACCAATTCGCGAGGCTAGCTTATACCGAGAAGGCCATGCTAGACACAAAATACAAGCATATTGACGTCACGAGCATGCCAATGTGCTACGGGAGTCAAACTCCCTTTCATAAAGACAAAAGCCTTACCTTGGGAATCCAAATAAGGTTTTGAATATTCCAGAAGGGAATATGGTGCAGTTTCCATTTGAGCGGACGAATTATCAATAAATGATCAAAATGGTCCGGTTAGCTCAAACAATGCCAGCTTTTCGCCCCAGTGTGCCGTTGGGCTCGTCAGTTGGTACAGACACGCCTACCAATACGCGTGGCTAGCACATACTGAGAAGACCATGCAAGACACAAAATACAAGCAGTATTGACGTCACGAGCATGCCAATGTGCTACGGGACTCAAACTCCCTTTCTTAAAGACAAAAGCCTTACCTTGGCAATCCAAATAAGGTTTTGAATATTCCAGAAGGGAATATGGTGCAGTTTCCATTTGAGCGGTTGAATTATCAATAAATCACCAAAATGGTCCGATTAGCTTAAACAATGCCAGCGTTTCGCCCCAGTGTGCCGTTGGGCTCGTCAGTTGGTACAGACACAACTACCAAGACGCACGGCTAGCACATACTTAGAAGGCCATGCAAGACACAAAATACAAGCAGTATTGACGTCACGAGCATTCCAATGTGCTACGGGAGTCAAACTCCCTTTCATCAGGAAAAAAGCCTTACCTTGGCAATCCAAATAAGGTTTTGAATATTCCAGAAGGGAATATGATGCTGTTTCCATTTGAGCGGACGAATTATCAATAAATGATCAAAATGGTCCGGTTAGCTCAAACAATTCCAGCGTTTCGCCCCACTGTGCCGATGGGCTTGTCAGTTGGTACAGACACGCCTACCAATACGCGTGGCTAGCACATACTGAGAAGGCCATGCAACACACAAAATACAAGCAGTATTGACGTCACGAGCATGCCAATGTGCTACTGGAGTCAAGCTCCCTTTCATAAAGACAAAAGCCTTACCTTGGCAATCGAAATAAGGTTTTGAATATTCCAGGAGGGAATATGATGCAGTTTCGATTTGAGCGGATGATTTATCAATAAATGATCGAAATGGTCCGGTTAGCTCAAACAATGCCAGCGAATCGCCCCAGTGTGCCGTTGGGCTCGTCAGTTGGTACAGGCACGCCTACCAATACGCGTGGCTAGCACATAATGAGAAGGCCATGCAAGACACAAAATACAAGCAGTATTGACGTTACGAGCATGCCAATGTGCTACGGGAGTCAAACTCCCTTTCATAAGGGCAAAAGCCTTACCTTATCAATCCAAATAAGGTTTTGAATATTTCAGAAGGGAATATGATGCAGTTTCCATTTGACCGGATGAATTATCAATAAATGATCAAAATGGTCCGGTTAGTTCAAACAATGCCAGCGTTTCGCCCCAGTGTGCCGTTGGGCTCGTCAGTTGGTAAAGACACACCTACCAATAGGCGTGGCTAGCAAATACTGAGAAGGCCATGCAAGACACAAAATACAAGCAGTATTGACGTCACGAGCATGCCAATGAGCTACGGTATCCAACTCCCTTTCATAAAAGCAAAAGCCTTACCTTGGCAATCCAAATAATATTTTGAATATTCTAGAAGGGAATATGATGCAGTTTCCATTTGAGTGGATGAATAATCAATAAATGATCAAAATGGTCCGGTTATCTCAAACAATGCCAGCGTTTTGCCCCAGTGTGCCGTTGGGCTCGTCAGTTGGTACAGACACACCTACCAATACGCGCGGCTAGCACATATTGAGAAGGCCATGCAAGACACAAAATACAAGCAGTATTGACGTCACGAGCATGCCAATGTGCTACGGGAGTCAAACTCCCTTTCATAAAGACAAAAGCCTTACCTTGGCAATCCAAGTAGGGTTTTGAATATTCCAGAAGGTAATATGATGCACTTTCCATTTGAGCGGATGAATTATCAATAAATGATCAAAATGGTCCGGTTAGCTCAAACAATGCCAGCGTTTCGCCCCAGTGTGCCGTTGGGCTTGTCAGTTGGTAAAGACACACCTACCAATAGGCGTGGCTAGCATATACTGAGAAGGTCATGCAAGACACAAAATACAAGCAGTATTGACGTCACGAGCATGCCAATGTGCTACGGGAGTCAATCTCCCTTTCATTAAGACAAAAGCCTTACCTTGGCAATCCAAATAAGGTTTTGAATATTCCAGAAGGGAATATGGTGCAGATTCCATTTGAGCGGACGAATTATCAATAAATGATCAAAATGGTCCGGTTAGCTCAAACAATGCCAGCTTTTCGCCCCAGTGTGCCGTTGGGCTCGTCAGTTGGTACAGACACGCCTACCAATACGCGTGGCTAGCACATACTGAGAAGGCCATGCAAGACACAAAATACAAGCAGTATTGACGTCACGAGCATGCCAATGTGCTACGGGAGTCAAACTCCCTTTCTTAAAGACAAAAGCCTTACCTTGGCAATCCAAATAAGGTTTTGAATATTCCAGAAGGGAATATGATGCAGTTTCCATTTGAGCGGATGATTTATCAATAAATGATCGAAATGGTCCGGTTAGCTCAAACAATGCCAGCTTTTCGCCCCAGTGTGCCGTTGGGCTCGTCCGTTGGTACAGACACGGCTACCAAGACGCACGGCTAGCACATACTTAGAAGGCCATGCAAGGCACAAAATACAAGCAGTATTGACGTCACGAGCATTCCAATGTGCTACGGGAGTCAAACTCCCTTTCATCAGGAAAAAAGCATTACCTTGGCAATCCAAATAAGGTTTTGAATATTCCAGAAGGGAATATGATGCTGTTTCCATTTGAGCGGACGAATTATCAATAAATGATCAAAATGGTCTGGTTAGCTCAAACAATTCCAGCGTTTCGCCCCACTGTGCCGATGGGCTTGTCAGTTGGTACAGACACGCCTACCAATACGCGTGGCTAGCACATACTGAGAAGGCCATGCAAGACACAAAATACAAGCAGTATTGACGTCACGAGCATGCCAATGTGCTACGGGAGTCAAACTCCCTTTCTTAAAGACAAAAGCCTTACCTTGGCAAGCCAAATAAGGTTTTGAATATTCCAGGAAGGAATATGATGCAGTTTCGATTTGAGCTGATGATTTATCAATAAATGATCGAAATGGTCCGGTTAGCTCAAACAATGCCAGCGAATCGCCCCAGTGTGCCGTTGGGCTCGTCAGTTGGTACAGACACGCCTACCAATACGCGTTGCTAGCACATAATGAGAAGGCCATGCAAGACACAAAATACAAGCAGTATTGACGTTACCAGCATGCCAATGTGCTACGGGAGTCAAACTCCCTTTCATAAAGACAAAAGCCTTACCTTATCAATCCAAATAAGGTTTTGAATATTCCAGAAGGGAATATGATGCAGTTTCCATTTGACCGGATGAATTATCAATAAATGATCAAAATGGTCCGGTTAGTTCAAACAATGCCAGCGTTTCGCCCCAGTGTGCCGTTGGGCTCGTCAGTTGGTAAAGACACACCTACCAATAGGCGGGGCTAGCAAATACTGAGAAGGCCATGCAAGACACAAAATACAAGCAGTATTGACGTCACGAGCATGCCAATGAGCTACGGTATCCAACTCCCTTTCATAAAGGCAAAAGCCTTACCTTGGCAATCCAAATAATGTTTTGAATATTCTAGAAGGGAATATGATGCAGTTTCCATTTGAGTGGATGAATAATCAATAAATGACCAAAATGGTCCGGTTATCTCAAACAATGCCAGCGTTTTGCCCCAGTGTGCCGTTGGGCTCGTCAGTGGGTACAGACACACCTACCAATACGCGCGGCTAGCACATACTGAGAAGGCCATGCAAGACACAAAATACAAGCAGTATTGACGTCACGAGCATGCCAATGTGCTACGGGAGTCAAACTCCCTTTCATAAAGACAAAAGCCTTACCTTGGCAATCCAAATAGGCTTTTGAATATTCCAGAAGGTAATATGATGCACTTTCCATTTGAGCGGATGAATTATCAATAAATGATCAAAATGGTCCGGTTAGCTCAAACAATGCCAGCGTTTCGCCCCAGTGTGCCGTTGGGCTTGTCAGTTGGTAAAGACACACCTACCAATAGGCGTGGCTAGCACATTCTGAGAAGGTCATGCAAGACACAAAATACAAGCAGTATTGACGTCACGAGCATGCCAATGTGCTACGGGAGTCAATCTCCCTTTCATTAAGACAAAAGCCTTACCTTGGCAGTCCAAATAAGGTTTTGAATATTCCAGAAGGGAATATGGTGCAGTTTCCTTTTGAGCGGATGAATTATCAATAAATCACCAAAATGGTCCGGTTAGCTCAAACAATGCCAGCGTTTCGCCCCAGTGTGCCGTTGGGCTCGTCAGTTGGTACAGACACACCTACCAATACGCGAGGCTAGCTTATACCGAGAAGGCCATGCAAGGCACAAAATACAAGCATATTGACGTCACAAGCATGCCAATGTGCTACGGGAGTCAAACTCCCTTTCATAAAGACAAAAGCCTTACCTTGGCAATTCAAATAGGGTTTTGAATATTACAGAAGGGAATAAGATGCACTTTCCATTTGAACGGATGAATTATCAATAAACGATCAAAATGGTCCGGTTAGCTCAAACAATGCCGGCGTTTCGCCCCAGTGTGCCGTTGGGCTCGTCAGTTGGTAAAGACACACCTACAAATAGGCGTGGCTAGCACATTCTGAGAAGGTCATGCAAGACACAAAATACAAGCAGTATTGACGTCACGAGCATGCCAATGTGCTACGGTAGTCAAACTCCCTTTCATCAGGACAAAAGCCTTACCTAGGCAATCCAAATAACGTTTTGAATATTCCAGAAGGGAATATGATGCAGTTTCCATTGGAGCGGATGAATTATCAATAAATGATCAAAATGGTCCGCTTAGCTAAAACAATGCCAGCGTTTCGCCCCAGTGTGCCCTTGGGCTCGTCAGTTGGTACAGACACGCCTACCAATACGCGTGGCTATCACATACTGAGAAGGCCATGCAAGACACAAAATACAAGCAGTATTGACGTCACGAGCATGCCAATGTGCTACGGGAGTCAAACTCCCTTTCATAAAGACAAAAGCCTTACCTTGGCAATCCAAATAAGGTTTTGAATATTCCAGAAGGGAATATGATGCAGTTTCCATTTGAGCGGATGAATTATAAATAAATGATCCAAATGGTCCGGTTAACTCAACAATGCCAGCGATTCGCCCCAGTGTGCCGTTGGGCTCGTCAATTGGTACAGACACACCTAAGAATACGCGTGGCTAGCACATACTGAGAAGGCCATGCAAGACACAAAATACAAGCAGTATTGACGTCACGAGCATGCCAATGTGCTACGGAAGTCAAACTCCCTTTCATAAAGACAAAAGCTTTACCTTATAAATCCAAATAATGTTTTGAATATTCCAGAAGGGAATATGATGCAGTTTCCATTTGAGCGGATGTATTATCAATAAATGATCAAAATGGTCCGGTTAGCTCAAACAAGACCAGCGTTTCGCCCCAGTGTGCCGTTGGGCTCGTCAATTTGTACAGACACACCTACAAATACGCGTGGCTAGCACATACTGAGAAGGCCATGCAAGGCACAAAATACAAGCAGTATTGACGTCACGTGCATGCCAATGTGCTACGGGAGTCAAACCCCCTTTCATCAGGAAAAAAGCCTTACCTTGGCAATCCAAATAAGGTTTTGAATATTCCAGAAGGGAATATGATGCAGTTTCCATTTGAGCGGATGTATTATCAATAAATGATAAAAATGGTCCTGTTAGCTCAAACAATGCCAGCGTTTCGCCCCACTGTGCCGATGGGCATGTCGGTTGGTACAGACACGCCTTCCAATACGCTTGGCTAGCTCAAACTGAGAAGGCCATGCAACACACAAAATACAAGCAGTATTGACGTCACGAGCATGCCAATGTGCTACGGGAGTCAAGCTCCCTTTCATAAAGACAAAAGCCTTACCTTGGCAATCCAAATAAGGTTTTGAATATTCCAGAAGGGAATATGATGCACTTTCCATTTGAGCGGATGAATTATCAATAAATGATCAAAATGGTCCGGTTAGCTCAAACAATGCCAGCGTTTCCCCCAGTGTGCCGTTGGGCTTGTCAGTTGGTAAAGACAGACCTACCAATAGGCGTGGCTAGCACATTCTGACAAGGTCATGCAAGACACAAAATACAAGCAGTATTGACGTCACGAGCATGCCAATGTGCAACGGGAGTCAAACTCCCTTTCATTTAGACAAAAGCCTTACCTTGGCAATCGAAATAAGGTATTGAATATTCCAGAAGGGAATATGGTGCAGTTTCCATTTGAGCGGATGAATTATCAATAAATCACCAAAATGGTCCGGTTAGCTCAAACAATGCCAGCGTTTCGCCCCAGTGTGCCGTTGGGCTCGTCAGTTGGTACAGACACACATACCAATACGCGAGGCTAGCTTATACCGAGAAGGCCATGCAAGACACAAAATACAAGCATATTGACGTCACGAGCATGCCAATGTGCTACGGGAGTCATACTGCCTTTCATAAAGATAAAAGCCTTACCTTGGCAATCCAAATAAGGTTTTGAATATTCCAGAAGGGAATATGGTGCAGTTTCCATTTGAGCGGATGAATTATCAATAAATGATCAAAATGGTCCGGTTAGCTTAAACAATGCCAGCATTACGCCCCAGTGTGCCGTTGGGCTCGTCAGTTGGTACAGACACGCCTACCAATACGCGTGGCTAGCACATACTGAGAAGGCCATGCAAGACACAAAATACAAGCAGTATTGACGTCATGAGCATGCCAATGTGCTACGGGAGTCAAATTCCCTTTCTTAAAGACAAAAGCCTTACCTTGGCAATCCAAATAAGGTTTTGAATATTCCAGAAGGGAATATGGTGCAGTTTCCATTTGAGCGGTTGAATTATCAATAAATCACCAAAATGGTCCGATTAGCTCAAACAATGCCAGCGTTTCGCCCCAGTGTGCCGTTGGGCTTGTCAGTTGGTACAGACACAGCTACCAATACGCACGGCTAGCACACTCTTAGAAGGCCATGCAAGACACAAAATACAAGCAGTATTGACGTCACGAGCATTCCAATGTTCTATGGGAGTCAAACTCCCTTTCATCAGGAAAAAAGCCTTATCTTGGCAATCCAAATAAGGTTTTGAATATTCCAGAAGGGAATATGATGCTGTTTCCATTTGAGCGGACGAATTATCAATAAATGATCAAAATGGTCCGGTTAGCTCAAACAATTCCAGCGTTTCGCCCCACTGTGCCGATGGGCTTGTCAGTTGGTACAGACACGCATACCAATACGCGTGGCTAGCACATACTGAGAAGGCCATGCAACACACAAAATACAAGCAGTATTGACGTCACGAGCATGCCAATGTGCTACTGGAGTCAAGCTCCCTTTCATAAAGACAAAAGCCTTACCTTGGCAATCCAAATAAGGTTTTGAATATTCCAGGAGGGAATTTGATGCAGTTTCGATTTGAGCGGATAATTTATCAATAAATGATCAAATTGGTCCGGTTAGCTCAAACAATGCCAGCGAATCGCCCCAGTGTGCCGTTGGGCTCGTCAGTTGGTACAGACACGCCTACCAATACGCTTGGCTAGCACATACTGAGAAGGCCATGCAAGACACAAAATACAAGCAGTATTGAAGTTACGAGCATGCCAATGTGCTACGGGAGTCTAACTCCCTTTCATAAAGACAAAGGCCTTACCTTATCAATCCAAATAAGGTTTTGAATAATCCAGAAGGGAATATGATGCAGTTTCCATTTGACCGGATGAATTATGAATAAATGATCAAAATGGTCCGGTTAGTTCAAACAATGCCAGCGTTTCGCCCCAGTGTGCCGTTGGGCTCGTCAGTTGGTAAAGACACACATACCAATAGGCGTGGCTAGCACATACTGAGAAGGCCATGCAAGACACAAAATACAAGCAGTATTGACGTCACGTGCATGCCAATGTGCTACGGGAGTCAAACTCCCTTTCATAAGTCAACAGCCTTACCTTGGCAATCCAAATAAGGTTTTTGAATATTCCAGAAGGGAATATGATGCAGTTTCCATTTGAGCGGATGAATTATCAATAAATGATCAAAATGGTCCGGTTAGTTCAAACAATGCCAGCGTTTCGCTCCAGTGTGCCGTTGGGCTCGTCAGTTGGTACAGACTCACCTACCAATAGGCGTGGCTAGCACATACTGAGAAGGCCATGCAAGACACAAAATACAAGCAGCATTGACGTCACGAGCATGCCAATGTGCTACGGGAGTCAAACTCCCTTTCATAAAGACAAAAGCCTTACCTTGGCAATCCAAATAAGGTTTTGAATATTCACGAAGGGAATATGATGCAATTTCCAGTTGAGCGGATGAATTATCAATAAATGATCAAAATGGTCCGGTTAGCTCAAACAATGCCAGCGTTTCGCCCCAGTGTGCAGTTGGGCTCGTGAGTTGGTACAGACACACCTACCAATACGCGTGGCTAGCACATACTGAGAAGGCCATGCAAGACATAAAATACAAGCTGTATTGACGTCACGAGCATGCCAATGTGCTACGGGAGTCAAACCCCCTTTCATAAAGATAAAAGCCTTACCTTGGCAATCCAAAAAAGATTTGAATATTCCAGAAGGGAATATGATGTAGTTTCCATTTGAGCGGATGAATTATCAATAAATGATCAAAATGGTCCGGTTAGCTCAAACAATGCCAGCGTTTCGCCCCAGTGTGCCGTTGGGCTCGTCAGTTGGTACAGACACACCTAAGAATACGCGTGGCTAGCACATACTGAGAAGGCCATGCAAGACACAAAATACAAGCAGTATTGACGTCACGAGCATGCCAATGTGCTACGGTATCCAACTCCCTTTCATAAAGGCAAAAGCCTTACCTTGGCAATCCAAATAATGTTTTGAATATTCCAGAAGGGAATATGATGCAGTTTCCATTTGAGCGGATGAATAATCAATAAATTATCAAAATGGTCCGGTTATCTCAAACAATGCCAGCGTTTCGCCCCAGTGTGCCGTTGGGTTCGGCAGTTGGTACAGACACACCTAAGAATACGCGTGGCTAGCACATACTGAGAAGGCCAAGAGACATAAAATACAAGCTGTATTGACGTCACGAGCATGCCAATGTGCTACGGGAGTCAAACCCCCTTTCATAAAGATAAAAGCCTTACCTTGGCAATCCAAAAAAGATTTGAATATTCCAGAAGGGTATATGATGCAGTTTCCATTTGAGCGGATGAATAATCAATAAATTATCAAAATGGTCCGGTTATCTCAAACAATGCCAGCGTTTCGCCCCAGTGTGCCGTTGGGATCGTCAGTTGGTACAGACACACCTAAGAATACGCGTGGCTAGCACATACTGATAAGGCCATGCAAGACACAAAATACAAGCAGTATTGACGTCACGAGCATGCCAATGTGCTACGGTATCCAACTCCCTTTCATAAAGGCAAAAGCCTTACCTTGGCAATCCAAATAATGTTTTGAATATTCCAGAAGGGAATATGATGCAGTTTCCATTTGAGCGGATGAATAATCAATAAATTATCAAAATGGTCCTGTTAGCTCAAACAATGCCAGCGTTTCGCCCCACTGTGCCGTTGGGCTTGTCAGTTGGTACAGACACGCCTACCAATACGCGTGGCTAGCACATACTGAGAAGGCCATGCAAGACACAAAATACAAGCAGTATTGACCTCACGAGCATGCCAATGTGCTACGGGAGTCAAGGTCCCTTTCATAAAGCCAAAGCCTTACCTTGGCAATCCAAATAAGGTTTTGAATATTCCAGAAGGGAATATGATGCAGTATCCATTTGAGCGGATGAATTATCAATCAATGATCAAAATGGTCCGGTTAGCTCAAACAATGCCAGCGTTTCGCCCCAGTGTGCCGTTGGGCTCGTCAGTTGGTAAAGACACACCTACCAATAGGCGTGGCTAGCACATACTGAGAAGGCCATGCAAGACACAAAATACAAGCAGTATTGACGTCACGAGCATGCCAATGTGCTACGGGAGTCAAGGTCCCTTTCATAAAGCCAAAGCCTTACCTTGGCAATCCAAATAAGGTTTTGAATATTCCAGAAGGGAATATGATGCAGTATTCATTTGAGCGGATGAATTATCAATAAATGATCAAAATGGTCCGGTTAGCTCAAACAAGACCAGCGTTTCGCCCCAGTGTGCCGTTGGGCTCGTCAATTTGTACAGACACACTTACAAATACGCGTGGCTAGCACATACTGTGAAGGCCATGCAAGACGCATAATACAAGCAGTATTGACGTCACGAGCATGCCAATGTGCTACGGGAGTCAAACTCCCTTTCATCAGGACAAAAGCCTTACCTAGGCAATGCAAATAAGGTTTTGAATATTCCAGAAGGGAATATGAAGCAGTTTCCATTTGAGCGGACGAATTATCAATAAATGCTCAAAATGGTCCGCTTAGCTCAAACAATGCCAGCGTTTCGCCCCAGTGTGCCGTTGGGCTCATCAGTTGGTACAGAAACGCCTACCAATACGCGTGGCTAGCACATACTGAGAAGGCCATGCAAGACATAAAATACAAGCTGTGTTGCCATCACGAGCATGCCAATGTGCTACGGGAGTCAAACTCCCTTTCACAAAGACAAAAGCCTTACCTTGGCAATCCAAAAAAAATTGAATATTCCAGAAGGGAATATGATGTAGTTTCCATTTGAGCGGATGAATTATCAATAAATGATCAAAATGGTCCCGTTATCTCAAACAATGCCAGCGTTTCGCCCCAGTGTGCCGTTGGGCTCGTCAGTTGGTACAGACACACCTAAGAATACGCGTGGCTAGCACATACTGAGAAGGCCATGCAAGACACAAAATACAAGCAGTATTGACGTCACGAGCATGCCAATGTGCTACGGTATCCAACTCCCTTTCATAAAGGCAAAAGCCTTACCTTGGCAATCCAAATAATGTTTTGAATATTCCAGAAGGGAATATGATGCAGTTTCCATTTGAGCGGATGAATAATCAATAAATTATCAAAATGGTCCGGTTATCTCAAACAATGCCAGCGTTTCGCCCCAGTGTGCCGTTGGGCTCGTCAGTTGGTACAGACACACCTAAGAATACGCGTGGCTAGCACATACTGAGAAGGCCATGCAAGACATAAAATAAAAGCTGTATTGACGTCACGAGCATGCCAATGTGCTACGGGAGTCAAACCCCCTTTCATAAAGACAAAAGCCTTACCTTGGCAATCCAAATAAGGTTTTGAATATTCCAGAAGGGAATATGGTGCAGTTTCCATTTGAGCGGACGAATTATCAATAAATGATCAAAATGGTCCGGTTAGCTCAAAGAATGCCAGCTTTTCGCCCCAGTGTGCCGTTGGGCTCGTCAGTTGGTACAGACACGCCTACCAATACGCGTGGCTAGCACATACTGAGAAGGCCATGCAAGACACAAAATACAAGCTGTATTGACGTCACGAGCATTCCAATGTGCTACGGGAGTCAAACTCCCTTTCATCAGGAAAAAAGCCTTACCTTGGCAATCCAAATAAGGTTTTGAATATTCCAGAAGGGAATATGATGCTGCTTCCATTTGAGCGGACGAATTATCAATAAATGATCAAAATGGTCCGGTTAGCTCAAACAATTCCAGCGTTTCGCCCCACTGTGCCGATGGGCTTGTCAGTTGGTACAGACACGCCTACCAATACGCGTGGCTAGCACATACTGAGAAGGCCATGCAACACACAAAATACAAGCAGTATTGACGTCACGAGCATGCCAATGTGCTACTGGAATCAAGCTCCCTTTCATAAAGACAAAAGCCTTACCTTGGCAATCCAAATAAGGTTTTGAATATTCCAGGAGGGAATTTGATGCAGTTTCGATTTGAGCGGATAATTTATCA
Source organism: Meconema thalassinum (assembly GCA_946902985.2). Taxonomy (NCBI): domain Eukaryota; kingdom Metazoa; phylum Arthropoda; class Insecta; order Orthoptera; family Tettigoniidae; genus Meconema; species Meconema thalassinum. The sequence continues at coordinate 346,272,076 of OX336390.1, forward strand.
ATAAATGATCAAATTGGTCCGGTTAGCTCAAACAATGCCAGCGAATCGCCCCAGTGTGCCGTTGGGCTCGTCAGTTGGTACAGACACGCCTACCAATACGCTTGGCTAGCACATACTGAGAAGGCCATGCAAGACACAAAATACAAGCAGTATTGAAGTTACGAGCATGCCAATGTGCTACGGGAGTCTAACTCCCTTTCATAAAGACAAAGGCCTTACCTTATCAATCCAAATAAGGTTTTGAATAATCCAGAAGGGAATATGATGCAGTTTCCATTTGACCGGATGAATTATGAATAAATGATCAAAATGGTCCGGTTAGTTCAAACAATGCCAGCGTTTCGCCCCAGTGTGCCGTTGGGCTCGTCAGTTGGTAAAGACACACATACCAATAGGCGTGGCTAGCACATACTGAGAAGGCCATGCAAGACACAAAATACAAGCAGTATTGACGTCACGTGCATGCCAATGTGCTACGGGAGTCAAACTCCCTTTCATAAGTCAACAGCCTTACCTTGGCAATCCAAATAAGGTTTTTGAATATTCCAGAAGGGAATATGATGCAGTTTCCATTTGAGCGGATGAATTATCAATAAATGATCAAAATGGTCCGGTTAGTTCAAACAATGCCAGCGTTTCGCTCCAGTGTGCCGTTGGGCTCGTCAGTTGGTACAGACTCACCTACCAATAGGCGTGGCTAGCACATACTGAGAAGGCCATGCAAGACACAAAATACAAGCAGCATTGACGTCACGAGCATGCCAATGTGCTACGGGAGTCAAACTCCCTTTCATAAAGACAAAAGCCTTACCTTGGCAATCCAAATAAGGTTTTGAATATTCACGAAGGGAATATGATGCAATTTCCAGTTGAGCGGATGAATTATCAATAAATGATCAAAATGGTCCGGTTAGCTCAAACAATGCCAGCGTTTCGCCCCAGTGTGCAGTTGGGCTCGTGAGTTGGTACAGACACACCTACCAATACGCGTGGCTAGCACATACTGAGAAGGCCATGCAAGACATAAAATACAAGCTGTATTGACGTCACGAGCATGCCAATGTGCTACGGGAGTCAAACCCCCTTTCATAAAGATAAAAGCCTTACCTTGGCAATCCAAAAAAGATTTGAATATTCCAGAAGGGAATATGATGTAGTTTCCATTTGAGCGGATGAATTATCAATAAATGATCAAAATGGTCCGGTTAGCTCAAACAATGCCAGCGTTTCGCCCCAGTGTGCCGTTGGGCTCGTCAGTTGGTACAGACACACCTAAGAATACGCGTGGCTAGCACATACTGAGAAGGCCATGCAAGACACAAAATACAAGCAGTATTGACGTCACGAGCATGCCAATGTGCTACGGTATCCAACTCCCTTTCATAAAGGCAAAAGCCTTACCTTGGCAATCCAAATAATGTTTTGAATATTCCAGAAGGGAATATGATGCAGTTTCCATTTGAGCGGATGAATAATCAATAAATTATCAAAATGGTCCGGTTATCTCAAACAATGCCAGCGTTTCGCCCCAGTGTGCCGTTGGGTTCGGCAGTTGGTACAGACACACCTAAGAATACGCGTGGCTAGCACATACTGAGAAGGCCAAGAGACATAAAATACAAGCTGTATTGACGTCACGAGCATGCCAATGTGCTACGGGAGTCAAACCCCCTTTCATAAAGATAAAAGCCTTACCTTGGCAATCCAAAAAAGATTTGAATATTCCAGAAGGGTATATGATGCAGTTTCCATTTGAGCGGATGAATAATCAATAAATTATCAAAATGGTCCGGTTATCTCAAACAATGCCAGCGTTTCGCCCCAGTGTGCCGTTGGGATCGTCAGTTGGTACAGACACACCTAAGAATACGCGTGGCTAGCACATACTGAGAAGGCCATGCAAGACACAAAATACAAGCAGTATTGACGTCACGAGCATGCCAATGTGCTACGGTATCCAACTCCCTTTCATAAAGGCAAAAGCCTTACCTTGGCAATCCAAATAATGTTTTGAATATTCCAGAAGGGAATATGATGCAGTTTCCATTTGAGCGGATGAATAATCAATAAATTATCAAAATGGTCCTGTTAGCTCAAACAATGCCAGCGTTTCGCCCCACTGTGCCGTTGGGCTTGTCAGTTGGTACAGACACGCCTACCAATACGCGTGGCTAGCACATACTGAGAAGGCCATGCAAGACACAAAATACAAGCAGTATTGACCTCACGAGCATGCCAATGTGCTACGGGAGTCAAGGTCCCTTTCATAAAGCCAAAGCCTTACCTTGGCAATCCAAATAAGGTTTTGAATATTCCAGAAGGGAATATGATGCAGTATCCATTTGAGCGGATGAATTATCAATCAATGATCAAAATGGTCCGGTTAGCTCAAACAATGCCAGCGTTTCGCCCCAGTGTGCCGTTGGGCTCGTCAGTTGGTAAAGACACACCTACCAATAGGCGTGGCTAGCACATACTGAGAAGGCCATGCAAGACACAAAATACAAGCAGTATTGACGTCACGAGCATGCCAATGTGCTACGGGAGTCAAGGTCCCTTTCATAAAGCCAAAGCCTTACCTTGGCAATCCAAATAAGGTTTTGAATATTCCAGAAGGGAATATGATGCAGTATTCATTTGAGCGGATGAATTATCAATAAATGATCAAAATGGTCCGGTTAGCTCAAACAAGACCAGCGTTTCGCCCCAGTGTGCCGTTGGGCTCGTCAATTTGTACAGACACACTTACAAATACGCGTGGCTAGCACATACTGTGAAGGCCATGCAAGACGCATAATACAAGCAGTATTGACGTCACGAGCATGCCAATGTGCTACGGGAGTCAAACTCCCTTTCATCAGGACAAAAGCCTTACCTAGGCAATGCAAATAAGGTTTTGAATATTCCAGAAGGGAATATGAAGCAGTTTCCATTTGAGCGGACGAATTATCAATAAATGCTCAAAATGGTCCGCTTAGCTCAAACAATGCCAGCGTTTCGCCCCAGTGTGCCGTTGGGCTCATCAGTTGGTACAGAAACGCCTACCAATACGCGTGGCTAGCACATACTGAGAAGGCCATGCAAGACATAAAATACAAGCTGTGTTGCCATCACGAGCATGCCAATGTGCTACGGGAGTCAAACTCCCTTTCACAAAGACAAAAGCCTTACCTTGGCAATCCAAAAAAAATTGAATATTCCAGAAGGGAATATGATGTAGTTTCCATTTGAGCGGATGAATTATCAATAAATGATCAAAATGGTCCCGTTATCTCAAACAATGCCAGCGTTTCGCCCCAGTGTGCCGTTGGGCTCGTCAGTTGGTACAGACACACCTAAGAATACGCGTGGCTAGCACATACTGAGAAGGCCATGCAAGACACAAAATACAAGCAGTATTGACGTCACGAGCATGCCAATGTGCTACGGTATCCAACTCCCTTTCATAAAGGCAAAAGCCTTACCTTGGCAATCCAAATAATGTTTTGAATATTCCAGAAGGGAATATGATGCAGTTTCCATTTGAGCGGATGAATAATCAATAAATTATCAAAATGGTCCGGTTATCTCAAACAATGCCAGCGTTTCGCCCCAGTGTGCCGTTGGGCTCGTCAGTTGGTACAGACACACCTAAGAATACGCGTGGCTAGCACATACTGAGAAGGCCATGCAAGACATAAAATAAAAGCTGTATTGACGTCACGAGCATGCCAATGTGCTACGGGAGTCAAACCCCCTTTCATAAAGACAAAAGCCTTACCTTGGCAATCCAAATAAGGTTTTGAATATTCCAGAAGGGAATATGGTGCAGTTTCCATTTGAGCGGACGAATTATCAATAAATGATCAAAATGGTCCGGTTAGCTCAAAGAATGCCAGCTTTTCGCCCCAGTGTGCCGTTGGGCTCGTCAGTTGGTACAGACACGCCTACCAATACGCGTGGCTAGCACATACTGAGAAGGCCATGCAAGACACAAAATACAAGCTGTATTGACGTCACGAGCATTCCAATGTGCTACGGGAGTCAAACTCCCTTTCATCAGGAAAAAAGCCTTACCTTGGCAATCCAAATAAGGTTTTGAATATTCCAGAAGGGAATATGATGCTGCTTCCATTTGAGCGGACGAATTATCAATAAATGATCAAAATGGTCCGGTTAGCTCAAACAATTCCAGCGTTTCGCCCCACTGTGCCGATGGGCTTGTCAGTTGGTACAGACACGCCTACCAATACGCGTGGCTAGCACATACTGAGAAGGCCATGCAACACACAAAATACAAGCAGTATTGACGTCACGAGCATGCCAATGTGCTACTGGAATCAAGCTCCCTTTCATAAAGACAAAAGCCTTACCTTGGCAAGCCAAATAAAGTTTTGAATATTCCAGGAGGGAATATGATGCAGTTTCGATTTGAGCGGATGATTTATCAATAAATGATCGAAATGGTCCGGTTAGCTCAAACAATGCGAGCGAATCGCCCCAGTGTGCAGTTGGGCTCGTCAGTTGGTACAGACACGCCTACCAATACGCGTGGCTAGCACATAATGAGAAGGCCATGCAAGACACAAAATACAAGCAGTATTGACGTTACGAGCATGCCAATGTGCTACGGGAGTCAAACTCCCTTTCATAAAGACAAAAGCCTTACCTTATCAATCCAAATAAGGTTTTGAATATTCCAGAAGGGAATATGATTCAGTTTCCATTTGACCGGATGAATTATCAATAAATGATCAAAATGGTCCGGTTAGTTCAAACAATGCCAGCGTTTCGCCCCAGTGTGCCGTTGGGGTCGTCAGTTGGTAAAGACACACCTACCAATAGGCATGGCTAGCAAATACTGAGAAGGCCATGCAAGACACAAAATACAAGCAGTATTGACGTCACGAGCATGCCAATGAGCTACGGTATCCAACTCCCTTTCATAAAGGCAAAAGCCTTACCTTGGCAATCCTAATAATGTTTTGAATATTCTAGAAGGGAATATGATGCAGTTTCCATTTGAGTGGATGAATAATCAATAAATGATCAAAATGGTCCGGTTATCTCAAACAATGCCAGCGTTTTGCCCCAGTGTGCCGTTGGGCTCGTCAGTTGGTACAGACACACCTACCAATACACGCGGCTAGCACATACTGAGAAGGCCATGCAAGACACAAAATACAAGCAGTATTGACGTCACGAGCATGCCAATGTGCTACGGGAGTCAAACACCCTTTCATAAAGACAAAAGCCTTACCTTGGCAATCCAAATAGGGTTTTGAATATTCCAGAAGGTAATATGATGCACTTTCCATTTGAGCGGATGAATTATCAATAAATGATCAAAATGGTCCGGTTAGCTCAAACAATGCCAGCGTTTCGCCCCAATGTGCCGTTGGGCTTGTCAGTTGGTAAAGACATACCTTCCAATAGGCGTGGCTAGCACATTCTGAGAAGGTCATGCAAGACACAAAATACAAGCAGTATTGACGTCACGAGCATGCCAATGTGCTACGGGAGTCAATCTCCCTTTCATTAAGACAAAAGCCTTACCTTGGCAATCCAAATAAGGTTTTGAATATTCCAGAAGGGAATATGGTGCAGTTTCCATTTGAGCTGATGAATTATCAATAAATCACCAAAATGGTCCGGTTAGCTCAAACAATGCCAGCGTTTCGCCCCAGTGTGCCGTTGGGCTCGTCAGTTGGTACAGACACACCTACCAATACGCGAGGCTAGCTTATACCGAGAAGGCCATGCAAGACACAAAATACAAGCATATTGACGTCACAAGCATGCCAATGTGCTACGGTAGTCAAACTCCCTTTCATCAGGACAAAAGCCTTACCTAGGCAATCCAAATAACGTTTTGAATGTTCCAGAAGGGAATATGATGCAGTTTCCATTTGAGCGGATGAATTATCAATAAATGATCAAAATGGTCCGCTTAGCTAAAACAATGCCAGCGTTTCGCCCCAGTGTGCCCTTGGGCTCGTCAGTTGGTACAGACACGCCTACCAATACGCGTGGCTAGCACATACTGAGAAGGCCATGCAAGACGCAAAATACAAGCAGTATTGACGTCACGAGCATGCCAATGTGCAACGGGAGTCAAACTCCCTTTCATAAAGACAAAAGCCTTACCTTGGCAATCCAAATAAGGTTTTGAATATTCCAGAAGGGAATATGATGCAGATTCCATTTGAGCGGATGAATTATAAATAAATGTTCCAAATGGTCCGGTTAACTCAACAATGCCAGCGATTCGCCCCAGTGTGCCGTTGGGCTCGTCAATTGGTTCAGACACACCTAAGAATACGCGTGGCTAGCACATACTGAGAAGGACATGCCAGACACAAAATACAACCAGTATTGACGTCACGAGCATGCCAATGTGCTACGGGAGTCAAACCCCCTTTCATCAGGAAAAAAGCCTTACCTTGGCAATCCAAATAAGGTTTTGAATATTCCAGAAGGGAATATGATGCAGTTTCCATATGAGCGGATGAATTATCAATAAATGATAAAAATGGTCCGGTTAGCTCAAACAATGCCAGCGTTTCGCCCCATTGTGCCGATGGGCATGTCGGTTGGTACAGACACGCCTTCCAATACGCTTGGCTAGCACAAACTGAGAAAGCCATGCAACACACAAAATACAAGCAGTATTGACGTCACGAGCATGCCAATGTGCTACGGGAGTCACGCTCCCTTTCATAAAGACAAAAGCCTTACCTTGGCAATCCAAATAAGGTTTTGAATATTCCAGAAGGGAATATGATGCACTTTCCTTTTGAGCGGATGAATTATCAATAAATGATCAAAATGGTCCGGTTAGCTCAAACAATGCCAGCGTTTCCCCCAGTGTGCCGTTGGGCTTGTCAGTTGGTAAAGACACACCTACCAATAGGCGTGGCTAGCACATTCTGAGAAGGTCATGCAAGACACAAAATACAAGCAGTATTGACGTCACGAGCATGCCAATGTGCAACGGGAGTCAAACTCCCTTTCATTTAGACAAAAGCCTTACCTTGGCAATCGAAATAAGGTTTTGAATATTCCAGAAGGGAATGTGGTGCAGTTTCCATTTGAGCGGATGAATTATCAATAAATCACCAAAATGGTCCGGTTAGCTCAAACAATGCCAGCGTTTCGCCCCAGTGTGCCGTTGGGCTCGTCAGTTGGTACAGAAACACCTACCAATACGCGAGGCTAGCTTATACCGAGAAGGCCATGCAAGACACAAAATACAAGCATATAGACTTCACGAGCATGCCAATGTGCTACGGGAGTCAAACTGCCTTTCATAAAGACAAAAGCCTTACCTTGGCAATCCAAATAAGGTTTTGAATATTCCAGAAGGGAATATGGTGCAGTTTCCATTTGAGCGGATGAATTATCAATAAATGATCAAAATGGTCCGGTTAGCTTAAACAATGCCAGCTTTTCGCCCCAGTGTGCCGTTGGGCTCGTCAGTTGGTACAGACACGCCTACCAATACGCGTGGCTAGCACATACTGAGAAGGCCATGCAAGACAAAAAATACAAGCAGTATTTACGTCATGAGCATGCCAATGTGCTACGGGAGTCAAATTCCCTTTCTTAAAGACAAAAGCCTTACCTTGGCAATCCAAAGAAGGTTTTGAATATTCCAGAAGGGAACATGGTGCAGTTTCCATTTGAGCGGTTGAATTATCAATAAATCACCAAAATGGTCCACTTAGCTCAAACAATGCCAGCGTTTCGCCCCATTGTGCCGTTGGGCTTGTCAGTTGGTACAGACACAGCTACCAATACGCACGGCTAGCACACTCTTAGAAGGCCATGCAAGACACAAAATACAAGCAGTATTGACATCACGAGCATTCCAATGTTCTATGGGAGTCAAACTCCCTTTCATCAGGAAAAAAGCCTTATCTTGGCAATCCAAATAAGGTTTTGAATATTCCAGAAGGGTATATGATGCTGTTTCCATTTGAGCGGACGAATTATCAATAAATGATCAAAATGGTCCGGTTAGCTCAAACAATTCCAGCGTTTCGCCCCACTGTGCCGATGGGCTTGTCAGTTGGTACAGACACGCATACCAATACGCGTGGCTAGCACATACTGAGAAGGCCATGCAACACACAAAATACAAGCAGTATTGACGTCACGTGCATGCCAATGTGCTACGGGAGTCAAACTCCCTTTCATAAGACAACAGCCTTACCTTGGCAATCCAAATAAGGTTTTGAATATTCCAGAAGGGAATATGATGCAGTTTCCATTTGAGCGGATGAATTATCAATAAATGATCAAAATGGTCCGGTTAGTTCACACAATGCCAGCGTTTCGCTCCAGTGTGCCGTTGGGCTCGTCAGTTGGTACAGACTCACCTACCAATAGGCGTGGCTAGCACATACTGAGAAGGCCATGCAAGACACAAAATACAAGCAGCATTGACGTCACGAGCATGCCAATGTTCTACGGGAGTCAAACTCCCTTTCATAAAGACAAAAGCCTTACCTTGGCAATCCAAATAAGGTTTTGAATATTCACGAAGGGAATATGATGCAATTTCCAGTTGAGCGGATGAATTATCAATAAATGATCAAAATGGTCTGGTTAGCTCAAACAATGCCAGCGTTTCGCCCCAGTGTGCCGTTGGGCTCGTGAGTTGGTACAGACACACCTACCAATACGCGTGGCTAGCACATACTGAGAAGGCCATGCAAGACACAAAATACAAGCAGTATTGACGTCACGAGCATGCCAATGTGCTACGGGAGTCAAAACCCCCTTTCATAAAGATAAAAGCCTTACCTTGGCAATCCAAAAAAGATTTGAATATTCCAAAAGGGAATATGATGTAGTTTCCATTTGAGCGGATGAATTATCAATAAATGATCAAAATGGTCCGGTTAGTTCAAACAATGCCAGCGTTTCGCCCCAGTGTGCCGTTGGGCTCGTCAGTTGGTACAGACACACCTATGAATACGCGTGGCTAGCACATACTGAGAAGGCCATGCAAGACACAAAATACAAGCAGTATTGACGTCACGAGCATGCCAATGTGCTACGGTATCCAACTCCCTTTCATAAAGGCAAAAGCCTTACCTTGGCAATCCAAATAATGTTTTGAATATTCCAGAAGGGAATATGATGCAGTTTCCATTTGAGCGGATGAATAATCAATAAATTATCAAAATGGTCCGGTTAGCTCAAACAATGCCAGCGTTTCGCCCCACTGTGCCGTTGGGCTTGTCAGTTGGTACAGACACGCCTACCAATACGCGTGGCTAGCACATACTGAGAAGGCCATGCAAGACACAAAATACAAGCAGTATTGACCTCACGAGCATGCCAATGTGCTACGGGAGTCAAGGTCCCTTTCATAAAGCCAAAGCCTTACCTTGGCAATCCAAATAAGGTTTTGAATATTCCAGAAGGGAATATGATGCAGTATCCATTTGAGCGGATGAATTATCAATAAATGATCAAAATGGTCCGGTTAGCTCAAACAATGCCAGCGTTTCGCCCCAGTGTGCCGTTGGGCTCGTCAGTTGGTAAAGACACACCTACCAATAGGCGTGGCTAGCACATACTGAGAAGGCCATGCAAGACACAAAATACAAGCAGTATTGACGTCACGAGCATGCAAATGTGCTACGGGAGTCAAACTCCCTTTCATAAAGACAAAAGCCTTACCTTGACAATGCAAATAATGTTTTGAATATTCCAGAAGGGAATATGGGGCAGTTTCCATTTGAGCGGATGAATTATCAATAAATGATCAAAAAGGTAGGGTTAGCTCAAACAATGCCAGCGTTTCGCCCCAGTATGCCGTTCGGCTCGTCAGTAGGTACAGACACGCCTACCAATACGCGTGGCTAGCACATACTGAGAAGGCCATGCAAGACACAAAATACAAGCGGTATTGACGTCACGAGCATGCCAATGTGCTACGGAAGTCAAACTCCCTTTCATAAAGACAAAAGCCTTACCTTATCAATCCAAATAATGTTTTGAATATTCCAGAAGGGAATATGATGCTGTTTCCATTTGAGCGGATGATTTATCAATAAATCACCTAAATAGTCCTGTTAGCTCAAACAATGCCTGCGTTTCGCTCCAGTGCGCCGTTGGGCTCGCCAGTTGGTACAGACACACCTACCAATACGCGTGGCTAGCACATACTGAGAAGGCCATGCAAGACACAAAATACAAGCAGTATTGACGTCACGAGCATGCCAATGTGCTACGGGAGTCAAACTCCCTTTCATAAAGACAAAAGCCTTACCTTGGCAATCCAAATAAGGTTTTGAATATTCCAGAAGGGAATATGATGCAGTTTCCATTTGAGCGGATGAATTATCAATAAATGATCAAAATGGTCCGGTTAGTTCAAACAATGCCAGCGTTTCGCCCCAGTGTGCCGTTGGGCTCGTCAGTTGGTAAAGACACACCTACCAATAGGCGTGGCTAGCACATACTGAGAAGGCCATGCAAGACACAAAATACAAGCAGTATTGACGTCACGTGCATGCCAATGTGCTGCGGGATTCAAACTCCCTTTCATAAGACAACAGCCTTACCTTTGTAATCCAAATAAGGTTTTGAATATTCCAGAAGGGAATATGATGCAGTATCCATTTGAGCGGATGAATTATCAATAAATGATCAAAATGGTCCGGTTAGCTCAAACAATGCCAGCGTTTCGCCCCAGTGTGCCGTTGGGCTCGTGAGTTGGTACCGACACACCTACCAATACGCGTGGCTAGCACATACTGAGAAGGCCATGCAAGACATAAAATACAAGCTGTAATGACGTCACGAGCATGCCAATGTGATACGGGAGTCAAACCCCCTTTCATAAAGATAAAAGCCTTACCTTGGCAATCCAAAAAAGATTTGAATATTCCAGAAGGGAATATGAAGTAGTTTCCATTTGAGCGGATGAATTATCAATAAATGATCAAAATGGTCCGGATAGCTCAAACAATGCCAGCGAATCGCCCCAGTGTGCCGTTGGGCTCGTCAGTTGGTACAGACACACCTACCAATACGCGAGGCTACCTTATACTGAGAAGGCCATGCCAGACACAAAATAAAAGCAGTATTGACGTCACGAGCATGCCAATGTGCTACGGGGGTCAAACTCTCCTTCATAAAGACAAAAGCTTTACCTTATCAATCCAAATAATATTTTGAATATTCCAGAAGGGAATATGATGCAGTTCCCATTTGAGCGGATGAATAATCAATAAATTATCAAAATGGTCCGGTTATCTCAAACAATGCCAGCGTTTCGCCCCAGTGTGCCGTTGGGCTCATCAGTTGGTACAGACACACCTAAGAATACGCGTGGCTAGCACATACTGAGAAGGCCATGCAAGACATAAAATACAAGCTGTATTGACGTCACGAGCATGCCAATGTGCTACGGGAGTCAAACCCCCTTTCATAAAGACAAAAGCCTTACCTTGGCAATCCAAAAAAGATTTGAATATTCCAGAAGGGAATATGATGTAGTTTCCATTTGAGCGGATGAATTATCAATAAATGATCAAAATGGTCCGGTTAGCTCAAACAATGCCAACGTTTCGCCCCAGTGTGACGTTGGGCTCGTCAGTTGGTACAGACACACCTAAGAATACGCGTGGTTAGCACATACTGAGAAGGCCATGCAAGACACAAAATACAAGCAGTATTGACGTCACGAGCATGCCAATGTGCTACGGTATCCAACTCCCTTTCATAAAGGCAAAAGCCTTACCTTGGCAATCCAAATAATGTTTTGAATATTCCAGAAGGGAATATGATGCAGTTTCCATTTGAGCGGATGAATAATCAATAAATTATCAAAATGGTCCGGTTAGCTCAAACAATGCCAGCGTTTCGCCCCACTGTGCCGTTGGGCTTGTCAGTTGGTACAGACACGCCTACCAATACGCGTGGCTAGCACATACTGAGAAGGCCATGCAAGACACAAAATACAAGCAGTATTGACCTCACGAGCATGCCAATGTGCTACGGGAGTCAAGGTCCCTTTCATAAAGCCAAAGCCTTACCTTGGCAATCCAAATAAGGTTTTGAATATTCCAGAAGGGAATATGATGCAGTATCCATTTGAGCGGATGAATTATCAATAAATGATCAAAATGGTCCGGTTAGTTCAAACAATGCCAGCGTTTCGCCCCAGTGTGCCGTTGGGCTCGTCAGTTGGTAAAGACACACCTACCAGTAGGCGTGGCTAGCACATACTGAGAAGGCCATGCAAGACACAAAATACAAGCAGTATTGACGTCACGTGCATGCCAATGTGCTGCGGGATTCAAACTCCCTTTCATAAGACAACAGCCTTACCTTGGTAATCCAAATAAGGTTTTGAATATTCCAGAAGGGAATATGATGCAGTATCCATTTGAGCGGATGAATTATCAATAAATGATCAAAATGGTCCGGTTAGCTCAAACAATGCCAGCGTTTCGCCCCAGTGTGCCGTTGGGCTCGTGAGTTGGTACCGACACACCTACCAATACGCGTGGCTAGCACATACTGAGAAGGCCATGCAAGACATAAAATACAAGCTGTAATGACGTCACGAGCATGCCAATGTGATACGGGAGTCAAACCCCCTTTCATAAAGATAAAAGCCTTACCTTGGCAATCCAAAAAAGATTTGAATATTCCAGAAGGGAATATGAAGTAGTTTCCATTTGAGCGGATGAATTATCAATAAATGATCAAAATGGTCCGGATAGCTCAAACAATGCCAGCGAATCGCCCCAGTGTGCCGTTGGGCTCGTCAGTTGGTACAGACACACCTACCAATACGCGAGGCTACCTTATACTGAGAAGGCCATGCCAGACACAAAATAAAAGCAGTATTGACGTCACGAGCATGCCAATGTGCTACGGGAGTCAAACTCTCCTTCATAAAGACAAAAGCTTTACCTTATCAATCCAAATAATATTTTGAATATTCCAGAAGGGAATATGATGCAGTTCCCATCTGAGCGGATGAATAATCAATAAATTATCAAAATGGTCCGGTTATCTCAAACAATGCCAGCGTTTCGCCCCAGTGTGCCGTTGGGCTCATCAGTTGGTACAGACACACCTAAGAATACGCGTGGCTAGCACATACTGAGAAGGCCATGCAAGACATAAAATACAAGCTGTATTGACGTCACGAGCATGCCAATGTGCTACGGGAGTCAAACCCCCTTTCATAAAGACAAAAGCCTTACCTTGGCAATCCAAAAAAGATTTGAATATTCCAGAAGGGAATATGATGTAGTTTCCATTTGAGCGGATGAATTATCAATAAATGATCAAAATGGTCCGGTTAGCTCAAACAATGCCAACGTTTCGCCCCAGTGTGACGTTGGGCTCGTCAGTTGGTACAGACACACCTAAGAATACGCGTGGTTAGCACATACTGAGAAGGCCATGCAAGACACAAAATACAAGCAGTATTGACGTCACGAGCATGCCAATGTGCTACGGTATCCAACTCCCTTTCATAAAGGCAAAAGCCTTACCTTGGCAATCCAAATAATGTTTTGAATATTCCAGAAGGGAATATGATGCAGTTTCCATTTGAGCGGATGAATAATCAATAAATTATCAAAATGGTCCGGTTAGCTCAAACAATGCCAGCGTTTCGCCCCACTGTGCCGTTGGGCTTGTCAGTTGGTACAGACACGCCTACCAATACGCGTGGCTAGCACATACTGAGAAGGCCATGCAAGACACAAAATACAAGCAGTATTGACCTCACGAGCATGCCAATGTGCTACGGGAGTCAAGGTCCCTTTCATAAAGCCAAAGCCTTACCTTGGCAATCCAAATAAGGTTTTGAATATTCCAGAAGGGAATATCATGCAGTATCCATTTGAGCGGATGAATTATCAATAAATGATCAAAATGGTCCGGTTAGCTCATACAATGCCAGTGTTTCGCCCCAGTGTGCCGTTGGGCTCGTCAGTTGGTAAAGACACACCTACCAATAGGCGTGGCTAGCACATACTGAGAAGGCCATGCAAGACACAAAATACAAGCAGTATTGACGTCACGAGCATGCCAATGTGCTACGGGAGTCAAACTCCCTTTCATAAAGACAAAAGCCTTACCTTGACAATGCAAATAATGTTTTGAATATTCCAGAAGGGAATATGGGGCAGTTTCCATTTGAGCGGATGAATTATCAATAAATGATCAAAAAGGTAGGGTTAGCTCAAACAATGCTAGCGTTTCGCCCCAGTATGCCGTTCGGCTCGTCAGTAGGTACAGACACGCCTACCAATACGCGTGGCTAGCACATACTGAGAGGGCCATGCAAGACACAAAATACAAGCAGTATTGACGTCACGAGCATGCCAATGTGCTACGGAAGTCAAACTCCCTTTCATAAAGACAAAAGCCTTACCTTATCAATCCAAATAATGTTTTGAATATTCCAGAAGGGAATATGATGCTGTTTCCATTTGAGCGGATGATTTATCAATAAATCACCTAAATAGTCCTGTTAGCTCAAACAATGCCTGTGTTTCGCCCCAGTTCGCCGTTGGGCTCGCCAGTTGGTACAGACACACCTACCAATACGCGTGGCTAGCACATACTGAGAAGGCCATGCAAGACACAAAATACAAGCAGTATTGACGTCACGAGCATGCCAATGTGCTACGGGAGTCAAACTCCCTTTCATAAAGACAAAAGCCTTACCTTGGCAATCCAAATAAGGTTTTGAATATTCCAGAAAGGAATAAGGTGCTCTTTCCATTTCAGCGGATGAATTATCAATAAATGATCAAAATGGTCCGGTTAGCTCAAACAATGCCAGCGTTTCGCCCCAGTGTGCTGTTGGGCTCGTCAGTTGGTACAGACACACCTAAGAATACGCGTGGCTAGCACATACTCAGAAGGCCATGCAAGACGCAAAATACAACCAGTATTGACGTCACGAGCATGCCAATGTGATACGGTATCCAACTCCCTTTCATAAAGACAAAAGCCTTACCTTGGCAATCCAAATAATGTTTTGAATATTCCAGAAGGGAATATGATGCAGTTTCCATTTGAGCGGATGTATTATCAATAAATGATCAAAATGGTCCGGTTAGCTCAAACAAGACCAGCGATTCGCCCCAGTGTGCCGTTGGGCTCGTCAATTTGTACAGACACACCTACAAATACGCGTGGCTAACATATACTGTGAAGGCCATGCAAGACACAAAATACAAGCAGTATTGACGTCACGAGCATGCCAATGTGCTACGGGAGTCAAACTCCCTTTCATCAGGACAAAAGCCTTACCTAGGCAATGCAAATAAGGTTTTGAATATTCCAGAAGGGAATATGATGCAGTTTCCATTTGAGCGGACGAATTATCAATAAATGATCTAAATGGTCCGCTTAGCTCAAACAATGCCAGCGTTTCGCCCCAGTGTGTCGTTGGGCTCATCAGATGGTACAGATACGCCTACCAATACGCGTGGCTAGCACATACTGAGAAGGCCATGCACATAAAATACAAGCTGTATTGACATCACGAGCATGCCAATGTGCTACGGGAGTCAAACTCCCTTTCACAAAGACAAAAGCCTTACCTTGGCAATCCAAAAAAAGATTTGAATATTCCAGAAGGGAATATGATGTAGTTTCCATTTGAGCGGATGAATTATCAATAAATGATCAAAATGGTCCCGTTATCTCAAACAATGCCAGCGTTTCGCCCCAGTGTGCCGTTGGGCTCGTCAGTTCGTACAGACACACCTAAGAATACGAGTGGCTAGCACATACTGAGAAGGCCATGCAAGACACAAAATACAAGCAGTATTGACGTCACGAGCATGCCAATGTGCTACGGTATCCAACTCCCTTTCATAAAGGCAAAAGCCTTACCTTGGCAATCCAAATAATGTTTTGAATATTCCAGAAGGGAATATGATGCATGTTCCATTTGAGCGGATGAATAATCAATAAATTATCAAAATGGTCCGGTTATCTCAAACAATGCCAGCGTTTCGCCCCAGTGTGCCGTTGGGCTCGTCAGTTGGTACAGACACACCTAAGAATACGCGTGGCTAGCACATACTAAGAAGGCCATGCAAGACATAAAATACAAGCTGTATTGACGTCACGAGCATGCCAATGTGCTACGGGAGTCAAACCCCCTTTCATAAAGATAAAAGCCTTACCTTGGCAATCCAAAAAAGATTTGAATATTCCAGAAGGGAATATGATGTAGTTTCCATTTGAGCGGATGAATTATCAATAAATGATCAAAATGGTCCGGTTAGCTCAAACAATGCCAGCGTTTCGCCCCAGTGTGCCGTTGGGCTCGTCAGTTGGTACAGACACACCTAAGAATACGCGTGGCTAGCACATAATGAGAAGGCCATGCAAGACACAAAATACAAGCAGTATTGACGTCACGAGCATGCCAATGTGCCACGGTATCCAACTCCCTTTCATAAAGGCAAAAGCCTTACCTTGGCAATCCAAATAATGTTTTGAATATTCCAGAAGGGAATATGATGCAGTTTCCATTTGAGCGGATGAATTATCAATAAATTATCAAAATGGTCCGGTTAGCTCAAACAATGCCAGCGTTTCGCCCCACTGTGCCGTTGGGCTTGTCAGTTGGTACAGACACGCCTACCAATGCGCGTGGCTAGCACATACTGAGAAGGCCATGCAAGACACAAAATACAAGCAGTATTGACCTCACGAGCATGCCAATGTGCTACGGGAGTCAAGGTCCCTTTCATAAAGCCAAAGCCTTACCTTGGCAATCCAAATAAGGTTTTGAATATTCCAGAAGGGAATATGATGCAGTATCCATTTGAGCGGATGAATTATCAATAAATGATCAAAATGGTCCGGTTAGCTCAAACAATGCCAGCGTTTCGCCCCAGTGTGCCGTTGGGCTCGACAGTTGGTACAGACACACCTAAGAATACGCGTGGCTAGCACATACTGAGAAGGCCATGCAAGACACAAAATACAAGCAGTATTGACGTCACGAGCATGCCAATGTGCTACGGTATCCAACTCCCTTTCATAAAGACAAATGCCTTACCTTGGCAATCCAAATAATGTTTTGATTATTCCAGAAGGGAATATGATGCAGTTTCCATTTGAGCGGATGTATTATCAATAAATGATCAAAATGGTCCGGTTAGCTCAAACAAGACCAGCGTCTCGCCCCAGTGTGCAGTTGGGCTCGTCAATTTGTACAGAGACACCTACAAATACGAGTGGCTAGCACATACTGAGAAGGCCATGCAAGACACAAAATACAAGCAGTATTGACGTCACGAGCATGCCAATGTGCTACGGAAGTCAAACTCCCTTTCATAAAGACAAAAGCCTTACCTTATCAATCCAAATAATGTTTTGAATATTCCAGAAGGGAATATGATGCTGTTTCCATTTGAGCGGATGATTTATCAATAAATCACCTAAATAGTCCTGTTAGCTCAAACAATGACTGCGTTTCGCCCCAGTGCGCCGTTGGGCACGCCAGTTGGTACAGACACACCTACCAGTACGCGTGGCTAGCACATACTGAGAAGGCCATTCAAGACACAAAATACAAGCAGTATTGACGTCACGAACATGCCAATGTGCTACGGGAGTCAAACTCCCTTTCATAAAGACAAAAGCCTTACCTTGGCAATCCAAATAAGGTTTTGAATATTCCAGAAAGGAATATGGTGCTCTTTCCATTTCAGCGGATGAATTATCAATAAATGATCAAAATGGTCCGCTTAGCTCAAACAATGCCAGCGTTTCGCCCCAGTGTGCCGTTGGGCTCATCAGTTGGTACAGATACGCCAACCAATACGCGTGGCTAGCACATACTGAGAAGGCCATGCAAGACATAAAATACAAGCTGTATTGACATCACGAGCATGCCAATGTGCTACGGGAGTCAAACTCCCTTTCACAAAGACAAAAGCCTTACCTTGGCAAACCAAAAAAGATTTGAATATTCCAGAAGGGAATATGATGTAGTTTCCATTTGAGCGGATGAATTATCAATAAATGATCAAAATGGTCCGGTTAGCTGAAACAATGCCAGCGTTTCGGCCCAGTGTGCCGTTGGGCTCGTCAGTTGGTACAGACACACCTAATAATACGCGTGGCTAGCACATACTGAGAAGGCCATGCAAGACACAAAATACAAGCAGTATTGACGTCACGAACATGCCAATGTGCTACGGAAGTCAAACTCCCTTTCATAAAGACAAAAGCCTTACCTTATCAATCCAAATAATATTTTGAATATTCCAGAGGGGAATATGATGCTGCTTCCATTTGAGCGACTGATTTTCAATAAATCACCTAAATAGTTCTGTTAGCTCAAACAATGCCAGCGTTTCGCCCCAGTGCTGCGTTGGGCTCGCCAGTTGGTACAGACACACCTACCAATACGCGTGGCTAGCACATACTGAGAAGGCCATGCAAGACACAAAATACAAGCAGTATTGACGTCACGAGCATGCCAATGTGCTACGGGAGTCAAACTCCCTTTCATAAAGACAAAAGCCTTACCTTGGCAATCCAAATAAGGTTTTGAATATTCCAGAAAGGAATAAGGTGCTCTATCCATTTCAGCGGATGAATTATCAATAAATGATCAAAATGGTCCGGTTAGCTCAAACAATGCCAGCGTTTCGCCCCAGTGTGCTGTTGGGCTCGCCAGTTGGTACAGACACACTTACAAATACGCGTGGCTAGCACATACTGAGAAGGCCATGCAAGACATAAAATACAAGCTGTATTGACATCACGAGCATGCCAATGTGCTACGGGAGTCAAACTCCCTTTCACAAAGACAAAAGCCTTACCTTGGCAATCCAAAAAAGATTTGAATATTCCAGAAGGGAATATGATGTAGTTTCCATTTGAGCGGATGAATTATCAATAAATGATCAAAATGGTCCCGTTAACTCAAACAATGCCAGCGTTTCGCCCCAGTGTGCCGTTGGGCTCGTCAGTTGGTACAGACACACCTAAGAATACGCGTGGCTAGCACATACTGAGAAGGCCATGCAAGACACAAAATACAAGCAGTATTGACGTCACGAGCATGCCAATGTGCTACGGTATCCAACTCCCTTTCATAAAGGCAAAAGTCTTACCTTGGCAATCCAAATAATGTTTTGAATATTCCAGAAGGGAATATGATGCAGTTTCCATTTGAGCGGATGAATAATCAATAAATTATCAAAATGGTCCGGTTATCTCAAACAATGCCAGCGTTTCGCCCCAGTGTGCCGTTGGTCTCGTCAGTTGGTACAGACACACCTAAGAATACGCGTGGCTAGCACATACTGAGAAGGCCATGCAAGACATAAAATACAAGCTGCATTGACGTCACGAGCATGCCAATGTGCTACGGGAGTCAAACCCCCTTTCATAAAGATAAAAGCCTTACCTTGGCAATCCAAAAAAGATGTGAATATTCCAGAAGGGAATATGATGTAGTTTCCATTTGAGCGGATGAATTATCAATAAATGATCAAAATGGTCCGGTTAGCTCAAACAATGCCAGCGTTTCGCCCCAGTGTGCCGTTGGGCTCGTCAGTTGGTACAGACACACCTAAGAATACGCGTGGCTAGCACATAATGAGAAGGCCATGCAAGACACAAAATACAAGCAGTATTGACGTCACGAGCATGCCAATGTGCTACGGTATCCAACTCCCTTTCATAAAGGCAAAAGCCTTACCTTGGCAATCCAAATAATGTTTTGAATATTCCAGAAGGGAATATGATGCTGTTTCCATTTGAGCGGATGATTTATCAATAAATCACCTAAATAGTCCTGTTAGCTCAAACAATGCCTGCGTTTCGCCCCAGTGCGCCGTTGGGCTCGCCAGTTGGTACAGACACACCTACCAATACGCGTGGCTAGCACATACTGAGAAGGCCATGCATGACACAAAATACAAGCAGTATTGACGTCACGAGCATGCCAATGTGCTACGGGAGTCAAACTCCCTTTCATAAAGACAAAAGCCTTACCTTGACAATCCAAATAAGGTTTTGAATATTCCAGAAAGGAATATGGTGTCTTTCCATTTCAGCGGATGAATTATCAATAAATGATCAAAATGGTCCGCTTAGCTCAAACAATGCCAGCGTTTCGCCCCAGTGTGCCGTTGGGCTCATCAGTTGGTACAGATACGCCAACCAATACGCGTGGCTAGCACATACTGAGAAGGCCATGCAAGACATAAAATACAAGCTGTATTGACATCACGAGCATGCCAATGTGCTACGGGAGTCAAACTCCCTTTCACAAAGACAAAAGCCTTACCTTGGCAATCCAAAAAAGATTTGAATATTCCAGAAGGGAATATGATGTAGTTTCCATTTGAGCGGATGAATTATCAATAAATGATCAAAATGGTCCGGTTAGCTCAAACAATGCCAGCGTTTCGGCCCAGTGTGCCGTTGGGCTCGTCAGTTGGTACAGACACACCTAATAATACGCGTGGCTAGCACATACTGAGAAGGCCATGCAAGACACAAAATACAAGCAGTATTGACGTCACGAGCATGCCAATGTGCTACGGAAGTCAAACTCCCTTTCATAAAGACAAAAGCCTTACCTTATTAATCCAAATAATATTTTGAATATTCCAGAGGGGAATATGATGCTGCTTCCATTTGAGCGAATGATTTTCAATAAATCACCTAAATAGTCCTGTTAGCTCAAACAATGCCAGCGTTTCGCCCCAGTGCTGCGTTGGGCTCGCCAGTTGATACAGACACACCTACCAATACGCGTGGCTAGCACATACTGAGAAGGCCATGCAAGACACAAAATACAAGCAGTATTGACGTCACGAGCATGCCAATGTGCTACGGGAGTCAAACTCCCTTTCATAAAGACAAAAGCCTTACCTTGGCAATCCAAATAAGGTTTTGAATATTCCAGAAAGGAATGAGGTGCTCTTTCCATTTCAGCGGATGAATTATCAATAAATGATCAAAATGGTCCGGTTAGCTCAAACAATGCCAGCGTTTCGCCCCAGTGTGCCGTTGGGCTCGTCAATTTGTACAGACACACTTACAAATACGCGTGGCTAGCACATACTGTGAAGGCCATGCAAGACACAAAATACAAGCAGTATTGACGTCACGAGCATGCCAATGTGCTACGGGAGTCAAACTCCCTTTCATCAGGACAAAAGCCTTACCTAGGCAATGCAAATAAGGTTTTGAATATTCCAGAAGGGAATATGATGCAGTTTCCATTTGAGCGGACGAATTATCAATAAATGATCAAAATGGTCCGCTTAGCTCAAACAATGCCAGCGTTTCGCCCCAGTGTGCCGTTGGGCTCATCAGTTGGTACAGATACGCCTACCAATACGCGTGGCTAGCACATACTGAGAAGGCCATGCAAGACATAAAATACAAGCTGTATTGACATCACGAGCATGCCAATGTGCTACGGGAGTCAAACTCCCTTTCACAAAGACAAAAGCCTTACCTTGGCAATCCAAAAAAGATTTGAATATTCCAGAAGGGAATATGATGTAGTTTCCATTTGAGCGGATGAATTATCAATAAATGATCAAAATGGTCCCGTTATCTCAAACAATGCCAGCGTTTCGGCCCAGTGTGCCGTTGGGCTCGTCAGTTGGTACAGACACACCTAATAATACGCGTGGCTAGCACATACTGAGAAGGCCATGCAAGACACAAAATACAAGCAGTATTGACGTCACGAGCATGCCAATGTGCTACGGTATCCAACACCCTTTCATAAAGGCAAAAGCCTTACCTTGGCAATACAAATAATGTTTTGTATATTCCAGAAGGGAATATGATGCATGTTCCATTTGAGCGGATGAATAATCAATAAATTATCAAAATGGTCCGGTTATCTCAAACAATGCCAGCGATTCGCCCCAGTGTGCCGTTGGGCTCGTCAGTTGGTACAGACACACCTAAGAATACGCGTGGCTAGCACATACTGAGAAGGCCATGCAAGACATAAAATACAAGCTGTATTGACGTCACGAGCATGCCAATGTGCTACGGGAGTCAAACCCCCTTTCATAAAGATAAAAGCCTTACCTTGGCAATCCAAAAAAGATTTGAATATTCCAGAAGGGAATATGATGTAGTTTCCATTTGAGCGGATGAATTATCAATAAATGATCAAAATGGTCCGGTTAGCTCAAACTATGCCAGCGTTTCGCCCCAGTGTGCCGTTGGGCTCGTCAGTTGGTACAGACACACCTAAGAATACGCGTGGCTAGCACATAATGAGATGGCCATGCAAGACACAAAATACAAGCAGTATTGACGTCACGAGCATGCCAATGTGCTACGGTATCCAACTCCCTTTCACAAAAGCAAAAGCCTTACCTTGGCAATCCAAATAATGTTTTGAATATTCCAGAAGGGAATATGATGCAGTATCCATTTGAGCGGATGAATTATCAATAAATGATCAAAATGGTCCGGTTAGCTCAAACAATGCCAGCGTTTCGCCCCAGTGTGCCGTTGGGCTCGACAGTTGGTACAGACACACCTAAGAATACGCGTGGCTAGCACATACTGAGAAGGCCATGCAAGACACAAAATACAACCAGTATTGACGTCACGAGCATGCCAATGTGCTACGGTATCCAACTCCCTTTCATAAAGACAAATGCCTTACCTTGGCAATCCAAATAATGTTTTGATTATTCCAGAAGGGAATATGATGCAGTTTCCATTTGAGCGGATGTATTATCAATAAATGATCAAAATGGTCCGGTTAGCTCAAACAAGACCAGCGTCTCGCCCCAGTGTGCAGTTGGGCTCGTCAATTTGTACAGACACACCTACAAATACGCGTGGCTAGCACATACCTAGAAGGCCATGCAAGACACAAAATACAAGCAGTATTGACGTCACGAGCATGCCAATGTGCGACGGAAGTCAAACTCCCTTTCATAAAGACAAAAGCCTTATCTTATCAATCCAAATAATGTTTTGAATATTCCAGAAGGGAATATGATGCTGTTTCCATTTGAGCGGATGATTTATCAATAAATCACCTAAATAGTCCTGTTAGCTCAAACAATGCCTGCGTTTCGCCCCAGTGCGCCGTTGGGCTCGCCAGTTGGTACAGACACACCTACCAATACGCGTGGCTAGCACATACTGAGAAGGCCATGCAAGACACAAAATACAAGCAGTATTGACGTCACGAGCATGCCAATGTGCTACGGGAGTCAAACTCCCTTTCATAAAGACAAAAGCCTTACCTTGGCAATCCAAATAAGGTTTTGAATATTCCAGAAAGGAATATGGTGCTCTTTCCATTTCAGCGGATGAATTATCAATAAATGATCAAAATGGTCCGCTTAGCTCAAACAATGCCAGCGTTTCGCCCCAGTGTGCCGTTGGGCTCATCAGTTGGTACAGATACGCCAACCAATACGCGTGGCTAGCACATACTGAGAAGGCCATGCAAGACATAAAATACAAGCTGTATTGACATCACGAGCATGCCAATGTGCTACGGGAGTCAAACTCCCTTTCACAAAGACAAAAGCCTTACCTTGGCAATCCAAAAAAGATTTGAATATTCCAGAAGGGAATATGATGTAGTTTCCATTTGAGCGGATGAATTATCAATAAATGATCAAAATGGTCCGGTTAGCTCAAACAATGCCAGCGTTTCGGCCCAGTGTGCCGTTGGGCTCGTCAGTTGGTACAGACACACCTAATAATACGCGTGGCTAGCACATACTGAGAAGGCCATGCAAGACACAAAATACAAGCAGTATTGACGTCACGAACATGCCAATGTGCTACGGAAGTCAAACTCCCTTTCATAAAGACAAAAGCCTTACCTTATCAATCCAAATAATATTTTGAATATTCCAGAGGGGAATATGATGCTGCTTCCATTTGAGCGAATGATTTTCAATAAATCACCTAAATAGTCCTGTTAGCTCAAACAATGCCAGCGTTTCGCCCCAGTGCTGCGTTGGGCTCGCCAGTTGGTACAGACACACCTACCAATACACGTGGCTAGCACATACTGAGAAGGCCATGCAAGACACAAAATACAAGCAGTATTGACGTCACGAGCATGCCAATGTGCTACGGGAGTCAAACTCCCTTTCATAAAGACAAAAGCCTTACCTTGGCAATCCAAATAAGGTTTTGAATATTCCAGAAAGGAATAAGGTGCTCTTTCCATTTCAGCGGATGAATTATCAATAAATGATCAAAATGGTCCGGTTAGCTCAAACAAAGCCAGCGTTTCGCCCCAGTGTGCTGTTGGGCTCGTCAGTTGGTACAGACACACCTAAGAATACGCGTGGCTAGCAGATACTCAGAAGGCCATGCAAGACACAAAATACAACCAGTATTGACGTCACGAGCATGCCAATGTGATACGGTATCCAACTCCCTTTCATAAAGACAAAAGCCTTACCTTGGCAATCCAAATAATGTTTTGAATATTCCAGAAGGGAATATGATGCAGTTTCCATTTGAGCGGATGTATTATCAATAAATGATCAAAATGGTCCGGTTAGCTCAAACAAGACCAGCGTTTCGCCCCAGTGTGCCGTTGGGCTCGCCAATTTGTACAGACACACTTACAAATACGCGTGGCTAGCACATACTGAGAAGGCCATGCAAGACATAAAATACAAGCTGTATTGACATCACGAGCATGCCAATGTGCTACGGGAGTCAAACTCCCTTTCACAAAGACAAAAGCCTTACCTTGGCAATCCAAAAAAGATTTGAATATTCCAGAAGGGAATATGATGTAGTTTCCATTTGAGCGGATGAATTATGAATAAATGATCAAAATGGTCCCGTTATCTCAAACAATGCCAGCGTTTCGCCCCAGTGTGCCGTTGGGCTCGTCAGATGGTACAGACACACCTAAGAATACGCGTGGCTAGCACATACTGAGAAGGCCATGCAAGACACAAAATACAAGCAGTATTGACGTCACGAGCATGCCAATGTGCTACGGTATCCAACTCCCTTTCATAAAGGCAAAAGTCTTACCTTGGCAATCCAAATAATGTTTTGAATATTCCAGAAGGGAATATGATGCAGTTTCCATTTGAGCGGATGAATAATCAATAAATTATCAAAATGGTCCGGTTATCTCAAACAATGCCAGCGTTTCGCCCCAGTGTGCCGTTGGTCTCGTCAGTTGGTACAGACACACCTAAGAATACGCGTGGCTAGCACATACTGAGAAGGCCATGCAAGACATAAAATACAAGCTGTATTGACGTCACGAGCATGCCAATGTGCTACGGGAGTCAAACCCCCTTTCATAAAGATAAAAGCCTTACCTTGGCAATCCAAAAAAGATTTGAATATTCCAGAAGGGAATATGATGTAGGTTCCATTTGAGCGGATGAATTATCAATAAATGATCAAAATGGTCCGGTTATCTCAAACAATGCCAGCGTTTCGCCCCAGTGTGCCGTTGGGCTCGTCAGTTGGTACAGACACACCTAAGAATACGCGTGGCTAGCACATAATGAGAAGGCCATGCAAGACACAAAATACAAGCAGTATTGACGTCACGAGCATGCCAATGTGCTACGGTATCCAACTCCCTTTCATAAAGCCAAAAGCCTTACCTTGGCAATCCAAATAATGTTTTGAATATTCCAGAAGGGAATATGATGCTGTTTCCATTTGAGCGGATGATTTATCAATAAATCACCTAAATAGTCCTGTTAGCTCAAACAATGCCTGCGTTTCGCCCCAGTGCGCCGTTGGGCTCGCCAGTTGGTACAGACACACCTACCAATACGCGTGGCTAGCACATACTGAGAAGGCCATGCAAGACACAAAATACAAGCAGTATTGACGTCACGACCATGCCAATGTGCTACGGGAGTCAAACTCCCTTTCATAAAGACAAAAGCCTTACCTTGGCAATCCAAATAAGGTTTTGAATATTCCAGAAAGGAATATGGTGCTCTTTCCATTTCAGCGGATGAATTATCAATAAATGATCAAAATGGTCCGCTTAGCTCAAACAATGCCAGCGTTTCGCCCCAGTGTGCCGTTGGGCTCATCAGTTGGTACAGATACGCCAACCAATACGCGTGGCTAGCACATACTGAGAAGGCCATGCAAGACATAAAATACAAGCTGTATTGACATCACGAGCATGCCAATGTGCTACGGGAGTCAAACTCCCTTTCACAAAGACAAAAGCCTTACCTTGGCAATCCAAAAAAGATTTGAATATTCCAGAAGGGAATATGATGTAGTTTCCATTTGAGCGGATGAATTATCAATAAATGATCAAAATGGTCCGGTTAGCTCAAACAATGCCAGCGTTTCGGCCCAGTGTGCCGTTGGGCTCGTCAGTTGGTACAGACACACCTAATAATACGCGTGGCTAGCACATACAGAGAAGGCCATGCAAGACACAAAATACAAGCAGTATTGACGTCACGAGCATGCCAATGTGCTACGGAAGTCAAACTCCCTTTCTTAAAGACAAAAGCCTTACCTTATCAATACAAATAATATTTTGAATATTCCAGAGGGGAATATGATGCTGCTTCCATTTGAGCGAATGATTTTCAATAAATCACCTAAATAGTCCTGTTAGCTCAAACAATGCCAGCGTTTCGCCCCAGTGCTGCGTTGGGCTCGCCAGTTGGTACAGACACACCTACCAATACGCGTGGCTAGCACATACTGAGAAGGCCATGCAAGACACAAAATACAAGCAGTATTGACGTCACGAGCATGCCAATGTGCTACGGGAGTCAAACTCCCTTTCATAAAGACAAAAGCCTTACCTTGGCAATCCAAATAAGGTTTTGAATATTCCAGAAAGGAATAAGGTGCTCTTTCCATTTCAGCGGATGAATTATCAATAAATGATCAAAATGGTCCGGTTAGCTCAAACAATGCCAGCGTTTCGCCCCAGTGTGCCGTTGGGCTCGTCAATTTGTACAGACACACTTACAAATACGCGTGGCTAGCACATACGGTGAAGGCCATGCAAGACACAAAATACAAGCAGTATTGACGTCACGAGCATGCCAATGTGCTACGGGAGTCAAACTCCCTTTCATCAGGACAAAAGCCTTACCTAGGCAATGCAAATAAGGTTTTGAATATTCCAGAAGGGAATATGATGCAGTTTCCATTTGAGCGGACGAATTATCAATAAATGATCAAAATGGTCCGCTTAGCTCAAACAATGCCAGCGTTTCGCCCCAGTGTGCCGTTGGGCTCATCAGTTGGTACAGATACGCCTACCAATACGCGTGGCTAGCACATACTGAGAAGGCCATGCAAGACACAAAATACAAGCTGTATTGACATCACGAGCATGCCAATGTGCTACGGGAGTCAAACTCCCTTTCACAAAGACAAAAGCCTTACCTTGGCAATCCAAAAAAGATTTGAATATTCCAGAAGGGAATATGATGTAGTTTCCATTTGAGCGGATGAATTATCAATAAATGATCAAAATGGTCCCGTTATCTCAAACAATGCCAGCGTTTCGGCCCAGTGTGCCGTTGGGCTCGTCAGTTGGTACAGACACACCTAAGAATACGCGTGGCTAGCACATACTGAGAAGGCCATGCAAGACACAAAATACAAGCAGTATTGACGTCACGAGCATGCCAATGTGCTACGGTATCCAACTCCCTTTCATAAAGGCAAAAGCCTTACCTTGGCAATCCAAATAATGTTTTGAATATTCCAGAAGGGAATATGATGCAGTTTCCATTTCAGCGGAGGAATAATCAATAAATTATCAAAATGGTCCGGTTATCTCAAACAATGCCAGCGTTTCGCCCCACTGTGCCGTTGGTCTCGTCAGTTGGTACAGACACACCTAAGAATACGCGTGGCTAGCACATACTGAGAAGGCCATGCAAGACATAAAATACAAGCTGTATTGACGTCACGAGCATGCCAATGTGCTACGGGAGTCAAACCCCCTTTCATAAAGATAAAAGCCTTACCTTGGCAATCCAAAAAAGATTTGAATATTCCAGAAGGGAATATGATGTAGTTTCCATTTGAGCGGATGAATTATCAATAAATGATCAAAATGGTCCGGTTATCTCAAACAATGCCAGCGTTTCGCCCCAGTGTGCCGTTGGGCTCGTCAGTTGGTACAGACACACCTAAGAATACGCGTGGCTAGCACATAATGAGAAGGCCATGCAAGACAAAAAATACAAGCAGTATTGACGTCACGAGCATGCCAATGTGCTACGGTATCCAACTCCCTTTCATAAAGGCAAAAGCCTTACCTTGGCAATCCAAATAATGTTTTGAATATTCCAGAAGGGAATATGATGCAGTTTCCATTTGAGCGGATGAATTATCAATAGATTATCAAAATGGTCCGGTTAGCTCAAACAATGCCAGCGTTTCGCCCCACTGTGCCGTTGGGCTTGTCAGTTGGTACAGACACGCCTACCAATACGCGTGGCTAGCACATACTGAGAAGGCCATGCAAGACACAAAATACAAGCAGTATTGACCTCACGAGCATGCCAATGTGCTACGGGAGTCAAGGTCCCTTTCATAAAGCCAAAGCCTTACCTTGGCAATCCAAATAAGGTTTTGAATATTCCAGAAGGGAATATGATGCAGTATCCATTTGAGCGGATGAATTATCAATAAATGATCAAAATGGTCCGGTTAACTCAAACAATGCCAGCGTTTCGCCCCAGTGTGCCGTTGGGCTCGTCAGTTGGTACAGACACACCTAAGAATACGCGTGGCTAGCACATACTGAGAAGGCCATGCAAGACACAAAATACAACCAGTATTGACGTCACGAGCATGCCAATGTGCTACGGTATCCAACTCCCTTTCATAAAGACAAAAGCCTTACCTTGGCAATCCAAATTATGTTTTGATTATTCCAGAAGGGAATATGATGCAGTTTCCATTTAAGCGGATGTATTATAAATAAATGATCAAAATGGTCCGGTTAGCTCAAACAAGACCAGCGTCTCGCCCCAGTGTGCAGTTGGGATCGTCAATTTGTACAGACACACCTACAAATACGAGTGGCTAGCACATACTGAGAAGGCCATGCAAGACACAAAATACAAGCAGTATTGACGTCACGAGCATGCCAATGTGCTACGGAAGTCAAACTCCCTTTCATAAAGACAAAAGCCTTACCTTATCAATCCAAATAATGTTTTGAATATTCCAGGGGAATATGATGCTGTTTCCATTTGAGCGGATGATTTATCAATAAATCACCTAAATAGTCCTGTTAGCTCAAACAATGCCTGCGTTTAGCCCCAGGGCGCCGTTGGGCTCGCCAGTTGGTACAGACACACCTACCAATACGCGTGGCTAGCACATACTGAGAAGGCCATGCATGACACAAAATACAAGCAGTATTGACGTCACGAGCATGCCAATGTGCTACGGGAGTCAAACTCCCTTTCATAAAGACAAAAGCCTTACCTTGGCAATCCAAATAAGGTTTTGAATATTCCAGAAAGGAATATGGTGCTCTTTCCATTTCAGCGGATGAATTATCAATAAATGATCAAAATGGTCCGCTTAGCTCAAACAATGCCAGCGTTTCGCCCCAGTGTGCCGTTGGGCTCATCAGTTGGTACAGATACGCCAACCAATACGCGTGGCTAGCACATACTGAGAAGGCCATGCAAGACATAAAATACAAGCTGTTTTGACATCACGAGCATGCCAATGTGCTACGGGAGTCAAACTCCCTTTCACAAAGACAAAAGCCTTACCTTGGCAATCCAAAAAAGATTTGAATATTCCAGAAGGGAATATGATGTAGTTTCCATTTGAGCGGATGAATTATCAATAAATGATCAAAATGGTCCCGTTATCTCAAACAATGCCAGCGTTTCGCCCCAGTGTGCCGTTGGGCTCGTCGGTTGGTACAGACACACCTAAGAATACGCGTGGCTAGCACATACTGAGAAGGCCATGCAAGACACAAAATACAAGCAGTATTGACGTCACGAGCATGCCAATGTGCTACGGTATCCAACTCCCTTTCATAAAGGCAAAAGTCTTACCTTGGCAATCCAAATAATGTTTTGAATATTCCAGAAGGGAATATGATGCAGTTTCCATTTGAGCGGATGAATAATCAATAAATTATCAAAATGGTCCGGTTATCTCAAACAATGCCAGCGTTTCGCCCCAGTGTGCCGTTGGTCTCGTCAGTTGGTACAGACACACCTAAGAATACGCGTGGCTAGCACATACTGAGAAGGCCATGCAAGACATAAAATACAAGTTGTATTGACGCCACGAGCATGCCAATGTGCTACGGGAGTCAAACCCCCTTTCATAAAGATAAAAGCCTTACCTTGGCAATCCAAAAAAGATGTGAATATTCCAGAAGGGAATATGATGTAGTTTCCATTTGAGCGGATGAATTACCAATAAATGATCAAAATGGTCCGGTTAGCTCAAACAATGCCAGCGTTTCGCCCCAGTGTGCCGTTGGGCTCGTCAGTTGGTACAGACACACCTAAGAATACGCGTGGCTAGCACATAATGAGAAGGCCATGCAAGACACAAAATACAAGCAGTATTGACGTCACGAGCATGCCAATGTGCTACGGTATCCAACTCCCTTTCATAAAGGCAAAAGCCTTACCTTGGCAATCCAAATAATGTTTTGAATATTCCAGAAGGGAATATGATGCTGTTTCCATTTGAGCGGATGATTTATCAATAAATCACCTAAATAGTCCTGTTAGCTCAAACAATGCCTGCGTTTCGCCCCAGTGCGCCGTTGGGCTCGCCAGTTGGTACAGACACACCTACCAATACGCGTGGCTAGCACATACTGAGAAGGCCATGCAAGACACAAAATACAAGCAGTATTGACGTCACGAGCATGCCAATGTGCTACGGGAGTCAAACTCCCTTTCATAAAGACAAAAGCCTAACCTTGGCAATCCAAATAAGGTTTTGAATATTCCAGAAAGGAATATGGTGCTCTTTCCATTTCAGCGGATGAATTATCAATAAATGATCAAAATGGTCCGCTTAGCTCAAACAATGCCAGCGTTTCGCCCCAGTGTGCCGTTGGGCTCATCAGTTGGTACAGATACGCCAACCAATACGCGTGGCTAGCACATACTGAGAAGGCCATGCAAGACATAAAATACAAGCTGTATTGACATCACGAGCATGCCAATGTGCTACGGGAGTCAAAATCCCTTTCACAAAGACAAAAGCCTTACCTTGGCAATCCAAAAAAGATTTGAATATTCCAGAAGGGAATATGATGTAGTTTCCATTTTAGCGGATGAATTATCAATAAATGATCAAAATGGTCCGGTTAGCTCAAACAATGCCAGCGTTTCGGCCCAGTGTGCCGTTGGGCTCGTCAGTTGGTACAGACACACCTAATAATACGCGTGGCTAGCACATACTGAGAAGGCCATGCAAGACACAAAATACAAGCAGTATTGACGTCACGAACATGCCAATGTGCTACGGAAGTCAAACTCCCTTTCATAAAGACAAAAGCCTTACCTTATCAATCCAAATAATATTTTGAATATTCCAGAGGGGAATATGATGCTGCTTCCATTTGAGCGAATGATTTTCAATAAATCACCTAAATAGTCCTGTTAGCTCAAACAATGCCAGCGTTTCGCCCCAGTGCTGCGTTGGGCTCGCCAGTTGGTACAGACACACCTACCAATACGCGTGGCTAGCACATACTGAGAAGGCCATGCAAGACACAAAATACAAGCAGTATTGACGTCACGAGCATGCCAATGTGCTACGTGAGTCAAACTCCCTTTCATAAAGACAAAAGCCTTACCTTGGCAATCCAAATAAGGTTTTGAATATTCCAGAAAGGAATAAGGTGCTCTTTCCATTTCAGCGGATGAATTATCAATAAATGATCAAAATGGTCCGGTTGGCTCAAACAATGCTAGCGTTTCGCCCCAGTGTGCCGTTGGGCTCGTCAATTTGTACAGACACACTTACAAATACGCGTGGCTAGCACATACTGTGAACGCCATGCAAGACACAAAATACAAGCAGTATTGACGTCACGAGCATGCCAATGTGCTACGGGAGTCAAACTCCCTTTCATCAGGACAAAAGCCTTACCTAGGCAATGCAAATAAGGTTTTGAATATTCCAGAAGGGAATATGATGCAGTTTCCATTTGAGCGGACGAATTATCAATAAATGATCAAAATGGTCCGCTTAGCTCAAACAATGCCAGCGTTTCGCCCCAGTGTGCCGTTGGGCTCATCAGTTGGTACAGATACGCCTACCAATACGCGTGGCTAGCACATACTGAGAAGGCCATGCAAGACATAAAATACAAGCTGTATTGACATCACGAGCATGCCAATGTGCTACGGGAGTCAAACTCCCTTTCACAAAGACAAAAGCCTTACCTTGGCAATCCAAAAAAGATTTGAATATTCCAGAAGGGAATATGATGTAGTTTCCATTTGAGCGGATGAATTATCAATAAATGATCAAAATGGTCCCGTTATCTCAAACAATGCCAGCGTTTCGCCCAAGTGTGCCGTTGGGCTCGTCAGTTGGTACAGACACACCTAAGAATACGCGTGGCTAGCACATACTGAGAAGGCCATGCAAGACACAAAATACAAGCAGTATTGACGTCACGAGCATGCCAATGTGCTACGGTATCCAACTCCCTTTCATAAAGGCAAAAGCCTTACCTTGGCAATCCAAATAATGTTTTGAATATTCCAGAAGGGAATATGATGCATGTTCCATTTGAGCGGATGAATAATCAATAAATTATCAAAATGGTCCGGTTATCTCAAACAATGCCAGCGTTTCGCCCCAGTGTGCCGTTGGGCTCGTCAGTTGGTACAGACACACCTAAGAATACGCGTGGCTAGCACATACTGAGAAGGCCATGTAAGACATAAAATACAAGCTGTATTGACGTCACGAGCATGCCAATGTGCTACGGGAGTCAAACCCCCTTTCATAAAGATAAAAGCCTTACCTTGGCAATCCAAAAAAGATTTG
This sequence comes from Meconema thalassinum, assembly GCA_946902985.2. Classification (NCBI taxonomy): domain Eukaryota; kingdom Metazoa; phylum Arthropoda; class Insecta; order Orthoptera; family Tettigoniidae; genus Meconema; species Meconema thalassinum. The sequence continues at coordinate 346,305,097 of OX336390.1, forward strand.
AATATTCCAGAAGGGAATATGATGTAGTTTCCATTTGAGTGGATGAATTATCAATAAATGATCAAAATGGTCCGGTTAGCTCAAACAATGCCAGCGTTTCGCCCCAGTGTGCCGTTGGGCTCGTCAGTTGGTACAGACCTACCTAAGAATACGCGTGGCTAGCACATAATGAGAAGGCCATGCAAGACACAAAATACAAGCAGTATTGACCTCACGAGCATGCCAATGTGCTACGGGAGTCAAGGTCCCTTTCATAAAGCCAAAGCCTTACCTTGGCAATCCAAATAAGGTTTTGAATATTCCAGAAGGGAATATGATGCAGTATCCATTTGAGCGGATGAATTATCAATAAATGATCAAAATGGTCCGGTTAGCTCAAACAATGCCAGCGTTTCGCCCCAGTGTGCCGTTGGGCTCGACAGTTGGTACAGACACACCTAAGAATACGCGTGGCTAGCACATACTGAGAAGGCCATGCAAGACACAAAATACAACCAGTATTGACGTCACGAGCATGCCAATGTGCTACGGTATCCGACTCCCTTTCATAAAGACAAATGCCTTACCTTGGCAATCCAAATAATGTTTTGATTATTCCAGAAGGGAATATGATGCAGTTTCCATATGAGCGGATGTATTATCAATAAATGATCAAAATGGTCCGGTTAGCTCAAACAAGACCAGCGTCTCGCCCCAGTGTGCAGTTGGGCTCGTCAATTTGTACAGACACACCTACAAATACGAGTGGCTAGCACATACTGAGAAGGCCATGCAAGACACAAAATACAAGCAGTATTGACGTCACGAGCATGCCAATGTGCTACGGAAGTCAAACTCCCTTTCATAAAGACAAAAGCCTTACCTTATCAATCCAAATAATGTTTTGAATATTCCAGAAGGGAATATGATGCTGTTTCCATTTGAGCGGATGATTTATCAATAAATCAACTAAATAGTCCTGTTAGCTCAAACAATGCCTGCGTTTCGCCCCAGTCAGCCGTTGGGCTCGCCAGTTGGTACAGACACACCTACCAATACGCGTGGCTAGCACATACTGAGAAGGCCATGCAAGACACAAAATACAAGCAGTAATGACGTCACGAGCATGCCAATGTGCTACGGGAGTCAAACTCCCTTTCATAAAGACAAAAGCCTTACCTTGGCAATCCAAATAAGGTTTTGAATATTCCAGAAAGGAATATGATGCTCTTTCCATTTCAGCGGATGAATTATCAATAAATGATCAAAATGGTCCGCTTAGCTCAAACAATGCCAGGGTTTCGCCCCAGTGTGCCGTTGGGCTCATCAGTTGGTACAGATACGCCAACCAATACGCGAGGCTAGCACATACCGAGAAGGCCATGCAAGACATACAATACAAGCTGTATTGACATCACGAGCATGCCAATGTGCTACGGGAGTCAAACTCCCTTTCATAAAGACAAAACCCTTACCTTGGCAATCCAAAAAAGATTTGAATATTCCAGAAGGGAATATGATGTAGTTTCCATTTGAGCGGATGAATTATCAATAAATGATCAAAATGGTCCGGTTAGCTCAAACAATGCCAGCGTTTCGGCCCAGTGTGCCGTTGGGCTCGTCAGTTGGTACAGACACACCTAATAATACGCGTGGCTAGCACATACTGAGAAGGCCATGCAAGACACAAAATACAAGCAGTATTGACGTCACGAACATGCCAATGTGCTACGGAAGTCAAACTCCCTTTCATAAAGACAAAAGCCTTACCTTATCAATCCAAATAATATTTTGAATATTCCAGAGGGGAATATGATGCTGCTTCCATTTGAGCGAATGATTTTCAATAAATCACCTAAATAGTCCTGTTAGCTCAAACAATGCCAGCGTTTCGCCCCAGTGCTGCGTTGGGCTCGCCAGTTGGTACAGACACACCCACCAATACGCGTGGCTAGCACATACTGAGAAGGCCATGCAAGACACAAAATACAAGCAGTATTGACGTCACGGGCATGCCAATGTGCTACGGGAGTCAAACTCCCTTTCATAAAGACAAAAGCCTTACCTTGGCAATCCAAATAAGGTTTTGAATATTCCAGAAAGGAATAAGGTGCTCTTTCCATTTCAGCGGATGAATTATCAATAAATGATCAAAATGGTCCGGTTAGCTCAAACAATGCCTGCGTTTCGCCCCAGTGTGCTGTTGGGCTCGTCAGTTGGTACAGACACACCTAAGAATACGCGTGGCTAGCACATACTCAGAAGGCCATGCAAGACACAAAATACAACCAGTATTGACGTCATGAGCATGCCAATGTGATACGGTATCCAACTCCCTTTCATAAAGACAAAAGCCTTACCTAGGCAATCCAAATAATCTTTTGAATATTCCAGAAGGGAATATGATGCAGTTTCCATTTGAGCGGATGTATTATCAATAAATGATCAAAATGGTCCGGTTAGCTCAAACAAGACCAGCGTTTCGCCCCAGTGTGCCGTTGGGCTCGTCAATTTGTACAGACACACTTACAAATACGCGTGGCTAGCACATACTGAGAAAGCCATGCAAGACATAAAATACAAGCTGTATTGACATCACGAGCATGCCAATGTGCTACGGGAGTCAAACTCCCTTTCACAAAGACAAAAGCCTTACCTTGGCAATCCAAAAAAGATTTGAATATTCCAGAAGGGAATATGATGTAGTTTCCATTTAAGCGGATGAATTATCAATAAATGATCAAAATGGTCCCGTTATCTCAAACAATGCCAGCGTTTCGCCCCAGTGTGCCGTTGGGCTCGTCAGTTGGTACAGACACACCTAAGAATACGCGTGGCTAGCACATACTGAGAAGGCCATGCAAGACACAAAATACAAGCAGTATTGACGTCACGAGCATGCCAATGTGCTACGGTATCCAACTCCCTTTCATAAAGGCAAAAGCCTTACCTTGGCAATCCAAATAATGTTTTGAATATTCCAGAAGGGAATATGATGCTGTTTCCATTTGAGCGGATGATTTATCAATAAATCACCTAAATAGTCCTGTTAGCTCAAACAATGCCTGCGTTTCGCCCCAGTGCGCCGTTGGGCTCGCCAGTTGGTACAGACACACCTACCAATACGCGTGGCTAGCACATACTGAGAAGGCCATGCAAGACACAAAATACAAGCAGTATTGACGTCACGAGCATGCCAATGTGCTACGGGAGTCAAACTCCCTTTCATAAAGACAAAAGCCTTACCTTGGCAATCCAAATAAGGTTTTGAATATTCCAGAAAGGAATATGGTGCTCTTTCCATTTCAGCGGATGAATTATCAATAAATGATCAAAATGGTCCGCTTAGCTCAAACAATGCCAGCGTTTCGCCCCAGTGTGCCGTTGGGCTCATCAGTTGGTACAGATACGCCAACCAATACGCGTGGCTAGCACATACTGAGAAGGCCATGCAAGACATAAAATACAAGCTGTATTGACATCACGAGCATGCCAATGTGCTACGGGAGTCAAACTCCCTTTCACAAAGACAAAAGCCTTACCTTGGCAATCCAAAAAAGATTTGAATATTCCAGAAGGGAATATGATGTAGTTTCCATTTGAGCGGATGAATTATCAATAAATGATCAAAATGGTCCGGTTAGCTCAAACAATGCCAGCGTTTCGGCCCAGTGTGCCGTTGGGCTCGTCAGTTGGTACAGACACACCTAATAATACGCGTGGCTAGCACATACAGAGAAGGCCATGCAAGACACAAAATACAAGCAGTATTGACGTCACGAGCATGCCAATGTGCTACGGAAGTCAAACTCCCTTTCATAAAACAAAAGCCTTACCTTATCAATCCAAATAATATTTTGAATATTCCAGAGGGGAATATGATGCTGCTTCCATTTGAGCGAATGATTTTCAATAAATCACCTAAATAGTCCTGTTAGCTCAAACAATGCCAGCGTTTCGCCCCAGTGCTGCGTTGGGCTCGCCAGTTGGTACAGACACACCTACCAATACGCGTGGCTAGCACATACTGAGAAGGCCATGCAAGACACAAAATACAAGCAGTATTGACGTCACGAGCATGCCAATGTGCTACGGGAGTCAAACTCCCTTTCATAAAGACAAAAGCCTTACCATGGCAATCCAAATAAGGTTTTGAATATTCCAGAAAGGAATAAGGTGCTCTTTCCATTTCAGCGGATGAATTATCAATAAATGATCAAAATGGTCCGGTTAGCTCAAACAATGCCAGCGTTTCGTCCCAGTGTGCCGTTGGGCTCGTCAATTTGTACAGACACACTTACAAATACGCGTGGCTAGCACATACTGTGAAGGCCATGCAAGACACAAAATACAAGCAGTATTGACGTCACGAGCATGCCAATGTGCTACGGGAGTCAAACTCCCTTTCATCAGGACAAAAGCCTTACCTAGGCAATGCAAATAAGGTTTTGAATATTCCAGAAGGGAATATGATGCAGTTTCCATTTGAGCGGACGAATTATCAATAAATGATCAAAATGGTCCGCTTAGCTCAAACAATGCCAGCGTTTCGCCCCAGTGTGCCGTTGGGCTCATCAGTTGGTACAGATACGCCTACCAATACGCGTGGCTAGCACATACTGAGAAGGCCATGCAAGACATAAAATACAAGCTGTATTGACATCACGAGCATGCCAATGTGCTACGGGAGTCAAACTCCCTTTCACAAAGACAAAAGCCTTACCTTGGCAATCCAAAAAAGATTTGAATATTCCAGAAGGGAATATGATGTAGTTTCCATTTGAGCGGATGAATTATCAATAAATGATCAAAATGGTCCCGTTATCTCAAACAATGCCAGCGTTTCGCCCCAGTGTGCCGTTGGGCTCGTCAGTTGGTACAGACACACCTAAGAATACGCGTGGCTAGCACATACTGAGAAGGCCATGCAAGACACAAAATACAAGCAGTATTGACGTCACGAGCATGCCAATGTGCTACGGTATCCAACTCCCTTTCATAAAGGCAAAAGCCTTACCTTGGCAATCCAAATAATGTTTTGAATATTCCAGAAGGGAATATGATGCAGTTTCCATTTGAGCGGATGAATAATCAATAAATTATCAAAATGGTCCGGTTATCTCAAACAATTCGCCCCAGTGTGCCGTTGGTCTCGTCAGTTGGTACAGACACACCTAAGAATACGCGTGCTAGCACATACTGAGAAGGCCATGCAAGACATAAAATACAAGCTGTATTGACGTCACGAGCATGCCAATGTGCTACGGGAGTCAAACCCCCTTTCATAAAGATAAAAGCCTTACCTTGGCAATCCAAAAAAGATTTGAATATTCCAGAAGGGAATATGATGTAGTTTCCATTTGAGCGGATGAATCATCAATAAATGATAAAAATGGTCCGGTTAGCTCAAACAATGCCAGCGTTTCGCCCCAGTGTGCCGTTGGGCTCGTCAGTTGGTACAGACACACCTAAGAATACGCGTGGCTAGCACATAATGAGAAGGCCATGCAAGACACAAAATACAAGCAGTATTGACGTCACGAGCATGCCAATGTGCTACGGTATCCAACTCCCTTTCATAAAGGCAAAAGCCTTACCTTGGCAATCCAAATAATGTTTTGAATATTCCAGAAGGGAATATGATGCAGTTTCCATTTGAGCGGATGAATTATCAATAAATTATCAAAATGGTCCGGTTAGCTCAAACAATGCCAGCGTTTCGCCCCACTGTGCCGTTGGGCTTGTCAGTTGGTACAGACACGCCTACCAATACGCGTGGCTAGCACATACTGAGAAGGCCATGCAAGACACAAAATACAAGCAGTATTGACCTCACGAGCATGCCAATGTGCTACGGGAGTCAAGGTCCCTTTCATAAAGCCAAAGCCTTACCTTGGCAATCCAAATAAGGTTTTGAATATTCCAGAAGGGAATATGATGCAGTATCCATTTGAGCGGATGAATTATCAATAAATGATCAAAATGGTCCGGTTAACTCAAACAATGCCAGCGTTTCGCCCCAGTGTGCCGTTGGGCTCGTCAGTTGGTACAGACACACCTAAGAATACGCGTGGCTAGCACATACTGAGAAGGCCATGCAAGACACAAAATACAACCAGTATTGACGTCACGAGCATGCCAATGTGCTACGGTATCCAACTCCCTTTCATAAAGACAAAAGCCTTACCTTGGCAATCCAAATTATGTTTTGATTATTCCAGAAGGGAATATGATGCAGTTTCCATTTGAGCGGATGTATTATCAATAAATGATCAAAATGGTCCGGTTAGCTCAAACAAGACCAGCGTCTCGCCCCAGTGTGCAGTTGGGATCGTCAATTTGTACAGACACACCTACAAATACGAGTGGCTAGCACATACTGAGAAGGCCATGCTAGACACAAAATACAAGCAGTATTGACGTCACGAGCATGCCAATGTGCTACGGAAGTCAAACTCCCTTTCATAAAGACAAAAGCCTTACCTTATCAATCCAAATAATGTTTTGAATATTCCAGAAGGGAATATGATGCTGTTTCCATTTGAGCGGATGATTTATCAATAAATCACCTAAATAGTCCTGTTAGCTCAAACAATGCCTGCGTTTCGCCCCAGTGCGCCGTTGGGCTCGCCAGTTGGTACAGACACACCTACCAATACGCGTGGCTAGCACATACTGAGAAGGCCATGCATGACACAAAATACAAGCAGTATTGACGTCACGAGCATGCCAATGTGCTACGGGAGTCAAACTCCCTTTCATAAAGACAAAAGCCTTACCTTGGCAATCCAAATAAGGTTTTGAATATTCCAGAAAGGAATATGGTGCTCTTTCCATTTCAGCGGATGAATTATCAATAAATGATCAAAATGGTCCGCTTAGCTCAAACAATGCCAGCGTTTCGCCCCAGTGTGCCGTTGGGCTCATCAGTTGGTACAGATACGCCAACCAATACGCGTGGCTAGCACATACTGAGAAGGCCATGCAAGACATAAAATACAAGCTGTATTGACATCACGAGCATGCCAATGTGCTACGGGAGTCAAACTCCCTTTCACAAAGACAAAAGCCTTACCTTGGCAATCCAAAAAAGATTTGAATATTCCAGAAGGGAATATGATGTAGTTTCCATTTGAGCGGATGAATTATCAATAAATGATCAAAATGGTCCGGTTAGCTCAAACAATGCCAGCGTTTCGGCCCAGTGTGCCGTTGGGCTCGTCAGTTGGTACAGACACACCTAATAATACGCGTGGCTAGCACTTACTGAGAAGGCCATGCAAGACACAAAATACAAGCAGTATTGACGTCACGAGCATGCCAATGTGCTACGGATGTCAAACTCCCTTTCATAAAGACAAAAGCCTTACCTTATCAATCCAAATAATATTTTGAATATTCCAGAGGGGAATATGATGCAGCTTCCATTTGAGCGAATGATTTTCAATAAATCACCTAAATAGTCCTGTTAGCTCAAACAATGCCAGCGTTTCGCCCCAGTGCTGCGTTGGGCTCGCCAGTTGGTACAGACACACCTACCAATACGCGTGGCTAGCACATACTGAGAAGGCCATGCAAGACACAAAATACAAGCAGTATTGACGTCACGAGCATGCAAATGTGCTACGGGAGTCAAACTCCCTTTCATAAAGACAAAAGCCTTACCTTGGCAATCCAAATAAGGTTTTGAATATTCCAGAAGGGAATATGGGGCAGATTCAATTTGAGCGGATTAATTATCAATAAATCACCAAAATAGTCCGGTTAGCTCAAACAATGCCAGCTTTTCGCCCAAGTGTGCCGTTGGACTCGTCAGTTGGTACAGACACACATACCAATACGCACGGCTAGCACATACTGAGAAGGCCATGCAAGACCCAAAATACAAGCAGTATTGACGTCACGAGCATGCCAACGTGCTACGGGACTCAAACTCCCTTTCATAATCACAAAAGCCTTACTTTGGCAATCCAAATAAGGTTTTGAATAATCCAGAAGGGAATATGATGCAGTTTCCATTTGAGCGGATGAATTATCAATAAATGATCAAAATGGTCCGGTTAGCTCAAACAATGCCAGCGTTTCGCCCCAGTGTGCCGTTGGGCTCGTCAGTTGGTACAGACACACCCAAGAATACGCGTGGCTAGCACATACTGAGAAGGCCATGCAAGACACAAAACTACAACCAGTATTGACGTCACGAGCATGCCAATGTGGTACGGTATCCAACTCCCTTTCATAAAGACAAAAGCCTTACCTTGGCAATCCAAATAATGTTTTGAATATTCCAGAAGGGAATATGATGCAGTTTCCAGTTGAGCGGATGAATTATCAATAAATGATCAAAATGGTCCGGTTAGCTCAAACAATGCCAGCGTTTCGGCCCAGTGTGCCGTTGGGCTCGTCAGTTGGTACAGACACACCTAATAATACGCGTGGCTAGCACATACTGAGACGGCCATGCAAGACACAAAATACAAGCAGTATTGACGTCACGAGCATGCCAATGTGCTACGGGAGTCAAACTCCCTTTCATAAAGACAAAAGCCTTACCTTGAAAATCCAAATAATGTTTTGAATATTCCAGAAGGGAATATGGTGCAGTTTCCATTTGAGCGGATAAATTATCAATAAATGATCAAAAAGGTCGGGTTAGCTCAAACAATGCCAGCGTTTCGCCCCAGTGTGCCGTTCGGCTCGTCAGTTGGTACAGACACGCCTACCAATACGCGTGGCTAGCACATACTGAGAAGGCCATGCAAGACACAAAATACAAGCAGTATTGACGTCACGATCATGCCAATGTGCTACGGTATCCAACTCCCTTTCATAAAGATAAAAGCCTTACCTTGGCAATCCAAATAATGTTTTGAATATTCCAGAAGGGAATATGGTGCAGATTCCATTTGAGCGGATGAATTATCAATAAATGGTCAAAATGGTCCAGTTAGCTCAAACAATGCCAGCGTTTCGCCCCAGTGTGCCGTTGGGCTCGTCAGTTGGTAAAGACACACCTACCAATAGGCGTGGCTAGCACATACTGAGAAGGCCATGCAAGACACAAAATACAAGCAGTATTGACGTCACGAGCCAGCCAATGTTTTACGGGAGTCAAACTCCCTTTCATCAGGACAAAAGCCTTACATTGGCAATCCAAATAAGGTTTTGAATATTCCAGAAGGCAATATGACGTAGTTTCCATTTGAGCGGATGAATTATCAATAAATGATCAAAATGGTCCGGTTAGCTCAAACAATGTCAGCGTTTCGCCCCAGTGTGCCGTTGGGCTCGTCAGTTGGTACAGATACGCCTACCAATACGCGTGGCTAGCACATACTGAGAAGGCCATGCGAGACATAAAATACAAGTTGTATTGACGTCACGATCATGACAATGTGATATGGGAGTCAAATTTCCTTTCATAAAGACAAAAGCCTTACCTTGGCAATCCAAATAGGATTTGAATATTCCGGAAGGGAATATAATGTAGTTTCCATTTGAGCGGATGAATTATCAATAAATGATCAAAATGGTCCGGTTAGCTCAAACAATGCCAGCGTTCCGCCCCAGTGTGCCGTTGGGCTCGTAGGTTGATACAGACATACCTAAAAATACGTGTGGCTAGCACATATTGAGATGGCCATGCAAGACACAAAATACAACCAGTATTGACGTCACGAGCAATCCAATGTGCTACGGTATCCAACTCCCTTTCATAAACACAAAAGCCTTACCTTGGCAATCCAAATAATATTTTGAATATTCCAGAAAAGAATATGATGCAGTTTCCATTTGAGCGGATGTATTATCAATAAATGATCAAAATGGTCCGGTTAGCTCAAACAAGAACATTGTTTCTCCCCAGTGTGCCGTTGAGCTCGTCAATTTGTACAGACACACCTACAAATACGCGTGGCTAGCACATACTGAGAAAGCCATGCAAGACACAAAATACAGGCAGTATTGACGTCACGAGCATGCCAATGTGCTACGGTATCCAACTCCCTTTCATAAAGGCAAAAGCCTTACCTTGGCAATCCAAATAATGTTTTGAATATTGCAGAAGGGAATATGATGCAGTTTCCATTTGAGCGGATGAATAATCAATAAAAGATCAAAATGGTCCGGTTATCTCAAACAATGCCAGCGTTTCGCCCCAGTGTGCCGTTGGGCTCGTCAGTTGGTACTGACACACCTAAGAATACGCGGGGCTAGCACATACTGAGAAGGCCATGCAAGTCACAAAATACAAGCAGTATTGACGTCACGAGCATGCCAATGTGCTACGGGAGTATAACGCCCTTTCATAAAGACAAAAGCCTTACCTTGGCAATCCAAATAAGGTTTTGAATATTCCAGAAGGGAATATGATGCAGTTTCCATTTGAGCGGATGAATTATCAATAAATGATCAAAATGGTCCGGTTAGCTCAAACAATGCCAGCGTTTCGCCCCAGTGTGCGTTGGGCTTGTCATTTGGTACAGACACGCCTACCAATACGCGTGGCTAGCACATACTGAGAAGGCCATGCATGACACAAAATACAAGCAGTATTGACGTCACGAGCATGCCAATATGCTACGGGAGTCAAGCTCCCTTTCATAAAGCCAATACCTTACCTTGGCAATCCTAATAAGGTTTTGAATATTCCAGAAGGGAATATGATGCAGTATCCATTTGAGCGGATGAATTATCAATAAATGATTAAAATGGTCCGGTTAGCTCAAACAATGCCATCGTTTCACCCCAGTGTGCCGTTGGGCTCGTCAGTTGGTAAAGACACACCTACCAATAGGCGTGGCTAGCACATACTGAGAAGGCCATGCAAGACACAAAATTCAAGCAGTATTGACGTCACGAGCATGCCAATGTGCTACGGGAGTCTAGCTCCCTTTCATAAAGCCAAAGCCTTACCTTGGCAATCCAAATAATGTTTTCAATATTCCAGAAGGGAATATGATGCAGTTTCCATTTGAGCGGATGAATTATCAATAAATGATCAAAATGGTCCGGTTAGCTCAAACAATGCCAGCGTTTCGCCCCACTGTGCCGTTGGGCTTGTCAGTTGGTACAGACACGCCTACCAATACGCGTGGCTAGCACATACTGAGAAGGCAATGCAAGACACAAAATACAAGCAGTATTGACGTCACGAGCATGCCAATGTGCTACGGGAGTCAAGCTCCCTTTCATAAAGACAAAAGCCTTACCTTGGCAATCCAAATAAGGTTTTGAATATTCCAGAAGGGAATATGATGCAGTTTCCATTTGAGCGGATGATTTATCAATAAATGATCAATATGGTCCGGTTAGCTCAAACAATGCCAGCGTTTCGCCCCAGTGTGCCGTTGGGCTCGTCAGTTGGTACAGACACGCCTACCAATACGGGTTGCTAGCACATACTGAGAAGGCCATGCAAGACATAAAATACAAGCAGTATTGACGTCACGAGCATGCCAATGTTCTACGGGAATCACTCTCCCTTTCATAAAGACAAAAGCCTTACCTTGACAATACAAGTAATGTTTTGAATATTCCAGAAGGGAATATGGGGCAGTTTCCGTTTGAGCGGATGAATTATCAATAAATGATCAAAAAGGTCGGGTTAGCTCAAACAATGCCAGCGTTTCGCCCCAGTGTGCCGTTCGGCTCGTCAGTTGGTACAGACACGCCTACCAATATGCGTGGCTAGCACATACTGAGAAGGCCATGCAAGACACAAAATACAAGCAGTATTGACGTCACGAGCATGCCAATGTGCTACGGTATCCAACTCCCTTTCATAAAGACAAAAGGCTTACCTTGGCAATCCAAATAATGTTTTGAATATTCCGGAAGGGAATATAGTGCAGTTTCCATTTGAGCGGATGAATTATCAATAAATGATCAAAATGGTCCAGTTAGCTCAAACAATGCCAACGTTTCGCCCCATTGTGCCGTTGGGCTCGTCAATTGGTACAGACACACCTACCAATACGCGTGGCTAGCACATACTGAGAAGGCCATGCAAGACACAAAATACAAGAAGTATTGACGTCACGAGCCAGCCAATGTTTTACGGGAGTCAAACTCCCTTTCATCAGGACAAAAGCCTTACCTTGGCAATCCAAATAAGGTTTTGAATATTCCAGAAGGGAATATGATGTAGTTTCCATTTGATCGGATGAATTATCAATAAATGATCAAAATGGTCCGGTTAGCTCAAACAATGCCAGCGTTTCACCCCATTGTGCCGTTGGGCTCATCAGTTGATACAGATACGCCTACCAATACGCGGGGCTAGCACATACTGAGAAGGCCATTCAAGACATAAAATACAAGTTGTATTGACGTCACGAGCATGCCAATGTGATACGGGAGTCAAACTCCCTTTAATAAACACAAAAGCCTTACCTTGGCAATCCAAATAGGATTTGAATATTCCAGAAGGGAATATAATGTAGTTTCCATTTGAGCGGATGAATTATCAATAAATGATCAAAATGGTCCGGTTAGCTCAAACAATGCCAGCGTTTCGCCCCAGTGTGCCGTTGGGCTCGTCAGTTGGTACAGACACACCTAAGAATACGCGTGGCTAGCACATACTGAGAAGGCTATGCAAGACACAAAATACAACCAGTATTGACGTCACGAGCATGCCAATGTGCTACGGTATCCAACTCCCTTTCATAAAGACAAAAGCCTTACCTTGGCAATCCAAATAATGTTTTGATTATTCCAGAAGGGAATATGATGCAGTTTCCATTTGAGCGGATGTATTATCAATAAATGATCAAAATGGTCCGGTTAGCTCAAACAAGACCAGCGTCTCGCCCCAGTGTGCAGTTGGGCTCGTCAATTTGTACAGACACACCTACAAATACGAGTGGCTAGCACATACTGAGAAGGCCATGCAAGACACAAAATACAGGCAGTATTGACGTCACGAGCATTCCAATGTGCTACGGGAGTCAAACTCCCTTTCATCAGGACAAAAGCCTTACCTAGGCAATGCAAATAATGTTTTGAATATTCCAGAAGGGAATATGAAGCAGTTTCCATTTGAGCGGATGAATTTTCAATAAATGATCAAAATGGTCCGCTTAGCTCAAACAATGCCAGCGTTTCGCCCCACTGTGCCGTTGGGTATCGTCAGTTGGTACAGACACACCTAGGAATACGCGTGGCTAGCACATACTGAGAAGGCCATGCAAGACACAAAATACTAGCAGTATTGACGTCACGAGGATGCCAATGTGCTACGGAAGTCAAACTCCCTTTCATAGAGACAAAAGCCTTACCTTGGCAATACAAATAAAGTTTTGAATATTCCAGAAGGGAATATGATGCAGTTTCCATTTGAGCGGAAGAATTATCAATAAATGATCAAAATGGTCCTGTTAGCTCAAACAATGCCAGCGTTTCGCCACACTGTGCCGTTGGGCTCGTCAGTTGGTACAGACACACCTAAGAATACGCGTGGCTAGCACATACTGAGAAGGCTATGCAAGACACAAAATACAACCAGTATTGACGTCACGAGCATGCCAATGTGCTACGGTATCCAACTCCCTTTCATAAAGACAAAAGCCTTACCTTGGCAATCCAAATAATGTTTTGATTATTCCAGAAGGGAATATGATGCAGTTTCCATTTGAGCGGATGTATTATCAATAAATGATCAAAATGGTCCGGTTAGCTCAAACAAGACCAGCGTCTCGCCCCAGTGTGCAGTTGGGCTCGTCAATTTGTACAGACACACCTACAAATACGAGTGGCTAGCACATACTGAGAAGGCCATGCAAGACACAAAATACAAGCAGTATTGACGTCACGAGCATTCCAATGTGCCACGGGAGTCAAACTCCCTTTCATCAGGACAAAAGCCTTACCTAGGCAATGCAAATAATGTTTTGAATATTCCAGAAGGGAATATGAAGCAGTTTCCATTTGAGCGGATGAATTTTCAATAAATGATCAAAATGGTCCGCTTAGCTCAAACAATGCCAGCGTTTCGCCCCACTGTGCCGTTGGGTATCGTCAGTTGGTACAGACACACCTAAGAATACGCGTGGCTAGCACATACTGAGAAGGCCATGCAAGACACAAAATGCAAGCAGTATTGACGTCACGAGCATGCCAATGTGCTACGGGAGTCAAACTCCCTTTCATTAAGACAAAAGGCTTACCTTGGCAATCGAAATAAGGTTTTGAATACTCCAGAAGGGAATATGATGCAGTTTCCATTTGAGCGGATGAATTATCAATAAATCACCAAAATGGTCCGGTTACCTCAAACAATGCCAGCGTTTCGCCCCACTGTGCCGTTGGGCTCGTCAGTTGGTACAGACACACCTACCAATACGCGAGGCTAGCTAATACCGAGAAGGCCATGCAAGACACAAAATACAAGCATATTGACGTCACGAGCATGCCAATGTGCTACGGGAGTCAAACTCCCTTTCATAAAGACAAAAGCCTTTCCTTGACAATCCAAATAAGGTTTTGAATATTCCAGAAGGGAATATGATGCTGTTTCTATTTGAGCGGACGAATTATCAATAAATGATCAAAATGGTCCGGTTAGCTCAAACAATTCCAGCGTTTCGCCCCACTGTGCCGATGGGCTTGTCAGTTGGTACAGACACGCCTACCAATACGCGTGGCTAGCACATACTGTGAAGGCCTTGCAACACACAAAATACAAGCAGTATTGACGTGACGAGCATGCCAATGTGCTACTGGAGTCAAGCTCCCGTTCATAAAGACAAAAGCTTTACCTTGGCAATCCAAATAAGGTTTTGAATATTCCAGGAGGGAATATGATGCAGTTTCGATTTGAGCGGATGATTTATCAATAAATGATCAAAATGGTCCGATTAGCTCAAACAATGCCAGCGAATCGCCCCAGTGTGCCGTTGGGCTCGTCAGTTGGTACAGACACGCCTACCAATACGCGTGGCTAGCACATACTGAGAAGGCCATGCAAGACACAAAATAGAAGCAGTATTGACGTTACGAGCATGCAAATGTGCTACGGGAGTCAAACTCCCTTTCATAAAGACAAAAGCCTTACCTTATCAATCCAAATAAGGTTTTGAATATTCCAGAAGGGAATATGATGCAGTTTCCATTTGACCGGATGAATTATCAATAAATGATCAAAATGGTCCGGTTAGTTCAAACAATGCCAGCGTTTCGCCCCAGTGTGCCGTTGGGCTCGTCAGTTGGTAAAGACACACCTACCAATAGGCGTGGCTAGCACATACTGAGAAGGCCATGCAAGACACAAAATACAAGCAGTATTGACGTCACGTGAATGCCAATGTGCTATGGGAGTCAAACTCCCTTTCATAAGACTACAGCCTTACCTTGGCAATCGAATAAGGTTTTGAATATTCCAGAAAGGAATATGATGCAGTTTCCACTTGAGCGGATGAATTATCAATAAATGATCAAAATGGTCCGGTTAGCTCAAACAATGCCAGCGTTTCGTTCCAGTGTGCCGTTGCGCTCGTCAGTTGGTACAGACTCACCTACCAATAGGCGTGGCTAGCACATACCGAGAAGGCCATGCAAGACACAAAATACAACCAGTATTGACGTCACGAGCATGCCAATGTGCTACGGGAGTCAAACTCCCTTTCATAAAGACAAAAGCCTTACCTTGGCAATCCAAATAAGGTTTTGAATATTCACGAAGGGAATATGATGCAATTTCCAGTTGAGCGGATGAATTATCAATAAATGATCAAAATGGTCCGGTTAGCTCAAACAATGCCAGCGTTTCGCCCCAGTGTACCGTTGGGCTCGTGAGTTGGTACAGACAAACCTACCAATACGCGTGGCTAGCACATACTGAGAAGGCCATGCAGACACAAAATACAAGCAGTATTGACGTCACGAGCGTGCCAATGTGTTACGGGAATCAAACTCCCTTTCATCGAGACAAAAGCCTTACCTTGGCAATCCAAATAAGGTTTTGAATATTCCAGAAGGGAATATGATGCAGTTTCCATTTGAACGGATTAATTATCAATAAATGATCAAAATGGTCCGGTTAGCTCAAACAATGCCAGCGTATCACACCAGTGTGCCGTTGGGCTCGTCAGGTGGTACAGACACACCTAGGAATACGCGTGGCTAGCACATATTGACAAGGCCATGCAAGACACAAAATACAAGCAGTATTGACGTCACGAGCATGCCATGTGCTACGGTATCCAACTCCCTTTCATAAAAGCAAAAGACTTACCTTGGCAATCCAAATAATGTTTTGAATATTCCAGAAGGGAATATGATGCAGTTTCCATTTGAGCGGATGAATAATCAATAAATGATCAAAATGGTCCGGTTATCTCAAACAATGCCAGCGTTTCACCCCATTGTGCCATTGGGCTCGTCAGTTGATACAGATACGCCTACCAATACGCGGGGCTAGCACATACTGAGAAGGCCATTCAAGACATAAAATACAAGTTGTATTGACGTCACGAGCATGCCAATGTGATACGGGAGTCAAACTCCCTTTCATAAACACAAAAGCCTTACCTTGGCAATCCAAATAGGATTTGAATATTCCAGAAGGGAATATAATGTAGTTTCCATTTGAGCGGATGAATTATCAATAAATGATCAAAATGGTCCGGTTAGCTCAAACAAGAACATCGTTTCGCCCCAGTGTGCCGTTGAGCTCGTCAATTTGTACAGACACACCTACAAATACGCGTGGCTAGCACATACTGAGAAAGCCATGCAAGACACAAAATACAGGCAGTATTGACGTCACGAGCATGCCAATGTGCTACGGTATCCAACTCCCTTTCATAAAGGCAAAAGCCTTACCTTGGCAATCCAAATAATGTTTTGAATATTGCAGAAGGGAATATGATGCAGTTTCCATTTGAGCGGATGAATAATCAATAAAAGATCAAAATGGTCCGGTTATCTCAAACAATGCCAGCGTTTCGCCCCAGTGTGCCGTTGGGCTCGTCAGTTGGTACTGACACACCTAAGAATACGCGGGGCTAGCACATACTGAGAAGGCCATGCAAGACACAAAATACAAGCAGTATTGACGTCACGAGCATGCCAATGTGCTACGGGAGTATAACGCCCTTTCATAAAGACAAAAGCCTTACCTTGGCAATCCAAATAAGGTTTTGAATATTCCAGAAGGGAATATGATGCAGTTTCCATTTGAGCGGATGAATTATCAATAAATGATCAAAATGGTCCGGTTAGCTCAAACAATGCCAGCGTTTCGCCCCAGTGTGCGTTGGGCTTGTCATTTGGTACAGACACGCCTACCAATACGCGTGGCTAGCACATACTGAGAAGGCCATGCAAGACACAAAATACAAGCAGTATTGACGTCACGAGCATGCCAATATGCTACGGGAGTCAAGCTCCCTTTCATAAAGCCAATGCCTTACCTTGGCAATCCTAATAAGGTTTTGAATATTCCAGAAGGGAATATGATGCAGTTTCCATTTGAGCGGATGAATTATCAATAAATGATCAAAATGGTCCGGTTAGCTCAAACAATGCCAGCGTTTCGCCCCACTGTGCCGTTGGGCTTGTCAGTTGGTACAGACACGCCTACCAATACGCGTGGCTAGCACATACTGAGAAGGCAATGCAAGACACAAAATACAAGCAGTATTGACGTCACGAGCATGCCAATGTGCTACGGGAGTCGAGCTCCCTTTCATAAAGACAAAAGCCTTACCTTGGCAATCCAAATAAGGTTTTGAATATTCCAGAAGGGAATATGATGCAGTTTCCATTTGAGCGGATGATTTATCAATAAATGATCAATATGGTCCGGTTAGCTCAAACAATGCCAGCGTTTCGCCCCAGTGTGCCGTTGGGCTCGTCAGTTGGTACAGACACGCCTACCAATACGGGTTGCTAGCACATACTGAGAAGGCCATGCAAGACATAAAATACAAGCAGTATTGACGTCACGAGCATGCCAATGTGCTACGGGAATCACTCTCCCTTTCATAAAGACAAAAGCCTTACCTTGACAATCCAAGTAATGTTTTGAATATTCCAGAAGGGAATATGGGGCAGTTTCCGTTTGAGCGGATGAATTATCAATAAATGATCAAAAAGGTCGAGTTAGCTCAAACAATGCCAGCGTTTCGCCCCAGTGTGCCGTTCGGCTCGTCAGTTGGTACAGACACGCCTACCAATATGCGTGGCTAGCACATACTGAGAAGGCCATGCAAGACACAAAATACAAGCAGTATTGACGTCACGAGCATGCCAATGTGCTACGGTATCCAACTCCCTTTCATAAAGACAAAAGGCTTACCTTGGCAATCCAAATAATGTTTTGAATATTCCGGAAGGGAATATAGTGCAGTTTCCATTTGAGCGGATGAATTATCAATAAATGATCAAAATGGTACAGTTAGCTCAAACAATGCCAACGTTTCGCCCCATTGTGCCGTTGGGCTCGTCAATTGGTACAGACACACCTACCAATACGCGTGGCTAGCACATACTGAGAAGGCCATGCAAGACACAAAATACAAGAAGTATTGACGTCACGAGCCAGCCAATGTTTTACGGGAGTCAAACTCCCTTTCATCAGGACAAAAGCCTTACCTTGGCAATCCAAATAAGGTTTTGAATATTCCAGAAGGGAATATGATGTAGTTTCCATTTGATCGGATGAATTATCAATAAATGATCAAAATGATCCGGTTAGCTCAAACAATGCCAGCGTTTCACCCCATTGTGCCGTTGGGCTTATCAGTTGATACAGATACGCCTACCAATACGCGGGGCTAGCACATACTGAGAAGGCCTTTCAAGACATAAAATACAAGTTGTATTGACGTCACGAGCATGCCAATGTGATACGGGAGTCAAACTCCCGTTCATAAACACAAAAGCCTTACCTTGGCAATCCAAATAGGATTTGAATATTCCAGAAGGGAATATAATGTAGTTTCCATTTGAGCGGATGAATTATCAATAAATGATCAAAATGGTCCGGTTAGCTCAAACAATGCCAGCGTTTCGCCCCAGTGTGCCGTTGGGCTCGTCAGTTGGTACAGACACACCTAAGAATACGCGTGGCTAGCACATACTGAGAAGGCCATGCAAGACACAAAATAATACCAGTATTGACGTCACGAGCATGCCAATGTGCTACGGTATCCAACTCCCTTTCATAAAGACAAAAGCCTTACCTTGGCAATCCAAATAATGTTTTGATTATTCCAGAAGGGAATATGATGCAGTTTCCATTTGAGCGGATGTATTATCAATAAATGATCAAAATGGTCCGGTTAGCTCAAACAAGACCAGCGTCTCGCCCCAGTGTGCAGTTGGGCTCGTCAATTTGTACAGACACACCTACAAATACGAGTGGCTAGCACATACTGAGAAGGCCATGCAAGACACAAAATACAAGCAGTATTGACGTCACGAGCATTCCAATGTGCTACGGGAGTCAAACTCCCTTTCATCAGGACAAAAGCCTTACCTAGGCAATGCAAATAATGTTTTGAATATTCCAGAAGGGAATATGAAGCAGTTTCCATTTGAGCGGATGAATTTTCAATAAATGATCAAAATGGTCCGCTTAGCTCAAACAATGCCAGCGTTTCGCCCCACTGTGCCGTTGGGTATCGTCAGTTGGTACAGACACACCTAAGAATACGCGTGGCTAGCACATACTGAGAAGGCCATGCAAGACACAAAATACTAGCAGTATTGACGTCACGAGGATGCCAATGTGCTACGGAAGTCAAACTCCCTTTCATAGAGACAAAAGCCTTACCTTGGCAATACAAATAAAGTTTTGAATATTCCAGAAGGGAATATGATGCAGTTTCCATTTGAGCGGATGAATTATCAATAAATGATCAAAATGGTCCTGTTAGCTCAAACAATGCCAGCGTTTCGCCACACTGTGCCGTTGGGCTCGTCAGTTGGTACAGACACACCTAAGAATACGCGTGGCTAGCACATACTGAGAAGGCCATGCAAGACACAAAATACTAGCAGTATTGACGTCACGAGGATGCCAATGTGCTACGGAAGTCAAGCTCCCTTTCATAAAGACAAAAGCCTTACCTTGGCAATCCAAATAAGTTTTTGAATATTCCAGAAGGGAATATGATGCACATTCCATTTGAGCGGATGAATTATCAATAAATGATCAAAATGGTCCGGTTAGCTCAAACAATGCCAGCGTTTCCCCCATTGTGCCGTTGGGCTCGTCAGTTGGTAAAGACACACCTACCAATAGGCGTGGCTAGCACATTCTGAGAAGGTCATGCAAGACACAAAATGCAAGCAGTATTGACGTCACGAGCATGCCAATGTGCTACGGGAGTCAAACTCCCTTTCACTAAGACAAAAGCCTTACCTTGGCAATCGAAATAAGGTTTTGAATACTCCAGAAGGGAATATGATGCAGTTTCCATTTGAGCGGATGAATTATCAATAAATCACCAAAATGGTCCGGTTACCTCAAACAATGCCAGCGTTTCGCCCCACTGTGCCGTTGGGCTCGTCAGTTGGTACAGACACACCTACCAATACGCGAGGCTAGCTAATACCGAGAAGGCCATGCAAGACACAAAATACAAGCATATTGACGTCACGAGCATGCCAATGTGCTACGGGAGTCAAACTCCCTTTCATAAAGACAAAAGCCTTTCCTTGACAATCCAAATAAGGTTTTGAATATTCCAGAAGGGAATATGATGCCGTTTCCATTTGAGCGGACGAATTATCAATAAATGATCAAAATGGTCCGGTTAGCTCAAACAATTCCAGCGTTTCGCCCCACTGTGCCGATGGGCTTGTCAGTTGGTACAGACACGCCTACCAATACGCGTGGCTAGCACATACTGTGAAGGCCTTGCAACACACAAAATACAAGCAGTATTGACGTGACGAGCATACCAATGTGCGACTGGAGTCAAGCTCCCGTTCATAAAGACAAAAGCTTTACCTTGGCAATCCAAATAAGGTTTTGAATATTCCAGGAGGGAATATGATGCAGTTTCGATTTGAGCGGATGATTTATCAATAAATGATCAAAATGGTCCGATTAGCTCAAACAATGCCAGCGAATCGCCCCAGTGTGCCGTTGGGCTCGTCAGTTGGTACAGACACGCCTACCAATACGCGTGGCTAGCACATACTGAGAAGGCCATGCAAGACACAAAATAGAAGCAGTATTGACGTTACGAGCATGCAAATGTGCTACCGGAGTCAAACTCCCTTTCATAAAGACAAAAGCCTTACCTTATCAATCCAAATAAGATTTGAATATTCCAGAAGGGAATATGATGCAGTTTCCATTTGACCGGATGAATTATCAATAAATGATCAAAATGGTCCGGTTAGTTCAAACAATGCCAGCGTTTCGCCCCAGTGTGCCGTTGGGCTCGTCAGTTGGTAAAGACACACCTACCAATAGGCGTGGCTAGCACATACTGAGAAGGCCATGCAAGACACAAAATACAAGCAGTATTGACGTCACGTGAATGCCAATGTGCTATGGGAGTCAAACTCCCTTTCATAAGACTACAGCCTTACCTTGGCAATCGAATAAGGTTTTGAATATTCCAGAAAGGAATATGATGCAGTTTCCACTTGAGCGGATGAATTATCAATAAATGATCAAAATGGTCCGGTTAGCTCAAACAATGCCAGCGTTTCGTTCCAGTGTGCCGTTGCGCTCGTCAGTTGGTACAGACTCACCTACCAATAGGCGTGGCTAGCACATACCGAGAAGGCCATGCAAGACACAAAATACAACCAGTATTGACGTCACGAGCATGCCAATGTGCTACGGGAGTCAAACTCCCTTTCATAAAGACAAAAGCCTTACCTTGGCAATCCAAATAAGGTTTTGAATATTCACGAAGGGAATATGATGCAATTTCCAGTTGAGCGGATGAATTATCAATAAATGATCAAAATGGTCCGGTTAGCTCAAACAATGCCAGCGTTTCGCCCCAGTGTACCGTTGGGCTCGTGAGTTGGTACAGACACACCTACCAATACGCGTGGCTAGCACATACTGAGAAGGCCATGCAGACACAAAATACAAGCAGTATTGACGTCACGAGCGTGCCAATGTGTTACGGGAATCAAACTCCCTTTCATCGAGACAAAAGCCTTACCTTGGCAATCCAAATAAGGTTTTGAATATTCCAGAAGGGAATATGATGCAGTTTCCATTTGAGCGGATGAATTATCAATAAATGATCAAAATGGTCCGGTTAGCTCAAACAATGCCAGCGTATCACACCAGTGTGCCGTTGGGCTCGTCAGGTGGTACAGACACACCTAGGAATACGCGTGGCTAGCACATACTGACAAGGCCATGCAAGACACAAAATACAAGCAGTATTGACGTCACGAGCATGCCATGTGCTACGGTATCCAACTCCCTTTCATAAGAGCAAAAGACTTACCTTGGCAATCCAAATAATGTTTTGAATATTCCAGAAGGGAATATGATGCAGTTTCCATTTGAGCGGATGAATAATCAATAAATGATCAAAATGGTCCGGTTATCTCAAACAATGCCAGCGTTTCACCCCATTGTGCCGTTGGGCTCGTCAGTTGATACAGATACGCCTACCAATACGCGGGGCTAGCACATACTGAGAAGGCCATTCAAGACATAAAATACAAGTTGTATTGACGTCACGAGCATGCCAATGTGATACGGGAGTCAAACTCCCTTTCATAAACACAAAAGCCTTACCTTGGCAATCCAAATAGGATTTGAATATTCCAGAAGGGAATATAATGTAGTTTCCATTTGAGCGGATGAATTATCAATAAATGATCAAAATGGTCCGGTTAGCTCAAACAATGCCAGCGTTTCGCCCCAGTGTGCCGTTGGGCTCGTCAGTTGGTACAGACACACCTAAGAATACGCGTGGCTAGCACATACTAAGAAGGCCATGCAAGACACAAAATACAACCAGTATTGACGTCACGAGCATGCCAATTTGCTACGGTATCCAACTCCCTTTCATAAAGACAAAAGCCTTACCTTGGCAATCCAAATAATGTTTTGATTATTCAAGAAGGGAATATGATGCAGTTTCCATTTGAGCGGATGTATTATCAATAAATGATCAAAATGGTCCGGTTAGCTCAAACAAGACCAGCGTCTCGCCCCAGTGTGCAGTTGGGCTCGTCAATTTGTACAGACACACCTACAAATACGAGTGGCTAGCACATACTGAGAAGGCCATGCAAGACACAAAATACAAGCTGTATTGACGTCACGAGCATTCCAATGTGCTACGGGAGTCAAACTCCCTTTCATCAGGACAAAAGCCTTACCTAGGCAATGCAAATAAGGTTTTGAATATTCCAGAAGGGAATATGATGCAGTTTCCATTTGAGCGGATGAATTTTCAATAAATGATCAAAATGGTCCGCTTAGCTCAAACAATGCCAGCGTTTCGCTCCACTGTGCCGTTGGGCTCGTCAGTTGGTACAGACACACCTAAGAATACGCGTGGCTAGCACATACTGAGAAGGCCATGCAAGACACAAAATACTAGCAGTATTGACGTCACGAGGATGCCAATGTGCTACGGAAGTCAAACTCCCTTTCATAGAGACAAAAGCCTTACCTTGGCAATACAAATAAAGTTTTGAATATTCCAGAAGGGAATATGATGCAGTTTCCATTTGAGCGGATGAATTATCAATAAATGATCAAAATGGTCCTGTTAGTTCAAACAATGCCAGCGTTTCGCCACACTGTGCCGTTGGGCTCGTCAGTTGGTACAGACACACCTAAGAATACTCGTGGCTAGCACATACTGAGAAGGCCATGCAAGACACAAAATACTAGCAGTATTGACGTCACGAGGATGCCAATGTGCTACGGAAGTCAAGCTCCCTTTCATAAAGACAAAAGCCTTACCTTGGCAATCGAAATAAGGTTTTGAATACTCCAGAAGGGAATATGGTGCAGTTTCCATTTGAGCGGATTAATTATCAATAAATCTCCAAAATGGTCCGGTTACCTCAAACAATGCAAGCGTTTCGCCCCACTGTGCCGTTGGGCTCGTCTGTTGGTACAGACACACCTACCAATACGCGAGGCTAGCTAATACCGAGAAGGCCATGCAAGACACAAAATACAAGCATATTGACGTCACGAGCATGCCAATGTGCTACGGGAGTCAAACTCCCTTTCATAAAGACAAAAGCCTTACCTTATCAATCCAAATAAGGTTTTGAATATTCCATAAGGGAATATGATGCAGTTTCCATTTGACCGGATGAATTATCAATAAATGATCAAAATGGTCCGGTTAGTTCAAACAATGCCAGCGTTTCGCCCCAGTGTGCCGTTGGGCTCGTTAGTTGGTAAAGACACACCTACCAATAGGCGTGGCTAGCACATACTGACAAGGCCATGCAAGACACAAAATACAAGCAGTATTGACGTCACGTGCATGCCAATGTGCTATGGGAGTCAAACTCCCTTTCATAAGACTACAGCCTTACCTTGGCAATCGAAATAAGGTTTTGAATATTCCAGAAAGGAATATGATGCAGTTTCCATTTGAGCGGATGAATTATCAATAAATCACCAAAATGGTCCGGTTACCTCAAACAATGCCAGCGTTTCGCCCCAGTGTGCCGTTGGGCTCGTTAGTTGGTAAAGACACACCTACCAATAGGCGTGGCTAGCACATACTGAGAAGGCCATGCAAGACACAAAATACAAGCAGTATTGACGTCACGTGCATGCCAATGTGCTATGGGAGTCAAACTCCCTTTCATAAGACTACAGCCTTACCTTGGCAATCGAAATAAGGTTTTGAATACTCCAGAAGGGAATATGGTGCAGTTTCCATTTGAGCGGATTAATTATCAATAAATCACCAAAATGTTTCGGTTACCTCAAACAATGCCAGCGTTTCGCCCCAGTGTGCCGTTGGGCTCGTTAGTTGGTAAAGACACACCTACCAATAGGCGTGGCTAGCACATACTGAGAAGGCCATGCAAGACACAAAATACAAGCAGTATTGACGTCACGTGCATGCCAATGTGCTATGGGAGTCAAACTCCCTTTCATAAGACTACAGCCTTACCTTGGCAATCGAAATAAGGTTTTGAATATTCCAGAAAGGAATATGATGCAGTTTCCATTTGAGCGGATGAATTATCAATAAATGATCAAAATGGTCCGGTTAGCTCAAACAATGCCAGCGTTTCGCTCCAGTGTACCGTTGGGCTCGTCAGTTGGTACAGACTCACCTACCAATAGGCGTGGCTAGCACATACCGAGAAGGCCATGCCAGACACAAAATTCAACCAGTATTGATGTCACGAGCATGCCAATGTGCTACGGGAGTCAAACTCCCTTTCATAAAGACAAAAGCCTTACCTTGGCAATCCAAATAAGGTTTTGAATATTCACGAAGGGAATATGATGCAATTTCCAGTTGAGCGGATGAATTATCAATAAATGATCAAAATGGTCCGGTTAGCTCAAACAATGCCAGCGTTTCGCCCCAGTGTACCGTTGGGCTCGTGTGTTGGTACAGACACACCTACCAATAGGCGTGGCTAGCACATACTGAGAAGGCCATGCAGACACCAAATACAAGCAGTATTGACGTCACGAGCGTGCCAATGTGTTACGGGAATCAAACTCCCTTTCATCGAGACAAAAGCCTTACCTTGGCAATCCAAATAAGGTTTTGAATATTCCAGAAGGGAATATGATGCAGTTTCCATTTGAGCGGATGAATTATCAATAAATGATCAAAATGGTCCGGTTATCTCAAACAATGCCAGCGTTTCGCCCCAGTGTGCCGATGGGCTCGTCAGTTGGTACAGACACACCTACCAATACGCGCGGCTAGCACATACGGAGAAGGCCATGCAAGACACAAAATAAGAGCAGTATTGGCGCAACGAGCATGCCAATGTGCTACGGTATCCAACTCCCTTTCATAAAGACAAAAGACTTACCTTGGCAATCCAAATAATGTTTTGAATATTCCAGAAGGGAATATGATGCAGTTTCCATTTGAGCGGATGTATTATCAACAAATGATCAAAATAGTCCGGTTAGCTCAAACAAGACCAGCGTTTCGCCCCAGTGTGCCGTTGGGCTCGTCAATTTGTACAGACACACCTAAAGATACGCGTGGCTAGCACATACTGAGATGGCCATGCAAGACACAAAATACAAGCAGTATTGACGCCACGAGCATGCCAATGTGCTACGTGAGTCAAACTCCCTTTCTTAGAGACAAAAGCCTTACCTTGGCAATCCAAATAAGGTTTTGAATATCCCAGAAGGGAATATGGTGCAGTTTCCATTTGAGCGGTTGAATTATCAATAAATCACCAAAATGGTCCGATTAGTTCAAACAATGCCAGCGTTTCGTCCCAGTGTGCCGTTGGGCTCGTCAGTTGGCACAGACACAGCTACCAATACGCACGGCTAACACATACTTAGAAGGCCATGCAAGGAACAAAATTCAAGCAGTATTTACGTCTCGAGCATGCCAATGTGCTACGGGACTCAAACACCCTTTCATCAGGAGAAAGCCTTACCTTGGCAATCCAAATAAGGTTTTTGAATATTCCAGAAGGGAATATGATGCTGTTTCCATTTGAGAGGATGAATTATCAATAAATGATCAAAATGGTCCGGTTAGCTCAAACAATGCCAGCGTTTCGCCCCACTGTGCCGATGGGCTTGTCGGTTGGTACAGACACGCCTACCAATACGCGTGGCTAGCACAATTTAAGAAGGCCATGCAACACACAAAATACAAGCAGTATTGACATCACGAGCATGACAATGTGCTACGGGAGTCAAACTCCCTTTCATAAAGACAAAAGCCTTACCTTGGCAATCCATATAAGGTTTTGAATATTCCAGGAGGGAATATGATTCAGTTTCAATTTGAGCGAACGAATTATCAATAAATGATCGGAATGGTCCGGTTAGCTCAAACAATGCCAGCGTTTCGCCCCAGTGTGCCGTTGGGCTCGTCAGTTGGTACAGACACACCTACCAATACGCGTGGCTAGCACATAATGAGAAGGCCATGCAAGACACAAAATACAAGCAGTATTGACGTCACGAGCGTGCCAATGTGTTACGGGTATCAAACTCCCTTTCATCGAGACAAAAGCCTTACCTTGGCAATCCAAATAATGTTTTGAATATTCCAGAAGGGAATATGATGCAGTTTCCATTGGAGCGGATGGATTATCAATAAATGATCAAAATGGTCCGGTTAGCTCAAACAATGCCAGCGTTTCGCCCTAGTGTGCCGTTGGGCTCATCAGTTGGTACAGATACGCCTACCAATACGCGTGGCTAGCACATACAGAGAAGGCCATGCAAGTCATAAAATACAAGCTGTATTGACGTCACGAGCATGTCAATATGCTACGTGAGTCTAACTCCCTTTCATAAAGACAAAAGCCTTACCTTGGCAATCCAAAAAAGATTTGAATATTCCAGAAGGGAATATGATGTAGTTTCCATTTGAGCGGATGAATTATCAATAAATGATCAAAATGGTCCGGTTTGCTCAAACAATGCCAGCGTTTTGCCCCAGTGTGCCGTTGGGCTCGTCAGTTGGTACAGACACACCTAAGAATACGCGTGGCTAGCTCATACTGAGAAGGCCATGCAAGACACAAAATACAAGCAGTATTGACGTCACGAGCATGCCAATGTGCTACGGTATCCAACTCCCTTTCATAAAGGCAAAAGCCTTACCTTGGCAATCCAAATAATGTTTTGAATATTCCAGAAGGGAATATAATGCAGTTTCCTTTTGAGCGGATGAATAATCAATAAATGATCAAAATGGTCCGGTTATCTCAAACAATGCCAGCGTTTCGCCCCAGTGTGCCGTTGGGCTCGTCAGTTGGTACAGACACACCTACCAATACGCGCAGCTAGCACATACTGAGAAGGCCATGCAAGACACAAAATACAAGCAGTATTGACGCAAAGACCATGCCAATGTGCTACGGTATCCAACTCCCTTTCATAAAGACAAAAGCCTTACCTTGGCAATCCAAATAATGTTTTGAATATTCCAGAAGGGAATATGATGCAGTTTCCATTTGAGCGGATGTATTATCAATAAATGATCAAAATGGTCCGGTTAGCTCTAACAAGACCAGCGTTTCGCCCCAGTGTGCCGTTGGGCTCGTCAATTTGTACAGACACACCTACAAATACGCGTGGCTAGCACATACTGAGAAGGCCATGCAAGACACAAAATAAAAGCAGTATTGACGTCACGAGCATGCCAATGTGCTACGGGAGTCAAACTCCCTTTCTTAAAGACAAAAGCTATACCTTGGCAATCCAAATAAGGTTTTGAATATTCCAGTAGAGAATATGGTGCAGTTTCCATTTGAGCGGTTGAATTATCAATAAATCACCAAAATGTTCCGATTAGCTCAAACAATGCCAGCGTTTCGCCCCAGTGTGCCGTTGGGCTCGTCAGTTGGTACAGACGCAGCTATCAATACGCACGGCTAGCACATACTTAGAAGGCCATGCAAGACAGAAAATACAAGCAGTATTGACGTCACGAGCATGCTAATGTGCTACGGGAGTCAAACCCCCTTTCATCAGGAAAAAAAAGCCTTACCTTGGCAATCCATATAAGGTCCTGAATATCCCAGAAGGGAATATGATGCTGTTTCCATTTGAGAGGATGAATTATCAATAAGTGATCAAAATGGTCCGGTTAGCTCAAACAATGCCAGCGTTTCGCCCCACTGTTCGAATGGTCTTGTCGGTTGGTACAGACACGCCTACCAATACGCGTGGCTAGCACAAACTGAGAAGGCCATGCAACACACAAAATACAAGCAGTATTGACGTCACGAGCATGCCAATGTGCTACGGGAGTCAAACTCCCTTTCATAAAGACAAAAGCCTTACCTTGGCAATCCAAATAAGGTTTTGAATATTCCAGAAGGGAATATGATGCAGTTTCGATTTGAGCGGATGATTTATCAATAAATGATCAAAATGGTCCGGTTAGCTCAAAAAATGCCAGCGAATCGCCCCTGTGTGCCGTTGGGCTCGTCAGTTGGTACAGACACGCCTACCAATACGCGTGGCTAGCACATACTGAGAAGGCCATGCAAGACACAAAATACAAGCAGTATTGACGTCACGAGCATGCCAATGTGCTACGGGAGTCAAACTCCCTTTCATTAAGATAAAAGCCTTACCTTGGCAATCCAAATAAGGTTTTGAATATTCCAGAAGGGAATATGATGCTGTTTCCATTTGAGAGGATGAATTATCAGTAAATGATCAAAATGGTCCGGTTAGCTCAAACAATGCCAGCGTTTCGCCCCACTGTGCCGATGGGCTTGTCGGTTGGTACAGACACGCCTACCAATACGCGTGGCTAGCACAAACTGAGGAGGCCATGCAACACACAAAATACAAGCAGTATTGACGTCACGAGCATGCCAATGTGCTACGGGAGTCAAGCTCCCTTTCATAAAGAAAAAAGCCTTACCTTGGCAATCCAAATAAGGTTTTGAATATTCCAGAAGGGAATATGATGCAGTTTCGATTTGAGCGGATGATTTATCAATAAATGATCAAAATGGTCCGGTTAGCTCAAAAAATGCCAGCGAATCGCCCCAGTGTGCCGTTGGGCTCGTCAGTTGGTACAGACTCACCTACCAATAGGCGTGGCTAGCACATTCTGAGAAGGCCATGCAAGACACAAAATACAAGCAGTATTGACGTCACGAGCATGCCAATGTGCTACGGGAGTCAAACTCCCTTTCATAAAGACAAAAGCCTTACCTTATCAATCCAAATAATGATTTGAATATTCCAGAAGGGAATATGATGCAGTTTCCATTCGAGCGGATGAATTATCAATAAATCACCAAAATAGTCCTGTTAGCTCAAACAATGGCACCGTTTCGCCCCAGTGTGCCGTTGGGCTCGCCAGTTGGTACAGACACACCTACAAATACGCGTGGCTAGCACATACTGAGAAGGCCATGCAAGACACAAAATACAAGCAGTATTGACGTCACGAGCTTGCCAATGTGCTACGGGAGTCAAACTCCCTTTCATAAGACAACAGCCTTACATTGGCAATCGAAATAAGGTTTTGAATATTCCAGAAGGGAATATGATGCAGTTTCCATTTGAGCGGATGAATTATCAATAAATGATCAAAATGGTCCGGTTAGCTCAAACAATGCCAGCGTTTCGCTCCAGTGTGCCTTTGGGCTCGTCAGTTGGTACAGACACACCTACCAATACGCGTGGCTAGCACATAATGAGAAGGCCATGCAAGACACAAAATACAAGCAGTATTGACGTCACGAGCGTGCCAATGTGTTATGGGAATCAAACTCCCTTTCATAAAGACAAAAGCCTTACCTTGGCAATCCATATAAGGTTTTGAATATTCCAGGAGGGAATATGATGCAGTTTCCATTTGAGCGGATGAATTATCAATAAATGATCAAAATGGTCCGGTTAGCTCAAACAATGCCAGCGTTTCGCCCCAGTGTGCCGTTGGGCTCATCAGTTGGTACAGATACGCCCACCAAAACGCGTGGCTAGCACATACAGAGAAGGCCATGCAAGTCATAAAATACAAGCTGTATTGACGTCACGAGCATGTCAATGTGCTACGGGAGTCAAACTCCCTTTCATAAAGACAAAAGCCTTACCTTGGCAATCCAAAAAAGATTTGAATATTCCAGAAGGGAATATGATGTAGTTTCCATTTGAGCGGAGGAATTATCAATAAATGATCAAAATGGTCCGGTTAGCTCAAACAATGCCAGCGTTTCGCCCCAGTGTGCCGTTGGGCTCGTCAGTTGGTACAGACACACCTAAGAATACGCGTGGCTAGCACATACTGAGAAGGCCATGCAAGACACAAAATACAAGCAGTATTGACGTCACGAGCATGCCAATGTGCTACGGTATCCAAATCCCTTTCATAAAGGCAAAAGCCTTACCTTGGAAATCCAAATAATGTTTTGAATATTCCAGAAGGGAATATGATGCGGTTTCCTTTTGAGCGGATGAATAATCAATAAATGATCAAAATGGTCCGGTTATCTCAAACAATGCCAGCGTTTCGCCCCAGTGTGCCGTTGGGCTCGTCAGTTGGTACAGACACACCTACCAATACGCGCGGCTAGCACATACTGAGAAGGCCATGCAAGACACAAAATACAAGCAGTATTGACGCAACGAGCATGCCAATGTGCTACGGTATCCAACTCCCTTTCATAAAGACAAAAGCCTTACCTTGGCAATCCAAATAATGTTTTGAATATCCCAGAAGGGAATATGATGCTGTTTCCATTTGAGAGGATTAATTATCAATAAGTGATCAAAATGGTCCGGTTAGCTCAAACAATGCCAGCATTTCGCCCCACTGTGCCGATGGGCTTGTCGGTTGGTACAGACACGCCTACCAATACGCGTGGCTAGCACAAACAGAGAAGGCCATGCAACACACAAAATACAAGCAGTATTGACGTCACGAGCATGCCAATGTGCTACGGGAGTCAAGCTCCCTTTCATAAAGACAAAAGCCTTACCTTGGCAATCCAAATAAGGTTTTGAATATTCCAGAAGGGAATATGATGCAGTTTCGATTTGAGCGGATGATTTATCAATAAATGATCAAAATGGTCCGGTTAGCTCAAAAAATCCAGCGAATCGCCCCAGTGTGCCGTTGGGCTCGTCAGTTGGTACAGACTCACCTACCAATAGGCGTGGCTAGCACATTCTGAGAAGGCCATGCAAGACACAAAATACAAGCAGTATTGACGTCACGAGCATGCCAATGTGCTACGGGAGTCAAACTCCCTTTCATAAAGACAAAAGCCTTACCTTATCAATCCAAATAATGATTTGAATATTCCAGAAGGGAATATGATGCAGTTTCCATTCGGGCGGATGAATAATCAATAAATGATCAAAATTGTCCGGTTATCTCAAACAATACCAGCGTTTCGCCCCAGTGTGCCGTTGGGCTCGTCAGTTGGTACAGAAACACCTACCAATACGCGCGGCTAGCACATACTGAGAAGGCCATGCAAGACACAAAATACAAGCAGTATTGACGCAACGAGCATGCCAATGTGCTACGGTATCCAACTCCCTTTCATAAAGACAAAAGCCTTACCTTGGCAATCAAATAATGTTTTGAATATCCCAGAAGGGAATATGATGCTGTTTCCATTTGAGAGGATTAATTATCAATAAGTGATCAAAATGGTCCGGTTAGCTCAAACAATGCCAGCGTTTCGCCCCACTGTGCCGATAGGCTTGTCGGTTGGTACAGACACGCCCACCAAAACGCGTGGCTAGCACATACAGAGAAGGCCATGCAAGTCATAAAATACAAGCTGTATTGACGTCACGAGCATGTCAATGTGCTACGGGAGTCAAACTCCCTTTCATAAAGACAAAAGCCTTACCTTGGCAATCCAAAAAAGATTTGAATATTCCAGAAGGGAATATGATGTAGTTTCCATTTGAGCGGAGGAATTATCAATAAATGATCAAAATGGTCCGGTTAGCTCAAACAATGCCAGCGTTTCGCCCCAGTGTGCCGTTGGGCTCGTCAGTTGGTACAGACACAACTAAGAATACGCGTGGGTAGCACATACTGAGAAGGCCATGCAAGACACAAAATACAAGTAGTATTGACGTCACGAGCATGCCAATGTGCTACGGTATCCAAATTCCTTTCATAAAGGCAAAAGCCTTACCTTGGAAATCCAAATAATGTTTTGAATATTCCAGAAGGGAATATGATGCAGTTTCCTTTTGAGCGGATGAATAATCAATAAATGATCAAAATGGTCCGGTTATCTCAAACAATGCCAGCGTTTCGCCCCAGTGTGCCGTTGGGCCCGTCAGTTGGTACAGACACACCTACCAACACGCGCGGCTAGCACATACTGAGAAGGCCATGCAAGACACAAGATACAAGCAGTATTGACGCAACGCGCATGCCAATGTGCTACGGTATCCAACTCCCTTTCATAAAGACAAAAGCCTTACCTTGGCAATCAAAATAATGTTTTTAATATCCCAGAAGGGAATATGATGCTGTTTCCATTTGAGAGGATTAATTATCAATAAGTGATCAAAATGGTCCGGTTAGCTCAAACAATGCCAGCGTTTCGCCCCAGTGTGCCGTTGGGCTCGTCAATTGGTACAGACGCACCTACCAATACGCGTGGCTAGCACATACTGAGAAGGCCATGCAAGACACAAAATAAAAGCAGTATTGACATCACGAGCATGCCAATGTGCTACGGGAGTCAAACGCCCTTTCATAAAGACAAAAGCCTTACCTTGGCAATCCAAATAAGGTTTAGAATATTCCAGAAGGGAATATGATGCAGTTTCCATTTGAGCGGATGAATTATCAATAAATGATCAAAATGGTCCGGTTAGCTCAAAAAATGCCAGCGTTTCGCCCACTGTGCCGTTGAGCTTGTCAGTTGGTACAGACATTCCTACCAATACGCGTGCCTAGCACATACTGAGAAGGCCATGCAAGACACAAAATACAAGTAGTATTGACGTCACGAGCATGCCAAAGTGCTACGGGAGTCAAGCTCCCTTTCATAAAGCCAAAGCCTTACCTTGGCAATCCAAATAAGGTTTTGAATATTCCAGAAGGGAATATGGGGCAGTTTCCATCTGAGCGGATGAATTATCAATTAATGATCAAAAAGTTCGGGTTAGCTCAAACAATGCCAGCGTTTCGCCCCAGTGTGCCGTTCGGCTCGTCAGTTGGTACAGACACGCCTACCAATACGCGTGGTTAGCACATACTGAGAAGGCCATGCAAGACACAAAATACAAGCAGTATTGACGTCACGAGCATGCCAATGTGCTACGGGAGTCAAACTCCCCTTCATAAAGACAAAAGCCTTACCTTGGCAATCCAAATAAGGTTTTGAATATTCCAGAAGGGAATATGGTGCAGATTCCATTTGAGCGGATTAATTATCAATAAATCACCAAAATAGTCCGGTTAGCTCAAACAATGCCAGCGTTTCGCCCAAGTGTGCCGTTGGGCTCGTCAGTTGGTACAGACACACATACCAATACGCGTGGCTAGCACATACTGAGAAGGCCATGCCAGACACAAAATACAAGCAGTATTGACGTCACGAGCATGCCAATGTGCTACGGGAGTCAAACTCCCTTTCATAAAGACAGAAGCCTTACCTTGGCAATCCAAATAAGGTTTTGAATATTCCAGAAAGGAATATGGTGCAGTTTCAATTTCAGCGGATTAATTATCAATAAATCACCAAAATAGTCGGGTTAGCTCACACAATGCCAGCGTTTCGCCCCAGTATGCCGATCGGCTCGTCAGTAGGTACAGACATGCCTACCAATACGCGTGGCTAGCACATACTGAGAAGGCCATGCAAGACACAAAATACAAGCAGTATTGACGTCACGAGCATGCCAATGTGCTACGGAAGTCAAACTCCCTTTCATAAAGACAAAAGCCTTACCTTATCAATCCAAATAATGTTTTGAATATTCCAGAAGGGAATATGATGCTGTTTCCATTTGAGCGGATGATTTATCAATAAATCACCTAAATAGTCCTGTTAGCTCAAACAATGCCAGCGTTTCGATCCAGTGCGCCGTTGGGCTCGCCAGTTGGTACAGACACACCTACCAATACGCGTGGCTAGCACATACTGAGAAGGCCATGCAAGTCACAAAATACAAGCAGTATTGACGTCACGAGCATGCCAACGTGCTACGGGAGTCAAACTCCCTTTCATAATGACAAAATCCTTACCTTGGCAATCCAAATGAGGTTTTGAATATTCCAGATGGGAATATGACGCAGTTTCCATTTGAGCGGATGAATTATCAATAAATGATCAAAATGGTCCGGTTAGCTCAAACAATGCCAGCGTTTCGCCCCAGTGTGCTGTTGGGCTCGTCAGTTGGTACAGACACACCTAAGAATACGCGTGGCTAGCACATACTGAGAAGGCCATGCAAGACACAAAATACAACCAGTATTGACGTCACGAGCATGCCAATGTGCTACGGTATCCAACTCCTTTTCATAAAGACAAAAGCCTTACCTTGGCAATCCAAATAATGTTTTGATTATTCCAGAAAGTAATATGATGCAGTTTCCATTTGAGCGGATATATTATCAATAAATGATCAAAATGGTCCCGTTAGATCAAACAAGAACAGCGTTTCGCCCCAGTGTGCCGTTGGGCTCGTCAATTTGTACAGACACACTTACAAATACGCGTGGCTAGCACATACTGAGAAGGCCATGCAAGACACAAAATACAAGCAGTATTGACGTCACGAGCATGCCAATGTGCTACGGGAGTCAAACTCCCTTTCATCAGGACAAAAGCCTTACCTAGGCAATGCAAATAAGGCTTTGAATATTCCAGAAGGGAATATGATGCAGTTTCCATTTGAGCGGATGAATTATCAATAAATGATCAAAATGGTCCGCTTAGCTCAAACAATGCCAGCGTTTCGCCCCAGTGTGCCGTTGGGCTCATCAGTTGGTACAGATACGCCTACCAATACGCGTGGCTAGCACATACTGAGAAGGCCATGCAAGACATAAAATACAAGCTGTATTGACATCACGAGCATGCCAATGTGCTACGGGAGTCAAACTCCCTTTCACAAAGACAAAAGCCTTACCTTGGCAATCCAAATAAGGTTTAGAATATTCCAGAAGGGAATATGATGCAGTTTCCATTTGAGCGGATGAATTATCAATAAATGATCAAAATGGTCCGCTTAGCTCAAACAATGCCAGCGTTTCGCCCCAGTGTGCCGTTGGGCTCGTCAGTTGGTACAGACACACCTAATAATACGCGTGGCTAGCTCATACTGTGAAGGCCATGCAAGACATAAAATACAAGCTGTATTGACATCACGAGCATGCCAATGTGCTACGGGAGTCAAACTCCCTTTCACAAAGACAAAAGCCTTACCTTGGCAATCCAAATAAGATTTAGAATATTCCAGAAGTGAATATGATGCAGTTTCCATTTGAGCGGATGAGTAATCAATAAATGATCAAAATGGTCCGGTTATCTCAAACAATGCCAGCGTTTCGCCCCAGTGTGCCGTTGGGCTCGTCAATTGGTACAGACGCTACCAATACGCGTGGCTAGCACATACTGAGAAGGCCATGCAAGACACAAAATACAAGCAGTATTGACATCACGAGCATGCCAATGTGCTACGGGAGTCAAACGCCCTTTCATAAAGACAAAAGCCTTACCTTGGCAATCCAAATAAGGTTTAGAATATTCCAGAAGGGAATATGATGCAGTTTCCATTTGAGCGGATGAATTATCAATAAATGATCAAAATGGTCCGGTTAGCTCAAAAAATGCCAGCGATTCGCCCCACTGTGCCGTTGAGCTTGTCAGTTGGTACAGACATTCCTACCAATACGCGTGGCTAGCACATACTGAGAAGGCCATGCAAGACACAAAATACGAGTAGTATTGACGTCACGAGCATGCCAAAGTGCTACGGGAGTCAAGCTCCCTTTCATAAAGCCAAAGCCTTACCTTGGCAATCCAAATAAGGTTTTGAATATTCCAGAAGGGAATATGGGGCAGTTTCCATCTGAGCGGATGAATTATCAATAAATGATCAAAAAGGTCGGGTTAGCTCAAACAATGCCAGCGTTTCGCCCCAGTGTGCCGTTCGGCTCGTCAGTTGGTACAGACACGCCTACCAATACGCGTGGTTAGGACATACTGAGAAGGCCATGCAAGACACAAAATACAAGCAGTATTGACGTCACGAGCATGCCAATGTGCTACGGGAGTCAAACTCCCTTTCATAATGACAAAATCCTTACCTTGGCAATCCAAATGAGGTTTTGAATATTCCAGATGGGAATATGATGCAGTTTCCATTTGAGCGGATG
The DNA here is from genome assembly GCA_946902985.2 of Meconema thalassinum. Taxonomy (NCBI): domain Eukaryota; kingdom Metazoa; phylum Arthropoda; class Insecta; order Orthoptera; family Tettigoniidae; genus Meconema; species Meconema thalassinum. Next base: position 346,342,059 of record OX336390.1, read on the forward strand.
AATTATCAATAAATGATCAAAATGGTCCGGTTAGCTCAAACAATGCCAGCGTTTCGCCCCAGTGGGCTGTTGGGCTCGTCAGTTGGTACAGACACACCTAAGAATACGCGTGGCTAGCACATACTGAGAAGGCCATGCAAGACACAAAATACAACCCGTATTGACGTCACGAGCATGCCAATGTGGTACGGTATCCAACTCCCGTTCATAAAGACAAAAGCCTTTCCTTGGCAATCCAAATAAGGTTTTGAATATTCCAGAAAGGAATATGGTGCAGTTTCCATTTCAGCGGATTAATTATCAATAAATCACCAAAATAGTCCGGTTAGCTCAAACAATGCCAGCGTTTCGCCCCAGTGTGCCGTTGGGCTCGTCAGTTGGCACAGACACACATACCAATACGCACGGCTAGCACATACTGAGAAGGCCATGCAAGACAGAAAATACAAGCAATATTGACGTCACGAGCATGCCAACGTGCTACGGGAGTCAAACTCCCTTTCATAATGACAAAATCCTTACCTTGGCAATCCAAGTGAGGTTTTGAATATTCCAGATGGGAATATGATGCAGTTTCCATTTGAGCGGATGAATTATCAATAAATGATCAGAATGGTCCGGTTAGCTCAAACAATGCCAGCGTTTCGCCCCAGTGTGCCGTCTGGCTCGTCAATTGGTACAGACGCACCTACCAATACGCGTGGCTAGCACATACTGAGAAGGCCATGCAAGACACAAAATACAAGCAGTATTGATATCACGAGCATGCCAATGTGCTACGGGAGTCAAACGCCCTTTCATAAAGACAAAAGCCTTACCTTGGCAATCCAAATAAGGTTTAGAATATTCCAGAAGGGAATATGATGCAGTTTCCATTTGAGCGGATGAATTATCAATAAATGATCAAAATGGTCCGGTTAGCTCAAAAAATGCCAGCGTTTCGCCCCACTGTGCCATTGAGTTTGTCAGTTGGTACAGACACGCCTACCAATACGCGTGGCTGGCACATACTGAGAAGGCCATGCAAGACACAAAATACAAGCAGTATTGACGTCAGGAGCATGCCAAAGTGCTACGGGAGTCAAGCTCCCTTTCATAAAGCCAAAGCCTTACCTTGGCAATCCAAATAAGGTTTTGAATATTCCAGAAGGGAATATGGGGCAGTTTCCATTTGAGCGGATGAATTATCAATAAATGATCAAAAAGGTTGGGTTAGCTCAAACAATGCCAGCGTTTCGCCCCAGTGTGCCGTTCGGCTCGTCAGTTGGTACAGACACGTCTACCAATACGCGTGGCTAGCACATAATGAGAAGGCCATGCAAGACACAAAATACAAGCAGTATTGACGTCACGAGCATGCCAATGTGCTACGGAAGTCAAACTCACTTTCATAAACACAAAAGCCTTACCTTAACAATCCAAATAATATTTTGAATATTCCAGAGGGGAATATGATGCTGCTTCCATTTGAGCGAATGATTTTTCAATAAATCACCTAAATAGTCCTGTTAGCTCAAACAATGCCAGTTTTTCGCCCCAGTGCGCCGTTGGGCTCGCCAGTTGGTACAGACACACCTACCAATACGCGTGGCTAGCACATACTGAGAAGGCCATGCAGGACACAAAATACAAGCAGTATTGACGTCACGAGCATGCCAATGTGCTACGGGAGTCAAACTCCCCTTCATAAAGACAAAAGCCTTACCTTGGCAATCCAAATAAGGTTTTGAATATTCCAGAAGGGAATATGGTGCAGATTCCATTTGAGCGGATTAATTATCAATAAATCACCAAAATAGTCCTGTTAGCTCAAACAATGCCAGCGTTTCGCCCAAGTGTGCCGTTGGGCTCGTCAGTTGGTACAGACACACATACCAATACGCACGGCTAGCACTGAGAAGGCCATGCAAGACACAAAATACAAGCAGTATTGACGTCACGAGCATGCCAACGTGCTAGGGGACTCAAACTCCCTTTCATAATGACAAAAGCCTTACTTTGGCAATCCAAATAAGGTTTTGAATATTCCAGAAGGGAATATGATGCAGTTTCCATTTGAGCGGATGAATTATCAATAAATGATCAAAATGGTCCGGTTAGCTCAAACAATGCCAGCGTTTCGCCCCAGTGTGCCGTTGGGCTCGTCAGTTGGTACAGACACACCCAAGAATACGCGTGGCTAGCACATACTGAGAAGGCCATGAAAGACACAAAATACAACCAGTATTGACGTCACGAGCATGCCAATGTGGTACGGTATCCAACTCCCTTTCATAAAGACAAAAGCCTTACCTTGGCAATCCAAATAATGTTTTGAATATTCCAGAAGGGAATATGATGCAGTTTCCATGTGAGCGGATGTATTATCAATAAATGATCAAAATGGTCCGGTTAGCTCAAACAAGACCAGCGTTTCGCCCCAGTGTGCCGTTGGGCTCGTCAATTTGTACAGACACACCTGCAAATACGCGTGGCTAGCACATACTGAGAAGGCCATGCAAGACACAAAATACAAGCAGTATTGACGTCACGAGCATGCCAATGTGCTACGGTATCCAACTCCCTTTCATAAAGGCAAAAGCCTTACCTTGGCAACCTAAATAATGTTTTGAATATTCCAGAAGGGAATATGATTCAGTTTCCATTTGAGCGGATGAATAATCTATAAATGACCAAAATGGTCCGGGTATGTCAAACAATGCCAGCGTTTCTCCCCAGTGTGCCGTTGTGCTCGTCAATTGGTACAAACGCACCTACCAATACGCGTGGCTAGCACATACTGAGAAGGCCATGCAAGACACAAAATACAAGCAGTATTGACGTCACGAGCATGCCAATGTGCTACGGGAGTCATACGCCCTTTCATAATGACAAAAGCCTTTCCTTGGCAATCCAAATAAGGTTTAGAATATTCCAGAAGGGAATATGATGCAGTTTCCATTTGAGCGGATGAATTATCAATAAATGATCAAAATGGTCCGGTTAGCTCAAACAATGCCAGCGTTTCGCCCCACTGCGCAGTTGGGCTTGTCAGTTGGTACAGACACGCCTACCAATACGCGTGGCTAGCACATACTGAGAAGGCCATGCAAGACACAAAATACAAGCAGTATTGACGTCAAGATCATGCCAATGTGCTACGGTATCTAACTCCCTTTCATAAAGATAAAAGCCTTACCTTGGCAATCCAAATAATGTTTTGAATATTCCAGAAGGGAATATGGTGCAGATTCCATTTGAGCGGATATATTATCAATAAATGATCAAAATGGTCCGGTTAGCTCAAACAATGCCAGCGTTTCGCCCCAGTGTGCTGTTGGGCTCGTCAGTTGGTACAGACACACCTAAGAATACGCGTGGCTAGCACATACTGAGAAGGCCATGCAAGACACAAAATACAAGCAGTATTGACGTCACGAGCATGCCAATGTGCTACGGGAGTCATACGCCCTTTCATAAAGCCAAAGCCTTACCTTGGCAATCCAAATAAGGTTTTGAATATTCCAGAAGGGAATATGGGGCAGTTTCCATTTGAGCGGATGAATTATCAATAAATGATCAAAAAGGTTGGGTTAGCTCAAACAATGCCAGCGTTTCGCCCCAGTGTGTCGTCCGGCTCGTCAGTTGGTACAGACACGCCTACCAATACGCGTGGCTCGCACATACTGAGAAGGCCATGCAAGACACAAAATACAAGCAGTATTGACGTCACGAGCATGCCAATGTGCTACGGGAGTCAAACTCCCCTTCATAAAGACAAAAGCCTTACCTTGGCAATCCAAATATGGTTTTGAATATTCCAGAAGGGAATATGGTGCAGATTCCATTTGAGCGGATTAATTATCAATAAATCACCAAAATAGTCCGGTTAGCTCAAACAATGCCAGCGTTTCGCCCAAGTATGCCGTTGGGCTCGTCAGTTGGTACAGACACACATACCAATACGCGTGGCTAGCACATACTGAGAAGGCCATGCCAGACACAAAATACAAGCAGTATTGACGTCACGAGCATGCCAATGTGCTACGGGAGTCAAACTCCTTTTCATAAAGACAAAAGCCTTACCTTGGCAATCCAAATAAGGTTTTGAATATTCCAGAAAGGAATATGGTGCAGTTTCCATTTCAGCGGATTAATTATCAATAAATCACCAAAATAGTCCGGTTAGCTCAAACAATGCCAGCGTTTCGCCCCAGTGTGCCGTTGGGCTCGTCAGTTGGTACAGACACACATACCAATACGCACGGCTAGCACATACTGAGAAGGCCATGCAAGACAGAAAATACAAGCAATATTGACGTCACGAGCATGCCAATGTGCTACGGGAGTCAAACTCCCTTTCATAATGACAAAATCCTTACCTTGGCAATCCAAATAAGGTTTTGAATATTCCAGATAGGAATGTGATGCAGTTTCCATTTGAGCGGATGAATTATCAATAAATGATCAAAATGGTCCGGTTAGCTCAAACAATGCCAGCGTTTCGCCCCAGTGTGCTGTTGGGCTCGTCAGTTTGTACAGACACACCTAAGAATACGCGTGGCTAGCACATACTGAGAAGGCCATGCAAGACACAAAATACAAGCAGTATTGACGTCACGAGCATGCCAATGTGCTACGGTATCCAACTCCCTTTCATAAAGACAAAAGCCTTACCTTGGCAATCCAAATAATGTTTTGAATATTCCAGAAGGGAATATGATGTAGTTTCCATTTGAGCGGATATATTATCAATAAATGATCAAAATGGTCCGGTTAGCTCAAACAAGACCAGCGTTTCGCCCCAGTGTGCCGTTGGGCTCGTCAATTTGTACAGACACACTTACAAATACGCGTGGCTAGCACATACTGAGAAGGCCATGCAAGACACAAAATACAAGCAGTATTGACGTGACGAGCATGCCAATGTGCTACGATATCCAACTCCCTTTCATAAAGGCAAAAGCCTTACCTTGGCAATACAAATAAGGTTTTGAATATTCCAGAAGTGAATATGATGCAGTTTCCATTTGAGCGGATGAGTAATCAATAAATGATCAAAATGGTCCGGTTATCTCAAACAATGCCAGCGTTTCGCCCCAGTGTGCCGTTGGGCTCGTCAATTGGTACAGACGCACCTACCAATACGCGTGGCTAGCACATACTGAGAAGGCCATGCAAGACACAAAATACAAGCAGTATTGACATCACGAGCATGCCAATGTGCTACGGGAGTCAAACGCCCTTTCATAAAGACAAAAGCCTTACCTTGGCAATCCAAATAAGGTTTAGAATATTCCAGAAGGGAATATGATGCAGTTTCCATTTGAGCGGATGAATTATCAATAAATGATCAAAATGGTCCGGTTAGCTCAAAAAATGCCAGCGTTCCGCCCCACTGTGCCGTTGAGCTTGTCAGTTGGTACAGACACGCCTACCAATACGCGTGGCTAGCACATACCGAGAAGGCCATGCAAGACACAAAATACAAGCAGTATTGACGACACGAGCATGCCAAAGTGCTACGGGAGTCAAGCTCCCTTTCATAAAGCCAAAGCCTTACCTTGGCAATCCAAATAAGGTTTTGAATATTCCAGAAGGGAATATGGGGAAGTTTCCATTTGAGCGGATGAATTATCAATAAATGATCAAAAAGGTCGGGTTAGCTCAAACAATGCCAGCGTTTCGCCCCAGTGTGCCGTTCGGCTCGTCAGTTGGTACAGACACGCCTACCAATACGCGTGGCTAGCACATACTGAGAAGGCCATGCAAGACACAAAATACAAGCAGAATTGACGTCACGAGCATGCCAATGTGCTACGGAAGTCAAACTCCCTTTGATAAAGACAAAAGCCTTACCTTATCAATCCAAATAATATTTTGAATATTCCAGAGGGGAATATGATGCTGCTTCCATTTGAGCGAATGATTTTTCAATAAATCACCTAAATAGTCCTGTTAGCTCAAACAATGCCAGATTTTCGCCCCAGTGCGCCGTTGGGCTCGCCAGTTGGTACAGACACACCTACCAATACGCGTGGCTATCACATACTAAGAAGGCCATGCAAGACACAAAATACAAGCAGTATTGACGTCACGAGCATGCCAATGTGCTACGGGAGTCAAACTCCCCTTCATAAAGACAAAAGCCTTACCTTGGCAAACCAAATAAGGTTTTGAATATTCCAGAAGGGAATATGGTGCAGATTCCATTTGAGCGGATTAATTATCAATAAATCACCTAAATAGTCCGGTTAGCTCAAACAATGCCAGCGTTTCGCCCAAGTGTGCCGTTGGGCTCGTCAGTTGGTACAGACACACATACCAATACGCACGGCTAGCACATACTGAGAAGGCCATGCAAGACACAAAATACAAGCAATATTGACGTCACGAGCATGCCAACGTGCTACGGGACTCAAACTCCCTTTCATAATGACAAAAGCCTTACTTTGGCAATCCAAATAAGGTTTTGAATATTCCAGAAGGGAATATGATGCAGTTTCCATTTGAGCGGATGAATTATCAATAAATGATCAAAATGGTCCGGTTAGCTCAAACAATGCCAGCGTTTCGCCCCAGTGTGCCGTTGGGCTCGTCAATTTGTACAGTCACACCTACAAATACGCGTGGCTAGCACATACTGAGAAGGCCATGCAAGACACAAAATACAAGCAGTATTGACGTCACGAGCATGCCAATACGGTATCCAACTCCCTTTCGTAAAGGCAAAAGCCTTACCTTGGCAACCTAAATAATGTTTTGAATATTCCAGAAGGGAATATGATGCAGTTTCCATTTGAGCGGATGAATAATCAATAAATGATCAAAATGGTCCGGTTATGTCAAACAATGCCAGCGTTTCGCCCCAGTGTGCCGTTGGGCTCGTCAATTGGTACAGTCACACCTACAAATACGCGTGGCTAGCACATACTGAGAAGGCCATGCAAGACACAAAATACAAGCAGTATTGACGTCACGAGCATGCCAAAGTGCTACGGGAGTCATACGCCCTTTCATAAAGACAAAAGCCTTACCTTGGCAATACAAATAAGGTTTAGAATATTCCAGAAGGGAATATGATGCAGTTTCCATTTGAGCGGATGAATTATCAATAAATGATCAAAATGGTCCGGTTAGCTCAAACAGTGCCAGCGTTTCGCCCCACTGCGCCGTTGGGCTTGTCAGTTGGTACAGACACGCCTACCAATACGCGTGGCTAGCACATACTGAGAAGGCCATGCAAGACATAAAATACAAGTTGTATTGACGTCACGAGCATGACAATGTGATACGGGAGTAAAATTCCCTTTCATAAAGACAAAAGTCTTACCTTGGCAATCCAAATAGGATTTGAATATTCCGGAAGGGAATATAATGTAGTTTCCATTTGAGCGGATGAATTATCAATAAATGATCAAAACGGTCCGGTTAGCTCAAACAATGCAAGCGTTTCGCCCCAGTGTGCCGTTGGGCTCGTCAGTTGGTACAGACACACCTAACAATACGCGTGGCTAGCACATATTGAGATGGCCATGCAAGACATAAAATACAACCAGTATTGACGTCACGAGCAAGCCAATGTGCTACGGTATCCAACTCCCTTTCATAAAGACAAAAGCCTTACCTTGGCAATCCAAATAATGTTTTGAATATTCCAGAGGGGAATATGATGCAGTTTCCATTTGAGCGGATGTATTATCAATAAATGATCAAAATGGTCCGGTTAGCTGAAACAAGACCATCGTTTCGCCCCAGTGTGCCGTTGGGCTCGTCAATTTGTACAGACACACCTACAAATACGCGTGGCTAGCACATACTGAGAAGGCCATGAAAGACACAGAATACAAGCGGTATTGACGTCACGAGCATGCCAATGTGCTGCGGGAGTCAAACTCCCTTTCATCAGGACAAAAGCTTTACCTAGGCAATGCAAATAAGGTTTTGAATATTCCAGAAGGGAATATGATGCAGTTTCCATTTGAGCGGATGAATTATCAATAAATGATCAAAATGGTCCGGTTAGCTCAAACAATGCCAGCGTTTCGCCCCAGTGTGCCGTTGGGCTCGTCAATTGGTACAGACGCACCTAACAATACGCGTGGCTAGCACATACAGAGAAGGCCATGCAAGACACAAAATACAAGCAGTATTGACGTCACGAGCATGCCAATGTGCTACGGGAGTCAAACGCCCTTTCATAAAGACAAAAGCCTTACCTTGGCAATCCAAATAAGGTTTTGAATATTCCAGAAGGGAATATGATGCAGTTTCCATTTGTGCGGATGAATTATCAATAAATGATCAAAATGGTCCGGTTAGCTCATACAATGCCAGTGTTTCGCCCCAGTGTGCGTTGGGCTTGTCATTAGGTACAGACACGCCTACCAATACGCGTGGCTAGCACACACTGAGAAGGCCATGCAAGACACAAAATACAAGCAGTATTGACGTCACGAGCATGCCAATGTGCTACGGGAGTCAAGCTCCCTTTCATAAAGCCAAAGCCTTACCTTGGCAATCCAAATAAGGTTTTGAATATTCCAGAAGGGAATATGGGGAAGTTTCCGTTTAAGCGGATGAATTATCAATAAATGATCAAAAAGGTCGGGTTAGCTCAGACAATGCCAGCGTTTCGCCCCAGTGTGCCGTTCGGCTCGTCAGTTGGTACAGACACGCCTACCAATACGCTTGGCTAGCACATACAGAGAAGGCCATGCAAGACACAAAATACAAGCAGTATTGACGTCACGAGCATGCCAATGTGCTACGGTATCCAACTCCCTTTCATAAAGACAAAAGCCTTACCTTGGCAATCCAAATTATGTTTTGAATATTCCAGAAGGGAATATGATGCAGTTTCCATTTGAGCGGATGTATTATCAATAAATGATCAAAATGGTCCGGTTAGCTCAAACAAGACCAGCGTCTCGCCCCAGTGTGCAGTTGGGCTCGTCAATTTGTACAGACACACCTACAAATACGAGTGGCTAGCACATACTGAGAAGGCCATGCAAGACACAAAATACAAGCAGTATTGACGTCACGAGCATGCCAATGTGCTACGGGAGCAAACTCCCTTTCATCAGGACAAAAGCCTTTCCTAGGCAATGCAAATAAGGTTTTGAATATTCCAGGAGGGAATATGATGCAGTTTCCATTTGAGCGGATGAATTATCAATAAATGATCAAAATGGTCCGCTTAGCTCAAACAATGCCAGCGTTTCGCCCCACTGTGCCGTTGGGCTCGTCAGTTTGTACAGACACACCTAAGAATACGCGTGGCTAGCACATACTGAGAAGGCCATGCAAGACACAAAATACTAGCAGTATTGACGTCACGAGGATGCCAATGTGCTACGGAAGTCAAACTCCCTTTCATAGAGACAAAAGCCTTACCTTGGCAATACAAATAAAGTTTTGAATATTCCAGAAGGGAATATAATGCAGTTTCCATTTGAGCGGATGAATTATCAATAAATGATCAAAATGGTCCTGTTAGCTCAAACAATGCCAGCGTTTCGCCCCACTGTGCCGTTGGGCACGTCAGTTGGTATAGACACACCTAAGAATGCGCGTGGCTAGCACATACTGAGAAGGCCATGCAAGACACAAAATACTAGCAGTATTGCTGTCACGAGGATGCCAATGTGCTACGGAAGTCAAACTCCCTTTCATAAAGACAAAAGCCTTACCTTGGCAATCCAAATAATGTTTTGAATATTCCAGAAGGGAATATGATGTAGTTTCCATTTGAGGGATGAATTATCAATAAATAACCTAAATAGTCCTGTTAGCTCAAACAATGCCAGCGTTTCGCCCCAGTGTGCCGTTGGGCTTGCCAGTAGGTACAGACACACCTACCAATACGCGTGGCTAGCACATACTGAGAAGGCCATGCAAGACACAAAATACATGCCGTATTGACGTCACGAGCGTGCCAATGTGTACCGGGAATCAAACTCCCTTTCATCGAGACAAAAGCCTTACCATGGCAATCCAAATAAGGTTTTGAATATTCCAGAAGGGAATATGATGCAGTTTCCATTTGTGCGGATGAATTATCAATAAATGATCAAAATGGTCCGGTTAGCTCAAACAATGCCAGCGTTTCGCCCCCAGTGTGCCGTTGGGCTCGTCAGTTGGTAGTGATACGCCTAACTTACGCCTGGCTAGCACATACTGAGAAGGCCATGCAAGACATAAAATACAAGCTGTATTGACGTCACGAGCATTCAATGAGCTACGGGAGACAAGCTCCCTTTCATAAAGACAAAAGCCTTACCTTGGCAATCCAAATAAGATTTGAATATTCCAGAAGGGAATATGACGTAATTTCCATTTGAGCGGTGAATTGTCAATAAATGATCAAAATGGTCCGGTTAGCTCAAACAATGCCGGCGTTTCGCCCCAGTGTGCCGTTGGGCTCGTCAGTTGGTACAGACACACCTAAGAATACGCGTGGCTAGCACATACTGAGAAGGCCATGCAAGACACAAAATACAGGCAGTATTGACGTCACGAGCATGCCAATGTGCTACGGGATTCAAACTCCCTTTCATCAGGACAAAAGCCTTACCTTGGCAATCCAAATAAGGTTTTGAATATTCCAGAAGGGAATATGATGCAGTTTCCATTTGAGTGGATGAATTATCAATAAATGATCAAAATGGTCCGGTTAGCTCAAACAATGCCAGGGTTTCGCCCCACTGTGCCGTTGGGCTTGTCAGTTGGTACAGACACGCCTACCAATACGCGTGGCTAGCACATACTGAGAAGGCCATGCAAGACACAAAATAAAAGCAGTATTGACGTCACGAGCATGCCAATGTGCTACGGGAGTCAAACTCCCTTTCATAAAGACAAAAGCCTTACCTTGGCAATCCAAATAAGGTTTTGAATATTCCAGAAGGGAATATGATGCAGCTTCCATTTGCGCGGATGAATTATCAATAAATCTTCAAAATAGTCCGGTTAGCTCAAACAATGCCAGCGTTTCGCCCCAGTGTGCCGTTGGGCTCGTCAGTTGGTACAGACACATCTACCAATACGCGTGGCTAGCACATACCGAGAAGGCCATGCAAGACACAAAATACTAGCAGAATTGCCGTCACGAGGATGCCAATGTGCTACGGAAGTCAAACTCCCTTTCATAAGAAAAAAGCCTTACCATGGCAATCCAAATAATGTTTTGAATATTCCAGAAGGGAATATGATGTAGTTTCCATTTGAGGGATGAATTATCAATAAATAACCTAAATAGTCCGGTTAGCTCAAACAATGCCAGCGTTTCGCCCCAGTGTGCCGTTGGGCTTGCCAGTAGGTACAGACACACCTACCAATACGCGTGGCTAGCACATACTGAGAAGGCCATGCAAGACACAGAATACAAGCAGTATTGACGTCACGAAGATGCCAATGTGCTACTGGAGTCAAGCTCCCTTTCATAAAGACAAAAGCCTTACCTTGGCAATCCAAATAAGCTTTTGAATATTCCATGAGGGAATATGATGCAGTTTCGATTTGAGCGGATGATTTATCAATAAATGATCAAAATTGTCCGGTTAGCTCAAACATGCCAGCGTTTCGCCCCAGTGTGCCGTTGGGCTTGCCAGTTGGTACAGACACACCTACCAATACGCGTGGCTAGCACATACTGAGAAGGCCATGCAAGACACAAAATACAAGCCGTATTGACTTCAGGAGCATGCCAATGTGCTACGGGAGTCAAAATCCCTTTCATAAAGACAAAAGCCTTACCTCGGCAATCCAAATAAAGTTTTGAATATTCCAGAAGGGAATATGGTGCAGTTTCCATTTGAGCGGATGAATTATCAATAAATCACCGAAATGGTCCTGTTAGCTCAAAAAATTCCAGCGTTTCGCCCCAGTGTGCCGTTGGGCTCGTCAGTTGGTACAGACACACCTACTAATACGCACGGCTAGCACATTCTGAGAAAGCCATGCAAGACACAAAATACAAGCAGTATTGACGTCACGAGCTTGCCAATGTGCTACGGGAGTCAAACTCCCTTTCGTAAAGACAAAAGCCTTACCTTGGCAATCCAAATAAAGTATTGAATATTCCAGAAGGGAATATGATGCAGTTTCCATTTGAGCGGATGAATTATCAATAAATGATGAAAATGGTCCGCTTAGCTCAAACAATGCCAGCGTTTCGCCCCAGTGTGCCGTTGGGCTCATCAGTTGGTACAGATACGCCTACCAATACGCGTGGCTAGCACATACTGAGAAGGCCATGCAAGGCATAAAATACAAGCTGTATTGACGTCACGAGCATGCCAATGTGCTACGGGAGTCAAACTCACATTCATAAAGACAAAAGCCTTACTTTGGCAATCCAAAAAAGATTTGAATATTCCAGAAGGGAATATGATGTAGTTTCCATTTGAGCGGATGAATTATCAATAAATGATCAAAATGGTCCGGTTAGCTCAAACAATGCCAGGGTTTCGCCCCAGTGTGCCGTTGGGCTCGTCAGTTGGTACTGTCACACCTAAGAATACGCGGGGCTAGCACATACTGAGAAGGCCATGCAAGACACAAAATACAAGCAGTATTGACGTCACGCGAATGCAAATGTGCTACGGTATCCAACTCCCTTTCATAAAGGCAAAAGCCTTACCTAGGCAATCTAAATAATGTTTCGAATATTGCAGAATGGAATATGATGCAGTTTCCATTTGAGCGGATGAATAATCAATAAATGATCAAAATGGTCCGGTTATCTCAAACAATGCCAGCGTTTCGCCCCAGTGTGCCGTTGGGCTCGTCAATTGCTACAGACGCACCTAACAATACGCGTGGCTAGCACATACAGAGAAGGCCATGCAAGACACAAAATACAAGCAGTATTGACGTCACGAGCATGCCAATGTGCTACGGGAGTCAAACGCCCTTTCATAAAGACAAAAGCCTTACCTTGGCAATCCAAATAATGTTTTGAATATTCCAGAAGGGAATATGGTGCAGTTTCCATTTGAGCGGATGAATTATCAATAAATGATCAAAATGGTCGGGTTAGCTCAAACAATGCCAGCGTTTCGCCCCAGTGTGCCGTTGGGCTCGTCATTTGGTACAGACACGCCTACCAATACGCGTAGCTAGCACATACTGAGAAGGCCATGCAAGACACAAAATACAAGCAGTATTGACGTCACGAGCATGCCAATGTGCTACGGGAGTCAAACTCCCTTTCATAAAGACAAAAGCCTTACCTTGGCAATCCAAATAAGGTTTTGAATATTCCAGAAGGGAATATGATGCAGCTTCCATTTGCGCGGATGAATAATCAATAAATCTTCAAAATAGTCCGGTTAGCTCAAACAATGCCAGCGTTTCGCCCCAGTGTGCCGTTGGGCTCGTCAGTTGGTACAGACACATCTACCAATACGCGTGGCTAGGACATACTGAGAAGGCAATGCAAGACACAAAATACTAGCAGTATTGCCGTCACGAGGATGCCAATGTGCTACGGAAGTCAAACTCCCTTTCATAAGAAAAAAGCCTTACCTTGGCAATCCAAATAAGGTTTTGAATATTCCAGAAGGGAATATGATGCAGTTTCCATTTGAGCGGATGAATTATCAATAAATGATAAAAATGGTCCGGTTAGCACAAAAATGCCAGCGTTTCGCCCCAGTGTGCCGTTGGGCTCGTCAGTTGGTACAGACACGCCTACCAATACGCGTGGCTAGCACATACTGAGAAGGCCATGCAAGACACAAAATACAAGCAGTATTGATGTCACGATCATGCCAATGTGCTGCGGTATCCAACTCCCTTTCATAATGACAAAAGCCTTACCTTGGCAATCCAAATAATGTTTTGAATATTCCAGAAGGGAATATGGTGCAGTTTCCATTTGAGCGGATGAATTATCAAAAATGATCAAAATGGTCTGGTTAGCTCAAACAATGCCAGCGTTTCGCCCCAGTGTGCCGTTGGGCTCGTCAATTGGTACAGACACACCTACCAATACGCGTGGCTAGCACATACTGAGAAGGCCATGTAAGACACAAAATACAAGCAGTATTGACGTCACGAGCATGCCAATGTGCTACGGGAGTCAAACTCCCTTTCATAAAGACAAAAGCCTTACCTTGGCAATCCAAATAAGGTTTTGAATATTCCAGAAGGGAATATGATGCAGCATCCATTTGTGTGGATGAATTATCAATAAATCATCAAAATAGTCCGGTTAGCTCAAACAATGCCAGCGTTTCGCCCCTGTGTGCCGTTGGGCTCGTCAGTTTGTACAGACACACCTACCAATACGCACGGCTAGCACATACTGAGAAGGCCATGTAAGACACAAAATACAAGCAGTATTGACGTCACGAGCATGCCAATGTGCTACGGGAGTCAAACTCCCTTTCATAAAGACAAAAGCCTTACCTTGGCAATCCAAATAAGGTTTTGAATATTCCAGAAGGGAATATGATGCAGCATCCATTTGTGCGGATGAATTATCAATAAATCATCAAAATAGTCCGGTTAGCTCAAACAATGCCAGCGTTTCGCCCCTGTGTGCCGTTGGGATCGTCAGTTTGTACAGACACACCTACCAATACGCACGGCTAGCACATTCTGAGAAAGCCATGCAAGACCCAAAATACAAGCAGTATTGACGTCACGAGCTTGCCAATGTGCTACGGGAGTCAAACTCCCTTTCATAAAGACAAAAGCCTTACCTTGGCAATCCAAATAAGGTATTGAATATTCCAGAAGGGAATATGATGCAGTTTCCATTTGAGCAGATGAATTATAAATAATGATCAAAATATTCCGGTTAACTCAAACAATGCCAGCGTTTCGCCCCAGTGTGCCGTTGGGCTCGTTAGTTGTTACAGACTCACCTACCAAAACGCGTGGCTAGCACATACTGAGAAGGCCATGCAAGACACAAAATACAAGCAGTATTGACGTCACGAGCGTGCCAATGTGTACCGGGAATCAAACTCCCTTTCTTCGAGACAAAAGCCTTACCTTGGCAATCCAAATAAGGTTTAGAATATTCCAGAAGGGAATATGATGCAGTTTCCATTTGAGCGGATGAATTATCAATAAATGATCAAAGTGGTCCGGTTAGCTCAAACAATGCCAGCGTTTCGCCCCAGTGAGCCGTTGGGCTCGTCAGTTGGTACTGATACGCCTAACTTACGCCTGTCTAGCACATACTGAGAAGGCCATGCAAGACATAAAATTCAAGCTGTATTGACGTCACGAGCATGCCAATGAGCTACGGGAGTCAAACTCCCTTTCATAAAGGCAAAAGCCTTACCTTGGCAATCCAAATAAGATTTGAGTATTCCAGAAGGGAATATGATGTAGTTTCCATTTGAGCGGATGAATTATCAGTAAATAACCTAAATAGTCCTGTTAGCTCAAACAATGCCAGCGTTTCGCCCCAGTGTGCCGTTGGTTATGCCAGTTGGTACAGACACACATACCAATACGCGTGGCTAGCACATACTGAGAAGGATATGCAAGACACAAAATACAAGCCGTATTGACGTCAGGAGCATGCCAATGTGCTAAGGGAGTCAAAATCCCTTTCATAAAGACAAAAGCCTTACCTTGGCAATCCAAATAAGGTATTGAATATTCCAGAAGGGAATATGATGCAGTTTCCATTTGAGCAGATGAATTATAAATAAATGATCAAAATATTCCGGTTAACTCAAACAATGCCAGCGTTTCGCCCCTGTGTGCCGTTGGGCTCGTCAGTTGTTACAGACACACCTACCAATACGCGTGGCTAGCACATACTGAGAAGGCCATGCAAGACAAAAAATACAAGCAGTATTGACGTCACGAGCGTGCCAATGTGTACCGGGAATCAAACTCCCTTTCTTCGAGACAAAAGCCTTACCTTGGCAATCCAAATAAGGTTTTGAATATTCCAGAAGGGAATATGATGCAGTTTCCATTTGAGCGGATGAATTATCAATAAATGATCAAAGTGGTCCGGTTAGCTCAAACAATGCCAGCGTTCCGCCCCAGTGTGCCGTTGGGCTCGTCTGTTGGTACTGATACGCCTAACTTACGCCTGGCTAGCACATACTGAGAAGGCCATGCCAGACAAAAATACAAGCTGTATTGACGTCACGAGCATGCCAATGAGCTACGGGAGTCAAACTCCCTTTCATAAAGACAAAAGCCTTACCTTGGCAATCCAAATAAGATTTGAATATTCCAGAAGGGAATATGATGCAGTTTCCATTTGAGCGGTGAATTATCAATAAATGATCAAAATGGTCCGGTTTGCTCCAACAATGCCAGCGTTTCACCCCAGTGTGCCGTTGGGCTCGTCAGTTGGTACAGACACACCTAAGAATACGCGTGGCTAGCACATACTGAGAAGGCCATGCAAGACACAAAATACAAGTAGTATTGACGTCACGAGCATGCCAATGTGCTACGGTATCCAACTCCCTTTCATAAAGACAAAAGCCTTGCCTTGGCATCCCAAATAATGTTTTGAATATTCCAGAAGGGAATATGATGCAGTTTCCACTTGAGCGGATGAATTATCAATAAATGGTCAAAATGGTCCGGTTAGCTCAAACAATGCCAGCGTTTCGCCCCAGTGTGCCGTTGGGCTCGTCAATTGGTACAGACACACCTACCAATACGAGTGGCTAGCACATACTGAGAAGGCCATGCAAGACACAAAATACAAGCAGTATTGACGTCACGAGCATGCCAATGTGCTACGGTATCCAACTCCCTTTCATAAAGACAAAAGCCTTACCTTGGCAATCCAAATAATATTTTGAATATTCCAGAAGGGAATATGATGCAGTTTCCACTTGAGCGGATGAATTATCAATCAATGGTCAAAATGGTCCGGTTAGCTCAAACAATGCCAGCGTTTCGCCCCAGTGTGCCGTTGGGCTCATCAATTGGTACAGACACACTTACGAATACGAGTGGCTAGCACATGCTGAGAAGGCCATGCAAGACACAAAATGCAAGCAGTATTGACGTCACGAGCATGCCAATGTGCTACGGAATTCAAACTCCCTTTCATCAGGACAAAAGCCTTACCTTGGCAATCCAAATAAGGTTTTGAATATTTCAGAATGGAATATGATGCAGTTTCCATTTCAGCGGATGAATTATCAATAAATGATCAAAATGGTCGGGTTAGCTCAATCAATGCCAGCGTTTCGCCCCAGTGTGCCGTTGGGCTCGTCAGTTGGTACAGACACGCCTACCAATACGCGTGGCTAGCACATACTGAGAAGGCCATGCAAGACACAAAATACAAGCAGTATTGACGTTACGAGCATGCCAATGTGCTACGGGAGTCAAATTCCCTTTCATAAAGACAAAAGCCTTACCTTGGCAATCCAAATAATGTTTTGAATATTTCAGAAGGGAATATGATGCAGTTTCCATTTGAGCGGATGAATTATCAATAAATCACCAACATGGTCCGGTTAGCTCAAACAATGCCAGCGTTTCGCCCCAGTGTGCCGTTGGGCTCGTCAGTTGGTACAGACACACCTACCAATACGCGTGGCTAGCTCATACTGAGAAGGCCATGCAAGACACAAAATACAACCAGTATTGACGTCACGAGCATGCCAATGTGCTACGGGCGTCAAACTCCCTTTCATAAAGACAAAAGCCTTACCTTGGCAATCCAAATAAGGTTTTGAATATTCCAGAAGGGAATATGATGCAGTTTCCATTTGAGCGGATTAATTATCAATAAATGATCAAAATGGTCCAGTTAGCTCAAACAATGCCAGCGATTCGCCCCAGTGTGCCGTTGGGCTCGTCAGTTGGTACAGACACACCTAAGAATACGCGTGGCTAGCACATACTGAGAACGCCATGCAAGACACAAAATACAAGCAGTATTGACTTCACAAGCATGCCAGTGTGCTACGGAAGTCAAACTCTCTTTCATAAAGACAAAAGCACCAAAATAATGTTTTGAATATTCCAGAAGGGAATATGATGCTGTTTCCATTTGAGCGGATGATTTATCAATAAATCACCTAAATGGTCCTGTTAGCTCAAACAATGCCAGCGTTTCGCCCCAGTGTGCCGTTGGGCTCGCCAGTTGGTACAGACAAACCTACCAATACGCGTGGCTAGCACATACTGAGAAGGCCATGCAAGACACAAAATACAAGCAGTATTGACGTCACGAGCATGCCAATGTGCTACGGGAGTCAAACTCCCTTTCATAAAGACAAAAGCCTTACCTTGGCAATCCAAATAAGGTTTTGAATATTCCAGATGGGAATATGGTGGAGTTTCCATTTGAGCGGATGAATTATCAATAAATCACCAAAATGGTCCGGTTAGCTCAAACAATATCAGCGTTTCGCCCCAGTGTGCCGTTGGGCTCGTCAGTTGGTACAGACACACATACCAATACGCACGGCTAGCACATACTGAGAAGGCCATGCAAGACACAAAATACAAGCAGTATTGACGTCACGAGCATGCCAACTTAATAGGGGAGTCAAACACCCTTTCATAAAGACAAAAGCCTTACCGTGGCAATCCAAATAAGGTTTTGAATATTCCAGAAGGGAATATGATGCTGTTTCCATTTGAGCGGATCAATTATCAATAAATGATCAAAATGGTCCGGTTAGCTCAAACAATGCCAGCGTTTCGTCCCAGTTTGCCGTTTGGCTTGTCAGTTGGTACAGACACGCCTACCAATACGCGTGGCTAGCACATACTGAGAAGGCCATGCAAGACACAAAATACAAGCAGTATTGACGTCACGAGCATGCCAATGTGCTACGGGAGTCAAACTCCCTTTCATAGAGAGAAAAGCCTTACCTTGGCAATACAAATAAAGTTTTGAATATTCCAGAAGGGAATATGATGCAGTTTCCATTTGAGCGGATGAATTATCAATAAATGATCAAAATTGTCCTGTTAGCTCAAACAATGCCAGCGTTTCGCCCCACTGTGCCGTTGGGCTCGTCAGTTGGTACAGACACACCTAAGAATACGCGTGGCTAGCACATACTGAGAAGGCCATGCAAGACACAAAATACTAGCAGTATTGACGTCACGAGGATGCCAATGTGCTACGGAAGTCAAACTCCCTTTCATAAAGACAAAAGCCTTACCTTGGCAATCTAAATAATGTTTTGAATATTCCAGAAGGGAATATGATGTAGTTTGCATTTGAGCGGATGAATTATCAATAAATAACCTAAATAGTCCTGTTAGCTCAAACAATGCCAGCGTTTCGCCCCAGTGTGCCGTTGGGCTTGCCAGTTGGTACAGACACACCTACCAATACGCGTGGCTAGCACATACTGAGAAGGCCATGCAAGACACAAAATACTAGCAGTATTGACGTCACGAGGATGCCAGTGTGCTACGGAAGTCAAACTCCCTTTCATAAAGACAAAAGCCTTATCTCGGTAATCCAAATAAAGTTTTGAATATTCCAGAAGGGAATAAGGTGCAGTTTCCATTTGAGCGGATGAATTATCAATAAATCACCGAAATGGTCCGGTTAGCTCAAAAAATTCCTGCGTTTCGCCCCAGTGTGCCGTTGGGCTCGTCAGTTGGTACAGACACACCTACCAATACGCACGGCTAGCACATACTGAGAAAGCCATGCAAGACACAAAATACAAGCAGTATTGACGTCACGAGCTTGCCAATGTGCTACGGGAGTCAAACTCCCTTTCATAAAGACAAAAGCCTTACCTTGGCAATCCAAATAAGGTTTTGAATATTCCAGAAGGGAATATGATGCAGTTTCCATTTGAGCGGATGAATTATAAATAAATTATCTAAATATTTCGGTTAACTCAAACAATGCCAGCGTTTCGCCCCAGTGTGCCGTTGGGCTCGTCAGTTGTTACAGACACACCTACCAATACGCGTGGCTAGCACATACTGAGAAGGCCATGCAAGGCACAAAATACAAGCAGTATTGACGTCACGAGCGTGCCAATGTGTACCGGGAATCAAACTCCCTTTCATAAAGACAAAAGCCTTACCTTGGCAATCCAAATAAGGTGTTGAATATTCCAGAAGGGAATATGATGCAGTTTCCATTTGAGCGGATGAATTATCAATAAATGATCAAAAAGTTCCGGTTAGCTCAAACAATGCCAGCGTTTCGCCCCCAGTGGGCCGTTGGTCTCGTCAGTTGGTACTGATACGCCTAACTTACGCCTGGCTAGCACATACTGAGAAGGCCATGCAAGACATAAAATACAAGCTGTAATGACGTCACGAGCATGCCAATGAGCTACGGGAGTCAAACTCCCTTTCATAAAGACAAAAGCCTTACCTTGGCAATCCAAATAATGTTTTGAATATTCCAGAAGGGAATATGATGCAGTTTCCACTTGAGCGGATGAATTATCAATAAATGGTCAAAATGGTCCGGTTAGCTCAAACAATTCCAGCGTTTCGCCCCAGTGTGCCGTTGGGCTCGTCAATTGGTACAGACACACCTACCAATACGAGTGGCTAGCACATACTGAGAAAGCCATGCAAGACACAAAATACAGGCAGTATTGACGTCACGAGCATGCCAATGTGCTACGGCATTCAAACTCCCTTTCATCAGGACAAAAGCCTTACCTTGGCAATCCTAATAAGGTTTTGAATATTCCAGAAGGGAATATGATGCAGTTTCCATTTGAGCGGATGAATTATCAATAAATGATCAAAATGGTCCGGTTAGCTCAAACAATGCCAGGGTTTCGCCCCTCTGTGCCGTTGGGCTTGTCAGTTGGTACAGACACGCCTACCAATACGCGTGGCTAGCACATACTGGGAAGGCCATGCAAGACACAAAATAAAAGCAGTATTGACGTCACGGGCATGCCAATGTGCTACGGGAGTCAAACTCCCTTTCATAAAGACAAAAGCCTTACCTTGGCAATCCAAATAATGTTTTGAATATTCCAGAAGGGAATATGGTGCAGTTTCCATTTGAGCGGATGAATTATTAATAAATGATCAAAATGGTCGGGTTAGCTCAAACAATGCCAGCGTTTCGCCCCAGTGTGCCGTTGGGCTCTTCAGTTGGTACAGACACGCCTACCAATACGCGTGGCTAGCCCATACTGAGAAGGCCATGCAAGACACAAAATACAACCAGTATTGACGTCACGATCATGCCAATGTGCTACGTTATCCAAATCCCTTTCATAAAGACAAAATCCTTACCTTGGCAATCCAAATAATGTTTTGAATATTCCAGAAGGGAATATGGTGCAGTTTCCATTTGAGTGGATGAATTATCAATAAATGATCAAAATGGTCAGGTTAGCTCAAACAATGCCAGCGTTTCGCCCCAGTGTGCCGTTGGGCTCGTCAGTTGGTACAGACACGCCTACAAGTACGCGTGGCTAGCACATACTGAGAAGGCCATGCAAGACACAAAATACCAGCAGTATTGACGTCACGATCATGCCAATGCGCTACGGTATCCAACTCCCTTTCATAATGACAAAAGCCTTACCTTGGCAATCCAAATAATGTTTTGAATATTCCAGAAGGGAATATGGTGCAGTTTCCATTTGAGCGGATGAATTATCAATAAATGATCAAAATGGTCTGGTTAGCTCAAACAATGCCAGCATTTCGCCCCAGTGTGCCGTTGGGCTCGTCAATTGGTACAGACACACCTACCAATACGCGTGGCTAGCACATACTGAGAAGGCCATGCAAGACACAAAATACAAGCAGTATTGACGTCACGAGCATGCCAATGTGCTACGGGAGTCAAACTCCCTTTCATAAAGACAAAAGCCTTACCTTGGCAATCCAAATAAGGTTTTGAATATTCCAGAAGGGAATATGATGCAGCTTCCATTTGCGCGGATGAATTATCAATAAATCATCAAAATAGTCCGGTTAGCTCAAACAATGCCAGCGATTCGCCCCAGAGTGCCGTTGGGCTCGTCAGTTGGTACAGACACATCTACAAATACGCGTGGCTAGCACATACTGAGAAGGCCATGCAAGACACAGAATACAAGCAGTATTGACGTCACGAGCATGCCAATGTGCTACGGGAGTCAAACTCCCTTTCATAAAGACAAAAGCCTTACCTTGGCAATCCAAATAAGGTTTTGAATATTCCAGAAGGGAATATGATGCAGTTTCCATTTGAGCGGATGAATTGTCAATAAATGATCAAAATGGTCCGGTTACCTCAAAAAATACCAGCGTTTCGCCCCAGTGTGCCGTTGGGCTCGTCAGTTGGTACAGACTCACCTACCAATGGGCGTGGCTAGCAAATACTGAGAAGGTCATGCAAGACAAAAATACAAGCAGTATCGCCGTCAGGAGCACGCCAATGAGCTACGGGAGTCAAACTCCCTTTCATAAAGACAAAAGCCTTACCTAAGCAATCCAAATAAGGTTTTGAATATTCCAGAAGGGAATATGATGCAGTTTCCATTTCAGCGGATGAATTATCAACAAATGATCGAAATGGTCCTGTTAGCTCAAACAATGCCAGCGTTTCGCCCCACTGTGCCGTTGGGCTCGTCAGTTGGTACAGACACACCTAAGAATACGCGTGGCTAGCACATACTGAGAAGGCCATGCAAGACACAAAATACTAGCAGTATTGACGTCACGAGGATGCCAATGTGCTACGGAAGTCAAACTCCCTTTCATAAAGACAAAATTCTTACCTTGGCAATGCAAATAATGTTTTGAATATTCCACAAGGGAATATGATGTAGTTTCCATTTGAGCGGATGAATTATCAATAAATAACCTAAATAGTCCTGTTAGCTCTAACAATGCCAGCGTTTCGTCCAGTGTGCCGTTGGGCTTGCCAGTCGGTACAGACACACCTACCAATACGCGTGGCTAGCACATACTGAGAAGGCCATGCAAGACACAAAATACAAGCCGTATTGACGTCACGAGCATGCCAATGTGCTACGGGAGTCAAAATCCCTTTCATAAAGACAAAAGCCTTACCTCGGCAATCCAAATGAAGTTTTGATTATTCCAGAAGGGAATATGGTGCAGATTCCATTTGAGCGGATGAATTATCAATAAATCACGGAAATGGTCCGGTTAGCTCGAAAAATTCCAGCGTTTCGCCCCAGTGTGCCGTTGGGCTCGTCAGTTGGTAGAGACACACCTACCAATACGCACGGCTAGCACATACTGAGAAAGCCATGCAAGACACAAAATACAAGCAGTATTGACGTCACGAGCTTGCCAATGTGCTACGGGAGTCAAACTCCCTTTCATAAAGACAAAAGCCTTACCTTGGCAATCCAAATAAGGTTTTGAATATTCCAGAAGGGAATATGATGCAGTTTCCCTTTGAGCGGATGAATTATAAATAAATGATCAAAATATTCCGGTTAACTCAAACAATGCCAGCGTTTCGCCCCAGTGTGCCGTTGGGCTCGTCAGTTGTTACAGACACACCTACCAATACGCGTGGCTAGCACATACTGAGAAGGCCATGCAAGGCACAAAATACAAGCAGTATTGACGTCACGAGCGTGCCAATGTGTACCGGGAATCAAACTCCCCTTCATCGAGACAAAAGCCTTACCTTGGCAATCCAAATAATGTTTTGAATATTCCAGAAGGGAATATGGTGCAGTTTCCATTTGAGCGGATGAATTATCAATAAATGATCAAAATGGTCGGGTTAGCTCAAACAATGCCAGCGTTTCGCCCCAGTGTGCCGTTGGGCTCGTCAGTTGGTACAGACACGCCTACCAATACGCGTGGCTAGCACATACTGAGAAGGCCATGCAAGACACAAAATACAACCAGTATTGACGTCACGATCATGCCAATGTGCTACGGTATCCAAATCCCTTTCATAAAGACAAAAGCCTTACCTGGGCAATCCAAATAAGATTTGAATATTCCAGAAGGGAATATGATGTAGTTTCCATTTGAGCGGTGAATTATCAATAAATGGTCAAAAAGGTCCGGTTAGCTCAAACAATGGCAGCGCGTCGCCCCAGTGTGCCGTTGGGCTCGTCAGTTGGTACAGACACACCTAAGAAAACGCGTGGCTAGCACATACTGAGAAGGCCATGCAAGACACAAAATACAAGCAGTATTGACGTCACGAGCATGCCAATGTGCTACGGTATCCAACTCCCTTTCATAAAGACAAACGCCTTACCTTGGCAATCCAAATAATGTTTTGAATATTCCAGAAGGGAATATGATGCAGTTTCCACTTGAGCGGATGAATTATCAATAAATGGTCAAAATGGTCCGGTTAGCTCAAACAATGCCAGCGTTTCGCCCCAGTGTGCCGTTGGGCTCGTCAATTGGTACAGACACAACTACCAATACGAGTGGCTAGCACATACTGAGAAGGCCATGCAAAACACAAAATACAAGCAGTATTGACGTCACGAGCATGCCAATGTTCTACGGGATTCAAACTCCGTTTCATCAGGACAAAAGCCTTACCTTGGCAATCCAAATAAGGTTTTGAATATTCCAGAAGGGAATATGATGCAGTTTCCATTTGAGCGGATGAATTATCAATAAATGATCAAAATGGTCGGGTTAGCTAAAACAATGCCAGCGTTTCGCCGCAGTGTGCCGTTGGGCTCGTCAGTTGGTACAGACACGCCTTTCAATACGCGTGGCTAGCACATACTGAGAAGGCCATGCAAGACACATAATACAACCAGTATTGACGTCACGATCATGCAAATGTGCTACGGTATCCAAATCCCTTTCATAAAGACAAAATCCTTACCTTGGCAATCCAAATAATGTTTTGAATATTCCAGAAGGGAATATGGTGCAGTTTCCATTTGAGCGGATGAATTATCAATAAATGATCAAAATGGTCGGGTTAGCTCAAACAATGCCAGCGTTTCGCCCCACTGTGCCGTTGGGCTCGTCAGTTGGTAGAGACACGCCTACCAATACGCGTGGCTAGCACATACTGAGAAGGCCATGCAAGACACAAAATAAAAGCAGTATTGACGTCACGATCATGCCAATGTGCTACGGTATCCAACTCCCTTTCATAATGACAAAAGCCTTACCTTGGCAATCCAAATAATGTTTTGAATATTCCAGAAGGGAATATGGTGCAGTTTCCATTTGAGCGGATGAATTATCAATAAATGATCAAAATGGTCTGGTTAGCTCAAAAAATGCCAGCGTTTCGCCCCAGTGTGCCGTTGGGCTCGTCAATTGGTACAGACACACCTACCAATACGCGTGGCTAGCACATACTGAGAAGGCCATGCAAGACACAAAATACAAGCAGTATTGACGTCAAGAGCATGCCAATGTGCTACGGGAGTCAAACTCCCTTTCATAAAGACAAAAGCCTTACCTTGGCAATCCAAATAAGGTTTGAATATTCCAGAAGGGAATATGATACAGCTTCCATTTGCGCGGATGAATTATCAATAAATCATCAAAATAGTCCGGTTAGCTCAAACAATGCCAGCGTTTCGCCCCAGTGTGCCGTTGGGTTCGTCAGTTGGTACAGACACATCTACAAACACGCGTGGCTAGCACATACTGAGAAGGCCATGCAAGACTCAGAATACAAGCAGTATTGACGTCACGAGCATGACAATGTGCTACGGGAGTCAAACTCCCTTTCATAGGAAAAAAACTTACCTTGGCAATCCAAATAAGGTTTTGAATATTCCAGAATGGAATATGATGCAATTTCCATTTGAGACAATGAATTATCAATAAATGATAAAAATGGTCCCGTTAGCTCAAAAAATGCCAGCGTTTCGTCCCAGTGTGCCGTTGGGCTCGTCAGTTGGTACAGACTCACCTACCAATAGGCGTGGCTAGCAAATACTGAGACGGTCATGCAAGACAAAAATACAAGCAGTATCGCCGTCACGAGCACGCCAATGTGCTACGGGAGTCAAACTCCCTTCATAAAGACAAAAGCCTTACCTAGGCAATCCAAATAAGTTTTTGAATATTCCAGAAGGGAATATGATGCAGTTTCCATTTGAGCGGATGAATTATCAACAAATGATCGAAATGGTCCGGTTAGCTCAACGAATGCCAGCGTTTCATCCCCAGAGTGCCGTTGGGTTCGTCAGTTGGTACAGACACACCTACCAATACGCTCGTTTAGCACATACTTTGACGGCTGTTTTAGATCCCTTATTTAGGGGTGGTAGGACCTAAAACGGAAGAGTTACTGTATTGATTTTGAATGGAGTGTCTAAAAGGGGGTAGCTGCCCTTGGAGGGGCAAGCTGACCAGTGTGGAGTGTTGTTTAGCGTTAGGAACTAGGGGGCGCTCCTATAAAGACTGTAAATGTGGTTTAAGGGATGTAGCCTTAGCACGCGGGTCGATGTACTAGTCGCCCAGCCGGCTACTTATTATATAATCACCTTGCTAGTGTCAGCGGTTCGGCACGCGCTTCACTTGAGCACGCGAGCCGCTGTGAGGAATACAATGACGTCTGAGTTGGCGTTATTACTACGGTGTGTCACGTCTGACTGTGACGGGAGTAAGGAAGGACGTTGGGACGTGAAGAAGAGTGTAGATCAGTAATGCAAGTGTAAGAGACTGACCAAGTGTTTATTGGTCAGCAATGAGTAACTGTTAGTCCCTTTTAAGGGATCTTGTGATGTTATAATGTGAGTACAAACTGTGGGTGTTAGGTTACAAAAGTAGGATTCTGAACACTGACTGACTGACTCACCTCGGTTGACACTGTCGTTAGCCTCCGGCTGTCTCGTCGAAGCACTGATGATGGAGAGATCCTCGTAACCCACTTAAGGCACCTTTTATACCTTTAGCCTCTGTTCTGTCAGCGCGTTGTGGCATAGTTGAACCAGTTTGTAGTATGTCGCTGTGTGTCATAATTACGCAAGGGTTGAGCTGCTTTATGGAGTAGCCAGCTGCCCTTATAGTATTGATGGATATTGGGTAGGCTTTTAAAGGGTTGCCTTTTATGAGATTTAGACAGATGATGGGGGGGATGATCTCTAAGGGGTGCATACCCCTTGGGTATTGTACAAGCCTCTTCCTCCATTTGGTCGCGTCCTCGCGACCGGGAAGGGCACTTGGGGTTGGGATGTTGTCGTAGTAGTTTTTGAATCCCCCTCGTCTCTTCTGGTGGTGGCGTCGTAAGCGTCGTCGTATGGAACGGGTGTCGTCGTGCAGAAGTGTAGGTGTGCGGTCAGCCCGTGTTCAGAGGGGAGGGTTATGGGGTGTACATAGATATATATGTATATAAATTTTACATTGCATGGTGAAATGTGCATTAACATTGTTGAATAAAGAAAATAATTGCTATTGAGGCACAATCGCCATTGCCGTTGTCGGCATAAAAAAGAAAAAAAACATGGTTATACATGGTTACATAGTTGTGCAGGGAGGAAAAACCCAGGGCCGAACGGATGATTGCGTCGTCCGCCCTATCTTGGGGAAAAAGTGCTCCCTGCAATAAAGAAGATAGGAGAGAATAGAAAAAAATGGGTGTTCCAGGGTATAATTTAAAGGAAATATTTAAAATGTATTTATTGGTGTGGGATAAAACGGAACACCCTGACAAATGGGGAAGTTAGAAGAGAGAAAAATGAAAGAAAACAATTCACAGACATTGGTTACGTGTTACCTTAGCAAACGAAACAAAACAAAACAAAAATATAGACATCGTGTACACGTGAACTTGATAAACAGACAAAAATATATATAGTGTTTAATGTATTATGTTGCGATGCTGACATTTAGGAATTTCCATTGGAATAATTGCCCGTGGGCGCATGAATATGTATGTAGTTTACTCTTTAAAATTATGAACTACACTGACCTTATGTCTACTTAAGCGCGCTAAACCCTTATAATTCTAGTTTTTGTTTGGATCCTCGCGTGCACGCTACCTGTTTGTACGTACGCTTGCCGTATCACGGCTGATCCTATACGGCCACCTCTTGGCACGGTTGAGTGGTCGTACCGCTTGCAGTGTATTCTTAATACCTAGTCTGTGAAGCATCCTCTGTGGGTGAATGCTTGCACACTTGGCCATGAGGGTCGCCGCCACATGCCGGTTGCGCCCTCATCGCCGTAAGCTGCGTCGCATTTTGACGCTTCAAGTGTTTTTGTTTTATGCAGATCTGCCAGCAAGCCTGATGCCCCACAGGCATCATTCCTGCTGTGCAGATTATTGACGTGTAGCTGTAAAAAAAAATGTAGTGAGTGTGTAAGTGAGAATGAATGTTAAATGGAGGTTAGTATGCACAGGTATAATACTACAATAAGGGGGCATTAAATAGCATGTTGCTGCTATCTGGCAGCAAAATCATAATTATACGTGTCATATTCTAGGTGACAATGCCTGAAAAAAAAAATGGAGAGGTTAACAAAACATTGAAATTCCCTATTCCATATGCCGCTTCCTGTGGCAGCGTTGCCACAGTCTGAAGCCCCTTTTTACCTGTGAAAAGAATGGCATGGTTATTATTACTCGATATATGGCCGGGCTTACCCTATATGGTGCCGTGACGTCATTTCCTAATGTGTTGTAGTATTGGGCTTACCCTGGCAACGAATTTGGGCCGCCAGGCGCCGAAATTTTACCTCAATATATGTATTAAAAAAAATTGTCTTAAATGTAAGACTATGCTACATTATAATAACTTATCATGAGTTATCGGACTTACCCTGATGACGGATTTGTGGGTCATCAGGCGCCGAACGGCGTTCTCTTATACTACTTATTCTACTTATGGTATATATAAAAAAAAACTACATCTAAGCCGAGAGGGTTGCCTTAATCTATTGCCGAAAGATGCTGTGCTGAATTGCAACAGTGTTCATTAAATTTGCTTAATCCTAGGTTGCGTGTCAAATGCAACCGTCTATAACTAAATTTGGCCTAGGACGATCGCCTGGGGCAATTAAATCCCCAGATCACCACCCGCACGAGCCCCAGAAACACCGGTTGTCTCTAGGGTCGCTAGATTCCGTCCCCTTAACTCTAGTGTCGACGTCTATTACTAGGATTAATCTATCCGCAGGCGCTTACGGTGCCACTAAGCTAACCGTTTCGCCCGCTGTAACTTTCGTGTTCATAACCGGGTGCTGTTCCTATTTGACGTAGGTGAGCCGCCCACTTGGCTCCTGTGAGGGGCGCGCAATGCCCCATCTCTTAATGCCCTCTGACTGCCCGATGCGTCGTCATTTATGTGGGCATTGGACAGTGTGGTCCAATGGCATAATATCCTCCGGGAAAAAAGCGTCCGGGGAGTCCTCTTTGCCTGTGTCGGCCGCAATATTTGTATTCATATGTCCTCCGGGAAGTGAGCGTCCGGGGAGTCCTCTTCGCCTTAATCGGCATTGCTGGGTTGGCCCACTGAACCCTTTTGAGTGCCCGCTATGCTACTCATTTAAGAACTCTGGCGACCCGTTGTCGTCCATTTACGTGGGCGCAGGACCGAATGAGCGCGTACATTCCATATATATATATTCATATTTCATTCTGCATTATTGATTACCGTCGTGGTCTTCACCTTCACCTCGCGGGGTAAGGACTTGTCGGATCTAGGATTGGTCCTGCTGAACCCTTGGATCCTGCTTCACTCCTGACGAATAGGAGTCTGACTCCCCGCCATGGAAGTCCTACTTACGTAAATTTAACTAACAGTCTAGTCATAATATGGTCGTCTCTAGGGATAGCTCCCGAGGCCGGCGCTGAGTGAGCTATTTCTCCCGCCATCCTCAGAAAGTCTCCCTGCAGGTCTTGGCTTCGACGACCGTGGCTCAAAGTGGGTTTAGCATCCCTTCCTCCCAGGGGCGGTTTATGCGCACCTAGGATTCCAGAGCTTGCCCGACCAGGCCGCGAATGCTTTGACCTTACGTAGTTCGTCTGTTTGGTCTAGTCGTCAGTTAAGTGAGGTCGCTGCGCTGTCGCGCCAACTGGGGAAGGGTCCACATCGCCTTCCCCATCTCTCAAAGTGTGGTTCTCCTGACCTTTGGCTTACACCGTTGTCAACCATCATACCGTATCAGATTCCTTTGTAAGAGAGAGAAAAAAAAATGTGCCGTAACCTGTGTGAAAGGTGTCAAATGTAAAATACTTCCAGTGTGGTGGGCTGGTAAAACCTCTACATACGTAGACTACTTTAGGCTACCTGTGCTATATCAGCTTCTCCAGCGATAATGCTCTTTTTTAACCTTGATGGAGGTGTTAGTAGGGTCTGTGGCGTCAGGTACCCTGTTATTGTGATCTGGGGGTAGTTATCTGTAGAGTGGGTTAAAGCAGGGTAGGAGGAGGTTGCGCACTTCCGAATTCCGCGTTAGTGGCGGCCTGGAACCGGTTTTTGTGCTGGGATGCTCCTACAGTGAGTGGAACGGGGCAGGTAATTCCCGGGGTTGCAAAAAATAAAATAAAAATCCATGCCGGTCTGATATCAATATCCCCTGGTGAATGGATGGGATATACATGCATGCGTCTGGATATGAGGCGTTTGCACTCATGTATGGATAGGTGTAGGTTGAGGCATAATACTAATATATTTCCCTCTCATGCGGGATGATTTAAATTTAAAAAAAATGGTTAGTATTTATTACTTATGGCCTCATCTCTCATATGGAGATGTGCATTACGCTTAGTTGGTGTTTGCCGATGCACCCCTCTCATTCAGGTGATAGCGGTGGGGCTCAAGGCGTAGCATGCCCTTTCTGTAAACACATGAAGTTTACCAACCCTTATGTATACTTTGTAGTGTAGTGTAGCTGTGCTGGTCGTGTTCATGTGTCTGCGTTGTTTATGTTTGGACGTGAAAAGGTTATGGGAAGGGAGTAGAGTGGGACGCTGTTAGCATGTTCTCTTGTCATCCTCCCTTGGTCCATGTTGGTTTTCTATCCGCGCTTTGGGATAGCGAAGCTTCACGACCTACTCTGGTCCGTTATAGGGCTAAGTCCTAGTCGCCTGGAATGATTTGTTTCGGGCCTAGGGTCGCAAAAAGAAGTTGTTAAGGGGAGGTCCCGTTTCCTCAAAGTCCCTATGTTCGCCCCTGATTGGTGAGCGCGTTTGTGTGTGTGTGTGTGACTACGCTCCGCTACACCACGCGGACGCCTGGTCTGCTGTAGGGCTAAGTCCTACTGTGTATATTGTGTATGGGTAGGAAGCGCCCGTGGCCTGCCAACGTCTTTACGAACGTGCTACTCTGGGCCTGCGACAAGTTTTGGTCTGTGACGTCTGCTTGTTGATAAATGCTTTCGCAGTGTTGAAAAATGTATAGTGTTATGATTGTTCTGCATTTGTTTATTCATGGTCACTGCCACTACACAATCGCGTTTTGTCATCGACAGTGTTGCAAAGTGGCTAAGTCTGCAAGTCATCAGTTTGTGCGTGTAACTTCAGGCCGGGATTTTATGTAGGTTAACCACTGTTGCGTGTTTTTCTGCACGTATGCCAGTGTGGTCATTGTGTTAAATTCCTGGCGGCCCGATGTGGTAATCCGCCCTGCTACTATTGCCGTTGTGTGGCCATTATTCCGTAAGACCGTTGTCTTACGAAATTTATATGTCTCTGTCTGGAAAGTCCATTTTCCCTGTCAAGTGTATTTCTGGAATTTTATGCCTGTCATTTGGCCGCAGGAATGTAGTATTATCTGTCTAAGCCGTTATATGGGCCAATTTTGGTGTGATTGGAAGGCCGTCTGCTTGTTTTTCCCTGGCGTGCAATTTTCTCTGGGGTTCGAACCCGTGTTCTATGTAATTCTCTGTGTTATATGTCTGCGTTGTTCATGTTCTGCGGGCATTCTGTCTGTATTTTGTTTGTGTTTCTCGTACCGAAAATACCGTTGTTTAGTTAGTTTTCGGTACGAGGTTTTTGTGTGTGGACATGGGTTCGAAGCCGGTTGTCTGTAAAGATTTGGTGGCCATTTCTGTGCCGCCTACACTATGGCAAATGGGCTGTGTGTTTTTCTATGCGCAACCCCTAGTATACCTTCCTGCGAGGAGTTTGCTTATTTTTGCCCTCTCCTCGTAGTGTAAATTTTGAAGATATAGGGTTCTTGGGTTGGCTATGAATGATTCCGTGCAGTGTGCTTTGGGAACTGTCGTCTGTAAGGCTCGCAGTTTATCACTGAGGTCTGCTTTACTGCTGAGTATGAGGGTGTCGGGTTGCAATGTCTTGCGCGCTCGCTTGTTTACTTGTTTCGATAACGCTGTGTATCCGAACATGTGTTCTTAATCAGCCTGCTTTCTGTTAGTGCTCTTCGCATTATAAAAAGGCAAGAGGGGAATTTTGTGGTTTAACGTGACCATTTCTGGAGATCATGTGCCACGGGATTTCCGTTTTACTTGGAATCCAAACCACAGGCCATGGCATTTCACTTCGGAAATCTCATATGCATTGGCCGTCTGTGAAAGAACCTTCCATTGACTACACTTGTGTCCCCGAGTGTTGTGTTATGTATACCTATGTATAAAATATATATATAGTTTATTTGGCCATTTTTCTTTCTTGGGCTAAATGTGTGAAACAAAAAAAAATTATTTATGCCCCGCTCTGAATTAAGAGAGCACATTGAAAGAAAATAATAGTAGGTGGCGTTAGTCTCTAAAAATTATGTCGTGAGCACTATGTTTTTGAAAAAAAATGGTGATTGGGACCTGAGTGTAGTATTTACCATTTTGGTAACGTGAGTACTACCGTAATCTGGTTACGTCTCAGGGGAATCTACCGACACTGTCTAGTACACCTTAGGAAGGCCATTGCCAGACGTAACTGATACCCTTGTATCCATGTCACGAGCAAAGCCAGTGCACTGTGGGAGTCAAACCTGCCTATCAAAGTAATTGTAACTCACCAAAATGACAGTGTCTCATCCCGGTGTGCAATTGGGCTTTTTAGTTGGTTAAAGCACACCTCCCAAAATTTTTTTTTTTTTTTGAAACTAGTTTGAGATTCTTAATTCTTGCCATGCTTACGGTTTTCGCCCGCAACAAGAGAATCTGTCAAACTGTGGAACCCTAACATAGAACGTTTAGTCATTTCAACTTAGAAAGACTCACTTAAGCTTTATGCTGTGATTTTATGCTTAAGTTGTGTTCAAAATATCTCTTTTCGGCCTTAAGCCTGACGGGCTTTCACTTGGCTTAGTGATGGCCTAATAGAAAGATGCCATGGTTCCCAAAAAAAAAAACACAGAAGGATTTAAAATTACTCACTTCTAATTTGGCCATGTTGCCCTGTATATACATAAAATACGAGAAAGAAAAAAAAAATGCGCAGTTTATGTTTACTATGTAATTGTCGGTCTATTTTCTGATATCTCCCGCGTGAAAGAACTTGTGTGGCCATTTATGATGGGGGAAGTGATGTTATTTTATTTCTTTGGCCTTGGTGGAAGTCGTTATCGTCTTTCGAGCTTCAGTGCTCAGAAAGGTGAAGGGTTTTGCCCTGTTACGATATTATAGGCCTCTGAAATCCATTGAGGTGTTTCTTTGCTGTTTTCCGGCGGAATTTCTAGCAAAGTAAGCCTTGCCCTACTTCCACCGTAGCGCGTGTTTCTAGGTCTAAGTGTACCTGTATTTAAGGGCGTTATTGCGCTTGGCGCTATCTTAGCAGATTTTGCGGGAGTGTATGTATGTTTGACTGCGAGGTTTTGTGGGGTGGGTAATAATACCTTTCCTAATCCCCGTGTATTGTATGGTAATGCCTGTTTAATCTGTATGTGCGTGTACCGTGCATCCTGAGGGACTAATGCCGGTGTTCGCCTCCGTTCTGGCAAATTTGCCCTTTGAACTGGCGGTGAGGGCCGCTTAAGTGCCTGTTTTTGTCCTGCCAATGTGGTGTCGTGTAGCCTGTCCGCTTTCTGGCCCGTGGCCACGGCAGACTCCTGCCACTGTGTTAGCCTATCTGTGTGAGTGTATGTAGGCTTTATATGTGGTAGGTCAGGCTCTACGTCGTCAGCCCATGACGAGGTTACCTCCTGTTGTCCCTCTGTCGTATTATGTGTGATTGAAGGTCCTGGCTTCAACTCCCTCTCGTTCATCCGGTCCGAGGGGATTGTTCTAGGCTCTTCCCCTCGGCTTGGCAAAATTGCCTTCCGATCCGGAGCTGGAGGACGTGTGTCTGTGTAGGATGTATTCTTTAGTATGTTGGAGCCTAACCTGGCCGTCTCCTGGACTGTGGCCACGGCGAACTCCTGCCACTGCGTGGCAGTACTTGTCGAGAGGGACATCCTCGCAAATTGTCGAGTTAGCGTATCTACGCTTATGTCCTCTCTCGGCTGGGCTGGTGGCCCTACCATGAACTCAAAAATGGCCTTGTTGGTTTGGAGTTCACGGTATTCGTCCCAAATTTGGGTGTACTGCCTATTGAGGCATATGGCCTGTTTGCAAGTGCTTATGTGCGCATCTTAATCGCGCTGTCCTACCCTCTGACGGAGTGTATGGCTGTTTGCCCTGTATTGTCCCGATTTTCTGTTTTGAGTGTCCGTATTTGTGTTTGCCTGATCTGTATGTGCCTTTGGCATCTAGCCAATAATGCTACTAATATTGGCATACCCCTATTACCTTCATGGCTTGCAATCTCTTCATGAGGTGCCATTCTGCCTGAAGTGTATGGGCCTAAAGTAACAATAGAGAGAAAAAAAAAATCTGTGCGTGTTTGCCAGTGTATTCCTATATCTCTCTGGTTCTGTATGGGGCTAGGGGGTTGGTTTATCAAGCCTTTCCCTTGTGTAGCTAGTTTAGAGCACCAAAAAAAAATATGGTGCTTTCTGTCTGGGGGAAAAAATTTTTCACTATCTGCTTGGCTTTTTGCGGTTCAGAGGGGGTCGTTTTGACTACGAGGGCTCGTTGGTTGAGTCCTGTTACTGCGCGTAGTACCCCGCCTCCACCATCTGTTTTAGATCCCTTATTTAGGGGTGGTAGGACCTAAAACGGAAGAGTTACTGTATTGATTTTGAATGGAGTGTCTAAAAGGGGGTAGCTGCCCTTGGAGGGGCAAGCTGACCAGTGTGGAGTGTTGTTTAGCGTTAGGAACTAGGGGGCGCTCCTATAAAGACTGTAAATGTGGTTTAAGGGATGTAGCCTTAGCACGCGGGTCGATGTACTAGTCGCCCAGCCGGCTACTTATTATATAATCACCTTGCTAGTGTCAGCGGTTCGGCACGCGCTTCACTTGAGCACGCGAGCCGCTGTGAGGAATACAATGACGTCTGAGTTGGCGTTATTACTACGGTGTGTCACGTCTGACTGTGACGGGAGTAAGGAAGGACGTTGGGACGTGAAGAAGAGTGTAGATCAGTAATGCAAGTGTAAGAGACTGACCAAGTGTTTATTGGTCAGCAATGAGTAACTGTTAGTCCCTTTTAAGGGATCTTGTGATGTTATAATGTGAGTACAAACTGTGGGTGTTAGGTTACAAAAGTAGGATTCTGAACACTGACTGACTGACTCACCTCGGTTGACACTGTCGTTAGCCTCCGGCTGTCTCGTCGAAGCACTGATGATGGAGAGATCCTCGTAACCCACTTAAGGCACCTTTTATACCTTTAGCCTCTGTTCTGTCAGCGCGTTGTGGCATAGTTGAACCAGTTTGTAGTATGTCGCTGTGTGTCATAATTACGCAAGGGTTGAGCTGCTTTATGGAGTAGCCAGCTGCCCTTATAGTATTGATGGATATTGGGTAGGCTTTTAAAGGGTTGCCTTTTATGAGATTTAGACAGATGATGGGGGGGATGATCTCTAAGGGGTGCATACCCCTTGGGTATTGTACACGGCCATGCAAGACACAAAATACAAGCAGTATTGACGTCACGAGCATGCCAATGTGCTACGGGAGTCAAACTCCCTTTCATAAAGACAAAAGCCTTACCTTGGCAATCCAAATAATGTTTTGAATATTCCAGAAGGGAATATGGTGCAGTTTCCAATTGAGCGGATTAATTATCAATAAATGATCAAATTGGTCGGGTTAGCTCAATCAATGCCAGCGTTTCGCCCCAGTGTGCCGTTGGGCTCGTCAGTTGGTACAGACACGCCTACCAATACGCGTGGCTAGCACATACTGAGAAGGCCATGCAAGACACAAAATACAAGCAGTATTGACGTCACGAGCATGCCAATCTGCTACGGGAGTCAAACTCCCTTTCATCAGGACAAAAGCCTTACCTTAGCAATCCAAATAAGGTTTTGAATATTCCAGAAGGGAAAATGATGCAATTTCCATTTGAGCGGATGAATTATCAATAAATGATCAAAATGGTCCGGTTACCTCAAAAAATGCCAGCGTTTCGCCCCAGTGTGCCGTTGGGCTCGTCAGTTGGTACAGACTCACCTACCAATGGGCGTGGCTAGCAAATACTGAGAAGGTCATGCAAGACAAAAATACAAGCAGTATCGCCGTCAGGAGCACGCCAATGAGCTACGGGAGTCAAACTCCCTTTCATAAAGACAAAAGCCTTACCTAAGCAATCCAAATAAGGTTTTGAATATTCCAGAAGGGAATATGATGCAGTTTCCATTTCAGCGGATGAATTATCAACAAATGATCGAAATGGTCCTGTTAGCTCAAACAATGCCAGCGTTTCGCCCCACTGTGCCGTTGGGCTCGTCAGTTGGTACAGACACACCTAAGAATACGCGTGGCTAGCACATACTGAGAAGGCCATGCAAGACACAAAATACTAGCAGTATTGACGTCACGAGGATGCCAATGTGCTACGGAAGTCAAACTCCCTTTCATAAAGACAAAATTCTTACCTTGGCAATGCAAATAATGTTTTGAATATTCCAGAAGGGAATATGATGTAGTTTCCATTTGAGCGGATGAATTATCAATAAATAACCTAAATAGTCCTGTTAGCTCTAACAATGCCAGCGTTTCGCCCAGTGTGCCGTTGGGCTTGCCAGTCGGTACAGACACACCTACCAATACGCGTGGCTAGCACATACTGAGAAGGCCATGCAAGACACAAAATACAAGCCGTATTGACGTCACGAGCATGCCAATGTGCTACGGGAGTCAAAATCCCTTTCATAAAGACAAAAGCCTTACCTCGGCAATCCAAATGAAGTTTTGATTATTCCAGAAGGGAATATGGTGCAGATTCCATTTGAGCGGATGTATTATCAATAAATCACGGAAATGGTCCGGTTAGCTCGAAAAATTCCAGCGTTTCGCCCCAGTGTGCCGTTGGGCTCGTCAGTTGGTACAGACACACCTACCAATACGCACGGCTAGCACATACTGAGAAAGCCATGCAAGACACAAAATACAAGCAGTATTGACGTCACGAGCTTGCCAATGTGCTACGGGAGTCAAACTCCCTTTCATAAAGACAAAAGCCTTACCTTGGCAATCCAAATAAGGTTTTGAATATTCCAGAAGGGAATATGATGCAGTTTCCCTTTGAGCGGATGAATTATAAATAAATGATCAAAATATTCCGGTTAACTCAAACAATGCCAGCGTTTCGCCCCAGTGTGCCGTTGGGCTCGTCAGTTGTTACAGACACACCTACCAATACGCGTGGCTAGCACATACTGAGAAGGCCATGCAAGGCACAAAATACAAGCAGTATTGACGTCACGAGCGTGCCAATGTGTACCGGGAATCAAACTCCCCTTCATCGAGTCAAAAGCCTTACCTTGGCAATCCAAATAATGTTTTGAATATTCCAGAAGGGAATATGGTGCAGTTTCCATTTGAGCGGATGAATTATCAATAAATGATCAAAATGGTCGGGTTAGCTCAAACAATGCCAGCGTTTCGCCCCAGTGTGCCGTTGGGCTCGTCAGTTGGTACAGACACGCCTACCAATACGCGTGGCTAGCACATACTGAGAAGGCCATGCAAGACACAAAATACAACCAGTATTGACGTCACGATCATGCCAATGTGCTACGGTATCCAAATCCCTTTCATAAAGACAAAAGCCTTACCTGGGCAATCCAAATAAGATTTGAATATTCCAGAAGGGAATATGATGTAGTTTCCATTTGAGCGGTGAATTATCAATAAATGGTCAAAAAGTTCCGGTTAGCTCAAACAATGGCAGCGCGTCGCCCCAGTGTGCCGTTGGGCTCGTCAGTTGGTACAGACACACCTAAGAAAACGCGTGGCTAGCACATACTGAGAAGGCCATGCAAGACACAAATTACAAGCAGTATTGACGTCACGAGCATGCCAATGTGCTACGGTATCCAACTCCCTTTCATAAAGACAAACGCCTTACCTTGGCAATCCAAATAATGTTTTGAATATTCCAGAAGGGAATATGATGCAGTTTCCACTTGAGCGGATGAATTATCAATAAATAGTCAAAATGGTCCGGTTAGCTCAAACAATGCCAGCGTTTCGCCCCAGTGTGCCGTTGGGCTCGTGAATTGGTACAGACACACCTACCAATACGAGTGGCTAGCACATACTGAGAAGGCCATCCAAGACACAAAATACAAGCAGTATTGACGTCACGAGCATGCCAATGTGCTACGGTATCCAACTCCCTTTCATAAAGACAAAAGCCTTACCTTGGCAATCCAAATAATGTTTTGAATATTCCAGAAGGGAATATGGTGCAGTTTCCATTTGAGCGGATGAATTATCAATAAATGATCAAAATGGTCTGGTTAGCTCAAACAATGCCAGCATTTCGCCCCAGTGTGCCGTTGGGCTCGTCAATTGGTACAGACACACCTACCAATACGCGTGGCTAGCACATACTGAGAAGGCCATGCAAGACACAAAATACAAGCAGTATTGACGTCACGAGCATGCCAATGTGCTACGGGAGTCAAACTCCCTTTCATAAAGACAAAAGCCTTACCTTGGCAATCCAAATAAGGTTTTGAATATTCCAGAAGGGAATATGATGCAGCTTCCATTTGCGCGGATGAATTATCAATAAATCATAAAAATAGTCCGGTTAGCTCAAACAATGCCAGCGATTCGCCCCAGTGTGCCGTTGGGCTCGTCAGTTGGTACAGACACATCTACAAATACGCGTGGCTAGCACATACTGAGAAGGCCATGCAAGACACAGAATACAAGCAGTATTGACGTCACGAGCATGCCAATGTGCTACGGGAGTCAAACTCCCTTTCATAAAGACAAAAGCCTTACCTTGGCAATCCAAATAAGGTTTTGAATATTCCAGAAGGGAATATGATGCAGTTTCCATTTGAGCGGATGAATTGTCAATAAATGATCAAAATGGTCCGGTTACCTCAAAAAATGCCAGCGTTTCGCCCCAGTGTGCCGTTGGGCTCGTCAGTTGGTACAGACTCACCTACCAATGGGCGTGGCTAGCAAATACTGAGAAGGTCATGCAAGACAAAAATACAAGCAGTATCGCCGTCAGGAGCACGCCAATGAGCTACGGGAGTCAAACTCCCTTTCATAAAGACAAAAGCCTTACCTAAGCAATCCAAATAAGGTTTTGAATATTCCAGAAGGGAATATGATGCAGTTTCCATTTCAGCGGATGAATTATCAACAAATGATCGAAATGGTCCTGTTAGCTCAAACAATGCCAGCGTTTCGCCCCACTGTGCCGTTGGGCTCGTGAATTGGTACAGACACACCTACCAATACGAGTGGCTAGCACATACTGAGAAGGCCATCCAAGACACAAAATACAAGCAGTATTGACGTCACGAGCATGCCAATGTGCTACGGTATCCAACTCCCTTTCATAAAGACAAAAGCCTTACCTTGGCAATCCAAATAATGTTTTGAATATTCCAGAAGGGAATATGATGCAGTTTCCACTTGAGCGGATGAATTATCAATAAATGGTCAAAATGGTCCGGTTAGCTCAAACAATGCCAGCGTTTCGCCCCAGTGTGCCGTTGGGCTCGTCAATTGGTACAGACACACCTACCAATACGAGTGGCTAGCACATACTGAGAAGGCCATGCAAAACACAAAATACAAGCAGTATTGACGTCACGAGCATGCCAATGTTCTACGGGATTCAAACTCCCTTTCATCAGGACAAAAGCCTTACCTTGGCAATCCAAATAAGGTTTTGAATATTCCAGAAGGGAATATGATGCAGTTTCCATTTGAGCGGATGAATTATCAATAAATGATCAAAATGGTCGGGTTAGCTCAAACAATGCCAGCGTTTCGCCGCAGTGTGCCGTTGGGCTCGTCAGTTGGTACAGACACGCCTTTCAATACGCGTGGCTAGCACACACTGAGAAGGCCATGCAAGACACAAAATACAACCAGTATTGACGTCACGATCATGCAAATGTGCTACGGTATCCAAATCCCTTTCATAAAGACAAAATCCTTACCTTGGCAATCCAAATAATGTTTTGAATATTCCAGAAGGGAATATGGTGCAGTTTCCATTTGAGCGGATGAATTATCAATAAATGATCAAAATGGTCGGGTTAGCTCAAACAATGCCAGCGTTTCGCCCCACTGTGCCGTTGGGCTCGTCAGTTGGTAGAGACACGCCTACCAATACGCGTGGCTAGCACATACTGAGAAGGCCATGCAAGACACAAAATAAAAGCAGTATTGACGTCACGATCATGCCAATGTGCTACGGTATCCAACTCCCTTTCATAATGACAAAAGCCTTACCTTGGCAATCCAAATAATGTTTTGAATATTCCAGAAGGGAATATGGTGCAGTTTCCATTTGAGCGGATGAATTATCAATAAATGATCAAAATGGTCTGGTTAGCTCAAAAAATGCCAGCTTTTCGCCCCAGTGTGCCGTTGGGCTCGTCAATTGGTACAGACACACCTACCAATACGCGTGGCTAGCACATACTGAGAAGGCCATGCAAGACACAAAATACAAGCAGTATTGACGTCAAGAGCATGCCAATGTGCTACGGGAGTCAAACTCCCTTTCATAAAGACAAAAGCCTTACCTTGGCAATCCAAATACGGTTTGAATATTCCAGAAGGGAATATGATACAGCTTCCATTTGCGCGGATGAATTATCAATAAATCATCAAAATAGTCCGGTTAGCTCAAACAATGCCAGCGTTTCGCCCCAGTGTGCCGTTGGGTTCGTCAGTTGGTACAGACACATCTACAAATACGCGTGGCTAGCACATACTGAGAAGGCCATGCAAGACTCAGAATACAAGCAGTATTGACGTCACGAGCATGACAATGTGCTACGGGAGTCAAACTCCCTTTCATAGGAAAAAAAACTTACCTTGGCAATCCAAATAAGGTTTTGAATATTCCAGAATGGAATATGATGCAGTTTCCATTTGAGAGGATGAATTATCAATAAATGATAAAAATGGTCCCGTTAGCTCAAAATATGCCAGCGTTTCGTCCCAGTGTGCCGTTGGGCTCGTCAGTTGGTACAGACTCACCTACCAATAGGCGTGGCTAGCAAATACTGAGACGGTCATGCAAGACAAAAATACAAGCAGTATCGCCGTCACGAGCACGCCAATGTGCTACGGGAGTCAAACTCCCTTTCATAAAGACAAAAGCCTTACCTAGGCAATCCAAATAAGTTTTTGAATATTCCAGAAGGGAATATGATGCAGTTTCCATTTGAGCGGATGAATTATCAACAAATGATCGAAACGGTCCGGTTAGCTCAACGAATGCCAGCGTTTCATCCCCAGAGTGCCGTTGGGTTCGTCAGTTGGTACAGACACACCTACCAATACGCTTGTTTAGCACATACTTTGACGGCCATGCAAGACACAAAATACAAGCAGTATTGACGTCACGAGCATGCCAATGTGCTACGGGAGTCAAACTCCCTTTCATAAAGACAAAAGCCTTACCTTGGCAATCCAAATAATGTTTTGAATATTCCAGAAGGGAATATGGTGCAGTTTCCAATTGAGCGGATTAATTATCAATAAATGATCAAATTGGTCGGGTTAGCTCAAACAATGCCAGCGTTTCGCCCCAGTGTGCCGTTGGGCTCGTCAGTTGGTACAGACACGCCTACCAATACGCGTGGCTATCACATACTGAGAAGGCCATGCAAGACACAAAATACAAGCAGTATTGACGTCACGAGCATGCCAATCTGCTACGGGAGTCAAACTCCCTTTCATCAGGACAAAAGCCTTACGTTGGCAATCCAAATAAGGTTTTGAATATTCCAGAAGGGAAAATGATGCAATTTCCATTTGAGCGGATGAATTATCAATAAATGATCAAAATGGTCCGGTTACCTCAAAAAATGCCAGCGTTTCGCCCCAGTTTGCCGTTGAGCTCGTCAGTTGGTACAGACTCACCTACCAATGGGCGTGGCTAGCAAATACTGAGAAGGTCATGCAAGACAAAAATACAAGCAGTATCGCCGTCAGGAGCACGCCAATGAGCTACGGGAGTCAAACTCCCTTTCATAAAGACAAAAGCCTTACCTAAGCAATCCAAATAAGGTTTTGAATATTCCAGAAGGGAATATGATGCAGTTTCCATTTCAGCGGATGAATTATCAACAAATGATCGAAATGGTCCTGTTAGCTCAAACAATGCCAGCGTTTCGCCCCACTGTGCCGTTGGGCTCGTCAGTTGGTACAGACACACCTAAGAATACGCGTGGCTAGCACATACTGAGAAGGCCATGCAAGACACAAAATACTAGCAGTATTGACGTCACGAGGATGCCAATGTGCTACGGAAGTCAAACTCCCTTTCATAAAGACAAAATTCTTACCTTGGCAATGCAAATAATGTTTTGAATATTCCACAAGGGAATATGATGTAGTTTCCATTTGAGCGGATGAATTATCAATAAATAACCTAAATAGTCCTGTTAGCTCTAACAATGCCAGCGTTTCGCCCAGTGTGCCGTTGGGCTTGCCAGTCGGTACAGACACACCTACCAATACGCGTGGCTAGCACATACTGAGAAGGCCATGCAAGACACAAAATACAAGCCGTATTGACGTCACGAGCATGCCAATGTGCTACGGGAGTCAAAATCCCCTTCATAAAGACAAAAGCCTTACCTCGGAAATCCAAATGAAGTTTTGATTATTCCAGAAGGGAATATGGTGCAGATTCCATTTGAGCGGAT
This sequence comes from Meconema thalassinum, assembly GCA_946902985.2. Classification (NCBI taxonomy): domain Eukaryota; kingdom Metazoa; phylum Arthropoda; class Insecta; order Orthoptera; family Tettigoniidae; genus Meconema; species Meconema thalassinum. The sequence goes on from OX336390.1 coordinate 346,385,022, forward strand.
GAATTATCATTAAATCACGGAAATGGTCCGGTTAGTTCGAAAAATTCCAGCGTTTCGCCCCAGTGTGCCGTTGGGCTCGTCAGTTGGTACAGACACACCTACCAATACGCACGGCTAGCACATACTGAGAAAGCCATGCAAGACACAAAATACAAGCAGTATTGACGTCACGAGCTTGCCAATGTGCTACGAGAGTCAAACTCCCTTTCATAAAGACAAAAGCCTTACCTTGGCAATCCAAATAAGGTTTTGAATATTCCAGAAGGGAATATGATGCAGTTTCCCTTTGAGCGGATGAATTATAAATAAATGATCAAAATATTCCGGTTAACTCAAACAATGCCAGCGTTTCGCCCCAGTGTGCCGTTGGGCTCGTCAGTTGTCACAGACACACCTACCAATACGCGTGGCTAGCACATACTGAGAAGGCCATGCAAGGCACAAAATACAAGCAGTATTGACGTCACGAGCGTGCCAATGTGTACCGGGAATCAAACTCCCCTTCATCGAGACAAAAGCCTTACCTTGGCAATCCAAATAATGTTTTGAATATTCCAGAAGGGAATATGGTGCAGTTTCCATTTGAGCGGATGAATTATCAATAAATGATCAAAATGGTCGGGTTAGCTCAAACAATGCCAGCGTTTCGCCCCAGTGTGCCGTTGGGCTCGTCAGTTGGTACAGACACGCCTACCAATACGCGTGGCTAGCACATATTGAGAAGGCCATGCAAGACACAAAATACAACCAGTATTGACGTCACGATCATGCCAATGTGCTACGGTATCCAAATCCCTTTCATAAAGACAAAAGCCTTACCTGGGCAATCCAAATAAGATTTGAATATTCCAGAAGGGAATATGATGTAGTTTCCATTTGAGCGGTGAATTATCAATAAATGGTCAAAAAGGTCCGGTTAGCTCAAACAATGGCAGCGCGTCGCCCCAGTGTGCCGTTGGGCTCGTCAGTTGGTACAGACACACCTAAGAAAACGCGTGGCTAGCACATACTGAGAAGGCCATGCAAGACACAAAATACAAGCAGTATTGACGTCACGAGCATGCCAATGTGCTACGGTATCCAACTCCCTTTCATAAAGACAAACGCCTTACCTTGGCAATCCAAATAATGTTTTGAATATTCCAGAAGGGAATATGATGCAGTTTCCACTTGAGCGGATGAATTATCAATAAATAGTCAAAATGGTCCGGTTAGCTCAAACAATGCCAGCGTTTCGCCCCAGTGTGCCGTTGGGCTCGTCAATTGGTACAGACACACCTACCAATACGGGTGGCTAGCACATACTGAGAAGGCCATGCAAAACACAAAATACAAGCAGTATTGACGTCACGAGCATGCCAATGTTCTACGGGATTCAAACTCCCTTTCATCAGGACAAAAGCCTTACCTTGGCAATCCAAATAAGGTTTTGAATATTCCAGAAGGGAATATGATGCAGTTTCCATTTGAGCGGATGAATTATCAATAAATGATCAAAATGGTCGGGTTAGCTCAAACAATGCCAGCGTTTCGCCGCAGTGTGCCGTTGGGCTCGTCAGTTGGTACAGACACGCCTACCAATACGCGTGGCTAGCACATACTGAGAAGGCCATGCAAGACACAAAATACAACCAGTATTGACGTCACGATCATGCAAATGTGCTACGGTATCCAAATCCCTTTCATAAAGACAAAATCCTTACCTTGGCAATCCAAATAATGTTTTGAATATTCCAGAAGGGAATATGGTGCAGTTTCCATTTGAGCGGATGAATTATCAATAAATGACCAAAATGGTCGGGTTAGCTCAAACAATGCCAGCGTTTCGCCCCACTGTGCCGTTGTGCTCGTCAGTTGGTAGAGACACGCCTACCAATACGCGTGGCTAGCACATACTGAGAAGGCCATGCAAGACACAAAATAAAAGCAGTATTGACGTCACGATCATGCCAATGTGCTACGGTATCCAACTCCCTTTCATAATGACAAAAGCCTTACCTTGCCAATCCAAATAATGTTTTGAATATTCCAGAAGGGAATATGGTGCAGTTTCCATTTGAGCGGATGAATTATCAATAAATGATCAAAATGGTCTGGTTAGCTCAAAAAATGCCAGCGTTTCGCCCCAGTGTGCCGTTGGGCTCGTCAATTGGTACAAACACACCTACCAATACGCGTGGCTAGCACATACTGAGAAGGCCATGCAAGACACAAAATACAAGCAGTATTGACGTCAAGAGCATGCCAATGTGCTACGGGAGTCAAACTCCCTTTCATAAAGACAAAAGCCTTACCTTGGCAATCCAAATAAGGTTTGAATATTCCAGAATGGAATATGATACAGCATCCATTTGCGCGGATGAATTATCAATAAATCATCAAAATAGTCCGGTTAGCTCAAACAATGCCAGCGTTTCGCCCCAGTGTGCCGTTGGGTTCGTCAGTTGGTACAGACACATCTACAAATACGCGTGGCTAGCACATACTGAGAAGGCCATGCAAGACTCAGAATACAAGCAGTATTGACGTCACGAGCATGACAATGTGCTACGGGAGTCAAACTCCCTTTCATAGGAAAAAAACTTACCTTGGCAATCCAAATAAGGTTTTGAATATTCCAGAATGGAATATGATGCAGTTTCCATTTGAGAGGATGAATTATCAATAAATGATAAAAATGGTCCCGTTAGCTCAAAAAATGCCAGCGTTTCGTCCCAGTGTGCCGTTGGGCTCGTCAGTTGGTACAGACACACCTACCAATAGGCGTGGCTAGCAAATACTGAGACGGTCATGCAAGACAAAAATACAAGCAGTATCGCCGTCACGAGCACGCCAATGTGCTACGGGAGTCAAACTCCCTTTCATAAAGACAAAAGCCTTACCTAGGCAATCCAAATAAGTTTTTGAATATTCCAGAAGGGAATATGATGCAGTTTCCATTTGAGCGGATGAATTATCAACAAATGATCGAAATGGTCCGGTTAGCTCAACGAATGCCAGCGTTTCATCCCCAGAGTGCCGTTGGGTTCGTCAGTTGGTACAGACACACCTACCAATACGCTTGTTTAGCACATACTTTGACGGCCATGCAAGACACAAAATACAAGCAGTATTGACGTCACGAGCATGCCAATGTGCTACGGGAGTCAAACTCCCTTTCATAAAGACAAAAGCCTTACCTTGGCAATCCAAATAATGTTTTGAATATTCCAGAAGGGAATATGGTGCAGTTTCCAATTGAGCGGATTAATTATCAATAAATGATCAAATTGGTCGGGTTAGCTCAAACAATGCCAGCGTTTCGCCCCAGTGTGCCGTTGGGCTCGTCAGTTGGTACAGACACGCCTACCAATACGCGTGGCTAGCTCATACTGAGAAGGCCATGCAAGACACAAAATACAAGCAGTATTGACGTCACGAGCATGCCAATCTGCTACGGGAGTCAAACTCCCTTTCATCAGGACAAAAGCCTTACCTTGGCAATCCAAATAAGGTTTTGAATATTCCAGAAGGGAAAATGATGCAATTTCCATTTGAGCGGATGAATTATCAATAAATGATCAAAATGGTCCGGTTAGCTCAAAAAATGCCAGCAATTCGCCCCAGTTTGCCGTTGGGCTTGTCAGTTGGTACAGACACGCCTACCAATACGCGTGGCTAGCTCATACTGAGAAGGCCATGCAAGACACAAAATACAAGCAGTACTGACGTCACGAGCATGCCAATGTGCTACGGGAGTCAAACTCCCTTTCATAAAGACAAAAGCCTTACCTTGGCAATCCAAATAAGGTTTTGAATATTCCAGAAGGGAAAATGATGCAGTTCCATTTGAGCGGATGAATTATCAATAAATGATCAAAATGGTCGGGTTAGCTCAAACAATGCCAGCGTTTCGCCCCAGTGTGCCGTTGGGCTCGTCAGTTGGTACTGACACGCCTACCAATACGCGTGGCTAGCACATACTGAGAAGGCCATGCAAGACACAAAATACAACCTGTATTGACGTTACGATCATGCAAATGTGCTACGGTATCCAAATCCCTTTCATAAAGGCAAAATCCTTACCTTGGCAATCCAAATAATGTTTTGAATATTCCAGAAGGGAATATGGTGCAGTTTCCATTTGAGCGGATGAATTATCAATAATTGATCAAAATGGTCTTGTTAGCTCAAGCAATGCCAGCGTTTCACCCCAGTGTGCCGTTGGGCTCTTCAATTGGTACAGACACACATACCAATACGCGTGGCTAGCACATACTGAGAAGGCGCTGCAAGACACAAAATACAAGCAGTATTGACGTCACGAGCATGCCAATGTGCTACGGGAGTCAAACTCCCTTTCATAAAGACAAAAGCCTTACCTTGGCAATCCAAGTAAGGTTTTGAATATTCCAGAAGGGAATATGATGCAGCTTCCATTTGCGTGGATGAATTATCAATAAATCATCAAAATAGTCCGGTTTGCTCAAACAATGCCAGCGTTTCGCCCCAGTGTGCCGTTGGGCTCGTCAGTTGGTACAGACACATCTACAAATACGCGTGGCTAGCACATACTGAGAAGGCCATGCAAGTCACAGAATACAAGCAGTATTGACGTCACGAGCATGCCAATGTGCTACGGGAGTCAAACTCCCTTTCATAAGAAAATGCCTTACCTTGGCAATCCAAATAAGGTTTTGAATATTCCAGAAGGGAATATGATGCAGTTTCCATTTGAGCGGATGGATTATCATTAAATGATCAAAATGGTCCGGTTAGCTCAAAAAATGCCAGCGTTTCGCCCCAGTGTGCCTTTGGGCTCGTCAGTTGGTACAGACTCACCTACCAATAGGCGTGGCTAGCAAATACTGAGAAGGTCATGCAAGACAAAAATACAAGCAGTATCGCCGTAACGAGCACGCCAATGTGCTACGGGAGTCAAACTCCCCTTCATAAAGACAAAAGCCTTACCTTGGCAATCCAAATAATGTTTTGAATATTCCAGAAGGGAATAAGATGCAGTTTCCATTTGAGCGGATGAATTATCAATAAATGAACAAAATGGTCCGGTTAGCTCAAACAATGCCAGCGTTTCGCCCCACTGTGCCGTTGGGCTCGTCAGTTGGTACAGACACACCTAAGAATACGCGTGGCTAGCACATACTGAGAAGGCCATGCGAGACACTAAATACAAGCAGTATTGACGTCACGAGGATGCCAATGTTCTACGGAAGTCAAACTCCCTTTCATAAAGACAAAAGCCTTACCTTGGCAATGCAAATAATGTTTTGAATATTCCAGAAGGGAATATGATGTAGTTTCCATTTGAGTGGATGAATTATCAATAAATAACCTAAATAGTCCTGTTAGCTCAAACAATGCCAGCGTTTCGCCCCAGTGTGCCGTTGGGCTCGTCAGTTGGAACAGACACACCTACCAATACGCAAGGCTAGCACATACTGAGAAAGCCAGGCAAGACACAAAATACAAGCAGTATTGACGTCACGAGCTTGCCAATGTGCTACGGGAGTCAAACTCCCTTTCATAAAGACAAGAGCCTTACCTTGGCAATCCAAATAAGGTTTTGAATATTCCAGAAGGGAATATGATGTAGTTTCCATTTGAGCGGATGAATTATCAATAAATAACCTAAATAGTCCTTTTAGCTCAAACAATGCCAGCGTTTCGCCCCAGTGTGTCGTTTGGCTCGTCAGTTGGTACAGACACGCCTACCAATACGCGTGGCTAGCACATACTGAGAAGGCCATGCAAGACACAAAATACAAGCAGTATTGACGTCACGATCATGCCAATGTGCTACGGTATCCAACTCCCTTTCATAATGACAAAAGCCTTACCTTGGCAATCCAAATAAGGTTTTGAATATTCCAGAAGGGAATATGGAGAAGTTTCCATTTGAGCGGATGAATTATCAAAAAATGATCAAAATGGTCTGGTTAGCTCAAACAATGCCAGCGTTTCACCCCAGTGTGGCGTTGGGCTCGTCAATTGGTACAGACACACCTACCAATACGCGTGGCTAGCACATACTGAGAAGGCCATGCAAGACACAAAATACAAGCAGTATTGACGTCACGAGCATGCCAATGTGCTACGGGAGTCAAACTCCCTTTCATAAAGACAAAAGCCTTACCTTGGCAATCCAAATAAGGTTTTGAATATTCCAGAAGGGAATATGATGCAGCTTCCATTTGCGCGGATGAATTATCAATAAATCATCAAAATAGTCCGGTTAGCTCAAACAATGCCAGCGTTTCGCCCCAGTGTGCCGTTGGGCTCGTCAGTTGGTACAGATACATCTACAAATACGCGTGGCTAGCACATACTGAGAAGGTCATGCAAGACACAGAATAGAAGCAGTATTGACGTCACGAGCATGCCAATGGGCTACGGGAGTCAAACCCCCTTTCATAAGAAAAAAGCCTTACCTTGGCAATCCAAATAAGGTTTTGAATATTCCAGAAGGGAATATGATGCAGTTTCCATTTGACCGGATGAATTATCAATAAATGATCCAAATGGTCCGATTAGCTCATAAAATGCCAGCGTTTCGCCCCAGTGTGCCGTTGGGCTCGTCAGTTGGTACAGACTCACCTACCAATAGGCGTGGCTAGCAAATACTGAGAAGGTCATGCAAGACAAAAAATAAAAGCTGTATCGCCGTCACGAGCACGCCAATGTACTACGGGAGTCAAACTCCCTTTCATAAAGACAAAAGCCTTACCTAGGCAATCCAAATATGGTTTTGAATATTCCAGAAGGGAATATGATGAAGTTTCCATTTCAGCGGATGAATTATCAACAAAAGATCGAAATGGTCCGGTTAGTTCAACGAATGCCAGCGTTTCGCGCCACTGTGCCGTTGGGTTCGTCAGTTGGTACAGTCACACCTACCAAAACGCTTGTTTAGCACATACTGTGAAGGCCATGCAAGACACAAAATACAAGCAGTATTGACGTCACGAGCATGCCAATGTGCTACGGGAGTCAAACTCCCTTTCATAAAGACAAAAGCCTTACCTTGGCAATCCAAATAATGTTTTGAATATTCCAGAAGGGAATAAGATGCAGTTTCCATTTGAGCGGATGAATTATCAATAAATGATCAAAATGGTCCGGTTAGCTCAAACAATGCCAGCGTTTCGCCCCACTGTGCCGTTGGGCTCGTCAGTTGGTACAGACACACCTAAGAATACGCGTGGCTAGAACATACTGAGAAGGCCATGCAAGACACAAAATACAAGCAGTATTGACGTCACGAGGATGCCAATGTTCTACGGAAGTCAAACTCCCTTTCATAAAGACAAAAGCCTTACCTTGGCAATGCAAATAATGTTTTGAATATTCCAGAAGGGAATATGATGTAGTTTCCATTTGAGCGGATGAATTATCAATAAATAACCTAAATAGTCCTGTTAGCTCAAACAATGCCAGCGTTTCGCCCCAGTGTGCCGTTGGGCTTGCCAGTTGGTACAGACACACCTACCAATACGCGTGGCTAGCACATACTGAGAAGGCCATGCGAGACACAAAATAAAAGCCGTATTGACGTCACGAGCATGCCAATGTGCTACGGGAGTCACACTCCCTTTCATAAAGACAAAAGCCTTACCTCGGCAATCCAAATAAATTTTAGATTATTCCAGAAGGGAATATGGTGCAGTTTCCATTTGAGCGGATGAATTATCAATAAATCACCAAAATGGTCCGGTTAGCTCAAACAATGCCAGCGTTTCGCCCCAGTGTGCCGTTGGGCTCGTCAGTTGGTACAGACACGCCTACCAATACGCGTGGCTAGCACATACTGAGAAGGCCATGCAAGACACAAAATACAACCAGTATTGACGTCACGATCATGCAAATGTGCTACGGTATCAAAATCCCTTTCATAAAGACAAACACCTTACCTTGGCAATCCAAATAATGTTTTGAATATTCCAGAAGGGAATATGGTGCAGTTTCCATTTGAGCGGATGAATTATCAATAAATGATCAAAATGGTCGGGTTAGCTCAAACAATGCCAGCGTTTCGCCCCACTGTGCCGTTGGGCTCGTCAGTTGGTAGAGACACGCCTACCAATACGCGCGGCTAGCACATACTGAGAAGGCCATGCAAGACACAAAATACAAGCAGTATTGACGTCACGATCATGCCAATGTGCTACGGTATCCAACTCCCTTTCATAATGACAAAAGCCTTACCTTGGCAATCCAAATAAGGTTTTGAATATTCCAGAAGGGAATATGGAGCAGTTTCCATTTGAGCGGATGAATTATCAAAAAATGATCAAAATGGTCTGGTTAGCTCAAACAATGCCAGCGTTTCACCCCAGTGTGCCGTTGGGCTCGTCAGTTGGTACAGACACACCTACCAATACGCGTGGCTAGCACATACTGAGAAGGCCATGCAAGACACAAAATACAAGCAGTATTGACGTCACGAGCATGCCAATGTGCTACGGGAGTCAAACTCCCTTTCATAAAGACAAAAGCCTTACCTTGGCAATGCAAATAAGGTTTTGAATATTCCAGAAGGGAATATGATGCAGCTTCCATTTGCGCGGATGAATTATCAATAAATCATCAAAATAGTCCGGTTAGCTCAAACAATGCCAGCGTTTCGCCCCAGTGTGCCGTTGGGCTCGTCAGTTGGTACAGATACATCTACAAATACGCGTGGCTAGCACATACTGAGAAGGTCATGCAAGACACAGAATAGAAGCAGTATTGACGTCACGAGCATGCCAATGGGCTACGGGAGTCAAACCCCCTTTCATAAGAAAAAAGCCTTACCTTGGCAATCCAAATAAGGTTTTGAATATTCCAGAAGGGAATATGATGCAGTTTCCATTTGAGCGGATGAATTATCAATAAATGATCAAAATGGTCCGGTTAGCCCAAAAAATGCCAGCGTTTCGCCCCAGTGTGCCGTTGGGCTCGTCAGTTGGTACAGACTCACCTACCAATAGGCGTGGCTAGCAAATACTGAGAAGGTCATGCAAGACAAAAAATACAAGCTGTATCGCCGTCACGAGCACGCCAATGTACTACGGGAGTCAAACTCCCTTTCATAAAGACAAAAGCCTTACCTAGGCAATCCAAATAAGGTTTTGAATATTCCAGAAGGGAATATGATGAAGTTTCCATTTCAGCGGATGAATTATCAACAAAAGATCGAAATGGTCCGGTTAGTTCAACGAATGCCAGCGTTTCGCGCCACTGTGCCGTTGGGTTCGTCAGTTGGTACAGACACACCTACCAATACGCTTGTTTAGCACATACTGTGAAGGCCATGCAAGACACAAAATACAAGCAGTATTGACGTCACGAGCATGCCAATGTGCTACGGGAGTCAAACTCCCTTTCATAAAGACAAAAGCCTTACCTTGGCAATCCAAATAATGTTTTGAATATTCCAGAAGGGAATAAGATGCAGTTTCCATTTGAGCGGATGAATTATCAATAAATGATCAAAATGGTCCGGTTAGCTCAAACAATGCCAGCGTTTCGCCCCACTGTGCCGTTGGGCTCGTCAGTTGGTACAGACACACCTAAGAATACGCGTGGCTAGAACATACTGAGAAGGCCATGCAAGACACAAAATACAAGCAGTATTGACGTCACGAGGATGCCAATGTTCTACGGAAGTCAAACTGCCTTTCATAAAGACAAAAGCCTTACCTTGGCAATGCAAATAATGTTTTGAATATTCCAGAAGGGAATATGATGTAGTTTCCATTTGAGCGGATGAATTATCAATAAATAACCTAAATAGTCCTGTTAGCTCAAACAATGCCAGCGTTTCGCCCCAGTGTGCCGTTGGGCTTGCCAGTTGGTACAGACACACCTACCAATACGCGTGGCTAGCACATACTGAGAAGGCCATGCGAGACACAAAATACAAGCCGTTTTGACGTCACGAGCATGCCAATGTGCTACGGGAGTCACACTCCCTTTCATAAAGACAAAAGCCTTACCTCGGCAATCCAAATAAATTTTAGAATATTCCAGAAGGGAATATGGTGCAGTTTCCATTTGAGCGGATGAATTATCAATAAATCACCAAAATGGTCCGGTTAGCTCAAACAATGCCAGCGTTTCGCCCCAGTGTGCCGTTGGGCTCGTCAGTTGGTACAGACACGCCTACCAATACGCGTGGCTAGCACATACTGAGAAGGCCATGCAAGACACAAAATACAACCAGTATTGACGTCACGATCATGCAAATGTGCTACGGTATCAAAATCCCTTTCATAAAGACAAAAACCTTACCTTGGCAATCCAAATAATGTTTTGAATATTCCAGAAGGGAATATGGTGCAGTTTCCATTTGAGCGGATGAATTATCAATAAATGATCAAAATGGTCGGGTTAGCTCAAACAATGCCAGCGTTTCGCCCCACTGTGCCGTTGGGCTCGTCAGTTGGTAGAGACACGCCTACCAATACGCGCGGCTAGCACATACTGAGAAGGCCATGCAAGACACAAAATACAAGCAGTATTGACGTCACGTTCATGCCAATGTGCTACGGTATCCAACTCCCTTTCATAATGACAAAAGCCTTACCTTGGCAATCCAAATAAGGTTTTGAATATTCCAGAAGGGAATATGGAGCAGTTTCCATTTGAGCGGATGAATTATCAAAAAATGATCAAAATGGTCTGGTTAGCTCAAACAATGCCAGCGTTTCACCCCAGTGTGCCGTTGGGCTCGTCAGTTGGTACAGACACACCTACCAATACGCGTGGCTAGCACATACTGAGAAGGCCATGCAAGACACAAAATACAAGCAGTATTGACGTCACGAGCATGCCAATGTGCTACGGGAGTCAAACTCCCTTTCATAAAGACAAAAGCCTTACCTTGGCAATGCAAATAAGGTTTTGAATATTCCAGAAGGGAATATGATGCAGCTTCCATTTGCGCGGATGAATTATCAATAAATCATCAAAATAGTCCGGTTAGCTCAAACAATGCCAGCGTTTCGCCCCAGTGTGCCGTTGGGCTCGTCAGTTGGTACAGATACATCTACAAATACGCGTGGCTAGCACATACTGAGAAGGTCATGCAAGACACAGAATAGAAGCAGTATTGACGTCACGAGCATGCCAATGGGCTACGGGAGTCAAACCCCCTTTCATAAGAAAAAAGCCTTACCTTGGCAATCCAAATAAGGTTTTGAATATTCCAGAAGGGAATATGATGCAGTTTCCATTTGAGCGGATGAATTATCAATAAATGATCAAAATGGTCCGGTTAGCCCAAAAAATGCCAGCGTTTCGCCCCAGTGTGCCGTTGGGCTCGTCAGTTGGTACAGACTCACCTACCAATAGGCGTGGCTAGCAAATACTGAGAAGGTCATGCAAGACAAAAAATACAAGCTGTATCGCCGTCACGAGCACGCCAATGTACTACGGGAGTCAAACTCCCTTTCATAAAGACAAAAGCCTTACCTAGGCAATCCAAATAAGGTTTTGAATATTCCAGAAGGGAATATGATGAAGTTTCCATTTCAGCGGATGAATTATCAACAAAAGATCGAAATGGTCCGGTTAGTTCAACGAATGCCAGCGTTTCGTGCCACTGTGCCGTTGGGTTCGTCAGTTGGTACAGACACACCTACCAATACGCTTGTTTAGCACATACTGTGAAGGCCATGCAAGACACAAAATACAAGCAGTATTGACGTCACGAGCATGCCAATGTGCTACGGGAGTCAAACTCCCTTTCATAAAGACAAAAGCCTTACCTTGGCAATACAAATAAGGTTTTGAATATTCCAGAAGGGAATAAGATGCAGTTTCCATTTGAGCGGATGAATTATCAATAAACGATCAAAATGGTCCGGTTAGCTCAAACAATGCCAGCGTTTCGCCCCACTGTGCCGTTGGGCTCGTCAGTTGGTACAGACACACCTAAGAATACGCGTGGCTAGCACATACTGAGAAGGCCATGCAAGACACAAAATACAAGCAGTATTGACGTCACGATCATGCCAATGTGCTACGGTATCCAACTCCCTTTCATAATGACAAAAGCCTTACCTTGGCAATCCAAATAATGTTTTGAATATTCCAGAAGGGAATATGGTGCAGTATCCATTTGAGCGGATGAATTATCAATAAATGATCAAAATGGTCTGGTTAGTTCAAACAATGCCAGCGTTTAACCCCAGTGTTCCGTTGGGCTCGTCAATTGGTACAGACACACCTACCAATACGCGTGGCTAGCACATACTGAGAAGGCCATGCAAGACAAAAAATACAAGCAGTATTGACGTCACGAGCATGCCAATGTGCTACGGGAGTCAAACGCCCTTTCATAAAGACAAAAGCCTTACCTTGGCAATCCAAATAAGGTTTTGAATATTCCAGAAGGGAATATGATGTAGTTTCCATTTGAGCGGATGAATTATCAATAAATAACCTAAATAGTCCTTTTAGCTCAAACAATGCCAGCGTTTCGCCCCAGTGTGCCGTTGGGCTCGTCAGTTGGTACAGACACGCCTACCAATACGCGTGGCTAGCACATACTGAGAAGGCCATGCAAGACACAAAATACAAGCAGTATTGACGTCACGATCATGCCAATGTGCTACGGTATCCAAATCCCTTTCATAAAGACAAAATCCTTACCTTGGCAATCCAAATAATGTTTTGAATATTCCAGAAGGGAATATGGTGCAGTATCCATTTGAGCGGATGAATTATCAATAAATGATCAAAATGGTCTGGTTAGCTCAAACAATGCCAGCGTTTAACCCCAGTGTTCCGTTGGGCTCGTCAGTTGGTAGAGACACGCCTACCAATACGCGCGGCTAGCACATACTGAGAAGGCCATGCAAGACACAAAATACAAGCAGTATTGACGTCACGATCATGCCAATGTGCTACGGTATCCAACTCCCTTTCATAATGACAAAAGCCTTACCTTGGCAATCCAAATAAGGTTTTGAATATTCCAGAAGGGAATATGGTGCAGTTTCCATTTGAGCGGATGAATTATCAATAAATGATCAAAATGGTCGGGTTAGCTCAAACAATGCCAGCGTTTCGCCCCACTGTGACGTTGGGCTCGTCAGTTTGTAGAGACACGCCTACCAATACGCGTGGCTAGCACATACTGAGAAGGCCATGCAAGACACAAAATACAAGCAGTATTGACGTCACGATCATGCCAATGTGCTACGGTATCCAACTCCCTTTCATAATGACAAAAGCCTTACCTTGGCAATCCAAATAATGTTTTGAATATTCCAGAAGGGAATATGGTGCAGTATCCATTTGAGCGGATGAATTATCAATAAATGATCAAAATGGTCTGGTTAGCTCAAACAATGCCAGCGTTTAACCCCAGTGTTCCGTTGGGCTCGTCAATTGGTACAGACACACCTACCAATACGCGTGGCTAGCACATACTGAGAAGGCCATGCAAGACCCAAAATACAAGCAGTATTGACGTCACGAGCATGCCAATGTGCTACGGGAGTCAAACGCCCTTTCATAAAGAGAAAAGCCTTACCTTGGCAATCCAAATAAGGTTTTGAATATTCCAGAAGGGAATGTGATGCAGCTTCCATTTGCGCGGATGAATTATCAATAAATCATCAAAATAGTCCCGTTAGCACAAACAATGCCAGCGTTTCGCCCCAGTGTGCCGTTGGGCTCGTCAGTTGGTACAGACACATCTACAAATACGCGTGGCTAGCACATACTGAGAAGGCCATGCAAGACACAGAATACAAGCAGTATTGACGTCACGAGCATGCCAATGGGCTACGGGAATCAAACTCCCTATCATAAGAAAAAAGCCTTACCTTGGCAATCCAAATAAGGTTTTGAATAATCCAGAAGGGAATATGATGCAGTTTCCATTTGAGCGGATGAATTATCAATAAATGATCAAAATGGTCCGGTTAGCTCAAAAAATGCCAGCGTTTCGCCCCAGTGTGCCGTTGGGCTCGTCAGTTGTTACAGACTCACCTACCAATAGGCGTGGCTAGCAAATACTGAGAAGGTCATGCAAGACAAAAAATACAAGCAGTATCGCCGTCACGAGCACGCCAATGTGTTACGGGAGTCAAACTCCCTTTCATAAAGACAAAAGCCTTACCTAGGCAATCCAAATAAGGTTTTGATTATTCCAGAAGGGAATATGATGCAGTTTCCATTTCAGCGGATGAATTATCAATAAATGATCAAATTGGTCGGGTTAGCTCAAACAATGCCAGCGATTCGCCCCACTGTGCCGTTGTGCTCGTCAGTTGGTACAGACACACCTAAGAATACGCGTGGCTAGCACATATTGAGAAGGCCATGCAAGACACAAAATACAAGCAGTATTGACGTCACGAGGATGCCAATGTTCTACGGAAGTCAAACTCCCTTTCATAATGACAAAAGCCTTACCTTGGCAATGCAAATAATGTTTTGAATATTCCAGAAGGGAATATGATGTAGTTTCCATTTGAGCGGATGAATTATCAATAAATAACCTAAATAGTCCTGTTAGCTCAAACAATGCCAGCGTTTCGCCCCAGTGTGCCGTTGGGCTTGCCAGTTGGTACAGACACACCTACCAATACGCGTGGCTAGCACATACTGAGAAGGCCATGCAAGACACAAAATACAAGCCGTATTGACTTCACGAGCATGCCAATGTGCTAAGGGAGTCGAACTCCCTTTCATGAAGACAAAAGCCTTACCTCGGCAATCCAAATAAAGTTTTGAATATTCCAGAAGGGAATATGGTGCAGTTTCCATTTGAGCGGATAAATTATCAATAAATCACCAAAATGGTCCGGTTACTCAAACAATGCCAGCGTTTCGCCCCAGTATGCCGTTGGGCTCGTCAGTCGGTACAGACACACCTACCAATATGCACGGCTAGCACATACTGAGAATGCCATGCAAGACACAAAATACAAGCAGTATTGACGTCACGAGCTTGCCAATGTGCTACGGGAGTCAAACTCCCTTTCATAAAGACAAAAGCCTTACCTTGGCAATCCAAATAAGGTATTGAATATTCCAGAAGGGAATATGATGCATTTTCCATTTGAGCGGATGAATTATAAATAAATGATCAAAATATTCCGGTTAACTCAAACAATGCCAGCGTTTCGCCCTAGTGAGCCGTTGGGCTCGTCAGTTGTTACAGACACACCTACCAGTACGCGTGGCTAGCACATACTGAGAAGGCCACGCAAGACACAAGATACAAGCAGTATTGATGTCACGAGCATTCCAATGTGCTACGGGAGTCAAACTCCCTTTCATAAAGACAAAAGCCTTACCTTGACAATCGAAATAAGGTTTTGAATATTCCAGAAGGGAATATGATGCAATTTCCATTTGAGCGGATGAAGTATCAATAAATGATCAAAATGGTCCAGATAGCTCTAACAATGCCAGCGTTTCGCCCCAGTGTGCCGTTGGGCTCGTGAGTTGGTACAGACACACCTACCAATACGCGTGGCTAGCACATACTGAGAAGGCCATGCAAGACACAAAATACAAGCAGTATTGACGTCACGAGCGTGCCAATGTGTACCGGGAATCAAACTCCCTTTCATCGAGACAAAAGCCTTACCTTGGCAATCCAAATAAGGTTTTGAATATTCCAGAAGGGAATATGATGCAGTTTCCATTTGAGCGGATGAATTATCAATAAATGATCAAAATGGTCCGGTTAGCTCAAAAAATGCCAGCGGTTCGCCCCAGTGTGCCGTTGGGCTCGTCAGTTGGTACAGACTCACCTACCAATAGGCGTGGGTAGCAAATACTGAGAAGGTCATGCAAGACAAAAAATACAAGCAGTATCGCCGTCACGAGCACGCCAATGTGTTACGGGAGTCAAACTCCCTTTCATAAAGACAAAAGCCTTACCTAGGCAATCCAAATAAGGTTTTGATTATTCCAGAAGGGAATATGATGCAGTTTCCATTTCAGTGGATGAATTATCAACAAATGATCGAAATGGTCCGGTTAGCTCAACGAATGCCAGCGTTTCGCCCCAGTGTGCCGTTGGGTTCGTCAGTTGGTACAGACACACCTACCAATACGCTTGTTTAGCACATACTGTGAAGGCCATGCAAGACACAAAATACAAGCAGTATTGTCGTCACGAGCATGCCAATGTGCTACGGGAGTCAAACTCCCTTTCATAAAGACAAAAGCCTTACCTTGGCAATCCAAATAATGTTTTGAATATTCTAGAAGGGAATAAGGTGCAGTTTCCATTTGAGCGGATGAATTATCAATAAATGATCAAAATGGTCGGGTTAGCTCAAACAATGCCAGCGTTTCGCCCCAGTGTGCCGTTGGGCTCGTCAGTTGGTACAAACACGCCTACCAATACGCGTGGCTAGCACATACTGAGAAGGCCATGCAAGACACAAAATACAACCAGTATTGACGTCAAGATCATGCCAATGTGCTACGGTATCCAACTCCCTTTCATAAAGACAAAAGCCTTACCTTGGCAATCCAAATAATGTTTTGAATATTCCAGAAGGGAATATGGTGCAGTTTCCATTTGAGCGGATGAATTATCAATAAATGATCAAAATGGTCCGGTTAGCTCAAACAATGCCAGCGTTACGCCCCAGTGTGCCGTTGGACTCGTCAATTGGTAGACACACCTACCATTACGCGTGGCTAGCACATACTGAGAAGGCCATGCAAGACACAAAATACAAGCAGTATTGACGTCACGACCATGCCAATGTGCTACGGGAGTCAAACTCCCTTTCATCAGGACAAAAGCCTTACCTTGGCAATCCAAATAAGGTTTTGAATATTCCAGAAGGGAATATGATGCAATTTCCATTTGAGCGGATGAATTATCAATAAATGATCAAACTGGTCCGGTTAGCTCAAACAATGCCAGCAATTCGCCCCAGTTTGCCGTTGGGCTTGTCAGTTGGTACAGACACGCCTACCAATACGCGTGGCTAGCTCATACTGAGAAGGCCATGCAAGAAACAAAATACAAGCAGTATTGACGTCACGAGCATGCCAATGTGCTACGGGAGTCAAACTCCCTTTCATAGAGACAAAAGCCTTACCTTGGCAATACAAATAAGGTTTTGAATATTCCAGATGGGAATATGATGCAGTTTCCATTTGAGCGGATGAATTATCAATAAATGATCAAATTGGTCAGGTTAGCTCAAACAATGCCAGCGTTTCGCCCCACTGTGCCGTTGTGCTCGTCAGTTGGTACAGACACACCTAAGAATACGCGTGGCTAGCACATACTGAGAAGGCCATGCAAGACACAAAATACAAGCAGTATTGACGTCACGAGGATGCCAATGTTCTACGGAAGTCAAACTCCCTTTCATAAAGACAAAAGCCTTACCTTGGCAATGCAAATAATGTTTTGAATATTCCAGAAGGGAATATGATGTAGTTTCCATTTGAGCAGATGAATTATGAATAAATAACCTAAATAGTCCTGTTAGCTCAAACAATGCCAGCGTTTCGCCCCAGTGTGCCGTTGGGCTTGCCAGTGGGTACAGACACACCTACCAATACGCGTGGCTAGCACATACTGAGAAGGCCATGCAAGATACAAAATACAAGCCGTATTGACGTCACGAGCATGCCAATGTGCTACGGGAGTCGAACTCCCTTTCATGAAGACAAAAGCCTTACCTCGGCAATCCAAATAAAGTTTTGAATATTCCAGAAGGGAATATGGTGCAGTTTCCATTTGAGCGGATGAATTATCAATAAATCACCAAAATGGTCCGGTTACTCAAACAATGCCAGCGTTACGCCCCAGTATGCCGTTGGGCTCGTCAGTCGGTACAGACACACCTACCAATACGCACGGCTAGCACATACTGAGAAAGCCATGCAAGACACAAAATACAAGCAGTATTGACGTCACGAGCTTGCCAATGTGCTACGGGAGTCAAACTCCCTTTCATAAAGACAAAAGCGTTACCTTGGCAATCCAAATAAGGTTTTGAATATTCCAGAAGGGAATATGATGCATTTTCCATTTGAGCGGATGAATTATAAATAAATGATCAAAATATTCCGGTTAACTCAAACAATGCCAGCGTTTCGCCCTAGTGTGCCGTAGGGCTCGTCAGTTGTTACAGACACACCTACCAGTACGCGTGGCTAGCACATACTGAGAAGGCCATGCAAGACACAAAATACAAGCAGTATTGACGTCACGAGCGTGCCAATGTGTACCGGGAATCAAACTCCCTTTCATCGAGACAAAAGCCTTACCTTGGCAATCCAAATAAGGTTTTGAATATTCCAGAAGGGAATATGATGCAGTTTCCATTTGAGCGGATGAATTATCAATAAATGATCAAAATGGTCCGGTTAGCTCAAACAATGCCAGCGTTTCGCCCCAGTGTGCCGTTGGGCTCGTCAGTTGGTACTGATACGCCTAAATTACGCCTGGCTAGCACATACTGAGAAGGCCATGCGAGACACAAAATACAAGAAGTATTGACGTCACGAGCGTGCCAATGTGTACCGGGAATCAAACTCCCTTTCATCGAGACAAAAGCCTTACCTTGGCAATCCAAATAAGGTTTTGAATAATCCAGAAGGGAATATGATGTAGTTTCCATTTGAGCGGTGAATTATCAATAAATGATCAAAATGGTCCGGTTAGCTCAAACAATGCCAGCGTTTCGCCCCAGTGTGCCGTTGGGCTCGTCAGTTGGTACACAAATAAGAATACGCGTGGCTAGCACATACTGAGAAGGCCATGCAAGACACAAAATACAAGAAGTATTGACGTCACGAGCGTGCCAATGTGTACCGGGAATCAAACTCCCTTTCATCGAGACAAAAGCCTTACCTTGGCAATCCAAATAATGTTTTGAATATTCCAGAAGGGAATATGGTGCAGTTTCCATTTGAGCGGACGAATTATCAATAAATGATCAAAATGGTCCTGTTAACTCAAACAATGCCAGCGTTTCGCCCCACTGTGCCGTTGGGCTCGTCAGTTGGTACAGACTCACCTAAGAATACGCGTGGCTAGCACATACTGAGAAGGCCATGCAATACACAAAATAGTAGCAGTATTAACGTCACGAGGATGCCAATGTGCTACGGAAGTCAAACACCCTTTCATAAAGACAAAAGCCTTACCTTGGCAATCCAAATAATGTTTTGAATATTCCAGAAGGGAATATGATGTAGTTTCCATTTGAGCGGATGAATTATCAATAAATAACCTAAATAGTCCTGTTAGCTCAAACAATGCCAGCGTTTCGCCCCAGTGTGCCGTTGGGCTTGCCAGTTGGTACAGACACACCTACCAATACGCGTGACTAGCACATACTGAGAAGACCATGCAAGACACAAAATACAAGCCGTATTGACGTCACGAGCATGCCAATGTGTACCGGGAATAAAACTCCCTTTCATAAAGGCAAAAGCCTTACCTTGGCAATCCAAATAAGGTTTTGAATATTCCAGAAGGGAATATGATGTAGTTTCCATTTGAGCGGTGAATTATCAATAAATGATCAAAATGGTCCGGTTAGCTCAAACAATGCCAGCGTTTCGCCCCACTGTGCCGTTGGGCTCGTCAATTGGTACAGACACACCTACCATTACGCGTGGCTAGCACATACTGAGAAGGCCATGCAAGACACAAAATACAAGCAGTATTGACGTCACGAGCATGCCAATCTGCTACGGGAGTCAAATTCCCTTTCATCATGACAAAAGCCTTACCTTGGCAATCCAAATAAAGTTTTGAATATTCCAGAAGGGAATATGATGCAATTTCCATTTGAGCGGATGAATTATCAATAAATGATCAAACTGGTCCGGTAAGCTCAAACAATGCCAGCAATTGGCCCCAGTTTGTCGTTGGACTTGTCAGTTGGTACAGACACGCCTACCAATACGCGTGGCTAGCTCATACTGAGAAGGCCATGCAGGACACAAAATACAAGCAGTATTGACGTCACGAGCATGCCAATGTGCTACGGGAGTCAAACTCCCTTTCATAGAGACAAAAGCCTTACCTTGGCAATACAAATAAGGTTTTGAATATTCCAGAAGGGAATATGATGCAGTTTCCATTTAAGCGGATGAATTATCAATAAATGATCAAATTGGTCCGGTTAGCTCAAACAATGCCAGCGTTTCGCCCCACTGTGCCGTTGTGCTCGTCAGTTGGTACAGACACACCTAAGAATACGCGTGGCTAGCACATACTGAGAAGGCCATGCAAGACATAAAATACAAGCAGTATTGACGTCACGAGGATGCCAATGTTCTACGGAAGTCAAACTCCCTTTCATAAGGACAAAAGCCTTACCTCGGCAATCCAAATAAAGTTTTGAATATTCCAGAAGGGAATATGGTGCAGTTTCCATTTGAGCGGATGAATTATCAATAAATCACCAAAATGGTCCGGTTAGCTCAAACAATGCCAGCGTTTCGCCCCAGTGTGCCGTTGGGCTCGTCAGTTGGTACTGATACGCCTAAATTACGCCTGGCTAGCACATACTGAGAAGGCCATGCGAGACACAAAATACAAGAAGTATTGACGTCACGAGCGTGCCAATGTGTACCGGGAATCAAACTCCCTTTCATCGAGACAAAAGCCTTACCTTGGAAATCCAAATAAGGTTTTGAATAATCCAGAAGGGAATATGATGTAGTTTCCATTTGAGCGGTGAATTATCAATAAATGATCAAAATGGTCCGGTTAGCTCAAACAATGCCAGCGTTTCGCCCCAGTGTGCCGTTGGGTTCGTCAGTTGGTACACAAATAAGAATACGCGTGGCTAGCACATACTGAGAAGGCCATGCAAGACACAAAATACAAGAAGTATTGACGTCACGAGCGTGCCAATGTGTACCGGGAATCAAACTCCCTTTCATCGAGACAAAAGCCTTACCTTGGCAATCCAAATAATGTTTTGAATATTCCAGAATGGAATATGGTGCAGTTTCCATTTGAGCGGACGAATTATCAATAAATGATGAAAATGGTCCTGTTAACTCAAACAATGCCAGCGTTTCGCCCCACTGTGCCGTTGGGCTCGTCAGTTGGTACAGACACACCTAAGAATACACGTGGCTAGCACATACTGAGAAGGCCATGCAATACACAAAATAGTAGCAGTATTAACGTCACGAGGATGCCAATGTGCTACGGAAGTCAAACACCCTTTCATAAAGACAAAACCCTTACCTTGGCAATCCAAATAATGTTTTGAATATTCCAGAAGGGAATATGATGTAGTTTCCATTTGAGCGGATGAATTATCAATAAATAACCTAAATAGTCCTGTTAGCTCAATCAATGCCAGCGTTTCGCCCCAGTGTGCCGTTGGGCTTGCCAGTTGGTACAGACACACCTACCAATACGCGTGACTAGCACATACTGAGAAGACCATGCAAGACACAAAATACAAGCCGTATTGACGTCACGAGCATGCCAATGTGTACCGGGAATAAAACTCCCTTTCATAAAGGCAAAAGCCTTACCTTGGCAATCCAAATAAGGTTTTGAATATTCCAGAAGGGAATATGATGTAGTTTCCATTTGAGCGGTGAATTATCAATAAATGATCAAAATGGTCCGGTTAGTTCAAACAATGCCAGCGTTTCGCCCCAGTGTGCCGTTGGGCTCGTCAATTGGTACAGACACACCTACCATTACGCGTGGCTAGCACATACTGAGAAGGCCATGCAAGACGCAAAATACAAGCAGTATTGACGTCACGAGGATGCCAATGTTCTACGGAAGTCAAACTCCCTTTCATAAGGACAAAAGCCTTACCTCGGCAATCCAAATAAAGTTTTGAATATTCCAGAAGGGAATATGGTGCAGTTTCCATTTGAGCGGATGAATTATCAATAAATCACCAAAATGGTCCGGTTAGCTCAAACAATGCCAGCGTTTCGCCCCAGTGTGCCGTTGGGCTCGTCAGTTGGTACAGACACAGCTAAGAATACGCGTGGCTAGCACATACTGAGAAGGCCATGCAAGACACAAAATACTAGCAGTATTGACGTTACGAGGATGCCAATGTGCTTAGGAAGTCAAACACCCTTTCATAAAGCCAAAAGCCTTACCTTGGCAATCCAAATAATGTTTTGAATATTCCAGAAGGGAATATGGTGTAGTTTCCATTTGAGCGGATGAATTATCAATAAATCACCGAAATGGTCCAGTTAGGTCAAAAAATTCCAGCGTTTCGCCCCAGTGTGCCGTTGGGCTCGTCAGTTGGTACAGACACACCTACCAATACGCACAGCTAGCACATACTGAGAAAGCCATGCAAGACACAAAATACAAGCAGTATTGACGTCACGAGCTTGCCAATGGATACCGGGAATCAAACTCCCTTTCATAAAGACAAAAGCCTTACCTTGGCAATCCAAATAAGGTTTTGAATATTCCAGAAGGGAATATGATGCGGTTTTCATTTGAGCGGATGAATTATAAATAAATGATCAAAATATTTCTGTTAACTCAAACAATGCCAGCGTTTCGCCCCAGTGTGCCGTTGGGCTCGTCAGTTGTTACAAACACACCTACCAATACGCGTGGCTAGCACATACTGAGAAGGCCATGCAAGACACAGAATACAAGCAGTATTGACGTCACGAGCATGCCAATGTGCTACGGGAGTCAAACTCCCTTTCATAAGAAAATGCCTTACCTTGGCAATCCAAATAAGGTTTTGAATATTCCAGAAGGGAATATGATGCAGTTTCCATTTGAGCGGATGAATTATCAATAAATGATCAAAATGGTCCGGTTAGCTCAAACAATGCCTGCGTTTCGCCCCAGTGTGCCGTTGGGCTCGTCAGTTGGTACTGATACGCCTAACTTACGCCTGGCTAGCACATACAGAGAAGGCCATGCAAGACATAAAATACAAGCTGTATTGACGTCACGAGCATGCCAATGAGCTACGGGAGTCAAACTCCCTTTCATAAAGACAAAACCCTTACCTTGGCAATCCAAATAAGATTTGAATATTCCCGAAGGGAATATGATGTAGTTTCCATTTGAGCGGTGAATTATCAAAAAATGATCAAAATGGTCCGGTTAGCTCAAACAATGCCAGCGTTTCGCCCCAGTGTGCCGTTGGTCTCGTCAGTTGGTACAGACACACCTAAGAATACGCGTGGCTAGCACATACTGAGAAGGCCATGCAAGACACAAAATACAAGCAGTATTGACGTCACGAGCATGCCAATGTGCTACGGTATCCATCTCCCTTTCATAAAGACAAAAGCCTTACCTTGGCAATCCAAATAAATTTTGAATATTCCAGTAGGGAATATGATGCAGTTTCCACTTGAGCGGATGAATTATCAATAAATGGTCAAAATGGTCCGGTTAGCGCAAACAATGCCAGCGTTTCGCCCCAGTGTGCCGTTGGGCTCGTCAATTGGTACAGACACACCTACCAATACGAGTGGCTAGCACATACTGAGAAGGCCATGCAAGACACAAAATACAAGCAGTATTGACGTCACGAGCATGCCAATGTGCTACGGTATCCAACTCCCTTTCATAAAGACAAAAGCCTTACCTTGGCAATCCAAATAATGTTTTGAATATTCCAGAAGGGAATATAATGCAGTTTCCACTTGAGCGGATGAGTTATCAATAAATGGTCAAAATGGTCCGGTTAGCTCAAACAATGCCAGCGTTTCGCCCCAGTGTGCCGTTGGGCTCGTCAATTGGTACGGACACACCTACCAATACGAGTGGCTAGCACATACTGAGAAGGCCATGCAAGACACAAAATACAAGCAGTATTGACGTCACGAGCATGCCAATGTGCTACGGGATTCAAACTCCCTTTCATCAGGACAAAAGCCTTACCTTGGCAATCCAAATAAGGTTTTGAATATTCCAGAAGGGAATATGATGCAGTTTCCATTTGAGCGGATGAATTATCAATAAATGATCAAAATGGTCCGGTTAGCTCAAACAATTCCAGGGTTTCGCCCCACTGTGCCGTTGGGCTTGTCAGTTGGTACAGACACGCCTACCAATAAGCGTGGCTAGCACATACTGAGAAGGCCATGCAAGACACAAAATAAGAGCAGTATTGACGTCACGAGCATGCCAATGTGCTACGGGAGTCAAACTCCCTTTCATAAAGACAAAAGCCTTACCTTGGCAATCCAAATAATGTTTTGAATATTCCAGAAGGGAATATGGTGCAGTTTCCATTTGAGCGAATGAATTTTCAATAAATGATGAAAATGGTCGGGTTAGCTCAAACAATGCCAGCGTTTCGCCCCAGTGTGCCGTTGGGCTCGTCAGCTGGTACAGACACGCCTACCAATACGCGTGGCTAGCACATACTGAGAAGGCCATGCAAGACACAAAATACAACCAGTATTGACGTCACGAGCGTGCCAATGTGTACCGGGAATAAAACTCCCTTTCATAAAGGCAAAAGCCTTACCTTGGCAATCCAAATAAGGTTTTGAATATTCCAGAAGGGAATATGATGTAGTTTCCATTTGAGCGGTGAATTATCAATAAATGATCAAAATGGTCCGGTTAGCTCAAACAATGCCAGCGTTTCGCCCCAGTGTGCCGTTGGCCTCGTCAGTTGGTACAGACACACCTAAGAATACGCGTGGCTAGCACATACTGAGAAGGCCATGCAAGACACAAAATACAAGCAGTATTGACGTCACGAGCATGCCAATGTGCTACGGTATCCAACTCCATTTCATAAAGACAAAAGCCTTACCTTGGCAATACAAATAATGTTTTGAATATTCCAGAAGGGAATATGATGCGGTTTCCACTTGAGCGGATGAATTATCAATAAATGGTCAAAATGGTCCGGTTAGCTCAAACAATGCCGGCGTTTCGCCCCAGTGTGCCGTTGTGCTCGTCAATTGGTACAGACACACCTACCAATACGCGTGGCAAGCACATACTGAGAAGGCCATGCAAGACACAAAATACAAGCAGTATTGACGTCACGATCATGCCAATGTTCTACGCGAGTGAAACACCCTTTCATAAAGACAAAAGCCTTACCTTGGCAATCCAAATAATGTTTTGAATATTCCAGAAGGGAATATGGTGCAGTTTCCATTTGAGCGAATGAATTATCGATAAATGATCAAAATGGTGCTGTTAGCTCAAACAATGCCAGCGTTTCGCCCCACTGTGCCGTTGGGCTCGTTAGTTGGTACAGACACACCTAAGAATACGCGTGGCTAGCACATACCGAGAAGGCCATGCAAGACACAAAATACTAGCAGTATTGACGTTACGTGGATGCCAATGTGCTACGGAAGTCAAACACCCTTTCATAAAGACAAAAGCCTTACCTTGGCAATCCAAATAATGTTTTGAATATTCCAGAAGGGAATATGATGTAGTTTTTTCAATTTGAGCGGATGAATTATAAATAAATGATCAAAATATTCCGGTTAACTCAAACAATGCCAGCGTTTCGCCCCAGTGTGCCGTTGGGCGCAACAGTTGTTACAGACTCACCTACCAATACGCGTGGCTAGCACATACTGAGAAGGCCATGCAAGACACAAAATACAAGCAGTATTGACGTCACGAGCGTGCCAATGTGTACCGGGAATCAAACTCCCTTTCATCGAGACAAAAGCCTTACCTTGGCAATCCAAATATGGTTTTGAATATTCCAGAAGGGAATATGATGCAGTTTCCATTTGAGCGGATGAATTATCAATAAATGATCAAAATGGTCCGGTTAGCTCAAACAATGCCTGCGTTTCGCCCCAGTGTGCCACTGGGCTCGTCAATTGGTACAGACACACCTACTAATACGAGTGGCTAGCACATACTGAGAAGGCCATGCAAGACACAAAATACAAGCAGTATTGACGTCACGAGCATGCCAATGTGCTACGGTATCCAACTCCCTTTCATAAAGACGAAAGCCTTACCTTGGCAATCCAAATAATGTTTTGAATATTCCAGAAGGGAATATGATGCAGTTTCCACTTGAGCGGATGAGTTATCAATAAATGGACAAAATGGTCCGGTTAGCTCAAACAATGACAGCGTTTCGCCCCAGTGTGCCGTTGGGCTCGTCAATTGGTACAGACACACCTACCAATACGAGTGGCTAGCACATACTGAGAAGGCCATGCAAGACACAAAATACAAGCAGTATTGACGTCACGAGTATGCCAATGTGCTACGGGATTCAAACTCCCTTTCATCAGGACAATAGCCTTACCTTGGCAATCCAAATAAGGTTTTGAATATTCCAGAAGGGAATATGTTGCAGTTTCCATTTGAGCGGATGAATTATCAATAAATGATCAAAATGGTCCGGCTAGCTCAAACAATGCCAGGGTTTCGCCCCACTGTGCCGTTGGGCTTGTCAGTTGGTACAGACACGCCTACCAATGCGCGTGGCTAGCACATACTGAGAAGGCCATGCAAGACACAACATAAGAGCAGTATTGACGTCACGCGCATGCCAATGTGCTACGGGAGTCAAACTCCCTTTCATAAAGACAAAAGCCTTACCTTGGCAATCCAAATAATGTTTTGAATATTCCAGAAGGGAATATGGTGCAGTTTCCATTTGAGCGAATGAATTATCAATAAATGATCAAAATGGTCGGGTTAGCTCAAACAATGCCAGCGTTTCGCCCCAGTGTGCCGTTGGGCTCGTCAGTTGGTACAGACACGCCTACCAATACGCGTGGCTAGCACATACTGAGAAGGCCATGCAAGACACAAAATACAACCAGTATTGACGTCACGAGCGTGCCAATGTGTACCGGGAATCAAACCACCTTTCATCGAGACAAAAGCCTTACCTTGGCAATCCAAATAAGGTTTTGAATATTCCAGAAGGGAATATGATGCAGTTTCCATTTGAGCGGATGAATTATCAATAAATGATCAAAATGGTCGGGTTAGCTCAAACAATGCCAGCGTTTCGCCCCAGTGTGCCGTTGGCTCGTCAGTTGGTACAGACACGCCTACCAATACGCGTGGCTTGCACATACTGAGAAGGCCATGCAAGACACAAAATGCAAGCAGTATTGACGACACGATCATTCCAATGTGCTACGGTATCCAACTCCCTTTCATAATGACAAAAGCCTTACCTTGGCAATCCAAATAATGTTTTGAATATTCCAGAAGGGAATATGGTGCAGTTTCCATTTGAGCGGATGAATTATCAATAAATGATCAAAATGGTCTGGTTAGCTCAAACAATGCCAGCGTTTTGCCCCAGTGTGCCGTTGGGCTCGTCAATTGGTACAGACACACCTACCAATACGCGTGGCTGGCACATACTGAGAAGGCCATGCAAAACACAAAATACAAGCAGTATTGACGTCACGAGCATGCCAATGTGCTACGGGAGTCAAACTCCCTTTCATAAAGACAAAAGCCTTACCTTGGCAATCCAAATAAGGTTTTGAATATTCCAGAAGGGAATATGATGCAGCTTCCATTTGCGCGGATGAAATATCAATAAATCATCAAAATAGTCCGGTTAGCTCAAACAATGCCAGCGTTTGCCCCAGTGTGCCGTTGGGCTCGTCAGTTGGTACAGACACATCTACAAATACGCGTGGCTAGCACATACCGAGAAGGCCATGCAAGACACAAAATACAAGCAGTATTAACGTCGCGAGCATGCCAATCTGCTACGGGAGTCAAACTCCCTTTCATCAGGACAAAAGCCTTACCTTGGCAATCCAAATAAGGTTTTGAATATTCCAGAAGGGAATATGATGCAATTTCCATTTGAGCGGATGAATTATCAATAAATGATCAAAATGGTCCGGTTGGCTCAAACAATGCCAGCAATTCGCCCCAGTTTGCCGTTGGGCTTGTCAGTTGGTACAGACACGCCTACCAATACGCGTGGCTAGCTCATACTGAGAAGGCCATGCAAGACACAAAATACAAGCAGTATTGACGTCACGAGCATGCCAATGTGCTACGCGAGTCAAACTCCCTTTCATAAAGACAAAAGACTTACCTTGGCAATCCAAATAATGTTTTGAATATTCCAGAAGGGAATATGATGTAGTTTCCATTTGAGCGGATGAATTATCAATAAATTACCTAAATAGTCCTGTTAGCTCAAATAAATACCAGCGTTTCACCCCAGTGTGCCGTTGGGCTTGCCAGTTGGTACAGACACACCTACCAATACGCGTGGCTAGCACATATCGAGAAGGCCATGCAAGACACAAAATACAAGCCGTATTGACGTCACGAGCATGTCAATGTGCTACGGGAGTCAAACTCCCTTTCATAAAGAAAAAAGCCTTACCATGGCAATCCAAATAAGGTTTTGAATATTCCAGAAGGGAATATGATGCAGTTTCCATTTGAGCGGATAAATTATAAATAAATGATCAAAATATTCCGGTTAACTCAAACAATGCCAGCGTTTCGCCCAAGTGTGCCGTTGGGCTCGTCAGTTGTTACAGACACACCTACCAATACGCGTGGCTAGCACATACTGAGAAGGCCACGCAAGACACAATATACAAGCAGTACTGATGTCACGAGCATGCCAATGTTCTACGGGAGTCAAACTCCCCTTCATAAAGACAAAAGCCTTACCTTGGCAACCCGAATAAGGTTTTGAATATTCCAGAAGGGAATATGATGCAATTTCCATTTGAGCGGATGAATTATCAATAAATGATCAAAATGGTCCGGATAGCTCAAACAATGCCAGCGTTTCGCCCCAGTGTGCCGTTGGGCTCGTCAGTTGGTACTGATACGCCTAACTTACGCCTGGCTAGCACATACTGAGAAGGCCATGCAAGACATAAAATACAAGCTGTATTGACGTCACGAGCATGCCAATGAGCTACGGTAGTCAAACTCCGTTTCATAAAGACAAAAGCCTTACCTTGGCAATCCAAATAAGATTTGAATATTCCAGAAGGGAATATGATGTAGTTTCCATTTGAGCGGTGAATTATCAATAAATGATCAAAATGGTCCGGTTAGCTCAAACAATGCCAGCGTTTCGCCCCTGTGTGCCGTTGGGCTCGTCAGTTGGTACAGACACACCTATGAATACGCGTGGCTAGCACATACTGAGATGGCCATGCAAGACACAAAATACAAGCAGTATTGACGTCACGAGCATGCCAATGTGCTACGGTATCCAACTCCCTTTCATAAAGACAATAGCCTTACCTTGGCAATCCAAATAATGTTTTGAATATTCCAGAAGGGAATATGATGCAGTTTCCACTTGAGCGGATGAATTATCAATAAATGGTCAAAATGGTCCGGTTAGCTCAAACAATGCCAGCGTTTCGCCCCAGTGTGCCGTTGGGCTCGTCAATTGGTACAGACACACCTACCAATACGCGTGGCTAGCACATACTGAGAAGGCCATGCAAGACACAAAATACAAGCAGTATTGACGTCACGAGCATGCCAATGTGCTACGCGAGTCAAACTCCCTTTCATAAAGACAAAAGCCTTACCTTGGCAATCCAAATAATGTTTTGAATATTCCAGAAGGGAATATGGTGCAGTTTCCATTTCAGCGGATGAATTATCAATAAATGATCAAAATGGTCGGGTTAGCTCAAACAATGCCAGGGTTTCGCCCCAGTGTGCCGTTGGGCTCGTCATTTGGTACAGACACGCCTACCAATACGCTTGGCTAGTACATACTGAGAATGCCATGCAAGACACAAAATACAACCAGTATTGACGTCACTATCATGCCAATGTGCTACGGTATCCATATCCCTTTCATAAAGACAAAATCCTTACCTTGGCAATCCAGATAATGTTTTGAATATTCCAGAAGGGAATATGATGCAGTTTCCATTTGAGCGGATGAATTATCAATAAATGATCAAAATGGTCGGGTTAGCTCAAACAATGCCAGCGTTTCGCCCCAGTGTGCCGTTGGGCTCGTCAGTTGGTAGAGACACGCCTACAAATACGCGTGGCTAGCACATACTGAGAAGGCCATGCAAGACACAAAATACAAGCAGTATTGACGTCACGAGCATGCCAATGTGCTACGGGAGTCAAACTCCCTTTCATAAAGACAAAAGCCTTACCTTGGCAATCCAAATAAGCTTTTGAATATTCCAGAAGTGAATATGATGCAGCTTCCATTTGCGCGGATGAATTATCAATAAATCATCAAAATAGTCCGGTTAGCTCAAAAAATGCCAGCGTTTCGCCCCAGTGTGCCGTTGGGCTCGTCAGTTGGTACAGACACATCTACAAATACGCGTGGCTAGCACATACTGAGAAGGCCATGCAAGACACAGAATACAAGCAGTATTGACGTCACGAGCATGCCAATGTGCTACGGGAGTCACACTCCCTTTCATAAGAAAAAAGCCTTACCTTGGCAATCCAAATATGGTTTTGAATATTCCAGAAGGGAATATGATGCAGTTTCCATTTGAGCGAATGAATTATCAATAAATGATCAAAATGGTCCGCTTAGCTCAAACAATGCCAGCGTTTCGCCCCAGTGTGCCGTTCGGCTAATCAGTTGGTACAGACACACCTACCAATAGGCGTGGCTAGCACATACTGAGAAGGCCATGCAAGACACAAAATACAAGCAGTATTGACGTCACGAGCATGCCAATGTGCTACGGGAGTCAAACTCCCTTTCATAAAGACAAAAGCCTTACCTTGGCAATCCAAATAAGGTTTTGAATATTCCAGAAGGGAATATGATGCAGTTTCCAATTGAGCGAATGAATTATCAATAGATGATCGAAATGGTCCGGTTAGCTCCAACAATGCCAGCGTTTCGCCCTAGTGTGCCGTTGGGTTCGTCAGTTGGTACAGACACACCTACCAATACGCGTGGCTAGCACATACTGAGAAGGCCATGCAAGACACAAAATACAAGCAGTATTGACGTCAGGAGCATGCCAATGTGCTACGGGAGTCAAACTCTCTTTCATAACGACAAACGCCTTACCTTGGCAATCCAAATAAGGTTTTGAATATTCCAGAAGGGAATATGGTGCAATTTCCATTTGAGCGGATGAATAATCAATAATTCACCAAAATGGTCCGGTTAGCTCAAACATTGCCAGCGTTTCGCCCCAGTGTGCCGTTGGGCTCGTCAGTTGGTACAGACACGCCTACCAATACGCACGGCTAGCACATACTGAGAAGGCCATGCAAGACACAAAATACAAGCAGTATTGACGTCACGAGCATGCCAATGTGCTACGGTATCCAAATCCCTTTCAAAGAGACAAAAGCCTTACCTTGGCAATTCAAATAATGTTTTGAATATTCCAGAAGGGAATATGATGCAGTTTCCATTAGAGCGGATGAATTATCAATAAATGATCAAAATGGTCCGGTTAGCTCAAACAATTCCATTGTTTCGCCCCAGTGTGCCGTTGGTTCTGTCGGTTGGTTCAGACTTGCCTATCAATACGCGTAGCTAGGACATACTGAGGCCGTGCAAGTCACAAAATACTAGCAGTATTGACGTCACGAGCATGCAAATGTGCTACGGGTGTCAAACACCCTTTCATAAAGACAAAAGCCTTACCTTGGCAATCCAAATAAGGTTTTGAATATTCCGGAAGGGAATATGATGCAGTTACCATTTGAGCGGATGAATTATCAATAAATGATCAAAATCGTCCGGTTAGTTCAGACAATGCCAGCGTTTCGCCCTAGTGTGCCGTTGGGCTCGTCAGTTGGTAAAGACACACCTACCAATAGGCATGGCTAGCACATACTGAGAAGGCCATGCAAGACACAAAATACAAGCAGTATTGACGTCACGAGCATGCCAATGTGCTACGGGAGTCAAACTCCCTTTCATAAAGACAAAAGCCTTACCTTGGCAATCCTAATAAGGTTTTGAATATTCCAGAAGGGAATATGATGCAGTTTCCATTTGAGCGGATGAATTATCAATGAATGATCAAAATGGTCCGGTTAGCTCAAACAATGCCAGCGTTTCGCCCCAGTGTGCCGATGGGCTCGTCAGTTGGTACAGACACACCTAAGAATACGCGTGGCTAGCACATACTGAGAAGGCCACGCAAGACATAAAATACAAGCAGTATTGACGTCACGAGCATGCCAATGTGCTACGGAAGTCAAATTCCCCTTCATAAAGAAAAAAGCCTTACCTTGGCAATCCAAATAATGTTTTGAATATTCCAGAAGGGAATATGATGCAGTTTCCATTTGAGCGGATGAATTATCAATAAATCAACTAAATAGTCCTGTTAGCTCAAACAATGCCAGCGTTTCGCCCAAGTGTGCCGTTTGGCTCGCCAGTTGGTACAGGCACACCTACCAATACGCGTGGCTAGCACATACTGAGAAGGCCATGCAGGACACAAAATACAAGCAGTATTGACGTCACGAGCATGCCAATGTGCTACGGGAGTCAAACTCCCTTTCATAACGACAAAAGCCTTACCTTGGCAATCCAAATAAGGGTTTGAATATTCCAGAAGGGAATATGGTGCAGTTTTCATTTGAGTGGATGAATTATCAGTAAATCACCAAAATGGTCCGGTTAGCTCAAACAATGCCAGCGTTTCGCCCCAGTGCGCCGTTGGGCTCGTCAGTTGGTACAGGCACACCTACCAATACGCACGGCTAGCACATACTGAGAAAGCCATGCGAGACACAAAATACAAGCAGTAATAACGTCACGAGCTTGCCAACGTGCTACGGGAGTCAAACTCCCTTTCACAAAGACAAAAGCCTTACCTTGGCAGTCCAAATAAGGTTTTGAATATTCCAGAAGGGAATATGATGAAGTTTCCATTTGAACGGATGAATTATCAATAAATGATCAAAATGGTTGGTTTAGCTCAAACATTGCCAGCGTTTCGCCCCAGTGTGCCGTTGGGCTCGTCAGTTGGTACAGACACGCCTACCAATACGCGTGGCTAGCACATACTGAGAAGGCCATGCAAGACACAAAATACAAGCAGTATTGACGTCACGATCATGCCAATGTGCTACGGTATCCAACTCCCTTTCATAATGACAAAAGCCTTACCTTGGCAATCCAAATAATGTTTTGAATATTCCAGAAGGGAATATGGTGCAGTTTCCATTTGAGCGGATGAATTATCAATAAATGATCAAAATGGTCTGGTTAGCTCAAACAATGCCAGCGTTTCGCCCCAGTGTGCCGTTGGGCTCGTCAATTGGTACAGACACACCTACCAATACGCGTGGCTAGCACATACTGAGAAGGCCATGCAAGACACAAAATACTAGCAGTATTGACGTCACGAGCATGCCAATGTTCTACGGGAGTCAAACTCCCTTTCATAAAGACAAAAGCCTTACCTTGGCAATCCAAATAAGGTTTTGAATTATCCAGAAAGGAATATGATGCAGTTTCCAATTGAGCGAATGAATTATCAATAGATGATCGAAATGGTCCGGTTAGCTCCAACAATGCCAGCGTTTCACCCCAGTGTGCCGTTGGGCTCGTCAGTTGGTACAGACACACCTACCAATACGCGTGGCTAGCACATACAGAGAAGGCCATGCTAGACACAAAATACAAGCAGTATTCACGTCACGAGCATGCCAATGTGCTACGGGAGTCAAACTCCCTTTCATAACGACAAACGCCTTACCTTGGCAATCCAAATAAGGTTTTGAATATTCCAGAAGGGAATATGATGCAGTTTCCATTTGAGCGGATGAATTATCAATAAATGAACAAAATGGTCCGGTCAGCTCTAACAATGCCAGCGTTTCGCCCCAGTGTGCCGTTGGCCTGTCAGTTGGTACAGACACACCTAAGAATACGCTCGGCTAGCACATACTGAGAAGGCCATGCAAGACACAAAATACAAGCAGTATTGACGTCACGAGCATGCCAATGTTCTACGGTATCCAAATCCCTTTCAAAGAGACAAAAGCCTTACCTTGGCAATCCAAATGTTTTGAATATTCCAGAAGGGAATATGATGCAGTTTCCATTTGAGCGGATGAATTATCAATAAATGATCAAAATGGTCCGGTTAGCTCAAACAATTCCAGCGTTTCGCCCCAGTGAGCCGTTGGACTTGTCGGTTGGTTCAGACTCGCCTATCAATACGCGTAGCTAGCACATACTGAGGCCATGCAAGTCGCAAAATACTAGCAGTATTGACGTCACGAGCATGCCAATGTGCTACGGGTGTCAAACACCCTTTCATAAAGACAAGAGCCTTACCTTGGCAATCCAAATAAGGTTTTGAATATTCCGGAAGGGAATATGATGCAGTTTCCATTTGAGCGGATGAATTATCAATTAATGATCAAAATCGTCCGGTTAGTTCAAACAATGCCAGCGCTTCGCCCTAGTGTGCCGTTGGGCTCGTCAGCTGGTAAAGAAACACCTACCAATAGGCATGGCTAGAACATACTGAGAAGGCCATGCAAGACACAAAATACAAGCAGTATTGTCCCCTTGAGGAAGCGTACACGAGACTTTATTCGCGGGTGTACGGTCCATCGTCGTGAAGTTGGATATTTTGTACTTTGCTTCCATACTTTCAAGGTGACACAAGGAGAATATAATTAACAAAAGATGACTCAACTTCAACAAAACAAATATTTTAATATCCCGATAAGAATGACACAACAATGACACAAATTTCCCTTATGACACCCATATTTCTCAACTCAACAATAAACAATCAAATAATAGGTTACTCTGAATCAACATTACAGCAGCAAATAAATCAAATCATGGACCTCGTCCTTACCCCTCTTAATGTTGCGTGTATTGTGCTTGACGGTTTTTACTGGCAGGACTACGGTTAGAATGAGTACGTGTTTCCATGAGATATGCTTCCATAGAACCAGATCGCAGGACGCATATCCATGAACATTTTTCACCACGCCTTGGCATCGGGATCCATACTTAATGGCTAACATAAAATGACGTGACAATCGACCACACTACCCTTTACTAAATATACAGTCATTACTTCCGCGAGAAGTATTTATATCAGTGCCAAAGCACGCAAAATCAAGCTGCCTAAAAAGGTCTTACATAAACAGGCTGAAAATACAATCGTGGCCATCCGTAACTAACTCATGGATAAACCGATCGTTTTCCGAACACACCAAAGTTACAGGGGCGCATCAAAAAAAATGCGATAAAATATTTACAATAATTACGAGACAGTAGCCAATATGGCAACAATACAGAAATTAGCCTAATCACGAACTGCATTTCTGATGTGAAGAACTTGCATAAAAATTAATCTAATTCGCTTCCAATCATCCAGGCTTTTAACTGATCGTTATCGCGGAGCACGCATCCCGGCCCTAATGGCTCCTCTGTTCTTATCTGAGATCTGAGCCTTGTCAGTCTGGAATATCCAGCTCTCGTCATTGTGTCAATACCAGGCAGGTCTCAAATTGTATCTCACATATATCAGAGATCCGAAGAAAAGAATTAACATTCACACCCTGGAATAAAACACATATCAACTCGTAGATCTGTCCTCAAACCTGCACCATGCAATTTGGGATCTGTAGAATACTTAACAGTGACCTCAACCATGTGAGCCCTGTCTTCGACGCCATGCAGCTGACAGGTAACTGACCTCGGCCAGACCCCGCGCAGGATAATAATAATAATAGACCCATGCCTTGGTACAACACACACCACCCTCAATTTGCTCCAGATCACAGATAAATCTCAGAAAAAAAATATATAGTGCTCCAACACACAAGAAGTTACTAAGTGCTCAACTACAAAGGAATGATTACCAGAGAAACTGAATGCTTCTCGCTAAGAAAATATGCAATATCGCATAAAATTTACAGCCTGGGTAATCCGAAGTCTCTCCCACAAAATTATCACATTTCCCCCCTTATACTGAAATTACGTTACCTAACCAAAGCTTCACTTATCATCAGCGATACATTCCGTTCATTTGCTGTATCTGTCATAAAAACGCACTCAGTGCACACGAGTACAATTTAACCGACTGTCCCGCACAAATTTTAATGAAATACAAAAGAATAACCACGATGATCTTCACAAATTAAAATAGTGGTCGGTCACCCCAAAAACACTCTAATCACACAAAGAAAACATCACAACTATACAATATACAAGGATTTCCCGATTACCAAAACTAGGCTACATAATGAAATAAATCATTCGGTACTCATCCCCTTTTAGTCTCCTCCATCGTTGACGTTTCCTGGACATGACCCCGGCCATGTGCGCTTAGCACCCCATCATTTCCGTGTTCGATTCCAGTAGCACCATTCTTCCTTCAGCTGCTGATACCACGGTCTCCATTTCTGGCTGGCTGCTTCAAATAGAATGTCAGTTCGTTTTAAAATAGTGCCTCACACAATACCCTAATAGATTGCTAGCGTGGGTTGCTGTATCCACCCACAAGTCCTGATAGCAATATTTAGCGGTGACTGTCCCTCACTTATAGCCAAAAGCTATCTAGAACATTTCACACGCAGAACACATTAATTTATACATTCGAGATGCGGTAGAATTTCATCTCCTAAGAGCAATGATTTTATGAAAGTTTAAGTATTGTCACTTCCCAAAATAGTAGCGTATAACGAGCGTAATCAGCCTTCACAATCTGTCAACGGATGAAATAATACTGTTCCTCAGTGAACACTCCACCCAGTATTTATGCATTTTAGTCCTAAAGTGGGGGCGGGACTGAATAAAATATCTAATTATTAAACCAGTAGTCCTACATACACATGACACATATCAGGGAGCTTGTCTTGATGCGAATCGAACACCTATGGCATGCGGATTTTATTCTTATCGAGCAGTTAATCGTAATCAATTTCCCTCCTTAATTTCATCGGATGCCGTATCTTCGAAATAGCGCGAAAGGCCTCGCGTCCTCAGTCCTTATTGGTTGGGTGTTGTTTCTGAACTCGCGGTAAAATGCCGCCCCGCCCACGTATTTTCCCCTGTCTCAAGGAACAGACGCTTAGGTGCGACTCATTGTCCAACGTGCCAACTAGGTTCTTGAAATCCAGCTAACGGGTTATACCTTTCTTTAGTCCGGGCTGCATTCCAAACTCTCCCCGGCCCATTGTTTTGAACACGATGTCAGGCTCCCTTCTTATTGCCAGGTAGCTTCTACATTTTCAACATGCTAGCAGGCCTCCTACAAATCTCATCTTTCGTCTTCATACAGACCAGAAATATGAAACATTAATATGCGGCAATCATATTAAGGGTTCATTCGTCCTTTTGTTAGGAAAAATCGAATCGATACATGGATTCGATTTTTTTTTGTGCCTTCATAC
The DNA here is from genome assembly GCA_946902985.2 of Meconema thalassinum. NCBI lineage: Eukaryota > Metazoa > Arthropoda > Insecta > Orthoptera > Tettigoniidae > Meconema > Meconema thalassinum. The sequence goes on from OX336390.1 coordinate 346,422,298, forward strand.
GGTCTAGTACTCAAAATTTTCAAATTTCATTCTGGCTGTGTGGTGTCCTCCTCTCATTTGCTAATGAGTTTCTTCCTTTCTGACTCACTTCGACACCGCCTTCTGTCTGCTCGCTACCTGCCTTGTTCCCATTCATTTCCGCTCTCTGTCTAAGCGAGTCTGACCTCGGCTGACTGCACAGTTTGTAAACAAACCATTACTCGCTTCTTCCTCCAGTTGCTTGCTCCAGTCTCCCCGTGCTGTATGTTGTGGTTTATTTGAAATGTACCACATTTGCCTCAGCGACGTCTTCTTCGTTCTCAAACGGCTCCGTCCTTAGATACACCTTAAGGTTTTCAATGTTAAAGACTGACATCGTTCCCGTGCTGATTTCCTGAATCCTGTTCGCATTGTTGCCCAGATTTCTAACAATGCGGAACGGTCCAATATATCGCTGGCTGAACTTGGCCAGTATTTTGCTTGCTGGATCAGATATCGGGATCTTTTTCACTAGGACCAATTCCCCTACGACCAATTCCCGGTGGAACTTCTTTCCTCTCATCCTCCTCAGACGTCTGTCTGCTTGGCTTTTCATATATTCCACAGTGTTTCTGATTCTGATGTCATGTGCTAGCATTGGATCTCTGGGACAGTTGAGAGCGTTGTCCCATGATCTCACCGGAAGTCTGTTGTGGTGTAGTACCAATGGTATCTGACCAGTTGATTCATGCTTGGTAGAGTTCATACACGTCTCAACATCACCCACTCTCTCTACCCATTTGTAGTGTGCGTTTGGAATGAAAATGCGGTAAAATTTTAAAATATCCCTGATCGCTCTCTCGGCTGGATTTGACCTTGGGTGTCTTATAGAAGATAGTATGTGTTTGATTCCCAGATCGGCGATTCCCCTTTTAAATTCGGCGCTCGTGAAGTAGCTGCCGTGATCAGAGAGTAAGAATTCAGGTTTTCCTAGCATTGGGATCACCTTATGCTTTATTCTGCTCAGCACTTGTTTTGAAGTCGTCTTCTGAATAGGACATAGAACAACAAACTTCGAAAACACATCAATGCATACAAGTAGGTGTTTACATCCCCGCCTTCCCTTAGGAATCGGCCCTAATGTGTCCACAGCCACTAGCTCACAAGGTTTTCCAGGTAGTAAAGGCTTTGGGATCTGCCTCATTAAGTAGTTATTTGGCTTAGTTCGCTGGCATGCGTCGCAGGTTTTTATGACGTCACAGATCGTCGTCCTCATCCTAGGCCAAGTGAAAGATTCACCGATCGTCGCTTCAACCTTGTCTGTACCGACATGGCCTAAACTGTTGTGTACATGCCATGTCAGTCCTCTCTGCAGTATTGCTGGTACTAATATCCTATACTTGGTGTGGTCTTCGTCTATAAATTTATGCAGCACTCCGTTTATAAGGTTATACTTGGCTTCCTTTGACCTTGCTTCTTGGTATGCCGGTGTTCCGGGCTGTAGTTCTCTTCTGAAATACTTCCTCATCATCATCATCCACGGTTCCCTTTCCTGTTCCTGAGCTATGTTCTTCAGTTCATCTAGGAATTCCCTGTCCTTGGTGGTCAACTCAACGTGTCGGACATCTACTGTTATCTCTTCCTCCGGGTCTGGGTATCTGCTTAGGGCATCAGGTATCACGTTCATTTTTCCAGGGCAGTGTTCTATTTCTATGTTGAATTGTTGAATGTATAGTGACCAACGCGTGACTCTCTCACTCATCATCGCCGTTTTGAACATAAACGTCAATGCCTTGTGGTCTGTCCTCACCACAATTTGATAACCGAAAACGATCTTCCGCCAATTTTGTAATGCGTGAAGTATCGCTAGCAGTTCCAATTCAGTCACGGTGTAATTTTTCTCGTGTTTGCGCAGTTTGCGGCTTACAAATGCCAAATATAATCGGTCCTGTGAATTATTAGAATTTTCTTGATAGAGCATTGCTCCTACCCCAATAAAGGAAGCATCTGCCTGTATGATAAATTTCTTTTCAAAGTCTGGATAACCCAATTTAATGCAGTTGGCCAAAAGTTCCTTAGTTGCTTGAAATGACTGTTCGCAGGCGTCATCCCATTTCCATCTGTTAGCTTTCTTTAGCATTTCCTGCATTGGAGCTACAGTCTCCGTATATCCAGGACAGTTTTCTTTGAAGAAACCAGTCACTCCAAGAAAAGCTCTCACATGTTTCACCCTAGTGGGGGTTGGAAATCTCTTTATCGCCTCGATTTTCGCTGGATTTGGCCGCACGCCTTCTCGATCAATGATGTGCCCCAGGTATAGAATTTCATTCTTGAAGAAGTGAGATTTCTTCAAATTTATTTTAAAATTTGTGGTCTTTAAATTTTCCAACAGTTTGTCCAGGTTACACATGTGCTCATTAATACCTCCGGATGCCAGTAGAATATCATCGATATATCTTACTGTCATGCTCTTGACCTCATCCGTTAAATTCCTCTCCAAAGCTCTGATAAGTGCAGATCCAGCTGTTTTAATGCCAAACGGGAGCCTATTCCAAATAAAAGTCTGGTTATCGAAGAGAAAGCCTGTCAGTAGCTTAGACTTTTCCTCTAGTTCAATATGATGGTACGAATTAGTGAGATCGACAGAAGAATATATATGCTTTCCTCTGAATCCCTTCAGTACATCACGGATTAACGGCGCTTTGTCATACTCAGGTATGACCTTGAAGTTCAAATTTCGTGCATCGAGACACAGCCTGATCGATCCATTTGGTTTTACAACAGCCAATATTGCGTTGAGATATGGTGTCGGTGATTTCTTTATCATGCCAGACGCTAGCATTCCGTCTATGATATTCTTGACTTCAGAATAGTGCCTCTCTGGTATCGGATATAATTTACTCTTAAATGGGGCCCAATTATCCACTCGTATGGCATAAGTGAAGTTTAAAATCTTCCCTGGGACAGTATCGAAAACTTCTTTGTGTTTGCGTAAAATATTTTCAAATTCCTTCTTATCCGCTTCCCCCAAATTTACTTCTCGAAGCCGCTCCTGTAGTAGACATTCAAATTCGGATCCGTCCTTTTCTTCATTCGCTAATAAGGTCCATATTTCCTGTGAGTAGTCCTGCTCTCCAAGTTCCACGACAGCAATGTCACACTCGTCCTCCGCTTCATCACTTAGTTCCTCAATGGTTTCCTCGTTAATTGTTTCCAGCATCCAGGTGTCTACTTCCTGATCATTAGGTCCGTCGTCCATGTGTAAGGCAACTTCCCTTATTCCTTCAATCTGCCGAAAGCTTACCATATTGTTATGCAGGTCAATAATTGCTTGGTAATCATAAATAAAGTCTGCCCCTAATATGACATTAAAATTCATTCTTGCCATAACAATGCAAGTCTGTGCGAAGGTGTGGCCTAAAATATCCAGTTCTATGTACGCTTGGTGCTTGCATACTATAGATCGCTCGGGAATTACGCCCCTTACTTTCAACTGTGGTACAGGAATCAATGGTACATGATGATTACGTGCCAGTTCCTTCAACAATGTCTCTGATATAAGACTTATTTGCGCCCCGGTATCTAGAAGGCATCTTACGTTCACTCCCCCAATCCGTGCATAAATTACTGGTAGTTTCTTGATGTTATTTGTCTGTGGCTTAGTCATCTCCTCCAGGCAATCTTCCGGTCTTGCAACCCACTCTGCTATGTGTGCAACAATTCTACCATCATGGTCATCAGCCCCATGCTGTTTTGCGAGACTATCTCCTTTAACTGAAATTATTGTTTTTTTTTAATCCCGAGAGTCCCTCGGTATCGCCCCCTGGTTGCATGTTTCCTGCTGCCTTTCCAAACTCTCAGCTCCCTGATCCTCGAATGTGTCCGGGTTCTGGTGGTTTTTCATGGCTCTTTCCCATCTATCTGGTTCATTATTCTCCGCAGCATGTAACTCCTGCAGGTACCTCTGTGATTCGTGATATCTCTCGTTCCAGTTGTTGTGGTGCCCTCTTTGGTACCCCCCTGTCTGCTGTCTGTCGTTACGCCACTGACGGTCATTTCTCGTGTCACCATTCCTTCGGTACGGAAATTCCTGCCTTCTATCATTTCCGCCTTCCTGATATCCTCTTTGGTACGGTCTGTAATTATTTCTGTTGTTCCTGTAATTTCCTCTGTTTTCGTACCTCCCGTACTGTCCGTTATTATTTTCTTGCCAGCGCTGATCTGTTCCAGTGTTTGTTGCTTGTGACCTCGTGCGAGTGCTATTCTTAGCGCTCTCATTCACAACCTCTGCAGTGTTCACTTGCTCGTTGTGTCTCGCGCCCCGAGGCGGTAGCTGTAGGCTTGTCTCATCCAAGTTCCTTAGCATCTCTTCCGCTCCGACTGCTGTAGTTATATTTGCCGTTACCAGGAACTGTTGCACGTTCATGGGAAGCTGTCTTCCTATTGTCATTACCATGTCTTTTTCGGATTGTGGGTCATCTAAATCTTTCAGTTTTAATAGCTGTTGGGTAAAGAAATCGGCAAATCTCGTTGGGTGGGTAGAATGATACTTGCGAGCGTACAAGTCCATCCTTAGACTTTGTTGCAGGGCTGAAGACCAAAATTTTCTTAAGAATGCATCCTTAAAGTCCTGCATGCTACCAAAAGTATATTTGAAGCTCTGATACCAAATTAAGCTGCTCCCACTCAAAAACTTCTCTACCATTCGTAATTTCTTACTTTCCGGTACCCCCTGGTCTAAAAAAAATCGTCTAGTTCCCGCAAGAATTGTTTAGGCGTGGTCCCTGTTCCATCTGTGTATCGATTTGGTTTGTACTCATTGCCCCTGATCACTTGTATAATTTGTGTGGGTAATGCGGTTTGCTCTGGGGTCGACGTCTGGCCTCTAAACTTCTCAAATACTCTTGTGTTGCAACCGGTCAGTGGGCTCTGCTCATTACCCAGCCCCCTTTCCGTTCCGTTACTCGCCCCCAAGCTATTTACGTTCTCCAAGCTATTATTGTTCTCCAAGCCCTCTCTGTCTTTCACGGATGTCAACAACGTGTCCAGCTCTTGTGACTTGAGTTCAGCTTTTACAAATTTATCATCCTGTTCCTGCAGTTTCGAATGCACATTTTTTTCTAAGAGTTGCAACCTGGCGAGATTATCTCCTAATTTCTTTATTATGGATAGGCGTTCTTCTTTACTATTTTCCCTTTCTCGGCTCAGATCTTTGCGTATTTTAATCTTCAATCCTTCGAATTTCGCCTCAAGTTTCTCTGCGTTTTCCTCCTGATTTATTTCCATCCTGTCCAGCCGTATTTCCATTTGATTATTATTTGCATCAAAGGACGCCTTTAATTCACCTTGCTCTTTCTCTATCCCTTTCAAACGCTCCGTCGCTTTCATTTCGGCCCGCTCCATCTCTTTCACTATGCCTAGCAAGTTATTGTCTACTGCTTCGATTTGTTGCTGCATACCCTGAGTGTTCGCTTCCACCTTATCAAACCGTTCTTTCAATTTTTCGTGCGCTTCTTTCATTTCATCCGAATTATAGCTACATGCCTGTTCAATTTGTTTCAGCTTAGCGTTTACGGTCTCATCAAGAATTCCCAGTTTTCTGTCGAAGCTCTCCTCTATCTCTTTCATACGACCTAGTTGTTTGTCGTTGTTTTTGCTTGCCTCACTGGCTAACTGGTCCATCTGCTCCTGAGTATTTTGTTTGATCCTATCCGACAGCTGATTAAATTGCTCCTGGTTTTTCTCGCTTTGTATAACCGACTGTTCCGCGATACGCTTATTTATTTCCTCGGACTGTTGTGAAATACGATTGTTTAATTCCTCAACTTGTACCCTACTCTGTTCCTTCAGTTCAGCTCTCATTTTCTCTAAATTTTCAATGTTCCTTGCCGTGGCAAGCTCTACAATCTGTCTTATTTCCTCAATTGTCGCCATGACAACAAATAAATTCACTTGAGAATATAGGGGCCATGCACATAGAAACATCAACTTCCGTCACGCACACACACAACAATGCATTTAAATATTTTAATCATACTCAATTCATTTACTTTATTTTAACCTCCCGCAATGCAATCATCCTTGAGTATATCTTTACTTTAATTTACTTAGTGTCAACACTTAGTATCGGTTATTAAAATTTTCCCTAATTAAATTGGCTTTACGTTTTCACCAAGACTTAATTATCAAATATAATTAATCTTTCCAGGGTTAACACCCTCCTACTACATTTTTGAGTTTGTCATCACTACACATTTCTAATTAATCTATAGTTGGACGCCCGGATACTCACATTATCTCAAAATCATCAATCAAATCAAGTAATGTGTCCCGTATTTAATATTTACTGACAAACTCCAAGATTCTACTTTATTTATCACATCTGGCGGAAAACTTCGCCTATTAACTGAATTTAACTAAACCTGAAACAGTGGCAAACTTGTATACCAAATTTCTAATACCACGTTTCTCACACAGCCAACCAACCTAACACGAAATAGCCCCATAGTTGGCCTGCGCCATTCTTCCTATATGTCCCCTTGAGGAAGCGTACACGAGACTTTATTCGGGGGTGTACGGTCCATCGTCGTGAAGTTGGATATTTTGTACTTTGCTTCCATACTTTCAAGGTGACACAAGGAGAATATAATTAACAAAAGATGACTCAACTTCAACAAAACAAATATTTTAATATCCCGATAAGAATGACACAACAATGACACAAATTTCCCTTATGACACCCATATTTCTCAACTCAACAATAAACAATCAAATAATAGGTTACTCTGAATCAACATTACAGCAGCAAATAAATCAAATCATGGACCTCGTCCTTACCCCTCTTAATGTTGCGTGTATTGTGCTTGACGGTTTTTACTGGCAGGACTACGGTTAGAATGAGTACGTGTTTCCATGAGATATGCTTCCATAGAACCAGATCGCAGGACGCATATCCATGAACATTTTTCACCACGCCTTGGCATCGGGATCCATACTTAATGGCTAACATAAAATGACGTGACAATCGACCACACTACCCTTTACTAAATATACAGTCATTACTTCCGCGAGAAGTATTTATATCAGTGCCAAAGCACGCAAAATCAAGCTGCCTAAAAAGGTCTTACATAAACAGGCTGAAAATACAATCGTGGCCATCCGTAACTAACTCATGGATAAACCGATCGTTTTCCGAACACACCAAAGTTACAGGGGCGCATCAAAAAAAATGCGATAAAATATTTACAATAATTACGAGACAGTAGCCAATATGGCAACAATACAGAAATTAGCCTAATCACGAACTGCATTTCTGATGTGAAGAACTTGCATAAAAATTAATCTAATTCGCTTCCAATCATCCAGGCTTTTAACTGATCGTTATCGCGGAGCACGCATCCCGGCCCTAATGGCTCCTCTGTTCTTATCTGAGATCTGAGCCTTGTCAGTCTGGAATATCCAGCTCTCGTCATTGTGTCAATACCAGGCAGGTCTCAAATTGTATCTCACATATATCAGAGATCCGAAGAAAAGAATTAACATTCACACCCTGGAATAAAACACATATCAACTCGTAGATCTGTCCTCAAACCTGCACCATGCAATTTGGGATCTGTAGAATACTTAACAGTGACCTCAACCATGTGAGCCCTGTCTTCGATGCCATGCAGCTGACAGGTAACTGACCTCGGCCAGACCCCGCGCAGGATAATAATAATAATAGACCCATGTCTTGGTACAACACACACCACCCTCAATTTGCTCCAGATCACAGATAAATCTCAGAAAAAAAATATATAGTGCTCCAACACACAAGAAGTTACTAAGTGCTCAACTACAAAGGAATGATTACCAGAGAAACTGAATGCTTCTCGCTAAGAAAATATGCAATATCGCATAAAATTTACAGCCTGGGTAATCCGAAGTCTCTCCCACAAAATTATCACATTTCCCCCCTTATACTGAAATTACGTTACCTAACCAAAGCTTCACTTATCATCAGCGATACATTCCGTTCATTTGCTGTATCTGTCATAAAAACGCACTCAGTGCACACGAGTACAATTTAACCGACTGTCCCGCACAAATTTTAATGAAATACAAAAGAATAACCACGATGATCTTCACAAATTAAAATAGTGGTCGGTCACCCCAAAAACACTCTAATCACACAAAGAAAACATCACAACTATACAATATACAAGGATTTCCCGATTACCAAAACTAGGCTACATAATGAAATAAATCATTCGGTACTCATCCCCTTTTAGTCTCCTCCATCGTTGACGTTTCCTGGACATGACCCCGGCCATGTGCGCTTAGCACCCCATCATTTCCGTGTTCGATTCCAGTAGCACCATTCTTCCTTCAGCTGCTGATACCACGGTCTCCATTTCTGGCTGGCTGCTTCAAATAGAATGTCAGTTCGTTTTAAAATAGTGCCTCACACAATACCCTAATAGATTGCTAGCGTGGGTTGCTGTATCCACCCACAAGTCCTGATAGCAATATTTAGCGGTGACTGTCCCTCAATTATAGCCAAAAGCTATCTAGAACATTTCACACGCAGAACACATTAATTTATACATTCGAGATGCGGTAGAATTTCATCTCTTAAGAGCAATGATTTTATGAAAGTTTAAGTATTGTCACTTCCCAAAATAGTAGCGTATAACGAGCGTAATCAGCCTTCACAATCTGCCAACGGATGAAATAATACTGTTCCTCAGTGAACACTCCACCCAGTATTTATGCATTTTAGTCCTAAAGTGGGGGCGGGACTGAATAAAATATCTAATTATTAAACCAGTAGTCCTACATACACATGACACATATCAGGGAGCTTGTCTTGATGCGAATCGAACACCTATGGCATGCGGATTTTATTCTTATCGAGCAGTTAATCGTAATCAATTTCCCTCCTTAATTTCATCGGATGCCGTATCTTCGAAATAGCGCGAAAGGCCTCGCGTCCTCAGTCCTTATTGGTTGGGTGTTGTTTCTGAACTCGCGGTAAAATGCCGCCCCGCCCACGTATTTTCCCCTGTCTCAAGGAACAGACGCTTAGGTGCGACTCATTGTCCAACGTGCCAACTAGGTTCTTGAAATCCAGCTAACGGGTTATACCTTTCTTTAGTCCGGGCTGCATTCCAAACTCTCCCCGGCCCATTGTTTTGAACACGATGTCAGGCTCCCTTCTTATTGCCAGGTAGCTTCTACATTTTCAACATGCTAGCAGGCCTCCTACAAATCTCATCTTTCGTCTTCATACAGACCAGAAATATGAAACATTAATATGCGGCAATCATATTAAGGGTTCAGTATTGACGTCACGAGCATGCCAATGTGCTACGGGAGTCAAACTCCCTTTCATAAAGACAAAAGCCTTACCTTGGCAATCCTAATAAGGTTTTGAATATTCCAGAAGGGAATATGATGCAGTTTCCATTTGAGCGGATGAATTATCAATGAATGATCAAAATGGTCCGGTTAGCTCAAACAATGCCAGCGTTTCGCCCCAGTTTGCCGATGGGCTCGTCAGTTGGTACAGACACACCTAAGAATACGCGTGGCTAGCACATACTGAGAAGGCCATGCAAGACACAAAATACAAGCAGTATTGACGTCACGAGCATGCCAATGTGCTATGGAAGTCAAACTTCCCTTCATAAAGAAAAAAGCCTTACCTTAGCAATCCAAATAATGTTTTGAATATTCCAGAAGGGAATATGATGCAGTTTCCATTTGAGCGGATGAATTATCAATAAATCAACTAAATAGTCCTGTTAGCTCAAACAATGCCAGCGTTTCGCCCCAGTGTGCCGTTGGGCTCGCCAGTTGGTACAGACACACTTACCAATACGCGTGGCTAGCACATACTGAGAAGGCCATGCAAGACACAAAATACAAGCAGTATTGACGTCACGAGCATGCCAATGTGCTACAGGAGTCAAACTCCCTTTCATAAAGACAAAAGCCTTACCTTGGCAATCCAAATAAGGTTTTGAATATTCCAGAAGGGAATATGGTGCAGTTTTCATTTGAGCGGATGAATTATCAGTAAATCGCCAAAATGGTCCGGTTAGCTCAAACAATGCCAGCGTTTCGCCCCAGCGTGCCGTTGGGCTCGTCAGTTGGTACAGACACACCTACCAATACGCACGGCTAGCACATACTGAGAAAGCCATGCAAGACACAAAATACAAGCAGTAATGACGTCACGAGCTTGCCAACGTGCTACTTGAGTCAAACTCCTCTTCATAAAGACAAAAGCCTTACCTTGGCAATCCAAATAAGGTTTTGAATATTCCAGAAGGGAATATGATGCAGTTTCCATTTGAGCGGATGAATTATCAATAAATGATCAAAATGGTTGGGTTAGCTCAAACAATGCCAGCGTTTCGCCCCAGTGTGCCGTTGGGCTCGTCAGTTGGTACAGACACGCCTACCAATACGCGTGGCTAGCACATACTGAGAAGGCCATGCAAGACACAAAATACAAGCAGTATTGACGTCACGATCATTCCAATGTGCTACGGTATCCAACTCCCTTTCATAATGACAAAAGCCTTACCTTGGCAATCCAAATAATGTTTTGAAAATTCCAGAAGGGAATATGGTGCAGTTTCCACTTGAGCGGATGAATTATCAATAAATGATCAAAATGGTCCGGTTAGCTTAAACAATGCCAGCGTTTCGCCCTAGTGTGCCGTTGGGCTCGTCATTTGGTACAGACACGCCTACCAATACGCGTGGCTAGCACATACTGAGAAGGCCATGCATGACACAAAATACAAGCAGTATTGACGTCACGATCATTCCAATGTGCTACGGTATCCAACTCCCTTTCATAATGACAAAAGCCTTACCTTGGCAATCCAAATAAGGTTTTGAATATTCCAGAAGGGAATATGATGCAGCTTCCATTTGCGCGGATGAATTATCAATAAATCATCAAAATCGTCCGGTTAGTTCAAACAATGCCAGCGTTTCGCCCTAGTGTGCCGTTGGGCTCGTCAGTTGGTAAAGACACACCTACCAATAGGCGTGGCTAGCACATACTGAGAAGGCCATGCAAGACACAAAATACAAGCAGTATTGACGTCACGAGCATGCCAATGTGCTACGGGAGTCAAACTCCCTTTCATAAAGACAAAAGCCTTACCTTGGCAATCTTATAAGGTTTTGAGTATTCCAGAAGGGAATATGATGCAGTTTCCATTTGAGCGGATGAATTATCAATAAATGATCAAAATGGTCCGGTTACCTCAACAATGTCAGCGTTTCGCCTCAGTGTGCCGTTGGGCTCGTCAGTTGGTACAGACTCACCTACCAATACGCGTGGTTAGCTCATACTGAGAAGGCCATGCAAGACACAAAATACAAGCAGTATTGACGTCACGAGCATGCCAATGTGCTACGGGAGTCAAACACCCTTTCATAAAGACAAAAGCCTTACCTTGGCAATCCAGATAATGTTTTGAATATTCCAGAAGGGAATATGATGCAGTTTCCATTTGAGCGGATGAATTATCAATAAATCACCTAAATAGTCCTGTTAGCTCAAACAATGCCAGCGTTTCGCCCCAGTGTGCCGTTGGGCTCGCCAGTTGGTACAGACACACCTACCAATACGCGTGGATAGCACATACTGAGAAGGCCATGCAAGACACAAAATACAAGCAGTATTGACGTCGCGAGCATACCAATGTGCTACGGGAGTCAAACTTCCTTTCATAAAGACAAAAGCCTTACCTTGGCAATCCAAATTATGTTTTGAATATTCCAGAAGGGATTATGATGCAGTTTCCATTTGAGCGGATGAATTATCAATAAATGGTCAAAATGGTCCGGGTAGCTCAAACAATGCCTGCGTTTCGCCCCAGTGTGCCGTTGGGCTCGTCAATTGGTACAGACACACCTACCAATACGCGTGGCTTGCACATACTGAGAAGGCCATGCAAGACACAAAATACAAGCAGTATTGACGTCACGAGCATGCCAATGTGCTACGGGATTCAAACTCCCCTTCATCAGGACAATAGCCTTACCTTGGCAATCCAAATAAGGTTTTGAATATTCCAGAAGGGAATATGATGCAGTTTACATTTGAGCGGGTGAATTATCAATAAATGATCAAAATGGTCCGGTTAGCTCAAACAATGCCAGCGTTTCGCCCACTGTGCCGTTGGGCTTGTCAGTTGGTACAGACACGCCTACCAATACGCGTGGCTAGCACATACTGAGAAGGCCATGCAAGTCACAAAATACAAGCAGTATTGACGTCACGAGCATGCCAATGTGCTACGGGATTCAAACTCCCTTTCATCAGGACAATAGCCTTACCTTGGCAATCCAAATAAGGTTTTGAATATTCCAGAAGGGAATATGATGCAGTTTCCAATTGAGCGAATGAATTATCAATAGATGATCGAAATGGTCCGGTTAGCTCCAACAATGCCAGCGTTTCACCCCAGTGTGCCGTTGGGCTCGTCAGTTGGTACAGACACACCTACCAATACGCGTGGCTAGCACATACTGAGAAGGCCATGCAAGACACAAAATACAAGCAGTATTCACGTCACGAGCATGCCAATGTGCTACGGAGTCAAACTCCCTTTCATAACGACAAACGCCTTACCTTGGCAATCCAAATAAGGTTTTTAATATTCCAGAAGGGAATATGATGCAGTTTCCATTTGAGCGGATGAATTATCAATAAATGATCAAAATGGTCCGGTTAGCTCAAACAATTCCAGCGTTTCGCCCCAGTGTGCCGTTGGTCTTGTCGGTTGGTTCAGACTCGCCTATCAATACGCGTAGCTAGCACATACTGAGGGCATGCAAGTCACAAAATACTAGCAGTGTTGACGTCACGAGCATGCCAATGTGCTACGGGTGTCAAACACCCTTTCATAAAGACAAAAGCCTTACCTTGGCAATCCAAATAAGGTTTTGAATATTCCGGAAGGGAATATGATGCAGTTTCCATTTGAGCGGATGAATTATCAATAAATGATGAAAATCGTCCAGTTAGTTCAAACAATGCCAGCGTTTCGCCCTAGTGTGCCGTTGGGCTCGTCAGTTGGTAAAGACACACCTACCAATAGGAATGGCTAGAACATACTGAGAAGGCCATGCAAGACACAAAATACAAGCAGTATTGACGTCACGAGCATGCCAATGTGCTACGGGAGTCAAACTCCCCTCCATAAAGACAAAAGCCCTACCTTGGCAATCCTAATAAGGTTTTGAATATTCCAGAAGGGAATATGATGCAGTTTCCATTTGAGCGGATGAATTATCAATAAATCAACTAAATAGTCCTGTTAGCTCAAACAATGCCAGCGTTTCGCCCCAGTGTGCCGTTGGGCTCGTCAATTGGTACAGACACACCTACCAATACGCGTGGCTAGCACATACTGAGGAGGCCATGCAGGACACAAAATACAAGCAGTATTGACGTCACGAGCATGCCAATGTGCTCCGGGAGTCAAACTCCCTTTCATAAAGACAAAAGCCTTACCTTGGCAATCCAAATAAGGTTTTGAATATTCCAGAAGGGAATATGGTGCAGTTTTCATTTGAGCGGATGAATTATCAGTAAATCACCAAAATGGTCCGGTTAGCTCAAACAATGCCAGCGTTTCGCCCCAGTGTGCCGTTGGGCTCGTCAGTTGGTACAGACACACCTACCAATACGCACGGCTAGCACATACTGAGAAGGCCATGCAAGACACAAAATACAAGCAGTATTGACGTCGCGAGCATACCAATGTGCTACGGGAGTCAAACTCCCTTTCATAAAGACAAAAGCCTTACCTTGGCAATCCAAACAAGGTATTGAATATTCCAGAAGGGAATATGGTGCAGTTTCCATTTGAGCGGATGAATTATCAGTAAATCACCAAAATGGTCCGGTTAGCTCAAACAATTCCAGCGTTTCGCCCCAGTGTGCCGTTGGGCTCGTCAGTTGATACAGACACACATACCAATACGCGTGGCTAGCACATACTGAGAAGGCCACGCAAGACACAAAATACAAGCAGTATTGACGTCACGAGCATGCCAATGTGCTACGGGAGTCAAATTCCCTTTCATAAAGACTAAAGCCTTACCTTGGCAATCCAAATAAGGTTTTGAATATTCCAGAAGGGAATATGATGCAATTTCCATTTGAGTGGATGAATTATCAAAAAATGATCAAAATGGTCCGGATAGCTCAAACAATGCCAGCGTTTCGCCCCAGTGTGTCGTTGGGCTCGTGAGTTGGTACAGACACACCTACAAATACGCGTGGCTAGCACATACTGAGAAGGCCATGCAAGACACAAAATACAAGCAGTATTGACGTCACGAGCGTGCCAATGTGTACCGGGAATAAAATTCCCTTTCAACGAGACAAAAGCCTTACCTTGGCAATCCCAATAAAGTTTTGAATATTCCAGAAGGGAATATGATGCAGTTTCCATTTGAGCGGATGAATTATCAATAAATGATCAAAATGGTCCGGTTAGCTCAAACAATGCCAGCGTTACGCCCCATTGTGCCGTTGGGCTCGTCAGTTGGTACTGATACGCCTACCATACGCCTGGCTAGCACATACTGAAAAGGCCATGCAAGACATAAATTACAAGCTGTATTGACGTCACGAGCATGCCAATGAGCTACGGGAGTCAAACTCCCTTTCATAAAGACAAAAGCCTTACCTTGGCAATCCAAATAAGATTTGAATATTCCAGAAGGGAATATGATGTAGTTTCCATTTGGGCGGATGAATTATCAACAAATGATCTAAATGGTCCGGTTAGCTCAAACAATGCCAGCGTTTCGCCCCAGTGTGCCGTTGGGCTCGTCAGTTTGTACAGACACACCTAAGAATACGCGTGGCTAGCACATACTGAGAAGGCCATGCAAGACACAAAATACAAGCAGTATTGACGTCACGAGCATGCCAATGTGCTACGGTATCCAACTCCCTTTCATAAAGACAAAAGCCTTACCTTGGCAATCCAAATTATGTTTTGAATATTCCAGAAGGGAATATGATGCAATTTCCATTTGAGCGGATGAATTATCAATAAATGGTCAAAATGGTCCGGGTAGCTCAAACAATGCCAGCGTTTCGCCCCAGTGTGCCGTTGGGCTCGTCAATTGGTACAGACACTCCTACCAATACGCGTGGCTAGCACATACTGAGAAGGCCATGCAAGACACAAAATACAAGCAGTATTGACGTCACGAGCATGCCAATGTGCTACGGGATTCAAACTCCCTTTCATCAGGACAATAGCCTTACCTTGGCAATCCAAATAAGGTTTTGAATATTCCAGAAGGGAATATGATGCAGTTTCCATTTGAGCGGGTGAATTATCAATAAATGATCAAAATGGTCCGGTTAGCTCAAACAATGCCAGCGTTTCGCTCACTGTGCCGTTGGGCTTGTCAGTTGGTACAGGCACGCCTACCAATACGCGTGGCTAGCACATACTGAGAAGGCCATGCAAGACACAAAATACAAGCAGTATTGACGTCACGAGCATGCCAATGTGCTACGGGAGTCAAGCTCCCTTTCATAAAGACAAAAGCCTTACCTTGGCAATCCCAATAAGGTTTTGAATATTCCAGAAGGGAATATGATGCAGTTTCCATTTGAGCGGATGAATTATCAATAAATGATCAAAATGGTCTGGTTAGCTCAAACAATGCCAGCGTTTCGCCCCAGTGTGCCGTTGGGCTCGTCAATTGGTACAGACACACCTACCAATACGCGTGGCTAGCACATACTGAGGAGGCCATGCAAGACACAAAATACAAGCAGTATTGACGTCACGAGCATGCCAATGTGCTACGGGAGTCAAACTCCCTTTTATAAAGTCAAAAGCCTTACCTTGGCAATCCAAATAAGGTTTTGAATATTCCAGAAGGGAATATGATGCAGCTTCCATTTGCGTGGATGAATTATCAATAAATCATCAAAATCGTCCGGTTAGTTCAAACAATGCCAGCGGTTCGCCCTAGTGTGCCGTTGGGCTCGTCAGTTGGTGAAGACACACCTACCAATAGGCGTGGCTAGCACATACTGAGAAGGCCATGCAAGACACAAAATACAAGCAGTATTGACGGCACGAGCATGCCAATGTTCTACGGGAGTCAAACTCCCTTTCATAAAGACAAAAGCCTTACCTTGGCAATCCAAATAAGGTTTTGAATTATCCAGAAGGGAATATGATGCAGTTTCCAATTGAGCGAATGAATTATCAATAGATGATCGAAATGGTCCGGTTAGCTCCAACAATGCCAGCGTTTCACCCCAGTGTGCCGTTGGGCTCGTCAGTTGGTACAGACACACCTACCAATACGCGTGGCTAGCACATACAGAGAAGGCCATGCTAGACACAAAATACAAGCAGTATTCACGTCACGAGCATGCCAATGTGCTACGGGAGTCAAACTCCCTTTCATAACGACAAACGCCTTACCTTGGCAATCCAAATAAGGTTTTGAATATTCCAGAAGGGAATATAATGCAGTTTCCATTTGAGCGGATGAATTATCAATAAATGATCATAATGGTCCGGTCAGCTCAAACAATGCCAGCGTTTCGCCCCAGTGTGCCGTTGGCCTGTCAGTTGGTACAGACACACCTAAGAATACGCTCGGCTAGCACATACTGAGAAGGCCATGCAAGACACAAAATACAAGCAGTATTGACGTCACGAGCATGCCAATGTTCTACGGTATCCAAATCCCTTTCAAAGAGACAAAAGCCTTACCTTGGCAATCCAAATGTTTTGAATATTCCAGAAGGGAATATGATGCAGTTTCCATTTGAGCGGATGAATTATCAATAAATGATCAAAATGGTCCGGTTAGCTCAAACAATTCCAGCGTTTCGCCCCAGTGAGCCGTTGGACTTGTCGGTTGGTTCAGACTCGCCTATCAATACGCGTAGCTAGCACATACTGAGGCCATGCAAGTCGCAAAATACTAGCAGTATTGACGTCACGAGCATGCCAATGTGCTACGGGTGTCAAACACCCTTTCATAAAGACAAAAGCCTTACCTTGGCAATCCAAATAAGGTTTTGAATATTCCGGAATGGAATATGATGCAGTTTCCATTTGAGCGGATGAATTATCAATTAATGATCAAAATCGTCCGGTTAGTTCAAACAATGCCAGCGCTTCGCCCTAGTGTGCCGTTGGGCTCGTCAGTTGGTAAAGAAACACCTACCAATAGGCATGGCTAGAACATACTGAGAAGGCCATGCAAGACACAAAATACAAGCAGTATTGACGTCACGAGCATGCCAATGTGCTACGGGAGTCAAACTCCCTTTCATAAAGACAAAAGCCCTACCTTGGCAATCCTAATAAGGTTTTGAATATTCCAGAAGGGAATATGATGCAGTTTCCATTTGAGCGGATGAATTATCAATAAATGATCAAAATGGTAGGGTTAGCTCAAACAATGCCAGCGTTTCGCCCCAGTGTGCCGTTGGGCTCGTCAGTTGGTACAGACACGCCAGCAATACGCGTGGCTAGCACATACTGAGAAGGCCATGCAAGACACAAAATACAAGCAGCATTGACGTCACGATCATTCCAATGTGCTACGGTATCCAACTCCCTTTCATAATGACAAAAGCCTTACCTTGGCAATCCAAATAATGTTTTGAAAATTCCAGAAGGGAATATGGTGCAGTTTCCACTTGAGCGGATGAATTATCAATAAATGATCAAAATGTTCCGGTTAGCTCAAACAATGCCAGCGTTTCGCCCCAGTGTGCCGTTGGGCTCGTCAATTGGTACAGATACACCTACCAATACGCGTGGCTAGCACATACTGAGGAGGCCATGCAAGACACAAAATACAAGCAGTATTGACGTCACGAGCATGCCAATGTGCTACGGGAGTCAAACTCCCTTTCATAAAGACAAAAGCCTTACCTTGGCAATCCTAATAAGGTTTTGAGTATTCCAGAAGGGAATATGATGCAGTTTCCATTTGCGCGGATGAATTATCAATAAATCTTCAAAATAGTCCGGTTAGCTCAAACAATGCCAGCGTTTCGCCCCAGTGTGCCGTTGGGCTCGTTAGTTGGTACAGACACACCTACCAATACGCGCGGATAGCACATACTGAGAAGGCCATGCAAGACACAAAATACAAGCAGTATTGACGTCGCGAGCATACCAATGTGCTACGGGAGTCAAACTCCCTTTCATAAAGACAAAAGCCTTACCTTGGCAATCCAAACAAGGTATTGAATATTCCAGAAGGGAATATGGTGCAGTTTCCATTTGAGCGGATGAATTATCAGTAAATCACCAAAATGGTCCGGTTAGCTCAAACAATTCCAGCGTTTCGCCCCAGTGTGCCGTTGGGCTCGTCAGTTGATACAGACACACATACCAATACGCGTGGCTAGCACATACTGAGAAGGCCAAGCAAGACACAAAATACAAGCAGTATTGACGTCACGAGCATGCCAATGTGCTACGGGAGTCAAATTCCCTTTCATAAAGACAAAAGCCTTACCTTGGCAATCCAAATAAGGTTTTGAATATTCCAGAAGGGAATATGATGCAATTTCCATTTGAGTGGATGAATTATCAAAAAATGATCAAAATGGTCCGGATAGCTCAAACAATGCCAGCGTTTCGCCCCAGTGTGTCGTTGGGCTCGTGAGTTGGTACAGACACACCTACCAATACGCGTGGCTAGCACATACTGAGAAGGCCATTCAAGACACAAAATACAAGCAGTATTGACGTCACGAGCGTGCCAATGTGTACCGGGAATAAAATTCCCTTTCAACGAGACAAAAGCCTTACCTTGGCAATCCCAATAAGGTTTTGAATATTCCAGAAGGGAATATGATGCAGTTTCCATTTGAGCGGATGAATTATCAATAAATGATCAAAATGGTCCGGTTACCTCAAACAATGCCAGCGTTACGCCCCATTGTGCCGTTGGGCTCGTCAGTTGGTACTGATACGCCTACCTTACGCCTGGCTAGCACATACTGAAAAGGCCATGCAAGACATAAATTACAAGCTGTATTGACGTCACGAGCATGCCAATGAGCTACGGGAGTCAAACTCCCTTTCATAAAGACAAAAGCCTTACCTTGGCAATCCAAATAAGATTTGAATATTCCAGAAGGGAATATGATGTAGTTTCCATTTGGGCGGATGAATTATCAACAAATGATCTAAATGGTCCGGTTAGCTCAAACAATGCCAGCGTTTCGCCCCAGTGTGCCGTTGGGCTCGTCAGTTTGTACAGACACACCTAAGAATACGCGTGGCTAGCACATACTGAGAAGGCCATGCAAGACACAAAATACAAGCAGTATTGACGTCACGAGCATGCCAATGTGCTACGGTATCCAACTCCCTTTCATAAAGACAAAAGCCTTACCTTGGCAATCCAAATTATGTTTTGAATATTCCAGAAGGGAATATGATGCAGTTTCCATTTGAGCGGATGAATTATCAATGAATGGTCAAAATGGTCCGGGTAGCTCAAACAATGCCAGCGTTTCGCCCCAGTGTGCCGTTGGGCTCGTCAATTGGTACAGACACACCTACCAATACGCGTGGCTAGCACATACTGAGAAGGGCATGCAAGACACAAAATACAAGCAGTATTGACGTCACGAGCATGCCAATGTGCTACGGGATTCAAACTCCCTTTCATCAGGACAATAGCCTTACCTTGGCAATCCAAATAAGGTTTTGAATATTCCAGAAGGGAATATGATGGAGTTTCCATTTGAGCGGGTGAATTATCAATAAATGATCAAAATGGTCCGGTTAGCTCAAACAATGCCAGCGTTTCGCCCACTGTGCCGTTGGGCTTGTCAGTTGGTACAGACACGCCTACCAATACGCGTGGCTAGCACATACTGAGAAGGCCATGCAAGACACAAAATACAAGCAGTATTGACGTCACGAGCATGCCAATGTGCTACGGGATTCAAACTCCCTTTCATCAGGACAATAGCCTTACCTTGGCAATCCAAATAAGGTTTTGAATATTCCAGAAGGGAATATGATGCAGTTTCCATTTGAGCGGGTGAATTATCAATAAATGATCAAAATGGTCCGGTTAGCTCAAACAATGCCAGCGTTTCGCTCACTGTGCCGTTGGGCTTGTCAGTTGGTACAGGCACGCCTACCAATACGCGTGGCTAGCACATACTGAGAAGGCCATGCAAGACACAAAATACAAGCAGTATTGACGTCACGAGCATGCCAATGTGCTACGGGAGTCAAGCTCCCTTTCATAAAGACAAAAGCCTTACCTTGGCAATCCAAATAAGGTTTTGAATATTCCAGAAGGGAATATGATGCAGTTTCCATTTGAGCGGATGAATTATCAATAAATGATCAAAATTGTCTGGTTAGCTCAAACAATGCCAGCGTTTCGCCCCAGTGTGCCGTTGGGCTCGTCAATTGGTACAGACACACCTACCAATACGCGTGGCTAGCACATACTGAGGAGGCCATGCAAGACACAAAATACAAGCAGTATTGACGTCACGAGCATGCCAATGTGCTACGGGAGTCAAACTCCCTTTCATAAAGACAAAAGCCTTACCTTGGCAATCCAAATAAGGTTTTGAATATTCCAGAAGGGAATATGATGCAGCTTCCATTTGCGCGGATGAATTATCAATAAATCATCAAAATCGTCCGGTTAGTTCAAACAATGCCAGCGTTTCGCCCTAGTGTGCCGTTGGGCTCGTCAGTTGGTAAAGACACACCTACCAATAGGCGTGGCTAGCACATACTGAGAAGGCCATGCAAGACACAAAATACAAGCAGTATTGACGTCACGAGCATGCCAATGTTCTACGGGAGTCAAACTCCCTTTCATAAAGACAAAAGCCTTACCTTGGCAATACAAATAAGGTTTTGAATTATCCAGAAGGGAATATGATGCAGTTTCCAATTGAGCGAATGAATTATCAATAGATGATCGAAATGGTCCGGTTAGCTCCAACAATGCCAGCGTTTCACCCCAGTGTGCCGTTGGGCTCGTCAGTTGGTACGGACACACCTACCAATACGCGTGGCTAGCACATACAGAGAAGGCCATGCTAGACACAAAATACAAGCAGTATTCACGTCACGAGCATGCCAATGTGCTACGGGAGTCAAACTCCCTTTCATAACGACAAACGCCTTACCTTGGCAATCCAAATAAGGTTTTGAATATTCCAGAAGGGAATATAATGCAGTTTCCATTTGAGCGGATGAATTATCAATAAATGATCAAAATGGTCCGGTCAGCTCAAACAATGCCAGCGTTTCGCCCCAGTGTGCCGTTGGCCTGTCAGTTGGTACAGACACACCTAAGAATACGCTCGGCTAGCACATACTGAGAAGGCCATGCAAGACACAAAATACAAGCAGTATTGACGTCACGAGCATGCCAATGTTCTACGGTATCCAAATCCCTTTCAAAGAGACAAAAGCCTTACCTTGGCAATCCAAATGTTTTGAATATTCCAGAAGGGAATATGATGTAGTTTCCATTTGGGCGGATGAATTATCAACAAATGATCTAAATGGTCCGGTTAGCTCAAACAATGCCAGCGTTTCGCCCCAGTGTGCCGTTGGGCTCGTCAGTTTGTACAGACACACCTAAGAATACGCGTGGCTAGCACATACTGAGAAGGCCATGCAAGACACAAAATACAAGCAGTATTGACGTCACGAGCATGCCAATGTGCTACGGTATCCAACTCCCTTTCATAAAGACAAAAGCCTTACCTTGGCAATCCAAATTATGTTTTGAATATTCCAGAAGGGAATATGATGCAGTTTCCATTTGAGCGGATGAATTATCAATAAATGGTCAAAATGGTCCGGGTAGCTCAAACAATGCCAGCGTTCCGCCCCAGTGTGCCGTTGGGCTCGTCAATTGGTACAGACACACCTACCAATACGCGTGGCTAGCACATACTGAGAAGGGCAATCAAGACACAAAATACAAGCAGTATTGACGTCACGAGCATGCCAATGTGCTACGGGATTCAAACTCCCTTTCATCAGGACAATAGCCTTACCTTGGCAATCCAAATAAGGTTTTGAATATTCCAGAAGGGAATATGATGCAGTTTCCATTTGAGCGGGTGAATTATCAATAAATGATCAAAATGGTCCGGTTAGCTCAAACAATGCCAGCGTTTCGCCCACTGTGCCGTTGGGCTTGTCAGTTGGTACAGACACGCCTACCAATACGCGTGGCTAGCACATACTGAGAAGGCCATGCAAGACACAAAATACAAGCAGTATTGACGTCACGAGCATGCCAATGTGCTACGGGATTCAAACTCCCTTTCATCAGGACAATAGCCTTACCTTGGCAATCCAAATAAGGTTTTGAATATTCCAGAAGGGAATATGATGCAGTTTCCATTTGAGCGGGTGGATTATCAATAAATGATCAAAATGGTCCGGTTAGCTCAAACAATGCCAGCGTTTCGCTCACTGTGCCGTTGGGCTTGTCAGTTGGTACAGGCACGCCTACCAATACGCGTGGCTAGCACATACTGAGAAGGCCATGCAAGACACAAAATACAAGCAGTATTGACGTCACGAGCATGCCAATGTGCTACGGGAGTCAAGCTACCTTTCATAAAGACAAAAGCCTTACCTTGGCAATCCAAATAAGGTTTTGAATATTCCAGAAGGGAATATGATGCAGTTTCCATTTGAGCGGATGAATTATCAATAAATGATCAAAATGGTCTGGTTAGCTCAAACAATGCCAGCGTTTCGCCCCAGTGTGCCGTTGGGCTCGTCAATTGGTACAGACACACCTACCAATACGCGTGGCTAGCACATACTGAGGAGGCCATGCAAGACACAAAATACAAGCAGTATTGACGTCACGAGCATGCCAATGTGCTACGGGAGTCAAACTCCCTTTCATAAAGACAAAAGCCTTACCTTGGCAATCCAAATAAGGTTTTGAATATTCCAGAAGGGAATATGATGCAGCTTCCATTTGCGCGGATGAATTATCAATAAATCATCAAAATCGTCCGGTTAGTTCAAACAATGCCAGCGTTTCGCCCTAGTGTGCCGTTGGGCTCGTCAGTTGGTATAGACACACCTACCAATAGGCGTGGCTAGCACATACTGAGAAGGCCATGCAAGACACAAAATACAAGCAGTATTGACGTCACGAGCATGCCAATGTTCTACGGGAGTCAAACTCCCTTTCATAAAGACAAAAGCCTTACCTTGGCAATCCAAATAAGGTTTTGAATTATCCAGAAGGGAATATGATGCAGTTTCCAATTGAGCGAATGAATTATCAATAGATGATCGAAATGGTCCGGTTAGCTCCAACAATGCCAGCGTTTCACCCCAGTGTGCCGTTGGGCTCGTCAGTTGGTACAGACTCACCTACCAATATGCGTGGCTAGCACATACAGAGAAGGCCATGCTAGACACAAAATACAAGGAGTATTCACGTCACGAGCATGCCAATGTGCTACGGGAGTCAAACT
This sequence comes from Meconema thalassinum, assembly GCA_946902985.2. Lineage (NCBI taxonomy): Eukaryota > Metazoa > Arthropoda > Insecta > Orthoptera > Tettigoniidae > Meconema > Meconema thalassinum. The sequence continues at coordinate 346,445,792 of OX336390.1, forward strand.
CCCTTTCATAACGAAAAACGCCTTACCTTGGCAATCCAAATAAGGTTTTGAATATTCCAGAAGGGAATATAATGCAGTTTCCATTTGAGCGGATGAATTATCAATAAATGATCAAAATGGTCCGGTCAGCTCAAACAATGCCAGCGTTTCGCCCCAGTGTGCCGTTGGCCTGTCAGTTGGTACAGACACACCTAAGAATACGCTCGGCTAGCACATACTGAGAAGGCCATGCAAGACACAAAATACAAGCAGTATTGACGTCACGAGCATGCCAATGTTCTACGGTATCCAAATCCCTTTCAAAGAGACAAAAGCCTTACCTTGGCAATCCAAATGTTTTGAATATTCCAGAAGGGAATATGATGCAGTTTCCATTTGAGCGGATGAATTATCAATAAATGATCAAAATGGTCCGGTTAGCTCAAACATGTCCAGCGTATCGCCCCAGTGAGCCGTTGGACTTGTCGGTTGGTTCAGACTCGCCTATCAATACGCGTAGCTAGCACATACTGAGGCCATGCAAGTCGCAAAATACTAGCAGTATTGACGTCACGAGCATGCCAATGTGCTACGGGTGTCAAACACCCTTTCATAAAGACAAAAGCCTTACCTTGGCAATCCAAATAGGGTTTTGAATATTCCGGAATGGAATGTGATGCAGTTTCCATTTGAGCGGATGAATTATCAATAAATGATCAAAATCGTCCGGTTAGTTCAAACAATGCCAGCGCTTCGCCCTAGTGTGCCGTTGGGCTCGTCAGTTGGTAAAGAAACACCTACCAATAGGCATGGCTAGAACATACTGAGAAGGCCATGCAAGACACAAAATACAAGCAGTATTGACGTCACGAGCATGCCAATGTGCTACGGGAGTCAAACTCCCTTTCATAAAGACAAAAGCCTTACCTTGGCAATCCTAATAAGGTTTTGAATATTCCAGAAGGGAATATGATGCAGTTTCCATTTGAGCGGATGAATTATCAATGAATGATCAAAATGGTCCGTTTAGCTCAAACAATGCCAGCGTTTCGCCCCAGTTTGCCGATGGGCTCGTCAGTTGGTACAGACACACCTAAGAATACGCGTGGCTAGCACATACTGAGAAGGCCATGCAAGACACAAAATACAAGCAGTATTGACGTCAGGAGCATGCCAATGTGCTATGGAAGTCAAACTCCCCTTCATAAGGAAAAAAGCCTTACCTTGGCAATCCATATAATGTTTTGAATATTCCAGAAGGGAATATGATGCAGTTTCCATTTGAGCGGATGAATTATCAATAAATCAACTAAATAGTCCTGTTAGCTCAAACAATGCCAGCGTTTCGCCCCAGTGTGCAGTTGGGCTCGCCAGTTGGTACAGACACACTTACCAATACGCGTCGCTAGCACATACTGAGAAGGCCACGCAAGACACAAAATACAAGCAGTATTGACGTCGCGAGCATACCAATGTGCTACGGGAGTCAAACTCCCTTTCATAAAGACAAAAGCCTTACTTTGGCAATCCAAATTATGTTTTGAATATTCCAGAAGGGATTATGATGCAGTTTCCATTTGAGCGGATGAATTATCAATACATGGTCAAAATGGTCCGGGTAGCTCAAACAATGCCAGCGTTTCGCCCCAGTGTGCCGTTGGGCTCGTCAATTGGTACAGACACACCTACCAATACGCGTGGCTTGCACATACTGAGAAGGCCATGCAAGACACAAAATACAAGCAGTATTGACGTCACGAGCATGCCAATGTGCTACGGGATTCAAACTCCCCTTCATCAGGACAATAGCCTTACCTTGGCAATCCAAATAAGGTTTTGAATATTCCAGAAGGGAATATGATGCAGTTTCCATTTGAGCGGGTGAATTATCAATAAATGATCAAAATGGTCCGGTTAGCTCAAACAATGCCAGCGTTTCGCCCACTGTGCCGTTGGGCTTGTCAGTTGGTACAGACACGCTTACCAATACCCGTGGCTAGCACATACTGAGAAGGCCATGCAAGACACAAAATACAAGCAGTATTGACGTCACGAGCATGCCAATGTGCTACGGGATTCAAACTCCCTTTCATCAGGACAATTGCCTTACCTTGGCAATCCAAATAAGGTTTTGAATATTCCAGAAGGGAATATGATGCAGTTTCCAATTGAGCGAATGAATTATCAATAGATGATCGAAATGGTCCGGTTAGCTCCAACAATGCCAGCGTTTCACCCCAGTGTGCCGTTGGGCTCGTCAGTTGGTACAGACACACCTACCAATACGCGTGGCTAGCACATACTGAGAAGGCCATGCAAGACACAAAATACAAGCAGTATTCACGTCACGAGCATGCCAATGTGCTACGGGAGTCAAACTCCCTTTCATAACGACAAACGCCTTACCTTGGCAATCCAAATAAGGTTTTGAATATTCCAGAAGGGCATATGATGCAGTTTCCATTTGAGCGGATGAATTATCAATAAATGATCAAAATGGTCCGGTTAGCTCAAACAATTCCAGCGTTTCGCCCCAGTGTGCCGTTGGTCTTGTCGGTTGGTTCAGACTCGCCTATCAATACGCGTAGCTAGCACATACTGAGGCCATGCAAGTCACAAAATACTAGCAGTATTGACGTCACGAGCATGCCAATGTGCTACAGGAGTCAAACTCCCTTTCATAAAGACAAAAGCCTTACCTTGGCAATCCAAATAAGGTTTTGAATATTCCAGAAGGGAATATGGTGCAGTTTTCATTTGAGCGGATGAATTATCAGTAAATCACCAAAATGGTCCGGTTAGCTCAAACAATGCCAGCGTTTCGCCCCAGTGTGCGGTTGGGCTCGTCAGTTGGTACAGACACACCTACCAATACGCACGGCTAGCACATACTGAGAAAGCCATGCAAGACACAAAATACAAGCAGTAATGACGTCACGAGCTTGCCAACGTGCTACGGGAGTCAAACTCCCTTTCATAAAGACAAAAGCCCTACATTGGCAATCCAAATAAGGTTTTGAATATTCCAGAAGGGAATATGATGCAGTTTCCATTTGAGCGGATGAATTATCAATAAATTATCAAAATGGTAGGGTTAGCTCAAACAATGCCAGCGTTTCGCCCCAGTGTGCCGTTGGGCTCGTCAGTTGGTACAGACACGCCTACCAATACGCGTGGCTAGCACATACTGAGAAGGTCATGCAAGACACAAAATACAAGCAGCATTGACGTCACGATCATTCCAATGTGCTACGGTATCCAACTCCCTTTCATAATGACAAAAGCCTTACCTTGGCAATCCAAATAATGTTTTGAAAATTCCAGAAGGGAATATGGTGCAGTTTCCACTTGAGCGGATGAATTATCATTAAATGATCAAAATGTTCCGGTTAGCTCAAACAATGCCAGCGTTTCGCCCCAGTGTGCCGTTGGGCTCGTCAATTGGTACAGACACACCTACCAATACGCGTGGCTAGCACATACTGAGGAGGCCATGCAAGACACAAAATACAAGCAGTATTGACGTCACGAGCATGCCAATGTGCTACGGGAGTCAAACTCCCTTTCATAAAGACAAAAGCCTTACCTTGGCAATCCTAATAAGGTTTTGAGTATTCCAGAAGGGAATATGATGCAGTTTCCATTTGAGCGGATGAATTATCAATAAATGATCAAAATGGTCCGGTTAACTCAACAATGTCAGCGTTTCGCCCCAGTGTGCCGTTGGGCTCGTCAGTTGGTACAGACTCACCTACCAATACGCGTGGCTAGCTCATACTGAGAAGGCCATGCAAGACACAAAATACAAGCAGTATTGACGTCACGAGCATGCCAATGTGCTACGGGAGTCAAACACCCTTTCATAAAGACAAAAGCCTTACCTTGGCAATCCAGATAATGTTTTGAATATTCCAGAAGGGAATATGATGCAGTTTCCATTTGCGCGGATGAATTATCAATAAATCTTCAAAATAGTCCGGTTAGCTCAAACAATGCCAGCGTTTCGCCCCAGTGTGCCGTTGGGCTCGCCAGTTGGTACAGACACACCTACCAATACGCGCGGATAGCACATACTGAGAAGGCCATGCAAGACACAAAATACAAGCAGTATTGACGTCACGAGCATGCCAATGTGCTACGGGAGTCAAACTCCCTTTCATAAAGACAAAAGCCTTACCTTGGCAATCCTAATAAGGTTTTGAGTATTCCAGAAGGGAATATGATGCAGTTTCCATTTGAGCGGATGAATTATCAATGAATGATCAAAATGGTCCGGTTAGCTCAAACAATGCCAGCGTTTCGCCCCAGTTTGCCGATGGGCTCGTCAGTTGGTACAGACACACCTAAGAATACGCGTGGCTAGCACATACTGAGAAGGCCATGCAAGACACAAAATACAAGCAGTATTGACGTCACGAGCATGCCAATGTGCTATGGAAGTCAAACTCCCCTTCATAAAGAAAAAAGCCTTACCTTGGCAATCCATATAATGTTTTGAATATTCCAGAAGGGAATATGATGCAGTTTCCATTTGAGCGGATGAATTATCAATAAATCAACTAAATAGTCCTGTTAGCTCAAACAATGCCAGCGTTTCGCCCCAGTGTGCAGTTGGGCTCGCCAGTTGGTACAGACACACTTACCAATACGCGTCGCTAGCACATACTGAGAAGGCCATGCAAGACACAAAATACAAGCAGTATTGACGTCACGAGCATGCCAATGTGCTACAGGAGTCAAACTCCCTTTCATAAAGACAAAAGCCTTACCTTGGCAATCCAAATAAGGTTTTGAATATTCCAGAAGGGAATATGGCGCAGTTTTCATTTGAGCGGATGAATTATCAGTAAATCGCCAAAATGGTCCGGTTAGCTCAAACAATGCCAGCGTTTCGCCCCAGTGTGCCGTTGGGCTCGTCAGTTGGTACAGACACACCTACCAATACGCACGGCTAGCACATACTGAGAAAGCCATGCAAGACACAAAATACAAGCAGTAATGACGTCACGAGCTTGCCAACGTGCTACTTGAGTCAAACTCCTCTTCATAAAGACAAAAGCCTTACCTTGGCAATCCAAATAAGGTTTTGAATATTCCAGAAGGGAATATGATGCAGTTTCCATTTGAGCGGATGAATTATCAATAAATGATCAAAATGGTTGGGTTAGCTCAAACAATGCCAGCGTTTCGCCCCAGTGTGCCGTTGGGCTCGTCAGTTGGTACAGACACGCCTACCAATACGCGTGGCTAGCACATACTGAGAAGGCCATGCAAGACACAAAATACAAGCAGTATTGACGTCACGAGCATGCCAATGTGCTACGGGAGACAAACACCCTTTCATAAAGACAAAAGCCTTACCATGGCAATCCAGATAATGTTTTGAATATTCCAGAAGGGAATATGATGCAGTTTCCATTTGAGCGGATGAATTATCAATAAATCACCTAAATAGTCCTGTTAGCTCAAACAATGCCAGCGTTTCGCCCCAGTGTGCCGTTGGGCTCGCCAGTTGGTACAGACACACCTACCAATACGCGTGGATAGCACATACTGAGAAGGCCATGCAAGACACAAAATACAAGCAGTATTGACGTCGCGAGCATACCAATGTGCTACGGGAGTCAAACTCCCTTTCATAAAGACAAAAGCCTTACCTTGGCAATCCAAATTATGTTTTGAATATTCCAGAAGGGATTATGATGCAGTTTCCATTTGAGCGGATGAATTATCAATAAATGGTCAAAATGGTCCGGGTAGCTCAAACAATGCCAGCGTTTCGCCCCAGTGTGCCGTTGGGCTCGTCAATTGGTACAGACACACCTACCAATACGCGTGGCTTGCACATACTGAGAAGGCCATGCAAGACACAAAATACAAGCAGTATTGACGTCACGAGCATGCCAATGTGCTACGGGATTCAAACTCCCCTTCATCAGGACAATAGCCTTACCTTGGCAATCCAAATAAGGTTTTGAATATTCCAGAAGGGAATATGATGCAGTTTCCATTTGAGCGGGTGAATTATCAATAAATTATCAAAATGGTCCGGTTAGCTCAAACAATGCCAGCGTTTCGCCCACTGTGCCGTTGGGCTTGTCAGTTGGTACAGACACGCCTACCAATACGCGTGGCTAGCACATACTGAGAAGGCCATGCAAGACACAAAATACAAGCAGTATTGACGTCACGAGCATGCCAATGTGCTACGGGATTCAAACTCCCTTTCATCAGGACAATAGCCTTACCTTGGCAATCCAAATAAGGTTTTGAATATTCCAGAAGGGAATATGATGCAGTTTCCAATTGAGCGAATGAATTATCAATAGATGATCGAAATGGTCCGGTTAGCTCCAACAATGCCAGCGTTTCACCCCAGTGTGCCGTTGGGCTCGTCAGTTGGTACAGACACACCTACCAATACGCGTGGCTAGCACATACTGAGAAGGCTATGCAAGACACAAAATACAAGCAGTATTCACGTCACGAGCATGCCAATGTGCTACGGGAGTCAAACTCCCTTTCATAACGACAAACGCCTTACCTTGGCAATCCAAATAAGGTTTTGAATATTCCAGAAGGGCATATGATGCAGTTTCCATTTGAGCGAATGAATTATCAATAAATGATCAAAATGGTCCGGTTAGCTCAAACAATTCCAGCGTTTCGCCCCAGTGTGCCGTTGGTCTTGTCGGTTGGTTCAGACTCGCCTATCAATACGCGTAGCTAGCACATACTGAGGCCATGCAAGTCACAAAATACTATCAGTATTGACGTCACGAGCATGCCAATGTGCTACGGGTGTCAAACACCCTTTCATAAAGACAAAAGCCTTACCTTGGCAATCCAAATAAGGTTTTGAATATTCCGGAAGCGAATATGATGCAGTTTCCATTTGAGCGGATGAATTATCAATAAATGATGAAAATCGTCCGGTTAGTTCAAACAATGCCAGCGTTTCGCCCTAGTGTGCCGTTGGGCTCGTCAGTTGGTAAAGACACACCTACCAATAGGCATGGCTAGAACATACTGAGAAGGCCATGCAAGACACAAAATACAAGCAGTATTGACTTCACGAGCATGCCAATGTGCTACGGGAGTCAAACTCCCTTTCAGAAAGACAAAAGCCTTACCTTGGCAATCCTAACAAGGTTTTGAATATTCCAGAAGGGAATATGATGCAGTTTCCATTTGAGCGGATGAATTATCAATGAATGATCAAAATGGTCCGGTTAGCTCAAACAATGCCAGCGTTTCGCCCCAGTGTGCCGATGGGCTCGTCAGTTGGTACAGACACACCTAAGAATACGCGTGGCTAGCACATACTGAGAAGGCCATGCAAGACACAAAATACAAGCAGTATTGACGTCACGAGCATGCCAATGTGCTACGGAAGTCAAACTCCCCTTCATAAAGAAAAAAGCCTTACCTTGGCAATCCAAATAATGTTTTGAATATTCCAGAAGGGAATATGAAGCAGTTTCCATTTGAGCGGATGAATTATCAATAAATCAACTAAATAGCCCTGTTAGCTCAAACAATGCCAGCGTTTCGCCCCAGTGTGCCGTTGGGCTCGCCAGTTGGTACAGACACACCTACCAATACGCGTGGCTAGCACATACTGAGAAGGCCATGCAAGACACAAAATACAAGCAGTATTGACGTCACGAGCATGCCAATGTGCTACAGGAGTCAAACTCCCTTTCATAAAGACAAAAGCCTTACCTTGGCAATCCAAATAAGGTTTTGAATATTCCAGAAGGGAATATGGTGCAGTTTTCATTTGAGCGGATGAATTATCAGTAAATCACCAAAATGGTCCGGTTAGCTCAAACAATGCCAGCGTTTCGCCCCAGTGTGCCGTTGGGCTCGTCAGTTGGTACAGACACACCTACCAATACGCACGGCTAGCACATACTGAGAAAGCCATGCAAGACACAAAATACAAGCAGTAATGACGTCACGAGCTTGCTAACGTGCTACGGGAGTCAAACTCCCTTTCATAAAGACAAAAGCCCTACATTGGCAATCCAAATAAGGTTTTGAATATTCCAGAAGGGAATATGATGCAGTTTCCATTTGAGCGGATGAATTATCAATAAATGATCAAAATGGTAGGGTTAGCTCAAACAATGCCAGCGTTTCGCCCCAGTGTGCCGTTGGGCTCGTCAGTTGGTACAGACACAACTACCAATACGCGTGGCTAGCACATACTGAGAAGGCCATGCAAGACACAAAATACAAGCAGCATTGACGTCACGATCATTCCAATGTGCTACGGTATCCAACTCCCTTTCATAATGACAAAAGCCTTACCTTGGCAATCCAAATAATGTTTTGAAAATTCCAGAAGGGAATATGGTGCAGTTTCCACTTGAGCGGATGAATTATCATTAAATGATCAAAATGTTCCGGTTAGCTCAAACAATGCCAGCGTTTCGCCCCAGTGTGCCGTTGGGCTCGTCAACTGGTACAGACACACCTACCAATACGCGTGGCTAGCACATACTGAGGAGGCCATGCAAGACACAAAATACAAGCAGTATTGACGTCACGAGCATGCCAATGTGCTACGGGAGTCAAACTCCCTTTCATAAAGACAAAAGCCTTACCTTGGCAATCCTAATAAGGTTTTGAGTATTCCAGAAGGGAATATGATGCAGTTTCCATTTGAGCGGATGAATTATCAATAAATGATCAAAATGGTCCGGTTAACTCAACAATGTCAGCGTTTCGCCCCAGTGTGCCGTTGGGCTCGTCAGTTGGTACAGACTCACCTACCAATACGCGTGGATAGCTCATACTGAGAAGGCCATGCAAGACACAAAATACAAGCAGTATTGACGTCACGAGCATGCCAATGTGTTACGGGAGTCAAACTCCCTTTCATAAAGACAAAAGCCTTACCTTGGCAATCCAAATAAGGTTTTGAATATTCCAGAAGGGAATATGATGCAATTTCCATTTGAGTGGATGAATTATCAAAAAATGATCAAAATGGTCCGGATAGCTCAAACAATGCCAGCGTTTCGCCCCAGTGTGTCGTTGGGCTCGTGAGTTGGTACAGACACACCTACCAATACGCGTGGCTAGCACATACTGAGAAGGCCATGCAAGACACAAAATACAAGCAGTATTGACGTCACGAGCGTGCCAATGTGTACCGGGAATAAAATTCCCTTTCAACGAGACAAAAGCCTTACCTTGGCAATCCCAATAAGGTTTTGAATATTCCAGAAGGGAATATGATGCAGTTTCCATTTGAGCGGATGAATTATCAATAAATGATCAAAATGGTCCGGTTAGCTCAAACAATGCCAGCGTTACGCCCCATTGTGCCGTTGGGCTCGTCAGTTGGTACTGATACGCCTAACTTACGCCTGGCTAGCACATACTGAAAAGGCCATGCAAGACATAAATTACAAGCTGTATTGACGTCACGAGCATGCCAATGAGCTACGGGAGTCAAACTCCCTTTCATAAAGACAAAAGCCTTACCTTGGCAATCCAAATAAGATTTGAATATTCCAGAAGGGAATATGATGTAGTTTCCATTTGGGCGGATAAATTATCAACAAATGATCTAAATGGTCCGGTTAGCTCAAACAATGCCAGCGTTTCGCCCCAGTGTGCCGTTGGGCTCGTCAGTTTGTACAGACACACCTAAGAATACGCGTGGCTAGCACATACAGAGAAGGCCATGCAAGACACAAAATACAAGCAGTATTGACGTCACGAGCATGCCAATGTGCTACGGTATCCAACTCCCTTTCATAAAGACAAAAGCCTTACCTTGGCAATCCAAATTATGTTTTGAATATTCCAGAAGGGAATATGATGCAGTTTCCATTTGAGCGGATGAATTATCAATAAATGGTCAAAATGGTCCGGGTAGCTCAAACAATGCCAGCGTTTCGCCCCAGTGTGCCGTTGGGCTCGTCAATTGGTACAGACACACCTACCAATACGCGTGGCTAGCACATACTGAGAAGGCCATGCAAGACACAACATACAAGCAGTATTGACGTCACGAGCATGCCAATGTGCTACGGGATTCAAACTCCCTTTCATCAGGACAATAGCCTTACCTTGGCAATCCAAATAAGGTTTTGAATATTCCAGAAGGGAATATGATGCAGTTTCCATTTGAGCGGGTGAATTATCAATAAATGATCAAAATGGTCCGGTTAGCTCAAACAATGCCAGCGTTTCGCCCACTGTGCCGTTGGGCTTGTCAGTTGGTACAGACACGCCTACCAATACGCGTGGCTAGCACATACTGAGAAGGCCATGCAAGGCACAAAATACAAGCAGTATTGACGTCACGAGCATGCCAATGTGCTACGGGATTCAAACTCCCTTTCATCAGGACAATAGCCTTACCTTGGCAATCCAAATAAGGTTTTGAATATTCCAGAAGGGAATGTGATGCAGTTTCCATTTGAGCGGGTGAATTATCAATAAATGATCAAAATGGTCCGGTTAGCACAAACAATGCCAGCGTTTCGCTCACTGTGCCGTTGGGCTTGTCAGTTGGTACAGACACGCCTACCAATACGCGTGGCTAGCACATACTGAGAAGGCCATGCAAGACACAAAATACAAGCAGTATTGACGTCACGAGCATGCCAATGTGCTACGGGAGTCAAGCTCCCTTTCATAAAGACAAAAGCCTTACCTTGGCAATCCAAATAAGGTTTTGAATATTCCAGAAGGGAATATGATGCAGTTTCCATTTGAGCGAATGGATTATCAATAAATGATCAAAATGGTCCGGTTAGCTCAAACAATGCCAGCGTTTCGCCCCAGTGTGCCGTTGGGCTCGTCAGTTGGTAAAGACACACCTACCAATAGGCGTGGCTAGCACATACTGAGAAGGCCATGCAAGACACAAAATACAAGCAGTATTGACGTCACGAGCATGCCAATGGGCTACGGGAGTCAAACTCCCTTTCACAAAGACAAAAGCCTTACCTTGGCAATCCTAATAAGGTTTTGAATATTCCAGAAGGGAATATGATGCAGTTTCCATTTGAGCGGATGAATTATCAATGAATGATCAAAATGGTCCGGTTAGCTCAAACAATGCCAGCCTTTCGCCCCAGTTTGCCGATGGGCTCGTCAGATGGTACAGACACACCTAAGAATACGCGTGGCTAGCACATACTGAGAAGGCCATGCAAGACACAAAATACAAGCAGTATTGACTTCACGAGCATGCCAATGTGCTACGGGAGTCAAACTCCCTTTCATAAAGACAAAAGCCTTACCTTGGCAATCCTAATAAGGTTTTGAATATTCCAGAAGGGAATATGATGCAGTTTCCATTTGAGCGGATGAATTATCAATGAATGATCAAAATGGTCCGGTTAGCTCAAACAATGCCAGCGTTTCGCCCCAGTGTGCCGATGGGCTCGTCAGTTGGTACAGACACACCTAAGAATACGCGTGGCTAGCACATACTGAGAAGGCCATGCAAGACACAAAATACAAGCAGTATTGACGTCACGAGCATGCCAATGTGCTACGGAAGTCAAACTCCCCTTCATAAAGAAAAAAGCCTTACCTTGGCAATCCAAATAATGTTTTGAATATTCCAGAAGGGAATATGAAGCAGTTTCCATTTGAGCGGATGAATTATCAATAAATCAACTAAATAGCCCTGTTAGCTCAAACAATACCAGCGTTTCGCCCCAGTGTGCCGTTGGGCTCGCCAGTTGGTACAGACACACCTACCAATACGCGTGGCTAGCACATACTGAGAAGGCCATGCAAGACACAAAATACAAGCAGTATTGACGTCACGAGCATGCCAATGTGCTACAGGAGTCAAACTCCCTTTCATAAAGACAAAAGCCTTACCTTGGCAATCCAAATAAGGTTTTGAATATTCCAGAAGGGAATATGGTGCAGTTTTCATTTGAGCGGATGAATTATCAGTAAATCACCAAAATGGTCCGGTTAGCTCAAACAATGCCAGCGTTTCGCCCCAGTGTGCCGTTGGGCTCGTCAGTTGGTACAGACACACCTACCAATACGCACGGCTAGCACATACTGAGAAAGCCATGCAAGACACAAAATACAAGCAGTAATGACGTCACGAGCTTGCCAACCTGCTACGGGAGTCAAACTCCCTTTCATAAAGACAAAAGCCCTACATTGGCAATCCAAATAAGGTTTTGAATATTCCAGAAGGGAATATGATGCAGTTTCCATTTGAGCGGATGAATTATCAATAAATGATCAAAATGGTAGGGTTAGCTCAAACAATGCCAGCGTTTCGCCCCAGTGTGCCGTTGGGCTCGTCAGTTGGTACAGACACGCCTACCAATACGCGTGGCTAGCACATACTGAGAAGGCCATGCAAGACACAAAATACAAGCAGCATTGACGTCACGATCATTCCAATGTGCTACGGTATCCAACTCCCTTTCATAATGACAAAAGCCTTACCTTGGCAATCCAAATAATGTTTTGAAAATTCCAGAAGGGAATATGGTGCAGTTTCCACTTGAGCGGATGAATTATCATTAAATGATCAAAATGGTCCGGTTAGCTCAAACAATGCCAGCGTTTCGCCCCAGTGTGCCGTTGGGCTCGTCAATTGGTACAGACACACCTACCAATACGCGTGGCTAGCACATACTGAGGAGGCCATGCAAGACACAAAATACAAGCAGTATTGACGTCACGAGCATGCCAATGTGCTACGGGAGTCAAACTCCCTTTCATAAAGACAAAAGCCTTACCTTGGCAATCCTAATAAGGTTTTGAGTATTCCAGAAGGGAATATGATGCAGTTTCCATTTGAGCGGATGAATTATCAATAAATGATCAAAATGGTCCGGTTAACTCAACAATGTCAGCGTTTCGCCCCAGTGTGCCGTTGGGCTCGTCAGTTGGTACAGACTCACCTACCAATACGCGTGGCTAGCTCATACTGAGAAGGCCATGCAAGACACAAAATACAAGCAGTATTGACGTCACGAGCATGCCAATGTGCTACGGGAGTCAAACACCCTTTCATAAAGACAAAAGCCTTACCTTGGCAATCCAGATAATGTTTTGAATATTCCAGAAGGGAATATGATGCAGTTTCCATTTGCGCGGATGAATTATCAATAAATCTTCAAAATTGTCCGGTTAGCTCAAACAATGCCAGCGTTTCGCCCCAGTGTGCCGTTGGGCTCGCCAGTTGGTATAGACACACCTACCAATACGCGCGGATAGCACATACTGAGAAGGCCATGCAAGACACAAAATACAAGCAGTATTGACGTCGCGAGCATACCAATTTGCTACGGGAGTCAAACTCCCTTTCATAAAGACAAAAGCCTTACCTTGGCAATCCAAAACAAGGTATTGAATATTCCAGAAGGGAATATGGTGCAGTTTCCATTTGAGCGGATGAATTATCAGTAAATCACCAAAATGGTCCGGTTAGCTCAAACAATTCCAGCGTTTCGCCCCAGTGTGCCGTTGGGCTCGTCAGTTGATACAGACACACATACCAATACGCGTGGGCTAGCACATACTGAGAAGGCCACGCAAGACACAAAATACTAGCAGTATTGACGTCACGAGCATGCCAATGTGCTACGGGAGTCAAACTCCCTTTCATAAAGACAAAAGCCTTACCTTGGCAATCCAAATAAGGTTTTTGAATATTCCAGAAGGGAATATGATGCAATTTCCATTTGAGTGGATGAATTATCAAAAAATGATCAAAATGGTCCGGATAGCTCAAACAATGCCAGCGTTTCGCCCCAGTGTGTCGTTGGGCTCGTGAGTTGGTACAGACACACCTACCAATACGCGTGGCTAGCACATACTGAGAAGGCCATGCAAGACACAAAATACAAGCAGTATTGACGTCACGAGCGTGCCAATGTGTACCGGGAATAAAATTCCCTTTCAACGAGACAAAAGCCTTACCTTGGCAATCCCAATAAGGTTTTGAATATTCCAGAAGGGAATATGATGCAGTTTCCATTTGAGCGGATGAATTATCAATAAATGATCAAAATGGTCCGGTTAGCTCAAACAATGCCAGCGTTACGCCCCATTGTGCCGTTGGGCTCGTCAGTTGGTACTGATACGCCTATCTTACGCCTGGCTAGCACATACTGAAAAGGCCATGCAAGACATAAATTACAAGCTGTATTGACGTCACGAGCATGCCAATGAGCTACGGGAGTCAAACTCCCTTTCATAATGACAAAAGCCTTACCTTGGCAATCCAAATAAGATTTGAATATTCCAGAAAGGAATATGATGTAGTTTCCATTGGGCGGATAAATTATCAACAAATGATCTAAATGGTCCGGTACCTCAAACAATGCCAGCGTTTCGCCCCAGTGTGCCGTTGGGCTCGTCAGTTTGTACAGACACACCTAAGAATACGCGTGGCTAGCACATACTGAGAAGGCCATGCAAGACACAAAATACAAGCAGTATTGACGTCACGAGCATGCCAATGTGCTACGGTATCCAACTCCCTTTCATAAAGACAAAAGCCTTACCTTGGCAATCCAAATTATGTTTTGAATATTCCAGAAGGGAATATGATGCAGTTTCCCTTTGAGCGGATGAATTATCAATAAATGGTCAAAATGGTCCGGGTAGCTCAAACAATGCCAGCGTTTCGCCCCAGTGTGCCGTTGGGCTCGTCAATTGGTACAGACACACCTACCAATACGCGTGGCTAGCACATACTGAGAAGGCCATGCAAGACACAAAATACAAGCAGTATTGACGTCACGAGCATGCCAATGTGCTACGGGATTCAAACCCCCTTTCATCAGGACAATAGCCTTACCTCGGCAATCCAAATAAGGTTTTGAATATTCCAGAAGGGAATATGATGCAGTTTCCATTTGAGCGGGTGAATTATCAATAAATGATCAAAATGGTCCGGTTAGCTCAAACAATGCCAGCGTTTCGCCCACTGTGCCGTTGGGCTTGTCAGTTGGTACAGACACGCCTACCAATACGCGTGGCTAGCACATACTGAGAAGGCCATGCAAGACACAAAATACAAGCAGTATTGACGTCACGAGCATGCCAATGTGCTACGGGATTCAAACTCCCTTTCATCAGGACAATAGCCTTACCTTGGCAATCCAAATAAGGTTTTGAATATTCCAGAAGGGAATATGATGCAGTTTCCATTTGAGCGGGTGAATTATCAATAAATGATCAAAATGGTCCGGTTAGCACAAACAATGCCAGCGTTTCGCTCACTGTGCCGTTGGGCTTGTCAGTTGGTACAGACACGCCTACCAATACGCGTGGCTAGCACATACTGAGAAGGCCATGCAAGACACAAAATACAAGCAGTATTGACGTCACGAGCATGCCAATGTGCTACGGGAGTCAAGCTCCCTTTCATAAAGACAAAAGCCTTACCTTGGCAATCCAAATAAGGTTTTGAATATTCCAGAAGGGAATATGATGCAGTTTCCATTTGAGCGAATGAATTATCAATAAATGATCAAAATGGTCCGGTTAGCTCAAACAATGCCAGCGTTTCGCCCCAGTGTGCCGTTGGGCTCGTCAGTTGGTAAAGACACACCTACCAATAGGCGTGGCTAGCACATACTGAGAAGGCCATGCAAGACACAAAATACAAGCAGTATTGACGTCACGAGCATGCCAATGGGCTACGGGAGTCAAACTCCCTTTCACAAAGACAAAAGCCTTACCTTGGCAATCCTAATAAGGTTATGAATATTCCAGAAGGGAATATGATGCAGTTTCCATTTGAGCGGATGAATTATCAATGAATGATCAAAATGGTCCGGTTAGCTCAAACAATGCCAGCCTTTCGCCCCAGTTTGCCGATGGGCTCGTCAGATGGTACAGACACACCTAAGAATACGCGTGGCTAGCACATACTGAGAAGGCCATGCAAGACACAAAATACAAGCAGTATTGACGTCACGAGCATGCCAATGTGCTACGGAAGTCAAACTCCCCTTCATAAAGAAAAAAGCCTTACCTTGGCAATCCAAATAATGTTTAGAATATTCCAGAAGGGAATATGATGCAGTTTCCATTTGAGCGGATGAATTATCAATAAATCACCTTAATAGTCCTGTTAGCACAAACAATGCCAGCGTTTCGCCCCAGTGTGCCGTTGGGCTCGCGTGTTGGTACAGACACACCTACCAATACTCGCGGCTAGCACATACTGAGAAGGCCATGCAAGACACAAAATACAAGCAGTATTGACGTCACGAGCATGCCAATGTGCTACGGGAGTCAAATTCCCTTTCATAAAGACAAAAGCCTTACCTTGGCAATCCAAATAAGGTTTTGAATATTCCAGAAGGGAATATGATGCAATTTCCATTTGAGCGGATGAATTATCAATAAATGATCAAAATGGTCCGGATAGCTCAAACAATGCCAGCGTTTCGCCCCAGTGTGCCGTTGGGCTCGTGAGTTGGAACAGACACACCTACCAATACGCGTGGCTAGCACATACTGAGAAGGCCATGCAAGACACAAAATACAAGCAGTATTGACGTCACGAGCGTGCCAATGTGTACCGGGTATCAAACTCCCTTTCATCGAGACAATAGCCTTACCTTGGCAATCCAAATAAGGTTGTGAATATTCCAGAAGGGAATATGATGCAGTTTCCATTTGAGCGGATGAATTATCAATAAATGATCAAAATGGTCCGGTTAGCTCAAACAATGCCAGCGTTTCGCCCCAGTGTGCCGTTGGGCTCGTCAGTTGGTACAGATACGCCTACATTACGCCTGGCTAGCACATACTGAGAAGGCCATGCAAGACATAAAATACAAGCTGTATTGACGTCACGAGCATGCCAATGAGCTACGGGAGTCAAACTCCCTTTCATAAAGACAAAAGCATTACCTTGACAATCCAAATAAGATTTGAATATTCCAGAAGGGAATATGATGTAGTTTCCATTTGAGCGGATGAATTATCAATAAATGATCAAAATGGTCCGGTTAGCTCAAACAATGCCGGCGTTTCGCCCCAGTGTGCCCTTCGGCTCGTCGGTTGGTACAGACACACCTAAGAATACGCGTGGCTAGCACATACTGAGAAGGCCATGCAAGACACAAAATACAAGCAGTATTGACGTCACGAGCATGCCAATGTGCTACGGTATCCATCTCCCTTTCATAAAGACAAAAGGCCTACCTTGGCAATCCAAATAATATTTTGAATATTCCAGAAGGGAATATGATGCAGTTTCCATTTGAGCGGATGAATTATCAATAAATGATCAATTTGGTCCGGTTAGCTCAAACAATGCCAGCGTTTCGCCCACTGTGCCGTTGGGCTTGTCAGTTGGTACAGACACGCCTACCAATACGCGTGGCTAGCACATACTGAGAAGGCCATGCAAGACACAAAATACAAGCAGTATTGACGTCACGAGCATGCCAATGTGCTACGGGAGTCAAACTCCCTTTCATAAAGACAAAATCCTTACCTTGGCAATCCAAATAAGGTTTTGAATATTCCAGAAGGGAATACGATGCAGTTTCCATTTGAGCGGATGAATTATCAATAAATGATCAAAATGGTCCGGTTAGCTCAAACAATGCCAGAATTTCGCCCCAGTTTGCCGTTGGGCTTGTCAGTTGGTACAGACACGCCTAGCAATACGCGTGGCTAGCACATACTGAGAAGGACATGCAAGACACAAAATACAAGCAGTATTGACGTCACGAGCATGCCAATGTGCTACGGGAGTCAAACTCCCTTTCATAGAGACAAAAGCCTTACCTTGGCAATACAAATAAGGTTTTGAATATTCCAGAAGGGAATATGATGCAGTTTCCATTTGAGCGGATGAATTATCAATAAATGATCAAAATGGTCCGGTTAGCTCAAACAATGCCAGAATTTCGCCCCAGTTTGCCGTTGGGCTTGTCAGTTGGTACAGACACGCCTACCAATACGCGTGGCTAGCACATACTGAGAAGGCCATGCAAGACACAAAATACAAGCAGTATTGACGTCACGAGCATGCCAATGTGCTACGGGAGTCAAACTCCCTTTCATAGAGACAAAAGCCTTACCTTGGCAATACAAATAAGGTTTTGAATATTCCAGAAGGGAATATGATGCTGTTTCCATTTGAGCGAATGAATTATCAATAAATGATCAAAATGATCCGTTTAGCTCAAACAATGCCAGCGTTTCGCCCCAGTGTGCCGTTGGGCTCGTCAGTTGGTACAGACACATCTAAGAATTCGCGTGGCTAGCACATACTGAGAAGGCCATGCAAGACACAAAATACTAGCAGTATTGACGTCTCGACCATGCCAATGTGCTACGGAAGTCAAACTCCCTTTCATAAAGACAAAAGCCTTACCTTGGCAATCCAAATAATGTTTTGAATATTCCAGAAGGGAATATGATGCAGTTTCCATTTGAGCGGATGAATTATCAATAAATCACCTAAATAGTCCTGTTAGCTCAAACAATGCCAGCGTTTCGCCCCAGTGTGCCGTTGGGCTCGCCAGTTGGTACAGACACACCTACCAATACGCGTGGCTAGCACATACTTAGAAGGCCATGCAAGACACAAAATACAAGCAGTATTGACGTCACGAGCATGCCAATGTGCTACGGGAGTCAAACTCCCTTTCATAAAGACAAAAGCCTTACCTTGGCAATCCAAATAAGGTTTTGAATATTCCAGAAGGGAATAAGGTGCAGTTTCCATTTGAGCGGATGAATTATCAATAAATCACCAAAATGGTGCGGTTAGCTCAAACAATGCCAGCGTTTCGCCCCAGTGTGCCGTTGGGCTCGTCAGTTGGTACAGACACACCTACCAATACGCGTGGCTAGCACATACTGAGAAGGCCACGCAAGACACAAAATACAAGCAGCATTGACGTCACGATCATTCCAATGTGCTACGGTATCCAACTCCCTTTCATAATGACAAAAGCCTTACCTTGGCAATCCAAATAAGGTTTTGAATATTCCAGAAGGGAATATGATGCAGTTTCCATTTGAGCGGATGAATTATCAATAAATGATCAAAATGGTAGGGTTAGCTCAAACAATGCCAGCGTTTCGCCCCAGTGTGCCGTTGGGCTCGTCAGTTGGTACAGACACGCCTACCAATACGCGTGGCTAGCATATACTGAGAAGGCCATGCAAGACACAAAATACAAGCAGCATTGACGTCACGATCATTCCAATGTGCTACGGTATCCAACTCCCTTTCATAATGACAAAAGCCTTACCTTGGCAATCCAAATAATGTTTTGAAAATTCCAGAAGGGAATATGGTGCAGTTTCCACTTGAGCGGATGAATTATCAATAAATGATCAAAATGTTCCGGTTAGCTCAAACAATGCCAGCGTTTCGCCCCAGTGTGCCGTTGGGCTCGTCAATTGGTACAGACACACCTACCAATACGCGTGGCTAGCACATACTGAGGAGGCCATGCAAGACACAAAATACAAGCAGTATTGACGTCACGAGCATGCCAATGTGTTACGGGAGTCAAACTCCCTTTCATAAAGACAAAAGCCTTACCTTGGCAATCCTAATAAGGTTTTGAGTATTCCAGAAGGGAATATGATGCAGTTTCCATTTGGGCGGATGAATTATCAATCAATGATCAAAATGGTCCGGTTAACTCAACAATGTCAGCGTTTCGCCCCAGTGTGCCGTTGGGCTCGTCAGTTGGTACAGACTCACCTACCAATACGCGTGGCTAGCTCATACTGAGAAGGCCATGCAAGACACAAAATACAAGCAGTATTGACGTCACGAGCATGCCAATGTGCTACGGGAGTCAAACACCCTTTCATAAAGACAAAAGCCTTACCTTGGCAATCCAGATAATGTTTTGAATATTCCAGAAGGGAATATGATGCAGTTTCCATTTGCGCCGATGAATTATCAATAAATCTTCAAAATAGTCCGGTTAGCTCAAACAATGCCAGCGTTTCGCCCCAGTGTGCCGTTGGGCTCGCCAGTTGGTACAGACACACCTACCAATACGCGCGGATAGCACATACTGAGAAGGCCATGCAAGACACAAAATACAAGCAGTATTGACGTCGCGAGCATACCAATTTGCTATGGGAGTCAAACTCCCTTTCATAAAGACAAAAGCCTTACCTTGGCAATCCAAACAAGGTATTGAATATTCCAGAAGGGAATATGGTGCAGTTTCCATTTGAGCGGATGAATTATCAGTAAATCACCAAAATGGTCCGGTTAGCTCAAACAATTCCAGCGTTTCGCCCCAGTGTGCCGTTGGGCTCGTCAGTTGATACAGACACACATACCAATACGCGTGGCTAGCACATACTGAGAAGGCCACGCAAGACACAAAATACAAGCAGTATTGACGTCACGAGCATGCCAATGTGCTACGGGAGTCAAACTCCCTTTCATAAAGACAAAAGCCTTACCTTGGCAATCCAAATAAGGTTTTGAATATTCCAGAAGGGAATATGATGCAATTTCCATTTGAGTGGATGAATTATCAAAAAATGATCAAAATGGTCCGGATAGCTCAAACAATGCCAGCGTTTCGCCCCAGTGTGTCGTTGGGCTCGTGAGTTGGTACAGACACACCTACCAATACGCGTGGCTAGCACATACTGAGAAGGCCATGCAAGACACAAAATACAAGCAGTATTGACGTCACGAGCGTGCCAATGTCTACCGGGAATAAAATTCCCTTTCAACGAGACAAAAGCCTTACCTTGGCAATCCCAATAAGGTTTTGAATATTCCAGAAGGGAATATGATGCAGTTTCCATTTGAGCGGATGAATTATCAATAAATTATCAAAATGGTCCGGTTAGCTCAAACAATGCCAGCGTTACGCCCCATTGTGCCGTTGGGCTCGTCAGTTGGTACTGATACGCCTACCTTACGCCTGGCTAGCACATACTGAAAAGGCCATGCAAGACATAAATTACAAGCTGTATTGACGTCACGAGCATGCCAATGAGCTACGGGAGTCAAACTCCCTTTCATAAAGACAAAAGCCTTACCTTGGCAATCCAAATAAGATTTGAATATTCCAGAAGGGAATATGATGTATTTTCCATTTGGGCGGATGAATTATCAACAAATGATCTAAATGGTCCGGTTAGCTCATACAATGCCAGCGTTTCGCCCCAGTGTGCCGTTGGGCTCGTCAGTTTGTACAGACACACCTAAGAATACGCGTGGCTAGCACATACTGAGAAGGCCATGCAAGACACAAAATACAAGCAGTATTGACGTCACGAGCATGCCAATGTGCTACGGTATCCAACTCCCTTTCATAAAGACAAAAGCCTTACCTTGGCAATCCAAATTATGTTTTTAATATTCCAGAAGGGAATATGATGCAGTTTCCATTTGAGCGGATGAATTATCAATAAATGGTCAAAATGGTCCGGGTAGCTCAAACAATGCCAGCGTTTCGCCCCAGTGTGCCGTTGGGCTCGTCAATTGGTACAGACACACCTACCAATACGCGTGGCTAGCACATACTGAGAAGGCCATGCAAGACACAAAATACAAGCACTATTGACGTCACGAGCATGCCAATGTGCTACGGGATTCAAACTCCCTTTCATCAGGACAATAGCCTTACCTTGGCAATCCAAATAAGGTTTTGAATATTCCAGAAGGGAATATGATGCAGTTTCCATTTGAGCGGGTGAATTATCAATAAATGATCAAAATGGTCCGGTTAGCTCAAACAATGCCAGCGTTTCGCCCACTGTGCCGTTGGGCTTGTCAGTTGGTACAGACACGCCTACCAATACGCGTGGCTAGCACATACTGAGAAGGCCATGCAAGACACAAAATACAAGCAGTATTGACGTCACGAGCATGCCAATGTGCTACGGGATTCAAACTCCCTTTCATCAGGACAATAGCCTTACCTTGGCAATCCAAATAAGGTTTTGAATATTCCAGAAGGGAATATGATGCAGTTTCCATTTGAGCGGGTGAATTATCAATAAATGATCAAAATGGTCCGGTTAGCTCAAACAATGCCAGCGTTTCGCTCACTGTTGTGTAGATTATAGGTTAGGGAATAACCCACCCACCAAGGGAAGATGATCAAGAGAAGGAAGTAGATTTGGGATTTGAAAAGAAGGATAGAAGAATAGGAGGAGAGTCCCACAAAAGTAAGAAGTTTAGTGTTAAACACACTTAAAGGTGGTTGCCACCGCAAGTTAACACCTTGATACCTAAAATAGGAACGAGCTTGGTCGAGGCTGACGGGAGCCGCAGCTAAGGCTTGGGCAGTTTGCCAGAGAGAACCTGTAGTGTATTTCCTCCCAAGCACGAATGAAAGTACTATAGGGAAGGGTGATGATCTGGCAAGACTGAGAGGAACAAATGTACTGTATGTCTTCTCAAAGAAATTGGGTTTTTCAAAGGGATTCAAAGAATGCCAATGATTTAACTCAAGCTTGGTATTTTCAATTTCCAAAATTATGGAGTTCCTGTAAGGGCGACCAAGTGTCTCTAAGAAGGAATATGATAAAAGATTATGCCTTATTGGGTAATTTTGGTAAATGAACCAATGGTTGCATTGGACAATGGCTAAGCTTTTACTCAGCGAGGAGCCGGCTAAAAGTTTAGACAAAAAGAAACACTTATTTTTTAGAAAACTGACCATAAGTTTTCGGAGAGGGTCTCCACAAGCAGGTAGTTGGCTTAGCGAACTTTACTTGCCTTACTGGCCAATTAGAATTAGCTATTATCGCTAAGAAGAACTTTAGTAAGGTGAAAATTAAGAGTTCTTGCTCAAATGCAACAAATAGTGAAAGCTCTATTAATGATTTTGATATCATTGAGTGAGGAGAGTCAAGGAAGACAGGATCTTGCCTAAACTTTATATTCGCAAATGAAAAAGAGAAGGGAAAAGATTTGTTTATTTTACAATTAGAAAAAATTTGATGAAATTAACAATTATACAATATAATTTTAATAAACATAGTTCGTTTGAACTTTTTAACAAATAGGGTCGCAGACCTCTCCACATTAAACAGTTGCTCCAGGCAATTGACAATTTTTAAGGTTTTTTAAACCGTGTATTAAAATCTTGGTAAGATTTCATAAATAGGCAAAATGGAATTAACATTTACAGGAGTACAAGCAGTGTACTATATGCAACCTCGGAAAGAACATTCTAACGAGAATAACAACTTCGAAGATAACAAAATGGAAAACATAAAGAATAAAAAGGAAGTTCCTACAACTTCTTATATTTATACAGAATTACTTTGTGAAATTTATACAAGGAGAGCAGGTCACTTACTGTGAACCTGAAAAGTTAATCAGAAGGAAGGTTCTAGACCTCTTATACTTTGAATAAGACTCGCCAGTCAAATGAGGCAGTTTTCATTTAGCGAGACCAAAAAATAACTCACTCAAGAGTTGAGAGAATTGTTTTCCTTGCTTTTGAAGGGAGGAACAATGTAAATTTAAAACTTGTATCACACAAGAAATTATGCAGAATTTAAATTAATGTTAAACTAGCAAAGTTGGAAGGGCACTTCGTGAGTAACACCTTATAGAAAGTTACAATTTTATAAATAATGGTTGTTAGTAGAAGGTTAAGGAAAGATCATTGGGATATAGGATCAATGTTCATGGCCGTATTTAATATAACCGGACGATCGCGACGCGGTAGAAAAGTGGAGAAAGCACTGATTATCACTATTGTCTGTAATGATGGATGCAAAGTTCACCAGAGAAACACTGAAGCTCATGAGAAAAAAAGTTATTGCAATTATGGAGATAACTGATTGCACTAGGTAGGTGAAAGTCTATTTCTCGAAAAAGTTGTGATTTACAATTAAATGCGCCATAAAATGTTCCAGCGGTGGACGAAAATTCACTATTGTAGTAATTTAGTTTTGAACAGAATTCTCCCCAGTACATGAAAAATACATGACGGCAGGACTCGTAGATTAAGTACCGAATCTGGAAAGTTCCAGAACAATCTTAGCAGAAAAATGGGGTTGAGAAAATCCAACGGCGGAAATAACTTTGTAATTATAGACAGCGGGTATTAGATAATATCCCACGTAGCGAGAGGGTTTCTCGTTTAAAGCTTAAGAAAAGCTCTTTTTAGTAAGGTTGGCTTATACAAGAAAAAGCTCAACATTGCAAATCCCACGAAGAGTGATTATTGCCCCAAAGTAAATAGTTTCACACTGCCTATAAATTATAATTAAAATCACTTGGAAGTTATAACCATGAAGATGAGGTTAAAACTTTTTAAAAATGGTACTTATCTCGATTTCATGTTGAAGTCGGAGTTCCTTAGGAAGACTATCTAGCCAACATGGCGTAGGAGAGTGTGTGCCTCTTAGTTTGAGGCTAGCTCGAGAGGAGCTTTGACTGATCGAGTCAACTGCAGACGGAGAAGTGAGAACAGCTCAACGGAGCACTGAGAGACCACGGAAGGGGAAAAGAGTGGGGGGTAGGAGACAAAAGGAGAACATATAAACATTGCCAACTTTAAAGAAAGAAAATAATCTTCTTTTGCTGAGCTGGTCTTCAAAGAGTTGACAACAGTATCTGGTAGCCAAATGGATGTGGAATTCCTCTTGCGCGAGGAAGAGTTGAAGAGCTTCAGAGATTTGTTGTTATATGACGCTAGGTGGGTCACAGAATATATATCTGGAACAGACTCATACAAAATATAAGAAATTTGCACATAAAGGAGAAACCAGATGATCACTGTTGGTGTTTGGCAAAGAGGAAGGAAGAAATGAACATGCAAAGAGCAATAGACATTATATCTCTCGTACCGTGTATTCAAAGAATACACCAACTGTGCCGTTGGGCTTGTCAGTTGGTACAGACACGCCTACCAATACGCGTGGCTAGCACATACTGAGAAGGCCATGCAAGACACAAAATACAAGCAGTATTGACGTCACGAGCATGCCAATGTGCTACGGGAGTCAAGCTCCCTTTCATAAAGACAAAAGCCTTACCTTGGCAATCCAAATAAGGTTTTGAATATTCCAGAAGGGAATATGATGCAGTTTCCATTTGAGCGAATGAATTATCAATAAATGATCAAAATGGTCCGGTTAGCTCAAACAATGCCAGCGTTTCGCCCCTGTGTGCCGTTGGGCTCGTCAGTTGGTAAAGACACACCTACCAATAGGCGTGGCTAGCACATACTGAGAAGGCCATGCAAGACACAAAATACAAGCAGTATTGACGTCACGAGCATGCCAATGGGCTACGGGAGTCAAACTCCCTTTCACAAAGACAAAAGCCTTACCTTGGCAATCCAAATAAGGTTTTGAATATTCCAGAAGGGAATATGATGCAGTTTCCATTTGAGCGGATGAATTATCAATGAATGATCAAAATGGTCCGGTTAGCTCAAACAATGCCAGCCTTTCGCCCCAGTTTGCCGATGGGCTCGTCAGATGGTACAGACACACCTAAGAATACGCGTGACTAGCACATACTGAGAAGGCCATGCAAGACACAAAATACAAGCAGTATTGACGTCACGAGCATGCCAATGTGCTACGGAAGTCAAACTCCCCTTCATAAAGAAAAAAGCCTTACCTTGGCAATCCAAATAATGTTTTGAATATTCCAGAAGGGAATATGATGCAGTTTCCATTTGAGCGGATGAATTATCAATAAATCACCTTAATAGTCCTGTTAGCACAAACAATGCCAGCGTTTCGCCCCAGTGTGCCGTTGGGCTCGCGTGTTGGTACAGACACACCTACCAATACTCGCGGCTAGCACATACTGAGAAGGCCATGCAAGACACAAAATACAAGCAGTATTGACGTCACGAGCATGCCAATGTGCTACGGGAGTCAAACTCCCTTTCATAAAGACAAAAGCCTTACCTTGGCAATCCAAATAAGGTTTTGAATATTCCAGAAGGGAATATGATGCAATTTCCATTTGAGCGGATGAATTATCAATAAATGATCAAAATGGTCCGGATAGCTCAAACAATGCCAGCGTTTCGCCCCAGTGTGCCGTTGGGCTCGTGAGTTGGAACAGACACACCTACCAATACGCGTGGCTAGCACATACTGAGAAGGCCATGCAAGACACAAAATACAAGCAGTATTGACGTCACGAGCGTGCCAATGTGTACCGGGAATCAAACTCCCTTTCATCGAGACAATAGCCTTACCTTGGCAATCCAAATAAGGTTGTAATATTCCAGAAGGGAATATGATGCAGTTTCCATTTGAGTGGATGAATTATCAATAAATGATCAAAATGGTCCGGTTAGCTCAAACAATGCCAGCGTTTCGCCCCAGTGTGCCGTTGGGCTCGTCAGTTGGTACAGATACGCCTACATTACGCCTGGCTAGCACATACTGAGAAGGCAATGCAAGACATAAAATACAAGCTGTATTGACGTCACGAGCATGCCAATGTGCTACGGGAGTCAAACTCCCTTTCATAAAGACAAAAGCATTACCTTGACAATCCAAATAAGATTTGAATATTCCAGAAGGGAATATGATGTAGTTTCCATTTGAGCGGATGAATTATCAATAAATGATCAAAATTGTCCGGTTAGCTCAAACAATGCCAGCGTTTCGCCCCAGTGTGCCCTTCGGCTCGTCAGTTGGTACAGACACACCTAAGAATACGCGTGGCTAGCACATATTGAGAAGGCCATGCAAGACACAAAATACAAGCAGTATTGACGTCACGAGCATGCCAATGTGCTACGGTATCCAACTCCCTTTCATAAAGACAAAAGGCCTACCTTGGCAATCCAAATAATATTTTGAATATTCCAGAAGGGAATATGATGCAGTTTCCATTTGAGCGGATGAATTATCAATAAATGATCAAATTGGTCCGGTTAGCTCAAACAATGCCCGCGTTTCGCCCACTGTGCCGTTGGGCTTGTCAGTTGGTACAGACACGCCTACCAATACGCGTGGCTAGCACATACTGAGAAGGCCATGCAAGACACAAAATACAAGCAGTATTGACGTCACGAGCATGGCAATGTGCTACGGGAGTCAAACTCCCTTTCATAAAGACAAAATCCTTACCTTGGCAATCCAAATAAGGTTTTGAATATTCCAGAAGGGAATACGATGCAGTTTCCATTTGAGCGGATGAATTATCAATAAATGATCAAAATGGTCCGGTTAGCTCAAACAATGCCAGAATTTCGCCCCAGTTTGCCGTTGGGCTTGTCAGTTGGTACAGACACGCCTACCAATACGCGTGGCTAGCACATACTGAGAAGGACATGCAAGACACAAAATACAAGCAGTATTGACGTCACGAGCATGCCAATGTGCTACGGGAGTCAAACTCCCTTTCATAGAGACAAAAGCCTTACCTTGGCAATACAAATAAGGTTTTGAATATTCCAGAAGGGAATATGATGCAGTTTCCATTTGAGCGGATGAAATATCAATAAATGATCAAAATGGTCCGGTTAGCTCAAACAATGCCAGAATTTCGCC
This sequence comes from Meconema thalassinum, assembly GCA_946902985.2. NCBI lineage: Eukaryota > Metazoa > Arthropoda > Insecta > Orthoptera > Tettigoniidae > Meconema > Meconema thalassinum. The sequence goes on from OX336390.1 coordinate 346,473,248, forward strand.
CCAGTTTGCCGTTGGGCTTGTCAGTTGGTACAGACACGCCTACCAATACGCGTGGCTAGCACATACTGAGAAGGCCATGCAAGACACAAAATTCAAACAGTATTGACGTCACGAGCATGCCAATGTGCTACGGGAGTCAAACTCCCTTTCATTGAGACAAAAGCCTTACCTTGGCAATACAAATAAGGTTTTGAATATTCCAGAAGGGAATATGATGCTGTTTCCATTTGAGCGAATGAATTATCAATAAATGATCAAAATGATCCGTTTAGCTCAAACAATGCCAGCGTTTCGCCCCAGTGTGCCGTTGGGCTCGTCAGTTGGTACAGACACATCTAAGAATTCGCGTGGCTAGCACATACTGAGAAGGCCATGCAAGACACAAAATACAAGCAGTATTGACGTCTCGACCATGCCAATGTGCTACGGAAGTCAAACTCCCTTTCATAAAGACAAAAGCCTTACCTTGGCAATCCAAATAATGTTTTGAATATTCCATAAGGGAATATGATGCAGTTTCCATTTGAGCGAATGAATTATCAATAAATCACCTAAATAGTCCTGTTAGCTCAAACAATGCCAGCGTTTCGCCCCAGTGTGCCGTTGGGCTCGCCAGTTGGTACAGACACACCTACCAATACGCGTGGCTAGCACATACTTAGAAGGCCATGCAAGACACAAAATACAAGCAGTATTGACGTCACGAGCATGCCAATGTGCTACGGGAGTCAAACTCCCTTTCATAAAGACAAAAGCCTTACCTTGGCAATCCAAATAATGTTTTGAATATTCCAGAAGGGAATATGATGCAGTTTCCATTTGAGCGGATGAATTATCAATAAATGATCAAAGTGGTCCTGTTAGCACAAACAATGCCAGCGTTTGGCCCCAGTGTGCCGTTGGGCTCGCGTGTTGGTACAGACACACCTACCAATACTCGCGGCTAGCACATACTGAGAAGGCCATGCAAGACACAAAATACAAGCAGTATTGACGTCACGAGCATGCCAATGTGCTACGGGAGTCAAACTCCCTTTCATAAAGACAAAAGCCTTACCTTGGCAATCCAAATAAGGTTTTGAATATTCCAGAAGGGAATATGATGCAATTTCCTTTTGAGCGGATGAATTATCAATAAATGATCAAAATGGTCCGGATAGCTCAAACAATGCCAGCGTTTCGCCCCAGTGTGCCGTTGGGCTCGTGAGTTGGAACAGACACACCTACCAATACGCGTGGCTAGCACATACTGAGAAGGCCATGCAAGACACAAAATACAAGCAGTATTGACGTCACGAGCGTGCCAATGTGTACCGGGAATCAAACTCCCTTTCATCGAGACAATAGCCTTACCTTGGCAATCCAAATAAGGTTGTGAATATTCCAGAAGGGAATATGATGCAGTTTCCATTTGAGCGGATGAATTATCAATAAATGATCAAAATGGTCCGGTTAGCTCAAACAATGCCAGCGTTTCGCCCCAGTGTGCCGTTGGGCTCGTCAGTTGGTACAGATACGCCTACATTACGCCTGGCTAGCACATACTGAGAAGGCCATGCAAGACATAAAATACAAGCTGTATTGACGTCACGAGCATGCCAATGAGCTACGGGAGTCAAACTCCCTTTCATAAAGACAAAAGCATTACCTTGACAATCCAAATAAGATTTGAATATTCCAGAAGGGAATATGATGTAGTTTCCATTTGAGCGGATGAATTATCAATAAATGATCAAAATGGTCCGGTTAGCTCAAACAATGCCAGCGTTTCGCCCCAGTGTGCCCTTCGGCTCGTCAGTTGGTACAGACACACCTAAGAATACGCGTGGCTAGCACATACTGAGAAGGCCATGCAAGACACAAAATACAAGCAGTATTGACGTCACGAGCATGCCAATGTGCTACGGTATCCAACTCCCTTTCATAAAGACAAAAGGCCTACCTTGGCAATCCAAATAATATTTTGAATATTCCAGAAGGGAATATGATGCAGTTTCCATTTGAGCGGATGAATTATCAATAAATGATCAAATTTGTCCGGTTAGCTCAAACAATGCCAGCGTTTCGCCCACTGTGCCGTTGGGCTTGTCAGTTGGTACAGACACGCCTACCAATACGCGTGGCTAGCACATACTGAGAAGGCCATGCAAGACACAAAATACAAGCAGTATTGACGTCACGAGCATGCCAATGTGCTACGGGAGTCAAACTCCCTTTCATAAAGACAAAATCCTTACCTTGGCAATCCAAATAAGGTTTTGAATATTCCAGAAGGGAATACGATGCAGTTTCCATTTGAGCGGATGAATTATCAATAAATGATCAAAATGGTCCGGTTAGCTCAAACAATGCCAGAATTTCGCCCCCGTTTGCCGTTGGGCTTGTCAGTTGGTACAGACACATCTAAGAATTCGCGTGGCTAGCACATACTGAGAAGGACATGCAAGACACAAAATACAAGCAGTATTTACGTCACGAGCATGCCAATGTGCTACGGGAATTAAACTCCCTTTCATCGAGACAATAGCCTTACCTTGGCAATCCAAATAAGGTTTTGAATATTCCTGAAGGGAATATGGCGCAGTTTCCATTTGAGCGGATGAATTATCAATAAATCACCAAAATGGTCCGGTTTGCTCAAACAATGCCAGCGTTTCGCCCCAGTGTGCCGTTGGGCTCGTCAGTTGGTACAGACACATCTACCAATACGCACGGCTAGCACATACTGAGAAGGCCATGCAAGACACAAAATACAAGCAGTATTGAAGTCACGAGCATGCCAATGTGCTACGGGAGTCAAACTCCCTTTCATAGAGACAAAAGCCTTACCTTGGCAATACAAATAAGGTTTTGAATATTCCAGAAGGGAATATGATGCTGTTTCCATTTGAGCGAATGAATTATCAATAAATGATCAAAATGATCCGTTTAGCTCAAACAATGCCAGCGTTTCGCCCCAGTGTGCCGTTGGGCTCGTCAGTTGGTACAGACACATCTAAGAATTCGCGTGGCTAGCACATACTGAGAAGGCCATGCAAGACACAAAATACAAGCAGTATTGACGTCTCGACCATGCCAATGTGCTACGGAAGTCAAACTCCCTTTCATAAAGACAAAAGCCTTACCTTGGCAATCCAAATAATGTTTTGAATATTCCAGAAGGGAATATGATGCAGTTTCCATTTGAGCGGATGAATTATCAATAAATCACCTAAATAGTCCTGTTAGCTCAAACAATGCCAGCGTTTCGCCCCAGTGTGCCGTTGGGCTCGCCAGTTGGTACAGACACACCTACCAATACGCGTGGCTAGCACATACTTAGATGGCCATGCAAGACACAAAATACAAGCAGTATTGACGTCACGAGCATGCCAATGTGCTACGGGAGTCAAACTCCCTTTCATAAAGACAAAAGCCTTACCTTGGCAATCCAAATAAGGTTTTGAATATTCCAGAAGGGAATAAGGTGCAGTTTCCATTTGAGCGGATGAATTATCAATAAATCACCAAAATGGTGCGGTTAGCTCAAACAATGCCAGCGTTTCGCCCCAGTGTGCCGTTGGGCTCGTCAGTTGGTACAGACACACCTACCAATACGCGTGGCTAGCACATACTGAGAAGGCCACGCAAGACACAAAATACAAGCAGTATTGACGTCACGAGCATGCCAATGTGCTACGGGAGTCAAACTCCCTTTCATAAAGACAAAAGCCATACCTTGGCAATCCAAATAAGGTATTGAATATTCCAGAAGGTAATATGATGCAATTTCCATTTGAGCGGATGAATTATCAATAAATGATTAAAATGGTCCGGATAGCTCAAACAATGCCAGCGTTTCGCCCCAGTGTGCTGTTGGGCTCGTGAGTTGGTACAGACACACCTACCAATACGCGCGGCTAGCACATACTGAGAAGGCCATGCAAGACACAAAATACATGCAGTATTGACGTCACGAGCGAGCCAATGTGTACCGGGAATCTAACTCCCTTTCATCGAGACAAAAGCCTTACCTTGGCAATCCAAATAAAGTTTTGAATATTCCAGAAGGGAATACGATGCAGTTTCCATTTGAGCGGATGAATTATCAATAAATGATCAAAATGGTCCGGTTAGCTCAAACAATGCCAGCATTTCGCCCCAGTGTGCCGTAGGGCTCGTCAGTTGGTACTGATACGCCTACCTTACGCCTGGCTAGCACATACTGAGAAGGCCATGCAAGACATAAAATACAAGCTGTATTGACGTCACGAGCATGCCAATGAGCTACGGGAGTCAAACTCCCTTTCATAAAGACAAAAGCCTTACCTTGGCAATCCAAGTAAGATTTGAATATTCCAGAAGGGAATATGATGTAGTTTCCATTTGAGCGGATGAATTATCAATAAATGATCAAAATGGTACGGTTAGCTCAAACAATGCCAGCGTTTCGCCCCAGTGTGCCGTTGGGCTCGTCAGTTGGTACAGACACACCTAAGAATACGCGCGGCTAGCACATACTGAGAAGGCCATGCAAGACACAAAATACAAGCAGTATTGACGTCACGAGCGTGCCAATGTGTACCGGGAATGTAACTCCCTTTCATCGAGACAAAAGCCTTACCTTGGCAATCCAAATAAAGTTTTGAATATTCCAGAAGGGAATACGATGCAGTTTCCATTTGAGCGGATGAATTATCAATAAATGATCAAAATGGTCCGGTTAGCTCAAACAATGCCAGCGTTTCGCCCCAGTGTGCCGTAGGGCTCGTCAGTTGGTACTGATACGCCTACCTTACGCCTGGCTAGCACATACTGAGAAGGCCATGCAAGACATAAAATACAAGCTGTATTGACGTCACGAGCATGCCAGTGAGCTACGGGAGTCAAACTCCCTTTCATAAAGACAAAAGCCTTACCTTGGCAATCCAAATAAGATTTGAATATTCCAGAAGGGAATATGATGTAGTTTCCATTTGAGCGGATGAATTATCAATAAATGATCAAAATGGTACGGTTAGCTCAAACAATGCCAGCGTTTCGCCCCAGTGTGCCGTTGGGCTCGTCAGTTGGTACAGACACACCTAAGAATACGCGCGGCTAGCACATACTGAGAAGGCCATGCAAGACACAAAATACAAGCAGTATTGACGTCACGAGCATGCCAATGTGCTACGGTATCCAACTCCCTTTCATCAAGACAAAAGCCTTACCTTGGCCATCCAAATAATGTTTTGAATATTCCAGAAGGGAATATGATGCAGTTTCCATTTGAGCGGATGAATTATCAATAAATGGTCAAAATGGTCCGGTTAGCTCAAACAATGCCAGCGTTTCGCCCCAGTGTGCCGTTGGGCTCGTCAATTGGTACAGACACACCTACCAATACGCGTGGCTAGCACATACTGAGAAGGCCATGCAAGACACAAAATACAAGCAGTATTGACGTCACGAGCATGCCAATGTGCTACGGGATTCAAACTCCCTTTCATCAGGACAAAAGCCTTACCTTGGCAATCCAAATAAGGTTTTGAATATTCCAGAAGGGAATATGATGCAGTTTCCATTTGAGCGGATGAATTATCAATAAATGATCAAAATGGACCGGTTAGCTCAAACAATGCCAGCGTTTCGCCCCACTGTGCCGTTGGGCTTGTCAGTTGGTACAGACACGCCTACCAATACGCGTGGCTAGCACATACTGAGAAGGCCATGCAAGACACAAAATACAAGCAGTATTAACGTCACGAGCATGCCAATGTGCTACGGGAGTCAAGCTCCCTTTCATAAAGACAAAAGCCTTACCTTGGCAATCCAAATAAGGTTTTGAACATTCCTGAAGGGAATATGATGCAGTTTCCATTTGAGCGAATGAATTATCAATAAATGATCAAAATGGTCCGGTTAGCTCAAAAAATGCCAGCGTTTCGCCCCAGTGTGCCGTTGGGCTCGTCATTTGGTAAAGACACACGTCCCAATAGGCGTGGCTCGCACATACTGAGAAGGCCATGCAAGACACAAAATACAAGCAGTATTGACGTCACGAGCATGCCAATGTGCTACGGGATTCAAACTCCCTTTCATAAAGACAAAAGCCTTAAGTAGTAGTATAGGCGGCGGTATGGTACAAGATGGTTAAATGTTATGGCTTAAATTTCCAATGACTTTTCAAAAATAATGGCTAAAATAATGGCTTAAATTTCCAATGACTTTTTCAAAAATAATGGCTAAAATAATGGCTTAAATTTCCAATGACTTTTCTAAAATTATGGATAAAATAATGGCTAAATTTCTAATGGCATTTTTAAAATGTATGGATAAAATAATGGCTAAATTTCTAATGACTTTTTTCAATGAGAATGGTTAAAATAATGGCTGTAAATTCTGACGACTTTTTTTTTACCGACAATGGATAAAATAATGAACAAAACTACCAATGACTTTTCTAAAATTATGGATAAAATAATGGCTAAATTTTTAATGACTTTTTTTTAAATGTATGGATAAAATAACGGCTAAATTTCTAATGACTTTTCTAAAATATATGGATAAAATAATGGCTTTAAATTTTAAAATAATGGCTTCCAAAAAGCAGCATGTCCTCGGGAGCATGCTGCTTATACCGTTATTTTTATGGCTTCTCTTATGGCTTGAACACCCTCCCCCCACTTTTTTGGTAAATGCGCCTAAAATCCCCCAGGGTACCCCCTTCGTAAATGTCTTCCCACTTTTTTGAAAAAGGTGACAAAAAACCCTAGAGTACCCCTCTCGTTCACAATGACTTTTATAAAACAGTGACTTTTTCAAAATAATGGCTTAAACAATTAGGATACAAAGATCCAAAAGACGCACTTAAAAACACGTTGATTCTGAAGATAAAATATCATTACAAGAAATGAAAAAGGTGGAGGGAGCAACTCCCTCCACCTTTTTCATTGGAAAAAGATATGATATATTAAGTCATAATGATGGGAGAGCTGTATAAAATTACCAGTAACTTCTTTTTAGAAATTAGGGATAGAATAATGGTTAAAACAAGGCTGTAAATTCTAACGACTTTTTTAGAAATAATGGTTAAAACAAGGCTGTAAATTCTAACGACTTTTTTAGAAATAATGTTTAAAACAAGGCTAAAATTACCAGTAACTTTTTAAAGAATTAAGGATAAAATAATGGTTAATACAAGGGTGTAAATAGCTATAAAATAATATATACACTATTATATTTAGTATCCCCAAGGAAGTGTATCAATTATGTTGTCTTCTTCTTTCTGGATCATACGCTTGTCGTAGTCGACTTTAAATTCTTTGGCAATATTTTTATTTACAAGGCTTTTTGTTTTTGTTTATCTCTTGTTATCATGTTATTGCTTATAACAACCTTATTATTAGAACCTTGTATTAGGTCGGTCATTGTCTTCATGTTAAGTTTTTTGGCATTCGTGTGGTTGAGAGTAAATCCTTTAATTTGGTAACCTGTTTGTCTTTATATGTTTCGTACGCATAACTCTTAGGACCTGTGCTTATCCAATCAGTACCATGATCATCTTTTCCGAATTCGTCAGTCCATTCGCCGAGCATACATCCGGTCTCTACAGTATTTGTTCCATCATCTATGTAAACAATACTATCAGTGTCATAATAAACTACTGCCTTACCTAATCTATCAAGCATGTTGTATAACCTTATTCTCGCATTGGGAGTGGTGAAGGCTGATATAAATATGTTGGTACATGTGTCATTTTCCACATAGAAATCATTGTAGTGGTATGTTACCTCAATTACTTCATCATTGATATAAACCACATTAGTTATTTCTATCTTATCATCTAATAACAATTTGTACCACCTCTTAGGGTCATCAATGAACTCTGTTTGTGGCATGTTTTGCCTCTGACCGAACTTTCCCCAAAGAGAATTTAAGCATATTTTAGCAACAGCTCGCTTACCTGAATTAGGAGTTATATTATCTATATCAAGCTTGATGCCTTGATTTTTCTTGATAACCCTTGCGTATTCTTTTTTGGACTTGTAATCATCATCCCAAGGGCTAGTTTCTAGCTTAATTTTCATAAACGTTTTAATGTAGTCCCTGAAAAGCTCATTACTTTTCTCTTCAAAATGCCATACTTCGTAAACTTCCTGTATTTTGTAGCCTTTCTCAAGAGCCTTATTAAGTTCGATTGTAATCCAAGTTCCAAAAAGCGCCCTCTCTTCATCACTATGGTTACAGCGACCGACCTTTTCTTCTGCACACTTCGCGCACAGGGTAAACATTAACTTATCTAGCTTCACAGGAAGGACTGGATGATAAAGACCTCTTGGAGGAAGAACTTTACATTTAACTAAACCAAACCAGTCTTTATTGTATATTTCTGGCTTAAATATTTTAGTGGGGTGCCCTACAGGGTACATGTCGTAAAACATGACTGTTGGGTATAAACTGCATAGATCTATATATCACAGCTTTTTTCCAGAAACTTTCAACTTTGAGGCATTTGTCCTACCACCGAAGAAGGCGTCCCTGGGGTTTAGAGGTTCTACAACATCTTTTGTTTTGTTTAGGCTTTCCTTATAAGCTTTAGAATTTTTCCATTTACAGCTCCACATTTCAACAACCTTGTACCCGGCATTTTTAAGAGTTTGTGTTCGCTCTATAGTTTTTGTAAGCAAGTCATCCATAGTTTCATTGTTTACATTGTTGATAGTATCGCCTGAGTAACAGTCGGGACAACCATGCCAAAAACAACCATGATATTGGTACACAGTTTTAGTCATATAGTCGTACCCATAGACTTTGGCTCTACAAATTGTGACCTCGCCACCGTTTAATGCGTGTCGAACATTAGGGAACGAACTTAACCATGCTATAGACTCCTTACTGAACATTTCCTTTTTTTGCTCTTTGACTACAGCAATCGTGCCTTCTTTAAGGAATTTTGACCTGTAAATTGCCATACAAACACTGGCTATAGTTATGTATTGGAAGGGGTCTATATTTGCTATTTCTAAAAATTACTGTCTAAAGGCGAGGCAACCTCGCCGTAATATATCGACATCTGAATGACAATATTCGGCTAATTCCTTCTTAAAGTCAAACACGTAATTTTCCTTTACTTTCTCAGCGTGCCATTCCAGGAATGCTTTTCTGCTATCAGGTTTCATTGTATCAACACCATAATATTTAGTAGCTGGAATCGGCCCTACGTAATTCTGATTTACGGCCTTGTAGAAAAAGTGTGGAAAGTAACCCTTTTTAAGTTCTTTTAATCCAAATGTTTTGGGAAAGGATGCGAGACCTCCTTGGATAAAGTTTATGCTGTCAATTATTCTAAGCCTTAGGGTGGGTATTTTGAGCTCCATAATCTTAGACTCTTGGTAAATGGTTTTAATTTTAATGCCATTATTGACGCAATATTGTAAAATAAAATACGCATCATAACCTTTTGCATTGTGTGCTATACACGTAAAACCTTTGTGGTTTTCTGATATTAGCCACTGACAAAATTCGTCATTTTTTAGGAAAGCCCGCCTAACACCATTAAAGTCATAAACGGATATAAAGTTTGGCGTGTGTACGCCGGTGTCTTGTTCAGCTTCGTAATCGAAAAAGTAGTATTTTTCTGTGTAAGTGCATTTTTTATGTTGCTTTTCTGCCGCTCCATTACAAATAAAATTTTCCATACAGTATCCCCCACGGTTTTTCCTTTCTTGCATATAACGTTGGTGCTGAGCTGACTTATCGTACTGTTGGCAATTCCAACACATAGAGTACCCACACCTGTGCTTGTTTATTTTATTACATTTACCATTACATGTTAGACACTTGAGTTTTATTGAACAGGCAACTTCCTTTGCACATTTCTCACATTCAGTAAATACAGTTTCGTGTAGGTTGTTGTAGTAAAACTTGTTTTCATTTTCTTTTTTGCACTCGCTTTTACATTCTGTGCACTTCAATTTGACTTCGTATTCTACAAATGTTTCACATTTCCTACATTGGGCAAAGGAGCCACCTAAATGTTTGATATTTATCCTCGGACATATTTTGTTGCAGATATTGCACTTGTAGACAACCTCACACACTTTCTCATGGTTATCAACGCAATCTTTACCAAAACAGTATCTATTGCACTTTTTACAGTATACTCGGGGTCGCACACCTTCTGAGAAATCATGTTTTCGACCTAAGCACAAATTGCACACATTACTTTTATCTTTTTTACACGAGTGCTTGTCTTGATGTTCGTAAGGTATATCACATTTTTTGCAGTAATATGAACTTCCATAAAAGCCTCGTATATTATTAATGGAATCATAATGGTCGTTATGCAAGTACAAATAAATTGTTATCGCGTCATTTACACCTGAGGAATGGATTACTTTGTTAAAATGGGCAACCGAAACAACCTTAATCCGAACACCCATGAGATGTGCAACATCTCTAATATCGTCTAAACTAAACCCATCTTCACAGTTCTTTCCGAATCTTGTGCATAACTCTTTTGCTAATTCTTCCTGCAGGCCACGTCCTTTCCTAATGTAGGTAATTTCATTATCAGTTAATGTCCTGTCAAGTATATTTCTAGTTTCATAGGTTAGGGCTGTGATTATTGCTCTTGCCCCGCACAGGCTATCGGTGTTGGTTATTTTGTTTATGCTTCTTTTAGCCATAACATCTTTAGCAATATTGACTATTTTCTTACGCTTTGCTCCTTTGCCTCTGGGTATTTTGTAAACCTCGAAGTGAAAAGTGGTATTGTTGATATCTACATTTTCATTAGATGTTATTATTCTTTCAATCTGGTCAAGTAGATGTGAAGCATTAACTTTTCTTTTTCTTTTTGATGAAATCATATGGTTAAAATCATTATTTTCTGCAATTACTTTCATCTGATCACCTGGCTTGAAATCAGTTAGTTTTCTTACTTCTTTTATAGCTGCATGCACACCTTTTCTGACCGCTTTCATTTGTTCTATTGGTTTTCCTTGCAAATCTTTTATGTGTATAGTATAAGCTGTCTGCCATACGTTAAACTTTTTGATCAGCACAGTACGAACACCTTGCTGAATTTCGAAAGGTGACTTTTTAGCTACTGTTTCATTAAATATTTTTTTCTTAAAAGGAAAAATTTGGCCCAATTTTCGCTTCACAATTTTTAAGTCCTTAGATTGATCAGGTTTTGGTTCCTTTTTAATTTCAAAGAGGTCTTGATCGAATCCAAAATGCCTGATTTTGTCCAAACGTTCCTTTTCTTCCGCTATCAAATTTAGCAACCCTTTCTTTGAATGAATTACTGAGTAGCCCTTAATTTTGTTTTCTCTGGCGACTAGTTTTAGTTCACGAACGCTCTTCTTAGGCAGCACTGATTCTTGATACGTAAACAAAGCACTATCTCCGGCATTACTCCAAGCACTGCTTACAGCTTCAAGAAGAACAGCCTTCTTCATCTTGTATAGTCCTCTTTGTTTGAGTTCTTTGCTAGAACCCTTAGTTCTTGTACAGTTGCACCGGTTCGGTGCTTAATATTTTGTTTTAAATCCATTTATTATATAACTTTTTTTTATTAAAAATTTCATTTTTTTAAATAAAAATAATTATAAGACATTACTCGAGAGAAATGATAGTAAAATATTTATATAAATAAATAATTTACATAAATTACATTTTGCATTATAATTGTTACCCTAACAAAGGTTCAATTAAAAATATTACCTCATGAAAATCAGAATCAATTTGCTATCAACTATCTGCGTAATTTTGGATACTTGACTATTTTATTTTATTTTTTATAGGTAATAAATGGAAGTAAATCAATTTCTCAAGACGCTCAACAGCATCAACGAACAAAAGACGGTTAAAAAGCTCAGTGAGTTAGAAATAGGGAACGAATACCTTATAACAAATGTAGAAGGTATAAACACAAAATATGGAAATAAAACTTTTCTAGAACTTGATAGTAAATTTAAGGTTATATTGCCTGACAAATACAACAAGGTGCTAAGTTGTGGAAAGGAAAAAAAGAAAATGATCGGCCTGAAAATGATATATAAAGGCACAAAAGAAGTCTATGGTGGTTGCAAAGCGCACAATCTTGAATTCTCTTAAAAATTTTCTTAAATTTTCGTAACACCCCGACAAATTTTTAGTAGAAAATTTACGGTTTTAATGGTTACTAACCATTAAAATCAAATATCAAAATTAACGTAAAATTAAGAATTCCTTCGTAGCTTTATGAAAATTGTAACAGCTATCTATGTCATCACCATTAAGTTCAAAAAGATAATCTATACTATCCTCAGACAACTGATTTATAAATACTTCTACATCTTCAGTAGAATGTAGTAAACGCAGGAAGAAAGAAAGGGTTATTCGCTTTACTCGGGCGTCCATTTATTTATTTATTTATTTACATTGTTTAGACCCAAAGGATCACATTAAGCAAATTATGTTCTGGTGCTGTTCTTCTTGTTCTTCCAGAACTCCTTCATCATCTCACTGCGAATGGAGAAAAAGGTGGACATCGATTCGATGTCCACCTTTTTCTCTAAATCGCTATCATACAACGATGGTAAACAAGTGATGATTTATGAACCTGGCCTTTATTCACTAGCTATGCACAGTAAGTTACCAAGAGCAGAAATCTTCCAGGACAAGATTTACTATATACAGAAAATAATAATATAACATTTTCTTTATTAACCCAGCTATTGTGAGAATTATCAAAACCCAACCATTTGACATATGCCCGATTTCCTTTCTTTCTTAAAACTTTTTCAACAAGGTATGCCTCTGGATACTTTGTTTTCTATAATTCTTGCTCATAAAAGTTCCCCTTTATTTCTTCCGCATTTACATCTTTCAATTTGTACGTAATAGGGTCGGAATAAACGATATATTTTATTTCAAATATTTCAGTCGACCAATTTCCTGTGTATCCTTTTTCGAATATACCTTTTAGTTTACTAATTCTGACTTGATCGCCAACCTTAAATTTCGCTTTTTCTTCCGCTCCTACGCTTACAGTGTAAACAGTTTTCAACAAATGTTCTTCATTAGCTTTGTTTACGTTTTTTGGCTTCATATTTATAGTGGTGTGCGTCGTATTATTGTAGCCATTAATTAACTTTGGTAAAATGCCAACCCAGCAGGAGTTTCCTTGAATATCAAACTGCTTCCTCATTTCCTCTTTTAAGGTCCTATTGAATCGTTCTACAACTGAAGCTTTTACTTCAGTAAAAGTCGAATAATGATTGATATTAAATGTTTTCATCAATTTTGAAAATTCTTTATTGTAAAATTCTTTACCGTTGTCTGTTTGAAGATTTTTGGGTTTTCTGTTTTTTAAAATACCATCAAACGCTTCAGCAACACTTTTACCCGTTTTATCTTTGACTGGTACACCCCAGGCATACTTTGAAAATGCATCAATGACTGTTAACAAATACTTGTAGCCTTTATTAAGCTTCGATATCCCCTTTATTTTTCCAGAGTCCATTTCAACCAAATCCGCTTGCCAAATGTCATCAATACCGTGAGTTGTAACCCTCCTTCTCGGAAAATTCTTCCTCATGGGTTTATGAATTTCGTTTATAATTTCCTCTCGAATGCTAACGGGTGGTTCTCTAATTTTGGTAGAACCCCCTATTTCTACACTCTCATTAACTTTTTTTTTTCAAACCTGCTTTTCTTACTCCCACACTCGGAACATAAACCTTCGATTCTAGTTCGACCATTTTTTGTCGAAAGGGTGTGACGATGCAAAGTTTGACTAAACGTTTTGCACTTTAAACACCAAATGTGATTATTCATTTATTAACTAATTAATTTTAATTAAAATTAATTATAAAATAAGCATTGGTTTTACTCAGACACCAAACATTGAAGAACGCAAACTATCTTACAAGAAACAAGGGTCTACCCTTTGTTGAGGAAATTAACTTTTTTATATTTATATTTTAATTAATTAATTAGTTAATAAATGGAATCAATTACCGATATTCTGAACAGCAAACTTGTCTATAATAGCAAACAAGTGGTTATTGCTATTGATGAAAATAACGATTCATGGTTTAAAGCTAAAGATATTGCTTTAATATTGGAGTATAGAGATACAGATAAAGCAATTCGAAAACACGTTGCTATTGAAGACAAAGGTACATTCGATACCTTAAATAGCCCCGCCGTTTTGGCGGGGTTAAAAAATACACATCCTCAAACCATATTTATTAATGAATCTGGGTTGTATTCGCTTATTTTATCATCTAAAAAAGAGGAAGCTAAAAAATTTAAGAAATGGGTAACGAAAGAAGTCCTTCCATCAATTCTAAAGTACGGAGAATACAAAATTAAAGAAGAATATAAGAACCAACTAGTTGGGTTAATGCAGAAACTTCAAATAAAGGAAGCATAAAACGAATCTCTTACCCCATTAGCCACACCTCTTGCACTTAAAACTAGTAAGAATAATTGTCTGCTTATTATAGATAAGCATGAACCAAACGAAAAGTACAGGTACTATGCAATAAGGGCGCAGAGACAACAGGTGAATCAAGCAATCAAAAAAATATGCAGGCGGCACCCCGATTGTGAGATAGTTTATGAAAAATATAATGATCCTAATAGCGTAAGGTTGTATGTGCTTATGAAAGAACAAATAAAAATTAGCTATTCAGGAAACCATTTCAATATTCCATTTACTCCTGATCTTCTTAAAGGAACAATAGAGATGTTGTATAAAAACCTGTTACATTAGACTGTTTTTAATGGATATTTTCTCCATTAAAAACTAAAACATTTTAACATTAGTGTTATTCGACCGATTCATCAGGATGAGGTTCATATGCATCAAGTATTACTTCACCAAACATCGTCACACTAACATTTATTGGAAGTTTTAAAATTACGCTGCCCATTTTATTTTTAAAGCATAAAGCATCACCAGATTTACGTTGAAGGGCTTACTAGTATCTACCATAATTTATTCTTCTTTGGAACGTGCAATATAAACGTCTAATACTGTTTTAATAGCGTCATCTGTATATGAAGTAAATACTTTATCTGGGTCTACGATACGAACAAATATTTTCCTAATCGTTGCGTTGTATGTAAAAATATGCTTAATTTTATCTTTCTCTGCAAAAAGGTCCTTTTGTAATATTATCCTATCAAACACCTTTCTTTCTAAGTTGTCAACCTTTTCTGTTAATGTTGCTACTGGTGCAAGCCAAGTAGTGGCATATTCCGAGAACAATTTTTCTATTTCTTCTTTCGTGAAGTAGTTATCTTTAGGAAAACCCCCTTCAGTAGTAAGTGGTTTGAGCTTTTCTAAGAGATATTGCTTATTAACGACATCTTTATTGTTGATTGGATCTTCAATATTCGCTATCCTCTTTCCCTGAAAATCAATCCATGTTTTTGAAACAAAAAAAAGCTCACTAAGGCGTTTATTTAGAGCCGTAACTAGCCTTGAAAATCATTTTTCTAAATCATCCTTTGTTTTAGCTTTAATATTTAATGAACTACTCTCTCCGTTTATAATTTTATTTCCAAATATGTCCATTTATTAAATCTATAATTTCGTTAAAATGAGCGGGTTTAGGGGAACCCAAATTCGAAAACAACTTTAAAACAAGGACACATATATGACCACATATATATTCATCAAACATTTGAATTCTTTCGGCGTTATAAAATAGGTTGCTAGCTCTCAAATAATTTACTAGTTTTTCAGGAACATCTCCACCAAATGAGTCAAAAACGAATTTTTGGTTACCCTTTTTAAAGTAACAAATCCAATGAGTACCTGCATGATCCGACGTATCCAAGTTTACAATTCCTGATTCACAATCATTAGGTTTTGTAGGCAATTCATCAATCATAAAAACATTTCGAAAATGCTTTATGTTTATTTCGTGTATTATTTTAAGTATATCGAAATTACTTAAAGGGTGCTTATAGTTGGAAAGTATATCACTCAATATCGATGAAATTTCTCTTTTTTTTAAATTTTAGTTATTCCCAAACAACCTTGTCCAGTCTTTTTTTCGATCACCAGATTATGCCTAATTTGTTCAGCCAATTCCGCATCTTCTTTTTGCTTTTTATGAATAGCGCTTGTAATGGCTGCAGCGCCACCTGCCAGCGAACCAATGGCACCCAATGCAGCTAATATTATTGGCAAAATTCCTCCTTGGTGTTCATTAATTCCAGAACCTTCTTTCTTCCTACTGAGATATCGAATATTTTCTTTACAATTGGAATAGACAAACTTATAAGTAAGCTACCACCTTTTTGAATTTTTCCTGCTTTCTGCTTTTTTTGTGTATCTGTCAAGTACTCATCTAGATAGTCATGCTTTTTCAGATCTTCGTTGGAGAGTTTTATTTTAATAGCTTTGGGTTTTAGTTTCCCTTTTTGGGAAACGTTGTAATCAATACTAAATCCTTTCATTTATTTAATGAAAAAATTATAAACAAAAATGTTACAAATTTATACTCAGACGCCCCAACCATTTTCATCTAACCCCATTCCCATTTTTCTTTTTCCATACATTATTCCAGTAACGGCAGTAGCTGCTAGTCTCTCACTCAAGTTAGCATCTTTACTGAATATTCTCTCTTTTGCAGCCTTTTGTAATTCTTTATCTGCTTGATGTCTGTGCTCTAATTTTGTATGGTCGCGGTATGCTATATCATGTAATTTACATGCTTCGTCTAATGGGTTAGAACCCTGAACACCTTCGTCTAGTTGCTTGTCTAATGGATTACCAGAACCACAAAATTTATATCCCGGGAGTGTTAAGTCAATATTATTTTCACCTATTTTATTAATCATCCAATTAACTAATCCTTTTCCATGTTTTTCAGATTCCCAGAATGTATGGGGAATGTTATTTAAAAACCTAATTAGATATGGAATACCTTTAGGGTTATTAACAATGAAGTCATTAAACTTACTCGTAAGCATCTTCGTTATTCCAACCTTTTCATTGTGATAGACGTTGTTTCCAGCATTTTCTTCGTCATGAATTACCATTAATCTGTCTATTAATTCCCTTACATCATCCATCCACACATATTCAATCGGTCCTTTTGAATATTTTTTTACAAAACCAAATCCTGATTTAGGAGGAGTGGTTAGAGATGCAGCTCTTTCTTTTCTACTAACTTTTTCTGAAAGCCATATATCCTTTATCAACGTATTATATTTTTTGCCAACACTGCTTTTAGGTTTAGTGCTATTTGGGTCATTGTTTTGATACATAGCATTTGTAATTTTTAAAATAGTCTTATATGTGCTGCGGTCTTCGTCTGTATACTCATCATCGTTAGGTATATCATTTAAGGTTAAAAATAGCATTAAACCCTTTGTAGCTTTAAAATTCTTACCCTTAATTATAATATCGTCATTACTGAATTCAACTTTTGAGTCACCTATATAATAACCCTGATAGTTCTTATCATACCTTACTCCAAATTTAGGGTCATTAATTCTAGGTAAATATTTTGAAATTATTACCCCTAAGTGGACCGTAGAATAATCAGTTATGCCTTTCCTCTTAACATTTTCTTCACTTTTATCATACTCTTCATCGGCCTCTTGAAATAAACTCCTCCCCTTTTCTTTCTGAAGTTGCGACTCTAAATTCTTTCTGACCTTTCTTGCCGATTTTAAAGCTTCTCTTTGCTCATCAGTGACATCATATTCATCCAAGAAATGGGAACCTTCGGAATCTGAAGGAAAGTCTTCTTTATAGTCAATTCTGTAAGGAATTAATTGCTTCTCCACTTCTCTATTTTCTTCTATAGCTTTAATAACATTTTCACCGATGTCATTTAACTTGTTGCCTAAAACATTAACAGCATCGATAACAGGTTGATCTTCTTTTTTATACTTCTCGTATTCCGTTATAGGCTGCTTCTTCCATTTTCGAAATTCGTCTTTTAATTCTTTAAATTTCTTCCTATTCCTTCTTGCTTGTTGAACTACCTTTTGATCGTATTTTGCAAACATCTTTATTATAGGTGAAATTTAAAAAAAATGACGTTTGATGCTAACATTGACGTTTGACATTTGACGCTGACATTGACGCTGTACGTTGTACGCTGACGTTAACGCTGAACGTTAACGCTGACGTTGTACGCTGACGTTAACGCTGAACGTTAACGCTGACGTTGTACGCTGTACGTTAACGCTGTACGTTAACGTTGTACGTTAACGTTGTACGTTGACGCTGACGTTGTACGCTAACGATGTTTGTGTTAGAATACTCAACCCAAAACCTGCCAATAACCCTAGAGTAGTTACCCAACATTTAGAAACGTTTTAATTTTATTCCTATATTTACCATCGTTAGCTTTGCGATTCATATCAATAGTAATAAAACCAAACTCCTCATTCCAACATTTGCTGCAAATATTCTTAAAGTCTTCAAATTTCATATCACCACCAACAAATTCTTGATAAATATGATTTAAATTGGTATTATCTTGCCTAAATATGTTAAAGAAATTTAAGTTATCACGAACTAATTGTTTTGGTATTTTTGAATACGTTTGAGCTAAGTAAAAACAGTCAATCCCTTTATGTCTTCCTCGTGTAAAATATTCTCGAACTATGTCTTGGTTTTCCAGTATGAAATCGTCGAAAATTACAACTGACCTATCTTTACATTTATCCAGGGGCATTATGCTTTCATCGTCATGAATAAATTGTGCAATGGACTTTCCTAACTTCTCTTCGATTTTATTACATTTTTCCATAAACTGTTGATACTTAGATTGATCTAAACTTTTAGAAAAGTTGTAAAGGTTGTTTATTTTTTCCCAGTTTAACCATCCAGGTGCCAAAATATAATTGTCAATCATTAAGGTTGTTTTACCACAATTACTGGGGCCTATTATAGCACAACGAATGGAATTCGGTAATAATTTGCCATGTTTGTTCTTTACTTGCTTTTCTACAAGTCTTACTTGTGGGTCCCAATCTACAACATTTCGTTTACTCATTTTCGTTTATTTTATTAATTAATGAATGAATTAATAAATGAAGAGAATTTTTGAACTAAGTGATAAAACTTCGGTTTTAGAGAAAAGGTTAAATGTTCCATTGCGAGATGAATTTAGAAAAGTTGGATTAATAGGGTTTTACTCAACCTTCCTAACACCAAATATTACAACAAAAAACAATAAAGTACACTATGAAAAAGTATTAGGTACTGTCCCCGTTTACCCGGATAGTAGGCTGTCAGATATCCGCCCCCTCAATCGGATTGCCAATAATCCACCGCACCGGCTCAACTACACCAATGAAAATGGCACTGACAGATACTACCGAGATTTGTGTACAGAAGTTAACAAGGAATTATTGTGGAACACACCAAAATAGACGGGGGTTCATACTTACCTCTACTTACCTCTTAAAATTATCTCGGGGATTGGGTTGACAACAGGATCTCTAAAGTATGCTCCCACAATAATCTTGACCATGACATTTAAAAATGAACCAAAACGAAGGCAAGAACTTTGAACTGTACAAAAGCTTTATTTCAAATAAAGGGTATGACTTTAACAACTCAACAAAATAAATGTGGCTATCAGTAGCCCATGTCAATCTGACTACGTCCTCCTATAGGACTTGCAAAGTTAGCATACAACATGTTAGCTCCCCCGAGCTCAAAATAACGTAATATTTAGAACACATTTGGACTGGAAAAAGGAAGTCAGGACGAGACACATTTATAGAGCATTTGGTTTCTTTTAATAAACATGACACTTGTATTTATAGGCGCAAGGCCACAATGCAGACGACCTCGCCCGCTGATAACCAGATGTCTGGCCAGCTGCCATCTACCCTTCAAACCTGACGCACACCTGTCAAATGGGCTCACTTGTCAAGCCACGTTGCGTAAGAATCCAGCACTCTCAAAAGTTTTAAATGTCCGCAAGACAACTCATAAATATTGTTACGCAAATCTTTCAAATGCTTTACTCAAATACCACTGGATTATTCTGACAATCCCTAAACTTGTTAAATTATCATCCAAATGTTTAATAAGCATTGTTTAGAGTATAAAATAAACTCTTAAATGTTTATAACAAAACTCATAAATTAATTTATAACAATTAGAAATTGTTCATAATATTGTCGAAGACAATTACAAAAATTTTAAACACGCCTCTAACATTACTTCCGTTCCACATTATTGTTAAAGATATTTACATCATTTATTTACAATATTAACATTTAAATTATTCAAATTATTAATTTGAGAAATACATTAACCACATGTTCATCCGGTTGGTAATTTCATAATCGTGTCAATATAATCGACCAATGAAGGTTAGTTATACATGTTAATGTCACAATCTGGTTTAATAAAGGTTTAATAATTATTATAATTATTTGTGACGGTAATCTTCATTCAAAATCTTATCTCAAATTCTTTCAATACTCTTGTTAATTATAACAGTAAATTCACTTGATTAATTTTCAAAGGACAAATACAATACACTCCAGCGGTAAATACGTCGCTTACAAAAATAGGCCCAAAATTCATCATATATTAATATATACGGCATCAAAATCTTCCACAGAATTTACAAAAACCTCCACTAACAAATTCTTTAACATCATTAATTACTGTGGGAACCTCCTTCATTTACTACAAGGGCATTATACATCAGCGACTTTCTACACGTTCGCTGCACTGGCGATTATACATTCATAGTTCCACTTTAAAAATTCTTATAATCATTAATAGTTTCAAAACTGTTGTCATTTAACCTTCGTGGATTTCATTCATGAATCGAAATGAAGTAAAAATTTGCCAATCACAAACAAATTTAATAGTGAATACGCTTATATACGCCTCTCTGGTCTATCAAAATTTAAGATTAACATCTTCAAAGTACTGTAGTATAAAAATACTATCATCAAACAAAGTGCGACTAAACTGCAAAATAGTCGAATAGAATCCAATTAGACTGTGGAATGCAAACATTATTATTTAACTCTCTAATTGAGAAAAAAAACTCCTAACAAAAGTTCACGACTTTAATGCATTCAATAATTCATAATTAAAGTTCATCTTTCACAAAATTGTCTATGATGCAATGGTCGTTCATAACTAACAATAAATGTCTGTGTTGCAATCAATTTCAAATAACGACTAGTATTTCCAAGATCGTCGACAACGTTAGAGATTTTAACGCTCTAAAATCATTTAAATGTTCTTCCTTCTTGATGATGACAGAAAATTGGTCAAAGTAATTAAACTGGGGTAGAAATTACTTTAATAAAGAGACACGCTGTCTGAATTTAAATCTGCCATGAAAATCATTAACTTATAGTCAAATCGGGACTACAAAAATAAGCAAATTATTGAAATATATAAATATCAGTCTCAACTGATCCAAAATCATTTAACTATGCCCATGGAATGACCATGTCTTAATAAATCGTCGAAAAAGGCATAACTCATCAAGGTGTACTGAGAATAGGAATCTCAAACAAGAATATAGGGCAAAATACATGAGGACAGAAAATATGGGAAAATGGTTGCTCAGATATTGCTACAAAACTCAAATACAATAAACGTTCACGACTACCTTATCTGCCGATTGAAGTTCCAGAGGAAAATTCCCCAAAGAAGACTGCTGATGGATCCATTTCACCAAGTTAAAGCTGAGCTCCATCCTCGAAACAGGAAACAGCACCCTCGGAGAATCGAACTGCTTCCTCCACCGGAAATTGCACTGCTCCATGAAGACGAAAGACATCCTTCCGGCAAAATTCTTCTTTGTGAGTCGGGACTACCCTGACCTCTCTTGAAAAATCCCTGAAGATCTTGTAGAAAATCGCCATGAAGTTTTTGTAATAATTTCCATTGAAATATTCATATTCAGTGAGTATGAAATCGTTTCCATTGCTGTTTGATAGTATTCAGCGTTGAGCCACGAAACATGGGTGTAGATGGTTGTTCACCACATGTTCGCTTGTATGGAATAGCAATTAGCGAAGTTCCATGTTGCTATCTTACTCCAACGATGTATGTCCCAATTGCATTAAAGTCCTTTAGCCTTCCATCTTCTCCTCGGTTATAGTAATAGAAGAACAAACTGCCTTATTAAACTGCTCCATAATACTGTAGCGTTGTGTCACAATTCAATCTGAAGTCTCCCTGTTATACTAGCAGTGTCAGCCGTAGCGTAGGATCTGGCGATACAAAGTGCTTCTCAGGTAGCGAGAAAATCACTTTTGTCAGTCGTCTAAAAGTGCTAATATCTTCTAAAATAACTCCTCGAAATTGTTCAAATTTACTACACTGTTTAATGTAGCACTGCACAATATGATTAGCTTATAGGCAAACGCTAACTGTTCATAGCCACTCTTGTAGACGCGTTATAATGTGCGTTTTAACTTCACCTAGTTTTACTCACAGTAAACTTGCACTGCTTGTCTGCTTGAATCTCGTTTAATGCGGTGGCTTCACCACGCGTTATAAAGACGACTCTTTCTACCAATATCACTCGACGTCTCACCAAAACGACTATATAATCACTGAAGATCTGACGATTTGAGATATGCGATATGAGACCTGACGATTGAGAGTGCTCTCTTCTGCGCAAGGTCTTTTATAAACTTCATAAGGGGCGTATCCATCCCTTCCATAGCGTGTTACTGCGTCATCGCTTGAAGTTCCAACTTCGTCAATACGTGACGGATTTTCAAAATTCAAAAACTGGAAATAAATTTCACCAAAATTCCAGATCAATGCCACTACTGCAAATGGATTTCCACAATTCTTTATTCCAAAAAGTATTAAAAATACCATAGTTTCAGCAATCTCCGTCTTCCTTCAAACTATCGTTGATTGGTTCGAGCCTCCCCTCCAATAGCATAATTTCTTCCTCAGCACAATTCCACGTTTCCTGCGACTGCGTCGTAAATCTCGGATCTTTCTCGAATAAATGCTGACGTCACTGAGAATCTCAGCTCAAGTAGCCTGCTGGTATAACGTCTGCGTCATCCGTGCTTACATCATGACTACCCACGTCATAACTATGACAGCCATAACTTTCTTAATATTTTTCCAATATAGCCACCGTGGTCTCACTATAATTCAATTACGGGGGCAGTACGATAACTGAAATGTTTATTCCACCAGGTCAATATAATGTAGAAAATTTACAAAAAGCTATTCAAAGTCAAGAACCTAAGATTAGTATTGAACAAAATAAAATTCTAAACAGATTGGAAATAATTAGTGATTATAAAATATATTTTGACCAAGAAGAAAGTATTGGTTCAGTTTTAGGCTTTAATACTCAAATTGTAGAACCAAAAACCAAAACACTTGCTCGGAACTTACCTAAAATAATTCCGTTCGAAAATATCCGCGTTCATTTCAATTTAGCGGATGGAATGGTTGTAAAAGACTCTGAGCATTTTCACCGTGAAACGAATATTATTGCATCATTTAAACCAGCCCTAGAATTTAGTGCTCCAATAATTTATGAGCCGAATTATCCTGTATTTTGCCCAGTTTTCGATAAAATTCAGAATTTAAAAATTACTGTGACCAATGAGAATGACGAAGTAATAGATTTCAACGGCGCAACAGTTACTGTAATTTTAGAGATGAGTTAATTATTTCCTCTTCATTTAATTTTCTATTATTTTTCTTATAATAAATGAACAAAGTAGAAAGTTACCAGTGGCAGTCTTTTCCTGTAAATGAAAAGACTAAAAACAATTTAAATTTGCCAAACACGGACGTGGAAATAGATATTAAAGTTGGTGATGGTTGGATTGATAATAATGCGCACCTGTATATTACTTTCGATGTAACTCATGCTGATGGAACTGATTACACTAACTATGAAGGCAAGTCAAATGTAAAGCTAATTGACAATTACCCCACTCAATTTAGGAGCACTGTAACCGTGAAAAAACGAGGACACACTATCTATCGAATTGACCATCCAAATATATCTTCAACGGTTCTGTTTAATTTAACAGCCTCTTTTAGTGATAAAATGATATATTCAGGTAATTTTCTTAATAATGGTAAATTGCAGAAAAAATCAAATGAGTTAAGGTACCCTTTAAGTCTTCTTGGTGGCTTTTTTAAGGATTTTAAAGAGATTATGTGGGAAGGAGATTTAACTGTTACATTTACATGGAGTCAAAATGCGAACGATGCTTTGTATAGATGGTGGACTAAGAATCCCGATGGGGGCAATACCCCTGGAACTCTCCCGGAGGAAGGAAAAGTTACCGTAAAGTCAATGGGGATAAATTTCCTGTTGTTAAATACGAACCAAATTATGAGCTTGAACTGAGAGAAAAAATACTGAAAGAACCACAAATACCTATATCATTCTTTGATCTTCAAACTCAAGAAATTTCAGGCCTTAGTGGGGAAAGGAATTTTGAAATAGATATTACTAATTACTACAATTCAATGGAGTTTGATCTGCCATATTTTATTTTTGTTGTGTTTCAAACTAATAAAAAAGGTAACCAAGATATGAATAGTTCCAAATTTGATCATGTTCACCTTCAAAATATTTACATGAAAAACGGAAGAAACGAAATGTTTCCGGAAGAAATGTGGAATATCAATCCTCCTAATACTTATCTAAATGCCTATTATGCTTTTAGGGACTTTAAGCGTATAACTGAGCTGAAGTATGATGTTGTTATAACCCCCACAGAGTTCATTGCTTCTTATCCTATTTATGTTATCAATATAAGTCGGCGTAGAAATGTAGTAACACCTCAGAAAACCAGTATGAAATTGGTAGCAACATTTAATGCCAATATACCAGAAAATACGCTTGCTTATATAATTATGTACGGTAAAAAGAATTTAACCTATGATGCTAAGCATGGAATAGTTACTGAAAACTTTTAAATATGAGAGTAGTTGTTATTCATTTTAATAAATTAGTAAGAGTTTAGTTTTTAAGTTCAATTGAACTTAAAAACTAAGAATAAAAAAGAGTTAGTTCAAATTTGTTGAATTTGAAAGGGCAATTAAGTTTGCAGTATTTTCTTATTTAAAGATAAAAAAAGCAGTTAATAAATATGGAACCCGAATATAATATAATGACTTGCAGCCTGACAAATATTTTAAAAGGGGGTTGTGTTTCAAATACACCCACCAAAGTAAATAATGTGCCTGAGTGTATTAAGAAAATAGTCTTCGATTACTACCTCAAGCTGCAAAATTTGCAACTAACGATCTTAGCACGCGTTAGTGATGAAAGTGAATGTGTAGAAATTGGTGAGGCATTAATAGAATTAGAAGAGCAAGTAGAGAAACTAATAGTTTCGGCTGAGCACAGTGCGAAAAAAGAAGGAAGAAGTTAAAAATAAGTTATCAGTGAACTTGACCAGGAAACTCAGTTAGCCTTGATACGCTCTTAGTCGATAAGATAACCTTGTCAGCATGCACTCTCTCTCTCTGCGCCATCCGCTCACTCGCATGGAAGTGATTTGCTAAATTAAATATTACTTAGAACCCAACTGTTAGTCTTGTTACACCGGAAGTACTAGTAGCAAAGCAAGAAACTACGTAGTATGTGCAGCGCGATCTATTAGCAAACAATAAAAGCTCTTCGTAGTGCACTTCTCGTAAGAAATTGCACCATATAAGGCTGCATACACGCTTTTTAATCGCTTTCCTAGTAGCTCAGGAGGATAAGTGTCTGGTTTGTTGAGATTTGTTCGCTTAGAAACGGAGGCGCCCCGTTTTCTATGGTTCGAATCCCACTCAATCCTTTCAAAAAAATAACTGAGTCATTAATAGAGAGAGAAAAGAGGAGTAAGGAGTAAATGCTCTCCAGGGTCTGTTAGAGGCATTCTGAGAGATGCAAAGTAAAAAAGAGTGGCCACTCAAGGAGCGAGAGAAGGAGAACAAAGAACAAAGAAAAAATCCCCAGGGGGTAACAACGAAGAGAAATTAAAAACCAGCGCTGGCTTCGAAACACCCCTGGGGGTTTCTCCGAAATGTCGGAATTTTGCAAAAATTTGGTAACTGTAATTTTATCCATAATTCTTTAAAAAGTCACTGGTTCTTCTGCCCCAAAGAAGAGACATGTCACTAGACTTTATAGCCTTGTTTTAACCACTATTTTTCCCCTAATTTCTAAAACGTTATTGGTAATTTTAGTCATTATTTTAACCATTATTCTATCCCTAATTTCTAAAAATGTTACTGATAATTTTAGCCTTGTTTTAACCATTATTTTATCCTTAATTCTTTTAAAAAGTTACTGGTAATTTTAGCCATTATTTTAGGTGTCTGTAGGATCAATTTGTGTTTCGTTTTATGGGGGGAGGTAAGCATAACTTTTGATTTTGTTTTATGGTTACCTTTAAAATTGGCATATTATTTTTAAGTTATTTTAATAGTCTTTGGCTTATTAAAATGCAACCCCTTGCAAATGTCACAGTATGTGGAACGGACAGAAACTGCTTAACTCACTCACTGTTTCATTTCTTCACTTTTTCATTTAAGCGTTCTTCGATTACGTCACTGTTAAATTTAGACACTTTTTCATTTAGTTACTTTTTAATTTAGTCACTGTTTGACTTAGCCAATTTTTCATTTCGTCACTGTTTTATAAAAGTCATTGTGAACGAGAGGGGTACTCTAGGGTTTTTTGTCACCTTTTTCAAAAAAGTGGGGAGACATTTACGAAGGGGGTACCCTGGGGGATTTTAGGCGCATTTACCAAAAAGTGGGGGGAGGGTGTTCAAGCCATAAGAGAAGCCATAAAAATAACGATATAAGCAGCATGCTCCCGAGGACATGCTGCATTTTGGAAGCCATTATTTTAAAATTCAAAGCCATTATTTTATCCATATATTTTAGAAAAGTCATTAGAAATTTAGCCATTATTTTAACCATACATTTTAAA
Organism: Meconema thalassinum; assembly: GCA_946902985.2. Classification (NCBI taxonomy): domain Eukaryota; kingdom Metazoa; phylum Arthropoda; class Insecta; order Orthoptera; family Tettigoniidae; genus Meconema; species Meconema thalassinum. The sequence goes on from OX336390.1 coordinate 346,500,160, forward strand.
AAATGTCATTGAAAATTTAGCCATTATTTTATCCATAATTTTAGAAAAGTCATTGGTAGTTTTGTCCATTATTTTATCCATTGTTGGTAAAAAAGTCGTCAGAATTTACAGCCATTATTTTAACCATTCTCATTGAAAAAAGTCATTAGAAATTTAGCCATTATTTTATCCATACATTTTAAAAATGTCATTAGAAATTTAGCCATTATTTTATCCATAATTTTAGAAAAGTCATTGGAAATTTAAGCCATTATTTTAGCCATTATTTTGAAAAAGTCATTGGAAATTAAAGCCATTATTTTAACCATTATTTTTGAAAAGTCATTGGAAATTTAAGCCATAACATTTAGCCATCTTGTCCCATACCGCCGCCTATATTACTGCCTTACCTTGGTAATCCAAATAAGGTTTTGAATATTCCAGAAGGGAATATGGTGCAGTTTCCATTCGAGCGGATGAATTATCAATAAATGATCAAAATGGTCCGGTTAGCTCAAACAATGCCAGCGTTTCGCCCCAGTTTGCCGTTGGGCTCGTCAGTTGGTACCGACACACCTACCATTACGCGTGGCTAGCACATACTGAGAAGGCCATGCAAGACACAAAATACAAGCAGTATTGACGTCGCGAGCATGCCAATGTGCTACGGGATTCAAACTCCCTTTCATCAGGACAAAAGCCTTACCTTGGCAATCCAAATAAGGTTTTGAATATTCCAGAAGGGAATATGATGCAATTTCCATTTTAGCGGATGAATTATCAATAAATGATCAAAATGGTCCGGTTAGCTCAAACAATGCCAGCGTTTCGCCCCACTGTGCCGTTGGGCTTGTCAGTTGGTACAGACACGCCTACCAATACGCGTGGTTAGCACATATTGAGAAGGCCATGCAAGACACAAAATACAAGCAGTATTGACGTCACGAGCATGCCAATGTGCTACGGGATTCAAGAACCCTTTCATAAAGACAAAAGCCTTACCTTGGCAATCCAAATAAGGTTTTGAATATTCCAGAACGGAATATGATGCAGTTTCCATTTGAGCGAATGAAGTATCAATAAATGATCAAAATGGTCCGGTTAGCTCAAACAATGCCAGCGTTTCGCCCCAGTGTGCCGTTGGGTCCGTCAGTTGGAAAAGACACACCTACCAATAGGCGTGGCTAGCACATACTGAGAAGGCCATGCAAGACACAAAATACAAGCAGTATTGACGTCACGAGCATGCCAATGTGCTACGGGAGTCAAACTCCCTTTCATATAGACAAAAGCCTTACCTTGGCAATCCAAATAATGTTTTGTATATTCCAGAAGGGAATATGGTGCAGTTTCCATTTGAGCGGATGAATTATCAATAAATGAGCAAAATGGTCGGGTTAGCTCAAACAATGCCAGCGTTTCGCCCCAGTGTACCGTTGGGCTCGTCAGTTGGTACAGACACGCCTACCAATACGCGTGGCTAGCACATACTGAGAAGGCCATGCAAGACACAAAATACAAGCAGTATTGACGTCACGATCATGCCAATGAGCTACGGTATCCAACTCCCTTTCATAAAGACAAAAGCCTTACCTTGGCAATCCAAATAACGTTTGGAATATTCCAGAAGGGAATATGGTGCAGTTTCCATTTGAGCAGATGAATTATCAATAAATGATCAAAATGGTCCGGTTAGCTCAAACAATGCCAGCGTTTCGCCCCAGTGTGCCGTTGGGCTCGTCAATTGGTACAGACACACCTACCAATACGCGTGGCTAGCACATACTGAGAAGGCCATGCAAGACACAAAATACAAGCAGTATTGACGTCACGAGCATGCCAATGTGCTACGGGAGTCAAACCCCCTTTCATCGAGACAATAGGCTTACCTTGGCAATCCAAATAAGGTTTTGAATATTCCAGAAGGGAATATGATGCAGTTTCCATTTGAGCGGATGAATTATAAATAAAGGATCAAAATGGTCCGGTTAGCTCAAACAATGCCAGCGTTTCGCCCCAGTGTGCCGTTGGGCTTGTCAGTTGGTAAAGACACACGTACCAATAGGCGTGGCTAGCACATACTGAGAAGGCCATGCAAGAACCAAAATACAAGCAGTATTGACGTCACGAGCATGCCAATGTGCTACGGGAGTCAAACTCACTTTCATACAGACAAAAGCCTTACCTTGGCAATCCAAATAAGGTTTTGAATATTCCAGAAGGGAATATGGTGCAGTTTCCATTCGAGCAGATGAATTATCAATAAATGATCAAAATGGTCCGGTTAACTCAAACAATGCCAGCGTTTCGCCCCAGTTTGCCGTTGGGCTCGTCAGTTGGAACAGACACACCTACCAATAGGCGTGGTTAGCACATACTGAGAAGGCCATGCAAGACACAAAATACATGCAGTATTGACGTCACGAGCATGCCAATGTGCTACGGGAGTCAAACTCCCTTTCATGAAGACAAAAGCCTTACCTTGGCAATCCAAATAAGGTTTTGAATATTCCAGAAGGGAATATGGTGCAATTTCCATTTGAGCGGATGAATCATCAATAAATGATCAAAATGGTCCGGTTAGCTCAAACAATGCCAGCGTATCGCCCCAGTGTGCCGTTGGGCTCGTCAGTAGGTACAGACACACCTACCTATACTCGTGGCTAGCTCATACTGAGAAGGCCATGCAACACACATAATACAAGCAGTATTGACGTCACGAGTATGCCAATGTGCTACGGGAGTCAAACTCCCTTTCATAAAGACAAAAGCCTTACCTTGGCAATCCAAATAAGGTTTTGAATATTCCAGAAGGGAATATGATGCAGTTTCCATTTGAGCGGATGAATTATCAATAAATCATCAAAATGGTCCTGTTAGCTCAAACAATGCCAGCGTTTCGCCCCGGTGTGCCGTTGGGGTTGTCAGTTGGTACAGACACACCTAAGAATACGCGTGGCTAGCACATACTGAGAAGGCCATGCAAGACACAAAATACAAGCAGTATTGACGTAACGAGCATGCCAATGTGCTACGGGAGTCAAACTCCCTTTCATGAAGACAAAAGCCTTACCTTGGCAATCCAAAAAAGGTTTTGAATATTCCAGAAGGGAATATGGTGCAATTTCCATTTGAGCGGATGAATCATCAATAAATGATCAAAATGGTCCGGTTAGCTCAAACAATGCCGGCGTATCGCCCCAGTGTGCCGTTGGGCTCGTCAGTAGGTACAGACACACCTACCAATACTCGTGGCTAGCTCATACTGAGAAGGCCATGCAACACACATAATACAAGCAGTATTGACGTCACGAGTATGCCAATGTGCTACGGGAGTCAAACTCCCTTTCATAAAGACAAAAGCCTTACCTTGGCAATCCAAATAAGGTTTTGAATATTCCAGAAGGGAATATGATGCAGTTTTCATTTGAGCGGATGAATTATCAAGAAATGATCAAAATGGTCCGGTTAGCTCAACCAATGCCAGCTTTTCACCCGAGTGTGCTGTTGGACTCCTCAGTTGGTACAGACACAATTACCAATACGCGTGGCTAGCACATACTGAGAAGGCCATGCAAGACACAAAATACAAGCAGTATTGACGTCAGGAGCATGCCAATGTGCTACGGGATTCAAACTCCCTTTCATAAAGACAAATGCCTCACCTTGGCAATCCAAATAAGGTTTTGAAAATTCCAGAAGGGAATATGATGCAATTTCCATTTTAGCGGATGAATTATCAATAAATGATCAACATGGTCCGGTTAAATCAAACAATGCCAGCGTTCCGACCCAGTGTGCCGATGGGCTCGTCAGTTGGTACAGACACACCTACCTATACGCGAGGCTTGCACATATTGAGAAGGCCATGCAAGACAAAAAAATACAAGCAGTATTGACGTCACGAGCCTGCCAATGTGCTACGGGAGTCAAACTCCCTTACATAAAGACAAAAGCCTTACCTTGGCAATCCAAATAAGGTTTTGAATATTCCAGAAGGAAATATGGTGCAGTTTCCATTTGAGCGGATGAATTATCAATAAATCACCAAAATGGTCCGGTTAGCTCAATCATTGCCAGCGTTTCGCCCCAGTGTGCCGTTGGGCTCGTCAGTTGGTACAGACACACCTACCAATACGCACGGCTAGCACATTCTGAGAAGGCCATGCAAGACACAAAATACAAGCAGTATTGACGTCACGAGCATGCCAATGTGCTACGGGAGTCAAACCCCCTTTCATCAGGACAAAAGCCTTACCTTGGCAATCCAAATAAGGTTTTGAATATTCCAGAAGGGAATATGATGCAGTTTCCATTTGAGCGGATGAATTATAAATAAAGGATCAAAATGGTCCGGTTAGCTCAAACAATGCCAGCGTTTCGCCCCAGTGTGCCGTTGGGCTTGTCAGTTGGTAAAGACACACGTACCAATAGGCGTGGCTAGCACATACTGAGAAGGCCATGCAAGAACCAAAATACAAGCAGTATTGACGTCACGAGCATGCCAATGTGCTACGGGAGACAAACTCACTTTCATACAGACAAAAGCCTTACCTTGGCAATCCAAATAAGGTTTTGAATATTCCAGAAGGGAATATGGTGCAGTTTCCATTCGAGCAGATGAATTATCAATAAATGATCAAAATGGTCCGGTTAGCTCAAACAATGCCAGCGTTTCGCCCCAGTGTGCCGTTGGGCTCGTCAGTTTGGTACAGACACACCTACAAATAGGCGTGGCTAGCACATACTGAGAAGGCCATGCAAGACACAAAATACAAGCAGTATTGACGTCACGAGCATGCCAATGTGCTACGGGAGTCAAACTCCCTTTCATAACGGCAAAAGCCTTACCTTGGCAATCCCAATAAGGTTTTGAATATTCCAAAAGGGAATATGATGCAGTTTCCATTTGAGCGAATGAATTATCAATAAATAATCAAAATGGTCCGGTTAGCTCAAACAATGCCAGCGTTTCGCCCCAGGGTGCCATTGGGCTCGTCGGTTTGTACAGACACACCTACCAATACGCATGGCTAGCACATACTGAGAAGGCCATGCAAGACACAAAATACAAGCAGTATTGACGTTACGAGCATGCCAATGTGCTACGGGAGTCAAACTCCCTTTCATGAAGACAAAAGCCTTACCTTGGCAATCCAAATATGGTTTTGAATATTCCAGAAGGGAATATGGTGCAATTTCCATTTGAGCGGATGAATCATCAATAAATGATCAAAATGATCCGGTTAGCTCAAACAATGCCAGCGTATCGCCCCAGTGTGCCGTTAGGCTCGTCAGTAGGTACAGACACACCTACCAATACTCGTGGCTAGCTCATACTGAGAAGGCCATGCAACACACATAATACAAGCAGTATTGACGTCACGAGTATGCCAATGTGCTACGGGAGTCAAAGTCCCTTTCATAAAGACAAAAGCCATACCTTGGCAATCCAAATAAGGTTTTGAATATTCCAGAAGGGAATATGATGCAGTTTCCATTCGAGTGGATGAATTATCAATAAATGATCAAAATGGTCCGGTTAGCTCAAACAATGCCAGCGTTTGGCCCCAGTGTGCCGTTGGGCTCGTCAGTTGGAACAGACACACCTACCAATAGGCGTGGCTAGCACATACTGTGAAGGCCATGCAAGACACAAAATACATGCAGTATTGACGTCACGAGCATGCCAATGTGCTACGGGAGTCAAACTCCCTTTCATAACGACAAAAGCCTTACCTTGGCAATCCAAATAAGGTTTTGAATATTCCAAAAGGGAATATGATGCAGTTTCCATTTGAGCGGATGAATTATCAATAATAGATCAAAATGGTCCGGTTAGCTCAAACAATGCCAGCGGTTCGGCCCAGTGTGCCATTGGGCTCGTCGGTTTGTACAGACACACCTACCAATACGCATGGCTAGCACATACTGAGAAGGCCATGCAAGTCACAAAATACTAGCAGTATAGACGTCACGAGCATGCCAATGTTCTACGGGAGTCAAACTCCCTTTCATAAAGACAAAAGCCTTACCTTGGCAATCCAAATAAGGTCTTGAATTTTCCGGAAGGGAATATGATGCAGTTTCCATTTGAGTGGATGAATTATCAATAAATGATCAAAATCGTCCGGTTAGCTCAAACAATGCCAGCGTATCGCCCCAGTGTGCCGTTGGGCTCGTCAGTTGATACAGACACACCTACCAATACGCGCGGCTAGCACATACTGAGAAGGCCATGGAAGACACAAAATACAAGCAGTATTGACGTCAAAAGCATGCCAATGTGCTACGGGAGTCAAACTCCCTTTCATAAAGACAAAAGCCTTACCTTGGCAATCCAAATACGTTTTGAATATTCCAGAAGGGAATATGATGCAGTTTTCATTTGAGCGGATGAATTATCAAGAAATGATCAAAATGGTCCGGTTAGCTCAAACAATGCCAGCTTTTCACCCGAGTGTGCTGTTGGACTCCTCAGTTGGTACAGACACAATTACCAATAGGTGTGGCTAGCACATACTGAGAAGGCCATGCAAGACACAAAATACAAGCAGTATTGACGTCAGGAGCATGCCAATGTGCTACGGGATTCAAACTCCCTTTCATAAAGACAAAAGCCTTACCTTGGCAATCCAAATAAGGTTTTGAAAATTCCAGAAGGGAATATGATGCAATTTCCATTTGAGCGGATGAATTATCAATAAATGATCAACATGGTCAAGTTAGCTCAAACAATGCCAGCGTTTCGACCCAGTGTGCCGATGGGCTCGTCAGTTGGTACAGACACACCTACCAATACGCGAGGCTTGCACATATTGAGAAGGCCATGCAAGACAAAAAAATACAAGCAGTATTGACGTCACGAGCATGCCAATGTGCTACGGGAGTCAAACTCCCTTTCATAAAGACAAAAGCCTCACCTTGGCAATCCAAATAAGGTTTTGAATATTCCAGAAGGGAATATGGTGCAGTTTCCATTTGAGCGGATGAATTATCAATAAACGATCAAAATAGTCGGGTTAGCTCAAACAATGCCAGCGTTTCGCCCCTGTGTGCCGTTGGGCTCGTCAGTTGGTACAGACACGCCTACCAATACGCGTGGCTAGCACATACTGAGAAGGCCATGCAAGACACAAAATACAAGCAGTATTGACGTCACGAGCATGCCAATGTGCTACGGTATCCAACTCCCTTTCATAAAGACAAAAGCCTTACCTTGGCAATCCAAATAACGTTTGGAATATTCCAGAAGGGAATATGGTGCAGTTTCCATTTGAGTGGATGAATTATCAATAAATGATCAAAATGGTCCGGTTAGCTCAAACAATGCCAGCGTTTCGCCCCAGTGTGCCGTTGGGCTCGTCAATTGGTACAGACACACCTACCAATACGCGAGGCTTGCACATATTGAGAAGGTCATGCAAGACAAAAAAATACAAGCAGTATTGACGTCACGAGCATGCCAATGTGCAACGGGAGTCAAACTCCCTTTCATAAAGACAAAAGCCTTCCCTTGGCAATCCAAATAAGGTTTTGAATATTCCAGAAGGGAATATGGTGCATTTCCATTTGAGCGGATGAATTATCAATAAATCACCAAAATGGTCCGGTTAGCTCAATCATTGCCAGCGTTTCGCCCCAGTGTGCCGTTGGGCTCGTCAGTTGGTACAGACACACCTACCAATACGCACGGCTAGCACATTCTGAGAAGGCCATGCAAGACACAAAATACAAGCAGTATTGACGTCACGAGCATGCCAATGTGCTACGGGAGTCAAACCCCCTTTCATCAGGACAAAAGCCTTACCTTGGCAATGCAAATAAGGTTTTGAATATTCCAGAAGGGAATATGATGCAGTTTCCATTTGAGCGGATGAATTATAAATAAAGGATCAAAATGGTCCGGTTAGCTCAAACAATGCCAGCGTTTCGCCCCAGTGTGCCGTTGGGCTTGTCAGTTGGTAAAGACACACGTACCAATAGGCGTGGCTAGCACATACTGAGGAGGCCATGCAAGAACCAAAATACAAGCAGTATTGACGTCACGAGCATGCCAATGTGCTACGGGAGTCAAACTCACTTTCATACAGACAAAAGCCTTACCTTGGCAATCCAAATAAGGTTTTGAATATTCCAGAAGGGAATATGGTACAGTTTCCATTCGAGCAGATGAATTATCAATAAATGATCAAAATGGTCCGGTTAGCTCAAGCAATACCAGCGTTTCGCCCCAGTTTGCCGTTGGGCTCGTCAGTTGGAACAGACACACCTACCAATAGGCGTGGCTAGCACATACTGAGAAGGCCATGCAAGACACAAAATACATGCAGTATTGACGTCACGAGCATGCCAATGTGCTACGGGAGTCAAACTCCCTTTCATAACGGCAAAAGCCTTACCTTGGCAATCCCAATAAGGTTTTGAATATTCCAAAAGGGAATATGATGCAGTTTCCATTTGAGCGGATGAATTATCAATAAATAATCAAAATGGTCCGGTTAGCTCAAACAATGCCAGCGTTTCGCCCCAGTGTGCCATTGGGCTCGTCGGTTTGTACAGACACACCTACCAATACGCATGGCTAGCACATACTGAGAAGGCCATGCAAGACACAAAATACAAGCAGTATTGACGTTACGAGCATGCCAATGTGCTACGGGAGTCAAACTCCCTTTCATGAAAACAAAAGCCTTACCTTGGCAATCCAAATAAGGTTTTGAATATACCAGAAGGGAATATGGTGCAATTTCCATTTGAGCGGATGAATCATCAATAAATGATCAAAATGGTCCGGTTAGCTCAAACAATGCCAGCGTTTCGCCCCAGTGTGCCGTTGGGCTCGTCAGTTGATACAGACACACCTACCAATACGCGCGGCTAGCACAAACTGAGAAGGCCATGGAAGACACAAAATACAAGCAGTATTGACGTCACGAGTATGCCAATGTGCTACGGGAGTCAAACTCCCTTTCATAAAGACAAAAGCCATACCTTGGCAATCCAAATAAGGTTTTGAATATTCCAGAAGGGAATATGATGCAGTTTCCATTTGAGCGGATGAATTATAAATAAAGGATCAAAATGGTCCGGTTAGCTCAAACAATGCCAGCGTTTCGCCCCAGTGTGCCGTTGGGCTTGTCAGTTGGTAAAGACACACGTACCAATAGGCGTGGCTAGCTCATACTGAGAAGGCCATGCAACACACATAATACAAGCAGTATTGACGTCACGAGTATGCCAATGTGCTACGGGAGTCAAACTCCCTTTCATAAAGACAAAAGCCATACCTTGGCAATCCAAATAAGGTTTTGAATATTCCAGAAGGGAATATGATGCAGTTTCCATTTGAGCGGATGAATTATCAATAAATCATCAAAATGGTCCTGTTAGCTCAAACAATGCCAGCGTTTCGCCCCAGTGTGCCGTTGGGGTTGTCAGTTGGTACAGACACACCTAAGAATACGCGTGGCTAGCACATACTGAGAAGGCCATGCAAGACACAAAATACACGCAGTATTGACGTCACGAGCATGCCAATGTGCTACGGTATCCAACTCCCTTTCATAAAGACAAAAGCCTTACCTTGGCAATCCAAATAAGGTCTTGAATATTCCGGAAGGGAATATGATGCAGTTTCCATTTGAGTGGATGAATTATCAATAAATGATCAAAATCGTCCGGTTAGCTCAAACAATGCCAGCGTATCGCCCCACTGTGCCGTTGGTCTTGTCAGTTGGTACAGACACGCCTACCAATACGCGTAGCTAGCACATACTGAGAAGGCCATGCAAGTCACAAAATACTAGCAGTATAGACGTCACGAGGATGCCAATGTTCTACGGGAGTCAAACTCCCGTTCATAAAGACAAAAGCCTTACCTTGGCAATCCAAATAAGGTCTTGAATATTCCGGAAGGGAATATGATGCAGTTTCCATTTGAGTGGATGAATTATCAATAAATGATCAAAATCGTCCGGTTAGCTCAAACAATGCCAGCGTATCGCCCCAGTGTGCCGTTGGGCTCGTCAGTTGATACAGACACACCTACCAATACGCGCGGCTAGCACAAACTGAGAAGGCCATGGAAGACACAAAATACAAGCAGTATTGACGTCAAAGCATGCCAATGTGCTACGGGAGTCAAACTCCCTTTCATAAAGACAAAAGCCTTACCTTGGCAATCCAAATACGTTTTGAATATTCCAGAAGGGAATATGATGCAGTTTTCATTTGAGCGGATGAATTATCAAGAAATGATCAAAATGGTCCGGTTAGCTCAAACAATGCCAGCTTTTCACCCGAGTGTGCTGTTGGACTCCTCAGTTGGTACAGACACAATTACCAATAGGCGTGGCTAGCACATACTGAGAAGGCCAAGCATGACACAAAATACAAGCAGTATTGACGTCAGGAGCATGCCAATGTGCTACGGGATTCAAACTCCCATTCATAAAGACAAAAGCCTTACCTTGGCAATCCAAATAAGGTTTTGAAAATTCCAGAAGGGAATATGATGCAATTTCCATTTGAGCGGATGAATTATCAATAAATGATCAACATGGTCCGGTTAGCTCAAACAATGCCAGCGTTTCGACCCAGTGTGCCGTTGGGCTCGTCAATTGGTACAGACACACCTACCAATACGCGAGGCTTGCACATATTGAGAAGGCCATGCAAGACAAAAAAAATACATGCAGTATTGACGTCACGAGCATGCCAATGTGCTACGGGAGTCAAACTCCCTTTCATAAAGACAAAAGCCTTACCTTGGCAATCCAAATAAGGTTTTGAATATTCCAGAAGGGAATATGGTGCAGTTTCCATTTGAGCGGATGAATTATCAATAAACGATCAAAAAGGTCGGGTTAGCTCAAACAATGCCAGCGTTTCGCCCCTGTGTGCCGTTGGGCTCGTCAGTTGGTACAGACACGCCTACCAATACGCGTGGCTAGCACATACTGAGAAGGCCATGCAAGACACAAAATACAAGCAGTATTGACGTCACGAGCATGCCAATGTGCTACGGTATCCAACTCCCTTTCATAAAGACAAAAGCCTTACCTTGGCAATCCAAATAACGTTTGGAATATTCCAGAAGGAAATATGGTGCAGTTTCCATTTGAGTGGATGAATTATCAATAAATGATCAAAATGGTCCGGTTAGCTCAAACAATGCCAGCGTTTCGCCCCAGTGTGCCGTTGGGCTCGTCAATTGGTACAGACACACCTACCAATACGCGTGGCCAGCACATACTGAGAAGACCATGCAAGACACAAAATACAAGCAGTATTGACGTCACGAGCATGCCAATGTGCTACGGGAGTCAAACACCCTTTCATCAGGACAAAAGCCTTACCTTGGCAATCCAAATTAAGTTTTGAATATTCCAGAAGGGAATATGATGCAGTTTCCATTTGAGCGGATGAATTATAAATAAATGATCAAAATGGTCCGGTTAGCTCAAACACTGCCAGCGTTTCGCCCCAGTGTGCCGTTGGGCTTGTCTGTTGGTAAAGACACACGTACCAATAGGCGTGGCTAGCTCATACTGAGAAGGCCATGCAAGAACCAAAATACAAGCAGTATTGACGTCACGAGCATGCCAATGTGCTACGGGAGTCAAACTCAGTTTCATACAGACAAAAGCCTTACCTTGGCAATCCAAATAAGGTTTTGAATATTCCAAAAGGGAATATGATGCAGTTTCCATTTGAGCGGATGAATTATCAATAAATGATCAAAATCGTCCGGTTAGCTCAAACAATGCCAGCGGTTCGGCCCAGTGTGCCATTGGGCTCGTCGGTTTGTACAGACACACCTACCAATACGCATGGCTAGCACATACTGAGAAGGCCATGCAAGTCACAAAATACTAGCAGTATAGACGTCACGAGCATGCCAATGATCTACGGGAGTCAAACTCCCTTTCATAAAGACAAAAGCCTTACCTTGGCAATCCAAATAAAGTCTTGAATATTCCGGAAGGGAATATGATGCAGTTTCCATTTAAGTGGATGAATTATCAATAAATGATCAAAATCGTCCGGTTAGCTCAAACAATGCCAGCGTATCGCCCCAGTGTGCCGTTGGGCTCGTCAGTTGATACAGACACACCTACCAATACGCGCGGCTAGCACATACTGAGAAGGCCATGGAAGACACAAAATACAAGCAGTATTGACGTCAAAAGCATGCCAATGTGCTACGGGAGTCAAACTCCCTTTCATAAAGACAAAAGCCTTACCTTGGCAACCCAAATACGTTTTGAATATTCCAGAAGGGAATATGATGCAGTTTTCATTTGAGCGGATGAATTATCAAGAAATGATCAAAATGGTCCGGTTAGCTCAAACAATGCCAGCTTTTCACCCGAGTGTGCTGTTGGACTCCTCAGTTGGTACAGACACAATTACCAATAGGCGTGGCTAGCACATACTGAGAAGGCCATGCAAGACACAAAATACAAGCAGTATTGACGTCAGGAGCATGCCAATGTGCTACGGGATTCAAACTCCCTTTCATAAAGACAAAAGCCTTACCTTGGCAATCCAAATAAGGTTTTGAAAATTCCAGAAGGGAATATGATGCAATTTCCATTTGAGCGGATGAATTATCAATAAATGATCAACATGGCCAAGTTTGCTCAAACAATGCCAGCGTTTCGACCCAGTGTGCCGATGGGCTCGTCAGTTGGTACAGACACACCTACCAATACGCGAGGCTTGCACATATTGAGAAGGCCATGCAAGACAAAAAAATACAAGCAGTATTGACGTCACGAGCATGCCAATGTGCTACGGGAGTCAAACTCCCTTTCATAAAGACAAAAGCCTCACCTTCGCAATCCAAATAAGGTTTTGAATATTCCAGAAGGGAATATGGTGCAGTTTCCATTTGAGCGGATGAATTATCAATAAACGATCAAAATAGTCGGGTTAGCTCAAACAATGCCAGCGTTTCGCCCCTGTGTGCCGTTGGGCTCGTCAGTTGGTACAGACACGCCTACCAATACGCGTGGCTAGCACATACTGAGAAGGCCATGCAAGACACAAAATACAAGCAGTATTGACGTCACGAGCATGCCAATGTGCTACGGTATCCAACTCCCTTTCATAAAGACAAAAGCCTTACCTTGGCAATCCAAATAACGTTTTTAATATTCCAGAAGGGAATAAGGTGCAGTTTCCATTCGAGCAGATGAATTATCAATAAATGATCAAAATGGACCGGTTAGCTCAAACAATGCCAGCGTTTCGCCCCAGTTTGCCGTTGGGCTCGTCAGTTGGAACAGACACACCTACCAATAGGCGTGGCTAGCACATACTGAGAAGGCCATGCAAGACACAAAATACATGCAGTATTGACGTCACGAGCATGCCAATGTGCTACGGGAGTCAAACTCCCTTTCATAACGGCAAAAGCCTTACCTTGGCAATCCCAATAAGGTTTTGAATATTCCAAAAGGGAATATGATGCAGTTTCCATTTGAGCGGATGAATTATCAATAAATAATCAAAATGGTCCGGTTAGCTCAAACAATGCCAGCGTTTCGCCCCAGTGTGCCATTGGGCTCGTCGGTTTGTACAGACACACCTACCAATACGCATGGCTAGTACATACTGAGAAGGCCATGCAAGACACAAAATACAAGCAGTATTGAGGTTACGAGCATGCCAATGTGCTACGGGAGTCAAACTCCCTTTCATGAAGACAAAAGCCTTACCTTGGCAATCCAAATAAGGTTTTGAATATTCCAGAAGGGAATATGGTGCAATTTCCATTTGAGCGGATGAATCATCAATAAATGATCAAAATGGTCCGGTTAGCTCAAACAATGCCAGCGTATTGCCCCAGTGTGCCGTTGGGCTCGTCAGTAGGTACAGACACACCTACCAATACTCGTGGCTAGCTCATACTGAGAAGGCCATGCAACACACATAATACAAGCAGTATTGACGTCACGAGTATGCCAATGTGCTACGGGAGTCAAACTCCCTTTCATAAAGACAAAAGCCATACCTTGGCAATCCAAATAAGATTTTGAATATTCCAGAAGGGAATATGATGCAGTTTCCATTTGAGCGGATGAATTATCAATAAATCATCAAAATGGTCCTGTTAGCTCAAACAATGCCAGCGTTTCGCCCCAGTGTGCCGTTGGGGTTGTCAGTTGGTACAGACACACCTAAGAATACGCGTGGCTAGCACATACTGAGAAGGCCATGCAAGACACAAAATACACGCAGTATTGACGTCACGAGCATGCCAATGTGCTACGGTATCCAACTCCCTTTCATAAAGACAAAAGCCTTACCTTGGCAATCCAAATAATGTTTTGAATATTCCAGAAGGGAATAAGGTGCAGTTTCCATTTGAGCGGATGAATTATCAATAAATGATCAAAATGGTCCGGTTAGCTCAAACAATGCCAGCGTTTCGCCCCACTGTGCCGTTGGTCTTGTCAGTTGGTACAGACACGCCTACCAATACGCGTAGCTAGCACATACTGAGAAGGCCATGCAAGTCACAAAATACTAGCAGTATAGACGTCACGAGCATGCCAATGTTCTACGGGAGTCAAACTCCCTTTCATAAAGACAAAAGCCTTACCTTGGCAATCCAAATAAGGTCTTGAATATTCCGGAAGGGAATATGATGCAGTTTCCATTTGAGTGGATGAATTATCAATAAATGATCAAAATCATCCGGTTAGCTCACACAATGCCAGCGTATCGCCCCAGTGTGCCGTTGGGCTCGTCAGTTGATACAGACACACCTACCAATACGCGCGGCTAGCACATACTGAGAAGGCCATGGAAGACACAAAATACAAGCAGTATTGACGTCAAAAGCATGCCAATGTGCTACGGGAGTCAAACTCCCTTTCATAAAGACAAAAGCCTTACCTTGGCAATCCAAATACGTTTTGAATATTCCAGAAGGGAATATGATGCAGTTTTCATTTGAGCGGATGAATTATCAAGAAATGATCAAAATGGTCCGGTTAGCTCAAACAATGCCAGCTTTTCACCCGAGTGTGCTGTTGGACTCCTCAGTTGGTACAGACACAATTACCAATAGGCGTGGCTAGCACATACTGAGAAGGCCATGCAAGACACAAAATACAAGCAGTATTGTCGTCAGGAGCATGCCAATGTGCTACGGGATTCAAACTCCCTTTCATAAAGACAAAAGCCTTACCTTGGCAATCCAAATAAGGTTTTGAAACTTCCAGAAGGGAGTATGATGCAATTTCCATTTGAGCGGATGAATTATTAATAAATGATCAACATGGTCCGGTTAGCTCAAACAATGCCAGCGTTTCGACCCAGTGTGCCGATGGGCTCGTCAGTTGGTACAGACACACCTACCAATACGCGAGGATTGAACATATTGAGAAGGCCATGCAAGACAAAAAAATACATGCAGTATTGACGTCACGAGCATGCCAATGTGCTACGGGAGTCAAACTCCCTTTCATAAAGACAAAAGCCTCACCTTGGCAATCCAAATAAGGTTTTGAATATTCCAGAAGGGAATATGGTGCAGTTTCCATTTGAGCGGATGAATTATCAATAAACGATCAAAATAGTCGGGTTAGCTCAAACAATGCCAGCGTTTCGCCCCTGTGTGCCGCTGGGCTCGTCAGTTGGTACAGACACGCCTACCAATACGCGTGGCTAGCACATACTGAGAAGGCCATGCAAGACTCGAAATACAAGCAGTATTGACGTCACGAGCATGCCAATGTGCTACGGTATCCAACTCCCTTTCATAAAGACAAAAGCCTTACCTTGGCAATCCAAATAACGTTTGGAATATTCCAGAAGGGAATATGGTGCAGTTTCCATTTGAGTGGATGAATTATCAATAAATGATCAAAATGGTCCGGTTATTTCAAACACTGCCAGCGTTTCGCCCCAGTGTGCCGTTGGGCTCGTCAATTGGTACAGACCAATACGCGTGGCTAGCACATACTGAGAAGACCATGCAAGACACAAAATACAAGCAGTATTGACGTCACGAGCATGCCTATGTGCTACGGGAGTCAAACCCCCTTTCATCAGGACAAAAGCCTTACCTTGGCAATCCAAATTAAGTTTTGAATATTCCAGAAGGGAATATGATGCAGTTTCCATTTGAGCGGATGAATTATAAATAAATGATCAAAATGGTCCGGTTAGCTCAAACACTGCCAGCGTTTCGCCCCAGTGTGCCGTTGGGCTTGTCAGTTGGTAAAGACACACGTACCAATAGGCGTGGCTAGCTCATAATGAGAAGGCCATGCAAGAACCAAAATACAAGCAGTATTGACGTCACGAGAATGCCAATGTGCTACGGGAGTCAAACTCACTTTCATACAGACAAAAGCCTTACCTTGGCAATCCAAATAAGGTTTTGAATATTCCAAAAGGGAATATGATGCAGTTTCCATTTGAGCGGATGAATTATCAATAAATGATCAAAATGGTCCGGTTAGCTCAAACAATGCCAGCGGTTCGGCCCAGTGTGCCATTGGGCTCGTCGGTTTGTACAGACACACCTACCAATACGCATGGCTAGCACATACTGAGAAGGCCATGCAAGTCACAAAATACTAGCAGTATAGACGTCACGAGCATGCCAATGTTCTACGGGAGTCAAACTCCCTTTCATAAAGACAAAAGCCTTACCTTGGCAATCCAAATAAGGTCTTGAATATTCCGGAAGGGAATATGATGCAGTTTCCATTTGAGTGGATGAATTATCAATAAATGATCAAAATCGTCCGGTTAGCTCAAACAATGCCAGCGTATCGCCCCAGTGTGCCGTTGGGCTCGTCAGTTGATACAGACACACCTACCAATACGCATGGCTAGCACATACTGAGAAGGCCATGCAAGTCACAAAATACTAGCAGTATAGACGTCACGAGCATGCCAATGTTCTACGGGAGTCAAACTCCCTTTCATAAAGACAAAAGCCTTACCTTGGCAATCCAAATAAGGTCTTGAATATTCCGGAAGGGAATATGATGCAGTTTTCATTTGAGCGGATGAATTATCAATAAATGATCAACATGGTCAAGTTAGCTCAAACAATGCCAGCGTTTCGACCCAGTGTGCCGATGGGCTCGTCAGTTGGTACAGACACACCTACCAATACGCGAGGCTTGCACATATTGAGAAGGCCATGCAAGACAAAAAAATACAAGCAGTATTGACGTCACGAGCATGCCAATGTGCTACGGGAGTCAAACTCCCTTTCATAAAGACAAAAGCCTCACCTTGGCAATCCAAATAAGGTTTTGAATATTCCAGAAGGGAATATGGTGCAGTTTCCATTTGAGCGGATGAATTATCAATAAACGATCAAAATAGTCGGGTTAGCTCAAACAATGCCAGCGTTTCGCCCCTGTGTGCCGTTGGGCTCGTCAGTTGGTACAGACACGCCTACCAATACGCGTGGCAAGCACATACTGAGAAGGCCATGCAAGACACAAAATACAAGCAGTATTGACGTCACGAGCATGCCAATGTGCTACGGTATCCAACTCCCTTTCATAAAGACAAAAGCCTTACCTTGGCAATCCAAATAACGTTTGGAATATTCCAGAAGGGAATATGGTGCAGTTTCCATTTGAGTGGATGAATTATCAATAAATGATCAAAATGGTCCGGTTAGCTCAAACAATGCCAGCGTTTCGCCCCAGTGTGCCGTTGGGCTCGTCAATTGGTACAGACACACCTACCAATACGCGAGGCTTGCACATATTGAGAAGGTCATGCAAGACAAAAAAATACAAGCAGTATTGACGTCACGAGCATGCCAATGTGCTACGGGAGTCAAACTCCCTTTCATATAGACAAAAGCCTTACCTTGGCAATCCAAATAAGGTTTTGAATATTCCAGAAGGGAATATGGTGCAGTTTCCATTTGAGCGGATGAATTATCAATAAATCACCAAAATGGTCCGGTTAGCTCAATCATTGCCAGCGTTTCGCCCCAGTGTGCCGTTGGGCTCGTCAGTTGGTACAGACACACCTACCAATACGCACGGCTAGCACATTCTGAGAAGGCCATGCAAGACACAAAATACAAGCAGTATTGACGTCACGAGCATGCCAATGTGCTACGGGAGTCAAACCCCCTTTCATCAGGACAAAAGCCTTACCTTGGCAATCCAAATAAGGTTTTGAATATTCCAGAAGGGAATATGATGCAGTTTCCATTTGAGCGGATGAATTATAAATAAAGGATCAAAATGGTCCGGTTAGCTCAAACAATGCCAGCGTTTCGCCCCAGTGTGCCGTTGGGCTTGTCAGTTGGTAAAGACACACGTACCAATAGGCGTGGCTAGCACATACTGAGAAGGCCATGCATGAACCAAAATACAAGCAGTATTGACGTCACGAGCATGCCAATGTGCTACGGGAGTCAAACTCACTTTCATACAGACAAAAGCCTTACCTTGGCAATCCAAATAAGGTTTTGAATATTCCAGAAGGGAATATGGTGCAGTTTCCATTCGAGCAGATGAATTATCAATAAATGATCAAAATGGTCCGGTTAGCTCAAACAATGCCAGCGTTTCGCCCCAGTTTGCCGTTGGGCTCGTCAGTTGGAACAGACACACCTACCAATAGGCGTGGCTAGCACATACTGAGAAGGCCATGCAAGACACAAAATACATGCAGTATTGACGTCACGAGCATGCCAATGTGCTACGGGAGACAAACTCCCTTTCATAACGGCAAAAGCCTTACCTTGGCAATCCCAATAAGGTTTTGAATATTCCAAAAGGGAATATGATGCAGTTTCCATTTGAGCGGATGAATTATCAATAAATAATCAAAATGGTCCGGTTAGCTCAAACAATGCCAGCGTTTCGCCCCAGTGTGCCATTGCGCTCGTCGGTTTGTACAGACACACCTACCAATACGCATGGCTAGCACATACTGAGAAGGCCATGCAAGACACAAAATACAAGCAGTATTGACGTTACGAGCATGCCAATGTGCTACGGGAGTCAAACTCCCTTTCATGAAGACAAAAGCCTTACCTTGGCAATCCAAATAAGGTTTTGAATATTCCAGAAGGGAATATGGTGCAATTTCCATTTGAATGGATGAATCATCAATAAATGATCAAAATGGTCCGGTTAGCTCAAACAATGCCAGCGTATCGCCCCAGTGTGCCGTTGGGCTCGTCAGTAGGTACAGACACACCTACCAATACTCGTGGCTAGCTCATACTGAGAAGGCCATGCAACACACATAATACAAGCAGTATTGACGTCACGAGTATGCCAATGTGCTACGGGAGTCAAACTCCCTTTCATAAAGACAAAAGCCATACCTTGGCAATCCAAATAAGATTTTGAATATTCCAGAAGGGAATATGATGCAGTTTCCATTTGAGCGGATGAATTATCAATAAATCATCAAAATGGTCCTGTTAGCTCAAACAATGCCAGCGTTTCGCCCCAGTGTGCCGTTGGGGTTGTCAGTTGGTACAGACACACCTAAGAATACGCGTGGCTAGCACATACTGAGAAGGCCATGCAAGACACAAAATACACGCAGTATTGACGTCACGAGCATGCCAATGTGCTACGGTATCCAACTCCCTTTCATAAAGACAAAAGCCTTACCTTGGCAATCCAAATAATGTTTTGAATATTCCAGAAGGGAATATGGTGCAGTTTCCATTTGAGCGGATGAATTATCAATAAATGATCAAAATGGTCCGGTTAGCTCAAACAATGCCAGCGTTTCGCCCCACTGTGCCGTTGGTCTTCTCAGTTGGTACAGACACGCCTACCAATACGCGTAACTAGCACATACTGAGAAGGCCATGCAAGTCACAAAATACTAGCAGTATAGACGTCACGAGCATGCCAATGTTCTACGGGAGTCAAACTCCCTTTCATAAAGACAAAAACCTTACCTTGGCAATCCAAATAAGGTCTTGAATATTCCGGAAGGGAATATGATGCAGTTTCCATTTGAGTGGATGAATTATCAATAAATGATCAAAATCGTCCGGTTAGCTCAAACAATGCCAGCGTATCGCCCCAGTGTGCCGTTGGGCTCGTCAGTTGATACAGACACACCTACCAACACGCGCGGCTAGCACATACTGAGAAGGCCATGGAAGACACAAAATACAAGCAGTATTGACGTCAAAAGCATGCCAATGTGCTACGGGAGTCAAACTCCCTTTCATAAAGACAAAAGCCTTACCTTGGCAATCCAAATACGTTTTGAATATTCCAGAAGGGAATATGATGCAGTTTTCATTTGAGCGGATGAATTATCAAGAAATGATCAAAATGGTCCGGTTAGCTCAAACAATGCCAGCTTTTCACCCGAGTGTGCTGTTGGACTCCTCAGTTGGTACAGACACAATTACCAATAGGCGTGGCTAGCACATACTGAGAAGGCCATGCAAGACACAAAATACAAGCAGTATTGACGTCAGGAGCATGCCAATGTGCTACGGGATTCAAACTCCCTTTCATAAAGACAAAAGCCTTACCTTGGCAATTCAAATAAGGTTTTGAAAATTCCAGAAGGGAATATGATGCAATTTCCATTTGAGCGGATGAATTATCAATAAATGATCAACATGGTCCGGTTAGCTCAAACAATGCCAGCGTTTCGACCCAGTGTGCCGATGGGCTCGTCAGTTGGTACAGACACACCTACCAATACGCGAGGCTTGCACATATTGAGAAGGCCATGCAAGACAAAAAAATACATGCAGTATTGACGTCACGAGCATGCCAATGTGCTACGGAAGTCAAACTCCCTTTCATAAAGACAAAAGCCTCACCTTGGCAATCCAAATAAGGTTTTGAATATTCCAGAAGGGAATATGGTGCAGTTTCGATTTGAGCGGATGAATTATCAATAAACGATCAAAATAGTCGGGTTAGCTCAAACAATGCCAGCGTTTCGCCCCTGTGTGCCGTTGGGCTCGTCAGTTGGTACAGACACGCCTACCAATACGCGTGGCTAGCACATACTGAGAAGGCCATGCAAGACACAAAATACAAGCAGTATTGACGTCACGAGCATGCCAATGTGCTACGGTATCCAACTCCCTTTCATAAAGACCTTACCTTGGCAATCCAAATAACGTTTGGAATATTCCAGAAGGGAATATGGTGCAGTTTCCATTTGAGTGGATGAATTATCAATAAATGATCAAAATGGTCCGGTTAGCTCAAACATTGCCAGCGTTTCGCCCCAGTGTGCCGTTGGGCTCGTCAATTGGTACAGACACACCTACCAATACGCGTGGCTAGCACATACTGAGAAGACCATGCAAGACACAAAATACAAGCAGTATTGACGTCACGAGCATGCCACTGTGCTACGGGAGTCAAACCCCCTTACATCAGGACAAAAGCCTTACCTTGGCAATCCAAATTAAGTTTTGAATATTCCAGAAGGGAATATGATGCAGTTTCCATTTGAGCGGATGAATTATAAATAAATGATCAAAATGGTCCGGTTAGCTCAAACAATGCCAGCGTATCGCCCCAGTGTGCCGTTGGGCTCGTCAGTTGATACAGACACACCTACCAATACGCGCGGCTAGCACATACTGAGAAGGCCATGGAAGACACAAAATACAAGCAGTATTGACGTCACGAGCATGCCAATGTGCTACGGGAGTCAAACTCACTTTCATACAGACAAAAGCCTTACCTTGGCAATCCAAATAAGGTTTTGAATATTCCAGAAGGGAATATGGTGCAGTTTCCATTCGAGCAGATGAATTATCAATAAATGATCAAAATGGTCCGGTTAGCTCAAACAATGCCAGCGTTTCGCCCCAGTTTGCGGTTGGGCTCGTCAGTTGGAACAGACACACCTACCAATAGGCGTGGCTAGCACATACTGTGAAGGCCATGCAAGACACAAAATACATGCAGTATTGACGTCACGAGCATGCCAATGTGCTACGGGAGTCAAACTCCCTTTCATAACGACAAAAGCCTTACCTTGGCAATCCAAATAAGGTTTTGAATATTCCAAAAGGGAATATGATGCAGTTTCCATTTGAGCGGATGAATTATCAATAAATGATCAAAATGGTCCGGTTAGCTCAAACAATGCCAGCGGTTCGGCCCAGTGTGCCATTGGGCTCGTCGGTTTGTACAGACACACCTACCAATACGCATGGCTAGCACATACTGAGAAGGCCATGCCAGTCACAAAATACTAGCAGTATAGACGTCACGAGCATGCCAATGTTCTACGGGAGTCAAACTCCCTTTCATAAAGACAAAAGCCTTACCTTGGCAATCCAAATAAGGTCTTGAATATTCCGGAAGGGAATATGATGCAGTTTCCATTTGAGTGGATGAATTATCAATAAATGATCAAAATCGTCCGGTTATCTCAAACAATGCCAGCGTATCGCCCCAGTGTGCCGTTGGGCTCGTCAGTTGATACAGACACACCTACCAATACGCGCGGCTAGCACATACTGAGAAGGCCATGGAAGACACAAAATACAAGCAGTATTGACGTCAAAAGCATGCCAATATGCTACGGGAGTCAAACTCCCTTTCATAAAGACAAAAGCCTTACCTTGGCAATCCAAATACGTTTTGAATATTCCAGAAGTGAATATGATGCAGTTTTCATTTGAGCGGATGAATTATCAATAAATGATCAAAATGGTCCGGTTAGCTCAAACAATGCCAGCTTTTCACCCGAGTGTGCTGTTGGACTCCTCAGTTGGTACAGACACAATTACCAATAGGCGTGGCTAGCACATACTGAGAAGGCCATGCAAGACACAAAATACAAGCAGTATTGACGTCAGGAGCATGCCAATGTGCTACGGGATTCAAACTCCCTTTCATAAAGACAAAAGCCTTACCTTGGCAATCCAAATAAGGTTTTGAAAATTCCAGAAGGGAATATGATGCAATTTCCATTTGAGCGGATGAATTATCAATAAATGATCAAACTGGTCAATTTAGCTCAAACAATGCCAGCGTTTCGACCCAGTGTGCCGATGGGCTCGTCAGTTGGTACAGACACACCTACCAATACGCGAGGCTTGCACATATTGAGAAGGCCATGCAAGACAAAAAAATACAAGCAGTATTGACGTCACGAGCATGCCAATGTGCTACGGGAGTCAAACTCCCTTTCATAAAGACAAAAGCCTCACCTTGGCAATCCAAATAAGGTTTTGAATATTCCATAAGGGAATATGGTGCAGCTTCCATTTGAGCGGATGAATTATCAATAAACGATCAAAATAGTCGGGTTAGCTCAAACAATGCCAGCGTTTCGCCCCTGTGTGCCGTTGGTCTCGTCAGTTGGTACAGACACGCCTACCAATACGCGTGGCTAGCACATACTGAGAAGGCCATGCAAGACACAAAATACAAGCAGTATTGACGTCACGAGCATGCCAATGTGCTACGGTATTCAACTCCCTTTCATAAAGACAAAAGCCTTACCTTGGCAATCCAAATAACGTTTGGAATATTCCAGAAGGGAATATGGTGCAGTTTCCATTTGAGTGGATGAATTATCAATAAATGATCAAAATGGTCCGGTTAGCTCAAACAATGCCAGCGTTTCGCCCCAGTGTGCCGTTGGGCTCGTCAATTGGTACAGACACACCTACCAATACGCGAGGCTTGCACATATTGAGAAGGTCATGCAAGACAAAAAAATACAAGGAGTATTGACGTCACGAGCATGCCAATGTGCTACGGGAGTCAAACTCCCTTTCATAAAGACAAAAGCCTTACCTTGGCAATCCAAATAAGGTTTTGAATATTCCAGAAGGGAATATGGTGCAGTTTCCATTTGAGCGGATGAATTATCAATAAATCACCAAAATGGTCCGGTTAGCTCAATCATTGCCAGCGTTTCGCCCCAGTGTGCCGTTGGGCTCGTCAGTTGGTACAGACGCACCTACCAATACGCACGGCTAGCACATTCTGAGAAGGCCATGCAAGACACAAAATACAAGCAGTATTGACGTCACGAGCATGCCAATGTGCTACGGGAGTCAAACCCCCTTTCATCAGGACAAAAGGCATACCTTGGCAATCCAAATAAGGTTTTGAATATTCCAGAAGGGAATATGATGCAGTTTCCATTTGAGCGGATGAATTATAAATAAAGGATCAAAATGGTCCGGTTAGCTCAAACAATGCCAGCGTTTCGCCCCAGTGTGCCGTTGGGCTTGTCAGTTGGTAAAGACACACGTACCAATATTCGTGGCTAGCACATACTGAGAAGGCCATGCAAGAACCAAAATACAAGCAGTATTGACGTCACGAGCATGCCAATGTGCTACGGGAGTCAAACTCACTTTCATACAGACAAAAGCCTTACCTTGGCAATCCAAATAAGGTTTTGAATATTCCAGAAGGGAATATGGTGCAGTTTCCATTCGAGCAGATGAATTATCAATAAATGATCAAAATGGTCCGGTTAGCTCAAACAATGCCAGCGTTTCGCCCCAGTTTGCCGTTGGGCTCGTCAGTTGGAACAGACACACCTACCAATAGGCGTGGCTAGCACCTACTGAGAAGGCCATGCAAGACACAAAATACATGCAGTATTGACGTCACGAGCATGCCAATGTGCTACGGGAGTCAAACTCCCTTTCATAACGGCAAAAGCCTTACCTTGGCAATCCCAATAAGGTTTTGAATATTCCAAAAGGGAATATGATGCAGTTTCCATTTGAGAGGATGAATTATCAATAAATAATCAAAATGGTCCGGTTAGCTAAAACAATGCCAGCGTTTCGCCCCAGTGTGCCATTGGGCTCGTCGGTTTGTACAGACACACCTACCAATACGCATGGCTAGCACATACTGAGAAGGCCATGCAAGACACAAAATACAAGCAGTATTGACGTTACGAGCATGCCAATGTGCTACGGGAGTCAAACTCCCTTTCATGAAGACAAAAGCCTTACCTTGGCAATCCAAATAAGGTTTTGAATATTCCAGAAGGGAATATGGTGCAATTTCCATTTGAGCGGATGAATCATCAATAAATGATCAAAATGGTCCGGTTAGCTCAAACAATGCCAGCGTATCGCCCCAGTGTGCCGTTGGGCTCGTCAGTAGGTACAGACACACCTACCAATACTCGTGGCTAGCTCATACTGAGAAGGCCATGTAACACACATAATACAAGCAGTATTGACGTCACGAGTATGCCAATGTGCTACGGGAGTCAAACTCCCTTTCATAAAGACCAAAGCCATACCTTGGCAATCCAAATAAGGTTTTGAATATTCCAGAAGGGAATATGATGCAGTTTCCATTTGAGCGGATGAATTATCAATAAATCATCAAAATGGTCCTGTTAGCTCAAACAATGCCAGCGTTTCGCCCCAGTGTGCCGTTGGGGTTGTCAGTTGGTACAGACACTCCTAAGAATACGCGTGGCTAGCACATACTGAGAAGGCCATGCAAGACACAAAATACACGCAGTATTGACGTCACGAGCATGCCAATGTGCTACGGTATCCAACTCCCTTTCATAAAGACAAAAGCCTTACCTTGGCAATCCAAATAATGTTTTGAATATTCCAGAAGGGAATATTGTGCAGTTTCCATTTGAGCGGATGAATTATCAATAAATGATCAAAATGGTCCGGTTAGCTCAAACAATGCCAGCGTTTCGCCCCACTGTGCCGTTGGTCTTGTCAGTTGGTACAGACACGCCTACCAATACGCGTAGCTAGCACATACTGAGAAGGCCATGCAAGTCACAAAATACTAGCAGTATAGACGTCACGAGCATGCCAATGTTCTACGGGAGTCAAACTCCCTTTCATAAAGACAAAAGCCTTACCTTGGCAATCCAAATAAGGTCTTGAATATTCCGGAAGGGAATATGATGCAGTTTCCATTTGAGTGGATGAATTATCAATAAATGATCAAAATCGTCCGGTTAGCTCAAACAATGCCAGCGTATCGCCCCAGTGTGCCGTTGGGCTCGTCAGTTGATACAGACACACCTACCAATACGCGCGGCTAGCACATACTGAGAAGGCCATGGAAGACACAAAATACAAGCAGTATTGACGTCAAAAGCATGCCAATGTGCTACGGGAGTCAAACTCCCTTTCATAAAGACAAAAGCCTTACCTTGGCAATCCAAATACGTTTTGAATATTCCAGAAGGGAATATGATGCAGTTTTCATTTGAGCGGATGAATTATCAAGAAATGATCAAAATGGTCCGGTTAGCTCAAACAATGCCAGCTTTTTACCCGAGTGTGCTGTTGGACTCCTCAGTTGGTACAGACACAATTACCAATAGGCGTGGCTAGCACATACTGAGAAGGCCATGCAAGACACAAAATACAAGCAGTATTGACGTCAGGAGCATGCCAATGTGCTACGGGATTCAAACTCCCTTTCATGAAGACAAAAGCCTTACCTTGGCAATCCAAATAAGGTTTTGAAAATTCCAGAAGGGAATATGATGCAATTTCCATTTGAGCGGATGAATTATCAATAAATGATCAACATGGTCCGGTTAGCTCAAACAATGCCAGCGTTTCGACCCAGTGTGCCGATGGGCTCGTCAGTTGGTACAGACACACCTACCAATACGCGAGGCTTGCACATATTGAGAAGGCCATGCAAGACAAAAAATACATGCAGTATTGACGTCACGAGCATGCCAATGTGCTACGGGAGTCAAACTCCCTTTCATAAAGACAAAAGCCTCACCTTGGCAATCCAAATAAGGTTTTGAATATTCCAGAAGGGAATATGGTGCAGTTTCCATTTGAGCGGATGAATTATCAATAAACGATCAAAATAGTCGGGTTAGCTCAAACAATGCCAGCGTTTCGCCCCTGTGTGCCGTTGGGCTCGTCAGTTGGTACAGACACGCCTACCAATACGCGTGGCTAGCACATACTGAGAAGGCCATGCAAGACACAAAATACAAGCAGTATTGACGTCACCAGCATGCCAATGTGCTACGGTATCCAACTCCCTTTCATAAAGACAAAAGCCTTACCTTGGCAATCCAAATAACGTTTGGAATATTCCAGAAGGGAATATGGTGCAGTTTCCATTTGAGTGGATGAATTATCAATAAATGATCAAAATGGTCCGGTTAGCTCAAACAATGCCAGCGTTTCGCCCCAGTGTGCCGTTGGGCTCGTCAATTGGTACAGACACACCTACCAATACGCGTGGCTAGCACATACTGAGAAGACCATGCAAGACACAAAATACAAGCAGTATTGACGTCACGAGCATGCCAATGTGCTACGGGAGTCAAACCCCCTTTCATCAGGACAAAAGCCTTACCTTGGCAATCCAAATTAAGTTTTGAATATTCCAGAAGGGAATATGATGCAGTTTCCATTTGAGCGGATGAATTATAAATAAATGATCAAAATGGTCCGGTTAGCTCAAACACTGCCAGCGTTTCGCCCCAGTGTGCCGTTGGGCTTGTCAGTTGGTAAAGACACACGTACCAATAGGCGTGGCTAGCTCATACTGAGAAGGCCATGCAAGAACCAAAATACAAGCAGTATTGACGTCATGAGCATGCCATGTGCTACGGGACTCAAACTCACTTTCATACAGACAAAAGCCTTACCTTGGCAATCCAAATAAGGTTTTGAATATTCCAGAAGGGAATATGGTGCAGTTTCCATTCGAGCAGATGAATTATCAATAAATGATCAAAATGGTCCGGTTAGCTCAAACAATGCCAGCGTTTCGCCCCAGTTTGCGGTTGGGCTCGTCAGTTGGAACAGACACACCTACCAATAGGCGTGGCTAGCACATACTGTGAAGGCCATGCAAGACACAAAATACATGCAGTATTGACGTCACGAGCATGCCAATGTGCTACGGGAGTCAAACTCACTTTCATAACGACAAAAGCCTTACCTTGGCAATCCAAATAAGGTTTTGAATATTCCCAAAAGGAATATGATGCAGTTTCCATTTGAGCGGATGAATTATCAATAAATGATCAAAATGGTCCGGTTAGCTCAAACAATGCCAGCGGTTCGGCCCAGTGTGCCATTGGGCTCGTCGGTTTGTACAGACACACCTACAAATACGCATGGCTAGCACATACTGAGAAGGCCATGCAAGACACAAAATACAAGCAGTATTGACGTCACGAGCATGCCAATGTGCTACGGGAGTCAAACTCCCTTTCATGAAGACAAAAGCCTTACCTTGGCAATCCAAATAAGGTTTTGAATATTCCAGAAGGGAATATGGTGCAATTTCCATTTGAGCGGATGAATCATCAATAAATGATCAAAATGGTCCGGTTAGCTCAAACAATGCCAGCGTATCGCCCCAGTGTGCCGTTGGGCTCGTCAGTAGGTACAGACACACCTACCAATACTCGTGGCTAGTTCATACTGAGAAGGCAATGCAACACACATAATACAAGCAGTATTGACGTCACGAGTATGCCAATGTGCTACGGGAGTCAAACTCCCTTTCATAAAGACAAAAGCCTTACCTTGGCAATCCAAATAAGGTTTTGAATATTCCAGAAGGGAATATGATGCAGTTTCCATTTGAGCGGATGAATTATCAATAAATCATCAAAATGGTCCGGTTAGCTCAAACAATGCCAGCGTTTCGCCCCAGTGTGCCGTTGGGGTTGTCAGTTGGTACAGACACCCCTAAGAACACGCGTGGCTAGCAAATACTGAGAAGGCCATGCAAGACACAAAATACACGCAGTATTGACGTCACGAGCATGCCAATGTGCTACGGTATCCAACTCCCTTTCATAAAGACAAAAGCCTTACCTTGGCAATCCAAATAATGTTTTGAATATTCCAGAAGGGAATATGGTGCAGTTTCCATTTGAGCGGATGAATTATCAATAAATGATCAAAACGGTCCGGTTAGCTCAAACAATGCCAGCTTTTCGCCCGAGTGTGCTGTTGGACTCCTCAGTTGGTACAGACACAATTACCAATACGCGTGGCTAGCTCATACTGAGAAGGCCATGCAAGACACAAAATACAAGCAATATTGACGTCAGGAGCATGCCAATGTGCTACGGGATTCAAACTCCCTTTCATAAAGACAAAAGCCTTACCTTGGCAATCCAAATAAGGTTTTGAAAATTCCAGAAGGGAATATGATGCAATTTCCATTTGAGCGGATGAATTATCAATAAATGATCAACATGGTCCGGTTAGCTCAAACAATGCCAGCGTTTCGACCCAGTGTGCCGATTGGCTCGTCAGTTGGTACAGACACACCTACCAATACGCGAGGCTAGCTTATACCGAGAAGGCCATGCAAGACACAAAATACAAGCAGTATTGACGTCACGAGCATGCCAATGTGCTACGGGAGTCAAACTCCCTTTCATAAAGACAAAAGCCTTACCTTGGCAATCCAAATACGTTTTGAATATTCCAGAAGGGAATATGGTGCAGTTTGCATTTGAGCGGATGAATTATCAATAAATGATCAAAATGGTCCGGTTAGCTCAAACAATGCCAGCGTTTCGCCCCAGTGTGCCGTTGGGCTCGTCAATTGGTACAGACACACCTACCAATACGCGCGGCTAGCATATACTGAGAAGGCCATGCAAGACACAAAATACAAGCAGTATTGATTTCACGAGCATGCCAATGTGCTACGGGAGACAAACTCCCTTTCATAGAGACAAAAGCCTTACCTTGCCAATCCAAATAAGGTTTTGAATATTCCAGAAGGGAATATGATGCAGTTTCCATTTGAGTGGATGAATTATCAATAAATGATCAAAATGGTCCGGTTAGCTCAAACAATGCCAGCGTTTCGCCCCAGTGTGCCGTTGGGCTCGTCAGTTGGTAAAGACACACGTACCAATAGGCGGGGCTAGCACATACTGAGAAGGCCCTGCAAGACACAAAATACAAGCAGTATTGACGTCACGAGCATGCCAATGTGCTACGGGAGTCAAACTCCCTTTCATCGAGACAATAGCCTTACCTTGGCAATCCAAATAAGGTTTTGAATATTCCAGAAGGGAATATGGTGCAGTTTCCATTTGAGCGGATGAATTATCAATAAATCACCAAAATGGTCCGGTTAGCTCAAACATTGCCAGCGTTTCGCCCCAGTGTGCCGTTGGGCTCGTCAGTTGGTACAGACACACCTACCAATACGCACGGCTAGCACATACTGAGAAGGCCATGCAAGACACAAAATACAAGCAGTATTGACGTCAAGAGCATGCCAATGTGCTACGGGAATCAAACTTCCTTTCATAAAGACAAAAGCCTTACCTTGGCAATCCAAATAATGTTTTGAATATTCCAGAAGGGAATATGGTGCAGTTTCCATTTGAGCGGATGAATTATCAATAAATGATCAAAATAGTCGGGTTAGCTCAAACAATGCCAGCGTTTCGCCCCTGTGTGCCGTTGGGCTCGTCAGTTGGTTCAGACACGCCTACCAATACGCGTGGCTAGCACATACTGAGAAGGCCATGCAAGACACAAAATACAAGCAGTATTGACGTCACGAGCATGCCAATGTGCTACGGTATTCAACTCCCTTTCATAAAGACAAAAGCCTTACCTTGGCAATCCAAATAACGTTTGGAATATTCCAGAAGGGAATATGGTGCAGTTTCCATTTGAGCGGATGAATTATCAATAAATGATCAAAATGGTCCGGTTAGCTCAAACAATGCCAGCGTTTCGCCCCAGTGTGCCGTTGGGGTCGTCAATTGGTACAGACACACGTACCAATACGCGCGGCTAGCACATACTGAGAAGGCCATGGAAGACACAAAATACAAGCAGTATTGACGTCACGAGCATGCCAATGTGCTACGGGAGTCAAACTCCCTTTCATAAAGACAAAAGCCTTACCTTGGCAATCCAAATACGTTTTGAATATTCCAGAAGGGAATATGATGCAGTTTCCATTTGAGCGGATGAATTATCAATAAATGATCAAAATGGTCGGGTTAGCTCAAACAATGCCAGCGTTTCGCCCCGGTGTACCGTTGGGCTCGTCAGTTGGTACAGACACGTCTACCAATACGCGTGGCTAGCACATACTAAGAAGGCCATGCAAGACACAAAATACAAGCAGTATTGAAGTCACGATCATGCCAATGTGCTACGGTATCCAACTCCCTTTCATAAAGACAAAAGCCTTACCTTGGCAATCCAAAAAACGTTTTGAATATTCCAGAAGGTAATATGGTGCAGTTTCCATTTGAGCAGATGAATTATCAATAAATGATCAAAATGGTCCGGTTAGCTCAAACAATGCCAGCGTTTCGCCCCAGTGTGCCGTTGGGCTCGTCAGTTGATACAGACACACCTACCAATACGCGCGACTAGCACATACTGAGAAGGCCATGCAAGACACAAAATACAAGCAGTATTGACGTCACGAGCATGCCAATGTGCTACGGTATCCAACTCCCTTTCATAAAGACAAAAGCCTTACCTTGGCAATCCAAATAACGTTTTGAATATTCCAGAAGGGAATATGGTGCAGTTTGCATTTGAGCGGATGAATTATCAATAAGTGATCAAAATGGTCCGGTTAGCTCAAACAATGCCAGCGTTTCGCCCCAGTGTGCCGTTGGTCTTGTCAGTTGGTAAAGACACACGTACCAATAGGCGTGGCTAGCACATACTGAGAAGGCCCTGCAAGACACAAAATACAAGCAGTATTCACGTCACGAGCATGCCAATGTGCTACGGGAGTCAAACTCACTTTCATAAAGAGAAAAGCCTTACCTTGGCAATCCAGATAAGGTTTTGAATATTCCAGAAGGGAATATGGTGCAGTTTCCATTCGAGCGGATGAATTATCAATAAATGATCAAAATGGTCAGGTTAGCTCAATCAATGCCAGCGTTTCGCCCCAGTTTGCCGTTGGACTCGTCAGTTGGTACAGACACACCTACACATACGCGTGGCTAGCACATACTGAGGAGGCCATGCAAGACACAAAATACAAGCAGTATTGACGTCACGAGCATGCCAATGTGCTACGGGAGTCAAACTCCCTTTCATAACGACAAAGCCTTACCTTGGCAATCCAAATAAGGTTTTGAATATTCCAAAAGGGAATATGATGCAGTTTCCATTTGAGCGGATGAATTATCAATAAATGATCAAAATGGTCCGGTTAGCTCAAACAATGGCAGCGTATCGCCCCAGTGTGCCGTTGGGCTCGTCAGTAGGTACAGAGACACCTACCAATACGCGTGGCAAGCTCATACTGAGAAGGCCATGCAACACACATAATACAAGCAGTATTGACGTCACGAGTATGCCAATGTGCTACGGGAGTCAAACTCCCTTTCATAAAGACAAAAGCCTTACCTTGGCAATCCAATAAGGTTTTGAATATTCCAGAAGGTAATATGATTTAGTTTCCATTTGAGCGGATGAATTATCAATAATTCATCAAAATGGTCCGGTTAGCTCAAACAATGCCAGCGTTTCGCCCCAGTGGGCCGTTGGGGTTGTCAGTTGGTACAGACACACCTAAGAATACGCGTGGCTAGCACATACTGAGACGGCCATGCAAGACACAAAATACAAGCAGTATTGACGTCACGAGCATGCCAATGTGCTACGGTATCCAACTCCCTTTCACAAAGACAAAAGCCTTACCTTGGCAATCCAAATAATGTTTTGAATATTCCAGAAGGGAATATGGTGCAGTTTCCATTTGAGCGGATGAATTATCAATAAATGATCAAAATGGTCCGGTTACCTCAAACAATGCCAGCGTTTCGCCCCAGTGTGCCGTTGGTCTTGTCAGTTGGTACAGACA
Source organism: Meconema thalassinum (assembly GCA_946902985.2). Taxonomy (NCBI): domain Eukaryota; kingdom Metazoa; phylum Arthropoda; class Insecta; order Orthoptera; family Tettigoniidae; genus Meconema; species Meconema thalassinum. Next base: position 346,532,943 of record OX336390.1, read on the forward strand.
CACCTACCAATACGCGAGGCTAGCTTATACCGTGAAGGCCATGCAAGACACAAAATACAAGCAGTATTGACATCACGAGCATGCCAATGTGCTACGGGAGTCAAACTCCCTTTCATCGAGACAATAGCCTTACCTTGGCAATCCAAATAAGGTTTTGAATATTCCAGAAGGGAATATGGTGCAGTTTCCATTTGAGCGGATGAATTATCAATAAATCACCAAAATGGTCCGGTTAGCTCAAACATTGCCAGCGATTCGGCCCAGTGTGCCGTTGGGCTCGTCAGTTGGTACAGACACACCTACCAATACGCGTGTCTAGCACATACTTAAAAGGCCATGCAAGACACAAAATACAAGTAGTATTGACGTCACGAACATGCCAATGTGCTACGGGAGTCAAACCCCCTTTCATAAAGACAAAAGCCTTACCTTGGCAATCCAAATAAGGTTTTGAATATTCCAGAAGGGAATATGATGCAGTTTCCATTTGAGAGAATGAATTTTAAATAAATGATCAAAATGGTCCGGTTAACTCAAACAATGCCAGCGTTTCGCCCCAGGGTGCCGTTGGGCTCGTCAGTTGGTACAGAAACCCCTACCAATACGCGTGGCTAACACATACTGAGAAGGCCATGCAAGACACAAAATACAAGCAGTATTGACGTCACGAGCATGTCAATGTGCTACGGGAGTCAAACCCGCTTTCATAAAGACAAAAGCCTTACTTTGGCAATCCAAATAAGGTTTTGAATATTCCAGAAGGGAATATGATGCTGTTTCCATTTGAGCGGATGAATTATCAATAAATGATCAAAATGGTCCGGTTAGTTCAAACAATGCCAGCGTTTCGCCCCAGTTGCCGTTGTGCTCGTCGGTTGCTACAGATACGCCTACCATACGCCTGGCTAGCACATACTGAGAAGGCCATGCAAGACATAAAATACAAGCTGCATTGACGTCACGAGCATGCCAATGTGCTACGGGAGTCAAACTCCCTTTCATAAAGACAAAAGCCTTACCTTGGCAATCCAAATAAGGTTTTGAATATCCCAGAAGGGAATAAGATGCAGTTTCCATTAGAGCGGATGAATTATCAAGAAATGATCAAAATGGTCCGGTTAGCTCAAACAATGCCAGCGTTACGCCCGAGTGTGCCGTTGGGCTCGTCAGTTGGTACAGACACACCTACCAATACGCGTGGCTAGCACATAATGAGAAGGCCATGCAAGACACAATATACAAGCAGTATTGACGTCAGGAGCATGCCAATGTGCTACGGGATTCAAACTCCCTATCATAAAGACAAAAGCCTTACCTTGGCAATCCAAATAAGGTTTTGAATATTCCAGAAGGGAATATGAGGCAATTTCCATTTGAGCAGATGAATTATCAATAAATGATCAAAATGGTCCGGTTAGCTCAAACAATGCCAGCGTTTCGACCCAGTGAGCCGTTGGGCTCGTCAGTTGGTAGAGACACGCCTACAAATACGCGAGGCTAGCTTATACCGAGAAGGCCATGCAAGACACAAAATGCAAGCAGTATTGACGTCACGAGCATGCCAATGTGCTACGGGAGTCAAACTCCCTTTCATCGAGACAATAGCCTTACCTTGGCAATCCAAATAAGGTTTTGAATATTCCAGAAGGGAATATGGTGCAGTTTCCATTTGAGCGGATGAATTATCAATAAATCACCAAAATGGTCCTGTTAGCTCAAACATTGCCAGCGTTTCGCCCCAGTGTGCCGTTGGGCTCGTCAGTTGGTACAGACACCCCTACCAATACGCACGGCTAGCACATACTGAGAAGGCCATGCAAGACACAAAATACAAGCAGTATTGACGTCACGAGCTTGCCAATGTGCTACGGGAGTCAAACTACGTTTCATAAAGAAAAAAGCCTTACCTTGGCAATCCAAATAAGGTTTTGAATATCCCAGAAGGGAATATGATGCAGTTTCCATTTGAGCGGATGAATTATAAATAAATGATCAAAATGGTCCGGTTAACTCAAACAATGCCAGCGTTTCGCCCCAGTGTGCCGTTGGGCTCGTCAGTTGGTACACAAACACCTACCAATACGCGTGGTTAACACATACTGGGAAGGCCATGCAAGACACAAAATACAAGCAGTATTGACGTCACGAGCATGACAATGGGCTACGGGAGTCAAACTCCCTTTCATAAAGACAAAAGCCTTACCTTGGCAATCCAAGTAAGGTTTTGAATATTCCAGAAGGGAATATGATGCAGTTTCCATTTGATCTGATGAATTATCAATGAATGATCAAAATGGTCCGGTTAGCTCAAACATTGCCAGCGTTTCGCCCCAGTGTGCCGTTGGGCTCGTCAGTTGGTACGGACACACCTACCAATACGCACGGCTAGCACATACTGAGAAGGCCATGCAAGACACAAAATACAAGCAGTATTGACGTCACGAGCATGCCAATGTGCTACGGTATACAACTCCCTTTCATAAAGACAAAAGCCTTACCTTGGCAATCCAAATAACGTTTGGAATATTCCAGAAGGAAATATGGTGCAGTTTCCATTTGAGCGGATGAATTATCAATAAATGATCAAAATGGTCCGGTTAGCTCAAACAATGCCAGCGTTTCGCCCCAGTGTGCCGTTGGGGTCGTCAATTGGTACAGACACACGTACCAATACGCGCGGCTAGCAAATACTGAGAAGGCCATGGAAGACACAAAATACAAGCAGTATTGACGTCACGAGCATGCCAATGTGCTACGGGATTCAAACTCCCTTTCATAAAGACAAAAGCCTTACCTTGGCAATCCAAATACGTTTTGAATATTCCAGAAGGGAATATGATGCAGTTTCCATTTGAGCGGATGAATTATCAATAAATGATCAAAATGGTCGGGTTAGCTCAAACAATGCCAGCGTTTCGCCCCAGTGTACCGTTGGGCTCGTCAGTTGGTACAGACACGTCTACCAATACGCGTGGCTAGCACATACTGAGAAGGCCATGCAAGACACCAAATACAAGCAGTATTGACGTCACGATCATGCCAATGTGCTACGGTATCCAACTCCCTTTCATAAAGACTAAAGCCTTACCTTGGCAATCCAAATAACGTTTTGAATATTCCAGAAGGGAATATGGTGCAGTTTCCATTTGAGCAGATGAATTATCAATAAATGATCAAAATGGTCCGGTTAGCTCAAACAATGCCAGCGTTTCGCCCCAGTGTGCCGTTGGCCTCGTCAGTTGATACAGACACACCTACCAATACGCGCGACTAGCACATACTTAGAAGGCCATGCAAGACACAAAATACAAGCAGTATTGACGTCACGAGCATGCCAATGTGCTACAGTATCCAACTCCCTTTCATAAAGACAAAAGCCTTACCTTGGCAATCCAAATAACGTTTTGAATATTCCAGAAGGGAATATGGTGCAGTTTGCATTTGAGCGGATGAATTATCAATAAATGATCAAAATGGTCTGGTTAGCTCAAACAATGCCAGCGTTTCGCCCCAGTGTGCCGTTGGGCTCGTCAATTGGTACAGACACACCTACCAATACGCGCGGCTAGCATATACTGAGAAGGCCATGCAAGACACAAAATACAAGCAGTATTGATTTCACGAGCATGCCAATGTGCTACGGGAGACAAACTCCCTTTCATAAAGACAAAAGCCTTACCTTGGCAATCCAAATAACGTTTGGAATATTCCAGAAGGGAATATGGTGCAATTTCCATTTGAGCGGATGAATTATCAATAAATGATCAAAATGGTCCGGTTAGCTCAAACAATGCCAGCGTTTCGCCCCAGTGTGCCGTTGGGGTCGTAAATTGGTACAGACACACGTACCAATACGCGCGGCTAGCACATACTGCGAAGGCCATGGAAGACACAAAATACAAGCAGTATTGACGTCACGAGCATGCCAATGTGCTACGGGAGTCAAACTCCCTTTCATAAAGACAAAAGCCTTACCTTGGCAATCCAAATACGTTTTGAATATTCCAGAAGGGAATATGATGCAGTTTCCATTTGAGCGGATGAATTATCAATAAATGATCAAAATGGTCGGGTTAGCTCAAACAATGCCAGCGTTTCGCCCCAGTGTACCGTTGGGCTCGTCAGTTGGTACAGACACGTCTACCAATACGCGTGGCTAGCACATACTGAGAAGGCCATGCAAGACACCAAATACAAGCAGTATTGACGTCACGATCATGCCAATGTGCTACGGTATCCAACTCCCTTTCATAAAGACTAAAGCCTTACCTTGGCAATCCAAATAACGTTTTGAATATTCCAGAAGGGAATATGGTGCAGTTTCCATTTGAGCAGATGAATTATCAATAAATGATCAAAATGGTCCGGTTAGCTCAAACAATGCCAGCGATTCGCCCCAGTGTGCCGTTGGGCTCGTCAGTTGATACAGACACACCTACCAATACGCGCGACTAGCACATACTGAGAAGGCCATGCAAGACACAAAATACAAGCAGTATTGACGTCACGAGCATGCTAATGTGCTACAGTATCCAACTCCCTTTCATAAAGACAAAAGCCTTACCTTGGCAATCCAAATAACGTTTTGAATATTCCAGAAGGGAATATGGTGCAGTTTGCATTTGAGCGGATGAATTATCAATAAATGATCAAAATGGTCCGGTTAGCTCAAACAATGCCAGCGTTTCGCCCCAGTGTGCCGTTGGGCTCATCAATTGGTACAGACACACCTACCAATACGCGCGGCTAGCATATACTGAGAAGGCCATGCAAGACACAAAATACAAGCAGTATTGATTTCACGAGCATGCCAATGTGCTACGGGAGACAAACTCCCTTTCATAGAGACAAAAGCCTTACCTTGCCAATCCAAATAAGGTTTTGAATATTCCAGAAGGGAATATGATGCAGTTTCCATTTGAGCGGATGAATTATCAATAAATGATCAAAATGGTCCGGTTAGCTCAAACAATGCCAGCGTTTGGTCCCAGTGTGCCGTTGGGCTCGTCAGTTGGTAAAGACACACGTACCAATAGGCGGGGCTAGCACATACTGAGAAGGCCCTGCAAGACACAAAATACAAGCAGTATTGACGTCACGAGCATGCCAATGTGCTACGGGAGTCAAACTCACTTTCATAAAGAGAAAAGCCTTACCTTGGCAATCCAGATAAGGTTTTGAATATTCCAGAAGGGAATATGGTGCAGTTTCCATTCGAGCGGATGAATTATCAATAAATCACCAAAATGGTCCTGTTAGCTCAAACATTGCCAGCGTTTCGCCCCAGTGTGCCGTTGGGCTCGTCAGTTGGTACAGACACCCCTACCAATACGCACGGCTAGCACATACTGAGAAGGCCATGCAAGACACAAAATACAAGCAGTATTGACGTCACGAGCTTGCCAATGTGCTACGGGAGTCAAACTACGTTTCATAAAGAAAAAAGCCTTACCTTGGCAATCCAAATAAGGTTTTGAATATCCCAGAAGGGAATATGATGCAGTTTCCATTTGAGCGGATGAATTATAAATAAATGATCAAAATGGTCCGGTTAACTCAAACAATGCCAGCGTTTCGCCCCAGTGTGCCGTTGGGCTCGTCAGTTGGTACACAAACACCTACCAATACGCGTGGTTAACACATACTGGGAAGGCCATGCAAGACACAAAATACAAGCAGTATTGACGTCACGAGCATGACAATGGGCTACGGGAGTCAAACTCCCTTTCATAAAGACAAAAGCCTTACCTTGGCAATCCAAGTAAGGTTTTGAATATTCCAGAAGGGAATATGATGCAGTTTCCATTTGATCTGATGAATTATCAATGAATGATCAAAATGGTCCGGTTAGCTCAAACATTGCCAGCGTTTCGCCCCAGTGTGCCGTTGGGCTCGTCAGTTGGTACGGACACACCTACCAATACGCACGGCTAGCACATACTGAGAAGGCCATGCAAGACACAAAATACAAGCAGTATTGACGTCACGAGCAAGCCAATGTGCTACGGTATACAACTCCCTTTCATAAAGACAAAAGCCTTACCTTGGCAATCCAAATAACGTTTGGAATATTCCAGAAGGAAATATGGTGCAGTTTCCATTTGAGCGGATGAATTATCAATAAATGATCAAAATGGTCCGGTTAGCTCAAACAATGCCAGCGTTTCGCCCCAGTGTGCCGTTGGGGTCGTCAATTGGTACAGACACACGTACCAATACGCGCGGCTAGCAAATACTGAGAAGGCCATGGAAGACACAAAATACAAGCAGTATTGACGTCACGAGCATGCCAATGTGCTACGGGATTCAAACTCCCTTTCATAAAGACAAAAGCCTTACCTTGGCAATCCAAATACGTTTTGAATATTCCAGAAGGGAATATGATGCAGTTTCCATTTGAGCGGATGAATTATCAATAAATGATCAAAATGGTCGGGTTAGCTCAAACAATGCCAGCGTTTCGCCCCAGTGTACCGTTGGGCTCGTCAGTTGGTACAGACACGTCTACCAATACGCGTGGCTAGCACATACTGAGAAGGCCATGCAAGACACCAAATACAAGCAGTATTGACGTCACGATCATGCCAATGTGCTACGGTATCCAACTCCCTTTCATAAAGACTAAAGCCTTACCTTGGCAATCCAAATAACGTTTTGAATATTCCAGAAGGGAATATGGTGCAGTTTCCATTTGAGCAGATGAATTATCAATAAATGATCAAAATGGTCCGGTTAGCTCAAACAATGCCAGCGTTTCGCCCCAGTGTGCCGTTGGCCTCGTCAGTTGATACAGACACACCTACCAATACGCGCGACTAGCACATACTTAGAAGGCCATGCAAGACACAAAATACAAGCAGTATTGACGTCACGAGCATGCCAATGTGCTACAGTATCCAACTCCCTTTCATAAAGACAAAAGCCTTACCTTGGCAATCCAAATAACGTTTTGAATATTCCAGAAGGGAATATGGTGCAGTTTGCATTTGAGCGGATGAATTATCAATAAATGATCAAAATGGTCTGGTTAGCTCAAACAATGCCAGCGTTTCGCCCCAGTGTGCCGTTGGGCTCGTCAATTGGTACAGACACACCTACCAATACGCGCGGCTAGCATATACTGAGAAGGCCATGCAAGACACAAAATACAAGCAGTATTGATTTCACGAGCATGCCAATGTGCTACGGGAGACAAACTCCCTTTCATAAAGACAAAAGCCTTACCTTGGCAATCCAAATAACGTTTGGAATATTCCAGAAGGGAAAATGGTGCAGTTTCCATTTGAGCGGATGAATTATCAATAAATGATCAAAATGGTCCGGTTAGCTCAAACAATGCCAGCGTTTCGCCCCAGTGTGCCGTTGGGGTCGTAAATTGGTACAGACACACGTACCAATATGCGCGGCTAGCACATACTGCGAAGGCCATGGAAGACACAAAATACAAGCAGTATTGACGTCACGAGCATGCCAATGTGCTACGGGAGTCAAACTCCCTTTCATAAAGACAAAAGCCTTACCTTGGCAATCCAAATACGTTTTGAATATTCCAGAAGGGAATATGATGCAGTTTCCATTTGAGCGGATGAATTATCAATAAATGATCAAAATGGTCGGGTTAGCTCAAACAATGCCAGCGTTTCGCCCCAGTGTACCGTTGGGCTCGTCAGTTGGTACAGACACGTCTACCAATACGCGTGGCTAGCACATACTGAGAAGGCCATGCAAGACACCAAATACAAGCAGTATTGACGTCACGATCATGCCAATGTGCTACGGTATCCAACTCCCTTTCATAAAGACTAAAGCCTTACCTTGGCAATCCAAATAACGTTTTGAATATTCCAGAAGGGAATATGGTGCAGTTTCCATTTGAGCAGATGAATTATCAATAAATGATCAAAATGGTCCGGTTAGCTCAAACAATGCCAGCGTTTCGCCCCAGTGTGCCGTTGGGCTCGTCAGTTGATACAGACACACCTACCAATACGCGCGACTAGCACATACTGAGAAGGCCATGCAAGACACAAAATACAAGCAGTATTGACGTCACGAGCATGCTAATGTGCTACAGTATCCAACTCCCTTTCATAAAGACAAAAGCCTTACCTTGGCAATCCAAATAACGTTTTGAATATTCCAGAAGGGAATATGGTGCAGTTTGCATTTGAGCGGATGAATTATCAATAAATGATCAAAATGGTCCGGTTAGCTCAAACAATGCCAGCGTTTCGCCCCAGTGTGCCGTTGGGCTCGTCAATTGGTACAGACACACCTACCAATACGCGCGGCTAGCATATACTGAGAAGGCCATGCAAGACACAAAATACAAGCAGTATTGATTTCACGCGCATGCCAATGTGCTACGGGAGACAAACTCCCTTTCATAGAGACAAAAGCCTTACCTTGCCAATCCAAATAAGGTTTTGAATATTCCAGAAGGGAATATGATGCAGTTTCCATTTGAGCGGATGAATTATCAATAAATGATCAAAATGGTCCGGTTAGCTCAAACAATGCCAGCGTTTGGTCCCAGTGTGCCGTTGGGCTCGTCAGTTGGTAAAGACACACGTACCAATAGGCGGGGCTAGCACATACTGAGAAGGCCCTGCAAGACACAAAATACAAGCAGTATTGACGTCACGAGCATGCCAATGTGCTACGGGAGTCAAACTCACTTTCATAAAGAGAAAAGCCTTACCTTGGCAATCCAGATAAGGTTTTGAATATTCCAGAAGGGAATATGGTGCAGTTTCCATTCGAGCGGATGAATTATCAATAAATGATCAAAATGGTCAGGTTAGCTCAATCAATGCCAGCGTTTCGCCCCAGTTTGCCGTTGGACTCGTCAGTTGGTACAGACACACCTACCCATACGCGTGGCTAGCACATACTGAGGAGGCCATGCAAGACACAAAATACAAGCAGTATTGACGTCACGAGCATGCCAATGTGCTACGGGAGTCAAACTCCCTTTCATAACGACAAAGCCTTACCTTGGCAATCCAAATAAGGTTTTGAATATTCCAAAAGGGAATATGATGCAGTTTCCATTTGAGCGGATGAATTATCAATAAATGATCAAAATGGTCCGGTTAGCTCAAACAATGCCAGCGTATCGCCCCAGTGTGCCGTTGGGCTCGTCAGTAGGTACAGACACACCTACCAATACGCGTGGCAAGCTCATACTGAGAAGGCCATGCAACACACATAATACAAGCAGTATTGACGTCACGAGTATGCCAATGTGCTACGGGAGTCAAACTCCCTTTCATAAAGACAAATGCCTTACCTTGGCAATCCAATAAGGTTTTGAATATTCCAGAAGGTAATATGATTTAGTTTCCATTTGAGCGGATGAATTATCAATAAATCATCAAAATGGTCAGGTTAGCTCAAACAATGCCAGCGTTTCGCCCCAGTGTGCCGTTGGGGTTGTCAGTTGGTACAGACACACCTAAGAATACGCGTAGCTAGCACATACTGAGACGGCCATGCAAGACACAAAATACAAGCAGTATTGACGTCACGAGCATGCCAATGTGCTACGGTATCCAACTCCCTTTCATAAAGACAAAAGCCTTACCTTGGCAATCCAAATAATGTTTTGAATATTCCAGAAGGGAATATGGTGCAGTTTCCATTTGAGCGGATGAATTATCAATAAATGATCAAAATGGTCCGGTTAGCTCAAACAATGCCAGCGTTTCGCCCCAGTGTGCCGTTGGTCTTGTCAGTTGGTACAGACACACCTACCAATACGCGAGGCTAGCTTATACCGTGAAGGCCATGCAAGACACAAAATACAAGCAGTATTGACGTCATGATCATGCCAATGTGCTACGGGAGTCAAACTCCCTTTCATCGAGACAATAGCCTTACCTTGGCAATCCAAATAAGGTTTTGAATATTCCAGAAGGGAATATGGTGCAGTTTCCATTTGAGCGGATGAATTATCAATAAATCACCAAAATGGTCCGGTTAGCTCAAACATTGCCAGCGTTTCGGCCCTGTGTGCCGTTGGGCTCGTCAGTTGGTACAGACACACCTACCAATACGCGTGTCTAGCACATACTGAAAAGGCCATGCAAGACACAAAATACAAGCAGTATTGACGTCACGAACATGCCAATGTGCTACGGGAGTCAAACCCCCTTTCATAAAGACAAAAGCCTTACCTTGGCAATCCAAATAAAGTTTTGAATATTCCAGAAGGGAATATGATGCAGTTTCCATTTGAGAGAATGAATTATAAATAAATGATCAAAATGGTCCGGTTAACTCAAACAATGCCAGCGTTTCGCCCCAGGGTGCCGTTGGGCTCGTCAGTTGGTACAGAAACCCCTACCAATACGCGTGGCTAACACATACTGAGAAGGCCATGCAAGACACAAAATACAAGCAGTATTGACGTCACGAGCATGTCAATGTGCTACGGGAGTCAAACCCGCTTTCATAAAGACAAAAAACTTACTTTGGCAATCCAAATAAGGTTTTGAATATTCCAGAAGGGAATATGATGCAGTTTCCATTTGAGCGGATGAATTATCAATAAATGATCAAAATGGTCCGGTTAGTTCAAACAATGCCAGCGTTTCGCCCCAGTGTGCCGTTGTGCTCGTCAGTTGCTACAGATACGCCTACCAATACGCCTGGCTAGCACATACTGAGAAGGCCATGCAAGACATAAAATACAAGCTGCATTGACGTCACGAGCATGCCAATGTGCTACGGGAGTCAAACTCCCTTTCATAAAGACAAAAGCCTCACCTTGGCAATCCAAATAAGGTTTTGAATATCCCAGAAGGGAATATGATGCAGTTTCCATTTGAGCGGATGAATTATCAAGAAATGATCAAAATGGTCCGGTTAGCTCAAACAATGCCAGCGTTACGCCCGAGTGTGCCGTTGGGCTCGTCAGTTGGTACAGACACACCTACCAATACGTGTGGCTAGCACATAATGAGAAGGCCATGCAAGACACAATATACAAGCAGTATTGACGTCAGGAGCATGCCAATGTGCTACGGGATTCAAACTCCCTATCATAAAGACAAAAGCCTTACCTTGGCAATCCAAATAAGGTTTTGAATATTCCAGAAGGGAATATGATGCAATATCCATTTGAGCAGATGAATTATCAATAAATGATCAAAATGGTCCGGTTAGCTCAAACAATGCCAGCGTTTCGACACAGTGTGCCGTTGGGCTCGTCAGTTGGTAGAGACACGCCTACAAATACGCGAGGCTAGCTTATACCGAGAAGGCCATGCAAGACACAAAATGCAAGCAGTATTGACGTCACGAGCATGCCAATGTGCTACGGGAATCAAACTCCCTTTCATCGAGACAATAGCCTTACCTTGGCAATCCAAATAAGGTTTTGAATATTCCAGAAGGGAATATGGTGCAGTTTCCATTTGAGCGGATGAATTATCAATAAATCACCAAAATGGTCCTGTTAGCTCAAACATTGCCAGCGTTTCGCCACAGTGTGCCGTTGGGCTCGTCAGTTGGTACAGACACCCCTACCAATACGCACGGCTAGCACATACTGAGAAGGCCATGCAAGACACAACATACAAGCAGTATTGACGTCACGAGCTTGCCAATGTGCTACGGGAGTCAAACTCCCTTTCATAAAGACAAAAGCCTTACTTTGGCAATCCAAATAAGGTTTTGAATATCCCAGAAGGGAATATGATGCAGTTTCCATTTGAGCGGATGAATTATAAATAAATGATCAAAATGGTCCGGTTAACTCAAACAATGCCAGCGTTTCGCCCCAGTGTGCCGTTGGGCTCGTCAGTTGGTACAGACACACCTACCAATACGCGAGGCTAGCTTATACCGTGAAGGCCATGCAAGACACAAAATACAAGCAGTATTGACGTCACGAGCATGACAATGGGCTACGGGAGTCAAACTCCCTTTCATAAAGACAAAAGCCTTACCTTGGCAATCCAAGTAAGGTTTTGAATATTCCAGAAGGGAGTATGATGCAGTTTCCATTTGAGCTGATGAATTATCAATGAATGATCAAAATGGTCCGGTTAGCTCAAACATTGCCAGCGTTTCGCCCCAGTGTGCCGTTGGGCTCGTCAGTTGGTACAGACACACCTACCAATACGCACGGCTAGCACATACTGAGAAGGCCATGCAAGACACAAAATACAAGCAGTATTGACGTCACGAGCATGCCAATGTGCTACGGGAATCAAACTCCCTTTCATAAAGACAAAAGCCTTACCTTGGCAATCCAAATAATGTTTTGAATATTCCAGAAGGGAATATGATGCAGTTTCCATTTGAGAGAATGAATTATAAATAAATGATCAAAATGGTCCGGTTAACTCAAACAATGCCAGCGTTTCGCCCCAGGGTGCCGTTGGGCTCGTCAGTTGGTACAGAAACCCCTACCAATACGCGTGGCTAACACATACTGAGAAGGCCATGCAAGACACAAAATACAAGCAGTATTGACGTCACGAGCATGTCAATGTGCTACGGGAGTCAAACCCGCTTTCATAAAGACAAAAACCTTACTTTGGCAATCCAAATAAGGTTTTGAATATTCCAGAAGGGAATATGATGCAGTTTCCATTTGAGCGGATGAATTATCAATAAATGATCAAAATGGTCCGGTTAGTTCAAACAATGCCAGCGTTTCGCCCCAGTGTGCCGTTGTGCTCGTCAGTTGCTACAGATACGCCTACCAATACGCCTGGCTAGCACATACTGAGAAGGCCATGCAAGACATAAAATACAAGCTGCATTGACGTCACGAACATGCCAATGTGCTACGGGAGTCAAACTCCCTTTCAAAAAGACAAAAGCCTTACCTTGGCAATCCAAATAAGGTTTTGAATATCCCAGAAGGGAATATGATGCAGATTCCATTTGAGCGGATGAATTATCAAGAAATGATCAAAATGGTCCGGTTAGCTCAAACAATGCCAGCGTTACGCCCGAGTGTGCCGTTGGGCTCGTCAGTTGGTACAGACACACCTACCAATACGTGTGGCTAGCACATAATGAGAAGGCCATGCAAGACACAATATACAAGCAGTATTGACGTCAGGAGCATGCCAATGTGCTACGGGATTCAAACTCCCTATCATAAAGACAAAAGCCTTACCTTGGCAATCCAAATAAGGTTTTGAATATTCCAGAAGGGAATATGATGCAATTTCCATTTGAGCAGATGAATTATCAATAAATGATCAAAATGGCCCGGTTAGCTCAAACAATGCCAGCGTTTCGACCCAGTGTGCCGTTGGGCTCGTCAGTTGGTAGAGACACGCCTACAAATACGCGAGGCTAGCTTATACCGAGAAGGCCATGCAAGACACAAAATGCAAGCAGTATTGACGTCACGAGCATGCCAATGTGCTACGGGAGTCAAACTCCCTTTCATCGAGACAATAGCCTTACCTTGGCAATCCAAATAAGGTTTTGAATATTCCAGAAGGGAATATGGTGCAGTTTCCATTTGAGCGGATGAATTATCAATAAATCACCAAAAAGGTCCTGTTAGCTCAAACATTGCCAGCGTTTCGCCACAGTGTGCCGTTGGGCTCGTCAGTTGGTACAGACACCCCTACCAATACGCACGGCTAGCACATACTGAGAAGGCCATGCAAGACACAAAATACAAGCAGTATTGACGTCACGAGCTTGCCAATGTGCTACGGGAGTCAAACTCCCTTTCATAAAGACAAAAGCCTTACCTTGGCAATCCAAATAAGGTTTTGAATATCCCAGAAGGGAATATGATGCAGTTTCCATTTGAGCGGGTGAATTATAAATAAATGATCAAAATGGTCCGGTTAACTCAAACAATGCCAGCGTTTCGCCCCAGTGTGCCGTTGGGCTCGTCAGTTGGTACACAAACACCTACCAATACGCGTGGTTAACACATACTGGGAAGGCCATGCAAGACACAAAATACAAGCAGTATTGACGTCACGAGCATGACAATGGGCTACGGGAGTCAAACTCCCTTTCATAAAGACAAAAGCCTTACCTTGGCAATCCAAGTAAGGTTTTGAATTTTCCAGAAGGGAATATGATGCAGTTTCCATTTGAGCTGATGAATTATCAATGAATGATCAAAATGGTCCGGTTAGCTTAAACATTGCCAGCGATTCGCCCCAGTGTGCCGTTGGGCTCGTCAGTTGGTACAGACACACCTACCAATACGCACGGCTAGCACATACTGAGAAGGCCATGCAAGACACAAAATACAAGCAGTATTGACGTCACGAGCATGCCAATGTGCTACGGGAATCAAACTCCCTTTCATAAAGACAAAAGCCTTACCTTGGCAATCCAAATAATGTTTTGAATATTCCAGAAGGGAATATGGTGCAGTTTCCATTTGAGCGGATGAATTATCAATAAATGATCAAAATAGTCGGGTTAGCTCAAACAATGCCAGCGTTTCGCCCCTGTGTGCCGTTGGGCTCGTCAGTGGGTACAGACACGCCTACCAATACGCGTGGCTAGCACATGCTGAGAAGGCCATGCAAGACACAAAATACAAGCCGTATTGACGTCACGAGCATGCCAATGTGCTACGGTATACAACTCCCTTTCATAAAGACAAAAGCCTTACCTTGGCAATCCAAATAACGTTTGGAATATTCCAGAAGGGAATATGTTGCAGTTTCCATTTGAGCGGATGAATTATCAACAAATGATCAAAATGGTCCGGTTAGCTCAAACAATGCCAGCGTTTCGCCCCAGTGTGCCGTTGGGGTCGTCAATTGGTACAGACACACGTACCAATACGCGCGGCTAGCACATACTGAGAAGGCCATGGAAGACACAAAATACAAGCAGTATTGACGTCACGAGCATGCCAATGTGCTACGGGAGTCAAACTCCCTTTCATAAAGACAAAAGCCTTACCTTGGCAATCCAAATACGTTTTGAATATTCCAGAAGGGAATATGATGCAGTTTCCATTTGAGCGGATGAATTATCAATAAATGATCAAAATGGTCGGGTTAGCTCAAACAATGCCAGCGTTTCGCCCCAGTGTACCGTTGGGCTCGTCAGTTGGTACAGACACGTCTACCAATACGCGTGGCTAGCACATACTGAGAAGGCCATGCAAGACACAAAATACAAGCAGTATTGACGTCACGATCATGCCAATGTGCTACGGTATCCATCTCCCTTTCATAAAGACAAAAGCCTTACCTTGGCAATCCAAATAACGTTTTGAATATTCCAGAAGGGAATATGGTGCAGTTTCCATTTGAGCAGATGAATTATCAATAAATGATCAAAATGGTCCGGTTAGCTCAAACAATGCCAGCGTTTCGCCCCAGTGTGCCGTTGGGCTCGTCAGTTGATACAGACACACCTACCAATACGCGCGACTAGCACATACTGAGAAGGCCATGCAAGACACAAAATACAAGCAGTATTGACGTCACGAGCATGCCAATGTGCTAAGGTATCCAACTCCCTTTCATAAAGACAAAAGCCTTACCTTGGCAATACAAATAACGTTTTGAATATTCCAGAAGGGAATATGGTGCAGTTTGCATTTGAGCGGATGAATTATCAATAAATGATCAAAATGGTCCGGTTAGCTCAAACAATGCCAGCGTTTCGCCCCAGTGTGCCGTTGGGGTCGTCAATTGGTACAGACACACATACCAATACGCGCGGCTAGCACATACTGAGAAGGCCATGGAAGACACAAAATACAAGCAGTATTGACGTCACGAGCATGCCAATGTGCTACGGGAGTCAAACTCCCTTTCATAAAGACAAAAGCCTTACCTTGGCAATCCAAATACGTTTTGAATATTCCAGAAGGGAATATGATGCAGTTTCCATTTGAGCGGATGAATTATCAATAAATGATCAAATTGGTCCGGTTAGCTCAAACAATGCCAGCGTTTCGCCCCAGAGTACCGTTGGGCTCGTCAGTTGGTACAGACACGTCTACCAATACGCGTGGCTAGCACATACTGAGAAGGCCATGCAAGACACAAAATACAAGCAGTATTGACGTCACGATCATGTCAATGTGCTACGGTATCCAACTCCCTTTCATAAAGACAAAAGCCTTACCTTGGCAATCCAAATAACGTTTTGAATATTCCAGAAGGGAATATGGTGCAGTTTCCATGTGAGCAGATTAATTATCAATAAATGATCAAAATGGTCCGGTTAGCTCAAACAATGCCAGCGTTTCGCCCCAGTGTGCCGTTGGGCTCGTCAGTTGATACAGACACACCTACCAATACGCGCGACTAGCACATACTGAGAAGGCCATGCAAGACACAAAATACAAGCAGTATTGACGTCACGAGCATGCCAATGTGCTACGGTATCCAACTCCCTTTCATAAAGACAAAAGCCTTACCTTGGCAATCCTAATAACGTTTTGAATAATCCAGAAGGGAATATGGTGCAGTTTGCATTTGAGCGGATGAATTATCAATAAATGATCAAAATGGTCCGGTTAGCTCAAACAATGCCAGCGTTTCGCCCCCAGTGTGCCGTTGGGCTCGTCAATTTGTACAGACACACCTACCAAAACGCGCGGCTAGCATATACTGAGAAGGCCATGCAAGACACAAAATACAAGCAGTATTGATTTCACGAGCATGCCAATGTGCTACGGGAGACAAACTCCCTTTCATAGAGACAAAAGCCTTACCTTGCCAATCCAAATAAGGTTTTGAATATTCCAGAACGGAATATGATGCAGTTTCCATTTGAGCGAATGAATTATCAATAAATGATCAAAATGATCCGGTTAGCTCAAACAATGCCAGCGTTTCGCCCCAGTGTGCCGTTGGGCTCGTCAGTTGGTAAAGACACACGTACCAATAGGCGTGGCTAGCACATACTGAGAAGGCCCTGCAAGACACAAAATACAAGCAGTATTGACGTCACGAGCATGCCAATGTGCTACGGGAGTCAAACTCACTTTCATAAAGAGAAAAGCCTTACCTTGGCAATCCAGATAAGGTTTTGAATCTTCCAGAAGGGAATATGGTGCAGTTTCCATTCGAGCGGATGAATTATCAATAAATGATCAAAATGGTCAGGTTAGCTCAATCAATGCCAGCGTTTCGCCCCAGTTTGCCGTTGGACTCGTCAGTTGGTACAGACACACCTACCCATACGCGTGGCTAGCACATACTGAGGAGGCCATGCAAGACACAAAATACAAGCAGTATTGACGTCACGAGCATGCCAATGTGCTACGGGAGTCAAACTCCCTTTCATAACGACAAAGCCTTACCTTGGCAATCCAAATAAGGTTTTGAATATTCCAAAAGGGAATATGATGCAGTTTCCATTTGAGCGGATGAATTATCAATAAATGATCAAAATGGTCCGGTTAGCTCAAGCAATGCCAGCGTATCGCCCCAGTGTGCCGTTGGTCTCGTCAGTAGGTACAGACACACCTACCAATACGCGTGGCAAGCTCGTACTGAGAAGGCCATGCAACACACATAATACAAGCAGTATTGACGTCACGAGTATGCCAATGTCCTACGGGAGTCAAACTCCCTTTCATCAAGACAAAAGCCATACCTTGGCAATCCAATAAGGTTTTGAATATTCCAGAAGATAATATGATTTAGTTTCCATTTGAGCGGATGAATTATCAATAAATCATCAAAATGGTCCGGTTAGCTCAAACAATGCCAGCGTTTCGCCCCAGTGTGCCGTTGGGGTCGTCAGTTGGTACAGACACACCTAAGAATACGCGTGGCTAGCACATACTGAGACGGCCATGCAAGACACAAAATACAAGCAGTATTGACGTCACGAGCATGCCAATGTGCTACGGTATCCAACTCCCTTTCATAAAGACAAAAGCCTTACCTTGGCAATCCAAATAATGGTTTGAATATTCCAGAAGGGAATATGGTGCAGTTTCCATTTGAGCGGATGAATTATCAACAAATGATCAAAATGGTCCGGTTAGCTCAAACAATGCCAGCGTTTCGCCCCAGTGTGCCGTTGGGGTCGTCAATTGGTACAGACACGTCTACCAATACGCGTGGCTAGCACATACTGAGAAGGCCATGCAAGACACAAAATACAAGCAGTATTGACGTCACGATCATGCCAATGTGCTACGGTATCCATCTCCCTTTCATAAAGACAAAAGCCTTACCTTGGCAATCCAAATAACGTTTTGAATATTCCAGAAGGGAATATGGTGCAGTTTCCATTTGAGCAGATGAATTATCAATAAATGATCAAAATGGTCCGGTTAGCTCAAACAATGCCAGCGTTTCGCCCCAGTGTGCCGTTGGGCTCGTCAGTTGATACAGACACACCTTCCAATACGCGCGACTAGCACATACTGAGAAGGCCATGCAAGACACAAAATACAAGCAGTATTGACGTCACGAGCATGCCAATGTGCTACGGTATCCAACTCCCTTTCATAAAGACAAAAGCCTTACCTTGGCAATCCAAATAACGTTTTGAATATTCCAGAAGGGAATATGGTGCAGTTTGCATTTGAGCGGATGAATTATCAATAAATGATCAAAATGGTCCGGTTAGCTCAAACAATGCCAGCGTTTCGCCCCAGTGTGCCGTTGGGGTCGTCAATTGGTACAGACACACGTACCAATACGCGCGGCTAGCACATACTGAGAAGGCCATGGAAGACACAAAATACAAGCAGTATTGACGTCACGAGCATGCCAATGTGCTACGGGAGTCAAACTCCCTTTCATAAAGACAAAAGCCTTACCTTGGCAATCCAAATACGTTTTGAATATTCCAGAAGGGAATATGATGCAGGTTCCATTTGAGCGGATGAATTATCAATAAATGATCAAAATGGTCGTGTTAGCTCAAACAATGCCAGCGTTTCGCCCCAGAGTACCGTTGGGCTCGTCAGTTGATACAGACACACCTACCAATACGCGCGACTAGCACATACTGAGAAGGCCATGCAAGACACAAAATACAAGATGTATTGACGTCACGAGCATGCCAATGTGCTACGGTATCCAACTCCCTTTCATAAAGACAAAAGCCTTACCTTGGCAATCCAAATAACGTTTTGAATATTCCAGAAGGGAATATGGTGCAGTTTGCATTTGAGCGGATGAATTATCAATAAATGATCAAAATGGTCCGGTTAGCTCAAACAATGCCAGAGTTTCGCCCCAGTGTGCCGTTGGGCTCGTCAATTTGTACAGACACACCTACCAATACGCGCGGCTAGCATATACTGAGAAGGCCATGCAAGACACAAAATACAAGCAGTATTGATTTCACGAGCATGCCAATGTGCTACGGGAGACAAAATCCCTTTCATAGAGACAAAAGCCTTACCTTGCCAATCCAAATAAGGTTTTGAATATTCCAGAAGGGAATATGATGCAGTTTCCATTTGAGCGGATGAATTATCAATAAATGATCAAAATGGTCCGGTTAGCTCAAACAATGCCAGCGTTTCGCCCCAGTGTGCCGTTGGGCTCGTCAGTTGGTAAATACACACGTACCAATAGGCGTGGCTAGCACATACTGAGAAGGCCCTGCAAGACACAAAATACAAGCAGTATTGACGTCACGAGCATGCCAATGTGCTACGGGAGTCAAACTCACTTTCATAAAGATAAAAGCCTTACCTTGGCAATCCAGATAAGGTTTTGAATATTCCAGAAGGGAATATGGTGCAGTTTCCATTCGAGCGGATGAATTATCAATAAATGATCAAAATGGTCAGGTTAGCTCAATCAATGCCAGCGTTTCGCCTCAGTTTGCCGTTGGTCTCGTCAGTTGGTACAGACACACCTACCCATACGCGTGGCTAGCACATACTGAGGAGGCCATGCAAGACACAAAATACAAGCAGTATTGACGTCACGAGCATGCCAATGTGCTACGGGAGTCAAACTCCCTTTCATAACGACAAAGCCTTACCTTGGCAATCCAAATAAGGTTTTGAATATTCCAAAAGGGAATATGATGCAGTTTCCATTTGAGCGGATGAATTATCAATAAATGATCAAAATGGTCCGGTTAGCTCAAACAATGCCAGCGTATCGCCCCAGTGTGCCGTTGGGCTCGTCAGTAGGTACAGACACACCTACCAATACGCGTGGCAAGCTCATACTGAGAAGGCCATGCAACACACATAATACAAGCAGTATTGACGTCACGAGTATGCCAATGTGCTACGGGAGTCAAACTCCCTTTCATAAAGACAAAAGCCATACCTTGGCAATCCAATAAGGTTTTGAATATTCCAGAAGGTAATATGATTTAGTTTCCATTTGAGCGGATGAATTATCAATAAATCATCAAAATGGTCCGGTTAGCTCAAACAATGCCAGCGTTTCGCCCCAGTGTGCCGTTGGGGTTGTCAGTTGGTACAGACACACCTAAGAATACGCGTGGCTAGCACATACTGAGACGGCCATGCAAGACACAAAATACAAGCAGTATTGACGTCACGAGCATGCCAATGTGCTACGGTATCCAACTCCCTTTCATAAAGACAAAAGCCTTACCTTGGCAATCCAAATAATGTTTTGAATATTCCAGAAGGGAATATGGTGCAGTTTCCATTTGAGCGGATGAATTATCAATAAATGATCAAAATGGTCCGGTTAGCTCAAACAATGCCAGCGTTTCGCCCCAGTGTGCCGTTGGTCTTGTCAGTTGGTACAGACACACCTACCAATACGCGAGGCTAGCTTATACCGTGAAGGCCATGCAAGACACAAAATACAAGCAGTATTGACGTCACGAGCATGCCAATGTGCTACGGGAGTCAAACTCCCTTTCATAAAGACAAAAGCCTTTCCTTGGCATTCCAAATACTGTTTTGAATATTCCAGAAGGGAATATGATGCAGTTTCCATTTGAGGGGATGAATTATCAAGAAATGATCAAAATGGTCCGGTTAGCTCAAACAATGCCAGCGTTTCGCCCGAGTGTTCCGTTGGGCTCGTCAGTTGGTACAGACACACCTACCAATACGCGTGGCTAGCACATACTGAGAAGGTCATGCAAGACACAAAATACAAGCAGTATTGACGTCAGGAGCATGCCAATGTGCTACGGGAGTCAAACCCCCTTTCATAAAGACAAAAGCCTTACCTTGGCAATCCAAATAAGGTTTTGAATATTCCAGAAGGGAATATGATGCAGTTTCCATTTGAGAGAATGAATTATAAATAAATGATCAAAATGGTCCGGTTAACTCAAACAATGCCAGCGTTTCTCCCCAGGTTGCCGTTGGGCTCGTCAGTTGGTACAGAAACCCCTACCAATACGCGTGGCTAACACATACTGAGAAGGCCATGCAAGACACAAAATACAAGCAGTATTGACGTCACGAGCATGTCAATGTGCTACGGGAGTCAAACCCTCTTTCATAAAGACAAAAGCCTTACTTTGGCAATCCAAATAAGGTTTTGAATATTCCAGAAGGGAATATGATGCAGTTTCCATTTGAGCGGATGAATTATCAATAAATGATCAAAATGGTCCGGTTAGTTCAAACAATGCCAGCGTTTCGCCCCAGTGTGCCGTTGTGCTCGTCAGTTGCTACAGATACGCCTACCAATACGCCTGGCTAGCACATACTGAGAAGGCCATGCAAGACATAAAATACAAGCTGCATTGACGTCACGAGCATGCCAATGTGCTACGGGAGTCAAACTCCCTTTCATAAAGACAAAAGCCTTACCTTGGCAATCCAAATAAGGTTTTGAATATCCCAGAAGGGAATATGATGCAGTTTCCATTTGAGCGGATGAATTATCAAGAAATGATCAAAATGGTCCGGTTAGCTCAAACAAAGCCAGCGTTACGCCCGAGTGTGCCGTTGGGCTCGTCAGTTGGTACAGACACACCTACCAATACGCGTGGCTAGCACATAATGAGAAGGCCATGCAAGACACAATATACAACCAGTATTGACGTCAGGAGCATGCCAATGTGCTACGGGATTCAAACTCCCTATCATAAAGACAAAAGACTTACCTTGGCAATCCAAATAAGGTTTTGAATATTCCAGACGGGAATATGATGCAATTTCCATTTGAGCAGATGAATTATCAATAAATGATCAAAATGGTCCGGTTAGCTCAAACAATGCCAGCGTTTCGACCCAGTGTGCCGTTGGGCTCGTCAGTTGGTAGAGACACGCCTACAAATACGCGAGGCTAGCTTATACCGAGAAGGCCATGCAAGACACAAAATGCAAGCAGTATTGACGTCACGAGCATGCCAGTGTGCTACGGGAGTCAAACTCCCTTTCATCGAGACAATAGCCTTACCTTGGCAATCCAAATAAGGTTTTGAATATTCCAGAAGGGAATATGGTGCAGTTTCCATTTGAGCGGATGAATTATCAATAAATCACCAAAATGGTCCTGTTAGCTCAAACATTGCCAGCGTTTCGCCCCAGTGTGCCGTTGGGCTCGTCAGTTGGTACAGACACCCCTACCAATACGCACGGCTAGCACATACTGAGAAGGCCATGCAAGACACAAAATACAAGCAGTATTGACGTCACGAGCTTGCCAATGTGCTACGGGAGTCAAACTCCCTTTCATAAAGACAAAAGCCTTACCTTGGCAATCCAAATAAGGTTTTGAATATCCCAGAAGGGAATATGATGCAGTTTCCATTTGAGCGGATGAATTATAAATAAATGATCAAAATGGTCCGGTTAACTCAAACAATGCCACCGTTTCGCCCCAGTGTGCCGTTGGGCTCGTCAGTTAGTACACAAACACCTACCAATACGCGTGGTTATCACATACTGGGAAGGCCATGCAAGACACAAAATACAAGCAGTATTGACGTCACGAGCATGACAATGGGCTACGGGAGTCAAACTCCCTTTCATAAAGACAAAAGCCTTACCTTGGCAATCCAAGTAAGGTTTTGAATATTCCAGAAGGGAATATGATGCAGTTTCCATTTGAGCTGATGAATTATCAATGAATGATCAAAATGGTCCGGTTAGCTCAAACATTGCCAGCGTTTCGCCCCAGTGTGCCGTTGGGCTCGTCAGTTGGTACAGACACACCTACCAATACGCGTGGCTAGCACATGCTGAGATGGCCATGCAAGACACAAAATACAAGCAGTATTGACGTCACGAGCATGCCAATGTGCTACGGTATACAACTCCCTTTCATAAAGACAAAAGCCTTACCTTGGCAATCCAAATAAGGTTTTGAATATTCCAGAAGGGAATATGGTGCAGTTTCCATTTGAGCGGATGAATTATCAATAAATTATCAAAATGGTCCGGTTAGCTCAAACAATGCCAGCGTTTCGCCCCAGTGTGCCGTTGGGGTCGTCAATTGGTACAGACACACGTACCAATACGCGCGGCTAGCACATACTGAGAAGGCCATGGAAGACACAAAATACAAGCAGTATTGACGTCACGAGCATGCCAATGTGCTACGGGAGTCAAACTCCCTTTCATAAAGACAAGAGCCTTACCTTGGCAATCCAAATACGTTTTGAATATTCCAGAAGGGAATATGATGCAGTTTCCATTTGAGCGGATGAATTATCAATAAATGATCAAAATGGTCGGGTTAGCTCAAACAATGCCAGCGTTTCGCCCCAGTGTACCGTTGGTCTCGTCAGTTGGTACAGACACGTCTACCAATACGCGTGGCTAGCACATACTGAGAAGGCCATGCAAGACACAAAATACAAGCAGCATTGACGTCACGATCATGCCAATGTGCTACGGTATCCAACTCCCTTTCATAAAGACAAAAGCCTTACCTTGGCAATCCAAATAACGTTTTGAATATTCCAGAAGGGAATATGGTGCAGTTTCCATTTGAGCAGATGAATTATCAATAAATGATCAAAATGGTCCGGTTAGCTCAAACAATGCCAGCGTTTCGCCCCAGTGTGCCGTTGGGCTCGTCAGTTGATACAGACACACCTACCAATACGCGCGACTAGCACATACTGAGAAGGCCATGCAAGACACAAAATACAAGCAGTATTGACGTCACGAGCATGCCAATGTGTTACGGTATCCAACTCCCTTTCATAAAGACAAAGGCCTTACCTTGGCAATCCAAATAACGTTTTGAATATTCCAGAAGGGAATATGGTGCAGTTTGCATTTGAGCGGATGAATTATCAATAAATGATCAAAATGGTCCGGTCAGCTCAAACAATCCCAGCGTTTCGCCCCAGTGTGCCGTTGGGCTCGTCAATTGGTACAGACACACCTACCAATACGCGCAACTAGCATATAGTGAGAAGGCCAAGCAAGACACAAAATACAAGCAGTATTGATTTCACGAGCATGCCAATGTGCTACGGGAGACAAACTCCCTTTCATAGAGACAAAAGCCTTACCTTGCCAATCCAAATAAGGTTTTGAATATTCCAGAAGGGAATATGATGCAGTTTCCATTTGAGCGGATGAATTATCAATAAATGATCAAAATGGTCCGGTTAGCTCAAACAATGCCAGCGTTTCGCCCTAGTGTGCCGTTGGGCTCGTCAGTTGGTAAAGACACACGTACCAATAGGCGTGGCTAGCACATACTGAGAAGGCCCTGCAAGACACAAAATACAAGCAGTATTGACGTCACGAGCATGCCAATGTGCTACGGGAGTCAAACTCACTTTCATAAAGAGAAAAGCCTTACCTTGGCAATCCAGATAAGGTATTGAATATTCCAGAAGGGAATATGGTGCAGTTTCCATTCGAGCGGATGAATTATCAATAAATGATCAAAATGGTCAGGTTAGCTCAATCAATGCCAGCGTTTCGCCCCAGTTTGCCGTTGGACTCGTCAGTTGGTACAGACACACCTACCCATACGCGTGGCTAGCACATACTGAGGAGGCCATGCAAGACACAAAATACAAGCAGTATTGACGTCACGAGCATGCCAATGTGCTACGGGAGTCAAACTCCCTTTCATAACGACAAAGCCTTACCTTGGCAATCCAAATAAGGTTTTGAATATTCCAAAAGGGAATATGATGCAGTTTCCATTTGAGCGGATGAATTATCAATAAATGATCAAAATGGTCCGGTTAGCTCAAACAATGCCAGCGTATCGCCCCAGTGTGCCGTTGGGCTCGTCAGTAGGTACAGACACACCTACCAATACGCGTGGCAAGCTCATATTGAGAAGGCCATGCAACACACATAATACAAGCAGTATTGACGTCACGAGTATGCCAATGTGCTACGGGAGTCAAACTCCCTTTCATAAAGACAAAAGCCTTACCTTGGCAATCCAATAAGGTTTTGAATATTCCAGAAGGTAATATGATTTAGTTTCCATTTGAGCGGATGAATTATCAATAAATCATCTAAATGGTCCGGTTAGCTCAAACAATGCCAGCGTTTCGCCCCAGTGTGCCGTTGGGGTTGTCAGTTGGTACAGACACACCTAAGAATACGCGTGGCTAGCACATACTGAGACGGCCATGCAAGACACAAAATACAAGCAGTATTGACGTCACGAGCATACCAATGTGCTACGGTATCCAACTCCCTTTCATAAAGACAAGAGCCTTACCTTGGCAATCCAAATAATATTTTGAATATTCCAGAAGGGAATATGGTGCAGTTTCCATTTGAACGGATGAATTATCAATAAATGATCAAAATGGTCCGGTTAGCTCAAACAATGCCAGCGTTTCGCCCCAGTGTGCCGTTGGTCTTGTCAGTTGGTACAGACACACCTACCAATACGCGAGGCTAGCTTATACCGTGAAGGCCATGCAAGACACAAAATACAAGCAGTATTGACGTCACGAGCATGCCAATGTGCTACGGGAGTCAAACTCCCTTTCATCGAGACAATAGCCTTACCTTGGCAATCCAAATAAGGTTTTGAATATTCCAGAAGGGAATATGGTGCAGTTTCCATTTGAGCGGATGAATTATCAATAAATCACCAAAATGGTCCGGATAGCTCAAACATTGCCAGCGTTTCGGCCCAGTGTGCCGTTGGGCTCGTCAGTTGGTACAGACACACCTACCAATACGCGTGTCTAGCACATACTGAAAAGGCCATGCAAGACACAAAATACAAGCAGTATTGACGTCACGAACATGCCAATGTGCTACGGGAGTCAAACCCCCTTTCATAAAGACAAAAGCATTACCTTGGCAATCCAAATAAGGTTTTGAATATTCCAGAAGGGAATATGATGCAGTTTCCATTTGAGAGAATGAATTATAAATAAATGATCAAAATGGTCCGGTTAACTCAAACAATGCCAGCGTTTCGCCCCAGGGTGCCGTTGGGCTCGTCAGTTGGTACAGAAACCCCTACCAATACGCGTGGCTAACACATACTGAGAAGGCCATGCAAGACACAAAATACAAGCAGTATTGACGTCACGAGCATGTCAATGTACTACGGGAGTCAAACCCGCTTTCATAAAGACAAAAGCCTTACTTTGGCAATCCAAATAAGGTTTTGAATATTCCAGAAGGGAATATGATGCAGTTTCCATTTGAGCGGATGAATTATCAATAAATGATCAAAATGGTCCGGTTAGGTCAAACAATGCCAGCGTTTCGCCCCAGTGTGCCGTTGTGCTCGTCAGTTGCTACAGATACGCCTACCAATACGCCTGGCTAGCACATACTGAGAAGGCCATGCAAGACATAAATTACAAGCTGCATTGACGTCACGAGCATGCCAATGTGCTACGGGAGTCAAATTCCCTTTCATAAAGACAAAAGCCTTACCTTGGCAATCCAAATAAGGTTTTGAATATCCCAGAAGGGAATATGATGCAGTTTCCATTTGAGCGGATGAATTATCAAGAAATGATCAAAATGGTCCGGTTAGCTCAAACAATGCCAGCGTTACGCCCGAGTGTGCCGTTGGGCTCGTCAGTTGGTACAGACAAACCTACCAATACGCGTGGCTAGCACATAATGAGAAGGCCATGCAAGACACAATATACAAGCAGTATTGACGTCAGGAGCATGCCAATGTGCTTTGGGATTCAAACTCCCTATCATAAAGACAAAAGCCTTACCTTGGCAATCCAAATAAGGTTTTGAATATTCCAGAAGGGAATATGATGCAATTTCCATTTGAGCAGATGAATTATCAATAAATGATCAAAATGGTCCGGTTAGCTCAAACAATGCCAGCGTTTCGACCCAGTGTGCCGTTGGGCTCGTCAGTTGGTAGAGACACTCCTACAAATACGCGAGGCTAGCTTATAACGAGAAGGCCATGCAAGACACAAAATGCAAGCAGTATTGACGTCACGAGCATGCCAATGTGCTACGGGAGTCAAACTCCCTTTCATCGAGACAATAGCCTTACCTTGGCAATCCAAATAAGGTTTTGAATATTCCAGAAGGGAATATGGTGCAGTTTCCATTTGAGCGGATGAATTATCAATAAATCACCAAAATGGTCCTGTTAGCTCAAACATTGCCAGCGTTTCGCCCCAGGGTGCCGTTGGGCTCGTCAGTTGGTACAGACACCCCTACCAATACGCACGGCTAGCACATACTGAGAAGGCCATGCAAGACACAAAATACAAGCAGTATTGACGTCACGAGCTTGCCAATGTGCTACGGGAGTCAAACTCCCTTTCATAAAGACAAAAGCCTTACCTTGGCAATCCAAATAAGGTTTTGAATATCCCAGAAGGGAATATGATGCAGTTTCCATTTGAGCGGATGAATTATAAATAAATGATCAAAATGGTCCGGTTAACTCAAACAATGCCAGCGTTTCGCCCCAGTGTGCCGTTGGGCTCGTCAGTTGGTACACAAACACCTACCAATACGCGTGGTTAACACATACTGGGAAGGCCATGCAAGACACAAAATACAAGCAGTATTGACGTCACGAGCATGACAATGGGCTACGGGAGTCAAACTCCCTTTCATAAAGACAAAAGCCTTACCTTGGCAATCCAAGTAAGGTTTTGAATATTCCAGAAGGGAATATGATGCAGTTTCCATTTGAGCTGATGAATTATCAATGAATGATCAAAATGGTCCGGTTAGCTCAAACAATGCCAGCGCTTCGCCCCAGTGTGCCGTTGTGCTCGTCAGTTGGTACAGATACGCCTACCAATACGCCTGGCTAGCACATACTGAGAAGGCCATGCAAGACATGAAATACAAGCTGTATTGACGTCACGAGCATGCCAATGTGCTACGGGAGTCAAACTCCCTTTCATAAAGACAAAAGCCTTTCCTTGGCATTCCAAATACTGTTTTGAATATTCCAGAAGGGAATATGATGCAGTTTCCATTTGAGGGGATGAATTATCAAGAAATGATCAAAATGGTCCGGTTAGCTCAAACAATGCCAGCGTTTCGCCCGAGTGTTCCGTTGGGCTCGTCAGTTGGTACAGACACACCTACCAATACGCGTGGCTAGCACATACTGAGAAGGTCATGCAAGACACAAAATACAAGCAGTATTGACGTCAGGAGCATGCCAATGTGCTACGGGATTCAAACTCCCTTTCATAAAGACAAAAGCCTTACCTTGGCAATCCAAATAAGGTTTTGAATATTCCAGAAGGGAATATGAAGCAGTTTCCATTTGAGCGGATGAATTATCAATAAATCACCAAAATGGTCCTGTTAGCTCAAACAATGCCAGCGTTTCGACCCAGTGTGCCGTTGGGCTCGTCAGTTGGTAGAGACACACCTAACAATACGCGAGGCTAGCTTATACCGAGAAGGCCATGCAAGACACAAAATACAAGCAGTATTGACGTCACGAGCATGCCAATGTGCTACGGGAGTCAAACTCCCGTTCATCGAGACAATAGCCTTACCTTGGCAATCCAAATAAGGTTTTGAATATTCCAGAAGGGAATATGGTGCAGTTTCCATTTGAACGGATGAATTATCAATAAATCACCAAAATGGTCCGGTTAGCTCAAACATTGCCAGCGTTTCGCCCCAGTGTGCCGTTGCGCTCGTCAGTTGGTACAGACACACCTACCAATACGCGCGGCTAGCACATACTGAGAAGGCCATTCAAGACACAATATACAAGCAGTATTGACGTCACGAGCATGCCAATGTACTACGGGAGTCAAACTCCCTTTCATAAAGACAAAAGCCTTGCCTTGGCAATCCAAATAAGGTTTTGAATATTCCAGAAGGGAATATGATGCAGTTTCCATTTGAGCGGATGAATTATAAATAAATGATCAAAATGGTCCGGTTAACTCAAACAATGCCAGCGTTTCGCCCCAGTGTGCCGTTGGGCTCGGCAATTGGTACAGAAACACCTACCAATACGCGAGGCTAACACATACTGAGAAGGCCATGCAAGACACAAAATACAAGCTAGTATTGTCGTCACGAGCATGTCAATGTGCTACGTGAGTCAAACTCCCTTTCAAAAAGACAAAAGCCTTACCTTGGCAATCCAAATAAGGTTTTGAATATTCCAGAAGGGAATATGATGCAGTTTCCATTTGAGATGATGAATTATCAATGAATGATCAAAATGGTCCAGTTAGCTCAAACAATGCCAGCGTTTCGCCCCAGTGTGCCTTTGTGCTCGTCAGTTGGTACAGATACGCCTACCAATACGCCTGGCTAGCACATACTGAGAAGGCCATGCAAGATATAAAATACAAGCAGTATCGACGTCACGAGCATGCCAATGTGCTACGGGAGTCAAACTCCCTTTCATAAAGACAAAAGCCTTACCTTGGCAATCCAAATAATATTTGAATATTCCAGAAGGGAATATGATGCAGTTTCCATTTGAGCGGATGAATTATCAATAAATGATCAAAATGGTCCGGTTAGCTCAAACAATGCCAGCGTTTCGCCCCAGAGTGCCGTTGGGCTCGTCAGTTGGTACAGAAACACCTACCAATACGCGTGGCTAACACATACTGAGAAGGCCATGCAAGACACAAAATACAAGCAGTATTGACGTCACGAGCATGCCAATGTACTACGGGAGTCAAACTCCCTTTCATAAAGACAAAAGCCTTACCTTGGCAATCCAAATAAGGTTTTGAATATTCCAGAAGGGAATATGATGCAATTTCCATTTGAGCGGATGAATTATAAATAAATGATCAAAATGGTCCGGTTAACTCAAACAATGCCAGCGTTTCGCCCCAGAGTGCCGTTGGACTCGTCAGTTGGTACAGAAACACCTACCAATACGCGTGGCTAACACATACTGAGAAGGCCATGCAAGACACAAAATACAAGCAGTATTGACGTCACGAGCATGTCAATGTGCTACGGGAGTCAAACTCCCTTTCAAAAAGACAAAAGCCTTCCCTTGGCAATCCAAATAAGGTTTTGAATATTCCAGAAGGGAATATGATGCAGTTTCCATTTGAGCGGATGAATTATCAATGAATGATCAAAATTGTCCGGTTAGCTCAAACAATGCCAGCGTTTCGCCCCAGTGTGCCTTTGTGCTCGTCAGTTGGTACAGATACGCCTACCAATACGCCTGGCTAGCACATACTGAGAAGGCCATGCAAGACATAAAATACAAGCAGTATCGACGTCACGAGCATGCCAATGTGCTACGGGAGTCAAACTCCCTTTCATAAAGACAAAAGCCTTACCTTGGCAATCCAAATAAGGTTTTGTATATTCCAGGAGGGAATATTGTGCAGTTTCCATTTGAGCGGATGAATTATCAATAAATGATCAAAATGGTCCGGTTAGCTCAAACAATGCCAGCGTTTTGAACCAGTGTGCCTTTGTGCTCGTTAGTTGGTACAGATACGCCTACCAATACGCCTGGCTAGCACATACTGAGAAGGCCATGCAAGACACAAAATACAAGCAGTATTGACGTAGTGATCATGACAATGTTCTACGGTATCCAACAGTCTTTCATAAAGATAAAAGCCTTACCTTGGCAATCCAAATAATGTTTTGAATATTCCAGAAGGGAATATGGTGCAGTTTCCATTTGAGCGGATGAATTATCAATAAATGATCAAAATGATCCGGTTAGCTCAAACAATGCCAGCGTTTCGCCCCAGTGTGCCGTTGGGCTCGTCAAATGGTACAGACACACCTACCAATACGCGTGGCTTGCACATACTGAGAAGGCCATGCAATACACAAAATACAAGCAGTATTGACTTCACGAGCATGCCAATGTGCTACGGGAGTCAAACACCCTTTCATCAGGACAAAAGCCTTTTACCTTGGCAATCCAAATAAGGTTTTGAATATTCCAGAAGGGAATATGATGCAGTTTCCATTTGAGCGGATGAATTAACAATAAATTATCAAAATGGTCCGGTTAGCTCAAACAATGCCAGCGTTTCGCCCCAGTGTGCCGTTGGGCTCGTCAGTTGGTACAGACACATCTACAAATACTCGTGGCTAGCACATACAGAGAAGGCCATGCATGACACAAAATACAAGCAGTATTGACGTCACGAGCATGCCAATGTGCTACGTGAGTCAAACTCCCTTTCATAAGTAAATAGCCTTACCTTGGCAATCCAAATTTTTTTTTGAATATTCCAGAAGGGAATATGGTGCTGTTTCCATTTGAGCGGATGAATTATCAATAATTCACCAAAATGGTCCTGTTAGCTCAAACATTGCCAGCGTTTCGCCCCAGTGTGCCGTTGGGCTCGTCAGTTGGTACAGACACCCCTACCAATACGCACGGCTAGCACATACTGAGAAGGCCATGCAAGACACAAAATACAAGCAGTATTGACGTCACGAGCTTGCCAATGTGCTACGGGAGTCAAAATCGCTTTCATAAAGACAAAAGCCTTACCTTGGCAATCCAAATAAGGTTTTGAATATCCCAGAAGGGAATATGATGCAGTTTCCATTTGAGCGGATGAATTATAAATAAATGATCAAAATGGTCCGGTTAACTCAAACAATGCCAGCGTTTCGCCCCAGTGTGCCGTTGGGCTCGTCAGTTGGTACACAAACACCTACCAATACGCGTGGTTAACACATACTGGGAAGGTCATGCAAGACACAAAATACAAGCAGTATTGACGTCACGAGCATGACAATGGGCTACGGGAGTCAAACTCCCTTTCATAAAGACAAAAGCCTTACCTTGGCAATCCAAGTAAGGTTTTGAATATTCCAGAAGGGAATATGATGCAGTTTCCATTTGAGCTGATGAATTATCAATGAATGATCAAAATGGTCCGGTTAGCTCAAACAATGCCAGCGCTTCGCCCCAGTGTGCCGTTGTGCTCGTCAGTTGGTACAGATACGCCTACAAATACGCCTGGCTAGCACATACTGAGAAGGCCATGCAAGACATGAAATACAAGCTGTATTGACGTCACGAGCATGCCAATGTGCTACGGGAGTCAAACTCCCTTTCATAAAGACAAAAGCCTTTCCT
The DNA here is from genome assembly GCA_946902985.2 of Meconema thalassinum. Lineage (NCBI taxonomy): Eukaryota > Metazoa > Arthropoda > Insecta > Orthoptera > Tettigoniidae > Meconema > Meconema thalassinum. The sequence goes on from OX336390.1 coordinate 346,565,300, forward strand.
TGGCATTCCAAATACTGTTTTGAATATTCCAGAAGGGAATATGATGCAGTTTCCATTTGAGGGGATGGATTATCAAGAAATGATCAAAATGGTCCGGTTAGCTCAAACAATGCCAGCGTTTCACCCGAGTGTTCCGTTGGGCTCGTCAGTTGGTACAGACACACCTACCAATACGCGTGGCTAGCACATACTGAGAAGGTCATGCAAGACACAAAATACAAGCAGTATTGACGTCAGGAGCATGCCAATGTGCTACGGGATTCAAACTCCCTTTCATAAAGACAAAAGCCTTACCTTGGCAATCCAAATAAAGTTTTGAATATTCCAGAAGGGAATATGAAGCAGTTTCCATTTGAGCGGATGAATTATCAATAAATCACCAAAATGGTCCTGTTAGCTCAAACAATGCCAGCGTTTCGACCCAGTGTGCCGTTGGGCTCGTCAGTTGGTAGAGACACACCTAACAATACGCGAGGCTAGCTTATACCGAGAAGGCCATGCAAGACACAAAATACAAGCAGTATTGACGTCACGAGCATGCCAATGTGCTACGGGAGTCAACTCCCGTTCATCGAGACAATAGCCTTACCTTGGCAATCCAAATAAGGTTTTGAATATTCCAGAAGGGAATATGGTGCAGTTTCCATTTGAACGGGTGAATTATCAATAAATCACCAAAACGGTCCGGTTAGCTCAAACATTGCCAGCGTTTCGCCCCAGTGTGCCGTTGCGCTCGTCAGTTGGTACAGACACACCTACCAATACGCGCGGCTAGCACATACTGAGAAGGCCATTCAAGACACAATATACAAGCTGTATTGACGTCACGAGCATGCCAATGTACTACGGGAGTCAAACTCCCTTTCATAAAGACAAAAGCCTTGCCTTGGCAATCCAAATAAGGTTTTGAATATTCCAGAAGGGAATATGATGCAGTTTCCATTTGAGCGGATGAATTATAAATAAATGATCAAAATGGCCCGGTTAACTCAAACAATGCCAGCGTTTCGCCCCAGTGTGCCGTTGGGCTCGGCAGTTGGTACAGAAACACCTACCAATACGCGAGGCTAACACATACTGAGAAGGCCATGCAAGACACAAAATACAAGCAGTATTGTCGTCACGAGCATGTCAATGTGCTACGTGAGTCAAACTCCCTTTCAAAAAGACAAAAGCCTTACCTTGGCAATCCAAATAAGGTTTTGAATATTCCAGAAGGGAATATGATGCAGTTTCCATTTGAGATGATGAATTATCAATGAATGATCAAAATGGTCCAGTTAGCTCAAACAATGCCAGCGTTTCGCTCCAGTGTGCCTTTGTGCTCGTCAGTTGGTACAGATACGCCTACCAATACGCCTGGCTAGCACATACTGAGAAGGCCATGCAAGATATAAAATACAAGCAGTATCGACGTCACGAGCATGCCAATGTGCTACGGGAGTCAAACTCCCTTTCATAAAGACAAAAGCCTTACCTTGGCAATCCAAATAATATTTGAATATTCCAGAAGGGAATATGATGCAGTTTCCATTTGAGCGGATGAATTATCAATAAATGATCAAAATGGTCCGGTTAGCTCAAACAATGCCAGCGTTTCGACCCAGGGTGCCGTTGGGCTCGTCAGTTGGTAGAGACACACCTACAAATACGCGAGGCTAGCTTATACCGAGAAGGCCATGCAAGACACAAAATACAAGCAGTATTGACATCACGAGCATGCCAATGTGCTACGGGATTCAAACTCCCTTTCATCGAGACAATAGCCTTACCTTGCCAATCCAAATAAGGTTTTGAATATTCCAGAAGGGAATATGTTGCAGTTTCCATTTGAGCGGATGAATTATCAATAAATCACCAAAATGGTCCGGTTAGCTCAAACATTGCCAGCGTTTCGTCCCAGTGTGCCGTTGGGCTCGTCAGTTGGTACAGACACCCCTACCAATACGCACGCCTAGCACATTCTGAGAAGGCCATGCAAGACACAAAATACAAGCAGTATTGACGTCACGAGCATGCCAATGTGCTACGGGAGTCAAACTCCCTTTCATAAAGACAAAAGCCTTACCTTGGCAATCCAAATAAAGTTTGGAATATCCCAGAAGGGAATATGATGCAGTTTCCATTTGAGCGGATGAATTATAAATAAATGATCAAAATGGTCCGGTTAACTCAAACAATGCCAGCGTTTCGCCCCAGTGTGCCGTTGGGCTCTTCAGTTGGTACACAAACACCTACCAATACGCGTGGCTAACACATACTGGGATGGCCATGCAAGACACAAAATACAAGCAGTATTGACGTGACGAGCATGACAATGGGCTACGGGAGTCAAACTCCCTTTAATAAAGACAAAAGCCTTACCTTGGCATTCCAAGTAAGGTTTTGAATATTCCAGAAGGGAATATGATGCAGTTTCCATTTGAGCGGATGAATTATCAATGAATGATCAAAATGGTCCGGTTAGCTCAAACAATGCCAGCGTGTCGCCCCAGTGTGCCGTTGTGCTCGTCAGTTGGTACAGATACGCCTACCAATACGCCTGGCTAGCACATACTGAGAAAGCCATGCAAGACATAAAATACAAGCAGTATTGACGTCACGAGCATGCCAATGTGCTACAGGAGTCAAACTCCCTTTCATAAAGACAAAAGCCTTTCCTTGGCATTCCAAATACTGTTTTGAATATTCCAGAAGGGAATATGATGCAGTTTCCATTTGAGCGGATGAATTATCAAGAAATGATCAAAATGGAACGGTTAGCTCAAACAATGCCAGCGTTTCGCCCGAGTGTGCCGTTGGGCTCGTCAGTTGGTACAGACACACCTACCAATACGCGTGGCTAGCACATACTGGGAAGGTCTTTCAAGACACAAAATACAAGCAGTATTGACGTCAGGAGCATGCCAATGTGCTACGGGATTCAAACTCCCTTTCATAAATACAAAAGCCTTACCTTGGCAATCCAAATAAGGTTTTGAATATTCCAGAAGGGAATATGATGCAGTTTCCATTTGAGCGGATGAATTATCAGTAAATCACCAAAATGGTCCGGTTAGCTCAAACAATGCCAGCGTTTCGACCCAGTGTGCCGTTGGGCTCGTCAGTTGGTAGAGACAAACCTACCAATACGCGAGGCTAGCATATACCGAGAAGGCCATGCAAGACACAAAATGCAAGCCGTATTGACGTCACGAGCATGCCAATGTGCTACGGGAGTCAAACTCCCATTCATCGAGACAATAGCCTTACCTTGGCAATCCAAATAAGGTTTTGAATATTCCAGAAGGGAATATGGTGCAGTTTCCATTTGAGCGGATGAATTATCAATAAATCACCAAAATGGTCCGGTTAGCTCAAACATTTCCAGCGTTTCGCCCCAGTGTACCGTTGGGCTCGTCAGTTGGTACAGACACACCTTCCAATACGCACGGCTAGCACATACTGAGAAGGCCATTCAAGACACAAAATACAAGCAGTATTGACGTCACGAGCATGCCAATGTACTACGGGAGTCAAACTCCCTTTCATAAAGACAAAAGCCTTACCTTGGCAATCCAAATAAGGTTTTGAATATTCCAGAAGGGAATATGATGCAATTTCCATTTGAGCGGATGAATTATAAATAAATGATCAAAATGGTCCGGTTAACTCAAACAATGCCAGCGTTTCGCCCCCAGAGTGCCGTTGGGCTCGTCATTGTACAGAAACACCTACCAATACGCGTGGCTAACACATACTGAGAAGGCCATGCAAGACATAAAATACAAGCAGTATCGACGTCACGAGCATGCCAATGTGCTACGGGAGTCAAACTCCCTTTCATAAAGACAAAAGCCTTACCTTGGCAATCCAAATAAGGTTTTGTATATTCCAAAAGGGAATATTGTGCAATTTCCATTTGAGCGGATGAATTATCAATAAATGATCAAAATGTTCCGGTTAGCTCAAACAATGCCAGCGTTTCGCACCAGTGTGCCTTTGTGCTCGTTAGTTGGTACAGATACGCCTACCAATACGCCTGGCTAGCACATACTGAGAAGGCCATGCAAGACACAAAATACAAGCAGTATTGACGTAACGATCATGACAATGTTCTACGGTATCCAACAGTCTTTCATAAAGATAAAAGCCTTACCTTGGCAATCCAAATAATGTTTTGAATATTCCAGAAAGGAATATGGTGCAGTTTCCATTTGAGCGGATGAATTATCAATAAATGATCAAAATGATCCGGTTAGCTCAAACAATGCCAGCGTTTCGCCCCAGTGTGCCGTTGGGCTCGTCAAATGGTACAGACACACCTACCAATACGCGTGGCTGGCACATACTGAGAAGGCCATGCAATACACAAAATACAAGCAGTATTGACTTCACGAGCATGCCAATGTGCTACGGGAGTCAAACACCCTTTCATCAGGACAAAAGCCTTACCTTGGCAATCCAAATAAGGTTTTGAATATTCCAGAAGGGAATATGATGCAGTTTCCATTTGAGCGGATGAATTAACAATAAATGATCAAAATGGTCCGGTTAGCTCAAACAATGCCAGCGTTTCGCCCCAGTGTGCCGTTGGGCTCGTCAAATGGTACAGACGCACCTACCAATACGCGTGGCTAGCACATACAGAGAAGGCCATGCAAGGCACAAAATACAAGCAGTATTGTCGTCACGAGCATGCCAATGTGCTACGGGAGTCAAACTCCCTTTCATAAAGACAAAAGCCCTACCTTGGCAATCCAAATAAGGTTTTGAATATTCCAGAAGGGAATATGATGCAGTTTCCATTTGCGCGGATGAATTATCAATAAATCATCAAAATAGTTCGGTTAGCTCAAACAATACCAGCGTTTCGCCCCAGTGTGCCGTTGGGCTCGTCAGTTGGTACAGACACATCTACAAATACTCGTGGCTAGCACATACAGAGAAGGCCATGCAAGACACAAAATACAAGCAGTATTGACGTCACGAGCATGCCAATGTGCTACGAGAGTCAAACTCCCTTTCATAAGTAAAAAGCCTTACCTTGGCAATCCAAATACGATTTTGAATATTCCAGAAGGGAATATGATGCAGTTTCCATTTGAGCGGATGAATTATCAATAAATGATCAAAATGGTCCGGTTAGCTCAAACAATGCCAGCGTTTCGCACCAGTGTGCCGTTGGGCTCGTCAGTTGGTACAGACTCACCTACCAATAGGCGTGGCTAGCACATACTGAGAAGGTCATGCAAGACACAAAATACAAGCAGTATTGACGTCACGAGCATGCCAATGTGCTACGGGAGTCAAACTCCCTTTCATAAAGACAAAAGTCTTACCTTGGCAATCCAAGTAAAGTTTTGGATATTCCAGAAGGGAATATGATGAGGTTTCCATTTCAGCGGAAGAATTATCAATAAATCATCAAAATGGTCCGGTTAGCTCAAACAATGCCAGCGTTTCGCCCCAGTGTGCTGTTGGGCTCGTCAGTTGGTACAGACACATCTGCCAAAATGCGCGGCTAGCACATACTGAGATGGCCATGCAAGACACAAAATACAAGCAGTATTGACGTCACGAGAATGCCAATGTGCTACGGGAGTCAAACTCCCTTTCATAAGTAAATAGCCTTACCTTGGCAATCCAAATAAGGCTTTGAATACTCCAGAAGGGAATATGATTCAGTTTCCATTTGAGCGGATGAATTATCAATAAATGATCAAAATGGACCGGGTAGCTCAAACAATGCCAGCGTTTCGCCCCAGTGTGCCGTTTCGCTCGTCAGTTGGTACAGACTCACCTACCAATACGCGTGGCTAGCACATAATGAGAAGGCCATGCAGGACACAAAATACAAGCAGTATTGACGTCATGAGCATGTCAATGTGCTACGGGAGTCAAACTCGCTTTCATAAAGACAAAAGCCTTACCTTTGCAATCCAAATAAGGTTTTGAAAATTCCAGAAGGGAATATGATGCAGTTTCCATTTGAGCGGATGAATTATCAATAAATCATCAAAATGGTCCGGTTAGCTCAAACAATGCCAGCGTTTCGCCCCAGTGTGCCGTTGTGCTCGTCAGTAGGTAGAGACACACCTACCAATACGCGAGGCTAGCTTATACCGAGAAGGCCATGCAAGACACAAAATACAAGCAGTATTGACGTCACGAGCATGCCAATGTGCTACGAGAGTCAAACTCCCTTTCATAAGTAAAAAGCCTTACCTTGGCAATCCAAATACGATTTTGAATATTCCAGAAGGGAATATGATGCAGTTTCCATTTGAGCGGATGAATTATCAATAAATGATCAAAATGGGCCGGTTAGCTCAAACAATGCCAGCGTTTCGCACCAGTGTGCCGTTGGGCTCGTCAGTTGGTACAGACTCACCTACCAATAGGCGTGGCTAGCACATACTGAGAAGGTCATGCAAGACAAAAATACAAGCAGTATCGACGTCACGAGCACGGAGATGTGCTACGGGAGTCAAACTCCCTTTCATAAAGACAAAAGCCTTACCTAGGCAATCCAAATATGGTTTTGAATATTCCAGAAGGGAATAAGATGCAGTTTCCATTTGAGCGAATGAATTATCAACAAATGATCAAAATGGTCCGGTTAGCTCAACGAATGCCAGCGTTTCTCCCCAGTGTGCCGTTGGGCTCGTCAGTCGGTACAGACACACATACCAAACGCTTGTTTAGCACATACTGTGAAGGCCATGCAAGACACAAAATACAAGCAGTATTGACGTCACGAGCATGCCAATGTGCTACGGGAGTCAAACTCCCTTTCATAAAGTCAAAAGCCTTACCTAGGCAATCCAAATAAGGTTTTGAATATTCCAGAAGGGAATTTGATGCAGTTTCCATTTGAGTGGAAGAATTATCAATAAACGATCAAAATGGTCCGGTTAGCTCAAACAATGCCAGCGTTTCGCCCCAGTGTGCCGTTGGGATCGTCAGTGGGTACAGACACACCTACAAATACGCGTGGCTAGCTCATACTGAGAAGATCATGCAAGACACAAAATACAAGCAGTATTGACGTCACGAGCATGCCAATGTGCTACGGGAGTCAAACTCCCTTTCATAAAGACAAAAGTCTTACCTTGGCAATCCAAATAAGGTTTTGAATACTCCAGAAGGGAATATGATGCAATTTCCATTTGAGCGGATGAATTATCAATAAATGATCAAAATGGTCCGGTTAGCTCAATCAATGCCAGCGTTTCGAACCAGTGTGCCGTTGGGCTCGTCAGATGGTACAGACTCACATACCAATACGCGTGGCTAGCACATACTGAGAAGGCCATGCAAGACACAAAATACAAGCAGTATTGACGTCACGAGCATGCCAATGTGCTACGGGAGTCAAACTCCCTTTCATAAAGACTAATGCGATACCTTGGCAATCCAAGTAAGATTTTGGATATTCCAGAAGGGAATATGATGCGGTTTCCATTTCAGCGGAAGAATTATCAATAAATCATCAAAATGGTCCGGTTAGCTCAAACAATGCCAGCGTTTCGCCCCAGTGTGCTGTTGGGCTCGTCAGTTGGTACAGACACATCTGCCAAAATGCGCGGCTAGCACATATTGAGATGGCCATGCAAGACACAAAATACAAGCAGTATTGACGTCACGAGAATGCCAATGTGCTACGGGAGTCAAACTCCCTTTCATAAGTAAATAGCCTTACCTTGGCAATCCAAATAAGGTTTTGAATACTCCAGAAGGGAATATGATTCAGTTTCCATTTGAGTGGATGAATTATCAATAAATGATCAAAATGGACCGGGTAGCTCAAACAATGCCAGCGTTTCGCCCCAGTGTGCCGTTGGGCTCGTCAGTTGGTACAGACTCACCTACCAATACGCGTGGCTAGCACATAATGAGAAGGCCATGCAGGACACAAAATACAAGCAGTATTGACGTCACGAGCATGCCAATGTGCTACGGGAGTCAAACTCCCTTTCATAAAGACAAAAGCCTTACCTTGGCAATCCAAATAAGGTTTTGAATGTTCCAGAAGGGAATATGATGCAGTTTCCATTTGAGCGGATTAATTATCAATGAATGATCAAAATGGTCTGGTTAGCTCAAACAATGCCAGCGTTTCGCCCCAGTGTGCCGTTGTGCTCGTCAGTTGGTACAGATACGCCTACCAATACGCCTGGCTAGCACATACTCAGAAGGCCATGCAAGACACAAATTACAAGCAGTATTGACGTCACGAGCATGCCAATGTGCTACGGGAGTCCAACTCCCTTTCATAAAGACAAAAGCCTTACCTTGGAAATCCAAATAAGGTTTTGAATATTCCAGAAGGGAATATGACGCAGTTTCCATTTGATCGGATGAATTATCAATAAATGATCAAAATGGTCCGGTTTGCTCAAACAATGCCAGCGTTTCGCCCCAGTGTAACGTTGGGCTCGTCAATTGGTACAGACACACCTACCAATACGCGTGTCTAGCACATATTGAGAAGGCCATTCAAGACTCAAAATACAAGCAGTATTGACGTCACGAGCATGCCAATGTGCTACGGGATTCAAACTCCCTTCCATCAGGACAAAAGCCTTACCTTGGCAATCCGAATAAGGTTTTGAATATTCCAGTAGGGAATATGATGCAGTTTCCATTTGAGCGGATGAATTATCAATAAATGAACAAAATGGTCCGATTAGCTCAAACAATGCCAGCGTTTCGACCCAGTGTGCCGTTGGGCTCGTCAGTTGGTAGAGACAAACCTACCAATACGCGAGGCTAGCTTATACCGAGAAGGCCATGCAAGACACAAAATGCAAGCCGTATTGACGTCACGAGCATGCCAATGTGCTACGGGAGTCAAACTCCCATTCATCGAGACAATAGCCTTACCTTGGCAATCCAAATAAGGTTTTGAATATTCCAGAAGGGGATATGGTGCAGTTTCCATTTGAGCGGATGAATTATCAATAAATCACCAAAATGGTCCGGTTAGCTCAAACATTTCCAGCGTTTCGCCCCAGTGTGCCGTTGGGCTCGTCAGTTGGTACAGACACACCTTCCAATACGCACGGCTAGCACATACTGAGAAGGCCATTCAAGACACAAAATACAAGCAGTATTGACGTCACGAGCATGCCAATGTACTACGGGAGTCAAACTCCCTTTCATAAAGACAAAAGCCTTACCTTGGCAATCCAAATAAGGTTTTGAATATTCCAGAAGGGAATATGATGCAATTTCCATTTGAGCGGATGAATTATAAATAAATGATCAAAATGGTCCGGTTAACTCAAACAATGCCAGCGTTTCGCCCCAGAGTGCCGTTGGGCTCGTCAGTTGGTACAGAAACACCTACCAATACGCGTGGCTAACACATACTGAGAAGGCCATGCAAGACACAAAATACAAGCAGTATTGACGTCACGAGAATGTCAATGTGCTACGGGAGTCAAACTCCCTTTCAAAAAGACAAAGGCCTTCCCTTGGCAATCCAAATAAGGTTTTGAATATTCCAGAAGGGAATATGATGCAGTTTCCATTTGAGCGGATGAATTATCAATGAATGATCAAAATTGTCCGGTTAGCTCAAACAATGCCAGCGTTTCGCCCCAGTGTGCCTTTGTGCTCGTCAGTTGGTACAGATACGCCTACCAATACGCCTGGCTAGCACATACTGAGAAGGCCATGCAAGACATAAAATACAAGCAGTATCGACGTCACGAGCATGCCAATGTGCTACGGGAGTCAAACTCCCTTTCATAAAGACAAAAGCCTTACCTTGGCAATCCAAATAAGGTTTTGTATATTCCAAAAGGGAATATTGTGCAGTTTCCATTTGAGCGGATGAATTATCAATAAATGATCAACATGGTCCGGTTAGCTCAAACAATGCCAGCGTTTCGCACCAGTGTGCCTTTGTGCTCGTTAGTTGGTACAGATACGCCTACCAATACGCCTGGCTAGCACATACTGAGAAGGCCATGCAAGACACAAAATACAAGCAGTATTGACCTAACGATCATGACAATGTTCTACGTTATCCAACAGTCTTTCATAAAGATAAAAGCCTTACCTTGGCAATCCAAATAATGTTTTGAATATTCCAGAAGGGAATATGGTGCAGTTTCCATTTGAGCGGATGAATTATCAATAAATGATCAAAATGATCCGGTTAGCTCAAACAATGCCAGCGTTTCGCCCCAGTGTGCCGTTGGGCTCGTCAAATGGTACAGACACACCTACCAATACGCGTGGCTGGCACATACTGAGAAGGCCATGCAATACACAAAATACAAGCAGTATTGACTTCACGAGCATGCCAATGTGCTACGGGAGTCAAACACCCTTTCATCAGGACAAAAGCCTTACCTTGGCAATCCAAATAAGGTTTTGAATATTCCAGAAGGGAATATGATGCAGTTTCCATTTGAGCGGATGAATTAACAATAAATGATCAAAATGGTCCGGTTAGCTCAAACAATGCCAGCGTTTCGCCCCAGTGTGCCGTTGGGCTCGTCAAATGGTACAGACGCACCTACCAATACGCGTGGCTAGCACATACAGAGAAGGCCATGCAAGGCACAAAATACAAGCAGTATTGTCGTCACGAGCATGCCAATGTGCTACGGGAGTCAAACTCCCTTTCATAAAGACAAAAGCCCTACCTTGGCAATCCAAATAAGGTTTTGAATATTCCAGAAGGGAATATGATGCAGTTTCCATTTGCGCGGATGAATTATCAATAAATCATCAAAATAGTTCGGTTAGCTCAAACAATACCAGCGTTTCGCCCCATTGTGCCGTTGGGCTCGTCAGTTGGTACAGACACATCTACAAATACTCGTGGCTAGCACATACAGAGAAGGCCATGCAAGACACAAAATACAAGCAGTATTGACGTCACGAGCATGCCAATGTGCTACGAGAGTCAAACTCCCTTTCATAAGTAAAAAGCCTTACCTTGGCAATCCAAATACGATTTTGAATATTCCAGAAGGGAATATGATGCAGTTTCCATTTGAGCGGTTGAATTATCAATAAATGATCAAAATGGTCCGGTTAGCTCAAACAATGCCAGCGTTTCGCACCAGTGTGCCGTTGGGCTCGTCAGTTGGTACAGACTCACCTACCAATAGGCGTGGCTAGCACATACTGAGAAGGTCATGCAAGACACAAAATACAAGCAGTATTGACGTCACGAGCATGCCAATGTGCTACGGGAGTCAAACTCCCTTTCATAAAGACAAAAGTCTTACCTTGGCAATCCAAGTAAGGTTTTGGATATTCCAGAAGGGAATATGATGCGGTTTCCATTTCAGCGGAAGAATTATCAATAAATCATCAAAATGGTCCGGTTAGCTCAAACAATGCCAGCGTTTCGCCCCAGTGTGCTGTTGGGCTCGTCAGTTGGTACAGACACATATGCCAAAATGCGCGGATAGCACATACTGAGATGGCCATGCAAGACACAAAATACAAGCAGTATTGACGTCACGAGAATGCCAATGTGCTAAGGGAGTCAAACTCCCTTTCATAAGTAAATAGCCTTACCTTGGCAATCCAAATAAGGCTTTGAATACTCCAGAAGGGAATATGATTCAGTTTCCATTTGAGCGGATGAATTATCAATAAATGATCAAAATGGTCCGGGTAGCTCAAACAATGCCAGCGTTTCGCCCCAGTGTGCCGTTTCGCTCGTCAGTTGGTACAGACTCACCTACAAATACGCGTGGCTAGCACATAATGAGAAGGCCATGCAGGACACAAAATACAAGCAGTATTGACGTCACGAGCATGTCAATGTGCTACGGGAGTCAAACTCCCTTTCATAAAGACAAAAGCCTTACCTTGGCAATCCAAATAAGGTTTTGAATATTCCAGAAGGGAATATGATGCAGTTTCCATTTGAGCGGATGAATTATCAATAAATCATCAAAATGGTCCGGTTAGCTCAAACAATGCCAGCGTTTCGCCCCAGTGTGCCGTTGTGCTCGTCAGTAGGTAGAGACACACCTACCAATACGCGAGGCTAGCTTATACCGAGAAGGCCATGCAAGACACAAAATACAAGCAGTATTGACGTCACGAGCATGCCAATGTGCTACGAGAGTCAAACTCCCTTTCATAAGTAAAAAGCCTTACCTTGGCAATCCAAATACGATTTTGAATATTCCAGAAGGGAATATGATGCAGTTTCCATTTGAGCGGATGAATTATCAATAAATGATCAAAATGGTCCGGTTAGCTCAAACAATGCCAGCGTTTCGCACCAGTGTGCCGTTGGGCTCGTCAGTTGGTACAGACTCACCTACCAATAGGCGTGGCTAGCACATACTGAGAAGGTCATGCAAGACAAAAATACAAGCAGTATCGACGTCACGAGCACGGAGATGTGCTACGGGAGTCAAACTCCCTTTCATAAAGACAAAAGCCTTACCTAGGCAATCCAGATATGGTTTTGAATATTCCAGAAGGGAATATGATGCAGTTTCCACTTGAGCGGATGAATTATCAACAAATGATCAAAATGGTCCGGTTAGCTCAACGAATGCCAGCGTTTCTCCCCAGTGTGCCGTTGGCCTCGTCAGTCGGTACAGACACACATACCAAACGCTTGTTTAGCACATACTGTGAAGGCCATGCAAGACACAAAATACAAGCAGTATTGACGTCACGAGCATGCCAATGTGCTACGGGAGTCAAACTCCCTTTCATAAAGTCAAAAGCCTTACCTAGGCAATCCAAATAAGGTTTTGAATATTCCAGAAGGGAATTTGATGCAGTTTCCATTTGAGTGGAAGAATTATCAATAAACGATCAAAATGGTCCGGTTAGCTCAAACAATGCCAGCGTTTCGCCCCAGTGTGCCGTTGGGATCGTCAGTTGGTACAGACACACCTACAAATACGCGTGGCTAGCTCATACTGAGAAGATCATGCAAGACACAAAATACAAGCAGTATTGACGTCACGAGCATGCCAATGTGCTACGGGAGTCAAACTCCCTTTCATAAAGACAAAAGTCTTACCTTGGCAATCCAAATAAGGTTTTGAATACTCCAGAAGGGAATATGATGCAATTTCCATTTGAGCGGATGAATTATCAATAAATGATCAAAATGGTCCGGTTAGCTCAATCAATGCCAGCGTTTCGCCCCAGTGTGCCGTTGGGCTCGTCAGATGGTACAGACTCACCTACCAATACGCGTGGCTAGCACATACTGAGAAGGCCATGCAAGACACAAAATACAAGCAGTATTGACGTCACGAGCATGCCAATGTGCTACGGGAGTCAAACTCCCTTTCATAAAGACTAATGCCTTACCTTGGCAATCCAAGTAAGGTTTTGGATATTCCAGAAGGGAATATGATGCGGTTTCCATTTCAGCGGAAGAATTATCAATAAATCATCAAAATGGTCCGGTTAGCTCAAACAATGCCAGCGTTTCGCCCCAGTGTGCTGTTGGGCTCGTCAGTTGGTACAGACACATCTGCCAAAATGCGCGGCTAGCACATATTGAGATGGCCATGCAAGACACAAAATACAAACAGTATTGACGTCACGAGAATGCCAATGTGCTACGGGAGTCAAACTCCCTTTCATAAGTAAATAGCCTTACCTTGGCAATCCAAATAAGGTTTTGAATACTCCAGAAGGGAATATGATTCAGTTTCCTTTTGAGCGGATGAATTATCAATAAATGATCAAAATGGACCGGGTAGCTCAAACAATGCCAGCGTTTCGCCCCAGTGTGCCGTTGGGCTCGTCAGTTGGTACAGACTCACCTACCAATACGCGTGGCTAGCACATAATGAGAAGGCCATGCAGGACACAAAATACAAGCAGTATTGACGTCACGAGCATGCCAATGTGCTACGGGAGTCAAACTCCCTTTCATAAAGACAAAAGCCTTACCTTGGCAATCCAAATAAGGTTTTGAATATTCCAGAAGGGAATATGATGCAGTTTCCATTTGAGCGGATTAATTATCAATGAATGATCAAAATGGTCTGGTTAGCTCAAACAATGCCAGCGTTTCGCCCCAGTGTGCCGTTGTGCTCGTCAGTTGGTACAGATACGCCTACCAATACGCCTGGCTAGCACATACTCAGAAGGCCATGCAAGACACAAAATACAAGCAGTATTGACGTCACGAGCATGCCAATGTGCTACGGGAGTCCAACTCCCTTTCATAAAGACAAAAGCCTTACCTTGGAAATCCAAATAAGGTTTTGAATATTCCAGAAGGGAATATGACGCAGTTTCCATTTGATCGGATGAATTATCAATAAATGATCAAAATGGTCCGGTTTGCTCAAACAATGCCAGCGTTTCGCCCCAGTGTAACGTTGGGCTCGTCAATTGGTACAGACACACCTACCAATACGCGTGTCTAGCACATACTGAGAAGGCCATTCAAGACTCAAAATACATGCAGTATTGACGTCACGAGCATGCCAATGTGCTACGGGATTCAAACTCCCTTCCATCAGGACAAAAGCCTTACCTTGGCAATCCGAATAAGGTTTTGAATATTCCAGTAGGGAATATGATGCAGTTTCCATTTGAGCGGATGAATTATCAATAAATGAACAAAATGGTCCGATTACCTCAAACAATACCAGCGTTTCGCCCCAGAGTGCCGTTGGGCTTGTCAGTTGGTACAGACACGCCTACCAATACGCGTGGCTAGCACATACTGAGAAGGCCATGCAAGACACAAAATACAAGCAGTATTGACGTCACGAGCATGCCAATGTGCTACGGGAGTCAAACTCCCTTTCATTAAGACAAAAGCCTTACCTCGGCAATCCAAATAAAGTTTTGAATATTGCAGAAGGGAATATGGTGCAGTTTCCATTTGAGCGGATGTATTATCAATAAATGATCAAAATTGTCGGGTTAGCTCAAACAATGCCAGCGTTTCGCCCCAGTGTGCCGTTGGGCTCGTCAGTTGGTACAGACACGCCTACCAATATGCGTGGCTAGCACATACTGAGAAGGCCATGCAAGACACAAAATACAAGCAGTATTGACGTCACGATCATGCCAATGTGCTACGGTATCCAACTCTCTTTAAGAAAGATAAAAGCCTTATCTTGGCAATCCAAATAATGTTTTGAATATTCCAGAAGGGAATATGGAGCAGTTTCCATTTGAGCGGATGAATTATGAATAAATGATCAAAATGGTCCGGTTAGCTCAAACAATGCCAGCGTTTCGCCCCAGTGTGCCGTTGGGCTCGTCAAATGGTACAGACACACCTACCAATACGCGTGGCTAGCACATACTGAGAAGGCCATGCAAGACACAAAATACAAGCAGTGTTGACGTCACGAGCATGCCAATGTGCTACTGGAGTCAAACACCCTTTCATCAGGACAAAAGCCTTACCTTGGCAATCCAAATAAGGTTTTTGCATATTCCAGAAGGGAATATGATGCAGTTTCCATTTGAGCGGATGAATTATCAATAAATCATCAAAATGGTCCGCTTAGCTCAAACAATGCCAGCGTTTCGCCCCAGTGTGCCGTTGGGCTCGTCAGTTGGTAAAGACACACGTACCAATAGGCGTGGCTAGCACATACTGAGAAGGCCATGCAAGACACAAAATACAAGCAGTATTGACGTCAAGAGCATGCCAATGTGCTCGGGAGTCAAACTCCCTTTCATAAAGACAAAAGCCCTACCTTGGCAATCCAAATAAGGCTTTGAATATTCCAGAAGGGAATATGATGCAGTTTCCATTTGCGCGGATGAATTATTTATAAATCATCAAAATAGTCCGGTTAGCTCAAACAATGCCAGCGTTTCGCCCCAGTGTGCCGTTGGGCTCGTCAGTTGGTACAGACACATCTACAAATACTCGACGCTAGCACATACAGAGAAGGCCATGCAAGACACAAAATACAAGCAGTATTGACGACACGAGCATGCCAATGTGCTACGTGAGTCAAACTCCCTTTCATAAGTAAAAAGCCTTACCTTGGCAAACCAAATAAGACTTTGAATATTCCAGAAGGGAATATGATGCAGTTTCCATTTGAGCGGAAGAATTATCAATAAATGATCAAAATGGTCCGGTTGGCTCAAACAATGCCAGCGTTTCGCCCCAGTGTGCCGTTGGGCTCGTCGGTTGGTACAGACACACCTACCAATACGCAAGGCTAGCACATACTGAGAAGGCCATGCAAGACAAAAAATACAAGCAGTATTGACGTCACGAGCATGCCAATGTGCTACGGTATCCAACTCCCTTTCATAAAGACAAAATCGTTACCTTGACAATCTAAATAATATTTTGAATAATCCAGAAGGGAATATGATGCAGTTTCCATTTGAGCGGATGGATTATCAATAAATCATCAAAATGGTCCGCTTAGCTCAAACAAAGCCAGCGTTTCGCCCCAGTGTGCCGTTGGGCTCGTCAATTGGTACAGACACACCTACCAATACGCGTGGCTAGCACATACTGAGAAGGCCATGCAAGACACAAAATACAAGCAGTATTGACGTCACGAACATGCCAATGTGCTACGGGATTCAAACTCCCTTTCATCAGGACAAAAGCCTTACCTTGGCAATCTAAATAAGGTTTTGAATATTCCAGAAGGGAATATGATGCTGTTTCCATTTGAGCGGATGAATTATCAATAAATGATCAAAATGGTCCGGTTAGCTCAAACAATGCCAGCGTTTCGCCCCACTGTGCCGTAGGGGCTTGTCAGTTGGAACAGACACGCCTACCAATACGCGTGGCTAGCACATACTGAGAAGGCCATGCAAGACACAAAGTACAAGCAGTATTGACGTCACGAGCATGCCAATGTGCTACCGGAGTCAAGCTCCCTTTCATAAAGACAAAAGCCTTACCTTGGCAATCGAAATAAGGTTTTGTATATTCCAGAAGGGAATATGATGCAGTTTCCATTTGAGCGGATGAATTATCAATAAATAATCAAAATGGACGGGTTAGTTCAAACTATGCCAGCGTTTCGCCCCAGTGTGCCGTTGGGCTCGTCAGTTGGTACAGACACGCCTGCCAATACGCGTGTCTAGCACTTACTGAGAAGGCCATGCAAGACACAAAATACCAGCAGTATTGACGTCACGATCATGCCAATGTGCTACGGTATCCAACTCCCTTTCATAAAGACAAAAGCCTTACCTTGGCAATCCAAATAAGGTTTTGATTATTCCAGAAGGGAATATGGTGCAGTTTCCATTTGAGGGGATGAATTATCAATAAATGATCAAAATGGTCCGGTTTGCTCAAACAATGCCTGCGTTTCGCCCCAGTGTGCCGTTGGGCTCGTCAAATGGTACAGACACACCTACCAATACGCGGGGCTAGCACATACTGAGAAGGCCATGCAAGACACAAAATACAAGCAGTATTGACGCCGCGAGCATGCCAATGTGCTACGGGAGTCAAACTCCCTTTCATCAGGAAAAAAGCCTCACCTTGGCAATCCAAATAAGGTTTTGAATATTCCAGAAGGGAATATGATGCAGTTTCCATTTGAGTGGATGAATTATCAATGAATGATCAAAATGGTCCGGTTAGCTCAAACAATGCCAGCGTTTCGCCCCAGTGTGCCGTTGGGCTCGTCAGTTGGTACAGACTCACCTGCCAATAGGCGTGGCTAGCACATACTGAGAAGGTCATGCAAGACAAAAATACAAGCAGTATCGACGTCACGAGCACGCCAATGTGCTACGGGAGTCAAAATCCCTTTCATAAAGACAAAAGCCTTACCTTGGCAATCCAAATAAGGTTTTGAATATTCCAGAAGGGAATATGATGCTGTTTCCATTTGAGCGGATGAATTATCAATAAATCATCAAAATGGTCCGCTTAGCTCAAACAAAGCCAACGTTTCGCCCCAGTGTGCCGTTGGGCTCGTCAGTTGGTAAAGACACACGTACCAATAGGCGTGGCTAGCACGTACTGAGAAGGCCATGCAAGACACAAAATACAAGCAGTATTGATGTCACGAGCATGCCAATGTGCTACGGGAGTCAAACTCCCTTTCATAAAGACAAAAGCCTTACCTTGGCAATCCAAATAAGGTTTTGAATATTCCAGAAGGGAATATGATGCAGTTTCATTTGCGCGGATGATTTATCAATAAATCATCTAAATAGTCCGGTTAGCTCAAACAATGCCAGCGTTTCGCCCCTGTGTGCCGTTGGGCTCGTCTGTTGGTACAGACACACCTAGGAATACTCGTGGCTAGCACATAATGAGAAGGCCATGCAAGACACAAAATACAAGCAGTATTGACGTCACGAGCATGCCAATGTGCTATGGGAGTCTAACTCCCTTTCATAAGACAACAGCCTTACCTTGGCAATCCAAATACGGTTTTGAATATTCCAGAAGGGAATATGATGCAGTTTCCATTTGAGCGGATGAATTATCAATAAATGATCAAAATGGTCCGGTTAGCTCAAACAATGCCAGCGTTTCGCCCCAGTGTGCCGTTGGGCTCGTCAGTTGGTACAGACACACCTACCAATACGCGAAGCAGCACATACTGAGAAGGCCATGCAAGACAAAAAAATACAAGCAGTATTGACGTCACGAGCATGCCAATGTGCTACGGGAGTCAAACTCCCTTTCATAAAGACAAAAGCCTTACCTTGGCAATCCAAATACGGTTTTGAATATTCGAGAAGGGAATATAATGCAGTTTCCATTTGAGCGGATGATTTATCAATAAATGATCAAAGTAGTCCGGTTAGCTCAAACAATGCCAGCGTTTCGCCCCAGTGTGCCGTTGGGCTCGTCAGTTGGTACAGACATACCTACCAATACGCGTGGCTAGCACATACTGAGAAGGCCATTCAAGACACAAAATACAAGCAGTATTGACGTCACGAGCATGCCAATGTGCTACGGGAGTCAAACTCCCTTTCGTAAAGACAAAAGCCTTACCTTGGCAATCCAAATAAGGTTTTGAATATTCCAGAAGGGAATATGATGCAATTTGCATCTGAGCGAATGAATTATCAATAAATGATCAAAATGGTCCGGTTAGCTCAAACAATGCCAGCGTTTCGACCCAGTGTGCCGTTGGGCTCGTCAGTTGGTACAGACACACCTACCAATACGCAAGGCTAGCTTATACCGAGAAGGCCATGCAAGAAACAAAATACAAGCAGTATTGACTTCACGAGCATGCCAATGTGCTACGGGAGTCAAACTCCCTTTCATCGAGACAATAGCCTTACCTTGGCAATCCAAATAAGGTTTTGAATATTCCAGAAGGGATATGATGCAGTTTCCATTTGAGCGGATGAATTATCAATAAATGATCAAAATGGTCCGGTTAGCTCAAACAATGCCAGCGTTTCGCCCCAGTGTGCCGTTGGGCTCGTCAGTTGGTAAAGACACACCTACCAATAGACGTGGCTAGCACATACTGAGAAGGCCATGCAAGACACAAAATACAAGCAGTATTGACGTCACGAGCATTCCAATGTGCTACGGGAATCAAACTCCCTTTCATAAAGACAAAAGCCTTACCTTGGCAATCCAAATAATGTTTTGAATATTCCAGAAGGGAATATGGTGCAGTTTCCATTTGAGCGGATGAAATATCAATAAATGATCAAAATGGTCCGGTTAGCTCAAACAATGCCAGCGTTTCGCCCCAGTGTGCCGTTGGGCTGGTCAGTTGGTACAGAAACACCTACCAATACGCGCGGCTAGCACATACTGAGAAGGCCATGCAAGACACAAAATACAAGCAGTATTGACGTCACGAGCATTCCAACGTTCTACGGGAGTCAAACTCCCTTTCATAAAGACAAAAGCCTTACCTTGGCAATCCAAATACGGTTTTGAATATTCCAGAATGGAATATGATGCAGTTTCCATTTGAGCGGATGAATTATCAGTAAATGATCAAAATGGTCCGATTAGCTCAAACAATGCCAGCGTTTCGCCCCAGTGTGCCGTTTGGCTCGTCAGTTGGTAGAGACACACCTACCAATACGCGTGGCTAGCACATACTGAGAAGGCCACGCAAGACACAAAATACAAGCAGAATTGACGTCACGAGCATGCCAATGTGCTACGGGAGTCAAACTCCCTTTCATAAAGACAAAAGTCTTACCTTGGCAATCCAAATAAGGTTTTGAATATTCCAGAAGGGAATATGATGCAATTTCCATCTGAGCGGATGAATTATCAATAAGTGATAAAAATGGTCCGGTTAGCTCAAACAATGCCAGCGTTTTGACCCAGTGTGCCGTTGGGCTCATCAGTTGGTACAGACACACCTACCAATACGCGAGGCTAGCTTATACCGATATGGCCATGCAAGACACAAAATACAAGCAGTATTGACGTCACGAGCATGCCAATGTGCTACGGGAGTCAAACTCCCTTTCATCGAGACAATAGGCTTAGGCTACCTTGGCAATCCAAATAAGGTTTTGAATATTCCAGAAGGGAATATGATGCAGTTTCCGTTTGAGCGGATGAATTATCAATAAATGATCAAAATGGTCCGATTAGCTCAAACAATGCCAGCGTTTCGCCCCAATGTGCCGCTGAGCTCGTCGGTTGGTACAGACACACCTACCAATACGCGTGGGTAGCACATACTGAGAAGGCCATGCAAGACTCAAAATACAAGCAGTATTGACGTCACGAGCATGCCAATGTGCAACGGTAGTCAAACTCCCTTTCAAGAAGGCAAAAGCCTTACCTTGGCATTCCAAATAAGGTTTTGAATATTCCAGAAGGGAATATGGTGCAATCTCCATTTGAGTGGATGAATCATCAACAAATGATCAAAATGGTCCGGTTAGCTCAAACAATACCAGCGTTTCGACCCAGTGTGCCGTTGGGCTCGTCAGTTGGTACAGACACACCTACCAATACGCGTGGCTAGCACATACTGAGAAGGCCATGCAAGACACAAAATACAAGCAGTACTGACGTCACGAGCATGCCAATGTGCTACGGGAGTCTAACTCCCTTACATAAAGACAAAAGCCTTACCTTGGCAATCCAAATAAGGTTTTGAATACTCCAGAAGGGAATATGATGCAATTTCCATTTGAGCGGATGAATTATCAATAAATGATCAAAATGGTCCGGTTAGCTCAAACATTGCCAGCGTTTCGCCCCAGTGTGCCGTTGGGCTCGTCAGTTTGTACAGACACACCTAGGAATACGCGTGGCTAGCGCATACTGAGAAGGCCATGCAAGCCACAAAATACAAGCAGTATTGACGTCACGAGCATGCAAATGTGCTACGGGAGTCAAACTCCCTTTCATAACGACAAAAGCCTTACCTTGGCAATCCAAATAAGATTTTGAATATTCCAGAAGGGAATATGATGCAGTTTCCATTTGAGCGGATGAATTATCAATAAATGATCAAAATGGTCCGGTTAGCTCAAACAATGCCAGCGTTTCGCCCCAGTGTGCCGTTGGGCTCGTCGGTTGGTACAGACACACCTACCAATACGCATGGCTAGCACATACTGAGAAGGCCATGCAAGACACAAAATACAAGCAGTATTGACGTCACGAGCATGCCAATGTGCTACGGTATCCAACTCCCTTTCATAAAGACAAAATCCTTACCTTGACAATCTAAATAATGTTTTGAATATTCCAGAAGGGAATATGATGCAGTTTCCATTTGAGCGTATGAATTATCAATAAATGATCAAAATGGTCCGGTTAGCTCAAACAATGCCAGCGTTTCGCCCCAGTGTGGCGTTGGGCTCGCCAGTTGGTACAGACTCACCTACCAATAGGCGTGGCTAGCACATACTGAGAAGGTCATGCAAGACAAAAATACAAGCAGTATCGATGTCACGAGCACGCCAATGTGCTACGGGAGTCAAACTCCCTTTCATCAAGACAAAAGCCTTACCTTGGCAATCCAAATAAGGTTTTGAATATTCCAGAAGGGAATATGATGCAATTTCCATTTGAGCGGATGGATTATCAATAAATCATCAAAATGGTCCGCTTAGCTCAAACAAAGCCAGCGTTTCGCCCCAGTGTGCCGTTGGGCTCGTCAGTTGGTACAGACACGCCTGCCAATACGCGTGGCTAGCACTTACTGAGAAGGACATGCAAGACACAAAATACCAGCAGTATTGACGTCACGATCATGCCAATGTGCTACGGTATCCAACTCCCTTTCATAAAGACAAAAGCCTTACCTTGGCAATCCAAATAATGTTTTGATTATTCCAGAAGGGAATATGGTGCAGTTTCCATTTGAGGGGATGAATTATCAATAAATGATAAAAATGGTCCGGTTTGCTCAAACAATGCCAGCGTTTCGCCCCAGTGTGCAGTTGGGCTCGTCAAATGGTACAGACACACCTACCAATACGCGGGGCTAGCACATACTGAGAAGGCCATGCAAGACACAAAATACAAGCAGTATTGACGTCACGAGCATGCCAATGTGCTACGGGAGTCAAACTCCCTTTCATCAGGACAAAAGCCTCACCTTGGCAATCCAAATAAGGTTTTGAATATTCCAGAAGGGAATATGATGCAGTTTCCATTTGAGTGGATGAATTATCAATGAATGCTCAAAATGGTCCGGTTAGCTCAAACAATGCCAGCGTTTCGCCCCAGTGTGCCGTTGGGCTCGTCAAATGGTACAGACACACCTACCAATACGCGGGGCTAGCACATACTGAGAAGGTCATGCAAGACAAAAATACAAGCAGTATCGACGTCACGAGCACGCCAATGTGCTACGGGAGTCAAACTCCCTTTCATAAAGACAAAAGCCTTACCTTGACAATCCAAATAAGGTTTTGAATATTCCAGAAGGGAATATGATGCAGTTTCATTTGCGCGGATGAATTATCAATAAATCATCAAAATGGTCCGCTTAGCTCAAACAAAGCCAGCGTTTCGCCCCAGTGTGCCGTTGGACTCGTCAGTTGGTAAAGACACACGTACCAATAGGCCTGGCTAGCACGTACTGAGAAGGCCATGCAAGACACAAAATACAAGCAGTATTGATGTCACGAGCATGCCAATGTGCTACGGGAGTCAAACTCCCTTTCATAAAGACAAAAGCCTTACCTTGGCAATCCAAATAAGGTTTTGAATATTCCAGAAGGGAATATGATGCAGTTTCATTTGCGCGGATGATTTATCAATAAATCATCTAAATAGTCCGGTTAGCTCAAACAATGCCAGCGTTTCGCCCCTGTGTGCCGTTGGGCTCGTCAGTTGGTACAGACACATCTACAAATACTCGTGGCTAGCAAATACAGAGAAGGCCATGCAAGACACAAAATACAAGCAGTATTGACGTCACGAGCAGTCCAATGTGCTACGTGAGTCAAACTCCCTTTCATAAAGACAAAAGCCTTACCTTGGCAATCCAAATAAGGTTTTGAATATTCCAGAAGGGAATTTGATGCAGTTTCCATTTGAGCGGATGAATTATCAATAAATGATCAAAATGGTCCGGTTAGTTCAAACAATGCCAGCGTTTCGCCCCAGTGTGCCGTTGGGCTCATCAGTTGGTACAGACACACCTAGGAATACTCGTGGCTAGCACATAATGAGAAGGCCATGCAAGACACAAAATACAAGCAGTATTGACGTCACGAGCATGCCAATGTGCCACGGGAGTCAAACTCCCTTTCATAAGACAACAGCCTTACCTTGGCAATCCAAATACGGTTTTGAATATTCCAGAAGGGAATATGATGCAGTTTCCATTTGAGCGGATGAATTATCAATAAATGATCAAAATGGTCCGGTTAGCTCAAACAATGCCAGCGTTTCGCCCCAGTGTGCCGTTGGGCTCGTCGGTTGGTACAGACACACCTACCAATACGCATGGCTAGCACATACTGAGGAGGCCATGCAAGACACAAAATACAAGCAGTATTGACGTCACGAGCATGCCAATGTGCTACGGTATCCAACTCCCTTTCATAAAGACAAAATCCTTACATTGACAATCTAAATAATGTTTTGAATATTCCAGAAGGGAATATGATGCAGTTTCCATTTGAGCGTATGAGTTATCAGTAAATGATCAAAATGGTCCGGTTAGCTCAAACAATGCCAGCGTTTCGCCCCAGTGTGGCGTTGGGCTCGCCAGTTGGTACAGACTCACCTACCAATAGGCGTGGCTAGCACATACTGAGAAGGTCATGCAAGACAAAAATACAAGCAGTATCGATGTCACGAGCACGCCAATGTGCTACGGGAGTCAAACTCCCTTTCATAAAGACAAAAGCCTTACCTTGGCAATCCAAATAAGGTTTTGAATATTCCAGAAGGGAATATGATGCAATTTCCATTTGAGCGGATGGATTATCAATAAATCATCAAAATGTTCCGCTTAGCTCAAACAAAGCCAGCGTTTCGCCCCAGTGTGCCGTTGGGCTCGTCAATTGGTACAGACACACCTACCAATACGCGTGGCTAGCACATACTGAGAAGGCCATGCAAGACACAAAATGCAAGCAGTATTGACGTCACGAGCATGCCAATGTGCTACGGGATTCAAACTCCCTTTCATCAGGACAAAAGCCTTACCTTGGCAATCTAAATAAGGGTTTGAATATTCCAGAAGGGAATATGATGCTGTTTCCATTTGAGCGGATGAATTATCAATAAATGATCAAAATGGTCCGGTTAGCTCAAACAATGCCAGCGTTTCGCCTCACTGTGCCGTAGGGGCTTGTCAGCTGGGACAGACACGCCAACCAATACGCGTGGCTAGCACATACTGAGAAGGCCATGCAAGACACAAAGTACAAGCAGTATTGACGTCACGAGCATGCCAATGTGCTACCGGAGTCAAGCTCCCTTTCATAAAGACAAAAGCCTTACCTTGGCAATCGAAATAAGGTTTTGTATATTCCAGAAGGGAATATGATGCAGTTTCCATTTGAGTGGATGAATTATCAATAAATGTTCAAAATGGTCGGGTTAGTTCAAACAATGCCAGCGTTTCGCCCCAGTGTGCCGTTGGGCTCGTCAGTTGGTACAGACACGCCTGCCAATACGCGTGGCTAGCACTTACTGAGAAGGACATGCAAGACACAAAATACCAGCAGTATTGACGTCACGATCATGCAAATGTGCTACGGTATCCAACTCCCTTTCATAAAGACAAAAGCCTTACCTTGGCAATCCAAATAATGTTTTGATTATTCCAGAAGGGAATATGGTGCAGTTTCCATTTGAGGGGATGAATTATCAATAAATGATCAAAATGGTCCGGTTTGCTCAAACAATGCCAGCGTTTCGCCCCAGTGTGCCGTTGGGCTCGTCAAATGGTACAGACACACCTACCAATACGCGGGGCTAGCACATACTGAGAAGGCCATGCAAGACACAAAATACAAGCAGTATTGACGTCACGAGCATGCCAATGTGCTACGGGAGTCAAACTCCCTTTCATCAGGACAAAAGCCTCACCTTGGCAATCCAAATAAGGTTTTGAATATTCCAGAAGGGAATATGATGCAGTTTCCATTTGAGTGGATGAATTATCAATGAATGCTCAAAATGGTCCGGTTAGCTCAAACAATGCCAGCGTTTCGCCCCAGTGTGCCGTTGGGCTCGTCAGTTGGTACAGACTCACCTACCAATAGGCGTGGCTAGCACATACTGAGAAGGTCATGCAAGACAAAAATACAAGCAGTATCGACGTCACGAGCACGCCAATGTGCTACGGGAGTCAAACTCCCTTTCATAAAGACAAAAGCCTTACCTTGGCAATCCAAATAAGGTTTTGAATATTCCAGAAGGGAATATGATGCAGTTCCATTTGCGCGGATGAATTATCAATAAATCATCAAAATGGTCCGCTTAGCGCAAACAAAGCCAGCGTTTCGCCCCAGTGTGCCGTTGGGCTCGTCAGTTGGTAAAGACACACGTACCAATAGGCGTGGCTAGCACGTACTGAGAAGGCCATGCAAGACACAAAATACAAGCAGTATTGATGTCACGAGCATGCCAATGTGCTACGGGAGTCAAACTCCCTTTCATAAAGACAAAAGCCTTACCTTGGCAATCCAAATAAGGTTTTGAATATTCCAGAAGGGAATATGATGCAGTTTCATTTGCGCGGATGATTTATCAATAAATCATCTAAATAGTCCGGTTAGCTCAAACAATGCCAGCGTTTCGCCCCTGTGTGCCGTTGGGCTCGTCAGTTGGTACAGACACATCTACAAATACTCGTGGCTAGCAAATACAGAGAAGGCCATGCAAGACACAAAATACAAGCAGTATTGACGTCACGAGCAGTCCAATGTGCTACGTGAGTCAAACTCCCTTTCATAAAGACAAAAGCCTTACCTTGCCAATCCAAATAAGGTTTTGAATATTCCAGAAGGGAATATGATGCAGTTTCCATTTGAGCGGATGAATTATCAATACATGATCAAGGTCCGGGTAGCTCAAACAATGCCAGTGTTTCGCCCCAGTGTGCCGTTGGCCTCGTCAGTTGGTACAGACTCACCTACCAATAGGCGTGGCTAGCACATACTGACAAGGCCATGCAAGACACAAAATACAAGCAGTATTGACGTCACGAGCATGCCAATGTGCTACGGGAGTCAAACTCCCTTTCAGAAAGACAAAAGCCTTACCTTGGCAATCCAAATAAGGTTTTGAATATTCCAGAAGGGAATATGATGCAATTTCCATTTGAGCGGATGAATTATCAATAAATGATCAAAATGGTCTGGTTAGCTCAAACAATGCCAGCGTTTCGCCCCAGTGTGCCGTTGGGCTCGTCAGTTGGTACAGACACACCTACCAATACGCGAGGCTTGCACATACTGAGAAGGCCATGCAAGACACAAAATACAAGCAGTATTGACGTCACGAGCATGCCAATGTGCTACGGGAGTCAAACTCCCTTTCGTAAAGACAAAATCCTTACCTTGGCAATCCAAATAAGGTTTTGAATATTCCAGAAGGGAATATGATGCAATTTCCATCTGAGCGAATGAATTATCAATAAATGATCAAAATGGTCCGGTTAGCTCAAACAATGCCAGCGTTTCGACCCAGTGTGCCGTTGGGCTCGTCAGTTGGTACAGACACACCTACCAATACCCAAGGCTAGCTTATACCGAGAAGGCCATGCAAGAAACAAAATACAAGCAGTATTGACGTCACGAGCATGCCAATGTGCTACGGGAGTCAAACTCCCTTTCATCGAGACAATAGCCTTACCTTGGCAATCCAAATAAGGTTTTGAATATTCCAGAAGGGATATGATGCAGTTTCCATTTGAGCGGATGAATTATCAATAAATGATCAAAATGGTCCGGTTAGCTCAAACAATGCCAGCGTTTCGCCCCAGTGTGCCGTTGGGCTCGTCATTTGGTAAAGACACACCTACCAATAGACGTGGCTAGCACATACTGAGAAGGCCATGCAAGACACAAAATACAAGCAGTATTGACGTCACGAGCATTCCAGTGTGCTACGGGAGTCAAACTCCCTTTCATAAAGACAAAAGCCTTACCTTGGCAATCCAAATAATGTTTTGAATATTCCAGAAGGGAATATGGTGCAGTTTCCATTTGAGTGGATGAATTATCAATAAATGATCAAAATGGTCCGGTTAGCTCAAACAATGCCAGCGTTTCGCCCCAGTGTGCCGTGGGGCTGGTCAGTTGGTACAGAAACACCTACCAATACGCGCGGCTAGCACATACTGAGAAGGCCATGCAAGACACAAAATACAAGCAGTATTGATGTCACGAGCATTCCAACGTTCTACGGGAATCAAACTCCCTTTCATAAAGACAAAAGCCTTACCTTGGCAATCCAAATACGGTTTTGAATATTCCAGAATGGAATATGATGCAGTTTCCATTTGAGCGGATGAATTATCAGTAAATGATCAAAATGGTCCGGTTAGCTCAAACAATGCCAGCGTTTCGCCCCAGTGTGCCGTTTGGCTCGTCAGTTGGTAGAGACACACCTACCAATACGCGTGGCTAGCACATACTGAGAAGGCCATGCAAGACACAAAATACAAGCAGAATTGACGTCACGAGCATGCCAATGTGCAACGGGAGTCAAACTCCCTTTCATAAAGACAAAAGTCTTACCTTGGCAATCCAAATAAGGTTTTGAATATTCCAGAAGGGAATATGATGCAATTTCCATCTGAGCGGATGAATTATCAATAAGTGATCAAAATGGTCCGGTTAGCTCAAACAATGCCAGCGTTTTGACCCAGTGTGCCGTTGGGCTCATCAGTTGGTACAGACACACCTACCAATACGCGAGGCTAGCTTATACCGATAAGGCCATGCAAGACACAAAATACAAGCAGTAATGTCGTCACGAGCATGCCAATGTGCTACGGGAGTCAAACTCCCTTTCATCGAGACAATAGGCTTACCTTGGCAATCCAAATAAGGTTTTGAATATTCCAGAAGGGAATATGATGCAGTTTCCATTTGAGCGGATGAATCATCAACAAATGATCAAAATGGTCCGGTTAGCTCAAACAATACCAGCGTTTCGCCCCAGTGTGCCGTTGGGCTCGTCAGTTGGTACAGACACACCTACCAATACGCGTGGCTAGCACATACTGAGAAGGCCATGCAAGACACAAAATACAAGCAGTATTGACGTCACGAGCATGCCAATGTGCTACGGGAGTCAAACTCCCTTACATAAAGACAAAAGCCTTACCTTGGCAATCCAAATAAGGTTTTGAATACTCCAGAAGGGAATATGATGCAATTTCAGTTTGAGCGGATGAATTATCAATAAATGATCAAAATGGTCCGGTTAGCTCAAACATTGCCAGCGTTTCGCCCCAGTGTGCCGTTGGTCTCGTCAGTTTGTACAGACACACCTAGGAATACGCGTGGCTAGCGCATACTGAGAAGGCCATGCAAGCCACAAAATACAAGCAGTATTGACGTCACGAGCATGCAAATGTGCTACGGGAGTCAAACTCCCTTTCATAACGACAAAAGCCTTACCTTGGCAATCCAAATAAGATTTTGAATATTCCAGAAGGGAATATGATGCAGTTTCCATTTGAGCGGATGAATTATCAATAAATGATCAAAATGGTCCGGTTAGCTCAAACAATGCCAGCGTTTCGCCCCAGTGTGGCGTTGGGCTCGCCAGTTGGTACAGACTCACCTACCAATAGGCGTGGCTAGCACATACTGAGAAGGTCATGCAAGACAAAAATACAAGCAGTATCGATGTCACGAGCACGCCAATGTGCTACGGGAGTCAAACTCCCTTTCATAAAGACAAAAGCCTTACCTTGGCAATCCAAATAAGGTTTTGAATATTCCAGAAGGGAATATGATGCAGTTTCCATTTGAGCGGATGGATTATCAATAAATCATCAAAATGGTCCGCTTAGCTCAAACAAAGCCAGCGTTTCGCCCCCAGTGTGCCGTTGGGCTCGTCAATTGGTACAGACACACCTACCAATAAGCGTGGCTAGCACATACTGAGAAGGCCATGCAAGACACAAAATACAAGCAGTATTAACGTCACGAGCATACCAATGTGCTACGGGATTCAAACTCCCTTTCATCAGGACAAAAGCCTTACCTTGGCAATCTAAATAAGGTTTTGAATATTCCAGAATGGAATATGATGCTGTTTCCATTTGAGCGGATGAATTATCAATAAATGATCAAAATGGTCCGGTTAGCTCAAACAATGCCAGCGTTTCGCCTCACTGTGCCGTAGGGGCTTGTCAGTTGGGACAGACACGCCTACCAATACGCGTGGCTAGCACATACTGAGAAGGCCATGCAAGACACAAAATACAAGCAGTATTGACGTCACGAGCATGCCAATGTGCTACCGGAGTCAAGCTCCCTTTCATAAAGACAAAAGCCTTACCTTGGCAATCCAAATAAGGTTTTGTTTATTCCAGAAGGGAATATGATGCAGTTTCCATTTGAGCGGATGAATTATCAATAAATGATCAAAATGGTCGGGTTAGCTCAAACAATGCCAGCGTTTCGCCCCAGTGTGCCGTTGGGCTCGTCAGTTGGTACAGACACGCCTGCCAATACGCGTGGCTAGCACTTACTGAGAAGGCCATGCAAGACACAAAATACCAGCAGTATTGACGTCACGATCATGCCAATGTGCTACGGTATCCAACTCCCTTTCATAAAGACAAAAGCCTTACCTTGGCAATCCAAATAATGTTTTGATTATTCCAGAAGGGAATATGGTGCAGTTTCCATTTGAGGGGATGAATTATCAATAAATGATCAAAATGGTCCGGTTTGCTCAAACAATGCCAGCGTTTCGCCCCAGTGTGCCGTTGGGCTCGTCAAATGGTACAGACACACCTACCAATACGCGGGGCTAGCACATACTGAGAAGGCCGTGCAAGACACAAAATACAAGCAGTATTGACGTCACGAGCATGCCAATGTGCTACGGGAGTCAAACTCCCTTTCATCAGCACAAAAGCCTCACCTTGGCAATCCAAATAAGGTTTTGAATATTCCAGAAGGGTATATGATGCAGTTTCCATTTGAGTGGATGAATTATCAATGAATGATCAAAATGGTCCGGTTAGCTCAAACAATGCCAGCGTTTCGCCCCAGTGTGCCGTTAGGCTCGTCAGTTGGTACAGACTCACCTACCAATAGGCGTGGCTAGCACATACTGAGAAGGTCATGCAAGACAAAAATACAAGCAGTATCGACGTCACGAGCACGCCAATGTGCTACGGGAGTCAAACTCCCTTTCATAAAGACAAAAGCCTTACCTTGGCAATCCAAATAAGGTTTTGAATATTCCAGAAGGGAATATGATGCAGTTTCCATTTGAGCGGATGAATTATCAATAAATCATCAAAATGGTCCGCTTAGCTCAAACAAAGCCAGCGTTTCGCCCCAGTGTGCCGTTGGGCTCGTCAGTTGGTAAAGACACACGTACCAATAGGCGTGGCTAGCACGTACTGAGAAGGCAATGCAAGACACAAAATACAAGCAGTATTGATGTCACGAGCATGCCAATGTGCTACGGGAGTCAAACTCCCTTTCATAAAGACAAAAGCCTTAAAGATGGTGTATTGGCTTTCACGGCCGGTGAATTAAAACTCAGCAATTCTTCTAGGTTTGTGCCGTGTCTTGTGTGGGGTTTCGCCTAGGACACCAAGCTAGGCTCATCGGCGGGCTCTTGGTGTCCCTGCCCGGACCCCCACAGGAGTATCGAACTGCGCGATACCTCCCTTTATATAGAGTGCAACTGCAATCCTTGACTGCGAGAACCAAAAGCTCAAGCAGCC
Source organism: Meconema thalassinum (assembly GCA_946902985.2). Taxonomy (NCBI): domain Eukaryota; kingdom Metazoa; phylum Arthropoda; class Insecta; order Orthoptera; family Tettigoniidae; genus Meconema; species Meconema thalassinum. The sequence goes on from OX336390.1 coordinate 346,596,568, forward strand.
ATAACCTCCCTATGAAGGCTTCCAAAAAGATGGTGTATTGGCTTTCACGGCCGGTGAATTAAAACTCAGCAATTCTTCTAGGTTTGTGCCATGTCTTGTGTGGGGTTTCGCCTAGGACACCAAGCTAGGCTCATCGGCGGGCTCTTGGTGTCCCTGCCCGGACCCCCACAGGAGTATCGAACTGCGCGATACCTCCCTTTATATAGAGTGCAACTGCACGCCCTGACTGCGAGTATCGCGCAGTTCGATACTCCTGTGGGGGTCCGGGCAGGGACACCAAGAGCCCGCCGATGAGCCTAGCTTGGTGTCCTAGGCGAAACCCCACACAAGACACGGCACAAACCTAGAAGAATTGCTGAGTTACAAAAGCCTTACCTTGGCAATCCAAATAAGGTTTTGAATATTCCAGAAGGGAATATGATGCAGTTTCATTTGCGCGGATGATTTATCAATAAATCATCTAAATAGTCCGGTTAGCTCAAATAATGCCAGCGTTTCGCCCCTGTGTGCCGTTGGGCTCGTCAGTTGGTACAGACACATCTACAAATACTCGTGGCTAGCAAATACAGAGAAGGCCATGCAAGACACAAAATACAAGCAGTATTGACGTCACGAGCATTCCAATGTGCTGCGTGAGTCAAACTCCCTTTCATAAAGACAAAAGCCTTACCTTGGCAATCCAAATAAGGTTTTGAATATTCCAGAAGGGAATTTGATGCAGTTTCCATTTGAGCGGATGAATTATCAATAAATGATCAAAATGGTCCGGTTAGCTCAAACAATGCCAGCGTTTCGCCCCAGTGTGCCGTTGGGCTCATCAGTTGGTACAGACACACCTAGGAATACTCGTGGCTAGCACATAATGAGAAGGCCATGCAAGACACAAAATACAAGCAGTATTGACGTCACGAGCATGCCAATGTGCTACGGAAATCAAACTCCCTTTCATAAGACAACAGCCTTACCTTGGCAATCCAAATACGGTTTTGAATATTCCAGAAGGGAATATGATGCAGTTTCCATTTGAGCGGATGAATTATCAATAAATGATCAAAATGGTCCGGGTAGCTCAAACAATGCCAGTGTTTCGCCCCAGTGTGCCGTTGGCCTCGTCAGTTGGTACAGACTCACCTACCAATAGGCGTGGCTAGCACATACTGACAAGGCCATGCAAGACACAAAATACAAGCAGTATTGACGTCACGAGCATGCCAATGTGCTACGGGAGTCAAACTCCCTTTCATAAAGGCAAAAGCCTTACCTTGGCAATCCAAATAAGGTTTTGAATATTCCAGAAGGGAATATGATGCAATTTCCATTTGAGCGGATGAATTATCAATAAATGATCAAAATGGTCCGGTTAGCTCAAACAATGCCAGCGTTTCGCCCCAGTGTGCCGTTGGGCTCGTCAGTTGGTACAGACACACCTACCAATACGCGAGGCTTGCACATACTGAGAAGGCCATGCAAGACAGAAAAATACAAGCAGTATTGACGTCACGAGCATGCCAATGTGCTACGGGAGTCAAACTCCCTTTCATAAAGACAAAAGCCTTACCTTGGCAATCCAAATACGGTTTTGAATATTCCAGAAGGGAATTAATGCAGTTTCCATTTGAGCGGATGATTTATCAATAAATGATCAAAGTAGTCCGGTTAGCTCAAACAATGCCAGCGTTTCGCCCCAGTGTGCCGTTGGGCTCGTCAGTTGGTACAGACATACCTACCAATACGCGTGGCTAGCACATACTGAGAAGGCCATGCAAGACACAAAATACAAGCAGTATTGACGTCACGAGCATGCCAATGTGCTACGGGAGACAAACTCCCTTTCGTAAAGACAAAAGCCTTACCTTGGCAATCCAAATAAGGTTTTGAATATTCCAGAAGGGAATATGATGCAATTTCCATCTGAGCGAATGAATTATCAATAAATGATCAAAATGGTCCGGTTAGCTCAAACAATGCCAGCGTTTCGACCCAGTGTGCCGTTGGGCTCGTCAGTTGGTACAGACACACCTACCAATACGCAAGGCTAGCTTATACCGATAAGGCCATGCAAGACACAAAATACAAGCAGTATTGACGTCACGAGCATGCCAATGTGCTACGGGAGTCAAACTCCCTTTCATCGAGACAATAGCCTTACCTTCGCAATCCAAATAAGGTTTTGGATATTCCAGAAGTGATATGATGCAGTTTCCATTTGAGCGGATGAATTATCAATAAATGATCAAAATGGTCCGGTTAGCTCAAACAATGCCAGCGTTTCGCCCCAGTGTGCCGTTGGGATCGTCAGTTGGTAAAGACACACCTACCAATAGACGTGGCTAGCACATACTGAGAAGGCCATGCAAGACACAAAATACAAGCAGTATTGACGTCACGAGCATTCCAATGTGCTACGGGAGTCAAACTCCCTTTTATAAAGACAAAAGCCTTACCTTGGCAATCCAAATAATGTTTTGAATATTCCAGAAGGGAATATGGTGCAGTTTCCATTTGAGCGGATGAATTATCAATAAATGATCAAAATGGTCCGGTTAGCTCAAACAATGCCAGCGTTTCGCCCCAGTGTGCCGTTGGGCTGGTCAGTTGGTACAGAAACACCTACCAATACGCGCGGCTAGCACATACTGAGAAGGCCATGCAAGACACAAAATACAAGCAGTATTGACGTCACGAGCATTCCAACGTGCTACGGGAGTCAAACTCCCTTTCATAAAGACAAAAGCCTTACCTTGGCAATCCAAATACGGTTTTGAATATTCCAGAATGGAATATGATGCAGTTTCCATTTGAGCGGATGAATTATCAGTAAATGATCAAAATGGTCCGGTTAGCTCAAACAATGCCAGCGTTTCGCCCCAGTGTGCCGTTTGGCTCGTCAGTTGGTAGAGACACACCTACCAATACGCGTGGCTAGCACATACTGAGAAGGCCATGCAAGACACAAAATACAAGCAGAATTGACGTCACGAGCATGCCAATGTGCTACGGGAGTCAAACTCCCGTTCATAAAGACAAAAGTCTTACCTTGGCAATCCAAATAAGGTTTTGAATATTCCAGAAGGGAATATGATGCAATTTCCATCTGAGCGGATGAATTATCAATAAGTGATAAAAATGGTCCGGTTAGCTCAAACAATGCCAGCGTTTTGACCCAGTGTGCCGTTGGGCTCATCAGTTGGTACAGACACACCTACCAATACGCGACGCTAGCTTATACCGATAAGGCCATGCAAGACACAAAATACAAGCAGTATTGACGTCACGAGCATGCCAATGTGCTACGGGAGTCAAACTCCCTTTCATCGAGACAATAGGCTTACCTTGGCAATCCAAATAAGGTTTTGAATATTCCAGAAGGGAATATGATGCAGTTTCCATTTGAGCGGATGAATTATCAATAAATGATCAAAATGGTCCGATTAGCCCAAACAATGCCAGCGTTTCGCCCCAGTGTGCCGCTGGGCTCGTCGGTTGGTACAGACACACCTACCAATACGCGTGGCTAGCACATACTGAGAAGGACATGCAAGACTCAAAATACAAGCAGTATTGATGTCACGAGCATGCCAATGTGCTACGGTAGTCAAACTCCCTTTCAAGAAGGCAAAAGCCTTTCCTTGGCATTCCAAATAAGGTTTTGAATTTTCCAGAAGGGAATATGGTGCAATTTCCATTTGAGCGGATGAATCATCAACAAATAATCAAAATGGTCCGGTTAGCTCAAACAATACCAGCGTTTCGCCCCAGTGTGCCGTTGGGCTCGTCAGTTGGTACAGACACACCTACCAATACGCGTGGCTAGCACATACTGAGAAGGCCATGCAAGACACAAAATACAAGAAGTATTGACGTCACGAGCATGCCAATGTGCTACGGGAGTCAAACTCCCTTTCATAAAGACAAAAGCCTTACCTTGGCAATCCAAATAATGTTTTGAATATTCCGGAAGGGAATATGATGCAGTTTCCTTGTGAGCGGATGAATTATCAATAAATGATCAAAATCGTCCGGTTAGCTCAAACAATGCCAGAGTTTCTCCCCAGTGTGCCGTTGGGCTCGTCAGTTGGTAAAGACACACCTACCAATAGGCGTGGCTAGCACATACAGAGAAGGCCATGCAAGACACAAAATACAAGCAGTATTGACGTCACGAGCATTCCAATGTGCTACGGGAGTCAAACTCCCTGTCATAAAGACAAAAGCCTTACCTTGGCAATCCAAATAATGTTTTGAATATTCCAGAAGGGAATATGGTGCAGTTTCCATTTGAGCGGATGAATTATCAATAAATCATCAAAATGGTCCGGTTAGCTCAAACAATGCCAGCGTTTCGCCCCTGTGTGCCGTTGGGCTCGTCAGTTGGTAAAGGCACACCTACCAATAGGCGTGGCTAGCACATACGGTGAAGGCCATGCAAGACACAAAATACAAGCAGTATTGACGCCATGAGCATTCCAATGTGCTACGGGAGTCAAACTCCCTTTCATAAAGACAAAAGCCTTACCTTGGCAATCCAAATACGGTTTTGAATATTCCAGAATGGAATATGATGCAGTTTCCATTTGAGCTGATGAATTGTCAATAAATGATCAAAGTGGCCCGGTTAGCTCAAACAATGCCAGCGTTTCGCCCCAGTGTGCCGTTGGGCTCGTCGGTTGGTACAGACACACCTACCAATACGCATGGCTAGCACATACTGAGAAGGCCATGCAAGACACAAAATACAAGCAGTATTGACGTCAAGAGCATGCCAATGTGTTACGGGTGTCAAACTCCCTTTCATGAAGACAAAAGCCTTACCTTGGCAATCCAAATAAGGTTTTGAATATTGTAGAAGGAAATATGGTGCAATTTCCATTTGAGCGGATGAATCATCAATAAATGATCAAAATGGTCCGGTTAGCTCAAACAAAACCAGCGTTTCGCCCCAGTGTGCCGTTGGGCTCGTCAGTTGATACAGACACACCTACCAATACGCGTGGCTAGCACATACTGAGAAGGCCATGCAAGTCACAAAATACTAGGAATATTGACGTCTCGAGCATGCCAATGTGCTACGGGATTCAAAGTCCCATTCATCAGGACAAAAGCCTTACCTTGGCAATCCAAATAAGGTTTTGAATATTCCAGAAGGGAATATGGTGCAGTTTCCATTTGAGGGGATGAATTATCAATAAATGATCAAAATGGTCCGGTTTGCTCAAACAATGCCAGCGTTTCGCCCCAGTGTGCCGTTGGGCTCGTCAAATGGTACAGACACACCTACCAATACGCGTGGCTAGCACATACTGAGACGGCCATGCAAGACACAAAATACAAGCAGTATTGACGTCACGAGCATGCCAATGTGCTACGGGTGTCAAACTCCCTTTCATCAGGACAAAAGCCTTACCATGGCAATCCAAATAAGGTTTTGAATATTCCAGAAGGGAATATGGTGCAGTTCCCATTTGAGCGGATGAATTATCAGTAAATGATCAAAATGGTCCGGTTAGCTCAAACAATGCCAGCGTTTCGCCCCAGTGTGCCGTTGGGCTCGTCAGTTGGTACATACACACCTACCAATACGCGCGGCTAGCACATACTGAGAAGGCCATGCAAGACACGAAATACAAGCAGTATTGACGTCACGAGCTTTCCAACGTGCTACGGGAGTCAAACTCCCTTTCATAAAGACAAAAGCCTTACCTTGGCAATCCAAATACGGTTTTGAATATTCCAGAGTGGAATATGATGCAGTTTCCATTTGAGCGGATGAATTATCAATAAATGATCAAAATGGTCCGGTTATGTCAAACAATGCCAGCGTTTCGCCCCAGTGTGCCGTTGGGCTCGTCAGTTGGTACAGACACACCTACCACTACGCGTGGCTAGCACATACTGAGAAGGCCATGCAAGACACAAAATAGAAGCAGTATTGACGTCACGAGCATGCCAATGTGCTACGGGAGTCAAACTCCCTTTCATAAAGACAAAAGCCTTACATTAGCAATCCTAATAAGGTTTTGAATATTCCAGAAGGGAATATGATGCAATTTCCATTTGAGAGGATGAATTATCAATAAATGACCTAAATGGTCCGGTTAGCTCAAACAATGCCAGCGTTTCGCCCCAGTGTGCCGTTGGGCTCGTCAGTTGGTACAGACACACCTACCAATACGCGCGGCTAGCACATACTGAGAAGGCCATGCAAGACACAAAATACAAGCAGTATTGACGTCACGAGCATGCCAATGTGCTACGGGAGTCAAACTCCCTTTCATAAAGACAAAAGCCTTACCATGGCAATCCAAATACGGTTTTGAATATTCCAGAAGGGAATATGATGCAGTTTCCATTTGAGCGGATGAATTATCAATAAATGATCAAAAACGTCCGGTTAGCTCAAACAATGCCAGCGTTTCGCCCCAGTTTGCCGTTGGGCTCGTCATTTGGTACAGACACACCTACCACTACGCGTGGCTAGCACATACTGAGAAGGCCATGCAAGACACAAAATAGAAGCAGTATTGACGTCACGAGCATGCCAATGTGATACGGGAGTCAAACTCCCTTTCATAAAGACAAAAGCCTTACCTTAGCAATCCTAATAAGGTTTTGAATATTCCAGAAGGGAATATGGTGCAGTTTCCATTTGAGAGGATGAATTATCAATAAATCACCAAAATGGTCCGGTTAGCTCAAACAATGCCAGCGTTTCGCCCCAGTGTGCCGTTGGGCTCGTCAGTTGGTAAAGACACACCTGCCAATAGGCGTGGCTAGCACATACTGAGAAGGCCATGCAAGACACAAAATACAAGCAGTATTGACGTCACGAGCATGCCAATGTGCTACGGGAGTCAAACTCCCTTTCATAAAGACAAAAGCCTTACCTTGGCAATCCAAATAATGTTTTGAATATTCCAGAAGGGAATATGGTGCAGTTTCCATTTGAGCGGATGAATTATCAATAAATGATCAAAATGGTCCGGTTAGCTCAAACAATGCCAGCGTTTTGCCCCAGTGTGCCGTTGGGCTCGTCAGTTGGTACAGACACACCTACAAATACGCGAGGCTAGCTTATACCGAGAAGGCCATTCAAGAAACAAAATACAAGCAGTATTGACGTCACGAGCATGCCAATGTGCTACGGGAGTCAAACTGCCTTTCATCGAGACAATAGCCTTACCTTGGCAATCCAAATAAGGTTTTGAATATTCCAGAAGGGAATATGATGCAGTTTCCATTTGAGCGGATGAATTATCAATAAATGATCAAAATGGTCCGGTTAGCTCAAACAATGCCAGCGTTTCGCCCCAGAGTGCCGTTGGGCTCGTCGGTTGGTACTGTACCCGATACCTATTTTAGGCTATCGGCTACGCCAGCTGACATTAAGCTGTAGTTGAGGTTTTGGAAAGCAAGCAGACAAGATAGCGCATCGATCGCGTCAAGAAGAAAGCCAAGATGACGTAGGAGATCAAGAATCAAGGAGGCATTGAAATCTGTAAGAAGATAGAATTATTAATAAAGATGTGAAGCTTTATTGAAATATATATGGGATTATAATAAGTTAAAACAACTTAGAAGAGTATATATGACATGCATTATATGTGGAAATAATTTTATGGAAATAAGTTATTGTATAACAGAACAGCCGAGAGGAGTCGGGTTCGAGACTATCTTCGTGACGTGGGAGCACTATGGTGGGGAGAATTAGCCACGTGCCGCACGAAGCTCATAAGCTGGAACACAGCGCTGAGCAGTTCAGTTGGGCTCAATGAGGCGAGCAGTACAGAGCAGCTCTATAGCACAGCGAGACGGGCATTGAAGGTCACGCAACACACGTAAACCGTCACGGCAAGTGTAGGCGACATTTCTCGCATCACCGAGCAACAGAGGCCGCGCGGGTCGTTGATACAGGCGACCTAGCCGAGAAGACAATTGTAGATAGCCGGGGTATTTCAAAACCACACTGATCGCATATGAAGACTTTATTTCAAGCTTCATTTCGACGTTGTTCGAACACAGGCTTTCACAAATAACCTTATAACCATGCTGTTATATAATACATTCAAACGACTTTTTACTATTTCAAGTAAACTGAATGTTTAGCATAGGCTCTGATGAACATTACAGCGTGCATTTATAAGAATTTTATCTTATGCCATTTTCATGGATTACATATTATAGACAGATACAGGGTGTATCGTAATCATGAACACTATCTAGTAAAATTTTTATTTTACTCAAGGGGAACTTTGCAGTAAGTTGAGATTGGACTTACAATTCTCAAACTGAACATTTATCGGAACAGTGGCGTATATTAGAAGAGGAGTAGGGGGTCCGCTGTTTCCATGAACTTTTCGAGAAGGAGTTGGACGATATCCGCTATGGGTAATCCGAGGTTCAACATGACCGAGTAAACGTGAATAGAGACAAGATGGCACCACAGAGCGATGGATTCGATTCCTGACGAGAGGAGTCCAACAGCTGATTCGCTTGGGATTTCGAAGGAAATCGTCATTTCATGGATGAAATGATATTCACGCCGATCTTACGAGAAATTTTTAGGTAGGGAAAATCGACGATCTTGGAAATTATATTACAACTGATAATGAAAGGTATTGTAAGAGTTCTAACTACCTGATTCGATTATTTTCATGAATACTGGGCACACATGTATATTTTTCTAATAGGAGTGATTTGATTATTAAGACATGGTTTGAATTTATATACTTCGAATTTGCTAGAATATGGAGTGACCATATGATATGGCAGGCATCATTATACGAAATTCTCACCGTTGTTTGGCTTTATTAAGCAGATGTTTGGTCTTTTAGACATTTTTCCAGCTAGGATATTTTTCATGAATAGTTTTTTTTGTGTAACGAGTATTTCGAACTCGTGATCTGCAATTGATTATCAGAAACTACTTCGTCAGTTCATTGCATACTAGCGAGTGTGTATTATTCATCAGTAGGGAGTTTTTTCCATTGGATTGTTTGGAGATATTAAGAAGTTATTCACTTTAGTGAATGAACGTCGCTTTTATATGACAACTAGAAACTTGTTGATTCCTTTCTAGTACATTCATTCATATAGTCCACGAGGTGGGGTCCTTCGTATTTATACGATTGTATGGTGGCTACTCACCTTACCCACCGTTCAGGGAACTATCATCCAAGTCGACGGGGCGAGGTCCTTCGTATTTATACGATTGCACGGTGGTTACACATCTTACTCGCCATTGAGGAACTCATTTTATCATCCGAATGTACACGAGATGTAAGTGAATTAAACAAGGAACTACTAGTCACATATCAGTCGAAATTTTGTTAAATAAGGTAACGATAAATGTCAACAGGATTGCATTTAGTAATTCTTGTTTGCCAATCCAATATTTTGTTGCTATACTCTTTTGAGAGTAATTTCAGTTTAACAGCTATTACAGCTGATGCTTTGATGATTTTTATAATTGTATTTGATACCTTTGAGAAGGATTTAAAGTAATTGAATCTTATAAGATTAATCATTAATGGTCATAATTATTTTAAGGCAGATCAGTATTGCAGATTTTGATGTGAGAGATTATAGCACATTGGTGTTTTTCTACGATGTGAATTATGAAACTTGTGAAAGAGAATTTATGCTATTTGAAAGCAAATATTAAATTACTGAAGTAATGTTTTTCCAATTGTTTAAGAAGTTGTCTAGATATGATCAGAGTAATTACAGTCATTGGAGATTATGTGCGTTAATAATTTGAAGCCATTTATATATTTTTGTAGATCATGCAACGTGGTTAAATGAAGTTTGTGATAGGCATTTTGTGGAATTTGCCATTTGATAGTTGCAACGTTGATAATGTATTTTGAAGCGGACATGAGGTCGTCGTACCCAGTCTAGCGTATTTGTTGAGATTCATGCTGTATGTGCTGAATATTTATGGAGTTTTTGTAGTAATTCTTATATTCAAATGTGATATTTGGAATATTGAAGAAATATAATGTCGTTGTGGATAGTTAGATCCAACGTGATGTCGTGGAGACAATAATATTTTTGGCATGATAATTAAATACGAGATATAACTTGGAAGTAATAAAACTGTAAGACAACGTTCTATAAACCTTATTAAACAATTTGTTAGGAAATTAAACAAATAAATGAAGTTGATAATACAAGATTTTCTGAAAATAATAATTAATGAAATAATAATCTGAGATTTAAGCATATTAACGATCTGACCTAATGAAATAAAAATCAGAATGACTAGATGAAATAATAATCTAAATAACCAGATGATTGAAATTTAAATAAGTTGATAAATTAAATTTTGAAATAAATCGATGAATTAAATAAGTGGATGAATTAAAGATTGAATTGATTAAACTGATTGAAATGAATTATTAGACGATTGTAATGATGATGAATAACTGAATTAGAAGGTGATGATTAATTAAAGAAGCTGATGATTAATGAATTTATATGCAATTAAATAAATTTGATTGAGAGATAATTCGAAGGAATTGCAACTTGAAATGTGAATTTAAATGATGTAATGGTGAGGAATTAACGATTCTGACAGGAATATTTGGAATTTTGAAGTGAGAATTAATGTGAGGAATATTTAATTTTGATAATAATGATGAGGATGACCAATGAGAATTTGAATTTTCTGTAATTCACAGATAAGAGATTAATGACGATGTAAATAATGTAAATTAATTATTCAATGTTTAGGAACATTTGATTAACATGTTCTACGTTCAAATTATACCATGCAAACCATAATTTATGTGATATTTAACATGAGTGATTATTATATGTGTATGTTTAGGCAGATTAGTAACTTAATTAAATCCACATTGATGTTAAATTAAAGAGAATTAGGTCTCAGGTTTCACAAATGTCAGTGACGAAAGACATAGTGCGACAGTGATCCTGAGAACCCAAGAGAACTTTATACATTTTCTTGTTATGTGGATTGAAATAATTTTGCATTAGAAAGGAGATGGTTCGATTATGGACAATGACAATTTAACTTTGCATTCGACCATACTCTTAGGTAGGAATTATATTTAAAATGTCTGTCTGACTATCAAAGTAGAATAAATTTGTTTTTATCTTAGTTGTGATCTGATGATGGTGTGATGTTCCTTTTTCTTTCCTTGTCTTGAGTAAGGCTTATCCGGAAAGGAAGTGGTTTTGCTAGGAATTCAGTTGATGGCGCCCATTTATATTTGAATTATTTTTATTAACTTAAGCCCGTAACGACCCTAGAGATACTTTGTCTCGTGAAACCCACTGCTTTTTCAAGAACTCAGCTGAATTTCCGACACATTCCTTATTTGACTAGAGGTTCATTTAACTCCGCTCTGTCCTGGAACTCCAGGGATGTGATGTTATAGCAGATGGGTCATCGCATCCCCAGGACGAACGGGTACAGTACAGACACACCTACCAATACGCATGGCAAGCACATACTGAGAAGGCCATGCAAGACACAAAATACAAGCAGTATTAACGTCACGAGCATGCCAATGTGTTACGGGAGTCAAACTCCCTTTCATTTTCTTATATTCTATTTCTTGTATTTCTCGGTGGAATATTAGTATTATTTATTTATATTACTACGCTTGCATCCAATGAACTTTTCTCAATTCCAACTAAATCTTTAATTATTATGTTATTCTTATCCTCCCTAGTAATTTCTCTCTCTCTAATAACAGATTCAACTTTATGGAATCTATTAAATTTTAATGAAGAAATGAATAATATTAATAATGATTTAATTACCTTGCATGATGAATCCAATTATCTCCTTACTAAATTATATAATAAACCAACAGATTTAATTACACTTATGTTAGTAAATTATTTATTTTTAACTCTTATTGCTATTGTAAAAATTACTAACATTTTTCAAGGTCCTCTTCGCCCTAAAAACTAATGAATAAACCAATCCGCACCTCCCACCCTTTATTTAAAATTGCCAATAGAGCATTAGTGGATCTCCCTGCACCTTCCAATATCTCTGCTTGATGGAATTTCGGTTCACTTTTAGGACTTTGTTTAATAATTCAAATTGCAACAGGACTATTTTTAGCAATACATTACACTGCAAATATTGATTTAGCCTTTAATAGTGTAGCTCATATTTGTCGTGACGTAAATTATGGTTGATTTCTACGTACCCTTCATGCCAATGGTGCCTCATTCTTTTTCATTTGTCTCTACTTACATGTAGGACGAGGAATGTACTATGGCTCTTATAATTATTTACACACATGAATAACAGGAGTCATCATTCTATTTCTTGTTATAGGAACAGCCTTTATAGGCTATGTCCTCCCTTGAGGGCAAATATCTTTTTGAGGTGCTACTGTAATTACCAACCTGCTGTCAGCTATCCCATATTTAGGAACAGAACTTGTCCAATGAGTTTGAGGGGGTTTTAGTGTAGATAATGCAACCTTAACTCGATTTTTCACCTTCCATTTTGTTCTTCCATTTATTGTCTCAGCTGCTGTTATAATTCATTTATTATTCCTTCACCAGACAGGATCTAATAATCCTTTAGGACTAAATAGAGATGTTGACAAAATCCCTTTTCATCCCTATTTTTCTTTTAAGGATCTCTTTGGATTTATTATTATAGTAGCAACTCTTATTTTCTTAAGCCTCCTTGAACCTTATATACTAGGAGATCCAGATAATTTTATCCCGGCCAATCCTCTTGTTACCCCTGTCCATATTCAACCTGAATGATACTTCTTATTTGCTTATGCAATTCTCCGATCTATCCCTAATAAATTAGGAGGTGTAATTGCCCTAGTAATATCCATTGCTATTCTATTAATTTTACCATTTTACAACAGTAATAGATTCCGAGGTACCCAATTTTATCCAATTAATCAAATCCTATTCTGATCAATAACAACAATTGTTATTTTATTAACGTGAATTGGTGCGCGTCCTGTTGAAGACCCTTATATCCTAACTGGACAAATCTTAACTGTTCTTTATTTCGCTTACTACTTAATTAATCCTCTTGTTCTCATAACTTGAGATAAATTAGTAAATTAGTTATAAAGCTTTATGAAAGCGTATGTTTTGAAAACATAAGACAGAAGTTAAATTCTTCTATTAACTTTACTAAAATAAATACACTAAATTAGAATAGAAAATATAATAATTTTTAACCCCAAATAAAAAAATAAAAAATTTAAGGACAAAGGTAAAAATCTTTTCCAAGCTAAATATATTAATTTATCATAACGAAACCGAGGAAGTGTTCCTCGAACTCAAATAAAAACCAAGGACAAAAATGTTAACTTAAAAAAAAATAAGAAAGAAAAAGTATCTCTTCCTATAAATATTACACAAAATAACATTCTCATAAATAAAATTCTTGCATATTCTGCTATAAAAATTAATGCAAAACCTCCACTTCTATATTCTACATTAAATCCTGATACTAGTTCAGATTCTCCTTCAGCAAAATCAAAAGGATTTCGATTAGTTTCAGCTAAACAAGAGGCAAATCAGGCTAACATAAAGGAAAGGACAAAAACATAAACCAAGTATAATTTTGATATGTTATAAAATTCAATAAACAATACCCATCAATAAGAAACACAAATGATAACAAAATTAAAGCTAAACTTACCTCATAAGAAATTGTCTGAGCCACAGCCCGAAGACCTCCCAATAAGGCATAATTAGAATTAGAAGATCATCCAGCAATTATAACTGTATAAACTCCTATACTTGTACAACACAAAAAAATAATAATCCTAAATTAAATGAAAACATCACTGACAAAAAAGGATAAACTATTCAAACAAATAAAACTAAGAATAATCTAAAAACAGGAGAAAAATAATACAAAAAGTAATTTGATAACAAAGGATAAGTTGATTCCTTAGTTAAAAGTTTAATTACATCAGCAAACGGTTGTGGTAATCCAATAAACCCAACTTTATTAGGTCCTTTTCGAATTTGAATATATCCTAATACCTTACGCTCCAATAAGGTTAAAAATGCCACTCCAAGCAAAACTCCTACAATCAAAATCAATGCACTTACTAACCCAGTTATAACTTCCTTTATCAATACTATTTGTAATAATTTACATATTTGAATTCTAAATTCAAGGCACTCTTTCTGCCAAAATAGTTAATAAAAATCATTCTCTACAAAATTATTTTAAGTATTTGGTCCTTTCGTACTAAAATACCTTCACCTAATGAGGATAGAAACCAACCTGGCTTACACCGGTTTGAACTCAGATCATGTAAGGATTTAAAGGTCGAACAGACCTATAAATTAAACTTCTACACCTAATTATATTCCTTAATCCAACATCGAGGTCGCAATCTTTCTTGTTGATATGAACTCTTAAAAAAAATTACGCTGTTATCCCTAAGGTAACTTTATCTTACAATCAATAATAATGGATCAAATATTCATAAATCAATGTACTTTTAATAAAGAGTTATTTAAATCTCTATGTCACCCCAACACAATATATTTTTAAAAATATTTCAACAATTCAAAATTAAATATTCTTATAATATATAAAGCTCTATAGGGTCTGCTCGTCCTCCATTTCTATTTAAGCCATTTGACTCAAAAGTTAAATTCTATATTTTACATTGAGACAGTTAATATTTCGTCAAACCATTCATTCTAGCCCTCAATTAAAAAACTAATGATTATGCTACCTTTGCACAGTCAAAATACTGCGGCCCTTTAAATAATCAGTGGGCAGGCCCGACTTTAAATTATACACTAAAAGACATGTTTTTGTTAAACAGGCGAATATTAATTTTGCCTAATTCCTTAATATAAATTCTAATAATAAATTTTATTAATACATTTAATTATACTAATTTCATCATTATTTCAAATAACACGTTAATTATTAAATTATCCTAATTCACTAATTAAACTTTTTATAAAATCATAAACAATCAAAATAATTTATAACATTATTAACTTGATGACTAATTTAAAGTCTACAATTTTAATCACATTTTTAAAAATTATAATTTACAATTTAAAGCTTATCCCTCAAACTATTTTCTAGTCTACATAATCACTTATCAATTTAAATAATTACTTAAACTAAACTGAATTAAATTCATTTCTTAGGAAACTAGATATCTTAAAAAACGATTAACATTTCATTACTAATATAATATTTTTAATAAATATATTACATTAAATAACATATTATATTAGCTCTTTTTAACTCGAGAAATATAAATTCCTTACAAAATTTTTAATAAACCCTGATACACAAGGTACAATATAAATTTACTTCCTAAAAAATAATTTTTCAAATATTTCATAATTCTTTCACAATACTACTACACTATAAATTTTCATATGTTTTCTATAAACTATACTAAAAAAAAATCTCTTCTTAAAATTACTTTCATTAAAATAAATTTATACATACTTATAATTAATATTCGTCTTTCAAAGTAATTCGAATCGCACGAAATTCTCTTCAATGTAAATGAAATGCTTTACTTTAAAGCTTCACTTTGACATTCTAGATACACTTTCCAGTACATCTACTATGTTACGACTTATCTCACCTTAATTAATGAGAGCGACGGGCGATGTGTACATGTTTTAGAGCTACAATCACAATATCATAATATAACAACATTACTTTCAAATCCACCTTCAACTTATCTATTTCAAGATAATATCCGTTTAAATATTCAATTTTATTGTAATCCATCTCCTATTCAATCATAAGCTGCACCTTGACCTGACATAAATTTTATTACAAAATCTAGAAAATTCTTTCTCTTAAAAGATAATCTTACGACGGCGGTATACAAGCTGACATTACAAAATTAAATTTATTATAGTGTGTATTATCAATTACAGGACAGATTCCTCTGAAAAGACTAAAACACCGCCAAATTCTTTAAGTTTAAAGAACTTAACTATTACTACTCAAGTATTATATTTTATATTTAAAAATAATAGGGTATCTAATCCTAGTTTAAGTTTTAAATTTCAAAGCTTCATTATCCTATAAAAATCTATTTAATTTTCAAATTCTACCTTCTAAAATCAATTAAAATCTTTTTCTTTAATAAACTAACTTTAACACTGATAATATTCATTCAAGTCCTACGTATAACCGCGACTGCTGGCACGACTTTTGTCGACCATAAATCAAATTACTAATTCTAAATTGCCTTAATTATTAATATTAAATACTGCGAATAATATATATATATCATTTAGATCTTATTATAACCCACAAAAATTTACATGTAAAATATTCAAACAATAAATTATTAAGTAAGAATAAAACTTTCACAAATACCTATAACATATTGGTTCAATTATAATAATTTATAACAATTTATATAATACTTTAATTATTAAAAGAAAGAGAGAAAAGAGAGAATATATATATATATACATTTATACACAAGATTATTTTATTAAAGTCAACTACTATAACTATATTAGTACTCATTATATCATCTCTTTTATACAAATACCAATAACTATATCACAACTCAAGCAACAAGCCATTTTACCATTTTCGTTACAATTCGTTTCTCACAACCAAACATTTTAATCGATTTTTCATCCCAGTCCTCAATACCCAAATCAAAATTTGGCATCCAATAAAATTCGTTTCTCACCAACCTTCAAAATCTCATTCAACAACCGTGTCATAACTCAAGCAACAAGCCATTTTACCATTTTCGTTACAATTCGTTTCTCACAACCAAACATTTTAATCGATTTTTCATCCCAGTCCTCAATACCCAAATCAAAATTTGGCATCCAATAAAATTCGTTTCTCACCAACTTTCAAAATCTCATTCAACAACCGTGTCATAACTCAAGCAACAAGCCATTTTACCATTTTCGTTACAATTCGTTTCTCACCAACCAAACATTTTAATCGATTTTTCATCCCAGTCCTCAATACCCAAATCAAAATTTGGCATCCA
Organism: Meconema thalassinum; assembly: GCA_946902985.2. Lineage (NCBI taxonomy): Eukaryota > Metazoa > Arthropoda > Insecta > Orthoptera > Tettigoniidae > Meconema > Meconema thalassinum. The sequence goes on from OX336390.1 coordinate 346,613,559, forward strand.
ATAAAATTCGCTTCTCAGCCAACCTTCAAAATCTCATTCAACAACCGTGTCATAACTCAAGCAACAAGCCATTTTACCATTTTCGTTACAATTCGTTTCTCACCAACCAAACATTTTAATCAATTTTTCATCCCAGTCCTCAATACTCAAATCAAAATTTGGCATCCAATAAAATTCGTTTCTCACCAACCTTCAAAATCTCATTCAACAACCGTGTCATAACTCAAGCAACAAGCCATTTTACCATTTTCGTTACAATTCGTTTCTCACCAACCAAACATTTTAATCGATTTTTCATCCCAGTCCTCAATACCCAAATCAAAATTTGGCATCCAATAAAATTCGTTTCTCATCCAACCTTCAAAATCTCATTCAACAACCGTGTCATAACTCAAGCAACAAGCCATTTTACCATTTTCGTTACAATTCGTTTCTCACCAACCAAACATTTTAATCGATTTTTCATCCCAGTCCTCAATACCCAAATCAAAATTTGGCATCCAATAAAATTCGTTTCTCACCAACCTTCAAAATCTCATTCAACAACCGTGTCATAACTCAAGCAACAAGCCATTTTACCATTTTCGTTACAATTCGTTTCTCACCAACCAAACATTTTAATCGATTTTTCATCCCAGTCCTCAATACCCAAATCAAAATTTGGCATCCAATAAAATTCGTTTCTCACCAACCTTCAAAATCTCATTCAACAACCGTGTCACAACTCAAGCAACAAGCCATTTTACCATTTTCGTTACAATTCGTTTCTCACCAACCAAACATTTTAATCGATTTTTCATCCCAGTCCTCAATACCCAAATCAAAATTTGGCATCCAATAAAATTCGTTTCTCACCAACCTTCAAAATCTCATTCAACAACCGTGTCATAACTCAAGCAACAAGCCATTTTACCATTTTCGTTACAATTCGTTTCTCACCAACCAAACATTTTAATCGATTTTTCATCCCAGTCCTCAATACCCAAATCTAAATTTGGCATCCAATAAAATTCGTTTCTCATCCAACCTTCAAAATCTCATTCAACAACCGTGTCATAACTCAAGCAACAAGCCATTTTACCATTTTCGTTACAATTCGTTTCTCACCAACCAAACATTTTAATCGATTTTTCATCCCAGTCCTCAATACCCAAATCAAAATTTGGCATCCAATAAAATTCGTTTCTCACCAACCTTCAAAATCTCATTCAACAACCATGTCATAACTCAAGCAACAAGCCATTTTACCATTTTCGTTACAATTCGTTTCTCACCAACCAAACATTTTAATCGATTTTTCATCCCAGTCCTCAATACCCAAATCAAAATTTGGCATCCAATAAAATTCGTTTCTCACCAACCTTCAAAATCTCATTCAACAACCGTGTCATAACTCAAGCAACAAGTCATTTTACCATTTTCGTTACAATTCGTTTCTCACCAACCAAACATTTTAATCGATTTTTCATCCCAGTCCTCAATACCCAAATCAAAATTTGGCATCCAATAAAATTCGTTTCTCATCCAACCTTCAAAATCTCATTCAACAACCGTGTCATAACTCAAGCAACAAGCCATTTTACCATTACGTTACAATTCGCTTCTCACCAACTCAACATTTTAATCGATTTTTCATCCCAGTCCTCAATACCCAAATCAAAATTTGGCATCCAATAAAATTCGTTTCTCATCCAACCTTCAAAATCTCATTCAACAACCGTGTCACAACTCAAGCAACAAGCCATTTTACCATTTTCGTTACAATTCGTTTCCCATAATCAGATATTTTCTCAAATTCATATAAATTGCCTAAAAATCCAGAAAACAATTCATAAATGATAGCAATAGTCAAATAATTAAAAAAAAAAAATTCCCCCCCAAATTCATATTTTTTTATCTAAAACTCAAATATTATTGTATCTTTTCCCTATAAACGGTTTTCTTAACTTTTATAGAAAAATATAAAGTCATGGTACAAAAATAGGTTAAAAAGATAAAAAATAATAAAAGCTCGCGCCCGCGGTTAATCAATAAGGTACCATATATTTATCCAATTATATAATATAATAACCGTAACAAATATTTAATTAATGGGTATTTTTTTTTTTTTTTCATTATTGTATTTTATCCTATATACTTCAAATTTTTGGTCAATTTATAATAAATGCGTATTTTAATAAAATACTTTAATCTATTAATAAAAATAAATAAATAAATAAACTATATAGGTTGTTATGTATATATAGTATATTTAATTATATTACAATATACATTTATATATATATAAATAAATATATAATATGAATAAAGATTGCGATCCTCTACAATGTCATAAATATTTTTAAGATCCTTTCTTCAGCTTTATTATATTAGTATAGATTAATAATAATAACTAGATGAAACCCGTCAAAACATGACGGACAATGGAAAACAAATTTACTGAAGAAGCTTCTTACATAAGTTACATTCTTTGTACGATTACTTTTTAGCACTATTGCAACTTTAAGGGCGTCAAAAGATAGCACTCTCAGCATTGCAACATATTGCTGGTCATGACTGAAAACGTGATGAGGTCATCATCATCTTGCACAGTTTCCAGCCACTGGCCGGGTCTGTTTGGAACACAAGCCTCTCCAACGTCTTCTGTCTTCCCACCATCTCTCAGCCTCCACCCTTGTCCAGTCTTCTCCTCTCTTCTTCACGCTTTCTTCCACCCCCTTCAGCCACCTGTCTCTCGGTCTCCCTCTTGGTCTCTTTCCTTCCCACTTCGTCTCGTGTATCCTCCTGGGTATCCTCTTCTCCTCCATTCGTTTTACATGTCCATACCATCTAAGTCTAGATTTCTCTATACCATCCTGTGATGGTTCCTCCTTCATTAATTCTCTGGTCCTCTCATTTCTTATTCTGTCCCTCTTTGTAGCTCCTATACTGCTTCTCAAGAACCTCATCTCACTGGCCTGTATTTTGCTCTTCTCCCTTCCTTTCATAACCCAGGTCTCCGAGGCATACGTCAGGATAGGGACATAGTACGATATATGATCTACTTGCTGTTCTGAGAGACATCCCTGCTCCATAACATGCATCTCACACTCCTCCGGAATGCTTCTGCCTGTCTCCCCCGCTCATTTATTTCTCTACCGTTTCTTCCATTCTCTTGTATCAGGCTTCCCAGATACTTGAAACTCTCCACTTTCTTAAGCTGTTCCCCACCAATTGTTATTCCCGTTGTGGTCCTTTCCTTCTTCCTTGTTGTGATCACCATCTCACTCTTATTTTTGCTAAATTTCATTCCATATCTTTGTATTATTCCTTCCCACACGTCCAACTGTTCCTGTACCTCCTCCTCCTTGTTTCCACAATCATCAAATCATCCGCAAACACCATTGCTTTTATCTTTCCTTCCCCAATTACTTGTGCCGCTCGGGTCATTATGTCATCCATCACCACAATGAAATGTAACGGTGATAGTGCACTTCTTTGTTTCAGGCCGTTTCTCTGTTCCACCCAGTCCGATCTCTCTCCTCCCACTTTCACACAGCTCACGCTTCCCTTGTACATCTCTTTTATCCTCCTTATAGTCCATTTTTCTACTCCTCTCTCCTCCAGGGACTTCCATACTTTGTTTCTGCATACACTGTCATATGCTTTCTCAATGTCCAGGAAGGCCATCAGTAGATCTGTTCCATACTCATAGTGCTGTTCTTGTAACTGACTTACAGCAAAAATCAAATCCACTGTGGACCTTCCTGCTCTGAAGCCATGTTGTTCTTTCCTCATCCCTCCTTCTATCCTTGTCCTAATTCTCCTTTCTAAAACTTTCTCAAACATCTTTGCACAATGACTCATCAGTGTTATTCCCCGATAGTTTTTGCATTCTGTTCTACTACCTTTCTTGAAGATCGGGACAATTATTCCCTTTTTCCAGTCCTCTGGGGTCTTCCTTTCCTTCCATGCTGCCTTCATCACTCGGTACAACCATTGTATCCCCACCTCTCCTGCTGCTCTCACCATCTCCACACTCAACTCATCCACACCCGGTGCCTTCCCTCATTACATCTTCCTCACTGCATCTTCCACTTCTTTCCATGTTAAGTCCTTTTCTGTTTGCAGTTCATCTACTGTACCTCTTCCCCGATTTCTTCTTCCTCGCCGTGGTTTCCATTTGGGTTCAGAAGTTCTTCAAAATATTCTTTCCACATTTTCTTCAGTTCTTCCCTATTTTCTATCCCTTGTCCCCTTTTGTTCACCATTCTGACATAATCCGTAGGATCCTTCCGCCTCTTATTCTTTACCATCCCATACAGGACCTTTTTTGTACCTTCACTATCCTGCTGGTCATGACTTAAAACGTGATGAGGTAAATAGCCCAATACGTTCAAGAGTTTCTCCTTGAGCTTGATTGATTGTGATAAAGTAGGCCGAGCGAATAGGACATTGTTGCCTATTAAAAGAAAATGTACTGTACCTGCAAGTGTTTTATCGGAAGGTGTTAAATCAAGTCGTAGGATTTGATCTCTCTGCCTAATATTACTGCACCTATTATATCCGAATCCAAGCAATTTCTTACATATTTCTTACATTTAATATATTACCATATATGAGTCCTTGGGAAACGTTCAGATTTCTAAGGAGCATAACTATGGCTCAAACGTTCGGAGTATGTGGAGGCGAATCACGTAATTCCAAGGAATTGAAAAATTCAATAATAGGGAAATGAAGTAGCTGGCTTTCATCTTCAGTATCCAATCTGTTAACGCTGATGTATGTGTTTGAACTACTGGATATAAGTTCAATGACTTTTAAATTAATATCATTACATTGTTGCAGCTTGGCAAATATTTTATATTCCAGCAGATCAATTTTACCCTCACAACAGTAAAGACCAAAGTAACCACACATAGATTTTACGCAAGAGAAGTACAATGTAGAACAATGTTTACATTTGATCGTCAAAGACCTTACAGTACACTGTACTGCATAATATCTGGAATTGTTTCTGAAATGGCCTATTTATATTGGATTTTAAATGTGGCTTCGTATTATTCGATAACACTATAGTGTCCTGCAATAACGGAGCCACTAAATATTACATGGCAAATAATACTTCCATTGCCGAAATCAACTGCGTAGTTAGACTCAGTACTCTAAACAAATAATCATTAAACAATTGTCTTATACAATGAAGTTCAACATGACCGTCCAGAGACTTTCATACTCAAGTTGGTTGGTGAGGAGAATGCGATGAGACTGATCGCTTAAAATAAATTCCTTATAATTGTTCCTGCCAGCGAAATTTTTTGCGATAGCTTGAAAACGCAGCTCAGAATGACGTTCTTCATTTTGTTATAAACAGTACGAAACTGCTCTAAATAAGCAATTTCCATCACCTGTTATAGGTTATGACAGTACATTTTGCAGGGGAACATAGAATCACTTCGCCAACTACTGGAACGACCATAGGCCTATACTCAATACTCACTTCGGCAGTCACCCTAATGGAGGCTGTTTTTGAATTATATGTCCCGTGCATGTCAAAAATCGTATTAACACATGGAGGCCCACCTATTCTTGTCTATCGCCCCGGAGACCCGGGTTACATTTCCTGCTCTGCCAAGAAATTGAATTCTGGTCTGAGGGCAAAAACGGGGCACATTCAGTCTCTTGAGGTATAACTAAGAAGAGGAAGGTTTAATTCCCACCTCGACAATCTTAGATGTGGTTTTCCGTGGTTTCCCACTTCCACTTAAGGCAAATACCGGGATGGTTCCTAACTTAAGGCCTTGGCCGTCTCCTTGCCATTTACCACCTTAATTACAAATACACACAGTAATGCAGCCATCACAATAACACAGGTTATGAGAGAAAATTTCACACATACACACCCAAGTACACGGGGCTGAGTGACCACGATGTCGGAACCCTTCAAACGAATTATGTTTGCCAAGTGTCTCTTATGGCGAAAGCAATTGTGGACACGCGCGAATGCCTGGAAAACAACTTTTTTCTTTAATAATTTAAGAGTATATCGACGATGCATAATTATAACTTTTAGTCTAGGACGCTAATAACTTGACCACCGAAGCATTGGGAAGAAATTGCAATATTAAGGTACATAAACTACATAGCCTACACATTCAACTGTCGGTTAATGTTCCTCAAAATTTCCCTTCTTAAATATTCCCCTCCTTTATAATTCTCCAACACGTGAAAATGTGCCATGTCTTGGGTTTTAAATATATCGATGCAATGGTGCTGCCATCTGCTGTCAGTTACTGGAACTATATGGGCGATGTACTGCCATCTGTTGTCAGTTATAGGAACTGATTGCAGATATTTAAACGGCGTACTGAGGACAACAGTTTGCTCTTTTGATCACATGCTGTAATGCAATGGTAAAACGGAAATAAAACGTATTGAGAGGGAATGTAGAAATATGTATCTTTAACAGACATAAAACCTTACTAATACTCCTTGATTAAACAATATTTCAATGGTAAAAAAAGTACATATATCGGCGAGGGCTGGGATCGAACCGGCGAACCTAGGAACAACAGTCTGTCGCCTTAACCACATAGATACTCGCGCAATCATGTTCAGCAGCAGACGCAGCCATTCGTTATCTTCAAAAGCTGCTGTCTGAAGGAAATAATCCATTTCATTATCCAAATAAATCAATGTTGCACATTCGTATACGTTCATACTGTTATTATATTTTATTGCCAGAACTTGGTTAATGTATGTTTTCAATTACATGGAAGCTTATTAAATAACTTACATTTTAGTGGAATTCTCACCGCCATTTTGTCATGACCTCAGGCGGATTGTGCGCATGCGTGAGGGCCAAGAATTCTGCTATTTTCTATATTAATTCAAAAATATACCGAGAGGGAATGTAGAAATATGTATCTTTAACAGACATAAAACCTTACTAATACTCCTTGATTAAACAATATTTCAGTGGTAAAAAAAAAAGTACATATATCGGCGAGGGCTGGGATCGAACCGGCGAACCTAGGAACCACAGTCTGTCGCCTTAACCACATAGATACTCGCGCAATCATGTTCAGCAGCAGACGCAGCCATTCATTATCTTCAAAAGCTGCTGTCTGAAGGAAATAATCCATTTCATTATCCAAATAAATCAATGTTGCACATTCGTATACGTTCATACTGTTATTATATTTTATTGCCAGAACTTGGTTAATGTATGTTTTCAATTACATGGAAGCTTATTAAATAACTTACATTTTAGTGGAATTCTCACCGCCATTTTGTCATGACCTCAGGCGGATTGTGCGCATGCGTGAGGGCCAAGAATTCTGCTATTTTCTATATTAATTCAAAAATATACCGAGAGGGAATGTAGAAATATGTATCTTTAACAGACATAAAACCTTACTAATAATACTCCTTGATTAAACAATATTTCAGTGGTAAAAAAATATGTATATATATCGGCGAGGGCTGGGATCGAACCGGTGAAGCTAGGAACCACAGTCTGCCGCCTTAACCACATAGCTACTCGCGCACTCTTCGTCATCAGCAGACGCAGCCGTTCTTTATCATTAAAAGCCGCTGTCTGAAGGAAATAATCCATTTCATTATCTAAATAAATCAATGTTGCACATTCGTATACGTTCATACTGTTCATATATTTTATTGTCAGAACTTGGTTAATGTATGTTTTCAATTGCATGCAAGCTTATTAAATAACTTACATTTTAATGGACTTCTCACCGCCATTTTGTCATGACCCCAGGCGGATTGTGCGCATGCGTGAGGGGCGAGAATTCTGCTATTTTCTATATTAATTCAAAAATATACCGTAATATATTTGTTTATTTTATAGACACTCTGCAAATCTAGAGGCCAAGAGCTTTCGTTAGAGTGCTCTACGAAGTAAATCGGTTCTGTCGTTCTCTCAATCTCGTGGTAACAAAAATCACCTTACTGTTTTAAATATATAGATAATTATTATTATTATTTTATGAAATATATTTTGCAAAGTGCGCAAAACGATTTGGGATTTTTGAGTGGTTTTAATACAGTTAACATGCATAGTGAAATATTTTGCAATACTTTAAGTCGTCACTGTAATTACCAGTGCGTAATGAAAAATAAGTAGCATTTTTAAACCCCACATTAATTTGATAGCAGATTCAACACTAAATTATAGTACATTATTTCTAAACAGTTATAACCTCCAATTCAGAGTCAAATATAGAATTCAATACTCTTCCGGGTAGAATAAGGTATCGTACCTCCAGTCCAGCGTGTTTTTTAGTAATTTTCAGAATCGAGGAACTTCTTTTACCAAATGAATGATTTCAGCCAATACTTTCGCACTGTCATATACGCCTCTGAAGTGTTTTTTCTGCCTCATTTCTATTGACAGTTAAAAGTTTGGAAACATGTGATATCTTCTGCAGAGGTGTAGAAAAATCATTAATTCTTTACGAGAGGGTTTCACGACATGAAATAAAAGGCAAAACGATTGGCCTGGATAAAGATTATTGATGCGCGACTTCCCCCACTGTGCGTGACAAAAACCAGGGGTGTTATCTATTAGGTAACGCAGCCCGTAGGGCCCCGCTATCAATCCACCATTGGTCCGGACGAAAATATTGGTCTAGGCAAAACCATTGTGAAACCCTCTTGTGAAGTTTTGCCGAAAAATCAACATCCTTACTCTGCAAAACCTTGGATAGATTGTAAGTTATAACAAATATTTTACATAATACAAAAATAGCTAGAATAAACTGAAAGTAACATGCACCACTAACGGGCCCTCATTGCTCATGGGCCCCTATGCATTTTCCCCCCCTTGCCCCTCCTTCTCGGTGGCCCGGTACATGGCTTTCCATTTTAGGGAATAAGTAGAATATTATAAGTAACTTACAAACTGGGAGAATTCCTCCGTATCACTGAGCCACCCTGGCTCACATTTGATAAATGGTGTTTCTTCCATAATTTTCAGGAATCTGAAAGACAGGAATGTGTAACTGAAACACATAAAAATCTTGAGTACAGAAAATCCATTAGGGTAATTTATTGTAATTTAGTTGTTTTTGCACCATTTGGGGTTTTGGACTATATTTAATAGAAGGCTATGAACCTAGTGAGTGTCTGATAACCTGTGTTATTATGCTGACTGTAACATAATTATAATGTAATTGTAATTATAATTATAAGGTTTACCACTAAGATGGGGACACAATATAAGGCGTCCACCTGTCCTTTTACCAAGGATGAGTGTCGAAACCCCCGGGAAACTCCACACTCAGGATGGCTGCTGTCAGTGCCCGGGTTCGAACATGGGATCACCGAACTGAGACTTCCCATTGCAGTCGTGTAGCATGAGTAAAGGCCATTGACTACACTGCTACTTATCTACATTGTCATCATCATCATCATCATGAACCGGCTCCAGTTTTCCGGGTGCGGTGAATGAGCGCTCTCCATTTAGTACTTTCCCAGAATGTTTCCTCCTCCATGATCCGCTGCACATCCAGACCTCTCCCTGCAAGATCATTTCTAACCTGGTCGATCCATCTCTTCCTCGGTCGACCTCTTGGTATCTTGCCTTTCCGTTCTTTCTCAAATCACACTCTAACTGTTCTTTGTGTGTGCATTCTTTCAAGAAGACCGAGCCATTTCACAGATCTCATTAAGAGATTGTTCTACTTGAACAAGATGGCGTAATAATTGTAATGATCATAAATGGTTTACGTTATAAGAACCACAGTTTAAGTAATTCGGTTTCAAATATCATAACCAATACACTACAGCAGAGGCTACATTGCTAAAAATCCTCCAGAGTGACGACAAAATTCAAAATATTATAATTCCTCTGTCGCCTCGAAGGTGAGGTGACATTAAATTTGTTTCTGATTTATAGTTATTTTGTTTTTAAATATTGTGAGCTCTACCTTGATGTGTATAGATGGTCGGTCTTAAGCGCGTGAGAATTATTCCCAAAGTCCGAGTAGAATACCGAGACCACTGAATATGCACATGCGGTGCCGAGGATACATTGCACACATTATTCGCATTGATCACAAAGGTATGAAACCTTACTGTGCGTAGAGATACCACTGCGCAGGTAATATGAACCGGTGAAGAAGGAATGGCCCACTTACGGTAGCCTACTCGGCATGAAGGGTGAATATTTGAGATTAACAGTGTTGCTATTCCGGTAATCATGTAGTAAGCTGCCAAAATAAAAATGCTATCAAATTCAGTTAACCATTTACGCACGATAAAACATATAAACCTGTTACTGGTACTGCCCAGGGAAACAATCGGACTCGGCTACCAATTTACTTTGTTACTGTCTTCAGTCTTTCGACTGGTTTGGTGCAGTTCTCCATGCTTCCCTGTCCTGAGCTAATCGTTTCATAGCTACCACACCCTACATCCGAGGCAATCTGTTTAACTTATTCTAACCTTGGTCTACCCATACTGTTCTCATCCTCGTCCCTTCCCTCTATAACTAAGTTTGCTATTCCTGGGTGTCTTAGTACGTGTCTTACCAACCTATCTCTTCTCTTCATTAGCAGTTGCCAGAAACATCTCTCCTCTCCCACTCGTCTTGATACCTCTTCATTCGTAACTCTATCTACCCGTCTGATCTTCATTATTCTCCTGTAACACAACGTTTCAAAAGCTTCAATTCTCTTGTTTTCTGCTGCACCAATAGTCCAAGTTTCACTTCCATAGAGTGCCACGCTCCAGACAAAGGCTTTCAAAAATTACGTCCTAGTACCTAAATCTATAATTGATGTCAACAGCTTGCTTTTCTGTAGAAATGCTTTCCTTGCCTGTGCTAACCTACTTTTTATATCCACTTTGCTTCGTCCATCACTGGTTAATTTGCTTTCCAAGTAACAGAAGTCACCTACGTCCTTTACCCGTTCACCTGCCAATTCGACATCCATAGGGGTTTCTGATTTCTTTCGACTGCATTCCAATATTTTTGTTTTACATTTATTAATTTTCATCATGAATTCTTTCCTCAAGACAGAATCCATATCATTTAAAAAGTCATTCAACTCCTCTGGTGTGTCGGTTAAGATGACGATGTCATCAGCAAATCTCCGAGTTGAAACTATTTCTCACTGAATCTTTACTCCTACTTTAAATTTTTCTCCTATTCCTTTCATTGCTTGTTCAATGTAGGGTATAGATTGAAAAGTATTGGTGATAAGTTGCAGCCTTGCCTTACACCTTTCTGAATACCAGCTTCTCTCTCATGTCCTACGGCTCGAATAACTGCTCTCTGGTTTCTGTATAGATTGTAGAGCACCCTCCTATCCCTGTACTTTAAACCAATCATCTTCAAAATGTCAAACAACTTACGCCAATAAACGTTATCAAAAGCCTTTTCTAAGTCTACAAATGCCATGAATGTTCTCTTATCCTTTCTTATTCTAGCTTCCAAAATCAGCCTAACACTTAGTATAGCTTCCCCTGTTCCTACGTTTCTCCTGAAGCCAAACTTGTCTTCACCCAACTTTCTTTCTATCCTCTTGTAAATTATTCTAGTCAGGATCTTGGAAGTATGAGTGATCATGCTGATGGTACGGTGATCTTCACATCTGTCAGCTCCTGTTTTCTTCGTTATAGGGATGAAAATATTCTTCTTGAAATCAAAGGTTACCTCACCTGTCTCATACATCCTACTGTACACACCATGTGAAATAACCTTGGCACAACTTCATCACCTATGCAGCTTAGCAACTCAATCGTTATATCATCTATGCCTGGTGTATTTTTCCTGCTTGAGTCTTCCAATGCTCTGTCAAATTCTGATCTCAATATTAAATCTCCTTTCTCATCCTCATCAATTTCCTCTTCCCTTTCCATTACATGATTCTCAATATCCTTTCCCTTACACAAACACTTTCCATCTCTCCACCTTAGCTTCCCGATCTGTTAGAGGTTTTCCATCTGAATCCTTAATATTACAGCACTTAAGACTTCCTTTCCCCAAAAGTACTTTTAATCCTTTGATAAACTGTATCTACCTTTCCTTATTTCAGACAACTTTCTATAGCTGCACATTTCTCTTTCAACCATTGTTGTTTTGCTACCTTGCACTTCTTGTTAACCTCATTTCTCAGACGTCTGTATTCTGCTTTTCACCTTTCATCTCTTCCATTCTTGTGCTTCCGCCGTTCGTCCATTAAATCTAGTACCATCCTGCGTGATCCACGGTTTTCTACATTCTTTCTTTCCTACCAATGTTTTCATCCGCGGATTTTGGTATTTCATTCTTCATAAGTGCCCATTCCTCAGCAATTGTAGCTGGTTCAGGGTTTTTCATTAGTCCTATATACTCGCCTTGAATGGTTTGTTCACGTCCTTCTCCAATTTACTTAAGGTACCGTACAATAACTCTTGCGACATCAGTATGACATTTCTTACCTGTAGTCCTTTTATGCCAACAAAAAAAATCTGTTAAGTAGGCTGAGATATAATGCGTGATACAGACCATCCATTTCATTTCTTGCTTGAGAAGAGGAATAATTGATGAGTTTTTATTCAACAGGGCGTTTTGTAACGTGTGTATACACTGTGTCACTGCCGGCTGGATCGCAACACTCCTGGTTGCTTTAAACTGCCTGCCCATTCGACACTCACAGGCGTACAAGATATATGCATTAATTCACCGCTAGGTGCAGCACCAAGGCACTGAGATTGCCGCGGCTTTTTAAAGGGGAAGATACCTGAAACGAAGTATTGTTATGTTTGGAGGCTTAATATCGAGATTGACGGACGTGAGAACATTACACCAAGTTAGTTCCTTTGTTATTCTAACATCTAAAAGTATTCAGACACACACTTACGGGCAAATTTTCAGTATAAAGGAAAGCAAAAATACATGTGGTAGAGGCGATTGTTTTTAAGGGGCGAAATGTCTAGCTCATTTTCCCGTAATTATGCAGACGATAATAAAAATATAACTACTTCTAACTGACTTAAATCTAACTTACATACTTGGCGAGATGAAAAGAAAAGAATAAGGACAATAAAAGACAGGGAAAAGAAATGCCTCCGGCCCCCGAAAAATGGGATGATGATTTATTTAGGGGCTTTGCGACATCGTGGTCATGTAGCCCCATGTACTTGGGTGTGAGGTGAATTTGTCTGATAACCCGTCTTATTGTGATGGCTGTATTATACATTTTTACAGATTTTTTTGGACAGATTGTTTATTTTTTTACTTACTTATTTTCTTATCTCTTTACTTATTTATTTGCTTATTTATTTGCTTATTTATTTATTTACGTATTTATCTACTTAGCTGAAACTCTGTGTAGCATGAACACTGATATGGTGGGAACGATGCGTATAAATCGCCGTGGGGTACCTGATGTTCTCAAGAGTAAAAAGTTGAAGAAAGGTGAGCACATTGCCAGATATAAGGATAAGATTATGGTCCTGCACAGGAAAGATAAGAGGGAAGTTACTATGATGAGTACAATTCACGACGATACTTTTATAGATGTTGAGAAAAGGAACAAAACTGAACGGAAACCCAAGCTAGCAGTGGACTACAATACGAATATGGGTGGAGTGGATAAGAGCGACAGGCAAATTGAGGCATATGCTATTGCGCGAGAAAGAGTAAAGAAGTACTACTTCAAACTCTTGATGCATTTCCTAGACATTGTTTGTTTCATTGCTTATAAGCTGTACACGAAAAATGGAGGAAAACAAGACAGGTTGCATTTTCTGGTTGAGCTGGGCGAATAGATATTTGAAAAGAATCTTGGAGAAGCAGCTAATGGAGTGAGAAGCCCACAAGTAGGAAGGCCATCATTGAAACCTGCACCAACACTATTCACAGAGAGGCATTTCCCAGACTTCATTCCGTCCAGTGACCGAAAGAAGTGTGTGACAAGGAGGTGCAAAGTGTGTTACGACAAAGGTCTTAGAAAAAAAGTCGATTTTGGTGCCCAGATTGCATTACAACAATGACATCGTTTTCTTGGTTGCGTCAGACGATGTCTCGTCGTAATGTAGTTCCAAGAAGTCTAATTAAACATTAATTATGGTTTGAATTTTAAAACAAATAAAATCAGGAAGGACTAGATAAATTTTCATGCTTGCACTCATAATGGGCGGGACGAGTTGCTTCGTCATTCGTGGAAGTGTAATGGGCGTGACGAGATAACTCGTCACCCACATCTTTATAATGGGCGTGAACAAATTTACCAATATTTAATAACAATACATTTTTGTATGCATTTTGTAAATATTGTCAATTCAAATAACAGTACAGTAAGTATGTAGTTAGTTGTAAGTAGGTAGTTAGTTTGTCTATTAGATATATGTCATTGTTCTATTAGACTGTGGTGTGTGAGTGTGTCTGGTAACAGTTGCATTGTTTATTAGTTATAGTTCATTGTTTCAGTAGACTGTGATGTGTGATTGCATGTGAGTGTGTCTGGTGACAGACTGTTTTAGTGGTAGTATTTGTTGTTGGTGGAACTTGAGTATTTTTTCGTTAGTAGAATTTTGGTATTTAATTTAGTACAGTAGAAGGTTAGTATTTTTGTTAGTAGAATTGCTCTTTACTTATTCTGAAAGGGAGCAGCAGCCTTTCAGAATAAATCAATTCTTTACTAGTCTTATAGACGGTTAAGATATTGATATTATAAGCCAAATAATGGCTACACTGCATCCTGCTGCACGGCTGAAAGCAAGGGGAAACTACAGCCGTTTGCTATTCCCGAGGATATGCACCTCTCTATGCATAAATACATGTGATGATGGCCTCCTCCCTTGTAAAATTTCAATCCGGAGGTAAACTAGTCCCCCGTTCGGATCTCCGGGTGGGGACTACTCGAGAGGGGGTTAACATCACAGAAGTGACAAAGAGGAACTCTGACATTCTACGGATCGGAGCGTGGAATGTTAGAAGTCTGCTAGGAAATGGAAGGTTAGAAAACTTAGAAAGGGAAATGGATAGGTTGAGGTTGGATTTGGTTGGGATTAGTGAAATGCGCTGGCAGGAAGAACAGGACTTTTGGTCAGGAGACTATAGGGTCATTAGCACTAAATCAAACAATGGCCAAGCAGGGGTTGGCCTCATATTGAGTAGGAAACTTGGACAGCGGGTGGAATATTATGAGCAATATAGTGAACGGATTATTGTAGCAAAAATAAATACTAAACCTACCTGCACCACAGTGGTACAAGTCTATATGCCTACCAGTCAAGCTGATGATGAGGATGTTGAAAAGGTCTACGAAGAAATAGACGAAATTCTGAGGTATATCAAGGGTGATGAAAATGTTATAGTAATGGGAGATTGGAATGCTGTGGTAGGTAAAGGGAGAGAAGGGAAGATAGTAGGAGATTTTGGATTAGGTGAAAGGAATGATCGAGGAAGCAGGCTGGTAGAATTCTGCACTGAGCATGAGTTGGTCATAGCTAACACCTTATTCAATAACCACAATAGAAGAATATACACATGGATGAGACCAGGAGATACAGGGCGTTACCAAATCGACTTCATTATGGTCAAGCAGAGGTTTCGAAACCAGATTTTGGATTGTAAAACATATCCTGGTGCTGACATAAACTCTGACCACAATCTGGTTGTAATGAAATGCAGATTAAAGTTGAAGGAACTGAAGAAAAGTCAAAAGCCAAAAAGGTGGGCAATAGACAGACTGAAAGAGAAGGATGTAAACGAAAGATTCAAGAAGAGTATAAAGGAAGGACTAATGAAAAACCCTAAACAAACTTCAACTGCAGACGAATGGGCACTTTTGAGGAATGAAATAACAAAATCCGCAGAAGAAAACATTGGTAGGAAAGAGAGAATAGGTAGAAAACCGTGGATCACTCAGGATATACTCGAATTGATGGATGAAAGGCGGAAGCACAAGAATGTAAGAGATGAAAAAGGGAAAGCAGAATACAGACGTCTGAGAAATGAGGTTAACAAGAAGTGCAAGGAAGCGAAAGAAGAATGGTTGAAAGAGAAATGTGCTGGTATAGAAAATTGTCTGAAATTAGGAAAAGTAGACACAGCTTATCGAAGGATTAAGAATACTTTTGGGGAAAAGAAGACTAAGTGCTGTAATATTAAGGACACAAATGGAAAGCCTCTAACAGATAGGGAAGAAAAGGTTGAGAGATGGAAAGCTTACATAGAGAGTTTGTATAAGGGAAAGGAGATTGAGAATCATGTAATGGAAAGGGAGGAGGAAATTGATGAGGATGCGAAAGGAGATTTAATATTGAGATCAGAATTTGATAGAGCTTTGGAAGACTTAAGCAGGAACAAAGCACCAGGCATAGATGATATACCGATTGAGTTGCTACGCTGCATAGGAGAGGAAGGTCTGATCAGGTTATTTCACTTGGTGTGTAGGATTTATGAGACAGGTGAGGTACCCCCTGATTTCAAGAAGAATGTAATCATCCCTATACCAAAGAAAGTGGGAGCTGACAGATGTGAAGATTACCGTACAATCAGCTTGATTACTCATGCTTCAAAGATCCTGTCTAGAATAATTTACAAGAGGATTGAGAGCCAGATAGAAACGGAGTTGGGTGAAGACCAGTTTGGTTTCAGGAGAAATGTAGGAACAAGGGAAGCTGTACTAAGTCTTAGGCTGATTTTGGAAGGTAGAATAAGGAAAGATAAGAAAACGTTCATGGCTTTTGTAGACTTAGAAAAGGCTTTTGATAACGTTGATTGGACTAAATTGTTTGACATTTTGAAATCGATTGGAATAAAGTACAGGGATAGGAGGGTGATATACAATCTATACAGAAACCAGACAGCAGTCATTCGAGTTGAAGGACATGAGAGAGAAGCTGGTATTCAGAAAGGTGTAAGGCAAGGCTGCAACTTATCACCCATACTTTTCAATCTTTACATTGAACAAGCAATGAAGGAAATTAGAGAAAAATTTAAAGTGGGAGTGAAGATTCAAGGAGAAATAATTTCAACTCTGAGATTTGCTGATGACATCGTCATCTTGGCCAACAAGCCTGAGGATTTGAATGAGTTTTTGAATGGTATGGACTCCGTCTTACGGAAAGAATTCATGATGAAAATTAATAAATGTAAAACAAAAATACTGGAATGCAGCCGAAATAAATCAGAAACCTCTATGGAGATCAAATTGGCAGGTGAAAAGCTGAAGGAAGTAGGAGATTTCTGTTACTTAGGAAGCAGAATAACCAGTGATGGACGAAGCAAAGAGGATATAAAAAGTAGGTTGGCTCAGGCAAGAAAAGCATTTCTACAAAAACGGAATCTGCTTACATCGAATATAGATTTAGGTATTAGGAAGTCATTTTTGAAAGCCTTTGTCTGGAGCGTGGCGCTCTATGGAAGTGAAACTTGGACTATTGGTGCAGCAGAAAAGAGGAGAATTGAAGCATTTGAAATGTGGTGTTACAGGAGAATGATGAAGATCAGATGGGTAGATAGGGTTACAAACAAAGAGGTATTAAGACGAGTGGGAGAGGAGAGATGTTTCTGGCGACTGCTAATGAAGAGAAGAGATAGGTTGGTAGGACACATACTAAGACACACAGGAATAGCAAGCTTAGTTATGGAAGGAAGGGTCGAGGACAAGAACTGTAGGGGTAGACCAAGGTTAGAATATGTTAAACAGATTGCCTCGGATGTAGGGTGTGGTAGCTATGTAGAGATGAAACGATTAGCTCAGGACAGGGAGGCATGGAGAGCTGCATCAAACCAGTCAAAAGACTGAAGACTCAAACAACATTCTTTAGGCCTCTATCCTATAGGTCTTTAATAGGTCGAAAGGATCTGCATATTTATAAGTTCTTATTGATTAATAAACTTCTCTATAAGATATTACATTTACTATATATACGTATATATATATATAACAGATTGAACTTGGAGGGTCCATCTATCAGTTTTTCTGTTACTGCCACGTGAATTTTTTTATCTAAGCTGTTTTTTGACCCATTTTATAAAAATTCTAATTAACATAATAGTGTGTTTCTGATCTTTTCCTCTTATAACCCCTTTATCTCACAGAAATATATTAACATAAAATTACATCTATATAAATTTAAACTGATCAATTGTGATAGGATAAAAACTCTTTTAAAATTACCTTATAAATTTAGTTAATTCTTTCCATTAAATTAATCACAAAATTAATAAAAAAGACCAGAACTTATCATTTCATTTTACAAAATAAATTTTTACATTAATTTTAATCAATCTTTACTAAAGGAGTGAACATAAATCTAATCAAATTACTTTAAAATTTAACACTTGTTTTATAAAAATATTTTCCTTTTTATAAAGTACGATAATCAAAAGAAATTAATTATAAGTTTATTTTTAGTACCTACACTTTTAAGAAATTTTATAAAGTGAATCATGTTCACAGGAGAAGACCCTTTTTTGAAATAGAAAAATAATTTCAACCCCCCTTGAAATTACCTCCACGTCCCGGAAGATGGGGTGGCAAAAAAAACTTTTTTATAATATTATTCATCCTATTAATACTTTTTTTAATTATAAGTTTATTTTTAGTACCTACACTTTTAAGAAATTTTATAAAGTGAATCATGTTCACAGGAGAAGACCCTTTTTTGAAATAGAAAAATAATTTCAACCCCCCTTGAAATTACCTCCACGTCCCGGAAGATGGGGTGGCAAAAAAAACTTTTTTATAATATTATTCATCCTATTAATACTTTTTTTTAATTATAAGTTTATTTTTAGTACCTACACTTTTAAGAAATTTTATAAAGTGAATCATGTTCACAGGAGAAGACCCTTTTTTGAAATAGAAAAATAATTTCAACCCCCCTTGAAATTACCTCCACGTCCCGGAAGATGGGGTAGCAAAAAAAACTTTTTTATAATATTATTCATCCTATTAATACCTTTTTTTAAATTATAAGTTTATTTTTAGCACCTACACTTTTAAGAAATTTTATAAAGTGAATCATGTTCACAGGAGAAGACCCTTTTTTGAAAAAGAAAAATAATTTCAACCCCCCTTGAAATTACCTCCACGTCCCGGAAGATGGAGTGGCAAAAAAAACTTTTTTATAATATTATTCATCCTATTAATACTTTTTTTAATTATAAGTTTATTTTTAGTACCTACACTTTTAAGAAATTTTATAAAGTGAATCATGTTCACATGAGAAGACCCTTTTTGAAATAGAAAAATAATTTCAACCCCCCTTGAAATTACCTCCACGTCCCGGAAGATGGGGTGGCAAAAAAAACTTTTTTATAATATTATTCATCCTATTAATACTTTTTTTAATTATAAGTTTATTTTTAGTACCTACACTTTTAAGAAATTTTATAAATAAATAAATATATATATATATATTTATACACATAAATTATAATATTTATAAATACTATTAATTATGTCTATATATATATAAAATCCACTACCTTTAAATGAAGTGCCTGATTAAAGGATTACAGTGATAGAGTAAATTATGTAATTTTTTTTTACCTTCATTACATTTAGTAGATTTAAACTACTCCTTAAAGTATCAAAAACTCTTGTGCATCATACACCTAAATATATTTAGATTCATAAAAAAAAGGTAAGCTAAATATAAGCTAATGGGTTCATACCCCGTAAATAGGATTACCTCCTTTTTAATTTTTAAAAATCCTTCAAAGGTTTTATTTTTAAGTACATTAATTATAGGTACTTTAATTTCCATCTCATCAACTTCTTGATTAGGTGTTTGAATAGGATTAGAAATCAATTTATTATCTTTTATTCCATTAATATCTAATACAAAAAATATTCTATCAACTGAAGCATCCTTAAAATACTTCTTAATTCAGGCTATTGCTTCTTCTCTATTATTATTCTCTTTAATTATTATATTCCTAATATCAAATATTATTATAATAATAAATTATGAAGTATTTCTATTAATAATCAGTTCAGCTCTTCTTTTAAAAATAGGAGCAGCACCTTTCCATTTTTGGTTTCCGGGAACTATAGAAGGACTAAATTGAAGAAATAATTTAATTTTAATAACATGACAAAAAATTGCACCCTTAATACTGTTGTCTTATACCATTAAAATAAATATTTTCTTTACAATCATTATTATTTCTTCAATTTCAATTGGTTCTTTAGGAGGGTTAAACCAAACATCCTTACGAAAATTAATAGCCTACTCATCCATTAATCGCCTAGGATGAATGATCGCTGCTATAGTTTCTGGCGAAAACTTGTGAGAATTATATTTCCTTATTTACTCTTTCCTAAGATCATCAATTATTTTCTTATTTAATACTTTCCAAATCTTTCATATTAATCAAAATTTTCTTATAATAAATAACAGCCCAAAAATTAAATTTTGTTTATTCTCGTTACTTCTTTCGTTAGGAGGCCTACCCCCTTTCCTCGGATTTATGCCAAAATGACTAATTATCCAAGCTATGGCTGAACTTAACAGACTAATAATTATTACCTTAATAGTAATCACAACATTAATCACTTTGTTTTATTATCTTCGTGTTACCTTCACTGCATTCCTCCTCTCTTATAGAGAAACTAAATGAAATTACAAGCAATTTTATAGTAATCAATTTTATATTATAATATCAACCTTTACTATATTTTCAACTTTTGGATTATTATTTAGATCATTAATCTTTAATATATTATAAGGTTTTAAGTTAATTAAACTAATAGCCTTCAAAGCTATAAATAAAATATCAATTTTTAAACCTTAGTAGTGTTCTACTCCTTTAGAATTGCAGTCTAATATCATTCATGACTATAAAGGTCTGATAAAAGAGACAAATCTCCTAAATAAATTTACAATTTATCGCCTATAACTCAGCCATTTTACCGCAACAATGACTCTTCTCAACAAATCATAAGGATATCGGAACACTTTATTTTATCTTTGGAGCTTGAGCAGGGATAGTGGGAACTTCATTAAGAATACTTATTCGTGCAGAACTTGGTCAACCTGGTTATCTAATTGGGGACGATCAAATTTATAATGTAATTGTTACAGCCCATGCATTTGTAATAATTGTTTTTATAGTGATACCAATTATAATTGGAGGGTTCGGAAACTGATTAGTCCCTTTAATATTAGGAGCCCCTGATATAGCTATCCCTCGAATAAATAATATAAGATTTTGATTACTACCCCCTTCTCTTTCTCTATTATTAGCAAGAAGTCTAGTAGAAAATGGAGCTGGGACTGGTTGAACTGTCTACCCACCACTCTCTGCAAATATCGCTCACGCTGGTGCCTCTGTAGATTTAGCAATTTTCTCACTTCACTTAGCAGGAATTTCTTCAATTTTAGGAGCAGTAAATTTTATTACAACTACTATTAACATACGAGCCCCAGGAATATCTTTAGACCAAACCCCTCTATTTGTATGAGCTGTAGGTATCACAGCACTTCTTTTACTCCTTTCTTTACCCGTTTTAGCTGGAGCCATTACTATATTATTGACAGATCGAAACTTAAATACTTCATTCTTTGACCCTGCAGGAGGAGGTGATCCTATCCTATACCAACACTTATTTTGATTTTTTGGGCATCCAGAAGTTTATATTCTAATTTTACCTGGATTTGGTATAATTTCTCATATTATTAGACAAGAAAGTGGAAAAAAGGAAGCATTCGGAACATTAGGAATAATTTATGCTATGTTAGCCATTGGTTTATTAGGGTTTGTCGTTTGAGCTCATCACATATTTACAGTAGGAATAGATGTAGATACTCGAGCTTATTTCACTTCAGCAACAATAATTATTGCCGTCCCAACTGGAATTAAAATTTTCAGATGATTAGCTACTCTTCATGGAACACAATTCAATTATAGTCCATCGTTACTATGGGCATTAGGATTTGTTTTCTTATTTACTATTGGCGGATTAACAGGAGTGGTTTTAGCTAATTCATCAATTGATATTATTTTACATGATACTTATTATGTCGTTGCCCATTTCCATTATGTCTTATCAATAGGTGCAGTATTCGCTATTATAGCAGGATTTGATCAATGATATCCATTATTTACAGGGCTATCCTTAAACCCTAAATGATTAAAAATTCAATTCTCAATTATATTTGTAGGGGTAAATTTAACATTTTTCCCTCAACATTTTCTAGGATTAGCAGGAATACCACGACGATACTCTGATTATCCAGATGTATATACTTCATGAAATGTAATCTCTACCTTAGGATCAACTATCTCATTTGTTGGTATCATCCTACTTATTTTTATTATTTGAGAAAGTATAATTTCCAACCGTCCTATTTTATTCTCCTTAAACATAGTAAGTTCCTTAGAATGATACCAAAATTTACCTCCTGCTGAACATAGCTATTCAGAATTACCTATATTAACTAATTTCTAATATGGCAGATAAGTGCAGTAGATTTAAGCTCTACATATAAAGAATAACCTTTTATTAGAATAATGGCAACATGATCAGATTTAAATTTACAAAATAGTGCATCTCCTTTAATAGAACAACTCATCTTTTTCACGATCACACATTATTAATTCTATTAATAATCACCATTCTTGTATCTTACATTATATTAACGTTATTCTTTAATAAATATACTAATCGATACTTGTTAGAAGGACAAACAATTGAAGTAATTTGAACAATCTTACCTGCTATTACACTTATTTTTATTGCCCTTCCATCCCTACGTCTTCTTTATTTATTAGATGAATCCTTAGATCCTATTATTACTGTAAAAACTGTAGGACATCAATGATACTGAAGTTATGAATATACTGACTTCGTTAATCCCCATGAATTTGATTCCTATATAATCCCTTATAATGAAATAGCTAATAACGGATTCCGATTACTAGACGTTGATAATCGAACAGTTTTACCCTTAAATACACAAATTCGAATACTAGTAACAGCAGCAGATGTACTACACTCATGAACTGTCCCTGCGATAGGTGTAAAAGTAGACGCTACACCTGGTCGACTAAACCAAACAAGCTTCTTTATTAACCGGCCAGGTTTATATTATGGACAATGCTCAGAAATCTGCGGGACTAATCATAGTTTTATACCTATTGTCTTAGAAAGAGTTAATACTAAAACATTTATCAACTGAATTGTTAATAATAATTCATCAAATGACTGAAAGTAAGTAATGGTCTCTTAAACCATTTTATAGTAATTAACGTTTACTTTTGATGAAGAAATTAGTTAAAAAATAACATTAGTATGTCATACTAAAATCATTAACAGATTTAATATTTCTTTATTCCTCAAATAGCCCCTTTAAGATGATTATTTTTATTTTCAATATTTTCTTTAGTTTTAATCATTTTTTCCATTATTAATTACTTCTTCTTAATTTATCAACCAATTTCCCCAGCAACTGAAGAGTCTAATATTTCTCAGACTTCCTTGAATTGAAAATGATAACAAATTTATTTTCCGTTTTCGATCCCTCAACTAATATTATAAATTTATCCTTAAATTGATTAAGTACATTCCTAGGAATAATAATTCTACCTCTCATTTATTGATTAATACCTTCACGCCATAGTATAATCTGATACTCGATTATTAAAACATTACATAATGAATTTAAAACTTTAATTGGACCTACAGGACATAACGGAAGTAGATTTATATTTATTGCATTAGGCCTATTCTCATTAATCTTATTTAACAATTTTTTAGGTCTATTCCCGTATATCTTTACAAGCTCAAGACACTTAGTAATAACTCTAGCATTAGCCATACCCCTATGATTTAGTTTTATAATCTATGGGTGAATCAACCATACCCAACATATATTTGCTCACCTAGTTCCTCAAGGCACACCTGCAGCTCTTATACCTTTTATGGTCTGTATTGAAACTATCAGAAATGTAATTCGACCAGGAACTCTAGCTGTACGTTTAGCAGCTAATATAATTGCTGGACACCTACTTCTAACTCTACTAGGTAATATTGGTCCTTCATTAACAATAATACTCCTGTCAGGACTTGTATTTGCACAAATTGCACTATTAACATTAGAATCAGCTGTTGCAATAATCCAATCTTATGTCTTTGCAGTCCTTACCACATTATATTCTAGAGAAGTAAATTATGACAACACACTCTAATCACCCTTTCCATTTAGTTAATCCGAGCCCCTGACCTTTAACTGGGGCCATTGGAGCACTTGTAACAGCTGCAGGATTAGTAAAATGATTTCATCATTTTAATAATTCTCTTTTATTATTAGGAACTTTAATCACAATTTTAACAATAATTCAATGATGACGAGATATCACTCGTGAAGGTACTTATCAAGGGTTACACACCCTTTCAGTAAATTACGGACTTCGTTGAGGAATAATCTTATTTATTGTATCAGAAATCTTCTTCTTCATCTCTTTTTTTTGAGCATTTTTTCACAGAAGACTATCCCCTAATATTGATTTAGGTGCAATATGACCTCCCACAGGAATTAATCCCTTTAATCCATTACAAATTCCTTTATTAAATACAGCAATCCTCCTTGCCTCAGGGGTTACAGTGACATGAGCCCATCATAGATTAATGGAAGGAAATTATAGTCAAACAACACAAGGTTTATTTTTCACTATTATTTTAGGAATTTATTTTTCCATCATACAAGCTTATGAATATATTGAAGCTCCTTTTACTATTGCGGATGCTTCTTATGGGTCTAGTTTTTTTTATAGCAACAGGATTTCATGGGCTACATGTTTTAATCGGGACAACATTTTTATCAACATGTTTACTACGACATTTAATATGTCATTTTTCTCCTAATCACCACTTTGGCTTTGAAGCTGCTGCGTGATACTGACATTTTGTTGATGTTGTATGATTATTCCTTTATATTTCTATTTACTGATGAGGTAGATATTTATTTAGTATATATGTGTACATTTGACTTCCAATCAAAAAGATTGAACATTCAAAATAAATAATTTGAATTATATATATTATATCTATTATTTCCATTACCTTAGCAATAATTGTTATAATTCTAGCTTCAATACTTTCAAAAAAATCTATTAATGACCGTGAAAAAAGTTCACCATTTGAATGCGGATTCGATCCTAAAAGCTCAGCACGTCTACCCTTTTCTCTCCGATTTTTTTTAATCTCTGTTATTTTCTTAATTTTTGACGTAGAAATTGCCCTTCTTTTACCTGTGTCTATCATTATACAAACATCAGATATTACATCATGAACTTTAGTCAGAATATTTTTTTTATTTATTCTCCTAATTGGGTTATTCCATGAATGAAATCAAGGTGCTTTAGAATGAGCTTATTAATTTCATAGGGTTGTAGTTAAGTATAACATTTGATTTGCATTCAAAAAGTATTGAAATTCAATCTTCCTTAAATAAGAAGCGATATATTGCAATCAATTTCGACTTGATCCTAGATGATTCCATCCTTATTTGTGTACTTATTTTAGTATTAATTGAAACCAAAGAAGCGGTATATTACTGTTAATAATATTAGTGAAATTTATTTCCAATTAAGCCGAAATGAGGGGATCAAATTAAAGCTGCTAACTTTTTATTTAAATGGTTTAACTCCATTAACATTTCTATTTATATAGTTAAAAAAAACAATACATTTTCATTGTATAAATAATAAATTATTATTTATAAATATTTAAAAATTAAATAATTTCCCTGACATCTTCAATGTCATGCTCTACATATAAGCTATTTAAATATAATAATAACATTAATAAAATAATAAATCACAAAACAAAACTAATTAAATATATCTTAATTCTATTATTTTGTCACCACTGAATAGTCCCAGCATATTTAACAGAAGTATTATAAATTATTTGACCTCCTCAATCCTCTCTTCAACCTTGATCAAAGGACTTATACATATAACTTCCTAACTTCAAAGGTAAAAAATTAACCCCATATGTAGATACAAAAGGCATAAATCATATTGATCCAATAAAATGAGATATCAAATAAAACTTTAAAGACTGTAAATTATACGATAAGGAAAATTTTGACAATTCATAACCTATTCATCCACCCAGCAAGCTAACGGTTAAAGCTAAAGTCTTTAATCAAAATGGTAAACAAATTATAGAAGGAGAAGGAAAAATTACTCATCTCAATATACAACCTCCCACAACTGCTATAATTATTAAACTTAACATACCTTTTAATATAATTCATCTTTCATCACTTAATGAATGATACGACGAAGAATTAAAATCCCCTCTTATTGAATAATAAACTAATCGTAAGGAATAACATACAGTTAGTCCAGTAGAAAAATATATTTAAAAAATCTAAAAATATTTAAATAAGTTAAAGAAACAATTTCTAAAATTAAATCCTTTGAGTAAAACCCTGCCAAAAAAGGTATACCACACAACGCTAAATTTGAAACATTAAAACAAATTACTGTTAAAGGTATTTGTCTGCATAAGCTACCTATAAATCGAATATCTTGAGAATTTTTCATATTATGAATTACAGAACCTGCACATATAAATAACAATGCCTTAAATAAGGCATGCGTAAGCAAATGAAAAAATGCTAATTTAGGAAATCCTATAGCCAAGATTCTTATTATTAATCCCAATTGTCTTAATGTAGAAAGAGCAATAATTTTTTTCAAATCATATTCAAAATTAGCCCCTAATCCTGCTATAAATATTGTTAAACCAGCAATTAATAATAGTCCCTTATCTAATCTATTGTCAACAATAACAGGATTAAATCGAATTAATAGGTAAATTCCTGCAGTTACCAAAGTTGAAGAATGAACTAAAGCTGAAACAGGAGTCGGAGCTGCTATCGCTGCTGGTAGCCAAGAAGAAAAAGGAATCTGAGCTCTCTTTGTTATAGCCGCCAAAGCTACTAATGCAGTAATAATATATATAATTCTAGAATTCTTCATTACATCCAATTAATAAATATAATTTCATCTTCCAAAATTTAATATTCAAGCAATAGCCATTAATAAAGCCACATCACCAATACGATTAGATAAAGCTGTTAATATCCCAGCTCTATAAGATTTCACATTCTGATAATAAATTACCAAACAATACGAAACCAAACCTAATCCATCCCATCCTAAAAGAATTCTAATCAAATTAGGGCTAATAATTAAAAATATCATAGATAAAACAAATATCAATACCAAAATAATAAACCGATTAATCGCTAAATCCCCATGTATATATTCTTCACTGTAAAAAATTACTAGTGAAGAAATAAATAAAACAAATCCTATAAATAATAAAGATATTCAATCAAATAAAAAAGTTATAATTAAAGAAGATCTATTTAAATTAAAAATCTCCCATTCAATAAAAATAACTACATCATTTATAATAAAATAAAATCCTATTATTACCAAAAAAATTGCTATAAATAATAAGAAAAAGAAATAAATAAAACAAATTGATACTGATCATAAAATGATTTAAGGTAAACTCTTTACTTCATTGACACCACAAATCAATATTTTTATTTAAACTACTTAAATACAACCATAAAATACATAAATCATCCTTTAAAACTAAAATATTTAAAGGTAATCAATGTAATATTAATAATAAGTATTCTCGAGTGTATCCTATAGAGCAAGAATAAACACCAGAATAAATTATACCATGTTGACTATAAGAATATAAATATAAAGAATAAGCTGCTCTAAAAAAAAGAAATTAATATTAATATAACTATTGAAAGTCAAGATCATATTACTAATCCATTTAATAGCCCAATCTCTCCCATTAAATTTAATGATGGGGGGGCTGCTATATTAGATGATCTCAATAAAAATCATCATAATGTTATAGAAGGTATAAAATTCATTAAACCCTTATTAATTAATAAACTTCGTCTTCCTAATCGTTCATAAGAAATATTAGCTAAAGCAAATAAACCAGACGAACATAGCCCGTGAGCAATTATTAACGTATACATTCTTATAAATCCCCAATCTGTTAATGTTATTATTCCCCCTAAAGCTATTCCTATATGAACAACAGAAGAATACGCAATTAAAGCCTTCAAATCAACTTGACGCAAACAAACCAAACTCATTAAAAATCCACCTACTAAACTAATTCTAATCCAAATTACATTATAGGTTAATCCAAGCTTGATTAACATTAAATAAACTCGTAATAATCCATATCCCCCTAATTTCAATAACACTCCTGCTAAAATTATTGAACCTGAAACTGGGGCTTCAACATGTGCCTTAGGTAATCATAAATGTACCATAAACATGGGTATTTTAACCAAAAATGCTAAAATCAATCTTATATAAAATAACACTCTTGATAATCTAATATTATTTAATAGTCCAATATATAATCTACCATAAAATCCATAAATATTAAACAAACTTACTAATAAAGGTAAAGAAGCCAATAAAGTATAAAATAATAAATACACTCCCGCCTGTAATCGTTCCGGTTGATACCCTCATCCCAAAATTAAAAACAAAGTTGGAATCAATCTGGCCTCAAAAAACAAGTAAAAAGAAAATAATCTCATTCTTCTAAAAGTACAACATAACATTAACAAGAAAAAAATTACAAAAAAAAAGGAAAAAAGAATTAAAATACCTATAATGATAAACACTTTCTCTAGCTGTAATTATTAACGAACAAATTCAAAATCTTAATAAAATTAAACCATATGACAAAATATCAATTCCAAAAATATAACCCAAATTACAAAAATCTGTTAATGTAATATATCTCATTATAAAAAAGAAAGTTATCAAATATAACAAACTTTGAACCAACCACCAAAACTTATTTAAAAAACTAAGAGGGATTAAAAACACAAGCATAAAAATAAATTTTAACATTGTAAAATTCTAAATGTCTGAAAAAAATCATTTCCGTGGGTTCGAATCATCGAAACTAAAATAGAAAGACCCAGAGCCCCCTCACATACTGAAAATGTCAAAAATACTATTCTAAAAAATAACTCAAAAGTAAATATGTTTAAAAATATAAATAATATTAAAAATAATCTTAAAACAACAAATTCTAATCTTAATAACGTAGATAATAAATGCTTTCGATTAGAACAAAACACCCATACACCTCTTAAAAAGACCAAGATTACTACAATTCAATTAATAAGTATTACCATTGTTTTAGTAGTTTAAATAAAAACACTGGTCTTGTAAATCAATAATAAGTAACATACTTCTAAAACTCAAAGGAAAGAAAATTTCTTATCATTAATCCCCAAAATTAATATTTTATTTAAACTACCCTTTGTATATTAAATCTTAGAATTATAATTTCCAATTTATTAAATGCAATAATTTTTACCCAAGTAAATCATCCAATAGCAATAATATTAATTATTATTTTACAAACCTTAATTGTAGCTCTAACAACTGGAATAATAACTTCAACCTTTTGATTTTCTTATATTCTATTTCTTGTATTTCTCGGTGGAATATTAGTATTATTTATTTATATTACTACGCTTGCATCCAATGAACTTTCCTCAATTCCAACTAAATCTTTAATTATTATGTTATTCTTATCCTCCCTAGTAATTTCTCTCTCTCTAATAACAGATTCAACTTTATGGAATCTATTAAATTTTAATGAAGAAATGAATAATATTAATAATGATTTAATTACCTTGCATGATGAATCCAATTATCTCCTTACTAAATTATATAATAAACCAACAGATTTAATTACACTTATGTTAGTAAATTATTTATTTTTAACTCTTATTGCTATTGTAAAAATTACTAACATTTTTCAAGGTCCTCTTCGCCCTAAAAACTAATGAATAAACCAATCCGCACCTCCCACCCTTTATTTAAAATTGCCAATAGAGCATTAGTGGATCTCCCTGCACCTTCCAATATCTCTGCTTGATGAAATTTCGGTTCACTTTTAGGACTTTGTTTAATAATTCAAATTGCAACAGGACTATTTTTAGCAATACATTACACTGCAAATATTGATTTAGCCTTTAATAGTGTAGCTCATATTTGCCGTGACGTAAATTATGGTTGATTTCTACGTACCCTTCATGCCAATGGTGCCTCATTCTTTTTCATTTGTCTCTACTTACATGTAGGACGAGGAATGTACTATGGCTCTTATAATTATTTACACACATGAATAACAGGAGTCATCATTCTATTTCTTGTTATAGGAACAGCCTTTATAGGCTATGTCCTCCCTTGAGGGCAAATATCTTTTTGAGGTGCTACTGTAATTACCAACCTGCTGTCAGCTATCCCATATTTAGGAACAGAACTTGTCCAATGAGTTTGAGGGGGTTTTAGTGTAGATAATGCAACCTTAACTCGATTTTTCACCTTCCATTTTGTTCTTCCATTTATTGTCTCAGCTGCTGTTATAATTCATTTATTATTCCTTCACCAGACAGGTTCTAATAATCCTTTAGGACTAAATAGAGATGTTGACAAAATCCCTTTTCATCCCTATTTTTCTTTTAAGGATCTCTTTGGATTTATTATTATAGTAGCAACTCTTATTTTCTTAAGCCTCCTTGAACCTTATATACTAGGAGATCCAGATAATTTTATCCCGGCCAATCCTCTTGTTACCCCTGTCCATATTCAACCTGAATGATACTTCTTATTTGCTTATGCAATTCTCCGATCTATCCCTAATAAATTAGGAGGTGTAATTGCCCTAGTAATATCCATTGCTATTCTATTAATTTTACCATTTTACAACAGTAATAGATTCCGAGGTACCCAATTTTATCCAATTAATCAAATCCTATTCTGATCAATAACAACAATTGTTATTTTATTAACGTGAATTGGTGCGCGTCCTGTTGAAGACCCTTATATCCTAACTGGACAAATCTTAACTGTTCTTTATTTCGCTTACTACTTAATTAATCCTCTTGTTCTCATAACTTGAGATAAATTAGTAAATTAGTTATAAAGCTTTATGAAAGCGTATGTTTTGAAAACATAAGACAGAAGTTAAATTCTTCTATTAACTTTACTAAAATAAATACACTAAATTAGAATAGAAAATATAATAATTTTAACCCCAAATAAAAAAATAAAAAATTTAAGGACAAAGGTAAAAATCTTTTCCAAGCTAAATATATTAATTTATCATAACGAAACCGAGGAAGTGTTCCTCGAACTCAAATAAAAACCAAGGACAAAAATGTTAACTTAAAAAAAAAATAAGAAAGAAAAAGTATCTCTTCCAATAAATATTACACAAAATAACATTCTCATAAATAAAATTCTTGCATATTCTGCTATAAAAATTAATGCAAAACCTCCACTTCTATATTCTACATTAAATCCTGATACTAGTTCAGATTCTCCTTCAGCAAAATCAAGAGTTCGATTAGTTTCAGCTAAACAAGAGGCAAATCAGGCTAACATTAAAGGAAAGGACAAAAACATAAACCAAGTATAATTTTGATATGTTATAAAATTCAATAAACAATACCCATCAATAAGAAACACAAATGATAACAAAATTAAAGCTAAACTTACCTCATAAGAAATTGTCTGAGCCACAGCCCGAAGACCTCCCAATAAGGCATAATTAGAATTAGAAGATCATCCAGCAATTATAACTGTATAAACTCCTATAGTTGTACAACACAAAAAAATAATAATCCTAAATTAAATGAAAACATCACTGACAAAAAAGGATAAACTATTCAAACTAATAAAACTAAGAATAATCTAAAAACAGGAGAAAAATAATACAAAAAGTAATTTGATAACAAAGGATACGTTGATTCCTTAGTTAAAAGTTTAATTACATCAGCAAACGGTTGTGGTAATCCAATAAACCCAACTTTATTAGGTCCTTTTCGAATTTGAATATATCCTAATACCTTACGCTCCAATAAAGTTAAAAATGCCACTCCAAGCAAAACTCCTACAATCAAAATCAATGCACTTACTAACCCAGTTATAACTTCCTTTATCAATACTATTTGTAATTATTTACATATTTGAATTCTAAATTCAAGGCACTCTTTCTGCCAAAATAGTTAATAATAATCATTCTCTACAAAATTATTTTAAGTATTTGGTCCTTTCGTACTAAAATACTTTCACCTAATGAGGATAGAAACCAACCTGGCTTACACCGGTTTGAACTCAGATCATGTAAGGATTTAAAGGTCGAACAGACCTATAAATTAAACTTCTACACCTAACTATATTCCTTAATCCAACATCGAGGTCGCAATCTTTCTTGTTGATATGAACTCTTAAAAAAATTACGCTGTTATCCCTAAGGTAACTTTATCTTACAATCAATAATAATGGATCAAATATTCATAAATCAATGTACTTTTAATAAAGAGTTATTTAAATCTCTATGTCACCCCAACACAATATATTTTTAAAAATATTTCAACAATTCTAAATTAAATATTCTTATAATATATAAAGCTCTATAGGGTCTTCTCGTCTTCCATTTCTATTTAAGCCTTTTGACTCAAAAGTTAAATTCTATATTTTACATTGAGACAGTTAATATTTCGTCAAACCATTCATTCTAGCCCTCAATTAAAAAACTAATGATTATGCTACCTTTGCACAGTCAAAATACTGCGGCCCTTTAAATAATCAGTGGGCAGGCCCGACTTTAAATTATACACTAAAAGACATGTTTTTGTTAAACAGGCGAATATTAATTTTGCCTAATTCCTTAATATAAATTCTAATAATAAATTTTTATTAATACATTTAATTATACTAATTTCATCATTATTTCAAATAACACGTTAATTATTAAATTATCCTAATTCACTAATTAAACTTTTTATAAAATCATAAACAATCAAAATAATTTATAACATTATTAACTTGATGACTAATTTAAAGTCTACAATTTTAATCACATTTTTTAAAATTATAATTTACAATTTAAAGCTTATCCCTCTAACTATTTTCTAGTCTACATAATCACTTATCAATTTAAATAATTACTTAAACTAAACTGAATTAAATTCATTTCTTAGGAAACTAGATATCTTAAAAAACGATTAACATTTCATTACTAATATAATATTTTTAATAAATATATTACATTAAATAACATATTATATTAGCTCTTTTTAACTCGAGAAATATAAATTCCTTACAAAATTTTTAATAAACCCTGATACACAAGGTACAATATAAATTTACTTCCTAAAAAATAATTTTTCAAATATTTCATAATTCTTTCACAATACTACTACACTATAAATTTTCATATTTTTTCTATAAACTATACTAAAAAAAATCTCTTCTTAAAATTACTTTAATTAAAATAAATT
Organism: Meconema thalassinum; assembly: GCA_946902985.2. NCBI lineage: Eukaryota > Metazoa > Arthropoda > Insecta > Orthoptera > Tettigoniidae > Meconema > Meconema thalassinum. Next base: position 346,646,895 of record OX336390.1, read on the forward strand.
TATACATACTTATAATTAATATTCGTCTTTCAAAGTAATTCGAATCGCACGAAATTCTCTTCAATGTAAATGAAATGCTTTACTTTAAAGCTTCACTTTGACATTCTAGATACACTTTCCAGTACATCTACTATGTTACGACTTATCTCACCTTAATTAATGAGAGCGACGGGCGATGTGTACATGTTTTAGAGCTACAATCACAATATCATAATATAACAACATTACTTTCAAATCCACCTTCAACTTATCTATTTCAAGATAATATCCGTTTAAATATTCAATTTTATTGTAATCCATCTCCTATTCAATCATAAGCTGCACCTTGACCTGACATAAATTTTATTACAAAATCTAGAAAATTCTTTCTCTTAAAAGATAATCTTACGACGGCGGTATACAAGCTGACATTACAAAATTAAATTTATTATAGTGTGTATTATCAATTACAGGACAGATTCCTCTGAAAAGACTAAAACACCGCCAAATTCTTTAAGTTTAAAGAACTTAACTATTACTACTCAAGTATTATATTTTATATTTAAAAATAATAGGGTATCTAATCCTAGTTTAAGTTTTAAATTTCAAAGCTTCATTATCCTATAAAAATCTATTTAATTTTCAAATTCTACCTTCTAAAATCAATTAAAATCTTTTTCTTTAATAAACTAACTTTAACACTGATAATATTCATTCAAGTCCTACGTATAACCGCGACTGCTGGCACGACTTTTGTCGACCATAAATCAAATTACTAATTCTAAATTGCCTTAATTATTAATATTAAATACTGCGAATAATATATATATATATCATTTAGATCTTATTATAACCCACAAAAATTTACATGTAAAATATTCAAACAATAAATTATTAAGTAAGAATAAAACTTTCACAAATACCTATAAAATATTGGTTCAATTATAATAATTTATAACAATTTATATAATACTTTAATTATTAAAAGAAAGAGAGAAAAGAGAGAATATATATATATATATAAATTTATACACAAGATTATTTTATTAAAGTCAACTACTATAATTATATTAGTACTCATTATATCATTTCTTTTATACAAATACCAATAACTATATCACAACTCAAGCAACAAGCCATTTTACCATTTTCGTTACAATTCGTTTCTCACAACCAAACATTTTAATCGATTTTTATCCCAGTCCTCAATACCCAAATCAAAATTTGGCATCCAATAAAATTCGTTTCTCACCAACCTTCAAAATCTCATTCAACAACCGTGTCATAACTCAAGCAACAAGCCATTTTACCATTTTCGTTACAATTCGTTTCTCACCAACCAAACATTTTAATCGATTTTTCATCCCAGTCCTCAATACCCAAATCAAAATTTGGCATCCAATAAAATTCGTTTCTCATCCAACCTTCAAAATCTCATTCAACAACCGTGTCATAACTCAAGCAACAAGCCATTTTACCATTTTCGTTACAATTCGTTTCTCACCAACCAAACATTTTAATCGATTTTTCATCACAGTCCTCAATACCCAAATCAAAATTTGGCATCCAATAAAATTCGTTTCTCACCAACCTTCAAAATCTCATTCAACAACCGTGTCATAACTCAAGCAACAAGCCATTTTACCATTTTCGTTACAATTCGTTTCTCACCAACCAAACATTTTAATCGATTTTTCATCCCAGTCCTCAATACCCAAATCAAAATTTGGCATCCAATAAAATTCGTTTCTCATCCAACCTTCAAAATCTCATTCAACAACCGTGTCATAACTCAAGCAACAAGCCATTTTACCATTTTCGTTACAATTCGTTTCTCACCAACCAAACATTTTAATCGATTTTTCATCCCAGTCCTCAATACCCAAATCAAAATTTGGCATCCAATAAAATTCGTTTCTCACCAACCTTCAAAATCTCATTCAACAACCGTGTCATAACTCAAGCAACAAGCCATTTTACCATTTTCGTTACAATTCGTTTCTCACCAACCAAACATTTTAATCGATTTTTCATCCCAGTCCTCAATACCCAAATCAAAATTTGGCATCCAATAAAATTCGTTTCTCATCCAACCTTCAAAATCTCATTCAACAACCGTGTCATAACTCAAGCAACAAGCCATTTTACCATTTTCGTTACAATTCGTTTCTCACCAACCAAACATTTTAATCGATTTTTCATCCCAGTCCTCAATACCCAAATCAAAATTTGGCATCCAATAAAATTCGTTTCTCACCAACCTTCAAAATCTCATTCAACAACCGTGTCATAACTCAAGCAACAAGCCATTTTACCATTTTCGTTACAATTCGTTACTCACCAACCAAACATTTTAATCGATTTTTCATCCCAGTCCTCAATACCCAAATCAAAATTTGGCATCCAATAAAATTCGTTTCTCACCAACCTTCAAAATCTCATTCAACAACCGTGTCATAACTCAAGCAACAAGCCATTTTACCATTTTCGTTACAATTCGCTTCTCACCAACCAAACATTTTAATCGATTTTTCATCCCAGTCCTCAATACCCAAATCAAAATTTGGCATCCAATAAAATTCGATTCTCATCCAACCTTCAAAATCTCATTCAACAACCGTGTCACAACTCAAGCAACAAGCCATTTTACCATTTTCGTTACAATTCGTTTCCCATAATCAGATATTTTCTCAAATTCATATAAATTGCCTAAAAATCCAGAAAACAATTCATAAATGATTTGGCAATCCAAATAAGGTTTTGAATATTCCAGAAGGAAATATGGTGCAATTTCCATTTGAGCGGATGAATCATCAATAAATGATCAAAATGGTCCGGTTAGCTCAATCAATACCAGCGTTTCGCCCCAGTGTGCCGTTGGGCTCGTCAGTTGGTACAGACACACCTACCAATACGCGTGGCTAGCACATACTGAGAAGGCCATGCAAGTCACAAAATACTAGGAATATTGACGTCACGAGCATGCCAATGTGCTACGGGAGTCAAACTCCCTTTCATAAAGGCAAAAGCCTTACCTTGGCAATCCAAATAAGGTTTTGAATATCCCAGAAGGGAATATGATGCAGTTTCCATTTGAGCGGATGAATTATCAATAAATGATCAAAATGGTCCGGTTAGCTCAAACAATGCCAGCGTTTCGCCCCAGTGTGCCGTTGGGCTCGTCGGTTGGTACAGACACACCTACCAATACGCATGGCTAGCACATACTGAGAAGGCCATGCAAGACACAAAATACAAGCAGTATTGACGTCACGAGCATTCCAATGTGCTACGGGAATCAAACTCCCTGTCATAAAGACAAAAGCCTTACCTTGGCAATCCAAATAAGGTTTTGAATATCCCAGAAGGGAATATGATGCAGTTTCCATTTGAGCGGATGAATTATCAATAAATGATCAAAATGGTCCGGTTAGCTCAAACAATGCCAGCGTTTCGCCCCAGTGTGCCGTTGGGCTCGTCGGTTTGTACAGACACACCTACCAATACGCATGGCTAGCACATACTGAGAAGGCCATGCAAGACACAAAATACAAGCAGTATTGACGTCACGAGCATGCCAATGTGTTACGGGAGTCAGTCTCCCTTTCATAAAGACAAAAGCCTTACCTTGGCAATCCAAATAAGGTTTTGAATATTCCAGAAGGGAATATGGTGCAATTTCCATTTGAGCGGATGAATCATCAATAAATGATCAAAATGGTCCGGTTAGCTCAGACAATACCAGCGTTTCGCCCCAGTGTGCCGTTGGGCTCGTCAGTTGGTACAGACACACCTACCAATACACGTGGCTAGCACATACAGAGAAGGCCATGCAAGTCACAAAATACTAGCAATATTGACGTCACGAGCATGCCAATGTGCTACGGGAGTCAAACTCCCTTTCATAAAGGCAAAAGCCTTACCTTGGCAATCCAAATAAGGTTTTGAATATTCCGGAAGGGAATATGATGAAGTTTCCATTTGAGCGGATGAATTATCAATAAATGATCAAAATCGTCCGGTTAGCTCAAACAATGCCAGCGTTTCGCCCCTGTTTGCCGTTGGGCTCGTCAGTTGGTACAGACACACCTACCAATACGCGCGGCTAGCACATGCGGAGAAGGCCATGCAAGACACAAAATACAAGCAGTATTGACGTCACGAGCATGCCAATGTGCTACGGGAGTCAAACTCCCTTTCATAATGACAAAAGCCTTACCTTGGCAATCCAAATACGGTTTTGAATATTCCGGAAGGGAATATGATGCAGTTTCCATTTGAGCGGATGAATTATCAATAAATGATCAAAATCGTCCGGTTAGCTCAAACAATGCCAGCGTTTCGCCCCAGTGTGCCTTTGGCCTCGTCAGTTGGTAAAGACACACCTACCAATAGGCGTGGCTAGCACATACTGAGAAGGCCATGCAAGACACAAAATACAAGCAGTATTGACGTCACGAGCATGCCAATGTGCTACGGGAGTCAAACTCCCTTTCATTAAGACAAAAGCCTTACCTTGGCAATCCAAATAATGTTTTGAATATTCCAGAAGGGAATATGGTGCAGTTTCCATTTGAGCGGATGAATTATCAATAAATCATCAAAATGGTCCGGTTAGCTCAAGCAATGGCAAACTACCTCACTCCTCTTCTTGCCTAGAACGCCTCAATATAGCGCTGCCTTGGGTTTTTGTGTGTATCGACTCACATAACGTAACGGCGGTCCTATTTGAGGATCCAATCAGCCTTCGGTGTGACTACCTAACAGACCCACAGCTCAAACAATGCCAGCGTTTCGCCCCAGTGTGCCGTTGAGCTCGTCAGTTTGTACAGACACACCTACCAATACCCGAGGCTAGCTTATACCGAGCAGGCCATGCAAGACACAAAATACAAGCAGTATTGACGACACGAGCATGCCAATGTGCTACGGGAGTCAAACTCCCTTTCATCGAGACAATAGCCTTACCTTGGCAATCCAAATAAGGTTTTGAATATCCCAGAAGGGAATATGATGCAGTTTCCATTTGAGCGGATGAATTATCAATAAATGATCAAAATGGTCCGGTTAGCTCAAACAATGCCAGCGATTCGCCCCAGTGTGCCGTTGGGCTCGTCGGTTGGTACAGACACACCTACCAATACTCGTGGCTAGCACATACTGAGAAGGCCATTAGAGACAAAAAATACAAGCAGTATTGACGTCACGAGGATGCCAATGTGCTACGGGAGTCAAACTCCCTTTCATGAAGACAAAAGCCTTACCTTGGCAATCCAAATAAGGTTTTGAATATTCCAGAAGGGAATATGGTGCAATTTCCATTTGAGCGGATGAATCATCAATAAATGATCAAAATGGTCCGGTTAGCTCAAACAATGCCAGCGTTTCGCCCCAGTGTGCCGTAGGGCTCGTCGGTTGGTACAGACACACCTACCAATACGCGTGGCTAGCACATACTGAGAAGGCCATGCAAGACACAAAATACAAGCAGGATTGACGTCACGAGCATGCCAATGTGCTACGGGAGTCAAACTCCCTTTCATGAAGACAAAAGCCTTACCTTGGCAATCCAAATAAGGTTTTGAATATTCCAGAAGGGAATATGGTGCAATTTCCATTTGAGCGGATGAATCATCAATAAATGATCAAAATGGTCCGGTTAGCTCAAAAAATACCAGCGTTTTGCCCCAGTGTGCCGCTGGGCTTGTCAGTTGGTAGAGACACACCTACCAATACGCGTGGCTAGCACATACTGAGAAGGCCATGCAAGTCACAAAATACTAGCAATATTGACGTCACGAGCATGCCAATGTGCGACGGGAGTTAAACTCCCTTTCATAAAGGCAAAGCCTTACCTTGGAAATCCAAATAAGGTTTTGAATATTCCGGAAGGGAATATGATGCAGTTTCCATTTGAGCGGATGAATTATCAATAAATGATCAAAATCGTCCGGTTTGCTCAAACAATGCCTGCGTTTCGCCCCAGTGTGCCGTTGGGTTCGTCAGTTGGTAAAGACACACCTATAATAGGCGTGGCTAGCATATTCTGAGAAGGCCATGCAAGACACAAAATACAAGCAGTATTGACGTCACAAGCATTCCAATGCGCTACGGGAATCAAACTCCCTTTCATAAAGACAAAAGCCTTACCTTGGCAATCCAAATAATGTTTTGAATATTCCAGAAGGGAATATGGTGCAGTTTCCATTTGAGCGGATGAATTATCAATAAATCATCAAAATGGTCCGGTTAGCTCAAACAATGCCAGCGTTTCGCCCCAGGGTGCCGTTGGGCTCGTCAGTTGGTACAGACACACCTACCAATAGGCGTGGCTAGCACATACTGAGAAGGCCATGCAAGACACAAAATACAAGCAGTATTGACCTCACGAGCATGCCAATGTGCTACGGGAATCAAACTCCCTTTCATAAAGACAAAAGCCTTACCTTGGCAATCCAAATAATGTTTTGAATATTCCAGAAGGGAATATGGTGCAGTTTCCATTTGAGCGGATGAATTATCAATAAATCATCAAAATGGTCCGGTTAGCTCAAGCAATGGCAAACTACCTCACTCCTCTTCTTGCCTAGAAAGCCTCAATATAGCGCTGCCTTGGGTTTTTGTGTGTATCGACTCACATAACGTAACGGCGGTCCTATTTGAGGATCCAATCAGCCTTCGGTGTGACTACCTAACAGACTCACAGCTCAAACAATGCCAGCGTTTCGCCCCAGTGTGCCGTTCAGCTCGTCAGTTGGTACAGACACACCTACCAATACGCGAGGCTAGCTTATACCGAGCAGGCCATGCAAGACACAAAATACAAGCAGTATTGACGACACGAGCATGCCAATGTGCTACGGGAGTCAAACTCCCTTTCATCGAGACAATAGCCTTACCTTGGCAATCCAAATAAGGTTTTGAATATTCCAGAAGGGAATATGATGCAGTTTCCATTTGAGCGGATGAATTATCAATAAATGATCAAAATGGTCCGGTTAGCTCAAACAAGGCCAGCGATTCGCCCCAGTGTGCTGATGGGCTCGTCGGTTGGTACAGACACACCTACCAATACTCGTGGCTAGCACATACTGAGAAGGCCATTGAAGACAAAAAATACAAGCAGTATTGACGTCACGAGGATGCCAATGTGCTACGGGAGTCAAACTCCCTTTCATGAAGACAAAAGCCTTACCTTGGCAATCCAAATAAGGTTTTGAATATTCCAGAAGGGAATATGGTGCAATTTCCATTTGAGCGGATGAATCATCAATAAATGATCAAAATGGTCCGGTTAGCTCAAACAATGCCAGCGTTTCGCCCCAGTGTGCCGTAGGGCTCGTCGGTTGGTACAGACACACCTACCAATACGCGTGGCTAGCACATACTGAGAAGGCCATGCAAGACACAAAATACAAGCAGGATTGACGTCACGAGCATGCCAATGTGCTACGGGAGTCAAACTCCCTTTCATGAAGACAAAAGCCTTACCTTGGCAATCCAAATAAGGTTTTGAATATTCCAGAAGGGAATATGGTGCAATTTCCATTTGAGCGGATGAATCATCAGTAAATGATCAAAATGGTCCGGTTAGCTCAAACAATACCAGCGTTTCGCCCCAGTATGCCGTTGGGCTCGTCAGTTGGTACAGACACTCCTACCAATACGCGTGGCTAGCACATACTGAGAAGGCCATGCAAGTCACAAAATACTAGCAGTATTGACGTCACGAGCATGCCAATGTGCTACGGGGGTCAAACTCCCTTTCATAAAGACAAAAGCCTTACCTTGGCAATCCAAATAAGGTTTTGAATATTCCGGAAGGGAATATGATGCAGTTTCCATTTGAGCGGATGAATTATCAATAAATGATCAAAATCGTCCGGTTAGCTCAAACAATGCCAGCGTTTTGCCCCAGTGTGCCGTTGGGCTCGTCAGTTGGTAAAGACACACCTACCATTAGGCGTGGCTAGCACATACTGAGAAGGCCATGCAAGACACAAAATACAAGCAGTATTGACGTCACGAGCATTCCAATGTGCTACGGGAGTCAAACTCCCTTTCATAAAGACAAAAGCCTTACCTTGGCAATCCAAATAATGTTTTGAATATTCCAGAAGGGAATATGGTGTAGTTTCCATTTGAGCGGATGAATTATCAATAAATGATCAAAATGGTCCGGTTAGCTCAAACAATGCCAGCGTTTCGCCCCAGTGTGCCGTTGGGCTCGTCGGTTGGTACAGACACACCTACCAATACGCATGGCTAGCACATACTGAGAAGGCCATGCAAGACACAAAATACAAGCAGTATTGACGTCACGAGCATGCCAATGTGTTACGGGAGTCAAACTCCCTTTCATAAAGACAAAAGCCTTACCTTGGCAATCCAAATAAGGTTTTGAATATTCCAGAAGGGAATATGGTGCAATTTCCATTTGAGCAGATGAATCATCAATAAATCATCAAAATGGTCCGGTTAGCTCAAACAATACCAGCGTTTCACCCCAGTGTGCCGCTGGGCTTGTCAGTTGGTAGAGACACACCTACCAATACGCGTGGCTAGCACATACTGAGAAGGCCATGCAAGTCACAAAATACTAGCAATATTGACGTCACGAGCATGCCAATGTGCGACGGGAGTTAAACACCCTTTCATAAAGGCAAAAGCCTTACCTTGGAAATCCCAATAAGGTTTTGAATATTCCGGAAGGGAATATGATGCATTTTCCATTCGAGCGGATGAATTATCAATAAATGATCAAAATCGTCCGGTTTGCTCAAACAATGCCTGCGTTTCGCCCCAGTGTGCCGTTGGGCTCGTCAGTTGGTAAAGACACACCTACCAATAGGCGTGGCTAGCACATACTGAGAAGGCCATGCAAGACACAAAATACAAGCAGTATTGACGTCACAAGCATTCCAATGCGCTACGGGAATCAAACTCCCTTTCATAAAGACAAAAGCCTTAAAACTCAGCAATTCTTCTAGGTTTGTGTCGTGTCTTGTGTGGGGTTTCGCCTAGGACACCAAGCTAGGCTCATCGGCGGGCTCTTGGTGTCCCCGCCCGGACCCCCACAGGAGTGACGAACTGCGTGCCACCTCCCTTTATATAAGGTGCAACTGCACCACTTGACTACGAGAACTAAAAGTTCAAGCAGCCTTAACCTCCCTATGAAGGCTTCCAAAAAGATGGTATATTGGCTTTCACGGCCGGTGAATTAAAACTCAGCAATTCTTCTAGGTTTGTGCCGTGTCTTGTGTGGGGTTTCGCCTAGGACACCAAGCTAGGCTCATCGGCGGGCTCTTGGTGTCCCCGCCCGGACCCCCACAGGAGTGACGAACTGCGTGCCACCTCCCTTTATATAAGGTGCAACTGCACCACTTGACTACGAGAACTAAAAGTTCAAGCAGCCTTAACCTCCCTATGAAGGCTTCCAAAAAGATGGTATATTGGCTTTCACGGCCGGTGAATTAAACTCAGCAATTCTTCTAGGTTTGTGCCGTGTCTTGTGTGGGGTTTCGCCTAGGACACCAAGCTAGGCTCATCGGCGGGCTCTTGGTGTCCCCGCCCGGACCCCCTCAGGAGTGACGAACTGCGTGCCACCTCCCTTTATATAAAGTGCAACTGCACCACTTGACTGCGAGAACTAAAAGTTCAAGCAGCCTTAACCTCCCTATGAAGGCTTCCAAAAAGATGGTATATTGGCTTTCACGGCCGGTGAATTAAAACTCAGCAATTCTTCTAGGTTTGTGCCGTGTCTTGTGTGGGGTTTCGCCTAGGACACCAAGCTAGGCTCATCGGCGGGCTCTTGGTGTCCCCGCCCGGACCCCCACAGGAGTGACGAACTGCGTGCCACCTCCCTTTATATAAGGTGCAACTGCACCACTTGACTACGAGAACTAAAAGTTCAAGCAGCCTTAACCTCCCTATGAAGGCTTCCAAAAAGATGGTATATTGGCTTTCACGGCCGGTGAATTAAAACTCAGCAATTCTTCTAGGTTTGTGCCGTGTCTTGTGTGGGGTTTCGCCTAGGACACCAAGCTAGGCTCATCGGCGGGCTCTTGGTGTCCCCGCCCGGACCCCCACAGGAGTGACGAACTGCGTGCCACCTCCCTTTATATAAGGTGCAACTGCACCACTTGACTACGAGAACTAAAAGTTCAAGCAGCCTTAACCTCCCTATGAAGGCTTCCAAAAAGATGGTATATTGGCTTTCACGGCCGGTGAATTAAAACTCAGCAATTCTTCTAGGTTTGTGCCGTGTCTTGTGTGGGGTTTCGCCTAGGACACCAAGCTAGGCTCATCGGCGGGCTCTTGGTGTCCCCGCCCGGACCCCCACAGGAGTGTCGAACTGCGTGCCACCTCCCTTTATATAAGGTGCAACTGCACCACTTGACTACGAGAACTAAAAGTTCAAGCAGCCTTAACCTCCCCATGAAGGCTTCCAATAAGATGGTATATTGGCTTTCACGGCCGGTGAATTAAAACTCAGCAATTCTTCTAGGTTTGTGCCGTGTCTTGTGTGGGGTTTCGCCTAGGACACCAAGCTAGGCTCATCGGCGGTCTCTTGGTGTTCCCGCCCGGACCCCCACAGGAGTGACGAACTGCGTGCCACCTCCCTTTATATAAGGTGCAACTGCACCACTTGACTACGAGAACTAAAAGTTCAAGCAGCCTTAACCTCCCTATGAAGGCTTCCAAAAAGATGGTATATTGGCTTTCACGGCCGGTGAATTAAAACTCAGCAATTCTTCTAGGTTTGTGCCGTGTCTTGTGTGGGGTTTCGCCTAGGACACCAAGCTAGGCTCATCGGCGGGCTCTTGGTGTCCCCGCCCGGACCCCCACAGGAGTGACGAACTGCGTGCCACCTCCCTTTATATAAGGTGCAACTGCACCACTTGACTACGAGAACTAAAAGTTCAAGCAGCCTTAACCTCCCTATGAAGGCTTCCAAAAAGATGGTATATTGGCTTTCACGGCCGGTGAATTAAAACTCAGCAATTCTTCTAGGTTTGTGCCGTGTCTTGTGTGGGGTTTCGCCTAGGACACCAAGCTAGGCTCATCGGCGGGCTCTTGGTGTCCCCGCCCGGACCCCCACAGGAGTGACGAACTGCGTGCCACCTCCCTTTATATAAGGTGCAACTGCACCACTTGACTACGAGAACTAAAAGTTCAAGCAGCCTTAACCTCCCTATGAAGGCTTCCAAAAAGATGGTATATTGGCTTTCACGGCCGGTGAATTAAAACTCAGCAATTCTTCTAGGTTTGTGCCGTGTCTTGTGTGGGGTTTCGCCTAGGACACCAAGCTAGGCTCATCGGCGGGCTCTTGGTGTCCCCGCCCGGACCCCCACAGGAGTGACGAACTGCGTGCCACCTCCCTTTATATAAGGTGCAACTGCACCACTTGACTACGAGAACTAAAAGTTCAAGCAGCCTTAACCTCCCTATGAAGGCTTACAAAAAGATGGTATATTGGCTTTCACGGCCGGTGAATTAAAACTCAGCAATTCTTCTAGGTTTGTGCCGTGTCTTGTGTGGGGTTTCGCCTAGGACACCAAGCTAGGCTCATCGGCGGGCTCTTGGTGTCCCCGCCCGGACCCCCACAGGAGTGACGAACTGCGTGCCACCTCCCTTTATATAAGGTGCAACTGCACCACTTGACTACGAGAACTAAAAGTTTAAGCAGCCTTAACCTCCCTATGAAGGCTTCCAAAAATATGGTATATTGGCTTTCACGGCCGGTGAATTAAAACTCAGCAATTCTTCTAGGTTTGTGCCGTGTCTTGTGTGGGGTTTCGCCTAGGACACCAAGCTAGGCTCATCGGCGGGCTCTTGGTGTCCCCGCCCGGACCCCCACAGGAGTGTCGAACTGCGTGCCACCTCCCTTTATATAAGGTGCAACTGCACCACTTGACTACGAGAACTAAAAGTTCAAGCAGCCTTAACCTCCCCATGAAGGCTTCCAATAAGATGGTATATTGGCTTTCACGGCCGGTGAATTAAAACTCAGCAATTCTTCTAGGTTTGTGCCGTGTCTTGTGTGGGGTTTCGCCTAGGACACCAAGCTAGGCTCATCGGCGGGCTCTTGGTGTTCCCGCCCGGACCCCCACAGGAGTGACGAACTGCGTGCCACCTCCCTTTATATAAGGTGCAACTGCACCACTTGACTACGAGAACTAAAAGTTCAAGCAGCCTTAACCTCCCTATGAAGGCTTCCAAAAAGATGGTATATTGGCTTTCACGGCCGGTGAATTAAAACTCAGCAATTCTTCTAGGTTTGTGCCGTGTCTTGTGTGGGGTTTCGCCTAGGACACCAAGCTAGGCTCATCGGCGGGCTCTTGGTGTCCCCGCCCGGACCCCCACAGGAGTGACGAACTGCGTGCCACCTCCCTTTATATAAGGTGCAACTGCACCACTTGACTACGAGAACTAAAAGTTCAAGCAGCCTTAACCTCCCTATGAAGGCTTCCAAAAAGATGGTATATTGGCTTTCACGGCCGGTGAATTAAAACTCAGCAATTCTTCTAGGTTTGTGCCGTGTCTTGTTTGGGGTTTCGCCTAGGACACCAAGCTAGGCTCATCGGCGGGCTCTTGGTGTCCCCGCCCGGACCCCCACTGGAGTGACGAACTGCGTGCCACCTCCCTTTATATAAGGTGCAACTGCACCACTTGACTACGAGAACTAAAAGTTCAAGCAGCCTTAACCTCCCTATGAAGGCTTCCAAAAAGATGGTATATTGGCTTTCACGGCCGGTGAATTAAAACTCAGCAATTCTTCTAGGTTTGTGCCGTGTCTTGTGTGGGGTTTCGCCTAGGACACCAAGCTAGGCTCATCGGCGGGCTCTTGGTGTCCCCGCCCGGACCCCCACAGGAGTGACGAACTGCGTGCCACCTCCCTTTATATAAGGTGCAACTGCACCACTTGACTACGAGAACTAAAAGTTCAAGCAGCCTTAACCTCCCTATGAAGGCTTCCAAAAAGATGGTATATTGGCTTTCACGGCCGGTGAATTAAAACTCAGCAATTCTTCTAGGTTTGTGCCGTGTCTTGTGTGGGGTTTCGCCTAGGACACCAAGCTAGGCTCATCGGCGGGCTCTTGGTGTCCCCGCCCGGACCCCCACAGGAGTGACGAACTGCGTGCCACCTCCCTTTATATAAGGTGCAACTGCACCACTTGACTACGAGAACTAAAATTTCAAGCAGCCTTAACCTCCCTATGAAGGCTTCCAAAAAGATGGTATATTGGCTTTCACGGCCGGTGAATTAAAACTCAGCAATTATTCTAGGTTTGTGCCGTGTCTTGTGTGGGGTTTCTCCTAGGACACCAAGCTAGGCTCATCGGCGGGCTCTTGGTGTCCCCGCCCGGACCCCCACAGGAGTGACGAACTGCGTGCCACCTCCCTTTATATAAGGTGCAACTGCACCACTTGACTACGAGAACTAAAAGTTCAAGCAGCCTTAACCTCCCTATGAAGGCTTCCAAAAAGATGGTATATTGGCTTTCACGGCCGGTGAATTAAAACTCAGCAATTCTTCTAGGTTTGTGCCGTGTCTTGTGTGGGGTTTCGCCTAGGACACCAAGCTAGGCTCATCGGCGGCTCTTGGTGTCCCCGCCCGGACCCCCACAGGAGTGACGAACAGCGTTCCACCTCCCTTTATATAAGGTGCAACTGCACCACTTGACTACGAGAACTAAAAGTTCAAGCAGCCTTAACCTCCCTATGAAGGCTTCCAAAAAGATGGTATATTGGCTTTCACGGCCGGTGAATTAAAACTCAGCAATTCTTCTAGGTTTGTGCCGTGTCTTGTGTGGGGTTTCGCCTAGGACACCAAGCTAGGCTCATCGGCGGTCTCTTGGTGTCCCCGCCCGGACCCCCACAGGAGTGACGAACTGCGTGCCACCTCCCTTTATATAAGGTGCAACTGCACCACTTGACTACGAGAACTAAAAGTTCAAGCAGCCTTAACCTCCCTATGAAGGCTTCCAAAAAGATGGTATATTGGCTTTCACGGCCGGTGAATTAAAACTCAGCAATTCTTCTAGGTTTGTGCCGTGTCTTGTGTGGGGTTTCGCCTAGGACACCAAGCTAGGCTCATCGGCGGGCTCTTGGTGTCCCCGCCCGGACCCCCACAGGAGTGACGAACTGCGTGCCACCTCCCTTTATATAAGGTGCAACTGCACCACTTGACTACGAGAACTAAAAGTTCAAGCAGCCTTAACCTCCCTATGAAGGCTTCCAAAAAGATGGTATAATGGCTTTCACGGCCGGTGAATTAAAACTCAGCAATTCTTCTAGGTTTGTGCCGTGTCTTGTGTGGGGTTTCGCCTAGGACACCAAGCTAGGCTCATCGGCGGGCTCTTGGTGTCCCCGCCCGGACCCCCACAGGAGTGACGAACTGCGTGCCACCTCCCTTTATATAAGGTGCAACTGCACCACTTGACTACGAGAACTAAAAGTTCAAGCAGCCTTAACCTCCCTATGAAGGCTTCCAAAAAGATGGTATATTGGCTTTCACGGCCGGTGAATTAAAACTCAGCAATTCTTCTAGGTTTGTGTCGTGTCTTGTGTGGGGTTTCGCCTAGGACACCAAGCTAGGCTCATCGGCGGGCTCTTGGTGTCCTCGCCCGGACCCCCACAGGAGTGACGAACTGCGTGCCACCTCCCTTTATATAAGGTGCAACTGCACCACTTGACTACGAGAACTAAAAGTTCAAGCAGCCTTAACCTCCCTATGAAGGCTTCCAAAAAGATGGTATATTGGCTTTCACGGCCGGTGAATTAAAACTCAGCAATTCTTCTAGGTTTGTGCCGTGTCTTGTGTGGGGTTTCGCCTAGGACACCAAGCTAGGCTCATCGGCGGGCTCTTGGTGTCCCCGCCCGGACCCCCACAGGAGTGACGAACTGCGTGCCACCTCCCTTTATATAAGGTGCAACTGCACCACTTGACTACGAGAACTAAAAGTTCAAGCAGCCTTAACCTCCCTATGAAGGCTTCCAAAAAGATGATATATTGGCTTTCACGGCCGGTGAATTAAAACTCAGCAATTCTTCTAGGTTTGTGCCGTGTCTTGTGTGGGGTTTCGCCTAGGACACCAAGCTAGGCTCATCGGCGGGCTCTTGGTGTCCCCGCCCGGACCCCCACAGGAGTGACGAACTGCGTGCCACCTCCCTTTATATAAGGTGCAACTGCACCACTTGACTACGAGAACTAAAAGTTCAAGCAGCCTTAACCTCCCTATGAAGGCTTCCAAAAAGATGGTATATTGGCTTTCACGGCCGGTGAATTAAAACTCAGCAATTCTTCTAGGTTTGTGCCGTGTCTTGTGTGGGGTTTCGCCTAGGACACCAAGCTAGGCTCATCGGCGGGCTCTTGGTGTCCCCGCCCGGACCCCCACAGGAGTGACGAACTGCGTGCCACCTCCCTTTATATAAGGTGCAACTGCACCACTTGACTACGAGAACTAAAAGTTCAAGCAGCCTTAACCTCCCTATGAAGGCTTCCAAAAAGATGGTATATTGGCTTTCACGGCCGGTGAATTAAAATTCAGCAATTCTTCTAGGTTTGTGCCGTGTCTTGTGTGGGGTTTCGCCTAGGACACCAAGCTAGGCTCATCGGCGGGCTCTTGGTGTCCCCGCCCGGACCCCCACAGGAGTGACGAACTGCGTGCCACCTCCCTTTATATAAGGTGCAACTGCACCACTTGACTACGAGAACTAAAAGTTCAAGCAGCCTTAACCTCCCTATGAAGGCTTCCAAAAAGATGGTATATTGGCTTTCACGGCCGGTGAATTAAAACTCAGCAATTCTTCTAGGTTTGTGCCGTGTCTTGTGTGGGGTTTCGCCTAGGACACCAAGCTAGGCTCATCGGCGGGCTCTTGGTGTCCCCGCCCGGACCCCCACAGGAGTGACGAACTGCGTGCCACCTCCCTTTATATAAAGTGCAACTGCACCACTTGACTACGAGAACTAAAAGTTCAAGCAGCCTTAACGTCCCTATGAAGGCTTCCAAAAAGGTGGTATATTGGCTTTCACGGCCGGTGAATTAAAACTCAGCAATTCTTCTAGGTTTGTGCCGTGTCTTGTGTGGGGTTTCACCTAGGACACCAAGCTAGGCTCATCGGCGGGCTCTTGGTGTCCCCGCCCGGACCCCCACAGGAGTGACGAACTGCGTGCCACCTCCCTTTATATAAGGTGCAACTGCACCACTTGACTACGAGAACTAAAAGTTCAAGCAGCCTTAACCTCCCTATGAAGGCTTCCAAAAAGATGGTATAGTGGCTTTCACGGCCGGTGAATTAAAACTCAGCAATTCTTCTAGGTTTGTGCCGTGTCTTGTGTGGGGTTTCGCCTAGGACACGAAGCTAGGCTCATCGGCGGGCTCTTGGTGTCCCCGCCCGGACCCCCACAGGAGTGACGAACTGCGTGCCACCTCCCTTTATATAAGGTGCAACTGCACCACTTGACTACGAGAACTAAAAGTTCAAGCAGCCTTAACCTCCCTATGAAGGCTTCCAAAAAGATGGTATATTGGCTTTCACGGCCGGTGAATTAAAACTCAGCAATTCTTCTAGGTTTGTGCCGTGTCTTGTGTGGGGTTTCGCCTAGGACACCAAGCTAGGCTCATCGGCGGGCTCTTGGTGTCCCCGCCCGGACCCCCACAGGAGTGACGAACTGCGTGCCACCTCCCTTTATATAAGGTGCAACTGCACCACTTGACTACGAGAACTAAAATTTCAAGCAGCCTTAACCTCCCTATGAAGGCTTCCAAAAAGATGGTATATTGGCTTTCACGGCCGGTGAATTAAAACTCAGCAATTCTTCTAGGTTTGTGCCGTGTCTTGTGTGGGGTTTCGCCTAGGACACCAAGCTAGGCTCATCGGCGGGCTCTTGGTGTCCCCGCCCGGACCCCCACAGGAGTGACGAACTGCGTGCCACCTCCCTTTATATAAGGTGCAACTGCACCACTTGACTACGAGAACTAAAAGTTCAAGCAGCCTTAACCTCCCTATGAAGGCTTACAAAAAGATGGTATATTGGCTTTCACGGCCGGTGAATTAAAACTCAGCAATTCTTCTAGGTTTGTGCCGTGTCTTGTGTGGGGTTTCGCCTAGGACACCAAGCTAGGCTCATCGGCGGGCTCTTGGTGTCCCCGCCCGGACCCCCACAGGAGTGACGAACTGCGTGCCACCTCCCTTTATATAAGGTGCAACTGCACCACTTGACTACGAGAACTAAAAGTTCAAGCAGCCTTAACCTCCCTATGAAGGCTTCCAAAAAGATGGTATATTGGCTTTCACGGCCGGTGAATTAAAACTCAGCAATTCTTCTAGGTTTGTGCCGTGTCTTGTGTGGGGTTTCGCCTAGGACACCAAGCTAGGCTCATCGGCGGGCTCTTGGTGTCCCCGCCCGGACCCCCACAGGAGTGACGAACTGCGTGCCACCTCCCTTTATATAAGGTGCAACTGCACCACTTGACTACGAGAACTAAAAGTTCAAGCAGCCTTAACCTCCCTATGAAGGCTTCCAAAAAGATGGTATATTGGCTTTCACGGCCGGTGAATTAAAACTCAGCAATTCTTCTAGGTTTGTGCCGTGTCTTGTGTGGGGTTTCGCCTAGGACACCAAGCTAGGCTCATCGGCGGGCTCTTGGTGTCCCCGCCCGGACCCCCACAGGAGTGACGAACTGCGTGCCACCTCCCTTTATATAAGGTGCAACTGCACCACTTGACTACGAGAACTAAAAGTTCAAGCAGCCTTAACCTCCCTATGAAGGCTTCCAAAAAGATGGTATATTGGCTTTCACGGCCGGTGAATTAAAACTCAGCAATTCTTCTAGGTTTGTGCCGTGTCTTGTGTGGGGTTTCGCCTAGGACACCAAGCTAGGCTCATCGGCGGGCTCTTGGTGTCCCCGCCCGGACCCCCACAGGAGTGACGAACTGCGTACCACCTCCCTTTATATAAGGTGCAACTGCACCACTTGACTACGAGAACTAAAAGTTCAAGCAGCCTTAACCTCCCTATGAAGGCTTCCAAAAAATGGTATATTGGCTTTCACGGCCGGTGAATTAAAACTCAGCAATTCTTCTAGGTTTGTGCCGTGTCTTGTGTGGGGTTTCGCCTAGGACACCAAGCTAGGCTCATCGGCGGGCTCTTGGTGTCCCCGCCCGGACCCCCACAGGAGTGACGAACTGCTCAACTCAAAATTGGTTATTTCATTCCTTCTCCCGCGCGAAGCGCGGGAGGAGGCGGGCCATCGGCTAGACTAGTAGCCCTTAGGCCTTAGGAATTTAATTATTGAAATTTATTTTCTTATTGTTGGTGTACGTCGTGACGTACGTATGGATTGTATAATGATGGCGCAGAAGTCACCCCAACCAACAAAGCGGCCCCCCAGGGAGGGCCCCCCATCACACCGCACCCCTCTCGGGCCGGCATCCTGCTAGTCCCCCATTTATTTGTCACAAAGAATGTACATACATAATGAAAAATTTGACAATGGTTATACAAAGGTAAACAGTTTACAATTTTAACTCAACATTAAATGATGGTTTTAGTTCTTTTCTTTGGTATAATGTTTTCTGTCATTGCAGAGTAGTGTCTTTCTTATTACATTATTACACAGTTTCTGTTTCACACGTATTTTCATATAGTATCATTAGACACTTGGCTCTCACAGATTATTGCGGCACATATTCACTTCACTGGTTGTTGTGTGACTTGACGGTGGTTTCTGGAGACGGAGCATTTCAGTGGGCATAAAGAAAGAAAAGAAAATGTAAATATATATAAGAAAATGGTACAGAGATGTGGCAATACAGTTGTAGGACGTATGTTTGAGCAGGCTGTATGCCTATGGCTCACTGAGCTTCCAAATGACCGAAGAGTCGCCAACCCAAAGTGTGTATTTTTATATTTTAACAAAAAGGGGAGGTTGATATTGATAGATAGTGGGCTGGGGGCGGGGTATTTGTTTAGTAGGGTACATTCATGGAAGTTAGGTGATTGGCGGTGGGAATAGGTGCGAATTTGCTGGGGTGCGGTTGTCGTCGAGGATAGCTTGGGCAAGGGGTGAGATGGTGAGGGCTTCTGTGAAGAAAGGTAAGTTATCTATACTAGCTTTGGTTAAATATTTGAGGCGGAGTTTATGAATAGTTGCAAGGATAGGCAGAAAGGAATACAGGGCTGTGAAATCTGCTGAAGGTGTATCGTAGGGGAGGTGATGGGCTAGGCGAAGGGCATGTCTGTCTAGTTTACAAAGATTAAAATAAAGAGGGGGATCTGCGGTGATCCAGGATATCGAAGCGTAGAGAAGGACGGGGCGGATGAAAGTCTGGTAGATCTGTAGGATTTGGGGGGCTTTGAGGCCCCAGGTGTGACCTTTAAGTTTCCGGGTGGCTGCTAGCCGGTGATAGGCACGGCGGTAGATGTTTTGGAGGTGGTGATTCCATTTAAAATTATTTTGAAAGGTGATGCCTAGGTAGGTTATGATGTTTGTTTCAATAAGGGGAAGGGAGTGAAGGGTGAGTTGGATTTTGTTGCGTGGTCGGCAAATGCGGGCTTTTCGACGGAAGACGATGAGTTGGGTTTTACGAGGGTTAACAGTAATGTGGGAAATGTTAAACCAGTCTTGAAGTCTATCTAGGTAAGCTTGTAGGAGTCTGGTAAGGCGGGGGGCTGTAGGTGCTAGGCCGAGTATTGCTAAATCGTCTGCGAACTGGTAGAGGCGTAAGGGAGTGGGAGGGTGGGGTATGTCGTGTGTGAAGAGGAGATAGAGAAGGGGTGAAAGGGGCGATCCCTGTGGGACGCCGGCTCTGAGAGGGAAAACATAGGAATGTGCATTGCGCAAACGGATGTAGGCGGTGCGATAGTGTAGAAAGTTGTAGATGAGTCGAATAATAGAGGGGGGGAGGGAGAGGTGACGGAGTTTGAACATAAGAACTGGTAGATATACTGTATCGAAGGCTTTTTCAATGTCAAGGCATATGAGAGCGGCTGTGCGTCGAGGTTTGAGGTAAGCGTTAATTGAGGAAGTGAGGTGAAATAGGTGATCCTGGGTTGATCGTCGTTTGCGAAAACCGGCTTGGGACTCTGGGATGAGGTGTAGGGTTTCCAGATAGGTGGACATACGACGGGCAAGGATAAGTTCAAATATTTTGGAGAGTACAGGGAGTAGGCTGATGGGACGGTAAGAGTGTAGGTCGGAGGGGGGTTTGTTGGGTTTTAAGAATAGTTGGATAGAGGCTTTGCACCAGTGGGCTGGGTAAAAGCCGGTATATAACATGGTATTGTATATGAGACAAAGAATATGGAGAAAAGCGAGGGGGGCTTCTTGAACATGTCTGTATGTAAGCGTGTCGGTCCCTGGTGCGGTTGTTTTACGTCGGTATAGGATACGGTTGATTTCCTTTGGAGTGATAGGGTGGTTTAGAGGGTGATCGTATTGGATTTGGGGAAAGTGATCGAATGAGGGGAGGAGGTCGGGAGTGTGGATTGGGTTGTTTAATCGATGGATAAGTAGATCATTTGGATTACAGAATTTAGGATTTTGGACGGGGGAAAAGACAGAGTGGAAATGGGTAGCAAACATGTTGGCTTTTTCTTGAAATGAAGTTGGCACTATGTTATCTGATCGTATAGGATATGTAGGGGAAGGAGGTTGGGTCTTCGTCAGTCGTCGGAACGTAGGCCAAAATTTGGAGGCATCGGGGGTATCGGAGAGTCGCGTACAGGTATTAGTCCAGTATTTGCGTTTTATAGCTTTTATATATGATTTGGCATGGCGATGGTGAAGTCGATGTTGGTGTAGGTCAGCCGGGTCACGAGTGCGGATATATGTACGGTAATAGTCATGGGAGAGACGGAGGAGTTTCAAGGCTTTTGGAGGTAATGGCGGTTTAGTTGGATGGCGGGAATGGCGAGGGATATGAAGGCGATCGGCAGTCAGGAGGGCAGATTCTGCTTCTACTATAAGGGTTTGGAGATTGGGAAGGGAGGTTGGTGGTGTGGTTGTTTCTAGGAGTGAAGTGATGGTGTTTCGGTAGGCGTTCCAGTTGGTTTTCTTATATTGACGGGTGGGAGGAGGACGATTTGAGTCTGTTGAACGGGGAAATATGTTTGGTATGGATATGAGTGCAGGAAGATGGTCGCTTCCGTTATGAGGTAGGAGTTTGACTTCAGGGTTAGCACAGAGGGTGGGAGGCATGAGGATGACGTCCGGGGTTGAATTTGTGTGTGGAATAGTGTGCGCTGGGAAGGGAACCAGCACTCCTCGGGTCTGACGTAGCAAGTTTTGAAAATTGTTATTATCTGTTACATTGTATGAATTTATATTGATATCTGCGGCTAGTATGTAATTGGTGAAGGTACGATCGATATGTTGTAAAAAATCTATAGGAGGAGGGGTTCGAGGTGATAAATAAAGAGTGACTATGGTAAAAGTTTTGGATGGCGCGAAAATTTCCAGAATGAGATATTCTGAAAAGTTGCGTGGCCAATTATAGAAATGCTGTTTGACTGTTAAGTTACGGTGTATTCCAACTGCTACACCTCCCCGAGCCGCACCAGACGGCCTATCTGCACGATAGATAGTGAACGGGGGCAAGTGCAGCTGTTGGATAGGGTTGAGAAAAGTTTCATTTAGAATAAAAATTTCCGGGGAGTGCTGATTGATGGCAAACTCAAAGGTGACCCGGTTGGCACGCAGAGAACGGATGTTATCATAGTAAATTTGTAAAGTCATCTTAGCTTATAGGGGGAGCACTGGCAAGGGGGAAGAATGCATAATGCATTCTATTCCCTGCATAAGCGATATCTACGTGGGTATGGAACACCAACCGGGCCGCCATTTGAATGTGTTGGGTGATGAGGGGACGGTGGAATGGGAGACAGTTTTGCAATACCATGGACATGAACCTAATAATATTTTCTGTACTAGGGGAGGGGAGGGTAGAAGAAGGAGCAGGGGTGGGGAGGTCTTGGGAGATCACTGGGATGACGGTTTCTGGTTCGGCAGGAGTTGGGGGGGGTCGGTTTTTACACTTATAGCTGAAGGCTGGATGGGGAAGGGTACAGTTTACACATTTTGGGTTTGCACGGTTATTACACAAAGATGTTGGGTGGTCCAAACTGCATATGCCACATACCTGGGGTTGCACACAAGGTGCTCCTGGAGCATGATCATAGCGTTGGCATTTCTCGCACCTCATCCTTTGAGGGCCTGAAGCGCGGGAAGGCTCAACGCGGTGACGCCTAGCATAAATTAATGCCCCGTCTCTCAGAAGTGCATCCAGAGTGGCAGTGTCCCGGCTTAGGATTCTGACGAGCGTCGTGGGTCCCGCGTTGTTTTTAATGCGGATGGCTCTGAAGATGGTATGTCCTTGTTGGGTTAGTTGCTGGGCCACTTCATCATCCGTGTACAGCTGGTCGACTCCGTATACCACCACTGATAGTAGGGGGGTGGGGCGGGAAGGGGGGGCATAGGGGCGGGAAGGTTGAAGGTTGGATAAATTTGTGGCCTGCGTGCGAGGTCCAAATTGGGCTAGTCCTATTGTGTGTACCAGATGGTGGTAGAATGGCTGCGCTGTTTTGATATTATAGCCCTCTTTAGTTTTCTGGAGTTCAAGTTGGTATGATTGGAGGTCGGGGGTGAAGGAAGATATGATCGTGTATAAAGAGCGAGGGTTTGCCTTAGCAAGATCCAGATTTGTTAATTTGACAATATAAAATTGGGCTGGTGGAATGGGGCATGGTGTCACCTGGCTTCTTTGCCGTACTTGCGGGTGCAAGGCTGGATTTTTTGCCATCTCAGCGAAACTACGAAGGTTGCCTGGCATGTATGTAGGTACTGCTGGTTGTGGGAATGATGGAAAGTCTGTATTTGGAGATTGAGCAGTCGTGGGCAAGAATTCAATGCCACTAGGTGTACCTGTGTCTGGTGTGGTAGACGTGGATCCTGATGATCTGGATTCATTGCCACATACTCGCTTCCGTTGATGGTCAGGGCTGATAGAATCTTCTGGTCTACGTGCACATTTGATCTGGGTCTGTTCCATTTGATTCAACTCAGGAGGGTCGAAGATACTCGCACGCCTTCCACTTATAGGCGGCGGAGGTGATTCACTCGACATCACAGATGATAATAATAAGTCGCTGAACTGAACTGGCACAATAACTTTTTCGCTGATGTTTGTTGGTAGACTGACGTAGCACTTTGAACACAGATTTGAGCAGAGTTTCCGGCACTTAGGAAGTAGACAGTGAGTACGACGAACTGCGTGCCACCTCCCTTTATATAAGGTGCAACTGCACCACTTGACTACGAGAACTAAAAGTTCAAGCAGCCTTAACCTCCCTATGAAGGCTTCCAAAAAGATGATATATTGGCTTTCACGGCCGGTGAATTAAAACTCAGCAATTCTTCTAGGTTTGTGCCGTGTCTTGTGTGGGGTTTCGCCTAGGACACCAAGCTAGGCTCATCGGCGGGCTCTTGGTGTCCCCGCCCGGACCCCCACAGGAGTGACGAACTGCGTGCTACCTCCCTTTATATAAATAAGGTGCAACTGCACCACTTGACTACGAGAACTAAAAGTTCAAGCAGCCTTAACCTCCCTATGAAGGCTTCCAAAAAGATGGTATATTGGCTTTCACGGCCGGTGAATTAAAACTCAGCAATTCTTCTAGGTTTGTGCCGTGTCTTGTGTGGGGTTTCGCCTAGGACACCAAGCTAGGCTCATCGGCGGGCTCTTGGTGTCCCCGCCCGGACCCCCACAGGAGTGACGAACTGCGTGCCACCTCCCTTTATATAAGGTGCAACTGCACCACTTGACTACGAGAACTAAAAGTTCAAGCAGCCTTAACCTCCCTATGAAGGCTTCCAAAAAGATGGTATATTGGCTTTCACGGCCGGTGAATTAAAATTCAGCAATTCTTCTAGGTTTGTGCCGTGTCTTGTGTGGGGTTTCGCCTAGGACACCAAGCTAGGCTCATCGGCGGGCTCTTGGTGTCCCCGCCCGGACCCCCACAGGAGTGACGAACTGCGTGCCACCTCCCTTTATATAAGGTGCAACTGCACCACTTGACTACGAGAACTAAAAGTTCAAGCAGCCTTAACCTCCCTATGAAGGCTTCCAAAAAGATGGTATATTGGCTTTCACGGCCGGTGAATTAAAACTCAGCAATTCTTCTAGGTTTGTGCCGTGTCTTGTGTGGGGTTTCGCCTAGGACACCAAGCTAGGCTCATCGGCGGGCTCTTGGTGTCCCCGCCCGGACCCCCACAGGAGTGACGAACTGCGTGCCACCTCCCTTTATATAAAGTGCAACTGCACCACTTGACTACGAGAACTAAAAGTTCAAGCAGCCTTAACCTCCCTATGAAGGCTTCCAAAAAGATGGTATATTGGCTTTCACGGCCGGTGAATTAAAACTCAGCAATTCTTCTAGGTTTGTGCCGTGTCTTGTGTGGGGTTTCACCTAGGACACCAAGCTAGGCTCATCGGCGGGCTCTTGGTGTCCCCGCCCGGACCCCCACAGGAGTGACGAACTGCGTGCCACCTCCCTTTATATAAGGTGCAACTGCACCACTTGACTACGAGAACTAAAAGTTCAAGCAGCCTTAACCTCCCTATGAAGGCTTCCAAAAAGATGGTATAGTGGCTTTCACGGCCGGTGAATTAAAACTCAGCAATTCTTCTAGGTTTATGCCGTGTCTTGTGTGGGGTTTCGCCTAGGACACGAAGCTAGGCTCATCGGCGGGCTCTTGGTGTCCCCGCCCGGACCCCCACAGGAGTGACGAACTGCGTGCCACCTCCCTTTATATAAGGTGCAACTGCACCACTTGACTACGAGAACTAAAAGTTCAAGCAGCCTTAACCTCCCTATGAAGGCTTCCAAAAAGATGGTATATTGGCTTTCACGGCCGGTGAATTAAAACTCAGCAATTCTTCTAGGTTTGTGCCGTGTCTTGTGTGGGGTTTCGCCTAGGACACCAAGCTAGGCTCATCGGCGGGCTCTTGGTGTCCCCGCCCGGACCCCCACAGGAGTGACGAACTGCGTGCCACCTCCCTTTATATAAGGTGCAACTGCACCACTTGACTACGAGAACTAAAATTTCAAGCAGCCTTAACCTCCCTATGAAGGCTTCCAAAAAGATGGTATATTGGCTTTCACGGCCGGTGAATTAAAACTCAGCAATTCTTCTAGGTTTGTGCCGTGTCTTGTGTGGGGTTTCGCCTAGGACACCAAGCTAGGCTCATCGGCGGGCTCTTGGTGTCCCCGCCCGGACCCCCACAGGAGTGACGAACTGCGTGCCACCTCCCTTTATATAAGGTGCAACTGCACCACTTGACTACGAGAACTAAAAGTTCAAGCAGCCTTAACCTCCCTATGAAAGCTTACAAAAAGATGGTATATTGGCTTTCACGGCCGGTGAATTAAAACTCAGCAATTCTTCTAGGTTTGTGCCGTGTCTTGTGTGGGGTTTCGCCTAGGACACCAAGCTAGGCTCATCGGCGGGCTCTTGGTGTCCCCGCCCGGACCCCCACAGGAGTGACGAACTGCGTGCCACCTCCCTTTATATAAGGTGCAACTGCACCACTTGACTACGAGAACTAAAAGTTCAAGCAGCCTTAACCTCCCTATGAAGGCTTCCAAAAAGATGGTATATTGGCTTTCACGGCCGGTGAATTAAAACTCAGCAATTCTTCTAGGTTTGTGCCGTGTCTTGTGTGGGGTTTCGCCTAGGACACCAAGCTAGGCTCATCGGCGGGCTCTTGGTGTCCCCGCCCGGACCCCCACAGGAGTGACGAACTGCGTGCCACCTCCCTTTATATAAGGTGCAACTGCACCACTTGACTACGAGAACTAAAAGTTCAAGCAGCCTTAACCTCCCTATGAAGGCTTCCAAAAAGATGGTATATTGGCTTTCACGGCCGGTGAATTAAAACTCAGCAATTCTTCTAGGTTTGTGCCGTGTCTTGTGTGGGGTTTCGCCTAGGACACCAAGCTAGGCTCATCGGCGGGCTCTTGGTGTCCCCGCCCGGACCCCCAGAGGAGTGACGAACTGCGTGCCACCTCCCTTTATATAAGGTGCAACTGCACCACTTGACTACGAGAACTAAAAGTTCAAGCAGCCTTAACCTCCCTATGAAGGCTTCCAAAAAGATGGTATATTGGCTTTCACGGCCGGTGAATTAAAACTCAGCAATTCTTCTAGGTTTGTGCCGTGTCTTGTGTGGGGTTTCGCCTAGGACACCAAGCTAGGCTCATCGGCGGGCTCTTGGTGTCCCCGCCCGGACCCCCACAGGAGTGACGAACTGCGTGCCACCTCCCTTTATATAAGGTGCAACTGCACCACTTGACTACGAGAACTAAAAGTTCAAGCAGCCTTAACCTCCCTATGAAGGCTTCCAAAAAATGGTATATTGGCTTTCACGGCCGGTGAATTAAAACTCAGCAATTCTTCTAGGTTTGTGCCGTGTCTTGTGTGGGGTTTCGCCTAGGACACCAAGCTAGGCTCATCGGCGGGCTCTTGGTGTCCCCGCCCGGACCCCCACAGGAGTGACGAACTGCGTGCCACCTCCCTTTATATAAGGTGCAACTGCACCACTTGACTACGAGAACTAAAATTCAAGCAGCCTTAACCTCCCTATGAAGGCTTCCAAAAAGATGGTATATTGGCTTTCACGGCCGGTGAATTAAAACTCAGCAATTCTTCTAGGTTTGTGCCGTGTCTTGTGTGGGGTTTCGCCTAGGACACCAAGCTAGGCTCATCGGCGGGCTCTTGGTGTCCCCGCCCGGACCCCCACAGGAGTGACGAACTGCGTGCCACCTCCCTTTATATAAGGTGCAACTGCACCACTTGACTACGAGAACTAAAAGTTCAAGCAGCCTTAACCTCCCTATGAAGGCTTCCAAAAAGATGGTATATTGGCTTTCACGGCCGGTGAATTAAAACTCAGCAATTTTCTAGGTTTGTGCCGTGTCTTGTGTGGGGTTTCGTCTAGGACACCAAGCTAGGCTCATCGGCGGGCTCTTGGTGTCCCCGCCCGGACCCCCACAGGAGTGACGAACTGCGTGCCACCTCCCTTTATATAAGGTGCAACTGCACCACTTGACTACGAGAACTAAAAGTTCAAGCAGCCTTAACCTCCCTATGAAGGCTTCCAAAAAGATGGTATATTGGCTTTCACGGCCGGTGAATTAAAACTCAGCAATTCTTCTAGGTTTGTGCCGTGTCTTGTGTGGGGTTTCGCCTAGGACACCAAGCTAGGCTCATCGGCGGGCTCTTGGTGTCCCCGCCCGGACCCCCTCAGGAGTGACGAACTGCGTGACACCTCCCTTTATATAAGGTGCAACTGAACCACTTGACTACGAGAACTAAAAGTTCAAGCAGCCTTAACCTCCCTATGAAGGCTTCCAAAAAGATGGTATATTGGCTTTCACGGCCGGTGAATTAAAACTCAGCAATTCTTCTAGGTTTGTGCCGTGTCTTGTGTGGGGTTTCGCCCAGGACACCAAGCTAGGCTCATCGGCGGGCTCTTGGTGTCCCCGCCCGGACCCCCACAGGAGTGACGAACTGCGTGCCACCTCCCTTTATATAAGGTGCAACTGCACCACTTGACTACGAGAACTAAAAGTTCAAGCAGCCTTAACCTCCCTATGAAGGCTTCCAAAAAGATGGTATATTGGCTTTCACGGCCGGTGAATTAAAACTCAGCAATTCTTCTAGGTTTGTGCCGTGTCTTGTGTGGGGTTTCGCCTAGGACACCAAGCTAGGCTCATCGGCGGGCTCTTGGTGTCCCCGCCCGGACCCCCACAGGAGTGACGAACTGCGTGCCACCTCCCTTTATATAAGGTGCAACTGCACCACTTGACTACGAGAACTAAAATTTCAAGCAGCCTTAACCTCCCTATGAAGGCTTCCAAAAAGATGGTATATTGGCTTTCACGGCCGGTGAATTAAAACTCAGCAATTCTTCTAGGTTTGTGCCGTGTCTTGTGTGGGGTTTCGCCTAGGACACCAAGCTAGGCTCATCGGCGGGCTCTTGGTGTCCCCGCCCGGACCCCCACAGGAGTGACGAACTGCGTGCCACCTCCATTTATATAAGGTGCAACTGCACCACTTGACTACGAGAACTAAAAGTTCAAGCAGCCTTAACCTCCCTATGAAGGCTTCCAAAAAGATGGTATATTGGCTTTCACGGCCGGTGAATTAAAACTCAGCAATTCTTCTAGGTTTGTGCCGTGTCTTGTGTGGGGTTTCGCCTAGGACACCAAGCTAGGCTCATCGGCGGGCTCTTGGTGTCCCCGCCCGGACCCCCACAGGAGTGACGAACTGCGTGCCACCTCCCTTTATATAAGGTGCAACTGCACCACTTGACTACGAGAACTAAAAGTTCAAGCAGCCTTTACCTCCCTATGAAGGCTTCCAAAAAGTTGGTATATTGGCTTTCACGGCCGGTGAATTAAAACTCAGCAATTCTTCTAGGTTTGTGCCGTGTCTTGTGTGGGGTTTCGCCTAGGACACCAAGCTAGGCTCATCGGCGGGCTCTTGGTGTCCCCGCCCGGACCCCCACAGGAGTGACGAACTGCGTGCCACCTCCCTTTTTATAAGGTGCAACTGCACCACTTGACTACGAGAACTAAAAGTTCAAGCAGCCTTAACCTCCCTATGAAGGCTTCCAAAAAGATGGTATATTGGCTTTCACGGCCGGTGAATTAAAACTCAGCAATTCTTCTAGGTTTGTGCCGTGTCTTGTGTGGGGTTTCGCCTAGGACACCAAGCTAGGCTCATCGGCGGGCTCTTGGTGTCCCCGCCCGGACCCCCACAGGAGTGACGAACTGCGTGCCACCTCCCTTTATATAAGGTGCAACTGCACCACTTGACTACGAGAACTAAAAGTTCAAGCAGCCTTAACCTCCCTATGAAGGCTTCCAAAAAGATGGTATATTGGCTTTCACGGCCGGTGAATTAAAACTCAGCAATTCTTCTAGGTTTGTGCCGTGTCTTGTGTGGGGTTTCGCCTAGGACACCAAGCTAGGCTCATCGGCGGGCTCTTGGTGTCCCCGCCCGGACCCCCACAGGAGTGACGAACTGCGTGCCACCTCCCTTTATATAAGGTGCAACTGCACCACTTGACTACGAGAACTAAAAGTTCAAACAGCCTTAACCTCCCTATGATGGCTTCCAAAAAGATGGTATATTGGCTTTCACGGCCGGTGAATTAAAACTCAGCAATTCGTCTAGGTTTGTGCCGTGTCTTGTGTGGGGTTTCGCCTAGGACACCAAGCTAGGCTCATCGGCGGGCTCTTGGTGTCCCCGCCCGGACCCCCACAGGAGTGACGAACTGCGTGCCACCTCCCTTTATATAAGGTGCAACTGCACCACTTGACTACGAGAACTAAAAGTTCAAGCAGCCTTAACCTCCCTATGAAGGCTTCCAAAAAGATGGTATATTGGCTTTCACGGCCGGTGAATTAAAACTCAGCAATTCTTCTAGGTTTGTGCCGTGTCTTGTGTGGGGTTTCGCCTAGGACACCAAGCTAGGCTCATCGGCGGGCTCTTGGTGTCCCCGCCCGGACCCCCACAGGAGTGACGAACTGCGTGCCACCTCCCTTTATATAAGGTGCAACTGAACCACTTGACTACGAGAACTAAAAGTTCAAGCAGCCTTAACCTCCCTATGAAGGCTTCCAAAAAGATGGTATATTGGCTTTCACGGCCGGTGAATTAAAACTCAGCAATTCTTCTAGGTTTGTGCCGTGTCTTGTGTGGGGTTTCGCCTAGGACACCAAGCTAGGCTCATCGGCGGGCTCTTGGTGTCCCCGCCCGGACCCCCACAGGAGTGACGAACTGCGTGCCACCTCCCTTTATATAAGGTGCAACTGCACCACTTGACTACGAGAACTAAAAGTTCAAGCAGCCTTAACCTCCCTATGAAGGCTTCCAAAAAGATGGTATATTGGCTCTCACGGCCGGTGAATTAAAACTCAGCAATTCTTCTAGGTTTGTGCCGTGTCTTGTGTGGGGTTTCGCCTAGGACACCAAGCTAGGCTCATCGGCGGGCTCTTGGTGTCCCCGCCCGGACCCCCACAGGAGTGACGAACTGCGTGCCACCTCCCTTTATATAAGGTGCAACTGCACCACTTGACTACGAGAACTAAAAGTTCAAGCAGCCTTAACCTCCCTATGAAGGCTTCCAAAAAGATGGTATATTGGCTTTCACGGCCGGTGAATTAAAACTCAGCAATTCTTCTAGGTTTGTGCCGTGTCTTGTGTGGGGTTTCGCCTAGGACACCAAGCTAGGCTCATCGGCGGGCTCTTGGTGTCCCCGCCCGGACCCCCACAGGAGTGACGAACTGCGTGCCACCTCCCTTTATATAAGGTGCAACTGCACCACTTGACTACGAGAACTAAAAGTTCAAGCAGCCTTAACCTCCCTATGAAGGCTTCCAAAAAGATGGTATATTGGCTTTCACGGCCGGTGAATTAAAACTCAGCAATTCTTCTAGGTTTGTGCCGTGTCTTGTGTGGGGTTTCGCCTAGGACACCAAGCTAGGCTCATCGGCGGGCTCTTGGTGTCCCCGCCCGGACCCCCACAGGAGTGACGAACTGCGTGCCACCTCCCTTTATATAAGGTGCAACTGCACCACTTGACTACGAGAACTAAAAGTTCAAGCAGCCTTAACCTCCCTATGAAGGCTTCCAAAAAGATGGTATATTGGCTCTCACGGCCGGTGAATTAAAACTCAGCAATTCTTCTAGGTTTGTGCCGTGTCTTGTGTGGGGTTTCGCCTAGGACACCAAGCTAGGCTCATCGGCGGGCTCTTGGTGTCCCCGCCCGGACCCCCACAGGAGTGACGAACTGCGTGCCACCTCCCTTTATATAAGGTGCAACTGCACCACTTGACTACGAGAACTAAAAGTTCAAGCAGCCTTAACCTCCCTATGAAGGCTTCCAAAAAGATGGTATATTGGCTTTCACGGCCGGTGAATTAAAACTCAGCAATTTTCTAGGTTTGTGCCGTGTCTTGTGTGGGGTTTCGTCTAGGACACCAAGCTAGGCTCATCGGCGGGCTCTTGGTGTCCCCGCCCGGACCCCCACAGGAGTGACGAACTGCGTGCCACCTCCCTTTATATAAGGTGCAACTGCACCACTTGACTACGAGAACTAAAAGTTCAAGCAGCCTTAACCTCCCTATGAAGGCTTCCAAAAAGATGGTATATTGGCTTTCACGGCCGGTGAATTAAAACTCAGCAATTCTTCTAGGTTTGTGCCGTGTCTTGTGTGGGGTTTCGCCTAGGACACCAAGCTAGGCTCATCGGCGAGCTCTTGGTGTCCCCGCCCGGACCCCCTCAGGAGTGACGAACTGCGTGACACCTCCCTTTATATAAGGTGCAACTGAACCACTTGACTACGAGAACTAAAAGTTCAAGCAGCCTTAACCTCCCTATGAAGGCTTCCAAAAAGATGGTATATTGGCTTTCACGGCCGGTGAATTAAAACTCAGCAATTCTTCTAGGTTTGTGCCGTGTCTTGTGTGGGGTTTCGCCCAGGACACCAAGCTAGGCTCATCGGCGGGCTCTTGGTGTCCCCGCCCGGACCCCCACAGGAGTGACGAACTGCGTGCCACCTCCCTTTATATAAGGTGCAACTGCACCACTTGACTACGAGAACTAAAAGTTCAAGCAGCCTTAACCTCCCTATGAAGGCTTCCAAAAAGATGGTATATTGGCTTTCACGGCCGGTGAATTAAAACTCAGCAATTCTTCTAGGTTTGTGCCGTGTCTTGTGTGGGGTTTCGCCTAGGACACCAAGCTAGGCTCATCGGCGGGCTCTTGGTGTCCCCGCCCGGACCCCCACAGGAGTGACGAACTGCGTGCCACCTCCCTTTATATAAGGTGCAACTGCACCACTTGACTACGAGAACTAAAATTTCAAGCAGCCTTAACCTCCCTATGAAGGCTTCCAAAAAGATGGTATATTGGCTTTCACGGCCGGTGAATTAAAACTCAGCAATTCTTCTAGGTTTGTGCCGTGTCTTGTGTGGGGTTTCGCCTAGGACACCAAGCTAGGCTCATCGGCGGGCTCTTGGTGTCCCCGCCCGGACCCCCACAGGAGTGACGAACTGCGTGCCACCTCCATTTATATAAGGTGCAACTGCACCACTTGACTACGAGAACTAAAAGTTCAAGCAGCCTTAACCTCCCTATGAAGGCTTCCAAAAAGATGGTATATTGGCTTTCACGGCCGGTGAATTAAAACTCAGCAATTCTTCTAGGTTTGTGCCGTGTCTTGTGTGGGGTTTCGCCTAGGACACCAAGCTAGGCTCATCGGCGGGCTCTTGGTGTCCCCGCCCGGACCCCCACAGGAGTGACGAACTGCGTGCCACCTCCCTTTATATAAGGTGCAACTGCACCACTTGACTACGAGAACTAAAAGTTCAAGCAGCCTTTACCTCCCTATGAAGGCTTCCAAAAAGTTGGTATATTGGCTTTCACGGCCGGTGAATTAAAACTCAGCAATTCTTCTAGGTTTGTGCCGTGTCTTGTGTGGGGTTTCGCCTAGGACACCAAGCTAGGCTCATCGGCGGGCTCTTGGTGTCCCCGCCCGGACCCCCACAGGAGTGACGAACTGCGTGCCACCTCCCTTTTTATAAGGTGCAACTGCACCACTTGACTACGAGAACTAAAAGTTCAAGCAGCCTTAACCTCCCTATGAAGGCTTCCAAAAAGATGGTATATTGGCTTTCACGGCCGGTGAATTAAAACTCAGCAATTCTTCTAGGTTTGTGCCGTGTCTTGTGTGGGGTTTCGCCTAGGACACCAAGCTAGGCTCATCGGCGGGCTCTTGGTGTCCCCGCCCGGACCCCCACAGGAGTGACGAACTGCGTGCCACCTCCCTTTATATAAGGTGCAACTGCACCACTTGACTACGAGAACTAAAAGTTCAAGCAGCCTTAACCTCCCTATGAAGGCTTCCAAAAAGATGGTATATTGGCTTTCACGGCCGGTGAATTAAAACTCAGCAATTCTTCTAGGTTTGTGCCGTGTCTTGTGTGGGGTTTCGCCTAGGACACCAAGCTAGGCTCATCGGCGGGCTCTTGGTGTCCCCGCCCGGACCCCCACAGGAGTGACGAACTGCGTGCCACCTCCCTTTATATAAGGTGCAACTGCACCACTTGACTACGAGAACTAAAAGTTCAAACAGCCTTAACCTCCCTATGATGGCTTCCAAAAAGATGGTATATTGGCTTTCACGGCCGGTGAATTAAAACTCAGCAATTCGTCTAGGTTTGTGCCGTGTCTTGTGTGGGGTTTCGCCTAGGACACCAAGCTAGGCTCATCGGCGGGCTCTTGGTGTCCCCGCCCGGACCCCCACAGGAGTGACGAACTGCGTGCCACCTCCCTTTATATAAGGTGCAACTGCACCACTTGACTACGAGAACTAAAAGTTCAAGCAGCCTTAACCTCCCTATGAAGGCTTCCAAAAAGATGGTATATTGGCTTTCACGGCCGGTGAATTAAAACTCAGCAATTCTTCTAGGTTTGTGCCGTGTCTTGTGTGGGGTTTCGCCTAGGACACCAAGCTAGGCTCATCGGCGGGCTCTTGGTGTCCCCGCCCGGACCCCCACAGGAGTGACGAACTGCGTGCCACCTCCCTTTATATAAGGTGCAACTGAACCACTTGACTACGAGAACTAAAAGTTCAAGCAGCCTTAACCTCCCTATGAAGGCTTCCAAAAAGATGGTATATTGGCTTTCACGGCCGGTGAATTAAAACTCAGCAATTCTTCTAGGTTTGTGCCGTGTCTTGTGTGGGGTTTCGCCTAGGACACCAAGCTAGGCTCATCGGCGGGCTCTTGGTGTCCCCGCCCGGACCCCCACAGGAGTGACGAACTGCGTGCCACCTCCCTTTATATAAGGTGCAACTGCACCACTTGACTACGAGAACTAAAAGTTCAAGCAGCCTTAACCTCCCTATGAAGGCTTCCAAAAAGATGGTATATTGGCTCTCACGGCCGGTGAATTAAAACTCAGCAATTTTCTAGTTTTGTGCCGTGTCTTGTATGGGATTTCGCCTAGGACACCAAGCTAGGCTCATCGGCGGGCTCTTGGTGTCCCCGCCCGGACCCCCACAGGAGTGACGAACTGCGTGCCACCTCCCTTTATATAAGGTGCAACTGCACCACTTGACTACGAGAACTAAAAGTTCAAGCAGCCTTAACCTCCCTATGAAGGCTTCCAAAAAGATGGTATATTGGCTTTCACGGCCGGTGAATTAAAACTCAGCAATTCTTCTAGGTTTGTGCCGTGTCTTGTGTGGGGTTTCGCCTAGGACACCAAGCTAGGCTCATCGGCGGGCTCTTGGTGTCCCCGCCCGGACCCCCACAGGAGTGACGAACTGCGTGCCACCTCCCTTTATATAAGGTGCAACTGCACCACTTGACTACGAGAACTAAAAGTTCAAGCAGCCTTAACCTCCCTATGAAGGCTTCCAAAAAGATGGTATATTGGCTTTCACGGCCGGTGAATTAAAACTCAGCAATTCTTCTAGGTTTGTGCCGTGTCTTGTGTGGGGTTTCGCCTAGGACACCAAGCTAGGCTCATCGGCAGGCTCTTGGTGTCCCCGCCCGGACCCCCACAGGAGTGACGAACTGCGTGCCACCTCCCTTTATATAAGGTGCAACTTCACCACTTGACTACGAGAACTAAAAGTTCAAGCAGCCTTAACCTCCCTATGAAGGCTTCCAAAAAGATGGTATATTGGCTTTCACGGCCGGTGAATTAAAACTCAGCAATTCTTCTAGGTTTGTGCCGTGTCTTGTGTGGGGTTTCGCCTAGGACACCAAGCTAGGCTCATCGGCGGGCTCTTGGTGTCCCCGCCCGGACCCCCACAGGAGTGACGAACTGCGTGCCACCTCCCTTTATAAAAGGTGCAACTGCACCACTTGACTACGAGAACTAAAAGTTCAAGCAGCCTTAACCTCCCTATGAAGGCTTCCAAAAAGATGGTATATTGGCTTTCACGGCCGGTGAATTAAAACTCAGCAATTCTTCTAGGTTTGTGCCGTGTCTTGTGTGGGGTTTCGCCTAGGACACCAAGCTAGGCACATCGGCGGGCTCTTGGTGTCCCCGCCCGGACCCCCACAGGAGTGACGAACTGCGTGCCACCTCCCTTTATATAAGGTGCAACTGCACCACTTGACTACGAGAACTAAAAGTTCAAGCAGCCTTAACCTCCCTATGAAGGCTTCCAAAAAGATGGTATATTGGCTTTCACGGCCGGTGAATTAAAACTCAGCAATTCTTCTAGGTTTGTGCCGTGTCTTGTGTGGGGTTTCGCCTAGGACACCAAGCTAGGCTCATCGGCGGGCTCTTGGTGTCCCCGCCCGGACCCCCACAGGAGTGACGAACTGCGTGCGACCTCCCTTTATATAAGGTGCAACTGCACCACTTGACTACGAGAACTAAAAGTTCAAGCAGCCTTAACCTCCCTATGAAGGCTTCCAAAAAGATGGTATATTGGCTTTCACGGCCGGTGAATTAAAACTCAGCAATTCTTCTAGGTTTGTGCCGTGTCTTGTGTGGGGTTTCGCCTAGGACACCAAGCTAGGCTCATCGGCGGGCTCTTGGTGTCCCCGCCCGGACCCCCACAGGAGTGACGAACTGCGTGCCACCTCCCTTTATATAAGGTGCAACTGCACCACTTGACTACGAGAACTAAAAGTTCAAGCAGCCTTAACCTCCCTATGAAGGCTTCCAAAAAGATGGTATATTGGCTTTCACGGCCGGTGAATTTAAACTCAGCAATTCTTCTAGGTTTGTGCCGTGTCTTGTGTGGGGTTTCGCCTAGGACACCAAGCTAGGCTCATCGGCGGGCTCTTGGTGTCCCCGCCCGGACCCCCACAGGAGTGACGAACTGCGTGCCACCTCCCTTTATATAAGGTGCAACTGCACCACTTGACTACGAGAACTAAAAGTTCAAGCAGCCTTAACCTCCCTATGAAGGCTTCCAAAAAGATGGTATATTGGCTTTCACGGCCGGTGAATTAAAACTCAGCAATTCTTCTAGGTTTGTGCCGTGTCTTGTGTGGGGTTTCGCCTAGGACACCAAGCTAGGCTCATCGGCGGGCTCTTGGTGTCCCCGCCCGGACCCCCACAGGAGTGACGAACTGCGTGCCACCTCCCTTTATATAAGGTGCAACTGCACCACTTGACTACGAGAACTAAAAGTTCAAGCAGCCTTAACCTCCCTATGAAGGCTTCCAAAAAGATGGTATATTGGCTTTCACGGCCGGTGAATTAAAACTCAGCAATTCTTCTAGGTTTGTGCCGTGTCTTGTGTGGGGTTTCGCCTAGGACACCAAGCTAGGCTCATCGGCGGGCTCTTGGTGTCCCCGCCCGGACCCCCACAGGAGTGACGAACTGCGTGCCACCTCCCTTTATATAAGGTGCAACTGCACCACTTGACTACGAGAACTAAAAGTTCAAGCAGCCTTAACCTCCCTATGAAGTCTTCCAAAAAGATGGTATATTGGCTTTCACGGCCGGTGAATTAAAACTCAGCAATTCTTCTAGGTTTGTGCCGTGTCTTGTGTGGGGTTTCGCCTAGGACACCAAGCTAGGCTCATCGGCGGGCTCTTGGTGTCCCCGCCCGGACCCCCACAGGAGTGACGAACTGCGTGCCACCTCCCTTTATATAAGGTGCAACTGCACCACTTGACTACGAGAACTAAAAGTTCAAGCAGCCTTAACCTCCCTATGAAGGCTTCCAAAAAGATGGTATATTGGCTTTCACGGCCGGTGAATTAAA
Source organism: Meconema thalassinum (assembly GCA_946902985.2). Taxonomy (NCBI): domain Eukaryota; kingdom Metazoa; phylum Arthropoda; class Insecta; order Orthoptera; family Tettigoniidae; genus Meconema; species Meconema thalassinum. The sequence continues at coordinate 346,683,693 of OX336390.1, forward strand.
ACTCAGCAATTCTTCTAGGTTTGTGCCGTGTCTTGTGTGGGGTTTAGCCTAGGACACCAAGCTAGGCTCATCGGCGGGCTCTTGGTGTCCCCGCCCGGACCCCCACAGGAGTGACGAACTGCGTGCCACCTCCCTTTATATAAGGTGCAACTGCACCACTTGACTACGAGAACTAAAAGTTCAAGCAGCCTTAACCTCCCTATGAAGGCTTCCAAAAAGATGGTATATTGGCTTTCACGGCCGGTGAATTAAAACTCAGCAATTCTTCTAGGTTTGTGCCGTGTCTTGTGTGGGGTTTCGCCTAGGATACCAAGCTAGGCTCATCGGCGGGCTCTTGGTGTCCCCGCCCGGACCCCCACAGGAGTGACGAACTGCGTGCCACCTCCCTTTATATAAGGTGCAACTGCACCACTTGACTACGAGAACTAAAAGTTCAAGCAGCCTTAACCTCCCTATGAAGGCTTCCAAAAAGATGGTATATTGGCTTTCACGGCCGGTGAATTAAAACTCAGCAATTCTTCTAGGTTTGTGCCGTGTCTTGTGTGGGGTTTCGCCTAGGACACCAAGCTAGGCTCATCGGCGGGCTCTTGGTGTCCCCGCCCGGACCCCCACAGGAGTGACGAACTGCGTGCCACCTCCCTTTATATAAGGTGCAACTGAACCACTTGACTACGAGAACTAAAAGTTCAAGCAGCCTTAACCTCCCTATGAAGGCTTCCAAAAAGATGGTATATTGGCTTTCACGGCCGGTGAATTAAAACTCAGCAATTCTTCTAGGTTTGTGCCGTGTCTTGTGTGGGGTTTCGCCTAGGACACCAAGCTAGGCTCATCGGCGGGCTCTTGGTGTCCCCGCCCGGACCCCCACAGGAGTGACGAACTGCGTGCCACCTCCCTTTATATAAGGTGCAACTGCACCACTTGACTACGAGAACTAAAAGTTCAAGCAGCCTTAACCTCCCTATGAAGGCTTCCAAAAAGATGGTATATTGGCTTTCACGGCCGGTGAATTAAAAGTCAGCAATTCTTCTAGGTTTGTGCCGTGTCTTGTGTGGGGTTTCGCCTAGGACACCAAGCTAGGCTCATCGGCGGGCTCTTGGTGTCCCCGCCCGGACCCCCACAGGAGTGACGAACTGCGTGCCACCTCCCTTTATATAAGGTGCAACTGCACCACTTGACTACGAGAACTAAAAGTTCAAGCAGCCTTAACCTCCCTATGAAGGCTTCCAAAAAGATGGTATATTGGCTTTCACGGCCGGTGAATTAAAACTCAGCAATTCTTCTAGGTTTGTGCCGTGTCTTGTGTGGGGTTTCGCCTAGGACACCAAGCTAGGCCCATCGGCGGGCTCTTGGTGTCCCCGCCCGGACCCCCACAGGAGTGACGAACTGCGTGCCACCTCCCTTTATATAAGGTGCAACTGCACCACTTGACTACGAGAACTAAAAGTTCAAGCAGCCTTAACCTCCCTATGAAGGCTTCCAAAAAGATGGTATATTGGCTTTCACGGCCGGTGAATTAAATCTCAGCAATTCTTCTAGGTTTGTGCCGTGTCTTGTGTGGGGTTTCGCCTAGGACACCAAGCTAGGCTCATCGGCGGGCTCTTGGTGTCCCCGCCCGGACCCCCACAGGAGTGACGAACTGCGTGCCACCTCCCTTTACATAAGGTGCAACTGCACCACTTGACTACGAGAACTAAAAGTTCAAGCAGCCTTAACCTCCCTATGAAGGCTTCCAAAAAGATGGTATATTGGCTTTCACGGCCGGTGAATTAAAACTCAGCAATTCTTCTAGGTTTGTGCCGCGTCTTGTGTGGGGTTTCGCCTAGGACACCAAGCTAGGCTCATCGGCGGGCTCTTGGTGTCCCCGCCCGGACCCCCACAGGAGTGACGAACTGCGTGCCACCTTCCTTTATATAAGGTGCAACTGCACCACTTGACTACGAGAACTAAAAGTTCAAGCAGCCTTAACCTCCCTATGAAGGCTTCCAAAAAGATGGTATATTGGCTTTCACGGCCGGTGAATTAAAACTCAGCAATTCTTCTAGTTTTGTGCCGTGTCTTGTGTGGGGTTTCGCATAGGACACCAAGCTAGGCTCATCGGCGGGCTCTTGGTGTCCCCGCCCGGACCCCCACAGGAGTGACGAACTGCGTGCCACCTCCCTTTATATAAGGTGCAACTGCACCACTTGACTACGAGAACTAAAAGTTCAAGCAGCCTTAACCTCCCTATGAAGGCTTCCAAAAAGATGGTATATTGGCTTTCACGGCCGGTGAATTAAACTCAGCAATTCTTCTAGGTTTGTGCCGTGTCTTGTGTGGGGTTTCGCCTAGGACACCAAGCTAGGCTCATCGGCGGGCTCTTGGTGTCCCCGCCCGGACCCCCACAGGAGTGACGAACTGCGTGCCACCTCCCTTTATATAAGGTGCAACTGCACCACTTGACTACGAGAACTAAAAGTTCAAGCAGCCTTAACCTCCCTATGAAGGCTTCCAAAAAGATGGTATATTGGCTTTCACGGCCGGTGAATTAAAACTCAGCAATTCTTCTAGGTTTGTGCCGTGTCTTGTGTGGGGTTTCGCCTAGGACACCAAGCTAGGCTCATCGGCGGGCTCTTGGTGTCCCCGCCCGGACCCCCACAGGAGTGACGAACTGCGTGCCACCTCCCTTTATATATGGTGCAACTGCACCACTTGACTACGAGAACTAAAAGTTCAAGCAGCCTTAACCTCCCTATGAAGGCTTCCAAAAAGATGGTATATTGGCTTTCACGGCCGGTGAATTAAAACTCAGCAATTCTTCTAGGTTTGTGCCGTGTCTTGTGTGGGGTTTCGCCTAGGACACCAAGCTAGGCTCATCGGCGGGCTCTTGGTGTCCCCGCCCGGACCCCCACAGGAGTGACGAACTGCGTGCGACCTCCCTTTATATAAGGTGCAACTGCACCACTTGACTACGAGAACTAAAAGTTCAAGCAGCCTTAACCTCCCTATGAAGGCTTCCAAAAAGATGGTATATTGGCTTTCACGGCCGGTGAATTAAAACTCAGCAATTCTTCTAGGTTTGTGCCGTGTCTTGTGTGGGGTTTCGCCTAGGACACCAAGCTAGGCTCATCGGCGGGCTCTTGGTGTCCCCGCCCGGACCCCCACAGGAGTGACGAACTGCGTGCCACCTCCCTTTATATAAGGTGCAACTGCACCACTTGACTACGAGAACTAAAAGTTCAAGCAGCCTTAACCTCCCTATGAAGGCTTCCAAAAAGATGGTATATTGGCTTTCACGGCCGGTGAATTAAAACTCAGCAATTCTTCTAGGTTTGTGCCGTGTCTTGTGTGGGGTTTCGCCTAGGACACCAAGCTAGGCTCATCGGCGGGCTCTTGGTGTCCCCGCCCGGACCCCCACAGGAGTGACGAACTGCGTGCCACCTCCCTTTATATAAGGTGCAACTGCACCACTTGACTACGAGAACTAAAAGTTCAAGCAGCCTTAACCTCCCTATGAAGGCTTCCAAAAAGATGGTATATTGGCTTTCACGGCCGGTGAATTAAAACTCAGCAATTCTTCTAGGTTTGTACCGTGTCTTGTGTGGGGTATCGCCTAGGACACCAAGCTAGGCTCATCGGCGGGCTCTTGGTGTCCCCGCCCGGACCCCCACAGGAGTGACGAACGGCGTGCCACCTCCCTTTATATAAGGTGCAACTGCACCACTTGACTACGAGAACTAAAAGTTCAAGCAGCCTTAACCTCCCTATGAAGGCTTCCAAAAAGATGGTATATTGGCTTTCACGGCCGGTGAATTAAAACTCAGCAATTCTTCTAGGTTTGTGCCGTGTCCTAGGCGAAACCCCACACAAGACACGGCACAAACCTAGAAGAATTGCTGAGTTTTAATTCACCGGCCGTGAAAGCCAATATACCATCTTTTTGGAAGCCTTCATAGGGAGGTTAAGGCTGCTTGAACTTTTAGTTCTCGTAGTCAAGTGGTGCAGTTGCACCTTATATAAAGGGAGGTGGCACGCAGTTCGTCACTCCTGTGGGGGTCCGGGCGGGGACACCAAGAGCCCGCCGATGAGCCTAGCTTGGTGTCCTAGGCGAAACCCCACACAAGACACGGCACAAACCTAGAAGAATTGCTGAGTTTTAATTCACCGGCCGTGAAAGCCAATATACCATCTTTTTGGAAGCCTTCATAGGGAGGTTAAGGCTGCTTGAACTTTTAGTTCTCGTAGTCAAGTGGTGCAGTTGCACCTTATATAAAGGGAGGTGGCACGCAGTTCGTCACTCCTGTGGGGGTCCGGGCGGGGACACCAAGAGCCCGCCGATGAGCCTAGCTTGGTGTCCTAGGCGAAACCCCACACAAGACACGGCACAAACCTAGAAGAATTGCTGAGTTTTAATGCACCGGCCGTGAAAGCCAATATACCATCTTTTTGGAAGCCTTCATGGGGAGGTTAAGGCTGCTTGAAATTTTAGTTCTCGTAGTCAAGTGGTGCAGTTGCACCTTATATAAAGGGAGGTGGCACGCAGTTCGTCACTCCTGTGGGGGTCCGGGCGGGGACACCAAGAGCCCGCCGATGAGCCTAGCTTGGTGTCCTAGGCGAAACCCCACACAAGACACGGCACAAACCTAGAAGAATTGCTGAGTTTTAATTCACCGGCCGTGAAAGCCAATATACCATCTTTTTGGAAGCCTTCATAGGGAGGTTAAGGCTGCTTGAACTTTTAGTTCTCGTAGTCAAGTGGTGCAGTTGCACCTTATATAAAGGGAGGTGGCACGCAGTTCGTCACTCCTGTGGGGGTCCGGGCGGGGACACCAAGAGCCCGCCGATGAGCCTAGCTTGGTGTCCTAGGCGAAACCCCACACAAGACACGGCACAAACCTAGATGAATTGATGAGTTTTAATTCACCGGCCGTGAAAGCCAATATACCATCTTTTTGGAAGCCTTCATAGGGAGGTTAAGGCTGCTTGAACTTTTAGTTCTCGTAGTCAAGTGGTGCAGTTGCACCTTATATAAAGGGAGGTGGCACGCAGTTCGTCACTCCTGTGGGGGTCCGGGCGGGGACACCAAGAGCCCGCCGATGAGCCTAGCTTGGTGTCCTAGGCGAAACCCCACACAAGACACGGCACAAACCTAGAAGAATTGCTGAGTTTTAATTCACCGGCCGTGAAAGCCAATATACCATCTTTTTGGAAGCCTTCATAGGGAGGTTAAGGCTGCTTGAACTTTTAGTTCTCGTAGTCAAGTGGTGCAGTTGCACCTTATATAAAGGGAGGTGGCACGCAGTTCGTCACTCCTGTGGGGGTCCGGGCGGGGACACCAAGAGCCCGCCGATGAGCCTAGCTTGGTGTCCTAGGCGAAACCCCACACAAGACACGGCACAAACCTAGAAGAATTGCTGAGTTTTAATTCACCGGCCGTGAAAGCCAATATACCATCTTTTTGGAAGCCTTCATAGGGAGGTAAAGGCTGCTTGAACTTTTAGTTCTCGTAGTCAAGTGGTGCAGTTGCACCTTATATAAAGGGAGGTGGCACGCAGTTCGCCACTCCTGTGGGGGTCCGGGCGGGGACACCAAGAGCCCGCCGATGAGCCTAGCTTGGTGTCCTAGGCGAAACCCCACACAAGACACGGCACAAACCTAGAAGAATTGCTGAGTTTTAATTCACCGGCCGTGAAAGCCAATATACCATCTTTTTGGAAGCCTTCATAGGGAGGTTAAGGCTGCTTGAACTTTTAGTTCTCGTAGTCAAGTGGTGCAGTTGCACCTTATATAAAGGGAGGTGGCACGCAGTTCGTCACTCCTGTGGGGGTCCGGGCGGGGACACCAAGAGCCTGCCGATGAGCCTAGCTTGGTGTCCTAGGCGAAACCCCACACAAGACACGGCACAAACCTAGAAGAATTGCTGAGTTTTAATTCACCGGCCGTGAAAGCCAATATACCATCTTTTTGGAAGCCTTCATAGGGAGGTTAAGGCTGCTTGAACTTTTAGTTCTCGTAGTCAAGTGGTGCAGTTGCACCTTATATAAAGGGAGGTGGCACGCAGTTCGCCACTCCTGTGGGGGTCCGGGCGGGGACACCAAGAGCCCGCCGATGAGCCTAGCTTGGTGTCCTAGGCGAAACCCCACACAAGACACGGCACAAACCTAGAAGAATTGCTGAGTTTTAATTCACCGGCCGTGAAAGCCAATATACCATCTTTTTGGAAGCCTTCATAGTGATGTTAAGGCTGCTTAAACTTTTAGTTCTCGTAGTCAAGTGGTGCAGTTGCACCTTATATAAAGGGAGGTGGCACGCAGTTCGTCACTCCTGTGGGGGTCCGGGCGGGGACACCAAGAGCCCGCCGATGAGCCTAGCTTGGTGTCCTAGGCGAAACCCCACACAAGACACGGCACAAACCTAGAAGAATTGCTGAGTTTTAATTCACCGGCCGTGAAAGCCAATATACCATCTTTTTGGAAGCCTTCATAGGGAGGTTAAGGCTGCTTGAACTTTTAGTTCTCGTAGTCAAGTGGTGCAGTTGCACCTTATATAAAGGGAGGTGGCACGCAGTTCGTCACTCCTGTGGGGGTCCGGGCGGGGACACCAAGAGCCCGCCGATGAGCCTGGCTTGGTGTCCTAGGCGAAACCCCACACAAGACACGGCACAAACCTAGAAGAATTGCTGAGTTTTAATTCACCGGCCGTGAAAGCCAATATACCATCTTTTTGGAAGCCTTCATAGGGAGGTTAAGGCTGCTTGAACTTTTAGTTCTCGTAGTCAAGTGGTGCAGTTGCACCTTATATAAAGGGAGGTGGCACGCAGTTCGTCACTCCTGTGGGGGTCCGGGCGGGGACACCAAGAGCCCGCCGATGAGCCTAGCTTGGTGTCCTAGGCGAAACCCCACACAAGACACGGCACAAACCTAGAAGAATTGCTGAGTTTTAATTCACCGGCCGTGAAAGCCAATATACCATCTTTTTGGAAGCCTTCATAGGGAGGTTAAGTCTGCTTGAACTTTTAGTTCTCGTAGTCAAGTGGTGCAGTTGCACCTTATATAAAGGGAGGTGGCACGCAGTTCGTCACTCCTGTGGGGGTCCGGGCGGGGACACCAAGAGCCCGCCGATGAGCCTAGCTTGGTGTCCTAGGCGAAACCCCACACAAGACACGGCACAAACCTAGAAGAATTGCTGAGTTTTAATTCACCGGCCGTGAAAGCCAATATACCATCTTTTTGGAAGCCTTCATAGGGAGGTTAAGGCTGCTTGAACTTTTAGTTCTCGTAGTCAAGTGGTGCAGTTGCACCTTATATAAAGGGAGGTGGCACGCAGTTCGTCACTCCTGTGGGGGTCCGGGCGGGGACACCAAGAGCCCGCCGATGAGCCTAGCTTGGTGTCCTAGGCGAAACCCCACACAAGACACGGCACAAACCTAGAAGAATTGCTGAGTTTTAATTCACCGGCCGTGAAAGCCAATATACCATCTTTTTGGAAGCCTTCATAGGGAGGTTAAGTCTGCTTGAACTTTTAGTTCTCGTAGTCAAGTGGTGCAGTTGCACCTTATATAAAGGGAGGTGGCACGCAGTTCGTCACTCCTGTGGGGGTCCGGGCGGGGACACCAAGAGCCCGCCGATGAGCCTAGCTTGGTGTCCTAGGCGAAACCCCACACAAGACACGGCACAAACCTAGAAGAATTGCTGAGTTTTAATTCACCGGCCGTGAAAGCCAATATACCATCTTTTTGGAAGCCTTCATAGGGAGGTTAAGGCTGCTTGAACTTTTAGTTCTCGTAGTCAAGTGGTGCAGTTGCACCTTATATAAAGGGAGGTGGCACGCAGTTCGTCACTCCTGTGGGGGTCCGGGCGGGGACACCAAGAGCCCGCCGATGAGCCTAGCTTGGTGTCCTAGGCGAAACCCCACACAAGACACGGCACAAACCTAGAAGAATTGCTGAGTTTTAATTCACCGGCCGTGAAAGCCAATATACCATCTTTTTGGAAGCCTTCATAGGGAGGTTAAGGCTGCTTGAACTTTTAGTTCTCGTAGTCAAGTGGTGCAGTTGCACCTTATATAAAGGGAGGTGGCACGCAGTTCGTCACTCCTGTGGGGATCCGGGCGGGGACACCAAGAGCCCGCCGATGAGCCTAGCTTGGTGTCCTAGGCGAAACCCCACACAAGACACGGCACAAACCTAGAAGAATTGCTGAGTTTTAATTCACCGGCCGTGAAAGCCAATATACCATCTTTTTGGAAGCCTTCATAGGGAGGTTAAGGCTGCTTGAACTTTTAGTTCTCGTAGTCAAGTGGTGCAGTTGCACCTTATATAAGGGGAGGTGGCACGCAGTTCGTCACTCCTGTGGGGGTCCGGGCGGGGACACCAAGAGCCCGCCGATGAGCCTAGCTTGGTGTCCTAGGCGAAACCCCACACAAGACACGGCACAAACCTAGAAGAATTGCTGAGTTTTAATTCACCGGCCGTGAAAGCCAATATACCATCTTTTTGGAAGCCTGCATAGGGAGGTTAAGGCTGCTTGAACTTTTAGTTCTCGTAGTCAAGTGGTGCAGTTGCACCTTATATAAAGGGAGGTGGCACGCAGTTCGTCACTCCTGTGGGGGTCCGGGCGGGGACACCAAGAGCCCGCCGATGAGCCTAGCTTGGTGTCCTAGGCGAAACCCCACACAAGACACGGCACAAACCTAGAAGAATTGCTGAGTTTTAATTCACCGGCCGTGAAAGCCAATATACCATCTTTTTGGAAGCCTTCATAGGGAGGTTAAGGCTGCTTGAACTTTTAGTTCTCGTAGTCAAGTGGTGCAGTTGCACCTTATATAAAGGGAGGTGGCACGCAGTTCGTCACTCCTGTGGGGGTCCGGGCGGGGACACCAAGAGCCCGCCGATGAGCCTAGCTTGGTGTCCTAGGCGAAACCCCACACAAGACACGGCACAAACCTAGAAGAATTGCTGAGTTTTAATTCACCGGCCGTGAAAGCCAATATACCATCTTTTTGGAAGCCTTCATAGGGAGGTTAAGGCTGCTTGAACTTTTAGTTCTCGTAGTCAAGTGGTGCAGTTGCACCTTATATAAAGGGAGGTGGCACGCAGTTCGTCACTCCTGTGGGGGTCCGGGCGGGGACACCAAGAGCCCGCCGATGAGCCTAGCTTGGTGTCCTAGGCGAAACCCCACACAAGACACGGCACAAACCTAGAAGAATTGCTGAGTTTTAATTCACCGGCCGTGAAAGCCAATATACCATCTTTTTGGAAGCCTTCATAGGGAGGTTAAGGCTGCTTGAACTTTTAGTTCTCGTAGTCAAGTGGTGCAGTTGCACCTTATATAAAGGGAGGTGGCACGCAGTTCGTCACTCCTGTGGGGGTCCGGGCGGGGACACCAAGAACCCGCCGATGAGCCTAGCTTGGTGTCCTAGGCGAAACCCCACACAAGTCACGGCACAAACCTAGAAGAATTGCTGAGTTTTAATTCACCGGCCGTGAAAGCCAATATACCATCTTTTTGGAAGCCTTCATAGGGAGGTTAAGGCTGCTTGAACTTTTAGTTCTCGTAGTCAAGTGGTGCAGTTGCACCTTATATAAAGGGAGGTGGCACGCAGTTCGTCACTCCTGTGGGGGTCCGGGCGGGGACACCAAGAGCCCGCCGATGAGCCTAGCTTGGTGTCCTAGGCGAAACCCCACACAAGACACGGCACAAACCTAGAAGAATTGCTGTGTTTTAATTCACCGGCCGTGAAAGCCAATATACCATCTTTTTGGAAGCCTTCATAGGGAGGTTAAGGCTGCTTGAACTTTTAGTTCTCGTAGTCAAGTGGTGCAGTTGCACCTTATATAAAGGGAGGTGGCACGCAGTTCGCCACTCCTGTGGGGGTCCGGGCGGGGACACCAAGAGCCCGCCGATGAGCCTAGCTTGGTGTCCTAGGCGAAACCCCACACAAGACACGGCACAAACCTAGAAGAATTGCTGAGTTTTAATTCACCGGCCGTGAAAGCCAATATACCATCTTTTTGGAAGCCTTCATAGTGATGTTAAGGCTGCTTAAACTTTTAGTTCTCGTAGTCAAGTGGTGCAGTTGCACCTTATATAAAGGGAGGTGGCACGCAGTTCGTCACTCCTGTGGGGGTCCGGGCGGGGACACCAAGAGCCCGCCGATGAGCCTAGCTTGGTGTCCTAGGCGAAACCCCACACAAGACACGGCACAAACCTAGAAGAATTGCTGAGTTTTAATTCACCGGCCGTGAAAGCCAATATACCATCTTTTTGGAAGCCTTCATAGGGAGGTTAAGGCTGCTTGAACTTTTAGTTCTCGTAGTCAAGTGGTGCAGTTGCACCTTATATAAAGGGAGGTGGCACGCAGTTCATCACTCCTGTGGGGGTCCGGGCGGGGACACCAAGAGCCCGCCGATGAGCCTGGCTTGGTGTCCTAGGCGAAACCCCACACAAGACACGGCACAAACCTAGAAGAATTGCTGAGTTTTAATTCACCGGCCGTGAAAGCCAATATACCATCTTTTTGGAAGCCTTCATAGGGAGGTTAAGGCTGCTTGAACTTTTAGTTCTCGTAGTCAAGTGGTGCAGTTGCACCTTATATAAAGGGAGGTGGCACGCAGTTCGTCACTCCTGTGGGGGTCCGGGCGGGGACACCAAGAGCCCGCCGATGAGCCTAGCTTGGTGTCCTAGGCGAAACCCCACACAAGACACGGCACAAACCTAGAAGAATTGCTGAGTTTTAATTCACCGGCCGTGAAAGCCAATATACCATCTTTTTGGAAGCCTTCATAGGGAGGTTAAGTCTGCTTGAACTTTTAGTTCTCGTAGTCAAGTGGTGCAGTTGCACCTTATATAAAGGGAGGTGGCACGCAGTTCGTCACTCCTGTGGGGGTCCGGGCGGGGACACCAAGAGCCCGCCGATGAGCCTAGCTTGGTGTCCTAGGCGAAACCCCACACAAGACACGGCACAAACCTAGAAGAATTGCTGAGTTTTAATTCACCGGCCGTGAAAGCCAATATACCATCTTTTTGGAAGCCTTCATAGGGAGGTTAAGGCTGCTTGAACTTTTAGTTCTCGTAGTCAAGTGGTGCAGTTGCACCTTATATAAAGGGAGGTGGCACGCAGTTCGTCACTCCTGTGGGGGTCCGGGCGGGGACACCAAGAGCCCGCCGATGAGCCTAGCTTGGTGTCCTAGGCGAAACCCCACACAAGACACGGCACAAACCTAGAAGAATTGCTGAGTTTTAATTCACCGGCCGTGAAAGCCAATATACCATCTTTTTGGAAGCCTTCATAGGGAGGTTAAGTCTGCTTGAACTTTTAGTTCTCGTAGTCAAGTGGTGCAGTTGCACCTTATATAAAGGGAGGTGGCACGCAGTTCGTCACTCCTGTGGGGGTCCGGGCGGGGACACCAAGAGCCCGCCGATGAGCCTAGCTTGGTGTCCTAGGCGAAACCCCACACAAGACACGGCACAAACCTAGAAGAATTGCTGAGTTTTAATTCACCGGCCGTGAAAGCCAATATACCATCTTTTTGGAAGCCTTCATAGGGAGGTTAAGGCTGCTTGAACTTTTAGTTCTCGTAGTCAAGTGGTGCAGTTGCACCTTATATAAAGGGAGGTGGCACGCAGTTCGTCACTCCTGTGGGGGTCCGGGCGGGGACACCAAGAGCCCGCCGATGAGCCTAGCTTGGTGTCCTAGGCGAAACCCCACACAAGACACGGCACAAACCTAGAAGAATTGCTGAGTTTTAATTCACCGGCCGTGAAAGCCAATATACCATCTTTTTGGAAGCCTTCATAGGGAGGTTAAGGCTGCTTGAACTTTTAGTTCTCGTAGTCAAGTGGTGCAGTTGCACCTTATATAAAGGGAGGTGGCACGCAGTTCGTCACTCCTGTGGGGATCCGGGCGGGGACACCAAGAGCCCGCCGATGAGCCTAGCTTGGTGTCCTAGGCGAAACCCCACACAAGACACGGCACAAACCTAGAAGAATTGCTGAGTTTTAATTCACCGGCCGTGAAAGCCAATATACCATCTTTTTGGAAGCCTTCATAGGGAGGTTAAGGCTGCTTGAACTTTTAGTTCTCGTAGTCAAGTGGTGCAGTTGCACCTTATATAAGGGGAGGTGGCACGCAGTTCGTCACTCCTGTGGGGGTCCGGGCGGGGACACCAAGAGCCCGCCGATGAGCCTAGCTTGGTGTCCTAGGCGAAACCCCACACAAGACACGGCACAAACCTAGAAGAATTGCTGAGTTTTAATTCACCGGCCGTGAAAGCCAATATACCATCTTTTTGGAAGCCTTCATAGGGAGGTTAAGGCTGCTTGAACTTTTAGTTCTCGTAGTCAAGTGGTGCAGTTGCACCTTATATAAAGGGAGGTGGCACGCAGTTCGTCACTCCTGTGGGGGTCCGGGCGGGGACACCAAGAGCCCGCCGATGAGCCTAGCTTGGTGTCCTAGGCGAAACCCCACACAAGACACGGCACAAACCTAGAAGAATTGCTGAGTTTTAATTCACCGGCCGTGAAAGCCAATATACCATCTTTTTGGAAGCCTTCATAGGGAGGTTAAGGCTGCTTGAACTTTTAGTTCTCGTAGTCAAGTGGTGCAGTTGCACCTTATATAAAGGGAGGTGGCACGCAATTCGTCACTCCTGTGGGGGTCCGGGCGGGGACACCAAGAGCCCGCCGATGAGCCTAGCTTGGTGTCCTAGGCGAAACCCCACACAAGACACGGCACAAACCTAGAAGAATTGCTGAGTTTTAATTCACCGGCCGTGAAAGCCAATATACCATCTTTTTGGAAGCCTTCATAGGGAGGTTAAGGCTGCTTGAACTTTTAGTTCTCGTAGTCAAGTGGTGCAGTTGCACCTTATATAAAGGGAGGTGGCACGCAGTTCGTCACTCCTGTGGGGGTCCGGGCGGGGACACCAAGAGCCCGCCGATGAGCCTAGCTTGGTGTCCTAGGCGAAACCCCACACAAGACACGGCACAAACCTAGATGAATTGATGAGTTTTAATTCACCGGCCGTGAAAGCCAATATACCATCTTTTTGGAAGCCTTCATAGGGAGGTTAAGGCTGCTTGAACTTTTAGTTCTCGTAGTCAAGTGGTGCAGTTGCACCTTATATAAAGGGAGGTGGCACGCAGTTCGTCACTCCTGTGGGGATCCGGGCGGGGACACCAAGAGCCCGCCGATGAGCCTAGCTTGGTGTCCTAGGCGAAACCCCACACAAGACACGGCACAAACCTAGAAGAATTGCTGAGTTTTAATTCACCGGCCGTGAAAGCCAATATACCATCTTTTTGGAAGCCTTCATAGTGATGTTAAGGCTGCTTAAACTTTTAGTTCTCGTAGTCAAGTGGTGCAGTTGCACCTTATATAAAGGGAGGTGGCACGCAGTTCGTCACTCCTGTGGGGGTCCGGGCGGGGACACCAAGAGCCCGCCGATGAGCCTAGCTTGGTGTCCTAGGCGAAACCCCACACAAGACACGGCACAAACCTAGAAGAATTGCTGAGTTTTAATTCACCGGCCGTGAAAGCCAATATACCATCTTTTTGGAAGCCTTCATAGGGAGGTTAAGGCTGCTTGAACTTTTAGTTCTCGTAGTCAAGTGGTGCAGTTGCACCTTATATAAAGGGAGGTGGCACGCAGTTCGTCACTCCTGTGGGGGTCCGGGCGGGGACACCAAGAGCCCGCCGATGAGCCTGGCTTGGTGTCCTAGGCGAAACCCCACACAAGACACGGCACAAACCTAGAAGAATTGCTGAGTTTTAATTCACCGGCCGTGAAAGCCAATATACCATCTTTTTGGAAGCCTTCATAGGGAGGTTAAGGCTGCTTGAACTTTTAGTTCTCGTAGTCAAGTGGTGCAGTTGCACCTTATATAAAGGGAGGTGGCACGCAGTTCGTCACTCCTGTGGGGGTCCGGGCGGGGACACCAAGAGCCCGCCGATGAGCCTAGCTTGGTGTCCTAGGCGAAACCCCACACAAGACACGGCACAAACCTAGAAGAATTGCTGAGTTTTAATTCACCGGCCGTGAAAGCCAATATACCATCTTTTTGGAAGCCTTCATAGGGAGGTTAAGGCTGCTTGAACTTTTAGTTCTCGTAGTCAAGTGGTGCAGTTGCACCTTATATAAAGGGAGGTGGCACGCAGTTCGTCACTCCTGTGGGGGTCCGGGCGGGGACACCAAGAGCCCGCCGATGAGCCTAGCTTGGTGTCCTAGGCGAAACCCCACACAAGACACGGCACAAACCTAGAAGAATTGCTGAGTTTTAATTCACCGGCCGTGAAAGCCAATATACCATCTTTTTGGAAGCCTTCATAGGGAGGTTAAGGCTGCTTGAACTTTTAGTTCTCGTAGTCAAGTGGTGCAGTTGCACCTTATATAAAGGGAGGTGGCACGCAGTTCGTCACTCCTGTGGGGGTCCGGGCGGGGACACCAAGAGCCCGCCGATGAGCCTAGCTTGGTGTCCTAGGCGAAACCCCACACAAGACACGGCACAAACCTAGAAGAATTGCTGAGTTTTAATTCACCGGCCGTGAAAGCCAATATACCATCTTTTTGGAAGCCTTCATAGGGAGGTTAAGTCTGCTTGAACTTTTAGTTCTCGTAGTCAAGTGGTGCAGTTGCACCTTATATAAAGGGAGGTGGCACGCAGTTCGTCACTCCTGTGGGGGTCCGGGCGGGGACACCAAGAGCCCGCCGATGAGCCTAGCTTGGTGTCCTAGGCGAAACCCCACACAAGACACGGCACAAACCTAGAAGAATTGCTGAGTTTTAATTCACCGGCCGTGAAAGCCAATATACCATCTTTTTGGAAGCCTTCATAGGGAGGTTAAGGCTGCTTGAACTTTTAGTTCTCGTAGTCAAGTGGTGCAGTTGCACCTTATATAAAGGGAGGTGGCACGCAGTTCGTCACTCCTGTGGGGGTCCGGGCGGGGACACCAAGAGCCCGCCGATGAGCCTAGCTTGGTGTCCTAGGCGAAACCCCACACAAGACACGGCACAAACCTAGAAGAATTGCTGAGTTTTAATTCACCGGCCGTGAAAGCCAATATACCATCTTTTTGGAAGCCTTCATAGGGAGGTTAAGGCTGCTTGAACTTTTAGTTCTCGTAGTCAAGTGGTGCAGTTGCACCTTATATAAAGGGAGGTGGCACGCAGTTCGTCACTCCTGTGGGGGTCCGGGCGGGGACACCAAGAGCCCGCCGATGAGCCTAGCTTGGTGTCCTAGGCGAAACCCCACACAAGACACGGCACAAACCTAGAAGAATTGCTGAGTTTTAATTCACCGGCCGTGAAAGCCAATATACCATCTTTTTGGAAGCCTTCATAGGGAGGTTAAGGCTGCTTGAACTTTTAGTTCTCGTAGTCAAGTGGTGCAGTTGCACCTTATATAAAGGGAGGTGGCACGCAGTTCGTCACTCCTGTGGGGGTCCGGGCGGGGACACCAAGAGCCCGCCGATGAGCCTAGCTTGGTGTCCTAGGCGAAACCCCACACAAGACACGGCACAAACCTAGAAGAATTGCTGAGTTTTAATTCACCGGCCGTGAAAGCCAATATACCATCTTTTTGGAAGCCTTCATAGGGAGGTTAAGGCTGCTTGAACTTTTAGTTCTCGTAGTCAAGTGGTGCAGTTGCACCTTATATAAAGGGAGGTGGCACGCAGTTCGTCACTCCTGTGGGGATCCGGGCGGGGACACCAAGAGCCCGCCGATGAGCCTAGCTTGGTGTCCTAGGCGAAACCCCACACAAGACACGGCACAAACCTAGAAGAATTGCTGAGTTTTAATTCACCGGCCGTGAAAGCCAATATACCATCTTTTTGGAAGCCTTCATAGGGAGGTTAAGGCTGCTTGAACTTTTAGTTCTCGTAGTCATGTGGTGCAGTTGCACCTTATATAAAGGGAGGTGGCACGCAGTTCGTCACTCCTGTGGGGGTCCGGGCGGGGACACCAAGAGCCCGCCGATGAGCCTAGCTTGGTGTCCTAGGCGATACCCCACACAAGACACGGCACAAACCTAGAAGAATTGCTGAGTTTTAATTCACCGGCCGTGAAAGCCAATATACCATCTTTTTGGAAGCCTTCATAGGGAGGTTAAGGCTGCTTGAACTTTTAGTTCTCGTAGTCAAGTGGTGCAGTTGCACCTTATATAAAGGGAGGTGGCACGCAGTTCGTCACTCCTGTGGGGGTCCGGGCGGGGACACCAAGAGCCCGCCGATGAGCCTAGCTTGGTGTCCTAGGCGAAACCCCACACAAGACACGGCACAAACCTAGAAGAATTGCTGAGTTTTAATTCACCGGCCGTGAAAGCCAATATACCATCTTTTTGGAAGCCTTCATAGGGAGGTTAAGGCTGCTTGAACTTTTAGTTCTCGTAGTCAAGTGGTGCAGTTGCACCTTATATAAAGGGAGGTGGCACGCAGTTCGTCACTCCTGTGGGGGTCCGGGCGGGGACACCTAGAGCCCGCCGATGAGCCTAGCTTGGTGTCCTAGGCGAAACCCCACACAAGACACGGCACAAACCTAGAAGAATTGCTGAGTTTTAATTCACCGGCCGTGAAAGCCAATATACCATCTTTTTGGAAGCCTTCATAGGGAGGTTAAGGCTGCTTGAACTTTTAGTTCTCGTAGTCAAGTGGTGCAGTTGCACCTTATATAAAGGGAGGTGGCACGCAGTTCGTCACTCCTGTGGGGGTCCGGGCGGGGACACCAAGAGCCCGCCGATGAGCCTAGCTTGGCGTCCTAGGCGAAACCCCACACAAGACACGGCACAAACCTAGAAGAATTGCTGAGTTTTAATTCACCGGCCGTGAAAGCCAATATACCATCTTTTTGGAAGCCTTCATAGGGAGGTTAAGGCTGCTTGAACTTTTAGTTCTCGTAGTCAAGTGGTGCAGTTGCACCTTATATAAAGGGAGGTGGCACGCAGTTCGTCACTCCTGTGGGGGTCCGGGCGGGGACACCAAGAGCCCGCCGATGAGCCTAGCTTGGTGTCCTAGGCGAAACCCCACACAAGACACGGCACAAACCTAGAAGAATTGCTGAGTTTTAATTCACCGGCCGTGAAAGCCAATATATCATCTTTTTGGAAGCCTTCATAGGGAGGTTAAGGCTGCTTGAACTTTTAGTTCTCGTAGTCAAGTGGTGCAGTTGCACCTTATATAAAGGGAGGTGGCACGCAGTTCGTCACTCCTGTGGGGGTCCGGGCGGGGACACCAAGAGCCCGCCGATGAGCCTAGCTTGGTGTCCTAGGCGAAACCCCACACAAGACACGGCACAAAACTAGAAGAATTGCTGAGTTTTAATTCACCGGCCGTGAAAGCCAATATACCATCTTTTTGGAAGCCTTCATAGGGAGGTTAAGGCTGCTTGAACTTTTAGTTCTCGTAGTCAAGTGGTGCAGTTGCACCTTATATAAAGGGAGGTGGCAAGCAGTTCGTCACTCCTGTGGGGGTCCAGGCGGGGACACCAAGAGCCCGCCGATGAGCCTAGCTTGGTGTCCTAGGCGAAACCCCACACAAGACACGGCACAAACCTAGAAGAATTGCTGAGTTTTAATTCACCGGCCGTGAAAGCCAATATACCATCTTTTTGGAAGCCTTCATAGGGAGGTTAAGGCTGCTTGAACTTTTAGTTCTCGTAGTCAAGTGGTGCAGTTGCACCTTATATAAAGGGAGGTGGCACGCAGTTCGTCACTCCTGTGGGGGTCCGGGCGGGGACACCAAGAGCCCGCCGATGAGCCTAGCTTGGTGTCCTAGGCGAAACCCCACACAAGACACGGCAAAAACCTAGAAGAATTGCTGAGTTTTAATTCACCGGCCGTGAAAGCCAATATACCATCTTTTTGGAAGCCTTCATAGGGAGGTTAAGGCTGCTTGAACTTTTAGTTCTCGTAGTCAAGTGGTGCAGTTGCACCTTATATAAAGGGAGGTGGCACGCAGTTCGTCACTCCTGTGGGGGTCCGGGCGGGGACACCAAGAGCTCGCCGATGAGCCTAGCTTGGTGTCCTAGGCGAAACCCCACACAAGACACGGCACAAACCTAGAAGAATTGCTGAGTTTTAATTCACCGGCCGTGAAAGCCAATATACCATCTTTTTGGAAGCCTTCATAGGGAGGTTAAGGCTGCTTGAACTTTTAGTTCTCGTAGTCAAGTGGTGCAGTTGCACCTTATATAAAGGGAGGTGGCACGCAGTTCGTCACTCCTGTGGGGGTCCGGGCGGGGACACCAAGAGCCCGCCGATGAGCCTAGCTTGGTGTCCTAGGCGAAACCCCACACAAGACACGGCACAAACCTAGAAGAATTGCTGAGTTTTAATTCACCGGCCGTGAAAGCCAATATACCATCTTTTTGGAAGCCTTCATAGGGAGGTTAAGGCTGCTTGAACTTTTAGTTCTCGTAGTCAAGTGGTGCAGTTGCACCTTATATAAAGGGAGGTGGCACGCAGTTCGTCACTCCTGTGGGGGTCCGGGCGGGGACACCAAGAGCCCGCCGATGAGCCTAGCTTGGTGTCCTAGGCGAAACCCCACACAAGACACGGCACAAACCTAGAAGAATTGCTGAGTTTTAATTCACCGGCCGTGAAAGCCAATATACCATCTTTTTGGAAGCCTTCATAGGGAGGTTAAGGCTGCTTGAACTTTTAGTTCTCGTAGTCAAGTGGTGCAGTTGCACCTTATATAAAGGGAGGTGGCACGCAGTTCGTCACTCCTGTGGGGGTCCGGGCGGGGACACCAAGAGCCCGCCGATGAGCCTAGCTTGGTGTCCTAGGCGAAACCCCACACAAGACACGGCACAAACCTAGAAGAATTGCTGAGTTTTAATTCACCGGCCGTGAAAGCCAATATACCATCTTTTTGGAAGCCTTCATAGGGAGGTTAAGGCTGCTTGAACTTTTAGTTCTCGTAGTCAAGTGGTGCAGTTGCACCTTATATAAAGGGAGGTGGCACGCAGTTCGTCACTCCTGTGGGGGTCCGGGCGGGGACACCAAGAGCCCGCCGATGAGCCTAGCTTGGTGTCCTAGGCGAAACCCCACACAAGACACGGCACAAACCTAGAAGAATTGCTGAGTTTTAATTCACCGGCCGTGAAAGCCAATATACCATCTTTTTGGAAGCCTTCATAGGGAGGTTAAGGCTGCTTGAACTTTTAGTTCTCGTAGTCAAGTGGTGCAGTTGCACCTTATATAAAGGGAGGTGGCACGCAGTTCGTCACTCCTGTGGGGGTCCGGGCGGGGACACCAAGAGCCCGCCGATGAGCCTAGCTTGGTGTCCTAGGCGAAACCCCACACAAGACACGGCACAAACCTAGAAGAATTGCTGAGTTTTAATTCACCGGCCGTGAAAGCCAATATACCATCTTTTTGGAAGCCTTCATAGGGAGGTTAAGGCTGCTTGAACTTTTAGTTCTCGTAGTCAAGTGGTGCAGTTGCACCTTATATAAAGGGAGGTGGCACGCAGTTCGTCACTCCTGTGGGGGTCCGGGCGGGGACACCAAGAGCCCGCCGATGAGCCTAGCTTGGTGTCCTAGGCGAAACCCCACACAAGACACGGCACAAACCTAGAAGAATTGCTGAGTTTTAATTCACCGGCCGTGAAAGCCAATATACCATCTTTTTGGAAGCCTTCATAGGGAGGTTAAGGCTGCTTGAACTTTTAGTTCTCGTAGTCAAGTGGTGCAGTTGCACCTTATATAAAGGGAGGTGGCACGCAGTTCGTCACTCCTGTGGGGGTCCGGGCGGGGACACCAAGAGCCCGCCGATGAGCCTAGCTTGGTGTCCTAGGCGAAACCCCACACAAGACACGGCACAAACCTAGAAGAATTGCTGAGTTTTAATTCATCGGCCGTGAAAGCCAATATATCATCTTTTTGGAAGCCTTCATAGGGAGGTTAAGGCTGCTTGAACTTTTAGTTCTCGTAGTCAAGTGGTGCAGTTGCACCTTATATAAAGGGAGGTGGCACGCAGTTCGTCACTCCTGTGGGGGTCCGGGCGGGGACACCAAGAACCCGCCGATGAGCCTAGCTTGGTGTCCTAGGCGAAACCCCACACAAGACACGGCACAAAACTAGAAGAATTGCTGAGTTTTAATTCACCGGCCGTGAAAGCCAATATACCATCTTTTTGGAAGCCTTCATAGGGAGGTTAAGGCTGCTTGAACTTTTAGTTCTCGTAGTCAAGTGGTGCAGTTGCACCTTATATAAAGGGAGGTGGCAAGCAGTTCGTCACTCCTGTGGGGGTCCAGGCGGGGACACCAAGAGCCCGCCGATGAGCCTAGCTTGGTGTCCTAGGCGAAACCCCACACAAGACACGGCACAAACCTAGAAGAATTGCTGAGTTTTAATTCACCGGCCGTGAAAGCCAATATACCATCTTTTTGGAAGCCTTCATAGGGAGGTTAAGGCTGCTTGAACTTTTAGTTCTCGTAGTCAAGTGGTGCAGTTGCACCTTATATAAAGGGAGGTGGCACGCAGTTCGTCACTCCTGTGGGGGTCCGGGCGGGGACACCAAGAGCCCGCCGATGAGCCTAGCTTGGTGTCCTAGGCGAAACCCCACACAAGACACGGCAAAAACCTAGAAGAATTGCTGAGTTTTAATTCACCGGCCGTGAAAGCCAATATACCATCTTTTTGGATGCCTTCATAGGGAGGTTAAGGCTGCTTGAACTTTTAGTTCTCGTAGTCAAGTGGTGCAGTTGCACCTTATATAAAGGGAGGTGGCACGCAGTTCGTCACTCCTGTGGGGGTCCGGGCGGGGACACCAAGAGCTCGCCGATGAGCCTAGCTTGGTGTCCTAGGCGAAACCCCACACAAGACACGGCACAAACCTAGAAGAATTGCTGAGTTTTAATTCACCGGCCGTGAAAGCCAATATACCATCTTTTTGGAAGCCTTCATAGGGAGGTTAAGGCTGCTTGAACTTTTAGTTCTCGTAGTCAAGTGGTGCAGTTGCACCTTATATAAAGGGAGGTGGCACGCAGTTCGTCACTCCTGTGGGGGTCCGGGCGGGGACACCAAGAGCCCGCCGATGAGCCTAGCTTGGTGTCCTAGGCGAAACCCCACACAAGACACGGCACAAACCTAGAAGAATTGCTGAGTTTTAATTCACCGGCCGTGAAAGCCAATATACCATCTTTTTGGAAGCCTTCATAGGGAGGTTAAGGCTGCTTGAACTTTGTGTTCTCGTAGTCAAGTGGTGCAGTTGCACCTTATATAAAGGGAGGTGGCACGCAGTTCGTCACTCCTGTGGGGGTCCGGGCGGGGACACCAAGAGCCCGCCGATGAGCCTAGCTTGGTGTCCTAGGCGAAACCCCACACAAGACACGGCACAAACCTAGAAGAATTGCTGAGTTTTAATTCACCGGCCGTGAAAGCCAATATACCATCTTTTTGGAAGCCTTCATAGGGAGGTTAAGGCTGCTTGAACTTTTAGTTCTCGTAGTCAAGTGGTGCAGTTGCACCTTATATAAAGGGAGGTGGCACGCAGTTCGTCACTCCTGTGGGGGTCCGGGCGGGGACACCAAGAGCCCGCCGATGAGCCTAGCTTGGTGTCCTAGGCGAAACCCCACACAAGACACGGCACAAACCTAGAAGAATTGCTGAGTTTTAATTCACCGGCCGTGAAAGCCAATATACCATCTTTTTGGAAGCCTTCATAGGGAGGTTAAGGCTGCTTGAACTTTTAGTTCTCGTAGTCAAGTGGTGCAGTTGCACCTTATATAAAGGGAGGTGGCACGCAGTTCGTCACTCCTGTGGGGGTCCGGGCGGGGACACCAAGAGCCCGCCGATGAGCCTAGCTTGGTGTCCTAGGTGAAACCCCACACAAGACACGGCACAAACCTAGAAGAATTGCTGAGTTTTAATTCACCGGCCGTGAAAGCCAATATACCATCTTTTTGGAAGCCTTCATAGGGAGGTTAAGGCTGCTTGAACTTTTAGTTCTCGTAGTCAAGTGGTGCAGTTGCACCTTATATAAAGGGAGGTGGCACGCAGTTCGTCACTCCTGTGGGGGTCCGGGCGGGGACACCAAGAGCCCGCCGATGAGCCTAGCTTGGTGTCCTAGGCGAAACCCCACACAAGACACGGCACAAACCTAGAAGAATTGCTGAGTTTTAATTCACCGGCCGTGAAAGCCAATATACCATCTTTTTGGAAGCCTTCATAGGGAGGTTAAGGCTGCTTGATCTTTTAGTTCTCGTAGTCAAGTGGTGCAGTTGCACCTTATATAAAGGGAGGTGGCACGCAGTTCGTCACTCCTGTGGGGGTCCGGGCGGGGACACCAAGAGCCCGCCGATGAGCCTAGCTTGGTGTCCTAGGCGAAACCCCACACAAGACACGGCACAAACCTAGAAGAATTGCTGAGTTTTAATTCACCGGCCGTGAAAGCCAATATACCATCTTTTTGGAAGCCTTCATAGGGAGGTTAAGGCTGCTTGAACTTTTAGTTCTCGTAGTCAAGTGGTGCAGTTGCACCTTATATAAAGGGAGGTGGCACGCAGTTCGTCACTCCTGTGGGGGTCCGGGCGGGGACACCAAGAGCCCGCCGATGAGCCTAGCTTGGTGTCCTAGGCGAAACCCCACACAAGACACGGCACAAACCTAGAAGAATTGCTGAGTTTTAATTCACCGGCCGTGAAAGCCAATATACCATCTTTTTGGAAGCCTTCATAGGGAGGTTAAGGCTGCTTGATCTTTTAGATCTCGTAGTCAAGTGGTGCAGTTGCACCTTATATAAAGGGAGGTGGCACGCAGTTCGTCACTCCTGTGGGGGTCCGGGCGGGGACACCAAGAGCCCGCCGATGAGCCTAGCTTGGTGTCCTAGGCGAAACCCCACACAAGACACGGCACAAACCTAGAAGAATTGCTGAGTTTTAATTCACCGGCCGTGAAAGCCAATATACCATCTTTTTGGAAGCCTTCATAGGGAGGTTAAGGCTGCTTGAACTTTTAGTTCTCGTAGTCAAGTGGTGCAGTTGCACCTTATATAAAGGGAGGTGGCACGCAGTTCGTCACTCCTGTGGGGGTCCGGGCGGGGACACCAAGAGCCCGCCGATGAGCCTAGCTTGGTGTCCTAGGCGAAACCCCACACAAGACACGGCACAAACCTAGAAGAATTGCTGAGTTTTAATTCACCGGCCGTGAAAGCCAATATACCATCTTTTTGGAAGCCTTCATAGGGAGGTTAAGGCTGCTTGAACTTTTAGTTCTCGTAGTCAAGTGGTGCAGTTGCACCTTATATAAAGGGAGGTGGCACGCAGTTCGTCACTCCTGTGGGGGTCCGGGCGGGGACACCAAGAGCCCACCGATGAGCCTAGCTTGGTGTCCTAGGCGAAACCCCACACAAGACACGGCACAAACCTAGAAGAATTGCTGAGTTTTAATTCACCGGCCGTGAAAGCCAAGATACCATCTTTTTGGAAGCCTTCATAGGGAGGTTAAGGCTGCTTGAACTTTTAGTTCTCGTAGTCAAGTGGTGCAGTTGCACCTTATATAAAGGGAGGTGGCACGCAGTTCGTCACTCCTGTGGGGGTCCGGGCGGGGACACCAAGAGCCCGCCGATGAGCCTAGCTTGGTGTCCTAGGCGAAACCCCACACAAGACACGGCACAAACCTAGAAGAATTGCTGAGTTTTAATTCACCGGCCGTGAAAGCCAATATACCATCTTTTTGGAAGCCTTCATAGGGAGGTTAAGGCTGCTTGAACTTTTAGTTCTCGTAGTCAAGTGGTGCAGTTGCACCTTATATAAAGGGAGGTGGCACGCAGTTCGTCACTCCTGTGGGGGTCCGGGCGGGGACACCAAGAGCCCGCCGATGAGCCTAGCTTGGTGTCCTAGGCGAAACCCCACACAAGACACGGCACAAACCTAGAAGAATTGCTGAGTTTTAATTCACCGGCCGTGAAAGCCAATATACCATCTTTTTGGAAGCCTTCATAGGGAGGTTAAGGCTGCTTGAACTTTTAGTTCTCGTAGTCAAGTGGTGCAGTTGCACCTTATATAAAGGGAGGTGGCACGCAGTTCGTCACTCCTGTGGGGGTCCGGGCGGGGACACCAAGAGCCCGCCGATGAGCCTAGCTTGGTGTCCTAGGCGAAACCCCACACAAGACACGGCACAAACCTAGTAGAATTGCTGAGTTTTAATTCACCGGCCGTGAAAGCCAATATACCATCTTTTTGGAAGCCTTCATAGGGAGGTTAAGGCTGCTTGAACTTTTAGTTCTCGTAGTCAAGTGGTGCAGTTGCACCTTATATAAAGGGAGGTGGCACGCAGTTCGTCACTCCTGTGGGGGTCCGGGCGGGGACACCAAGAGCCCGCCGATGAGCCTAGCTTGGTGTCCTAGGCGAAACCCCACACAAGACACGGCACAAACCTAGAAGAATTGCTGAGTTTTAATTCACCGGCCGTGAAAGCCAATATACCATCTTTTTGGAAGCCTTCATAGGGAGGTTAAGGCTGCTTGAACTTTTAGTTCTCGTAGTCAAGTGGTGCAGTTGCACCTTATATAAAGGGAGGTGGCACGCAGTTCGTCACTCCTGTGGGGGTCCGGGCGGGGACACAAAGAGCCCGCCGATGAGCCTAGCTTGGTGTCCTAGGCGAAACCCCACACAAGACACGGCACAAACCTAGAAGAATTGCTGAGTTTTAATTCACCGGCCGTGAAAGCCAATATACCATCTTTTTGGAAGCCTTCATAGGGAGGTTTAGGCTGCTTGAACTTTTAGTTCTCGTAGTCAAGTGGTGCAGTTGCACCTTATATAAAGGGAGGTGGCACGCAGTTCGTCGCACTCACTGTGTTCTTCTATCTAGTGCTCTGGACCGTCACGATACATCAAAGTGCTACGAAATTCACCGCTCATCAACCATTTTCAGCGAGGAAACTCTGGTCATCAGCACCTTCATCTGCATTTTCCAGAATTTTCCAGAACATTCACGAGCTTACCAGATCATACGAGATAGTATCCATACGTCATGTCGGACTCCGGCAAACAGCCGGCACCTCAGAGACGGCTGTCGCAGAGCATATTCGACTCACCACCGACACCACAACATACCATGGAAACTCAACAGATAAAGTGCTCTCGCACTACATCGGACGCAGCTAACAGCCCTACTTCACAGGCCAAAAGAAAATGCGGTGATGAGATCTCTTCTGGCTCCACATATACATCGTCTTCAGCTCCAACTTCGGCAGAACCAACTGGGCCTTCGGTGAGTGGAATTGACTTCATGCCTTTTGAAAATCGTCAACTAGCACCACTTCAACTGCCAAACCTTCCACCACCATCAATGGCTATACCCACAGCTCCATATATGCCAGGCACTCTTCGCTCATACGCTGTGGCAGCCCAGAACCCAGCTCTACATCCTCAAGTTCGCCAGCGAAGCGTTATAAACCCAAACCCCCTTCCCTCACCTGCATTCTATGTCATCAAGCTTACCGACATTGACCTCGCTAAGGCAAACCCCCGCACCCTTTTCACAATCATTTCCTCCTTTACCCCTGACCTCGCCTCCTACCGCCTGGAGTTACAACGCACCCGCGAAGGGTATAATATCAAAACTGCAAAGCCCTTCTACCAGCACCTAACGAACACCATTGGCCTAGCACAGTTCGGCCCTCGTACCCGTGCCAAAAACCTATCCAACTTCCAGCCTCCACGCCCTAACCCCCCTCCCTCCCGCCCTACCCCCCTCCTCTCGGTCGTCGCCTATGGTGTCGACCGGGAATACTCAGAAGAAGATGTCGCCCAGCAGCTCGGCCTTCAAGGACTTACCATCTTCCGTGTGGCCAGGATAAGGAACAATACTGGCCCAACCTCACTTGTCCGGATTCTCAGCCGTGACACCGGGTCTCTGGACGCTCTTCTCCGCGATGGGGCCATCATCTTTGCCCGTCGCCATCGAGTGGAGCCTTCCCGTGCAGCCGCCCCCCAGAGGATGCGATGCGATAAGTGTCAGCGATATGACCACGCCCCGGGAGCACCCTGTGTCCATGCTGAGGTATGTGGTATCTGCAGTCAGGAACACCCTACATCTATGTGCCAAAACAGAACCTCCCCTAAATGTATCAATTGCTCCCTTCCTCACCCGGCCTTCAGTTTTAAATGTAAAAGCCGACCTGATCCCATTCCCACCCAGCCTGAAACCGTCGTACCAGTAGTTTCCCAAGACCTACCTACCCCAGCTCCTTCCTCCGCCCTTCCCACCCCTAGTACCGAAAACATTATTCGCTTCATTACCATGGTCCTACAGAATTGCCTCCCATTCCACCGTCCTCTTGTCCTCAACCAAGTTCAAATGGCGGCCCGGTTGATATTCAACACTCATTTAGACATAGCCTATGCGGGTAATAGGATGCACTTTGCATTCGTCCCGCTAGCGAGTGTTCCCCTTCTCAACTAATCATGGCGCTTAAAATATACTATGACAACATCCGCTCTGTCACCTCCAACCGGCCGACCTTTGAACTTTCCCTTTTAGAGCACTCCCCGGACATATTTATCCTCAACGAAACTTTCCTTGGTCCCTCCCACCGGCTGTGCCTCCCCCCGTATGTCGTCTACCGAGCGGATCGGCCGTACGGAGCGCGGCTTGCGGGCGGGGTAGCGGTCGGTGTTCAGCGTAACCTTACAGTCAAACGTCATTTCTATACCTTTCCTCATCACTTCACAGAATACCTAATCCTTGAAATTTTTGCCCCCTCCAAGACGTTCACCGTAGCTACCCTTTATTTATCCCCAAAGACCCCTCCCCCTATTGCTTTTCTCCAATACCTTGATCGCACCTTTCCCAATTATTTTCTAGCAGCTGACATTAATATCAACTCCTACACGGTGCAAGAACAAACTATTTTCCACAATCTCCTTCATAGTATCCGTGGAGTGCTCGTTCCCTTTCCCTCGCCCACAATACCCTCAACAAATTCTACCCCTGATGTCATGCTCATTTCCCCAACCCTAACCCCTCACCCTCTAGTCCGTATGCTTCCATCTATTGGTAGTGACCATGTTCCAGCTCTGATCTCGATACCCCACATCTTTCCCCGCCCAGATGCCCCATACCGGCCCCCTCCCACTCGACGTTTTACAAAGACCAACTGGTCTGAGTATCGAGCCACTGTTACTGATCTCCTCACTCCCCACACCTCCCCGACATCCCTACCAAATCTTCTCACACTAATCGCCGAAACTGAACATGTTCTCCTTACTGCCGACCGGCTTCATATCCCCCGCCACTCTTACCACCCTACCAAACCTCCTATACCCCCAAAGGCCCTTAACCTTTTACGCATAGCCCATGATTATTATCGGGCCTATCTCCGCACCCGAGATCCTGACACCCTCCGCCAACATCGTCGCCATCTCCGTCATGCCAAATCTTATATCCGTGCTATTAAACGCAAAACCTGGAACGATGCATGCACCCGTCTGGATGACACACCCGATCCTTCTAAATTTTGGTCTACCTTTCAACGCCTCACGAAGTCTCGTCCATCCCACCCTACCTACCCCATTTATACCCCCACCTCAGTTCCCACTACTCCCCTCGAAAAGGCTAACCTTTTTGCATCTCACTACTACCATGTTTTCTCTCCAACCAACAACCCCCAATTCCAAAATCCAAATGACGTGCTTATCCAACGTCTTCAAGACCCGAAACTTACACCTGACCTCCAACCTTCCTTCGCTCACTTTACTAACATCGATTACTCTCATCCTCTTAATCATCCCATTTCTCCTTCTGAAATCACATCAATTCTTCGCCATCGTAAAAACACCGCTCCAGGAACCGATACCATTACCTACCGGCACCTTCAAGCCGCCCCCCCCCCCCATTCTTACCCATGTTCTTTCCCTTATATATACAACAATGCTATACACCGGTTTTTATCCCACCCACTGGTGTAAAGCTTCCATCCTTCTTTTCCTGAAACCCCACAAAGCTCCCTCTGATATAAACTCCTACCGCCCCATAAGCCTTCTTCCAGTACTATCCAAACTATTCGAACTAATCCTTGCAAAACGAATCAGCTCCTATCTCGAACCTCTCCATTTACTACCCGAATCCCAAGCCGGCTTCCGTGCCCACCGATCGACGCAAGACCACCTTTTCCACTTAACCGCTTCATTGTCCGCTTTCATGAAACCTCGCCGCACTGCCGCTCTCATATGCCTCGATGTAGAGAAAGCTTTCGATAAGGTCTACCACCCCGTACTCTTATACAAACTCCGACATCTCCCCATCCCCTCTTCCCTTATCCGTCTGATATATAATTTCTTATCACACCGCACAGCCTCTATCCGAATCAAATCTTCACATTCCTACACCTTCTCCATTCGTGCCGGCGTCCCCCAGGGGTCGCCACTTTCCCCCTTACTCTACCTTTTATTTACCCACGATATTCCACACCCACCTCCCCCACTACGCCTTTATCAATTTGCTGACGACCTAGCTATCCTCGCCCTCGGTCACACTGCCCCCAAACTACAAAATCTTCTCCAATCCTACCTCAACACTCTTCAGTCCTGGTTCCTCTCTTCTCATATAACAGTCAATGCTCGGAAAACCCAATTCATAGTCTTTAGAAGAAAATCCCGCCTCTGCCCTCCCCGCCACCGAATCCATCTCACCCTGAACTCTCTCCCTCTTCTCGAAACCAACAAACTCATTTACCTCGGTATCACCTTTCAAAACAACCTACAATGGACCCACCATCTCCGCCTCCTTACCAGCCGCGCCCTTCATCGTCTAACTGCTACCCGCTCCCTCACCGGCCATACCTGGGGCCTGAAAGCCCCTACCATCATCCGTATATACCGTGCTTTCATCCTCCCTGTCCTACTCTACGCTTCCAAGTCCTGGCTCACCGCGCCCCCTCCTCTTTATTTTAATCTGCTAAAACTTGATCGCCATGCCCTCCGCATGGCATACCGCCTACCTTATGACACACCATCCGCTGATTTTACCACCCTCTATACCTTTCCTACGATTATCACTACTCTACATAACCTACGCCTAAAGTACCTTACCCGTGCTCGTCTCGCAAACCTCCCATTCTTTTCCGAAGCTCTATCTGTCTCTCCCCTTGCCCAAGATATCCTCAATGACAACCGCACCCCTGCAAATTCTCATCTCTTTCCCCCACCCATAACCTAGTCTCCTCAACACAGCTCAGCCCTCCACCCCCAGCTGCCTTTGGCTATGAAACACACGTCGCTTCATCTACTTTCCGCGCGCTCCTGGGGGTGGTGTCAACCCAGTCACGTTGAAGTCCAGTGAGTGTTCGGCGCATAGCCTTCAAAGATATCGCTTTCATTAGTCGCATCTCTCCGATACCCATTCAATGTACTGCCAGTGAAAAGTGCTCCATATCCGTGTGATTGCCCCAGTGATTATACTTCCCCAAACAAGTGTATTCTTTAAACTATGCTTAAAAAATCATACGATTATGGACAAAGAAAGAACAAGAAACTAGGATAAATCCAAGGAACTTTGATTGAAATATGTATATATATGTTTTGTATTTATATATCAGTGTACATTTGTTTTTTGCCCACATATCGTTATTATGTTTTGTGCCTTCTGTATGTAACATTGTGTTGAACAATAAATGGGGGTGTGAGTGGGGCCTCGGCCCGGGCGGGGTGTTGTGTTGGGCCTTTCCTTGGGGGGTCTCCTTTGTTGGTCGGGGTGACCTCTGCGCCACCAAACAGAGAAATCATTAAATTTACGCATGTCCTGACATGCTCCCAGCAAAATAATTTCATTAAAATTAAAATAACAAATATCCAATGGCCTAAGGGCTACTAGTCTAGCCGATGGCCCGCCTGCTCCCGCGCTTCGCGCGGAAGCAGGAATTGAAATAACAACTAGTAGGGGGCAGTTCGTCACTCCTGTGGGGGTCCGGGCGGGGACACCAAGAGCCCGCCGATGAGCCTAGCTTGGTGTCCTAGGCGAAACCCCACACAAGACACGGCACAAACCTAGAAGAATTGCTGAGTTTTAATTCACCGGCCGTGAAAGCCAATATACCATCTTTTTTGGAAGCCTTCATAGGGAGGTTAAGGCTGCTTGAACTTTTAGTTCTCGTAGTCAAGTGGTGCAGTTGCACCTTATATAAAGGGAGGTGGCACGCAGTTCGTCACTCCTGTGGGGGTCCGGGCGGGGACACCAAGAGCCCGCCGATGAGCCTAGCTTGGTGTCCTAGGCGAAACCCCACACAAGACACGGCACAAACCTAGAAGAATTGCTGAGTTTTAATTCACCGGCCGTGAAAGCCAATATGCCATCTTTTTGGAAGCCTTCATAGGGAGGTTAAGGCTGCTTGAACTTTTAGTTCTCGTAGTCAAGTGGTGCAGTTGCACCTTATATAAAGGGAGGTGGCACGCAGTTCGTCACTCCTGTGGGGGTCCGGGCGGGGACACCAAGAGCCCGCCGATGAGCCTAGCTTGGTGTCCTAGGCGAAACCCCACACAAGACACGGCACAAACCTAGAAGAATTGCTGAGTTTTAATTCATCGGCCGTGAAAGCCAATATACCATCTTTTTGGAATCCTTCATAGGGAGGTTAAGGCTGCTTGAACTTTTAGTTCTCGTAGTCAAGTGGTGCAGTTGCACCTTATATAAAGGGAGGTGGCACGCAGTTCGTCACTCCTGTGGGGGTCCGGGCGGGGACACCAAGAGCCCGCCGATGAGCCTAGCTTGGTGTCCTAGGCGAAACCCCACACAAGACACGGCACAAACCTAGAAGAATTGCTGAGTTTTAATTCACCGGCCGTGAAAGCCAATATACCATCTTTTTGGAAGCCTTCATAGGGAGGTTAAGGCTGCTTGAACTTTTAGTTCTCGTAGTCAAGTGGTGCAGTTGCACCTTATATAAAGGGAGGTGGCACGCAGTTCGTCACTCCTGTGGGGGTCCGGGCGGGGACACCAAGAGCCCGCCGATGAGCCTAGCTTGGTGTCCTAGGCGAAACCCCACACAAGACACGGCACAAACCTAGAAGAATTGCTGAGTTTTAATTCACCGGCCGTGAAAGCCAATATACCATCTTTTTGGAAGCCTTCATAGGGAGGTTAAGGCTGCTTGAACTTTTAGTTCTCGTAGTCAAGTGGTGCAGTTGCACCTTATATAAAGGGAGGTGGCACGCAGTTCGTCACTCCTGTGGGGGTCCGGGCGGGGACACCAAGAGCCCGCCGATGAGCCTAGCTTGGTGTCCTAGGCGAAACCCCACACAAGACACGGCACAAACCTAGAAGAATTGCTGAGTTTTAATTCACCGGCCGTGAAAGCCAATATACCATCTTTTTGGAAGCCTTCATAGGGAGGTTAAGGCTGCTTGAACTTTTAGTTCTCGTAGTCAAGTGGTGCAGTTGCACCTTATATAAAGGGAGGTGGCACGCAGTTCGTCACTCCTGTGGGGGTCCGGGCGGGGACACCAAGAGCCCGCCGATGAGCCTAGCTTGGTGTCCTAGGCGAAACCCCACACAAGACACGGCACAAACCTAGAAGAATTGCTGAGTTTTAATTCACCGGCCGTGAAAGCCAATATACCATCTTTTTGGAAGCCTTCATAGGGAGGTTAAGGCTGCTTGAACTTTTAGTTCTCGTAGTCAAGTGGTGCAGTTGCACCTTATATAAAGGGAGGTGGCACGCAGTTCGTCACTCCTGTGGGGGTCCGGGCGGGGACACCAAGAGCCCGCCGATGAGCCTAACTTGGTGTCCTAGGCGAAACCCCACACAAGACACGGCACAAACCTAGAAGAATTGCTGAGTTTTAATTCACCGGCCGTGAAAGCCAATATACCATCTTTTTGGAAGCCTTCATAGGGAGGTTAAGGCTGCTTGAACTTTTAGTTCTCGTAGTCAAGTGGTGCAGTTGCACCTTATATAAAGGGAGGTGGCACGCAGTTCGTCACTCCTGTGGGGGTCCGGGCGGGGACACCAAGAGCCCGCCGATGAGCCTAGCTTGGTGTCCTAGGCGAAACCCCACACAAGACACGGCACAAACCTAGAAGAATTGCTGAGTTTTAATTCACCGGCCGTGAAAGCCAATATACCATCTTTTTGGAAGCCTTCATAGGGAGGTTAAGGCTGCTTGAACTTTTAGTTCTCGTAGTCAAGTGGTGCAGTTGCACCTTATATAAAGGGAGGTGGCACGCAGTTCGTCACTCCTGTGGGGGTCCGGGCGGGGACACCAAGAGCCCGCCGATGAGCCTAGCTTGGTGTCCTAGGCGAAACCCCACACAAGACACGGCACAAACCTAGAAGAATTGCTGAGTTTTAATTCACCGGCCGTGAAAGCCAATATACCATCTTTTTGGAAGCCTTCATAGGGAGGTTAAGGCTGCTTGAACTTTTAGTTCTCGTAGTCAAGTGGTGCAGTTGCACCTTATATAAAGGGAGGTGGCACGCAGTTCGTCACTCCTGTGGGGGTCCGGGCGGGGACACCAAGAGCCCGCCGATGAGCCTAGCTTGGTGTCCTAGGCGAAACCCCACACAAGACACGGCACAAACCTAGAAGAATAGCTGAGTTTTAATTCACCGGCCGTGAAAGCCAATATACCATCTTTTTGGAAGCCTTCATAGGGAGGTTAAGGCTGCTTGAACTTTTAGTTCTCGTAGTCAAGTGGTGCAGTTGCACCTTATATAAAGGGAGGTGGCACGCAGTACGTCACTCCTGTGGGGGTCCGGGCGGGGACACCAAGAGCCCGCCGATGAGCCTAGCTTGGTGTCCTAGGCGAAACCCCACACAAGACACGGCACAAACCTAGAAGAATTGCTGAGTTTTAATTCACCGGCCGTGAAAGCCAATATACCATCTTTTTGGAAGCCTTCATAGGGAGGTTAAGGCTGCTTGAACTTTTAGTTCTCGTAGTCAAGTGGTGCAGTTGCACCTTATATAAAGGGAGGTGGCACGCAGTTCGTCACTCCTGTGGGGGTCCGGGCGGGGACACCAAGAGCCCGCCGATGAGCCTAGCTTGGTGTCCTAGGCGAAACCCCACACAAGACACGGCACAAACCTAGAAGAATTGCTGAGTTTTAATTCATCGGCCGTGAAAGCCAATATACCATCTTTTTGGAAGCCTTCATAGGGAGGTTAAGGCTGCTTGAACTTTTAGTTCTCGTAGTCAAGTGGTGCAGTTGCACCTTATATAAAGGGAGGTGGCACGCAGTTCGTCACTCCTGTGGGGGTCCGGGCGGGGACACCAAGAGCCCGCCGATGAGCCTAGCTTGGTGTCCTAGGCGAAACCCCACACAAGACACGGCACTAACCTAGAAGAATTGCTGAGTTTTAATTCACCGGCCGTGAAAGCCAATATACCATCTTTTTGGAAGCCTTCATAGGGAGGTTAAGGCTGCTTGAACTTTTAGTTCTCGTAGTCAAGTGGTGCAGTTGCACCTTATATAAAGGGAGGTGGCAGGCAGTTCGTCACTCCTGTGGGGGTCCGGGCGGGGACACCAAGAGCCCGCCGATGAGCCTAGCTTGGTGTCCTAGGCGAAACCCCACACAAGACACGGCACAAACCTAGAAGAATTGCTGAGTTTTAATTCACCGGCCGTGAAAGCCAATATACCATCTTTTTGGAAGCCTTCATAGGGAGGTTAAGGCTGCTTGAACTTTTAGTTCTCGTAGTCAAGTGGTGCAGTTGCACCTTATATAAAGGGAGGTGGCACGCAGTTCGTCACTCCTGTGGGGGTCCGGGCGGGGACACCAAGAGCCCGCCGATGAGCCTAGCTTGGTGTCCTAGGCGGAACCCCACACAAGACACGGCACAAACCTAGAAGAATTGCTGAGTTTTAATTCACCGGCCGTGAAAGCCAATATACCATCTTTTTGGAAGCCTTCATAGGGAGGTTAAGGCTGCTTGAACTTTTAGTTCTCGTAGTCAAGTGGTGCAGTTGCACCTTATATAAAGGGAGGTGGCACGCAGTTCGTCACTCCTGTGGGGGTCCGGGCGGGGACACCAAGAGCCCGCCGATGAGCCTAGCTTGGTGTCCTAGGCGAAACCCCACACAAGACACGGCACTAACCTAGAAGAATTGCTGAGTTTTAATTCACCGGCCGTGAAAGCCAATATACCATCTTTTTGGAAGCCTTCATAGGGAGGTTAAGGCTGCTTGAACTTTTAGTTCTCGTAGTCAAGTGGTGCAGTTGCACCTTATATAAAGGGAGGTGGCACGCAGTTCGTCACTCCTGTGGGGGTCCGGGCGGGGACACCAAGAGCCCGCCGATGAGCCTAGCTTGGTGTCCTAGGCGAAACCCCACACAAGACACGGCACAAACCTAGAAGAATTGCTGAGTTTTAATTCACCGGCCGTGAAAGCCAATATACCATCTTTTTGGAAGCCTTCATAGGGAGGTTAAGGCTGCTTGAACTTTTAGTTCTCGTAGTCAAGTGGTGCAGTTGCACCTTATATAAAGGGAGGTGGCACGCATTTCGTCACTCCTGTGGGGGTCCGGGCGGGGACACCATGAGCCCGCCGATGAGCCTAGCTTGGTGTCCTAGGCGAAACCCCACACAAGACACGGCACAAACCTAGAAGAATTGCTGAGTTTTAATTCACCGGCCGTGAAAGCCAATATACCATCTTTTTGGAAGCCTTCATAGGGAGGTTAAGGCTGCTTGAACTTTTAGTTCTCGTAGTCAAGTGGTGCAGTTGCACCTTATATAAAGGGAGGTGGCACGCAGTTCGTCACTCCTGTGGGGGTCCGGGCGGGGACACCAAGAGCCCGCCGATGAGCCTAGCTTGGTGTCCTAGGCGAAACCCCACACAAGACACGGCACAAACCTAGAAGAATTGCTGAGTTTTAATTCACCGGCCGTGAAAGCCAATATACCATCTTTTTGGAAGCCTTCATAGGGAGGTTAAGGCTGCTTGAACTTTTAGTTCTCGTAGTCAAGTGGTGCAGTTGCACCTTATATAAAGGGAGGTGGCACGCAGTTCGTCACTCCTGTGGGGGTCCGGGCGGGGACACCAAGAGCCCGCCGATGAGCCTAGCTTGGTGTCCTAGGTGAAACCCCACACAAGACACGGCACAAACCTAGAAGAATTGCTGAGTTTTAATTCACCGGCCGTGAAAGCCAATATACCATCTTTTTGGAAGCCTTCATAGGGAGGTTAAGGCTGCTTGAACTTTTAGTTCTCGTAGTCAAGTGGTGCAGTTGCACCTTATATAAAGGGAGGTGGCACGCAGTTCGTCACTCCTGTGGGGGTCCGGGCGGGGACACCAAGAGCCCGCCGATGAGCCTAGCTTGGTGTCCTAGGCGAAACCCCACACAAGACACGGCACAAACCTAGAAGAATTGCTGAGTTTTAATTCACCGGCCGTGAAAGCCAATATACCATCTTTTTGGAAGCCTTCATAGGGAGGTTAAGGCTGCTTGAACTTTTAGTTCTCGTAGTCAAGTGGTGCAGTTGCACCTTATATAAAGGGAGGTGGCACGCAGTTCGTCACTCCTGTGGGGGTCCGGGCGGGGACACCAAGAGCCCGCCGATGAGCCTAGCTTGGTGTCCTAGGCGAAACCCCACACAAGACACGGCACAAACCTAGAAGAATTGCTGAGTTTTAATTCACCGGCCGTGAAAGCCAATATACCATCTTTTTGGAAGCCTTCATAGGGAGGTTAAGGCTGCTTGAACTTTTAGTTCTCGTAGTCAAGTGGTGCAGTTGCACCTTAAATAAAGGGAGGTGGCACGCAGTTCGTCACTCCTGTGGGGGTCCGGGCGGGGACACCAAGAGCCCGCCGATGAGCCTAGCTTGGTGTCCTAGGCGAAACCCCACACAAGACACGGCACAAACCTAGAAGAATTGCTGAGTTTTAATTCACCGGCCGTGAAAGCCAATATACCATCTTTTTGGAAGCCTTCATAGGGAGGTTAAGGCTGCTTGAACTTTTAGTTCTCGTAGTCAAGTGGTGCAGTTGCACCTTATATAAAGGGAGGTGGCACGCAGTTCGTCACTCCTGTGGGGGTCCGGGCGGGGACACCAAGAGCCCGCCGATGAGCCTAGCTTGGTGTCCTAGGCGAAACCCCACACAAGACACGGCACAAACCTAGAAGAATTGCTGAGTTTTAATTCACCGGCCGTGAAAGCCAATATACCATCTTTTTGGAAGCCTTCATAGGGAGGTTAAGGCTGCTTGAACTTTTAGTTCTCGTAGTCAAGTGGTGCAGTTGCACCTTATATAAAGGGAGGTGGCAGGCAGTTCGTCACTCCTGTGGGGGTCTGGGCGGGGACACCAAGAGCCCGCCAATGAGCCTAGCTTGGTGTCCTAGGCGAAACCCCACACAAGACACGGCACAAACCTAGAAGAATTGCTGAGTTTTAATTCACCGGCCGTGAAAGCCAATATACCATCTTTTTGGAAGCCTTCATAGGGAGGTTAAGGCTGCTTGAACTTTTAGTTCTCGTAGTCAAGTGGTGCAGTTGCACCTTATATAAAGGGAGGTGGCACGCAGTTCGTCACTCCTGTGGGGGTCCGGGCGGGGACACCAAGAGCCCGCCGATGAGCCTAGCTTGGTGTCCTAGGCGAAACCCCACACAAGACACAACACAAACCTAGAAGAATTGCTGAGTTTTAATTCACCGGCCGTGAAAGCTAATATACCATCTTTTTGGAAGCCTTCATAGGGAGGTTAAGGCTGCTTGAACTTTTAGTTCTCGTAGTCAAGTGGTGCAGTTGCACCTTATATAAAGGGAGGTGGCATGCAGTTCGTCACTCCTGTGGGGGTCCGGGCGGGGACACCAAGAGCCCGCCGATGAGCCTAGCTTGGTGTCCTAGGCGAAACCCCACACAAGACACGGCACAAACCTAGAAGAATTGCTGAGTTTTAATTCACCGGCCGCCGTGAAAGCCAATATACCATCTTTTTGGAAGCCTTCATAGGGGGGTTAAGGCTGCTTGAACTTTTAGTTCTCGTAGTCAAGTGGTGCAGTTGCACCTTATATAAAGGGAGGTGGCACGCAGTTCGTCACTCCTGTGGGGGTCCGGGCGGGGACACCAAGAGCCCGCCGATGAGCCTAGCTTGGTGTCCTAGGCGAAACCCCACACAAGACACGGCACAAACCTAGAAGAATTGCTGAGTTTTAATTCACCGGCCGTGAAAGCCAATATACCATCTTTTTGGAAGCCTTCATAGGGAGGTTAAGGCTGCATGAACTTTTAGTTCTCGTAGTCAAGTGGTGCAGTTGCACCTTATATAAAGGGAGGTGGCACGCAGTTCGTCACTCCTGTGGGGGTCCAGGCGGGGACACCAAGAGCCCGCCGATGAGCCTAGCTTGGTGTCCTAGGCGAAACCCCACACAAGACACGGCACAAACCTAGAAGAATTGCTGAGTTTTAATTCACCGGCCGTGAAAGCCAATATACCATCTTTTTGGAAGCCTTCATAGGGAGGTTAAGGCTGCTTGAACTTTTAGTTCTCGTAGTCAAGTGGTACAGTTGCACCTTATATAAAGGGAGGTGGCACGCAGTTCGTCACTCCTGTGGGGGTCCGGGCGGGGACACCAAGAGTCCGCCGATGAGCCTAGCTTGGTGTCCTAGGCGAAACCCCACACAAGACACGGCACAAACCTAGAAGAATTGCTGAGTTTTAATTCACCGGCCGTGAAAGCCAATATACCATCTTTTTGGAAGCCTTCATAGGGAGGTTAAGGCTGCTTGAACTTTTAGTTCTCGTAGTCAAGTGGTGCAGTTGCACCTTATATAAAGGGAGGTGGCACGCAGTTCGTCACTCCTGTGGGGGTCCGGGCGGGGACACCAAGAGCCCGCCGATGAGCCTAGCTTGGTGTCCTAGGCGAAACCCCACACAAGACACGGCACAAATCTAGAAGAATTGCTGAGTTTTAATTCACCGGCCGTGAAAGCCAATATATCATCTTTTCGGAAGCCTTCATAGGGAGGTTAAGGCTGCTTGAACTTTTAGTTCTCGTAGTCAAGTGGTGCAGTTGCACCTTATATAAAGGGAGGTGGCACGCAGTTCGTCACTCCTGTGGGGGTCCGGGCGGGGACACCAAGAGCCCGCCGATGAACCTAGCTTGGTGTCCTAGGCGAAACCCCACACAAGACACGGCACAAACCTAGAAGAATTGCTGAGTTTTAATTCACCGGCCGTGAAAGCCAATATACCATCTTTTTGGAAGCCTTCATAGGGAGGTTAAGGCTGCTTGAACTTTTAGTTCTCGTAGTCAAGTGGTGCAGTTGCACCTTATATAAAGGGAGGTGGCACGCAGTTCGTCACTCCTGTGGGGGTCCGGGCGGGGACACCAAGAGCCCGCCGATGAGCCTAGCTTGGTGTCCTAGGCGAAACCCCACACAAGACACGGCACAAACCTAGAAGAATTGCTGAGTTTTAATTCACCGGCCGTGAAAGCCAATATACCATCTTTTTGGAAGCCTTCATAGGGAGGTTAAGGCTGCTTGAACTTTTAGTTCTCGTAGTCAAGTGGTGCAGTTGCACCTTATATAAAGGGAGGTGGCACGCAGTTCGTCACTCCTGTGGGGGTCCGGGCGGGGACACCAAGAGCCCGCCGATGAGCCTAGCTTGGTGTCCTAGGCGAAACCCCACACAAGACACGGCACAAACCTAGAAGAATTGCTGAGTTTTAATTCACCGGCCGTGAAAGCCAATATACCATCTTTTTGGAAGCCTTCATAGGGAGGTTAAGGCTGCTTGAACTTTTAGTTCTCGTAGTCAAGTGGTGCAGTGCACCTTATATAAAAAGAGGTGGCACGCAGTTCGTCACTCCTGTGGGGGTCCGGGCGGGGACACCAAGAGTCCGCCGATGAGCCTAGCTTGGTGTCCTAGGCGAAACCCCACACAAGACACGGCACAAACCTAGAAGAATTGCTGAGTTTTAATTCACCGGCCGTGAAAGCCAATATACCATCTTTTTTGGAAGCCTTCATAGGGAGGTTAAGGTTGCTTGAACTTTTAGTTCTCGTAGTCAAGTGGTGCAGTTGCACCTTATATAAAGGGAGGTGGCACGCAGTTCGTCACTCCTGTGGGGGTCCGGGCGGGGACACCAAGAGCCCGCCAATGAGACTAGCTTGGTGTCCTAGGCGAAACCCCACACAAGACACGGCACAAACCTAGAAGAATTGCTGAGTTTTAATTCACCGGCCGTGAAAGCCAATATACCATCTTTTTGGAAGCCTTCATAGGGAGGTTAAGGCTGCTTGAACTTTTAGTTCTCGTAGTCAAGTGGTGCAGTTGCACCTTATATAAAGGGAGGTGGCACGCAGTTCGTCACTCCTGTGGGGGTCCGGGCGGGGACACCAAGAGCCCGCCGATGAGCCTAGCTTGGTGTCCTAGGCGAAACCCCACACAAGACACAACACAAACCTAGAAGAATTGCTGAGTTTTAATTCACCGGCCGTGAAAGCCAATATACCATCTTTTTGGAAGCCTTCATAGGGAGGTTAAGGCTGCTTGAACTTTTAGTTCTCGTAGTCAAGTGGTGCAGTTGCACCTTATATAAAGGGAGGTGGCACGCAGTTCGTCACTCCTGTGGGGGTCCGGGCGGGGACACCAAGAGCCCGCCGATGAGCCTAGCTTGGTGTCCTAGGCGAAACCCCACACAAGACACGGCACAAACCTAGAAGAATTGCTGAGTTTTAATTCACCGGCCGTGAAAGCCAATATACCATCTTTTTGGAAGCCTTCATAGGGAGGTTAAGGCTGCTTGAACTTTTAGTTCTCGTAGTCAAGTGGTGCAGTTGCACCTTATATAAAGGGAGTTGGCACGCAGTTCGTCACTCCTGTGGGGGTCCGGGCGGGGACACCAAGAGCCCGCCGATGAGCCTAGCTTGGTGTCCTAGGCGAAACCCCACACAAGACACGGCACAAACCTAGAAGAATTGCTGAGTTTTAATTCACCGGCCGTGAAAGCCAATATACCATCTTTTTGGAAGCCTTCATAGGGAGGTTAAGGCTGCTTGAACTTTTAGTTCTCGTAGTCAAGTGGTGCAGTTGCACCTTATATAAAGGGAGGTGGCACGCAGTTCGTCACTCCTGTGGGGGTCCGGGCGGGGACACCAAGAGCCCGCCGATGAGCCTAGCTTGGTGTCCTAGGCGAAACCCCACACAAGACACGGCACAAACCTAGAAGAATTGCTGAGTTTTAATTCACCGGCCGTGAAAGCCAATATACCATCTTTTTGGAAGCCTTCATAGGGAGGTTAAGGCTGCTTGAACTTTTAGTTCTCGTAGTCAAGTGGTGCAGTTGCACCTTATATAAAGGGAGGTGGCACGCAGTTCGTCACTCCTGTGGGGGTCCGGGCGGGGACACCAAGAGTCCGCCGATGAGCCTAGCTTGGTGTCCTAGGCGAAACCCCACACAAGACACGGCACAAACCTAGAAGAATTGCTGAGTTTTAATTCACCGGCCGTGAAAGCCAATATACCATCTTTTTGGAAGCCTTCATAGGGAGGTTAAGGCTGCTTGAACTTTTAGTTCTCGTAGTCAAGTGGTGCAGTTGCACCTTATATAAAGGGAGGTGGCACGCAGTTCGTCACTCCTGTGGGGGTCCGGGCGGGGACACCAAGAGCCCGCCGATGAGCCTAGCTTGGTGTCCTAGGCGAAACCCCACACAAGACACGGCACAAATCTAGAAGAATTGCTGAGTTTTAATTCACCGGCCGTGAAAGCCAATATATCATCTTTTTGGAAGCCTTCATAGGGAGGTTAAGGCTGCTTGAACTTTTAGTTCTCGTAGTCAAGTGGTGCAGTTGCACCTTATATAAAGGGAGGTGGCACGCAGTTCGTCACTCCTGAGGGGGTCCGGGCGGGGACACCAAGAGCCCGCCGATGAGCCTAGCTTGGTGTCCTAGGCGAAACCCCACACAAGACACGGCACAAACCTAGAAGAATTGCTGAGTTTTAATTCTCCGGCCGTGAAAGCCAATATACCATCTTTTTGGAAGCCTTCATAGGGAGGTTAAGGCTGCTTGAACTTTTAGTTCTCGTAGTCAAGTGGTGCAGTTGCACCTTATATAAAGGGAGGTGGCACGCAGTTCGTCACTCCTGTGGGGGTCCGGGCGGGGACACCAAGAGCCCGCCGATGAGCCTAGCTTGGTGTCCTAGGCGAAACCCCACACAAGACACGGCACAAACCTAGAAGAATTGCTGAGTTTTAATTCACCGGCCGTGAAAGCCAATATACCATCTTTTTGGAAGCCTTCATAGGGAGGTTAAGGCTGCTTGAACTTTTAGTTCTCGTAGTCAAGTGGTGCAGTTGCACCTTATATAAAGGGAGGTGGCACGCAGTTCGTCACTCCTGTGGGGGTCCGGGCGGGGACACCAAGAGCACGCCGATGAGCCTAGCTTGGTGTCCTAGGCGAAACCCCACACAAGACACGGCACAAACCTAGAAGAATTGCTGAGTTTTAATTCACCGGCCGTGAAAGCCAATATACCATCTTTTTGGAAGCCTTCATAGGGAGGTTAAGGCTGCTTGAACTTTTAGTTCTCGTAGTCAAGTGGTTCAGTTGCACCTTATATAAAAAGAGGTGGCACGCAGTTCGTCACTCCTGTGGGGGTCCGGGCGGGGACACCAAGAGTCCGCCGATGAGCCTAGCTTGGTGTCCTAGGCGAAACCCCACACAAGACACGGCACAAACCTAGAAGAATTGCTGAGTTTTAATTCACCGGCCGTGAAAGCCAATATACCATCTTTTTTGGAAGCCTTCATAGGGAGGTTAAGGCTGCTTGAACTTTTAGTTCTCGTAGTCAAGTGGTGCAGTTGCACCTTATATAAAGGGAGGTGGCACGCAGTTCGTCACTCCTGTGGGGGTCCGGGCGGGGACACCAAGAGCCCGCCGATGAGCCTAGCTTGGTGTCCTAGGCGAAACCCCACATAAGACACGGCACAAACCTAGAAGAATTGCTGAGTTTTAATTCACCGGCCGTGAAAGCCAATATACCATCTTTTTGGAAGCCTTCATAGGGAGGTTAAGGCTGCTTGAACTTTTAGTTCTCGTAGTCAAGTGGTGCAGTTGCACCTTATATAAAGGGAGGTGGCACGCAGTTCGTCACTCCTGTGGGGGTCCGGGCGGGGACACCAAGAGCCCGCCGATGAGCCTAGCTTGGTGTCCTAGGCGAAACCCCACACAAGACACGGCACAAACCTAGAAGAATTGCTGAGTTTTAATTCACCGGCCGTGAAAGCCAATATACCATCTTTTTGGAAGCCTTCATAGGGAGGTTAAGGCTGCTTGAACTTTTAGTTCTCGTAGTCAAGTGGTGCAGTTGCACCTTATATAAAGGGAGGTGGCACGCAGTTCGTCACTCCTGTGGGGGTCCGGGCGGGGACACCAAGAGCCCGCCGATGAGCCTAGCTTGGTGTCCTAGGCGAAACCCCACACAAGACACGGCACAAACCTAGAAGAATTGCTGAGTTTTAATTCACCGGCCGTGAAAGCCAATATACCATCTTTTTGGAAGCCTTCATAGGGAGGTTAAGGCTGCTTGAACTTTTAGTTCTCGTAGTCAAGTGGTGCAGTTGCACCTTATATAAAGGGAGGTGGCACGCAGTTCGTCACTCCTGTGGGGGTCCGGGCGGGGACACCAAGAGCCCGCCGATGAGCCTAGCTTGGTGTCCTAGGCGAAACCCCACACAAGACACAACACAAACCTAGAAGAATTGCTGAGTTTTAATTCACCGGCCGTGAAAGCCAATATACCATCTTTTTGGAAGCCTTCATAGGGAGGTTAAGGCTGCTTGAACTTTTAGTTCTCGTAGTCAAGTGGTGCAGTTGCATCTTATATAAAGGGAGGTGGCACGCAGTTCGTCACTCCTGTGGGGGTCCGGGCGGGGACACCAAGAGCCCGCCGATGAGCCTAGCTTAGTGTCCTAGGCGAAACCCCACACAAGACACGGCACAAACCTAGAAGAATTGCTGAGTTTTAATTCACCGGCCGTGAAAGCCAATATACCATCTTTTTGGAAGCCTTCATAGGGAGGTTAAGGCTGCTTGAACTTTTAGTTCTCGTAGTCAAGTGGTGCATTTGCACCTTATATAAAGGGAGGTGGCACGCAGTTCGTCACTCCTGTGGGGGTCCGGGCGGGGACACCAAGAGCCCGCCGATGAGCCTAGCTTGGTGTCCTAGGCGAAACCCCACACAAGACACGGCACAAACCTAGAAGAATTGCTGAGTTTTAATTCACCGGCCGTGAAAGCCAATATACCATCTTTTTGGAAGCCTTCATAGGGAGGTTAAGGCTGCTTGAAATTTTAGTTCTCGTAGTCAAGTGGTGCAGTTGCACCTTATATAAAGGGAGGTGGCAGGCAGTTCGTCACTCCTGTGGGGGTCCGGGCGGGGACACCAAGAGCCCGCCGATGAGCCTAGCTTGGTGTCCTAGGCGAAACCCCACACAAGACACGGCACAAACCTAGAAGAATTGCTGAGTTTTAATTCACCGGCCGTGAAAGCCAATATACCATCTTTTTGGAAGCCTTCATAGGGAGGTTAAGGCTGCTTGAACTTTTACTTCTCGTAGTCAAGTGGTGCAGTTGCACCTTATATAAAGGGAGGTGGCACGCAGTTCGTCAACATGCGATTACTGCAGCTTTACCCATTCCTAAATAGGAAGAGTCGTCTCGACAAGACGCTGGGCGTAAACATGTATAAAGCCCTCATAAGGCCCATTATTATGTACGCCAGCCCTGTATGGGGTTACACAGCTAAGTCGAACCTCAAAAAGCTGCAGATGATCCAAAACAAATGCTTGCGGTTAGCACAAAAGCTCCCGCGGGATACACCCACGCGGGAGCTAGAACGTATAACAAACACGCCAAGCATCAAGGCCTTTGTGCGACAACTTTCACTAAGGTCGCTACGCTCCAGGCGCTATTCGGCAAACCCACTCGTAAGAGCCCTTGGCCGACACGAAATGGGCCGAAATAGCAAATACCCTACCCCTCGACACATTCTCTTCAGGTAAAGTCAGGTAAAGGTAGGTGCTATGAGTAGCGCAAAGCGGCACTAACCCCAGGGACATACAATACAAATGTCACCTCCAAAATACACATCCCATGGAATTCTCCCATGGATAACCTCAACTCCACATTCCCAAGGAAGTCCTTGGTCACGGCTTAGGCCAACCAAGGCGGCCGCACGCGCTCCCCTTGCTGC
Source organism: Meconema thalassinum (assembly GCA_946902985.2). Classification (NCBI taxonomy): domain Eukaryota; kingdom Metazoa; phylum Arthropoda; class Insecta; order Orthoptera; family Tettigoniidae; genus Meconema; species Meconema thalassinum. The sequence continues at coordinate 346,727,817 of OX336390.1, forward strand.
ATACATGAAGTGTATATATTTATGTGTAGAAATTGTCTATGTCCATGTGTACGTCTGACTCTCTGTTTCAGCAGTTCGTTCTATGTTTCAGGAAAAAAAAAAAAAAAAAAAAAAAAAAAAAAAAATTAGCTCTTAGAATTAGTTTTAAAAACCCTTCCCCTGGCTTGCCGAAAGGATAGCCAAGGGGAGGACTATTAATAATCATTAGCTTATAGTTTCAGGACGAGTGTATGCAGCGGCGGAGTGATTGATAACAACCATCAGCTATGTCCAGGACACGAGAGAAGAAGCCCCTGTTCGCAGGCGTGGCTCCCCTCTCCGGATCACGGAGACTTGGTACTAGGACGCTCTAGGCGGGCGGACTGTGCTCCGAACCTAACCCCGGAAGTGCAGTTCGTCCGCCATTGCGGACGTGCTAGTCCCAGCAGTGACAAGCCAACTGATTCCCACAAATACTAATCTCGGCGAGGAAACGGATTTTGCAACTGTTGCATGATACACCTCCCGTACTAACAAAACCTACTCATTTCCATACCCACATTATCCTTGCATGTGGCAATAACCAAGCCGCCAGGTTTTACGTGTAGACAATCTTTCCTTTCTGTCTATGCGGTTTTTCCCTGGCCCTACAATCTTACCGTTGTATATGTGTACATATTTATATGTGCACATATATGACACCATATACCAATGTTAATACCTATTCATTATGCCTGGTAGATCGCGACCGCGATGGGACAGGCGCAAAGCCTCAAAGGGCAATCCTTCCTTTCCAATCCCCTATGCTTTCTCTTCTACTATCGTAGACTAACTGCATGTCGGAGGCACCAGTAGTAAGGTCGGGTGCCACGCGGGGGGAGCGGGAAACCTTTCGGGGCCCCCCCGAAAAAAAAAAAAAAAAAAAAAAAAAGCAGTTCGTCACTCCTGTGGGGGTCCGGGCGGGGACACCAAGAGCCCGCCGATGAGCCTAGCTTGGTGTCCTAGGCGAAACCCCACACAAGACACGGCACAAACCTAGAAGAATTGCTGAGTTTTAATTCACCGGCCGTGAAAGCCAATATACCATCTTTTTGGAAGCCTTCATAGGGAGGTTAAGGCTGCTTGAACTTTTAGTTCTCGTAGTCAAGTGGTGCAGTTGCACCTTATATAAAGGGAGGTGGCACGCAGTTCGTCACTCCTGTGGGGGTCCGGGCGGGGACACCAAGAGCCCGCCGATGAGCCTAGCTTGGTGTCCTAGGCGAAACCCCACACAAGACACGGCACAAACCTAGAAGAATTGCTGAGTTTTAATTCACCGGCCGTGAAAGCCAATATACCATCTTTTTGGAAGCCTTCATAGGGAGGTTAAGGCTGCTTGAACTTTTAGTTCTCGTAGTCAAGTGGTGCAGTTGCACCTTATATAAAGGGAGGTGGCACGCAGTTCGTCACTCCTGTGGGGGTCCGGGCGGGGACACCAAGAGCCCGCCGATGAGCCTAGCTTGGTGTCCTAGGCGAAACCCCACACAAGACACGGCACAAACCTAGAAGAATTGCTGAGTTTTAATTCACCGGCCGTGAAAGCCAATATACCATCTTTTTGGAAGCCTTCATAGGGAGGTTAAGGCTGCTTGAACTTTTAGTTCTCGTAGTCAAGTGGTGCAGTTGCACCTTATATAAAGGGAGGTGGCACGCAGTTCGTCACTCCTGTGGGGGTCCGGGCGGGGACACCAAGAGCCCGCCGATGAGCCTAACTTGGTGTCCTAGGCGAAACCCCACACAAGACACGGCACAAACCTAGAAGAATTGCTGAGTTTTAATTCACCGGCCGTGAAAGCCAATAGACCATCTTTTTGGAAGCCTTCATAGGGAGGTTAAGGCTGCTTGAACTTTTAGTTCTCGTAGTCAAGTGGTGCAGTTGCACCTTATATAAAGGGAGGTGGCACGCAGTTCGTCACTCCTGTGGGGGTCCGGGCGGGGACACCAAGAGCCCGCCGATGAGCCTAGCTTGGTGTCCTAGGCGAAACCCCACACAAGACACGGCACAAACCTAGAAGAATTGCTGAGTTTTAATTCACCGGCCGTGAAAGCCAATATACCATCTTTTTGGAAGCCTTCATAGGGAGGTTAAGGCTGCTTGAACTTTTAGTTCTCGTAGTCAAGTGGTGCAGTTGCACCTTATATAAAGGGAGGTGGCACGCAGTTCGTCACTCCTGTGGGGGTCCGGGCGGGGACACCAAGAGCCCGCCGATGAGCCTAGCTTGGTGTCCTAGGCGAAACCCCACACAAGACACGGCACAAACCTAGAAGAATTGCTGAGTTTTAATTCACCGGCCGTGAAAGCCAATATACCATCTTTTTGGAAGCCTTCATAGGGAGGTTAAGGCTGCTTGAACTTTTAGTTCTCGTAGTCAAGTGGTGCAGTTGCACCTTATATAAAGGGAGGTGGCACGCAGTTCGTCACTCCTGTGGGGTTCCGGGCGGGGACACCAAGAGCCCGCCGATGAGCCTAGCTTGGTGTCCTAGGCGAAACCCCACACAAGACACGGCACAAACCTAGAAGAATTGCTGAGTTTTAATTCACCGGCCGTGAAAGCCAATATACCATCTTTTTGGAAGCCTTCATAGGGAGGTTAAGGCTGCTTGAACTTTTAGTTCTCGTAGTCAAGTGGTGCAGTTGCACCTTATATAAAGGGAGGTGGCACGCAGTTCGTCACTCCTGTGGGGGTCCGGGCGGGGACACCAAGAGCCCGCCGATGAGCCTAGCTTGGTGTCCTAGGCGAAACCCCACACAAGACACGGCACAAACCTAGAAGAATTGCTGAGTTTTAATTCACCGGCCGTGAAAGCCAATATACCATCTTTTTGGAAGCCTTCATAGGGAGGTTAAGGCTGCTTGAACTTTTAGTTCTCGTAGTCAAGTGGTGCAGTTGCACCTTATATAAAGGGAGGTGGCACGCAGTTCGTCACTCCTGTGGGGGGCCGGGCGGGGACACCAAGAGCCCGCCGATGAGCCTAGCTTGGTGTCCTAGGCGAAACCCCACACAAGACACGGCACAAACCTAGAAGAATTGCTGAGTTTTAATTCACCGGCCGTGAAAGCCAATATACCATCTTTTTGGAAGCCTTCATAGGGAGGTTAAGGCTGCTTGAACTTTTAGTTCTCGTAGTCAAGTGGTGCAGTTGCACCTTATATAAAGGGAGGTGGCACGCAGTTCGTCACTCCTGTGGGGGTCCGGGCGGGGACACCAAGAGCCCGCCGATGAGCCTAGCTTGGTGTCCTAGGCGAAACCCCACACAAGACACGGCACAAACCTAGAAGAATTGCTGAGTTTTAATTCACCGGCCGTGAAAGCCAATATACCATCTTTTTGGAAGCCTTCATAGGGAGGTTAAGGCTGCTTGAACTTTTAGTTCTCGTAGTCAAGTGGTGCAGTTGCACCTTATATAAAGGGAGGTGGCACGCAGTTCGTCACTCCTGTGGGGTTCCGGGCGGGGACACCAAGAGCCCGCCGATGAGCCTAGCTTGGTGTCCTAGGCGAAACCCCACACAAGACACGGCACAAACCTAGAAGAATTGCTGAGTTTTAATTCACCGGCCGTGAAAGCCAATATACCATCTTTTTGGAAGCCTTCATAGGGAGGTTAAGGCTGCTTGAACTTTTAGTTCTCGTAGTCAAGTGGTGCAGTTGCACCTTATATAAAGGGAGGTGGCACGCAGTTCGTCACTCCTGTGGGGGTCCGGGCGGGGACACCAAGAGCCCGCCGATGAGCCTAGCTTGGTGTCCTAGGCGAAACCCCACACAAGACACGGCACAAACCTAGAAGAATTGCTGAGTTTTAATTCACCGGCCGTGAAAGCCAATATACCATCTTTTTGGAAGCCTTCATAGGGAGGTTAAGGCTGCTTGAACTTTTAGTTCTCGTAGTCAAGTGGTGCAGTTGCACCTTATATAAAGGGAGGTGGCACGCAGTTCGTCACTCCTGTGGGGGGCCGGGCGGGGACACCAAGAGCCCGCCGATGAGCCTAGCTTGGTGTCCTAGGCGAAACCCCACACAAGACACGGCACAAACCTAGAAGAATTGCTGAGTTTTAATTCACCGGCCGTGAAAGCCAATATACCATCTTTTTGGAAGCCTTCATAGGGAGGTTAAGGCTGCTTGAACTTTTAGTTCTCGTAGTCAAGTGGTGCAGTTGCACCTTATATAAAGGGAGGTGGCACGCAGTTCGTCACTCCTGTGGGGGTCCGGGCGGGGACACCAAGAGCCCGCCGATGAGCCTAGCTTGGTGTCCTAGGCGAAACCCCACACAAGACACGGCACAAACCTAGAAGAATTGCTGAGTTTTAATTCACCGGCCGTGAAAGCCAATATACCATCTTTTTGGAAGCCTTCATAGGGAGGTTAAGGCTGCTTGAACTTTTAGTTCTCGTAGTCAAGTGGTGCAGTTGCACCTTATATAAAGGGAGGTGGCACGCAGTTCGTCACTCCTGTGGGGGTCCGGGCGGGGACACCAAGAGCCCGCCGATGAGCCTAGCTTGGTGTCCTAGGCGAAACCCCACACAAGACACGGCACAAACCTAGAAGAATTGCTGAGTTTTAATTCACCGGCCGTGAAAGCCAATATACCATCTTTTTGGAAGCCTTCATAGGGAGGTTAAGGCTGCTTGAACTTTTAGTTCTCGTAGTCAAGTGGTGCAGTTGCATCTTATATAAAGGGAGGTGGCACGCAGTTCGTCACTCCTGTGGGGGTCCGGGCGGGGACACCAAGAGCCCGCCGATGAGCCTAGCTTGGTGTCCTAGGCGAAACCCCACACAAGACACGGCACAAACCTAGAAGAATTGCTGAGTTTTAATTCACCGGCCGTGAAAGCCAATATACCATCTTTTTGGAAGCCTTCATAGGGAGGTTAAGGCTGCTTGAACTTTTAGTTCTCGTAGTCAAGTGGTGCAGTTGCACCTTATATAAAGGGAGGTGGCACGCAGTTCGTCACTCCTGTGGGGGTCCGGGCGGGGACACCAAGAGCCCGCCGATGAGCCTAGCTTGGTGTCCTAGGCGAAACCCCACACAAGACACGGCACAAACCTAGAAGAATTGCTGAGTTTTAATTCACCGGCCGTGAAAGCCAATATACCATCTTTTTGGAAGCCTTCATAGAGAGGTTAAGGCTGCTTGAACTTTTAGTTCTCGTAGTCAAGTGGTGCAGTTGCACCTTATATAAAGGGAGGTGGCACGCAGTTCGTCACTCCTGTGGGGGTCCGGGCGGGGACACCAAGAGCCCGCCGATGAGCCTAGCTTGGTGTCCTAGGCGAAACCCCACACAAGACAAGGCACAAACCTAGAAGAATTGCTGAGTTTTAATTCACCGGCCGTGAAAGCCAATATACCATCTTTTTGGAAGCCTTCATAGGGAGGTTAAGGCTGCTTGAACTTTTAGTTCTCGTAGTCAAGTGGTGCAGTTGCACCTAATATAAAGGGAGGTGGCACGCAGTTCGTCACTCCTGTGGGGGTCCGGGCGGGGACACCAAGAGCCCGCCGATGAGCCTAGCTTGGTGTCCTAGGCGAAACCCCACACAAGACACGGCACAAACCTAGAAGAATTGCTGAGTTTTAATTCACCGGCCGTGAAAGCCAATATACCATCTTTTACAAAAGCCTTACCTTGACAATCCAAATAATGTTTTGAATATTCCAGAAGGGAATATGGTGCAGTTTCCATTTGAGCGGATGAATTATCAATAAATCATCAAAATGGTCCGGTTAGCTCAAACAATGCCAGCGTTTCGCCCCAGTGTGCCGTTGGGCTCGTCAGTTGGTACAGACACACCTACCAATACGCGCGGCTAGCACATACGGAGGAGGCCATGCAAGACACAAAATACAAGCAGTATTGACGTCACGAGCATGCCAATGTGCTACGGGAGTCAACCTCCCTTTCATAATGACAAAAGCCTTAACTTGGCAATCCAAATACGGTTTTGAATATTCCGGAAGGGAATATGATGCAGTTTCCATTTGAGCGGATGAATTATCAATAAATGATCAAAATCGTCCGGTTAGCTCAAACAATGCCAGCGTTTCGCCCCAGTGTGCCGTTGGGCTCGTCAGTTGGTACAGACACACCTACCAATACGCGCGGCTAGCACATACGGAGAAGGCCATGCAAGACACAAAATACAAGCAGTATTGACGTCACGAGCATGCCAATGTGCTACGGGAGTCAAACTCCCTTTCATAATGACAAAAGCCTTACCTTGGCAATCCAAATGCGGTTTTGAATATTCCGGAAGGGAATATTATGCAGTTTCCATTTGAGCGGATGAATTATCAATAAATGATCAAAATGGTCCGGTTAGCTCAAACAATGCCAGCGTTTCGCCCCAGTGTGCCGTTGGGCTCATCAGTTTGTAGAGACACACCTACCAATACGCGTGGCTAGCACATTCTGAGAAGGCCATGCAAGACGCAAAATGCAAGCTGTATTGACGTCACGAGCATGCCAATGTGCTACGGGAGTCAAACTCCCTTTCATAAAGACAAAAGCCTTACCTTGGCAATCCAAATAATATTTTGAATATTCCAGAAGGGAATATGGTGCAGTTTCCATTTGAGCGGATGAATTATCAATAAATCATCAAAATGGCCCGGTTAGCTCAAGCAATGGCAAACTACCTCACTCCTCTTCTTGCCTAGAACGCCTCAATGTAGTGCAGCCTTGGGTTTTTGTGTGTATCGACTCACATAACGTAACGGCGGTGCTATTTGAGGATCCAACCAGCCTTCGGGCTGACTACCTAACAGACACACAGCTCAAACAATGCCAGCGTTTCGCCCCAGTGCGCCGTTGGCTCGTCAGTTGGTACAGACACACCTACCAATACGCGCGGCTAGCACATACTGAGAAGGCCATGCAAGACACAAAATACAAGCAGTATTGACGTCACGAGCATGCCAATGTGCTACGGGAGTCAAACTCCCTTTCATAAAGGCAAAAGACTTACCTTGGCAATGAAATACGGTTTTGAATATTCCAGAAGGGAATATGATGCAGTTTCCATTTGAGCGGATGAATTATCAATAAATGATCTAAATGGTCCGGTTAGCTCAAACAATGCCAACGTTTCGACCCAGTGTGCCGTTGAGCTCGTCAGTTGGTACAGACACACCTACCAATACGTGAGGCTAGCTTATACCGATAAGGCCATGCAAGGCACAAAATACAAGCAGTATTGACGTCACGAGCATGAGAATGTGCTACGGGAGTCAAACTCCCTTTCATAAAGGCAAAAGACTTACCTTGGCAATGAAATACGGTTTTGAATATTCCAGAAGGGAATATGATGCAGTTTCCATTTGAACGGATGAATTATCAATAAATGATCTAAATGGTCCGGTTAGCTCAAACAATGCCAGCGTTTCGCCCCAGTGTGCCGTTGGGCTCGTCAGTTGGTAGAGACACACCTACCAATACGCGTGGCTAGCACATACTGAGAAGGCCATGCAAGACGCAAAATGCAAGCAGTATTGACGTCACGAGCATGCCAATGTGCTACGGGAGTCAAACTCCCTTTCATAAAGACAAAAGCCTTACCTTGGCAATCCAAATAAGGTTTTGAATATTCCAGAAGGGAATATGATGCAATTTTCATCTCAGCGGATGAAATATCAATAAGTGATCAAAATGGACCGGTTAGCTCAAACAATGCCAACGTTTCGACCCAGTGTGCCGTTGAGCTCGTCAGTTGGTACAGACACACCTACCAATACGTGAGGCTAGCTTATACCGATAAGGCCATGCAAGACACAATATACAAGCAGTATTGACGTCACGAGCATTAGAATGTGCTACGGGAGTCAAACTCCCTTTCATAAAGGCAAAAGACTTACCTTGGCAATGAAATACGGTTTTGAATATTCCAGAAGGGAATATGGGGCAATTTCCATTTGAGCGAATGAATCATCAATAAATGATCAAAATGGTCCGGTTAGCTCAAACAATACCAGCGTTTTGCCCCAGTGTGCCGTTGGGCTGGTCAGTTGGTACAGGCACACCTACCAATACGCGTGGCTAGCACATACTGAGAAGGCCATGCAAGTCACAAAATACTAGCAGTATTGACGTCACGAGCATGCCAATGTGCTACGGGAGTCAAACTCCCTTTCATAATGGCAAAAGCCTTACCTTGGCAATCCAAATAAGGTTTTGAATATTCCGGAAGGGAATATGTTGCAGTTTCCATTTGAGCGGATGAATTATCAATAAATGATCAAAATCGTCCGGTTAGCTCAAACAATGCCAGCGTTTCGCCCCAGTGTGCCGTTGGGCTCGTCAGTTGGTAAAGACACACTTACCAATAGGCGTGTCTAGCACATACTGAGAAGGCCATGCAAGACACAAAATACAAGCAGTATTGACGTCACGAGAATTCCAATGTGCTTCGGGAGTCAAACTCCCTTTCATAAAGACAAAAGCCTTACCTTGGCAATCCAAATAATGTTTTGAATATTCCAGAAGGGAATATGGTGTAGTTTCCATTTGAGCGGATGAATTATCAATAAATCATCAAAATGATCCGGTTAGCTCAAACAATGCCAGCGTTTCGCCCCAGTGTGCCGTTGGGCTCGTCAGTTGGTACAGACACACCTACCAATACGCGCGGCTAGCACATACTGAGAAGGCCATGCAAGACACAAAATACAAGCAGTATTGACGTCACGAGCATTCCAATGTGCTACGGGAGTCAAACTCCCTTTCTTAAAGACAAAAGCCTTAATTTGGCAATCCAAATACGGTTTTGAATATTCCAGAATGGAATATGATGCAGCTTCCATTTGAGCGGATGAATTATCAATAAATGATCAAAATGGTCCGGTTAGCTCAAACAATGCCAGCGTTTCGCCCCAGTGTGCCGTTGGGCTCGTCAGTTGGTACAGACACACCTACCAATACGCGTGGCTAGCACATACTGAGAAGGCCATGCAAGACACAAAATACAAGCAGTATTGACGTCACGAGCATGCCAATGTGCTACAGGAGTCATACTCCCTTTCATAAAGACAAAGCCTTACCTTGGCATCCAAATAAGGTTTTGAATATTCCAGAAGGGAATATGCTGCAATTTCCATTTGAGCGGATGAATTATCAATAAATGATCAAAATGGTCCGGTTAGCTCAAACAATGCCAGCGTTTCGCCCCAGTGTACCGCTGGGCTCGTCAGTTGGTACAGACACACCTACCAATACGCGTGGCTAGCACATACTGAGAAGGCCATGCAAGACACAAAATACAAGCAGTATTGACGTCACGAGCATGCCAATGTGCTACGGGAGTCAAACTCCCTTTCATGAAGACAAAAGCCTTTCCTTGGCAATCCAAATAAGGTTTTGAATTTCCAGAAGGGAATATGGTGCAGGTTCCATTTGAGCGGATGAATTATCAATAAATCATCAAGATGGTCCGGTTAGCTCAAGCAATGGCAAACTACCTCACTCCTCTTCTTGCCTAGAACGTCTCAATATAGCGCAGCCTTGGTTTTTTGTGTTTATCGACTCACATAACGTAACGGCGGTGCTATTTGTGGATCCAACCAGCCTTCGGGCTGACTACCTAACAGACACACAGCTCAAACAATGCCAGCGTTTCGCCCCAGTGTGCCGTTGGGCTCGTCAGTTGGTACAGACACACCTACCAATACGCGCGGCTAGCACATACTGAGAAGGCCATGCAAGACACAAAATACAAGCAGTATTGACGTCACGAGCATGCCAATGTGCTACGGGAGTCAAACTCCCTTTCATAAAGACAAAAGCCTTACCTTGGCAATCCAAATACGGTTTTGAATATTCCAGAAGGGAATATGGTGTAGTTTCCATTTGAGCGGATGAATTATCAATAAATCATCAAAATGGTCCGGTTAGCTCAAACAATGCCAGCGTTTCGCCCCAGTGTGCCGTTGGGCTCGTCAGTTGGTACAGACACACCTACCAATACGCGAGACTAGCTTATTCCGAGAAGGCCATGCAAGACACAAAATACGAGCAGTATTGACGTCACGAGCATGCCAATGTGCTACGGGAGTCAAACTCCCTTTCATCGAGACAATAGCCTTACCTTGGCAATCCAAATAATGTTTTGAATATTCCAGAAGGGAATATGATGCAGTTTCCATTTGAGCGGATGAATTATCAATAAATTATCAAAATCGTCCGGTTAGCTCAAACAATGCCAGCGTTTCGCCCCAGTGTGCCGTTGGGCTCGTCAGTTGGTAAAGACACACCTACCAATACGCGTGGCTAGCACATACTGAGAAGGCCATGCAAGACACAAAATACAAGCAGTATTGACGTCACGAGCATGCCAATGTGCTACGGGAGTCAAACTCCCTTTCATGAAGACAAAAGCCTTTCCTTGGCAATCCAAATAAGGTTTTGAATATTCCAGAAGGGAATATGGTGCAGTTTTCATTTGAGCGGATGAATTATCAATAAATCATCAAAATGGTCCGGTTAGCCCAAACAATGCCAATGTTTCGCCCCAGTGTGCCGTTGGGCTCGTCAGTTGGTACAGACACACCTACCAATACGCGCGGCTAGCACATACGGAGATGGCCATGCAAGACACAAAATACAAGCAGTATTGACGTCACGAGCATGCCAATGTGCTACGGGAGTCAAACTCCCTTTCATAATGACAAAAGCCTTACCTTGGCAATCCAAATGCGGTTTTGAATATTCCGGAGGGGAATATGATGCAGTTTCCATTTGAGCGGATGAATTATCAATAAGTGATCAAAATGGTCCGGTTAGCTCAAACAATGCCAGCGTTTCGCCCCAGTGTGCCGTTGGGCTCATCAGTAAGTAAAGACACACCTACCAATAGGCGTGGCTAGCACATACTGAGAAGGCCATGCAAGACACAAAATACAAGCAGTATTGACGTCACGAGCATGCCAATGGGCTACGGGAGTCGAACTCCCTTTCATAAAGACAAATGCCTTACCTTGGCAATCCAAATAATATTTTGAATATTCCAGAAGGGAATATGGTGCAGTTTCCATTTGAGCGGATGAATTATCAATAAATCATCAAAATGGTCCGGTTAGCTCAAGCAATGGCAAACTACCTCACTCCTCTTCTTGCCTAGAACGTCTCAATATAGCGCAGCCTTGGGTTTTTGTGTTTATCGACTCACATAACGTAACGGCGGTGCTATTTGTGGATCCAACCAGCCTTCGGGCTGACTACCTAACAGACACACAGCTCAAACAATGCCAGCGTTTCGCCCCAGTGTGCCGTTGGGCTCGTCAGTTGGTACAGACACACCTACCAATACGCGCGGCTAGCACATACTGAGAAGGCCATGCAAGACACAAAATACAAGCAGTATTGACGTCACGAGCATGCCAATGTGCTACGGGAGTCAAACTCCCTTTCATAAAGACAAAAGCCTTACCTTGGCAATCCAAATACGGTTTTGAATATTCCAGAAGGGAATATGGTGTAGTTTCCATTTGAGTGGATGAATTATCAATAAATCATCAAAATGGTCCGGTTAGCTCAAACAATGCCAGCGTTTCGCCCCAGTGTGCCGTTGGGCTCGTCAGTTGGTACAGACACACCTACCAATACGCGCGGCTAGCACATACTGAGAAGGCCATGCAAGACACAAAATACAAGCATTATTGACGTCACGAGCATTCCAATGTGCTACGGGAGTCAAACTCCCTTTCTTAAAGACAAAAGCCTTACATTGGCAATCCAAATACGGTTTTGAATATTCCAGAATGGAATATGATGCAGCTTCCATTTGAGCGGATGAATTATCAATAAATGATCAAAATGGTCCGGTTAGCTCAAACAATGCCAGCGTTTCGCCCCAGTGTGCCGTTGGGCTCGTCAGTTGGTACAGACACACCTACCAATACGCGTGGCTAGCACATACTGAGAAGGCCATGCAAGACACAAAATACAAGCAGTATTGACGTCACGAGCATGCCAATGTGCTACAGGAGTCATACTCCCTTTCATAAAGACAAAGCCTTACCTTGGCATCCAAATAAGGTTTTGAATATTCCAGAAGGGAATATGCTGCAATTTCCATTTGAGCGGATGAATTATCAATAAATGATCAAAATGGTCCGGTTAGCTCAAACAATGCCAGCGTTTCGCCCCAGTGTGCCTTTGGGCTCGTCAGTTGGTACAGACACACCTACCAATACGCGTGGATAGCACCTACTGAGAAGGCCATGCAAGACACAAAATACAAGCAGTATTGACGTCACGAGCATGCCAATGTGCTACGGGAGTCAAACTCCCTTTCATAAAGACAAAAGACTTACCTTGGCAATCCAAATAAGGTTTTGAATATCCGGAAGGGAACATGATGCAATTTCCATCTGAGCGGATGACTTATCAATAAATGATCAAAATGGTCCCGTTAGCTCAAACAATGCCAGCGTTTCGACCCAGTGTGCCGTTGGGCTCGTCAGTTGGTACAGACACACTTACCAATACGCGAGACTAGCTTATTCCGAGAAGGCAATGCAAGACACAAAATACGAGCAGTATTGACGTCACGAGCATGCCAATGTGCTACGGGAGTCAAACTCCCTTTCATCGAGACAATAGCCTTACCTTGGCAATCCAAATAAGGTTTTGAATATTCCAGAAGGGAATATGATGCAGTTTCCATTTGAGCGGATGAATTATCAATAAATTATCAAAATCGTCCGGTTAGCTCAAACAATGCCAGCGTTTCGCCCCAGTGTGCCGTTGGGCTCGTCAGTTGGTAAAGACACACCTACCAATACGCGTGGCTAGCACATACTGAGAAGGCCATGCAAGACACAAAATACAAGCAGTATTGACGTCACGAGCATGCCAATGTGCTACGGGAATCAAACTCCCTTTCATGAAGACAAAAGCCTTTCCTTGGCAATCCAAATAAGGTTTTGAATATTCCAGAAGGGAATATGGTGCAGTTTTCATTTGAGCGGATGAATTATCAATAAATCATCAAAATGGTCCGAGTAGCCCAAACAATGCCAACGTTTCGCCCCAGAGTGCCGTTGGGCTCGTCAGTTGGTACAGACACACCTACCAATACGCGCGGTTAGCACATACGGAGAGGGCCATGCAAGACACAAAATACAAGCAGTATTGACGTCACGAGCATGCCAATGTGCTACGGGAGTCAAACTCCCTTTCATAATGACAAAAGCCTTACATTGGCAATCCAAATGCGGTTTTGAATATTCCGGAAGGGAATATGATGCAGTTTCCATTTGAGCGGATGAATTATCAATAAGTGATCAAAATGGTCCGGTTAGCTCAAACAATGCCAGCGTTTCGCCCCAGTGTGCCGTTGGGCTCGTCAGTTGGTAAAGACACACCTACCAATAGGCGTGGCTAGCACATACTGAGATGGCCATGCAAGACACAAAATACAAGCAGTATTGACGTCACGAGCATGCCAATGTGCTACGGGAGTCGAACTCCCTTTCATAAATACAAAAGCCTTACCTTGGCAATCCAAATAATATTTTGAATATTCCAGAAGGGAATATGGTGCAGTTTCCATTTTAGCGGATGAATTATCAATAAATCATCAAAATGGTCCGGTTAGCTCAAGCAATGGCAAACTACCTCACTCCTCTTCTTGCCTAGAACGTCTCAATATAGCGCAGCCTTGGGTTTTTGAGTTTATCGACTCACATAACGTAACGGCGGTGCTATTTGAGGATCCAACCAGCCTTCGGGCTGACTAACTAACAGACACACAGCTCAAACAATGCCAGCGTTTCGCCCCAGTGTGCCGTTGGGCTCGTCAGTTGGTACAGACACACCTACCAATACGCGCGGCTAGCACATACTGAGAAGGCCATGCAAGACACAAAATACAAGCAGTATTGACGTCACGAGCATGCCAATGTGCTACAGGAGTCAAACTCCCTTTCATAAAGACAAAAGCCTTACCTTGGCAATCCAAATACGGTTTTGAATATTCCAGAAGGGAATATGATGCAGTTTCCATTTGAGTGGATGAATTATCAATAAATGATCAAAATGGTCCGGTTAGCTCAAGCAATGCCAGCATTCCGCCCCGGTGTGCCGTTGGCCTCGTCAGTTGGTAGAGACACACCTACCAATAAGCGTGGCTAGCACATACTGAGAAGGCCATGCAAGACGCAAAATGCAAGCAGTATTGACGTCACGAGCATGCCAATGTGCTACGGGAGTCAAACTCCCTTTCATAAAGACAAAAGCCTTACCTTGACAATCCAAATAAGGTTTTGAATATTCCAGAAGGGAATATGATGCAATTTTCATCTGAGCGGATGAATTATCAATAAGTGATCAAAATGGTCCGGTTAGCTCAAACAATGCCAGCGTTTCGACCCAGTGTGCCGTTGAGCTCGTCAGTTGGTACAGACACGCCTACCAATACGCGAGGCTAGCTTATACCGAGAAGGCCATGCAAGACACAAAATACAAGCAGTATTGACGTCACGAGCATGCCAATGTGCTACGGGAGTCAAACTCCCTTTCAACGAGACAATAGCCTTACCTTGGCAATCCATGAAGGTTTTTAATATTCCAGAAGGGAATATGATGCAGTTTCCATTTGAGCGGACGAATTATCAATAAATGATCAAAATGGTCCGGTTAGCTCAAACAATGCCAGCGTTTCGCCCCAGTGTGCCGTTGAGCTCGTCGGTTGGTACAGACACACCTACCAATACGCGTGGCTAGCACATACTGAGAAGGCCATGCAAGACACAAAATACAAGCAGTATTGACGTCACGAGCATGCCAATGTGCTACGGGAGTCAAACTCCCTTTCATGAAGACAAAAGACTTACCTTGGCAATCCAAATAATGTTTTGAATATTCCAGAAGGGAATATGGGGCAATTTCCATTTGAGCGGATGAATCATCAATAAATGATCAAAATGGTCCGGTTAGCTCAAACAATACCAGCGTTTTGCCCCAGTGTCCCTTTGGGCTCGTCAGTTGGTACAGGCACACCTGCCAATACGCGTGGTTAGCACATACTGAGAAGGCCATGCAAGTCACAAAATACTAGCAGTATTGACGTCACGAGCATGCCAATGTGCTACGGGAGTCAAACTCCCTTTCATAAAGGGAAAAGCCTTACCTTGGCAATCCAAATAAGGTTTTGGATATTCCGGAAGGGAATATGATGCAGTTTCCATTTGAGCGGATGAATTATCAATAAATGATCAAAATCGTCCGGTTAGCTCAAACAATGCCAGCGTTTCGCCCCAGTGTGCCGTTGGGCTCGTCAGTTGGTAAAGACACACCTACCAATAGGCGTGGCTAGCACATACTGAGAAGGCCATGCAAGACACAAAATACAAGCAGTATTGACGTCACGAGAATTCCAATGTGCTTCGGGAGTCAGACTCCCTTTCATAAAGAAAAAAGCCTTACCTTGGCAATCCAAATAATGTCTTGAATATTCAAGAAGGGAATATGGTGTAGTTTCCATTTGAGCGGATGAATTATCAATAAATCATCAAAATTGTCCGGTTAGCTCAAACAATGCCAGCGTTTCGCCCCAGTGTGCCGTTGGGCTCGTCAGTTGGTACAGACACACCTACCGATACGCGCGGCTAGCACATACTGAGAAGGCCATGCAAGACACAAAATACAAGCACTATTGACGTCACGAGCATTCCAATGTGCTACGGGAGTCAAACTCCCTTTCTTAAAGACAAAAGCCTTACCTTGGCAATCCAAATACGGTCTTGAATATTCCAGAGTGGAATATGATGCAGTTTCCATTTGAGCGGATGAATTATCAATAAATGATCAAAATGGTCCGGTTAGCTCAAACAATGCCAGCGTTTCGCCCCAGTTTGCCGTTGGGCTCGTCAGTTGGTACAGACACACCTACCAATACGCGTGGCTAGCAAATACTGAGAAGGCCATGCAAGACACAAAATACAAGCAGTATTGACGTCACGAGCATGCCAATGTGCTACGGGAGTCAAACTCCCTTTCATAAAGACAAAAGCCTTACCTTGGCAATCCAAATAAGGTTTTGAATATTCCAGAAGGGAATATGCTGCAATTTCCATTTGAGCGGATGAATTATCAATAAATGATCAAAATGGTCCGGTTAGCTCAATCAATGCCAGCGTTTCGCCCCAGTGTGCCGCTGGGCTCGTCAGTTGGTACAGACACACCTACCAATACGCGCGGCTGGAACATACTGAGAAGGCCATGCAAGACACAAAATACAAGCAGTATTGACGTCACGAGCATGCCAATGTGCTACGGGAGTCAAACTCCTTTTCATAAAGACAAAAGCCTTACCTTGGCAATCCAAATAAGGTTTTGAATATTCCGGAACGGAACATGATGCAATTTCCATCTGAGCGGATGACTTATCAATAAATGATCAAAATGGTCCCGTTGGCTCAAGCAATGCCAGTGATTCGAGCCAGTGTGCCGTTGGGCTCGTCAGTTGGTACAGACACACTTACCAATACGCGAGACTAGCTTATTCCGAGAAGGCCATGCAAGACACAAGATACAAGCAGTATTGACGTCACGAGCATGCCAATGTGCTACGGGAGTCAAACTCCCTTTCATCGAGACAATAGCCTTACCTTGGCAATCCAAATAAGGTTTTGAATATTCCAGAAGGGAATATGATGCAGTTTCCATTTGAGCGGATGAATTATAAATAAATGATCAAAAACGTCCGGTTAGCTCAAACAATGCCAGCGTTTCGCCCCAGTGTGCCGTTGGGCTCGTCAGTTGGTACAGACACACCTACCAATACGCGCCGCTAGCACATACGGAGAAGGCCATGCAAGACACAAAATACAAACAGAATTGACGTCACGAGCATGCCAATGTGCTACGGGAGTCAAACTCCCTTTCATAAAGACAAAAGGCTTACCTTGGCAATCCAAATACGGTTTTGAATATTCCAGAAGGGAATATGATGCAGTTTCCATTTGAGCGGATGAATTATCAATAAATGATCTAAATGGTCCGGTTAGCTCAAACAATGCCAGCGTTTCGCCCCAGTTTGCCGTTGGGCTCGTCAGTTGGTACAGACACACCTACCAATACGCGTGGCTAGCAAATACTGAGAAGGCCATGCAAGACACAAAATGCAAGCAGTATTGACGTCACGAGCATGCCAATGTGCTACGGGAGTCAAACTCCTTTTCATAAAGACAAAAGCCTTACCTTGGCAATCCAAATAAGGTTTTGAATATTCCGGAAGGGAACATGATGCAATTTCCATCTGAGCGGATGACTTATCAATAAATGATCAAAATGGTCCCGTTGGCTCAAGCAATGCCAGTGTTTCGACCCAGTGTGCCGTTGGGCTCGTCAGTTGGTACAGGCACACCTGCCAATACGCGTGGTTAGCACATACTGAGAAGGCCATGCAAGTCACAAAATACTAGCAGTATTGACGTCACGAGCATGCCAATGTGCTACGGGAGTCAAACTCCCTTTCATAAAGGGAAAAGCCTTACCTTGGCAATCCAAATAATGTTTTGAATATTCAAGAAGGGAATATGGTGTAGTTTCCATTTGAGCGGATGAATTATCAATAAATCATCAAAATTGTCCGGTTAGCTCAAACAATTCCAGCGTTTCGCCCCAGTGTGCCGTTGGGCTCGTCAGTTGGTACAGACACACCTACCGATACGCGCGGCTAGCACATACTGAGAAGGCCATGCAAGACACAAAATACAAGCAGTATTGACGTCACGAGCATTCCAATGTGCTACGGGAGTCAAACTCCCTTTCTTAAAGACAAAAGCCTTACCTTGGCAATCCAAATACGGTTTTGAATATTCCAGAATGGAATATGATGCAGTTTCCATTTGAGCGGATGAATTATCAATAAATGATCAAAATGGTCCGGTTAGCTCAAACAATGCCAGCGTTTCGCCCCAGTTTGCCGTTGGGCTCGTCAGTTGGTACAGACACACCTACCAATACGCGTGGCTAGCAAATACTGAGAAGGCCATGCAAGACACAAAATACAAGCAGTATTGACGTCACGAGCATGCCAATGTGCTACGGGAGTCAAACTCCCTTTCATAAAGACAAAAGCCTTACCTTGGCAATCCAAATAAGGTTTTGAATATTCCAGAAAGGAATATGCTGCAATTTCCATTTGAGCGGATGAATTATCAATAAATGATCAAAATGGTCCGGTTAGCTCAATCAATGCCAGCGTTTCGCCCCAGTGTGCCGCTGGGCTCGTCAGTTGGTACAGACACACCTACCAATACGCGCGGCTGGAACATACTGAGAAGGCCATGCAAGACACAAAATACAAGCAGTATTGACGTCACGAGCATGCCAATGTGCTACGGGAGTCAAACTCCCTTTCATAAAGACAAAAGGCTTACCTTGGCAATCCAAATACGGTTTTGAATATTCCAGAAGGGAATATGATGCAGTTTCCATTTGAGCGGATGAATTATCAATAAATGATCTAAATGGTCCGGTAGGCTCAAACAATGCCAGCGTTTCGCCCCAGTTTGCCGTTGGGCTCGTCAGTTGGTACAGACACACCTACCAATACGCGTGGCTAGCAAATACTGAGAAGGCCATGCAAGACACAAAATGCAAGCAGTATTGACGTCACGAGCATGCCAATGTGCTACGGGAGTCAAACTCCTTTTCATAAAGACAAAAGCCTTACCTTGGCAATCCAAATAAGGTTTTGAATATTCCGGAAGGGAACATGATGCAATTTCCATCTGAGCGGATGACTTATCAATAAATGATCAAAATGGTCCCGTTGGCTCAAGCAATGCCAGTGTTTCGACCCAGTGTGCCGTTGGGCTCGTCAGTTGGTACAGACACACTTACCAATACGCGAGACTAGCTTATTCCGAGAAGGCCATGCAAGACACAAGATACAAGCAGTATTGACGTCACGAGCATGCCAATGTGCTACGGGAGTCAAACCCCCTTTCATCGAGACAATAGCCTTACCTTGGCAATCCAAATAAGGTTTTGAATATTCCAGAAGGGAATATGATGCAGTTTCCATTTGAGCGGATGAATTATCAATAAATGATCAAAAACGTCCGGTTAGCTCAAACAATGCCAGCGTTTCGCCCCAGTGTGCCGTTGGGCTCGTCAGTTGGTACAGACACACCTACCAATACGCGCGGCTAGCGCATACGGAGAAGGCCATGCAAGACACAAAATACAAACAGAATTGACGTCACGAGCATGCCAATGTGCTACGCGAGTCAAACTCCCTTTCATAAAGACAAAAGCCTTACCTTGGCAATCCAAATAAGGTTTTGAATATTCCAGAAGGGAATATGATGCAATTTTCATCTGAGCGGATGAATTATCAATAAGTGATAAAAATGGTCCGGTTAGCTCAAACAATGCCAGCGTTTCGACCCAGTGTGCCGTTGAGCTTGTCAGTTGGTACAGACACACCTACAAATACGCGAGGCTAGCTTATACCGAGAAGGCCATGCAAGACACAAAATTCAAGCAGTATTGACGTCACGAGCATCCCAATGTGCTACGGGAGTCAAACTCCCTTTCATAAAGACAAAAGCCTTACCTAGGCAATCCTAATACGGTTTTGAATATTCCAGAAGGGAATATGGTACAGTTTCCATTTGAGCGGATGAATTATCAATAAATCATCAAAATGGTCCGGTTAGGTCAAGCAATGGCAAACTACCTCACTCCTCTTCTTGCCTAGAACGCCTCAATATAGCGCTGCCTTGGGTTTTTGTGTGTATCAACTCACATAACGTAACGGCGGTGCTATTTTAGGATCCAACCAGCCTTCGGGGTGACTACCTAAGAGACACACAGCTCAAACAATGCCAGAGTTTCGCCCCAGTGTGCCGTTGGGCTCGTCAGTTGGTACAGACACACCTACCAATACGCGCGGCTAGCACATACTGAGAAGGCCATGCAAGACACAAAATACAAGCAGTATTGACGTCACGAGCATGCCAATGTGCTACGGGAGTCATACTCCCTTTAATAAAGACAAAAGCCTTACCTAGGCAATCCAAATACGGTTTTGAATATTCCAGAAGGGAATATGATGCAGTTTCCATTTGAGTGGATGAATTATCAATAAATGATCAAAATGGTCCGGTTAGCTCAAGCAATGCCAGCGTTTCGCCCCAGTGTGCCGTTGGGCTCGTCAGTTGGTAGAGACACACCTACCAATACCCGTAGCTAGCACATACTGAGAAGGCCATGCAAGACACAAAATACAAGCAGTATTGACGTCACGAGCATGCCAATGTGCTACGGGAGTAAAAACTCCCTTTCATGAAGACAAGAGCCTTACCTTGGCAATCCAAATAAGGTTTTGAATATTCCAGAAGGGAATATGGTGCAATTTCCATTTGAGCGGATGAATCATCAATAAATGATCAAAATGGTCCGGTTAGCTCATACAATGCCAGCGTTTCGCCCCAGTGTGCCGTTGGGCTCGTCGGTTGGTACAGACACACCTAACAATACGCGTGGCTAGCACATACTGAGAAGGCCATGCAAGACACAAAATACAAGCAGTATTGACGTCACGAGCATGCCAATGTGCTACGGGAGTCAAACTCCCTTTCATGAAGACAGAAGCCTTACCTTGGCAATCCAAATAAGGTTTTGTATATTCCAGAAGGGAATATGGTGCAATATCCATTTGAGCGGATGAATCATCAATAAATGATCAAAATGGTCCGGTTAGCTCAAACAATACCAGCGTTTCGCCCCAGTGTGCCGTTGGGCTCGTCAGTTGGTACAGGCAAACCTACCAATACGCGTGGCTAGCACATACTGAGAGGCCATGCAAGTCACAAAATACTAGCAGTATTGACGTCACGAGCATGCCAATGTGCTACGGGAGTCAAACTCCCTTTCATAAAGACTAAAGCCTTACCTTGGCAATCCAAATAAGGTTTTGAATATTCCGGAAGGGAATATGATGCAGTTTCAGTTTGAGCGGATGAATTATCATTAAATGATCAAAATCGTCCGGTTAGCTCAAACAATGCCAGCGTTTCGCCCCAGTGTGCCGTTGTGCTCGTCAGTTGGTAAAGACACACCTACCAATAGGCGTGGCTAGCACATACTGAGAAGGCCATGCAAGACATAAAATACAAGCAGTATTGACGTCACGAGCATGCCAATGTGCTACGGGAGTCAAACTCCCTTTCATAAAGACAAAAGCCTTACCTCGGCAATCCAAATACGGTTTTGAATATTCCTGAAGGGAATATGATGCAGTTTCCATTTGAGCGGATGAATTATCAATAAATGATCAAAATGGTCGGGTTAGCTAAAACAACGCTAGCGTTTCGCCCCAGTGTGCCGTTGGGCTCGTCAGTTGGTACAGACACACCTTCCAATACGCGTGGCTAGCACATACTGAGAAGGCCATGCAAGACACAAAATACAAGCAGTATTGACGTCACGAGCATGCCAATGTGCTACGGGAGTCAAACTCCCTTTCATAAAGACAAAAGGCTTACCTTGGCAATCCAAATACGGTTTTGAATATTCCAGAAGGGAATATGATGCAGTTTCCATTTGAGCGGATGAATTATCAATAAATGATCAAAATGGTCCGGTTAGCTCAAACAATGCCAGCGTTTCGCCCCAGTTTGCCGTTGGGCTCGTCAGTTGGTACAGACACACCTACCAATACGCGTGGCTAGCACATACTGAGAAGGCCATGCAAGACACAAAATACAAGCAGTATTGACGTCACGAGCATGCCAAAGTGCTACGGGAGTCAAACTCCCTTTCATCGAGACAATAGCCTCACCTTGGCAATCCAAATAAGGTTTTGAATATTCCAGAAGGGAATATGATGCAGTTTCCATTTCAGCGGATGAATTATCAATAAATGATCAAAATTGTCCGGTTAGCTCAAACAATGCCAGCGTTTCGCCCCAGTGTGCCGTTGGGCTCGACAGTTGGTAAAGACACACCTACAAATAGGCGTGGCTAGCACATACTGAGAAGGCCATGCAAGACACAAAATACAAGCAGTATTGACGTCACGAGCATTCCAATGAGCTACGGGAGTCAAACTCCCTTTCATAAATGCAAAAACCTTACCTTGGCAATTCAAATAAGGTTTTGAATATTCCGGAAGGGAATATGATGCAGTTTCCATTTGAGCGGATGAATTATCAATAAATGATCAAAATCGTCCGGTTAGCTCAAACAATGCCAGCGTTTCGCCCCAGTGTGCCGTTGGGCTCGTCAGTTGGTACAGACACACGTACCAATACGCGCGGCTAGCACATACGGAGAAGGCCATGCAAGACACAAAATACAAGCAGTATTGACGTTACGAGCATGCCAATGTGCTACGGGAGTCAAACTCCCTTTCATAAAGACAAAAGCCTTACCTTGGCAATCCAAATACGGTTTTGAATATTCCGGAAGGGAATATGGTGCAGTTTCCATTTGAGCGGATGAATTATCAATAAATGATCAAAATCGTCCGGTTAGCTCAAACAATGCCAGCGTTTCGCCCCAGTGTGCCGTTGGGCTCGTCAGTTGGTAAAGACACACCTACCAATAGGCGTGGCTAGCACATACTGAGAAGGCAATGCAAGACACAAAATACAAGCAGTATTGACGTCACGAGCATGCCAATGTGCTACGGGAGTCAAACTCCCTTTCATAAAGACAAAAGCCTTACCTTGGCAATCCAAATAATGTTTTGAATATTCCAGAAGGGAATATGGTTCAGTTTCCATTTGAGCGGATGAATTATCAATAAATCATCAAAATGTTCCGGTTAGGTCAAGCAATGGCAAACTACCTCACTCCTCTTCTTGCCTAGAACGCCTCAATATAGCGCTTCCCTGGGTTTTTGTGTGTATCAACTCATATAACGTAACGGCGGTGCTATTTGAGGATCCAACCAGCCTTCGGGCTGACTACCTAACAGACACACAGCTCAAACAATGCCAGCGTTTCGCCCCAGTTTGCCGTTGGGTTCGTCAGTTGATACAGACACATCTACCAATACGCCCGGCTAGCACATACTGAGAAGGCCATGCAAGACACAAAATACAAGCAGTATTGACGTCACGAGCATGCCAAAGTGCTACGGGAGTCAAACTCCCTTTCATCGAGACAATAGCCTTACCTTGGCAATACAAATAAGGTTTTGAATATTCCAGAAGGGAACATGTTGCAATTTCCATCTGAGCGGATGAATTATCAATAAATGATCAAAATGGTCCGGTTAGCTCAAACAATGCCAGCGTTTCGACCCAGTGTGCCGTTGGGCTCGTCAGTTGGTACAGACACACCTACCAATACGCGAGGCTAGCTTATTCCGAGAAGGCCATGCAAGACACAAATTACAAGCAGTATTGACGTCACGAGCATGCCAAATGTGCTACGGGAGTTAAATTCCCTTTCATCGAGACAATAGCCTTACCTTGGCAACCCAAATAAGGTTTTGAATATTCCAGAAGGGAATATGATGCAGTTTCCATTTGAGCGGATGAATTATCAATAAATGATCAAAAGCGTCCGGTTAGCTCAAACAATGCCAGCGTTTCGCCCCAGTGTGCCGTTGGGCTCGACAGTTGGTAAAGACACACCTACCAATAGGCGTGGCTAGCACATACTGAGAAGGCCATGCAAGACACAAAATACAAGCAGTATTGACGTCACGAGCATTCCAATGTGCTACGGGAGTCAAACTCCCTTTCATAAAGGCAAAAACCTTACCTTGGCAATCCAAATAAGGTTTTGAATATTCCGGAAGGGAACATGATGCAATTTCCATCTGAGCGGACGACTTATCAATAAATGATCAAAATGGTCCCGTTAGCTCAAACAATGCCAGCGTTTCGCCCCAGTTTGCCGTTGGGCTCGTCAGTTGGTACAGACACACTTACCAATACGCGAGACTAGCTTATTCCGAGAAGGCCATGCAAGACACAAAATACAAGCAGTATTGACGTCACGAGCATGCCAATGTGCTACGGGGGTCAAACTCCCTTTCATCGAGACAATAGCCTTACCTTGGCAATCCAAATAAGGTTTTGAATATTCCAGAAGGGAATATGATGCAGTTTCCATTTGAGCGGATGAATTATCAATAAATAATCAAAATCGTCCGGTTAGCTCAAAAAATGCCAGCGTTTCGCCCCAGTGTGCCGTTGGGCTCGACAGTTGGTAAAGACACACCTACCAATAGGCGTGGCTAGCACATACTGAGAAGGCCATGCAAGACACAAAATACAAGCAGTATTGACGTAACGAGCATTCCAATGTGCTATGGGAGTCAAACTCCCTTTCATAAAGACAAAAGCCTTACATTGGCAATCCAAATAATGTTTTGAATATTCCAGATGGGAATATGGTGCAGTTTCCATTTGAGCGGATGAATTATCAATAAATCATCAAAATGGTCCGGTTAGCTCAAACAATGCCAGCGTTTCGCCCCAGTGTGCCGTTGGGCTCGTCAGTTGGTACAGACACACCTACCAATACGCGCGGCTAGCACATACGGAGAAGGCCATGCAAGACACAAAATACAAGCAGTATTGACGTCACGAGCATGCCAATGTGCTACGGGAGTCAAACTCCCTTTCATAAAGACAAATGCCTTACCTTGGCAATCCAAATAAGGTTTTGAATATTCCAGAAGGGAATATGATGCAATTTTCATATGAGCGGATGAATTTTCAATAAGTGATCAAAATGGTCCGGTTAGCTCAAACAATGCCAGCGTTTCGCCCGAGTGTGCCGTAGGGCTCGTCAGTTGGTAGAGACACACCTACCAATACGCGTAGCTAGCACATACTGAGAAGGCCATGCAAGACACAAAATAAAAGCAGTATTGACGTCACGAGCATGCCAATGTGCTACGGGAGTCAAACTCCCTTTCATAAAAGACAAAAGCCTTACCTAGGCAATCCAAATACGGTTTTGAATATTCCAGAAGGGAATATGGTACAGTTTCCATTTGAGCGGATGAATTATCAATAAATCATCAAAATGGTCCGGTTAGGTCAAGCAATGGCAAACTACCTCACTCCTCTTCTTGCCTAGAACGCCTCAATATAGCGCTGCCTTGGGTTTTTGTGTGTATCAACTCACATAACGTAACGGCGGTGCTATTTGAGGATCCAACCAACCTTCGGGCTGACTACCTAACAGACACACAGCTCAAACAATGCCAGCGTTTCGCCCCAGTGTGCCGTTGGGCTCGTCAGTTGGTACAGACACACCTACCAATACGCGCGGCTAGCACATACTGAGAAGGCCATGCAAGACACAAAATACAAGCAGTATTGACGTCACGAGCATGCCAATGTGCTACGGGAGTCATACTCCCTTTCATAAAGACAAAAGCCTTACCTAGGCAATCCAAATACGGTTTTGAATATTCCAGTAGGGAATATGATGCAGTTTCCATTTGAGTGTATGAATTATCAATAAATTATCAAAATGGTCCGGTTAGCTCAAACAATGCCAGCGTTTCGCCCCAGTGTGCCGTTGGGCTCGTCAGTTGGTAGAGACACACCTACCAATACGCGTAGCTAGCACATACTGAGAAGGCCATGCAAGACACAAAATACAAGCAGTATTGACGTCACGAGCATGCCAATGTGCTACGGGAGTCAAACTCCCTTTCATAAAGACAAAAGCCTTACCTTGGCAATCCAAATAAGGTTTTGAATATTCCAGAAGGGAATATGATGCAATTTTCATCTGAGCGGATGAATTATCAATAAGTGATCAAAATGGTCCGGTTAGCTCAAACAATGCCAGCGTTTCGACCCAGTGTGCCGTTGAGCTCGTCAGTTGGTACAGACACACCTAAAAATACGCGGGGCTAGCTTATACCGAGAAGTCAATGCAAGGCACAAAATACAAGCAGTATTGACGTCACGAGCATGCCAATGTGCTACGGGAGTCAAACTCCCTTTCATAAAGACTAAAGCCTTACCTTGGCAATCCAAATAAGGTTTTGAATATTCCGGAAGGGAATATGATGCAGTTTCAGTTTGAGCGGATGAATTATCATTAAATGATCAAAATCGTCCGGTTAGCTCAAACAATGCCAGCGTTTCGCCCCAGTGTGCCGTTGTGCTCGTCAGTTGGTAAAGACACACCTACCAATAGGCGTGGCTAGCACATACTGAGAAGGCCATGCAAGACATAAAATACAAGCAGTATTGACGTCACGAGCATGCCAATGTGCTACGGGAGTCAAACTCCCTTTCATAAAGACAAAAGCCTTACCTTGGCAATCCAAATACGGTTTTGAATATTCCTGAAGGGAATATGATGCAGTTTCCATTTGAGCGGATGAATTATCAATAAATGATCAAAATGGTCGGGTTAGCTAAAACAACGCTAGCGTTTCGCCCCAGTGTGCCGTTGGGCTCGTCAGTTGGTACAGACACACCTTCCAATACGCGTGGCTAGCACATACTGAGAAGGCCATGCAAGACACAAAATACAAGCAGTATTGACGTCACGAGCATGCCAATGTGCTACGGGAGTCAAACTCCCTTTCATAAAGACAAAAGGCTTACCTTGGCAATCCAAATACGGTTTTGAATATTCCAGAAGGGAATATGATGCAGTTTCCATTTGAGCGGATGAATTATCAATAAATGATCAAAATGGTCCGGTTAGCTCAAACAATGCCAGCGTTTCGCCCCAGTTTGCCGTTGGGCTCGTCAGTTGGTACAGACACACCTACCAATACGCGTGGCTAGCACATACTGAGAAGGCCATGCAAGACACAAAATACAAGCAGTATTGACGTCACGAGCATGCCAAAGTGCTACGGGAGTCAAACTCCCTTTCATCGAGACAATAGCCTCACCTTGGCAATCCAAATAAGGTTTTGAATATTCCAGAAGGGAATATGATGCAGTTTCCATTTCAGCGGATGAATTATCAATAAATGATCAAAATTGTCCGGTTAGCTCAAACAATGCCAGCGTTTCGCCCCAGTGTGCCGTTGGGCTCGACAGTTGGTAAAGACACACCTACAAATAGGCGTGGCTAGCACATACTGAGAAGGCCATGCAAGACACAAAATACAAGCAGTATTGACGTCACGAGCATTCCAATGTGCTACGGGAGTCAAACTCCCTTTCATAAATGCAAAAACCTTACCTTGGCAATTCAAATAAGGTTTTGAATATTCCGGAAGGGAATATGATGCAGTTTCCATTTGAGCGGATGAATTATCAATAAATGATCAAAATCGTCCGGTTAGCTCAAACAATGCCAGCGTTTCGCCCCAGTGTGCCGTTGGGCTCGTCAGTTGGTACAGACACACCTACCAATACGCGCGGCTAGCACATACGGAGAAGGCCATGCAAGACACAAAATACAAGCAGTATTGACGTTACGAGCATGCCAATGTGCTACGGGAGTCAAACTCCCTTTCATAAAGACAAAAGCCTTACCTTGGCAATCCAAATACGGTTTTGAATATTCCGGAAGGGAATATGGTGCAGTTTCCATTTGAGCGGATGAATTATCAATAAATGATCAAAATCGTCCGGTTAGCTCAAACAATGCCAGCGTTTCGCCCCAGTGTGCCGTTGGGCTCGTCAGTTGGTAAAGACACACCTACCAATAGGCGTGGCTAGCACATACTGAGAAGGCAATGCAAGACACAAAATACAAGCAGTATTGACGTCACGAGCATGCCAATGTGCTACGGGAGTCAAACTCCCTTTCATAAAGACAAAAGCCTTACCTTGGCAATCCAAATAATGTTTTGAATATTCCAGAAGGGAATATGGTGCAGTTTCCATTTGAGCGGATGAATTATCAATAAATCATCAAAATGTTCCGGTTAGGTCAAGCAATGGCAAACTACCTCACTCCTCTTCTTGCCTAGAACGCCTCAATATAGCGCTGCCTTTGGTTTTTGTGTGTATCAACTCACATAACGTAACGGCGGTGCTATTTGAGGATCCAACCAACCTTCGGGCTGACTACCTAACAGACACACAGCTCAAACAATGCCAGCGTTTCGCCCCAGTGTGCCGTTGGGCTCGTCAGTTGGTACAGACACACCTACCAATACGCGCGGCTAGCACATACTGAGAAGGCCATGCAAGACACAAAATACAAGCAGTATTGACGTCACGAGCATGCCAATGTGCTACGGGAGTCATACTCCCTTTCATAAAGACAAAAGCCTTACCTAGGCAATCCAAATACGGTTTTGAATATTCCAGTAGGGAATATGATGCAGTTTCCATTTGAGTGTATGAATTATCAATAAATTATCAAAATGGTCCGGTTAGCTCAAACAATGCCAGCGTTTCGCCCCAGTGTGCCGTTGGGCTCGTCAGTTGGTAGAGACACACCTACCAATACGCGTAGCTAGCACATACTGAGAAGGCCATGCAAGACACAAAATACAAGCAGTATTGACGTCACGAGCATGTCAATGTGCTACGGGAGTCAAACTCCCTTTCATAAAGACAAAAGCCTTACCTTGGCAATCCAAATAAGGTTTTGAATATTCCAGAAGGGAATATGATGCAATTTTCATCTGAGCGGATGAATTATCAATAAGTGATCAAAATGGTCCGGTTAGCTCAAACAATGCCAGCGTTTCGACCCAGTGTGCCGTTGAGCTCGTCAGTTGGTACAGACACACCTAAAAATACGCGGGGCTAGCTTATACCGAGAAGTCAATGCAAGGCACAAAATACAAGCAGTATTGACGTCACGAGCATGCCAATGTGCTACGGGAGTCAAACTCCCTTTCATAAAGACTAAAGCCTTACCTTGGCAATCCAAATAAGGTTTTGAATATTCCGGAAGGGAATATGATGCAGTTTCAGTTTGAGCGGATGAATTATCATTAAATGATCAAAATCGTCCGGTTAGCTCAAACAATGCCAGCGTTTCGCCCCAGTGTGCCGTTGTGCTCGTCAGTTGGTAAAGACACACCTACCAATAGGCGTGGCTAGCACATACTGAGAAGGCCATGCAAGACATAAAATACAAGCAGTATTGACGTCACGAGCATGCCAATGTGCTACGGGAGTCAAACTCCCTTTCATAAAGACAAAAGCCTTACCTTGGCAATCCAAATACGGTTTTGAATATTCCTGAAGGGAATATGATGCAGTTTCCATTTGAGCGGATGAATTATCAATAAATGATCAAAATGGTCGGGTTAGCTAAAACAACGCTAGCGTTTCGCCCCAGTGTGCCGTTGGGCTCGTCAGTTGGTACAGACACACCTTCCAATACGCGTGGCTAGCACATACTGAGAAGGCCATGCAAGACACAAAATACAAGCAGTATTGACGTCACGAGCATGCCAATGTGCTACGGGAGTCAAACTCCCTTTCATAAAGACAAAAGGCTTACCTTGGCAATCCAAATACGGTTTTGAATATTCCAGAAGGGAATATGATGCAGTTTCCATTTGAGCGGATGAATTATCAATAAATGATCAAAATGGTCCGGTTAGCTCAAACAATGCCAGCGTTTCGCCCCAGTTTGCCGTTGGGCTCGTCAGTTGGTACAGACACACCTACCAATACGCGTGGCTAGCACATACTGAGAAGGCCATGCAAGACACAAAATACAAGCAGTATTGACGTCACGAGCATGCCAAAGTGCTACGGGAGTCAAACTCCCTTTCATCGAGACAATAGCCTCACCTTGGCAATCCAAATAAGGTTTTGAATATTCCAGAAGGGAATATGATGCAGTTTCCATTTCAGCGGATGAATTATCAATAAATGATCAAAATTGTCCGGTTAGCTCAAACAATGCCAGCGTTTCGCCCCAGTGTGCCGTTGGGCTCGACAGTTGGTAAAGACACACCTACAAATAGGCGTGGCTAGCACATACTGAGAAGGCCATGCAAGACACAAAATACAAGCAGTATTGACGTCACGAGCATTCCAATGTGCTACGGGAGTCAAACTCCCTTTCATAAATGCAAAAACCTTACCTTGGCAATTCAAATAAGGTTTTGAATATTCCGGAAGGGAATATGATGCAGTTTCCATTTGAGCGGATGAATTATCAATAAATGATCAAAATCGTCCGGTTAGCTCAAACAATGCCAGCGTTTCGCCCCAGTGTGCCGTTGGGCTCGTCAGTTGGTACAGACACACCTACCAATACGCGCGGCTAGCACATACGGAGAAGGCCATGCAAGACACAAAATACAAGCAGTATTGACGTTACGAGCATGCCAATGTGCTACGGGAGTCAAACTCCCTTTCATAAAGACAAAAGCCTTACCTTGGCAATCCAAATACGGTTTTGAATATTCCGGAAGGGAATATGGTGCAGTTTCCATTTGAGCGGATGAATTATCAATAAATGATCAAAATCGTCCGGTTAGCTCAAACAATGCCAGCGTTTCGCCCCAGTGTGCCGTTGGGCTCGTCAGTTGGTAAAGACACACCTACCAATAGGCGTGGCTAGCACATACTGAGAAGGCAATGCAAGACACAAAATACAAGCAGTATTGACGTCACGAGCATGCCAATGTGCTACGGGAGTCAAACTCCCTTTCATAAAGACAAAAGCCTTACCTTGGCAATCCAAATAATGTTTTGAATATTCCAGAAGGGAATATGGTGCAGTTTCCATTTGAGCGGATGAATTATCAATAAATCATCAAAATGTTCCGGTTAGGTCAAGCAATGGCAAACTACCTCACTCCTCTTCTTGCCTAGAACGCCTCAATATAGCGCTTCCCTGGGTTTTTGTGTGTATCAACTCATATAACGTAACGGCGGTGCTATTTGAGGATCCAACCAGCCTTCGGGCTGACTACCTAACAGACACACAGCTCAAACAATGCCAGCGTTTCGCCCCAGTTTGCCGTTGGGTTCGTCAGTTGATACAGACACACCTACCAATACGCCCGGCTAGCACATACTGAGAAGGCCATGCAAGACACAAAATACAAGCAGTATTGACGTCACGAGCATGCCAAAGTGCTACGGGAGTCAAACTCCCTTTCATCGAGACAATAGCCTTACCTTGGCAATCCAAATAAGGTTTTGAATATTCCAGAAGGGAACATGTTGCAATTTCCATCTGAGCGGATGAATTATCAATAAATGATCAAAATGGTCCGGTTAGCTCAAACAATGCCAGCGTTTCGACCCAGTGTGCCGTTGGGCTCGTCAGTTGGTACAGACACACCTACCAATACGCGAGGCTAGCTTATTCCGAGAAGGCCATGCAAGACACAAATTACAAGCAGTATTGACGTCACGAGCATGCCAAATGTGCTACGGGAGTTAAATTCCCTTTCATCGAGACAATAGCCTTACCTTGGCAACCCAAATAAGGTTTTGAATATTCCAGAAGGGAATATGATGCAGTTTCCATTTGAGCGGATGAATTATCAATAAATGATCAAAATCGTCCGGTTAGCTCAAACAATGCCAGCGTTTCGCCCCAGTGTGCCGTTGGGCTCGACAGTTGGTAAAGACACACCTACCAATAAGCGTGGCTAGCACATACTGAGAAGGCCATGCAAGACACAAAATACAAGCAGTATTGACGTCACGAGCATTCCAATGTGCTACGGGAGTCAAACTCCCTTTCATAAAGGCAAAAACCTTACCTTGGCAATCCAAATAAGGTTTTGAATATTCCGGAAGGGAACATGATGCAATTTCCATCTGAGCGGACGACTTATCAATAAATGATCAAAATGGTCCCGTTAGCTCAAACAATGCCAGCGTTTCGACCCAGTGTGCCGTTGGGCTCGTCAGTTGGTACAGACACACTTACCAATACGCGAGACTAGCTTATTCCGAGAAGGCCATGCAAGACACAAAATACAAGCAGTATTGACGTCACGAGCATGCCAATGTGCTACGGGGGTCAAACTCCCTTTCATCGAGACAATAGCCTTACCTTGGCAATCCAAATAAGGTTTTGAATATTCCAGAAGGGAATATGATGCAGTTTCCATTTGAGCGGATGAATTATCAATAAATAATCAAAATCGTCCGGTTAGCTCAAAAAATGCGAGCGTTTCGCCCCAGTGTGTGTCGTTGGGCTCGACAGTTGGTAAAGACACACCTACCAATAGGCGTGGCTAGCACATACTGAGAAGGCCATGCAAGACACAAAATACAAGCAGTATTGACGTAACGAGCATTCCAATGTGCTATGGGAGTCAAACTCCCTTTCATAAAGACAAAAGCCTTACATTGGCAATCCAAATAATGTTTTGAATATTCCAGAAGGGAATATGGTGCAGTTTCCATTTGAGCGGATGAATTATCAATAAATCATCAAAATGGTCCGGTTAGCTCAAACAATGCCAGCGTTTCGCCCCAGTGTGCCGTTGGGCTCGTCAGTTGGTACAGACACACCTACCAATACGCGCGGCTAGCACATACGGAGAAGGCCATGCAAGACACAAAATACAAGCAGTATTGACGTCACGAGCATGCCAATGTGCTACGGGAGTCAAACTCCCTTTCATAAAGACAAATGCCTTACCTTGGCAATCCAAATAAGGTTTTGAATATTTCAGAAGGGAATATGATGCAATTTTCATATGAGCGGATGAATTTTCAATAAGTGATCAAAATGGTCCGGTTAGCTCAAACAATGCCAGCGTTTCGCCCGAGTGTGCCGTAGGGCTCGTCAGTTGGTAGAGACACACCTACCAATACGCGTAGCTAGCACATAGTGAGAAGGCCATGCAAGACACAAAATAAAAGCAAAATTGACGTCACGAGCATGCCAATGTGCTACGGGAGTCAAACTCCCTTTCATAAAAGACAAAAGCCTTACCTAGGCAATCCAAATACGGTTTTGAATATTCCAGAAGGGAATATGGTACAGTTTCCATTTGAGCGGATGAATTATCAATAAATCATCAAAATGGTCCGGTTAGGTCAAGCAATGGCAAACTACCTCACTCCTCTTCTTGCCTAGAACGCCTCAATATAGCGCTGCCTTGGGTTTTTGTGTGTATCAACTCACATAACGTAACGGCGGTGCTATTTGAGGATCCAACCAACCTTCGGGCTGACTACCTAACAGACACACAGCTCAAACAATGCCAGCGTTTCGCCCCAGTGTGCCGTTGGGCTCGTCAGTTGGTACAGACACACCTACCAATACGCGCGGCTAGCACATACTGAGAAGGCCATGCAAGACACAAAATACAAGCAGTATTGACGTCACGAGCATGCCAATGTGCTACGGGAGTCATACTCCCTTTCATAAAGACAAAAGCCTTACCTAGGCAATCCAAATACGGTTTTGAATATTCCAGTAGGGAATATGATGCAGTTTCCATTTGAGTGTATGAATTATCAATAAATTATCAAAATGGTCCGGTTAGCTCAAACAATGCCAGCGTTTCGCCCCAGTGTGCCGTTGGGCTCGTCAGTTGGTAGAGACACACCTACCAATACGCGTAGCTAGCACATACTGAGAAGGCCATGCAAGACACAAAATACAAGCAGTATTGACGTCACGAGCATGCCAATGTGCTACGGGAGTCAAACTCCCTTTCATAAAGACAAAAGCCTTACCTTGGCAATCCAAATAAGGTTTTGAATATTCCAGAAGGGAATATGATGCAATTTTCATCTGAGCGGATGAATTATCAATAAGTGATCAAAATGGTCCGGTTAGCTCAAACAATGCCAGCGTTTCGACCCAGTGTGCCGTTGGGCTCGTCAGTTGGTACAGACACACCTACCAATACGCGTGGCTAGCACATACAGAGAAGGCCATGCAAGACACATAATACAAGCAGTATTGACGTCACGAGCATGCCAATGTGCTACGGGAATCAAACTCCCTTTCATAAAGACAAAAGGCTTACCTTGGCAATGAAATACGGTTTTGAATATTCCAGAAGGGAATATGATGCAGTTTCTATTTGAGCGGATGAATTATCAATAAATGATCAAAATGGTCCGGTTAGCTCAAACAGTGCCAGCGTTTCGACCCAGTGTGCAGTTGGGCTCGTCAGTTGGTACAGACACACCTACCAATACGCGAGGCTAGCTTATTCCGAGAAGGCCATGTAAGACACAAATTACAAGCAGTATTGACGTCACGAGCATGCCAATGTGCTACGGGAGTCAAATTCCCTTTCATCGAGACAATAGCCTTACCTTGGCAATCCAAATAAGGTTTTGAATATTCCAGAAGGGAATATGATGCAGTTTCCATTTGAGCGGATGAATTATCAATAAATGATCAAAATTGTCCGGTTAGCTCAAACAATGCCAGCGTTTCGCCCCAGTGTGCCGTTGGGCTCGACAGTTGGTAAAGACACACCTACCAATAGGCGTGGCTAGCACATACTGAGAAGGCCATGCAAGACACAAAATACAAGCAGAATTGACGTCACGAGCATTCCAATGTGCTACGGGAGTCAAACTCCCTTTCATAAATGCAAAAACCTTACCTTGGCAATTCAAATAAGGTTTTGAATATTCCGGAAGGGAATATGATGCAGTTTCCATTTGAGCGGATGAATTATCGATAAATGATCAAAATCGTCCGGTTAGCTCAAACAATGCCAGCGTTTCGCCCCAGTGTGCCGTTGGGCTCGTCAGTTGGTAAAGACACACCTACCAATAGGCGTGGCTAGCACATACTGAGAAGGCCATGCAAGACACAAAATACAAGCAGTATTGACGTCACGAGCATTCCAATGTGCTACGGGAGTCAAACTCCCTTTCATAAAGACAAAAGCCTTTCCTTGGCAATCCAAATAAGGTTTTGAATATTCCAGAAGGGAATATGGTGCAGTTTTCCTTTGAGCGGATGAATTATCAATAAATCATCAAAATGGTCCGGTTAGCCCAAACAATGCCAACGTTTCGCCCCAGTGTGCCGTTGGGCTCGTCAGTTGGTACAGACACACCTACCAATACGCGCGGCTAGCACATACGGAGAAGGCCATGCAAGACACAAAATACAAGCAGTATTGACGTCACGAGCATGCCAATGTGCTACGGGAGTCAAACTCCCTTTCATAATGACAAAAGCCTTACCATGGCAATCCAAATGCGGTTTTGAATATTCCGGAAGGGAATATGATGCAGTTTCCATTTGAGCGGATGAATTATCAATAAGTGATCAAAATGGTCCGGTTAGCTCAAACAATGCCAGCGTTTCGCCACAGTGTGCCGTTGGGCTCGTCAGTTGGTAAAGACACACCTACCAATAGGCGTGGCTAGCACATACTGAGAAGGCCATGCAAGACACAAAATACAAGCAGTATTGACGTCACGAGCATGCCAATGTGCTACGGGAGTCGAACTCCCTTTCATAAAGACAAAAGCCTTACCTTGGCAATCCAAATAATATTTTGAATATTCCAGAAGTGAATATGGTGCAGTTTCCATTTGAGCGGATGAATTATCAATAAATCATCAAAATGGTCCGGTTAGCTCAAGCAATGGCAAACTACCTCACTCCTCTTCTTGCCTAGAACGTCTCAATATAGCGCAGCCTTGGGTTTTTGTGTATATTGACTCACATAACGTAACGGCGGTGCTATTTGAGGATCCAACCAGCCTTCGGGCTGACTACCTAACAGACACACAGCTCAAACAATGCCAGCGTTTCGCCCCAGTGTGCCGTTGGGCTCGTCAGTTGGTACAGACATACCTACCAATACGCGCGGCTAGCACATACTGAGAAGGCCATGCAAGACACAAAATACAAGCAGTATTGACGTCACGAGCATGCCAATGTGCTACGGGAGTCAAACTCCCTTTCATAAAGACAAAAGCCTTACCTTGGCAATCCAAATACGGTTTTGAATATTCCAGAAGGGAATATGATGCAGTTTCCATTTGAGTGGATGAATTATCAATAAATGATCAAAATGGTCCGGTTAGCACAAGCAATGCCAGCTTTCCGCCCCGGTGTGCCGTTGGGCTCGTCAGTTGGTAGAGACACACCTACCAATACTCGTGGCTAGCACATACTGAGAAGGCCATGCAAGACGCAAAATGCAAGCAGTATTGACGTCACGAGCATGCCAAAGTGCTACGGGAGTCAAACTCCCTTTCATGAAGACAAAAGCCTTACCTTGGCAAACCAAATAAGGTTTTGAATATTCCAGAAGGGAATATGATGCAATTTTCATCTGAGCGGATGAATTATCATAAGTGATCAAAATGGTCCGGTTAGCTCAAACAATGCCAGCGTTTCGACCCAGTGTGCCGTTGAGCTCGTCAGTTGGTACAGACACGCCTACCAATACGCGAGGCTAGCTTATATCGAGAAGGCCATGCAAGACACAAAATACAAGCAGTATTGACGTCACGAGCATGCCAATGTGCTACGGGAGTCAAACTCCCTTTCATCGAGACAATAGCCTTACCTTGGCAATCCATTAAGGTTTTTAATATTCCAGAAGGGAATATGATGCAGTTTCCATTTGAGCGGACGAATTATCAATAAATGATCAAAATGGTCCGGTTAGCTCAAACAATGCCAGCGTTTCGCCCCAGTGTGCCGTTGAGCTCGTCGGTTGGTACAGACACACCTACCAATACGCGTGGCTAGCACATACTGAGAAGGCCATGCAAGACACAAAATACAAGCAGTATTGACCTCACGAGCATGCCAATGTGCTACGGGAGTCAAACTCCCTTTCATGAAGACAAAAGACTTACCTTGGCAATCCAAATAAGGTTTTGAATATTCTAGAAGGGAATATGGGGCAATTTCCATTTGAGCGGATGAATCATCAATAAATGATCAAAATGGTCCGGTTAGCTCAAAAAATACCAGCGTTTTGTCCCAGTGTGCCGTTGGGCTCGTCAGTTGGTACAGGCACACCTGCCAATACGCGTGGTTAGCACATACTGAGAAGGCCATGCAAGTCACAAAATACTAGCAGTATTGACGTCACGAGCATGCCAATGTGCTACGGGAGTCAAACTCCCTTTCATAAAGGCAAAAGCCTTACCTTGGCAATCCAAATAAGGTTTTGGATATTCCGGAAGGGAATATGATGCAGTTTCCATTTGAGCGGATGAATTATCAATAAATGATCAAAATCGTCCGGTTAGCTCAAACAATGCCAGCGTTTCGCCCCAGTGTGCCGTTGGGCTCGTCAGTTGGTAAAGACACACCTACCAATAGGCGTGGCTAGCACATACTGAGAAGGCCATGCAAGACACAAAATACAAGCAGTATTGACGTCACGAGAATTCCAATGTGCTTCGGGAGTCAAACTCCCTTTCATAAAGAAAAAAGCCTTACCTTGGCAATCCAAATAATGTTTTGAATATTCAAGAAGGGAATATGGTGTAGTTTCCATTTGAGCGGATGAATTATCAATAAATCATCAAAATGGTCCGATTAGCTCAAACAATGCCAGCGTTTCGCCCCAGTGTGCCGTTGGGCTCGTCAGTTGGTACAGACACACCTACCGATACGCGCGGCTAGCACATACTGAGAAGGCCATGCAAGACACAAAATACAAGCAGTATTGACGTCACGAGCATTCCAATGTGCTACGAGAGTCAAACTCCCTTTCTTAAAGACAAAAGCCTTACCTTGGCAATCCAAATACGGTTTTGAATATTCCAGAATGGAATATGATGCAGTTTCCATTTGAGCGGATGAATTATCAATAAATGATCAAAATGGTCCGGTTAGCTCAAACAATGCCAGCGTTTCGCCCCAGTTTGCCGTTGGGCTCGTCAGTTGGTACAGACACACCTACCAATACGCGTGGCTAGCAAATACTGAGAAGGCCATGCAAGACACAAAATACAAGCAGTATTGACGTCACGAGCATGCCAATGTGCTACGGGAGTCAAACTCCCTTTCATAAAGACAAAAGTCTTACCTTGGCAATCCAAATAAGGTTTTGAATACTCCAGAAGGGAATATGATGCAATTTCCATTTGAGCGGATGAATTATCAATAAATGATCAAAATGGTCCGGTTAGCTCAATCAATGCCAGCGTTTCGCCCCAGTGTGCCGTTGGGCTCGTCAGTTGGTACAGACTCACCTACCAATACGCGTGGCTAGCACATACTGAGAAGGCCATGCAAGACACAAAATACAAGCAGTATTGACGTCACGAGCATGCCAATGTGCTACGGGAGTCAAACTCCCTTTCATAAAGACAAAAGGCTTACCTTGGCAATCCAAATACGGTTTTGAATATTCCAGAAAGGAATATGATGCAGTTTCCATTTGAGCGGATGAATTATCAATAAATGATCTAAATGGTCCAGTTAGCTCAAACAATGCCAGCGTTTCGCCCCAGTTTGCCGTTGGGCTCGTCAGATGGTACAGACAGACCTACCAATACGCGTGGCTAGCAAATACTGAGAAGGCCATGCAAGACACAAAATACAAGCAGTATTGACGTCACGAGCATGCCAATGTGCTACGGGAGTCAAACTCCCTTTCATTAAGACAAAAGCCTTACCTTGGCAATCCAAATAAGGTTTTGAATATTCCGGAAGGGAACATGATGCAATTTCCATCTGAGCGGATGACTTATCAATAAATGATCAACATGGTCCCGTTGGCTCAAGCAATGCCAGTGTTTCGACCCAGTGTGCCATTGGGCTCGACAGTTGGTACAGACACACTTACCAATACGCGAGACTAGCTTATTCCGAGAAGGCCATGCAAGACACAAGATACAAGCAGTATTGACGTCACGAGCATGCCAATGTGCTACGGGAGTCAAACTCCCTTTCATCGAGACAAAAGCCTTACCTTGGCAATCCAAATAAGGTTTTGAATATTCCAGAAGGGAATATGATGCAGTTTCCATTTGAGCGGATGAATTATCAATAAATGATCAAAAACGTCCGGTGAGCTCAAACAATGCCAGCGTTTCGCCCCAGTGTGCCGTTGGGCTCGACAGTTGGTAAAGACACACCTACCAATAGGCGTGGCTAGCTTATACTGAGAAGGCCATGCAAGACACAAAATACAAGCAGTATTGACGTCACGAGCATTCCAATGTGCTACGGGAGTCACTCTCCCTTTCATGAAGACAAGAGCCTTACCTTGGCAATCCAAATAAGGTTTTGAATATTCCAGAAGGGAATATGGTGCAATTTCCATTTGAGCGGATGAATCATCAATAAATGATCAAAATGGTCCGGTTAGCTCATACAATGCCAGCGTTTCGCCCCAGTGTGCCGTTGGGCTCGTCAGTTGGTACAGACACACCTACCAATACGCGTGGCTAGCACATACAGAGAAGGCCATGCAAGACACGAAATACAAGCAGTATTGACGTCACGAGCATGCCAATGTGCTACGGGAGTCAAACTCCCTTTCATAAAGACAAAAGGCTTACCTTGGCAATGAAATACGGTTTTGAATATTCCAGAAGGGAATATGATGCAGTTTCTATTTGAGCGGATGAATTATCAATAAATGATCAAAATGGTCCGGTTAGCTCAAACAATGCCAGCGTTTCGCCCCAGTTTGCCGTTGGGCTCGTCAGTTGGTACAGACACACCTACCAATACGCGTGGCTAGCACATACTGAGAAGGCCATGCAAGACACAAAATACAAGCAGTATTGACGTCACGAGCATGCCAATGTGCTACTGGAGTCAAACTCCCTTTCATAAAGACAAAAGCCTTACCTTGGCAATCCAAATAAGGTTTTGAATATTCCAGAAGGGAACATGATGCAATTTCCATCTGAGCGGATGAATTATCAATAAATGATCAAAATGGTCCGGTTAGCTCAAACAATACCAGCGTTTTGCCCCAGTGTGCCGCTGGGCTCGTCAGTTGGTACAGGCACACCTGCCAATACGCGTGGTTAGCACATACTGAGAAGGCCATGCAAGTCACAAAATACTAGCAGTATTGACGTCACGAGCATGCCAATGTGCTACGGGAGTCAAACTCCCTTTCATAAAGGCAAAAGCCTTACCTTGGCAATCCAAATAAGGTTTTGGATATTCCGGAAGGGAATATGATGCAGTTTCCATTTGAGCGGATGAATTATCAATAAATGATCAAAATCGTCCGGTTAGCTCAAGCAATGCCAGCGTTTTGCCCCAGTGTGCCGTTGGGCTCGTCAGTTGGTAAAGACACACCTACCAATAGGCGTGGCTATCACATACTGAGGAAGCCATGCAAGACACAAAATACAAGCAGTATTGACGTCACGAGAATTCCAATGGGCTTCGGGAGTCAAACTCCCTTTCATAAAGAAAAAAGCCTTACCTTGGCAATCCAAATAATGTTTTGAATATTCAAGAAGGGAATATGGTGTAGTTTCCATTTGAGCGGATGAATTATCAATAAATCATCAAAATGGTCCGGTTAGTTCAAACAATGCCAGCGTTTCGCCCCAGTGTGCCGTTGGGCTCGTCAGTTGGTACAGACACACCTACCAATACGCGTGGCTAGCAAATACTGAGAAGGCCATGCAAGACACAAAATACAAGCAGTATTGACGTCACGAGCATGCCAATGTGCTACGGGAGTCAAACTCCCTTTCATAAAGACAAAAGTCTTACCTTGGCAATCCAAATAAGGTTTTGAATACTCCAGAAGGGAATATGATGCAATTTCCATTTGAGCGGATGAATTATCAATAAATGATCAAAATGGTCTGGTTAGCTCAATCAATGCCAGCGTTTCGCCCCAGTTTGCCGTTGGGCTCGTCAGTTGGTACAGACTCACCTACCAATACGCGTGGCTAGCACATACTGAGAAGGCCATGCAAGACACAAAATACAAGCAGTATTGACGTCACGAGCATGCCAATGTGCTACGGGAGTCAAACTCCCTTTCATAAAGGCAAAAGGCTTACCTTGGCAATCCAAATACGGTTTTGAATATTCCAGAAGGGAATATGATGCAGTTTCCATTTGAGCGGATGAATTATCAATAAATGATCTAAATGGTCCGGTTAGCTCAAACAATGCCAGCGTTTCGCCCCAGTTTGCTGTTGGGCTCGTCAGTTGGTACAGACACACCTACCAATACGCGTGGCTAGCAAATACTGAGAAGGCCATGCAAGACACAAAATACAAGCAGTATTGACGTCACGAGCATGCCAATGTGCTACGGGAGTCAAACTCCCTTTCATCGAGACAAAAGCCTTACCTTGGCAATCCAAATAAGGTTTTGAATATTCCAGAAGGGAATATGATGCAGTTTCCATTTGAGCGGATGAATTATCAATAAATGATCAAAAACGTCCGGTTAGCTCAAACAATGCCAGCGTTTCGCCCCAGTGTGCCGTTGGGCTCGACAGTTGGTAAAGACACACCTACCAATAGGCGTGGCTAGCTTATACTGAGAAGGCCATGCAAGACACAAAATACAAGCAGTATTGACGTCACGAGCATTCCAATGTGCTACGGGAGTCAAACTCCCTTTCATGAAGACAAGAGCCTTACCTTGGCAATCCAAATAAGGTTTTGAATATTCCAGAAGGGAATATGGTGCAATTTCCATTTGAGCGGATGAATCATCAATAAATGATCAAAATGGTCCGGTTAGCTCATACAATGCCAGCGTTTCGCTCCAGTGTGCCGTTGGGCTCGTCAGTTGGTACAGACACACCTACCAATACGCGTGGCTAGCACATACAGAGAAGGCCATGCAAGACACAAAATACAAGCAGTATTGACGTCACGAGCATGCCAATGTGCTACGGGAGTCAAACTCCCTTTCATAAAGACAAAAGGCTTACCTTGGCAATGAAATACGGGTTTGAATATTCCAGAAGGGAATATGATGCAGTTTCTATTAGAGCGGATGAATTATCAATAAATGATCAAAATGGTCCGGTTAGCTCAAACAATGCCAGCGTTTCGCCCCAGTTTGCCGTTGGGCTCGTCAGTTGGTACAGACACACCTACCAATACGCGTGGCTAGCACATACTGAGAAGGCCATGCAAGACACAAAATACAAGCAGTATTGACGTCACGAGCATGCCAATGTGCTACGGGAGTCAAACTCCCTTTCATAAAGACAAAATACTTACCTTGTCAATCCAAATAAGGTTTTGAATATTCCAGAAGGGAACATGATGCAATTTCCATCTGAGCGGATGAATTATCAATAAATGATCAAAATGGTCCGGTTAGTTCAAACAATGCTAGCGTTTCGACCCAGTGTGCCGTTGGGCTCGTCAGTTGGTACAGACACACCTACCAATACGCGAGGCTAGCTTATTCCGAGAAGGCCATGCAAGACACAAATTACAAGCAGTATTGACGTCACGAGCATGCCAATGTGCTACGGGAGTCAAATTCCCTTTCATCGAGACAATAGCCTTACCTTGGCAATCCAAATAAGGTTTTGAATATTCCAGAAGGGAATATGATGCAGTTTCCATTTGAGCGGATGAATTATCAATAAATGATCAAAATTGTCCGGTTAGCTCAAACAATGCCAGCGTTTCGCCCCAGTGTGCCGTTGGGCTCGACAGTTGGTCAAGACACACCTACCAATAGGCGTGGCTAGCACATACTGAGAAGGCCATGCAAGACACAAAATACAAGCAGAATTGACGTCACGAGAATTCCAATGTGCTACGGGAGTGAAACTCCCTTTCATAAATGCAAAAACCTTACCTTGGCAATTCAAATAAGGTTTTGAATATTCCGGAAGGGAATATGATGCAGTTTCCATTTGAGCGGATGAATTATCAATAAATGATCAAAATCGTCCGGTTAGCTCAAACAATGCCAGCGTTTCGCCCCAGTGTGCCGTTGGGCTCGTCAGTTGGTAAAGACACACCTACCAACAGGCGTGGCTAGCACATACTGAGAAGGCCATGCAAGACACAAAATACAAGCAGTATTGACGTCACGAGAATTCCAATGTGCTTCGGGAGTCAAACTCCCTTTCATAAAGAAAAAAGCCTTACCTTGGCAATCCAAATAATGTTTTGAATATTAAAGAAGGGAATATGGTTCAGTTTCCATTTGAGCGGATGAATTATCAATAAATGATCAAAATCGTCCGGTTAGCTCAAGCAATGCCAGCATTCCGCCCCGGTGTGCCGTTGGGCTCGTCAGTTGGTAGAGACACACCTACCAATACGCGTGGCTAGCACATACTGAGAAGGCCATGCAAGACGCAAAATGCAAGCAGTATTGACGTCACGAGCATGCCAATGTGCTACGGGAGTCAAACTCCCTTTCATAAAGACAAAAGCCTTACCTTGGCAATCCAAATAAGGTTTGAATATTCCGGAAGGGAATATGATGCAATTTTTATCTGAGCGGATGAATTATCAATAAGTGATCAAAATGGTCCGGTTAGCTCAAACAATGCCAGCGTTTCGACCCAGTGTGCCGTTGAGCTCGTCAGTTGGTACAGACATGCCTACCAATACGCGAGGCTAGCTTATACCGAGAAGG
Source organism: Meconema thalassinum (assembly GCA_946902985.2). NCBI lineage: Eukaryota > Metazoa > Arthropoda > Insecta > Orthoptera > Tettigoniidae > Meconema > Meconema thalassinum. The sequence continues at coordinate 346,771,188 of OX336390.1, forward strand.
CCATGCAAGACTCAAAATACAAGCAGTATTGACGTCACGAGCATGCCAATGTGCTACGGGAGTCAAACTCCCTTTCATCGAGACAATAGCCTTACCTTGGCAATCCATTAAGGTTTTTAATATTCCAGAAGGGAATATGATGCAGTTTCCATTTGAGCGGACGAATTATCAATAAATGATCAAAATGGTCCGGTTAGCTCAAACAATGCCAGCGTTTCGCCCCAGTGTGCCGTTGGGCTCGTCAGTTGGTACAGACACACCTACCGATACGCGCGGCTAGCACATACTGAGAAGGCCATGCAAGACACAAAATAAAAGCAGTATTGACGTCACGAGCATTCCAATGTGCTACGGGAGTCAAACTCCCTTTCTTAAAGACAAAAGCCTTACCTTGGCAATCCAAATACGGTTTTGAATATTCCAGAATGGAATATGATGCAGTTTCCATTTGAGCGGATGAATTATCAATAAATGATCAAAATGGACCGGTTAGCTCAAACAATGCCAGCGTTTCGCCCCAGTTTGCCGTTGGGCTCGTCAGTTGGTACAGACACACCTACCAATACGCGTGGCTAGCAAATACTGAGAAGGCCATGCAAGACACAAAATACAAGCAGTATTGACGTCACGAGCATGCCAATGTGCTACGGGAGTCAAACTCCCTTTCATAAAGACAAAAGTCTTACCTTGGCAATCCAAATAACGTTTGGAATACTCCAGAAGGGAATATGATGCAATTTCCATTTGAGCGGATGAATTATCAATAAATGATCAAAATGGTCCGGTTAGCTCAATCAATGCCAGCGTTTCGCCCCAGTGTGCCGTTGGGCTCGTCGGTTGGTACAGACACACCTACCAATACGCGTGGCTAGCACATACTGAGAAGGCCATGCAAGACACAAAATACAAGCAGTATTGACGTCACGAGCATGCCAATGTGCTACGGGAGTCAAACTCCCTTTCATCGAGACAAAAGCCTTACCTTGGCAATCCAAATAAGGTTTTGAATATTCCAGAAGGGAATATGATGCAGTTTCCATTTGAGCGGATGAATTATCAATAAATGATCAAAAACGTCCGGTTAGCTCAAACAATGCCAGCGTTTCGCCCCAGTGTGCCGTTGGGCTCGACAGTTGGTAAAGACACACCTACCAATAGGCGTGGCTAGCTTATACTGAGAAGGCCATGCAAGACACAAAATACAAGCAGTATTGACGTCACGAGCATTCCAATGTGCTACGGGAGTCAAACTCCCTTTCATGAAGACAAGAGCCTTACCTTGGCAATCCAAATAAGGTTTTGAATACTCCAGAAGGGAATATGATGCAATTTCCATTTGAGCGGATGAATTATCAATAAATGATCAAAATGGTCTGGTTAGCTCAATCAATGCCAGCGTTTCGCCCCAGTTTGCCGTTGGGCTCGTCAGTTGGTACAGACTCACCTACCAATACGCGTGGCTAGCACATACTGAGAAGGCCATGCAAGACACAAAATACAAGCAGTATTGACGTCACGAGCATGCCAATGTGCTACGGGAGTCAAACTCCCTTTCATAAAGGCAAAAGGCTTACCTTGGCAATCCAAATACGGTTTTGAATATTCCAGAAGGGAATATGATGCAGTTTCCATTTGAGCGGATGAATTATCAATAAATGATCTAAATGGTCCGGTTAGCTCAAACAATGCCAGCGTTTCGCCCCAGTTTGCTGTTGGGCTCGTCAGTTGGTACAGACACACCTACCAATACGCGTGGCTAGCAAATACTGAGAAGGCCATGCAAGACACAAAATACAAGCAGTATTGACGTCACGAGCATGCCAATGTGCTACGGGAGTCAAACTCCCTTTCATCGAGACAAAAGCCTTACCTTGGCAATCCAAATAAGGTTTTGAATATTCCAGAAGGGAATATGATGCAGTTTCCATTTGAGCGGATGAATTATCAATAAATGATCAAAAACGTCCGGTTAGCTCAAACAATGCCAGCGTTTCGCCCCAGTGTGCCGTTGGGCTCGACAGTTGGTAAAGACACACCTACCAATAGGCGTGGCTAGCTTATACTGAGAAGGCCATGCAAGACACAAAATACAAGCAGTATTGACGTCACGAGCATTCCAATGTGCTACGGGAGTCAAACTCCCTTTCATGAAGACAAGAGCCTTACCTTGGCAATCCAAATAAGGTTTTGAATATTCCAGAAGGGAATATGGTGCAATTTCCATTTGAGCGGATGAATCATCAATAAATGATCAAAATGGTCCGGTTAGCTCATACAATGCCAGCGTTTCGCCCCAGTGTGCCGTTGGGCTCGTCAGTTGGTACAGACACACCTACCAATACGCGTGGCTAGCACATACAGAGAAGGCCATGCAAGACACAAAATACAAGCAGTATTGACGTCACGAGCATGCCAATGTGCTACGGGAGTCAAACTCCCTTTCATAAAGACAAAAGGCTTACCTTGGCAATGAAATACGGGTTTGAATATTCCAGAAGGGAATATGATGCAGTTTCTATTAGAGCGGATGAATTATCAATAAATGATCAAAATGGTCCGGTTAGCTCAAACAATGCCAGCGTTTCGCCCCAGTTTGCCGTTGGGCTCGTCAGTTGGTACAGACACACCTACCAATACGCGTGGCTAGCACATACTGAGAAGGCCATGCAAGACACAAAATACAAGCAGTATTGACGTCACGAGCATGCCAATGTGCTACGGGAGTCAAACTCCCTTTCATAAAGACAAAATACTTACCTTGTCAATCCAAATAAGGTTTTGAATATTCCAGAAGGGAACATGATGCAATTTCCATCTGAGCGGATGAATTATCAATAAATGATCAAAATGGTCCGGTTAGTTCAAACAATGCTAGCGTTTCGACCCAGTGTGCCGTTGGGCTCGTCAGTTGGTACAGACACACCTACCAATACGCGAGGCTAGCTTATTCCGAGAAGGCCATGCAAGACACAAATTACAAGCAGTATTGACGTCACGAGCATGCCAATGTGCTACGGGAGTCAAATTCCCTTTCATCGAGACAATAGCCTTACCTTGGCAATCCAAATAAGGTTTTGAATATTCCAGAAGGGAATATGATGCAGTTTCCATTTGAGCGGATGAATTATCAATAAATGATCAAAATTGTCCGGTTAGCTCAAACAATGCCAGCGTTTCGCCCCAGTGTGCCGTTGGGCTCGACAGTTGGTCAAGACACACCTACCAATAGGCGTGGCTAGCACATACTGAGAAGGCCATGCAAGACACAAAATACAAGCAGAATTGACGTCACGAGAATTCCAATGTGCTACGGGAGTGAAACTCCCTTTCATAAATGCAAAAACCTTACCTTGGCAATTCAAATAAGGTTTTGAATATTCCGGAAGGGAATATGATGCAGTTTCCATTTGAGCGGATGAATTATCAATAAATGATCAAAATCGTCCGGTTAGCTCAAACAATGCCAGCGTTTCGCCCCAGTGTGCCGTTGGGCTCGTCAGTTGGTAAAGACACACCTACCAACAGGCGTGGCTAGCACATACTGAGAAGGCCATGCAAGACACAAAATACAAGCAGTATTGACGTCACGAGAATTCCAATGTGCTTCGGGAGTCAAACTCCCTTTCATAAAGAAAAAAGCCTTACCTTGGCAATCCAAATAATGTTTTGAATATTAAAGAAGGGAATATGGTTCAGTTTCCATTTGAGCGGATGAATTATCAATAAATGATCAAAATCGTCCGGTTAGCTCAAGCAATGCCAGCATTCCGCCCCGGTGTGCCGTTGGGCTCGTCAGTTGGTAGAGACACACCTACCAATACGCGTGGCTAGCACATACTGAGAAGGCCATGCAAGACGCAAAATGCAAGCAGTATTGACGTCACGAGCATGCCAATGTGCTACGGGAGTCAAACTCCCTTTCATAAAGACAAAAGCCTTACCTTGGCAATCCAAATAAGGTTTGAATATTCCGGAAGGGAATATGATGCAATTTTTATCTGAGCGGATGAATTATCAATAAGTGATCAAAATGGTCCGGTTAGCTCAAACAATGCCAGCGTTTCGACCCAGTGTGCCGTTGAGCTCGTCAGTTGGTACAGACATGCCTACCAATACGCGAGGCTAGCTTATACCGAGAAGGCCATGCAAGACTCAAAATACAAGCAGTATTGACGTCACGAGCATGCCAATGTGCTACGGGAGTCAAACTCCCTTTCATCGAGACAATAGCCTTACCTTGGCAATCCATTAAGGTTTTTAATATTCCAGAAGGGAATATGATGCAGTTTCCATTTGAGCGGACGAATTATCAATAAATGATCAAAATGGTCCGGTTAGCTCAAACAATGCCAGCGTTTCGCCCCAGTGTGCCGTTGGGCTCGTCAGTTGGTACAGACACACCTACCGATACGCGCGGCTAGCACATACTGAGAAGGCCATGCAAGACACAAAATAAAAGCAGTATTGACGTCACGAGCATTCCAATGTGCTACGGGAGTCAAACTCCCTTTCTTAAAGACAAAAGCCTTACCTTGGCAATCCAAATACGGTTTTGAATATTCCAGAATGGAATATGATGCAGTTTCCATTTGAGCGGATGAATTATCAATAAATGATCAAAATGGACCGGTTAGCTCAAACAATGCCAGCGTTTCGCCCCAGTTTGCCGTTGGGCTCGTCAGTTGGTACAGACACACCTACCAATACGCGTGGCTAGCAAATACTGAGAAGGCCATGCAAGACACAAAATACAAGCAGTATTGACGTCACGAGCATGCCAATGTGCTACGGGAGTCAAACTCCCTTTCATAAAGACAAAAGTCTTACCTTGGCAATCCAAATAACGTTTGGAATACTCCAGAAGGGAATATGATGCAATTTCCATTTGAGCGGATGAATTATCAATAAATGATCAAAATGGTCCGGTTAGCTCAATCAATGCCAGCGTTTCGCCCCAGTGTGCCGTTGGGCTCGTCGGTTGGTACAGACACACCTACCAATACGCGTGGCTAGCACATACTGAGAAGGCCATGCAAGACACAAAATACAAGCAGTATTGACGTCACGAGCATGCCAATGTGCTACGGGAATCGAACTCCCTTTCATAAAGACAAAAGCCTTACCTTGGCAATCCAAATAATATTTTGAATATTCCAGAAGGGAATATGGTGCAGTTTCCATTTGAGCGGATGAATTATCAATAAATCATCAAAATGGTCCGGTTAGCTCAAGCAATGGCAAACTACCTCACTCCTCTTCTTGCCTAGAACGTCTCAATATAGCGCAGCCTTGGGTTTTTGTGTTTATCGACTCACATAACGTAAGGGCGGTGCTATTTGAGGATCCAACCAGCCTTCGGGCTGACTACCTAACAGACACACAGCTCAAACAATGCCAGCGTTTCGCCCCAGTGTGCCGTTGGGCTCGTCAGTTGGTACAGACACACCTACCAATACGCGCGGCTAGCACATATTGAGAAGGCCATGCAAGACAAAAAAAATACATGCAGTATTGACGTCACGAGCATGCCAATGTGCTACGGGAGTCAAACTCCCTTTCATAAAGACAAAAGCCTTACCTTGGCAATCCAAATACGGTTTAGAATATTCCAGAAGGGAATATGATGCAGTTTCCATTTGAGTGGATGAATTATCAATAAATGATCAAAATGGTCCGGTTAGCTCAAGCAATGCCAGCTTTCCGCCCCGGTGTGCCGTTGGGCTCGTCAGTTGGTAGAGACACACCTACTAATACGCGTGGCTAGCACATACTGAGAAGGCCATGCAATACGCAAAATGCAAGCAGTATTGACGTCACGAGCATGCCAATGTGCTACGGGAGTCAAACTCCCTTTCATAAAGACAAAAGCCTTACCTTGGCAATCCAAATAAGGTTTTGAATATTCCAGAAGGGAATATGATGCAATTTTCATCTGAGCGGATGAATTATCAATAAGTGATCAAAATGGTCCGGTTAGCTCAAACAATGCCAGCGTTTCGACCCAGTGTGCCGTTGAGCTCGTCAGTTGGTACAGACACGCCTACCAATACGCGAGGCTAGCATATACCGAGAAGGCCATGCAAGACACAAAATACAAGCAGTATTGACGTCACGAGCATGCCAATGTGCTACGGGAGTCAAACTCCCTTTCATCGAGACAATAGCCTTACCTTGGCAATCCATTAAGGTTTTTAATATTCCAGAAGGGAATATGATGCAGTTTCCATTTGAGCGGACGAATTATCAATAAATGATCAAAATGGTCCAGTTAGCTCAAACAATGCCAGCGTTTCGCCCCAGTGTGCCGTTGAGCTCGTCGGTTGGTACAGACACACCTACCAATACGCGTGGCTAGCACATACTGAGAAGGCCATGCAAGACACAAAATACAAGCAGTATTGACATCACGAGCATGCCAATGTGCTACGGGAGTCAAACTCCCTTTCATGAAGACAAAAGACTTACCTTGGCAATCCAAATAAGGTTTTGAATATTCCAGAAGGGAATATGGGGCAATTTCCATTTGAGCGGATGAATCATCAATAAATGATCAAAATGGTCCGGTTAGCTCAAACAATACCAGCGTTTTGCCCCAGTGTGCCGTTGGGCTCGTCAGTTGGTACAGGCACACCTGCCAATACGCGTGGTTAGCACATACTGAGAAGGCCATGCAAGTCACAAAATACTAGCAGTATTGACGTCACGAGCATGCCAATGTGCTACGGGAGTCAAATTCCCTTTCATAAAGGCAAAAGCCTTACCTTGGCAATCCAAATAAGGTTTTGGATATTCCGGAAGGGAATATGATGCAGTTTCCATTTGAGCGGATGAATTATCAATAAATGATCAAAATCGTCCGGTTAGCTCAAACAATGCCAGCGTTTCGCCCCAGTGTGCCGTTGGGCTCGTCAGTTGGTAAAGACACACCTACCAATAGGCGTGGCTAGCACATACTGAGAAGGCCATGCAAGACACAAAATACAAGCAGTATTGACGTCACGAGAATTCCAATGTGCTTCGGGAGTCAAACTCCCTTTCATAAAGAAAAAGCCTTACCTTGGCAATCCAAATAATGTTTTGAATATTCAAGAAGGGAATATGGTGTAGTTTCCATTTGAGCGGATGAATTATCAATAAATCATCAAAATGGTCCGGTTAGCTCAAACAATGCCAGCGTTTCGCCCCAGTGTGCCGTTGGGCTCGTCAGTTGGTACAGACACACCTACCGATACGCGCGGCTTGCACATACTGAGAAGGCCATGCAAGACACAAAATACAAGCAGTATTGACGTCACGAGCATTCCAATGTGCTACGGGAGTCAAACTCCCTTTCATAAAGACAAAAGCCTTACCTTGGCAATCCAAATACGGTTTTGAATATTCCAGAATGGAATATGATGCAGTTTCCATTTGAGCGGATGAATTATCAATAAATGATCAAAATGGTCCGGTTAGCCCAAACAATGCCAGTGTTTCGCCCCAGTTTGCCGTTGGGCTCGTCAGTTGGTACAGACACACCTACCAATACGCGTGGCTAGCAAATACTGAGAAGGCCATGCAAGACACAAAATACAAGCAGTATTGACGTCACGAGCATGCCAATGTGCTACGGGAGTCAAACTCCCTTTCATAAAGACAAAAGTCTTACCTTGGCAATCCAAATAAGGTTTTGAATACTCCAGAAGGGAATATGATGCAATTTCCATTTGAGCGGATGAATTATCAATAAATGATCAAAATGGTCTGGTTAGCTCAATTAATGCCAGCGTTTCGCCCCAGTGTGCCGTTGGGCTCGTCAGTTGGTACAGACTCACCTACCAATACGCGTGGCTAGCACATACTGAGAAGGCCATGCAAGACACAAAATACAAGCAGTATTGACGTCACGAGCATGCCAATGTGCTACGGGAGTCAAACTCCCTTTCATAAAGGCAAAAGGCTTACCTTGGCAATCCAAATACGGTTTTGAATATTCCAGAAGGGAATATGATGCAGTTTCCATTTGAGCGGATGAATTATCAATAAATGATCTAAATGGTCCGGTTAGCTCAAACAATGCCAGCGTTTCGCCCCAGTTTGCCGTTGGGCTCGTCAGTTGGTACAGACACACCTACCAATACGCGTGGCTAGCAAATACTGAGAAGGCCATGCACGACACAAAATACAAGCAGTATTGACGTCACGAGCATGCCAATGTGCTACGGGAGTCAAACTCCCTTTCATCGAGACAAAAGCCTTACCTTGGCAATCCAAATAAGGTTTTGAATATTCCAGAAGGGAATATGATGCAGTTTCCATTTGAGCGGATGAATTATCAATAAATGATCAAAAACGTCCGGTTAGCTCAAACAATGCCAGCGTTTCGCCCCAGTGTGCCGTTGGGCTCGACAGTTGGTAAAGACACACCTACCAATAGGCGTGGCTAGCTTATACTGAGAAGGCCATGCAAGACACAAAATACAAGCAGTATTGACGTCACGAGCATTCCAATGTGCTACTGGAGTCAAACTCCCTTTCATGAAGACAAGAGCCTTACCTTGGCAATCCAAATAAGGTTTTGAATATTCCAGAAGGGAATATGGTGCAATTTCCATTTGAGCGGATGAATCATCAATAAATGATCAAAATGGTCCGGTTAGCTCATGCAATGCCAGCGTTTCGCCCCAGTGTGCCGTTGGGCTCGTCAGTTGGTACAGACACACCTACCAATACGCGTGGCTAGCACATACAGAGAAGGCCATGCAAGACACAAAATACAAGCAGTATTGACGTCGCGAGCATGCCAATGTGCTACGGGAGTCAATCTCCCTTTCATAAAGACAAAAGGCTTACCTTGGCAATGAAATACGGGTTTGAATATTCCAGAAGGGAATATGATGCAGTTTCTATTTGAGCGGATGGATTATCAATAAATGATCAATATGGTCCGGTTAGCTCAAACAATGCCAGCGTTTCGCCCCAGTTTGCCGTTGGGCTCGTCAGTTGGTACAGACACACCTACCAATACGCGTGGCTAGCACATACTGAGAAGGCCATGCAAGACACAAAATACAAGCAGTATTGACGTCACGAGCATGCCAATGTGCTACGGGAGTCAAACTCCCTTTCATAAAGACAAAAGACTTACCTTGTCAATCCAAGTAAGGTTTTGAATATTCCAGAAGGGAACATGATGCAATTTCCATCTGAGCGGATGAATTATCAATAAATGATCAAAATGGTCCGGTTAGTTCAAACAATGCCAGCTTTTCGACCCAGTGTGCCGTTGGGCTCGTCAGTTGGTACAGACACACCTACCAATACGCGAGGCTAGCTTATTCCAAAAAGGCCATGCAAGACACATATTACAAGCAGTATTGACGTCACGAGCATGCCAATGTGCTACGGGAGTCAAATTCCCTTTCATCGAGACAATAGCCTTACCTTGGCAATCCAAATAAGGTTTTGAATATTCCAGAAGGGAATATGATGCAGTTTCCATTTGAGCGGATGAATTATCAATAAATGATCAAAATTGTCCGGTTAGCTCAAACAATGCCAGCGTTTCGCCCCAGTGTGCCGTTGGACTCGACAGTTGGTAAAGACACACCTACCAATAGGCGTGGCTAGCACATACTGAGAAGGCCATGCAAGACACAAAATACAAGCAGAATTGACGTCACGAGAATTCCAATGTGCTACGGGAGTCAAACTCCCTTTCATAAATGCAAAAACCTTACCTTGGCAATTCAAATAAGGTTTTGAATATTCCGGAAGGGAATATGATGCAGTTTCCATTTGAGCGGATGAATTATCAATAAATGATCAAAATCGTCCGGTTAGCTCAAACAATGCCAGCGTTTCGCCCCAGTGTGCCGTTGGGCTCGTCAGTTGGTAAAGACACACCTACCAACAGGCGTGGCTAGCACATACTGAGAAGGCCATGCAAGACACAAAATACAAGCAGTATTGACGTCACGAGAATTCCAATGTGCTTCGGGAGTCAAACTCCCTTTCATAAAGAAAAAAGCCTTACCTTGGCAATCCAAATAATGTTTTGAATATTAAAGAAGGGAATATGGTGCAGTTTCCATTTGAGCGGATGAATTATCAATAAATGATCAAAATCGTCCGGTTAGCTCAAGCAATGCCAGCATTCCGCCCCGGTGTGCCGTTGGGCTCGTCAGTTGGTAGAGACACACCTACCAATACGCGTGGCTAGCACATACTGAGAAGGCCATGCAAGACGCAAAATGCAAGCAGTATTGACGTCACGAGCATGCCAATGTGCTACGGGAGTCAAACTCCCTTTCATAAAGACAAAAGCCTTACCTTGGCAATCCAAATAAGGTTTTGAATATTCCAGAAGGGAATATGATGCAATTTTCATCTGAGCGGATGAATTATCAATAAGTGATCAAAATGGTCCGGTTAGCTCAAACAATGCCAGCGTTTCGACCCAGTGTGCCGTTGAGCTCGTCAGTTGGTACAGACACGCCTACCAATACGCGAGGCTAGCTTATACCGAGAAGGCCATGCAAGACACAAAATACAAGCAGTATTGACGTCACGAGCATGCCAATGTGCTACGGGAGTCAAACTCCCTTTCATCGAGACAATAGCCTTACCTTGGCAATCCATTAAGGTTTTTAATATTCCAGAAGGGAATATGATGCAGTTTCCATTTGAGCGGACGAATTATCAATAAATGATCAAAATGGTCCGGTTAGCTCAAACAATGCCAGCGTTTCGCCCCAGTGTGCCGTTGGGCTCGTCAGTTGGTACAGACACACCTACCAATACGCGCGGCTAGCACATACTGAGAAGGCCATGCAAGACACAAAATACAAGCAGTATTGACGTCACGAGCATTCCAATGTGCTACGGGAGTCAAACTCCCTTTCTTAAAGACAAAAGCCTTACCTTGGCAATCCAAATACGGTTTTGAATATTCCAGAATGGAATATGATGCAGTTTCCATTTGAGCGGATGAATTATCAATAAATGATCAAAATGGACCGGTTAGCTCAAACAATGCCAGCGTTTCGCCCCAGTTTGCCGTTGGGCTCGTCAGTTGGTACAGACACACCTACCAATACGCGTGGCTAGCAAATACTGAGAAGGCCATGCAAGACACAAAATACAAGCAGTATTGACGTCACGAGCATGCCAATGTGCTACGGGAATCGAACTCCCTTTCATAAAGACAAAAGCCTTACCTTGGCAATCCAAATAATATTTTGAATATTCCAGAAGGGAATATGGTGCAGTTTCCATTTGAGCGGATGAACTATCAATAAATCATCAAAATGGTCCGGTTAGCTCAAGCAATGGCAAACTACCTCACTCCTCTTCTTGCCTAGAACGTCTCAATATAGCGCAGCCTTGGGTTTTTGTGTTTATCGACTCACATAACGTAACGGCGGTGCTATTTGAGGATCCAACCAGCCTTCGGGCTGACTACCTAACAGACACACAGCTCAAACAATGCCAGCGTTTCGCCCCAGTGTGCCGTTGGGCTCGTCAGTTGGTACAGACACACCTACCAATACGCGCGGCTAGCACATATTGAGAAGGCCATGCAAGACAAAAAAATACATGCAGTATTGACGTCACGAGGATGCCAATGTGCAACGGGAGTCAAACTCCCTTTCATAAAGACAAAAGCCTTACCTTGGCAATCCAAATACGGTTTAGAATATTCCAGAAGGGAATATGATGCAGTTTCCATTTGAGTGGATGAATTATCAATAAATGATCAAAATGGTCCGGTTAGCTCAAGCAATGCCAGCTTTCCGCCCCGGTGTGCCGTTGGGCTCGTCAGTTGGTAGAGACACACCTACTAATACGCGTGGCTAGCACATACTGAGAAGGCCATGCAATACGCAAAATGCAAGCAGTATTGACGTCACGAGCATGCCAATGTGCTACGGGAGTCAAACTCCCTTTCATAAAGACAAAAGCCTTACCTTGGCAATCCAAATAAGGTTTTGAATATTCCAGAAGGGAATATGATGCAATTTTCATCTGAGCGGATGAATTATCAATAAGTGATCAAAATGGTCCGGTTAGCTCAAACAATGCCAGCGTTTCGCCCCAGTGTGCCGTTGAGCTCGTCGGTTGGTACAGACACACCTACCAATACGCGTGGCTAGCACATACTGAGAAGGCCATGCAAGACACAAAATACAAGCAGTATTGACGTCACGAGCATGCCAATGTGCTCCGGGAGTCAAACTCCCTTTCATGAAGACAAAAGACTTACCTTGGCAATCCAAATAAGGTTTTGAATATTCCAGAAGGGAATATGGGGCAATTTCCATTTGAGCGGATGAATCATCAATAAATGATCAAAATGGTCCGGTTAGCTCAAACAATACCAGCGTTTTGCCCCAGTGTGCCGTTGGGCTCGTCAGTTGGTACAGGCACACCTGCCAATACGCGTGGTTAGCACATACTGAGAAGGCCATGCAAGTCACAAAATACTAGCAGTATTGACGTCACGAGCATGCCAATGTGCTACGGGAGTCAAATTCCCTTTCATAAAGGCAAAAGCCTTACCTTGGCAATCCAAATAAGGTTTTGGATATTCCGGAAGGGAATATGATGCAGTTTCCATTTGAGCGGATGAATAATCAATAAATGATCGAAATCGTCCGGTTAGCTCAAACAATGCCAGCGTTTCGCCCCAGTGTGCCGTTGGGCTCGTCAGTTGGTAAAGACACACCTACCAATAGGCGTGGCTAGCACATACTGAGAAGGCCATGCAAGGCACAAAATACAAGCAGTATTGACGTCACGAGAATTCCAATGTGCTTCGGGAGTCAAACTCCCTTTCATAAAGAAAAAAGCCTTACCTTGGCAATCCAAATAATGTTTTGAATATTCCAGAATGGAATATGATGCAGTTTCCATTTGAGCGGATGAATTATCAATAAATGATCAAAATGGTCCGGTTAGCTCAAACAATGCCAGCGTTTCGCCCCAGTTTGCCGTTGGGCTCGTCAGTTGGTACAGACACACCTACCAATACGCGTGGCTAGTAAATACTGAGAAGGCCATGCAAGACACAAAATACAAGCAGTATTGACGTCACGAGCATGCCAATGTGCTACGGGAGTCAAACTCCCTTTCATAAAGACAAAAGTCTTACCTTGGCAATCCAAATAAGGTTTTGAATACTCCAGAAGGGAATATGATGCAATTTCCATTTGAGCGGATGAATTATCAATAAATGATCAAAATGATCCGGTAAGCTCAATCAATGCCAGCGTTTCGCCCCAGTGTGCCGTTGGGCTCGTCAGTTGGTACAGACTCACCTACCAATACGCGTGGCTAGCACATACTGAGAAGGCCATGCAAGACACAAAATACAAGCAGTATTGACGTCACGAGCATGATAATGTGCTACGGGAGTCAAACTCCCTTTCATAAAGACAAAAGGCTTACCTTGGCAATCCAAATACGGTTTTGAATATTCCAGAAGGGAATATGATGCAGTTTCCATTTGAGCGGATGAATTATCAATAAATGATCTAAATGGTCAGGTTAGCTCAAACAATGCCAGCGTTTCTCCCCAGTTTGCCGTTGGGCTCGTCAGTTGGTACAGACACACCTACCAATACGCGTGGCTAGCAAATACTGAGAAGGCCATGCAAGACACAAAATACAAGCAGTATTGACGTCACGAGCATGCCAATGTGCTACGGGAGTCAAACTCCCTTTCATAAAGACAAAAGCCTTAACTTGGCAATCCAAATAAGGTTTTGAATATTCCGGAAGGGAACATGATGCAATTTCCATCTGAGCGGATGACTTATCAATAAATGATCAAAATGGTCCCGTTGGCTCCAGCAATGCCAGTGTTTCGACCCAGTGTGCCGTTGGGCTCGTCAGTTGGTACAGACACACTTACCAATACGCGAGACTAGCTTATTCTGAGAAGGCCATGCAAGACACAAGATACAAGCAGTATTGACGTCACGAGCATGCCAATGTGCTACGGGAGTCAAACTCCCTTTCATAAAGACAAAAGCCTTAACTTGGCAATCCAAATAAGGTTTTGAATATTCCAGAAGGGAATATGGTGCAGTTTCCATTTGAGCGGATAAATTATCAATAAATCATCAAAATGGTCCGGTTAGCTCAAACAATGCCAGCGTTTCGCCCCAGTGTGCCGTTGGGCTCGTCAGTTGGTACAGACACACCTACCAATACGCGCGGCTAGCACATACGGAGAAGGCCATGCAAGACACAAAATACAAACAGTATTGACGTCACGAGCATGCCAATGTGCTACGGGAGTCAAACTCCCTTTCATAAAGACAAAAGCCTTACCTTGGCAATCCAAATAAGGTTTTGAATATTCCAGAAGGGAATATGATGCAATTTTCATCTGAGCGGATGAATTATCAATAAGTGATAAAAATGGTCCGGTTAGATCAAACAATGCCAGCGTTTCGACCCAGTGTGCCGTTGAGCTTGTCAGTTGGTACAGACACACCTACAAATACGCGAGGCTAGCTTATACCGAGAAGGCCATGCAAGACACAAAATACAAGCAGTATTGACGTCACGAGCATGCCAATGTGCTACGGGAGTCAAACTCCCTTTCATAAAGACAAAAGCCTTACCTAGGCAATCCAAATACGGTTTTGAATATTCCAGAAGGGAATATGATGCAGTTTCCATTTGAGTGGATGAATTATCAATAAATGATCAAAATGGTCCGGTTAGCTCAAGCAATGCCAGCTTTCCGCCCCGGTGTGCCGTTGGGCTCGTCAGTTTGTAGAGACACACCTACCAATACGCGTGGCTAGCACATACTGAGAAGGCCATGCAAGACACAAAATACAAGCAGTATTGACGTCACGAGAATTCCAATGTGCTTCGGGAGTCAAACTCCCTTTCATAAAGAAAAAAGCCTTACCTTGGCAATCCAAATAATGTTTTGAATATTCAAGAAGGGAATATGATGCAGTTTCCATTTGAGCGGATGAATTATCAATAAATGATCAAAATCGTCCGGTTAGCTCATACAATGAAAGCGTTTCGCCCCAGTGTGCCGTTGGGCTCGTCAGTTGGTAAAGACACACCTACCAATAGGCGTGGCTAGCACATACTGAGAAGGCCATGCAAGACACAAAATACAAGCAGTATTGACGTCACGAGAATTCCAATGTGCTTCGGGAGTCAAACTCCCTTTCATAAAGAAAAAAGCCTTACCTTGGCAATCCAAATAATGTTTTGAATATTCAAGAAGGGAATATGGTGTAGTTTCCATTTGAGCGGATGAATAATCAATAAATCATCAAAATGGTCTGGTTAGCTCAAACAATGCCAGCGTTTCGCCCCAGTGTGCCGTTGGGCTCGTCAGTTGGTACAGACACACCTACCGATACGCGCGGCTAGCACATACTGAGAAGGCCATGCAAGACACAAAATACAAGCAGTATTGACGTCACGAGCATTCCAATGTGCTACGGGAGTCAAACTCCCTTTCTTAAAGACAAAAGCCTTACCTTGGCAATCCAAATACGGTTTTGAATATTCCAGAATGGAATATGATGCAGTTTCCATTTGAGCGGATGAATTATCAATAAATGATCAAAATGGTCCGGTTAGCTCAAACAATGCCAGCGTTTCGCCCCAGTTTGCCGTTGGGCTCGTCAGTTGGTACAGACACACCTACCAATACGCGTGGCTAGCAAATACTGAGAAGGCCATGCAAGACACAAAATACAAGCAGTATTGACGTCACGAGCATGCCAATGTGCCACGGGAGTCAAACTCCCTTTCATAAAGACAAAAGTCTTACCTTGGCAATCCAAATAAGGTTTTGAATACTCCAGAAGGGAATATGATGCAATTTCCATTTGAGCGGATGAATTATCAATAAATGATCAAAATGGTCCGGTTAGCTCAATCAATGCCAGCGTTTCGCCCCAGTGTGCCGTTGGGCTCGTCAGTTGGTACAGACTCACCTACCAATACGCGTGGCTAGCACATACTGAGAAGGCCATGCAAGACACAAAATACAAGCAGTATTGACGTCACGAGCATGATAATGTGCTACGGGAGTCAAACTCCCTTTCATAAAGACAAAAGGCTTACCTTGGCAATCCAAATACGGTTTTGAATATTCCAGAAGGGAATATGATGCAGTTTCCATTTGAGCGGATGAATTATCAATAAATTATCTAAATGGTCCGGTTAGCTCAAACAATGCCAGCGTTTCGCCCCAGTTTGCCGTTGGGCTCGTCAGTTGGTACAGACACACCTACCAATACGCGTGGCTAGCAAATACTGAGAAGGCCATGCAAGACACAAAATACAAGCAGTATTGACGTCACGAGCATGCCAATGTACTACTGGAGTCAAACTCCCTTTCATAAAGACAAAAGCCTTAACTTGGCAATCCAAATAAGGTTTTGAATATTCCGGAAGGGAACATGATGCAATTTCCATCTGAGCGGATGAATTATCAATAAATGATCAAAATGGTCCCGTTGGCTCAAGCAATGCCAGTGTTTCGACCCAGTGTGCCGTTGGGCTCGTCAGTTGGTACAGACACACTTACCAATACGCGAGACTAGCTTATTCCGAGAAGGCCATGCAAGACACAAGATACAAGCAGTATTGACGTCACGAGCATGCCAATGTGCTACGGGAGTCAAACTCCCTTTCATCGAGACAAAAGCCTTACCTTGGCAATCCAAATAAGGTTTTGAATATTCCAGAAGGGAATATGATGCAGTTTCCATTTGAGCGGATGAATTATCAATAAATGATCAAAAACTTCCGGTTAGCTCAAACAATGCCAGCGTTTCGCCCCAGTGTGCCGTTGGGCTCGACAGTTGGTAAAGACACAACTACCAATAGGCGTGGCTAGCTTATACTGAGAAGGCCATGCAAGACACAAAATACAAGCTGTATTGACGTCACGAGCATTCCAATGTGCTACGGGAGTCAAACTCCCTTTCATAAAGACAAAAGCCTTACATTGGCAATCCAAATAATGTTTTGAATATTCCAGAAGGGAATATGGTGCAGTTTCCATTTGAGCGGATAAATTATCAATAAATCGTCAAAATGGTCCGGTTAACTCAAACAATGCCAGCGTTTCGCCCCAGTGTGCCGTTGGGCTCGTCAGTTGGTACAGACACACCTACCAATACGCGCGGCTAGCACATACGGAGAAGGCCATGCAAGACACAAAATACAAACAGTATTGACGTCACGAGCATGCCAATGTGCTACGGGAGTCAAACTCCCTTTCATAAAGACAAAAGCCTTACCTTGGCAATCCAAATAAGGTTTTGAATATTCCAGAAGGGAATATGATGCAATTTTCATCTGAGCGGATGAATTATCAATAAGTGATAAAAATGGTCCGGTTAGATCAAACAATGCCAGCGTTTCGACCCAGTGTGCCGTTGAGCTTGTCAGTTGGTACAGACACACCTACAAATACGCGAGGCTTGCTTATACCGAGAAGGCCATGCAAGACACAAAATACAAGCAGTATTGACGTCACGAGCATGCCAATGTGCTACGGGAGTCAAACTCCCTTTCATAAAGACAAAAGCCTTACCTAGGCGATCCAAATACGGTTTTGAATATTCCAGAAGGGAATATGGTACAGTTTCCATTTGAGCGGATGAATTATGAATAAATCATCAAAATGGTCCGGTTAGGTCAAGCAATGGCAAACTACCTCACTCCTCTTCTTGCCTAGAACGCCTCAATATAGCGCTGCCTTGGGTTTTTGTGTGTATCAACTCACATCATGTAACGGCGGTGCTATTTGAGGATCCAACCAGACTTCGGGGTGACTACCAAACAGACACACAGCTCAAACAATGCCAGAGTTTCGCCCCAGTGTGCCGTTGGGCTCGTCAGTTGGTACAGACACACCTACCAATACGCGCGGCTAGCACATACTGAGAAGGCCATGCAAGACACAAAATACAAGCAGTATTGACGTCACGAGCATGCCAATGTGCTACGGGAGTCATACTCCCTTTCATAAAGACAAAAGCCTTACCTAGGCAATCCAAATACGGTTTTGAATATTCCAGAAGGGAATATGATGCAGTTTCCATTTGAGTGGATGAATTATCAATAAATGATCAAAATGGTCCGGTTAGCTCAAGCAATGCCAGCTTTCCGCCCCGGTGTGCCGTTGGGCTCGTCAGTTGGTAGAGACACACCTACCAATACGCGTGGCTAGCACATACTGAGAAGGCCATGCAAGACGCAAAATGCAAGCAGTATTGACGTCACGAGCATGCCAATGTGCTACGGGAGTCAAACTCCCTTTCATAAAGACAAAAGCCTTACCTTGGCAATCCAAATAAGGTTTTGAATATTCCAGAAGGGAATATGATGCAATTTTCATCTGAGCGGATGAATTATCAATAAGTGATCAAAATGGTCCGGTTAGCTCAAACAATGCCAGCGTTTCGACCCAGTGTGCCGTTGAGCTCGTCAGTTGGTACAGACACGCCTACCAATACGCGAGGCTAGCTTATACAGAGAAGGCCATGCAAGACACAAAATACAAGCAGTATTGACGTCACGAGCATGCCAATGTGCTACAGGAGTCAAACTCCCTTTCATCGAGACAATAGCCTTACCTTGGCAATCCATTAAGGTTTTTAATATTCCAGAAGGGAATATGATGCAGTTTCCATTTGAGCGGACGAATTATCAATAAATGATCAAAATGGTCCGGTTAGCTCAAATAATTCCAGCGTTTCGCCCCAGTGTGCCGTTGAGCTCGTCGGTTGGTACAGACACACCTACCAATACGCGTGGCTAGCACATACTGAGAAGGCCATGCAAGACACAAAATACAAGCAGTATTGACGTCACGAGCATGCCAATGTGCTACGGGAGTCAAACTCCCTTTCATAAAGACAAAAGCCTTAACTTGGCAATCCAAATAAGGTTTTGAATATTCCGGAAGGGAACATGATGCAATTTCCATCTGAGCGGATGACTTATCAATAAATGATCAAAATGGTCCCGTTGGCTCAAGCAATGCCAGTGTTTCGACCCAGTGTGCCGTTGGGCTCGTCAGTTGGTACAGACACACTTACCAATACGCGAGACTAGCTTATTCCGAGAAGGCCATGCAAGACACAAGATACAAGCAGTATTGACGTCACGAGCATGCCAATGTGCTACGGGAGTCAAACTCCCTTTCATCGAGACAAAAACCTTACCTTGGCAATCCAAATAAGGTTTTGAATATTCCAGAAGGGAATATGATGCAATTTTCATCTGAGCGGATGAATTATCAATAAGTGATCAAAATGGTCCGGTTAGCTCAAACAATGCCAGCGTTTCGACCCAGTGTGCCGTTGAGCTCGTCAGTTGGTACAGACACGCCTACCAATACGCGAGGCTAGCTTATACAGAGAAGGCCATGCAAGACACAAAATACAAGCAGTATTGACGTCACGAGCATGCCAATGTGCTACAGGAGTCAAACTCCCTTTCATCGAGACAATAGCCTTACCTTGGCAATCCATTAAGGTTTTTAATATTCCAGAAGGGAATATGATGCAGTTTCCATTTGAGCGGACGAATTATCAATAAATGATCAAAATGGTCCGGTTAGCTCAAATAATTCCAGCGTTTCGCCCCAGTGTGCCGTTGAGCTCGTCGGTTGGTACAGACACACCTACAAATACGCGAGGCTAGCTTATACCGAGAAGGCCATGCAAGACACAAAATACAAGCAGTATTGACGTCACGAGCATGCCAATGTGCTACGGGAGTCAAACTCCCTTTCATAAAGACAAAAGCCTTACCTAGGCAATCCAAATACGGTTTTGAATATTCCAGAAGGGAATATGATGCAGTTTCCATTTGAGTGGATGAATTATCAATAAATGATCAAAATGGTCCGGTTAGCTCAAGCAATGCCAGCTTTCCGCCCCGGTGTGCCGTTGGGCTCGTCAGTTTGTAGAGACACACCTACCAATACGCGTGGCTAGC
Organism: Meconema thalassinum; assembly: GCA_946902985.2. Taxonomy (NCBI): domain Eukaryota; kingdom Metazoa; phylum Arthropoda; class Insecta; order Orthoptera; family Tettigoniidae; genus Meconema; species Meconema thalassinum. Next base: position 346,791,174 of record OX336390.1, read on the forward strand.
ACATACTGAGAAGGCCATGCAAGACACAAAATACAAGCAGTATTGACGTCACGAGAATTCCAATGTGCTTCGGGAGTCAAACTCCCTTTCATAAAGAAAAAAGCCTTACCTTGGCAATCCAAATAATGTTTTGAATATTCAAGAAGGGAATATGATGCAGTTTCCATTTGAGCGGATGAATTATCAATAAATGATCAAAATCGTCCGGTTAGCTCATACAATGAAAGCGTTTCGCCCCAGTGTGCCGTTGGGCTCGTCAGTTGGTAAAGACACACCTACCAATAGGCGTGGCTAGCACATACTGAGAAGGCCATGCAAGACACAAAATACAAGCAGTATTGACGTCACGAGAATTCCAATGTGCTTCGGGAGTCAAACTCCCTTTCATAAAGAAAAAAGCCTTACCTTGGCAATCCAAATAATGTTTTGAATATTCAAGAAGGGAATATGGTGTAGTTTCCATTTGAGCGGATGAATAATCAATAAATCATCAAAATGGTCTGGTTAGCTCAAACAATGCCAGCGTTTCGCCCCAGTGTGCCGTTGGGCTCGTCAGTTGGTACAGACACACCTACCGATACGCGCGGCTAGCACATACTGAGAAGGCCATGCAAGACACAAAATACAAGCAGTATTGACGTCACGAGCATTCCAATGTGCTACGGGAGTCAAACTCCCTTTCTTAAAGACAAAAGCCTTACCTTGGCAATCCAAATACGGTTTTGAATATTCCAGAATGGAATATGATGCAGTTTCCATTTGAGCGGATGAATTATCAATAAATGATCAAAATGGTCCGGTTAGCTCAAACAATGCCAGCGTTTCGCCCCAGTTTGCCGTTGGGCTCGTCAGTTGGTACAGACACACCTACCAATACGCGTGGCTAGCAAATACTGAGAAGGCCATGCAAGACACAAAATACAAGCAGTATTGACGTCACGAGCATGCCAATGTGCCACAGGAGTCAAACTCCCTTTCATAAAGACAAAAGTCTTACCTTGGCAATCCAAATAAGGTTTTGAATACTCCAGAAGGGAATATGATGCAATTTCCATTTGAGCGGATGAATTATCAATAAATGATCAAAATGGTCCGGTTAGCTCAATCAATGCCAGCGTTTCGCCCCAGTGTGCCGTTGGGCTCGTCAGTTGGTACAGACTCACCTACCAATACGCGTGGCTAGCACATACTGAGAAGGCCATGCAAGACACAAAATACAAGCAGTATTGACGTCACGAGCATGATAATGTGCTACGGGAGTCAAACTCCCTTTCATAAAGACAAAAGGCTTACCTTGGCAATCCAAATACGGTTTTGAATATTCCAGAAGGGAATATGATGCAGTTTCCATTTGAGCGGATGAATTATCAATAAATGATCTAAATGGTCCGGTTAGCTCAAACAATGCCAGCGTTTCGCCCCAGTTTGCCGTTGGGCTCGTCAGTTGGTACAGACACACCTACCAATACGCGTGGCTAGCAAATACTGAGAAGGCCATGCAAGACACAAAATACAAGCAGTATTGACGTCACGAGCATGCCAATGTACTACTGGAGTCAAACTCCCTTTCATAAAGACAAAAGCCTTAACTTGGCAATCCAAATAAGGTTTTGAATATTCCGGAAGGGAACATGATGCAATTTCCATCTGAGCGGATGAATTATCAATAAATGATCAAAATGGTCCCGTTGGCTCAAGCAATGCCAGTGTTTCGACCCAGTGTGCCGTTGGGCTCGTCAGTTGGTACAGACACACTTACCAATACGCGAGACTAGCTTATTCCGAGAAGGCCATGCAAGACACAAGATACAAGCAGTATTGACGTCACGAGCATGCCAATGTGCTACGGGAGTCAAACTCCCTTTCATCGAGACAAAAGCCTTACCTTGGCAATCCAAATAAGGTTTTGAATATTCCAGAAGGGAATATGATGCAGTTTCCATTTGAGCGGATGAATTATCAATAAATGATCAAAAACTTCCGGTTAGCTCAAACAATGCCAGCGTTTCGCCCCAGTGTGCCGTTGGGCTCGACAGTTGGTAAAGACACAACTACCAATAGGCGTGGCTAGCTTATACTGAGAAGGCCATGCAAGACACAAAATACAAGCTGTATTGACGTCACGAGCATTCCAATGTGCTACGGGAGTCAAACTCCCTTTCATAAAGACAAAAGCCTTACATTGGCAATCCAAATAATGTTTTGAATATTCCAGAAGGGAATATGGTGCAGTTTCCATTTGAGCGGATAAATTATCAATAAATCGTCAAAATGGTCCGGTTAACTCAAACAATGCCAGCGTTTCGCCCCAGTGTGCCGTTGGGCTCGTCAGTTGGTACAGACACACCTACCAATACGCGCGGCTAGCACATACGGAGAAGGCCATGCAAGACACAAAATACAAACAGTATTGACGTCACGAGCATGCCAATGTGCTACGGGAGTCAAACTCCCTTTCATAAAGACAAAAGCCTTACCTTGGCAATCCAAATAAGGTTTTGAATATTCCAGAAGGGAATATGATGCAATTTTCATCTGAGCGGATGAATTATCAATAAGTGATAAAAATGGTCCGGTTAGATCAAACAATGCCAGCGTTTCGACCCAGTGTGCCGTTGAGCTTGTCAGTTGGTACAGACACACCTACAAATACGCGAGGCTAGCTTATACCGAGAAGGCCATGCAAGACACAAAATACAAGCAGTATTGACGTCACGAGCATGCCAATGTGCTACGGGAGTAAAAACTCCCTTTCATAAAGACAAAAGCCTTACCTAGGCAATCCAAATACGGTTTTGAATATTCCAGAAGGGAATATGGTACAGTTTCCATTTGAGCGGATGAATTATGAATAAATCATCAAAATGGTCCGGTTAGGTCAAGCAATGGCAAACTACCTCACTCCTCTTCTTGCCTAGAACGCCTCAATATAGCGCTGCCTTGGGTTTTTGTGTGTATCAACTCACATCATGTAACGGCGGTGCTATTTGAGGATCCAACCAGACTTCGGGGTGACTACCAAACAGACACACAGCTCAAACAATGCCAGAGTTTCGCCCCAGTGTGCCGTTGGGCTCGTCAGTTGGTACAGACACACCTACCAATACGCGCGGCTAGCACATACTGAGAAGGCCATGCAAGACACAAAATACAAGCAGTATTGACGTCACGAGCATGCCAATGTGCTACGGGAGTCATACTCCCTTTCATAAAGACAAAAGCCTTACCTAGGCAATCCAAATACGGTTTTGAATATTCCAGAAGGGAATATGATGCAGTTTCCATTTGAGTGGATGAATTATCAATAAATGATCAAAATGGTCCGGTTAGCTCAAGCAATGCCAGCTTTCCGCCCCGGTGTGCCGTTGGGCTCGTCAGTTGGTAGAGACACACCTACCAATACGCGTGGCTAGCACATACTGAGAAGGCCATGCAAGACGCAAAATGCAAGCAGTATTGACGTCACGAGCATGCCAATGTGCTACGGGAGTCAAACTCCCTTTCATAAAGACAAAAGCCTTACCTTGGCAATCCAAATAAGGTTTTGAATATTCCAGAAGGGAATATGATGCAATTTTCATCTGAGCGGATGAATTATCAATAAGTGATCAAAATGGTCCGGTTAGCTCAAACAATGCCAGCGTTTCGACCCAGTGTGCCGTTGAGCTCGTCAGTTGGTACAGACACGCCTACCAATACGCGAGGCTAGCTTATACAGAGAAGGCCATGCAAGACACAAAATACAAGCAGTATTGACGTCACGAGCATGCCAATGTGCTACAGGAGTCAAACTCCCTTTCATCGAGACAATAGCCTTACCTTGGCAATCCATTAAGGTTTTTAATATTCCAGAAGGGAATATGATGCAGTTTCCATTTGAGCGGACGAATTATCAATAAATGATCAAAATGGTCCGGTTAGCTCAAATAATTCCAGCGTTTCGCCCCAGTGTGCCGTTGAGCTCGTCGGTTGGTACAGACACACCTACCAATACGCGTGGCTAGCACATACTGAGAAGGCCATGCAAGACACAAAATACAAGCAGTATTGACGTCACGAGCATGCCAATGTGCTACGGGAGTCAAACTCCCTTTCATAAAGACAAAAGCCTTAACTTGGCAATCCAAATAAGGTTTTGAATATTCCGGAAGGGAACATGATGCAATTTCCATCTGAGCGGATGACTTATCAATAAATGATCAAAATGGTCCCGTTGGCTCAAGCAATGCCAGTGTTTCGACCCAGTGTGCCGTTGGGCTCGTCAGTTGGTACAGACACACTTACCAATACGCGAGACTAGCTTATTCCGAGAAGGCCATGCAAGACACAAGATACAAGCAGTATTGACGTCACGAGCATGCCAATGTGCTACGGGAGTCAAACTCCCTTTCATCGAGACAAAAGCCTTACCTTGGCAATCCAAATAAGGTTTTGAATATTCCAGAAGGGAATATGATGCAGTTTCCATTTGAGCGGATGAATTATCAATAAATGATCAAAATGGTCCGGTTAGCTCAAACAATGCCAGCGTTTCGCCCCAGTTTGCCGTTGGGCTCGTCAGTTGGTACAGACACACCTACCAATACGCGTGGCTAGCAAATACTGAGAAGGCCATGCAAGACACAAAATACAAGCAGTATTGACGTCACGAGCATGCCAATGTGCTACGGGAGTCAAACTCCCTTTCATTAAGACAAAAGTCTTACCTTGGCAATCCAAATAAGGTTTTGAATACTCCAGAAGGGAATATGATGCAATTTCCATTTGAGCGGATGAATTATCAATAAATGATCAAAATGGTCCGGTTAGCTCAATCAATGCCAGCGTTTCGCCCCAGTGTGCCGTTGGGCTCGTCAGTTGGTACAGACTCACCTACCAATACGCGTGGCTAGCACATACTGAGAAGGCCATGCAAGACACAAAATACAAGCAGTATTGACGTCACGAGCATGATAATGTGCTACGGGAGTCAAACTCCCTTTCATAAAGACAAAAGGCTTACCTTGGCAATCCAAATACGGTTTTGAATATTCCAGAAGGGAATATGATGCAGTTTCCATTTGAGCGGATGAATTATCAATAAATGATCTAAATGGTCCGGTTAGCTCAAACAATGCCAGCGTTTCGCCCCAGTTAGCCGTTGGGCTCGTCAGTTGGTACAGACACTCCTACCAATACGCGTGGCTAGCAAATACTGAGAAGGCCATGCAAGACACAAAATACAAGCAGTATTGACGTCACGAGCATGCCAATGTGCTACGGGAGTCAAACTCCCTTTCATAAAGACAAAAGCCTTAACTTGGCAATCCAAATAAGGTTTTGAATATTCCGGAAGGGAACATGATGCAATTTCCATCTGAGCGGATGACTTATCAATAAATGATCAAAATGGTCCCGTTGGCTCAAGCAATGCCAGTGTTTCGACCCAGTGTGCCGTTGGGCTCGTCAGTTGGTACAGACACAATTACCTATACGCGAGACTAGCTTATTCCGAGAAGGCCATGCAAGACACAAGATACAAGCAGTATTGACGTCACGAGCATGCCAATGTGCTACGGGAGTCAAACTCCCTTTCATCGAGACAAAAGCCTTACCTTGGCAATCCAAATAAGGTTTTGAATATTCCAGAAGGGAATATGATGAAGTTTCCATTTGAGCGGATGAATTATCAATAAATGATCAAAAACGTCCGGTTAGCTCAAACAATGCCAGCGTTTCGCCCCAGTGTGCCGTTGGGCTCGACAGTTGGTAAAGACACAACTACCAATAGGCGTGGCTAGCTTATACTGAGAAGGCCATGCAAGACACAAAATACAAGCAGTATTGACGTCACGAGCATTCCAATGTGCTACGGGAGTCAAACTCCCTTTCATAAAGACAAAAGCCTTACCTTGGCAATCCAAATAAGGTTTTGAATATTCCAGAAGGGAATATGATGCAATTTTCATCTGAGCGGATGAATTATCAATAAGTGATCAAAATGGTCCGGTTAGCTCAAACAATGCCAGCGTTTCGACCCAGTGTGCCGTTGAGCTCGTCAGTTGGTACAGACACGCCTACCAATACGCGAGGCTAGCTTATACAGAGAAGGCCATGCAAGACACAAAATACAAGCAGTATTGACGTCACGAGCATGCCAATGTGCTACAGGAGTCAAACTCCCTTTCATCGAGACAATAGCCTTACCTTGGCAATCCATTAAGGTTTTTAATATTCCAGAAGGGAATATGATGCAGTTTCCATTTGAGCGGACGAATTATCAATAAATGATCAAAATGGTCCGGTTAGCTCAAATAATTCCAGCGTTTCGCCCCAGTGTGCCGTTGAGCTCGTCGGTTGGTACAGACACACCTACCAATACGCGTGGCTAGCACATACTGAGAAGGCCATGCAAGACACAAAATACAAGCAGTATTGACGTCACGAGCATGCCAATGTGCTACGGGAGTCAAACTCCCTTTCATAAAGACAAAAGCCTTAACTTGGCAATCCAAATAAGGTTTTGAATATTCCGGAAGGGAACATGATGCAATTTCCATCTGAGCGGATGACTTATCAATAAATGATCAAAATGGTCCCGTTGGCTCAAGCAATGCCAGTGTTTCGACCCAGTGTGCCGTTGGGCTCGTCAGTTGGTACAGACACACTTACCAATACGCGAGACTAGCTTATTCCGAGAAGGCCATGCAAGACACAAGATACAAGCAGTATTGACGTCACGAGCATGCCAATGTGCTACGGGAGTCAAACTCCCTTTCATCGAGACAAAAGCCTTACCTTGGCAATCCAAATAAGGTTTTGAATATTCCAGAAGGGAATATGATGCAATTTTCATCTGAGCGGATGAATTATCAATAAGTGATCAAAATGGTCCGGTTAGCTCAAACAATGCCAGCGTTTCGACCCAGTGTGCCGTTGAGCTCGTCAGTTGGTACAGACACGCCTACCAATACGCGAGGCTAGCTTATACAGAGAAGGCCATGCAAGACACAAAATACAAGCAGTATTGACGTCACGAGCATGCCAATGTGCTACAGGAGTCAAACTCCCTTTCATCGAGACAATAGCCTTACCTTGGCAATCCATTAAGGTTTTTAATATTCCAGAAGGGAATATGATGCAGTTTCCATTTGAGCGGACGAATTATCAATAAATGATCAAAATGGTCCGGTTAGCTCAAATAATTCCAGCGTTTCGCCCCAGTGTGCCGTTGAGCTCGTCGGTTGGTACAGACACACCTACAAATACGCGAGGCTAGCTTATACCGAGAAGGCCATGCAAGACACAAAATACAAGCAGTATTGACGTCACGAGCATGCCAATGTGCTACGGGAGTCAAACTCCCTTTCATAAAGACAAAAGCCTTACCTAGGCAATCCAAATACGGTTTTGAATATTCCAGAAGGGAATATGATGCAGTTTCCATTTGAGTGGATGAATTATCAATAAATGATCAAAATGGTCCGGTTAGCTCAAGCAATGCCAGCTTTCCGCCCCGGTGTGCCGTTGGGCTCGTCAGTTTGTAGAGACACACCTACCAATACGCGTGGCTAGCACATACTGAGAAGGCCATGCAAGACACAAAATACAAGCAGTATTGACGTCACGAGAATTCCAATGTGCTTCGGGAGTCAAACTCCCTTTCATAAAGAAAAAAGCCTTACCTTGGCAATCCAAATAATGTTTTGAATATTCAAGAAGGGAATATGATGCAGTTTCCATTTGAGCGGATGAATTATCAATAAATGATCAAAATCGTCCGGTTAGCTCATACAATGAAAGCGTTTCGCCCCAGTGTGCCGTTGGGCTCGTCAGTTGGTAAAGACACACCTACCAATAGGCGTGGCTAGCACATACTGAGAAGGCCATGCAAGACACAAAATACAAGCAGTATTGACGTCACGAGAATTCCAATGTGCTTCGGGAGTCAAACTCCCTTTCATAAAGAAAAAAGCCTTACCTTGGCAATCCAAATAATGTTTTGAATATTCAAGAAGGGAATATGGTGTAGTTTCCATTTGAGCGGATGAATAATCAATAAATCATCAAAATGGTCTGGTTAGCTCAAACAATGCCAGCGTTTCGCCCCAGTGTGCCGTTGGGCTCGTCAGTTGGTACAGACACACCTACCGATACGCGCGGCTAGCACATACTGAGAAGGCCATGCAAGACACAAAATACAAGCAGTATTGACGTCACGAGCATTCCAATGTGCTACGGGAGTCAAACTCCCTTTCTTAAAGACAAAAGCCTTACCTTGGCAATCCAAATACGGTTTTGAATATTCCAGAATGGAATATGATGCAGTTTCCATTTGAGCGGATGAATTATCAATAAATGATCAAAATGGTCCGGTTAGCTCAAACAATGCCAGCGTTTCGCCCCAGTTTGCCGTTGGGCTCGTCAGTTGGTACAGACACACCTACCAATACGCGTGGCTAGCAAATACTGAGAAGGCCATGCAAGACACAAAATACAAGCAGTATTGACGTCACGAGCATGCCAATGTGCCACAGGAGTCAAACTCCCTTTCATAAAGACAAAAGTCTTACCTTGGCAATCCAAATAAGGTTTTGAATACTCCAGAAGGGAATATGATGCAATTTCCATTTGAGCGGATGAATTATCAATAAATGATCAAAATGGTCCGGTTAGCTCAATCAATGCCAGCGTTTCGCCCCAGTGTGCCGTTGGGCTCGTCAGTTGGTACAGACTCACCTACCAATACGCGTGGCTAGCACATACTGAGAAGGCCATGCAAGACACAAAATACAAGCAGTATTGACGTCACGAGCATGATAATGTGCTACGGGAGTCAAACTCCCTTTCATAAAGACAAAAGGCTTACCTTGGCAATCCAAATACGGTTTTGAATATTCCAGAAGGGAATATGATGCAGTTTCCATTTGAGCGGATGAATTATCAATAAATGATCTAAATGGTCCGGTTAGCTCAAACAATGCCAGCGTTTCGCCCCAGTGTGCCGTTGGGCTCGTCAGTTGGTACAGACACACCTACCAATACGCGCGGCTAGCACATACTGAGAAGGCCATGCAAGACACAAAATACAAGCAGTATTGACGTCACGAGCATGCCAATGTGCTACGGGAGTCAAACTCCCTTTCATAAAGACAAAAGCCTTACCTTGGCAATCCAAATACGGTTTTGAATATTCCAGAAGGGAATATGGTGTAGTTTCCATTTGAGCGGATGAATTATCAATAAATCATCAAAATGGTCCGGTTAGCTCAAACAATGCCAGCGTTTCGCCCCAGTGTGCCGTTGGGCTCGTCAGTTGGTACAGACACACCTACCAATACGCGTGGCTAGCAAATACTGAGAAGGCCATGCAAGACACAAAATACAAGCAGTATTGACGTCACGAGCATGCCAATGTACTACTGGAGTCAAACTCCCTTTCATAAAGACAAAAGCCTTAACTTGGCAATCCAAATAAGGTTTTGAATATTCCGGAAGGGAACATGATGCAATTTCCATCTGAGCGGATGAATTATCAATAAATGATCAAAATGGTCCCGTTGGCTCAAGCAATGCCAGTGTTTCGACCCAGTGTGCCGTTGGGCTCGTCAGTTGGTACAGACACACTTACCAATACGCGAGACTAGCTTATTCCGAGAAGGCCATGCAAGACACAAGATACAAGCAGTATTGACGTCACGAGCATGCCAATGTGCTACGGGAGTCAAACTCCCTTTCATCGAGACAAAAGCCTTACCTTGGCAATCCAAATAAGGTTTTGAATATTCCAGAAGGGAATATGATGCAGTTTCCATTTGAGCGGATGAATTATCAATAAATGATCAAAAACTTCCGGTTAGCTCAAACAATGCCAGCGTTTCGCCCCAGTGTGCCGTTGGGCTCGGCAGTTGGTAAAGACACAACTACCAATAGGCGTGGCTAGCTTATACTGAGAAGGCCATGCAAGACACAAAATACAAGCTGTATTGACGTCACGAGCATTCCAATGTGCTACGGGAGTCAAACTCCCTTTCATAAAGACAAAAGGCTTACATTGGCAATCCAAATAATGTTTTGAATATTCCAGAAGGGAATATGGTGCAGTTTCCATTTGAGCGGATAAATTATCAATAAATCGTCAAAATGGTCCGGTTAACTCAAACAATGCCAGCGTTTCGCCCCAGTGTGCCGTTGGGCTCGTCAGTTGGTACAGACACACCTACCAATACGCGCGGCTAGCACATACGGAGAAGGCCATGCAAGACACAAAATACAAACAGTATTGACGTCACGAGCATGCCAATGTGCTACGGGAGTCAAACTCCCTTTCATAAAGACAAAAGCCTTACCTTGGCAATCCAAATAAGGTTTTGAATATTCCAGAAGGGAATATGATGCAATTTTCATCTGAGCGGATGAATTATCAATAAGTGATAAAAATGGTCCGGTTAGATCAAACAATGCCAGCGTTTCGACCCAGTGTGCCGTTGAGCTTGTCAGTTGGTACAGACACACCTACAAATACGCGAGGCTAGCTTATACCGAGAAGGCCATGCAAGACACAAAATACAAGCAGTATTGACGTCACGAGCATGCCAATGTGCTACGGGAGTAAAAACTCCCTTTCATAAAGACAAAAGCCTTACCTAGGCAATCCAAATACGGTTTTGAATATTCCAGAAGGGAATATGGTACAGTTTCCATTTGAGCGGATGAATTATGAATAAATCATCAAAATGGTCCGGTTAGGTCAAGCAATGGCAAACTACCTCACTCCTCTTCTTGCCTAGAACGCCTCAATATAGCGCTGCCTTGGGTTTTTGTGTGTATCAACTCACATCATGTAACGGCGGTGCTATTTGAGGATCCAACCAGACTTCGGGGTGACTACCAAACAGACACACAGCTCAAACAATGCCAGAGTTTCGCCCCAGTGTGCCGTTGGGCTCGTCAGTTGGTACAGACACACCTACCAATACGCGCGGCTAGCACATACTGAGAAGGCCATGCAAGACACAAAATACAAGCAGTATTGACGTCACGAGCATGCCAATGTGCTACGGGAGTCATACTCCCTTTCATAAAGACAAAAGCCTTACCTAGGCAATCCAAATACGGTTTTGAATATTCCAGAAGGGAATATGATGCAGTTTCCATTTGAGTGGATGAATTATCAATAAATGATCAAAATGGTCCGGTTAGCTCAAGCAATGCCAGCTTTCCGCCCCGGTGAGCCGTTGGGCTCGTCAGTTGGTAGAGACACACCTACCAATACGCGTGGCTAGCACATACTGAGAAGGCCATGCAAGACGCAAAATGCAAGCAGTATTGACGTCACGAGCATGCCAATGTGCTACGGGAGTCAAACTCCCTTTCATAAAGACAAAAGCCTTACCTTGGCAATCCAAATAAGGTTTTGAATATTCCAGAAGGGAATATGATGCAATTTTCATCTGAGCGGATGAATTATCAATAAGTGATCAAAATGGTCCGGTTAGCTCAAACAATGCCAGCGTTTCGACCCAGTGTGCCGTTGAGCTCGTCAGTTGGTACAGACACGCCTACCAATACGCGAGGCTAGCTTATACAGAGAAGGCCATGCAAGACACAAAATACAAGCAGTATTGACGTCACGAGCATGCCAATGTGCTACAGGAGTCAAACTCCCTTTCATCGAGACAATAGCCTTACCTTGGCAATCCATTAAGGTTTTTAATATTCCAGAAGGGAATATGATGCAGTTTCCATTTGAGCGGACGAATTATCAATAAATGATCAAAATGGTCCGGTTAGCTCAAATAATTCCAGCGTTTCGCCCCAGTGTGCCGTTGAGCTCGTCGGTTGGTACAGACACACCTACCAATACGCGTGGCTAGCACATACTGAGAAGGCCATGCAAGACACAAAATACAAGCAGTATTGACGTCACGAGCATGCCAATGTGCTACGGGAGTCAAACTCCCTTTCATAAAGACAAAAGCCTTAACTTGGCAATCCAAATAAGGTTTTGAATATTCCGGAAGGGAACATGATGCAATTTCCATCTGAGCGGATGACTTATCAATAAATGATCAAAATGGTCCCGTTGGCTCAAGCAATGCCAGTGTTTCGACCCAGTGTGCCGTTGGGCTCGTCAGTTGGTACAGACACACTTACCAATACGCGAGACTAGCTTATTCCGAGAAGGCCATGCAAGACACAAGATACAAGCAGTATTGACGTCACGAGCATGCCAATGTGCTACGGGAGTCAAACTCCCTTTCATCGAGACAAAAGCCTTACCTTGGCAATCCAAATAAGGTTTTGAATATTCCAGAAGGGAATATGATGCAGTTTCCATTTGAGCGGATGAATTATCAATAAATGATCAAAATGGTCCGGTTAGCTCAAACAATGCCAGCGTTTCGCCCCAGTTTGCCGTTGGGCTCGTCAGTTGGTACAGACACACCTACCAATACGCGTGGCTAGCAAATACTGAGAAGGCCATGCAAGACACAAAATACAAGCAGTATTGACGTCACGAGCATGCCAATGTGCTACGGGAGTCAAACTCCCTTTCATTAAGACAAAAGTCTTACCTTGGCAATCCAAATAAGGTTTTGAATACTCCAGAAGGGAATATGATGCAATTTCCATTTGAGCGGATGAATTATCAATAAATGATCAAAATGGTCCGGTTAGCTCAATCAATGCCAGCGTTTCGCCCCAGTGTGCCGTTGGGCTCGTCAGTTGGTACAGACTCACCTACCAATACGCGTGGCTAGCACATACTGAGAAGGCCATGCAAGACACAAAATACAAGCAGTATTGACGTCACGAGCATGATAATGTGCTACGGGAGTCAAACTCCCTTTCATAAAGACAAAAGGCTTACCTTGGCAATCCAAATACGGTTTTGAATATTCCAGAAGGGAATATGATGCAGTTTCCATTTGAGCGGATGAATTATCAATAAATGATCTAAATGGTCCGGTTAGCTCAAACAATGCCAGCGTTTCGCCCCAGTTAGCCGTTGGGCTCGTCAGTTGGTACAGACACTCCTACCAATACGCGTGGCTAGCAAATACTGAGAAGGCCATGCAAGACACAAAATACAAGCAGTATTGACGTCACGAGCATGCCAATGTGCTACGGGAGTCAAACTCCCTTTCATAAAGACAAAAGCCTTAACTTGGCAATCCAAATAAGGTTTTGAATATTCCGGAAGGGAACATGATGCAATTTCCATCTGAGCGGATGACTTATCAATAAATGATCAAAATGGTCCCGTTGGCTCAAGCAATGCCAGTGTTTCGACCCAGTGTGCCGTTGGGCTCGTCAGTTGGTACAGACACAATTACCAATACGCGAGACTAGCTTATTCCGAGAAGGCCATGCAAGACACAAGATACAAGCAGTATTGACGTCACGAGCATGCCAATGTGCTACGGGAGTCAAACTCCCTTTCATCGAGACAAAAGCCTTACCTTGGCAATCCAAATAAGGTTTTGAATATTCCAGAAGGGAATATGATGAAGTTTCCATTTGAGCGGATGAATTATCAATAAATGATCAAAAACGTCCGGTTAGCTCAAACAATGCCAGCGTTTCGCCCCAGTGTGCCGTTGGGCTCGACAGTTGGTAAAGACACAACTACCAATAGGCGTGGCTAGCTTATACTGAGAAGGCCATGCAAGACACAAAATACAAGCAGTATTGACGTCACGATCATTCCAATGTGCTACGGGAGTCAAACTCCCTTTCATAAAGACAAAAGCCTTACATTGGCAATCCAAATAATGTTTTGAATATTCCAGAAGGGAATATGGTGCAGTTTCCATTTGAGCGGATAAATTATCAATATATCATCAAAATGGTCCGGTTAGCTCAAACAATGCCAGCGTTTCGCCCCAGTGTGCCGTTGGGCTCGTCAGTTGGTACAGACACACCTACCAATACGCGCGGCTAGCACATACGGAGAAGGCCATGCAAGACACAAAATACAAACAGTATTGACGTCACGAGCATGCCAATGTGCTACGGGAGTCAAACTCCCTTTCATAAAGACAAAAGCCTTACCTTGGCAATCCAAATAAGGTTTTGAATATTCCAGAAGGGAATATGATGCAATTTTCATCTGAGCGGATGAATTATCAATAAGTGATAAAAATGGTCCGGTTAGATCAAACAATGCCAGCGTTTCGACCCAGTGTGCCGTTGAGCTTGTCAGTTGGTACAGACACACCTACAAATACGCGAGGCTAGCTTATTTCGAGAAGGCCATGCAAGACACAAAATACAAGCAGTATTGACGTCACGAGCATGCCAATGTGCTACGGGAGTCATACTCCCTTTCATAAAGACAAAAGCCTTACCTAGGCAATCCAAATACGGTTTTGAATATTCCAGAAGGGAATATGATGCAGTTTCCATTTGAGTGGATGAATTATCAATAAATGATCAAAATGGTCCGGTTAGCTCAAGCAATGCCAGCTTTCCGCCCCGGTGTGCCGTTGGGCTCGTCAGTTGGTAGAGACACACATACCAATACGCGTGGCTAGCACATACTGAGAAGGCCATGCAAGACGCAAAATGCAAGCAGTATTGACGTCACGAGCATGCCAATGTGCTACGGGAGTCAAACTCCCTTTCATAAAGACAAAAGCCTTACCTTGGCAATCCAAATAAGGTTTTGAATATTCCAGAAGGGAATATGATGCAATTTTCATCTGAGCGGATGAATTATCAATAAGTGATCAAAATGGTCCGGTTAGCTCAAACAATGCCAGCGTTTCGACCCAGTGTGCCGTTGAGCTCGTCAGTTGGTACAGACACGCCTACCAATACGCAGGCTAGCTTATACCGAGAAGGCCATGCAAGACACAAAATACAAGCAGTAACTTATTGACGTCACGAGCATGCCAATGTGCTACAGGAGTCAAACTCCCTTTCATCGAGACAATAGCCTTACCTTGGCAATCCATTAAGGTTTTTAATGTTCCAGAAGGGAATAAGATGCAGTTTCCATTTGAGCGGACGAATTATCAATAAATGATCAAAATGGTCCGGTTAGCTCAAACAATTCCAGCGTTTTCGCCCGAGTGTGCCGTTGAGCTCGTCGGTTGGTACAGACACACCTACCAATACGCGTGGCTAGCACATACTGAGAAGGCCATGCAGACACAAAATACAAGCAGTATTGACGTCACGAGCATGCCAATGTGCTACGGGAGTCAAACTCCCTTTCATGAAGACAAAAGACTTACCTTGGCAATCCAAATAAGGTTTTGAATATTCCAGAAGGGAATATGAGGCAATTTCCATTTGAGCGGATGAATCATCAATAAATGATCAAAATGGTCCGGTTAGCTCAAACAATACCAGCGTTTTGCCCCAGTGTGCCGTTGGGCTCGTCAGTTGGTACAGGCACACCTGCCAATACGCGTGGTTATCACATACTGAGAAGGCCATGCAAGTCACAAAATACTAGCAGTATTGACGTCACGAGCATGCCAATATGCTACGGGAGTCAAACTCCCTTTCATAAAGGCAAAAGCCTTACCTTGGCAATCCAAATAAGGTTTTGGATATTCCGGAAGGGAATATGATGCAGTTTCCATTTGAGCGGATGAATTATCAATAAATGATCAAAATCGTCCGGTTAGCTCAAACAATGCCAGCGTTTCGCCCCAGTGTGCCGTTGGGCTCGTCAGTTGGTAAAGACACACCTACCAATAGGCGTGGCTAGCACATACTGAGAAGGCCATGCAAGACACAAAATACAAGCAGTATTGACGTCACGAGAATTCCAATGTGCTTCGGGAGTCAAACTCCCTTTCATAAAGAAAAAAGCCTTACCTTGCAATCCAAATAATGTTTTGAATATTCAAGAAGGGAATATGGTGTAGTTTCCATTTGAGCGGATGAATTATCAATAAATCATCAAAATGGTCCGGTTAGCTCAAACAATGCCAGCGTTTCGCCCCAGTGTGCCGTTGGGCTCGTCAGTTGGTACAGACACACCTACCGATACGCGCGGCTAGCACATACTGAGAAGCCCATGCAAGACACAAAATACAAGCAGTATTGACGTCACGAGCATTCCAATGTGCTACGGGAGTCAAACTCCCTTTCTTAAAGACAAAAGCCTTACCTTGGCAATCCAAATACGGTTTTGCATATTCCAGAATGGAATATGATGCAGTTTCCATTTGAGCGGATGAATTATCAATAAATGAGCAAAATTGGTCCGGTTAGCTCAAACAATGCCAGCGTTTCGCCCCAGTTTGCCGTTGGGCTCGTCAGTTGGTACAGACACACTACCAATACGCGTGGCTAGCGAATACTGAGAAGGCCATGCAAGACACAAAATACAAGCAGTATTGACGTCACGAGCATGCCAATGTGCTACGGGAGTCAAACTCCCTTTCATAAAGACAAAAGTCTTACCTTGGCAATCCAAATAGGTTTTGAATACTCCAGAAGGGAATATGATGCAATTTCCATTTGAGCGGAATGAATTATCAATAATGATCAAAATGGTCCGGTTAGCTCAATCAATGCCAGCGTTTCGCCCCAGTGTGCCGTTGGGCTCGTCAGTTGGTACAGACTCATCTACCAATACGCGTGTCTAGCACATACTGAGAAGGCCATGCAAGACACAAAATACAAGCAGTATTGACGTCACGAGCATGCCAATGTGCTACGGGAGTCAAACTCCTTTCATAAAGACAAAAGCCTTACCTTGGCAATCCAAATAAGGTTTTGAATATTCCGGAAGGGAACATGATGCAATTTCCATCTGAGCGAATGACTTATCAATAAATGATCAAAATGGTCCCGTTGGCTCAAGCAAAGCCAGTGTTTTCGACCCAGTGTGCCGTTGGGCTCGTCAGTTGTACAGACACACTTACCATACGCAAGACTAGCTTATTCCGAGAAGGCCATGCAAGACACAAAATACAAGCAATATTGACGTCACGAGCATTCCAATGTTCTACGGGAGTCAAACTCCTTTCTTAAAGACATGATGCAGTTTCCATTTGAGCGGATGAATTATCAATAAATGATCAAAATGGTCCGGTTAGCTCAAACAATGCCAGCGTTTCGCCCCAGTTTGCCGTTGGGCCCGTCAGTTGGTACAGACACACCTACCAATACGCGTGGCTAGCAAATACTGAGAAGGCCATGCAAGACACAAAATAAAAGCAGTATTGACGTCACGAGCATGCCAATGTGCTACGGGAGTCAAACTCCCTTTCATAAAGACAAAAGTCTTACCTTGGCAATCCAAATAAGGTTTTGAATACTCCAGAAGGGAATATGATGCAATTTCCATTTGAGCGGATGAATTATCAATAAATGATCAAAATGGTCCGGTTAGCTCAATCAATGCCAGCGTTTCGCCCCAGTGTGCCGTTGGGCTCGTCAGTTGGTACAGACTCACCTACCAATACGCGTGGCTAGCACATACTGAGAAGGCCATGCAAGACACAAAATACAAGCAGTATTGACGTCACGAGCATGATAATCTGCTACGGGAGTCAAACTCCCTTTCATAAAGACAAAAGGCTTACCTTGGCAATCCAAATACGGTTTTGAATATTCCAGAAGGTAATATGATGCAGTTTCCATTTGAGCGGATGAATTATCAATAAATGATCTAAATGGTCCGGTTAGCTCCAGTTTGCCGTTGGGCTCGTCAGTTGGTACAGACACACCTACCAATACGCGTGGCTAGCAAATACTGAGAAGGCCATGCAAGACACAAAATACAAGCAGTATTGACGTCACGATCATGCCAATGTGCTACGGGAGTCAAACTCCCTTTCATAAAGACAAAAGCCTTAACTTGGCAATCCAAATAAGGTTTTGAATATTCCGGAAGGGAACATGATGCAATTTCCATCTGAGCGGATGACTTATCAATAAATGATCAAAATGGTCCCGTTGGCTCAAGCAATGCCAGTGTTTCGACCCAGTGTGCCGTTGGGCTCGTCAGTTGGTACAGACACACTTACCAATACGCGAGACTAGCTTATTCCGAGAAGGCCATGCAAGACACAAGATACAAGCAGTATTGACGTCACGAGCATGCCAATGTGCTACGGGAGTCAAACTCCCTTTCATCGAGACAAAAGCCTTACCTTGGCAATCCAAATAAGGTTTTGAATATTCCAGAAGGGAATATGATGCAGTTTCCATTTGAGCGGATGAATTATCAATAAATGATCAAAAACGTCCGGTTAGCTCAAACAATGCCAGCGTTTCGCCCCAGTGTGCCGTTGGGCTCGACTGTTGGTAAAGACACAACTACCAATAGGCGTGGCTAGCTTATACTGAGAAGGCCATGCAAGACAAAAAATACAAGCAGTATTGACATCACGAGCATTCCAATGTGCTACGGGAGTCAAACTCCCTTTCATAAAGACAAAAGCCTTACATTGGCAATCCAAATAATGTTTTGAATATTCCAGAAGGGAATATGGTGCAGTTTCCATTTGAGCGGATAAATTATCAATAAATCATCAAAATGGTCCGGTTAGCTCAAACAATGCCAGCGTTTCGCCCAAGTGTGCCGTTGGGCTCGTCAGTTGGTACAGACACACCTACCAATACGCGCGGCTAGCACATACGGAGAAGGCCATGCAAGACACAAAATACAAACAGTATTGACGTCACGAGCATGCCAATGTGCTACGGGAGTCAAACTCCCTTTCATAAAGACAAAAGCCTTACCTTGGCAATCCAAATAAGGTTTTGAATATTCCAGAAGGGAATATGATGCAATTTTCATCTGAGCGGATGAATTATCAATAAGTGATAAAAATGGTCCGGTTAGATCAAACAATGCCAGCGTTTCGACCCAGTGTGCCGTTGAGCTTGTCAGTTGGTACAGACACACCTACAAATACGCGAGGCTAGCTTATACCGAGAAGGCCATGCAAGACACAAAATACAAGCAGTATTGACGTCACGAGCATGCCAATGTGCTACGGGAGTCAAACTCCCTTTCATAAAGACAAAAGCCTTACCTAGGCAATCCAAATACGGTTTTGAATATTCCAGAAGGGAATATGATGCAGTTTCCATTTGAGTGGATGAATTATCAATAAATGATCAAAATGATCCGGTTAGCTCAAGCAATGCCAGCTTTCCGCCCCGGTGTGCCGTTGGGCTCGTCAGTTGGTAGAGACACACCTACCAATACGCGTGGCTAGCACATACTGAGAAGGCCATGCAAGACGCAAAATGCAAGCAGTATTGACGTCACGAGCATGCCAATGTGCTACGGGAGTCAAACTCCCTTTCATAAGGACAAAAGCCTTACCTTGGCAATCCAAATAAGGTTTTGAATATTCCAGAAGGGAATATGATGCAATTTTCATCTGAGCGGATGAATTATCAATAAGTGATCAAAATGGTCCGGTTAGCTCAAACAATGCCAGCGTTTCGACCCAGTGTGCCGTTGAGCTCGTCAGTTGGTACAGACACGCCTACCAATACGCGAGGCTAGCTTATACCGAGAAGGCCATGCAAGACACAAAATACAAGCAGTATTGACGTCACGAGCATGCCAATGTGCTACAGGAGTCAAACTCCCTTTCATCGAGACAATAGCCTTACCTTGGCAATCCATTAAGGTTTTTTAATATTCCAGAAGGGAATATGATGCAGTTTCCATTTGAGCGGACGAATTATCAATAAATGATCAAAATGGTCCGGTTAGCTCAAACAATTCCAGCGTTTCTCCCCAGTGTGCCGATGAGCTCGTCGGTTGGTACAGACACATCTACCAATACGCGTGGCTAGCACATACTTAGAAGGCCATGCAAGACACAAAATACAAGCAGAATTGACGTCACGAGCATGCCAATGTGCTACGGGAGTCAAACTCCCTTTCATGAAGACAAAAGACTTACCTTGGCAATCCAAATAAGGTTTTGAATATTCCAGAAGGGAATATGGGGCAATTTCCATTTGAGCGGATGAATCATCAATAAATGAGCAAAATTGTCCGGTTAGCTCAAACAATACCAGCGTTTTGCCCCAGTGTGCCGTTGGGCTCGTCAGCTGGTACAGGCACACCTGCCAATACGCGTGGTTAGCACATACTGAGAAGGCCATGCAAGTCACAAAATACTAGCAGTATTGACGTCACGAGCATGCCAATGTGCTACGGGAGTCAAACTCCCTTTCATAAAGGCAAAAGCCTTACCTTGGCAATCCAAATAAGGTTTTGGATACTCCGGAAGGGAATATGATGCAGTTTCCATTTGAGCGGATGAATTATCAATAAATGATCAAAATCGTCCGGTTAGCTCAAACAATGCCAGCGTTTCGCCCTAGTGTGCCGTTGGGCTCGTCAGTTGGTAAAGACACACCTACCAATAGGCGTGGCTAGCACATACTGAGAAGGCCATGCAAGACACAAAATACAAGCAGTATTGACGTCACGAGAATTCCAATGTGCTTCGGGAGTCAAACTCCCTTTCATAAAGAAAAAAGCCTTACGTTGGCAATCCAAATAATGTTTTGAATATTCAAGAAGGGAATATGGTGTAGTTTCCATTTGAGCGGATGAATTATCAATAAATCATCAAAATGGTCCGGTTAGCTCAAACAGTGCCAGCGTTTCGCCCCAGTGTGCCGTTGGGCTCGTCAGTTGGTACAGACACACCTACCGATACGCGCGGCTAGCACATACAGAGAAGGCCATGCAAGACACAAAATACAAGCAGTATTGACGTCACGAGCATTCCAATGTGCTACGGGTGTCAAACTCCCTTTCTTAAAGACAAAAGCCTTACCTTGGCAATCCAAATACGGTTTTGCATATTCCAGAATGGAATATGATGCAGTTTCCATTTGAGCGGATGAATTATCAATAAATGAGCAAAATGGTCCGGTTAGCTCAAACAATGCCAGCGTTTCGCCCCAGTTTGCCGTTGGGCTCGTCAGTTGGTACAGACACACCTACCAATACGCGTGGCTAGCAAATACTGAGAAGGCCATGCAAGACACAAAATACAAGCAGTATTGACGTCACGAGCATGCCAATATGCTACGGGAGTCAAGCTCCCTTTCATAAAGACAAAAGTCTTACCTTGGCAATCCAAATAAGGTTTTGAATACTCCAGAAGGGAATATGATGCAATTTCCATTTGAGCGGATGAATTATCAATAAATGATCAAAATGGTCCGGTTAGCTCAATCAATGCCAGCGTTTCGCCCCAGTGTGCCGTTGGGCTCGTCAGTTGGTACAGACTCACCTACCAAGACGCGTGTCTAGCACATACTGAGAAGGCCATGCAAGACACAAAATACAAGCAGTATTGACGTCACGAGCATGCCAATATGCTACGGGAGTCAAACTCCCTTTCATAAAGACAAAAGCCTTACCTTGGCAATCCAAATAAAGTTTTGAATATTCCGGAAGGGAACATGATGGAATTTCCATCTGAGCGGATGACTTATCAATAAATGATCAAAATGGTCCCGTTGGCTCAAGCAATGCCAGTGTTTCGACCCAGTGTGCCGTTGGGCTCGGCAGTTGGTACAGACACACTTACCAATACGCGAGACTAGCTTATTCCGAGAAGGCCATGCAAGACACAAGATACAAGCAGTATTGACGTCACGAGCATGCCAATGTGCTACGGGAGTCAAACTCCCTTTCATCGAGACAAAAGCCTTACTTTGGCAATCCAAATAAGGTTTTGAATATTCCAGAAGGGAATATGATGCAGTTTCCATTTGAGCGGATGAATTATCAATAAATGATCAAAAACGTCCGGTTAGCTCAAACAATGCCAGCGTTTCGCCCCAGTGTGCCGTTGGGCTCGACAGTTGGTAAAGACACACCTACCAATAGGCGTGGCTAGCTTATACTGAGAAGGCCATGCAAGACACAAAATACAAGCAGTATTGACGTCACGAGCATTCCAATGTGCTACGGGAGTCAAACTCCCTTTCATAAAGACAAAAGCCTTACATTGGCAATCCAAATAATGTTTTGAATATTCCAGAAGGGAATATGGTGCAGTTTCCATTTGAGCGGATAAATTATCAATAAATCATCAAAATGGTCCGGTTAGCTCAAACAATGCCAGCGTTTCGCCCCAGCGTGCCGTTGGGCTCGTCAGTTGGTACAGACACACTTACCAATACGCGAGACTAGCTTATTCCGAGAAGGCCATGCAAGACACAAGATACAAGCAGTATTGACGTCACGAGCATGCCAATGTGCTACGGGAGTCAAACTCCCTTTCATCGAGACAAAAGCCTTACTTTGGCAATCCAAATAAGGTTTTGAATATTCCAGAAGGGAATATGATGCAATTTTCATCTGAGCGGATGAATTATCAATAAGTGATAAAAATGGTCCGGTTAGATCAAACAATGCCAGCGTTTCGACCCAGTGTGCCGTTGAGCTTGTCAGTTGGTACAGACACACTTACAAATACGTGAGGCTAGCTTATACCGAGAAGGCCATGCAAGACACAATATACAAGCAGTATTGAAGTCACGAGCATGCCAATGTGCTACGGGAGTCAAACTCCCTTTCATATAGACAAAAGCCTTACCTAGGCAATCCAAATACTGTTTTGAATATTCCAGAAGGGAATATGGTACAGTTTCCATTTGAGCGGATGAATTATGAATAAATCATCAAAATGGTCCGGTTAGGTCAAGCAATGGCAAACTACCTCACTCCTCTTCTTGCCTAGAACGCCTCAATATAGCGCTGCCTTGGGTTCTTGTGTGTATCAACTCACATAACGTAACGGCGGTGCTATTTGAGGATCCAACCAGCCTTCGGGGTGACTATCTAACAGACACACAGCTCAAACAATGCCAGAGTTTCGCCCCAGTGTGCCGTTGGGCTCGTCAGTTGGTACAGACACACCTACCAATACGCGCGGCTAGCACATACTGAGAAGGCCATGCAAGACACAAAATACAAGCAGTATTGACGTCACGAGCATGCCAATGTGCTACGGGAGTCATACTCCCTGTCATAAAGACAAAAGCCTTACCTTGGCAATCCAAATAAGGTTTTGAATATTCCAGAAGGGAATATGGTGCAATTTCCATTTGAGCGGATGAATCATCAATAAATGATCAAAATGGTCCGGTTAGCTCATACAATGCCAGCGTTTCGCCCCAGTGTGCCGTTGGGCTCGTCGGTTGCTACAGACACACCTAACAATACGCGTGGCTAGCACATACTGAGAAGGCCATGCAAGACACAAAATACAAGCAGTATTGACGTCACGAGCATGCCAATGTGCTACGGGAGTCAAACTCCCTTTCATGAAGACAAAAGCCTTACCTTGGCAATCCAAATAAGGTTTTGTATATTCCAGAAGGGAATATGGTGCAATATCCATTTGAGCGGATGAATCATCAATAAATGATCAAAATGGTCCGGTTAGATCAAACAATACCAGCGTTTCGCCCCAGTGTGCCGTTGGGCTCGTCAGTTGGTACAGGCAAACCTACCAATACGCGTGGCTAGCACATACTGAGAGGCCATGCAAGTCACAAAATACTAGCAGTATTGACGTCACGAGCATGCCAATGTGCTACGGGAGTCAAACTCCCTTTCATAAAGACAAAAGGCTTACCTTGGCAATCCAAATAAGGTTTTGAATATTCCGGAAGGGAATATGATGCAGTTTCCATTTGAGCGGATGAATTATCATTAAATGATCAAAATCGTCCGATTAGCTCAAACAATGCCTGCGTTTCGCCCCAGTGTGCCGTTGGGATCGTCAGTTGGTAAAGACACACCTACCAATAGGCGTGGCTAGCACATACTGAGAAGGCCATGCAAGACACAAAATACAAGCAGTATTGACGTCACGAGCATGCCAATGTGCTACGGGAGTCAAACTCCCTTTCATAAATGCAAAAACCTTACCTTGGCAATTCAAATAAGGTTTTGAATATTCCGGAAGGGAATATGATGCAGTTTCCATTTGAGCGGATGAATTATCAATAAATGATCAAAATGGTCGGGTTAGCTAAAACAACGCCAGCGATTCGCCCCAGTGTGCCGTTGGGCTCGACAGTTGGTAAAGACACACCTACAAATAGGCGTGGCTAGCACATACTGAGAAGGGCATGCAAGACACAAAATACAAGCAGTATTGACTTCACGAGCATTCCAATGTGCTACGGGAGTCAAACTCCCTTTCATAAATGCAAAAACCTTACCTTGGCAATTCAAATAAGGTTTTGAATATTCCGGAAGGGAATATGATGCAGTTTCCATTTGAGCGGATGAATTATCAATAAATGCTCAAAATCATCCGGTTAGCTCAAACAATGCCAGCGTTTCGCCCCAGTGTGCCGTTGGGCTCGTCAGTTGGTACAGACACACCTACCAATACGCGCGGCTAGCACATACGGAGAAGGCCATGCAAGACACAAAATACAAGCAGTATTGACGTTACGAGCATGCCAATGTGCTACGGGAGTCAAACTCCCTTTCATAAAGACAAAAGCCTTACCTGGGCAATCCAAATACGGTTTTGAATATTCCGGAAGGGAATATGGTGCAGTTTCCATTTGAGCGGATGAATTATCAATAAATGATCAAAATCGTCCGGTTAGCTCAATCAATGCCAGCGTTTCGCCCCAGTGTGCCGTTGGGCTCGTCAGTTGGTAAGGACACACCTACCAATAGGCGTGGCTAGCACATACTGAGAAGGCCATGCAAGACACAAAATACAAGCAGTATTGACGTCACGAGCATGCCAATGTGCTACGGGAGTCAAACTCCCTTTCATAAAGACAAAAGCCTTACCTTGGCAGTCCAAATAATGTTTTGAATATTCCAGAAGGGAATATGGTGCAGTTTCCATTTGAGCGGATGAATTATCAATAAATCATCAAAATGTTCCGGTTAGGTCAAGCAATGGCAAACTACCTCACTCCCCTTCTTGCCTAGAACGCCTCAATATAGCGCTGCCTTGGGTTTTTTTGTGTATCAACTCATATAACGTAACGGCGGTGCTATTTGAGGATCCAACCAGCCTTCGGGCTGACTACCTAACAGACACACAGCTCAAACAATGCCAGCGTTTCGCCCCAGTTTGCCGTTGGGTTCGTCAGTTGATACAGACACACCTACCAATACGCGCGGCTAGCACATACTGAGAAGGCCATGCAAGACACAAAATACAAGCAGTATTGACGTCACGAGCATGCCAATGTGCTCCGGGAGTCAAACTCCATTTCATGAAGACAAAAGCCTTACCTTGGCAATCCAAATACGGTTTTGAATATTCCAGAAGGGAATATGATGCAGTTTCCATTTGAGCGGATGAATTATCAATAAATGATCAAAATGGTCGGGTTAGCTCAAACAACGCCAGCGTTTCGCCCCAGTGTGCCGTTGGGCTCGTCAGTTGGTACAGACACACCTACCAATACGCGTGGCTAGCACATACTGAGAAGGCCATGCAAGACACAAAATACAAGCAGTATTGACGTCACGAGCATGCCAATGTGCTACGGGAGTCAAACTCCCTTTCATAAAGACAAAAGGCTTACCTTGGCAATGAAATACGGTTTTGAATATTCCAGAAGGGAATATGATGCAGTTTCCATTTGAGCGGATGAATTATCAATAAATGATCAAAATGGTCCGGTTAGCTCAAACAATGCCAGCGTTTCGCCCCAGTTTGCCGTTGGGCTCGTCAGTTGGTACAGACACACCTACCAATACGCGTGGCTAGCACATACTGAGAAGGCCATGCAAGACACAAAATACAAGCAGTATTGACGTCACGAGCATGCCAATGTGCTACGGGAGTCAAACTCCCTTTCATACAGACAAAAGCCTTACCTTGGCAATCCAAATAAGGTTTTGAATATTCCAGAAGGGAACATGTTGCAATTTCCATCTGAGCGGATGAATTATCAATAAATGATCAAAATGGTCCGGTTAGCTCAAACAATGCCAGGTTTTCGACCCAGTGTGCCGTTGGGCTCGTCAGTTGGTACAGACACACCTACCAATACGCGAGGCTATCTTATTCCGAGAAGGCCATGCAAGACACAAATTACAAGCAGTATTGACGTCACGAGCATGCCAAATGTGCTACGGGAGTTAAATTCCCTTTCATCGAGACAATAGCCTTACCTTGGCAATCCAAATAAGGTTTTGAATATTCCAGAAGGGAATATGATGCAGTTTCCATTTGAGCGGATGAATTATCAATAAATGATCAAAATCGTCCGGTTAGCTCAAACAATGCCAGCGTTTCGCCCCAGTGTGCGGTTGGGCTCGACAGTTGGTATAGACACACCTACCAATAGGCGTGGCTAGCACATACTGAGAAGATCATGCAAGACACAAAATACAAGCAGTATTGACGTCACGAGCATTCCAATGTGCTACGGGAGTCAAACTCCCTTTCATAAAGGCAAAAACCTTACCTTGGCAATCCAAATAAGGTTTTGAATATTCCGGAAGGGAACATGATGCAATTTCCATCTGAGCGGATGACTTATCAATAAATGATCAAAATGGTCCCGTTAGCTCAAACAATGCCAGCGTTTCGTCCCAGTGTGCCGTTGGGCTCGTCAGTTGGTACAGACACACTTACCAATACGCGAGACTAGCTTATTCCGAGAGAAGGCCATGCAAGACACAAAATACAAGCAGTATTGACGTCACGAGCATGCCAATGTGCTACGGGGGTCAAACTCCCTTTCATCGAGACAATAGCCTTACCTTGGCAATCCAAATAAGGTTTTGAATATTCCAGAAGGGTATATGATGCAGTTTCCATTTGAGCGGATGAATTATCAATAAATGTTCAAAAACGTCCGGTTAGCTCAAACAATGCCAGCGTTTCGCCCCAGTGTGCCGTTGGGCTCGACAGTTGTTAAAGACACACCTACCAATAGGCGTGGCTAGCACATACTGAGAAGGCCATGCAAGACACAAAATACAAGCAGTAATGACGTAACGAGCATTCCAATGTGCTACGGGAGTCAAACTCCCTTTCATAAAGACAAAAGCCTTACATTGGCAATCCAAATAATGTTTTGAATATTCCAGAAGGGAATATGGTGCAGTTTCCATTTGAGCGGATGAATTATCAATAAATCATCAAAATGGTCCGGTTAGCTCAAACAATGCCAGCGTTTCGCCCCAGTGTGCCGTTGGGCTCGTCAGTTGGTACAGACACACCTACCAATACGCGCGGCTAGCACATACGGAGAAGGCCATGCAAGACACAAAATACAAGCAGTATTGACGTCACGAGCATGCCAATGTGCTACGGGAGTCAAAGCCCCTTTCATAAAGACAAATGCTTTACCTTGGCAATCCAAATGAGGTTTTGAATATTCCAGAAGGGAATATGATGCAATTTTCATCTGAGCGGATGAATTATCAATAAGTGATCAAAATGGTCCGGTTAGCTCAAACAATGCCAGCGTTTCGCCCGAGTGTGCCGTTGGGCTCGTCAGTTGGTAGAGACACACCTACCAATACGCGTAGCTAGCACATACTGAGAAGGCCATGCAAGACACAAAATACAAGCAGTATTGACGTCACGAGCATGCCAATGTGCTACGGGAGTCAAACTCCCTTTCATAAAGACAAAACCCTTACCTAGGCAATCCAAATACGGTTTTGAATATTCCAGAAGGGAATATGGTACAGTTTCCATTTGAGCGGATGAATTATCAATAAATCATCAAAATGGTCCGGTTAGGTCAAGCAATGGCAAACTACCTCACTCCTCTTCTTGCCTAGAACGCCTCAATATAGTGCTGCCTTGGGTTTTTGTGTGTATCAACTCACATAACGTAACGGCGGTGCTATTTGAGGATGCAACCAGCCTTCGGGCTGACTACCTAACAGACACACAGCTCAAACAATGCCAGCGTTTCGCCCCAGTGTGCCGTTGGGCTCGTGAGTTGGTACAGACACACCTACCAATACGCGCGGCTAGCACATACTGAGAAGACCAGGCAAGACACAAAATACAAGCAGTATTGACGTCACGAGCATGCCAATGTGCTACGGGAGTCATACTCCCTTTCATAAAGACAAAAGCCTTACCTAGGCAATCCAATTACGGTTTTGAATATTCCGGAAGGGAATATGATGCAGTTTCCATTTGAGCGGATGAATTATCAATAAATGATCAAAATCATCCGGTTAGCTCAAACAATGCCAGCGTTTCGCCCCAGTGTGCCGTTGGGCTCGTCAGTTGGTACAGACACACCTACCAATACGCGCGGCTAGCACATACGGAGAAGGCCATGCAAGACACAAAATACAAGCAGTATTGACGTTACGAGCATGCCAATGTGCTACGGGAGTCAAACTCCCTTTCATAAAGACAAAAGCCTTACCTTGGCAATCCAAATACGGTTTTGAATATTCCGGAAGGGAATATGGTGCAGTTTCCATTTGAGCGGATGAATTATTAATAAATGATCAAAATCGTCCGGTTAGCTCAAACAATGCCAGCGTTTCGCCCCAGTGTGCCGTTGGGCTCGTCAGTTGGTAAATACACACCTACCAATAGCCGTGGCTAGCACATACTGAGAAGGCCATGCAAGACACAAAATACAAGCAGTATTGACGTCACGAGCATGCCAATGTGCTACGGGAGTCAAACTCCCTTTCATAAAGACAAAAGCCTTACCTTGGCATTCCAAATAATGTTTTGAATATTCCAGAAGGGAATATGGTGCAGTTTCCATTTGAGCGGATGAATTATCAATAAATCATCAAAATGTTCCGGTTAGGTCAAGCAATGGCAAACTACCTCACTCCCCTTCTTGCCTAGAACGCCTCAATATAGCGCTGCCTTGGGTTTTTGTGTGTATCAACTCATATAACGTAACGGCGGTGCTATTTGAGGATCCAACCAGCCTTCGGGCTGACTACCTAACAGACACACAGCTCAAACAATGCCAGCGTTCCGCCCCAGTTTGCCGTTGGGTTCGTCAGTTGATACAGACACACCTACCAATACGCGCGGCTAGCACATACTGAGAAGGCCATGCAAGACACAAAATACAAACAGTATTGACGTCACGAGCATGCCAATGTGCTACGGGAGTCAAACTCCCTTTCATAAAGTCAAAAGACTAACCTTGGCAATCCAAATAAGGTTTTGAATATTCCAGAAGGGAATATGATGCAGTTTCCATTTGAGCGGATGAATTATCAATAAATGATCAAAATGGTCGGGTTAGCTCAAACAACGCCAGCGTTTCGCCCCAGTGTGCCGTTGGGCTCGTCAGTTGGTACAGACACACCTACCAATACGCGTGGCTAGCACATACTGAGAAGGCCATGCAAGACACAAAATACAAGCAGTATTGACGTCGCGAGCATGCCAATGTGCTACGGGAGTCAAACACCCTTTCATAAAGACAAAAGGCTTACCTTGGCAATGAAATACGGTTTTGAATATTCCAGAAGGGAATATGATGCAGTTTCCATTTGAGCGGATGAATTATCAATAAATGATCAAAATGGTCCGGTTAGCTCAAACAATGCCAGCGTTTCGCCCCAGTTTGCCGTTGGGCTCGTCAGTTGGTACAGACACACCTACCAATACGCGTGGCTAGCACATACTGAGAAGGCCATGCAAGACACAAAATACAAGCAGTATTGACGTCACGAGCATGCCAATGTGCTACGGGAGTCAAACTCCCTTTCATAAAGACAAAAGCCTTACCTTGGCAATCCAAATAAGGTTTTGAATATTCCAGAAGGGAACATGTTGCAATTTCCATCTGAGCGGATGAATTATCAATAAATGATCAAAATGGTCCGGTTAGCTCAAACAATGCCAGCGTTTCGACCCAGTGTGCCGTTGGGCTCGTCAGTTGGTACAGACACACCTACCAATACGCGAAGTTAGCTTATTCCGAGAAGGCCATGCAAGACACAAATTACAAGCAGTATTGACGTCACGAGCATGCCAAATGTGCTACGGGAGTTAAATTCCCTTTCATCGAGACAATAGCCTTACCTTGGCAATCCAAATAAGGTTTTGAATATTCCAGAAGGGAATATGATGCAGTTTCCATTTGAGCGGATGAATTATCAATAAATGATCAAAATCGTTCGGTTAGCTCAAACAATGCCAGCGTTTCGCCCCAGTGTGCCGTTGGGCTCGACAGTTGGTAAAGACACACCTACCAATAGGCGTGGCTAGCACATACTGAGAAGGTCATGCAAGACACAAAATACAAGCAGTATTGACGTCACGAGCATTCCAATGTGCTACGGGAGTCAAACTCCCTTTCATAAAGGCAAAAACCTTACCTTGGCAATCCAAATAAGGTTTTGAATATTCCGGAAGGGAACATGATGCAATTTCAATCTGAGCGGATGACTTATCAATAAATGATCAAAATGGTCCCGTTAGCTCAAACAATGCCAGCGTTTCGACCCAGTGTGCCGTTGGGCTCGTCAGTTGGTACAGACACACTTACCAATACGCGAGACTAGCTTATTCCGAGAAGGCCATGCAAGACACAAAATACAAGCAGTATTGACGTCACGAGCATGCCAATGTACTACGGGGGTCAAACTCCCTTTCGTCGAGACAATAGCCTTACCTTGGCAATCCAAATAAGGTTTTGAATATTCCAGAAGGGTATATGATGCAGTTTCCATTTGAGCGGATGAATTATCAATAAATGTTCAAAAACGTCCGGTTAGCTCAAATAATGCCAGCTTTTCGCCCCAGTGTGCCGTTGGGCTCGACAGTTGGTAAAGACACACCTACCAATAGGCGTGGCTAGCACATACTGAGAAGGCCATGCAAGACACAAAATACAAGCAGTATTGACGTAACGAGCATTCCAATGTGCTACGGGAGTCAAACTCCCTTTCATAAAGACAAAAGCCTTACATTGGCAATCCAAATAATGTTTTGAATATTCCAGAAGGGAATATGGTGCAGTTTCCATTTGAGTGGATGAATTATCAATAAATCATCAAAATGGTCCGGTTAGCTCAAACAATGCCAGCGTTTCGCCCCAGTGTGCCGTTGGGCTCGTCAGTTGGTACAGACACACCTACCAATACGCGCGGCTAGCACATACGGAGAAGGCCATGCAAGACACAAAATACAAGCAGTATTGACGTCACGAGCATGCCAATGTGCTACGGGAGTCAAACTCCCTTTCATAAAGACAAATGCCTTACCTTGGCAATCCAAATAAGGTTTTGAATATTCCAGAAGGGAATATGATGCAATTTTCATCTGAGCGGATGAATTATCAATAAGTGATCAAAATGGTCCGATTAGCTCAAACAATGCCAGCGTTTCGCCCGAGTGTGCCGTTGGGCTCGTCAGTTGGTAGAGACACACCTACCAATACGCGTAGCTAGCACATACTGAGAAGGCCATGCAAGACACAAAATACAAGCAGTATTGACGTCACGAGCATGCCAATGTGCTACGGGAGTCAAACTCCCTTTCATAAAGACAAAACCCTTACCTAGGCAATCCAAATACGGTTTTGAATATTCCAGAAGGGAATATGGTACAGTTTCCATTTGAGCGGATGAATTATCAATAAATCATCAAAATGGTCCGGTTAGGTCAAGCAATGGCAAACTACCTCACTCCTCTTCTTGCCTAGAACGCCTCAATATAGTGCTGCCTTGGGTTTTTGTGTGTATCAACTCACATAACGTAACGGCGGTGCTATTTGAGGATGCAACCAGCCTTCGGGCTGACTACCTAACAGACACACAGCTCAAACAATGCCAGCGTTTCGCCCCAGTGTGCCGTTGGGCTCGTCAGTTGGTACAGACACACCTACCAATACGCGCGGCTAGCACATACTGAGAAGGCCAGGCAAGACACAAAATACAAGCAGTATTGACGTCACGAGCATGCCAATGAGCTACGGGAGTCATACTCCCTTTCATAAAGACAAAAGCCTTACCTAGGCAATCCAAATACGGTTTTGAATATTCCAGAAGGGAATATGATGCAGTTTCCATTTGAGTGTATGAATTATCAATAAATGATCAAAATGGTCCGGTTAGCTCAAACGATGCCAGCGTTTCGCCCCAGTGTGCCGTTGGGCTCGTCAGTTGGTAGAGACACACCTACCAATACGCGTAGCTAGCACATACTGAGAAGGCCATGCAAGACACAAAATACAAGCAGTATTGACGTCACGAGCATGCCAATGTGCTACGGGAGTCAAACTCCCTTTCATAAAGACATAAGCCTTACCTTGGCAATCCAAATAAGGTTTTGAATATTCCAGAAGGGAATATGATGCAATTTTCATCTGAGCGGATGAATTATCAATAAGTGATCAAAATGGTCCGGTTAGCTCAAACAATGCCAGCGTTTCGACCCAATGTGCCGTTGAGCTCGTCAGTTGGTACAGACACACCTACAAATACGCGGGGTTAGCTTATACCGAGAAGGCAATGCAAGACACAAAATACAAGCAGTATTGACGTCACGAGCATGCCAATGTGCTACGGGAGTCAAACTCCCATTCATCGAGACAATAGCCTTACCTTGGCAATCCAAATAAGGTTTTGAATATTCCAGAAGGGAATATGATGCAGTTTCCATTTGAGCGGATGAATTATCAATAAATGATCAAAATGGTCCGGTTAGCTCAAACAATGCCAGCGTTTCGCCCCAGTGTGCCGTTGGGGTCGTCGGTTGGTACAGACACACCTACCATTACGCGTGGCTAGCACATACAGAGAAGGCCATTGAAGACACAAAATACAAACAGTATTGACGTCACGAGCATGCCAATGTGCTACGGGAGTCAAACTCCCTTTCATGAAGACAAGAGCCTTACCTTGGCAATCCAAATAAGGTTTTGAATATTCCAGAAGGGAATATGGTGCAATTTCCATTTGAGCGGAAGAATCATCAATAAATGATCAAAATGGTCCGGTTAGCTCATACAATGCCAGCGTTTCGCCCCAGTGTGCCGTTGGGCTCGTCAGTTGGTACAGACACACCTACCAATACGCGTGGCTAGCACATACTGAGAAGGCCATGCAAGACACAAAATACAAGCAGTATTGACGTCACGAGCATGCCAATGTGCTACGGGAGTCAAACTCCCTTTCATAAAGACAAAAGGCTTACCTTGGCAATGAAATACGGTTTTGAATATTCCAGGAGGGAATATGATGCAGTTTCTATTTGAGCGGATGAATTATCAATAAATTATCAAAATGGTCCGGTTAGCTCAAACAATGCCAGCGTTTCGCCCCAGTTTGCCGTTGGGCTCGTCAGTTGGTACAGACACACCTACCAATACGCGTGGCTAGCACATACTGAGAAGGCCATGCAAGACACAAAATACAAGCAGAATTGACGTCACGAGCATGCCAATGTGCTACGGGAGTCAAACTCCCTTTCGTAAAGACAAAAGCCTTACCTTGGCAATCCAAATAAGGTTTTGAATATTCCAGAAGGGAATATGATGCAATTTTCATCTGAGCGGATGAATTATCAATAAGTGATCAAAATGGTCCGGTTAGCTCAAACAATGCCAGCGTTTCGCCCGAGTGTGCCGTTGGGCTCGTCAGTTGGTAGAGACACACCTGCCAATACGCGTAGCTAGCTCATACTGAGAAGGCCATGCAAGACACAAAATACAAGCAGTATTGACGTCACGAGCATGCCAATGTGTTACGGGAGTCAAACTCCCTTTCATAAAGACAAACCCCTTACCTAGGCAATCCAAATACGGTTTTGAATATTCCAGAAGGGAATATTGTACAGTTTCCATTTGAGCGGATGAATTATCAATAAATCATCAAAATGGTCCGGTTAGGTCAAGCAATGGCAAACTACCTCACTCCTCTTCTTGCCTAGAACGCCTCAATATAGTGCTGCCTTGGGTTTTTGTGTGTATCAACTCACATAACGTAACGGCGGTGCTATTTAAGGATGCAACAAGCCTTCGGGCTGACTACCTAACAGACACACAGCTCAAACAATGCCAGCGTTTCGCCCCAGTGTGCCGTTGGGCTCGTCAGTTGGTACAGACACACCTACCAATACGCGCGGCTAGCACATACTGAGAAGGCCAGGCAAGACACAAAATACAAGCAGTATTGACGTCACGAGCATGCCAATGTGCTACGGGAGTCATACTCCCTTTCATAAAGACAAAAGCCTTACCTAGGCAATCCAAATACGGTTTTGAATATTCCAGAAGGGAATATGATGCAGTTTCCATTTGAGTGTATGAATTATCAATAAATGATCAAAATGGTCCGGTTAGCTCAAACAATGCCAGCGTTTCGCCCCAGTGTGCCGTTGGGCTCGTCAGTTGGTAGAGACACACCTACCAATACGCGTAGCTAGCACATACTGAGAAGGCCATGCAAGACACAAAATACAAGCAGTATTGACGTCACGAGCATGCCAATGTGCTACGGGAGTCACACTCCCCTTCATAAAGACATAAGCCTTACCTTGGAAATCCAAATAAGGTTTTGAATATTCCAGAAGGGAATATGATGCAATTTTCATCTGAGCGGATGAATTATCAATAAGTGATCAAAATGGTCCGGTTAGCTCAAACAATGCCAGCGTTTCGACCCAATGTGCCGTTGAGCTCGTCAGTTGGTACAGACACACCTACAAATACGCGGGGCTAGCTTATACCGAGAATGCAATGCAAGACACAAAATACAAGCAGTATTGACGTCACGAACATGCCAATGTGCTACGGGAGTCAAACTCCCATTCATCGGGACAATAGCCTTACCTTGGCAATCCAAATAAGGTTTAGAATATTCCAGAAGGGAATATGATGCAGTTTCCATTTGAGCGGATGAATTATCAATAAATGATCAAAATGGTCCGGTTAGCACAAACAATGCCAGCGTTTCGCCCCAGTGTGCCGTTGGGGTCGTCGATTGGTACAGACACACCTACCATTACGCGTGGCTAGCACATACAGAGAAGGCCATTGAAGAAACAAAATACAAACAGTATTGACGTCACGATCATGCCAATGTGCTACGGGAGTCAAACTCCCTTTCATGAAGACAAAAGCCTTACCTTGGCAATCCAAATAAGGTTTTGTATATTCCAGAAGGGAATATGGTGCAATATCCATTTGAGCGGATGAATCATCAATAAATGATCAAAATGGTCCGGTTAGATCAAACAATACCAGCGTTTCGCCCCAGTGTGCCGTTGGGCTCGTCAGTTGGTACAGGCAAACCTACCAATACGCGTGGCTAGCACATACTGAGAGGCCATGCAAGTCACAAAATACTAGCAGTATTGACGTCACGAGCATGCCAATGTGCTACGGGAGTCAAACTCCCTTTCATAAAGACAAAAGGCTTACCTTGGCAATCCAAATAAGGTTTTGAATATTCCTGAAGGGAATATGATGCAGTTACCATTTGAGCGGATGAATTATCAATAAATGATCAAAATGGTCGGGTTAGCTAAAACAACGCCAGCGATTCGCCCCAGTGTGCCGTTGGGCTCGACAGTTGGTAAAGACACACCTACAAATAGGCGTGGCTAGCACATACTGAGAAGGGCATGCAAGACACAAAATACAAGCAGTATTGACTTCACGAGCATTCCAATGTGCTACGGGAGTCAAACTCCCTTTCATAAATGCAAAAACCTTACCTTGGCAATTCAAATAAGGTTTTGAATATTCCGGAAGGGAATATGATGCAGTTTCCATTTGAGCGGATGAATTATCAATAAATGCTCAAAATCATCCGGTTAGCTCAAACAATGCCAGCGTTTCGCCCCAGTGTGCCGTTGGGCTCGTCAGTTGGTACAGACACACCTACCAATACGCGCGGCTAGCACATACGGAGAAGGCCATGCAAGACACAAAATACAAGCAGTATTGACGTTACGAGCATGCCAATGTGCTACGGGAGTCAAACTCCCTTTCATAAAGACAAAAGCCTTACCTGGGCAATCCAAATACGGTTTTGAATATTCCGGAAGGGAATATGGTGCAGTTTCCATTTGAGCGGATGAATTATCAATAAATGATCAAAATCGTCCGGTTAGCTCAATCAATGCCAGCGTTTCGCCCCAGTGTGCCGTTGGGCTCGTCAGTTGGTAAAGACACACCTACAAATAGGCGTGGCTAGCACATACTGAGAAGGCCATGCAAGACACAAAATACAAGCAGTATTGACGTCACGAGCATGCCAATGTGCTACGGGAGTCAAACTCCCTTTCATAAAGACAAAAGCCTTACCTTGGCAGTCCAAATAATGTTTTGAATATTCCAGAAGGGAATATGGTGCAGTTTCCATTTGAGCGGATGAATTATCAATAAATCATCAAAATGTTCCGGTTAGGTCAAGCAATGGCAAACTACCTCACTCCCCTTCTTGCCTAGAACGCCTCAATATAGCGCTGCCTTGGGTTTTTGTGTGTATCAACTCATATAACGTAACGGCGGTGCTATTTGAGGATCCAACCAGCCTTCGGGCTGACTACCTAACAGACACACAGCTCAAACAATGCCAGCGTTTCGCCCCAGTTTGCCGTTGGGTTCGTCAGTTGATACAGACACACCTACCAATACGCGCGGCTAGCACATACTGAGAAGGCCATGCAAGACACAAAATACAAGCAGTATTGACGTCACGAGCATGCCAATGTGCTCCGGGAGTCAAACTCCATTTCATGAAGACAAAAGCCTTACCTTGGCAATCCAAATACGGTTTTGAATATTCCAGAAGGGAATATGATGCAGTTTCCATTTGAGCGGATGAATTATCAATAAATGATCAAAATGGTCGGG
The DNA here is from genome assembly GCA_946902985.2 of Meconema thalassinum. Classification (NCBI taxonomy): domain Eukaryota; kingdom Metazoa; phylum Arthropoda; class Insecta; order Orthoptera; family Tettigoniidae; genus Meconema; species Meconema thalassinum. Next base: position 346,827,939 of record OX336390.1, read on the forward strand.
TTAGCTCAAACAACGCCAGCGTTTCGCCCCAGTGTGCCGTTGGGCTCGTCAGTTGGTACAGACACACCTACCAATACGCGTGGCTAGCACATACTGAGAAGGCCATGCAAGACACAAAATACAAGCAGTATTGACGTCACGAGCATGCCAATGTGCTACGGGAGTCAAACTCCCTTTCATAAAGACAAAAGGCTTACCTTGGCAATGAAATACGGTTTTGAATATTCCAGAAGGGAATATGATGCAGTTTCCATTTGAGCGGATGAATTATCAATAAATGATCAAAATGGTCCGGTTAGCTCAAACAATGCCAGCGTTTCGCCCCAGTTTGCCGTTGGGCTCGTCAGTTGGTACAGACACACCTACCAATACGCGAGGCTATCTTATTCCGAGAAGGCCATGCAAGACACAAATTACAAGCAGTATTGACGTCACGAGCATGCCAAATGTGCTACGGGAGTTAAATTCCCTTTCATCGAGACAATAGCCTTACCTTGGCAATCCAAATAAGGTTTTGAATATTCCAGAAGGGAATATGATGCAGTTTCCATTTGAGCGGATGAATTATCAATAAATGATCAAAATCGTCCGGTTAGCTCAAACAATGCCAGCGTTTCGCCCCAGTGTGCGGTTGGGCTCGACAGTTGGTATAGACACACCTACCAATAGGCGTGGCTAGCACATACTGAGAAGGTCATGCAAGACACAAAATACAAGCAGTATTGACGTCACGAGCATTCCAATGTGCTACGGGAGTCAAACTCCCTTTCATAAAGGCAAAAACCTTACCTTGGCAATCCAAATAAGGTTTTGAATATTCCGGAAGGGAACATGATGCAATTTCCATCTGAGCGGATGACTTATCAATAAATGATCAAAATGGTCCCGTTAGCTCAAACAATGCCAGCGTTTCGTCCCAGTGTGCCGTTGGGCTCGTCAGTTGGTACAGACACACTTACCAATACGCGAGACTAGCTTATTCCGAGAGAAGGCCATGCAAGACACAAAATACAAGCAGTATTGACGTCACGAGCATGCCAATGTGCTACGGGGGTCAAACTCCCTTTCATCGAGACAATAGCCTTACCTTGGCAATCCAAATAAGGTTTTGAATATTCCAGAAGGGTATATGATGCAGTTTCCATTTGAGCGGATGAATTATCAATAAATGTTCAAAAACGTCCGGTTAGCTCAAACAATGCCAGCGTTTCGCCCCAGTGTGCCGTTGGGCTCGACAGTTGGTAAAGACACACCTACCAATAGGCGTGGCTAGCACATACTGAGAAGGCCATGCAAGACACAAAATACAAGCAGTAATGACGTAACGAGCATTCCAATGTGCTACGGGAGTCAAACTCCCTTTCATAAAGACAAAAGCCTTACATTGGCAATCCAAATAATGTTTTGAATATTCCAGAAGGGAATATGGTGCAGTTTCCATTTGAGCGGATGAATTATCAATAAATCATTAAAATGGTCCGGTTAGCTCAAACAATGCCAGCGTTTCGCCCCAGTGTGCCGTTGGGCTCGTCAGTTGGTACAGACACACCTACCAATACGCGCGGCTAGCACATACGGAGAAGGCCATGCAAGACACAAAATACAAGCAGTATTGACGTCACGAGCATGCCAATGTGCTACGGGAGTCAAACCCCCTTTCATAAAGACAAATGCTTTACCTTGGCAATCCAAATGAGGTTTTGAATATTCCAGAAGGGAATATGATGCAATTTTCATCTGAGCGGATGAATTATCAATAAGTGATCAAAATGGTCCGGTTAGCTCAAACAATGCCAGCGTTTCGCCCGAGTGTGCCGTTGGGCTCGTCAGTTGGTAGAGACACACCTACCAATACGCGTAGCTAGCACATACTGAGAAGGCCATGCAAGACACAAAATACAAGCAGTATTGACGTCACGAGCATGCCAATGTGCTACGGGAGTCAAACTCCCTTTCATAAAGACAAAACCCTTACCTAGGCAATCCAAATACGGTTTTGAATATTCCAGAAGGGAATATGGTACAGTTTCCATTTGAGCGGATGAATTATCAATAAATCATCAAAATGGTCCGGTTAGGTCAAGCAATGGCAAACTACCTCACTCCTCTTCTTGCCTAGAACGCCTCAATATAGTGCTGCCTTGGGTTTTTGTGTGTATCAACTCACATAACGTAACGGCGGTGCTATTTGAGGATGCAACCAGCCTTCGGGCTGACTACCTAACAGACACACAGCTCAAACAATGCCAGCGCTTCGCCCCAGTGTGCCGTTGGGCTCGTGAGTTGGTACAGACACACCTACCAATACGCGCGGCTAGCACATACTGAGAAGACCAGGCAAGACACAAAATACAAGCAGTATTGACGTCACGAGCATGCCAATGTGCTACGGGAGTCATACTCCCTTTCATAAAGACAAAAGCCTTACCTAGGCAATCCAAATACGGTTTTGAATATTCCGGAAGGGAATATGATGCAGTTTCCATTTGAGCGGATGAATTATCAATAAATGATCAAAATCATCCGGTTAGCTCAAACAATGCCAGCGTTTCGCCCCAGTGTGCCGTTGGGCTCGTCAGTTGGTACAGACACACCTACCAATACGCGCGGCTAGCACATACGGAGAAGGCCATGCAAGACACAAAATACAAGCAGTATTGACGTTACGAGCATGCCAATGTGCTACGGGAGTCAAACTCCCTTTCATAAAGACAAAAGCCTTACCTTGGCAATCCAAATACGGTTTTGAATATTCCGGAAGGGAATATGGTGCAGTTTCCATTTGAGCGGATGAATTATTAATAAATGATCAAAATCGTCCGGTTAGCTCAAACAATGCCAGCGTTTCGCCCCAGTGTGCCGTTGGGCTCGTCAGTTGGTAAATACACACCTACCAATAGCCGTGGCTAGCACATACTGAGAAGGCCATGCAAGACACAAAATACAAGCAGTATTGACGTCACGAGCATGCCAATGTGCTACGGGAGTCAAACTCCCTTTCATAAAGACAAAAGCCTTACCTTGGCATTCCAAATAATGTTTTGAATATTCCAGAAGGGAATATGGTGCAGTTTCCATTTGAGCGGATGAATTATCAATAAATCATCAAAATGTTCCGGTTAGGTCAAGCAATGGCAAACTACCTCACTCCCCTTCTTGCCTAGAACGCCTCAATATAGCGCTGCCTTGGGTTTTTGTGTGTATCAACTCATATAACGTAACGGCGGTGCTATTTGAGGATCCAACCAGCCTTCGGGCTGACTACCTAACAGACACACAGCTCAAACAATGCCAGCGTTCCGCCCCAGTTTGCCGTTGGGTTCGTCAGTTGATACAGACACACCTACCAATACGCGCGGCTAGCACATACTGAGAAGGCCATGCAAGACACAAAATACAAACAGTATTGACGTCACGAGCATGCCAATGTGCTACGGGAGTCAAACTCCCTTTCATAAAGTCAAAAGACTAACCTTGGCAATCCAAATAAGGTTTTGAATATTCCAGAAGGGAATATGATGCAGTTTCCATTTGAGCGGATGAATTATCAATAAATGATCAAAATGGTCGGGTTAGCTCAAACAACGCCAGCGTTTCGCCCCAGTGTGCCGTTGGGCTCGTCAGTTGGTACAGACACACCTACCAATACGCGTGGCTAGCACATACTGAGAAGGCCATGCAAGACACAAAATACAAGCAGTATTGACGTCGCGAGCATGCCAATGTGCTACGGGAGTCAAACACCCTTTCATAAAGACAAAAGGCTTACCTTGGCAATGAAATACGGTTTTGAATATTCCAGAAGGGAATATGATGCAGTTTCCATTTGAGCGGATGAATTATCAATAAATGATCAAAATGGTCCGGTTAGCTCAAACAATGCCAGCGTTTCGCCCCAGTTTGCCGTTGGGCTCGTCAGTTGGTACAGACACACCTACCAATACGCGTGGCTAGCACATACTGAGAAGGCCATGCAAGACACAAAATACAAGCAGTATTGACGTCACGAGCATGCCAATGTGCTACGGGAGTCAAACTCCCTTTCATAAAGACAAAAGCCTTACCTTGGCAATCCAAATAAGGTTTTGAATATTCCAGAAGGGAACATGTTGCAATTTCCATCTGAGCGGATGAATTATCAATAAATGATCAAAATGGTCCGGTTAGCTCAAACAATGCCAGCGTTTCGACCCAGTGTGCCGTTGGGCTCGTCAGTTGGTACAGACACACCTACCAATACGCGAAGTTAGCTTATTCCGAGAAGGCCATGCAAGACACAAATTACAAGCAGTATTGACGTCACGAGCATGCCAAATGTGCTACGGGAGTTAAATTCCCTTTCATCGAGACAATAGCCTTACCTTGGCAATCCAAATAAGGTTTTGAATATTCCAGAAGGGAATATGATGCAGTTTCCATTTGAGCGGATGAATTATCAATAAATGATCAAAATCGTTCGGTTAGCTCAAACAATGCCAGCGTTTCGCCCCAGTGTGCCGTTGGGATCGACAGTTGGTAAAGACACACCTACCAATAGGCGTGGCTAGCACATACTGAGAAGGTCATGCAAGACACAAAATACAAGCAGTATTGACGTCACGAGCATTCCAATGTGCTACGGGAGTCAAACTCCCTTTCATAAAGGCATAAACCTTACCTTGGCAATCCAAATAAGGTTTTGAATATTCCGGAAGGGAACATGATGCAATTTCAATCTGAGCGGATGACTTATCAATAAATGATCAAAATGGTCCCGTTAGCTCAAACAATGCCAGCGTTTCGACCCAGTGTGCCGTTGGGCTCGTCAGTTGGTACAGACACACTTACCAATACGCGAGACTAGCTTATTCCGAGAAGGCCATGCAAGACACAAAATACAAGCAGTATTGACGTCACGAGCATGCCAATGTACTACGGGGGTCAAACTCCCTTTCGTCGAGACAATAGCCTTACCTTGGCAATCCAAATAAGGTTTTGAATATTCCAGAAGGGTATATGATGCAGTTTCCATTTGAGCGGATGAATTATCAATAAATGTTCAAAAACGTCCGGTTAGCTCAAATAATGCCAGCTTTTCGCCCCAGTGTGCCGTTGGGCTCGACAGTTGGTAAAGACACACCTACCAATAGGCGTGGCTAGCACATACTGAGAAGGCCATGCAAGACACAAAATACAAGCAGTATTGACGTAACGAGCATTCCAATGTGCTACGGGAGTCAAACTCCCTTTCATAAAGACAAAAGCCTTACATTGGCAATCCAAATAATGTTTTGAATATTCCAGAAGGGAATATGGTGCAGTTTCCATTTGAGCGGATGAATTATCAATAAATCATCAAAATGGTCCGGTTAGCTCAAACAATGCCAGCGTTTCGCCCCAGTGTGCCGTTGGGCTCGTCAGTTGGTACAGACACACCTACCAATACGCGCGGCTAGCACATACGGAGAAGGCCATGCAAGACACAAAATACAAGCAGTATTGACGTCACGAGCATGCCAATGTGCTACGGGAGTCAAACTCCCTTTCATAAAGACAAATGCCTTACCTTGGCAATCCAAATAAGGTTTTGAATATTCCAGAAGGGAATATGATGCAATTTTCATCTGAGCGGATGAATTATCAATAAGTGATCAAAATGGTCCGGTTAGCTCAAACAATGCCAGCGTTTCGCCCGAGTGTGCCGTTGGGCTCGTCAGTTGGTAGAGACACACCTACCAATACGCGTAGCTAGCACATACTGAGAAGGCCATGCAAGACACAAAATACAAGCAGTATTGACGTCACGAGCATGCCAATGTGCTACGGGAGTCAAACTCCCTTTCATAAAGACAAAACCCTTACCTAGGCAATCCAAATACGGTTTTGAATATTCCAGAAGGGAATATGGTACAGTTTCCATTTGAGCGGATGAATTATCAATAAATCATCAAAATGGTCCGGTTAGGTCAAGCAATGGCAAACTACCTCACTCCTCTTCTTGCCTAGAACGCCTCAATATAGTGCTGCCTTGGGTTTTTGTGTGTATCAACTCACATAACGTAACGGCGGTGCTATTTGAGGATGCAACCAGCCTTCGGGCTGACTACCTAACAGACACACAGCTCAAACAATGCCAGCGTTTCGCCCCAGTGTGCCGTTGGGCTCGTCAGTTGGTACAGACACACCTACCAATACGCGCGGCTAGCACATACTGAGAAGGCCAGGCAAGACACAAAATACAAGCAGTATTGACGTCACGAGCATGCCAATGTGCTACGGGAGTCATACTCCCTTTCATAAAGACAAAAGCCTTACCTAGGCAATCCAAATACGGTTTTGAATATTCCAGAAGGGAATATGATGCAGTTTCCATTTGAGTGTATGAATTATCAATAAATGATCAAAATGGTCCGGTTAGCTCAAACGATGCCAGCGTTTCGCCCCAGTGTGCTATTGGGCTCGTCAGTTGGTAGAGACACACCTACCAATACGCGTAGCTAGCACATACTGAGAAGGCCATGCAAGACACAAAATACAAGCAGTATTGACGTCACGAGCATGCCAATGTGCTACGGGAGTCAAACTCCCTTTCATAAAGACATAAGCCTTACCTTGGCAATCCAAATAAGGTTTTGAATATTCCAGAAGGGAATATGATGCAATTTTCATCTGAGCGGATGAATTATCAATAAGTGATCAAAATGGTCCGGTTAGCTCAAACAATGCCAGCGTTTCGACCCAATGTGCCGTTGAGCTCGTCAGTTGGTACAGACACACCTACAAATACGCGGGGTTAGCTTATACCGAGAAGGCAATGCAAGACACAAAATACAAGCAGTATTGACGTCACGAGCATGCCAATGTGCTACGGGAGTCAAACTCCCATTCATCGAGACAATAGCCTTACCTTGGCAATCCAAATAAGGTTTTGAATATTCCAGAAGGGAATATGATGCATTTTCCATTTGAGCGGATGAATTATCAATAAATGATCAAAATGGTCCGGTTAGCTCAAACAATGCCAGCGTTTCGCCCCAGTGTGCCGTTGGGGTCGTCGGTTGGTACAGACACACCTACCATTACGCGTGGCTAGCACATACAGAGAACGCCATTGAAGACACAAAATACAAACAGTATTGACGTCACGAGCATGCCAATGTGCTACGGGAGTCAAACTCCCTTTCATGAAGACAAGAGCCTTACCTTGGCAATCCAAATAAGGTTTTGAATATTCCAGAAGGGAATATGGTGCAATTTCCATTTGAGCGGAAGAATCATCAATAAATGATCAAAATGGTCCGGTTAGCTCATACAATGCCAGCGTTTCGCCCCAGTGTGCCGTTGGGCTCGTCAGTTGGTACAGACACACCTACCAATACGCGTGGCTAGCACATACTGAGAAGGCCATGCAAGACACAAAATACAAGCAGTATTGACGTCACGAGCATGCCAATGTGCTACGGGAGTCAAACTCCCTTTCATAAAGACAAAAGGCTTACCTTGGCAATGAAATACGGTTTTGAATATTCCAGGAGGGAATATGATGCAGTTTCTATTTGAGCGGATGAATTATCAATAAATTATCAAAATGGTCCGGTTAGCTCAAACAATGCCAGCGTTTCGCCCCAGTTTGCCGTTGGGCTCGTCAGTTGGTACAGACACACCTACCAATACGCGTGGCTAGCACATACTGAGAAGGCCATGCAAGACACAAAATACAAGCAGAATTGACGTCACGAGCATGCCAATGTGCTACGGGAGTCAAACTCCCTTTCGTAAAGACAAAAGCCTTACCTTGGCAATCCAAATAAGGTTTTGAATATTCCAGAAGGGAATATGATGCAATTTTCATCTGAGCGGATGAATTATCAATAAGTGATCAAAATGGTCCGGTTAGCTCAAACAATGCCAGCGTTTCGCCCGAGTGTGCCGTTGGGCTCGTCAGTTGGTAGAGACACACCTGCCAATACTCGTAGCTAGCTCATACTGAGAAGGCCATGCAAGACACAAAATACAAGCAGTATTGACGTCACGAGCATGCCAATGTGTTACGGGAGTCAAACTCCCTTTCATAAAGACAAACCCCTTACCTAGGCAATCCAAATACGGTTTTGAATATTCCAGAAGGGAATATTGTACAGTTTCCATTTGAGCGGATGAATTATCAATAAATCATCAAAATGGTCCGGTTAGGTCAAGCAATGGCAAACTACCTCACTCCTCTTCTTGCCTAGAACGCCTCAATATAGTGCTGCCTTGGGTTTTTGTGTGTATCAACTCACATAACGTAACGGCGGTGCTATTTAAGGATGCAACAAGCCTTCGGGCTGACTACCTAACAGACACACAGCTCAAACAATGCCAGCGTTTCGCCCCAGTGTGCCGTTGGGCTCGTCAGTTGGTACAGACACACCTACCAATACGCGCGGCTAGCACATACTGAGAAGGCCAGGAAAGACACAAAATACAAGCAGTATTGACGTCACGAGCATGCCAATGTGCTACGGGAGTCATACTCCCTTTCATAAAGACAAAAGCCTTACCTAGGCAATCCAAATACGGTTTTGAATATTCCAGAAGGGAATATGATGCAGTTTCCATTTGAGTGTATGAATTATCAATAAATGATCAAAATGGTCCGGTTAGCTCAAACAATGCCAGCGTTTCGCCCCAGTGTGCCGTTGGGCTCGTCAGTTGGTAGAGACACACCTACCAATACGCGTAGCTAGCACATACTGAGAAGGCCATGCAAGACACAAAATACAAGCAGTATTGACGTCACGAGCATGCCAATGTGCTACGGGAGTCACACTCCCCTTCATAAAGACATAAGCCTTACCTTGGAAATCCAAATAAGGTTTTGAATATTCCAGAAGGGAATATGATGCAATTTTCATCTGAGCGGATGAATTATCAATAAGTGATCAAAATGGTCCGGTTAGCTCAAACAATGCCAGCGTTTCGACCCAATGTGCCGTTGAGCTCGTCAGTTGGTACAGACACACCTACAAATACGCGGGGCTAGCTTATACCGAGAATGCAATGCAAGACACAAAATACAAGCAGTATTGACGTCACGAACATGCCAATGTGCTACGGGAGTCAAACTCCCATTCATCGGGACAATAGCCTTACCTTGGCAATCCAAATAAGGTTTAGAATATTCCAGAAGGGAATATGATGCAGTTTCCATTTGAGCGGATGAATTATCAATAAATGATCAAAATGGTCCGGTTAGCACAAACAATGCCAGCGTTTCGCCCCAGTGTGCCGTTGGGGTCGTCGATTGGTACAGACACACCTACCATTACGCGTGGCTAGCACATACAGAGAAGGCCATTGAAGACACAAAATACAAACAGTATTGACGTCACGATCATGCCAATGTGCTACGGGAGTCAAACTCCCTTTCATGAAGACAAGAGCCTTACCTTGGCAATCCAAATAAGGTTTTGAATATTCCAGAAGGGAATATGGTGCAATTTCCATTTGAGCGGAAGAATCATCAATAAATGATCAAAATGGTCCGGTTAGCTCATACAATGCCAGCGTTTCGCCCCAGTGTGCCGTTGGGCTCGTCAGTTGGTACAGACACACCTACCAATACGCGTGGCTAGCACATACTGAGAAGGCCATGCAAGACACAAAATACAAGCAGTATTGACGTCACGAGCATGCCAATGTGCTACGGGAGTCAAACTCCCTTTCATAAAGACAAAAGGCTTACCTTGGCAATGAAATACGGTTTTGAATATTCCAGGAGGGAATATGATGCAGTTTCTATTTGAGCGGATGAATTATCAATAAATGATCAAAATGGTCCGGTTAGCTCAAACAATGCCAGCGTTTCGCCCCAGTTTGCCGTTGGGCTCGTCAGTTGGTACAGACACACCTACCAATACGCGTGGCTAGCACATACTGAGAAGGCCTTGCAAGACACAAAATACAAGCAGAATTGACGTCACGAGCATGCCAATGTGCTACGGGAATCAAACTCCCTTTCATAAAGACAAAAGCCTTACCTTGGCAATCCAAATAAGGTTTTGAATATTCCAGAAGGGAATATGATGCAATTTTCATCTGAGCGGATGAATTATCAATAAGTGATCAAAATGGTCCGGTTAGCTCAAACAATGCCAGCGTTTCGCCCGAGTGTGCCGTTGGGCTCGTCAGTTGGTAGAGACACACCTGCCAATACGTGTAGCTACCACATACTGAGAAGGCCATGCAAGACACAAAATACAAGCAGTATTGACGTCACGAGCATGCCAATGTGCTACGGGAGTCAAACTCCCTTTCATAAAGACAAACCCCTTACCTAGGCAATCCAAATACGGTTTTGAATATTCCAGAAGGGAATATTGTACAGTTTCCATTTGAGCGGATGAATTATCAATAAATCATCAAAATGGTCCGGTTAGGTCAAGCAATGGCAAACTACCTCACTCCTCTTCTTGCCTAGAACGCCTCAATATAGTGCTGCCTTGGGTTTTTGTGTGTATCAACTCACATAACGTAACGGCGGTGCTATTTAAGGATGCAACAAGCCTTCGGGCTGACTACCTAACAGACACACAGCTCAAACAATGCCAGCGTTTCGCCCCAGTGTGCCGTTGGGCTCGTCAGTTGGTACAGACACACCTACCAATACGCGCGGCTAGCACATACTGAGAAGGCCAAGCAAGACACAAAATACAAGCAGTATTGACGTCACGAGCATGCCAATGTGCTACGGGAGTCATACTCCCTTTCATAAAGACAAAAGCCTTACCTAGGCAATCCAAATACGGTTTTGAATATTCCAGAAGGGAATATGATGCAGTTTCCATTTGAGTGTATGAATTATCAATAAATGATCAAAATGGTCCGGTTAGCTCAAACAATGCCAGCGTTTCGCCCCAGTGTGCCGTTGGGCTCGTCAGTTGGTAGAGACACACCTACCAATACGCGTAGCTAGCACATACTGAGAAGGCCATGCAAGACACAAAATACAAGCAGTATTGACGTCACGAGCATGCCAATGTGCTACGGGAGTCACACTCCCTTTCATAAAGACATAAGCCTTACCTTGGCAATCCAAATAAGGTTTTGAATATTCCAGAAGGGAATATGATGCAATTTTCATCTGAGCGGATGAATTATCAATAAGTGATCAAAATGGTCCGGTTAGCTCAAACAATGCCAGCGTTTCGACCCAATGTGCCGTTGAGCTCGTCAGTTGGTACAGACACACCTACAAATACGCGGGGCTAGCTTATACCGAGAATGCAATGCAAGACACAAAATACAAGCAGTATTGACGTCACGAACATGCCAATGTGCTACGGGAGTCAAACTCCCATTCATCGAGACAATAGCCTTACCTTGGCAATCCAAATAAGGTTTTGAATATTCCAGAAGGGAATATGATGCAGTTTCCATTTGAGCGGATGAATTATCAATAAATGATCAAAATGGTCCGGTTAGCTCAAACAATGCCAGCGTTTCGCCCCAGTGTGCCGTTGGGTTCGTCGGTTGGTACAGACACACCTACCATTACGCGTGGCTAGCACATACAGAGAAGGCCATTGAAGACACAAAATACAAGCAGTATTGACGTCACGAGCATGCCAATGTGCTACGGGAGTCAAACTCCCTTTCATGAAGACAAGAGCCTTACCTTGGCAATCCAAATAAGGTTTTGAATATTCCAGAAGGGAATATGGTGCAATTTCCATTTGAGCGGAAGAATCATCAATACATGATCAAAATGGTCCGGTTAGCTCATACAATGCCAGCGTTTCGCCCCAGTGTGCCGTTGGGCTCGTCAGTTGGTACAGACACACCTACCAATACGCGTGGCTAGCACATACTGAGAAGGCCATGCAAGACACAAAATACAAGCAGTATAGACGTCACGAGCATGCCAATGTGCTACGGGAGTCAAACTCCCTTTCATAAAGACAAAAGGCTTACCTTGGCAATGAAATACGGTTTTGAATATTCCAGAAGGGAATATGATGCAGTTTCTATTTGAGCGGATGAATTATCAATAAATGATCAAAATGGTCCGGTTAGCTCAAACAATGCCAGCGTTTCGCCCCAGTTTGCCGTTGGGCTCGTCAGTTGGTTCAGACACACCTACCAATACGCGTGGCTAGCACATACTGAGAAGGCCATGCAAGACACAAAATACAAGCAGAATTGACGTCACGAGCAGGCCAATGTGCTACGGGAGTCAAACTCCCTTTCATAAAGACAAAAGCCTTACCTTGGCAATCCAAATAAGGTTTTGAATATTCCAGAAGGGAACATGATGCAATTTCCATCTGAGCGGATGAATTATCAATAAATGATCAAAATGGTCCGGTTAGCTCAAACAATGCCAGCGTTTCACCCCAGTGTGCCGTTGGGCTCGTCAGTTGGTAAAGACACACCTACCAATAGGCGTGGCTAGCACATACTGAGAAGGCCATGCAAGACAAAAAATACAAGCAGTATTGACGTCACGAGCATGCCAATGTGCTACGGGAGTCAAACTCCCTTTCATAAAGACAAAAGCCTTACCTTGGCAATCCAAATAATGTTTTGAATATTCCAGAAGGGAATATGGTGCAGTTTCCAATTGAGCGGATGAATTATCAATAAATCATCAAGATGTTCCGGTTAGGTCAAGCAATGGCAAACTACCTCACTCCTCTTCTTGCCTAGAACGCCTCAATATAGCGCAGCCTTGGGTTTTTGTGTGTATCAACTCTTATAACGTAATGGCGGTGCTATTTGAGGATCCAACCAGCCTTCGGGCTGACTACCTAACAGACACACAGCTCAAACAATGCCCGCGTTTCGCCCCAGTGTGCCGTTGGGTTCGTCAGTTGGTACAGACACACCTACTAATACGCGCGGCTAGCACATACAGAGAAGGCCATGCAAGACACAAAATACAAGCAGTATTGACGTCACGAGCATGCCAATGTGCTACGGGAGTCAAACTCCCTTTCATAAAGACAAAAGACTAACCTTGGCAATCCAAATAAGGTTATGAATATTCCAGAAGGGAATATGATGCAGTTTCCATTTGAGCGGATGAATTATCAATAAATGATCAAAATGGACCGGGTAGCTCAAACAATGCCAGCGTTTCGCCCCAGTGTGCCGTTGTGCTCGTCGGTTGGTACAGACACACCTACCAATACGCGTGGCTAGCACATACTGAGAAGGCCATTGAAGACACAAAATACAAGCAGTATTGACGTCACGAGCGTTCCAATGTGCTACGGGAGTCAAACTCCATTTCATGAAGACAAAAGCCTTACCTTGGCAATCCAAATACGGTTTTGAATATTCCAGAAGGGAATATGATGCAGTTTCCATTTGAGCGGTTGAATTATCAATAAATGATCAAAATGGTCGGGTTAGCTCAAACAACGCCAGCGTTTTGCCCCAGTGTGCCGTTGGGCTCGTCAGTTGGTACAGACACATCTACCAATACGCGTGGCTAGCACATACTGAGAAGGCCATGCAAGACACAAAATACAAGCAGTATTGACGTCACGAGCATGCCAATGTGCTACGGGAGTCAAACTCCCTTTCATAAAGACAAAAGGCTTACCTTGGCAATGAAATACGGTTTTGAATATTCCAGAAGGGAATATGATGCAGTTTCCATTTGAGCGGATGAATTATCAATAAATGATCAAAATGGTCCGGTTAGCTCAAACAATGCCAGCGTTTCGCCCCAGTTTGCCGTTGGGCTCGTCAGTTGGTACAGACACACCTACCAATACGCGTGGCTAGAACATACTGAGAAGGCCATGCAAGACACAAAATACAAGCAGTATTGACGTCACGAGCATGCCAATGCGCTACGGGAGTCAAACTCCCATTTATAAAGACAAAAGCCTTACCTTGGCAATCCAAATAAGGTTTTGAATATTCCAGAAGGGAACATGATGCAATTTCCATCTGAGCGGATGAATTATCAATAAATGATCAAAATGGTCCGGTTAGCTCAAACAATGCCAGCGTTTCGACCCAGTGTGCCGTTGGGCTCGTCAGTTGGTACAGACACACCTACCAATACGCGAGGCTAGCTTATTCCGAGAAGGCCATGCAAGACACAAATTACAAGCAGTATTGACGTCACGAGCATGCCAATGTGCTACGGGAGTTAAATTCCCTTTCATCGAGACAATAGCCTTACCTTGGCAATCCAAATAAGGTTTTGAATATTCCAGAAGGGAATATGATGCAGTTTCCATTTGAGCGGATGAATTATCAATAAATGATCAAAATCGTCCGATTAGCTCAAACAATGCCAGCGTTTCGCCCCAGTGTGCCGTTAGGCTCGACAGTTGGTAAAGACACACCTACCAATAGGCGTGGCTAGCACATACTGTGAAGGCCATGCAAGACACAAAATACAAGCAGTATTGACGTCACGAGCATTCAAATGTGCTACGGGAGTCAAACTCCCTTTCATAAAGGCAAAAACCTTACCTTGGCAATCCAAATAAGGTTTTGAATATTCCGGAAGGGAACATGATGCAATTTCCATCTGAGCGGATGACTTATCAATAAATGATCAAAATGGTCCCGTTAGCTCAAGCAATGCCAGCGTTTCGACCCAGTGTGCCGTTGGGCTCGTCAGTTGGTACAGACACACTTACCAATACGCGAGACTAGCTTATTCCGAGAAGGCCATGCAAGACACAAAATACAAGCAGTATTGACGTCACGAGCATGCTAATGTGCTACGGGGGTCAAACTCCCATTCATCGAGACAATAGCCTTACCTTGGCAATCCAAATAAGGTTTTGAATATTCCAGAAGGGAATATGATGCAGTTTCCATTTGAGCGGATGAATTATCAATAAATGATCAAAATCGTCCGGTTAGCTCAAACAATGCCAGCGTTTCGCCCCAGTGTTCCGTTGGGCTCGACAGTTGGTAAAGACACACCTACCAATAGGCGTGGCTTGCACATACTGAGAAGGCCATGCAAGACACAAAATACAAGCAGTATTGACGTCACGAGCATTCAAATGTGCTACGGGAGTCAAACTCCCTTTCATAAAGGCAAAAACCTTACCTTGGCAATCCAAATAAGGTTTTGAATATTCCGGAAGGGAACATGATGCAATTTCCATCTGAGCGGATGACTTATCAATAAATGATCAAAATGGTCCCGTTAGCTCAAACAATGCCAGCGTTTCGACCCAGTGTGCCGTTGGGCTCGTCAGTTGGTACAGACACACTTACCAATACGCGAGACTAGCTTATTCCGAGAAGGCCATGCAAGACACAAAATACAAGCAGTATTGACGTCACGAGCATGCCAATGTGCTACGGGGGTCAAACTCCCTTTCATCGAGACAATAGCCTTACCTTGGCAATCCACATAAGGTTTTGAATATTCCAGAAGGGAATATGATGCAGTTTCCACTTGAGCGGATGAATTGTCAATAAATGATCAAAATCGTCCGGTTAGCTCAAACAATGCCAGCTTTTCGCCCAAGTGTGCCGTTGGGCTCGACAGTTGGTAAAGACACACCTACCAATAGGCGTGGCTAGCACATACTGAGAAGGCCATACAAGACACAAAATACAAGCAGTATTGACGTAACGAGCATTCCAATGTGCTACGGGAGTCAAACTCCCTTTCATAAAGACAAAAGCCTTACATTGGCAATCCAAATAATGTTTTGAATATTCCAGAAGGGAATATGGTGCAGTTTCCATTTGAGCGGATGAATTATCAATAAATCATCAAAATGGTCCGCTTAGCTCCAACAATGCCAGCGTTTGGCCCCAGTGTGCCGTTGGGCTCGTCAGTTGGTACAGACACACCTACCAATACGCGCGGTTAGCACATACGGAGAAGGCCATGCAAGACACAAAATACAAGCATTATTGACGTCACGAGCATGCCAATGTGCTACGGGAGTCAAACTCCCTTTCATAAAGACAAAAGCCTTACCTAGGCAATCCAAATACGGTTTTGAATATTCCAGAAGGGAATATGGTACAGTTTCCATTTGAGCGGATGAATTATCAATAAATCATCAAAATGGTCCGGTTAGGTCAAGCAATGGCAAACTACCTCACTCCCCTTCTTGCCTAGAACGCCTCAATATAGCGCTGCCTTGGGTTTTTGTGTGTATCAACTCACATAACGTAACGGCGGTGCTATTTGAGGATCCAACCAGCCTTCGGGCTGACTACCTAACAGACACTTAGCTCAAACAATGCCAGCGTTTCGCCCCAGTGTGCCGTTGGGCTCGTCAGTTGGTACAGACACACCTACCAATACGCGCGGCTAGCACATACTGAGAAGGCCATGCAAGACACAAAATACAAGCAGTATTGACGTCACGAGCATGCCAATGTGCTACGGGAGTCATACTCCCTGTCATAAAGACAAAAGCCTTACCTAGGCAATCCAAATACGGTTTTGAATATTCCAGAAGGGAATATGATGCAGTTTCCATTTGAGTGTATGAATTATCAATGAATGATCAAAATGGTCCGGTTAGCTCAAACAATGCCAGCGTTTCGCCCCAGTGTGCCGTTGGGATCGTCAGTTGGTACAGACACACCTACAAATACGCGAGGCTAGCTTATACCGAGAAGGCCATGCAAGACACAAAATACAAGCAGTATTGACGTCACGAGCATGCCAATGTGCTACGGGAGTCAAACTCCCATTCATCGAGACAATAGCCTTACCTTGGCAATCAAAATAAGGTTTTGAATATTCCAGAAGGGAATATGATGCAGTTTCCATTTGAGCGGATGAATTATCAATAATTGATCAAAATGGTCCGGTTAGCTCAAACAATGCCAGCGTTTCGCAGCAGTGTGCCGTTGGGCTCGTCAGTTGGTAGAGACACACCTACCAATACGCGTAGCTAGCACATACTGAGAAGGCCATGCAAGACACAAAATACAAGCAGTATCGACGTCACGAGCATGCCAATGTGCTACGGGATTCAAACTCCCATTCATCGAGACAATAGCCTTACCTTGGCAATCCAAATAAGGTTTTGAATATTCGAGAAGGGAATATGATGCAATTTTCATCTGAGCGGATGAATTATCAATAAATGATCAAAATGGTCCGGTTAGCTCAAACAATGCCAGCGTTTCGCCCCAGTGTGCCGTTGGGCTCGTCAGTTGGTAGAGACACACCTACCAATACGCGTAGCTAGCTCATACTGAGAAGGCCATGCAAGACACAAAATACAAGCAGTATTGACGTCACGAGCATGCCAATGTTCTACGGGAGTCAAACTCTCTTTCATAAAGACAAAAGCCTTACCTTGGCAATCCAAATAAGGTTTTGAATATTCCAGAAGGGAATATGGTCCAGTTTCCATTTTAGCGGATGAATTATCAATAAATGATCAAAATGGTCCGGTTAGCTCAAACAATGCCAGCGTTTCGCCCCAGTTTGCCGTTGGGCTCGTCAGTTGGTACAGACACGCCTACCAATACGCGTGGCTAGCACGTACTGAGAAGGCCATGCAAGACACAAAATACAAGCAGTATTGACGTCACGATCATGCCAATGTGCTACGGTAACCAACTCCCTTTCATAAAGACAAAAGCCTTACCTTGGCAATCCAAATAATGTTTTGAATATTCCAGAAGGGAATGTGGTGCAGTTTCCATTTGAGCGGATGAATTATCAATAAATGATCAAAATGGTCCGGTTAGCTCAAACAATGCCAGCGTTTCGCCCCAGTGTGCCGTTGGGCTCGTCGGTTGGTACAGACACACCTACCATTACGCGTGGCTAGCACATACAGAGAAGGCCATTGAAGACACAAAATACAAGCAGTATTGACGTCACGAGCATGCCAATGTGCTACGGGAGTCAAACTCCCTTTCATGAAGACTAGAGCCTTACCTTGGCAATCCAAATAAGGTTTTGAATATTCCAGAAGGGAATAAGGTGCAATTTCCATTTGAGCGGATGAATCATCAATAAATGATCAAAATGGTCCGGTTAGCTCATACAATGCCAGCGTTTCGCCCCAGTGTGCCGTTGGGCTCGTCGGTTGGTACAGACACACCTAACAATACGTGTGGCTAGCACATACTGAGAAGGCCATGCAAGACACAAAATACAAGCAGTATTGACGTCACGAGCATGCCAATGTGCTACGGGAGTCAAACTCCCTTTCATGAAGACAAAAGCCTTACCTTGGCAATCCAAATAAGGTTTTGTATATTCCAGAAGGGAATATGGTGCAATTTCCATTTGAGCGGATGGATCATCAATAAATGATCAAAATGGTCCGGTTAGCTCAAACAATACCAGCGTTTCGCCCCAGTGTGCCGTTGGGCTCGTCAGTTGGTAAAGACACTCCTACCAATAGGCGTGGCTAGCACATACTGAGAAGGCCATGCAAGACACATAATACAAGCAGTATTGACGTCACGAGCATGCCAATGTGCTACGGGAGTCGAACTCCCTTTCATAAAGACAAAAGCCTTACCTTGGCAATCCAAATACGGTTTTGAATATTCCTGAAGGGAATATGATGCAGTTTCCATTTGAGCGGATGAATTATCAATAAATGGTCAAAATGATCGGGTTAGCTCAAACAACGCCAGCGTTTCGCCCCAGTGTGCCGTTGGGCTCGTCAGTTGGTACAGACACACCTACCAATACGCGTGGCTAGCACATACTGAGAAGGCCATGCAAGACACAAAATACAAGCAGTATTGACGTCACGAGCATGCCAATGTGCTACGGGAGTCAAACTCCCTCTCATAAAGACAAAAGGCTTACCTTGGCAATCCAAATACGGTTTTGAATATTCCAGAAGGGAATATGATGCAGTTTCGATTTGAGCGGATGAATTATCAATAAATGATCAAAATGGTCCGGTTAGCTCAAACAATGCCAGCGTTTCGCCCCAGTTTGCCGTTGGGCTCGTCAGTTGGTACAGACACACCTACCAATACGCGTGGCTAGCACATACTGAGAAGGCCATCCAAGACACAAAATACAAGCAGTATTGACGTCACGAGCATGCCAATGTGCTACGGGAGTCAAACTCCCTTTCATAAAGACAAAAGCTTTACCTTGGCAATCCAAATAAGGTTTTGAATATTCCAGAAGGGAACATGATGCAATTTCCATCTGAGCGAATGAATTATCAATAAATGATCAAAAAGGTCCGGTTAGCTCAAACTATGCCAGCGTTTCGACCCAGTGTGCCGTTGGGCTCGTCAGTTGGTACAGACACACCTACCAATACGCGAGGCTAGCTTATTCCGAGAAGGCCATGCAAGACACAAAATACAAGCAGTATTGACGTCACGAGCATGCCAATGTGCTACGGGAGTCAAACTCCCTTTCAACGAGACAATAGCCTTACCTTGGCAATCCAAATAAGGTTTTGAATATTCCAGAAGGGAATATGATGCAGTTTCCATTTGAGCGGATGAATTATCAATAAATGATCAAAATTGTCCGGTTAGCTCAAACAATGCCAGCGTTTCGCCCCAGTGTGCCGTTGGGCTCGTCAGTTGGTAAAGACACACCTACCAATAGGCGTGGCTAGCACATATTGAGAAGGACATGCAAGACACAAAATACAACCAGTATTGACGTCACGAGCATTCCAATGTGCTACGGGAGTCAAACTCCCTTTCATAAAGACAAAAGCCTTACCTTGGCAATCCAAATAATATTTTGAATATTCCAGAAGGGAATATGGTGCAGTTTCCATTTGAGCGGATGAATTATCAATAAATCATCAAAATGGTCCGGTTAGCTCAAACAATGCCAGCGTTTCGCCCCAGTGTGCCGTTGGGCTCGTCAGTTGGTACAGACACACCTACCAATACGCGCGGCTAGCACATACGGAGAAGGCCATGCAAGACACAAAATACAAGCAGTATTGACGTTACGAGCATGCCAATGTGCTACGGGAGTCAAACACCCTTTCATAAAGACAAAAGCCTTACCTTGGCAATCCAAATACGGTTTTGAATATTCCGGAAGGGAATATGGTGCAGTTTCCATTTGAGCGGATGAATTATCAATAAATGATCAAAATCGTCCGGTTAGCTCAAACAATGCCAGCGTTTCGCCCCAGTGTGCCGTTGGGCTCGTCAGTTGGTAAAGACACACCTACCAATAGGCGTGGCTAGCACATACTGAGAAGGCCATGCAAGACACAAAATACAAGCAGTATTGACGTCACGAGCATGTCAATGTGCTACGGGAGTCAAACTCCTTTTCATAAAGACAAAAGCCTTACCTTGGCAATCCAAATAATGTTTTGAATATTCCAGAAGGGAACATGGTGCAGTTTCCAATTGAGCGGATGAATTATCAATAAATCATCAAAATGTTCCGGTTAGGTCAAGCAATGGCTAACTACCTCACTCCTCTTCTTGCCTAGAACGCCTCAATATAGCGCTGCCTTGGGTTTTTGTGTGTATCAACTCATATAACGTAACGGCGGTGCTATTTGAGGATCCAACCAGCCTTCGGGCTGACTACCTAACAGACACACAGCTCAAACAATGCCAGCGTTTCGCCCCAGTGTGCCGTTGGGTTCGTCAGTTGGTACAGACACACCTACCAATACGCGCGGCTAGCACATACTGAGAAGGCCATGCAAGACACAAAATACAAGCAGTATTGACGTCACGAGCATGCCAATGTGCTACGGGAGTCAAACTTCCTTTCATAAAGACAAAAGACTAACCTTGGCAATCCAAATAAGGTTTTGAATATTCCAGAAGGGAATATGATGCAGTTTCCATTTGAGCGGATGAATTATCAATAAATGATCAAAATGGACCGGGTAGCTCAAACAATGCCAGCGTTTCGTCCCAGTGTGCCGTTGGGCTGTCAGTTGGTAAAGACACACCTACCAATAGGCGTGGCTAGCACATACTGAGCAGGCCATGCAAGACACAAAATACAAGCAGTATTGACGTCACGATCATGCCAATGTGCTACGGTAACCAACTCCCTTTCATAAAGACAAAAGCCTTACCTTGGCAATCCAAATAATGTTTTGAATATTCCAGAAGGGAATGTGGTGCAGTTTCCATTTGAGCGGATGAATTATCAATAAATGATCAAAATGGTCCGGTTAGCTCAAACAATGCCAGCGTTTCGCCCCAGTGTGCCGTTGGGCTCGTCGGTTGGTACAGACACACCTACCATTACGCGTGGCTAGCACATACAGAGAAGGCCATTGAAGACACAAAATACAAGCAGTATTGACGTCACGAGCATGCCAATGTGCTACGGGAGTCAAACTCCCTTTCATGAAGACTAGAGCCTTACCTTGGCAATCCAAATAAGGTTTTGAATATTCCAGAAGGGAATAAGGTGCAATTTCCATTTGAGCGGATGAATCATCAATAAATGATCAAAATGGTCCGGTTAGCTCATACAATGCCAGCGTTTCGCCCCAGTGTGCCGTTGGGCTCGTCGGTTGGTACAGACACACCTAACAATACGTGTGGCTAGCACATACTGAGAAGGCCATGCAAGACACAAAATACAAGCAGTATTGACGTCACGAGCATGCCAATGTGCTACGGGAGTCAAACTCCCTTTCATGAAGACAAAAGCCTTACCTTGGCAATCCAAATAAGGTTTTGTATATTCCAGAAGGGAATATGGTGCAATTTCCATTTGAGCGGATGGATCATCAATAAATGATCAAAATGGTCCGGTTAGCTCAAACAATACCAGCGTTTCGCCCCAGTGTGCCGTTGGGCTCGTCAGTTGGTAAAGACACTCCTACCAATAGGCGTGGCTAGCACATACTGAGAAGGCCATGCAAGACACATAATACAAGCAGTATTGACGTCACGAGCATGCCAATGTGCTACGGGAGTCGAACTCCCTTTCATAAAGACAAAAGCCTTACCTTGGCAATCCAAATACGGTTTTGAATATTCCTGAAGGGAATATGATGCAGTTTCCATTTGAGCGGATGAATTATCAATAAATGGTCAAAATGGTCGGGTTAGCTCAAACAACGCCAGCGTTTCGCCCCAGTGTGCCGTTGGGCTCGTCAGTTGGTACAGACACACCTACAAATACGCGTGGCTAGCACATACTGAGAAGGCCATGCAAGACACAAAATACAAGCAGTATTGACGTCACGAGCATGCCAATGTGCTACGGGAGTCAAACTCCCTCTCATAAAGACAAAAGGCTTACCTTGGCAATCCAAATACGGTTTTGAATATTCCAGAAGGGAATATGATGCAGTTTCGATTTGAGCGGATGAATTATCAATAAATGATCAAAATGGTCCGGTTAGCTCAAACAATGCCAGCGTTTCGCCCCAGTTTGCCGTTGGGCTCGTCAGTTGGTACAGACACACCTACCAATACGCGTGGCTAGCACATACTGAGAAGGCCATCCAAGACACAAAATACAAGCAGTATTGACGTCACGAGCATGCCAATGTGCTACGGGAGTCAAACTCCCTTTCATAAAGACAAAAGCTTTACCTTGGCAATCCAAATAAGGTTTTGAATATTCCAGAAGGGAACATGATGCAATTTCCATCTGAGCGAATGAATTATCAATAAATGATCAAAAAGGTCCGGTTAGCTCAAACTATGCCAGCGTTTCGACCCAGTGTGCCGTTGGGCTCGTTAGTTGGTACAGACACACCTACCAATACGCGAGGCTAGCTTATTCCGAGAAGGCCATGCAAGACACAAAATACAAGCAGTATTGACGTCACGAGCATGCCAATGTGCTACGGGAGTCAAACTCCCTTTCAACGAGACAATAGCCTTACCTTGGCAATCCAAATAAGGTTTTGAATATTCCAGAAGGGAATATGATGCAGTTTCCATTTGAGCGGATGAATTATCAATAAATGATCAAAATTGTCCGGTTAGCTCAAACAATGCCAGCGTTTCGCCCCAGTGTGCCGTTGGGCTCGTCAGTTGGTAAAGACACACCTACCAATAGGCGTGGCTAGCACATATTGAGAAGGCCATGCAAGACACAAAATACAACCAGTATTGACGTCACGAGCATTCCAATGTGCTACGGGAGTCAAACTCCCTTTCATAAAGACAAAAGCCTTACCTTGGCAATCCAAATAATATTTTGAATATTCCAGAAGGGAATATGGTGCAGTTTCCATTTGAGCGGATGAATTATCAATAAATCATGAAAATGGTCCGGTTAGCTCAAACAATGCCAGCGTTTCGCCCCAGTGTGCCGTTGGGCTCGTCAGTTGGTACAGACACACCTACCAATACGCGCGGCTAGCACATACGGAGAAGGCCATGCAAGACACAAAATACAAGCAGTATTGACGTTACGAGCATGCCAATGTGCTACGGGAGTCAAACACCCTTTCATAAAGACAAAAGCCTTACCTTGGCAATCCAAATACGGTTTTGAATATTCCGGAAGGGAATATGGTGCAGTTTCCATTTGAGCGGATGAATTATCAATAAATGATCAAAATCGTCCGGTTAGCTCAAACAATGCCAGCGTTTCGCCCCAGTGTGCCGTTGGGCTCGTCAGTTGGTAAAGACACACCTACCAATAGGCGTGGCTAGCACATACTGAGAAGGCCATGCAAGACACAAAATACAAGCAGTATTGACGTCACGAGCATGTCAATGTGCTACGGGAGTCAAACTCCTTTTCATAAAGACAAAAGCCTTACCTTGGCAATCCAAATAATGTTTTGAATATTCCAGAAGGGAACATGGTGCAGTTTCCAATTGAGCGGATGAATTATCAATAAATCATCAAAATGTTCCGGTTAGGTCAAGCAATGGCTAACTACCTCACTCCTCTTCTTGCCTAGAACGCCTCAATATAGCGCTGCCTTGGGTTTTTGTGTGTATCAACTCATATAACGTAACGGCGGTGCTATTTGAGGATCCAACCAGCCTTCGGGCTGACTACCTAACAGACACACAGCTCAAACAATGCCAGCGTTTCGCCCCAGTGTGCCGTTGGGTTCGTCAGTTGGTACAGACACACCTACCAATACGCGCGGCTAGCACATACTGAGAAGGCCATGCAAGACACAAAATACAAGCAGTATTGACGTCACGAGCATGCCAATGTGCTACGGGAGTCAAACTTCCTTTCATAAAGACAAAAGACTAACCTTGGCAATCCAAATAAGGTTTTGAATATTCCAGAAGGGAATATGATGCAGTTTCCATTTGAGCGGATGAATTATCAATAAATGATCAAAATGGACCGGGTAGCTCAAACAATGCCAGCGTTTCGTCCCAGTGTGCCGTTGGGCTGTCAGTTGGTAAAGACACACCTACCAATAGGCGTGGCTAGCACATACTGAGAAGGCCATGCAAGACACAAAATACAAGCAGTATTGACGTCACGAGCATTCCAATGTGCTACGGGAGTCAAACTCCCTTTCATAAAGACAAAAGCCTTACCTTGGCAATCCAAATAATATTTTGAATATTCCAGAAGGGAATATGGTGCAGTTTCCATTTGAGCGGATGAATTATCAATAAATCATCAAAATGGTCCGGTTAGCTCAAACAATGCCAGCGTTTCGCCCCAGTGTGCCGTTGGGCTCGTCAGTTGGTACAGACACACCTACTAATACGCGCGGCTAGCACATACGGAGAAGGCCATGCAAGACACAAAATACAAGCAGTATTGACGTTACGAGCATGCCAATGTGCTACGGGAGTCAAACACCCTTTCATAAAGACAAAAGCCTTACCTTGGCAATCCAAATACGGTTTTGAATATTCCGGAAGGGAATATGGTGCAGTTTCCATTTGAGCGGATGAATTATCAATAAATGATCAAAATCGTCCGGTTAGCTCAAACAATGCCAGCGTTTCGCCCCAGTGTGCCGTTGGGCTCGTCAGTTGGTAAAGACACACCTACCAATAGGCGTGGCTAGCACATACTGAGAAGGCCATGCAAGACACAAAATACAAGCAGTATTGACGTCACGAGCATGTCAATGTGCTACGGGAGTCAAACTCCTTTTCATAAAGACAAAAGCCTTACCTTGGCAATCCAAATAATGTTTTGAATATTCCAGAAGGGAACATGGTGCAGTTTCCAATTGAGCGGATGAATTATCAATAAATCATCAAAATGTTCCGGTTAGGTCAAGCAATGGCAAACTACCTCACTCCTCTTCTTGCCTAGAACGCCTCAATATAGCGCTGCCTTGGGTTTTTGTGTGTATCAACTCATATAACGTAACGGCGGTGCTATTTGAGGATCCAACCAGCCTTCGGGCTGACTACCTAACAGACACACAGCTCAAACAATGCCAGCGTTTCGCCCCAGTGTGCCGTTGGGTTCGTCAGTTGGTACAGACACACCTACCAATACGCGCGGCTAGCACATACTGAGAAGGCCATGCAAGACACAAAATACAAGCAGTATTGACGTCACGAGCATGCCAATGTGCTACGGGAGTCAAACTTCCTTTCATAAAGACAAAAGACTAACCTTGGCAATCCAAATAAGGTTTTGAATATTCCAGAAGGGAATATGATGCAGTTTCCATTTGAGCGGATGAATTATCAATAAATGATCAAAATGGACCGGGTAGCTCAAACAATGCCAGCGTTTCGCCCCAGTGTGCCGTTGTGCTCGTCGGTTGGTACAGACACACCTACCAATACGCGTGGCTAGCACATACTGAGAAGGCCATTGAAGACACAAAATACAAGCAGTATTGACGTCACGAGCGTGCCAATGTGCTACGGGAGTCAAACTCCATTTCATGAAGACAAAAGCCTTACCTTGGCAATCCAAATACGGTTTTGAATATTCCAGAAGGGAATATGATGCAGTTTCCATTTGAGCGGATGAATTATCAATAAATGATCAAAATGGTCGGGTTAGCTCAAACAACGCCAGCGTTTTGCCCCAGTGTGCCGTTGGGCTCGTCAGTTGTTACAGACACATCTACCAATACGCGTGGCTAGCACATACTGAGAAGGCCATGCAAGACACAAAATACAAGCAGTATTGACGTCACGAGCATGCCAATGTGCTACGGGAGTCAAACTCCCTTTCATAAAGACAAAAGGCTTACCTTGGCAATGAAATACGGTTTTGAGTATTCCAGAAGGGAATATGATGCAGTATCCATTTGAGCGGATGAATTATCAATAAATGTTCAAAATGGTCCGGTTAGCTCAAACAATGCCAGCGTTTCGCCC
The DNA here is from genome assembly GCA_946902985.2 of Meconema thalassinum. Taxonomy (NCBI): domain Eukaryota; kingdom Metazoa; phylum Arthropoda; class Insecta; order Orthoptera; family Tettigoniidae; genus Meconema; species Meconema thalassinum. The sequence continues at coordinate 346,854,099 of OX336390.1, forward strand.
CAGTTTGCCGTTGGGCTCGTCAGTTGGTACAGACACACCTACCAATACGCGTGGCTAGAACATACTGAGAAGGCCATGCAAGACACAAAATACAAGCAGTATTGACGTCACGGGCATGCCAATGTGCTACGGGAGTCAAACTCCCTTTCATAAAGACAAAAGCCTTACCTTGGCAATCCAAATAAGGTTTTGAATATTCCAGAAGGGAAAATGATTCAATTTCCATCTGAGCGGATGAATTATCAATAAATGATCAAAATGGTCCGGTTAGCTCAAACAATGCCAGCGTTTCGACCCAGTGTGCCGTTGGGCTCGTCAGTTGGTACAGACACACCTACCAATACACGAGGCTAGCTTATTCCGAGAAGGCCATGCAAGACACAAATTACAAGCAGTATTGACGTCACGAGCATGCCAATGTGCTACGGGAATTAAATTCCCTTTCATCGAGACAATAGGCTTACCTTGGCAATCCAAATAAGGTTTTGAATATTCCAGAAGGGAATATGATGCAGTTTCCATTTGAGCGGATGAATTATCAATAAATGATCAAAATCGTCCGGTTAGCTCAAACAATGCCAGCGTTTCGCCCCAGTGTGCCGTTGGGCTCGACAGTTGGTAAAGACACACCTACCAATAGGCGTGGCTAAGACATACTGAGAAGGCCATACAAGACACAAAATACAAGCAGTATTGACGTAACGAGCATTCCAATGTGCTACGGGAGTCAAACTCCCTTTCATAAAGACAAAAGCTTTACATTGGCAATCCAAATAATGTTTTGAATATTCCAGAAGGGAATATGGTGCAGTTTCCATTTGAGCGGATGAATTATCAATAAATCATCAAAATGGTCCGCTTAGCTCCAACAATGCCAGCGTTTGGCCCCAGTGTGCCGTTGGGCTCGTCAGTTGGTACAGACACACCTACCAATACGCGCGGCTAGCACATACGGAGAAGGCCATGCAAGACACAAAATACAAGCATTATTGACGTCACGAGCATGCCAATGTGCTACGGGAGTCAAACTCCCTTTCATAAAGACAAAAGCCTTACCTAGGCAATCCAAATACGGTTTTGAATATTCCAGAAGGGAATATGGTACAGTTTCCATTTGAGCGGATGAATTATCAATAAATCATCAAAGTGGTCCGGTTAGGTCAAGCAATGGCAAACTACCTCACTCCTCTTCTTGCCTAGAACGCCTCAATATAGCGCTGCCTTGGGTTTTTGTGTGTATCAACTCACATAACGTAACGGCGGTGCTATTTGAGGATCCAACCAGCCTTCGGGCTGACTACCTAACAGACACTTAGCTCAAACAATGCCAGCGTTTCGCCCCAGTGTGCCGTTGGGCTCGTCAGTTGGTACAGACACACCTACCAATACGCGCGGCTAGCACATACTGAGAAGGCCATGCAAGACACAAAATACAAGCAGTATTGACGTCACGAGCATGCCAATGTGCTACGGGAGTCATACTCCCTGTCATAAAGTCAAAAGCCTTACCTAGGCAATCCAAATACGGTTTTGAATATTTCAGAAGGGAATATGATTCAGTTTCCATTTGAGTGTATGAATTATCAATAAATGATCAAAATGGTCCGGTTAGCTCAAACAATGCCAGCGTTTCGCCCCAGTGTGCCGTTGGGATCGTCAGTTGGTACAGACACACCTACAAATACGCGAGGCTAGCTTATACCGAGAAGGCCATGCAAGACACAAAATACAAGCAGTATTGACGTCACGAGCATGCCAATGTGCTACGGGAGTCAAACTCCCATTCATCGAGACAATAGCTTTACCTTGGCAATCAAAATAAGGTTTTGAATATTCCAGAAGGGAATATGATGCAGTTTCCATTTGAGCGGATGGATTATCAATAATTGATCAAAATGGTCCGGTTAGCTCAAACAATGCCAGCGTTTCGCCCCAGTGTGCCGTTGGGCTCGTCAGTTGGTAGAGACACACCTACCAATACGCGTAGCTAGCACATACTGAGAAGGCCATGCAAGACACAAAATACAAGCAGTATCGACGTCACGAGCATGCCAATGTGCTACGGGATTCAAACTCCCATTCATCGAGACAAAAGCCTTACCTTGGCAACCAAATAAGGTTTTGAATATTCCAGAAGGGAATATGGTCCAGTTTCCATTTTAGCGGATGAATTATCAATAAATGATCAAAATGGTCCGGTTAGCTCAAACAATGCCAGCGTTTCGCCCCAGTTTGCCGTTGGGCTCGTCAGTTGGTACAGACACGCCTACCAATACGCGTGGCTAGCACGTACTGAGAAGGCCATGCAAGACACAAAATACAAGCAGTATTGACGTCACGATCATGCCAATGTGCTACGGTACACAACTCCCTTTCATAAAGACAAAAGCCTTACCTTGGCAATCCAAATAATGTTTTGAATATTCCAGAAGGGAATATGGTGCAGTTTCCATTTGAGCGGATGAATTATCAATAAATGATCAAAATGGTCCGGTTAGCTCAAACAATGCCAGCGTTTCGCCCCAGTGTGCCGTTGGGCTCGTCGGTTGGTACAGACACACCTACCATTACGCGTGGCTAGCACATACAGAGAAGGCCATTGAAGACACAAAATACAAGCAGTATTGACGTCACGAGCATGCCAATGTGCTACGGGAGTCAAACTCCCGTTCATGAAGACTAGAGCCTTACCTTGGCAATCCAAATAAGGTTTTGAATATTCCAGAAGGGAATAAGGTGCAATTTCCATTTGAGCGGATGAATCATCAATAAATGATCAAAATGGTCCGGTTAGCTCATACAATGCCAGCGTTTCGCCCCAGTGTGCCGTTGGGCTCGTCGGTTGGTACAGACACACCTACCAATACGCGCGGCTAGCACATACGGAGAAGGCCATGCAAGACACAAAATACAAGCAGTATTGACGTTACGAGCATGCCAATGTGCTACGGGAGTCAAACACCCTTTCATAAAGACAAAAGCCTTACCTTGGCAATCCAAATACGGTTTTGAATATTCCGGAAGGGAATATGGTGCAGTTTCCATTTGAGCGGATGAATTATCAATAAATGATCAAAATCGTCCGGTTAGCTCAAACAATGCCAGCGTTTCGCCCCAGTGTGCCGTTGGGCTCGTCAGTTGGTAAAGACACACCTACCAATAGGCGTGGCTAGCACATACTGAGAAGGCCATGCAAGACACAAAATACAAGCAGTATTGACGTCACGAGCATGTCAATGTGCTACGGGAGTCAAACTCCTTTTCATAAAGACAAAAGCCTTACCTTGGCAATCCAAATAATGTTTTGAATATTCCAGAAGGGAACATGGTGCAGTTTCCAATTGAGCGGATGAATTATCAATAAATCATCAAAATGTTCCGGTTAGGTCAAGCAATGGCTAACTACCTCACTCCTCTTCTTGCCTAGAACGCCTCAATATAGCGCTGCCTTGGGTTTTTGTGTGTATCAACTCATATAACGTAACGGCGGTGCTATTTGAGGATCCAACCAGCCTTCGGGCTGACTACCTAACAGACACACAGCTCAAACAATGCCAGCGTTTCGCCCCAGTGTGCCGTTGGGTTCGTCAGTTGGTACAGACACACCTACCAATACGCGCGGCTAGCACATATTGAGAAGGCCATGCAAGACACAAAATACAAGCAGTATTGACGTCACGAGCATGCCAATGTGCTACGGGAGTCAAACTTCCTTTCATAAAGACAAAAGACTAACCTTGGCAATCCAAATAAGGTTTTGAATATTCCAGAAGGGAATATGATGCAGTTTCCATTTGAGCGGATGAATTATCAATAAATGATCAAAATGGACCGGGTAGCTCAAACAATGCCAGCGTTTCGTCCCAGTGTGCCGTTGGGCTGTCAGTTGGTAAAGACACACCTACCAATAGGCGTGGCTAGCACATACTGAGAAGGCCATGCAAGACACAAAATACAAGCAGTATTGACGTCACGAGCATTCCAATGTGCTACGGGAGTCAAACTCCCTTTCATAAAGACAAAAGCCTTACCTTGGCAATCCAAATAATATTTTGAATATTCCAGAAGGGAATATGGTGCAGTTTCCATTTGAGCGGATGAATTATCAATAAATCATCAAAATGGTCCGGTTAGCTCAAACAATGCCAGCGTTTCGCCCCAGTGTGCCGTTGGGCTCGTCAGTTGGTACAGACACACCTACCAATACGCGCGGCTAGCACATACGGAGAAGGCCATGCAAGACACAAAATACAAGCAGTATTGACGTTACGAGCATGCCAATGTGCTACGGGAGTCAAACACCCTTTCATAAAGACAAAAGCCTTACCTTGGCAATCCAAATACGGTTTTGAATATTCCGGAAGGGAATATGGTGCAGTTTCCATTTGAGCGGATGAATTATCAATAAATGATCAAAATCGTCCGGTTAGCTCAAACAATGCCAGCGTTTCGCCCCAGTGTGCCGTTGGGCTCGTCAGTTGGTAAAGACACACCTACCAATAGGCGTGGCTAGCACATACTGAGAAGGCCATGCAAGACACAAAATACAAGCAGTATTGACGTCACGAGCATGTCAATGTGCTACGGGAGTCAAACTCCTTTTCATAAAGACAAAAGCCTTACCTTGGCAATCCAAATAATGTTTTGAATATTCCAGAAGGGAACATGGTGCAGTTTCCAATTGAGCGGATGAATTATCAATAAATCATCAAAATGTTCCGGTTAGGTCAAGCAATGGCAAACTACCTCACTCCTCTTCTTGCCTAGAACGCCTCAATATAGCGCTGCCTTGGGTTTTTGTGTGTATCAACTCATATAACGTAACGGCGGTGCTATTTGAGGATCCAACCAGCCTTCGGGCTGACTACCTAACAGACACACAGCTCAAACAATGCCAGCGTTTCGCCCCAGTGTGCCGTTGGGTTCGTCAGTTGGTACAGACACACCTACCAATACGCGCGGCTAGCACATACTGAGAAGGCCATGCAAGACACAAAATACAAGCAGTATTGACGTCACGAGCATGCCAATGTGCTACGGGAGTCAAACTTCCTTTCATAAAGACAAAAGACTAACCTTGGCAATCCAAATAAGGTTTTGAATATTCCAGAAGGGAATATGATGCAGTTTCCATTTGAGCGGATGAATTATCAATAAATGATCAAAATGGACCGGGTAGCTCAAACAATGCCAGCGTTTCGCCCCAGTGTGCCGTTGTGCTCGTCGGTTGGTACAGACACACCTACCAATACGCGTGGCTAGCACATACTGAGAAGGCCATTGAAGACACAAAATACAAGCAGTATTGACGTCACGAGCGTGCCAATGTGCTACGGGAGTCAAACTCCATTTCATGAAGACAAAAGCCTTACCTTGGCAATCCAAATACGGTTTTGAATATTCCAGAAGGGAATATGATGCAGTTTCCATTTGAGCGGATGAATTATCAATAAATGATCAAAATGGTCGGGTTAGCTCAAAACACGCCAGCGTATTGCCCCAGTGTGCCGTTGGGCTCGTCAGTTGTTACAGACACATCTACCAATACGCGTGGCTAGCACATACTGAGAAGGCCATGCAAGACACAAAATACAAGCAGTATTGACGTCACGAGCATGCCAATGTGCTACGGGAGTCAAACTCCCTTTCATAAAGACAAAAGGCTTACCTTGGCAATGAAATACGGTTTTGAGTATTCCAGAAGGGAATATGATGCAGTATCCATTTGAGCGGATGAATTATCAATAAATGTTCAAAATGGTCCGGTTAGCTCAAACAATGCCAGCGTTTCGCCCCAGTTTGCCGTTGGGCTCGTCAGTTGGTACAGACACACCTACCAATACACGAGGCTAGCTTATTCCGAGAAGGCCATGCAAGACACAAATTACAAGCAGTATTGACGTCACGAGCATGCCAATGTGCTACGGGAATTAAATTCCCTTTCATCGAGACAATAGGCTTACCTTGGCAATCCAAATAAGGTTTTGAATATTCCAGAAGGGAATATGATGCAGTTTCCATTTGAGCGGATGAATTATCAATAAATGATCAAAATCGTCCGGTTAGCTCAAACAATGCCAGCGTTTCGCCCCAGTGTGCCGTTGGGCTCGACAGTTGGTAAAGACACACCTACCAATAGGCGTGGCTAGCACATACTGAGAAGGCCATACAAGACACAAAATACAAGCAGTATTGACGTCACGAGCATGCCAATGTGCTACGGGATTCAAACTCCCATTCATCGAGACAAAAGCCTTACCTTGGCAATCCAAATAAGGTTTTGAATATTCCAGAAGGGAATATGGTCCAGTTTCCATTTTAGCGGATGAATTATCAATAAATGATCAAAATGGTCCGGTTAGCTCAAACAATGCCAGCGTTTCGCCCCAGTTTGCCGTTGGGCTCGTCAGTTGGTACAGACACGCCTACCAATACGCGTGGCTAGCACGTACCGAGAAGGCCATGCAAGACACAAAATACAAGCAGTATTGACGTCACGAGCATGCCAATGTGCTACGGGAGTCAAACTCCCTTTCATGAAGACTAGAGCCTTACCTTGGCAATCCAAATAAGGTTTTGAATATTCCAGAAGGGAATAAGGTGCAATTTCCATTTGAGCGGATGGATCATCAATAAATGATCAAAATGGTCCGGTTACCTCAAACAATACCAGCGTTTCGCCCCAGTGTGCCGTTGGGCTCGTCAGTTGGTAAAGACACTCCTACCAATAGGCGTGGCTAGCACATACTGAGAAGGCCATGAAAGACACATAATACAAGCAGTATTGACGTCACGAGCATGCCAATGTGCTACGGGAGTCGAACTCCCTTTCATAAAGACAAAAGCCTTACCTTGGCAATCCAAATACGGTTTTGAATATTCCTGAAGGGAATATGATGCAGTTTCCATTTGAGCGGATGAATTATCAATAAATGGTCAAAATGGTCGGGTTAGCTCAAACAACGCCAGCGTTTCGCCCCAGTGTGCCGTTGGGCTCGTCAGTTGGTACAGACACACCTACCAATACGCGTGGCTAGCACATACTTAGAAGGCCATGCAAGACACAAAATACAAGCAGTATTGACGTCACGAGCATGCCAATGTGCTACGGGAGTCAAACTCCCTTTCATAAAGACAAAAGGCTTACCTTGGCAATCCAAATACGGTTTTGAATATTCCAGAAGGGAATATGATGCATTTTCCATTTGAGCGGATGAATTATCAATAAATGATCAAAATGGTCCGGTTAGCTCAAACAATGCCAGCGTTTCGCCCCAGTTTGCCGTTGGGCTCGTCAGTTGGTACAGACACACCTACCAATACGCGTGGCTAGCACATACTGAGAAGGCCATCCAAGACACAAAATACAAGCAGTATTGACGTCACGAGCATGCCAATGTGCTACGGGAGTCAAACTCCCTTTCATAAAGACAAAAGCTTTACCTTGGCAATCCAAATAAGGTTTTGAATATTCCAGAAGGGAACATGATGCAATTTCCATCTGAGCGAATGAATTATCAATAAATGATCAAAAAGGTCCGGTTAGCTCAAACTATGCCAGCGTTTCGACCCAGTGTGCCGTTGGGCTCGTCATTAGGTACAGACACACCTACCAATACGCGAGGCTAGCTTATTCCGAGAAGGCCATGCAAGACACAAAATACAAGCAGTATTGACGTCACGAGCATGCCAATGTGCTACGGGAGTCAAACTCCCTTTCATCGAGACAATAGCCTTACCTTGGCAATCCAAATAAGGTTTTGAATATTCCAGAAGGGAATATGATGCAGTTTCCATTTGAGCGGATGAATTATCAATAAATGATCAAAATTGTCCGGTTAGCTCAAACAATGCCAGTGTTTCGCCCCAGTGTGCCGTTGGGCTCGTCAGTTGGTAAAGACACACCTACCAATAGGCGTGGCTAGCACATATTGAGAAGGCCATGCAAGACACAAAATACAAGCAGTATTGACGTCACGAGCATTCCAATGTGCTATGGGAGTCAAACTCCCTTTCATAAAGACAAAAGCCTTACCTTGGCAATCCAAATAATGTTATGAATATTCCAGAAGGGAATATGGTGCAGTTTCCATTTGAGCGGATGAATTATCAATAAATCATCAAAATGGTCCGGTTAGCTCAAACAATGCCAGTGTTTCGCCCCAGTGTGCCGTTGGGCTCGTCAGTTGGTACAGACACACCTACCAATACGCGCGGCTAGCACATACGGAGAAGGCCATGCAAGACACAAAATACAAGCAGTATTGACGTTACGAGCATGCCAATGTGCTACGGGAGCCAAACTCCCTTTCATAAAGACAAAAGCCTTACCTTGGCAATCCAAATACGGTTTTGAATATTCCGGAAGGGAATATGGTGCAGTTTCCATTTGAGCGGATGAATTATCAATAAATGATCAAAATCGTCCGGTTAGCTCAAACAATGCCAGCGTTTCGCCCCATTGTGCCGTTGGGCTCGTCAGTTGGTAAAGACACACCTACCAATAGGCGTGGCTAGCACATATTGAGAAGGCCATGCAAGACACAAAATACAAGCAGTATTGAGGTCACGAGCATGCCAATGTGCTACGGGAGTCAAACTCCCTTTCATAAAGACAAAAGGCTTACCTTGGCAATCCAAATACGGTTTTGAATATTCCAGAAGGGAATATGATGCAGTTTCCATTTGAGCGGATGAATTATCAATTAATGATCAAAATGGTCCGGTTAGCTCAAACAATACCAGCGTTTCGCCCCAGTGTGCCGTTGGGCTCGTCAGTTGGTAAAGACACTCCTACCAATAGGCGTGGCTAGCACATACTGAGAAGGCCATGCAAGACACATAATACAAGCAGTATTGACGTCACGAGCATGCCAATGTGCTACGGGAGTCGAACTCCCTTTCATAAAGACAAAAGCCTTACCTTGGCAATCCAAATACGGTTTTGAATATTCCTGAAGGGAATATGATGCAGTTTCCATTTGAGCGGATGAATTATCAATAAATGGTCAAAATGGTCGGGTTAGCTCAAACAACGCCAGCGTTTCGCCCCAGTGTGCCGTTGGGCTCGTCAGTTGGTACAGACACACCTACCAATACGCGTGGCTAGCACATACTGAGAAGGCCATGCAAGACACAAAATACAAGCAGTATTGACGTCACGAGCATGCCAATGTGCTACGGGAGTCAAACTCCCTTTCATAAAGACAAAAGGCTTACCTTGGCAATCCAAATACGGTTTTGAATATTCCAGAAGGGAATATGATGCAGTTTCCATTTGAGCGGATGAATTATCAATAAATGATCAAAATGGTCCGGTTAGCTCAAACAATGCCAGCGTTTCGCCCCAGTTTGCCGTTGGGCTCGTCAGTTGGTACAGACACACCTACCAATACGCGTGGCTAGCACATACTGAGAAGGCCATCCAAGATAAAATACAAGCAGTATTGACGTCACGAGCATGCCCATGTGCTACGGGAGTCAAACTCCCTTTCATAAAGACAAAAGCTTTACCTTGGCAATCCAAATAAGGTTTTGAATATTCCAGAAGGGAACATGATGCAATTTCCATCTGAGCGAATGAATTATCAATAAATGATCAAAAAGGTCCGGTTAGCTCAAACTATGCCAGCGTTTCGACCCAGTGTGCCGTTGGGCTCGTCAGTTGGTACAGGTACACCTACCAATACGCGCGGCTAGCACATACGGAGAAGGCCATGCAAGACACAAAATACAAGCAGTATTGACGTTACGAGCATGCCAATGTGCTACGGGAGCCAAACTCCCTTTCATAAAGACAAAAGCCTTACCTTGGCAATCCAAATACGGTTTTGAATATTCCGGAAGGGAATATGGTGCAGTTTCCATTTGAGCGGATGAATTATCAATAAATGATCAAAATCGTCCGGTTAGCTCAAACAATGCCAGCGTTTCGCCCCATTGTGCCGTTGGGCTCGTCAGTTGGTAAAGACACACCTACCAATAGGCGTGGCTAGCACATATTGAGAAGGCCATGCAAGACACAAAATACAAGCAGTATTGAGGTCACGAGCATGCCAATGTGCTACGGGAGTCAAACTCCCTTTCGTAAAGACAAAAGCCTTACCTTGGCAATCCAAATAATGTTTTGAATATTCCAGAAGGGAATATGGTGCATTTTCCATTTGAGCGGATGAATTATTAATAAATCATCAAAATGTTCCGGTTAGGTCAAGCAATGGCAAACTACCTCACTCCTCTTCTTGCCTAGAACGCCTCAATATAGCGCTGCCTTGGGTTTTTGTGTGTATCAACTCATATAACGTAACGGCGGTGCCATTTGAGGATCCAACCAGCCTTCGGGCTGACTACCTAACAGACACACAGCTCAAACAATGCCAGCGTTTCGCCCCAGTGTGCCGTTGGGCTCGTCAGTTGGTACAGACACACCTACCAATACGCGCGGCTAGCACATAATGAGAAGGCCATGCAAGACACAAAATACAAGCAGTATTGACGTCACGAGCATGCCAATGTGCTACGGGAGTCAAACTCCCTTTCATAAAGACAAAAGCCTAACCTTGGCAATCCAAATAAAGTTTTGAATATTCCAGAAGGGAATATGATGCAGTTTCCATTTGAGCGGATGAATTATCAATAAATGATCAAAATGGACCGGGTAGTTCAAACAATGCCAGCGTTTCGCCCCAGTGTGCCGTTGTGCTCGTCGGTTGGTACAGACACACCTACCAATACGCGTGGCTAGCACATACTGAGAAGGCAATTGAAGACACAAAATACAAGCAGTATTGACGTCACGAGCATGCCAATGTGCTACGGGAGTCAAACTCCCTTTCATGAAGACAGAAGACTTACCTTGGCAATCCAAATACGGTTTTGAATTTTCCAGAAGGGAATATGATGCAGTTTCCATTTCAGCGGATGAATTATCAATAAATGATCAAAATGGTAGGGTTAGCTCAAACAACGCCAGCGTTTCGCCCCAGTGTGCCGTTGGGCTCGTCAGTTGGTACAGACACACCTACCAATTCGCGTGGCTAGCACATACTGAGAAGGCCATGCAAGACACAAAATACAAGCATTATTGACGTCACGAGCATGCCAATGTGCTACGGGAGTCAAACTCCCTTTCGTAAAGACAAAAGGCTTACCTTGGCAATGAAATACGGTTTTGATTATTCCAGAAGGGAATATGATGCAGTTTCCATTTGAGCGGATGAATTATCAATAAATGATCAAAATGGTCCGGTTAGTTCAAACAATGCCAGCGTTTCGCCCCAGTTTGTCGTTGGGCTCGTCAGTTGGTACAGACACACCTACCAATACGCGTGGCTAGCACATACTGAGAAGGCCATGCAAGACACAAAATACAAGCAGTATTGACGTCACGAGCATGCCAATGTGCTACGGGAGTCAAACTCCTTTCATAATGACAAAAGCCTTACCTTGGCAATCCAAATAAGGTTTTGAATATTCCAGAAGGGAACATGATGCAATTTCCATCTGAGCGGATGAATTATCAATAAATGATCAAAATGGTCCGGTTAGCTCAAACAATGCCAGCGTTTCGACCCAGTGTGCCGTTGGGCTCGTCAGTTGGTACAGACACACCTACCAATACGCGAGGCTAGCATATTCCGAGAAGGCCATGCAAGACACAAATTACAAGCAGTATTGACGTCACGAGCATGCCAATGTGCTACGGGAGTCAAACTCCCTTTCATCGAGACAATAGCCTTACCTTGGCAATCCAAATAAGGTTTTGAATATTCCAGAAGGGAATATGATGCAGTTTCCATTTCAGCGGATGAATTATCAATAAATGATCAAAATCGTCCGGTTAGCTCAAACAATGCCAGCGTTTCGCCTCAGTGTGCCGTTGGGCTCGACAGTTGGTAAAGACACACCTACCAATAGGCGTGGCTAGCACATACTGAGAAGGCCATGCAAGACACAAAATACAAGCAGTATTGACGTCACGAGCATTCCAATGTGCTACGGGATTCAAACTCCCTTTCATAAAGGCAAAAGGTTTACCTTGGCAATCCAAATAATGTTTTGAATATTCCAGAAGGGAATATGGTGCAGATTCCATTTGAGCGGATGAATTATCAATAAATCATCAAAATGGTCCGGTTAGCTCAAACAATGCCAGCGTTTCGCCCCAGTGTGCCGTTGGGCTCGTCAGTTGGTACAGACACACCTACCAATACACGCGGCTAGCACATACGGAGAAGGGCATGCAAGACACAAAATACAGGCAGTATTGACGTTACGAGCATGCCAATGTGCTACGGGAGTCAAACTCCCTTTCATAAAGACAAAAGCCTTACCTTGGCAATCCAAATACGGTTTTGAATATTCCGGAAGGGAATATGGTGCAGTTTCCATTTGAGTGGATGAATTATCAATAAATGATCAAAATCGTCCGGATAGGTCAAACATTGCCAGCGTTTCGCCCCAGTGAGCCGTTGGGCTCGTCAGTTGGTAAAGACACACCTACCAATAGGCGTGGCTAGCACATACTGAGAAGGCCATGCAAGACACAAAATACAAGCAGTATTGACGTCACGAGCATGCCAATGTGCTACGGGAGTCAAACTCCCTTTCATAAAGACAAAAGCCTTACCCTGGCAATCCAAATCATGTTTTGAATATTCCAGAAGGGAATATGATGCAGTTTCCATTTGAGCGGATGAATTATCAATAAATGATCAAAATGGTCCGGTTAGCGCAAACAATGCCAGCGTTTCGCCCCAGTTTGCCGTTGGGCTCGTCGGTTGGTACAGACACACCTACCAATACGCGTGGCTAGCACATACTGAGAAGGCCACTGAAGACACAAAATACAAGCAGTATTGACGTCACGAGCATGCCAATATGCTACGGGAGTCAAACTCCCTTTCATGAAGACAAAAGCCTTACCTTGGCAATCCAAATACGATTTTGAATATTCCAGAAGGGAATATGATGCAGTTTCCATTTGAGCGGATGAATTATCAATAAATGATCAAAATGGTCGGGTTAGCTCAAACAACGCCAGCGTTTCGCCCCAGTGTGCCGTTGGGCTCGTCAGTTGGTACAGACACACCTTCCAATACGCGTGGCTAGCACATACTGAGAAGGCCATGCAAGACACAAATTACAAGCAGTATTGACGTCACGAGCATGCCAATGTGCTACGGGAGTCAAACTCCCTTTCATAAAGACAAAAGGCTTACCTTGGCAATGAAATACGGTTTTGAATATTCCAGAAGGGAATATGATGCAGTTTCCATTTGAGCGGATGAATTATCAATAAATGATCAAAATGGTCCGGTTAGCTCAAACAATGCCAGCGTTTCGCCCCAGTTTGCCGTTGGGCTCGTCAGTTGGTACAGACACACCTACCAATACGCGTGGCTAGCACATACTGAGAAGACACAAAATACAAGCAGTATTGACGTCACGAGCATGCCAATGTGCTACGGGAGTCAAACTCCCTTTCATAAAGACAAAAGCCTTACCTTGGCAATCCAAATAAGGTTTTGAATATTCCAGAAGGGAACATGATGCAATTTCCATCTGAGCGGATGAATTATCAATAAATGATCAAAATGGTCCGTTTAGCTCAAACAATGCCAGCGTTTCGACCCAGTGTGCCGTTTGGCTCGTCAGTTGGTACAGACACACCTACCAATACGCGAGGCTAGCTTATTCCGAGAAGGTCATGCAAGACACAAATTATAAGCAGTATTGACGTCACGAGCATGCCAATGTGCTACGGGAGTCAAACTCCCTTTCATCGAGACAATAGCCTTACCTTGGCAATCCAAATAAGGTTTTGAATATTCCAGAAGGGAATATGATGCAGTTTCCATTTGAGCGGATGAATTATCAATAAATGATCAAAATCGTCCGGTTAGCTCAAACAATGCCAGCGTTTCGCCCCAGTGTGCCGTTGGGCTCGACAGTTGGTAAAGACACACCTACCAATAGGCGTGGCTAGCACATACTGAGAAGGCCATGCAAGACACAAAATACAAGCAGTATTGACGTCACGAGCATTCCAATGTGCTACGGGAGTCAAAGTCCCTTTCATAAAAGCAAAAACCTTACCTTGGCAATTCAAATAAGGTTTTGAATATTCCGGAAGGGAATATGATGCAGTTTCCATTTGAGCGGATGAATTATCAATAAATGATCAAAATCGTCCGGTTAGCTCAAACAATGCCAGCGTTACGCCCCAGTGTGCCGTTGGGCTCGTCAGTTGGTAATGACACACCTACCAATCCGCGTGGCTAGCACATACTGAGAAGGCCATGCAAGACACTAAATACATGCAGTATTGACGTCACGAGCATGCCAATATGCTACGGGAGTCAAACTCCCTTTCATAAAGACAAAAGCCTTACCTGGGCAATACAAATACGGTTTTGAATATTCCGGAAGGGAATATGAAGCAATTTCCATTTGAGCGGATGAATTATCAATAAATGATCAAAATCGTCCGGTTAGCTCAAACAATGCCAGCGTTTCGCCCCAGTGTGCCGTTGGGCTCGTCAGTTGATAAAGACACACCTACCAATAGGCGTGGCTAGCACATACTGAGAAGGCCATGCAAGACACAAAATACAAGCAGTATTGACGTCACGAGCATGCCAATGTGCTACGGGAGTCAAACTCCCTTTCATAAAGACAAAAGCCTTACCTTGGCAATCCAAATAATGTCTTGAATGGCCCAGAAGGGAATATGGTGAAGTTTCCATTTGAGCGGATGAATTATCAATAAATGATCAAAATGGACCGGGTAGCTCAAACAATGCCAGCGTTTCGCCCCAGTGTGCCGTTGTGCTCGTCGGTTGGTACAGACACACCTACCAATACGCGTGGCTAGCACATACCGAGAAGGCCATTGAAGACACAAAATACAAGCAGTATTGACGTCACGAGCATGCCAATGTGCTACGGGAGTCAAACTCCCTTTCATGAAGACAAAAGCCTTACCTTGGCAATCCAAATACGGTTTTGAATATTCCAGAAGGGAATATGATGCAGTTTCCATTTGAGCTGATGAATTATCAATAAATGATCAAAATGGTCGGGTTAGCTCAAACAACGCCAGCGTTTCGCCCCAGTGTGCCGTTGGGCTCGTCAGTTGGTACAGACACACCTACCAATACGCGTGGCTAGCACATACTGAGAAGGCCATGCAAGACTCAAAATACATGCAGTATTGACGTCACGAGCATGCCAATGTGCTACGGGAGTCAAACTCCCTTTCATAAAGACAAAAGCCTTACCTTGGTAATCCAAATAAGGTTTTGAATATTCCAGAAGGGAACATGATGCAATTTCCATCTGAGCGGATGAATTATCAATAAATGATCAAAATGGTCCGGTTAGCTCAAACAATGCGAGCGTTTCGACCCAGTGTGCCGTTGGGCTCGTCAGTTGGTACAGACACACCTACCAATACGCGAGGCTAGCTTATTCCGAAAAGGCCATGCAAGACACAAATTACAAGCAGTATTGACGTTACGAGCATGCCAATGTGCTACGGGAGTCAAACTCCCTTTCATAAAGACAAAAGCCTTACCTTGGCAATCCAAATACGGTTTTGAATATTCCGGAAGGGAATATGGTGCAGTTTCCATTTGAGTGGATGAATTATCAATAAATGATCAAAATCGTCCGGTTAGCTCAAACAATGCCAGCGTTTCACCCCAGTGTGCCGTTGGGCTCGTCAGTTGGTAAAGACACACCTACCAATATGCGAGGCTAGCACATACTGAGAAGGCCATGCAAGACACAAAATACAAGCAGTATTGACGTCACGAGCATTCCAATGTGCTACGGGAGTCAAACTCCCTTTCATAAAGACAAAAGCCTTACCTTGGCAATCCAAATAATGTTTTGAATATTCCAGAAGGGAATATGGTGCAGTTTCCATTTGAGCGGATGAATTATCAATAAATCATCAAAATGGTCCGGTTAGCTCAAACAATGCCAGCGTTTCGCCCCAGTGTGCCGTTGGGCCCGTCAGTTGGTATAGACACACCTACCAATACGCGCGGCTAGCACATACGGAGAAGGCCATGCAAGACACAAAATACAAGCAGTATTGACGTTACGAGCATGCCAATGTGCTACGGGAGTCAAACTCCCTTTCATAAAGACAAAAGCCTTACCTTGGCAATCCAAATACGGTTTTGAATATTCCGGAAGGGAATATGGTGCAGTTTCCATTTGAGTGGATGAATTAACAATAAATGATCAAAATCGTCCGGTTAGCTCAAACAATGCCAGCGTTTCGCCCCAGTGTGCCGTTGGGCTCGTCAGTTGGTAAAGACACACCTACCAATAGGCGTGGCTAGCACATATTGAGAAGGCCATGCAAGACACAAGATACAAGCAGTATTGAGGTCACGAGCATGCCAATGTGCTACGGGAGTCAAACTCCCTTTCGTAAAGACAAAAGCCTTACCTTGGCAATCCAAATAATGTTTTGAATATTCCAGAAGGGAATATGGTGCATTTTCCATTTGAGCGGATGAATTATCAATAAATCATCAAAATGTTCCGGTTAGGTCAAGCAATGGCAAACTACCTCACTCCTCTTCTTGCCTAGAACGCCTCAATATAGCGCTGCCTTGGGTTTTTGTGTGTATCAACTCATATAACGTAACGGCGGTGCCATTTGAGGATCCAACCAGCCTTCGGGCTGACTACCTAACAGACACACAGCTCAAACAATGCCAGCGTTTCGCCCCAGTGTGCCGTTGGGCTCGTCAGTTGGTACAGACACACCTACCAATACGCGCGGCTAGCACATAATGAGAAGGCCATGCAAGACACAAAATACAAGCAGTATTGACGTCACGAGCATGCCAATGTGCTACGGGAGTCAAACTCCCTTTCATAAAGACAAAAGCCTAACCTTGGCAATCCAAATAAGGTTTTGAATATTCCAGAAGGGAATATGATGCAGTTTCCATTTGAGCGGATGAATTATCAATAAATGATCAAAATGGACCGGGTAGTTCAAACAATGCCAGCGTTTCGCCCCAGTGTGCCGTTGTGCTCGTCGGTTGGTACAGACACACCTACCAATACGCGTGGCTAGCACATACTGAGAAGGCAATTGAAGACACAAAATACAAGCAGTATTGACGTCACGAGCATGCCAATGTGCTACGGGAGTCAAACTCCCTTTCATGAAGACAGAAGACTTACCTTGGCAATCCAAATACGGTTTTGAATTTTCCAGAAGGGAATATGATGCAGTTTCCATTTCAGCGGATGAATTATCAATAAATGATCAAAATGGTAGGGTTAGCTCAAACAACGCCAGCGTTTCGCCCCAGTGTGCCGTTGGGCTCGTCAGTTGGTACAGACACACCTACCAATTCGCGTGGCTAGCACATACTGAGAAGGCCATGCAAGACACAAAATACAAGCATTATTGACGTCACGAGCATGCCAATGTGCTACGGGAGTCAAACTCCCTTTCGTAAAGACAAAAGGCTTACCTTGGCAATGAAATACGGTTTTGATTATTCCAGAAGGGAATATGATGCAGTTTCCATTTGAGCGGATGAATTATCAATAAATGATCAAAATGGTCCGGTTAGTTCAAACAATGCCAGCGTTTCGCCCCAGTTTGTCGTTGGGCTCGTCAGTTGGTACAGACACACCTACCAATACGCGTGGCTAGCACATACTGAGAAGGCCATGCAAGACACAAAATACAAGCAGTATTGACGTCACGAGCATGCCAATGTGCTACGGGAGTCAAACTCCTTTCATAATGACAAAAGCCTTACCTTGGCAATCCAAATAAGGTTTTGAATATTCCAGAAGGGAATATGTTGCAGTTTCCATTTGAGCGGATGAATTATCAATAAATGATCAAAATCGTCCGGTTAGCTCAAACAATGCCAGCGTTTCGCCCCAGTGTGCCGTTGGGCTCGACAGTTGGTAAAGACACACCTACCAATAGGCGTGGCTAGCACATACTGAGAAGGCCATGCAAGACACAAAATACAAGCAGTATTGACGTCACGAGCATTCCAATGTGCTACGGGAGTCAAAGTCCCTTTCATAAAGGCAAAAACCTTACCTTGGCAATTCAAATAAGGTTTTGAATATTCCGGAAGGGAATATGATGCAGTTTCCATTTGAGCGGATGAATTATCAATAAATGATCAAAATCGTCCGGTTAGCTCAAACAATGCCAGCGTTACGCCCCAGTGTGCCGTTGGGCTCGTCAGTTGGTAATGACACACCTACCAATCCGCGTGGCTAGCACATACTGAGAAGGCCATGCAAGACACTAAATACATGCAGTATTGACGTCACGAGCATGCCAATATGCTACGGGAGTCAAACTCCCTTTCATAAAGACAAAAGCCTTACCTGGGCAATCCAAATACGGTTTTGAATATTCCGGAAGGGAATATGAAGCAATTTCCATTTGAGCGGATGAATTATCAATAAATGATCAAAATCGTCCGGTTAGCTCAAACAATGCCAGCGTTTCGCCCCAGTGTGCCGTTGGGCTCGTCAGTTGATAAAGACACACCTACCAATAGGCGTGGCTAGCACATACTGAGAAGGCCATGCAAGACACAAAATACATGCAGTATTGACGTCACGAGCATGCCAATGTGCTACGGGAGTCAAACTCCCTTTCATAAAGACAAAAGCCTTACCTTGGCAATCCAAATAATGTTTTAATGGCCCAGAAGGGAATATGGTGAAGTTTCCATTTGAGCGGATGAATTATCAATAAATGATCAAAATGGACCGGGTAGCTCAAACAATGCCAGCGTTTCGCCCCAGTGTGCCGTTGTGCTCGTCGGTTGGTACAGACACACCTACCAATACGCGTGGCTAGCACATACCGAGAAGGCCATTGAAGACACAAAATACAAGCAGTATTGACGTTACGAGCATGCCAATGTGCTACGGGAGTCAAACTCCCTTTCATGAAGACAAAAGCCTTACCTTGGCAATCCAAATACGGTTTTGAATATTCCAGAAGGGAATATGATGCAGTTTCCATTTGAGCTGATGAATTATCAATAAATGATCAAAATGGTCGGGTTAGCTCAAACAACGCCAGCGTTTCGCCCCAGTGTGCCGTTGGGCTCGTCACTTGGTACAGACACACCTACCAATACGCGTGGCTAGCACATACTGAGAAGGCCATGCAAGACTCAAAATACATGCAGTATTGACGTCACGAGCATGCCAATGTGCTACGGGAGTCAAACTCCCTTTCATAAAGACAAAAGCCTTACCTTGGTAATCCAAATAAAGTTTTGAATATTCCAGAAGGGAACATGATGCAATTTCCATCTAAGCGGATGAATTATCAATAAATGATCAAAATGGTCCGGTTAGCTCAAACAATGCGAGCGTTTCGACCCAGTGTGCCGTTGGGCTCGTCAGTTGGTACAGACACACCTACCAATACGCGAGGCTAGCTTATTCCGAAAAGGCCATGCAAGACACAAATTACAAGCAGTATCGACGTTACGAGCATGCCAATGTGCTACGGGAGTCAAACTCCCTTTCATAAAGACAAAAGCCTTACCTTGGCAATCCAAATACGGTTTTGAATATTCCGGAAGGGAATATGGTGCAGTTTCCATTTGAGTGGATGAATTATCAATAAATGATCAAAATCGTCCGGTTAGCTCAAACAATGCCAGCGTTTCACCCCAGTGTGCCGTTGGGCTCGTCAGTTGGTAAAGACACACCTACCAATATGCGTGGCTAGCACATACTGAGAAGGCCATGCAAGACACAAAATACAAGCAGTATTGACGTCACGAGCATTCCAATGTGCTACGGGAGTCAAACTCCCTTTCATAAAGACAAAAGCATTACCTTGGCAATCCAAATAATGTTTTGAATATTCCAGAAGGGAATATGGTGCAGTTTCCATTTGAGCGGATGAATTATCAATAAATCATCAAAATGGTCCGGTTAGCTCAAACAATGCCAGCGTTTCGCCCCAGTGTGCCGTTGGGCCCGTCAGTTGGTATAGACACACCTACCAATACGCGCGGCTAGCACATACGGAGAAGGCCATGCAAGACACAAAATACAAGCAGTATTGACGTTACGAGCATGCCAATGTGCTACAGGAGTCAAACTCCCTTTCATAAAGACAAAAGCCTTACCTTGGCAATCCAAATACGGTTTTGAATATTCCGGAAGGGAATATGGTGCAGTTTCCATTTGAGTGGATGAATTAACAATAAATGATCAAAATCGTCCGGTTAGCTCAAACAATGCCAGCGTTTCGCCCCAGTGTGCCGTTGGGCTCGTCAGTTGGTAAAGACACACCTACCAATAGGCGTGGCTAGCACATATTGAGAAGGCCATGCAAGACACAAAATACAAGCAGTATTGACGTCACGAGCATGCCAATGTGCTACGGGAGTCAAACTCCCTTTCATAAAGACAAAAGCCTTACCTTGGCAATCCAAATAAGGTTTTGAATATTCCAGAAGGGAATATGATGCAATTTTCATCTGAGCGGATGAATTATCAATAAGTGATCAAAATGGTCCGGTTAGCTCAAATAATGGCAAACTACCTCACTCCTCTTCTTAACTAGAACGCCTCAATATAGCGCTGCCTTGGGTTTTTGTGTGTATCAACTCATATAACGTAACGGCGGTGCTATTTGAGGATCCAAACAGCCATCGGGCTGACTATCTAACAGACACACAGCTCAAACAATGCCAGCGTTTCGCCCCAGTGTGCCGTTGGGCTCGTCAGTTGGTACAGACACATCTACCAATACGCGCGGCTAGCACATACTGAGAAGGCCATGCAAGACACAAAATACAAGCAGTATTGACGTCACGAGCATTCCAATGTGCTACGGGAGTCAAACTCCCTTTCATAAAGACAAAAGCCTTACCTTGGCAATCCAAATAAGGTTTTGAATATTCCAGAAGGGAATATGATGCAATTTTCATCTGAGCGGATGAATTATCAATAAGTGATCAAAATGGTCCGGTTAGCTCAAACAATGCCAGCGTTTCGACCCAGTGTGCCGTTGAGCTCGTCAGTTGGTACAGACACACCTACCAATACGCGAGGCTAGCTTATATCGAGAAGACCATGCAAGACACAAAATACAAGCAGTATTGACGTCACGAGCATGCCAATGTGCTAAGGGAGTCAAAATCCCTTTCATCGAGACAATAGCCTTACCTTGGAAATCCAAATAAGGTTTTGAATATTCCAGAAGGGAATATGATGCAGTTTCCATTTGAGCGGATGAATTATCAATAAATGATCAGAATGGTACGGTTAGCTCAAACAATGCCAGCGTTTCGCCCCAGTGTGCCGTTGTGCTCGTCGGTTGGTACAGACACACCTAAGATTACGCGTGGCTAGCAAATACTGAGAAGGCCAGGCAAGACACAAAATACAAGCAGTATTGACGTCACGAGCATGCCAATGTGCTACGGGTGTCAAACCCCCTTTCATGAAGACAAAAGCCTTACCTTGGCAATCCAAATAAGGTTTTGAATATTCCAGAAGGGAATATGGTGCAATTTCCATTTGAGCGGATGAATCATCAATAAATGATCAAAATGGTCCGGTTAGCTCAAACAATACCAGCGTTTCGCCCCAGTGTGCCGTTGGGCTCGTTATTTGGTACAGACACACCTACCAATACGCGTGGCTAGCACATAATGAGAAGGCCATGCAAGTCACAAAATACTAGAAGTATTGACGTCACGAGCATGCCAATGTGCTACGGGAGTCAAACTCCCTTTCATAAAGGCAAAAGCCTTACCTTGGCAATCCAAATAATGTTTTGAATATTCCGGAAGGGAATATGATGCAGATTCCATTTAAGCGGATGAATTATCAATAAATGATCAAAATCGTCCGGTTAGCTCAAACAATGCCAGCGTTTCGCCCCAGTGTGCCGTTGGGCTCGTCAGTTGGTAAAGAAACAGCTACCAATAGGCGTGGCTAGCACATACTGAGAAGGCCATGCAAGACACAAAATACAAGCAGTGTTGACGTCACGAGCATTCCAATGTGCTACGGGAGTCAAACTCCCTTTCATAAAGACAAAAGCCTTACCTTGGCAATCCAAATAATGTTTTGAATATTCCAGAAGGGAATATGGTCTAGTTTCCATTTGAGCGGATGAATTATCAATAAATCATCAAAATGGTCCGGTTAGCTCAAACAATGCCAGCCTTTCGCCCCAGTGTGCCGTTAGGCTCGTCAGTTGGTACAGACACACCTACCAATACGCGCGGCTAGCACATACTGAGAAGGCCATGCAAGACACAAAATACAAGCAGTATTGACGTCACGAGCATGCCAATAGGCTACGGGAGTCAAACTCCCTTTCATAAAGACAAGAACCTTACCTTGGCAATCCAAATACGGTTTTGAATATTCCAGAAGGGAATATGATGCAGTTTCCATTTGAGCGGATGAATTATCAATAAATGATCAAAATGGTCCGGTTAGCTCAAACAATGCCAGCGTTTCGCCCCAGTGTGCCGTTGGGCTCGTCAGTTGGTAAAGACACACCAAAAATACGCGTGGCTAGCACATACTGAGAAGGCCATGCAAGACACAAAATTCAAGCAGTATTGACGTCACGAGCATGCCAATGTGCTACGGGAGTCAAACTCCCTTTCATAAAGACAAAAGCCTTACCTTGGCAATCCAAATAAGGTTTTGAACATTCCAGAAGGGAATATGATGCAATTTCCATCTGAGCGGATGAATTATCAATAAATGATCAAAATGGTCCGGTTAGCTCAAACAATGCCAGCGTTTCGACCCAGTGTGCCGTAGGGCTCGTCAGTTGGTACAGACACACCTACCAATACGCTTGGCTAGCACATACTGAGAAGGCCATGCAAGACACAAAATACAAGCAGTATTGACGTCACGAGCATGCCAATGTGCTACGGGAGTCAAACTCCCTTTCATAAAGACAAAAGCCTTACCCTGGCAATCCATATAATGTTTTGAATATTCCAGAAGGGAATATGATGCAGTTTCCATTTGAGCGGATGAATTATCAATAAATGATCAAAATGGTCCGGTTAGCTCAAACAATGCCAGCGTTTCGCCCCAGTTTGCCGTTGGGCTCGTCGGTTGGTACAGACACACCTACCAATACGCGTGGCTAGCACATACTGAGAAGGCCACTGAAGACACAAAATACAAGCAGTATTGACGTCACGAGCATTCCAATATGCTACGGGAGTCAAACTCCCTTTCATGAAGACAAAAGCCTTACCTTGGCAATCCAAATACGATTTTGAATATTCCAGAAGGGAATATGATGCAGTTTCCATTTGAGCGGATGAATTATCAATAAATGATCAAAATGGTCCGGTTAGCTCAAACAATGCCAGCGTTTCGACCCAGTGTGCCGTTGGGCTCGTCAGTTGGTACAGACACACCTACCAATACGCGAGGCTAGCATATTCCGAGAAGGCCATGCAAGACACAAATTACAAGCAGTATTGACGTCACGAGCATGCCAATGTGCTACGGGAGTCAAACTCCCTTTCATCGAGACAATAGCCTTACCTTGGCAATCCAAATAAGGTTTTGAATATTCCAGAAGGGAATATGATGCAGTTTCCATTTGAGCGGATGAATTATCAATAAATGATCAAAATCGTCCGGTTAGCTCAAACAATGCCAGCGTTTCGCCTCAGTGTGCCGTTGGGCTCGACAGTTGGTAAAGACACACCTACCAATAGGCGTGGCTAGCACATACTGAGAAGGCCATGCAAGACACAAAATACAAGCAGTATTGACGTCACGAGCATTCCAATGTGCTACGGGAGTCAAACTCCCTTTCATAAAGGCAAAAGGCTTACCTTGGCAATCCAAATAATGTTTTGAATATTCCAGAAGGGAATATGGTGCAGATTCCATTTGAGCGGATGAATTATCAATAAATCATCAAAATGGTCCGGTTAGCTCAAACAATGCCAGCGTTTCGCCCCAGTTTGCCGTTGGGCTCGTCAGTTGGTACAGACACACCTACCAATACACGCGGCTAGCACATACGGAGAAGGGCATGCAAGACACAAAATACAGGCAGTATTGACGTTACGAGCATGCCAATGTGCTACGGGAGTCAAACTCCCTTTCATAAAGACAAAAGCCTTACCTTGGCAATCCAAATACGGTTTTGAATATTCCGGAAGGGAATATGGTGCAGTTTCCATTTGAGTGGATGAATTATCAATAAATGATCAAAATCGTCCGGATAGCTCAAACATTGCCAGCTTTTCGCCCCAGTGAGCCGTTGGGCTCGTCAGTTGGTAAAGACACACCTACCAATAGGCGTGGCTAGCACATACTGAGAAGGCCATGCAAGACACAAAATACAAGCAGTATTGACGTCACGAGCATGCCAATGTGCTACGGGAGTCAAACTCCCTTTCATAAAGACAAAAGCCTTACCCTGGCAATCCAAATAATGTTTTGAATATTCCAGAAGGGAATATGATGCAGTTTCCATTTGAGCGGATGAATTATCAATAAATGATCAAAATGGTCCGGTTAGCTCAAACAATGCCAGCGTTTCGCCCCAGTTTGCCGTTGGGCACGTCGGTTGGTACAGACACACCTACCAATACGCGTGGCTAGCACATACTGAGAAGGCCACTGAAGACACAAAATACAAGCAGTATTGACGTCACGAGCTTGCCAATATGCTACGGGAGTCAAACTCCCTTTCATGAAGACAAAAGCCTTACCTTGGCAATCCAAATACGATTTTGAATATTCCAGAAGGGAATATGATGCAGTTTCCATTTGAGCGGATGAATTATCAATAAATGATCAAAATGGTCGGGTTAGCTCAAACAACGCCAGCGTTTCGCCCCAGTGTGCCGTTGGGCTCGTCAGTTGGTGCAGACACACCTTCCAATACGCGTGGCTAGCACATACTGAGAAGGCCATGCAAGACACAAATTACAAGCAGTATTGACGTCACGAGCATGCCAATGTGCTACGGGAGTCAAACTCCCTTTCATAAAGACAAAAGGCTTACCTTGGCAATGAAATACGGTTTTGAATATTCCAGAAGGGAATATGATGCAGTTTCCATTTGAGCGGATGAATTATCAATAAATGATCAAAATGGTCCGGTTAGCTCAAACAATGCCAGCGTTTCGCCCCAGTTTGCCGTTGGGCTCGTCAGTTGGTACAGACACACCTACCAATACGCGTGGCTAGCACATACTGAGAAGACACAAAATACAAGCAGTATTGACGTCACGAGCATGCCAATGTGCTACGGGAGTCAAACTCCCTTTCATAAAGACAAAAGCCTTACCTTGGCAATCCAAATAAGGTTTTGAATATTCCAGAAGGGAACATGATGCAATTTCCATCTCAGCGGATGAATTATCAATAAATGATCAAAATGGTCCGTTTAGCTCAAACTATGCCAGCGTTTCGACCCAGTGTGCCGTTTGGCTCGTCAGTTGGTACAGACACACCTACCAATACGCGAGGCTAGCTTATTCCGAGAAGGCCATGCAAGACACAAATTACAAGCAGTATTGACGTCACGAGCATGCCAATGTGCTACGGGAGTCAAACTCCCTTTCATCGAGACAATAGCCTTACCTTGGCAATCCAAATAAGGTTTTGAATATTCCAGAAGGGAATATGATGCAGTTTCCATTTGAGCGGATGAATTATCAATAAATGATCAAAATCGTCCGGTTAGCTCAAACAATGCCAGCGTTTCGCCCCAGTGTGCCGTTGGGCTCGACAGTTGGTAAAGACACACCTACCAATAGGCGTGGCTAGCACATACTGAGAAGGCCATTCAAGACACAAAATACAAGCAGTATTGACGTCACGAGCATTCCAATGTGCTACGGGAGTCAAAGTCCCTTTCATAAAGGCAAAAACCTTACCTTGGCAATTCAAATAAGGTTTTGAATATTCCGGAAGGGAATATGATGCAGTTTCCATTTGAGCGGATGAATTATCAATAAATGATCAAAATCGTCCGGTTAGCTCAAACAATGCCAGCGTTACGCCCCAGTGTGCCGTTGGGCTCGTCAGTTGGTAATGACACACCTACCAATTCGCGTGGCTAGCACATACTGAGAAGGCCATGCAAGACACTAAATACATGCAGTATTGACGTCACGAGCATGCCAATATGCTACGGGAGTCAAACTCCCTTTCATAAAGACAAAAGCCTTACCTGGGCAATCCAAATACGGTTTTGAATATTCCGGAAGGGAATATGAAGCAATTTCCATTTGAGCGGATGAATTATCAATAAATGATCAAAATCGTCCGGTGAGCTCAAACAATGCCAGCGTTTCGCCCCAGTGTGCCGTTGGGCTCGTCAGTTGATAAAGACACACCTACCAATAGGCGTGGCTAGGACATACTGAGAAGGCCATGCAAGACACAAAATACAAGCAGTATTGACGTCACGAGCATGCCAATGTGCTACGGGAGTCAAACTCCCTTTCATAAAGACAAAAGCCTTACCTTGGCAATCCAAATAATGTTTTGAATAGCCCAGAAGGGAATATGGTGCAGTTTCCATTTGAGCGGATGAATTATCAATAAATGATCAAAATGGACCGGGTAGCTCAAACAATGCCAGCGTTTCGCCCCAGTGTGCCGTTGTGCTCGTCGGTTGGTACAGACACACCTACCAATACGCGTGGCTAGCACATACCGAGAAGGCCATTGAAGACACAAAATACAAGCAGTATTGACGTCACGAGCATGCCAATGTGCTACGGGAGTCAAACTCCCTTTCATGAAGACAAAAGCCTTACCTTGGCAATCCAAATACGGTTTTGAATATTCCAGAAGGGAATATGATGCAGTTTCCATTTGAGCTGATGAATTATCAATAAATGATCAAAATGGTCGGGTTAGCTCAAACAACGCCAGCGTTTCGCCCCAGTGTGCCGTTGGGATCGTCAGTTCGTACAGACACACCTTCCAATACGCGTGGCTAGCACATACTGAGAAGGCCATGCAAGACTCAAAATACATGCAGTATTGACGTCACGAGCATGCCAATGTGCTACGGGAGTCAAACTCCCTTTCATAAAGACAAAAGCCTTACCTTGGTAATCCAAATAAAGTTTTGAATATTCCAGAAGGGAACATGATGCAATTTCCATCTGAGCGGATGAATTATCAATAAATGATCAAAATGGTCCGGTTAGCTCAAACAATGCGAGCGTTACGCCCCAGTGTGCCGTTGGGCTCGTCAGTTGGTAATGACACACCTACCAATTCGCGTGGCTAGCACATACTGAGAAGGCCATGCAAGACACAAAATACAAGCAGTATTGACGTCACGAGCATGCCAATGTGCTACGGGAGTAAAAACTCCCTTTCATGAAGACAAGAGCCTTACCTTGGCAATCCAAATAAGGTTTTGAATATTCCAGAAGGGAATATGGTGCAATATCCATTTGAGCGGATGAATCATCAATAAATGATCAAAATGGTCCGGTTAGCTCATACAATGCCAGCGTTTCGCCCCAGTGTGCCGTTGGGCTCGTCGGTTGCTACAGACACACCTAACAATACGCGTGGCTAGCACATACTGAGAAGGCCATGCAAGACACAAAATACAAGCAGTATTGACGTCACGAGCATGCCAATGTGCTACGGGAGTCAAACTCCCTTTCATGAAGACAAAAGCCTTACCTTGGCAATCCAAATAAGGTTTTGTATATTCCAGAAGGGAATATGGTGCAATATCCATTTGAGCGGATGAATCATCAATAAATGATCAAAATGGTCCGGTTAGATCAAACAATACCAGCGTTTCGCCCCAGTGTGCCGTTGGGCTCGTCAGTTGGTACAGGCAAACCTACCAATACGCGTGGCTAGCACATACTGAGAGGCCATGCAAGTCACAAAATACTAGCAGTATTGACGTCACGAGCATGCCAATGTGCTACGGGAGTCAAACTCCCTTTCATAAAGACAAAAGGCTTACCTTGGCAATCCAAATAAGGTTTTGAATATTCCGGAAGGGAATATGATGCAGTTTCCATTTGAGCGGATGAATTATCATTAAATGATCAAAATCGTCCGATTAGCTCAAACAATGCCTGCGTTTCGCCCCAGTGTGCCGTTGGGATCGTCAGTTGGTAAAGACACACCTACCAATAGGCGTGGCTAGCACATACTGAGAAGGCCATGCAAGACACAAAATACAAGCAGTATTGACGTCACGAGCATGCCAATGTGCTACGGGAGTCAAACTCCCTTTCATAAATGCAAAAACCTTACCTTGGCAATTCAAATAAGGTTTTGAATATTCCGGAAGGGAATATGATGCAGTTTCCATTTGAGCGGATGAATTATCAATAAATGATCAAAATGGTCGGGTTAGCTAAAACAACGCCAGCGATTCGCCCCAGTGTGCCGTTGGGCTCGACAGTTGGTAAAGACACACCTACAAATAGGCGTGGCTAGCACATACTGAGAAGGGCATGCAAGACACAAAATACAAGCAGTATTGACTTCACGAGCATTCCAATGTGCTACGGGAGTCAAACTCCCTTTCATAAATGCAAAAACCTTACCTTGGCAATTCAAATAAGGTTTTGAATATTCCGGAAGGGAATATGATGCAGTTTCCATTTGAGCGGATGAATTATCAATAAATGCTCAAAATCATCCGGTTAGCTCAAACAATGCCAGCGTTTCGCCCCAGTGTGCCGTTGGGCTCGTCAGTTGGTACAGACACACCTACCAATACGCGCGGCTAGCACATACGGAGAAGGCCATGCAAGACACAAAATACAAGCAGTATTGACGTTACGAGCATGCCAATGTGCTACGGGAGTCAAACTCCCTTTCATAAAGACAAAAGCCTTACCTGGGCAATCCAAATACGGTTTTGAATATTCCGGAAGGGAATATGGTGCAGTTTCCATTTGAGCGGATGAATTATCAATAAATGATCAAAATCGTCCGGTTAGCTCAATCAATGCCAGCGTTTCGCCCCAGTGTGCCGTTGGGCTCGTCAGTTGGTAAGGACACACCTACCAATAGGCGTGGCTAGCACATACTGAGAAGGCCATGCAAGACACAAAATACAAGCAGTATTGACGTCACGAGCATGCCAATGTGCTACGGGAGTCAAACTCCCTTTCATAAAGACAAAAGCCTTACCTTGGCAGTCCAAATAATGTTTTGAATATTCCAGAAGGGAATATGGTGCAGTTTCCATTTGAGCGGATGAATTATCAATAAATCATCAAAATGTTCCGGTTAGGTCAAGCAATGGCAAACTACCTCACTCCCCTTCTTGCCTAGAACGCCTCAATATAGCGCTGCCTTGGGTTTTTTTGTGTATCAACTCATATAACGTAACGGCGGTGCTATTTGAGGATCCAACCAGCCTTCGGGCTGACTACCTAACAGACACACAGCTCAAACAATGCCAGCGTTTCGCCCCAGTTTGCCGTTGGGTTCGTCAGTTGATACAGACACACCTACCAATACGCGCGGCTAGCACATACTGAGAAGGCCATGCAAGACACAAAATACAAGCAGTATTGACGTCACGAGCATGCCAATGTGCTCCGGGAGTCAAACTCCATTTCATGAAGACAAAAGCCTTACCTTGGCAATCCAAATACGGTTTTGAATATTCCAGAAGGGAATATGATGCAGTTTCCATTTGAGCGGATGAATTATCAATAAATGATCAAAATGGTCGGGTTAGCTCAAACAACGCCAGCGTTTCGCCCCAGTGTGCCGTTGGGCTCGTCAGTTGGTACAGACACACCTACCAATACGCGTGGCTAGCACATACTGAGAAGGCCATGCAAGACACAAAATACAAGCAGTATTGACGTCACGAGCATGCCAATGTGCTACGGGAGTCAAACTCCCTTTCATACAGACAAAAGCCTTACCTTGGCAATCCAAATAAGGTTTTGAATATTCCAGAAGGGAACATGTTGCAATTTCCATCTGAGCGGATGAATTATCAATAAATGATCAAAATGGTCCGGTTAGCTCAAACAATGCCAGGTTTTCGACCCAGTGTGCCGTTGGGCTCGTCAGTTGGTACAGACACACCTACCAATACGCGAGGCTATCTTATTCCGAGAAGGCCATGCAAGACACAAATTACAAGCAGTATTGACGTCACGAGCATGCCAAATGTGCTACGGGAGTTAAATTCCCTTTCATCGAGACAATAGCCTTACCTTGGCAATCCAAATAAGGTTTTGAATATTCCAGAAGGGAATATGATGCAGTTTCCATTTGAGCGGATGAATTATCAATAAATGATCAAAATCGTCCGGTTAGCTCAAACAATGCCAGCGTTTCGCCCCAGTGTGCGGTTGGGCTCGACAGTTGGTATAGACACACCTACCAATAGGCGTGGCTAGCACATACTGAGAAGATCATGCAAGACACAAAATACAAGCAGTATTGACGTCACGAGCATTCCAATGTGCTACGGGAGTCAAACTCCCTTTCATAAAGGCAAAAACCTTACCTTGGCAATCCAAATAAGGTTTTGAATATTCCGGAAGGGAACATGATGCAATTTCCATCTGAGCGGATGACTTATCAATAAATGATCAAAATGGTCCCGTTAGCTCAAACAATGCCAGCGTTTCGTCCCAGTGTGCCGTTGGGCTCGTCAGTTGGTACAGACACACTTACCAATACGCGAGACTAGCTTATTCCGAGAGAAGGCCATGCAAGACACAAAATACAAGCAGTATTGACGTCACGAGCATGCCAATGTGCTACGGGGGTCAAACTCCCTTTCATCGAGACAATAGCCTTACCTTGGCAATCCAAATAAGGTTTTGAATATTCCAGAAGGGTATATGATGCAGTTTCCATTTGAGCGGATGAATTATCAATAAATGTTCAAAAACGTCCGGTTAGCTCAAACAATGCCAGCGTTTCGCCCCAGTGTGCCGTTGGGCTCGACAGTTGTTAAAGACACACCTACCAATAGGCGTGGCTAGCACATACTGAGAAGGCCATGCAAGACACAAAATACAAGCAGTAATGACGTAACGAGCATTCCAATGTGCTACGGGAGTCAAACTCCCTTTCATAAAGACAAAAGCCTTACATTGGCAATCCAAATAATGTTTTGAATATTCCAGAAGGGAATATGGTGCAGTTTCCATTTGAGCGGATGAATTATCAATAAATCATCAAAATGGTCCGGTTAGCTCAAACAATGCCAGCGTTTCGCCCCAGTGTGCCGTTGGGCTCGTCAGTTGGTACAGACACTCCTACCAATACGCGCGGCTAGCACATACGGAGAAGGCCATGCAAGACACAAAATACAAGCAGTATTGACGTCACGAGCATGCCAATGTGCTACGGGAGTCAAACCCCCTTTCATAAAGACAAATGCTTTACCTTGGCAATCCAAATGAGGTTTTGAATATTCCAGAAGGGAATATGATGCAATTTTCATCTGAGCGGATGAATTATCAATAAGTGATCAAAATGGTCCGGTTAGCTCAAACAATGCCAGCGTTTCGCCCGAGTGTGCCGTTGGGCTCGTCAGTTGGTAGAGACACACCTACCAATACGCGTAGCTAGCACATACTGAGAAGGCCATGCAAGACACAAAATACAAGCAGTATTGACGTCACGAGCATGCCAATGTGCTACGGGAGTCAAACTCCCTTTCATAAAGACAAAACCCTTACCTAGGCAATCCAAATACGGTTTTGAATATTCCAGAAGGGAATATGGTACAGTTTCCATTTGAGCGGATGAATTATCAATAAATCATCAAAATGGTCCGGTTAGGTCAAGCAATGGCAAACTACCTCACTCCTCTTCTTGCCTAGAACGCCTCAATATAGTGCTGCCTTGGGTTTTTGTGTGTATCAACTCACATAACGTAACGGCGGTGCTATTTGAGGATGCAACCAGCCTTCGGGCTGACTACCTAACAGACACACAGCTCAAACAATGCCAGCGTTTCGCCCCAGTGTGCCGTTGGGCTCGTGAGTTGGTACAGACACACCTACCAATACGCGTGGCTAGCACATACTGAGAAGACCAGGCAAGACACAAAATACAAGCAGTATTGACGTCACGAGCATGCCAATGTGCTACGGGAGTCATACTCCCTTTCATAAAGACAAAAGCCTTACCTAGGCAATCCAATTACGGTTTTGAATATTCCGGAAGGGAATATGATGCAGTTTCCATTTGAGCGGATGAATTATCAATAAATGATCAAAATCATCCGGTTAGCTCAAACAATGCCAGCGTTTCGCCCCAGTGTGCCGTTGGGCTCGTCAGTTGGTACAGACACACCTACCAATACGCGCGGCTAGCACATACGGAGAAGGCCATGCAAGACACAAAATACAAGCAGTATTGACGTTACGAGCATGCCAATGTGCTACGGGAGTCAAACTCCCTTTCATAAAGACAAAAGCCTTACCTTGGCAATCCAAATACGGTTTTGAATATTCCGGAAGGGAATATGGTGCAGTTTCCATTTGAGCGGATGAATTATTAATAAATGATCAAAATCGTCCGGTTAGCTCAAACAATGCCAGCGTTTCGCCCCAGTGTGCCGTTGGGCTCGTCAGTTGGTAAATACACACCTACCAATAGCCGTGGCTAGCACATACTGAGAAGGCCATGCAAGACACAAAATACAAGCAGTATTGACGTCACGAGCATGCCAATGTGCTACGGGAGTCAAACTCCCTTTCATAAAGACAAAAGCCTTACCTTGGCATTCCAAATAATGTTTTGAATATTCCAGAAGGGAATATGGTGCAGTTTCCATTTGAGCGGATGAATTATCAATAAATCATCAAAATGTTCCGGTTAGGTCAAGCAATGGCAAACTACCTCACTCCCCTTCTTGCCTAGAACGCCTCAATATAGCGCTGCCTTGGGTTTTTGTGTGTATCAACTCATATAACGTAACGGCGGTGCTATTTGAGGATCCAACCAGCCTTCGGGCTGACTACCTAACAGACACACAGCTCAAACAATGCCAGCGTTCCGCCCCAGTTTGCCGTTGGGTTCGTCAGTTGATACAGACACACCTACCAATACGCGCGGCTAGCACATACTGAGAAGGCCATGCAAGACACAAAATACAAACAGTATTGACGTCACGAGCATGCCAATGTGCTACGGGAGTCAAACTCCCTTTCATAAAGTCAAAAGACTAACCTTGGCAATCCAAATAAGGTTTTGAATATTCCAGAAGGGAATATGATGCAGTTTCCATTTGAGCGGATGAATTATCAATAAATGATCAAAATGGTCGGGTTAGCTCAAACAACGCCAGCGTTTCGCCCCAGTGTGCCGTTGGGCTCGTCAGTTGGTACAGACACACCTACCAATACGCGTGGCTAGCACATACTGAGAAGGCCATGCAAGACACAAAATACAAGCAGTATTGACGTCGCGAGCATGCCAATGTGCTACGGGAGTCAAACACCCTTTCATAAAGACAAAAGGCTTACCTTGGCAATGAAATACGGTTTTGAATATTCCAGAAGGGAATATGATGCAGTTTCCATTTGAGCGGATGAATTATCAATAAATGATCAAAATGGTCCGGTTAGCTCAAACAATGCCAGCGTTTCGCCCCAGTTTGCCGTTGGGCTCGTCAATTGGTACAGACACACCTACCAATACGCGTGGCTAGCACATACTGAGAAGGCCATGCAAGACACAAAATACAAGCAGTATTGACGTCACGAGCATGCCAATGTGCTACGGGAGTCAAACTCCCTTTCATGAAGACAAAAGCCTTACCTTGGCAATCCAAATAAGGTTTTGAATATTCCAGAAGGGAACATGTTGCAATTTCCATCTGAGCGGATGAATTATCAATAAATGATCAAAATGGTCCGGTTAGCTCAAACAATGCCAGCGTTTCGACCCAGTGTGCCGTTGGGCTCGTCAGTTGGTACAGACACACCTACCAATACGCGAAGTTAGCTTATTCCGAGAAGGCCATGCAAGACACAAATTACAAGCAGTATTGACGTCACGAGCATGCCAAATGTGCTACGGGAGTTAAATTCCCTTTCATCGAGACAATAGCCTTACCTTGGCAATCCAAATAAGGTTTTGAATATTCCAGAAGGGAATATGATGCAGTTTCCATTTGAGCGGATGAATTATCAATAAATGATCAAAATCGTTCGGTTAGCTCAAACAATGCCAGCGTTTCGCCCCAGTGTGCCGTTGGGCTCGACAGTTGGTAAAGACACACCTACCAATAGGCGTGGCTAGCACATACTGAGAAGGTCATGCAAGACACAAAATACAAGCAGTATTGACGTCACGAGCATTCCAATGTGCTACGGGAGTCAAACTCCCTTTCATAAAGGCAAAAACCTTACCTTGGCAATCCAAATAAGGTTTTGAATATTCCGGAAGGGAACATGATGCAATTTCAATCTGAGCGGATGACTTATCAGTAAATGATCAAAATGGTCCCGTTAGCTCAAACAATGCCAGCGTTTCGACCCAGTGTGCCGTTGGGCTCGTCAGTTGGTACAGACACACTTACCAATACGCGAGACTAGCTTATTCCGAGAAGGCCATGCAAGACACAAAATACAAGCAGTATTGACGTCACGAGCATGCCAATGTACTACGGGGGTCAAACTCCCTTTCGTCGAGACAATAGCCTTACCTTGGCAATCCAAATAAGGTTTTGAATATTCCAGAAGGGTATATGATGCAGTTTCCATTTGAGCGGATGAATTATCAATAAATGTTCAAAAACGTCCGGTTAGCTCAAATAATGCCAGCTTTTCGCCCCAGTGTGCCGTTGGGCTCGACAGTTGGTAAAGACACACCTACCAATAGGCGTGGCTAGCACATACTGAGAAGGCCATGCAAGACACAAAATACAAGCAGTATTGACGTAACGAGCATTCCAATGTGCTACGGGAGTCAAACTCCCTTTCATAAAGACAAAAGCCTTACATTGGCAATCCAAATAATGTTTTGAATATTCCAGAAGGGAATATGGTGCAGTTTCCATTTGAGTGGATGAATTATCAATAAATCATCAAAATGGTCCGGTTAGCTCAAACAATGCCAGCGTTTCGCCCCAGTGTGCCGTTGGGCTCGTCAGTTGGTACAGACACACCTACCAATACGCGCGGCTAGCACATACGGAGAAGGCCATGCAAGACACAAAATACAAGCAGTATTGACGTCACGAGCATGCCAATGTGCTACGGGAGTCAAACTCCCTTTCATAAAGACAAATGCCTTACCTTGGCAATCCAAATAAGGTTTTGAATATTCCAGAAGGGAATATGATGCAATTTTCATCTGAGCGGATGAATTATCAATAAGTGATCAAAATGGTCCGGTTAGCTCAAACAATGCCAGCGTTTCGCCCGAGTGTGCCGTTGGGCTCGTCAGTTGGTAGAGACACACCTACCAATACGCGTAGCTAGCACATACTGAGAAGGCCATGCAAGACACAAAATACAAGCAGTATTGACGTCACGAGCATGCCAATGTGCTACGGGAGTCAAACTCCCTTTCATAAAGACAAAACCCTTACCTAGGCAATCCAAATACGGTTTTGAATATTCCAGAAGGGAATATGGTACAGTTTCCATTTGAGCGGATGAATTATCAATAAATCATCAAAATGGTCCGGTTAGGTCAAGCAATGGCAAACTACCTCACTCCTCTTCTTGCCTAGAACGCCTCAATATAGTGCTGCCTTGGGTTTTTGTGTGTATCAACTCACATAACGTAACGGCGGTGCTATTTGAGGATGCAACCAGCCTTCGGGCTGACTACCTAACAGACACACAGCTCAAACAATGCCAGCGTTTCGCCCCAGTGTGCCGTTGGGCTCGTCAGTTGGTACAGACACACCTACCAATACGCGCGGCTAGCACATACTGAGAAGGCCAGGCAAGACACAAAATACAAGCAGTATTGACGTCACGAGCATGCCAATGAGCTACGGGAGTCATACTCCCTTTCATAAAGACAAAAGCCTTACCTAGGCAATCCAAATACGGTTTTGAATATTCCAGAAGGGAATATGATGCAGTTTCCATTTGAGTGTATGAATTATCAATAAATGATCAAAATGGTCCGGTTAGCTCAAACGATGCCAGCGTTTCGCCCCAGTGTGCCGTTGGGCTCGTCAGTTGGTAGAGACACACCTACCAATACGCGTAGCTAGCACATACTGAGAAGGCCATGCAAGACACAAAATACAAGCAGTATTGACGTCACGAGCATGCCAATGTGCTACGGGAGTCAAACTCCCTTTCATAAAGACATAAGCCTTACCTTGGCAATCCAAATAAGGTTTTGAATATTCCAGAAGGGAATATGATGCAATTTTCATCTGAGCGGATGAATTATCAATAAGTGATCAAAATGGTCCGGTTAGCTCAAACAATGCCAGCGTTTCGACCCAATGTGCCGTTGAGCTCGTCAGTTGGTACAGACACACCTACAAATACGCGGGGTTAGCTTATACCGAGAAGGCAATGCAAGACACAAAATACAAGCAGTATTGACGTCACGAGCATGCCAATGTGCTACGGGAGTCAAACTCCCATTCATCGAGACAATAGCCTTACCTTGGCAATCCAAATAAGGTTTTGAATATTCCAGAAGGGAATATGATGCAGTTTCCATTTGAGCGGATGAATTATCAATAAATGATCAAAATGGTCCGGTTAGCTCAAACAATGCCAGCGTTTCGCCCCAGTGTGCCGTTGGGGTCGTCGGTTGGTACAGACACACCTACCATTACGCGTGGCTAGCACATACAGAGAAGGCCATTGAAGACACAAAATACAAACAGTATTGACGTCACGAGCATGCCAATGTGCTACGGGAGTCAAACTCCCTTTCATGAAGACAAGAGCCTTACCTTGGCAATCCAAATAAGGTTTTGAATATTCCAGAAGGGAATATGGTGCAATTTCCATTTGAGCGGAAGAATCATCAATAAATGATCAAAATGGTCCGGTTAGCTCATACAATGCCAGCGTTTCGCCCCAGTGTGCCGTTGGGCTCGTCAGTTGGTACAGACACACCTACCAATACGCGTGGCTAGCACATACTGAGAAGGCCATGCAAGACACAAAATACAAGCAGTATTGACGTCACGAGCATGCCAATGTGCTACGGGAGTCAAACTCCCTTTCATAAAGACAAAAGGCTTACCTTGGCAATGAAATACGGTTTTGAATATTCCAGGAGGGAATATGATGCAGTTTCTATTTGAGCGGATGAATTATCAATAAATTATCAAAATGGTCCGGTTAGCTCAAACAATGCCAGCGTTTCGCCCCAGTTTGCCGTTGGGCTCGTCAGTTGGTACAGACACACCTACCAATACGCGTGGCTAGCACATACTGAGAAGGCCGTGCAAGACACAAAATACAAGCAGAATTGACGTCACGAGCATGCCAATGTGCTACGGGAGTCAAACTCCCTTTCGTAAAGACAAAAGCCTTACCTTGGCAATCCAAATAAGGTTTTGAATATTCCAGAAGGGAATATGATGCAATTTTCATCTGAGCGGATGAATTATCAATAAGTGATCAAAATGGTCCGGTTAGCTCAAACAATGCCAGCGTTTCGCCCGAGTGTGCCGTTGGGCTCGTCAGTTGGTAGAGACACACCTGCCAATACGCGTAGCTAGCTCATACTGAGAAGGCCATGCAAGACACAAAATACAAGCAGTATTGACGTCACGAGCATGCCAATGTGTTACGGGAGTCAAACTCCCTTTCATAAAGACAAACCCCTTACCTAGGCAATCCAAATACGGTTTTGAATATTCCAGAAGGGAATATTGTACAGTTTCCATTTGAGCGGATGAATTATCAATAAATCATCAAAATGGTCCGGTTAGGTCAAGCAATGGCAAACTACCTCACTCCTCTTCTTGCCTAGAACGCCTCAATATAGTGCTGCCTTGGGTTTTTGTGTGTATCAACTCACATAACGTAACGGCGGTGCTATTTAAGGATGCAACAAGCCTTCGGGCTGACTACCTAACAGACACACAGCTCAAACAATGCCAGCGTTTCGCCCCAGTGTGCCGTTGGGCTCGTCAGTTGGTACAGACACACCTACCAATACGCGCGGCTAGCACATACTGAGAAGGCCAGGCAAGACACAAAATACAAGCAGTATTGACGTCACGAGCATGCCAATGTGCTACGGGAGTCATACTCCCTTTCATAAAGACAAAAGCCTTACCTAGGCAATCCAAATACGGTTTTGAATATTCCAGAAGGGAATATGATGCAGTTTCCATTTGAGTGTATGAATTATCAATAAATGATCAAAATGGTCCGGTTAGCTCAAACAATGCCAGCGTTTCGCCCCAGTGTGCCGTTGGGCTCGTCAGTTGGTAGAGACACACCTACCAATACGCGTAGCTAGCACATACTGAGAAGGCCATGCAAGACACAAAATACAAGCAGTATTGACGTCACGAGCATGCCAATGTGCTACGGGAGTCACACTCCCCTTCATAAAGACATAAGCCTTACCTTGGAAATCCAAATAAGGTTTTGAATATTCCAGAAGGGAATATGATGCAATTTTCATCTGAGCGGATGAATTATCAATAAGTGATCAAAATGGTCCGGTTAGCTCAAACAATGCCAGCGTTTCGACCCAATGTGCCGTTGAGCTCGTCAGTTGGTACAGACACACCTACAAATACGCGGGGCTAGCTTATACCGAGAATGCAATGCAAGACACAAAATACAAGCAGTATTGACGTCACGAACATGCCAATGTGCTACGGGAGTCAAACTCCCATTCATCGGGACAATAGCCTTACCTTGGCAATCCAAATAAGGTTTAGAATATTCCAGAAGGGAATATGATGCAGTTTCCATTTGAGCGGATGAATTATCAATAAATGATCAAAATGGTCCGGTTAGCACAAACAATGCCAGCGTTTCGCCCCAGTGTGCCGTTGGGGTCGTCGATTGGTACAGACACACCTACCATTACGCGTGGCTAGCACATACAGAGAAGGCCATTGAAGAAACAAAATACAAACAGTATTGACGTCACGATCATGCCAATGTGCTACGGGAGTCAAACTCCCTTTCATGAAGACAAAAGCCTTACCTTGGCAATCCAAATAAGGTTTTGTATATTCCAGAAGGGAATATGGTGCAATATCCATTTGAGCGGATGAATCATCAATAAATGATCAAAATGGTCCGGTTAGATCAAACAATACCAGCGTTTCGCCCCAGTGTGCCGTTGGGCTCGTCAGTTGGTACAGGCAAACCTACCAATACGCGTGGCTAGCACATACTGAGAGGCCATGCAAGTCACAAAATACTAGCAGTATTGACGTCACGAGCATGCCAATGTGCTACGGGAGTCAAACTCCCTTTCATAAAGACAAAAGGCTTACCTTGGCAATCCAAATAAGGTTTTGAATATTCCTGAAGGGAATATGATGCAGTTACCATTTGAGCGGATGAATTATCAATAAATGATCAAAATGGTCGGGTTAGCTAAAACAACGCCAGCGATTCGCCCCCGTGTGCCGTTGGGCTCGACAGTTGGTAAAGACACACCTACAAATAGGCGTGGCTAGCACATACTGAGAAGGGCATGCAAGACACAAAATACAAGCAGTATTGACTTCACGAGCATTCCAATGTGCTACGGGAGTCAAACTCCCTTTCATAAATGCAAAAACCTTACCTTGGCAATTCAAATAAGGTTTTGAATATTCCGGAAGGGAATATGATGCAGTTTCCATTTGAGCGGATGAATTATCAATAAATGCTCAAAATCATCCGGTTAGCTCAAACAATGCCAGCGTTTCGCCCCAGTGTGCCGTTGGGCTCGTCAGTTGGTACAGACACACCTACCAATACGCGCGGCTAGCACATACGGAGAAGGCCATGCAAGACACAAAATACAAGCAGTATTGACGTTACGAGCATGCCAATGTGCTACGGGAGTCAAACTCCCTTTCATAAAGACAAAAGCCTTACCTGGGCAATCCAAATACGGTTTTGAATATTCCGGAAGGGAATATGGTGCAGTTTCCATTTGAGCGGATGAATTATCAATAAATGATCAAAATCGTCCGGTTAGCTCAATCAATGCCAGCGTTTCGCCCCAGTGTGCCGTTGGGCTCGTCAGTTGGTAAAGACACACCTACAAATAGGCGTGGCTAGCACATACTGAGAAGGCCATGCAAGACACAAAATACAAGCAGTATTGACGTCACGAGCATGCCAATGTGCTACGGGAGTCAAACTCCCTTTCATAAAGACAAAAGCCTTACCTTGGCAGTCCAAATAATGTTTTGAATATTCCAGAAGGGAATATGGTGCAGTTTCCATTTGAGCGGATGAATTATCAATAAATCATCAAAATGTTCCGGTTAGGTCAAGCAATGGCAAACTACCTCACTCCCCTTCTTGCCTAGAACGCCTCAATATAGCGCTGCCTTGGGTTTTTGTGTGTATCAACTCATATAACGTAACGGCGGTGCTATTTGAGGATCCAACCAGCCTTCGGGCTGACTACCTAACAGACACACAGCTCAAACAATGCCAGCGTTTCGCCCCAGTTTGCCGTTGGGTTCGTCAGTTGATACAGACACACCTACCAATACGCGCGGCTAGCACATACTGAGAAGGCCATGCAAGACACAAAATACAAGCAGTATTGACGTCACGAGCATGCCAATGTGCTCCGGGAGTCAAACTCCATTTCATGAAGACAAAAGCCTTACCTTGGCAATCCAAATACGGTTTTGAATATTCCAGAAGGGAATATGATGCAGTTTCCATTTGAGCGGATGAATTATCAATAAATGATCAAAATGGTCGGGTTAGCTCAAACAACGCCAGCGTTTCGCCCCAGTGTGCCGTTGGGCTCGTCAGTTGGTACAGACACACCTACCAATACGCGTGGCTAGCACATACTGAGAAGGCCATGCAAGACACAAAATACAAGCAGTATTGACGTCACGAGCATGCCAATGTGCTACGGGAGTCAAACTCCCTTTCATAAAGACAAAAGGCTTACCTTGGCAATGAAATACGGTTTTGAATATTCCAGAAGGGAATATGATGCAGTTTCCATTTGAGCGGATGAATTATCAATAAATGATCAAAATGGTCCGGTTAGCTCAAACAATGCCAGCGTTTCGCCCCAGTTTGCCGTTGGGCTCGTCAGTTGGTACAGACACACCTACCAATACGCGTGGCTAGCACATACTGAGAAGGCCATGCAAGACACAAAATACAAGCAGTATTGACGTCACGAGCATGCCAATGTGCTACGGGAGTCAAACTCCCTTTCATACAGACAAAAGCCTTACCTTGGCAATCCAAATAAGGTTTTGAATATTCCAGAAGGGAACATGTTGCAATTTCCATCTGAGCGGATGAATTATCAATAAATGATCAAAATGGTCCGGTTAGCTCAAACAATGCCAGGTTTTCGACCCAGTGTGCCGTTGGGCTCGTCAGTTGGTACAGACACACCTACCAATACGCGAGGCTATCTTATTCCGAGAAGGCCATGCAAGACACAAATTACAAGCAGTATTGACGTCACGAGCATGCCAAATGTGCTACGGGAGTTAAATTCCCTTTCATCGAGACAATAGCCTTACCTTGGCAATCCAAATAAGGTTTTGAATATTCCAGAAGGGAATATGATGCAGTTTCCATTTGAGCGGATGAATTATCAATAAATGATCAAAATCGTCCGGTTAGCTCAAACAATGCCAGCGTTTCGCCCCAGTGTGCGGTTGGGCTCGACAGTTGGTATAGACACACCTACCAATAGGCGTGGCTAGCACATACTGAGAAGGTCATGCAAGACACAAAATACAAGCAGTATTGACGTCACGAGCATTCCAATGTGCTACGGGAGTCAAACTCCCTTTCATAAAGGCAAAAACCTTACCTTGGCAATCCAAATAAGGTTTTGAATATTCCGGAAGGGAACATGATGCAATTTCCATCTGAGCGGATGACTTATCAATAAATGATCAAAATGGTCCCGTTAGCTCAAACAATGCCAGCGTTTCGTCCCAGTGTGCCGTTGGGCTCGTCAGTTGGTACAGACACACTTACCAATACGCGAGACTAGCTTATTCCGAGAGAAGGCCATGCAAGACACAAAATACAAGCAGTATTGACGTCACGAGCATGCCAATGTGCTACGGGGGTCAAACTCCCTTTCATCGAGACAATAGCCTTACCTTGGCAATCCAAATAAGGTTTTGAATATTCCAGAAGGGTATATGATGCAGTTTCCATTTGAGCGGATGAATTATCAATAAATGTTCAAAAACGTCCGGTTAGCTCAAACAATGCCAGCGTTTCGCCCCAGTGTGCCGTTGGGCTCGACAGTTGGTAAAGACACACCTACCAATAGGCGTGGCTAGCACATACTGAGAAGGCCATGCAAGACACAAAATACAAGCAGTAATGACGTAACGAGCATTCCAATGTGCTACGGGAGTCAAACTCCCTTTCATAAAGACAAAAGCCTTACATTGGCAATCCAAATAATGTTTTGAATATTCCAGAAGGGAATATGGTGCAGTTTCCATTTGAGCGGATGAATTATCAATAAATCATCAAAATGGTCCGGTTAGCTCAAACAATGCCAGCGTTTCGCCCCAGTGTGCCGTTGGGCTCGTCAGTTGGTACAGACACACCTACCAATACGCGCGGCTAGCACATACGGAGAAGGCCATGCAAGACACAAAATACAAGCAGTATTGACGTCACGAGCATGCCAATGTGCTACGGGAGTCAAACCCCCTTTCATAAAGACAAATGCTTTACCTTGGCAATCCAAATGAGGTTTTGAATATTCCAGAAGGGAATATGATGCAATTTTCATCTGAGCGGATGAATTATCAATAAGTGATCAAAATGGTCCGGTTAGCTCAAACAATGCCAGCGTTTCGCCCGAGTGTGCCGTTGGGCTCGTCAGTTGGTAGAGACACACCTACCAATACGCGTAGCTAGCACATACTGAGAAGGCCATGCAAGACACAAAATACAAGCAGTATTGACGTCACGAGCATGCCAATGTGCTACGGGAGTCAAACTCCCTTTCATAAAGACAAAACCCTTACCTAGGCAATCCAAATACGGTTTTGAATATTCCAGAAGGGAATATGGTACAGTTTCCATTTGAGCGGATGAATTATCAATAAATCATCAAAATGGTCCGGTTAGGTCAAGCAATGGCAAACTACCTCACTCCTCTTCTTGCCTAGAACGCCTCAATATAGTGCTGCCTTGGGTTTTTGTGTGTATCAACTCACATAACGTAACGGCGGTGCTATTTGAGGATGCAACCAGCCTTCGGGCTGACTACCTAACAGACACACAGCTCAAACAATGCCAGCGTTTCGCCCCAGTGT
Source organism: Meconema thalassinum (assembly GCA_946902985.2). NCBI lineage: Eukaryota > Metazoa > Arthropoda > Insecta > Orthoptera > Tettigoniidae > Meconema > Meconema thalassinum. The sequence goes on from OX336390.1 coordinate 346,897,555, forward strand.
GCCGTTGGGCTCGTGAGTTGGTACAGACACACCTACCAATACGCGCGGCTAGCACATACTGAGAAGACCAGGCAAGACACAAAATACAAGCAGTATTGACGTCACGAGCATGCCAATGTGCTACGGGAGTCATACTCCCTTTCATAAAGACAAAAGCCTTACCTAGGCAATCCAAATACGGTTTTGAATATTCCGGAAGGGAATATGATGCAGTTTCCATTTGAGCGGATGAATTATCAATAAATGATCAAAATCATCCGGTTAGCTCAAACAATGCCAGCGTTTCGCCCCAGTGTGCCGTTGGGCTCGTCAGTTGGTACAGACACACCTACCAATACGCGCGGCTAGCACATACGGAGAAGGCCATGCAAGACACAAAATACAAGCAGTATTGACGTTACGAGCATGCCAATGTGCTACGGGAGTCAAACTCCCTTTCATAAAGACAAAAGCCTTGACTTGGCAATCCAAATACGGTTTTGAATATTCCGGAAGGGAATATGGTGCAGTTTCCATTTGAGCGGATGAATTATTAATAAATGATCAAAATCGTCCGGTTAGCTCAAACAATGCCAGCGTTTCGCCCCAGTGTGCCGTTGGGCTCGTCAGTTGGTAAATACACACCTACCAATAGCCGTGGCTAGCACATACTGAGAAGGCCATGCAAGACACAAAATACAAGCAGTATTGACGTCACGAGCATGCCAATGTGCTACGGGAGTCAAACTCCCTTTCATAAAGACAAAAGCCTTACCTTGGCATTCCAAATAATGTTTTGAATATTCCAGAAGGGAATATGGTGCAGTTTCCATTTGAGCGGATGAATTATCAATAAATCATCAAAATGTTCCGGTTAGGTCAAGCAATGGCAAACTACCTCACTCCCCTTCTTGCCTAGAACGCCTCAATATAGCGCTGCCTTGGGTTTTTGTGTGTATCAACTCATATAACGTAACGGCGGTGCTATTTGAGGATCCAACCAGCCTTCGGGCTGACTACCTAACAGACACACAGCTCAAACAATGCCAGCGTTCCGCCCCAGTTTGCCGTTGGGTTCGTCAGTTGATACAGACACACCTACCAATACGCGCGGCTAGCACATACTGAGAAGGCCATGCAAGACACAAAATACAAACAGTATTGACGTCACGAGCATGCCAATGTGCTACGGGAGTCAAACTCCCTTTCATAAAGTCAAAAGACTAACCTTGGCAATCCAAATAAGGTTTTGAATATTCCAGAAGGGAATATGATGCAGTTTCCATTTGAGCGGATGAATTATCAATAAATGATCAAAATGGTCGGGTTAGCTCAAACAACGCCAGCGTTTCGCCCCAGTGTGCCGTTGGGCTCGTCAGTTGGTACAGACACACCTACCAATACGCGTGGCTAGCACATACTGAGAAGGCCATGCAAGACACAAAATACAAGCAGTATTGACGTCGCGAGCATGCCAATGTGCTACGGGAGTCAAACACCCTTTCATAAAGACAAAAGGCTTACCTTGGCAATGAAATACGGTTTTGAATATTCCAGAAGGGAATATGATGCAGTTTCCATTTGAGCGGATGAATTATCAATAAATGATCAAAATGGTCCGGTTAGCTCAAACAATGCCAGCGTTTCGCCCCAGTTTGCCGTTGGGCTCGTCAGTTGGTACAGACACACCTACCAATACGCGTGGCTAGCACATACTGAGAAGGCCATGCAAGACACAAAATACAAGCAGTATTGACGTCACGAGCATGCCAATGTGCTACGGGAGTCAAACTCCCTTTCATAAAGACAAAAGCCTTACCTTGGCAATCCAAATAAGGTTTTGAATATTCCAGAAGGGAACATGTTGCAATTTCCATCTGAGCGGATGAATTATCAATAAATGATCAAAATGGTCCGGTTAGCTCAAACAATGCCAGCGTTTCGACCCAGTGTGCCGTTGGGCTCGTCAGTTGGTACAGACACACCTACCAATACGCGAAGTTAGCTTATTCCGAGAAGGCCATGCAAGACACAAATTACAAGCAGTATTGACGTCACGAGCATGCCAAATGTGCTACGGGAGTTAAATTCCCTTTCATCGAGACAATAGCCTTACCTTGGCAATCCAAATAAGGTTTTGAATATTCCAGAAGGGAATATGATGCAGTTTCCATTTGAGCGGATGAATTATCAATAAATTATCAAAATCGTTCGGTTAGCTCAAACAATGCCAGCGTTTCGCCCCAGTGTGCCGTTGGGCTCGACAGTTGGTAAAGACACACCTACCAATAGGCGTGGCTAGCACATACTGAGAAGGTCATGCAAGACACAAGATACAAGCAGTATTGACGTCACGAGCATTCCAATGTGCTACGGGAGTCAAACTCCCTTTCATAAAGGCATAAACCTTACCTTGGCAATCCAAATAAGGTTTTGAATATTCCGGAAGGGAACATGATGCAATTTCAATCTGAGCGGATGACTTATCAATAAATGATCAAAATGGTCCCGTTAGCTCAAACAATGCCAGCGTTTCGACCCAGTGTGCCGTTGGGCTCGTCAGTTGGTACAGACACACTTACCAATACGCGAGACTAGCTTATTCCGAGAAGGCCATGCAAGACACAAAATACAAGCAGTATTGACGTCACGAGCATGCCAATGTACTACGGGGGTCAAACTCCCTTTCGTCGAGACAATAGCCTTACCTTGGCAATCCAAATAAGGTTTTGAATATTCCAGAAGGGTATATGATGCAGTTTCCATTTGAGCGGATGAATTATCAATAAATGTTCAAAAACGTCCGGTTAGCTCAAATAATGCCAGCTTTTCGCCCCAGTGTGCCGTTGGGCTCGACAGTTGGTAAAGACACACCTACCAATAGGCGTGGCTAGCACATACTGAGAAGGCCATGCAAGACACAAAATACAAGCAGTATTGACGTAACGAGCATTCCAATGTGCTACGGGAGTCAAACTCCCTTTCATAAAGACAAAAGCCTTACATTGGCAATCCAAATAATGTTTTGAATATTCCAGAAGGGAATATGGTGCAGTTTCCATTTGAGCGGATGAATTATCAATAAATCATCAAAATGGTCCGGTTAGCTCAAACAATGCCAGCGTTTCGCCCCAGTGTGCCGTTGGGCTCGTCAGTTGGTACAGACACACCTACCAATACGCGCGGCTAGCACATACGGAGAAGGCCATGCAAGACACAAAATACAAGCAGTATTGACGTCACGAGCATGCCAATGTGCTACGGGAGTCAAACTCCCTTTCATAAAGACAAATGCCTTACCTTGGCAATCCAAATAAGGTTTTGAATATTCCAGAAGGGAATATGATGCAATTTTCATCTGAGCGGATGAATTATCAATAAGTGATCAAAATGGTCCGGTTAGCTCAAACAATGCCAGCGTTTCGCCCGAGTGTGCCGTTGGGCTCGTCAGTTGGTAGAGACACACCTACCAATACGCGTAGCTAGCACATACTGAGAAGGCCATGCAAGACACAAAATACAAGCAGTATTGACGTCACGAGCATGCCAATGTGCTACGGGAGTCAAACTCCCTTTCATAAAGACAAAACCCTTACCTAGGCAATCCAAATACGGTTTTGAATATTCCAGAAGGGAATATGGTACAGTTTCCATTTGAGCGGATGAATTATCAATAAATCATCAAAATGGTCCGGTTAGGTCAAGCAATGGCAAACTACCTCACTCCCCTTCTTGCCTAGAACGCCTCAATATAGCGCTGCCTTGGGTTTTTGTGTGTATCAACTCACATAACGTAACGGCGGTGCTATTTGAGGATCCAACCAGCCTTCGGGCTGACTACCTAACAGACACTTAGCTCAAACAATGCCAGCGTTTCGCCCCAGTGTGCCGTTGGGCTCGTCAGTTGGTACAGACACATCTACCAATACGCGCGGCTAGCACATACTGAGAAGGCCATGCAAGACACAAAATACAAGCAGTATTGACGTCACGAGCATGCCAATGTGCTACGGGAGTCAAACTCCCTTTCATAAAGACAAAAGCCTTACCTTGGCAATCCAAATAAGGTTTTGAATATTCCAGAAGGGAATATGATGCAATTTTCATCTGAGCGGATGAATTATCAATAAGTGATCAAAATGGTCCGGTTAGCTCAAATAATGGCAAACTACCTCACTCCTCTTCTTAACTAGAACGCCTCAATATAGCGCTGCCTTGGGTTTTTGTGTGTATCAACTCATATAACGTAACGGCGGTGCTATTTGAGGATCCAAACAGCCATCGGGCTGACTATCTAACAGACACACAGCTCAAACAATGCCAGCGTTTCGCCCCAGTGTGCCGTTGGGCTCGTCAGTTGGTACAGACACATCTACCAATACGCGCGGCTAGCACATACTGAGAAGGCCATGCAAGACACAAAATACAAGCAGTATTGACGTCACGAGCATTCCAATGTGCTACGGGAGTCAAACTCCCTTTCATAAAGACAAAAGCCTTACCTTGGCAATCCAAATAAGGTTTTGAATATTCCAGAAGGGAATATGATGCAATTTTCATCTGAGCGGATGAATTATCAATAAGTGATCAAAATGGTCCGGTTAGCTCAAACAATGCCAGCGTTTCGACCCAGTGTGCCGTTGAGCTCGTCAGTTGGTACAGACACACCTACCAATACGCGAGGCTAGCTTATATCGAGAAGACCATGCAAGACACAAAATACAAGCAGTATTGACGTCACGAGCATGCCAATGTGCTAAGGGAGTCAAAATCCCTTTCATCGAGACAATAGCCTTACCTTGGAAATCCAAATAAGGTTTTGAATATTCCAGAAGGGAATATGATGCAGTTTCCATTTGAGCGGATGAATTATCAATAAATGATCAGAATGGTACGGTTAGCTCAAACAATGCCAGCGTTTCGCCCCAGTGTGCCGTTGTGCTCGTCGGTTGGTACAGACACACCTAAGATTACGCGTGGCTAGCAAATACTGAGAAGGCCAGGCAAGACACAAAATACAAGCAGTATTGACGTCACGAGCATGCCAATGTGCTACGGGTGTCAAACCCCCTTTCATGAAGACAAAAGCCTTACCTTGGCAATCCAAATAAGGTTTTGAATATTCCAGAAGGGAATATGGTGCAATTTCCATTTGAGCGGATGAATCATCAATAAATGATCAAAATGGTCCGGTTAGCTCAAACAATACCAGCGTTTCGCCCCAGTGTGCCGTTGGGCTCGTTATTTGGTACAGACACACCTACCAATACGCGTGGCTAGCACATAATGAGAAGGCCATGCAAGTCACAAAATACTAGAAGTATTGACGTCACGAGCATGCCAATGTGCTACGGGAGTCAAACTCCCTTTCATAAAGGCAAAAGCCTTACCTTGGCAATCCAAATAATGTTTTGAATATTCCGGAAGGGAATATGATGCAGATTCCATTTAAGCGGATGAATTATCAATAAATGATCAAAATCGTCCGGTTAGCTCAAACAATGCCAGCGTTTCGCCCCAGTGTGCCGTTGGGCTCGTCAGTTGGTAAAGAAACAGCTACCAATAGGCGTGGCTAGCACATACTGAGAAGGCCATGCAAGACACAAAATACAAGCAGTGTTGACGTCACGAGCATTCCAATGTGCTACGGGAGTCAAACTCCCTTTCATAAAGACAAAAGCCTTACCTTGGCAATCCAAATAATGTTTTGAATATTCCAGAAGGGAATATGGTCTAGTTTCCATTTGAGCGGATGAATTATCAATAAATCATCAAAATGGTCCGGTTAGCTCAAACAATGCCAGCCTTTCGCCCCAGTGTGCCGTTAGGCTCGTCAGTTGGTACAGACACACCTACCAATACGCGCGGCTAGCACATACTGAGAAGGCCATGCAAGACACAAAATACAAGCAGTATTGACGTCACGAGCATGCCAATAGGCTACGGGAGTCAAACTCCCTTTCATAAAGACAAGAACCTTACCTTGGCAATCCAAATACGGTTTTGAATATTCCAGAAGGGAATATGATGCAGTTTCCATTTGAGCGGATGAATTATCAATAAATGATCAAAATGGTCCGGTTAGCTCAAACAATGCCAGCGTTTCGCCCCAGTGTGCCGTTGGGCTCGTCAGTTGGTAAAGACACACCAAAAATACGCGTGGCTAGCACATACTGAGAAGGCCATGCAAGACACAAAATTCAAGCAGTATTGACGTCACGAGCATGCCAATGTGCTACGGGAGTCAAACTCCCTTTCATAAAGACAAAAGCCTTACCTTGGCAATCCAAATAAGGTTTTGAACATTCCAGAAGGGAATATGATGCAATTTCCATCTGAGCGGATGAATTATCAATAAATGATCAAAATGGTCCGGTTAGCTCAAACAATGCCAGCGTTTCGACCCAGTGTGCCGTAGGGCTCGTCAGTTGGTACAGACACACCTACCAATACGCTTGGCTAGCACATACTGAGAAGGCCATGCAAGACACAAAATACAAGCAGTATTGACGTCACGAGCATGCCAATGTGCTACGGGAGTCAAACTCCCTTTCATAAAGACAAAAGCCTTACCCTGGCAATCCATATAATGTTTTGAATATTCCAGAAGGGAATATGATGCAGTTTCCATTTGAGCGGATGAATTATCAATAAATGATCAAAATGGTCCGGTTAGCTCAAACAATGCCAGCGTTTCGCCCCAGTTTGCCGTTGGGCTCGTCGGTTGGTACAGACACACCTACCAATACGCGTGGCTAGCACATACTGAGAAGGCCACTGAAGACACAAAATACAAGCAGTATTGACGTCACGAGCATTCCAATATGCTACGGGAGTCAAACTCCCTTTCATGAAGACAAAAGCCTTACCTTGGCAATCCAAATACGATTTTGAATATTCCAGAAGGGAATATGATGCAGTTTCCATTTGAGCGGATGAATTATCAATAAATGATCAAAATGGTCCGGTTAGCTCAAACAATGCCAGCGTTTCGACCCAGTGTGCCGTTGGGCTCGTCAGTTGGTACAGACACACCTACCAATACGCGAGGCTAGCATATTCCGAGAAGGCCATGCAAGACACAAATTACAAGCAGTATTGACGTCACGAGCATGCCAATGTGCTACGGGAGTCAAACTCCCTTTCATCGAGACAATAGCCTTACCTTGGCAATCCAAATAAGGTTTTGAATATTCCAGAAGGGAATATGATGCAGTTTCCATTTGAGCGGATGAATTATCAATAAATGATCAAAATCGTCCGGTTAGCTCAAACAATGCCAGCGTTTCGCCTCAGTGTGCCGTTGGGCTCGACAGTTGGTAAAGACACACCTACCAATAGGCGTGGCTAGCACATACTGAGAAGGCCATGCAAGACACAAAATACAAGCAGTATTGACGTCACGAGCATTCCAATGTGCTACGGGAGTCAAACTCCCTTTCATAAAGGCAAAAGGCTTACCTTGGCAATCCAAATAATGTTTTGAATATTCCAGAAGGGAATATGGTGCAGATTCCATTTGAGCGGATGAATTATCAATAAATCATCAAAATGGTCCGGTTAGCTCAAACAATGCCAGCGTTTCGCCCCAGTTTGCCGTTGGGCTCGTCAGTTGGTACAGACACACCTACCAATACACGCGGCTAGCACATACGGAGAAGGGCATGCAAGACACAAAATACAGGCAGTATTGACGTTACGAGCATGCCAATGTGCTACGGGAGTCAAACTCCCTTTCATAAAGACAAAAGCCTTACCTTGGCAATCCAAATACGGTTTTGAATATTCCGGAAGGGAATATGGTGCAGTTTCCATTTGAGTGGATGAATTATCAATAAATGATCAAAATCGTCCGGATAGCTCAAACATTGCCAGCTTTTCGCCCCAGTGAGCCGTTGGGCTCGTCAGTTGGTAAAGACACACCTACCAATAGGCGTGGCTAGCACATACTGAGAAGGCCATGCAAGACACAAAATACAAGCAGTATTGACGTCACGAGCATGCCAATGTGCTACGGGAGTCAAACTCCCTTTCATAAAGACAAAAGCCTTACCCTGGCAATCCAAATAATGTTTTGAATATTCCAGAAGGGAATATGATGCAGTTTCCATTTGAGCGGATGAATTATCAATAAATGATCAAAATGGTCCGGTTAGCTCAAACAATGCCAGCGTTTCGCCCCAGTTTGCCGTTGGGCACGTCGGTTGGTACAGACACACCTACCAATACGCGTGGCTAGCACATACTGAGAAGGCCACTGAAGACACAAAATACAAGCAGTATTGACGTCACGAGCTTGCCAATATGCTACGGGAGTCAAACTCCCTTTCATGAAGACAAAAGCCTTACCTTGGCAATCCAAATACGATTTTGAATATTCCAGAAGGGAATATGATGCAGTTTCCATTTGAGCGGATGAATTATCAATAAATGATCAAAATGGTCGGGTTAGCTCAAACAACGCCAGCGTTTCGCCCCAGTGTGCCGTTGGGCTCGTCAGTTGGTGCAGACACACCTTCCAATACGCGTGGCTAGCACATACTGAGAAGGCCATGCAAGACACAAATTACAAGCAGTATTGACGTCACGAGCATGCCAATGTGCTACGGGAGTCAAACTCCCTTTCATAAAGACAAAAGGCTTACCTTGGCAATGAAATACGGTTTTGAATATTCCAGAAGGGAATATGATGCAGTTTCCATTTGAGCGGATGAATTATCAATAAATGATCAAAATGGTCCGGTTAGCTCAAACAATGCCAGCGTTTCGCCCCAGTTTGCCGTTGGGCTCGTCAGTTGGTACAGACACACCTACCAATACGCGTGGCTAGCACATACTGAGAAGACACAAAATACAAGCAGTATTGACGTCACGAGCATGCCAATGTGCTACGGGAGTCAAACTCCCTTTCATAAAGACAAAAGCCTTACCTTGGCAATCCAAATAAGGTTTTGAATATTCCAGAAGGGAACATGATGCAATTTCCATCTCAGCGGATGAATTATCAATAAATGATCAAAATGGTCCGTTTAGCTCAAACTATGCCAGCGTTTCGACCCAGTGTGCCGTTTGGCTCGTCAGTTGGTACAGACACACCTACCAATACGCGAGGCTAGCTTATTCCGAGAAGGCCATGCAAGACACAAATTACAAGCAGTATTGACGTCACGAGCATGCCAATGTGCTACGGGAGTCAAACTCCCTTTCATCGAGACAATAGCCTTACCTTGGCAATCCAAATAAGGTTTTGAATATTCCAGAAGGGAATATGATGCAGTTTCCATTTGAGCGGATGAATTATCAATAAATGATCAAAATCGTCCGGTTAGCTCAAACAATGCCAGCGTTTCGCCCCAGTGTGCCGTTGGGCTCGACAGTTGGTAAAGACACACCTACCAATAGGCGTGGCTAGCACATACTGAGAAGGCCATTCAAGACACAAAATACAAGCAGTATTGACGTCACGAGCATTCCAATGTGCTACGGGAGTCAAAGTCCCTTTCATAAAGGCAAAAACCTTACCTTGGCAATTCAAATAAGGTTTTGAATATTCCGGAAGGGAATATGATGCAGTTTCCATTTGAGCGGATGAATTATCAATAAATGATCAAAATCGTCCGGTTAGCTCAAACAATGCCAGCGTTACGCCCCAGTGTGCCGTTGGGCTCGTCAGTTGGTAATGACACACCTACCAATTCGCGTGGCTAGCACATACTGAGAAGGCCATGCAAGACACTAAATACATGCAGTATTGACGTCACGAGCATGCCAATATGCTACGGGAGTCAAACTCCCTTTCATAAAGACAAAAGCCTTACCTGGGCAATCCAAATACGGTTTTGAATATTCCGGAAGGGAATATGAAGCAATTTCCATTTGAGCGGATGAATTATCAATAAATGATCAAAATCGTCCGGTGAGCTCAAACAATGCCAGCGTTTCGCCCCAGTGTGCCGTTGGGCTCGTCAGTTGATAAAGACACACCTACCAATAGGCGTGGCTAGGACATACTGAGAAGGCCATGCAAGACACAAAATACAAGCAGTATTGACGTCACGAGCATGCCAATGTGCTACGGGAGTCAAACTCCCTTTCATAAAGACAAAAGCCTTACCTTGGCAATCCAAATAATGTTTTGAATAGCCCAGAAGGGAATATGGTGCAGTTTCCATTTGAGCGGATGAATTATCAATAAATGATCAAAATGGACCGGGTAGCTCAAACAATGCCAGCGTTTCGCCCCAGTGTGCCGTTGTGCTCGTCGGTTGGTACAGACACACCTACCAATACGCGTGGCTAGCACATACCGAGAAGGCCATTGAAGACACAAAATACAAGCAGTATTGACGTCACGAGCATGCCAATGTGCTACGGGAGTCAAACTCCCTTTCATGAAGACAAAAGCCTTACCTTGGCAATCCAAATACGGTTTTGAATATTCCAGAAGGGAATATGATGCAGTTTCCATTTGAGCTGATGAATTATCAATAAATGATCAAAATGGTCGGGTTAGCTCAAACAACGCCAGCGTTTCGCCCCAGTGTGCCGTTGGGATCGTCAGTTCGTACAGACACACCTTCCAATACGCGTGGCTAGCACATACTGAGAAGGCCATGCAAGACTCAAAATACATGCAGTATTGACGTCACGAGCATGCCAATGTGCTACGGGAGTCAAACTCCCTTTCATAAAGACAAAAGCCTTACCTTGGTAATCCAAATAAAGTTTTGAATATTCCAGAAGGGAACATGATGCAATTTCCATCTGAGCGGATGAATTATCAATAAATGATCAAAATGGTCCGGTTAGCTCAAACAATGCGAGCGTTACGCCCCAGTGTGCCGTTGGGCTCGTCAGTTGGTAATGACACACCTACCAATTCGCGTGGCTAGCACATACTGAGAAGGCCATGCAAGACACAAAATACAAGCAGTATTGACGTCACGAGCATGCCAATGTGCTACGGGAGTAAAAACTCCCTTTCATGAAGACAAGAGCCTTACCTTGGCAATCCAAATAAGGTTTTGAATATTCCAGAAGGGAATATGGTGCAATATCCATTTGAGCGGATGAATCATCAATAAATGATCAAAATGGTCCGGTTAGCTCATACAATGCCAGCGTTTCGCCCCAGTGTGCCGTTGGGCTCGTCGGTTGCTACAGACACACCTAACAATACGCGTGGCTAGCACATACTGAGAAGGCCATGCAAGACACAAAATACAAGCAGTATTGACGTCACGAGCATGCCAATGTGCTACGGGAGTCAAACTCCCTTTCATGAAGACAAAAGCCTTACCTTGGCAATCCAAATAAGGTTTTGTATATTCCAGAAGGGAATATGGTGCAATATCCATTTGAGCGGATGAATCATCAATAAATGATCAAAATGGTCCGGTTAGATCAAACAATACCAGCGTTTCGCCCCAGTGTGCCGTTGGGCTCGTCAGTTGGTACAGGCAAACCTACCAATACGCGTGGCTAGCACATACTGAGAGGCCATGCAAGTCACAAAATACTAGCAGTATTGACGTCACGAGCATGCCAATGTGCTACGGGAGTCAAACTCCCTTTCATAAAGACAAAAGGCTTACCTTGGCAATCCAAATAAGGTTTTGAATATTCCGGAAGGGAATATGATGCAGTTTCCATTTGAGCGGATGAATTATCATTAAATGATCAAAATCGTCCGATTAGCTCAAACAATGCCTGCGTTTCGCCCCAGTGTGCCGTTGGGATCGTCAGTTGGTAAAGACACACCTACCAATAGGCGTGGCTAGCACATACTGAGAAGGCCATGCAAGACACAAAATACAAGCAGTATTGACGTCACGAGCATGCCAATGTGCTACGGGAGTCAAACTCCCTTTCATAAATGCAAAAACCTTACCTTGGCAATTCAAATAAGGTTTTGAATATTCCGGAAGGGAATATGATGCAGTTTCCATTTGAGCGGATGAATTATCAATAAATGATCAAAATGGTCGGGTTAGCTAAAACAACGCCAGCGATTCGCCCCAGTGTGCCGTTGGGCTCGACAGTTGGTAAAGACACACCTACAAATAGGCGTGGCTAGCACATACTGAGAAGGGCATGCAAGACACAAAATACAAGCAGTATTGACTTCACGAGCATTCCAATGTGCTACGGGAGTCAAACTCCCTTTCATAAATGCAAAAACCTTACCTTGGCAATTCAAATAAGGTTTTGAATATTCCGGAAGGGAATATGATGCAGTTTCCATTTGAGCGGATGAATTATCAATAAATGCTCAAAATCATCCGGTTAGCTCAAACAATGCCAGCGTTTCGCCCCAGTGTGCCGTTGGGCTCGTCAGTTGGTACAGACACACCTACCAATACGCGCGGCTAGCACATACGGAGAAGGCCATGCAAGACACAAAATACAAGCAGTATTGACGTTACGAGCATGCCAATGTGCTACGGGAGTCAAACTCCCTTTCATAAAGACAAAAGCCTTACCTGGGCAATCCAAATACGGTTTTGAATATTCCGGAAGGGAATATGGTGCAGTTTCCATTTGAGCGGATGAATTATCAATAAATGATCAAAATCGTCCGGTTAGCTCAATCAATGCCAGCGTTTCGCCCCAGTGTGCCGTTGGGCTCGTCAGTTGGTAAGGACACACCTACCAATAGGCGTGGCTAGCACATACTGAGAAGGCCATGCAAGACACAAAATACAAGCAGTATTGACGTCACGAGCATGCCAATGTGCTACGGGAGTCAAACTCCCTTTCATAAAGACAAAAGCCTTACCTTGGCAGTCCAAATAATGTTTTGAATATTCCAGAAGGGAATATGGTGCAGTTTCCATTTGAGCGGATGAATTATCAATAAATCATCAAAATGTTCCGGTTAGGTCAAGCAATGGCAAACTACCTCACTCCCCTTCTTGCCTAGAACGCCTCAATATAGCGCTGCCTTGGGTTTTTTTGTGTATCAACTCATATAACGTAACGGCGGTGCTATTTGAGGATCCAACCAGCCTTCGGGCTGACTACCTAACAGACACACAGCTCAAACAATGCCAGCGTTTCGCCCCAGTTTGCCGTTGGGTTCGTCAGTTGATACAGACACACCTACCAATACGCGCGGCTAGCACATACTGAGAAGGCCATGCAAGACACAAAATACAAGCAGTATTGACGTCACGAGCATGCCAATGTGCTCCGGGAGTCAAACTCCATTTCATGAAGACAAAAGCCTTACCTTGGCAATCCAAATACGGTTTTGAATATTCCAGAAGGGAATATGATGCAGTTTCCATTTGAGCGGATGAATTATCAATAAATGATCAAAATGGTCGGGTTAGCTCAAACAACGCCAGCGTTTCGCCCCAGTGTGCCGTTGGGCTCGTCAGTTGGTACAGACACACCTACCAATACGCGTGGCTAGCACATACTGAGAAGGCCATGCAAGACACAAAATACAAGCAGTATTGACGTCACGAGCATGCCAATGTGCTACGGGAGTCAAACTCCCTTTCATACAGACAAAAGCCTTACCTTGGCAATCCAAATAAGGTTTTGAATATTCCAGAAGGGAACATGTTGCAATTTCCATCTGAGCGGATGAATTATCAATAAATGATCAAAATGGTCCGGTTAGCTCAAACAATGCCAGGTTTTCGACCCAGTGTGCCGTTGGGCTCGTCAGTTGGTACAGACACACCTACCAATACGCGAGGCTATCTTATTCCGAGAAGGCCATGCAAGACACAAATTACAAGCAGTATTGACGTCACGAGCATGCCAAATGTGCTACGGGAGTTAAATTCCCTTTCATCGAGACAATAGCCTTACCTTGGCAATCCAAATAAGGTTTTGAATATTCCAGAAGGGAATATGATGCAGTTTCCATTTGAGCGGATGAATTATCAATAAATGATCAAAATCGTCCGGTTAGCTCAAACAATGCCAGCGTTTCGCCCCAGTGTGCGGTTGGGCTCGACAGTTGGTATAGACACACCTACCAATAGGCGTGGCTAGCACATACTGAGAAGATCATGCAAGACACAAAATACAAGCAGTATTGACGTCACGAGCATTCCAATGTGCTACGGGAGTCAAACTCCCTTTCATAAAGGCAAAAACCTTACCTTGGCAATCCAAATAAGGTTTTGAATATTCCGGAAGGGAACATGATGCAATTTCCATCTGAGCGGATGACTTATCAATAAATGATCAAAATGGTCCCGTTAGCTCAAACAATGCCAGCGTTTCGTCCCAGTGTGCCGTTGGGCTCGTCAGTTGGTACAGACACACTTACCAATACGCGAGACTAGCTTATTCCGAGAGAAGGCCATGCAAGACACAAAATACAAGCAGTATTGACGTCACGAGCATGCCAATGTGCTACGGGGGTCAAACTCCCTTTCATCGAGACAATAGCCTTACCTTGGCAATCCAAATAAGGTTTTGAATATTCCAGAAGGGTATATGATGCAGTTTCCATTTGAGCGGATGAATTATCAATAAATGTTCAAAAACGTCCGGTTAGCTCAAACAATGCCAGCGTTTCGCCCCAGTGTGCCGTTGGGCTCGACAGTTGTTAAAGACACACCTACCAATAGGCGTGGCTAGCACATACTGAGAAGGCCATGCAAGACACAAAATACAAGCAGTAATGACGTAACGAGCATTCCAATGTGCTACGGGAGTCAAACTCCCTTTCATAAAGACAAAAGCCTTACATTGGCAATCCAAATAATGTTTTGAATATTCCAGAAGGGAATATGGTGCAGTTTCCATTTGAGCGGATGAATTATCAATAAATCATCAAAATGGTCCGGTTAGCTCAAACAATGCCAGCGTTTCGCCCCAGTGTGCCGTTGGGCTCGTCAGTTGGTACAGACACTCCTACCAATACGCGCGGCTAGCACATACGGAGAAGGCCATGCAAGACACAAAATACAAGCAGTATTGACGTCACGAGCATGCCAATGTGCTACGGGAGTCAAACCCCCTTTCATAAAGACAAATGCTTTACCTTGGCAATCCAAATGAGGTTTTGAATATTCCAGAAGGGAATATGATGCAATTTTCATCTGAGCGGATGAATTATCAATAAGTGATCAAAATGGTCCGGTTAGCTCAAACAATGCCAGCGTTTCGCCCGAGTGTGCCGTTGGGCTCGTCAGTTGGTAGAGACACACCTACCAATACGCGTAGCTAGCACATACTGAGAAGGCCATGCAAGACACAAAATACAAGCAGTATTGACGTCACGAGCATGCCAATGTGCTACGGGAGTCAAACTCCCTTTCATAAAGACAAAACCCTTACCTAGGCAATCCAAATACGGTTTTGAATATTCCAGAAGGGAATATGGTACAGTTTCCATTTGAGCGGATGAATTATCAATAAATCATCAAAATGGTCCGGTTAGGTCAAGCAATGGCAAACTACCTCACTCCTCTTCTTGCCTAGAACGCCTCAATATAGTGCTGCCTTGGGTTTTTGTGTGTATCAACTCACATAACGTAACGGCGGTGCTATTTGAGGATGCAACCAGCCTTCGGGCTGACTACCTAACAGACACACAGCTCAAACAATGCCAGCGTTTCGCCCCAGTGTGCCGTTGGGCTCGTGAGTTGGTACAGACACACCTACCAATACGCGTGGCTAGCACATACTGAGAAGACCAGGCAAGACACAAAATACAAGCAGTATTGACGTCACGAGCATGCCAATGTGCTACGGGAGTCATACTCCCTTTCATAAAGACAAAAGCCTTACCTAGGCAATCCAATTACGGTTTTGAATATTCCGGAAGGGAATATGATGCAGTTTCCATTTGAGCGGATGAATTATCAATAAATGATCAAAATCATCCGGTTAGCTCAAACAATGCCAGCGTTTCGCCCCAGTGTGCCGTTGGGCTCGTCAGTTGGTACAGACACACCTACCAATACGCGCGGCTAGCACATACGGAGAAGGCCATGCAAGACACAAAATACAAGCAGTATTGACGTTACGAGCATGCCAATGTGCTACGGGAGTCAAACTCCCTTTCATAAAGACAAAAGCCTTACCTTGGCAATCCAAATACGGTTTTGAATATTCCGGAAGGGAATATGGTGCAGTTTCCATTTGAGCGGATGAATTATTAATAAATGATCAAAATCGTCCGGTTAGCTCAAACAATGCCAGCGTTTCGCCCCAGTGTGCCGTTGGGCTCGTCAGTTGGTAAATACACACCTACCAATAGCCGTGGCTAGCACATACTGAGAAGGCCATGCAAGACACAAAATACAAGCAGTATTGACGTCACGAGCATGCCAATGTGCTACGGGAGTCAAACTCCCTTTCATAAAGACAAAAGCCTTACCTTGGCATTCCAAATAATGTTTTGAATATTCCAGAAGGGAATATGGTGCAGTTTCCATTTGAGCGGATGAATTATCAATAAATCATCAAAATGTTCCGGTTAGGTCAAGCAATGGCAAACTACCTCACTCCCCTTCTTGCCTAGAACGCCTCAATATAGCGCTGCCTTGGGTTTTTGTGTGTATCAACTCATATAACGTAACGGCGGTGCTATTTGAGGATCCAACCAGCCTTCGGGCTGACTACCTAACAGACACACAGCTCAAACAATGCCAGCGTTCCGCCCCAGTTTGCCGTTGGGTTCGTCAGTTGATACAGACACACCTACCAATACGCGCGGCTAGCACATACTGAGAAGGCCATGCAAGACACAAAATACAAACAGTATTGACGTCACGAGCATGCCAATGTGCTACGGGAGTCAAACTCCCTTTCATAAAGTCAAAAGACTAACCTTGGCAATCCAAATAAGGTTTTGAATATTCCAGAAGGGAATATGATGCAGTTTCCATTTGAGCGGATGAATTATCAATAAATGATCAAAATGGTCGGGTTAGCTCAAACAACGCCAGCGTTTCGCCCCAGTGTGCCGTTGGGCTCGTCAGTTGGTACAGACACACCTACCAATACGCGTGGCTAGCACATACTGAGAAGGCCATGCAAGACACAAAATACAAGCAGTATTGACGTCGCGAGCATGCCAATGTGCTACGGGAGTCAAACACCCTTTCATAAAGACAAAAGGCTTACCTTGGCAATGAAATACGGTTTTGAATATTCCAGAAGGGAATATGATGCAGTTTCCATTTGAGCGGATGAATTATCAATAAATGATCAAAATGGTCCGGTTAGCTCAAACAATGCCAGCGTTTCGCCCCAGTTTGCCGTTGGGCTCGTCAATTGGTACAGACACACCTACCAATACGCGTGGCTAGCACATACTGAGAAGGCCATGCAAGACACAAAATACAAGCAGTATTGACGTCACGAGCATGCCAATGTGCTACGGGAGTCAAACTCCCTTTCATGAAGACAAAAGCCTTACCTTGGCAATCCAAATAAGGTTTTGAATATTCCAGAAGGGAACATGTTGCAATTTCCATCTGAGCGGATGAATTATCAATAAATGATCAAAATGGTCCGGTTAGCTCAAACAATGCCAGCGTTTCGACCCAGTGTGCCGTTGGGCTCGTCAGTTGGTACAGACACACCTACCAATACGCGAAGTTAGCTTATTCCGAGAAGGCCATGCAAGACACAAATTACAAGCAGTATTGACGTCACGAGCATGCCAAATGTGCTACGGGAGTTAAATTCCCTTTCATCGAGACAATAGCCTTACCTTGGCAATCCAAATAAGGTTTTGAATATTCCAGAAGGGAATATGATGCAGTTTCCATTTGAGCGGATGAATTATCAATAAATGATCAAAATCGTTCGGTTAGCTCAAACAATGCCAGCGTTTCGCCCCAGTGTGCCGTTGGGCTCGACAGTTGGTAAAGACACACCTACCAATAGGCGTGGCTAGCACATACTGAGAAGGTCATGCAAGACACAAAATACAAGCAGTATTGACGTCACGAGCATTCCAATGTGCTACGGGAGTCAAACTCCCTTTCATAAAGGCAAAAACCTTACCTTGGCAATCCAAATAAGGTTTTGAATATTCCGGAAGGGAACATGATGCAATTTCAATCTGAGCGGATGACTTATCAGTAAATGATCAAAATGGTCCCGTTAGCTCAAACAATGCCAGCGTTTCGACCCAGTGTGCCGTTGGGCTCGTCAGTTGGTACAGACACACTTACCAATACGCGAGACTAGCTTATTCCGAGAAGGCCATGCAAGACACAAAATACAAGCAGTATTGACGTCACGAGCATGCCAATGTACTACGGGGGTCAAACTCCCTTTCGTCGAGACAATAGCCTTACCTTGGCAATCCAAATAAGGTTTTGAATATTCCAGAAGGGTATATGATGCAGTTTCCATTTGAGCGGATGAATTATCAATAAATGTTCAAAAACGTCCGGTTAGCTCAAATAATGCCAGCTTTTCGCCCCAGTGTGCCGTTGGGCTCGACAGTTGGTAAAGACACACCTACCAATAGGCGTGGCTAGCACATACTGAGAAGGCCATGCAAGACACAAAATACAAGCAGTATTGACGTAACGAGCATTCCAATGTGCTACGGGAGTCAAACTCCCTTTCATAAAGACAAAAGCCTTACATTGGCAATCCAAATAATGTTTTGAATATTCCAGAAGGGAATATGGTGCAGTTTCCATTTGAGTGGATGAATTATCAATAAATCATCAAAATGGTCCGGTTAGCTCAAACAATGCCAGCGTTTCGCCCCAGTGTGCCGTTGGGCTCGTCAGTTGGTACAGACACACCTACCAATACGCGCGGCTAGCACATACGGAGAAGGCCATGCAAGACACAAAATACAAGCAGTATTGACGTCACGAGCATGCCAATGTGCTACGGGAGTCAAACTCCCTTTCATAAAGACAAATGCCTTACCTTGGCAATCCAAATAAGGTTTTGAATATTCCAGAAGGGAATATGATGCAATTTTCATCTGAGCGGATGAATTATCAATAAGTGATCAAAATGGTCCGGTTAGCTCAAACAATGCCAGCGTTTCGCCCGAGTGTGCCGTTGGGCTCGTCAGTTGGTAGAGACACACCTACCAATACGCGTAGCTAGCACATACTGAGAAGGCCATGCAAGACACAAAATACAAGCAGTATTGACGTCACGAGCATGCCAATGTGCTACGGGAGTCAAACTCCCTTTCATAAAGACAAAACCCTTACCTAGGCAATCCAAATACGGTTTTGAATATTCCAGAAGGGAATATGGTACAGTTTCCATTTGAGCGGATGAATTATCAATAAATCATCAAAATGGTCCGGTTAGGTCAAGCAATGGCAAACTACCTCACTCCTCTTCTTGCCTAGAACGCCTCAATATAGTGCTGCCTTGGGTTTTTGTGTGTATCAACTCACATAACGTAACGGCGGTGCTATTTGAGGATGCAACCAGCCTTCGGGCTGACTACCTAACAGACACACAGCTCAAACAATGCCAGCGTTTCGCCCCAGTGTGCCGTTGGGCTCGTCAGTTGGTACAGACACACCTACCAATACGCGCGGCTAGCACATACTGAGAAGGCCAGGCAAGACACAAAATACAAGCAGTATTGACGTCACGAGCATGCCAATGAGCTACGGGAGTCATACTCCCTTTCATAAAGACAAAAGCCTTACCTAGGCAATCCAAATACGGTTTTGAATATTCCAGAAGGGAATATGATGCAGTTTCCATTTGAGTGTATGAATTATCAATAAATGATCAAAATGGTCCGGTTAGCTCAAACGATGCCAGCGTTTCGCCCCAGTGTGCCGTTGGGCTCGTCAGTTGGTAGAGACACACCTACCAATACGCGTAGCTAGCACATACTGAGAAGGCCATGCAAGACACAAAATACAAGCAGTATTGACGTCACGAGCATGCCAATGTGCTACGGGAGTCAAACTCCCTTTCATAAAGACATAAGCCTTACCTTGGCAATCCAAATAAGGTTTTGAATATTCCAGAAGGGAATATGATGCAATTTTCATCTGAGCGGATGAATTATCAATAAGTGATCAAAATGGTCCGGTTAGCTCAAACAATGCCAGCGTTTCGACCCAATGTGCCGTTGAGCTCGTCAGTTGGTACAGACACACCTACAAATACGCGGGGTTAGCTTATACCGAGAAGGCAATGCAAGACACAAAATACAAGCAGTATTGACGTCACGAGCATGCCAATGTGCTACGGGAGTCAAACTCCCATTCATCGAGACAATAGCCTTACCTTGGCAATCCAAATAAGGTTTTGAATATTCCAGAAGGGAATATGATGCAGTTTCCATTTGAGCGGATGAATTATCAATAAATGATCAAAATGGTCCGGTTAGCTCAAACAATGCCAGCGTTTCGCCCCAGTGTGCCGTTGGGGTCGTCGGTTGGTACAGACACACCTACCATTACGCGTGGCTAGCACATACAGAGAAGGCCATTGAAGACACAAAATACAAACAGTATTGACGTCACGAGCATGCCAATGTGCTACGGGAGTCAAACTCCCTTTCATGAAGACAAGAGCCTTACCTTGGCAATCCAAATAAGGTTTTGAATATTCCAGAAGGGAATATGGTGCAATTTCCATTTGAGCGGAAGAATCATCAATAAATGATCAAAATGGTCCGGTTAGCTCATACAATGCCAGCGTTTCGCCCCAGTGTGCCGTTGGGCTCGTCAGTTGGTACAGACACACCTACCAATACGCGTGGCTAGCACATACTGAGAAGGCCATGCAAGACACAAAATACAAGCAGTATTGACGTCACGAGCATGCCAATGTGCTACGGGAGTCAAACTCCCTTTCATAAAGACAAAAGGCTTACCTTGGCAATGAAATACGGTTTTGAATATTCCAGGAGGGAATATGATGCAGTTTCTATTTGAGCGGATGAATTATCAATAAATTATCAAAATGGTCCGGTTAGCTCAAACAATGCCAGCGTTTCGCCCCTGTTTGCCGTTGGGCTCGTCAGTTGGTACAGACACACCTACCAATACGCGTGGCTAGCACATACTGAGAAGGCCATGCAAGACACAAAATACAAGCAGAATTGACGTCACGAGCATGCCAATGTGCTACGGGAGTCAAACTCCCTTTCGTAAAGACAAAAGCCTTACCTTGGCAATCCAAATAAGGTTTTGAATATTCCAGAAGGGAATATGATGCAATTTTCATCTGAGCGGATGAATTATCAATAAGTGATCAAAATGGTCCGGTTAGCTCAAACAATGCCAGCGTTTCGCCCGAGTGTGCCGTTGGGCTCGTCAGTTGGTAGAGACACACCTGCCAATACGCGTAGCTAGCTCATACTGAGAAGGCCATGCAAGACACAAAATACAAGCAGTATTGACGTCACGAGCATGCCAATGTGTTACGGGAGTCAAACTCCCTTTCATAAAGACAAACCCCTTACCTAGGCAATCCAAATACGGTTTTGAATATTCCAGAAGGGAATATTGTACAGTTTCCATTTGAGCGGATGAATTATCAATAAATCATCAAAATGGTCCGGTTAGGTCAAGCAATGGCAAACTACCTCACTCCTCTTCTTGCCTAGAACGCCTCAATATAGTGCTGCCTTGGGTTTTTGTGTGTATCAACTCACATAACGTAACGGCGGTGCTATTTAAGGATGCAACAAGCCTTCGGGCTGACTACCTAACAGACACACAGCTCAAACAATGCCAGCGTTTCGCCCCAGTGTGCCGTTGGGCTCGTCAGTTGGTACAGACACACCTACCAATACGCGCGGCTAGCACATACTGAGAAGGCCAGGCAAGACACAAAATACAAGCAGTATTGACGTCACGAGCATGCCAATGTGCTACGGGAGTCATACTCCCTTTCATAAAGACAAAAGCCTTACCTAGGCAATCCAAATACGGTTTTGAATATTCCAGAAGGGAATATGATGCAGTTTCCATTTGAGTGTATGAATTATCAATAAATGATCAAAATGGTCCGGTTAGCTCAAACAATGCCAGCGTTTCGCCCCAGTGTGCCGTTGGGCTCGTCAGTTGGTAGAGACACACCTACCAATACGCGTAGCTAGCACATACTGAGAAGGCCATGCAAGACACAAAATACAAGCAGTATTGACGTCACGAGCATGCCAATGTGCTACGGGAGTCACACTCCCCTTCATAAAGACATAAGCCTTACCTTGGAAATCCAAATAAGGTTTTGAATATTCCAGAAGGGAATATGATGCAATTTTCATCTGAGCGGATGAATTATCAATAAGTGATCAAAATGGTCCGGTTAGCTCAAACAATGCCAGCGTTTCGACCCAATGTGCCGTTGAGCTCGTCAGTTGGTACAGACACACCTACAAATACGCGGGGCTAGCTTATACCGAGAATGCAATGCAAGACACAAAATACAAGCAGTATTGACGTCACGAACATGCCAATGTGCTACGGGAGTCAAACTCCCATTCATCGGGACAATAGCCTTACCTTGGCAATCCAAATAAGGTTTAGAATATTCCAGAAGGGAATATGATGCAGTTTCCATTTGAGCGGATGAATTATCAATAAATGATCAAAATGGTCCGGTTAGCACAAACAATGCCAGCGTTTCGCCCCAGTGTGCCGTTGGGGTCGTCGATTGGTACAGACACACCTACCATTACGCGTGGCTAGCACATACAGAGAAGGCCATTGAAGAAACAAAATACAAACAGTATTGACGTCACGATCATGCCAATGTGCTACGGGAGTCAAACTCCCTTTCATGAAGACAAAAGCCTTACCTTGGCAATCCAAATAAGGTTTTGTATATTCCAGAAGGGAATATGGTGCAATATCCATTTGAGCGGATGAATCATCAATAAATGATCAAAATGGTCCGGTTAGATCAAACAATACCAGCGTTTCGCCCCAGTGTGCCGTTGGGCTCGTCAGTTGGTACAGGCAAACCTACCAATACGCGTGGCTAGCACATACTGAGAGGCCATGCAAGTCACAAAATACTAGCAGTATTGACGTCACGAGCATGCCAATGTGCTACGGGAGTCAAACTCCCTTTCATAAAGACAAAAGGCTTACCTTGGCAATCCAAATAAGGTTTTGAATATTCCTGAAGGGAATATGATGCAGTTACCATTTGAGCGGATGAATTATCAATAAATGATCAAAATGGTCGGGTTAGCTAAAACAACGCCAGCGATTCGCCCCCGTGTGCCGTTGGGCTCGACAGTTGGTAAAGACACACCTACAAATAGGCGTGGCTAGCACATACTGAGAAGGGCATGCAAGACACAAAATACAAGCAGTATTGACTTCACGAGCATTCCAATGTGCTACGGGAGTCAAACTCCCTTTCATAAATGCAAAAACCTTACCTTGGCAATTCAAATAAGGTTTTGAATATTCCGGAAGGGAATATGATGCAGTTTCCATTTGAGCGGATGAATTATCAATAAATGCTCAAAATCATCCGGTTAGCTCAAACAATGCCAGCGTTTCGCCCCAGTGTGCCGTTGGGCTCGTCAGTTGGTACAGACACACCTACCAATACGCGCGGCTAGCACATACGGAGAAGGCCATGCAAGACACAAAATACAAGCAGTATTGACGTTACGAGCATGCCAATGTGCTACGGGAGTCAAACTCCCTTTCATAAAGACAAAAGCCTTACCTGGGCAATCCAAATACGGTTTTGAATATTCCGGAAGGGAATATGGTGCAGTTTCCATTTGAGCGGATGAATTATCAATAAATGATCAAAATCGTCCGGTTAGCTCAATCAATGCCAGCGTTTCGCCCCAGTGTGCCGTTGGGCTCGTCAGTTGGTAAAGACACACCTACAAATAGGCGTGGCTAGCACATACTGAGAAGGCCATGCAAGACACAAAATACAAGCAGTATTGACGTCACGAGCATGCCAATGTGCTACGGGAGTCAAACTCCCTTTCATAAAGACAAAAGCCTTACCTTGGCAGTCCAAATAATGTTTTGAATATTCCAGAAGGGAATATGGTGCAGTTTCCATTTGAGCGGATGAATTATCAATAAATCATCAAAATGTTCCGGTTAGGTCAAGCAATGGCAAACTACCTCACTCCCCTTCTTGCCTAGAACGCCTCAATATAGCGCTGCCTTGGGTTTTTGTGTGTATCAACTCATATAACGTAACGGCGGTGCTATTTGAGGATCCAACCAGCCTTCGGGCTGACTACCTAACAGACACACAGCTCAAACAATGCCAGCGTTTCGCCCCAGTTTGCCGTTGGGTTCGTCAGTTGATACAGACACACCTACCAATACGCGCGGCTAGCACATACTGAGAAGGCCATGCAAGACACAAAATACAAGCAGTATTGACGTCACGAGCATGCCAATGTGCTCCGGGAGTCAAACTCCATTTCATGAAGACAAAAGCCTTACCTTGGCAATCCAAATACGGTTTTGAATATTCCAGAAGGGAATATGATGCAGTTTCCATTTGAGCGGATGAATTATCAATAAATGATCAAAATGGTCGGGTTAGCTCAAACAACGCCAGCGTTTCGCCCCAGTGTGCCGTTGGGCTCGTCAGTTGGTACAGACACACCTACCAATACGCGTGGCTAGCACATACTGAGAAGGCCATGCAAGACACAAAATACAAGCAGTATTGACGTCACGAGCATGCCAATGTGCTACGGGAGTCAAACTCCCTTTCATAAAGACAAAAGGCTTACCTTGGCAATGAAATACGGTTTTGAATATTCCAGAAGGGAATATGATGCAGTTTCCATTTGAGCGGATGAATTATCAATAAATGATCAAAATGGTCCGGTTAGCTCAAACAATGCCAGCGTTTCGCCCCAGTTTGCCGTTGGGCTCGTCAGTTGGTACAGACACACCTACCAATACGCGTGGCTAGCACATACTGAGAAGGCCATGCAAGACACAAAATACAAGCAGTATTGACGTCACGAGCATGCCAATGTGCTACGGGAGTCAAACTCCCTTTCATACAGACAAAAGCCTTACCTTGGCAATCCAAATAAGGTTTTGAATATTCCAGAAGGGAACATGTTGCAATTTCCATCTGAGCGGATGAATTATCAATAAATGATCAAAATGGTCCGGTTAGCTCAAACAATGCCAGGTTTTCGACCCAGTGTGCCGTTGGGCTCGTCAGTTGGTACAGACACACCTACCAATACGCGAGGCTATCTTATTCCGAGAAGGCCATGCAAGACACAAATTACAAGCAGTATTGACGTCACGAGCATGCCAAATGTGCTACGGGAGTTAAATTCCCTTTCATCGAGACAATAGCCTTACCTTGGCAATCCAAATAAGGTTTTGAATATTCCAGAAGGGAATATGATGCAGTTTCCATTTGAGCGGATGAATTATCAATAAATGATCAAAATCGTCCGGTTAGCTCAAACAATGCCAGCGTTTCGCCCCAGTGTGCGGTTGGGCTCGACAGTTGGTATAGACACACCTACCAATAGGCGTGGCTAGCACATACTGAGAAGGTCATGCAAGACACAAAATACAAGCAGTATTGACGTCACGAGCATTCCAATGTGCTACGGGAGTCAAACTCCCTTTCATAAAGGCAAAAACCTTACCTTGGCAATCCAAATAAGGTTTTGAATATTCCGGAAGGGAACATGATGCAATTTCCATCTGAGCGGATGACTTATCAATAAATGATCAAAATGGTCCCGTTAGCTCAAACAATGCCAGCGTTTCGTCCCAGTGTGCCGTTGGGCTCGTCAGTTGGTACAGACACACTTACCAATACGCGAGACTAGCTTATTCCGAGAGAAGGCCATGCAAGACACAAAATACAAGCAGTATTGACGTCACGAGCATGCCAATGTGCTACGGGGGTCAAACTCCCTTTCATCGAGACAATAGCCTTACCTTGGCAATCCAAATAAGGTTTTGAATATTCCAGAAGGGTATATGATGCAGTTTCCATTTGAGCGGATGAATTATCAATAAATGTTCAAAAACGTCCGGTTAGCTCAAACAATGCCAGCGTTTCGCCCCAGTGTGCCGTTGGGCTCGACAGTTGGTAAAGACACACCTACCAATAGGCGTGGCTAGCACATACTGAGAAGGCCATGCAAGACACAAAATACAAGCAGTAATGACGTAACGAGCATTCCAATGTGCTACGGGAGTCAAACTCCCTTTCATAAAGACAAAAGCCTTACATTGGCAATCCAAATAATGTTTTGAATATTCCAGAAGGGAATATGGTGCAGTTTCCATTTGAGCGGATGAATTATCAATAAATCATCAAAATGGTCCGGTTAGCTCAAACAATGCCAGCGTTTCGCCCCAGTGTGCCGTTGGGCTCGTCAGTTGGTACAGACACACCTACCAATACGCGCGGCTAGCACATACGGAGAAGGCCATGCAAGACACAAAATACAAGCAGTATTGACGTCACGAGCATGCCAATGTGCTACGGGAGTCAAACCCCCTTTCATAAAGACAAATGCTTTACCTTGGCAATCCAAATGAGGTTTTGAATATTCCAGAAGGGAATATGATGCAATTTTCATCTGAGCGGATGAATTATCAATAAGTGATCAAAATGGTCCGGTTAGCTCAAACAATGCCAGCGTTTCGCCCGAGTGTGCCGTTGGGCTCGTCAGTTGGTAGAGACACACCTACCAATACGCGTAGCTAGCACATACTGAGAAGGCCATGCAAGACACAAAATACAAGCAGTATTGACGTCACGAGCATGCCAATGTGCTACGGGAGTCAAACTCCCTTTCATAAAGACAAAACCCTTACCTAGGCAATCCAAATACGGTTTTGAATATTCCAGAAGGGAATATGGTACAGTTTCCATTTGAGCGGATGAATTATCAATAAATCATCAAAATGGTCCGGTTAGGTCAAGCAATGGCAAACTACCTCACTCCTCTTCTTGCCTAGAACGCCTCAATATAGTGCTGCCTTGGGTTTTTGTGTGTATCAACTCACATAACGTAACGGCGGTGCTATTTGAGGATGCAACCAGCCTTCGGGCTGACTACCTAACAGACACACAGCTCAAACAATGCCAGCGTTTCGCCCCAGTGTGCCGTTGGGCTCGTGAGTTGGTACAGACACACCTACCAATACGCGCGGCTAGCACATACTGAGAAGACCAGGCAAGACACAAAATACAAGCAGTATTGACGTCACGAGCATGCCAATGTGCTACGGGAGTCATACTCCCTTTCATAAAGACAAAAGCCTTACCTAGGCAATCCAAATACGGTTTTGAATATTCCGGAAGGGAATATGATGCAGTTTCCATTTGAGCGGATGAATTATCAATAAATGATCAAAATCATCCGGTTAGCTCAAACAATGCCAGCGTTTCGCCCCAGTGTGCCGTTGGGCTCGTCAGTTGGTACAGACACACCTACCAATACGCGCGGCTAGCACATACGGAGAAGGCCATGCAAGACACAAAATACAAGCAGTATTGACGTTACGAGCATGCCAATGTGCTACGGGAGTCAAACTCCCTTTCATAAAGACAAAAGCCTTACCTTGGCAATCCAAATACGGTTTTGAATATTCCGGAAGGGAATATGGTGCAGTTTCCATTTGAGCGGATGAATTATTAATAAATGATCAAAATCGTCCGGTTAGCTCAAACAATGCCAGCGTTTCGCCCCAGTGTGCCGTTGGGCTCGTCAGTTGGTAAATACACACCTACCAATAGCCGTGGCTAGCACATACTGAGAAGGCCATGCAAGACACAAAATACAAGCAGTATTGACGTCACGAGCATGCCAATGTGCTACGGGAGTCAAACTCCCTTTCATAAAGACAAAAGCCTTACCTTGGCATTCCAAATAATGTTTTGAATATTCCAGAAGGGAATATGGTGCAGTTTCCATTTGAGCGGATGAATTATCAATAAATCATCAAAATGTTCCGGTTAGGTCAAGCAATGGCAAACTACCTCACTCCCCTTCTTGCCTAGAACGCCTCAATATAGCGCTGCCTTGGGTTTTTGTGTGTATCAACTCATATAACGTAACGGCGGTGCTATTTGAGGATCCAACCAGCCTTCGGGCTGACTACCTAACAGACACACAGCTCAAACAATGCCAGCGTTCCGCCCCAGTTTGCCGTTGGGTTCGTCAGTTGATACAGACACACCTACCAATACGCGCGGCTAGCACATACTGAGAAGGCCATGCAAGACACAAAATACAAACAGTATTGACGTCACGAGCATGCCAATGTGCTACGGGAGTCAAACTCCCTTTCATAAAGTCAAAAGACTAACCTTGGCAATCCAAATAAGGTTTTGAATATTCCAGAAGGGAATATGATGCAGTTTCCATTTGAGCGGATGAATTATCAATAAATGATCAAAATGGTCGGGTTAGCTCAAACAACGCCAGCGTTTCGCCCCAGTGTGCCGTTGGGCTCGTCAGTTGGTACAGACACACCTACCAATACGCGTGGCTAGCACATACTGAGAAGGCCATGCAAGACACAAAATACAAGCAGTATTGACGTCGCGAGCATGCCAATGTGCTACGGGAGTCAAACACCCTTTCATAAAGACAAAAGGCTTACCTTGGCAATGAAATACGGTTTTGAATATTCCAGAAGGGAATATGATGCAGTTTCCATTTGAGCGGATGAATTATCAATAAATGATCAAAATGGTCCGGTTAGCTCAAACAATGCCAGCGTTTCGCCCCAGTTTGCCGTTGGGCTCGTCAGTTGGTACAGACACACCTACCAATACGCGTGGCTAGCACATACTGAGAAGGCCATGCAAGACACAAAATACAAGCAGTATTGACGTCACGAGCATGCCAATGTGCTACGGGAGTCAAACTCCCTTTCATAAAGACAAAAGCCTTACCTTGGCAATCCAAATAAGGTTTTGAATATTCCAGAAGGGAACATGTTGCAATTTCCATCTGAGCGGATGAATTATCAATAAATGATCAAAATGGTCCGGTTAGCTCAAACAATGCCAGCGTTTCGACCCAGTGTGCCGTTGGGCTCGTCAGTTGGTACAGACACACCTACCAATACGCGAAGTTAGCTTATTCCGAGAAGGCCATGCAAGACACAAATTACAAGCAGTATTGACGTCACGAGCATGCCAAATGTGCTACGGGAGTTAAATTCCCTTTCATCGAGACAATAGCCTTACCTTGGCAATCCAAATAAGGTTTTGAATATTCCAGAAGGGAATATGATGCAGTTTCCATTTGAGCGGATGAATTATCAATAAATTATCAAAATCGTTCGGTTAGCTCAAACAATGCCAGCGTTTCGCCCCAGTGTGCCGTTGGGCTCGACAGTTGGTAAAGACACACCTACCAATAGGCGTGGCTAGCACATACTGAGAAGGTCATGCAAGACACAAGATACAAGCAGTATTGACGTCACGAGCATTCCAATGTGCTACGGGAGTCAAACTCCCTTTCATAAAGGCATAAACCTTACCTTGGCAATCCAAATAAGGTTTTGAATATTCCGGAAGGGAACATGATGCAATTTCAATCTGAGCGGATGACTTATCAATAAATGATCAAAATGGTCCCGTTAGCTCAAACAATGCCAGCGTTTCGACCCAGTGTGCCGTTGGGCTCGTCAGTTGGTACAGACACACTTACCAATACGCGAGACTAGCTTATTCCGAGAAGGCCATGCAAGACACAAAATACAAGCAGTATTGACGTCACGAGCATGCCAATGTACTACGGGGGTCAAACTCCCTTTCGTCGAGACAATAGCCTTACCTTGGCAATCCAAATAAGGTTTTGAATATTCCAGAAGGGTATATGATGCAGTTTCCATTTGAGCGGATGAATTATCAATAAATGTTCAAAAACGTCCGGTTAGCTCAAATAATGCCAGCTTTTCGCCCCAGTGTGCCGTTGGGCTCGACAGTTGGTAAAGACACACCTACCAATAGGCGTGGCTAGCACATACTGAGAAGGCCATGCAAGACACAAAATACAAGCAGTATTGACGTAACGAGCATTCCAATGTGCTACGGGAGTCAAACTCCCTTTCATAAAGACAAAAGCCTTACATTGGCAATCCAAATAATGTTTTGAATATTCCAGAAGGGAATATGGTGCAGTTTCCATTTGAGCGGATGAATTATCAATAAATCATCAAAATGGTCCGGTTAGCTCAAACAATGCCAGCGTTTCGCCCCAGTGTGCCGTTGGGCTCGTCAGTTGGTACAGACACACCTACCAATACGCGCGGCTAGCACATACGGAGAAGGCCATGCAAGACACAAAATACAAGCAGTATTGACGTCACGAGCATGCCAATGTGCTACGGGAGTCAAACTCCCTTTCATAAAGACAAATGCCTTACCTTGGCAATCCAAATAAGGTTTTGAATATTCCAGAAGGGAATATGATGCAATTTTCATCTGAGCGGATGAATTATCAATAAGTGATCAAAATGGTCCGGTTAGCTCAAACAATGCCAGCGTTTCGCCCGAGTGTGCCGTTGGGCTCGTCAGTTGGTAGAGACACACCTACCAATACGCGTAGCTAGCACATACTGAGAAGGCCATGCAAGACACAAAATACAAGCAGTATTGACGTCACGAGCATGCCAATGTGCTACGGGAGTCAAACTCCCTTTCATAAAGACAAAACCCTTACCTAGGCAATCCAAATACGGTTTTGAATATTCCAGAAGGGAATATGGTACAGTTTCCATTTGAGCGGATGAATTATCAATAAATCATCAAAATGGTCCGGTTAGGTCAAGCAATGGCAAACTACCTCACTCCCCTTCTTGCCTAGAACGCCTCAATATAGCGCTGCCTTGGGTTTTTGTGTGTATCAACTCACATAACGTAACGGCGGTGCTATTTGAGGATCCAACCAGCCTTCGGGCTGACTACCTAACAGACACTTAGCTCAAACAATGCCAGCGTTTCGCCCCAGTGTGCCGTTGGGCTCGTCAGTTGGTACAGACACACCTACCAATACGCGCGGCTAGCACATACTGAGAAGGCCATGCAAGACACAAAATACAAGCAGTATTGACGTCACGAGCATGCCAATGTGCTACGGGAGTCATACTCCCTGTCATAAAGACAAAAGCCTTACCTAGGCAATCCAAATACGGTTTTGAATATTCCAGAAGGGAATATGATGCAGTTTCCATTTGAGTGTATGAATTATCAATGAATGATCAAAATGGTCCGGTTAGCTCAAACAATGCCAGCGTTTCGCCCCAGTGTGCCGTTGGGATCGTCAGTTGGTACAGACACACCTACAAATACGCGAGGCTAGCTTATACCGAGAAGGCCATGCAAGACACAAAATACAAGCAGTATTGACGTCACGAGCATGCCAATGTGCTACGGGAGTCAAACTCCCATTCATCGAGACAATAGCCTTACCTTGGCAATCAAAATAAGGTTTTGAATATTCCAGAAGGGAATATGATGCAGTTTCCATTTGAGCGGATGAATTATCAATAATTGATCAAAATGGTCCGGTTAGCTCAAACAATGCCAGCGTTTCGCAGCAGTGTGCCGTTGGGCTCGTCAGTTGGTAGAGACACACCTACCAATACGCGTAGCTAGCACATACTGAGAAGGCCATGCAAGACACAAAATACAAGCAGTATCGACGTCACGAGCATGCCAATGTGCTACGGGATTCAAACTCCCATTCATCGAGACAATAGCCTTACCTTGGCAATCCAAATAAGGTTTTGAATATTCGAGAAGGGAATATGATGCAATTTTCATCTGAGCGGATGAATTATCAATAAATGATCAAAATGGTCCGGTTAGCTCAAACAATGCCAGCGTTTCGCCCCAGTGTGCCGTTGGGCTCGTCAGTTGGTAGAGACACACCTACCAATACGCGTAGCTAGCTCATACTGAGAAGGCCATGCAAGACACAAAATACAAGCAGTATTGACGTCACGAGCATGCCAATGTTCTACGGGAGTCAAACTCTCTTTCATAAAGACAAAAGCCTTACCTTGGCAATCCAAATAAGGTTTTGAATATTCCAGAAGGGAATATGGTCCAGTTTCCATTTTAGCGGATGAATTATCAATAAATGATCAAAATGGTCCGGTTAGCTCAAACAATGCCAGCGTTTCGCCCCAGTTTGCCGTTGGGCTCGTCAGTTGGTACAGACACGCCTACCAATACGCGTGGCTAGCACGTACTGAGAAGGCCATGCAAGACACAAAATACAAGCAGTATTGACGTCACGATCATGCCAATGTGCTACGGTAACCAACTCCCTTTCATAAAGACAAAAGCCTTACCTTGGCAATCCAAATAATGTTTTGAATATTCCAGAAGGGAATGTGGTGCAGTTTCCATTTGAGCGGATGAATTATCAATAAATGATCAAAATGGTCCGGTTAGCTCAAGCAATGCCAGCGTTTCGCCCCAGTGTGCCGTTGGGCTCGTCGGTTGGTACAGACACACCTACCATTACGCGTGGCTAGCACATACAGAGAAGGCCATTGAAGACACAAAATACAAGCAGTATTGACGTCACGAGCATGCCAATGTGCTACGGGAGTCAAACTCCCTTTCATGAAGACTAGAGCCTTACCTTGGCAATCCAAATAAGGTTTTGAATATTCCAGAAGGGAATAAGGTGCAATTTCCATTTGAGCGGATGAATCATCAATAAATGATCAAAATGGTCCGGTTAGCTCATACAATGCCAGCGTTTCGCCCCAGTGTGCCGTTGGGCTCGTCGGTTGGTACAGACACACCTAACAATACGTGTGGCTAGCACATACTGAGAAGGCCATGCAAGACACAAAATACAAGCAGTATTGACGTCACGAGCATGCCAATGTGCTACGGGAGTCAAACTCCCTTTCATGAAGACAAAAGCCTTACCTTGGCAATCCAAATAAGGTTTTGTATATTCCAGAAGGGAATATGGTGCAATTTCCATTTGAGCGGATGGATCAT
Organism: Meconema thalassinum; assembly: GCA_946902985.2. Lineage (NCBI taxonomy): Eukaryota > Metazoa > Arthropoda > Insecta > Orthoptera > Tettigoniidae > Meconema > Meconema thalassinum. The sequence goes on from OX336390.1 coordinate 346,930,450, forward strand.
CAATAAATGATCAAAATGGTCCGGTTAGCTCAAACAATACCAGCGTTTCGCCCCAGTGTGCCGTTGGGCTCGTCAGTTGGTAAAGACACTCCTACCAATAGGCGTGGCTAGCACATACTGAGAAGGCCATGCAAGACACATAATACAAGCAGTATTGACGTCACGAGCATGCCAATGTGCTACGGGAGTCGAACTCCCTTTCATAAAGACAAAAGCCTTACCTTGGCAATCCAAATACGGTTTTGAATATTCCTGAAGGGAATATGATGCAGTTTCCATTTGAGCGGATGAATTATCAATAAATGGTCAAAATGATCGGGTTAGCTCAAACAACGCCAGCGTTTCGCCCCAGTGTGCCGTTGGGCTCGTCAGTTGGTACAGACACACCTACCAATACGCGTGGCTAGCACATACTGAGAAGGCCATGCAAGACACAAAATACAAGCAGTATTGACGTCACGAGCATGCCAATGTGCTACGGGAGTCAAACTCCCTCTCATAAAGACAAAAGGCTTACCTTGGCAATCCAAATACGGTTTTGAATATTCCAGAAGGGAATATGATGCAGTTTCGATTTGAGCGGATGAATTATCAATAAATGATCAAAATGGTCCGGTTAGCTCAAACAATGCCAGCGTTTCGCCCCAGTTTGCCGTTGGGCTCGTCAGTTGGTACAGACACACCTACCAATACGCGTGGCTAGCACATACTGAGAAGGCCATCCAAGACACAAAATACAAGCAGTATTGACGTCACGAGCATGCCAATGTGCTACGGGAGTCAAACTCCCTTTCATAAAGACAAAAGCTTTACCTTGGCAATCCAAATAAGGTTTTGAATATTCCAGAAGGGAACATGATGCAATTTCCATCTGAGCGAATGAATTATCAATAAATGATCAAAAAGGTCCGGTTAGCTCAAACTATGCCAGCGTTTCGACCCAGTGTGCCGTTGGGCTCGTCAGTTGGTACAGACACACCTACCAATACGCGAGGCTAGCTTATTCCGAGAAGGCCATGCAAGACACAAAATACAAGCAGTATTGACGTCACGAGCATGCCAATGTGCTACGGGAGTCAAACTCCCTTTCAACGAGACAATAGCCTTACCTTGGCAATCCAAATAAGGTTTTGAATATTCCAGAAGGGAATATGATGCAGTTTCCATTTGAGCGGATGAATTATCAATAAATGATCAAAATTGTCCGGTTAGCTCAAACAATGCCAGCGTTTCGCCCCAGTGTGCCGTTGGGCTCGTCAGTTGGTAAAGACACACCTACCAATAGGCGTGGCTAGCACATATTGAGAAGGACATGCAAGACACAAAATACAACCAGTATTGACGTCACGAGCATTCCAATGTGCTACGGGAGTCAAACTCCCTTTCATAAAGACAAAAGCCTTACCTTGGCAATCCAAATAATATTTTGAATATTCCAGAAGGGAATATGGTGCAGTTTCCATTTGAGCGGATGAATTATCAATAAATCATCAAAATGGTCCGGTTAGCTCAAACAATGCCAGCGTTTCGCCCCAGTGTGCCGTTGGGCTCGTCAGTTGGTACAGACACACCTACCAATACGCGCGGCTAGCACATACGGAGAAGGCCATGCAAGACACAAAATACAAGCAGTATTGACGTTACGAGCATGCCAATGTGCTACGGGAGTCAAACACCCTTTCATAAAGACAAAAGCCTTACCTTGGCAATCCAAATACGGTTTTGAATATTCCGGAAGGGAATATGGTGCAGTTTCCATTTGAGCGGATGAATTATCAATAAATGATCAAAATCGTCCGGTTAGCTCAAACAATGCCAGCGTTTCGCCCCAGTGTGCCGTTGGGCTCGTCAGTTGGTAAAGACACACCTACCAATAGGCGTGGCTAGCACATACTGAGAAGGCCATGCAAGACACAAAATACAAGCAGTATTGACGTCACGAGCATGTCAATGTGCTACGGGAGTCAAACTCCTTTTCATAAAGACAAAAGCCTTACCTTGGCAATCCAAATAATGTTTTGAATATTCCAGAAGGGAACATGGTGCAGTTTCCAATTGAGCGGATGAATTATCAATAAATCATCAAAATGTTCCGGTTAGGTCAAGCAATGGCTAACTACCTCACTCCTCTTCTTGCCTAGAACGCCTCAATATAGCGCTGCCTTGGGTTTTTGTGTGTATCAACTCATATAACGTAACGGCGGTGCTATTTGAGGATCCAACCAGCCTTCGGGCTGACTACCTAACAGACACACAGCTCAAACAATGCCAGCGTTTCGCCCCAGTGTGCCGTTGGGTTCGTCAGTTGGTACAGACACACCTACCAATACGCGCGGCTAGCACATACTGAGAAGGCCATGCAAGACACAAAATACATGCAGTATTGACGTCACGAGCATGCCAATGTGCTACGGGAGTCAAACTTCCTTTCATAAAGACAAAAGACTAACCTTGGCAATCCAAATAAGGTTTTGAATATTCCAGAAGGGAATATGATGCAGTTTCCATTTGAGCGGATGAATTATCAATAAATGATCAAAATGGACCGGGTAGCTCAAACAATGCCAGCGTTTCGTCCCAGTGTGCCGTTGGGCTGTCAGTTGGTAAAGACACACCTACCAATAGGCGTGGCTAGCACATACTGAGCAGGCCATGCAAGACACAAAATACAAGCAGTATTGACGTCACGATCATGCCAATGTGCTACGGTAACCAACTCCCTTTCATAAAGACAAAAGCCTTACCTTGGCAATCCAAATAATGTTTTGAATATTCCAGAAGGGAATGTGGTGCAGTTTCCATTTGAGCGGATGAATTATCAATAAATGATCAAAATGGTCCGATTAGCTCAAACAATGCCAGCGTTTCGCCCCAGTGTGCCGTTGGGCTCGTCGGTTGGTACAGACACACCTACCATTACGCGTGGCTAGCACATACAGAGAAGGCCATTGAAGACACAAAATACAAGCAGTATTGACGTCACGAGCATGCCAATGTGCTACGGGAGTCAAACTCCCTTTCATGAAGACTAGAGCCTTACCTTGGCAATCCAAATAAGGTTTTGAATATTCCAGAAGGGAATAAGGTGCAATTTCCATTTGAGCGGATGAATCATCAATAAATGATCAAAATGGTCCGGTTAGCTCATACAATGCCAGCGTTTCGCCCCAGTGTGCCGTTGGGCTCGTCGGTTGGTACAGACACACCTAACAATACGTGTGGCTAGCACATACTGAGAAGGCCATGCAAGACACAAAATACAAGCAGTATTGACGTCACGAGCATGCCAATGTGCTACGGGAGTCAAACTCCCTTTCATGAAGACAAAAGCCTTACCTTGGCAATCCAAATAAGGTTTTGTATATTCCAGAAGGGAATATGGTGCAATTTCCATTTGAGCGGATGGATCATCAATAAATGATCAAAATGGTCCGGTTAGCTCAAACAATACCAGCGTTTCGCCCCAGTGTGCCGTTGGGCTCGTCAGTTGGTAAAGACACTCCTACCAATAGGCGTGGCTAGCACATACTGAGAAGGCCATGCAAGACACATAATACAAGCAGTATTGACGTCACGAGCATGCCAATGTGCTACGGGAGTCGAACTCCCTTTCATAAAGACAAAAGCCTTACCTTGGCAATCCAAATACGGTTTTGAATATTCCTGAAGGGAATATGATGCAGTTTCCATTTGAGCGGATGAATTATCAATAAATGGTCAAAATGGTCGGGTTAGCTCAAACAACGCCAGCGTTTCGCCCCAGTGTGCCGTTGGGCTCGTCAGTTGGTACAGACACACCTACAAATACGCGTGGCTAGCACATACTGAGAAGGCCATGCAAGACACAAAATACAAGCAGTATTGACGTCACGAGCATGCCAATGTGCTACGGGAGTCAAACTCCCTCTCATAAAGACAAAAGGCTTACCTTGGCAATCCAAATACGGTTTTGAATATTCCAGAAGGGAATATGATGCAGTTTCGATTTGAGCGGATGAATTATCAATAAATGATCAAAATGGTCCGGTTAGCTCAAACAATGCCAGCGTTTCGCCCCAGTTTGCCGTTGGGCTCGTCAGTTGGTACAGACACACCTACCAATACGCGTGGCTAGCACATACTGAGAAGGCCATCCAAGACACAAAATACAAGCAGTATTGACGTCACGAGCATGCCAATGTGCTACGGGAGTCAAACTCCCTTTCATAAAGACAAAAGCTTTACCTTGGCAATCCAAATAAGGTTTTGAATATTCCAGAAGGGAACATGATGCAATTTCCATCTGAGCGAATGAATTATCAATAAATGATCAAAAAGGTCCGGTTAGCTCAAACTATGCCAGCGTTTCGACCCAGTGTGCCGTTGGGCTCGTTAGTTGGTACAGACACACCTACCAATACGCGAGGCTAGCTTATTCCGAGAAGGCCATGCAAGACACAAAATACAAGCAGTATTGACGTCACGAGCATGCCAATGTGCTACGGGAGTCAAACTCCCTTTCAACGAGACAATAGCCTTACCTTGGCAATCCAAATAAGGTTTTGAATATTCCAGAAGGGAATATGATGCAGTTTCCATTTGAGCGGATGAATTATCAATAAATGATCAAAATTGTCCGGTTAGCTCAAACAATGCCAGCGTTTCGCCCCAGTGTGCCGTTGGGCTCGTCAGTTGGTAAAGACACACCTACCAATAGGCGTGGCTAGCACATATTGAGAAGGCCATGCAAGACACAAAATACAACCAGTATTGACGTCACGAGCATTCCAATGTGCTACGGGAGTCAAACTCCCTTTCATAAAGACAAAAGCCTTACCTTGGCAATCCAAATAATATTTTGAATATTCCAGAAGGGAATATGGTGCAGTTTCCATTTGAGCGGATGAATTATCAATAAATGATCAAAATGGACCGGGTAGCTCAAACAATGCCAGCGTTTCGTCCCAGTGTGCCGTTGGGCTGTCAGTTGGTAAAGACACACCTACCAATAGGCGTGGCTAGCACATACTGAGAAGGCCATGCAAGACACAAAATACAAGCAGTATTGACGTCACGAGCATTCCAATGTGCTACGGGAGTCAAACTCCCTTTCATAAAGACAAAAGCCTTACCTTGGCAATCCAAATAATATTTTGAATATTCCAGAAGGGAATATGGTGCAGTTTCCATTTGAGCGGATGAATTATCAATAAATCATCAAAATGGTCCGGTTAGCTCAAACAATGCCAGCGTTTCGCCCCAGTGTGCCGTTGGGCTCGTCAGTTGGTACAGACACACCTACTAATACGCGCGGCTAGCACATACGGAGAAGGCCATGCAAGACACAAAATACAAGCAGTATTGACGTTACGAGCATGCCAATGTGCTACGGGAGTCAAACTCCCTTTCGTAAAGACAAAAGCCTTACCTTGGCAATCCAAATAATGTTTTGAATATTCCAGAAGGGAATATGGTGCATTTTCCATTTGAGCGGATGAATTATCAATAAATCATCAAAATGTTCCGGTTAGGTCAAGCAATGGCAAACTACCTCACTCCTCTTCTTGCCTAGAACGCCTCAATATAGCGCTGCCTTGGGTTTTTGTGTGTATCAACTCATATAACGTAACGGCGGTGCTATTTGAGGATCCAACCAGCCTTCGGGCTGACTACCTAACAGACACACAGCTCAAACAATGCCAGCGTTTCGCCCCAGTGTGCCGTTGGGTTCGTCAGTTGGTACAGACACACCTACCAATACGCGCGGCTAGCACATACTGAGAAGGCCATGCAAGACACAAAATACAAGCAGTATTGACGTCACGAGCATGCCAATGTGCTACGGGAGTCAAACTTCCTTTCATAAAGACAAAAGACTAACCTTGGCAATCCAAATAAGGTTTTGAATATTCCAGAAGGGAATATGATGCAGTTTCCATTTGAGCGGATGAATTATCAATAAATGATCAAAATGGACCGGGTAGCTCAAACAATGCCAGCGTTTCGTCCCAGTGTGCCGTTGGGCTGTCAGTTGGTAAAGACACACCTACCAATAGGCGTGGCTAGCACATACTGAGAAGGCCATGCAAGACACAAAATACAAGCAGTATTGACGTCACGAGCATTCCAATGTGCTACGGGAGTCAAACTCCCTTTCATAAAGACAAAAGCCTTACCTTGGCAATCCAAATAATATTTTGAATATTCCAGAAGGGAATATGGTGCAGTTTCCATTTGAGCGGATGAATTATCAATAAATCATCAAAATGGTCCGGTTAGCTCAAACAATGCCAGCGTTTCGCCCCAGTGTGCCGTTGGGCTCGTCAGTTGGTACAGACACACCTACTAATACGCGCGGCTAGCACATACGGAGAAGGCCATGCAAGACACAAAATACAAGCAGTATTGACGTTACGAGCATGCCAATGTGCTACGGGAGTCAAACACCCTTTCATAAAGACAAAAGCCTTACCTTGGCAATCCAAATACGGTTTTGAATATTCCGGAAGGGAATATGGTGCAGTTTCCATTTGAGCGGATGAATTATCAATAAATGATCAAAATCGTCCGGTTAGCTCAAACAATGCCAGCGTTTCGCCCCAGTGTGCCGTTGGGCTCGTCAGTTGGTAAAGACACACCTACCAATAGGCGTGGCTAGCACATACTGAGAAGGCCATGCAAGACACAAAATACAAGCAGTATTGACGTCACGAGCATGTCAATGTGCTACGGGAGTCAAACTCCTTTTCATAAAGACAAAAGCCTTACCTTGGCAATCCAAATAATGTTTTGAATATTCCAGAAGGGAACATGGTGCAGTTTCCAATTGAGCGGATGAATTATCAATAAATCATCAAAATGTTCCGGTTAGGTCAAGCAATGGCAAACTACCTCACTCCTCTTCTTGCCTAGAACGCCTCAATATAGCGCTGCCTTGGGTTTTTGTGTGTATCAACTCATATAACGTAACGGCGGTGCTATTTGAGGATCCAACCAGCCTTCGGGCTGACTACCTAACAGACACACAGCTCAAACAATGCCAGCGTTTCGCCCCAGTGTGCCGTTGGGTTCGTCAGTTGGTACAGACACACCTACCAATACGCGCGGCTAGCACATACTGAGAAGGCCATGCAAGACACAAAATACAAGCAGTATTGACGTCACGAGCATGCCAATGTGCTACGGGAGTCAAACTTCCTTTCATAAAGACAAAAGACTAACCTTGGCAATCCAAATAAGGTTTTGAATATTCCAGAAGGGAATATGATGCAGTTTCCATTTGAGCGGATGAATTATCAATAAATGATCAAAATGGACCGGGTAGCTCAAACAATGCCAGCGTTTCGCCCCAGTGTGCCGTTGTGCTCGTCGGTTGGTACAGACACACCTACCAATACGCGTGGCTAGCACATACTGAGAAGGCCATTGAAGACACAAAATACAAGCAGTATTGACGTCACGAGCGTGCCAATGTGCTACGGGAGTCAAACTCCATTTCATGAAGACAAAAGCCTTACCTTGGCAATCCAAATACGGTTTTGAATATTCCAGAAGGGAATATGATGCAGTTTCCATTTGAGCGGATGAATTATCAATAAATGATCAAAATGGTCGGGTTAGCTCAAACAACGCCAGCGTTTTGCCCCAGTGTGCCGTTGGGCTCGTCAGTTGTTACAGACACATCTACCAATACGCGTGGCTAGCACATACTGAGAAGGCCATGCAAGACACAAAATACAAGCAGTATTGACGTCACGAGCATGCCAATGTGCTACGGGAGTCAAACTCCCTTTCATAAAGACAAAAGGCTTACCTTGGCAATGAAATACGGTTTTGAGTATTCCAGAAGGGAATATGATGCAGTATCCATTTGAGCGGATGAATTATCAATAAATGTTCAAAATGGTCCGGTTAGCTCAAACAATGCCAGCGTTTCGCCCCAGTTTGCCGTTGGGCTCGTCAGTTGGTACAGACACACCTACCAATACGCGTGGCTAGAACATACTGAGAAGGCCATGCAAGACACAAAATACAAGCAGTATTGACGTCACGGGCATGCCAATGTGCTACGGGAGTCAAACTCCCTTTCATAAAGACAAAAGCCTTACCTTGGCAATCCAAATAAGGTTTTGAATATTCCAGAAGGGAAAATGATTCAATTTCCATCTGAGCGGATGAATTATCAATAAATGATCAAAATGGTCCGGTTAGCTCAAACAATGCCAGCGTTTCGACCCAGTGTGCCGTTGGGCTCGTCAGTTGGTACAGACACACCTACCAATACACGAGGCTAGCTTATTCCGAGAAGGCCATGCAAGACACAAATTACAAGCAGTATTGACGTCACGAGCATGCCAATGTGCTACGGGAATTAAATTCCCTTTCATCGAGACAATAGGCTTACCTTGGCAATCCAAATAAGGTTTTGAATATTCCAGAAGGGAATATGATGCAGTTTCCATTTGAGCGGATGAATTATCAATAAATGATCAAAATCGTCCGGTTAGCTCAAACAATGCCAGCGTTTCGCCCCAGTGTGCCGTTGGGCTCGACAGTTGGTAAAGACACACCTACCAATAGGCGTGGCTAAGACATACTGAGAAGGCCATACAAGACACAAAATACAAGCAGTATTGACGTAACGAGCATTCCAATGTGCTACGGGAGTCAAACTCCCTTTCATAAAGACAAAAGCTTTACATTGGCAATCCAAATAATGTTTTGAATATTCCAGAAGGGAATATGGTGCAGTTTCCATTTGAGCGGATGAATTATCAATAAATCATCAAAATGGTCCGCTTAGCTCCAACAATGCCAGCGTTTGGCCCCAGTGTGCCGTTGGGCTCGTCAGTTGGTACAGACACACCTACCAATACGCGCGGCTAGCACATACGGAGAAGGCCATGCAAGACACAAAATACAAGCATTATTGACGTCACGAGCATGCCAATGTGCTACGGGAGTCAAACTCCCTTTCATAAAGACAAAAGCCTTACCTAGGCAATCCAAATACGGTTTTGAATATTCCAGAAGGGAATATGGTACAGTTTCCATTTGAGCGGATGAATTATCAATAAATCATCAAAGTGGTCCGGTTAGGTCAAGCAATGGCAAACTACCTCACTCCTCTTCTTGCCTAGAACGCCTCAATATAGCGCTGCCTTGGGTTTTTGTGTGTATCAACTCACATAACGTAACGGCGGTGCTATTTGAGGATCCAACCAGCCTTCGGGCTGACTACCTAACAGACACTTAGCTCAAACAATGCCAGCGTTTCGCCCCAGTGTGCCGTTGGGCTCGTCAGTTGGTACAGACACACCAACCAATACGCGCGGCTAGCACATACTGAGAAGGCCATGCAAGACACAAAATACAAGCAGTATTGACGTCACGAGCATGCCAATGTGCTACGGGAGTCATACTCCCTGTCATAAAGTCAAAAGCCTTACCTAGGCAATCCAAATACGGTTTTGAATATTTCAGAAGGGAATATGATTCAGTTTCCATTTGAGTGTATGAATTATCAATAAATGATCAAAATGGTCCGGTTAGCTCAAACAATGCCAGCGTTTCGCCCCAGTGTGCCGTTGGGATCGTCAGTTGGTACAGACACACCTACAAATACGCGAGGCTAGCTTATACCGAGAAGGCCATGCAAGACACAAAATACAAGCAGTATTGACGTCACGAGCATGCCAATGTGCTACGGGAGTCAAACTCCCATTCATCGAGACAATAGCTTTACCTTGGCAATCAAAATAAGGTTTTGAATATTCCAGAAGGGAATATGATGCAGTTTCCATTTGAGCGGATGGATTATCAATAATTGATCAAAATGGTCCGGTTAGCTCAAACAATGCCAGCGTTTCGCCCCAGTGTGCCGTTGGGCTCGTCAGTTGGTAGAGACACACCTACCAATACGCGTAGCTAGCACATACTGAGAAGGCCATGCAAGACACAAAATACAAGCAGTATCGACGTCACGAGCATGCCAATGTGCTACGGGATTCAAACTCCCATTCATCGAGACAAAAGCCTTACCTTGGCAACCAAATAAGGTTTTGAATATTCCAGAAGGGAATATGGTCCAGTTTCCATTTTAGCGGATGAATTATCAATAAATGATCAAAATGGTCCGGTTAGCTCAAACAATGCCAGCGTTTCGCCCCAGTTTGCCGTTGGGCTCGTCAGTTGGTACAGACACGCCTACCAATACGCGTGGCTAGCACGTACTGAGAAGGCCATGCAAGACACAAAATACAAGCAGTATTGACGTCACGATCATGCCAATGTGCTACGGTACACAACTCCCTTTCATAAAGACAAAAGCCTTACCTTGGCAATCCAAATAATGTTTTGAATATTCCAGAAGGGAATATGGTGCAGTTTCCATTTGAGCGGATGAATTATCAATAAATGATCAAAATGGTCCGGTTAGCTCAAACAATGCCAGCGTTTCGCCCCAGTGTGCCGTTGGGCTCGTCGGTTGGTACAGACACACCTACCATTACGCGTGGCTAGCACATACAGAGAAGGCCATTGAAGACACAAAATACAAGCAGTATTGACGTCACGAGCATGCCAATGTGCTACGGGAGTCAAACTCCCGTTCATGAAGACTAGAGCCTTACCTTGGCAATCCAAATAAGGTTTTGAATATTCCAGAAGGGAATAAGGTGCAATTTCCATTTGAGCGGATGAATCATCAATAAATGATCAAAATGGTCCGGTTAGCTCATACAATGCCAGCGTTTCGCCCCAGTGTGCCGTTGGGCTCGTCGGTTGGTACAGACACACCTACCAATACGCGCGGCTAGCACATACGGAGAAGGCCATGCAAGACACAAAATACAAGCAGTATTGACGTCACGAGCATGCCAATGTGCTACGGGAGTCAAACACCCTTTCATAAAGACAAAAGCCTTACCTTGGCAATCCAAATACGGTTTTGAATATTCCGGAAGGGAATATGGTGCAGTTTCCATTTGAGCGGATGAATTATCAATAAATGATCAAAATCGTCCGGTTAGCTCAAACAATGCCAGCGTTTCGCCCCAGTGTGCCGTTGGGCTCGTCAGTTGGTAAAGACACACCTACCAATAGGCGTGGCTAGCACATACTGAGAAGGCCATGCAAGACACAAAATACAAGCAGTATTGACGTCACGAGCATGTCAATGTGCTACGGGAGTCAAACTCCTTTTCATAAAGACAAAAGCCTTACCTTGGCAATCCAAATAATGTTTTGAATATTCCAGAAGGGAACATGGTGCAGTTTCCAATTGAGCGGATGAATTATCAATAAATCATCAAAATGTTCCGGTTAGGTCAAGCAATGGCTAACTACCTCACTCCTCTTCTTGCCTAGAACGCCTCAATATAGCGCTGCCTTGGGTTTTTGTGTGTATCAACTCATATAACGTAACGGCGGTGCTATTTGAGGATCCAACCAGCCTTCGGGCTGACTACCTAACAGACACACAGCTCAAACAATGCCAGCGTTTCGCCCCAGTGTGCCGTTGGGTTCGTCAGTTGGTACAGACACACCTACCAATACGCGCGGCTAGCACATATTGAGAAGGCCATGCAAGACACAAAATACAAGCAGTATTGACGTCACGAGCATGCCAATGTGCTACGGGAGTCAAACTTCCTTTCATAAAGACAAAAGACTAACCTTGGCAATCCAAATAAGGTTTTGAATATTCCAGAAGGGAATATGATGCAGTTTCCATTTGAGCGGATGAATTATCAATAAATGATCAAAATGGACCGGGTAGCTCAAACAATGCCAGCGTTTCGTCCCAGTGTGCCGTTGGGCTGTCAGTTGGTAAAGACACACCTACCAATAGGCGTGGCTAGCACATACTGAGAAGGCCATGCAAGACACAAAATACAAGCAGTATTGACGTCACGAGCATTCCAATGTGCTACGGGAGTCAAACTCCCTTTCATAAAGACAAAAGCCTTACCTTGGCAATCCAAATAATATTTTGAATATTCCAGAAGGGAATATGGTGCAGTTTCCATTTGAGCGGATGAATTATCAATAAATCATCAAAATGGTCCGGTTAGCTCAAACAATGCCAGCGTTTCGCCCCAGTGTGCCGTTGGGCTCGTCAGTTGGTACAGACACACCTACCAATACGCGCGGCTAGCACATACGGAGAAGGCCATGCAAGACACAAAATACAAGCAGTATTGACGTTACGAGCATGCCAATGTGCTACGGGAGTCAAACACCCTTTCATAAAGACAAAAGCCTTACCTTGGCAATCCAAATACGGTTTTGAATATTCCGGAAGGGAATATGGTGCAGTTTCCATTTGAGCGGATGAATTATCAATAAATGATCAAAATCGTCCGGTTAGCTCAAACAATGCCAGCGTTTCGCCCCAGTGTGCCGTTGGGCTCGTCAGTTGGTAAAGACACACCTACCAATAGGCGTGGCTAGCACATACTGAGAAGGCCATGCAAGACACAAAATACAAGCAGTATTGACGTCACGAGCATGTCAATGTGCTACGGGAGTCAAACTCCTTTTCATAAAGACAAAAGCCTTACCTTGGCAATCCAAATAATGTTTTGAATATTCCAGAAGGGAACATGGTGCAGTTTCCAATTGAGCGGATGAATTATCAATAAATCATCAAAATGTTCCGGTTAGGTCAAGCAATGGCAAACTACCTCACTCCTCTTCTTGCCTAGAACGCCTCAATATAGCGCTGCCTTGGGTTTTTGTGTGTATCAACTCATATAACGTAACGGCGGTGCTATTTGAGGATCCAACCAGCCTTCGGGCTGACTACCTAACAGACACACAGCTCAAACAATGCCAGCGTTTCGCCCCAGTGTGCCGTTGGGTTCGTCAGTTGGTACAGACACACCTACCAATACGCGCGGCTAGCACATACTGAGAAGGCCATGCAAGACACAAAATACAAGCAGTATTGACGTCACGAGCATGCCAATGTGCTACGGGAGTCAAACTTCCTTTCATAAAGACAAAAGACTAACCTTGGCAATCCAAATAAGGTTTTGAATATTCCAGAAGGGAATATGATGCAGTTTCCATTTGAGCGGATGAATTATCAATAAATGATCAAAATGGACCGGGTAGCTCAAACAATGCCAGCGTTTCGCCCCAGTGTGCCGTTGTGCTCGTCGGTTGGTACAGACACACCTACCAATACGCGTGGCTAGCACATACTGAGAAGGCCATTGAAGACACAAAATACAAGCAGTATTGACGTCACGAGCGTGCCAATGTGCTACGGGAGTCAAACTCCATTTCATGAAGACAAAAGCCTTACCTTGGCAATCCAAATACGGTTTTGAATATTCCAGAAGGGAATATGATGCAGTTTCCATTTGAGCGGATGAATTATCAATAAATGATCAAAATGGTCGGGTTAGCTCAAAACACGCCAGCGTATTGCCCCAGTGTGCCGTTGGGCTCGTCAGTTGTTACAGACACATCTACCAATACGCGTGGCTAGCACATACTGAGAAGGCCATGCAAGACACAAAATACAAGCAGTATTGACGTCACGAGCATGCCAATGTGCTACGGGAGTCAAACTCCCTTTCATAAAGACAAAAGGCTTACCTTGGCAATGAAATACGGTTTTGAGTATTCCAGAAGGGAATATGATGCAGTATCCATTTGAGCGGATGAATTATCAATAAATGTTCAAAATGGTCCGGTTAGCTCAAACAATGCCAGCGTTTCGCCCCAGTTTGCCGTTGGGCTCGTCAGTTGGTACAGACACACCTACCAATACACGAGGCTAGCTTATTCCGAGAAGGCCATGCAAGACACAAATTACAAGCAGTATTGACGTCACGAGCATGCCAATGTGCTACGGGAATTAAATTCCCTTTCATCGAGACAATAGGCTTACCTTGGCAATCCAAATAAGGTTTTGAATATTCCAGAAGGGAATATGATGCAGTTTCCATTTGAGCGGATGAATTATCAATAAATGATCAAAATCGTCCGGTTAGCTCAAACAATGCCAGCGTTTCGCCCCAGTGTGCCGTTGGGCTCGACAGTTGGTAAAGACACACCTACCAATAGGCGTGGCTAGCACATACTGAGAAGGCCATACAAGACACAAAATACAAGCAGTATTGACGTCACGAGCATGCCAATGTGCTACGGGATTCAAACTCCCATTCATCGAGACAAAAGCCTTACCTTGGCAATCCAAATAAGGTTTTGAATATTCCAGAAGGGAATATGGTCCAGTTTCCATTTTAGCGGATGAATTATCAATAAATGATCAAAATGGTCCGGTTAGCTCAAACAATGCCAGCGTTTCGCCCCAGTTTGCCGTTGGGCTCGTCAGTTGGTACAGACACGCCTACCAATACGCGTGGCTAGCACGTACCGAGAAGGCCATGCAAGACACAAAATACAAGCAGTATTGACGTCACGAGCATGCCAATGTGCTACGGGAGTCAAACTCCCTTTCATGAAGACTAGAGCCTTACCTTGGCAATCCAAATAAGGTTTTGAATATTCCAGAAGGGAATAAGGTGCAATTTCCATTTGAGCGGATGAATCATCAATAAATGATCAAAATGGTCCGGTTAGCTCATACAATGCCAGCGTTTCGCCCCAGTGTGCCGTTGGGCTCGTCGGTTGGTACAGACACACCTAACAATACGTGTGGCTAGCACATACTGAGAAGGCCATGCAAGACACAAAATACAAGCAGTATTGACGTCACGAGCATGCCAATGTGCTACGGGAGTCAAACTCCCTTTCATGAAGACAAAAGCCTTACCTTGGCAATCCAAATAAGGTTTTGTATATTCCAGAAGGGAATATGGTGCAATTTCCATTTGAGCGGATGGATCATCAATAAATGATCAAAATGGTCCGGTTACCTCAAACAATACCAGCGTTTCGCCCCAGTGTGCCGTTGGGCTCGTCAGTTGGTAAAGACACTCCTACCAATAGGCGTGGCTAGCACATACTGAGAAGGCCATGAAAGACACATAATACAAGCAGTATTGACGTCACGAGTATGCCAATGTGCTACGGGAGTCGAACTCCCTTTCATAAAGACAAAAGCCTTACCTTGGCAATCCAAATACGGTTTTGAATATTCCTGAAGGGAATATGATGCAGTTTCCATTTGAGCGGATGAATTATCAATAAATGGTCAAAATGGTCGGGTTAGCTCAAACAACGCCAGCGTTTCGCCCCAGTGTGCCGTTGGGCTCGTCAGTTGGTACAGACACACCTACCAATACGCGTGGCTAGCACATACTTAGAAGGCCATGCAAGACACAAAATACAAGCAGTATTGACGTCACGAGCATGCCAATGTGCTACGGGAGTCAAACTCCCTTTCATAAAGACAAAAGGCTTACCTTGGCAATCCAAATACGGTTTTGAATATTCCAGAAGGGAATATGATGCATTTTCCATTTGAGCGGATGAATTATCAATAAATGATCAAAATGGTCCGGTTAGCTCAAACAATGCCAGCGTTTCGCCCCAGTTTGCCGTTGGGCTCGTCAGTTGGTACAGACACACCTACCAATACGCGTGGCTAGCACATACTGAGAAGGCCATCCAAGACACAAAATACAAGCAGTATTGACGTCACGAGCATGCCAATGTGCTACGGGAGTCAAACTCCCTTTCATAAAGACAAAAGCTTTACCTTGGCAATCCAAATAAGGTTTTGAATATTCCAGAAGGGAACATGATGCAATTTCCATCTGAGCGAATGAATTATCAATAAATGATCAAAAAGTACCGGTTAGCTCAAACTATGCCAGCGTTTCGACCCAGTGTGCCGTTGGGCTCGTCATTAGGTACAGACACACCTACCAATACGCGAGGCTAGCTTATTCCGAGAAGGCCATGCAAGACACAAAATACAAGCAGTATTGACGTCACGAGCATGCCAATGTGCTACGGGAGTCAAACTCCCTTTCATCGAGACAATAGCCTTACCTTGGCAATCCAAATAAGGTTTTGAATATTCCAGAAGGGAATATGATGCAGTTTCCATTTGAGCGGATGAATTATCAATAAATGATCAAAATTGTCCGGTTAGCTCAAACAATGCCAGTGTTTCGCCCCAGTGTGCCGTTGGGCTCGTCAGTTGGTAAAGACACACCTACCAATAGGCGTGGCTAGCACATATTGAGAAGGCCATGCAAGACACAAAATACAAGCAGTATTGACGTCACGAGCATTCCAATGTGCTATGGGAGTCAAACTCCCTTTCATAAAGACAAAAGCCTTACCTTGGCAATCCAAATAATGTTATGAATATTCCAGAAGGGAATATGGTGCAGTTTCCATTTGAGCGGATGAATTATCAATAAATCATCAAAATGGTCCGGTTAGCTCAAACAATGCCAGTGTTTCGCCCCAGTGTGCCGTTGGGCTCGTCAGTTGGTACAGACACACCTACCAATACGCGCGGCTAGCACATACGGAGAAGGCCATGCAAGACACAAAATACAAGCAGTATTGACGTTACGAGCATGCCAATGTGCTACGGGAGCCAAACTCCCTTTCATAAAGACAAAAGCCTTACCTTGGCAATCCAAATACGGTTTTGAATATTCCGGAAGGGAATATGGTGCAGTTTCCATTTGAGCGGATGAATTATCAATAAATGATCAAAATCGTCCGGTTAGCTCAAACAATGCCAGCGTTTCGCCCCATTGTGCCGTTGGGCTCGTCAGTTGGTAAAGACACACCTACCAATAGGCGTGGCTAGCACATATTGAGAAGGCCATGCAAGACACAAAATACAAGCAGTATTGAGGTCACGAGCATGCCAATGTGCTACGGGAGTCAAACTCCCTTTCATAAAGACAAAAGCCTTACCTTGGCAATCCAAATAATGTTTTGAATATTCCAGAAGGGAATATGGTGCATTTTCCATTTGAGCGGATGAATTATTAATAAATCATCAAAATGTTCCGGTTAGGTCAAGCAATGGCAAACTACCTCACTCCTCTTCTTGCCTAGAACGCCTCAATATAGCGCTGCCTTGGGTTTTTGTGTGTATCAACTCATATAACGTAACGTCGGTGCCATTTGAGGATCCAACCAGCCTTCGGGCTGACTACCTAACAGACACACAGCTCAAACAATGCCAGCGTTTCGCCCCAGTGTGCCGTTGGGCTCGTCAGTTGGTACAGACACACCTACCAACACGCGCGGCTAGCACATAATGAGAAGGCCATGCAAGACACAAAATACAAGCAGTATTGACGTCACGAGCATGCCAATGTGCTACGGGAGTCAAACTCCCTTTCATAAAGACAAAAGCCTAACCTTGGCAATCCAAATAAGGTTTTGAATATTCCAGAAGGGAATATGATGCAGTTTCCATTTGAGCGGATGAATTATCAATAAATGATCAAAATGGACCGGGTAGTTCAAACAATGCCAGCGTTTCGCCCCAGTGTGCCGTTGTGCTCGTCGGTTGGTATAGACACACCTACCAATACGCGTGGCTAGCACATACTGAGAAGGCCATTGAAGACACAAAATACAAGCAGTATTGACGTCACGAGCATGCCAATGTGCTACGGGAGTCAAACTCCCTTTCATAAAGACAAAAGGCTTACCTTGGCAATCCAAATACGGTTTTGAATATTCCAGAAGGGAATATGATGCAGTTTCCATTTGAGCGGATGAATTATCAATTAATGATCAAAATGGTCCGGTTAGCTCAAACAATACCAGCGTTTCGCCCCAGTGTGCCGTTGGGCTCGTCAGTTGGTAAAGACACTCCTACCAATAGGCGTGGCTAGCACATACTGAGAAGGCCATGCAAGACACATAATACAAGCAGTATTGACGTCACGAGCATGCCAATGTGCTACGGGAGTCGAACTCCCTTTCATAAAGACAAAAGCCTTACCTTGGCAATCCAAATACGGTTTTGAATATTCCTGAAGGGAATATGATGCAGTTTCCATTTGAGCGGATGAATTATCAATAAATGGTCAAAATGGTCGGGTTAGCTCAAACAACGCCAGCGTTTCGCCCCAGTGTGCCGTTGGGCTCGTCAGTTGGTACAGACACACCTACCAATACGCGTGGCTAGCACATACTGAGAAGGCCATGCAAGACACAAAATACAAGCAGTATTGACGTCACGAGCATGCCAATGTGCTACGGGAGTCAAACTCCCTTTCATAAAGACAAAAGGCTTACCTTGGCAATCCAAATACGGTTTTGAATATTCCAGAAGGGAATATGATGCAGTTTCCATTTGAGCGGATGAATTATCAATAAATGATCAAAATGGTCCGGTTAGCTCAAACAATGCCAGCGTTTCGCCCCAGTTTGCCGTTGGGCTCGTCAGTTGGTACAGACACACCTACCAATACGCGTGGCTAGCACATACTGAGAAGGCCATCCAAGATAAAATACAAGCAGTATTGACGTCACGAGCATGCCCATGTGCTACGGGAGTCAAACTCCCTTTCATAAAGACAAAAGCTTTACCTTGGCAATCCAAATAAGGTTTTGAATATTCCAGAAGGGAACATGATGCAATTTCCATCTGAGCGAATGAATTATCAATAAATGATCAAAAAGGTCCGGTTAGCTCAAACTATGCCAGCGTTTCGACCCAGTGTGCCGTTGGGCTCGTCAGTTGGTACAGGTACACCTACCAATACGCGCGGCTAGCACATACGGAGAAGGCCATGCAAGACACAAAATACAAGCAGTATTGACGTTACGAGCATGCCAATGTGCTACGGGAGCCAAACTCCCTTTCATAAAGACAAAAGCCTTACCTTGGCAATCCAAATACGGTTTTGAATATTCCGGAAGGGAATATGGTGCAGTTTCCATTTGAGCGGATGAATTATCAATAAATGATCAAAATCGTCCGGTTAGCTCAAACAATGCCAGCGTTTCGCCCCATTGTGCCGTTGGGCTCGTCAGTTGGTAAAGACACACCTACCAATAGGCGTGGCTAGCACATATTGAGAAGGCCATGCAAGACACAAAATACAAGCAGTATTGAGGTCACGAGCATGCCAATGTGCTACGGGAGTCAAACTCCCTTTCGTAAAGACAAAAGCCTTACCTTGGCAATCCAAATAATGTTTTGAATATTCCAGAAGGGAATATGGTGCATTTTCCATTTGAGCGGATGAATTATTAATAAATCATCAAAATGTTCCGGTTAGGTCAAGCAATGGCAAACTACCTCACTCCTCTTCTTGCCTAGAACGCCTCAATATAGCGCTGCCTTGGGTTTTTGTGTGTATCAACTCATATAACGTAACGGCGGTGCCATTTGAGGATCCAACCAGCCTTCGGGCTGACTACCTAACAGACACACAGCTCAAACAATGCCAGCGTTTCGCCCCAGTGTGCCGTTGGGCTCGTCAGTTGGTACAGACACACCTACCAATACGCGCGGCTAGCACATAATGAGAAGGCCATGCAAGACACAAAATACAAGCAGTATTGACGTCACGAGCATGCCAATGTGCTACGGGAGTCAAACTCCCTTTCATAAAGACAAAAGCCTAACCTTGGCAATCCAAATAAAGTTTTGAATATTCCAGAAGGGAATATGATGCAGTTTCCATTTGAGCGGATGAATTATCAATAAATGATCAAAATGGACCGGGTAGTTCAAACAATGCCAGCGTTTCGCCCCAGTGTGCCGTTGTGCTCGTCGGTTGGTACAGACACACCTACCAATACGCGTGGCTAGCACATACTGAGAAGGCAATTGAAGACACAAAATACAAGCAGTATTGACGTCACGAGCATGCCAATGTGCTACGGGAGTCAAACTCCCTTTCATGAAGACAGAAGACTTACCTTGGCAATCCAAATACGGTTTTGAATTTTCCAGAAGGGAATATGATGCAGTTTCCATTTCAGCGGATGAATTATCAATAAATGATCAAAATGGTAGGGTTAGCTCAAACAACGCCAGCGTTTCGCCCCAGTGTGCCGTTGGGCTCGTCAGTTGGTACAGACACACCTACCAATTCGCGTGGCTAGCACATACTGAGAAGGCCATGCAAGACACAAAATACAAGCATTATTGACGTCACGAGCATGCCAATGTGCTACGGGAGTCAAACTCCCTTTCGTAAAGACAAAAGGCTTACCTTGGCAATGAAATACGGTTTTGATTATTCCAGAAGGGAATATGATGCAGTTTCCATTTGAGCGGATGAATTATCAATAAATGATCAAAATGGTCCGGTTAGTTCAAACAATGCCAGCGTTTCGCCCCAGTTTGTCGTTGGGCTCGTCAGTTGGTACAGACACACCTACCAATACGCGTGGCTAGCACATACTGAGAAGGCCATGCAAGACACAAAATACAAGCAGTATTGACGTCACGAGCATGCCAATGTGCTACGGGAGTCAAACTCCTTTCATAATGACAAAAGCCTTACCTTGGCAATCCAAATAAGGTTTTGAATATTCCAGAAGGGAACATGATGCAATTTCCATCTGAGCGGATGAATTATCAATAAATGATCAAAATGGTCCGGTTAGCTCAAACAATGCCAGCGTTTCGACCCAGTGTGCCGTTGGGCTCGTCAGTTGGTACAGACACACCTACCAATACGCGAGGCTAGCATATTCCGAGAAGGCCATGCAAGACACAAATTACAAGCAGTATTGACGTCACGAGCATGCCAATGTGCTACGGGAGTCAAACTCCCTTTCATCGAGACAATAGCCTTACCTTGGCAATCCAAATAAGGTTTTGAATATTCCAGAAGGGAATATGATGCAGTTTCCATTTCAGCGGATGAATTATCAATAAATGATCAAAATCGTCCGGTTAGCTCAAACAATGCCAGCGTTTCGCCTCAGTGTGCCGTTGGGCTCGACAGTTGGTAAAGACACACCTACCAATAGGCGTGGCTAGCACATACTGAGAAGGCCATGCAAGACACAAAATACAAGCAGTATTGACGTCACGAGCATTCCAATGTGCTACGGGATTCAAACTCCCTTTCATAAAGGCAAAAGGTTTACCTTGGCAATCCAAATAATGTTTTGAATATTCCAGAAGGGAATATGGTGCAGATTCCATTTGAGCGGATGAATTATCAATAAATCATCAAAATGGTCCGGTTAGCTCAAACAATGCCAGCGTTTCGCCCCAGTGTGCCGTTGGGCTCGTCAGTTGGTACAGACACACCTACCAATACACGCGGCTAGCACATACGGAGAAGGGCATGCAAGACACAAAATACAGGCAGTATTGACGTTACGAGCATGCCAATGTGCTACGGGAGTCAAACTCCCTTTCATAAAGACAAAAGCCTTACCTTGGCAATCCAAATACGGTTTTGAATATTCCGGAAGGGAATATGGTGCAGTTTCCATTTGAGTGGATGAATTATCAATAAATGATCAAAATCGTCCGGATAGGTCAAACATTGCCAGCGTTTCGCCCCAGTGAGCCGTTGGGCTCGTCAGTTGGTAAAGACACACCTACCAATAGGCGTGGCTAGCACATACTGAGAAGGCCATGCAAGACACAAAATACAAGCAGTATTGACGTCACGAGCATGCCAATGTGCTACGGGAGTCAAACTCCCTTTCATAAAGACAAAAGCCTTACCCTGGCAATCCAAATCATGTTTTGAATATTCCAGAAGGGAATATGATGCAGTTTCCATTTGAGCGGATGAATTATCAATAAATGATCAAAATGGTCCGGTTAGCTCAAACAATGCCAGCGTTTCGCCCCAGTTTGCCGTTGGGCTCGTCGGTTGGTACAGACACACCTACCAATACGCGTGGCTAGCACATACTGAGAAGGCCACTGAAGACACAAAATACAAGCAGTATTGACGTCACGAGCATGCCAATATGCTACGGGAGTCAAACTCCCTTTCATGAAGACAAAAGCCTTACCTTGGCAATCCAAATACGATTTTGAATATTCCAGAAGGGAATATGATGCAGTTTCCATTTGAGCGGATGAATTATCAATAAATGATCAAAATGGTCGGGTTAGCTCAAACAACGCCAGCGTTTCGCCCCAGTGTGCCGTTGGGCTCGTCAGTTGGTACAGACACACCTTCCAATACGCGTGGCTAGCACATACTGAGAAGGCCATGCAAGACACAAATTACAAGCAGTATTGACGTCACGAGCATGCCAATGTGCTACGGGAGTCAAACTCCCTTTCATAAAGACAAAAGGCTTACCTTGGCAATGAAATACGGTTTTGAATATTCCAGAAGGGAATATGATGCAGTTTCCATTTGAGCGGATGAATTATCAATAAATGATCAAAATGGTCCGGTTAGCTCAAACAATGCCAGCGTTTCGCCCCAGTTTGCCGTTGGGCTCGTCAGTTGGTACAGACACACCTACCAATACGCGTGGCTAGCACATACTGAGAAGACACAAAATACAAGCAGTATTGACGTCACGAGCATGCCAATGTGCTACGGGAGTCAAACTCCCTTTCATAAAGACAAAAGCCTTACCTTGGCAATCCAAATAAGGTTTTGAATATTCCAGAAGGGAACATGATGCAATTTCCATCTGAGCGGATGAATTATCAATAAATGATCAAAATGGTCCGTTTAGCTCAAACAATGCCAGCGTTTCGACCCAGTGTGCCGTTTGGCTCGTCAGTTGGTACAGACACACCTACCAATACGCGAGGCTAGCTTATTCCGAGAAGGTCATGCAAGACACAAATTATAAGCAGTATTGACGTCACGAGCATGCCAATGTGCTACGGGAGTCAAACTCCCTTTCATCGAGACAATAGCCTTACCTTGGCAATCCAAATAAGGTTTTGAATATTCCAGAAGGGAATATGATGCAGTTTCCATTTGAGCGGATGAATTATCAATAAATGATCAAAATCGTCCGGTTAGCTCAAACAATGCCAGCGTTTCGCCCCAGTGTGCCGTTGGGCTCGACAGTTGGTAAAGACACACCTACCAATAGGCGTGGCTAGCACATACTGAGAAGGCCATGCAAGACACAAAATACAAGCAGTATTGACGTCACGAGCATTCCAATGTGCTACGGGAGTCAAAGTCCCTTTCATAAAAGCAAAAAACTTACCTTGGCAATTCAAATAAGGTTTTGAATATTCCGGAAGGGAATATGATGCAGTTTCCATTTGAGCGGATGAATTATCAATAAATGATCAAAATCGTCCGGTTAGCTCAAACAATGCCAGCGTTACGCCCCAGTGTGCCGTTGGGCTCGTCAGTTGGTAATGACACACCTACCAATCCGCGTGGCTAGCACATACTGAGAAGGCCATGCAAGACACTAAATACATGCAGTATTGACGTCACGAGCATGCCAATATGCTACGGGAGTCAAACTCCCTTTCATAAAGACAAAAGCCTTACCTGGGCAATACAAATACGGTTTTGAATATTCCGGAAGGGAATATGAAGCAATTTCCATTTGAGCGGATGAATTATCAATAAATGATCAAAATCGTCCGGTTAGCTCAAACAATGCCAGCGTTTCGCCCCAGTGTGCCGTTGGGCTCGTCAGTTGATAAAGACACACCTACCAATAGGCGTGGCTAGCACATACTGAGAAGGCCATGCAAGACACAAAATACAAGCAGTATTGACGTCACGAGCATGCCAATGTGCTACGGGAGTCAAACTCCCTTTCATAAAGACAAAAGCCTTACCTTGGCAATCCAAATAATGTCTTGAATGGCCCAGAAGGGAATATGGTGAAGTTTCCATTTGAGCGGATGAATTATCAATAAATGATCAAAATGGACCGGGTAGCTCAAACAATGCCAGCGTTTCGCCCCAGTGTGCCGTTGTGCTCGTCGGTTGGTACAGACACACCTACCAATACGCGTGGCTAGCACATACCGAGAAGGCCATTGAAGACACAAAATACAAGCAGTATTGACGTCACGAGCATGCCAATGTGCTACGGGAGTCAAACTCCCTTTCATGAAGACAAAAGCCTTACCTTGGCAATCCAAATACGGTTTTGAATATTCCAGAAGGGAATATGATGCAGTTTCCATTTGAGCTGATGAATTATCAATAAATGATCAAAATGGTCGGGTTAGCTCAAACAACGCCAGCGTTTCGCCCCAGTGTGCCGTTGGGCTCGTCAGTTGGTACAGACACACCTACCAATACGCGTGGCTAGCACATACTGAGAAGGCCATGCAAGACTCAAAATACATGCAGTATTGACGTCACGAGCATGCCAATGTGCTACGGGAGTCAAACTCCCTTTCATAAAGACAAAAGCCTTACCTTGGTAATCCAAATAAGGTTTTGAATATTCCAGAAGGGAACATGATGCAATTTCCATCTGAGCGGATGAATTATCAATAAATGATCAAAATGGTCCGGTTAGCTCAAACAATGCGAGCGTTTCGACCCAGTGTGCCGTTGGGCTCGTCAGTTGGTACAGACACACCTACCAATACGCGAGGCTAGCTTATTCCGAAAAGGCCATGCAAGACACAAATTACAAGCAGTATTGACGTTACGAGCATGCCAATGTGCTACGGGAGTCAAACTCCCTTTCATAAAGACAAAAGCCTTACCTTGGCAATCCAAATACGGTTTTGAATATTCCGGAAGGGAATATGGTGCAGTTTCCATTTGAGTGGATGAATTATCAATAAATGATCAAAATCGTCCGGTTAGCTCAAACAATGCCAGCGTTTCACCCCAGTGTGCCGTTGGGCTCGTCAGTTGGTAAAGACACACCTACCAATATTCGAGGCTAGCACATACTGAGAAGGCCATGCAAGACACAAAATACAAGCAGTATTGACGTCACGAGCATTCCAATGTGCTACGGGAGTCAAACTCCCTTTCATAAAGACAAAAGCCTTACCTTGGCAATCCAAATAATGTTTTGAATATTCCAGAAGGGAATATGGTGCAGTTTCCATTTGAGCGGATGAATTATCAATAAATCATCAAAATGGTCCGGTTAGCTCAAACAATGCCAGCGTTTCGCCCCAGTGTGCCGTTGGGCCCGTCAGTTGGTATAGACACACCTACCAATACGCGCGGCTAGCACATACGGAGAAGGCCATGCAAGACACAAAATACAAGCAGTATTGACGTTACGAGCATGCCAATGTGCTACGGGAGTCAAACTCCCTTTCATAAAGACAAAAGCCTTACCTTGGCAATCCAAATACGGTTTTGAATATTCCGGAAGGGAATATGGTGCAGTTTCCATTTGAGTGGATGAATTAACAATAAATGATCAAAATCGTCCGGTTAGCTCAAACAATGCCAGCGTTTCGCCCCAGTGTGCCGTTGGGCTCGTCAGTTGGTAAAGACACACCTACCAATAGGCGTGGCTAGCACATATTGAGAAGGCCATGCAAGACACAAAATACAAGCAGTATTGAGGTCACGAGCATGCCAATGTGCTACGGGAGTCAAACTCCCTTTCGTAAAGACAAAAGCCTTACCTTGGCAATCCAAATAATGTTTTGAATATTCCAGAAGGGAATATGGTGCATTTTCCATTTGAGCGGATGAATTATCAATAAATCATCAAAATGTTCCGGTTAGGTCAAGCAATGGCAAACTACCTCACTCCTCTTCTTGCCTAGAACGCCTCAATATAGCGCTGCCTTGGGTTTTTGTGTGTATCAACTCATATAACGTAACGGCGGTGCCATTTGAGGATCCAACCAGCCTTCGGGCTGACTACCTAACAGACACACAGCTCAAACAATGCCAGCGTTTCGCCCCAGTGTGCCGTTGGGCTCGTCAGTTGGTACAGACACACCTACCAATACGCGCGGCTAGCACATAATGAGAAGGCCATGCAAGACACAAAATACAAGCAGTATTGACGTCACGAGCATGCCAATGTGCTACGGGAGTCAAACTCCCTTTCATAAAGACAAAAGCCTAACCTTGGCAATCCAAATAAGGTTTTGAATATTCCAGAAGGGAATATGATGCAGTTTCCATTTGAGCGGATGAATTATCAATAAATGATCAAAATGGACCGGGTAGTTCAAACAATGCCAGCGTTTCGCCCCAGTGTGCCGTTGTGCTCGTCGGTTGGTACAGACACACCTACCAATACGCGTGGCTAGCACATACTGAGAAGGCAATTGAAGACACAAAATACAAGCAGTATTGACGTCACGAGCATGCCAATGTGCTACGGGAGTCAAACTCCCTTTCATGAAGACAGAAGACTTACCTTGGCAATCCAAATACGGTTTTGAATTTTCCAGAAGGGAATATGATGCAGTTTCCATTTCAGCGGATGAATTATCAATAAATGATCAAAATGGTAGGGTTAGCTCAAACAACGCCAGCGTTTCGCCCCAGTGTGCCGTTGGGCTCGTCAGTTGGTACAGACACACCTACCAATTCGCGTGGCTAGCACATACTGAGAAGGCCATGCAAGACACAAAATACAAGCATTATTGACGTCACGAGCATGCCAATGTGCTACGGGAGTCAAACTCCCTTTCGTAAAGACAAAAGGCTTACCTTGGCAATGAAATACGGTTTTGATTATTCCAGAAGGGAATATGATGCAGTTTCCATTTGAGCGGATGAATTATCAATAAATGATCAAAATGGTCCGGTTAGTTCAAACAATGCCAGCGTTTCGCCCCAGTTTGTCGTTGGGCTCGTCAGTTGGTACAGACACACCTACCAATACGCGTGGCTAGCACATACTGAGAAGGCCATGCAAGACACAAAATACAAGCAGTATTGACGTCACGAGCATGCCAATGTGCTACGGGAGTCAAACTCCTTTCATAATGACAAAAGCCTTACCTTGGCAATCCAAATAAGGTTTTGAATATTCCAGAAGGGAATATGTTGCAGTTTCCATTTGAGCGGATGAATTATCAATAAATGATCAAAATCGTCCGGTTAGCTCAAACAATGCCAGCGTTTCGCCCCAGTGTGCCGTTGGGCTCGACAGTTGGTAAAGACACACCTACCAATAGGCGTGGCTAGCACATACTGAGAAGGCCATGCAAGACACAAAATACAAGCAGTATTGACGTCACGAGCATTCCAATGTGCTACGGGAGTCAAAGTCCCTTTCATAAAGGCAAAAACCTTACCTTGGCAATTCAAATAAGGTTTTGAATATTCCGGAAGGGAATATGATGCAGTTTCCATTTGAGCGGATGAATTATCAATAAATGATCAAAATCGTCCGGTTAGCTCAAACAATGCCAGCGTTACGCCCCAGTGTGCCGTTGGGCTCGTCAGTTGGTAATGACACACCTACCAATCCGCGTGGCTAGCACATACTGAGAAGGCCATGCAAGACACTAAATACATGCAGTATTGACGTCACGAGCATGCCAATATGCTACGGGAGTCAAACTCCCTTTCATAAAGACAAAAGCCTTACCTGGGCAATCCAAATACGGTTTTGAATATTCCGGAAGGGAATATGAAGCAATTTCCATTTGAGCGGATGAATTATCAATAAATGATCAAAATCGTCCGGTTAGCTCAAACAATGCCAGCGTTTCGCCCCAGTGTGCCGTTGGGCTCGTCAGTTGATAAAGACACACCTACCAATAGGCGTGGCTAGCACATACTGAGAAGGCCATGCAAGACACAAAATACATGCAGTATTGACGTCACGAGCATGCCAATGTGCTACGGGAGTCAAACTCCCTTTCATAAAGACAAAAGCCTTACCTTGGCAATCCAAATAATGTTTTAATGGCCCAGAAGGGAATATGGTGAAGTTTCCATTTGAGCGGATGAATTATCAATAAATGATCAAAATGGACCGGGTAGCTCAAACAATGCCAGCGTTTCGCCCCAGTGTGCCGTTGTGCTCGTCGGTTGGTACAGACACACCTACCAATACGCGTGGCTAGCACATACCGAGAAGGCCATTGAAGACACAAAATACAAGCAGTATTGACGTTACGAGCATGCCAATGTGCTACGGGAGTCAAACTCCCTTTCATGAAGACAAAAGCCTTACCTTGGCAATCCAAATACGGTTTTGAATATTCCAGAAGGGAATATGATGCAGTTTCCATTTGAGCTGATGAATTATCAATAAATGATCAAAATGGTCGGGTTAGCTCAAACAACGCCAGCGTTTCGCCCCAGTGTGCCGTTGGGCTCGTCACTTGGTACAGACACACCTACCAATACGCGTGGCTAGCACATACTGAGAAGGCCATGCAAGACTCAAAATACATGCAGTATTGACGTCACGAGCATGCCAATGTGCTACGGGAGTCAAACTCCCTTTCATAAAGACAAAAGCCTTACCTTGGTAATCCAAATAAAGTTTTGAATATTCCAGAAGGGAACATGATGCAATTTCCATCTAAGCGGATGAATTATCAATAAATGATCAAAATGGTCCGGTTAGCTCAAACAATGCGAGCGTTTCGACCCAGTGTGCCGTTGGGCTCGTCAGTTGGTACAGACACACCTACCAATACGCGAGGCTAGCTTATTCCGAAAAGGCCATGCAAGACACAAATTACAAGCAGTATCGACGTTACGAGCATGCCAATGTGCTACGGGAGTCAAACTCCCTTTCATAAAGACAAAAGCCTTACCTTGGCAATCCAAATACGGTTTTGAATATTCCGGAAGGGAATATGGTGCAGTTTCCATTTGAGTGGATGAATTATCAATAAATGATCAAAATCGTCCGGTTAGCTCAAACAATGCCAGCGTTTCACCCCAGTGTGCCGTTGGGCTCGTCAGTTGGTAAAGACACACCTACCAATATGCGTGGCTAGCACATACTGAGAAGGCCATGCAAGACACAAAATACAAGCAGTATTGACGTCACGAGCATTCCAATGTGCTACGGGAGTCAAACTCCCTTTCATAAAGACAAAAGCATTACCTTGGCAATCCAAATAATGTTTTGAATATTCCAGAAGGGAATATGGTGCAGTTTCCATTTGAGCGGATGAATTATCAATAAATCATCAAAATGGTCCGGTTAGCTCAAACAATGCCAGCGTTTCGCCCCAGTGTGCCGTTGGGCCCGTCAGTTGGTATAGACACACCTACCAATACGCGCGGCTAGCACATACGGAGAAGGCCATGCAAGACACAAAATACAAGCAGTATTGACGTTACGAGCATGCCAATGTGCTACAGGAGTCAAACTCCCTTTCATAAAGACAAAAGCCTTACCTTGGCAATCCAAATACGGTTTTGAATATTCCGGAAGGGAATATGGTGCAGTTTCCATTTGAGTGGATGAATTAACAATAAATGATCAAAATCGTCCGGTTAGCTCAAACAATGCCAGCGTTTCGCCCCAGTGTGCCGTTGGGCTCGTCAGTTGGTAAAGACACACCTACCAATAGGCGTGGCTAGCACATATTGAGAAGGCCATGCAAGACACAAAATACAAGCAGTATTGACGTCACGAGCATGCCAATGTGCTACGGGAGTCAAACTCCCTTTCATAAAGACAAAAGCCTTACCTTGGCAATCCAAATAAGGTTTTGAATATTCCAGAAGGGAATATGATGCAATTTTCATCTGAGCGGATGAATTATCAATAAGTGATCAAAATGGTCCGGTTAGCTCAAATAATGGCAAACTACCTCACTCCTCTTCTTAACTAGAACGCCTCAATATAGCGCTGCCTTGGGTTTTTGTGTGTATCAACTCATATAACGTAACGGCGGTGCTATTTGAGGATCCAAACAGCCATCGGGCTGACTATCTAACAGACACACAGCTCAAACAATGCCAGCGTTTCGCCCCAGTGTGCCGTTGGGCTCGTCAGTTGGTACAGACACATCTACCAATACGCGCGGCTAGCACATACTGAGAAGGCCATGCAAGACACAAAATACAAGCAGTATTGACGTCACGAGCATTCCAATGTGCTACGGGAGTCAAACTCCCTTTCATAAAGACAAAAGCCTTACCTTGGCAATCCAAATAAGGTTTTGAATATTCCAGAAGGGAATATGATGCAATTTTCATCTGAGCGGATGAATTATCAATAAGTGATCAAAATGGTCCGGTTAGCTCAAACAATGCCAGCGTTTCGACCCAGTGTGCCGTTGAGCTCGTCAGTTGGTACAGACACACCTACCAATACGCGAGGCTAGCTTATATCGAGAAGACCATGCAAGACACAAAATACAAGCAGTATTGACGTCACGAGCATGCCAATGTGCTAAGGGAGTCAAAATCCCTTTCATCGAGACAATAGCCTTACCTTGGAAATCCAAATAAGGTTTTGAATATTCCAGAAGGGAATATGATGCAGTTTCCATTTGAGCGGATGAATTATCAATAAATGATCAGAATGGTACGGTTAGCTCAAACAATGCCAGCGTTTCGCCCCAGTGTGCCGTTGTGCTCGTCGGTTGGTACAGACACACCTAAGATTACGCGTGGCTAGCAAATACTGAGAAGGCCAGGCAAGACACAAAATACAAGCAGTATTGACGTCACGAGCATGCCAATGTGCTACGGGTGTCAAACCCCCTTTCATGAAGACAAAAGCCTTACCTTGGCAATCCAAATAAGGTTTTGAATATTCCAGAAGGGAATATGGTGCAATTTCCATTTGAGCGGATGAATCATCAATAAATGATCAAAATGGTCCGGTTAGCTCAAACAATACCAGCGTTTCGCCCCAGTGTGCCGTTGGGCTCGTTATTTGGTACAGACACACCTACCAATACGCGTGGCTAGCACATAATGAGAAGGCCATGCAAGTCACAAAATACTAGAAGTATTGACGTCACGAGCATGCCAATGTGCTACGGGAGTCAAACTCCCTTTCATAAAGGCAAAAGCCTTACCTTGGCAATCCAAATAATGTTTTGAATATTCCGGAAGGGAATATGATGCAGATTCCATTTAAGCGGATGAATTATCAATAAATGATCAAAATCGTCCGGTTAGCTCAAACAATGCCAGCGTTTCGCCCCAGTGTGCCGTTGGGCTCGTCAGTTGGTAAAGAAACAGCTACCAATAGGCGTGGCTAGCACATACTGAGAAGGCCATGCAAGACACAAAATACAAGCAGTGTTGACGTCACGAGCATTCCAATGTGCTACGGGAGTCAAACTCCCTTTCATAAAGACAAAAGCCTTACCTTGGCAATCCAAATAATGTTTTGAATATTCCAGAAGGGAATATGGTCTAGTTTCCATTTGAGCGGATGAATTATCAATAAATCATCAAAATGGTCCGGTTAGCTCAAACAATGCCAGCCTTTCGCCCCAGTGTGCCGTTAGGCTCGTCAGTTGGTACAGACACACCTACCAATACGCGCGGCTAGCACATACTGAGAAGGCCATGCAAGACACAAAATACAAGCAGTATTGACGTCACGAGCATGCCAATAGGCTACGGGAGTCAAACTCCCTTTCATAAAGACAAGAACCTTACCTTGGCAATCCAAATACGGTTTTGAATATTCCAGAAGGGAATATGATGCAGTTTCCATTTGAGCGGATGAATTATCAATAAATGATCAAAATGGTCCGGTTAGCTCAAACAATGCCAGCGTTTCGCCCCAGTGTGCCGTTGGGCTCGTCAGTTGGTAAAGACACACCAAAAATACGCGTGGCTAGCACATACTGAGAAGGCCATGCAAGACACAAAATTCAAGCAGTATTGACGTCACGAGCATGCCAATGTGCTACGGGAGTCAAACTCCCTTTCATAAAGACAAAAGCCTTACCTTGGCAATCCAAATAAGGTTTTGAACATTCCAGAAGGGAATATGATGCAATTTCCATCTGAGCGGATGAATTATCAATAAATGATCAAAATGGTCCGGTTAGCTCAAACAATGCCAGCGTTTCGACCCAGTGTGCCGTAGGGCTCGTCAGTTGGTACAGACACACCTACCAATACGCTTGGCTAGCACATACTGAGAAGGCCATGCAAGACACAAAATACAAGCAGTATTGACGTCACGAGCATGCCAATGTGCTACGGGAGTCAAACTCCCTTTCATAAAGACAAAAGCCTTACCCTGGCAATCCATATAATGTTTTGAATATTCCAGAAGGGAATATGATGCAGTTTCCATTTGAGCGGATGAATTATCAATAAATGATCAAAATGGTCCGGTTAGCTCAAACAATGCCAGCGTTTCGCCCCAGTTTGCCGTTGGGCTCGTCGGTTGGTACAGACACACCTACCAATACGCGTGGCTAGCACATACTGAGAAGGCCACTGAAGACACAAAATACAAGCAGTATTGACGTCACGAGCATTCCAATATGCTACGGGAGTCAAACTCCCTTTCATGAAGACAAAAGCCTTACCTTGGCAATCCAAATACGATTTTGAATATTCCAGAAGGGAATATGATGCAGTTTCCATTTGAGCGGATGAATTATCAATAAATGATCAAAATGGTCCGGTTAGCTCAAACAATGCCAGCGTTTCGACCCAGTGTGCCGTTGGGCTCGTCAGTTGGTACAGACACACCTACCAATACGCGAGGCTAGCATATTCCGAGAAGGCCATGCAAGACACAAATTACAAGCAGTATTGACGTCACGAGCATGCCAATGTGCTACGGGAGTCAAACTCCCTTTCATCGAGACAATAGCCTTACCTTGGCAATCCAAATAAGGTTTTGAATATTCCAGAAGGGAATATGATGCAGTTTCCATTTGAGCGGATGAATTATCAATAAATGATCAAAATCGTCCGGTTAGCTCAAACAATGCCAGCGTTTCGCCTCAGTGTGCCGTTGGGCTCGACAGTTGGTAAAGACACACCTACCAATAGGCGTGGCTAGCACATACTGAGAAGGCCATGCAAGACACAAAATACAAGCAGTATTGACGTCACGAGCATTCCAATGTGCTACGGGAGTCAAACTCCCTTTCATAAAGGCAAAAGGCTTACCTTGGCAATCCAAATAATGTTTTGAATATTCCGGAAGGGAATATGATGCAGATTCCATTTAAGCGGATGAATTATCAATAAATGATCAAAATCGTCCGGTTAGCTCAAACAATGCCAGCGTTTCGCCCCAGTGTGCCGTTGGGCTCGTCAGTTGGTAAAGAAACAGCTACCAATAGGCGTGGCTAGCACATACTGAGAAGGCCATGCAAGACACAAAATACAAGCAGTATTGACGTCACGAGCATGCCAATGTGCTACGGGAGTCAAACTCCCTTTCATCGAGACAATAGCCTTACCTTGGCAATCCAAATAAGGTTTTGAATATTCCAGAAGGGAATATGGTGCAATTTCCATTTGAGCGGATGAATCATCAATAAATGATCAAAATGGTCCGGTTAGCTCAAACAATACCAGCGTTTCGCCCCAGTGTGCCGTTGGGCTCGTTATTTGGTACAGACACACCTACCAATACGCGTGGCTAGCACATAATGAGAAGGCCATGCAAGTCACAAAATACTAGAAGTATTGACGTCACGAGCATGCCAATGTGCTACGGGAGTCAAACTCCCTTTCATAAAGGCAAAAGCCTTACCTTGGCAATCCAAATAATGTTTTGAATATTCCGGAAGGGAATATGATGCAGATTCCATTTAAGCGGATGAATTATCAATAAATGATCAAAATCGTCCGGTTAGCTCAAACAATGCCAGCGTTTCGCCCCAGTGTGCCGTTGGGCTCGTCAGTTGGTAAAGAAACAGCTACCAATAGGCGTGGCTAGCACATACTGAGAAGGCCATGCAAGACACAAAATACAAGCAGTGTTGACGTCACGAGCATTCCAATGTGCTACGGGAGTCAAACTCCCTTTCATAAAGACAAAAGCCTTACCTTGGCAATCCAAATAATGTTTTGAATATTCCAGAAGGGAATATGGTCTAGTTTCCATTTGAGCGGATGAATTATCAATAAATCATCAAAATGGTCCGGTTAGCTCAAACAATGCCAGCCTTTCGCCCCAGTGTGCCGTTAGGCTCGTCAGTTGGTACAGACACACCTACCAATACGCGCGGCTAGCACATACTGAGAAGGCCATGCAAGACACAAAATACAAGCAGTATTGACGTCACGAGCATGCCAATAGGCTACGGGAGTCAAACTCCCTTTCATAAAGACAAGAACCTTACCTTGGCAATCCAAATACGGTTTTGAATATTCCAGAAGGGAATATGATGCAGTTTCCATTTGAGCGGATGAATTATCAATAAATGATCAAAATGGTCCGGTTAGCTCAAACAATGCCAGCGTTTCGCCCCAGTGTGCCGTTGGGCTCGTCAGTTGGTAAAGACACACCAAAAATACGCGTGGCTAGCACATACTGAGAAGGCCATGCAAGACACAAAATTCAAGCAGTATTGACGTCACGAGCATGCCAATGTGCTACGGGAGTCAAACTCCCTTTCATAAAGACAAAAGCCTTACCTTGGCAATCCAAATAAGGTTTTGAACATTCCAGAAGGGAATATGATGCAATTTCCATCTGAGCGGATGAATTATCAATAAATGATCAAAATGGTCCGGTTAGCTCAAACAATGCCAGCGTTTCGACCCAGTGTGCCGTAGGGCTCGTCAGTTGGTACAGACACACCTACCAATACGCTTGGCTAGCACATACTGAGAAGGCCATGCAAGACACAAAATACAAGCAGTATTGACGTCACGAGCATGCCAATGTGCTACGGGAGTCAAACTCCCTTTCATAAAGACAAAAGCCTTACCCTGGCAATCCATATAATGTTTTGAATATTCCAGAAGGGAATATGATGCAGTTTCCATTTGAGCGGATGAATTATCAATAAATGATCAAAATGGTCCGGTTAGCTCAAACAATGCCAGCGTTTCGCCCCAGTTTGCCGTTGGGCTCGTCGGTTGGTACAGACACACCTACCAATACGCGTGGCTAGCACATACTGAGAAGGCCACTGAAGACACAAAATACAAGCAGTATTGACGTCACGAGCATTCCAATATGCTACGGGAGTCAAACTCCCTTTCATGAAGACAAAAGCCTTACCTTGGCAATCCAAATACGATTTTGAATATTCCAGAAGGGAATATGATGCAGTTTCCATTTGAGCGGATGAATTATCAATAAATGATCAAAATGGTCCGGTTAGCTCAAACAATGCCAGCGTTTCGACCCAGTGTGCCGTTGGGCTCGTCAGTTGGTACAGACACACCTACCAATACGCGAGGCTAGCATATTCCGAGAAGGCCATGCAAGACACAAATTACAAGCAGTATTGACGTCACGAGCATGCCAATGTGCTACGGGAGTCAAACTCCCTTTCATCGAGACAATAGCCTTACCTTGGCAATCCAAATAAGGTTTTGAATATTCCAGAAGGGAATATGATGCAGTTTCCATTTGAGCGGATGAATTATCAATAAATGATCAAAATCGTCCGGTTAGCTCAAACAATGCCAGCGTTTCGCCTCAGTGTGCCGTTGGGCTCGACAGTTGGTAAAGACACACCTACCAATAGGCGTGGCTAGCACATACTGAGAAGGCCATGCAAGACACAAAATACAAGCAGTATTGACGTCACGAGCATTCCAATGTGCTACGGGAGTCAAACTCCCTTTCATAAAGGCAAAAGGCTTACCTTGGCAATCCAAATAATGTTTTGAATATTCCAGAAGGGAATATGGTGCAGATTCCATTTGAGCGGATGAATTATCAATAAATCATCAAAATGGTCCGGTTAGCTCAAACAATGCCAGCGTTTCGCCCCAGTGTGCCGTTGGGCTCGTCAGTTGGTACAGACACACCTACCAATACACGCGGCTAGCACATACGGAGAAGGGCATGCAAGACACAAAATACAGGCAGTATTGACGTTACGAGCATGCCAATGTGCTACGGGAGTCAAACTCCCTTTCATAAAGACAAAAGCCTTACCTTGGCAATCCAAATACGGTTTTGAATATTCCGGAAGGGAATATGGTGCAGTTTCCATTTGAGTGGATGAATTATCAATAAATGATCAAAATCGTCCGGATAGCTCAAACATTGCCAGCTTTTCGCCCCAGTGAGCCGTTGGGCTCGTCAGTTGGTAAAGACACACCTACCAATAGGCGTGGCTAGCACATACTGAGAAGGCCATGCAAGACACAAAATACAAGCAGTATTGACGTCACGAGCATGCCAATGTGCTACGGGAGTCAAACTCCCTTTCATAAAGACAAAAGCCTTACCCTGGCAATCCAAATAATGTTTTGAATATTCCAGAAGGGAATATGATGCAGTTTCCATTTGAGCGGATGAATTATCAATAAATGATCAAAATGGTCCGGTTAGCTCAAACAATGCCAGCGTTTCGCCCCAGTTTGCCGTTGGGCACGTCGGTTGGTACAGACACACCTACCAATACGCGTGGCTAGCACATACTGAGAAGGCCACTGAAGACACAAAATACAAGCAGTATTGACGTCACGAGCTTGCCAATATGCTACGGGAGTCAAACTCCCTTTCATGAAGACAAAAGCCTTACCTTGGCAATCCAAATACGATTTTGAATATTCCAGAAGGGAATATGATGCACTTTCCATTTGAGCGGATGAATTATCAATAAATGATCAAAATGGTCGGGTTAGCTCAAACAACGCCAGCGTTTCGCCCCAGTGTGCCGTTGGGCTCGTCAGTTGGTGCAGACACACCTTCCAATACGCGTGGCTAGCACATACTGAGAAGGCCATGCAAGACACAAATTACAAGCAGTATTGACGTCACGAGCATGCCAATGTGCTACGGGAGTCAAACTCCCTTTCATAAAGACAAAAGGCTTACCTTGGCAATGAAATACGGTTTTGAATATTCCAGAAGGGAATATGATGCAGTTTCCATTTGAGCGGATGAATTATCAATAAATGATCAAAATGGTCCGGTTAGCTCAAACAATGCCAGCGTTTCGCCCCAGTTTGCCGTTGGGCTCGTCAGTTGGTACAGACACACCTACCAATACGCGTGGCTAGCACATACTGAGAAGACACAAAATACAAGCAGTATTGACGTCACGAGCATGCCAATGTGCTACGGGAGTCAAACTCCCTTTCATAAAGACAAAAGCCTTACCTTGGCAATCCAAATAAGGTTTTGAATATTCCAGAAGGGAACATGATGCAATTTCCATCTCAGCGGATGAATTATCAATAAATGATCAAAATGGTCCGTTTAGCTCAAACTATGCCAGCGTTTCGACCCAGTGTGCCGTTTGGCTCGTCAGTTGGTACAGACACACCTACCAATACGCGAGGCTAGCTTATTCCGAGAAGGCCATGCAAGACACAAATTACAAGCAGTATTGACGTCACGAGCATGCCAATGTGCTACGGGAGTCAAACTCCCTTTCATCGAGACAATAGCCTTACCTTGGCAATCCAAATAAGGTTTTGAATATTCCAGAAGGGAATATGATGCAGTTTCCATTTGAGCGGATGAATTATCAATAAATGATCAAAATCGTCCGGTTAGCTCAAACAATGCCAGCGTTTCGCCCCAGTGTGCCGTTGGGCTCGACAGTTGGTAAAGACACACCTACCAATAGGCGTGGCTAGCACATACTGAGAAGGCCATTCAAGACACAAAATACAAGCAGTATTGACGTCACGAGCATTCCAATGTGCTACGGGAGTCAAAGTCCCTTTCATAAAGGCAAAAACCTTACCTTGGCAATTCAAATAAGGTTTTGAATATTCCGGAAGGGAATATGATGCAGTTTCCATTTGAGCGGATGAATTATCAATAAATGATCAAAATCGTCCGGTTAGCTCAAACAATGCCAGCGTTACGCCCCAGTGTGCCGTTGGGCTCGTCAGTTGGTAATGACACACCTACCAATTCGCGTGGCTAGCACATACTGAGAAGGCCATGCAAGACACTAAATACATGCAGTATTGACGTCACGAGCATGCCAATATGCTACGGGAGTCAAACTCCCTTTCATAAAGACAAAAGCCTTACCTGGGCAATCCAAATACGGTTTTGAATATTCCGGAAGGGAATATGAAGCAATTTCCATTTGAGCGGATGAATTATCAATAAATGATCAAAATCGTCCGGTGAGCTCAAACAATGCCAGCGTTTCGCCCCAGTGTGCCGTTGGGCTCGTCAGTTGATAAAGACACACCTACCAATAGGCGTGGCTAGGACATACTGAGAAGGCCATGCAAGACACAAAATACAAGCAGTATTGACGTCACGAGCATGCCAATGTGCTACGGGAGTCAAACTCCCTTTCATAAAGACAAAAGCCTTACCTTGGCAATCCAAATAATGTTTTGAATAGCCCAGAAGGGAATATGGTGCAGTTTCCATTTGAGCGGATGAATTATCAATAAATGATCAAAATGGACCGGGTAGCTCAAACAATGCCAGCGTTTCGCCCCAGTGTGCCGTTGTGCTCGTCGGTTGGTACAGACACACCTACCAATACGCGTGGCTAGCACATACCGAGAAGGCCATTGAAGACACAAAATACAAGCAGTATTGACGTCACGAGCATGCCAATGTGCTACGGGAGTCAAACTCCCTTTCATGAAGACAAAAGCCTTACCTTGGCAATCCAAATACGGTTTTGAATATTCCAGAAGGGAATATGATGCAGTTTCCATTTGAGCTGATGAATTATCAATAAATGATCAAAATGGTCGGGTTAGCTCAAACAACGCCAGCGTTTCGCCCCAGTGTGCCGTTGGGATCGTCAGTTCGTACAGACACACCTTCCAATACGCGTGGCTAGCACATACTGAGAAGGCCATGCAAGACTCAAAATACATGCAGTATTGACGTCACGAGCATGCCAATGTGCTACGGGAGTCAAACTCCCTTTCATAAAGACAAAAGCCTTACCTTGGTAATCCAAATAAGGTTTTGAATATTCCAGAAGGGAACATGATGCAATTTCCATCTGAGCGGATGAATTATCAATAAATGATCAAAATGGTCCGGTTAGCTCAAACAATGCGAGCGTTTCGACCCAGTGTGCCGTTGGGCTCGTCAGTTGGTACAGACACACCTACCAATACGCGAGGCTAGCTTATTCCGAAAAGGCCATGCAAGACACAAATTACAAGCAGTATTGACGTTACGAGCATGCCAATGTGCTACGGGAGTCAAACTCCCTTTCATAAAGACAAAAGCCTTACCTTGGCAATCCAAATACGGTTTTGAATATTCCGGAAGGGAATATGGTGCAGTTTCCATTTGAGTGGATGAATTATCAATAAATGATCAAAATCGTCCGGTTAGCTCAAACAATGCCAGCGTTTCACCCCAGTGTGCCGTTGGGCTCGTCAGTTGGTAAAGACACACCTACCAATATGCGTGGCTAGCACATACTGAGAAGGCCATGCAAGACACAAAATACAAGCAGTATTGACGTCACGAGCATGCCAATGTGCTACGGGAGTCAAACTCCCTTTCATAAAGACAAAAGCCTTACCTTGGCAATCCAAATAATGTTTTGAATATTCCAGAAGGGAATATGGTGCAGTTTCCATTTGAGCGGATGAATTATCAATAAATCATCAAAATGGTCCGGTTAGCTCAAACAATGCCAGCGTTTCGCCCCAGTGTGCCGTTTGGCCCGTCAGTTGGTATAGACACACCTACCAATACGCGCGGCTAGCACATACGGAGAAGGCCATGCAAGACACAAAATACAAGCAGTATTGACGTTACGAGCATGCCAATGTGCTACGGGAGTCAAACTCCCTTTCATAAAGACAAAAGCCTTACCTTGGCAATCCAAATACGGTTTTGAATATTCCGGAAGGGAATATGGTGCAGTTTCCATTTGAGTGGATGAATTATCAATAAATGATCAAAATCGTCCGGTTAGCTCAAACAATGCCAGCGTTTCGCCCCAGTGTGCCGTTATGCTCGTCAGTTGGTAAAGACACACCTACCAATAGGCGTGGCTAGCACATATTGAGAAGGCCATGCAAGACACAAAATACAAGCAGTATTGACGTCACGAGCATGCCAATGTGCTACGGGAGTCAAACTCCCTTTCATAAAGACAAAAGCCTTACCTTGGCAATCCAAATAAGGTTTTGAATATTCCAGAAGGGAATATGATGCAATTTTCATCTGAGCGGATGAATTATCAATAAGTGATCAAAATGGTCCGGTTAGCTCAAACAATGGCAAACTACCTCACTCCTCTTCTTGCCTAGAACACCTCAATATAGCGCTGCCTTGGGTTTTTGTGTGTATCAACTCATATAACGTAACGGCGGTGCTATTTGAGGATCCAAACAGCCTTCGGGTTGACTATCTAACAGACACACAGCTCAAACAATGCCAGCGTTTCGCCCCAGTGTGCCGTTGGGCTCGTCAGTTGGTACAGACACATCTACCAATACGCGCGGCTAGCACATACTGAGAAGGCCATGCAAGACACAAAATACAAGCAGTATTGACGTCACGAGCATTCCAATGTGCTACGGGAGTCAAACTCCCTTTCATAAAGACAAAAGCCTTACCTTGGCAATCCAAATAAGGTTTTGAATATTCCAGAAGGGAATATGATGCAATTTTCATCTGAGCGGATGAATTATCAATAAGTGATCAAAATGGTCCGGTTAGCTCAAACAATGCCAGCGTTTCGACCCAGTGTGCCGTTGAGCTCGTCAGTTGGTACAGACACACCTACCAATACGCGAGGCTAGCTTATATCGAGAAGACCATGCAAGACACAAAATACAAGCAGTATTGACGTCACGAGCATGCCAATGTGCTAAGGGAGTCAAAATCCCTTTCATCGAGACAATAGCCTTACCTTGGAAATCCAAATAAGGTTTTGAATATTCCAGAAGGGAATATGATGCAGTTTCCATTTGAGCGGATGAATTATCAATAAATGATCAGAATGGTACGGTTAGCTCAAACAATGCCAGCGTTTCGCCCCAGTGAGCCGTTGTGCTCGTCGGTTGGTACAGACACACCTAAGATTACGCGTGGCTAGCAAATACTTAGAAGGCCTTGCAAGACACAAAATACAAGCAGTATTGACGTCACGAGCATGCCAATGTGCTACGGGTGTCAAACCCCCTTTCATGAAGACAAAAGCCTTACCTTGGCAATCCAAATAATGTTTTGAATATTCCAGAAGGGAATATGGTCTAGTTTCCATTTGAGCGGATGAATTATCAATAAATCATCAAAATGGTCCGGTTAGCTCAAACAATGCCAGCCTTTCGCCCCAGTGTGCCGTTAGGCTCGTCAGTTGGTACAGACACACCTACCAATACGCGCGGCTAGCACATACTGAGAAGGCCATGCAAGACACAAAATACAAGCAGTATTGACGTCACGAGCATGCCAATAGGCTACGGGAGTCAAACTCCCTTTCATAAAGACAAGAACCTTACCTTGGCAATCCAAATACGGTTTTGAATATTCCAGAAGGGAATATGATGCAGTTTCCATTTGAGCGGATGAATTATCTATAAATGATCAAAATGGCCCGTTTAGCACAAACAATGCCAGCGTTTCGCCCCAGTGTGCCGTTGGGCTCGTCAGTTGGTACAGACACACCTAAGATTACGCGTGGCTAGCAAATACTGAGAAGGCCTTGCAAGACACAAAATACAAGCAGTATTGACGTCACGAGCACGCCAATGTGCTACGGGGGTCAAACACCCTTTCATTAAGACAAAAGCCTTACCTTGGCATTTCAAATAAGGTTTTTAATATTCCAGAAGTGAATATGATGTAATTTCCATTTGAGCGGATGAATTATCAATAAATGATCAAAATGCTCCGGTTAGGTCAAACAATGCCAGCGTTTCGCCGCAGTGTGCCGTTGGGCTCGTCAGTTGGTTAAGGCACACCTACCAATACGCACGGCTAGCACATACTGAGAAGGCCATGCAAGACACAAAATACAAGCAGTATTGACGTCACGAGCGTGCCAATGTGTTACGGGAAACAAACTCCCTTTCATCGAGACAAAAGCCATACCTTGGCAATCCAAATAAGGTTTTGAATATTTCATAAGGGAATATGATGCAGTTTCCATTTGAGCGGATGAATTATCAATAAATGATCAAAATGGTCGGGTTAGCTCAAACAATGACAGCGTTTCGCCCCAGTGTGCCGTTGGGCTCGTCAGTTGGTACAGACACACCTAAGATTACGCGTGGCTAGCAAATACTGAGAAGGCCTTGCAAGACACAAAATACAAGCAGTATTGACTTCACGAGCGTGCCAATGTGTTACGGGAAACAAACTCCCTTTCATCGAGACAAAAGCCTTACCTTGGCAATCCAAATAAGGTTTTGAATATTCCAGAAGGGAATATGATGCAGTTTCCATTTGAGCGGATGAATTATCAATAAATGATCAAAATCGTCCGGTTAGCTCAAACAATGCCAGCGTTTCGCCCCAGTGTGCCGTTGGGCTCGACAGTTGGTAAAGACACACCTACCAATAGGCGTGACTAGCACATACTGAGAAGGCCATGCAAGACACAAAATACAAGCAGTATTGACGTCACGAGCATTCCAATGTGCTACGGGAGTCAAACTCCCTTTCATAAAGGCAAAAACCTTACCTTGGCAATTCAAATAAGGTTTTGAATATTCCGGAAGGGAATATGATGCAGTTTCCATTTGAGCGGATGAATTATCAATAAATGATCAAAATCGTCCGGTTAGCTCAAACAATGCCAGCGTTTCACCCCAGTGTGCCGTTGGGCTCTTCAGTTGGTAAAGACACACCTACCAATATGCGTGGCTAGCACATACTGAGAAGGCCATGCAAGACACAAAATACAAGCAGTATTGACGTCACGAGCATTCCAATATGCTACGGGAGTCAAACTCCCTTTCATAAAGACAAAAGCCTTACCTTGGCAATCCAAATAATGTTTTGAATATTCCAGAAGGGAATATGGTGCAGTTTCCATTTGAGCGGATGAATTATCAATAAATCATCAAAATGGTCCGGTTAGCTCAAACAATGCCAGCGTTTCGCCCCAGTGTGCCGTTGGGCCCGTCAGTTGGTATAGACACACCTACCAATACGCGCGGCTAGCACATACGGAGAAGGCCATGCAAGACACAAAATACAAGCAGTATTGACGTTACGAGCATGCCAATGTGCTACGGGAGTCAAACTCCCTTTCATAAAGACAAAAGCCTTACCTTGGCAATCCAAATACGGTTTTGAATATTCCGGAAGGGAATATGGTGCAGTTTCCATTTGAGTGGATGAATTATCAATAAATGATCAAAATCGTCCGGTTAGCTCAAACAATGCCAGCGTTTCGCCCCAGTGTGCCGTTGGGCTCGTCAGTTGGTAAAGACACACCTACCAATAGGCGTGGCTAGCACATATTGAGAAGGCCATGCAAGACACAAAATACAAGCAGTATTGACGTCACGAGCATGCCAATGTGCTACGGGAGTCAAACTCCCTTTCATAAAGACAAAAGCCTTACCTTGGTAATCCAAATAAGGTTTTGAATATTCCAGAAGGGAATATGATGCAATTTTCATCTGAGCGGATGAATTATCAATAAGTGATCAAAATGGTCCGATTAGCTCAAACAATGCCAGCGTTTCGACCCAGTGTGCCGTTGAGCTCGTCAGTTGGTACAGTCACACCTACCAATACGCGAGGCTAGCTTATATCGAGAAGACCATGCAAGACACAAAATACAAGCAGTATTGACGTCACGAGCATGCCAATGTGCTAAGAGAGTCAAAATCCCTTTCATCGAGACAATAGCCTTACCTTGGAAATCCAAATAAGGTTTTGAATATTCCAGAAGGGAATATGATGCAGTTTCAATTTGAGCGGATGAATTATCAATAAATGATCAGAATGGTACGGTTAGCTCAAACAATGCCAGCGTTTCGCCCCAGTGTGCCGTTGTGCTCGTCGGTTGGTACAGACACACCTAAGATTACGCGTGGCTAGCAAATACTGAGAAGGCCTTGCAAGACACAAAATTCAAGCA
Organism: Meconema thalassinum; assembly: GCA_946902985.2. NCBI lineage: Eukaryota > Metazoa > Arthropoda > Insecta > Orthoptera > Tettigoniidae > Meconema > Meconema thalassinum. Next base: position 346,974,320 of record OX336390.1, read on the forward strand.
GTATTGACGTCACGAGCATGCCAATGTGCTACGGGTGTCAAACTCCCTTTCATGAAGACAAAAACCTTACCTTGGCAATCCAAATAAGGTTTTGAATATTCCAGAAGGGAATATGGTGCAATTACCATTTGAGCGGATGAATCATCAATAAATGATCAAAATGGTCCGGTTAGCTCAAACAATACCAGCGTTTCGCCCCAGTGTGCCGTTGGGCTCGTCTTTTGGTACAGACACACCTACCAATACGCGTGGCTAGCACATAATGAGAAGGCCACGCAAGTCACAAAATACTAGCAGTATTGACGTCACGAGCATGCCAATGTGCTACGGGAGTCAAACTCCCTTTCAAAAAGGCAAAAGCCTTACCTTGGCAATCCAAATAATGTTTTGAATATTCCGGAAGGGAATATGATGCAGTTTCCATTTAAGCGGATGAATTATCAATAAATGATCAAAATCGTCCGGTTAGCTCAAACAATGCCAGCGTTTCGCCCCAGTGTGCCGTTGGGCTCGTCAGTTGGTAAAGACACACCTACCAATAGGCGTGGCTAGCACATACTGAGAAGGCCATGCAAGACACAAAATACAAGCAGTATTGACGTCACGAGCATTCCAATGTGCTACGGGAGTCAAACTCCCTTTCATAAAGACAAAAGCCTTACCTTGGCAATCCAAATAATGTTTTGAATATTCCAGAAGGGAATATGGTCTAGTTTCCATTTGAGCGGATGAATTATCAATAAATCATCAAAATGGTCCGGTTAGCTCAAACAATGCCAGCCTTTCGCCCCAGTGTGCCGTTAGGCTCGTCAGTTGGTACAGACACACCTACCAATACGCGCGGCTAGCACATACTGAGAAGGCCATGCAAGACACAAAATACAAGCAGTATTGACGTCACGAGCATGCCAATAGGCTACGGGAGTCAAACTCCCTTTCATAAAGACAAGAACCTTACCTTGGCAATCCAAATAAGGTTTTGAATATTCCGGAAGGGAATATGATGCAGTTTCCATTTGAGCGGATGAATTATCAATAAATAATCAAAATGGTCCGGTTAGCTCAAACAATGCCAGCGTTTCGCCCTAGTGTGCCGTTGGGCTCGTCAGTTGGTACAGACACACCAACAATACGCGTGGCTAGCACATACTGAGAAGGCCATGCAAGACTCAAAATACAAGCAGTATTGACGTCACGAGCATGCCAATGTGCTACGTGAGTCAAACTCCCTTTCATGAAGACAAAAGCCTTACCTTGGCAATCCAAATAAGGTTTTGAATATTCCAGAAGGAAATATGGGGCAATTTCCATTTGAGAGGATGAATCATCAATAAATGATCAAAATGGTACGGTTAGCTCAAACAATACCAGCGTTTCTCCCCAGTGTGCCATTGGGCTCGTCAGTTGGTACAGACACACCTACCAATACGCGTACTAGCACATACTGAGAAGGCCATGCAAGTCACAAAATACTAGCAGTATTGACGTCACGAGCATGCCAATGTGCTACGGGAGGCAAACTCCCTTTCATAAAGGCAAAAGCCTTACCTTGGCAATCCAAATAAGGTTTTGAATATTCCAGAAGGGAATATGATGCAGTTTCCATTTGAGCGGATGAATTATCAATAAATGATCAAAATCGTCCGGTTAGCTCAAACAATGTCAGCGTTTCGCCCCAGTGTGCCGTTGGGCTCGTCAGTTGGTAAAGACACACCTACCAATACGCGAGGCTAGCACATACTGAGAAGGCCATGCAAGACACAAAATACAAGCAGTATTGACGTCACGAGCCTGCCAATGTGCTACGGGAGTCAAACTCCCTTTCATGAAGACAACAGCCTCACCTTGGCAATCCAAATAATGTTTTGATTATTCCAGAAGGGAATATGGTGCAGTTTCCATTTGAGCGGATGAATTATCAATAAATCATCAAAATGGTCCGGTTAGCTCGCCCCAGGGTGCCGTTGGGCTCGTCAGTTGGTACAGACAAACCTACCAATACGCGCGGCTAGCACACACTGAGAAGGCCATGCAGGACACAAAATACAAGCAGTATTGACGTCACGAGCATGTCAATGTGCTACGGGTGTCAAACTCCCTTTCATAATGACAAAAGCCTTACCTTGGCAATCCAAATACGGTTTTGAATATTCCAGATTGGAATATGATGCAGTTTCCATTTGAGCGTATGAATTATCAATAAATGATCAAAATGGTCCGGTTAGCTCAAACAATGCCAGCGTTTCGCCCCAGTGTGCCGTTGGGCTCGTCAGTTGGTACAGACACACCTACCAATACGCGTGGCTAGCACATATTGAGAAGGCCATGCAAGACACAAAATACAAGCAGTATTGACGTCACGAGCATGCCAATGTGCTACGGGAGTCAAACTCCCTTTCATAAAGACAAAAGCCTTACATTGGCATTCCAAATACGGTTTTGAATATTCCAGAAAGGAATATGATGCAGTTTCCATTTGAGCGGATGAATTATCAATAAATGATCAAAATGGTCGGGTTAGCTCAAACAATGCCAGCGTTTCGCCCCAGTGTGCCGTTGGGCTCGTCAGTTGGTACAGACACACCTACCAATTCGCGTGGCTAGCACATACTGAGAAGGCCATGCAAGACACAAAATACAAGCAGTATTGACGTCACGAGAATGCCAATGTGCAACGGGAGTCAAAATCCCTTTCATCGAGACAATAGCCTTACCTTGGCAATCCAAATAAGGTTTTGAATATTCCAGAAGGGAATATGGTGCAGTATCCATTTGAGCGGATGAATTATCAATAAATGATCAAAATGGTCCGGTTAGCTCAAACAATGCCAGCGTTTCGCCCCAGTGTGCCGTTGGGCTCGTCAGTTGGTATAGACACACCTACCAATACGCGTGGCTAGCAGATACTGAGAAGGCCATGCAAGACACAAAATATAAGCAGTATTGACGTCACGAGCATGCCAATGTGCTACGGGAGTCAACCTCCCTCTCATAAAGACAAAAGCCTTACCTTGGCAATCCAAATACGGTTTTGAATATTCCAGAAGGGAATATGATGCAGTTTCCATTTGAGCGGATGAATTATCTCTAAATGATCAAAATGGCCCGTTTAGCACAAACAATGCCAGCGTTTCGCCCCAGTGTGCCGTTGGGCTCGTCAGTTGGTACAGACACACCTAAGATTACGCGTGGCTAGCAAATACTGAGAAGGCCTTGCAAGACACAAAATACAAGCAGTATTGATGTCACGAGCACGCCAATGTGCTACGGGGATCAAACACCCTTTCATTAAGACAAAAGCCTTACCTTGGCAATCCAAATAAGGTTTTGAATATTCCAGAAGTGAATATGATGTAATTTCCATTTGAGCGGATGAATTATCAATAAATGATCAAAATGCTCCGGTTAGGTCAAACAATGCCAGCGTTTCGCCCCAGTGTGCCGTTGGGCTCGTCAGTTGGTAAAGACACACCTACCAATACGCACGGCTAGCACATACTGAGAAGGCCATGCAAGACACAAAATACAAGCAGTATTGACGTCACGAGCGTGCCAATGTGTTACGGGAAACAAACTCCCTTTCATCGAGACAAAAGCCATACCTTGGCAATCCAAATAAGGTTTTGAATATTTCATAAGGGAATATGATGCAGTTTCCATTTGAGCGGATGAATTATCAATAAATGATCAAAATGGTCGGGTTAGCTCAAACAATGCCAGCGTTTCGCCCCAGTGTGCCGTTGGGCTCGTCAGTTGGTACAGACACACCTAAGATTACGCGTGGCTAGCAAATACTGAGAAGGCCTTGCAAGACACAAAATACAAGCAGTATTGACTTCACGAGCGTGCCAATGTGTTACGGGAAACAAACTCCCTTTCATCGAGACAAAAGCCTTACCTTGGCAATCCAAATAAGGTTTTGAATATTCCAGAAGGGAAAATGATGCATTTTCCATTTGAGCGGATGAATTATCAATAAATGATCAAAATGGTCCGGTTAGCTCAAACAATGCCAGCATTTCGCCCCAGTGTGCCGTTGGGCTCGTCAGTTGGTACAGACACACCTAAGAATACGCGTGGCTAGCACATACTGAGAAGGCCATGCAAGACACAAAATACAAACAGTATTGACGTCACGAGCATGCCAATGTGCTACGGGAGTCAAACTCCCTTTCATCAGGACAAAAGCCTTACCTTGGCAATCCAAATAAGGTTTTGAATATTCCAGAAGGGAAAATGATGCAGTTTCCATTTGAGCGGATGAATTATCAATAAATGATCAAAATGGTCCGGTTAGCTCAAACAATGCCAGCGTTTCGCCCCAGTTTGCCGTTGGGCTTGTCAGTTGGTACAGACACGCATACCAATACGCGTGGCTAGCACATTCTGAGAAGGCCATGCAAGACACAAAATACAAGCAGTCTTGACGTCACGAGCATGCCAATATGCTACTGGAGTCAAACTCCTTTTCATAGAGACAAAAGCCTTACCTTGGCAATACAAATAAGGTTTTGAATATTCCAGAAGGGAATATGATGCAGTTTCCATTTGAGCGGATGAATTGTCAATAAATGATCAAAATAGTCCGGTTAGCTCAAACAATGCCAGCGTTTCGCCCCAGTGTGCCGTTGGGCTCGTAAGTTGGTAATGACACACGTACCAATAGGCGTGGCTAGCACATACTGAGAAGGCCATGCAAGACACAAAATACAAGCAGTCTTGACGTCACGAGCATGCCAATATGCTACTGGAGTCAAACTCCTTTTCATAGAGACAAAAGCCTTACCTTGGCAATCCAAATAAGGTTTTGAATATTCCAGAAGGGAAAATGATGCATTTTCCATTTGAGCGGATGAATTATCAATAAATGATCAAAATGGTCCGGTTAGCTCAAACAATGCCAGCGTTTCGCCCCAGTGTGCCGTTGGGCTCGTCAGTTGGTACAGACACACCTAAGATTACGCGTGGCTAGCAAATACTGAGAAGGCCTTGCAAGACACAAAATACAAGCAGTATTGACTTCACGAGCGTGCCAATGTGTTACGGGAAACAAACTCCCTTTCATCGAGACAAAAGCCTTACCTTGGCAATCCAAATAAGGTTTTGAATATTCCAGAAGGGAAAATGATGCATTTTCCATTTGAGCGGATGAATTATCAATAAATGATCAAAATGGTCCGGTTAGCTCAAACAATGCCAGCATTTCGCCCCAGTGTGCCGTTGGGCTCGTCAGTTGGTACAGACACACCTAAGAATACGCGTGGCTAGCACATACTGAGAAGGCCATGCAAGACACAAAATACAAGCAGTATTGACGTCACGAGCATGCCAATGTGCTACGGGAGTCAAACTCCCTTTCATCAGGACAAAAGCCTTACCTTGGCAATCCAAATAAGGTTTTGAATATTCCAGAAGGGAAAATGATGCAGTTTCCATTTGAGCGGATGAATTATCAATAAATGATCAAAATGGTCCGGTTAGCTCAAACAATGCCAGCGTTTCGCCCCAGTTTGCCGTTGGGCTTGTCAGTTGGTACAGACACGCATACCAATACGCGTGGCTAGCACATACTGAGAAGGCCATGCAAGACACAAAATACAAGCAGTCTTGACGTCACGAGCATGCCAATATGCTACTGGAGTCAAACTCCTTTTCATAGAGACAAAAGCCTTACCTTGGCAATACAAATAAGGTTTTGAATATTCCAGAAGGGAATATGATGCAGTTTCCATTTGAGCGGATGAATTGTCAATAAATGATCAAAATAGTCCGGTTAGCTCAAACAATGCCAGCGTTTCGCCCCAGTGTGCCGTTGGGCTCGTCAGTTGGTAATGACACACGTACCAATAGGCGTGGCTAGCACATACTGAGAAGGCCATGCAAGACACAAAATACAAGCAGTGTTGACGTCACGAGCATGCCAATGTGCTACGGGAGTCAAACTCCCTTTCATAAAGACAAAAGCCTTACCTTGGCAATCCAAATAAGGTTTTGAATATTCCGGAAGGGAATATGATGCAGTTTCCATTTGCTCGGATGAATTATCAATAAATCATAAAAATAGTCCGGTTAGCTCAAACAATGCCAGCGTTTCGCCCCACTGTGCCGTTGGGCTCGTCAGTTGGGACAGACACATCTACAAATACGCGTGGCTAACACATACTGAGAAGGCCATGCAAGACACAAAATACAAGCAGTATTGACGTCACGAGCATGCCAATGTGCTACGGGAGTCAAGCTCCCTTTCATAAGTAAAAAAGCCTTTCCTTGGCAATCCAAATAAGGTTTTGAATATTCCAGAAGGGAATATGATGCAGTTTCCATTTGAGCGGATGAATTATCAATAAATGATCAAAATGGTCCGGTTAGCTCAAACATTGCCAGCGATTCGCCCCAGTGTGCCGTTGGGCTCGTCAGTTGGTACAGACTCACCTACCAATAGGCGTGGCTAGCACATACTGAGAAGGTCATGCAAGAAAAAAATACATGCAGTATCGACGTCACGAGCACGCCAATGTGCTACGGGAGTCTAACTCCCTTTCATAAAGACAAAAGCCTTACCTAAGCAAACCAAATAAGGTTTTGAATATTCCAGAAGGGAATATGATGCAATTTCCATTTGAGTGGATGATTTATCAATAAATGATCAAAATGGTCCAGATAGCTCAAACAATGCCAGCGTTTCGCCCCAGTGTGCCGTTGGGCTCGTGAGTTGGTACAGACACACCTACCAATACGCGTGGCTAGCACATACTGAGAAGGCCATGCAAGACACAAAATACAAGCAGTCTTGACGTCACGAGCATGCCAATATGCTACTGGAGTCAAACTCCTTTTCATAGAGACAAAAGCCTTACCTTGGCAATACAAATAAGGTTTTGAATATTCCAGAAGGGAATATGATGCAGTTTCCATTTGAGCGGATGAATTGTCAATAAATGATCAAAATAGTCCGGTTAGCTCAAACAATGCCAGCGTTTCGCCCCAGTGTGCCGTTGGGCTCGTCAGTTGGTAATGACACACGTACCAATAGGCGTGGCTAGCACATACTGAGAAGGCCATGCAAGACACAAAATACAAGCAGTGTTGACGTCACGAGCATGCCAATGTGCTACGGGAGTCAAACTCCCTTTCATAAAGACAAAAGCCTTACCTTGGCAATCCAAATAAGGTTTTGAATATTCCGGAAGGGAATATGATGCAGTTTCCATTTGCTCGGATGAATTATCAATAAATCATAAAAATAGTCCGGTTAGCTCAAACAATGCCAGCGTTTCGCCCCACTGTGCCGTTGGGCTCGTCAGTTGGGACAGACACATCTACAAATACGCGTGGCTAACACATACTGAGAAGGCCATGCAAGACACAAAATACAAGCAGTATTGACGTCACGAGCATGCCAATGTGCTACGGGAGTAAAGTCCCTTTCATAAGTAAAAAAGCCTTTCCTTGGCAATCCAAATAAGGTTTTGAATATTCCAGAAGGGAATATGATGCAGTTTCCATTTGAGCGGATGAATTATCAATAAATGATCAAAATGGTCCGGTTAGCTCAAACATTGCCAGCGATTCGCCCCAGTGTGCCGTTGGGCTCGTCAGTTGGTACAGACTCACCTACCAATAGGCGTGGCTAGCACATACTGAGAAGGTCATGCAAGAAAAAAATACATGCAGTATCGACGTCACGAGCACGCCAATGTGCTACGGGAGTCTAACTCCCTTTCATAAAGACAAAAGCCTTACCTAAGCAAACCAAATAAGGTTTTGAATATTCCAGAAGGGAATATGATGCAATTTCCATTTGAGTGGATGATTTATCAATAAATGATCAAAATGGTCCAGATAGCTCAAACAATGCCAGCGTTTCGCCCCAGTGTGCCGTTGGGCTCGTGAGTTGGTACAGACACACCTACCAATACGCGTGGCTAGCACATACTGAGAAGGCCATGCAAGACACAAAATACAAGCAGTATTGACGTCACGAGCGTGCCAATGTGTTACGGGAATCAAACTCCCTTTCATCGAGACAAAAGCCTTACCTTGGAGTAGGGGGATGGTGGTACTTCTAACCCCCCCACCACTACTCCCAATGCGAGCCGATAACTCCCGAACCCTTGGTCGGAGATTCACGAATGAGGTGTCGTTGGACTCGGGATGACGGGGGCTTTGCTATGTACCACTCATTTCAACCCCTAAATAAAACCTACCCCTACTAGGGGGTGGAATTGTAATTTTTAGTGAAAGTCTCTTTTCAAATACGACATGTATAAGGTGCGCTGCTAAAATGAACTTAAATGTTGTTGCTCATATCGCGCATGCGTTTTTCTGGCTGTCGCTATGGATGAACATTTTTGTTTTTGTTTTTTACGCATGCGCACTTGGGATTTTTGTAAGAGGGCGAGTTCTTTGAAAAAAAATGATTGATAAGAAGAGGTTTTGGTGGTGAGGAGAGAGCCAGATAGTCGCCTACTTTCCTACGAAGTTTGCCTATATCTCTCAAACGCAAGGTCGGATTTGGACGTGTGACGTGTCAAATCGATTGTTTCGAAGCCCTATACATGTTATTAATAGGTTAAAGTTTTGAGAATGAGGGAAACAGGCTTTTTGGGGGTAAAACCGTGATTTTAGACTTTTTCCGATATCTCACGAATGCATGGTCGGATTTGGTCCTATGACGTGTCAAATGGCTTGTCTCGAAACCCTGTGTATTTTGGTAATAGGTTATAAGTTTTTGAGAATGATGGAAACAGAATATTTTGGGGTAAACCGTGATTTTAAACTTTTTGCTATATCTCGCGAACCAATAACGCTAGAGGCATGTACGACGGGTCCAAGGACTCGGAGTGACGTCCTCTTTGCTATGGATCACTCGTTATATTTCTTTAAAAAATTTGGAAACTCGATTTTGGGGTAAACACGTGTTTTTTGTGATTTTTGCCGATATCTCATGAACCAATAACGCTAGAGACATGTACGAGGTGTCCTAGGACTCGGGCTAACGCCCCCCTTTCAAATGTGTTAGTTTTTTTTTTCAAAAAAATAATTCACAAAGGGCCTAACGCCGTACATGTTGAAAAAAAATTCTTTACCGTTACCTGTTTATAATGTCCATGAAGCGTGGTGGTTGAGAGAGACGATACGGCTGGGTGTGTGTGTCAATGAACCTATCGCTAACCACAAGGACCATGCTTAATAGAACAATCGCTATTTCGGCGGGTCGGTGTATGACAGAGCGAGCGTGCGTTTTTTCACACCTTTTACCTTTAACGTGTAAACGGTAATGAGAGCTTGGTTCTATGTTGGTCGAAGCGAGTACAGAAAACAAACTTACAGGAGGTGAAGGTCATTTGAGCTTATTGGAAGGCGTTGATCTGACTTGACAACAGGTGCAATGGAAAAATGACCATGACGCATCAAGGTGAAATAATCTGACCATTGTGGTGGCAGGGAAGAGCGAAAGGCATATGAACACATGTGTGAAACCACATGTAGGCTAAACCAGTGACAGCCTGTCTTGCTTCGTACGTGACAAAATGCAAGTTCATGTGAAATTTGATCTACCACAGGTGTTCGCCTGGGACGTTATCTGTCCACGTGCCTGATAACAGAATGTTCAAAGCGTGGGAAAAAAAGATTATACATGCAACGTAGCATATATAAAGACATGGCGTTATCATTTCCACGCTCACTTAGATGACTACCTTTGAACACATTGCATTGCATGAAACCCCTGGTCTTGTTTATCAGTTTTGGTGTTGGTAGAAAATACTTAACCTTGTTGTGGGGTAGGTATATATTTATTCATTTATATATTTATTGATTTTATATAAATACATGCAATTATTTATGGATTAGGTAATTAATGATTTTATTTATTTATTTGTTTGCAGATAATCGGTATAGCCTACCTGTCGTGTGTCTGTGAGAACGATATTAAAGAAAGAGAGAAAAACGGACAACTAGAAAGGAAACCATTTCCACACTAGCCCACGAGACGGGAATATAGCAAAGCATTACACGTGAAGGTGAGATTTGTTTTTTATATATATAACCTGTTTGATTTTGTTTTGTTTATGAAATGCATAAACTATATGGAATGGATATACTTATGGTGGTTTATTTTATTTCTTTTTAGAGTGTTGGAAAACGCTTGACCTCTGTTAATAATCGGGAACGTGTGTGTTTGGGACCATTGTCAAGCAGTCTACAGCTGAAAACTCAGGTGAGAGTGTTCTTTCTAAAATAATGTCTTTTACTGCTGCGGATACGTTAATTTGGGAGCCCCTTGAGTCTTGTTTCAAATCGCGTGTGTGCTCTGGTCGTGTGGTCAATGTTAGAAAAAGTTTGATTCCCAAAGAATTTTTAGAATCTTGTTTTGAAAATTTTAAAATTGAAATTTGCACAGCGCAAAGGTTGCATACGGCTTTAAAGGTGAATACAGAACTGGTGTGCGATTTCATATATAAAAAGAAGGACGTAGAGCATAAAGAGACATTTTATATTTGTAGTAAAATGCAAGAGCTTTTGATAGCCGATAATCTGAACGAGTGGTATCAAAGCCATGTGGTGAATGCCTTGCTATCAAAATTTGATAAACTGCAACAAGGACCGAGTGGCCTTGCCTTAGACAAAATTCATCATTTACAAATCAACATTTGTCATTTCAACCCGTTGAATGCTGGGTCTAGCTATATTAAAACACCGCCAGCAATAGCTTCGAAAAAGGCTGTGGTGAATATTGAAAATTTTGATGATGAATGTTTTCTGTGGGCTGTGGCTGCGTATTTGCAGCCAGCACAACATCATGGTTGTCGACCAGGAATGTACAAGGCCAAGTTTGTCGAATTGAAACATACTTTAAATTTAACTCGAGTATCGTTCCCTATGGACTTAACCAAGATCCATAGGTTTGAACAAGATAACCAGGACTTTTCGTTCATGGTGTATGGCCTTAATGGTGATGAGATTGTGGGTCCTCTTTATGCCACAAAAGAACCGAAACGACACCACATTCATCTTTTATATCTGTCTTACGGAGATGTGAATCACTATTGCCTCATTAAAAGCTTAAGTAGATTGCTAAGCAGTCAAATGTCTAAACATAAACCTAAGAAACATATTTGTGACCGTTGTCTGCAATATTTTACCACTCCTACGCTTTTGGAACGTCATAGGGTAGATTGTGTTACTCAGGAAGCGGTGAGATTGATATTGCCACAAGGGGACAAGGCTGTGTTAAAGTTTAAGGACATTCATAAGCGTGACACTGTTCCCTATGTGGTGTATGCAGATTTCGAAGCTCTCACCACACCCATGGCGGGATGTGAACCAGATCCCACCATCAGCTCAACCACACCCATTCAAAAACATGAACCCTTTGCCATAGGATTTAATGTGGTGTGTGCCTATGACCCCACACAATCCGTTTACAAATACCGCGAGGGGCCAGATTGTGCCAAATGGTTCTTGGATGAACTTGTCAAGTTGGCTCATGATGTACAGGAATTACTGGACCACCCAGTACCCATGAGCCTATCTCCAGAACAGCAGCAGCAGTATGAGCATGCCACGACATGCCATATTTGCGAAAAACCTATTTTAAATAGCGAGGAAAAAGTCAGAGACCACTCGCATTTTACAGGGGAGTTTCGTGGAGCTGCGCATAGTAAATGCAACTTGAACTTTCCAGCTCCTCGCTTCATCAGTGTCTTTTTCCACAATCTGGCAAATTATGACATTCAGTTTTTGATTCGTGAATTGGGTCATGTCAACAAGGGCTCGTTTACCATTATTCCTCAAAACCATGAGCGTTTTACAGCCCTGACATGGAGGTTGGGCGACTTTAGCATTCGATTTTTGGATTCCTTTAAGTTTATGACATCCTCGCTTGACAGCCTTGTAAATGGCTTGAATGAGGAGGAATTAAAAAATACTAGAATACATTTTAATGATCCTGAGCAATTTCAATTGTGCATTCGGAAAGGTATATTCCCGTATGATTTCTGCAACAGCTGGGATGTGTTAAAGCAAAGAAAACTCCCACCACAAGAGAAATTTTACTCGAAACTAACACGCAGTACCGTTTCCGATGAAGACTATGCACATGCATGTCAAGTTTGGCGAGTATTTGGCATGAAGACGCTAAGTGAATATGCTATGCATTACCTAAAACTGGATGTATTGCTGCTCACCGATGTGTTTGAAAAATTCCGTAACTTGTGTCAACACATTTACGGTCTTGACCCGGCTCACTATTATACGAGTCCTGGGCTCTCGTTTGATGCCGCTTTAAAATACACTCAAGTGGAATTGGATTTACTCACTGACGTAGACATGGTTCTATTTTTTGAAAAGGGCATTCGTGGCGGCTTTGTGTCACTTAACCAGCGCCATGCCGAAGCGAACAATGTCTACATGCCTGATTATTCACCGGAAAAACAAGAATCGTACTTAATGTACTATGACGTGAATAATTTGTACGGTTACGCCATGAGTCAGCCTTTGCCCTATGGGAAGTTTGCTTGGCTGACAGACAAACAAGTGTCAGAATTTGATGTGAACATGGCTAGCCAAGAAACAGGCCGTGGATATGTGCTAGAAGTGGATATTGAATATCCATCATCCTTGTATGATGAACATGCCGATTTCCCATTCTGCCTTGAGCAAATGGTTCCCCCTGACAGTAAAGTGAAAATTGAAAAACTCATGGGCACACTTTACAACAAAAATCGGTATGTGCTACATATCCAAATGTTGGTGCAATGCCTCGTCCAAGGCTTGGTGTTGAAGAAAATCCACAGGGGTATTTCTTTTGCTCAAAAAGCATGGCTTGAGCCATACATGAGACTCAACACAGAGCACCGACAAATGGCAACACAGCAGTTTGAAATTATTTTTTTTAATTAATGAACAACTGCATCTATGGCAAGTCTATGGAGAATGTCCGCAAATACCGTGACATTAAATTGGTCAATGTCTGGGAGGGGCAGTGGGGTGCCCGGCGGTACATTGCCAAGCCAAATTTCAAATCGATCAAAATTATCGATGAGGATTTGGCTACTATTGAAATGAGTAAGACCAGCGTGACCATGGATAAACCCATTTACTTGGGTCAAGTCATTTTAGACTTTTCTAAATCGGTCATGTATCGATTCCACTATGAGTTTGCCAAACGCCATTTTGAGGACGTCTCTCTTTTGTATATGGACACGGACTCATTCATTTACCACATTCGCTACTGCAACCCCTATGACGTCATGAGGCAACATAGTGACTGGTTCGACACCTCTTGCTATAGCGCTGACAACGTGTTTCAGCTGCCCATAAAAAACAAGAAGGAAATGGGCGTTTTAAAAGATGAATGCGGTGATTCCATTATGACGGAATTCGTAGGTTTGGCTTCAAAAATGTATGCTTACCGCACACTCGACTGTAAGGAAGCCAAAAGAGCAAAAGGTGTAGGTAGGGCAGTGGTAAAATCGCTACGTGTTGATGACTATCTAGCGGTTTTACGCACTGGCAAAGCTATGTCTCATACACAGTGCAGGATACAATCCAGCAACCATCATTTGTATTTTGTGGAACAGAGAAAACGCACCCTCGCCTCTATGGATAACAAGCGTGTGTGGGCTGATGACCTGTTCACCAGCCAGCCCTGGGGTTATGATCGCAAGGAGGAGGAGGTGTGATTTCATTGTTTAATCGTTTATGGGTCATAGCTTTATGTAACTTGTAGATTTAGTATTTTGCAAATATTGGTTTCTGCCATTGTAAATAGTAGATTTTGTAAATAGTGGCAACCCACATGGACCTTTTGCTCTTTAAAACAGTTCTATGCAACATATTTTTTTAATTTTTTGATAAGTAAATAGTTTGATTCTTTTAACGCTGTACAAAGTTGAGTTTTTTTGTAAATATGAAATAAGTAAGATTTTTAGTAACTTTAATAACTAGTATTTAATTATTTTTCGTAATGTAAATGATAAACTAAAAAGTTATTTTGGGATGAGTGAGCATGTCGAGAATGTGCTTTTGGGAATAAATAAAGTGGTTGTGTTTGTTCCCAAAGACAGGTGTGAATGTATGAGTAGAGAGAGAAAACTGGTGTGTATGATTGACCAGAGCAAACACGATGAGGTAAGGTGGGTGGGTGGGGAGGGGGTAAATGGTCACTTATATACTCATTTTGTTTTCAATAGTTTCGTTTTTCATTGAAATGTGGCAGACAATAGACATTATTTTTGTAAAAACAGTCTTACCTGCAGTAGTCGTAGACCTCGACATTTCTCCAAACACGCATCAGCACATTGCAGTATTATCAAGGTCAAGCACTCGCATCAACATCATTGTCAAATCTCAACTTTCGACATACACTAAATGGAAAAATGTGAAAACAGCAAAATGGAAAATCCATGTTTCCATATCACCAAAAACGCAAAACTTAAAACGGACATTTTAAAAAAACTGGAAATGGCCATATGTGAAATATGAAAATTCAAAAACTTCAAACGGTCATTGTTTAAAAAGTGTCATCAGCAAAATGGAAAAATCCATATCATCAAAAACGCAAAACTTGAAACGAACATTTTTAAAAACTGTAAATTGCAAATTGGCAAAATGGCAATGTGTGAAATGTGTAAAATGAAACATAAGCCATCAACATCACGATTTCTTAAAAATAAAAATAACAAAACATCGTGCTCTGGTAAACCTTTGTATTTATTTCGTAGTCATAGTGAATTGACAAAAGAAATATAGAATACAAACACATTCCAATTCCTCACTCCTCAATGTTTATGTCCATGCATCATCAACTTTCTTTTCATAGCACTCATGACAATTAGGGCTGCCATCCTTTCACCCACTGAGGCATCACTGGATGTGAAACGTTGTTTAGCTTTCTTCAATAACAATTTATCTGCCACATGTCTTAAACCAGGATGACTATGGCGATAAGAAAGGTCATGTTCCTTGCATGCTTGATCCAAAAGATTAATGGGTACATCACCACGTTGTAAACGTTTTTCGAGACGAGTTCCAGGGCCGCAAAAACGATACAGGTCTGGCATATCCTTTTCCATCGATGGTAAGAAGGTTTGGTCTTCCTCCTCCTCTGTGGACGATGTTTGTGTTTGTTGTTGTTGTTGCTTTTTCTCGCCATGACACCCGTGGAATGATTCAACAAAGTCTTTACATGGACGTTTATGACCGTGATACAGTTTCACTAGCTGGCAAGTCGCACACTGAAGCATAGACGGTATTTTTGCCATGGCCACTTGCTTATGGTGATCGTGATCCGTACAGGGTTGCAATTCACTCAACACAGGGTCTTGAGTCCATGATTTTGGTACATGTTGCCAGATTTCTTTGACCGCGTTGGCATCCACATAATAAATGAACGACTTGGGCAGCGCCAAGAGTTCCTCTTTGGTAAAACTGTCTAGTTTCTTTTTGCACACAAAGAACTTGCCGATGGCTTTGTCCGTAGCATTGCCTTTCTCCATGGTATCACGTGCTGTAGATGTTTACACGTCGCTTGTAGAAATCTCACTGGCGTCATTCACAGGTAAATCATGAGTTATAATTTTGTTCAACAACTCCCAGCAGGCATGGGTGGTTAACCAATGAAAGAGATGCCACGCATGTGATAGGGCTGTATGGGTAATGTTGCCACAGGAACAAGTATCCATGAGCGTTTGCAGGGAGGGGCAGCCCAACTCCATGAGGTCGATACATTGGCAGTAAGACGCCAAAAATGGTTGCAACCATTGACGTTTTTCATTACCTTTCACAAATACCACATTGGCCGAGGACAAGTGTGCTTTCATGACCACGTCCAAATATTTATAGGAAATGGTTCCCTGATTCCAGTCTAGTTGCCTATGATTTTCAATCCACTGGGTTTGTTTACGGTCTTTTTCACACAACAAATCAAAAGCATGGGGTGGTTTAAATAGCAAATGCGTAGCTTGCGATATCCAAAACGTGGTACAATCGATCATGGCCACTTGTTTAAATATAAATTTGTTGTCACCAATTTTAAACCCTTGGCAATCCACAATGAGTGTGCGCAACATGTTGACGCTTGCCTGGACCAAGTTCAACTGACGACTGACTGACGATCAGGTGTGATCATGACATGGACTTACCTGCCATGATAGTTTCAAATTAAGGTTAGGGTAGGACAGGGGGGACATGCAAAAATAAGAATTTAAGAATTACATCATTTTATTATCATAACACGTCTTACAGGCTTTTCTCATTTTAGGATAAGGACGATAGCAACTGATACAACAATATAGTCTCTTGTGTTTGTAACGTCCATAACACCGATGATGTCCCAATGTCTCTAAACTAGGCGTTTTTGATGGTGAGCTGCTCACCGAAGCACCATGGATACCATACGGCCCACATGTATCGTAACTTGTTTTATTTTCATCACCCAGAGACACAAGTGAGGGATAGCTTGAATGACAGGGTATATTTCCCACTTTCATTCTGCACAGGTAGGGGCAGGTGGGTGACCAGCGCTGATGTTCCTGCATGGGTTCATCGCCCTCCTGCCATTGGTCTATGATGATGGGACAAAAGGCACATTTCACTTCATCTCTTGTTTTTAAATAGTAGAATCCAGCAGCCGCCAAGGCTTGAGGGTTTATGAAAGGCACTGGCCATGTGGCAAACGTCTTGAAACGTTGTTCCTCAGAGTTTAAATTCATGGATGTGACGTCTCTTGAGGCTTTAAAGCAAGACATGACTGAGCGGCTTGACGTGGGATGACCTGTTATTTATACACTCGTCACTTGGTTGGACAGTGGATAATAGTTGACTTGTTTGTGATGAATAATCAAACAGTAGGCCGTCGTATTGGCTGGTACATTGTCATGCGTTTCAAAATCTAGTCGAATATCGATATTGGATGGCTTGACAGACTCTTCCAGGTAAGAACAGTCAAAGACAATCAGTGGTGCTCTTGCCTTAAACGCTTGGGGTAGTAGCATGGGGCCGTTCTCTTTTTGATAATACGACCATCGAAATTTAGAAAACAAGTCGTACAGAGGGCCAAACTTATTTTTTGAAAAATCCAAATCCAGTCCTTCATAGGGAAACACGGCTCCCTTGAGGAAAAGACGTGCATTTCTCAATTGCAGATGATCGAATTGCGTGGCATCTTTGGTTTGTTGATACTTGCGATTCGTTTGAAATCCCACGATCAGGTAGAGAGGTCTCTCTGTATAGCGAGCTGTTTTTACAGACCAACTGTGTGTGTTGGTGGTGGGCAATAGCGGATACTCATGGAGTGCCCAGCTTCTAAATTCCATGGGTAGAGGCATATCTCTCTTTACCATTTTGAGTACGTCCAGTTTTTTGCTATCGTTAAGGGTCACATGGGGGACTTTCCATAGCAAGCGTTGTAGTTGAATTTTTGAATCGATGGGGGCATTGTCGGCTCCCTTGAGTGCATTATTATCACTCCTGTCTCTCACTAGATAAAGCACTTGCCTTGCATTAACCACAATGCGTTGGTGATCTTCAGCAAAGCCTAGAATCAGTTTAAGAGGTAAATATCCAGTAAAGGTTCCATCGGTGTGTACCATCCAGTCATTGGTCGAGTCAGGACACCAACCTGCCATGCAAAGTGTTTTACCTTCTTCCTCACTATAAGAGGGGTATAGTTTCATGACACTGGAAATGCCCACATTTCGAGTGCTATCCACCACGATATCGTTAATGACATACCGCACTTCAGAAAACAGAAAGGCCAAACCATGGTTGGCCAACTTGGATGTGGTGGGTGTAGAGCCATCGGCTTTGGTGAGCCGACCTTCAATCTGAATAACACTTTCATGCGGTAGGGTGTAAATATCTTGGTTGTTGATAACAAATTGAATTTCATCATTGTTATTGAGTCCAGGTGTTTGAGTTTGATAGGAATGGAGATCAATTCTTACCACTCCTGGTTGCTCCTCGATGTGGTTCGCTATCTCTAGGATAGAATTCATTATGAGGGTTGACGTGGTGACCCAAATGCTGTAAAATCTGCTTGCCTTGAGATGTTAACGTGTATTCACGTGGCAAACAACTAACACTATTCCTAGACGGTGTTGTTGCTTTATACACAAATTTCATAGTGGCTTTAGCACCAACTTGTAAGTCACTGGTGTGGTAGAATCTAGATCAATGAGTTGTTGATCTCTATTGATCAGTCTTAATGTTATATTACTAATACTATCGACAGCCACAGCATGAAAAAGCACCACTGGAGGGTTTTCACGAATAATATACCCATTGGGCGATGTCACAATAAAGTCATAAAGCGAATGCGATGGTTCTTGATTGGTGTACACTTGGCTAATAATATTACACGTCACCGACACATGATGGTCCTCAATGAATTTCACTTCATGGTCCGATTCATGTTTTTTGTTGGGCTCCAACACACGTGGTTTAAATCCTAGTAATGGGCCAATGGAATCGGGGTGTGTTTTAAAGTCAATGTTGAAGGTAGAGAAAATACTGCAGCGATGAGTGTTAGTATTGCCTACAAGTTCAAACTTGTGCGTTCCATCGAGAAATGACTTTAAACCATACTGATTGATCAACACCACATAAATGTGTTCATAAATATCATCGATCGTGTATCCACCAGAGTTCAGGGTGAGCACAGAATCATCATAGTAAAACTTGTTGTTCACATTTTCACGTATGTTGTATATTCGATTGTACGTTTCAAGAGAAACAAGTCCTAAACCATAGGGATTTTCACTCAATTCGATAGGCGGGTAAAAGTCTAGGCTGACTTCAGGTCCACGTCCATGCACTGTAAACGTTTTACTTTCTGCCGACATACTGGTTTCGTTTTTGCTTATGCAGCGTCTTATATAAAAAAAAATAAACACAAACGTCCACACTGTTGGCTGTTAAACGTTTGCTCACGTTTCACATTATAATATATCTTGATCCTGTTTCCAAAATAGGTCACTAGTTCCATGGGCGGAGGCAAATTCCCAAAACTGTCAAAGTACCATACCATGGATCCCTCTTTGACATAAGCTACATAATGCGTTCCTGGTCCTCGGTGATCATCCAAATTGACAACAGCACATTCCTGTTTCCAGGGTCGTGGGGGTAATTGGTTTCGCATAAACACACCTCGAAAATGAGAAAGCTTTAGTTGTTTAGCATAGCTTTCCACTTGTTGATGCGTCAGGGCATGTCTTGCTATGGCTGAGGTTAATTTTTTTTTTTAATATTTCGAAATGGTGAAATCCCAAATCCTTGTTGATAAAAGGCTGGCTTTAAATTGGCATTTCTAGCCCCCATGACAATCGCTTCCATCGTTTCATTGTGTCGCTGACTTTCTTTGAGTTGTTGCTTGCCCTGCTGCGCGGCGTTAATGGTTTTCGCCACTGCACTGGCACCGCCCAAAAGTGAACCTAGAGCAGCCAACCCGGCAAATAATGCAGGTAAAAATCCCGCTCGTTTGGGGACGGGAATCACTCGCCCTTGGTTTGAAACCTGTCGCCGACGTTTTGGAATAACATGTCTCTGTGCTGCTCGAAGGGCTTTCCTTATGGTCAATACATTATTTTTTCTTTTTTTCTTTCGCAAGGGCTTGTCCTCGAATGTTGTAAGCCCAGGCTTTGCCAAGGACAAAGTCCTTTTTTTAGTCTTTCTCACTGCATACCTTTGTTTCACCATGATGATAATGACCAACAACCTTTCACAAGAAAGTTTAAATCACAACTAACGTCAGATGGTTATTTCATGGCTGTATATTCCAATTCCACATAAAGTGGGAAATCGTTTATGGTTTTTCCCGCTTGCTTTTCATTCCATGTCAACATGAGGTGAAAGGATAATTCGTCACCAGCATTGACCATTTCATGGTTATGGACCAACATCCTATGACCATTTATCTTTATTTGTAAATGGTTCTCAACAGGTATGGCATATTTGATGTGAATGGTTCCATCATAGTGTAAACGATAGTGGCTTAAACCCGAAGCAAGCACATAGGTCAAGTGCTGATCATGGACTAACGATAAATGGTTTCTGTCAATCACAGGTTTTTCATTTGTCAGATACACTAAAAATACAGATGGGATAAATTTATAAAGCCTTTTCATTTCATAGGTCATGTAACGCTTGGTACAAACATCGTCTTCGTCTTGTGGGTCTTCCACGTGAATAATCCGATGGTGATTAGCGCTATAGCCATTCACCGTAAGCTGGGGCACTTTGTCATAAAACTCATACACTTTGTTATCCACATACTTTTTCGTAGTAACGTCTGTAGACACTTGAGGATGTTTCACATGGGTTAACCGCTTTCCCTTAAAGTCATAATCTCCCTGTTTTGTGCGTGGCACTACTGACCTATCCACATAGTGTTTATTAGCAGGATCTGTTTCTTGTTTAGGATCATGTATGGAGACAGGCCTAGCTTTGGCCATCAACGCACGTCCAAAGACATCCATCGTCAACCTGTAGTACCAGTCTACTGTTTCTATGACAAGGCTCGGTGTCCTGTATATAGACAGCCTGCTAGCCTGTCTAAGCCTTAGTTGAAATGAAGATTATTAAGCAGCAAGAGTCATTCCCCGTGGGGGACATGGTTTCTCATCTCTGTCCCACATCACGTGAACAACGCCATGGTTCACTGTTTCCATCTTTCATTCGCTGCATCATTGTGGGGCCTTCCGGCTGTGGAAAGACTAATCTTTTGCTAACGCTCATCACAGCGCCCAATGGTCTGCGTTTTCAAAATATTTATATTTTTGCAAAATCTCTCTACCAACCCCTCTACGTGTTTCTGGATCAAGTCATGTCTGGATTACAAAAAGAGAATATGGGTTATTTTACATTTTCCATGCAAGAAAATGTGATTTCACCGGATGAGGTAAAGCCTGATTCACTCATGATTTTCGATGATGTATCCACTGAACGTCAAGGCATCATTCAAAGCTATTTCAGCATGGGTCGCCACAAACATATCGATTGCTTCTATCTTGGACAAACGTATTCAAAAATGTCCAAACAGTTGATTCGTGACAATGCCAATGTCATTGTTTTATTTCGCCAGGACGAGAGGAACAGTCGTCACATTTATAATGAACATGTGAATCCGGATATGACCTTTCAAATGTTTACAGAATTGTGTGCCAAGTGTTGGAACACTCAACGTCATGCCTGTTTAGTGATTGACAAACAAAGTGAACTCAACCAAGGACGGTATCGCTTAGGGTTTGATCATTGTATTGCTATTTAAGGCCCTGTCTCATTACCCGGCAAGTCATTTGTCAAGACACCATGGCGTTAGCAGAGAGTCAATTGAAAAAGCATATTATTAGAGCAAAAAATACTATTCGCCAAACGTTTCGTCAATTGAAACAATCACGTGCCAATCATGCTTTGTTTATTCAGCAACATTTAGCACCTCCACTAAAAGCCATGTTGAAACCCTCTTTCAAGCCATCTGAAACGCTACCCACCGTTTCACAAGCCACGCAGACGCTGCACTAGGACCCTGAGGAAGAGGAAGAGGAACAGGAAGATTTGACTAGTGTTAGTGAAGTTGAGGATGAGGAGGAACAAGTGTTTACGCCTCAAAATAAGGCCGCACCCCTTGCAGAGTTTTTGAGAAAAAAGATATCCTTGGCCATGGTCGAAACACCTTGCCCTTCCAGGGCGTCTCCGTTTTCACAACTCTTGGCCACCCCTCAACATAAAGCTCAACTGAAAACCATTTTAATAAAATATTATGGATCAACATTGGAACCCTATTTCACCGATCTATTTATTGGAAACACAGATACCACGTATGGTGTTCGCTATGAGAATGATAGTTTTAAAATTGGCGATTCATCCATTAAATTTGCACGTACTGAAGCTGTCATTAAAAACATCAACTATAAATTAACGCCAGGACTGTTAAAGCTGCTCTTTTCTCGGACCCCCTCTTCCCATGATTATACGTCAGAGGATCTTGACAAATATAAATCCATTTTATTGGATACCCATGCCCACAAAAGACAGTATGATCCCGCTCAACAAGTGAATGCCAATATATCTCAAAAATATAAAACCATCATTGCAAAAATGTTTCCCACCAGTCAAAGTACTCGTCGTAAAGCGTCCGCTTCGGGAGTGACATTTAAACCATTAAAACCCCTTGTGGATGTTACCTACTGGCACAATCCCAATAAGCTCGTCCAGCGGCTACATTTGTTGCATGCCTCACGTCAAGCTGGCCACACCGGTCACGATTGGGAAATTCAAGAAATTGAACAAGAACTTCGAAATGCCAAAATTATTGTTTAAGCCCTCACCCATTAAAATGGGTATTGCTCACGAGTTGCATCGCCCAGCTAGGCGTCACTATCCGCGACTCAAGGTGATTTCACGAGGTGTGGATGAACTTTGGCAGGCTGACTTGGTTGAAATGATACCCTATGCTGACGTTAACGACGGTGTACGCTATATGTTGACCGTCATTGATGTCTATTCCAAAATGGCCTTTGTTGAACCTGTGCGTCGCAAGTCTGGTCCACTAGTTACCAAGGCCTTTCAACATATTATTCAACACTCCAAACGTCAACCTCAGCTGCTACAAACTGACCAGGGGAAAGAATTTTTCAACAAGGATTTCTCCAGTTTTCTCAAATCTAAGGATATTCACCATTACACCACGTACAGCAAACTCAAAGCCAGTGTGGTCGAACGGTTCAACCGAACTTTGAAAACCCATATGTGGAAAGCGTTTACCGCTCAGGGCAGTTATCGCTGGTTGGACATGTTACCTGAACTAGTGTCACGTTACAATGACACCAAACATAGAACGATTGGGACCAAGCCACGCCTCGTGACTATAAATATTCAGCGATTGGATAAACTGTTTAACCCCATAAAAACAGCCGATCCTAAACGTCACCGACTGAACATTGGGGATTTTGTTCGTGTGAGCAAATTTAAGTCTGCCTTCGATAAGGGCTACACGCCTCTGTGGGGGACTGAACTATTTCGAATTCGTCGAGTCAACTTGGACACTCCAGTCACCTATTTACTCGAGGACCTCAACCGTCAACCCATAAAAGGTAGATTTTATCTCCATGAACTTCAGAAAACAGCATTTCCTCAGCATTATCTTGTGGAAAAAGTGTTGAAACAAAAAGGAAATAAACTCTACGTCAAATGGTTAGGGTTTAACTCTACGTTTAATTCTTGGATCAATAAATTACATGTTGTGTGAACCTGTGTACTTTTTATTTATTCACACATGTTGTACACCCCCTATAGCTCTGTGTGTACAGCGCTCCGCGCTTCGTGCATGTTCATACATGTTTGTCTTTCCATTTCCTCCTGTGTTCTCTCATACATTACCCCTCCCCTCTCCCTCCCTTCACCTCCCACCACTGCTGTTTGCAGCTCTTGCCTATCTATTGGTAGTGACATAATTCCCACAAGTTGCATCATACTTTTTACTGATTCAGCGATTCCCACGCTTTGAACATACTCTTATCGTGCAGGTGGACAGCTAACGTCCAAGGTGAACACCTGTGGCAGATCAAATTTCACATGAACTTGCATTTTGTCACGTACGAAGCAAAACAGGATGTGACTTGTTAACAGTTATCGCGCACGTGGACAGCTAACGTCCAAGATGAACACCTGCGGTAGATCAAATTTCACATGAACTTGCATTTTGTCACGTACGAAGCAAGACAGGATGTCACTGGTTTAGCCTACATGTGGTTTCACACATGTGTTCATATGCCTTTCGCTCTTCCCTGCCACCACAATGGTCAGATTATTTCACCTTGATGCGTCATGGTCATTTTTCCATTGCACCTGTTGTCAAGTCAGATCAACGCCTTCCAATAAGCTCAAATGACCTTCACCTCCTGTAAGTTTGTTTTCTGTACTCGCTTCGACCAACATAGAACCAAGCTCTCATTACCGTTTACACGTTAAAGGTAAAAGGTGTGAAAAAACGCACGCTCGCTCTGTCATACACCGACCCGCCGAAATAGCGATTGTTCTATTAAGCATGGTCCTTGTGGTTAACGATAGGTTCATTGACACACACACCCAGCCGTATCGTCTCTCTCAACCACCACGCTTCATGGACATTATAAACAGGTAACGGTAAAGAATTTTTTTTCAACATGTACGGCGTTAGGCCCTTTGTGAATTATTTTTTTGAAAAAAAAACTAACACATTTGAAAGGGGGCGTTAGCCCGAGTCCTAGGACACCTCGTACATGTCTCTAGCGTTATTGGTTCATGAGATATCGGCAAAAATCACAAAAAACACGTGTTTACCCCAAAATCGAGTTTCCAAATTTTTTAAAGAAATATAACGAGTGATCCATAGCAAAGAGGACGTCACTCCGAGTCCTTGGACCCGTCGTACATGCCTCTAGCGTTATTGGTTCGCGAGATATAGCAAAAAGTTTAAAATCACGGTTTACCCCAAAATATTCTGTTTCCATCATTCTCAAAAACTTTAACCTATTACCAAAATACACAGGGTTTCGAGACAAGCCATTTGACACGTCATAGGACCAAATCCGACCATGCTATCGTGAGATATCGGAAAAAGTCTAAAATCACGGTTTTACCCCCAAAAAGCCTGTTTCCCTCATTCTCAAAACTTTAACCTATTAATAACATGTATAGGGCTTCGAGACAATCGATTTGACACGTCACACGTCCAAATCCGACCTTGCGTTTGAGAGATATCAGCAAACTTCGTAGGAAAGTAGGCGACTATCTGGCTCTCTCCTCACCACCAAAACCTCTTCTTATCAATCATTTTTTTTTCAAAGAGCTCGCCCTCTTACAAATATCCCAAGTGCGCATGCGTAAAAAACAAAAACAAAAATGTTCATCCATAGCGGCAGCCAGAAAAACGAATGCGCGATATGAGCAACAACATTTAAGTTCATTTCAACAGCGCACCTTATACATGTCGTAATTGAAAAGAGACTTACACTAAAAATTACAATTTCACCCCCTAGTAGGGTAAGGTTTTATTTAGGGGTTGAAATGAGTGGTCCATAGCAAAGCCCCCGTCATCCCGAGTCCAACGACACCTCATTCGTGAATCTCCGACCAAGGGTTCGGGAGTTATCGGCTCGCATTGGGAGTAGTGGTGGGGGGGGTTAGAAGTACCACTATCCCCCTACTCCTTGGCAATCCAAATAAGGTCTTGAATATTCCAGAAGGGAATATGATGCAGTTTCCATTTGAGCAGATGAATTATCAATAAATGATCAAAATGGTCCGGTTAGCTCAAACAATGCCAGCGTTTCGCCCCAGTGTGCCGTTGGGCTCGTCAGTTGGTACAGACACACCTAACAATACGCGTGGCTAGCACATACTGAGAAGGCCATGCAAGACACAAAATACAAGCAGTATTGACGTCACGAGCATGCCAATGTGCTACGGGAGTCAAGCTCCCTTTCATAAAGACAAAAGCCTTACCTTGGCAAACCAAATAAGGTTTTGAATATTCCAGAAGGGAATATGATGCAGTTTCCATTTGAGCGGATGAATTATCAATAAATGATCAAGATGGTCCGGTTAGCTCAAACAATGCCAGCGTTTCGCCCCAGTGTGCCGTTCGGCTCGTCAGTTGGAAAAGACACACCTACCAATACGCGTGGCTAGCACATACTGAGAAGGCCATGCAAGACACAAAATACAAGCAGTATTGACGTCACGAGCATGCCAATGTGCTACGGGAGTCAAACTCCCTTTCATAAAGACAAAAGCCTTACCTTGGCAATCCAAATAATGTTTTGAATATTCCAGAAGGGAATATGGTGCAGTTTCCATTTGAGCGGATGAATTATCAATGAATGATCAAAATGGTCGGGTTAGCTCAAACAATGCCAACGTTTCGTCCCAGTGTGCCGTTGGGCTCGTCAGTTGGTACATACACGCCTACCAATACGCGTGGCTAGCACATACTTAGAAGGCCATGCAAGACACAAAATGCAAGCAGTATTGACGTCACGATCATGCCAATGTGCTACGGTATCCAACTCCCTTTAATAAAGACAAAATCCTTACCTTGGCAATCCAAATAATGTTTTGAATATTCCAGAAGGGAATATGGTGCAGTTTCCATTTGAGCGGATGAATTATCAATAAATGATCAAAATGGTCTGGTTAGCTCAAACAATGCCAGCGTTTCGACCCAGTGTGCCGTAGGGCTCGTCAGTTGGTACAGACACACCTACCAATACGCGAGGCTAGCTAATACAGAGAAGGCCAGGCAAGACACAAAATACAAGCAGTATTGACGTCACGAGCATGCCAATGTGCTACGGTATCCAACTCCCTTTCATAAAGACAAAAGCCTTACCTTGGCAATCCAAATTAGGTTTTGAATATTCCAGAAGGGAATATGATGAATTTTCCATTTGTGCGGATGAATTATCAATAAATGATCACAATGGTCGGGTTAGCTCAAACAATGTCAGCCTTTCGCCCCAGTGTGCCGTTGGGCTCGTCGGTTGGTACAGACACACCTACCAATACGCATGGCTAGCACATACTGAGAAGGCCATGCAAGATACAAAATACAAGCAGTATTGACGTCACGAGCATGCCAATGTGCTACGTGAGTCAAACTCCCTTTCATGAAGACAAAAGCCTTACCTTGGCAATCCAAATAAGGTTTTGAATATTCCAGAAGGGAATATGGGGCAATTTCCATTTGAGAGGATGAATCATCAATAAATGAACAAAATGGTCCGGTTAGCTCAAACAATACCAGCGTTTCGCCCCAGTGTGCCATTGGGCTCGTCAGTTGGTACAGACACACCTACCAATACGCGTGGCTAGCACATACTGAGAAGGCCATGCAAGTCACAAAATATTAGCAGTATTGACGTCACGAGCATGCCAATGTGCTACGGGAGTCAAACTCCCTTTCATAAAGGCAAAAGCCTTACCTTGGCAATCCAAATAAGGTTTTGAATATTCCGGAAGGGAATATGATGCAGTTTCCATTTGAGCGGATGAATTATCAATAAATGATCAAAATCGTCCGGTTAGCTCAAAAAATGCCAGCGTTTCGCCCCAGTGTGCCGTTGGGCTCGTCAGTTGGTAAAGACACACCTACCAATACACGAGGCTAGCACTAACTGAGAAGGCCATGCAAGACACAAAATACAAGCAGTATTGACGTCACGAGCATGCCAATGTGATACGGGAGTCAAACTCCCTTTCATGAAGACAACAGCCTTACCTTGGCAATCCAAATAATATTTTGAATATTCCAGAAGGGAATATGGTGCAGTTTCCATTTGAGCGGATGAATTATCAATAAATCATCAAAATGGTCCGGTTAGCTCAAACAATGCCAGCGTTTCGCCCCAGTGTGCCGTTGGGTTCGTCAGTTGGTACAGACAAACCTACCAATACGCGCGGCTAGCACATACTGAGAGAGCCATGCAGGACACAAAATACAAGCAGTATTGACGTCACGAGCATGTCAATGTCCTACGGGTGTCAAACTCCCTTTCATAATGACAAAAGCCTTACCTTGGCAATCCAAATACGGTTTTGAATATTCCAGAATGGAATATAATGCAGTTTCCATTTGAGCGTATGAATTATCAATAAATGATCAAAATGGTCCGGTTAGCTCAAACAATGCCAGCGTTTCGCCCCAGTGTGCCGTTGGGCTCGTCAGTTGGTACAGACACACCTACCAATACGCGTGGCTAGCACATACTGAGAAGGCCATGCAAGACACAAGATACAAGCAGTATTGACGTCACGAGCATGCCAATGTGCTACGGGAGTCAAACTCCCTTTCATAAAGACAAAAGCCTTACCATGGCAATCCAAATCAGGTTTTGAATATTCCAGAAGGGAATATGATGGAATTTCCATTTGAGCGGATGAATTATCAATAAATGATCAAAATGGTCCGGTTAGCTCAAACAATGCCAGCGTTTCGCCCCAGTGTGCCGTTGGGCTCGTCAGTTGGTACAGACACACCTACCAATACGCGCGGCTGGCACATACAGAGAAGGCCATTCAAGACACAAAATACAAGCAGTATTGACTTCACGAGCATGCCAATGTGCTACGGGAGTCAAACTCCCTTTCATAAAGACAAAAGCCTTACCTTGGCAATTCAAATATGGTTTTGAATATTCCAGAAAGGAATATGATGCAGTTTCCATTTGAGCGGATGAATTATCAATAAATGATCAAAATGGTCGGGTTAGCTCAAACAATGCCAGCGTTTCGCCCCAGTGTGCCGTTGGGCTCGTCAGTTGGTACAGACACTCCTACCAATTCGCGTGGCTAGCACATACTGAGAAGGCCATGCAAGACACAAAATACAAGCAGTATTGACGTCACGAGAATGCCAATGTGCTACGGGAGTCAAAATCCCTTTCATCGAGACAACAGCCTTACCTTGGCAATCCAAATAAGGTTTTGAATATTCCAGAAGGGAATATGGTGCAGTTTCCATTTGAGCGGATGAATTATCAATAAACGATAAAATCGTCCGGTTAGCTCAAACAATGCCAGCGTTTCGCCCCAGTGTGCCGTTGGGCTTGTCAGTTGGTACAGACACACCTACCAATACGCGCGGCTAGCTCATACTGAGAAGGCCATGCAAGACACAAAATATAAGCAGTATTGACGTCACGAGCATGCCAATGTGCTACGGGAGTCAAACTCCCTCTCATAAAGACAAAAGCCTTACCTTGGCAATCCAAATACGGTTTTGAATATTCCAGAAGGGAATATGATGCAGTTTCCATTTGAGCGGATGAATTATCTATAAATGATCAAAATGGCCCGTTTAGCACAAACAATGCCAGCGTTTCGCCCCAGTGTGCCGTTGGGCTCGTCAGTTGGTATAGACACACCAACCAATACGCGTGGCTAGCACATACTGAGAAGGCCATTCAAGACACAAAATACAAGCAGTATTGACGTCACGAACATGTCAATGTGCTACGGGAATCAAACTCCCTTTCATAAAGACAAAAGCCTTACATTGGCAATCCAAATAAGGTTTTGAATATTCCAGAAGGGAATATGATGCAGTTTCCATTTGAGCGGATGAATTATCAATAAATGATCAAAATGGTCCGGTTAGCTCAAACAATGCCTGCGTTTCGACCCAGTGTGCCGTTGGGCTCGTCAGTTGGTACAGACACACCTACCAATACGCGTGGTTAGCTTATACCGAGAAGGCCATGCAAGACACAATATACAAGCAGTATTTACGTCACGAGCATGCCAATGTGCTACGGGAATTAAACTCCCTTTCATCGAGACAATAGCCTTACCTTGGCAATCCAAATAAGGTTTTGAATATTCCTGAAGGGAATATGGTGCAGTTTCCATTTGAGCGGATGAATTATCAATAAATCACCAAAATGGTCCGGTTTGCTCAAACAATGCCAGCGTTTCGCCCCAGTGTGCCGTTGGGCTCGTCAGTTGGTACAGACACATCTACCAATACGCACGGCTAGCACATACTGAGAAGGCCATGCAAGACACAAAATACAAGCAGTATTGACGTCACGAGCATGCCAATGTGCTACGGGAGTCAAACTCCCTTTCAGAAAGACAAAAGCCTTACCTTGGCAATCCAAATAAGGTTTTGAATATTCCAGAAGTGAATATGATATAATTTCCATTTGAGCGGATGAATTATCAATAAATGATCAAAATGCTCCGGTTAGCTCAAACAATGCCAGCGTTTCGACCCAGTGTGCCGTTGGGCTCGTCAGTTGGTAAAGACACACCTACCAATACGCACGGCTAGCACATACTGAGAAGGCCATGCAAGACACAAAATACAAGCAGTATTGACGTCACGAGCGTGCCAATGTGTTACGGGAAACAAACTCCCTTTCATCGAGACAAAAGCCATACCTTGGCAATCCAAATAAGGTTTTGAATATTCCATAAGGGAATATGATGCAGTTTCCATTTGAGCGGATGAATTATCAATAAATGATCAAAATGGTCGGGTTAGCTCAAACAATGCCAGCGTTTCGCCCCAGTGTGCCGTTGGGCTCGTCAGTTGGTACAGACACACCTAAGATTACGCGTGGCTAGCAAATACTGAGAAGGCCTTGCAAGACACAAAATACAAGCAGTATTGACTTCACGAGCGTGCCAATGTGTTACGGGAAACAAACTCCCTTTCATCGAGACAAAAGCCTTACCTTGGCAATCCAAATAAGGTTTTGAATATTCCAGAAGGGAAAATGATGCAGTTTCCATTTGAGCGGATGAATTATCAATAAATGATCAAAATGGTCCGGTTAGCTCAAACAAAGCCAGCATTTCGCCCCAGTGTGCCGTTGGGCTCGTCAGTTGGTACAGACACGCCTACCAATACGCGTGGCTAGCACATACTGAGAAGGCCATGCAAGACACAAAATACAAGCAGTATTGACGACACGAGCATGCCAATGTGCTACGGGAGTCAAACTCCCTTTCATCAGGACAAAAGCCTTACCTTGGCAATCCAAATAAGGTTTTGAATATTCCAGAAGGGAAAATGATGCAGATTCCATTTGAGCGGATGAAATATCAATAAATGATCAAAATGGTCCGGTTAGCTCAAACAATGCCAGCGTTTCGCCCAAGTGTGCCGTAGGGCTTCTCAGTTGGTACAGACACGCATACCAATACGCGTGGCCAGCACATACTGAGAAGGCCATGCAAGACACAAAATACAAGCGGTCTTGACGTCACGAGCGCGCCAATATGCTACTGGAGTCAAACTCCTTTTCATAGAGACAAAAGCCTTACCTTGGCAATACAAATAAGGTTTTGAATATTCCAGAAGGGAATATGATGCAGTTTCCATTTGAGCGGATGAATTGTCAATAAATGATCAAAATTGTCCGGTTAGCTCAAACAATGCCAGCGTTTCGCCCCAGTGTGCCGTTGGGCTCGTCAGTTGGTAATGACACACGTACCAATAGGCGTGGCTAGCACATACTGAGAAGGCTATGCAAGACACAAAATACAAGCAGTGTTGACGTCACGAGCATGCCAATGTGCTACGGGAGTCAAACTCCCTTTCATAAAGACAAAAGCCTTACCTTGGCAATCCAAATAAGGTTTTGAATATTCCGGAAGGGAATATGATGCAGTTTCCATTTGCTCGGATGAATTATCAATAAATCATCAAAGTAGTCCGGTTAGCTCAAACAATGCCAGCGTTTCGCCCCACTGTGCCGTTGGGCTCGTCAGTTGGGACAGACACATCTACAAATACGCGTGGCTAACACATACTGAGAAGGCCATGCAAGACACAAAATACAAGCAGTATTGACGTCACGAGCATGCCAACGTGCTACGGGAGTCAAGCTCCCTTTCATAAGTAAAAAGCCTTACCTTGGCAATCCAAATAAGGTTTTGAATATTCCAGAAGGGAATATGATGCAGTTTCCATTTGAACGGATGAATTATCAATAAATGATCAAAATGGTCCGGTTAGCTCAAACATTGCCAGCGATTCGCCCCAGTGTGCCGTTGGGCTCGTCAGTTGGTACAGACTCACCTACCAATAGGCGTGGCTAGCACATACTGAGAAGGTCATGCAAGAAAAAAATACATGCAGTATCGACGTCACGAGCACGCCAATGTGCTACGGGAGTCCAACTCCCTTTCATAAAGACAAAAGCCTTACCTAAGCAAACCAAATAAGCTTTTGAATATTCCAGAAGGGAATATGATGCAATTTCCATTTGAGCGGAAGATTTATCAATAAATGAGCAAAATGGTCCAGATAGTTCAAACAATGCCAGCGTTTCGCCCCAGTGTGCCGTTGGGCTCGTGAGTTGGTACAGACGCACCTACCAATACGCGTGGCTAGCACATACTGAGAAGGCCATGCAAGACACAAAATACAAGCAGTATTGACGTCACGAGCGTGCCAATGTGCTACGGGAATCAAACTCCCTTTCATAAAGACAAAAGCCTTACATTGGCAATCCAAATAAGGTTTTGAATATTCCAGAAGGGAATATGATGCAGTTTCCATTTGAGCGGATGAATTATCAATAAATGATCAAAATGGTCCGGTTAGCTCAAACAATGCCTGCGTTTCGACCCAGTGTGCCGTTGGGCTCGTCAGTTGGTACAGACACACCTACCAATACGCGTGGTTAGCTTATACCGAGAAGGCCATGCAAGACACAATATACAAGCAGTATTTACGTCACGAGCATGCCAATGTGCTACGGGAATTAAACTCCCTTTCATCGAGACAATAGCCTTACCTTGGCAATCCAAATAAGGTTTTGAATATTCCTGAAGGGAATATGGTGCAGTTTCCATTTGAGCGGATGAATTATCAATAAATCACCAAAATGGTCCGGTTTGCTCAAACAATGCCAGCGTTTCGCCCCAGTGTGCCGTTGGGCTCGTCAGTTGGTACAGACACATCTACCAATACGCACGGCTAGCACATACTGAGAAGGCCATGCAAGACACAAAATACAAGCAGTATTGACGTCACGAGCATGCCAATGTGCTACGGGAGTCAAACTCCCTTTCAGAAAGACAAAAGCCTTACCTTGGCAATCCAAATAAGGTTTTGAATATTCCAGAAGTGAATATGATGTAATTTCCATTTGAGCGGATGAATTATCAATAAATGATCAAAATGCTCCGGTTAGCTCAAACAATGCCAGCGTTTCGACCCAGTGTGCCGTTGGGCTCGTCAGTTGGTAAAGACACACCTACCAATACGCACGGCTAGCACATACTGAGAAGGCCATGCAAGACACAAAATACAAGCAGTATTGACGTCACGAGCGTGCCAATGTGTTACGGGAAACAAACTCCCTTTCATCGAGACAAAAGCCATACCTTGGCAATCCAAATAAGGTTTTGAATATTCCATAAGGGAATATGATGCAGTTTCCATTTGAGCGGATGAATTATCAATAAATGATCAAAATGGTCGGGTTAGCTAAAACAATGCCAGCGTTTCGCCCCAGTGTGCCGTTGGGCTCGTCAGTTGGTACAGACACACCTAAGATTACGCGTGGCTAGCAAATACTGAGAAGGCCTTGCAAGACACAAAATACAAGCAGTATTGACTTCACGAGCGTGCCAATGTGTTACGGGAAACAAACTCCCTTTCATCGAGACAAAAGCCTTACCTTGGCAATCCAAATAAGGTTTTGAATATTCCAGAAGGGAAAAT
This sequence comes from Meconema thalassinum, assembly GCA_946902985.2. Lineage (NCBI taxonomy): Eukaryota > Metazoa > Arthropoda > Insecta > Orthoptera > Tettigoniidae > Meconema > Meconema thalassinum. Next base: position 347,007,543 of record OX336390.1, read on the forward strand.
GATGCAGTTTCCATTTGAGCGGATGAATTATCAATAAATGATCAAAATGGTCCGGTTAGCTCAAACAAAGCCAGCATTTCGCCCCAGTGTGCCGTTGGGCTCGTCAGTTGGTACAGACACGCCTACCAATACGCGTGGCTAGCACATACTGAGAAGGCCATGCAAGACACAAAATACAAGCAGTATTGACGACACGAGCATGCCAATGTGCTACGGGAGTCAAACTCCCTTTCATCAGGACAAAAGCCTTACCTTGGCAATCCAAATAAGGTTTTGAATATTCCAGAAGGGAAAATGATGCAGATTCCATTTGAGCGGATGAAATATCAATAAATGATCAAAATGGTCCGGTTAGCTCAAACAATGCCAGCGTTTCGCCCAAGTGTGCCGTAGGGCTTCTCAGTTGGTACAGACACGCATACCAATACGCGTGGCCAGCACATACTGAGAAGGCCATGCAAGACACAAAATACAAGCGGTCTTGACGTCACGAGCGCGCCAATATGCTACTGGAGTCAAACTCCTTTTCATAGAGACAAAAGCCTTACCTTGGCAATACAAATAAGGTTTTGAATATTCCAGAAGGGAATATGATGCAGTTTCCATTTGAGCGGATGAATTGTCAATAAATGATCAAAATTGTCCGGTTAGCTCAAACAATGCCAGCGTTTCGCCCCAGTGTGCCGTTGGGCTCGTCAGTTGGTAATGACACACGTACCAATAGGCGTGGCTAGCACATACTGAGAAGGCTATGCAAGACACAAAATACAAGCAGTGTTGACGTCACGAGCATGCCAATGTGCTACGGGAGTCAAACTCCCTTTCATAAAGACAAAAGCCTTACCTTGGCAATCCAAATAAGGTTTTGAATATTCCGGAAGGGAATATGATGCAGTTTCCATTTGCTCGGATGAATTATCAATAAATCATCAAAGTAGTCCGGTTAGCTCAAACAATGCCAGCGTTTCGCCCCACTGTGCCGTTGGGCTCGTCAGTTGGGACAGACACATCTACAAATACGCGTGGCTAACACATACTGAGAAGGCCATGCAAGACACAAAATACAAGCAGTATTGACGTCACGAGCATGCCAACGTGCTACGGGAGTCAAGCTCCCTTTCATAAGTAAAAAGCCTTACCTTGGCAATCCAAATAAGGTTTTGAATATTCCAGAAGGGAATATGATGCAGTTTCCATTTGAACGGATGAATTATCAATAAATGATCAAAATGGTCCGGTTAGCTCAAACATTGCCAGCGATTCGCCCCAGTGTGCCGTTGGGCTCGTCAGTTGGTACAGACTCACCTACCAATAGGCGTGGCTAGCACATACTGAGAAGGTCATGCAAGAAAAAAATACATGCAGTATCGACGTCACGAGCACGCCAATGTGCTACGGGAGTCCAACTCCCTTTCATAAAGACAAAAGCCTTACCTAAGCAAACCAAATAAGCTTTTGAATATTCCAGAAGGGAATATGATGCAATTTCCATTTGAGCGGATGATTTATCAATAAATGAGCAAAATGGTCCAGATAGTTCAAACAATGCCAGCGTTTCGCCCCAGTGTGCCGTTGGGCTCGTGAGTTGGTACAGACGCACCTACCAATACGCGTGGCTAGCACATACTGAGAAGGCCATGCAAGACACAAAATACAAGCAGTATTGACGTCACGAGCGTGCCAATGTGTTACGGGAATCAAACTCCCTTTCATCGAGACAAAAGCCTTACCTTGGCAATCCAAATAATGTCTTGAATATTCCAGAAGGGAATATGATGCAGTTTCCATTTGAGCGGATGAATTATCAATAAATGATCAAAATGGTCCGGTTAGCTCAAACAATGCCAGCGTTTCGCCCCAGTGTGCCGTTGGGCTCGTCAGTTGGTACAGACACACCTAACAATACTCGTGGCTAGCACATACTGAGAAGGCCATGCAAGACACAAAATACAAGCAGTATTGACGTCACGAGCATGCCAATGTGCTACGGTATCCAACTCCCTTTCATAAAGACAAAAGCCTTACTTTGGCAATCCAAATAATGTTTTGAATACTCCAGAAGGGAATATGATGCAGTTTCCATTTGAGCGGATGAATTATCAATAAATGATCAAAATGGTCCGGTTAGCTCAAACAATGCCAGCGTTTCGCCCCAGTGTGCCGTTGGGCTCGTCAATTGGTACAGACACACCTAACAATGCGCGTGGCTAGCACACACTGAGAAGGCCATGCAAGACACAAAATACAAGCAGTATTGACGTCACGAGCATGCCAATGTGCTACGGGATTCAAACTCCCTTTCATCAGGACAAAAGCCTTATCTTGGCAATCCAAATAAGTTTTTGAATATTCCAGAAGGGAATATGATGCAGTTTCCATTTGAGCGGATGAATTATCAATAAATGATCAAAATGGTCCGGTTAGCTCAAACAATGCCAGCGTTTCGCCCCAGTGTGCCGTTGGGCTTGTCAGTTGGTACAGACACGCCTACCAATAGGCGTGGCTAGCACATACTGAGAAGGCCATGCAAGACACAAAATACAAGCAGTATTGACGTCACGAGCGTGCCAATGTGTTACCGGAAACAAACTCCCTTTCATCGAGACAAAAGTCTTACCTTGGCAAGCCAAATAAGGTTTTGAATATTCCAGAAGGGAATATGATGCAGTTTCCATTTGAGCGGATGAATTATCAATAAATGATCAAAATGGTCCGGTTAGCTGAAACAATGCCAGCGTTTCGCCCCAGTGTGCCGTTGGGCTCGTCAGTTGGTACAGACACACTTATGAATACGCGTGGCTAGCACATACTGAGAAGGCCATGCAAGACACAAAATACAAGCAGTATTGACGTCACGAGCATGCCAATGTGCTACGGTATCCAACTCCCTTTCATAAAGACAAAAGCCTTACCTTGGCAATCCAAATAATGTTTTGAATATTCCAGAAGGGAATATGATGCAGTTTCCATTTGAGCGGATGAATTATCAATAAATGATCAAAATGGTCCGGTTAGCTGAAACAATGCCAGCATTTCGCCCCAGTGTGCAGTTGGGCTCGTGAGTTGGTACAGACACACCTACCAATACGCGTGGCTAGCACATACTGAGAAGAACATGCAGGACACAAAATACAAGCAGTATTGACGTCACGAGCGTGCCAATGTGTTACGGGAATCAAACTCCCTTTCATCGAGACAAAAGTCTTACCTTGGCAAGCCAAATAAGGTTTTGAATATTCCAGAAGGGAATATGATGCAGTTTCCATTTGAGCGGATGAATTATCAATAAATGATCATAATGGTCCGGTTAGCTCAAACAATGCCAGCGTTTCGCCCCAGTGTGCCGTTGGGCTCGTCAGTTGGTACAGACACGCCTACCAATACGCGTGGCTAGCACATACTGAGAAGGCCATGCAAGACACAAAATACAAACAGTATTGACGTCACGAGCATGCCAATGTGCTACGGGAGTCAAACTCCCTTTTATAAGACAACAGCCTTACCTTGGCAATCCAAATAAGGTTTTGAATATTCTAGAAGGAAATATGATGCAGTTTCCATTTGAGCGGATGAATTATCAATAAATGATCAAAATGGTCCGGTTAGCTCAAACAATGCCAGCGTTTCGCCCCAGTGTGCCGTTGGGCTCGTCAGTTGGTACAGACTCACCTACCAATAGGCGTGGTGAGCACATACTGAGAAGGCCATGCAAGACACAAGATACAAGCAGTATTGACGTCACGAGCATGCCAATGTGCTACGGGAGTCAAACTCCCTTTCATAAGTAAAAAGCCTCACCTTGGCAATCCAAATAAGGTTTTGAATATTCCAGAAGGGAATATGATGCAGTTTCCATTTGAGCGGATGAATTATCAATAAATGATCATAATGGTCCGGTTAGCTCAAACAATGCCAGCGTTTCGCCCCAGTGTGCCGTTGGGCTCGTCAGTTGGTACAGACACGCCTACCAATACGCACGGCTAGCACATACTGAGAAGGCCATGCAAGACACAAAATACAAGCAGTATTGACGTCACGAGCGTGCCAATGTGTTACGGGAAACAAACTCCCTTTCATCGAGACAAAAGCCATACCTTGGCAATCCAAATAAGGTTTTGAATATTCCATAAGGGAATATGATGCAGTTTCCATTTGAGCGGATGAATTATCAATAAATGATCAAAATGGTCGGGTTAGCTCAAACAATGCCAGCGTTTCGCCCCAGTGTGCCGTTGGGCTCGTCAGTTGGTACAGACACACCTAAGATTACGCGTGGCTAGCAAATACTGAGAAGGCCTTGCAAGACACAAAATACAAGCAGTATTGACTTCACGAGCGTGCCAATGTGTTACGGGAAACAAACTCCCTTTCATCGAGACAAAAGCCTTACCTTGGCAATCCAAATAAGGTTTTGAATATTCCAGAAGGGAAAATGATGCAGTTTCCATTTGAGCGGATGAATTATCAATAAATGATCAAAATGGTCCGGTTAGCTCAAACAAAGCCAGCATTTCGCCCCAGTGTGCCGTTGGGCTCGTCAGTTGGTACAGACACGCCTACCAATACGCGTGGCTAGCACATACTGAGAAGGCCATGCAAGACACAAAATACAAGCAGTATTGACGACACGAGCATGCCAATGTGCTACGGGAGTCAAACTCCCTTTCATCAGGACAAAAGCCTTACCTTGGCAATCCAAATAAGGTTTTGAATATTCCAGAAGGGAAAATGATGCAGATTCCATTTGAGCGGATGAAATATCAATAAATGATCAAAATGGTCCGGTTAGCTCAAACAATGCCAGCGTTTCGCCCAAGTGTGCCGTTGGGCTTCTCAGTTGGTACAGACACGCATACCAATACGCGTGGCCAGCACATACTGAGAAGGCCATGCAAGACACAAAATACAAGCGGTCTTGACGTCACGAGCATGCCAATATGTTACTGGAGTCAAACTCCTTTTCATAGAGACAAAAGCCTTACCTTGGCAATACAAATAAGGTTTTGAATATTCCAGAAGGGAATATGATGCAGTTTCCATTTGAGCGGATGAATTGTCAATAAATGATCAAAATTGTCCGGTTAGCTCAAACAATGCCAGCGTTTCGCCCCAGTGTGCCGTTGGGCTCGTCAGTTGGTAATGACACACGTACCAATAGGCGTGGCTAGCACATACTGAGAAGGCTATGCAAGACACAAAATACAAGCAGTGTTGACGTCACGAGCATGCCAATGTGCTACGGGAGTCAAACTCCCTTTCATAAAGACAAAAGCCTTACCTTGGCAATCCAAATAAGGTTTTGAATATTCCGGAAGGGAATATGATGCAGTTTCCATTTGCTCGGATGAATTATCAATAAATCATCAAAGTAGTCCGGTTAGCTCAAACAATGCCAGCGTTTCGCCCCACTGTGCCGTTGGGCTCGTCAGTTGGGACAGACACATCTACAAATACGCGTGGCTAACACATACTGAGAAGGCCATGCAAGACACAAAATACAAGCAGTATTGACGTCACGAGCATGCCAACGTGCTACGGGAGTCAAGCTCCCTTTCATAAGTAAAAAGCCTTACCTTGGCAATCCAAATAAGGTTTTGAATATTCCAGAAGGGAATATGATGCAGTTTCCATTTGAACGGATGAATTATCAATAAATGATCAAAATGGTCCGGTTAGCTCAAACATTGCCAGCGATTCGCCCCAGTGTGCCGTTGGGCTCGTCAGTTGGTACAGACTCACCTACCAATAGGCGTGGCTAGCACATACTGAGAAGGTCATGCAAGAAAAAAATACATGCAGTATCGACGTCACGAGCACGCCAATGTGCTACGGGAGTCCAACTCCCTTTCATAAAGACAAAAGCCTTACCTAAGCAAACCAAATAAGCTTTTGAATATTCCAGAAGGGAATATGATGCAATTTCCATTTGAGCGGAAGATTTATCAATAAATGAGCAAAATGGTCCAGATAGTTCAAACAATGCCAGCGTTTCGCCCCAGTGTGCCGTTGGGCTCGTGAGTTGGTACAGACGCACCTACCAATACGCGTGGCTAGCACATACTGAGAAGGCCATGCAAGACACAAAATACAAGCAGTATTGACGTCACGAGCGTGCCAATGTGCTACGGGAATCAAACTCCCTTTCATAAAGACAAAAGCCTTACATTGGCAATCCAAATAAGGTTTTGAATATTCCAGAAGGGAATATGATGCAGTTTCCATTTGAGCGGATGAATTATCAATAAATGATCAAAATGGTCCGGTTAGCTCAAACAATGCCTGCGTTTCGACCCAGTGTGCCGTTGGGCTCGTCAGTTGGTACAGACACACCTACCAATACGCGTGGTTAGCTTATACCGAGAAGGCCATGCAAGACACAATATACAAGCAGTATTTACGTCACGAGCATGCCAATGTGCAACGGGAATTAAACTCCCTTTCATCGAGACAATAGCCTTACCTTGGCAATCCAAATAAGGTTTTGAATATTCCTGAAGGGAATATGGTGCAGTTTCCATTTGAGCGGATGAATTATCAATAAATCACCAAAATGGTCCGGTTTGCTCAAACAATGCCAGCGTTTCGCCCCAGTGTGCCGTTGGGCTCGTCAGTTGGTACAGACACATCTACCAATACGCACGGCTAGCACATACTGAGAAGGCCATGCAAGACACAAAATACAAGCAGTATTGACGTCACGAGCATGCCAATGTGCTACGGGAGTCAAACTCCCTTTCAGAAAGACAAAAGCCTTACCTTGGCAATCCAAATAAGGTTTTGAATATTCCAGAAGTGAATATGATGTAATTTCCATTTGAGCGGATGAATTATCAATAAATGATCAAAATGCTCCGGTTAGCTCAAACAATGCCAGCGTTTCGACCCAGTGTGCCGTTGGGCTCGTCAGTTGGTAAAGACACACCTACCAATACGCACGGCTAGCACATACTGAGAAGGCCATGCAAGACACAAAATACAAGCAGTATTGACGTCACGAGCGTGCCAATGTGTTACGGGAAACAAACTCCCTTTCATCGAGACAAAAGCCATACCGTGGCAATCCAAATAAGGTTTTGAATATTCCATAAGGGAATATGATGCAGTTTCCATTTGAGCGGATGAATTATCAATAAATGATCAAAATGGTCGGGTTAGCTCAAACAATGCCAGCGTTTCGCCCCAGTGTGCCGTTGGGCTCGTCAGTTGGTACAGACACACCTAAGATTACGCGTGGCTAGCAAATACTGAGAAGGCCTTGCAAGACACAAAATACAAGCAGTATTGACTTCACGAGCGTGCCAATGTGTTACGGGAAACAAACTCCCTTTCATCGAGACAAAAGCCTTACCTTGGCAATCCAAATAAGGTTTTGAATATTCCAGAAGGGAAAATGATGCAGTTTCCATTTGAGCGGATGAATTATCAATAAATGATCAAAATGGTCCGGTTAGCTCAAACAAAGCCAGCATTTCGCCCCAGTGTGCCGTTGGGCTCGTCAGTTGGTACAGACACGCCTACCAATACGCGTGGCTAGCACATACTGAGAAGGCCATGCAAGACACAAAATACAAGCAGTATTGACGACACGAGCATGCCAATGTGCTACGGGAGTCAAACTCCCTTTCATCAGGACAAAAGCCTTACCTTGGCAATCCAAATAAGGTTTTGAATATTCCAGAAGGGAAAATGATGCAGATTCCATTTGAGCGGATGAAATATCAATAAATGATCAAAATGGTCCGGTTAGCTCAAACAATGCCAGCGTTTCGCCCAAGTGTGCCGTAGGGCTTCTCAGTTGGTACAGACACGCATACCAATACGCGTGGCCAGCACATACTGAGAAGGCCATGCAAGACACAAAATACAAGCGGTCTTGACGTCACGAGCGCGCCAATATGCTACTGGAGTCAAACTCCTTTTCATAGAGACAAAAGCCTTACCTTGGCAATACAAATAAGGTTTTGAATATTCCAGAAGGGAATATGATGCAGTTTCCATTTGAGCGGATGAATTGTCAATAAATGATCAAAATTGTCCGGTTAGCTCAAACAATGCCAGCGTTTCGCCCCAGTGTGCCGTTGGGCTCGTCAGTTGGTAATGACACACGTACCAATAGGCGTGGCTAGCACATACTGAGAAGGCTATGCAAGACACAAAATACAAGCAGTGTTGACGTCACGAGCATGCCAATGTGCTACGGGAGTCAAACTCCCTTTCATAAAGACAAAAGCCTTACCTTGGCAATCCAAATAAGGTTTTGAATATTCCGGAAGGGAATATGATGCAGTTTCCATTTGCTCGGATGAATTATCAATAAATCATCAAAGTAGTCCGGTTAGCTCAAACAATGCCAGCGTTTCGCCCCACTGTGCCGTTGGGCTCGTCAGTTGGGACAGACACATCTACAAATACGCGTGGCTAACACATACTGAGAAGGCCATGCAAGACACAAAATACAAGCAGTATTGACGTCACGAGCATGCCAACGTGCTACGGGAGTCAAGCTCCCTTTCATAAGTAAAAAGCCTTACCTTGGCAATCCAAATAAGGTTTTGAATATTCCAGAAGGGAATATGATGCAGTTTCCATTTGAACGGATGAATTATCAATAAATGATCAAAATGGTCCGGTTAGCTCAAACATTGCCAGCGATTCGCCCCAGTGTGCCGTTGGGCTCGTCAGTTGGTACAGACTCACCTACCAATAGGCGTGGCTAGCACATACTGAGAAGGTCATGCAAGAAAAAAATACATGCAGTATCGACGTCACGAGCACGCCAATGTGCTACGGGAGTCCAACTCCCTTTCATAAAGACAAAAGCCTTACCTAAGCAAACCAAATAAGCTTTTGAATATTCCAGAAGGGAATATGGTGCAATTTCCATTTGAGCGGATGATTTATCAATAAATGAGCAAAATGGTCCAGATAGTTCAAACAATGCCAGCGTTTCGCCCCAGTGTGCCGTTGGGCTCGTGAGTTGGTACAGACGCACCTACCAATACGCGTGGCTAGCACATACTGAGAAGGCCATGCAAGACACAAAATACAAGCAGTATTGACGTCACGAGCGTGCCAATGTGTTACGGGAATCAAACTCCCTTTCATCGAGACAAAAGCCTTACCTTGGCAATCCAAATAATGTCTTGAATATTCCAGAAGGGAATATGATGCAGTTTCCATTTGAGCGGATGAATTATCAATAAATGATCAAAATGGTCCGGTTAGATCAAACAATGCCAGCGTTTCGCCCCAGTGTGCCGTTGGGCTCGTCAGTTGGTACAGACACACCTAACAATACTCGTGGCTAGCACATACTGAGAAGGCCATGCAAGACACAAAATACAAGCAGTATTGACGTCACGAGCGTGCCAATGTGTTACGGGAAACAAACTCCCTTTCATCGAGACAAAAGCCATACCTTGGCAATCCAAATAAGGTTTTGAATATTCCATAAGGGAATATGATGCAGTTTCCATTTGAGCGGATGAATTATCAATAAATGATCAAAATGGTCGGGTTAGCTCAAACAATGCCAGCGTTTCGCCCCAGTGTGCCGTTGGGCTCGTCAGTTGGTACAGACACACCTAAGATTACGCGTGGCTAGCAAATACTGAGAAGGCCTTGCAAGACACAAAATACAAGCAGTATTGACTTCACGAGCGTGCCAATGTGTTACGGGAAACAAACTCCCTTTCATCGAGACAAAAGCCTTACCTTGGCAATCCAAATAAGGTTTTGAATATTCCAGAAGGGAAAATGATGCAGTTTCCATTTGAGCGGATGAATTATCAATAAATGATCAAAATGGTCCGGTTAGCTCAAACAAAGCCAGCATTTCGCCCCAGTGTGCCGTTGGGCTCGTCAGTTGGTACAGACACGCCTACCAATACGCGTGGCTAGCACATACTGAGAAGGCCATGCAAGACACAAAATACAAGCAGTATTGACGACACGAGCATGCCAATGTGCTACGGGAGTCAAACTCCCTTTCATCAGGACAAAAGCCTTACCTTGGCAATCCAAATAAGGTTTTGAATATTCCAGAAGGGAAAATGATGCAGATTCCATTTGAGCGGATGAAATATCAATAAATGATCAAAATGGTCCGGTTAGCTCAAACAATGCCAGCGTTTCGCCCAAGTGTGCCGTTGGGCTTCTCAGTTGGTACAGACACGCATACCAATACGCGTGGCCAGCACATACTGAGAAGGCCATGCAAGACACAAAATACAAGCGGTCTTGACGTCACGAGCATGCCAATATGTTACTGGAGTCAAACTCCTTTTCATAGAGACAAAAGCCTTACCTTGGCAATACAAATAAGGTTTTGAATATTCCAGAAGGGAATATGATGCAGTTTCCATTTGAGCGGATGAATTGTCAATAAATGATCAAAATTGTCCGGTTAGCTCAAACAATGCCAGCGTTTCGCCCCAGTGTGCCGTTGGGCTCGTCAGTTGGTAATGACACACGTACCAATAGGCGTGGCTAGCACATACTGAGAAGGCTATGCAAGACACAAAATACAAGCAGTGTTGACGTCACGAGCATGCCAATGTGCTACGGGAGTCAAACTCCCTTTCATAAAGACAAAAGCCTTACCTTGGCAATCCAAATAAGGTTTTGAATATTCCGGAAGGGAATATGATGCAGTTTCCATTTGCTCGGATGAATTATCAATAAATCATCAAAGTAGTCCGGTTAGCTCAAACAATGCCAGCGTTTCGCCCCACTGTGCCGTTGGGCTCGTCAGTTGGGACAGACACATCTACAAATACGCGTGGCTAACACTACTGAGAAGGCCATGCAAGACACAAAATACAAGCAGTATTGACGTCACGAGCATGCCAACGTGCTACGGGAGTCAAGCTCCCTTTCATAAGTAAAAAGCCTTACCTTGGCAATCCAAATAAGGTTTTGAATATTCCAGAAGGGAATATGATGCAGTTTCCATTTGAACGGATGAATTATCAATAAATGATCAAAATGGTCCGGTTAGCTCAAACATTGCCAGCGATTCGCCCCAGTGTGCCGTTGGGCTCGTCAGTTGGTACAGACTCACCTACCAATAGGCGTGGCTAGCACATACTGAGAAGGTCATGCAAGAAAAAAATACATGCAGTATCGACGTCACGAGCACGCCAATGTGCTACGGGAGTCCAACTCCCTTTCATAAAGACAAAAGCCTTACCTAAGCAAACCAAATAAGCTTTTGAATATTCCAGAAGGGAATATGATGCAATTTCCATTTGAGCGGAAGATTTATCAATAAATGAGCAAAATGGTCCAGATAGTTCAAACAATGCCAGCGTTTCGCCCCAGTGTGCCGTTGGGCTCGTGAGTTGGTACAGACGCACCTACCAATACGCGTGGCTAGCACATACTGAGAAGGCCATGCAAGACACAAAATACAAGCAGTATTGACGTCACGAGCGTGCCAATGTGCTACGGGAATCAAACTCCCTTTCATAAAGACAAAAGCCTTACATTGGCAATCCAAATAAGGTTTTGAATATTCCAGAAGGGAATATGATGCAGTTTCCATTTGAGCGGATGAATTATCAATAAATGATCAAAATGGTCCGGTTAGCTCAAACAATGCCTGCGTTTCGACCCAGTGTGCCGTTGGGCTCGTCAGTTGGTACAGACACACCTACCAATACGCGTGGTTAGCTTATACCGAGAAGGCCATGCAAGACACAATATACAAGCAGTATTTACGTCACGAGCATGCCAATGTGCTACGGGAATTAAACTCCCTTTCATCGAGACAATAGCCTTACCTTGGCAATCCAAATAAGGTTTTGAATATTCCTGAAGGGAATATGGTGTAGTTTCCATTTGAGCGGATGAATTATCAATAAATCACCAAAATGGTCCGGTTTGCTCAAACAATGCCAGCGTTTCGCCCCAGTGTGCCGTTGGGCTCGTCAGTTGGTACAGACACATCTACCAATACGCACGGCTAGCACATACTGAGAAGGCCATGCAAGACACAAAATACAAGCAGTATTGACGTCACGAGCATGCCAATGTGCTACGGGAGTCAAACTCCCTTTCAGAAAGACAAAAGCCTTACCTTGGCAATCCAAATAAGGTTTTGAATATTCCAGAAGTGAATATGATGTAATTTCCATTTGAGCGGATGAATTATCAATAAATGATCAAAATGCTCCGGTTAGCTCAAACAATGCCAGCGTTTCGACCCAGTGTGCCGTTGGGCTCGTCAGTTGGTAAAGACACACCTACCAATACGCACGGCTAGCACATACTGAGAAGGCCATGCAAGACACAAAATACAAGCAGTATTGACGTCACGAGCGTGCCAATGTGTTACGGGAAACAAACTCCCTTTCATCGAGACAAAAGCCATACCGTGGCAATCCAAATAAGGTTTTGAATATTCCATAAGGGAATATGATGCAGTTTCCATTTGAGCGGATGAATTATCAATAAATGATCAAAATGGTCGGGTTAGCTCAAACAATGCCAGCGTTTCGCCCCAGTGTGCCGTTGGGCTCGTCAGTTGGTACAGACACACCTAAGATTACGCGTGGCTAGCAAATACTGAGAAGGCCTTGCAAGACACAAAATACAAGCAGTATTGACTTCACGAGCGTGCCAATGTGTTACGGGAAACAAACTCCCTTTCATCGAGACAAAAGCCTTACCTTGGCAATCCAAATAAGGTTTTGAATATTCCAGAAGGGAAAATGATGCAGTTTCCATTTGAGCGGATGAATTATCAATAAATGATCAAAATGGTCCGGTTAGCTCAAACAAAGCCAGCATTTCGCCCCAGTGTGCCGTTGGGCTCGTCAGTTGGTACAGACACGCCTACCAATACGCGTGGCTAGCACATACTGAGAAGGCCATGCAAGACACAAAATACAAGCAGTATTGACGACACGAGCATGCCAATGTGCTACGGGAGTCAAACTCCCTTTCATCAGGACAAAAGCCTTACCTTGGCAATCCAAATAAGGTTTTGAATATTCCAGAAGGGAAAATGATGCAGATTCCATTTGAGCGGATGAAATATCAATAAATGATCAAAATGGTCCGGTTAGCTCAAACAATGCCAGCGTTTCGCCCAAGTGTGCCGTAGGGCTTCTCAGTTGGTACAGACACGCATACCAATACGCGTGGCCAGCACATACTGAGAAGGCCATGCAAGACACAAAATACAAGCGGTCTTGACGTCACGAGCGCGCCAATATGCTACTGGAGTCAAACTCCTTTTCATAGAGACAAAAGCCTTACCTTGGCAATACAAATAAGGTTTTGAATATTCCAGAAGGGAATATGATGCAGTTTCCATTTGAGCGGATGAATTGTCAATAAATGATCAAAATTGTCCGGTTAGCTCAAACAATGCCAGCGTTTCGCCCCAGTGTGCCGTTGGGCTCGTCAGTTGGTAATGACACACGTACCAATAGGCGTGGCTAGCACATACTGAGAAGGCTATGCAAGACACAAAATACAAGCAGTGTTGACGTCACGAGCATGCCAATGTGCTACGGGAGTCAAACTCCCTTTCATAAAGACAAAAGCCTTACCTTGGCAATCCAAATAAGGTTTTGAATATTCCGGAAGGGAATATGATGCAGTTTCCATTTGCTCGGATGAATTATCAATAAATCATCAAAGTAGTCCGGTTAGCTCAAACAATGCCAGCGTTTCGCCCCACTGTGCCGTTGGGCTCGTCAGTTGGGACAGACACATCTACAAATACGCCTGGCTAACACATACTGAGAAGGCCATGCAAGACACAAAATACAAGCAGTATTGACGTCACGAGCATGCCAACGTGCTACGGGAGTCAAGCTCCCTTTCATAAGTAAAAAGCCTTACCTTGGCAATCCAAATAAGGTTTTGAATATTCCAGAAGGGAATATGATGCAGTTTCCATTTGAACGGATGAATTATCAATAAATGATCAAAATGGTCCGGTTAGCTCAAACATTGCCAGCGATTCGCCCCAGTGTGCCGTTGGGCTCGTCAGTTGGTACAGACACACTTATGAATACGCGTGGCTAGCACATACTGAGAAGGCCATGCAAGACACAAAATACAAGCAGTATTGACGTCACGAGCATGCCAATGTGCTACGGTATCCAACTCCCTTTCATAAAGACAAAAGCCTTACCTTGGTAATCCAAATAATGTTTTGAATATTCCAGAAGGGAATATGATGCAGTTTCCATTTGAGCGGATGAATTATCAATAAATGATCAAAATGGTCCGGTTAGCTGAAACAATGCCAGCGTTTCGCCCCAGTGTGCAGTTGGGCTCGTGAGTTGGTACAGACACACCTACCAATACGCGTGGCTAGCACATACTGAGAAGAACATGCAGGACACAAAATAGAAGCAGTATTGACGTCACGAGCGTGCCAATGTGTTACGGGAATCAAACTCCCTTTCATCGAGACAAAAGTCTTACCTTGGCAAGCCAAATAAGGTTTTGAATATTCCAGAAGGGAATATGATGCAGTTTCCATTTGAGCGGATGAATTATCAATAAATGATCAAAATGGTCCGGTTAGCTGAAACAATGCCAGCGTTTCGCCCCAGTGTGCCGTTGGGCTCGTCAGTTGGTACAGACACACCTACCAATAGGCGTGGCTAGCACATACTGAGAAGGTCATGCAAGACAAAAATACAAGCAGTATCGACGTCACGAGCACGCCAATGTGCTACGGGAGTCAAACTCCCTTTCATAAAGACAAAAGCCTTACCTTGGCAATCCAAATAAGGTTTTGAATATTCCAGAAGGGAATATGATGCAGTTTCCATTTAAGCGGATGAATTATCAATAAATGATCAAAATGGTCCGCTTAGCTCAAACAAAGCCAGCGTTTCGCCCCAGTGTGCCGTTGGGCTCGTCAGTTGGGACAGACACATCTACAAATACGCTTGGCTAACACATACTGAGAAGGCCATGCAAGACACAAAATACAAGCAGTATTGACGTCACGAGCATGCCAATGTGCTACGGGAGTCAAACTCCCTTTCATAAGTAAAAAGCCTTACCTTGGCAATCCAAATAAGGTTTTGAATATTCCAGAAGGGAATATGATGCAGTTTCAATATGAGCGGATGAATTATCAATAAATGATCAAAATGGTCCGGTTAGCTCAAACATTGCCAGCGTTTCGCCCCAATGTGCCGCTGGGCTCGTCAGTTGGTACAGACTCACCTACCAATAGGCGTGGCTAGCACATACTGACAAGGTCATGCAAGACAAAAATACAAGCAGTATCAACGTCACGAGCACGCCAATGTGCTACGGGAGTCAAACTCCCCTTCATAAAGACAAAAGCCTTACCTACGCAAACCAAATAAGGTTTTGAATATTCCTGAAGGGAATATGATGCAATTTCCATTTGAGCGGATGATTTATCAATAAATGATCAAAATGGTCCGGATAGCTCAAACAATGCCAGCGTTTCGCCCCAGTGTGCCGTTGGTCTCGTGAGTTGGTACAGACACACCTACCAATACGCGTGGCTAGCACATACTGAGAAGGCCATGCAAGACACAAAATATAAGCAGTATTGACGCCACGAGCATGCCAATGTGCTACGGTATCCAACTCCCTTTCATAAAGACAAAAGCCTTACCTTGGCAATCCAAATAATGTTTTGAATATTCCAGAAGGGAATATGATGCAGTTTCCATTTGAGCGGATGAATTATCAATAAATGATCAAAATGGTCCGGTTATCTCAAACAATGCCAGCGTTTCGCCCCAGTTTGCCGTTGGGCTTGTCAGTTGGTACAGACACGCCTACCAATACGCGGGGCTAGCACATACTGAGAAGGCCATGCAAGACACAAAATACAAGCAGTATTGACGTCACGAGCATGCCACTGTGCTACGGGAGTCAAACTCCCTTTCATAGAGACAAAAGCCTTACCTTGGCAATCCAAATAATGTTTTGAATATTCCAGAAGGGAATATGGTGCAGTTTCCATTTGAGCGGATGAATTATCAATAAATGATCAAAATGGTCCGGTTAGCTCAAACAATGCCAGCGTTTCGCCCCAGTGTGCCGTTGGGCTCGTCAGTTGGTACAGACACGCCTACCAATACGCGGGGCTAGCACATACTGAGAAGGCCATGCAAGACACAAAATACAAGCAGTATTGACGTCACGAGCATGCCACTGTGCTACGGGAGTCAAACTCCCTTTCATAGAGACAAAAGCCTTACCTTGGCAATACAAATAAGGTTTTGAATATTCCAGAAGGGAATGTGATGCAGTTTCCATTTGAGCGGATGAATTATCAACAAATGATCGAAATGGTCCGGTTAGCTCAACGAATGCCAGCGTTTCGCCCCAGTTTGCCGTTGGGCTTCTCAGTTGATACAGACACGCCTACCAATACGTGTGGCTAGCACATACTGAGAAGGCCATGCAAGACACAAAATGCAAGCAGTATTGACGTCACGAGCATGCCAATGTGCTACGGGAGTCAAACTCCCTTTCATAAGTTAAAAGCCTCACCTTGGCAATCCAAATAAGGTTTTGAATATTCCATGAGAGAATGTGGTGCAGTTTCCATTTGAGCGGATGAATTATCAATAAATGATCAAAATGGTCCGGTTAGCTCAAACAATGCCAGCGATTCGCCCCAATGTGCCGCTGGGCTCATCAGTTGGTACAGACACACCTACCAATACGCGAGGCTAGCTTATACTGAGAAGGCCATGCAAGACACAAAATACAAGCAGTATTGACGTCACGAGCATGCCAATGTGCTACGGGAGTCAAACTCCCTTTCATAAGTAAAAAGCCTCACCTTGGCAATCCAAATAAGGTTTTGAATATTCCAGAAGGGAATATGATGCAGTTTCCATTTGAGCGGATGAATTATCAATAAATGATCAAAATGGTCCGGTTAGCTCAAAGAATGCCAGCGTTTCGCCCCAGTGTGCCGTTGGGCTCGTCAGTTGATACAGACACGCCTACCAATACGCGTGGCTAGCATATACTGAGAAGGCCATGCAAGACACAAAATACAAACAGTATTGACGTCACGAGCATGCCAATGTGCTACGGGAGTCAAACTCCCTTTTATAAGACAACAGCCTTACCTTGGCAATCCAAATAAGGTTTTGAATATTCCAGAAGGAAATATGATGCAGTTTCCATTTGAGCGGATGAATTATCAATAAATGATCAAAATGGTCCGGTTAGCTCAAACAATGCCAGTGTTTCGCCCCAGTGTGCCGTTGGGCTCGTCAGTTGGTACAGACTCACCTACCAATAGGCGTGGTGAGCACATACTGAGAAGGCCATGCAAGACACAAGATACAAGCAGTATTGACGTCACGAGCATGCCAATGTGCTACGGGAGTCAAACTCCCTTTTATAAGACAACAGCCTTACCTTGGCAATCCAAATAAGGTTTTGAATATTCCAGAAGGAAATATGATGCAGTTTCCATTTGAGCGGATGATTTATCTATAAATGATCAAAATGGTCCGGATAGCTCAAACAATGCCAGCGTTTCACCCCAGTGTGCCGATGGGCTTGTGAGTTGGTACAGACGCACCTACCAATACGCGTGGCTAGCACATACTGAGAAGGCCATGCAAGACACAAAATACAAGCAGTATTGACGTCACGAGCGTACCAATGTGTTACGGGAATCAAACTCCCTTTCATCGAGACAAAAGCCCTACCTTGGAAATCCAAATAAGGTTTTGAATATTCCAGAAGGGAATATGATGCAGTTTCCATTTGAGCGGATGAATTATCAATAAATGATCAAAATGGTCCGGTTAGCTCAAACAATGCCAGCGTTTCGCCCCAGTGTGCCGTTGGGCTCGTCAGTTGGTACAGACACACCTAAGAATACGCGTGGATAGCACATACTGAGAAGGCCATGCAAAACACAAAATATGAGCAGTATTGACGTCACGAGCATGCCAATGTGCTACGGTATCCAACTCCCTTTCATCAGGACAAAAGCCTTACCTTGGCAATCCAAATAAGGTTTTGAATATTCCAGAAGGGAATATGATGCAGTTTCCATTTGAGCGGATTAATTATCAATAAATGATCAAAATGGTCCGGTTAGCTCAAACAATGCTAGCGTTTTGCCCCACTGTGCCGTTGGGCTTGTCAGTTGGTACAGACACGCCTACCAATACGCGTGGCTAGCACTTACTGAGAAGGCCATGCAAAACACAAAATACAAGCAGTATTGACGTCACGAGCATACCAATGTGCTACGGGAGTCAAGCTCCCTTTCATAAAGACAAAAGCCTTACCTTGGCAATCCAAATAAGGTTTTGAATATTCCAGAAGGGAATATGATGCAGTTTCCATTTGAGCGGATGAATTATCAATAAATGATCAAAATAGTCCGGTTTGCTCAAACAATATCAGCGTTTCGCCCCAGTGTGCCGTTGGGCTCGTCAGTTGGTAAAGACACACCTACCAATAGGCGTGGCTAGCACATATTGAGAAGGCCATGCAAGACACAAAATACAAGCAGTATTGACGTCACGAGCATGCCAATGTGCTACGGGTGTCAAACTCCCTTTCATAAAGACAAAAGCCTTACCTTGGCAATCCAAATAATGTTTTGAATATTCCAGAAGGGAATATGGTCCAGTTTCCATTTGAGCGGATGAATTATCAATAAATGATCGAAATGGTCGGGTTAGCTCAAACAATGCCAGCGTTTCGCCCCTGTGTGCCGTTGGGCTCGTCAGTTGGTACGGACACACCTACCAATACGCGTGGCTAGCACAAACAGAGAAGGCCAAGCAAGACACAAAATGCAAGCAGTATTGACGTCACGATCATGCCAATGTGCTACGGTATCCAACTCCCTTTCATAAAGACAAAAGCCTTACCTTGGCAATCCAAATAATGTTTTGAATATTCCAGAAGGGAATATGGTGCAGTTTCCATTTGAGCGGATGAATTATCCATAAATGATCAAAATGGTCCGGTTAGCTCAAACAATGCCAGCGTTTCGCCCCAGCGTGCCGTTGGGCTCGTCAATTGGTACAGACACACCTACCAATACGCGTGGCTAGCACATACTGAGAAGGCCATGCAAGACACAAAATACAAGCAGTATTGACGTCACGAGCATGCCAATGTGCTACGGGAGTCAAACTCCCTTTCATCAGGACAAAAGCCTTACCTTGGCAATCCAAATAAGGTTTTGAATATTCCAGAAGGGAATATGATGCAATTTCCATTTGAGCGGATGATTTATCTATAAATGATCAAAATGGTCCGGATAGCTCAAACAATGCCAGCGTTTCGCCCCAGTGTGCCGTTGGGCTCGTCAATTGGTACAGACGCACCTACCAATACGCGTGGCTAGCACATACTGAGAAGGCCATGCAAGACACAAAATACAAGCAGTATTGACGTCACGAGCGTGCCAATGTGTTACGGGAATCAAACTCCCTTTCATCGAGACAAAAGCCTTACCTTGGCAATCCAAATAAGGTTTTGAATATTCCAGAAGGGAATATGATGCAGTTTCCATTTGAGCGGATGAATTATCAATAAATGATCAAAATGGTCCGGTTAGCTCAAACAATGCCAGCGTTTCGCCCCAGTGTGCCGTTGGGCTCGTCAGTTGGTACAGACACACCTAAGAATACGCGTGGCTAGCACATACTGAGAAGGCCATGCAAGACACAAAATATAAGCGGTATTGACGCCACGAGCATGCCAATGTTCTACGGTATCCAACTCCCTTTCATAAAGACAAAAGCCTTACCTTGGCAATCCAAATAATGTTTTGAATATTCCAGAAGGGAATATGATGCAGTTTCCATTTGAGCGGATGAATTATCAATAAATGATCAAAATGGTCCGGTTATCTCAAACAATGCCAGCGTTTCGCCCCAGTTTGCAGTTGGGCTTGTCAGTTGGTACGGACACGCCTACCAATACGCGGGGCTAGCACATACTGAGAAGGCCATGCAAGACACAAAATACAAGCAGTATTGACGTCACGAGCATGCCACTGTGCTACGGGAGTCAAACTCCCTTTCATAGAGACAAAAGCCTTACCTTGGCAATCCAAATAATGTTTTGAATATTCCAGAAGGGAATATGGTGCAGTTTCCATTTGAGCGGATGAATTATCAATAAATGATCAAAATGGTCCGGTTAGCTCAAACAATGCCAGCGTTTCGCCCCAGTGTGCCGTTGGGCTCGTCAGTTGGTACAGACACGCCTACCAATACGCGTGGCTAGCACATACTGAGAAGGCCATGCAAGACACAAAATACAAGCAGTATTGACGTCACGAGCATGCCAATGTGCTACGGGAGTCAAACTTCCTTTCATAAAGACAAGGGCTTACCTTGCCAATCCAAATAAGGTTTTGAATATTCCAGAAGGGAATATGATGCAATTTCCATTTGAGCGGATGATTTATCTATAAATGATCAAAATGATCCGGATAGCTCAAACAATGCCAGCGTTTCGCCCAAGTGTGCCGTTGGGCTTGTGAGTTGGTACAGACGCACCTACCAATACGCGTGGCTAGCACATACTGAGAAGGCCATGCAAGACACAAAATACAAGCAGTATTGACGTCACGAGCGTGCCAATGTGTTGCGGGAATCAAACTCCCTTTCATCGAGACAAAAGCCTTACCTTGGCAATCCAAATAAGGTTTTGAATATTCCAGAAGGGAATATGATGCAGTTTCCATTTGAGCGGATGAATTATCAATAAATGATCAAAATGGTCCGGTTAGCTCAAACAATGCCAGCGTTTCGCCCCAGTGTGCCGTTGGGCTCGTCAGTTGGTACAGACACACCTAAGAATACGCGTGGCTAGCACATACTGAGAAGGCCATGCAAGACACAAAATATAAGCAGTATTGACGTCACGAGCATGCCAATGTGCTACGGTATCCAACTCCCTTTCATAAAGACAAAAGCCTTACCTTGGCAATCCAAATAATGTTTTGAATATTCCAGAAGGGAATATGATGCAGTTTCCATTTGAGCGGATGAATTATGAATAAATGATCAAAATGGTCCGGTTAGCTCAAACAATGCCAGCGATTCGCCCCAATGTGCCGTTGGGCTCGTCAGTTGGTACAGACACACCTACCAATACGCGAGGCTAGCTTATACTGAGAAGGCCATGCAAGACACAAAATACAAGCAGTATTGACGTCACGAGCATGCCAATGTGCTACGGGAGTCAAACTCCCTTTCATAAGTAAAAAGCCTCACCTTGGCAATCCAAATAAGGTTTTGAATATTCCAGAAGGGAATATGATGCAGTTTCCATTTGAGCGGATGAATTATCAATAAATGATCAAAATGGTCCGGTTAGCTCAAACAATGCCAGCGTTTCGCCCCAGTGTGACGTTGGGCTCGTCAGTTGGTACAGACACGCCTACAAATACGCGTGGCTAGCACATACTGAGAAGGCCATGCAAGACACAAAATACAAACTATATTGACGTCACGAGCATGCCAATGTGCTACGGGAGTCAAACTCCCTTTCATAAGACAACAGCCTTACCTTGGCAATCCAAATAAGGTTTTGAATATTCCAGAAGGAAATATGATGCAGTTTCCATTTGAGCGGATGAATTATCAATAAATGATCAAAATGGTCCGGTTAGCTCAAACAATGCCAGCGTTTCGCCCCAGTGTGCCGTTGGGCTCGTCAGTTGGTACAGACTCACCTACCAATAGGCGTGGCGAGCACATACTGAGAAGGCCATGCAAGACACAAGATACCAGCAGTATTGACGTCACGAGCATGCCAATGTGCTACGGGAGTCAAACTCCCTTTCATAAAGACAAAAGCCTTACCTTGGCAATCCAAATAAGGTTTTGAATATTCCAGAAGGGAATATGATGCAATTTCCATTTGAGCGGATGATTTATCTATAAATGATCAAAATGGTCCGGATAGCTCAAACAATGCCAGCGTTTCACCCCAGTGTGCCGTTGGGCTTGTGAGTTGGTACAGACGCACCTACCAATACGCGTGGCTAGCACATACTGAGAAGGCCATGCAAGACACAAAATACAAGCAGTATTGACGTCACGAGCGTACCAATGTGTTACGGGAATCAAACTCCCTTTCATCGAGACAAAAGCCTTACCTTGGCAATCCAAATAAGGTTTTGAATATTCCAGAAGGGAATATGATGCAGTTTCCATTTGAGCGGATGAATTATCAATAAATGAACAAAATGGTCCGGTTAGCTCAAACAATGCCAGCGATTCACCCCAGTGTGCCGTTGGGCTCGTCAGTTGGTACAGACACACCTAAGAATACGCGTGGCTAGCACATACTGAGAAGGCCATGCAAGACACAAAATATAAGCAGTATTGACTTCACGAGCATGCCAATGTGCTACGGTATCCAACTCCCTTTCATAAAGACAAAAGCCTTACCTTGGCAATCCAAATAATGTTTTGAATATTCCAGAAGGGAATATGATGCAGTTTCCATTTGAGCGGATAAATTATCAATAAATGATCAAAATGGTCCGGTTAGCTCAAATAATGCCAGCGTTTCGCCCCAGTGTGCCGTTGGGCTCGTCAATTGGTACAGACACACCTACCAATACGCGTGGCTAGCACATACTAAGAAGGCCATGCAAGACACAAAATACAAGCAGTATTGACGTCACGAGCATGCCGATGTGCTACGGGGGTCAAACTCCCTTTCATAACGACAAAAGCCCTACCTTCGCAATCCAAATGAGGTTTTGAATATTCCAGAAGGGAATATGATGCAGTTTCCATTTGTGCGGATGAATTATCAATAAATGATCAAAATGGTCAGGGTAAGCTTAAACAATGCCAGCGTTTCGCCCCAGTGTGCCGTTGGGCTCGTCGGTTGGTACAGACACAACTACCAATACGCGTGGCTAGCACATGCTGAGAAGGCAATGCAAGACACAAAATACAAGCAGGATTGACGTCACGAGCATGCCAATGTGCTACGGGGGTCAAACACCCTTTCATAAAGACAAAAGCCTTACCTTGGCAATCCAAATAAGGTTTTGAATATTCCAGAAGGGAATATGATGCAGTTTCCATTTGAGCGGATGAATTATCAATAAATCATCAAAATAGTCCGGTTAGCTCAAACAATGCCAGCGTTTGGCCCCAGTGTGCCGTTGGGCTCGTCAGTTGGTAAAGACACACGTACCAATAGGCGTGGCTAGCACAAACAGAGAAGGCCAAGCAAGACACAAAATGCAAGCAGTATTGACGTCACGATCATGCCAATGTGCTACGGTATCCAACTCCCTTTCATAAAGACAAAAGCCTTACCTTGGCAATCCAAATAATGTTTTGAATATTCCAGAAGGGAATATGGTGCAGTTTCCATTTGAGCGGATGAATTATCCATAAATGATCAAAATGGTCCGGTTAGCTCAAACAATGCCAGCGTTTCGCCCCAGTGTGCCGTTGGGCTCGTCAATTGGTACAGACACACCTACCAATACGCGTGGCTAGCACATACTGAGAAGGCCATGCAAGACACAAAATACAAGCAGTATTGACGTCACGAGCATGCCAATGTGCTACGGGAGTCAAACTCCCTTTCATCAGGACAAAAGCCTTACCTTGGCAATCCAAATAAGGTTTTGAATATTCCAGAAGAGAATATGATGCAATTTCCATTTGAGCGGATGATTTATCTATAAATGATCAAAATGGTCCGGATAGCTCAAACAATGCCAGCGTTTCGCCCCAGTGTGCCGTTGGGCTCGTCAATTGGTACAGACGCACCTACCAATACGCGTGGCTAGCACATACTGAGAAGGCCATGCAAGACACAAAATACAAGCAGTATTGACGTCACGAGCGTGCCAATGTGTTACGGGAATCAAACTCCCTTTCATCGAGACAAAAGCCTTACCTTGGCAATCCAAATAAGGTTTTGAATATTCCAGAAGGGAATATGATGCAGTTTCCATTTGAGCGGATGAATTATCAATAAATGATCAAAATGGTCCGGTTAGCTCAAACAATGCCAGCGTTTCGCCCCAGTGTGCCGTTGGGCTCGTCAGTTGGTACAGACACACCTAAGAATACGCGTGGCTAGCACATACTGAGAAGGCCATGCAAGACACAAAATATAAGCAGTATTGACGCCACGAGCATGCCAATGTGCTACGGTATCCAACTCCCTTTCATAAAGACAAAAGCCTTACCTTGGCAATCCAAATAATGTTTTGAATATTCCAGAAGGGAATATGATGCAGTTTCCATTTGAGCGGATGAATTATCAATAAATGATCAAAATGGTCCGGTTATCTCAAACAATGCCAGCGTTTCGCCCCAGTGTGCCGTTGGGCTCGTCAGTTGGTACAGACACGCCTACCAATACACGTGGCTAGCACATACTGAGAAGGCCATGCAAGACACAAAATACAAGCAGTATTGACGTCACGAGCATGCCAATGTGCTACGGGAGTCAAACTTCCTTTCATAAAGACAAGGGCTTACCTTGCCAATCCAAATAAGGTTTTGAATATTCCAGAAGGGAATATGATGCAATTTCCATTTGAGCGGATGATTTATCTATAAATGATCAAAATGATCCGGATAGCTCAAACAATGCCAGCGTTTCGCCCAAGTGTGCCGTTGGGCTTGTGAGTTGGTACAGACGCACCTACCAATACGCGTGGCTAGCACATACTGAGAAGGCCATGCAAGACACAAAATACAAGCAGTATTGACGTCACGAGCGTGCCAATGTGTTACGGGAATCAAACTCCCTTTCATCGAGACAAAAGCCTTACCTTGGCAATCCAAATAAGGTTTTGAATATTCCAGAAGGGAATATGATGCAGTTTCCATTTGAGCGGATGAATTATCAATAAATGATCAAAATGGTCCGGTTAGCTCAAACAATGCCAGCGTTTCGCCCCAGTGTGCCGTTGGGCTCGTCAGTTGGTACAGACACACCTAGGAATACGCGTGGCTAGCACATACTGAGAAGGCCATGCAAGACACAAAATATAAGCAGTATTGACGTCACGAGCATGCCAATGTGCTACGGTATCCAACTCCCTTTCATAAAGACAAAAGCCTTACCTTGGCAATCCAAATAATGTTTTGAATATTCCAGAAGGGAATATGATGCAGTTTCCATTTGAGCGGATGAATTATGAATAAATGATCAAAATGGTCTGGTTTGCTCAAACAATGCCAGCGTTTCGCCCCAGTTTGCCGTTGGGCTTGTCAGTTGGTACAGACACGCCTACCAATACGCGTGGCTAGCACATACTGAGAAGGCCATGCAAGACACAAAATACAAGCAGTATTGACGTCACGAGCATGCCCCTGTGCTACGGGAGTCAAACTCCCTTTCATAGAGACAAAAGCCTTACCTTGGCAATCCAAATAAGGTTTTGAATATTCCAGAAGGGAATGTGATGCAGTTTCCATTTGAGCGGATGAATTATCAACAAATGATCGAAATGGTCCGGTTGGCTCAACGAATGCCAGCGTTTCGCCCCAGTTTGCCGTTGGGCTTGTCAGTTGGTACAGACACGCCTACCAATACGTGTGGCTAGCACATACTGAGAAGGCCATGCAAGACACAAAATGCAAGCAGTATTGACGTCACGAGCATGCCAATGTGCTACGGGAGTCAAACTCCCTTTCATAAGTAAAAAGCCTCACCTTGGCTATCCAAATAAGGTTTTGAATATTCCATGAGGGAATGTGGTGCAGTTTCCATTTGAGCGGATGAATTATCAATAAATGATCAAAATGGTCCGGTTAGCTCAAACAATGCCAGCGATTCGCCCCAATGTGCCGTTGGGCTCGTCAGTTGGTACAGACACACCTACAAATACGCGAGGCTAGCTTATACTGAGAAGGCCATGCAAGACACAAAATACAAGCAGTATTGACGTCACGAGCATGCCAATGTGCTACGGGAGTCAAACTCCCTTTCATAAGTAAAAAGCCTCACCTTGGCAATCCAAATAAGGTTTTGAATATTCCAGAAGGGAATATGATGCAGTTTCCATTTGAGCGTATGAATTATCAATAAATGATCAAAATGGTCCGGTTAGCTCAAACAATGCCAGCGTTTCGCCCCAGTGTGACGTTGGGCTCGTCAGTTGGTACAGACACGCCTACAAATACGCGTGGCTAGCACATACTGAGAAGGCCATACAAGACACAAAATACAAACAATATTGACGTCACGAGCATGCCAATGTGCTACGGGAGTCAAACTCCCTTTCATAAGACAACAGCCTTACCTTGGCAATCCAAATAAGGTTTTGAATATTCCAGAAGGAAATATGATGCAGTTTCCATGTGAGCGGATGAATTATCAATAAATGATCAAAATGGTCCGGTTAGCTCAAACAATGCCAGCGTTTCGCCCCAGAATGCCGTTGGGCTCGTCAGTTGGTACAGACTCACCTACCAATAGGCGTGGCGACCACATACTGAGAAGGCCATGCAAGACACAAAATACAAGCAGTATTGACGTCACGAGCGTACCAATGTGTTACGGGAATCAAACTCCCTTTCATCGAGACAAAAGCCTTACCTTGGCAATCCAAATAAGGTTTTGAATATTCCAGAAGGGAATATGATGCAGTTTCCATTTGAGCGGATGAATTATCAATAAATGAACAAAATGGTCCGGTTAGCTCAAACAATGCCAGCGATTCGCCCCAGTGTGCCGTTGGGCTCGTCAGTTGGTACAGACACACCTAAGAATACGCGTGGCTAGCACATACTGAGAAGGCCATGCAAGACACAAAATATAAGCAGTATTGACTTCACGAGCATGCCAATGTGCTACGGTATCCAACTCCCTTTCATAAAGACAAAAGCCTTACCTTGGCAATCCAAATAATGTTTTGAATATTCCAGAAGGCAATATGATGCAGTTTCCATTTGAGCGGATGAATTATCAATAAATGATCAAAATGGTCCGGTTAGCTCAAATAATGCCAGCGTTTCGCCCCAGTGTGCCGTTGGGCTCGTCAATTGGTACAGACACACCTACCAATACGCGTGGCTAGCACATACTAAGAAGGCCATGCAAGACACAAAATACAAGCAGGATTGACGTCACGAGCATGCCGATGTGCTACGGGGGTCAAACTCCCTTTCATAACGACAAAAGCCCTACCTTGGCAATCCAAATGAGGTTTTGAATATTCCAGAAGGGAATATGATGCAGTTTCCATTTGTGCGGATGAATTATCAATAAATGATCAAAATGGTCAGGGTAAGCTCAAACAATGCCAGCGTTTCGCCCCAGTGTGCCGTTGGGCTCGTCGGTTGGTACAGACACAACTACCAATACGCGTGGCTAGCACATGCTGAGAAGGCAATGCAAGACACAAAATACAAGCAGGATTGACGTCACGAGCATGCCAATGTGCTACGGGGGTCAAACACCCTTTCATAAAGACAAAAGCCTTACCTTGGCAATCCAAATAAGGTTTTGAATATTCCAGAAGGGAATATGATGCAGTTTCCATTTGAGCGGATGAATTATCAATAAATCATCAAAATAGTCCGGTTAGCTCAAACAATGCCAGCGTTTGGCCCCAGTGTGCCGTTGGGCTCGTCAGTTGGTAAAGACACACGTACCAATAGGCGTGGCTAGCACATACTGAGAAGGCCATGCAAGACACAAAATACAAGCAATATTGACGTCACGAGCATGCCAATGTGCTACGGGAGTCAAACTCCCCTTCATAAGTACAAAGCCTCACATTGGCAATCCAAATAAGGTTTTGAATATTCGAGAAGGGAATATGATGCAGTTTCCATTTGAAGGGATGAATTATCAATAAATGATCAAAATGGTCCGGTTAGCTCAAACAATGCCAGCGTTTCGCCCCAGTGTGCCGTTGGGCTCGTCAGTTGGTACAGACACACCTAAGAATACGCGTGGCTAGCACATACTGAGAAGGCCATGCAAGACACAAAATATAAGCAGTATTGACGTCACGAGCATGCCAATGTGCTAAGGTATCCAACTCCCTTTCATCAGGACAAAAGCCTTACCTTTGCAATCCAAATAAGGTTTTGAATATTCCAGAAGGGAATATGATGCAGTTTCCATTTGAGCGGATTAATTATCAATAAATGATCAAAATGGTCCGGTTAGCTCAAACAATGCTAGCGTTTTGCCCCACTGTGCC
Source organism: Meconema thalassinum (assembly GCA_946902985.2). NCBI lineage: Eukaryota > Metazoa > Arthropoda > Insecta > Orthoptera > Tettigoniidae > Meconema > Meconema thalassinum. The sequence continues at coordinate 347,035,717 of OX336390.1, forward strand.
GTTGGGCTTGTCAGTTGGTACAGACACGCCTACCAATACGCGTGGCTAGCACTTACTGAGAAGGCCATGCAAAACTCAAAATACAAGCAGTATTGACGTCACGAGCATACCAATGTGCTACTGGAGTCAAGCTCCCTTTCATAAAGACAAAAGCCTTACCTTGGCAATCCAAATAAGGTTTTGAATATTCCAGAAGGGAATATGATGCAGTTTCCATTTGAGCGGATGAATTATCAATAAATGATCAAAATAGTCCGGTTAGCTCAAACAATGCCAGCGTTTCGCCCCAGTGTGCCGTTGGGCTCGTCAGTTGGTAAAGACACACCTACCAATAGGCGTGGCTAGCACATATTGAGAAGGCCATGCAAGACACAGAATACAAGCAGTATTGACGTCACGAGCATGCCAATGTGCTACGGGTGTCAAACTCCCTTTCATAAAGACAAAAGCCTTACCTTGGCAATCCAAATAATGTTTTGAATATTCCAGAAGGGAATATGGTCCAGTTTCCATTTGAGCGGATGAATTATCAATAAATGATCGAAATGGTCGGGTTAGCTCAAACAATGCCAGCGTTTCGCCCCAGTGTGCCGTTGGGCTCGTCAGTTGGTACGGACACGCCTACCAATACGCGTGGCTAGCACAAACTGAGAAGGCCAAGCAAGACACAAAATGCAAGCAGTATTGACGTCACGATCATGCTAATGTGCTACGGTATCCAACTCCCTTTCATAAAGACAAAAGCCTTACCTTGGCAATCCAAATAATGTTTTGAATATTCCAGAAGGGAATATGGTGCAGTTTCCATTTGAGCGGATGAATTATCCATAAATGATCAAAATGGTCCGGTTAGCTCAAACAATGCCAGCGTTTCGCCCCAGTGTGCCGTTTGGCTCGTCAATTGGTACAGACACACCTACCAATACGCGTGGCTAGCACATACTGAGAAGGCCATGCAAGATACAAAATACAAGCAGTATTGACTTCACGAGCATGCCAATGTGCTACGGGAGTCAAACTCCCTTTCATCAGGACAAAAGCCTTACCTTAGCAATTCAAATAAGGTTTTGAATATTCCAGAAGGGAATATGATGCAGTTTCCATTTGAGCGGATGAATTATCAATAAATGATCAAAATGGTCCGGTTAGCTCAAACAATTCCAGCCTTTCGCCCCAGTTTGCCGTTGGGTTTGTCAGTTGGTACAGACACGCCTACCAATACGCGTGGCTAGCACATACTGAGAAGGCCATGCAAGACACAAAATACAAGCAGTATTGACGTCACGAGCATGCCAATGTGCTACGGGAGTCAGAGTTAAACTCCCTTTCATAGAGACAAAAGCCTTACCTTGGCCATACAAATAAGGTTTTGAATATTCCAGAAGGGAATATGATGCAGTTTCCATTTGAGCGGATGAATTATCAACAAATGATCGAAATGGTCCGGTTAGCTCAACGAATGCCAGCGTTTCGCCCCAGTGTGCCGTTGGGCTCGTCAATTGGTACAGACACACCTACCAATACGCGTGGCTAGCACATACTGAGAAGGCCATGCAAGACACAAAATACAAGCAGTATTGACGTCACGAGCATGCCAATGTGCTACGGGAGTCAAACTCCCTTTCATCAGGACAAAAGCCTTACCTTGGCAATTCAAATAAGGTTTTGAATATTCCAGAAGGGAATATGATGCAGTTTCCATTTGAGCGGATGAATTATCAATAAATGTTCAAAATGGTCCGGTTAGCTCAAACAATGCCAGCGTTTCGCCCCAGTGTGCCGTTGGGCTCGTCAGTTGGTACAGACTCACCTACCAATAGGCGTGGCTAGCTTATACCGAGAAGGCCATGCAAGACACAAAATACAAGCAGTATTGACGTCACGAGCGTGCCAATATGTTACGGGAATCAAATCCCTTTCATCGAGACAAAAGCCTTACCTTGGCAATCCAAATAAGGTTTTGAATATTCCAGAAGGGAATATGATGCAGTTTCCATTTGAGCGGATGAATTATCAATAAATGATCAAAATGGTCCGGTTAGCTCAAACAATGCCAGCGTTTCGCCCCAGTGTGCCGTTGGGCTCGTCAGTTGGTACAGACACACCTAAGAATACGCGTGGCTAGCACTTACTGAGAAGGCCATGCAAGACACAAAATATAAGCAGTATTGACGTCACGAGCATGCCAATGTGCTACGGTATCCAACTCCCTTTCATAGAGACAAAAGCCTTACCTTGGCAATCCAAATAATGTTTTGAATATTCCAGAAGGGAATATGATGCAGTTTCCATTTGAGCGGATGAATTATCAATAAAAGATCAAAATGGTCTGGTTAGCTCAAACAATTCGCCCCAGTTTGCCGTTGGGCTTGTCAGTTGGTACAGACACGCTTACCAATACGCGTGGCTAGCACATACTGAGGAGGCCATGCAAGACACAAAATACAAGCAGTATTGACGTCACGAGCATGCCCCTGTGCTACGGGAGTCAAACTCCCTTTCATAGAGACAAAAGCCTTACCTTGGCAATACAAATAAGGTTTTGAATATTCCAGTAGGGAATATGATGCAGTTTCCATTTGAGCGGATGAATTATCAACAAATGATCGAAATGGTCCGGTTAGCTCAACGAATGCCAGCGTTTCGCCCCAGTTTGCCGTTGGGCTTGTCAGTTGGTACAGACACGCCTACCAATACGTGTGGCTAGCACATACTGAGAAGGCCATGCAAGACACAAAATGCAAGCAGTATTGACGTCACGATCATGCCAATGTGCTACGGTATCCAACTCCCTTTCATAAAGACAAAAGCCTTACCTTGGTAATCCAAATAATGTTTTGAATATTCCAGAAGGGAATGTGGTGCAGTTTCCATTTGAGCGGATGAATTATCAATAAATGATCAAAATGGTCCGGTTATCTCAAACAATGCCAGCGTTTCGCCCCAGTGTGCCGTTGGGCTCGTCAGTTGGTACAGACACACCTACCAATACGCGAGGCTAGCTTATACTGAGAAGGCCATGCAAGACACAAAATACAAGCAGTATTGACGTCACGAGCATGCCAATGTGCTACTGGAGTCAAACTCCCTTTCATAAGTAAAAAGCCTCACCTTGGCAATCCAAATAAGGTTTTGAATATTCCAGAAGGGAATATGATGCAGTTTCCATTTGAGCGGATGAATTATCAATAAATGATCAAGATGGTCCGGTTAGCTCAAACAATGCCAGCGTTTCGCCCCAGTGTGCCGTTGGGCTCGTCAGTTGGAACAGACACGCCTACCAATACGCGTGGCTAGCACATACTGAGAAGGCCATGCAAGACACAAAATACAAGCAGTATTGACGTCACGAGCATGCCAATGTGCTACGGGAGTCAAACTCCCTTTCATAAGACAACACCCTTACCTTGGCAATCCAAATAAGGTTCTGAATATTCCAGAAGGAAATATGATGCAGTTTCCATTTGAGCGAATGAATTATCAATAAATGATCAAAATGGTCCGGTTAGCTCAAACAATGCCAGCGTTTCGCCCCAGAGTGCTGTTGGGCTCGTCAGTTGGTACAGACTCACCTAACAATAGGCGTGGCGAGCACATACTGAGAAGGCCATGCAAGACACAAAATACAAGCAGTATTGACGTCACGAGCATGCCGATGTGCTACGGGGGTCAAACTCCCTTTCATAACGACAAAAGCCCTACCTTGGCAATCCAAATGAGGTTTTGAATATTCCAGAATGGAATATGATGCAGTTTCCATTTGTGCGGATGAATTATCAATAAATGATCAAAATGGTCAGGGTAAGCTCAAACAATGCCAGCGTTTCGCCCCAGTGTGCCGTTGGGCTCGTCGGTTGGTACAGACACACCTACCAATACGCTTGCCAGCACATGCTGAGAAGGCAATGCAAGACACAAAATACAAGCAGTATTGACGTCACGAGCATGCCAATGTGCTACGGGAGTCAAACTCCCTTTCATAAGTAAAAAGCCTCACCTTGGCAATCCAAATAAGGTTTTGAATATTCCAGAAGGGAATATGATGCAGTTTCCATTTGAGCGGATGAATTATAAATAAATGATCAAAATGGTCCGGTTAAATCAAACAATGCCAGCGTTTCGCCCCAGTGTGCCGTTGGGCTCGTCAGTTGGTACAGACACACCTACCAATACGCGTGGCTAGCTCATACTGAGAAGACCATGCAAGACACATATTACAAGCAGTATTGACGTCACGATTATGCCAATGTGCTACGGGAGTCAAACTCCCTTTCATAAAGACAAAAGCCTTACCTTGGCAATCCAAATAAGGTTTTGAATATTCCAGAAGGGAATATGATGCAGTTTCCATTTGAGCGAATGAATTATCAATAAATGATCAAAATGGTCCGGTTAGCTCAAACAATGCCAGCGTTTCGCCCCAGTGTGCCATTGGGCTCGTCAGTTGGGACAGACACATCTACAAATACGCGTGACTAACACATACTGAGAAGGCCATGCAAGACACAAAATACAAGCAGTATTGACGTCACGAGCATGCCAATGTGCTACGGGAGTCAAACTCCCTTTCATAAGTACAAAGCCTCACCTTGGCAATCCAAATAAGGTTTTGAATATTCCAGAAGGGAATATGATGCAGTTTCCATTTGAAGGGATGAATTATCAATAAATGATCTAAATGGTCCGGTTAGCTCAAACAATGCCAGCGTTTCGCCCCAGTGTGCCGTTGGGCTCGTCAGTTGGTACAGACACACCTAAGAATACGCGTGGCTAGCACATACTGAGAAGGCCACGCAAGACACAAAATACAAGCAGTATTGACGTCACGAGCATGCCAATGTGCTACGGGAGTCAGAGTTAAACTCCCTTTCATAGAGACAAAAGCCTTACCTTGGCCATACAAATTAGGTTTTGAATATTCCAGAAAGGAATATGATGCAGTTTCCATTTGAGCGGATGAATTATCAACAAATGATCGAAATGGTCCGGTTAGCTCAACGAATGCCAGCGTTTCGCCCCAGTGTGCCGTTGGGCTCGTCAGTTGGTACAGACACACCTACCAATACGCGTGGCTAGCACATACTGAGAAGGCCATGCAAGACACAAAATACACGCAGTATTGACGTCACGAGCATGCCAATGTGCTACGGGAGTCAAACTCCCTTTCATCAGGACAAAAGCCTTACCTTGGCAATTCAAATAAGGTTTTGAATATTCCAGAAGCGAATATGATGCAGTTTTCATTTGAGCGGATGAATTATCAATAAATGATCATAATGGTCCGGTTAGCTCAAACAATGCCAGCGTTTCGCCCCAGTTTGCCGTTGGGCTTGTAAGTTGGTACAGACACGCCTACCAATACGCGTGGCTAGCACATACTGAGAAGGCCATGCATGACACAAAATACAAGCGGTATTGACCTCACGAGCATACCAATGTGCTACGGGAGTCAAACTCCCTTTCATGAGACAACAGCCTTACCCTGGCAATCCAAATAAGGTTTTGAATATTCCAGAAGGGAATATGATGCAGTTTCCATTTGAGCGGATGAATTATCAATAAATGATCAAAATGGTCTGGTTAGCTCAAACAATGCCAGCGTTTGGCCCCAGTGTGCCATTGGGCTCGTCAGTATGTACAGAAACACCTAAGAATACGCGTGGCTAGCACATACTGAGAAGGCCATGCAAGACACAAAATATAAGCAGTAATGACGTCACGAGCATGCCAATGTGCTACGGTATCCAACTCCCTTTCATAGAGACAAAAGCCTTACCTTGGCAATCCAAATAATGTTTTGAATATTCCAGAAGGGAATATGATGCAGTTTCCATTTGAGCGGATGAATTATGAATAAATCATCAAAATGGTCTGGTTAGCTCAAACAATGCCAGCGTTTCGCCCCAGTTTGCCGTTGGGCTTGTCAGTTGGTACTGACACGCTTACCAATACGCGTGGCTTGCACATACTGAGGAGGCCATGCAAGACACAAAATACAAGCAGTATTGACGTCACGAGCATGCCCCTGTGCTACGGGAGTCAAACTCCCTTTCATAGCGACAAAAGCCTTACCTTGGCAACACAAATAAGGTTTTGAATATTCCAGAAGGGAATATGATGCAGTTTCCATTTGAGCGGATGAATTATCAACAAATGATCGAAATGGTCCGGTTAGCTCAACGAATGCCAGCGTTTCGCCCCAGTTTGCCGTTGGGCTTGTCAGTTGGTACAGACACGCCTACCAATACGCGTGGCTAGCACATACTGAGAAGGCCATGCAAGACACAAAATACAAACAGTATTGACGTCACGAGCATGCCAATGTGCTACGGTATCCAACTCCCTTTCATAAAGACAAAAGCCTTACCTTGGCAATCCAAATAATGTTTTGAATATTCCAGAAGGGAATATGATGCAATTTCCATTTGAGCGGATGATTTATCTATAAATGATCAAAATGGTCCGGATAGCTCAAACAATGCCAGCGTTTCGCCCCAGTGTGCCGTTGGGCTTGTGAGTTGGTACAGACGCACCTACCAATACGCGTGGCTAGCACATACTGAGAAGGCCATGCAAGACACAAAATACAAGCAGTATTGACGTCACGAGCATGCCGATGTGCTACGGGGGTCAAACTCCCTTTCATAACGACAAGAGCCCTACCTTGGCAATCCAAATGAGGTTTTGAATATTCCAGAAGGGAATATGATGCAGTTTCCATTTGTGCGGATGAATTATCAATAAATGATCAAAATGGTCAGGGTAAGTTCAAACAATGCCAGCGTTTCGCCCCAGTGTGCCGTTGGGCTCGTCGGTTGGTACAGACACACCTACCAATACGCGTGGCTAGCACATGCTGAGAAGGCCATGCAAGACACAAAATACAAGCAGGATTGACGTCACGAGCATGCCAATGTGCTACGGGGGTCAAACACCCTTTCATAAAGACAAAAGCCTTACCTTGGCAATCCAAATAAGGTTTTGAATATTCCAGAAGGGAATATGATGCAGTTTCCATTTGAGCGGATGAATTATAAATAAATGATCAAAATGGTCCGGTTAAATCAAACAATGCCAGCGTTTCGCCCCAGTGTGCCGTTGGGCTCGTCAGTTGGTACAGACACACCTACCAGTACACGTGGCTAGCTCATACTGAGAAGACCATGCAAGACACATAATACAAGCAGTATTGACGTCACGATTATGCCAATGTGCTACGGGAGTCAAACTCCCTTTCATAAAGACAAAAGCCTTACCTTGGCGATCCAAATAAGGTTTTGAATATTCCGGAAGGGAATATGATGCAGTTTCCATTTGCGCGGATGAATTATCAATAAATCATCAAAATAGTCCGGTGAGCTCAAACAATGCCAGCGTTTCGCCCCAGTGTGCCGTTGGGTTCGTCAGTTGGTAAAGACACACGTACCAATAGGCGTGGCTAGCACATACTGAGAAGGCCATGCAAGACACAAAATACAAGCAGTATTGACGTCACGAGCATGCCAATTTGCTACGGGAGGCAAACTCCCTTTCATAAAGACAAAAGCCTTACCTTGGCAATCCAAATAAGGTTTTGAATATTCCGGAAGGGAATATGATGCAGTTTCCATTTGCGCTGATGAATTATCAATAAATCATCAAAATAGTCCGGTGAGCTCAAACAATGCCAGCGTTTCGCCCCAGTGTGCCGTTGGGCTCGTCAGTTGGGACAGACACATCTACAAATACGCGTGACTAACACATACTGAGAAGGCCATGCAAAACACAAAATACAAGCAGTATTGACGTCACGAGCATGCCAATGTGCTACGGGAGTCAAACTCCCTTTCATAAGTACAAAGCCTCACCTTGGCAATCCAAATAAGGTTTTGAATATTCCAGAAGGGAATATGATGCAATTTCCATTTGAGCGGATGAATTATCAATAAATGATCAAAATGGTCCGGTTAGCTCAAACAATGCCAGCGTTTCGCCCCAGTGTGCCGTCGGGCTTGTGAGTTGGTACAGACGCACCTACCAATACGCGTGGCTAGCACATACTGAGAAGGCCATGCAAGACACAAAATACAAGCAGTATTGACGTCACGAGCGTGCCAATGTGTTACGGGAATCAAACTCCCATTCATCGAGAAAAGAAACCTTACCTTGGCAATCCAAATAAGGTTTTGAATATTCCAGAAGGGAATACGATGCAGTTTCCATTTGAAGGGATGAATTATCAATAAATGATCAAAATGGTCCGGTTAGCTCAAACAATGCCAGCGTTTCGCCCCAGTGTGCCGTTGGGCTCGTCAGTTGGTACAGACACACCTAAGAATACGCGTGGCTAGCACATACTGAGAAGGCCATGCAAGACACAAAATATAAGCAGTATTGACGTCACGAGCATGCCAATGTGCTACGGTATCCAACTCCCTTTCATAAAGACAAAAGCCTTACCTTGGCAATCCAAATTATGTTTTGAATATTCCAGAAGGGAATATGATGCAGTTTCCATTTGAGCGGATGAATTATCAATAAATCATCAAAATGATCCGGTTAGCTCAAACAATGCCAGAGTTTCGCCCCAGTGTGCCGTTGGGCTCGTCAATTGGTACAGACACACCTACCAATACGCGTGGCTAGCACATACTGAGAAGGCCATGCAAGACACAAAATACAAGCAGTATTGACGTCACGAGCATGCCAATGTGCTATGGGATTCAAACTCCCTTTCATCAGGACAAAAGCCTTACCTTGGCAATCCAAATAAGGTTTTGAATATTCCAGAAGGGAATATGGTGCAGTTACATTTGAGCGGATTAATTATCAATAAATGATCAAAATGGTCCGGTTAGCTCAAACAATGCTAGCGTTTTGCCCCACTGTGCCGTTGGGCTTGTCAGTTGGTACAGACACGCCTACCAATACGCGTGGCTAGCACTTACTGAGAAGGCCATGCAAAACACAAAATACAAGCAGTATTGACGTCACGAGCATACCAATGTGCTACGGGAGTCAAGCTCCCTTTCATAAAGACAAAAGCCTTACCTTGGCAATCCAAATAAGGTTTTGAATATTCCAGAAGGGAATATGGTGCAGTTTCCATTTGAGCGGATGAATTATCAATAAATGATCAAAATAGTCCGGTTAGCTCAAACAATGCCAGCGTTTCGCCCCAGTGTGCCGTTGGGCTCGTCAGTTGGTAAAGACACACCTACCAATAGGCGTGGCTAGCACATACTGAGAAGGCCATGCAAGACACAAAATACAAGCAGTATTGACGTCACGAGCATGCCATGTGCTACGCGTGTCAAACTCCCTTTCATAAAGACAAAAACCTTACCTTGGCAATCCAAATAATGTTTTGAATATTCCAGAAGGGAATATGGTCCAGTTTCCATTTGAGCGGATGAATTATCAATAAATGATCGAAATGGTCGGGTTAGCTCAAACAATGCCAGCGTTTCGCCCCAGTGTGCCGTTGGGCTCGTCAGTTGGTACAGACACGCCTACCAATACGCGTGGCTAGCACAAACTGAGAAGGCCAAGCAAGACACAAAATGCAAGCAGTATTGACGTCACGATCATGCCAATGTGCTACGGTATCCAACTCCCTTACATAAAGACAAAAGCCTTACCTTGGCAATCCAAATAATGTTTTGAATATTCCAGAAGGGAATATGGTGCAGTTTCCATTTGAGCGGATGAATTATCCATAAATGATCAAAATGGTCTGGTTAGCTCAAACAATGTCAGCGTTTCGCCCCAGTGTGCCGTTGGGCTCGTCAATTGGTACAGACACACCTACCAATACGCGTGGCTAGCACATACTGAGAAGGCCATGCAAGACACAAAATACAAGCAGTATTGACGTCACGAGCATGCCAATGTGCTACGGGAGTCAAACTCCCTTTCATAAGACAACAGCCTTACCTTGGCAATCCAAATAAGGTTTTGAATATTCCAGAAGGGAATATGATGCAGTTTCCATTTGAGCGGATGAATTATCAATAAATGTTCAAAATGGTCCGGTCAGCTCAAACAATGCCAGCGTTTCGCCCCAGTGTGCCGTTGGGCTCGTCAGTTGGTACAGACTCACCTACCAATATGCGTGGCTAGAACATACTGAGAAGGCCATTCAAGACACAATATACAAGCAGTATTGACGTCACGAGCATGCCAGTGTGCTACGGGAGTCAAACTCCCTTTCATAAGACAACAGCCTTACCTTGGCAATCCAAATAAGGTTTTGAATATTCCAGAAGGGAATATGATGCAGTTTCCATTTGAGCGGATGAATTATCAATAAATGTTCAAAATGGTCCAGTCAGCTCAAACAATGCCAGCGTTTCGCCCCAGTGTGCCGTTGGGCTCGTCAGTTGGTACAGACTCACCTACCAATATGCGTGGCTAGAACATACTGAGAAGGCCATTCAAGACACAATATACAAGCAGTATTGACGTCACGAGCATGCCAGTGTGCTACGGGAGTCAAACTCCCTTTCATAAAGACAAAAGCCTTACCTTGGCCATACAAATTAGGTTTTGAATATTCCAGAAAGGAATATGATGCAGTTTCCATTTGAGCGGATGAATTATCAACAAATGATCGAAATGGTCCGGTTAGCTCAACGAATGCCAGCGTTTCGCCCCAGTGTGCCGTTGGGCTCGTCAGTTGGTACAGACACACCTACCAATACGCGTGGCTAGCACATACTGAGAAGGCCATGCAAGACACAAAATACACGCAGTATTGACGTCACGAGCATGCCAATGTGCTACGGGAGTCAAACTCCCTTTCATCAGGACAAAAGCCTTACCTTGGCAATTCAAATAAGGTTTTGAATATTCCAGAAGCGAATATGATGCAGTTTTCATTTGAGCGGATGAATTATCAATAAATGATCAAAATGGTCCGGTTAGCTCAAACAATGCCAGCGTTTCGCCCCAGTTTGCCGTTGGGCTTGTCAGTTGGTACAGACACGCCTACCAATACGCGTGGCTAGCACATACTGAGAAGGCCATGCATGACACAAAATACAAGCGGTATTGACCTCACGAGCATACCAATGTGCTACGGGAGTCAAACTCCCTTTCATAAGACAACAGCCTTACCTTGGCAATCCAAATAAGGTTTTGAATATTCCAGAAGGGAATATGATGCAGTTTCCATTTGAGCGGATGAATTATCAATAAATGATCAAAATGGTCTGGTTAGCTCAAACAATGGCAGCGTTTGGCCCCAGTGTGCCGTTGGGCTCGTCAGTATGTACAGACACACCTAAGAATACGCGTGGCTAGCACATACTGAGAAGGCCATGCAAGACACAAAATATAAGCAGTATTGACGTCACGAGCATGCCAATGTGCTACGGTATCCAACTCCCTTTCATAGAGACAAAAGCCTTACCTTGGCAATCCAAATAATGTTTTGAATATTCCAGAAGGGAATATGATGCAGTTTCCATTTGAGCGGATGAATTATGAATAAATCATCAAAATGGTCTGGTTAGCTCAAACAATGCCAGCGTTTCGCCCCAGTTTGCCGTTGGGCTTGTCAGTTGGTACTGACACGCTTACCAATACGCGTGGCTTGCACATACTGAGGAGGCCATGCAAGACACAAAATACAAGCAGTATTGACGTCACGAGCATGCCCCTGTGCTACGGGAGTCAAACTCCCTTTCATAGCGACAAAAGCCTTACCTTGGCAACACAAATAAGGTTTTGAATATTCCAGAAGGGAATATGATGCAGTTTCCATTTGAGCGGATGAATTATCAACAAATGATCGAAATGGTCCGGTTAGCTCAACGAATGCCAGCGTTTCGCCCCAGTTTGCCGTTGGGCTTGTCAGTTGGTACAGACACGCCTACCAATACGCGTGGCTAGCACATACTGAGAAGGCCATGCAAGACACAAAATACAAACAGTATTGACGTCACGAGCATGCCAATGTGCTACGGTATCCAACTCCCTTTCATAAAGACAAAAGCCTTACCTTGGCAATCCAAATAATGTTTTGAATATTCCAGAAGGGAATATGATGCAATTTCCATTTGAGCGGATGATTTATCTATAAATGATCAAAATGGTCCGGATAGCTCAAACAATGCCAGCGTTTCGCCCCAGTGTGCCGTTGGGCTTGTGAGTTGGTACAGACGCACCTACCAATACGCGTGGCTAGCACATACTGAGAAGGCCATGCAAGACACAAAATACAAGCAGTATTGACGTCACGAGCATGCCGATGTGCTACGGGGGTCAAACTCCCTTTCATAACGACAAGAGCCCTACCTTGGCAATCCAAATGAGGTTTTGAATATTCCAGAAGGGAATATGATGCAGTTTCCATTTGTGCGGATGAATTATCAATAAATGATCAAAATGGTCAGGGTAAGTTCAAACAATGCCAGCGTTTCGCCCCAGTGTGCCGTTGGGCTCGTCGGTTGGTACAGACACACCTACCAATACGCGTGGCTAGCACATGCTGAGAAGGCCATGCAAGACACAAAATACAAGCAGGATTGACGTCACGAGCATGCCAATGTGCTACGGGGGTCAAACACCCTTTCATAAAGACAAAAGCCTTACCTTGGCAATCCAAATAAGGTTTTGAATATTCCAGAAGGGAATATGATGCAGTTTCCATTTGAGCGGATGAATTATAAATAAATGATCAAAATGGTCCGGTTAAATCAAACAATGCCAGCGTTTCGCCCCAGTGTGCCGTTGGGCTCGTCAGTTGGTACAGACACACCTACCAGTACACGTGGCTAGCTCATACTGAGAAGACCATGCAAGACACATAATACAAGCAGTATTGACGTCACGATTATGCCAATGTGCTACGGGAGTCAAACTCCCTTTCATAAAGACAAAAGCCTTACCTTGGCGATCCAAATAAGGTTTTGAATATTCCGGAAGGGAATATGATGCAGTTTCCATTTGCGCGGATGAATTATCAATAAATCATCAAAATAGTCCGGTGAGCTCAAACAATGCCAGCGTTTCGCCCCAGTGTGCCGTTGGGTTCGTCAGTTGGTAAAGACACACGTACCAATAGGCGTGGCTAGCACATACTGAGAAGGCCATGCAAGACACAAAATACAAGCAGTATTGACGTCACGAGCATGCCAATTTGCTACGGGAGGCAAACTCCCTTTCATAAAGACAAAAGCCTTACCTTGGCAATCCAAATAAGGTTTTGAATATTCCGGAAGGGAATATGATGCAGTTTCCATTTGCGCGGATGAATTATCAATAAATCATCAAAATAGTCCGGTGAGCTCAAACAATGCCAGCGTTTCGCCCCAGTGTGCCGTTGGGCTCGTCAGTTGGGACAGACACATCTACAAATACGCGTGACTAACACATACTGAGAAGGCCATGCAAGACACAAAATACAAGCAGTATTGACGTCACGAGCATGCCAATGTGCTACGGGAGTCAAACTCCCTTTCATAAGTACAAAGCCTCACCTTGGCAATCCAAATAAGGTTTTGAATATTCCAGAAGGGAATATGATGCAATTTCCATTTGAGCGGATGAATTATCAATAAATGATCAAAATGGTCCGGTTAGCTCAAACAATGCCAGCGTTTCGCCCCAGTGTGCCGTCGGGCTTGTGAGTTGGTACAGACGCACCTACCAATACGCGTGGCTAGCACATACTGAGAAGGCCATGCAAGACACAAAATACAAGCAGTATTGACGTCACGAGCGTGCCAATGTGTTACGGGAATCAAACTCCCATTCATCGAGAAAAGAAACCTTACCTTGGCAATCCAAATAAGGTTTTGAATATTCCAGAAGGGAATACGATGCAGTTTCCATTTGAAGGGATGAATTATCAATAAATGATCAAAATGGTCCGGTTAGCTCAAACAATGCCAGCGTTTCGCCCCAGTGTGCCGTTGGGCTCGTCAGTTGGTACAGACACACCTAAGAATACGCGTGGCTAGCACATACTGAGAAGGCCCTGCAAGACACAAAATATAAGCAGTATTGACGTCACGAGCATGCCAATGTGCTACGGTATCCAACTCCCTTTCATAAAGACAAAAGCCTTACCTTGGCAATCCAAATTATGTTTTGAATATTCCAGAAGGGAATATGATGCAGTTTCCATTTGAGCGGATGAATTATCAATAAATCATCAAAATGATCCGGTTAGCTCAAACAATGCCAGTGTTTCGCCCCAGTGTTTCGTTGGGCTCGTCAATTGGTACAGACACACCTACCAATACGCGTGGCTAGCACATATTGAGAAGGCCATGCAAGACACAAAATACAAGCAGTATTGACGTCACGAGCATGCCAATGTGCTATGGGATTCAAACTCCCTTTCATCAGGACAAAAGCCTTACCTTGGCAATCCAAATAAGGTTTTGAATATTCCAGAAGGGAATATGGTGCAGTTACATTTGAGCGGATTAATTATCAATAAATGATCAAAATGGTCCGGTTAGCTCAAACAATGCTAGCGTCTTGCCCCACTGTGCCGTTGGGCTTGTCAGTTGGTACAGACACGCCTACCAATACGCGTGGCTAGCACTTACTGAGAAGGCCATGCAAAACACAAAATACAAGCAGTATTGACGTCACGAGCATACCAATGTGCTACGGGAGTCAAGCTCCCTTTCATAAAGACAAAAGCCTTACCTTGGCAATCCAAATAAGGTTTTGAATATTCCAGAAGGGAATATGGTCCAGTTTCCATTTGAGCGGATGAATTATCAATAAATGATCAAAATAGTCCGGTTAGCTCAAACAATGCCAGCGTTTCGCCCCAGTGTGCCGTTGGGCTCGTCAGTTGGTAAAGACACACCTACCAATAGGCGTGGCTAGCACATACTGAGAAGGCCATGCAAGACACAAAATACAAGCAGTATTGACGTCACGAGCATGCCATGTGCTACGCGTGTCAAACTCCCTTTCATAAAGACAAAAACCTTACCTTGGCAATCCAAATAATGTTTTGAATATTCCAGAAGGGAATATGGTCCAGTTTCCATTTGAGCGGATGAATTATCAATAAATGATCGAAATGGTCGGGTTAGCTCAAACAATGCCAGCGTTTCGCCCCAGTGTGCCGTTGGGCTCGTCAGTTGGTACAGACACGCCTACCAATACGCGTGGCTAGCACAAACTGAGAAGGCCAAGCAAGACACAAAATGCAAGCAGTATTGACGTCACGATCATGCCAATGTGCTACGGTATCCAACTCCCTTACATAAAGACAAAAGCCTTACCTTGGCAATCCAAATAATGTTTTGAATATTCCAGAAGGGAATATGGTGCAGTTTCCATTTGAGCGGATGAATTATCCATAAATGATCAAAATGGTCTGGTTAGCTCAAACAATGTCAGCGTTTCGCCCCAGTGTGCCGTTGGGCTCGTCAATTGGTACAGACACACCTACCAATACGCGTGGCTAGCACATACTGAGAAGGCCATGCAAGACACAAAATACAAGCAGTATTGACGTCACGAGCATGCCAATGTGCTACGGGAGTCAAACTCCCTTTCATAAGACAACAGCCTTACCTTGGCAATCCAAATAAGGTTTTGAATATTCCAGAAGGGAATATGATGCAGTTTCCATTTGAGCGGATGAATTATCAATAAATGTTCAAAATGGTCCGGTCAGCTCAAACAATGCCAGCGTTTCGCCCCAGTGTGCCGTTGGGCTCGTCAGTTGGTACAGACTCACCTACCAATATGCGTGGCTAGAACATACTGAGAAGGCCATTCAAGACACAATATACAAGCAGTATTGACGTCACGAGCATGCCAGTGTGCTACGGGAGTCAAACTCCCTTTCATAAAGACAAAAGCCTTACCTTGGCAATCCAAATAAGGTTTTGAATATTCCAGAAGGGAATATGATGCAGTTTCCATTTGAGCGAGTGAATTATCAATAGATGATCGAAATGGTCCGGTTAGCTCAAACAATGCCAGCGTTTCGCCCCAGTGTGCCGTTGGGCTCGTCAATTGGTACAGACACACCTACCAATACGCGTGGCTAGCACATACTGAGAAGGCCATGCAAGACAAAAATACAAGCAGTATCGACGTCACGAGCACGCCAATGTGCTACGGGAGTCAAACTCCCTTTCATAATGACAATAGCCTTACCTAGGCAATCCAAATAAGGTTTTGAATATTCCAGAAGGGAATATGATGCAGTTTCCATTTGAGCGGATGAATTATCAACAAATGATCGAAATGGTCCGGTTAGTTCAACGAATGCCAGCGTTTCGCCCCAGTGTGCCGTTGGGCTCGTCAGTTGGTACAGACACACCTACCAATACGCTTGTTTAGCACATACTGTGAAGGCCATGCAAGACACAAAATACAAGCAGTAATGGCGTCCCGAGCATGACAATGTGCTACGGGAGTCAAACTCCCTTTCATTACGACAAAAGCCTTACCTAGGCAATCCAAATAAAGTTTTGAATATTCCAGAAGGGAATATGATGCAGTTTCCATTTGAGCGGATGAATTATCAACAAATGATCAAAATGGTCCGGTTAGCTCAAACAATGCCAGCGTTTCGCCCCAGTGTGCCGTTGGGCTCGTAAGTTGGTATAGACACACCTACCAATACGCGAGGCTAGCTTATACCGAGAAGGCCATGCAAGACACAAAATACAAGCAGTATTAACGTCACGAGCATGCCAATGTGCTACGGGAGTCAAACTCCCTTTCATCGAGACAATAGCCTTACCTTGGCAATCCAAATAAGGTTTTGAATATTCCAGAAGGGAATATGATGCAGTTTCCATTTGCGCGGAAGAATTATCAATAAATGACCAAAATGGTCCGGTTAGCTCAAACAATACCAGCGTTTCGCCGCAGTGTGCCGTTGGGCTCGTCAGTTGGTATAGACACGCCTACCAATACGCGTGGCTAGCACATACTGAGAAGGCCATGCAAGACACAAAATACAAGCAGTATTGACGTCATGAGCATGCCAATGTGCTACGGGAGTCAAACTCCCTTTCATAAGACAACAGCCTTACCTTGGCAATCCAAATAAGGTTTTGGATATTCCAGAAGGGAATATAATGCAGTTTCCATTTGAGCGGATGAATTATAAATAAATGATCAAAATGGTCCGGTTAGCTCAAACAATGCCAGCGTTTCGCCCCAGTGTGCCGTTGGGCTCGTCAGTTGGTACAGACTCACCTACCAATAGGCGTGGCTAGCACATACTGAGAAGGCCATGCAAGACACAAAATACAAGCAGTATTGACGTCACGAGCATGACAATGTGCTAGGGGAGTCAAACTCCCTTTCATAAAGACAAAAGCCTTACCTTGGCAATCCAAATAAGGTTTTGAATATTCCAGAAGGGAATATGATGCAGTTTCCATTTGAGCGAATAAATTATCAATAGATGATCGAAATGGTCCTGTTAGCTCAAACAATGCCGGCGTTTCGCCCCAGTGTGCCGTTGGGCTCGTCAATTGGTACAGACACACCTACCAATACGCGTGGCTAGCACATACTGAGAAGGCCATGCAAGACACAAAATACAAGCAGTATTGACGTCACGAGCATTCCAATGTGCTACGGGGGTCAAACTCCCTTTCATAACGACAAAAGCCCTACCTTGGAAAACCAAATAAGGTTTTGAATATTCCAGAAGGGAATATGATGCAGTTTCCATTTGTGCGGATGAATTATCAATAAATGATCAAAATGGTCCGGTTAGCTCAAACAATGCCAGCGTTTCGCCCCAGTGTGCCGTTGGGCTCGTCGTTTGGTACAGACACACCTACCAATACGCGTGGCTAGCACATACTGAGAAGGCCATGCAAGACACAAAATACAAGCAGTATTGACGTCACGAGCATGCCAATGTGCTACGGGAATCAAATTCCCTTTCATAAAGACAAAAGCTTTACCTTGGCAATCCAAATAATATTTTGAATATTCCAGAAGGGAATATGGTGCAGTTTCCATTTGAGCGGATGAATTATCAATAAATGATCAAAATGGTCGGGTTAGCTCAAACAATGCCAGCGTTTCGCCCCAGTATGCCGTTGGGCTCGTCAGTTGGTACATACACGCCTACCAATACGCGTGGCTAGCACATACTGAGATGGCCATGCAAGACACAAAATACCAGCAGTATTGACGTCACGATCATGCCAATGTGCTCCGGTATCCAACTCCCTTTCATAAAGACAAAAGCCTTACCTTGGCAATCCAAATAATGTTTTGAATATTCCAGAAGGGAATATGTTGCAGTTTCCATTTGAGCGGATGTATTATCAATAAATGATCAAAAGACCTGGAAATCCCCAAATCCGAGTCTTGGCGAATTCCATATTGATCACGTCGCAATTGCACGGAAAGCTCAAAGAGAAATTCAGAATGTGAAAGTTCTTCGAAATGCAAAACTGGACTCGGATCATTATCTATCTAAAATTAAAATCAAACTCCTCCCGAGAAACACACGGAGGTTCCGAGCCAAAGAGACTGAAAGATATGATGTTGAAAAACTGGCGTCCGGTAATGAGTTTACACGAAAACTACAAACTGTGGATGCAGTGAACTGGGAACAACTGCGTGAGGCGCTGGTTGAGACAGCAAAAGAGACCGTCCTAGTAACTAAAACGAGGAAGCATGCTTGGTGGAACAGTGAATGTGACGCAGTAATAAGGAAGGGACAGCATGCCTGGCAGAAATGGAATTCGCAACAAAATCAAGTCAACTGGATAGACTTCTTGAAAGAGAGAACGAGTGCAGCAAAAACCATCCGCAATGCTAAACGTGCCTTTCATAAAAACCAGATGGATCAAATCGAACAGGATTTCCAGAAGAATAATATGCGCAACTTCTATAGAACATTTAAATGCAACTTGAAGAAATATAGCCCTCCATGTCTTCAGTTCAGGGATTGCAATGGAAAACTAGTTTATAGCGACAAAGATAATTGTCAGGTGCTTGCAAAATATTTTGAGTCCCTTCTTAACTGTGAGACTCCAAGTTCCATATTCACATTTAATGACCATGCGCAAGTCCACCCAGATTCCTCTTCACCCACGAAAGAGGAAGTCAAACAGATTATCCGATCTCTAAAGAACCATAAAGCTCCAGGTGAAGACTCTATAATCGCTGAACTGTGGAAGTTTCCTAGTGACAATACGGTGGATAAATTAACGGACATCATACATGAAATTTGGGATACCGAAAGACTTCCAAGTGATTGGACTTCTGCTTTAATCCACCTCCTTCATAAGAAAGGCGATAAAGCAGATGTTAACAACTATCGAGGCATCTCCCTCCTACTGATAACTTACAAAATCCTCTCAAAAGCTCTTCAAACTAGGGCTGAAGAACAGCTAGATACAGAACTGGGTGATTATCAAGGAGGTTTTAGGAAGGGGCAGTCATGTGTGGAGCAAATCATGAATCTCAAATCTATCCTTTCATATCTGAAACTAAGGAGCAAGAAATTTGTAGTAACTTTCATTGATTTTAAGAAAGCTTATGACTCCATTGATCGGACTACCCTACTTAAGATTCTAAAGGAGTTCGGCCTAGACAACAAAACCAGAGCGATCATCCAACAGACTCTCACCAACACCACTTCAAAAGTTAAGTTTAGAGGCGAGATTTCCAATGCCTTCGAGATAAGGACAGGAGTTCGACTGGGAGATGGTCTCTCGCCTCTACTATTCAACTGCGTTCTTGAGAAAGTTATCCGTGAGTGGCGCAAAACAATGAGTGATGAAGGAGTCGAAAATGGAATCAGACTTGGTCACAAGAATAAGAACCTATCAATTGACTGTCTAGCCTTTGCAGATGACCTTGCGGTTTTTGCAGATTCGTTGGATACGGCCAGGAAACAGATCAACCAGCTTCAAACACAAGCTGCAAAGGCGGGCCTCATGATCTCTTTCGAGAAAACAGAATTTATTACTAACATCAAAACGGCTCCAAAACATGTTGAAGTGAATCATGGGAAAATCAAGCGGGTTGTGAAATTTAAGTATCTTGGGGAATGGATAGACCCTACAATGTCCGAAAACGAGGCTTTTGCGTCACGCTTGAATAAAATTGAAATGGCTTACCATCTAACTAAGAATGTGTACAACAAAAGATCTATATCCCTGAATGCAAAACTGAAGCACTACTGCACGGTCATCCGGCCAGAAGCTTTGTAAGCAGCGGAATGTCTCTCCATGAATAGAAAAGGCATAATGGAAAAACTGGAGACCAAGGAAAGGAAGATATTGAGGAAAATCCTGGGTCCAGTCAAGGAACACGGCGAGTTCCGAAGACGCCACAACCACGAGTTGTACACTCACGTAGAGAAAATAACGGACGTGATGAGGAAAAGGAGGATTTCTTTTTATGGACATATAACTCGAATGAAATCAACACGGCTATCCAACAGAATTTTTCCTTTTCTCCGTGAGAAAAAGACAAAGGGGGCCTGGTTCAATGAAGTAGAGAAAGATCTGTTGGAGACTGGGATTACACGTGAGATATCCAAGAGCGTGGCCCACTTAGGGAGAAACTTCAGAAACATCGGAGTTTTCAACTTAAGCCGAAGCTAAAAACCGGGAAGGCGTGGACGACAGAGAGAAAGGTGCAACATCGATTGCGAATGAAGGAGTACTGGGCTAACATTAAAATGCAGAAAAAACAGTTGACATGACGTGGTCCTTAGTTGGCCGTAACGAAGGAAGAAGAAGAAGAAATGATCAAAATGGTCCGGTTCGCTCAAACAATGCCAGCGTTTCGCCCCAGTGTGCCGTTGGGCTCGTCAATTGGTACAGACACACCTACCAATACGCGTGGCTAGCACATACTGAGAAGGCCATGCAAGACACAAAATACAAGCAGTATTGACGTCACGAGCATGCCAATGTGCTACGGGAGTCAAACTCCCTTTCATCAGGACAAAAGCCTTACCTTGGCAATCCAAATAAGGTTTTGAATATTCCAGAAGGGAATATGATGCAGTTTCCATTTGAGCGGATGAATTATCAATAAATGATCAAAATGGTCCGGTTAGCTCAAAAAATGCCAGCGTTTCGCCCCAGTTTGCCGTTGGGATTGTCAGTTGGTACAGACACGCCTACCAATACGCGTGCCTAGCACATACTGAGAAGGCCATGCAAGACACAAAATACAAGCAGTATTGACGTCACGAGCATGCCAATGTGCTACGGGAGTCAAACTCCCTTTCATAGAGACAAAAGCCTTACCTTGGCAATACAAATAAGGTTTTGAATATTCCAGAAGGGAATATGATGCAGCTTCCATTTGAGCGGATGAATTGTCAATAAATGATCAAAATGGTCCGGTTAGCTCAAACAATGCCAGCGTTTCGCCCCAGTGTGCCGTTGGGCTCGTCAGTTGGTAAAGACTCACCAACCAATAGGCGTGGCTAGCACATACTTAGAAGGTCATGCAAGACAAAAATACAACCAGTATCGACATCACGAGCACGCCAATGTGCTACGGGAGTCAAACTCCCTTTCATAAAGACAAAAGCCTTACCTAGGCAATCCATATAAGGTTTTGAATATTCCAGAAGGGAATATGATGCAATTTCCATTTGAGCGGATGATTTATCAATAAATGATCAAAATGGCCCGGATAGCTCAAACAAAGCCAGCGTTTCGCCCCAGTGTGCCGTTGGGCTCGTGAGTTGGTACAGACACACCTACCAATACGCGTGGCTAGCACATACTGAGAAGGCCATGCAAGACACAAAATACAAGCAGTATTGACGTCACGACCGTGCCAATATGTTACGGGAATCAAACTCCCTTTCACCGAGACAAAAGCCTTACCTTGGCAATCCAAATAAGGTTTTGAATATTCCAGAAGGGAATATGATGCAGTATCCATTTGAGCGGATGAATTATCAATAAATGATCAAAATGGTCCGGTTAGCTCAAACAATGCCAGCGATTCGCCCCAGTGAGCCGTTGGGCTCGTCAGTTGGTACAGACACACCTAAGAATACGCGTGGCTAGCACATACTGAGAAGGCCATGCATGACACAAAATACAAGCAGTATTGACGTCACGAGCATGCCAATGTGCTACGGTATCCAACTCCCTTTCATAAAGACAAAAGCCTTACCTTGGCAATCCAAATAATGTTTTGAATATTCAAGAAGGGAATATGATGCAGTTTCCATTTGAGCGGATGAATTATCAATAAATGATCAAAATGGTCCGGTTAGCTCAAACAATGCCAGCGATTCGCCCCAGTGTGTCGTTGGGCTAGTCAATTGGTACAGACACACCTACCAATACGCGTGGCTAGCACATACTGAGAAGGCCATGCAAGACACAAAATACAAGCAGTATTGACGTCACGAGCATGCCAATGTGCTATGGGATTCAAACTCCCCTTCATCAGGACAAAAGCCTTACCCTGGCAATCCAAATAAGGTTTTGAATATTCCAGAAGGGAATATGATGCAGTTTCCATTTGAGCGGATGAATTATCAATAAATGATCAAAATGGTCCGGTTAGCTCAAACAATGCCAGCGTTTCGCTCCACTGTGCCGTTGGGCCTGTCAGTTGGTACAGACACGCCTACCAATACGCGTGGCTAGCACATACTGAGAAGGCCATGCAAGACACAAAATACAAGCAGTATTGACATCACGAGCATGCCAATGTGCTACGGGAGTCAAGCTACCTTTCATAAAGACAAAAGCCTTACCTTGGCAATCCAAATAAGGTTTTGAATATTCCAGAAGGGAATATGATGCAGTTTCCATTTGAGCGGATGAATTATCAATAAATGATCAAAATGGTCCGGTTAGCTCAAACAATGCCAGCGTTTCGCCCCAGTGTGCCGTTGGGCTCGTCAATTGGTACAGACACACCTACCAATACGCGTGGCTAGCACATACTGAGAAGGCCATGCAAGACACAAAATACAAGCAGTATTGACGTCACGAGCATGCCAATGTGCTACGGGAGTCAAACTCCCTTTCATCAGGACAAAAGCCTTACCTTGGCAATCCAAATAAGGTTTTGAATATTCCAGAAGGGAATATGATGCAGTTTCCATTTGAGCGGATGAATTATCAATAAATGATCAAAATGGTCCGGTTAGCTCAAACAATGCCAGCGTTTCGCCCCAGTTTGCCGTTGGGCTTGTCAGTTGGTACAGACACGCCTACCAATACGCGTGGCTAGCACATACTGAGAAGGCCATGCAAGACACAAAATACAAGCAGTATTGACGTCACGAGCATGCCAATGTGCTACGGGAGTCAAACTCCCTTTCATAGAGACAAAAGCCTTACCTAGGCAATACAAATAAGGTTTTGAATATTCCAGAAGGGTATATGATGCAGTTTCCATTTGAGCGGATGAATTGTCAATAAATGATCAAAATGGTCCGGTTAGCTCAAACAATGCCAGCGTTTCGCCCCAGTGTGCCGTTGGGCTCGTCAGTTGGTAAAGACTCACCAACCAATAGGCGTAGCTAGCACGTACTTAGAAGGTCATGCAAGACAAAAATACAAGCAGTATCGACGTCACGAGCACGCCAATGTGCTACGGGAGTCAAACTCCCTTTCATAAAGACAAAAGCCTTACCTAGGCAATCCAAATAAGGTTTTGAATATTCCAGAAGGGAATATGATGAAATTTCCATTTGAGCGGATGATTTAACAATAAATGATCAAAATGGTCCGGATAGCTCAAACAATGCCAGCGTTTCGCCCCTGTGTGCCGTTGGGCTCGTGAGTCGGTACAGACACACCTACCAATAAGCGTGGCTAGCACATACTGAGAAGACCATGCAAGACACAAAATACAAGCAGTATTGACGTCACGACCGTGCCAATATGTTACGGGAATCAAACTCCCTTTCACCGAGACAAAAGCCTTACCTTGGCAATCCAAATAAGGTTTTGAATATTCCAGAAGGGAATATGATGCAGTTTCCATTTGAGCGGATGAATTATCAATAAATGTTCAAAATGGTCCGGTCAGCTCAAACAATGCCAGCGTTTCGCCCCAGTGTGCCGATGGGCTCGTCAGTTGGTACAGACTCACCTACCAATATGCGTGGCTAGAACATACTGAGAAGGCCATTCAAGACACAATATACAAGCAGTATTGACGTCACGAGCATGCCAGTGTGCTACGGGAGTCAAACTCCCTTTCATAAGACAACAGCCTTACCTTGGCAATCCAAATAAGGTTTTGAATATTCCAGAAGGGAATATGATGCAGTTTCCATTTGAGCGGATGAATTATCAATAAATGTTCAAAATGGTCCGGTCAGCTCAAACAATGCCATCGTTTCGCCCCAGTGTGCCGTTGGGCTCGTCAGTTGGTACAGACTCACCTACCAATATGCGTGGCTAGAACATACTGAGAAGGCCATTCAAGACACAATATACAAGCAGTATTGACGTCACGAGCATGCCAGTGTGCTACGGGAGTCAAACTCCCTTTCATAAAGACAAAAGCCTTACCTTGGCCATACAAATTAGGTTTTGAATATTCCAGAAAGGAATATGATGCAGTTTCCATTTGAGCGGATGAATTATCAACAAATGATCGAAATGGTCCGGTTAGCTCAACGAATGCCAGCGTTTCGCCCCAGTGTGCCGTTGGGCTCGTCAGTTGGTACAGACACACCTACCAATACGCGTGGCTAGCACATACTGAGAAGGCCATGCAAGACACAAAATACACGCAGTATTGACGTCACGAGCATGCCAATGTGCTACGGGAGTCAAACTCCCTTTCATCAGGACAAAAGCCTTACCTTGGCAATTCAAATAAGGTTTTGAATATTCCAGAAGCGAATATGATGCAGTTTTCATTTGAGCGGATGAATTATCAATAAATGATCAAAATGGTCCGGTTAGCTCAAACAATGCCAGCGTTTCGCCCCAGTTTGCCGTTGGGCTTGTCAGTTGGTACAGACACGCCTACCAATACGCGTGGCTAGCACATACTGAGAAGGCCATGCATGACACAAAATACAAGCGGTATTGACCTCACGAGCATACCAATGTGCTACGGGAGTCAAACTCCCTTTCATAAGACAACAGCCTTACCTTGGCAATCCAAATAAGGTTTTGAATATTCCAGAAGGGAATATGATGCAGTTTCCATTTGAGCGGATGAATTATCAATAAATGATCAAAATGGTCTGGTTAGCTCAAACAATGCCAGCGTTTGGCCCCAGTGTGCCGTTGGGCTCGTCAGTATGTACAGACACACCTAAGAATACGCGTGGCTAGCACATACTGAGAAGGCCATGCAAGACACAAAATATAAGCAGTATTGACGTCACGAGCATGCCAATGTGCTACGGTATCCAACTCCCTTTCATAGAGACAAAAGCCTTACCTTGGCAATCCAAATAATGTTTTGAATATTCCAGAAGGGAATATGATGCAGTTTCCATTTGAGCGGATGAATTATGAATAAATCATCAAAATGGTCTGGTTAGCTCAAACAATGCCAGCGTTTCGCCCCAGTTTGCCGTTGGGCTTGTCAGTTGGTACTGACACGCTTACCAATACGCGTGGCTTGCACATACTGAGGAGGCCATGCAAGACACAAAATACAAGCAGTATTGACGTCACGAGCATGCCCCTGTGCTACGGGAGTCAAACTCCCTTTCATAGCGACAAAAGCCTTACCTTGGCAACACAAATAAGGTTTTGAATATTCCAGAAGGGAATATGATGCAGTTTCCATTTGAGCGGATGAATTATCAACAAATGATCGAAATGGTCCGGTTAGCTCAACGAATGCCAGCGTTTCGCCCCAGTTTGCCGTTGGGCTTGTCAGTTGGTACAGACACGCCTACCAATACGCGTGGCTAGCACATACTGAGAAGGCCATGCAAGACACAAAATACAAACAGTATTGACGTCACGAGCATGCCAATGTGCTACGGTATCCAACTCCCTTTCATAAAGACAAAAGCCTTACCTTGGCAATCCAAATAATGTTTTGAATATTCCAGAAGGGAATATGATGCAATTTCCATTTGAGCGGATGATTTATCTATAAATGATCAAAATGGTCCGGATAGCTCAAACAATGCCAGCGTTTCGCCCCAGTGTGCCGTTGGGCTTGTGAGTTGGTACAGACGCACCTACCAATACGCGTGGCTAGCACATACTGAGAAGGCCATGCAAGACACAAAATACAAGCAGTATTGACGTCACGAGCATGCCGATGTGCTACGGGGGTCAAACTCCCTTTCATAACGACAAGAGCCCTACCTTGGCAATCCAAATGAGGTTTTGAATATTCCAGAAGGGAATATGATGCAGTTTCCATTTGTGCGGATGAATTATCAATAAATGATCAAAATGGTCAGGGTAAGTTCAAACAATGCCAGCGTTTCGCCCCAGTGTGCCGTTGGGCTCGTCGGTTGGTACAGACACACCTACCAATACGCGTGGCTAGCACATGCTGAGAAGGCCATGCAAGACACAAAATACAAGCAGGATTGACGTCACGAGCATGCCAATGTGCTACGGGGGTCAAACACCCTTTCATAAAGACAAAAGCCTTACCTTGGCAATCCAAATAAGGTTTTGAATATTCCAGAAGGGAATATGATGCAGTTTCCATTTGAGCGGATGAATTATAAATAAATGATCAAAATGGTCCGGTTAAATCAAACAATGCCAGCGTTTCGCCCCAGTGTGCCGTTGGGCTCGTCAGTTGGTACAGACACACCTACCAGTACACGTGGCTAGCTCATACTGAGAAGACCATGCAAGACACATAATACAAGCAGTATTGACGTCTCGATTATGCCAATGTGCTACGGGAGTCAAACTCCCTTTCATAAAGACAAAAGCCTTACCTTGGCGATCCAAATAAGGTTTTGAATATTCCGGAAGGGAATATGATGCAGTTTCCATTTGCGCGGATGAATTATCAATAAATCATCAAAATAGTCCGGTGAGCTCAAACAATGCCAGCGTTTCGCCCCAGTGTGCCGTTGGGTTCGTCAGTTGGTAAAGACACACGTACCAATAGGCGTGGCTAGCACATACTGAGAAGGCCATGCAAGACACAAAATACAAGCAGTATTAACGTCACGAGCATGCCAATTTGCTACGGGAGGCAAACTCCCTTTCATAAAGACAAAAGCCTTACCTTGGCAATCCAAATAAGGTTTTGAATATTCCGGAAGGGAATATGATGCAGTTTCCATTTGCGCGGATGAATTATCAATAAATCATCAAAATAGTCCGGTGAGCTCAAACAATGCCAGCGTTTCGCCCCAGTGTGCCGTTGGGCTCGTCAGTTGGGACAGACACATCTACAAATACGCGTGACTAACACATACTGAGAAGGCCATGCAAGACACAAAATACAAGCAGTATTGACGTCACGAGCATGCCAATGTGCTACGGGAGTCAAACTCCCTTTCATAAGTACAAAGCCTCACCTTGGCAATCCAAATAAGGTTTTGAATATTCCAGAAGGGAATATGATGCAATTTCCATTTGAGCGGATGAATTATCAATAAATGATCAAAATGGTCCGGTTAGCTCAAACAATGCCAGCGTTTCGCCCCAGTGTGCCGTCGGGCTTGTGAGTTGGTACAGACGCACCTACCAATACGCGTGGCTAGCACATACTGAGAAGGCCATGCAAGACACAAAATACAAGCAGTATTGACGTCACGAGCGTGCCAATGTGTTACGGGAATCAAACTCCCATTCATCGAGAAAAGAAACCTTACCTTGGCAATCCAAATAAGGTTTTGAATATTCCAGAAGGGAATACGATGCAGTTTCCATTTGAAGGGATGAATTATCAATAAATGATCAAAATGGTCCGGTTAGCTCAAACAATGCCAGCGTTTCGCCCCAGTGTGCCGTTGGGCTCGTCAGTTGGTACAGACACACCTAAGAATACGCGTGGCTAGCACATACTGAGAAGGCCATGCAAGACACAAAATATAAGCAGTATTGACGTCACGAGCATGCCAATGTGCTACGGTATCCAACTCCCTTTCATAAAGACAAAAGCCTTACCTTGGCAATCCAAATAATGTTTTGAATATTCAAGAAGGGAATATGATGCAGTTTCCATTTGAGCGGATGAATTATCAATAAATGATCAAAATGGTCCGGTTAGCTCAAACAATGCCAGCGATTCGCCCCAGTGTGTCGTTGGGCTAGTCAATTGGTACAGACACACCTACCAATACGCGTGGCTAGCACATACTGAGAAGGCCATGCAAGACACAAAATACAAGCAGTATTGACGTCACGAGCATGCCAATGTGCTATGGGATACAAACTCCCCTTCATCAGGACAAAAGCCTTACCCTGGCAATCCAAATAAGGTTTTGAATATTCCAGAAGGGAATATGATGCAGTTTCCATTTGAGCGGATGAATTATCAATAAATGATCAAAATGGTCCGGTTAGCTCAAACAATGCCAGCGTTTCGCTCCACTGTGCCGTTGGGCCTGTCAGTTGGTACAGACACGCCTACCAATACGCGTGGCTAGCACATACTGAGAAGGCCATGCAAGACACAAAATACAAGCAGTATTGACATCACGAGCATGCCAATGTGCTACGGGAGTCAAGCTACCTTTCATAAAGACAAAAGCCTTACCTTGGCAATCCAAATAAGGTTTTGAATATTCCAGAAGGGAATATGATGCAGTTTCCATTTGAGCGGATGAATTATCAATAAATGATCAAAATGGTCCGGTTAGCTCAAACAATGCCAGGGTTTCGCCCCAGTGTGCCGTTGGGCTCGTCAATTGGTACAGACACACCTACCAATACGCGTGGCTAGCACATACTGAGAAGGCCATGCAAGACACAAAATACAAGCAGTATTGACGTCACGAGCATGCCAATGTGCTACGGGAGTCAAACTCCCTTTCATCAGGACAAAAGCCTTACCTTGGCAATCCAAATAAGGTTTTGAATATTCCAGAAGGGAATATGATGCAGTTTCCATTTGAGCGGATGAATTATCAATAAATGATCAAAATGGTCCGGTTAGCTCAAACAATGCCAGCGTTTCGCCCCAGTTTGCCGTTGGGCTTGTCAGTTGGTACAGACACGCCTACCAATACGCGTGGCTAGCACATACTGAGAAGGCCATGCAAGACACAAAATACAAGCAGTATTGACGTCACGAGCATGCCAATGTGCTACGGGAGTCAAACTCCCTTTCATAGAGACAAAAGCCTTACCTAGGCAATACAAATAAGGTTTTGAATATTCCAGAAGGGTATATGATGCAGTTTCCATTTGAGCGGATGAATTGTCAATAAATGATCAAAATGGTCCGGTTAGCTCAAACAATGCCAGCGTTTCGCCCCAGTGTGCCGTTGGGCTCGTCAGTTGGTAAAGACTCACCAACCAATAGGCGTAGCTAGCACGTACTTAGAAGGTCATGCAAGACAAAAATACAAGCAGTATCGACGTCACGAGCACGCCAATGTGCTACGGGAGTCAAACTCCCTTTCATAAAGACAAAAGCCTTACCTAGGCAATCCAAATAAGGTTTTGAATATTCCAGAAGGGAATATGATGAAATTTCCATTTGAGCGGATGATTTATCAATAAATGATCAAAATGGTCCGGATAGCTCAAACAATGCCAGCGTTTCGCCCCTGTGTGCCGTTGGGCTCGTGAGTCGGTACAGACACACCTACCAATAAGCGTGGCTAGCACATACTGAGAAGACCATGCAAGACACAAAATACAAGCAGTATTGACGTCACGACCGTGCCAATATGTTACGGGAATCAAACTCCCTTTCACCGAGACAAAAGCCTTACCTTGGCAATCCAAATAAGGTTTTGAATATTCCAGAAGGGAATATGATGCAGTTTCCATTTGAGCGGATGAATTATCAATAAATGTTCAAAATGGTCCGGTCAGCTCAAACAATGCCAGCGTTTCGCCCCAGTGTGCCGTTGGGCTCGTCAGTTGGTACAGACTCACCTACCAATATGCGTGGCTAGAACATACTGAGAAGGCCATTCAAGACACAATATACAAGCAGTATTGACGTCACGAGCATGCCAGTGTGCTACGGGAGTCAAACTCCCTTTCATAAGACAACAGCCTTACCTTGGCAATCCAAATAAGGTTTTGAATATTCCAGAAGGGAATATGATGCAGTTTCCATTTGAGCGGATGAATTATCAATAAATGTTCAAAATGGTCCGGTCAGCTCAAACAATGCCAGCGTTTCGCCCCAGTGTGCCGTTGGGCTCGTCAGTTGGTACAGACTCACCTACCAATATGCGTGGCTAGAACATACTGAGAAGGCCATTCAAGACACAATATACAAGCAGTATTGACGTCACGAGCATGCCAGTGTGCTACGGGAGTCAAACTCCCTTTCATAAGACAACAGCCTTACCTTGGCAATCCAAATAAGGTTTTGAATATTCCAGAAGGGAATATGATGCAGTTTCCATTTGAGCGGATGAATTATCAACAAATGATCGAAATGGTCCGGTTAGCTCAAACAATGCCAGCGTTTCGTCCCAGTGTGCCGTTGGGCTCGTCAGTTGGTAAAGACTCACCAACCAATAGGCGTAGCTAGCACGTACTTAGAAGGTCATGCAAGACAAAAATACAAGCAGTATCGACGTCACGCGCACGCCAATGTGCTACGGGAGTCAAACTCCCTTTCATAAAGACAAAAGCCTTACCTAGGCAATCCAAATAAGGTTTTGAATATTCCAGAAGGGAATATGATGAAATTTCCATTTGAGCGGATGATTTATCAATAAATGATCAAAATGGTCCGGATAGCTCAAACAATGCCAGCGTTTCGCCCCTGTGTGCCGTTGGGCTCGTGAGTCGGTACAGACACACCTACCAATAAGCGTGGCTAGCACATACTGAGAAGACCATGCAAGACACAAAATACAAGCAGTATTGACGTCACGACCGTGCCAATATGTTACGGGAATCAAACTCCCTTTCACCGAGACAAAAGCCTTACCTTGGCAATCCAAATAAGGTTTTGAATATTCCAGAAGGGAATATGATGCAGTTTCCATCTGAGCGAATGAATTATCAATAAATGATCAAAATGGTCCGGTTAGCTCAAACAATGCCAGCGTTTCGCCCCAGTGTGCCGTTGGGCACGTCAGTTGGTACAGACACACCTAGAATACGCGTGGCTAGCACATACTGAGAAGGCCATGCAAGACACAAAATACAAGCAGTATTGACGTCACGAGCATGCCAATGTGCTACGGTATCCAACTCCCATTCATAAAGACAAAAGCCTTACCTTGGCAATCCAAATAATGTTTTGATTATTCCAGAAGGGAATATGATGCAATTTCCATTTGAGCGGAAGAATTATCAATAAATGATCAAAATGGTCCGGTTAGCTCAAACAATGCCAGCGTATCGCCCCAGTGTGCCGTTGGGCTCGTCAATTGGTACAGACACACCTACCAATACGCGTGCTAGCACATACTGAGAAGGCCATGCAAGACACAAAATACAAGCAGTATTGACGTCACGAGCATGCCAATGTGCTATGGGAATCAAACTCCCCTTCATCAGGACAAAAGCCTTACCCTGGCAATCCAAATAAGGTTTTGAATATTCCAGAAGGGAATATGATGCAGTTTCCATTTGAGCGGATGAATTATCAATAAATGATCAAAATGGTCCGGTTAGCTCAAACAATGCCAGCGTTTCGCCCCACTGTGCCGTTGGGCTTGTCAGTTGGTACAGACACGCCTACCAATACGCGTGGCTAGTACATACTGAGAAGGCCATGCAAGACACAAAATACAAGCAGTATTGACGTTACGAGCATGCCAATGTGCTACGGGAGTCAAACTCCCATTCATAGAGACAAAAGCCGTACCTTGGCAATACAAATAAGGTTTTGAATATTCCAGAAGGGAATATGATGCAGTTTCCATTTGAGCGGATGAATTGTCAATAAATGATCAAAATGGTCCGGTTAGCTCAAACAAGGCCAGCGTTTCGCCCCAGTGTGCCGTTGGGCTCGTCAGTTGGTAAAGACTCACCAACCAATAGGCGTAGCTAGCACATATTTAGAAGGTCATGCTAGACAAAAATACAAGCAGTATCGACGTCACGAGCACGCCAATGTGCTACGGGAGTCAAACTCCCTTTCATAAAGACAAAAGCCTTACCTAGGCAATCCAAATAAGGTTTTGAATATTCCAGAAGGGAAT
Organism: Meconema thalassinum; assembly: GCA_946902985.2. NCBI lineage: Eukaryota > Metazoa > Arthropoda > Insecta > Orthoptera > Tettigoniidae > Meconema > Meconema thalassinum. The sequence continues at coordinate 347,067,911 of OX336390.1, forward strand.
ATGATGCAATTTCCATTTGAGCGGATGATTTATCAATAAATGATCAAAATGGTCCGGTTAGCTCAAACAATGCCAGCGTTTCGCCCCAGTGTGCCGTTGGGCACGTCAGTTGGTACAGACACACCTAAGAATACGCGTGGCTAGCACATACTGAGAAGGCCATGCAAGACACAAAATACAAGTAGTATTGACGTACCGACAGTGCAAAAATGTTACGGGAATCAAACTCCCTTTCACCGAGACAAAAGCCTTAACTTGGCAATCCAAATAAGGTTTTGAATATTCCAGAAGGGAATATGATGCAGTTTCCATCTGAGCGAATGAATTATCAATAAATGATCAAAATGGTCCGGTTAGCTCAAACAATGCCAGCGTTTCGCCCCAGTGTGCCGTTGGGCACGTCAGTTGGTACAGACACACCTAAGAATACGCGTGGCTAGCACATACTGAGAAGGCCATGCAAGACACAAAATACAAGCAGTATTGACGTCACGAGCATGCCAATGTGCTACGGTATCCAACTCCCTTTCATGAAGACAAAAGCCTTACCTTGGCAATCCAAATAATGTTTTGAATATTCCAGAAGGGAATATGATGCAGTTTCCATTTGAGCGGATGAATTATCAATAAATGATCAAAATGGTCCGGTTAGCTCAAACAATGCCAGCGTATCGCCCCAGTGTGCCGTTGGGCTCGTCAATTGGTACAGACACACCTACCAATACGCGTGCTAGCACATACTGAGAAGGCCATGCAAGACACAAAATACAAGCAGTATTGACGTCACGAGCATGCCAATGTGCTATGGGATTCAAACTCCCCTTCATCAGGACAAAAGCCTTACCCTGGCAATCCAAATAAGGTTTTGAATATTCCAGAAGGGAATATGATGCAGTTTCCATTTGAGCGGATGAATTATCAATAAATGATCAAAATGGTCCGGTTAGCTCAAACAATGCCAGCGTTTCGCCCCACGGTGCCGTTGGGCTTGTCAGTTGGTACAGACACGCCTACCAATACGCTTGGCTAGTACATACTGAGAAGGCCATGCAAGACACAAAATACAAGCAGTATTGACGTTACGAGCATGCCAATGTGCTACGGGAGTCAAACTACCATTCATAGAGACAAAAGCCTTACCTTGGCAATACAAATAAGGTTTTGAATATTCCAGAAGGGAATATGATGCAGTTTCCATTTGAGCGGATGAATTGTCAATAAATGATCAAAATGGTCCGGTTAGCTCAAACAATGCCAGCGTTTCGCCCCAGTGTGCCGTTGGGCTCGTCAGTTGGTAAAGACTCACCAACCAATAGGCGTAGCTAGCACATATTTAGAAGGTCATGCAAGACAAAAATACAAGCAGTATCGACGTCACGAGCACGCCAATGTGCTACGGGAGTCAAACTCCCTTTCATAAAGACAAAAGCCTTACCTAGGCAATCCAAATAAGGTTTTGAATATTCCAGAAGGGATTATGATGCAATTTCCTTTTGAGCGGATGATTTATCAATAAATGATCAAAATGGTCCGGATATCTCAAACAATGCCAGCGTTTCGCCCCAGTGTGCCGTTGGGCTCGTGAGTTGGTACAGACACACCTACCAATACGCGTGGCTAGCACATACTGAGAAGGCCATGCTAGACACAAAATACAAGTAGTATTGACGTCACGACCGTGCCAATATGTTACGGGAATCAAACTCCCTTTCACCGAGACAAAAGCCTTACCTTGGCAATCCAAATAAGGTTTTGAATATTCCAGAAGGGAATATGATGCAGTTTCCATTTGAGCTGATGAATTATCAATAAATGATCAAAATGGTCCGGTTAGCTCAAACAATGCCAGCGTTTCGCCCCAGTGTGCCGTTGGGCTCGTCAGTTGGTACAGACACACCTAAGAATACGCGTGGCTAGCACATACTGAGAAGGCCATGCAAGACACAAAATACAAGCAGTATTGACGTCACGAGCATGCCAATGTGCTATGGTATCCAACTCCCTTTCATAAAGACAAAAGCCTTACCTTGGCAATCCAAATAATGTTTTGAATATTCCAGAAGGGAATATGATGCAGTTTCCATTTGAGCGGATGAATTATCAAAAAATGATCAAAATGGTCCGGTTAGCTCAAACAATGCCAGCGTTTCGCCCCAGTGTGCCGTTGGGCTCGTCAATTGGTACAGACACACCTACCAATACGCGTGGCTAGCACATACTGAGAAGGCCATGCAAGACACAAAATACAAGCAGTACTGACGTCACGAGCATGCCAATGTGCTATGGGATTCAAACTCCCCTTCATCAGGACAAAAGCCTTACCCTGGCAATACAAATAAGGTTTTGAATATTTCAGAAGGGAATATGATGCAGTTTCCATTTGAGCGGATGAATTATCAATAAATGATCAAAATGGTCCGGTTAGCTCAAACAATGCCAGCGTATCGCCCCACTGTGCCGTTGGGCTTGTCAGTTGGTACAGACACGCCTACCAATACGCGTGGCTAGCACATACTGAGAAGGCCATGCAAGACACAAAATACAAGCAGTATTGACATCACGAGCATGCCAATGTGCTACGGGAGTCAAGCTCCCTTTCATGAAGACAAAAGCCTTACCTTGGCAATCCAAATAAGGTTTTGAATATTCCAGAAGGGAATATGATGCAGTTTCCATTTGAGCGGATGAATTATCAATAAATGATCAAAATGGTCCGGTTAGCTCAAACAATGCCAGCGTTTCGCCCCATTGTGCCGTTGGGCTCGTCAGTTTGTTAAGACACACCTACCAATAGGCGTGGCTAGCACATACAGAGAAGGCCATGCAAGACACAAAAAACAAGCAGTATTGACGTCACGAGCATGCCAATGTGCTACGGGAGTCAAACTCCCTTTCATAAAGACAAAAGCCTTACCTGGGCAATCCAAATAATGTTTTGAATATTCCAGAAGGGAGTATGGTCCAGTTTCCATTTGAGCGGATGAATTATCATTAAATGATCAAAATGGTCGTGTTAGCTCAAACAATGCCAGCGTTTCGCCCCACTGTGCCGTTGGGCTTGTCAGTTGGTACAGACGCGCCTACCAATACGTGTGGCTAGCACATACTGAGAAGGCCATTCCCTTTCATAAAGACAAAAGCCTTACCTTGGCAATCCAAAGAATGTTTTGAATATTCCAGAAGGGAATAAGGTGCAGTTTCCATTTGAGCGGATGAATTATGAATAAATGATCAAAATGGTCCGGTCAGCTCAAACAATGCCAGCGTTTCGCCCCAGTGTGCCGTTAGGCTCGTCAATTGGTACAAACACACCTACCAATACGCGTGGCTAGCACATACTGAGAAGGCCATGCAAGACACAAAATACAAGCAGTATTGACGTCACGAGCATGCCAATGTGCTAAGGGAGTCAAACTCCCTTTCATCAGGACAAAAGCCTTACCTTGGCAATCCAAATAAGGTTTTGAATATTCCAGAAGGGAATATGATGCAGTTTCCATTTGAGCGGATGAATTATCAATAAATGATCAAAATGGTCCGGTTAGCTCAAACAATGCCAGCGTTTCGCCCCAGTGTGCCGTTGGGCTCGTCAGTTGGTACAGACACACCTACCAATACGCGAGGCTAGCTTATACCGAGAAGGCCATGCAAGACAAAAATACAAGCAGTATTGACGTCACGAGCATGCCAATGTGCTACGGGAGTCAAACTCCCTTTCATAAGACAACAGCCTTACCTTGGCAATCCAAATAAGGTTTTGAATATTCCAGAAGGTAATATGATGCAGTTTCCATTTGAGCGGATGAATTATCAATAAATGATCAAAATGGTCCGGTTAGCTCAAACATTGCCAGAGTTTCGCCCCAGTGTGCCGTTGGGCTCGTCAGTTGGTACAGACTCACCAACCAATTGGCTTGGCTAGCACATACTGAGAAGGTCATGCAACACAAAAATACAAGCAGTATCGACGTCACGAGCACGCCAATGTGCTACGGGTGTCAAAATCCCTTTCATAAAGACAAAAGCCTTACCTAGGCAATCCAAATAAGGTTTAGAATATTCCAGAAGGGAATATGATGCAATTTCCATTTGAGCGGATGATTTATCAATAAATGATCAAAATGGTCCGGATAGCTCAAACAATGCCAGCGTTTCGCCCCAGTGTGCCGTTGGGCTCGTGAGTTGGTACAGACACACCTACCAATACGCGTGGCTAGCACATACTGAGAAGGCCATGCAAGACACAAAATACAAGCAGTATTGACGTCACGACCGTGCCAATATGTTACGGGAATCAAACTCCCTTTCATCGAGACAAAAGCCTTACCTTGGCAATCCAAATAATGTTTTGAATATTCCAGAAGGGAATATGATGCAGTTTCCATTTGAGCGGATGATTTATCAATAGGAAAACTGGCATCGTGACCATGCTGATGAGGTTTTATCGATGTCAGGTACTGTTTGTGAATCTAAGGTTGGTCAGGAAAATTGTGCAAAAATATCTTTAAATTCATTATTACCTTCTCCTGTAATCGGGATTCTTGTGAATGGTGCTAATGTGAGTGCTTTGCTTGACTCGGGTAGCGCAGCATCATTAATGAGTGAAGATTGGTATCAGGCCATGAAAGGGATTTGTAAGTTTCCGGCATTGTCCAAGGTGGACGTTAAACTTGTGTCAGCAAATAATTCTTCGTTAGATATTCTTGGTTCGGTTAAGTTAAACGTTCGCATCCACAATTTTACTTGGAAGTTTCCATTTTGGATTATTGCAAAGTTGTCTTGTCCTGTTATCTTAGGGGCAAATTTTATGTCTCATTCTGGAGTGACATTAGATGTGGGGAGAGAATCGTTTTGGTTTAACTTTTGTCCTGAGATTAAGTTGAAATTCTCGGTTTCCGAAAGATATGATATTAGAACCGGTCATGTAGACGTGGACGAGAAAGTTGAGGATGAGGCAAGTTTTGGGGTTGATGACCTAGATTTGGGAAATCTTTCTGACGGTCAAGCTTGTGTTATTAGAAATTTGTGTTCAGAGTATCCTGAGGTATTTACTGATAGACTAGGTGTTACCAATTTAATGTCATATAAAATAATTGTCGAAGATGACATTCCTGTTCGTCATCCGCCTTATCGGTTGAGTCCACCCAAGATGGCAGAATTAAAAAAGATTATTGATAAAATGCTGGCTGACGGTGTTATTCGTCTGTCAATTTCTGCATATTCTTCGCCGATGTTTTTGGTTCCGAAACCTGACGGTGGTTTTCGGCCGGTGGTCGATTATCGGAGACTTAATAAGAAAGTGGTTCAAGAGTCCATACCTTTGCCGGATTTGCACAACTGCTTCTGTTGGTATAAAGATGCTCGTTTCTTTTCGCTGCTTGATTTAACACAAGCATATAATCAGGTACCGTTGGCTGAAGAATCAAAGCATTTGACTGCGTTCGCCACGGACTGGAATTTGTTTGAGTGTAATAGATTACCGTTTGGTCTGAGTACTGGAGGAGCTGTTCTGAGCAGGTTATTGGATCGTGTTTTCTCAGGCGTAAAATTTAAGTTTTTGTACCACTATTTAGACGACGTGGTGGTGTTCAGTAAAAATTTCGAGGATCATGTTCGTAACTTAAGAGAAGTGTTTGAGAGACTCAAAAATGCTGGGTTAACTGTGAAAATTTCTAAGACTTCCTTTGCTAAGTCACAGATATCGTTCTTGGGACACATTGTATCAGCCAAGGGAGTTTCTGTCGATCCATCTCGTACGCAGAGTATGGTTGGTTGGTTCTTAAGTTTGGGGGCTGCGACAACGCAGTCATGTAGCCCCGTGTACTTTGGGTGTGTGTAGAATCTGTCTGATAACCGGTGTTAATTGTGATGACTGCATTAGTGTGTGTTATCTGTCATTTTAATTTAAGTACTGCAACTTAGAATTTTTCAAATAGTTCCTACTTTTGCCGCCAAGCGCCACCGTCAACGACTACTAGGCTAAGTTCACAACTCAGCTGCTAGACGCCACCGCAGTCGGCTCTTGGCAACGAACTTAGAAACCTAAGAGCGTTGTTTACAATAACCTATCAAATTTAGCTTCACACAGGTGCAATTAGTGGAAGGTTCTTTAACATGCCATAAATCTATGACATGGGACCGCCGGCTTTACTTCCCCTCCGAAGGAAGGCATACTGAGGGATTTTTAACGCTCTTAAAAAATCCGACGGCAGAGACTACAAAGTGCCTGTAAATGTTAAAGGGGTAGCTCGGTTTGTGGGCATGATAAATTTCTTTAGAAAATTCGTCCCGTATTTTGCTCGTCGTGCCATTCCATTGAATCAGTTGAGACAGAAGAATGTTCCGTTTGTGTGGGACGAGTCGCAGCAAGCTGCATTTGACGATCTTAAGGATGCCTTGTGTAACGCACCTGTACTGGCTGTCCCAGATTTTAACAAAACGTTTATTATTCAGACCGATGCTTCTCTGGGAGCTGTTGCCGCTGTTTTACTTCAAGAGGGAGATTATGGTGGGAGGGCGATTGCTTTCGCATCTCGGACTTTAACTAAACCTGAATCTTCGTATTCTGTTTATGAACTGGAGGGACTAGCAGTGATGTTCGCGTTAGAAAAAAATAAGTTGTATATCGAACATGTGGAATTTGAGTTAGAAGTTGATAATCAAGCTCTGAGTTGGGTGTTAGCAAGGCTGAGGAAGATAGGTCGCATTGCAAGGTGGGCAACACGTATATCATCGTTTAAGTTTAAAGTGCGCCATATCAAAGGTTCTGAAAATGTGGTAGCAGATTCTCTGAGTAGGATGTATGAAGAAGTTCCGTTAGGCAAGAAGGGAGTTGAGACAGTAGCTGTGAGTAATATGGTGGTGGGAGCTAATTCCGCTCAGCACATGCTGAACAACTCACCCTTACTTTTCAAGGACATTGCTATTCACCAGAGAGAGGATCCTAATTTAGAAGGGATCATCAGTAAATTGTCAAATGGAGAGACTGTTCATCCTTATTTTCTGCGTTCTGGAGTATTGTGTTGTGTTGCTAGACACGACAGGAGACCTAAGGTCGTGTTGCCGGTTCAGCTGGTTGATGGTATGCTTCGGTATTTTCACGAATCTCCAGAGGGAGGTCATCTGGAGATATTTAAGACTAGGCAAAAGATCCGTAAATCTTTCACTTGGAAACAAATGGATCGTGATATTCGAAAGTTTGTGCTAGGATGTCGTTCATGTAATGTAAGTAAACCCACAGTCTCGAGCAAGGTGGGGTTTCTATCATCTGAGCCCGCGTCAAGACCCATGGAACGGCTGTACGTGGATTTCGTTGGGCCTTTTCCGAGGTCCAAGGATGGTAATAGGTTCGCGTTGGTTTGTGTCGATGGCTTTTCTAGATTCTGTTGGATTTTCCCCACTAAAGTTAGTAATTCTACTTCTGTGATTAAATGTTTGCAGAGTATTTTCACATCTTTTGGTCCGTGTCAGTATCTTATTTCAGACAATGCTAAGACTTTCACATCCGTTCAAATGAGAAACTTTTGTTTTGATTATTCTATATCTCATATAACTACAACACCGTATTACCCAAACCCCAGTTTGGCGGAACGCTCTCATTGCTTATCATAGAGACAACCATGCAAGGTGGGATTCATAGCTGCATTGGTTGGCTTATGCGTTCAATACGGCGGATCATGAATTGCATGGAAAGACACCGTTCTCCTTAATATGTGCATTCGCACCGAACTCGTCATTGACTAATCTTTGGTCGTTGAATGATTTGTTACCTGATCAGCCGTCGCCTGAAAGAGTAAAGGAAATATGGAAGGAGGCTCAGGAAGCAATTAAGGTGTCTCACGACAAACTCGCTGTTCGTTATAACAAGGGTCGAGTTCAAGGGAAGTTTAAGGTGAATGATTTGGTGTTTGTCAAGAATTTCTGGAAGAAAACCCCTGGAAATAAGGTCTCAGGAAAGTTACTTCCCAAATATACTGGTCCGTATAAAGTCTTGTCATTTCCGACAGAAGTAACTGTTTTATTAGAAGATGCAGAGAGAAGACGCATATTTCGAACTCACCTGTCGTACTGTAAAGCTGCAGGAGAACGTGAGGCTGATGATCTCGAGGTTGCTGCCAGTCATTAAGTAGTAAGATGTAGTTCTTGGAGGGTTTCGTCTCGGGAACTGGTAGATGGTAATTGGTGACGAATATTGCTCATTGTTGTTGGAACTGCTAGAGTACTGAACTGTGTCGTCGGAGTGAGTTGCCAGTGAAGACTGGAGTTGTGATTTTGGTCGAACTTGAGCACCATGGTACCGTGGAGATGTTGGTTGTAAGAAATGGAGTTGAGTTGCTCGCCGAGGCTGATGATGTGGGTGGTTAAGTGCGTCATGACTGAATTAGGTTCGTCGACAATTACTTTTCTTTTCCTTGTTGACGAAAGCTTGCTATAGGCGTTCTCACCGTCTCAGGTCTTTCTTCTTGGTAATCTTTTGTAAACTGGATAACAGACTTGTAAACTGTCTTCCTTGGTTGAGGGTGATAGAGTTGTGATCAACTCATTTGGGAACAGGATGACCTGCATTTGCTCGTGGGCATTCTTGTTCTGCGATGGTTAAAGGGGGTAAGTTGTTTCGTTGTGGAATACTGGTATCCTACATTGGATGACCTAGGTTATCTAGTCGAGTGGTTGCATTGGGTGAGCAGAGCGATTTCAGTCGACATTGTACGTGAAGTGGAGGTGGCTTATAGCTGTTCATTGAAGTTGGTGCCATGGGTGTGTCTGGTTTTTCCTAAAAGATCACTGTTGTTGCTGGTGAAACGTTGGTAAAGAATGGGTTCTGAAAAGGTACTCTTGTTCGGTAGTTGTGTTGACATTGAAATGTGAGCATGTTCAGTTTTTTTTTCTTATCTCGTGCAGTGAGTGTGTTCTGTCCTTAAGCAGCTAAGATGAATGAGAGAGTGTAGTTTGGTATGCAGTGTGATTTCTGTTATCTGAAGGTTTTTTTCTTAACTAATGTAATTGATATGAGTTGTCTCAAGTCTGGAGCTGGCTCGGATGGTTTTGTTATCCTTGTCTGTTCTCATCTGCCATGTCACCATGTTCTGAGGGGTAACATTATGGGTCTGATTGCTCCCGTCAATGATAATAGTAAAAGCGTATAGTGTAACCGTTAGGATTTTGGTTGGGGAACCAGTTAGCTTCCCGAACATAGTGTTGTGATGTTCTTTTCTTAATATACTTAAATTTGTTAACTAAATTTTACTTATAACTTCAAGGCCAAAGTTCAAACTATTAAGTCTCTTACCTGAATATTCAAGTCATGAGAGTAAAATAAGTAAATACACGTGTGCTTCGTATGCGAGTAGTGACAAATAAATGGTGACAAGGTCGACTGAGAAGAAGAATCCTGTGAGAGAACTTTAAGTGTTTGTGCCCTCTTCTGCAGTTTTGATTTTGTTGCAGTCTGTCCATGATGAGGGGAATGCTCCTCAAATAAACGTGATAGTAGCCAGTGCACGGGTTACTCTCGCCTTCGTTCGAGCCGCTGTCATCTGGTACCTGGTTCTGCAGCCTTGCTGGTCGATGTTGGAGACATCTGGTATCAGGCTCAGGAGATGGAACAGCTGTGACAGGTTGTGATTGACAGTCGGTGAGCTCAAGCCAAACTATGCATGGATCCTGCATCTCGTCTGCCTCCTCTCTCTCGTCACCCCTGGTGGACGTTTCGTGGTGGGAGGCTGTGCCGATTGCATCTGCACACTTCCCCTTCTGAACTTTCGCTAATCCAATTTCATGATAATAAACCTGGACTCGGTTCTGGACCCAGCTTCGGACCCAGTGGTAACCTAGGTGTCTGGACCTCATAAAGTATAATCATACCCCAAATGTATAGGGTAAAAATTTCAAATATCTTCGCTTGGTCTTAAATATCATGACGACAATGGGAATTATCATTAAAGACATTATTGTCGTATGTGGCAAAATTTATGATCATTGATGTCCGGAATTCGCGGTCATACAAATTCAAACTTGTGAAGTGACCGAGTGACCAATGAAACATTAGGAATCTTCCCGCTTATTAACTGCCAACTTAAAATTGGACCTGGACTGTTTTCGGGCATTTGATATGCAATGTCTCTTTCAAATTATGTTGTCCACCCTGACGAAACATTCGATAATTTAAACTGTTTCCGTAGTTCAATATCTGCCACTGCATAATCTTGGCAGCACTACGTGTGTAGCGCGCATGCGCAATGGGCCGCTTTGGCGAGCTAACGGCCGGAGTTTTGGGAGAGGCCGTACTCTCAAGATGACTTAGGTTGGAATCAGACGTGGGGCTCTGGGCTTCGACCCATGGCCGGACTAGAAGGTAGGAGTTGATGGCCAACTACGGATTATTCTGAGACTTGGTGAAACTTTAATAAATTATTTAATTTGAATTCTTTATTATATATTTTTTAGATTAATGATCATCGTGTCGTTGGTGATCTGTTGGACCACGTAGAAAAGCAAAGACTTTAGTTATTTCTATTAAATAGCAAGCTCTCTTTATTTCTATGAATTGAAACCTTCTAACGGGCCAAAACATTGCGCAATGTTGGTTCCAACTTGTTAAAATTAATTTCTATTAGCTTGCTATCAAACTTTAGTGTGGCCAACATAAGTCAGGTTTGTTTAATATTCTATTTTTTCTGTTTTCGAATTTTGATGTAAGCACTTGTTTCTTTTGGTGGGTCACTATGTTAGCTACTAGTGACTGCCCTTTGTTTTTCGTCACTAGTTTGTTTTCCATTATTATTATGAACTGTGTTGCTTGGCAGTATGGCCGTACGTTCGACGTATTCGAGTTCCGCTCCGTATTAATGATGATATTTCGCAGTCTTTTGAGATTAGAATGATTTTAATTCTGGTTGAAATCGTGCTTTAATGAATTGTCGTGTGGTGGAAATAGTTATTACTTGGTGGACGCCTTGTGTTCGCCAGGATTCTCGAGTTTTGATGTTCATGCCTAATGATCGGAGATAGCGTCGGTGGTGACGCCATCTTGGGAAAAATTTGCATTTTCAAATTTTAAATTAGTTTAACTAATTCTCTTGTCACCGTGTGCAAGTATTCTATTTCTCAAATGAGAGTCCGCGTGTTATTTGAGTGAAATTTTAATTTTCTTTTGAGGTTCCGAAGAATCTTTCGGTTTGGTACTTAGCAAATATTGCGAATGGATCTTGTGGTCTGTAGCCACAGAGTGTACTGATGCACGTTGCCTTGTAAGTTACCCGGCTTGGTCTGGTTTTATTTAGTTCTATTAATATTATTTGGTTTCTTATTATTTGTTTCTTCTTTTCCGTGGTTTCTCGCGCGTACTTGGCCTAGCCAAATGTTATTTAGTAAGGGGTTCCTCCCACACTTTCATAGGAGGGTATCTCACTAAGTTTGTTCAACTGTTAAGCTTGTATTTGTTTGTTCTCAATATATTTCCATATTAAAAAAATCTTGTTGGTTACGTTATTCTTCGAGCGACCAATCAGCCACGGCCCTGGAAAATTAGGTTTCCCTCCACTCAACGAGCCTTGTCTCGAAAATCCCTTTCGGGGGTGTCTGGCCCTAATAAATTATTTTATATGGTACAATTATGTATCTCGGGGCTTCTTTAATGTTGGTCATGAAATGGGTCTTTTCAAACGATATCTGAAGGCCGATTTTCCCCGCTTTCTTCCAAAGTGTGAACTTGCATGATATCTGATTCGATGTCCCCTGATAGCAGCACTAGATTATCAGCGAATGCTAAGCAGTTGACAGCAATGTTTTCTTTCTTGTACCCTGTAGTTAATTGGTCCTTAATACCCTTTTCTGTGAGTACTCCTTCCTATTCTTTGATGACCATATCGAAAACACAAATGAACATTAGTGAGGATAGGCAATCTCCTGTCTTGATTTCAGATGGTTCAGATATTTCACCCAGGAACTTGACTTTTGAGTATGTGTTTGTTAGCATCTTATTTATTAATTGTGATGTCTTGTTATCTGTGCCCATTTCTTTAAGAATGTCATACAGTGTATTCCTGTTGATTGAGTCATATGCTTTCCGAAAGTCTACAAATACCGCCACGTATTTCATGCCTCTGGCAGCTCTGTTCTTCAGTATTGTCTTGAGGTTCCAGATTTGTTCCACACATGATCGTCCTTTCCAGAAGCCTGCCTGGTATTCGCCGATTTTGTGGTCGACTTGTTGTTCTAACCTTAATATAGTGCCATGGATAGGATCATGTATGTTTCTTGAAGTAGCGAGATGTCTCTGTAGTTATTAACATCTGTTCATGTGTAGTGGGTGGATCAGTGCTAACTTCCACTCATCGGAATCTTACCAGTGTTCCAGATCTCTTGCATTAACTGTCACAAAATCTCGATCATTTGGGGGCTAACATGTTTCTATACTTCAGCCGTTATCGGATCTTCACCGGCTCCTTTGTTGTTCTTGAGCTTCTTAATCAGATTCGTGATTTCTGCTTCATCTGGTGGTGATTTGTTGTCTGTTGTGATCTTCTCTAATGGTACTAGGCAGCTAAGTAGGTGTTTAAAGTACTCCGACAAGAGTTGACAATTTCTTTGTTGTTTGTTGCAATACTGCCATCTTCCTTCTTAAGACACAAGCTGGCTGGCATTTTGAAAGGTTTCTCTTAAATGTCTTGTAAAAGTCCCTCGTTTGATTCTTTATAATATGGGAATTAAAAAGAAACACATTTCAATCAGTATAACATTGAACTTACTAAGTTTGGTAATAATTCTTGCTGTTAGGCGGTTAGGTGAAAACCATTGTCAGAAAATCTTGCCGTGTGGTATGCATGTGCACCCGTAGGATTTTTTCCAGGGGGGGGGGGCAAGTATAAATGTTCGTTTCATTACCTACCTGTCACCCACTCTCCTCCTCCCCCCCCCCCCACCACAAAAAAAAAACAGGAAAATAACTAGTGGTATTGACAAAAATAAAAATCAAATACCGTAGTTCATTAAAATAATATTGTTAATCCAGTTCGCCAATTTCTAAATAACTGGACATATTTTCAGATAATCCCAAATTACTAAGTTAAATTAAACTGTGAAATGTCCCTACATCTGAATCAGCCCAATTATTTAAATAGCACTGTTTCCAAATACGGCACGGTATCTAGTTTGTACTGGCCGTTACAGCAGATCGTCACGTTTACCCTCTTCTACACAACCAATCTAAAATATTTCGCATTGCTCTTATTATAATCATAAAACACTTGTAGCCTACGAAGTGATAAACTCGTAGCGTGAGCCTATGGTCTTAGTAAAAATTAGTTTTGGCAATAAAATATTTCTCTTGATTATTTATTACTAACGACAAGGTAAAATAGATAAAAACCACTCTATCACGTACTTCTTACTACCGGTATTCGCATTCTCAAGTGGCCATACTGCCACTTGACTGAAACAAGAGGAATGGTGAACGAACGAAAACAAACCACTGTTTTCAACGTGTGATTGAGCGTTATGCTCAAGCTTTTCTCTGTTTAAGAAAATAATAGACGATAAAAAGAAACTGACATATATTGTACAATTCCGTAGAGTTTTCTAAAATCAACAAGTGATATTCCGCCGTATTCATTTTCCTAAATGTAAGACATACTGTAAGATCGAGTGCGTCATGTCACTCGACTGGTTTCGAAAAAATATGCAGATCGGCGTTTCACATAGGATGATTACTTTTTCCAGGCCAGTGAGTATTCTTTTTTACCTGTGACGAAAATAATATACCGTCTAACCAATCTAATGCAAATACTTTTGAGTTTTTTATTTATTTACTAGCTGTACCCGGCATGCGTTGCAATGCCAATCAAAGAAAGGGTTGGCGTTGTAACTTTGTTTGTTGAAGTGCTTTTGGATTCCCAATATTTTTTTTCTTTTTCCGTTAACCATCTCCAAAGTATTGTAAAATTGATTAACTATCTCAAAAAAAAGTCACGGGTGCGTGATCAACACCTCAACAAAGTTTCATCGCAATGAAATGAATGGCATATTAACGCATGCGGGACTTTGTTGAAACGATTCGAGCGCCGTCACCCATTTGTTGAATATACTCGTACGCTACCTATTGCAAAATGGATTTACTAATTCGAAAACCTTTCCTGGCGTGTACACAACAACTCATCAATGTTTCATCGCAATCGGATGAATGGCGTATGAACGCATACGGGATTTTGTTTAAACGATTCGCACGCCGTCACTCATTTGTTGAATAAACTTGTGCGCCACCCATTGAAAAACGGATTTACTGATTCATACACCTTCGCAGGACTGTACTCAACTCACCCAAGTTTTATCACAATCAGATGAATGGTATATGAACGCTTCCGGGACTTGGTTGAAACGATACACGCGCTGTCGCTCATTAGTTTAATCTAAACGTGCGCTACCAATTGTAAAATGGATTTACTAAATCAGAAATCTTCACGGGAGTGGAAACAACATTTCACCAGATTTCATTGCAATCGCATGAATGGTATATAACGCATACGGAATTTTTTTTAAACGATATGCGCACCGTTACTCATTTGTTGAATCTACTCGTGCGCTACCTATTGTAAAAAGGATTTACTAGCTCAGAAATCGTTCCTGGAGTGTGCACAATAATTCACCAAAGTTTCATAGCAATCGCATGAATAGTATCTGAACGCATACGGGATTTTGTTTAAACGATTCGCGTGCCGTCGCTCATTTGTTGAATACTTGTGCGCTACCTATTGCAAAATGGATTTACTGAGCCTGAAACTTTCCCTGGAGTGTACACAACAACTCACCCAAGTTTAGTCGCTATCGGACGAATGGTATATGAACGCATACGGGACTATGTTGAAACACTTCGCGCGTCTTCACTCATTTGTTGAATCTACTTGTGCACTACCTATTGTAAAATGGATTTACTAAGTCTGAAATTTCCCTGGAGTGTACACAACCTCTCACCCAAGTTTCATTGCTATCGGACGAATGGTATGTGAACGCATACCGGACTTTGTTGAAACGCTTCGCCCGTCGTCGCTCGTTTGATGAATCTACTCGTGCGTTACCTATTGTTAAGTGAATTTACTAAGCCAGAAACCTTACCTGAAGTGTACAGAACACCTCACCCAAGTTTCATCGCAATGGGATGAATGGTTTATGAACGCATGTGGGACTTTCTTGAAACAAACGCACGTTATTTTGTTGAAGCTACTCGCGTGCCATCTATTGTACATTGGATTTACTACGCCTATAACGTTTTCGGGACTGTGCACAACAACTCACCAAAATTAGATCGCAATCGGATGAATTGTATATGAACGCATCACCAACACGCATTTGTTTCAACTACTCGCGCGCTGTCTAATGCAAATTGGATTAACTATGCCTATAATGATTTCGGAAGTGTGCACAGCAACTCACCAAAATTTGATCGCAATCGGATGAATGGTTTATGAACGCATAAAAGACGAACAAACGAAAATCCTTTATATATATATAAGATAAGATATATGTTAAGGCGTCCCTTAAAGAGGGGAAAATTAACCTTCTTATATTCAAAAACTGGCATTGTTGTAAATGTTGTTGCTTTATTTTTGTGAACAGGTTTAAACTTCACCCCTTGTACTTGACTCTGAAAGAAATTCCAGTTTATGTAATAACGTGTCATTAGGCGAGTGTGTATAAGTAATGTTATTTCAAAGTACCGGTACTGTCATTTTGAGATGAGCACCCCGGAACATGAATCATGATACAAACGTGGTATTTCACTGAAGGTAGTTTTGAAAATATCGTACTAGGGATGGCTGCTGTCATCGTCAGCAATCAAATTTCTAATATTCAGGTAACCAGTCTTCTGATAGGTCAAGCCAAATTTTAAACACTACCGGTGGGAAGATGATATGAAAGGAGAAAGGGCTTGGGAATTGAAACGAACCCTGGGCAGACAGGAACGAATATAAGCAAAGAAATAAATAATAAAGTTTAGATATTAAAAAATAGTAGGGTATGATTAAGGCTCGTGAGTGCAATGCGAGAAAGCAAATACTAGTCTCGAAAGTTTAAGTTATTAATAGGGCGTTTCTTAAAGATTGATTAATTGGGGGGAAAACTACTAATAACTTGATGAATGAAACCGCTAAAGAAAACACAATCTTGTTTACGTAAAGAGCGACCAAGAGTGTGTATAACAACGTACTGATAAGCAAGTATAATGGTGCTGTGACATTTTTATGAAGCTATATGAGATGTTTGCCATTTGTATTGTGCCCAACGAGAGTTTGGCCCTAGATTCAAACGCTGGATATGTAAGATGAAAAGACGATTTAAGCCCACCGGGGAAGGAATATTGTAAAATGTTATGCAATCCGTACGTGACTCAAGCCACCCAGATGCGAGATTAGGAGCAATTAAGGAAGCCATAAACATTATAATCGACGATAAGTGTCAAGAAAATATCAACAGATAAGGAAAGTCTTGCAAACTCAAGAGCTGTTAAGGTATCAACAAGGAATCATTAAAAACCCTTTGGGCAAGCAATGTTTATCAAATTTATGAGTGTATCACTGACAGATTTAATGTAATTGAACCTAGTGTTTAACGACTATTGCATGATTCAGGCTGGCTCCGATTAGAGCTGAGGCTGCGATAAATTATCATATGGAAGTTATAAAAGTCCCAGACAGTAGCGAATCAGTCTTAGGGGACAACATGGATCAGATAATACACTATACATTGATATCATGCGTTAACACATTCACAGGGACTAGGTCTGCTTAGAGGTTGGTAGTCCTGGTTGCTGCCACAGATTTAAATCGCGACGTTAGCAGTGGCGTCATCGTCAATTAAAACGCAGGGATATGGAGGTTGGATGTACCTTTCCGCTGGCCACGGAGGGAGCATAATAACCTTTTTAATTAATTAAAAATAAGTAGACGATTAAATGGGATTCCGCACGACATGAACGTCAAAATAAACATGCTTTACACATGCAAATAAAGTTTCAAGGAAATAGGGGCTCAAACGTGGAGAATAGACTCCGCACTTGCGTTAGGGAACTACGTTTTGATAAACTAGTATAAATATGTGGCCGAACGAAAGTCAGTCATTCAGTCGACAACGGACTTCTGAAGGAAGCCGTGCTGTTCCGCAGTAGTACTCAGTTCTACAACGAACCTTTGAGAGGTCGGGTGTTGGTCGTCACATTTCAGCTCACGATTTAGGAAAGATGCTGGATCGCAGCATGAGATCATTAAGTACATCATGTTCACCGTAACAGAAACTACGGGTCATCGTGTCGTTATTTAAAGTTGATCACTATAGCGCCTGGCGTTGGATCCAGTAAAATTCGCGACGAGTATCAGTTACGCAGCGTCAAGTAAAGGAACACTAATACCGTCAAAAGTGCGGGCTAGTATAAATAAAATACGCAAAGCCGAAAGTATACAGAAAGACGCGAAATAAGAGTGATAGTTACGGAACCTGAAATTTTGAAGAGAAAGTATTTAAAAATTAGAAATCGGTGTCTCAGGAACACGAAATATAAATACACTACGTCAAAGAAAGACAGTATAAAGCAGCGAATCCTAGAAAGGAATAATATCAACAAGTAGTAATCACGAAGTACATGAGTAGGGACCTACAAGACTGCGGGTTCGATACTCAAGATATAAAGCATCAAAAATACGAGCTAGACAGGCTAAGGGTCTCGAATAGCAGACCAAGCTAGGAACTATATCATTAAAGCGAAGAAAGATCACGGAACGAGTGAGGGTAAACACGAGGAACATTTATATTCAGGAATAAATAGGAGCGAGTGAGCAGGAACGCGGATTTAGAGACTTTCACGGAGAACAGGAACTTCGATGAGCGAGGAAGGAGCAAATTAGCACGTCCAAAGCAGAAACGCGAGGTATCGTCAGGGATCATCCAATGCGAGAAATCATTGCCAAAGCTTTGAGATAAGGGCGTGTGCTAGAAGAGAAAGTGTTTTTGTGTTAAAAGTGCTATAATGTTAAAGTGTTACAATATGTTTTATGTGCCAGTGAAAAAATAAAAAGTATAATATAGAAATGTCAGGGAAAAGTGTTGCAATGGAAGACTAAATATTCAGCTTGATGGGTGAGCCTATCTAGGAATGGAGTCATCGCCTGGGTGAGTTGATAGTTAGTTAGTTAGTTATTGTTGTTTTAAGGGGCGGAACTACGAGGTCATCTGCCCCTCTTAACACAGATTAAAGAATACAAATTTTGAATTGAATTTAAAATTTTGAGGTGCACATCTAAATTTAAAAAGACCAAAAATTAATATAAAAAACAATTAAATAAAAATAAAAATTATAAAAATAAACAAAAATTACGGAAAAAACAAAACATTATCATTCAAAAACGAACAAGTCGTTGAGTCAATGTTCACTGGAAAATTTAGATTGCTGGTCCTAACCCACTCTCACTTATAAAGCGGATAACGCGATCAGCAGCCACCGCGTCATCGGCTAATATAAGTTTGAGTGTCGTCTGCAAACCAAGGTTTCTTCTTAAGTCAGCAAGATCCACACACTGGGTGAAAATGTGGGCCACGGTGAATACGGCTCCACAGGTACAAAGTGAGGGGTCTTCCCTTCTCATTAGGTACGAGTGGGTGGATCTTGTATGACCTATCCTTAGCCTACACAAAATGACGGACTCTCTCCGGGCCCGGAAGGAGCTCCGCCACACGCGAGTAGTTCCCTTGATCGCTCTCAGTTTACTGGGCAGTGGGTCAGCTAGCCACTGACTCTCCCAAAAAGCCAGAACTTGTAGGCGTAACTGAGAGCGAATATCTCTAGCGGGTACCTCCATTGGTCGAGGTGGTAGTGATACCGCCTCTTTTGCAGCTTGATCTGCTAACTCATTTCCCGCAATTGGGTGAGTTGATGAAACGTTATTAATATGTCTTTGTTGTTGTGCTGTGCGCGAATATCAATAGAACCATTCGTCGACTAGGGAGTTAGACGAATGATTCATTGAGAAATAAATATGTAAATAATTGAAATATTGAAAAAGATGATGGTTAATCACGAGGACCGCCTCGGTAAAAATAAAACATTGTTGGAATTAGTAAAGATAAAGGAATGAAAGCCCGAATAAAGAAATATATGATGAATAAATTTGAAAGAAGGAATAAAAATGATAAATTTAAATGGCTTAGATTGTTGCCTAGTTATAAGGTAAATACGCACCATAATATAAATATAAAATCAAAGGGATAAGTTAAGTAAAATGGTTAAATTGTATACCAATTAACAGATACCGAAAGAATAGAGCGTCATAATGAGATGAGTTAAAATATGGAATAATCAGAACGCAAATAATAATAATCAAATTAAAGAATAAAGTTATATTTAAAGATCCGTGTCTAGAAACTCAAAGTGAAAATTCGAGCGAGAAATAATATGTTAATAAATTAAATAAATGATAAATATCCAAGTCAATGGCGAAATAAAACGTCCAAGAACGAATGTCTTACCTATTAGGCCACTGTGCCATGGTTGTAAAATAAATTGTAGGAATGCGGAAATCAGGCGAATGTCGTCAAGTATCCAAGCAAGTTGTACTGCCGTAAGGGCCAATATAAATAATAAAGTATAGTTTCAAGTTGAATATAAATACGCGTTAAGCCAGGATAGATTTCTTCGTGAGATGGAAAGGTAGTAAAAAATCGTCGAAATGCGTGGAGGTAAATTCCCACCGAATATATTGTTGAAAATGAAGAAGCCTCGTATATTTTGCCTAAGGAAGCGTTATATTGTCGTATCGTGGATGAATAAAATTCCCACCGAGTTGTTGCCTAAAGAAGCGTTATATTGTTGTATTGTGGAGGTGCAAATTCCCACTTAAGTTGAATGAATCGTCGTATATAAATCCCGCTATAGGATGGATATCCCAGTTTGGAATTGTTGTGATAGGCATTGTTGTCGTAAGGCATTGTTGAGATGGAGTATTGTTGTAAGAAGCATTATAAGCGTCGTGAAAAGTTGTAATAATTAACTACCGTATAGCATCTCCGAATCAAAAACTAATCCTGGGAACGAAAGATAAATAATATTTGGATAAGAACGGAACAAAATATCCGTAGAGAAGTGAATTTTAAATCTTGGAAATTTTATGGTTAAAAGCTACCCCAGCGTGAAAGCAAGGAGTGTCGGCCAGTTATTATAAATCTCGTTGTCAAGTACCACAGGAGGAGGGGTGGCTTGTGTAGGCGACCTTGCCCTTGTGGGGGAGAAAGATGAAACCTCTTAATGAGTCGGGTCGTCAAGTAGGGTCACGCCGAGACTGCTGGAAAGGGAATTGTTACACGGAAATAATAATATTTAAAACAAAAGGTGCAAGCAAAAAAAACTAATTGTAGAATGATTTTATGGGAATGAAAAATGTCACCCCAAGTCAACGTTTGAAATACTATATAAAAGATTG
This sequence comes from Meconema thalassinum, assembly GCA_946902985.2. Lineage (NCBI taxonomy): Eukaryota > Metazoa > Arthropoda > Insecta > Orthoptera > Tettigoniidae > Meconema > Meconema thalassinum. The sequence continues at coordinate 347,088,370 of OX336390.1, forward strand.
ACGGATTTGTCAAATAATAAATTGTTGATAAAGAAAATTCCTTCTTTCATGAATAATTAAATAACGGGTTAAGAAACAATGGAATTTGTTATATATATAAATATCCCACAGTAATAAACAGTACAGCGCACAGTACAGCACAAAGCAAATCACCTAGATGCATTGAGGGTAACTGGAGAGTTAAGAGTTCAATCAACAGACATGGCATGTTTTTGTACAGTATTGTATTATGTTTAAAATCTAAGGCTTTGTGAAGAAATATTATTAAGATCCAAAGGACTAAATAGATGATAAATAAATAAATATTTAAGGATAAAGGAAACCCTGAAGGGCAAAAGAAAATAAATGTAAATGTCCAAAGCCTTGGAGAAATTATATGATTTAAATGATAGGCGCGCTCGACGCCTGAGTGAAATAAGTAAAAAATGGTAAATGTTTAATTTAAGCAAGACAAAATATTCACGAAACTTCACTGAACAATGAAATTACATTAGAGTGAATTTTGATGATTTTTAATGGTGATTGGTGACACTTGAAGAGACAATACCAAGTGATTATAATTTTTATATGCATTTGAGTGAATTTATTTTTCTTTTATTGAATAAATAATTATTTTTAAATTGTAATGTTGAGTTTTCCCTAAATCTTGTCAACCTGATTGTGCCTACATATCGGATGTTAAGTCAGTGGTGGAGGGAACGTTACACGCCCCGAACCGCAGTAGCCAAGCCGAGTACTGACTGAGCATCCTCCGTTAAGCGAGTACAGTATGTGGAAAGTATTAAGTAGCGCTCAGGTGGTGATATTATCAACTAGGTGTATTTGAGTGCAAATCTGTTGGATCCATAGAGGAGGATCCAGCATTAGAAGATGTGGCATACCTTAAATAAGGCAAAGGGAAAATGAATGTGGAACAATAGAAAATAGTTGATTATAAGAAGTTTATGGTATGATTGGATCTTAAAAAGAAATGTATGTCTTGTATTTAAAACCGGAAGAGTTTATAACATTGTATGAAAGTGTCTGGTCTGCATGATATTTGTTACGTGCAAGAGCCCGTCCCAACGTTTTCAAACATGTATCTTCCCTGGATGTGAATTCACGACCTTTGAATCGACCGCCTGGTGAATTGGTTCCGTTTGTGAACACGAGATGGAAGCTGCTGTCGGACTTTGGCGCTTCTTCACGTGGTTCCTTCTTCTCCACTAGAGTGTGTTTATGCTGCCGTCTGGTGTCATCCTATTCCAGTCATATATGAAGGCTATTATTTTCCTACGTCATGAAACAAAGGACTGTGTATTCATGATACCGCCAAATTAATTACTTAATAATCACATTGTTGCTTGATGTGTCAAGCTGTGATTGGACAATAACAATTTACATGAATGCAGTTCGGTATCTGACGTGTGATTCTCCGCCATCTTGTGGTGTTCATTGTCTGTCGTCTAAGAAGCAACTAGCCAGCTGGTGTGACAGAGTATCTCTTCGTGGGCTAGGGGGCATTGGCCCCTAGCTTTTACAAAATATGGATATACGATGGAAGGGAATTGCCTGTGCTCTTCAGGCTATTATTTCATCGTTTCGCAGTGAAGAAGTACGAAATGTAATCGCATCTCGATGCAGTCCAGTGCTTGTGACCCAAACGAAGCATGTGCTGGGTGGGCCATTTTCAGGCAATATAGTGCCATATTACGTTATTTGGTTTGTGTGTGAATTATTTTATTTTTATTGTGTCTCCACTGTGAAGTTTTAAGGTACGTTATTAATTTTTTATTTATTTTATTATGGGAGCTCCAATATTGGCCTTGCATGTATGTTGTGATGCTGTGTTTTGTTTCGCCTGGTAGGCCTAATTTTTTTATTTATGTTTTAATTATGTTACCAGATATATATTAGTTTTGTTATCTTTTCTTCGTACCTTCTGGAGACACATTTCTAGTTGATTTTACGTTTTAAATTATTATTTATTTTCTTTTGGCAATCTTGGGATTGGCATATTATTAATCTGTTTTACGATCCGATGCTCCAGCCTCATGTCAATAGTGTTAAAGCGTAATTCCTTCCTCCCTTTTATTTCTCTCTCGGGATTGTAAAAAAATTAATTTAATGCTAATTGTTTGCCGTAATTTCGATTTGACATGTGGGGTTCTGCTCCGGTGGCCATGTTTGTTTTGTTTTTTGTTTTGCCGAAATGCATCCTGGTCTTGAGGTCAGCCTCTTGGCGCCGACCGCGAAACTCAAACGTGTTGTGGTGTTAACTTAATATGTTTTTTTATTAACCTTGTTGGTTTAACTTTGTGTTTTTGGTGAATGTTCCTGTGTTTTTCTCCGTCATGCAAATTATGGATTTATTTTCTGATCCAATTTTATTTTATTAATTTAATTTTAAATTTCTTGATTTGCATCATGGCCTTGGTCTCTGCATGTCCGGTCGGTATTGCGTCCTACTAAATTATCAAGCCCCTTCTCATTTAATTATGCCTGTAATTTTATTTTTATCTTTGGGCTTTAACATTTTAATTTTAATTTAATTATTTTCCTTTTGTTGGCTTTGCAAGCAAGCATGTTAAGCGGTCTCTTGCCTTCTTTGTTAATTATGCTGGTTGATGCATGCTCTGTTTTCTGGCGGAGGTATTCTTTAAATTTTAACAATTAAATTTTTCTTTTAAATTTTTAAGCAACTGTTGTGGCATTATTTCGTCGGCGACAATTCCATTAGTTATTGGGGGGTGTCTGTAGAATAGCCTGTGCGTTGTCCCCTTCTCCACCTTCCTTCCACCCCTTTGGGTGTTTTTCTGTTGGGGCGTGTCTTCTGGAGGTGATTTTGCTGTGGAAGCGATGCGGACCTCTGAATAAACGGTAAGTTGGCCCATCCACGCTGGCCATCCACGGTGTCAATATTGGTAATCCCTTAATGCTTCTAACAAAGAAGAATCCTTATAATAAAGATCTTAAAAATCATATCCTCATACTGCAGTACAACATATACAATATATATTTATATTTCCTCAGAACCGTAAGTAACATTCCCAGTAATTGATAGTATATTTCAGTGAATGTCAGAATTGCTATCCAAACTGATGGTATCCGGGTTGGTATTTAATAAAACCCTACACCCTGAGATTATAGAGGACTTGTGTTTATTTTGCTTGGCACAAGAGATTAATTACTCATATATTTACTTGTATTTGAGTTGGCGCCCAACAGGATTTTCCTCTATAAACCTACTTGATGGGGCACTCATTAGTAAAAATAGAATATTACAGTGCGAGCAACGCTGGCTGAGGTGGTTGACAGGCAAGCGCTATGTGTACCGTCCCTCCCAAACGGAAAATAGGGTACTACCTAGGTATGTAGGTACACAGTTCGCTGGCGGAAAATACAAACAAGGGAAAGTTGAATTATTTATTTTCCTTTCTAAAAGGAAATGTTTTAGGGAGTATTCTAATACACTCAGAATATTGAAATTGACAGGAATAATGTTATTCCCCAACAAGGATGGATGCCTAAACGAGAAACCAAATGTCCCCAGAGCGGACAGAGACTTTCTAGCTTTCTAAGCTTTTAGTAAGATTGTTGTTATTGGTAAAAATTACTAGGATTGTTGGGTTTAAAGTAGGCTAAACATTTATCCAGCAGAGTGCCGACTAAAAGTTTAGAACGGGGTAAGAAACCCAAACCTAACTTAGACAAAACCACAATTCAAAGTAGGAAATCATAGGACAAAGCAAAAATCGCTTCAAGTAGGAAGCTGGCTGAGCGAGCTATACTTGCCTTTAATGATTCACAAGGAATAGCTAAAGTAAGCATTATGAGCAATGTTAGCCTTTCTTTATTTCTTTATTTTAAGGGCGAAACCAGTGTCCGGGTCTGTTGGAAAGCTTTCCTTCAGCTGCATGGGATTTCAAATGGCAGACTTTCTCGAGTGCTTTCAAAGCAAATCATGCATGGCTCTCCAGTTGCTTTACAAGATCAGCGTGGAAAACATTGTCCAGCAAATAAGACACCTACGGAGGATATTGAGCATGTGAAAGAGCATAATTAGAAGTTTCCCTACAGAAACTAGTCATTACAGTCGACATGAAAATATTAACCGTCCATATCTCTCACAAGACCTTAACCTTATAAAAATGTATCAGTTACTATATTTTTCATACTGTAAAGAAAAGAAATTTGTCTCTGTAAAAGAATGGTGCTATAGGGAAACTTTTAATACACATTTTAACTTAAGCTTTACAAAGCCAAAGTCAGATACTTGTTCATTTTGTGACAGGATGCAAAATAACATTAATAGTGTTACAGATGAAACAGGAAATAAAAAACTAGTTTCAGAGTGGGAGCTTCATAAACGAAAGGCGGAAAAAGCTCAAAATGAGCTTAAAAGGACATGGAACTTTCAAAGGTAGGAAATGTACACACAATAACTTTTGATATGCAGCAGACCCTCCCGCTGCCTCTTTTGACCACTAGTATTTACTTCTATAAAAGGAAATTTTGGCTATACAATTTTGGAGTTCATGATTGTGAGAACGATAAAGGGCATATGCACGTCTGGAGGGATAATTCAGGGCAAAGGGGAAGTACAGAAGTAGGATCGTGCCTACTTCATTATCTGAAATATGTAAATACAAAGGCTAATCACTTGGTGGCCTATTCAGATACATGTGGTGGTCAGAATCGCAATCAGTACATTGCAACTTTATGGCTTTGTTTAGTAAACCATTCCCAATTTAAAACAATAGATCATAAGTTTTTAGAATCTGGCCATTCTTTCTTACCCAATGATAGGGATTTCAGCAGTATAGAAATTTCAAAACGCAAAGCGAAATCATTTTTTTTAGTCAATGAGTACATTGAAATAATAAAAGGTTGTAGGAGAAAGAAACCCTTTTCTGTAAACCAAATGGTACAGTCTGATTTTGTCCAAATAAAAGACCTAGCGAATGGGTTATTAGTTCGTTAGGAAACTGTTGAAGGGGAAAAGGTACAGTGGCTCAAAATAAAGTGGTTCCGATTTGAATCAGAATATCCATTTCAGATTAAATTTCGCTACACCTTAAATGAGATGCAAGCTTGGCAAATAGTTGATTGTACTCCTAATCGCAGAGGAAGGCGTACAGTAAAGGTAACTTCAGTGCCTTCACCTTTCAGCTTAAGTCACGCTTACAACGCCCCTATTCCAATAACAAAATCCAAATATGATGATTTAATTTCTATGCTGGAATATATTCCTCCCATTCACCATGACTTCTATAAAGATTTAACTCGCAAAGAAGCCACTAATGAGCATCAATAAAGTAAATTTTGTGCTGAATGGAGATGGCCCATTGTATTGCACAGTGTAAATATAGAACCAGAATGGGTCAAATCCATGATGTCGAAAATTGTTCAAATTCGTTGCTGTCAAGATAACAATATTACTTTTTGATCCAAGATTTATGTATCCTTTAGTTACAATGTGCATGTATTGAATGACTTGATTTTTGTTCCAATAAATTATGACTAGTGTTTAACTTTAACCCTTGTTTTCTCCATTTTAAAAAAATGGTGCTTGGCCCACTATGGCTCTGACCCCTTCAATTGTTCTCAGTCATCGATCATGATGTATTTTCATCTCATTTATGTATTCGGCTACTTCCTTGAGCCAATATTTCGGTGTAACTGGTCGGTCCTCATTAGACTTAATAATGTTTATTATTTGTCCGCTCGTTTGATTAGTATATAGGGTTGACATAGCCATGGGATATCCTGGGATCTTATAGGGGCTCTCCCCTCCTAAGTTCCTATCTCGATTAGTGCCTTGTGTATCTAAGTCTACCCATACTGTTTTCTGGAAGTCCTTCTGACCTTCGAAATCTAATTTCCTTTCTCTCCGGGCACTTTCTTCTTGTGATATTATTTGAACCTCCATCTGGCTATTTTTCTGCTCTGTCTTTTCCAGACGTGAACAAAATTCGTTTTCAAACATTTCCCGTTTCTTCCTACTATTTTCAGCTTCTTGTTTAATTTGGAATTTCTCTTTCTTAAAGCTATCCCGTATCTCAGCGAATTTTTCATCTAATATTTCCTCTACCTCATTCTTGATGACCGGGACCTGTTCTTCAATAACTTCTTGTTTGATTCCTTCCCAGCATCCATTTCATTCTGAATTTTCTTTAACTTTTTATTTATCTGTTCCTGCCCGTCAAAATCTCTTTCCTAACTGTTTTGAGCTCTCCCTGTGTTTTATCTTGTTTATTATATAACACTACTAGGTCACTCCTAACTTGATCTATGTTAACGTGCGTTTTTCCTACTTGGGTCTTTAAGGTCTTTATAGTTTCCTGAACTTCGGCAATACCGTCATTTATTTCTCATATTTTAAGAAATTGTTCCACGCTATCTGCTTTTCGCTGTGTACCTTCGCCTTGTGACTGTTCCGGTCACAATGTTCCCAAATCCTTATTTGGTTGACTGCAAGAGAAGTCAGGTTAGGGTAATTTGTTCATACCATTTCTTTTCTTGTTCATCATCATCATTTAGGTTGTAGAATTTCATTTTATTTAGTGTATATATATCTTGTGTATCTCGGGGACTCAGTCAGGAATATTTCATTTAATTTGTATGGGAGATGTCAGTATACAAGACAGCGGATTGTGTAGGTAAGCTACAAGATGTTGCAACAGCAGGAAACTCTAGGCCAAATTTAGATTGGGCCGAGAATAACTTCCCTTGTCTTGAAGAAAGCTTTGTGTAAATTGTGTAAGGTTCTGACGTCAGAGAAGAGTTTCGCGCCACGAGTTGTAAGAAATATACATGGGTTCGAGATTATTGGTGTATTTTGTATGGGTTGGAGGGTATCATGACCCTGGCGGAGAAAGACGAAAACATGTGTTTACAAGATGAGAGGTGGGATTTTCGTGTATAGCGGGGCTTCACTTCTATTGTAGCGTCTGATTGGAAAGGTCGCGTTCTCGTAATTTGGCGTAGGCCTATTTGGAGAAACAGTTTTGTTGAAAGCATGGCTTGTGAATGTACTCGAAACGGCTACATATCACAACGATGTTATCTCTGTTAGCACAATTCAAGTTGGGTACGGAAGCACATTCATTTCTCTCGCAGAGATGTGGCTATGTAAACCAGTAAACATCTCTAACCTCAAACCACGTGTGGAAAATCTTAGAAATGCTGGGGAGAACTGATCTATCGAGCATGTCTCGTAGATTATCTGCTAGATCGTCGATGAGTGAGTAACAAACATCTTTATATTCCAACATTCATTTTGGGTCACATGTTTTCGTCATTGCCGAGGAGAGAAGATAGTAAACCATAGTCTGTTCGACGAGAGTCCCCGCCATATGTTTAAAGTTGATATTAATACACATATTTTGAAGGTTATAATTAGTTTTCTTTATAGGGAATTACACCTAATAGTTGAACGCCCAAATGATACCAGTTAGGTTGACCAAATGTGTGTCCAACACTCCACAACCCTGCCATTTCAATTGTGTGGTATATGATGAAGTACTTCCGATCAAAAATAGGAGGATGATTTTGGGGAGTTTTAAATCAGTCGCCCAAGAAGGGCTGGTAAAAAGTTACAACATAGCACCTCAACGTGGGGCAAGAGTAGGGAAACCTAGCAGGTATCATTAGGGCACATATGCACACAGCCGATAGACACCTTAGGAGTATTAGGGTTCACAGTAATTTGTTTTGTTTTAAGGGGTATGTCCACATCAGACAATTTAGAATTAAGGTCAAGGGTTGTGTGTAAATCAAACAGTAAAATGTCAGGTAATCAGGAAACTGGGGGAAGTGGCAGTGAGGAAGATGTGGAAAAGACAGTGGGAACATATGTTACCATTGTTACTACTGAGTCGCAGCTGATCACTGAAGGTAGTAACTTAAATGTAAATGGGGGGGTTATGAACGATAGTTTGATCCAAATGCTACTGAGTGAAATAAAAGAGATTAAGAAGCAAGGAGAATCTATGAGTAAGGAAATTAAGGAGCAGGTAGGCTCTGTAAATGAGAAGGTAGAGTCAGTGACCAAACAGATAGTAGAAGTGAAGGAATTTGTAAGTAAGGAAATTCAGGAGAGCAACAGGGCCACGAACACAAGGATAGAGAGTCTCAGCAAAGAAATACGGGACCATAAGTCTGTCCTTAATAGTAGAATGGAGAGTATGAACCTGGAATTAAGTGGGAAAATTAGCAAACAGGGAGAGGAAATCAGGGCAGAAATGCAGGGGAATCAGGCTGGGATCACAAGTAGGCTAGAAGGAATGGAAGGCCATCAGAACCAGCAAGATGTGGAAATAACGAAAATTAAGTCAGAGATAGCTAGTTCAAGGGCAGAAGTACAGAATGTAACGGGAAAGTGTGATGAGATATGCAACACTGTAAGTGGGAATAAGAGGGAATATTTAGATAGAGTAGGTGCCGTTGAAAATAAGTTGGGAGAGATTGAGGGTCTGAGAGGGAAGCAGGTGGCATTGACCGAGAAAAACGAAAAGCTGCAGGAAGAGCTGATAAAGGTCAGGAGAGAGTTGAAAGAGCGACCGATGAGTCAAAGGGTTGTGATGCCATCTAGTTTGCTACTCAGGGACCCTGGTCTGCCACAATTTAACTCAAGGCAGTTCAACCCTATGGAGTTTTTAAAAACCATTGAGAAGAAATTCAGCAAGGATCTAGAAGACGGGGTTGTCGAATGGGAAACAGTGTTGGAGATCTTGTCTAACTCATTTCAAGGGGATGTGAAAGCATGGTTCCAAATATACAGGCCTAACATGAATAGTTTAAGGGAATTCAGGGATAAATTCAAAGCTAAGTTCTGGGGGGAGGGGGTACAGTCCAGGGAAAGGGAAAAATTAACTTTTGGGAAATATAAGGAGAGAGAAGGGGTATCCCTGACAGAATATTTTTTGGCACATGTACTTATTTGGAAGAATTTGGATGGGCTGACCTCTGACAGTGATGTGGTTAGGGTCATGTTGAAGCACTTCCCACCTAGAATTCAGGAGGCAGCTTGTATGCAGAAGGTAAGGACGGTAGAAGAGTTGGAAGAGCTTCTTACGAGCTTTGACGTTTTAGGCAAGCAGCACATGGAGAGGCCAGAGGTCAAACAGGAATTTAGGGGCAATAGGGGGAATAATCAGGAGTTTAATAGGGGTAGATTTAATCAGGAGCAAAGAGATTATCAGCAGAGGCAGGAAAACTATCAGAGAGGTGGGGGGCGTCAGGATAATTCACAGCGACAGGAAGGTAACTATCAGAGAGGTGGGGGGCGTCAGGAAGGTGGTAACGAAAGAGTACAGGTGAACCAGAGGAGACAAGAACAAGGTGGTCAAGGAGCTTTAAACTCCGAACGGGCTGTGCAGGGAGGTCAGTCAGGCAGTCCGTAAGAAATGAAGTCAAGCAGTGTGTTATTGTGGGTGAGGAGGATTTTATGCCTATGAGTCGGGAGGATCTGCTAGCTGACCAGCAGGAGTTCTCATGTATCGGGGAGAAGGAGGCTTTTATGTCAACTGTTGAGTTGAGCATACTAGGTAAGAGAGTGCAGGCATTGGTGGATTCGGGGAGTGAGAGAAGTGTCATCAGTAAGGGATTTTATGATACTTTAATCAAGGACGGTGGTAAGTTGGAAGAAATTCCAGTTAAGTCGACATATGTGGTAACTGCTGTTGGTAATAAATCCCAAAGAGTGGGAAAGCAGGTATTGTTGCCCATGAGGTTTGGTAATGAAGTTGACCACAAGACTTGCTTGGTAATTCGTAACCTAATTTATGAAATGATTTTGGGGATAGACTGGCTTAACGAGCATAGTGCTGTTATTGATTTTGACCGGGGTGTCATCAACTTTGTGAGGGGGAATATAAGCCAGGAGATGAGAATGAAATGCAAGAGTGTAGATAAGACAGTGAAGGCATGTGTTACTGAGGTCACTGTAGGGGATATGGCAGAAGGTAAGGCTGACGATGAGGAGGAAGTTGTGGATTTATGTCACATTGCTGTGGAGGGTGATAAGTGTGATCAACTCCAGCAGGCTGTGGATAAGAGTGGTTTAAGTGTTGAGGAGAGGGATAAGTTGTTAGAGGTTTTAGAGCTAAACCAAGAAGTTTTCAGTGACAAGCCAGGGCTAACACATGTCTATACGCATCAGTTCGAAATTGTAGATCATTCTCCATTTTCAGGACCCAAGTACCCGATACCTCACAAATTTGCTGATGCTGTGGAGAAAGAAATAGGCATTATGCTGAATCAGGGTATTATTGAGCCTTCAACTAGTGCATATCTGAATCCCTTAGTTGTGGTTGGGAAGAGTGATGGCTCGGTCAGGTTGTGTATTGATGCCAGGCAGCTCAATTGTAGGATATCTGGGGACCAACAGAGGCCAGAATGTGTTGAGGAACTGGTTCAGAAATTCAATGGTAAGCAATGGTTTTCCACTATGGATCTGAGTGCATCATTTTGGCAGGTACCGTTGAGAGAACAGGACAGGAAGTTGACTGCGTTTAGCTTTAAGAGTGGTTTGTACCAATTCAGGGTCGTTCCTTTCGGAACAAAGACCAGCAGTTCAGCGTTGATTAGGGCCTTAAATCTAGTGTTAGGGAGGGACACACACGAGTTTGTGACAATGTACATAGATGATTTAATTGTTGCATCTTACACATTAAAGGAACACCTGGATCACTTAGACATTGTTTTGGGGAAATTAAGGGACGGGGGATTTACAATTAAACTTAAGAAGTCTCTGTTTTGCACAACATCAATCACATTTTTAGGGCATACTATCACAACACAAGGGGTGTCTCCCGAACAGTCACGATTAGACAAGATTCACAACACTGCTACACCACGTAACGCCAAACAATTGAGGTCAATATTAGGGGTTTTCAATTATTTTCGTAGATTCGTAGTTAAATATTCCTGTCTTGTAGAACCGTTTAGGGAATTGCTGAAGCAGGGTACTAAGTGGGTATGGACCCAGGTGCACGATGAGGCTTTTAAGGAGTTGAAGAGAGGCTTTGTAGAGACTGTCATGCTTAGGTATCCTCGTCTGGATTGTCCCTACATTTTGATGACTGATGCGAGCATGCAAGGCATCTCAGGCATTTTGTGTCAGGAGGATAGTGAGGGCAATCTAGGGATTGTCTCATTAGCAAGCAGAGGGCTAAGCATGGCGGAGAAGAGATATACAATTACTGAAATAGAGATGTTAGCAATCGTATACTCTCTAGGGAAGTTTAGGAGTTATGTGTTGGGCAGTAAGTTGCAGATACTGACTGACCATCATGCATTACTTTTTATTGGATCCTGCAAGCTCACTTCGAACAGGATGTCAAGGTGGATATTGGCTATAAGTGAATATAACTTTGAGGTAAGGCATATTAAGGGTACTGAGAACATTGTGGCTGACTTCATGAGTAGAAACATTGGGGGTGATGAGGGTCATCAGGTACTGGAGGTACAGGAAGGTGTTGTTATCTGCGTAACCAAGGTAAGCGAGTGTGATTATGAGATACGCTGCTTAAGGAATCTGCTTGTAGAGCAGGAGAAGGATGAGGTCTTAGGTGATATCTTGACTCAGTTGAGAGGTATGGATGTGGATAGTAGAATTAAGGTTGGAAAGTATTGGTACAAGTTGGAGTGTGGTTTCTTGGCTAGGCTGTGCCATGAAGGTGCCTGGAGAGTGTGTGTGCCAAGCTCATTGCAGGTAACGATGATTTGGTATCATCACAAGGCTTTAGGGCATTTTGGATCAAGCAAGGTTCTTTTTGCTGTTCAGCAGCATTTCATTTGGAAGAACATGGGAAGGCAGATTAGGAAAGTTCTGGCAAGTTGTGACTCGTGTCAACGGTGTAAATGCCCAACGAGGTTTCTTGAGGGACCTCGGCAAATGGTGATCACAGAAAAACCAAGGGATTTACTCTGTGTCGATCTGTATGGTCCATTGGTTAAAGCTCAGTTTGGATATCAGTATATCTTCGTGGTTGTTGACGCATTCAGTAAACTCGTCAAACTGTATCCCCTGAGAAAAGCGACCGGGAAGGGTTGTGTCCTACAGATCACTGATAAGTATGTACCTGAGTTTGGGGTGCCTCTCAGGATACTATCAGACCACGGTAGTCAATTCACCTCAAAGATCTGGAAAACCAAGTTGAGTGAATTGGGTATCAAGCACATATTCTCATCTATTCGATATCCTCAAGGGAATTTGTCCGAACGAGTTATGAGAGAATTAGGGAGAGTATTTCGCACCTATGTGAGCAATCGCCACAATGCGTGGTTCTCCAAGTTAGGAGATATTGAACGATGGTTCAATAGTACGTTCCATGAGAGTGTAAAATGCACTCCCTATGAAATTCAGTATGGTAGGAAGCCTACCAATGAGCTTGCTAGAATGCTAGGTTTGGTCACGGGAGAGGAGATTGGGAAGGATGTTTGTATCCAGCTGGCTAGGGACAACTTAATCAAGGCAGGGAATAAGCGTAGGCGCCAGCAGAAGCGGGTAAAGTTTGATTCTTTTGAAGTAGGCGATCAGGTGCTTCTGAGGGTTCCATATCCGTCTTCAGCTGTAGATAAGGAGATAGGGAAGTTTTTTCATCTATTTCAGGGGCCTTTTAAGGTGGTTAAACGTATTGGTGAGTGTGCCTATAGTTTAACGGACCAGGATGGTAAGTCTGTCAGTACACATAATATTAGGAATCTCCGTAGATATCACTCTGTAAAATAATATGGCATGGACTCTTAGAGAATCAGTCAACATAACGTGATGGCATGACAAAACTCAAGAGATGTGACGAAGAATGCTAACCAGCAAAGTGGCATCGAGTGTTAGATGGATAGATGGTATGATAAGGCCTGTGCAGGCAAATACCATGGCTTGTGAAGCGATAGGGTCTCATGATGAGACGAAGAAAATGAAGTGGTAGACCTAAGACACTTGAGAGAAATCAGTGAGGCTAGGAAATGGACACAATAAGACATTCGAGAGAGTGAGAATGTGTGAAAATTTGACAAGTGTGTATGTATATATGTCTTCCAGGGTTTATTTATGTAATAGTGTAATTCTTTGTGTTTTCAGTGCGTTGCTTGTTTGAGTGTTTGTGATCCACACTTGTTTCACCCGTGTGAATCACATGGGGGCGTATTGTGACTGTTCCGGTCACAATGTTCCCAAACCCTTATTTGGTTGACTGCAAGAGAAGTCAGGTTAGGGTAATTTGTTCATACCATTTCTTTTCTTGTTCATCATCATCATTTAGGTTGTAGAATTTCATTTTATTTAGTGTATATATATCTTGTGTATCTCGGGGACTCAGTCAGGAATATTTCATTTAATTTGTATGGGAGATGTCAGTATACAAGACAGCGGATTGTGTAGGTAAGCTACAAGATGTTGCAACAGCAGGAAACTCTAGGCCAAATTTAGATTGGGCCGAGAATAACTTCCCTTGTCTTGAAGAAAGCTTTGTGTAAATTGTGTAAGGTTCTGACGTCAGAGAAGAGTTTCGCGCCACGAGTTGTAAGAAATATACATGGGTTCGAGATTATTGGTGTATTTTGTATGGGTTGGAGGGTATCATGACCCTGGCGGAGAAAGACGAAAACATGTGTTTACAAGATGAGAGGTGGGATTTTCGTGTATAGCGGGGCTTCACTTCTATTGTAGCGTCTGATTGGAAAGGTCGCGTTCTCGTAATTTGGCGTAGGCCTATTTGGAGAAACAGTTTTGTTGAAAGCATGGCTTGTGAATGTACTCGAAACGGCTACATATCACAACGATGTTATCTCTGTTAGCACAATTCAAGTTGGGTACGGAAGCACATTCATTTCTCTCGCAGAGATGTGGCTATGTAAACCAGTAAACATCTCTAACCTCAAACCACGTGTGGAAAATCTTAGAAATGCTGGGGAGAACTGATCTATCGAGCATGTCTCGTAGATTATCTGCTAGATCGTCGATGAGTGAGTAACAAACATCTTTATATTCCAACATTCATTTTGGGTCACATGTTTTCGTCATTGCCGAGGAGAGAAGATAGTAAACCATAGTCTGTTCGACGAGAGTCCCCGCCATATGTTTAAAGTTGATATTAATACACATATTTTGAAGGTTATAATTAGTTTTCTTTATAGGGAATTACACCTAATAGTTGAACGCCCAAATGATACCAGTTAGGTTGACCAAATGTGTGTCCAACACTCCACGACCCTGCCATTTCAATTGTGTGGTATATGATGAAGTACTTCCGATCAAAAATAGGAGGATGATTTTGGGGAGTTTTAAATCAGTCGCCCAAGAAGGGCTGGTAAAAAGTTACAGCCTTGGAGATTCATTTCGTATTTACCTAACCTCCCTGTTATCTTCGCCTCATGCTCTTTTAAACTTCCATCTACCTGCTCGGTAAAATTATTAATTTGTTTTTCCATTTTACTCGCATCGGCTTGACTTTGTTCTTTCATCCCTTCAATTTCGCATTAAACTACCCCGAACTCTTGCTCGAGCTTTACTACCTTTTCCTCGACTCCGTTAAACCTGTTTCCAAAAGTTTCAAGACCGCTCTTGATTTCATCCCGGGATACCTGACAAAGATTTTTATTGGATTCTATTTCCTTCTTTAACTCGACTTTATTAGTTTCTAACTGTTTCTGCACCCGTTGGATTTGGTTTACAAGATCAATTTTACACTCTTCTATATTAGCTTTGCACGTGTTCTGCATCCCACCTAATTTGCCTTCCATAGAACCAAATTTAGTGACTATTTTTCCTTCTACCTTTGTCTCCATGGCTTGTAATTTAGCTTCCATGGCTTTACTTTTAACATTGTTATCACTCATCACTTTTTCCTGAAATGATCCGAATTTAGTATCAAATTGATTGTTCATGATATTTAGTTTATCCTCCAAGTCCTTAGATTGTTTTTCAAAATTGTTGAAATTATCTGTTTTAATGGCATCAAATTATTTTCTTATTCCTGCTTTATTTTCCGCGAGGATTTCACTTTTAAACTCATCCAGTTTTTTTAAATAAATTTAACGTCCATACTTTCAAAATTTTCCCGACATTCATTTTGGGATTTTTTATTCTCTTCCTGCAATTTCTCTATCTCAGCCTTCAGTTCCCTGTTCATGCTTTTATTGTCGGCTTTGATAGCTTCAATACCTTTCGTATTATTTTTTTCTATTTCCTCTCTAGTCTTATCGAAGTGCGCATCTAAGCACTCCTTTATCTCCATCATCGTACACATTTTATCAACAATATATTGAGAATACATGCATAAGAGATGATACTTAAAACTCATTTTGTGTTCCCTTTCATTATTATTTCAGTACGGGTGTGCACTAAGTCATGCCCGTCTGGTATGTTAACTCTTTCAAACATCATGTCTATTACGGAAGTGATTTTCATAAAATTCTAAATTTTGGAAAACCATGACTTTTCAAAAATGAAAACTCTGACCTTTCCAAAGAAAACTCGGGGTTTTCCACGGAAAACTCATCACCTAAGTTTACGGGCGCCATGATTTGTCAATATGTGTGCTACAGAGTGTGCACGTATGGTCACCCCACGCGAGACATCAGCAAAAATACAAGGTTTTGAAAAACCATTCCGGGGGTGGTTTTTACTGCCGATTTCTCCACGTTGGGCGCCATGATTTGTGAGAGGGGGGTTTGTTACGGGGCAGCTCGGATGAGTTTTCGTGGTCCCAATGCGGTCAGTTACGTTTTTTAGCTTGCCTATCATTATATTTTACTTTTACTCTTAAGACCGATTTCTAGTGTTCCCACAGCTTAGATACAGGTACGGTATTTATACGTCCCCCCTGTACCCTTGCGTACAATAAATACACAAATCATACTCCGCTAGCTCAATAAGACATTCGAGGCATGGTATGTTCTCCCACTGTATGATTCATGTATTCAGGATCAAGCATAAGGATAAACACTCAAAAATGAACATCAAAATCCAACTACAAAAACTATTTCATAAAAATTCAAAATTGGGCGCTACAAATACATACTTTACACTGAACACTTCACACCTGTTCTAGAAAGAACAAGGAAACATAAAAACATATCCTTAAGAAGAATAACTAAGTTCCAGTGAACCTGACAAACATATCAATTAGCTTTCACTTCCATATAGCATTTTCTTAAATCGCACTAGCGAGCTCCAAATGGCTCGGTGTTAACCTTTACATAATGATTACATGATTAAAACACACTGATTACTCTCTATTGGAGTATTATTATTGCGATAATTGTTTACAATGGTAACAACAATTACCATTCATTGGGTCCACATGATATAAAAACTACCATCTCTCTTCATTCAACTCTTCCAACTTGCACTGTCCGGTTAGAATTCATGTACCCCCGGAGTTTTTGGAAACTACTGATTAAATCAAGTCAAGATAAACTCCCAGATTATCTTAATATTTCCACCATACTCGGGAACAATAGTAATGTTGTGTAACAACAAAGGGATTTTTATTATTGTCTCCATGACAATTATATTATTATTAAATACAGCTCTGATCGTTTATCAAGCAAGAATAGTTTAATATAAATGGATCTCGATTCGACTACCGGATCATAATACATGTTATTTACTACTACTGTAGACCACAGAAACATAGGGTTCATTCTAGACCTACCACAATAAAGGTGGCCCTTCACAACGTGTCAAGGCACGTAAGGCATGATTTCCGACGGGAGGGGAAACACAGCAGTCTCCTCGCCCGAACGGGATTATTACGGTTAGCTTGCTACAAGCAAATCACTTTCTTAAACTGGAAAGGCGACACATTGATTCTATCAACAATACATTATGCGGGTAATAACATCCGCTCAATTGGCTCAGGTGAGAATGATAATCGTGGAGTCCTCACATTAGTGGGTACGAGACACACAAAACCAACAATAAATAAGGGGCTCTCGTAGTAACTGAAAGCGTGTTCATTTCTTGGCTGGCCCCCTGGACAATTCCATTTATGGGAGGACTTAGGACCTATTGAAGGAGCGAGGGTATGTAACACCAATCGTCCTATTATTAGCGTCTTCTGGGTGACATATGCTCGATCCCCTGCGCTTATCATAACAATATAAAATTCAGCACCCTTGTAAAATTTACACTTAGCAAACACACAATAATTCATTACCGCACTCAATGCTCCCCACAATTATTTCTTCCTGGCATAAGATCGCAGCATCCTTAGCGTGAAAAATAAAATATTTACGCTACACTAGCGTCAATTACATTAGCAATTACGTGACGCCTTCCAAGTAAGATTATTAATCTCTACTCAATTATTTGATCTCCGTCCATTAAATAGTATTTGCCTTTGACGTTATTTACTTCTTGACATTACATCAGCTAGAACTCAGTTAGTTCAACCATCATAGTTATTATTGTTTCAAGGAACCTATCGGCTTCCATATTTATTATAATTGAATATTAATTCAACAATTTATTTATTCATGAAGTTATTACTTCCTATTCTTGCTTGTATTGCATATTACATTATTATTCATTTACTGGTATTCCAACGAATACAATTTCACTGAGCATTGTTTAACACTTTTATCTGAGTAATTACATCATTAAATTTTAGTTCAGAACCCGTATTTCAACGTACACTGTTTTCCAATATCCCTGTTTTCAAATGAGAATACTTTCTCCATATTCATTGTTACACGAATTCTCCCGGAGAACAATACATAATCAAAATTGGTTACTCACATTACTTTTCCAGAACTGCTTTCCTGGATCCCAATGAATTGACATTTTGCCCTCTTATTTGGGTCTACGCCAACATCACACACATTTCAACACACGTTACAAGCACTAATTCTTCACTAAACGTATACATTTTATATACACTTTTAACCTCTGCTTGAGGAAATGCACTCATGATTTACTAACACTTAAAACACTCTGATATTGATAAACACTTGAAATTATTTTTACACATACAAAATTTTCACTTCGGCATATAATAATGCCTTACACACACACGTTTTTACGTGACTTCTTTTCTTTCCGCCTCCGAGGGTGCAGATATCAGCGCAGACTCCCTAGATCTAACTCCTATCGGGTTGATTGAAAGTCTCGTTCGCTCCTGCACTCTACTGGTATCGGATGATTATATCCTACTCTGGTTCCTGTAATTATCGGCACTCGTTGAGTTATTGCACGATATTATTACTCGTTCGGTATGCAAGTTTTGGTCTTGCAAAAGTCTAGAGTCGCAGTTTATTGTACTGACGCGCTCAAAAAATGTTTTAACTTTGGGCCACGTTTTGACTGTGTCCCAGGAAGACCGTAATATTTACTTGTGGAACAAAGTCCAAAGTCCTTCCTAATTTTCACTCGACAAATAATGTCTATTACTGTAGATTCTTCTGATCTAACGTCACTTGTGCACTAATCTCCGAAGCACAGGAAGATTAGACAATTTTCCTACGTTTGACCCTGACGCGGTTCTTTAACGTACTGGATAAAATAGAGTTTCACTACTCTTTCAAAATCCCGTTTACTGTCGAGATGTTGCGGTACGGTTTTCCATACTGATATAATAACTGTTCACTTCTAAGGCTTTACAAATGCCTTCGCCGGCTGAAAGTATCTATTGGCTAAAGTGTAACGCTTTGCCAAAGTCCAAAGACTGATCATAATGTTCGTAGCTCGACGATAATCTTCCCCCAACGGGAATTATGAAGACTGAACGCACTGCGATACAGTATGATCTTCCCGGTCTGATGAAGACTAATTATAACTTCGCCAAGCAGCACGTCCCGCTGAATGGTAACTGGTGCAGCGACTCCCCCAAGAGTAACTGTAGACTGCATGATTTCCCTTGCGCTCGGTGGGTTTATATTTGATTTGGCTAAAAATAAATTAGTTTCATTCCCTCTAAAAATATTTTCTAAAGTAAGCGTCACACGTTTTCGAAAAAAATACCTCCTTGGAGCTCACGATCTCAACGTCTCACTAATACCATAATTTCCAAAATTCGATCGTGAGAACATATTAATAAAAATTCAAATGTACTCCTGTAGTGTGTCAGTAGTAATTTTTATTGCACCCCACTGTGGGCTTCTGGTAAGCCACTCCTCGCATTACGTAGTGCTGAGCCATCACTTCTATACTGCTCATTAATTACCAACTTTTCTATTCCTAAAAATTCTTATTTCTTGAACGGTTCACATTTCCAGGAAGATTTTTCAATAATTTTGCGTATTCTCGCCACAATCCATTATTTTACCAATTTCCTGGCCACACCTCTCAAACAGTGTTGTCAATTTACTATCGACTCAGGACTTTTTATTAGGTTTTCTATCTCTCTTATTTCAATGGAAAGTTTTGCTGGTCGATTACATTTACCAACGCAAGCTGTTTCTCGCACGTAGGCCACGATGATCCCAGATGCGGCTTGCATAAAGTTACACCACATCGCTTTATCGCCTGTGCGTCATACTCGGTGATCTCATGTAGCCCTCTCTTGCCAGCTCCAAGCTGTACTCAAATCCGTAGCCTTTCTTCCTTTCTTGACTTAAAAGATTAGGGGTTCAATGCCTGTTGCCACCCACATGGGCACAATAGACGCATTGCATTGGAAGATACTCTCTTCGAACTTATGATGAAAATACTTACAAGTCTGACATAACTGATAGACGATACAATTCCGGAAGAGCAGTTTGGCTTCCGCAAGCAGAGATCGTCACTGCAAGCAGTCAATTACTTGCTCGACATAATACAGGACACTTAGGCTTCCAAAACAGAATGTATATGCAGTCTTCATAGACTTCTCTAAGGCATTCGACCGCATTAATAGAAGCATACTAGTAAAGAAACTCATAGATATGTTTGGTCTGGAGCATCACTACTTCATCAGATTGATTAAGTATATTCTACATAACAACCAGGTAGAAATAGATAACGGAATAACTATATCTAATCCTATCGATCAAACGATGGGAGTACTTCAGGGCGACCCTCTAATTCCTCTTCTATTTAATGTCGCGACTGCAGATGTGGTATGTCTCTTACGTTCCCAGAAAGTAAAACTCATCATATATGCCGATGATATGGTTCTGACCTCGTCGTCAAGAGAAGAGTTACAAGACAGCTTGAATCTACTTGCAATATGGGCCCAAAACAACGATCTTGAAATAAACCTTCAGAAAACGGTAGCAATGATAATCAGAAAGGGCGGAAGAACTGCAAAGATGACATTCTTTACCTCAGAGATGAATCTTTACTTCAAACCAGTCATTACAAATATCTAGGAATTCCTTTACAAATACACAAGGGAAATTATTTACACGTCACATCAAGGATAAAATGATCTGTGCTGTCAGATCCATGATCGGCATTAGTCATATCAGGGCCATGTCTTTGCAATCGGCACTGAGACTCTTTAAAGCAAAAATTACACCAATTGCAACGTATGGATTGGATATAATATGAGTTAATTTAAGCAAAAATAACCTGAAAGACTTAGAGAAAGTGAAAGCCCTATTCTTAAAAAGACTGCTTTGTTTGTTAAAATATACCCCATCGAGACTGGCGTATTAACTAGTGGGGGAACTTTTCTTTATAGAAGAACTCCAACTGGTTCACCAGCTACCCTCCACAAGACAATACAACGATTTGCTACAAGAACTACTTGCAAAAAATGAGATCCCAATTGGTTTCTACTCCACGACGGCCATGACGTCAACAAACTGGAAGGGCACTACCCATGAGTTGAGAAACACAGTGACCCGATTCGAGGTGCACGGTTTTCACCACAGGATTTGTGAGACTGAGGTGTTCCATGTGCCCACACCAGAGTGCATTTGTAAATTGTGTCAAAAGTCATGCGATACTTACCACGCTCTCGTGTGTACTAAAAGGTTGTCATCGCTTACAGAATTTTGTAAATAATTAATGTAATGCACATTGTGCGCACTTATCCTTAATAATAATAAAATGGTATTCGACGCAAGTTCCGTGAACTGAAACGCACGCATGCCGATAGTGAGCTGTTGATCGAGAAACATTTGAAATCACCTCTGGAAGCCGCGTTGGAAGGAGTATCAAAGCCCAATACGTCCACTTCACTATCAATAGAAACGCAAATAATCGAAGAGGAGGAAGAAGATGACAAAGAGGAAGAAGAAGAAGCTGACGATGTTTTTTTTTTCTCCGTCGCTTCCGACTTCTAGGTCCAAAGAATCACCGCTGCCCCAGTTTCCGAAAACATCAGTATTTGCTGAAACACCCTCTAGCTGTAGAAAGAAACCTACTCTCAGAAATTTTAGCTACACCTGAAAAATATGTGCAGCTGAAAGGAATTCTGGTAGAGCATTTCAGACCGTTGGAAACCCCTACCTCGAAAACCATTTTACTAGAAAAACTGATACAATCTACGGTGTTCGGTATGAAAAAAGTTTTCGAATTGGTGACTCAGAGATCAAAATAAAATGTAATGAAATGATTGCACAGTTCGATACACATTGACGCCAGGATTTTTAGAACTCACAATTAATCGTAAAGAAGACTATGACGATGACGATCTTCAAACGTACAAGGATATCTTACGGACTAGAAATGGTTTTACACGAATAAAGCTCAATGTGTGTCTGTCTGTTATTTATACAAATCTACAACGTTTCATCGATCCGAACCAAAATTCGTATACTTACCCTTTGGAACCCTGTCTACTTTAAATTTCAGACAGACCACTCCATTCCCTGCATTTAGGCCCTTTGGCACAAATCTACACAGGTTCACCGATCTGAATCAAAATTTGTATACTTACCCTTTGGAACTCTGCGGATAACACTGTCTACTTTAAACTTCGGACAGACTACTCCATTCCCTGCATTTAGGCCGTTAGGCTCAAACCTACACCGTTTCACCGATCTGAACCAAAATGTGAATACTTACCCTTTGCAACCCTGTCGACTTTAATTTTCGAACAGACCACTGCATTTAGGCCATTTGACACAAATCTACATCGTTTCACCGATCTGAACCAAAATGTGTATACTTACCCTTTGGAACCTGACGACTCATACTGTCTACATGAAATTTCAGACAGACCACTCCATTCCCTGCATTTAGGCCCTATAACACAAATCCACACCATTTGACCTCATTGCACAGAATTTTAGATACTTACCCTTTGAAACCCTGCTGGTAACACTGTCCACTTGATATTTTGGACAACCCTCTCCATTCCCTATATTTAGAATAACAGACAAATGGAACTTGAAAACCACGTTATAAGGCCAAGAACTATTCATGTCCGTAGTGTGTAACTGTAAGAATATGGCAATGCAGGCTGCATCACGTCACCCCTACCAGTGCTTTGGTGCAGAATTGTGAAAATAGTTACATCTTGTGCTGTTTATAAATTTCGTTCACTGGGACTAATTTGTGCAGAAAGATTTCTTAGGCCCTTGAAACAGTTATCATCTTGCAAATATTATGCCTCTGTATAAGTGCGATTGTGTTGGTGTAGTACTGTACATTGAGGTTATCAGCTGCAACAAGCGTTGGTGATTTCAAATTTACTTTCATTTATTCCGATCCTTATCCTTGAGCGCTATGTGGCGATAAATGACACGTTTGCTACCTAAGGAGCTCGGGACAGCCGAAGTTTTCCAAAGTGATTATTTTCCTACGGCGCTATGCGACAAAAGAAGACACTATTGGTCTCTACATTTGTAACCGCCAATGAGATATAGGTAGTGTCCCTTATTTCACTTACTCCTCTTTCTAATAATATTTTTCAATTCGTTTGTAAATTACATGTGGCAGAACTGTAGTTAGTAAATAGCTGTTTCCCTCAATGTCCGTCCGTCTGTCTGTCTTTATCATTACGGGAAAATGACCTGAATATTACGTCCATTATACTGTACTACTTATCACCCCCACCACAAAATGTATTTTCTCTGTTAGTTTAGGTATCATGTGCCAGTTCTGCAGTAGTAGCCTATTCAATGTCATCCATAATACAAATAAATCCACCGGGCGAATCCGGGCACTACTGCTATCTATGTATATGTCGTAGGCAGATAGTGAGATCCGTCATTTCATGAAGATCCTAGGCACTTCATGAAAAGCCGGCATATGATGTAAAATGAGATAGTTACACTATCTGACGCGTGGTTTCATGAAATGACTAAATTTAGCCGTCACATAGTGTAATTGTTTTTTACACTATCTGACGGAAAGTCCAGCCCGTCACTTCATGAAGAACCGGTAGCGTTGTCATCGTGGTGAGATAAGTGTGCTTTCCAAGATTAAATAATGGCAATACGATATGGAAGATACCGTGGAAGTACAGGGGCAGTTGTTTCTTCAGAAAGTTAATGAGTATTATGAAGAAAAGCCTCATAAAAACCTTGGTCTCAAGAAGAAATGGATAGGGTAAGAAAGACTTGTTTGGTATATTTTAGGTTATGTCACTTGTAGCCTGCCTGTTTTAATAATTTACGTGTTCTATTCGTCTCATTTGGATGAACATGATACTGGTGGCTGATTAACAGAGGATTAATGGGTGTTTACGCAAATGCCAGTATCATCACAAGTCTGAGAATGAACGACATATGTCCAGACGAAATATTACACTTTCTATTACATGGGGTTAGTTAAAAGGCGGGATGTCAATAGAACAATGCGATGTTTATATTAAGGCCATTATTAGAACATTTTAGGACATAGCCTACACAATAGTCAGCTTATTTCGTGTTTCTGAAGTCTTACCGCAATGAAGAAATCAGGGCCGTATCCAGAAAGTAATTTCGGGAGGGTTTCTGTATTTTCAATTTTTCAGTCTGCACATTTTAATATAGTTGTAGTTGTTTTATTGTTGTAAAAACGGGCTAGGTGCATCTTGGTCACCAGTATACTAGGTGTATGTTGTCTGATAACGTCATCAGCCCAGTATATTAGGGTGCACAGTATGTTGTCTGATAAGGTCATCAGCCCAGTATATTAGGGTGCACAGTATGTTGTCTGATAAGGTCATCAGCCCAGTATATTAGGGTGCACAGTATGTTGTCTGATAAGGTCATCAGCCCAGTATATTAGGGTGCACATATGTTGTCTGATAAGGTCATCAGCCCAGTATATTAGGGTGCACAGTATGTTGTCTGATAAGGTCATCAGCCCAGTACATTAGGGTGCACAGTATGTTGTCTGATAAGGTCATCAGCCCAGTATATTAGGTTGCACAGTATGTTGTCTGATAAGGTCATCAGCCCAGTATATTAGGGTGCACAGTACTGTATGTTGTCTGATAAGGTCATCAGCCCAGTATATTAGGGTGCACAGGATGTTGTCTGATAAGGTCATCAGCCCAGTACATTAGGGTGCACAGTATGTTGTCTGATAAGGTCATCAGCCCAGTATATTACGGTGCACAGTATGTTGTCTGATAAGGTCATCAGCCCAGTATATTAGGGTGCACAGTGTGTTGTCTGATAAGGCCATTACATTACATTAAGAAAACGTTTATTGCACAAATTGGGAAAAATATAAGCTTCTACAAAAAGAAGACAGGGGGAGAAAAGTGTACCTAGTATTCCACGATTAGGGTTTCAGTCTTACGTGGAAATTAATTACTAACATCATAATAAACAAGCATCAATTTATTTCTCGGAATAATTCGTGTATTGCACAGAAAAATTAATGTACGTCTCCACTGCGGCAGTCATTTAATTCTGATTAGAAAAGGATTAATTCAGGTCTACAAATGGAAAAATTATATAAACTTACACAGAAGAAAAAAACAGGAGAAAAACTTACCCAGTGTTCCAGGATTAGATTTTAGGTTGTACGTGGAAATTTGATTTCGAATTCCATAGTAAACAAGCATTAATTTATTTTTTGGAATAGAACAATTAAAAGAATTAATGTACGACCTCGTCGCGTCAGTCATTTCGTGAAGAGCCGAATCAAAATATGCCGGATCTTCATGAAGTGCCTCGGCAGATAATGTAAAATGATTTCTTACACCATCTGCCTAAGGCAGTCCGTCACTTCATGAAGAAACGCGTCAGATTGTGTAACTATCGCATTTTACATCATATGCCGGCTTTTCATGAAGTGCCTAGGATCTTCATGAAATGACGGATTTCACTATCTGACTACGACATATAGATAAATTAATTCAGGTAAGTCTAAATTATTGATACATATTACTTCGGAACCTTGTGATATCTTTTATGCTCTTAGGTGAGTTAAAATAATAATTTACACGAACTGTGACAAGCCCGATGACATGATCTTAGCTATTGGGAGGGCATTTATCGCCGACATGTGTCGATAAATACGTGGAGGCGATAAATGCCCATCCAGTAGCTAAGATCATGTCATCGGGCTTGTCACAGTTCAAGTAAATTATTATTTTAACTCACCTAAGAGCATACAAGACATCACAAGACAAGACTAGGTTCCGAAAAAATATGCAACAATAATTTAGACTTACCTGAATTAATTTATCTATATAGAGCTGGCCTCGAATTATAGGTTTCTTCGTCTTCCCCCAAGGGGCAGCTACAATAGTCTGGCTCCTTTTGTGGTGAATAAGAAGATTTTTGGCGAGTTATCACGATTTGTATTTAAGTTCAGTAATTATACATACATATTATAGATAAATATTATCAGCAAGAAATCAATCGGATTCTGAAGCAGGAGAGAAGAAAGCACCCGGTTACTAAAGTTCTGTCCCAGCACATGCAGTGTATTTGTGTACACAATCGGAATGAGAATAGTTGCCTGAAATAGTCGAACCAACGCCATAAAGATACAACTCAATTAAGACCTCTCATGGAATTGTCAAAAATCTCGGGTAAAACATCACACGAAATTAGTTGATTGAAACATGCAAAGAAGTCGTCGTTTGGATATCAGAACGTATGGAGATTACTACACACAAGGGACACGATAATACGTTACCATTTAACCTATTAAACATTCGATTTTACCGTTTCGAATAGTTGTACCTTTTTACGAGGGATTGTGGAAAATCTGCTTCCAGACGCTTGAAGAGGGTCCGCACTCTTCAAGTGTGTGGGGGTCTTATCCACTAAAAACTACACACACTTCTCCCACGACGTGCATATCTGCCCCGGAACCCCCCTCGCATTACTTCAGGGCGTCGTTTAAGAAGCATCATCTTCCTTCAGTTCTTCTTTACTAGGGGCCGATAGCCTAGATGTTAGGCCCCTTAAAACAACAATTATCATCATCATCATCTTCTTTACTATTGGCCATAAGCGTCTAGATCCCGCTTCCTCAGGCACAAAGTACTTTCCACATACACTGCCACCTGATCCCAGAATTCCCGGTTTTGTAGTATGACATGGACTATGTTGTCTGGCGTGAGTTCTCCCTGCACTACCTCCAAACATCTTCTTTGTGACAGCCAATGGTTACATGTAACGAAAGTATGGAGTGCGTCATCAATTTCACCGCAGTATATGCACGCCGGACTACTACCCCTGGCCATGGTAAGTGATTTTTGAAGGCGACAAAAATCACGACACTCATGTCATACGTTGTTGGCATGTTAAAGAACCCATTTGAATTCAGTAGGCCGTGTTCAATGGCAAAATTAATCTCGGGATTTTCCGCCAACACAAAGTTCCTCCATTCTCTACTTGAAAGCGCTGTAGTGTCGAGGAGTTTAGATATCTAACCTCCTTGACTTTCATAGCGTTCAAAGGAACGACGAAATTCGACATGCAAGCTACCCTCAGGGTGTCAATTATCAAAGCTTGCACCAGGCACCCGAGGCCATACGATATTATTATTATTACTCGCTCTAGTCTGTAGAGGAGTTGGCGAAAGTATCCGTGACCTGTCAAGAACTGCGTCAGGTAATAGTTCACCTCACCGTGATTTCGGTTGACCCAGTCAGCCAATGATGGTATCAGCTTCTTCGTCCATTTTCCCCGAGGCTCATTTTCCCATCTCAGTTGCCATCGCCTCATCCTTTGGCGAAGCGCCAGCTCCTTTGTCTGTTTTCTTCCCAGCTCTCCTTGGGTACGCCAGATCTCATGTCTTTCTAAGGCAAGTAAGTCAATAGGAGCTACTGCTGCCACTACAAGGATCGCAGGTTCTGACACCGTACGATATGCGCACGCAATTCGTAATGCTGCTCTCCGCTGTACTGCAGCCATCCTTCTCCGATATTTATCAATCCTCAAGGACTCACTCCAAATTTCAGAACCTTACAGTAGTATTGATTGGACAGTTGTCATAAGTAGCCGTCGTTTACTGGATTTCGGGCCTATAATATTAGCCATCAGTCTACTCAACGCAGTCACGGATTTTGCCAGAGTTACCCGCTGAATATGGTCCCAAAATGTGAGTTTGGTAGATTAAATTGGATTAGATTTTTATTAAATCCATTTGATCAATTACATGTATTGTACCCGATCATCTGGATTAATGCTCGATCACGACCTGGCTTGCTGCTGCGGTTCGGGGCATGTTACGTCCAACCCACAACATTATCTTACATTTAGATATGATAGCACTTTTCAGGATCCACAAGGTTAAATTGAAAACAAAACATGTTTATTTATTTATTTAATAATTATTAGATACAACCATGAAAGGTTATTTTACACTAATATTTTAACAATTTCAAATAGTATTAACAAAAATAACAACAATAACAATAACATTGGCAGTGATGGCGGCAAGGGACAAGTCTCGGGAAAAATGCAGGGAGTGATTGGGGTAGTGGGTGATTAGGAGGGTGAGGGGGTAGGAATCGAGGATGAAAGGGATCTTCTAATGTTATGTTTGAATGTTCTATAGGGAGAGAATATGTCAATATTTGGAAGGGAGTTACTAAGGGTAGGTAGACGGTGGAATATAGAGCGCTTCTGTACTTCGAGTCGTGGGCGGGGTATATGGTGTAAATGATACTGACGTGTTGAACGGGAGGGAACATGGAGTGGGAAGTAGCTTAAGAGCATGTTACATTTTGTGTAACCATTCATAACTTTATGTAGGAATCACAGGTCAGTAAATTGTAAGCGGCTTCTCAGGTCGAGTATATTGAGCTGATTTAGAATGTCGGATTTGGCAAACTGCCTTAGCGAAGGATTGCGAGCTTTGACTATTGATATGAAGAAACTAAAGACACTGTTCAATTTAGAAATATTGGTTATAGCCGAAGAAGACCAAATTGGGGAAGAGAAATCTAGGATAGGGAGAACATATGTGGTGAAGTATAATTTAAGTGCAGTGAGGTCTTTAATTTCTGTGAATCTTTATAGAATGCCGAGACTGCGCATTGCGCGAGGTTTGATATGGTCAATGTGGGGAGAGAATGTCAATTTATCATCGTGAATAATACCTAAATCTCTTACCTGAGAAACCGTATCCAATTTATTTCCACATATTTTATAGTCCGCTTGATTTCCAGATTTCAGTAGAGAGAAAGAAACTTTGAAGCACTTTTTGGGATTTGGAGATAACCTCCATTTGTTGAACCAATCAGTACATGCATTCACTGCTTCCTGGAGCTCAGCGTGGTCGTCGGAACTGGAAATTTCTCTGAATATCTTGAGGTCATCAGCGTACAGAAGAAGGGAACACGGAGAATTTTGCACGCATGTGTTTATATCATCCATATACAGCACGAAGAGAAGGGGTCCAAGGATACTGCCCTGAATTACTCCTGATAAGACTGGGAGCCAGGATGATACAGACCCTGGAAGCACTACCCGTTGTTGTCTATTGGACAGGAAGCTTTGTATTAGGGATAGGAAGGATCCATGTACGTTGTGTCGTGAAGCAAGCTTGTGGAGGAGAAGGAAATGGTTCACGAAATCAAATGCTTTGGCCAGGTCAACGTAGATTACATCTAGCTGAGATTTTTGATCTAATGCAGAAATTATGTGATGGTTCAGAACAGTCAGATTTGTTAAACATGATTTTCCAGGGACGAAGCCATGTTGTTCTTCTGAGAGGTATGGTTTGGTGAAAGTGAGGAGACGGCAATGTATTATTCTTTCGAAGACTGAGGAGAGTATAGGGACGATAGATATAGGTCTGTACGAGGAAATTTCGTGCTTGCTGCCTGATTTAAAGACAGGTGTGACATCAGCTCTCTTCCATGAGTTAGGAAAAGTGCCGGAAGTCATGCACCAGTTGAGTATTATGGCCAAGGGAATGCTGAGAGATGCAGAGGTGTTTTTCAGGAATATAGGGCTTATGTCTGATGGTCCAGTAGATCGGTTTGTGGGCAGACTTTTTAAAATATTTTGGATTTCATCGGGGGTCGTTGAAATTTGAGACAATGAATCAGAATAGATGCTAGTAAGTTGAGGTGGACTGGGGATTGGTACGGGAACTGAAAAGGTTGAGTGAAAATATTCATTGAAATGTGTGGACCTCGATTCAAATGGGATTTCTTCATTATGGAGGTTTAGGTTAAGTGGAATTGTAGGAGTCTTTCTACGGGATGATATAAGTGTCCAGAACTTCTTCGGGTTATTCTTGAGATTTCCTGTTATGGAAGAAATGTAGCGGTTGTAATCTTCTGTCATATGAACTCTTGAAATTCTCCGTAGGTGAATAAATACATTGCGTGTATGAGGATTAGGAACTGATTTCCAGAGCGACCACGCACGAGTTTTATTTTGGAGAAGAAGTTTGGTGTTTTGACTAAGCCAGTGCGGATATTTGTTGGATTTTGGTAGGGAGAAAGGAACGTGTTGTTTAATAGCCGAATAGAGTAAATCCTCAAACAAGGTCACAGCGCTATTTACATCTCTCTCAGCTGTTAGGAGGCACCAGGGCAGTGATTGTAAATCCTGATTGATAGCTTGCCAGTCGACTTTTCTCCAAAGAGGGAAAGCTTTCTTCTCGGCGGGTGGGCAGTTTTTATGTCTGCTGGCTGGGACGGGGAGGGTAGCTTCTATTGAACTATGATCGGTGTTCAGGATATTTCTTCCAACGGTCACAGTGGCATTACGTAGGGTTGAAAATATGAGGTCCAGTGTTTCGGATTTCCTTGTTGGGTGCAGGTTGAACTGTTTCAGATGTAGACCGTTTATAAAATTTGATAAGATGAAAGTATCTATTGGGGGAGAGTGTATGGTACCGTTGTCAATTGATGTCCAGGAGATATGGGAGTTAAAATCACCTACTGACACTATTTAATTTTCTTGGTTGAGGGCAAGAACAGTAGAGTTGAAACATTCTTCTAAGGTGTCAATTTTGCTGGTAGGTGGACGGTAGAAGCAGCCTATGAGTAAATTCTTCCTTTTTGGGATATTAATCTCAACCCATATTATTTCACAGGAAGTTTCTAAATCAGGCCGATGTTTTGCCTTTAATTTGTTATGAACTGCGATTGCAACTCCACCACCCCTTGAAGTCCTATCGCGCCGAAACACATTGAATTCAGACGAAAACGGAAGTTCCCCACATGACACGAAGTCTGACAACCATGTTTCTGAGAGGCAGAGGATATCAAATTGATTAACTTCCGTTACATTTGCTAAACAGTCTGTTAGTTTGTTTTGATGCTCTGTGCGTTTTGATAGTAGAGGTTAAGGGGGCCTGGGTTTAGATGTATGTCACCTGATAACAGTAGCAGTATCAAGCAAACCGCTCTGGAGGAAGCACGGCAACGCTGTACCGGTCCATGAGGTGTGGCGGGGGCATGGCGCAGAACTGGGAGACGACAAGCCGCCGTGGTAGAGAATATAAAGTGTCTCTCTGCACAGCACCACCGAACTTCCCGATGACACGACACACCACTACGGTCGGAAACGACTTCCGACACATCTGTACACCATATAGCACACTTGAACAGGCAAAACACCACTAAAACACAGTAATATGTCAGAGCTACTGAAACACGAGGTCTATCACTTGCCGCCATCTTGGAATTACATGAGTTTATTCAATAAAAACTCCTAAGAACAATACAAAAATCTACAAAATATCCATATTTTGGAAAAATCCAAATATCAAAATAATCAAAAAATTCATAAACTTTCTTGAAAATTCACATAACTCTACATTTTCGCGTTTATCTTGCTTAGGCGGTATTTACATTTTGAATATCAATCGACATTTCCTTTTTTTGCAATATATTATTTAGGCACAGAGCATGCCTATCATTTCATACCACTTGTACTCTAAGGCTTTACGGATATTTAACCGTATTATCAATATCCCTCCTGGGCTTTCATTTATTCTTATTTAACTTTTGAATTACTTTATTATCATACACTTTTAGCTGAATTAACTCTTCCAGTAAGCCTTAGTTTTCACCCAACAAATCAACACTTTAAAATAACTAACATGCCACATCCTCGAACTCATGTCATTCTACTATTTATTTCATGCAGTAGGGTGGTTTATAAATGACGTATCATATGCTATCATTATTCCCTCACTCAGTTATTTACAAACTCAATTATAAGTTTACCCGTTTCATTTCACACCTCTCTTTAGGCAGGGATCGAATATTTAGTCACAAACTCACTCTTTGACTACTGTGGTCAAATATTATCGAATTTCTACACATTTAATGTGGGGATGATTTTCAAAAACCCACCAATTCAATTATTTATTTCATAATTTCATTGCACATTTAATCAAGAAATTTGCATATTCCACTACCATCTATTAGTATCTATTCAGCACCTACAACTTCTGTATACAAAGCATCCATTGTATTCGTCCCCTCGCGGTTGGAAACGGTCTGAGTTAATGGCTAGACCTCCCTCACTCTCTCGTTTAACTGTGATTTACGACCTTGTCCTCGTCCCATTCATTTCCCTTGTAACTTTCAAATGTTTATTTCTTCTAATAAGGGCGTATGAGAATCCAAGTTATTTCATTATTTTAACGACTATGTCCCTCACTTGACTCAATATTCATTTCACTTCCCTTGTAATCAATGCCATAATTAGAGATCACAACGCATTACATATTTATTAGGTGAAGACAAGAGATCACCATCATCCTTGCTTCTAACCCTTTGATAGGCAGGCAAATGAGGGATCTCTATCACGCCTCATCCCTGTCCTATTCTTTATTCATTTCACACACTTTATTTGGTCGGATATAACACAACGATGCTGGCGAAGTACGGATTATATGACATTAGGCTCAGAGACTATGCCTCTCCAGTTATGACCATATCTCGTAGAAACTCATATACTTCCCAGATTAATACGTACATATTTAGCAAAGGGCCGGCGGGTGTTATATTGCGACACAATTTTACCCTGACTCGGAAACTACTGTCCGATCAGGTGGGTCATACCCTCGTAGACAACAACAATACCGACGATTTCCAACAATTATACTTTTTCTGATCTCTCAAATTATGCACGTTACAGGATATACTCATTCTCTAGCATAACATTACTTCATTCACTTCTTACAGGCCTATTTCGGCTACACGACTTTTATAAAAACTTGGACTGTCAATCGCATCTTTATCAACTCAACTTGCTCGCATTAGCATTTTCTTCAAATGGCCTATAGCCCATAACTTCCTATCACATTTTCACGGTGTTCGATTATCACCTTAACTCATTACATTTGTTTGCTGAATAGCGTTATTATTTCATTATTTTACGGGATTCCCGAATTGTCTCAATTATCTCAACTACTTCAATTATTTCAATTATTTGATCATTTCAACTCGAGTTTATTATTATTCATTTTCATTAATATCCATCGCTTCATTGTTAATTTGCGGAATGCAATTATTCAACTCAAAATTCATTATTTAGGAGTATAAAAACTCAATATTCATTATTATTATTAGGGTTCTTATTTCATTTACTTTACTTTCATTTATTTGGCGTATTTTTACTTGCCATTTATATTATTATATTCGATTCCTCCTTTCAGACTTCATTTCATTACTACATAATCATCTTTCGGGTTTTCATTATTTATTATTATTATTACTTTCTGCACTTTGATAATTATCCTTCACATTTTTACAAACCATCTTGGCGGTTTCCCTTGTTTTACATATTAACATTATTTGGTTATGCATTGGTGCGTACTTTTCACACATTTTTATATATTCACTGAATAGCATATGATACAATCAGTAGATATAGTAGACATTTTTTACTCACCCTGTTTTCAGCTCATGGCATGGTGTCTGGATGGATTCACCCATACATTATTTCTTCAGTACTCCATAACTACACTAAAATAGGCCCCTTTTAAACTCTGGTCTTCAAATTGACACACGTATATATTCCTATGCATTTTACACTACTTATTATAGTATTTAAAACACTACAAAGAAATTCACTAAATCACTATATTACACTTTCACACGGACCCAAATCTCAGCGTACTATGGTAGTAACATCACGTTGCTTGTGATCTTTGATAGTCTCTTTCTATACTGCTTTGGACGTGTGATTTCTCCTATTCCTCCTACTTTTAGGTAAGTCTCTTTCTATACTGCTTTGGACGTGTGATTTCTCCTACTCCTCCTACTTTTAGGTAAGTCTCTTTTCTTCCTATTCTTCTTAATATCGTACCTGTCTTTCGTTCGAGTACTTTCTTTATAGAGCTTTCACTTAGTAATATTTATTTGTCTTTCTGCTATAACTCTATGCTTTTAATATTTACAGATGCTCCTATCGCAACCTTACAGTTTTTCTTTATTCTATCTTGGTCTTCCGTGAAGACTGTATACTTTAGGACTCTCGTCCTTTCAAATGTTCTGTTTTATCGAACCTGCGTCCTCTGACGTTTAAAGTCTTTAGCGTGTTCTCGCGTCCTGCACTCTGACGTAATCTGAACGTGACTTGGTTTCGAACTAATATGATTTCGTTCAGCTTCACTCGAAACTTAGTGGTTTGCCTATCGCAACTTGTGTGGTACTTTGCCTCTTCTGAGGTTCGAAATCTAATGTCTTTGAGTACAGTTTCTTCTATAGTATCGCTAACTAGCGTAACCTTTCACCGAGGCCTGATCTAACCGATCGTACTTAGTAAAATTTCTACCGCATGCCTGCACTAAGGCTTTTGTCGCAAACTGACGAACTTTGCTTATAATGTGCCTCTACTGAAGTATTTTATAGACTGACGGACTCCGTGTACTGACGTGCCTTCCAACACGGCCTCCTACTGACTGATGAACTTCATGCTTTTGCTCTGGCTTTAAGCCTATTTATTCATTTTGGGTAAGAAATTAGTCCCTCATGAGCTTCGGGAGTTCAATTTCTGAATCCTAGCTCTAATCTTCTCTATATTTTAATTCCAAGTGTAATTGGTAATAATATTACAATTGCCTGCTGGCGGAACGAGAATCGTTCGCAGGTTTATTTTTAATTAATTAAAATAGTTAGTATCCACTCTACAGGGCTGGCCAATTTCTACTTGCCGTCCGCTGGTAGTCATCCGCTTGCATTCCCATGACGTTATCGCTTAGCTTGCATCCTCTCAAGTACTTGATTTCAGATCTGCCAACTCTTTGATTTTTACAATCCCCGCTTTGGTCTTGGCTTTAAATCTCATTAACATGGGGAGTTTATTTTGTTAAGTTGAACGTCGGGGTATTCCTTCTTTCTCTACTCATTTTTAGCTGATTTAGCATTCTGAGCAGCCACACCTCAAGTGGCACTCGAGAAAAGAGTTCGCTCGTAAAAGTTATACTCGAAAAGTGATAATTTTTCGTCGAGTTGCTTCTTCATCGGAATTTCGAGTGCTATTTATAGCCTCTTGACTGGACGTTTCCCTGCTTTTTATGGCCTCTATAATGGATCTTTTCACTTAACCTGTCTTTTCTAATGGGAATTTATATGTTTAACTAAGCCACGTGCATAGCCTATCTGGCAGTATTTCTGTAGCTGTTTCTCACTAAATCTCTCTCTGACTCCTTTCTGTGTTTAATAAAATTCCATCATATGTCCTTATAAATGATCCAGAGTTCGACTATGTGCCAATCCCACATGGGCACAGTATACAATACATTTTTGATATAGGACACGTCAGAAATTACATCTATAAAATAAAAGAACTAACATGTATATATTACTAATACTATAACTATTTATAACTTGTTATAATAACAGATCTTAAGAGAGACAATCTTATTGGACAACTATTTACACCTTACTCTATTATCATAGTATGAAAACTTAATTCTATCAATACAACAACTTACAGCTAGGTATTACAATTAAAATAGTAAAGTGAAATATAATTATAGATTTCATCGCTCCTATATGCTAAGATATTCAACTACAGAGTAAAAACAATGGCACTGCAGGTAAGCTTTCAACATTCTATCAAATATTTTTATTTTTGGGGCAAGTTTTATATACTGGGGTAGTTTATTGTATAATTTAACTCTTGTGTGAAAAGTTCCTTTTTGATATAGGCTTGTGTGTGTGTGTGAAATATGAATGTTTTGATTTTGTCTTGTGTTATGCCTATGAACATCATTGTTTGTTTTAGGAAAAACATCTTTATTCATTAAATTATTTAAATAAAACATAATACTGTTAGGAAATTCTCGGAGAATATATATTGTGAGTTGATAATACAGATATATTGAAGTGCTGTGGTGACCAGGGTTGTGAGGGGCTTTGACAGAGATTGTTGATTCGGGCTTGAGAAAAAGTGTAGCCGTTTTACGTATTAAATATTCTTAAAAAAACATTAACCTGAGTTATCCTGTTTATCATCTGGCCATTCTCTAACAATTCAGAAGTGGGATACAGCTGATTCCTTCGTGAGAAGAAAGGAAGTGTTTAGTGTCCGGTATTTCTTTCGCGATCGGTTTTGGTTTTGTGCGGCGGATTGTGGTGCAGTTTAGGCTGTGAGTTCATGAGATAAATTGAACAGTACGAAGTGGTGCGACGAGGCAGTGTGTCGATATCTTTGTGACCGTGGAAGCTACTCAATTGTGACAATGAACAATCTGAATTTGTTGGCAAGTTTGGCTGTAAGTACAGAGGAAGCGGCAAATGGCGGCCAGAACACGGATGACCAGAGCAACGTCATCAATCAAGATACCGATCAGTTGGTTGACGCAAAGCAAACGGAGAACGGGGATGGCGGTGCTGTCGGTGAAGGTGGCCCACCAGGTATGCAGCAAAACATTGGGATGAACGAAATTCTTATGGCCTTAGCGCAAGCGACGGCAGACAACGCGAGTCTGATGCAGACAATGCAGGCGGCCAGTCAGCAGCGGCAGTACAGCGTCTTGCCAGACCTTTCGCACAACATAGCCAATTTCAACAGCTTGGAAGGTCCCGCAGCCGCTAAAGCGTGGTTAAGTCAACTTACAGTTTTACATCGCTGGACGACAGAGGTGGCATTTGAGACGGCCCACTCACATCTTGTTGACGCGGTGCGCAATTGGTATATCAGCCAATTGGATGGAATTGTTAACTGGGTGACATTCCGGACAACTTTCAGAGAGACGTTCGTTGGGCAGAAGGCGTTGTCGCAGCGCTGGAAAGACATGGAAAACAGGGCTCAGAAGCAGAACGAGAACGCACGGGAGTACTTTTTCGACAAGATTCGTTTGTGCAAAGACGTCGGGCTGGACGTAAAGGAGACAAAGATGCAGGTGGCGATCGGGCTGCGGTCAAGGGAGATCAGCCACGTGATTTCTGGCAAAACGTATGCTGATCACAACGCCATATTACGAGACATCGAAGAACTGGAGGTGATAGAAGAGGCGCATTGGTAGCAACCGAGGTTCATCGTCGGCAAGTTACCGGCATAAAACAGGTGGTAGCAGTGGTAACAGTGGCAGCAGTGGCTTCAAGCGAGAGACAAAGACACTGGCAGAGGTTAAGATGAACGTCAACACTGCGAGTAACAACGCAAATGGAGGATATAATTCAGGTGATAAATTCACGTGTTATCGTTGTAATAAAGAAGGTCATTTAGCGCGTGATTGCTCAGAGAAGCGACTGGTTAAGTGTTTCTCGAGTCAGAGGTTTGGACATATTGCTAAAGATTGTCGCGATAAGAAAGATGATACACTTGTCAAAACTGTGGACAGCACAAGCGCAGAAGACAAATTTGTGAAGTTTATTAAGACAGTTAAAGTTGGGTTGATTGACACGGGGTGTAGCCAATGCACAATTAAAGCTTCAGTCGTGATTCAGGGAGGGTTCGAGGTTATGCGTAGAGAAAATATTTTGAAAGGATTTGACAAGGAAGAAAACGAAGTTACATCGCCCGGAGTTATCAATGAAGCATTAATGATAGATGGGGTCACGGTAGAGAATACGAGATTCCGAATTGTTCCTGATGACGTGCAAAGACATGATGTGATTGTCGGGTTGAATTATATTTTGAGTCCGGGAGTAGCTTTCGTTCATTCAAAAGATAATTTTCTTTTCATTAATGAGTCAAGTGATGACGGCTTGTTTGATATTCTTGAAGGGAATTTTGTGAAACCAAAAGCAAAAGAAAATGTGACAATTGGACCGGGAGAGGTTAAATTCATAGATGTTATTGTTGACAAGCGTGAGTTTACGTTACCGGTAGCTAACTATAGCGATGCCAAATGTTCAGGCGAGTCAATTTCTTGACGAGAGCGTGATTCAGGTTGTAGACGACGGTCCGAAAATTGAAAAATTGGAGAGCCAATCGTAGCGGATGAAATAAAGATAGACGAGAACACATCAGTAGAACAGAAAAACCAATTACTCGAGCTTTTAAATGAGTATAGAGATTGTTTTGCGAAGAAAGAGTCACCGAAATTGGGTCTATGAAAGATTTTGAAATGGA
Organism: Meconema thalassinum; assembly: GCA_946902985.2. Classification (NCBI taxonomy): domain Eukaryota; kingdom Metazoa; phylum Arthropoda; class Insecta; order Orthoptera; family Tettigoniidae; genus Meconema; species Meconema thalassinum. Next base: position 347,126,131 of record OX336390.1, read on the forward strand.
CATTGTTGAGATTCCAGGCAGTGTCCCTGTCAGCACGAAACCATACCGAGCAAGCGCGTGCGAGCGAGAGATAATGTGCGAGATCGTTGATGAGTATAAATCTGCGGGGTTGATAAGGGAAACGACATCACCCTACGCGAGTCCTTGTTTGCTGGTGAAGAAAAAGAACGGTACTCCCAGGTTAGTTGCTTATTACAGAGGTCTAAATGCACAGACAGTTCGAGCGCAGTTTCCCTGACCAAATGTAGACGAATGTCTGGAGTTGGTTCATGGATCTGAGTTGTTTGCGACCCTTGACTTATCTCATGGTTATCTGCAGATGCCGTTGAAAGAAAGCGCGAAGTGCAAAACTGCATTTATTACTCCAGATATAACGGGTGAATTTGAGCGAGTCATGTTCGGTCTAACAAACGCACCGTTCTATTTCGCTAAAATGATGGATCAGGTTATGGGAAAAATGAGAAATAAAATTGCGATTAGCTATTTTGATGATATTTTACTTTTTGCGAAATGCTGGACAGAGTTAATGAGAAAGCTTCGTGAAGTTTTCGAATTGTTTCGAAAAGCTGGATTAACTTTCAATTTAGCAAAGTGTGAGTTCGGGTTGCGTAAGATCGCGTACCTTGGGTATGAATTTAGCAAAGAGGGAGTGCAACCGGGTTCGCTAAAAGTAGCAGCGATTAAAAAGTTTCCTGCTCCGACCGACGTGAGTGGAATCAGACGATTTATTAGTTTGTGTAGTTATTTCAGGAGATTCGTGGACAAGTTCGCTATGATTGTAATGCCAATTTTGAAATTGCTGAAGAACGGAGTAAAGTTCGAATGGGGTTCAGAGCAAGCGGAAGCATTTGACTGAGTCAAAGATGTATTGACGTCAAGTCCAGTGCTTCAAATCTACAACCCAAAGGTGTAAGTTACCGAAATTCATACTGATGCGTCAGCGATAGGCGTCGGTGCAATCTTATTGCAATCGGATACCGTCGGGGATCTTCACCCGGTATACGTGAGTAAACGTACGACGGAGCCTGAGTCTCGGTATCATTCGAGTAAATTAGAACTGTTAGCGATCGCGTATGCACTTGAGAGATTGAGACCATTCTTGATTGGTATTCGCTTCGTTGTGAGAACAGATTGGCAAGCGCTGGTGTATATAAATACGATGAAGACAAATCAGCCGCAAGTTGCGCGCTGGTTAGCAACGATTGTGAGATTAAGTATCGAAGCGGTACGAGAATGCGCCACGTCGATGCTTTTTCGAGAGCACCGGTAGATGATGTTGAGGATGTCGACGAAGGCGAGATTTTCAATGTAAGCACACGAGAAGATGAGATTCTATTGTATCAGCGATCAGACGAGCAGTTGAAACTCAAAATTGATGTATTGAGAAAAGTAGAGTCAGAACGAACACGTGTGGAAAAAGGAGAAGTGAAAGGTTTTTGTTTAATCAACGGATTGTTGTACAAAAAGCTAGTTATCCATGGAGTAGAGTCATTGCGATATGTAGTTCCTAAGAATATGCTAAAAGCAATCTTGATCCGAAACCATGAGTGTGCGAGTCATTTAGGTGTAGAAAAGACTGTCGCGCGAATTCAGAACGATTTCTATTTTGCAAGTATGAGAGCGTACGTTAAAAGGCACATCCAGGCCTGTCTGGAGTACATTCTAGCGAAAAACAAGAGTGGAAAACAGCCTGGTGTTCTTCACCCGATACCTCCTGGACAGCGTCCATTCTCCGTGGTTCATTTGCATCATGTGGGTCCGTTTCTAACGACAGTGCGAAGTAACAAGTATGTGTTGGGAATAGTCGACAAATTGACGAAGTTCGTCCAGCTGGAGGCGGTGAGGAATGTCAATGCGAGAACAACGGTGCGAAAAGTAGGGCAGTTTGTTGAGCGATTCGGAGCGCCGGTTCGTTTTGTGACTGATCGTGGAGCTGCGTTCACATCTGCAGCATTCAAAGAGTTTTGTGAGAAAACGGTATTCGTCATACCTTAAATTCGAGTCGACATGCGCAAGCCAACGGCCAGATCGAGCGAGTAAACCAAGTTATAATCCTGGAATAGGAATGTCTGTTTCGCGGGCTTATAGGCCGTGTTCTAAGGACATTTTGTTGTCCTGACGTTTCGCTGAAAACTGCGTTCAGCATGTTCACAGGTTACATTAAGCGAGGTAAAACAAGTAAACAGAAGATATATAAATAGTCAACAACCCACACAGAGGCTACCATATCTTATGGAGACACCGAAGTTCTGTCCACCACGGTGTCTTATCATTCCAGGCTACAAAGGGAGGCCATTGAAATCCTGAAGCATACTAACAGCTTCAATCTTAAGGAGGAAGCAGAACGTGTGAACAGAGCTTGGCTTCCAGTCCTTAATCCCCTCAAGCCTGCCCTCATTGACCTTCGTAGACGAGAAGATGCAACAGAAGAGCAGCCTTGTCCTTGATGCATTACTTTTATGTGGTACGCCGTTGCTATGGTAGCCTCTATGTGTGGGTTGTTGACTATTTATATATCTACTGTTTACTTGTTTTACCTCGCTTAATGTAACCTGTGAACATGCTGAACGCAGTTTTCAGTGAAACGTCAGGACAACAAAATGTCCTTATAACACGGCCTATAAGCCCGCGAAACAGACATTCCTATTTCAACGCCGGTCGTGAAAGTCTGAATTTTTACTTATAATCCTGGCATTGCAAACGAAGATTGTAACTGATGCGAGTGATTGGAACGGAGACATTAAGGGTCTGGAGCGAGATTTGAATACGTCTGTCTATAAGACAACTGGTAAAACGTCTTTCGAGTCACTGTATGGTTATAATCCAAAGTTTGAAGCAGGGTGTCGGGGTAAAGTAATTAATATTTTGGTATTGGTATTATGTACAGGGTATTGTTTTATGTTGTGTTTTGTTGTCTTGGTTATGACGGCAGGAAAATAAAGTATGGAACCTATACCGGTATATGACTGCACGGTGTTTATATTAAAAACAAGGTTAGAGTTAACATTTGGCGACCGATAGACAAGACTGATTGCCGTGCAGTGAAAGTAAAATAAGAACTTAAGGTACACAACAACTGTTTGATTTCGACTAGCAAAATCTATCATCATGGCTGAAGTGACTGCTTTACAAAGAGAAAGAGCACAGTTACGTCGTCTGTTCACAAGAGCCTTTAACACGTTCCAGAACAAGATTAAGGAGGAAAATGTGAAGCAGGAAGATATATTTACTAGTTTTAAACTACTCGAAGATAAAGCCGATCGACTGTTTTCACTTGACGAGAGAATCCGCGAAGCTTGGCATGGACGTGATTGCAACAGCGAAGATGAAGACAAGGAATATGAAGAAGTCGAAACATATCGAGATAAATGGACAACAGTGAAGTGTAAGTACGAAAAATACGAATGTGAAATACCGTGTGACACTTATTCCATAAGAACTGGTGTTTCTAAAACGGGTAAAGTGATTAGTAAATTACCCAAGTTGTCGCTTGTGAAGTTCTCAGGAGATATTAAACATTGGTTATCATTTTGGGCCCAGTTCAAGCGAATACATGAGTGTGTTGAGCTGGATGCTGCAGAAAAGATTCTTTATCTAAGAGAATCTATGACTCCTGGAACAAGGGCGTATGATCTTGTGAGTGGTTTTCCTCCTATTGCCGAGAATTATAGCAAGGCTGTACAGTTGTTAGAAGCCCGCTATGGTCGAAAAGATCTATTGATAGAACTTTACGTGAGGGACATAATAAACCTAGTGACAGAGAAGCCTTCCCTTTCAGTATTGTATGACCGAATTGAGGTTAATGTTAGGTCCCTAGAGTCAATGGGCCTGACTACCGACAATTATGCTGCATTATTATTTCCCCTGGTAGAGTTTTGTTTGACGGATGAATTAATTCGTGTGTGGCAGAGAAGAGGAGATTGTATACAAGAAAATGGGTCACAAGATAAGCTTAAAAACCTTTTGATATTTTTGAAATCTGAAGTAGAAAATGAAGAGTACTTACAACTTACTAGAAAGATCGGTAATGTTACTGCGGAAAAGAAACAAATTTTGAAACCCTTGAAACTGTGTGATGTTCCTACTGCTCAGGGTTTGGTGTCAACCGGAGGAGTGGGAGGTACATGTGCTTTTTGTGGTGAAGAGAAACATACTTCATCCGGATGTACGGAAGCAAAGAACATGTCTCTCGAAGAAAGGAAAGTCAGGTTGTCAAAGAATGGTGCATGCTTCAAATGTCTCAAGGTTGGTCATGTTGCAAGAAGATGCCATACTCACCTCTCCTGCAAGTTATGTAAGCGGCAGCATTATCCAGTTATGGGTGATTTTTCAGAAAGGAATCTTAAAACGGAAACCCAGGCCTCATCTCAGGCCAGGTCAGTGACGAACTTCTGCATAAATTCCTCCTGTGTATATCTACAAACAGTTTTGGTTAAGATTGTTCACGGGTATAATATAGAGCTTGTACTCGTTCTTCTAGACTCTGCCTCACAGCATTCTTATATTAAAGAAGAACTGGCAGTGAGATTGGGTCTCGAGGAAGTCAGGAAGGTTACTTTAAGCCATGCTGTGTTTGGTGGCAGAACTGGATCTCCGGTGGAACATGGCGTATTTGAACTTGTTCTTCATAATCTCGATAACTCCTGTCAGCTGAGACTGACTGCTCTTAGTCAGCTTGTTATTTGCAGTCAGGTCCCTCGCCTTACAACAGAGCAAGTCGTGAAACTTGGACTGTCTCATCTAGATGTAGGAAAGGATAAGGATATTGAGATCCTTATTGGTGCTGATTTTCTAGGATCAATTCTCTCCAATGATCGTAAAACGGTGGGAGAGTTAACAGCGTTGCGCACTACATTGGGGTGGACAGTATTTGGCAGAGACCAACACTCGGGGTGTGGTATGAGTAAAACTACACCTATTATGCTGAATATAGAGAAGGTTAGCAACCTCTGGGAACTTGACGTATTGGGAATAGATGATCCTATCACTGAAAAGAGGAGATGTGAACTTGAAGAGGAAGCTAGATTAAATTTCATTGAAACCGTAGAAATAAAAGAAGATGGTAGATACGAAGTTCGACTGCCATGGTTGAAGGATCATCTTCCCTTGGATCCTTCGTACGAGATGGCAGTGAAGCGTCTTGATATAACGAGGAGAAAGCTAGATAATAACGGATACTTGGAAGAATATGATCAAGTCTTTCAAGACTGGCTAGCTAAAGGGATTATAGAAGAGATTAATGGTGATCAGACTGAAATATGTGGCCATTATCTGCCTCATCGACCTGTGATCAAGGATTATGGAACAACACCTGTTCGACCAGTGTTCGATGCTTCCGCTAGAAGAGGTAACAACCCATCACTCAACGATTGTTTGGAAAAGGGTCCAAATCTGATCCAACTTATTCCATCTCTCCTACACAAGTTTCGAAAGAAGTCAATTGGAGTTATTGCTGATATTCGCAAGGTTTTCCTGCAAGTTTCGGTAGCACCAGAAGATCGAGATTTTTTGAGATTCCTGTGGGGAAAAGAGAAAATGAAATCATATAGACATAAACGAGTTGTTTTTGGAGTGACATCAAGCCCCTTCCTACTGGCAGCTGTTATTGAACACCTTTTAGACCAAGCCTTGAAAAATGATCAGGAAAGGCGGAACAGTATGACTGTCAATATTATTGAGCAACTGAAAGACAGTTTTTATGTTGATAATTGTGTGACAAGTGTCTCAAATAAACAGGAGCTGGAATTGTTTATTAAAACTGCTCAAGATGTTTTTGCCCAACCCAAGTTTGAGCTTAGAGGTTGGGAGAGTAGTGATCCAGTGCTTCAAGATGATGAAAAAATGTCACCCGTCCTAGGAATAATGTGGAATCGCAAGGAAGACACGCTTAGCTTGAACAGTGAACCCCTGACGAAGCTATCACCTATAAAAGCAACCAAGAGGTCGATACTATCTGCTGCCCATAGGCTTTATGACCCAATTGGATTTTCTGCACCGGTTATGTTATCACCGAAGCTGTTACTGCAGAAAATAAACGAAGTTTCTTGGGACACGGAGGTACCGCAAGAAATCCAAATCAAGTTTGAAAAATGGCTTCGTGAAATAGGAGAATTAGGCCAGTTGAAGATCCCAAGAAGACTCCCTGAGGTATATGAGGAACGTAGTCTCCATGCATTTTGCGATGCGAGTCAAGATGCCTATGTTTCGGTGGTATTTTTACGCACGCAGACAGTGACAGGAGTTCATGTTCAGCTTCTCCAAGCAAAATCAAGAGTGGCTCCATCACCTCGACCGACCATTCCTCGACTCGAACTTATGGGAGCGGCAATTAGTGCCCGATTGCTGGCAACTATAAGAAAAGAGTTTGACACTGAAACAGTTTATTTGTGGACTGATTCGACGACAGTGTTGACATGGATACAGCGAGAAGTTCTCTGGTCTGTTTTTGTTGAGAACAGGGTTAGAGAAATCAGGCAACTAACTTCAAAAGAATCGTGGAGGCATGTACCTGGGGCAATCAATCCTGCTGATCTGCCTACCCGAGGCTGTACAACAAGAGATCTTATAGCATCGAGATGGTGGGAGGGACTGTCATGGATGTATCTTCCCAAAGAAGAATGGCCTTCAGATAATAGCAACAGAAATGAAGATGAAATCATGCTTGAAAGAAGAAAGACTGCCACGACCCTATTGGTCGCAGAAGAGCCTTCAAGTTCCAACTGGTATTACAAGTATTTCTCTCGATTTGACAAAATAGTGAGGCTGATCGGGTGGATAAGACGGTTTATGTTCAATTGTAAATATAATAGAAGGCAGAATGGAGAACTGACTTGTTCAGAATTAGAATACAGTGAAAGAATAGTAATTAAACTTGTCCAGAATGAAAGTTTTCAAGGGCCCGAGGATCAGAGACTGGCTTCAATAGTGCCATACTTAGACAATCATGGCATTTTGCGAGTAAACACCAGAATAACAGAGAGGGAGGACAACAATGAGTTTCGCCAGCCTGCTATATTGCCGGGAGATCACCCTGTAGTGCAGCGACTTATTCATGACACGCACATTCGGCAGTGTCATGTAGGCCCACAGACTCTGTTGGGTATTATTAGAGAGAAGTACTGGATCTTGAATGGAAGACGAGTCGTGAGATCATCTGTACAAAAATGTGTTGTTTGCCGAAGGTACAAGAAAGAGCGACTGAAAGTTTCTACCCCACCTCTGCCTAATGATCGTGTGAGAGAGGCCAAGGTTTTCGAAGTTATTGGCATTGACATAGCTGGTCCGCTGATTGTGAAAGGTAACCAGAAGGTGTGGGTTTGCTTGTTCACATGTGCTGTCTATCGAGCAGTGCATTTGGAACTGCTTGTCTCGTTATCTACGGACTCGTTTCTGCAATGTCTACGAAGATTTATATCGCGCAGAGGAAGGCCTACGACGATTTATAGTGATAATGGGACAAATTTTAGAGGAGCATATAACATGATGTCTAAGCTCAACTGGAATAATATCGAGTCTTATTGTGGCATCCAAAGAATTGCATGGAAATTCAACCCTCCCACAGCATCGTGGTGGGGTGGGTTTTGGGAGAGACTGATCGGACTGATGAAAAGTCTCCTTCGGAAGGTTCTGGGGAAATCTTCCCTAACATGTGAAGAATTAATGACTGTGTTGTGTGAGTGTGAAGCAGTCATCAATAGTCGTCCCCTAACGGCAGAGACGGAAAATCCTCATGACTTGAGACCTATTACACCAGCGATGTTCCTACAGGGGGCTTATGAGATAGGAGTACCTGATCTAGATTCGATAGATGGAAATCAGCTGAGAAAGAGAGCGGCCTATCGTCTGCAACTAAGAAACGCCCTTCGTCAGAGATTTCGAAAGGAGTACCTCGGGCAACTGTTGCTTAAGCGGAATCAGCATGACAGCATTATCAAGGGAGACGTAGTGTTCATTGAGATGGACAATCGTAATAAGCTTGAATGGCCGATGGGAATTATTGAAGAACTGTTGCCTGGAAAGGATGGACGAGTACGTGTTGTGAGACTTCGAACGCAAAGGGGAGTTGTCATGCGTCCTGTTCAACGTTTGATCCCATTAGAGTGCTCTATGTCAGTGTCTGAAGAGGAGGAACGAGTGATTGAGACCGAAAAAGAGGCCATGGAACAAGAGAACATGATGTTGCAGAGATATCATACTCGGCGTGGGAGAGCAGTGAGGTGTCCGATGCGATTCCTGCAATGAGATAAACGCCGTACTTTGAATGTTGCAATTTTATTGAGGGCTGAAAATTTCAAGGTGGGAGAATGTCGGGGTAAAGTAATCAATATTTTGGTATTGGTATTATGTACAGGGTATTGTTTTATGTTGTGTTTTGTTGTCTTGGTTACGACGGCAGGAAAATAAAGTATGGAACCTGTACCGGTATATGACTGCACGGTGTTTATATTAAAAACAAGGTTATGGTTATAATCCAAAGTTTGAAGCAGGGCAAACGAGACACTTGACTATTGGTAGAGAATCTTGTAGATTACCTGAGGAAATTGAAGACGAGATTAGACATAACATCGAGAAAGAGCAAAGTTTGTACAAAGCGCGATACGATGAGAAGCGAATGAGAGATGTGAAGTATAGCGTGGGCGACGTTGTTTACGATAAAACAAATCCAGTCTCGACAGGTGATTCCACAAAACTACAGAGTCGATATCGTGGCCCTCTGGTTGTCACGGAAGTGCAGCCAGGAGACACCTATCGAGTTTCGAAATTAGACGATTCCGATAAGCGGAAATTAGATACTACTGTGCATGTGAGCCAGTTTAAAATCTGTCGAGGATGGGTTTCAGATAGTGATTGTAATGTAGAGGAAGGGAGTGATGACAGCGAAAAGCAGGTTGAGAAAGTAGTCGAAAAAGAGCGAGATCAGACGGAAAATGTACCCAGCAAAAAAGTCAATTTAGAGATGGAAACTAAAGCTTTGAATCAGACTAAAGAAACTGTTACGCTTAGCCAACGACAGAGAAAGCTACCAAAGCGATTTAACGACTACGAGTTGAAAGAGTTTTAATATTAGTATTGCAAAATTATAATTAGCTGTAAGATAAAGTGTGTAATATGATTAAGATGAAAAAGTAAGAAAAATAACTATTTTGTACTGTTAATCAAAAATTGAAATTTGTGATTACGTCAGGACTGGCCAAATGTTAGCAAATTCTCGGAGAATATATATTATGAGTTGATAATACAGATATATTGAAGTGCTGTGGTGACCAGGGTTATGAGGGGCTTTGGCAGAGATTGTTGGTTCGGGCTTGAGCAAAAGTGTAACCGTTTTACGTATTAAATATTCTTAAAAAAACTGAGTTATCCTGTTTATCATCTGGCCATCCCTAACAATACTTTCAAAGATATATATGCAAGGCAGTGGGAAAATGTTTAAATCTTTAAACAGAGGTCTACGTGATTCTCTAGTGTTTACATTTGCCATAATTCTAATCGCCCTCTTTTGTATCCTAAACGTGCTTAGTACATCTGGTGACATACCCCAAAATATGGCCCCATATCTTACGTATGAATGGAAATAAGCAAAATAAGTATTTCTATATCTAGCATGCACACATTAAGAAATACCATATATTCTCTACTAGAAAGCGGTATAGTTGACATTCATAGCGCTCCAAGGAGCATTAAAAAATTCGACACGCAAGCTGCCCTCTGGGTGTCAATTAACAAAGCTTGCACCCGGCATCCGAGGCCACACGATATTATTATTATTATTATTATTATTATTATTATTATACTTGTGACATGATTTATAAATAAAGAATCACTGCATATATTTATTTTATTATTAGAATTTAGTGTATTTACCTGTGATTTATTTAACAATTTTTGTGGAATTTCCGGAAAATAGTCATTAAAAGTGTTTGCTATTTCCTCTGGATTATTAATCACTTTATTATTCCTGGTCAGTGTAATGTCCCTATGTATTTTAGCAGATTATCCAGTTTCTTTCTTTATCACGGACCACATAGCCCTGTTTTATTAGATGATTGGGAAATAAAATTATCATTATGCATTTTCTTTGCTAGTCTTATTACCTTATTTAATATGCTAGTGTATTTTAGGTAGATTTCATTAGAAAGCTAACTATTGCAATGGGTACCATGTTTCGACTTCCGGAAAATTTCGACATATCTTCGCGTTTCACATCCCCCAGACCCCAAAACCACCGTCAGTTCAAAAGTTTATACATAATTTATGTATATATATATGTATGTATATCAGTTTCTTGTAGACACGATAACTGCCGTAATTTTGCACCAATCACTTTGAATTTTTTTACCGAATATGTATACATATAAAATCTCGGTCGAGTTCGTTACTGGACTAAATCGGTCGAAGGGGGTGAAAATGGGGGGCTTTTTTTTCGAAAAAGTGAAATATTGCTATAACTCTCTTAATATGTGAAATATCGAATCCGTTCAAAGTTCATACTATGTGTCGGATAAAGCCCATAAAATTATGTTTGAAGAGTTTTTATAGCACCAACCATTGACCAAAGGGGTGGGAAAAAGTGGGTTTTTCGGGAAACATTAATAATATCTCTCTTAATAGGCACAATATCAAAACCGTACAAAATGGACAATATTCCCCTAATAATTACCTAAAACTTTTGTCTGAAATAATTTTTGATATGACTCACCATTACGCCAAGGGATGAGAAAAATGATTTCGGAATTATAAGAAAATGCCAAGAGCTATCAGATGTTGCCATGGCAACACTACTAAATTGATGAGGGATGAGCCATCAGACGTTGCCATGACAACGCACTTGCACGAGATCAGATTCAGATTTCCATCTGACTAAGTGTGAAGCGGCTTCGGTGACGTAATTGGTAGCATGCTGAACTTCTATGCCCAAGGTCGCGGGTTCAAAGCCGGCCGAAGTCGTCGGATTTTCTAAGAGCGCTAAAAATCCCTCAGTATGCTTTCCTTTGGAGGGGAAGTTCCAACGTTCGTTGCGAGTTGCTGGTTGCGGTGTCATCTAGTAGCCAACAAGTTCACAGCTAGGTGTCGTTGACAGTAGTGTCTGGTAGCAACATTAGGAACTACTGCTTGAAATTGACCGTCTGCAGTCCTTACCTGAATTACTGACTAATACAGCCATCACAATTCTCACAGTTTATCAGACAGATTCTACACTCACCCAAAGTACACGGGGTCACATGACCGCGTTGTCGCAGTCCCTAAACTGAGGAACCAACCAAAATCTCTGCGGGAGATACAATTTTGCGTGAAGACGTAACAGACCGTTAGATAGTTACACATCAGTGTCGAAACCTTGCATAAGGACAGTGTGACCACAAGTATAAAAATGGACCCCAAATGACAAGAAGGGGACCGTCCCCATAAGACAATAAAATGTTTAAAATATGCATAAAATGACGAAAAACAAAGTTAATTAAGCTCCAATTATAAAAAACTTTCTCGCAATCAATGAGGTCTGATCCTTCTACGAAAACCTGCATATTCTGCCTATTTTCGCCTATCCCCAAGTTTGCCCGGTGAAATATACCTCCGCCTTCCGGAGTGCCGAGAGGACTTATACTAAATTGATAAGGGATGAGCCATCAGCAGTAGCTATGACAACGCCACTGCACGAGATCACATTCAGTTTTTCCATCTGTCTGTGGGAAGCGACTTCGGTATCGGAACTGTGGGAAGCGGCTAACTGGTACCATGCTGAACTTCTATGCCCAATGTCGCTGGTTCAAAGCCGGCCAAAGTCGTCGGGATTTTCTTAGAGCACTAAAAATCCCTCAGTATGCTTTCCTTTTGAGGGGAAGTTCCAACGTTCGTTGCAAGTTACTGGTTGCGGTGGCATCTAGTAGCCAAGTTCACAGCTAGGTGTCGTTGACGTTAGTATATGGTACAAAATTAAGAACTACTACTTAAAATTGACCGTCTGCGGACCTTACCTGAATCACAGACTAATACAGTCATCACAATTATCACCGTTTATCCGACAGATTCTACACACACCCAATGTACACGGGGTTACATGACCAGATTGACCACGTTGTCACAGCCCCTAAACTGAGGAACCAACCAACATCTCTGCCGGAGATAAAATTTTGCGCGAAGAAGTAACAGACTGTTAGATAGTTACACATCAGTTCCAAACCTTGCATAAGGACATTGCAATCACAAGTATAAAAAATAACCCCAAATGACAAGAAGGTTACCATCCCCATAAGACAATAAAATGATAAAAATATGCATACATAAACGGAAAAAAAAAAAATTAACCTCTAATTGTAAAATACTTTCTTGCAATAAATGAGGTCTGATCCTCCAATGAAAACCTGCATATTTTGCCTATTATAGCCTATCCCCTAGTTTGCCCGGTGAAATCTACCTCCGCCTTCCGGCGTGCCGAGAGGAATTTTTTTAGTATAAATTGAATTCAGGTGTTGTGTGGTATTGTTTATATAATTTGCGTAGAAATTTCTTTTTTTTACATGAATTTATAATCCCTATTGAACAGCTCAACGTTTTAGTAGGAGCAAATCAAACTTCATAATCCAATCAGAAAGGCTGGTATCATATGACAGCACAAATCCTTTATACCAAGTGAATCAGCTGCCCCTATTAATATTTATCCAATTCTAGTTTTGTTATTTTGAATAGTTTAAAGGGGAATGCTGTTTCAAAATAGTGTTTTAGGGTACTGTTAAATGCATTAAATTTATCATTTACATATTCTAGTTTATAAATTTCTGACCATGTTTCCTTATTTAATAATTCATTGAAATATACTGCTCAAAAAAATTAAAGCACCACTTTTTTCAAAGGCCACCAAATTTTGAAAAAATGACCTACAAGCTCGAAATCTCAGTATGACGTTTGTCCTGACGCCTAACAAGCATATGCTTCAGCACAACTCCCCAACTTGAGTAGTTTCGGGGTAGCACCCCGAAAACCAGCCCATTTTCGAAAACCGCAAATTGAAGTTTGCGAAAAACGCTGCATGACTTGTTGCAGGTTGCCAAAGCAGTCGAAAATGAATGAGTCTTGCTCTTAAAGGTTCCACAAACACGTAGAAATCGTTACATTTGACGTTTGGGCACTTTCAACACCCTTCATCATCCCCTAAACATGGACTACCATTGGGGGCGTCTGAGAAGGTACCGGGTGTGTTTAACCATCTGAAAACCTGCACACCGTCCTCAGTTGCTGATTGCAGTAAGTTCTTAAGGCCTCCGGCAATGTCCACACCCCCTAACACCCTCAACTGGCATGGGACCAAACCACCCCCTCTCGATTCACCCCTAAGGAAGGTTTTAATCGAGATGTTAATTAGTGCTGTGAATGCGGGGGTCTTCCCCTACCCTTTCAAAAAAGGAGCTGTGCCTTTGTCACCACCCCTTCCCATGCAACCCCCGTTTGTATGATTTTTCGAATCAGGCCCTTTTTAAGGGCTGAAACGAGGTCTTAATCGCTGAAAGGGCTGTAAAGGTCCTTAGAAGTAGTGGTGACACGAAATCAACCCCTTCCGATCGATGATTGACATTCCGTCCCCGAAATTCGAAATTGTTGCACCCCCAACCCTCCCTGTCTGGACGCGTAACGCGTCATGGCAGAGTTTTCAGAGTTGGATGGAAATGAAGCTTATGGCCTGACATGGAGCCCAAAACAGCAGGTTGGATGGAAATTCATCGGTAGGGTGGGAAACGGGACCAAAAAGTTTTCAAAAAAGTTAACAGTCTCTAGTAAGTACACCAATGCATAGGCAACCCACATCAAGTCATTTTTCTCTCATTGCCAAACTTTGTAACCTATTGCCGATCATAGGCAACCCACACGCACGGACGTGATGTGGGTTGCCTATGCATGGGCGTACTTACTGTAGGCTGTACACTTTTTTGAAAAATGTTGGTCCCGTTTCCCAACCTATCGATGAATTTCTATCCAACCTGCTGTTTTGGGCTCCATTGCAGGCCATAAGCTTCATTTCCATCCAACTCTGAAAACTCTGCCATGACGCGTTACGCGTCCAGACAGGGAGGGTTGGGGGTGCAACAATTTCGAATTTCGGGGACGGAATGTCAATCATCGATCGGAAGGGGTTGATTTCGTGTCACCACTACTTCTAAGGACCTTTACAGCCCTTTCAGCGATTAAGACCTCGTTTCAGCCCTTAAAAAGGGCCTGATTCGAAAAATCATACAAACGGGGGTTGCAGGGGAAGGGGTGGTACTTACTGTAGGCTGTACACTTTTTTGAAAAATGTTGGTCCCGTTTCCCAACCTACCGATGAATGTCTATCCAACCTGCTGTTTTGGGCTCCATTGCAGGCCATAAGCTTGGTAGGCGTCAGGACAAACGTCATACTGAGATTTCGAGCTTGTAGGTCAACTTTTCAAAATTTGGTGGCCTTTGAAAAAAGTGGTGCTTTAATTTTTTTTGAGCAGTATATGTAACATTTGTTTCAGTGAATGACCTGCACTTTGATTTTATTCCTTTATCTTTATTATTGATTGTTTCGGGTACTTCAAAACTCAGTATTTGTCCATGGTGGTCACTAAAACCCGGACAATGGACTACTATTGAATGGTGATATTTATCTGTATTTATAAAAAAAATGGTCAGGAGTGGTTTTACTAAATTTTGTTATTCTTGTTGGGGTATTTACTGTAGGGTCCAGTCCATAGGAAATTAGTAACTGTGTTAATAATTCACAATTTCTATCAAATTTTAAGAAATCCACATTTATATCCCAACAAATTATTATATCGAAATTTACTTTGTTCCAAGTTATTGAGTAACAATTCTAATTTATCTATAAATAAACGAAACTTTCCTGACGGAGAACGGTATATGCATATATTTATTAACTTAAACTGCTGTATGTTTACGGCAGAGAATTCAAAATCCTGTTCCATAATTAGATAACCATAAGCTGTTAACTGTTCATGATCTAAATTATTTCTTAAGTAGATACAAGTACCACCACGGCTAATAATCAATTCTCTCAGGAACTTACCCGGATATTTTGAAGTTATCAAAAGTAATTCCAGTGCACAAAAACGGTTCAAAAGATTAATTAGATAACTATCGTCCTATTACCTTACCAACTGGTATTGCTAAAATTGTGGAAAAAATTATGTATAAGAGACTGATAAGTTTCATAGAAAAAAATAAAATTTTATCAAACTCACAACATGGATTCAGAACGGAAAAATCTGCACAGACAGCAATTTACGAATGTAGTAATTGTATACTGAAATTAATTGACAATAAGGAACATGTAACTGGCCTATTCTTGGATTTATCGAAAGCATTTGATGTTGTTGACCATAAAATCCTCCTTACCAAACTAAATCAATATGGTATTAGAGGATATAAATGGATCGAGTCTTATTTAACAAGGCGTAAACAAATAGTAAGCTTGAGACACAAGGATGATGGAACCAAATTACTTAATGAAACATTGTCCAATGAGGGAATTATTGAATTTGGAGTACCCCAGGGATCGGTTTTGGGCCCACTACTCTTTCTTCTACATATCAATGATATAACACAGAACGTTCATTCACATAAGGAAATTTTGTTTGCGGACGATACAACACTCGTAATAAAAGGTGAAACTAAACAGGTCATATAGCAGTCTGCTGACTCCGTTACAGGAGAGTTAACCAAATGGTCACAAGATAATCGCCTCATAATAATCTATAAAAAAAACAGTATGTCTAAATTTCCACACTATACAGAATAGGAATCCTGCGAAGCCCAATATAACATTAAATGGTCATCAAATAGAAAATAAATCAGAAACAAAGTTTTTAGGACTATGGATACAACAAGACTTGAAATGGAATAAACATATACAATATCTGAATACTAATCTGAACTCGATATGCTTTGCGTTACGTATTTTGAAAACCTGCACTAGCATGCACACATTAAGAAATACTTATTTTGCTTATTTCCATTCATACTTAAGATATGGGATCATATTTTGGGGTATGTCGCCAGATGTACTAAGCACGTTTAGGATACAAAAGAGGGCGATTAGAATTATGGCGAATGTAAACTCTAGAGAATCATGTAGACCTCTGTTTAAAGATTTAAACATTCTCCCACTGCCCTGCATATATATCTTTGAAAGTATTATGTTTTTTAAAAAGAATTTAATGAATAAAGATGTTTTTCTTAAAACAAACAATGATGTTCA
The DNA here is from genome assembly GCA_946902985.2 of Meconema thalassinum. NCBI lineage: Eukaryota > Metazoa > Arthropoda > Insecta > Orthoptera > Tettigoniidae > Meconema > Meconema thalassinum. The sequence continues at coordinate 347,142,365 of OX336390.1, forward strand.
TAGGCATAACACAAGACAAAATCAAAACATTCATATTTCACACACACACACAAGCATATATCAAAAAGGAACTTTTCACACTGGAGTTAAATAATACAATAAACTACCCAAGTATATAAAACTGGCCCCAAAAATAAAAACCTTTGATAGAATATTAAAAGCTTATCTGCAGTGCCATTGTTTTTACTCAGGAGTTGAATATCTTTGCGTATAGGAGCGATGAAATCTATAATTATATTTTACTTTTTTAATTTAATTGTAATACCTAGCTGTATGTTGTTGTATTTATAGAATTAAGTTTTCATATTATGATAATAGAGTGAGGTGTAAATAGTTGTGCAATAAGATTGTATCTATTGAGATTTGCTATTATAATAAGTTAAATAGTTATAATATTAGTAATATATAACTATTAGTTCTTTTATTTTATAGATGTAAATTCTGACGTGTCCTATATCAAAAATGTATTGAAAGCATGTATTTGATCAAATGGAATTAATAAAAATCTATCTTAATAATAAAAATCTATTAGATGTAGAGTATTTACTAGCTAGTATAAACCCTGGGAATTTGATTAATTCGAGTTGTTCCTCTTTCAGCCAATGTTCTGAAATACATAGTGCTGAGATTTCTTTAAGTTCATTTTTAAGCATTAGATTTATGTAATCAATTTTATTATAGAGAGACTGAACATTCTGGTGGTAAATTTTAAATTTGTTACTTTTGCAAGCTTGTGTTGGTGATTTATTTACATTATTATTATCATAATTGTTATTATTATTGTTGCTAGACAAATCCGAAATACCATTGTTGCACTCTGTTCAGGATTGCTTCTTGTGGGGGCGGTGTGTTGCCAAACCACACGTCAGTGGCGCTGGATTAGAGACTAGACGTCATCTAAGCCCGCCAGCGACTATATGGACAACTAATCAACAGTTCTGCCCTATCTGGTAGCCAGTCTGATTTTGTAGTCCTTGTATTTTTCGTTGCTGATGTATGTATATTATTGTGAGTGTTATGTCGTCGCCATGCTGGCGTTTGGTCAAATTAGTGTAATTAAATAGTTAATACAACTCTGTGCATTCGTGATATGATTCAGTCCTAATATGATTTACAGTCCATTCAATTTGCTTTTTCATCATTCAACATTTTGGTTCTACCGGCCCGGATGCACAGGGTAATTTAATTAATTACTTCAAGCTGATATGCAAATCGACCGAGAGTGAAACCGTTCGTACCGTTCCCTACCATTCTGATGATGATGATAATTGTTGTTTTAAGGGGCCTAACATCTAGGTTATCGGCCCCTGCTCTCTGTCAATCTGTGTGACGTGCTACGCTGTATTTATATCATAATGCACAATTTCGTTACCCACTAACACCTACTACATCAACCAGATCATCTCTCCTCCAAGGGACAAGTAGCATCTCCATTACAGCAGTAAGCTCAAGTCTTAATTTATATTTATTAGCAATCAATATTGTTTACCTGTGTGTAGTATGGATCCTAGTGTACGGAAAACACTGACAAGAAAACGAGCGACCTCCACCAAGGGACAAGTAGCATCTCCATTACAGCAGTATGCTCAAGTCTAAATTTATATTTATTAGCAATCAATATTGTTTACCTGTGTGTAGTATGGATCCTAGTGTACGGAAAACACTGACAAGAAAACGAGCTGTCGCCAAGTCCAAAATCACCGTCATCCAAAAATATATTGATTCTCTGACAAATGTCATTGATATATTTAATATTAAAATCAGACGCGAAGCTCTGCAGCAGGCCTGGGACAGTTACAACACTATTCAGGATCAGCTTGAAGTATAAAATGATACCCAATATCACGCAGCAGATAGGGAACTATATTGAAATATCTTTTACGAGCTATACGCTAAACTGACGAAATTAATTGAAACTAGTGACAAAGTTGAAAATGAACACATTTAAGCCTAAATTCTAACACTCCAACGTCTACCTGCAAATTAAAATTGCCTACGATAAAGCTACCTACATTTAGCAATGATGTGGTAGATTTCCGGCATTTCCATGACACATTTCAGTCTTTAATTGTTCGCAATGAATCCTTAGATGACATTCATAGATATTATTACCTTCTAGCTTCAGTATCAAGTGAGGCACACACATTAATTGCCAATCTCCCAGTTACATCTGACAATTTCAAAATTGCATGGGCTTTAATTTGTGAAATGTACAATAACCCTCAACTTGTTGCAACGACACATATCAAAGCTCTGATGGCCCCTCCTGTCGTAGCTAGAGAATGCCCGAAACGACTTCGAGAGTTACTCAGCCATTGCAAAGGCAATCTTAACGCCATTGAGGCATTAGATTTAAAAATACCATTGCATGAATTAATTATCTCCCAGTTATACTTGCAAAAAGTTGATTGCAATACTAGAAAGGACTGGGAATTTAGGCCTCATTCTCAACCCACATCTTTGAAGGATTTTCTGCAATTTCTAGAACAACGGTGTCAGGCTCTAGAACTTCTGGGTTCCAGGATGCCCTCTAGAGGCTCAGAATTGGACATGACTAAGATTAAGACTAGAATTACCAAGGATACAAGACATACTTATGTAGCAACCAAGAATACATGACGTGTTCTATGTAATGATGCCCATTACTTGTATAAATGTTCTAAGTTTCGTGATTCTAATTTACAACAAAGACTTAACATCGTGAAGCAAAATCATCTCTCTTGAAATTGCCTATCCAGTGGACACAAGGATACCACTTGTCCATCTGAACATAGATGTCGCCAGTGTGGTAGGAAACATCACACATTAATCCACATACAATAGTCGCAAGCAAGCTCACAGCAGACAGTTTCAGCTTATTGTTCATTTAAGCAAAAACCAGTTACTCAAATTCTGCTAGCCACAGCACAAGTCATGGTGTAATGACAGCGCAGGGTATCATAAGTGTAGGGCACTCCTAGATTCTGGGTCACAGACGAATTTCATAACAGAAAATCTAGTTCAACACCTTCACTTGAAGAAAGTTCGTAATCAGATTCCGATCCAAGGGATTAATGAAGTGACCTCCAAGATAAATCATAGTGTACAGGTGCAATTCAAATCGACCTCAACTGAGTTCAGTACCAGCATTATATGTTCTGTATTACACTCTATACTGGTGACATGCCCTCTACATCACTACAAAACAATGACTGGAATATTCCTGACGATATTCAGTTGGCTGATCCTACATTTTGCAAGCCAGTAAGAATAGATCTACTGTTGGGCGCTGAGCTATTCTTTAACCTTTTACTTCCTGATAGAAGAACTAGGCCCGGAAACTATCCCGTTCTCCAAAACACCGAATTGGGATGGATTCTGTCCAGAAAGATCCAGGCTTCAAGACCCGAAAATCTTAACACTCAACCACACTGTTCATTCCTACTTCGAAATGATGCGTCTTAAGATCAGCAGTTACAACGCTTTTGGGAAATATAAGATCTACCATTGAAACAGTTGACGTCCGATGAAGAATTATGCGAACATCATTTCAAAAAGAACACCACTAGAAACTCGATTGGTCGGTACTTGGTTCGACTGCCACGCCGGACAGAGCAAGTTAAACTTTGTGAGTCTTTTCACCCCGCCAAAACAGAGATTGCTGCAAATAGAACGTCGGCTGCTCAAACAACCCGAAGTACGTCAGGCTTACAACGAATTTATGTGCGAATACGAACAATTAGAACACATGAAAGAAGTTGAAATTGGTACTACTCCTGAAACCATTGAAGCTTTCTATTTGCCCCACCATGCAATATTTTGGTCCTCTAGTACAACTACCAAAACATGATTGATGCTTTCGATAGCTACAAGCAAACAGGATTGAAGCTTTATAAAGATAACTATAAACAATTAAAGTAGAATATTATGAAGAAATAAAAAATTAAAGCACAAGAATATGAAAATAGAATAACAAATTCTAACAACTTTGCCAAAGAAGTATGGCAAATAGCTAAAGATATTTCAGGTCTTAATAAAAGCAACACATGGGAAAATATTTCGATGAAAATCAATAACAATGTTTTTAATGCACCTTTACAAGTAGTAACAGCATTCAATGATTATTTCATTCAGCCAACCGTTAGGAACAGTGTGAATGTAAACAGTAACAGAGCAAAATGTAATGATCATAATATTGTAGGAAATAAATGTGGTAATAGCAGTATAAAGCAAATCACATGTAATAAGTCAATCTTCCTGAAACCTACTACCAAAGATGAAATAAGTATGATAGTCAGAAAATTAAAAAATAAACATAGTCATGGTTGGGATGAAATTTCACCCTGGTTGTTGAAACAGTGCTATGGTCCAATCCTAGACATTCTTACAGAACTGATAAATATGTGTCTCTTAAAGGGCATCTTCCCAGATATACTAAAGCTATCCGTTGTTAAACCAATCTGTAAAAAGGGTGACAGACATCAACTAGGTAACTACAGACCGATCACCCTTATCTCTACATTTTGTAAAATTTTAGAGTATGTGATTTACCATAGAATAATTGAGTTTATTGATAAGAATGAGTTAATAAATAAGAATCAGTTTGGTTTCAGGAAGGGTTTATCAACTATAAATGCCATTGCAGAATTTTATGAAACTCTGCTTGCTTCTCTTGATGATAATAAATGTGCTGTTGGGGTTTTCGTAGATTTGTCAAAAGCATTTGATACAGTAGATCATCAATTATTATTGGATAAGGTAGAGGCTTATGGTATAAGGGGAGTAGTATTGGAACTGTTAAAATCATATTTGAATAATAGATGACAATTTACAGAAAATCCTTTTAAGAATGGTGAAAATATCTCCAAGTTCCAATCCACTCCTGGTTTAGTTAAAAAAGTTGTATCTCAAGGTTCAATCCTTGATCCCCTCCTTTTTATTCTCTATGTAAATGATGTACCACAGTCAAAAAATAGTTTGATTGTTTCGTATGCAGACGATACCTCAATTTTGAACTGGAACTGTAATAAAACAATTACTCTTCAAGAAACTCAAAATAGTATTGATCTTGTCACTCGATATTTTAATGAGATAATGTTAAGTGTAAACCCTTCAAAAACCAACTTTGTAATATTTAACAAGCATAAGGGGACTAATTTAGAAGTAGAGCGAAATCTTTACTGTGGATCTGATGATATTCAACAGGTAGCCTCAGCAAAATTTTTGGGTAATACAATAGATCATAAATTATCATGGGATGAGCATATAAATGAAATCTGTAAAAAAAATAACAAAAACTCCTTCGTTTTAAAGAGAATTTCAATATACTTAAGCAGCGAATACCAATTAACAGTCTGCCATGGATTAATACATTCACAGATATCATACGGTATTGAGATATGGGGTGGGGCAGCAAATAGGAATATGGAGAGAATATTTAAACTGCAGAAACGAGTAATACGATACTTGTTTGGGTTGAAATCGAGAGAATCATGCAGAGTTGCATTTAAGAAGCATGCTATTTTAACAATATTTTCATTGTATATTTTCAAAGGAAAATCAACATAAAGTTGTCACAATCAACAATGTCCACAATCATGAAACCAGAGGGAAGAATGACTATTTTCAAAAGAGGGTAAATAAACACAATGCAGAAAAGGATCATTTCAAAAAAGAGCTGTATACCACAATAAGCTTCCAAACCACTTAAAATCTTTGACTGGAACTGGGTTCAGAAAGTCTCTCAAGATATACCTAGCCCAGAAAGTGTTGTATTCTTTAAGTGAATTTTAAAGAAATATGTAACTGTTCAATTATGTAAAAAAGTTGTAAATATGTAAACTTAACTGTGAGTATGTTGTGTGACGTATCCAATTCTGTATGATGCAGGTTCTGGAAATAAAGAGTTTTGTATTGTATTGTATTGTATCGTACCCGCCGCATGACCTGGTTCAGTTTGAGTTGAGTCATCTCCAAATTACGAGCTACTATCAAAGCAGCCACGTCATCAGCATAACCGACGAGTGTCCAATCTACTGGCATCTCCAGGCGTAAGAAGCCATCATACGTGACATTCCATAGGTCCGGACCAAAGATGGACCCTTGCGCTGCACCAGCTGTGACCCGTTTTGTTCTCTAGCCATCGTCCGTATCGTATAATAAAGTGCGATCTTTCAGATAGTCACGTGATAATAATATAAGATACTCTGGTAGCTTGAACGTGTTTTGAAGAGCTTCCAAAACATCACACCATTTCACCGAGTTGAAAGCATTCTTGACATCTAAGGTCACAAGAAATGTCACCTTTGTAGAGTAATGGTTACCAATTTTATGTGCTCTCTCCTGTGTTCACCACTTCCCTCACCGCATCAATAATGTCCCCTTCGAAATCCATGCTGACTATCAGAAAGATCTCCAGCTGACAGAACTGCTGAAAGTATTCTGGGCTGTAGAAGCTTCTCTAAACCCTTCCCAGCAGTATCCAGCATGCAGAGAGGTCTGTAACCTCCAGTCTTACCTTTGCTGATCAAAACCAACCGGGCTATTTTCCAACGATCGCTAAAAACACCTGCTTTCAAGCACAGATTGTACATTCTGAGCAACAAATAAGCGCAGAAATCAGCTATCATCTTTAGCACTTCTGTAGGAATACCATAGGGTCCTGGGGCCTTCTTATTTCGAAGAGAGTTAATGGCTTTCAATAATTCTTCGATGGTAAAAAGTGGTACTAACCTTTACCAGTTGGAATCCTTCGGTGGTAGCTGGATCTTAGAACCAGAAAATCCCCGGCTAGAAAAACCCTCAGATCCTACCAACCAGTGAAAGGAGTATTAGGGTGAAAGCAATTCCTAACAGAGGTGGCATTAAGTAAAACCAAAGCGTTACGGGAAACTGTTCATAGAACACGAGAATCATGAATCTCGGGAGTGGAGAACTCAAGTAATACCTAGCTATGGCCCTCATAATGTGACCTCTTAATGCCTCTATAAATCATCACACCGAATGACTAAACGAAATTAACAAATTTATTCAAGAAATAAAATGACTAAACGTCAGTCAAAAACGTCCGTGAATGGACACAAAAATAAATATCCTCATCTTAATTCATATGAAAAATATGCAACATAATGCAACAATAAGTCCCCATGGACTGGACTGCATTAAACCCTATTCTGACAACGAGATTACATTATTTACACTTGATGATCCAGCAACAACAAAGTATAAGCATAAAGGATCATCATCATGGTCCTTCCGAGATTAAAATATTAATTACGCAGATGAATGGTACTCTTTTATACATATATACAAAAAAGATTACTCTCTCAAGTGTAAACGCCATTGATTTCGTATTTCTGCATCCTCCATGTGTGCATTGGTTCATCAACCAAGCAATTAAGCTAACAAGCAAACCTTCTGTTCGAGGCAGAAATAACTTGTATTTTTTTTTCTCTCGACATGCTTAGGATGTTGAAATATGTGCTCTCACAAATTTTGGCTACAGGAGGGCAATTATTATGGGAGATACATGGCAATGAATGAGGTGGGTATTATGAGTATTTTTTAGGTTGTAAGTTGTTTGTACGGGAAACAACAATATTCTTGAAATAGGGTTAGTCTGGAAGTAACAGCAGTCGCTAAAGGTACGTAAAACATAACTTCTCTGTTCATCTAATTATTGCTGCCACGCAAAATGTATTACACTGGCCTCTCAAATTATTTGAACAAAAATCTGTAGTATTATGAAAAAGGTGTGAGTTACTTTCAGTTAATCCATCCATACTGAAGAGCGTGCTTAAAGTGCAGAGAAAGGAACTGCTGGAATGATAGATACAGCAGTTTCAGGATGTTGTCCCACTGCTGCAAGATAGCAGGTGACTGCGACTCGTCGAAATCAGCACTGTGTGGGAGCTTGCATATCATGTACTGTATTTACACATTCGGAACAAGAGTCGACCTAACTACCTTCATTTTGTACAACTGGCATTCACTCATTAACCACGCAAATTCATTTTTCTTTGATGACCATGATCGGAGATTAAACTTTTACTTGTGGTGTTTGGGTGTTTCTGCAAGTCGTGAATTGATGACTGCTTCCAGAAACACCCAAACATCACAAGTAAAAGTTTAATCACCAATCACAGTCATCAATGAAAAATAAATTTGCGTGGTTAATGAGTGAATGCCACTTGTACAAAATTGAGGAATTTACTGAATAGGGACGGCATTTTACTGACAAAATGAAGGTAGCTAATAATGCATATTTGAAGAATTCTGAGAGAGGCGTGCAGTGAATCAAATTGTGAAAGAACGTGACTTACCAAAATTTGCGAAATTCAAGGGTCGCGAATTACCAAAAAAAAAAGCTAGTTCAAGGCTAGTTCATCTTGGGTGCATCGTTTTAAAAAACGCTAAAATATAGTAAGCCGTGAATAACAACACGGCAAGTTAAAGATACATATATTGCAATAAGAGCAGATATTGTAGTTATTAATTCATTTAAGGGGCTTGGGACATCTTGGTCATCAGATCTGTGTAGTTGGAATCGTTAAATCCTGCACCATGGCCACAAGGGCAGCTGCAGCAAGTCCGTAGTTCGGAGGTTGGAATCTCTGCGCTGACAGCGGCTATCCTCAGTGTGTTCTTTTCCCGTATTTTCCACACTCCTTCCAATCAAATGCCGGGATAGTACCTTGCTTCAAGTGCCGGGGCGCCTACCCCATCCCTGTCCCTAATACAGTTACACACTCTACTACCGTCATCAAATAAGTACAGGCTATCAGACAAGAGCAGATAATATAAGTTTTACAAATGACTGCGAAGTGATCATGCAGTCACGATGACAAGTTTAGCGTGCAAAGGTGCAGTACATGTGACATAAACGGAGCAGTGCAATCGAAAGGGGCAACAACACATTCATGCTTGTAGTGTCTTTAGCAGTAACGCTAATGCCAACATTATTTATGATTTCATACGAACCAACAGTAATAATGAAATTCAGGAAAAAATGTTCAAGTCAGAAAATTTAATTGAGCAATGGAGTTCGTCAGGAAATATTTCAAAGCAGTTGTTCGCTACGCTTTTAAAATAAGCTTTCCTACCAATTTTAAGTGCAAGAAACCTGCTCCTTTTAGAGTCGTATGGCGTCCCCAATGGCAGAAACATCCTAGAAGATACCGGACAACACATTGTATGAACTTCAGCCTTTAGGTGGATTCTTGTTCCGAATATGTAAATGCAGTACATGCTATGCAAGCTTCCACACAGCGCTGATTTCGACGAGTCGCAGTCACCTGCTATCTTGCAACAGGGGGATAACATCCTGGAACAGCTGTCTCTATCATTCCAGCAGTTCCTTTCTCTGCACTTGAAGCACGCTCTTCAGTATGGATGGATTAACTGAAAGAAACTTTACACCTTTTTCATAATACTACAGATTTTTGTTTCAATAATTTGAGAGGTCAGTGTAATAAGTTTTGCGTAGCAGCAATAATTAGATGTACAGAGAAGTTATGTTTTACACACTTTTAGCGAGTGTTGATTGTTCCAGACTAACCCTATTTCATGAATATTGTTGTTTCCCGTACAAACAACACACAACCTTCAAATACTCATAACATCCCACCTCATTCATTGCCATGTATCTCCCACAATAATTGCCCTCCTGTGGCCAAAATTTGTGAGAGCATTCATTTCGACATCCTAAGCATGATGAGAGAAAAAAAATACAAGTTCTTTCTGCCCCGAACAGAAGGTTTGCTTGTAAGAAGACGTATAATTGTTAATCCAATATTCCAAAAATTTCAATAATTACTCAATATTGCTTTTATAATCATTCTGTATTATTTATATTTCATTAATCATCCCTTCTTATACTTGTTTAAATACTCTTAATTGGACACAATCGCAGGGATAATTAGATGGGGAAGACAAGAGCAAATTTTTGAAGCTTTCCTAATATATATCCAAGACTGTAATTACCAATTCAACAACAAATCAAAAGTAATAAATGCATTGAGAACTATGTTCTTCCCTGAACATCTTTAATCTATCACAATTCAACTGAGATACTGTAATAATATTATAGTCATACTGAGCCGGTTTAGACCAGAGTCCAACGACCGCATTTTGCAAATTTCCGAAATCACTTCAGCACGAGACAAAAGCTATCTCAGGGTCTATCTGGCATAAATCATCAAAAATAAACAAAACACTCACACATAAAAAATCAACATACCACAAAAATTAAATAACACTCCTAGTCTTCGACGAATGATGTCCAGAAAATTGTCAGTCCATTCTGGTATCATTAAAAATTTCTATTTAAACACTTCTAGGCGATCATGATTCGGTGTAGAGTTCTAATGATCCCTATCCGTACACTCGCAGTTTTCCATTTCTGAAGAATATTCAAGTATTAGACAAATATTTTATGTTTTATTTCGAAAAATTGTTGTATCACTTTCACCTGCATAATGTGCTTTCCAAAAATTATTAATTATGGAAGATTATTGCACAAAATTCTTTTGTAGGATTATGCAGTAATATAATATTAATATTCTACTAACATGATTGGCGAATGTTCATATTATTTGCATTTATGACTTTGTTTCATTGAACAATTTGTTTACAATTTTCATATTTTTAGAGTACCGGTAATATGAAAATTATCATTTTTTTTCACGATTGGTCTCACATCACCAATGAATTGTTTGATAACCATCTCAAATAATGTTATATAAATAAACACAAATTATTATTAACAATAAAAATTGTTATAATTTTCTATCATTCAATTAATTAAATTTCTCATCAAATATTTTTTTTACTCTCAGTTAATCTTCAAAATACTTGGGTTGGTTTTTTAGTTTTGGCACCAACGATTCAGTGCCAAGTTGCAACAATGTTGGGCGCTGCCATTTTTACCGACGGTTGCTGCCGGTCACGAAACCAAGATTAACGGCCGAGGGGACCCGACGCGCTGACCACGCGTCACCCCAAAATCTGCAGGCCAATTGGCTGGGCAGCGGTCGCTTGGTAGGCCTAGGCCCCTCAAGGGCTGTAGTGCCACGGGGTTAGTTAGTTAGTTAGTTGCTGCCCTGCATCCCCACCCTCAGAGCACATGACCTCGCCCGTCCACACCACCGCTCGTGCGCAGTCGCACCTGTTAGATGAGTAGTGTGAGACCAGCGCTCGCGAAAGACAGTCGCAATGTTTTCCAAGCAGGAGCAGAGAACGTGGATAAAATTTCAGTGTGCTAGAGGTCGCAGTGCTGAACAGTGTCACTGAGGATTGCAGGAGCGTGCGGTGCAGCTGCGTTACCGTTCAGAACTGTAGCAAGATGGGTTGCAGCCTTTCGAAATGGGCGCGAACGTGTGGAGCACATGCCTCGATCTGGTCACCCACCAGTAAGTGATGACAATGTACAGATGGTGTCCGCGTTAGTAGAGGTGGATCGGAACTTAACGATTCGTCAATTAGAGCAAGATACCGGACTGGCGCATTCAACTGGCCTCCACATCCTGAAGGACTTACTGAAAATGAGGAAGATTGCGTCCAAATGAGTTCCGCATGACTTAACCGACATGCACAAATGGCTGCGATATCACGCTTGTCGTATGCACTTGCAGCGTTATGAGCGCGAAGGAGAGGCCTTCTTACGGCGTATCATAACCATTGACGAGACGTGGGCCAGATCTTATGAGCCACAGTTAAAACGCCAATCGAACGAGTGGCGGCACCATGGATCACCACGGAAACAAACAGTTCGACCAACCCCCACCAATGTGAAGGTAATGTTGATTCTGCCAATGATTGGGATGGTGTGATCATTCACCATAAAGTTCCCCGAGGGCAAACCGTTAATGCAGCGTACTATTGTCCGTTTCTGCAAGACTATCTCCGAGGAGCTCTGAGAAGGAAACGGCGCCACCACATGGTTACACCGCGCATCGTTCTGCATGACAATGCTAGGGCACACACAGCGGGCGTTTTGTCGGCATTGTTGGATTGCTGGGGCTGGGAGGTCCTCTATCACCCCCCATATTCTCCCGACATCAGTCCCTGCGACTATGATCTCATCCCGAAGATGAAAATGACAATGCGCGGGGAGCGCTTCCGTACCATTGAAGACGTTAAGCAGGCTGCCGAGCGCTCTCTTCGTACCATCAATAGATTGGGTAGTGCCAACGGGATCCAACGACTTCCGCATCGCTGGGGACACGTTGTACGCAACGGTGGGGACTACATCGAGGGCCTGTGAAACTTGGAACCATCTAAGTGAGTTATTAATCCAGATATAACTAAGGTGCCAAAACTAAAAAACCAACTCATGTATTTAAATTTCAAAATATTCATAACGGAATTTATTATTATTATTCGTAAATTTTCTTCAAAATTATTTATAACAGGTCTCACCTCTCTCAAAATTAGTTCATGAAGATTGGCATTAAGTTAGTTGACTGGTTCAAAATGTATTATTATTTCAGGCACTCTCAAGTATTTATTATAAACATTCTCAGATATTTATTTATCTTCTTTTATTGCATTTGCAACCATTTATTTTCTGAATAAGCTTTGGTCAGGTTCATCAAATCTAACAATTATATTTTATTTATTAGGCACAAAATCGGGAATCTAGATAATTGACCCAGGTTGGAAATAAATATACAGTCCTACAGGATTTGAATTGGACTGGAATATGGGGCGGCCCTATTGCCTCACCCTTCTTTAACAACTATGAGCAACACATGCTCTCACTAACCTCTTCCACAACTCAGGAAATAATTTCCTCATGGATGAGCCTCAGTCTCCACATAAGTATAAATGCCGACATCCTAGTCGCATAATAATCATTACTAATGATTCTTAATATTTTTCTCCGCAATAATATTTTTTATAAGTGTTGTAATATTCCGTCATACAAATTACTGTGTATTCTTGAATTTATAATGTTTGTCCTGGTCAAAATCTCCCTGCCTCTATTTAACACAAATTCAACCTAGTTGATACATTTTTATTACCTGCCATTATTTTACCTCCCTTTTCATTCTTACTTGGTGTTTTAAGAAACGTTTTCTAAACTTATTCTTCCTTCAAAATTATTGCCATTTGATATTATTTAAACAATACCGACAGCAGTGGCTCAGCTGGCTAGAGCGCAGCGTTAGGTCATGGGACCAAGCTCTCTGCTGACTCGGTAGACGCGTGGGTTCGAGCCCCACCGTCGGCCGTCCTTGAAATGGTTTTCCGTGGTTTCCCATTTTCAACACCAGGCAAATGCTGGGACGGTACCTTCCGATAGGCCACGGCCGATTCCTTCCACATCCTCGCCCAGTTTCATTCATCTTCATCCATTCCATCTCTCATCCAGACACGCAGGTCGCCCACGGGCGTCGAATAGAAAGACCTGCACTCGGCCTCTGAGGAGGCCACACGATTTAAAAAAAAAACAATCACATTTGTCTAACTATGTTCCTAAATATAAATAACCACGGTCATTTCTAACTCTGTTCATAAATTTCTGCTTCACAAATATTGAAATAAATAAATGTTATTATATTTATCACAGTCCCATAAATATTTAAACAATTTCTATGTTTATTATTATTCCTTCCAACCACATGACATTCTTCTTCTTCTTCTTGACAATCTCTAAAAAATCATTGTTATGATTTTTACAACGTTTACAATTATTAGTATGACCCTAGTTATTAAATATTCAAATATAAACAATTAAACAAAATGCTTAAACCCTCACCTTGATTTAACAAGTATCACAAATTATTTACAACTTTCTCATATCATGATTTTTAATTTAATAACATTACTGATTATTAATAGTGTAAATTAAATTATGATAATAGTGCTATCACCTTTCAAATAGTTTGACTAAATTAAATTATTTATTTAACGGTATATCCTCACATAAATAATTATTAATAGAATATTATTCTCTTTTATTAATACTTCACTGTATTTTATCATTATTAAATAATTAAGGAATTAATTAAAACAATCCAAGCTTCCATCAAGATTCTAAGAAGCTATATATATATATATATATATATATATATATATAAATATTCTTTTTCCTTCAAATAAATTCAGAATGTCTTATATCTGGAAGACATCAATGTAACTGTTATTCTGACAGTATAGAAAGTTGTATATTAAATCGTCAGACCCCGCAATGATGCTCCATTTGTCGTACTGGACAAATACACATGAAGTTTGACTGGAAGATGCTGTTGACTTTTTATTATGAACGGTAAAAAGAAACTCTCATCTACATTAGCCTAGTAAGAAATACATGTAGAATATCAGCTTACTTCATTCTTGATGTTATGGTAATGCGCGTCCTTGGTGTTCGCCACTAACTATTTGCATTGCGATCTCCCTTGGTCATCAGCGACTCCATTGCCTCGTCTTCGTTGCCCTCCATTGCAAACCTATCCTCGCACTATTTAACGACACATACTGGCGGTTATAAATGCGCGTACATAAACTCTCCCGTTATACATTCTACTGTCCAACATTATGAAATGTTCCATTTCTGAACACGATTTGTTCACTGTTAGAATGTTCATTCGTAGACTGATTTCACTGTTCTGTATTTGACTAGTTATGACAGGTACAACGTTTAGCAGCATGAAATTCAGCGAGTTTTGCACTAACAATCTGGTATCTGTGGATGTCGAAGAATGCCTAATATAAGTTAGTCCCTCAGTGAGTAATCAGATATTATCTGTAACAAGGCGCTAGGCAACACTTGTCCCGCATAGTAGGCTAAACTATTTTCGGGTAATGAGTACTCCTCAGACGTCTCTACCATGTAGATAGACTCATCTAATATCCTATATACTGGCATGTTAGATAAGCTCCACCTCAATCTATAAAACAGACGGGACCAGACGTTGACTAAGTTCCACCCAGACAGGCAAAATCGTGAATAGTGAAAGTGCTTAGTTCACTGACAATAAACTAAGTACTGAATACTAGTCCAGCGACTATGTTCTTTCGTCTATAGTAACAGTGCAATAATAGATTCACAGCGCGGCGATGATACTTACCCGAGCAGTTGCTCGGACGAAGTACATTGCTCAGTGATATCTCTTGCTTCTTTTATACTGATTCCGGCGATACGTCACAGGTCCACGCGTCACAGCGATCAAACCTTCTCGAACATTCGATTGCCATTATCTTGGCTCCTAGCAGTGGCGGATCCAGAGGGGGGCACCAGGGGCAAGTGCCCCCCCCCCGAGAAACCAGTTGTCTGCTACATTGATATTGCCGATAAAAATGATTGTTTCTGCAAACTGCACTGCAAGTAAAATCTTTGCTGTATTGCCTGCATTCATGAATGTGGTCAATGTTTGTTATCATATAGTATGTAATGGCAACACTGTTTAATATAATCGCTACATCGACATACAATTTTTTATGTTTAGGACAGGTAAAAGTAGACATATATTTCATAATCCTTTGTGCCATGGAGCGCCTTCCTATACTATTTGACTGGCCGTGGCCGGTATTTTTATTTATGTGACTAGTTGTGAGTCAGTGACTGACAATTTTGGGACTATGTACATATTTTGTAACATGTGTGTAGTAGACTTGTATACTGTCTTCAGATAGTCACTATGATTGCATATATTTTAATACATATTTGACTGCGTAATGTGCATTAAAATGTGGAATTGTACATATTCTGTAGAATTAAAAAGGTTATTTTTTACATAATGACAATGACTTGTGTTATTGAAACTGAAACCAATAAACCATTTTAATATAATGAATTTCTTGTAGAAAAAATCTGGTGGTTGAATGTTATGTGTAGTGTGTGTAGATTAAATACAAATTTAGAAATTTTATTACATATTTTCTCTAGCTACTCTGAAATCCTAGAGTGCCTCCTCCGAGGTGAACCTCTGGATCCGCCACTGGCTCCTAGTGAACGTATATCCTTCCTAGATAGCACTATCTTCTGCAAATTTAATTGCCAGAAAACTGTACTAATTCCAAAAACTCAAATCCGTCGTCTTGAGGAAATTTCAAAAATATGCAGTCACGTAGGCCATGTGCGCGTCACAGGCTCCAAGTCAAGTTCCACTCGCTGCTCGAAGGAATGCAGCGCGTGATTCAAAATCTGCCGCTTCGTTGTAAACATGTTCCCGACGTCTCTACGTCACAGAAACGTCCGTGATTCCGGTACAATACATGACATCAACGATTGCTTGATACCATTGGCTAATACCACCAACTTTACGAAGAATATACCTTATAACCTGTTTTATACATTTTGCTCACATTGGCATCACAAAAACTAATGTACTTCGCTGAATACTTCAATATATATTTCTTTTTAGGTTCAAAAACGTTTATTACCCCTATATCATCCTCATGGTGATTAATAAATTCATTTACTAGTATCTGATGTATTCAGTTGTGTATATCGAAAATATTTCGTTGTATAACATCAATGCATTATAATCAATTTAAATGTGGGTCTTCAATATATTCCACTGGACTACAAAAAACTTGCCTCACAGAATTGAACTCTAAGTCACGTAAGTATACGCCTCCACTTAAAATTAAGCCCTGGGATCGGTATCAAAATGAGTTAATGTTCTTCAATCAATTCTCATGTTAATATATTCCACTCAGTATCAAACTGAATCAAAATCAAGGATATCAATCCTTATTAAATTTAACAATCATCTACCTGTACCCAAGGTACATGTGGTAGCACAAATAGAAGTCGAAATCTATCAGTCGAAAATAGAAATAATCCCCTCAAGTGAAGTCACGATGACCGAACTGGACCTACGCCATGAATCTAGGTAACGATTCGTGTTAGCGACTATTAATTCATTAGGAACCAGAACGATTAACGATCCTTCCCAAGATAAAGAAAAATCCCCAACTCCAAACGAATAATCACATTCCATAAATCTTACAAAATTACTATCAAAATGCTAAGTGCATCTGCAATGTTTGGAGACCACAACTATAAAACACGAAATATATTGCGTCTGTTAATCTCAAGTCAACGCTTGATTAAAGATATCGAAGTATGTGTAAGTATCAAAAATATCTATTACACAACATTTATTCAATTCCAGTAAGTAAAATATTAGTCTTTTTCCTAAGAATGTCCTCTTCTCTACAATTAAGAATCTCATAAAAATTACTGAATTTAATTAATTTAAATCAAAGCTTAAATCAGAATATCAATTACCAAAATGTATAAAATGAGTGCGCTTGTTATTCAAGACTAAGCTCAATTGGAAATGAGATCAGACAAGAAAAGAAAATCAAGCCTAAACCTCATTCCAATCTAACTACAGAAAACATAAAGAATGGCAATGTGGTCGCTCTGGAATATCGCTACTTTGCTACACTACAAAAATATTCTTTCTTCTACCTGGGTGTAGCTTCCTGAGAACGAATTAGAGCAAGATATGCCCTACCATCTTATTCCATTACATACAGCAGTTCCTCCAGACCTCCGGCATTTGAAGTAGGGAACACCATCACTCCTTCCCCCTGGCTCACAGCTGGTAGTAAGGAGACTCACTCGCAGTGGAAACGGCAAATCTTCTTCACTAGGAAGCTCCAGTACGTCCGAAAGAACTTATGTTCGCAGTCCCAATGTCGCGATACCAGAGAGAAAACACGGCTCGCGTTAATATGAGCAGCAGTTGCATGACTCCAAAAGTCTATTCTCCACATGATTATGAACCGCGCCGCGTGTCCACTAATGCTTGCAAACGGCATCGTGATTACTAGTTGTGTTCAATGCAATGCTTGGTGAGCAATGTCCACGTTTTATGCTTAGCCTGACATGGCCAAAATGTCAATGTTCATTAAAAATATTCCTCCCAATACCATGGGTTTCATTGCGTAGTACATATTTAGTGATCTTTACTTGGAAAGACATATAGATGAACTGCAGTAAATGAGGAATAATACTTGCAGTAATTTTAGTTCACGAAAAAGTACGAAGACACCAATTCTGTATACAGCGGCTTCAGAATAGAGTTCCGTTATAATTCACTGCGTGCTACTCCCTGCTCACCCATATGTTTACAACAACAAGCCATGAGACAGTGTTCCTTTCCCGTTGCATTGCCTGAATATATAATGTTCGGCATGCTTGTAATTCCAAGTCCATTTCGTCACACTGGACTGAATATCCCGGTAGTTTACCGAACACGGCAGTCCCGAATACACTTGGTTAAATTCGGAGTTGTTGCTTGTTTGAAAAAGCTATAACGAGATCTGTTTCTCTCCGCTCTGTTGCGAATCACAGGAAGACAAATACCCCCTCTCCTGGGCGTGACGTATAGATCGATATGTGATTCGTTTACATGATTTATATACATTTCAATACTACTGCAGATTGTATTTCCACAGAAAAGGTTTGCATTACCTTTTTGCTTGATAATCATGAACTCCTATGCATACTCGACGGTATAAATACATCTTATTTCCATTTAATAAAGATTTATAAATCTTAATCCTTCCTTCGAATGACATATCAATATTCATCAAGCGCTCCATGCGTCAGAAAGATGAAACTTAGCTCGGAGATGGTCGCGGAGGCCGTGGGGTAGCTTGGACGAACTCACATAATGTTTGCACCAAGTTGCAATGACCTTCTCAAAACTGGGTCACGGGCTTTCCTTGGTAGTAGAGGCTTGTTAGGCGAATATGTATCGTATTTAGGACCAGAAATAACGGTACCGTACATCTTCCTCCTAATGCCTTAAATAAAAGTTGGCTAGGCTTTTATTTCAACATTCCAGATATTCCTACTACTGTACATGGCTATATATCTACTATTTTAAACCATCTTCTTGTAATATCGGCGCATGTTTTTAGCATTGAGTCGCCCAATGGTCTCTCTCCCGTTATTACTTACTACTTCATAGCAGTTGTTCCCAAATCATCTAGCTATTCGGAGCGGCCCATGGAAATATAAGGGAACTTAGTGTATAGTTTCTTTGACGCGTCGGCGTTTGTTGGCTTCTTAATGAGCACTAAATCGTTCATTCTGAACGACTCTCTGAATGTTTTATTTCTAGTTCTTCTCTGCCGTTTCTCGGCCGCATCCATTAATTTCTCACGTGCCGTGTCTAGTCTTTCATCATTGGTGAGCTCATTATCACGAGGAATGTACCTCACAATGTCATCCCAAGCTCGCACTGGCATTGTACATAAATGTACTGTCATAGGTATATGTGCAAGACTTTCATGGTACGTGGAATTCATGCATTCCTGCATGAATGGCACTAATTTAACCTAACTTGCGTGGTCTTCTGGGCAATAGTGGCGGGCGTACTTAGCAATCTCTCCCATAATTCTTTGCGAGACGTTAGACTCTGGGTATCGAAGGCTTGAGAAGACGTTCTTGATCCCAAGTCTATCCATGGCGGATTCAAATTCCTGCGAAGTAAATTTCGTTCCATGGTCCGACTGCAATGTTTCTGGTATACCAGTCTTAGGAAACACACTGT
This sequence comes from Meconema thalassinum, assembly GCA_946902985.2. Lineage (NCBI taxonomy): Eukaryota > Metazoa > Arthropoda > Insecta > Orthoptera > Tettigoniidae > Meconema > Meconema thalassinum. The sequence goes on from OX336390.1 coordinate 347,161,864, forward strand.
TCTCTAGCCGACTGAGGACTTGAACTGAGGTGGCTTTCTGCATCGGATCAATCGTCACATACTTTGAGAATACATCGACAGTAACTAGGAGAAACTGGTTTCCCCTAGCTTCCTTCGGACAAGGACCGAAGATGTCACATGCCATGAGCTCTCTCGGCTTCGAAGGAATAATAGCCCGAGGTTGTTCTTTACTCAAAGATGATGGATATTTCCCTCGTTGACACTCCTGGTACGTTCTAATTACATTCGCTATGGAGCTCCGCATCCTGGTCCAGGTGACCGTCTCCAACAACGCTTGAAACGTCTTGTCAACGCCACCGTGACCAATGGTGCAGTGAGCTCACCACACAAGAGTTGTAATTAATTTAGGAGGAACTATAATTCTAACTTTCTTTCTATCCATGTCGATGTATTTACAAAGAGTATCCTGGCACAGAAGATACCTCACCGGGCGCTTTCTGACCCTCTCAAAATTAGGATGAGTTTTATCCATGTTGCCTCTCAAATATCTGTAAATTTCTCTAGTTGGGGTGTGTCTCTTCTGTGACACTGCTATCTTCTTTAGCCCATCTAGGGTAATATGATGTTCCCTCTCCAACTGCACAGTACTGATCAGGATGTTTTAATGGATTCCTTGAGAACGCGTCGGCCAGAAGGTTGTCCTTCCCAGGCTGATGAACGACGGTGGCATTGAACTGCTGGAGAAACAATGTCCACCTCGTCAATTTGTCACTGAAAAGATCTGATTGCATCATAAATTGCTGCACTCTGTGGACCGTAATAATGGCAACTTGATGACCGATAATCAGTTTCTTCCACTTTTTCAGAGCATAAATGAAAGCAAGAGCTTCTAGTTCCGTCGTGAAATCGTTTTACTCATGCTCTTTCAGCTTTTTGGTATGGAAGTCGAGATAGTGCTTTTTCTCCTCCGCATCCTTCTGATACAGAACAGCACTAACGCCCACTTTCGAGGCGTCTGATTCAATGAAGAAAGTTCTGTCAAATTCTGGATATTCCAGTTTAATACTGTCTCTGAGCATCACCTTTGCAGCTTCAAACGCTTGACTTGTCTCATCAGTCCATCTCCAGCGGTTGTTTTTCTTGAGGATCTCGTATAACGGAGCCATCGTCATAGAGTATCCTGGACAGTGGCTACTAAGAAACTGGTACATCCCAAGACATTCACGAAGCTGTTAAATCTTCACTGGTTTAGGAAATTGAGCAATAGCTTCAATTTTCTTGATGTTGGGGTGGTAGCCATACTGGTCGATCGTGTGCCCCAGAAAATTGATACGTTCGTGCATGACCTGACACTTGTCATAGTTCAGCTTGATGTTTGCTTCACGGAGGTTGTCAAACAAGAGCCTAAGGTGAGTAAGATGTTCCTTAGTGTTTGAAGAAGATATGATTAAGTCACATAAATAGCAAATGACGTACTCCATCACTTCCTCTGTCAATTTACTATCCATTGCTCTAATTAGAGCCGGCCCAATGTTGACCATGCCAAACGGGACACGGCAGAAAACGCAAGTAGTTTGATCGAAGAGAAACCCAGTATATTGTCTACTGTCCTCATCCAACTCCACTTGATAGAATGAAGCAGTGAGATTCGTCACAATAAAGCATGATTTGCCTTTAAATTTCTTTAACAATTCCCTTATCTTAGGTGGCCTGTCCACTTCCAAATGAATCCTTGTGTTGATTTTATGTGCATCCAATCGTAATCTTAGCTGCCCATTAGCCTTTTTCACAACTGTGATTGGGTTCAAGTAGGATGATGCCTGTTTTCTGATGATTCCTTCTTGTTCCATCCTTTTGATGATAATTCTAAACTCTTCATAATATTTCTCGGGTATTGGGTATAGTTTCGCTTGGTAAGGTGTTTCATCCGTAAGTTTTATCTTATACTTAAAACCTTTTATAAGGCCTGGCTTATTATCAAATATCTCTTTATATTCCTCAATCAGCTCTTTGAAAACTTCCTCTACATCCTCAAATCCCTCGACCTTGAGTGCATAATGCTCCCTCTCTTGCTCGATTTCATTGACGATACATTCTATAAGGCATCCAACGTTTAGAATGAAGCACTGGTTAGATAGGGATATTCTTCTCTCCTTCGGTTGCACGTGAGACATGTATGACTCTGTCATTTTTTAGCAATCCACTGTTGCCATATCAGTCGAAAATTTGTCTTTGCCGAAAAAAACAGCATAGCAGAACTACGTTTTGCCGATCTTTTCCGTCCTATGTTAGAACTAGGTAATCTTGATAGAAATGCTAGAAAAATTAGGTATCCATATTTTTTTAAACGATGAACTGTGTCCCCTTTTTAGTAAAATTGATCTCATATCATGTTGCATTGACTTTGTGATGCCTATTTTTCACACACCTGTAGCTAAATGTGCCGTATTGATGATGGATTATTGAAATAATTTATACTGGCAATATTACAATTTTCATGTAGTAAAACTTCTGAATATTCTCTCATAACCACATAGCAGTATTGAAAAATTCCGTATGCTGCCAACTTTTCTATTTTTACAGATAACCATGTCATGTCAGTTTGAGAGTTGTAGAGGAATGTTGGAAGAAGTTTTCTACCTGCTTACTCAGAGTGTAGGTTTAATTTTATTGTTTACACAGGCCGGGCTGTTCATCGACCGTGGATTATATGAAGTAAGTTTCGAAGGACAGCGGGGTGCAGCTTGCTACTCACGGCTTTATTACTGTGCCCTTCGAGCTTGTATTTCAGTAGTTCAGCTGTCTCTATCTTGAGTGTGTGTGCAGCAGTTCTGTTAGATTTAACGTATGTATTTTACGTATTTCATGTTTAACAATGAATAGTTTTGTGAAAAGAAAGCGTGGTCAAGTGCTCAGAAGGAGGGGAAAACAGGTCGTAATTAATGTGTTCAGATATTTTAAGAATCTTAAACCTAACGAAAGTATAATTAAGTCAATTAAACTGCTCTGGCCGCAGGAATATCAAAGACTATCGTTTTTAAAATACGTAGTGAGACTGGACGGGGTTCAGTACTATCGCCACGCAAAAAGAGGCTAAATAATACACTTCGCAAGAATAGCAGGAATATTAAATATAATGACTTTGTGAGGAGCAGCATCCGTCGCAAAATCCACGAATTTTACTTTCGAAACCAACCACCAACTCTACATTCAATCCTGACTGCAGTAAACTCCAATTCCGACCTTCCAGATTTAAAAAAAAAAATCTACTTTCCATTCGCTGCTTAAAAACATGGGATTGGAGTACGAGAGAAGACGAAATAAAGCCATAATGGCGGAGAGGAGTGATTTAGTGATATAGCGTCATGATTATCTTGTGGCAATAAAAAAGAACAGAGATGAAGGGCGGAATTTTGTGTATAGTGATGAATCATGGGTCAATACTGGGACTATAATTGAGAAGATATGGCAAGACGAGACAATAACAACACCAAAGCAAGCGTTTCTGGTGGGACTTTCGACAGGCCTAAATGCTCCTACTGCACGAGGTCCGCGGTTTGCAATAGTCCACAGAGGAAATGAAAATGGATTTGTACCCAAAGCGCAGTTAGTATTTCTCTGCAAAAAGAACACCGCAGACACGCATGATGACATGGATGGTGAAACGTACGAAAATTATTTCAAACCCCAAGCGCTACCTAACCTGTCGGCCAAATCTGTGATTGTTATTGACAATGCGTCATATCACAGTCGTGAATTTGAGGCTATTCCGACTTCGGCATGGAAAAAGGAAAATGGAGTAATGGCTTTCGTCGCATGGGGAGCCATATGAAGAGCATATGTTGAAGAAACATTTAATGGAAATTATTAAACGTGTGAAATATAAATACGATAAATAAAAAATTGATGAAGGAAATGGGTCATTTAGTTCTACGCCTTCCACCTTATCATTGCGAACTAAATCCAATTGAATTAGTGTGGAGTCAGGTCAAACATCATGTTAAAATGGACAATTTGAACTTCAAAGTAAAAAATATGGAGCAGTTGATACAGGAAGGATTTAATAATGTGTCAACCGAAAAATGGAAGGACTGTTTCAAGCATGTAAGAAAATCGAGTCTGAAATATGGAAAGCCGATGAAATTCAGGATGACATTGAACCTCTACTCATAAATCTGGGTGACAGCACTTCATCAGATACTGAATCAACTGACTGTGATGACGTACGGGATGCCTGTCTACTGTCATCATGAAAGGTAAGCCAATGAGGAGTATTTTCTTTAATAACGTACTTCAACTTTAACTGCAGTCGAAACTTCATACATTTCCTTGTGCTTGTACTTTATTTATTTTATGTTGATTGCTTTCTTTATGTTACATTCAGCATACTGCACCCAAAATTTGCAAGATCTATGATGAAAATGATGTTATTATCCGAGCCCAAACATTGGAATATAAATCTTGGAAGTTGGCTCAAGGCGAGATTTGTTAGCGAACGCAAGCTTTGGGAGAAACCCATCACGTGATCAGAGACGCCCAGAATATTCTAGATCTTTGGAAAGTGCATAGCAACAAGGAAATAGCGCGAAATAATACCAGTTAATTTTTATAAAATATATCATTGGATATATGCTTTCAGCCAATGAGAGGAGGGTTTATGGAAGCAGACATGGATTTTTACCTAGTTAATGTGATTAACTATGCCATTTAAGCCCTAGGCCTATGTAACTATTCTATTCCATTGAAAAGATGAAGAAAATTAAAAGAAGATATCGAATGACGTTAAACGGAAGAATTTCACCGAAATAAGGATTATTACAAGTACGCGCCACTAACTGCGCGGGACTAACAATGGCGCGAATTGCAGACGAGTTGAAGGGGGAACGACAGCCAAGAGTGTTCTTCTCTCGACTGAATTCATAGCGACAAGACGTATCGTCCGGAGGTAGTTCATTCCCGTAGACGTGATACAGAGTGAGGTCCTACGCGACACAAGAAGAAGCGGTGTTACAGGCCAATAGTTTCGAGAGTCCCGCATCAAACTAGGTGAAGTTGAGCGGTGGGCATTTAGCTTAATAGCGGACAAGTGTTCGACTTTGTCGATATAAAAGAGTTTACATTTTACTTATCCAGTTATAAGGCTTCACCACAAGAAGATTCATTAAAATCCATCGAGTCTTTTCAGAGATATTTGAGACTTTGTATTGTCCGACTAAGTTACTCAACTCCGAGCGGAGAATATCATTTAAGTGCAGTGCGACTTCAACCCAAGCAAGTCCACGTTGCAGCACGAAGTATGTACAGTGATATTGTATGAACATTGTGACTTTATTGTGTATGAACATTATGATGGCTACAGACAATTATGAAGTGGAATTGGTTTATGACTTTTTAAGTAAGTGTGTGATGATGAATTAAACTTTTACGCGTTTGAGATATATCAAGGCAAGGTTGTGCTAGCAACGATGGAACAACGTTAAGAAACAATGAGAAGATCTATAACATCTAGACAGATAGAATGCCGAGGCAACATGACGCATTATAAACACTTCCATCCAGTTCATTTAATGTATTTTCATGTACATTCGTTCGACTATGAGCAGATATAATATTTCATTGACCAACCAAATGAACTTTACCATCTACGATAGTGAATCGACATTCAACTTACGAACTTATTTTGTAACGATATTGCTATCCAGAATATATTGCTCAATCATGATGGAGGAACTTCAAGAGAGGTCGGCTATTGAAGGGTCATCAACGGAAGACAGAAGATATCAGCCCGATGATTGTTCGAGATGGAATTCAAGTCCGAGGAACGAAGTTCGATACCAGGAGGAGACGAATATGCCGAGAAGGAATCCTTTCCATTCTCGAGGTCGCAGCTCGTATCCGATGGAGGGGACTGGATTTGATTTCAGCAAAGCATACCTGGATGACGATCCAGTTGGGTATTTTCTGATACCCGACAATGAACTTCAATTTTCTACAACACCAAGGTAGAGATGTTTTCCATTATTATTTTGTTCGAGTGTGTTTGATGGCATTTGGAAACAACAATTCCCCATATTTGTTTCATGCATTTTCACTTCGATGTTTAGTAAATTTTATTCTTCAAGTCGGTTTAAGATGAAAATCAGTTATCATCTATACTTTTTAAATATTTTATGATTCAGCTTCTGAACTGAAGTCAGTTCTTTGAGAAATTTATTTTCCATTGGGAAAATATTTAAGGAAGTAATTATTCAACGATTTCGATTCTTATTCGAGACTTCAGGCTTTTAGTCTAGGGCATTTATTAAATTCATTAAAAAATGAACATGCGTGTTCTTTCTGTAAGAAGAAATTTATAATTAGGAGAAGAAATCAACGAGTGATATAATGTGAAATATCACCTAATATTATAAACAATTCGGCGATCTAGCAAACTACATTCGTTATGAATACGTCGTGAAAGTGAATAGTTATGAATATTCTTTATGTAGAATGAAGATATATTCAGTTAATGACAAACTTATATTGAATTGAAAGGAAGTCTTTGCTCTTCATTAAATGTAAATGATTTGAGACATATCTTTTGAAAGATAATTTATTCGATCTTAGGAAAGTTTAGTTAAGACCTTTTCCGGTTGTGATCGATCCTTATTGAGCGATAAGAAAACACGAGGTGTTTTCAAGGCACACGCGTAACACTGAGTTATGTGTCAACGTAGTATTGCAACCGTGCACTTTTTAGGAATGACTAGTAAGAGGAAACATGTATATTTTTATTAAATATTTGGAGACATATTGTTTTATGTCTGAGTAATTTTGATTAGTAAACCATGAAATATCTATTAATACCATCGTTTTAAAACGTTCAATGCAATTGTAGAACCGATATCGCTGTTCATTGATAAGTTGTATTATTGTAACAACAATAAGATCTGAGCTAGGAGAAAGCTATACCAATACAGTGGAACCATCGTTGAGAACAAGTAAGTTTTATAGTGGAGAGTTATGGAGGTTTTTGCCATAAATAGTTGTTTGTAATACGAAGGGGATTACCGTATTCATTGCCATGAAGTACTGAGGATTGTATCAAAGTAGCATTGTTGTATTTTAAAGAGAGTCAGTGAAGACTTCTCATGTGATCAGATCTGCGACACCAAAGTCGTTTATTGGCGGAACTTCATTGGCAAAAGATATAATGTCCCTTTTCTCTAAATTATTATTAACCATATTAAACTTGAGTTGTAACAACAATGAACTCATCTTGAATGATCGGTCATTGGTATACCGATAATGTCTATTAAATTGATATAGCAGAAAGTGGTCAAGCATTGTGAAAATAGAAAGCTATAGTAAATGATACTATGAGAAAGGAGCATTGATAATTAAACTAACGTGGTCGTATCGCTCAAGAATAAGTCTTAGAAGCGATAGACACTTGTATATAGTGTATAAACATTTCATTTGGTTAATATTTAGGGTATTGAATTTTGCTAATAATAACACTTTTTTAATGTTTTTGACTTAGATTATAGCTAGAGATTGTGAATGTTGTCATGTTCGTTTGGCTAATTCAGCCTGAAGATGGACTCTTGATACAGAGCACAAACATGGCCGCTTGTTCTGTGCATTACCTATATACCTTGTATATGTAAATTGCATGTTCTGAGGGTTCTGATGCTCAGTTGCTCAGTCATTGTTTTTGCAATACATCTTGTTACCTCTTCGTTCAATAAACTGTTTTATGTTGATAGGCTGTGCTGAAGAATAATAAAAACGGTCGTATTTTTTGATAATATGGAGTTGAATTCTCGTTTATCGTAATCACTTCACAACATTTGGCGCTGCGGACAGGACATTGTAATTAACGACGAATTGTTATTCTGAACACAGTTATCAGTTTAATTTAAGACATCATGCCGATTGAAATAGAGAAGAGATCACGTACAATTATAAGAAGATCTTTCAATAAGATATACAGAGAACTGGAAGAGTTACTAGTCGGTGGAGCAGAGTTAAATCGTGAGCAAATACGTACACATATGGATGTGCTCGAGTTACGTTTTCAGGAATTGTAAGGTAAGGACGCAATCATTTATGAACATATGATCAATGATGTTGCTTTGCCCGAGAAAGAGCTCGAGTCGGAGATGGATAAAGGGGAAGAATACGTTATGAAGTATTTTAGGTTGAAACGTAAAGTCAATAAGATAGATGAAGTTGAGGTTAGGTCTACTCAGTTCAATCCAACAGTCGGAACTTTATCCAATGTAAATGCTTCAAGTTGTGCTTATAAACTCCCTCAGTTGAAACTTAAGGAATTCAATGGGGAGTTGAAAGATTGGTTGCCGTTTTGGTCCCAGTTTAAAAAGATTGACAGTGATCCTAATATGGACCCGAGTGATAAATTGCAGTATCTAGTCATGGCCACAGTTCCTAACTCTGTTGCTAGAGAAGTTGTTGAGAGTTACCCTGGTACAGCTGAGATGTATCCAGAGGTGATAAAAGCAGTTAAAATCGTTTTGGAAGGGAAGACTTGTTGACTGAATTTTATATTAGGGAACTTTTGAAAATCATCTTGCAGAACACGATTTCCATCAAGAAGATGCCTTTATCTGTTCTGTACGATAAGTTGCAGTTTCACCTTCGAAATCTTCATACGCTAGGTGTAACATCAGAAAAATGTGGCCCCATACTTTTTCCTTTAGTATCTTCATGTCTACCAGAGGATATTTTGAAGGTGTGGGAGAGGAGTAGTACCCTTTTCTCGCAGAGATCGAATAATCCTGAGTCGTCCTCGAAAGATGTCTTAGAGAATCTTATACAGTTTCTCGGGGTGGAGGTTGAAGGAGAACAGAAAGTAACTCTTGCTCTATCTGGGATCGGCTTATCAGTGACCTCAAATAATAAAGTCAATGAAAAGGAAAGGGGACCAAAGCAACCTGTGTTAAGAAATAATTATGTTGGTAACAACAAAATCTTTATTGATACTCAATTCACATGTTGGCATTACTGCATATTGTAATTTGTTCAACAATAAATTCTTTACTCATTGCAAATGGCGTACCAGCTGATTGTCCCATATCACCTGAACTATAAAAACATAAAACTCTAACAGGTTATGAGCCCAGGTGACTCTAAAATAAAAGTAAACACGAAAACATGTGACACTAAAAACATTTAAAAAGTAAAGTAAGTGAAGTGAAGTACGGTAAGTGAAGTCCAGAAAAATGGACACAAGACCCGAGGACGTAGCACATGTCGAGAAACTCAAGGGAGTCGACACATATCCTATGTGGGTGTTTGAATTAAAAATTCTGCTTGCCGCAAAAGAACTGATCAAGATTGTCGACGGGACTGACGTGTTGGTGACCAATCCACCCAGAAATCAAGCTTCAACAGACCAGTGGAAGACTCGAGATGCAAGAGCCCAATACTATATTGTCACATCCATTGACAAACATGTTAGGCCACATATCCTAACATGTACAACTTCTAAACAAATGTTTGATACTCATCGAAACATATATCAGAGAGACTCGAGCCAACAAAAATGTTTGCTGCTACGAGACTTTTACAACTTCCAATTTGATGCGAAGAAGGACATGATGAGCAACATTAGTGATCTCCAAAACATCTCCTTCAAACTGAACAAACTCGACCAGAAAGTTGACGAGATTATGCTAATTACCAAGATCCTGTCCGTGCTGCCTGAAGAATATACCCATTTTAGCACAGCGTGGGACTCTACTCCAGAGGCGTCCAGGACCATTGAGAACCTGTGTTCGAGGTTACAGATGGAAGAAAACAAGTTGAGGGGCACTCCGACAGAAGAGCAAACTTTATCCTTTAAAGCAGAGTTAAAAAACAAATCTAAAAACAAATGTATGAGCAGTAAAAAGTGTAATATATGTAAAAAGACAAACCATGAAACCAAAAATTGTTTTCTCAAAGACAAGCATCAATGCTCAATATGTAAAAAGTTCAATCATGAAGAGAAAGACTGCTATTTTAGGGATAAAAATAATTCTAAGGTGGAAAATAAAGTGTCATTTCTTGCAGCTGATTGCAAGGGCTCACATAACGCTATACTAAAAGGAACCAGGCGTCTAGTAGTAGACAGTGGATGTTCAACTCACATGGTAAGTGATGAAAATTTGCTAACAGGTGTTGTGAGCTGTAATGAACACATATTAGTGGCTAAGAAAAATCAGGCTATGTCTGCAGTAGGTAAGGGAACCTTCACCTCTGAGCAGTGTGTTCTCAATGATGTTCACTGTGTGCCTGATTTGTCTAAGAACTTGATGTCAGTAAGTAAGATAACAGAAAATAATGACATTGTTGTGTTCACAAAAGATGATGTTAATATATATCAAGACAACAAAGTGGTACTAAAGGGTAAGAAAAATGCAGTAGGACTGTATACTGTTGACCTTGATGTTAATATGCAAAATGAGGCGCTGTGTGCACAAGGTAATGATGTAGGTAAAGAGTGGCACAGAAAACTGGGTCATTTAAGTCACAGCTACCTTCATTAACTGCCTAATATTTGTGATGGTGTGTCCCCCATTATCGCACATACTAAAATAGATGAAGTGTGTGAGAAATGTGTAAAAGCAAAACAGATCAGGTTACCATTTAATTCAGAAAGGCCTAGGGCAACAAGACTGTTAGAAATAATACACACAGATGTTTGTGGACCTATAGATCCACCCACCCATGATGGCTACAGGTACATTCTGTGCTGTTTAGATGATTACTCACATTTTAGTGTTATCTATCTGTTGTTAAATAAAAGTCAAGTTCCTATGTACTTAAAACAGTATGTGACAATGGCCGAAAACAAATTTGATCTGAGAGTAACCAAAGTAAGGTGTGATAATGGAGGAGAGTATTCCCCACATGATCTGAAAGATTGGTGTAAAAACAAAGGTATTATGCTGGACTATACAATTTCATATACATCCCAATTAATTGGAACAGCAGAACGGTTCAATCGTACTCTTATGGAAAGAACAAGAGCTATGCTTTGTGATTCTAACCTAGATAAAGAGATGTGGGGGGAAGCAGCACTAACAGCTACATACCTGATTAATAGAAGCCCCACTAGTACTGTTGACACAACCCCCGCTGAAAAATGGACATACAAGAAACCAAATCTGTCTAAACTACAAATTTTTGGTTGTGTTGCCTATGCCAAAAATTTGGGTTATCTCAAGAAGCTTGACAGCCGAAGCAAGAAGTGCATTTTTGTAGGCTATGCACCAAACGGATACCGACTATGGGATGAAGAAAACAGGACTATATTCGTCTCTAGAGATGTGGTATTTGAGAGAAATATAATAAAATTAGATCAACATAACCCTAAAACTGAAATCTACCTGGCAAATGTTGAAGAAACAGATCATGAACCACAAGAAGAAGAAGAAGAAGAAGAAGATGTTGACTTCGTAAATTCAGATCACGAACAGAGAGAAGAAAGATGTCATGAACTTGGTTTATGACCATGAAGAACATTAAAGAGACCTAATAAATATGATGACTATCAACTAGATAGCGGAGAAGATGAAGAAGCAATGATGACATACAGGGAGTCGCAAACAAATGAAGACAAAGAAAAATGGAAAATAGCCGTTGAAGAAGAAAAAGACTCTTTGAAGAAAAATAAAACTTGGAAATTAGTAAGCCCTGAGGCAGCAAGAGGAAAAGAAGTTTTGTCAAGCCGGCGGGTGTTCAAAGTTAAGGAAGACGGTAGATATAAAGCTAGACTTGTAGTACGAGGATGTGAACAAAGGAGTGGAAATATAAATTATGAAGAAATCTTCAGTCCAGTTGTAGACACAACTTCACTAAGAGTCCTTTTTGCTATCGCAGCACACTATAACCTGCACATTAAAACATTTGATGTCAAGACGGCCTTTTTGTATGGAACCCTAGATGAGGACATCTACATGAAAATACCAGAAGGTTACAAAGAAGAAGGGAAAATATGCAAACTGCAGAAAGCCTTATACGGACTGAAGCAAGCCCGCTGTAGGTGGAACAAAACTCTCACAGAGTTCCTGAAACAAGAAGGCATGACACAAACTAAGTCAGACCCCTGCATCTTCAAGAATTCTGAGATCAGTTTGTTTCTAGCAATTCATGTAGACGATGGCATTATCATGGGCAAAGACATTCAGAAAATGACACTGCTACTCTCTAAACTTGCGAGAAATTTTGAAATGAAGACAACTCATGAACCCAAAACTTATTTGGGAATAGATATAAACAGAACAGAAGATGGTATCTTGATTTCTCAAGAGAAATATGCTCATAATGGGCTGCAACGTTACAACATGCAAGAATGCAAAGAAGTTAAAACCCCAATAATCCAAAATGAAGAAACAGGTGCAGCAGAGGGCAGCGTGAAGACAGATTACCCCTATAGACAAGCAGTTGGGAGTCTGTTATATTTGTCTTGTAAAACCAGACCAGACCTGGCTTATAGTGTGAATTATGAAAGCAGGTCTATGGAGAAACCAACAGATCAAGATATACAGAATGTTAAACGAACACTTCGATATCTGACAGGAAGCACAAAAATGGGAATACACTATGCATCAAAAATGAAAGATGACCTGAAAATAATTGCATACAGTGATTCAGATTTTGCTGGTGATCATAAGAAAAGAAAGAGTACTACAGGCTATGTCATAATGCTGGCAGATGGATCGGTGGCATGGCGGTCACGCAAGCAGAAAATTGTGGCACTGTCATCCACAGCAGCCGAATACATTGCTGCAGCAGACTGCTGCAAGGAGTTAGAGTATCTGAAATACTTGATACAAGAACTAACTGGAAAGTCTGTTCCCATTGTTCTTAACATAGACAATCAAAGTACCTTAAAGTTGGTGAAATCAGGACAAATGAGAGGAGAGTCAAAGCACATTCAAGTGAGGTATCACTATCTGCATGAGAACTATAAAAATGATTTGTTTTCTCTTCAATTCTGTCCGACTCATGACCAGGTAGCTGACATTTTTACAAAGCCTCTATTGTCTACTAAATTTGAAAAATTCAAAGATGTTCTGTTGAGGAGTGGAGTAGAATAGGTCCAAAGAAAGTATTTGCTTTTGAATATGTTAATAACAATTAATACTATTTTAAATTGTAACATTTCATGTTTTATTGTTGAAATATCAAGAGTATGTTGTCCAATATATAGCCATATTGTAGTTTAAGTCAAATATTGTTTGTGCAACTTCTCATAGTTTGAATTAAGATACAAATTTTGTTCTTACGGGGGGATGTTAAGAAATAATTATGTTGGTAACAACAAAATCTTTATTGATACTCAATTCACATGTTGGCATTACTGCATATTGTAATTTGTTCAACAATAAATTCTTTACTCATTGCAAATGGCGTACCAGCTGATTGTCCCATATCACCTGAACTATAAAAACATAAAACTTTAACAACCTGTTCACGCTAGTGAAGATATTCCTACGGCAGCTGGGTTAATTACTATTGCTAAGGGAGGATCTGAGTGCATCTTCTGCTCATCCAACCACAGGGCGCAGGATTGTATAAAGGCCCAGGCTATGACTATGACAGAAAGACGTCACATTTTAGACAGTAAGAGGGCTTGTTTTTGTTGTCTTAGACAAGGTCATCAAGCTAAAAGGTGCAAAAGTGGACCAAAGTGTATTGTTTGTGGCAAGTCACATTATGTGATTGTTTGTGATACCCTACCGTAGGTGCTTGATAAACCTAGTTCTAGGGAGGGAAAGGCAAACACTCAGAATAGTCCTACAGGGTCTAAACTACAGCATGATGAAGCACTCACAAGTCTATCAAACAGTTATAACGTTCAGATGCAAACGCTTGTAGTCAATGTAAGAATTGACAATGGTTATCGTCCAGCTAGAGCATTGATAGACACCGCTTCTCAACGTTCATCTATTCAGTCGAGCACAGTGACAGAAATGGGCTACCAATCGAAAGGCAAGGAAATAATCCAGCTTTCACTTTTTGGGGGTACTAGTACGGGTATGGTCCAGCACAATGTTTTCAGCGTTCTTCTCTCCAGTTCAGACAATAAGTATAGATGTAATTTTCAAGCATTAGATCAAAGTAGAATATGTGGTAATATTTCTCCTGTCAAACCAGGACCATGGATTGACGAGCTTGCTAAACAAAATAACAGACTCAGTGATTTGCAATGTTCAGGGCCTATAGAAATTTTAATAGGAGTTGACATTGCTGGTAAGATTCTCACTGGGGGTAGGAGAATGCTCACTTGTGGGTTATTAGCGATCGAGACCAAACTTGGGTGGACATTAATGGGAAGGATTCCAGCACATCATTCAAAAGATAACCTTGCCATTGTTGTAACAAACATGTTTGTTAAGGATGCTGTGTTATCAGATCTGTGGACATTAGACACCCTTGGAATCACAGATCCTTCTGAGAAGTTGAATAAGATGGAACTTCAGGTCGCAGTTCAGCAACATTTCATTGAGACTGTGACTATCACAGACGAAGGGCGCTACGAAGTTCACTTACCCTGGAGTGCAGGTCATCCAACTCTGCCTAACAACTACGACTTAGCCCTGAAGAGGACGAATTCCACAGTAAACAAATTGAAAGTCGAATGATTGTTTAAAGCTTACCAACAAGTTTTGGATGAATGGATTTCAGAAGGAGTCATCGAGGAAGTGCCTCTCCAAGATATGAGTTTGCCAGGGCATCACCTATCCCATCGACATGTGGTGAAGCCGAACAGTACGACACCTGTACGTCCATTCTTTGATGCCTCTGCTCGGAATGGAAAGAAACCTAGCCTTAATCATTGCCTAGAGAAGGGACCAAATCTGATTGAAAAGATACCTGCTGTCCTCGCTCGGTTCCGTCTCAAGAAGATAGGAGTAGTTGGGGACATCCGGCGTGCCTTCCTCCAAATCAGTTTATATCCTAATGAACGTAATTTCCTGCGTTTTTTTTTTTCTGGATAACGGAAGTAGGCGTCCTTAAGGTCTACAGACACTGTCGTATTGTATTTGGGGTTTCTACCAGCCCTTTTCTCTTAGAAGCATGCCTGAATCTTCACCTTGAGACCACATTAGCCCATTGTAAGGAAGGAATTTTAAAGGGGCCCATTTCGTTGGTTGAGGAACTCGCTCGTAGTTTTTATGTTGATAATTGTGTGTCTAGCATGAAAGATGAAGAGGAAGCACAGAAATTCATCAATTTGGCTACTTCCGCCATACGTGAACGACAATTTGAACTAAGGGGGTGGGAGGTGACTTCCCCTGTACACATTTCCGCACCTGTAAATGTTTAGGGCTTTCCTGGGATCCGTCTGCAGACACACTGGAGATAAATATGGCAAGTCTTTCTTCTTTAGATAAAGAGCGGGTCACTAAGAAAACCATGCTGAGTGCTGCTCATAGAATATCTGACCCCATAGGTGTTACATGTAGTGTCACACTAGTACCCAAACTTCTATTGCAGCAAACTTGGAAAAGCGGTATTAGCTGGGATCAAGAAGTTGATGCAGAGATACAGACCCAGTTCTTATGTTGGATGAAGAGTGTACCCGATCTCAAACAAATTAGGATCCCTCGATGGTTACCTGGATGCAATGAGCGAGACACATGGACATTGCACATTTTCTCAGATGCATGTCAAACATCTTATGCAGCAGTGGCATTCCTGCGTGTGGAACTGGAAGGGATTGTCAGGGTCCAACTTGTGACAGCTAAAGCAAGAGTGTCTCCTATCAACAAACCCAACAAGAAGACGACTATACCAAGACTTGAACTATTGGCTGCTTCAATAGCAGCAAGAATGTACACTACCATTGTTGAGGACTTTGATATGGCAACAGTTGAGACTATCTTTTGGACGGATGCAACTACAGTGCTGGCCAATGTTAAACGAGAGGAGCCCTGAGATGTTTTTGTTTCTAATAGGGTGAAGGAGATTTGGGAATTAACAGGCAATTGTGAATGGAGACATGTTCCTGGACACATGAACCCAGCAGATCATCCATCGAGAGGTTGCACAGCTAAGAAATTATTGGAATCTCGTTGGTGGGAGGGACCAAACTGGATCAGAGAATCTCCCAGACACTGGCCTAAGGTAGATCCTACGTATGATGAAGAAGAGATCGCGATAGAAAGAAAGAAAACTATTGTATCGTCTATGGTATTGAACCCATGTACCATGGCCTCAAAGAGAGTCGAATCCATGTACTTTGAGAAAGGAATGAAAGAATCATACAGTTTCTAAGGGAACGGAGAGAGATTTCAAGCCAGGATTACAGCCTAACATTGTGCAAGCGCTAGGGCCAGGTGTTCCTTAGATGAGCTCATGCCTCTTGACATTTATAAGGAGCCAGTCATGGATATTATTAGAACGAGTGGAAAGTTTTGACTGTAAGACGAAGAAGCTGGACTCGGAAATTGCTCTTACGTTGCAGGACTATGTCAACCTCGCTGCTGAGTCAGAACAGGAATAATTAAATTTAACCCGTTTACGAGTATAAAAATAAGTAAACAGATACAGTACGGTGAATCAATTTGGATTAGAGATTTTTGTGTAAAGAAAAACCTTGTAAAAATTGCACAGAAAAAAACTGCAAACGCAAGTAGACGTCATTGGGGGTTCACCGAGACCCAAGGAGTGGGAGAATAAAAAAAGAACAGCACCACCCACACAGTTGAGGACGAGAAATTAATTAATATCTCGGAAATGCACGATCGATTTCCATGCACAGGAAGATTATTTTACGTTTGGAAGACGAGCTTTCTGGATATATAATTTTTATAATTGTGCGACAATTAGTTCAAAAGTTGGTCACGAAAAGGACTAGAGTTTTATCTTTTTTTGGCTGAAAGGTATAAAACTCCTGGCCTCACCAAGCCAATCATGCAGTTATTCTGACAGCCCGTGAGGGGGTGTTACTCTGCATCAGTGCATGCAGTCTACGAGAGCCCGTGAGGGGAACGTCACGCTGTATCAGTACATGCAGTATTAGTCCGTCCAGGGGGACGTTATGCTGGAGCATCATAATCATTCAGTCTACGAGCATTCCGTGAGCGGAAGTGCTGCACCACATCGTATACGCAGTATTCAAGAGCCCGTGAGGGGGACGTTAAGCTGTATCAGACATCGATCCAGAGCCTGTGGGAGGCTAGGCTACAAGTTCACCGAGTGTAGACCAGTTACGATATAAGTACGCTACGCTGAGGGTTAGCAGTTCGAGACTTAGAAGAGTCCTAAATTATAAAGAACATTAAATATACGGACTTTAAAGCAATATCGCCAAAGTAAGACACAGCGATCAGTAGGGAACTTCGAGTTCCAGAAGAATGCTAGTTCAATACAGTTATGAAGTTATAAGAACTCCAACAAATAAACGGCGTTACGTCTAGTAAAGACATTGTTAAAGACATTAAGTCCTGTAAATGACAAGAATAAACAGTAATTACGATCGCGAAAGATAGAAGTTCAAGCGAAAGGAACTTAGGAACTTAGCTTCGAAACCAGAGGGAAAACGTACTCTAGTGAGAAAACGTCAAAAATATACGATAGACAGTATACGGTCCTCGAAGGGAGGCCAAGATATAGAAACTATAGGGTACGATAGACAGTATACGGTCCTCGAAGGGAGGCCAAGATATAGAAACTATAGGGTGCGATAGACCACCATATATAAATAGAGGTGATGGCAAAGTAAAGACATTTATCGCCTAGTTAAAGCAGATAAAGTAAAGCCGAGTAATAGACAATAGAAGCGGTTTTGAGAGACTGAAACCAGTAGTTTCCATTGTAGGAGAGAGAAACTTTGAACGAGTAAAATCACACGTCCAATGCAGGTCGATAGGATTCACATCAGGGATCATCAACAGCCGACAGAAATTGTAAAAATCGTTGAGATACACCCGTGTGATAGGAGTGAAGTGTAAATATTGTAAGAAAAGAAATAAGAGTATCATTTTAAGTGTTTTAGGTAAAGTGAAAGCGTTTTATGCACAGTGATATGTGTTATAATATGTACCAGAGTAATATTTTTTAGTGTTTTAATGTGTGCTCAAAACGGATACACCAGTGTATTTAAAAAAATGTGTTGTCAGTGTTAAATATAGTGAATATGTGTCAAGAAATTTCTGTACATAAGATGAGATTGTACAATATGGAGTAGGTCAAGAAGGTGGGCCAAAATGTCACATCAAACGAGAATAAAGGTCAGAAAGCGACCTTAAACATGTAAGTAAAGATTTTCATTATGTTTTGGTGTCGGGAAAAATTTTGTGTACAATTCCACCGGAGTTTTGAGTAGAAGGGATGTTTTTAAATGAATAATAACTAAATAAGAACGCGATCTGAACGAAAATAAAGTTTTAAGAAATAATTATGTGAAATAATAAATCCTGTAGAGGAAATGCATGGAATAAAATGTCAGTATTTAATGAATGTTATAAAAGCAAGCGTGATAATAATAATTATAACAAAGATATTTACATAAAGGTAAATTTGAATTATATGAAAGAAATAGCTTTTGAGCTTTTGTAAGGAATGAAGACATGATGTGAATAACAAGGTAAAGAAATCTAAATAAAGATTAAATTGAATGATATAAAAATATAGAGCGTTGAAGCCTTAACAAATGTATAAGACATGATGTGAATGCGTGTTCTTAAAACGGGAGCGATTTATTGACAACGGAAAAGATTAATATAAGAATTAAGATATGTATCAATTGTTACTATGAAATTTATCAGTTCTTTGGAAGACATTCGGCCGTAAAGTAATGTGTAGCATAATGGAACGCAATTAAATAAAAAGTTACGCTAGGAACGCGTAAAAGTTAAAGTACTTGGTAAATTACTTATGGAGGGTAGTTGATTGCAGTTAATTGAGATATGTTGTAAGTCCTCTAATTGTGACGTAGATCACGAGGCCATGTGTGTATTATTTAAAAGGGAGCTAATGTATGGTATTATTGAGCGTATGTCATGTAGGCCACGGCCGACTTTAAATCGCGTCTTGTATAAGTCCTCTGATGTGGAAATGTTCCCGAGGCATGTTAAGAGATTCGAACCTAGAATCCTCTTGTTGTTAAAGCCCCTAATTATTCGTCGTAGAATGTGTATTAATCTTCCCAATCAATGAGGACCCTCTCATAATTAATAAATGCCAAGGTTACGAAAGTGGTTTATGAGCCAAAGAATATTGTTGAATGGAAATAAGTGAAGTAAAAGCCAGGTCTCTCCACAGAACTGAAAATAATGTGAAGGTTTGTTTTAAAGCATTGAAGAGAGCTGCCACCGTAGGTTAGGCAGAGAGTCGCTTTCCTTGTCATAAATCACGCCCGAGTATAATGGCCTGACCCTCATAGAGCGAGGGTGGGTAAAAACCGTCTTGTAAGATGTGTTAAATACACCGTGAGTGTTTAAAGTTGTTAATGACCCGGGCGTTGAACCGAGGTCCTTGTAGATTGATATTATCGCTTGCCAATTCAGATCGTAGTTTTCTTATGTGATAATGGTCTTATAAGACAAATGAATTAAATAAAATCCCTATTGTAATATTGGATGGAAAATAGGAATCCACGAGTTTTGTGAAGATAACTAGGTTTCGGGAGTGATCATAGTTTTTGACTTTGTCAAGTAATCTTTATAACTCTGGAGTACACAAATAGTTTTCCCGATCACCGTAGTGAATTTGCAAAACTTGAGAGAGATATTAAATACGGAGAACATGTGATATGCCCAAATATTGAAGTGAATAATTAACATGTAATTTTAAATGTAATTATATATTTGTTTTGATGATAAGAAAAGATAAAAATAATTCTTGAGGTGTACAAAAATATGACACCATTATTATGGGAAAGTATCGAGCCAAAGAAGCTCGTAGTTATTTGGAACTTTAAGATAAGTACTTTATGGAAGTGAAAATAATCGTGAATTGTTGGTTTTAAAGAAAACCATGTGTTTTAATCTAATATTTGTTTTATTTTTATGCTATTCCTTGTTCACTTTGGACAAGTAGAATGATATTGGTCAGTAGTTTATGTGTTTATTTGTTTGTAGCGCCATAATTTTTGATTAATTAAATGTGTTAAAATAGGAGTTGATTTTGTTGTTATTTTTGCAAGTGTATCCTCTATTTAATCCAAAATATGTAAGTCACAGAGTGGGAGAACTTACCGCAGCCCCGAAAAATCTCGAATTGAGCAATGCTGGCATACTGTGATTTGCATATTTCTTGCTGCAAGGGCACAGTATGTGAGTATGGAAATAAAGACTGGTATTACAAGTATTTCTCACACTACTAGAAAATTGTCCGTTTAGTAGGATGGATTCTACGTTTTGGAATGAATAGCCGGAGGGCTAGGTCTGATCGGATTCATCAGGATCTAACTGATGATGGGTATAGATTAGCAGATAACAAAGTTATATTTCTGATACAAGAAGGAGCTTTTGTAGGAGTTTTTGATCCAAGGCTATCCAATTTCCTCTCTTTTATTGATGATAATGGGGTCATTAGATTAACGACAAAAATCTCCAACAAGAGGGATACCAATGAATTTCGTCATCCAGCTGTCCTTCCAAACCACGAACACCCCGTTGTAAGACATATGATCATGGATGTACATCAGGAGAGCTGTTACGCAGGAGTACAAATGATCATGTCAATACGGAGAGAAAAATTTTGGATTCCGGGAGGCAGGTGAACTGTGAGAGCAGTTGTTAATTCATGTGTTCGATGTAAGAGGCACACTGCCAAGAAGATTGAAACAATACCTGCTCCACTTACAGAAGAAAGAGTGCGCAATGCAAAGGTATTCGAGATAACGGGAGTGGACATGGCCGGTCCATTATACCTAAAAGCAGGAAAAGATGAACATAAGAAGGCATGGATTTGTCTTTTCACGTGTGGTGTGTATAGGGCAGTGCACCTAGAACTTGTGTCTTCGCTATCCACGGATAGTTTTCTACTAGCTTTCAGAAGATTCATGAATCGAAGAGGGAGACCTCACACAGTATACAGTGATCATGGCACCAACTTCCTCGGAGCGGACAATGCACTACGGAAACTTGATTGGGACTTTATTCAGGAGTACAGTTCTGCAAGAAAAATTGTATGGAAATTTAATCCACCAGCTGCTCCATGGTGGGGTGGTTGGTGGGAGCGCTTGGTTGCTGTTGTTAAGAATCTTTTGCGAAGAGTTCTAGGCCGTGCTTCTGTAGATTATGAAGAGGTACAGACCATCTTATGTGATTGTGAAAGCATCATCAATTCTCGTCCACTAACATACGTCTCACAAGACCCCATGGATTTGACCCCTCTTACACCCAGCATGTTCTTACAAGACGTTGAAGACGTAGGAGTTCCCGACTTTGACTTGGTAGAGGCTACTGATTTCAATCGCCGGTTGCAGTACCGAAACAAGTTAAGGCAAAATCCGCGTGAACGTTTTCGTTCAGAGTATTTGGGTCAACTACGGTTGCTAGCTAATAAGTACACAGTGAGAGAGATTTCTGTGGGAGAAATTCTGTTAATTGGGAGCGACAATAAGAAAAGGCTCGACTGGCCCTTAGCTCGAGTCACTGAACTTATTAAGGGAAAGGATGGACATGTAAGAGATGTCCGTGTTATAACTTCTACTGGAGAACTGGTACGTCCTGTTCAGCGGATCTATCCCCTGGAGCTGGAGTTGAAGCCAGAGAATGACAGTCAGGTCATCGGCGGACGACTACGAGAAGTTGCAAGAGAATCAGCCACAGACTTGGGTGTGCCAAAGAAGACGAAATCTGTCATACCAACCGAGTCAGTGATCAAACCATTGGCTACACAAAGTGGTAGGCTGGTAAAAACCCAAACAGACTGAATCTGTAAATCTAGACAGTCTTTATATAATAATTCATTCATGTTGTGTATGTTTTCATTAGTGTAAATTTTGTAAGTTAATTTGAAGAGTGATTTAGAATTAACTTAGGTGGGAGGATGTCACGTTCGTTTGGCTAATTCAGCCTGAAGATGGACTCTTAATACCGAGCACAAACATGGCCGCTTGTTCTGTGCATTACCTATATACCTCGTATATGTAAATTGCATGTTCTGATGGTTCTGATGCTCAGTTGCTCAGTCATTGTTTTTGCAATACATCATGTTACTTCTTCGTAGATTAAACTGTTTTATGTTGATAGGCTGTGCTGAAGAATAATAAAAGCGGTCGTATTTTTTGATAATGTGGAGTTGAATTCTCGTTTATCGCAATCACTTCACAACAAATGTTTTTCAAATGAGTGTTTGAATTTTTATTGTTAATATGGTGTGTATGGTAGCATCGTTGGTCATGAACAACGGTAGCTAATGTAAGAATGATTGTTTCAAGTATGAATGAGTTTCAAGTAGAATTAGCTGAGATAGAACAGTTTTTGTAAGCATTATTTTTTGAAACGCGAGAACTGCGTTTAGCGTGTTAATTGCAAGCAGTGTATGTCTAGTGCCGACCACACCAGCTGAGAAGCGAGCAGATCCCGTTTCTGACAGGGAGGAGAAATAAATGAATGAAGTTCTCACACCTGTGGTGTGAAGGACGGTCAAGAAGGCTATGACATAACCAATCCAGTTTTGTTCACGGACTCGCAACTGAAATATGCCAGTAAATTAAATGGAATGCTCGCTTTGAAGGAGCAGCAGTAAAATGTAGAGATTTCTTTTTAACAGTTGCAGACGGCGGAGCGTCTTTACATTTCAACAGTTTACGCTTCTATGAATGTGAGGATTCTTTATGTGAGAGTCAGTGGCATAAATGAATGTTTAATTTTAGGGTTGTTATGTAGATTATTTATTGTCATTTTGTTATATTAATAAATTTATATTTTCTACACGTTTGTTCGGTGTTCCTTTATTACTCTATAAATGGAGACATGTTACGCAACAGCCTAAAATAGATAGGATGTACTTTTCCCTTTCGACAAAGACCCAAGAAAAGCAAGTAAGTTTGCACACTTACGTATAAAAGCTAGTTTGTTATATCCATAACATGTTTCAAGCTTACTGTGTATAATCTTGGTGAGCTCACTGGCGGGACTGTGATATAATCATTAGCCGGGACTTCCACTTTTCAAAAATCCAGCTTCGCTTTGGATGATCAGTGAGTACCTCTTTGATATTTACTTCAACTTTAACTGCAGTTGAAACTTCACACATTTTCTTGTGTTTGTACTTTATTTATTTCATATTGATTGTTTTCTTTATGTTACATTCAGCATACGTTATAGTTAATTTAATTTAATTTCGTTGTATGTGTTATGTTAGCCTACTATTAGTATTATTATACAGTACTTAATGCAAGTCTTCGTCACTGCACAATCGCTGAATGAGCGGAAAGTGTACGCGAAGCACTTTGTACTGCCTCATCTCATGGAGTGGCAACCCTGACGTAACACGCCATAAGACCAATGCTTCATTCTAAACGTTGGATGCCTTATAGGATTTCCTTTCTAGGGTATTCCTCATGATTTTTTAAAATCCTCTTTCTCTTCCATAGCTGCCGTTTCTACAGCTTCTTCATTAAATTTGATAACTCGCTTATCCATGTCAATTATAGCCTTGCCTTAATTATGAAATCCATCCCAATGATAACATCAAAACTCATGTTCTTAACAACGATGAAAACGTGTTCATACTGCCTCTGATTAATACAAAACCTCATAAGGATCTGTATTTTGCACTTCATGAATTTGTCCTTAAAATGCCCTTAATCTTCATGGGAGAGGCTGCTAAAGACGTGAACTTTTCCTCTTTCTTGAGTCTTTCATAACATTCTTCACTGATGATGGATATCATGGCACCTGTATCAATTAATGCTCTGCAATCCTGTTCTCCTACTCGAGCGTTAATCACCGGCAGTTTAATTGGTCTTTATCTGGACTTAACACCTTCATAAAGTAAGTCTTCATCAGTTACATTAAATGTCTCATATATGGTTATCTCGAATGGGGATGCAGAATTACAAGTTATTAATTCCGTGCTTTTCCTTTTCCTTTATCTTTATCCCTTTCCGGGGTTCTTTCTCTGCTACCCTCGCGACTAGTACTTAGCTATGTTTCATCTTTTGTTTCTTTCCTTTTGTCATCCTGTTTTCTTCGTCCTTCCCTTTTGGACTTTTCCTGTTCCCCTCTGAGCCTTTCCTTGTCTCTCTTTTTTATTTTTTATTTATTTATTTAATAATTATTAGATACAACCATGATAGGTCATTTTACACTAATATTTTAACAATTTCAAATAATATTAACAAAAATAACAACAATAACAACATCAATAACAGGTAACAATTGCAGTGATGGCAGCAAGGGACAAATCTCGGGAAAGATGCAGGGAGTGATTGGGGTAGTGGGTGATTAGGAGGGTGAGGGGGTAGGAATCTCGGGAAAGATGCAGGGAGTGATTGGGGTAGTGGGTGATTAGGAGGGTGAGGGGGTAGGAATCGAGGATGAAAGGGATCTTCTAATGTTATGTTTGAATGTTCTATAGGGAGAGAATATGTCAATATTTGCAAGGGAGTTACTAAGGGTAGGTAGACGGTGGAAAATAGAGCGCTTCTGTACTTCAACTCGTGGGCAAGGTATATGGTGTAAATGTTTCTGACGTGTTGAACGGGAGGGAACATGGAGTGGGAAGTAGCTTAAGAGCATGTTACATTTTGTGTAACCATTCATAACTTTGTGTAGGAAACACAGGTCAGTAAATTGTAAGCGGCTTCTCAGGTCGAGTACATTGTGCTGATTTAGAATGTCGGATTTGGCAAACTGCCTTAGTGAAGGATTGCGAGCTTTGACTATTGATATGAAGAAATTAAAGACACTGTTCAATTTAGAAATATTGGTTGTAGCCGAAGTTGACCAAATTGGGGAAGAGAAATCTAGGATAGGGAGAACATATGTGGTGAAGTATAATTTAAGTGCAGTGAGGTCTTTAATTTCTGTGAATCTGTATAGAATGCCGAGACTGCGCATTGCGCGAGATTTGGTATGGGCAATGTGGGGAGAGAATGTCAGTTTATCATCGTGAATAATACATAAATCTCTTACCTGAGAAACCGTACCCAATTTATTTCCACATATTTTATAGTCCGCTTGATTTTCAGATTTCAGTAGTGAGAAATATACTTTGAAGCACTTTTTGGGATTTGGAGATAACCTCCATTTGTTGATTGCACTCATTCCAGGTTCCGTATTGACCATGTTAACATGAAATATAACATAAATTTCTCGCCAAATCAATACTTTTTACTTACATAAAAATTCTACAGGTACATGTTTCAAAAACACATAATGTTTCCTTCCTCAGCCCACTAATTGGTGTAAAACATCAAATTACATCGATAATCTCACTAAATAACAAAAACACAGTTCACATTTATTCTCTTGTTCTTCCTTTTTTAGGCCTGTGTCATTCACCACATTAATGCCACTCACGGAATAAACACTTTTTAGTTGAAGTAAAAAATATGGTACAAGGAACATTGACACATTTACTCATTACTAGTTTCAACGTGCGTTGCTGAAATACACACAAGTGTCGTATAACCTTGCCAAAAGCGGAGAAAACACTAACTAGCACCCAGGAAGGTAATTGGGTGTGGCGTCATGAAAATAATTCGAGTCAGGAATGTATGTTGGTATTAACCTATTGCAGTGGGGGTTGAGGAGGTGGTTTGCGTTTATTATTATTTAAATAATCTGCTAATAAATCAAATAATTCATTCGTTTCAAAATTAACCTCGTTTAGATTATTGCATTCCTTTGACCTCTGAAAAGTAATGATATGAATATTTTCCAAAATATTCATATAGCTGCCCTTCGATGCGTAATGCAAAATTTTGACGTCATTATTTATGTCCGTGAACTTATGTCCCGTTTCTTCCATATGTACCGCCATGGCTGAAAACTTCCTGTGTTTTATGGCCGAAACATGCTCAGCATAACGAGTACGTATGCTCCTACCCGTTTGTCCCGCGTAATTTGAATTGCAAAAATTACATCTGAGCTCATAAACTCCCGATTTTCAATGTTTATCACTACTGTTGACTTTATTGGAATTGAAAAATTTGTTGAAATTATAATTATTGGTTTTAAAGGTGACGTTCATATTGTGTTTCTTTAGGATGTTGGTTACTGTGTAAACGCTTCGATCTACGTAGGTGAAGGTGGCAAATGCTTTCTTTGTTGTGTCCTCTCTAACTAATTTCGTTGAGGGTCTGTTTTGCAACTTGTAAATTAATCTGCTGACATAATTGTGGTTGTAACCATTGAGTTTCGCTATTTGATATATAATGTCAATTTCTTGCTTCCGGTCATGATCAGAGGAAGGGATTCTTAACGCTCTATTAATGAGGTTTATGAACGTTGCATTTTTGTGACCGCCAGGATGGTTAGAATCCTGCCGTATAACTATACTCGTTTGCAATGGTTTTCTGTAAACTTTATATTGCAGACGATTGTCTTTCTTAACCACAGTTATATCCCGATAATTGATTTTATTATCGACTTCTGATTGTAAAGTAAATTTAATATTGCTGTCAATTTTGTTCAAATCATCCAATATTTGCTCTATCGCTTGAACGTGGGTACTGATAATGATGAAAATATCGTCTACATTTCTTCCCCAGAAAACGATGCCATTAATTTGGTTAATAATTTTCTCATGTTCAATGTAGTCAAGGTAAATGTTGGCCAAGACACCCGATAGTGGAGATCCCATTGCAAGGCCTTCGGATTGTTTATATATTTTCGTGTTGAACAAAAAAAAATTGTTGTTTTCTGGGGAAGATATGTAGACGATATTTTCATCATTATCAATAACCAAGTTCAAGCGATAGAGCAAATATTGGATGATTTGAACAACATTGACAGCAATATTAAATTTACTTTAGAATCAGAAGTGGATAATAAAATCAATTATCTGGATATAACTGTGATTAAGAAAGACAATCGTCTGCAATATAAAGTTTACAGAAAACCATCGCAAACGAGTACAGTTATACGGCAGGATGCTAACCATCCGGGCGGACACAAGAATGAAACGTTCATACGCCTCATTAATAGAGCGTTAAGAATCCCTTCCTCTGATCATGACCGGAAGCAAGAAATTGACATTATATATCAAATAGCTAAACTCAATGGTTACAACCACAATTATGTCAGCAGATTAATTTACAAGTTGAAAAACAGACCCTCAACGAAATTAGTTAGAGAGGACACAACAAAGAAAGCATTTGCCACCTTCACCTACGTAGATAGAAGTGTTTACACAGTAACCAACATCCTAAAGAAACACAATATGAACGTCGCCTTTAAAACCAATAATTCTAATTTCAACAATTTTTTCATTTCCAATAAAGTCAACAGTAGTGATAAACATTTAAAATCGGGAGTTTATGAGCTCAGATGTAATTTTTGCAATTCAAATTACGCGGGACAAACGGGTAGGAGCATACGTACTCGTTATGCTGAGCATGTTTCGGCCATAAAACACAGGAAGTTTTCAGCCATGGCGGTACACATGGAAGAAACGGGACATAAGTTCACGGACAAAAATAATGACGTCAAAATTTTGCATTTCGCATAGAAGGGCAGCTATATGAATATTTTGGAAAATATTCATATCATTACTTATCAGAGGTCAAAGGAATGCAATATTCTAAACGAGGTTAATTTTGAAACGAATGAATTATTTGATTTATTAGCAGATTACTTAAATAATAATAAACGCAAACCACCTCCTCAACCCCCACAGCAATAGGTTAATTCCAACATACATTCCTGACTCGAATTATTTTCATGACGCCACACCCAATTACCTTCCTGGGTGCTAGTTAGTGTTTTCTCCGCTTTTGGCAAGGTTATACGACACTTGTGTGCATTTCAGCAACGCACGTTGAAACTAGCAATGAGTAAATGTGTCAATGTTCCTCGTACCATATTTGTTACTTCAACTAATAAGTGTTTATTCCGTGAGTGACATTAATGTGTCGCATGACACGGGCCTAAAAAAGGAAGAACAAGAGAATAAATGTGAACTGTGTTTTTGTTATTTAGTGAGGTTATCGATGTAATTTGATGTTTTACACCAATTAGTGGGCTGAGGAAGGAAACATTATGTGTTTTCGAAACATGTACCTGTAGAATTTTTATGTAAGTAAAAAGTATTGATTTGGCGAGAAATTTATGTTATATTTCATGTTAACATGGTCAATACGTATCCTGGAATGAGTGCAATTAAGTATAAGGCTAGCCAGTTCAACAGGTTAAAATACAAATACAAAGATCTGAAAGTTAAATTGGCTAACGTCATTAAGTACATCGATTTCCTTAAGAAATGCAAGAAACACAAATTAATTCCTCAACATCTTAAGGGCTACCAAAGAAAAGGGCATTCCAACGCATACGAAAGACATACTCAATTCATGGTGAACAACAAAATTCTTAGTCGTGAAATAAAGTTTCTTTTCATGAAAAAGAACTACATCATTAATGCCTTATACCGCGCCCACTTAGAGGCAGCTAATTCTATAGATAAGAAAGAATGGGATAACTACCAAATCATCGTGAGTCATATAACGCATTCTTGCGTTATAAAAAGGTCAATACCAGTACCTAAAACAATATATTCTTTTATTTAGTCAACACGCAGAAAATGCCCAGTAACCAAAACTCACCTGATGTGAACAATTGCCATATTTTCCAAAGCCCAGTTATAAACTTAACTAATGTCAATTTCTGCAAGAGCGATCTAGAGATTCTCCAAAAGGGTCCCAAACACAGCTGGGAGCAAAATTTAAATAAAAACGATGTAACCGTCCTAGTAGCCGAAACTGAAATAGCCATCAGGAAACTGCCCATTGAAGAACAAAATGCTATTAGGTTTGAAACTAATAAGAAAATTAAGTAGATAATTAATTCAAGCAAGAAAAAGATCAATATAAGTTGCAATTTAAACAACAAGTTCAAAAGTCTCATCACCTAAATCAATGACAACAACATAATTATAACCAAATCAGATAAAGGCAACACAACAGTATTAATGAGCGAAGACGATTACGTCAATAAAACAATCAAGTTTCTTAATTCTGGCAATTTCACAGAAGTCAAAAAGGACCCTACCAACGTCATTCAGAAACGTTTGAAATAACTTTTGAAGAACACTATTTTTTATCTTAGATGAGAAGCAAGCAGATAAGCAAGTAAGCATGAACCCCGGCATTCCAGATTTGAGATCTCTTCCGAAAATTCATAAACCTAGCACCCCTATTAGGCCTATTGTAAACTTCAGGAATAGACCAACGTACACAATAGCGAAATTTGCCCAACAGTTTCTTAATAAACACTACAAACTCAAGGCCGACTGTTCTTTCGTTAACACCATGCATTTCTGTGAAAGAACCATAGACTTGAAAATAAACGAGAATAACACTATGCATTCGATCAACATTAAAGACATGTATACTAACATCCCGGTCAAGAAAACGATCAAGATCATCCAGGATAGATTAATTAATAGTAGTGAATTATCTAAAGTGGAAATCGAGGAATTTATTTCAATTTTAACCTTTGTCACCGACAACAACATTCTTTTGTTCAACAAGAAAATGTATAAACAATCCGAAGGCCTTGCAATGGGATCTCCACTATCGGGTGTCTTGGCCAACATTTACCTTGACCACATTGAACATGAGAAAATTATTAACCAAATTAATGGCATCGTTTTCTGGGGAAGATATGTGGACGATATTTTCATCATTATCAATAACCAAGTTCAAGCGATAGAGCAAATATTGGATGATTTGAACAAAATTGACAGCAATATTAAATTTACTTTAGAATCAGAAGTCGATAATAAAATCAATTATCTGGATATAACTGTGATTAAGAAAGACAATCGTCTGCAATATAAAGTTTACAGAAAACCATCGCAAACGAGTACAGTTATACGGCAGGATTCTAACCATCCGGGCGGACACAAGAATGCAACGTTAATACGCCTCATTAATAGAGCTTTAAGAATCCCTTCCTCTGATCATGACCGGAAGTAAGAAATTGTCATTATATATCAAATAGCTAAACTCAATGGTTACAACCACAATTATGTCAGCAGATTAATTTACAAGTTGCAAAACAGACCCTCAACGAAATTAGTTAGAGAGGACACAACAAAGAAAGCATTTGCCACCTTCACCTACGTAGATAGAAGCGTTTACACAGTAACCAACATCCTAAAAAAAACACAATATGAACGTCGCCTTTAAAACCAATAATTCTAATTTCAACCAATTTTTCAATTCCAATAAAGTCAACAGTAGAGATAAACATTTAAAATCGAGAGTTTATGAGCTCAGATGTAATTTTTGCAATTCAAATTACGCGGGACAAACGGGTAGGAGCATACGTACTCGTTATGCTGAGCATGTTTCGGCCATAAAACACAGGAAGTTTTCAGCCATGGCGGTACACATGGAAGAAACGGGACATAAGTTCACGGACATAAATAATGACGTCAAAATTTTGCATTACGCATCGAAGGGCAGCTATATGAATATTTTGGAAAATATTCATATCATTACTTACCAGAGGTCAAAGGAATGCAATAATCTAAACGAGGTTAATTTTGAAACGAATGAATTATTTGATTTATTAGCAGATTATTGAAATAATAACAAACGCAAACCACCTCCTCAACCACCACAGCAATAGGTTAATTCCAACATACATTCCTGACTCGAATTATTTTCATGACGCCACACCCAATTACCTTCCTGGGTGCTAGTTAGTGTTTTCTCCGCTTTTGGCAAGGTTATACGACACTTGTGTGCATTTCAGCAACGCACGTTGAAACTAGCAATGAGTAAATGTGTCGATGTTCCTTGTACCATATTTGTTACTTCAACTAATAAGTGTTTATTCCGTGAGTGACATTAATGTGTCGAATGACACAGGCCTAAAAAAGGAAGAACAAGAGGATAAATGTGAACTGTGTTTTTGTTATCTAGTGAGGTTATCGATGTAATTTGATGTTTTACACCAATTAGTAGGCTGAGGAAGGAAACATTATGTGTTTTCGAAACATGTACCTGAAGAAATTTTATGTAAGTAAAAAGTATTGATTTGGCGAGAAATTTATGTTATACTTCATGTTTCCATTTGTTGAACCAATCAGTACATGTATTCACTGTTTCCTGGAGCTCAGCGTGGTCGTCAGAACGGGAAGTTTCTCTGAATATCTTGAGTTCATCAGCGTACAGAAGAAGGGAACACGGAAAGTTTTGCACCCATGTGTTTATATCGTCCATATATAGCTCGAAGAGAAGGGGTCCCAGGATACTGCCCTGAGTTACTCCTGATAAGACTGGGAACCAGGACGATACAGACCCTGGAAGCACTACACGTTGTTGCCTATTGGGCAGGAAGCATTGTATTAGGGATAGGAAGGATCCATGTACGTTGTATCGTGAAGCAAGCTTGTGGAGGAGAAGGAAATGGTTCACGGAATCAAATGCTTTGGCCAGGTCAACGTAGATTATATCTAGCTGAGATTTTTGATCTAATGCAGAAATTATGTGATGGTTCAGAACAGTCAAATTTGTTAAACATGATTTTCCAGGGACGAAGCCATGTTGTTCTTCTGAGAGGTATGGTTTGGTGAAAGTGAGGAGACGGCAATGTATTATTCTTTCGAAGACTGAAGAGAGTATAGGGACGATAGATATAGGTCTGTATGAGGAAATTTCGTGCTTGCTGCCTGATTTAAAAGTCAGGAAAAGTGCCGGATGTCATTCACCAGTTGAGTATTACGGACAAGGGGATGCTGAGAGGTGCAGAGGTGTTTTTCAGGAATATAGGGCTTATGTCTGATGGTCCAGTAGATCGGTTTGTGGGCAGACTTTTTAAAATATTTTGGATTTCTTCGGGGTCGTTGAAATTTGAGACAGTGAATCAGAACAGACGCTAGTGAGTTGAGGGGGACTGGGGATTTGTACGGGAACTGAAAAGGTTGAGTGAAAATATTCATTGAAATGTGTGGACCTCGATTCAAATGGGATTTCTTCATTATGGAGGTTTAGATGAAGTGGAATTCTAGGAGTCTTTCTACGGGATGATATATGTGTCCAGAACTTCTTCGGGTTATTCTTGAGATTTCCTGTTATGGAAGAAATGTAGCGGTTGTAATCTTCTGTCATATGAACTCTTGAAATTTTCCGTAGGTGAATAAATACATTGCGTGTATGAGGATTAGGAATTGATTTCCACAGCGACCATGCACGAGTTTTATTTTGGAGAAGAAATTTGGTGTTCTGACTTAGCCAGTGCGGATATTTGTTGGATTTGGGTAGGGAGAAAGGAACGTGTTGTTTAATAGCCGAATAGATTAAATCCTCAAACAAGGTCACAGCGCTATTTACGTCTCTCTCACCTGTTAGAAGGCACCAGGTCAGAGATGATAAATCCTGATTGACAGCTTGCCAGTCGACCTTTCTCCAAAGAGGGAAAGCTTTCTTCTCCGCGGGTGGGCAGTTTTTATGTCTGCTGGCTGGGACGGGGAGGGTAGCTTCTATTGAACTATGGTCGGTGTTCAGGATATTTCTTCCAACGGCCACGGTGACATTACGCAGGGTTGAAATTATGAGGTCCAGTGTTTCGGATTTCCTTGTTGGGTGCAGGTTGAACTGTTTCAGATGTAGACCGTTTATAAAATTTGATAAGATGAAAGTATCTACTGGGGGAGAGTGTATGGTACCATTGTCTATTGATGTCCAGGAGATATGGGAGTTAAAATCACCTTGTAACACTATTTCATTTTCTTGGTTGAGGGCAAGAACAGTAGAGTTGAAACATTCTTCTAAGGTGTCAATTTTGCTGGTAGGTGGACGGTATAAGCACCCTACGAGTAAATTCTTCCTTTTTGGGATATTAATCTCAACCCATATTATTTCACAGGAAGTTTCTAAATCAGGCCAATGTTTTGCCTTTTATTTGTTATGAACTGCGATTGAAACTCCACCATCCCTTGAAGACCTATCGCGCCGAAACACATTGAATTCAGACGAAAACGGAAGTTCCCCGCATGATACGAAGTCTGACAACTATGTTTCTGAGAGGCAAAGGATATCAAATTGATTAACTTCCGTTACATTTGCTAAACAGTCGGTTAGTTTGTTCTTGATGCTCTGTGCGTTTTGATAGTAGAGGTTAAGGGGTCCTGGGTTTAGATGTATGTCACCTGATAACAGTAGCAGTATCAAGCAAACCGCTCTGGGGGGAAACACGGCAACGCTGCACCGGTCCACGAGGTGTGGCGAGGACATGGTGCAGTACTGGGAGACCACAAGCCGCTGCGGTAGAGAATGTAAAATGTCTCTCTGCACAGCACCACCGAACTTCTTGATCACACGACACATCACTACGGTCGGAAATTATTTCTGACACAGCTGCACACCATATAGCACACTTGAACAGGCAAAACACCACTAAAATACAGTAATATGTCAGAGCTACTGAAACACGAGGTCTATCACTTGCCGCCATCTTTGTTACTCCAAACTCTTCGGTCCTATGCCTTTTATACCGATTATACCCCTTGCGTGGTCGATAATTGGTATCATAGGGTACTTTTCTATAACTTAGTTATTACGTGTATATCCCCTTGCATACACGTTAGTGTTGGGATATGCATACTTCTGTGGACGCAGTTGCGTAAAATCGGGCTGTGTCAAATTGGGCTGTACTGAACAGAGCTGTTCCGTCGCATTAGACTGAGATTTAACTCTTACATGGGAGATACCTGCGGGATAATTTCACTCCTCTCCTGTATTCTAGGCTCCATTTTACTCTGATCGACTTTCACTTCTATTGATTTTAATCTAGTTTCAAGACCTGTTAAACTATCAACCTGAGAATTTTGTAGAACATTAATCCTCTTATTAACGTCCTCCCTCACATCAATTATTTCCCTGCTAGCTTTAAATTCGCTAGTGGCAAGTTTTTGTTCCAAATCATTTTTAAGTTACTAGGAGAACCTGTCTCCTCACCACCAGACATGCTGAATATAACACACAAATACTAAAAAACATGGACACCACTTCACCAAACGAAGCATAAACACCACAAAGTAACCACATTTGCCATCAAATGAAACTTCTTAAATGTATTGCGGTAACTTAGAATAAGCTTAACATTACCTAATAATTGCGTAATATTTTAATCATGGAATTCCCCATAACCTATACACAAGATGCGTGATGATTTATATCAGCTTATGATTAAAGTAGTGGGTACGGAGAATTCTGCCGCACCCATTTTATTTGTACCCGACTATACATGTTAAAATAATTCATATCTCTCGAACGCATGGCCCGATTTCGACAAATGAGGTGTCGTTAGACTCGAGCTGACGTCCTCTTTCCTATGGAGCACTCGGTATATTTTTGAAAAATTATTTGAAAATTTTTGTTTTCGAAAGTAGGTGATAGTTTGAAAACCAAACATGATAGAATGTTGTGCCATGGCTCAAACGAACGGTCTCTACGTCCTTTATTTTTTATAATTAATCTTTTTTATTTTTTATGTTTTTTGAAAACAGTCCAAATTTGAAATTCCTATATTTTGTAAACTAGGACTTTTACAAAAACGTTTGTTTGACATAAATGAAAGGTCCCTACGCCCTCTATCCCCAAAATAAATTTCAAGCCTGTAGGACTAAAACTGTGCAGTAGTGGGATGTGGACAGCTCCGCTTACCAGCCTACTTTCCTACGAACTTTGCCGATATCTTCCGAACGGATAGTCGGATTTTAACGAACGAGGTATTGTTGGCGTTGGGATGACGTCTTAATTGCTGAGAATGTGTGTTGGTATTTTAAAAAATGAAAATTTTTGTTCTTTGGATTGGCGCTATTTTGGAAATTGTGAATTTTGGGGAAAAGTTTGTTTGACGTTAGTGAAAGGTGGGTATGTCCTCTAGGTGGGCAGCAAGTTTCAAGGGTTGAGGAGAAAAAAATGATAGCCTACTTTCTCGTGAACAATGGTGAAAATTGGCGAACGGATGGTCAGATTTTAACAAATGAGGTGTCGTTGGACTCGAGCTGACGTCGTCTTTCCTATAGACCACTCGTTATATTTTTCAATTTTTTTTTGAAAATTTTTGTTTTTGAAAGTAGGCGATAGTTTGAAAACCAAACATGATAGAACGTTGTGCCATGGTTCAAACGAATGGTCTCTATGACCTTTATTTTTTATAATAAATCCTTTTTATTTATTTAGATTTTTTGAAAAGACTTGAATTTTTATTTATTTTTATTTTGGAAACTAATACGTTTACAAATAAGTTTGACATAAATGAAAGGTCTCTACCCCCTCAACCAAGAAAATAAATGTCAAGTCTCTAGGACAAGATCTATGCATTTTAAATTTAAAAAAATTAAATAAAAGAGTGTTTGTAGACAGAGAGCCGGTAGCGCTTGACTTATGTTACAACGAGGCTATGACTGGCCATGGTGGATACGGGAAATGGCTATTTCGACGGGGCGATGTATGGAAAAACGAGGGGTCGCTTTTCGATATTTTTTCCTATGACGAATGAATGAAGGAGAATATTTTGAAATGTGACAAGCATGCTAAGATTTTTTACCCCTGAAGGGGATCTTTAACGTTTTAGTTAACGGTGATGAGCGAGATCGTTCTCTGACACAACAAACGGTTGTAGGATATGACCAAGTGATTCTTAGACGTTGGCGATCTCGGTGACCGTGCCCGGAAGAAATGAATTGCTATTTTGGTGGGATGGCGGGGCAGCTTATGACGGTTGGTTTTGTAATATTTCCTATGACGGATAGAGGCGAATATTTGAAAATGTGTTAAGTGTGCTAGGATTTTTTACCCCTGAAGGGGAACTTTAACATGCTAGTTAACGGTAATAAGCGAGACTGATGTCTGGCACAGTAAATGGTTTTAGAATATGGAAACCTATAACATTTGCTCGACCAAGTCATGTGCATGTACGCAAAGAGCCAAAACGGTAAGGTCATTGGCCTGTAATGTTATAAACTAAATATTGAACTGGGTAAAGTCATGTGTTTTAGGGTGAAAGTATGTGGTTAACATGATAATGTATTGAGGATGGCCGCTTGGTAGTAATTATTATTATTACAGTAAAATGTTTAATAATAATAATAATAATAATAATAAGACACACACGTTTTGAATGCTACAGAACTGTGTTGCTTGCTTGCACTCAATCCACGACCTGGCCAGGCCTTATCAAAGAGACTGCTGATAACACAAGAATGTCTACGTGGGCAGGAAGTAAAGGGTCATGTTACTTGGCTGGTAGAGGCTAGCAAGTCTGTCGTTTAAACAGACCTGGTAGAGGCTAGGAGGTCTGGCGTTTAAACAGAGAGACCGCCATTTTGGTTCCTAGACAGCCTTACTACCGATGTATAAGAGGCAGCCATTATGGTTCCTTATTAAAAACATGAAACTAGTATAAGGTACACGAATTTTATTCAGATTGAGGAATGTGAAGAGGCGTGGGAACACGTGTGAGAGAGACAACATTTCAAGGTCAAAACGCTGAGAAAATGCAACTCTTTCTGTTGCTAGGCTAACTGATAACGATTGCGTTAGTCATGCACTTGCCATTTTAGCACGTGGACGTATATAGTAGAGCTCTAAACTGAACTTTGGAAGAAAAATCCTTTTTTTTTGTAAGTACCTATGAATGATTATTCTCCCCCTCTACAAGCTTGACGTTGGTTCAACAACCACGTCAATGAAAATAGAATTAGTTACATCATGCTGACATGCAAACCTTCATGCAAAATAAAGGGTTTTTTTGCCAATCACTAAATTACCACAACATATTAGAATATGAACTCTTCATGCCAAATAAAGTCTTTTCACATTCTTCCACCAATTTTAAATCACACTAGCATCTCGTTTCCAGGTTTTGACATCATGTCAAGAACGTTTGCTAGTACTATCACGCTTAAAAAAAATCTTACAATGACACAAAATTACAAATACAGGTTTTCTCGTACAAATACAATATAAATTTGTATCTACGAAGTCTTCAAACATAGACGAAGGTAGTTTCCCATTCGTACAGATCCCTTGGCGACAGCTTAGTCATCCGGGCTCTGGATAGCCTCACATTATACACCAAAGAATCTTCACTGCAGAAGCAATCTCCAAATAAATAGGGCTGAAATCAATTTCGCTTGGGACAGTACCATGTAAAAAAGGATCTTACAACTAACACACAATAAAATTATTTTCGAAACAGCATAATATGTAACCTTTCAATTAAATCTGGCAAGAGTTTAGACAAAATCGAATTCCAAGAAAGAAAAATTCCCACATCTTTTACAATCAAGGTTTTAAGTTTTACAATCCGTGTTTTTTAATCTTTTTTATTTCATGTACTCATATGTAATAAATATTTCTCACCGTTAACAACCAAAATAATCTTTTCATTATACAGACATTATTTCCAAATAAAATGAACTCTCTTATTAACAGACAACAAATACTTTCCACCTACACAGATATAGACTTAAATGTAAATGAGCTTGCTTGCTTGTCAAAGAAAATAATAAAAATTTCACAGAACTAACTAAATGCAGGTTAAATCCTTCATCGCCCATCTGTTTCCACTCATAGAAACCATGACCAGACACACACCAACCAGAGGAAAAAACAAAAGACGAATCGCCCATAAAATTCGACCAAACAACGAACAAATTCCCAAAAATGAAAAATATAGCAGAATCAGACAACACGCACAAACCAACAAAATAAATACACAACCCTTTCATAACACCACTTACATAACCTCCATTTCACACAATCAACAAAATTACAAATTACCACCCACAAATTACCCAGAAAATACCAGAATATAACCAAGTTCTCGTTAAAACGCCCATTCAAACACAATGACACAAATATACTATTAATTAATTAATTAATTAATTAATTAATATTAACAAACACTAAACTTACAACTAATAATTACTTTCTTTCACCTAAACTAGATCCCATACAGAAAATGTCAAGGATCGTAAGGTAATTCTCTTAAACTAATAATTACCTCATTGAAAGGTATTTTAACAAATACTAGATTATACTTTCGGTAATAACTTAAATTAATAAGTTAACCCAAAAATCGCTAGAAACCTAACCTTATTTTGAAACCATAACAAGAAACGAAACATCCCACCAAAATTAATATGCAAAGCTAACATCTCACACTCAAACATACATGCACTCGATAAACAAAGGTTGTGTCCATTTTAAAGATCTGCACAAATTTAGAAATTACATACATAACGAATAAAATTATCAAAATCCAAAAAACGATGAAAGATCTCAAGCAAATCCCAAGATCAACCAAACTACTCTACAATAAATTAATAACCAGACCACACGTACAGACAAACAAAATCACATAAGAAAG
This sequence comes from Meconema thalassinum, assembly GCA_946902985.2. Lineage (NCBI taxonomy): Eukaryota > Metazoa > Arthropoda > Insecta > Orthoptera > Tettigoniidae > Meconema > Meconema thalassinum. Next base: position 347,200,335 of record OX336390.1, read on the forward strand.
CTTACATTCCTACACCCATAACCTCAAAAAATCACATCTTACATACAACAAGTTACCACCCACAAATATCCCAAAAATCTACCAAAAATTAGAACACCAACATACACAATATAAAATTACCCTGAAATACTATTAATATGTCGACTCATCACCATAATTACCCTTGACATATTCTCTTCGACCAACAGCAACAATTACCTTTCGACATACTTCTTATAACCTCAACTCACCTGTAAGTCTTTACATTCCGAAATCAACAAGCGATTAAAAGTGCACTCTAGACACTTACTTGGAGACTCAAATGGAATTGTTTCGTAAATACCTACCATCACATTTTTGAACACCTTATATCGCCCAATCAAGTCCCATTCCTTGATAATATTAGGATCGTAAGATGCCCAATGATATCCTAACGAGATCCCAATTTATATATTCTGTTATACATTAAAATACCTTAAAACCATTAAATATAATAAAACCCTAAACTTATTTTACCATCACAAGCAACAACAAACCACCCAATTACCAAAACAAAGCTAAATATTTACGATCACTCAACGTCCACGCTTACCATACACACAAGAAAATGATTTTGTCTGTCTAGTACAATTTAGAAAATTGTACTCACATAACAAAATACCCATACCATGCACACAAGAAAATGATTTTGTCTATCTAATACAATTTAGAAAAATCACACGTGCAGAAAAAAAACGTACCAATAGCACACACAAAACGTACATACTAGAGGAATAATCAATTGCCGTATACAATTTTGAAGATACAAGTTTACAGACCCTATTTCATATCGTTAGCACCTTTCTTCACATGTGACACGTGCACCCTGAAAATTCTCTTTTTAACAGTATCACTGACCAGAAGAGTAAAGGGAGTCAAGAAACTAACAACCTTAAAAGGGCCACGAAACCTCTCTCTTAGTTTTCCCGACTCTTTTGATCCAACCTCCTTCAAAGAAAAATTATTCACGAATACAGCATCTCCAATTTGAATTGAATTAGGCTTACGTCCCTTGTTATATCTATTTTCCAACTTCTCGTGTGTAACTTTCATGTTGTCTCTGCCTTCCTCCATATCGTTTTGATATCATTAAAAGAGTATTGCTCTGGAAGCAACTGATTAATTGTCCAAAGATTGCCTAAGGGAGAATTCGGAACGAACGAAAACATCAGGTTGAAGGGAGTAGTCTTGTGCGACTCGTGGACAGCTGTATTAAAAGAGTACATTAACCAAGGAAGACATGTATCCCACAAGCTGTGGTCTTTATGGTGATATGCTATTAATGCTGCCCTCAAGTTGCGGTTCACCCTTTCAGCGTAAGAACCCTTCGGATAATAAGGAGTCGAAGTTATGTGAGATATTGCTAATTCAAAGAGAAAATTCCTGAAGATAGTTGAAGTAAAACATTTTGCATTGTCAGTGACCAAAAACTGACAAGGCCCAAACGCTGCAAAAATGTTTTCTAGACATTTGATTACAGTCTGCGTTGTCGCAGATCTGGTTGGGAAGATCCAGTTATATCTCGTAAACCCGTCTGTGCAGACAAGGGCAAACCGGTTTCCTGACCGAGACCTTGGAAATGGTCCAATAAAATCTAGAAACAATTTTTCCATAGGATTCTTAGCAAGATCAGAGGATAATAAACCCAGTTTGGTATTTACTTGAGGTTTCGCTAACTTACACACATTACAATTATTTACCAACTTTCTGATATCATTATCCATATTTTTCCAGATAAAGTTTTCTCTTACTCTACGCCTTGTCTTAAAAACCCCTAAATGTGCTCCTATAGGTGACTCATGAAAATAGCGAAATAATTCAGATACCGGAACAGTAGGTAGTACAATCTTACCAAGTTTATCATGCCGCGCCGTACAACACAAAATATTTCCCTTGATAGAGTATGGTTTTACTATCTCTCCACCTTCAATCCTCTTAATTATTTCCCCAAGCAAAGGATCTTCCCTCTGATATCCTGAGACATCTCTAAATAATAGAGGACAGTTGGATAAAATAACATTAAAAGAATTGTCTAACGAACAGGCACCATCCTGTCTAGCCACCATGTCACAAGACTCAGAAGCGTCACCAAACATTCTACTCAAACAGTCAGCTATTACGTTATCACTCCCCTTGATATGTTTTACATTAAATTTAAACGATGATATCCTCGTTGCCCAGCGCGCTATGCGTCCAGTCTTCCGGGGCCTTCCTAGAACCCAACTTAGCGCCTGGTTATCAGTTTCCAACTGAAACTCAACGTCTTCAAGATATAATTTAAACTTTTCAAGCGCAAACATAACTGCCAACCCTTCAAGCTCGTAGACTGAATATTTGAACTCTGCCTCAGACAATGTTCTTGATGCGTAGGCAATAGGCAACCTGTCACCGTCATATTGCTGCAAAATCACTGCTCCAATTGCTCGATTTGAAGCATCAGTTTGTACTATAAACCGTTTACTAAACTCGGGAATCGCTAATATCGGAGCATTTATCAACGCCATCTTTAGATCTTCGAAAGCAGATTCCTGTGACGGACCCCAAATAAACTCGGTGCCTTTCTTACGTAAACCATTGAGTGGGGCAGCACGATTGGCAAAATTAGGAATGAACTTTCTAAAGTAATTCAACATGCCAATGAAGCGGGCAATTTCTTTCCCATTTTTGGGAGGTTTAAAATCACGAATGGTCTGGGTTCTTGAGTGATCGACTGATACTCCAGAAGAAGAAACTATGTGCCCTAAAAATGAAATTTGTGGCTTTGCGAAAGATACCTTGGATGGTTTTACAGTTAACCCAGCCTTTTTAGACGAGCCAATACTTCCTTGACATGCTCCATATGTTCTTCAAAAGTTCTACTAAAGATGACCACATCATCAAGATAATGGTAGACAGATTTGAATTTAATACCATCAAAAAAGTTGTCTAACAGGCGACTAAGAACAGCAGCACCTGTAGATAGGCCAAAAGGAAGACGTTGGAATTCGTAAAGATTCCAATCCGTAGTAAATGCAATTACATGTTTTGACTTCTCAGCTAAAGGAATTTGCATGTACGCCTTGTTTAGATCTAATACGGTAAATAGATTCGCTCCCTGGAACCAGCCCAAGCATGACTGTAAATCTGGAAGAGGGATTTGCTCTAAGATAACCTTCTTTTTTAAGGCACGGTAGTCAACCACAGGTCTAAATTCTCCATTAGGTTTGGGCACTAAGAAAATGGGAGATGAATAGGAAGAAGTAGATTTCCTAATTACTCCCTCATCAATCATCTCATCGATGATACCTTTCAAAACCTTCATCTTTGGTGGGGCCAGACGGTAAGGAGAAGACCTAACAGGCACTGAATCGGATAACTCATCTCATATTCCAAAATATTCGTTACACCTAACCTGTTGGTTAAAACATCAGTAAACTCAGAGCATAGTTTTCGAATACTATTAGCTTCATCCTCCCTTAGATGTCCCAGCTCCAAATCTTCAATATCATTAGGTTTGTCACCACTCTGAGCAGCATTAATACCAACACCACAAGTAGAATTATTACATTTTAACCTTAAACGGGGCTTAAACTTAAATTGACATGATTGATCCCTCAGATCAATCAGTAACCCAACATGTGCCAAAAAAATCAGCACCAAGGATGACATTGCAAGACAGACGATGTACGACCCATAACCTAAATTTCCACGTGAAACTTAATATCCTGATCTTAACTGTTATGTACCCTTTAATATCCAGAGAAGAAGAATTTGCGGATCTCACATCATTATTTTCGGCAATCAGTTTTCCAAATTTACATACAGATTTCATATTATTAAACCATGCTAAGCTTAAAAATGAACTCACACTCCCAGAGTCAATAAGTGCAGAAACCGGCTCGTTATTAATGTCAATGACAATAAATGGAGAAATTCCATGAGCAACATCAGTGATGCGGTTACAAATCTTTTTACTTTTGACCAGACCTCGACAAAAATTACTGTCACGTGAACGTTTACATTTCTTTTTTGACACATTAGAATACCAAATTTTATCATCTGATGACGTCTTGTTAACATACGATAAAGATTTATTGTTATATTTAACATCACACCAACGACTAATATGGGCATATGACCCACAACGATCACATCTCCTACCATTGTTGCTACCCCTATCGGGTCTCTTGAAGTTATGCCACTGAGGAGTATCCGCACCCACACGAACTGGTACTAGTTCTCTGCTACTATGCTGAAAATCATTACTAAGAAAAATATTTCTACTCTGGTCAGGCTGGTTATATCTGTCAGCATGCTGCATCTCTTCACGCTTCTGCAAATAATTAGTATCAACAATAGCTCCAGAAGGAGGGAAACAAATAGAACATAACCTCCCTGGACCATCCATGCGCCTTAAATTAGGTTTATTAACTTTCACTGCTTCGAAGATAATATCGTTGAACTCTTTATAGCTTTTGGGTTTGGTATCCATAGCTAACGATAATCTATAATTAGGATTAATTCCCTCCACCATTGAAGTAACGATTTGTTGTTCAGACAACCCAACAGCAAATAACCTAGCATACCATCTGATGTCCATAAAATAATTACTTAACGTTTCGTCCATGCGTTGTACTCGAAACAAATAATCCCTTTGTAAATCAGACAACAGACGAGGTGAAATAAAATCATGTAAAACTTCAGATTGAAAATATTCCAAAGAATAATTAGCAGACATGCACTCGAGTAACTTGTCTCGAAGTAAACCATTCGTACATGGGTATACGATCCTAAAAATTTGCAACTCGGATAACCCATACATGACCGCAGCATCTCTTAATTCTATCACCTTCCTTAAAAATTTTACCAATAGGTCACTATCAGTGCCATCGCACACATGGAAGTCTTTTAGAATTAAATTCACAGGGTTGGGAATATTTTGGAACCTAACACCATTATCAGGCATGGCATGCATCGGTACGTTACTCTGAGACCAAGCACAATTTCTCAATAGAGGATTGAAAATATCACAATCAATCGCTTCACTTTTATCTAATAGACTCCTCCCAGTCTGCACAGACTTGCTAACACCAGAACAGCTATAATTCAGATTAAATGGAGTCCTAATCGCAGAAACATTTGGTACAGAATTATTTACCGAGATACATTTTTCTATGAAATTGCTTTGCTTGTTCACATCAGGCCTAATTGTACACGACCTACCCCTGGATAAACTGATTGACGACCCTACCAGACTATTAATATCAGAAGTATTCCTATTTTCAAAATTATCAATTATCTACCATGTTTTCATTTTCACTCAATGGCACACGTTCTAAATTCTCGATAATATTAAGACCATCACTATTTTCACACGCTTCATCACAATTATTAATACCACCACTCGCACACACAATAGAATCATTACTCTCATCTTCAGAAACCTCAGCAAAGATTTTGTCATAATACTCAACAAGTTTAGCTCGCAATCTAGATAACTCTTCAGAAAATATCTTATCACTTCGTGACCAAACTTCAATCAAGTCGTGCAATCTATTAATCCAATGAATGGATCTGTACTTAATACGATTCAATTGCGAAGCAGACTGATTTCCAACACAATTCAAACCACCTAACGAATCCAATAAGCAAGAAACAGAGGGTACATTGTCAGACTTACCTACATCCCAACAGATATTGTCATGTGAGGGAATGACAACAGGCACACCTTTTAGTTTCCGTAAAGCAATGACATCTAATTCTCGATGATAGGATGGAGATCCATTTCTAATCAATATCTCATAGGCCACCTCACTTTTATTCAAGTATGAAATGGCAGGCATAGCTCGATTATCCATTTGGTTTTGGTGTAAAATAACATGAAACAAAAAATACAATAATTAGAGATTATATTAAAATATCATGAACACTTTACGTAATTTCATTTAATATCTAATCACTTCCATGTCTATAACCAGCAAGTTAACCTCAATTAAATATAGATGTGGTAAATAATCTTAACCACGCTCATGATACAAGTTGACACGCAGGACGATTCCCCTTAATTGGAATGACCAGGCCCAAAAGAAACAACATACCCAGAATAGTAATCCGAGACTACAGTACTAAGCCAAGACCTAGAAATGATACACTTGCGTTCCTTAAATGAACAACTTCTATTGACATTTTTCAACATTATATTTACAATAACATTAACAACAAGATTAGATTTAACAAAACTAGAAGATGTGGAAATAGTTCACGTTCCCAGTACTTGCCTTTGCACGGAGAAAGACTTATGTAGTCCAGCATACATGTCACGACAGTTACCCAACTATCAATCATATAGGCCTCATTATCATCGAAGGAATAGCCTACAATTTCAATCTTAGAATTTTTCATCAGCTGCATGAAGTAAGGTACTTTCAAACACTTTAAGAACTTCACGTCGTATTTTCAAAAGCTCACACACGTTGTCATACATATAAAACTTATGGCCAAACCAACCCACCATTAAAATCTTTTAATTTCCAGAAGAACTTCATAAGAAGACAGAACTTCAGCAATGGCTCCCTCGATCCTTCTCTGTTCACATCCCAGCAGACTGTCATGCATAGTTAAGAAACCCAACAGAAGATCCGAAAAAAAAAATACTACATTGCCAGAGGGGCACTTACAGAACTAAACTCACTCCCATACTCCCAAAGAATAACATAACCGAAACCTAACTGAAGCCTACAATATCAACATTTACATACAATATATATATATCAGCAGTAGTTTCAAAAAGTCACTCCACTAGTGTAATACAAATACATGCAGGATTAAGCAGCCCATAGGCTATTTAGTTCCGTGTGGGAACTCGCAGTAAATAACTACTCACTTCTTACCAGTCCAAAGATCTTCACAGATCTTTTCATAATCATCATCAAAAACAAAGAGCAATTGTCTTCAAAACATCAGGATGACTGGTCATGCGCATAAGATACATATAGCAGACCCAAGGCTACTATCAACTTCTTACCGTGGTGCAGCTCTCTAGCGGCAAAACAGAGAACTGATATGTCCACTGCAGGCAGAGTCCTAGAAACCATCGACTAAACAGAGCAGTAAGGGTAAGAAGTGACGTATTAACGGCACAATTATTTTAATAATGTCATGCTAATGAACCTAAAATTTGTAGTTATTGATCAGGTAATTAATGATTTTTATTTGTTTATTTGTTTGCAGATAACCGGTATACCTTACATGTCAGAGATACAAGAAACCATTGCACTTTTGGGCCCACTATAAGGAAACAGGAACAAGCCAGTGCAAGTGAAGGTGAGATTTTTTTTAAACTAACTTGTTTCATTTTTTTGTTTCATATTATTTTATTTTATGAAATGCATGTATTAACCTGAATTTAGGTATTTATAGCGGTTTATTTTATTTATTTTTAGAAACTTGGAAAGAAAAGCCTTACCACTGTAGCAGTTGCTGAAAACCCAAGACGCAGTAGAGTGCAACCATTGTTTCCAGACAGTGAACTATTGAAAACTCAGGTAAGTCTAACTTAAACATGCTATTCCATTTTACCATTACTGAAAACTCGTAGACAAAAATTTCATTACCTGTTCATGACTAGGACGATGATTGCTTTCTTTAATAATGGCCATGTATTGACAAACGGTACAAGACTATATTGGTTGTTGACTGGGAAAAGTACAAGGCTATGTTGGATTCTCTTAAAATAAACAAAATTAAATTAAATTTATGGGTGGTTTCCTATGGACTCAATAAATATCCACAGGTTTGAACAAGATAATCTGAACAAAATGATATGATATTTATTTTTGTTTATATATTGGTTAAAGGGAAATTTAAATGACTGCAGCTTTATAAAAAAAGTACATGGGTTACTGTTAGTGCAGACATACAGTTTATTTTTTAAATATTTTATGGTGTTTTTTATTTCATGCCAATTAACGTTAAAGTTTAATTACAAGTATTGATTGATTGATTGATTGAGTGATGAGGTTTTTTTAGGTGTGGTCATACGCCATTAACATAGTAAACAGACAGTGATAAAAAGCATACATTGTGGTTTAAAGAACTGTGTGCAACGTTAATAACTTACAATAAGAAAAAGTTTTATTATAACACATGGCGTTAGTACCAAATATAACAAGTGAACAAGTTGGTTTAACACGTGGGTTAAATTTAAAATCAGAACATGATCGTTGGTTAACATTTGATTCCTGGCATGTAGGCTTTTGTCAACACACAAACTTGCAAATGCCGTTTTTTTAACTTGAACCGATAATATGTGGTGCGCTGTGTGTTTTGTCGTATTGAACTTTCACACTGGGAAGAAGGGGATGATCCCTTTAGAGACCATTTGCGATGGTCTCCTTGTTGTCCTTACATGCTTGGAAAACAAGTGGGTAACATACCCGTGTATTCATTTTACCGAACCACAACGCCATTGGCCGCTACTTACGTTGCTGAATCACAAATAAATAATAATAATAATAATAATGATGTATTACCAGCCAACAACGGTAGTGTCGATATATGTGTTCCATATGCCATAGACAGTGTTGAATTGGCATGTGCTTTTGAAAAATTGGGAGTTTGCAAGACTAAAGCACTAGCACACCCCGAGTACAGCTCTGTTGAAAAACGTTTAGAATCTTATAATAATGTTTGGCCATTAATATTAAATCACCTTACCAAACAGCTAAGTGAAGCTGGGTTTTTTTACTGGTGAAGGGGATAAAACAAATGTTTTTATTGTGGATTTGCTTTATAGGATTGGCAAATGACTGATGAACCCTTTGTGCAACACGCTCGTTGGTTACCTAACTGTAAATACATGGTGTTGCTTAAAGGTCAGGAATTCGTAAAGAAAACGTGATTGCAGCACAAGACATAAAAGTGCCTTTATAAGAGTTAGAACATGCGGAGCAAATACATGAGGCTAAAAAAAAAAGACTTGTCTCACGAACAGATACAAAAGTGTGACCAACAATTATGTAAAATTTGTTATCAAGATGAACTAGGTGTTGTATTTTTGCCTTGTGGACACATGCTAGCCTGTGTCAAGTGTGCATTAGAACTCAACACTTGTGCTATATGCAGAAAAGCAGTATCTGCTACAGCTGGGGCATTTCTTGCATAAATAGTATAATTTATTAGCCATGCATAGAGCAAAATCCCTAATTACACAATATTATTAAAGCTGTTGTACTGTGTAATAGATATGCTTTTCTTTTGTTTATAGACTACTACAATGAATGTTTTGAATGCTGTGGGTCAAGCATGTGGCTTAGAGACAATGAAGCTCAGCGAATTACCAACGCATATTCCATTCCGCATTATCAAGATTCGGAAATTGAAAACAGCATATGGTGATCGTGTACTTTGTGTACACAGACGTCTTTTGAGTATCGTCTTAAATCGTTACACGTATCACAACGTATAAAATAGGATTTAAGACGACACTCAAAACACGTTTCATATTCATTAAGTCCGTAATTATTAGGAACCATTTTCTGCCAACAGGTGCTTACTGCATATGGCAAGGCTTTACACTCCTGGGTTAGTCAGTCTTTCTTGCTAAGGATCATCTATATACCCTAGACAAGGCTATACATGTTAGTTCTGAACACTAAGTGTTAATTGTATATTATAATTATATGCACAGCTTATACATGCACGTTTTGCATGCAGTCAAACTTTGTAAGATAGTTACATACAACACGCAAAGTATGTTTCCGCTAGCCAGCGGTGGATATGAGTACTCACTGGTGATATGCGAGGTGAGCTGATTTGCTCACACATTTGCTCCCAAATCCCCCCCAAATATTGACTCCCATATTGGCTCCCACATTTGTCCCCATATTTGCTCCCACTTTTGCCCCCATGTTGACTCCCACTTTTGATCCCATATTGGCTCTTATATTGGCTCCCATATTGGCTCCCAAATTTGCTCCCAACTTTTTGCTCCCCATATCAATGCCAACACTTATAACTATAAACAGCAGCAAAATGTAAATGGAATAATATTTCTGATAATGTTCAAAACAAAAGTCATGAGGTCTTGGGTTTGAATTCTCAACTATGGTTGTCAGCCAATGAGTTACACTACAGAAAACCTTTATTTGTGTGTTGTGTTGCATGATAATTTGCCCATCTGGCGGTGTAGTGGCTACTATACTTGGATGTTATCCCAGAGGTTTTGGGTTCCAACTCGACTATGCCCAGAAATTAATTCTTGATCTGAGATTTGGAAGGTTAGGTTAGGTGAAGTTAGGTTAAGTGAAGTTAGGATAGGTAGTTGGGTTAGGTTAGGTTAGGTTAGGTTGGATAAAGTTAGGTTAGGAAAAGTTTGGTTAGGTTAGGTTAGGAGAGATTGTTTTAGTAAAACACCACATTTGCCCCCACTCTTTACTCACACATTTTGCTCCCACTTTGTGCACCCACTATTGCTTGCACTTTTTTGCTCTCACTTTTTGCTCCCACTTTTGCTTTCACATTTGCTCCCACTTTCTGCTCTCATATTTGCTCATACTTGTTTGCTCCCCCTTTAGTTTACACATTTTGCTCCCACTTTTTGCTCCCACTTTTTGCTCCCATTTTTGCTCCCACTTTTTTGCTCCCATATTTGCTTCCACAATTTTTTTGGCTCTCATATTTTCTCCCACTTTTGCTTACACTTTTTCCTCCCATATTTTTCTCTCACTCATATATTGTGAAACGAACCAATAAAAATGGAACTGTTATATGGCGTTGTTCTAAACAACGTTCAAAACAATGTCGCAGTGAGTTAAAGAGTAAAAATAGTGAGGTTTTAAGTGTCAGTGATCATCAATGTAGTGTACTACATGAAACATTGCCTATACTTGCCCCTACTTTTTTTCTCTCATATTTGCTCCCACTTTTGCTTTCACATTTGCTCCCACGTTTTGCTCCTATACTTGCTCCTACTGTTTTTTGCTCTCATATTTGCTCCCACTTTTGCTTACACTTTTTGCTCCCACTTTTTGCTCCCACATTTGCATCCATATATGCTCGCACATTAAACTATTGTTCTTATTACCAAGTTGTCTTTACTAGAGCTTAGCCTATACTTGACAGTTGATATGGAAGTATCAGTGACTAGGTATGGTAAGCCTCATGCATTCTATAAAGGATATTCATATATTGTGAAACGAACCAATAAAAATGGAACTGTTATTTGGCGTTGTTCTAAACAACGTTCAAAACAATGTCGCAGTGAGTTAAAAAGTAAAAATAGTGAGGTTTTAAGTGTCAGTGATCATCAATGTAGTGTACTACATGAAACATTGTTGCTGTCAACAGAAAAGCATAAAAATGCTAAAAAGCAAGTGCTACAAAACAATACTAGTATTGAAAATAATTCAATGTTCAAAAAAACCTTAACATTATCAAAAGCCACGCAGACTCTACACGAGGACACTGTAGAGGAAGAGGAAGAGGAACAGGAACAGGAACAGGAACAGGAAGAGGAAGAGGAACAGGAATATTTAACTGGTTTTAGTAATGTTGAGGATAATGTTGAGGATAATTATAGTGATTATAATAATAGTGATATAGATCATGCTGCTTATGATTATGATAGTGATAATGATCCGAAACAAGACAATAAAAATATCTCCAACAAGCTTTGTTTTTAAAACTATAACACACTATCGTAAAGGCAAAGACTTGTATTAAGTGTGCTTTTTATTGTCATAATCATGTATACTCTGCAATGTTAAATATTCTGGCTTCTGTAGAAAATAAAACAACATTGTACCATTATTTTCATTTATTTACAAACTTTATATACATTTTTTGTTTCATGATAATATTTTTAAGACAATACTAAACACTAAAACATTATTATTCTATACACATATTTTTCTATCAGCCTATTGTCATGACTTATATCTTCCATTATTATTTGACATTTTTTTATTTATTTAATTAAAACGAACCATGCAACTATTGATTTTAAAACATTCATAAATTAAGTGTACAGGTTGTACAAAAAACACTCTCCGACAAATCATTAAACCGTGTAGGCAGAAATGTCTCAAAGTTTTCACATACACAAAGTACACGATCACCATATGCTGTTTTCAATTTCCGAATCTTGATAATGCGGAATGGAATATGCGTTGGCAATTCGCTGAGCTTCTTTGTCTCTAAGCCACACGCTTGACCCACAGCATTCAAAACATTCATTGTAGTAGTCTATAAACAAAAGAAAAGCATATCTATTACACTCTAAAACAGCTTTAATAATATTGTGCAATTAGGGATTTTGCACTATGCATGGCTAATAAATTATACTATTTATACAAGAAATGACCCAACTGTAGCAGATACTGCTTTTCTGCATATAGTACAAGTGTTGAGTTCTAATGCACACTTGACACAGGCTATCATGTGTCCACAAGGCAAAAATACAACACCTAGTTCATCTTGATAACAAATTTTACATAATTGTTGGTCACACTTTTGTATCTGTTCGTGAGACAAGTCTTTTTTTTTCAGCCTCGTGTATTTGCTCCGCGTGATCTAACTCTAAAGGCACTTTTATGTCTTGTGCTGCAATCATGTTTTCTTTACGAATAGTGTTCACAAATTCCTGACCTTTAAGCAACAACGTGTATTTACAGTTAGGTAACCAACGACCGTGTTGCACAAAAGGGTCATCAGTCATTTGCCAATTCTTTAAAGCAAATCCACAATAAAAACATATTGTTTAATCCCCTTCACCAGTATAAAAAAATCCAGCTTCACTTAGCCGTTTGGTGAGGTGTTTTAATATTAATGGCCAAACATTTTTATAAGATTCTAAACGTTTTTCAACAGAGCTGTATTCTGGGTGTGCTAGTGCTTTAGTCTTGCAAACTCCCAATTTTTCAAAAGTACATGCCAATTCAACACTGTCTATGGCATATGGAACACATATATCGACACTACCGTTGTTGGCTGGTAATACATCATTATTATTATTATTATTTATTTGTGATTCAGCAACGTAAGTAGCGGCCAATGGCCTTGTGGTTCGGTAAAATGAATACACGGGAATGTTACCCACTTGTTTTCCAAGCATGTAAGGACAACAAGGAGACCATCGCAAATGGGCTCTAAAGGGATCATCCCCTTCTTCCCAGTGTGAAAGTTCAATACGACAAAACACACAGCGCACCACATCTTCTCGGTTCAAGTAAAAAACCGGCTTTTGCAAGTTTGTGTGTTGACAAAAAGCCTACATGCCAGGATTCAAATGTTAACCAACGATCATGTTCTGATTTTAAATTTAACCCACGTGGTAAACCAACTTGTTCACTTGTTGTATTTGGTACTAACTACAATAAAACGTTTTCTTATTGTAAGTTATTAACGTTGCACACAGTACATTAAACCACAATGTATGCTTTTTTCACTGTCTGTTCAATATGTTAATGGCGTATGACCACACATAAAAAAACTCATCACTCAATCAATCAATCAATTAAACAATCAATACTTGTAATTAAACTTTAACGTTAATTGGCATTAAATAAAAAATACCATAAAAATATTTTAAAAAATAAACTGTATGTCTGCACTAACAGTAACCCATGTACTTTTTTTATAAAGCTGCAGTCATTTACATTTCCCTTTAACCAATATAAAAACGAAAATAAGTATCATATCATTTTGTTCAGATTATCTTGTTCAAACCTGTGGATATTTATTGAGTCCATTGGAAACCACCCATTAATTAAATTTAATTTTGTTTGTTTTTAGAGAATCCAACATAGCCTTGTACTTTTCCCAGTCAACAACCAGTATAGTCTTGTACCGTTTGTCAATACATGGCCATTATTAAAGAAAGCAATCATCGTCCTAGTCATGTACAGGTAATGAAATTTTTGTCTACGAGTTTTCAGTAATGGTAAAATGGAATAGCATGTTTAAGTTAGACTTACCAGAGTTTTCAATAGTTCACTGCCTGGAAACAATGGTTGCACTCTACTGCGTCTTGGGTTTTCAGCAACTGCTACAGTGGTAAGGCTTTTCTTTCCAAGTTTCTAAAAATAAATAAAATAAACCGCTATAAATACCTAAATTCAGGTTAATACATGCATTTCATAAAATGAAATAATATCAAACAAAAAAATGAAACAAGTTAGTTACAAAAAATAATCTCACCTTCACTTGCACTGGCTTGTTTCTGTTTTCTGGGCCCAAAAGTGCAATGGTTTCTTGTATATCTGGCATGTAAGGTATACCGGTTATCTGCAAACAAATAAACAAATAAAAATCATTAATTACCTGATCAATAACTACAAATGTTAGGTTCATTAGCATGACATTATTAAAATAATCATTCATAGGTACTTACCAAAAAAAAAAAGGATTTTTCTTCCAAAGTTCAGTTCAGAGCTCTACTGTATACGTCCGCGTGCTAAAATTGCAAGTGCATGACTAACGCAATCGTTTTCAGTTATCCTAGCAACAGAAAGAGTTGCATTTTCTCAGCGTTTTGACCTGGAAATGTTGTCTCTCTCACACGTGTTCCCACGCCTCTTCACATTCCTCAATCTGAATAAAATTCGTGTACCTTATACTAGTTTCATGTTTTTAATAAGGAACCAAAATGGCTGCCTCTTATACATCGGTAGTAAGGCTGTCTAGAAACCAAAATGGCGGTCTCTCTGTTTAAACGCCAGACCTCCTAGCCTCTACCAGGTCTGTTTAAACGACAGACCTGCTAGCCTCTACCAGCCAAGTAAAATGACCCTTTACTTCCTGCCCACGTAGACATTCTTGTGTTATCAGCAGTCTCTTTGATAAGGCCTGGCCAGGTCGTGGATTGAGTGCAAGCAAGTAACACAGTTCTGTAGCATTCAAAACGTGTGTGTCTTATTATTATTATTATTATTATTATTATTATTATTATTATTATTATTATTATTATTATTATTATTATTATTATTATAATTATTATTATTAAACATTTTACTGTAATAATAATAATAATAATAATTACTACCTAGCGGTCATCCTCAATACATGATCATGTTAACCACATACTCTCACCCTAAAACACATGACTTTACCCAGTTCAATATTTAGTTTATAACATTTCAGGCCAATGACCTTGCCGTTTTGGCTCTTTGCGTACATGCACATGACTTGGTCGAGCAAATGTTATAGGTTTCCATATTCTAAAGCCATTTACTGTGCCAGACAGCGGTCTCGCTTATTACCGTTTACTAGCATGTTAATGATCCGCTTCAGGGGTTAAAAAAATTCCTAGCACACTTAACACATTTTCAAATATTCGCCTCTATCCGTCAATGGAAATATCACAAAACCAACCGTCATAAGCTGCCCCGCCATCCCACCAAAATAGCAATTCATTTCTTCCGGGCACGGTTACCGAGATCGCCAACGTCTAAAAATCACTTGGTCATATCCTACAACCGTCTGTTGTGTCAGAGAGCGATCTCGCTCATCACCGTTAACTAAAACGTTAAAGATCCCCTTCAGAGGTAAAAAATCTTAGCATGCTTGTCACATTTCAAAATATTCTCCTTCATTCATTTGTCATAGGAAAAAATATCGAAAAGCGACCCCTCGTTTTGCCATACATCGCCCCGTCGAAATCTCCATTTCCCGTATCCACCAAGACCAGTCATAGCCTCGTTTTAACATACGTCATGCGCTACCGGCTCTCTGTCTACAAACACACTTTTTTTAATTTAAAATGCATAGATCTTGTCCTAGAGACTTGACATTTATTTTCTTGGTAGGGAGGGTAGAGCTCTTTCATTTATGTCAAACAAACTTATTTGTAAACGTATTAGTTTCCAAAATAAAAATAAAATAAAATTTAAGTCTTTTCAAAAAAAACTCAAAAAATAAAAAGGTTTTATTATAAAAAAATAAAGGTCATAGAGACCATTCGTTCGAACAATGGCACAACGTTCTATCATGTTTGGTTTTCAAACTATCGCCTACTTTCAAAAACAAAAATTTCCAAAAAAATTGAAAAATATAACGAGTGGTCTATAGGAAAGAGGACGTCAGCTCAAGTCCAAATGCATCTCATTTGTTAAAATCTGACCATCCGTTCGCCAATTATCACCAATGTTCGCGAGAAAGTAGGCTATCATTTTTTTCCTCCTACACCCTTGAAAGTTGCTGCCCTCCTAGAGGGCATACCCACCTTTCATTAACGTCTGGCAAACTTTTTCCCAAAATTCACCGTTTCCAAAATAGCGCCAATCCAATAAACAAAAATTTTCATTTTTTTTTAATACCAACACACATTCTTAGCAATCAGGACGTCATCCCAACACCAACAATACCTTGTTCGTTAAAATCCGACTATGCGTTCGGGAGATATCGGCAAAGTTCGTAGTAAAGTAGGCTGGTAAGCGGAACTGTCCCCATCCCACTACTGCACAGTTTTAGTCCTACGGGCTTGAAATTCATTTTGGGAGTAGAGGGCGTAGGGATCTTTCATTTATGTCAAACAAACGTTTTTGTAAAAGTCCTAGTTTCCAAAATATAGGAATTTCAAAATTGGACTGTTTTCAAAAAAACATAAAAAATAAAAAAGATTTATTATGAAAAATAAAGGACATAGAGACCGTTCGTTTTAGCCATGGCACAACATTCTATCATGTTTGGTTTTCAAACTATCACCTACATTCGAAAACAAAAATTTTCAAAAATATAACGAGTGATCCATAGGAAAGAAGACGTCAGCTCGAGTTCAACGACACCTCATTTGTTAAAATCGGACCATGCGTTCGAGAGATATTAATTACTTTAACATGTTCAGTCGGGTACAAATAAAATGGGTGGGGGAGAATTATCCTTACTATTAAATACTCCTCACATGACAAGATTTAAATTAATAAAATTGAATTTACATTTAAAATGCTGTCAGAAATACCCATTGGCCGTTTGCAAGAAAAATCGGACATCCTGCATGAAACTCATACTCGAGCTGCATCAAATGCCCCACTCGACTGATCACGTCAATAAAGATTTCCAATGAATGTCTTTCATTGACTTGGCTCTAGTCGTAAATTATTTCCAAAACAGTGTAGCACCACTTAAAAATCATCAAAATCTATTAATGGTTGCAATTCAACACGTACACCATGTAGATCGAGAATGCTTGTAATTGCCTTATTCACGAATGAATTCCATTGTTTTGTTCTAAAAATATTGGTACCATATTCCATTTTTTTCCTGACGTTCATTCAACTAATTCGCAATTGATCGCTGTAATGGCGTCGGAATTGACTAGCCTATGATGTCTCAACGTGTTCGAAGTCAAGGTTCGAAGCTATCATGAAATGGTATCATGTCACCAAAGGATGCCCCGCCACGAGTACGGCATCTCAAATGTTAACGGACACCATCTAAGCTTCCCTCTCTGGTATTCCAGTTTATCGAGTTAACACATTGGGACGTCACCTTACTGAATTGGCACATCCCATAAAGACACGGTCCCTCTATTCATTCCCCACGATTATGGGGGTCAACTTACTGACTCTCACTCTGGTATTCCAGTTTTATTCGAGCCCAAACGTTGGAAGCCAACTTACTGTACCCGAAAATACCTACCCTTTACCAGTTGGAACCCCTCGGTGGTAGCTGGATAATAGAACCTGAAAATCCCCTGCTAGGAAAACCCCCAGATCCTACCAACCAGTGAAAAGAGTATTAGGGTGCAAGTAATTCCTAACAGAGGTGGCATTAAGTAAAACCAAAGAATCACAGGAAACTGCTATTAAAACACGAGAACCATGAAATTAATAATCCCAGGAGTGTGGGGAACTCTATAAATACCTAGCTATGGCCCTTTTAATGCGACCTCTTTATGCCTCTATAAATCATCACACCGCATGACTAAAATATATTAACAAATTTATTCAAGAAATTAACTGACTAAAGGTCAGTCAAAAACGTCCGTGAATGGACACAAAAATAAATATCATCATATGAAAAATATGCAACATAATGCAGCAATAAGTCCCCATGGACTGGACTGCATTAAACCCTATTCTGACAACGAGATTAAATTATTTACACTTGATGATCCAACAACAACAACAACAAAGTATAACCCTAAAGGATCATCATCAGGGTCCTTCCAAGATTAAAATATTAATTACGCAGATGAATGTTACTCTTTTATACATATATACAACAAATGATTACACTCTCAAGTGTAAACGCCATTGATTTCGTATTTCTGCACCCGCCATGTGTGCATTGGTTCATCAACCAAGCAATTAAGCTAAGAAGACGTATACTTGTCAATCCAATATTCCAAAAATTTCAATAATTACTCAGTATTACTTTTATTTTCATAATCATTATTGTATTCTTTCTGTTTCATTAATAATCACTTATTATACTTTTTAAATACTCTTAATTGGACACAATCGCAGGGATAATTAAATGGGGAAGACAAGAGCAAATTTTTGAAGCTTTCCTTATATATATCCATGACTGTAATTACCAATTCAACAACAAATCAAAAGTAATAAATGCATTGAGAACTATTTTCTACCCTGAACATTTTTCATCCATCACAATTCAACTAAGATACTGTAATAATATTATAGTCATACATGACATCGACGGTTGCTTAATGACATTGGCTAATACTGCCAACTTTACGAATAATATTCCTTATAACCTGTTTTATACATTTTGCTCACATTGGCATCACAAAAACTAATGTACTTCGTTGAGTACTTCAATATATTTCTTTTTTACGTTCACAAACCTTTATCATGGTGATTAATAAATTCATTTACTAGTTTCTGGTTGTATTCAGATGTGTATATTGAAAATATTTCGTTGTATAACATCAATACATTATAATCAATTTAAATGTGGGTCGTCAATATTGAGCCAATTCTTGGCTCAATTCTACTTTTGAGATACGAAATGTGGTAGGTAATCTGTGGTCTGTGATGATATTTGAAAATGCGCTGCAATATCATAACTTCGTTGTCTGGCGTTAGGTGGCAGCAGTTGCCAAAGCGCTAGGCCTCTGCATGTAAGTTGGAAAATGGTACCGCAAGAGTGCAGGCATAGTTCCTTCCTTCCCGTAGAAAGCATGACTGTAATTTTCTTGCGTTCCTGTCCTAAATGTTGGCAGTTTTCCGTTCGTGAAAACATGATGGTAAGAAAAGATTGTTTATCTGGTCTTGACACTATTATCGTCGTGGGAAATGAGATGTCTTGGAAGAGTAATATATCGTATCTTTGGAAACTGATAAACTTCGTATTTTATAGGCCAAATATACTATGGACGTACCTTGAATATTAATGTATTTTGAAATATTACCTGTGACTGTATATGATTATGTTGGTAAACTGCAAGGCTAGTAAACTACAGAGATTGCCTCAATATGGAGCTCTTAGGCGAGGGGATCGTGGAGGGAAGGGAAAGGACGTGACGTCACACGTTTCCTCGTAGCGCGCGAAGCGCGAGATATGCAGGGAAAGTCAACTTATATTGTATGGATTGCAGTGGTTTAAACACGTGTTTTAAACCCTTTTGTTTATAATCATGCCAGGCCAAAGATGTGCTGTGGCAGTTTGTCACAGTTATTATAAAGTTGGAAATGACGTGTCGTTTTTCACGATGCCTAAAAACGCATGCCTTAGCAATCAGTGGATTGCTGCATGTAAGCGAAATGATCATTGCTACCCTCTAACAAGTAGGATATGTTCCCTCCACTTTAAGAGTGAAGACTTCGAATTAGACTACAGGGCCGAATTGCTTAATATAAAGCCAAGATTTCCAAGGAATCTAAAACCAAATGGTAAATGAGCCTAGCTGGCCTACTCTTAAGTTTTGATGACCTGCTAGGATGATTTTAAAGCTGGTAATATTTTTGACATATTTCGTACATGATCTCTGGGGCGTATATACAATTTTTTTCGAGGGGGGGGGGGGCTGACTATCGTGGAAAATTTGAGTACTTAATGAATTTTCTATTATAGCCGATGGAGTATGAATGGAAAATATCTAAATGAGCTACTTGTCAATTTATAAAGCAGAAAGGTAAACACTCATTTTCTTTTACAAATTGATAATTATTCCTTAAAAGTAGACTACTGTGAAATACATTGTATGTTGTACCCAAGTTGGCTTTTTTCGGGGAGGATCTGGAGCCCCCTCAGCCCCCCCCCCCCTTATATAGGCCCATGCATGGTATTTTGTTTTTGGACAAGATGGAAAATTTCATGAGTAAGTTAATTCTCTTTGCATTGGTAAAAATTATTTGCAAATATTCCAGAAAGCAGTCATCCTTCCAATAAAATCCCTTCGACTTCTGTTCCAAGATATGGTCCGTAGGCATAATACAAAGTACATTCTCACACATAGGCCAAATCAAGATGTACTGGAAAATCTTTTTCCTCAATTGTGAACCCGTGGTGGCTCCCTTGACTGCATTTACAGACTGAGGGTGATTATTTTAGGAAAAAATCCAGGAGTTGTTCAATAGCAAACAAACACTGCTGATCCAGATTCAGATGAATATGCCTAGTTGTTAAAGCACTAAACAAAGCTGGCATAGTGTCTGAATCAAGTAACTTGCTTCCAGAACCAACCTTAGGGAGCAATGTGCAACCTGAGTCCTTCATTGCCAATATCATGGAACAAAGTGAGGAAGATGGCAAGGCTTATGTTGCAGGTTATGTAGCCCACAAGTTCCAAGATAAATTTCCACAACTTGGGAACTTAACCTATGGAATGCAAACTCAACACGATTATGCATTACCAACCTGGATTAAACACTTGTCATACGGTGGTATGACCGATCCCTCAGAAAATTGGCTAAATCAGTTCCGGCACATTTCAGCAAAATTCGTCACATTTCACGGAAAATACAGATTTCAACGAGGCAAGGACGATCGAAGAAGAATGACAGATTTTGTGTCGAGAGAAGTTTGTGACGTACCGTCTGGTGGGGTTGAGACAGCTGTGATAACAATTTTCTTCTTCAAATTGAAACATTCCAATTCTATCTTGCATAAGAAGTGGTTATTGGAAGTCACTAACACCCACGATACTGCTACCGATTCTAGGCGAATTTCCAAGAAATTCAAGAAGATCACAACATAAAATGTAAGTAGGCAACATTCAGTTATTTTATCACCCATTTACCAATAATTTCATGAGAATAAACTGTTCTTTGCGTACTCAACAGCTGATGTTGATAGTTTCGTTACGTTCCCCACATGGCGCGTTTGGTATCTTGTGATGTCATCCGCCTTGTGAGCGCTGATTGGTGAGTGAAAATTGAGGCAACCTCTGTAGTTTATAAGCCTTGGGTAAATTGTTTAAATATGTGTAATAAAGCTTGTTGGATCGTATTGATGTACGTAAATAAGTAAGCATCGATTTCCTAATTTATGTTCTCTGTGGAGAAAGGTCTTGGTAATTGGATGCCATTTTATTTATTGTCGAACCCGAGATTCTCTTGGATGATTCGACTCGCAGATTTGTATTACGTAGCCAAGTTGTTTAACCTTGTTTTTTTTTGTTTGTTATTGTATTGTTTTGGCTACGTAAATTAGTTTGACAATTAGGATTCCGTGAAAGTTTAGTTCCTTGTTTTCTATTGAGTTGCCGTGCTGCGTAGTTTTTCCTCTGATGTGCTTTGTTGTGAGAACATAGCAGGAACTATGAAGTAATTATGATGGCTATCAGCTGTTAGTAAGAAATGAGAGTATGACGTAGGCATTGCTATAAGGAAGAGGTTTTGCTCATTGGTTCCATAATATTCGTGGTGGGTTAATGTGTATTAGCCTTAAGTTTAGACGGTTATAAGCTATGGAAAGCAAAATTTATCACCGTCTGACTTCGCTGCATGTACTATTCGATGGAAATACAAATTATTAAGCAAGACAAGAGTAAGTTGATTTGATGATTGATGTGTTTTGTGGATGAAGAAAAAATAAAAGAGCTATGTCTAGAGATGAATATATTGTATTTGATCTTGATATATGAAGTGGATTAACTGGTTTTCATCTTGGGTTACGACAGATGTTGATTCGGAAAACAAATGTTACATCGTCAAACTTACAGCACTTAAATGGTTGGATGAAAAGATTGTTAATTGATCCAGAGGACTATATGTATGGAACATGGATATGTGATTCGTCCTTTGAAGTATTTATATGATGTTGAGGATTCATACAAGAAGCTTCTGTATTTATCTACGTATTTTCGAGGATATCACTGAGGCAAAGCTAACGAATGTTATATTGTGTTGGACAATTTGAAGTTAAGAAGACATGATTAAAGAAATTGTATTAGGAGGTTGTTTTAAAGTAAGTACCTTTGATCTCAAGTTTCTGCACCTCTTGTTGTTATGTTATGTCAATGTATTTATATTTGGAGGTGTTGACAGGATACATTGAGTGTATACCAGATTTACTAGTGTATCATTTCTTAGATCTGACATTCATCGAAAACTTCAAACTGGTAGGCAGGGTAAATGATCGCAAACGGCCCAGCAGCATAAATCATCATTGCCCATATTATATGTGGGAGTGTGTCAAATATATTCCACTGGACTACAAAAATCTTGCCTCACAGAATTGAACTCTAAGTCACGTAAGTATACGCCTCCACTTAAAATTAAGCCCTGGGATCGGTATCAAAAAGAGTTAATGTTCTTCAATAAATTCTCATGGTAATATATTCCACTCAGAAAACTCATAATACTGAACCAAAATCAAGGATATCAATCCTTATTAAATTTAACAATCATCTCCCTGTACCCAATGTACACGTGGTAGCACTACTAGAAGTCGAAATCTATCAGTCGAAAATAGAAATAATCCCCTCAGATGAAGTCACGATGACCGAACTGGACCTACGCCATGAATCTATGTAACGATTCGTGTTAGCGACTATTGATTCATTAGGAACCAGAACGATTAACGATCCTTCCCAAGGGAAAGAAAAATCCCCTACTCCAAACGAATAATCACATTCCATAAATCTTACAAAATTACTATCAAAAATGCTAAGTGAATCTGCAATGTTAGGAGATCACAACTATAAAACACGAAATATAGTTCGTCTGTTAATCTCAAGTCAACGCTTGATTAAAAATATCGAAGTACGTACAAGTATCAAAAATATATATTGGTTGGGGAGAGAAGGGGGTTTAAACGAGTTACAATAGCTGCTCGGCTACGCTGAACTCTCATGTGGATTACTCGCGAACCCATGGTCCGATTTTGGCATGCGACATATAGTTGAACTCGGGGAGACGCCCTCTTTCCAATGGACAACTCACATCAAACCCAAATAAAACCTACCCCTACTAGGGGGTAAAATTGTAATTTTTAGTAAAAGTCGCTTTCCAAATGCGACAGACATGAGGCCAGATACCAGTATGAAATTGAATGTTGCTGCACATAAAGAGCATGCGCACAACAGGATGCTGCTACGAATTCCCAGATCTGTTCTTTTTGTATTTACGCATGCGCACTTGAGGTTTTTGTAAGAGGGCGGGCTTTTTGAATAATGATTTATGGATGAGTTTTTTTTTAATTTAACAAAAAGATTGAAAACTAATAGGTCATGTGCTTTTTAATATGTTGCGAACCGATGAGGCTATGGACTTGGACGAGGCGTCGTTGGATTTGGGATAACGCCCCGTTTTTAAATTTATTTTTGATTTTTGTCAAAAGGGCCTAAGTGCACTTTTGTTAATATTTTACGAACCAATAAGGCTATGGACTTGTATAAGAGGTTGTTGGACTTGGGGTGACTTGAGTGTAAGATTCATTTTTGCCAAAAGGGCCTAAGTGCACTTTTGTTAATATTTCGAGAACTAAGAAGGGTACGGACTTGTATGAGGGGTCGTTGGATTTGGGATGATGCCCCGATTTTTAATGTAGTTTTGTTTTTTGTCAAAAGGGCCTAAATGCACTTTTGTTAATTTTTCGAGAACTAAGAAGACTACGGAATTGTATGAGGGGTCGTTGGATTTGGAATAACGCCCCGTTGTTTAATGTAATTTTGATTTTTGTCAAAAGGGCCTAAGTGCACTTTTGTTGATATCTCTAGAACCCATTAGGCTAAAGACATGGATGAGGGGTCGTTGGATTTGGGATGATGCCCCGTTTTTTATGTAGTTTTGATTTTGTCAAAAGGGCCTAAGTGCACTTTTGTTAATATTTCGGGAACTAAGAAGGCTACGGACTTGTATGAGGGGTCGTTGGATTTGGGACGACATCCCGTTTTTGAATGTAGTTTTGATTTTTGTCAAAAGGGCCTAGGTAAACTTTTGTTCATATTTTGAGAACCAATAAGGTAACGGACTTGTATGAGGGGTCTTAGCACTTGGGGTGATGCCCTGTTTTTGAATTGATTTTTTGATTTTTGTCAAAAGGGCCTAACGCCATACTACAAGTTGAAAAATTATTTTTTTTACCTGTTTGAATTTTAATTAAGAGTGATCGTTGAGAGAGACGGTACTGCTGTTATGTGTCTCAACGAGCCTGTTGTCGGTCACGGTGACCATGCCCGGAAGAAATGAATTGCTATTTTGGCGGAACGGCGGGGCGGCTTATGACGGTTGGTTTTGTGATATATCCCATGACGGATGGAGGCTAATATTTGAAAATGTGTGAAGTGTGCTAAGATTGTTTTAACCCTGAAGGAGATCTTTAACGTGTTAGTAAATGGTGATGAGCGAGACCGCTCTGTGACACAGTAGACAGTTGTAGGATTTGACCAAGTGATCATTGAACGTGGTGAAAGTATGTGGTTAACATGTTCATGTATTGAGGATGGCCGCTTGCTAATAATGATTGTTACAGTAAAATGTTTAAGAATAATAAGACACACACGTTTTCATTGCTAGCACACAGTCCTCCTCGCTGGAGACTGAATACTGTACCAAGCCAGGCCTTGTCAGAGCTGCTGCTGGAATGTGCATGCGGGCAGGAAGTGCAGTATTAGGTTACTTGCCTAGTGGTGGCTAGCAGGTCTGACGTTTAAGCAGAGACCGCCATATTGGTTCCTAGACAGTTGTACGGCCGATGTATCAGAGGCAGCCGTTTTGGTTCCTTATTAAAAACATGAAACTAATATAAGGTACTGAATTCGAATTCAGCCTAGCTTAAGGCATTGACAGAGCCGAGGATTGAACCGACTTGCGAACCTAATGATGCAAGAAATGGAATTTAGGAATGGAACAATATTTTATTCACACAACTATTTTAGGAGGTGAATGGAATATACTGATGAGTTTTTGGAAAATGTTGGAGCATTTTGAAAGAATTAAATTTGGGAATATTTCAGTGAATATTATTTTAACCAAGGGAGAGCTCAATCTTCAGACACTAGAATATGACCAAGGCTTCAAGTTAGCAAGCCTAGGACCGGTTTTGGTTGGCCGAGTTGACAATAAAAAAATTGTGCACACGACACTTTGATAAGAGACTAGAACAATGAGTTTTTCTTGATAACTCAGGAGCCAATCAGAATGAACCACAAAATTATTGAGGGAATCGCTATTATATTAAATTTTAACATATAAAGCGATATTAGCACTTCTACAGTTGCAGAAGACGAAATGATATTTTGTTATCAAAACAGAATTAAATATTAATGAATAGAAGAGATGATATGAGCGAATTGCAGTAATTAGGACCATGTTTGAGATTACACCGCCATTTCTCTCAGGCACGAGCGTGGCAGTCTAGAGTGCAGAAGTCATTCCTTCATAGCGACGTTTACGGAGAGGACCTGTGTCACTGAGCACCCCAGTGGAACTCACATAATAATCGAGGCACGGCAAGGAGATTCAGACTTGACCGAGAGGAGACACCGCAGTTGCCGAGAAAGAACAGGAGATGGCGGCACTAAACGAAAAGTATTAATTAGCAACTAGTAGCAACACTTTATAATTCAGCGTACAACAGAAGAAGCCTTCAATATTTAAGCATTATACTTCTACCACATTATTAGTAGCACAGTATACACCGACTGCTACAGAGAAGCATTAATTCTACTGCATATTCATCACGCATTTACGAAGATAATGTCTACGAGTCAGGGGGGATGTTCCCAGCTTACAATTGTTAAGAAGATCGTAATGAAGCACTAAACAATGGAGGGAGGTTAATCTACATTCACGGAGTGGAAATTCAGAGTGGACCAGACAACCATGAGTCGATGATTCTACGACTGCAATTCCATCATGCAGTAACCTGAATTTACCTACAATAATACTACACAGACGTCCACTACCACCTTGGGAGATGTCAACCAAAGACTTTCAACCTACAATGATGACGAGATACTAAAAGAGGCCAGCCGACAGAGGAGTTCGTTTGTTCCGGGAACGAGTTGCCAGATTTTATTTCGAGAAGCTAGAAGACCCGTTACTGAGATGCGAGCCTGCACGCTCAGGTGTTCATACAGCCGTGGAGGGAGCCGCACAGCTGATTCGCAGGCAGCAAGCAGGGACCCGTTTCCTGACACACGACGAAAGCGTGCCAACGCAGGAGAGGACATCTTGAATATCAGACCCGGTATCACGACAGCAGCTCATCACGAAGGTAGACGAATTATTGTTCTAATATCTCAGTAGTTTGTTGTATTTTTGGGGTATTTCAGATGTGACCAACTTATATGTAGATTTTTCTTTACTCATAACCCATGTTTTTAGGTTGTCGATTTTAGAAATAAATTTTATGTTACGTCAGCGTGTGTCGTTTTTGACGTATTTTCACTTGTATTTGGATTTTTAATATTCCGTATTTGAATTTTTAAGGAAACGTTTTAATTATACTCACTTTGAAACGAAACTGTTTTATAATTGGAATGCTTCGATAAAAATTCATAACAAACTACAGAAAGCGTCAATATTGCTATATCGCATCGTTATACAGAGAAAGCATTAATGTAATATGCTAAAACATTTGTAATAATCATTTTAATGTGTCATAATGTAAAGGCAACATTTATAAAAATATTTTGGAGTATAACAATTCCAATATCGGAATGTTATTATAATATGACATTATTATAGTCATTGGTAAACAATTATAACGGAGTTATAAATGAAATCCTAATGTTGACAGACAAGAGTCAAAATGATGCCTAGAATTAGCAACAATTTTATTGAAATAATTGGTAATTACGAAACCACAGACCAGGTGATTTGCAGATCAACCTGAGGGCTTATTTGAAACAAAACACGTTTGTAAATGAATGATTGATTCATTAAGCAATACCAGAAAGGGAGGAAATGTATTATTATTATTAAAAGCGAAGATGAGCGGACTATAGTCTATTAATATTAATATTTTATTGTAACGTGGAAAACATTATGTTGTGAAAGTTTATTAACGAAATGCGTGAATTAAAATCAAATGGAATATTGGACAAGAATATATTGAAGTGAACAAAAATGTTATTGATTTTTAAGGAGCACGAAGATAATTAGTTTGGAGAGGAGTTTGTTGAGAGTGCACCATGAACAGTATTTCACAGGTTCGTGTTTACTTAGTAGGGTCACTAATTCTTATACATGTTTGGAATGTATTAAGATGGGTTTTAAAGAATACCGTGCATTATTATTATTGTTGAAAGGAAAGGAATGTGTTGAGAATTAATGTAAGCGTGTAGCTAACGCTCTCTTAAGAAGTTGTTCACCGAATAGGGAGGTTGATAAGTGTATTGCCGATTGGAGCAAAGTGTTTGATACAGTATGTCAAAGACGTTAAGTGACATTAGAGTTTTCATTTGTGTTGTACATGTCAGAATAGTGTAATTCCGAAATCCACGAAGTTTATTTAAGGTAACAGAGAGGTCCCGCATCGTTCTTCAGGTATATCGTAATTTATTAACTGATGTGACATTACAGAGCCGTAATTAACTTAATTGTTCGTTACAAAGGTTCCATTGATTGTGACAGAAACCAGTAAATACAAGTTAAGACATTTTTTGTGAACAAGTATTAAGAAAATGTTTAAAAAACCAAAACGCAGTAAGATTGTCAGATCACGACGGATCGTGTATATATGTTAATAGAATACCGTGCTGGACACGGAAATTCAACTTGTGTATATATTTTAATAATTTAATTATTCTTATAACGTTAATATTTTAAGACGATAAGTGTATCATATAGGGTAGTGTTTGTTATAATTTACATTCTTTTTGAGAACAGCTGATTCTATCGGACTGCTCACTGTAACCGAGTCACAGGGTGACTATTAAGCGAAACTTAAATAATTTTTATTCACGAATTATTTTTTGTGTAACGAGAACTTTCATGGAAAGTTGATAAATAGGTAGAAGGACTATCGACTCATGTTAATATTTTATTTTTGATCTTAAATTATGTTAGTTGGTGATAGGGAATTTTTATGTCATGTAATAATTTTATTTAATAAATTCACATGCACTATTTGAGTTTGCCTGCCCATTTTTATAGAAACTGGTCATCTTTTCATTTCGCAATCGACGTGCGATAATACTGCTAGTTAGTTACTAGAACTCACTTAGTCTCAACTTCACCGTTCACGCTCGAGATCCGAGATTCTCGTCCAACCATCTTGTTATGGATGTTTATTTGCTAGTAAATGTGTAACTGATTAGTAGCGTTATTGCATCGCCGGTATGCGCCGAGGATATCCTAGTCATACATCTAGTAGGGATGTGTTGGTTTATCTAGCTGGGTATCAACGTCCTTACAATCATTTTCCATCTCAGCGGATATAGGTGGTGGCTATGCGAGATTTGGGCCCAATACGCGAATGTTATCGTGCTTGAGGAATTTGGGGAGGCGTGGGTACATGTGCGAGACAGACAACAGTTCAAGGTCAAAACGCTGAGAAAATGCAACCCTCTCTGTTGCTAAGCAGACTGATAAGGACTGCGTTAGTCATGCACTTACCGTTTTAGCAAACAGACGTAAACAGTAGAGCTCTGAACTGAACTTTGGAAGAAAAAATCGTTTTTTCTAAGTACCTATTAATGATTATTTTAATAATGTAATGCTAATGAACCTTAATTTGTAGTTATTGATAAGTAAATTAATGCTTTTTTTCAAATTTATTTATTTGCAGATAACTGGTATAGCTGTCATGTCTTAGAGAGAAATCATTGCACGTTTGAGCCCATTAGAAGAAAACAGCAACAAACCAGTACAAGTGAAGGTGAGTTATTTTTAAACTAACTTGTTTCATTTTTGTTTGATATTTTATTTAATGAAATGCATGTATTGACCTGAATTTAGGTATTTATGGCGGTTTATGTTATTTATTGTTAGAAACTTGGAAACAAAAGCTTTACCGCCTTATTAGTCACTGAAACCCCGAGACGCACTAGAGTGCAACCATTGTTTCCAGGCAGTGAAATATTGAAAACTCAGGTAAGCCTATCAACATCACCATCATCACTATTACTATATAGTCCTTTTTGATCCTCTTGCAATACCACTTTATTTATAGTCTGTGTTGTCTTTGATAGTGTTTAAGGTTTCTTGGACGTTGACAACTGTCCTAACATGACTTTTTCAGGACATGATAAGTGATTTTGAACAAAAACTGAACAAACACTGCACTATTTTGAGCAACAATATCTTTTTCTTGCACTTGATTTCTTGCCTTGGTTAGAGTATTTTGCCCATTTAAATGTTTATTAATTTGAGATTCACAATGATGCTCGTTTGAAGTAGGTACGTTGGAGCCTTTTGTCTTAATCAATCCTGGACACCTTTTAGATCGCTTTTTTTTAACATCGCCAAATAACAGTTCCATTTTATTGGTTGTTTTTACAATATATGTATATCCTTTATAGTAGGCACATGGCTTACCATGGCTGGTTGTTGAGACTTCCATATTAACTAATACACATGGATTAAATATTAGTAAAGACACTTTAGTAATAATAACAGTAAAAATAAATAAAGTGGATTGATATTTTTGAAAGATTGATTTTTTAAATTACCGATACTGTGAAGAATAATTTTTTAGACTACAAGCGATTTATCCACACTCGTCAATGTCAAGATTTATACTAAACACAAATGTATAGTGATTGTCATTTTTATTGACTGTGATTCATAGTAGCCACGGTTAGTAGGAGCGATTTATACTGGGTGCATTTTATAGCATGTTCAATTTATAGTAGGTACGATTAGTAGACGCTTTTGATACTGGGGTGTGTTTTATACTGATTATGATTTATACTCAGCGCTATTTTTACTGCGCAATTGGCAGTAGGCGCGATTGGTACAAGGCGAAATTGCTAGTAGACGAGATTGGTGCAAGGCGCGATTGCTAGTAGGCACGATTTATACTGTGAGGGATTTTTCGACACACACACACACACATATATATATATATATTTATATATATTATGTTGGCTTACAACACACCAAGATTCCAACAAATTCAAAAGTACAATATGGTTAATGATTGACTAAGAGTGTGATAATGGTAGCTAACCTCACCTAACCTAACCTCATCTAACTTGACCTAACCTAAACTCACGTAACTTTACATAACCTAACATAATTTAACCTAACTTTACCTAACCTAACTTCACCTAACCTAACCTAACCTCACATAACCTAACCTAACCTTCCAACCCTCAGATCAAAATTAAATTCTAGGCATAGTCGAGTTGGAACCCAAGACCTCACGGGTAACAACCAAGTATACTAGCCACTACACCGCGAGATGAGCAAATTATCATGCAACACAACACAAAATAAAAGTTTCCTGTAGTCTAACTGATTGGCTGAGAACCATAGTTGGGATTCAAACCCAAGACCTCAGGACTTTTGTTCTGAACATTATGAGAAATATTATTCCACATACATTTTTAATTTTTGGTGGTTTATTTTGATGGCTAACCTAACTTTAGCTAACCTCACCTAACCTAACCTAACTTCACCTAACCTCACCTAACTTATCTTAACCTAACTTAACCTCAGCTCACCTCAGATTTCACAAAGTTACAGTGTCAATGTTTGCACCAAGTACAAAAAATATTTGAGACACTTTATCAAAAACACTCTCCGACATATCATTAAACCGTGTAGGCAGAAATGTCTCAAAGTTTTCACATACACAAAGTACACGATCACCATATGATGTTTTCAATTTCCGAATCTTGATCATGCTGAATGGAATATGCGTTGGCAATTCGCTGGGCTTCTTTGTCTCTAAGCCACATGCTTGTCCCACAGCATTCAAAACATTCATTGTAGTAGTCTATAAACAAAACAAAAGCATATATATTACACACTACAACAGCTTGTAATAATATTGTGCATATAGGTATTTTGCACTATGCATTGTTAATAAATTATACTATTCATGCTGCCTAACTGTAGCAGATACTACTTTTCTGCATATAGCACAAGTGTTAAGTGCTAATGCACACTTGACACTGGCTATCAAGTGTCCACAAGGCAAAAATACAACACCTAGTTCTTCTTGATAACAAATTTTACATAGTTGTTGGTCACACTGTTGTATTTGTTGGTCGGACTTTTTTTTCACCCTCATGTATTTGTACCGCATTTCTAACTCTAAAGGCACTTTAAGCAACACCATGTATCTACAGTTAGGTAACCAACGAACGTGTTCCATAAAAGGGTCATCAGTCATCTGCCAATTCTTTAAAGCAAATCAAGAATGAAAACATATTGTTTTATCCCCTTCACCAGTATAAAAAAAATCCAGCTTCACTTCGCTTTTTGTAAGGTGTTTTAATATTAATGGCCAAACATTTTTATAAGATACTAAACGTTTTTCAACAGAGCTGTACTCTGCGTGTGCTAGTGATTTAGTCTTGCAAACTCCCAATTTTTCAAAAGCACATGCCAATTCAACACTGACTATTGCATATGGACCACATATATCGGCATTACCGTTGGCTGGTAATACATCATTATTATTATTTATTTATTTGTGATTCAGCAACGTAAGTAGTAGCGAATGACCTTGTAGTTCGGTAAAATGGATACACTGGTATGTTACCCTCTTGTTTTCCAAGCATGTAAGGACAATGAGGAGACAATCGCAAATGGTCTCTAAAGGGATCATCCCCTTCTTCCCCAGTGTGAGAGTTCAACCTGACAAAAAAAAAGACAAAACACAACTTCTTCCCGGTTCAAGTAATAAAAACCAGCTCCAGCAAGTTTATGTGCTGACAAAAAGTCTACAGGCCAGGATTCAAATGTTAACCAACGATCGTTTTCTGTTTTTAAATTTAACCCACATGACTGCACCTTTATAAAAAAAAAGTAGATGGGTTACTTGCTTACTTGTTGTATTTGGTACTAACGCCAAGTGTTATAATAAAACTTTTTTTAAATGCAAGTTATTAACGTTGCACAAGAGCACAGAGTACTTTTAAAGCATTATGTATGCTTGTTCACTATCTGTTCACTACGTTAATGGCGCATGACCACACCTAAAAACAAACAAAATAACCCATCACTCAATCAATCAATACTTGTAAATAAAACTTTAACGTTAAATGGCATTAAATGAAAACACAACTAAAATAATATTTAAAAATAAACTGTATGTCAGCACTAACAGTAACCCATCTACTTTTTTTTATAAAGGTGCAGTCATTTACATGCCCCCTTAACCAATACATGTCATGTCATTTTGTCCAAATTATCTTGTTCAACCCTGAGGATATTCGTTGAGTCAATAGGGAACGACACGTCAGATCAATTTAAATTTTTGTTTAAAAAAAATTCAATATGGTCTTGTACTTTTCCCAGTCAACAACCAATACGGTCTTGTACCGGTTGCCAATACATAGTCATTAATCAAGAAAGCAATCATCGTCCCAGTCATGTACAGGTAATGATTTTTCTAGGGGTTTCAATAGAGGTAAAATGTAAAATCATTTTAAGTTAGGCTTACCTGAGTTTTCAATAGTTCACTGCCTGGAAACAATGGTTGCACCCTAGTGCGTCTCGGGTTTTCAGTGACTGCTAAGATGGTAAAGCTTTTCTTTCCAAGTTTCTAAAAATAAATAAAATAAACCGCTATAAATACCTAATTTCAGGTTAATACATGCATTTCATTAAATAAAAAATCAAACAAAAATGAAACAAGTTAGTTTAAAAAATCTCACCTTCACTTGCACTGGCTTGTTGCTGTTTTCTCCTAGTGGGATCAAAAGTGCAATGGCTTCTCTCTCAGCCATGAGAGCTATACCAGTTATCTGCAAACAAATACATTTAAAAATCATTAATTACCTTATCAATAACTACAAATTTAAGGTTCATTAGAATTACATTATTAAAATAATCATTAATAGGTACTTACAAAAAAAAGGATTTTTTCTTCCAAAGTTCAGTTCAGAGCTCTACTGTATACGGCTGTTTGCTAAAACGGTGAGTGCACGTCTAACGCAATCCTTATCAGTCTGCTTAGCAACGGAGAGAGTTGCATTTTCCCAGGGTTTTGACCTTTAACTGTTGTCTGTCTCGCACATGTGGTGCCACGCCTCCCCACATTCCTCAAGCGGGATAAGATTCGCGTACCTTATACTACTTCAATGTTTTTAATAAGGAACCAAAATGGCTGATATTAACAAAAGTGCACTTAGGCCCTTTTGACAAAAATCAAAACTACATTAAAAAACGGGGCGTCATCCCAAATCCAAGGACCCCTCATGCAAATCCGTACACTTCTTAGTTCTCAAAATATTAACAAAAGTGCACATAGGCCCTTTTGATAAAAATGAATCATACATTCAAAAACGGGGCGTCACCCCAAGTCCAACAACCCCTTATACAAGTCCATAGCCTTATTGTTTCGCAAAATATTAACAAAATTGCACTTAGGCCCTTTTGACAAAAATCAAAAATAAATTAAAAAACGGGGCGTTATCCCAAATCCAACGACGCCTCATACAAGTCCATAGCCTTATTGGTTCGCAACATATTAAAAAGCACATGCCCTATTAGTTTTCAATCTTTTGGTTAAATTTAAAAAAATAACTCATCCATAATTCATTATTCAAAAAGCCCACCCTCTTAAAAAATCCTCAAGTGCGCATGCGTAAATACAAAAAAAACAGACCTGGTAATTCATAGAGGCATCCCGTTGTGCGCATGCGCTATATGTGCAGCAACATTTAATTTCATACTGGTAACTGGCTCATGTCTGTCGCATTTGGAAAGCGACTTTTACTAAAAAATTACAATTTCACCCCCTGGTAGGGGTAGGTTTATTTTGGGGTTGATTTGAGTTGTCCATTGGAAAGAGGGAGTCAGCCCGAGTCCAACGATATGTCGCATGCCAAAATCGGACCATGGGTTCGCGAGTAATCCACATGAGAGGTCAGAGTAGCCTAGTGGCTAGTGTCACTCGTTTAAACCCCACCTCACACCCCTACTTCTATTACACAAAATTAATTCAATTCCACTAAGGAAAATGTTAGTCTTCTTCCTAAGAATGTCCTCTTCTTTACAATTAACGATGGTATATTGGCTTTCACAGCCAGTGAATTGAAACTCAGCAATTTTTCTAGGTTTGTGCCGTGTCTTGTGTGGGGTTTCGCCTAGTTTTTCGCTTTTAGTTCTCGCAGTAAAGAGGCACAGATGTGCTTCATAAAAGGGAGGTAGCGTGCAGTTCGCTACTCCTGTGGTGTCCGGGCGGAGACATCAAGAGCCCGCTGATCAGCCAGCTTGGTGTCCTAGGCGAAAACCCACACAAGACACGGCACAAAACTAGAAAAATTGCTGAGTTACAATTATTATCCTCATTTTATATGCCCAAAAATTCTTAATCTTTTTCATTTCTTGGCAAATCCTTCTTCTTTCCCCATAAGGGGAGGCCCTGTAATGGGTACATTGTAGCTTCTTTGTTGCTTAGACCACTTAAGTACCTCTTCAACCACGTCGCTTTGTTCAGTATCGTAACACCTTATTTACAAGGGTTGCATTGAGGCAGGAAGTCAACACTACCTAGTCTAGCCATAAATACTGTTACAACTTAAAAAGTGAAAAACGCAAATATTATGAGAAGTATTTTAATTTGCTGTTAGTATGTTGTTCTTACAGGCATTCTTTACGCAAATCACCAATCACTTTTCGAAATTGTCACTTTTGGCACTTTGTGGCCACTCGTCTATGGCGGAGCGGAGGACATCCAGGGGGAAATCCGCCTCTGCTGACAATAAGGAACGCTTTAAACTTCTAATGGTGTGGTGTCTCTTCTTGCAGACAATGCCCTCAAGCACTGACCACAGTCGGTAGTCCAAAGGGTTCAGGTCCGGACTGCTACTGGGGCAATCTTCAGTTGAAATGAAGTCGGGGACATGACGCTGAAGCCACCCTTGAGTTGACCTAGCCTTGTGGGCTGGAGCAGAATCCTGCTGGAAAGTCCAGGATTGGTTTTGAAACAATGTGCCATTTACGTTCTTCACAATAGGCTCCAAAACGGTGCTTTCGTACACTCTGGCGCTGGTTTTAACACCCTTTTCGCAGAAATGCAGCTGGGTGGTGCCAGAATAACTCACCCCACACCATACCATCACAGAGGAGGGATGATGGGCCCTCTGAACTTTCGGAACCTTTATTGACTTCCCGAGATGATGATGCATAAACCTTGTCGTTTTGCACATTGAAAGATTCTTCAATAGTGAATACCTTTTCATCGGTGAAGAGGATGTTTCGATGACCATTTTGCGCGTAACGCTGCAGGAGACGTCGACATCTAAGCACTCTCTGCTTTTTTAGACGTGCGTCCAGGTAATGTCCTGTTCGTCGGCGATAAGCCCATAGTCCAAAGTCCTCTGATAGAAGCCTTGATAATGGACTTTCTCAAATGTTCTTTTCACGGGCCATGATAACCTGCTTCCACACCGCATTTTTCCAAATACGAGCCGCCACTGCCTTTCTTGCTGCTAGAGTCCTGACACTGCGTGGGCGACCCTCCCTCGGACGATCCTTTACAGTCCCGGTTGCAGTGAATCGCTCAATGGTCCGGTACACAAACATACGACTGATTTTCAGCTTTTGCAGCGTCTTGAAAATGTCACTTGGAGATTTTCCAACTTTATGTAATGCTATCACTGCAACACGATTTTCATAATCACCCCATTCCATGTTGAAACCTGGAGTTAGATGCTTCCTCTTTCACAGACAAGTTAACAATGGTTCAAGGTTAACATGTGAACATTGGTAGTTCTTTACCTGCTAAACCGGTTGTTCAGTTTGTATCAAAAGTTTGTAACAGTATTTATGGCTAGACTGGGTATTGACCTTGGTCTTGAAGCAGGCCTGGCGCCTTGCAGGCTGTGTTCTCAGGAGGAAACGGGATACTCTAAGAAGGGAATAAAATTTGCCAGGTTGCCAGATTTCCTTATTCGTTGCAAAATCTTATTGCTACCGAGGCCGAATATGAATTTCTATGCAAGGTAATTGCTTAGAGGTTTGTTGTAATAAGCAAGGCTGAGAAACGTATTCCTTACTAGCCTAGTAATGATAAGAATATTCCTAAAACAACCTAACAAAATCAATACTGTCGATTTCCCGCCTCAATGCAACCACATGGAGTTGAACAAACGAACCTACGACATCCAACTCCGACAGACGTTGCCCTTCCTCTGAACCTATATACGTTGGACATGTTAATGCATAGCCCAATGGCACAGATACACCCTTGACGTGAGAATTAAAGGTGCCTCCACATAAGCTCAGTCACTGTGGAGGCCCAGGTTCGATTCCCGACTCTGCCAAGAAATTTAATTCTGGTCTGAGGGCTGGTATGCTCAGCCTCGTGAGGCAAAATTAAGAAGGGGCGGATTCGATTCCTACCTCAGCCTTCCCGGAAATGGTTTTCCACTTCTACTCCAGGAAAATGCCAGGATGGTGCCTAACATAAGGCCACGGCCGCTTCCTATCCACATTCAACCTTGATTACAAGTGCAGTACACCAACTAGTACAGACATGACAGTGACACATGTTAGGAGAAAACATGTACGCACACGCAAGTACATGACCACGATATCGCAGAGCATCTAAAGAATCAACAACATAAGCTCAGAGGTAGAGTAACATAAGCTGTGACAGTTGCTATCACATGTCACATATTGGTTCTAATACCCTACCCCACATGTCACATATTGGTTACTAATTCCCTACCCAGATATCTTCTAAAACCTTGTTGGACCATGTCAGAATAGACATGTCTCCTAAAACACATTTCCATCTATGAACTTCTCTGATAATCAAAACCTATGACTTGAATAGCTTCTAATACCCATTTGGAACATGTCAGTATTGGCACGTCTCCTAAAACCTTATTTCTTCTGTGAATGTTATGGACAACACCAAGAAACTAATTTCGATATTATTTGAAGTTTGCTATCTGTCGGCGGGCGAGAAGAAAGGAGATTTGGACCTTCAAGTTGGAAGACGGCAGACGGCAATGTTCGGGGACTTGCAATGTTGGTACCACGGCGGAATTAATAAAGGAAACAAAAGAAGTGAGAACGTCGGACTGTTGCTGACAATGTAAGAGTTGGTTATCTGAACCTCGGCGTAATCGTGAAACTATTAGCGCCGTTTAGAAGTTTTGATTCTGTGAGCTTAAATTTATTGTGATGTGCGTCGACTATTATATTTCATCGCCACCTTCTATCTCATTACCTTAACTGTGACCGAATGTAAATTTGAATAGAGGCGTATACGGGAAACATTTTCGGTGATTGTTTATAAGGAAGGGTTTGGTATTCTTTCTGTTATTTTATCTTTTCTTGCGTAAATTTTGGCCTATGAGATCCTATGACCTTTAATGTTTTTCCTTGCTGTGTTGGGTTATTTCCGTTGTCATGACGAACATCTCTTAGCTTGGAAGTGATAGATTGTTAATGTAAAAAAGAGTTGAACGTCGGTTATCTTGGCGATTGGTGTCGCGATGTTATTGAGCTGATTTTCTCTTTTGCTTTTCTGGAAAGCGAATATGTTGGTCTAATTAAATAAGGATTTCATTAACGAGAATGTTTCCCTAATACGTATACTTTCAGATACGGTTTCATTCGGAGGAATTCAGGGGTTTAATGTGAATAATATCAGATTGTTTTGCGCTGACTTGAGGAATTCTTTGGCGGATCTTACTCCATATTATTTCTAATGTTTGGGACTGTGAATACTAGCAAGTTGGATTCACAGATATCATGCTCGTTTGACCTGAAGTATGTTCTAACTTGCTTGCGTTTTCGAGGTGTATTAAAGGTGAAATTTGATCTGTTGATTGCGTGACCTGATAGTAGGTTACTTCTCCATGCTCCGTGAGGAGAGCTACGAAGCACCGGCCGGTTGCTAAAATATCCATCCCATTTTGCTCAAATTGATTCCTATTGCAAACTAAATAAATAAATAAATAAATGCCACTACCCATGATTTTGGGGTGAGTACTAAACCAAAATGTTATATAAAGTGAGGATGAACTGCAAACCTGTGCATGTATTAGTGTAATGCATGAAGGAGGGGTGTATCGGTTGTTATGTAAAGGTGATCTTGCATGTGTGTTTGTAGCGTAATTTGTGTGGTTGAAGGTTATTTTCTTCTGCTAAAATTAAACTATTATTAATGGTACTGTATTTTATTATTTATTTACCAGACTATTTAAGGGTTATTTTCCGGATTTTTGGCGTGTGGCCCGCTTTCACTTAACGGGCCTTGACCCGGTTTCCCTCTCCTCTTCTATGGGTAGCAGTAGTATTTCATTTGGAAATGGGGGGGGGGATGCAAACAAGGTATCTTCACTTTTAAGGGGGTATAGAAGCCAAAGATGGAGGTCCCAAGTTAGTGACCTGTATGAGTCCAATATTTTAATTTTCTACCGTCCATGGTACACTTGTAAAATCCTGACCTAAATGCCGTAAGCCTTTATGGCCATTTACAGAATATTTTCTTGGGAGGAGTTGAACTGCTACCACATCCAGCATACAGCCCTGATCTTTTGCCTTCAGATTACCATGTTTTGCGATCCATGGCCCATTTCTTGCATGGAAAAAATGTGAAAACATTGAAGCTGTGGAAGTGGGTTCCTGGTGGCTTCGGTGGCGTAGTTGGTAGCATGCTGAGCTTCTATGCCCAAGATCGCAGGTTCAAATCCGGCCAAAGTCGTCGGATTTTTCAAGAGCGTTAAAAATCCCTCAGTATGCCTTCCTTCGGAGGGGAAGTAAAGCCTGTGGTCCCATTACATTAGATTTATGGCATGTTAAAGAACCTTCCACTAATTAAACCTGTGTGAAGCAAAATTGTATAGGTTAAGAATGTTAACTATGCTCTTAGGTTCCTACGTTCGTTGCCAAGAGCCGACTGCAGAGGCGTCTGGTAGCTAAGTTCTGAACTAGTAGTCGTTGACGGTGGCGTTTGGCGGCAAAAGTAGGAACTATTTGAAAAATTCAAAAGTCTTCAGTCCTTACTTGAATTAAAAACAGATAACACACGCTAATGCAGCCATCACATTTAACACCGGTTATCAGACAGATTCTACACACGCCTAAAGTACACGGGGCTACATGACCGCGTTGTCGCTGCTCCTAAACGTAGGAACCAACCAACTGAAGTGGGTTCCTAAGAATTCTTCGCATCAGAATTCAGAGACTGGTACCGTCTCGGGATAAGAAACCTCCCTGAAAGATGGCTCAAAACCATAGAATAGTTTAATTGCTTGTCAGAAAACTCTCCAAATAACATTTTCTAAAAAAAACGGCATTTCTTATGAGACATCTCTTGTATAATTGATATGGCGTTTAACCGGTTGCCATGCAGATGCAAGCCACCTCCGGAGAAATCATTATTCTCTCTGTGTTACAACCAACCTGCAAGTTACAATAAGTTTAAAATGATAAAATTATGAAAAGAGTGAGAAATATTAAATTTAAATAAGTTAAGAGGTATTAATTGGATAATGTGTACTTTACTAAAATATTTACAGAGATGATAGAGACTGATTGACATTACAGCTAATAGAAGACGAGATTACAATGTTCATTCTTAAAATTAATCTCTTCAGTTATATTGATGTTTCGAAGAGCTCAACAGAAGAACAATCATAGGTCTCATCCATTCAAATAAAATACCTCCAAAGAGAACAAAATTTGTAAATACCATATAAAAGCAATAACATTATTGAGGGGCATATAACACACATGCCCATCATCATCATCATCGGGATATCCTTCCAGCGAGCTGGGTAGGAATATTGGTAACGATATGCCTCCATTTAGGAAGTTGTAATAGTTACGTTCTCCTGATGGGAGTGAGGAAGAACCACAACAGGTCCCACAGTTGGGCGTATAAATGTAATGTTCATTTACCTAAAGTTCAGTAGTTAAACCACATTAAACCTTCATTTTGTTGGGCGCCACCGGGTTCAATCCCATTTGAACCGCGGAATAAAAACCTAAATCACTCACAATTATACCTCGGCTATGCAGACTCATCTTTCTCAGCCCTTAGGGAAACTTAAGCTCCCAACCAGCGTAATACTTGCTAAGAGAGGATAGGGTCGTCTTATAGCTAGTTCTAATTACAAGGAGGAATCACGCAGAATGAAATTAAAGAAGTGAATTTAATGACATTAATAAGAAAAATATACTAGACATAATAAAAGAAGATTTAATGAAGTTACTATTAACGTGGCGGCGAAAAGCAAGCGAAGACGAAGTCATGAGGTTACTTATTCCAGAAGCTATGAATTTACATTTACTGTGCCCAAAGCAAGATTTCTAATTGCGAACCAGAGAAATATGTTATGTTGCCATTTGCGCTCACCCTTGTTGTCTTCTTAAGATTGGCTTTGCACTTTACAAAGCACGTCTGCCGTCTGCTCATGAATGTCGCCGTCATCTTGATGTAACTATTAGAATTGCTTTAATTGTTAGTGTGACGAAGACCTAGCTTCTTGAATCACTTTAATAATGATAGACAATAGCACGACTATCACTATTTGTATGAATGGACGGTATATGCCCGACGTACTTGCAACTTATAATGAGAAGTACTGCTGATCAAAAAAAGTGAACCCTTATTGCTATTACCATAGAATAATTGTTAATATTTTATTATACGCTGCATTTGTGTTAGCAGTCAAGTCTGAAGGAAGTGGGCACTGATGTTGCAAGAATTGAGCAAGTTGAATATTTAAAATTTCCTGGTAAGCGAGGTTAATGAGCGGAGAGCCAAGCGTCTCCTAGTGACGCAGAAGGACTCGTTACCCTTTGTTCGCAACGTTAGACAAGGAGCGCTTTGAGTGGGGAAGACAGAAGAAGATAGAATTATGACGTCGAGATGGGCGGAGTTTGGTGTCTACTGCAACGATTTTGAATATGAATCTGCGAATCAGGATAGACCAAGCCACTTTCCGCGGGAATTAAGCATGGTATCAAAAAGCGAGGGAACGCTGGATTAAGTTAATTCACGACGGGATTTGAATCCGCAAAGCAGGACAGGAACATACATGGAAAAAGAAGATCATTGATACCGCTCGCAAGCCTGTGCGCCAATTCCTTAGATTTATTGTGATTTAATAGTCCCCACCCTAGTACCATTTGCCAGATCTGTATAAATTAGGTGCTGTGCTAGCGAACTTATGCATTTTCTTGTGACTTTGATCGACACGAGGTGTCATGTATTTATTCTTCGGTTGACGCGAGGCGTCATACTTATATATTTCTGATTTAGCTCGATGCGAGTTGATATTTTTTGGAGTGAATTCTGCACGAGTGATAATTTTAAAACTTTGAATCTCTAATGAGATTTCGTTCTGCAGTGAACATGATAATTTTCAGTAGACATTTTGTCTAAAAACTATAACATTCACACTTCAGTTATAAAATATTTTTGCGAGTGAACAGTGCGTGAGTAATTAGAGCATGATTGCTTATTTAAGGAAATTGGCATCGTTATTAATTGCTTAGGACTAAGAGTGAAGTTAGCAGCTCTGATCGCAATTATAGTAGGAAAGCATAGTATTTGATAATTTGAACTTTGATTTTCCATCTTTAAGAAGGCATCAAGTTGATCGAGATGAGGACACTTCTGGGATGACGACCGATCAATCTATGGAAATATTTACTATGGCTGTGTAAATAACCAGTGGGCCATGGAAAGTGACATTCGCTGACGTGATGAGCTGTTTATGGATGAGTACTGAACATTGATTTATCAATTATGTCGATATTTTGGCATGGGAACATTGTATATATTTTTCTTGTAATTTTTATTCTTGTTTTAATTCTAGTAGATTTTAACGTAGTGTCCCGACAATGGTAAATGCGCGAGAACACGTGATCACTAGTTTGATTGTTTTTGTGTAATAGTAATCCGTGTACTCCGTGTACATATGCGTATATTTTGGTTTGGCGTACACATGAATTATGGCCGGGGTGAATGTGGAGTGGTTTTAATGTAACGATAAAATAGTAGGGGGGGGGGATAAGTACTTGGAGTGATGTTTTGAGTGAACAAGTATTTTAATTGAGTTGCCTTGTTGCGACAGATTTTGGAAAGAACCGTCCGTTCTTTATTTTATTTAAATTTGATTTTGAAGTCAGTATTGTTTTATTCTTCGGTCGGAATACTTAGATCAGGCGCGCCAGGTGTGTGGGAAATATTTGTGTGATTTTATTTCAGGTGATTGTCCAAACCATAACGTGTGATATTGTGTGTCTATGTGTGAAAAGTTGAATTTATGCGCGGGAGATTGGCATAGATTTGCCAAGTCTTCGTCGGCTGCAATTAGGGATGGCAAGTGATGCTCCGCGGAGACCTTGACCAGTCTAATTGGATCTTGTAATTCCAAAGAGAATTAATGAGATATTATTTTTTGACACACACATGTTAGCTGAATTGACAGCTATATTTCGTCGTATCATGGAGCCGGGTATAATGCTGGCCTGGTATGTTGTAGACACGAGGGTGATTGACAGGTGCAATGAGAGTCCACACTGAGCGCTGATCTTGGGTATTTCTGGACACAAATTGGAGCAGGGAGAACGACCTAGCCATTGACCCAGTCTGTTAAATATAGCTTGCTTGTTCATTTAAAGCCTGGAATAATATTAAAGGGTGATGTTCTCCACGCCTGCGTGGTATTTTCATGTTGTCACGTTCAAATGAAAATGTTTCGTTTTGTAAATAATTGCATTTGTTTTGAGCATTTATTGTGTATTCATTTATTCTTGATCTTTGATTCTGGTTGACACCTTGTTGTGTTTATTGTTGTAAAATAACATGCGGTCATTTCGTTTTTCTTTTTGTAGTCGTGGTCACGTTAATCATTCTTGTGTCTATTTGTCAAGTCCTGAGTTGAGGCAAACTTGTTGTGCTGTGGGCACATTTGATCCAGATTTCATCGGATATCATTGTTGTAAATAATTAATTTTAGCGAGTGTCGGTAGTGTAAATTTATTTGTTGTGTTTCGTTCCCATCGCTATTTTATCTCAAATACGGATTTGTGGTTTGAAGGCTACGGCATGATGACAACAAATCTCGTATCTGTACTCATACCATATTGCATGCTTTATCACACCACGCACGCACATGACTTAAAGTATAATCAGGCCAAATCTCCGGTCCTGAACTTTGGAAATCTCTGGGAGAAATATTGATTTTGCATTTATTCATTTAAATATGGGTGTAAATTTAAGGGAGTGTTTTGACTTTTGTTGTTGTTTGTTGTTATATTTTTTCTGAAATTAAATTTGTTTTTGTTTATATTGGCTTCACTGTCTTTCTTCCCGTCATATGTTTAGGCTATGTTACCTTCTATTTGATAAGAAGCGTATTTTAGCAACTTCATTATGAACCGTACACTACCCCGAAAAAGAGTCTCATAAAAAGCTTCT
This sequence comes from Meconema thalassinum, assembly GCA_946902985.2. Taxonomy (NCBI): domain Eukaryota; kingdom Metazoa; phylum Arthropoda; class Insecta; order Orthoptera; family Tettigoniidae; genus Meconema; species Meconema thalassinum. Next base: position 347,244,258 of record OX336390.1, read on the forward strand.
TGCAAGGGTTCAGTAAGATCCAGAATGGAATCCCAGATGAAAGAATAAGAGTGTCTTCCCGAGTCCTGGGTAAGGTCTTTTATAACATTTCTTCACCCTTCCCACAGTACCCTTCTTCCATGAGCATCGACCAATCACTTCTTCTTTTACATCGAAGCCGTCCCTTCTCCAGCGACATGTGACGATGCCTATCTTCTGATTCGTCCTTCAATAGCGTGGTATAAATTCTCAAAATCATCGTCCATGTTGCCAAATATAATATTCTGGTCCTCCGAGCTGCAGCTGAGCCAATCCAGCTGCCCTACACTGCAATAACCAGAATTTTGATAGTGCTCAACTCATTTATCTCTGCTATAATACAATACATCTCAATGCAGAAACAACCGATTGGGAAGACAGTTTATAGAAATTCCACTTTGGGGAGTGCCAAGATGTGTAGTGTTCGTCGGATAGCATATGTTATTCTTATATAGTTTTGTAGTGTGAGTGTATTTGTAACTAAGGCTTATAAGTTTGGAATCATCCCAACATTTCCATGGAGTAGAAGTGGGGAAACCGCGGATAATCACTTCTAGGATAGCTGAGATGGGAATGGAACCAACCTTCTCTCGTTTTTGCCAATCAAGGCAGAGTGTATACTGTTCAAAGGCGATTTACGACCCGGATTTGTACGGTATTGTGTTCATAAAAATACTATGAAGACGTTTGTAACATCGGATCAGTGGCGGTTCTTGCTATAGCGCAATGGCGCAATGAACCCCCACTAAATTTGACAATATATTTAGCATTTTGTCCCTCAACGTAACAGAAATATTTGTCAGAAAAGAGCGCGCAGTTCAAATGCAGGTAACGAGAGCGTGGATGTCGAGCCGACGCAAGATCTGGTTTTAACCCCCAGTCTTAGTCAATCTTTCCTGCAGGGAATAGGCGAGTAACGTAGAGTGTGGGCATGGGACATGAAGCGGGGTGTAGAAGGGAAAGAGAACAGTGGATACACGCGAAACGTGTATCTATCCTACACACATGCGGAATAAGATTAATGAATTCTTTCAATAGCCCAGCCACTGACGGCAGAGAGCCCAGCACAGGCCCATCAAGGTTGCGGAAAAGGTACACACTCTTCCATCTCTTGACGTGTGTGTAAAATAATGCGGCCAATGTGAACATACAGCGAACGTCGCCTCTGGGGGCGCTTTTGAATGGGTGCTTCATGGCTGCCACTTTAGACTGTTTATATGCGCCCGTAATTTATCCGTGAATCTGTCTATATAAAGTAAAGTACCCAGCTATTTGTTGTATTTGAAGGCTAATTAAAATAGCGATTCAGTTAGATTGAAATAATACCAATAAAATACCAGAAAAAGGTGTCTTGTAACGCTCCGGAGTAACCCAAATCGCTAATGTAGTTCCACTATTTTCTCAGGTTTAAGTTAGTCACACTGTCAAGAGCGCGAACGTAAATAACTTTCAGTACTCCCTTGTGCCTATTAACTGGGTGAAATTAGTGACTGTGTAATTCGATTATTTTTTCCCGTGTGCGTGTGTGACAGCCCGACAGGTAGGGAGAAACAATATGGCTTTAAATAGTGTCCAAAGGCTTATGAAAACTAACTTTTCCTCTCTTACGTTAGAGAAAAAAAATAGACATAAAAGCAGCAGGGCGGCCAATGCCGGATCTTCATTTAACCAACCAGACTAAAAATAAAGATAAGAGGATTGTTCGTAAATTTAAACCGGACATATACAAGAGAGCAGAATGGATTTGTGGGTGTAACATTGTTAATAGATTTTTCTGTTTCCCTTGTTTGTGTTTCTCAAATGGGAATGGAGAAGGAAACTGGACAAAAGTAGGTGTCACAGACCTTGGCCATTTGTCACAGAAAATAAAGAAACGTGAAAGTTCACAAACACACATGATTGCTCAGCTTGAATTTGATCTCCTGGGTAAGCATGATATTCGACTGCAGCTTGACAGTGCTTACAGGCAATATGTGGAAAGACATAATGATCAAGTCCGGAAGAATCGTTATATACTATCAAAAATCATTGACTGTGTAAAATTCTGTGGTGCCTCCGAATTAGCACTTCGTGGGCATGATGAGACAAATGAATCACAAAATCCTGGCACATTTAGGGGCCTCCTCAATTTTAGTTCAGAGCTAGATGTTGCGCTTAGAGATCATATGTCTAAAGCAACAGTTTTTAAGGGCACCTCGAAATAAATTCAGAATGAATTACTCTCTTGGTGCTTGCAATCTGTCATGAGAAAAGAAAGAAAGAAAGAAAGAAAGAAAGAAAGAAAGAGAAAGAAAGAAAGAAAGAAAGAAAGAAAGAAAGAAAGAAAGAAAGAAAGAAAGAAAGAAAGAAATATTCACAGCGGACTTTATCTTGATAATAGTGGATGAGACCACCGATGTATCAACGTCTGCGCAGTTGGTCATCGTGTTGCGTTACGTTCTTCCAAGTGGCAAATCGGTTGAACGATTCTGGAGTTTTTTCTCTCCCGATTATCATAGTGCTAAAACATTAGCAGAATGCCTGAAATCTACTTTAAACAACGTACTAGACAATCCGGATAAATTAATTTCACAGAGTTATGACGGAGCAAACGTAGTGAGTGGCCACCGTTCAGGAGTAGAAGCTCTAATTCGGAAAGATTCTAAGTATGCACACTACGTTCACTGCTACGCTTCATATGTTTAACTTGATTATGGCACAAGCTACGAGTAAGAATACCGAAGTACGCATATTCTTCGCAGATCTGAATGAAATACCCAGCTTCTTTCAAACCTCCCCACAACGATTTGTGGTGCTGAATGACGTTGTCGGTAGGAGGGTTCCTCATGCTTCCAGTACAAGGTGGAATTTTAAATATAGGACCGTTGAAGTAGTGTACGAGAATAGAAGCGCCCTTATTGAGTGTCTGGAACAACTCGAAAGTACTTCTCGACAGCCATCTACAAATACGCAAGCACGAGGATTGCGTTTAAAATTAGAACACTTGACTTTTCAATTCTGGTTGGCCGTATTTTACCAAATCATGCCTCATGTTGACATCTTGTATAATCAGCTGCAAAAGAGAACATCAGACCCTCTCGAGACCAGAAATACAATTTCGAATTTCGAGGCTGCTAATAAAATAATTAGGGACCGTAAATTTGATAAAATTGCTGATGAACATGACGCCTTACCTCCACCGGCCAAGTTACAAAGAATACAGCCACGAGTCCCAAAAAGTGTTTCTGAGAAAGAGGTTTGTGACACAGTAATATTTCACGCCAAAGAACGGTTCGAGTTCACTAATCACCTTCCCGCAGGAAATCCTTTCTTATCAGAGAGTTTTGCCACGTATGAGAAGCAGTTTCCACATTCTATTCTTCCCAAAACCTGTGAATCATATCCATTCCTCAACAAAGTAAAACTTAGAACCGAATTATTGATTCTGTATGTGCGAAAAGATTTCCGGGCTGTTACAGGCGCTATTCACCTCTTGCAGTTCCTCCTAGAAAATAGGTTAGCAAATACCTTCAGTGAATGTGTCAAACTCTTGAAAATTATTGTTACCGTTCCTATGACAACATCAGAAGCTGAAAGGTGCTTCTCTACTCTGAAGAGAATTAAGACCTTCTTACGCAGTTCGATGGCTGAGAAGAGACTAGCAGCACTGGTTATGCAATCCATAGAAAGAGAGTTTGTCAGAGACATTGTGGATTTCAATGAAACAGTGATAGACAAGTTTGCCTCTATTAAGGAGCATAGAATGTATTTCACATACAAGCAGTCTGCATAGTGTGAGTAAATCTATTAACATTTCTACTACTCTCATCATATGCTGTGCTTGCACTCTATATAAAGGGAGGTAGCGCGCAGTTCGTTACTCCTGTGGGGGTCCGGGCAGGGACACCAGGAGCCCGCCGATGAGCCAGCTTGGTGTCCTAGGCGAAACCCCACACAAGACACGGCACAAACCTAGAAGAATTGCTGAGTTTTAATTCACCGACCGTGAAAGCCAATATACCATCTTTTGGAAGCCTTCATAGGGAGGTTCAGGCTGCTTGAGCTTTTAGTTCTCACAGTCAAGTAGTGCAGTTACACTCTATATAAACGGAGGTAGCGCGTAGTTCGTTACTCCTGTAGGTGTCCGGGCGGGGATACCAAGAGCCCGCTGATGAGCCAGCTTGGTGTCCTAGGCGAAACCCCACACAAGACAAGGCACAAACCTAGAAAAATTGCTGAGTTTTACTTCACCGGCCGTGAAAGCCAATATACCATCAAATTGGAAGCCTTCATAGGGAGGTTCAGGCTGCTTGAGAATTTAGTTCTCGCAGTAAAGTAGTGCAGTTGCACTCTATATAAAGGGAGGTAGCGCGCAGTCCTTTCCTCCTGTGGAGGTCCGGGCGGGGACACTAAGAGCCTGGCCGATGAGTCAGCTTGGTGTTCTAGGCGAAACCCCACACAAAACACGGCTCAAACCTAGAAGAATTGCTGAGTTTTAATTCACCGGCCGTGAAAGCCAATATACCATCTTTTTGGAAGCCTTCATAGGGAGGTTCAGGCTACTTGAGCTTTTAGTTCTCGCAGTCAAATAGTACAGTTGCACTCTATATATAAAGGGAGGTAGCGCGCAGTTCGTTACTCCTGTGGGTGTCCGGGCGGGGACACCAAGAGACCGCCGATGAGCCAGCTTGGTGTCCTAGGCGAAACCCCACACAAGAGATGGCACATACCTAGAAGATTGCTGAGTTTTAATTCACCGGCTGTGAAAGCCAATATACCATCAAATTGGAAGCCTTCATAGGGATGTTTAGGCTGCTTGAGCTTTTAGTTCTCGCAGTGAAGTAGTGCAGTTGCACTCTATATAAAGGGAGGTAGCGCGCAGTTCGTTACTCCTTTGGGGGTCCGGGCGGGGACACCAAGAGTCCGCCGATGAGCCAGGTGGGTGTCCTAGGCGAAACCCCACACAAGACACGGCACAAACCTAGAAGAATTGCTGAGTTTTAATTCACCGGCCGTGAAAGCCAATATACCATATTTTTGGAAGCCTTCATAGGGAGGTTCCCAGGCTGCTTGATCTTTTAGTTCTCGCAGTCAAGTAATGCAGTTGCACACCATATAAAGGGAGGTAGCGCGCAGTTCGTTACTCCTGTGGGGGTCCGGGCGGGGACACCAAGAGCCCGCCGATGAGCCAGCTTGGTGTCCTAGGCGAAACCCCATACAAGACACGGCACAGAACTAGAAGAATTGCTGAGTTTTAATTCACCGGCCGTGAAAGCCAATATACCATCTTTTTGGAAGCTTTCATAGGGAGGTTCAGGCTGCTCGAGCTTTTAGTTATCGCAGTCAAGTAGTGCAGTTGCACTCTAAAGGGAGGTAGCGCGCAGTTCGTTACTCCTGTGGGGGTCCGGGCGGGGACACCAAGACCCCACTGATGAGCCAGCTTGGTGTCCTAGGCGAAACCCCACACAAGACACGGCACAAACCTAGAAGAATTGCTGAGTTTTAATACACCGGCCGTGAAAGCCAGTATACCAACAAAAATTCCCCTAATTAAATGTAATTAACCCTCTCGACGAGAACTAAATACATTAGAAATAGCAAAGCAAACATCCCTGATTGAAGATACATGAAAATAAAATTATGGTTCAGAATGATAACATCACTTGAAATAATGTCAAATCATGACAACTGATATAAATATACTGGTACCACCCCGTATTTACATTTAACGCTATCTAGTGTAGCTAATCCTTACTTAATCTAGCCTACGGCGATAAGCGTTCGTATAAATAAATAGCTAATCAAAACTACGATAACAGTAATTTGTTTACAATAGATTAATTAACAACAACAGTATCAAAATGCTATCACAAAACAGTAAGGTACAATTGGGATAAATACACTCGTAAATAAAGAATATAACACATGAATAGTATTTTTATTATTATCCTGCCTACAACGGAATGGTAACTGTTTGTTCACATTCGGCATATAGCATAACGAAATACTAGCTAAAGCACTGTAAGAACAGTGTCTCACCATGAGGTCATCGTGGCCCCCGAGTTACAAACTCTTGGTTAGCCGGTGATCTCTGTCAGTCGAAAGTAACTGACTTCCCAACTATTCCTTCAAGAATTTCCTAACAAGCGCTATGTGTCGGCCAGCTGTGGTTCAGAAAATCAATATTTAACAACGATTAGCATTTAACGTGTATTTTAACACCGTAGGTTTAAAGTGAGTGAATTTCATGATTTAGAGATTGATTATTAAAAATCGCAAAATAAAGAATTCATTATTTATGACGAATGACCATATGACACAAGGCTTCTATCTATCAAATGAGTTACCTCACCGGTACTCAACAAAGTAAATTGGTGACAAGCAATGTCACTAACATCCTAAAGTAGTCGTTGTGGTTCAGAAAAACACACGAACGAAAGTCCTCGGTCAGTATAATTGGGAGATTATAATCTGCTGGCAAGCACAATAACACGAGCTACTTAAAGACTCCGGATTTCAGACAATCAGTATTCTTAACGGCTCACTAGCTCACTAGAAACATACTCGGTCAGTTAAGTTGATACTTAAATCTGCCGGCAAGCACAAATACTATAATACTTCACGTGTCAAAACACGGGCATAAACATTCACATAAAGTGACAAAAATTGCCTATCAAAATGTCTGGTTTATCAAATGAAAACTTATCTTATATATCAAAGAAATAATCAATGGTTATTCGCTTACAACATGTGCGAAAAATTTAATATGGGTTCATGACTTGGGAATCACCCTGTATCAAAACAATGTATAGCGTTGGTTGCTTGACCTTCATAAAACCCTAGCATACACAGGCTAGGCTTGGTTGAAAATATCTTACAAAATACGTTTCAGAAGTGTCTGGCATTTAGTCCCAGTCTCAATGGAAATCACCGTTGGCTTTCAGAGGAGCTGCAAATGACAAATACGTACGTATTCGCTTCGCCTTTTTTTTCGCCGGAATTGTATCTGGATTATGGACGATCCAGATCTTTGATGTCCAGATTATCGATCTCTACTGTATTACGGGCAGATGACCTCGCTGTTCCGTCCCTTAAAACAGCAACCTGTAGGCTATCCGGCCCCACTACTGGACAACTGTGGTAGGCTATATAATCTGCTGCCTTCCTTGAAGTTAGTTGTTGCTGTTCAAAGGGGCCGAACTACGAGGCCATCTGTCCCTCTTAACACATATTAAATTATATAAATTTTGACTACAGTTTAAGTTTATTTTTGAAGTGGAAAATGAAATATTAAAAAAAGACCTAAACAATAAAACAAAAAATAAATAAAACTAATAATTATAACAATTAACAAAAATTAAAAAAGGACAATGTATCTGGGTAAATATTCACGTACTCTCACTTATAAAGCGGCTGATGAGATCAGCAATCCCCACGAAATCAGGTATATAACCTCATCCACGGAATCTGTGAGGTAGGTTTCCGCATGACGTCACACGGAAGAAGATGAAAGAGAATGCAATGGGCGGAGCTTGGCGGCCCAGCCATTGCAAGAGTTGGTTGAGGCAAGGTTGTGCCACCTTCCTGCGTTAATTATTCAGTACTGAACCCGCTGAGCTAAGGTTCATGTGATATTTTTCATGACAACACATTTATGATGGGATGTATTACCTTTGAACACACCCAGAAAGCAACCAGAAGCTGAGAGCTTATACTATTCTCTTTGGAGTAGCGGAGAATCGCACTTTTGACTTTGGTGAAGTCGGCTAATTATTTATCTGAGGTCTTATTAATCAACTTTACCTTTCTACGAGACTCAGAATATTCCATTTCGTCATTCAGTATTATTGAAACATTTTGGAGAATGTTTTTCCACTTTAAGGTACGGTAATATCATTGCCGATACGCAAGAAGGGATGTAAATAGTCGCTCAACGACTTAGTTTGACGACTTGATTCCACGAGGAACGCAGTTCCGTGCACTACGTCAGGAGAATCCGCCCTGTTGAGGCGTGTTGAAATATCCGTCATGTAAGACGTGGAAATAGTCCGCTTTTGAGAGAAGAAATATTTATCAAGTGTCATCGAGCACCATCGTATTGTGCATCACATTTGTTAAAGTGTAGTGATCAGCACTACGTCAGGAGTATCCGCCCTGTTGAGGTGTGTTGAAATATCTGTCATGTAAGACGTGGAAATAGTCCGCTTTTGAGCGAAGAAATATTTATCAAGTGTCATCGAGCACCATCGTATTGTGCATCACATTTGTTAAAGTGTAGTGATCAGCACTACGTCAGGAGTATCCGCCCTGTTGAGGCGTGTTGAAATATCCGTCATGTAAGACGTGAGAAAAGTCCGCTTTTTAGCGAGGAATATTTATCAAGTGTCATCGAGCACCATCGTACTGTGCATCACGATTTGTAAAGTGTAGTGATCAGCACAAATTGCATTGTGAACGTATTTAAAATATTGTGAATTTTCTACGATTCTGTAGCACCACATTTTGTACCCACGTGATTTGTGGAGGGCTGAAACCTAGTGTTAAATATACCAATAACTGTGATACAGTTACATTGAACGAGTGTGATATTAAAACCACTTAGTATATAAATTGCTACGGTGGATTTATCCGCCAGAAATCGACGCCTATTTCACGGATGCCACGTGATTGCGAAAGTAGAGTCTGTGCACGTGTGAACCAGCAGATCAGTGCATGGCCATTTATTAATGATATCTGCAAAGTGTAGAGGCTGAGTTGCTAAATATATGTGTAACGCCTGTGATAGCTACAAAGCACACCGCAATTTTCAAGTAGAAATGAAATACATGATGTCTAACATTACCGACCACGTGTTCGACATTTATAACACCATGTTCGAGCCGGAGATGATGGGCTAAGTACCGTTATGGTATGAGGGAGATGTCTCGGATGGAACGAGCATGATGTGGAACTTCTAGAACGTCGAACGAGAAGGAATAAGTCGAGGATGCCTTTCCTAGGCATGTCCAACCCATTCACGATGTCGACTACAGGGACAGACCGAACCCTGGTCTTTAGGAGAGCCAAGATGGAAGTTCTGATACGGACGATGCCAATCCTGAAAGCCAGAGGTGCTTTTGTTCAACCCTTGTCATTGGACAGAGGGCTACGTGTGGGCTCCTTCATATCGTGAGTTTGTACAACACTTCTTTGTTCTAGTCATTGGTGGTATATTTAGATTAGTGTAGATTGTAAATCAGCCGAACTTAGTGACAGCCATTTCATAGGTAGGGAGTGTAATTAGTATAATTAGATGTTATTTATCCACAGTGATTGTGAGCCACCCTTGGGTTTGATATTTTGTTCAACCCTGGTGCAACCTGATGGACGTCATAGGACGCCAATTCCTGTCTATTGCTAAACGTGACCGTAGTCATTCCAAGGCTACTTTGTTTAACCCTATCTGGGGTGATTTTCGAGTCTTAGCAGACTCCTGTTACGGCAAACTGATGCCATGATCAAAATTCTTTAACTGCACTCATAGCAGACAGTCAATGTTACGCCCCTGACTTCATTAGAGAAGTCGTATCATTTAAGTAATCGACTGTAATTACCAGGTTTGTAACTGCATTTATGTTTCATCCATGATGTGCTCAGAAGCCATCCAGGTCAAGTGTAGACCTTGCAAGTAAAAGGGATGTTTCGTTGTAGCCTAGCATCGAACCTAGTTCCCAACGTATCATTAAGCAAATCCAGCAGAGTGGAGTTTGCGCCATAATATTATTTTGTTTGTGTCAAGTGTGATGACACGTTATTATTTGAATGTTTGATACAAGAAACTACTGAAGTATTTTATCTTTGAGAGCAAAGAGCTCCAGCAATGAGTGACATTGCTATCTTTTAAACGTCTTTGCTATGAAAGACAGAGTTATATGTTTGTATTCAGCTTTATAGCGTGCTCTTAATGCACACATTCTTTGATGTTTATAACCTATGGTAAAGGTATTATTATGAGGCCAGTTTCATAGTTATTTTCTTGCCTGAATTGCCGGCCCAGTCAACGTGTTGTGTCTAATAGTGCAGGGAGCCTGCAACTTGCTCTGACTCAGACAGGTTTGTGAATATTTCCCAGCGCACGAGTGAGAGCGCTTGCTTCCAAGTGAGACAGACTTATATTAACACAGGACATTGTAGCATTCATTTATTTTTCATTGCATTGATAGCTCATGGAACCCAGAGTCCATTTCTGTATCTGCTCACATGTTCTTTAGATTGTCATTTGTTAGTTAAACGCCTTTTGCGTGTACCGTTGTTTCGACGAGTACAGTTATGTCAGGATTCTTATTTTATGTTGGAGGCTAGCCCCGTGATGAGGGTTTTTTCATTTGTGAAGGTATTTTGTGTACCATGTCCGGGACTGTTCCCGTCGACCAGATATTTAGGGAGGGTAACTGATGTGTCCAGGCCCGTCCCAGAGTTATTGAACGCGAGCTGTGCGCCGCTGGTAACTTGTGTTATTGTGTGTCCGAGTTGTTATTGCTCGTTGATTGTATTCCGACTTTTGAGTCGAGGCTCTATGGCAGAGATGATCTCTCAGAGACGCTCCGTGCCAAGCTAGTCAGCTGTTATTCGCCATAAACCAACGATAATTTAAACCGACATCTTAATAATAAAACGCATAATTTTGATAAACAAAATATAACTAACGAATCCTTTCTATTTAACCTTGTTCATTTGCATTTGGAAACTGCTGACATAGCCGTGCTAATGAAAGTATTTCCTGGAGGAAATGACTTTAGGACAGATGACACTTTTTGTAGCGACAGAGGCTTGCTCGAACCTTTAGTTCGTAGCTGGTGGAGCGCAGGCCATACGATGTTAGACGTAGTCTTCACTACGCAGTCGTCACCGTAATTACACACGTTAAATCACTATGGCTTACAAACAGTAAACCAAGGTGTAGGTAGGCTTCGAATAAAACTGTGGTCTTGTATTTATTGATTTATTGATGTAAAAGCGTATAAATCCTCTATGTCACCTTTTGTGTGCTGATTAGCACCCAGTTTGTAAGAGTGTCTTAGATATTTTTTTTCTATGGCTTGTCACATAGCTTTGATTGTCTGTCTGTTAGGTAGTCAGCCCGAAGGCTGGTTGGATCCTTAAAAAGTACCGCCGTTATATTATTTGAGTAGATACCCACAAAAACCCAAGGCAGCGCTAATTTGAGGCGTTCTAGGCAAGAAGAGGAGTGAGGTAGTTTGCCATTGCTTTCCTCACTGAGTCAGAACAGTAGTCCTAACCCTATGAGTTGAAACTTTCACAGCATTCACAGGCACTGACTGTGCCCCGAATGCCATTACTAAGCACCACCCATACCTCAGTAGCTTCCATATAATCACAGCCATGAGTGAGACTGAGACATCGGTGAAAAGCCACCTTTTACTCTAGCCTGTGCCAACTGACAAATGCAAATGTACTGTATTCATCAAGAGATGGCAAACAGGCCTAGCTTTGATTGTAATTGTTTGATATTACGGACGTCACCGCCGTAAATTTTGTAACTAATTGGCAGGACTTAGCTAGATGAATTAATATTAAATGTAAAAGTGGAAATGGTATCATCCTAATTCAGATTTGTTTTGCTGCCCTGTTAAATGTAAATTCCGATATTAGCTTGATCTTGTAACTTGATGTAGGGTTTTGCACCGTACCATTTTCCTAGTGTTGCTGTTGTTGCTTTAATTATTGTGAGATAGATCTTTCGCGAGGGTTTACTGTAACTTCACAGGTAGGGACCTGCTCTTTATTTTCGATTATTTATTAGCTTGCGGATTAGCCGATGGAAACCCTCCGAACTAGGATAGGGGTTTGTGAATTTTACAATAAATTTTCACGGTGTTTTACATAAGTCTGGATGTTTCTTTCTCAGTCTAGCTTTTAAGGTGAACCTTTCCTTAGGCAGTCTATGACCTTTAGTCACCATGTACCACGATCCCTGTGGACGATGGATTCTCGTGCCGCTTTGGACTGTATGGAAGTTCACCTGATCCTCTCGGCAGTTAGGTCCGGCGGATGAGATGTTAGGGAAGTCATTTCGGTTGTTGGCTATCCTGGCAACTCCTCTGACGGGCACAGTACATTGCGCCTCATTGGACCAGTCAGCCGAGTCACTCCTGTGTGCAGACTACGTGTTGGCACTTCGCAGAATGCTTGGACGGAGTATAGGTTCGAGAGTCATAAGGTTTCTTCATAAGTCAGCAAGATCCACACACTAGGTTAAAATGTGAATACGGCTCCACAGTACAAACTGGGGGATCTTCCCTTCTCATTAGCTACGAGTGGGTGGATCTTGCATGACCTATCCTTAGGCTGCACAAAATGAAGGACACCCTCCGTAACTGGAAAGAGCTCCGCCATACGTGAGTAGTTCCCTTGATCGCTCTCAGTTTACCGGGAATTGGGTCAGCTAGCCACTGACTCTCTCTTGTCGGCGTAACTGAGAGTGAACATCTCTAGTGGACCGCCCTTGGTTGAGGTGGTAGTGATACCACCTCTTTTGCTGTTTGATCCGCTAACTCATTTCCCGCAATTCCCATATGGCTTGGAAGCCACAAAAAGGCGATTCCAGTGTCAGCGTGGCACAACCCAGCTTTGTAGGTCGTCGATTCGCTGCACTAAGGGTTGTTGTGGGAGACATGTCAGTATGTAAGAGAAAGTGGATTCTTGCTTCCTGTAGTGCAAACTGCAGAGCTTCGTGGCAACGAGCTCCGCAGTAAACACATAACAGGACTCAGGCAAAGAGATCTTTGTATTTGCACCGTCAATTTCGTAAGCACACCCCACTTTCTCGTTTACCTTAGGACCGCGATGTGGATCGAACCGAATTTCCGGATGCGGGACTTGCCACGGAGGCACCTCGCTGGGTGTCGGGATTATACAGTGTTGAAATTTAATTATGTTTACAACTGACTATAACCACTACAGTAAATCTAAGTTGGCAACAATGTGATCAAAAATGTATTTTACTTTTATAAGTTGGCAATTGTTTTAAACCAGAAGAAGATGTACAGCTAATGGCGAAATGTATGTGTAAGATGTTGTCTGTGAAATCTGAAGCTATCAGCCATCAAAATTGTATCTATATCGAATGTAGGGAAGTTTCTGATAACTCATAAACATGCGTTATGAAATAGAGTCAAAAGGTATGATATTGTCGAGTTATCTAATATGTATTTTTCAACTTCTATTTGAATGAGGTTATATGTTGTATGGAAGCACACCTTAAGTTTACAAAATGCTCATAATAATAGAAGAAGTTTGTAACTGAGAGTGTAAACCATTATTGTATTATCTCTTTGTTTGCCAGGCGCCTTTTGATGATACTTGCTGTTTAATTTGATAAATAAAAGGACGTCATACATATTGTAAACGACTGATCATTCATCCCTGTTCGGAGCCTAAGAATTACAACAGATTATGGGCCCAGGTACCGCTCATACGCCAGACACGCCGTGCATTACGGGAAACAATTTGGACGTCGAGAAAAAGTCAGCTGAGTCAGTCGTCGTCCAAGTCAGAAGTCAGTCGTCAGGTCAGTCCAGTCAGCCGAGAAAGTCCACGTCAATCATCGCAGACAAAGTCAGCCCCGTCGAAGAGGACGTCTACCACATCGTCACCCCGAGAAACGTCAGCTAAGTCAATCTAACCTCAAAATGTCATTCAAGTAGCCAATACACGAGTCAGAGTAAATTGATAAAACAATTTGAAAATGGATAGTAAAATCTTGTGAGATCAAACTTTTGTATATTTGTCATATTTTTGAAACATAATCTTGCTTTTCAAGTCAAGTCATGGATTCAGTAAAGGTTCATTTAGAAACGTTGACAGAAGATTTGCATGGAAATGTCAATTATGATTCTTGGCGTTCAAAATTAATTTAGCTATGAGAACAAAAGAATGTTTTTATATTGCAACTGGTTTGACTGTCAAAACATCAGATACAAACTCCGATCCTGTACGTAATTGGATAAAAAAGACGTAGAAGTTCAAGCGACTATAGTGTTTTAGATCCCTTATTTGGGGGTGGATCTAAAAGGGAGAGTTATTGTACTAATTTATAAGGTTGTGCCTAAAAAGGGTAGCTTCCCTTGGCAGGGCAAGCTGACCAGTGTAGAGTGTTGTGGTGTGCTAGGAACTAGGGGGCGTTCCTATGAATAAGGTAGTAGTGTTTGAAGGGATGGGACCCAATACAAGGGTCACTGTTCTGGTCGCTCAGCTGACTGCTTATTATGTAATTGAATCTGCTCGTATCAGCCGAGTGGCACGTGCTGCTTGCTGGCAGCCGGGCCGGCTCGGGAAACACAAAGGTACCTGAGTTAGCGCTATTAGACTACCGTCTATCACGTCTTACCGTGATGGGAACAAGGAAGGGCGTTGGGATGTAAAAAGGCGTATAAACAGTAAAGCGTGTGTAGAGTGTGGACCAAGTGTTTTATTGGTCTGTATTTCTGAGTATGAGTCCCTTGTAGGGAATGTAATTATGTTCACAATGTAGTACAAGTTGTGGGTTACAGGTTACATAAGTAGGAACTCTGAACACGATTGACTGACTCACCTCGGTTGACACCAGCGTAGCCTCGGGCCGTCTCGATGAAGCACTGACAATGAAGAGATCCTCTGACCTCATTACGATGCCTTCTTATACTCTCCGGCGCTATGTTGTCAGCAATGTGTTGGCCCAGTTAATTGTATGTCGCTATGTGTAACCATTGTGCAAGGACTGAGCTGCTCTTTAGAGTGGCCAGCTGTCCCTGCTACGTTTTATGGATGTTGGCCCGGCTTTCCAAGGGTTGCCATTTAGGGGATTTAGCCAGATGCCGGGGGGATGGACTCCAAGGGGTGCATACCCCTGGGAGGCTGTACAAGCGTCTTCCTTCATTTGTTCGCGTCCTCGCGAACGGGAACGGAACTGGAGGTTGGGATGTTGACGTAATGGTCCTTGAAACCCCCTCGTATCTCCTGGTGGCGTCGTATCGAAGTGTGGGTGTGAGGTCAGCCCGTGTTCAGAGGGGAGGGTTATGGGATGTACAGATATATGTATACACTGATATTGACATTGTGAAAAAAACAAACAAAAAAATTGACATTGTGAAAGATTTGATATCGAGAAAAAATTAACATTGGGAAAAAAAATGACATTTGAGAAAAATTTAACATTAAAAGAAATTCGACATGTAAAAAAAAAATTGCCCTTGCTATTGCTGGCATATTGCTAGTTTCAAAAAAAAACATGGTTTGTGATGGTGATTCGTTACCTAGTTGTGCAGGGAGGAAAAACCCAGCTAGACGCGGAATTGTGTCGTCTGGCTTTACCTTGGGGAAAAAGTGCTCCCTGCAAATTGAAAGATAGGAGAGAATAGAAAAAAATGGGTGTTCCAGGGTATAATTTAAGGGATATATTCAAAGTATTTATTTGTTTGGGAAAAAACGGAACACCCTGACAAATGGGGAAGTTAGAAGAAGGAAAAATGAAAGAAAACAAATCATACACATTATGTACATTGGTGGTCTTGATAAGGGTAACAGATATGACCCGATAATAATAACAATGGTAATCCTTACGTTGTAAAATCCCTGACAAGTTGTAGTTGAACATAGTAAACATGTAATGAAGATGAACATATAAAAAAAATGTTTGCCATGTGGGTACCCTGTACGTATAAGTACTCTTGCCACTCTTGTGGACCCTTGCAACTGTATGACATGGCGAGAAAATACAAAATAATTTACACTTTATAATTATTACTAACATATATATATATATAAACTTATAGAGCTCTGTTACCTGGCCAGTTACTGCATACCTCTTATACTTGGCGCGCACCGTGCTATTATGCCTCGCCGACCATTCTCTAATCGGCCGTTCCTGGTGAGGTTTAGTGGCTAGTCCCCTATCCTCTCCCTGTACTTATTACATAACCTCGTGGTTTTCCGTCGTGGGTCGGAATCCCACCTTAGGGTCGAAGGTCCGGCACTTACAAACCTTGTGTCGCCCTTTGAGCCTGAAGTAACGCTTCATTTGCGTATTCTGAAATGTTTTTGCGTTCAGCGATGGTCATCATCCCACGTATGCTGTCCACCGCTGACCGCTGGCGTTGTCACCTTTAAGGGTGCAACTAAAACTGATAAGGAGTGTAATTGTGTATGCCATGTATGTGTATGTGGGTAATATGTTTACCATAGACATATTCACGTTCTTGGTTACCTGTAAATCAAAACAAAACAAAAATGCATCTATATTAAGATGTTTATTTCTTCGTATCTCCGTGCTCTTCCTGTGTGGGTAAAAGTGGGTTAATTATGAATATTATAGTGCAATACATTATGATTCATGACAGGTATATATATATATATAACCTTCTTCGGTAGCGCTTAGTTTGGAAACTAAGTGTAGCGCCACCGAAGCTTAACTTACCCTAGGTTAGCCTATTTTAACCTAGTTTATCCTAAGTATTGTCGGGCTTACCTCGGTAACGGCTTTTTAGTCACCGAGTGCCGAAATATTCTATTGTGATCTATATATAAAAAAATTGCCTTAAATGTAGGTTTATGTTACCCTACATCTTACATTACTTATTTAACTTATTGATAAAATTACTTAACTGTAAAACTATTCTGTATTTACATGCCGAGTGGACCTTATTCTAAAGCCGAAATGTGCTGTGCTATTATTAGCAACAGCTGTTAGTAAATTTGCTTACATCTAAGTGACCTTAACATGGCACTATGACTTAAGTACTAAAATTTAGACGGAGGCTGTCCGTTTGATTTCTCTCGCGGTGGCGCCCTTGTAGTACATTGTCGGGACCGGAACCCAACAATGCCTCGTAGTCCCCTCCGTTTTAATACTATTGTCGACATCTATTCTAGGTCTTAATACTAGTACTAACCTATTCGCAGGCGGCTTACGGTGCCACTAAGCTAACCGTTTCGCCCGCTGTAACTTCCTTGTTCATGACCGTTTGCTGTTCCGATTTATCGTAGTTGAGCCGCCCACTTGGCTCCTGTGAGGGGCGCGCAATGCCCCTCTCTTAATGCCCTTTGGTTGCCCGATGCGTCGCCATTTATGTGGGCATTGGACAGTGTGGTCCAATGGCATAATATTGTCTTCGCCTTTATCGGCCGTCGCAGTATGCTTTTCGCATTGATATATGAATTTGCCTCTATGGGCCGCAGTAATATGTATTTCGCAGTTATCTTCCACTCCAACGCATAGGAGTTTTGCTTCCCGCTATGGAAGCCGTGCCTACTTAAATTTAAACTTAACTAGAAGTCTAGTCATAATGGGGTCGTCTCTAGGGATAGTTCCCGAGGCCGGCGGTGAGTGAGCTATTTCTCCCGCCATCCTTAGAAAGTCACCCTGCAGGTCTCGGCTTCGATGACCGTGACACATAGTGGGTGTAACTTTCTCCGACAAGGGGGATGGGCTAATATGCACCCCTAGATCTCGATGTTTGCCCGTGTCCGGTCCCGAATGCTTTGACCTTACGTAGTTCGTCTGTTTGGTCTAGTCGTCAGTTAAGTGAGGTCGCTGCGCTGTCGAGCCAACTGGGGAAGGGTCCACATCGCCTTCCCCAGCTCTGCTCCGGTGTGGTGCTCCTGACCTTCGGCTTACACCGTTGTCAACAATCAGATCGTATCAGATTCCTTTGTAAGAAAAAAATGTAGCGTAACCTGTGTAAATGGTTTAATCTCTGTGTAAAATGTAAAATATTTCCAGTGTTGCGGGGTTGTAGATCTTCTAAGTACATAGGCTACTTCTGGTCTACCACTGCTACGTCAGCTTTCCAGCAATAATGCTTTCTTTACCTTAATGGAGGTGTTAGTAGGGTCTGTAATGTCAGGTACCCTGTTATTAGGATCTGGGGGTAGTTATTTGTTGAGTGGGCTTAAAGTATGGTAGGAAGGGTTTGCGCACCTTTGGGTTCCACGTTAGTGGTGGCCTGGAACCGGTGATGCCGTTGGGATGCTCCTATAGTGAGTGGACTGGGGAGGCAATTCCCGGGATTACAAAGATACGAAAATTCATGCAGGTTTGATATTAAAATCCCTGGTAAATGGATGGGATACTCATGCATGTGTCTGGATATGAAGTGTCTGCCTTCATGTACGGATAGGTGTAGGGTGGTGCATAATACCAATATATTCCTGTCATGCGGGAGTGTTTAAGTACTAAAGAATGGTTAATATATATCTATGGCCTCCTCTCTCATCTGGAGAGGCGCATTATGCTTCCTTAATGTTTGCTGAGCCACCCCTAATACTCAGGTGGTGCATCGTGACGCAAGGCGTAGCATGCCTGCTCTTTAGAAGCATGAAGTCCATCAACCCCTTGTGTGTACTTTGTAATGTAGTGTAGCTGTTTTTGGTCGTGTAGCTATGTCTGCGTTGTTTATGTTGGGCGTGAGAAGGTTATGGGAAGGGAGTAAGGTGGTACGCTGGTAGCCTGTTCTCCTGTCATCCTCCCTTGGTCCATGTTGGCTGTCTATCCGCGCCTTGGGATAGTAGAGCTGCATGGCCTAATCTGGTCTGCCATTTGTAGTGTAGATGTGGCCAGTGGTCGTAGTGCGACTGGTCATGTGGTAGTCATCTGTAATGACTCCTATGCCTTACGATCGATAAGAGAAGTTATTAGGGGGGCGATCTTGTCTGTGTTTGCTCCTAATTGTTGAGTGCGTGTGCGTGTGTGTGCCTATGTTCCGCTACACCACGCGGACGGTTGGTCTGTTGCAGGCCAAGTCGTAATATGTATCGCCTGTGTGGGCAGAAGGCGCCCGTGGCTTGCCAACGTCTTTGCGAACGTGCCCTTATAGGCCCAAGATAAGTTCCGCTGTGTCATGTCTTGTCCATTGCCAAATGTTTTTGCAGTGTGGAGAAAAAATGTATGGTGTTATAATTGTTATGTGTTTGTAATTTCATGGTCACTGGCGCTACGCAATAGTGTCTCGTCACCGCAGTATTGCAGTGTAAATAGTCTGCTGTCAGCAGTTGGTATGTGCTTTTCTGCAAGTATGCCAGTGTGGTCATTGTTTTAGATTCCTAGCGGACTAATGTAGCAATTCGTCCTAGTTAGGTAATGACGTTGTGTGGCCATTGTTCCCTAAGACCTGTGTCTTGCGAAATTTTCCTACCTGTGTTTGTGAAATGTATTCTCTATGTCTGGTGTAATTCGAAATTTTATGTCTGGCCTTTGGTGGGAGGAAATGTAGTATTCCCTGTTCATGCATTTGTATGGGCCAATTTCGGTGTGGTTGGGAGCCTGGATAACTGCTTTCCCTTGTGTCTAAATTTTTACTGGAACTCAGACCCGTGACCTTATGTCATTCTCTGTGTTTTATGTTTGCGTTGTGTTCCAGGGCTTGGGGCTTTCCCAGTGTGGTTTTTGCTTGTGTTCCGTGTACCAAAAATACCATTGGATAGTTAGTTTTTGGTACGAGCGTGTTGTGTGTGGTCATGGGTTCGAATCCGGTTGTCTGTAAAGACTTGGTGTGATCATTTCCGTGCCGCATATATTATGGCACGTTCCCGTGGATGTGCAATGCGCAAATGAAAGCATGCATACCTGTGTAGAGTTTGTATGTTTTTGATTTCCCCTTGTAGTGTAATTTTGGAAGATATAGGGTCTCTAAATCGGGCGTGAATGATGCCGTGCGCTCTGCTCCGAGAGCTGTTGTCTGTAAGCTTGCAGGTTATCACTGAGGCCTGCGTTCCTGCTGAGTATGGTGGTATCGGATTACAATGTCTTGCGCGCTCGCTTGTTACTTGTCTTGATAACGCTGTGTGTCCGGCACATGTGTTTTTAATCGCTTACTCTCTGTGACTGTGATTAGTGCTTTTCGCATTGTGAAAGAAAAGAGGGGAATTTGTGGTTTAACGTGACCGTATCTGGAGATCATGAGCCACGGGATTTCCGTTTTACTTGGAATCCAAACCACAGGCCATGGCATTTCACTTCGGAAATCTCATATGCGTTGGCCGTACTTGTAGAAGAACCTTCCATTGACTACATTTGTGTCCCCAGATTTTGTGTTACTGTGCCGTGGTTCGATTATGTCCCTACAATGGTACGAAATGTCATTATGCCCGCGTGTCTCCGGGACAGTTCTGTGGGGTGTTAGGATCGTATCCCGGTGCGGTCAGTGGGCTATTTCTTGGCCCTCTTTTCACGCCTGCCCGTGGGATTACTTCCTTTCCTTTTGGCAGTGTTTCCGCCTTTACGTGTACCTATGTATTAAATATATATATTTGTTTAACTTGGCCACCTTTCTTTCATCGGGCCTAATGCCTGCGTCATAAAAAAAAATGAGCTATGCCCCGCTCTGGATTAAGAGAGCACTTTGAAAGAAAATAATAGCAGGTGGTGATAGTCTCTAAAAATTATGTCGTGAACACTATAAAAAATGTTAAAAAAAATGTGCTTGGGACCTGAGTGTAGTATTTACAATTTTGGTAACGTGAGTACTACTGTAATCTGGTTACGTCTCAGGGGAATCTACCGACACTGTCTAGTACACATTAGGAAGGCCATTGCAAGACGTAATTGATACACTTGTATCCACGTCACGAGCAAAGCCAGTGCACTATGGGAGTCAAACCTGCCCTTCAAAGTAATTGTAACTCAACAAAATGACAGTGTCTCGTCCCGGTGTGCAATTGGGCTTTTCAGTTGGTTAAAGCACACCTCACCAAATTTTTGAAATTAGTTTGAGATTCTTAATTCCTGCCACACTTACGGCTTTCGCCCGCAACAGGAGAATCTATCAAACTGTGGAACCCTAACATAGAACGTTTAGTCATTTCTACTTAGAAAGACTCACTTAAGCTTTATGCTGTGATTTTATGCTTAAGTTGTGTTCAAAATATCTCTTTTTCGGCCTGAAGCCTGCTTGGCTTCCACTTGGCTTAGCATATTAGAGACTTTACGTTATGGCGTTAACCACTTCGCCCCATAACCATTGATGGCCTGAGAGAAAAATGCCATGGTTCCGAAAAAAAACCAAGAAGGATTTAGAATTGTTCCTTCTAATTTGGCTAAATTGCACTGTATATACATAAAATAAGAAAGAAAAATATGCGATTTTATGTTTATTATGTACTTGTTGGACCATTTTCTTATCGCCCCCGTGTGAAAGAACTTATGTGGCCTATAATGTTGGTGTTAGCGATGTTAGTTTATTTCTGTGGCCCTGGTGGAAGTCGTTATCCTCTTTCGAGCTTCAGTGCTCAGAAAGGTGAAGGGATTTGCCCTGTTATTAGATTATAGGCCTCTGAAATCCACTGGGGTGTTCCTTTGCTACTTTCCGGCGGAATTTCTAGCAAAGTAAGCTTTGGCCTACTTCCACCGTAGCGCGTGTCTATAGGTTTGAGTGTGCCTGTATTCGAGGGCCTAATTGTGCTTGACGCTGCCCTAGTAGATTTTACGGGATTGTGTATATATTTGATTGCGTGGTTTTGTGGGATGGGTAATAACACTTTTCCTAATCCCCGTGTACTGTGTGGTAATGCCTGGTCAAAATGTTCGTGCGTATATCGTGCATCCTGAGGGACTAATGCCGGTGTTCGCCTTCGTTCTGGCAAATTTGCCCTTCGAACTGGCGGTAAAGGTCGCTTAACTGCCTGTTTATGCCCTGGCAATGTGGTGGCTTGTAGCCTGACCGCTTTCTGGCATTTGGCCACGGCCGGCTCCTGCCAATGTGTTAGCCTATCTGTGTACGTGTATGTAGGCTTTATGTACTGTAGGGCGGGCTCTACGTCCTCAGCCCATGACGTGGTTATGTCCCTTTGTTTCCTTGTCATATCGTGTGTGTTTAATGGCCCTGGCCTCAACTCCCTCTCGTCCCTTTGTTCCGATGGGATTGTTCTAGGCTCTGCCCCTCGGTTTGGCAAAATTGCCTTCCTATCCGGAGCTGAAGGACGTGTGTTTGTGTTAGGTTTATTTTGTAGTAAGTTGGAGCCTAACCTGGCCGTCTTCTTGACTGTGGCCACGGCGCACTCCTTCCATTGTGTGGCAGTACGTGGCGAGAGGGACATCCTCGCAAATTGTCGAGCTAGCGTATCTACGCTTATGTCCTCTCTCGGCTGGGCTGGTGGCCCTACCATGAACTCAAAAATGGCCTTATTGGCTTGGAGCTCACGGTATTTGTCCCAAATTTGGGTGTACTGCCTATTGAGGCTCATGGCCTGCTTGCAAATTACTGTATTAATGTATTAATGTTTCTGTGCTCTGTATTGTTTTGTGGCCGCTAGTTGGAGAAGCGCTTGGACGCGAATTAGCTCCTTGTATTGGGCGTGTAAACCTGTGTAGTGCACCCTCATTCTCTCGAGGGTTGCGTTATCTATTACGGGACCATGTGTGGTGATTAATTGTTGGTATATTTTGTTTCTTTGTATATGGAACCTATTGAGGTGTTTATGTGTGTGATTCAAGTGCTTATGTACGCATCTTAATCGCGCTGTCCTACCCTCTGACGGAGTGTACGGTTGTTTGCCCTGTATTGTCCCGACTTTTGTTTGGAGTGCCCGTATTTGTGTTTGCCGGCTTTGTATGTGCCTTCGGTATCTTATTAATAATGTTAATAATGTTGGCGTAACTCTATTGCCTCTATTGTTTGCAATCTCTGCATGAGGCGTCATTCTGACTGAAATGTATGTGAATAAAATAAAATAGAATATCTGTGCGTGTTTGACAGTGTATTTTCGTGTCTGTTTGATTCTTTCTGGGGCTGGGGGGTTGGTTTAGTAAGAATTTCCCCTGTGTGGCTAGTTTGGAGCACACAAAAAAAATGGTGCTTTTTATCTGGGAAAAAAAATTTCACTATTTGCTTGGCTTTTTTTGCGGTACGGAAGGGGTCGTTTCTCCTTCGAGGGCTCGTTGGTTGAGTCCCGTTCTCTATGCGTAGGACCGCGCCTCCACCAGTGTTTTAGATCCCTTATTTGGGGGTGGATCTAAAAGGGAGAGTTATTGTACTAATTTATAAGGTTGTGCCTAAAAAGGGTAGCTTCCCTTGGCAGGGCAAGCTGACCAGTGTAGAGTGTTGTGGTGTGCTAGGAACTAGGGGGCGTTCCTATGAATAAGGTAGTAGTGTTTGAAGGGATGGGACCCAATACAAGGGTCACTGTTCTGGTCGCTCAGCTGACTGCTTATTATGTAATTGAATCTGCTCGTATCAGCCGAGTGGCACGTGCTGCTTGCTGGCAGCCGGGCCGGCTCGGGAAACACAAAGGTACCTGAGTTAGCGCTATTAGACTACCGTCTATCACGTCTTACCGTGATGGGAACAAGGAAGGGCGTTGGGATGTAAAAAGGCGTATAAACAGTAAAGCGTGTGTAGAGTGTGGACCAAGTGTTTTATTGGTCTGTATTTCTGAGTATGAGTCCCTTGTAGGGAATGTAATTATGTTCACAATGTAGTACAAGTTGTGGGTTACAGGTTACATAAGTAGGAACTCTGATCACGATTGACTGACTCACCTCGGTTGACACCAGCGTAGCCTCGGGCCGTCTCGATGAAGCACTGACAATGAAGAGATCCTCTGACCTCATTACGATGCCTTCTTATACTCTCCGGCGCTATGTTGTCAGCAATGTGTTGGCCCAGTTAATTGTATGTCGCTATGTGTAACCATTGTGCAAGGACTGAGCTGCTCTTTAGAGTGGCCAGCTGTCCCTGCTACGTTTTATGGATGTTGGCCCGGCTTTCCAAGGGTTGCCATTTAGGGGATTTAGCCAGATGCCGGGGGGATGGACTCCAAGGGGTGCATACCCCTGGGAGGCTGTACAATAGGTTAAAATGTCAGTAGTAATATAGCGAAAAAGCTAGTCAAATGCCAAACTGCAAAACAAATGTTAGATAAGCTAAAAAATGTTTATGGTAAAAAGTCTGATATTACTGTTGAGAGTTTGCAAAGGAAATGTTTTGGTTATGTTTTTGACAGCCAAAAATCAGCTGTTGAGAATTGCTTGGAGATTCAACAGATAGCCGAAGACCTCTCATCAGATGACGACAGGGTGAAAGACAGTTGGATCATGACACGAATGCTGAGTATGCTACCACCTAAGCTGCACCATTTCAGAACAGCCTGGGATAATGACACAGGAGCCGACAAAACTATTGAAACACTCATCGAAAGATTGAGGCTGGAAGAGGATCGACTCAATGAAGGTAAAAAGGAAAGTGAAGCAACTGCAGTCAATGCACTCATCGCAAAGGAGAAGAAAACTCGAAATCAGTCTGCTCACAACAATAGCAACAGACAAGGTGGAAGTGCGCTAATCAGCTGCTTTAAGTGTGGACAAAAAGGACATGTGAAGAAACACTGCAGAAACAAACCCTGTGCCAAATATCTTGCCTTTTGTAAAGAAAACTACCCTTGCCAAAGGTGTGGACAGAAAGGTCACTTCGCAAGAGACTGTACAAAGAAGGATGACAGCAAAAATGGAAATGAAAGGTCAGAACGGAGTGAACAGAAGAGCACGAATCGCCCATACCGCACACTAGCGTCGGTGAAACTGTCAACTGCAGAGCTGGACAGTCTCAATTCGAAATGTAACACACGAAATCACTGGTACCAGGACTGTGGAGCTACACAACATATGACATCACACAGGAACTGGTTAGTCAAATTGATTGCGTTGGAAACTCCATCTCCTATTGTCATCGGAGATGCGACTGTACTAGAGGGCGTTGGTATCGGCAACGTTCAACTTGAGGCGTTCAACGGAACAGAATGGTACAAGGTCATCCTGGAGAATGTGCTTTACGTGCCTAAGCTCAACTACAATTTGATATCTGTCAGTCAGATACTCGACAGAGGTTATGTCCAAACTGCAAACAAAGAGAAGTCAATATTCGAAACGTCTGATCATCGTGAAATTGTGGCCATGGCAGTCAGAGAAGGTAACCTGTACATAATGATGCTACGCCAAGAGAAGTTTGAAGCCGGTATGGTAGCCACCTCGATCGTAACCTGGCACGAGAGGCTCGCACACCAAAACCAGAAGTATGTGAAGGAAGCTTTGGACAGGAATGGCATTCCATACGTTGATGATTGGAACGAGAGAGTCTACGGGAAACACCATCAGGTATCTCACCCACTGTATGAGGAGGTTGCTACCCAACCATTGGATCTGGTCCATGTTGATATGGGAGAGATGACGACACCATCGCTAGAAGGAGCAAAATACGTCTTGCTTTTCAAGGATGATTTTTCACATTTCCGAACAGTATACTTCTTGAGGACGAAGGATGAAGCCGCAGCCAAACTGGATGTTTTCATGAAGCTGGTGGAAAACCAATTGCCAAGAAAGGTGAACATTCTACGATCAGATAATGGAACCGAGATCAAGAATGCCAACACACGTAAGCTGCTGGAGGAGCTAGGTGTCTTTCACACTTTTTCAACAGCTTTCACCCCAGAACAGAAGAGTGGAACGTGAAATGAGAACAGTTGTAGAGTCAGCAAGGACAGCAATTCATGCACGAAATCTGAAGGACAATTTGTGGGCAGAAGCAGTGGACTATTCTGTGTTCAGGATCAACCAGAATGGCACAAGTTCGGTCAAAGGAAAGAGTCCAGCCAACCTATGGTTTGGACGGCAGGTCAACATGAACAAACTGAAAACCTTCGGATACGACTGATACGTTTTGACTGCCAACCACAGGAGAAGCAAGCTTGACAAGAAGTCTAGGAAAGGTATATTTGTTGGATACGACATAGACTCTCCATCCCACAGAGTCTATCTGCCTGAAGAACATGATGTTGTCGTGTTTAATGAAGGAGAAAAGGTTGAGCAAAACCTGACAGATGTTGAAATGGCCGTGAACGGGAACGACTTGATTGAAGAAGATGAGTATGAAGACAGCATGGACCTGAGACAAGACAGAAACGAAGAAAGAGATGAAGCCAGAGAAGAAGATGAACAACCATGAAGACCAGGACTACGCAATCGTCAAAATATTCAGCTACCTGCCAAACTAACAGACTACGTCATGGGCTACCTCCGGGGAGGAAAGAGTGCCAACTGGTGAAAGTTCTGCCCTAAAACTTCCCCATACGGGAGAACGAGAAGTAGGTTTAAGCTTAACCAAAATAGCTACTGTTAAACAGCGAAAAGACTGAAGCGGTGCGGTGCAATGGGCACAAAAGTACATTACCAGAAAACAAAGGTTTAGTTAACAAGATATAAATAATATTTATTGAGACAACAATTTTCTTTAAATAACATTAAAATGCACAATAAATGCACACAACTGGGATATGCAGAGAATAATTAGTGTTAAATCTTAACAAATGGAGAGGGTCTGGAGACAGTACCCTGATTAATGATGGAAAAACCAATGTTAAGGATTGCCTGGATTTGAGAGAAATTGGAATTGAAATATAATATGCATATTAATAAAAGAACCATAAAAAAGATGAAATGTATGATGAGAGTAAAAATTCAATTCTTTATCAAGTTTGAACTTATCTTCCAAATTGGTTGAGCCAGCTCCATAAAAGTTCCAGTTAGCCTAAAACTGTTTTAAAAGTCCTCCACGGTTTCTTCGGGGGGGGAGGCGCTCATGGCCTCAAGATGCATATTCCGAAAAGATGAATATTCAACTCTTCTTTTTCCTTCTGGTGACGGTTTGACACTGGTAGTGTCCAGGCGGTAACTGAGTATAAGTCGACATTGGGTGCGGCCAGGAAGACTGCTGCTTCCTCGAAGTTTAAAGTGAGATACACCATCTAAGGTGAAACTTGTAGTGTGCTGCGGCTGGCAAACATCCTGTCCTCTTGAGCGATGTATCAGAGTAGAGGCCTCGTGACGTAGCAGCGAGGTGAAGCAGCGACTGGCAATAGTGCCATGCGGTGTGGCAGCGCTGATCTGAATGACGATGTGATCAGAATGATGATTGATCAGAAGTGGGTGGAAACGCCAGCAGGTGGCGTCTTAAATAGTGATCATGGAACAATCTCGAAGGCTGGAGATTGCCCGACCAGAAAAAGACCTGCCATTGGTCGAACGAAAGTCAGGGTGACGTCAGTCAACCCTGCTCAGCAGACAGCAGATGAGCCAGTATATGCCGTGTATGCCGGGAGTGAGGAAGCTTGAGGTAGCGAGCGACTGGAACACTTCAAGGTGAGAACTATAATATCTATGGATAGGTGATTGATAACAAAATTATACATTTGGTTTAAGCAATTAATACATTTACAAATAAATAATTACCATTCGGGGATCTCGGTAACAAGAAACAAAATTTCACCGACAAATGGGCCAAGCTAAACATTGAAAGTATCACGAAAGTGATCATGCTCCGAGAACTCCGAATGAAAACAAACAAAAGAATCTGTCAAAGCAAAACATGGATAGCAGACGAGGAGAAACTAAGACTCGAAAGGCAAAACAGAGATAGCAGAGATGGGTCTAGTATAAAGACCTTTACCAGTTAAAACATCAACAACTCTGACGCGTTTATCACGGCCAAAGTGGCAGTGAATAACTCTGCCTAGGTTCCATACGAGAGGCGGAGATGGGTCTCGAAGAAGAACCATGTCCCCCACTCGTACATCTGGTTGAGGAAGCCGCCATTTCTCACGCCTATTTAGCAAGCTGAGGTATTCTAACTTCCATCGGCGCCAAAAAGAACAGCGCAAAGATTCTACTTTTCTCCAAAAGATAGGTAAGTTAGGATCACAGCGTCGATCCAGCAAAGGCGGAGTAGAAGCAAGCGAACAGCCAATCAGGAAGTGACTGGGTGTTAAAGGTAAAAGATCCTTAGGATCGTTTGAAAGAGGAGTCAGAGGTCTGGAATTTACAATACCTTCGACTTGAATAATTAAAGAGTTGAATTCCTCATAAGAAAGTATGGTAGGACCAAGAGTTTTCTTAAGCTGTCTTTTAGTAAGTTTGATGCAGGACTCCCATCGGCCCCCATGATGGGGAGCATAAGGCGGGGTGAAATGCCATTTGAAACCTTTAGAATAGGAAAAGTTGGAAATTTTTTCTTTAGCAGAAGGGGAACTTAACACTTTTTTCCAGAGATCAGAAGCGCTTACAAAAAATTTTGCATTATCTGAAAAGACTTCAGATGGGACACCCCTTCTAGCAGCAAATCTAGAAAAGGCGGCCAAAAAGTAGGATACCGAAGCGTTCGTAACCAACTCAAGGTGGATAGCTCCCGTCACCATACATACAAATAACGAGATGTAAAGTTTACCTAAAATGTTGCGCTTATATGAAGAGGGATTGGTCTGATATACGTAAGGACCAGCGTAATCGATCCCAGTAAGAGCGAAGGGCTTACTAGGTTCTGAACGAAATGGAGGTAAATTGCCCATAATCTGCGTGGCGGGCCGTGGTTTAACCTTAAAGCAAGGTATACACTTTTTGACAACAGAAGAAACCTCATGAACGCCATTGATGATCCAGTAGAGTTCACGAATTAGACAGAGCAAGGTGCGAGTGCCAGCATGAAGGTGTTTATAATGAAACTTTTTTATTATAAGGGTAGTGATAGGATGCTTTGAAGGAAGGATGATGGGATGCTTTTTCCATCCTCACAACTAGACATAGCTAATCTTCCACCCACACGAATTATGCCGTCCTGGTCTAGAAAAGGAGTAAGTGGTGAAAGCCTGCTAGACTTGGGCAAATCTTTACCACTTATAAGAGCTTGCTTTTCAGGAGCAAGTACTTCCTGCTGAACAAGTAACAAAATCTTGCAAGTAGCAAATTCTAACTCTACTCTGGTGAGAAAGGGTTGAGGCTTCAATGGTTGATCAATTACTAAATATCTCCATCGGAAGATATAAGACACTACACGAATCAATTTATCAAATGAAGAGTATCTATGAAAAAGACTAGTAGAAGTAGAAGTAAGATGCGACGTGACAGGGTCATTACGGGCATCAGGTATTTCTTCTGCAAATTGATTAGCTAAGCGAGGCCAGCAAGATGATTCCTGACTTAGCCAAGGAGGACCATTCCAGTACAGGTCTGAGGAAATCAAATTTTTAGGCGTGCAACCACGTGATATTATATCCGAGGGTTTTCACGGCTAGGAACATGTCTCCATTGGTCAGAATGAGAGACTTCATGAATCTTAGAAACGCGATTTGCCACAAAGGTATTCCAATGAGAAGAAGGCTTGGAAATCCAAGCTAATACAATAGAAGAATCGCTCCAAAAAAAAAGGTGCGGGAACATTTTAACTTTAAACTGACATTTAGTTTAGTAGCTAATTCTGTTGCCATTAAAGCAGAGCATAATTCTAATCTCGGCAATGATACCGCTTTAAGTGGAGCAACTTTTGATTTAGCACACACTAAATTAGAAAATCCAGGGAAAGTGGCTGAGGAACGTCCTACTATGTATGCACAACAGCCATAAGCCCGTTCTGAACTATCAGAAAATATTTGCAGGTCATACTGCTGGTATAAGGGATTAGAAATTAAAAGGCGGGGTATAGAAACCTTGGAGAGATCCATCAAACTGCTGCGATACTCTAACCATTCTTCTACAAGAGGAAGGGGGAGATTTTCATCCCAGTCTGATTTTAATGACCAAAGCTTTTGCAAGAACATTTTTGCAACAATAACTATAGGAGCAATATATTGCAAAGGATCAAAGATCTTTGCGATTTCTGACAGAACTTGTCTCTTAGTTACAGGGGGAGATTCTGAGAAATGTACCTGATAAGAGAAGGTATCAGAAGAAGGACACCAAAAAACACCCAATGCTTTTACGGCTGCTTCATCAGTAGGAATAGCAACAAATTCATCAACTGGGACCTCTGATAAAAATTTTGATATAAATTCAGTAGAATTTGAAGTCCATTTATGGAGCGGAAAACCACCTCCTAGGAGCAGGGATTTCAAATCTTCGCACACAAGGAGTGCTTCAGAAATGTTAGGGAAAGAGCCCAAGAAATCGTCAACATAAAATGCCGTTTTTAATGACTCAGAGGCCAAAGGATGATACAGATGACCATCTTGCTCGGCTAACATGTGGAGAGACCGAATCGCAAGAAAGGCTGAAGGCTTCAGGCCATATGTCACAGTCTTCAATCTAAATATCTTTATGGGTTTGGAACTCTCATCGCGCCACAATATTCTTTGCAGATCTTGCTGCTCGGAATTTACGAGAATCTGCCGGTACATCTGCTTAATATCTGAGATTACAGCAATTGGAAACCGTCGAAAATTAAGCAAAACAGAGGTGAGATCTGTTTGAATCGCGGGACCACATTGCAAGGTATCATTTAAAGAGACTCCATTGGAATCTGGTGACGATCCATTGAAAACTACTCTTATATTGTCTTGTGTTAAGGAATTTTTCCATACCGGGTGATGATTTAGATAAACTATTTCATTTAAAGGATGGTCAATTTCTTCTGATTTAGGAATTACCTCCATGTGATTGGATGATTCGTATTCCTCCATAAAGGAAGCATACTGAGTTTTAACAGAAGCATCTTGTTTGAACCGATTTTCAATAGCGAATAGGGCCCTAAGTGCTCTGGAATGCGAGCCCGTAATGGCGGGAGGATTAGGAATACGTGGAAGAGTTACTATAAATCTGCCTTCAGCAGTACGGACAGTGGTTTCCTTGTATAACTTTTCACAAATTTCGTTAGAAGAAGAAGAAGTAGCCTGAACATTTTCAAGATCCCAGAACTTGGTTAGCTCTTGACTCAAATCGGTACCAACAAAATAACAATTCGATACAGTTTGAATAGGATTACGGTATATTTGGCCAGTAGCAATCCAACCAAAATCAGTTTCGCGGAAGAAAACATTAGGAGCAATTTTTACTTTATTGGAATGAAGACATTGCCAAAATACGCTTGAGCTGAAAAGAAGCTCTACGGGCGAAGCTCTGTTGAAATGAGGGTCAGCTAGCTGGACAAAATTCGGGATATTCCAACTTTGAATAGGATAAGAAGTGCCAGGAATATTGTTGCCTATAGACTTGATAATCAAACAATCTAATTGCAACTGCGTACCAAGATTATTAGAGTCCTTCAGATCCACTTTAGCAAAGCTTAAGGATTGCGATTTAGAGCAGTTTATTCCTGTAACCTCTATTGAGGTAGGATGTTTTGGGAGGCCTAACTTTTGTACCAAAGATTCATTAATAAAATTGTTGGTAGCGGCATTGTCTAATAATCCCCTGACAGATACCCATTTCCCGTGAGAATTTTTCAATAGAACCTGCACGGTAGATAATAAAACCTGGACTTTGCCAAGCGAGGTAGAACTTTGAGCATACGACTGCGCACTATTTTGAGAAGTCTCAGAATTAGACTTGGTATTGGAACTGCTTGGTCCTGATAACCGTGATCTTTCATGTCTGTGCAAAAGGGAATGGTGTCTAGCCTTACAATGAAAGCATAAACGTTGTGAACGGCAATTGTTTAACATATGCGTTCCTGACAAACAGATGAAACAATGTTTTTGTTCGTAATGAACTTTCGTCTTTCATCTACTGATACAGATTTAAATTCATCACAATTGTATAAATTATGCGATTGCTGACACAGACCGTATGTTTGCATTTGGTTAGGTGACCGAGCTTCAACAGGAAGAGCTTGTGATCTTAAAATTCTTTGATTAGAACTGCTAACCTTATCTTTTGAGAAGGCTTTTGAATCTGAACTACTAGTTTTTTGATTAGCTATGGCGGAAAAGACTTGGCTTCTAGCCTTCAAAAAGTTTATAATCGCCTCATAAGTGCATTGCAAATTCTGGGAAAGTTCTGTTTCCCAGGCTTTTAATGTATTTGCATCCAATCTTGCAGAAATGAGGTGAACTAGAAATAAATCCCAGTGATTTACAGGTTGGTTTAAATTGGACAATGCTCTGACGTGTAGCTCTGCAGTATCAATCAGCTTACGAAGTGATAAACTGTTATCTGCTTGCACGTTAGGTAACTCGAATAAGCTTTGTATATGGCGTTGAATAGATAAACGAATGTTCCCATATCTATCCTTAAGAAGATTCAGAGCAACTTCATAATTATCACTGGTCAAAGAAAGTGCTTGAATCAGGTTAAGTGCGTTGCCTTGAACTGCCAGACGCAAGTAGTGAAATTTTTGAATTACTGGTATAGAAGTATTCTCATGTACGAAAGAATTGAATAATTCAAAAAATGGCTCCCATTCTATGTCCTTACCAGTGAATTTGGGTAGTTCTAATTTGGGTAATATAATGCGTGCAGAAGACGTAGAAGATGCTGCAGAAGTTTGATCTTCTTGTTTTTCTTTTAAAGTTAAAGCCCTAATAAGCTGTTTAGCTTCAGCAAATCCCTGATAGTATAATTTTTCAACTTCCAACCTATCACTTTGCTGGTCCGGATGCTGAGTTTCTATACTGCATTGTATCTCATCATATTTCTCAAAGGCTTGTTCATAATTCTTAAGCCTCTGCGAAATTATGTCAAGATTACGCTCTTGGGGTTCAAGCTCCGTTAAAAAAGTACGGAACCGTGTGAGCTTGCCCTTACAAGAGGCTCTGGCGTTGCTGAGTATTTCATCAAGGTTAGGCATGTTAAAAGTTGTTTGTTACTCACGTCAATATTGTGACTTCGAGTACTGGAAGCCAGAGGATGACAGCTTGATAGGTAGTAAGGTTTAGTCTGATGCGGAAGAAACCGGCTTAGCTTACGTTTCTCTCCTCCTCTGCTGAACATGCGCCTCAGGCTGAAACTTACAATGTGAATTAGTGTTGAAACACAATGAACAAAAATTGTTAAAATGAAATTCAAGATATAAAACTTGTAATATTCCCAGGGTGCAACAGATATGTTTCTCGGGGTTGAGGCACCAAAAATATGGTGAAAGTTCTGCCCTAAAACTTCCCCATACGGGAGAACGAGAAGTAGGTTTAAGCTTAACCAAAATATCTACTGTTAAACAGCGAAAAGACTGAAGCGGTGCGGTGCAATGGGCATAAAAGTACATTACCAGAAAACAAAGGTTTAGTTAACAAGATATAAATAATATTTATTGAGACAACAATTTTCTTTAAATAACATTAAAATGCACAATAAATGCACACAACTGGGATATGCAGAGAATAATTAGTGTTAAATCTTAACAAATGGAGAGGGTCTGGTGACAGTACCCTGATTAATGATGGAAAAACCAATGTTAAGGATTGCCTAGATTTGAGAGAAATTGGAATTGAAATATAATATGCATATTAATAAAAGAACCATAAAAAAGATGAAATGTATGATGAGAGTAAAAATTCAATTCTTTATCAAGTTTGAACTTATCTTCCAAATTGGTTGAGCCAGCTCCATAAAAGTTCCAGTTAGCCTAGAACTGTTTTAAAAGTCCTCCACGGTTTCTTCGGGGGGGAGGCGCTCATGGCATCAAGATGCATATTCCGAAAAGATGAATATTCAACTCTTCTTTTTCCTTCTGGTGACGGTTTGACACTGGTAGTGTCCAGGCGGTGACTGAGTATAAGTCGACATTGGGTGCGGCCAGGAAGACTGCTGCTTCCTCGGAGTTTAAAGTGAGATACACCATCTAAGGTGAAACTTGTAGTGTGCTGCGGCTGGCAAACATCCTGTCCTCTTGAGCGATGTATCAGAGTAGAGGCCTCGTGACGTAGCAGCGAGGTGAAGCAGCGACTGTCAATAGTGCCATGCGGTGTGGCAGCGCTGATCTGAATGACGATGTGATCAGAATGATGATTGATCAGAAGTGGGTGGAGAACGCCAGCAGGTGGCGTCTTAAATAGTGATCATGGAACAATCTCGAAGGCTGGAGATTGCCCGACCAGAAAAAGACCTGCCATTGGTCGAACGAAAGTTAGGGTGACGTCAGTCAACCCTGCTCAGCAGACAGCAGATGAGCCAGTATATGCCGTGTATGCCGGGAGTGAGGAAGCTTGAGGTAGCGAGCGACTGGAACACTTCAAGGTGAGAACTATAATATCTATGGATAGGTGATTGATAACAAAATTATACATTTGGTTTAAGCAATTAATACATTTACAAAGAAATATTTACCATTCGGGGATCTCGGTAACAAGAAACAAAATTTGACCGACAAATGGGCCAAACTAAACATTGAAAGTATCACGAAAGTGATCACCAACTTAGCCATGATAGTAGAAATCCAGGATATGTATATTTCCAAAGCGTTGAAATATGCCAAATGGCTGAAAGCCATGACAGAAGAATTTGAATCCTTACAGAAGATGGAAACTTGGAAATTAGTGGAATGTCCAGAAGCAGTTCGATCCCTGACCTGCCGCTGGGTGTTGCGAGAGAAGCCTGATGGGAGAATGAAAGCAAGACTGGTAACACGTGGCTTTGAGCAGGAAGGAGGAGTTGAATATTCAGAAACCTTTAGTCCAGTAGCAAACCATGCTTCAATTCGACAGAATCTCAGTCATGCCACTACTGAGAAGATGAAACTTGTTCCCTTTGATGTGAAGACAGCCTTCTTGCACGGAAACTTGGAGGAGAACTTGTACATGTATCAACCTGAAGGATTTGAAGATGGTACTGGCAGAGTCCGTAAACTGATAAAAAGCATATATGGACTAAAGCAAGCACCAAGAATGTGGAATGAGAAAATGTCAGATTTTCTTGAGAAGAAACTTGGACTAGTGAACACCGAAGATGACCCCTGCATTTACTATAACGAGAAGATAACTTTGATGATGGCTCTTTTCGCCGACTATGGGCTCATCGCTGAATATAATAAAGAAGAAATCTTTGAAGTCTTGGATGTCATAAATCGGGAATTTGATATCACTTATCAACGATCAGTTCAGAAGCAATTCACGTACCTAGGCATGGTAGTCACAATAGAGAATGAAGGAATTTTTGTGAACCAGCCTGGATACACCAGAAAGATCATCAATCGTTTTCGGTCCGACACTAGCAGCCCAAGTTCAACACCCATGGAGAAAGGAATGGTGACAAACGAATAAGATCGAATCAACGACAGACCAGCGCCACCTACAACTCCATATCGAGAGGCAGTGGGAAGTCTACTCTACCTGGCTACAATATCCCGACCGGATATCTGCTACACAGTGAACTACTTGAGCCGCTTCAACGGCAAAGCCATGCAGTGCCACTGGAAAATGGTGAAGAAGGTATTTCGGTATTTGAAGGGAACTCCAGACTATGGAATTTTCTTCAATGGAGACGACAAACTTGTGGCATACACAGATTTAGACTACGGTGGGGACACCATAACAGGGCGCTCAACAAGTGGAGTTTTACTGTTGAGAGGAGGACCAATCATGTGGTACACACAGAAGCAGCGACTAGTTGCTACGTCAACAGCAGAAGCAGAATACCGAGCAGCTGTCTCATCAATAGATATCAGCGGGATCAAGAGAATTGGACTGGAACTCGAAATTTTGAATTCAGACAAACCAGTCACGCTGTTTGTTGACAACCAGTCAGCAATCCACATGCTGCACAATGCACACGAGAGGAAGACTACAAAAGGAAATAAACATATAGAGATTCCACGCAAATTCATCCAGGAACACGTGGGCAAAACTATTGCTCTCAAACATGTCGAGAGCTCCAAGTAACTTGCTGATATCCTGACCAAACCCCTCAATAGAAAATTGTTTGAATCACTACGTTGTAAAATAATTAAGGAAAAGTGTTGAAATGCAATTATGTTTACAACTGACTATAACCACTACTGTTAATCTAAGTTGGGAACAATGTGATCAAAAATGTATTTTACTTTTATAAGTTGGCAATTGTTTTAAACCAGAAGAAGATGTACAGCTAATGGCGAAATGTATGTGTAAGATGTTGTCTGTGAAATCTGAAGCCATCAAAATTGTATCTATATCGAATGTAGGGAAGTTTTTGATAACTCATAAACATGCGTTATGCAATAGAGTCAAAAGGTATGATATATGTATTTTTCAACTTGTATTTGAATGAGGTTATATGTTTTACGGAAGCACACCTTAAGGTTACAAAATGTTCATAATAATAGAAGTTTGTAACTGAGAGTGTAAACCATTATTGTATTATTTCTTTATTTGTCAGGCGCCTTTTGATGATACATGCTGTTTAATTTGATAAATAAAAGGACGTCATACATATTCAAAACGACTGATCATTCATCCCTGCTCGGAGCCTAAGAATTACAACATACAGGGACCTCCAGCCACTCCTAATGGTAGTGTGTTCAATAAATCCAATAGCTGTGTGTTGGACCTTAACGACGAATCAGGGGCTCCCCTTTTCCAAATAAACCAGTCAGCAATTGTAAAGCTAATACAAAAATTACGTTACAATACATCGAAGGGTCCTGATAACATTGTTAGTGAAGTACTTAAACTAGGAGATAGGGCCGTGGCACGATACTTGGAGGTGATGTTTAATGTGTCCACAAACAATGTGCAAATCCCAGATGACTGGAAAAGAGCTCCGGTAGTCCCAATATTTAAGGGAGGGAGCAGACTTGAATTGGGCAACTACAGGCCGGTTAGCCTTACGTCCATTGTTTGTAAGCAAATGGAGCATCTCATTTGCGACTACTTGAGGGAACAGTGGGAAATATTATCATGGTTTAATGATAGGCAACATGGATTTTGGAAAGGTTACTCATGGGAGAATCAGATGCTATCACTTTTTCAAGATATTAGCGAATCGTTACACAATGAAGTTTCAGTCGATGCCGTAGTTATAGATTTTGCGAAGGCATTTGATGTGGTACCACATGACATGTTACTCCATAAATTAGCTTCAATGAAGATTGATAGAAGAGTAGTTTTATGGATCCAAGAATTTTTGACGGTTCGTTCCCATAAAGTGAAAGTCGAAGGCCTATTCTCGGATGAAATTACCGCAACGTCGGGTAGGCTATACCTCAGGGCAGCGTATTCGGAACTTTGTTGTTTTTGGCGTTTATAAATGACTTACCAAATGGGATTCGTAGTGACTGTCGATTGTTTGCGGTTGATTATGTAATATATCGAAATATACATGACTCACAAGACAACGCAGTAGTTCAAGATGACCTGAACCTGGTCTATAAGTGGGCGATTGAAAATAAAATGAAAATAAACACAAGAAAATGTAGTCTCATAAAAAAGAGAAAGGGCGAAGGCAAGATTTTCAATATAACATTGGCTCGGAAATATTTGTAGAAGAAGATTCTTGCAAATATTTGGGCGTTCGCGCAAGGAATGATATGAAATGGAGTAGTCATGTAGGATGCGTTGTTTCTAAAGCTTACAAATCCCTGCACTTTGTAAGGAGGGTTAAAAGGAATGAGTACCTTTGCTAAAGAATAAGGATATTTGTCACTTGTAAGACCTATTCTGGACTACGCCTCGGCGCTTTGGGATCCATATCAAGTAGGGCTCATCAATGAGTAGGAAATGGTACAAAGAAAGGCCGCTAGATCTGTGCTCAGTGACTTTAATTCCAGGAGCAGTGTGAGCCGTATATTAAAGAAACTTGGGTGGGAATCACTTGAGGCTAGAACCCCGATTCTGTAAGAAATGGTTAAGCTATAACAAGTCTTTAGGACCCGTAAAGACTGGTTAGCAGTCGAATTGGTAATATGTAACGCCAAATCGCATCCATGTTGTGACGTAGGTCTTACCGCTGAACCATCCACCATGAAGGCATGTTCCGAGGGCTTTTTAGCCGTTTTTTAGTCCATGGTTAGTGTGCCGATATTAAGGCACTATTCTCAGGTCGAACGTACAAATTATACCTTGGCATGAAAATTGAATTGAGCGGCGAGTTAGTTGAGTTTGGCCTCGATAGGTGGCATCACTTGCCGGTGCTGTCTAGTCCAAGAATTGTAGTTTATCTCTCTGTCCGCTAGGAAGAGCTATGATATAGCTATGATGTATTTTACCACCTCGACGTTGTTTATTGTGATTTTGGGAGGCTGGTATTAGCTCAGGACAGGGAGGCATGGAGTGCTGCATCAAACCAGTCAAAAGACTGAAGACTCACACAACACCACATTATATTCGTACTGATGTTGTCAGGCCTATCATCATGGATCTACGTGATTGTATAAATATATAAGAAGAAACCTGAAGTTCTACGATGTGTGAAGTAATTGAAAGATATTATCCCTATTCGTCAATGATTATTGGCTGGTTACAAATTGTAATCTTACAGGAGATAAACGTCCGGAGATGATTTACATATTATGGAATGAGTGTAGGCTATTGTCAACGTGATTATTTGTTATTGTATCGACTGGCAAAAGTAATATGTTTTTTCTGTATTATTCTACGTTGCATGGAATGGGTCTTCAAGGTTATACTTCTAAACTTACTGTCATCCTCGTGTTTTTCACATTGGTAGGCTTCCTGACACTCATTTTGGTTTACGTAATATATGTTATTGATCTGTTTTCTTTTAATTGGTAAATGCATTTAATTACGGGTAGCATGCCTTATGGTCTGTAAAGGTTTTATTAATGTGGGACTTGTTTTGATATTCTAGCAGCGCTGGTACGGTTATCGTTTGTCAACTGTTTTTCATGAGCGATCATCTGTTGTTGAAAATAATAAGAGAATTGGGTAGCCATTGAGATGTAAAGACGAAAACTGGAATAGTTCTGCATATTTAATGAGTTGGATTAAGTTGATTCTTCAGTTTTAGGCAACGTTATATCTTGGAAGTAGAAATATACGTAGGCCTAACTTCGTGACCTTTGTAGCCAGTGGAATTAATTAATTATTTATTGGGAATTATATGATATGCGGTATGATGCATTCTGCGGAGGCATTAATGAAGCAATGGAATGTTTAATTTGGTCATCGTCTTAATATTTGGCTCGACTTCTTGGTAACCACGACAGATAATCCTGGTGTGAGAATCGCATTTATTTACTGCATCGTAATAACATTGTGGTTGACTTGGTAAAATATTTAATAACAGTTAACAGAAAGAAGTGAGTACCTGGAGTGTCAGAATCCACATCTGTATATTTGTAAATGTTATATTTGTGTTTGTATTCATGTTGTTGTCAATATATTATAATCTTACCAGATGACTTTAGGAGTGCGTCAGGCCTCGGCAGCCGGCACAGTTCCTATCCTCGCCGCTCGATGGGGGCTTCCATTCCTGACCCGGTCGGAGACTGGAAGCAGGCTGTGGATTTTCATTTTCACCAGATGACTTTAGTATCATTTCTGGGTTCCGGATTTCAAGGACGGCTTCAGACAGTTACCTCTGAGTATGGTAGTACTATGGCCCAGTCGATTCCCTCCCAACTTCATTTCTTTATGTAGTGGGGAGTCCGGTGCCTTGGGCTAAATCTGAGACTTGTTCTCACACAAAACTGTCGCTTACAGTGACATCGGACAAGAGTGTAAACTCTCAATGATTGATCGCCACTTAAGTGGAAAATGCAGCGCATCATGCGGTTCTCATCAAGGAGGAAAAATTACTTTATGTAGAGGCTCAAATGTGTTACATCAGTAGCGTGGTTAGATTTTGTGCCACATTGTTTGAAGCTGGTCATTGGATCTTGGGGCTTGGAAATATACTTAGACCTAAGGTGTTAAATTTTAAATATTTGTTTTTGTTGTTTTGTCATTGTCTAATTCTGTTGTTATTTATGTTTCATGTGATAATATCCTGAATGGACGAGAGCATTATAAAAGCTGCCTCGTATTTATCTAAAGAGGAACTGGCTTATGAAATACTTATAAGTAATGGCAACCCTAATTTTCATCGAGAATTGGATGTTATTATTCTCAAATCTTTGAAGTCAGCTCCTGATGGTATTCTTCCTGATCAACATTCTTAATGGACAAAAGGTGGGTCTGATGTTGTGATATCTGTTTCAAACCTGTTAGTGTCCTGTGATGCGTTAAAGCAAGTTGCCAAACCTACGGTATATCGTGTGAACAAATTGAAATATCTTTCTCTACACTGGATCAGTCGTTTAGTGAGCTTAATTGAATATTGGTCTAAGAGTGATGGGTTTTTTTCCGCCAAGCTAACTGGGCTTCATGACAAGCTGATAGAAAGTTTTAATCGGTTGTCCTCGAGTGATATTACTGATAATTTTAGTGAACATGTTGTATGTTCTGAAAGTGTTTGCTCATATGTTAGTGATTCCTGTGATGGGGTTGTGAATAATAGTGATTTTATTGGTAATTTTGAGTTAGTGTCGATGGAGAATAGTGAAAATATGTTAGGCGGTTATCAAACTAATAATACTACTGAGGTAAATAAGCGAATAGGGTCATCCAGTAATACACCTGAGGTCATGTCGAGCCCAAGTAATTTTAATGCTGGTGGTAATTCACATTTGGATAAAAGATGTAACAGTTTTTCTAGTTCTATTTCTTGCCATGACGTTGGTAGTGCTGTGAATAGGTTAGGATCTCATCGTACTTGTACTGATAAGGCAGTGCAAACTGTTGATAGCTTATATGGTGAATGTGGCGTGGTAGAAAGAGTGAATATGCTTAATCTTTCTGATAATCGAGCCTCGACTAATGTTGTTTCTCTAAATAAACTTATGACTGATGGTCAGGTTAATTTTGCTTGCCTTCCTAACCCATTAGCTCTAATTTTGAAAGATTTTCATGTGTGCTATGGCACTGATATTAATTTATTTGTGAAATTTTTGAAGAAATTAGTGGAATTAAGGGATAGTGCTAGTGTATTTGGTCTGTCCGAGTTACAAATTTTGAAAATCATCCTTCCATGCACTGAGGGAATGTTGCGAGGAAAACTGAGTGCTGGTCATTCTTTGGATATTTTCCATAGAGAGGTTTATAATTTTTTTTATCACTCCACGTACCTTGGCAGATTTGGGTAGAGATTATTTATTTCGTGTTCAGCGTATGAGTGAAACGTTAAATGAGTATTTCATTGATAATAGAACTTATGCAAAGATTTTGGAAGTTGAGTTGACTGAAGAACAGATTGTCAATTCATTAGTCGAAGGTATGAATCCCATTTATCGTTCATTCTAGTCCATGCATGCCAAGCCCAAGAATTTCGCTGATTTAAATGAAATTATTTTATCTGCGGAGAAGATTAAGAATGCTAACCTGCTGCGTGTAGATGATTCTTCCTTTTCTGGTAATTATCTTCAGGGTTTTTCAGGTTATGTTCCTCTTATAAATAATTTTCAGCCACGTGGAGACATGCAACTTGTTGATAATTGTAGTAGTCGTGTTCCTTATAAGAATTTATTACAGGGAAGGCATGAGTTCCTGCCTACAAATGTTCAAAGCCATGTAGTTCTGGGGCGTGCTGACCAGAGGTTTAATGGGAGTAGAGCCAGCAAAGGTAAGAGATGCGATTTTTGTGGCTCGTATGACCACATTAGTCGATGGTGCGATGCAGATTATGGTAATTTAAGTTAATCTTCGTTGTGGTGTATTGTAATCGTCTAAATTGTGTGCGGTCTGAAGTGACAAACTTGTGTAAATGTATTTGAGTGCATGAGTGTGGGTGATTGTTATTAGTTTTGTTCTTGTAATCGGGTGGGTCTTCTTGTTGTTTCTTGATGTGAATTAAGGTTAGGGTATATTTTAGCTTAATTTAAAACTGAATTTAATTAAATACGCCGTACGTATAAAATGATACTACGTTGGGATCAGGCCCCGGGCTAAGGTGATAGACGCCCTGGGCAAATGGTCTACTGGCGCCCTTTTTCTCATTTTTTTTGTTATAAAAATAGCATAATAGGTTTTATGTTCGACCCTGACTATTATATGTCAGAAAACTGTACTATGAGGCTCATTATAACACTATTTTTCATTATGAAACAATTTCTCCTACCAATCAGAGCTCAAGAAACAGTTGTTTGACCAATTATATAAGGATAACATCGCAGCTGCGCTGAGTTCCACGGCATTCTAATTAAAATTTCACTGCGTGGTCTAGTGTCATCGAGGGGGCCATGGTCAAATACAAGGCATTCTCTGCGTCTCATGCGCTCTGTTCAGTACATAAAACTGGCGAAATCTCGACAGATATTTATGAATATTTATGTTCGAACATAAAATAGTTATACTAATTATCGTCGAACATAAACAGTCGTATGCAATGGTTTATTTTTCAAACAATTACGTTACTAATATTGTATCACAGGAAATAATAAGAAAAGTAAGTCGTTCATAAATGTTGTAGCCATTTATTGATACATTAATCACACTAAACCCCAAGATTACAAATTCAAAAGTTAAATTTTAAAAGTACAATATACAGAAACATTTCAAATCAAAGGTTTTTTCTGGCTTTTAACTTTGCAAATTTATTTATGTCAGAGAAGTATGTGCTAAGGATTACGTAGTTTTCAAAACACAATAACAATACAGAATTTAGTTTGCTAGCTGTCTGTCATTGAATAATATAGGCCTAATCATGATTAAACATAGATACTACAAATGTATGTGATATTTAATATTACTTTTATTTTATATTCACGTAAATAATAGTTATTTTATCCTAATTTTTAAAGATTTCCATGTCATATTTATTTTTAATGTTGGGATTGTTGGATCAACCTTTTTCTGCGTTCAGCGTCACCTACATTTCGGCGCCCCCTAAAATTTGGCGCCCTGGGCAGGATCGTGGATATAAATTAGCATTTTGTTGACGCATCTGTCAACTTAAGTCTACCAGATGAATGTTATGGGGGTTCATTTGATTAGATTTGAGTTGAATGTGATGGTAAGTATTTATAAACAATTCTGCGAAGTCTTCAGTTGATTGAGTAGGTTCAATAATATTTGCTGTAAGACTGAGAAATAAATACTTTAGGGTAAGTAATGTGATGTGATATGATGAATTGATTTGTGGTATTTGGTCAATATACGGAGACTCACTATAGGCTTCATGAAATGCGTGCTTCGACTCGTTTACCTAGTTTCTGTTTGGTCTGAGTCTGTATATGAAAGGGTATTTATGTATTTGTGTTTTGTGTGGATGTGTTGACAAGTGCTAATTCATATTCTGGTTGTTGTTTCTTAATTATTTGAGGGTGGTAACTGTAATTTTCTGGGGATTTCAAGGTTATGTGTCATGGTGAAAGTTTTGGTGTGATTCTGCTTTGGTATGCACGTGTGTCCTGTTATTTGCTTGATAATAGGGTCTTTCAATTGTTCTTCTTGGGATTTTCTTGTATTTTTCTGTTTTGGGTGTTTCCTTTGGCATCATTTTTTTTCTGTATTTTGGACAAGATAGGCTGAACAGATATACAATGTGAGACATATGCCTTCGTCTATTAGGGAAAATTTGTTTTTAATTTGTGGATATGAGAGCTCATGTGCTATTCAGCATTATTATTGGAACGAATTTTGGAAAGTGCTGTTATTATTGTAATATTTTACTGGATATTGTTACTTTCTAAAACACGAATATAATTTTCTGTGTTAATTGAGGGGCATAGTTGAATATTTCGCTTGTAAAGATGTGGATTCTTGATAGTACTGGGTAATTTCTGTAAAATCTGATGCCATCATGTAATATTTTATTGTCATTTGTTTTGTGGTAAATGAGTGTCAACGTTAGATATTAAGCTTACCATTACATATTACTGTCGCAGTCGAAATTTGATTTCAGCTACTTTCCTCGAGGTCATATTCTGTGTTTGGAGTGTTATTCGGTGCGATAAGATGTCGGTGGCCAGGATATTGGATCAATCTATGTAACCTTCGGACGAAACTGTACCTGCCATCGTTTATTCAAGATGCCATCTGTATTAATGTTGTTAGAAATTGTACAAAGAAAACCTACTCGATGTATTCTACACTTAAGTATTCGTTTATGTTCTTGGCATGACATGCTTAAGTGGTTTATGGTGCTGATGAAAACTGAAAGGAACTTTGCACCAAGTATTTCACTTTCTGAAGCTACTGTGTTGGTGAGAATAGGCAAAAACTTTATTTATGCTTACAGATTTGCATGATTATGCATGTTGATAAACTTGTACAATTTACGTCGTCTCGGTTCTGCGAACCATCGACAAGTTTGGGGCCCGGGAGTCTGTGCCGATATTAAGGCACTATTCTCTGGTCGAACGTACAAATTATACCTTGGCATGAAAATTGAAATTAAATTGAGCGGCGAGTTAGTTGAGTTTGGCCTCGTTAGGTGGCATCACTTGCCGGTGCTGTCTAGTCCAAGAATTGTAGGTTCTCTCTCTGTCCACTAGGAAGAGCTATGATATAGCTATGATGTATTTTACAACCTCGACGTTGTTTATTATGATTTTGGAAGGCTGGTATTTTTCAAGACATGCATTATATTCGTACTGATGTTGTTAGGCCTATCATCATGGATCTACGTGATTGTATAAATATATAAGAAGAAACCTGAAGTTCTATGATGTGTGAAGTAATTGAAAGATATTATCCCTATTCGTCAATGATTATTGGCTGGTTACAAATTGTAATCTTACAGGAGATAAACGTCCGGAAATGATTTACATATTATGGAATGAGTGTAGGCTAT
This sequence comes from Meconema thalassinum, assembly GCA_946902985.2. Lineage (NCBI taxonomy): Eukaryota > Metazoa > Arthropoda > Insecta > Orthoptera > Tettigoniidae > Meconema > Meconema thalassinum. The sequence continues at coordinate 347,288,737 of OX336390.1, forward strand.
TGTCAACGTGAGTATTTGTTATTGTATCGACTGGCAAAAGTAATATGTTTTTTCTGTATTATTCTACGTTGCATGAAATGGGTCTTCAAGATTATACATCTAAACTTAATGTCATCCTCGTGTTTTTCACATTGGTAGGCTTCCTAACACTCATTTTGGTTTACGTAATTTATGTTAGTGTTCTGTTTTCTTTTAATTGGTAACTGCATTTAATTACGGGTAGCATGAATTATGGTCTGTAAAGGTTTTATTAATGTGGGACTTGTTTTGATATTCTAGCAGCGCTGGTACGGTTGTCGTTTGTCAACTGTTTTTCATGATGGCGGAGGATATTAAGTTTTAACTATGAGCGATCATCTGTTGTTGAAAATAATAAGAGAATTGGGTAGCCATTGAGATGTAAAGACGAAAACTGGAATAGCTCTGCATATTTAATGAGTTGGATTAAGTTGATTCTTCAGTTTTAGGCAACGATATATCTTGGAAGTAGAAATATACGTAGGCCTAACTTCGTGACCTTTGTAGTCAGTGGAATTAATTAATTATTTATTGGGAATCATATGATACGCGGTATGATGCATTCTGCGGAGGCATTAATGAAGCAATGGAATGTTTAATTTGGTCATCGTCTTAATATTTGGCTCGACTTCTTGGTTACCACGACAGATAATCCTGGTGTGAGCATCGCATTTATTTACTGCGTCGTAATAACATTGTGGTTGACTTGGTAAAATATTTAATAACAGTTAACAGAAAGAAGTGAGTACCTGGAGTGTCAGAATCCACATCTGTATATTTGTAAGTATTATATTAGTGTTTGTATGCATGTTGTTGTCAATATATTATAATCTTAACAGATGACTTTAGTATCATTTCTGGGTTCCGGTTTTCAAGGACGGCTTCAGACAGTTACCTCTGAGTATGGTAGTGCTATGGCCCAGTCGCTTCCCTCCCAACTTCATTACTTTATGTAGTGGCTCAGTTAGCTTATTTGCAACGAAAAATCAAAGATCGATGCGAACGGCTGATATGTATGTTATCACTTAATGGCTTGAATACTGAGTTATTCTATAAGATGGGCTAAGGTAAGTACAAAACAATATATATTTTGATTCTTCAAGTTGTGCAAATATCTTTCTTTGACGATTATGGTAAATAGCATACCGGTACTTAATATGAATAATGTCGTCCCGTGTAATGTTATTAACTTTTATTTTTGTTTTCAGATGCAGTAAGCGATCTAAAACGATTATTTGATGGGGAAGAAACTTAAGCGCTATTTTACTATTTTGGAAATAATTAGCTTTCATTTTAATTGCAGAATTCGAATCATATTTGCGGAAGCTTGTAGTCAGGAGTCCTCCTAGCTTGTTTCTAGGTTATGGAAATAATTGCTGTCAGAAGTTTGAAGACGAATACCTACCTAATGTGCGGCAACTGTGTTTTTAATTATTTAAATTAAGGCTGCAAATGTTCACATTTCTTCTCGGCCTTGGCCTATGCCATTGGTAAATTATAATTAACTTAATTGTGGTGAAGAGACATGACAATATGTTTATCATAAAGGACTTTCACAAACTGAAATTAACTCATTAACCTAAGAGAATGAGAGGAAATGTTATCTCCATCGTCAGAACTGGTAGTATCAAAGCTTTCAATCCTGATCCAGTAAGTATTTAAACAATAGGCTATCATTTAAAACCTTGGCAAATAGCCTTAGTAGGCAGGCTTGAACATATAGAGTACCAGTATTGTACTATGCTATCATATTGAACTAATGAGGGAAGTTAATGTTACATGTAATGCATACAGTCGATTAACAGTGTAGGGGGAAATAAGAAATAATATCAGACCCCAAATGAACTAAAGTTTTTGGTCAGTCTGCTTGGGAAGTTGTCATTGCGAAGGGAGGACTTTCTTGTAAAAGATTACATTGCATGCTTCTGCTGGAAACCAAAACCTTAGCACTGGCTACACGTAGTTGCTCTAAATGTGTCACCCGAGCCCAGTATGTGATACTAGGATCTGTATTCCATTTGGCCTGAAGCAGTATCTGCTGAGAATTGCATTACAAGGACTATGTTTTTTATAGTGTCTCTAAATTACTCATGTGAATTGTTTCTGTAGACACTCATATGGTGTATTACAGTAGGCAATTAAATTGCGATTAATCATATTACTGTTATAGTTGATTCTGGCCACTTGGTTGAGTCTTAGTTATTTATTCCAAATTTAAATCCTGCTAGATTGTTCTTGCGAGGAATAAACATCACAAATGTTCCAAATAGTTCACACAGTTTTAATAACTTGGTATGACACAGCTCGGTCATCTAAATGGATCAGATGAGAAAGAAAAATCACAACATGGTGCTTTGGGAGTTTATGTCTAACATCAAGGTACGATAATTTTCTTCATTTCATTGTGTTATCATTTGAGAACTAACCTACATGCAACAAGGTGTAAAGCTTTCCAAGAGTGGAGTTTACCTGAACCGAAGTAAAAAATTCTTATACTACTGAAATTAGTCAAAATACCTGCAGTAATGGTATCTGGAGACGACATAGTAATAGATGTTTACTCCTTTGCTGTCTGTAAACCACCCAGCCATTCCAAATAGGATCACGACTTATATAGATGAAATTCCATCTGACTTTGCCATTTTTAGCACCATGTACAGTATTGCCAACCACAGGTATTCGATACTATATCGCATCCGGAAGACCAATGGTTTACGCCTAGACCAATAATTGTTAGGTAGCGTTAGCTAATATAAACAACCCTGGTTTTTGTCACGCGCAGTGTGGGTAGTCACGCATCAGTAATCTTTATCCAGGCCAATGCTTTAGCCAATTATTTTTTTTCCACATAATTACAAAGGTGTCATGTGGTGTATTTTGTATCGGACATGTTGGCAACGTAATATGACGTCAATTTGTCTGCCACAAACATCTGCCGTCGTTGACCAAGCTACAAATAAAAACCTTCATTTAAACAATATTAGTGAAATTTGAAAGTTTTTAAGGGGCGGAACTACGAGGTCATCTGCCCCTATGATTTATTATTAATGTAGTTAGTTATTGTTGTTTTAAGGGGCAGAACTACGAGGTCATCTGCCCCTATTATGAATGTAAGTGGAAGGCAGATTATACACTTGCAGCAGACATGAATGCGGCTTTTACATACCTTGTGTCCTTGTTTCATCTTCTGGGCGATATTACGTATTGAACCTGAACCTCATACATGTGCTAAAGTTCGTAAATATGTGTTTCTATTTATTGCTATTTTAAAAACGACAGCCATGTTTGGACAGCGCTTGTATCTCGTTCAACTGTCAACAAGGTGCACTTCAGCGGCACACACCGAGGCGCACACATTGTTGCCAACATGTGAGATACAAAATTACCGTTGATAAAAAGAAGTGAGATACAAAATCGCTGTTGATCAAAAAGAAAATATTTATCGGGACGCGTTAGGTTGTAACCATTGTCAAAACTCACTGATCTGAGCGTGTTAGGCTGTAACTATTGTCAAAAACCATTGGATTGGACAAAACGAAGGTTAGAAGGTCGGGTGTAGGGGCGGCCTTTGCTGCGCGCAGCTCTTCCTATAGGCTTATATTTAAAATACTCAGAAATCAAATTAATAACGGTTCCACTATTTGTTGCATTTGAGCAAGAACTCTTAGTCACAAATTTATTAAATCCTCTCTTAGCTTTGATAGCCAATTCTAACTAGCCAGTAAGATTGTATAGCTCGCTCCACCAGCTTCCTGCTTGTTGAGTTTTTCTCTACAACTTATGGTTGGTTTTCCAAATTTAAGTGTTATGTCGTGGGAGATACAGGATAAATAACATACACTTGTTAATATAACACAACGGTTTATTAAACACCAGTCGATACACAACGATACACAAGGTGGACTAACTTGAGCGGAACTGTCGTCTACTGTCCGCGGGTGCATATATACATAGTAGCTGGAAAGTTCCAGATTGGAATGTTCTGGGCATAGTGACTAGAATGTTCGTGTTAACTCAAGTAGCCTAAATACACAACACTGACTAGAATGGTCATGTTAACATAGCACTTTCTAGAATGTTCATATAAATACACAACATTTCCTCCCTCTTTTAAATGGATGATTTAGGAATCAGGAGAGAATCTCAACGGTGGTCGGCGCTGGCGAGTACTCCTGCGGGGAATAAAAGGGGTTTGCGAAATAGGCGGTGCCCTGTCTACTGGTGTGGCTGGTGGTGTTTGGGCTGTTGCTGGTGTCTCGGTGAAGCGAACTCGTCTCAGGCTCGGTTGCTCGATGGCTTGATCGGTTGTGCGGCGGCTTCGTCGGTTGTGTGGTGACTTCGTCGGTTGTGTGGTGGCTTGGATGGTTGCACGGTGACTTGGTCGGTTGCACGATGACTTGGTCGGTTGCACGGTGACCTTGTCGGTTGCATGGTGATTTGGTCGGTTGCACGATGACTTGGTCGATTGTGCGGTCACCTCGACGTGGCCTGGTCAAGTTGAGTCTCGTGCGGAGATGAGGGTACCTTTGCTCCGTTGCTGTCATCGTTCGACTGGCGTAAGCGATTGGACGTTCTTGCCCGTTGCTGCGCTGGTGTGACAATACTGCGCCCAGGCCGGTCTTTCTGGCGTCCGTGGCCAACAGGAGTGGTAACGCTGGGTCATACTGCATGATTAGGTTAGGGCGTTCTTGATGTCTTTGTATGCCCTGTCGCCTTCTGGTGTCCAGATTAGAGGGTCCTTGAGCAGCATGTCTCTGAGTGGTCTGTCTCTGGCGGACAAATCGGGGATGAGCGAACTGTAGTAGGTTGCTTTAGCAAGAAACAGTTGGAGTTCTTCTGGTGTAGTTGGTTTCGGTGCATCACGTACAGCTCGGATGTGTGCATCCGACTTGTGGATGCCTGACGCATCGATTTTGTGGCCAAGGGCTTCCAGAGAAGTTTGAGCGAAAACGCATTTGGCTCGGTTGAGCTTGAGGTTATGTAGCCGAAACCGTTCCAGAGTGGTGCTGAGGGCCTGCATCAGATTTTCTAAGATATCAGAAAAAACTATACTGTCATTGAAAATAACTTACGACGTTTGGGAGACCATCCGGGACTGTGTCCATTCGCCGCTGCCAGATAGCGGGGATGTTAGTTGCTCCATATACTGATCGCGTTGGGCGGATCAGACCGTGAGTTGGCGTGTTAAGCGTGAGAGCATGGCTGAACTCGTCGTCGACCTCGAGATGAGTGTACGCGTCGGTGATATCCAGATGGCAGAAGAGAGTGGCGCCGAGCATTCGGTTGAACAGATGTTCCACCTTGGGAATCGGATGTTCATCGATGATGATCCGCGGGTTGAGAGTAGGCTTGTAGTTGCCTGTGATCCTCAGTTTGCCGTTCTTCTTGGCGACGACGTGCGTTGTCGATGCCCACTCAGAGTAGTCCACTATTTTGTAGAAGCCAGATGCAATTTTCTTGTCGATTTCCTTGGCATAGGCATCGCGGAGGGCAACTGGTAGGTCTCCAGCTCTGGCGAAAACAGGTGTGGCTCCAGCCTTCAGGTGCATCTTCGCTGGGGGACCTGAGATCTTCCCGGGGGTCTCGCTGAACACATCCTGGTAGCGAGATAGAATGTTGTCGAGCTGCTTCTGTTGTTCCAAGGTCAGAGCCTGCTTGTCTGAGAGCTTGTGGATTGGGTCGGGTTTTGCGAAGAGGTGACCAAAATCGATCTCCCGTACAAACTCTGAAATCCACTCTCGGCCAAAGAGCGATTCGATTTCATCGTCAACCACGTAGAGAATCAGGTTCCTGGTTGTGGTTCCGATGGTGGTGCACACTGACGTTTTGCGAATGCATTTAATCGGATGGCCAGTGTAACTGACGAAGTTACGATCGTTTCTCTGCAACACAAAACCTGGTTTGATCATACTTAGCTTTGATTTGCTCATGGTTGAGCAGGGGTCGCCGGTGTCGAGTTCCATTTTGACGGTGGTTCCCTCTATGTTGACATCAACCAGTGGCTAAGGTGCTGCGTTGACCGATCCGATGACCTCGATTTTGCTGAGGTAGTCCACAACGTCGAGGTTTTCTGCTGGAAGCTCTTCTTCGGTCACATGGTTTGTTGTTCGATGTTTCCTCGATTTCGATCGGCAAACTTTTCTGATGTGACCATTCTTGCCACACTTCAGGCACTCTGCGTTCAGGAACCTACACTGACTACGAGGGTGAGCTTCACCGCACCCTGCACATGTTGATTGGTTGTCCTGGGATGCACTCTGGTTTGCCTGGTGTGGCCATTGGTGCTGTCTGGTTAGGTTGTAAGACCCTTGACTTCGATGAGCTGACTTGCTGCGTGGCGGCTGCTGGTTGATGTTCTTCCTGGACAGAGGCTTCTCGTATCCAATCCGATTGGCTGATTCAGACTTAGCGGCAGCTGTTTTGACCTCGTCGGTGGTAATGCGAGTAGCGTCGAGTGCGTGCGCGATTTCATATGCTGCGGTGAAGTTCTCTGGTTGTTTTGCAATAATCTCGTCGCACATTTCTCGTGATTCCAAACCTGCGAGCATGTTCAATTAACATGTGATCAAGAAATGTGCCATATTCACAAAACGTTGCAGCCTGCCGCAGTCTTAAGGCGAAGCTAGCGATGGTTTCTCCTTGCTTCTGCATTACACTGCGAAATTTGATGCTCTCAGCAAACTTGTTGCGTGTGGCGTCAAAGTGGCCTTTCAGCTTAGATTGAATCTCGTTGTATGACAGAGTTTCCGGATCATTAGGACTCACCAGGATCTTCAGGGCATCATTGAGTTCAGATCCCATGTAAACCCGTGCAAAGTTTGCATGCTGTTCCGCGGATAGCTTGCTGAGGTTGAGCGCCCAGGTAAAGCGAGTGAAATAGTCGGCTACAGTCGTTCCGTCGGTAGTGCGATACGGTTGCATTGTGAACTTTGGCGGTCGAGGTTCTGATGACGTTGTTGACCCTATTGTCTGTCGGATAGCGTCGGCGATCATTGCCGAGAATTGTTGGAGTTGCTCAGAGGTTAAGTCCGGCATGGTGAAGATGAGTGGAGAACAGTATATCTAACAAGCACTTGCGATGAACTTAGTTCGGTGCAAACACTTGCGTTGAGGTTAGAAAGTTCACTCGGTTTAGTTTCCAACACGCACTGCGATGAACGTCGTTCGGTGCAACACTTGCGTTGAGGTTAGAAAGTCACTCGGTTTCACAACGATATTTATCTTATCCCACTTCTGGCACCACTGTTATGTCGTGGGAGATACAAGATAAATAACATACACTTGTTAATATAACACAACGGTTTATTAAACACTAGTCGATACACAACGATACACAAGGTGGACTAACTTGAGCGGAACTGTCGTCTACTGTCCGCGGGTGCATATATACATAGTAGCTGGAAAGTTCCAGAATCGAATGTTCCAGATTGGAATGTTCTGGGCATAGTGACTAGAATGTTCGTGTTAACTTAAGTAGCCTAAATACACAACACTGACTAGAAAGTTCATGTTAACATAGCACTTTCTAGAATGTTCATGTAAATACACAACATTAAGTTTTTCTCATTGTCTAAACTTTTAGTCGGCGCATGCTGGGTAAAAGCTTAGCCATTCTTAAATGCAACTATTGGTGCTCTTACCAAAATTATTCCCAAGGGTATAATTGCTTCATCACTACCCGTCTTGGAAACATTCGGTCGCTCCTTAGAAATTCTACAATTTCAAGAACTAAAACTTCACGGCTAATTCAAATTGTTTGCATTCTTCAAAATATTTGTTTAAAACAAACTCCTTTGAAGGGATTCATAGTAAACTCATCATTTCTTTCTTTGCCAGACCACCACCCTTCCACATAGTAGCCGAATCTTGGCTTGGAAGGGAAGGTACTATCAAATCCCGCCGGCAAATAGCCCAAGCTTCAGCCGCATTTCCCGTTAGCTACGGCCAGGTCCATACCTACTTTAGGTGTTTCACGGGCTTTGCGATGACACTCGTCTCTAAACATTGTTTTTGTTTGGTGTTGGACTCTCATCCTATTATCCACACTTGTTCCTTAGTCCGAAACCCACTTCCCTTTACTTCTCTCTTCATCTTCCCTTGTGGGTAAGGTTTAATTCCTAGCAAAAACCTACCCAGTGATTGAAAATATGTTATCAGATGGTCACGTATGTAGTTTTGAAATACAGTGCGAGTTAGTAAGTGAAGTAGCTCGAAAATACTTAGACATTGCAAATTCCGGCCCAGCCCTGAACAGTGACGTAATTGAAGAACAATTGAACGAAAGTTATCACAATCTTCGTTAGAAATACGCTCCTAAAAGAGTTCATTTCTCGTACAGCGGCTTAAAGCTCGGGTCAATGATTGCTGCACTGGACTAAAATTGGAAAATCAATAAATTGAAAGTCGGCACCAAAAATCAGTACTCAGAATCAACAGGAGCCTGGGTGATAAAACAGAAATACGAAGCGTCAAACGATGGATGGTAGAAGGCAATGAAATGAAAATCCACAGCCTGCTTCCAGTCTCCGACCGGGTCAGGAATGGAATGAATGAAGCCCCCATCTAGCGGCGAGGATATGGACTGGGCCGGCTGCCGAGGCCTGACGCACTCCTCTGGGGCAATGATGAAATGAATGACAGATGAAATGAAATGATAGTGGAGAGTGTTGCTGGAATGAAATTTTGACAGGGAAAACCGGAGTACCCGGAGAAAAACCTGTCTGCCTCCGTTCTGTCCAGCACAGATCTCACATGGAGTGACCGGGATTTGAACCACGGACCCAGCGGTGAGAGGCTGGCGTGCTGCCGCCTAAGCCACGGAGGCTGTAGAAGGCAATAATGAACAAAATTAACCTCTCAAAAATGACTATAGTAGAGCTTCACTTGAAGCTGAAGCAATGGATCTGTCACTGCCTAAGAACATCGCTCCAATACCTCGACCTTCCAAGGACGACCTGATGAAGAGGTACTTCTCACGATTTCACATGTAACAATAAATGATGTACCGTACTGCATATCAAAATAATATGTCTATATTTATCGTAAATTAAACAATCTTAGAACACTCTTACATAATACTGTTCTAATTTACGGTGGCCATGGTTGCGCAGCGGTCAAGCTGTTGGCCTCTCACAAAGGTGGTCTGTGTTTCATCCCCGGTCAATGCATGTGAGATTTTCGAAGTGAAATGCCATGTCCTGTGGTTCGGAATCCACCTAAAAAGGAGGTCCCGTGGCTCATAATCACACGATTCACGGTCACGTAAAACTACAATCTACCTTCCTTTGTATGAATTTACAGCTTGAAGCCCACATAGGAGCCACTGGGTTCCGGAAATGAGTTTCTTATGATGTTGACAACACATGATGGCACGACAAGTCTGTTATTTTTACCAATCGCAGTCCATGAATTTACCCAGGAAGTGAACTGCTTGTAACAAATAAATCGCCAAGTTCTATTTGTTGGATTTAAATCTGTCAGTAAACGTTTCTTTGCCCTGTTCATTGTTTTTAAGCTCATGTTATGCCTTGCCATTTAGAACACTTCGCGGTCTAAAATAAGCCTTGAAAACGAGGGATTTCTTGTTGGTTGGTTGGTTCTTAACTTTAGGGGCTGCGACAACGCGGTCATGTAGCCCCGTGTACTTTGGGTGTGTGTAGAACCTGTCTGATAACCGGTGTTAATTGTGATGACTGTATTAGTGTGTGTTATCTGTTTTTTTTTAATTTAAGTACTGCAACTTAGAATTTTTCAAATAGTTCCTACTTTTGCCGCCAAGCGCCACCGTCAACGACTACTAGGCCAAGTTCAGAATTTAGCTACTAGATGCCACCGCAGTCGGCTCTTGGCAACGAACGTAGAAACCTAAGAGCGTTGTTTACATTCTTAACCTATCCAATTTAGATTCACACAGGTGCAATTAGTGGAAGGTTCTTTAATATGAAATAAATCTATGATATGGGACCGCCTACTTTACTTCCCCTCCGAACGAAGGCATACTGAGGGATTTTTAACGCTCTTAAAATATCCGACGGCTTCGGCCGGGTTTGAACCCGCTATCTTGGGCATAGAAGCTCAGCATGCTACCGACTACGCCACCGAAGCCGCCAAGATTTCTTGTTATACACATAAATTCTTCCGATTTCACTGCTTTTACATTGTCTAATTCACAACAGCATACAATTTCTTCATCCGTATCCATGATAGTACACTCATTACACTTACACCAATTTCGCATGCCGGCTCGGCCTGTAGTGTTTACTATATCCATTTCATGATCGCTATCTGAATGGACATCAGCAAATGTCGTTCGTTCTGGCTCAAACTGATACGGAAGAATGTTATTTATATCCATTATAACTTTTTTGACTAACACAAACAATGGCAACAGAAGAACACGGCAGCAGCAGATGGAGTGCCCAAGCTTATGCACAGCAACAAGGCTGCCACGTAGACTCGAGAGCGCAGTGACGTCATGAGCATTTACTAGTTTCGCACATAACTTGAGAACGGTTCGGCGTAAAGGCACTGGATTAACGGCGTTGTTATTAAATTTCCATGTTGCATATTTAACAATAAATAACGAAATATGTTTTTGTGTTGTGATCTCCTTTAATCATATCCGAGTTCTATTACTAGCCAAAATACTGGTACAGTACTGTGTCCTTATTTACCGGTGATGTGACAGCCAGAATCCCAAGATGATGATGGATCGCAGCATTCGGCAGTACCCCGGCTAAAGATACTTACCAAATACCAAACCAGCTAGCATATCACACACTGAAAATGAGGAACATATAAGGGTAAATCCATAAATTAATAAACACTATGGTCTATCCTTAACAATATCTAACAGCAAAAACAACAAGAGCTTAAGAACTCTTACATCTCGGGCGACATAGGAAAATATTCGAGCTCCTGTATATTGACCATAGTATTTATTTTAACCTCCCACTATGATAAATCATAACGATTAGCTATATAAAACGTAAACACGCAAACGCAAATACGTGCCTACAAATTTTATTCAGAAAATGAGCCTATCTGAATCGACAATATTATTTTGTTTAACAACACAAATACCATTACATCAAGAAATATGTCTTACGAAACACCGCTAGTGTTTCATTAAAATATAAATTCCAAAATCTGGCATCTTACTGCTGTGCCTTAGGTTTTCAGGATCGTCGCTAAATAAAAATGTCACTAACTGTATAAAAACTCGACGAAATGAAGTTAATTAGCGATGGCCTTTCACTATTACAATATCAATGTGTTACACTATACACTTTGATCCTGAATCCTACTTATTAACTCATTAATTAAATATAAAATATAAGCATTGAATAAACAAAAATTATATACACTATTTACATAATTAAAACATGTTCTACCATTAATGTTTACTGTCAGATATCTTCTAGGCATTGTTTATGCTTCGGCAATATTGTTTATATTTTTCCACTATCATTTATACTTCTGGGTTAATCGTCTCAAATTGGGCTCAACAGTCCAATCAACTAAGTTCAGAACATTGTCAAAAGAACCTCCTACGAGTCCACTCATATTTAATAATCATAATAATAACAAATAAGATTTTTCTTTATATACCAGGAACACTATATTTCTGTTGCATACAGTTCTTCCGACATCCCACAGCTGATCGCTCTACGCACGCGACAATGGCGCACTAGGATTCGTTCCTTCTCCAACATCAACTAACATTCGTTTACCAAATATACAACGCTGTCATCAGAACTATATAATATCTCTCAGGCCCTCTTAAATAAATGCAATAGCATTGGGCCTCCCTCTTTTCAAACAAACGGAAATTCCACTTACAACAGCTCGACAGAGCATTCACATCACGGGCCACGTTGCCACACCTACTCCGTAATCTGACACTCCTTTCCAAACATGACTGTAATACTTCACTTATCAATTCCCTCCATAATATAAATAATAGCAAAGGTAGCACGGAACAAAACATGTTCCTACCTGGGCTTACCTTCAAGTTCCAACCTCGGTTGAAATCAATGTACACCTTTATCAACTACAGCGTTGTTCCTCAAAATAAATATCAGCTGGACTCAGTACATTATCGACGTTGCTCATAAGTTCCTCTTAATTCACTGGTATCTTCCTTATAAACTTTAATAATTAATAGCTATCTCTCAAAGCATCATAGCTTTCTTCTAATAATTCAACACAACATACGTGACATTCTTTAAACACTTCGGTTACAAAAACATTAATCTACGTTGCATAAAATGTTATCATAACTTGAATAAGTCTTTAAATACAGTCTTCATATCACAATGAAATCATAATCGTGTTTACTTCTTAAGTTTCCATACTATTCAAAACAATCTCAAATTGTTTTTAAGAATCATCCGCTGACTTATTATAACAGCTGACTCTCAATTCAGAATCCGACATCAGTCGTAATAAAAATCTTAAATTCAAAACTTCATAAAAATCATTTAAATATCTGAGGATGTCAAATCTGATAAAAATTAAAAATCGAAAATCCTAAAATCCCAAAATAGGATTTCTCAAAATCCAAAAATAATTAAACTTGAAAATATTTTCGATCTTCGATCAAAGATTCAATCCAGAATTGCCAAAAATCCTAAAAGTGAAAATCATAAATGAAAATCTTTCATGAGAATAATCCTTAATCCTTCGTTACATAAATCTTCCATGAAAATCCTCTAATGAAAATCGTTGTTGAGAAAATCTTCCATGGAAATAAATCATTACTCCAAAGCATCGCCGTCTGCTATGCTCTAACGCCTCCCCACTTCACTCCAAACAGCGAACATGCAGGAGTACTAAAATGCTCCACCACTTAACTCGCAGCGCTAGCAAGCTGATACTCCAGTCGCTCGTATCTGTTGTTGTCATCTAAACTCGATGAATCTTCCGACTTGTTGGCTTTGTGTTCAGATATTTAACATGTTCAAATCGCTCTGTCATTTCACATGCGATCTTATCAATAAATGCTGGTATTGCAATTTTGCAAATCAACTTACTTAGCACTTCCTTGTGGCCGCTGTCAGACAATGATCGCACATCATCAAGGGGGGCTTACTCAAAGCAGGCAGAACAATTGCAGTCACGTGTTCACATATTCGGGTGGACATAAACTTTGCAACAGCACACACGAACTGAAAAATTGTTGTCATAATCCACACTAGTTGTTAACTCGGATAATGCAGCTGATAAGAAGTGTCCCTCTTGTAAATTAAATCCGTCAGTGGGGAGCTAAATTACATTTTACCAACCAGCTGATAACATAGTTCACACTGAATTTCCTTTAGGACTTGTTGCACTATAAATCCTCCGATGTACGTAATCGATGCTTGTTCCATTGTGACAAATCCAAGACCTGAAAGTTTATGTAATTAATAAATGCGTTCAAATGATATTTTAATGTAATAAAATATTTATAATAAATACTGTAAAATTTCGACTTACGTGGTGGTTCACTGAGGTTGTTTAATATACTCTTGACTGAATCAGGAATAGAAGTCTGCTCTATCTCAGGTCTCTGCAGGTCCTTACTGGATATAACCATGTTCGCTAGGCCTTCTTTGTTTCTTCATGTATGGGATGAGAGGGAATAAAAGCCGTTTTCAGTATTCGGTTCAAGCTGAATAGTACAGCCCTACAATCTAGCATGTCATTGCTTCCTGAGATATGTCTCAATTTGCTAAAAGTTCTCTATGGAGTCACTCTTGGTCACTCCATGGTGGTACTTGCATCTTCTTAAGAAATAATTTAGATCATGAACAGATAACAGCTTATGATTATCTAATTATGGAACAGGATTTTGAATTCTCTGCCGTAAAAATACAGCAGTTTAAGTTAATAATTGTATGCGTATACCGTTCTCCGTCAGGAAAGTTTCCTTTATTTATAGATAAATTAGAATTGTTACTCAATAACATGAGCCAAGTAAATTTCGATATAATAATTTGTGGGGATGTAAATGTGGATTTCTTAAAATGTGATAGAAATTGTGAATTATTAACACAGTTACTAATTTCCGATGGACTGAAACCTACAGTAAATACCCCAACAAGAATAATAAAATTTAGTAAAACCACTCCTGATCAAATTTTTATAAATACAGATAAATATCACCATTCAATAGAAGTCTATTGTCCGGGTTTTAGTGACCACCATGGACAAATACTGAGTTTTGAAGTATCCGAAACAATCAATAATAATGATAATGGAGTAAAATCAAAGTGCAGGTCATTCATTCACTGAATCAAATGTTACATATTTCAATGACTTATTAAATAAGGAAACATGGTCATAAATTTACGAACTAGAAAATGTAAATGATACATTTAATGCATTTAACAGTACCCTAAAACACTATTTTGAAATAGAATTCCCCTTTAAACGAAGAACTGTTCAAAATAACAAAACTAGCAATTGGATAACAACAGGGATTATAAATTCATGTCAAAGAAAGAAATGTATACACAAATTATATAAACAATACCACACAACACCTGAATTCAATATATACTACAAAAAAAACACTAGCATATTAAATAAGGTAATAAGACTAGCAAAGAAAATGCATAATGATAAGTTTATTTCCCAATCATCTAATAAAAACAGGGCTATGTGGTCCGTGATAAAGAAAGAAACTGGAAAATCTGCTAAAATACAAAGGAACATTACACTGACCAGAAATAATAAAGTGATTAATAATCCAGAGGAAATAGCAAACACATTTAATGACTATTTTCTGGAAATTCCACAAAAATTATTAAATAAATCACAGGTAAATACACTAAATTCTAATAATGAAATACATATATGCAGTGATTATTTATAAATCATGTCACAAGTGAAGAGGTAAGAATAGTTATAAAAGAGCTAAAAATAAATTCTGTGCTGGCATTGATGGCATCCCTGATGCAATTTTAAAGAAATGTGCAGAAAATATAATAAATCCACTTACGCACTTAATAAACAGTTCAATTCTCTCAGGAACTTACCCGGATATTTTGAAGTTATCAAAAGTAATTCCAGTGCACAAAAACGGTTCAAAAGATGAATTAGATAACTATCGTCCTATTACCTTACCAACTGGTATTGCAAAAATTGTGGAAAAAATTATGTATAAGAGACTGATAAGTTTCGTAGAAAAAAATAAAATATTATCAAACTCACAACATGGATTCAGAACGGAAAAATCTACACAGACAGCAATTTACGAATGTAGTAATTGTATACTGAAATTAATTGACAATAAGGAACATGTAACTGGCCTATTCTTGGATTTATCGAAAGCATTTGATGTTGTTGACCATAAAATCCTCCTTACCAAACTAAATCAATATGGTATTAGAGGTCAAGCTAATAAATGGATCGAGTCTTACTTAACAAGGCGTAAACAAATAGTAAGCTTGAGACACAAGGATGATGGAACCAAATTACGTAATGAAACATTGTCCAATGAGGGAATTATTGAATTTGGAGTACCCCAGGGATCGGTTTTGGGCCCACTACTCTTTCTTCTACATATCAATGATATAACACAGAACGTTCATTCACATAAGGAAATTTTGTTTGCGGACGATACAACACTCGTAATAAAAGGTGAAACTAAACAGGTCGTACAGCAGTCTGCTGACTCCGTTACAGGAGAGTTAACCAAATGGTCACAAGATAATCGCCTCATAATAAACTATAAAAAACAGTATGTCTAAATTTCCACACTATACAGAATAGGAATCCTGCGAAACCCAATATAACATTAAATGGTCATCAAATAGAAAATAAATCAGAAACAAAGTTTTTAGGACTATGGATACAACAAGACATGAAATGGAATAAACATATACAATATCTGAATACTAAACTGAACTCGATGTGCTTTGCGTTACGTATTTTGAAAACCTGCACTAGCATGCACACATTAAGAGATACTTATTTTGCTTATTTCCATTCATACTTAAGATATGGGATCATATTTTGGGGTATGTCGTCAGATGTACTAAGCACGTTTAGGATAAAAAAAGAGGGCGATTAGAATTATGGCAAATGTAAACTCCAGAGAATCATGTAGACCTCTGTTTAAAGATTTAAACATTCCCCCACTGCCCTGCATATATATCTTTGAAAGTATTATGTTTTTTAAAAAGAATTTAATGAATAAAGATGTTTTTCTTAAAACAAACAATGATGTTCATAGGCATAACACAAGACAAAATCTAAACATTCATATTTCACACACACACAAGCATATATCAAAAAGGAACTTTTCACACTGGAGTTAAATTATACAATAAACTACCCCAGTATATAAAACTGGCCCCAAAAATAAAAACATTTAATAGAATGTTGAAAGCTTATCTGCAGTGCCATTGTTTTTACTCAGTAGTTGAATATCTTAGCGAATAGGAGCGATGAACTCTATAATTATATTTTACTTTTTTAATTTAATTGTAATACCTAGCTGTATGTTGTTGTATTTATAGAATTAAGTTTTCATATTATGATAATAGAGTGAGGTGTAAATAGTTGTGCAATAAGATTGTATCTATTAAGATTTGCTATTATAATAAGTTAAATAGTTATAATATTAGTAATATATACCTGTTAGTTCTTTTATTTTATAGATGTAAATTCTGACGTGTTCTATATCAAAAATGTATTGAATGCATGTATTTGATCAAATGGAATTAATACAAATCTATTGTATTCTATCTATTATCTTGAATGCCCTAGTCAGTACGAAATGAAATCCAGAAGACAGAAGATAACGTACACACAGAAAGGTCGAAGAAGTAGTCAGTTGAATAGCTTCATAAGTTTCTTTACTCAAAAATCCCATGGCCTTTTCATGACTCGATTCCTTGATCTTCGCTAGATACGACGGAAATTCCTCTTCTAACCATAAAAGTCTCTCGTCGCTCATGTCGAAGAAATGCATTTTATCACGATGTTGACTAAGGTTTGTACTACTTACATCGTGAATTCCAAACCATTTCTTAATTACTTTAAAAAAAAGTAATAGTTGCACTGCAGTTCTGAAAGGCTTGTGCTTTAAAATGAGAATAATTGTCCTTCAAGAATTCCAAAGCAGTTATGACTTCCGTAGAAAATACTTCTTTTGCCCTTTTTACGTTCATTTTCTCAAAGTTGGTCGGTGCAACATGCTTTCTTGGAAGGAAGGGGACGGGTTTGATTATTTCCTTGGACTGCAGTTTATATAAATTTTCTACATACTCTCCAGTTATTTCTTCATGTCCATCTGCCATGGTCTTTTCTAGGAGACTGTTTCTTATATTCTTTAAAATGTGACACTGATCAAAAGCCAGAAATAAAGGCCTGTTTTGATTTTCAGGATGGCATATCTGTGGCTTTATTTCTTTTCCACTCGACAGTCTTCTCATCATATTTACATTAGTTTTATGATTGTCAGTAACTAATCTTAAAATCACAAAGCCACAAGTTTCCACCTCTTTTATTACTGACATAGTTAGAGTGTAAAGTTCCAATCCCGAAAGTCTTGTAGAGAAGAAATATGCCGCAGGAATTCTGTAAGTGGTAGATAAGCCACATATCAGGAAGCACAGTAGGTTGTTTGCAAGAACCGTCCGATTTTCTTTGGCAACTGACGGGTTGGAACTGTTTTCACATCTGAGAGCGTCGGCATGAGTAGAGGTATCCTGTCGACCGAAAAGTATGTCGAGTTTCTTGTCGTACTGCAATTGCTGCTTGATTGACATCTCATCAATAATTAGAGAGCACATTTTTTCGACTTCGTTCAGCCTTTCAGACTTTAGCAGAAGCCTGTTTTTCACTAAGACTGTTACTCCTGTTTCACATGAAGTGTCCCCTATGTAACGGCTAAGTGTGCTCTTCGATGGTAATTTAAATAAATTAATTCGGGCGAAATTGTATCCCTTAGGTGAAATGAATTCCCATATTACACATTGCTTTACTGAATCATCTGTCCATCTGGGTGATTTCTTGTTATATTTTACAATTTGCTCTAAAATGAATGAACATTTGGAATTGGAAGGGTCACGCTCGTTAATATTTAGTATAGATTGTAAAGATGCATGGTATTGATTATCATACTGGTGTAGTTGTCTCTTTTGGGATTCTAGTTCCATTTCCAATTATTTTAATTTTATTATTGGCACGCCACAATTTTTCTCTAAGTGAAGATAAATGTCTTCCAGCGTCAGAGAATTTATTACGTGCGTGACTATCTGTCTGAACTTCAACAGACTTGTTACCATGACCTCGCAATCCAGAAACTTGGTCATCGAAAGGGATATCAACTGATTCAACTCCCTTAGTTAAATAGGTCACGTTGGCTATGGGCGTGACGTCATTACTATCGTGAAAATTTCCCACGGTATCGTTATCTCTCTTTCTTTTCTTGCCATGCTTTCCGTCATATTTCATGAGCTTTCTTCTCTCTAATGTTGGTTTCGGTACTTTATGTACAGGATAATCTTCGAATACCGTGGGGAAGACACTGTCCTTCAATTTCTTTATTTTGTGGGGCGTGGTGGCTCAGCGGTCTAGCTGTATGTCTCTCACCAAGGCGGTCCGGGTTCGATTCCCGGTCAATGCATGTGAGATTTTCGAAGTGAAATGTCATGTCCTGTGGTTCGGATTCCACGTAAAAAGGAGGTCCCGTGGCTCATGATCTCGAGATTAACGGTCACGTTAAACTACAAGCTTCCTTCTTTTTTTTCTTTTTTTTCAGCCCTGGGCGATAATCAGACTCAAGAAAATGCCGCCCACATACGTGAGTGGTTTTTGACTCAAAATTGGGTACAAAATTGTCTCGAGAAATATTGTTAAGCCATTTCTGTCTTAATTCTGCATCACACGGGAATTCATGAAACGGAAATGCCTTTTACTTTCCCGCTCTTACTCTTGCAGTATGGAACACAGCAGTATACCATCGTGGCTAACAATCACCTACGACAATTAAAAGTATTACTTCTCTTCGACATGATTATCAGCTATCACAATACAGAATACCGATGCACGTTCTAGTGACTATACATAACAAGATAATACGTCGGCACAACATAAGATAGGTATTTAAATTAAATAAACATACCTGTCTGTATATTCCATAGGCATGACAAAATTATGGAGTCGTAGTGAAAATGCTGTAACTACTGTAAGTAACACAAAATATCAACACTTAGTGAACAACACTGCACTTCTCACATTACACAACTCAAGTGACAAATAACAAAGGTGTTAGATATTAACATTAGAGACGTAAGCGGAATATTGAGCGCTTGGACAAGCTCACAATCGGTTCAGCTTAGCAGCGCTCCTGTCGGGAAGATCGTCAAGTAGGCGATGTTCGCTGCTTAGCACACAACTCGCGCTTAATGGGAAGTCGTTAGAGCATAGCAGACGGCGATGCTCCAAAGTAATGAAAATTCAGTTTCCAAAATCATCAAACCAAGAACTCGAATAGTCCTCCTATAATTTCACTCATCATTCAGTGTGACAAAAATGTAGATCTCCAAACAATAAGAACAGACTTCAGTCAACATCCATCTAGGATGACAAAATAAATTTACAAGTCCACGTTTCAAACAAGCTAGAATGTAGCAGATAGTACAATATGAAACGGTCGCTAATAGGCATGATTCTAACTCACATATCTACAGAACTGAAACTACGTAATGGACTTCTTGTCTTACTTTGAGAAGGCTTATAGTTGTTCAAGCGATGAAAGTTGCGTATTACAATACGCGTTGCATTTTGAGCTTCAAGTATCTTCCTGGATTCGACTCCAACGATCCCATATTCCTTATTGCTCCATGGTGATTCGCCTCGTCCGCCCCGAGAAGTTACTCGAACACAGCTCCAAGGTGGTACTCCCAGCAGCTCCGCTCGTCCAGCCGAGACCTCTCGAGCGTCCTTGGACCCCCTCCTGGTTCGACTCCCGGCTTCTGCTTCACTCTTGTGCTTCATCTCGTTCAACTCTTCTTTTCTTGGCCTCTGGAAGTTCTCGTTGCCGCCGTCCACACTCATAGATGTTATAATGTCCAGATCAAGATGTTAATATAGCTTTGCTCCTTCGAAGTAGCCGTGAAACTATCATGTCTTTGGCTCGACATATTAAGTTACGTCACTTATAAGTATCCCCGAGACCATGATTTTAAGCTACATCAGATTCTACACACACCCAAAGTACACGGGGCTACATGACCGCTTTGTCGCAGCCCCTAAACTTAAGAACCAACCAACCATCCCGCTGCATGCTTAGCACGAATTCATCGACACCGCTGTAAAATTACATGTCCCCCTTAACTAGTTCTCTATAAAGTTTTCCATACTCATGATATACAAGCGGTATAAATAATTGTTCAATTTCACACGGTCTTTCACGTAAATATAATGTCTCTCCAATACACGCTTACTATTTCTTTCCACAACGCACTCGCTTCAGTTCAATCTTCCAAACGATCACTCGACAGCACTTCACGACACATAGTGTGTTTCCTTGTTTGTATCGAGACAATATTTATCGCACAAAAATACTTCAAAATACTCTCAATCTTTACCAAATTACCTGTATATGTATCACTTCACTTGCACGTGAGACTCAGATTCGGGGCGTAACAGGTCATATTCGTAAGTTGCTGTCAGGGCGCTTCATTAACTTGCAGGGTAACATATAACAAAATAACATGCAGGAAAGAGTGAAGCCAGGGTTAAAAACAACTGAATTTAATAACAAATCACCATATTTACACATAAACAATTAACAACAAAAACTCCCAACTGACTCCCGCTTAATAAAAATGCCAAAAACTTAGGCGATATCTCTGGAGAGATTAATTACCTGGACCAAGTGTCCTTAAATAAAGATACAAAAGTGACCATATAAGTGCGTACACCGTTCTACATGCATCACGATGTGTACTTTGAATGCGTGATTCGTTATCATCCAGAATGACCCTTCAGACAACGAATCCGCATTTCCTAGAGCTAGACCGACACGAGGGAACACAACTACAATACATTAAATTAAACCGACACTTCCTAAATCTACTATAAACAAACACAAAATTTCCGTGTGAAATTGGACTTAAATTGCCGTAGCAACATTTACTGCCTAAAATCTTAGGACTTCTCACACAAATCAACACAAGTACATTAACACGTGACCAATAGAAAAATACTCAAATGACCGCTGTCAAAATTTACAAATACTCTACCACTACACCAAACGGGTGTGACAAACAAAATTACATGAAATCGAGTCATCAACAAAGCAATAGGCAAACAGCCAACATTTACGTTAATCACAATACTCTTATCCATACAAGGTACAACAATCCGTTACACACATGGCGAACTCCCCAATTAATTATGGCTTAAAATTAGCCATCACAATGAACAGGTTTGCTGCATGAAAGCTTACAGGGTTCAGTCGGACAAATAGGACTGCCTATCAAAATAAGTCACAGGCAAAACGGGCGGTTTGTGGAACTCTGCATGTCTGTCAACCCACGTGTCAATAACCTCGACCTCCCAGAACATGGGGTCGAACCTCGAAGAAATGCGCCCCAAAGCACAATAATACGTGTGTGTCAGAAAAACATATGGACAAGAATCAGCAGTCTCCCAAGAGCACTCTGTCTTTCCATCTAAAAATACAACAGCAGCAAAAAATATATAAGGGCGGTAGGACAACTACCCCCTCCTCACGTAGAATCAACACACACTAGACACATCAACACACACTTAATCACACGTATGGGTTGTGACAGACCCTGAAATAAAAGACACAAATAATATCCACATGCTGGCGCCATCGTTCTATGCCGTGACTAGTCACCTGAAAAGGACTCAAGAAAAATCTATCAAATTAGAACGAAGGTGTTCTACAATTACTTTTAAGTTGGTGCACTCGGCTACCCTAACATGAATAATAACCTGTTCGGCAAAATGTTTTACAATCATTTCCTCCCATTCCTATTTCAAATATTAACGTTAATAAAGCACCATTTATCGAATGTAACGGGTTCCGCAATTGCAAGGATAAAATCACGCACGCACGCCGCGTACATTACACATGACTCAAGAAAAAAATCAAAATATCAACAAACACATTGGCCACGCGCCAACGGACATTTAAACATATAGTGTCGGTACAAGAAAAACAGCTATAAAACAAGAAAGAAAAACATGACTATTTACAAAGTTCCCCGGCCAAATCTAACTACATAATTGAAATAATCCAATTTTAGTACATCACCGCTTCTGCATGTAGGACTAAGGACATCCTCCTCAACCCATTGCCCTATGGACAATTTAGCACTCCATAGTAGTCGTCTGTGTTGATTTCTTGAAGCTCATCCCAACTTCAAACCACGTGCTGATCATCTTGGTCTCGACTCCTTGGCAGAAAAGTTCAATGTTAAATATTTGCCTATCTATAATCGCTTGCAGGCTACTCAGTTCACCCACAATTGTCCTACTGCGATTAATAGCGAAGACTGGCCCTAATTATATCGCACATACGCACTATAAAAACACACATACAATACACACAATTTATACATAAAATATACATCTCGAGTCCGCGCCACTGGCTCGTTAACAAGTTCAAAATCCTGGCTGCACCAGCAGTCGCTATCTCGTCTGGTATTTCCGTCCCGTCTTGGACTTCGGTTCTGGTAAGCGCTAATTAGGGTGATACGATACTTCCCCCTTAAAGTTGAACTCGTCGTCTTTAAAAGAATGTTACAGTTTATCACGTGCTGGCGTGAAATATTTAGATCACACAATTTAGTTGATTTTAGAACAAAATGTATTATAGCTTTTAAAATTCGATATTGCAAACGCTGCGACTTTAGCTTCCCAGAGCTCAGAAAATAAATTAGCTTCACTGATTTTAGAGCGTAAAAATCACATTTCGAACTGGCGTGGAGTATACCTCTGAAGGCTCCACAAGTTAAGTACTCCGATAAATTCGAGCGTCAAAATCACACTTCAAACTGGCGTGGAGTATACCTCTGAAGGCTCCACACAATAAGTCTTAGATTGGCGTCAGGCCAGACTATTTATGAGAAACTGACAAGGGCGGAGGAGTGGGGCGGAGTCGGATAAAAACTTCCAGAGTTTTTGTCTCACAAAGATGGGGCTAGTGTCATTCTTCTCCAAATAAATCCAACGTCTCAAATTACTCGAGCGGAGATTAATCCGTTCGGCGGTTCCTTAGATACACACTTCCGCGCGCTTTTTACTACTGACGCCGTCCACCTCGTGGTCACAGCTTGGTCTCTTGCGATTGGCTGATTCAATCGTATGTTCGTTGAGAGGACCTCGTGATTCTTCCTTTATGTCTCCAATTTTGGTACAGTAGTTGCACAATTTGGCCTTGAACTCGACTAATTCTGGCCGTCCCCCAGGAATAGCTACCAACTCAGCTTCTGTTGCAATCATTACGAAATGCTGGCCTCCCTAATATCCAAGTCGACTTCCTTATGTGCTGCCTGGGCCGTAGTAATAATAATAATAAATATGAATACTTATTTATCGAAGATCAATAAGGGTTCATTTATCCTCAGCAAGGTTTTGAAATTCGAAACAATTTATTGGTTTGGATTTCAAAAACAAAATCCACTGTAGTAACAACACATCTCTTTAAATCTCACTCAGCTGCTCGAGTGTATGCCCCTCTGACTCAATTAGTGTGCTCCCTTCTCGCTGGAATGTCATTCATATTTTCTCTAGGTCTCCCCCTTCTGTAGTACGGTTTCAAATTGGCGCTATTAAAAACAGATTTTGCACCAGTGCTCACTTCTTCTAATCTGTAGGCATTGTTACCCAGATTCTTAATTACCCGGAACGGGCCAATGAATTTTGGACAGAACTTGGCGAAGACTTTGTTCTTAGGGTCGGAGATTGGTGGTCTACGAACCAGCACTAATTCTTGTTCTTGTAACTCTCGGTGAAACTTCTTTCCTCGGTACCGTCTCAGCCTTCGGTCCGCTTGGTTCCTCATGTGCTCTCTCGTTCGCTGGATTCGCAAATCATGCGCTAATAATGGATCCCTTGGGCAAGGAATGATCTTGTCCCAAGTTCTTTCCGGCAACCTGTTGTGGTGTACAATCAGTGGGACTTGACCCGTCGACTCGTGCTTAGTAGTGTTCATGCACATCTCAATTTCCCCTACTTTGTCTACCCATTTATTGTGTTCGTTAGGAATCATTACTCTGTAGTATTTAGCGACACAGCGAATTGTTCTTTCGCTCGGATTTCCACAAGGATGACGAATACTTGAAAATATGTGTTTTATTCCTAGGCTCTCCAAACCTTGCCTAAAAACATTGCTTGTGAAATAGGTACCGTGATCTGATAGAATGGATTCCGGCTTCCCAAGCATCGGAATGACTTTGTTCTTAATTCGACTAAGGACTTGTCTTGATGTCGTCTTCTGAATAGGACATAGCACGACCATCTTCGAAAATACATCGACACATACCAAGAGGTGTCGGCATCCACGCTTTCCTTTTACTAAAGGACCAAAGCAATCAATCGCGAGCATCTCGCATGGTTTCTGCGGTAATAGTGGTCTTGGAGGTTGTTTCAGAATAAAGTTGTTCGGCTTTGTGCGCTGACAAGCGTCACACGTTCTAATTACTTCAACAATGGTGAATCTCATCTTGGGCCAAGTAAAGGTCTCCCCTATCGTAGCTTCAGTCTTATCCGTGCCGATATGTGCTAGGCTCTCGTGAACATGCCAAGTTAATCCCCTCTGTAGTGATGCTGGAACTAAGATCCGCAGTTTAGTATGATGCTCATCCACGTACTTATGTAACAAGTTATTCAAGTAGTGAAATCTCGCTTGTTTAGCACTGGCTTCCCGGTACTCCGGTGAATTTGGTTGTAACTCCTTCCTATAGAATTTTATCATCATCATCATCATCCATGGGTCAGCTTCTTGCTCCTTCCGAATATCCTTCAATCTTGCCAAAAACTCACGAGCCTTAGGTGTCAAGGTAATATTGTGAACTTCCGCTGTTACTTCGTTTCCGTCCTCAGGGTTTCTACTCAAGGCATCTGGTATGACGTTCAATTTCCCAGGACAATGTTCTATTGTGATGTCAAACTGCTGTATGTAGATGGACCAGCGCGTAACTCTCTCACTTGCTATTGTTGTCTTAAATAAAAATGTCAGTGCATGGTGGTCGGTTCTAACAATGATGGAATAACCATAGATCATCTTGCGCCACTGTTGGAGAGAATATAGAATTGCTAGTAGCTCAAGTTCCGTAACTGTGTAGTTCCTCTCATGTTTCCGTAATTTACGACTCGTAAATGCCAAATAGGATTTCTTCTTGGGTTCTTCAGCGTCCTCTTGGTACAGCATAGCACCAATCCCAATTAACGAAGCATCTGCTTGAATGATAAATTGTTTCTCAAAATCCGGATATCCAAGTTTCACACAGTTTTCCAATAAATCCTTCGTTGCTTTAAAAGACCTGTCGCACTCCTCGTTCCACGACCATCAATTCGCTTTCTTCAATATCTCCTGCATAGGCGCTACTGTTTCTGTGTAACCAGGGCAATTTTCTTTGAAGAAACCTGTCACTCCCAAAAATGCTCTAACATGTTTGACTTTGGTAGGTGTGGGAAATTTCTTAATAGCATCAATCTTGGCTGGATTAGGCCGCACGCCCTCGACATCAATTATATGTCCCAAATATAAAATTTCGCTCTGGCAAAAATGTGACTTTTTTAAGTTGATCTTGAAGTTCATGGTTTTCAGGTTGTCCAGCAGTTTATTTAAATTTATCAAGTGTTCTTCCATTGTCTCAGAAGCGATTAATATGTCATCAACATATCTCGTGGTGAAGTTCTTGACCTCCTCAGTCAGATTTCTATCGAGTGCTCTAATGAGTGCACATCCCGCAGTTTTCACGCCAAAGGGCATTCGACACCAGATATAACTTTGATTATCGAATAAAAATCCCGTCAACAGTTGGGATTTTTCTTCAAGTTCAAGATGGTGGAAACTATTCGTCAAATCAACACTTGAGTATATCTTCTTCCCGCGGAAGCCTTTCAAAACATCTTTGATCCTCGGTGCTTGGTCGTGCTCAACTAGCAGTTTGCTATTTAAAACTCGCGCGTCTAGGCATAGCCTAATTGATCCGTTTGGCTTGGTCACAGCCAATATTGCGTTCAGATAAGGAGTTGCAGCTTTCCTTATCATGCCAGAATCTAATAAGTTAGTAATAATGTCCTTCGCCTGAGAAAAATGCTTCTCTGGGATCGGGTACAATTTACTTTTGAATGGGGTCCAATCTGTTACCTGCATCGCATATTGAAAATTTAAAACTTTCCCAGGTACGGTGTCAAAAGCTCCTTTATGTAATCTTAAAATTTCTTCCAATCTTCTTCTATCAGATTCCCCTACGATGGCTTCCTTAAGTCGCTCCTGAAGTAGAATTTCGAATTTGGTTCCGCCCATTTCTTCTTCCGCCAAATGCACCCAAAGTTCCTGCGAAATATCTCGGCTGTCCATTTCTAGCACTGCTGTCTGGTTGACTTGCTCTCCCCTCAAGATCTTATCTCCGGCCTCATTAGTGCATTCCTCAACAACCCAAGTATTGGCCTCTCTCTCCAGCGGATTCTCTTCCATATTTAAACCCACATGATCCAATCCTTCTACTTGTTTGAAGCTTACAGTGTTGTTATGTAAATCAATTACAGCATGAAAATCGCAGATGAAGTTGGCTCCTAAAATTATATTGTAGTTCATCTTTGGAATAACAATGAATGTTTGTGAAAAAGTATGGTTCAATATTTCCAGATCTAGAAATGCTTGCTGTTTACAATTCATAGTTTTGTCAGGAATGACACCTCTGACTTTCATTAGCGGTACCGGCATAATAGGAACAGTCTGTTTTCTTGCTATTTCTTTAATCAAAATTTCAGTGACTAAGCTCACCTGGCTACCTGTATCAATCAAACATCTCACCCTCATACCTCCAATATGCGCGTAAATAATTGGTAGCTGTCTGATAACATTTTCACGGTT
Source organism: Meconema thalassinum (assembly GCA_946902985.2). Classification (NCBI taxonomy): domain Eukaryota; kingdom Metazoa; phylum Arthropoda; class Insecta; order Orthoptera; family Tettigoniidae; genus Meconema; species Meconema thalassinum. The sequence goes on from OX336390.1 coordinate 347,315,837, forward strand.
CTTCACCACTTCCTCCAGGCAGTCGTCTGGGAATGCTACCCACTCTTCTATATTGGCCACTATCATCTCTTCTTGCTCCCTGGCGATCTCCGTTTTTAGCCTGTCTCCTTTCAGTTCATTTGGTTTTTTTTTTATCCCGGGCCCCATTAGATGTGTTTCGCCGGTTATCATTCTGTCGCTCCTGTTGCCTCAGTAAACTTTCTGCCCCCTCTCCTTGATGGTTGTCTGGGCTCTGTCTGTTCGCCATGGCACGCCCCCACTTCTCCTTCTCCGCTTCTTCATTACTTAATTGATCCAAGTATTTACGGGATTCAATATATCGTTCGTCCCAGTTATTCCTATAATCTCCTCTGTTTTCTTGGCGATAGTCCCTGCCGTTACTCTATCTACCATCTCCATTTCTTTGGTAAGGTCTACCTTGTCTCTGGTTTCCCCTCCAATTCGTGTATTCCCGCTGGTACGTCCACTGATTATTTTGATTTTGGTTATTCTGATGATATCTCCCGCGGTTATTCTGATAATTCTGATTGTTGTTATGGAACTGGTTTTGGCCGTCAAAATCTTGTCTTCTTGGCGCGAACTGTGTCCCTGTGGACTGTGTCTTACTTTGGTTCCCCTGGCCGTGGTTATTTTGGAGTCCCTGAACTACCTCTGCCGTGTTGACACATTCCAAATTCCTTCTTCCTGTCTGTGGGCTTACCATACTCGTCTCATCTAAGTGTCTGAGTAATTCTTCGGCTTGGACTGCGGTCTGAATATTTCCCGCGACTAATAATTGTTGGATATGCATTGGGAGTTGTTTTCCGATGGTTAGAACCATATTCGGCTCGCTAGGCGGGTCATCAAAATCCCTGAATTTTACCAATTGCTGACTGAAGAATTCTGAAAAACGGGTTGGATGTGTACTGTGGTATTTGCGCGTGTACAGGTCCATTCTTAACCCTTGCTGTAACGAAGGACTCCAAAACTTCTTCAAAAACGCCTCGCGGAATTGAGCCATGTCTGTAAACGTGTACTTGAAACTTAAAAACCAGGTCAGGCTAGGTCCTTCTAAAAATTTCTCCACCAGTCTTAATTGTTTCTCCGGGCCGATGTGTTGGTCATTAAAGTAGTCAGTTAATTGCCGTAGAAATGCTTTGGGAGTGGTTCCTGAATGTTCTTTAAACTTATCGGGCTTAAAATCATTACCCCGAATGACTTGGATGACTTGGGCTGGTGCCAAGTTCGGTTGCGGAGTTGAAGTCTCCCCCCTGTACTGCTGGAATGCATTAGTCGTTAGTCTGGGACTTTGACACCGACTCGTGTCCTCAGCCAACTTCGAACCTGCCGGACTTCCAATACTTGTTTGCTTTTCCGGAATATTTTCGTTTGAAAATAATGTCGCATTCTCTAACGATCTAATCTCGTTTTTTATGATTAATTCTGAGTGTTCCTGTAATTTCGACTTCATATTTTCCTCCAGTGCCTGCATTCGCTTTAAAACTGCCAGCCTGTCTTCCTTATTCGCATGAGCCTGCTGGTCCCAATCTCGCCGGATCCTACTTTTTAAGCTATTTATTTTCTCCTCGTTCCTCTCCTGATTTTTCTCTAGCTCTTCACGTATCCGTTCCTGCGTTTTTACTAGTTGTTCCCCCACCTCTTCTCTTATAACCTCTTGCGTTTTTATTAGCTGACCTTCCAAATTATCCTGAGTTTTGACGAGCTGCTCCCCTACTTCTTGTCTTATGACCTCTTGTGTGTTTATTAGCTGGCCTTCCATCTCTTTTCTTATGATCTCTTGTGTTCTGCCTAATTGCTCCTCTAAATTTTCCCGCAAGTGTATCCGCTCGGTTTCAGCCTTAACTTCGACTTTATCTATTTCCTTTATTAATTCCAGCACGTTGTTATCTACCGAATTAATTTGCTGCTGTAGTTTCTCTTGGGTTTTCTTCACTCCCGCGGTGTTACTGACACATGCTGCCTCTATCTGCTTGAGTTTATCTGCCACCATCTCGTCAAATTGTACTAATTTGTTATCAAATTTCGCCTCCAATTTCTTCATTTCGCCTAACTGTTTGATGTTGTTTTCCGCAACCTCGCCTGCCAGTTTCTCTACTTTTTGAACGCTCTGATTAATATCATTTGTGATTTTTCCTAACTGTTCGGTTTGTGTTACCGCCTGTTGTGACAATTTGTGGTTTAGTTCATTGAATTGTTTGTCAGTGTCTAATTTCTGGACTTCAAACTGGACCGAAATGTTACCGCTCATATCAAGTAATTGTTTTTCGCAGTTCTTTAATTGTTTATCTAATTGTTCTTCCGTTTTCGCGGACATTTGTTCTAATTGTTTTTCACTATGCTCACGCTGAGCTTCTAATTGTTCTTTTAATTGTTCTTCCGTCTTTACGGACATCTGCACTAATTGTTCTTCCGTTTTCGCGGACATTTGTTCTAATTGTTTTTCACTATGCTCACGCTGAGCTTCTAATTGTTCTTTTAATTGTTCTTCCGTCTTTACGGACATCTGCACTAATTGTTCTTCCGTTTTCGCGGACATTTGGATCGACATCTGTTCTAACAATGCCTTTATCTCATCAACACTCGCCATATCACACACAAAATATATTCAGAGAAAAACAGGGTTATGGGCTAAGGTTTCAGCCCTATACGCACATACATGTCACACATTTAAATATTACTGGCTCTAATTTAATGAAAATTTCAGTAACAAAATTTACTGAATACAATGACATTTATTCCCAAACAACAAAATAACCCCTAGTGATCTGCTTTTAAATTCCTAACCAACAAAATTTACGAAACATCAATTAACCGAAGTCAATTAAATGTCAGATATAAGGCAACATCTTCCTGCTTTGACTGAGTTCATTAATAATGCAAATTTCTAATTTTAATGTGGGCGCCAGAACAAGTTTATAACAAATACCAAATCAAATTCTAACCTTGTTCAATATTTCTAACTTTAGGAACTCAGTGATTTTACTAATGCACATGGCGGTACAACATCGCCTCCATTTACTGAATTTACATGTCCGCTTGACCTGGCATCATTTCTCAACGAAATAAATATGAGATCAGCGAAGCAACAACAACAACAATCCCCACTTGGGCAGCCATTTTTGTTTTATGAACCCTTGCAAAGAAGCATATGAGACTCAGATTCGGGGCGTAACAGGTCATATTCGTAAGTTGCTGTCAGGGCGCTTCATTAACTTGCAGGGTAACATATAACAAAATAACATGCAGGAAAGAGTGAAGCCAGGGTTAAAAACAACTGAATTTAATAACAAATCACCATATTTACACATAAACAATTAACAACAAAAACTCCCAACTGACTCCCGCTTAATAAAAATGCCAAAAACTTAGGCGATATCTCTGGAGAGATTAATTACCTGGACCAAGTGTCCTTAAATAAAGATACAAAAGTGACCATATAAGTGCGTACACCGTTCTACATGCATCACGATGTGTACTTTGAATGCGTGATTCGTTATCATCCAGAATGACCCTTCAGACAACGAATCCGCATTTCCTAGAGCTAGACCGACACGAGGGAACACAACTACAATACATTAAATTAAACCGACACTTCCTAAATCTACTATAAACAAACACAAAATTTCCGTGTGAAATTGGACTTAAATTGCCGTAGCAACATTTACTGCCTAAAATCTTAGGACTTCTCACACAAATCAACACAAGTACATTAACACGTGACCAATAGAAAAATACTCAAATGACCGCTGTCAAAATTTACAAATACTCTACCACTACACCAAACGGGTGTGACAAACAAAATTACATGAAATCGAGTCATCAACAAAGCAATAGGCAAACAGCCAACATTTACGTTAATCACAATACTCTTATCCATACAAGGTACAACAATCCGTTACACACATGGCGAACTCCCCAATTAATTATGGCTTAAAATTAGCCATCACAATGAACAGGTTTGCTGCATGAAAGCTTACAGGGTTCAGTCGGACAAATAGGACTGCCTATCAAAATAAGTCACAGGCAAAACGGGCGGTTTGTGGAACTCTGCATGTCTGTCAACCCACGTGTCAATAACCTCGACCTCCCAGAACATGGGGTCGAACCTCGAAGAAATGCGCCCCAAAGCACAATAATACGTGTGTGTCAGAAAAACATATGGACAAGAATCAGCAGTCTCCCAAGAGCACTCTGTCTTTCCATCTAAAAATACAACAGCAGCAAAAAATATATAAGGGCGGTAGGACAACTACCCCCTCCTCACGTAGAATCAACACACACTAGACACATCAACACACACTTAATCACACGTATGGGTTGTGACAGACCCTGAAATAAAAGACACAAATAATATCCACATGCTGGCGCCATCGTTCTATGCCGTGACTAGTCACCTGAAAAGGACTCAAGAAAAATCTATCAAATTAGAACGAAGGTGTTCTACAATTACTTTTAAGTTGGTGCACTCGGCTACCCTAACATGAATAATAACCTGTTCGGCAAAATGTTTTACAATCATTTCCTCCCATTCCTATTTCAAATATTAACGTTAATAAAGCACCATTTATCGAATGTAACGGGTTCCGCAATTGCAAGGATAAAATCACGCACGCACGCCGCGTACATTACACATGACTCAAGAAAAAAATCAAAATATCAACAAACACATTGGCCACGCGCCAACGGACATTTAAACATATAGTGTCGGTACAAGAAAAACAGCTATAAAACAAGAAAGAAAAACATGACTATTTACAAAGTTCCCCGGCCAAATCTAACTACATAATTGAAATAATCCAATTTTAGTACATCACCGCTTCTGCATGTAGGACTAAGGACATCCTCCTCAACCCATTGCCCTATGGACAATTTAGCACTCCATAGTAGTCGTCTGTGTTGATTTCTTGAAGCTCATCCCAACTTCAAACCACGTGCTGATCATCTTGGTCTCGACTCCTTGGCAGAAAAGTTCAATGTTAAATATTTGCCTATCTATAATCGCTTGCAGGCTACTCAGTTCATCCACAATTGTCCTACTGCGATTAATAGCGAAGACTGGCCCTAATTATATCGCACATACGCACTATAAAAACACACATACAATACACACAATTTATACATAAAATATACATCTCGAGTCCGCGCCACTGGCTCGTTAACAAGTTCAAAATCCTGGCTGCACCAGCAGTCGCTATCTCGTCTGGTATTTCCGTCCCGTCTTGGACTTCGGTTCTGGTAAGCGCTAATTAGGGTGATACGATACTTCCCCCTTAAAGTTGAACTCGTCGTCTTTAAAAGAATGTTACAGTTTATCACGTGCTGGCGTGAAATATTTAGATCACACAATTTAGTTGATTTTAGAACAAAATGTATTATAGCTTTTAAAATTCGATATTGCAAACGCTGCGACTTTAGCTTCCCAGAGCTCAGAAAATAAATTAGCTTCACTGATTTTAGAGCGTAAAAATCACATTTCGAACTGGCGTGGAGTATACCTCTGAAGGCTCCACAAGTTAAGTACTCCGATAAATTCGAGCGTCAAAATCACACTTCAAACTGGCGTGGAGTATACCTCTGAAGGCTCCACACAATAAGTCTTAGATTGGCGTCAGGCCAGACTATTTATGAGAAACTGACAAGGGCGGAGGAGTGGGGCGGAGTCGGATAAAAACTTCCAGAGTTTTTGTCTCACAAAGATGGGGCTAGTGTCATTCTTCTCCAAATAAATCCAACGTCTCAAATTACTCGAGCGGAGATTAATCCGTTCGGCGGTTCCTTAGATACACACTTCCGCGCGCTTTTTACTACTGACGCCGTCCACCTCGTGGTCACAGCTTGGTCTCTTGCGATTGGCTGATTCAATCGTATGTTCGTTGAGAGGACCTCGTGATTCTTCCTTTATGTCTCCAATTTTGGTACAGTAGTTGCACAATTTGGCCTTGAACTCGACTAATTCTGGCCGTCCCCCAGGAATAGCTACCAACTCAGCTTCTGTTGCAATCATTACGAAATGCTGGCCTCCCTAATATCCAAGTCGACTTCCTTATGTGCTGCCTGGGCCGTAGTAATAATAATAATAAATATGAATACTTATTTATCGAAGATCAATAAGGGTTCAATAAATGTTTCGAAACCTTTTCTTATCACTTTTATAGTTAGGCAATACTTCTTTGTGCACCCCGTCGAAGGTCGCTGTAATAATCTCCCCGTAATGGCCGCTCATGACTCCTTCTTACCTTCCATTTCAGCATATCACCCACCTTTTCACGCGTGAACTGGGCGCGAATCTGCTTATAATTAATTTCTGTCAATCTGAAGCAAATATCTTTAGAAATCTCTTCGTAATAATTTCTTAAATACATTTTACTAATTATCCCATCCCGCTGCATGCTTAGCACGAATTCATCGACACCGCTGTAAAATTACATATCCCTCTTAACTAATTCTCAATAAAGTTTTCCATACTCATGATATACAAGCGGTATAAATAATTGTTCAATTTCACACGGTCTTTCACGATTATAAATGTTCAAATTAGCATAATTGCTAAGGCTTGTAATTACTTTAGAAATTCGCCCATTGGTTCCCGTCGTCACGTGATCTTGGCCTAGCAACAAGCCATCACTTGTGCACACCAATATCTGTTGAGTGGGCAGTCTATCTTCCAGGAGATCCAATAACATTTTTTCTTTATTCTTGTTGTCTTATTTTTCCAGCCATCTAATTGCTTATTGGACAACTCCTTCTCACCGCGATTCCCTGTCACTGAACTGGTCTAATGTCCACTTGCCAGCTTCAATACACTTACAAAACTCTATGGTTAAAATATCTGGGTGAGTGTTACTTAGCTCATACCACGAATTCGGGTACAGTACCGTAAGGCCACGGCCACCTCCTTCCCTCTTCCTTGCCTAACCCTCCCGCTCTTGCCATCCCTTCATCAGGCCTCTGTTCGCTTTGCAGATGAGGCCGCCTGGGCGTAGTGCTGGTCACACACCCCAGTTGTATCCCCGATTCAGAGTCACAAGATCCAGGACACTGCCCTTAGTGGCGGTAGAGGCGGGATCCCTCGCTTAGTCCGTGGGAAAAACCAACTCTGGAGGGTAAAACGATAACGCATACGTAACGTAACGCAAGTTTTCAGTCATGGCCAGTTATATGTTGCAAAGTCGATCCTTCTCTGTAATCATACAAAGAATGCATATAAAAAGTCCTTCAGTAAATATTTTCCCAATGACCGTCATGTCTTGACGGGTTTCAACTAGTAAGTATTTAATAGAATAATGTGAATCGTACATTTACTTAACTTCAGGTCAATACAGTGGCTGCTCTTGACATGGTTGTAGTGTTGCACAACTCCCACTAATCTTACACCTAGTTCCGTCATATTTTACCCTTAATGTTTTAGTTTATTATATCTAACGTATTCGAAAATTTGTCAAATTAAACGATCTTTTGTTATTATTTATCCTAATGCTTCACACTGCACCTTTTAAAGCTACCGGCAAGCTCCCGCCTTCAAATCAAACTCCAGGGGGTTAGCTCTCTTGTGGCAACTCCCAAGCAGACAGCGCGGCGTACATGGACGAGGCCAAGCCTGTACATAGCAAGCCGGCCAGGATGGGTCGCAGGGAGTTGCGAGGTAGCTGCCAGCCTCCTGACAAAACTCAATTCCAAATGGCCCCGTTAGATTGCACCACTGTGCGCAAATGGAAACATCCCACCCACCTTTCTCTTATCTTGTGACGGTAGTCTCTTTTCCACACCACTAGGGTATGCTGCACCACTCAGACCACCCACAACAGTACCAATATCGGAATTTCAAAGGCAAACATTGGTTTGGGTCACTCTCAATTATTTTAGATGTTTTCGCATCATAATTTCATTTAATATTGTTGTCAATTGTACTGTAAAGCGAGTCTAAGGACGCCACCATTGCTATAAGTTGATAAGTGGCTGAACTATTTTGCGACGTATTGTTGGTGTTACTGTAGCGGTTTAATTTTACCACTCTTGTTCTTGCATGTTTTGAGTTGCGATTATAGTTTTGTATTTAGTTGATTGAGTGTTTTGGTTCCTGGCAGATACTCTACTGTGCATTATTATTTGGTTGACTCTTGACTGTGAGTAGGCCTTTGTGTTCACTACCAAATTTCTAGCCTAGCGAAATTCGGCGTTTTGTTTAGTTTGCCTATGGGTTCGCGCCACTTCCCGATATACAACACACATTTATCATCTGTGTACCGTATCTTGTAAGTTAGTATATTATTGTATGATGATGATGATCGTGTGACCTCCGGAGGGGCCGAGTGCAGGTCTTTCTAGCTGACGCCCGTGGGCGACCTGCGCGTCGTATATTATTGTAGATAAATGTTTAGTTTCAAACATTAATTTTTCAAGGACTAAAATGTACTGTGGAATGTGAATGAAAATGAATAGTGTAAGTCATTTACTAGTGAGACAGTTTTCTCTGCTTACTGATGAGGAGGATAAACTTACAGTAAAAACACTCGGTAGACCATTGCCGGATTTAAGTATTGTCCAAAATATCAAAACTGGAAATCGGCAGTATAAGAGGGTGTTTAAAAGAGATATTTATGAAAATAATGATTGGTTATGCGGATGCGATATTAAAAACGCTGTATTTTGTTTCCCATGTCTGTTGTTTGGTGGAGAATCCGCGTGGACCAAAATAGGAGTTACGGACATTAATCACATAAGTACTAAAATAAAGAAACATGAATCTTCAGCTGTTCACATACAAAACTGTTTGAATTTGACGCTTTTTGGAACTGTTAACGTAGCTGCACAATTAGACAGTGCCTACAGAAGGAAAATTGCGGAATATAACGAAGAAGTTAGGCACAATAGGTATGTGTTAAATATTATAATAAACTGTATTCGTTTCTGTGGCTCTTTCGAGCTGGCCTTGCGTGGTCATGATGAAAGTGAAACATCAACAAATCCAGGTGTTTTCAGAGGACTAATTAATTTTAGCGCTGAGTTGGATGCTGTGTTGAAAGGTCATTTGGAAAGGGCAACTATATTCAAAGGAACGTCCAAAACAATCCAAAATGAACTTTTACAGATTATTTTGGAGGTTTGCCAGGAAGAAATATCAAAGCAAATAAAGGAATCTGAATTTTTAGCCATTATAGAAGATGAAACTAGTGATATTTCAAACATATTTCAGATGGCTGTTGAGTACCGTTACGTAGTTAGAGGCAAACCAGTAGAACGGTTTTGGAGTTTCCTTTCTCCCTCGAAACATGATGCACATACATTAGCAGAGTGTTTATTGGAAGAATTAGAAAAGCAGAAATTGAATGAAACTCCGCAAAAGTTGATTGCACAGACGCATGACGGAGCGCACGTGATGTCTGGTTCCTATGGTGGGGTTCAAGCTATAGTGAAAAAATCCTATCCTTATGCAGAATATGTGCACTGCTATGCCCATCAAGTTAATCTTGTAATGAGCAAGGCGGCATCAATCAACCGCAATGTGAAAATATTTTTTTCAAGTTTGCAAGGAATATGTGCATTCTTTTCCAACAGCCCACAGCGGACCACGATACTCGATGATATAGTGAAGAAGCGTTTGCCACGTGCTTGTCCTACTAGGTGGAATTTTCAATCAAGATGCGTTAACACAATTTATGAGCGCAAAAAAGAAATCATCGAGTGTATGAACGAGATATTGGAAGGCGACACTGTAATGAGTGAAACTACAATTTGCCAGGCTCTTGGTCATAAAAAGGTACTTTCCAGTTCTAGTTTCAATTATTGGCTGGAATTCTTCCATAAAGTTATGCCACTAGTCGAAATTCTCTTCAGTCAGCTACAACACGGAGACATTGATGTGTATTCTGCGCATAAGGCTATTAAAGCATTTGAAATAAATATCACCAAGATCCGAGAAGACATTGATCTAACCAGTGCTAATGAACCTATTGATTGCTCATCGAAGAAGAGGAAAGTGGACAAGACTGAGTGGAAAAGAGAAGCAATAGAAGTGTGCGATGTGATAAATTCCCAGGCTAAAGATCGTTTTAGCTTCTCAGGTCATCTTGTAGCTTCATCACTGTTTTTCCCAGAGAAGTTCCCCTTGTATTCTTCCAAGTTTCAAGAAGATATCTTAAAGGCAGTATGTTCAGTGTATACATTTTTGGACAAAGTGAAACTACGCCATGAACTATCTTGCATCTATTTAGCACAAGAATTTAGATCATTGTCGGGCGCTGTTAGTCTAGCGGAGTTTATAATAACCAACAACCTAGGGAAAACCAAGACCAACTACAATCCTCAGACCTTAATGTAGAAAAAACATGGCGGCGATGGTTGCCATACCAATAGCAAAGATCATGTAATCGGGCTTGTCTCAGTTCGTGTAAATTATTATTTTTACTCACCTAAGAGCATAACAGATATCACAAGACGAGTCTAGGTTCCGAAGAAATATGCATCAATAATTTAGACTTACCTGAATTAATGTATCTATATTGTGCTGGCCTCGAATTATAGGTCTCTTCGTCTTCACCCAAAGGGCAGCTACAATAGTCTCACTGTTTCTGTGGTTGAATAAGAAGCTTTTTGGCGAGTTATCACGATTTGTATTTAAGTTCAGTAATTATAGATTAATATTATTAGCAAAAAAAAAACAGATTCTGAAGTAGGAGAGAAGAAAGTACCCGGTTTCTGAAGTGCTGTCCCAGCACATGCAGAGTATTTGTGTACACAATCGGAATGAGAATAGTTGCCTGAAATAATCAAACCAACGCCATAGAGATACAATTCAATTAAGACCTCTCGTGGAGTTGTCTAAAATCTCGGGTAAAACATCACACCGAATTAGTTGATTGAAATATGCAAAGAAGTCGTCATGTGGATATCAGAACATAATTATGGAGAATACTACACACAAGGGACACGATAATATGTTACCATCTAACCTATTAAACATTCGCTGTTACCGGTATTATACGGTTGTACGCTGGAAATAGTTGATTTAGTAAAGTACTATATGTTGGAAAGCACCATCTCCCTCTTGCGGATTTATCGCAGCACACCATCTCGCAATATAAGTACATAATTGGCAAGATACTCACAACACTTTATTACACACATCATAATAAAAAGTAACTTGCAAGCTGTAAGAATCACAAAAGTATGAATAAAACAATGAGTTCACTGTTTGGCACAGGGGGAACAACTTCCTTAACTAATAAAACAGAAGTTCGCTGTATTATTTGACGTGTATACAAGGCAGTGTAGAACATCTTCCAGACTGGTAAGGATTTACGGAGGCACATATTGCTGAGCGTTCAAGATAACGTCATCGGTTTGGTCTAGCCGTAGATGCTCATTTTTCCCTTTACGTACTTAAGTTCGACACTACTTAAGTGTACTAAGCTATTATTATATTGTCAGTAACTAGCAAATCATTGCGGTGTATATTCTTGAGACAGTTCTATTATGCTTTAGTCTTAGGTACTTCAACATCCGAAGTAAATGACACATTGCCATCGGTCGACTGGGCAATCATCACACAAACGAACCAGTCCATATTAAGCGTATTATCACATATTTGCATACGATTGCAGTACATGAACGTGAACTGGACTTTACAGACATACAGAAGACACTAACAATTAGAGATGAGCGTCAGTTTATCCCAACCTTCATCAAACGAAGCTAATCAAAGCTAAATATTGTATCCCAGCAACGAATGTAAACAAACAATATGCCGGGGCTTCAGCATACGCCATTTTCACACTTTCGAGACCTGCATTAAGGTCTGAGTTTTGTAGTTGGTCTTGGGAAAACGTTCACCGAGAGTTTGAAACTGTTGAAGTTAATAGTGACTATTCCTATGACGTCTGTTGAAGCAGAAAGGTGCTTTTCCACCTTAAAAAGAATAAAGACATTCTTAAGGAACTCCATGACCCAGGAAAGATTATCGGCATTGGCGATGATTTCTATTGAAAGAGATCTTGTGATGGAGATTCCAGACTTCAACCAACGAGTGACTAACAAGTTTGCATCGATGAGAAACAGGAGGGCAAATTTCCAATTCAAGTGAGATAAGTTTAAGTAACCATAATAGTTCTGTATTTTTGTGTAAGTTTAAGTAACCATAATAGTTCTGTATTTTTGTGTTTTCTAAGTTTCGTATTTTCTAAGACTAACAATTCCACGAACCGATCAACCACATGACAATTTATTATCAGAAACCCAAACAATGTACAGATCCGTGCGCAACAATGTACTGTATGTAGGCTCTCGTGAGATCGAGTAATCGATAACCGAGTCTCTCGTGGTGTCTATGTGTTACCAACTGTTGAGGGTGAAATTTGTTTGGAACTTATATTTCTGTGAGTTCGAATACGCAACATGTATAATTAGGCTCTTCTTTCATTTGCTCGTAAGTAAAGGAATGTTCGAAAAATTGAACTAATTTATGAATATGCTGCACGTCTTTGTTAGTTGTAACAATTTTCGTTGCTGTGCATACTTTTTGGTTGTCATGTTCTTATGTTGAGAATGTTTATTATTCCGAAGATTGAGAGGCTTAACCTTCGGGGAAGTGTAGTTTCTTAGACTATCTAGCGTTAATACATTTTTGTTACTTGTATACATTTCCCATATAAAATGCGAGATTGGAAATGTTGGTGCCACACCCAGCATTTTATGCCACCGGCCGCCACTGGGTCAATACCATACAACTGATAATTTATTTAATGAAGTGTACGTTTACTCCGTTATTCCCTTTTCAATGAGGACCTTTGAATTTCTATTTGCCGTGTGGTTTAATGGTCAAATGGCACTTCTTGAATCCAGCCTTGTAAGACAAGTTATTAAAAGAAAAGAATGCAACTTGGCAAGGAGTTAGTAGGGAAACCACACAAAAGAATATCATAGACATCTCACAGAATTTGAACCAATTTGTCCACCTAGTCCAGGACAGCCCGGTATTGTCGTCATTTAACCTGCCACATGGTAAACTTCATAAGACAAGCATTGTCGCCTGACCAAAGCTCGCTTTATTCTAACAATCGACACCTTGGTATCAATGAACTAATACAACTCTCCGCTGGCCCTCGGCGTTCTCTCTATCTTGCTTGTGGGCTTAGCACCGTACCGGTAACACCAGCAGCTCAGGGTAATTTGAGTTGCTGCACAACACCTGATATTGTTGATTGCATAATGAGAACATGACCTTTGGATCTTTTCAGCATAGCTCAGATGCCCTCATCACATGTCATACAACCAACCGACAGCACTAGAGCTCAATCTTGCCAAGTAGCCAGGCTGATGACTTTATTTTCAGAGATCTCACATTTCTGAAAAATGTATGGTGTCAAGTTTCTACATTTCTTTACTACTAATATTGGGATTTTAGTACTTCTAACACTCCCTTAGTAAAAAAAAAAACTAACACACAACAGGAGACTAAACACTGCTGCCAATGCAACTTGCATAGACGAATGTTGACAATCCTGTGAACTTTGTTGTGCACCTTTCATATCTACTCCAAAGATTTAAATGATCACATTTTATCAGTCTCAAAGGTTTTCTAAGTTAAACAGAATATTTCGGTACCTGTAAACCTTTCCGCGACTCTTGACTGACAATCTGTAAAAGAGTATCTGAGTATTCAAGGAGAAATCGCCGGACGATATGTAACATAACCTAAGAGAATACTTTCATCATATTATACAACATCCCCAAAGCGAGGAGAACCCTTAAGAAACAGTCTCACGATACATACTTTGAACCGTTTTTCTTTTCCTCCTGTAGTCTTCCCTTTTTCCTCTTTTCTTCGGAGTGTCAATTATCGGAATTGTTCTCTTTTCTTCTTGGTTATTTCTGGCCAGGGTAGCCGAGCAGATCAGTGGACATTTCTATCATTGCTGATCAAGGTTCGTTATAGTGATTTCTTACTATGCCGAATCGTGATCAGTGACACCTCTTTCCTTTTTAACTTCCTTTTTCTGTCACCTGTGACAACCGTTTGTTACTCTCTTGGCAGTGTTCTGTTTTTTTCTATCCTGGTAGGACCTTTTTGTTTATGCACCCGCTCTCATTTTCGAGATGCCTTGCCTTTTTTATTCCGTTTTGACCCGTTCGTTTGTGTGTTTATAAAGGTGCACGTAGAGGTGCGAGTCTAGTTTATTTAATGTAATTCCGTGATGCCGGATTAATGCTGATACCATCAAGGTAGGTTACGTATTTTAGTCTTTGCTCATTGTATGGAATACTAGGGCGTTTCGCCTATTCTAGTATGTCCATGGAGATTCTGTTCCGTTCCCGTTATTCTTTGTCCCCATTTCGTCGTATCTTTTTGTGTAGGTATTTGGTCCGGTTTACTGAGTAACGTGTGTTCAACAGTAAGACCTATGCCATATCTCTTATCTTTTTGTTTGCCTCTTATCTTAGGATTGCGTTTTCATATGCAAGTCCATGAGTTTGGCTTAATCCCTTTCTGACGTAACTTATTTTGATGGGTATCTTTTATTTTGAGTTGCAATACCTTTCTCGTAATTATTTTTAATATCGGTTACTTGCCTCTTTTTGTGTTTATTCTTTTACGTCATATCTACGCGCGCTTTTATTAATACTCCGTGCCCCTCGCACTCCCTCATCTCCTTCAGGGCTATTTGAGCTACCGTTCGCTCCTTTGACGGTAGACTCACTTTCCCCAACTCTTTGTCTAGCCCTTTTAATCTTTATTTTTCACTATGCAATTTTACTCTTTACGAGTATACTTGCCCAGTAATGCTTCCTCGTCATTCCTTGATGTTATCTCTTTGGTCAATACATTACCTCTTCTTTGCCTATGTGTTGAGTATGTGTACCTTATTTAGTCTTTATTTCTTTAGGCTAAGCTAAGCTAGGTCCATAATGTATAGCGCATTCGAATAGAACTTGCATTCACATGGCAGTGAATGTACGTTCAATCCATCGCCTCTGATACCTTCATAACCTTAGTCCGGTTTAATGGGCCCAGCGCCAGGCTAATCGGTACACACTTCCACTGCGAACTACATCTTGCGAAAGGCCAGACGGCACAAATGGTAGGCAGAGCTTGGTCGCTATTCGAATGTATCGCTCGACATGTAACTACAGCTAGTTTCATTCCCCAAAATGACATAAGAGGACCGCTTAGCCCACAAATACGTCCAACTGTACGTGTAAGTTGGCAATATGGTACTTATCGCTTGTTTTTTGTTTTTCATGTGTCGAGACAAAAAGATGGCTGGAGTTTGTTGTGAAAACTGGATAAAAACAAACTGTTGTGAGGATCTAGTAAAACGTTAGTGACAATTATCATCCTGGTGACAATTTCTTGCCGTAGCAAACTGTTTTGGGCTTCATAGTAAAGGTAAGGCTTGTATCAATTATATTTTCGTGCCTTTTCTGCGAGTGTAATGACAAATATGAATAACGACATCAAATGTGAAATCGAGTCGACTACTAATAGTGATGTGTTGCATTTATCCAACACCAATGCTTCGACGAAACTTGATTGGTTGGAATTCGACCCCCTAGTTTCTACATTGCCTATCCCGTTAGCACATAACTCAAACTATCAAGGTGGAAATGTCGCTAATATAATAAACAAATGGAATGTCCGATATTCGGGGGAGGAAGGCACTTCCTCGGTATTTGAATTTACTACACGTATTGAAGAATTGTGTGCATGCTATGGTTTGGTTCCTGACAGTATTGTTCAATGCCTCCCTATGCTATTATGTGGGAACTCTTTAAAATGGTACCGTCTAGTCCAGTATCCCTTCAGTTCATGGGTTAGTTTCGTGAATGCTTTGAAAAGGAGATTCACGCCATCTGACTTTGAGCATGCCTTAAAGCATGAGATTTTCTCCCGTACCCAAGCTCTCGGGGAGAATATTGATGATTATGTCACACCGATACGTATCCTAATATCTCGTCTTCCAGTTCCACTGCCTTCTAGTGAAACTATTAATACTGTTTATTGTAATTTACATCCCTCCTATAGTTTATTCGCCGGTCTTCAGTATTAGATACTGAAGATATTCTTATTCAAGGGCGTGAATTTGAAGCAACTGCCCGACTGTGTAATCGATATATCCCCCTTCCAGAGCCTTCTGAATGTATGTTTCCCGAATTTGCGTTCAAAATGAATGAATGTAGTAATAAGATCGATATGCCTGCATGTGGAGAACGTGGCAATAATTCTACTCCTGCTCCTTGGTCGACACGACACTGCAACAATCGAGGCAACACCTTCGCCTCTGTTAATTCACATAGAACTAATGTTCGCGTTAATGCTGTGAATCATGTCCAACGTAGTATACCTCGTTCCCATAACCTTGATGTAAATGCCCCTCCTCATGTGAATGCTTCCACGTCCCCGGTTCGATGATGGAACTGCTTAAAAGAGTCACATACCTACCGTGATTGCTTAGTACCGCTAAAAGGGAAGTTTTGTTTTGGGTGTGGTTTACAAGGAGTAATCAAACCAATTTGTCCTCGTTGCAATGCTACTAATCCCTTGGAAAACTAGTGAAGCGTTGCGATAATGAATCCAATCGTGAGACTAAGAAGATTTGTTTCAGCAGACTACGCTTCGGTGACAACTGATTTTCCTTCCATCAGTAAGATAGGTTCATTACAGGAAGATATGCCATTACTTTTCAGGTAAAATTGACTAGGTCTTGGTGAGCTCCACTCTGTGAGCAATGCAGGGGCGTACCGTGGAACTTGTAAGTAATGACTGCCTGCAGCAAGTACCTTCTTCTTCTCTTGAATGTGCATTTCTCTTGTGACATGTTTTTCAGCTTATTTCTTCAAATTTACGTGCGATGGCGCAAGATGGCATTGCTATCAATTTTAATTATCTACTTCTTTTCAGGTTATTCCTTCGAATAATATTTAAATAGATGACGTCTAGTCATTTTTCCTCGTCCCTAATTAATCTTTGTCGGAGTATCGTGGTAGTCGCCACTCAACTTTAAATCCCATTGTTAGAATAAATTGATATCGCTCTCAATTAATCGTTCTTTCTTGTTTTAGTTAATTATCATATCAGGTCACTGACATCCTACCTTGAGAGATTATGGAAGACAACTTTTGATATACTTATATTTATTACATTTTGTAACTCTGTATTTTTATAACTTTTGTATAATATTTGGCGAGGAAGCTAGGGTTTTTATTTTTATTTTATTTATCTGGTTCAAGTTACGTTCTTATTACGAGATTTTCGTACCTTGATTTTTATATTTATCTTCATTGAAGTACATTCTTTTGAGTCCTCCCCGTCCTCCCCTACTTCTAGGCTCCCTCCTATCACATTTTCGTGATGTCCCCTTTTTTTCAATCCCTTCTCCCTTCCTTATGTTTAATTAAAATTTTTGTTCGTCTATTTTGGTGGACGCAACAAAAATTTTGGGGGTGTGCGTGGGAATCTGAACCGTTTTTCTTTTCCTCCTGTAGTCTTCCCTTTTTCCTCTTTTCTTCGGTGTGTCAATTATCGGAATTGTTCTCTTTTCTTCTTGGTTATTACTGGCCATGGTAGCCGAGCAGATCAGTGGACATTTCTATAATTGCTGATCAAGGTTCGTTATAGTGATTTCTTACTATGCCGAATCGTGATCAGTGACACCTCTTTCCTTTTTAACTTCCTTTTTCTGTCACATGTGACAACCGTTTGTTACTCTCTTGGCAGTCTTCTGTTTGTATCTATCCTGGTAGGACCTTTTTGTTTATGCACCCGCTCTCATTTTCGAGATGCCTTGCCTTTTTTATTCGGTTTGACCCGTTCGTTTGTGTGTTTATAAAGGTGCGCGTAGAGGTGCGAGTCTAGTTTATTTAATGTAATTCCGTGATGCCGGATTAATGCTGATACCATCAAGGTAGGTTACGTATTTTAGTCTTTGCTCATTGTATGGAATACTAGGGCGTTTCGCCTATTCTAGTATGTCCATGGAGTATCTGTTTCGTTCCCGTTATTGTTTGTCCCCATTTCGTCGTATCTTTTTGTGTAGGTATTTGGTCCGGTTTACTGAGTAACGTGTGTTCAACAGTAAGACCTATGCCATATCTCTTATCTTTTTGTTTGCCTCTTATCTTAGGATTGCGTTTTCATATGCAAGTCCATGAGTTTGGCTTAATCCCTTTCTGACGTAACTTATTTTGATGGGTATCTTTTATTTTGAGTTGCAATACCTTTCTCGTAATTATTTTTAATATCGGTTACTTGCCTCTTTTTGTGTTTATTCTTTTACGTCATATCTACGCGCGCTTTTATTAATACTCCGTGCCCCTCGCACTCCCTCATCTCCTTCAGGGCTATTTGAGCTACCGTTCGCTCCTTTGACGGTAGACTCACTTTCCCCAACTCTTTGTCTAGCCCTTTTAATCTTTATTTTTCACTATGCAATTTTACTCTTTACGAGTATACTTTCCCAGATGTGTCTCCCCCCCCCCTTTATCGTTTCTCCCTATCGATCTTGACATTTACATTTCGGTCCTTTCGACCGTTATTTTACCTAGTATCACATGTTTGTCGTCCACTTAACCTCATTCATAGCATGTAATGCTTCCTCGTCATTCCTTGATGTTATCTCTTTGGTCAATACATTACCTCTTCTTTGCCTATGTGTTGAGTATGTGTACCTTATTTAGTCTTTATTTCTTTAGGCTAAGCTAAGCTAAGTCCATAATGTATAGCGCATTCGAATAGAACTTGCATTCACATGGCAGTGAATGTACGTTCAATCCATCGCCTCTGATACCTTCATAACCTTAGTCCGGTTTAATGGGCCCAGCGCCAGGCTAATCGGTACACACTTCCACTGCGAACTACATCTTGCGAAAGGCCAGACGGCACAACTTGAATTTTATTATAATGGTCAAATACTAGAAATGAGGGCCGGCGCGATATAAACCAATATAAGCATAACCATGGTGTCCACAGAATTTTCAAAGTCAATTTTCCTAACTTTTCCTGACCACTTTTCAACAAACTTCCTGACTCGCGAAGTCATCGTAACATCGTAAAAATGGTTTATTGAGCAAATATACAGTATATATAATTATCTCTCTTATTTGCAGCCTCCACCATCCCCATAGCTGCCCAACGCTCGCCTCTTTATTCATTTAAAATACAAAATAAAGTAAATTATAATGCAATAATACGTAAATCAAAGTACTTAATAACCTGAACTACAGTGATGGGGTTGCCAAATCCCTATGCCAACGCCAAAAATGCGTACAAAAAATAGGTTAAAGAGGTTTTTACTATGTAAAAACAGAAACTTATCATAATGTCCAGTGAGTTATTGCTTTTTATCTTCAGAGATTAGTTGAACTAGTAACATCAAAATATGGCTGTAAAACACAAAATTCTATATGGTTAATATAAAATTTCCTGACTTTCAAATATTTTTCGCCATTTTTTTCTGACTCGCGCCATTTTTTCACACTTTTTCCTGACCAAAAACAAAATTCCTGACTCTTCCTGCCTGTGGACACCATGATAACCTTATTACTCTAATTTTTAAAAAGAATCAATACAAACAATTGGAATATTCATTGTAACAGCACAACCAAATGAAACTACGAAATAATTTCTCCAAAAACATCGTTTTATTGGCGATAAACAGTGGATATTATGCGGCAATAACAGCAGCCATTTTCAAATAGATTTTTACCGGAATCGATTTTTAAACGACAATAATCGATGTTCTAGGAGTTTCAGGTTCTGATGAAACCAAAGTTCGAAGGAAAAATCGACAAACGAATGTAACGGAATTAACCTAGCATGCTTATGAGACAAAGATTTTAAAAATATATGTAGTTTGAGATTTTTATTTCGATACGGTATTTCGCAATGTTGCTATATTAAATTATTTCAGTGATATTATCAGGGGCGGCCGTTCCTTATGTGCTGAAGTGCTGCAGCACATTGCTTTATTTGAAAATATATTATTTTAATAGCAGGCCTATTATCTACAATTACAACGCTTTAAAAAAGACGTCAAGCAAAGAATAGGAAATATTTCTACTCCCCTCACTACGAGGGACAGATCGGGTACGGTACGAGGAGTCAAGGCGTGCGCTCTACTCCGTGCACTGCATTAGCTGTGCAGATCACAGCCCAGCGAGAATTTTCAAGTTTATTGGTAGCAAACGTGAATTTTACCTTCTGCCATTCGCGCCCAACTTTTCCCTTGTGTTCTGGATGTGCTGTTGGGACAACAGCTAAGACCAGTCATCACAGCGATTCTTTGTTCGACTACAGAGAGGCAGCACTGGTCACACGGAATGTGAACGTGGCCAGTGGCACTATCTGGACTCAGCAATAGGATTTAAGAGGGAATCGCTCAAAGAAAATGGGGTGAAAAAAGCAGAGGAATCCATCAGCTGTTCCCGCCAGAAGGTATTTTTCAATACTCCCAACTTACTTATATAGCCACATTTTGTAAATCGATGTACTATAAAAATTATAATGTTTATGTCGTCAAAATAAGGACATGATTATTGTGATGCATGGTTCATAAATTTAACTATAGAAAAATAACATGTGATTTTGCATTACGGAGTTGCTGGTTTCATTATAATGCTTTTTGTAATACAGAGTAATAGTGTTTTTCCGCGGTCAGACCAAGTGTTTCAAAGTTCGTGAATATTTTGTAATTGCAGGTGTTATTGTGTGCAGTACTTAATTAATTTTGTATGAGGAATGAGTATATGTGTTGAGTTTGTTTGCGTGTTTGTGCAATATGGAAAACTCAGTGGAGAGCCTCTTGAAACCCCCATTTTCAACCAGAACTCTTGAAGAAAAAACTAAGGTAAAGAAGTTAGGTAGACCTACCCCGGACTTAGATATTGCTCAGAAAGCCACTTCTAACAAATCTGCATACACTAGAAAATTTAATAGAATAGTGTATGAAAACGATTGGGTGTGCGGGTGTGAGATTAGAAATGCCCTTTTCTGTTTTGCGTGTTTGTGTTTTGACAATGGTGATTCTTGGGGAACAGTGGGTGTTAGAGATCTTGGGCATCTAAACGCTTTAATGAGGAAGCATAATGACAGCTAGAAACACATCAATAATTCTTTAAATTTAAGTGCTTTAGGAACAGTTAATATTACAACACTATTAAGCAGTGCTTATCTAGAAGAAAAGAAAAGCACAATCAACAAGTGGAGAAGAACAGGTATGTGCTATCCAGAATTATAGACTGCATTAAGTTTTGTGGTGGGTTTGAATTAGCTTTAAGAGGGCACGACTAAAGTGATAATTCAGACAATCCTGGCGTTTTCTTGGGCCTAGTAGATTTAATTTCTAGTATAGACAGTGCAGTAAATCTAATCGAGTTTTCAAAGGGACCTCAAAAAATCACAGTCAGTCTGAAAGACTAGACGTTGTATCATTTCAAATGACGCATGCTACAAATGCTACACATGTTAGAAAGGCTCAGGAGGGCTTCTCGCTTTGCTCCAAGCCCCAGGACTCTTTCAACAGACTGCATTACCCATTAACTTAGGCTTCCCGCACGGGCACCTCTTTAAGGGTCACGGGAAAAATGTGTTTCTTGTACTTGTATTAGAGATGTGTTTGGTTGAATAAAGCGTAAATTGTGCACTTTTTGATAGCGGTTTTGTGGCCCATCATCCCAGGCAAGCCGGCGGAAACCTTTGCCTCCCTGTCAGAAGGATCATTTGGCCGTAAATTTGAATTATTGTAAGGATGTAGTATGAGTGTCCAGATTTAGACAATAGCCTACTCCATGAAGGGGTCATGACTATGATATGTTTGTTTAATGAATAGTGTATCTGAAATAAGGGAAGAATACTGATTTACAGATTTGTGGAGTGAGTTTCTGATTTTTAAAAGGTCGCTCGACGCCAGGCCTCTTTCAACAGACTCCAATAATCATTACCGTCTGGTTCTCGCTCCTCGCGTGAGCATGACGTCACGTTCCCGCGCAGCTGCATGACGTCACTTCCCGCGCGGCTGCATGACGTCACGTCCGTCACCGTGTCTGTGTACGTAATGCATAACGATGGACCCCAACCATAACGACGAAGTCGACAAGATCATTTGAAATGATAAAACCATCCAGAACGAGCTGTTGGACTGCATGCTAGAAACCTGCAGAAAAGTGATAGCAGAAGAAATGCAGCAAGCATATTTTGTTAGTGTGATGGCCGATGAAACTACCGATGTTTCAGAGCAGACACAGTTAGTGTTGGTATTTTGGTATGAGAAAGATGGTATTCCATATGAACGATTTTGGGGCTTCTTTAAACCGGAAGGTCAGAATGCGGATTCCCTTACATCATGTATTTTAAGTGTAATGGACAACATGTTTAACGCTACACCACACAAAGTTATTGCGCAGACCTACGACGGGGCATCCGTAATGAGTGGTAGTAAAGGTGGAGTGCAAGCAAAGATAAAAGTCTGCTATCCCAACGCACATTACATCCACTGCTATGCACACCAACTGAATTTAACAATGGAACATGCAGCTTCGCAGAATCACTCGGCTAGGATGTTCTTCGCTCACCTGTCAGCGTTCCCTGCTTTCTTCTCAAGGTCACCGCAACGGACGTCTGCTTAAAAGCAGTGGCAGCTCGAAGAATTCCAACAGGACCAGCAACTAGATGGGATTTCAGGTCGCGCACCGTAAATGTGGTGTACGAGCAAAGGGTGTCCATAAGGGAGTGTTTATTAATGCTGGAGAAAACCCCATCCTATAAAACTTGCCTTCAGGCAAACGGGCTTCGTCGCTGCTTAGAAGACGAGGAATTCATATTTTGGCTACATTTCTTTCATAAATTGATGCCACATGTGGACATTATGTACAATCAGTTGCAGTTAAGAACAGCTGATGCCGTGAAGATAAAATCCGCTGTCACACTTCATTCAAGTGATCAACAACATCAGGGAATCGGTAGAAAACATTGCTAGTACCGGTACTTCTGAAGAAACTTGTGCTTCAGAAAACAAGCGCAGAAAGTTATCATGTCGGCGTACTGATGCCAAGGAAGTATGTGATAGAATAACACGAGAAGCCTGCGATCGCTTCCAAACCTTGGAACACCTGGAAGCAGCAAAACTGTTAGATTCCACCAACTTTGAAGGATTTTCCAAAACGTTTCCAGATAAAGAACTAGGTGTAACTGTTCAGTCATATAGCATGCTGGAAAAGAAAAGGCTCAGAACAGAACTGTCGGTTCTGTATTGTAGGCCAGATTTTAGGAATATTGGTGGGGAAGTCCCTCTTCTGCATTTCATAATATCCAGTAATCTGCAAGGTACGTTCTGCCAAACAAGCAAGCTTCTGAGGATATTAGTAACAACACCCATGACTACTTCAGAGCCTGATAGGTGTTTCTCATCGCTGAAGAGGATGGAGACCTTTCTGCGGAACACCATGGCACAAGAAAGACTAAGTGCCCTCGCTATGGTCTCCATTGAGAAGAAGATGGTCTCCAGTATGAAGGGGTTCAATGCCAGGGTGATTGACAAGTTCTGCAGCAAGAAGGACGACGTATGGACTTCATTTTTCGTCACTGAGTGAGTGTTTCTATATGTTTATATAAATTATTTTTTGTAGGGAGGGTTACGGCTGCAGCACACAACTAATTTTCTACACCAGTCGCCACTGGATATTATATATTATGTTTTTAACATTTCCAAAACTGAATACATGGAGTGTGGAGAGCAAACTGAGGGCTCTAGATCTATTAATGGAAAACAACTCAACAAGGTCACTGGATTTCGATATTTGGGCTGATACATAACATCAGATGGAGACACATTGAGAGAAGTACAAATGCGAACAAATGCAGCATGGACTAAATAGCGACAGGTGACAGGAGTTTTATGTGATCGTAAGCAACTGAGTGTTGTCCACTAACCAACAGATGTGAGCAAGTGCTGCACTCCATGGAGATGAGAATGCTGCGCTGGTCCATTGGCCTAACAAGACAGGATCATGTCACCAATGTCCATGTAAGAGGCACCCTTGGTGTCGCACCGATCCCTGACAAGATGCTGGAAGCTCACCTGCGTGTGTACGGACATGTACTACGGAGTTGCGAGGACACAGTGGCAAAAAGAGCACTACAACTAGATGTAGTAGGCAAGCGACCACAAGGAAGGCCCAAGAAGCGGTGGCTTGACCAAATAAAGGAGGACTTGAGAGCAGCCAATGTTGAGGAGAAAGACGCTGCAGACTGTGCAAGATGGAGGCAATTGTGCAGAAGAGCCGACCCTGCTCTGCGGGACAAAGGCTAGAAGGAGGAGAAGAAGAAGAAGAGTATATTTTGAGATATACCACTCGAGGTATTTTCAGTATAGATTTCCTTGAGGTCGGGCACGGGAAAATATAGCTTTATTACGCAATCAGCGCCGCTGGCGTGAAACTCGCTCCATCGAATATGTGAGCCTCGTGGCGCAAGTTTACTGTACATGATTTAAACCAACCTCAGAGAATTGTCATTACCTTCAACTATCCAGACAGAAAAATTAGCTACTTTTCGTTACCTGTTTGAAAAATTAGCCACCGTACTATTTCATTACCGGCAGACACCCTGATATTACTGTATACGCATAATCGTCGCACCCTGCTTTTCTTTCACAAATGTTTTAGCTAATAATTTGCGACAATTATGAGAGGAAATACGTCATTTTAACACCTAATCTTTCTCACTGTACATTATCCCTGCAGTTAAACGGCAGATGTTATCTCCAGAACGGGTTTGGACAGTCAGCTTCAACATTTTTAGCTCTGTAACATAAGATCATCAAACGAATTGAACATTTAATGATTTTCACATGCAAAGAGAAATGAAGAATTGGTACGTCACAGTAAGCCTAGCTTGTTCAGTTATCAAGGCAAAGCTGTGCTGTGCCATTGGCCGGTGCGGGCGAGCATGTGAATCTAGCTCCTCCCTCATGTTCGGTATAGCTCAAGTGCATATCAGTGATGGTGTGTGTGTTGGCGATGGAGGGACATCAAAGAGGTTGGTTTTGGTCACCTACCCTATGGTATCACGGAGCCACCAGCCACGATATGGTGCATTAAAGTTGACATAGGTTGTGGTGATAAATATTTTAAGAAGTTGTCTGCTACTAATGTTGTAACAGGGGGATGTATCGCATTAGTTTAAAATGTACCGAAACTATGTTCAAATCAACATTGCCGAAATATGTACTACAGAGGAGCCAACCTTTGAAGTGGGTTATCAGTAATCCCTTATAATGCTCCCTCCCCACTCAAAAACATTTCATGTCAAATCGAAAGCATGCTCCTCTCTTCTCGATAATGACACCACCTTTGTCCTACCCGAAAGCAACTAAGAACTTATATAGTGCCGCCATCGTTGCATCCGACTTGACAGTTCATCGGTTGGCGATACGGTGTTGCCAGCCCGCTACACGAATCAACTGACGTGCATGATACATAGGCGTAAAGTTAACAAAACACTCGTAATGTTAACAGACAGGTTTACAGACAACATCATACTCATGAATAAGTAAATAGTAGCAGAATACACATATATTGTGGTTATTAAAATATTTCTGATAATGAAGTAGAAATAAATAGTAACAAATTACTCGCCATTACCGCCTCGAGTCCGGAGTCGAAGATGTTCAGAGTTCGAGAAAATGTATAATTATACATATATATATATATATATGATTTTATTGAACGCAATGTGAACAATCAAGCTTTTCACCACTCTGTCACTTCTGCGATTGGAGATTGAGACCTATTTACAGTACATATTCCACTAAGTGGTATTTGGGGCATGGATTATTGCAATCCTCGCAGACTCAGTCCTCCTTACTCATGAAATGTCTCATTCTGACAGATCCTTCCATGGAACCCATGGACAGCGAATCGCGTATACAGATATCGAAGTTTGAAATTTGGTCCCTTCCAGATATCTGTCTACATTGCTTCAGTCTCCATTATTTCTTGGGATTTCTCGTTGGCTATTTTCCGTCTCTCCTCGATGGTTTTATACGTTTGCGTTTCCGGTAGATCGAAGGAGTGCTTTATGTCTTCTATAAAGAAGGTTTCCTGTACTATTTTATGGGCGTAGCTGTTCCTTGAGAATTTTGAGATAGAGCGAGCTCTCTTAATAAACCTCGCTTTGACGCTCTCTAACTTCCTGAGGTTGCTCACCGACAAGTAGGGCCAAATTAATTGTACGTCATATGTGGCGGTCGGCATAACTTTTATTTTGAATAGCTTTATTGGTGTTGACAGGGATAGGCTTTGGAGTTTGGGAATGTCGTATGAGACTTTCGTTGCTGCCGTAGCTCGCTCCTGTACATGCAGGGAGAAAGCAGTTCCAGTATTTTGTAGCACGACACCCAGGTATTTGAAGTTGGGAACGAATTCTAAAGGTTCTTCTCCACACTTAAGTTGGTCCAATTTAGATATCCTTCCTCCCCTTCTAAATTTCATAGCCTTTGTTTTGAAACTGTTAACTTCCATAGAGTTTTCTTCCGCCCATACCCTAATGTTCCCCATAGCTGTTTGTAGGCCTTCTCGGTATCTTCAGAGGATGACCATGTCATCCGCGTACATGAGTAATTTGACCGTTCTAGAGTCCATCGTTTGTCCAATGTCTGAGGTCATTAAGTTGAAGAGGACTGGACTCATGGGGTCCCCTTGTAGAACCAGGACCTTCTATACTACCGGACCTGACACTGCAATCCAAGATGGCCGCATCAGCCCCGTGCAGTTGGGTGTGGGTTGAATTCCTCCGATTACGTGATGTCTGTAGTAGTGTGTGTAGCTGTGTAAAGGGCAGGCATGGGGAGGTGCTCCGGGAGTTAAAATAAGGTACTACCCTACCGGAGTTCCATCGGGAAAGGAATAAAATAACATAATGTTGAGGCCCACAGGAGAGATCTGCAGAATATCTTAGCTGAGTGAACAGGGATAGTTGTAAATGTTCCTATAGGAATTTCAATCTCTTTTTAGTAAGTTACATATTATTCGGGGCCTGTTTGCCATCTTTTGATGAATGCAGTACATTTGCAATTTTCTGTTACACAGGCTACAGTAAAATGAGGCTTTTCACCGATGTCTCAGTCTCACTGATGGCTGTGATTATATGGAAGCTACTGAGGTATGGGTGGTACTTAGTAATGACATTCAGGGCACAGTAAGTGCCTGTGGATGCTGTGAAAGGTTCTACTCATAGGGTTAGTACTGCTGTACTGACTCAGTGAGGAAAGCAATGACAAACTACCTCACTCCTCTTCTTGCCTAGTACGCCTCAATATAGCGCTGCCATGGGTTTTTGTGGGTATCTACCCACATAACCTAACGGCAATGCCTTTTGAGGATCCAACCAGCCTTCGGGCTGACTACCTAACAGACAGACATATTAGTCTTAAAAATAAATGTGACCAACCAGGTAGTGTAGTTCTTGGTTGTCACTTCTGGGCTCCAAGTTTGATTCCTGACTGTCAAGAAATCTTAATTCTAGTCTGAGGGTAAGAACGGGGTACACACAGCCTAGTGAGGTAAACCGGGAAATGTTGGGTTCGATTCTTCGCTTAGCTACCCAGCAAGTGGTAATATTGAGTTCGATTCTTCGCTTAGCTACCCAGCAAGTGGTACCATGGGTTCCCACTCATACTGAATATAAATGCCTAGGTAATTCCTATCATAAGGTTACGACTGTCTCCTGTAAATCCGTCAACAAGTACGCTATACTCTGAATTACCAATAATGATCGCTGACAGCTGTCAAAGCTAGCACGCGGGGAAATGCTGCGTTGCCACTGAGGTAGATCATGACTCATAACATTCCAAGAGGCTTGCAGGAAGACACAAATACTAGGGAAGTTAGCCCCCCCTGCCTGGCGGTCTAATGACCGTGACGAGTGAAGACACACTGAGTCAAACCATGTGCTTACTGCTGTGTCGGCATACATTGCAACATTGCCTGCGTTTGCTATGGAGACCGTTACCCCTCTCGTCTCCACTCCTCACCTCACCCTTCAAGCGGATGACAGCTTTCACCGAGCATATTTTGTAAATCAGACTATAGTCGTATTCATTCATTCCTATTCATGAGATTAAATGGCACTCTGTCAAACGCATGACGTGTGTCAGAATCCAACCCAACACAAAATAACATCATGATGTGATTTTGTCTGCTGTTAATTCATTTTATGGGCTTGGAACTTCTTGGTCATCATCCCCGTGAAGTTGGGTGTGGATTGAATTCCCCTGATGGGAAATTAGAAAATAGGCACCAATGGCTTATCTTTATAATAATTGGATTTGCATACAGTCACACAACACTTTCAAGGCATATCACCACAATTTTAGCATAGCCTAGCGCATCATTAATAATGGACGGAAAGCCCTACCACCTCTAGAGAGAGAACCGTCTACAGGTTCACAAAGCTCCCATTTGGTCTGACGTGCAATCCGTTTCTACTATCGGCTACAATCAGAGAACTAGCAGCTATTCACCAAGCCCAGTTTCCTATCGCCGCATCGCTCATAGATCAAAACACCTTCAAGGATGATTTCGCTTCAGGTGCAGATGACAACGACGTAATTGCATTGTACTACGAGCTCGCATCCCTCATGAGGCAAATCCAGCTTCCACTTGCTAAATGGGCAACAAATTCATTTCAGCTAATGGGCATATGGAAGGCAGAAGGACGAAAGATCTCACACAATGCTCATGTATTGGGAATTTCCTGCCACACAGATACTGACACGTTTTCTCTCGGCCAACAGGAAGTTAAAAGCAAATTGTAAACAGCGGTAGCAACTAAACGGACTCTGTTACAGGCCACTGCTAGTATCTACGACCCCTTAGGTTTGATTTCACCGGTATCTGTAGTGGGAAAAATTATCTTCCAAGATACCTGGACACTCGGAGTTGCATGGGATGACATCTTGCCTCGCGACCTGCAACTCGCTGGCGAGACTGGTTGTCCACACTACCTGACTCGCAACGCATCACCTTACCAAGGTGGATAGGAACATCAAATAAAGTTAAAACACAAGGCTTCTGTGACGCGTCGGAGAGATCGTACGGCGCCGTTCTGTACATGAGATACACCCATCACAAGCACGCTCAAGTCCATCTGATCTGCAGTAAGAGCCGACTTGCGCCAGTAAAGAAGGTCACACTCCCTCGACTTGAGCTTCTGGGTGCGTTAATGGGGGCAAGACTTCTCCGTTACTACTGCAAGGCAATACATTTCAATATCTGGGAGGTTGTTCTTTGGAGCGACTCATCAGTTACACTAGGATGGATAAGGAATGACCCAAATCGTTGGAAAACGTTTGTCTGCAACCGAGTGACTGAGATTCAGGCCTCCACAACTCCATCACAGTGGAGACACTGCCCTGGCAAGGATAACCCAGTCGACCATTTGACAAGACGAGTAAGAGCAGATAACCTGAACAAACTAACTGAATGGTGTAGCTAAACTTACTGCGAACCAATTCCTACTGGTAGTTTATTAAAACTGGATCAAAAACCAAGTACGTGATAAGATTGATATCCTTGAACTAACAGGCGTATAATTGGAAGAGAGAACACTGCAGACAATTTAAAAAGTAGGTTATGTTCCTACGTATGGTAATCAATTTTCAGATCTTCTTAGACCTTAAATTGGAATACGTTAATTATTACTATGCATGATCATAATAAATTACCATTACTAATAATTTATAAACCCTAAACAGAATAATAAATAGACCAAACTTACCCACTGATTGGCAAATGTATTGATGGTATCACGAGCGTAACAGAAGTCACCAGTATCTCGTATTTATGAAGCACTAATGCACACATTTACTTACACGAACGTGTAATATCATTAAGCAATAATCAATAAGCACAGATAATCAAGGGAGACGATTGCTAACTGAAAATCACACCTCTATCACATCGTAAACAAAACGACTCAACTTATAAACAAAGCATGTAATCACCAACAGCGACGGCCATCTTTCCTTTGTCCCGCCGTTAGTGTCAGGTCCGGTATTATAGAAGGTCCTGGTAGAACCCCCTTAGTTCGAGTGATACTCCTCGACGTGGGGATGCCATCATCGATTGGAACATAGTTCACGTTTTAATCGATTTCAATGTTTCGAATTCACTATTGGAGGAGCCTAATATTGTAACCTTCCCAGTTTACAAAGGAATCGAACCCTTACTTTCGGGAGGAGCAATTTTATTAATAATGTGTATATTTTTATTTGATGCTCTTTATGTCTTAGAATTATTTATTACAGTGTATATGACGACGTGATTGATTTCCAATTAATTTGTTTAGATTTTAAGTATTGTAAATTAGTAGGATCCGTGTCTAGGGAAATGAAAATATTTTAACATTGGAAGAATGTGAAGTTTTGAAGCTGGATTTGTGTTCTTGACGAGGAAATGAAGTTGTTATTGAGCCAGGGATTACCCCAAGCACCGAGTGGATGGTGAGTCAGAGGGGGATGAGACTTGACATCACTGTGCCAGCGAGGGCTGTCTGCAATTTCCATATTTGGTTATACTTTGAGTCCCGGTATTGTGATTGGATGGATCCCGTGCGTGAACACAAGTAGAACGATGTTTTGGTGGGGGAGATTGACGGTTACTTAGGATTCGTTGGAGCAGAGTGGCCTGACTTAATTTTTGGATCCTGTGAGGTTCGGACTCAATTTTTAGACCGCGAGTGGAGTGGAACTCAATTTTAGGATCCCGTGCCGATCGGTATTCCACTAGGGAGTAGGAGTTGTACTTTTGGTATTGTGTGTTTTTGGTGGTCGAGGAGGAGGTATTACGGAATAACATAAGTTGTGTTTAAGATACAATAACTGAGTTGCTGGCTGTAAGTTCTTTAGGGAATGATGAGCCTAGTTTTAAGTATATCGCCAAGGTTACTTATCTCGAACTCTACAAAGTATTGTGATCTAATATCTGTACATCAGTATTCCGAGACGATAGCGGCAAATTATTCTTCAACGAATGCTAGGCATTATTAAATTTAGCAGCGAACTAATTGCTACGGTCCAACACACGGATTTAAAGCATTTATGTAGTATCAGATCCACGACGCTATTTGAATCGTTGGATGCTGGTTATCAAAGTAACATATACATAATATTCATAAAAGAAAAGCTGGCGTGTGAATGAAATAGAAATTGTGTGGCGAGTAAATAGAACTGATTCTTTGGGAGCAAAATTAACCCCAGAATTAGTAGAGATAAGTCGACACTCCTGAAGCCAACATCTGTAAGTACCAGTCAACATTATTCCCGAGGGTCATCTGTATTAGGTCATGTGTATCTGTGTAACTACGATAGGGAGTGTAATTAATCTGTACGATGAGGATCCTGCGAGTGTTTCTTCTATGTCTGGTATGATAATACACGATCGCTTTTACCAGAATTGTAAGTGCTTTTATTTATCAGGTTACCAGTGTAGTTAGGTGTGCATGTTTATTGCTGATGATTATATCGTACAGGTGTTTAACCCCCACGCACCCCGTATATATATAAGTATTGAGAGGCGGGAAAGTTACAATTGGTCGCCCAAGTGGGGCAGAAACGTTACAATTGGCAGCCCAATTGTGGAGCTCGAAGTACGATATAGCAACAACACCACCATTCACATGTACGCATACACTAATAGGCCTAGTAATATTTTCATGCAGGTTAAATGTTATCGTAAGATGGAGTTGAGAAGTAGAGTTATTACTAAAATTAACGTTAAGATGTGGGAAAGAACTTGAACATGGATATGGATA
Source organism: Meconema thalassinum (assembly GCA_946902985.2). Lineage (NCBI taxonomy): Eukaryota > Metazoa > Arthropoda > Insecta > Orthoptera > Tettigoniidae > Meconema > Meconema thalassinum. The sequence continues at coordinate 347,347,635 of OX336390.1, forward strand.
GGAGCGGGGTAGGTGGAGGCTTGATAGAAAAACCGTCGGAGAACTCTATCAATTCCGAGAAAGATCAGATTACAATGCAGGGGGATAGCGAGATTAAAGGTAGGGGGGATGTGAACGATAAGATATTCCAAATGATGGAGGAGATAAATAAGTCTATGGAAGGATGGGAGGAGTCTATTATTAAGGGAATAAGAGGTTTGAATGAGGATGTAAAAGAGCAAACGAAGTCTTTATGTAAAGAGATAGGAGGCGGAGAGTCTATGAAGGAGTTCAGGTCACCAAGTAACAGGGTCGGTTTATCATTATCGGTGTTCTCTAGTGTCTTCCCTAGCTCGTCTATTATAACCTCAGGATCTGTATTGGGCGTTAAGTATGCTCCTATTATGTTCATCCTACTAATGTTTACTGTTAGGGTGTTGAATGTGCGCATAATTTGGCTGATAGGTTGCAGGTACGGCTTTATATAGCAGCTCAATCCGCCTGAGGGGCCTCTGTCGCCTTTCTTGGCTAGAGAGTGAATACCGTCGAAACCATTAATGCCTATTTCTTCCATGCTGAAGGTTTCTGTAAAAAGCAGGATGTCATTCTCTAGAAGTGTGAGTTGAGGGGTCAAGGCCAATACAGTCTTCAACCCTTCTACATTCCCAGTCATTAATCTGACGCACTCAGTGATATTGTGTTGCTGTGTGATCTGCACTCCGGATGGCCTCTTATCAATGGTAGATGTTGAGAACACGCCTTCAGTGTTGAAATTCGAAGGGTCGAAAAATAACCCCCTTAGGCCAGCAAGTTTCATTGTCAACCACTTTTTTGTCTTCTTTCTCCAGGAGTGCTATCTTGAACTCTTTGTTTCTTCCACTTGTTCGAATGGTGAAGCATGCTTTGACGCTACTAATGCCCTTTTCTGCCAAATAAGAGGTGATGTCTTCCGTGGTTTCTTCGTCCAGGTGTCCGATGTACATCCAGTATAGCCTTGGTGCCGGTTTGAGTCTTCCACCAATGTTATTCCACTTCCCTACTTTGGCAGTGGGCAGGGGGGCAAGGTTCTTGCTGAGCAGGGCGTAACTGGTATCGCATTCATTTCTGTTATGCCTGTCCACTTGTTACCGTAGTGTACCCTGCGTTTACGATGTCCAATTCTGGTTTTCTTGCTGAGTTTCTGATCAGGGGGCTGGTTTCATGCTGTACATTATGAAATTCAAACAACTGTTGGGTTGCCTTTTTCAGTTAATTTCTAACCATTATGTGAATATTATCCATCATGGACTGTACCTGCAGGTTAATTCTTCCCATGATTCTCGCCTCTATTTATGAGTTTGATCAAGTCTTGCTATGATGAATGTCATATGACTCAGGTCACTGTTGCGCTACTCCGTCATGGTTTGCATCATCTATGGGAACTTTGGATGCCACAAAACTGACAAAGAAAGCATGTGCTCACCTAACCTCATCTGACTAGTTTTCAGCCAGTACTACCAGATGGCTGCCAAGTAGTTGCCGCCTAAATTTGAACGCAACAGGCAGGCCTCACTCCTTATTTTTACCGATTGTTTCCCAGTGTGTCAATAATAGGTAACCATGTCAATGACTGGTGCTTTTACCCTAGCGAGTCGCCCCTGTGACCGCTAGGTGGCAGTAGTAACTGGACCATCATGTGTCCTGCTCCCTCTTTTTTTTTTTTTTTTGTATCTCTTAACTGAGCCGCGGGAGCCGGTACCACTTTTTGCATCTCTAGGTCGACAAATTGCGCCACTTGTCCCGACCAACTATTGTCTTCCTGTAGTGCAATGTCATTGTCTAATTGCATAACCTTACATAAAGTAAGCTCTTTAACATGTTCCTCACTTCTGCATAGTTTAGATTTCAGTTCAACAAAGCATTCGCGTATAAATAATCCTTACCGCTTTATACAAGTCGCCCTTTGATTCCTTCTTAAGATAATATCTACTTAAATCCGTAATATTTTCAATTCTTTTAAGAATGGAATCCACATGGCTTTCCATCCCGTCCGCCATCTTGTATTGTATATTTATGAAAACTATAAAGGGAACACACCACTCATTTCGGAGTCACTATAGCCATCTGTTGAACTCTCACGATCACTTGACCCCTAAGAAATGACGAGCCTTTCCATGTCTTCAACAATAATATCTTCCTTCTCCCAAGCTTCACTAATGACTGCTATTGTGTGCCCCATGACTCTCTCCCAATATTACTCCCTAACATTGACCTGCGAAAGAAGTCTTTCTACTTCTGAAACCGCGACGAGTTTGTTATTAACGGTGACATAATTTTTCACTTGGGCCCAAATAAGCTCGATGGCATAGAAATGGCAGTGATAAGGGGGAAGTCGGATTACTTTATGTCCGTGTCGCCTGGCAATTACGTCCACCTCATACACCGGAAACTGTGTCTTATTCAATTTCACAAGTTTCATGAGCTCTCCATTCTTCATGTCGTCCCGTAAAGGAATGTTATGGGTTGTCAGCCACTCGATGAGCAATTTTTTTCTTGCTGCCTTAGTTTGAGCTTTGTCGTGAATCTGTCACTGTCTTAGACCTATTTCTTTTCTTGCCTGGCGTTTCTAGTTAAGATGGCTGCCTGTTCCCCTGCATGGAATTTCTCTTTCCCAATTCCTACTACCATACTGTGCTTCTATGAACCCTAGTCGCATCAGCTGGTCTCTGTACTGCCTGGGCAACAGGTAATCGAGTTCCCCCATTGTCTTTCTCCCTCTCATACATTACTACCATTTCCCGGGTTTGACTCCATTGTGAAGTCCCTTGTCCTAAGGCCTTTCCACTGTTGGCGCTTGGTTTCCTCGTGATAGACCCCGGCATGACACTATTACACACACACACACGGCAGAAGTAACACAAACACTCACTGACCTAAAGTTAACCTACAACTACGCGTAATTATATTATACCGAACTATAATATGTCAAACGACAAACAAATACTAAGCTATTAAATAACAATAATATAAAAATGAAAAATATACGAGAATACACAAAGAACACAAATGAAACTAACCGATCACAATGCAAACAGCTGACAACAGGTGTGAATGCAAGATGTTAGCTGGCAACATCGTCAATGAAACTCGATATCAATTTGAATGGCTGGTTAGAGTGATTTTACTTCTGACCGCTAGATAGCTGTAGCATAGCACTGAACTTCAAGTCGGAAGTAAGGATGGCTCTACTATAGTAAAGAATATCATATTACACAATAAAATTTGCACATAACCTGCTAGTCCTGTGATAAAAACTTCCTTGTAGCTTGCATTGCACCCAGTAGCTGCTTTTGCGTGTAAGTTTTCTTGTAACATACTTCCCCATGTGATGAAATTCTCATCTTCTGAATCATAAGAGATTCCAGTGTAGTTGTAGTTCTGAATTCTGTCTGATTTTCCTTAACAATCGAAATTCTTTGTGGGAGAGTTACTATTTGGTACACGTGATATTTCAAATATCACATTACTTAAGGTTTTGTACTTGAACTGTCCACTTTTGTTTTTAAGGTCAGCAATGTTGCCTCAGTTTACATCAATTCTAGGTCCTTGTAAAATATATTCAGGAGAAGTATCACACTGATAAACAGCAAATTTCTCTTCAAGTTTGTCATGATCACTTCCCTTGACCAAACTTGGGAATCCTTGAACAAAATAATCAAGAGATAAATAGGAAACCTTCATTCTACGAGAAATATCGAGTTGTTACACGATCGGTGCTGGTCTCAGCCATTTGACAAGATTCCCGTAGTTTTCACTATAGAATACTGAGAAAAATCGCGATTTACACAATTGGTGTCACTCTCAGTCGATCGACGAGATTTCCATTGTCCTTGATGTGGGCACGGCAAAATATAGCATAGTTATGCAAACGGCGCCGCTTGCTGTACTTTTGACAAGAATCCAGTTGTTCTAGGATCGAATGTGGAGAAATATCACAATGGTTTCCGTTTCCGGCCGTAATAAAAGAATCATGATGTCCTCGCGGTTGGTCACTGAGAACGCGATAATATGCAATCGGCGCGCACCCGACCGTTCAACGATTGTCTGGCTGTCAATCAGTCCTGGCAGAATGATGGAGGCAAGCTCGAGGTTGGGCATGGTTAAAATTCTCGAGCAGTTATGAACATGTTGTATGGTCGGTGCTGTGACTCCCGCTGTCCCTATGCTATGGTTGGCAGTTCACTGTGGATCACGAGGAGGAATGAGTATCACAATGCTATGTAAGACTGTCATTTCCAAGTGGGTTGACACACTCCTTGCTCCCTGTACGCTTTTAAGTATACGGTCATGGGAAAAGTGGCGAGTAGGTTTCGGGATGCTTTGTGATGGGTGCCCAATCACCTTTGACAGGATTCCCGCAGTCCTCGTGGTCACAAGTTTGTGACTGGGCACGGGTTTTACGATTTTACACAACTGGCGTCGATCTTGGTCCGTTTGACGTGACTCCCGCAGGCAAGTCATGCGGTCAGCCGGCCATCTTGAGCATGCGAGTTCGGAGGATGAACATTTGAAGTAGGTATCGAATATTACGAATTAATCTGATTGCATGAATACTACGACAAAAGGACACATTTTCTTTCGAAGTACACAAGTTATCGAGATAACCAGCTAGATTATCCAACGGAACCAAAGTTCGAAGGAAAAATAGACATAACGGAATTGTGAATTAACCATACTGGATGTCGCAAACTTTCGAGATGGATATATTTTTAAAATATATGTATCTCTAAGCTTTATCGCGATATTTGTTTCAAAACTATCATTTCACAAGATTGAGACATTAAATTATTTCGTGTTATTTCTGGACTTCAATTTGAGTTAGTTATTGTTGTTTTAACCTCTTAACCGGGGAGTTTCCACCGACAAAGTAACATTCGTAGTGGGGAATATATTTTGACTGAAAACGAGTTAATTCGTCACGCCCATTATAAATATGTGGGTGACGAGTTATCTCATCACACCCATTACACTTCCGCGAATGACGAAGGAACTCGTCCCGCCCATTATGAGTGCAAGCATGAAAATTTATCTTGTCCTTCCTGATTTTATTTGTTTTAAAATTCAAACCATAATTAATGTTTGATTAGACTTCTTGGAACTACATTACAAAGTAACATTCTTAGTGGGGAATATATTTTGACTGAAGAAGAGTTAATTCGTCACGCCCATTATAAAGATGTGGGTGACGTGTTATCTCGTCACGCCCATTACACATCCGCGAACGACGAAGGAACTCGTCCCGTATTCAGAAATTGGCACCCATTGTGGCACAGCAAAGCTGAAACCTACTGACATCTACGGAGCAATCATAGAACTACACTCAACAGCGTAAGAGACACGAATACTCGTCCCCCCCAGTGGCGGATCCAGAGGTTCACCTCGGAGGGGGCACTCTAGGATTTCAGAGTAGCTAGAGAAAATATGTAATAAAATTACTAAATTTGTATTTAATCTACACACACTACACATAACATTCAACCACCAGATTTTATAATTCTACAAGATGGTTTATTGGTTTCAGTTTCAATAACACAAGCCATTGTCATTATGTAAAAAAAAAACTTTTTAATTCTACAGAATATGTACATTTCCACATTTTAATGCACATTGTTAGTTAGTTATTGGTGTTTTAAGGGGCGGAACTACGAGGTCATCTGCCCCTCTTTTAACACAGATTAAAGAATACAAATTTGGAATTGAATTTAAAATTTTGAGGTGGACGCCTAAATTTAGAAAGACCAAAAATTAATAAAACAAAACATTATCATTCAAAAACGAACAAGTCGTTGAGTCAATTTATACTGGAAAATTTAGATTGCTGGCTCTAACCCACTCTCACTTATAAAGCGGATGACGCGGTCAGCAGCCACCGCGTCATCGGCTAATATAAGTTTGAGTGTCATCTGCAAACCAAGGTTTCTTCGTAAGTCAGCTTGATCCACACACACGGTGAAAACGGCTCCACAGGTAAAAAGTGGGGGGGGGGGGTCTTCCCTTCTCATCAGATACAAGTGGGTGGATCTTGTATGACCTATCCTTAGCCTACACAAAATGACGGACTCTCTCCGTGACCGGAAAGAGCTCCACCACACGCGAGTAGTTCCCTTGATCGCTCTCAGTTTACTGGGCAGTGGGTCAGCTAGCCACTGACTCTCCCAAAAAGCCAGAACTTGTAGGCGTAACTGAGAGCAAATATCTCTAGCAGGTACCTCCATTGGTCGAGGTGGTAGTGATACCGCCTCTTTTGCAGCTTATCAGCTAACTCATTTCCCGCAATTTCCATATGGCTTGGAAGCCACAGAAAGATGATTCGAGTGTCAGCGTGGCACAGCCCGGCTAGTAGGTCGTGGATTCGCTGCACACGGGGGTGTTGCGGGAAACATGTAGCAATTGACTGCAACGAACTCAAAGAGTCGGTACACTCGAGAAAGTGGATTCGTGCATCCTGTAGTGCAAACTGCAGAGCTTCATAGATGGCAACGAGCTCCGCAGTAAACACACTACAGGCCTCAGGCAAAGAGATCTTTTATTTGCACCATCAATAACGTAAGCACAACCCACACATTACACAGTCAAATATGTATTAAAACATATGCAATCATAGTGACTATCTGAAGACAATATACAAGTCTACTACACAAATGTTACAAAATATGTACATAGTACCAACATTGTCAGTCACTGACTCACAACTAGTCACATAAATAAAAATACCGGCCACGGCCAGTCAAATAGTATAGGAAGGCGCTCCATGGCACAAAGGATTATGGAATATATTTCTACCTCTACCTGTCCTAAACATAAAAAAATGTATGTCGATGTAGCGATTATATTAATAGTGCTGCCATTACATACTAGATGATAACAAACATTGACCACACTCATGGATGCAGGCAATACAGCAAAGTAGTAGACGAATTAACTCGTCATGCCCGGTTAAGAGGTTAAGGGGAAGAACTACGAGGTTATCTGCCCCAACTTCAATTTAAGATAGCCTCCAAATTTAGAGGTCAATGGGCATGTTCAGCGGGCTCATTGCTGGCCAGCAAACGGTCAGCAGATTCTGAGTTTGCCGTCCAGTGGGCTTGCTAGCGGATGTGACGTAGGTAGCAAGGGCTCAGCAGAGCCAGCAAACTTTTTCTCTGCTAGCTTGTTTCTGCTGACTCGCGGCGCATGGCGGGGAATCAAATTGATCAAGTTCTGCACGTTCGGCGAATGAACCTATTAGGTTTCTTAAATTCTAGAGATGAAGATCCACACTCAAGAATGGCGACAGGTAATATAATACAATGTTTGTGAATAGCATAATTGTTGTAATTGGACCTTTTACGCTTCTAAAATTCAACTTTCAACTCACTAGGCCTAGGTCAAGTTGTTTTCTTGAAGGATGATGACTTTTAATAGTTATTTTATGTTGTATTAAGGAATTGGTTTGGTCAAGGCATATCCGGCTCGTATTCTTTATCTATTTTTGTGTATGATTTAAACCTATTACAGTCTTCCCGCTGTTAAATCGGATTGAAATTAAATGCCACTTTGTACCGGTAGCGCATGAACGTGATATTTAGAACAGAAGCTTTTCTTAACTCTGTTAACCATACTTTTGGGCTGAAAGATGTTTTAAATGTAGCCTACTGTGTATATAGGCTACCAAACAGCTTTCGGATTTCCCATGGACAAATTATGTGCGAGTAGGCTACTGATGAGTTATTTATGGAATTATTCTGACTTTCTGTTTCTGAGCATTTTGATGTCTCTTCCTTGTATGTTAGGTCACGAGTTTGCCACTAATTATACTCAAGAAAACTGCAGAAACATGGAGATAGCTGTATAACCTAGAAAATCGGCCCCTTCTTCTTGGTGGTAAGTTTTAAAACTAGTACCGTATTGTACTTGGGATGGTATTTGCAGAACATGTTAAACTTTGCTTTAATGGTAATTCAGTGGTTAATTTGCGGACATTTGGACGAATGAGTAGGGCCTAGGACCTATAGGAAGAGGAAGGATCTTTTCAAAAGTACGGTACCAGAAAGTCTTGTGGGAAGAGGTAGCTCCGGCAATGAATTCCCATGGATAAGATGCTGCGCATTTTATACATGCATCAGATACCAGAGGTAGAATTTTATTGCAGTAATTTACATTTCAGCTCTGATATCGTTAGTCCTATGCCTTTTGTGTAGCCTACAAGCTTTTTTGTCGAATCGGTGGTAGTCTTGAATTAGAGTATAGTAGAGCAAGCAGGGTTCATATTTAGTACAATTACATACTGGTAACACTGCAACATTCATTTTGTCTGTACATAAATAAATTCTGCTAAGATTGGCCTCCCGGTGATGGTGGTACTGACTTGACCAGAAGGCAAGGTAGGTACCATAGGCTAACTTCTGTGGTTGGTGGCACCCTGATCAATATCAGTTTTTAGTCCTTTAGGAGATAACCTTAATTAGGAACTTGAGAGGCAGTTGGGCACTTCTTAACACATCTAATTTTTCGAATAGAATTTTGGTTTATTGTAGAAAATTGGTGTTCTAAAATTCTTTGACAGTTGCAAAGTCTGCTTTGTTTTGAAGAAATCATTTTATCATCCTTAGTGATGGTAACAGCAAATTGTATTTGACCCATGGGTGTTCAATATACTTTTTTTTTAAATCATTAAATCACTTCAAACTTACACGATGGTAGTTACATGTACAGTATATGCAGTGGCGATGTTGCTGTGGTCTGCTGCCTTTCCACTGCTTTGAACTATATGCAACCGAAGGCACCTACCCTCATCAAAATATGTACTATCGCAATATTAAGACCACCCTACCTAATGGTGGGAGGAACCACTCAGTAACACTGAATGAGAGCTCATCATACATTAACATTTTCTGAAGTACCATTGTAATTAGCCAATATGCCGGTACCTTTTCTAATAATGGAAAATAAATCAGGAAATGATGTGATATTAGATGATTACTCCTCTGCTGTCCATAACCCACCCACCATCCCCTTTCTAAATCACGACTAATATAGCAAAATTCCAACTGTCTGCCATTATATGAGTGAATTATCGTCAAATGCAGTATTGCCAGCCCCACGAATACGGCACTACTGTGTATATAGGCGGTACCATACTGTAATCCTCCACCCGCTAATAGGAACTTCCGCCACTACTGAGTAACGTCCACCACGGGCATATTTGATGTATGTAATAATTATTGGCTGCTGTGTTATTAATGTGTGTAATATTTCACTGCAATTGTTTTTTGTAATAGTAAAATTTGTTAGACCCAGACCAATAATTATTAGGTAGCGCGGCCCCCCACGTTAGCCGTATATACACTTTTGGTTTTTGTCACGTACAGTAGGGTACTCGCGTATCAATAATCTTTATCCAGACCAGTCCTATGTGGTATATTTTGCATCTCACATGTTGGTAACTGTAGTGACATCAGCATGTGTAAGTCTTGGTACCAGTTGAAGAGACCTCATCCGCCTGCTGTCGTTGAATTATCAAGAAATAGAAACACATATTTACGTAATTTAGAGCATATTCCTGGTGCAGTAGTGATCATGGATAGTAATTTGTATTGGGAATGTCACCCAGAAGATGATACATTAATTCTGAATGAGACCAGAACGTGGCTTTTACACTTGCATCAGACGTCATTGTGGCTTTCATCTTCTAGGGTACATTACCAATTCAAATTAGTAACCCTGGTCACTACTGCACCTGAAATATATGCTAAACTACATAAATATGTGATTTTATTTATCGCTCTTTTACCAACGGCAGCCATGTGCCGATGGCACATGAATGTCGTTGAATCAACAGGGTGCACACATTATTGCCAGCATGTGGGATACAAAATATGCCACACTAATTAAAGATTAGGTACGCGACAACTCCACTGTGCGTGCAGGGGTGTATGCATGGTTAAAGCGCGCCCGCAGGCTAAAACCATTGGATTGGACAAAACAGGTTTGAATGGTCGGGTTGAAGTGCGGCAAGCGGGGCACTGTTGATGACATGTTAGGCTGTAACCATTGATCTGGACGAGTTAGGCTGTAACCATTGACAAAAATCCATTGGATTGGACGTGTTAGGCTGTAACCATTGTCAAAACCAGTTTTTTTTTTAAATTTGAACCCCTCACAGAACGCTACCCTTGACGGCCTATACGATTAGTACCGTATGGATGGGGTTACGTTGGGGTTGACAATACTGTAAGTTACATAATTCACGCTGATAATGGCCGACACAGCTGGAATTTTACTACATAACTCGTGATCTAAACGTGGGATGGTGGGTGGGTTATGGTCAGTAGGAGAGTAAACACCTATTAAGTTAATACCGGTACATCATTTCCAGATTTATTTTTCATTTGAAGAGGTATTTTGGCTAATTTCAATGCTTTAGAAACTCCAACTGCGACTTGTTACTGTTACCATTGACTGCTGTATTATGAGTTCCAAACTTATGCTCTCCATGGAAGGTACCTATATACTAAGCAATAAATTCATTATGGATTTGCTGTTGGAGCCTCCCAATCAAAACGATTTCATTTAAAAGTTTCTTTGTGCTAGTGATCCTAGGAGTAATTCCTAGTTGCTATTGAGAGAAAAAGGGTAGTTTTGGCTCAGCTCACCCATGCTAGACCAATTTTTATTTCTATTACATGCATGACAACGTACATTTTTCTCGTCAGGGACATCATTGCACCATCACCGACACTCTCCATGGTCTCAAAAGCAGCTGTGTACGGTATAGCAACCCTGGACAGTGCTTCGACTAAAATACTTGTAAACTTATACCCATAGTCCTTATTTCTAATTTGTTCCCCTAGGGCAAAAAATAATTTTCCATTTTGAAGTACCTTTTGTATGGGCAGTCCACTTCTTTTTTAATTATGTGTTCCTTTCTTATTTAGGCACCTGATGGGGATGTAAATTCTGGAATATGGAGGTCACGTTTACAAAAATCCGGGATTCCGGTCGCTCAACATATTCTGATTCAGTCCAGTGAGAGATTTACAAGTTATTTGAAGCAATTCTTTCCAACGATGAGACATTCAACCCTCAACTGACCATATCAACAAAGTTCAGGGAGATCACCTCACCAGTGGAAGCAGCCTGTACATCCACATAATCTGCCCCAGCAACTCTTCAAGTTCGAAGTCCCCAGGGGGCAAGGAGCGATCTAAGAAGCAGACCAAGTATAGCAAAGATGGAGCTACATAGACAAGTCCTTGCTGACACTGGAGCTTAGAAGTTGAAAAGTTGTGCTGCCTATAGTAGGCAGTTGCTAGAGGGAATGAACTGTCCCAACAATGCAACAAATATTTTCATAAGAGGAATGATTTGACGGGAAAAATTAGTTTACCGGTAATTTGTGAAGAAAAAGAAGTGTTGGTTTAGCCGTAAATTGTACAGCCTACTTATGTTTTCTATTTGTAGCAATGCCATTTGCAATATTTATTTAGGGTAATTAGGTCTAGTGTTTGGTTAGGCAACTTCGCCTCTGGGTTGTAGAGTACTTCATTGCTTCTGCCTGCTGGTCACAAGTCCACATGAAGGAGGAGGGCCTTGTTACAGTGTCTAGTGTTCTCGGCTGTCGCCCCCAAATTCGATCCAAGTCGAACTAAGATGTTATTTCAGTGTTGTTGAAGTTGTATAATAGAGCCAAGATGATAATTGTGTCAGAACTCGCATCTTTTCTCTTGGGATGTGTGAGTACCCGTGAATTTCATACAGTCTCATTTATATTTAAAATTATAAAACTTTTTCCTCTTCTAATTGTGGTTTTTTTAATGTCTGTTGCATTAAGTGTCTATAAAATGGTGGTGGGATGGAACCAAAGTCTAAAAAGAGAAAAAATAGCAATGAATTTTGAATAAATTAATATGAATTAAGTTAATAAATGGTTTAAAAAATATGTTCACTTCAATTCTTTTTCTGGTCTCCCTATCTTATACCCTTATTACAAAATGTGGATGAACAAATGGGTAGATTCCCAGGTAAGAGCACAATTCAATACAAATAGCTGGCATTGAATATTACTGTAGTAAATATTTTCTGTCTGTCAGCCAACATAGGGAAACCATTCCAAATATTCAACCTTATTTTGAATCCATATCATTAAGGACATGTATATTTCTCTTGCATTCCAATATTCTATGGTGAGTATCTGCCATACCCTCAAGTTTTATAATATTAAAAGAATCTATTTTCAGTCAGTCAACACAGCAATGTGGCCAATTAAATTCTTTCCAGTTAGTGGGACAAATTATTCGGGCACATACTGTGTTTAGCGACTGAAAATTGATTCTTTCTTAGATAACAAAGGCGACACTCGGGAATTTTTTTTCTAAAACTTGGTCAAGTCTTAGTTGACTGAATAGAGAACGTCTCCCCTAGCTGTGAAAACTTCCTATTAAATTTTCATTACCAGAATGCTTTTCAGTCAGTCAACATGATTCTGTCCAGTTTGGGAGAGGAGCAACAATTAATATTTTATCACCTAAACCTTAAAGAAATAGTTATTGTTGTTTTAAGGGGCAGAACTATGAGGTCATCTGCTCCCTTAAATAAATATTACAAGAATGAAGTTCTTTATTACTCGACACATTTTTGTAGAAAAAAGTTTTTGTATATAAATTTTTAATCGCATCTGATATGGTACCTCATTGAAATATGGGGGAATTAAATAACTGAACGGCTTGGGGCAACATAGTGATATCCCTCATTTTATTAATTTTAAGGTAAAGCAAAAATAGCTTGCCAATAGCCTTGCACTACAATAATTTACATACATTGCTGTGTTTTACCACTATGGGCAACAGCAATATGAACAAACTTCTTTGATTGGATTTTATGGAATTAATACATGTTAATTTTGTGGGTTACGTTGCCCGAAACAATTGGCTTGTTTGATAGTAGGGTATTTAATGATAATTGCTTTAAAGAATGGAACAGCGAGGCCATCTGCCCCGCGTAACACGTAGGAGAATTAAATAACTGAAGGGCTAATTCAATATTTCTTTACAAATTTCGACGGATGTTTGAATAAGAAATCAGCCTAATATTAATAAGACCAGGGGGATGACAGTTAATAGGGAGCGCGTGGGTCGGAGCACAGATTACCTACTACTACAGATAGCCGACAACCATGCTAATTCTTGGCACCTAAGACTTCAGCGCTGCCTGGTGTATGACCGCGGTACTAGTTGAGCACGGCCGTGCGGGTAGCCTACCCCACCCCTTCCCCTCGTTCCGCTAAATATTCTCGTCCTAACTGCTCTGCCCACTTCAATGTTCCGAAAATCACAATCTTCCCAATACTTATAGCACACGTTTTTAAGTGTGGAGATAATAATATGATCTACACGAAATAAATCACATTCAAAATAGCAATAACAGTTTTTTTTATAATACCAAAGTGGGAAATTGTGAATTCCGGAACTCTGAAATGAGCAATCACAGCATTTAGGACATGACCTCATCAATAATTTACATGTTTACATTTCTTTCAGTTGCAATTGGAGCATATTGCATTGACAAGAATTAGGCTACTATAAGGTCTGCAGCATATTATTACTCAATATAAAAAAATGGTCCCTTCCAATTAACCACTGTAGGCCCAATTATAACCGATTAGTTCCGAGATTAAACTAGAAAGGAAAAGTACTGGGAAGGGAGAATATTCATATCTTAAAATGCTTGATGCTGTTCGCAATAACAGGAAAATTTTAAGAGAGAATACTAAGGAAATAGGTGGTGTAACCTGATCCTCATCACACTAAAATTGTTAGTGTAATTAATGCCAAATTCATTAGTTTCAGAAAAATAATTGGATATCACAAAATTTATATACAATAGTTCATTTGATATTCCCTTTAAAATATATCCAGTCCACCAATTTTGAAGGGTGAAATACAGTAAGTACATGTACATAAACAAATTTCATGGCACACTAATACAGTAAATTCTATGACATGCTGTGAAGGGGAAAGGAGAAATAGGACTTTCAATGAAAAACAAGAAACACACTCAATACTGCTAGAAATCATCATGTTTTATTTAAAAAGTTTGTCAACTAAGAAAAAATAACAAGGAGAGCCAAAATCAAACTTAGCAAAAATACAGTAATCAAATCTGGTCCTTTTAAAAGTATGAGTTGAGGCATGTTCTTCTTTCTTGCCAAGGTATAACGGTAGGCTACAGCACATGATAATGGACCTATTACCTCCTTGACGCCATGGCTGACACCGATGAACCGCAAATTCCTACAACACATGCAAGTTTGTATGTTGAAACAGTTAACTTAATAAATGTGTAATGCTTGAAATGGAGAACTTGAATTTGCTGTTATGTGTATGTTATCTGTATGTGTGGGAACCCATGATAAACCACTTGCTGGGTGGCTAAGCGGAGAATCAAACCCAACATTTCCCGGTTTACCTCACTAGGCTTTGTGTACCCTGTTCTTACCCTCAGACTAGAATTAGATTTCTTGACATTCAGCAATCAAACATGGACCCCAGAAGTGTCAACCAAGAACTATACCACCTGGTTGGTCTCATTTATTTTTAAGAATAATATGTACTAAAAAGAAATTGAAATTGATCCAAGTTATTTATTTTTACTGTGCTTCGAATGGAGGTTGCGGCGTTGTGTATAGTGCAGCCATTATATCCAATGTTGCAATGAGTAAATGTTCCCCGATATTGGTATAGGACACATTACCTGTATGTACTCTGAATAAGTGAATCAATAGAGCAATACTTAATTAAATTACTAGAACTGAAAGTACCGGTAACAATTCCATAGCCAAAATTGTGACGTGCCTTTTATTTCTTAGTTGTTTTGCAGAAAATACCGTACTAAGAGTGTAGAGTTGAAATACAACTTGAACAAGAACACGACAGCCTAGAATAAATACACACGAGACACGACAATAGAGCACTTTAGAACAGTAACGAGAGCGAACTTTCAGTGGAGATGTTGGCAACCATGTGAATACAAACAATTTATGACCAGAACGTAAAACTATGCCAGCGCTCAGAGCATGTTAAAACAATTGGGATCAGTTCAGTCGTTTGCAAACGACTTGTTTATGTTACGGTGAGTAGTCGTTGAATTCATTCGACTGTTTTCTAAAAGCAGTCAAACAAGTCGATGGTTTTAACTTTTGTCAGTCGACTGCTGATGCCCATCTCTACAAACCAATTGACAACCAGAATCAATTTGAGCGTACACACCCTCCGACTTGCTAAAATGCTATTAATATTGGATCCCAATATAAAATATTTTCTGATTTAATTTTCCTGGAAAATCTATTCTATGTTTGCATCGATCATTACCATCACGCTATGGGGAGAATTTCATAATAATTTTCTTGTAATTCATTTATCACGCGGTAGAATAAATGAATGAAATTCAATCATAAAATAAATAGAACTCTAAGCCATAATTGGTAAGCCCATGTTCAAGTTGTGTAATAATTCAAGAATGCACCCAATTCTCATTAAAAGTGTATAGACTGTGTTAAGGAGTTCAAACATAACCTAAATATTGAATGCTTAACATTTCCAATGAAATGACATACATATATACAGAGTCTTTCATATAAAGTAAGAACGGCGACCGGCGGTTTTGTCATTCGCTGCTGAAGCCGGCTTGGCCGAGCTTGTGACGCGCCACGCCCCCTGCTGTAGTATTGAAGGCGCGCGCATAGTACAAACTTGACCTTGCAATAAGCGTGCAGGTGTTGTCAGTCACCAGTCTGAACCACAGCTGCTAACATGTTGAGACAGTTATCATTGCAACATCGTATTTTTGTATGTAAAATTTATTTTAATTACGATTCGACTCGGCGGGTACGTGATGCATTTGTTCAGCAATTTCCTGATGAAGTGCCACCTTCACTAGCACAGATTCACGTAATTGTAAATAACTTTGACACTACTGGTTCAGTCTCAATAAAAAACACAAAATAAAAAATCAGAAAAAATACAGTGGCATGACTCACTCTGGTCAGCCAAAATGTGGTTTCCAGATACAATGCCTCTATAACCCAGGAAGGACGACACTTCCAGCAACTTTTATAAGGTAATATTTCACAGAGGATTGTACGCACGCATAGAGCAGGGGGCCACGTTTCGCCACAAGCTCGGTCAAGGCCACCACACTAGCGGATAACAAACCTGCCGCTTGGCGTTCTTACTTTATATGAAAGACCCTGTATTTGGACAACTGGACGTAGGCTATTTCATTGAAAGAATCTACGAACAAGAAACTGTATAAAACTATAGGCACCTACAGCCGTCAAGCTGTCCTCACAGTACCCGCTGGAGATTTACATCACCACTCTATCTGTACGGTACCTCGAGATAAGCCTAAGTGCGCCAACTGTGAGGGAACACATAAACTCTTCCATCCCTGCCCTCATGTCTTTGCCACTAACCCCCCCTCCCACACAGCACGCCACTGCTCTGACACAGTTGTTAGGCCTGCTACAACAACTCTCAGCCATAACCCTGTAAACTACAGCTAAACCAAACCCAGAACCCCCTAATACACTTCATTTGCAGAGCAATAAAATCCATAAAACAACTCCGCAACGAGCTTCACAAAACCTAAATTATAAACCAAAAAACTACTCCACAAACACCAAAATCAGTAAACCTCCCTCATTTCAGCCACACTACACCTTAAACAGACATAGAAAGCATAGTCATGACCCATTCATGGAGTAGGCTATTGTCTAAACACGATCATGTCTCCTTCAACTTTACTGAAGACTTCATTAAATTCTATTAAAAATGCATAAACTCATTCCACAAATCTTAAAATCAGTATACATCCCTCATTTCAGTTACTCTATTCAATAAACAAACATAGAAGGCGTAACCATGACCCCTTCATGGAGTAGGCTATTGTCTAAATCTGACCACGCATACTACAACCTTACTCTAATTCAAAATTACAGCCAAATGATCCATCTGACGGGGAGGCTTGCCTGGGATGATGGGCCAGAAAACCGGGAGTTCAAGCATAACCTAAATGTTGAATGCTTAACATTTCCAATAACTTGGACAACTGGATTTAGGCTATTTCATTGAAAGAATCAACGAACTGCATAAAACTATAGGCACCTACAGGTATACTTAACTTATTAATTAAAGCTCTACAATAAACATACAGCACAATGAATTGTATAGCATGAAGTTATCCTGAAGAAGTCGTTTGATTAGAACGACTACTTAAATTCGAATGATTCCATTCACTTGGAATTAGTCGTTTGCCAACGACTTGTTTCATTCCAATGATTTCCAACGATTGCTATGGGATCAGTCGTTTACAACGACTACTTCAATTCGAATGATTCCATTCGCTTGGAATTAGTCGTTTGCCAATGACTTGTTTCATTCCAATGATTTCCAACGATTGTTTTGAGATCAGTCGTTTGCAAACGACTTGTTTATGATACGGTGAGTAGTCGTTGAATTCATTCGACTGTTTTTTAAAAGCAGTTGAATAAGTCGATTGTTTTAACTATCGACTAATTCGACTGTTTTCAGTTGACTGCTGCCCATCTCTACACACAACTAATTTTCTACACCAGCCGCTACTGAGCATGAGCTGTGACTGGCTTAGACATTAGCATCCTACGTGTTGAAAAATATTGTAAGTAACGTGTAGGAATAAAATACTACCTATAGGTATGTCAACCATTACATTGGCATATAATAAATGAATTATATTTATCTTGTATCTATCCCACGATATAACATAATACAAGGTGAAGAGTCCTTTAAAACAAATTGTTTACTGTGATACTGGAAGAAACAATACAACACAGTGGTAATAGTTCTAGCCTGCACCTATTTGTTAATAAAATTTCATGTGATTTCACTCAGATCTCTGTTGTAGTGGCTTATTATATGTGCACCTTGTAACTTAATAGTACATTATGCAACGAGCCTATAATGACAATAATTAAGACACGAGTTTTATAATTTTCATACGAGTGTCTTAATTACAATTATAGACGAGTTGCATACGACAGTTATAATTATCGTCGAACATAAACAATTTTATGTTCGAACATAAATATTCATAAATATCTGTAGAGATTTCACCAGTTTTATATACTGAACAGAGCGCATGGGATGCAGAGAATACCTTGTATTTGACCATGGCCTCCTGGAATACCTCACTATGACACTCGCCACGCAGTGAAATTTAAAATAGGGGGCCATGGAAGTGAGCGCAGGTGCGATGCTATCCTCACCTAATTGGTCACACAACTGTTTCTTGAGCTCTGATTGGTGGGAGAAACTGTATCATAATGAAAACTTGTACTATAATGAGCCTCATTATAGTACAGTTTTCTGACATAATATTTACATTTCGCCAGTGTCGAACATAAACATATTAACCTATCTTCTTTACACTGTTTTATGAGTTAAAACCACATCAAAACTGATGAGGATTTATTTTAGTTGGACACAGAAGCTTATTTATTAATGTAATAGACATCTATTATTGATGAAACCCATAAGATTGCCTCTCTCACCTTTCAGAAAATAACTAAAATTTTAATTCTGCGATTAATGTAACTAATCCACGTGTGTTTCTATTACACAACAATTAAGGGTAACTCCAGCATATCTTCTAGATTTTTGATGTGTCTGGTGAGTGGTTTTGTTACTGCTTCTGCAGGTATCACCCTTCTGAAAGATGTCTCATCGTTTCTAATTCTATTCTTAATCCTCTGCCAGAGGAGAAATAGTTTTGCAACGCATGAATACAGTGCTGTAGCTGCTGAATTTTCTAAAAATAATTATGGAATGATGGGAAGAAAAATAAATATAGCCTATTCTAAAATAACATACGCATAAAATGAAACCATTCTGATGAACTTAATATGCTTCAAATTCAGAGTACAAATGCGTTCACCATTTGGTGCTTCGTTCATTTGTATATTTGGACCAAAATGTAGACCTCTGAAATAAATTTTAATGTTGGACTTTGCTCCACAGAACAAGAGCACACAGCCACCCATAGGACCAGTGTGTGTTAAGATTTTAGAACCTGTAATGACAGTTCTACATCAGTAATGGCATTACTACATATTCGACCAACTGAATACTTGCCACTGTACCAGTAACTAACATGTGCAAGAACTGATCTTTTTTGAATACGGTACCAATAATTTGAAATTCAAGGAAGGGGAAAATATTAAAGCTTAGACACGTTGCCATGAGCCATGACATTTTTAATCTACCGCAATGTAAAATGAATTATTAACACTCCTCAAGAACTTGAGTACACATATGCAATAGGCTCATGGTACTGTATGTATCTCTGCAAGATGTAATCAAGTTTAAAACATTACGGTAACATAGACTCTTACCTGGTAATTTCTCAGGAAAGTAGGCCTACCTGTGGAATAAATAATAGTGAAAGTGTAATTAATATGTCAAGTAGAATATCACCTGTACACTGCGTCTAATATCAATTCAAAACTAGGCTACCGGTACGGTATATTTTTCACAGGCACTACAGAAACAAGTTTTCACTTAAAATCTTAAAATAAGCGTACTTACTTGGCGTAGCAGAAGAAGAACTGTTCACTTCTCATTACCAAGAAGACGATTTGATGAAAGAAAGATGAGAAAGAACACAACATTAGCTTATTATAAAATATTAATATACGGCCAATATTGTTTACAGCAAGCACGACATAAACAGAGCGTCCATGTTGGTCAATGCCGCCAACCCAGTAGAAATAATGTTTATTTAATGATAAGTGCCGTAATTATCGTCGGTGAGCAAGATAATTGCAAGGAAATGTCAATTAGGAATTATGTGTATATTTATTGAGTAAATATAGGGATATATTTGCAATTCAATTAAAACGTGTATCATGCATATGTTGGCAAGACGATATACAGCGCTTAATCCGCTCCTTACGTCTGGCCGCGCTACTACACCGATGGTACCAAATAATCCCTATCTGGTTGACACCCCTGGATGTTCTACCAACCAATGAAGAATTAATTTTAGCACCAAGGTTCCGTAGTTGGCACTCATGAACGTTCACATCAAATCGACTGGCGGAAGCGGGAATACTCTGTTTTGATTGATTTTCCTCGTGGTGTTGTTGGTTGTTTTGATTTGTTCAATATTTTGATTATTTATTTGAATTTAATTGAGAGTCAATCATGCCACTGCAAGGGAGGAAACATTGCCAAGCACTGGGAAGTAAGAATTATGATAGTAAAACAATACGGCAATTTTCATCTGCCTGATGTTGACCATGTGTAAAACTAGTGGGCAATATGGACTAGGCCTACTCTCGAATAAAAATATATAGAGAATAAATATGTGCATTTCGTCTCTTGTTTGTTTTCTTACCCATTCTCCTTTGCATTGCAATAAAATTTGTGGTTTAGGGCTACGGGGAAGGGTGGGTGGCAGCCGGCATGCTAGGCAAAAAGTGAGGTTAAGGCAATATATTGTGTGCATTTGGACAGTTTTCTTTATATTCATCGAATATCCCAACAATTCTGTAGAGTAGGAGAACATTTTTAATTAGCCTAAAGGTGAATTAAGCTCTAGAACGGCATAACTGTGTCCTTCGTGACAAATCTATTGCCAACATTGATATATATCAAAATGTATTATTTTCCTATCTGGACGTATATTTCAGCGCCTAGTGAAAGGCGCAGTTATGTTTGTGTTATTTTCATCAATTATCAATAACTCATCGCAGAACAAACTCAGGGTGTCGAGCGATGACCTTTTTTCAAATTCCCGTATAATTCCCGTATTTCCCGTACGAAAATCCACCAAATTCCCGTATACTTTAGAACTCTCTAAGACTTCGAGTTCGCATACCGAATGGCTGGAAAATGAATCTTAAAGCGCGAATCAAGATTTTCTGGCGTAAGTGTAACTGCATTTTTGGAGATACTTCCGCAGCCCACGAGTTATGTCGAGATTTAGGTATAATCCGTAGCATGAGCAAAGCGCGCGCGCGCGAGTGAATTCTCTCGCAGATACCGTTTATCTGAGGAGAGCTGATATAAATGAATGTTTTACTGAGGAGGGTTGAGAGAGTAGAGAATAGAAGTGTCACATAATAAATGTTTACGGGAAGTGACTGAATTGTATGTTACCGTAACCGTATAGAGCTTCCACGAGTTCAAATGACACCGAAGCTTATGCATAGGGAACTTCCGGTCCGCGAATCTCCATTTGATTTTCATTGGCAGTGAATCGTTCGTTCACGATTATCTTCTTTATTATTTCGGATAGTGGTTTTGTTTTTAGGCGTTCAACTTATGAAATAAGAACTGGAGGGTTGGCCTTTCATGAATATTCCAAAGACAAGTGTCTCCTAAAAGAGTAATTAGTAAAACTTCGCATCAGAGACGACCATAACCAACAGCTTGCCTAAAAAGTGTGCGATTTGCACATTTCAAACGGCATTTCTTAGACTACAATATTTAAGTTGGTGCAAATTAAATATGTTATATGTGAGAATATTATTATAATTTGCTATCCGGTTGTTATATTACTATATTATGCATTAACGTGACCCGTTTAAATGCTAAATTGTGACGGAAGCTACGAGTTATAGGCTATTCGCCGTACCGGTAGGCCTAATATTTACTAACGCATCGTTTCTTCTTTAATATTTATTTAATCATTATAATTATAATAGCCTATCTTCAACACTCATTTAACCAAAAATCAGTTTATAATTCTATACATATTCCAGGTATTTCAAGAAAGCGATATTTGATAGCACATGCGGTTCCACCTTAAAATCCAACCGTGCCTAGTTTTCAGTATCTATGGAAAATATTACCGTAAGTTAATAAATCAAACAACTGGCGACAATTTTTTTTAAATGCTCATTTACATCTTCACCCTAGTCTACGTAAAGTACCATACGGTAATCACTGAAAGGGTAGGGGGGTTATGACCTCAATTTCACAAACGAACGAACCTCATTTTGCATGAATTATGGAACCCGAATCCTAATGGAGGTATGGATTGTCTGCATTTAGAAATATGTTAGTCAATAATTTAAAACAAGATGCCAGAAAACTAAATACAAAAATCTGCGTGCCTACTACGGTGTAAAGTTGCTCCGTGAAAAAAATACACCTCGCCAAGATTACACGACGTGCATACAGTTAAATACTATCATCCAATTGGAGAAACACTTTTTCTGTCACGATCTTATAAGCAATTCAAACATAAACTGCTGTAATTTACGGGAAAATGGGCAACATTTAGAGACTACGAGTGTTGTATGTGGCACAACGTTAGCTAACATTTCGCGTCATTAATACATAAGGAATGAACACATGCAGAGCTTTCTCACTGCACACAGCTGAAGATCATATTCTTGGTGCATTTTACGTTCTCTTAATAACAATAATTTGCTTAGTTACATGCAACGAAAATTGTAGTACACAGTTCCCATTGCTTCCAATACCTGACTACTAAACCAGAAAATGGTAATGCATAAACATACGCCAGTGGCGCGTCCTATGGCAAATGAAAGATCGAAAGAAAATGTAAGCTCTATAGGAGCACGGAACAAGACGATAAGATTTTCTACTCTACTGAAAATAGTCAAAATTCCCTTTGTAATAATGACTAATAATCGTGTGGTCTCCGGAGAGACCTAGTGCAGATCTTTCTAGTTGACGCCCGTCGGCGACCTGCGCGTCGTAATGAGGATGAAATGATGACGAAGACGGCACATACACCCAGTCCCCGAGACACGGTCATTAACCCCAGGAGATTAAAATCCCTGATGGCTCGGCCGGGAATCGAACCCGAGGCACTTTGGGCCAAAGCCTAGCGCGCTAACCATTTAGCCACAGAGCCGGACGGGTCATGTAGTAATAAGATGTAACCCACCCACTATCCCTTTTTAGATCACGACTTTTATAGTAAAAGTGTGTCCGCTATTACACGCGTAAATTATGGGCCAAACACAGTATTGCTAACCCCATGAATTCAGTACCGACAGCCTTCCTGTCACTATGCCCCGCTTTTCCTCTCCGCAAACCACGGTCGCCACATAACAAGACCCTACGTCCAACCGCCACACGGCAAGAATTCTGAGCATGCTTCTCACCTACACCCTGTATTTCGAAGGAAACAACGCGAAGGATATGCCGGTATATTTAATATATTTTAAAAGACGATCCTGAGTCAACGCCGAGGACATTCATACAGAGAAATACGATACTTTTAGCTGAATAAATAAATTACACACCGAAGCTATGATACCTTTATCATCGGTATCGGTACCAATTCAATAAATACGACAAATAGGGCAAACACTCTACAGCTAATGAATATAAAAACACTCACCATGCAATGATTATCCTTTAACATGAAACAAGAGTCTGAGCGGAGGTCGTTCACAGCTTACTACAGTAGTTGACAGATGCACACTCTCTGAATCGCGACTCTCTACGGTTAATATTAGCTTTTGTGATAATACAAAAGTAAAGTTAAGGTAACTACATATTTAGCACTGAGCACTCAAACAAGCCGCTCAGTGGCGATATTATTGCCGTGGTTTTATATTGTCGAGTTGTAGGCTATTGAATGGCAGACAGTATTTTGAACACTATGATGGGAAACAATAGCATGTGGTCTATTATCGATTGACGCAAGCGAACTGACGCCAATAAATAACTTATCCTCAGTCACTTGGCAAGGATTTCTTTGACACCCTCCATCCCTTCACTGTCCCTATCATCATCACCACCATCATTGTCTTCGTCAGAGCTTGATGAATTGCCAATGTTAATAATCATTTCATCCACCGCGATATCCAGATCGCCTTCAGTATTTCTTTCTGCACATGCTGTACGGGATGTATCCAGTCCTCGGGTCGAACTTCGGCGAAGTAAAAGTAAGGAAACAGGCAGTGGTTAATAAGCGACTGAAACAATGTCTGCCCATACGAGAAGAATTCTGTCACGTGTTTTGTGTATTTTGTAGCCACATGTTGGTGACGGGTGTTTGATAGTAAAATGTCGAGAGCTGTGAGATATTATTTGTAGTTTATGAAATTTATGCATGTGTGACGCATTTGGATTGAGTATTTGCACGGACTTGAAAACAATTTGGTAGGCTATGTGCATCTCCCCTGCGAAAGAAGATCATGGAAAGGCTAAAAACAGTAACATTCCACACGCGACACGCCGCGAATACTTTTTAATTCAGATTTATTTTATCAAAGTAGATAATAGAAAATAAAATAATGCAAAACGAAATTAAATAAGTTACTTTGACAAATACAAGATTGTTACTAGGAACTTCAGTTATACACAGCACAAAATTAAGTTCTTTTGACAGTACTATTTTTTTTTCTCCAATTCCTGGAGATCTTTCGTGGCTTTTCTTTCGACTGCCACCTTAGCCGTCGATTTGCACCTGTTTTGCTTCCTTGAACACGGCGTAGGAGTTTCGGGCAGTATGGACTCTTGCTCACGGTATCTTTTCTACTCCACCAGCTGCCATCACAGCGTCCTGAACAGTATACGCATGCCAATCAGACTTGCTTCTTTGTGATTGACGATCATGCACTCCTTGTTCAGGGAGAAACCTCTGTCTAGAGCTGCATTGTTGTGATACAAAATCAGTATCATTTTAACGAAGCTTGAGAGATCGTTTTTTTTTTGGCAGGAACTGCTGAAGCCACTATTTCAGACCACAGCACGTCGAGCCGTGGCTCTTTTCCGTCGAACTGCTTCAAACGCGCAGTGACGGAGGGCAGTCTCAAAAGTGCGGAGAAGCTGCTCTTGAAGCGGTCAGCCATTGCGCCAGAAAGCAACTTCTTCTGATTACAAAGAATTTCCAGGGCAATGACGATTCTAACTTCTTCCAACTTAAGAGTCTCAGCGACCCCTATACGGTCCAGGCAGGAAATAGTACGGGTCTCTTGTGAGCAAGAGTTGACCTCTCTGATTTTTTCAGCCATAGGATACCAATGTACAATTTTCGGCAGTTGGTGCGAAATTGCAGCACATACGCGTTTGGAATTTTCTGAGATCTTAAGCTGTTAACTTCTTTAAGGGCTGCTCTTGTCGGGAAACCCAGGTCTCCTCTGAATAACAATGCGGACTAACTCCTGCATGTCATTGTCAGCAACCAGCGCGGCGCGCGGAGAGGGTACGGCCGGCGGTCGGCCAGGCAAAGCATGCATTCGACGTTGGCTGGGTTCTCATCCCGCTTAGTGCTCTATCGGTGACGCAAATTGCGGGTGGCAGCGCAGTCTGCTGGCGAAATAGAAGACTGAGCGGGAGGACTCTACCGAGCGTTCGGGGGCTAAGAAGTCAGGCATTATGAGACTTTTGAAGATTTCCCGTATCAAGTGCGAATTTCCCGTATAATTACCGTATTTTTCCCGGGTCACTAAAATTCCCGTATCGCTCGACACCCTGATACTGTTCAATTCATCATCATCATCTTGTACAGTTTCCAGCCCCAGGCTGGGTCTGTTTGGAACATAAGCCTCGCCACTTAGTTCTTTCTTCCCACCACCTCTCCGCTGTCACTCTGGTCCAGTCCTCGCCTCTCTTCTTGACACATTCCTCCACTCCTTTCAGCCATCTATCTCTTGGTCTTCCCCTTGGTCGTTTCTTCTGCATCTGCATCTCATGTATCTTCTTGGGAATCTTCTTCTCATCCATTCTCTTTAAGTGTCCATACCACCTCAGTCTTGATGTCTCAATCCTACCTTGCAAGGGCTCCTCTTTCACCATTTCCCTGACCTTTTCATTCCTCACCCTGTCTCTTCTTGTTACTCCGATCCTACTTCGCAGGAACTTCATTTCACCTGCCTGTATTCTGCTTATGTCTCTTTTCTTCATTGTCCACGTTTCTGAAGCATAGGTCAGTATCGGGATATAGTAGCTTCTGTATAACACTTCCTTGCTTTTTTGTGGGACATCTTTATTCCACACTAAGCTCCTAATGCTTCTCAGAAATGCTTCTGCCTGTCTGCCACGTTCCGTAATCTCTTTGTCATTTCTCCCATTTTCCTCCACTATACTTCCCAAGTACTTGAGACTTTCCACCTTCTTCAGCTCTCCACCTCCAAGTGTTATCCCACTCATTGGTCTGTCCTTTTTCCTGGTCGTTAACAGGATCTCACATTTACTGATGTTGAACTTCCATCCGTACTCTCCCACTGTTTCTTCCCAAGCCTTCAGTTGCTCCTGAATTTCCTCCTCCTTGTTTCCCCAGACCATGAGATCATCTGCAAACACCATTGCTTTCATCTTATCTTCTCCTATCTTTCCTGCTACCCGTATCATTACCTCGTCCATAACCACAATAAAGAGAAGGGGTGACAGCGCACTACCCTGTTTCAGGCCACTCATTTGTCTGAACCAGTCTGTTCTTTCCCCTCCAACTTTCACACAACTCACACTTCCACAATACATCTCCTTCACTCTGCCTACAGTCTCTTTTTCCACTCCCATGTTTTCCATTGCTTTCCAAACCTTCTCCCTACACACACTATCATAGGCCTTTTCGATGTCCAGGAAGGCCATCAGCAGATCCTCTCCAAATTCATAGTGGTGTTCCTGGAGCTGTCTCACTGAAAATATGAGATCCACTGTTGATCTCCCAGGTCTGAATCCATACTGCTCCTCTCTCAATTTTCTCTCCACTTTGGCTCGTATTCTACTTTCTAATATCTTTTCATATATCTTGGCACAGTGAGGTATGAGTGTAACTCCCCTGTAATTTCTGCACTCCTTTCTGCTTCCTTTCTTAAATATTGGGACAATTAATCCTTTCTTCCAATCTTCTGGGGTCTTTTTCTCCTTCCATATCACCCTCATCACACGGTACAGCCACTGTTTCCCAACCTCCCCTGCTGCCTTCACCATTTCAACACTCACTTCATCCACACCTGGTGCCCTTCCTCCTTTCATCTTGTCTATAGCCATTTCCAGATCTCTCCAAGTCAGGTCCTTTTCCATTCCTGTGTTGTCTTCTCCATCTTCCAATACATTGTCTTCCTCCCTATGACCATTTGGATTCAGCAAATCCTCAAAGTACTCTTTCCACACTGTCTTGAGTGCCTCTTTGTTGTGTACCTCATTTCCGTTCTTGTCCATCATTACCACATCCTCTCGCAGACCTCTTCTCTTACTTTTGACCATCCCATAAAGTACTTTCTTATTTCCTCTGCTGTCTTCCTCCATCATCTCTGTCCACTTTACCATCCACTTCTTCCTCTCCTCTGCGACAATCTTGTTTGCTTCTTTCTTCTTTATCTTATAATCTTCCCTTGTCAGATCAGTTCTTTCCTGGAACCACACTCTGAAAGCCTTGTTCTTCCTTCCCACAGCTTCTTTTACTCTCTCATTCCACCATGGTGTCTCTTTACACCGCTTTCTGTTGCTTGTTCTTCCACATACTGCCACTGCAGCTTCCACCATTGTGTTTTTGAATTGCTTCCATTCCTCTTCCCCTGTTTTAGGATTGTCTGTTGGCATCCTTTCCCTTATTATCTTCTGGAATTCTTCCTTGACTTCCTTTTCCTTGAGTTTCCATACTTTGATTCTCCTTTCCTGGTACTCTGTCCTCTTGCTATCCTTAACAACTCCCAGGTTCATTACAAGTATTCTGTGGTCGCTATCTAAGGCCTCTGATGGTATTACCTTTATATCTCTGACACTTCTCTTCATTTCCCAGTCGTACAGCATGTAATCTACCAAAGATTTCTTTGTTAAATCACTGCTGTACCACGTTACTTTGTGGCTTTCTTTCTTCCGGAACCAGGAGTTGCCTACCACTAAACCGTTTCTCTTGCAAAAATCCAGCAACTTTCTCCCTTCTTCATTCCTGCTACCCCATCCTTCTGCTCCCAATACATTTTCATATCCTTGCCTTTCACTTCCTACATGTGCATTCAAATCTCCCATGACAATGATGCTCTGCCCATTCAACTGCTGTTGTAGCTCCTCCTCAAAGTCTTCCTTCTCTTGAGCTGTACATCCAACTTGAGGGGCATATACCTGGGCTATCTCCAGGCTTCTTCCCTTTACAGTTACTCTGATCTTCATGATCCTGTCACTTATTCCCTTTACCTCTTCCTTCATTCCATCTCTCACAATTACTCCTACTCCGCTGCTCCTTCCTTCACTGTTCCCACTCCAGTACAACCGGTACCCTTTCCTCAGTTCTCTGCGACCTTCTCCTTTCCATCTTGTTTCTGCCAAGCCCAGTACATCCAGTTTTCTTCTCTCCATCACATCTACAATCTCCTCCACTTTTCCTGTCAGTGTCTGTATGTTTAATGTTCCAACTCGTAGTCCATTAGCATATCCGGGTCGTCGTCGTTTGCATCCGTCCTTTCCGAGGCCTGTTCCTGGTTTGAAAGCAAATATGATATCCACTACTGGCTTGCTAGGCCTATCGTAGCTTCACCAGAGCCCCGTCAGCCGTCACTTTTCAGGGTTCCTATAGGGCCTTCACAGCTACCGTAGCGGTCCCGGGGCACACGAAGTCCCCACTGTACTTCACCCCTACAGGCAATCCCCTACTTCTTGCCGTTGCCCGTCTCCCACCACGTGGAGGAGGGGTTGGACTTGTGGGAGACTGTTCAATTACGTGTAATAAAGGCTATATTCATATGGCATTTTACTTTTTATGTTGCCAGTACAAACCATAGCCTCAGGCGGTGTTCTCTCTCGGAAATTCTATAACCAAAAGTGACGAATCTCTTATACTTACATGATCCTTGAATAAGACTAATTAAAGGAGTGGACTAGCCTACAATGAAATTGAATTTCAAAATAAGAGTTATTCTTATCGTCAGGATGTCTACCCCCTTAATATTCCCGTTTTCAACAGGGTCGGGGATGAGATACGATGAAAGTCTATGTGGCGGGTGGTTTATACCACCGGATGGCCTTTCTGATGCCAACCTCATGAGAATTGAAATTAATGAAACTTGACAAGGAGATGGAAGATAAGAGGTTGTGGCCTATTAGAAGGTAACTTACTGTCCCTGTATTTGCCTGGACCTGAAGATTGGGAACCACTGAAAACCATTTACATGACGGCCGACGGTGGGATTTGAACTCACGTCTCCCAAGTCCGCAGATAGCCTGGCTCCACGGCCTAGTGCCGCGCATTAACAGGGCTGTCTACAGCTCTGTCGCATAAAAGTTATTATTTTCTATGTATTTATCGTAGACCATAGACCAATAAGTATGGTAGCTTCAAAGGAACTCTGTGCATTGCTCAAAGTTCCCGCGTCAGCTTGTAGCAAAGCGTTCAGGCGGGCTCACGTTTGCTAGCCTAGCAACAAGTCAGCAGGCACCTAGCAGGTTAGCAGATTGCTGAGCCCGCTGAACGCGCCCAATGACAGAAATGAGAGGTTTCCGTCGAGATTCGGAAGTTTTCTCGAATAAACATCTCGCGGAAAGTCAGGCTTCCTAATAATAGAGAAAAATATATCACACAAAACTATACCAGACCCAAAACAACTGTGAACATGGGCTAGCCCAGTAGCGTGCGTCGAGCTGCGCACTGTTGCCACAGCGGAGATGACACAGCTCTACGCTCGCAGTATACGCACGACCTGTTCCGTGAACACAAGGCGCTCCGAATGTTAGAGCATGTACGAGCTGGGGGCCTAATCCTACGAATATCTATGCTCACAATGGAGTGCACACATTGTGATATGAGGCAGGCATAAGATATCACACAAACGTTATTTGTGCACGTGTCCACCTCCTGGTGTAGCAACCAGCATTCTTGGCTGTGGCCCAGGAGGTCCAGGTTCGATTCCCAGCTCTGCAAAGCAATTAAATTCTAGTCTGAGGGCTGGAACGGGGTACACTCAGCCTCGTGAAGCAAAACTGGGAAGATGTAAGTTGGATTCCTACCTAAACCATCCTGGAAGTGGTTTTTCTGTGGATTCGCACTTCTAATCCAGGCAAATGCCGGGATGGTACCTAACGTGCCACGGCCGCTTCCTACCCAAATCCTACCTGACTTACAAATACACCCACTAGTACAGACATCACAGTGACACAGGTTATCAGACAAATTCCACACACACACCCAAATACACACCACGATGTCGCAAAGCTCCTAAAACAATCATCAACAACAACAACCCTTGAGGTCCGGATTCGATTCAAGGCTGAATCATGACATTTAATTCTGGTCTCAGGGTTAGAACTGGCTACACTGTGCCTCGTGAGGTAAAACTGTGAAGAGGTGAGTTTTATTCGACTCAAATTACAAATAAAAACATAATTGCTGATACCACAATAACACAGGTTATCATAATTTGTGTTTTCACGTACTTCTGTATTCGAAAGCTTCTTTTAAAGGCCATATACCCTGAAAATTATATTTCTTGCCTTGCTGTGTAAAACTGTTCGGCTGCCACTGGGCTTGCTAAGGGACATTGTTATGAGTTCAAAACTTCAGCTCACAGCACTTGTTAAAGCTCCACTACTGAATTGATACAGCAATACCATCACTCTTCGTTATCTACCCTCATCATCATCTTGCACAGTTTCCAGCCACTGGCCGGGTCTGTTTGGAACACAAGCCTCTCCAACGTCTTCTGTCTTCCCACCATCTCTCAGCCTCCACCCTTGTCCAGTCTTCTCCTCTCTTCTTCACGCTTTCTTCCACCCCCTTCAGCCACCTGTCTCTCGGTCTTCCCCTCTGTCTCTTTCCTTCCCACTTCGTCTCATGTACTCTCCTGGGTATCCTCTCCTCCTCCATTCGTTTTACATGTCCATACCATCTAAGTCTAGATTTCTCTATACCATCCTGTAATGGTTCCTCCTTCATTAATTCTCTGGTCCTCTCATTTCTTATTCTGTCCATCTTTGTAGCTCCAATACTGCTTCTCAAGAACCTCATCTCACTGGCCTGTATTTTGCTCTTCTCCCTTCCTTTCATAACCCAGGTCTCCGAGGCATACGTCAGGGTAGGGACATAGTACGTCCGATATATGATCTTTTTGCTGTTCTGAGGGACATCCTTGCTCCATAACATGCTTCTCACACTCCTCCGAAATGCTTCTGCCTGCCTCCCCCGCTCATTTATTTCTCTATCGTTTCTTCGTATCTACCCTAGTGAACCTAAATATTTCAACACCTAAATCATTCCTTCTCTAATTATGCCTTCAGTTCAAGGGCAGATGTTATCTCCCGAATGGCTGGTCGTATCGTCACTGGGTTTGGACAGTCAGTTTCAAAATTTTTAGCTCTGTAACATAGGGTCATCAAAATAATTGAATAATTAATTATTTTCGTGCGCGGAGAGAAATAACGATTTTGTACGGCGCAGCGAGCCCAGCTAGTTGAGTTAACTAGGCAACGCCGCGCTATGCTATTGGCTGACGCGAGTGAGTGACTGAATCTGGCTCCTCCCTCATGTTCACAGTTGTTTTGGGTCTGGTATAACAACTCTTCTTGATGCCGAAAAGATACGATGGACCGATTTACACCTCTCAAGGCATCCTCAGATGCATTTCCTTGAGGTCGGGCAAGGGGAAATATTACGCAATCGACGTCGCTTGCGTGAAACTTGCTCCATCACAATCTGTGACTTTAGCGCCGCGAGTTGAAATGATTTAAACCGAACTCTGCAAATTTGCGTTACCTCCAACTATCCAGACATGAAAATTAGCTACTTTTCGTTACCGGTAGACACCCTGTAACTTTCCTTTTTTTCTTTTCATAGAAATGTATTCTTTCATGATAATGTGACTTTTCCGTAATAATTTCCCCTTTAACCGAAATCGTGAGGTGAAATCCGTAATAATTATGGACAATCGTAGTAGTTGGCACCTCTGGTACTAGATATTCCCCTACAGATTTCGAATGATTCAGAATTTCGTCCTTTCCTGTGATGAACTGATTCCAAAACTATCATGAATTTTTCTACAGTACAAATAATTAATTCCCTTCAATGTCATTATAGGACAATGGGGATGTGTCAAAGGAAAGATGCGGTAAAGAAATATCCTTTATCACATTACTTAAATATACATATTTATTACATACAAAATAGATACAATTTACAACAGAAGTTGACTTCATGTCACACAGGAATGATAACTTCATTAAATGAAGTACTAATATCCGAAATGAAGTAGTCGTGGATTCTAAAAATTATAACAAAAAAGATTCAATACTGCATAAACAGTTTGTACGAATCTGTGATTTCTAACACGCATTTTATTTAGATGGTAGTGAAGACAACTGCACACATGGTTATCCAGAAGATTCTTGTACCTGTTAGTACACATCTACAATTTGTTTATATTCTTTTTTGCTTTGTGATGCAACTTTTCACTATCACAATTGAATTTGGAAGAAAAATAACATTGAAAACATACGAAATATGGAGAGGGTGAAAGATAGTAGCATCAGAAGAAAAGAACCAATTACAAAGACCAGCCACATGTGCAGGTGACCTTCAAATATTCTCTCCAACATGGCCCCAACCCCCCACCCTCCCCACTTCTTCTTCCATCATTCACCAAGCAAGCCGTAGATTAACATGGAGGGACACCACAATACTGATAGGCGATGTTGCCTCACGCTAAAACAGAACCGAATATGGTGTAAATAAGTTACGGAGTATTAGAAAGAAGTAACAAAGATTTATTCAATACACGAATGAAATGTAATACATTTTAAATATACTGTACACAAGGCAGCTGTGAGCTACCTCCTCTTTGCCTTAGGAATGGACGGGTTGGGGACAGTAGAAACAACTAAGGTTGAACGCATCTGCAGTGTTCATTGTCCATTCATCTTGCTGGATGAGAAAAAACGTCAGACCTGATTTGATTATAGAACACAAGCCACTTTCTTGAAAATGATTTGCTTAGTCACACACCCGTGTTTCCTGTTGACACTCGTATTTCACCTCTCCCCAGCAGCTGAGCTCCAGTAGCTATCCCCGATCACATAATCTAAAACAAATAAGCAATAGCACCAGAAGATGAAGACAAGTCACTGCAAACAGTTCATCAAAATGAGGGTTCAAGGAGGAATCATCAGAATGAACATTATGAACCAGGAGATAAGAGCTGAAGATATAAAAACCAGGACAAAACTCAGTATAGCGTATAAATAGCTAATCATCAAGTTATCATCTAGAACTTTCTCATCACTGCCTTGTCTTTTTAGTTTAAGATTACTTAAGGAAAATAAAGAAATTATAATAAGAGTTTCTAAGACCCCGGAAAAAAAGAACTGATTGATTTGATTTTAATTTAAAACTTGTTGTCTCTCAGACACAAACCTTTCCACAGTGTTGACTACCGATGATGATTCGACTGATCATACCCGTAGCCATTGGCCATCAAAGGCCTTGAAGACTGGAAGGGCATGTTCTGGTACGACATGCTGTTCCCCACAGAGTTGAGGGGACCAAGACCATTTGTAGCGTACTGTTGCTGTTGCGGTGGAGGCGGAGGAGGGGCGTAACTGCTAGATCTTGGAAGTGGAGGTGGAATGAAGTTGTTCAATCTAGGGGCTGGAGGTAGTTCAGGACCATAGCTAACAGAGATCTGCTGCTGTAGTACTGACTGTTGTTGAGAGGGAGGTAGAGGCGGCAGTGGTGGTAGGTGTTGCAGAGGGGGAGGAGGCAATGGAGGCTGTTGAGGTAGTGGTAGTGGAGGCTGGAGTTGGGGTGGAGGGG
Source organism: Meconema thalassinum (assembly GCA_946902985.2). NCBI lineage: Eukaryota > Metazoa > Arthropoda > Insecta > Orthoptera > Tettigoniidae > Meconema > Meconema thalassinum. Next base: position 347,381,394 of record OX336390.1, read on the forward strand.
GAGGAAGTGGGAGGTGATGGTGTTGCTGCTGAGGAGGGATTGAGGGTGGCAGCGGCAGTGTTTGGCGTTGTTGTGGTGGATGTGGTGGCAATGGTTGGTGTTGCTGCTGTGGTGGAGGAGGAAGTGGGGGTTGGTGTTGCTGCTGCTGCTGTTGTTGTTGTTGGGGTGGTGGAGGTGGAGGAGGTGAAGAAAAGAAGAGGGTTGGAGGACCAGAAATGGGAACACTGGGAGTGGCTTGAGGAGGCGGCCCACCGCCGTTCCCGATCTGCGAACGAGGCCGCCCGTAGTCAGGCGATTGTTGCTGTAGCGGCAGGCTGTCCAACTTGCCTGATCGGTCATCGCGCCTGTCGCGCGGGCTCCTGCTGCGGGTACGATCTCGTCGACTGCGATCTCTGCTGCGACTGCGACTCCTGTCCCGACCTCTACTGCGGCTGCGGCTCCTGCTCCGACTGCGAGAACGTGAACGACTACGATCTCGTCCACCAAAACCTCTTCCGCCTCGATCGCGCCCTCCACGCCATCGATTGCGTCCTTACCAACATGTTAAGACATTATATTAAACTCTGAGCCAAGTAGTAATTTATTATAATTTACAAAATCAGTATATTGAAAAGAAACATGAAAACTTTGTATGTAGTGTTATGAGATGTTTGCCACTGGAACATACAGTCTAGAGGTAAAACATACCAACTTTGAGAAGATAAGGCTGGAGTAACTATATCTACAGCTCATCTTCTCAAAACCTTGCTGTCTTGATGGTATGTTACACTTGTAAGCTGGTGATATCAACAGTTGTATAACTGATGATTAAAAAATGGGTGTAGACCCCATTCAGTGATCTTCAAGTAAACCTACCTGCCGTAAGAAATTAGAATGATGTGTATTTTTAAATAATTTCATCATTACAATTATGATTACATCCAAAATGGGTCTGGGTCCTTCCTTGAATTTAGTTCATATAATGTCAGGGAAACATGAACAAACAGTTTCTGGATAATCCAGTGCAATACTGCATCAGGCCAATAGTAACCTGTCTTCTTGTTATATAATATGCCTTAGACATTTCACCCAAGCATGATTTTAAATAATTTTTTACAGTATACCTAATCAGTCCACTAAATAACCTAAAATTAGAAAGAGAGAATAAGCAGATGGATAACTAGATTAAAACTGGACGTTGTTGCTTATGGAGGAGGAAGAAACTAGTTTGTGGGCAAAACATTGAGCTGTACACTCCAAGGGAAGTCAATGACAGACTGCTTTTTTTTTTAATAGTAAGACCCTGTCTGAAACTTAACACAATCTCACTAGTGATTGTAGCATGCAAGTGTTACAGTTATAGGAGTATTTCACACAGAAGAGCAATTAACAAGGAAAAGCAACACAAAAATTCCAATCAACAGTCTAAGCATTCTTCAGTCTATAGGCAAAACAAATTCACAGCATTATCTATCTTTTATGGCATACACCCATTCAAACATTATGTAATGATGATTTATTTGTGATAGAATCTGTAATACACTATTTAGTCAAACATGGACAAAGCAACCAAAGGAGATCCAAGCCATGGTTTATTTAGTGATGTCTGCTACTAGGCAAGGAAAGCAACACTTGAGGCACTACTTAACTACAAGAGACCTCAATTATTATATAAAACCTGCACCTTTACTCAAGAATAAGATAGTACAAGGAAAAGCTAAAAAATGCAAGGAAACAATATATCATGGAAGAAACCAAACTAATAGAAACTGCAGAACATGACCCATTCAAAGCCTTAAGAACAAGACAACCGAGAATTCCCTGAGAAGTTCCCATAAAGGAATGGGAAACTCATTTTCAAGTTGTATTACATTTCAAAGAAACTCGACCTCTGACGATTCACAAATTGAAAGGCGAAGTTCAAGAAGACCACCTGTTCAATGAAAGCGAAGTTGAGAAAGTAATCTCATTTCAAGAAAAGGAAAGATTGCGGACCAGATAGGATATTCAACGAGCATTTCCAAAGCACTTTACCACTTCTGAAGGCACCCTGGACCACTCTTATGAACAAATGTCTCCTGCTGTCAAATATCCCAGACAGGTGGAGAACCTTGATAGTGAAGATTCTATACAAAGGAAAAGGAGACGTACGGTAGCTAACCCAAATCACTATAGAAGCATTGTGCTACAATGTGAACCCTTCAAGATACTCACTAAACTAATTACCAATAAAATGAAGTCTCCTAGATGACAAATTACCAGAAGAGCAATTCGGTTTTCGGCAAGGACGATTCACCATACACGCCATAACTTGTTCACAAGATTAAATCCATGAAGAACTCAAGCACTCAAACGGGAAGCTTCATGCTTGTTATTGTGCCATTGACCTAATCAACAGACAAAACATCATAAACAAATTGGAAAGTCTTCTAGGAAAAGAACATTACCTCACAAGGATAGTGAATAATGTCTTGTCATGTAACTATGTTCTTATAAATAACCAGGTAGAGAATTCAGCCCCGATAAAAAAAACTCAATGGAGTTCTACAGGGGGACCCAATGAGTCCATTGTTATTCAACATTGCCACAATGGATGTAGCCCGAACCATCATGGCACATCAAGTAAAGAAATTCGCTTACGCGGATGATATGGTAATGGTGTCATTATACTCTGAACCACTGCAGCATGCATGCAACAAACTGGTAGAATGGGCTAAGGTAAAAGAACTTCACATCAATGAAAGCAAAACGGTTTCGATGCTTTTCAGGAAAGGAGAACCAACCACATCGAGAGATGATATTTTCATTAGGGACAAATCACCTCATAGTTCCACCCCTTAAAACAACAATAACTGATATTTTCATCAATAAGTTACAACGGGTAAACCACGTAAGTATTTGGGGGTTACCTTCCAAACAAGCGGAACAGACTTCAGCAAGCACATCGTGGATAAAACAACAGCGGCCTAGCTATGAATGACATCAACCTCATACAAAGACCTTCTCTGGGTACAACACTAGCGCTGCTCAAATTAAAGATCAGGCCGATCATCACATATGGTTTAGACAACATATGGACTCAACTATATAAAAAAAACAACCACCTTCTACAGATAGAGAAAGTGAAAGCCACACACCTCAAAAAAGGCTTTCTGCCTACACGACATCATGCCTAGTATATGAATTGGCAAGAGAACTCTTTTATATTGAAGAGCTAAGACAAACTAAGCACCTGCAGTCCACAGAAGCATACTCCGTCGCAATGGAGGAATTAAGACGAAAATCAAATATATATAAAAAAAGAATAAATCTGGATGGAATTCTGCTCCACGGGCGCAATGATAACAACGGAATGAAGACAGGCAGAATACGACCTCAGACATCTGGTAACGAGACTAGCAACACACGGGTTTCGCCATAAAATATGCATGCACAAGAAACACCATGCCCCAGACTACCAGTGTATTTGTGAGCTGTGTGCTCAACATTGCAACCGATATCATGTTGCTAGTTGGGAACTCCTGGTTTAAGAAAAGAGAGAGCCACACAATCACATGGTACAGTGATGACTTGACCAGGAAGTCGGTGGTCGACTATATACTGTATGAGAAAGAACTAAATAAGAACATCACGGACATCAAGGTTATACCATCGGAGAACCTGGATAGCGACCATCGATTACTGGTAATGAACCTGAGAGGGAGTAAGGAGAAGAAAGGGACTGAGAACCAGGAAAGACGTATAAGGATATGGAAACTGAAAGAAGGGGATAGAAGGGTCGAGTACCTCAAAATGGTAAAGGAAGGAATTCCAACAGATGAAGAAAGAGGGGTGGAAGAGGAATGGGCTAGATTTAAGAAGACACTAGTGGGTGCAGCAGAAGCAGTATGTGGGAGGACAAGTAGTAAGAAGAGGTGGAAGGAAACACCATGGTGGAATGAGAAGACAAAAGATATAGTAAGGGAAAAGAATAGAGCCTTTAGGAGGTGGTATCAAAATAGGACGGTAGAGACAAGGGAAGAGTACCAGGAAAGAAAGAAGGAGGCGAAGAGAGTGGTGGCTGAGGAGAGAAGGAAGTGGATGGAAGAGTGGACAAAGATGATGGAGGAGGATAGTGAAGGTACAAAAAAGGTCCTGTATGGGATGGTGAAAGATAAGAGGCGGAAGGATCCTACGGATTATGTTAGAATGGTGAACAAAAGGGGACAAGAGATAGAAAATAGGGAAGAACTGAAGAAAATGTGGAAAGAATATTTTGAAGAACTTCTGAACCCAAATGGAAAAGATGGTGAGGAGGAAGAAATCGGGGAAGAGGAAGATGAACTGCAAACAGAAAAGGACTTAACATGGAAAGAAGTGGAAGATGCAGTGAACAAGATGAAAGGAGGGAAGGCACCGGGTGTGGATGAGTTGAGTGTGGAGATGGTGAGAGCAGCAGGAGAGGTGGGGATACAGTGGCTGTACCGAGTGATGAGGACAGCATGGAAGGAAAGGAAGACCCCAGAGGACTGGAAAAAAGGAATCATTGTCCCGATCTTCAAGAAAGGTAGTAGAACAGATTGCAGAAACTATCGGGGAATAACACTGATGAGTCATTGTGCAAAGATCTTCGAGAAAGTTTTGGAAAAGAGAATTAGGACAAGGATAGAAGGAGGGATGAGGGAAGAACAACATGGCTTCAGAGCAGGAAGGTCCACAGTGGATTTGATTTTTGCTGTAAGGCAGTTACAAGAACAGCACTATGAATATGGAACAGATCTACTGATGGCCTTCCTGGACATTGAGAAAGCATATGACAGTGTATGCAGAAACAAAGTATGGAAGTCCCTGGAGGATAGAGGAGTAGAGAAATGGACTATAAAGAGGATAAAGGAGATGTACAAGGGAAGCGTGAGCTGTGTGAAAGTGGGAGGAGAGAGATCTGACTGGTTGGAACAAAGAAACGGCCTGAAACAAGGAAGTGCACTGTCACCGTTACTTTTCATTGTGGTGATGGATGACATAATGACCCGAGTGGCACAAGTAATTGGGGACGGAAAGATGAAAGCAATGGTGTTTGCAGATGATTTGATGATTTGGGGAAACAAGGAGGAGGAGGTACAGGAACAGTTGGACGTGTGGGAAGGAGTAATACAAGGATATGGGATGAAATTTAGCATAAATAAGAGTGAGATGGTGATCACAACAAGGAAGAAGGAAAGAACCACAACGGGAATAACAATTGGTGGGGAACAGCTGAAGAAAGTGGAGAGTTTTAAGTATCTGGGAAGCCTGATACAAGATAATGGAAGAAACGATAGAGAAATAAATGAGCGGGGGAGGCAGGCAGAAGCATTTCGGAGGAGTGTGAGAAGCATGTTATGGAGCAAGGATGTCCCTCAGAACAGCAAAAAGATCATATATCGGACGTACTATGTCCCTATCCTGACGTATGCCTCGGAGACCTGGGTTATGAAAGGAAGGGAGAGGAGCAAAATACAGGCCAGTGAGATGAGGTTCTTGAGAAGCAGTATTGGAGCTACAAAGATGGACAGAATAAGAAATGAGAGGACCAGAGAATTAATGAAGGAGGAACCATTACAGGATGGTATAGAGAAATCTAGACTTAGATGGTATGGACATGTAAAACGAATGGAGGAGAAGAGGATACCCAGGAGAGTACATGAGACGAAGTGGGAAGGAAAGAGACCGAGGGGAAGACCGAGAGACAGGTGGCTGAAGGGGGTGGAAGAAAGCGTGAAGAAGAGAGGAGAAGACTGGGCAAGGGTGGAGGCTGAGAGATGGTGGGAAGACAGAAGACGTTGGAGAGGCTTGTGTTCCAAACAGACCCGGCCAGTGGCTGGAAACTGTGCAAGATGATGATGATGATGATCATGTCATATTGTGTCTGAAGAGAGTTGTATCACTAACAGCGTATGTCGGGCCAATGGTTTGGAGAACATACCGTAGATTGTGTAAAGTGTCAAACTTTGTATTATGCACATTGTGCCCTTTTCAAATATATTATTAAACATTAAATAAATAAAACAAAACTACACTGTATGTAAGTACAGCACATGATTTGCTCCAACTACTTTTGATATACATGCTATCACTTATGGAATAACTATCAAAATGAAGAAATATGATACAATAAAACCTGCCTGAAACGAACATGATCGTTCCAGTAATTTTTCCAGCTTTCACAGGTTTCTATCTTGCAAAGGGTTGTATTTTAATAAAACAAACCACAAAGAAATATGATCGCATAAGATTGCAATGAAGGAATAATTTAAAATAAAGGGCAAATAAAATATAGATTCATAGGTATTGTACTGCATTACTTTTTAACTTACATACAACAAGTAGTTCTGTGAAGAACTATACAGCCCATTTCCATATATCCTACTTATGTTAATTGCCACTATCAACTCAAAAAATTTCAGTTTGATGCTGTAATAGATTCATAGATATTGAGAACCAACTAAATATTTCGGACGGTCGCCATGTTGGATTTTATATATGTAGGTCCTAGAGTTATGTACTGTTACATGAAGATTATTGTGTACATGTAGCATTCAAACTTCAATCCCATGATTACGTACGACACAAGAAGTAACGAGATTTTAAAATTTCGCACAGCTGCCATTTTGTGGTTATGTCAACAATTGAAATAAATTAGATGCCAGTGGATTAACATTCGTATAAGGATTTACTGTACCAAGTTTCACTGCACTCAGATGGTTAAATTGCAAGAAACGTCCATGTGAATATTTATACTTCGCGTCGCCACCATGTTGGATTTGTGATCACCAGGTTATTGAAAGTCCTGTAGGTGAACTTATGTTCATAGCCCCCAAGAACATTAAAAAAATCAGTTTGATTCGTAGATATTCAGAGCCGTCTAAATATTTTGGATGGTCGCCATGTTGGATTGTTAAATGTATAGGCAATAGAGTCATGTACCATTAAAGGAAAATTATTGCGTAGGTTCATTATTCAAACTTTCACTTCGATCGCATGATTACGACACAAGAAATAAAAACTTATTTTAAAATTCGCACAGCTGCCATCTTGAGGTTATGTAAACAATTGAATTAAATTAGATACCAGTGCATTACAATGTGTATAAACATTTCCTGTACCACGTTTCATCGAGTTTGGATCATTAAATCACGAGAAAGTTCTATTTAAAATTTTCAAATTCGCTGGGCCGCCAGGTTCGTTTTGTAGTTAACTGGTTTTTGAAAGTCTTATAGATGAACTTCCAGTAGTGCCCTTTATCTCCGTACAAAATTTCAGGGTGACACCGCTAATAGTTTCAGAGATATAGAATGCCGGTGAAATATTTCGCACAGCCGCCATCTTGTGGTTATGTAAACAATTGAACGAATTTAGATGTCTGTGCATTACAATGTGTATAAACATATACTGTACCAAGTTTTATTGAGTTTGGTTGGTTAAATCGCGAGAAATGTCTACTTAAAGTCGCAACTTCGCTTGGCCGCCATGTTGGTTTTGTAGTTACCAGTTTTTCAAAAGTCACATAGGTGAACTTCTAGTAGTTTCCTTTATCACCGTAAAAAATTCTAGGGTGATATCGGTAATAGTCTCGGAGATATTGAATGCTGGTGAAATATTTCGCACAGCCGCCATGTTGGATTGGCGAGACGTAACAAAATTTGAAGGGCACGGTCGGGGTCGTCCGGAATAGTGCAATGAACTTACAGTTTCATTGAAATCGCTCCAGGCGTTTAGAAGTTATTAGGACACACACACACACCATCACACATGCACAAAAGGTGATCTCATAAGCTTCTTTTTTTTTTTTCTTTTCTTCAAAATTGAAAATAGGCTAAAAATCTGTTTCTCTGTCCTCACATGTCTTTCAGAGTGCAATGTTGATACTTCTCGCCAAGAAAACATTGCTGCTGTGATTGATTCTTTAGGGGCTTTGTGAAATCTTCGTCACGTGTATTTGGGTGTATAATTTGCCTGATAACCTGTGTTGTTGTGATGGCTGTATTGGTGTGTGTATTGTAAATCAGATGAGGATTGCGAAGGAGGTGGCCATGGCATTAATTTAGAAACCATCCCAGCATTTGCCGGAAAACCACTTCCAGGATGACCGAGGTAGGAATTGAACCTGCCTCTTCTCAGTTTTGCCTCACGAGGGTGAGTGTATCCCATTCCAGCCCTCAGACCGGAATTAAATTTCTTGGCAGATCTGGGAATCGAACCCGGGGCCTTCGCTGTGACAGCCAAGAATGCGAGCCACTATGCAACGAGGGGAACAAGAGAAGATTGTATGATATCCTTTGCATCCAGCATTAACTGCATGAGTTCTGGAGCATTCGTGGAAGCTGCAAATTCCTGAATGCCACTCACAACAGATGGTGCTTCATCCATTTCTTCAATTATGTTTTCAGCAACAATTACAGCTACACTTATAATGTCTTCAGTCATCGCAAGTTCATTATCAAAATTGACTACATCTTCATATTCATGACGGATTTCGTTGCTTACAGAAATCTGAAGATTCCTAAAACATTTCAACTATGACATCCTGCGCATCCACTGATGCTTGTGCTGGAAATATTTAGTCACTGTTTCGGGGAGAATTTTCTTCTTGGGCCTGATGATCCAGTTAGCATCATAAAGGAATATTAAAACAACCTGAGTAATATTGGCACAGGAGCTGTTTTTAGCAACAAGTAACTGCAGTGCAAACATCAAGGAGTGAATAAATTACACCCTGATCCATAGGTTGTGAAAAGTTGAGCTAGGCAAGAAATATGCCAGCTTGACATTAGACTAACCAATCCTTGGAAGACAGGTTGCTTTGTCCCGGAACAAATGACCTCACAACCTGGACTTCCATTCTTCCATTAAAACATTGACCATCCAGATTATTTTATATTTGATCACCAATTGACTGGGAGGGAAGTAAGATCCAGGTGTTGGAAGGGGGGAGATGCCAATTTTCCAATCGATATCTCAATCTCACCAGTCATGTCAGCACAAATAAATAACGCGAAGTCTTTCTTTCGACACCTAGCAGCGTGTGCACTTATCACCACGTACAGTCAGTGTCTTTGAAGGCAATACACTGAGAAACCTATTTCATCAATAGGGCTCGGATGTTTAGGAAAAGTCATTTTTCTCTTTGCCTCTATTTTCATGCCCGATTGGTTTCTGTTGCAAATCAAGTGATTATTCGTCACAATACCGGGGTTTTTATTTGTCATATACAGTGAAACCTATCTTAACGGACACTCCTTCATAACTGACGATTTTATAGGTCCGTGACCAAAACCCTATAAGTATATTAGTAATTAATCTCTCTAATGTGGACACTCGCTATTACGGACACGGGGACATCCCGGCCGCATTTAAAATGATCAACCAACCTCTCTTAGTGGACACTTGTTTTGAAAAGAAATGGCATCTATGTAGGTCTATTAGTCTTGAATGAACACTCTGTTGTGTTAATGTACTTTCGACACATCCTGTGCTCAGCTTTATTCGACTCCATAATGGAATCCATTAGGTCCGTATTGACAAGAAATGTTATGCCACAATTCAAGGAAACACTCCATCAATCAATAACTTTTATTTTCAAAACAGTTAGATAGGGGACATGTTTCGAGCTATTTTTCTTAGCCCTTCTTCAGCCCGACTTAAGTAGTATTAGACAATCAACCTTTGTACATCTCCCTCAGGGTGTCTACTGTAAGGATGAAGTAAAAATGAGTTACTTTTTAGGTACCTTTTAGTTAATTTTAGTTACCTTTGAATTCAAGTTACGTCTGCGGTCTACAAGCATAGGCGCTCATCACGCGATGAAGAAAAACAACAATGAACTGTTTTTAAAGAAGTTTTTTATTTATCATATGGCTTTTAATGCCGGGAGTGTCCGAGGACATGTTCAGCTCGTCTGAGTCTGTAGCTGCTTCCAACGGACATCCTTAGGGTGAGCTACAAGTTCCGTTCAATTTCAAGTTGCAACCAGATATCAATGATACCTAGTGGTGAACGTTGGAACTTTGACAGAGCGTTCCGACGAAATATAACCTAACAATTTAGCTTCACACAAGTTTAGTCTGTGGAAGAATCCTTTACATGCCATAAATCCATGACATGGAACCGCCGGCTTTACTTCCCCTCCGAAGGAAGGCATACTGAAGGATTTTTAAAGCTTTTAAAAATTCCGACGACTTCGGCCGGGTTTGAACCCGCTATCTTGGGCACAGCAGTTCAGCATGCTACCAACTACACCACCAAAGCCGCTTTAAATGAAATTCACATGATGTTATAAAAATTTAAAAAATAATAAATATATACTAGATATTTAATATCCAATGAGTTGTTTCAGCTAATATGTCGTCTTGTCCACAATATGTTATTATTACGGTACCAAGGGGTTGCTCAGCTCTTGACCATTCGGCGAGATTTCCTTCGTCCCCGCGGTAGGTCGCGAAGAAATGTATGCGATGTTACGCGATCGTCACCGAATTCTGTCTTCGCAGTCAAATGCGGAGAAATATCAAGATTTACACGATCGGCGCTGGTCTCAGTTGTTTGGTGAGCTTCCCGTAGTTTTCACGATAGAACACAGAGAAAAATCGCGATTTAGATAATCAGCGTCACTTTTAGTCATTCGACGAGATTTCCATTGTCCTTGAGTTCGGGCACAAGAAAATATAGCATTATTACGCAATCGGCGCCACTTGCTGTCCGTTTGACAAGAATACAGTTGTCCTCGTCATTGAATGCGGAGAAATATCGCGATGTATCGCAATCGCTGCCACTCTCGGCCGTTTTACGTTGTCCTCAAGATATTATGCAATCGTCGCCGCACCCGGCCGTTCAACGATTGTCTGCCTGTCTATCTGTCCTGATAGAATGGCGGAGGCAAGCTCAAGGTTGGGCATGGTTAAAATTCACGCGTAGTTATGAACCTGTTGTTCGGTCGGTGCCGTGATTCCCTTTGTCCCTATGCTGTAGTTGGGAGTTCAGGAGTTCAGGGTGGATCACGAGGAGGATTTAGTATTTCGAATCTACGTAGGCTGCCATTTTTAAGTGGGTTGATGCACTTCTCACTCCCCGCACGCTTTTAAGTATACGGTCATGGGAAAAGTGGCAAGTAGGTTTCGTGACGGGTGCCCCGTGATGGGTGCCCAATCATCTTTGACAGGATTTCCGCAGTCCTCGTGGGCACAAGTTCACGATAGGGGATGGGTTTTATGATTTTACGCAACTGACGTCGATCTCGGTCCGTTTGACGAGATTCCCGCAGGCAAGTCGTGCGGTCAGCCGGCCGTCTTGAGGATGCGATTTTGGAGGATGAACGTTCGAAGTAGGTACGGTATCGAATATTACGAATTGTTCTGAGAGGATTGCACGAATAATACGACAAGAGGGCAAGTTTTATTTCGATTGAGAACCACGAATTATCAACAAGTTAGAGAAATAATCGGTTAGATTATATATCCGATGGAACGAAAGTTCGAAGGAAAAATTGACTTATAACGGAATTTCGAATTAACCATACTGAATGTCGCAAATTTACTTGACATATTTTTTAAATAAGTTATATGTATTTCGAAGATTTTTCGCATTTTTTTCGAAACGGTAACATTTCGCAAGATTGCGACATTAAATTGCTTCGCGTTATTTCTGGACTTCAATTTGACATAGTTTCCAAATAACAGAAACGAGAGATTTCTTCTTAGTTTCGGAAGTATTCGCGAATAAACGTCTCGCGAAAAGTCAGGTTTCCTGATACAGTAACACAGAAAAATATTTCACACGAAACTTAAGACTTCTTGATGCCGAAAATATACGTTGAACCGATGTATACCGCTCAAGGTATCCTCGGTATGTATTTCCTTGAGGTCGGGCACGGAGACATATAGCTCAGTACTATGCAATAGGCACGGCGCCGCTTGCATGAAACTCGCAATCTCTGAGCCTAGCGGCGCGAGTTTAAATGATTCAACCCGCCTTCAGAAAATTTTCGTTACCCGTTTGTAAAATTCGTTACTTTTTCGTTACCTTCGTTACCCATTTGTAAAATTCGTTACTTTCGTTACCAGTAGACACCCTGCTCCCTTCATCAAACAATAAACATGCAAAAATACACTGCACACAAACATGTTAAAAACACTATAAAAACACATTAAAACACACAAAAAAACACCGTAAAATAACTCTGTATAAATGCTACGTCAAGTTTGAGGAAGCCTGTTTCAAACATTACTTGTTGTTACAATGCAAGCAAATTGTATGTTGTGTCATTGATTATGCCATTTCCTGTATGACATCTCTCTTTATGGGGCAGTTTGGCCACGTAAAAATATTAAAAACACTAACAGCACGATAAAACATCTATTGTGACTATTGCGTCATGTAAATTCATACAGATTGTCGCTTTGTTCATCTCGATGCGAGCTTGATTATGTGACCTGATCTTTATTGAGGATTACTCAACAGAGCTTTTCTTCATTGCTGGGACTGCCTGTTAGTGTTTTTAATATTTATACGTGGAGAGCACACCTTATTTCGCAGATTTTTCTTTGTGTTTCTGCGTTGGAAAGTTCTTCTGTATAGAGTTATCTTTTACATAAGAAATACCGCCGTTCCAATATTTATTTCCGTTTGTCCCGTTTGTCTAGGTTTCTGGTATATAGGGGGACCGGTTTAGGCAGGTTTTACCGAACTATGACAAAACTCAGTATAGCGTATATGTAGTTAATCATCAATAACTATCAACTAGAACACTTTCATCACTGTCTTGTCATCATCTATTAATTATCCAAGAACGATTTTAGGATGAAGAATAAATTAGAAATTTAGAAACAATCTAGTTCCATATACATATGCATTACAGGTCCGGAAGATTCTGACCTATCACTCAGCAACATGCCAACAGGAGGAAGCGTCATGAGTAGTGTCCTTTCTGGAAGCATTTACTGATAGCTTCTTCAATACTTTAAAAAACGATTCACTCTTTACTTACATATCAATTACAATGGAACCCTTATTTAACCCTCTGCAAGCAGAACCATACATACACAGGTTTGTTTGAATTGTGGCTGTGCTCACTGAAAAATACCCTAAAAGATCTATAGGAGGCAGGGGATGCTTTATCATCCTTACTCTTCAAGAAAATCCCCTCCCTGGCAAGGTGTGTGAGATTCCCTCAGTGCACAATGTGTTTTCTGTATCTGCTTATAGGACATTTTAGAGATTTTTTGATGCAACTGAATCATGGAAGCAGGCTAGTGGAGGTATGGAATCAGTTTCTGATAATACACACAAATAAAAAATCTATCTTAGTATTATCTCGCACGATTTCTGCCATTAAAATCTTGATTAAAATTCGGAGGGGGGAAATACACGATTTGCAACTTGAGAGAGAGGTAATAATATAAAAGGAATGGTTGCAGTTAGGGTTGAGCAAATGTGCTTACACAAGAGTACAGCCCCAGCAACCTGCTGTACATTAGTTACAATGTGAATATAGGGTTTACAAAAATACAGCTTACAAGCAGACTGAATCATTGCAGTTCACCAAACTATCAGTTTTCAAGAATACAGGAACACCAAGGGGAGGACCAACAAGGAATGCTCACCAAATTGATCCATCTGATCTGATTTTGATTGAAGTTGGCAAGCAGCATCAGTTCCGGTGTTGGAGTCAACTAAATCCATAACGCAAGGTACCTATTCACATGTATGAGCCATTCCATATTAAGTTTTTGAATGATGGAGCACAGTAGCCTTGTCCCTTTGTCTGCTACTGCCTGCACAATGAGTTGCTGGAGGAGAGGGGAAGGGTAAGCCAGCAGATACAAGTGTCAAACGTTAATGTTTAAACTCGTAATTTACGCCATTGATTTCCACTCCGCAGACTGGTAAACTAAGAAACAGGAAAAATTCGATTTAATGGTTCCTAGAACATTGGTGCAAGTACAGTCGCACTCAAAGGTTAGTAAATAGCTCTGCAGTAAGGATAAGATGATCTGTCTTGGGTTATTTATGCATTTTTTTCTTTTTCTGCATTAGGAAATGTATCTGTATAGAGTTATCTTTTTATATAAGAAATACCGTCGTTCCAAATATTTATTTCCCTTTGTCCAGGTTTCTGGTATATACAGTAGAACCTCGTTAACACGTTCCTCATTAGTACGTTTTATCACATATCACGTCATAATTTTCAAGTCCCGATTCTTATCTGATGACAATAATGTAAAAGTACTCATTTATCACGTCGCACATTTTGCCGCGCATCGCTTAGTACGATCGCATTTTCGTCAGCCCTGAAAGCATTCTTTGTCCTCCCCTAGTGGAATGTGAGACCGACCGCTCTGAGATAACATTCCTTGCCAACAAGCGGGCGAGGGTTGCGACTTAACAGATATAGGTGACTCTTAAAAGTAAGACAGTAGCACGCACCGCGCATGGTGTAGTACGATCGCATTTTCGTCAGCCCTGAAAGCATTCTTTGTCCACCCCTAGTGGAATGTGAGACCGACCACTCAGATATAACATTCCTTGCCAACAAACGGGCGAGGGTTGCGACTTAACAGGTATAGGCGTGTCTTAAAACGAAGACAGTAGCACGCGCCGTGCATCGCGTAGTACGATAGCATTTTCGTCAGCCCTGAAAGCATTCTTTGTCCACCCCTAGTGGAATGTGAGACCGACCACTCTGAGATAACATTCCTTGCCAACAAGCGGGTGAGGGTTGCGACTTAACAGGTATAGGCGACTCTTAAAAGGAAGACAGTAGCACGCGCCGCACTGCGACACTTCTGTTAAACGCGTGTTTTTACATTTCCCTTACTGATACAAATTATTGAGGTTTAATTATTATTTTCCATTAGTACGCTTTCCCGCTTTTGACGTTCAAATTTTTCAGTCCCTTGAAAAACGTACTAACGAGGTTTCACTGTACGGGGTCCAGTTTAGGCAGGTTTTACAGTACTATGACAAAACTCAGTATAGCGTATATGTAGTTAATCATCAATAACTGTCAACTAGAACACTTTCATCACGGTCTTCTATTAATTATCCAAGACCGATTTTGGGAGGAAGAATAAATTAGAAGTTTAGAAACAATCTAGTTCTATATACATATGCATTACAGGTCCAGAAGATTCTGACCTATAACACAGCAACATGCCAACAGGAGGAAGCGTCAGGAGTAGTGTCCGGAAACGTTTCCTTTCTAGAAGCATTTATTGATAGCTTCTTCAATACTTTAAATAACGATTCACTCTTTACTTACATATCAATTACAATGGAAGCTTGAAGCTTGTAGTTTAACGTGGCCGTTAATCTCGTGATCATAAGCCACGGGCAATTACAATGAAACCCTTATTTAACCCTCTGCGAGCAGAACCATACATACACACCTTTGTTTGAATTTTGCGACTGTGCTTGCGGAAAAATACCCAAAAATGACTATAGGAGGCAGGAGATGCATCATTCTTACTCTTCAAGAAAATGCCCTCCCTGGCAAAGTGTGTGAGGTTCCCTCAGTGCACAGTGTGTTTTCTGTATCTGGTCATAGGATATTTTAGAGACTTTTTTTTATGCAACTGAATCATGGAAGCAGGCTATAGTAGGTATGGATTCACTTTCTGATAATACACACAAAAAAGTCCATCTTAGTATTATCTCGCACAATTTCCTTTTGCAGATTTGCAACTTGAGAGAGGGGTAATAATATAAAAGAAATGGTTGCAGTTAGGGTTGAGCAAATGATTTACACAAGAATACTGCCCCAGCAACCTGCTGTACATTAGTTACAATGTGAATATGGGGTTCACAAAAATACAGCATACAAGCAGGTTCTGAATCATTATAGGGTTCAAACTGGTCATTGGGTGAGAAAATAACTTAATAGCTAGCAAATTAAGGAAAAATTATGTTTTTCCCCGAGCAAATGTTGCCCGAAATTTGAAAAATTTCTGCGAATGAAGGGATGTTTAAAAGCGGTTTATTTAGTCTACAAATGCATATTTTGGCCATTTTTAAAAATAGTTTTTGTCATATTTTGCTAATTTTAGTGATAACGTCATATATGCTTATATTTTGATCATTTATGTTTAAATTTTGACTAGGTACATGTTATCAGGGTGGAGTTTCAAACACGGGATTTGCAAATGGTGCAGTGGATACATTCATCTCTGTATTTCTGGATCAGGCAGATAACAGGTTTAGAAGACCTGATTCCTAGACAAACCTTCCATACGGATGTCTCATCGATTAAGATGCCACCCCAGGAGACAAATTTAGCTCAGGGCAATTAGCATACAAGGAAACTCCAAATTATCTCGCGCTCAGTTCGACCTTGATGGGTCCGGTAGGTATCGTAGCTCTATCAGTTTGTGTGATTACTGTGTCTGCTGTATAATCGCTCTTTTGTTAGTACTACTCCAATACTTTCTATACATCCCTAAAATGCATTTGCTGGCTTAGTACCAGAATAGCGTATCTTAACACATGGAAGACGGGCCCCGAGAAATCTCGTAGCACGCTCGCCAGCGGTAGATGACGGGCCCCGAGAAATCTCGGTTTTATACACATCATTGTTTTCGGTCTTCCAGCGACATATCTCGGCCATGTATTGAACTATTTCGGACTGCACATTGATTAGAACAAATAGTAGATGTATATCTGCCATTTTTCTATTCACGGCCTTCTTTTATTCGTTGATTTAGTTTCGAACGTCGACTTTCTTTCAGCCGGTTCAGTCAATGGTAAGATGGAGCGCTCGCGTAATTCAGTGTTAGCTGACGACGATATTTTAGAAGAATTGTATGCTGACGATAGTTCAAATGGAAATAGTGATATTGAATTAGTGGGAAGTGAATGTGCGAGTGATAGTAGAAGTGATATTCAAGCCCCTACATGCCGTAATTTACCTAATGTGCCTATTTATTCAAGTGACTCTGATGACGATTACGATGTAAACATTGACGATGTATTAGGAATTGATGCTGAAGATGGTTTTATAAAGACAGATCCACCGAGCTATTTAGAACAGTTTCAAGGCAGGCAAGGATTAACATATGTCCCACAAGATAATGAAAGTGTGAGTGAAGTTCTTGACAGGTTTTTTAGTAGCGAGTTCTTCACCTTGCTTGTAGACCAATCTAACCTCTACCATGATCAAAACATTCACAAGTATAAACAGTCACCCAAGTCTCTGAAATGGAAATCTATCACTGAACATGAGATGAAGGTGGTTCTTGCAATGCTCATTCTGATGGGACAGGTAAGGAAAGCTAGACTTCGTGATTACTGGAGTACAGATGCACTAATTGAGACACCAATTTTTTGTAAACTGATGAGTAGAAATCGTTTTGAGCAGATATGGTACTTCCTACATTTTAGTGATAACACTGATGCAAATAATGAAACTGATAAATTGTACAAGGTTAGACCAGTTCTGAAATACTTCAGAGAGAAATTTCAGGAGATGTACAGACCCACACAAGAGCTAGCACTAGATGAGGCCATGATTCCATATAGAGGTAGACTATGTTTCAGAACATACAATCCAGGTAAATTGGTTAGGTATGGAATTCTTGTACGTGTAGTGTGTGAGGCAGTGTCAGGGTATATTTTATGCAACATTGAGATCTACTCTGCTGAAGGCAAAAAATTGGAGGAAACAATTTTTTCTCTTCTTGACCCTTATCTCGACCTCTGGCACCATGTCTATGAAGACAATTATTATAACAGTGTTACAACAGCTGAGCACTTACTGGAAAGGAAGACGGGTTTGCGGTACGATAAGAGCTAATAGGGGACTGCCAAAAAGTTTCAAAGAGGCCTCAAACAAACCGAAGACCGGCGAGAGTATTTTTACACGGAAGAATGACGTTTTATTACAGACGTGGAAAGATAAGAGAGAGGTGCGAATGATAAGCACACTTCATCAAGCCACACTGCATTCCGTGGAGACTAGGAGAGGAAAGCGGGTGAAGAAACCTAAGTGCATCCTGGAGTACAACAAGTTCATGAAGGGAGTTAACAGAGCTGATCAATACCTGTCTTATTACCTAATCCTCCGTAAGACCATAAAGTGGAGTAAGAAAGTGATTCTGTGGCTCATCAACTGTGCACGCTTTAATGCATTTAGGGCATATAATATGCAGAAACCTCAGAAGAAAATGAGCTACAAGAACTTTCTTCTGAACACAGCAAGAATCTGGGCCACTGAAAATACTGAAGAACAACAGGATGCAGTACAACAATCAACCTCGCGGACACCAACTGGTAGGACACCCAAGCTTGATCCACCAGGACTGAACGGAGACATGAAGAAGCACACCCTGGAAGATATTGTCGGGTCTGGACAGAAGAAGTTCCCAACAAAACCATGCAAAGTCTGCAGTGCTCACAAAAAGCGCAGTGAAACACGCTACATCTGCTCCTTCTGTAAGGCGCCAATGCACAAAGGGTCATGCTTCGAAAGATACCACACACTCAAGTGCTACTAGGAGCATTGGTGAGTACTCATACCAAATTTGAAGATAAAATCTTGACTAGTTTAATATTTATGTACATTTTTATAATAAAGTGCACTCTAGTATGCTCAGTAGAAAAATGTCCGGTCCACAGGGTATGTGACATGCTCAAGCATCCAGTCACCAATGTGTTAATAGGATTACCATTGTAGATACGCTATTTAGGTCCTAAGCCAGCGATATTTTCTCACTTTTAGGTCACATTCAGCTAGTTTTTAGGGAATATTTGCTTGCATATTTTGTACTTTTATTTTGTCTTCAATATCCGAAACCTAATGATTACAAATAAGCTTTGAAAAGTATTTTTCATGATATGAATAATATAATGTATATTTTGCGTTCTCCAGCAATTCTTCTCATTTTCTAATACTTTTCAATACAATAGAGGTTATTTCAACGGAGGTTATGTTACATGTCGTCCAACGATTTCTCCTTATATACCAGATGGCGTTGAATAGATTATTAATCAAGAGAGTATTCTATTACAGCAATCGTGACTACAGGTGGGTCAATTTTAATAGAATAGACCAATTATCAGCAATAATGCATCGTCCCCATTGTCTTGATCGCGAGCGAAGCAACTGCATGTTTCCATCGATTTTGTGTTTGAGGAGTGGGGTTGGTTCGGTTAATTCGGACTCCTCTTTTTCTGTCCCTATCACTATGAAATAACAAGGTATTACTGTATTTAGTTTTTACTGTACTTCTTAAATATGAAGAGTTCGGTACACACATGCAGTATATAATAGTTCTGTACCTTTGTTAACATGTGTAAGTACTGTAGGCGTACAAAACTTTTTAAAAGATCTTGGTTGATCTAACTCTGTCCCTTAAATCCAAAGTATTTTCTATCTTATTGCACTGTGGGCTACTGTATATTAATAGCAATTCAGAACTATTGACCCACTTTTGACAGAATGAAATTATGTTACACAATAATCTTACATAATAAATTTGTTCTTTACTGTTATGAGTTTCCATTAAAAATGATGTTCAGGTTTCCCGGGATTTTGGATTTGAGGGGTTCCACTGTACAGTCGAGTCTCGCTTAAGAGACATTCTGTGTTATCCGACACGTAAGACACACACTGTAAATCTATTTTCCTTCCCAGTGTACCATTTATATTTACACCAGACTGTACTCTAAAGGGCCAAACAACGATGACTCGTGCACTGTGAATATAACTTTCTGCCGTGACCCGGTCATTGTCGCAGTAAAGGTCCGACTGCATACATTATCGCTAGTGCCAAAAGCCTGTATCACACGACACTTGCTGGCAAGGAAGCTGTTCTGATCGCTGGTACAAAATCCTGTATAATTCTGTTCATCCTCGTCTGTACACAAACTTTTATGACAGAAGTGTATCACACGCTAGCATTTCGTGCGCCAAGTTGTAAGAAATAAAACATGGAGGACGGTTGTTGTTTCAAGGTAATATTTACAGTTGATTCGTATTATTATGGCCAAAGTGATCCTGAAACTTGGTTGGTTCTTAAGTTTAGGGGCTGCGACAATGCGGTCATGTAGCCCCGTGTACTTTGGGTGTGTGTAGAATCTGTCTGATAACCGGTGTTAATTGTGATTACTGTATTAGCGTGTGTATCTGTTTTAATTCAAGTAAGGACTGCTGACGATCAATTTTCAAGTAGTTGCCACCTAACGCCACCGTCAACGACTACTAGTTCAGAACTTAGCTACCAGTCGTCACCGCAGTCGGCTCTTGGCAACGAACGTAGGAACCTAAGAGCGTTGTTTACATTAACCTATACAATTTAGCTTCACACAGGTGCAATAGTGGAAGGTTCTTTAACATGCCATAAATCTATGACATGGGACTGCCGGCTTTACTTCCCCTCCGAAGGAAGGTATACTGAGGGATTTTTAACACTCTTAAAAAATCCGACGACTTCCTGAAACTTGCTTTTAAGTACATTATTGAAAACATGCCTGATAGTGAATGAATGCATTCCAATCAATATTTAAAATCTGACTTTAATCATTGGATATTTAACCATACGTCTCAATAAGAAGCGCAACAAAATGCTTCAGGAACTGTGAGGGAGAGTGTGCAAGTGGTATCGCACCCGCTCGCTGTTTTGAAGATCCTGGGTTCAAGGCTATCCAACGGCGAAAATTTGTACTTATTTTTAATTATTTTATTATATCCTCCTCACGTCGTACAGCAATATTGAAACTTAGTTTTGTCTACATGATCTCCGAGGATGATAGTAAAGATGTTTCCTCTCATTTAAAATTCTATTTTCCATAAATACTGTTCAAAACTATGTACGAATACTATTCGTGATAACTATTAGAATTTCAATAGTTCAATATTTATCCCAGAACAATAATATGACACGTTCTGTATTTACTGGATATGGCAAGCGCTTTTCACACATACGCCGTTTAGAGAAAATATAGTTTCGTTCAGATGTATTTATTCGAGGGCCTACCTACATAACAAATGTTTATCTCTACTAGAACGAGAAAATCAATCCGATTGGTTGTTGTACTCAAACTTCCATGCAAACTGCCAGGAAAAATAGCACCTGTTCAATTTCGTGAGCTGTATGGAAGCTACTATGGAAGGTACAAATCACAAGGTAATAGACGCGTGTATACCCGTACTCAGGGCTAGATTTGTGACGGTACGCACCGGTACGCCGTACCGAAACCCCTGATTGGGGGAAAAGTCCAATATAATATAACATAATTTTTAGAACTGTAGAACGTTAGTTATAAGTCAAGGTCAACTTGGTCATTGACTGGACTGTACTTCAAAGTACGTGGAATCTTGGCTGCTTTGGAGACAGAAATCCGCTCTGGATACTAACAGCAAGGTAAAACATGTTTAACTAGAGTACCTTTTATAAAAAATAATTATTTCAGAAAACTGTAAAGACAAAATTATAAAACAAGAAATAAAAGATTGTTGTGTGTAGTTTCAAACTGAATGTATTTTTTTTTAAATTACGTAAAAAAGTAAATTGAAATAATTTACTTTGTTTGAATGGTAACCTAGTTTGCCTAGCCAACGACTATGGTAAGAAAAATGTTGCTACAGCGGTCTCAATTTGATTTCAAATTACAATCAAAATTAGAATGCTATTTTTTCCGCTGATTAATTTTTAAGGGTGTTCATAAAAGTGTAAAAATATTGTTTTTAGAACTCTATATTTCAATATTCCATAAAGATCGCCCCCCCCCCCCCCTCTGCCCCCTTCCTCCACCACCACCGGTAGCCCACAGTACCGGAACCTTTTTTTTACAAATCAAGCACTGCCCGTAGTGGTAGAAGCTTCCATGCTAGCGAGTGTCGTGTGATACAGGCACTTGTCCGCGCTGTGCGTATCTGTGCGGTGATTGTTTTCCCTACTGTTTGTATGTGATGGCTTCGAAAAGAAAGAGGGTGTTAGTGTCTATAGAAGATAAACTGAAGGCGATTAATAGGCTCGACAAAGGTGAATGAGCGTTAAAAGTGGCCCAAAATTGTGGTTAGTTATTGTTGTTTTAAGGGGTGGAACTACGAGATCATCTGCCCCTCAAGATTGTGGTGTTGGACGTGTAACTGAAGGTGATTGGAAGAGAAACAGATGGAAATAGATAAATGGTGTTCAGTAAGAGGGACAACCAAAGTCTTAGAAGAAAAACCATGAAACCATGCGAGTACCAAAAAGTTAGTGAGGCTTTGTAACTTTGGTTCAGCCATAATAGGGCCAATATTGAATCAAAAAGCCTGCAATTCGGTAAGGAGTTTCATGAAGGTAACCCTGGCTTTACAACTAGCATTGGCCGGCTGGACCGCTGTTTGCGGAGAAAAACTCTCAGCTAATAATGAATCGGTACAAATCTTTAGAGAAAAATTCCTTGCTTTAATTGATAGTGAAAGTGTGACCGGAGAACAGCTGTTTAATTGTTGCAAAACAGGACTTAATTATAACATGCTGCCGAGCAAAACACTCTCAGCTCAGACTGAAGCAGCAGCTCCAGAGTACAAGCGAAGTAAGGAAAGAATAACAGATCTTGCTTGCAGTAACGCTACTGGAAACCTAAAGTTTAAACTTGCTATGATCGGGAAATCAAAGAACACAAGAGCTTTCAAAAATGTTTCAAAAAATACTTTGCCAGCCAAATATTATAACCAAAAGAGTGCTTGGATGAGCTCAGAGATTTTTCAAGAATGGCATTTTAGCGAATTTGTACCAAAAGTCCAACAGTTTTTGAACGAAAAGCAGTTGCCGAGAAAAGCCATTTTACAATTAAATAATGCTCCCACTCATCCCAATGAAGATGAACTTCGAGGTGGAGAAATGGTTGTTCCTGCCGCCAAATGGTACGGCTATTTGTCAGCCTATGGATCAAGGTGTGTTGGAGGCGTTAACAATAAATTACCATAGAGAGCTTTTGTCATCTTTGACACTATTGACCATGGAGAAGCTATGATTGTGAAATTGTGTCCATTAAATCTACTCTACTCTAAGTCTACTTTTTGGCACAGGCACAATTGCAGAATCATGGAAAGTCTGTTAGGTAAGGAGACAGAGAAATTCTGGCAATGAACAAATTAGCACGGAAAACATGGACAGTATGTTGACTTAGCTGAAACAAATCCCTGGATGTGTAGATGCAACCGATGAGGACCTTGACGAGTGGCTTGCCCTTGATGACTAGTATGAAGTCGCTGAGAAGACATTGTCGGTATTGTTAACGACGGTGAAAAGAAAACGGAAGAGGAAGAAAATATAGTTCATAAAGGTGATGCCAAAATAACACACAATGATGGATTCAAAGCCCTTGAAACGGCATTGAAATACATGGAGCAACAAGAAGAAACCTCCAGCACTGATGTACAGAGAATACGTGACATAGCGGCGGGAAAAAGACACTCGGCAGGCAAGCAAAAGTCTATTACAAACTTTTATAAACAAATTTGAATATAAATCAACCACTTTGTATGTTTCTAAATTGTATTGCACAGTGAAAGTAATTACTGTATCAGCTTTATCAATAAGACACCAGCAACCATTTACGATATGTTGTTTCTTCTTTCCCTATTAACCGACATTCCAGGTAATCCGACATCCCCGAGGCCCGTTTGCGTCGATAAGCGAGACTCTACTGTAATTTGTTTTCTGCAGGACTTTTAGTTATCTCTTCGAAACTCAAAGTGCACATAATTTCTGCAACGACAGTGGTCATTTCCATTTGTAGTAAGTACATAAATAATAAAATTTCACGATGCAAAATTGCCAACCTTCATCGGAGTTCAACCAAAAGATCCCTAGGTCTCTTCATGTTAAAAGTACACACAAAGCAAAATTTATACTTGCATTTAAATTAATCACTTTTTGAACTGGACAGGTCAGAAGCTTTGGGATCTCAATATATGAATGTCAAAACTCAATGTATATTTTTTTCACCATACAATTCAGAACTTTCCCATACACAAACATAATGTACTCACCTCTCCCTCCCATACTTTTTGACATTTCAGCCATTTCATACAACTTAGGGTTGATGACTTGATTGGCCTCTTTGAGTACTGCTACGAGATCTGGAGCCTGCCTAGCATTACCAGTAGTAAAAAACGTGTATGCTGTCCCAGTTCGCTGGGATCTTCCTGTTCTACCAATACGATGAACATAATCTTCTGAACTTGATGGATAATCGAAGTTGATTACGAATTTCACGTCCTCTACATCTGGAAAAGCATTAGAGCATGTTGTAACTACGAAAGAGGAATAAAAAATAAAAATAGCATTGATGACTTGACATTTATCTCAATGTATAAATTATAACTACAATACATCCACAATATCAATAGTATTTAAAACAACAAAACCCATTGCAATATGTAAACAGAATTGCTAAGCATGCCTTCAGAATCAATTTAAGAGAGAATTATAATAAAAATTATGTAAAATTAATACTAGTTCAGAGTTAATTGAAAATCATACTTTGAAGAGCAAATATCTTAATTATTTCAAAATTAACAAAGCAAGTTGCTACCCAACCCCAAAAAATTACAAAACCTGTAATAAAATCAAGTAAAATCTTAACATCCCACTCCTGAAATTAGACACAATTAGTTAAAATACAAATCAACCGAAATCTTATGCAACCCAAGGTGTTAACTTAGCCATTTACCTGTGGTTGTACCACTACCCTGTGTTAGGCACGGAAGGGCTGAGAAGCTAGATGCAAACTCCACACAAGCTGCCAAGCATGTGTCAAGTCTGTGTGCTACACCTTGTGTGCGAGCATGCACCAGCGGATAGCCCCTGCATGCTCCGTTGCCCTCATCTGCGCGACAACAGCGCAAAGTTCGCACGCTCGCCTTGCGGGCTCCCTACCACCGGAAGGGCAGCGGGCTGGCCCGAGGCGAGGGCAGCTGGCGGAGCCGAGCTGACTGGCACGGCAGGCCGAACGGGTGGGCGGGCAGGAGGGCGGTTGGACCGGCGGAACGGAAGGGGCTCGCCGTTTTGTGCCCCCCCTTCCATCCGTACCACCTCCGCCAACCCCACATAACCCATCGAGGGTGGCACGAGAAACAGGGCCAGATTATACCTCACGAGTGGGGCCCAATCGTAGAGAGGCACAGCATGTACGACAATGCAAACCACCTTTTGCATTATCACGCCTGTGCCTCTGCAAGAGAAAGAGAAGAATTGGCTTTGTTAATACTGAGAAACTTAATAGTCCCCCATCTCTTTCTTTTGAGAGCAAACAGTACATAATAACAATCAACAGTGGTTGCAAAGCATTTGCCAAATACTGTAATCCTAACATTTTTACACAATCTTGAATATAATAAATTTTCCTGAACTGAATTTTTTTAATTAAAAAATTGTACTTGAGATGAGCCAATGGACTTAAAAGCTTAAGTAACATTATATACAAATATATAATAATAATAATAATAATAATAGAAAGAGATCAGATTACCCTTGGGAAACATTACATAAAGGCCCACAAGTTGACAGCGCTTAATCACAGTAGGGACAAGATAGTTATGCTTTGTTTTAATACCTGGGAGGGAACATAAGACACACCATATGCAACTCAAATGCACTAGGTCAAACTTCTGGGTCTTTACACATGAACTACAGTAAGAACCCCTATTTAATGAATTTTCTTATTTCAGGAATCCTGGTAAAAGACTCAAGTATAAGGTGAGTTTCGATTTAATGAACACAGGTTATGAATAACACACACCTTTAATTAGTCTGGATATTTACTTGTGACAAGAAGTAGATCTGCTTCAACCATCGCACATTAAAAGTTGAGAGTTGGATTGCACAATGGTAGAAGACATCTTCAAACGATGTACATATCTAGACATTGAAGTGTTGACAACTATTCTTTCCAAAATTGTCAAAGGAATGCACAGTGATCCATACAAACGAGATCTTGAGATTACAAAGCCTGCTAATGTGCCCAAGAACAGACTTGGCAATGTTAACACTTCAGATAAAGAATTTTTTATATATATAAAATGGGTTCGTCATTCTTCTTAAATCCAAATCATAGCCTATTTTTGATTAACCAGATTCCTCTGAATTGGGAATACGTCATTAAATAAAAGGTTCTGTGTTGTGTTACATATTCATATTGTGGCTGCTTAACCAGACAACCTTCCCGATTATAAAGGTTTAATAAATTGATCATATCAGTAATTGTGTTATTTAAACAGTAAGAAAAAGTTCTTGCTTTGAAAATTGGGGGCATCCACTGACAAAATAGCATTGGTGTATCCCTAGAATGTTATAGTCCAACTGTACTAAAAATTCTGGTGCTGATTATTATTATTATTATATATTTATCATACTTAAAAATATAATGGCAAGCCAAATGTTTAATCACATGAATTTAAAATAAAAGACAGCTTAAATAGAGTTTAATGAAGTAACATGCATATGAACTACACCTTCAGAAAGGAGACAGTATGAACACATGATTAACAAATTGGCTCATCCCATTTCTTCCCCTCAGGTCTTCAGTTTCAACTTCAAGAACAGAGAAACTTGATTTTTTTCAACTTCAAAATATTGACGAGCAAGCCTGAATACCTGAGAGACCTAGAATTCTAGGGTAACAGGAAGAAAGAGTTTTCAGTAGACAAAGCACTTTTTTTTTTTTCTTCCAGCACACACAATACACATATAGATAAACTGTTCAGAAACTTAAACAATCTCAAGTATTAAATGTAGCAGTCTTAAGGAAAAGTTATTTCTCCCTTCTGAAAAGTTGTGCTTTTGACTTCTTCCCTGTTGCCCAAGAATTCATCTGCACATTAAATTTGCTCTGGAGCAGTGGTATTCAACTTGTAGTATGTTACCATTCGGGATATATGGGAACATCTTCTGTAGGGGATATACAAATTCAAAACAAGATTTTAAATCTATTCCTAAACAGATCACAAGGTGAACACTCATAAATATTGGTCAGTTTTAAAGGTAACCACAAAATACACCAGCAAATAGATGTGATGTCATGAACTGGCAAGAGCTATCTCTTAGTCTCAACTCCTGATGCCATTTTCAGGACTTGATTATCAAAAGAAATTTACAGAAAACAAATACATAATATAAATAAAAGTTTCCTGACTGATTGACTCACTCATCATAGCCCAGCCGAAACTATTGAAATTAGAAACATGAAATTCTGAGGATGTTCCTCTTACTTCTTTTGTAAACGTCCACTAAGGAAGGATTTTGAAATATTCAGGTTCATGAATGTTAATATCTCATTTGGAGATGAGATACTTGTCATTTAAACTAAATCATTAAAAAATAAACACACACGTGTCTGAGTTTTTCGAGGTGAGAGGGGTGAAGAGTAAGGGTTGAAGGATTCCTAACAGTACATGTATCTCGGAAACAACATAAGCAGAAAGTTCAAAACTAGGGGGAAAAAACTTGCCTTAAAAAATAAGTACCGGTAAATAGGTGTTGGACACATTTTTCACAAATCCTATTTAAGAGGTTCATGTTCAAAATGATCTGGATGAACTCTGCTTGACAATGTCCCAAATTGCTAACAAAGATGAGAAGAATATCTTGAAAAACAAGAACATCCGACTTCCCTTAAAAACCTTTACCCGCAAAACTTACACTATAAGCGATGCAGAGAGAGCGGCAAGGTCAACTAGAATGAAAATGTTTTGGGAAAAGAAGAAAAATAAGAAGCTGAATCTCTAATATTGTTTTTGAGATATGTATATACTTGTTTTGGTTAAGTGCTCCAATGCGGGCGTAACATATGTAAATAAATAAATAAATAAGAGGTTCATGGGGAGGGAGTGAATTTTTGGAAATTACAATTTCAAATCTCTCTCTTAATATTAGTCGTGGTATTATTGGACATACCAAAAAATTTAGGCAACAACATGGAGCCTTTGTGTCTCTTGCTATTTACCCATAAGATGCATAATAAAGGAGATATTACGGACATCATATTCCATGTTGTATTGTTTTTATACGAAGTGAGGTAAACGGATTTTTGGGCTTTGTCTTGGTGGTAATGTTAAAAATTATAGATAGACTTGTGTGGGTGGAAACTGTGAGTCCTTTTGAGTCAGATTTTACACATGCAGTGAGACTTTTTGTTCGTGAGATTGATATTAATACATCTTTTTGAAAAGTATAAAGCCTAAGTATGATACTTTATTTTCATTTGTCATAAGGGTTTTCATCTTAATCAATATAAGCATTATGTACATGACCGATGGCATGAATTTTTAATGTTATAGCTAGAGGCCCTGTGCAGATAAACAAAACGTTATTTGCATCCGCACGCTTGTTATCCGAATCCACTGACAATACAATAATATTTTTAATTTATTAGATAAAGCATTGAAGCAACACATTTAGACATTTGAGGAGAAAGTCGTTCCCCTACTGTCGACCAAAGTATTATGTGCACTCGAGTTTGAAGGTTGTTTGTGAAGTAACCAATAGACCTACATGAAATCCAATATCATCGTCATTTTCGTCGTTCTCTTTACGTTAGTTCATCTAGGTTTGGAATTTTTAATATTTTTTATCGCAGTTGGAAAACAAAAAGTGCCCGTTTTTAAGCGTGTTTCAACCATGCGTCACATTTATGAATTATTATCTCAAAAATCCGTCATCAGATCGAATCCAAATTTTAATACAATATACATTGCAATGTTGTATAACTGATTTATTAATTTCAAAATGTTGTGTGTCCAAGAAACAAAGTTGTTATTATTTTTGTAAGGTAACTTTTTCTCGGCTCGGGGTGGTTGGAAAATGTGCTTCTTTGTCGCGTTGTAATCCCTATACATCAAAAAGTTTTTCTGTATGACTGTGAAATACGCAAATTAATTCACGTATTTTATATCGGTTTGTATTTGTATGGGGAAATAAGACATGGTTCACCATCTAGCCGCTCCGGGGACAGCTGTACAGTGTTGCCGATGTGGAGCTTATCACGCATCAGGATCATGGCGCTCCTCGTTTGGAAGTGATGGGCTCATCTCAGCAACACTGTACAGCTTTCCCCGGAGCGGCTAGCTGGTGAACCATGTCTTATTTCCCCATACAAATACAAACCGATAAGTGAATTAATGTACGTATTTCACAGTCATAGAGCATAACTTTTTCATGTATAAGGATTACAACGCGAAAAAGAACTACATTTTCCAACCACCCCGAGCCGAGAAAAAGTTACCTTACAAAAATGATAACGTTGTTTCATGGACACACAAAAATTCGAAATTACTCAACCAGTTATACAACATTCCAATGTATATTGTGTTAAAATTTGGATTTGATCTGATGACAGGTCTTTGAGATAATAATTCTTAAATGTGACGCATGGTTGAAACGCGCTTAAAAATGGGCACTTTTTGTGTCCCAACTGCGATAAAAAAAAAATATATAAATTAAGAATTCCAAACCTACATGAACGAACGTAAAATAGAACGACAAAAATGATGTTATTGGATTTTAAGTAGGTCTATTGGTTACTTCACAAACAACCTTCAAACTCGAGTGCACATAATACTTTGGTCGACAGTAGGCCAGCGGTTCCCAAACTGGGTTCCGCGATAAATCTTAAAAATCAAATTTAAAACTGATTTTAAAATAAAACCACACGAGCCTCACTATCAGATTGCCTCTAATGCGAAGGTAGGTGGAGTTCGTGTTATATCCAAACACCTATTCACCAACGTTAGGACTTCGTTTTATGACTTTTAACACAGCCCGGCGTCTCCGATTCGTGCGACCTCTCCAGGAAATGCTCATGAAGTGTGAAATATAATTAGTTCCTAGCGCGCACGCCAGAGGGCATTCCGAGCAGCATCCAGAAGGTTCTTTTGTCTTATAATTACTAGCATACCGCTACTCGCTTCATTCAGTTCAGTTCAGGGAAATCTTACGTTAGCTTCGGTACTAATCCTTTCAATCCTAATTCGTGCTTGTGGATAAGTGGTGCGTGTAACGTGCAGTTAAGGTAGATGTCTGTTCTGACGCTATAAAGACGACCGGCGACGCCTCCGTAGTAGCAATTCTGTGCTACGACTATTGCTAACAGGTATGTTTACTGGCTACACATTTCAATATTTAATTCCTTTCAACCTGAACAAGAGCGATTCATATTTAGTAGATTTTACACATTGATTCCACCTTTAATTTTTAGATACCTATTTTCTTTCTTGTGGCGGCTTAGGTGGCGTAGTTGGTAGCATGCTGAGCTTCTACGCCCAAAATCGCGGGTTCAAACCCAGCCGAAGCCGTCGGATTTTTTAAGGGCGTTAAAAATCCATCAGTATACCTTCCTTCGGAGGGGAAGTAAAGCCAGCGGTCCCATGTCATAGATTGATGGCATGTTAAAGAACCTTCCATTAATAACACCTGTGTGAAGCTAAATTGTAGGTTAGGTTATACATTTGACAAACGCTCTTAGGTTCCGACGCTCATCGCCAGGAGCCAACTGTGATGGCATATGGTAACCAGTTCTGAACTAATAGTCGTTTAGCGACATAAGTAGGAACTACTATAAAAAATTCAATGTCTGCAATCCTTACTTGAATTGAAAACAGGTAACACACACTAATACAGTCATCACAATTAACACCGGTTGTCAGACAGATTCTACACACACCCAAAATACATGGGGCTACACGACCGCGTTGTCGCAGCCCCTAAACTGAGGAACCAACCAACTTTCTTTCTTGTAGGATTTGCTGGACAAATTTGACTTTGAGCTATCACTGTGAAAAGGCGGAACAGGATACACACTTCGGTTGAGTACATTCTTGTAGAGAAAACCATTGGCAATCGTTTTAACATTCTATTAGTGTTGTCGAACATCAAAAGCTTTATTTTGAGAGGTCCACTTAACCTGCTCATCCAGTTAACCCAATTTACCCTATATTTTTTTAAGGAAAATAATGTTTGGGATATGACGATATAACCGCTTTATTAATCAGATACATATAATCTACTGATGTATGTACTTACAATTGTTTACCAACTATCTCAGGAAGCTATTAACGCCATGGATAACTGGCTCAAGACGGGTTTGCTTTCAGGTGCCAAAAATAGTACTGAGACACTGTCATCTGGACCTGATGAGATTCAAGATCAAGACTATGCTCTTCATTGCAGTTGGGTGAGTAAAAATTCAAGGATATTAGAATCATTTTTTTTTTTTTCTGTTCTCGAATTGAGTCAGCCTGTAGTTTGACCTTACTTTATTCATTTTAGGGCACAACTGCGATGGAATATCCCACTGATGGTCAAAAAGCAAACACACTAATGACAGGATGGGGGAAAAAACAGAAATACGATGAATCTTATAATTACAGTTTGGATTTATTCCTATTGGAAATGCAGAGCATCCGGACGAGCAAAGCATTCTTTGCATCCAAATTCTCCTCAACAGTTCGTTGGCACCCGCTACGACACCTATAAGGCATCCAACGTTTAGAATGAAGCATTGGTCTTATGGCGTGTTACGGCAGGGTTGCCACTCCATTAGAGGAGGCAGTAGGAAGTGCTTCGCTTACACTTTCCGCACATTCAGCGATTGTGCAGTGACGAAGACTTGCATTAAGTACTGTCTAATAATACTAATAGTAGGCTAACTAAACACATAAAACGAAATTAAATTAACTATAACGTCATTATTATATTTAACATTCCTGCTATTCTTGCAGAGTGTATTACTTAGCCTCTTTTTCCGTGGCGACAGTACTGGACCCTGTCCACTCCACTCGCACTACGTATTTTAAAAACGGTAGTCTTTGATATTCCTGTGGCCAGAGCATTTTCATTGACTAAATTATTTATACTTTCGTTAGGTTTAAGATTCTTAAAATAACTGAACACATTAATTACGACCTGTTTTTCCCTCCTTCTGAGCACTTGACCACGCTTTCTTTTCACAAAAACTATCCATTGTTGTACGTGAAATACGTAAAATACAACACGTTAAATCTAACAGAACTGCTGCACACACACTCAAGATAGAGACTGCTGAACATCTAAAATACAAGCTCGAAGGGCACAGTAATAAAGCTGTGAGTAGCAAGCTGCACCCCGCTGTCCTTCGAATCTTCATTCATATAATCCGTGGTCAATGAACAGCCCGGCCTGTGTAAACAATTAAACCTACACTCTGGGTAAGCAGGTAGAAAACTTCTTCCAACATTCCTCTACAACTCTCAAACTGACATGACATGGTTATCTTTAAAAATAGAAAAGTTGGCAGCATACGAACTTTTTCAATGCTGCTATGCGGTTATGAGAGAATATTCAGAAGTTTTACCTACATGAAAATTCTAATATTGCCAGTATAAAATATTTCAATAATCCATCATCAAGACGGCACATTTAGCTACACGTGTGTGAAAAATAGGCATCACAAAGTCAATGCAACATGATATAAGATCGATTTTACTAAAAAAAGGGACACAGTTTATAGTTTAAAAAAAAAATGGATATCTAATTTTTCTATCATTTTTATCAAGTTTACGTAGTTCTAATATAGGACAAAAAAGATCGGCAAAACATAGTTCTACCCGAATATGCTGCTTTTTCGACAAAGAAAAATTTTCAACTGATATGGCAACAGTGGATTGCTAGAAAATGACAGAGTCATACATGTCTCAAGTGCAACAGAAAGAGACAGTGCTTCATTCTAAACGTTGGATGCCTTATAGAAACAAACCATCGGCATATAAAGGGAAAGGACGTCGGTTTTTTCAAAACCCACAAGGAAGTCTACGATGACGCTGTGGCTTGCTAAGAGAAATATGCAAAGACTGATAATGAAAACGCAACTGAAGCATCGTTTCTCTAAGTTACAGGATTGCTCGTACTGGAAAACCACATACAATTGCAGAGGATCTCATCAAACCATGTCTTAAAGAAATAGTCGGATGTGTGCTTGGAGTAGAAGCAGCGTAGAAAGTTTCAGAGATCCAATGTTCTAACAGCACTGTGTCTGACCGTATACATAAAATCGCAGACTATATCGAAGACGAATTAATTCAAAGACTGACAAATTGTAAAGCGTATTCAATGCAACTGGACGAGAGTACAGATGTCGCCGGACTTGCGATATTGCTTGTTTTCGTGAAGTTTCCATTCAAAGAATGTATGGAAGATTTGTTTCTATGAGCAACTTTGGAGACCAATGCAACTGAGGAAGACATTTTTTAAATCCTAGATTGTTACATGCTTAAACATGATCTTGATTGGGAAAAGTATAGAAAGTATGCAGCGATGGTGGGAAAATTGAAAGGGATGGTTACAAGAATTAAAAATATAGTGCCAAATTGTACCAGTAGCCATTGCATCTTGCATCGACATGCCCTTGTGGTGAAGAACATTCCACCAGACTTAAAGGACGTTCTTAATGAGGCTGTAAAAATTGTCAATTGTGTAAAGTCTCACCCACTCCAGTGTAGACTTTTTGCAAAGGCTTGTGAAGAAATGGGAAGTCAACATCAATAGCTCTTAACACACACAGAAATTAGATGGCTTTCAAGAGGCAAAGTCCTGGCCAGGCTTTTTGAGCTGCGCAATGAGCTTCTGATTTTCTTCATAGGGGAAGAAGACCTTGCCGCGCCTAGCTAACATGCCACATGTCACAATTTTAAGCATGTCCAAGCAGTGTAGTACAGCCAATGAAATACCTGAAATTATTGATATTCTATTGCTTTATAATGTATACAAATATCGTCACATGTGTGTGTACCGAAGCTGAAAATTCTAGCGCAGCCATCATAGCAATTTTCTATTAACGAAATCAAGCCATGAAATAAAGATTCAATACAATTGGAATAAAAATCATAACATGTTCACAGCTGGTAGGAGAAAATCAACAAGGACTACGGAGTGTTACTACTCCGAAGGTTTAATGCTTATCCAGCACAAATAGCATCGAGTAAATAT
The DNA here is from genome assembly GCA_946902985.2 of Meconema thalassinum. Taxonomy (NCBI): domain Eukaryota; kingdom Metazoa; phylum Arthropoda; class Insecta; order Orthoptera; family Tettigoniidae; genus Meconema; species Meconema thalassinum. The sequence continues at coordinate 347,415,332 of OX336390.1, forward strand.
GACCAACTTGCCCACCACATTTATTCCCTTGGCAGCACTGCCTAGAGATTGAAAAACACCATATGGCGTTTAATGCTGGGAGTATGCTACTTCGAACTTTGCCCAGCAATTGAAAAAAACAGGCCCTCAGTGTGTTTAAAACTTGTAAGTATGAGAAACATACAGTACGAGTGAATAGTTTCTCAAGCTGCTTTAACGGTCAAGTTTAACTACAAACATTTCCATCCTTTTTTTAAAATTTGTTTCTCACTCATACTGTACATCATATTTGCGTCTCCCCTTGAAAAATGATATATTTTGACCATACCTTGATGGTACAAAAATGAGGAGTAATTTATATCTGAGGGTATGCCAACACAAAACTTGAACACCACTGCTGTAGAGCACCAAATTTCTAACACATCATTAATAACCAAGAAAAAACAGGGAGAAAAAAAATAACAAACAAACAAACAAAAGCAAACAATATCAGGAAAAATATTAGAGAATGAGACAAAAACTTCACAACTAAATTAATTCTGACAAAGTTATGCCAACATACACATTATTTTTGTTTCTAATTTAAAATAAATACAATATTGAAAGCAAATGAAACTAGAAATAAATGTCATAATACAGAACTTCGAACACAAATACAAAATAACCAATTAAAAAACATAATAAAAGTATAATAAAACTATCACATTAAAACAAAAACAAATAATAAAAATAAAAACTTACCCAAACCTCTAGCGGCCACATCTGTGGCAACAAGTATAGGAGATTTGCCCGACCGGAACTCTAGAACACAAGGCACAAGGTTCAAAATTCAACACATATTAAAACCTCAAGGAATAATGTCACATCGAAGGCTTTGTATTTAGTGAGATGGTAGTGATAGATGCTCCCTGCATTTAATAATACGGTAATGATTTAAGTCCCTTTTAACTACCGTCAAACTTTGCCCAAAGGGGAATCTGTAACGTGACAGTAAATCTACTGACACAGCTCCATCACATTTAAGCAACCTCAAATAACTGAACTTCGCCGTTGTCCGGTCCCAAGTCCGGTATAAGAAAGGAGGATGATGGTCATGATCATCGGAACTACAATCTAATGACTACTGATGGGTCACATATTGACACCATACCAGCTACCTCAAGAGCCTTGGGACCATGATAAACTTAGCAACCTCAAAAAAAATAATGGCTAGAAAAGGGAAATATTCCATGTCTGGTTTCTTTCCAGGAAACAATGCTGGCCTTCAGATGGTACAAGTCATTCGAATACACAAGAATCAGTTAGCTAATTCTAGCAAATATATTTTTCAATGACACTTTTCCACAGCCAGACATATTAATTTCCCAGCTTCCTAAAATGTGTAAATAAGCTGTAATTGTAACACATAATTGCAAGGATGATTGATATACAGTATGTCACTCTTGTTCCAGGTTTTGATGGTGTAATAGTTCTGCCCTACAACACTAAGTGCTATTAATGCCTTTGTTCCAGAGGTGCTAATGGTCATTTGATTTACTTTATATTTCTATACCTTGTGTATCAAAAGGAGTATTAAAATTAAAAATCAAGAAAGAGTTATCATATTTCCTCGCTTATCCATCGCATAATGATCCCACCCCACCTTCCAAATTTAAAATAAAGTTTATAAAATTCCATCACATAGCGCATTAGTATTGGTGTGCAAGTAGGTTGCACATGCTGCCAGGAGCTTATAACCTGGCGTGACCTTGTTAGAAGTAACGAGTTCCTGCCCCTGTGCCTGCGGGTTATGACACACTATGTAGGAAGGAAGATTGTAGTTTTACATGACCGTGAATCTTTTGATTATGAGCCATGGGACCTCCTTTTTACGTGGAATCCGAACCACAGGACATGGCATCTCACTTCGAAAATATCACGTGCATTGACCGGGAATCGAACCCGGACCGCCTTGGTGAGAGGCATACAGCTTGACACGCTATGAGAAAATAATGGCAAGAATAGGGAAATATTCCATGTCTGGTTTCACTCCAGGAAACAATGTTGGCCTTCAGATGGTACAAGTCATTCGAGTATTTTACACAAGGATTGGTTAACTAATTCTAGTAAATGTACGAAGTACATCCAGAAAGTAAGTTCCGTTTGGTAATAACATTAAATTGTGTACAGATACAGAAAAATTATTTATTGCACAAAATTCTACAACCCTTAAACTACTTTTCCACATAACTGCCGAAATGTTGCAGGCATTTGTCGTAGCGTGGCACGGGTTTTTGTATACCTTCTTCATAGACGTGTGCCGCCTGTGTCTTCAACTAGTTGTACGTTCCGCTGCAGCGCAGTTCCGCATATGCGCGGTAGACGCTCTGTATCAAGGAGAAGAAACGTGCGCCATTTGGAGAGCGCTGTCAGCCACGTACGTGTTGCTGTGCTTGTTTACTCGTACAATGTCGGTGTTGATTGAAATTCCTGCCGCTTGTGAAATCAGATCTGTGATTCGTTTTCTGAATGCTAGAAAAGTGAAACCAATTGAAATTTATCGGCAAATTTGCTAAGTGTATGGACAAAATGCGATGAGTGATTCAATGGTGAGAAGATGGGTCCGACAGTTCAATGAAGGACGTAGTGAAGTGCACGATGAAGAACGAAGTGGGCGTCCATCTTTGGTTACAGAAGAACTGGTTAACGCGATTGATGACAAGATCCGGGAAAAACGCAGCTTTACAATTAGTGCTCTCGCTATGGAATTTCCCCAAATCTCACGATCACTAATTCACGAAACTGTTACCGAAAAACTGAACTTTCGTAAACTTTGCCGATGTTGGGTACCAAAGATTCTTACGGAGCAACACAAAACAAAACGGATGGGTAGTGCACTTCAGTTTTTGACCCGTTACAATGAAGGCGGCGAAGAATTTCTGACACAGATAGTCACAGGAGATGAAACTTGGGTTTCTTACGACACCCCTGAAAGTAAGCGGCAATCAATGGTTGGAGGCACACTTCATCCCCAGCAAAGGTTAAGCCGAAACAAATCTTGACACCTCGGAAAATGATGTGCACAGTGTTCTGGGACTGGAAAGGCATCTTACTCATTGATTTCTTACCATGTGGTCAAACAATCAACGCAGATGCTTACTGTGAGACACTTAGGAAATTGCGCCACGCAATACAGAATAAGCGCCGAGGGTTGCTGTCAAAAGGTGTTGTTTTTCTTCACGAAACGCACGACCACACACTGCAAATGTGACGAAAACCCTCCTACAGGGATTTGGCTGGGACGTGTTTGACTTCCCTCCGTACAGCCCTGACCTCGCTCCTAGCGACTTTCATCTGTTCACACATCTCAAGTCTTTCCTTGGCGGTCAACACTTCAACAATGACGACGAGCTGAAAGAAGATGTTTCCAACTGGTTGAAGACACAGACGGCAAACTTCTATGAAGAAGGTATCCAAAAACTTGTGCCACGCTATGACAAATGCCTGCAAAAGTTCGGCAGTTATGTGGAAAAGTAGTTAAAGAGGTGTAGAATGTTGTGCAATAAATAATTTTTCTGTATCTGTACACAATTTAATTTTATTACCAAACGGAACTTACACTCTGGACGTGCCTCGTATTTGTCGCAATTGGGTCACCCACCAGTAAATGACGAAAGTTTACAGAAGGTATGTTAGTGGAGATGGATTGTAACATAACGATCCATGAATTAGTGCAGAATACAAGACTGGCGCATTCGACTGGGCTTCATATCCAGAGAGGACTTATGGCGGATCATTACCATTGACAAGACCCGGGCCAAATCTTATGAACCACAGCAGAAACGCCAATCTAACGAGTGGCGTCATCATGGATCACCATGAAAGCAAAAAGACAGACCCCCACCAATGTGAAGGCAGTGCTGATTCTTGCCTATGATTAGCATGATTTGGTCTTAAGATACACTGGGGCAGGGCATACCGTTAATGCAGCGTACTATTTCTTTTTCTTTTCAAGATTATCTACTAGCAGCCCTGAGAAGGAAACAGCAATGAATCATGGATAATCCTCCCATCATTCTGCATAACAGTGTTAGGGCACACTCAGCAGGAGTTGTGTCCCAATTGTTCAATTTGAGGGGCTGGGAGGGGTTCTATCACCCACCATACCGTCTGGATTCAAGTCACTGCGACTTCGATCTAATCCCTAAAATGAAGACGGGAACTGCTTCTATACAACTGCGTTTTACTGGCCACCGACCACTCTCTTCACACCATCAACAGACTGGGCAGTGCCTAAGGAATCCATCGCTGGGAACGCGTACAGAACACTGGAGAATATATCGAAGGAAACTTAAAACTATGAATCAATAAATAAAATAATTGCCAAAACTTAAAACCTAACATATATACAGGATGATTCTTATTAACTTTTAAAACTCTCTGTAGCGACATAGATGGCATTGAGACAAGTAATTTGGTATAGGACACTTCGAACCGCAAGTGTCCGGAAATACCTTAAAAGTGATCCACAACTGTTAAACATATGATGTCATCAGGTGACGGCTCAGCTCAAGCGGTCAGGCCCGTGTACTCTTACGCACACCAAAGCATCCAAAGCAAACGTTGAATATCATATCACTCTGGCTCCATGTCCGTGTGTGCGACTTGGGCGCATGAGGTTCGAATCTGGGGCCTATCCATCATCTTTTTTTGTTCTCTCTCTCCTCTCCTTTCAAGTGGGAGCAGATTGTTTGTTGACATTAAGACACGGATTGTATTATCAATTAATATGATAAAATTGGTCCGGCCAGATCAAACATAAAATGCCAGCGTTTCGCCCCAGTGTGCCGTTGGGCTCATCAGTTGGTACAGACACACCTCACCAATACGCATGGCTAGCACATACTGAGAAGGCCATCACAAGACACAAAATACAAGTAGTATTGACATCACGAGTGATGCCAATGTGCTACGGAAGTCAAGCTCCCTTTCATAAAACAAAAACCTTACCTTGGCAATTTACATAGGCTGGGGCGAAACGCTGGCATTTTATGTTTGAACTGGCCGGACCAATATTATCATATTAATTGATAATTTATCAGATCAAACTGAAATTAACATCATATTCCCATTTGGGAATGTTTATAACCTATAAGGATTGTATTATGAATGTGATCGGGAATTTTACACCAGATTCGGTACGATGGGTCAAAATTAGTCATTCGACAAGAACTGCTGTACAGGATAACAACGGTTTGAGAGTTCTCAACCACACAGTTCAATACAGTACGTCAAACGCGAGTTGAAAATGAACCGCTTTACATTCCATGAGTTTGCAGACATGCACCTTAGTTATGGTGCTGCAAGGCGGCTGTACCAACGATTTCCGCAGAGCGTTCTGCCTTCTCACGTGACCTTCACAATCGTGAACCGACAAATTCGTGTAACGGGAGCTGTGTGCATCAGTAAGCAATGCATCCTAAGTGACTTTTGAAGCTCACTGTAACATGTTTAGTAACTGGGTTGTTGTCTAAAGCCCCATCAGTTTACCGCTTTCTCGATTTCTGATACGGTCACCGTACGTATGGGTTTTTACTATTGAATTCCTCCTTTCAGGGTAACAGCCGTGCAGGCAAAATTGGGCCTCGTGCGAGAGGAAGCAACCAAATGGAGGAAAATTTATTGGCGCATCACCCCAAAACAAGTGCACGTCGAGCCGCGGGCCAACTTGGTGTTTCCCAGTCAACGGTATGGCGAGCGCAGAATCAAAGCGGACGCAAAGCCTATCGGAAAACGAAGGTTCAAAAGTTAAACAAAAGGGACTATGCACCTCGAATGGAATTTTGCGAATGGTACCAACAAACCCAACAGAATCCCAATTTTTCTCCACTTGTAATGTTTTCCGACGAAGCAAAATTTAATCAGGATGGGATATTTCATTCAAAAATAACATTTATTGGTCCAATGCTAATCCACATCAAATGTATGAACAGGGTCGTCAAGAAAAATTTAGAGTGAATGTATGGGTAGGTATTTTGGGCGACTGACTAATAGGGCCTTACATTTTACCCTACCGTCTAGATGGCCGTACCTTTGAATTTTTTTTTAGATAGACTCTGCAAGAGCTGCTTGATGATGTTCCGTTGGAAGTAAGGGCTAACAAGTGGTTGCAACACGATGGAGCACCACCCCACTACGCTCGCGGTACGCGAAATTTCTTAAACCGGGCATATCCCAATAGGTGGATTGGACGGCTAGGACCTATTCACTGGCCGGCAAGATCCCCAGATTTCAGTCCCCTTGATTTTTTCTGTTGGGGCTGAATGAAGGAACTGCTGTACGGCACACCAGTAGAGGATGAAAAGGACCTCGTAGCCTGCATTGCCACAGTTGCTCTAATAATTCATGAAACAGAAGGTATTTTTGAAACTGTGTGCCACGGAATGATTAGGAGATGCGATGCTTGCATTCAAGCAAACGGTGCAAATTTCGAACACCTTTTGTAGACATTAGCCATTTCTTTTTCGTTGAAGAATAACGAAAAGTATGTTCTTTTGTTATTGTTTTCTTTACAGAACATCTGTGTTATCTGACTGAGTACAGGTATTCTTTTGCACTAAATGCTTGATAATTTCCTTGTGTTTCTGTTTCTTCGAAAGCAACAAATTAATGTAATTGACGAAAAATCCAGGGTATTTAGATAAAAGAGAATGAAAGAGTACTGAGAGGACTGAACTGTGCTCAAATGTTTAAAATAAAGGCTTGTTTGTTTTAAGTTTTTTTTTCTTTTGTTCACTTTTGCTGTGGCTCGTCTTTGTTAGCAGCTTTAGTACGATGAAAATAACTTCCCGAGTTACAAAATGCACGGTATTACCCTTTCACGAATTGATTGCCGGCGGTCGAGGTGGGAACTATTCTCTGTTTACTTGTGTCACACATCACTCTGCTTCGTTGACAGGTACAGTTGCGCGTGTAGGATACGATTCAGCTCCAATATCTGTCCGTGGTGACATAAGCTCCTGTGACGCTTATCTGCGCTTCTAAGACAGATAGCGCGCGCAATGCTGCTTGACTCATGTGCAGAGAGCACTGTGTCATCATTGTGACCTCCTCTTTACCCTGCGGGGCTCCTGCTACAATAATCAACAAACGGTGGCGCAGCCATGCTCAGCGGCAATCAAGTCTTAAATGGGTAATACAAGTTATTCCAGGGTTTTTTTCCCCACCAACACAACAGGAAAATCCCTTTTTCCGATGAAAAAAGAAGTAAATAAACAGGAAATAAAGGAACAGAAATTTCATATCTTTTGTTTATCCCACAAAATAAAACGTACGTAATGTAACTTAGCATGAATCTACAGAATGAAGCTGTCCAGTTCGTAATTCATAGTTTTTATTTGAAAATTAGTTAGCTTTCTAATGAAATCTACCTAAAACAACAACTGATGTGTTATTTTGCTGTTTTTCTGTAACAGGACAGTGTTAGACTGTGCACGATTACAATTCCGGTTTTATGGCATAAAACGCACGTTTTCCTTGTTTAATTTTCCTCTTGTCTCTTCAAATTTTACAATGAAATAAGATGACGGAAAAAAGTCGTAATTGCTGAACATTGTGTACACAGTGGCAAAAGTGACGATACGTGATTTAATTAGGCAAAATATGGACAACACGGGTTTTCCTTTTTCTGCCCACAGCAAGAAAGTCGGTGATTCATACGCAAAAATAAAAGTGTTGCTTCCACATGAAAGGCAAAGAGAGAGAGAAGGCTGCTGGATTAAGCACGGAATCGAACCTCGAACCCCACGCGCTCGAGTTGCACACGCAGAAACCGAGCCAGAATGATATGACATTCAACGTTTGCTTTGGATGCTTTGGTGTGTGTAAGAGTGCAATGGGCCGGACCGCTCGAGCTGAGCCAGCACCTGATGACGTCATGTTTAACAGTTGTGGTTCACTTTTAAGGTATTTCCCGACACCTGCGACCCTATGTGTCCTATATCAAATTACTTGTCTCAATGCCATCTACGTCGCTTCAGAGAATTTTAAACTTTAATAAGAATCACTCTGTGTGTATATATATGTCACCCAGACACCCTATGGATATAATTATGTTGTAATGTTGTATTGAGTATTCTAGATCTTGTTTTGATTTGAACAGGCAGGTATGGGCAGTTACTGTTTGTCTCTAGCATGTAGTGGTCTACAGGGACAGAACGAGAAGCAAGTTGGCCTTGTTGGCCACGGACGTCCTTAAAATAGTGAATTGCATTTATTCTCATAAATACACACTGCAATTTTGTTCCAGTAAGTTAGTAACTTTCCTTTCTCTTCTATGTGCCTACCTTGTGTTCATTTCAAATTTCTATGCCAACTGCTTTACTTGAATTGTTTAATTTGCTGCTCATATGTCATATTGAAGTTATTCAGCCAAAAACCCTAGGAGAAATTGATGGTAACATACATGTACTATATTGCTTCTTTATAATTAGATAAAAGTGATATGAAAAACACTATTCAAGAAAAGACAGTGGAGTTGCACTTTGGCCTGCTATATTTAGGCATAAGGCTAGAACTACAAAAAGTCAGAAAAGCTGGGTAAAAAAAAATATTTTAAAAATTCCATTGAGCTCTCTATATACTGGCACAAGAGTGAAATATTTTTATACAAAAAATTAAACCTTGAATGACTGGCACAAAATTTAGGGAAACCTTAGAAGGAGTGCAATGAAACTTCAAACATGCTACTGCAGGGGACAGATCAAAAGTTTTAAAGAAGTAAACATACTGTTGAATACATACCTGCCAACCTCTCAAAATGAAAAATTGGGAGATACAACGCGGCGGCGACGGGGGGGGGGATGCAACATAATACATACACAGGCTAAGACATTGCAGCAAATATATAAGTTACACTATTTATTAAACTGTACATGACTAACATGATATGACATCCCAGTCTACAAATGTACTTAAGACTGAGTAATTTTAAATTCTCACTAGTCTATCAAACAAGCATACCTTTCTTTCGAGCGCACTCAGGCATACAAAACTAGTGACGTATCAAAGAACATATTATTGGTCGTTGTTGCAGATGACTGAGGCTGATTTTGCCCTCTTCAAAAAGGTCTTGCTATATTCTTGCTCAAAACACTTCCCTTTCTGAATCGACTTCAGAGTTATAAGTTTGTCCAAAGTCTTGTCAGAGAGAGATGACCTGAACATCCTCTCACACTCTGCATTACTATGCAGAATGGTCAGAATGGAAAGCATAACTTGAGTACCCCACCACTACATAACATCTGGCCTACCAGTGCCCACTTCACATCAATTCTCTCTTCTTCAATAGATGTCACATCCTCAAGTTGGAAGTTACAGAATTGGGAATGTAAAGCATCCATTTCCTCATTAAAATTGTCTTGAGTGTCTGTTAACATGCTAGGAAATTTATCTACAAAAAAAACTTAATTTTGGAAAATGAAATGTCCCCCTTTCCACTATGCGAGATACTGAAATCACACCTACAGACACTACGAAATGCAAATGTTGCGCCTCTTCTTGACTAAGTTATATGCGGAATCAGGGTGTCTACTGTAAGGATGAAGTAAAAATTAGTTACTTTTTAGCTACCTTTTAGTTAATTTTAGTTACCTTTGAATTCAAGATACGTCTGCGGTCTGCAAGCAAAGGGGCTCATCACGCGGTGAAGAAAGACAGCAATGAACTCTGTTTAAAGTGGTAAATACAATTCACTTAGGGAGTTATAAAAAGAAAAAATAACAAATAAATACTAAATATTTATTATCAAATGAGTTGTTTCAGCTATTACGTCGTCTTGTGCACAAGGCGTTTTTATAATTGCCAAGAGGTTGCTCTGCTCTTGACCGTGGCGAGAGTTCCTTTGTCCCCGCGGTAGATCACGAAGAAATTTATGGGACGTTACGTGATTGTAACCGAATTCTGTCTTCACAGTCAAGTACGGCAAAATTTCGAGATGTTACACGATTGGCGCTGGTCTCACCCGTTTGTCGAGATTCCCGTGGTTTTCGCGATAGAACACTGATAAATATCGCGATTTAGATTATCTGTGTCACATTTAGTCGTTCGACGAGATTTCCATTGTCCTTGAGGTCAGGCGCGAGAAAATATAGCATTAATATGCAATCGGCGCCACTTGCTGCCCGTTTGACAATAATAGACTACAGTTGTCCTCGTCATTGAATGCGGAGAAATATCGCGATGTATCGCAATCGCTGACGCTCTCGGCCGTTTTACGAGATTCAAGTTGTCCTCGCGATATTATGCATACCGCGCCACACCCGGCCGTTGAACTATTGTCTATTCGTCCTGACAGAATGGTGGATGCAAGCTCAGGGTTGGGCATGGTTAAAATTCAAGAGTAGTTATGGACAAGTTGTATGGCCGGCGCCGTGATTCCCGCTGCCCCTATGCTGTGGTTGGGAGCTCATCAGTTCAGGGTGGATCACGAGGAGAAAGTAGTATCGCGACGCTACGTAGGCTGTCATTTCTAAGTGGGTAGATGCACTTCTCGCTCCCCGTACGCTTTTAAGTATATGGTCATGGGAAAAGTAGCGAGTAGGTTTTGGAATGTTTCGTGATTGATGCCGACGGGACTCCCGCAGTCCTCGTGGTCACAAGTTCACGAAAGGGGACGGGTTGTATGATTTTACGCTACTGACGTCGATCTCGGTCCATTTCCCGCAGGCAAGTCGTGCGGTCAGCCAGCCGTATTGAGTATGAATGTTCGAAGTAGGTATCAAATATTAAGAATTATTCGGAGAGGATTGCACGAATAATACGACTAGAGGACACGTTTTCTTTCGAATGCGAATCACGAATTATACAAGTTATACAATTTTTCAAAATAACCGGTTAGATTATAATATATCCGATGGAACCAAAGTTCGAAGGAAAAATCGACATATAACGGAATTTCGAATTAACCATACTGGATGTCACAAATTTACGAGACAGATTTTTAAAATAAATTACAGCCTACGTATTTCGAATCTTTTTCAAAATCGTTTTTCGAAACGGAAACATTTCGCAAGATTGCGACATTAAATTATTTAGCGTATTTCTGGACTTCGATTTGACAGTCTCCAAATAAATGCGAGAAATGCGAGGTTTCTGATTAATTTCAGAAGTTTTCGCGAATAAACGTCTCGCGAAAAGTCAGGTTTTCTAATAACACAGATAAATATTTCACACAAAACTAAAAAGTCATCTTGATGCCGAAAATATACGCTGAACGATGTATACCACTCAGGGTAGCCTCAGTATGCATTTCCTCGAGGTCGGGCACGGTGAAATATAGCTTATGCGGTCGGCGCCGCTTGCGTGAAACTCGCTCCATCGCAATCTCTGAGCCTAGAGGCGCGAGCTTAAATGATTCAATCCACCTTCGGAAAATTTTCGTTAACCGTATGTAAATTTCGTTACCCATTTGTAAAATTCGTTACTTTCGTTACCGGTCAACATCCTGGGAATGTTATCTTTGTACACACTTTTAAATGTCACATCATATTTCTTCGCCATTTTACCGAGGAACCGACGCAATCACTCCGCTCGAAAAATCACAATAGCCTACCGGCATATTAACGCCAACAACATCTAACTAAGTTAAACACAAATCATATAATTTCACGTGTGCAACAGATACAATATTCCGCAGCGTACAACTACCTCTCACCCACTGGTCATTATGCAAAGCATCTAGGAACAAGCGCTGAATTAACGTTCGACGATTTCAAACGAAGACTTATTCGAAGCCAACTTTTTAGAACAGCAGGACGCGACGCGGGAGTTAGTACGCAGTTGTTGATTATTGATAAAGAGCGAAACTGCGGTATCGAGATATAACTTCAAAACACGTAAAGTCGATCCGTTCGATAGACGACACATTAAATCCAAAATTATGCGTGGGATTTTTGAAAAATCGGGAGAATTAGTACGTTAAGCTGGAGGGCGGGAGAAATGGTCTAAAATCGGGAGTCTCCCGCCTAAATCGGGAGAGTTGGCAGGTGTGTGAATATAACAACCTTATACACTATAATAAGCAACCACGGTAAGATAGAAAATGCACACAAGAACAGGGACAGAGAGAAGCAGTCCATGCGTGAAGGAAAGTTCCCAGAGCTGGAAACAATGCTGCTGAAATGGTTCAACCAAGCCCTTGCATGAACATTTCATTAATGGACACACGTTCATGAGAATGCAAGCTACCTAGCGATTCAAATGGGAGCAGCAGATTTTGCAGCATCAAACAGATGGATTGCATATTTAGAAACTATTTAAAAATGCATATGGAGAGAAGCTGCAAATGCTTATAGGTCGACAGTTGAAAGTTGAAGGAGATAGTTTCAAACAACCGTGATAGCTCCTGTACACTTCTGACGATTTCTTGCATGTTGGCCAGTTTTAATCATGAATGCGTCAGAAATTTCTCCTCTAAACTTGACTACTAGTTGAAGTTTTTGCAAGTTCTATAAGTTTAATTAGTTTCGGGCCGAGTCCAAAATTGAAGGCTCATGTGAATCATATGCCTTGAGGCTATTTTGTTTCTTGTAGTATGTCATAAATAATTTAAAGTGGCGTTAACTGAATAGTTGGAACAAAACAGTTCAGTTTCTTAATATGATTCCTCCACACAAACTACTGAATCAATTGTTATGAAAATCAACATATACCTTTATAAGATAAAATACGGTAGTTAAGTAACTGAAAAGGCAATATCATTCTCTGTCACCAACTTTACAATTAATCAATTGTTAAAGAAAGAAAAAAAAAAGGTATATTTATGACCTTACTATTGAAGTTAAATATTTGAAACTAAATACACTTGAAGATTTCATGGCTTGCAATTTAACTTAGAATCATAGTTCCAGTTCTTCAGACTTATTAATTGAAAATTTTTCTTCGATAAGATTAAAAAGAGCTTTGTTTTTGAAGCAATGCACAAATATGCAGCCATTATTCTAAGTTAGATTATTGCACATATGCATATAAAGGTATTGTGAACATTTCAAGTAGATTGATGCAGTAATTTCCGAGATATCGTACCTTATTTGCAAAAAAATAAAAATAAAAGAATGACTTGTGACGTGTGCCACGCCACTTTCAGCTGACATAAACATAAAACCCTAACCTGAGATACTCAATTCCTGCCAAAATTTACCCATCCCTGTATTTCCTGTTTTAAGCGAACCCTTCGTGATTTCCTTCACTTACCAAATCTCTGAAGAACATTGTGGCCTATGTCGACAGTTGCAAATTTGGACTATGAACACCTTGTAGACGAAATCTTCCAGGATATAATATCGCACTCGCTGTCAAAACACGCGAGGTATAACTCCGGACATGATGAGCACTGATTCTGGAATTTAGTGTTTCCTAACCTCAAAAATAAACTTGTGGAATTACGCATTTATGAAAACAACATCGCCTGTATCGATTGTTCCGACCATGAAAATCGCGAGATGTATCGATCGCCGGGAGATGACACGAGACGAGCGCATAGCGACCGACCAGTGTGACCAACTCTCGCGAAAGTGAACACGGAAGTGTCTTGCGGACTACGTTCAAGAAGCCAGGGGATTCTGGTGTGCGTGTGTGCTACGACTGCTCTATTAAAATTATTGTGCCGTTTGCATATATGTTGGACGTTCGTGCGTGGGAGACTCTCTTCTTGCCTGACTGTGATACTAGAAACATCTCCGGGGGATTCGGATACCCCGGCATATAGGACAGGTATCAGCCTCCTCGTGGGGCGGTTTTAGTTTTGGCTAGTTTCATTTAACATGTAGTGATGTAAGTTCCAGGAAGTGTGATGTTTCTTTATTGTTCATCTACTTATTTGGGTTGTGTTTGTATTTTTCTTTCTGCGTAACTGCGTCGTGGAAATATTTTACCTCGTGGTAATGGCGCAACATTTTGAGCTTCGGCCGGATAATGGGTTGATGTCCCCCTCTGTTTAATATCTGAATTGTTTATCAATTTTTCTTCTTCGGAAGCTAGTTTTTCATTGTGGGAAATCTTTCTTGTTTTTGGGCGAGGGTTTTCTTTGTTCTGCAATCGTAGGCGTCCTTTGGTTTGGTTCCAAATTTATTTATTATTTTCCTGTGACATCAAGCTTCTTGGAATTTTCTCAATTGCAGCCATGTAGAGTTTTATTTATTTTAGTTTTAAGAGGTCCCTGTCCTTTCTTTCGTCACCTTACGTCCACGTGGTGTTTGTAGGTTACGTGACATTTTTCTCTTGGTTTACCTTCTTTTACGCCCCTCGTGCGTCTCACCTTGGTTTTATAACATATCTGTAGTTCTGTAAAATGTCAGATTTAGTTTAAATCTTGGTATTTCCAGGGTGGCATCCTATTGTGTAACGGTCTCTTGGGGTACCGTTATCCTCCGCCATTTTTTTAAGAGAGAGGTGTTCTTGTCGGGGCCCATGGCGGTCGTGTGATACCATCCGCTCCGTTTTCTGGAGTCTGTCATTTGTAATGTAGTCTTTTCATTTCATTTCGTTCTCTTTTCCCTTTAAGTTGTTCAGGATGTGTACGTACGTGTGTTTGTAACATATTTCCATTCCGTGTGTAACTTGTAAATTCATCCTGGTATTGCGCAACCATCGCAGTGGCATTTCTTGTTATTATGTTTGTTCTGGGGGATTTGTGCGCACGTGTTCCCAAGTTCAAATCTTGTGTCAATCCATTGGCTAGGGATAGCTTTCTCTTGTGTAACTGTTTGCTAAGTGTAAGATATTACCATTCTGTGTACCTGCTCATTTCATAATCCGGATGGTCTCAAAAGCATGTAGGGTGGTGTGCCGTGCCACATAGCGTTACAGACCTTGTGACCGTCGTTTCTAGGACAATTAATTCATGTGTGATAAAATCAGTTTGATATGGTAATCTCTTGTGCCTAAAGAGTGTAGTTCTGGTAATACATACCCCTCTATTTTGGTAATTACTACTTTATTTGGCCTTTAACGTCCCATCCCCAACCCTCAAGACAGCTGCGGTGGAATGATCCTCACCAGGTAAGTCTTCCACATTCCAAGCTTGTGGATAAAACGACGTACTTCCTCTCTTGTACATCTGAGAGTGTCACCCGAGTACGTTGTCAACACCGGCCGCCGAGCCAAAGCCATCAAGTCCCGTAAAGGATGTCTTGGGGTCGCCGTTGGTAAGTTTCCTTCGGGTTGGCAGGCCCTCAAGGGAGTTTGTCGAGCTGGAGGTAAGAAGAAGGGAGCGAGAGAGAGAGGGGGGTGACATGACTGTGAAAGAAATGTCCGCAAATAGATAAAGAAATTGCAAAAAAATAAAAGTTGTAAAGAATGACTGTCAAAGAAATGTCCGCAAATAGATAATGAAGAAATGGTACATGTTGACAAGCCCATATCTTGGAAAAAGATCAACTTTTTGTTCCAAACAAACTTTCTATGGTATTTGAATATGCTGACAACCCAAAACTGCAAAAAAGAGGAAATTGATTTCTTCCACCAAAACCCCTCCAATCTCGCCACACCCGCCGTGCAACATGAACTAGCTGCGGGCAGGCTGACATTTCAGCCAGTTACCCATACGAAGGCGCTCAGCACGGACCCCGCCTCGCTCATGTAAGTAGTGACGATACACGCACGACTCCCTCATGCAGTCGTTGCTATCAACTCAATCTGGTTTAGCATTTACAGATTAACATCCAAGAGCACAAATGTCAAACAGGGAAGAGTAAACACAGAGCAACGCAGCTCTAAGATCAGCTTAGTGTTTTAAACCGTTTAAAAATTGTTTTCATCTTTTATTTATCATCCGTCATCTCAGTGTCATTTTCACCACCATATTATTATGTATTTTAATGTGTGCGACGTTCACCAAAATGGTGACTATAATGGACTGAGATTTTGCTGAATAGGCTGAAGATGGACTGTTTCATGGTCCAAAACATGTACCTGAAGAGGTGATAGCGCTTCAAAGTAAGTTGTGTTGCAGAGTGGAAGTAAGATTTAGGGCCGGTTGCACCACGAGGCCGCTTAAACCCTGCTTTGCTAAGGGTGGTTTACGGTTAAGCGATCTTAAATACGACGACTTAAGGCTGGGTGTTGCACCAACTCGTCTCGTACTTCGCTCAGGTGAACTGAGTTTACGGTGGGAGTCAAAGATCTTCGTTGCGTGAGAAATGCTTCCTGCAGCAAAGAATACGTAGTCTTACCGTTATGCCAACATAATCCCAGCCATGCTGGATTACTTGCGTAACGATCATATGCAATATAAGGAAAGAATGACAACTTAAGTATCTAGGGAGCTATTTGAACGCTATTATTGTATTCGCATCATACATATAATATGAAATAATTTCGGCAGTATTGATCCTCCGAGATTGATTTTGTTTGTTATGTTGGTCACGGTTATCATTTTGTTTCTAGCCGTCGCAATAATTTTCCACGACTACAGCTGTTCTACTTTTGGGGTTGGCGACCAAAAATACATTACTAGTTGTAGAAAGAATTGCCTACTGTATTTGCGAGACGTGAGCATCAGCTGGGAAAACCGTTGTTGAAATATAATGCAGTGTATTTTCCTTATCATTACGGTAGCCTACTTCCTGAACATGTTATTGACTACACCCCACATTGAGGTGGTCGCATCTTGCGAAGGTTATGATTTCTTACTTGGTTTTCATTATATCGCTTGTTTATAAATACGCATATATTATAGCATTAAGCACGTATAGTGCGTATTTTCTAATGATATATATATACAGTATGTATACGAATGACACAGCATGTTGTATTGCAAGCATCCACAATAGGCTAGTTCGTCATTGGCTATGGATTTCTACATCCGTCCCTGGGCTAATATTTAGTTCAACAACCAAAAATGTACATTGCGTTACTGCCAATATAAAGAAGAGTATTTCATTTTACGTTGTCAAAAGCTATGATATCTGTACTACAAGCAACCGCGATTTTATTAGTAACGTGAAGGAAATCCCTGTGGCAACGCGTTGAAAGAATGTTATACGTATATATTTAATTTGTATCGCAGAATCCACACTATGTATGCTTTATATTATAACGACTGAGTAATTATAAAACAATAAAAACAATAAAAGTCAAGCAAAAATATTCCTCCCCGCTGGTAATCGAACCCCGGCACTCCGGGCGAGAGTCCGAATTGTTATCCACTCAACCACGGATGACGATATACGTTACCCCTTTATCAACAGGTATAGTACTAATGCTTAGCAAGTGAGCACACGGAAGAAAATATCTCTTCAGTGTATTGTGCCGTCATTATAAACCATTTAAATAATGTATTTTTATTATTATTTCGTTGACTACATTATATAACAACACCTCCAACCTACTGAGATATGGATCAGACACAATGGGGCCGGCCGCCATTTTGGCGTATGAGTGAACGGATTAAACCATCCTTAAGTCTTAAACCACCGTGCACGGCCGCTCAATCTAAGCCTCGTTTAAGCCATTGCTTGTGGTCTGGTGCAACGGCCCACATCCTTGAGGATAGTTTAAACCACCCTTATTTCGTTAAGCGGAGCTGGTGAAACCGGCCCTTAGTGGATTAAAACCTAAGTTAGTGCCACCTTAAGAGTAATGATTTATTCAGCAGTACTTCTCGACGGTCGAAAACCTCCTTGGTACTCTACTAACTTTTCTTCTAATTGTTCTTTAATTCTACTGTAGCCTATAAGATCAGGAAAATATTTTGTATGAACAGTCTAGGAGAGATAAACTTCTAGGATTAGTCTTGTCACCCTGTTTGTGAATATGATGTAGCTGTCGTCTAATGGTTAGGAAATTTTTCTGTAACCCAAATTTTATTTAAAGCCATTGTGTAAAGAAATCCAAACTGTATTACAGTAGAACGTTGTTTATCCGGACGTCAAAGAACCGGAACGTCAATTATCCGGACAAACAAAAATAAAAGATTGAACAGCGCGCGCGTACTGTTGTTATGCGGAAGTGAGCGCTGCCTACAGTAGTAAGTCGGTTCACGTTTTCAATTGTTGTCTCTGCTGTCCCCTACAGTTTGTTTACTCTCTAATGTTTCAACGTGTTACAGTGTGAGTGTGAGTAAAACTGTACTGTATTACGTTGTGAAAATTGCTTCTACGAGTGGCAAAAAAGAAATCGCAAAGTTTTATCGATTGAGAATAAGATGAAGATCATTAATGAACTGAGTAAAGGTGAGAGTGTGCTGTGTCTTATAAGAACTTACAGTGTTGAAAAATCCACAATTATTTATGATTTGAAGAACCGAAAAGGTGAAATTCTGAATCAAGCATCGAAGTTACATAGTGAAGAAAGGTCTAAAAAGAGAAAACTACGAGATCAGCTACGGATGAAAAATTGGAAGAAGTGGCGTACTTATGGTTTATTCAGACAAGAAGTAAGGGATATCCCATTTCTGGACCTTTGTTATGTGAAAAAGCATTGCAACTAAATAAGAAGCTTAGTGGTTCTCACTATAAAATGAACGCATGTTCGATTATCCAGAACACTTTCGGTCCCAATTGATCTGGATAAATGACGTTCTACTGTACTTGCATTTTTCCACAATTCTGATTTCGACATGCCTTATAGCTAGGGATAGGAAAAATTCGCGATTGCGAATTTCGCGAATTATTAAATGAAGTAATACACAGATGGTAATGTGTTTTAAAAACCCTAAAATGGCGGGGGAAAAATATTCACATGAAGACGCGAATTTCGCGAATTATGCATGAATTTCGCATGAAAACGGGAATTTTAGCTTTTTTCTTTTATTCTTTACAGTGCACTTCCGATAATTCGCGGCAATTAATGCACGAATTTCCGCGAAATATTGAAAACTGTGAATTATCTACAGTAATGTTTTAAAGCCTAGCAAAGAGAAAACTATTGGTTAAAAATATTGAAATGTATTTTATGAACATGCAAAAGAAAATATATAATACTTTATAACATAGTATTGTAAGACACACTGTGGATTTTACCAATATTAAAAACTAAGAAAAATGACTGTCATCACTTTTTGTTTCTTAGATGGTTTATTTTTCTAATTTTAGATTGTACAATTCTGAAGAAAACAATATATGAGAACGAAAATTCATCTTGATTTTCTATATAAAAGATAAGTGTAACTAGAGACACACTAGCTTGACTGTGGGAACTTTCGGGATTTCCGTTGCATCACTCCTGCATTCTATACGTACTGGATCTCAGTTTACCTCACCGACAGTCAAATTCCATACAATATCCTCATGTCTGAAACCATGATTGTCTTTATCAAAGTCTAACTACTGGATCTCACTTTCTTCTGCATCTTGACATTCATCCAGGTTTTGCCCTAATGTCATCTTAGTGAGACCACCTTGCCCGTTCAAAATATCGTCGTCACAAAGCAGACAAACGCTTGTTTTTGTGCGAGTGTAGTAGCGGTAATCTTCTCCCATGACTTGACTGCATGGAGAGCATCCAACAAACACGGAAAGATTGGAAACTTAACGGTAGATAGCGGGCCTCACTTTCTGCATACAGCGATCTCTAACAATCTGGGAAGTCATCCTAGCAAGTTACAGTACTTAGTACAGCAAGATTATCTGCCCCTTCATCCTAGTATCTACCCGATGTGTGGCGTCATATAGTCCGCCTTTCAGACATGAATATCTAGATGGCAAGTATCCAGATCAAAATGTGCCACTGTTTCCTGAACTATTAACCAGTTGGTCTTCTTGGTGTCATTCTGTAGTGTGCCTGCCAGAGTACTTGAAAGATATTTTGCAATTTATGAGTGACGTAGTAGGGACGGATAACTCTGGAGTTGATTTTCTCAACAATGTTTCACATGACGAAATACTTGAGATTTCAAGAATTTGGCACAGACATCACTGAACTCATCCCCTTATTAGAAGGCCACATCCAACTGTTCACCTTATTGATGGACATTTACGGAGAATTCAGCAAGCCCTTAAACTTGCTGTTTCTGGAAAGTACTGTACCAACATTAAGGAGCAGTTGGAGGGTTGTGGAAATGTGTTAAAAAGAGGGAAAATACATTCAGTTTTAGTAAATGCTGGGTCCCATGCTCTTGGAAAATTAATCAGCTTGAGATCCGTTGACCCTGGGAACAAACAAGATTTACAAATGTGTGCATTTGATCTGGCAGAAATAGTGCCAATGAACATCAATGAGGACCTTGCAAAGAAAATTAAGAAGTTGCCATTCTGCGGAACACAGGAAGAAAGTGAGGTGTTAAGAGGATACAAAGAACTGCAAACTTTAATCAAGAAGCAGATGCATGACAGGACCAAGACAGACATTGTTGGAGTTTTGCAAAGAATGATATTTGTATTTCCTAAGTTCTCAGAATCTGTGTTGAAAACCATTTGGATCCCCTGTTCAAACGCTGTGAACTTTTGTTTTTCAGTTTACACTAGCACGTTAAGTGATATGCGTCACCGTTTGTCACAAGAGAATTTTGATCTCTTCACTGAAGTATACTTGGAAGGATGACTGAAATGTGTTATGTTAAGCATGTTATCCATGATATTTAAAAAATCCCGCCAAAAATTTATGATTTTGAAAGTACCGAAAAGTTCACTTGAAACCACCGAATTTGCCACTTCAAAATACCACTTTCTTCACTCTGAAATCACCGAAAAATTCCAATCTCTACTAGGGAATGGAATATTTCGCGATCGCGAATTATGAAAAAACGTACCTTTATATGTGTAATTACTATTAATATACAACCTGCAACCCTTTTCATAACGATTTGAGCTCGCAAAAAAACGCGAATTTCGTATAATCTCGCGAATTTGCTATGTTTTCGCGAAAAATGCGCGATTTTTGGTGCAATTAACGAAAAGAACGCGCGAAATTCCCATTTTGAAGCAATTTACCGGTAATCGATCTTTTTCAATAGTATTGAGATCACGCTCAACAATCGATCTTTCGTAGAGTGATTTCGAGATATTGTGGTTAGTCTTGGATTGCAGTTCTATATTATCGAATGCATGTCGATATTATCGACATTTACAATCGCTTCCGTTGAAGTCGAACCTGCTTTTATTTTCCGCCAGCAACACGGAGAGAAGCGTGTGTATGAGTAGAGGTATTCCGTTGTGTGTGCGTATTTGAAAGGCTACAAAATGTCTAACCGTAAAATATCTGCAAGGGATAGAGCTTTCCAGTACGAAAAGCATGGGATTTATTGTTCTGATAAGAGTACCGTGATGTGCAAGTTTTGTAACTGTCTTGTGTCCTGGGAAAGAAACGATACCATCCAAAAACATTTGGCGTCTGTAAAACACGTCACGGCGTTCAATTCTCGCAAAGAAGGCGAATCATCTCGCGTTCAGACATCAATTGCCACGTGTTTTAACAATGTGCAAAACAAAAAGAAAACCAGTGAATATCTTGGGAAACGTGGAGCAGAGACATTTTTAAAAGCAAACATACCAATTTCGAAGCTGGAAAATGAACATGTGAAATCATTCATGTATGAATTCATAGAAGGTAAGGTGGTGGTGTGTGTGGTTTTTCTTTTTTCCTTTCCCCCTGTTACTAAATTTACGTAATTTCACTGTTGAAAACATTCAGTACCAGTTGGTTACGGCATGTAGTGAGACCTTCATGGGCGCGGCTTTTGTCAGTTAAAGCGATTAAGTGCTGGCGTGAACAAACTGCAATTAGGCCTATGTTTGGTCTGTATATTTTATGCAGTCCTCGCAAGTTTAGGGGACTGAAGACATATGATAAAGGAACCACATTTTGTTCTTCCTGCTAGTCGCGTGCAGCATGTATAACCATGAATGACCGGCGTTTGTTTTTAGAACGAAGGTTGAAACTTCCAATGCCGGGAAGCAAAAGTTAGGTTAGAGATCCAACATGGCGCGGCTCGGACTACGTCACACAGTTTGGCCACGTCTGCGGAGTGACATGGACATCGCCGGGAACCGAAAGTTAGGTTAGAGACGAACTACGTGACAAATTGTTGGTTAGGATTATTGGCTAGTGACAAAACTATTGGTATGGTTGGTTAGGCCATGAAGTGTTAGGCCATCTGATCTATTAGCATATTATTATTATATTACAAAATCGTGGTACAATTTAAAGTTTGAAGATATCAGATATCATACAGTCCAAGTCTACTAGAGTGACATTTTAGGTTTATAGAACTACTAGTTCAATTTTCTAACTTGCTGTGTAAAGGGCTGCAAGAGCATTTAAATTGCTGAGTGGCTGGTAGTGAATGTGTTAATAAGAACACAAGATGTTCATAAAATTTTCGAACTTTTCTTTTCAACTTGTATAGCTTAGGTTACTGTACATATGCTACTTAGTTGGTGTAACGTTACTTGTCATCTAGTATGTACAATTCAACTTTTTTTTTTTAATTCGGGAAGTAATTTTTAAAAATATTAATGTGTTGCAGGAGCTGGAGATATTCCTTGTACCAAAGTGATCAGGGAAAAGTATATTCCAGAAATGGTGAATGAAAGGGTGGAAGAAATTAAGAGCAAACTTTCAGGACAGAAATTGGTTGTGTATTGTGATGAAACCACAAACAAACGTGAAGAGTGTATTTTTGTTGTCTTATTTAAAGCAATAAAGTCTTCAGCTTCTGTGGAAGTAATTGTCGGTGACACACACACACTCGAAACAGCAGATTCAAAAACCTGCTCTAGAGCAATTTTGGACACACTGAAAAAATATGACATTGAGCTTGATGACGTTGTGGCCCTTGTGTCAGATTCAGCACGTTACATGGTAAAATGTTTCTTCGACATACTGGGAAATATTCTAAGTGATGGTGTTCTGATTGTCCAGTGTTGGGCACACAAGCTAAATTTAGTGTTGAATGTGTAAGGTAAACACTAGCAAGATTTGCAGCTTGTTGTATCGAAAGTGAAGTCTGCATTTTTGAATACGCGGAAATGAAAGCATCTCTTCGGGACGTTTCTGGACAGTAAATACCCAGGACGGTGTATACCACTATTTACCATGCCCGTTCTTACAAGGTGGTCATCTTGGTACGAATCAGTGGTATATCTTGCTGAACACATACGAGATGTTGTGGCATTCATGAAAAGTGAGGAATTTTGTGGGCAAAATGCTGGGGTTGATTTTCTTCAGAATATTAAGGAAGATGAATTAATTTCTGCTGAAGTACAGTCTTCTTTTGTAAGGGATGTGGGTAGTGGCATTGTTAACCTCATTAATTTTCTAGAGAGTCAGTCCTATCCTACTGTCCCATTTTTGGAAGGTCGCCTAAGACAGATAGAACAAACAATAAAGGTTGCTGCATCTGGGTATCATAGTGCCAAAGTAATGGAATTACTGCAAGCTTCTCACAGTGCTACTTTGAAACATAAAATGAAAAGCAAGATGACCAATGCTGCATCACACAGTTTGACTAAACTAACAACTTTAAGGAGTGGTGATCCTGCTCGGGATTTCTACAAAGCTGCAAGAGTGTTTGATCCTGCCGAAATTGCATGTATGACTGTTGATGGTAATCTGACGAGAACCGTGAAACATCTGCAGTTCTGTTCGAAGCTAAGTGATGATGTCGTTCTAACAGGCTACAGCGAACTGCAAAGAGTCGTGAAAACTAAGCTTGCTTGTGATGAACGAGTGGACATTATTTCTGTGTTGCAGGGAATGACGATAAACTATGCTGACTTTGCACAATCTGTGCTAAAAGTGATATGGATGCAGTGTGCAAATGCAGACTGAACGCTTTTTCTCATGCTATAATAATGTGTTGTCTGACAAGCGCCATCGCTTGTCTGCAGAAAACACCAGTCTTTTTTCTGAAATGTATTTTGAAAGCTAGATTGTGAAAATACCGAAAAGTTCGATTGAAAACCCCGATTTTCCCTTTTTAAAATCCCACTTTCTGCACTTCCAACTCACCGAAAAATTCCAATCTCTATTCATAGCGCACCTAACGAAGTTTAGCTAGCCGTATCCGCGGGATAATGTAAGAGACGCCTTGCCGTCAAAAAATTGTACTGTTATTTCATGGCATTAACTGACAATTGGACAAATTTTAGTTCCAATAACTCCGAATTAGAAAGAATGTGGTGAATATTCTATTCGATTAAGTTTTTAAAAGCTATCGAAAGGGATTGATATCATTTTCATGAACTAGTCCCTAATTGTTCTTAACTCGAATCGAGATAATAAATGCGCCCGAGCCCGCCTGCAGTATTTGGTCAGTTTCTCAAGGTTACTGCATGACTGGCCAATAACAGAGCGTCTCGCGGATGTTAGGGAGTACAGCGTTCTGACGGCCAAATGTACGAGACAGCTTGCCGTTAAAAATCGCTTTGTCATTTCGTTCTGGTAACTCAGAATTGGAGAAATATGGTAGATTTACTGTTCGATTAAGTTTTTATGTTCGACCCTGACTATTATGTATCTGAAAACTGTATCATAATGAGACTCATTATAACATTATTTTTCATTATGATACAGTTTCTCCCACCAATCAGAGCTCAAGAAACAGTCGTTTGACCAATTAGATAATTAGATGCGCTGAGTACCACGGCCTTCTAATGTAAATCACACTGCCTTGCCTAGTGTAATAGTAGAGTAATCGAGGTGGCCATGGTCAAATACAAGGCATTCCCTGCGACCCATGCGCTCTGTTCAGTACATAAAACTGGCGAAATCTCGACAGATATTTATGAATATTTATCTTCGAACATAAAATAGTTATAATAATTATAGTCGAACATAAACTGTCGTATGCAACTCGCCTATAATGGTAATTAAGACACTCGTATGGAAATTATAAAACTCGCATACGCTCGTTTTATAAAAAATACTCGTGTCTTAATTATAGCCATTATAGGCTCGTTGCATAATGTACTATTAAAAGCCTGAGAAAGGGATTGATATAATTTTCATTAACTATTCCTTCCTTGTTCCTTTAACTCGACTCACGATAATAAATGCGCCTGAGCCCGCCTGCAGTGATTGGTCAGTTTATCATGGTTGCTACGTCTTCTCGCGGATGTTTTGAAGTACAGCTAGAACACTCGTACATATTCATACATTTCCTCAGGCAGTGAAGACTTCGAGCAGGACACGCGTGGGTATCTACTGTCTCGCCGTTGTATGGCAATAACTTGATATTTTTTTAAAAGCATGTTCCCTTTCACAACAAATTGTGGCACGGCTTAGTGATTTGTTTATCTTACGTCATCGTAAAGGGAGTGACGTCATACTCTTCACGAAGGAAGGGAGAAAATACCAACTAGCATATTGTTTGGGACTCTATCCATGATAAATCGACACAGATTTTATTCCAGGGGTCCAAGAATTCGAGCCTAAAATGAAAGTTAAACGTAAAATCGACAAACGTTAAAATGAAGCCTGATATGGGATAATAGCCAGGACCTACGGAAATGTACGTTAATTGCGGGTAAACGTTATTTCGAGAAACGTTAAATCGGGAGTTCACTGTTGTCACATTCCACCCTAATTGTGCATTCAAGTCTGCATTAAAAATTTTACATTACTTTTATTTACTTAATTTACTATTTGTTCAAGCGAGCCTCCGTGGCTTAGGCGGCAGCACGCCGGTCTCTCACCGCTGGGTCCGTGGTTCAAATCCTGGTCACTCCATGTGAGATCTGTGCTGGACAAAACGGAGGCAGACAGGATTTTCTCCGGGTACTCCGGTTTTCCCTGTCAAAATTTCATTCCAGCAACACTCTCCACTATCATTTCATTTCATCTGCAATTCATTTAATCATTGCCCCAGAGGAGTGTGTCAGGCCTCGGCAGCCGGTACGGTTCATATCCTCGCCGCTAGATGGGGGCTTCATTCATTCCATTCCTGACCCGGTCGGAGACTGGAAGCAGGCTGTGGATTTTCATTTTCACTATTTGTTCAAGGAGATCCCAGTATGAATCTCTACTTTGTCTATTGTTTGTAACAGAATTTTTTATAATTAGTGGTGTAGCAGGTTCGCTTAGGCTGGGATGACAAGTGAAACGGTATTTACTTTGCTCCACGTTGAGCGTACAAATGTAGCAGAATTGCTAGCCCCCCCCCCTTTGCCTAAGCTATGTTGTTTTAATGGGCGCCAAGACCTCAATGCAATGTTGAAATCTAAATTTGTATTTAACAACGTCTAGCTCTGGCAGAACACCTTCAAGACTCTATTCACTCAGATCGTGGTATGATTTGATCATTAACCCAACAAACAATTGTACAGGGTGGCGCAGAGAAACGGGAAATTTTGAAGTTGTTGTTGGTATACCTGTGCGTCTCGTAGGAGTGGGGGACAGAAGTCATGACGCCAAGTAGTAACGGACATTTAGTTGAGATGGAGCAGTGGAGTGGTGCGGAGCGCGCAGTCGCTGTGAGAGCGTACTACAAAAATGGCGACAGTGCAACAGCTGCACAACGAGTGTTCCGACGCCATTATGATATTCCTCCCCGCGGTCGAGTTCCTTCTTCACATGCCATATCAACATGGGTTCGGAATTTTGAAGAGACTGGTTCGGCCTTAAAGAAGAAACCTCGTGGGCGTGTAGTGACTGTTCGAACCCCAGAAAACGTTGAAGCAGTGCGAGTCGCAGTGGAAAGGAGTCCGCGTCGTTCTGTACGAAAAATGGCCTCATCATTGCAACTTGGCCGTCGGAGCGTGCAAAGAATATTGCACGGCCTCCACTTTCATCCTTACAAGCTTCAGATTGTTCAAGCTCTAAAACCAAATGACGGTGAGTTACGCTTGCAGTTTTGTGAACAGCTACCGACTAAAATCAATGAAGACGCAAACTTCATTGAAAATGTTTGGATGTCTGATGAGGCCCACTTTCATTTAAATGGACATGTCAATAAGCAGAACATGCGTTACTGGGCTCACAGAAATCCCGCTGAACTTCATCAACGTCCGTTACACAGCCCCAAAGTTACTGTATGGTGTGCAGTGTCTTGTCGTGGGGTGATTGGACCTTACTTTTTTGAAGATGAAAATGGTTCCACTGTAACTGTCACATCTCAACGTTACATTCAAATGCTGGAGACATTTTTTGCTCCACGGCTTCATGCTTTTCCAGATATTGACATTCAGCAAACCTGGTTTCAACAAGATGGAGCCACCCCACACACTGCCAGGCTGTCAATGGTTGCATTGAGACGTTTGTTTGGAGAGCGCATAATTGCAAGGAACGCTAACATCGTTTGGCCTCCACGGTCTCCAGACCTTTCAGTATGCGACTTCTTTCTATGGGGACATCTAAAGAGCGTTGTGTACCAGACTAGGCCAAGAAATCTTATTGAACTCAAGACTCAGATTGAAGAACACGTCGCCAACATCCCAGTGGACACATTGCGTCGCACAATGATAAGTCTTCAAAACCGATTGAATGAATGTGTTAGAAATAATGGACAGCACTTAAATGATGTGATTTTTAACAAGTGATTTTTAACTTAACGAGTATTGTAATTTCCACTCTTGCCTTACACATTTTCAGCATTAAAAAATTTTGTTTTCAATTAATTGGTTAATTATGATTATTTCAAAATTTCCCGTTTCTCTGCGCCACCCTGTATCAGGAGAAGGAATTGGTCTATATCTAATGCTACCTACTGAAAGCAAAGATTGCATTGTAAAAGAAATGAATTTATTATATAAAACAAGAATAGCAAAATTAATAATAATAATAATAAGTTTAAAATTTAAATAGGAGCATTGTGATTTTAATATTACCGATAGAAAATTACGTGAAAACGGAGTCTGATAAATTATTGATTTTACTCTTATTCCCAAGCTATGAAGTTACTGAAATATGAAATATAAAACCAAGAGAAATGAGAGATTGCGTATTTCTGCGTCATCCGCGCTTACCACTGGAAATTGCCGAAACATTTCCCTCGTACTGGATGATGCTGTGAGCTTCCCACAGTCTCCTGGACGTCGACATCTTCGTCGATATTTGATGAGATTCTGGTAGATTAGATAATTCTATGGTCCGTACCTCGGACCCAAACACTCGTACAACCGCACTGGTTAAGTTTTACAAAAGTTAGTCCTCCAATCCACGGAACATCGGAGCGATTCCCGCGTACAACCGTACTCGTTAAATTCTATACAGACAGTCGCTAACTCCACCGAACATCGGAGCCACTCGCACGCGCACCCATACTCGTCAAGTATTTCACAGATTGTCCTCGTTCCACGGCGCGTCGAACGATATATGCACCCGCCGTTTCCCCACTCTTCATCCGACTTGTAGCTTGCGTGGTCCTCACTGATTGGCTGACCCACCACGCGATCTTCCCCTCCTCCGGGTCATTACACACGGCGCGGCGATGATGAAGTCTATTTCCGTTCCAACTATTCGCCTTTCCTGGACGCTGCGACCCAGGATTGCGTCATGCTTTCCGACAAGATTAAGCGTGTACTTGAAATCCCAGTGAGTCACGTCTCTCGATATACCCTAACTGACGAAAACTCCGTAAAA
Organism: Meconema thalassinum; assembly: GCA_946902985.2. Taxonomy (NCBI): domain Eukaryota; kingdom Metazoa; phylum Arthropoda; class Insecta; order Orthoptera; family Tettigoniidae; genus Meconema; species Meconema thalassinum. The sequence goes on from OX336390.1 coordinate 347,443,805, forward strand.
TTCCGCAATCACATAATTTTCTATGATATTGTTCTTCGTAATAATTTGCTTGATAGCGTTTTCTAAGACATAGAAAACCTATCTGAATGCTAATAATTTTTATAAAATGCTCCGAAAATACCTTAATAATAATTATAATAAATTAATAATAATAATAAATTAACATGAAAAATTCTCTTGGCTGAACAATTTGCCGCGTAAATAAATATAGAATGGCTTCCTACTGACTTATGCCAGTTGCATAAAAAACCCTCGAAAAACACGTTACAGTGGGAGCATGAGTATTCATAATAGTATGTTGTTTGTAGTCTTAAAAGTCAATATTGCGACTCTGGGTGATATTGCTTGAACATCTATAATGGAATCTTATTTGTCTATTCACTACAAATCCTGTTCCTAATTGAGACATTGTTTTATTACTCTTTGACCTGGTTTTCCATTATATATCTGTTTTTATCGCAGAAATGTATTTTTTTCCAGGCTTGTGTTACTGAAAGTTTTGTTGTTTTCCGATTCCATTCTGAAGCTTATATTTCGACATAACGACGTCAAATAAATTGTTGGAATACAGTCACGTTAGTGAAAAAGTATTACAGTGAAAAGTGATGATATCGTTTATCTCTCTTCTTCTGCAACGTGGTCTCTCTCTTCTGTTGCTGCGTTCGAGGGTCACTATTGTCGTTTATGGATGTCATGGGAACCTTTGGATGGATTTTGATACGGTTTTCACTATTCTGTAAAGGATATCTCAAGGAAAATTTCTGTAGAAAATAACTTATTTATGATCAACGGCAGCCAAGCAGTAACGATTTCAATGTAAGTCGGAAAAAAACAACAACATGACATCCATGCGCTAAGATTACGCGGGCAAACAGTTAAAAATATCAATATACTATGAATGTAAGGATTGTTCAGCATGAAAAGTTCAAAGTCTGCGAGAGCATATCTCTATCTTCAATACATCGCCCGCTATCTATATATTTAAAACGCTATGATGATTTTTGTTACCGCGAGATTGAGATAAAGTCTTAATTGATCGACTTCATAATGCATTCTAACGAGAGCTCTTGGTGTGTAGATTTTCAGAGTGTCTTTAAAAGGAAAATATATGTTAGGGTATATTTTTAAATTATGAAAGAAAAATGTAATATTTGTAGCTTGCGCACAATGGCTCTATTCCACCAGAGAAATGGTGGATCCCGCCGCGTCTTACTGAGATCTTTGTTTATGAGCCTTAAAAAGGGGGGAAATATTGTTGTGGCTCTATGTGTCAAACTTTTAGAGTAAGTATATGTGGAGGCAAATCACTTAATGGGCAGAGAGCTATAATCCTTCGATTTGATTTAACATCTTCCGATATAACACTTCAATTTTCCCATTTCCAATTCGCTTGGTGTACGTTATCACAATCAATAAAGCTCAAGGGGAAACTTTGGAACGTTAAAGTCTCTATTTGCCTCATCAAGGCTTCAGTCATGGCCAGGTATATTTTGCGAAGTCGATCTTTCAACGCCCTTAAAGTTGCAACACTGTCAAAAGGTAATCGTTCAAAAAATGCATACTGTGTAAGAGAATCCTTCAGTAAATATTTTCCCAATGACAGTCATGTTTTGACGAGTATCAACTAGTAAGTATTTAAGTTTTCATTTCTTCCAACAATCTCCATACAAATACTGAGCCCACAGTTTACAAGCAGAGAATATCACCCCAGTTACAGCCTATATAGCGGGCGAACATATTACCCCAGATACAGCCAGCAGCAAACTGTCGAGTCAAGTTAAAACATCAGAGAAGAGTGGTTGTGTTTGAAGTTTCCTTGGAAGTGCGACTCTGCTTTTCTTCATTTCGCCTGTGAACTTTCCGTTCCGCAAAATACACAATTAAAAAATATACGAAGCTGAAATTTCGCAACAGCGACAGTTTAAACAAATCAGTCCGAGAATACGTCAAATATCGTCCCGCATCATAGTTGCACACACCCAATAATTATTTTTGTCCATATCATTCATTTTTTAGAATAATTGATTACGTGAAGTGGCATACTAGTCTACAGTAACGAAAACCTTGGGAGTGATTTATTACCGTTTTATATTCTAAATGATCCCTGTAAATGTTGGCTAAAATTCCCATTGCCAGGCCATCTGTTTGCCGTTAGACCTTACTGTTGAAAGTGAAAAAATTGTTTTTCTAATATGAATGAAAGTTAAATCATAAATTCCTCTATCTTTATCTTGATTTACTTGCTTTCGTTTTCCTTTTTGAAGTTACTTCCCCAAAAAAACTTCAATAGCAAGCTTTGTTCAATTTGTTAGGTGCAGTTCATTCCTAACAGATAAACACTGGGCCTTAAGGATGCACTTTGTAACCCTCATGTGTTAATCTCTAGGAATGTGGCGTTTTCCTCTTAAAAATTACTGTTCCTTCATCTTCATCCGGTCCTATAAAAAGGGAACAAAAGTTACAGGAGAAGAAACACGTACCTTGCAATACCCAGTCACGTTCAGGTTGGGACTTATCTCCATGTATACAAGACGCTGGCCACCTGCAAGAGGATATTACATTACCAACTTTCTTCGACACTAGCATAATTATAAATTGAACAGAGTTAGCCATAAATAAAAGACAAGAAGAGACCTTACCCATCCCGTTTCATTTTTCTTGTTATTTCATCAACACGTCGTTTTGTCTCTATAAATACAATACTCTTGTTTTCCTTCTCTGCCATAATTTCCTTCAATAATGTACTCAACCTGCAATGACAAAACAAAAGATGTAGCAAATTAAATAAATGAGGAATAAAGGAGCGGGCAGACAAAGCATTTCCAATAAACACATTTGGTAGCTAAATTAATCTCACTTTAAACATGAGTTTGAACAATCATGCTCAATTTAAGGGTTACTTGGCAATAGTGAAGCTAAATCTATCTCTCTAATTACTGACACATCCAGATATCAACAGGAGAATAGAGACAGAATGACCAAAATAAGAGATCTTTCAAGCCTTACAAAGCACAACTTTCTTTTAGGTAGATTTCATTAAAAAGCTAACTATTGCAATGGGTACCATGTTTCGACTTCCGGAAAATTTCGACATATCTTCGCGTTTCACATCCCCTAGACCCCAAAACCACCGTCAGTTCAAAAGTTTATATATAATTTATGTATATATATATATATATATCACTTTCTTGTGGACACGATAACTATCGCAATTTTGCACCAATCACTTTGAAATTTTTACATAATATGTATCCCTATAAAATCTCGGTCGAGTTCTTAAATAGGCACAATCGGTCGACGGGGGTGAAAATGGGGGGCTTTTTTCAAAAAAGTGAAATATCGCTATAACTCTCTTAATATTTGAAATATCGAATCCATTCAAAGTTCATACTATGTGTCGGATAAGGCCCAAAACTTTATGTATGAAACTTTTTTGATAGCACCAACCATTGACCAAAGGGGTGAGAAAAGTGGGTTTTTCGGGAAACATTAATCATATCTCTCTTAATAGGCACAATATCAAAACCGTAAAAAATGGACAATATTCCCCTAATAATTACCGAAAACTTTTGTCTGAAATAATTTTTGATATGACCCACCATTGCACCAAGGGATGAGAAAAATAATTTCGGAATTATAAGAAAATGCCAAGAGCCATCAGAGGTTGCCATGACAACACTACTAAATTGATGAGGGATGAGCCATCAGACATTGCCATGACAACGCACTCGCACGAGATCACATTCAGATTTCGATCTCTGACTAAGTGTGAAGCGGCTTCGGTGACTTAACTGGTAGCATGCTGAACTTCTATGCCCAAGGTCGCGGGTTCAAAGCCGGCCGAAGTCGTCGGATTTTCTAAGAGCGCTAAAAATCCCTCAGTATGCTTTCCTTTGGAGGGGAAGTTCCAACGTTCGTTGCGAGTTGCTGGTTGCAGTGTCATCTAGTAGCCAACAAGTTCACAGCTAGGTGTCGTGGACAGTAGTGTCTGGTAGCAACGTTAGGAACTACTGCTTGAAATTGACCGTCTGCAGTCCTTACCTGAATTACAGACTAATACAGCCATCACAATTCACACCGTTTATCAGACAGATTCTACACTCCCCCAAAGTACACGGGGTTATAGCGTGGCAAGTTAGAACTGGCCTGTCATGGCGGAGTCTCGTCTAGGAGGGGAAGTAGTGGGATCACTAGGCGCAAATGCGATTTCCCCTCTTTGGTGCAACAACTGTTTGGGGCTGCTCGCTGCTCGTCGTGGCTATATTATGCAAGCCTAAAGTATCGAATAGGAGCATTCTCAGTGACATAGCATCGGTATTGGTGGTAATGAACTGAGAGCCCGCCCACTTCACACACTCCTGACAGCAAGCTTGTTGCCGTGCTTGTCATAGAACAGAGCTGCTCAGTCGTGCTTCGCTTGCCTTGACAGCATCTGTACCGTGCCAAGGTGTTGGGAATAATGACTACTTGGCAACATCTAACCAGCGCGTGATGAAGTATGTGCTCACTGGTTGACAAAGAATCCAGGCAGGGGGATGACGTAATGCAACTGGACGCACATGCGCATCGGAAGGTTCAGATCTAACTTGTTCCCCAATACATGACCGCGTTGTCGCAGCCCTTAAACTGAGGAACCAACCAAAATCTCTGCGGGAGATAAAGTTTTGCGTGAAGAAGTAACAGACAGTTAGTTACACATCAGTGTTGAAACCTTGCATCAGGACAGTGTGACCACAAGTTTAAAAATGGACCCCAAATGACAAGAAGATTACCGTCCCCATAAGACAATTAAATGTTTATAATATGCATAAAATGATGAAAAACCAAGTTAATTAAGCTCCAGTTATAAAAAACTTTCTCGCAATAAATGAGGTCTGATCTTTCTACGAAAACCTGCATATTCTTCCTATTTTCGGCAATCCCCAAGTTTGCCCGGTGAAATCTACCTCCGCCTTCCGGCGAACCGAGAGGACTTTTTACATTTCAATTGATTATACCGTATTTACTCGGCCATAAGACCCCTTCACCTATAGTACCCCCCCACCTTAATTTTCGAGAGCCAAAATAAAAAATTCTTGGAAATCGCTTATAGTACCCCCTCCTTAATTATTGAGTCAAAATACAACATTCTTGGAAATTGACGAATTCTTTAAAAAATAGATAATTACAACTGAAATTCACTCTCTTTTATTCAGACGATATGACCGCCATTTTGCATACCGTGTACGCGATTGGGCAGGATATCGAATTGTGTAGCCAAAGGGCTTCACCTGATATGCAATAGAAGATGCCACACTATTGGCCGAGTAGAAGCGCCATCCTCCAATGAAAGTTATGGTTTCATCTTGCCTGCATTCTTCTGTTTAGTATTATCAAGACCTTATTTATATGTTGCGATTCGATTGTGTTTACGGCAGTCTCCTTAGTTTTATTTTAAACACATTTCATTTGTTGCAATAACCATCGGCGTTTGAGTGTATGAAACATTGGTATATGAATGTGAAATATGTGAATAATAGGTGCTCAGTTGTATTTACAAATGTTAGTGAGAAGTAATCCTGCATTCCCTCCCTATATTCAAATAAAAATAAAGTCTGATACTTGGTACATTTAATTCTATTTCTTTGATACTACAATTTTTGCTTAGCAAGGGATAGTAGTGAAGGTCATTGGGGGAAAGCCGGATAAGTGAGGTTATGGCAGTCTCATAATTAGGGCTCGGACTTTTAGGTGCTAAAAACCCGGAAAATATTTATTTTTTATATATTAAAAATACCTGAAATATGTGACATGAAAATATTTTATTATAATTTAGTTTGCATTATAATACACAACGAGATACATCTGCGGGTTGTCCATCACAAATGACCGACAATTATCGCGAAACACTTTCTCTGAAGGCGTGAAACTGCGACAATTGGTTTCTTGCCCTTGAGGTGTTATGTAACTTGAGATCGCTGTTCAGCCTTGATTGCTTTCCCACATGGTTGGCAGAACAGAACGTCCCCATCAGAAGTAAAATTATCTTTAAATTCTGCAACAGATGATAACTTGTAGTTCTTTTTACTTTAGGCACCTTAGAAATGCCTTACACTTCACAGAGCCAGAAATGAACTGCATGTGAGTGACACCGGTTACAGGAACAGGTAGCTGGGCGAGGGGAGGTCTAGCAGATGGTGCAATATCGCTATGGACAAGCAAATCCCCGGCTTCCACAGTGAGTGGCATGGGGCGACTTGTTAAGAATAACACAGTTGCAAGCTGACATACGCTCTGTATGAAGATTAGATAGCTCACAGGTTCTTCCCCGTTGAAGTAACACAGAACATAAATGCAATAAACTGAAAGATCTAGCTCACTGATTTTCAAAAATGTAAATAATATGTCTTTTCATGTGCTAGTACGTGAAAAGCAGGAATTTATAGAAAAAAATGCATAAGATATGTATTTACATAAAAAATATTAAATACTTTATTTACCTAAAAATCCAAGCCCTACTCATAATGGGCTGATTAAAGATGTAAACTTGGTTTTTTTTTTTTTTTATTAAATATACCATAATATGTAACATCAAAATAAAATAGCTTATTTTTCCTCTCTCCTTTTCCCAAAATAATGGATTTTTGCAATGTACATGTCTAGGGTACCCCCCCCCCCCCTAAATTTCGGAACAAAAATTTTTGAAAAAAAGGGGGTCTTACAGCAGAGTAAATCATCATCATCATCTTGTACAGTTTCCAGCCCCAGGCTGGGTCTGTTTGGAACATAAGCCTCGCCACTTATTTCTTTCTTCCCACCATCTCTCCGCTGTCACTCTGGTCCAGTCCTCGCCTCTCTTCTTGACACATTCCTCCACTCCTTTCAGCCATCGATCTCTTGGTCTTCCCCTTGGTCGTTTCTTCTGCATCTGCATCTCATGTATCCTCTTGGGAATCTTCTTCTCATCCATTCTCTTTAAGTGTCCATACCACCTCAGTCTTGATGTCTCAATCCTACCTTGCAAGGGCTCCTCTTTCACCATTTCCCTGACCTTTTCATTCCTCACCCTGTCTCTTCTTGTTACTCCGATCCTACTTCGCAGGAACTTCATTTCACCTGCCTGTATTCTGCTTATGTCTCTTTTCTTCATTGTCCACGTTTCTGAAGCATAGGTCAGTATCGGGATATAGTAGCTTCTGTATAACACTTCCTTGCTTTTTTGTGGGACATCTTTATTCCACACTAAGCTCCTAATGCTTCTCAGAAATGCTTCTGCCTGTCTGCCACGTTCAGTAATCTCTTTGTCATTTCTCCCATTTTCCTCCACTATACTTCCCAAGTACTTGAGACTTTCCACCTTCTTCAGCTGTCCACCTCCAAGTGTTATCCCACTCATTGGTCTGTCCTTTTTCCTGGTCGTTAACAGGATCTCACATTTACTGATGTTGAACTTCCATCCGTACTCTCCCACTGTTTCTTCCCAAGCCTTCAGTTGCTCCTGGATTTCCTCCTCCTTGTTTCACCAGACCATGAGATCATCTGCAAACACCATTGCCTTCATCTTATCTTCTCCTATCTTTCCTGCTATCCGTGTCATTACCTCGTCCATAACCACAATAAAGAGAAGGGGTGACAGCGCACTATCCTGTTTCAGGCCACTCATTTGTCTGAACCAGTCTGTTCTTTCCCCTCCAACTTTCACACAACTCACACTTCCACAATACATCTCCTTCACTCTGCCTACAGTCTCTTTTTCCACTCCCATGTTTTCCATTGCTTTCCAAACCTTCTCCCTACACACACTATTATAGGCCTTTTCGATGTCCAGGAAGGCCATCAACAGATCCTCTCCAAATTCGTAGTGGTGTTCCTGGAGCTGTCTCACTGAAAATATGAGATCCACTGTTGATCTCCCAGGTCTGAATCCATACTGTTCCACTCTCAATTTTCTCTCCACTTTGGCTCTTATTCTACTTTCTAATATCTTTTCATAGAGTAAATATGGTAATCAAATATATAATGTGATTCAACAAATACTTTTACAGTAATACTGCTGTCCAATGTAAATTACAAGAAATCTGCTGAATTTATGTTTTGAGATGATACCTCAACCATGCAAAATTCTAAATTATCATTCTTGAAATTTGATGTAATATCAATCTGTAACTTGCTCGGTTAAATTCATGATGGGTCTCCTTCGGTCTATGTATGTTAATTACAACTGTCTTTCCTGTATGACCCCTACAGCCGTGAAGGTTAATCAGCTTTAATTGGCTGTACAAATAACAATGACTAGTGAAATACCACACAGTTAATCCAGTTCTTTGTCATCGCAAGTCAAAATACAATTTTATTATCACAGCAAAGGACAGTCTTAGGTTCTAGAGATGTTGGTATGTACTGGTATGTTCTGCCAGTGTCCTTGAGAGCTCTCACATTGAAGCAAGTGTAATAGCCTAGTAACATAACAGTCCACTGTAGTCGTTACAGGTCAACAGCGGAGCACATAGCTTGTGATTTATCCACGATTGTCACACGGCCAAGCTCTCGGCACAACTGACAATTTACGTAACAACTCGCATGCTCCAGAATACGAGGCTCGCGGACTGTATGGTATCCCTATGTGCATTCAGAGCCCAATGGCAGAAAACAATGGTGTGAACTGTACACATATTTCTCCAAGTAAGTTTCAAAATATATTTGTATTTTTCCTTCACTCCTTAGTTGAACTGTGTACGACTGCGTAGTCGTGCAGAGGACAGGTGGCAAACCTCAGGCATGTGCAATAAACAGAGGAGTCCAGAAAAATGTAGACACTCTTTGATAGTTAATATCTTTGGAACCAAATGACATCTATATAGGGCAAGAAATATCCACTCTTCAACACAATTTACTCTGTTTGAGGCAACTTACCTCTTTCGGTACATGTTTCAGCTCTTTTATCGAACCATCTTCAGCCAGTTCAGCAAAATCTTGGTTTACGTACGTTCACACATGTCGGTGTACGTCGTTAAATTGATAAAAAATTTAAAAATTGTGTCTAAACATTACGAGGCTAAAACCTTTCATGACTAGCGTGATGGAGATGATTGTGACACCGAGCTTGGAGATGATAAAATAAAATTTAAAGCTATAAAACTTCAAGTCGCGCCTTGCCGTATTTTACATACGCGGGTTCGAGTTTGTGGTCTGGCCGATGATGTGGGCGTCTGACAGGCTGGCAGCTTGCCTCAATCTTGACCTGTGTCGTCAGGGTTGAGCCTCGCGTCTACGATGAGTGACTTATGACTACTCTTCGGCCATGGCCCGCTTCTGATGCGCGCTACTGTGTTAAACAAAATATTGTATTTATATGTGATTTTGTTTAAATTTTTCCCGGGACCAAATTTTTGGTTTACATAATTTCCAAGTTTTCCAATATTCTGAGAGCCTTGCCTTTCTTTTGTGTATGAAGAATTCTGAGGTCCTCTTCTATAGAGTCGAAACTATGTTTTTCTTTGTCCATGTGGTTTGCCAAGGCTGAAAATGTTTTTATTTGATGGCGTTGGTATGTTCACTATGTCTGATTTTAAAAGATCTACGGGTTAGTCCAATGTAGCAACACCCACATTCCTTACATTTTAGTTGGTACACGCCTGAATTGTTGTACTTATCGGATTTGTTGACTGAGTTGTAATTTAAGAATACAGGGTCTTTCATATAATTATATTCGTATTTGTCATGGTTCCGTATTGATTGAACAATTATGCACTAAGAGGGGGAACCTATCCCCCTCTTAGTGCATAATCTTTCATATAAAGTAAGAACGGCCAGCGGCAGTTTTGTTATTCGCTGCTGCGGAGGCTTGGCCGAGCTTCTGGTGTGCCATGGCCCCCTGCTGTACTATTGAAAGCATGCGCATAGTACATACGAGGGCTGTTTTCTTTTGCAAGTTCCAATGGACTATATAAAAAAAAAAGATTGTCATACCAAACTGATTTTACTACTAAATGTTTGCTTGTTTTATTCTTATGTCTAAACATGATCGCCAAAAACGATTGAAACATTTGGCGGAATGTTACATCAGCTTTCCAATGCACTCTGCAAAATATTCTGCCGCTACTGAGGTGCGTACGTCTGGACAGTCTCCTTAAATTTTTCCTTTTCGACGAGGCGTTGCCGCCCAAGCATACCTTCAATTCTCGGAAAAGGTGAAAATCATTCAGTGCTGGTTTGGACTAAACGGCAGATGGTCCAAAGGTTCACACTTGAATTCTTTGAAAAAGTCTATCGTAACGTTGGCACAGTGCGGTCGTGAATGATTTTCACCTTTTTCTGGTTTGTAACCATTATTCTTTGCTATTCCCGAGGATATGCACCTCTCTATGCATAGAGGCATGGAGAGCTGCATCAAACCAGTCAAAAGATTGAAGACTCAAACAACATATCGGCTATTATTTTCATTTCTTTGTTCAAACTTTCTTCCTTTAATGGGATGTTCAAAGCTCTATTTAAAATACTGTAGAATGCCGCTGTTATTTGGCTGTCTGGATGGTTGGAGTCGCTCTTTATGATTACGTTTGTTTGTGTAGGTTTCCTATGTACTTCTATGTTGTTTTTCTTCTTTCTTTCTTTCTTTCTTTCTTTCTTTCTTTCTTTCTTTCTTCGTTTTGCCCACTTAGGGAGCGCGCTTGAACTTGTTGACTCGGGTTGATGGAGCTTTCCTCTTCTTCTCCTCCCAAAATCTCCTCATGAACTCGCTATGCCCCTTCTTACGTTCCTCCGTCCATTTCTTTCCAGTGGTCTTTTTAGCTTTTTCGGTGAAAGAGTGATTTGTAACTCGAGTTCCAAAAGTCTTTTGATTCATGATGCAATCTTCTGTAATGTTTATTTCCGTTAAGTCCTGTTTGATTTCTTCTAACCAACTGATTTTGACCTTCTTTGAATTAATTATATCAAGCAGTTTTTTTTTGCATATCTGGTGTGGTCCATTCGGCAGATGTGACCATAAAATTTCAATCGTCTCTTACGCACGGTATCAGTGAACTTATTGATTACTGTGTACAAGTCAGTGGTTTTCCTTTTAATCCACATACCATTAACATAAACGGGGCCATATATTTTCCTGAGAATTTTACGTTCCTGGATTACGATTTCACCAATTTGAGAGTGGCCCCCTAGAGATATAGTTTCGGAGGCGTACAATGCTTCCGGAAGAACAACTGTCTGGTAGTGCCGTAGTTTTGCATTTCGTGACATCACTCTTTTATTATAGTGATTCCATGTTATTCTGTAGGTTTTCTGAAGTTTGGTAGCTCTTTCTAAATTAGCTTTCCTGTCCAATCCAGATGGTACAATAATGTCTCCTAAATATTTGAAGGAAGGTACGTGTCTAATTATTCCATAGTTGGTCTGTAGAGGAGATCTCGGGATATTCTGGTCTCCATTTACTATGAAATGCGTCTTCTCATACGATTTTTTTTGGGGGGGGGGCTTTAGTTAATTTGAGGTCCAAGAAGTTAATGAAACAATTTTCTTCTGATTCTAATGTGAACCTGATGTCATCTATTTTGTTGAGTTTGATCATAATTGGTCTGCCTCAATAATACTGTTGTCGATGACGGCGAAAATGTCGTCCACATATCGGCCCCAGTATTTGATTCCTTGGATGCGGTTGATAATATTATTATGCTCCAAAAAGTCTACATACGCGTCCGCTCAGTGTCACAATCTTGATCACCCTAGTCATGAAAGGGGCCTCGTAATTTTTCGAAACAATTTTTAACAATTTTATCAATTTAATGACTTGACGTGTGAACGCACGTAAACCAAGATTTTGCTGAACCGGCTGAATATGGCTCGATAAAAGAGCTGAAACATGTACCGGAAGAGGTAAGTTGCCTCAAACAATGTAAATTGTGTTGAGTGGATATTCCTTGCCTTATATAGATTGCTATATCAACAAAGAAAATGTTCGTAAAAGGCATTCAGGAAATTACATACTGTTACAATTCTTGCGCGGTAGCATAGTCCATTGTTTTCTCAACAGTTGAAGAAGGTCACATGAGTGGCGCAACAATATTAGCGCGTTTTCTAGCAGATGACAGTGCAGCAATGAATGAAGTAAGGTTGTCGTTTGAGCAACGCAAGGCCGTATTGAAGTGGTACTGGAAGTACGAAAACATGATGTAGGTACAGCTGCAATGGCATAATGTGTACGGAACTCAGCCACCAACACGCACAACAATTTATCGTATTCAGGATAATTTTAAGCCGATGGTACTGTGCATAAGGAAAGGTCTGGCCGACCAAGAACATCAACCAGTCCATCTTCCAGAGCTGCTGTGTTGCAACATTATACCAGGTCACCTAAAAAATCTGTGAATCAGGGTGCACGCGAAAGCGGGGTAAGTCGATCAAGTGTACAACGAATTCTGATAGCTGCAAAGTGTATATTCCAAGATCGCTGCACGCTATGAACGAGGATGACCCGGATCGAAGGACTGAGTACTGCGAGTGGTTTGGAGGCATGGTTAACTGGTCTGACGAGGGGCAGTCCAAACTGAACGGTACTGTAACCCGTCACAACTGCGTGTACTGGGCTGCTGAAAATCCTCAAGTTCACATGGAAAAACAAGTTAATCTACCTGGTGTTAATGTGTGGTGTGGTGTGGTCTGTCATCGCGCGGTTTGATTGGTCCATTCTTCATTGAAGGTACCGGAACTGGAGAGGTGTATCTTCATATGCTGCAAACATCGATTTTACCTGCCATCCAAGATGTGTTTGGAAATTAACGATTTTTACCTACAACAAGATGGCGCTCGCCTCACTACCACAGAGATGCCAGAGCCTACTTGGATGAAAATCTACCTGGACGATGGAGCTGTTGAGTACCCACCACAGTCTCCACACCTTACACCTCTTGACTTCTACCTATGGGGGAACTCGAAAAATGAAGTTTATCAACAGAACGAGTTACGAGAAACCATCGAGGCGTCCTGTGCGACTATCACACCGGCAACACTGACAGCCGTATTTCGGTTAGCAGTTCAGCGGCATCGATATTGTTTGGCTGATAATAGGGGTCACTTTGAACACATGGAATAACCTTCCCCCGGGCAAAAATTGTAATGGTATGTATTTTGTTCCATAGATTAAGAGTATCGACATTTTTCTGGACCCCTCTGTATTTCTGTCAGCATTTTCTATATGGGGATTTGGGTTGTTTGTAAAATTTATTGTCGAGTTTGTTGGTATTTTTTAACTTCAATTAAATGTGTTTTTGTTTTAGATATGCTTTTTTTCTGATTTTTTTGTTTTTCTTTGCCTTTGATCTCCTTTTCCCTAAAATTAGTGACTATGATGTATAAAATTTTGTCAGAGAATGTTATTTCATTTAGGTTATTGATTTTCTTTCTGTGCCATGTGCTTTTCTATGTTCTCTAATGTGTTGAGGATTTTACCCTTCTCTTGTTTATGTAGAATATTCAAGTCAGTGTTAATGTCAGTGAAGTTACAGGGTGTCGAGCGATGAACTTTTTTCAAATTCCCGTACGAAAATCCACCAAATTCCCGTAATTTTAGAACTCTCTAAGACTAGAATTCGCATACCGAATGACTGAAAAATGAATCTTAAAGCGCGAATCAAGATTTTCTGGCGTAAGTGTAACAGCATTTCTGGAGATACTTCCGCAGCCCACGGGTGTTGGTGAGATATAGGCCTAATCCGTAGCGTGAGCAAAGCGCGTGCGGGGGATGGGATGCTACGGTCACAAATAAAATACCCTTCACCTGAGGAGAGCTGATATAAATGACAGTTTTACTGAGGAGGGATGAGAGAGTAGAGAATAGGAGTGTCACATAATAAATGTTTACGGGAAGTGACTGAATTGTATGGTACCGTAACCGTATAGAGCTTCCAAGGGTTAAAATGGCACCAAAGCTTAAGCATAGCGAACTTCCGGTCCGCGAATCTCCATTTGATATCCATTGGCAGTGAATCGTTCGTGATTATCTTCCTTATTATTTCGGATTGTGGTTTTGTTTTTAGGCGTTCAACTTATGAAATAAGAACTAGAGGGTTGGCCTTTCACGAATATTCCAAAGACAAGTGTCTCCTAAAAGAGTGAATAGTAAAACATCGCATCAGAGATGACCATAACAAACAGCTTGCCTACAAAGTGTGCGATTTGCACATTTCAAACGGCAGTGATCTAACAATTATCTTAGACTACAATAATTAAGTTGGTGCAAATTAAATATGTTACATGTGAGAATATTATTATAATTTGCTATCCGGTTGTTAGTATATTATGCATTAACGTGTACCCGTTTAAATGCTAAATTGTGACGAAAGCTACGAGTTATAGGCTATTCGCCGTACCGGTAGGCCTAATATTTAGTAACAATGCATTGTTTCTTCTTTAATAATTATTTAATCATTATAATTGTAATAGCATATCTATTAACACTTATTTAAAAAGGAAAGGAAGTTTTTAGTTTTACGTGACCGTTAATCATGCGATCATGAGCCACGGGAACACTTATTTAACCAATAATCATTTTATAATTCTATACATATTCCAGGTGTGGCAAGAAAGCAATATTTGATAGCACATGCGGTTCCACCTTAAAATCCAACCGTGCCTAGTTTTCAGTACCTATGGAAAATATTACCGTAAGTTATAAACCAAACAACTGGCGACAATTTCTTTTTAATGCTCATTTACATCTTCACCCTAGTCTACGTAAAGTACCATACGGTAATCACTGAAAGGGTTATGACCTCAACGAACGAACCTCATTTTGCATGAATTATGGAACCCGAATCCTAATGGAGGTATGGATTGTCTGCATTTAGAAATATGTCAATAATTTAAAACAAGATGCCAGAAAACTAAATACAAAAGGCTGCGTCAAGATTATACGACGTGCATACAGTTAAATACCATCATCCAATTGGAGAAACACTTTATTTGTCACGATCTTATAAGCAATTCAAACATAAACTGCTGTAATTTACGGGAAAATGTGCAACATTTAGAGACTATGAGTGTTGTATGTGGCACAACATTAGCTGACATTTCGCATCATTAATACATAAGGAATGAACACAAGCAGAGCTTTCTCACTGCACACAGCTGAAGATCACATGAAGCCTGCCCTACAAGAACGTTGTATATCACATTTATGTACTTTTCAGTATTAAAAGAAAACTTCATGGACCTAATCTAATACTGAGATCTGTTAAATACAGGTCTATACATTAAAGTTGCAGTCCCTCTTCCAACACTAAATTACTGTATTTCTCTTAAATGGCAGCATAAAGGAATCACATGATTTTAGTCAGTTTCCCTGCAAGAAAGTTGTATATCACAACAGACCTAGAACGTTGTGTATCACAAGACTAAAGAATAAAGAAAAATAATCCTCAGATACATATATGGTATAGAATATTGTGTTACTTACAAGGCATACACAAAACAAGAAAATAAAATGGGTATATTGAGAACCGTATAAATATTTTGGATGGTCGCCATGTTCGATTTTTATGTGTAGACCATGGAGTTATGTACTATTAGATGACGATCATTGCGTACGTGCATTTTACAAGCGTTTTACTTCGATCGCATGATTAGGACATAAGAAATGAAAACTAAATTTGAAAATTTCGCACAGCCGCCATCTTGAAGTCATGTAAACGAACTAAATTAGATGTCAGTGAATTACAATGTGTATAAAAATTTGCTGTACCCTGTTTCACTGCGCACAAGTGGTTGAATCGCGAGAAAAGTCGATTTTAATGTTAATTGCGCTTGGCCGCCATGTTCGTTTTGTACTCAACAGGTTTTTAGAAGTCACATAGGTAAATTTCTAGTAGTGCCCTTTATCATACCACGAAATTACAGGGTGATATCAGTAATAGTTTCGGAGATATAGAATGCCTGTTAAATAATTCGCACAGACACCATGTTGGATTGGTGAGACGTAATATATGTCAGAGGGCATGGTCGTGGTGGGACGAAATAGTACTTTGGCCTTACTGAGTTTTATTGAAATCGCTCTAGCCGTTTAGATTTCATTAGGGACAGACACACATGCAACAAACACTTCCCAACAAAAGGTGAACTCATAAGCCTATTTGTGTTTCATAAGTGAAAATAGGCTAAAAGAATACTGTGATAATCAAGGGATTATATACAAATTTTAGCAGCGTTATAATCATAACACATTCCTGGAGGTGCTATGCTGCCACCCAGCTGATTGATATAAAACGTTCTTCTCTTGCATGACTAGAGCGATGATTTTGTTGAACTGCACGCCCTGAAGCTGCTGTATAAGCTATTTCACTATTCTTCAGTCGCTTCCGCCCATTCTTCCACCGAAATTGATTTATCTTCAGTTTCCTCCTCTTATTCAATGCTAAAAGAGAGCTTGGCGACACATTCAAATTGCCAACATCCGCCATCTTGGTTGATATACTGTACAACTTTCTTGCAGGGAAGCCAACTTTCTGACCCAAAATTTTCTGTCCATTTTTTTTTTTGGAATTGACTAATTTTAGGTTTGCAAAGTGTCGGTGTGATGATATCCAAACTTCTTAACCGAAAATCTCAACTTGCTCAATTTTTGATATACAACGTTCTTGTACGGCAGGCTTCATATCATTCTTGGTGCATTTCACATTCTCTTGACAACAATAATTTGCTTAGTTTCATGCAAGGAAAATTGTAGTACACAGTTCCCATTGCTTCCATTACCCGACTACTAAACCAGAAGCTGGTAAAGCATAACCATACGCAGGAGGCACGTCCTATGGCAAATGAAAGATCGAAAGAAAATGTAAGCTCTATAGGAGCCTGGAACAAGGCGATCTACTGAAAATAGTCAAAATACCATTTGTAATAATGAATAATAATTTAGACAAATTAGAGAACATTGAAAGACGAATTGTGAGAAAAATACTGGGAGCTAAACAAAATAATAACGCAGAATATAGGTTAAGACCAAATAGAGAGTTATATTTGAAATGTGAAAAGTTAACTGATGTAATGAGAAAGAGAAGATTACAGTTTTTTGGGCACATTTATAGAATGGAAAATAATAAACTAAACAGATCTTCAACTTACTGACTAGTTACAAATCCAAACCAACATGGTTCATTGAAATTGACAAAGATTTGACAAACGCCAAAATTCAGACAGACACAATAGCAAACAGATCACTCTTCAGAGAAGCTATTCACAAGACAAAATTTCAAGAAAGGAAGAAGCAAACAGCTGGCAGAAAGTGGACTCAAGAGATTTACATAATTGGTGTCACTTTTAGCCGTTCAACGAGATATCCATTGTCCTTGAGATCGGGCACGGCAAAATATTTCATTAATACGCAATCGGCGCCGCTTGCTGTCCATTAGAAAAGAATCCAGTTGACCTCGCCATCGAATGCGGCAAAATATCACAATGTATCTCAATCGCTCTCGACCGTTTTACGATATTCACGTCCTCGCGGTTGGACACTAAGAACGGGATAATATGCAATCGGCGCCGCACCTGGCAAGTTCGCGATCGGGCACGGGTTTTATGATTTTACGCAACTGGTGTTGATCTCTGGCAGTTTGACGAGATTCCCGGAAGCAAGTCCTGTATTCAGCTGGCCGTCTTGAGGATGTGAGTTTGGAGGATGAAAGTTCGAAGTAGGTACCGATTTTACGAATATTACAAGAGGGCACATTTTATTTCAAATTCGAATCACGAATTGTACAAGTTTTTGAGATAATCTGTTAGATTAAACAGCATATCCGATGGAACCGACGTTCCAAGGAAAAATCGACATTAACGGAATTTCGAACCAACCATACTGGATGTCAGAAATCTACGAGACTGATAGATTTTTAAAATAAATGTATTTTGAAGCATTTTCGTGATCTATTTTACATAATGGCATCACTTCTCGACATTGCTACATAAAATTATTTCGCGTTATTTCTGGACTTATATCTGAGATAGTCTACAAATTTAGAGGTCAATACAGAAATGAGAGGTTTCTGGTTTGTTTCGAAAGTTTTCGCGAATAAACATGTCGCGAAAGTCAGGTTTCCTAATAACAAAGAAAAATATTTCACACAAAACTAAAAACTCTTCTTGATGCAGAAAATATACGTTAAACTGATGTATACCATTTAAGGTATCCTCAGTATGCATTTCCTTGAGCGGGCATGGGGAAATATAGCTTACGCAACCGCCGCTGCTTGCGTGAAACTTGCTCCATCGTAATCTGTGAGCCGACCGGCGCGAATTTAAATGATGGAAACCTGCCTCAGGGAATTCCGTTACCTCCTTAATAGCCAGACAAAAATTAGCTACTTTTCATTACCGGTAGACACCCTGATAATTCACATGTTATTCCGTAACTACAACACGACCTACGCTTTGTAATTCGTGATGAAGAAAAAAAGAACTACCATAATTTTTTAAACAGAACTGTAAAGGTTATCGAACTAATCAACGCAGTCAAGAACAAGGAAAGGGTTTCATTCAACACAAACAAATTGATATTGATCAACTAGAATTCAGGCAAATCAAGACGCATCTCGTATTCCCAGTCGAAGACTGTAACGATCGGATGAATATAGTTCCGAGCGATGTATCGAATGTGCGCTGGTCACACAGCAATGCATCGGCGGCATGCGGAAGCTTGTTCTGGCGGGAATTTTAAAAAGAAGATCTTGGTACGTAAATCCGTAAAATATTATATTTTAACCGTAAAACACACTGCCTTTCCGTAAATTTTACGGAACAACCGTAAAAGTTGGCAGGTATGCAATAATGACAGCCTGTTTTCCCTCCCGATAGCAATCTGTTGCGAAGTACTGTATTTTGCTGCTACAAATTGCAAGATGTAGTGTTGCTTGTTTTTACTCACAGGCAAAGTCCATACATGTTGGGAAGTTAGTTTTTTAAGGGGCGAAACAAACATGTTGGTAATTGGTTTAAATATATCACTATAGAATACAATTTACAACTAATTTATTAAATTAGACCTACACTATTTACAACTACAAGTTGCATTGTAATAAAAATATCAAATAATTTTTAACAGCTGTCGTACCTAGAAGTCTTTGAAGGTGGTATTATATCTCTGAAGATCTGTGTAACTACAAAACTGTAAGTAAATCCTGAGAAATAAACTTACACTCGTACTCTGCAAGAATCTAAGACATAACATTGTAAATGGTAGGAAAATGCTATTTGCAGGAATAGCAATGGGATTTTCCTGTACATTGCAATGTCAATAACATTCACTGAAGCAGCGTACTTACTTCTGTTCCTTTTCGTATTCTTGGCACACATCAATAATTTGCAAAATATTATGATTTGCTGATAGCTGTAGAGAGCCAACGTTGATCTGAGCATACTCCTTCAAAAACTCTTCTGCTAAATTCCGCACTTCCTTCGGCCAGGTAGCAGACCACATCAAAGTCTGCCGGTCGGGCTGCAATAACAAACTTAATTAATTGGCTGTGGAACAATCTCACAATTGCTACAATAATCAACATTCCAAGGATGGATGAGTATACCCACTAGAGGAAACTAATTCTGTACAACTAGTAACATTCACAATCCAGTGATACGGTTGAGCACAAAGTAAGAGGACACATTGAACCAATAAGCAGATTATAGAGAGAGAAAAGAAACACCAACAACTGAATAAAGGACACAAAGACCAATTCTATGATAATTCATTTTAGGGGCTTGGGCCATCTTTGTCATCAGCCCCATGTACTCTGGTGTGTGTTCAATTGGTCCGATAACCTGTGTTTCTGTGGTGATGAAGTAGTGTATGTAACTGTAATTAATAGGGTTAGGGATGGGATAGGTGTCCTAGGACTTGAAATAAGGTACTATTGCGGCATTTGTCCGGAAGGAGTGTAGGAAAAACCACACTCAGCTGGGATTAGACCCTCCTATCTCCAGATTTGCTTTATTTTAATGGACATTGCTATGCCACGGGGTACCTAAAAGCAAAAATGTATAATAATGAATGTTAAGAAACTTCTAAAATACAGTACTTTGAAATTCCACAGAAGTCGAAGATTGTTATGGATCAGTACAGGTGGCAAACAAAACAAAACTTCATAAAAAAAGGAGGAAGGGGGAGTCAGGCAGAACCTAAATTAAGTACTATGCCAACACCATTCATTTTCAAATAATCCCCTCACCCTAATTTTAGGGAGAGCATTTATAAAAAGGTTTTGTGGTTTTGTGAGAGCAAGTTGTGACGCCTAATAGTTGTCCCATTTCTCCTCGCCTGTCTCCTACCCCCGGCGCCTCCTTATTTGGACTTAAAACAATATTGAATTGTTTTCTCCTACATTCAAACTCCCGCCGGCAACGTGGCCATTTGGCGATCTCGCGATTGGACTGCGAGTGAACATTTTGGTCAAGGTTTGAATCCTTTCATCTCATTGGTGGGACCATGCAAGGAACTATGGGTGACTGTAAACTGTGCTAAAGGTGTCATGCTACCAACTTAAATTGCGCACTAACAATTGTTTCTTACGGCAATACCTTGCCTGTTATCTGTGACAAGGTTGGTAAGTCTCCGGCCGAGCGTTTGTTTTCGGTTAAGATCAACCCGGCTTTGGAATGCTGGAAGGTGAAGGACGCTCAGATCTTGTATTCTGTTTGAGACAATGTAACCATCAATATGTGTTAGTGCCCGGTTCCTCGGAAGCCGGGCCCTTTTAGGCCAGCATGGCCTATTTACTGCAAACCAGGTACTGTAATGATCTACCTTCTTTATGGGACTCTCTACCCTCGTGTTCGAGTTATTATTTCATCTACTCTAGTGCGGTTTAGAGTTGTGTTCCGGTATGGAATTTTACGAAATTTTCTTGAAACCACATGGACTTTGAAAACTTTCCGTGAAAGCTTAGCATTGTAGCTTGCCCGGTTCGACATCGTGATGAGTGTGGTTATGTTCAATTATCTAAATAGAACACTTTAACTTAATGCTTGTCTTATTTTGGTTAATATTTTATTACTTCAGATATGATTTATGTACTTTTGGTGGGTTTAGATCTGGTTTCGGCAAGGCCTCCTTCCTGGCCGCGTGGCATGGAAAAACATGACGACCTTGTTCATTGTCGTCAGCCATGGCGATGATTATTGAGAAAAATGAAATGATTTTTTAATCATTATGTTGATGTGGGTCAAGCAAGTCGGGCGATGTTGCGAGTTCCGCTCGTAGGCAAATGTTGGCCTTCGGATATTTAAAATATTCCCGATACGAATTGTATCTTCCTTGCGTATATTCGACGCTTGTGGTTTCCTAACCGCATTTAATTTACGAGCTTGCTAGCTCTTATTCTAATTGAGATTGAGTTTGGTAATCCAATTAATTAATTTTTCATACGCCTGACTGCGTATTTCCTTTCAGGAGTTATTCTCCATTTGATTGTGGGCCTGATGCCTTATTGGTTTGATATAGCCTGTTGCTTGGGCTTGGTAATTCACGCAATCGTGAAATGCACGTATTTTTAAGTGCTGTAGTTAAACTTTTCTTATTTGCAGCAACTTCTGTTGTTAGGCCAATTTCTTTAAGTCCTCTCTGATTTCTTTTAACCATCGGCATCCAGTTGTGTTTTTTGAAGCAAGATTGTACTGCACTAGTTGTTTTAGAAGACGTGAATCTGGCATTCTCATGATGTGCCCAATTCTTTCGCATGGTATCAGTAATGGGTTCTAGGTTGTTATAGACCATATTGTTAGGTATTATTCGCCATTGCCCATCTTTTTTATCCTTTATTGATACAAGTTCTTCCAATTCGCCTTTCGATCTTCTGTAATCTGTCGGTTTTAGAATGTTCATTTAGATGGAATAATGTTTCTGCTGCATATGTGGCTTCCGGTTTTATGACTGTATGGTAATGTTTAATTTTTGCATTAATTGATAAGCATTTCTTTTTGTAAGTTTCCCATGTTAATTTTTGTGCCCTAGATAACTTGTTGGTTCTTATTTGAATTGACGCTTTCTCATTTAAATTGTTTGTTATTAGCTCTCCTAGATATTTGAATCATGTTACAATTTTAATTTTTGTATCATTAATTTGTATTTCCTTTAATGGTGTTGGTTTTTGTGGCATGATTTCTGTTTTTTCGAATGATATCTTAAGGCCAATTTTATTTGCAATTGTCTGAAGCTCTGATATCTGTGTTTTGGCTTCCTCTAAATCTTTCGCCAATAATGCCATGTCGTATGCAAAACCAAGACAGTTTGTTTGAATTTTTCTCCCTATTTTTATATTTGGAGGGCATTTCTTAGACCATTCTCGCATTACCATTTCCAATGCACAATTAAATAGTAATGTTGATAAGCCATCACCCTGTCGTAAACCGGTTGTGACCTCAAATGGGTCAGAGAATTCACCTCTGAATTTAACTTTTGATTTGATGCCTGTAAGAGTTAGTTTTATGAGATTTGTCAATTTGGGGTGTAATCCCATGTGTCTTAGAACCCCAGTTTGCTTCAATTATGAAATTTCTTTTTTAGAGGTGCTACCTTAACGATAGAAAACGCCTTCATAAAATAGTCAGGATTATTATTAATTTCAAATTATATGTTTTCTACTTTTCATTCCCACACGTTTTAAATAAATAATACTAGCGGACCCGTGCGAGAAATGTCGCATGTTCATAGACCACACTTTCCCCAATAGGTTTATAATGAGTGCCTTAAGGAGAAAGGTTATGTTATTTCAACAAAATGATTATAGAACACCATTTTCATTTCAGTTAGAATTGTAAGCTGTACGTTCTCTAACTTAAGAAGGCAATCACTGAAAATTCAATCATCATAACACTCACCAGTTATTCGATATTTATGAAAGCATCTTGGTCAAGATTTCCTGCTTTATCTTGTTGGCTGAGGAGCATCCTTCTCCCTTATCAGGACAGCCCTCCTTGGAAAACTTCATCACGCCCCGCTTACAGTGAGGCTTCCGTGTTCCCAAGTGCAATGATCAGCGCTAAACTCCTTTGCACGTTACCTAAAGGGGTGTTTTCCTTGTTCTGCGTGTAGCGCTCAACGCTAAACTCCTTTGCACGTTACCTACAGGGGTGCTTTCGCTTTCCCGAGTTGAGCGTCAGCATGAGAGCGTGCTGTGGCTGGTTTCTTTCTTTGATATTTATGAAATTAAAATGCAATTCGTCACTGTTGATTCCATTTCCGTGCTGAGTCCATTGATTGAGAGCTTAGCCGTAACACTCACCGGTTATTCGATACATTTAAGTCAGAATTGCAAGTTGTACGTTCCCTAACTTAAGAAGGCAATCACTGAAAATTGGATCATCATAACTAGGACCCGGATTTTGATGACATGTAATCTTTTTACTGAGCCGTCTAAAACAATGCTGATGTGCATAGAAACTCCGGACAGGCCGCCCCGCCTCCAAATATGTCATTTTTATTTTGCAACTTTTTGCATTTTTCATTTGTAAGAGCATATTTTTTAGTATGGCAGACTTTTATGGTCATATTTCAAAGAAATCGGCCTTTTAAAGTCATTTAATTCCAATTTAGTCATGTCACAGCTTTATATGAGGGAGTTACGTCTCTCAGAGTTAGCAGCAAACGACCTTCCTCAATTCAAGTACGCTCTGATCACATCAGTTGATGTTGAACGCAGCTTTTCGAGATATAAAAACATGTTGGCTGATAACCGAAGATAATTTACATTTGACAACATCAGAATGACATTTGTAGTGCAGTGCAACTGAGACTAAGTGAACATAAACCTTTAGTTAAGTGCTAGAAATCTATTTTGATTCATTTTTCAGTTTGAGCTTAAGATGTCATTTTTGAATTATTGGTGAGTTTAATATTATAAGATAATTTTCTCCATTTTATAGTGCATTTTTCGAATTTTTATGACATTTTTGAAAATTTTAAGTGCATTTTTTAAACTTTTTTACGGCATCAACATCCGGGCCCTAATCATAACAATCATCGGTTATTCGATATTTATGAAATTATACGATTTGAGTACCCAATCCATTGATTTAGTAATTCTGAAAACCATGGGAAATGATAGAAGAAAAACCTGTAAAGAATTAATGTTTAATAGTTCTAAGGTTTTAGACGCCGTAACACACGCCGGTTATACGATTTGGAGTACTCAATACATTGATTTACTGTTTCTGAAAACCATGCGAAATGATCGATATTTATGAAATTAGAATGCAGAAGAAAAACCTGTAAAATAATTAACGTTTAATAGTTTTAAGGGTTTAGACATCAACTCATAATTGCAGCATGTTAGAGCATCAGTATTTGCAAATCGCACACTTCTTACAAAAATTGATATTTATGCAATTCGTCACTGCTAATTTATGAAATTTTACGATTTGAGTACACATTCCTTTGATTTACTGTTTCTGAAATCGATACAAAATGATGAAGGAAAGACCTCAGAATATTAAAATGACATTAAAAAAAAGGTGTCACAGCAGCCAAAATGTGAAATGGACACCAATTATGAAGCGTATCTTCCTGCAGCAACAATAACTGCAAATCTCATACTTCGTACAGTTTTATAAGTCATTTTTTAAGGAAATTATAGATATTTATGAAATTAGAGTGCAATGCATCACTGGTAATGTATCTCCTCTTTCATTTGAGTGCTCATTTGTCACGATCGGTCTCTTGTGAGCGCCGCAGGAGGGATGCATACTACTGAAATAATTTTATGATGATGATATTGTATTATTTGCATCTATTTTGGATTGAGGAAAAGCTTAATTTCAACTGCCGACTGTCCTTTGTTTTTACATCGGGCAGTTGTTTTAAAGAGACGCCTTGATGCAGTTGTAGTCTGCAGACGCGTTGGGGCAACGCTCGTGATCTTGTTCCAGTTTAAATGGTCTGAAGTCGGAAATGTTTCCGTTTGAGTTTAATGTTCCTGTCGTTCGTGAAATATTATCTAGTCATGAAAGTGATTTTTCTTGGAAATATTGGAAGTTTTGCATCGCGTGCTGTTGAGCTTAGCTTGGCGTGGTCTGATGCCATGCTTGATTTTGGTCTGTGGTGAGGCATTTTAAGTGAATTATTTGAATGCTGGGATGTGCAATTTAAAGGCCTTCTGCCTAGAGTAACATCGTGTGGATATTATTTGGAATTAATCCGGTCTTTTCTGTGTTTATTTTCGCTTGGCAAAAATATTCTTTTGGCATCCTCGTGGTGACGCTTGGTCATATTCAGTCCATATTCTCAGCTATTAGATACTCCAACATGGTGTCACTCTGTTCGATTTGAACTCAGTTCTGTGCATGTGCTACAGCTAGTTCTTGTATACTTGCAAATTAATTACCTTCGGTGTTGTTCATCTTTTGTTGTTTTCAGGGCAGATGTTCCCTTTAACTACGGTACTTTGACACTTATTTGAAGTGAGAGTTTTCCACTCTATATGGAACCTTCCAACTAGACTTACATCAAAATGAGTGATGTATCAGAACCATCAACATCAAAAGGAGGCACTGTAAGTGAAAAATGTCCTTTGGATTCGGATAATACCAAGGACTCGGCTATGTCATCGAAGCCTAGCCCTGCGACCAAGGTGCCTATTTGGAATTACTTTACCAAAACAGACCCGAAAACAGAAAATGTAATTTGTGTAACAAAACATTGAAATGCGAGTATGGGTCCACTACTGGCCTACGCAAACACATTGAAAGGCTTCACTATCCTAAATTTGTAAAATTGTCTGAGGATGAAAAAACATTTAAAGCCATGAATCTAAACCCACACTTGTAAGCTCAGCAGCTAAAAGCAAAGTGCAAAAATTTGATAGTTTTCTCACGTCAAAAGAGGTTTACTCATTAAACCATCAAAAAAACGTAGCTATTAGGAAAGGAATAACAAAATGGATTGCTGAGGGACTTCACCCTTATACATGGTGTCCACAGAATTTTCAATGTCAATTTTCCTGACTTTTCCTGACCATTTTTCAACAAAATTCCTGACTCACGAAGTCATCGTAACATCGGAAAAAAAGTTTATTGAGCAAATATATATATATATATATCTTTTTTATTTGCAGCCTCCATCTCCATAGCTGCCCAACATTTGCCTCTTTATTCATTTAAAATACAAAATAAAGTAAATTATAATGCAATAATACATAAATCAAAGTACTTAATAACCTAAACTATAGTGATGGGGGCGCCACATCCCTACGCCAACGCCAAAAAAGCATACAAAAAGTAGGTAAAAGAGGTTTTTACTATGATGTTCTGTAAAAATGGAAACTTACTATAATGTCCAGTGAGTTATTGCTTTTTATCTTCAGAGAATAGTTGAACTAGTAACATCAAAATATGGCTGTAAAACACAAAATACTGTATGGTTAATATAAAATTCCTGACTTTCTAATACTTTTCGCCATTTTTTCCTGTCTCAAGCTATTTTATCACACTTTTTCCTGACTTTTCCTGACCAAAAACAAAATTCCTGACTTTTCCTGCCTGTGGACACCATGTTATACCATAACGAATAGAATAAAAAGTGTGATCTCTTCTCCCTCAATAGCATGTAACGAATACGGATCAGATAGGCACTCGTAGCTACGCAGCGCTACAGTCGACTTGAGATTGTTGATTACCACATATGTTTATGTGCGATCGGTCGGAGTGTTTTGGTGGTGGTCTGTGCAAACGTTTATTGATATATAAGTGCTAACACTAATACTTCATTAGTATTAATACCTGAATGCTATTGTAGGAAGCATTAACTGAGATGTAATTTAATTTCTTGTCGTGTGTTGACATCTTCGTGAGTTAATTTTATTGTTATTTAATGTAAGTAAACAGCAGTTTAGCCCTTACATTCTCACGAGTACTTAATGTGAGTAGTGAAGATGCCTTGCTGTTTTGTACCAGGATACAGATCTGGCTATGGGGACTGTAAAGAGGTCAGACGGTTTTTCAAACCTCCTAAAGATAAGGAACGTTTTATCAAGTGCAAAGGGGCCATACCAGGGAAGGATAGGGAACTTACTGAAAAATCCTACATCTGTGTTGCTCACTTTTCAGAAGATTTAATTGTTAAATTTGACAAATTTGTGAGAGAAGGGAAGAAATAAAAATGCTCTTGATACCATTAAAGCCTACTTCTGTGAAGGGATGAGAATATAACGACAATGAGTTTAAAAACATATATCTACAGTAATGCTGAAGGAGGCGTGATCAGTTTTAGGCAATAGCCTACTCTAAGAAGGGGTCATGACTGAGCCTTCTATGTCTTAAATGTCAAGTGCTTCTGAAATGATGGTAGTTTATTGATTTTGGTGTTTGTGGAGTGAAATTTATGGGTATAATTGATTTTTGTAATATTCTACGGTAAAGTTGAAGGAGCCGTGATCGGGTTTAGGCAATAGCCTACTCTATGAAGGGGTCATGACTATGCCTTCTATGTCTGTTTAATGTTAAGTTCTTCTGAAATGATGGTAGTTTACTGATTTTGGTGTTTGTGGATTGAAATTTATGGTTATTATTGAATTTTATAGTAATCTACGGTGAAGTTGAAAGTAGCGTTCGTACGGCTTTTTTTTGGGGGGGGGGGGGGGGGGGGGCTGGCTGTGTTGCAAGATTGTTAAGGGAATGTAAAATGTGTAACAATGTGAAGAAATCTTTTCTGATAGCGAGGTTAATTTTTCAGTTCTTTTTCTTAATTTACCGATAGTTGGCAAAACTAATTGCATTTTGAACTTGCTCTCTGTCTTCGATTATTGTTGAAACTGGACTAATACAGCAGACGACTTATTAAATTATAATTGGGCACAGTAAAGTAAGTGGAGATGTCAAACTTATTAGCGCCTATGAGGATATCTTGCGGTGTTTTAACATGTAAAACAGGTCGCAAGGTTTTAAAAGTCTCGTAAGCGCCAATGCTAACTTACATCACAGATCGGAGCCAGCGCTGCGGCGGACCAGGCGTACTAGGCCAGTGATATCGCTTCTTATTCTATTCGTTATGCTTATAGTATAGTTGAGGAACCGGGTTTTAACCCTGGAGGGGGCGCGTCACGGTCTTTTCGACCGGGTGCAGAGATAAATGTTTCTAGTTCTTATCGAAGTGGGCCGTTAGTTTCCATCCCCTCAGTACCTTACATTGGACTCGTCCACTGTCGGTGTGCGTAAACAGTTCACCCCTCCCGCTCCTCAGTTTCAGCCAGAGTGCATTGTTTAACGGACCCGGTCTAAACCTTCTGGCGCGCCCCATGATGTATGCTTGTATATGAGTTAAGTTTTACTTTTATTTTTCAGTTTATCTAGTGGGAAAGTGTTAATTTTCTTTTGTGTTCTTGTAAATTGTGCCTTTATATATACTGAAACTAAACACACGATGGATAGAAACAGGGAACGAGAAATTGAAAGACTTTTAGAAAGTGATGAGAAGGAACTGGCAAGAGAAGAGGAGAACTCAAATTCCAGGAACGGTTAGGCACCAATTGTTTATCGATGAACCTGCTGTTGAAGAAATTGATGAACTTGCATCAGATGATGACCTCGAAGACGAGCTTCAAATACAAGAAGGTTCCACTTCAGAGGAATCTGCTGACGAAGAGGAGCAAGTTGAGTGCCAAGAACCTCAGTATATCGGAAAAGACAATGTAACAACTTGGACTGTCCACTGCCCTCCACGGCAGGATCTGGAAGATGTACTGCAACTGGAAGAAAAACCGAAAAACCAAGACAAGATGCCGCATTTGCCAGCGACATATCTGCAGAGAGAACTCGGTAGTGACATGTATTCGGTGCTCTACGGAAGACAAAGAATCTAGTGATGACGCTGAATGAACACCTACTGGAGAATTAAAGGTCTGACATACAATCATTTTATTGTTTAAATGACTTTGAGCATTATTTATAAGTCGGTTCAAAATTATTTACATGTTTTGTAACAATAAAAATAGTTTTTGCGTCATTTGTGTTATTTTTTCGCGACCCGGTCGAAAACACCGTGCGCGCCTCCTCACGTGATTATTCTTTCGCGCGCTCTCCAGGGTTAAAAATATTATGGCCATATCGGATGACAAGATTGTACTTCCAAGCGCTGTCACAGTTTCCAGGAGTTTACTTCCAGAAATGTATTTTCAAACTCGAGATGCATTGAAGGCCAAAATAAAGACTCATGGCGATCAAGAATTATATTCTATTTCTCTTACAACTGACCTATGGATATCTGTGTCAGTGTTCTCGTATTTGGCTGTAACAGCATATTATGTTGCAAAAGATTTTAACCTAGAATCCGTTTGTTTAGGTTGTGTCCCTTTCTCCGAAAGCCATATAGGAGAAAATATTTCATCCCACTTGAATGAAGTGATAAGGGAATGGAGTCTTCAAGATAAAAAAAACCTATTTATTGTGTCACCGACAATGCAGCAAACCTGAAAACAGCATTGGCCAATGCGGACAGCATTGTTCATTTAAAATATTTTGCACATACCCTCAATCTGGCAGTTAAGCTGACCAAAAAAAAAAAAAAAAAACTACCCTGGTTTTGACAGTTTAGTCAAAGAGTGTAGGAGTATTGTAGGTCACTTCAAGCATAGCTCGACAGCCAAAAATCAACTACATCTGCGCCAAGAGCAGCTGGGCCTCAGGAAACTGGAGTTGATACAGGATGTTGAGACAAGATGGAATAGTGAGTACCCCATGATTGATAGGCTCTTACAGCTAAGGGAACCATTGTGCCTAGAACTGAGTAAACCCAAATGTAGCGTTGATGACGTAAGCTCTTCAGAATGGGGGCTGATTGAGTCTTATGTAAAGATACTGAAACCAGTTTATGACACGGCTTTAGAGGTCTCCTCCGAAAGGAAACTTACTAGAAGTATGGTTATCACTATTGAATGGAATAGTAAATGAACTACAAAAAGTAATTGAGGAAAAAAAATCTGGCATCACACTTGCGAAACCTATTCTTCAGTCTCTTCACACCAAAATTCCCAGACTGAATGATCAACAACCTGATCAACTTTGCATGCTACTTGATCCTCCATTCAAAGATTCAATTTTGCCGATACCTTTGAAAGAGGCCGCCAAAATGACACAAGCTGGAAGTAACCAAGGTTGACAGAGCCCCTCTCGGTGCAAATGAGAGTTCTTCGACAAGCTCTAATAATAGGCCTAGTGGTAGGCCTACTAACCTGTCATCAGTGTGGACATCGTTCGTAAAAGCAGCAACCAACAGAGATGCATCTACAATATGCACAATTTGTGTGATTTATCTTTAATAATAATAATAATAATAATAATAATAATAATAATAATAATAATAAAAACAGCAAATGTGAGTAATGCAATAAATGACTCCAGAACATTACAAAATGAGAAAAATGAAGTTTGCCTACTGCCAAGATAAGTAGAATAGGTCAATATGGTAGATTGTGATAACAAAAACTTAAATACTGCTGCAAACGACATTTAGTGTTAACTTTGGTAAAATGAAATCACTATTTTTATTATGAATAGGAAGAGGTCTATTGATAAGAAAAATAAAGCAATTTAATTTTACAACTTTTCGGCCTACGTGAAGCTTTATTATTGTAGCAGCCTGGTCTAATCTTAAGTTTTTGGCTTTTGCAGGGGAGCTTCAAGTAGATGCATATTTTTCTGAAGGATGCATAGACCTTCTCGATGATCCTTTTATGTGGTGGCAAGAAAACTTTTACAAATACCCATTGATGATGATAATTGTTGTTTTAAGGGGCCTAACATCTAGGTTATTGGCCCCTAATGGTCTGGGTGATAGAGAAAATGTCAATGAAGTGGAAACCAGAACAAAAATTAAGAGAACTCAGATTGAAACTACTCACAAAATGGAGAGCGATAATACTTACAAAGGGGAATTTAGAACGAAAATACTCACAAAAGGAATAGATTGAAAAATACACACAAAATGTAGGTTAAGTTCAAAATACGTACAAAATGCAATGTACAGTCGAAATACTTACAAAATGCAAGTGAAATTAAAAATACTTACAAAATGCAAATGAGATTGAAAACACGTACAAAATGCAATTGAAGTTCAAAATACTTACAAAATGTAATTTGGATTGAAAAAAAATGCACATTTCAGATTCCAAATACTGTATATACCCGAATGTAAGACGACCTCGAATATAAGACGAGGCCTAGTTATCAACTGCCTCTTACAGATTTTTTCAAAAAAATACTCGCTAACTCATAACTTGCACAATATATGCCCTTAAGGTCGTGCTTTCATTTTTATAACGTCTCGTGTTATCGGAAATCCCTCTGTCCGCTTTTCCAAGACATACTCTATAATTTCTTTGTTCAAGAATGGGAAAATGGAAATCCACAGCCTGCCTCCAGTCTCCGACCGGGTCAGGAATGGAATGAATGAAGCCCCCATCTAGCGGCGAGGATATGAACTGTGCCGGCTGCCGAGGCCTGACGCACTCCTCTGGGGCAATGATTAAATGAATGACAGATGAAATGAAATGATAGTGGAGAGTGTTGCTGGAATGAAATTTTTACAGGGAAAACCAGAGTACCCGGAGAAAAACCTGTCTGCCTCCGTTTTGTCCAGCACAGATCTCACATGGAGTGACCGGGATTTGAACCACGGACCCAGCGGTGAGAGGCCGGCGTGCTGCCGCCTAAGCCACGGAGGCTTCTCAAGAATGGGAGACGTTATTAAATTAAGATACGTTGATCACTCGATTACTGCTCGTAAAACTGACTGGTTGTTCTTGTAAAGATTGTTTTAAGACATATTTCCGTATGCTTTCGAACATATAATTTATCCGCTTAAAATGGCGTGTATGCGTAAATCCTAACCTCAAAATGTATGCTATTCGTATATGCATGGTAATTAAACATAACAAACCATATTTTAATCTTCATTAAGGCATTGATTTGTTGCTAGTTGCAAGATGCCAACACCACATACTACTTTGCAAATAATAATAACAATTTTTTTTTTTTTTAATACCCTGAATATAAGACGACCCCAAATTTTTATAACACAAAAAGTGGGAAAAAACCTCGTCTTACATTCGGGTATATACGGTAATCACAAAGTGCAATTGATATTCAAAATACTTACAAAATGCAATTGAAATTGAAAATGCTTACAAAATGTATGGTAGAATCCAACTACTCAATTGGATGGACAATACTTGAGGCTATTAGTATCAAAAGGAACAATCTCCACTTTCCTGCATTTTACAGTAGGAGTATTTTTTTATCTAACGCATTTGTATCCACTCTATCTGGATGGTTTTTGTCCTATACATCAAGTAAATGGTTGTATGCAAGTAACCAAAGAAAACCAAGCATATGATTAATAGTTAATGAGATATTTTAAATTTAATTTTGGAGATTGTTCCTTTTGATACTAAGATTTTTGTGAATATTGCTCTGTTTGATATCAACATGCATTGAGAGCTCTTTCTGTTATTAACATAGAAATATGTGATACCCACACTCCTTCTTTTAACATAAATGTCAATTACGGTAACAAAAGAAAAAGGAGAAATTTGTAAACTAAGGATAACTGTTGTAATTAAGTGACCTTTAATTTTGAGCATACGTATTTCAACACAAATTTAACGATTAAACACAACTGATATGTATTTTAAGAACAAGTGTTTCACACAAAAGATCATCTTGCAGATTCTGTCCACCTTCATCCTGTCTTTCTGCTCTGTGCAGCACATCGACATAGTATCGAAGCTCGGAAAGTGTTTTCCAGTCTTCAACGAAATGGGATGACAGAAGTTTCGAAAAGTCTCTCAGTTTATCTTTTGATAATTTTTGCATGTTGTTCGCAGGTAATTCCTTGGGGTTTATTTTAGACATGGAACAGTTTTTCTTTGTAATGAACATGGACATGATAGTGTCAATACAGTATACTGTCTCCCCTCTTGACACCCCCCCATTAGTATTACTCGTTTACTTGGAGCAAATTTCAAGTGCCAAGATCCAGTTCGCTTCAGAACAGCATCTGTGCTGGTTTTCCTATCGAAAACTGTACAGTCTTTCCCAAGATTAATGACCGTTCCATGATTAGCAACTATGCCCAAGTGTTGGAGTAATGATCTCTTTCATTCTTGATGTCTTTTTGGATATTGCAAAGACACGATCTGGAGGAATGAAAGAGTGACCTCGAACAGGAAACACCAATTCAATGCGTTCAGTTACTTGAAGCAGCCAGAAGCCATTTACCGCAAATGGCGAGGAGGTTCTTGTTTTTATTTTGACCCCCGCATGAGTCACAAACGAGTCTCACTTCTTTGTAATTTCTCAAGTCAGTTTTCATCAGCCTATCATAAAGCGCTGAGGCAATCTGATTAGACCCTTTTCCATATAGGTCCTCAGTCTAGCAAGAACAAAAAACATTGTCTTTGGTAAGCTTGCATTTGAAGGTACCTTGAACTATAGCAAAGGTGTGAGACAGGTGTCACGTTTTGTGGTATCGTATCCATCACAGAACACCTAGAAGAAAATTACAGCTTGTTTTGATATTATAATATGTTAGCACATCCTCATATAGTCTTAAAACGCAAAAAATACCTACAATATAACTGCAAAACACGAGAAATTGGGACACGTGAGCAGGACAGTCTCTTTATCACTCCATTCAACCAATAACGCAGCACTCACATGACCGGAACGGACGAAGCTGATTGGTAGTGGTGGAGATTGTCCCACTCGATTCAAACAGATGGCGGAGATTGTTCTGTTTGAAAGCAACATTGTATTTTCATGCCCTGAAACGATGGGATTTTGTTCTTTTTGAAAGAGACAAACAGCATAGTGTGGTAAAGGGCTAGTTGCACAATACAACAGTGTCAGTAACTCAATTTCGATGGAAATTGGAGATTGTTCCTTTTGATACTAATAGCCTCACTTGAAAAATGCAATTTAGATTGAAAATACAAAATGTAATTTACATTCAAAATACCAACAAAATGCAATTGAGAATCAAAATACTTGCAAAATGCACACCCTACAAAATGCAATTTAGATTGAAAATACTTGCAAAAAGAGGTTTAGGTTGAAAATACAAAATGCAATTGAAATTCAAAATACTCACAAAAGTCCCAGCCCCTATATTGAAAGACTTACTAAAAAACAATTTAGATTGTCAATCCTTACAAAATGCAATTCAGGTTGAAAACACTCACAAAATGCAATTTAGATCAAAAAGACTTACAAAATGCAACGGAGATTGAAAACACCTCCAAAATGGAGTGTAGATGCAAAAAAAAGCTAAATGGAATTTAGATACACGGGGGTCCAATTAACAAAAACAGTGCAGGGAATCTTCAAGAGCAAAGGAAATACAATGAAAAGAAAACAAGACGTCTGACCCCGCGAAGAAGGAGGGATCAGGAAAGATGAGAAAAGAGCCAAATAAGGCAGGAAAGTGAAAGACTCCCTAGGCCTCGGATACCCTAATACCGTCGGGGTCGGAAGAGAACAAGAGTTGACCGAGGGAGGTCGACAGGAAACAAGACGGAGAGGAGCCCGGCACAAGTAAGTGGAAGCAATGCCGGACTCAGCTGGGGTCCCGTGGTCGCCAACCCACGTCCCACTAGATGTGAGCCCATGGGGGACAAATACCCATTATTGGCACCCTTAGCAAAAACGTATTTGGGAATTCCAGCCACAGAAGTTTCTTTTGAAAGGGTGTTCTCTTCAGCTGGAAATGTTGTGACAAATCTCAGTCGTCGACTCCTTCCAGAAAACTTAGAAAAACTTGTCTTTCTACATCAAAACGTAAAATACATCTAGGTTACAGTACAATTGTTTTCCTATTTAGAACGTGTAGTATACATTGCGCGGCGCCATTAAAATCCGAAAAATTTTCTATAGAAATGGCCAATGTTACTAATACAGTGGAATCTCGTTAGCACGTTCTCGGTTACGACGTTTTCCCGTTTAGCGCGATGATTTTCTCAAGTCCCAGTCCCAATTCTACAAAATACATGTTGATATATCCCCTTAATACGTTCTCTATTCCCGCTTACGACGATCAAATTTCCGTTGTACTATTTGTAACGAACCTGATTTTATTCTTATTTCATTATAAAATTCGGCTTCTGGAAAACACGATGCGATATTGCCACATATTCTCTGATAGTTATTGACAGTGTAGATGATTTCATTGTGTTTGACGGCGTAGAAGTGGCTATAGCTATGACGCAACACAGGTGACGTGACTCTCTCCCGCTGCCCTTTCTCTACTTTCTCAAGTCCCTATCCTACTAAATTCATGTTGATATATCCCCTTAATACGTTCTCTATTCCGGCTTACAACGATCAAATTTCCGTTGAACTATTTGTTAGTGAACCGTATTTTATTCTTATTTCATTAAAAAAATTCGGCTTCTGGGAAACACGACACGATATTGCCGCATATTCTCTGATAGTTATTGACAGTGTAGATGATTTTATTATGTTTGACGGCGTAGAAGTGGCTATAGCTATGACGCAACACAGGTGACTTGTCTCTCTCCCGCTGCCCTCCACCCCTTTCCCTTTGTTTATTTCTCACGTAGGCGCATTATTGTCTTCGTATTCCGCACTATTGTCTTCTAGTTCTTAAGTGTTCACGTCCAGTTATGACCTATTTTATTGAGTGTTTCATAATGGATAAGAAGAAAGTACGGCAGATAACTAATGATGAGAAGATGAAATACATTCGAGACGTGGAATGCAATCCCCACATGAAGCGTGTGGATATAGCGCGAAAGTGGAACATTCCTCAGTCTACACTGAACACGATTCTCGGCAAAAGGAAGGAAATCGAACGTGCATTTGAAGGAGGAATGAGCGGCAAAAGGAAACTTGTGCGAGAGGGACAGTTTCCTCAACTAGAAAGCACTTTATTGAAGTGGTTCAAGCAAGCCCGTGCTTCAAACATATGCGTGCGCAGTCGCCGGTAACTGAGCCGTCACTGGCAGAGCGCGAGAGCGAGAACGTCCTTGCTAAGCAGAAATAAAGACCCTGTATTATACTGTAGTGTAGAGGTACAGTAATTCATTTTTATGTTATTTATAACGTGTAAGTTACTGATAACCTATGTTTATGTCGTGACTGTAGTAGTGCATACAATCACTTACTAAGGTCGGCGATTTGACGTCCATATATACGCCGCGTTCTTTCTTATAAGTTGTAAATGCAGTATGGCGTTTTTCGGTAGTACGTTTTCCCGCATATGACGTCCAAATTTTTCAGTCCCTTGAAAAACGTACTAACGATATTCCACTGTATACAGGAGTTGAATATTTTATTGCTACAGAGTGTTACTGTATTTTTTCAGAGTGCCAACATTATTGTTTCCAGACCAATATTTTTATCCATACCAACGGTTTTCGCCTAGGCCAATAAAGGTTAGGTAGCAAGGCCCGCGTTAGGCTAATATAAACATCCCTGGTTTTTGTCACGCAAAGTGCGGGTAGACACGCATCAATAATCTTTATCCAGGCCAATGGTTTTGCTTAGTAGTACAATCAGTAAGTTGGCAGCAAACATGGCGACTAGCTTTTTGATAAGTTTATTACTTGAAAGTTAATGTTAACAATTTCCTTATTTTGGAAGTGTTTACGTGGTGTTTGTTAAATGCAAATAGCTTTAATAACGTGGCAGAATAATTACAAACCATTTTCAGAGCGCTACTATGTAAAATAACGCACTTTCGAAACAGGCAACGGATACTACATGAGAGAATCCTATTTGTGACATTTTGTGAATTTTCCTTTACATTTTCCTATAAATTTCAGAAAAATAATTAGGGCCTATAGTCTGTATATACTGTAGAACTGATTTTGTTGTGTTTTTAATTTTTTTTTATCATCATAGTTTTTTCATTACACATGATTGGGTGTTTCTCACTTTTTTCTTATCAGTTTTTTTTATTAGACCTGCAGTTTTTGTTACTCAACAGTAGACACATCTAACCTAGAAGTGTTAATCTTGTTTGATTGATTTAAAGGCCTATGTATATTTTAATTGTTGTTTATTTTTACCCCAAGAGTAACTAGTATTTATTTATTAAATAAATAAATAGGCCTATGTATATTTAAGTGTTTTGTTTATTTTTACCCCCAGGGTAACTCAATGGTGCTACATTGCTCCATTTCATATGGTTGGCTTATTTTAGTAGGCCTATGGTAATTTGCAAGGTATATTGTTGTTATAGGTATAATTTTATAAACTGAAAAACTTAGGCTATTTAAGATACCTCTTATTGACAACATTTGTAATTTGGCCTAATGTCTATTTGACGTATGCATCAATTGGCTTACTCCACACGAAAAAGGCAGGTTTGAAAGTTAATGGAACCTTGTATGAGATTATTAGCTGTATGCCTACATTTTTTCTGTATTTTAACCCTTTTAGTACCAGTTGCCTATAGGTGGTATATGTGAAGAATACCAGGCTTCATTTCAAGAAATTGCAATGTTGTACCTAAATCATTATAACTTTTGTATTTTTTTAAATATACCCCCAAAATTTTTCCTGGCCATTGAAAATGAGTTGCTTCACCATTCTACCAAGTAACACACTATGTTACAATAACACTACAACATACAAAAGAAATATTTGTTTTATTACTGTGAAAATAAAAAGAGAAAAGTCAAAATTGAGAGAATGAAACACAATTCAAAATGAAAATTACACACAAACGGTTGTTATTGTCTGCAGTCACATGTTGTTGGTTTACTCTCTGGAAAGTTTCATAATCTTAGGTACTACAGTTTCTAATTTAAAAAATATTTTAATACACCTTGCACTGTACATATTTCACATTTTATGCTGGTTCACTTTTAGCACTTGTGATGCCCTATGCAGGTACCATGAACACCTTTCATACACTTGGAACACGCAGTTCGTGACCTTCTTACTGGGCCTCCATCTATTTTGCTGCACACAATGCATCTTTTTAATAATATACCACTTAATTTCACCAAAAGTTCCCCTTCCCTTGGTGGATGAAGCTTAGCTAACATCTTGGTTTGTAGGTTTTTCTCCTGGACCCATACCTATTCTATGGACTTGAGCCGTGTCATAACTTTACTCAAAGTATTTTCTTTGTATATCAAATAGGCATTCAGCACCATTTGAGCAAAGATGCAAAATACCACCTTCTTCCAATATTTCAGTGTTTGTCACTCATCGAAGTACGTGTACAACCTCATGTCAGATGGGTTCGAACCGACGGTCACTATCAATTGGAACTTCACTAAACCCTGTATTAGGTACACAGGCATTATTGTCATTACCGGGGGGGGGGGGGGTTGAAATAAAGGAGCCTTTATCGAAAAATTGAAATAATACTATAACTTTCTTGGTATGTGAAAACTCGAAACCATTCACAATTCATGCTATTCTTTGGATAAGGGCCAAAAACTTACCCCAGTGAAGGTTTTCGATACCACCAACCATTGACCACCAAAGGAGTTGGAAAAATAGATTTTTGGGACCAAAAGAAATCTTAACTTCCTTAATAGGCACAACATGAAAACCGTTTTAAATGGTCAATGGTCAATAGTCTTCTAATTATTAGCCGAAACATTTTAATGAAAGAATTTTTGATGTGCCCCATCTTTACGCTAACGAGGGGAGGATACAATGCATGGGGCACCGATTCAAACCATCTTTAGTACACGTGTAGGGCATGACCAGGCATATACTAGGTGCAAGAAGTGAGGTGCGCTTATCAGCCATTTCCGAGAAACTAATTATTTGCAATTGCAATGCGGCATACATGTGTGTTGTACGTTAGCAAGAAGCCCACGGAATTGCTGGATCGAAACCCACAGGTGAGCCTTTGCAGTCTGTTTATTTTTATTTTTGTAATTGGCAATTCGTACAACTGTAGGTGTCGTGAATAATGTTTATTTTACAGTCAAATTGCAATAACGTGTTATGTGAGCGTTACAGAGAGTCGGAATAAATCGTACAGGAGATTGCTGAATGAATACCTATATTCCCAGTATTTACTTAGTACAACTTCTGTTTATGCGACCCTATTTACTATTCACTATCGTGCTGCTCAAGTTGAAGTATGGCACGAACAAGGATGATAGGGGTCATAGAAGCAGGGAATACCATAATTATGGCGGCATCGTGCGTAAGTGATAAACGCTGTATGTTTGCATTCGCAGGGATGTTTCAAAACATCTATTGCAAAGCAAACTTCGTTCCAACCAATACCCTTAGCATGAGTCACTGCTTGCGGGGTACGGGGTGGTCTGATGGTTCACAGGCGTGCAATCAACGAACAGACCGGGCCTTCAACGTATCAACGTATATAATAGAATACAACTGACCATGTATAATACCAATGTATTTGCAATGCCGATACTGTACATTATGTACTGTCACAAACGTTCACCCGGGTACAATGATTTCAGAATCCCTTTTCCCACTCACATAACACATTATAATTGACTGCAAAATGTACATTATTCACAACACCTACAGTTGAACGAATTCCCAATGTTTAAGAAAACACAACACACTGCAACGGCTCACAGGTGGGATTCGATCCAGCCATCCCTTGCTTACGAAGCAGTGCTCTTACCGCAGCACCACGAGCTCGTTGACTTCTTGCTAACGTACAATGCACATGGACACCACACTGCAATTGCGAATAATTAATTTCTCAGAAACGGCTGAAAAGCGCACCTTACTACTTGCACCGGGTATACGCCTGGTCATGCCCTACACATGGACTACAGAGGGTTCGAATCGGTGACCCATGCATCGTATCCACCCCTCGCAAGAGCAAAATGTTTTCGTAATTATAAGATGGGGTTCTCGTATGCTAAACATGTAGAACGTTTGTAGGTACACAACAATTGGTAAATTTAGTGAATTTAGCCTTCCGGCCTGCCGAGATGAATTATTAATTTTTATTTGAAAAAAAAAAAAAAAAACTGAAGATCAAATGAAATATATTTTGTATGTTTTACATCTAACCTAACATTAAATTCAACAAATATTCTGCAAGACTACCATACCTGGAACAACCAATTTAATGAGTTTGGACTAATAGTTTGTCCTACTAAGACAGTAGCCATGAAGGTTAGTAGACAAAAGGGTAATTTGAATATCATGTTGGATGGAAGGAACTTTCAAGAAGTTGATCAGTTCCAATACCTTGGCAGCATTATAACTTGAGATGGACGTTGCTCCACGGAAATTACCAATAGGTTTCTTCCACCCAGTCAGGAATATCCTTTGGGACAGCCAAATTCCTTTTAATATTGTTACGTTCCATGGGTAAAATTATAAATTAATTTTATCTCTTCCTAAATCAGATATTTATTCATCACACTTTCTAATACAATCGCTATATTTTATGTCTTCACAGAGTCTCTACAATCACACACCACCACAGCCAACTCGACCCGTCTCTTCCCTTCATCTTCCACTGCCTTGACAATCTCGTCTTTTGTGATTTAATCAACAGTTTCCTCACCCCACCGCTTAAAGCGCTGCTTAATGCCAGTATAGACACGTATCACTGCCCCCTCCTTAAGCCTGTTCCGTCCCGGAACAGTCCAAGGTCATTACGGAACCATTGTCAACCGTCTGATTAGCTCCCTCATAAGGTGCTGGTCAGTTGAAATGGACCACCTAGGCTTCCCGTGTGGAAGTCTTCCTATCCGGTAGATTACGTCGTTGATCCTCTTTATCACCTCTAACGGTCCATCCCAGGATCGCTGCAGCTTGGGTGAGAGACCACGTCTTCGTTGTGGGTTGAACAGCCATACCAGATCCTTCACGTTAAAGCCACCGCCTCGTGCCCATGCATCAAAGGCGTGCTTCATCCGGTCGCTAGCTATACCGAGGTTCCTTCGGACGAGGTTGTGCATCTGGTTCATCTTCCCCTTCAGGCAGATGATGTAATCGTCTCCTGCCACAAGTTCTTCGCCGGGCTTACAGCCGAATGCCAAATCACAGGGTAATCGTAGTTACCTCCCGAAAAGTACAGAAGCCGGTGTCTGCCTCGTTGTCTCGTGGACCGAAGATCGGTATGCCATCAAGAACAGGGGGAGATGTTCGTCCCAATCGCGTTGGTTCTCTGCCACCACCTTAGAGAGATGCTTCCAGATTGTCCGATTCATCCGCTCGACCATTCCATCTGACTGTGGGTGTAGTGGCGTCGTTCTGGTCTTCCGAATTCCCATGATTTGACAGATTTGCTGGAACACTGCCGACTCAAAAGTTCCTCCCTTGGTCCAAGTGTAATTCTAAATGAGCACCAAACCGTGAGAACAACTCGTTCACTAGGATCTTGGCGACGGTGACCGATTCCTGGTTGGGGATTGCGTAAGCTTCCACCCATTTTGAAAATTAGTCCATGGCCACCAAAATGTACCTGTTCCCGGCGTCTGTGTCGGGGAATGGTCCTGCCACGTCGATCACAATCCGTTTGAATGGGCTTCCAACATTGTACTGGCGCACGGGTGCCATCTTCCTTCCTCTCGGACCATTTCCAGCAGCACAGACCTCACATTTCCTGCACCAATTTTTGACGCCTTCCTTGCAACCTACCTAGTAGAATCTTTCTCTGACTTTCGCAAGGGTCCTGTTCACGCCAAGACATCCTCCAGAACTCTCGTTGTGCAGATGATGCAGTACATCCGAAGTCGTCTTCTGAGGAACGACGATCTGTGTCCTGGTTGATGTCCCATTCGAGTCTTCAACGATGCGCTTCAGTACTCCATCTTCCAGACGTAACGAGTCCCATTGGGCCCCAATAAGATTTAGCCTTGGGGCTACGCGGAGCGACTTCTTCCCACGTAGGCCGGCGTCCTCTCTTGAGCCACTGGATGATGTAGCCAAGATCTGCGTCCTCACTCCGAGCCTTCTGAAGTTCCGCAGGTTGCCATGAGTCGCCAACGACTCTCAGGCGTCTGACCAGACCAGCCTTCGATTCTTGCCGTGCACAGTGGCTGCAGTCCACAGGGCATGGTCTTCTTGCGAGTGCGTCCGCGTTCTTGTGGGTGATCCCGGCTCGATGCTAACTGTGAAAGTCGTACTCCTGTAGGCGTTCAATCAATCGCACAATCTGTCCCTCGGGGTTCTTGAACCGCATAAGCCATTTCAGGGCTCCATGATCCGTTCTCAGTAGAAAGCGTCGTCCATACAGGTACTTATTGACGTCCGAAACGGAGGAGGAGCTTACGGTCAGCTGTTTTCAATATGGCGGCAAGGTAGTGACGAGAAGTAATTGGGTCTGCGTTTGTTATGGCTTCTAATTTATGATGGCAAAATACTACATATTTTCTTTCATTGATAGAAATATATTTATAATCAATTTAAATGCAGTGCCTAATTACTACCAGTTAAAAATATTACCCACATGTAGATAGTTAATTTACTGTCTGCTGTTACATAGAAGCCTGTACTTGGGAGCCTAGCGGTATCGATGTTTTTATTAATTTCACAATACTGTATATATATATCACATAACACAAAGGACGACTCCTTGATAATAAATTGAATCCAGCAAACCTGAATTTGCATGAATGTTTTGGGTTCAAAGAAGCGTTACTTGGGATGCTCAAATTCATCATCATCATCATCATTTCCCCTTATCCAGCTCCTGCCGGGTCGGGGTATTTATGGCACTTCTCCACTTTCCTCTTTCCTTCCACAATTCTTCTTCCACGATCTTGTCCCAGTCCAGACTTCTTTTTCTCACGCTGTTCTTCACTGAATCGATCCACCTTGTTCTAGGTCTTCCCCTTGCTCTCTTACCCTTGCACTTGGCCTCCAGCATCTGTCTTGGTATTCTATTTTCCTCCATCCTCTTTACATGTCCAAACCACCTTAGTTTATTCTTCTCAATTCTCTCATTTAGTTTTCCCATCCCAACTTCCTTCCTAACATCTTCATTCCTCACTCTGTCTTTCCTTGTCTTACCTATCATACTTCTTAGGAATTTCATTTCACTGGCTTGGATTCTACTCTCTTGCCTGCTCGTCAGGGTCCAAGTCTCAGCTGTATAAGTTAATATGGGAACATAGTACATTTTATACATTACCTCCTTGCTTTTCCTTGGTACTTCCTTATCCCAAACAAGTTTTCTTACACTTTGATAGAATGCATTGCTCTGCTGTACCCTCCTGCCAATCTCCATGTCCAACCTACCAGTTTGCATCAATTCACTTCCTAGGTATTTGAAAGTGTCCACAATTTCCAAACTCTGACTTCCAATTTTCACAGTGCCCTTTCCTTGTCTTTCCCCTCTTGTCATCACCATGGTCTTGCTTTTCTCTATACTGATTTTCAGGCCATACTTCTGAATATTTTCATTCAGTGCATCTAGTTGTTTTTGCA
The DNA here is from genome assembly GCA_946902985.2 of Meconema thalassinum. Lineage (NCBI taxonomy): Eukaryota > Metazoa > Arthropoda > Insecta > Orthoptera > Tettigoniidae > Meconema > Meconema thalassinum. The sequence continues at coordinate 347,487,158 of OX336390.1, forward strand.
CTTCTTCGGTGTTCCTTCCCCAGACCACAATATCATCTGCAAATAACAGTAACTTCATTTCTTTATGTCCATATGCTTCCTTTGTTTCCTTTACAATTTCATCCATTACCATTATGAATAAAAGAGGTGACAGCACACTCCCCTGTCTTAGTCCAGTCTTGTTCCTAAACCAATCTGTCTTTCCAACTGGGGTCAGTACCCTGCTAACACAGTTGTTGTACATTGCTTGCACCATTTCCAACATTTCTCTTCCCAGTCTCTTCTTAACCATGGTTTCCCATACCTTCTCTCTGGGGACACTATCATATGCCTTTTCCAGATCTATGAAAGTCATGATCAAATCCTCTCCATATTCCCAGTTCTTTTCAATCACCTGCTTCAAGCTAAAGATTGGGTCCACTGTGGATCTTCCACTCCTGAAGCCATACTATTCCTCTTGCAACTCTCCTTCCACCTTTCTTCTCATTCTTCTTTCTAATATCCTTTCCAGTATTTTTACTATCTGTGATATGAGGGTGATCCCTCTATAGTTATCACACACTTTCTTGTCCCCTTTCTTAAACACTGGTATTATTAGCCCTTTCTCCCAGTCTCCTGGTACACATTTCCGTTTCCACACACACTTTAGCAGTCGATACAGCCATTGCATACCAACAGGTCCAGCAGCCTTTATCATTTCTACACTGATTTCATCCACCCCTGTTGCTTTTCCCATCTTCATTTTCTGTACTGCTAATTCCACCTCCAGCATTGTTATATCATCTTCTATTATAGAGTCGTCAGGCTGTGTCACTTCGATCTCACCAGTACAATTGCTCACATTCAATAGCTTATCGAAATACTCCTTCCATCGTCCCTTTATCTCTTCTGGGTGTGTTAACAACTCTCCTTCTTCCTTTTTCACCAGCTTTGTAGTAACTCTTTCTTTCCTCTTACTTCTTAGAAGCCCATACAGCATCCTTTTACTGCCACTTACATCTGTTTCCATTCTTCGTGTAAATTCTTCCCAACTTTTCTTCTTTTCTTCTCCTACCACTTTCTTACACCTCCGTTTGCTGTCGTGATACTTCCTTTTGCTTTCTTCTGTTTGATCTCGGTTCCATTCTTTCCACGCAGACTTCTTTTCTTTCACTGCTTTCCTCACTTCCTCATTCCACCACGGTGTCTCCTTCTCTTTCACTCTTGTTGACGTCCTACCACAAGCACTCTCTGCTGCACCAGAAAATGCCTTTTTAAAGTGGGACCATTCCTCTTCTACATTTCCCACTTCAGTAACTGGGATTTGTTGCTTCAATCTCTCCTGAAAATCTTCCTGTACAGCTTTGTCTTTCAATTTCCATACTTTTATTTTACTTTCTCTGATCTCCCTTAGGTTTTCCAATTTTCCCCATCTAAATTTTGCCACCACAGCTCTATGGTCCCCATCAAATGCTTCTCCTGGTAGAGCTGTCACATCCATCAGCTTTCTGCGATTTGTCCTTTCCACCAGGAAGTAGTCAATTACTGATTATATTTCAATATTGCAAATATTGACCTACATACTTGCTGTTCAAAGGCAAGGATATAAATTTATTAATCTCTTGCCTCAGGCAAGTATAAATGGAGGCATCCTCTTTATCAATATATTTAATTAAATATTTAAAATACAGATATTTAACAAAGCTGGAGTCTCCATTTGAACTTGTCATAAGCAAACGGAACAGATCAAAAACTACACTTTAAGCCAAACCAAATTCACTCCTCAGCTCGACATAAACCACAATACCAATAAAAACCTATACAAAACATACTCTCCTTACTGTTATACAACTTTCGAACTAACTATTCGCACTCAAAACTGAAAAACCCTGAAATGGGAACTAATTAAAGTTAGAATAGCCTAGGCCGATCAGGTCTCCTGCTACATTACCGCATATGTATACTTATCACTATAAGTTCCAAATTACGGCCAAGTGACCTATCTGCCTGAGTAGTATAGGTGTTACCGGCCTGCCTGGGATGATGGGTCACCAAACCGGTACTTAAAACTAAGATTTAACATTTTAATTAAGTAAATTCAACAGTAAGGAGATCATAGCCAAAAACACAATTTAAGCCAAATCATACTTCAATGACCTACATACTTGCTGTTCAAAGGCAAGAATATAAATTCTCTGGCAAATTAAGGCTAGGAACAGCATATTTCTTAAGTTTTCTAACCATTCGGCTATTGCCCAATCGGAAGAACCCCTAAAATAAGTTTACGAAGAGCGGATTACATTCTAGGTGCGGCACAGAAGTAATAGGCTACAAGTTTATCAGTATTTTTGATGTAGCTAAATCCATGTGATTACAAATTAGAGACAATAACTATCAATAATCAACATTACCGGTGCTTATGCTGTGGAAAGAAGTCGTCTTCACAAAAATGCAGACTGCACACTGTCATGTAACACGTTTTCCAATAGACAGCGCCGAAGCCCATCTTTCTCTCTGAACTTTTTGTACAGGAAAGTAGTGAAGAGATTTCGTACCCGTTTTATACGATTTGCAACCGTATACAGAGCAGTACCTCCTCGAATTTGACAAATTTCTTTCTGTTTCCATCACGACGTCAATGCTTCACCATGTAAAATAACCTCACCAGTCACAATGTTACAGCTTCAACATTCTACCGCACGGCTGCGCCATCCAACTTTTCTGACGTCAATAGAAGTGTTCCACAGACTTCACCACAGCCAGTAACTCCCGTCGAGTGACGCAGTAGGTCCTCTCGGGCTTGGAGAGTACCTTGCTGAAGTAGGTGATTACTTTCTCCCGGCCATCCTGTATCTGTGAAAGAACTCCACCAATGCCTTTGTTGCTAGCATCAGTGTCTAGTATAAACATGCCAACGGTGCACGGATAACTAAGGATAGGTGCAGTAACCAGGAACGTCTTCAGCTGTTCGAAGGATGATTGGCAGTGTTCGTCCCAACAGTAGTCTCGTCCTTTCTCAGTGAGCATCGTCAACGGCTTGGCTATGCTGGCGAATCCGGGTACGAAACGCCTGTAGTAGGAGCATAATCTCAAGAAGCTCCGTAGTTCATGTACGTCCTTGCGGATTGGCCATTCTCTCACCGCGCTGACCTTCTCAGGATCTACGGCTACACCATTCCTAGATACGACGTCCTCCTTCGGGTTCGACAGGTGTTGGTCGAAGGTCTTCCCAATAACTATGACGTCGTCCAGGTAGATCAAGCAAGTCTTCCATGAAAGGCCTCGTAGCACAGTCTCCATCAACCTCTCGAACGTAGCTGGCGCATTACATAATCCAAAGAGCATCACAGTGAAGTGCCAGAGCCCCGCCCCAATGGAGAAAGCCGTCTTCTCTCTATCCTGGGGTTCCATTTCAACCTGCCAGCATCCACTCTTCAGGTCCAATGTGGAGAACGCTTGGAACCCAGATAAGGTATCCAAACTGTCGTCAATCCCGGGCAGTGGATAGCTGTCCTTGACGGTCTTGCTGTTGAGCTGTCAGTCCACACAGAACCTTGTTGAGCCATCCTTTTTCTTTACGAGCACAACTGGTGAAGTCCAAGGCCAAGTAGAAGGCTCGATGACACCCTGTAGGCACATGTCGGAGATTATCTTCTCGGCTTCTTCCCTCTTGGGCAGTGGCAAACGTCGAGGGCGCTGTCGGATGGCTGAGCATCTCCGATGTTAATCCGAGGCTACACCGCATTCGCCCTGCCGAGCTGGTTCTTTCCAATGACGAAGACCTCCAGATATTCCGTCAGAAGTGCCTCGATCCTGGTTCTTTGATCCTTGGTTAGCCATGCTCGTTCAAGTTGTAGAGCTTCCGTCAGCTTCCCGACACCTCCGATGGCTCTCCGGACGTCATTCGGAGTTTTCCCATGCACAATTGATACTGGGCTACACCAAGCGACCTGAGTGCCTTTCTTCAGGGTGACTGGGTACTCATTCAGGTTCATCATTCGAACAGACACCAGTCCCTTGGCGTTGACAGCAGCTCTTCCCAGTAAAACCCCTCGACAAATCACTTCTCCTCTAACAGCTTCGATGATCCCAGTAGCCTCCTGGTTATCGCTGTCCGGTCGAACCATGGTCACGTTGTCGCTTCTGGGAGGAAGAACTTGATCCGTGTCCAGGACCATTCGCACCACTCCATCGCCTCGTCCATGAAGGATGATTTCTTCATCAGCGAATCTGAGGCTTCTATGTTTTAAATCCAGGGTTAGTCCTAATTTAATCATCAGGTCCATACCAAGGATGACATCTTCAGTGATATCGGCCACTCTCGTGGTTGATCATCTTGCTGCCCAGTCCGATGTTGACGTTGATTTCGCCGTAAGCGTTCGCCGGCACACCCATCGCTGTTTTCAGGACAACTCTCATCAGCTGGAGGGCTCCTTTAATAGTGCCTTTCCTCATGATCGTGATAGTAGCCCCAGTATCAAGGAGCATGTCACGTTCCATACCATTGATGGTTCCATCCACGAAGAAACTCTGTGTCTGACGTATTAGGGAGATAACCTGCACATGCCCTTTAGGGGCCGTAGGGCCATTCCTCAATGCTCGCCCATCAGCACCAGCCCAAACTAGTTTTCCTGGTTCTTGGTTCCATTCTGGCAGCGGTTTCTCACATGACCTAACTCACCACAGTTCCAGCAGCGTATTTCCCTTCTCCGGCGCGGACCGACGTTACTCGGCAGAAGTTTCGAGACGATCCGTTCAACCTTCTCGTCCAGGGACTCTTCCTCAACGATACATCGTAGCCGTGCGTTCACCTTTGACGTCTGCGTGGCAGGCTCGAACTCCAATGCACGTGCCAACGGGTCCAGTAGCGTCTGAGGATGAGCCAGGCGGAGGTCTTGTTGCAGTTCTGGGTCATTCACGCCCATGAGGAAGGTTCCCACAGACAGCCGCTCGACTAAATCATTCGGGGCAGAAGGGTATGCCACCTGAACAAGACGCGGTATCCACCTCGAATTCCTGCAGTGTCTCTCCGCTTTTCTGTTGTCTGCAATCAGCTGGCTATGATGGACTTGCTATAGATGTTTGTCCCCATACCTCACATCTAATCATGCCACCAGGGATGTGTAATCCTTTCGCTCATTGTCTGGAATGGTCTGTAGAATGTTCGGAGTGTCTCCTCGGAGAGCAGTTACCAGGCTAACGGCTTTATCTGCTTCTGTCCATCTGTTGGCAGTAGCTGCGGCCTCGAACTGCTTCAGGTCTAGGGCTTCCCCGTCATACGTGGGTGGCTTTATATGGACGCTCCTAATATTGGCTCCAGTTGTTGGTATAATTTTGTTGGTACCCGTTTCCACGATCTTCTGGAGTGAATCAAATTTTTCTTGGATGGCGGTAATTCTTAACTGGACATCCTTTTCAACTTTCTCAAGTTCCTCACTGAACGCCCTAGAATTTTCGTGAATTCTTTCTTTTAACTTGTTTTCCAACCACTGGTGCATCTCCACCATATTTCCTTCGACTAACCATGAAGTTTCAGTTTGGTTTCTGGAAATTTCACTGATCTTTTCTTCTAGCAGTCTGGAGCTTTCAGCTTGGTTCTTCATCATCTCGGCAAGGTCCTTCATGCTTATGGCTCTTTCGAACAGGGGGGCTTCCGGATCCTTACTTTCAGCCTCCAAGGCCGAGCAAAGTCGCATCCGCAAAGCGGCCTTGTTTCCAGTAGTGTCTAGATCGCGTTCTTCCAGCTCCTGTTTCAGTTCTATAACCTTCATTTCACTTAATTTTACTCTCACAGTAGCCATAATCCCAAGAACGAAAACAGTTACAAGTTTCAAAAATAAAAGTCACACTCACGGCCAATTTCTATCCTGCTTCTGACGCCAATTGTTACATTCCATGGGTAAAATTATAAATTAATTTTATCTCTTCCTAAATCTGATATTTATTCACCACACTTTCTAATACAATCGCTACATTTTATGTCTTCACAGAGTCTCTACAATCACACACCACCACAACCGACTCGACCAGTTTCTTCCCATCACCTTCCACTGCCTTGACAATCTCGTCTTTTGTGATTTAATCAACAGTTTCCTCACCCCACCGCTTAAAGCACTGCTTAATGCCTGTATAGACACGTATCAATAACAAATTTTAAAAAAACATTGTATAAGGCCTACTTTGTGCTAACAACAATATATGGTCTGGAAACGTGCACCATTAATAGAAGGGATAACAGCAGACTTCAGGCTGGGGAAATTAAATTTCTGAGGACGATGCTTCAGAAAATGAGACTTGATGCGATCCGGAATGAAAAGGTCCGTGAAGACATACAAGTGAAACCATCTAAGGAAACTATCGCAACATCAAGGTTGAGATAGTTCGATCACTTGAAGAGGATGGATCTAAAAAGAGTAGCATGGAAATGGTTTGTTAAGGACATAAAAGAAAAGCGACCCGGGGGAAGACCAAGGACACGATGGATCTCTCAAATAAAAGACGATCTGGAGGATAGAGGAGTGGAATTGTGAATTCAAAAACAAGAATTGTACTTGCGTAGACTGAAATGGAGAGCGCTCTTACACCGCACCTGGGAAACTGGAGACGGTTAAATGATGATGATAACTACCATAGCCCATTTCGCACCAACTCTTGAAACTTACAGAACGTTGTCCCCAAGTATAGGCAGAGCATTGTTTCCTTGCTCCTGTTATAAACGTAGACGTTTGATCCGATATTACTAAAGTTCAAAACTCTAGAAAGACATCCTAACAAATGTGTGCAAACAATTGATTAGTGGGTAGTATTTCATCACGCGGATATCCGGAGTTGTTTACATTAAGATTCAGGATAATCATCCATTCATTCCTTCAATAGTTCTGGTATTATGTCTTCTGTTAAGGTCCTTGACTGGACCTGAATTTGTCGAGCTTGATAACCTCAAACAAAATCTTCATTTGATACAGGTTTCAAAAGAGGAATCATCTTTATATGCAAGATGAGTCATTATTTAATGGTACAACCAATAAATTTGGGAGATAAAAACGCAGGCAATTGTCCGAAAGATTTTCTTCTCCAGAACTTCCAACATTTTTTCAAGCTTTGCAATGCTGTTTTTCACAAGCCTCGAGACTCTTCGTTCTTCCCTCGGTTTCATCTCACCATTAATCATTTCAAGTGCAGAGAATGTACTACTCCAAATGCTTTGTTTTTAACAAGCTGCAGTTCACCGATCACGGTTTGCAGTTTCGGCACAAGCTATTGAGCAGTAGGGTAGTGGCAACCTGCTAAGAAAAATATCACTGCAGCAGCCACGAGCCCCAACGAATAAGCACAGGGATGGGAAAGATATTTTTCGCATGACCCAGTAATTGGGATTACAGTGTGTTGACCGACAAACTGGCGAATTAATAATTGAACCCCTGCAACAAAAAAGGGCTTCAACGACATTTTTGGTGTTTGATTTAAATTAAGTTTTCATTATTTGAAAGCGAGTAAAGAAAATAAACAAAATTTAATTTTGTGGGAATTTCGTCCAGATTTAAGTGGCCACTACTATCATATGAATATATTAGTTTACTTGTGTGATGCTTTAGTGAACACTGAAAATAGATCTTAGGACATTCTTTCCACTTGATAACAGCACGTGTTTACTGTGACTAGTGCTCTTGGTCCAGTGAACGGATGCCATACAGGCACTCACCTGGAGATAAAGTGGGAAGCCACAGGCAATTTCAATGGTTGAAAGTGGCATTCGAACCCATCTCTCTTCTCATTTGTCATCACAAGGTTGAGTGTACCTTGCCCTGTTCAAACAGAGGAGTATCCAGGATGCATGAAGAAGGCTGCGAAGGGAATGCTCAAGTTTTCCTAGGGGAATGACTAGAAATGTAGTTCTCTTTCTTTTCTAGAACCATGGTAACAGTTTTATACTGGAGAGCTTCTCACTCACATGTCTACATACACAACATTACTGATGTAGTGGAAAGTATTGTAACAAGAGCATGAGCAGAACATGGGCAGAGCAACGCTACTGGTAGACGTGGATCACTACAAGAACATTTATTTAGAATATTTTAAAATATTTTCTTGATGTATTCCAACAATATTGAGGGTGTTATGAAGGGCGAGGAGATGATGGATGCAGGTTCGTCAGCAACCCTTGGCTACATTCCTGCATTGTAAACTTCATACGAAGATTAAAAACCCTCCATGGCAGAGCTGGAGATCGAACCTTACAATGAAAGCTAAGAATACCAACATATACAGTGTGGTGCCGGTCTCCAAGAGTTAAGCCCCAATGATTGAAATGGTTACTTTTGTTCTGTTTACTTAACCGTAATAGTGCAATGGGGTCAATATATTGGCCGAGGGAGCTTCTGCCAAATATGCCACTGGCCGATCTATTGGCCTGTTGTAACCAAGACAACGCGGGAATCATTGTCTCTCAGAATATATTGATGTGTTTTTAAGCTCCATGAATAACTGGGTTTAAAATAGGTATTCAGCCCTCCCCCACCCACAGAGGGTAAAGATGGTTATTTACATAAAAGTAAGGCCTCTAAAATCAAGATTATTTGCAGGTCTATGTTCTGCAATGAACCCTAATTACACTCAGCTGCTTATTTACAAAGAAGTGGGATGGGTGTTCAGAGTTGTGTATTGTCAAGATTTAATGAACTTTTAAAGATTTCTCTTTTTTTAAGAAAAACTTCTCCTATTCTTTCTTTGTACCGAAGGTGGATATGCCGATATCCTTACTGATGTTTGTTTATGCTATGAAGTTTCTTTTCTTGCCGGCATATTCCAAACAATAAATAAACTGAACAAAAGCATGCAGGGAGAAAAACAAAAATATCCTCAAGTGACAAAAATTGCTCAATTAGGGGGAAACTTTTACTTTGGGCAGACAGAATTAAAAATCATAACTACGAAATGAGTGAGCTTACAGAGTACTGCAAAATTGACACACATCTCTTTAACATTCATTTCAGACCCTTTGCCTTTGTTGTGTACAAATATTGAAAAGTATCTTCCTATGCTTCAGCTAGCTTCAGGGACAATTTGCCACTTCTGTACTTCTATTGTCAACTGAGAAATCCTTTAGTTCTTTGGGCAATCAGAATAGATGGAGATAAATTAATCACGGAAGGAAAGATTGAGGGCATGAGACCACGGAAGAGAGCAGCAAGCAGGTGGATAAATGGGTTTACCTCTTCAGCAAGGTTTAAGAAAAGCTGGTAACTATCCGGGATGGCACCGCTTCGTTCATTGGACCACGGCACTCAACAATTAGCAAAACTACTTGTGATTATCATACATACATTTTCAAAGAGATCCAGTAAAAGCAGAATTCAACACCATCACCCATTCCACATACTTACCCTTATCTGCTCCACTATCTTGCGTATCTGAGGTTCAAAGCCCATATCCAACATTCTGTCTGCTTCATCCAATACAAGGTAAGTACATCTCTTCAAATTTGTCTTCCCACTCTCTAAGAAATCTATCAAGCGGCCAGGTGTAGCAATGACAATTTCTACACCACGTTCCAAATCACGCGCCTGCACAAAGAGATACAAATCAAATAAAGGGACAATTAGGAGAAAAAAATTGACACAGGAGGAAAAATGTTCCATTTAGTTGTTTTGTTATGAGCTTATGCGACATCGTGGTCATGTGGCCCTGTGTAGTTCGGGGTGTGTAGAAGTTGTCTGATAACCCATATCACTGTGATGTCTGTAATAGTATGTGTACTTGTTATTGATGTAGGATTTGGGTAGGAAGCAGTCCTGGCCATAAATTAGGAACCATACAAGAATCTGCCTGGAGTACAAGTCGGAAACCACTTCCAGGATGGCTGAGGTAGGAATCAAACCCGCCTCTTCTTAGTTTTGCCTCACGAGGATGAGTGTACCTCATTCCAGCCCTCAGACCAGAATTAAATTTCTTGACAGAGGCGGAAATCTAACTTGGGCCTCCGCCACCAGGGCCGTCGCGAGGGCGGCGCTAGAGGTGCGGTCGCGCCAGGTCCCGTGCTCAGAAAACGCTTCACGCCATATTTTTTTTCATAAATGAAAAAAATAAAGATAGTGTGTTTGATTTAGTCCAGCCCAAATTAAAATAAGCCAACAATGTAAAATATGCTGTGTTTGTATAGGGACCCCCCTCCCCAAACATCCAAGTAATCAAGTTGGTTAATGGCGAAACAGTGACAAGAACTTGGTTAGTTTATTCAAAAACAAAAAACCTCGCTTTTTGTTTTTGATGCCGACTTTTTGGCGGAAGTGATCAGGCAACTGTCACAAACCTGAGCAATAGTCTACGGACGGTTATAGCGACTGGGGTCATTGCGGAAGAAGCCTAAAGTCACGCCAGCGATCGGCAGAACATATCAACTCTTTCGCCAAATGGACGGACCTTAGTGCCAGAATTAAAAATCACTCCATCATAAATCAGGTGCATGCTGATATGATCAACTCGGAAAAGAAACACTGGAAAGATGTACTCACAAGAATCATCGCAGCAGTACAATACTTGGCTAAGTCAAATTATGCCTTTCGAGGGAGTTCGTGCAAACTCTTCGAGAGAGAAAATGGGAATTTTCTAAAGTTGATGGAAATGCTCGCTATTTTTGACGGGCCGATGAAGGAACATCTTCAGCGGGTGCGTGATGACGAAATCCACGTGTATTATCTCAGTCCCGAAATACAAAACGATATAATTTCGATGTTAGGTAAGTTGGTTGGTTCCTCAGTTTAGGGGCTGCGACAACGCGGTCATGTAGCCCTGTGTACTTTGGGTGTGGGTAGAATCTGTCGGATAACCGGTGTTAATTGTGATGGCTGTATTAGTGTGTGTATCTGTTTTTTAATTCAAGTAAGGACTGCAACTTTGAAATTTTCAACAGTTCCTACTTTTGCCGCCCAACGCCACCATCAACGACTACTAGGCCTAGTTGAGAACTTAACTACTAGACGCCACCGCAGTCGGCTCTTGGCAACGAACGCAGGAATCTGAGCGTTGTTTACATTTTTAACCTAATTTAGTTTCACACAGGTGTAATTAGTGGAAGGTTCTTTAACATGCCATAAATCTATGACATGGGACCGCCAGCTTTACTTCCCCTCCGAAGGAACGCATACCGAGGGATTTTGGGGCCGGGTTTGAACCCACGATCTTGGGCATACAAGCTTAGCATGCTACCAACTATGCCACCGAAGCCGCTGTTAGGTAAGTTAAAGTTAAACCATAACGAATAGAATAAAAAGTGTGATCTCTTCTCCCTCAATAGCATGTAATGGAATACGCATTGGGTTGGTACTCGCTGCTACGCAGCGCTACAGGCGATTTGAGATTGTTGATTTCCACATATGTTTATGTGCGATATATTAAGTATTTAATCGGTCGGAGTGTTTTAGTGGTGTTCTGTGCAAACGTTTATTGATATACATGTGCTTACACTATTACTTCATAGTATTAATACCTGAAATGCTATTGTAGGAAGCATTAACTAAAATGGAGTGTAATTTCTTGTCGTGTGTTGACGTGTGTTAATTTTATTGTTTTTTAATGTAAGTAAACAGCAGTTTAGTCCTTACATTTTCATGAGTGCTTAATGTGAGTAGTGAAGATGCCTTGCTGTTTTGTACAAGGATGCAGATGTAGCTATGGGGACTAAAGAGGTCAGACGGTTTTTCAACCCTCCTAAAGATAAGGAACGTTTTATCAAGTGCAAAGGAGACATACCAGAGAACGATAGGGAACTTACTGAGAAGTCCTACATCTGTGATGCTCACTTTTCAGAAGATTTAATTGTTAAATTTGACAAATTTGTGATAGAAGGGAAGGAAGTAGTACTTCTCCCAAGAACCAACTGGCGATTGAAAGACTATTCTGTTCCACATATATTTCCTAATTTGACTAAGTATTTGTCCAGTATGGTGTAAATAAAAATGCTCTTGATGTCATTAAAGACTACTTCTGTGAAGAAAGGGATGAGAATAAAAAGACAATGAGTTTAAAAACATATATCTACCGTAATGCTGAAGGAGGCGTGATCAGTTTTAGACAATAGCCTACTCTAAGAAGGGGTCATGACTGTACCTTCTATGTCTGTTAAATGTCAAGTGCTTCTGAAATGATGGTAGTTTATTGAGTTTGGTGTTTGTGGAGTGAAATTTATGGTTATTATTGAATTTATAGTAATCTACGGTAAAGTTGAAAGTAGCGTTCGTACGGCTTTGGGGGGGGCTGTGTTGCAAGACTGTTGAGGGAATGTAAAATGTGTAACAATGTGAAGAAATCCTTTCTGATAGCAAGGTTAATTTCTCAGTTCTTTTTCTTAATTTACCAATAGTTGGCAAAACTAATTGCATTTTGAACTTGCTCTCTGTCTTCGCTTATTGTCGAAACTGGACTAATACAGCAGACGACTTATTATATTATAATTGGGCACAGTAAAGTAAGTGGAGATGTCAAACTTATTAGCGCCTATGAGGATATCTTGCGGTGTTTTAACATGTAAAACAGGTCGCAAGGTTTTAAAAGTCTCGTAAGCGCCAATGCTAACTTACATCACAGATCGGAGCCAGCGCTCCGGCAGACCAGGCGTACTAGGCCAGTGACATCACTTCCTATTCTATTCGTTATGGTTAAACTAAATTTAAACAATAGGTTAGTTCTTTAAATGGAATTAGCAAAAATGCATTAAAAAATCTCCCCCTCTTAAGGCGCTGCTACAAAGGAAAAACTACTGAATGCTGTTCGTGTCGCCAAATATTATGCGGTTATCCTCAACTGTACGCCCGATGTGAGCCACAAGGAGCAAATGACCTAGGTACTCCGCTATGTTGATATGATGGCAGAAACTCCAAGGATCGTCGAATCGTTCCGAGTTTTTGGAGGTACACAGCACTACGGGAAAGAGGTTAGCTGAGGTTTTAGAGGAGTTATGGAGGATAATGATCTTGATATCATGGACTGTAGGGGACAAGGGTATGACAACGGTGCTAGTATGAAGGCCAAGTATAAGGGAGTGCAGACGCGAGTAAGAAATATTAATAAACGAGCAATGATCATGGCATGTGTTGCACAAAATCTTAACTTACTTTTGGGTGACACGGTTAAATGCAATAAGGACGCTATGACATTTTTTGGTATAGTTCAGTGTCTGTACACTTTGTAGCTTCCACGGAAAGATGAGACATTTTGTGCGAACTATGTCCTGGCCTCCTCACACTAAAATCTTTATCTAACACAAGATGGGAATGTAGAATTGACAGTGTCAAGCCAATCAGGTAGCAGGTAGGCAAAGTAAACGAAGCTCTAGAAAAAGTGGCAGAAACTACCAAAGATCCTGTTACCCGGTCAGGTGCCCATTTTTTGTTGCTGCATACAAGTTCGTATGAGTTTGTTTTAAGCTTCGTTATCTGGTACGATATTTTATTTTCCGTGAACTCAACAAGTAAAACTCACCAATCTGAGAAGACTTTGTTAGATACGGCTTTAACCGAACTTCGGGGCCTAAAGTAATTTTTTCTAAATTATCGCAACACTGGCTTAACAGTGCAATGCCCACCGCTAGAGAAATAATGGCAAATTTGGACTATGCAAAGACATTTTCTATTCGCCGTCAAGGCAATCGCAAAAGGTTCTTTGATGAAATAAATCAGCAAAATGATCAACAGGTGGAAAAATCCGAAGAGGAAGTTCAAAAAGAAGCTGAAAATAAATTTCTGGTAAATTACTTTTTTGTCTGTCGTAGATACTGCACTGAACTTCGCAGAAAATAGATTTAACGAAGTTATTATTTGTTTTGTAATACTTTGGATATCTTTTCGATCCTTCCAAGTTTTTCAATTTGGAGGAAAAGCAATTGAAAGACCATTGTCAAACACTATCTAATTTTCTAATTAAGATTTGGATGCAGAAGATCTTTTTCTGGAGTTACAATTATTTAGGTAGGCCTACGTTGTTCAGTCATCTGTAAAAAGTGCTTTAGGAGCATTACAGTACTTAGCCCCGATATAGGATTCCTATCCTAATTTAACGATGGCCTATCGAATTATGCTTACAATTCCTATAACGGTTGCGTCAGGGGAAATGAGTTTTTCATTTTGAAACTAATCAAAAAGTATTTGCGATCAACTATGGCGCAGGAGCGTCTGAACGGTTTGGCTACTCTGTCAATCGAATGTGAAACGGCCAAAAAACTAGAAATGAACGATTTTATCAGCACTGTTGCCCTTGCAAAGGCCCGCAAAGCGCTGTTTACATAAATAAAAAGCTCTAAATTCTAAACCAAAAAACAGAATTTTCTTTTTGTTGAAAAAACCTGCCTTGTCATCATCATCATCATCATCGTTTCCCCTTATCCAGCTCCTGCCGGGTCGGGGTATTTATGGCACTTCTCCACTTTCCTCTTTCCTTCCACCATTCTTCTTCCACGATCTTGTCCCAGTCCAGATTTCTTTTTCTCACGCTGTTCTTCACTGAATCAATCCACCTTGTTCTAGGTCTTCCCCTTGCTCTCTTATCCTTGCACTTCGCCTCCAGCATCTGTCTTGGTATTCTATTTTCCTCCATCCTCTTTACATGTCCAAACCACCTTAGTTTATTCTTCTTAATTCTCTCATTTAGTTTTCCCATCCCAACTTCCTTCCTAACATCTTCATTCCTCACTCTGTCTTTCCTTGTCTTACCTATCATACTTCTTAGGAATTTCATTTCACTGGCTTGGATTCTACTCTCTTGCCTGCTCGTCAGGGTCCAAGTCTCAGCTGCATACGTTAATATGGGTACATAGTACATTTTATACATTACCTCCTTGCCTTTCCTTGGTACTTCCTTATCCCAAACAAGTTTTCTTACACTTTGATAGAATGCATTGCTCTGCTGTACCCTTCTGCCAATCTCCATGTCCAACCTACCAGTTTGCATCAATTCACTTCCTAGGTATTTGAACGTGTCCACAATTTCCAAACTCTGACTTCCAATTTTCACAATGCCCTTTCCTTGTCTTTCCCCTCTTGTCATCACCATGGTCTTGCTTTTCTCTATACTGATTTTCAGGCCATACTTCTGAATATTTTCGTTCAGTGCATCTAGTTGTTTTTGCACTTCTTCGGTGTTCCTTCCCCAGACCACACACAATATCGTCTGCAAATAATAGTAACTTCATTTCTTTATGTCCATATGCTTCATTTGTTTCCTTTACAATTTCATCCATTACCATTATGAATAAAAGAGGTGACAGCACACTCCCCTGTCTTAGTCCAGTCTTGTTCCTAAACCAATCTGTCTTTCCAACAGGGGTCAGAACCCTGCTAACACAGTTGTACATTGCTTGCACCTTTTCCAACATTTCTCTTCCCAGTCTCTTCTTAACCATGGTTTCCCATACCTTCTCTCTGGGGACACTATCATATGCCTTTTCTAGATCTATGAAAGTCATGATCAAATCCTCTCCATATTCCCAGTTCTTTTCCATCACCTGCCTCAAGCTAAAGATTGGGTCCACTGTGGATCTTCCACTCCTGAAGCCATACTGTTCCTCTTGCAACTCTCCTTCCACCTTTCTTCTCATTCTTCTTTCTAATATCCTTTCCAGTATTTTTACTATCTGTGATATGAGGGTGATCCCTCTATAGTTATCACACACTTTCTTGTCCCTTTTCTTAAACACTGGTATTATTAGCCCTTTCACCCAGTCTTCTGGTACACATTTCCGTTTCCACACACACTTTAGCAGTCGATACAGCCATTGCATACCAACAGGTCCAGCAGCCTTTATCATTTCTACACTGATCTCATCCACCCCTGTTGCTTTTCCCATCTTCATTTTCTGTACTGCTAATTCTACCTCCAGCATTGTTATATCATCTTCTGTTATAGAGTCGTCAGGCTGTGTCACTTCGATCTCACCAGTACAATTGCTCACGTTCAATAACTTATCGAAATACTCCTTCCATCGTCCCTTTATCTCTTCCGGGTGTGTTAACAACTCTCCATCTTCCTTTTTCACCAGCTTTGTAGTAACCCTTTCTTTCCTCTTACTTCTTAGAAGCCCATACAGCATCCTTTTACTGCCACTTACATCTGTTTCCATTCTTCGTGTAAATTCTTCCCAACTTTTCTTCTTTTCTTCTCCTACCACTTTCTTACACCTCCGTTTGCTGTCGTGATACTTCCTTTTGCTTTCTTCTGTTTGATCTCGGTTCCATTCTTTCCATGCAGACTTCTTTTCTTTCACTGCTTTCCTCACTTCCTCATTCCACCACGGTGTCTCCTTCTCTTTCACTCTTGTTGACGTCCTACCACAAGCACACTCTGCTGCACCAGCAAATGCCTTTTTAAAGTGGGACCATTCCTCTTCTACATTTTCCACTTCAGTAACTGGGATTTGTTGCTTCAATCTCTCCTGAAAATCTTCCTGTACAGCTTTGTCTTTCAATTTCCATACTTTTATTCTACTTTCTCTGATCTCCTTTAGGTTTTCCAATTCTCCCCATCTAAATTTTGCCACCACATTTCTATGGTCCCCATCAAATGCTTCTCCTGGTAAAGCTGTCACATCCATCAGCTTTCTGCGATTTGTCCTTTCCACCAGGAAGTAGTCAATTACTGATTTTGTTCTTCTATCACCCCACCCATATCTCGTAATTTTCCTGCTGTTTTTCTTCCGAAACCATGAATTACCCACTATCAGTCCATTCCTTTCACAAAAGTTTACAAGTTCCTCTCCTTCCCGGTTCTTTTTCCCATATCCATATGGTCCAACGACTTCTTCCTTTCCTTGTCTCTCATTTCCGACTTGTGCATTCATATCTCCCATGATCACCACTTCTACATCTGAGATTACTCTTTCTACATCCTCCAGGAATACTTCAATATCTTCTTCTCTGTTTCCAGTCTGTGGTGCATACACTTGTATGAAGTCCATCACGTCATTCTTCATCTTCATTCTAATTTTCATTATTCTGTCACTCACACACTCTACCACTTCAACATACTCCTCCAGTTGTTTCGAGGTTATCAGTCCCATGCCATTTTTTGCCTCTTGGCCACCACTCCAGTATAATGTATATCCTTTCCTCAATTTCTTCCTTCCTTTACCTTTCCATTTCACTTCACTCAGCCCCATCATTCCAACCTTCTCCCTCTCCATGGAGTCTACCACCTCCTCCACCTTGCCTGTCAGGGTCATGACATTCATGATTCCCACTTTCATTTCGGTTACTGGTCGCCCATTTCTCACAGTTCCCCCAGTACCAAAGGAACTGCGCGTCGCCTGCAGGGTACGCCCTAACCTTTTCCGAATCATTGGAAGTGCCATTTCCATTTTAGGCTATTATTACGATGGGGTCGCCACTCCCAAAGGCATTTTATGAAGCTACTGCCAGCTATTATTCAGGCCGCCCCTAACATGGAGAACAGACGCCCTTGCAGCCGCCCCTAACATGGGAAACAGACGCTGCCTTGTAAACCATGTTATTTCTCAAAGGGGCTGTTTAGCTCATATTTATCGGTGAAAGTGGACTTATAGCACTTTTAGTAGTTTAGTTTATGAAAAACTGTATAGCCGTAGAAATGTTGAAATATGTAAACGTGATTGCGTATTATTATTAATTATGTGCGTTCGGGTATGAAAGTACATCAAGCACATGCTTCGTTTTCCATAATATATTATTTATGCCAAAAAATCACCTGTGTTCAATCATTATATAAGGTTTCTATTGATATTGCTTGTTGCTTTTATCTGATCAGGAGCTTCCTGTATCCAATTTTAAGCTTATCCTATTTGTTGTGGTTCGTTTAGAAACTAGAAATGTAATAAAAGGAGATTTAACTAGCCTAAAATTGTAATTTCTTTTAAAACATCACTATCCGTACAACACAGCCACTTACAGTCTAAAATGTGCATTTACTATCCCCCCAAGGCCTCCCCCTCCCCACGAACTCATGCCAACTAGGCTCCTTCGCACATTCTCGCGCCAGGCCCCGCGCTACCTCGCGACGGCCCTGTCCGCCACGACAGCCAAGATGCTTTACACTACGCAATGAGGCGGACTGAAAAAGACTGTATTCTAAACATTGTGAACACTGAAGGAACATTACCTACATTTTCAATTTTCCCTACATGAATTTGCTGCCTTATTAACCCCTCAAGCCGGTTGGCCGTACACTGTACGTCCGCTCGACTCTACTCGTTCAGCCGGTTCGACGTACCACAAACGTCCGGTGCAGGCGGAAGTTAGAATGCCTATTACGCATGAAACCCTGCTGCTTCGCCGGATCTTCTTTCACGTTATAAACCGAGAAGTTATGTACTTTCATGCCATCTCTGTTTCATAATTAGAACTAATACGAAGTTGATCAATATCCGTTGCTTTTGACGACTCACATCGATCAGCGAAGGAACATGAAACGCGCTCTATTGAGTTTCAGGTTAGCTGCTTTAGAAGGTACCACATCCTTTCCTGCCATCTCGCGATTGTTTTGTGATCTATATCAAACTTGACAGTTTTAGTCACTTATGAAGGGGAAGCACCGATAGCAATTACTTAGTAGATAACTTTTGCTTCCTAGGCTAGAGGCTACTCAGTCGCAGATGAATAATTGCCGGACTGTCTCATTCTCTTACGGGTGCAGATATTATTGGTTTGATAGATGACAGTAGTGGAAGTGATGTATAGGGAGCGATATTTTCGGTAGTGATACGGACTATGCACAGCATGATGTTATTGGAGAAGTGGGAGACAGCCCAGACGAAGAAGAAATAGCTTCAGCTGTAATAACAACGACCGCTGTTCAGTGTTTGTGGCGAGAGGTAGACTTCGTCACAAGCACACAAAAGATCCCCTTCACGGGTATGCCGTGTACAAGAAGGCATTTCACGTCTGTTTTTTGCTGCTTTCGACAATGTGATTGAACTAGTTTGAGAAACAAATATGTAGGCCTATGCGGCAGAATGTATGGTGGTGCGCCCTTGAAACCAAGGTTGCGCGCCAGGAAGTGAGAGTCAGTCACAGGGGACAACATTTATGTGTTCTTGTGGCTTGTATTGTTGATGGGGATAATGCAGAAACCTACCCTATAGAGCTATTTCACCCCTATATTCCCTCAAACAATGCCAAGGAACAGGTTTGAAATAATATTGCGAAATTTACATTTTGTTGACAATTCGACACGGGATGCATACATGGGGCCTAAAAAGCTTTTCAAAATTCAGCTTTTCCTGGAAATTATACCCGAAAAAATATGTATATATATGTAGATTGAACATTATCATGTAAATATCTTGCTTTCATTGTAAATATACCTGAAACAAATGCCAAAATTGGAACTTATCAAATTATTATACTTTTGTAAATATTGCGTGTTATTATGGACAACCCTGAAGAGCAGTCGCCACATATATTACTGAGAAACATTGGACATGATATCGGTAAGTAATCCTAAAAATTTCAGTACGTTATATTTCGTGGATTTAACATTATTAATGTTTTACCTTGTTGGTGTCCAAACCTCTGCTGAGCTTCAATTTAAATACCGCCGGAGAAGTGAAAACCTCCGGATTAAATAACCGGCCTGAGGGGTTAAATTGACTTCAAAACAATAAAATCCATGTGATACTGTCAATATGGATAAAAATGTGGAGTTTCACAATGCCTACACACAAAAAAGGAGCCATTATCCTTATATATCGAGCTCCTTAAAAAACAACAAAATCCAGCCAAGGTATTAAATTCATGTTCGTAAAAAGGTATAATCGCTTTCCGATCTAAGCCACCGGTACCATTTTCCAATCGCTGCCTATCTACAGAGAACTATTGAAGAAGCTGTTTAACACGAATTCTACTACGCGGTGGTACTATTGCCGCTACACACACCCCTTTTTAGCTCCACAAGCAGCTGTTTAGAGACAATGTTATATGAAAGTAGACTTACCTGCTCTTTTGTGGAAGTCTATACAACCATTTAATTTGTGCTTTTTTTTTTTGTGTTGACTACTCTATTTCATTTCTTATTTTTCTAGCAGAAGGCATTGTTTCACTTATGTCTGACATCTGTGAGCTGAAATGACTGACAACAGACCAAGTAGTAGTTCGAGTAGAGGCACTTCTATTGTCTACTGTACCCAGGAGGGGGCGTAGGGGATATATCCCCCCTAGAAGCCTGATTTGTTACCCCTATTGAGAGGCCATTTAGCCAATCACTAAATAAGGCAGTCTATAACTACATCCAGATGCACTATCCTCTCCGAAACTATTCTCTTGGAATGCCCCCAAAGACACTTATTTGAGTACATGTGTTTAAAATATAACCCAATGTAATATGGGAGAATATCTTAAATTGATTTAGATCTTGATGTAGAATGGGGCTGAGATGTGTGAAAATAACTTGAAATACATAGCAGTTAAAAGATTAATACACCCTAGTCAATTCATCTGGTCCTATCCGGGGTCCTCGACTATATTATCTATTAGGATCTTGACTAGGAGTGTGATATTTAATTACAGTAAAACCCCGCTTTTACGTTCGCGCAATTCAAGTTTTCCCGCCATTTACAACATTTTTCCTTGGTCACTTTAATTTTCCTATGTTTTCAATGCAATCTGACCCCGCTTTTACGTTAATAAAATTTCCCGCAATTTACACCTAGTAGACCAGTGAACATTAAGAGAAGACAGTGATTTTAAATAAAAATAATAATTACTTGATATAACAAAGCGAACAAAATGCCCATGAGACAACCTTAAATGTCGACAGGCCGAGCCAAGCGGCTTATCGCTACCCCAACGGAAACTAATTGTACGGCGTATTGATTGCAGGTGTGGGACGAAGCCACGTGTTATTCTTCATCATGTAAGGCCGCATGGAAGTGCTACTTTTTTTTTTTTC
This sequence comes from Meconema thalassinum, assembly GCA_946902985.2. Lineage (NCBI taxonomy): Eukaryota > Metazoa > Arthropoda > Insecta > Orthoptera > Tettigoniidae > Meconema > Meconema thalassinum. Next base: position 347,508,020 of record OX336390.1, read on the forward strand.
ACACAAAAAAAGGCGATCGTCTTAACAGATATCGATATTGGTCGCGGTCACGGGAGAGATAGTTTTGTTTGAGAAAAAATTTCAGTTAACTCCAAAGCAGTGGACATGGCATGTACTATGTAACTCCGGTGGCCTTGACCATTCAGCTTCAGCAAGTAGGCACCCAGGGAGCACGCAAAGCACTGGGAGCAGTGAACGGCACATTCACCAATAAGTGAAGGACTAATTTCTCTTGACGAGTTAAGTTATTCAGCTATTGGTTGGTAATAACTGACTCACTTATATTCTCCTTGCTAACTGACACTCGGCAGCATATTTTTTTATGCAAATGGAGGCTTAGTTTCTTTCTTCGCATTGAGTTTCAAACTGGTGTTAGCAACTTGATTTTCGTGTTTTGTTATTAAACTGAGCAGCTTGTTCAGAAATGGGACAAACATAGGGGAAGATCATGTTTGTCGATGGAGAAGAAGTTACAAATCCTAAAGCAGGTGGATAATCATCGTGGAACACATGTTGATCTTGCAAAAACCTTAGGCTTATCAGTCTCGACGTTGAACACAATCTTCAAAAATAAAGACGCAGTAAGGAAAGAGGTGAATGAATGTGGACCAAATTGTAAGAAAATAAAGTATATGACTTATAGAAAATATGGAGCGAGCTGGAGGAAATTATAAAAAACTGGTTTCAGACTACACGTGCTTCGAACATTCCAGTCAGTGGCGTGTTGTTGAATGAACAAGTGCACAAAGTGGCCAATAGGCTTGGCATTGAGAGCTTCTCGGCATCAAATGGATGGATTGACAGATTAAAAAAGCGCTACAATTTGGTTTACAAAACTGTGTGCGGGGAGTCCAGTGCTGTTAATAATGATAGTGACTGTGATTGGCAAGAGCGTAGGTTGAAGGAGCTAACAAAACGGTACAAACCTTGGGACATTTTTAACCTCAATGAAATTAGTCTTTTTTTTTTTTTTCAATGTCCTTCCAAATAACACGCTGATCTTCAAAGGGGAGAAGTGCAATGGAGGAAAGAATAGTAACCTTCGCCTTACTGTGATGTTAGGTGCTAATGCTGATGGCTCTGAAAAGCTTCATCCATTGGTCATTGGGAACACGGCCACGTTGCTTCAAGAATGTGAAGACCCTAACCACTAGTTACGATTCTAATAAAAAGGCATGGATGACGACCGCTGTCCTGCACATCCACAGAACTTGCATTTGAGAAATGTGCAGCTTGAATTCTTGCCTGCAAACCGCACAAGCAAATTGCAGCCTATGGACTTGGGAGTAATCCATGCCTTCAAGCCATATTATAGAGGGAACATTGTGCATAGGGCATTGAGTTTGGGAGGCAGGAAAGTTGTCAACCTCCTTCACAATATCTGTACTCGACACCCTACACTTCATTGCAATGGCCTGGAAGGAGGTTCATGCATCCACTATCTCCAACTGTTTCCTGAAAGCTGGCTTCTCCAAGGACAATGAAGGAATGAGGGTGGAAGAAGAAGATGATTATGTACTTAAATCTACATGGAATGTGCTCAGTGGATGATTTTATGTACATCGACAATGAAGTTGTCCCCGCAGAAACAGTGTCGGTGAAAGAAATGGTGGAATCGGATATGCAGGAAGTTGTAGGCCAAGCTGAAGAAAGTGATTGTGAAGACGACTGTGAAGATAATAGTGTACCCTCTCATGCAATGGTAACTGCAGCACTAAACACTATCAAAAAATACACTTCAGCTGCAGATGGAAATAGTGATAATTTTGAAAATCTGTACAAATTGGAAAAACATTGGACTTCTTTGCCAGAAGGAAGGCACTCCAGTGTTTTTGTAATCAAATGTTAAATGAATATTGTAAGGTGTTTTGAAATTCCAAATGAATAGTGTAAGGTGTTTTGAAATTCCAAAGTGTTATGTCAATAATAAGCTTTTGTTATAAGAGTTATTTACTTTTTTGACTCCGAGTGTTCACTTTTCAGTGACTAGTACAAAGTTAATACTTATTTGGATTTATAATATAACCTCTTACCTTTGTCATTGTCATTCCATTTTTCGATTAGTACTTGCTTGCACGTGTTTCAAGATACTGTCAATCTTTTCCGAAGTAATGTTGGTCATGAGATTCGTTTCAGTTGGCTCTTTGCTTGTGATTGGCCTTCATCATCAGTCGAGAATATTCTACGCTCTCGGATTGGCCGACGCCACCTGCCAGCATCACGTAGCCTGCCGTGATCGCCAGTATAGAAACCTGAACGTTGCCTTCATCAATCGTCATTAATTCTTCACTTGTCTCCGGCCGTCTTCACCATCTGTGTGAAACTGCGTGCAGAATTGGACGACTCGGCATTCGCCGCTATCTTCAACATGACTAAACATTCGCCAAGAACTTCTTAAAGAAGGGTCATGAAGATTGTCTCTGTGCAACTCTACTTCTATGCTAAAGTGCTGGCACTTGGCATCAAACTTCCAGTCAAAATCAATTTCAAATCGCTAGCGAGTTTTACTACATCGATACTATATCGATAATCGGCCTACTGCCATCATCTGTTTGGAATCATCTGTTCAAGGTGACATTTATATTCAGTGCTGGACACCAAGTCTCCAACATTTCGAAAGAAAAAAGTGATGAAAAAGTGATCAACAAGTGTTCCCGCTATTTTCATAATATGGAAATTCCTCAAGAACTGCACAAGCAAGTTAAGTGCCAAATCTAACCTCAAAATTTCAAAGTGTATCTTTCTTGTCTCATCTTTTGGTTATGATAAATAACTCATTAAGTAACCTATCTCTTTAGTGTTGAAGCAAGTATTTTCCCTTAAGTGTAAACTATGTTAAAACGATTGCTTTTTTCCTTGCATGTTTGTCATATTTAAAAACGAATTATCTTGTTCTCTTGCTTTGCATTATTTAGACGACTTGCGGGATGTACTTCCCACAGGCTTGTCGATTGTAAATTTCGTTTACGATATTACTGCATTTAAACTAAAGCATGCTAGCCATGTATATTATTAGTCAACCTTGTAAGCTCGTATGGAGTATTGCAGTTATTCACTTATAACTTAAGCTCTGCATTTGTAAGCAGTTTTCATTTTTGAAGTTATGTTAGGATTCTGCTACCTAGCGACCTTACATCATGAAGTTGTTACCTTGTTCTTATATCTCTTGTTAATTTAAACTCTATTGGAATTTAAAGTTTATTCAGTCTAGTCAATTGATGGAGGCTGGTACCTACAATGTTATAGTTTCAATCACCTGTTGCTAAGGTTGTTTTTATTGTTGATCTTTACTAAGTCTGTAAATAAATATCACTGTCATTTGGCGAACTGCTTCTATTAACTATTTATTGATGACCAATTTGTTTCTACCCAGTCAAGTTCACCTGTTTATTAAGCTAGAGGCTTCACCTCTAGTTCTGTCTGAAAGGGGAGGTCTAGCATTGACTGATCCTAACCACAGAGTATGTACAAAAAATGTAACCCAATGATTTCCCACAATTTACACTTTCCCTCGATTTACACTTTTTCAGTCCAGACCCTTGAAAAGTATAAAAGGGGGGTTATACTCTAATTGCCACTAGCAGATTGTGTGATTATCTGCTGAGGGTACCAATATACTTCTACTACAACCTGCTTGTAAAATAAGGTACTTTTTTTTGTTACTAATAGACACCCTGACTGTCCGGCCTCACATCACAACTTATAATGAAAGTATTTTTGTCAATGGTTGTTGCATGCTCAGAGTATGACTCACCAGGCTGGTCAATCACGCTTATCAAAAATCGACATATTCTGAGTTCGAGGAGGATATTAGTGAACTGTTAAATGAAGAGTGTAGTTAAATTGAAAGTGTATTGATGATAATTAGCTATGGTGCAGTGCTAGGCCAAGTAGCCAAGCTATTACGAACTCTATAAGCATGGGTTAGAACCCCATCATCGGCTGTCCTCAAAATAATTTTCGTTGGTTTCTAATTTCTGGAACCAAGTTACAATATTGAACAATAACGATTCCCAGCACTCCGTCTCCATACTCGTGGCTCAACTAATCATTAACTTACAGTACAGACTGTACCACCACCTTCTGGAAAACAAAATATTTGTAACATAGCTGACAGCCCGAAGTTCACATCGTCGCATTCAGCTAGGACTGGTCAGATGCGTAAAGCATTCGCATACTCTAATAATACAGTAGAACCTCGATGCATCGTTCCCGGAACTGACGTTTTCCCGTGTGCATCGTTCCATTTATTTAGTACCGAAAATTTTCCATATAAACTAATGTTAAACTTCCCCGCATCTATCGTTCCTCGAACTATCGTTTATTCGCATGGATCGTCAAAAAACACTAGTCCTTGACCACAATTTTCCCGCATTGATCATTTATGAGAAAAATATATGGAAACGTTCTTTTGAATTTGAAGCGGCATAGAATAGTGGCTACCCGTTACGCGAGAATGTACGAGGCTTGAGCAAGTTTCTCGGCTGAAACAAGATTGAAGTAGGCTGGACTGCAGTGCGCAGATTGTTTACGCGCAACCAAACTATATAACCACGCCTACGAGCCTTCAGGCGCCAACGATTCTGCTCGAAGAGCCAATCAGTCATTGTGCTGTTTCATTTCATTCTGAGTGGTTCTGTGTAGTATCTTGGTTGTGTGCGGCGATTACAATTTTATCTGTAGTTCGTAATTACGTTGTCTTTCTAGTCAGTTATTCTTGTTTTAAGGGGTGGAACTACCAGGTCATCTGCCCCTCTTAACACAGATTAAAGAATACAAATTTGGAATCGAATTTAAAATTTTGAGGCGGACACCTATACTTAAAAAGACCAAAAATTAATTCTTTTTTTTAAATTTATCATTCAAAAACGAACAAGTCGTTGAGTCAATTTATACTGGAAAATTTAAATTGCTGGCCCTAACCCACTCTCACTTATAAAGCGGTTAACGCGATCAGCAGCCACCGCGTTATCGGCTAATAAAAGTTGGAGTGTCATCTTCAAACCACAGATTCTTCGTAAGTCAGCAAGATACACACACTCTGTTAAAATAAGGGCCACGGCGAAAACGGCTCCACAGGTACAAAGTGGCAGGGCCTTCCCTTCTCATTAGGTGCGAGTGGGTGGATCTTGTATGACCTATCCTTTGCCTACACAAAATGACAAACTCTCTCCGTGACCAAGAAGAGCTCCACCACACACGAGTAGTTCCCTTGATAGCTCTCAGTTTACTGGGTAGTGGGTCAGCTAGCCACTGACTCTCCCAAAATGCCAGAACTTGTAGGCGTAACTGAGAGCGAATATCTCTAGCGGGTACCTCCATTGGTCGAGGTGGTAGTGATACCACCTCTTTTGCAGCTTGATCTGCTAACACATTTCCCGCAATTCCCAAGTGGCTTGGAAGCCACAGAAAGATGATTCGAGTGTCAGCGTGGCACAGCCCGGCTAGTAGGTCGTAGATTCGCTGCACTAGAGGGTGTTCCAGGAAACATGTAACAATTGACTGCAACGAACTCAAAGAGTCGGTACACACGAGAAAGTGGATTCGTGCATCCTGTAGTGCAAACTGCAGAGCTTCATAGATGGCAACGAGCTCCACAGTTAACACACTACAGGCCTCAGGTAAAGAGATCTTGGTACTTGCCCCATCAATAACGTAAGCACAACCCATTTTCTCGTCCACCTTCGAACCGTCCGTGTAGAGAATGCCAGCGTCCGGAAATTGGTGAACTATGCTGTGTAACTGCTCCGATAAATGGAGGCATCCGTGTTCACCTTGGGACCTCGGTGCAGATCTAACCGAATTTCCGGACACGGAACTTGCCACGGAGGCACCTCGCAAGGTGTCCGGATCATAAAGGGACCTACAGCCACTCCTATTTCAGTACACAAGCTATTGAGTCTTAATACCAACTGGCCGAGTGGCATAAGGCTGGTTGGCGTACCCCTGCTGGTTTGGGGTACTGAAGAGAGCTGGACAGCTCGGGTGTTGCGGCATTTGACGCACATTGGCAGCATATGCTAAAAGCATGTTGGCGTCTTTAATTTAGAGGTGGAACACCCGATTCGGCAAGTAGGCTGGGTATCAGCTGGTCCAGAAGGCACCGGTAGCCAGCCAAACGCCACTATGGTGGATACCGTTCAGCATTTTCAAGGTTGCCGGCCTTGCTGAACCGTATGCCGCAGAACCATAGTTTAGCCGGGACAAGACGAGAGCTTGGTAGAACCGTAGCAGCACCGCACGGTCAGCCCCCCACGTAGTGCCACTAAGAAACTTGAGCAAGTTCAGTTTCTTGAGACACGCCGTTTTTAGTTGCCGCATATGGTGCTGCCACGTTAATTTGCTGTCAAAATCGAGCCCCAGGAAGCGTTAAGTGTCAACCAACGGCAAGGCAGCACCCTTGAGATGTAGCTCAGGGTTCAAATGTAGCTTCTGGAGCCGACAAAAATGGACGACGGAGGTTTTCGCTGTAGAAAAACGAAAACCCCGGTCGTGAGACCACTTGACCCGGTTGATAGCTAGTTGCAATTGCCTTTCCACGACTGCCATATTATCAGAGCTGTAATGCAGAGCTAAATAGTCTACATACAGCGATGGAACTACCACGGACCAGGCGGCGGCAACAATGCCATTCATGGTAATCGCGAACAAGGGGACACTGAGCACAGAACCCTGAGGAACGCTATGTTGTGGAGTCTAGTATTGCGATAATGACCTACCGACCCTTACACGAAAGAGTCGGACGGACATGAAATTCGCAATGAAAGTCTGTAGATTACCATGGAGTCCCCACTCGTGAAGGGTGGAAAGGATCCCGTAGCGCCATGTGGTGTCGTAGGCTTTTTCAAGGTCAAAGAAAACCGTGACTAGGTGCCGCTTTCGGAGAAATGCCTCCTGCATGGCGCTCTCAAGTCGCACCAGATGGTCAGTGGTGGACTTTTGAGAGTGAAATCCACACTGGTACTCAGACAGGAGACAAATTGGCCTATAGCTGCTTACAAACTTGGTATCCTTTCCAGCCTTGGGAATCGGTACCACGATCCCCTCTCACCATTGAGATGGAAACTCCCCTTCAATCCATATACGATTGAAGTGGACCAACCGTTGTTTTATACTGGATTCACACAGATTTTTTAACATTTGATTATGTATGTTATCCGGTCCAGAAGCCGTATCCCTACACAGAGCAAGCGCACTGCGCAGTTCCCATTCAGAGAATGCTCCGAAGCAGCAGTGTCAAAGGACAAGGGGTGAGTCTCTGCCTCCCGCTTCAGAGTCAGAAATATAGGATCGTAACACCCAGAGCAGGATACATCGTTGAAGTGCGATCCAATACTGTTGGCAATGGCGAGATGGTCCATGATGATGTCTCCATTGATGGATGATCCGGGTATCGACAAAAGATGTCGGGAGTCCGGAGATCTGACAAAGCTTATTCCACACTTGAGATGAAGGGGTATGCGCCGTCATCGACGACACATACTTTTCCCACATCGTTTCCTTACTCTCCCGAATCAGATATCGGGCTCTAGCACGCATCCTTTAGAAGGTGATAAGGTTGGCCATAGTGTTTTGCCTCCAATAGCATTTCAAAGCACGTCGATTTTTAATGGCTGCTGCAATCTCGGCTGTCCACCAAGGGACAAGCTTCCGGCGTGAGTTGCCGGATTGTAACCTAACATTTGTAGGTTACAGAGACTCCTCCTAGTTTCTTGCTGTTTGTTTTTATTTTTATCTGGTTGCCAGCCATGGCCACTTATTGGTAGGCCACCACAGCGAGTCTTGTGTGTCCAGTGCCCTGAGATTCTTTGGTGCTGGTCGGCCGGTGGGTGGACCAGGTGGCTTTGACTTATGACAAAGGTATTCTTAGGACATGGCTAGGTTTCCATGGAGATGTACAGTGGAACCTCGTTAGTACGTTTTTCAAGGGACTGAAACTTTTGAACGTAAAAAGCTGGAAAACGTACTAATGAAAAATCATAATTAAACGTCATTAACTTGTTTCAGGGAGGGAAAATTAAAAAATGTGTTAATCGGAAGTATGTACAATTTTAAACAACCTACAGAATTATTGTATTACAGAACTAGTATATACAGCACAGTGAAACGAGAACAATGAAAACAAGAGAAAATTCTCTATACCGGTACCGTACCCTTAATTCAAGTACTGTAGTACGAGTTTAAATATTTAGTTTTCTATAATTGATTTCGGCTTAAATACATGTTTTTCTCGATATTCTGTGGAAAAGAAGTGCCGTATTCTTTGGGGAGAAGGATTGTATATAACCAAAGTTTTTTTTCTAGGTTAGACATGCTCGCGCATGTAGTCGACAGGAAAAAACCTTTCACCCACTAAGGTGAGGATTATACAAAGGTTCTCCTACTTTGGAGCGCCACCTCCATTGGGTGGTGTGAATAAAAATGAGTCAAAGCTCGTGAGCATATGCTCAGTGAGTGCCCGAGTGTCTGACTGCCGATGAGCTTCTACTCCGCATTTCTGGTGAATAAGAATGTGGAGTGCAAGCACAGCGTACACTCAAGTGTCTGGAGCAGCCACTCAGCGACAATGCTCAAGGCCGAACACGTGTCGTGTAATATGATGCCGACTCCTGATGTTTGAAAGAGAGTTCATTGCTCACCACGGCAGAAGACAGTGTTGAATTCCAGTCCGCTTTTGTCTCAATTTTGAAGGAACATCCAATTCTGTTTTCGAAGTCTCAGCTACCGGATACAAAGCACAAGAAAACAAGGGCAATAAATGCAGTTCAGTGTGATTTTCTTGCAAAATTTAATTTAAATCTTTCAGTCCGACAGCTGTATAAAAAATTACAAAACTTAAAAACCAGGTTAAAATATAAAATAGATTTAAAGCGTACGGGAAACAAATCCATAACGTTAAAAGATTGAGAGAAACAGCTGATTAGACGCATGCAGGGGGAGGATAACCCAACCATCAGCCGTCCGAAAGGTAGGAAATAATAACCTGAAAATTACAGCATTAATAAATAATAATTTAATAATTTTAGGAAATTGGAATCATGTAAATAACAAAACTTCATTATCAAGAAAAATAATACATTAACAATTGACAATTAACAACAATTGAATGCATATTTCACGAGCAAGATCTGCAGGAGCTGTCTTTACTTCGACTTGCAGCAGAATCGACAGTGAAAACCTGAATGGTAAGGAAATTATATAAATACAGTACCAATAAGTTGTGGAAGATAGAATTTATTTAAAATATTATGCAATGCTATTTTTCTATTGTATGGTAATTTATATATATATTATTACGGTATTTTTAAGGGGGGCGGTCACTACTCCGATTATGGAATATGGAGACGTTTCGTCACATGATTATGAAGTTAATGCAGGGGCCTCTACATCATCAGTGGTAAATCCTAGCACACCACCACCAGCAGCGAGCGTACCGGTAGCTAATAGGCAATTGCTGGAAGACGAAACAGACCAACCAAGGAAACTAAATAACAGTGAACTGCAAAGGTTGGTGCTGTTAAAGCAATTGAAGGTTTTAGAGCAAAAACATGAGGTGTTGTTATTGCAGGAGAAACACCTGAAGCTAATAGAATGTGTTATGGAAAGAGAAAGGGAACGGGAAACAGCAAGGGAAATAGACACAGGAAGAGAGAGGGAAAGAGAAAGAAAGGAACAAGTGATGGATTGTGAAGGTGCTGAAAGTGTGCTCTTATCATCAGATGAGTTCTATCATCAGATGTGATCTTAAACTGTATTTACTTTGCTTTTATCTATTTATTTTATATTTATTTATTTTATTTGTTTGATTTATTTCATTTCTTTTATTTATTTCATTTGTTTGATTTATTTCGTATATTTTATTTATTTGGTTTATTTAATTTTTATTTTATTTGTTTGATTTATTTCATTTATTTATTATTTGGTTCATTTCATTTTTTATTTTATTTGTTTGATTTGTAATTAAGAATTATTGTATTCCCTTGTTTTTTCTGCTATGGGTCTTAATGGCCTGTTACATGCAATAAATGATGATGATTTATTTCATTATTTTATTTATTTCGTTTATTTCATTTGTTTGATTTATTTTATTTGTTTCATTTATTGTATTTACCAGTATTTAATTTTTAGCCTACTTTTCTCATTTTGCAAACATGAGGAAAAAGTCTGTCTGTCCTTCTGCCCCCCCCCCCCATCAACTCCTAAACGGCTGCAGTAATCAAAATTTGGTATGAGTAAAGATCTATAAACTGCTGAAAAACAGCACTTAAAATTTGAGCTCCATGTTGGATATCTTGGAAGGTAAGCATGGCAGCTATTCCAAAATTGGCACACATACAGATAATATTTTAGTTCAATTTTCAGGAGGCCATACATGGCAGTGTTGCCAAAATGATTCTAAGCCTGCTGATAGGTCCAATTTTAAAATGCATATTACTTCTACACTTTCAATTGGATTTCAACCAAATTTCGAATGTAATATGTGTACATAAACAGATACGACTGGGTGTAATCTCAAGAGCTACCAGGGCTGTTAAAAAATGCTGTCTCTATTTTTTTTACCCTAATATCAATATATCAGAAAGTATGCAAGCCAACAGTTATAATCTTTGCACACGTATAGTACCTGCCATTCTAGATTAATTGGAGTAACTAATAGAAATCAGTGCTGCCAAGATGATTCTAAGCTTGTTGATAGGTCCAATTTTAAAATACATGTTAACTTCTATATTAACAAATGGATTTCATCCCAAATTGGCACTATTAGAGATCATAATAATATTTCAAATTATTTCTGTCCAACACAAACACATGCATGACATCGTTGCCAATATAATTTTACGCGCACTGATAAATCCAATTATATGTCTAACTGCATGTAACGTTCGCCATTGGACTTCAACCAAATTTTGTATTCTGTACCTTAAGAGATGGAACTAAAAACATATTCAGTCACCAGGGCTGCCAACTGTAGTGCTCTATTAGGCTACATTATACCAGGTATATTTTGAACTAATTAGTGCCTGCTTGATCTTTATTCACCAGGAATCGGGAGCGCCCGCTCTGCTACTCAAGTGATTCTCTGCGAAGTTTATTATATATAATTTCCTTTTCCTATTAACCACCATCATAAACTCTGCCATGCTACTTGACACCACTGTTTGGAGCAGTGACGTAGCCAGGGGGGTATTACTGGGGGTTAGAACCCCTCCCTCCACCTTGGAATTTTTACAAAAAGACTGATAAGAAGCTAAATAAACATGTCTTAAATTAAGTACCGGTAATGGTACTCGCTGATGATGAGTGTATAACTCATGCTATGTGGGAAATCGTTATGGTTGTGTTGTTTTAAGGGGCGGAACTACGGGTCATCTGTCCCTCTTAACACAGTTATGGTTGTGATTTGTGTCTGTATCACTGCTTGGAGATGTACTGCTGTCGTTTTCGGTCCAGTGTGTCTTCATGACAACCCATAACTCCCTCCTTTCAGGGTTGCCAATCTAGCTCACTCCTCCCCCCTAAATACAGATATTCTTTTAAAATCAACCTAGCGAGGCAATCCGCTTTCTTTCGTTTCTTAGCTGGAGGAAGGTTATATATAAATTAATGTAGTTTTAATTAATTTGAAATAAAATGTTTCAATAAGGACCTAGAAAAATGCATTAAAACTAATTTGGAGACCGTTAATTTCTTGAGTGTGAGACAGCAGAGATGCTGAATATTACTATGTCCAGCAATTCCCGAAATTACGGTTATCTCCCAGTTAACTATAACCCCTCCCATTGGTCCATCTTGGCTACGCTACTGGTTTGGAGTCACCTACTGAGCTAGCTCAAGTAAACATGAGCAGGCGCTAACTGGCATGAGTGCCTGCTTGATCTTTATTCACCTGGAATGTGGAGCGCCCGCTCTGCTACTCAAGTGACTGGAGCGTGCGCTCAAGGACGCAGGGACTGTCGTGAGTGACTGCTACCGACCAGCGGATTTTATTCACCTCAATGCGAGTGCCCGCTCTAAATTCGCGAGTAAAGAGCATGCGCTCACTTTTATTCACACCACCCATTATTTCAATATGATGCAACAAAATTATCACTAGGTTTCACAACTTCTTCGGTAGCGTAATGCGTATTTGTGTGAATCAGATCGTATCGAGTTTCAAGGTCTATAAGGTAAAGTTGTGGGATCGTATCCAAACTGGTGTTCAGGAACATATAGACGTGCATCGTATTGAAAGCGATTCTGCGCGCTGATGAAAATGTGATCGTACTAAAGAGATGCGCGGCAAAATATGCATTGTGACGTTTTTAAAGGTTCTGTGCGCTCGGGCTATATAACTTACGTTACGCGACAGATGACGGGGCGGCCGGTCGTCAAACGCACGCTGCCGCATTCACAGAAGGACGAGACACTAGCGTTCGGCCGTCATACGCACGCCAATCTGTGGTGTATTTCGAAACAAAGAACGTGTTATAGGTAGCGATTTTGTATTCAGCCTGCTACTACTAGTGCGAGAGAGACACGTCTGATATCTTCTGTGTTGCGTCATACCTCAAGCCACTTCCACACCGTCAAAACACACTAATCGTCTATACTGTCAATAACTAGCAGAGAATAGGAAGCAATATCACATCGTGTTTTCAAGATGCCGAATTTTATAATGAAATAAGAATAAAATCCGGTTCCCTAACAAATAGTACAACGAAAATTTGATCGTCGTAAGCGGGAATAGAAAACGTATTAAGGGGATATATCAACATGTATTTAGAAGGAATGGGTCTGGGACTTGAGAAAATCATCGCGTTAAACGGGAAAACGTCATAACCGAGAACGTGATAACGAGATTCCACTGTATTGATAATTGCCATGCTGAATGGGAGCTAGTTGTTTTTAAATAAAATTGGGTTGTTGATAGTGTTAATTTGATTGATAAATGCCAGGCAGAATGGAAGCTGGTTTGTTTATTTTTATGAAATGTGATGTGGGAATTGGTCTCTCTGGTCTGGAGATTGGTGTTGGGAAATTGGTTTAGATGAAGAGAGATTATGTGATGTTTTTAGAAAAGGGTCTGGCAGTTGATTATTTTTGGATTGAAGATTAAGAAGTTGTGCTGGACAATGTTCAAGAGATGCAGGTAGTGGAATCCTGGTTATATGTTGACAATCTGTGGAAGAGATTCAGGTAAATGCAAGCTGGCTTACATGTACATGAAAAAAAGGGTAATAAAGGCATGGTTTTCTTATATTCCTTGCGTGTCCAACGCCATATACACCCCGACGATTATAAGTATGAAAAGAGATTAGTTTCATTGAACACCTAACTGTGGTGTTGTTGGTTGACTTCAACCAACATAAGAGAAGATAATTTTAACGATTTTAAAAATCAATATATGAACAGAGGAGTTTCATGATGAGGAAGGTATTGTTTCCTCAGCAGCAGCCAAAATACCATTTATGTGAATGGTATGATCGTCGACACTCTCAAAGGTATCTTCGGCAAACACCGCATGTGCCGAGAAAGTTGGCCAATCAGCCTGACGGAGAAGCCATCGACTAGGTAACTCGATGGCTCTCTGGTTCGGAAGATTAACGATAATCATTAAAATTAAAACTTACAATTTCCGCCTAGTCAATACTAGGCGGAAATTGTAAGTTTTAATTTTAATGATTACTGTCAATACGGAACCTGAAATGTATAATATCTCTAATAACGATAATCGGGAAATGGTCACTATTACAAAGGTCATCGTGGACACCCCACTGTAGCAGGGGAACCAGCACACGAGTGAACAAGGTAATATCGACACTTGAATAAGTGCCGTGTGCAATAGAGAAGTGCGTAGGTTCCCCTGTGTTCAACAAACACAGGTCCAGCCGCCTGATCAGCCTCTAAAAATCTCTCCCTCTACCGCTAGTGGTAGCGGAGCCCCAGATGGTGTTGTGGGCATTAACATCTCCCAGAAGGAGAAAAGGATGGGGGAACTGAGAGACTAGATCCACCAACTGATTGTAATCCAGTTGAGAATCAGGCGGGATGTACACGTTACATACCGTTACCATTATTGGCAACGAACTGCAACTGCTTCTAGCTGAGTACGCAGCGGCACCTCTTCACTAAAGAGGCTAGAGTGGACGAGAGTGCAGATGCCACCGGCGGCCACAGCTCTGTCCACCCGGTCTTTAGAGAAGAGTTTGAAGTGATGCATTGTTGTGTCATGTCCACGACGAAACCTGGATTCCTGAAGACAGACAATGGTAGCCGAAAACAAAGATATTAATTGCCGTAACTCGGCGAGACGAACAGAATAGCTATTACAGTTCCAGTGTAATTGTGCCATGGTGTGGACTTAAGTAGAAGTGGGTCTTCTACTTACGCTGGACCGTTTGCCACCCTTTCCCCAACTCTAGTTGGAGATGATGGGGCAGGAGAGCACACTTTAATCTCCACATCTCCGTCCGAAGACGAAGAAAATGAATCGGGCGCTCCCCTGGATGGCGCGCGGTCCTCGTCGGTTGTCTTTCTCATTTTAGTTCCTGTGTAGTATTGTTATTCATGACATGTCACGTCCCGTGAAAAAAGTAAAAACCCTCGAAGAATGCTTGAAAATTATAGAAGAAATTGAATCAAATCCTTTCTAATTAAAAAAAAGAGTTGATACCACTAAGCGTCTTGGGTTAGCACCTTCAACTTTAAATTCCATATTTGCCAAGAAGAATGAGATAAGAGAGCAAATTGATAAATGTGGCAGTTCCAGCAACAACGGAAAACTGGAAGAGAATCTACATTTGCGGAGCTCAAGAATGTCCCTTTCACTTGGTACCAGCAAGCAAGGGCTTCCAATATCCCTATAGATGGAACAATTTTACGGGAGAAAGCCAAGAAGATAGCTGCAAGATTGAAGATTGATAATTTTGCTGCATCGAATGGATGGATCGCTCGACTTAAAGTGAGACATGGGCCAGTCTTCAAGAAGGTTTGCGGAGAAAGTGCTTCTGTGGACACGGAAGGTAAGGAGCTGTGGTTCGAGGGACTGCCATCGCTACTGGAAGGTTACAAGTCGCGAGAAGTATACAACGCGGACGAGACCACAC
This sequence comes from Meconema thalassinum, assembly GCA_946902985.2. NCBI lineage: Eukaryota > Metazoa > Arthropoda > Insecta > Orthoptera > Tettigoniidae > Meconema > Meconema thalassinum. Next base: position 347,523,106 of record OX336390.1, read on the forward strand.
TTTTTTACAGTGTCCTTCCGGACAGAACACTGGCGCTGAAAGGTGAATCTTGCCTTGGGGGAAAAGTTCAAAAGAACGACTAACCGTTTTGCTGTGTGTGAACAGTGATGGCAGCGATAAGCGAGTGCCAGTCGTAGTGGGAAGATCATTCAAACCACGTTGTTTTAAGAACAAGAAAAAAATACCTGTGACGTATCATGCAAACAAAAAAACTTGGATGACCACTTAAATATTTTTACAATTTTTCAGGTCATTTGATGCCTCTATCGGTGCACAAGGAAGAAAAGTCGTCCTCTTTGTGGATAATTGTGCCGCTCATCCACAGGACACATCATTTCTTCGCAATGTGAAAGTTGTGCATTTTCCTCCCAATTGTACCAGCGTGTTGCAGCCTCTTGATCAAGGGTGATAAAATGCTTCAAGCAGCTGTACCGTAAGTGCCTAGTGCAAACTGTTGTGTGCTTGTTGGATGCCAGGAAGGAAACGAGTAAGAAAATCGATCTACTGAAAGCGATTCATTTCACGATAGCAGCTTGGCAGCAGGTGTCTCAGCCAACTGTCATGAACTGTTTCCAGAAAGGTGGTTTCAGCTGTCAGCTACGTACGGCGGAAATAGACTCCGCTGAAAATCCCTGTGCTAATGGTGAAGATAAAGATGATGATGATGCCTTAAATGACGACTGGGAACAATTAAGGGGTGAAAGTGACTCTGTCCCCGTTGATTTTGAAGACTATGTGCTGATCGATTCTAATGTAGCCACATGTGGAGTGGAAACGATTGACGAGCTGTGCGATGAAGGTGCGGGGAAGAGGAGTGATGAAGAGGAAGAAGACGATCGTGAGTCCCAAGTCATCCCGAGTTTCGCCAAAGTGCATGCCACCTTAGCGAAGGAGAAATCCTTCATGTACTCGCATGATATCAGTGATTGTGAAGAAGAGAACATTATGCAAGTAGAGAAGATTTTTTTTTCGTCTTTCCGCCCTTTTTCAATACAATGGATTCTTAGTTTATGAAAAATTAGGATACATGTTTCGGGACATTTAGTCCCTTCTTCAGTCCAATTGGTGACCTAAAGTTAACATTTTAACATCACTCAGAGGAAATCGATGAGTCACACCTTTTATAACACATTCTAAAACTAATAAAACCCTATCAAAAAACATGATATATTACGTGCCTATGTACAGGGAATAATTGATACACTAAGAACATATGTAGATAAATATACTAAAAACAACACTTCTGCATGCGGCCTTGAGTAGCCTAGTTAAAAACATTGTGCTCTGTACTTTTGAAAAAATAGAGGACATGTTAAAAGATAAATTAAAATGAGTCAGATAGTTCTGTATTAGAGGCTTGTTGGTTATGGAACTGTGGTATGTCCATTCATTATGCAAAACGAATTGTCCAAGACTGTAAATTCTTCTTTGGTTTGGTATTTTCTCAATATATGCTGGCCCATTTTATAGAATTGGTGGGTGGCGTATAATGCTGCTCAAATTGCGTGATATACGGTGCCGATAGTATGTGCGATTGTGACGAATTTACGTTCCTGAAAATTTGAAAAAAGAAGACTAGATTAGGATCGATATTCACCGAAAGAAATGTAGGTGGGAAAAACCCCAGTAGGTAGTCTATGTATTGAGCTAACTTACTCATTGGGATGTTGAAAATGCGGCATCCAAATTCGCTGACTCAAAAATGGGGACGAAGATAGGGATGTGGAAAAACTGTACATAAAGAAGAAAAAGTTATTAAAGACAGAGAAAAACAACGTTTGTATTGATGGCTAGGGGAGGGAATGACTAACTTAAAATGGAGGATATTTAGCAATCAAGTGTGCACCTTACCTTGCGTGTGTGACACTGTGACTGTAAGCCTCCATGGATATTGCTGGTCTGAGTTAGGAGCTCTCCAGTGTCATGCGCGGGGAGGGGTGCGGCGAGAGGAGGGGAGGGGAGCCCTCTAGGGGAGGGCGGTCTGAGTAAGATGTGTGATGTGCATGGAGGGCGGGAGGGGGCGAAGGACAGTAGCATTTATGTGCAGAATATAGATGATGTTGATCATCCTGTGCTATAGATAATTGATCTAAGGTTGAATTATTTGTTACCATATATTGATTCTATTAGGGTGTCAAATAAAATGTTGGAGTCTAAATTTATTTCATTTAGGTTGTGTGAGGGATTATATCTTTGCGCTTTGTTCATTTCTATTTGTTCTAATATGTTCATAAGAGATCCTTTCTTTTCCTGGTGTAGTATTTATAAGTCTTTTTCTATGGTAGTAAATTTGTGTCCTGTTTCTGCCATGTGGTTCCCCATTGCTGAAAATTTGTTGTGTTTAACCGCATTGACATGTTCCAAAAATCTGACATTGAACCCTCTCCCCTTCTCCCACGTAATCGGCTTCACACTGATTGCAATTAAGTTTGTAGACTCCTGAATTGTTGTAGTTGTTACTTATGTTAATATTTTTGGAATTGAAAAAAAAAATTCTGATTAGTGTTGTTCGATCGAAATGCTGTTTTAATTTTATATTTTTTAAGGGTACTTGTGACGTAAGTGGATTGGTTAGTGAACGTGAAGACTGCATGTGTGAGAGGTTCTTTTTCCTCTTTAGTTAATTTTGTTACGGTTTGCTTTTGATTTTATTGATTATGCTGTTTACATACTTCTTATTGAAGCCATTGGCTTCTGCTATTTGGTAAATTATGGATATTTCTTTTCGGTAATCTATTTCAGTGAGTGGAATGCTTAGGGCTCTGTTGATGAAGCATGTAATTGCTGCTTCTTTGTGGGATGCCGGGTGGTTAGAGTCATTCCTAATGATGGTGTTGGTTTGTGTTGGTTTCCTGTATATTTTATAACTGAGGTGATCCTTATCTTTATCCAGTAATTTATGGAATGGTTGATTTCATTCTCAGATGTGAATTTGATGTTGCTGCTTAGTTGGTTGAGGTGGGGTAAGAACTGTTCAATATTTGTTTTGGAATTGTCCAGGATTACAAATACGTCATCTACGTACCTTCCCCAAAAGAAAACTCCTTCCTTCTTGTTATTGGTAATGTGTTCGTATTCTAGGTTGTCCATGAATATATTCGCTAAGGTGCCTGATAGGGGTGAGCCCATTGCTAGTCTTTCTTTTTGACTATATATTTTTTCGTTAAACTTAAACTGATTGTTGTCTAGGATGAAAGTTAAAATGTTTATGAACTCTGATATTTCGACCTGTGATAGGTCAATATTATTCTTTAGATTACTTTCAATGATTTTTATGGCGACTGCTATTGGTACACTTGTTTACATGTCCTTTACATCTATTGTATGTAGGGAGTGGGTTTCTGCGATATTTAGTTTGCTGGTTGTTTCACAAAAATGTACGGAATTTTTTAATTTTTATAATGTGATTTGAGGAATTTGTGGGCGAATTGAGCTAGTTTATACAGGGTGTCTACTGAAAGGATGAAGTAAAAATTAGTTACTTTTTAGCTACCTTTTAGTTACCTTTTAGTTAATTTTAGTTACCTTTGAATTCAAGATACGACTGCGGTCTGCAAGCAAAGGGGCTCATCACGCGATGAAGAAAAACAACAATAAACTGTGTTTAAAGCGGTAAATACAATTCATTTAGGGAGTTAAAAAAAAATTAAAAATAATAAATAAATACTGGATATTTATTATCAAATGAATTGTTTCAGCTAATATGTCGTCTTGTGCACAAGGCGTTTTTATAATTGCCAAGAGGTTGCTCTGCTCTTGACCGTTTGGCGAAATTTCCTTTGTCCCCGCGGTAGATCACGAAGAAATTTATCGGACGTTACGTGATTGTAACCGAATTGTCTTCGCAGTCAAGTGCGGAGAAATTTCGAGATGTTACACGATCGGCGCTGGTCTCACCCGTTTGTCGAGATTCCCGTAGTTTTCCCGATAGAACACGGATAAATATCGCGATTTAGATAATCGGTGTCACATTTAGTCGTTCGACGGGATTTCCATTGTCCATGAGGTCGGGCACGAGAAAATATAGCATTATTACGCAATCGGCGCAACTTGTTGTACGTTTGACAAGAATCCAGTTGTCCTCGTCATTGAATGTGGAGAAATATCGCGATGTATCGCAATCGCTGCCGCTCTCGGCCTTTTTACGTGATTAACGTTTTCCTCGCGATATTATGCATACCGCGCCGCACCCGGCCGTTGAACGATTGTCTATCCGTCGTGACAGAATGGTGGAGGCAAGCTCAAGGTTGGGCATGGTTAAAATTCACGAGTAGTTATGGACAAGTTGTATGGCTGGCGGCGTGATTCCCGCTGTCCCTATGCTGAGGTTGGGAGTTCATCAGTTCAGGGTGGATCACGAGGAGAAATTAGTATCGCAACGCTACGTAGACTGTCATTTCAAAGAGGGTTGATGCACTTCTCGCTCCTCGTACGCTCGTAAGTATACGGTCATGGGAAAAGTAGCGAGTAGGTTTCGGAATGTTTCGTGATTGGTGCCCATCACCTTGGACGGGATTCCCGCAGTTCTCGTGGTCACAAGTTCACGATAGGGGACGGGTTTTATGTTTTTACACAACTGACGTCGATCTCGGTCCATTTGACGAGATTCCCGCAGGCAAGTCGTGCGGTCAGCCGGTCGTCTTGAGTATGAATATTCGAAGTAAGTATCAAATATTAAGAATTATTCTGAGAGGATTGCACGAATAATAAGACTAGAGGACGCGTTTTCTTTCGAATGCGAATCACGAATTATACAAGTTATAGAAGTTTTCGAAATAACTGGTTAGATTATAATATGTCCGATGGAACCAAAGTTCGAAGGAAAAATCGACATATAACGGAATTTTGAATTAACAATACTGGATGTCGCAAATTTACGAGACAGATTTTTAAAATAAGTTATAGCCTACGTATTTCTAAGCTTTTTCATAATTCTTTTTCGAAACGGTAACATTTCGCAAGATTGCGACATTACATTATTTCGCATTATTACTGAACTTCAATTTGACAGTCTCCAAATAAATGCGAGAAATGAGAGGCTTCTGATTAGTCTCAGAAGTTTTCGCGAATAAACGTCTCGCGAAAAGTTAGGTTTCCTAATAACACACACAAATATTTCACACAAAACTATAAAGTCATCTTGACGCCGAAAATATACGCTGAACGATGTATACCACTCAGGGTATTCTCAGTATGCAATTCCTCAAGGTCGGGTACGGAGAAATATAGCTTATGCAATCGGCGCCGCTTGCGTGAAACTTGCTCCATCGCAATCTCTGAGCCTAGAGGCGCGAGTTTAAATGATTCAATCCGCCTTCAGAAAATTTTCGTTACCCGTTAGTAAAATTCGTTACTTTTTCGTTACTTTCGTTACCCATTTGTAAAATTCGTTACTTTTTCGTTACTTTCGTTATTTTCGTTACCGGTAGACACCCTGTTATATGTTGGGCTATTTCTGTAATTCACTATTGGTCTGATGGGTATGTTTTCTTTATGTATTTTGGGCATCGATCTTAAAGTTGGGAGTCCTGGTTTCGTATTAACCAGTTTGCTCTTATGTTTTTCATCTAAAATGAAGAATGTGTTGTTTTTTTTTAGGATGTTTTTGAGTTTTCTTTGTATGACTGTGTTTGGATCTTTACGACTTATTTCAAACTTGGGATTTGTGAGAAATTCTGTTGTTTTGTTTATGTACTCATTTTTGCTGATAATGACTGTGGTATTGCCTTTGTCAGCTTTTGTTATGAATAATTCATTCTGTTCTATTTTCTTTTTTACGTCCTTGAAATCTTGTTGTTGGTGAGTGTTTACTCTGTATTTGTTTCTCTGTTTGGCTATGTTTTTAATTTTCTTGTTTATTTTAGTTAGTTATTGTCGTTTTAAGGGGCAGAACTACGAGGTCATCTGCCCCTCTAATCTAAAGAATACAAATTTTGAATTGAATTTAAAATTTTGAAGTGGACTTCTGAATGTAAAAAGACCAACATTTAATAAAACAAAAACAAAAACTTAAATAAAAATAAAAATTTTAAAAATAAACAAAATTTACGGAAAAACAAAAACATTATCATTCAAAAACGAACAAGTCGTTGAGTCAATGTTCACTGGAAAATTTAGATTGCTGGCCCTAACCCACTCTCACTTATAAAGCGGATAACGCGATCAGCAGCCACCTCGTCATCGGCTAATATAAGTTTGAGTGTCATCTGCAAACCAAGGTTTCTTCGTAAGTCTGCAAGATCCACACACTCGGTGAAAATGTGGGCCACGGTGAAAACGGCTCCACAGGTACAAAGTGGGGGGTCTTCCCATCTCATAAGGTACGAGTGGGTGGATCTTGTATGACCTATCCTTAGCCTACACAAAATGACGGACTCTCTCCGGGCCCGGAAGGAGCTCCGCCAAACGCGAGTAGTTCCCTTGATAGCTCTCAGTTTACTGGGCTGTGGGTCAGCTAGCCACTGACTCTCCCAAAAAGCCAGAACTTGTAGGCGTAACTGAGAGCGAATATCTCTAGCGGGTACCTCCATTGGTCGAGGTGGTAGTGATACCGCCTCTTTTGCAGCTTGATCAGCTAACTCGTTTCCTGCAATTCCCATGTGGCTTGGAAGCCACAGAAAGGTGATTCGAGTGTCAGCGTGGCACAGCCCGGCTAGTAGGTCGTAGATTCGCTGCACTAGGGGGTGTTGCGGGAAACATGTAGCAATTGACTGCAACGAACTCAAAGAGTCGGTACACACGAGAAAGTGGATTCGTGCATTCTGTAGTGCAAACTGCAGAGCTTCATAGATGGCAACGAGCTCCGCAGTAAACACACTACAGGACTCAGGCAAAGATATCTTTGTATTTGCACCATCAATAACATAAGCACAACCCACCTTCTCGTCCACCTTCGAACCATCCGTGTAGAGAATGCCAGTGTCCGGAAATTGGTGAACTATGCTGTGGAACTGCCTCCGCTAAACGGAGGCATCCGTGTTCACCTTAGGACCTCGGTGCAGATCTAACCGAATTTCCGGACGTGGGACTTGCCGCGGAGGCAACTCGCTAGGTGTCCGGATCATACAGGGACCTACAGCCACTCCTATTTCAGTACACGAGCTATCAAGTCTAATACCAACCGGCCGAGTGGCACGAGGCCTGTTGGCGTACCCCTGGTGGTTTTGGGTACCGAAGAGAGCTTGATAGGTCGGGTGTTGCGGCATTTGACGCACATTGGCAGCATATGTTAAAAGCATATGTTGGCGTCTATAATTTAAAGGTGGAACACCCGATTCGGCGAGTAGGCTGGGTATCGGGCTGGTCCGGAAGGCACCGGTAGCCAGCCTAACGCCACTATGGTGGATACTGTCCGGCATTTTCAAGGTTGCCGGCCTTGCTGAACCGTATGCCGCAGAACCATAGTCTAGCCGGGACAGGACGAGGGCTTGGTAGAACCGTAGCAGCACCGCACGGTCAGCCCCCCACGTAGTGCCACTAAGAAACTTGAGCATGTTCAGTTTCCTGAGACATGTCATTTTCAATTGCCGTATATGGTGCTGCCACGTTAACTTGCTGTCAAAATGGAGCCCCAGGAAGCGATAAGTGTCAACCAACGGCAACGCAGCATCCCTGAGATGTAGTTCAGGGTGTAAATGTAGCCTCCGTAGACGACAAAAATGGACGATGGAGGTTTTCGCTGCTGAAAAACGAAAACCCCGGTCGTGAGCCCACCTGTCGACCCGGTTGATGGCTAGCTGCAATTGCCGTTCCACGACTGCCATACTTCCAGAGCTGTAATGCAGAGCTAAATCGTCTACATACAGCGATGGAACTACCGCGGACCCGGCGGCGGCAACAATGCCATTAATGACAATCGCGAACAAGGTGACACTCAGCACTGAACCCTGAGGAACTCCATTTTCTTGAGTATAGTATTGAGATAATGTCCTACCGACCCTTACACGGAAGAGTCGGACGGACATGAAATTCGCAATGAAAGTCGGTAAGTTACCACGGAGTCCCCACTTGTGAAGGGTGGAAAGGATCCCGTAGCGCCATGTGGTGTCGTACGTAGGCTTTCTCGAGGTCAAAGAAAACCGTGACGTAGGTGCTGCTTTCGGAAAAAAGCCTTCTGTATGGCGCTCTCAAGTCGCACCAGATGGTCAGAGGTGGACCTATGAGAGCGAAATCCACATTGGTACTCAGACAGGAGACCTTTATCCTCCAAGAACCACACCAGTCGACGGTTCACCATCTTTTCGAGCAGCTTACATAGGCCATTTGTCAAACAAATGGGCCTATATCTGCTTACAAACTTGGGATCCTTTCCAGCCTTAGGAATCGGTATCACGATCCCCTCTCGCCATTGAGATGGAAACTCCCCTTCAATCCATATACTATTGAAGAGGATCAACAGTTGTTTTATACTGGCTTCGCATAGATGTTTTAACATTTGATTATGTATGTTATCCGGTCCAGGAGCCGTATCCCTGCACGTAGTTTCCTAACAGCAGCTTCGGATTCAGCTGTTAGTCTAGTTAGACTGTTGTTATCATATTTGTCTTCCCAGTCATGTTTGAATCCTCTTTCTAATATTTGTAATTCAGTTTGGTTAAATGTGGTGTCTGTTAAGTTAACTATTCGTTTTTGGAAGATGTGTGTGGTTTTCTCAGGTTGCACATTTGATGGTTCTTCTTTGTTTTGACTAAATTTTGGAATTTCTTCATTAATGTGGCAGTTTTTCTATTGATTTGAAATTGCGTTATTTGATTAACGTGTATCATGAATTCATCCCAATCTTTTTCATAAACTAAGAATCCATTGTATTGAAAAAAGGGCAGATAGTAAAAATAAACTTTACTGAATCAATTTGCGTCAATACGGGCCAATATGAGCGATATGACGAACGCAAAGAATCAACAAAACTAAAAACCATGACTTTTTTGCTAAAAAGAGCATGTGATGAAATGACACACATGGAATCATATCGCGTACATCGTGGTTGCAATATTTTGATGCCTCGATGAAGTTTACATGAAGAAATATGTCCAAATACAGTAACCGTACTTGATTTTTTTAAACTCAAATTTATTATGTTACCCGCATTTATCGTTTCCCGCATCCATCGTCATTTTCTTCCTCCCCCTTGAAAAACGGTGCATCGAGGTTCTACTGTATATCGATACATTTTGATGCCTTGATGTAATGGACAATTCCTTGACCGTCTCATATTCAGTCCATCGCACTTCACCTGCTGTCTCTGTTTACAATATCCAGGTGCGCATATCTCAGCTGTTCAAACCCTAGTTTACATGCATCACTGTTCATCCCCTCACAGATGTTTTCATCAGTTTTGATACAAATTCACCCTTTTTCTAACTTCTGTCATTACTAATTTCTTCACAATAGATATAGCAACACATTTATACTACTATGCCTTACCTAGGGATTGGAATTTTTCGGTGATTTCAGAGTGAAGAAAGCGGTATTTTAAAGTGTCAAATTCGGTGGTTTCAAGTGCACTTTTCGGTACTTTCAAAATCATACATTTTAGGCGGGATTTTTTAAATATCATGGATAACATAACACATTTCAGTCATCCTTCAAAGTATACTTCAGTGAAGAGATCCAAATTCTCTTGTGACAAACGGTGACGCCATTTAACGTGCTAGAGTAAGCTGAAAAACAAAAGTTCACAGCGTTTGAACAGGGGATCCAAATGGTTTTCAATGCAGATTCTGAGAACTTTGGAAATACAAATGTCATTCCTTGCAAAACTCCAACAATGTCTGTCTTGGTCCTGTCATGCATCTGCTTCATGATTAAAGTTTGCAGTTCTTTATATCCTCTTAACACCTCACTTTCTTCCAGTGTTCCACAGAACGGCAACTTCTTAATTTTCTTTGCAATGTCCTCATGGAAGTTCATTGGAACTATTTCTGCTGGATCAAACACATTTGTAAATCCTGTTTCCAGGGTCAACAGATCTTAAGGTGATTAATTATCCAAGAGCATGGGACCCAGCATTTGCTAAAACTGAATGTATTTTCCCTCTTTTTAACACATTTCCACAACCCTCCAACTGCTCCTTAATGTTGGTACCGTACTTTCAGAAACAGCAAGTTTAAGGGCTTGGTAAATCCTCCGTAGATGTCCATCAAGGTGAACAGTTGGATGTGGCCCTCTAATAAGGGGATGAGTTCAGTGGTCTGTGCCAAATTCTTTGAATCTCAAGTATTTCATCATGTGAAACATGGTTGAGAAAATCAACACCAGAGTTATCAGTCCCTACTACTTCAAAATATCTTTCAAGTACTCTGACAGGCACACTACAGAATGAAACCAAGAAGACCACCTGGTTAATACTGATTCAGGAAACAGTGGCACATTTTGATCTGGATACTTGCCATCTAGATATTCATGTCTGAAAGGCGCATTATATGACGCCACACGTTTAGTAGTTACTAGGATGAAGGGGCAGATGACCTTGCTGTTCCGGTCCTTAAAACCTCAACAACTAAGTACTGTAGCTTACTAGGATGACTTCCCAGATTGATAAGAGATCGCTGTATGCAGAAAGTGAGGCCCGCTATCTACCGTTAAGTTTCCAATCTTTCCGTTTTTGTTGGATGCTCTCCATGCAGTCAAGTCATGGGAGAAGATTACCGCTACTACACTCGCACAAAAACAAGCGTTTGTCAGCTTCTGTGACGACGATATTTTAAACGGGCAAGGTGGTCTCACTACGATGACATTAGGGCAAAACCTGGATGAATGTCAAGATGCAGAAGAAAGTGAGATCCAGTAGTTAGACTTCGATAAAGACAATCATGGTTTCAGACATGAGGATATTTTATGGAATTTGACTGTCGGTGAGGTAAACCGAGATCCAGTACATATAGAGTGCAGGAGTGATGCAACAGAAATCCCGAAAGTTCCCACAGTCAAGCTAGTGTGTCTATAGTCACATTATCTCTTATACAGAAAATCAAGATGAAATTTCTTTCTCATACATTGTTTTCTTCAGAATTGTACAATCTAAAATTAGAAAAATAAACCATCTAAGAAACAAAAAGTGATGAGTCATTTTTCTTAGTTTTTAATATTGGTAAAATCCACATAGTGTGTCTTACAATACTATGTTATAAAGTGGTTTTTTTTTTGCATGTTCATAAAATACATTTCAATATTTTTAACCAATAGTCTGCGCTTTCCATCTCAAGAGCAGACAGGCAAAGAGGAAACTGCATGTAACGTGGGAAGGGATGCAGTTGGATCACTGTGCGAATCCCAAATACTTAGGTATTACATTGGATCGTGAACTCACGTATGAAAGACATTGTCTAAACACCAAAAATAAGGTATCCGCAAGAAACTGCCTCCTTCGCAAATTATCTGGTACCAGCTGGGGGACTCAAGCTCAAACAATAAGAACCACTGCTTAACACTCTGTTACTCCAGCAGAATATGCATGTCCTGTGTGGTATAGGTCGTGTCATACCAAGCAGGTTGATACTGCATTAAATGAAACGTGTAGACTTATCACTGGCTGCCTGAGACCCACGCCATGTGATAAACTGTATTGTTTAGCAGGCATTGCACCCCCAGATATCAGAAGAGAAGTTGCAGCTAAATGTGAGAGCTCTAGGGTTGATGTGTCTCAAGCACATCCATTGTATAGCCTTCAACCAGCCCACTCTCGACTTAAGTCCAGAAGAAGCTTTCTTCACACAACTGAGTGCCTAACTGACAAACCTCAGGTTTTAAGGATTACATCTTGGTTGACCAGAAGCCCCGACATTACTCAGTGGATGGTTCCATCTGAAAGGCTCCCAGCAGGACATACAGAGGCTTGGACAACTTGGAAGTCTCTCAACAGATTGTGATCTGGTGTTGGCAGATCCAAGTCCAACATTCATAAATGGGGCTTTTGCTGCGACCCGGTCCTTTGTGAATGCGGTGAAGAACAGACTATGGGTCATCTGCTTCAGTGCAGTCTGTGTGTCCTATACTGTGCACCATGGAGGATCTGGTGAAGGCTACACCAAATGGACGTGACATGGCAAAATATTGGTCATGCATTATTTAGAACCTTAAATGTTCAAGTGTTGCCATTTTTTTGCCCATTTTGCACATAGTTTGTTATTTTTGTTCCTGACACGAGTAAATAAACCAATAGTTTTCTCTTTACTAGGCTTAAAAACATTACTGTGGATAATTCGCGGTTTTCAATAATTGCCGCGAATTATCGGAAGTGCGCTGTAAAGAAAAAACGAAAAAAGGTAAAATTCGCGTTTTCATGCGAAGTTCATGCCTAATTCGCGAAATTCGCGACTTCAAAAACCATTTTTTTCGCCATTTTTAGGGTTATTAAAATACATTACCATCTGTGTATTACTTCATTTAATAATGCGTGAAATTCGCAATCGCGAATTTTTCCTATCCCTAGCCATACCATGTTACCAGTAAACTCTAGTCCAATAAGCAGTGTGATATCGAGTATGTTTGCGACAAAGACTAACCAGAAAATTGGCAGGCGCCTGAAGCATGGTGAATACAATCAACAATTCATTCCTATAGGCACCGTTTAAATCAAAGCCTTTGTTGGGTAGAATTTTTTTTAAATTAGCACAGAACAGGAGGTTATTTTTTGCTGAAACACGCACAGATAATCCGCAAACCAGATATTTAGTTACAATATCAGAATAATGAGGTTGAGCCGATTGGTTTCGACTCACAATACTTCGCCCCCCCCCCCCCCCCCCTTGTGCCCCGCCACCGCCGCCCCCATGTGACCACCCCCCCTTCTGTCGGCGCCCCTGGTCATTAAAGTGACAAATAATCATTTCTGGATCAAGAGGAAGGAAAGAACATTCCTATAAAATAAATTTGATTACTAATTATATAATCTAATTGCTGGTCTACATTTGGGAGAATGTAGCCATTGTTGACTGTTTTGTGCATTGTTGGTGTTTCTAAATTTGGCGCTCTCTAAATTAAATTAATACAGGACTGGATAGCCAATCAGTGGTTGACACATCTGTGCTGATTGTGTCGCCAAGCTAACTTTAGTTCTGAAACTTGATTCGGCCATAAGGGTCTTAGAGATAAATTAAATCATAAGGTTGGCAATGTAAGTTGTGCCGGCCGATCTCAGTTGTCTACTGGTTCAAAAAATAAGATCTGGGCATGTGCAAGCTGGCTGCCGGATTGTCATGAAGACTTCTCGATGTGATTCTGTAGAGGCAAGACGTTGTGGCATGGCCTGTCTCGGAGCCACTGCCGAAATAATTAAAACTGCATGATGTGAGATTCTACAAAAGGAGGTGAGTGGCAGCCTCGGGCCATATTATTAGGCCATACATAAGGTAAAACTGTTATATATTAAAATGTGGGAACTCGTTGCTGACCGGCATAGGATTGCAGCATTCCGGACAATGATCGATATTTCTTAGCTTAGCTTGTTGAGGGCAAGTGACGTTTTGACCCTCGCGCTGCACATTGATGCTATAAACTTTAGTTTCTTTGGCTTGTTACGAGCATTTCTTGATCATGATATTTATTTATTTATGTGTGTAATTTCTTCTCTTTTATTTAAAGTGGGCCCATGATGATTTATTTATTCATTTACTTGAATGTTTGTTAGGGAACAAGCCTATTAAAATATAGGGTGCAGCGCATGCGTTGGTTAAGGGTCCTGAAGATTTGAACATTCCCGGTAAAATTAATAATTCTGATTTCGATCCTTTTGTAACAAGATCATAATAACTTAAAGTTTTATAATGTAACTGTCAGGATTTTGGTTATGGGAACCAGATAGTTTAATAATGACAAACGGCCCTTTGTCTTTCGCATGTCATAAGATGGCATATCTTTGGTTGTTTAAAAAGGGCCGCTGAAGCACAGCATCCATGCTGTTTATAGAATGATTCTCGGAATGGTATTTGAAAATATGTTATGAAATATCTCTTGGTTGTTAAAGATATTATAGTTTCGGCTATTATTTGAAAGTGTTTTAAATGAAAGAATAATTCATTAGTGAAATGTAGTCACGAATTGTGACCGTGTTGATAATGCGGCGTTGCCATTAATAATGGGATAAATGTTGGCCTCCCCTTTTCTTTAAACGCAGGAGTGTATTTCAAGTGTTCCCTCCCTTAGCCTATCGGCATTGTACATCACTTCCCTTCGGAAATATATATTTTATTTTACCTACTGCTGTTTGAATCCATGTTTTATTGAGTGCAATAGAATAGTACTAGGTTAATTGTCTTCAGGCCACTTTGGCCTCGGGTTACCAAACCCTCCCTCCCCTCAAAATCGGCGCAGAGGTCTCAAGACAATGTTGCACATGTATACCAGTTACAATGAAATAAATAACTACAGTAAACTTCACTTATTGATTTCCAGGGGACCAAAGAAAAAAATGCATAAGTGTGAAAAACGCGTAAATGAAAGTCTGTAAATAAAAACTGCAAAATGTGTTTCATATGCGACGGGGACCCTCGCTCGCCCCCGCCACGAGCAGGTCTCCTGTCAAGCACTTTGCCGTAACGCGCTTCTTGGCGCCACAAGTTTCCCTCCTTTGCAGTCTGCTGAGAGCTTTAACAGTGTGGGGTTCAGTTTAGTCAATTGTTCACATGTTTAGTGCTCAGTGCGATGTTCCAATGCGATTTTCATTACGTGAACGTGTGTAAATATCTTCATAAAGTATAGGAAATCTTTCACGAAAATGAACTTAAAGACTATATTACAGCTGAAATACAGTCAATCGGTGCTGAGGATCTTCAGAACGTAAATGACAATTTCATAACGAGGTGCCAGCGATGTGTAGCAGTGAATGGCGGACATTTTCAGCACCAGCTGTGAACTATAGGCTACTCCTCAATGACTCATTGCCGCGCGAGCTACGCATTACGGCCAAGTGCCTGGCGGGAGACAGGCTGCAGCGCGGGAGAGCGATGGTCCCCGTTAAGAAGTGAACAACAAGTAATAATAATACGATTGTTTACCTATAATCGGCAATATGTCAATATCGGCTGCCTTAGCTACAATTGTGTTTAAGGTGGACGGAGCAATCCCCAAGTTCTTAGCGATTTCAGTGCGTTTCATGTTGCCACTTTCCTTCACTACATTCAAAATGCGTAATTTTTCAGCAATCGTAATGCAGTTCCTCTTCCTTTCACCCATGTTCACTGCAATCAAGGTTAACCATGAGAAGCACCAAACAAAGCAGAACAATGACTGAAGCAAGTCGTGGTGTATTTCGCAACACACGCAACTCCGGCTGAACATAGCTTCAAGGTCGCTCTCTCCACCACATTGCCCCGCGTGAGGGATGTTTCCGAGAAACGTGCAGTGCGTGTCAAAAGTTTCTGGCTCCAATATTTTTAGAGATTTTAAGTAAGGAAACCGTTGTAAACGTATAAACGACGCATTTTTCTCTCGGGGACGTAAGATATGATCGTATAAGCGTGAAAAACGAATAAATGTAAAACGTATATCGAAAATAAATTAACATGGAAAGTATAGGGATTCTGTCGGGACCAAGAAAAAAATCGTATAAGTGTAGAAAACGTATAAGTGTGAATCATATAAAAGAAGTTTTACTGTACCTTAAATCATTGTGAATAAAGAGGTATAAGTCCCGCGGAACAAATTGGCCCGCGAGTGAGAAAGTGAAGCTAGTAAGTTCAATGACAGTTTGGTATGCGGAAGAGGCGAGAGGGGGCCAAATAAGAAGGGCTGTTTCATGTGACATATTTATAACAGAGAGGTACAGTCAGTCCGTTAGTTTCGGCTCGTTGTCAGCGCACGTTTCTATCGTTCGTATTTTTTAGAATGCCCAACATCAAATTCTAATGGGCTAAGCGGTAACGTTCTCGACTCGTGAGCTCAAGGTTGCAGGATCGAACCCTGGCGCAGTCAGCTGGCATTTGAGGGTGCAGAAAAGGGAGGGAGCCATGTCTGTAGATTTACTGGCACGTTCGAGATCCCCTTTGGGGCAAAATTCCGGCTGGCCGACGTCTATAAAAGCTGTAATAGTTAGAAGGGATGTAAAACCAATAATATAATTATTAAATTCTAATAAGTATACAATGAAAAACTGGTTACGGATTAATAACATCCATTTTTGCGATTCAATGCTGAAAGTTCATCATAACGATCTTATTCAAGTCCATAAGCCACGACACAAAACCTACATAATTGATGAAATAATGGCCCTAGTGGATACATGGTATTGAGACTGCCTCCATGCCATGCAGATCTAAACCCCATAGACATCGTCTGGTCTGATGTAAAACAGTGGGTTGGTGCACATAATGTCGATGTAAACCCCTTTGTGAACAGAGGTTTTCAGAGTTTCAGGAAACTAACTGGATTAGCGTTTGTGATCACGTAGAGAAAATAGAAAATAAGTATTATGAACGAGATAGAACTGAAGAACTGAAGAAGAGGACCAAGAAATGATTGACTGAAGTTGTCCAATGAGGCCATAAAAGCAGAAGAAGAAGGAGAGAGAATAATAGAGGAGAGAATAGAATCGCTCGTAATAACTAGTGCAAACAATGACAGCAGCAGTGACAGTGAATCTGATGAAAGTGATAGTGAAACTTCTGGAATCTTACCATTAGATGATTGCTTTTGAGGGAAAATTGAAAATGCATTGACATTAGCTTGGTTAATTAATTATAATTATTAATAATGGTTGATTATTAATAGTACAATGTTGAACTATAGTCATAATGTGTTTGTTACTATATTGTTCCACGACAGGTATCAGTGTCATTTATTTATACTAATCACTGCTAACACTGTTTATAACAAGGGGCAGATGATCTCGTAGTTCTGCCCCTTAAAACAACAATAACTAACTAAGAGTTTATAACAAGCAAAATAAATAATGGTTACTATCGCGTGAGTGACAGTTGCTGTGGGAACAGAGTGTACTTCTTACGACTGACAGGTGATGCAGTGGACACCACCCAGCAGGTTGAGGTGAACAGACTCTCTCTTGAGCTTCCTTCTAGATTTTCACAAGGGTCAATTAGTTCTGAGGCAGTTATAACCAATGAAGAAATAAAAAATTACAAAATACTCAATATTACCTGCGGGCCTTTCGGTGCTCCACCAAATATACAAGTATTCTTTATTTGTGAAGAAGCACCAAAGTCAGTTGCTACTTGCTGGATTTGTTGTGCCAACTCACGGGTGGGTGCAAGTATGAGAACAACAGGGCCGTCCCCGCGGGCCAAACGAGATTGATGGTTTATGTGAACAATGGCTGGAAGAGTATACTGCAAAAGAAAATATTTCAATTCAGAGAGGTTAAACAATTAAGATATAATAACATACAAATGCCACCCCACACACACTGTTGGAAATCAAGAGGATGGGATCCACATGAAGAATGTGGGCACCGAAGGCACGATTTCGACATTACTCTACCTCCTAAAAGCATTCACGTCCCACTGAGAACCGAGGTGGGCTGTGCCAAGTATTTGGAGGATGAAAAAAGCAATAAGAAGTCACAAATTGGCAAGAAAAGTTTCACAACAATAGTTTATTGTGAATATTTAGTATTTGCATATATTCCCCTTGTAAACATGACACTGAAGCGAATTAGCCTTACGTATATAATATTAAATTTATTCATATAAACACCTTTACTTACATGTACTGTATGTACTGTAGATCCTTCCTCTGATAATATTGGCATACTCTAAGACCTTTCAGAAGAGCTGTTACAGTGCTACACCTAGTGTGATCAAAGTGAGCTTGCAACAAGATGGTGGACCTGGCGTTGCCATGATCTCCTTCTAGTCTTGGCTGCCTTGCAGAGTCGCCAATCACCTTACTGCTTGCCCGCCATTTGGAACTCTGTTGATCAGGAACCCTCCACATCGCTATAAATTGCCTGCTGCTATTTGCTTGGCGTCTTTCCTGTCCACCAGCTTAGGAACACACACTAGAAGGGTCCCGCATCACTCCTTACCACCATCCGTCTCATTCCAACTGACCGTACCAGAGGATCGACGACATTGCTAGGCGTCGCGCCATCGACACCAGAGGGAGTCTTTGTCTTGTATTTCTATCATCTCACCAAATCAGTGGGTAGCCATGCCGCTGCCAGGCACACTTCATTGTAGATGCTAGAAGACTTCAAATTCTACCTGGTTTCTATCAGACACTCTGCGCCAGCTCTTCTCAACGCTGCTATGGCCAACCTACTAAGGATGGACCAATGGCAAGATAATCTACTTTCTTCTACTAGCACAAATTGTGGTGTACTTTTAATGATTCAGGCTAGCTAGCCTAACCAAGGACTTTAATAAAGCAGGCTCCATCTCCAATCATCGTTCTTCGCCCTTTGGAATACATTCTAAACTTCAAGACATCAGCAACACGCACACAAAGAAAGTTAAGTTGAGTGTTATTCTTAGTAAGTGCATTAACAATTAATCATGGACATAAACAAACTCTCTTAAATATAACTTCAGTAATTAAATATGGCAATCTACCTTTGCATCTATAATAATAATAATAATAATAATAATAATAATAATCTTCTATACAGCAAGGGCTTCTATTACAAACTCTTCCCAGTTTAGGCTTACCATACTTTTATTTCTGCTTCAGTGCTTTGCACTTTTTAGGTCATTGCAAGACCTTTTTATTTAAGATTATTTTTATTGCATTCTATGCTATCTTTGGAATAACTGTACCATAATTCTACAGAGAGAGCCTACTCTATAGAACAGAGCCTTGCCGGGGCCGTGTGATGGGCGAAGAGCGTTGAACCAGCGCTAGATGACCAGCATTTGCCGATTACACAAGAGCGAGTCAGAAAGTACGGGATGCTGTCATGCCATTTATTACAAACGGAGCTGGCAAGATACCTTAGTTGAGAAAATTAAGACTTGTGATGAAGTACTGTAGCCTATCTCAGATTCCGTGAACATGGTTAGGTATAGAACAAAACATCAAATTTTTCTAGTAAAAACTCCTCTTTTCAGGAAGAAGTCTTCCAGTAAATGTGTTCGCACGATTCAGCGGCATGTGATTTATACTTAACCACAAAACAAAAGGTATACAGAAACATGTCATGCGTAGAATTTGATGAAAGAATATTGTTGTGCTAGTTGATATGTCAAAGTTCCTTCATTGGACATACTGAAAAGAAAAAACGAAAAATGAAAAACTATTAATATATTTAATATGTGAAAGACAAAAGAAACTTAACTTATATATCAGATATTAAAAAAATCTCATGCTGAGTTAGCATGACACATCGCAATAGAATTGATGTTAAGTACCGTATTTCCCCGCATAATCGTCGCCACCGCGTAATTGTCGCACCCCACTTTTCAAACACTAAAATAGGTTTGTAAAATTTCATTGCATAATCATCGCATAGCATGTTCATATTTGTGCACCAGTCAGTTGCACATGCTGCCGCGACTTTATAACCTGGCGCGACTTTGTCAGAAGAAAAATATCTAGTCTTGATGCTTGCGGGCACTGAACTGTGACGCGAGCGGCAAGCTTCGTCACTTAGCACATTCCGCGAGCGTATAATCTGGCATGATCTTGTCAGGAGAAAGTAATCTTGTCTTTATGCCTGCCGGCTAAGAACCGCGACGCGAACGGCCAGCGCACATTCCGCGAGCTTATAGGGCTAATCTGGCGTTATCTTGTCGGCAGAAAGTAATTTAGTCTTTATGGCTGCGGGCTATGAACTATGACCAGGGTGTCTACTGTAAGGATGAAGTAAAAATTAGTTACTTTTTAGGTACCTTTTAGTTACCTTTTAGTTAATTTTAGTTACCTTTGAATTCAAGTTACGTCTGCGGTCTACAAGCATAGGCGCTCATCACGCGGTGAAGAAAAACAACAATGAACTGTTTTTAAAGAAGTTTTTTATTTATCGTATGGCTTTTAGTGCCGGGAGTGTCCGAGGACATGTTCAGCTCGTCTGAGTCTGTAGCTGCTTCCAACGGACACCCTTCGGTTGAGCTACAAGTTCCGTTCAATTTCAAGTTGCTACCAGATATCAATGATACCTAGTGGTGAACGTTCGAACTTTGATAGAGCGTTCCGACGAAATATAACCTAACAATTTAGCTTCACACAAGTTTTGTCTGTGGAGGAATCCTTTACATGCCATAAATCCATGACATGGGACCGCCGGCTTTACTTCCCCTCCGAAGGAAGGCATACTGAAGGATTTTTAAAGCTTTTAAAAAATCCGACGACTTCAGCCGGGTTTGAACCCGCTATATTGGGCACAGCAGTTCAGCAAGCTACCAACTACACCACCGAAGCCGCTTTAAATGAAATTCACATGATGTTATAAAAATTTAAAAAATAATAAATATATACCAGATATTTAATATCCAATGAGTTGTTTCAGCTAATATGTCGTCTTGTCCACAATATGTTGTTATTATTACGGTTAGAGCCGGGCAAATTTGCTCTAGTTCCTATCGGGATCGTAAGTTTCCGCATGGCTAGTATCGCCCCCCACCAAGCGCACTCAAGGCCAGGTCTCTCCGCTGAACGAGAATCGTAAGTCTCGATAATACCGGTACTGAGTGGGAGTCTCGATAATACCGGAACTCCTTTTTTCTCGGCGTTATCGACAGTATCTATTTAAAGGAAAAACAAGCTCACTCACGCCGCTGCACGTGTCACTCAAGCAGCTGCAAGTGTAAAGTCAAAGCCTTCTGTAATAACTCCGGAATGTAAACCATTCCTCGTTCTTACATTTGACAAATTTAAAGCAGTATGAAGTGATCCACCCCAGGAAGATCACATTGAATTGAGCTCGCATATGCCACCTCCTTACCACTCCTACCCTCAGTTACAAATATACACACAGACACCATAATAACACAGG
Source organism: Meconema thalassinum (assembly GCA_946902985.2). NCBI lineage: Eukaryota > Metazoa > Arthropoda > Insecta > Orthoptera > Tettigoniidae > Meconema > Meconema thalassinum. The sequence goes on from OX336390.1 coordinate 347,543,987, forward strand.
TTATTAGACAAAGTTGACACACGCAAGAACACAAAAATGATCACGATGTTGTAGCCCCTAAAGTAAAATAAAACTCAAATAATTGGCGTAGCAGAGAAGAGCTACAAGAAAATCTCACGTGTATGACTCACGAATTTTTAGCCCTACTGACTAGGAATTTGCTTTAAAGAATACTTTCAACCTTCTTCTCCACCTTGTAACTGGTTGTAATTAGAGGCAACTATAGTGCAAAAATTGGCTGCGATGGTGAAAATACACTTGGAAAATATTACGCTGAAAAGTTTCAACTAATTTCATCTACTAAGAACTCTGATATTGTGCTTGAAAACAATACCAGTTTGTGGCATGCGGTATATTAATCATGTCAGTACAAACACCTCACTGATTTGTCCATAAATGCCAATGATATGACAGTTTGAGTGAGAATAGTGTGACGGGAGTTGCACTGAGAACAACTCATTACCGCGGGAATGTCACTTCGTCCGATACTCCAAAGTCTCGTTCGATCACAAGGTAATATCGTTGCTCTCTCTACCCATGATGCAACGTGTGAGCACGTGCGTAGGGACGCGATTGTAATGGCGGTGGCTTAGCCTAAGCATATGAAAAAGCCATTATGACGAAATATAAAATCAATCTTGTTCTTGAAGGTGAACTTTATTTTTTCGTATGCCCGACGACTAGAGAATATTATTCAAACTAGTAGGAGCATTTGAGATAAAGAGTGTCAGGTATCCAACACAAAAGTTTTCATGTTTGTAACATTTTCCCTCGTTGTATAAGAGTCTAAATGGCTGAATTGGTTACGCGCTGGACTCGTGAATGAAAGGTCCGGGGTTCGATCCTCGGTAAGGGAAGTGATTTTAATTTTTGTTTCGTTACGTTTTATTGTTTATGTCGACCACTTTACCAGTATATAACTACAAAAATGATACCACAGAACACAGTTGCATCACAGTAATATAGCGAGTGCATGAATTTTCAGGTTTTATTACGAGAAAGTTACATACGGTAGTGCTTGAATGTGGCACTACACGAAAAATCTTAATATGTAGCCTACACGTCAAATAGCATTTTGTTTTGCTGAAATTTAATGACCAAAAATACCGACTGACGATCAAAATCTCCTTCCATATGTTATTAGGATGATATGCTCAATATACCTTGGGTAGTCTGTTAATATGATATCGTTGAAGTTGAGTGGATTCTTCCAATTCGCAGACTCCAGTCAACGGAATGAACAATTTCCATTGAATCCTTACACAACAAGCCTCAGTGCCTTCAGGCAGCGCCATATTGCCCAAGCGAGAACGAGCGATAATGTTGAGAATTATCGTTATCGAGCCCACATTATATGTAATACCAGTTCCGGAACCAGCATTTCCGTTTTTTATTCTCGTCCAACGAGACCGATCGGAACTCAAGAGCTTTTTGCCCGGCTCTAATTACGGTACCAAGAGGTTGCTCAGCTCTTGACCATTTGGCGAGATTTCCTTCGTCCCCGCGGTAGGTCGCGAAGAAATGTATGCGATGTTACGCGATCGTCTCCGAATTCTGTCTTCGCAGTCAAATGCGGAGAAATGTCGAGATGTTACACGATCGGCGCTGCTCTCAGTTGTTTGGTGAGCTTCCCGTAGTTTTCACGATAGAACACGGAGAAAAATTGTGATTTAGATCATCAGCGTCACTTTTAGTCATTCGACGAGATTTCCATTGTCCTTGAGTTCGGGCACAAGAAAATATAGCATTATTATGCAATCGGCGCCACTTGCTGTCCGTTTGACAAGAATAGTTGTCCTCGTCATTGAACGCGGAGAAATATCGCGATGTATCGCAATCGCTGCCGCTCTCGGCCGTTTTACGTTGTCCTCGAGATATTATGCAATCGTCGCCGCACCCGGCCGTTCAACGATTGTCTGCCTGTCTATCTGTCCTGATAGAATGGCGGAGCCAAGCTCAAGGTTGGGCATGGTTAAAATTCACGCGTAGTTATGAACATGTTGTTCGGTCGGCGCCGTGATTCCCTTTGTCCCTATGCTGTAGTTGGGAGTTCATGAGTTCAGGGTGGATCACGAGGAGGATTTAGTATTTCGATGCTACGTAGGCTGCCATTTTTAAGTGGGTTGATGCACTTCTCGCTCCCCGCACGCTTTTAAGTATACGGTCATGGGAAAAGTGGCAAGTAGGTTTCGTGATGGGTGCCCTGTGATGGGTGCCCAATCCCCTTTGACAGGATTCCCGCAGTCCTCGTGGTCACAAGTTCACGATAGGGGACGGGTTTTATGATTTTACGAAACTGACGTCAATCTCGGTCCGTTTGACGAGATTCCCGCAGGCAAGTCGTGCAGTCAGCCGGCCGTCTTGAGGATGCGAATTTGGAGGATGAACGTTCGAAGTAGGTACGATATCGAATATTACGAATTGTTCTGAGAGGATTGCACGAATAATACGACAAGAAGGCAAGTTTTATTTCGATTGAGAACCACGAATTATCAACAAGTTATCGAAATAATCGGTTAGATTATATATCCGATGGAACGAAAGTTCGAAGGTAAAATAGACTTATAACGGAATTTCGATTTAACCATACTGAATGTCGCAAATTTACTTGACATATTTTTTAAATAAGTTATATGTATTTCGAAGATTTTTCGCATTTTTTTCGAAACGGTAACATTTTGCAAGATTGCGACATTAAATTGTTTCGCGTTATTTCTGGACTTCAATTTGACATAGTTTCCAAATAACAGAAATGAGAGATTTCTTTTTAGTTTCGGAAGTATTCGCGAATAAACGTCTCGCGAAAAGTCAGGTTTCCTAATACAGTAACACAGAAAAATATTTCACACGAAACTTAAGACTTCTTGATGCCTAAAATATACGTTGTACCGATGTATACCACTCAAGGTATCCTCGGTATGTATTTCCTTGAGGTCGGGCACGGAGACATATAGCTTAGTACTATGCAATAGGCACGGCGCCGCTTGCGTGAAACTCTCAATCTCAGAGCCTAGCGGCGTGAGTTTAAATGATTCAACCCGCCTTCAGAAAATTTTCGTTACCCGTTTGTAAAATTCGTTACTTTTTTGTTACTTTCGTTACCCATTTGTAAAATTAGTTACTTTTTCATTACTTTCGTTACCGGTAGACACCCTGATGACGCGAACGGCCAGCGCACATTCCGCGAACTTATAGACCTAATCTGGCGTGATCATGTCAGCAAAAAGTAATCTTGTCTTTGTGCCTGCCGGCTATGAACTGTGACGCGAGCGGCCAGCCCACATTCCGCGAGTGTATAGGCCTAATCTGGCGTGGTCTTGTCAGGAGAAAGTAACCTCATCTTTATGCCTGCCGGCTATGAACCGCGATGCGAACAGCCAAAGCAAATTCCGCAAGCTTATAGGTCTAATCTGGCGTGTTCATGTAGCAAAAAGTAATCTCATATTTAGGCCTGCGGCCTATGGACAGTGACGCGAGCGGCCAGCGCACATTCCGTGAGCGTATAGGCCTAATCTGGCGTGATCTTGTCAGGAGAAAGTAATATCGTATTTATGCCTGCGGGCTATAAACCGCGATGCGAACGACCAGCGCACATTCCGCGAGCTTATAGGCCTAATCTGGCGTGATCTTGTCAGGAGAAAGTAATCACGTCTTTATGACTGAGGGCTATGAACCACGACGCAAATGGCCAGCTTCGTCAGGTCATTCTGCGAGCTTTAACCTGTCGTGACCTTGTTAGAAGAAAGAAGCCTGTCTCTGAATGCAGGCTATGACTCAACGCCAGACTCTCGCTACGCGAATGACTGGCCCATGCAGCAAATAATGATACAGAACTTAAATATTCTTCGCATAATCGTTGCACCCTGCTTTTTTCCACGAATTTTTGGCCAAAAAGGGCGACGATTATGCGAGGAAATACGGTATGTATCAACATGTACGGTACTCTTCTTCAAGTAGTATCTATATTACATAAAGTAGAATGTTTGAGTGCTCTTTACACAAATTTTAACACTTCCACCTATATTTGACCAAATTTTTAACTGTAATTCATTAGGATCTTGCAGACGTACTGTAACTATCTATGCCATTCGGATACACCACCCGCTTCCTTGGATTCTACACATGGGACAGTAGAACGAGGAAGTGAGGACTGTCACTGCTACTCTCTGATAATAGTGGGAAGGGTGCGAAGGCCATATTATTAGGCTGTTGGAAACTTATTTGGTGACCTGGTTTTTGCCATAAGAATGATAGAGAAAACATGGGGATCAGGGGCAGATCTCTGTCTAGGGTTCCTTGAAATAGAAAAGGACTTTGACAGTGTAATGAACCAGATGATTTGGGAGTGCCTAAGGAAATAAGAAGTCCCTGAACCACTTGTAACGAAAGTGCAACTGATATCACTCCAAAGGAATTTAACTTGAAAGAATAATAGATTTTCCGCCTTCAATACTGTTTATTTCTAATTACTTACAGGGACATGTTTCGGAGGCTAATACTCCCCCTTCCTCAGCCTGTCCAACAAAACTTCACAAAGGAAAAACTGTCCTTGTATAAGCACATACAAAACACATGAAGAATAATGAATAATGAAATAATAATTATTTACAATTCCCGCTCGACGCTCCAAAGAAGATACTCTTATTGGATCACTAAGGCCTAGGCGCACCAGAACTTCTGAATTGGGCCGGTGCTGCGGTCCGCTGTCCCCACTGCGTCATCGTGGGACCTCTCAAGTCCTACTGTTGCTCTTGGCAAACGTCGAGGCGGAGAAAATTTGTGGCCGCGTCACGCGCCGCCAAGAACTGCAGTGCGCTCGGGCGTGAACAAAAACAAACCGAATGCGCCTTGCGAATACTCTTACAGCTGAGTGTTAGTGACGTGCTTGGGAAAAGGTGGCGGTTGGGGTTGTGGGAGATGGGAGGCTAAGGAAATGAGAATGAGTGAGGTTTGTTGACGCGCCGTGTATTGCTGTTATGCAGATTGATTAATACGTAGAATGTGAGGTGTCAATCTTTAGTATGTTATGAAAAATGATGGGTATGAAAAGTGGAATATAGCGGGAATATCATTTTTCATAACATACTAAAGATTGACACCTCTCATTCCACGTATTAATCAATCTCCATAATAGCAATACACGGCGCGTCAACAAACCTCACTCATTCTCATTTCCTTAGCCTCCCATCTCCCACAACCCCAACCGCCACCTTTTCCCAAGCACGTCACTAACACTCAGCTGTAAGATTATTCGCAAGGCGCATTCGGTTTTTTGTTCACGCCCGAGCGCACTGCAGTTCTTGGCGGGCGCGTGACGCGGCAACAAATTTTCTCCGCCTCGACGTTTGCCAAGAGCGACAGGAGGACTAGAGAGGTCCCACGATGACGCAGTGGGGACAGCGGACCGCAGCGCCGGCCCAATTCAGAAGTTCTGGTGCGCCTAGGCCTTAGTGATCCAATAAGAGTATCTTCTTTGGAGCGTCGAGCGGGAATTGTAAATAATTATTATTCCATTATTCATTATTCTTCATGTGTTTTGTATGTGCTTATACAAGGACAGTTTTTCCTTTGTGAAGTTTTGTTGGACAGGCTGAGGAAGGAGGAGTATTAGCCCCCGAAACATGTCCCCGTAAGTAATTAGAAATAAACAGTATTGAAGGCGGAATATCTATTATTCTTCCAAGTTATAGTTACGTCAATACGGACCTGAATAATCGACATTATGAAAGGAATTTAAAGCGTATATTTTTATACATGTAATTGTAATTTGGGGGGAAAACAGAAAAACAGATACAAGAGAAACTGGAAAAATAGAATCAGGTGTTTTAAGAACTTCAGTCTAAATATTAACAAATGTAAGACTAGTAAAGGTGGTGAGTAAACAAGAGATCTTGATGTGTTCACACCTAACTACTACTTTTTTAGGGAGTGGAGAACCGACAAAACATCTGACGATCATACCCCGTATGGTTGTTTTACTGTGTTGCCACATTTGAAAATGCCATATCTGTTTGGCTAGCAGTTTCAAGGACTTCTTTGCCAGTAGCGAACATTAAATCAGTCATACTGAATTAGCGACCGGCAGCTCTATTACCATGTTGTTCTGCGTATTTAATCGCTCATTTAGAGTATCTCCACAGCATTAAGATCAAACCCCCCCAATATGTGCGAGGTGGGCCTCGTATCTTGCATGCGTTGGTTCTGAGAAACCAAGCCTTAAGGTATGAAGGTGTGAGTTTGGGCAGATATTTCTGGGCGACACATTGTGGAATTATAGGCTCAGCTTTAAGTTAACGCAGGCTGAATGGGAATTGTCTAGGGAATTCTGGAAAACAATACGTCAGGGAACGTTAAATGGAGATTTCACTGCAGATGCAGCAAATTCTTGAAAATAAGTATATGTCAAGAGAAATCATATGGACTTACAGATAAGGTCTTCCCAGATCCTGTCTGTGCAATTCCAACCATGTCCCTACCACTCAACGCAATGGGCCATCCTTGCGCTTGGATAGCTGTTGGTTCCTTGAAGCCTTGCTTGCTGGAAGAAAAAAAATCTTCATTACATTACATGTTAAAATAAGAATTACAAATATGCATGCTTATTATAACTTCCACACTTGTTGTTCCAAGAGCTAATCCGTCACGCATTATAGGTGCAGCAAAATGAAAGAGGCACTTCCTCATAGATGACTCGAGTCTTAGTGGTGCATTTTCTGAGGCACTTCAGTGGATTGATGGCCTGGATTTAGAAGTTTAAACCAAGAACTTGTGTTTATGACTATGTAGATAACTGTATATATAACTTTATATGTAGTGTATGAACTTTTATTTTAACTCTGTATCATCATACGATAAATAAATAAATAAGTGGTGCGATAGGTTGACGATATTAAAAGAGCTTATGGTTGTTTCCCTATTTATTTCAGATATAAGTTTTATTCGTTCTTCACACTTACACGATCATATTATAAGTCCCCGGCGATATGAAACATCATATATACTGTCATCGCGGCAGGAGATGGCAGTTGAACACGCTGCGACGGGGTGTGGGGGGTCTTGCAGTACGCATGCACGGCCCGCATATTCCTAAGTTAAATATATCGGCTTGCCGCATGCCAATGGTTGTCATTGCTGCAGGCGACACTCAGCCACTGAAAGAAGGAATCTGCTGAGTGAGTGAAGCAAGTAGTGACCAACTGAATGTTTTTGGAATGCGCGATACGCAGTGAGCGGGAAGACCCCTGCAGTTCAAACCCGACTGCCAACTCCTGACGCGATATCAGTATGTTTAGTGTTTTACGTTGCATGCTCAGCAAAAATGTAAGTTAGAATAAAAAACAATTGGCACAGACTGTATTTCCCATCACACCAACTCAAGAAATGCAGGTAGCAAGTGCTACAGTGGAATTCCGTTAGTACGTTCCTCACTAACAAGTTTTCCCGCATATTACATAGAATTATAAAAGTCCCGGTCCCCAAGCACACAATTTTACATAAAATATTGGTTTAGCACGTTTTAGCAAGTTTTAGCGCAACCGCTTAATACACTGACCGGCAAAAAAAGTGGAACAGTTAAAAAAAGTAATATAAATAATATAAATCTAGCCTTGAAAAATATTTAATCACATTTTAAAAGCTTTTCATGCATTAGAACAAACATCTGAAACATCCATGAATAGAAATTGATAATATGACATTTCTTAGGGTGGTTTATTACCACCAATTACCCCCAATCCTCGATGAGCCTATCTTAATGGTTTTATGGCGGGAAGCGGACTGGAAGCGTTTAAGGTTTATGAGTGTTGCCGCTCGCTTATTGTTGTTCTAGGGATAACAACTGGCACTTGTTGAACACGTGTGAACCATTGTCACACATTTTAGCAAGTTATCCATTTGCAGTTCACACTAAAACTGCCTCTTAGCCGTGAAGAAGCTGCACAGGCAGTTGCATTGGTGGAGGATGGCCGCAGCTTCCGTTATGTTGCTGAGGTCATTGGATCATCTCTCGGTAGCCTACATCGTGCAGTGCAACGTTACAGAGAGCTCCGAACATACAACAGGAGACGAGGGTCAGGCCGTAGAAGAAGCACAAGTGCCAGGGATGACAGATTTCTCACCCTCCAAGTTCTCCGTGATCGGCATACCACAGCAGTTCAGGCACGAAATCAACTGGAAAATGTCAGAAATGTGAGAGTGAGTGAGTGAGCGAACAGTAAGAAGAAGGTTTGAAGAAGCTCAAGCTCATCTTTCGTCCAGGAAACCTGCACGTGGAACCGCACTCGAACGGCATCACAGAGAGGCGCGTCTTCGCTTCGCAAGGCAGCATCTGGTATGGACCCACGAGCAGTGGGCCTCTGTTCTCTTCACTGACAAGAGTCGCTTTAACCTTAGATCTCCTGATGGAAGAGAAAGAGTGTGGAGAAGGCGCGGGGAGAGGTACAGCCCTGTTGCTTTCTCCTCCAGGACTCCATTTGGAGGTGGTTCGGTTATGGTGTGGGGTGGCATCAACGTTATGGCCCGCACTGAGTTGGTGTGCATCGATCACGGGACGCTCAATTCCCAAAGGTACATCGAAGAGATCCTGATGAACCATGTGATGCCCTTTGCGCCTTTCATTGGTCAGAATTACATGCTGATGCAGGATAATGCCCGCCCTCATACTGCTCGCTGTGTTGTACAATATCTGCAGGAAGTGGAGATTCAAACCCCGGACTGGCCAGCTCGTAGTCTTGACTTGAACCCCATCGAACATGTATCGGATACGCTTGGAAGGAACGTCAGACAGCATGACCACAACACCTTGGCACAACTGAGAACATCGCTGCTGGAGGAATGGGATCGCATCCCGGCAGAAGCCATTCGACGAGTTGTGAACAGTATGCCCGAGCGTTTACAAGCTGTCATAGACGCTAAAGGTGGAAACACCCGTTTTTAGTGACCAGTGTTCTCTTGCAGTGCAGTGCAAACATTAATACTGTTTTGTTTGGCAATACGTTTGATAAACACCAGCCCAAAAGAGCATTACTAAAAAATAGAAAATTGTAAGATTTGCAAAATGTAACGAAATTTGTGAGTAAAGCGTGTTGTAAAACATGATTCGGTATTTTCTGTTGCCAACCATCTAAATTTACATGAATAATGCAAATATTGGAAAACCGATACATTTTAGTGGAATAAATTAAGAAATTACGTAAAAAATGTTCCACTTTTTTTGCCGGTCAGTGTACGTTCAAATTTTGACGTTCTTCCGTTCAATATTTTGGCCAGAGCTCGGCCAAGGTTAAGTGATTGTGTACGCTTGGCGCGGCAGCAGTCGAGAGTGTAGCTCAGTTTAGCAGGGAGTGTGTTTCCTGTCGGGTCAACTATTCATTCAGTGACGATAGCTTGCCGTATAGTGATATAGTGTTCTTCGCTATTTTTATCTGGGCCTTATTTACGTGTTTGCAATGGAGAAGAAGAAAGTGAGACATATGACAAACAGTGAAAAACTACAAGTTCTTCAAGTGGATCGGAATCCAAATTATGAAGCGTGTGGATACAGCGCAGAAGATAAACATTCCTCCGTCAACTTTAAATACAATTGTTAGCAAACGCAAACTGATTACGACTGCTTTTGAAGAAGGGAAAAGTGCTCAAAGAAAACATAATCGCCAGGGTCAGTTTACAGAATTCGAAGAAGCTGTTCTAAAGTGGTTTGTGCAAGCGCGAGCTTCAAATGTGCCGATCGACGATACTGTGGTTCAAGCTCAGGCAACACTTATTGCACAGAAGATGGGACTTGATGAGTTTAAAGACAGATTCAAGAATCAACATGACCTAGTTTATAGATGTGTGAGAGGCGAAGTTGCTGCCCTGGATAATGACGCTACACTGTGCGAAACTATTGAAACATGGACAACTACAACGCTTCCTATACTCCTGAAGATATTTTTAATGCAGATGTTTTATGTTCGACGATGTCGAAATGTAAATATTATGTGTCAGAAAACTATATCATAATGAGGCTCATTATAACACTATTTTTCATTATGAAACAGTTTCTCCCACCAATCCAGGGTGTCTACCAATTCATCTTAAAAGAATTCCCTGAATATTCCCTGATTTTTCCAGGATTAATGAGAGAATTCTCCGAGTAAAGACTGCTACACATTCGCCCGGGAACAGGAAGTGTGATGAAATGCACGCTATTTTTGGGTACGTTTTAAGCACTCTCAGGAATGGAAAATAGGATCAAGTTTTATGTTTCCTGTTCTCGGAAATTCCAGGAGCCAAACAGATGTGAGCAATGGCGGCTCAAGGGAAACAGTTGTGACAATAAATTTATTTCAATAGAATATTATGCTGCTTTCACTACAGTAAATCACCCCAATAAAAGGGACAACGGGAGGTTGAATACACACATCAAGGTGTGTATCATATGAGTGATCATCTTAGACCAATATTTAATTTGTAAAACCATTCATTACCATTGAAATCACTGATTCTACGTCGCAGGAATGATGATATTCGGTAGCATAAGTCTGAATATAGGCGTACGAAGTAATTTACACATATCCAAGGGACGAAGGGAGGCATATTCCAAGTTCTCACTCTCAATTAGGTCCACCTCATCAAGACAGAAGTAATTGAGTTAATCAATTTATAAATACATTTAAATGAAGCAAATCATTATGAATGACGTCTCAACAGGCCAGAACACACTATTATCAGTCTAAAACAATTTAGGTTGGTTGGTTCCTCAGTTTAGGGCCTGCGACAACGCGGTCAGGTAGCCCCGTGTACTTTGGGTGTGTGTAGAATCTGTCTGATAACCGGTGATGATTGTATTAGTGTGTGTTTCTGTTTCTTAATTCAAGTAAAGACTGCATTCTTTGAATTTTTCAAGTAGTTCCTACTTTTGCTGCCAAACGTCACCGTCAACAACTACTAGTTCAGAACTTGGCTACTAGACGCCACCGCAGTCGGCTCCTGGCAACGAACGTAGGAACCTGAGCGTTGTTTACATTTTTAACCTAATTTAGCTTCACAGGTGTAATTAGTGGAAGGTTCTTAAACATGCCATAAATCTAAGACATGGGACCACCGGCTTTACTTCCCCTCCGAAGGAAGGCATCCTGAGGGATTTTTAACACTCTTAAAAAATCCGACGACTTCGGCCGGGTTTGAACCCGCGAACATGGGCATAAAAGCTCAGCATGCTACCAACTACGCCACTGAAGCCGCTAAAAATAATTAAACCAAGTCTGCTTGATAATACAAGGTAGAGTTTGAAAGGTGTTGCAAAAACATTTCCTGCGCACAATTAAAAACAAAATTGGACATAAGTTTTAGCCTAGCTAAGGAACGTAGGAGCAGACAATAATCAAAGAATACCGGGATGGAAAAGCAGCGCAAACAGTATTGTCAACCCAGGTCTAACACATTGTAACCCGGGCACGCACTACTGCGGACCGGGCAACTGAAGTACACCTAGCATGAGAAGTAAGATGGAACATAAATACGTGTAATTTTACTTACTTGTCCAACCATCAACCTCATCGTCACTACTTTCACTGCTATCATTGTCGATTTCACTCGTATTATTATCGTCAACAGACTCATCTGAACTGATTATCGCACTGTCAGTTCCGTGCGCCATGCTAACACTTGACAATACACATGGTAACTGAGTGTTATAAAACATCACTTCCAGTACCGAAAGAATCATCAAGACAACAATATACCAATATGCATTTAGTTGAACAAAGACCTTAGTTCGTAAATAACACGTAGTATTTTGATTAATGAACAGCGGAGAGGAGAAAATAACACAAGAATGAAGCACTGTAAGAAAACTTTAATTTACGTAGCCGGTTGTCCACGCACCAATACAAAACTACATAAATTAACGTAGCCCGTCTTCACCCAGTAGTTGTCAAAATTCGATCGCTAACGGGAGTTTAAATAGTCCCTAAATCTCAACTTAGTATAAAAAGAAAAATGTTCAAAGGAAAGCAAGCAGAAACGATATCAGTGAAAAAGTTAAAAAAAAATCAGGGGTCAGTGCGCTTTTTAAGCTTACGCTGGGTAAACCGTTAAAAATATCAATATACTATGAATGTAAGAATTGTTCAGCACGAAAAGTTCTACCAAAAAGTCCGCGAGAGCATATCTCTATCTTCAATACGTCGCCCACTATACGTGTTTTTAGATTGGACGGGAAGCGGATTTGTGTTGCATGCACCTCGCCATTCTTAAATTACGCCTGACAAGAATTCGTTGCCCATGCTATCTTCCTAATAATATAATGGACAGTCCAGTCAGTGATTTTAACCCATCATGCCGAGACGTAAAACGGATATAGGCCTAGGTCGTACGTAGTTTATCGACATGGGGGGGGGGGGGGGGCCGCTTGTCACGAAATGCATTCATAACTGTTTCCGAGCAGAGCTAGTATAAACAATACTAAATTTAAAATCTTGTCGCCAAAGTTGCTACATCTACAGACAAAATCACAAAATCGCTAAATTGGCAATACTGAACGCAACGAACAAAATGCTCATGGGCCAATAAAATGGCGTAGTTGGCTCCTGCGCAGAAGGCGAACAGAAAGGTTGCCACATCATGTGTTCAGTTGAGCTTCAGAAGGCACTGTTCATTGGCTGAGCACTGTTATCAGTAGCGAGCAATAACTTCCCGCGAAATTCGAAAGTATTGCTTCCACTTTTACGGGAAATAGCGAAACTGAGAAAAATCCCTAATTAACAATGAAATTCCCTGATTTCTCCCTGATTATTCCAGAAATTCATAATTCCCTGAGAATTCCCGGTTTTCCCGGGTCGTAGACACCCGGCAATCAGAGCTCAAGAAACAGTTGTGTGACCAATTAGGTAAGAATACCTTCGCACATGCACTCAAAATCCAACCTATTTCTGTGCTGGCAAGCAAAGCGAATAGTCCCTGCTTTTGGAGTGCCTTGACAGACGTATGCACTCCGTTCAGTCAGCAAAGCCAGCGCGCTCTGTTCACTAACTGAATTAACTGAATCCCACAGATACTTATGAATATTTACGTTAAAAAATATAATAAAGTTATAATTATCGTCGAACATAAACAGTCGTATGCAACTGGCCTATAATGGTAATTAAGACACTCGTATGGAAATTATAAAACTCCCTTATGCTCGTTTTATAAACATACTCGTGTCTTAATTATTGCCATTATAGGCTCGCTGCATAATGTACTATTTTCATCTTCTTCCAGATAAAACCCCAGATTTTAGTGTCATGGTGGCAAACTTAACCAGGAAAGACCTACTGTTCTCCTGTGCTGTAATGAAAGTGGAACCGAGAAGTTGGTACTGCTTGTTATTGGAAAAGCAGGCAATCCACGATGCTTTAAGAACGTGCAATCTTTTCTATGCAAGTACACTTCTAATACCAAAGCATGGATGACTTCCGCAGTATTTGAGAATTTCTTACGCGCATGGGATGCAAGGCTTGGCGTAAGAAATAGGAAAATTACACAGTTCATTGATCAGTGGCCCGCTCATCCCTCAAATGTTTCTAATTTGAGAAACATAAAGATCATTTTCCTCCCAGCAAACTGCACGAGTAAGCTACAGCCATTAGACTAAGGCATAATACGGTGCATGAAGCAGAAGTAACGCAAGAGGCTAGTACAGAGAAGATTGGCTGCAGTGGAATCGACGACTAGAAAGATCACCGGCTTAGATGCCATGCATTTCATTAAGTTTGTCTGGAATTCTGTAGAGCAAAACACCATTCGGAACTGCTTCAACGCAGCCTGCTTTTGTCATGTTCCCGCTGATGATGTCACGCTAGATGATTTTCCTGAGAGTGAAGAATGGCGCCAAGTAGCAGGAGAGGTCACTTTCGAAACGTATGTCAACGTTGATGACGATGTTCCAGTGTGTGAAACTATGACAATAGATGAAATTCTTGAAGAACAGAAGATGGAAAAAGCGTCAGTGCAGGATGAAAGTGATGACAAGCCAGATCCGGAGCCAGTTCCCACGGTGTCAAAAGTGATGGAGGCAACCGACATACAGTAGTGAAGCGATACGTGTGTGGTTTCGAAGTTGATGACGAAGTCATCATCATCATCATCATCATCTTGCACAGTTTCCAGCCACTGGCCGTGTCTGGAACACAAGCCTCTCCAACATCTTCTGTCTTCCCCATTTCTCAGCCTCCACCCTTGTCCAGTCTTCTCCTCTCTTCTACACGCTTTCTTCCACCCCCTTCAGCCATCTGTCTCTCGGTCTTCCTCTAGGTCTCTCTCCTTTCCATTTCATCTCGTGTATCCTCCTGGGTATCCTCTTCTCCTCCATTCGTTTTACATGTCCATACCATCTAAGTCTGGATTTCTCTATACCGTCCTGTAATGCTTCCTCTTTCATTAATTCTCTGGTCCTCTCATTTCTTATTCTGTCCATCTTTGTAGCTCCAATACTACTTCTCAAGAACCTCATCTCACTGGCCTGTATTCTGCTCTTCTCCCTTCCTTTCCTAACCCTGGTCTCCGAGGCATACGTCAGGATAGGGACGTAATACGTCCAATATATAATTTTTTTGCTGTTCTGAGGGACTTCCTTGCTCCATAACATGCTTCTCACACTCCTCCGGAATGCTTCTGCCTGTCTCCCCCGCTCACTTATTTCTATATCGTTTCTTCCATTATCTTGTATCAGGCTTCCCAGATACTTGAAACTTTCCACTTTCTTCAGCTGTTCCCTACCAATTGTTATTCCCGTTGTGGTTCTTTCCTTCTTCCTTGTTGCGATCACCATCTCACTATTATTTATGCTAAATTTCATCCCATATCCTTGTATTATTCTTTCCCACACGTCCAACTGTTCCTGTACCTCCTCCTCGTTTCGCCAAATCATCAAATCATCTGCAAACACCATTGCTTGAAATTATATAGTTACTCCCCTAAATGCAACTTCTTTCTCTTAGCGTACGAAACCTTAGGTAACCTATTCCTAGGGACCTGAAAAAATCGCATTTGTGATAAATGCGAATTTTAAAATTTCGTACAGAATCCAAGCCTACGTTAATTTTAATGTGAAAAAAAATCCATTTTTACGCGTAAATCGAAGTGCGACAAAATGCGAATTGTGACCCAAAATGCGAAAACACCAAATAAGTGCGATTTTATAGCGAAATTACTTTAAATCCGCTAATTTATTTGCGAATTTGTTTATTAAACGAAAGAAAAGTAGTTGGCCTAATCGCTCGCTAGCGATACCTCATCTCGGACTCGCAGTGTGCTATGCATATTGGTCGATATAACAATCGATTTCTGTATCGATACGAACTTTCGACTATCTATAACATATTCAGACAGCTGACGAACGAAACTCGTTTGTGTACTTGGCGCATCGCGGCGACTGGTGGTTTGTCGAACACGTGGACTTCGCTAAACGGAAATTTTTGCGGCTTGCCGCTTGAATAGTAACCTTATTCTTTTTGTAACCTTCAAGCACTTCAAGGTTCAAATTTCTTTTCTAGAAATGGGACGTACTGCCGTAACTGCTCATGAAAGAGCACAGCAGTACGCTAATCGTGGCTTTTATTGTTCCGACTCTGCAACAGTATTTTGCAAATATTGTAACTGCCGTGTTGGGTGGGATAAGAACAATATTCAGAAACATATTACATCTGTAAAACATGTTGCGAAGCGACGAGAATGCGCAACAGTTTCTGAACCCAAACAAACCTCTGTTATTGAAAGATTACAGGGTGCCATACGACGGAAGCATGACAAGGACTACTTCGCAAAAAGAACTGTTGAAGTATTTGCTAAAAAAAATATTCCCTTGGAAAGCTTGAAAATGAAACTGTAAGAGCGTGGATTGCTGAATTTTCAAGTCACGGGGAGCTGCCTAACGCGAGAACTCTCCTCGAAAAATATTTGCCTGGTAAGTACGGTTTAAATAAATACATTTGCATTTTGATTCTCTCTTGCTCATAAAACCTATACAAATCAAAGCTAACCCAACTTCTGTAGAGGCTAAGCTTACAGCCAGTGCTTCCATAACCTTTCCAAGACATAACTTAACCTATAAAATTGTGAAGGTAATCCAACTTCATAATATACCTAACAGAACCCGTCCATCTATTATACTATAGGAGAAGCTAATGTGATAATTCTGTTATTTGTTTTGAGCCATGTCCATCATAGCCTCTAAAAATGAAATAAAATAAATTTCACTGGATTCCTATGGCTAACACAAATCGTCTTTTATTTTCAGAAGTTGCAGCTGATCACAAGAAATCAACAACTCAAGCTCTAGTTGGGAATAAAATTAACATTTTATGAGATGAAACCCCAGACAGAATGGGTCGCTGTGTTTTTGTTGTACTGTTCCAAGTGCCAACAGCAATTGAGAAGAAATTATTTGTTGCTGGAGTGAAATACCTCCAATCCGGAAATGCTACAAACTGTTCCCGTGCTGTGTTAGATTCATTGTGTGATCACAGTATGCAATATGATGACGTGAAAGTATTTGTAAGTGACAGTGCTCCATATATGACTCGTCGTTATGAAACACTGAATATCATCATTGGGGATCATTTGCTCCATGTGCAGTGTTGGGTACACAAACTTTGCCTTGTTGGTAATTGTTGGACAGCAGCTATGTCCGAATTAAATCAGGTTGTAACAATGGTCAAGTCGGCCTTTCTAAACACAAGGAAGCGCAAATATAGGCCCAACTACTTGCACTTTCTGAAGTCAAAAAATGGGGACTTAAAGGCAGCAAAACTTTTTCCATCGCCGGTACTTACTCGATGGAACAGCTGGTTTGAAGCTGTTTTTACTTAGCGAGTTATTTTCATGATGTTGTGAATTTTTTTTAAGCTACCCGACATGAAAGATGTTAGTAACAGTGGTGTTACATTTCTGCGAGGCTTGACAGATAGAGATGTAGATAGGATTTATTCTGAAATAATTTTTGTGAAAGAGCGTGCTAGTGAACTTGTTGAACTTCTCACTCTGCTTGAGGGGTCCCAGTATCCAACCTCACATTTGCTTTATCCTAAACTTGAAAACTTAGAAGCTAATTTTGATGCAATAATTCAAGGCTATTATTATTCTGAAGCAACAGATAATGCCTTAGCTAAACTCACAGCCTTAGAATGTGCTACAAGGAAAGATTTGTTTGTAAAAGTAGCTCAATCTGCTAGAAGCAAGATTGCTAGACTAAAGGCAAGTGATCCCAATCGCAAAAACATTGAAGCCATAGCACAGATATTTTATCCTAGACACGTGGTATTGAACAATGACAAAGAAACCGATATACAAAAACCTCCGGGCTTTACAAACATTCCATGTCATGAAATAAGGAAGGGCTATGATTCTTTCAAGAATATTATTGAATCCCTGTTAAAGCAAAATGAGGAGTGTGAAGTAGTACGTGCCTTGACTGCTGTTCAATATGAACATGAACATTTTGCCAAGAGTTCTTCAGATCTTTTGGGGACACCAACAAACAATGTGGACAGTGAGCGTGTTTTGTCACACTACAATACAATTGTTACAGACAGAAGGTGTAACTTGAAAGAGTGCAACGCAGAGTTATTTACAATGCTTTTATTTGAACATTAAATTGTATCTCAAGTGTCGCCAATAAGTCATATAGTCTGTAAAAATCAGGAAAAAATAGATACTAAATAGGGAAAAAATAAATGCTAATTTAAAGTAAAATAGATGCTAAAATTTCAGGTCCCTACCTATCCCTAATTGCGACCTCTGCGTACAAGGTCCCCGTCCATCCCCGAGCTTGTCTCGACTAAGGCCGTGCGTAGTGGTGGCGGACTGTACAGGTACACATAGTATTAGGTTTTTTAGGTTAGAAGCATGGCCACCTGTTGATGGGGCACTACAAAGAGTTTAGTACATTTGTCAACTAATTCTTTGTGGTGGTCCAGCAATGGGTAGGTTATTCTATATTCCTTTTTTTTTAGTGTGTGTGGTTTTTTTTTCCAAGTCTGCTTGTTGGGATAGTGATAATGTCTTATTCAGCGTGACATTGGAAAAAAAAAAAGAATAATGGAGACAAGTTATCTTCTGGGCATGCTAAAATGTGTAGGCTAATGCCCGTTGCTCACGGTAAAATTTTCCTTCAAATTTATTGTACAATAATTTAATTTTATAAAATTTATGTTGCTCACGGTCAAATTCAAGTTTTATAAAACCTTTGATAAAACTTTCCATAAAATAGGACATGTTCTATTCCGTAAAATTAATTTTACGAAACGAACCAATCAGGGAAGCTGACATTAAGATGATGCTGGCGTCACGTGGTGAGAAGATTGTGAAGCTCGCTTGTAAACAAACTCTTAGAAAATAAAACATGGAGGACGGTTGTCGTTTGGGGGTAAAATTTACAGTCGATTCGCAATATTAACGCAAAGCGGTCATGAAACTTGCTTCAAGTACATTTGAAAATATGCGTGGTACTGAATGAATTCATTCCAATCAATATTCAAGATATAATTGTAATAATTGGATATTTAACCATACGCGCTGATAAGAAGTGCAACAAATTGCTGTATAGTCATTTGGAAAAGTGTGCTAGTGGTATCCTGCTCGCTTGCTGATTTGAAGATCCCGGGTTCAAGGCTATCCAGGGGTGGAGATTTTTACTTCCTTTTAATTATTTTATAATTTCCTCCTTACGTCGTACAGCAATATTGCAAATTTGTTTTTTGTGTTTTCTCCTATTAAAAATTCTTATATTCCCTAAATACTGTAACCATGGACGGATACCATTCGTGATAACTATTAGAATTTAAATAGTTAAATATTTATCCCAGAATAATAATATGACACGTTCTGTATTTACTGGATAGAGCTAGCGCTTATCACACTGACGCAGTTTAAAGAAAATATAGTTTAATTCTGATGTATTTATTTGTAGGCCTACCCACATAACAAATCTACTTGTTCATGTTGCCTCTAGGATATCTATCTGAACGAGAAAAGCAATCCGATTGGTTGTTGTACTCAAACTTCCACGAAAACTGCCAGGAAAAATGGCACCTGTTCAATTTCGTGAGCTGTATGGAAGCTATTATGGAAGGCAGAACCTAGCATGGAAGGTACATATCACACGGTGCTAGACGCATCTATACCAGCGTGTACACCAGTACTGGTAGAAGCTTTCATACTAACTAGTGTCATGTGATACGGGCTCCCAAGCTGTTAGTGTTTTACTGGACGAGTACCAGAAATATCAGTGTTTGTATGAGGTTAAAGCGCCCATATACCACAATAGAAATGCAAGAAGGGAGGCAGAAATCACAATCGCCGAATATGTTTCACAAATTTGACCCAACACAAGCCAGGCTGATAAACGGGTTTCGAACTCACTTGCAGTCTCATTTCAGGAGAAATGCCTTGCCTCATGTTAAGTGTCCTGTCGAATAATTTTGGGACCAATGAGATCTAGGAGTTTTTTTAAACTGCTTTCCTCCATTCTTAGAAAATTCCTACATGAATTCTGATTTCTAACCTCAACTCATTTTCAACCAAGGAGAGTATTCCTCTACTCTTCTCTTCTTTTTATCCATTCCCGAGTCCAGGACTTCCTAGCATTTCTTTTCTTCCTTTTTACCACTGTACGACATTTAATTGTAGCTAAAGCAGCAATTTTTGCAATGTTTGCTTTGTTTGTTGGAGCCATACTCTCAAACCAATGTGTGTTGAACAGCTGATTCTTGATCCAGAAGTTTATCGGTAGATGGTGATCCTGATACATCCACGGATTTTATAAAATAATTTTACCGTGATCAACACAGCTTGATTTCATCAAATTTTTATAAAATTAGTTGTAAAATAAATTTTAAGAAACATTTTACCATGAGCAACGGGCATAAGAGTGTTGTTTTTTTTTAAATCTGCTTGTTGAGTTGGGAAAATGGAAGGCTTATATGGAATAGAAGATTAATAAATATAAATTATTGGGATGAAGAAGGATGGAATGGCTAGTTTTATTGGGAGTGGGTTATATTAGGTATGGAAAATAATGAATGTATAGGAAGGTTAAGATAAATGAGGAATAAGATGAAGTGTTTTGGACGTATGGTCATATGTCGTCTTGATGTATGCTGATGCAGAAAAAGATGTTTTAAGAAGTTAAGAAGGGAGCTGAAGAATATTAAGTATTATGAGGGGCCTTTTCTCATGAATAGTTGCGGATACTGTGCGAAAGATGCAGGTAATGGAAACTTGCTTACATGTACACAAACAAGTAGTATCAAAAGTATTGCATTTCTTATTACTTTGTGTGTTTAACACTATATCGACCCCGAAGATTATTATTAGAAGAAAGAAATTTAGTTACATTGATCGCCCAACGGTGGGACTTGTTGGTTGACCCCGACCATTACTACTATAGAAATTCATTACATTGCCCAACGGTGGGGCATGTTGTGGTTGACCAACTATCAGTTAGAAGAGATGATTTGTTTCACTGATCGTCCAACGGTGGGGCATGTTGTTGATGGTTGACTCCGACCATTACTATATATTTAGAATTCTTTACATTGACACACCAACATGGTGCTGGACAAGGCAAACACCAATCACGATCCCGACATCACTACTATTTTACATTTTATCAAACAAACCAATTTGGTTTGTAGGGATAAGACTGATCACTTAAGCACTTCAAGTCTATTGCAGGAAATTAACTAATGGAAATGGAGACTTACAGTCTGCCTGGGGTAGATAGAGAACTGGGTTGTCATAAATCAAACTTTATATCGATATCTTATAGGAAATGGATCGTAAATGAACACTCTAAACAGAGAAAGATCTGATAATAGTATAAAGTGACATAATTGAGACAGTATGCAGCTAATACGTAAGTTTTAATTTTAAAAATCAAGTGTTTAGGTAATTTTTTTGCCGGTGAGTATATTATGTTGATAACTGAACTACCCCAATGTGGGTTAATATCTAAATAGCCATTGTGCAGAAACATAATACCGGTATTGCCGACTATAGCCCAACAAATGAAATCCACAGCCTGCTTCCAGTCTCCGACCGGGTCAGGAATGGAATGAATGAAGCCCCCATCTAGCATCGAGGATATGAACTGTGCCGGCTGCCGAGGCCTGACGCACTCCTCTGGGGCAATGATTATATGAATGACAGATGAAATGAAATGATAGTGGAGAGTGTTGCTGGAATGAAATTTTGACAGGGAAAACCGGAGTACCCGGAGAAAAACCCGTCTGCCTCCGTTTTGTCCAGCACAGATCTCACATGGAGTGACCGGAATTTGAACCACGGACCCAGCGGTGAGAGGCCGGCGTGCTGCCGCCTAAGCCATGGAGGCCCAACAAATAGGGTTTGAAATTGTTTGTGCTTTGCGATGCAGCAACAGGCTACGTGCTGAATTGTGAATCTACACAGGAGCCGCAGGTAACATTGCAGGGTTGTTACAAGACCAAGATTTGCATTTTCCCTGACTTAAGATCCCATTTTCCCTGCCCTTTCCCAGACCACCAATACTTTATTATGATCACCGTAAGAACATATTTTAAAAATAAAACCCTTCGAATTGATCAAACGATAGTTACTATATTACATCTTCGAATCGCACGACATATGGAGATTTATTTTTTTATTTTTCTTTAAATACACGTCCATGGTAACTTTTTTTCAGCTACTGTATTACACGAGATATGTAAGCTATCTCATACAAAAAAAAGTTTCTTTTCAAAGATTGTCAAGAAAAGGCTTAAAGAAAGAATTTTAACAAAAAGCTAATTTTAAGAATTAGCCCAATTTTAGATGCCGTGTGCACTTCAGAAGGCATGGAAAAAACTACCGTATTTACTCGAATACGACCCGCCCCCGAATAAGACACGCACCCTGATTTTGAAGAACAAAATTTTTTTTTACTATCTTAACTAAATAAACAGAATTGCATTTATCCAAAATAGTTTCCAACAGTTGAAGTCGTCCTAAAATAACACACATCAAACTATTAAAAATACAAATAAAAGTACACAAACACGTCATTCATCGTCATCAGAAGTACCAGCTTCGGAACTTTTATCACCATCACTTCCCCACTAAATGTCGTCATCACTGCCTCCATAGCATTCGAATACTACATTTCTTGAAGCTCTTCCGTATGAGATCTCCAGAGATACGATTCCATGCCGTCAAAATCCACGAACACAGCAGCTGAACTTTCGGGCGCTGAATACGACCAGTTGGAGTCGGTGTGTGCTTATCGGCCGCCATCCGCTCCGTATACAGCTGTTTCAAGGCTGCTTTGAACGAGCGGTTCACGCAGATATCCAGTGGTTGTAGCATAGACGTCATCCCGCTCAATCACGAATACATGACTCGTCAATATCATATTTCCTACCGGGCACGATTTCCAATAACTTCAGCTTCCCTCACTACTTTCAATTTCTCACTCACAGTAAATGACCGCAAACGTTTCGTAGCATTCATGTTTACACTCGGAGAACGAGCGCGGGACCTGCGCGGGACTGTATGACGCCGCGTGCGTACGGTAAAACAAAGTTATAGCCGGAAGAAGGCTAGCACCATCTAGAGGATACTCGCAACACCCGATATCGGGCGCGGCGGGCAATTTAGATCTTTCAAATTTGGATGACTCAAATAAGACCCGCACCCCAATTTTTCACGTCCGAATTTGTTTAAAAATGTGCGGGTGGTATTCAAGTATATACGGTAGCTTCATCTGACTTTTATAATAAATTAATCTAAAAAATTAACACGACAATAAATTTTAAAAAATGGATTCAAAGAACATAATTTTTAACTTCTTTACTTTGTCAGTACACTCAGTTCACAATGAAACTTCTTACATTCAAAAAGTTCTTGCAATTGTTATAACTAATGACTTAAAAACTATGGCCTAATAGTCAAATAATATGATGGGTAAGTAACGTACATGCACGGATTCTTTCAAAATTATTGCTAAGGTAAGAAAGAAATTAAAAATAGGTAATCAAAAAAATTGCACAACGAAACCATTTAATTGGACACAAAAACTATCGGACTTATTTACATCGATTGACTGCAAAAGCCCTTTTCATTGTCTAGGAAGCAAACAAGTATTGCACGGACCCACAGACAACACAGAAAGAAATTTAACACTTTGTAATCTTTTACGTCTTATGACTGCGCCACGACTGACATCAATGGATTACAAAATCCATACGCGATCTAGGTGACACTAAGTCTGGTATGGCACGGATTCGTTGATACCTTAGTCTATACTAATCAAAATTGAAGAACAAAAAGAATGTTTTGAAACTTAAAAGCTTGACGTACACTAGAATGAAGATACTTCGTGACACCTGTTTTGTGCCCCTAAGATGTTACTGCTGTAATTACCAACACTTAAAATACATAAACAATACTGAGAAAAAATATAGATATCGAAAACACAAAATTTAGTGACTGATACTGGTAAAGAAATCGATGGACTGAAACAGGAAATCCACGCATTTGGCTCGGAGTATACACCTTTTTGCTTAATTCTTAGCGAAAGTAAGTACGATCACATTTTGAAAAGCTAACACACTAGCTTTAAAACGTTCGTTGCATACATCTATTTGAATAACTCTCTACAAGTACCCGATGTTCAGCACTTTTGAACGTTCTTCAATATCATTTAGTTCGGTTTCTTTTTCTAACATCAATTTGACTCTTTTGGTTTTCGACTCTTTTACCTTGTCTAAAATTGCTCTCTTCTGTTTTTCTTTGGCCTCATTTTCCTTTCTTTTCGGTGGCCCTCTCCTTAGGCCCATTTTCATATTCTGAACGAGCATGCCTCGCCTTAACGAACATTTCTTTGGTGACAGTCGCTTTACCTAACTCTCCCTCGGATTGAACACCATCGTACACTTGTCGTAGGCCCATGAGAGAACGTTCGAGCTGATTTTCAACTATCATCTCTATATTAGTAGATCAAGCATAGGTGCTATGCCGAAGGTACACGAAGCAAAATTTCGGCGAACCGAACAGGGACGAGATGAAAGGGGACGCGAGGTAGAGGCTTTGGCCCCGAACGAGCGCGATTCCCGACTAAACTCGACCGACTTGGGCAAGGGAAAGTGGAGGAAAGAGTGTAGTGGGGACAAACGACGCGACGAGACGAAGTATCGAGAGCAGCAGGGCTACGTTAATGTGTTCCTTTCTTGCTCTCTCCTCTATTTTACAATTTTAGCATTTTGCAGCCCTAACCCGACAAAGCGAAGGAGCTGGCAAATAGACAGATTCACGCTTTTATTTTAAAAAATGAATAAGTTCCCTGACATTGTAGAAAATTTCCCTGACATTTCCCTGACATCCATGACCGGAATTTTTTTCACTGACTTTTCCCTGACTTCCCTGACCTGTTGAAACGGTTATGCTTTGCTCCTAGTTGAGCGTACAAATGAAACGTTTTGACTGGTCCTTACTGTTGGGTGATAAATGTAACTGTTTACCTTTGCCTAAGCTATGTTGTTTTAATGGGCGCCAAGACCTCAACGCGATGTTGAAATCTAAATTTGTATTTAACAACGTCTACCTCTGGTAGAACACCTTCAAGAATCTATTCACTCAGATCGTGGTATGATTTGATCATTAACCCAACAAACAATTGTATCAGTAGAAGGAATTGGTCTATATCTAATGCTACCTACTGAAAGCAAAGATTGCATGGTTAAAAGAAATGAATTTATTATATATAACAAGTATTGCAAAATTAATAATAATAATAATAATAAGTTTAAAATATATATATATTGGAGTGTTGAGATTTTACTATAACCGATAGAGAATTACGGGAGAACGGGGTCTGATAAATTATTGATTTTACTCTTATTCCCAAGCTATGAAGTTACTGAAATATTACCGGGTGAGTTAGCCGAGGTCGTTGCGGCATGACCGTTGGCAGTCGCTCACATCAGGGAGGCGAGGAGGTTCGAATCCCCCCGCCGGCAACCTTGAAGATGGTCTTCTGTGGTTTCCCATCTTCCTTCCAGGCGAATGCCGGGGTTGGTCCCTAACTATAGGCCACAGCCGCTACCTTCCAACTCCTCGACCCTCCCATCCAACATTCCTCCCCAACGGTACTTGTAGCTCACCCATTGGGTGTCCGTCTCGAAGCAGCTACAAAACTGGCGAGCCAAACATGTCCTCGGACACTCCCGGCACTAAAAGCCATACGCTAAAAAAAAAATATATTGAATATAAAACAAAGAGAAATGAGAGATTGAGTAGTTCTGCGTCATTCGCGCCTACCACTGGAAATTGCCAAAGCATTTCCCTCGTACTGGATGATGAAGAGAGCTTCCCACTGTTTCCTGGACGCCGTCATCTTCTTCGTTAGTAGATGATATACTGCAGATTTGATAACTCTATGGTCCGAACATCGGAGCCATACACTCGTACAACCACACTGGTTAAGTTTTACAAAGATAGTCCTCCACTCCACGGAACATCGGAGCGACTCACACGTGCAACTATACTGGTCAAGTCTTACACAGATTGTTCTTCTATTCCACGGCGCGCCAAACGATATATGCCCTTGTCGGCTTCCCACTCCAGTGCCGACTTCCAGCTTACGTGGTCTCCACTGATTGGCTGATCCCCACGCGCTACTTCCCCACCTCTGGCTCATTACACATGGCGGGAGGGTGAAGTCGATTGCCATTCCATACTATCCGCCTTTTCTTGACGCTGCAACCCCGGCTTGCGTAATGCTTCTTGACAAGAATCAGCCTGTATCTGAATTCCCAGTGAGTCATGTCTCTCATAATACCCTAACTGACGAAACTCCGTAAAATTCCGTAATCATATAATATTCTAGGATAATGTTGTTCGTAATAATTTGCTTGATAGTGTTTTCTAAGACATAGAAAACCTATCTGTATGCTTATAATTTTATAAAAATGCTCCAAAAAATACCTTAATAATAATAAATTAACATGAAAAATTCTCTTGGCTGAACAATTTGCCGCATAAATAAATATAGATTGGCTTCCTACTGACTTATGCCAGTGGCATAAAAAACCCTCGAAAAACACTCGCCTCGGATCATCGGATGATTTACCGTGACGACGGTCCATTATCCGATTATCCCATCCAAAATACATATTACATAAATGAAATCACCCTAAATTACAGATATATACACTCATAATTTTTCTTCACGCACTTTGCGTCAAAGTTTGTTGTCACTATGGATTGCACTTTGCAACCAGTCCAATGTTTTTCATATAGAATAGTGCTCCACGGATATTTCCGCCTCTCAAATTTCTATATGTTGGAAAAATAGACATAATTACTGTGTGAGCACTATGTATATGAGATGTCACATCACACGCATTAAGGTGTTCTGATATATGTATATATCCCTAGAACTTCCTAATTTCACTGGAGGTTCCTTCCTAATTGTGAAATTTAATCCCACTTATCACTGAGCACACGATCACACTATTGTGGCAGCGCATCGTGACCATAATACTTAATCTCTCTTTATAACAGACGAAATTAATATTGATTTCTGAAAAAAAAAAAAAAACAGTAAATGCGCATTACATATAACAACAAATATTTCTGGGCCGTAATCGCCCTGTCTTGTTAAGTTCCCGTAGACCATATTCTACTTAATACTAGTTCTCAACTCAGACCAGTTCTCCCCTATCAAATAATACCATTGTACAAATTACCTTAAATTACACACTTACAAATCAAACGTGGTGAGGCCGTAAACAGAAATCACGTGTGCTGTTATGTATGAATTTCTTGAAGGACTGTCTCGCCTTCTGATGGCCCATCTTTTGTCTCGTGGACGCCTTAAGCAAAAATACCCTGTTCAAGCGCTGACCCATCTCTAGGAGACAAATGGGAATTCACCAGCGCTGCCAATTTCGGGCATTGGTGTATCGAGACATTTTAGTGCTCAAGAGCATCCTACAATCCCGTCATATTTCCCTGTACCTTAAAAACTCTCATTTACTTACATACTACCCCCCTGTGTGACTTCTGATACGCCTGCCTGGAAGACCAGATCTTCCTCGCACCAAATACCACATGTACTCATTTGATAGGCTGGCTCGCCAGCTAAACACACTTACTTTATGACACATACTTTCGGAGACTATGTATATTATACGTCCCGTATAATCTGTTTCCCTCACTATTCTCCTGCACATATGCTGTTTTGCCAATACGTTTGGAAACTATAAATGGGCCCTCGTAGAGATAAAAGAACTTGGACATGACTTTCTCTAGCTTATTTGACTGTTTCGGCACTCTAAGTAAGACTCTGTCTCCCGGCTCGAATAGGTCAAATTTAGTTTCTTTTTGTCGGCGAATTCTCTTTTGTGCTGACTTAGATAAATTCTGTTTCGCCAACTGGACAATGTAATCCATCCCCGGTTGCTTACCCTCATATAAACCCAACACCCTCGCTAGTTCATTTTGTGGTCTTTTTCCGAAGTGAACTTCGTATGGCGTCAATTTCGTGCTCTCATGCTGGACAGAATTCAGCCAAGTTTCGACCTTGGGAAGGTGTCCAACCCAGGCCGTATGCTTGTCATGCACTAGAGTTCGAAAAAGACGAGCCACTTCCCTTAATGGACGCTCTGCAGAATTACTCTGAGGGTACCTTACAGAGGAATGAACGTGTGTTATACCAGCTTCCTGCATACTGGTTCTCCATTTCTTTGCAGTAAACTGTGGTCCACTGTCAGATAGTATCCTGAGAGGAAGGCCAAACTCAGGTACATACTTATTATTGATCAGTCGGCTACACGCTAGTCCCGTGGCTTTCCTTAGCGGATATAGCTTGACATACTTACTAAAAGCGTCAATAACTATAAAAATGTACTCGTAGCCGTACTGTCCTTTAACGATCGGGCCAAATAAATCCACACACAGTAGTTCGCCGGGACTACTGGTGAGAACTGCAGATCTCTCCCCCACTAAATATTTAACTGGATATTTACTCCTTTGACAGGTGTCACACTTAGCTAAAATCCTCCTAACATCCCTTCCCATTTTACTCCAAATGAAGTCACGACCAATTTCATAGAAGACCTTGGCAGCACCAAAGTGTCCTAATTCCCTATGAATGAACCAAATTAGCTCCTCCCGCAAAGTGGCAGGAACACATATTGCCCACCGATTATTCCTACATTTCCTTGCAAGAAGCCCATCCTGCATCTTGTACGTGAACCGTCCTATTTTCACATACTCTTCTTCACCTATTTCCAACCTAGCCAGTGGCTCCCTTAACTTAACGTCATCACGTTGCTCCACTAGCATATTTCTCAGTGTCTGTAACGGTGCCCTGTTGCTACTGTCCACACATGCACATATTAAAATACCGTCCTCTGCTTTAACCACAGGATAATCCCTACATAAATTAGTGTCCCTTGATAGCATGTCTGCAAGAATGATATCTTTACCTTTAATATATTTTACTGTGAATTCGTATTCCTGCAGAGCAAGAATCCACCTACTAACTCTGTTAGAACTGAGTTTACAAGTCCTCATATACAGTAATGCATGGTGATCTGTATGGATCTCAAATTTCCCCCCTACTAAATACATTCTAAATTTCCCTAAACTGAAAACAATACCAAAAGCTCTAACTCAGTAATCGTGTATCTTTTCTCTGCTGCTGTCAGTCCTCGCGAGGCTAAAGATACAATGCACAGATTACCCTCATCATCTTTCTGACATAATACTCCAGCAATGCCTATATGTGAAGCATCTGTCATAACCACATATACCTTATCTTTTAAAGGATATTTCAGCACTACAGCTTTCTCAAAACCTTCCTTCAGCGCTCTAAAAGCCTGATCATGCTTGGACTCCCATCTCCACCGAGTCCCACTTTTAAGCAATTCCCTGAATGGTTCAACCAACCCTGAGTATTTAAGAACGAACCTCCTGAAAAAGTTGCAAATTCCCAGGTATGTTTTTAACTGTTTAACATTCTGTGGCACCTCTGCGTTAAGTATCTTACTAACCCTACTTTCCTCTGGTGAAACACCTCTACTCGACACTCTATGACATAAAAATGTCACTTCTGACTGACAGAATGACGACTTAGACAGCTTCAAAGTGAACCCTGCCTGATCTAACTTCTGAAAAACTATATCTAAATGACGTAGATGCTCCTCAAAACTGCGTGAACTAATTACCATATCATCTATGTAAAGGGTTACAAACTCTCCTGTGTCATCCCCTAATGCGATGTTTAAAGCCCTAATTAAAGCTGCTGAACTACTCTTTAACCTTTAAGGTGTTCTACAAAATTGATAAAGGTTATATTTATGACTAAAAGCTGTAAATGGTCTATCTTCGTACATAAGTGGCACTTGCCAAAAACTGGAACTCGAATCTACACAAGTGAAATACTTCTTCCCCTCAAATGTTTGCATTAATTCCTCTATTGACATAGATTTCAGCTGATCTGAACTAATTCTACTGTTAACCAAACGAGCGTCTAAACAAATACGAACCGTGCCGTCGGCCTTGGGTACCGTTATCAAAGAATTAACATACGGACTGTTAGAGTGCTCAATAATCCCATCTTCAAGCATCTGGTTAATTTGTGCCTCAACTGCACTCTGATAAGCGAAAGGTACAGGATATATATGTCCTGTGAATACTGACCTATCAATAACGTTCAATGAATGTGTATAGCAATTGGCCATACCAATGCGATCCTCAAAAACTCTCTTATTTCACAATAACACATCATAGAGCCGAACACATTGTTCCACCTCTAATTTCCCTGAAATGCAGCATCACGTAACGAGTCCTCTAGACTACCGTTCGTAATCACACTGCCCACAAAACATGGAGAACCCCGCTCTACGGCTGGCGATATCTCATTTAAAGTACAAATCACACCTACAACACTACTTCTCTGAATGTGGTCATTGAACGCTACTTCTACTTCAGAATCACCCCATTTAAATTTCAAACTCCCTACATCATAACATAAGTTACCAGACACTCGACTTAGCCACTCTGAACCCAACATAACACTGAATACTAAATTTGGAATTACAAGACAAATCTGCTTTTCTATATGATTATTAATTTTAATGTCTACTAAAACTTGCTTAGAAATTACTTTGGACCTCTTCCCAACAGCTGTGATAACAAAAGTGCTTTTAATTGGCATCTCCTCAAAATTTACTCCAGTTCCTTTCATTTTATCATAAAATGCCCTACTTATGCAACTCTTCATACAACCACTATCAATTAAAACATCTGTGTACGCCTCGGACAAGTTAAATTTAACAATGGGGCTCTTACTAACCACTTCCTGAATAATACCTTCATCATTTAGTTCATGTAATAATTCATTTCTTACATTTAGGACATAGGGTTCCTGTATAATTGTATGGACAGGGCATGCTACAGACTGAGATTCTGACCTTACTTCGCAGCCTGGTTCGCGTTTAAAGAACCGCTACAGCTGGCTGTAGTACTACTAACTACTGCACTGGTCTGGTTGTTCTGGGCTGCGTTGTCATTGTTTGGCTGTATATTACTACCACTAGGCTGTCCTCTTCCTTGACCCCTATTCTGGTTGTAATTATTGTCATTATAATTTCTCCCTTGATTTCCCCTGAAACCATTGTTTCTCCCTTGATTTCCCCTGTAATCATTGTTCCTCCCTTGATTTCCCCTGAAATCATTGTTCCTCCATTGATACTGATTACCATAGCCATTTCCTCTGTTCTGATTTAGCTGATTATTATTATTATTATTTCTATTTTGAGCGTTGGCCCCTTCGCCACCGTTCCCTTGAACTTCCTGATGCCGGGCTTCATTAGGCCTATTATTATTATTACCCTGGTTCCTATTGAAATTGTCCTCATAACCCCCTCTCCCTAGTGCATCAAATGTGCTTAACAAATTTTCTACTTGTGATATAGTCTTTACATTCTGGATACAAGCAGCCTCCTTGATCCTATAGGGAAAGTGCCTAAGTAGCAACCTCACCACATCACTTTCCTCCTTCAACCCATCCAGATATTTACACACTAATACCTGCCCTAAAAAGTATTCGGTCATGGTGCAGCTTCCTTTAGGGTTATATTTACCACACACTACTCCCTCACGATGCTGCGACTGAATAACCTCATTCCAGAACTTTTCACAGAATTTCATTTTAAAATCATTAATATCAGTAAACTTGTCTCTGTAGACAGAAAACCAATTCCTCGTTTCCCCCACAAACACTTGTTCTAAAATTTCAACTACCTGGCACCACTCAATACTACCATTTTCCAACCTCTCCCCGAATTTATTTTCTATAGTATTCATGAACTCCATTGGGCACCCCTGTCGATTGCTGAACTTACCCAGTTCTACCTACCTGTGTGTGCTATTCACAAAAACTGGCCTATTCTGACTATTTTCTTGCCTGATCCTAGCTTTTAATTTTAATTCTAATTCTGCGATTTTCTCCTCAGCCTTCCTCTCAATACTGTTTACTGTTAATTTAATGTTTCCTTCTGATTCTTCTACTTTATCATATAGCTTTGCTTGTTTCTCCTCAATCTTGCTAATGCTCTCTCTATTATTCTCTCTTAAATAATTTACTTCTGCACCTATTTGCGAGTGGACTTTCTCAATTCTACCCCCCAGCTGTTCCTTAACCTCTTTAGTTGCTACCTGAATTTTGTCAATTTCTCCCCCCAATTGTTTTTTGACCTGCTGTGTTTCCAGTTGCACTAGTTCTTTTAAATTTTCAGCCTGTGTACTGATTCTAATTTCTAACTCCTCCTGTACTTTTCCTAATTTTCTGTCTACATCTGCAATAATCTCTTGAGCCTTCTCTTCCATCACCCCCCTTGATCTCACCTTTAATCAGTTCGAATTTATCACTAATTTCCCTACTCTTTTGTTCTAATTTAGCATTTAAAGTTTCAGTACGCTCTCTATTTTCCCTACTGTTTTGTTCAAGTTTAGCGTTGTTTTGTTCCAGTTTAGCATTTAAAGCGTCTGTACTTTCTTTATTTTCCCTACTGTTTTGTTCTAATTTAGCATTTAAAGCGTCTGTACTTTCTTTATTTTCCCTACTGTTTTGTTCTAATTTTGCATTTAAGGCATCACTACTAACTTTGTTCTGATACATAAACTCGAGAAGTAAAGTTTTTAATTCTGGTTGGCCGCCTACACTCCCTGTTTCAGTATCGGGATTTACCTCCGCTACCCCGGTACTACCATCACTCGACATACTGCTCGTATCATCACTCTCCAGTTGATGACCACTACGTAACCTCATCTGTCTTTCTTTCTCATCCCCCATAATGATATACACTGATACAGACAAATAACCCCCAAAATACAGGCACAGAAATACCGTATATACTCGAATACCACCCGCACATTTTTAAACAAAATCGGACGTGAAAAATTGGGGTGCGGGTCTTATTTGAGTCATCCTTATTTTAAAGATTGAAATTGCCCGCCATACGCGATATCGGGTGTTGCGAGTATCCGCTAGATGGTGCTAGCCTTCTTCCGGCTATCACTTTGTTTTTCCGTAAGCAGGCGGCGTCATACTGTCTAGTGCACGTTTTCCGAGTGTAAACATGAGTTCTACGAAGCGTTTGCGGTCGTTTACTGTGAGTGAGAAGCTGAAAGTTGTGAGGGAAGCTGAAATTATTGGAAATCGTGCCGCCGGTAGGAAATATGATATTGACGAGTCATGTATTCGAGATTGGAGAAAGAAGAAAAACGTGTTGCTAACAAGTAGTGGTGCTCGTAGAGCTTTCCGCGGACTGAGTGTACAGTTTCCGGAAATTGAAAAACAACTTTATAAATACGTAACAGAAAGGCGGGAATTGGGAAATGGGGTGTCGACCGAAATGTGTCAATTAAAGGCATTACAGATACGAAGGAACTTTCTACGGTAGGGTTTAAAGCAAGCCGAGGATGGATTCAAAATTTTTATAAAAGAAATGGGTTGAGCATACGAAGGCGTACCTCAATTTCGCAGCGTCTTCCTGGTGCCTATGAAGAAAAGTTACTTTCCTTTCAGCGTCACATAATTAAGTTGCGGAAGGAAAATTCATATTTGCTTTCCCAAATTGGTAATGCAGATCAGACGCCAGTCTACTTTGAAATGCCACTGGACAGTACTGTGAATGTTAAGGGATCTAAAAGTGTGACTATCAGAACAGGTGGTAATGAGAAACAACGGTGCACGGTAATGTTGTGTATACTCGCTGACGGAACCAAACTTCCGCCGTACGTTGTTTTCAAGCGAAAGACTCTTCCAAAAAATATACCCGCTGGTGTTATCGTTAGAACTCAGGACTCTGGTTGGATGGACAGTTCACTGGTGGAAGACTGGTTAAAGTGTGTTTGGCAACGTCGCCCTGGTGCTTTATTACGACGAAAGAGCTTGCTTGTTCTGGACAGTTACCGCGGCCATACAACAGACGCTGTGAAGAAATTCGTCAAGGACGGGAAAACCGACCTGGCAATCATCCCGGGTGGGATGACGTCTATGCTACAGCCACTGGATGTCAGCGTGAACCGACCGTTCAAAGCAGCCTTGAAACAGCTGTATACGGAGTGGATGGCGGCCGATAAGCACACACTGACCCCAACTGGTCGTATTCAGCGCCCGGAAGTTCAGCTGTTCTGTTCGTGGATTTTGACGGCATGGAATCGTATCTCGGGAGATCTCATACGGAAGAGCTTCAAGAAATGTAGTATTTCCAATGCTATGGATGGCAGTGATGACGACATTTTGTGGGAAAGTGATGGTGAAAAAAGTTCCGAAGTTGGTACTTCTGATGACGATGAATGAAGTGTTTGTGTCTTTTATTTGTATTTTTAATTGTTTCTGTGTTATTTTAGGACGACTTCAGAACTGTTGGAAACTATTTTGTAGAAATGCTATTTTGTTTATTTAGTTTTGAGTATTTTTTTTTATTTTGTTCTTCAAAATCAGGGTGCGGGTCTTATTCAAGGGCGGGTCGTATTCGAGTAAATACGGTATATACCCTTCTCCTTCCAACAAATGTTATTAGGTTTTCAGCCCCAAGTTGTCGGCGACAAATGTAACGGTCTCGCTTAGCCCTCACGTTGAGCGACAAATGAAACGGGTATGCTTTGCTCCTAGTCGAGCGTACAAATGAAACGTTTTGGCTGGTCCTTACTGTTCGGTGATAAATGTAACTGTTTACCTTTGCCTAAGCTATGTTGTTTTAATGGGCGCCAAGACCTCAACGCAATGTTGAAATCTAAATTTGTATTTAACAACGTCTACCTCTGGTAGAACACCTTCAAGAATCTATTCACTCAGATCGTGGTATGATTTGATCATTAACCCAACAAACAATTGTATCAGTAGAAGGAATTGGTCTATATCTAATGCTACCTACTGAAAGCAAAGATTGCATGGTTAAAAGTAATGAATTTATTATATATAACAAGTATTGCAAAATTAATAATAATAATAAGTTTAAAATATATATATTGGAGCGTTGCGATTTTACTATTACCGATAAAGAATTACGTGAGAACGGAGTCTGATAAATTATTGATTTTACTCTTATTCCCAAGCTATGAAGTTACTGAAATAATGAATATAAAACAAAGAGAATGAGAGATTGAGTAATTCTGCGTCATTCGCGCTTACCACTGGAAATTGCCGAAGCATTTCCCTCGTACTGGATGATGAAGAGAGCTTCCCACTGTTTCCTGGACGCCGTCATCTTCTTCGTTAGTAGATGATATACTGCAGATTTGATAACTCTATGGTCCGAACATCGGAGCCATACACTCGTACAACCACACTGGTTAAGTTTTACAAAGATAGTCCTCCACGCCACGGAACATCGGAGCGACTCACACGTGCAACTATACTGGTCAAGTCTTACACAGATTGTTCTTCTATTCCACGGCGCGCCAAAAGATATATGCCCTTGTCGGCTTCCCACTCCAGTGCCGACTTCCAGCTTACGTGGTCTCCACTGATTGGCTGATCCCCAAGCGCTACTTCCCCACCTCTGGCTCATTACACACGGTGGGAGGGTGAAGTCGATTGCCGTTCCATACTATCCGCCTTTTCTTGAAGCTGCAACCCCGGCTTGCGTAATGCTTCTTGACAAGAATCAGCCTGTATCTGAATTCCCAGTGAGTCATGTCTCTCATAATACCCTAACTGACGAAACTCCGTAAAATTCCGTAATCATATAATTTTCTAGGATAATGTTGTTTGTAATAATTTGCTTGATAGTGTTTTC
Organism: Meconema thalassinum; assembly: GCA_946902985.2. NCBI lineage: Eukaryota > Metazoa > Arthropoda > Insecta > Orthoptera > Tettigoniidae > Meconema > Meconema thalassinum. The sequence goes on from OX336390.1 coordinate 347,579,278, forward strand.
TAAGACATAGAAAACCTATCTGTATGCTTATAATTTTATAAAAATGCTCCAAAAAATACCTTAATAATAATAATAATAATAAATTAACATGAAAAATTCTCTTGGCTGAACAATTTGCTGCGTAAATAAATATAGATTGGCTTCCTACTGACTTATGCCAGTGGCATAAAAACCCCTCGAAAAACACGTTACACTGTAACAATCCTGCATTGACAAGGGCATCCAGAGCCTCGTAGAAAGATTTTCTCTATTTTTTCGGTAAGGCCGATTGTATACAATTATATGGACAGGTATTAAACTAGTCCCTCCCTACTGAAGATGGCAAAAGAAAACCCTGGCTATCGGAATGGTCATGAAAAACAGGAAGGTACTACCACCAACCATCAAAACAAAGAAATTGAAGAAACTAAGAGCAGATCAGCACAACAGTTACTATCCATTTGCACGAATAACAATGAAATGGTGGAATAAGCCATTATTCCACTTGTTTATAATGTGTGTTGTGAATGGTTCAATGTTACACAAAGACAGATCAAAAAACAAGATTTCCCTCGATTGACTACATGAGAGCGATCAGTTACAGGTTAGTAACTAGAGGAGGAGACATATCAATGCTGGAACCTACACCCTCTACATCAGCGTTTTCCAAACTGGGGTACGCTCGTACTGCTGCAGTGGTACACGGTGATGTTACAAAAAATATAAAAAATAACAGATACGTTACAAAAATATAAAATTTAAAAATATAAAAACATTGATTTGTTGCCGGAGGCCTTTAAACCTTTTGATCAGTGAGTTTTTGCTGACACTTACAGGCCACCAGGATTGAGTATTTTCTTGAAAAATTGGAGTTCTAAATTTATTTTGAGTCTAACTTTTCTCTATCAATAAAGTTACAAAATTTACATTGATGGTACATAACCGATACCCTCAATTTAATTGAAACCAGGGGCGTAGAAAATATTTTTCTCAAAAATACTGAAAGGAAATTGAAAAAAATAATTACTTTCTATATTTGATCAAGTTTGTATCCTATACAACATGACTTAATTTTACATCAGTTTCACCTAGGCTATCAATATGTCTTTAGGGTATGGTACTCTTCAAAACAGGGGTGTACACAGAGGGGTCTATCACACTCAACACACATCCACTTAGTGTCTGTTCTTTTGGTTGGTCTCTTCTGTGTGTGCTGACACACAAAACACCTCCGTTGCGGCTTCTGCTTTGATTGTGTTGGAGGTACTGGTTTAGGGAAATGACGTCCAGAAAGTCTCAAGTAGTCTCCTCCTGAAGGTGGTCGACTTCCTTTTGTTGGCTTCCTCTCCACTGCAAATTCCTCTAGTAGCTGATCTATGAGGCAGAGTCGGAATTCACTTAGCTGTGGATTTTTTCCAGTCTTCATCTTGTAAATATTGTATGAGTTCAGCACTGAAATGTCAATCAAGTAAAAAAAAAAACAACTTGACATACCACTTGAGTGTTTTCCTGACATTTGCAGTGAAACTGATTTGCATATCAGCTTTGTCAATGCTTGCCACGGTGGGTGAGTGGTTCTAGTGTCGGACTACCAACCCCAAGATTGCAGGTTCGCCCCTGGCCATGGTAAGTGATTTTTGAAGGCGACAAAAATCTTGATACTCATGTCATACATGTTAAAGAACCCATTTGAATTCAGTAGGCCGTGTTCAATGGCAAAATTAATCTCGGGATTTTCCGCCAACACGAAGTTCCTCCATTCTCTACTTGAAAGCGCTGTAGTGTCAAGGAGTTTAGATATCTAACCTCCTCGACTTTCATAGCGTTCAAAGGAGCGTCGAACTTCGACATGCAAGCTACCCTCTGGGTGTCAATTAACAAAGCTTGCACCAGGCACCCGAGGCCATAGGATATTATTATTATTTATAGCTTTGTCAATTGGACCCATGTTCACATTATAATCCAGTACACTCAAAGGTTTCATTTTCTTCTGACCTGTGGCGTGGTCTGTTTTGTCGGTTTCTACCATCACGTTCTCTTGTATGGTACTAAGCATAGTAACATCCCTTTTGTCATGCCATCTTTGCGCCAGCATATCATTGGTGTGCCGTGAAATACATTCCCCCTTTTGAATTTTCTTCGGGAAGTCTGGCATCCCTTTTCTGTTTTTTTCTGACTGTGCCACATGCTCCAGTATTTTCCTTGTGTAGGTACTCAAAAAGATCTGGGCTTGTGTACCAGTTGTCGACATACAGGTTGTGGCCTTTACCAATGTAAGGTGCTGTTAGAGTTTAGAGTTTTGGCAACTGACCCAGACACTCCAAGTTTTTCATCATGTTCAATTTCCATATCCTTTCCCTTATAAACAATAAAATCATTGATAAACCCAGTTTCACAGTCACAAAGTATAAACACCTTTATGCCAAACCTGTGTCGCTTATAGCTTTGTCAATTGGACCCATGTTCACATTATAATCCAGTACACTCAAAGGTTTCATTTTCTTCTGACCTGTGGCATGGTCTGTTTTGTCGGTTTCTACCATCACGTTCTCGTGTATGGTATGGATGGTAAAGTGGACAGAGATGATGGAGGAAGACAGCAGAGGAAATAAGAAAGTACTTTATGGGATGGTCAAAAGTAAGAGAAGAGGTCTGCGAGGGGATGTGGTAATGATGGACAAAAACGGAAATGAGGTACACAACAAAGAGACTGTTGAGTACAGCCGTCTCGATCTCTCGACAGCCATTTCGATTGCTCGCTCTGCAGCGCTCGACGGGAGACGAGAGAACTTTGGCGTGTTTGGCGCCGAGTTGTTGTTGACGTATGTGTGTGTACAGTCCGTAATGGCAGTAAATGTTCTAGTACAAGACATGTCTTAATCTTATTTACAGTCCACTTATTGGTGCTCTCCTGTTTTTCTGGGGACCCTAATGCACAACTTTATTCATGGTCCTCGCGTACCGGATATTCGCGTTGGAAAGACATGTTCTCTGTACGATATAACAGAACGCGGACAAAGCACATGGTCACCTCGTGGCGAAATGGATTCTTCCAAGTATGAGACGACATCGTGCATACTTCGGACGTGTAAAACACTAATCGTTGGAACACAACTCTTAACGAACGTCTAGAAATGCAACTCGTGTGTTTTACATGTTACATACGTAACATAACCTACAACACATACCACGGCACGTGTTCAGCTGCCGGTCTTATAGCTCCAGTTTGTGTGGTCATGCAGAACATAGACAGTGTATTATTCAGCTCATCATGGATGACGGTGGCGGATCCAAGATTTATCTCTGCATAACAAGTAAGTTGAAACATTCTTAGACTGGCACCTTAGATTATGCTCCCAACCTTGATTTATTCTGTCTCCTTGCGCCCGTTATGCTCAAGTACTAAGGATCACATTCTTAGTTAATTATTCTATAAGCTAGCCTTCCTTGTTTTCACCCTTTTCGAACCTTTTGTACTCGTAACGCGTCTGCAGCAATGGAAGAACAAACCAGGAAGCAACTCGTACAGCAACGAGCCGTTGCCAAATCAAGTTTAACACGAATGTCAAAGTATATTACTGAATTCCAGCGTGAGTCAGAAATTCAATTAGTAATTGTTAGACTGAAAGAATTGCCTAACATTAGAGATAAATTTGAAGGTGCTCAAACGCAGTTAGAACTATTTGAGGGTATTGAAAAGCATGCAGCTGAAAGAGAAACCTTTGAATCAGCATACTTTGATCTCGAAGCTGCAATGAATATCGAGATCAATCGTGATAATGATCACAAGGCTGATGGTAGTATTACTCCACCTCACTCACATTCTAGTACACGGAATGCTATTAGATTACCGACACTACAACTTTCCAGCTATGATGGTAATGTGACCGGTTTCAAGCATTATATGGACACCTTTGATAGCCTAGTTGTCAATAATGACCAGTTGGACAATATTCAAAAATTTCACTACTTGCTGTCTACACTCAAAGGTGAAGCTCATAAGTTAATAGCTAATATCCCAGTTTCTAGCAGTAATTTTGAAGTTGCTCTGCAAACTATTCGCAGTCGTTATGATAACATAAGACTGATTACTACGGCACACTTAGGTTACTTATTAAACTTGCCGGTTGCTCACAAAGATTCTGTTAATGAGCTTCGGGCACTAGTTAACCAAACTCTGAGTAACCTAAATGCTATTAAGGCCCTAAATCTAGCAGTGCCATTGGAAGACCTACTGGTTTCGCAGTTGATTTTGGAGAAAGTGCACGTGTCCATTAGGAAAGAATTTGAAGATACTGTAGACTCTGAAATTCTTCCTACTCTTGAAGATCTTATCAAGTTCTTAGAAGGTAAATGTAAGGCTTTAGACATAGTGAACTCAAGCAACCTCCTCAAGCCTTCAAGCAGCTCAGACACTAAAGGTAAAGAACCCTCCAATCGTAAGACAACACCACATGCTCATCAGACGTATGTTACTACAACTGTAAACTGTGTGTACTGCAACGCTCCACATGCTTTGGCTAGATGTAGAGATTTTAAGCCAGTTCCTACTCTAGAACGTAGAGATTTTGTCAAGCGTAATAATCTCTGTTTCAACTGTCTACATGCTCAACACAGAGTCGCCCAGTGCAAGGCTGGTAACTGCCAAACATGCAGGAAGAAGCATCACACGTTACTGCATATTGATGTGTCCCAGCATTTGTCAAACGTAGATAAGTCAGAAAACGTCCCTAATCAGAACGTGACTCAGGTGCAGCATGGTGCGAGTAGTTACTGTACTCTCAAGATAGAACCACGTCAGTCCATATTGTTGTCCACAGCCTTGGTGAAGGTCAAGGATGCTCAAGGGATCTGGCAGACTTGTAGAGCCCTTTTAGACAGTGGCTCGCAATCTTGCTTTATTTCAGAATCCTGTGTTCAGCGATTAAGGCTGCGCAGATCTCATGATCGTAAACCGATCCAGGGTATTGGGAATACGACGTCAGAAACCAAGCATAGTGTTTTGGTGCAAATAGGCTCGCGTATAAATGATTTCGTGACCTCAGTCGAGTGCTTAGTTCTACCTAAGCTTACTGAAGATCTTCCTGGCGAATACATTGATAGCAAGGAGTGGAACTTACCCAAAAATCTGCCATTTGCTGATCCGAAGTTCAACGAACCGGGTCACATAGACTTGTTAATTGGGTCAGAGGTATGCCCATACATTCAGCTCGCAGGAAATCTAGCTAGGACTAAAGATTATCCTATTCTGCAAGAAACAGAGTTAGGTTGGGTACTTGCAGGTAAATATACAGATTCCAGTAAGCCCCTACATGGACCACGGCGGCCGGTAGTATCTTACTTTGTACAATCTGCAGGCTGCATCCAACAGCAGCTACAGAGGTTCTGGGAAATCGAAGAGCTACACCATACTCCAAGAACTAAGGAAGAAAGGGACTGTGAAGCTCACTTCAAACGGCACGTCTCGCGCAACTCTTCTGGCAGATTTGTAGTGCGTCTTCCCTTCAAAGAAACCCCAGAAAATCTAGGAGACTCCAAGCAGATGGCAACAAAGAGGTTTCATCAGTTGGAAAGGAAGTTGACCAAACATCAAGGACTGAAGGAAGAATATAGTCGATTTCTTCAAGAGTACGAAGATTTGGGTCATATGGATATTGCTGAAGATACCACAGCACGTTGCTACTATATGCCACATCATGCAGTGGTTAAGGCAAGCAGCTCGACCACTAAGACTAGAGTAGTATTTGATTGTTCTGCAGCATCCAGCAACGGAGTATCATTGAATGACCTTCTACTCGTCGGCCCAACCATCCAGCAAGATCTCTACTCTATTATCTTAAGATTCAGAAGTCATGCCATTGCTTTCACTGCGGACATAGCAAAAATGTACCGTCAGATTCTGGTACATCCCCAAGACTGTAGATATCAAAGGATAATATGGAGAGAGAAATTGACAGATCCTGCCAAGGAGTATCAATTGAAGACTGTTACGTATGGCATGTCATGTGCACCATTCTTAGCTATTAGATGCATTCAACAACTGGCCAGTGAGGAAGCTCATGCCTTTCCGAAAGCTCAGAAATCATTGATGGAAGATTTCTATGTTGACGATTGTATCTCGGGATGTGCGACCGTCGAAGAGGCTCTTCAAGTGCAACAAGAGTTGATAAACATACTACAGAAGGGTTGATTCTCACTACGTAAGTGGTGCAGCAATCACCCAGGTATTCTAGAGAATGTCTCACCGGAGCTAAGGGAGGCTCAGTTACCACTACAGCTGGACAAGGGTGAAGTTAAAACGTTAGGATTGGTATGGCACCCAGCTGCTGACCAGTTTCAAGTTATTAGCAGTTTCAAGCCAAAACCCTATCCACATGGTTTCACAAAACGCCTAGTTCTATCCATTGTTTCCAGCATTTTTGACCCTCTAGGCCTCATCAGTCCTATAGTAATTTTATGCAAGATATTTCTTCAGAAGTTATGGCAAGAACGGCTATCTTGGGACCAGCCTTTATCAGAAGAATTAGCTGCAACTTGGACATCACTCTATAATCAGCTCCCTTGGATTGATGAAATCTACATTGATCGCAGAATTCTAGGTGACCGCTCAGTAACTGTACAGCTTCATGGGTTCTGTGATTCATCGGAAGCTGCGTTTGGAGGGTGCTTGTATGTACATTCCACAAACAAGGATGGAACCACTTCTGTAAGACTTCTTTGCTCCAAGTCCAGGGTAGCACCATTGAAGAAATTATCTCTTCCACGACTGGAATTATGTGGAGCATTGCTATTATCTCAATTATTGCAAAGGGTAGTAAGTCCTTGAATCTTACATTTGCGAACATATTCTTGTGGACAGACTCTACTATTGTATTGGCATGGCTTTCGGCACCATCATCAAGATGGAAGACCTTTGTAGCCAACCGAGTAGCTGAAATACAGGAAATTACAGAAGGTGCTACTTGGCGACACGTTTCTTCACAGTTTAACCCCGCTGATCTGATATCACGAGGTGTACATCCTAAGGATCTTAAGGATAATAAGTTATGGTGGAATGGACCAGCTTGGTTGGGTGAAGATTCTAAACACTGGCCTACATTAAACAATCTCCCAGAGCAGCAGGAACCACCAGAGCAGAAGATTAAGCCTGTATGTTACTTAATGACTACTCCCGAGGATGGACTCGTCACAAGATTCTCTAGCTTATCGAGATTGCAACGAGTTGTAGCATACATCTTTAGATTTGTACATAATTGTTCAAAATTGAAGACAGAGCGAGCTACTGGACCTCTTTCTTTAAAGGAATTGCAGAATGCTCTGACAACATGCATTAGGCAGGCTCAGGAGTTAGCATACCACATGGAAATCAAACAGCTGGAATCAGACCAAGAAGTTCATTGTAAGAGTCACTTGAGAAGTCTACATCCTGGTTTAGACCTCAACGGGCTGCTACGAGTTGGTGGACGGTTAGAACGGTCTAATCTGCCATATGAGCAAAAACATCCTGTGATCTTGCCACCTCATCATCACATCACCAGATTGATAATTGAACATGAACACAGTCGTCTCTTGCATGCTGGCTGTCAACTTCTTCTGGCCTCCCTTAGGCAGAAATACTGGATTGTGAATGGTAGAACGACAGTCAGACGGATAATTCATAATTGCTTGACATGTTTCCGACTAAGAGCAAAATCTTCAACTCAATTAATGGGCCAACTACCACGTGTTCGCGTTGAATTAGTTCGACCCTTTTTAAACTGTGGGATAGACTATGCAGGGCCATTTCTTGTAAAAACTGGTTCTCTCAGGTCAAAGACAAGAGATAAATGTTACGTAGCACTATTTGTATGCCTAGCTACCAAAGCTGTACATCTCGAAGTTGTTAGCAGCCTTACGACACGAGCTTTCATGGCAGCATTGAGTAGATTTGTATCACGTCGTGGACGTTGCCAAACTATCTACAGTGATCATGGCACTAACTTCGTGGGAGCCAAGAAGGAACTTCAAGAACTTCTCGACTCAGAAGAAACGAGAACTGAGGTACAGAATTTCACCAGCAGAGAAGGCATCGAGTGGAGCTTCATACCTCCAAGAGCACCTCACTTTGGAGGCCTGTGGGAAGCAGGTGTTAAATCTTTCAAGCATCACCTCAGACGTGTTATGGGTACGTTATGTCCTACCTTTGAGGAATTAACTACTTTAACCTGTCAAATAGAAGCTTGTCTGAACTCCAGACCACTCCTTCCTCTCTCCTCCGATCCTAATGATATTGAAGTTCTCACTCCTGGCCATTTCCTTATCGGCACTGCCTTATCAAGTTTACCTCAGCCAGATCTAAGTAATGTGAAGCTTAGCTTGTTGTCCAGATGGGATATTCTGCAGCAACAACTTCAGATATTCTGGTCCAGGTGGTCCAATGAGTATCTACACCACCTGCAGCAGAGGGCTAAATGGTCCAGTTCTTCCCCAAGTGTGAAGCCTGGGACGCTTGTCATTGTGAAGGAAGACAACCTACCTCCTCTGCACTGGAAGATTGCAGTGATCGATCAAGTTCATCCTGGAGATGACGGACTGGTTCGTGTGGCAACCATACGCACTACCAAGGGATTGTTCAAACGACCTATTGTGAAATTGTGTCCTCTGCCTGAAGCAAGTGCAGTGTAATTAATGTACCATAGCACTTCAGTTTTGTTTCTTTTGTTTCAGTGTAACATTGTATTGTATATAGACTTCTTGTTCAAACAGACATGATGGACTATAGTGCAGTGATTGATTCGATGCAATTCGTTTGTTATGTTATTTGTGGTGTTAAGAAAGTAAGTATTTCTTGGCGGCCGGTATGTTGAGTACAGCCGTCTCGATCTCTCGACAGCCATTTCGATTGCTCGCTCTGCAGCGCTCGACGGGAGACGAGAGAACTTTGGCGTGTTTGGCGCCGAGTTGTTGTTGACGTATGTGTGTGTACAGTCCGTAATGGCAGTAAATGTTCTAGTACAAGACATGTCTTAATCTTATTTACAGTCCACTTATTGGTGCTCTCCTGTTTTTCTGGGGACCCTAATGCACAACTTTATTCAGAGACAATCAAGACAGTGTGGAAAGAGTACTTTGAGGATTTGCTGAATCCAAATGGTCATAGGGAGGAAGACAATGTATTGGAAGATGGAGAAGACAACACAGGAATGGAAAAGGACCTGACTTGGAGAGAACTGGAAATGGCTATAGACAAGATGAAAGGAGGAAGGGCACCAGGTGTGGATGAAGTGAGTGTTGAAATGGTGAAGGCATCAGGGGAGGTTGGGAAACAGTGGCTGTACCACCACTACGAATTTGGAGAGGATCTGTTGATGGCCTTCCTGGACATCGAAAAGGCCTATGATAGTGTGTGTAGGGAGAAGGTTTGGAAAGCAATGGAAAACATGGGAGTGGATAAAGAGACTGTAGGCAGAGTGAAGGAGATGTATTGTGGAAGTGTGAATTGTGTGAAAGTTGGAGGGGAAAGAACAGACTGGTTCAGACAAATGAGTGGCCTGAAACAGGGTAGTGCGCTGTCACCCCTTCTCTTTATTGTGGTTATGGACGAGGTAATGACACGGATAGCAGGAAAGATAGGAGAAGATAAGATGAAAGCAATGGTGTTTGCAGATGATCTCATGGTCTGGGGAAACAAGGAGGAGGAAATTCAGGAGCAACTGAAGGCTTGGGAAGAAACAGTGGGAGAGTACGGATGGAAGTTCAACATCAGTAAATGTGAGATCCTGTTAACGACCAGGAAAAAGGACAGACCAATGAGTGGGATAACACTTGGAGGTGGACAGCTGAAGAAGGTGGAAAGTCTCAAGTACTTGGGAAGTATAGTGGAGGAAAATGGGAGAAATGACAAAGAGATTACGGAACGTGGCAGACAGGCAGAAGCATTTCTGAGAAGCATTAGGAGCTTAGTGTGGAATAAAGATGTCCCACAAAAAAGCAAGGAAGTGTTATACAGAAGCTACTATATCCCGAGACTGACCTATGCTTCAGAAACGTGGACAATGAAGAAAAGAGACATAAGCAGAATACAGGCAGGTGAAATGAAGTTCCTGCGAAGTAGGATCGGAGTAACAAGAAGAGACAGGGTGAGGAATGAAAAGATCAGGGAAATGGTGAAAGAGGAGCCCTTGCAAGGTAGGATTGAGACATCAAGACTGAGGTGGTATGGACACTTAAAGAGAATGGATGAGAAGAAGATTCCCAAGAGGATACATGAGATGCAGATGCAGAAGAATCGACCAAGGGGAAGACCAAGAGATAGATGGCTGAAAGGAGTGGAGGAATGTGTCAAGAAGAGAGGCGAGGACTGGACCAGAGTGACAGCGGAGAGGTGATGGGAAGAAAGAACTAAGTGGCGAGGCTTATGTTCCAAACAGACCCAGCCTGGGGTTGGAAACTGTACAAGATAATGATGATGATGATGCCAAACCTGTGTCGCTTTGATGGAATGTGCTGTTTCCATTTTAGGCGACCTTTCCAAACAACTAGGCTCTCGTCAATAGAGATCTTTTGGAAGGGATAGAATATAGAGCGGAATTTCTCTCTCAAATAGTTTATTATAGGCCTAATTTTATAAAGTCTGTCACCTGGGGGTTGAAGATTGTTGTCAGAAAAGCGAAGCAGTCTTAGAATGAGGGAGTTTCGATCAATTTATTTGTCGACCAATAGTCTTTCAAGATTAATTGGAAGATTATCCATTTCGTAAGGTCCGTATTGACGTGTACAATAACAAATTTTAATGGGTTAAAGGGGTCTCCGCCCAATCAATACAAATTTATTATTGGCAATTATTAGTTTATTGCCATTAAGGACATGTTTCGGGCCTCATGGGCCCTTCTTCAGCCGCAAAAATGTTGATAACATATTCACATCCATCATAATACTCACAACAAAACATGTACACTTTAAGAAAAACATTAAACTGAACTCTAAATTAATTCTAAAATATCATCTTATCATGCTCCAAAATTAAAAGTAACACTCTAAAATTGATTCCAAAATACCATCTTAACCACATTATATATGGAGAAACAAGTACCGCTAAAAAAGACACATCTGGTCATGGTGACCTTATCAATATTATGAACTAGCAGGTGCCCTATTCAAACTGCTATCGAAAAAGTTATTGGTTAAAATGTTTAAAAATATATACATTGGAGGTGATTAGAATGCGACCAGTGGGCACGCTGGCTCTCCATTTGTGTTTGGGTTCCCGTTTTAAAACCAATCTTCATGACCTTGGCCCGGGAAAAGCCTTGAACCAAAGTTGGGCTGTTGTTATTTTCTCATTGCCGGATTGGGTGGAGACACTCCATTTTGAAGAAAACGTCATTCGGCGCCTATGATGGGTTGAACCAGCCAGAGTTTAAGCCTGCTTCCCAACTATAAAGAAACAATAATGGGTCTTAGAAAAAATGCATCAGAAAAAAACTAGGGCTAAAATGAAAAGTGTAGCAATAACTTACTAAGTTCGAATTGAAGGAAATACCGACTGTCAGCTTTCACCTGGAGGCTGTAATGGGACGAAAAAGAATGACGTTAAAATCGCCTACACACATTTTGGACATGTGAGAAAATAACTCGTGCGCCGGATTGCTTACCTTTACTAAGTAGCTTGAGGTGTACGTTGTGTTATTCCTGACGGCACGTTACTGTGTGAGCTGAGTAGGTCCGACCTTGTGGCAGGTCAGGAACTAGGAGGAGGGGAGGGGAAGGAGGAGATGTGTGTGGGGGTAAAGAATGCTTTGATACAAAGCGGAGTTTGTCTTGGGTTTGTGCTTAATTGGCAAGCTATGTGTGCGGGGTGGGGATGGAAGGGGGGGCGGGAGGGGGGGAAGGGGGGGCCGGGGGGGTCTTAACTTGGGATGAGAGATAAACAAGGAAGCTGAACGCATGGATCTAATTTTTCAATAATTATCTTTTTTTTTGACTGCTATGATTGCTGTGGCGACGGAAAAAATTTTTGAATATTTTCGAAAAGTATGTTAGCATCGAAGAAGCCTCCGTGGCTTAGGCGGCAGCACGCCGGCCTCTCACCACTGGTTCCGTGGTTCAAATCCCGGTCACTCCAAGTGAGATCTGTGCTGGACAAAACGGAGGCAGACAGGTTTTTCTCCGGGTACTCCGGTTTTCCCTGTCAAAATTTCATTCCAGCAACACTCTCCACTATCATTTCATTTCATCTGTCATTCATTTAATCACTGCCCCAGAGGAGTGCGTCAGGCCTCGGCAGCCGGCACAGTTCATATCCTCGCCGCTAGATAGGGGCTCCATTCATTCCTGACCCGGTCGGAGACTGGAAGCAGGCTGTGGATTTTCATTTTCATGTTAGCATCGAAGTTGATTTCGTTTAAATTATACATCGGATTGGTGCGTTGTGCGTTATCAATTTCTATTTGCTCCAGTATATTCATGATAGGCCCTTTCCTGACGTAATGGATAATTATAAACCGCACTTGTTCCAGGTTCCGTATTGACCATGTTATACATCTTGTAATGGATAATTTCTAAATCTTTCTTAATGTTTGTAAAGGTGAGGTTATTGTCTTTCATATGATTCCCCATGGCCGAAATTTTTATATGCTTTATCGCATTTACATGTTCAAGGTATCTCGTAGAGAAACTACGTCCGGTCTGTCCTAGATAATCTGAGTTGCATTGCTGGCATTTGAGTTTATATATGCCTGAGGAATTGTATTTATTGGATTCGTTTATTTTACTAGAATTGTAGATTATTCTATGGTTATTGTTGTTCGTCTTGAACTCGATTTTGGTGTTCAATTTCTTTAGCGTGTTTGCTATGTCATAGGTGTGCTGATTAATGTATGTAAAGACCGGAAGATGAGTTTTTTCTTTTCTTATAGGGGTGAGCCGGGAAATAGGTTTGTTTTTAATTGTATTGATGATTTTTTCTATTTCTGTTCTGGAATATCCGTTGGCTTCCGCTATTTGAAAAATGACATTAATTTCATGCTGGTAATCTTGTTCGGTCATGGGGGTGCTGATGGCCCTGTTGACGAAGCTTATGAAAGCTGCCCTTTTATGGCTTTGTGGATGGTTGGAATTGTTCTTTATAACTGTGCTAGTTTGCGTAGGTTTCCTGTAAATGGTATATTGGAATTTCTCGTTTTTAATGGACAAATTGAGATCAAGGTAATTAATCTTGTTGTTGTTGTTGATTTCGCCTGTGAATGTAAGGTTTGGATCTAGGTTATTCAGCTTACCGAGAAGCTGGTCAAAGTTGGTGACATTACCGTCAATAATGACAAATATGTCATCCACATATCTTCCCCAGAATTCTATGCCTTTAATTTTGTTCGAGATTTCATTCGCAATAAACTAATAATTGCCAATAATAAATTTGTATCGATTGGGCGGAGACCCCTTTAACCCATTAAAATTTGTTACAATAGTCTTTCATCCTGTTTTTCTTCACATGGCCCATCAACAATACAGTTGCCAGGAAAACATAAAGAGTATCTACGGTTATGCCTTGCCACTTCCGTATTTTCCATAACAAATATGTAGTAGTTGTTCATTTTTGACACTATCGAGTTCATAATATTACGGTCAACAACTTCTTTAAAAATCGACACTTCAATTCTTGAATCATTGTCATTATCATTAACGCCTGAATTTGATGCATCGAAATTAGCAGAAAGCGTAGGAAGAAACCTGCCTATAGAAGTCCACTTACTGCCTTCAGTGTGAACAGCTGACAGCTTAGCCTTCTTTGCGACAGCAGGCTGCACTTCGTCCTGAATTTCCATGTCATCGTCTTCCGAGGAATGACCAATTTCACTCGCATGGGACACAATACAATCACTATCATAAATATCAACTTCATCGTCAGACTCCTCATTAGTCAAAATAATACTTATATCTTGCGGAGCAAGCGCGCCTCCTCGACTCGATTCCGCCATTTAGCACGTGTATTTGTTTACAATCAGAGAGTAATGGAGTTTGTTTCCACGGAAACCCGAGATGAGGGGAAAAGAAACAATGTGTTTGGTCAAGGAATAGTTGGGCAGTGCACTCACAGGAAACAACAATAGAAAACAGTTCTCGTGTGTTGTACTTCGTAGCACAATCGCGTAAGAAGTTAGGTTACGTGACTGCAGGTGCCGGGACAGAACTTCATCAGAGAACATACGACATGTGATAAAACACGGAAAAACGTTCGCTGAACATGTCAAACATCCTCCAACATTGTTCGAAAGACCCGCCAGTACAATGTCAGGCAACAATTTCAAACATTCCCCATGAAACGTGATTAGGGGGCGGTACTGTTTAGGCGCGAACGTCAATAGACGGCAGTACTCCCGTGGGCCACGCACAACAGTGCCGTAAATAGACGGCAGTACTGCTCATTGGGTTAAAGCCAAAGAAGAGGAGCAGTTTTATGAATTGAATTTTGATTCAGAACTAAGGCAAACATTTTCAAAAATGGCTCTAGTGAACTTTTGGGTTGAGAGGCGTGCAGACTATGCAGTTAGATTTTTACTGCCTTTCACTACTTCGCACTTGTGGAAGAGTGCATTTTCTTCGCGTAATTATCTCAAGAATAAATGCTGGAATAGGCTCCTTACAGTGGAAAACGATCCGAGACTCAGCATTCTTCAACCAGACATTCATAAGTTGGCTCCTAATCTTGAAGCTCACCCTTCACATTGAAGTTGTTAGTTGAACTTCGGTTTTTATGCTTATCTTTCATTAATATTTATTTGTACAGTGTCATTTCTGAATGTTTGAATTGAATACTTATTGTTGTTGTTGTTGTTTCATATGGCTAGCCCGGATTCCAATCCATCAGCTTTCTTGCGTTCCAATAGAAACGCAAGAATACTTATTGTAATAAATAATAAAACAACTGGATACACTTTTTATTATTTGAACTTTAACTCTAACAAATACCGTATTTGCTCGCGTATATCTCGCACTTTTTTGACCGAAAATGTGTGTGAAAATTTTCGGTGCAAGATATACGCGGGGAATGACCGTATTCCCGATAAAACACAAAATTTGCATTATTGAAACAAGGCAACTGGCATACGGTACTCGCCCTATTCATTGTCACTGCCGTCACTGCTGCCAATCTCCGAGATACTCTCGCGTGCATCATTCTGGTCATCATCCCATACTGCTTCATCCTGACTTCCGTCCAATGCATTTGCGATACCAGTCATCAAGAAGTTCTTCACAACAATGTCCGTCGACACCATTTACTTCTATTCGTTATGGTTATGCGACATTAAGAACCTAGGAAAAAGACGTCATACGCTCGTTAAGGACGATTCAAGGCAGAAAAGGAATTTAGAGCGCAGACGCCTAGCGATCGATACGATCATCTTCCATATCGATTCCTCGCTACATGCACGAGCAAGCTCGAATTTAGCCAACCGTGGCCGAAGACGCGGCGAACGATGTACAGCGTGCTAACACTCATGCTGAGCCGTATGCTTTCACGCGGCCGAGCTCTGATGTGACGCAATGAGTAAAGACGAAATCATTGAGATTCGAGAAGACTGAAGTGCGTTTCTCTGCGATGTAACAGTAGGCCTACTTGCGCAATTGTTGTGGCGCGCTAATCGATAATTCGAACGTGTCTCAAGGCGGCGAATTTAGCCAACCGCGGCCGAGCTCTGATGCGACGCAATGCGTAAAGACAAAATCATTGAGATACGAGAAGCCTGAACTGCGTTTCTCTGCGATGTAACAGTAGGCCTACTTGCGCAAGTGTTGTGGCGCGCTAATCGCTAATTCGAACGTGTCTCAAGGCAGCGAATTTAGCCAACCGCAGCAGAAGACGCGGCCGAGCTCTGATGCGACGCAATACGTAAAGACGAAATCATTGAGATTCGAGAAGGCTGAAGTGCGTTTCTCTGCGATGTAACAGTAGGCCTACTCGCGCAACTGTAGTGGCACGCTAATCGCTAATTCGAACGTGTCTCAAGGCGGCGAATTTAGCCAACCACGGCCAACGATGTACAGCATGCTAACACTCATGCTGCACCATATGCTTGCACGCGGACGAGCTCTGATGCGACGCAATGCGTAAAAACGAAATAATTGAGATACGAGAAGCCTGAACTGCGTTTCTCTGCGATGTAACAGTAGGCCTACTTGCGCAACTGTTGTGGCGCGCTAATCGCTAATTCAAACGCGTCTCAAGGCGGCGAATTTAGCCAACTGTGGCCGAAGACGCGGTGAACGAAGTACAGCGTGCTAACACTCACGCTGCACCGTATGCTTACACACGGCGCCTCGATCCCTAATCGGCTCGTATCGAAGTTCGGATCAACTCATTGTTGCTCGCTCTTCCTGTTAGTATCGCTTCGGTAAGTTCCTGGACAATGACGACTATAGTGGCACTCTAAATCGAAAGTGTTTCTACCTCAAGGTTATTACAGTCATTCATATGACGGCGTCAGTAATGAATGCGAGACATATGCGAGTACTTTTTTCTCCTGAAATTTCAAATAAAAAATGGGGTGCGAGATATACGCGCGAGCAAATACGGTATGTTTTGGTCTGCTACGTAGTGGTGGTGGGTTTAAGTAGTTACTATATCTCCCAACCATTAGATGGTACGCGAGAGATTCTCATCTCTGTAAGTGGTACACACACAAAAATGTTTGGGAAACACTGCTCTACATGACACTATCCCATAATTTTGCAGAAAAGGTTTCTCCAACAATCAATAAAGTGAATGCTACACATTATTGTAAGGTTTGCTCGGACAGAGGTAAGAAGGAAATTGGCAAGCGTATTAGAAGAGATACTTTTTCTTTCGTTTTTTTATTTTCTTGAAGTTAACATTTTTGTCTTTTAGAGAGTAGATAGTGGTGCAAGGAATGCAAGGTTGGACTGTGCATTGCCCCATGTTTTCAACACTATCATACAAAAACAAACTACAGTATGCTTGAATGGATCACTTTGTATTTCAAATGTAATTGTATTAATTTGTGGCCTAAATAGCAATTTTAAATGGTTTATTATAATTTAGTACGGTTATAGGCAAGCATCATTGTAAAAATTTGATTTGTACAAATCTTGTATGTTTTTCAGACAGCTGTTATAATTAAGGGAGGACCAACACCTTTAAGTTCCAAAAAATGACATTTTTCGAAAATATCATATTCGAATAGAACAATTTCTCTTTCATTCAGTGAAAGAATTGGTTTAATATCTTGAATAGAACGGAAGTTATAGTAAAAGTACGACATGACTGACATCTCCCAGTGAAAATTAATTTCCTGTCAACACCCATTTTAATGAGCAATCTCCATTCCTCAAAATTGACCCTTTTAGAATATTCACTTTATCTATCGAATTATGTTGATAGCACTGGCATTATAAAATTTGCACAAAATATAGCTCGAATATTTTGGTCTAATAGCTGTTGTTGTTTTTGTTGTTTGAGTCTTCAGTCCTTTGACTGGTTTGATGCAGCGATCCATGCTTCCCTGTCCTGAGCTAATCGTTTCATCTGTACATAGCTGCCACACCCTACATCAGAGGCAATCTGTTTAACATATTCTAACCTGGTTTACCCCTACAGTTCTTATCCTCGACCCTTTCTTCCATAACAAACCTTGCTATTCCTGGGTGTCCTACCAACCTATCTCTTCTCTTCGTTAGCATTAGCAAACTAGTTTTAAAAGAAATAAGAGACTAGGACTGGAGGAAAACACTGCGAAATCCGGAGAGGAAGGACCATTTTAAGCGGCAAGGGAATTTTAGAACATCCCAACCATGTGAAACTTTCGTCGCTCATTTCCCGTAAGTTCATATTTTTCATACCGTTTCCCTAATAACTCATGAACTTACAAAGATATTCAGTGAAGTTTTGTAGTCACATTTCTACAATAGTTAACAAAATGTACTAGAATGGTTGCCCTAACCATTATAGTTTATGATTTGATGATTTGTGGAAACAAGGAGGAGGAGGTACAGGAACAGTTGGACCTGTGGGAAGGAATAATACAAGGATATGGGATGAAATTTAGCATAAATAAGAGTGAGATGGTGAACACAACAAGGAAGAAGGAAAGAACCACAACGGGAATAACAATTGGTGGGGAACAGCTGAAGAAAGTGGAGAGTTTCAAGTATCTGGGAAGCCTGATACAAGATAATGGAAGAAACGACAGAAATAAATGAGCGGGGGAGGCAGGCAGAAGCATTTCGGAGGAGTGTGAGAAGCATGTTATGGAGCAAGGATGTCCCTCAGAACAGCGAAAAGATCATATATCGGACGTACTATGTCCCTATCCTGACGTATGCCTCGGAGACCTGGGTTATGAAAGGAAGGGAGAAGAGCAAAATACAGGCCAGTGAGATGAGGTTCTTGAGAAGCAGTATTGGAGCTACAAAGATGGACAGAATAAAAAATGAGAGGACCAGAGAATTAATGAAGGAGGAACCATTACAGGATGGTATAGAGAAATCTAGACTTAGATGGTATGGACATGTAAAACGAATGGAGGAGAAGTACACGAGACGAAGTGGGAAGGAAAGAGACCGAGAGACAGGTGGCTGAAGGGGGTGGAAGAAAGCGTGAAGAAGAGAGGAGAAGACTGGACAAGGGTGGAGGCTGAGAGATGGTGGGAAGACAGAAGACATTGGAGAGGCTTGTGTTCCAAAAAGATGCGGCCAGTGGCTGGAAACTGTGCAAGATGATGATGATGAATAATAAATTATTTACTATGAAAATTTTATAGATTTTTAGACCTATTATTTAGAAAATCTCAAAATAATATTTCTTCTTGTAATATTTCAATCATTGTTGAGAAAATCCCGATCTGAAAGAATGAAAAAGTACTGGAAAGAGCGCAAGAACCAAGCAGTACTACCTTCAAAGAAGAAGTGATTGTGGAACGACTCAAGTGGTCCAATGTGACCAATCAAGATTAATAATAATAATAATAATTTCAATCATTGTAGTACATTTTGTTGCCATGACATCTAGGACCACATTTAAAAAAATGTAACAATATTTCCGACAGTTACTAAGGAAACCCCATTCTTGTGTATAATATACAGCCACCATTTTGTGTGCACATATACTGTACCCATGACGATGCAATTTTCTAAATATTTAATACAGTGGAATCTCATTAGTACGTTTTTCAAGGGACTGAAAAATTTGGACGTCATATGCGGGAAAACGTACTACCGAAAAACGCCATACTGCATTTACAACGTATAAGAAAGAACGCGGCGTTTATATGGACGTTCAATCGCCGACCTTAAGTGATTGTATGCACTACTACAGTCATGACATAAACATAGGTTATCAGTAACTTACACGCAATAAATAACATAAAAATTAATTACTGTACCTCTACACTACAGTATAATACAGGGTCTTTATTTTTGCTTAGCAAGGACATTTTCGCTCTCGCTCTCGCGCTCCACCAGTGACGGCTCAGTTGCCGGCGACTGCGCACGCATAATGTAGGCCTACGGCAGAATACGGTGCTTAAAATCAGTAGCCTGCCATGCAGTTTTACTGGCCATGATTTACAGTAGATGCTGAAAATGTTCCCCATCCGCTTCCAAACACACATAATACAGGGTCTTTCTTTATATTTGATCAGCAAGGACATTCTCGCGCTCCGCCAGTGACGGCTCTGTTGGCGGCGACCGTGCATGCATATGTAGGCCTACGGCTGAATACGGTGCTTAAAATCAGCAGCCTACCATGCAGTTTTACTGGCCATGATTTACAGTAGATGCTGAAAATGTTCCCCATCCGCTTCCAAACACATATAATACAGGGTCTTTCTTTATATTTGATCAGCAAGGACATTCTCGCACTCGCGCTCCGTCAGTGACGGCTCTATCGCCGGCGACCGCGCACGCATATGTTTGAAGCACGTGCTTGCTTGAACCACTTCAATAAAGAGCTTTCTAGTTCAGGAAACTGTCCCTCTCGCACACGTTTCCTTTTGCCACTCACCCCTTCTTCAAATGCACGTTCAATTTCCTTCCTTTTGCCGAGAATCGTGTTTAGTGTTGACGGAGGAATGTTCCACTTATGCGCTATATCCACACACTTCATGTGAGGATTGCAGTCCACGTCTCGAATGTATTTAATCTTCTCATCATTAAGTTATCTGCCGTACTTTCTTCTTATCCATTATGAAACACGCAATAAGATAGGTCATAACTGGACGTGAACACAAGGCAAGGCAATAGTGCGGAACACGAAGACAATAATGTGCCTACGTGAGAAATAAACAAAGGGAAGGGGGTGAAGGGCAGCGGGAGAGAGACACGTCACCTGTGTTGCGTCATAGCTATAGCCACTTCTACGCCGTCAAACACAATGAAATCATCTACACTGTCAATAACTATCAGAGAATATGAGGCAATATCGCGTCGTGTTTTGCAGAAGTCGAATTTTATAATGAAATAAGAATAAAATCCGGTTCGCGTACAAATAGTACAACGGAAATTTGATCGTCGTAAGCGGTAATAGAGAACGTATTAAGGGGATATATCAACATGTATTTTGTAGAATTGGGACTGGGACTTGAGAAAATCATCGCGCTAAGCGGGAAAACGTCGTAACCGAGAACGTGCTAACGAGATTCCACTGTAGTTGGTCTGTGTTAAAATTGTATTGTATGTAGACTGTGTTAAGTGACAACTCCAAACAATTTATCAGTGCAGAGAAAATAAATGTTAAAAATTCACTATTTTGTTCCTGTCGAAGGTGTAGGTCCCCCCCTTAAACTATTTTAGATATACACATGGCAGATTCATTTTCCCTTCTAGACAGCTGACACATTCATATGACAAAAAAATCAGTAAGGTATGTAATATGCAATGCCGTTGAGTAATATTATGCCAAAATTCTCAAAAAACAACCAGTTCACTAGCAGCACCATGTTAAAAATGTGGAGCCCATTTGGTTCGTGTTTCAATCAATAGACGCCAGAGTTCACATGACACAGCAGTGAGCGTTCATCTGCCAGAATTCAATTTCAAGCAATCACATAAACCATTATATTGCCGTTGGTTGATACTTCCCTTGAATAGTAGCCTGCCAAGTAACTTTTGAAAAACACGTTTCGAATGCCGAAGGAATAAAAGTGATGGGAAAAAATACTCGAGGAGTAGAAGCCCACAACCTTTATCCAGAAATTAGAAAACAGACCCTTAAAAGAGAAGTCTAAAGCAAAAAATATGGCCTGTCCTCAGTAAGCTTGGAAGTTTTCTTTCTGAAAACATTATTCAAAACATGTTCCACATATTAATCATATAAAAGTGTTTTATCTGATCCTTTCCAAAATGCCATCTTCTAACTATGTAAGGCAGAATAGGGCAAACAAGTGAATTTTAAAAAATGAGAATCAAACACTACTAGAAATACAGTTACTCACCGAATTTCTTTCATAACATAATCAGGAAAACCAGCTTCCTCAAAAGTACGGATGGGATGCGGAATGTTCTTCCCTTTGAGAGTTATTTCCTTAGCACTTCTATATTCTTCAATTTCGTGAAGAGGTCTAGAAAACGAAGGAAAATAATGTAAACAAAACAATGCATTCCAGTTCAGCTGCTGAGTGTCCGGCTGTGATGTTTGGCGAAGGCGGGATAAGAGGGGGTAAAGAGAACAATATAGCCAACCTACGGCTGTTTATAGTACCTTGAAACTTGCCATCCTAGTAATTATTCGCTAGCGTCTTCACTATTTAACATGGAAGTCCCACACCCCATTTGTAATGTTATGCATCATTTTGTTATTCCCTATGTTGGCGAAATCACTTACTACCATGAAGAATGTTGTCACCTGTACCAATCAGCGTTTTTTCCGGTAAGCCGGTTTTTAAATTTAGCTTGATGTTGCCAAGGCTCTCTTCTGCAGTCTAGTTGTCCTGTGTGATAGTGCAGGTTTGTTGATTTTTTGTCTTGTGTGTGCACAATTAACAGTTAACCGTGTGTAAGCATATTACTTTAGTAATATGGGCAGCCGGTCACCAGAATTCATTTAAAAACATGTAAAATATATGTATTCCTCGTTGTTTCATATCACGCGAGACAGAACCGGCAACAGTCTCCCTCCCTCATGAGAAATGTCCGAGCCGGACACTCAGCTGCTGGACTGTAGTTGCCAACCAGATGTTTAGGGGGGTGGTTCTCACTTTTTACTGGTAGACCACCCCAATGATGATTTACCCAATTATTGCACATGCATTGTTTTGAAATTAATAATAGGAACTAACCAAAATCTAATTATTTAGATCACCTGTGAAGCGAAACGATAATATCTAAAGAAAGCATCGGGCTATTGACCTTCAAGTTTACTTGATTTACGGTAGTTCGATAAACTGTAATGGTTAGTAAATGGTCAGGTTGGTGTTGACTTAGATGTGGGTTTAAAGTACTTAGCAGATTGTTCGAGCAATGTGGAACTCCACAGTTTATCACACTAAAAAGGTAAACTCGAAAGTCAATAGCCACTAACATACGGTATCACAACAACAACAAATCATACTAACAAACCAGACAAGTTATGCAAGTTTACAATAAACCTATGTATCCAAGTGTATATAGTGTACAGTCATATCTTAACTCACATAATCATACACATAGATTCATCGTCTGAGTATGAAGAATCTGATGATTAAACGCTTGACGAACGAAACTGGTCTTCCAGTATAATTAATCTTGTGCAATTTCTTCCAGGTTAAGGGAACAACACCCATTACAATTTAAATACAACCGTGATGGCCGACTGGAGAGGATTTAAATTTCATTAGAACACTAGTACGACAGAACCCAACTACAATTTACAGACTACTTCCAGCAGCAGTTGTAACTGATGCTAGAATAGACGATCCGATCAAAGAGATTTAGGAATATAAGATGGAAATGAGCAGCAGGTTAGGGAAAGTCGAGGAGAGATTTGAAGTATTTGATAATCGAGTAGATGAAATAAAAGGAAATAATAGAAAGCTAAATGAAGAAGTGGAAAAGATAAGGCGATGTTGTTGAGGTATATATTGGAGAGGCCATAGTATGGAACGAAGAGGGATCAGATGAGGAGGTAAACACAGAGGTCACAGCCGACGTAGCAGAAGAGGACGTTTTAATGAGAATGGAGGGGGTGGATATCGAAGACATGATAATGATGAAAATGGTACCGGGATACTTCCAGTTTTAGAAGAAATTATAGAGCAAGGTCCAGACGAGCACTAGGAGTTGGTCACGTTAGAGCACGTACGAGACATACTGTACAGCACAACACGATAATGAATTTAATGATGCAGATGCTGATGATGACGACGATGTCAATGAGCCTAAAGGTATTGACATTTCTGAGAAAGTCTGTGCCAAGAAAAGGGTAAAGTTGGAAGCTAAAGTTGAGAAGTTTTATCGACACACTGAATTACGAGAACAAAAAGAAAAGAAGGAAGTTAGTTATTGTTGTTTTAAGGGGTGGGGAACAAGGAGGTCATCTACACCTAAAAGGAGGAAAAGCAGGAAAATCATCATAGGTGTTCGGGGCGTCAAGCAGGAGGAAATGAGAGAGTGAAGGATGGGAAGAAAAAAGAGATAAAGGGAAGGAGGAAAGAAAAGAAGAAAAAAAAGAACTGTTGAGCAAGATATGGCAGATGAGGAAGAAGATGAGAAAAATGAGGAAGTGAAGGAGAGAGAAGCAGGAAGGGAAGGCGGAGAAGCAAAAAAAGGGAAAGGAGAAGGAGAAACAGAAGAAAGGAAGAAGCAGGAGGAAGGTGAAGATAATAATAATGTTATTGGTTTTATGTCCCTTTTAACTACTGTGGCTTTTAGAGGCGCCGGAAGGTGAAGAAGGTGTGGAAGTATGTAAAGCGGAAAAAGGAAAGAAAGCAGGTGAAATAAGAGAAGGTGAAGAAGGAAAGGAAGCAGAAGGTGAAGCGGAAAAAGGAAATAAAACAGGTGAAATAAAAGAAGGTGAAGAAGGAAAGGAAGCAGATGAAGGGAAAAGGTACAAGAGAACAGAGAAACGAAGGAGGGAGAAGGTGAAGCAGAAGGAAAGCAAGTAGGTGGAATAGAACGTGAAGAAGGAAGCAGACAAAGGAAGGAAAGAGGTACCGGGTCATCATTTTATTTCCCGCATGTACGCGCCGCTAGGCCGGTGAAGGTGGCCTTGGCAGATGCGGCTGCTAGGCCGGTCAAGGTGGCCTTGGTAGATGCGGCTGCTAGGCCGGTCAAGGTGGCCTTGGCGTTCTCCTCGCAATGAACACGTGCGCTGCGATCGGCAATGTTGCAATAAGCTGTCAGTATCTCCGGCGTATTCAAGCTTGTGAAGTGCTAGTTGATTTCACCTAACATACAGTGCAGTCTCGGGGCAATTTTACATTTTATGTGTTGCCTTAAAGTGATGTTTTCTATACAACAACGTGTATTCATTGTGCTTTGTTATGCGAAGTGATGTTTTCAATGACTGTATAGTTAATTATCCCGCCAGATCACCCGATTTAAATCCATGTGATTATTACCTCTGGGGAATGCTGAAAGGAAAGGTATATGCAAACAATCCTCACAAGTGAGGAGTTAAAAGAAAATATTCGCCAAGTTATAACGAACGTCACCCAGGAAGAAATTCGCCGTGTGTCTAGAAACTTGTTTACGAGGTGCCAAGCATGCTTGCGAGCTGACGGACAACACTTTGAACATTTCTTGTAAAACCAGGTAAGTTTGTAGATAATTATATTCACTAGAAATTGCTATTAAATGACTGTATGTTGACGCGAAGTAGTGGGGAGAAGTCGCGCACTTTTTACCGGCCAGCGAGCGGGTGTCAGCGCGAGAGCTTGCCGCGCCGTGATCGGTATCGGATGCGAGACTTAAATTGATGACCCTGTAGAAGAGAAAGGAGAAACGACAGATGGAGAAGAAGTTGATAAAGGGGAAGGTGGTAATAAAGAATAAGAAAAGGATGAACGAGATGGAGAACAAGGCAAACACAGGGCCATGGGGGTAATCAAATGGAAGGAGATTTTAATCACGGAGGAGAGAGCTAGAAACTGGAATTATGGGAGGGAAGATAGGAATTATGGTAGACAAGAGAATAACAGTAAGGAAAATCAGAGTAACGTGCATCAGGAAAACGGGAAATATAATCAGCTAGTGAACAGACTAGGCGAGATAGAAGTAGGAGGTGGGGGCGTGTTGAACTCAGACAGCAGAGGCTCGATGAAAACAGGAATAACAGACCAGATAGGTGTACTTAGTGTATTTGTGTGAGGGTTGAGGACTAAATCTATAACCCAGTAGTTAAGAGTTTATCCTCGAGGGGGCGACGGTAATCGAAATTATTCAGTTACATAGCACACCCTCGGGTTTTCGCCTTGTGCGGTTAATTGAGGGTACAAAATGACTGCATGTCATCTGGGCAATATATGGTATCTAGTGGCCAGTCCACTAGATACCATGTAGGTAACCAACAATATTAAAGGGGGCTTTGTTATTAGTGTACTATTGATACCCATCATCATTCCCCCTTATCCAGCTCCAGCCGGGTCAGGGTATTTATGGCACTTCTCCACTGTCCTCTTTTCTTCCACCATTCTTCTTCCACGATCTTGTCCCAGTCCAGATTTCTTTTTCTTATGCTGCTCTTCACTGAATCAATCCACCTTGTTCTAGGTCTTCCCCTTGCTCTTTGCCTCCAGCATCTGTCTTGGTATTCTATTTTCCTTCATCCTCTTTACATGTCGAAACCACCTTAGTTTATTCTTCCCGATTCTCTCATTTAGTTTTCCCATCCCAACTTCCTTCCTAACATCTTCATTTCACACTCTGTCTTTCCTCGTCTTTCCAGTTGGAAAGACAGATTGGTTTAGGAACGAGACTGGACTAAGACAGGGGAGTGTGTTGTCACCTCTTTTGTTCATAATGGTAATGGATGAAATTGTAAAGGAAACAAAGGAAGCCTATGGAAATATAGAAATGAAGTTACTGTTATTTGCAGATGATATTGTGGTCTGGGGAAGGAACACCGAAGAAGTGCAAGAACAACTAGATGCACTGAACGAAAATATTCAGAAGTACGGCATGAAAATCAGTATAGAGAAAAGCAAGACCATAGTGATGATAAGAGGAGAAAGACAAGGAAAAGGCACTGTGAAAATTGGAAGTCACAGTTTGGAAATTGTGGACTATTGATACTGATATGGTGTTATGTTTTGGAGATGGTGAAAGAAGGAATACTTTGGTTGTTAGGTTTTAAATGAAAAAGAATGAGAAGAAGAATTGTGGATGTGATAAGTGAGATAAATAAAGAAATAAGTAATATTTTGAAAAGGTAATGAATGTCTAAGTAAAAAATATATGACATTTCAGGAATAGAAAAAAGTTACAAATTGCCCTTCAATGTGAGGGAGTGATTGCATGTTGCTGAAGATTTGAGCATATCCCTGAGTCATGTCCAAGTAAGAACCACAGTCAGTCCTTTTATTACTTTTCTTGTGTGCGTAACACCAAGCAACCCCTATCAGATTGAGAACTTTAAAAAGGAATAATTACAGTACTATGTTTCCCATGTAAACGAGGGATCAGGTCCCTCCATTCAGAAATAAAAAGTTGATGACAGCCAACAATGGAAATATTTTATAGCAGGACTAGCAGTAGTACCCGGCTTCGCCCGGTGGAATGATGATAATATTTCAGTCTCCTTAACACTCAACGTCATTGATGAAGATGATACTGACGACGACTGCTATTGAACGGGTATAATAAACTTACACTCTAATAGAAATACATATTTTTAAATTACCGGCGAGTAAGACTGTGGTGTTGCCTAGTAGTACTGTATAATGGGCGTAACATCTAGGTCATTTTCCCTTTTGATGAGGATGACAATGAAGACTACTACTACTACTGAACGGGTATATTAAACTTACAAACTAATGGAAATACACATTTTATAAATCACAGGCAATGAAGACTGTGGTGTTGCTTAGTAGTACTGTATAATGGACGTAACATCTAGGTCATTTGCCCTTTTGATGAGGATGATAATGAAGACTACTACTACTGAACGGGTATATCAAACTTGCAAACTAATGGAAATACACATTTTAAAATCACAGGCCATGAAGACTGTGGTGTTACTTAGTAGTATAATGGACGTAACATCTAGGTCATTTGCCCTTTTGATGAGGATGATAATGAAAACTACTGTTGAATTGACACGACAAACTTACAAACTACCGTGATAGAAAGAAATATTTCAAAATTCACAGGCGATGAAGACTTATTGTGTGTGGTGATTAGTGGTATAATGGGCGTAACATCTAGGTCATTTGCCCTTATGATAATAATAAGGTAATGAAAAATGACTACTAAACAAACATGGTGTAATTTTAAATCGGATATAGGCAATTTAGATTTCTACCTTCGATGTCTTCCAAAGTCTGAACGTTATTTTCTGGCTTAGGCCTATACTCGATGCATGTAGTGAAAGAGCTTATCGAGTACTGCCCGGGTCCAAGCTGCACGAATCGCAGATGATGACGATATATGATGACAGACGTTCGGGGGGTTCCCGGTCCTATTCACATTGACCGGTGAATCACTCACTCTTTCGTAACACTACAGTGGTTTGAGCAAAGACCCTGTATGAACATCAGCATAGTCAGCAATACCAGGTAACACGGCGGGGTCTGGACATTTCTCTCATGTCAACTCGCGATGAATCAGCAAGCTATTCTCACACCTGGCCCCCTCCTCCACCCTCCACCCACCAGGGTATCTCAACTTGTGGGACGTGGGTTTGCGACCACGGGACCCCAACTGAGTCCGGCATTGCTTCTACTTACTGGTGCCGGGCTCCTTTCAGTTCTCTTTCCTGTCAGCCTCCCTTGGTCAAACTCTTGTTCTCTTCCGACCCCGATGGTATCAGGGTATCCGAGGCATAGCGACTCTTTCACTTTCCCGCCTTAATTGGCCCTTGTCTAATAATTCCTGATAGCCTCATTCTTCGAGGTGTCAGCCTTCTTTTTCTTTTCTTAATATCTCATGTCTTCTGCTCAAGACCCTCAAGGAGGCAGGGTGTGTGTAGCCCCACCACTTCTGGTGCACCCTGGATAGTGCTACATCCTCAAGGGCTCATGGCTGGTGAGTTCGGGAGATGGCAACCCTGAGGGTTTCCTGAGCGGGTCCGGTTTTACTCCTTTTTTACATTGCCTTTGGGACGGACCCTGTCCTCTTTCCGGAAATGGAGTGGTCTGTCCGCAATTTCAAGCAGACAATGTTACTCGCAGGATACCAAAGGGTAAGTATACAAATTTTGGTTCTGAACGGTGAAACGGTGTAGATTTGTGCCAAAGGGCCTAAATGCAGGGAATGGGGTGATCTGTCCGCAATTTCAAGTGGACAGGGTTACCCGCAGGGTTCGAAAGGGTAAGTATACAAATTTTGGTCCGGATCGGTGAAACGACATAGATTTTTGCCAAAGGGCCTAAATGCAGGAAATGGGGTGGTCTGTCCGAAATTTTAGGTGGACAGTGATATTCACAGAGTTACAAAGGGTAAGTATACACATTTTGGTTCAGATCGGTGAAACTGTGTAGATTTTAGCCAAGGGGCCTAAATGCAGGGAATGGAGTGGTCTGTCCGCAATTTCAAGCAAACAGTGTTACTCGCAGGGTACCAAAGGGTTAAGTATACAAATTTTGGTTCTGATCGGTGAAACGGTGTAGATTTGGGTCAAAGGGCCTAAATGCAGAGAATGGGGTGGTCTGTCCGAAATTTCAAGTGGACAGGGTTACCCGCAGGGTTGCAAAGGGTAAGTATACAAATTTTGGTTCGGATCGGTCAAACTGTGTAGATGTTTGCCAAAGGGCCTAAATGCAGGAAATAGGGTGGTCTGTCCGAAATTTTAAGTGGACAGTGTTATTCACAGGGTTACATAGGGTAAGTATACAAATTTTGGTTGAGATCGGTGAAACGGTGTAGATTTGGGCCAAAGGGCCTAAATGCAGGGAATGGGGTGGTCTGTCGGAAATTTCAAGTGGACAGGGTTACCCACAGGGGTCCGAAGGGTAAGTCTACAAATTTTGGTTCAGATCGGTGAAACAGTGTGGATTTGTATACATAACAGACAGACAGACAAACATTGAGCTTTATATATATAGATTGCAAAATACAAGAAGGCTAAAGGATAGCGATTCCAATGATCAACAAAAGAACAAATATTTTTCCAGTTTTTCCATGAGATTTTTTTTTTTAACTTCTTAAACCACCAGAAAATCATTGAATATCAACTGCAGGTTGCCTATTGACAAGTTTGATCGAGTAATTACTCTATCTAAACTGCATTACTTGAAAGTTGACATTAAAACATATTCCAGTGGGTAATTTAGTGGGGGGAACACATCTCCCTGATCTCTACACTATGTAGTATAATCATGCAAACTAAACATGTACATACCTAGTGGCCACATCCGGATGGGGTACATAGAAGTCTTTCCTAAAAGGTGGAAGTCTGCTAAGGTCCCAATGAGGTTTACGAAGGTTTCCACCCGGTTGAGATCGCTTTCCTCGACCACCACCTCCAACACCACCACCACCACCACCACCACCACCTCCTCCACCACGACGATCATCTCGGAATCTGTCACGATCTCGACTGCGACTGCGATCCCGCCTACGGTCTCTATCCCTGTCGCGATCTCTGTCTCGATCTCTGTCACGATCTCTGTCACGATCTCTGTCTCTATCTCGATCTCTGTCTCTGTCACGATCCCTGAAAATAACAATTCACTTAATTAGACAAATCAGAATGCTTATCACAATAACTCTAATTCATCTTCCTCACATGTAAAGTGTTGGTCAAAACAATGAGGTGTTGAGTTGGCAGCCAGTACAAGGTAATAGAAAGTACCAAGTTGGTAGTGCTGGGAGCAAGATGCTGAGCACCTCTGGGTAGTGTCTGTGTAAATAAAAAACTAAGGTGTGTGTGAAGGCGTATGAATTGTAGTATGAATTGTGAACCCTTTTCCGAAGAGTAATAAAATATGTATTTCGAATGAGTCTATGTCATTTTAAAGTATTGAACCTAACAAAGGATGCCAATTACATTGCAAGACCTGGTATCGGCAGTTGACAGAGCATCTCGGATGTCTCTGTCCGCGCCTCGGCTCCATTGTTGCAATCAGTGGGCAACGACCAGCCGAGTTAACTGTTGGGATAGGGCTTACTTGGTCTAACATCACTGCCATACCCTGCACTATTGAGATCTGGTCGGTGCTCGGGTCTGGCAACAACCTAACGGACGACCGCTCCTTAACAGTTGGCGCGCTTCGCTTTCTCCGACGGTTTACAGGAACTTACTATAAGATTTCCTGAATTATTAAAGAACAAAATTATGAATCCCTATACATATAAAAGGAAAATTTTCTAAAAATATTATTACGGTATTCATGTTTCTTCTTAAAGAAATCTGATCGTTGTGCAACACTGCAACCTTATTACTGGCCGCCACTGCCTAATAGAAGAGATATTTCTTTTGAAATTTTTAGGAGAAACACCCAAATTCCATGCTCTTTCTATTGATTTTAATTTGGCACCAGTGCTTACTTGGCACACCTGGTTTGGCACGAAATACCACATTGGGCGAACTGCTAACTGCTTTCTTCTCTTGACAGCATACCATATTTGGGAGACCATTAAAGAACTGGGGGGTTTTCCTGAAAATGTGAGAGATATCTGACACTCACCTACCCTCATAATTTCTCAGATTTACACATATGCATAACTGCCAACCTTTCAAAGCGGGAGAAACAGTGTAAAATCGTGAGTCTCCCGCCTAAATCTGGAGAATTGGCAGGTATGCATTTGATAGGTTTAAAAGAGTTTTATTCACATGCCAGATTTAAATTGTCTAAGTGCTACTGGGTTCTCTTGAGATAAGATTTCCATGCATAAAATTGTTAAGTTTTGCATCATACTTGAACCGTTTTTATCTGGTTCATTATATTATTCATATTATTATTATTATCATTCTTTCATCTCATATTATTGTGACATACCTTTCTCAGTCACTCCTACTGCGTTCAAACATGGTATTTCCCCTGTAACATTTCAACTTATGGTGAAACATTTCCCCTCTACTAACTCTGTATGTACGTAAAGCCCAAGCATAACGTGCTGCCAAGACTTACTTTTAAAACCAATTTTAGAGGAAAACTCCATCAATCAATACTTGTATATTATGACATTTACGTCGGGTACATGTTTCGGACCAGTTAAAGGTCCTTCTCTCTGCCCTGAACTTCAAAACATTGCACAATCAATCATGATACAACATCAACATAATACTTGTAAAACATGCTATACATGAAAACATAATTGAAAACACTCAAGTTAAAATACATTAAAAAAACACATTAAAACACTGTTAAAAATGTACTAATGTTTGTTGCATCATTGTGAGACGATTTTGTCCAGTGGAATGATTGACCACATGAGGTTTTTTATGAACAGACTTGTTTTTAACTTTAAGTTGCGCTGTAGAATACGATGCGTTATGTTGATAGTGGCTATTGACATTCATTGTGTTGACACTATAAGATGTAAACTAATGGGACCATTAAATTGAAATTTTATGAAAAGTTTAAAATTATTTAGAAACCCTTAACCATAATTCCGACAAAATGCAAACTGACTTACGCCTGTTGGAAGTTGAGAGGAAGGAGAATGGGCCGATGACCCTGGCCTGTCTATGGAGTTAACCGCGAAGGAAATAAAATTAACTATATGTAAGAATAATAGAAGCTTCCTGGTGGAAGAAAACTAACTATATAAAAGAAGAAAAGGAAAAATGAAAGTGGTGAATAAGTACGGTATGAATGACGAAAACGATTCAAAAAAGTTACCTGGTTCAATGTGGTCTGTATGGAGGTCACTGGTGGAATACTGTTTAGACTATGACTCGTAAGATGTGTGGTCTCGCGGCGGGGAAACAGAAACGCGTGAGGGAAAGAGAAGGAGGGGAGTGTTTTGGGGGAGGGGGATTTGTGGTCTGGGGACAGAATCTATAGTGGTTTTTAAATCTGGTTCTAATTATATGGTCTGCTAGCTTATCATAAAGAACGTTGGACTCCCAATAAATTTCATTAAGATTTTCTGCTGGGTTGGATCTCTGAGCTGAATTGATTTCAACCTGTTCCAAGACATTCATTGTAGATCCCTTGTTGTCAAAATGGAGGATGTGTAAATCTTTGTTTATATCTGAAAATTTGTGGCCGGTTTCTTGCATGTGACTAGCCATTGCCGAGAATTTTTTCATGGCATTAACATGCTCAGCATGTATCGTAAAAAACGCTCTCCCGGTTTGACCTATGTAATTAGCATGACATTGTTGACATTTCAATTCATAGACACCTGATCTACTAAATTTGTTACTTTGGTTAATTTTTGTGGAGTGTTGTCTTATGCGGACACAAAGAGTGTACCTCCGACTTAGGAAAGGTTTCGTGTTCATTTCCGTACCCAGTGGGCTTCCTGCCGGCAGACAGTGTTGAGTCTGGAGAGAAAACGAACCTATCTCAAGCCAGTCCGCTCACCGGATAATATTGCTGCTGTGAGATCGGCAGTGGCACGGAGCCCCTCCGAATCCACCAGATCTGCCTGTGTTCAGCAGCGCATCTCTCGTCGGTCAATTCAGAGAATACTGCAGTCTGAGCTTGACCAATTCCCACACAAAATGACAACAGGTCATAAACTAACTGTGCTTGACAAGCATGGGCTATTGCAGAAGGTAATTCCGTACTGCACAACACATGGTTCAGTGATGAGGCACGGTGGTGTGAACAAACTGAATTCCCGGTTTTGGGCGAAAAAACGGCCTGCTATTGTGCACAAGGTTGAGAGTCATGGTGTGAAAGTGTGTGGGCTGCAATTTCCAGGCATGGAATTATTGGGCCAATCTTTATCAATGACACAGTCAATGGTGCGCGTTACGGACAAGTTGCAAATAGTTTCCTTCCACAACTCTTTGCATCACGACTACCGATAGAAACACAATTGTTCATGCAAGATGGAGCTGGTCCGCACACAGCAAATGTTGTTCTGGACTTCCTGCATAGACATTTTGGGCCCTGTGTGATGTCCCATCGATATCCCAAACATTTTCAGATCTTAATCCCTGCGACTTCTTCTTGTGGGGATATTTGAGGGAGACAATCTACCGCCAGAAACCAGAAAATGTACTGCAATTTCAAGCAGCCATTGTGACTTTCTTCCGAGGGTTGAGCGAGGACATAGTGTCGTAGAGTGGTCACAAACATGCAGGTTCGTCTCGA
Organism: Meconema thalassinum; assembly: GCA_946902985.2. Lineage (NCBI taxonomy): Eukaryota > Metazoa > Arthropoda > Insecta > Orthoptera > Tettigoniidae > Meconema > Meconema thalassinum. The sequence continues at coordinate 347,612,595 of OX336390.1, forward strand.
AGCTGTTGTACGCCGAGGAGGTGGGCATCTTCAACATGTCCTACATACTGACTAATCACGCACATTACAGTGACTGTTGTAATGCCATTCTTTATTAAATATGTTGTATATTAAATATGCTATAAACAATTTCCAGTGTAAGCTGATGGACTGGAATCCGGGCTAGCCATAGGAAACAACAACAATTTCCAGTGTGTGACATTTCGTGCGCCAGCCTGTACAAGGACCTTCAGTTGAATGTTGACCTCTTTAAGGGTTGTGATATTGACAACGTCACATATGTCCGAATATTTGGAACTATTCAGCTTTCCATGACGAATAAGACGAGATGTCAACTTTATAATGTTCCTCGACCAAAACAATAGTAAAGAAAAATTTTAATCGATGCCGCCGACCGTCAGCTACCATCATCTAAGAAGCCCTGAATTGACCGTCCTCAATTCTATACTAGCCATCTAATTGGACTGTTATTCATAAACAACAGTCGCTTCACTACGGCATATTGTTAAGTATTATAGAGAGGGAACACCATAATATTTGTTGCTCTACCTCAAATCATAAGTGTCCTTCGACAATAGGCAAATTCTAGATGCTTTCAATTTAACATAGCCCTACGTATGCAAGAATCTCCATAGATTGATTACATTTATTTTAGAGATTGAAGACATTGTGAACAAAATGAATGGTTGTGCATAAACAGTATTTTAACGTGTCAAAAGACAAACTTAACAAGAACTGAATGACTGAAAATGCGAGGAGCATTACATGCTGTATTCATGGTTGTTGTTGAATTTTAGTTAATGTGTTTTAAGCTCGTAGTTTTTAATATGTTGTGGCTTTGTATATTTGTGATGTGTATTTTGTATTGTTTTATTAGGGGATTTCGAATGTGTCATACGATGTTTGTAGTACCAAAAGAGGGCTGAAGAAGGAGACAGTAGGGTCTCCGAAACATGTACCCATAGAATTGTCTATAAGTAAAGTATTGATTCGGCGGAAAATTCAGGTTTTACTTACTGTCGAACCGAATAGTCGGATCAATTATGTATCCCTCTGAAGAGTCGGGATTGAATGAAAGCAATGATGCTAATTCTCCGGTTCCTGCCTTCAGTTGCTATATCGTGCACTTCTTCGTATACTGTGTAGGACTTCTGTCTGAGATCATTGGCTATTAGTGATCTAGCAGCATGGTGGCGCGAGTTTCTAAGCATTTCACAGTGTTGTCCATATACTTTGGTTGTGCTTTTCCCCACACTCCTCTTTTTGTGAAGAAATTGAGTCCCATCTATGGGGAGATAAATAATTCTAGCTGCACCTTCCTCTCCCCACTGGTTGCCATTGTTGGCAACACGTTGTGTCCTTGCTGTATTTTTTATCGCTGTGTTGGTACCGTACTTGGTTCAGAATGTGGTTATGACCCTGACGTTTGTTGTCTGCGCCTGTCCCAAAACTCTCCTGATTCTCTAACAGTCCTATATGGCTTAAAAGCTATAAAGAAATCTTAAAAAAAAAACACTGGTCTAAACTTACTAACCCTAATTCAACATGCAAGTTAACAGGCCAAACGCATAGATTGAGTGGTGTGCAAGCTACCTTTGCTTGTTCTTCTTATACTCGATATGTGGAATGTGGTACAATTTAGAATTAGGTCAAGAATCCACACATCGTATCTGTACCACAACTGTATCTGTTACCTTAATAGGATATTAAAGAGCACTGCTCTATAGCTAACAATTACAATAATAAGGTGGCATATTTGTATTCTCGTGGCCAAGTAATTAAAACTCAGCAAATCTGCTAGGTTTTTGCTTATGTCTTCTGCGGAGTTTCGCCTAGGTACACCGTGTTGGGCTCATCATGGCAAAAAGATACAGATTTGCCGAGTTTCAATTACAACAATGTTGGACTAAAACAATATAAGTACAAATATTTCACCTACAGCAGCCGAGCAACAAGAAACTCCCAGTGAGCAGTGGCGAGTTTGGGCGGAGATGTAAAATATGGTGGCAGTGACTTTTGTTAGAGGCAAGACATAAAGGTCATCTGCGCCATAAAGGTCAACTGCGCCTATACAAACCTGAAATGCAGTGTAACAAGATCAGGAACACCGGGAGGCGTTTGCAAAAAAAGGCTGCACTTGAAGTGAATGTTAGCAGAAGGAAGGTAGCTTAATAGATAAGGGGCACACTGACATACGTTGTAATTAGGAGGCCAGCCATCCACACATTCTCCTAACTATATCTACCCTCCTGCTGTCGATTTTTATTCTTTATTCCATCTGTAATAGAGCTTCCACAGGAAAAACAATAGGTGAATCTATATAATAAGCCCTGAAGATTAAAAACCTTAAGTCAATATTAATTTGTACTATTTGTTGTACTTGTTTCGGCCACATTGTGGCCTTCCTCAGCGCAAACAATGTGAATAGAAAAGCAAGACTGACAGTACATGAAAATTTTTACCATAAAAGAAGGTTGTCCTCAAAAATATTTCTAATAAATTAATCGGAACATTTTCAGCATCTACTGTAAGCATGGTGAGTAAAAATGCATGATACTGATTTTAAGCGCCGGATCCTGTCGTACATACGCGCGCAGGGTCGCCGGGAATTGAGCTGTCACTGGCGGAGCGCGTGAGCAAGAATGTCCTTGCCAAGCAAAACTAAAGACCCTGTATTTCTTATCGTACGAAATACTGCCCTGAAATTGACAGGTCTTGATTCACAAACCTGGGACATGCTGGCTGAAGGCCGCTCAACTTGGCGCCGTACCATCTCGGATACTGTAAAGACGTTTGAAAGGGATCGACGCACACATGAAGAGGCCAAGTGTCAAGCTAGGAAACTTCGAGCAGCCCAACCACGTCCTCCTCCAGCAATACTATGCGACTTGTGTGGACGCTGGTTCCATGCCAGGATTGGACTCTTTAGTCACCGTAAACACATCCACAAACTGGACTGAAGGAAGAAGGTTTATACTCGGATTCGAGTTAAAGACGATGATGACTTTAGGGGCTAAAGAAGCCCAATCAATGTGTTCTCAATCAATGCATCTTATTTAACATTATAGTGGGATTATACTGTTCCGTGCCACCCCCTAGTGGCACTTTTGTTAACCGGATTACGGTGGGTTGAAGCACAACACAGATTGTTCCTTTACAGAAACGTATTAGCTTTATTGCGGCCAGAAAGATACACCACTCAATCGCAAATACAAGCAATTAGAACCTTACTCCAATTTCCTCACGGAGAGAACACTTCCCTTTTCAATTGTCAATAAGCCGCAGAAGTTAATCCCTCGTAATGAGGTGGCCCTGTGCGCTGGCTGGAAATATCTGCACTCGGCCTGTCACCGTACTACACACTGTTTCACAATTTACCACAATCACCTCTGTCGCACTGGAAAACACAATCGATCAAGACACAGTTCCGCTGTAGGCTTCTCACTCCCTAGCTGTCAAGAGAATCAGCTTCACTAGGGGTATCGCAAGTCACGTCACCAACAACTGTCGCTCAAGGTAAACGCTCGCACTAGCTCGAAAAACACACTCTACCCCGCTTGCTAGGTCGCTTTTATATAGCAGGCCGGTGACTCAATAAATGCTTCTAGACCCATCCAGGGTTCACGGCTTCTCGAGGTTTCCATCACTGGCTGAGTCACGAATATTCTGGACCATCCCTTTGTCCTAGTAGTCCTGTTGCGTAAGGCACACGTAATACACTGAGGCAGAGCACAGCCCAGCCCGGGGGCAGTTGTGACTCATGCGGCGAGCGACGAAACAAACTCACAGCCGTAACAGCACGTTGCTGAATTTACTTTAACTAGGTGAGATAGGTTGGATGGTTCCTCCGTTTGTTTAGGGGCTGGGACAACGCGGTCATGCAGCCCCGTGTACTTTGGATGTGTGTAGAATCTGCCTGATAACTGGTGTTAATTGTGATAGCTGTGTTATTGTGTGTTATATGTAATTCAGGTAAGGACTACAGATGGTCAGTTTTATGTAGTTCCTACTTTTGCTACCAAATGCTACCGTCAACAACACCTAGCTGCAAACTTGGCTAATAGATACCACCACAACGAAAACCTGACTGTGAACGTTGGAACTTAATAGCGTTAATCAAATTTAACCTACAAATTTTACCTTCACAAGAGTGTAGTTAATGGAAGGTTCTTTCACACCACATAAATCTATGACATGGGTCCACCGGCTTTACTTCCCCTCCGAAGGAAGGCATACTGAGGTATTTTTAACATACCTAAAAAATCCGATGACTTCGGCCGGGTTTGAACCCGTGACCTTAGGCATAGAAGCTCAGCATGCTACCAAATACACCACCAAAGCCCCCCAATATGAGATAATAGGCATGGAAATACAGCAATACTATTCCCTAATATGCAGCTATAGTAGCCTGCACACTGACTTATGTACATGAATAAGCCATTTCTCATTAATCACACCATTTGTGCGGGGTTAAAAATCGTAAGTATATTTGACTCCAGAATGATGACTTTATATTCCAAACATTGAATAATTTAAATGTTTCCTTTCGAAAAGGAAACGATTTAAAAATTAAAGAGCACTATGTGAACAAAACGTCTAAATTACACACATTACAACAAAAATGAAGACTATCAGGAAGGTACTGTAATTGTGAGAATAGGTCCTTGAGAAATGTGCATATACAGCCCCTTTTTTTTTTTGTTTGTTATTGATGCATTCTCTACTATGTTATTGTACTCCACAGTACATTTCGCCTAGATTTACAGCGAGTTAATATTGCACTTTATTAACTTCAGAGCCCAGGAGAACTATGTTTTAAAGTCACTTAGGGGCAAAGTGAATATACTTTGCAAAATATATTGGGATGTATTTCTATAAAAAGTAAATACACCTCCCGGGCAATGCCGGGTAAAATAGCTAGTTATCTATAAAACAATCATAGCCTATGTAAATCTTGTCAATGTTTTATTCTTCCATGTTTCAGTAAGATAGGAAGTCACAACTGTTCACATGTAGGTAAGATGACTGACTCCATCTGAGAGCAAACAACCAGATAAAGTTAATTAATCTTCCAAATTTATTTAGCACGTTTCAAAGAACTCGCTAGAATGAGCATAGTCCTCCAAAATGAAGTGTGCACATATTCCACAGAAATGAATTTTACACAGCCGTTTCCCTACTCATTATTAACATTATCATTACGGGAAAATGACCTTAATATTACGTCCATTATACTGTGCTACTTATCACCCCCTCTATCACCACAAAAAGTTCCAATTTTAAAAATTTGTTTTCTGTTAGTTTAAGTATCATGTACCAGTTCTGCAGTAGTATTCATTATCATATATAAAACAAATAAATCCACCGGGCGGAGCCGGGCACTACTGCTAGTTATCTATAAAACAATCGTAGCCTATGTAAATCATGTCAATGTTTTATTCTTCCATGTTTCAATAAGATCGGAAGTCACAACTGTTCACATGTAGGTAAGATGACTGACTCCATCTGAGAGCAAGCAACCAGATAAAGTTAATTAATCTTCCAAATTTATTTAGCACGCTTCAAATAGAACTCGCCAGAATGAGCATAGTCCTCCAAAATGAAGTGTGCACATATTCCACAGAAATAATTTTACACTTTAGCACAATTCCAGAATTGTATCCTAAAGCTTCTCCAAAACTGAAAAAACACATGCTTCTTGTCAAAGCCATCATACAAATCTGATGGGGAAATAAACACCCTGGTTGCTGAATGTTGCCTACAGGGAAAGGTTATCAGCACCTAGCAATATATCAAAGACACTATTATAAACATAGATTCAAATTTAGAACAAAATAATCTAAAATTCTGAAAAATTAATTTTAAATGCAAGAAAGTTCATAAATTTCAAAGGGATTATGATCAGTTAAAGAGTCCTTACACACATACAGTATATTTAAGTTGAGATCAGATTATGATTTTGAGCAAGACTTCTAGACTACAGTTCTGAATAATCGTAGCAATTAACGAGTAAACTACTGTAGATTCTGGCATCTACAACTCAATGTAAGAAAGTATGTAGGCTATGTAGTTACGAGACCATTATATTGCATATAAAACGCAGGCACCATCTTGAAATGATACAAGGGTGGAATACTGTCTGCCCTTAGCGGTCAGTTTGATCTTGAAGACTCACCACGTACCGTCCATACTCTGCGAATGGAAGGTATTATTAAGATTCAATTAATAATTATTTAAAATTAGAATATGGAAATGTAACATGATCACACACGAGCCAGATTTATTCCTGCCATAAAAATGCAAAAAGGAAATTTTATTTTGGGTGGTGTATTTATAGCCTATTTAAAGGGATAAAATTTAAAATTACATTATCCATTCAATTAAATTCCCCACTGTGTGATAAGACAATTTTACTCATTGGATTCTTGCGTTTTGCGTTAAAACTTGTTTCATACTCACGCTGAAGATCTCCAGCATTACAGGGAGCAAAAATTGGTTGCCAAATGAGCAGTAGCAGCTTCCAAGGCTGCTTACTGAAGACGTATATAACGAGTTTAACAAGCCCGTCTCATAACGCTGGCCTCTCATCTGCTCCTTCACAAAACAAAAATCTCTCGGCACGCCGGAAGACAGAGGTAGATTTCTCCGGGTAGAGAAAAATACTGTCGTATACCTACAAACGTTCTACACGTTTTGACACAAGCCCCATCTTCATATAATTCCAAAAATATTTTGCTCGTCCCTTGGCGTAACGGTAGGTCACATCATAAATTCTAACAAAAGTTTAAGGTAATTATTAGGGGATTATTGACCATTTTAAACGGTTTTGATATTGTTCGTATTAAGGGAGGTATGTTATTTTCTCTAAAAACTCCATTTTTCCCATCTCTTTGGTCAGGGGTTGGTGCTGTCAAAAACCTTTACATACATAAGTTTGTGGTCCTTATCCAAAGAATTTTTCACATAATAAGAAATTTATAGCGATATTTCACTTTTTCAAAAAAGCCCCCCCCCCCCATTTCCACCCCTTTGGTCCAATTTTGCCCATTAACGAGCTCGGCCGAGATTTTGAGTGGTTATATTAGGCTATATGTATAAATTTGAAAGTGGTTGGTGCAAAATGACGGTAGTTGCCGTATCCACAAGGAAGTGCTATAGATACTTCTGTAACCGAATTTACTCAGTTACATAAGCTCACCCTCGGGTTTTGGCCTTGTGCAGTTAGTTTGGGGTATTTTAATCGTACTTTATTATATTGGGTTAAAGTCGGGGAAGGAGCGGAGATTTTTATTGTGCCCGAGTGTATTTTTGTGGGCGGATTCATTTTCTGATGTTCCGAGCCAACTAGATTCGTTGTTTATTACTTATCCGTTTTTGGATATTTGATATTATAAAATATGGGGTTATTGCGATTTATTACGTTTTGGGTACAGGGATATAAAAGACTGTATTATTTTTGAGTAGAAGCATTATTTCATTTTGGTTTGGGGTTAATGGATTTATTTTGACTAGTAATGTTAACAGTTCTCAATTACTAGCTGTACTATAAGAAAGTTGCACACCCGGAAAACTTAAACGATAATTCAACTTGTTGTGGCAAGTCCAGGTATTTCCGAGGCTAAAAATAGCATGAACTCCCATGAACCGGCGATAAGAAAACTACAGAGTGACGTCAGAGTGAATTACGACTGTTAAATATTCATGTGTTGCCACGGATATTCCGCTTGGAGCAGGGCGCACACCAAATAGTTCCGGCAGAATGAAGCGCAGCCATGGGTGTAATGTATTCATTCGCCAGTCTTTAAAATGGAATGTTGAGAGTTCAGAAGTCGTCTTATTGCTTTATTGGCAGAGTCCAGATTTACTAGCGCTCAGGGTCGTTTTACGCGACAGGGTTTCCGTAACAAACAGCTAGAGATCAGGTCTTCTTGTTTAATAGGCTGAGTCCAAGTCTTCTCGCGCCCAGGGTCGGTCCGATAATCAAACAGCGGAGACTACAACTAGACATTCACTGAGCTTTGTGCAATTGGGTGACTACTTTTGTAAAAATGGTTGTGTTCGTAGACCATGGGTTGCTGATTGTATCACACCCTAAAGGACGATCATAAACTCACTTCATCTGTTGTGGAAGTCATGGGAGGATGTCATGGTGAGTGTAGATTCGTGTACAAACTGTGCAAAGTGCAAAAGTATAGGCAGATGATATGCGTGAAAGTCTGACGAGTGTAGATACAAATGTAATTCATTTATATACAGTAGGGTGGGTCGAAAAAAAAAATGTTAACGCTCTAGGTCCGAAAAGTTGCCTATTGCTTTAAGAAGAAGAATGATGTAATTTTTTTTGAAATCAGTTAACATCTTCAGCTCGCGCATTGCACGTAAAATTTGAGGAAAACATGTAAAAATCACAAATTTTCATGATTTTTTTTCAGCCGTTTAATTCTATTAAAACTATGGCACTCAAGTGTTATATGTCTAGTTCATAGCAAGAACTTATAAAAAATTATTTAAGATCATTTACTGAATGTTTTTTGCTTGCGCAACATCATTGAAAATGAAAATCCACAGCCTGCTTCCAGCCTCCGACCGGGTCAGGAATGGAATGAATGAAGCCCCCATCTAGCGGCGAGGATATGAACTGTGCCGGCTGCCGAGGCCTGACGCACTCCTCTGGGGCAATGATTAAATGAATGACAGATGAAATGAAATGATAGTGGAGAGTGTTGCTGGAATGAAATGTTGACAGGGAAAACCGGAGTACCCAGAGAAAAACCTGTCTGCCTCCGTTTTGTCCAGCACAGATCTCACATGGATTGACCGGGATTTGAACCACGGACCCAGCGGTGAGAGGCCGGCGTGCTGCTGCCTAAGCCACGGAGGCTTCGCAACATCATTGAAATTGTTAAAAAATGAGAAAATTACATGATTTTACTGCTGCTCCATACTTAGTTGTCTGGTACAAAGGAATTGTGCGCTCACTAAGTTCAGTTATAAACGGTAAGAGTCTTGTTAGGAAAGCAATGATCAGTGAATTTAAACCTCCTGAGGAAAATTGGGGCCTTTACTTCGATGGTAGAAAAGACGATACTTTTTTATAGAAAATGTGAACAATAAGCAATTTCGCATAACTATCAAAGAGGAGCACTATTCTCTTGTCCAGGAACCTAGCTAGGTCAGTCTATATAAGGCATGTTTCTCCCTCCTCCAGTTCAGCAGCAGACATAGCCCACAGTATTATCACTTATTTGGATGAAAATTCTGTTTCTTTGGAAACACTGGAAGTGGTAGGGTGTGATGGCACTGTGACTAACACCGGATGGAAGAGTGGTGTTATCCAAAGACTCGAACATCATATTGGCCGTCCCCTACAGTGGAGTGTGTGTCTCCTTCATTTTAATGAGCTGCCTTTACGACACATTCCAACATATCGATGGCTAGACTGCAAGGCCCAAATCTTTTTCTGGGCCAATTGGGCAACAGCTAAATGGCTGCGAAAAATTGCCTCCAGTTGCTTTTGAACCCATTGAGGTTTTCATTCCTGACATAGAAAGGAAACTACTGAGCGAAGACCAACAATATTTTTGTTAGATATTTCAAAGGCAGTAGCTTCAGGGACTTGCTCAGAAGACTTGGCCAAACGTGACCCTGGTCCTTTCCCATTCCCGATGGCTTACTGCAGCCAACAGAGCTCTGAGGCTCTACATAAGTACTTCAGACCCATCAGACAGTTTAAAAGACATTGTCGGCTTCATTTTGAAATCATATATGCCCTTGTGGTTTGAGATCAAGAAGAGCAAGTATTTTACTGATGGGCCAAACCACGTCTATCAAGCTATCAAAAAATCACAGTATTTATCCGAAGAACTTCTAAAAGTCGTCGATCCTATAATAGAACGCAATGCATTCTTTGCACACTCAGAAAATGTTTTATTGGCAATGCTTGTGGACGAAAGAGAGCATATTCGAGAACTTCGATACAGAAGAATTTTAAAAGCAAAGAAAGTTGTCCCAGAAAAGAAGTCAGAAGTTTTCAACCACCACAGCTAAACTTTAAACCTTCAGACTACACAGAAATCATTGATTGGAACAAATGTGCTTTGCATCCTCCCTCAATATTGCGAAACTTAAGTGAGGATGATATAAGGGAAATCATCAATTCTGCCACCAAGCCTGTTAGAGAAATACAAAAGTTTCCATGTCATTCCCAGGCTGTAGAGAGAACTGTCAAGCTTGTATCAGAGGCTTCCAGTAAGGTATGTGGCTTTGTTAACAGAGATGGCTATATCCGATCAACACTGAAGTCTCGGTCAGCTATGCCTCAATTCTCCACAAAATCAGATTTCAAATGTGTGGAGGTTTACAATATGTAAAATATGTTGTAAATTTGTACAAAATATATAAATATGTAAATATTGTAAATAGTATGAAATATGATCTAAATAGCACAACTTACATAAGGATGGAGGTTGGGTAGGGTGTGGGTGGAACTCTGAAGTGCTACCACCTCCTCGTGGTGAGTTCTGGATAGTTTTGTTCTTGCGAAACTATTTTTTTCTAGAGAAGAGTTGCAGTGAAAATCAGTAAAATTCGAAATTTCATAAGTTTTCTACATCAATTTTTGATCAGAAAACTTTTGTTAATTCAATTTAAATATTTTTTTAAGATATTTTATGCTCTAGACGAAATATCAAGGTTCGTATATAAGAGGTTGTCTCGTTCCGCGCGCATGCGCTCTACTCCCCCGGCTGATGACGTATTGCTCAGACCCGGCAACAGCCAACACCACAGTCTCCAGTAAGCTGGCAGCTTCAGCTATTCTTTATGGTGTTGTGTTGATGTGTTTATCTATTCTCGTTACGTGTCATTATTTAGTGGTGTTGGATAGTGAGTGCTTCATTAAGTACTGCTCTACACGTTTCCCCTAGTAATAGGTAAGTACTCGGTAAATGAAAGAGCCATTTGTGTATCATTAGCTTCGTGGTACGACCTGATAGTTTTGATGTTTTTTTATTTCTTTCAGTTTTCTACGATGCCTGGAATGAGATGCACGGTGGCTTTGTGTACAAACAGTCTTATTAAAACGAAGCGGGATCCCGGGAGTGCGCATATAAAGTATCATTCATTCCCCAAAGACAATTTAATTAGGCAAAAATGGGTGCTGTGTACTAGAAGAGACGGGAAGTGGAATCCGAATACTTCACAAATATGCTCTGAACATTTTACGGAGGATGACTATGAGAGGGACCTGAAAGCAGAATTATTGAATTTAATTCCTAAGAGAAAACTAAAACAGACTGCTGTGCCTTCACTTAAATTAGGAACTGATATACCCGAAGAAACCCAGGTGCAGATACGTGAACGTGAAATACGTAGTGAGAAGAGAGAAAATAAAAGAACTGTGAATCAAATTTTAGAAAGCTCGTACTCTGTTCAAGAAGTGTGTGATGACGTCCAAACTACAACGGAGGAAAATCAAATAGATGTTTTGAAGATGGAACATGAAAAGTTGCGACAAAAGAACGCAGAGCTGGAGGAGAGAATCGTACTGAAAAGCCAAGAAATTGGCAGGCTTAAAAGAGAACTTTGTAAAATGAAGAGAAAAAGGATTGATGAAACCAGAGTGCGTAAAAAGGCCCGGGAAATACTCGGTTCAGTTTTCACCGAAAATCAAATAGACAACCTTTTAAGTAAGAAAAAGAAAGTTAAATGGACAGACGATGAAATATCTCTTGCATTTTCCCTGAGATATATTAGTAAGCGTTCATATCTTTTTCTGAAGAAGAAAATGAACATTCCTTTGCCTGGACTGTCTACACTGCAAAAATGGGCATCAACAGTCGATATGAACAATGGTGTTCTCCAAGATGTTTTCCGCTTTCTGTGCATTGCTGGTTCATCTCTGAGCAAGAAAGAAAAAATTACGGTTCTTCTTTTTGATGAAATGAAAGTTAAAAGCGTCATGGAATATGACAGGAAAGGAGATGAAGTTATCGGGCCTCACTCCAATGTGCAAATAATAATGGCTCGGGGACTTTTTGCTCTATGGAAGGTGCCTCTCTTTGTTGATTTTGACGTGAAAATAACCTGCGAGATTTTAAACTCTATTATTTTAAAACTTTCCGATATAGGGTACATTGTAAAAGCATGTGTTAGCGACATGGGGGGTGGAAATGTTGGACTTTGGAAGGAACTAGGAATTAGTACTGAAAAAACCTGGTTCACTCATCCCTCTACGGAAGAAAAAATATACATGTTTGCTGACGCGCCACATCTTCTGAAACTAGTGCGGAACTGGTTTTTAGACACTGGGTTCCAGCTAAAGAGCGGACAGATTGTAAATAGAAATCCTATCGTAGCATTATTAAATGATCAGAAGAAAAGTGATCTCAAAATGTTGCATAATCTGAACGAAAGTCACATCACTGTGGAAAAGACTCAGAGACAAAATGTGAGGAAAGCGTGTCAGTTATTGTCGCACAAGACAGCTACTGCTCTGCAATTTATGAAACCGGGAGCTGATCCTCAGCTGGCTGAAGAAACTGGAAAATGTATTGAAATAATTGATAGGTGGTACGATGTGATGAATACATACACTCCCAACCCTTCAGGTAGACCTTCCAAGAACCCATATGGAAAAGATCTGGAATCTCAAGACGCAATTCTCAACGACATGCTTGAATTAATTGAAACAATGAGATGCTGTGGCAGCTTTTTCAGAGAGGAATCATCACATCAATTAAATCTTTGAAGTATCTTCTATTAGATTTGAAGAGTGTCCATGGTATTGAGTACATACTCACCCACCGTCTCAACCAGGACGCTTTAGAAAATCTGTTTTCTCAGATTAGGACGAAAGGGGGTCTGAATGATCATCCTTCTCTTTTAGACACATTATATCGTTTAAGAATGATTATTTTAGGGCGAAATCAAGGACTCCTTCAAAATAATTCTAATACAGGAACCGAAGATGATTCCGAATATATTCCAGCCAAAGTGCTTCGAATGTCTGGTGTATTATGCAAGAAGGAAGAGGATAATCCGGAGAAAGATAGCAAAATAGATGTCACCAAAGAAATGATTGCATCTTCGATTCCTGAAAACGAATTGAGCACCCCCCTAACTGAAATGGAAGCCAATGCATTGTTTTACCTTTCTGGGTGGGTAGCAAAAAAGCTTAGATCGACATGTCCAAACCTTGGTAGCTATACATTTACTAGCTCTGAATCGCAGACTATGAATCCACAAAATGCATGGATCAAAAGTTTGTCGTTCGGTGGACTCGTAGAGCCTTCTGAAAGCTGGAAAAAAGAGGCAAAATTGCTAGAAGATGAATTTAAGAAGTACCATGGTCTCAAGAGCATAAAAAGGGGTAAATTGTGCATTACCAATTTGGTTGAATCTCTTTACAAGAAATATCCTGAAATAAATCGTGTAGTGGTAGAGACATTCGTTCGACAGAGGACCTTCATAAGGTTTTGAATATTCCCGAAGGGAATATGATGTAGTTTCCATTTGAGCGGATGAATTATCAATAAATGATAAAAATGGTCCGGTTAGCTCAAACAATGCCAGCGTTTCGCCCCAGTGTCTGTACCAACTGACGAGCCCAACGGCACACTGGGGCGAAACGCTGGCATTGTTTGAGCTAACCGGACCATTTTTATCATTTATTGATAAGAGGACCTTCATACGAATGAAGTTCATGAATGCACTGAAGACAACACAGGGGAGCTACAAGAGGAGTAATGAATGTTCAGTCTCTCATGACAAAATATCCAAGAAGATGAAAAAATACACCAGGTGAATATATTTTCAGGCTTGAACGCTCGATTGAGTTCGTGAACAGTGAGCAAATGTACCGGTAATAGTTTTCCCTACTTAATCTCAACAGTATAATTGAGCATGAATTTTAATAGAATTAAAACGGCGCTGTGTATTGTACATTATGTGAACTTTAATAATTATGACTCAATTTTGAAGCTTCAGAATTCTCGTTCTTTGTCGATTCGAATAACTTTTATATTTAATTATTCATGATGATGATGATGATGATAATTGTTGTTTTAAGGGTCCTAACTCTAGGTTATCGGACCCTAATGGTTTGGGTGATAGTGAAAATGAAAGATGATCAAATGAAACCTACAACTAAAACTAACTACTCTCTTACAAACTAGAAGAGGAAATGGTAAACAAAAAGTGTATTTACACGCTCTGATTATTTAAAGCTCTATTATATTAAACTGCATTTATAGCTACAAGTATCACGAGTTCTTATGTTGTACATCAACCCCGTGGTTACCTTCTGCAGTAGAGCAAGGCTAGCCGTAAAAGTAGTCCCATCCGCTCAGCGCGAGTCGGCTGATGACGTCACGCAGCAGGGGAGCGCTGTTACCACAGACCTTATGAGAACGAGGCAACCTGTTCTCTACAAGCCTTGACGAAATATAACATTTAAAAAATATTAATTTAAATACTTTTTATTGCATTGAAAAATGCATGAAAATTTGTGATTTTCAAATTTTTTCTCAAACTTTAAGTGCGATGCACGAGCGGAAGATATTAACCGATTTCAAAAATTTTTACATCATTTTTCTTTTTAATGCAATAGGCAACTTTTCCGACCTAGAGTGTTTTAAAAAAAATACATTTATTTTTTTCGACCCACCTTAATATACAGTGCTCTCTCGGTAATCCGGCATATATCGGACCAGATCACTGCCGGATTACCAAAAACGCCCGATTACTGGAAAATATCGAGAAAAACGCAGATATCATTTGAAAATCAGTTTTAATTACATTGTACTAGACAAAGTAAAAAAGTACGAAAATACATCATATAACTCACGTTATTCATTGGAAATAAACGGCTGGAAATATGCATCAACTGTCTTTTGCTTTTACGGTTGAGAGACACTTTGAGAACTTGTTCCTGTAACCTTCTTGGAAATCATCCTTTTTTGTAATTTTCCGGTAAAATTCCCTGACCTTTCCTTTAAGGATTTCACCAGAAATTGGTGTGATCTTACCACGTTCTTGTAAAAACCAAGCATAAAAGCTATCGTCAACTTTAGGGTTTTCAATGTCTGTCGTTTAATTTTTAAATTTTCAATCGTCTTAAAAAACGACTTTATTTTATCACTGTTTTTTCTTATGTCATGAACTGTAGCTCGACCAACACCGTATTCGTTAGCAACACTAGTTAACGTTTCGCCCTTTTCAAGCCGCTTTAGGATTTCATGTTTATCTAACAAAGGAAGAGTTTTATGTTTACGTCTTTTCTGCACGGATGCCATCTTCAACACAACACTACTACAGTACAAATGTCCTACACTAAGCACCTGAGGGGGGTGTGCGAGAGTCATCGCTCTTGGCGCCAATGCATTGTTTACTCAGACACTAGTCTTGTCGCTGCGTGGGAAACATTGTACAGTATTGGGGACGCATTATCAAATCAAGTGTTGAGCTCGTACTCGAATAGAAAACGCCGGATTACTGGGAGTGCCGGAGAGCTGAGATGCCAGATTACAGAGGGAGTACTGTATATAGGAGACTGATGCCTAAGGTCTGTAATGACCATAAGTGTTTGTTGCTCGAGGAGCGTAAATTTAGTGAACAAAGGTACTGTATCATAACATTGAGTGCATTGAAGGGTATTTTCTCGTGTTGTAAATTATGTATATATGCGGAGTACAGCCAATCGATTGTTTCTTTTAAAATTCTTGTGTGTGTTTATTCCTGTCTTGCTTGATCCTGGTACATCAGCGAACGCATGTTCAAATGCCCCATAATGCTGTACAATTGGAAGCTGAATCACACACTATGTCACACAACTTGTCCAAAAAAAAGTGTCAGAAAGTCATAGTTTTAATAGTTAGGTTTATAGTAAAGCCATCATTACTTCCGACTTGACGTTTCAGTGCTAGGCTAGAGTTTCGTTCGCTAAATCGCCAGATCGTGAACGAAACTCATTTTGTCGTGATATATCGCTTTAAATATCTGCCTGTAATTCTCCAGTTAAAGTGATTTTCCTTCTGACCGCTAGATAACTCTAGGGTAACACTGAAATGTCAAGTCGGAAGTAATGATGGCTTTACTATAGTGATTGCTCTGTCAAAGATTTTAGATGCAGTTAGTTTCAAAGAGGGAGCACCTTTTGTCCAGTCTTAATAAAGTAGCATAATAAATGTATTTTTATCTATGTTCAGATTGACCACATTGAAAGAATTGCATTATTGTTTTTAAATCCTTCCCCCTATGTAACTAAAAATTTTATTTATCCTTGTATGATTAATCCGGGGGCAGAGTTTCCTTCTATTTCCAAAGATGTCAAAATTAACCATTAGTAATACATTTTCTCGAACTCTGGACATCTTCGACTCCGGACATGAGGCAGTAATGTGAGTAATTTGTTTGTTACAATTTTTTTCTGCTTCATTATCAGAAATACTCTATTAACCGCAGTATATGTGTGTAAACATGTCTGTTCACATTACGAGTGTTTTGTTAACGTAACGGCTATAATCATGTATGTCAGCTGATTCGCGTTAGTGGACAGGCAACACCGTGTAGCCAGCCTGGTGAACTGCCAAGTCGGAAGTAACCATGGCGGCAGTCTAGACCAAAAATTGTTCCATTGCGATGCGGCCGCGTTTGGGGAATATTTAGGGATCTCCGTGACGTCACCGTGATGTCGCGGCTGACGTATTGACGCTTTGCCTGCCGGGAGTCGGTGCGCATGCTTGTCAGCTGATTAATACGTCAGTTACCCGCGCGGTGTTGTTGGAAGAAGTCGTCCATTTTTTCACCTGTTAGCGGTTGGTAAACGTAATTTTAACAATTATTATTCCTGTGAATAATTTATAGAACAAGATTTTGATATTAGCAGTGTCGTGTGCGGGATTGTGTTGGCGATTTGTAATGAAATTGTTGAATTCGAGAATGGCGTTACTAGTTAGCGTTTTGATATTAGCAGTGACTTGTTCGCGGGTTGTGTTGGCGATTTCTACGAAAATTGTTGATTTCCGTAAGTTGTCGCAATTAATTGACGAAAGTGTTATGTGATTCATTGTGTGGACGATAATTACTGCTTCTTCTACATGGGGAATAATACGGCCTGTGGGATCCATTGGTGAGTGTTAATAAAGTTGTTCATATATTTCTTTTGGTTGTTGCTGGTAATTGAAAAGTTGCACTGTGTGGGGGAATACGCCTGGTAAAATAGGAATGGGTGGGTAAAATATAGGCAGAAATTGGCATTTACAAGAACCTATATAGGTAATTTTTGGATGGTTCATACAGTATGTCTGTGAGGCGTTATTAAACAGCATGTTAAGGATAATGAGTTTTAATTGAGATACAAGTATTTGCAGACAATATTGGAAAACAGAAAAATACCGAACCAGAAGGGGGGGGGGGGTGCAGCCCCGCCCCCCCCCCTCCCACCAAAAACAATATTATTGACAACTTTGAAAAACAAACGAAACTACACAAAACCATAACATTATTGACCACAATGTTTTATAAGAATATTACAATGTGTTAGCGATAGGTTGTGTTTGTGGTTTTGATGGAAATTAATACGTCTGCCAGCAGCTAGGTTAGGTTTGTGTATGCCTGGGAAATGTGTTAATGTACCGTATTGATGCCAATTGGCGATGATTACAGACCGCGATCGTTTGTGCATAACTTTTTTATAAAAACAAATTGGCTTCTTTTGTGATGTTATCATCCACTTGACGAAATGCCTCTCTGGTAAGATTATGGGAAAATCCTTGGTTATAGGTTATATTGGGTGGTGACAACACAATAACAGAAAAGAGCATAAACAACCTTCGAAACGCATTGTGTTTAGTCATCTGTAATTGATTTTATTTCCCTACCTCAATTTGATACGCCGTACATACGAAAATGTTTTAATTGAGGGTTACATTTATACGATTTTGTATTGGAATGGGTAATTGGTCTACTTAGCTAAATTATGTCGGCGATATTTACGAAAATATTCCGATATAAGGTTATATTTTTAAAATTTTGTATCTGTATCTGTAATTTGCCTATATAGCTGAATTTTAGATGGCGATAAACATCGTAATTTATTTTAATTTTATAATTATAAAACATTGTATCGAAATCTGTGATGGACCTATATAGCTCAATTAAAGATTCCGATGCGCAGAAAAACTTCGCGATTTTAATTGATATTTTTAATATTCCGCATCGAACTCTATAATTGGCCTATGTAGATCAATTACAGATTCCGATATACTTTGTAATTTTTCTACGCATCGGAATCTTTCATTGAGCTATGTAGGTGAATTGCAGATTTCGATGCACGGTTTTCCAATTATGAAATTGCAAGAATTACGATGTGTATCGGAATCTACAATTGATCTATATAGTCCAATTGTAGATTTCGATGCGGAAAATTGAAAATATCAATTGAAATCGCGAAGTTTTTCTACGCATCGAAATATGCAATTGAGCTATGGTAGGTGAATTGTAGATTTCGATGTACGTTTTTTAAATTATGAAATTGTAAGAAATACGATGTGTATCGGAATCCATAATTGATCTATATAGTCCAATTGTAAATTTCGATGCGGAAAATTGAAAGTATCAATTGAAATCGCGAAATTTTTCTACGCATCGAAATATGCAATTGAACTATTTAGATGAATTGTAGACTTCGATGCAAGTTTTTTTAATTATGAAATTGTAAGAAATACGATGTGTATCGGAATCTATAATTGATCTATATAGTCCAATTGTAGATTTCGATGCGGAAAATTGAAAATATCAATTGAAATCGCGAAATTTTTCTACGCATCGAAATATGCATCGTATTTATTACATAGCTCAATTATAGATTCCGATGCGTAAAAAAATCTCGCGAATTCGAAGGTTTTTGTGTTTCCCCACCCTACCCCTATTACCCAGGCTTTTCCCGTAAGCTTGCTAGAGGAGTGACGTCGTTGATGACGTCATGATAGACGCCATTTTGTTTTAGGGGAATTTTATCGCGGCGGCATCGCAATGGAATATTATCCCGCCAATAAAAACACCCCTGGTTTTAGTCATGCACAGTGGGGGTAGTCACGCATAAATAATCTTTATCCAGGCCAATGGTTTTGCCAATTATTTCTTTTTTCACATAATTACAATGTTACGTGTGTCTTATTTCGTATCGGACATGTTGGCAACTAGTGACGTCAATGTGTGCACCTCCTCGTGAGCGCTTTGGCAGCAGTTTAACATACTAAATAGGATGTCTTATTCAGTGTTACCTGAAAATGACATATTGTGCAAGTGTAGAATCCAGGTTCACCAGTCCTGATCAATTACCATTTCGACTAAGACATGCGAACACTCCTTAATTAATGGGAAACCATTATAACATGCATCGCTTGACCATGTGCTTCTAATAAAATACAACATGCCCTCATTTTGTTTTCTTTATTAAAACATTCTATGCACATGTATAAGTTCTACCAACTTTTACCTTTCCTTGAAAAACGGTTAAGGTAAATGCACCAATGGTCGTCATGTTAAGACAGATTTATTCGTACAATCATTCATGGTTCCGTATTGATTAAAAGTCAAATATAAAGGGAACAGAATTCCGCCTGATCAATACAAAAGTGACTGAAAAGTGTTGTATTGATCAGGCGGAATTCTGTTCCCTTTATATAAGACAGATTTAGTCAAGAAAATATATACAGCCAGTACACCTTATACATTTTGGTAAATTTAATCAACAGAAGCACTGTACCTAACCTCAAACTCTACTCTAACACTAGGAAACTCTCAATATCAAAAACATTCCTTTTAGGAAAAATTACGTATTTTTTTAAAAAAAAGTGTGTTTTTGCCTTGTCCTCTGCACGATGTCTTTGGCTTTTTCCTATATTCGGCACCTGTTTGAACTAATTGCCGTCACATTGTTAGTTGCTTTGTCTGCTGTTTATAATGCATTTCTGGCAATTGTTGCGTAAGACACTGATGAATCTACTTGGAGGCTAACAATTACGAATAAAACAGTACCAGTTAATTATGTTTTTTTAATACAAGATGAAATATTTAAAATTTAAAAAAAGAAAAGCCGGCATCAAGAAGTGGGAATTGTAGTTAGAAGACATACAGGCATGAAAATATCATAATTCTGCTCTAAACACATTTATTATAAGTTATTTTTGAATTAACTTAAAGTGCAATATTAATAATAATTGAAATTCGAACAATATAACCACAAGAACGTGTATTGATGTAGGCTTCCCTGACCGGTGTTCAAGAGCGAATGCATTTTCCGGGCTGTTATGCAGTGATCTTTTTCTTTTGACGGAGGATGGGAGGCGTAGTCGCATAAAACGTGAGACCAGACCGTGGCATAACTTAACGTCTGCGTTGATCAATCGCCGAGGGTCTGACAAGATGGACTGTAAGTCGTTTTCCGCCAATTAACGGTAGGTTTTAATTTGATGTTCTGTAATATTGCAGCACGGTTTACTGTCAAATTTTAAGGAAGACAGGCTTGGATTTCTTTTTAGGAAAGATTCGCACCATTTCCTCCCTGGCCGCCCATCTTTGAATGGAGAGTCCCTCTTCTATTCTTTTGCAAATCGTCCTTTGTTACCAGGAACCCCACGTTTCCTAGTGAGATAACCCATTGAACTAACACCCTTTGTTAAAAAGGAACTTGGCCCCATCTTCCTCTCTCTAGTTTTACCTTTAATTTTGTCCGAGAAGGCGTTTTTCGGAACACCATTCCCCTCCGTGGCCGTTGTAATACTCATGCCGTCCTCCTCAACGACCTTAATAGCAGCTCCATCATCATCATCATCTTGCACAGTTTCCAGCCACTGGCCGGGTCTGTTTGGAACACAAGCCTCTCCAACGTCTTCTGTCTTCCCACCATCTCTCAGCCTCCACCCTTGTCCAGTCTTCTCCTCTCTTCTTCACGCTTTCTTCCACCCCCTTCAGCCACCTGTCTCTCGGTCTTCCCCTCGGTCTCTTTCCTTCCCACTTCGTCTCATGTACTCTCCTGTGTATCCTCTTCTCCTCCATTCGTTTTACACGTCCATACCATCTAAGTCTAGATTTCTCGATACCATCCTGTAATGATTCCTCCTTCATTAATTCTCTGGTCCCTCTCATTTCTTATTCTGACCATCTTTGTAGCTCCTCATCTCACTGGCCTGTATTTTGCTCTTCTCCCTTCCTTTCATAACCCAGGTCTCCGAGGCATACGTCAGGATAGGGACATAGTACGTCCGATATATGATTTTTTGCTGTTCTGAGGGACATCCTTGCTCCATAGCAGCTCCCATTTGCTGAATTTTGTATGCTAATTGAGAAATGTGCGTTAAGACATATTACTTGAAAGCAAAGATTTAGTCTTGAGATATTTTTCATCTCAACTTCAAAAGAATCCCCTTTAGCTCACCTAAAAACCCTAGGCCTAGACCTACTGATAATAATAATAATAATGTTATTTGTTTTACATCCCATTTAACTACTGCGGCTTTGAGAGACCCCGGGGTGCCGGAATTTTGCCCCGAAGGGGAATCTACAACGTAAATCTACCGAAACGGCTCCCTCGCGTTTGCGCACCCTCAAATTCCAGATGACTGCGCCAGGATTCGATCCTGCAACAGCAGGCGAGAACGTTACCGCTGAGCCACGCAGCCAGTGTAGACATACGGCCATCAAAGAGACAGATCTACATAATAACAGTACACTGTAAATGTTTATTGGTTCTGAAACTTTAACGCAAACTTGAACATTATCGTGCACTAGTGTTCGCCACGCATGTGCTCTAAAGTTTGTCAGCTATGACGATTATTGGACACGATCAAATGACAGGGTGCTTCAGAACTACAATATAAGTATATTGCCGCTGTTAGTTAGGTCTTACAAGGAGATATGACAATGTGCCAGTTTTCGTCACAAATGAAGAGCATTGGTAAAGTGCGTGTTTTTAAATCCAGTGTTCGTCACCAGCATTTCTAACCAAACTAGGGACGTGAGCACGAAATAGCAAATCGCATATGTTACAGAAACAATTACCAACTATGTCACACTTAACATTTTAAAATATCGGAACATAACACGTATGCACATAATTAATTCGCGTGCCTGCTTAGCACATGCGAGAAGCAATACGCAGCGTCAAGACAGCTCAACTCACACGAGATATTTGACACTGGGAATCACCTATTACATCGCACGCATGATTTCGCCAAGTTGCTACTTATCGGCAACGAACGTATGACGAATCTCGCAAGTCTTCGAGCGTTGAGAAAGGCCCGTTGGCATGCTTATTTTTTGTACTTATATATACGAGAGTCACGACGACTGGCTCAGTGACAAAAACCGGTACAGTTACCTTACTTATAAGCTTAGAACCAAACTAAGTAAGGGCTATGAAATGGCTTTCGTTGCAATAGGCTATGTTAGGAAACACTAGGGGTCCTCCTAGTTTAAGTGAATGATAAGAAAGCATTAGGGATGGACTATGAATGGGGGCCTTAGTGTCCATCCTACTAAACCATACCTACATCAACTAAGCTTTTTGCTGTCTTAACTGAACAATCAAAACCCACATTGAAGTAAGTAAACTAGTGTAGCCCACTGGCCTATTGCTAGTCTTCAAAATTGACAC
The DNA here is from genome assembly GCA_946902985.2 of Meconema thalassinum. Classification (NCBI taxonomy): domain Eukaryota; kingdom Metazoa; phylum Arthropoda; class Insecta; order Orthoptera; family Tettigoniidae; genus Meconema; species Meconema thalassinum. The sequence continues at coordinate 347,635,252 of OX336390.1, forward strand.
CTCTTTGGTGATTTGTAAGTCAACTCCTCAAAGGATATGCATATCATAAATGATATATTTTCAATAAGCTAAGGTGTTAAAAGTTGTTAAAAGTGAAGAAAAGGGAGGATGGTCTCAAGTGAACAATAAATGAAAATTTTCGCATACGATATCCCTATTCTTTGATATTGCGGTTGTTGATACTCGTATTCGAAAGGCAAAACCCTAATTCTATGTTATTAATGTTTTATATACAAAAACCACCCTAACCTGGGGTTTACGCCCCAGACCCCCTTGCTTGTGGTACTAGCAGTAATTTTTGGCCAGGCAGTACCTAACCTAGTAGCAGACATAAATTCTATCTTATTAATGTTTTACATACAAAAACAAACCTAACCTGGGGCTTACGCCCCAGACCCCCTTGCTTGTGGTACTAGCAGTAATTTTGGGCAAGCCAGTGCCAAACTTAGTAGCGGACATAAAGGCCAGTAGCATCCAACTCCGCTTCGTAAGCCAATCGTTCCTGGTTTCGCTCGATTAACTATCTACGCTCCCGTTTCGTAAGCCAATAGTTTCTCACTTCTCCCATTAGTCTCTACGCTCTCTTAGCTCGCTACACATGACCTGTGTCGTGTATTTTGTGTACCATACATTGGCAACAGTGAAATGACGTCTCGTTGACAATTGAACACGCCCAATGCGCATCCTTCAGTAGCAGTTGAGCAACAAGCCATGACAATTGCCGTCATTCAATGAACAATAAATAACTACTTGCGTCACATATTTACGTGATTTAGCACTTATTTCCTGAGCAGTATTGATAATGGACAGTAATTTCAATTGATAATGACTCCCGGAATATCAAATAAGGTATGAAAATCATACATTAGCTATGTAACAGTGTAGGGTCTTGGTTCATCACTCCCGTAGAATTACCACCAGTTTTGCTATAACCACTCCTAGACGAGGAGGCTGTTACCCACGCTAATAAAATAAGATGATAATTGTTGTTTTAAGGGGCCTAACATCTAGGTTATCGGCCCAATAAAATAAGACTGAAGTCGTGTGATTTTTCTCATAAATCTTTAAAACGCTGTGGAACAGTTTTATATATTCTTACCATCCAAAAATTGCATAAAATATTCCAAGAGAAACTGTACAACCGTGTGAATTATTAGTGTAATGTAAAATTACGTTTGAAAAAACGCTTCATGATTGAAGGAAAGCATGGCTATCTAGAGAAAACGACGAAGTTAGGCAATCAGCGTTTCCAAAACCTTATATTTCATTCACAACAATAAATCTGCTCTCTTCAAATACTCCTTCAAAATCAATAACCAGTCTCGTGAATTCTTACCACCGACAACTGCGTGCAAGCATTCCAAAATTGTATACATACACTTACCCTCTTCTGTCTGAGCGGCCCATAATAAGTTATATATACAAAATATATACACAGAACTGAAGTAAATACTTTATTTGATTACTTTCAGCGTTATTGACGAAATTTTAACGTTGAAATTGCAAGTAGCGACATTCCTACGCTTACACGGCGTTCCTCGATTGAGAAGGAGGCTGTCCCAGTAACTTCCGGTATTACTGCGCCTTCTAATTTGTACGAAACCTCCGTTAAGAATAAATAAATAACTTCAAGATCGCCAAAATAAAGATATTGTTAGCCTGACTGTAAAACCATAACTTTCTTGAATTCGAAATTGCCCACTCACCATTTCCTTCGGACTAATTTCTTCTTCCGCAGAGTCGTGAACATTTTTTCTTTTTTTTAGTGGGAATGTCAGTCCTCCATTGCGTTTACATGTTGCCATTGTTTCTGAATGTCCATGGAATCAAGCAACAGATTGTAAAATAAGTCTTGACTCACGCTACTGTCAGCAGAAAATACGTTTACCTACCTAAATGTATCTTGTTACTTAATTAGTCCCACGCTAATGTATAGGTCGATGACCTTGTAGATTTCTTGTAGTAAACTATTTTCATCAATAAAAGTTGGTTGAGGGCAGATGACCTCGCTGTTCCGCCCCTTAAAACTAACTGATTTAAGTTGGTCAACAACACTTTTTGAAAGAAAGAAAAACATGTGATTAATTATTATGCACGGATTACAAGGGGGTTGGGGGGAAGGCAGGTTGCAAGAATGATAAAATTAATCACATGTAAGTTTTTTCATGTAACTTAGTGTCTTATACTTTTGCCTGATATCTATTATATAAAACAAAGTGTCCTGACTGACTCATCATCGCCCAGCCAAAGCTATTAAAGTTAGAAACATGACATTTTGGGGATATGTTCGTTGTAAGTCAAAAACGCCCCACTAAGGGTGGATTTTTGGATATTCATGTTCTAAAGGGGTGTTAAGGGGATAGACCTGCATTTCATTGAATAACAATATCTCCCGATTGGTTTCATTGGGGGATGTGATACTCGCCATATACACTCATCATTAAAAATAAGAAGGCACGTGTCTGAGGGTTTATCGGTGTGGTGTATATTATGAGGTGAAAGGGGTGCAAAGTGGGGGTAGAAGGATTCCTAATGGAGCAAGTATCTCTTAAACGACATAGGCGAGAAGTTTGAAATTCAGCGGAAGAAAATCAGCTTAAAAAATAAGTAAATGGGTGTTCGACCGATTTTTCATAAATCCAATTTAAGGGGCCCATGGGGAGGGGTGAGATTCTGGGGGAAAAACGTCCACTAACGAAAGATTTTTGGATATTCACTCATCATCTCCCAGCCACACCTATTGCAGTTAGAAACATGCAATTTTGGGGATATGTTCGTGTATGTCGAAAACGTCCACTAAGGATGGATTTTTGTATATTCATGTTCTAAAAGGGTGTTAAGGGGGTTAAACCTGCATTTCAATGAATAACAATATTTCACGAGTTGTTTCATTTGGGAATGTGATCGGCATATAAACTAATAATTTAAAATAGCAGACATGTGTCTAAGGGTTTTTCGATGTGATGTATATTAAGTTATGAGGTGAAAGGGGTGAAAATTGGGGGTTGAAGGATTCTTAATGGAGTGTGTATCTCTTAAACGATATAGACGAGAAGTTGGAAATTCATCGGAAAAATATCAGCTTGAAAAATAAGTAAATAGGTGTTCTACTGTTTTTTTCATAAATCCAATTTGAGGGGCCCATGGGAAGGGGTGAAATTCTGGGGGGGGGGGGGGGAGGAAAGAAAGTGTTGGTTGGTTCCTTAGTTTAGGGGCTGCGACAACGCGGTCATGTAGCCCCGTGTACTTTGGGTGTGTGTAGAATCTGTCTGATAACCGGTGTTAATTGTGATGACTGTATTAGCGTGTGTATCTGTTTTAATTCAAGTAAGGACTGCAGACATTAAATTTTTCCGAGTAGTTCCTACTTTTGCCGCCAAACGCCACTGTCAATGACCAACTAGTCAGAACTTAGATACCAGATGCCACCACAGTCGGCTCTTGACGACGAACGTAGGAACCTAGGAACGTTAGTCAAATGTTTAACCCATTATAATTTAGCTTCACACAGGTGTAATTAGTGGAAGGTTCTTTAACATGCCATAAATCTATGACATGAGATCGCCAGCTTTACTTCCCCTCCAAAGGAAGGCATACTTGTCCTAACTGGTTGACTCACTCACTCATCAAACTAAGGGGGGAAAAACAGCTTAAAAATAAGTAAGTAGGTGTTCGACCGGTTTTTTTTTTTCCATAAAAATCCAATTTAACGGGTTCATGGGGAGGGGTGAAATTCTGAAAAATAAATGAAAGAAAATGTCCTAGCTGACTCACTCACTCATCATCGCCCATCCAAAATTATTGAAGTTAGAAACATGAAATTTTGGGGATATGTTCGTTATATGTCGAAAACGTCCACTAAGGAAGGATTTTTGGATATTCATGTCAGCTTGTAAAGGGGTGTTAAGTGGGTAAACGTGCATTTCATTGAATAACAATATCTCACGAGTGGTTTCATTTGGGGATGTGATAGTCAGCATATTAACTAATCATTTTAAAAAATAAGCAGGAACGTGTCTAAGGTTATTTCGATGCGGTGTATATTATGAGGTGAAAGGGGGGAAATATGGGCGTAGAGGTTTTTTACTTGTGTAATTTTATGATGTGTACTTTTTTTCATAGGAATTTAGGTAAATGGATTTTGTGTTTAGTCAGTGTGTTTCTTCTTCTTCTTCTTCTTTTCTTCTGCTTTTATGGCCTCATTGGACCACTTCAGTCAATCATTTCTTGGTCCTCTTCTTCAGTAAGTTTCCTTTCCGAGTCGTCCAATAGCTCTTCATTCGCTCTGATCTTCTCAGGCGTTCCTCATCTGTAAATACCCTTTTTACTGTATTACGTTTGTCTATTTTAGCCTGAAATCTTATTTTTATATCTCTCAGTTTTTTTAATTTTTTTGTTTTGTTTTGCAAGTCATCCAAGGTTATTTCTAATTCTTTCATATCTTCTCTAATTTCCTTAATCCATCCTACTTGTTGTTTCATATTCCAAAGTTTCACTACAATTTTTCTAGATAACCTGGTTTCTGGTGTCCTCATGATGTGACCAAAAAAAGAAATCTGTTTCTTCCGAATAGTATCAGTGATGGGCTCCAGTTCTCTGTATACCACTTCATTTGAAACTATCCGCCACTGTCCATCTTTCTGATATTTTTTATTTATGCATGTTCTAGCTATTCTTCTTTCTACTTTTAAAATTTTGTCGATTCTGTTTTTCTGAGTAACTTTAAAAAGTGTGTTTACTATACTGTATCTCACTCATTTCCTATTTACGTTTGTGGTCGGAAACCGTGTTGTGATTTTGAGTCGAATTTTATACATGCGATGCGACACTACTTTAGGGAGATTTTTATATTTATGTGCCATTGTTGTGCTATATTGTCTTTATTGTCTAATTGTTTACGGTCTTTAGCAACAAGAGTTTAGTGTTTTTCAATCGGTCAACACGAACATTTGTGTTGACCGATTGAAAAAGCACTAGACTCTTGTTAACTAAGGCAACACTGAAAAATGGCTTCGAACCCCACAAAGGTCTTTACCAAATTATTATCATTGAAAATAAAAATCCATTTTCTATTCTTTCTATTTTTTATTTATTTTTATTCTTTACCAAATTATTATCATTATTATAGGAGGTGGTATCAAAATAGGACGGTAGAGACAAGGGAAGAGTACCAAGAAAGAAAGAAAGAGGCAAAGAGAGTAGTGGCTGAGGAGAGAAGAAAGTGGATGGAAGAGTGGACAAAGATAATGAAGGAGGATAGTGAAGGTACAAAAAAGGTCCTGTATGGTATGGTAAAAAATAAGAGGCAGAAGGATCCTACGGATTATGTTAGAATGGTGAACAAAAGGGGACAAGAGATAGAAAATAGGGAAGAACTGAAGAAAATGTGGAAAGAATATTTTGAAGAACTTCTGAACCCAAATGGAAACCACGGCGAGGAGGAAGAAATCGGGGAAGAGGAAGATGGACTGCAAACAGAAAAGGGCTTAACATGGAAAGAAGTGGAAGATGCAGTGAGGAAGATGAAAGGAGGGAAGGCACCGAGTGTGGATGAGTTGAGTGTGGAGATGGTGAGAGCAGCAGGAGAGGTGGGGATACAATGGTTGTTCGGAGTGATGAAGACAGTATGGAAGGAAAGGAAGACCCCAGAGGACTGGAAAAAGGGAATAATTGTACCGATCTTCAAGATAGGTAGTAGAACAGAATGCAGAAACTATCGGGGAATAACACTGATGAGTCATTGTGCAAAGATGTTTGAGAAAGTTTTGGGAAGGAGAATTAGGACAAGGATAGAAGGAGGGATGAGGGAAGAACAACTTGGCTTCAGAGCAGGAAGGTCCACAGTGGATTTGATTTTTGCGGTAAGGCAGTTACAAGAACAGCACTATGAGTATGGAACAGATCTACTGATGTCCTTCCTGGACATTGAGAAAGCATATGACAGTGTATGCAGAAACAAAGTATGGAAGTCCCTGGAGGATAGAGGAGTAGAAAAATGGACTATAAGGAGGATAAAGGAGATGTACAAGGGAAGCGTGAGCTGTATGAAAGTGGGAGGTGAGAGATCGGACTGGTTGGAACAGAGAAACGGCCTGAAACAAGGAAGTGTACTGTCACCGTTACTTTTCATTGTGGTGATGGATGACATAATGACCCGAGTGGCACAAGTAATTGGGGAAGGAAAGATGAAAGCAATGGTGTTTGCAGATGATTTGATGCTTTGGGGAAACAAGGAGGAGGAGGTACAGGAACAGTTGGACGTGTGGGAAGGAATAATACAAGTATATGGGATGAAATTTAGCATAAATAAGAGTGAGATGGTGATCACAACAAGGAAGAAGGAAAGAACCACAACGGGAATAACAATTGATGAGGAACAGCTGAAGAAAGTGGAGAGTTTGACGTATCGGGAAGCCTGATACAAGATAATGGAAGAAACGATAGAGAAATAAATGAGCGGGGGAGACAGGCAGAAGCATTCCGGAGGAGTGTGAGAAGCATGTTATGGAGCAAGGATGTCCCTCAGAACAGCAAAAAGATCATATATCGGACATACTATGTCTCTATCCTGATGTATGCCTCGGAGATCTGGGTTATGAAAGGAAGGGAGAAGAACAAAATACAGGCCAGTGAGATGAGGTTCTTGAGAAGCAGTATTGGAGCTACATAGATGGACAGAATAAGAAATGAGAGGACCAGAGAATTAATGAAGGAGGAACCATTACAGGATGTAATAGAGAAATCTAGACTTAGATGGTATGGACATGTAAAACGAATGGAGAAGAGGATACCCAGGAGGATACACGAGACGAAATGGGAAGGAAAGAGACCGAGAGGAAGACCGAGAGGCAGGTGGCTGAAGGGAGTGGAAGAAAGCATGAAGAAGAGAGGATAAGACTGGACAAGGGTGGAGGCTGAGAGATAGTGGGAAGGCAGAACACGTTGGAGAGGCTTGTGTTCCAAACAGACCCGGCCAGTGGCTGGAAACTGTGCAAGATGATAATGATATGATGATTATTCAAAATTAAACAACAAATCAAACATAGCATTCATGATTCAGACGTTGCTAAGTGAACTCTTTACAAATACAATTTTCGAGGGCGAAGCCGCGACGGGTAATGCTAGTAAGGGACATAAATGTGTGTTGATTGACTGAAAAGTTATCATGTTGGACAACTCTGAAAATTACTTCAAAGCTTTCTATGATTTTCATCAAGCCTACCTGGGACTCACAGTTTGTGGGATGTTAGTTGGTGACCAGGTGAGCAGGCCTATTGCTTCCACTTTGCCTACTTTTGCCAGAAGTGCAAACTCCCTTGGTCAACTCTTGTTCTTGTTGGACTCGATCAAGATAGAATGCTGCCAACAAAATATTTAAGGCCATGATCACCTGTTTTAACAAAAATATGCCACAACTGAGTTCATAGCTTGACCGATTGGTGTCAGGATTCTATTCTGGCCTTGACACTAGTTCCCTTGATCTGTGATTTAATATAAGCCTTTATTTAGGCAAATCTCAGAGTTGAAATTAATTCTCCTTGAATCTTCACTCCCACTTTAAATTTTTCTCCAATTTCCTTCATTCCTTGTTCAATGTAATGATTGAAAAGTATGGGTGATGAGTTGCAGCCTTGCCTTACACCTTTCTGAATACTAGCTTCTCTCCCATGTCCTTCAGCTCGAATGACTGCTGTCTAGTTTCTGTATAAATGTAGATCACCCTCTATCCCTGTGCTTCATTCCAATCGTTTTCAAGATGTCAAGCAATTTACCCCAATCAACATTATCAAAAGCATTTTCTAAGTTTACAAATGCCATGAACGTTCTCTTATCTTTCCTTATTGTACCTTCCAAAATCAGCCTAAGACTTAATACAGCTTCCCTTGTTCCTACATTTCTCCTGAAACCAAACTGGTTTTCACCCAACTCCGTCTCTATCTGGCTTTCCATCCTCTTGTAAATTATTCTAGACAGGATCTTTGAAGCATGAGTAATCAAGCCGATTGTACAGTAATCTTCACATCTGTCAGCTCCCACTTTCTTCGGTATAGGGATGATAACATTCTTCTTGAAATCAGAGGGTACCTCACCTGTCTCATAAATCCTACACACCAAGTGAAATAACCTGATCAGACCATCATCACCTATGCAGAGTAGCAACTCAATCGGTATATCATCTATGCCTGGTGCTTTGTTCATGCTTAAGTCTTCCAATGCTCTGTAATTCTGATCTCAATATTAAATCTCCTTTCGCATCCTCATCAATTTCCTCTTCCCTTTCCATTACATGATTCTCAATCTTCTTTCCCTTAAACAAACATTCTATGTTAGCTTTCCAGCTCTCAACCTTGTCTTCCCTGTTAGAGGCTTTCCATCTCTGTCCTTAATATTTCAGCACTTAGTCGTCTTTTCCCCAAAAGTATTCTTAATCCTTCGATAAGCTGTATCTACTTTTCCTAATATCAGACGATTTTCTCTACTTTCACATTTCACTTTCAACCATTCTTCTTTGGCTTTCTTGCACATTTTGTTAACCTCATTTCTCAGATGTCTGTATTCTGGTTTTCCCCTTTCATCTCTTACATTCTTGTGTATCTGCCTTTCATCCATTAATTCTAATATATCCTTAGTGATTCATGGTTTTCTACCAATTCTTTCTTTCCTACCAATGTTTTCTTCTGTGGATTTTATTATTTCATTCTTCAAAAGTGCCCATTTGTCTGCAATTGAAATTTGTTTAGAGTTTTTCATTAGTCCTTTATAATCTTCTTGAATCTTTACATCCTTCTCTTTCAGTCGGTCTGTTGCCCACCTTTTTGGCTTTTGACTTTTCTTCATTTTCTTCATCTTTAATCTTCATTTCATAACAACCAGATTGTGGTCAGAGTTTAAGTCAAGATTGGAATATGTTTTGCAATCCAAAATCTGGTTTCGAAATCTTTGCTTGACCATAATGAAGTAAATTTGGTAACGCCTTGTATCTTCTGGTCTCATCCATGTGTATATTCTTCTATTGTGGTTATTGAATAAAGTGTTAGCTATGACCAACTCATGCTTGGTGCAGAATTCTATCAGCCTGCTTCCTCGATCATTCCTTTCACCTAATCTGAAATCTCCAACTATCTTCCCTTCTCTTCTTTTTCCTACCACATGGTCTCTCTTCAGAAAAATTGGTGGACATCAGGACTTCAAAGTCCTAGCACAACACCAGACAAGGTGGCTGCGTACATCGCTTCATTGTCTAAAGCTGGGAGCACACTGCATCCGTTCCGTTCAGTTCAGTTGACCTTGGGTGACTTTCTGGCAATGCAACCTAATGTCCAGCCACACACTGCATCAGTTCCGTTCCCATCAGCTTCCTCCCCACACCACCCGTTCAGTCAAGTTTGCCCAGACAAGCAAAGTTGACGGAAGACGGAAGGTTGATGATGATGATAATTGTTGTTTTAAGGGGCCTAACATCTAGGTTATCGGCCCCTAATGATCTGGGTTATAGCAAAAATGAGAATGAAATGGAAACCAGAACAAAATTATCTGAGACGGAAAATACGTACAAAAAGGAACTCAGATGGAAACAACTCACAATATGGTCTTAAAAAAGGGAATTTATAACGAAAAGATTCACAAAAAGAATAGATTGAAAAGACCCACAAAACGTAGGCTAGATTCAAAATACGTACAAAATGCAATGTAGCGTCGAAATACTTACAAAGTGCAACTGAAATTCAAAATACTTACAAAATGCAAATGAGATCGAAAATACGTACAAAATGCAATTGAGGTTCAAAATACTTACAAAATGCAATTGAAATTGAAAATACACAATGCAATTCAGATTGAAATATCCCAGTTCCAATCCCAACTATTCACTAAGTGCAATTGAAATTCAAAATACTTACAAAATGCAATTGAAATTGAAAATGCTTACAAAATGTACGGTAGATTCAAAGGACTCATGTGGATTGACAATACTTAAAAAAAAGCAATTTAGATTGAAAATACTTGACAAAATGTAATTTAGATTCAAAATGCTCACAGAATGCAATTGAGAATCAAAATATGTGCAAAATGCCCGCCAAACAAAATGCAATTTAGATTCAAAATTCGAGCGAAATGCGGTTTTGGTTGAAAATACTTACAAAATGCAATTGAAATTCGAAATACTCACAAAGGTCCCTCCGCCATATTGAAAGACTTACTAAAAAGCAATTTAGATTGACAATCTTTACAAAATGCAATTGAGGTTGAAAACCATCGCGAGATGTAATTTAGATCGAAAAAAACATACAAAAAGCAACGTAGATTAAAAATGCCTTAAAACCGCTAGAAGGGAATTAAGATACACGGTGAACCAAGTAACAAAAACAGGGAATCTTAAAGAGAAAAATAAATATAATGAAAAGAGGAGAGGAGAGGAGAGGAGAGGGGAGAGAGGAGAAGGTCCGCCCCAAAGGTAAGGGACAAAAGGGGAAAACGGACACAGCTCAGGAATCCCTCGGGGTCGCCAACTCCCGAACTCACCAGCCGTGAGCCCCTGAGGGTGTAGCATTATCTACGGTGCACCAGAAGTGGTGGGGCTACATAAGTTACACCCTGCCTCCTTAAGGGCCTTGAGCATAAGGCAGGAGGTAAAAGAAAATAAAAAGAAGGCTGACCCCTCTCAGAAGGAGGGTATCAGGAAAGATGAGACAAGATCCAATTAAGGCGGGAATGTGAAAGACTCCCTAGGCCTCGGATAACCTAATACCGTCGGGGTCGGAAGAGAACAAGAGTTGACCAAGGGAGGTCGACAGGGAAGACGGAAGGCAGGTTCCCATTGTACTATAGTGCTTTGTTACATATCGTTGTGCAATGAGTGCGATAAATGAGGAACTTCTTAATGCAATTGTAAAACGACATCCTATTCTTTATGATCTGAGTGATAGAAATTATCACTATCTGACAATGACAAGGAATACGTGGGATATGGTTAGCGAGGTCCCATTCAGCACCGGAAGAATTCGACATTGCTACTCTCACAGTGGTGTGTTCCAAACTGGATGGACGGAGAATGGCGCAATGTGCGGCTGGCGAACTGATCCGAACGGATACGAGAGAAACCGAACCGAAGCGAACTGAACGGAACGGAGGCAGTGTGCTCCCAGCTTAAAGTATCAAATGACACAGAAAATGCTAGGTATGTTAGAAAAGAGCTAAAGGTCCTAAAGGAAGGTTGCTTACCGGATTCGGAATATTCTCAGCTTTTCAGCATTGATGACATCAAAAGGGGTCTCAAGGATATGAAGGCTGGTAAATCTCCTGGATTTGATAATATTCTCCCTGAATTCCTAATAATCTGTGGAAAGAACACCTGTCTGTGGCTAAGCAGGTTCTATACTAATATTGTGGAAAGTGGTAAGTTACCCCGTCTCTTCAAACAAACAAAAGTTATTGCCATTTTGAAGACCGGAAAACCTCTAGATAAACCTGATAGTTATCAACCCATTGCATTAATGAGTGTTTGCTACAAGCTTTTGGAAAGACTACTCCTTAAGAGAATTGCTCCCACTCTGCTTGAGCACATCCCTATTGAACAGGCTGTCTTTCAGCCCCAATGCAGCTGTACTAACCAGGTACTGTCCCTAACTGCTTACATTGAGGCAGGTTTCGGCTTCGCCTTAAGACGTCTGTGGCATTTATTGATTTAAAGGTTGCATACGATACTGTCTGGAGAGAGGGATTTATATATAAACTTCTAGGCGTGATTCCCTGTCAAACTGTAGCTCGGCTCATTAACAACATGTTGAGCAACAGAATGTTTCGGGTTATAATGGGTGATTCAATAAGCAGAAGAAAGAAGTTAAGTAATGGTCTTCCTCAAGGATCGGTGCTTGCCCCACTCCTATTCAATATGTATATTGCTGACATACCGATGACGAGGTCCAGAAAATTTGGTTATGCGGATGACTGGGCAATAGCTACAAGGAACTCAACCTTTGAAGCCACTGAAGATATTCTCACTAAAGATCTCTCTAAACTTAGAAACTTCTTCTGTAAATGAAGGCTCCGGGTTCAAACCCGGCCGAAGTTGTCGGATTTTTTAAGAGCGTTAAAAATCCCTCAGTATGCCTTGAAACTGGAACATCGAAAGAAGAAAACTTGGATGACGGGCGAGATTCTGGATTTAATGGAAGAAAGAAGAAGGAGAAAAGGTAATATGGTGGAATACAGAGAGATACGGAATACAATCAGAAAGAAGATTAGAGAGCAAGAGTTTAGTGCTTTTCAGTCGGTCAACACGAATGTACCCAAAAGAGATGGGTTATGCCCTAATCCTGAAATAAATTACATTAGATTAATAAAACACTAGGATGACCAGTTTCGATTGTCAAGCGATCATCATCAGATCCATTACACTTAGGCTATAAAATCTATGTTTGAAATACAGGTGAAAATATTTACAATATGTACAATTATTTATTTGCAGTAGTGGTACTGCAACTGTCAGTGTATGCTAAATGCAGTATATATGATGTTAGGTGAAATGCTAAATGGTGATAGCTATCCGGAGTTTGTACTTTAGAGAGATTATATGGTTGTAAACTATGGTTAAACTATAAAATTGTAGGCTAACTACTTATCTGATTGTCTTCCTTTTTACAGCTACTCGCAGTTTTCGTGCTCACTGGAACTCACTGTGCGGTCGACTGCGGTGGTTATCTTAACGACTGGTTTAATAGGTAAATGTTATCTGGATCAGGTGTACGATGTACTTTTCTTCTGCAATAAACCAAGGCCCATATTCGCGGCAGTATTAAAGGTGCCGGGACGTCCTCATAAGACCGTCAACGCTTAGTTCGAATGGCTTATGGTCCACGCGTGGCGAGGGCAAATCCACGGTCTTTAATAGTTGTAGACCCACCTCATTCAATAACATACATCTTATCTAGGTTGGCAACACCTCACATAAACACATCGCTATCACTCCCCACAGCACGTATGGGCAGGGGGGAGAAGGGGGGGGGGGGGGGAAACCAGTCGTTAAGATAACTACCGCAGTCGACCGCACAGTGAGTTCCAGTGAGCACGAAAACTGCGAGTAGCTGTAGAAAGGAAGACAATCAGATAAGTAGTTAGCCTACAATTTTATAGTTTGACCATAGTTTACAACCATATAATCTCTCTAAAGTACAAACTCCGGATAGCTATCACCATTTAGCATTTCACCTAACATCATATATACTGCATTTAGCATACACTGACAGTTGCAGTACCAATACTGCAAATAAATAATTGTACATATTGTAAATATTTTCACCTGTATTTCAAACATAGATTTTATAGCCTAAGTGTAATGGATCTGATGATGATCGCTTGACGATCGAAACTGGTCATCCTAGTGTTTTATTAATCTAATGTAATTTATTTCAGGATTAGGGCATAACCCATCTCTTTTGGGTACATTCGTGTTGACCGACTGAAAAGCACTAAACTCTTGTTTACTAAGGCAACACTGAAAATATGGCTTCAAACACCACAAAGATTAGAGAGGCCAAAGAGAAAGAAAAAGTTGAGTTATGTACAGAAATAGAATTGTATCAGAGTAGATATGATAATTTCAATGTACACCGGTAGGTCAGAGAAGCAACAGGAAAATACCGCAATTCCAACAGGGGGAAGTTAATAGATGACAGTGGTATTCTCATAATCAACAAGGAAGAAAAAAAGAGTGAATGGGAGAAATATCAGGAGCAGTTATTTCAAGACGATTTGAGGAGTCAAGAACCAGTGATTTCGGACACAACAGGACCAGTTATCCTAGTAAATTAAGTAGCAGCGGCTATACATCAAATGAAGGAAGGAAAAGCAGCTGGATTAGATGGCATACAGACAGAATTCCTCTAACTTCTAAATGAAGATAATATAAAAATGATTACAGAAATATTCAACCACATTTACTCAACAGGTAAAATACCTCTAGAATGGTTAAAATCATAGTTCATTGCTTTACCTAAGAAACCGAGTGCCAAAGTATGTAGGGATTACCGTACCATTAGTTTAATGAGCCATCTGTTAAAATTGTTGCTTAAAGTGATTCACAAGCGGATATACAGACTCTGTAAAAGTCAAATTGAGCTCAATCAATTTGGGTTTTTAAATGGAGTTGGCACAAGAGAGGCAATATTTAGTGTACAGGTACTGTTCCAAAGATATAGGGACATTAATTGTAATGTATTTGCATGTCTAATTGACTATCAGAAGGCTTTCGATCGTGTGAAACATGATCTTATGATAGAAGCACTTAAGGATACAGGAATTGATGGAAAAGATCTAAGGATAATTACCAATCTATACTTGAACTGCCGGTCCCGTGGTGTTGGGGTATCGCGCCTGCCTCTCACCCGGAGGCCCCGGGTTCGATTCCCGGCTCCATCAGGGATTTTAGAAACTGATGTGAGGGCTGGAACAGGCTGCACTCAGCCTCGTGATGTCAATTGAGTAGCTGTCTGGCGGTGAGGCAGCGCCCTAATCACGAAAACCGAGATTAACGGCCGAGGGCACCCCCGATGCGCTGATCACGTATCACCCCATTATCTGCAGGTCAATTGGCTGGGCAGCGGTCGCTTGGTAGGCCTATGCCCTTCACGGCTGTAGTGCCAGAGGTTATACTGGAACCAATCTGCAGTCATGAGAATAGATCAAGATCAATTAGAGCAAGTGCAAATACTCAGAGGTGTTAGGCAAGGATGTATATTATCTCCGATACTCTTTAACCTTTATTTTGAATGTATATTCAAAGATGCCGTACTTGACGTGGATGAAGGGATCTCTGTGAATGGTGTCAAACTCAACAATTTGTGTTACGCAGATGACACTATTGTGTTTGTGGATACGTTGGAAGGGCTGCAGAAGCTGATGAACAAAATTTCTGATACAAGCAAACGATATGGCCTAGATATCAACATAAATAGAACAAAATTTATGATAATTAGCAAGACATACATAAGAGGAGTGAATTTGTACATAAATGGTAATAGCATAGTGCGAGTTTCCCAGGGTACCATCATTACCAAATCATGGGACAGTTCTCAAGAGATAAAATGTCGCATTGGAAAGGCGAGGAGTGTTTTCAACTCAATGAGATCAATTTTCAAAAGCCACGATCTTACCATGAACACCAAACTACGGCTCCTCAGGTGCTATGTGTTCTCAGTTCTCTTATATGGCGTAGAAACATGGACCCTTACAAAGGCTACCACTGTTAGACTTTAAGCCTTTGAACTATGGCTTTACAGAAGAATACTGAGAATATCATGGATTCATAAAGTTTCAAATCAGGAAGTTCTATGCAGAGTTGAAAAAAGACCAGAACTGATCAAAATCAATAAGTGTCGTAAACTACAGTACCTTGGTCACATTATGAGGAATCAAAAAAGGTATGAGCTGCTTCAACTTATACTACAAGGAAAAATAGAAGGAAAGAGATCGCCCAGCAGAAGGAGCATTTCCTGGCTAGACAACCTTAGAACCTGGTTCAACAAAAGCTCTGAAGAATTGTTCCGAATTGCCACAGATAAAGCCACAATAGCCATGCTGATCGCCAGCGTCCGAAACGGACAGGCACGATAAGAAGAAGATGCCTTCCTTCGGAGGGGAAGTAAAGCCTGCGGTCCCATGTCATAGATTTATGGCATGTTAAAGAACCTTCCACTAATTACACCTGTGTGAAGCTAAATTATAGGTTAAACATTTGACGAACGCTCTTAGGTTCCGATGTCCGTCGCCAGGAGCTGACTGCGGTGGCATCTGGTAACCAAGTTTTGAACTAATAGTCGTTGACAGTGGCGTTTAGTGGCAAAAGTAGGAACTACTTGGAAAAATTCAATGTCTGCAGTCCTTACTTGAATTGAAAACAGATAACACACACTAATACAGTTATCACTATTAACACCGGTTATCGGACATTTTCTACACACACCCAAAGTACACGGGGCTACATGACCGCGTTGTTGCAGCCCCTAAACTGAGGAACCACCTAGCCTAATTAGACCGAAACAGAAGTTTCCTCTTTTCATCTTAACAATCGTGTGGCACAAAAAGTTATCAATGTTCATTTTGGGAATACACTGTTAAAGTATAGCAGGTTTCCAAAGTACTTGGGAGTTATTCTAAATAGAACACTCTCCTCTGGCATGAATTGCTGCCAAACTAAACACTCGGAATAACATCCTCTACAAGCTTTGTGGCACAACTTGGGGATCAAATGCCACTACCCTTCGGTGTTTGGCTATTGGTCTAGTATTTTCTGCTGCTGAGTATTGTGCCCTTGTTTGGTTAAACAGCCCACATGTAAAGAAAATTGATGTGCAACTCAATAATACCATGAGAATAATCTCAGGCACCATAAAGTCAACTCCAACTGAATGGCTTCCTGTGCTCAGTCACATTGCTCCTCCACGAATTCGCAGACATCATGCTTTGGTAAGGGAATATCACAGGCTATCAATTCAACGGTTGGCTATTCATTCTGATATAGCTGATCTACAGGTTAGGAGGCTCAAATCGAGGAACATACAGCTCAGAAACTAGTGGATGCAAACTTTGAAGTCATGAATCAATGGACTACGGACTGGAACTCAACTTGTACTGCAAAGCTCCGTGATATGCCATCCGTAACTGTGAAGGACCCTGGATTCAATCTACCCAGAAGGACATGGACTAAACTGAACAGAATACGGACTGGTCATGGTGTTTGTGCTGATGCAATGTTCAAATGGAACAAATTACCATCTCCTTCATGTGATTGTGGTGATAACAGACAGACTATCTCCCATATTGTACGTGATTGTCCTCTGAGGGAATATCCGGGCGCCCTCGTGGATCTTGATTACTTGAGGAACTTGTACATTAATTTGTAAATATGTTGTTCTTTTGTGATACGGTATCTAATATTACTGTATGCCATACGATTAATAATAATCCTACAACAGCATTCCAATCTTGTATTACTATAACAATTTCATCATCCTTGCCATACATCAGAATTTCATCTATTTCCTCATAGACCTTTTCAGCATCTTCATCATCAGCTTGACTGGTAGGTATATAGACTTGTACCACTGTGGTGCACGTAGGTTTTGAGTTGAGTTTAGCTACAATAATCCGTTCACTTTATTTCCCATAACTCCACTGTTATCCGGTCCCAAGCCCGGAATGAGAAAGGAGGAGGGTTAACTGGGTTGGCAACCAGCTTGTAAAAACAGCTAACGCCGAGTGTTGAGCAGCGGTAAATAACTCAACTTCTAAGGTAGGCCAACGGCTTCGGGGGTAGGAGCCTTCTTAGGATTGTGTGTTGCCCCCCCCCAGTGGAGGAAATGCCATTGAAATCCAATGTGTTCCAACCCAACAGCAAAGCAGGCGGAGGAGGAACCTTTTATTTCTTAAATTCCTAACGGCTGTGGAGGTGGAAGAGGTCATGCCAGATGAATTGGCTGTAATGGCGCAACTCAACTATATTTTGAGTCTGCGGCGTTCCATTGCAGTTCTGGTGCTGGAAACTACATGTCTCATACTCTATGTGCCGCAGTGAATGGCTCTAGGACCATAGTGTGTCGGTCACTCCCTGGCAAGTTGCGATCCACATTAAACCAACTCATGCCTATGGCATTCTCTCCTACTGTTTCTTTACAAGCCCAACGGCGATGGGATAAGGATGACGGAAGTAGGTTTGGGTAATCTGGAAGCTTCTAGTCTGGACCTGCAAGTTGGCGGCAGATGTGTGATGGTCGCCTTCCTGAGACCTGTGCTATTCAGGGATCTGGTCGTACATCTATGACTGGGCAGGCCTACTGTCGGGGAAATAAGTATAGATACTCAAGTTTAGAGGTCAATGAAACCTTTACCCTTAGTCTTACATAAGAACAACCTACACCAGAAATGTCCTTGTTTTATTTGTCATTTAACGATATAGAGTAAATATTTGCATTGTATCTCGTTAAAATTTTATAGCAGATTGAACAAAAAAAGTACTGGTTTTTCTTACCAAGTTCACGGAGCGCTCACTTAGAAAGATTATTACGTTAAAAGTATTGATCTGATCGTAATGAAACTTTAATACGCCTTAAAGGAACTTATTGTTAACGCGTATATGAAGTTTTAATCTTATCTGACGTTTCTTTAAATAGTTGTTGTGAATTTTGTAAAAGAACTTTTTCTCGGGCCTGGGTGGTCATAAGAGTATGAACTATGTCTTGTTATGAGGCTCATAGCCATGCAAGGCTTAACGTAAAACTACATTTTATTCACTTGTAATTATTGATTTTATATGGATTGATATTTAATCAGACCATTGTGTGCGGTGATAGTACCGTAGCAGCCTGGCAATGTTGCCAGTTGACTACGGTATTTCAAACTCGCTGCGCGCTCGTTCCTGCGCACATCAAACTCTGACCTTTGTTCTTCGTTGAGTCATTAGCAGCAAGCAGCAACTATCACTGTCTGTATTACCTATCGTTTGCACATCGATCAAGATGCCAGCCAAACTGCAGTTAACGGAGGGAGAATTTGCCATGATTATAAGTGCAATATGTTTTTTTAGAAGCGAGAGAGAAAGTAATAATGATAAGAGGTATCCGGTTTATCAGAAAGTATCCAAGTGTATGGAAGGTCGATAGCCACGGTGAAAAGATGTGCCGCTGCAATGAAAGAGAATGATGCGGATGTGGATAGAGCAAGAAGAGATGTGTGAGGACGGGACGCCCGAAGATAAAGCTAGACGACTTTACACTTGGCGTTATTAGGAAGAGTATACACGACTTCTATCTAAACAAGATGTTTCCTACGATAAAAAATCTCCATCAGAAGCTTATTGAAACTCTGACTGATTTTCCAGGAATGTCAAAAAGAACTCTCTCAAGCATCGTCAACAACTTAGGATTTTCTTTCAACAAACTAAACCAGAAACCTATTTTGATGGAGTCGGTGACAGTATTCGCTTCACGGCATACATATTTAAGGAAATTGAGGAATCTGCGCTCGGAAGGCTACAGCATATTCTTTACCGACGTAACTTGGTGTGGCCAGAACCATGCAATGAAATAAGGGCGCACAGAAAATATCATAGACGACTTAAACAACAGTTTTGAAAACTATAACCAATACAGAGGATACATACAGGAAATTTATGGGAGGCGAGGCGGTTTGAAGACACCATCAGGAGCAGGAAAACGTGTAATAATACTCCATATTGGCTGAGGATGACTGAGGTGGGAATCGAACCCCCCTCTACTAATTTGGACCACCCGAGGCTGAGTAGATCATGTTCCAATCATCATACCACTTTTCAAATTTCGTGGCAGAGCCGGGAATCGAACCACGGACCTCCGGGGGTGGCAGCCAAGCACGCTGACCACTCTATTTGTAGTATAATTCGTCAATTTCACTTATGGTTTTACAAGTGAGTGTAGATAAACACTTGATATTTACCTTCATCTAATACGACTAATACGAGTAGGCCTACATGTAACCATCCAGTTCACGGAAGTGTTTAGTTGGCGGAATGAGTAGAGCGCTCGACTGCCGTGTTATATTGCCGGGGATCGAATCCCACTTAGTGCCTACTTTTTACTTCGTATATTTCAATTTTCTTTGTTTGGGCAGTGGTTGTTTAGAATGTCATCATCACTCATTTCTTAAAAATAATAACAATACAAATTCGTATGGCCTCGGGAGCTGGGTGCAAGCTTTGTTATTTGTTATTTGACGCCCAGAGGGCAGCTTGCATGTTGAATTTCTTCATAGTGTAACTGAACTTTAGTAGGTTACAGAGTGTTCTTTTGTTTCTGTTTGTTTTGTTGGTAGTACTTTTGTTTTATCAGGTTGCCAGCCCTGGCCGCCTGCTGGTGGAGCACCATATGATGCGATGTACTGATATCACTAACACTAGATTTGTCTTCTTATTATTCTTCTAGTGTTGAGAGCTGAGAGATAGGAAAATACCAATGTCACCAACTGATTTCTGTTTCTGTTGTAAACGTCCATGGTGATAAATTCTCAACTTGTAACTTGTAGATTCCCGTCGCTTTTTCTGTTCGACATGTCATATGGCAGAAGAACATGTTGTGCTTATGGTCATGTGTGCTTGTGTTTATTAGAAGATTTTGATACTCATGAGTTTTATTGTTTCATTCCGTTGCAGTATTCTTAATTATTCAATATAGCTTTTAGCTAGATTATTAGAATAGTCCGGTGAAGTACTCTTGAGAGCCCAACTTAACCTATATGAATGGGACAGTCTTTTTAAAATTTATTTAACCCTAGAATACTAACATCATTGAATTCATGTTTAATTTAATTGTTGATTGTTGTTCAACGGTCACAGGCATGTAGGAATTAAACATCAATATTCTCAATATGATGTAAAAGTGAATATTTAATCGTGTGCAGTCGGCTTCTTTTCATAGTGCAAAATTATTTGATGTTTAATATAAACGTGATTTTGGTACTGTGTGGATATGTGAAGAAGTTCGGTGGTTATGTTATGGTTATGTTCGGAACTCTACACGTGGTATCACTCATTTCCGTGTCGGGTTACTATTGGATTTTAACGTTGTGTCTTATGTAAAAGTGAATATTTAATCGTGTGCAGTCGGTTTCTTTTCATAGTGCAAAATTATTTGATGTTTAATATAAACGTTTAATTGTTCGGAACTCTACACGTGGTATCACTCATTTTCGTGTCGGGTTACTATTGGATTTTAACATTGTGTCTTATGTAAAAGTGAATATTTAATTGTGTGCAGTCGGTTTCTTTTCATAGTGCAATCTCATACTAAAGATTATAAGGTAGAGATGCAAGAAATCCTTAGCCAACCTGTGCTATCTGGTGGTAACACTGAAGACAACGAGACGTGCCTGATATGTGACAAGAAAATAGATTAAAATGAAAATTCTGTGGAATGCGATGGCCCATGTCAAAGATGGCATCATGTAACTTGTGCTGGATTACACCAAGGACAGTTCAATGCTTTAAAGGCAACGAGGAAAAAGAAATCAAAACTTCTCTGGCTCTGCACTATTTGCGAGGGAGACTTTGCCTTGTATAAAACTGGGAAAAGTATACAGAAGGAACTACAAGAGATGCGAAAAGAGGTAACTGACAAAATTAACAAGATATCCGAGAAAATGTCATATCTGAATGAGCGACTTAGAGAAAATAAAAACTTAATACATGATATCAATAACACAGGAACACAAAGACAAACATACAGTGACGTAATAGAAACAGACAACCAAACAAGAAGAATAGCTCAATCCACAATTCACAATGAAGTAAAAGACAAGCCAGCAATAGAACAGGATACTATGAGCAGTGATAAAAATGAAATAGGCGAAATCAGTAGTGGAGATTTCAGAAAGAAAAATCAAGATATTGACGTAATTTCAATAAGTCAAGAAACTCAACAGCATACTCTGGAAAAGGAAACGGATGGGTTTATACCGGTAGTAAACAGGAGATCCCGTAACCTGCAAAGAAATTCTTTTATTATGGGAACTGCGGCAGATGATATAATACGTGCGGGTGAAAAATATGCATGGCTACACGTAGGACGAGTATCAGCAGAAGCGACAACAGAAAAGATCACAAGTTATCTTCGGAAAAGAGGCATTACAGGGAATATAATATGTGAGGAGTTAAACACTCAAGGAGAAAGTAAATCCTTTAAACTAGGTATTCATATGACTCATCTGAATGATTCAAAAAATCCAGACTTTTGGCCCCGGGGAATAGTTGTGCGGCGTTTTCGTTTCAGAAAAGGGCCAGGTAACAAAGAAGAAAGAAATCAATACGGTTTATAAGGAAAACCCGAATTCTAAAACACTGCACGAACAAAATAAATATGGCAAAGGTACAGGCCTATTATGGAACGTGGAAGGTATTAAAGGTGCAATGTCTTTGGCACCAGTTGACTTTGTAAGCAATTATGATCTCGTAATTTTGACAGAAACATTTCTTCTAGAAAACTGGCAACATCTAAATTTCTATTGCAGTCACCTCATGGCAAAACATGGGGATTTAGGAAGACCTTCAGGTGGCGTATCCATCCTTGTGAAACCAACTTTTACTCCGATAATAAGTATATCCCAAACCAATAATACACTGGCAATGGAAACAAATCAATTAATCATCATTGCAGTATACTTTCAACCTCAATGCAGTGCTTTAGAAATAATTGAAGAACTTTGTGAAATAATTAATATTAACAAATATAACAAACCTACAATGATAGCTGGTGATCTCAATTGCCGAATCGATAAGGAAAACTACAAATCAAAAATCGTTATCGAAACGTTAGAAGAACAGGGTTTCATTCTCATCAACGATACACGTACACCCACTTATATTTCTCACAACGGCAAGAGCTCAATAGATCTCATATTCCTAAAAGGTCAAATTCAGGGAATAGTAAACCCGATATGGTCTGATTCAGTGACCCCCATAAGAAAACACATCCCGTTGCAATTCATCATAAAGTTACCAATGAATCATCAACTAGAAAAATCTCTACCAAAAATCTCTAGGAAATTAAACATTGAGGCATTAAAAGAAAGATCTTATGAAATAAAAAATATAGAAGAATTAATAGATGAAGCTGAACTATCACAGGCTGCAAATCTCATGCAAGAGCTGATTATAAATAGCACGGTAAAAATCACTGCAAATACTAGAATTGCGAAAAAGTGGTTTGACAAAGACTGTTATATCAAAAGGAAACAAGTACTAGATATACTACATCAAGTAAGAGGAAACCTCCAAGACACAACGATGTTAAACACGTATGCCTACGTAAGAAGACAATATAAAGAAATGATCAAATTGAAGAAGAAACTCCACAACGAAAAGGAAGCGAAACAGCTGGCAGATGAAGCTGAAAAGGACCCCTACATTGCCCTTCGACCTAGAATACGCCCAACGACACACTACATCAGGTTACAAACTTGGGAAAACCACTTCAATACCATATTAAATAACAAAAGCGACACTAAACTACCAAGTATGGAAATGAAAGAAACAAAATCTATAAACAAATATAAATGGTCACAAATAACAACAGAAGAGGTTCGGAAAACAATAAATAAAGCTAAGAACAAAAAGGCTGCTGGACCTGACAATATTTTTAATGAACATATGAAAGCATCTACTGAAATACTGCTCCCAACTTGGACCAAATTATTCAACAAGTGTTTAGAAACAGGACAAATTCCCGAGCAATGGAGAAACTCCACAATTAAAGTGTTATTCAAAGGAAAAGGAGATCCTGAGGATCCCAACAAATACAGGGGCATCGCATTGGAAAGTAATACTTTCAAGATATTCACTAACATAATAACACAAAGACTGAAGGAACCTATCGACAAATCACTCCCCGATGCTCAATTCGGATTTAGAAACAACAGATCTACGTTAATGGCTGTAGAATTACTATTAAATAACATCAAAGATGCACTTAAAAAGAAAGAAAAATTCTATACTGTATTCTTAGACTTCACGAAGGCTTTCGACCTACTGGACAGAGGACTAATAATATCAAAGCTGGAGAATACCTTAGGAATTAATAAAATCTGGATTGAAATTATTAGATCTATACTCGCCTACAACACCATACAAATATCGGATGGCCTTTCTACATCAGATACAATTCTACAGACTAATGGTGTACTCCAGGGAGACCCTATGAGCCCTTTATTATTCATTCTTACATCTGAAGAATTAATAAGAATCATCCAAGACAGAAAGGATATTTACATTTATGCTTACGCTGACGACATAGCAGTTAGCTCTAGTAACCCGCACATATTGCAAGAGGCGGTCGATGTTATGGTTAAATGGTGTCAAGAAAACAGTTTCTACATAAATCAAACAAAAACAGAAATGATGGTCTTTAGAAATGGGGGCAAAATACCGTACGGTATACAAATCACCATAAATGACTCTGCACTTAAAATAGTAAATGACTTTAAATATTTAGGTGTCACATTGCAACCTAGTGGCAAGTGCTTCACCAAACATATAACAGAAAGAGCTGCCAAAGCAATAATTGCAATTAAAGATATAAGAAACTTACAAACACTAAGCCTCGAAACGGCTATGAGACTATTCCAAGTGAAAATACTACCAGTACTAACTTACAATATAGAAGTTATCTGGCCTGATCTTACCAGAAATAATCTATATACACTGGAGAAAGTTAAAGCATATTTTTTAAAAAGAGTATTGGGGGTATCTAAAACAACCAGATCTCGCACAGTATACGAGCTGTCTAGAGAACCGTTCCTTATTGAAGAACTTTGAATGAAAATGCTCTTGCCATCTAGTGCCAGCTACACGCAAGCGCTTGCTGTGCTGCAGCGGAAGAAGGAAGATATATGGAGCGAGTTCTACGCTCCAGATGCTATGATGACACAGGATTGGACACAAGCAAACTACGAGCTGCGTCACCTGGTGACCCGATTAGCAGTACACGGTTTCCATCACCGCCTATGCTTGACTAAACCGTATCACACACCGTGCTCAGAATGCGTGTGTAAGCGTTGCAACAATTTCTGTGAACGATATCATGTGCTGAAGTGTCCAGACAGGAGAGAGACTCTAACACTGTTCTGCTTGGATGATTACTAGTTATACCAATGCACATTGCGAGTTTTTTTTAACGTTATAATTCATGTATTTAGGTAATACGTTAGTATTTATGTTCTTTGGCCATTGGCTGCATTAAATGTTTATATAATACTAATAATACATTTAATTTACGTATGGTACATTACGAACTTTGTGCTAAGGCACCAATTTGTTAAATGGTTGAAATTAATATATACTTCGCATGTAACACTATTTACATACACTGAATTCTCTGTGGTCTTTGAAGTTTAATATGCTAAGTTCTTAAATACAAGAAATACAGAAGTCGTTTACTTTGACGTAAAAAGCAGTATGTAATCTCTCCAGCCTCTTATACTTCTCTGGTGTTTATAATCCCTCTGAAGTGATGTGACATATCTACATGAAATTCCCTACCTCTTTGTTATTGTCATGGTGAAACCAATATGTTGTTAAATTCAAGGATAATTTCTAGGCAATTCCTTGCCCCATGATTATGCCTCTAGAACTGATTGTCATTAATAACAAAAGCATTCATATCACCAGAGTGGGGACAGATATAGAGGGAATTCTAAGCAGTTAAGTTATCCATACACGTACATTTTACATATGATTGTAGGGTTAATCACTTATTTACATAGGTCCCAATGAGCCAGAGCTCAAGTACAGGGTGCAGCAGAAATAACTCTCTAATTTCAAGCAGCTTCTGTGGCATAGTCGGTAGCATGCTGAGCTTCTATGCCCAAGATAGCGGGTTCAAACCCGGCCGAAGCCGTCGGATTTTTTAAGATTGTTAAAAATCCCTCGGTATGCCTTCCTTCGCAGGGGAAGTAAAGCCGGCGGTCCCATGTCATAGATTTATGGCATGTTAAAGAACCTTCCACTAATTGCACCTGTGTGAAGCTAAATTGGATAGGTTAAGAATGTAAACAACGCTCTTAGGTTTCTACGTTCGTTGCCAAGAGCAGACTGTGGTGGCGTCTAGTAGCCAAGTTCTGAACTTGGCCTAGTAGTCATTGACGGTGGCGCTTGGCGGAAAAAGTAGGAATTATTTGAAAAATTCTAAGTTGCAGTTCTTAATTTAAAAAACAGATAACACACACTAATACAGTCATCACAATTAACACCGGTTATCAGACAGATTCTACACACACCCAAAGTACACGGGGCTGCATGACCGCGTTGCCGCAGCCCCTAAACTTAAGAACCAATCTCTAATTTCGAACATAAATAATACAGCAACGCAACACGAAATTTACAAATTTATTGCGCAGTTTAAAAGAGGAATGTTTGCCATTTATGATATCTAGCACCTGTATTGGCCACAGCACTTAAGCAGGTATTATTGTCGATGTGCGTGTGGCCTTGGAGAACACGTGCATCGCCTCGTCTCATCAGTCGCTAGCATGGCGTGTTTGAAAGGAACTGGTTCAAGTGTTAGAGCGAATCCATGTGGTAGGCCTCGTGGCGTCAGAGAACATCCGTGCAGGGAGGAATTCCTTACTCTCAGATCGCACCGTACGGAGACTTTTACACACCGGTATGAAGTTCCGTATAAAATGGTAGGTGTGCAGGAACTCGGTGAATGTGATTGGGCCAACCGCTGAGCGTGTTGTGAGACTATCCTGGAAGTTGTGTCAGCTGACTCCAGGCTACTGGAAAGTGATGAAGCGCGCTTTCATTTGTCGGGCTACGTTAGTAAACAAAATTTTCGGTACTGGTCCGCAACCAATCCTAGACAGAACCTCCACAGCGAACATGTGACTGTTTGGTGCGTTGTCCTTGATTTTAGAATTGTAGGCCCTTACCATTCTGAAGAGAAGGCCAAAACTGTGACGGTAACATCTGCACGTTACGTACGACTTATGGAATCCTCCTATGTTGTTTCAAAAAGATGGTGCCAGTGCACCTGTGTGCACACTGCCGCAAAGGTTTCTGAATTAGAAAAACCATTTGGTAGTAGGTAGCATACGAGTAGTTTCAACAAATGATTGTCGGCCAGCGAATCGTTTCAGGAGAGTCCTGTAAGCGTTCATATACAATTCCGCCAATTGCGATGAAACTTTGGTGAGTTGTTGTGCACTCTCCCACCAATTTTTCTGAATAAGTAAATCTATTTTACATTAGATGGCACACGAGTAGTTTCAACAAATGCTCACATGGTCAGCTGGGTGTGGCGTGCTCACGCGTCGGAAAACCTTTGGATTTATTTATATACGCACCAGACAGAAAAACAAAGAATATTGTTATCCAACGGCACTTCAGTAAACGAAATTACAATTCAAACACTTATTCTTATTCTTTCTTGGGCTGGCTGCGTGGCTCAGCGGTAATGTTCTCTCCTGCTGTGACCAAAGTTGCAGAATCAAATCCTGGTGCAGCCAGTTGACATTTGAGGGTGCGCAAATGCGAGGGGGCCATGTCAGTAGATTTACTGGTACGTTAAAGACTTCGGGCCAAAATTCTGTCACCCCGGCGTCTCTTAAAGCCACAGTAGTTAAAAGAGACTTAAAACCAATAACATTATTATCTTCCAGTCTTTCTATCTGTCTTTGATTGGCATCGCAACGCATGCCGGGTATAGCCAGTATAATATAAAAGTAATTTTGTGAAAATTACATATTTCTAAATAGTTGGTATTTGTATATTCCTGTAAAAAAATCCACAGCCTGCTTCCAGTCTCCGACCGGGTCAGAAATGGAATGAATGAAGCCCCCATCTAGCGGCGAGGATATGAACTGTGCCGGCTGCCGAGGCCTGACGCACTCCTCTGGGGCAATGATTAAATGAATGACAGATGAAATGAAATGATAGTGGAGAGTGTTGCTGGAATGAAATTTTGACAGGGAAAACCGGAGTACCCGGAGAAAAACCTGTCTGCCTCCGTTTTGTCCAGCACAGATCTCACATGGAGTGACCGGGACTTGAACCACGGACCCAGCGGTGAGAGGCCGGCGTGCTGCCGCCTAAGCCACGGAGGCTTTGTATATTCCTGTAAATTAGTCTAAAATATTTATCTTTAAAAACATCTTGATATGGTCTATGAGATGAATAAAGGCTCTTTGCAGAGTGGTTGGAATATGTACTGTATTTATCTTCTTGCTCCAATGGAAATTTTGAAGTGATATGGAAATGTTTACGGTCTTTGATACTATTATCTATGAACAACATCAACCTTACAAACATACTCAAACATCCTGTAAGAAAATTACCTCTAGCTTTCAGTCATTCATACATTCCCAAATGTTTAAGAAACATTAACATTATTTACAGAAAATTAAAAACTATCTACAGTAAACAGAAACCTGGAGATACAGAAAATGTGTACAAAATGGAAAAAATATACAGTAAATGAAAAGCTAGAAAGAAAAAGTTCCTGAAACGGGAAAAATTATATATACGGAAGTGACATTTAGGATAGAAAAACAAAAGATTACATTACTTCGCTCGCTCGTACATTCAATCGAAAAATCAATCAACTATTCATTCCCCATATTCAATCAATATAACAACAAACCAATCAAACACAAATAGAAATGAACACAATATGCATTACAAAATATTACAGCTCATCTTCTCATATCAGTTGACAGAGAGCCGAAGTGAATATTAGCAGCCCTGTTACTCTTGATCAAGCTGTATGTTGACTGCAAGGGGATGAGACATGAATTTTTGTGAACATTAATTCTCAATCTGACCCCATCAAACTTGTACTTCTGTTTTTGAAAATCTCACATGCATTGACCGGGAATCGAACCCGGTCCGCCTTGGTAAGAGGCAAGCGGCTTGATCGCTGCATCACCATGCCCTCGGTATAATTTTAAGGTGGTCTGTCTAATATCACAGCAAGACAGGGTGCACAAGGACCTTTCCACATATTGTGCTTGCATTAAATTATGGTGTAGGCCTATTTGTTCTAATGTAAGTTAATGGCATTCTTCTTCTACTTCTCGCCTTTTGAGACCACATAGGATCACTTGAACCAACCATTCGTTCGTCGACTTGTAGGAACTGTACATGCCTTGCAGTCATCCCAGTACTTCTTCATGCGTATTGATCGTCTTGCCCTTTCTTGGGTGGAAAATATTCTTGTTGAAATTTTCTTTCTTTGTGAGTGGAAAATGAAAAGTCATATTTTTACTTCGTGGCATTCAATATGAGTGCCTAAAATCAAGCCTTCAGGTGCATTGAGGTGGCTGGTAAGGCCTATTACACTCCTCCAGAGCAATGAAGAATGTATTATTATTAAAAATAATTCATCTTCTGTGTACGTGTAGATCCAGATGACTTGGCCATGCCAAGACATATAATATGGTCTGAGGGCTGAGACTAGATAAACTCAATCTCATGATGCAGAACTGAGAAGAGATGGGTTCAGTTTCCATCTTAGCCAACCTAAAAACTTTTTCCCACCTCTACCCCAGGCAAATGCTGGTGTGGTTCCTAAATTAAGGCCATGGCCACCTCCTTCCAAACCCTAGCCTCCAATACAAATACACTTACAGCCATCACAATGACACAGGTTGTCAGACAGATTACACACCAACTACATGGGGTTAGATGATCCCAATGTCGCAAGGCCCCTTAATGAATGAACAACATTATTAAGAGTGGTATGTTAACTTAATATTTTTCTCTTGCAGGTTTGCAATGCACGTGGCTCTACCATTCAATGACAGTTCTCTACTGGGAAAATGACTTCATGAAATTCAATATTGCTCTTTTTATGAAAATGTTATGTGGATTTTATTTCTTTAAAAAATAGAAAAGAAGAATATATACTATGTGTAGTACAGCATATGCACTTATTTTTGTCCCGATATCATTCCTTCAGAATTCCTTATGCACATCCTGATTCCTTCCAGTATCATATTTCATTCAACAGTAGTTAATTATTTTATGCTGTATAGTGGTTCACGGTGTAGTCACGTCCTAGTTCGTGAACCATGGGCAACAGCTGAGTAGCCTAGTAAGGGGTCCTGACAGTCTGGATACCAGTTACTATGGAATGAGTGGGCATCTTGGACATATTCTGAGTCATGGCCCTTCTTGTGCTTAGGTGGCTAGACTACCCAACTCCCTTGTTTATTCCCTGAGGTGAAACTCGTGGGGCCCTGTGTAAGTAAGGCTAGCAACCTGCTTCACGTGTACTTCTTAAACCTGCTAAAAATGTCTTGAGCATGCCTCGGACCTAACGGAGTGATGAAGTCCCACTCCCATCTGACAGATCAGGGACTCCTTGGAAACGAACGAGCAATAGATTGGGTATTCGATGAGGTGCTATTAATATCGACGGGGCTTATGGAAGGAAGAAAGTAAAGCTAGCTGAGTCAGCAATTGGGAAGGGATTGGATATTCTAGGGATTAGTAAAGTTCAGATAAAGAGAGCTAGAGAGGAGGAAGTGGGAGATTACAAGGTGTACCTGTCAGGTGTAAAACGAGACAGGGCAAAGTGGGGAGTAGGGTTGTATGTCAAGAGAAACTTAGAGCGTAACATAGTCTTTGTGAGGTATGTAAATGAACAATTAATGTGGATAGATTTGGAAATTACAGGATTGTTTCAGTGTACGCTCCATATCAAGGGGCTGAATATGACGAAGTAGTCAGATTTTATGGGGCTCTGAGTGATATGGTAGTGAGAGTTTAACAATAAAGATGGTGTAGTACTGATGGGAGATTTCAATGCTAGAATAGAAAATAGGTATGAGCAGGTAATGGGTAAGTGGGGTGATGATAGAGAAGCGAACACCAATGGAGAATATTTACTAGACTTATGTGCTAACATGGGGTTAGCTGTTGCGAACTCATACACAAAGCACAAGGAGATTCACAGATACCAAGTCGATAATACACTATATCATTACTCGCTTTCAATTTATAATGTAATGAGAGCAGCCAATGGCAAAAATATACATAATCAGTTACAAAGTCGTAAATGAAATCTTCAGCACTACTGCTTTTCAATACAAAGTTCTCAGTCTTCTGTGCAAAACACTGTTAGGGATTCTGCTTGTTTATGACACTTCATGACGTGATATCTTTCACATTTTTCATTGCACCTTTCACATTCGCAGTCCTCCGCAGGATTTTGGTAAGTCTTCTTTCGACATTGTAATGAAAACCATAGAGCCTGGTGAGCATGAGTCGCAACTCATAGTTTGCCCTACTCCAGCCTCTTGACGTCATGACGACTGACTTTCAATTTAGGAAATTGTTAAGGAGTTGCAGGGTATTTTTTTACTGAAACAGACCACAAACCGATATGGTGTGAAATAAGCAAGTGCAGATGGATTATAGTTGGAAATCTTCCGCAATAAGGAACTTGGCAGAAATATATTGATATGATTGATGAAATATTCCAAAGAGTAGAGGGTGAAGAATTACAACACAATGAAAAGGAGAGGTCAGAGAACAAGGATGTCTTGGGGATAACTGGGTCAAGACAGAAAAAAAGCACACATCCTCGTGAAATGGGCATAGTGAATTCGGCTTGTAAATGTCAAAGAATGCTTTAAAAAATGGCTCCAAACTAGGAATCCAGCAGACAGCTTTATGTAATAGAAAGGAACAGACCAAACAAATAATAGTACAGCTAAAAGGAAATAAGGGGGGAAATGCTAGGCCAAGCGGCAGGAAAGCTTTTTGGAGTGTTATAAAGAATCTTAGAAATGGAAGGAAAAGAGAAATGAAAAGTGTCTGGTTAATTCAGGGGAACGCTTTGTAAATACTAAGGTAGCATTGGGAGGAGGGCAACGGTACTTTGAAAATTTGCTAAATGTAAATGTGGCAGATTTTGAGATTATGCAGGAGAATAAGAACAGCATTCACGGTTTTGGAATTAGGGAGGGTGGTCACAAAGCAGCAGGGATCAGCAAAATTCAGCCAGAAATGGCAAAGTATAGTGGGAAAGCAGGGATGAAATGATTGCATAGGATAATAGAATTGGCATGGGAATTAGGACAGGTACCCTCTGACTGGACAAAATCAGAAATCGACCCAATTTAAAGCAAGGTAACAGGAAAGATTGCAACCATTATAGAGGCATTTCTTTGATAAGTGTCCTGAGCAAAGTGTACACAAGTATTGTAGAAAGGAGAAAGTGATAATTGGTCGAGAGTAAGATGGATGAAAACCAGTGTGGCTTTAGACCACAACGAGGATGTCAAGATCAATTTTTTAATAGGTGCCAAGTTATTGAGAAATGCTATGAGAGGAATAGACGTTTGTGTTTTGTAGATCAAGAGAAGGCGTTCTATAGAGTACCCAAGGAGAAGATGCTGAGCATCCTGAGGGATTATGGTATTGAGGGAGGGCTGCTACAGGCAATCAAAAGTATTTATATTGATAATCAGGACGCAGTGAGAGTTGATGGTAGGATGAGTTATTGATTTGAAGTTATTTCAG
Source organism: Meconema thalassinum (assembly GCA_946902985.2). NCBI lineage: Eukaryota > Metazoa > Arthropoda > Insecta > Orthoptera > Tettigoniidae > Meconema > Meconema thalassinum. The sequence continues at coordinate 347,667,293 of OX336390.1, forward strand.
GAGTGAGGCAAGACTGTAACCTCTCACCTCTACTGTTTATTATGGACCATTTGCTGAAGGGCATAAACTGACTGGGCGGGATTCAATTAGGTGGAAACCAGGTAAGTAGTCTGGCTTATGCTGAAATGTAGGGAAAATGCATGAAAATCAGCATTTCAAAAACAGGTTACGTCTATAGGGAAGAAATGCAAAAAGTAAGTGATGGTTCGATTCAGTGTTGAATGGTGTAGAAGCAGAGGATGTCACAGTGTTAACTGCTAATAGAGGATCTCGGAGTTGACATGTCCGCAAACAGAGGCTTGTAGGCTAGACTGGATGCTGAAAGGCAAAATAGTTTCAAATTAATATGTAGTATTGGCAAGGCCTTTGGTTTGCTGTGTGCTCCTTTCTTGATATGCTAATAATACAGTGTAATAATGTAAGTTTTGTCAACACCTGAGGTGACCTAAACAGTTGTTTACTTGAGGACATTTATGTTCTTGTGCCATTGGATTAAGGGATTGCATATCTTATATCCCTGCCAACAGGCTAGAAGCAATCTCACTACTGCTAACACTGGTGGCAACTAAACCACACTTCTACCTGTCTGGTAATATAATATAACATACTACTGTGGAATAGATGATTGACTTACTCGCAACTAGTGTTACAAGGCCATGGGTTCATAGCTCGTCTTCAGCTAAGACTTATGAAAGAAAGTCCCATGATATAAAGGAACCTATTTCAACTCGTACAACATTTAAAAGCTACTTCGATAGCATTTGTCAAAATCCAACCTCCAAATTATAATAAAGAAAAAGTAATTTTCTGTCACATATCACGATTACCAGGGACCAGGATACTCAGACAGCTATTCCAATACTTTTGGAAAAGTAAAACCAAAAATCTTTGGTTCAAAGAAGTCCTAGATGATCTAGATCAGGGCCATCCAGTCCTTGTGCTCTGAGAGCGTAGCCACGCTCGGGGAGCACTGGGCAGTCAGACTAGCGCTCCTCCCCCTACCACTACTACACTGTGGCAGCGAGGAGGCATGAGACAGACGGGTGATGATCGGTCCGCGCTGACTGGATACATACGTACAGTCGTGCGACCGACGCCTTTTGTGGGATTGTTGACATACTGATAGGGCCGTTTTGCCATAAAAAAATAAACCGCATATACAAATCGAATGGCACTCCGATATATGGAATGAGCAGGAAATGAACCAAGTGTTAAGTAAAGAATATTGTGATCTATTCCAAACTAAAATTCGAACATATTAGAGAGAAAAATTCAACAACATTTTACCAATATGAACAAATAATACAGACCTGGAGTGACTTTTTCTTCGTCAGTTTTACGAGCTTTTAGTTTTGGAGGAAACAATCTTCTCCAATTTGGGTACAATATTTCTGGACACAGCTATCCGTAAACAATTGCGCTAGTTTCTATCGCTCATCGTCGCACGATGCTTACGTTTGGTAAGCTTAAGAACCGCAAAGAAACGCCCACAAATGTAAGTTGAGCCAAACATTGACAGAACTTAACATGCATATTTATACAAAAGGGGGTATTCTTCTTGCGGAAAGCTGCTGCTTCAACACTTCTTTTTTTTTTTTTTGTATGATGTTCAGTCATGACCACTGCAAAACTGATTTACTTACACGCTGTCAACAAAGCGCATTGGACTAGACTACCGACTGATGGATCGGCTGCTCACTTCGGCGCGGCGGGCAGACCGCTCGCTTAGCCAGCCATGCTCTTCCCACCATGACCGAAACTACCACCCACCAAAGCTCTCGGAGCACTGGCTTAGAGTGCGGCCAGAGCGCTGTGTGGATGGCCCTGATCTAGATGAATTAGACTTGACAATGCAACAAATTGAACACCGGGAAGAGAAGAGGATCCTGAGAAACAAAGACGTGAGACCTAGTCCAAAAACTTCTACACGCAAACAATACACCATAACGGACGAAGAACGGGCCGCCAGGTCAGACAGAATGAAACAGTTCTGGGAGAAGAAGAAGAAGCCAAATTTGTAACTAATATTCCTGTATATAGATTGAATATAGTGCTCCAATCACTCCCTAGGGGTTGCATGACCTTGACGTGGTGGGAGTGCTTGCATGATCCTTTGGGCTATGCCGGTGGTAGCATAGCTACTGGTAGGGCCTCCCTTGCCGGACAGGCCAAGGGTGAAAATCCACACTAAAAAGCAACCCAGAACCCTCAAGTCCTCAAAGGCAACGAGGGCGGAGAAGATGGTCTTTGGTACAGCGGAGCTGGCGGAAGAGGCTGACCAGGGTTAAGAGGTCAGGACCACCACTGCCTTGTGGACAGAAGTGGGAACTTCAAAGGCTAAGGGAAGAAACCCTGATAGAAAATCAGTAGGCCTGGATACTTAGAAGGCAGCCCCTTCTCCAGGCTTTGGGTGCTGAAGGCCAATAACCTACACACCCGAGATTACTCCTATTACAGAAACAGAAATGAATAGAAGCCAGATGGATAAAACGGATTTGACCTTTAGCATGAAATCGGACACGAGAATTGGAATTTGTAACGTATAAACAATGTGGCAGACAGGTAGACTGGCCGAAGTATCTAGGGAGATGAAGCGCTACAGGTTGGACTTACTAGGTTTGAGTGAGATGAGATGGAGTGGGTTCAGGCAGATAAGGTTTTACGTGACAGTTAATCTCGCGATAATGAGCCACGAGGCTCCCTTTTTATGTGGAATCCAAAGCACAGGACATGGCTTTTAACCTTTGAAAATCTCACGTGCATTGACTGGGAATCAAACCCGGTCCACCGTGGTGAGAGGCCAAGAGCTTGACCGCTGCATCCCTCTCTCCCCTTGCCCTACAGAGAGTATCACCCTGAAAAAAAAAAAGAAAAAAAAAAAAAATCAAGGAGACTAACTGTGGGATTTGAACCCTTCGACCTTGCACGTTAACGAGTCATCAGTCCAGGTCAATAATATCTACTGTATATTGTACCGACAGCAGTGGCTACGCTGGCTAAAGCGCAGCGTTAGGCAATGGGGTCAAACTCTCTGTTGACTCGGTAGACGCGTGGGTTCGAGCCCCACCTTCGGCCGTCCTTGAAATGGTTTTCCGTAGTTTCCCATTTTCAACACCAGGCAAATGCTGGGACGGTACCTTCTGACAGGCCACGGCCACTTCCTTCCACATCCTTGCCAAGTTTCATTCATCTTCATCCATTCCACCTCTCATCCTGACGTGCAGGTCGCCCACGGGCGTCGACTAGAAAGACCTGCACTCGGCCTCTAAGAAGGCCACACGACAAAAAAAAAAAACTGTATATTGTTTTTTGAATGAAAGAAAGCATATTTTATTGAAAGTATTTTAAAATATTATTTTGTAGCTAAAATACATTTTGGGAGTATTTTGCCTAATTCTGACTATACTACCGGTATGTTAGTAGCCTGCAGTGTGCTTTTTATTCCAGAATTGGATTTCCACTCTAAGTTTGACTGCGATATGATGACAACGGTTCAATGATTGTTACCTGTTAGAAGCAAAGTAGGATTCATTTTCTTATGGTATATTTAGGATAAATGCATACATCCACCCACTCATCAGGCCTGGTGTGGTAGCTATGTAGAGATAAAACGGTTAGCTGAGGAGAGGGTGCCATGGAGATCTGCATCTAACCAGTCCAAAGACTGAAGACTCACACACAGCACGTGGTAGTGTAGTATTTATTATGTTGAGGGTTAGGAAGGAGGTGGATCCGGGCTTACGTTAGGAAGCATTCTGGCATGCGCCTGGAGTAGATATGGAAAAACACTGAAAACCACTTCCATGGTGGCTGAAATTCTAATTGAACCCTTTTCCCAGTTTTGCCTCTAAGTGAAGCCCGTTCCAGCCCTCAGATGAGAATTAAATGCCATGGCAGAGCCGGGAATAGAACCTGAACCTCAGGGGTACCGCCAAGAATGCTAGCCACTACACCACACTAGGCAGAATAAATGGAGGGCAAAGCCTCATTCAGGCCTAACAGATGGGGATGCCCCTTGTCAAAACTACTGGAGTGAATGGATAAGCATTGGTATTTAAGTAGAAGGTATCCCTGGAAGAGTACCAATCTACAAATCGTTTGAATAATACTCTGTGGGGAAGGCGTAAAAAGGAAGCCTTAAATAGTTTTGGGGTGTAATAAGGGTTGGTTTAGTTCAGAACAAAAGTCACGGAAAATGTATTTACAGTATGAACATATTCAGCCTATAATACTTCCCGTGGTGTTGGGGTGATGCGCCTGCCTCTCACCCGGAGGTCCCGGATTCGATTCCCGGCTCCGTCAGGTTTTAGAAACTGACGTGAGTGCTGGAACGAGGTGCACTCAGCCTCGTGAGGTCAATAGAGTAGCTGTCTGACAGTGAGGCAGCGCCCCGGTCACGAAAACCAAGATTAACGGCCGAGGGGACCGATGCGCTGACCACGCGTCATCCCAATATCTGCAGGCTAAATGGCTGGGCAGCGGTCACTTGGTAGGCCTAGGCCCTTCAAGGGCTGCAGTGCCAGGGGTTACTTATAATACTTACAATGGAACAAACTCTTACTGAGATACATTCTAAATGCTGCCCTATCAAGAAATTTTGTATTCTCTGAGACGCACTGTGATAAAGTGATATATACATTTCCTCAATCATACTCCTTACTTCTCTGCAATTTTCATGTTTAATGTTTATTGTTCTCCAAAATTCGTGGCTAAATGGTTAGAATGCTAGACATTGGCCCGATGGGCTCCAGGTTTGATCCCCGGTTGGACCATGCAGATTTTAATCTCCAATTAATTCTCCAGGATTGAGGACTGGGTGTGTGTGATGTAATCGTCATTTCATTCTCATTACGACAGGCTGGTCGCCTATGGACACCTACACCAGGACTTCAGGAGGCCACACAGCATTTAAAATATAGTTGTTGTGGTCACCCTAACTTCACTTCTTAATCAGCACCTAATTCTACGCAGAACAATGAACAGGCTAAAATTTGCGAAATCACCCGAGTGGTGACCAAACAAGGTCCACTAAGTCTGACAGAGCAGTCACAGCTAACCTCCTCTCACCAGTGCCATGAGCATTGACGTCAACTATTGTTGTTATTCTGACAACATGAAACCGTTAACGACGACAGTCTTTTATATAATACCGCTTGCGACTGCACGTAACTTTTAATACAACAGCCTTGTGACTTAGAGATGTTGAGTGTATTTTGACTTCCTTTGTACCTAGTTTCATGGCAAATGCTCTCTAATCATTTTTTCTAATGGATAAGTCGAAAGGGCTGCTGTCTTGAATGTATTAAGCTAAGGAATTTTTAAAATTTGGGCACTCTAAGTATCATATAGTCACCAACCTCTTGACCGAATTTCTTTACTGTAGCTTTATTAATTCTTTCTTTCTTTCTTAGTCAGTTTACCCTCCAGTTACGCTTTTCCCATGGATTCAGCGAGGGATCCCACCTTTATTGCCTCTCGGGCAGTGTCCTTGAGACATTGGATGGTGGGATGCAACTGGGGAGGCGGGACTATCACCTCGCCCAGGCGACCTCACCTGCAAAGCGATCAGGGGGCCTCATGAGGGATGGGGAAGAATGGGAGGGATAGGCAAGGAAGAGGGAAGGAGCCGGCCGTGGCCTGACAGTAGGTACCATCCCGGCATTTGCCCGAAGACGAAGTTGAAAACCACTTCGAGGATGGCCGAGGTGGGAATCGAACCCCCTCTACTAATTTGGAGCAACCCGAGGCTGAGTAGACCCCGTTCCAGACCTCATACCACTTTTCAAATTTTGTGGCAGAGCCGGAAATCGAACCTCAGACCTCCGGGGTGGCTGCTAAGCACGCTGACCACTACACCATGGAGGTGACTTAGCTTTATTAATAACATTAAAATAGCGCACAAGCATGCAGAGTTACGACATAAAGGTCACTCATATTCACGGGCGTAACTTTGTCTTCAATATTTGAGGGGGCGAGTAGAATGCAGAGGTCGGCAGGAAATGATACTAACTCAGAGAACACCACTGTCGACATGAGCCTTCAAGGAGAGTTTATTATTATTATTATATTGTTATTACTTTAGGGCTTGGAATATCATGGGCTTCAGAATCGAGCAGGCTTGAATAGAGGGAGGGGCCCAGACTCACTGAGGAAGTTGGTATATTGACTCAATTAAATTTCCAAACAAATACAGTACCGGCATTACATTTTCTTATAGAGCTATATTCAATGTAAGTTATCCGAAACTTGTGAATGGACTGCAAAATATTACAAAGAGAACATGCAAAGTATTTCGTAAGTAAACATTATAGTTTAAGTTTCCGAAGTTTTTGAGTCTTTACATACCGGTAACGTTGAAGTCTAAATAACCTTTGCCCAGTCTGACTTCTAGTTCATACCATTGTGAAAGACTTTCGACTTATTCTTATGATGAGACAAAATTTAAATGCTTTTCAATCGGTCAACACATTTAAATTCGTTTAAGACAACATTTAAAAATGGCTTCCAACACGATAATAATCTTACGATGAGAGTAAATTTTTCGCTCAGCTAGAACGAAAATGACATTTAAAAAACACATTATACAATAATAAAACGAACAAAAGCAAAAAAAGTCCTCTCGGCACGCCGGAAGGAGAAGGTAGATTTCACCGGACAAACTTGGGGATAGGCGAAAATAGGCAGAATATGCAAGTTTTCGTAGAAGGATAAGACCTCATTTATTGCGAGAAGGTATTTTATAATTGGAGCTTAATTAACTTTGTTTTTCGTCATTTTATGCTTATTTTAAACATTTTATTGTCTTATGGGAACGGTAACCTTCTTGTCATTTGGGGTCCATTTTTATACTTGTGGTCACACTGTCCTTATGCAAGGTTTCGACACTGATGTGTAACTATGTAACGGTCTGTTACTTCTTCACGCAAAATTATATCTCCAGCAGAGAGTTTGGTTGGTTCCTCAGTTTAGGGGCTGCGACAACGCGGTCATGTAACCCCGTGTACTTTGGGATGGCTGTATTAGTCTGTAATTCAGGTAAGGACTGCAGACGGTCAATTTCAAGCAGTAGTTCCTAATGTTGCTACCAGGTACTACCGTCAACGACACCTAGCTGGGAACTTGGCTACTAGATGCCACCGTAACCAGCAACTCGCAACGAACGTTGGAACTTCCCCTCCAAAGGAAAGCATACTGAGGGATTTTTAGCGCTCTTAGAAAATCCAACGACTTCGGCCGGCTTTGAACTCGCGACCTTGGGCATAGAAATTCAGCATGCTACCAGTTACGTCACCGAAGCCGCTTCACACTTAGTCAGATGGAAATCTGAATCTGATCTCGTGCAAGTGCGTTGTCATGGCAACGTCTGATGGCTCATCCCTCATCAATTTAGTAGTGTTGCCATGGCAACCTCTGATAGCTCTTGGCATTTTCTTATAATTCCGAAATAATTTTTCTCATCCCTTGGCATAATAGTGGGTCATATCAAAAATTCTTCCAGACAAAAGATTTAGGTAATTATTAGGGGAATATTGTCCATTTTGTACGGTTTTGTTATTGTGCCTATTAAGAGAGATATGATTAATGTTTCCCAAAAAACCCACTTTTTCCCACCCCTTTGGTCAATGGTTGGTGCTATAAAAAAACTCTTCAAACATAAATTTTTGGGCTTTATCCGACACATAGTATGAATGTTGAACGGATTCGATATTTCACATATTATGAGAGTTATAGCAATATTTCACTTTTTCGAAAAAAGCCCCCCATTTTCACCCCCTTGGACCGATTTAGCCCAGTAACGAACTCGACCGAGATTCTATAGGTATACATATTCGGTAAAAAATTCAAAGTGATTGGTGCAAAATTACGGCAGTTATCGTGTCCACAAGAAACTGATATACATACATAAATTATATATAAACTTTTGAACTGACGGTGGTTTTGGGGTCTGGGGGATGTGAAACGCGAAGATATGTCGACATTTTCCGGAAGTCGAAACATGGGACCTATTGCAATAGTTAGCTTTCTAATGAAATCTACCTAAAAGAACATTTTCATTTGAGACTGATTTGCCTTTCAGCGTCGAGACTAGTCTGTAAGCCTCCGTTTGTGAACAAGTCACCTCCATGTAGCCCTGATAGCAGTTGGCAATACGGTCCCCTCTGCTTTTCGGTCTCTTACTTTGAAATCGTTGAAAATTGAATCCAACCATCGCCTCCTAGGTTTACCTCTGCTTCTCTTACCCTCTACAGCCGAGATCATTAACTTCTTAGGTAATCTCTACTCTTCAGGATGTGAGTCGGCTCATACGAACAACTTCATCTAACGTGTTCATTGCTAACTTAAACTTTATCCCTTTATTATGAGTATCTTCATGCCATTGCTCCCATTTATTCATCACAGCAATCATTCCTGACTTTACCAAGCTCTCACTTCCTTACAACAAGGTCGGTCTAAACACTAAGGGATGTAGAGAGTCTACACCAACGTCCTTCTTACAGAATTGGCCTACTGTAGATCGCAACTGAAAATTCACCTCATTGGCTTTTATGCACCTCGACTATTTCTTCCCCCATACGACCATCCTGAGAGAATATGCAGCCCAAGATCTTAAAATGGTCTACCTACTCCAATTTAGTTCCTATCTAGCATTCTATTTTTTGCATTTCTTCCTTACAGATGTAATCTTAGTTTTTGAAATGCTGATTTTCATGCCATTTTTCCTACATTTCAGCATAAGTCTGACTACTTAACTGGTTTCCACCTAATTGAATCCCACCCAGCCAGTTTATGCCCTTTAGAAAATGATCAATAGTAAAGAATAGTGGTGAGAGGTTACAGCCTTGCCTCACTCCTGTAATAACTTCAAATCAATAACTCATCGTACCATCAGCTCTCACTGCATCCTGATTATCAATATAAATACTTTTGATTGCCTGTAGCAGCCCTCCCTCGATACTATAATACCTCAGGATGCTTAGCATCTTCTCCCTGGTTACTCTATAGTATGCCTTCTCTAGATCTACAAAACACAAGCTCAACTGTCTATCCCTCTCATAGCATTCCTCAATAACTTGGCGCATATTAAAAAATTGATCTTCACATCCTCGTTGTGGTCTAAAGCCACTCTGGTTTTCATCCATCTTATATCCAAACTCCTTTCAATACCTGTGTACACTTTGCTCAGGACACTTATCAAATAAATGCCTCTATAATGGTTGCAATCTTTCCTGTTACCTTGCTTTAAATTGGGTTGATTACTGATTTTGTCCAGTCAGAGGGTACCTTTCCTAATTCCCATGCCAATTCTATTATCCTATCCAACCATTTCAGCCCTGATTTTCCACATACATAACTATTTCTGGCTGAATTCCATCTACTCGTGCCGCTTTGTGGGATTGTAGTTTATTTACCACCCTCTTTACTTCCTTAAGCGTTATCCTGTTTCCATCCTCATTCTCCTCTTGCATAATCTCAAAATCTGTCACATTGCCAGTTAAGTCTCCATTAATATTCATCAAGTTTTCAAATTAATCCTGTCATCTTCCCAGTGCTTCCTTGGTATCTACAATGAGTTTCCCTCAATTATCCAGGACACTACTCATTTCTCTCTTTCCTCCATTTCTAAGATTCTTTATAACACTCCTGAATGGTTTTCGTGCCACTTGACATAACTTTTCTAATTTATTTCCAAACTCCTCCCATGATTTCCTTTTGAACTCGACTACATTTTGATGAGGAGCGTGATGGTACAGTGATCAAGCTGCTTGCCTCTCACGAAGGCTCACCGGGTTATATTCCCGGTTAGTGCATGTGAGATTTTTTAAGGTAAAATGTCACCTCCGTTGGTTCGGATTCCACGCTAAAAGGAGGTCCCACGGCTCATGAAGCGAGACTAACGGTCATCTAAAACTACAAGCTTCCTTTCTACTATCATTTGTTTGGTTTTGTTCCTTTCCACTACAGTTGTTGTTGAATCTTTTAGTGGCTCTTCGACATCGTTGTTATACAGCCCCATGTATTCATGTGAGGATTGGAAAGGAGGAGGCCGTGGCCTTAAGTCTGTAACCATCCCGGGATTTTCCTGGAGTAGAAGTGGGAAACCACAGAAAACCACTTCCAGGATGACTGAGGTGGGAATCGAACCATCCTTTCTTCAGTTTTGCCTCTCGAGGCTGAGTGTTCCAGCCCTGAGACCAGAATTAAAATTTCTTGACAGGGCCGGGAATCGTACCCGGACCTCCAGGGCGACAGCCAAGAATGCTAACCGCTACAAGTAGGGCGGCAAAAATCTAAGCACTGTTGTACGATGTTGGCTCGTGAAAGATCTCTCATATTACATTTTGTGATTAGAGTCTAAAATTAATTAAATCTCAGTCACATGTAGCTCAGTAGAGTTCTGGTTTTCACTACCAGATGGCAGTGTTAAACAGAACGTTGAAATTGGAGTTTAGATCGCCTCAATGGATCCAAGTCAAAAGGTCTATATCTTGCTGTTTGGGAAGCAAACGTTGTGTCGCTTCTTTAATGATGCACATTTCACGTTTTGCAGTGTAAATTGCTAACGCATGTCTGCCGCTACAGGTTCCTCACAAATGTTACAAAATAATACAGTTCTGTCAGTCCCATGAAGGGCCTAAGCCTTCCAAGCGATGAGCCATTTGGCCTCAGATATTGGGGTGATGCGTGATCAGCGCATCGGGTACCCTCGGCCGTTAATCTGGGTTTTCGTGACCGAGGCGCTGCCTCACTGTCAGACAGTTACTCAATTGTCCTCACGAGGCTGAGTGCACCTAGTACCAGCCCTCACGTCGGTTCTAAAATGCCTGATGGAGCCGGGAATCGCGTGGTACCCCAACACCATGGGACCGGCCTAATTACATTTTATTGTTACATATTTGATCATATATATATATTTAGAATTTGGCCAATTATAGACCGCTTTGAACCTAAGACTACGGTACATTGTTTCGTTTTTTCTTTTCTTCCCAAAACTTCTTCATACGTTGGCTGATGACCTGCCTCTGTTCCGCTGATAACACTCTCCGTGGTTGATGTGGAACTTGCAGAATCGAAATATCTGCAGTAGTGATCAGTCGCCGGAATTCCACCCTATTAGAAATGATGTTGTTTGTGATCTTTAGTTTTTGCAGATCACACCGTATCTCTTCCAGCCATCTAGTGGTGTTTTTTAATTTGGAGATGTAATCAAAAATTTTCTTAGTTAGCCTGCTGCTATCCATTCTATGAAGGTGACCATAAAATTGTAGTCTCCGTCTTTTAATTGAGTCTGTAATTTTTTCTACATTTCGGTAAAGGTCCTCATTTTTTCTCTTCATCCAAATATCTTTATTCTTTTGGGGACCCAAAATTTTCCTAAGTATTTTCCTTTCTTTCTTTTCCAGTTCCTCTTGTTCACCTCTTTTGTTCAACGTTAAACATTCTGATCCGTATAATACCTCTGGTTTAATTACAGTTGTGTAGTGCCTGATTTTTGCCTGGAATGAAATTGATCGTTTGTTGTATCTATGTTGGGTGAGTTTATAGGCATTTTCCATCTTTCTGAATCTCTCCTTGCAGGATGTGTTATCAAGTCCATTTGACTGGATCCATTCTCCCAAATATTTAAATTTATCAACTCTTTGAATCTGTCCATGTTGAGTTGTTAGATATTTTTCTCCATTGTGTCTGTGTTCAATATATTTGTTTTTTTCATACGAAATCTGAAGACCAGTTTTTATTGCTATTTCATGTAGGGTTTCAACCATTATTTGTGCTTGAAATCTGTTTTCTAAAATGATTGCTACGTCATCAGCAAAGGCAAGACATTTCACCTCAAATCTTCCTTTTCCTTGCCCCAAATGGACCCCTTCAATGTTTCTTTCGCATAATTTAAGTTCCCATTCCTTCATGATTTTGTTTAATATCAAATTAAATAGAAGTGGTGAAAGCCCATCACCTTGTCTAACTCCGGTTTTGATTTGGAAGGGTTCTGAAATGTCGTTTAGAAATTTAACTCTTGAGGTTGTATTTGTTAGTGTTTGTTCAACCAGTTGTCTGGTATTTTTATCTATCCCTAATTCTGCTAGAGTTAGGAATACAGACTGTCTGTCTATTGAATCATAAGCCTTTCTGAAATCAAGGAAAGATACAACTGTGTTGAGGTTACGTATTGTTCTGATTCTAAGGATTGTTTTGAGATTGAAAATTTGCTCTGGACAAGATCTCCCTTTTCTAAATCCGGCTTGGTATTCGCCGATAGTGTTTTAGATCCCTTATTTGGGGGTGGATCTAAAAGGGAGAGTTGCTGTACTAATTTATGAGGTTGTGCCTAAAGAAGGGTAGCTCCCCTTGACAGGGCAAGCTGACCAGTGTAGTGTGTTGTGGTGTGCTAGGAACTAGGGGGCGTTCCTATAAATAATGTGGTAGTGTTTGAGGGGATGGGACCCACTGCAAAGGGTCGCTGTACTAGTCGCTCAGCTGACTGCTTGTTATGTAATCGACTCTGCTCGTATCAGCCGGGTGGCACGCGCTGCTTGCTGGCAGCCGGCTCGAGAAACACAAAGATACCTGAGTTAGCGCTAATGGCTTACCGTCTGTCACGTCTTTACGTGACGGGAATAAGGAAGGGCGTTGGGATGTAAAGAGGCGTATAACAGTAATGCTAGTGTAGAGTGTGGACCAAGTGTTTTATTGGTCTGTGATATTCTTTGTGTGAGTCCCTTGTAGGGAATGAAATTATGTTTATAATGTGATACAAGTTGTGGGTTGCAGGTTACATAAATAGGAACTCTGAACACGATTGACTGACTCACCTCGGTTGACACCAGCGTAGCCTCGGCCGTCTCGATGGAGCACTGACAATGGAGAGAGAGTTTGACCTCATTAGGACGTCTTCTTATACCTTCAGACGCCCTCCTGTCAGCAATGTATTGGCCCAGTTAGTACTATGTCGCTGAGTGTAATGATTACGTAAGGCTTGAGCTGCTTTATGGAGTAGCAAGCTGTCCTTACAGTATTAATGGATGTTGCCCCGGCTTTCCAAGGGTTGCCATTTTAGGGGATTTAGCCAGATGTTGGGGGGATGGTCTCCAAGGGGTGCATACCCCTGGGATGCTGTACAAGAGTCTTCCTTCATTTGTTCGCGTCCTCGCGAACGGGAACGGAACTGGAAGTTGGGATGTTGACGTAGTGGTCCTGGAAAACCCTCTCGTATCTCCTGGTGGCGTCGTATCGAAGTGTGGGTGTGAGGTGAGCCCGTGTTCAGAGGGGAGGGTTATGGGATTTACATATATGTGTATACATTGACATTGTGAAAAAACAAACCAAAAAATTGACATTTGCGAAAGATTTGATTAACATTGGGAAAAAATTGACATTTTGAGAAAAATTGAACATAAAAATAAATTTGATATGTAAAAAAAAAATTGCCCTTGCATTTGCTGGCATATTGCTAGTTTAAAAAAAACATGGTTTCTGATGGTTATGTGTTACATATTTGTGCAGGGAGGAAAAACCCAGGGCCGAACGGATGATTGCTTCGCCCGCCCCATCTTAGGGAAAAAATGCTCCCTGCAATAAGAAAGGTAGAAGAAAATAGAAAAATGGGTGTTCCAGGGTATAATTTAAGGGAAATATTCAAAAGTATTTATTTGTGTGGGAAAAACGGAACACCCTGACAAATGGGGAAGTTAGAAGAAGGAAAAATGAAAGAAAACAAATCATACACATGCTGGACATTGGCATATTGGTGAACAAACAAAAATATATATAGTGTATAATTGTAGAAAGTTTATCCTGAAAAATTATAATTTACAATGACCTTATGTCTACTTAATCGCGCTAATCCCTTATAATTATAGTTTTCATGAGGTACCTCGCGTGCACGCTACCCGTCTGTACGTACTCTTGCCGTCTCACGGCTGATTCTGTACGGCCACTTCTTGGTACGGTATAGTGGTCGTACCGCTTGCCTGTATGCTTAATACCTAACCTGTGAAGCATCCTCTGTGGGTGAATGCTTTCACACTTGACAATGAGAGTCACCGCCACAAACCGGTTGCGCCCTCATTGTCGTAATCTGCGTCACATTTTGACGCTTTATGTGTTTTAATTGAGTTGATCTGCCAGTAAGCCTGGTACCCCACAGGCACCAGTCCTGCTGTGCAGATTCATTTTAGAGTGTGTAGCTGAAAAAGAAAAATGTGGTGAGTGTTTGCGAGTGTGTCGGGATTAGTGCAAGTTGAAAAAAATAAAAAAAAATAGTACACATCATGGCATGCTGTAAATAATATGCCACTGCTATATGGCAGTGAAATTCCTGTCACCAGTTTTCTGTATCTGGTGACGATGCCTGTGAAAAAAAAAAATGGCGAGGTTTAGAAAAAAAAACATATTAGTACTGGTTGAAGCTGGTCTTTTACTGAAAAAAAAACATGATTAATGTTACTTAGCTGCAAGGCCGGGCTTACCCTATACGGTGCCGTAATGCCGTAAATAATATATAGTTGGTCTTACCCCGGTAGCGGAATTGTGGTTACCGGGTGCCGATATATTCCACTTTGATTATTCCTATCTTAATCTAGTATTGTCGGGCTTACCTCGGTAACGGATTTAAAGTCACCGAGTGCCGATATATTCTACGGTGATCTATATATATTAAAAAAATGCCTTAAATGTAGGTTTATGTTACCTTATGTCTTACCTTACTTATTTAACTTATTGATAAAATTACTTAACTGTAAAACTATTCTGTATTTACATGCCGAGTGGACCTTATTCTAAAGCCGAAATGTGCTGTGCTATTATTAGCAACAGCTGTCAGTAAATTTGCTTACATCTAAGTGACCTTAACATGGCACTATGACTTAAGTACTAAGATTTAGATGGAGGCTGGCCGCTTGATTTCTCTCGCGGGGGCGCCCTTGTAGTACATTGTCGGGACCGGAACCCAACAATGCCTCGTAGTCCCCTCCGTTTTAATACTATTGTCGACATCTATTCTAGGTCTTAATACTAGTACTAACCTATTCGCAGGCGCCTTACGGTGCCACTAAGCTAACCGTTTCGCCCGCTGTAACTTTCGTGTTCATAACCGTGTGCTGTTCCTATTTGACGTAGGTGAGCCGCCCACTTGGCTCCTGTGAGGGGCGCGCAATGCCCCTCTCTGAATGCCCTCTGGTTGCCCGTTGCGTCGCCATTTATGTGGGCATTGGACAGTGTGGTCCAATGGCATAATATTGTCTTCGCCTTAATCGGCCGTCGCAATCTGCTTTCGCAGTGATATTTGCCTCTATGGGCCGCCGTAGTATGCATTTTCGCATTGATATATAAAGTTGCCTCTATGGGCCGCCGTAGTATGCATTTTCGCATTGATATATAAAGTTGCCTCTATGGGCCGCCGTAGTATGCTTTTTCGCATTGATATATAAAGTTGCCTCTATGGGCCGCCGTAGTATGCTTTGCTCCAACGCATAGGAGTTTTGCTTCCCGCTATGGAAGCCGTGCCTTACTTAAATTTAAACTTAACTAGCAGTCTAGTCATAATGGGGTCGTCTCTAGGGATAGTTCCCGAGGCCGGCGCTGAGTGAGCTATTTCTCCCGCCATCCTCAGAAAGTCACCCTGCAGATCTCGGCTTCGATGACCGTGACACATAGTGGGTGTAACGTTCTCCGACAAGGGGGATGGGCTAATATGCACCCCTAGATCTCGATGTTTGCCCGTGTCAGGTCCCGAATGCTTTGACCTTACGTGGTTCGTCTATTTGGTCAGGTCAGTGATTTGATGAGCCAACTGGGGTAAGGGTCCACATCGCCTTCCCCAGCTCTGCTCCAATGTGGTCCCTCCTGACCTTCGGCTTACACCGTTGTCAACCATCAGTTCGTATCAGATTCCTTTGTAAGAGAGAAAATGTGTCGTAACCCGTGTAAATGGTTCAACCTCTGTGTAAAATGTAAAATATTTCCAGTGTAGCGGGGTTGCAGATCTTCTAAGTACATAGGCTACTTCTGGCCTACCATCGCTATGTCAGCTTCCCAGCAATAATGCCTTCTTTACCTTAATGGAGGTGTGAGTAGGGTCTGTAATGTCAGGTACCCTGTTATTAGGATTTGGGGGTAGTTATTCGTTGAGTGGGCTTAAAGCATGGTAGGAAGGGTTTTGCGCACCTTTGGGTTCCACGTTAGTGGTGGCCTAGAACCGGTGGTGGCACTGGGATGCTTCTATAGTGAGTGGAGTGGGGAGGTAATTCCCGGGATTGCAAAAATACGAAAATTCATGCAGGTTTGATATTAAAATCCCTGGTAATTGGATGGGATACTCATGCATGTGTCTGGATATGAAGTTTCTGCCTTCATGTACGGATAGGTGTAGGATGGGGCATAATACCATATGTTCCTTTCATGCGGGAGAGCTTAAGTACTAAAGCATGGTTAATATGTATCTATGGCCTCCTCTCTCATTTGGAGAGGCGCATTATGCTTCTTTAATGTTTGCTGAGCCACCCCTAATACTCAGGCGGTGCAACGGGGCTCAAGGCGTAGCTTGCCTGCTCTTTAGACGCATGAAGTCCATCAACCCCAGTGTGTATTTTGTAATGTAGTGTAGCTGTTTATGGTCGTGTAGATGTGTTTGCGTTGTTTATGTCAGGCTTGAGAAGGTTATGGGAAGGGAGTAAGGTGGTACGCTGGTAGCCTGTTCTCCTGTCGTCCTCCCTTGGTCCATGTTGGCTTTCTATCCGCGCCTTGGGATAGTAGGGCTGCATGACCTAATCTGGTCGGCCATTTGCAGTGTAGATGTGGCCAGTGGTCGTAATGCGACTGGTCATGTGCTAGTCATCTGTAATGATTTATTTGGGGAATAGAATCGCGAAAAGAAGTTATGAAGGGGAGGTCCTGTTTCCTCAAAGTCCCTATGTTCGCTCCTAATTGGTGAGTGCGTGTGTGTGTGTGTGTGACTACGTTCCGCTACACCACGCGGACGGTTGGTCTGTTATGAGGCTAAGTCCTAATATGTATCGCCTTTGTGGGCAGAAGGCGCCCGTGGCTTGCCAACGTGCCCTTGCGACCGTGCCCTATAGGCCCAAGATAAGTTTCGCTGTGTCACGTCTTGTCCATTGCCAAATGATTTTGCAGTGTGGAGAAAAAAAAATGTATGGCGTTATAATTGTTATGTGTGTGTAATTTCATGGTCACGGGCTATACGCAATAGTGTCTCGTCACCTCAGTATTGCAGTGTGAATAGTCTGCAGTCAGCAATTGGTATGTGCAATTCTGCAAGTATGCAAGTGTGGTCATTGTTTTGGATTCCTAGCCTAATGTAGCAATTCGCCCTAGTTAGGTAATGACGTCGTGTGGCCATTGTTCTCTAAGACCTGTGTCTTGCGAAATTTTCCTACCTGTGTTCGTGAAATGTATTCCTCTATGCCTGGTGTAATTCGAAATTTTATGTCTGGTTTTTTTGGTGGGAGGAAATGTAGTATTCCCTGTTCATGCACTTGTATGGGCCAATTTCAGTATGATTGGACGCCTGAATATATGTTCTCCTTTGTGTCTAAATTTTTACTGGAACTCAGACCCGTGACCTCATGTCATTCTTTGTGTTTTATGTTTGCGTTGTGTGACAGGGCTTGGGGCTTTCCCAGTGTGGGTTTTGCTTGTGTTCCGTGTACCAAAAATACCATTGGATAGTTAGTTTTTGGTACGCGTGTGGTGTGTGGTCATGGGTTCGAATCCGGTTGTCTGTAAAGACTTGGTGTAATCATTTCCGTGCCGCTTATAATATGGCACGTTTCCGTGGCTGTGCAATGCGCATATGGAAGCATGCATACCTGTGTAGAGTTTGTACGTTTTTGATTTCCCCTCGTAGTGTAATTTTGGAAGATATAGGGTCTCTAAATCGGGCGTGAATGATGTGTTGATTTCTGTCCAGTAGGCTTTGGCTCGCTTGTCTGCGTCGAGCAGCCTTGCTCATTGAGGAGTATGTTACTGCTGATACGACGGTGTTGAATTACGATGTTGTGTGCTTTCATTTGTTTCATGCTCTGCCCACGTCCTTGTTTTCTGCACGTGTGTGTGTGTGAACCTGATTGCTGCCTATAATGATTGCTAGCAGTGCCTCTCTCATTGTAGAAAAAAAAACTTTGTGGTTTAATATGACCGTTGATTTGTAGCTCATGCGCCAGGGGATTTCCGTTTTACTTGGAATCCAAACCACAGGCCATGGCATTTCACTTCGGAAATCCCATATGCGTTGTACGCGAGTGTGTCTGGTCCGCTAGTCGCGTATTTGGTGACCAGATGCCAGGGGCGATTGTATTGTTTTTCGTTTATGACCCGCTGTTAGTGGGACTGTCCCAATTAGTCTTAGCTTTCCCATTATCCTTATTCTACGACTGGATATTTACTCAACCTTATATTCCTGGTATTCAGAAGGTTGCGGGTTTGGAGACCGCCTTTTACCCAGAGTAATTGTTTCCGGCACCATGAAGGTTGTGTCTCCGGGACAGTTCTGGTGAGTGTTAGGATCGTATCCCGGCGCGGTCAGTGGGCTATTTCTTGGCCCTCTTTTCACGCCTGCCCGTGGGATTACTTCCTTTCCTTTTGGCAGTATTTCCGCCTTTACGTGTACCTATGTCTAAAAATTATGTCGTGAACACCATAAAAAATGTTAAAAAATAAAAAAAAATGGTGCTTGGGACCTGAGTGTAATATTTACCATTTTGGTAACGTGAGTACTACCGTAATCTGGTTACGTCTCAGGGGAATCTACCGACACTGTCTAGTACACATTAGGAAGGCCATTGCAAGACGTAATTGATATACCTGTATCCACGTCACGAGCAAAGCCAGTGCACTATGGGAGTCAAACCTGCCCTTCAAAGTAATTGTAACTCCCCAAAATGACAGTGTCTCGTCCCGATGTGCAATTGGGCTTTTCAGTTGGCTAAAGCACACCTCACCAAATTTTTGAAGTTAGTTTGAGATTCTTAATTCCTGCCACACTTACGGCTTTCGCCCGCAACAGGAGAATCTATCAAACTGTGGAACCCTAACATAGAACGTTTAGTCATTTCTACTTAGAAAGACTCACTTAAGCTTTATGCTGTGATTTTATGCTTAAGTTGTGTTCAAAATATCTCTTTTTCGGCCTGAAGCCTGCTTGGCTTCCACTTGGCTTAGCATATTAGAGACTTTACGTTATGGCGTTAATCACTTCGCCCAATAACCATTGATGGCCTGAGAGAAAAATGCCATGGTTCCGAAAAAAAAACAAGAAGGATTTAGAATTGTTCCTTCTACTTTGGCTATATTGCACTGTATATACATAAAATAAGAAAGAAAAATATGCGATTTCATGTTTATTATGTACTTGTTGGACCATTTTCTTATCGCCCCCGTGTGAAAGAACTTATGTGGCCTATAATTTTGGTGTTAGCGATGTTAGTTTATTTCTGTGGCCCTGGTGGAAGTCGTTATCCTCTTTCGAGCTTCAGTGCTCAGAAAGGTGAAGGGTTTTGCCCTGTTATTAGATTATAGGCCTCTGGAATCCACTGGGGTGTTCCTTTGCTACCTTCCGGCGGAATTTCTAGCAAAGTAAGCTTTGGCCTACTCCCACCGTAGGGCGTGTCTATAGGTTTAAATGTACCTGTATTCGAGGGCCTAATTGTGCTTGACGCTGCCCTAGTAGATTTTACGGGAGTGTGTATATATTTGCCTGCGTGGTTTTGTGGGGTAGGTGAGAACACCTTTCCTAATCCCCGTGTACTGTGTGGTAATGCCCGGTCAAAATGTTCGTGCGTATATCGTGCACCCTGAGGGCCTAATACCGGTGTTCGCCTTTGTTCTGGCAAATTTGCCCTTTGAACTGGCGGTAAAGGTCGCTTAATGGCTTGTGTCCGGCCTAGCAATGTGGTGGCGTGTAGTCTGACCGTTTTTTCGGCCTGTGGCCACGGCCGACTCCTGCCAATGTGTTAGCCTATCTGTGTACGTGTATGTAGGCTTTATATACTGTAGGGCGGGCTCTATGTCGTCTGCCCATGACGTGGTTACGTCCCGTTGTCCCTCTGTTATATCATGTGTATTTAATGGCCCTAGCTTCGATTCCCTCTCGTCCTTTTGTTCCGAGGGGATTGTTCTAGGCTCTGCCCCTCGGTTTGGCAAAATCGCCTCCCGATCCGGGGCTGAAGGACGTGTGTTTGTGTTAGGTTTATTTTGTAGTAAGTTGGAGCCTAACCTGGCCGTCTTCTTGACTGTGGCCACGGCGAACTCCTTCCATTCTGTGGCAGTACGTGGCGAGAGGGACATCCTCGCAAATTGTCGAGTCAACGTATCTACGCTTATGTCCTCTCTCGGGTGGGCTGATGGCCCTACCGTGAACTCAAAAATGGCCTTATTGGCTTGTAGCTCACGGTATTTATCCCAAATTTGGGTGTACTGCCTTATTGAGGCTCATGGCCTGCTTGCAAATTACTGTATTAATGTATTAATGTTTCTGTGCTCTGTATTGTTTTGTGGCCGCTAGTTGGAGAAGCGCTTGGACGCGAATTAGCTCCCTGTATTGGGCGTGTAAACTTGTGTAGTGCACCCTCATTCTCTCGAGGGTTGCATTATCTATTACGGGACCATATGTGGTGATTAATTGTCGGTATATTCTGTTTCTTTGTATATGGAACCTATTGAGGTGTTCATGTATGTGATTCAAGAGTGTATGTGCGCATCTTAATCGCGCTGTCCTACCCTCTGACGGGGTGTATGGCTGTTTGCCCTGTATTGCCCCGATTTTTGTTTGGAGTGCCCGTATTTGTGGTTGCCGGCCTTGTATGTGCCCTTGGCATCTGAACAATAATGTTAATAATATTGGCGTACCCCTATTGCCTCTATGGCTTGCAATCTCTGCATGAGGTGCCATTCTGACTGCAGTGTATGGGCCTACAATAAGAATAAAAAAAAGTCTGTACGTGTTTGACAGTGTATTCTTATATTTCTTTGATTCTGTATGGGGTTAGGGGGTTGGTTTATTAAGAAGTTCCCCTGTGTAGCTAATTTGGAGCACACAAAAAAAAATGGTGCTTTTTGTCTGGGGGAAAAATTTTCTCACTAATTTGCTTGGCTTTTTGCGGTACGGAAGGGGTCGTTTTACCTACGAGGGCTCGTTGGTTGAGTCCCTTTTCTCTATGCGTAGGACGGCGCCTCCACCAGTGTTTTAGATCCCTTATTTGGGGGTGGATCTAAAAGGGAGAGTTGCTGTACTAATTTATGAGGTTGTGCCTAAAGAAGGGTAGCTCCCCTTGACAGGGCAAGCTGACCAGTGTAGTGTGTTGTGGTGTGCTAGGAACTAGGGGGCGTTCCTATAAATAATGTGGTAGTGTTTGAGGGGATGGGACCCACTGCAAAGGGTCGCTGTACTAGTCGCTCAGCTGACTGCTTGTTATGTAATCGACTCTGCTCGTATCAGCCGGGTGGCACGCGCTGCTTGCTGGCAGCCGGCTCGAGAAACACAAAGATACCTGAGTTAGCGCTAATGGCTTACCGTCTGTCACGTCTTTACGTGACGGGAATAAGGAAGGGCGTTGGGATGTAAAGAGGCGTATAACAGTAATGCTAGTGTAGAGTGTGGACCAAGTGTTTTATTGGTCTGTGATATTCTTTGTGTGAGTCCCTTGTAGGGAATGAAATTATGTTTATAATGTGATACAAGTTGTGGGTTGCAGGTTACATAAATAGGAACTCTGAACACGATTGACTGACTCACCTCGGTTGACACCAGCGTAGCCTCGGCCGTCTCGATGGAGCACTGACAATGGAGAGAGAGTTTGACCTCATTAGGACGTCTTCTTATACCTTCAGACGCCCTCCTGTCAGCAATGTATTGGCCCAGTTAGTACTATGTCGCTGAGTGTAATGATTACGTAAGGCTTGAGCTGCTTTATGGAGTAGCAAGCTGTCCTTACAGTATTAATGGATGTTGCCCCGGCTTTCCAAGGGTTGCCATTTTAGGGGATTTAGCCAGATGTTGGGGGGATGGTCTCCAAGGGGTGCATACCCCTGGGATGCTGTACAATAGTATGTTCTGCTTGTTCTTCCAGATTGTGTAGCAATGCTTTAGAAAGAACTTTGTATGCGATTGGCTGTAAGGAAATACCTCTATAATTGTTGGGGTTTGTCTTATCTCCTTTCTTGTGCAAGGGATGGATTATTGCCTGTTTCCAATCATTTGGAATTGTTCCTTTTTCCCAACATTCCTTGGCAACTTTGTGTAAAGCTTCAGCTGCAAATTTACCACCGAGTTTCAACATTTCAGTTAGTATCCCATCCTCACCAGGTGCCTTATTATTTTTAAGATTGTCAATATATTGTTCTATTTGTTGGACAGTTGGTGGTTCTGACGGAGGGTTCTCTTTTTGTGGTGATGTAAACTGTAGTCTTTCTAAAGGTTCTTCGCAATTAAGAAGTATTTAGCAAGTAACTTGCAGTTATCTTTATTATTAGTGACTAGTCTACCAGTTGAATCCTTGAAATGGAGATTAATTGGTTTGTATCCTTGGATCTCCTCTCGAAATACTTTGTAGAATTGTCTGGTGTTGTTCTTTTTAAAATCTATATCTATCTCTTCCAATCGCTTCTTATCATAATTACGTTTCTCTATCCTGATGATTTTGGATGTTAGCTTTCTGATCATAATGACATTTTATTTACATATATTTTTTAAATGTAAAATTACATATTCTGTCTCTTACTGTAAAAAAAACACATTAATTAATGAATCGATTATTACGATACCATTTGTACAAAACTATAGATAGATCGATAGTTTCCAATCGATTGTTGCAAATCGGGAGATAATACAATATAATAGTCCAACTAGTTATTGACTTAAGGTTTTATAATTTACTGACTATTTTAAACTTCGTCAATAAGGCTTTCACTTTCTCTAAGTCTTTCAGGTTATTTTTGCTTAAATTAACCCATATTGTAGCTCTTCTCTTGACGACGAGGTCAGAGCCAAATCATCGGCATATATGATGATTTTTACTTTCTGGGAACGTAAGAGATATACCACATCTGCAGTCGCGACATTAAATAGAAGAGGACTTCGAGGGTCACCCTGAAATACTCCCATTGTTTGATCGATAGGATTAGATATAGTTATTCCGTTATCTATTTCTACCTGGTTGTTATGTAGAATATCCTTAATCAATATGATGATGTAGTGGTGCTACAGACCAATAATTTCTATGAGTTCCTTTACTAGTATGCTTCTATTAAAGCGGTCGAAGGCCTTAGAGAAGTCTATGAAGACTGCATATACTTTCTGTTTTGGAAGCCTTAAAGTGTCCTGTACTATGTCGAGCAAGTAATTGACAGCTTGCAGTGACGATCTCTGCTTGCGGAAGCTAAACTGCTCTTCCAGAATTTTATCGTCTATCAGTTGTGTCAGTCTTGTTAATATTTTCATCATAAATTTGAAGAGAGTATCTTCCATTAGGATCACTGGAGTCACCGTTCCCTTTATACAGCATTTTTATTCTGGATCGTCTCCATGAGTCTGGTATCCTTCCCTGACATAAGCATTCGTTCATAAGATCGGTCCACGTTCCCACGAGCATCGGTGTGGCTTCTTTACGATGTTCATTATAAATCGAGTCTGGCCCTCATGCCTTTCTATCTTTACTGATTTCTATTGCAAGTGAAAGTTCCTCTACTGTGATGGGATCGAAAGCACTTATGTAAGGGTCAGTGTCTGGTCTGGTGTCTTTTTCTTGCAAAACGAGACCAAGGTATTGTTCCCATGTTTCAATTAGTATGTCCTTTGGAAATTTTGGATGTATGGGTTTCAGTGCTCTGAAGGGATCCTGTTCAATTTCTTCAATTAGTATTTCCTCCTTCTTTTCTAAAAATACTTTCTTAGCCTTTTTGATGATGATCTTATAGTGTTTCCGTAGATCTGCATATGTTTTCAGTGTTGTTTCCGTTTCCTGCTTTCTCACAGCGTGAAGAGCATTGATTGTTCGTTTCCTTATTTAAAAGCATTCTTCATTAAACCATGGCTTGGCTTTCCTCGGTCTTTCTTCAACTCAATGCGCAGAATTCCGCATGGAATTCTCTAATTTCCATAGTGCTTCATCAATGTTTCCTTCAATTATGGTATCATGTATGTCTGAGACCTTAATTGTTTGCAATTTGGTGAGATCCAATTTCCTCGATACTTTGCTTTTGGTTGTTAGCAAAGGAGTCACCGGTATTCCCTGATAGAGAACTGTGGCAATGGGTAGGTGTTTTCTGATGGTGACATTGTCAATCGCATGCTTTTGGAGAATGGTGAAACCCTTATTAATGAATACAAGGTCAATTGTACTTGACCCATTTTGACATATGTAGGCCTATGTTTTTGTTTCTTTATTGTTAGTCAGTGTCAGGCCTTCTTGTTCCATGTAATGCAGAAGTGTGGACGTTTTACGAGAAGGTACATCAATGCGACAGTTGAAGTCACCAGCTACTATTAGCGCATCATTTCTCGCTACATGACTTATCACTACAGTTAGATCATCTATTAAATCTTCTTCTCGAAAATCTGGTTGAAAGTACGCATAAATTATGTATAAAATTTGTGTCTTCACGATTAGTATGTTGTTTGTTCAGTGCTTCACTGTAAAAGGATATAGGCTGGGTTTCAGCAGACAAGAGATACTTCCTTTAGGCCTGCCAATGTTACTTTTGATGGCTGTATTATGGACGCAGTAAAAACCGTTTGTTCCCCAGTCTTCTGTAAGAAAAGTCTCTGTTAACAGTACTATGTCATAATTAATAAAAATATTATTTAGAGCTAGTTGTAACGCGTTTTTTATACCTTCAATGTTCCATAGAATAATCCTTAATTTATGTTGCCTTTCTGCTATATTATTACTAGAAGTTCTAATTTCTTGTACTGGACACTCGTTTTTTCGCACTTGATTATGCGAGTCGTACTCCCTCGAAAAAGGGGTGACGAAAGGAAAAACGTTTAACCAGTATGCTTTCCGGCCAGATTTCTGGCGTCATTGCTCTTTCCTTGTCTTCAAATGGAATGCCTATTTTGAATGCTTTGCTTTTTCCTCTTGTTTCTATTTGCTCACATAATATTTCCCCCAGTATGCCTATGTTTGTGAGGTGTGAAATAAGTGTCTTTGCTTCAGTTGTTGAATGAAGTCTGCCTTTGAAAAGCCATGCTTTATGCTCCACTGCTCTTAGGTTACAAGTTATATCAAAAGGTTTAGTCCCCTGAATTCCTAAGTGTCTTGGTGAGGGAGTTCTCTCCACTTCTGCTATAGTATATTCTTCATTATCCTCCCTTAGTATGGAGTGACGTTCATTTTTACTACCTCCTGGATCCCTCTCATCCTGATTCTGGAGATTGTCAGAGTTTCTGTGGCTGTTGTTGGGCTTTTGAAAGCTTTGCTGTGCAGTCGGTGGGTTTGGAGCTTTCTCTTTTATTACTGAAGGTCTCTGATTGACAGCTGTCAAGAATTCTGTTTGTTGCAGTTGCGTTTAAAGCAGCAGTGACATTTTCTGCATCATAGTTTCTGAGACTTGGTCCATTTTAGTTTTCAGCTCCTCATAGTTTTCCTTGTTTTGATTTATAGATGTCTTCGGTAGTTGCTTGTGTTGCCATTTCGCATATCTTTGGGGAGGAAGCGTTTTTCTTTCGTTGGTTATCTTCCTGTTTCGTGGAATCCGATGATCTATTGTCCCTTGAAAGACATAGTCTTGTAAGTTTAGATATATTTTTTGCCATTTCATCCATTTTCTTGCACATTTCTGCACGCATCTCTTCTAGTTCTTTTTGCATGCTTCTTCCCGATTTATATAGAGTGAAGTCCTGTTCACAATTAAAACATAACCATAAATGTTTTGATTTTTTCTTACTAGTTGACTTTAGTGAGTTAAATTGGCCTTGCTGCAATTCCGCACACGATAGATGACGCCATCTCTGGCATGGCCAGTCACTGGTCACAGCTGTTTCGTTTTCTTCTACCCTCTTTTTGCACACAGAGCAGAAATCAAGTGTTTTGTCATCCACTCCAGTTGGAACATGTATTTTGTATCTCAACTGGTATCGAAAATACTTTTCATGAGTATTTTGTATTTTCAAAATACACAAAATACATTGAAAAATTCATTGTTTTGGGTGATTTTTAGTTCAATCCTCCATCATCTTCCTGTCTCATAACTTGAGTTAATTGCTAGACATGGCACAGGCAAGTTTGAGAACAATACAACTGTTCTAGCATCACACCACCCTTCTGAGACTATGTGCAATGCTGTATATTTAGGATGCATTTAGAACAAAATCTCTTGAGGAATGTCTGCCGGATGCTCTGTTACCAGTGTCGTTAATCTTGGAAACATTTCCAACCAGTAGCCTCAGGCTACCTAACTATGGAATTCCAAAATGTAAGTAGTTGTCTGAACCTGTTCACTAGAAGTCTCCAAAATTCCCAGAAGTGCTCTCATAAGGGCTGTACAAAATGGGGCAAGTTGTTTCATTTGAGGAACTTGGGACATTGTGGTCATTTACAGTAGTCCCATGTACTTGGTTACACGTGGAATTTGTCTGATGACCTGTGTTATTGTAGAATCTGTAGTAGTGTGTGTATTTGTAATTCAGGAGAGGTGGCCGTGGCCTTAATTTAGGAACCATCCCGACATTTGTGTGGGGTATAAGTGAGAAAACAACAGAAAATCACTTCGAGGTGTCTCACTCTTCTCTCCCTAAGCTGAATATACCCTATTCCAGCCCTCAGGGCCAGGATTAAATTTCTAGGCAGAGATGGTAATCGAACCCGGACCTCAGGGATGAGAGTCACGAATGCTAGCGACTGCACCACGAGCCACCGTAACATAAGTATAAACCAAACAAAATTCCGTGGCACTGCAGCTCTACCAAGCGACCGCTGCCCAGCCATTTAGCCTGGAAATTATGAGGCGACATGCGGTCAGTGCGCCGGGTCCCCTTGGCCATTATTCTTGGTCTCCATGACCGGTGCACTGCTTCACTGAGCTGAGTGCACCCCGTTCCAGCAATCCCTAATGGAGGCGCGAATCGAACCCGGGACTGGCTGCAAAATATGTATGCCGGTTGTTATGGGTACGCCTAAATCTTGATCGTAAGCCCCTTGTATGTGTTTTAATTTTTCTGATAACGTGTGTTTGTGTGGTGTCTGTAATAGTTTGCGTGGATGAATTTATTATGGTCTAGAAATGAGCAGATGCCCCAGGACTTGAAGTATGTTGCTATTCCGTCATGTGCCTAGACGGAGAGTGGGAAAAATCCAAACACCACACTGAGAATGGTTGCTGTCAATGCAAGAATTCGAAACACGAATCTTATCTCTTAAATTTCCTTGGTTAGTTGTCTATGTTAACAAAAGATAATAATAATAATCAAATGTATGTCTACCCCTTATTGTTCCCGTTTCAATGGGTTTGGGGATGGATTGCAATGATGTTTTTCTTTCCTGTGGTGAGTGATTTTACGGCCGGATGCCCTTAATGATGCCATCCTCATGAGAGGAGATAATGAGAGATGAAATGATTGAAGGTTAATGAAATTAGGTAAGGTGTTGGAAGGAAGCGGCCGTGAGGTGCTTCTCTATAGAATGGAACCTCGCAATCGCCGCGTGATGGCCGGACCACTGTGTGTAGGTACCTGTCGAGCAAGGCGTTAGCAGCAGCGTAGTGCCCAATTAGTTTGCACCATCGTAGGAAGTTTTGGTACACTCGCTGTAATTTATCCTCGCTGATATATCATATCGGTGCAGTTATTTTGTTCTCGAGAGCCTCCAGAGTAAGCAGATTGTTTCTCGATACTTTTGTTTCAGGTTCCCCCCACAAGTAAATTCGCAAGGCGTTGAAACTTATGAATAGATTTACGGTAAGACTTCTTGAGAAAATAAGTTTCCACTTGGAAATTTCGATGTTTTGTTCTATACCTAACCCTGTTCACGGGATACAAGATAGGCTACAGTACTTCACCACAAGTCTTAACTCTCCCAAGTAAGGTATCATGCCAGCTCCGAATGCTATGACAGCATCTAGTGCTTCCTGATCCGCTCTTGTGTAATCGGTAGATGCTAGTCATCTGGCCGTAACGTATTGCTCTCCACCCGTCACACGGGCCTGGCAAGGTTCCGTTCTTTGGAGAAGAACGTCATCCGTGCTGTTGGGGCGGCATGCCTGCCTCACACCTAGAGTCCCCGAGTTCGATTCCCAGCTTCGTCAGGGATTTTAGAAACTGACGTGAGAGCTGGAACGGGGTGAACTCAGCCTCGTGAGGGCAATGGAGTAGCTGTCTGACAGCGAGGCAGCGCCCTCTCGAGGTGACCAAGATTAACGGCTGAGGGAACCCGACGCGCTGATCTGCAAGCCAAATGGCTGAGCAGCATTCGCTAGGCCTAGTGCTATGGGGATTTGGTTTGGTTTCTTTTCACTGTAGAAGGAACCCATGGAAAAGTATTTGAAGGGCGGTGTGGATCGAGCCCACGTCTCCCAAAGTGCGAGTCCCAGCTGCCGCTGTCTGTTGGTAATCATCATCATCATCATTTCCCCTTATCCAGCTCCTGCCGGGTCGGGGTATTTATGGCACTTCTCCACTTTCCTCTTTCCTTCCACAATTCTTCTTCCACGATCTGGTCCCAGTCCAGACTTCTTTTTCTCAAGCTGTTCTTCACTGAATCGATCCACCTTGTTCTAGGTCTTCCCCTTGTTCTCTTACCCTTGCACTTGGCCTCCAGCATCTGTCTTGGTATTCTATTTTCCTCCATCCTCTTTACATGTCCAAACCACCTTAGTTTATTCTTCTCAATTCTCTCATTTAGTTTTCCCATCCCAACTTCCTTCCTAACATCTTCATTCCTCACTCTGTCTTTCCTTGTCTTACCTATCATACTTCTTAGGAATTTCATTTCACTGGCTTGGATTCTACTCTCTTGCCTGCTCGTCAGGGTCCAAGTCTCAAGTTAATATGGGAACATAGTACATTTTATACTTTACCTCCTTGCTTTTCCTTGGTACTTCCTTATCCCAAACAAGTTTTCTTACACTTTGATACACTGCTGTACCCTCCTGCCAATCTCCATATCCAACCTACCAGTTTGCATCAATTCACTTCCTAGGTATTTGAACGTGTCCACAATTTCCAAACTCTGACTTCCAATTTTCACAGTGCCCTTTCCTTGTCTTTCCCCTCTTGTCATCACCATGGTCTTGCTTTTCTCTATACTGATTTTCAGGCCATACTTCTGAATATTTTCATTCAGTGCATCTAGTTGTTTTTGCACTTCTTCGGTGTTCCTTCCCCAGACCACAATATCGTCTGCAAATAATAGTAACTTCATTTCTTTATGTCCATATGCTTCCTTTGTTTCCTTTACAATTTCATCCATTACCATTATGAATAAAAGAGGTGACAGCACACTCCCCTGTCTTAGTCCAGTCTTGTTCCTAAACCAATCTGTCTTTCCAACTGGGGTCAGTACCCTGCTAACACAGTTGTTGCACATTGCTTGCACCATTTCCAACATTTCTCTTCCCAGTCTCTTCTTAACCACGGTTTCCCATACCTTCTCTCTGGGGACACTATCATATGCCTTTTCTAGATCTATGAAAGTCATGATCAAAGCCTCTCCATATTCCCAGTTCTTTTCCATCACCTGCCTCAAGCTAAAGATTGGGTCCACTGTGGATCTTCCACTCCTGAAGCCATACTGTTCCTCTTGCAACTCTCCTTCCACCTTTCTTCTCATTCTTCTTTCTAATATCCTTTCCAGTGTTTTTACTATCTGTGATATGAGGGTGATCCCTCTATAGTTATCACACACTTTCTTGTCCCCTTTCTTAAACACTGGTATTATTAGCCCTTTTTCCCAGTCTTCTGGTACACATTTCCGTTTCCACACACACTTTAGCAGTCGATACAGCCATTGCATACCAACAGGTCCAGCAGCCTTTATCATTTCTACACTGATTTCATCCACCCCTGTTGCTTTTCCCATCTTCATTTTCTGTACTGCTAATTCCACCTCCAGCATTGTTATATCATCTTCTATTATAGAGTCGTCAGGCTGTGTCACTTCGATCTCACCAGTACAATTGCTCACATTCAATAGCTTATCGAAATACTCCTTCCATCGTCCCTTTATCTCTTCTGGGTGTGTTAACAACTCTCCATCTTCCTTTTTCACCAGCTTTGTAGTAACTCTTTCTTTCCTCTTACTTCTTAGAAGCCCATACAGCACCCTTTTACTGCCACTTACATCTGTTTCCATTCTTCGTGTAAATTCTTCCCAACTTTTCTTCTTTTCTTCTCCTACCACTTTCTTACACCTCCGTTTGCTGTCGTGATACTTCCTTTTGCTTTCTTCTGTTTGATCTCGGTTCCATTCCTTCCACGCAGACTTCTTTTCTTTCACTGCTTTCCCCACTTCCTCATTCCACCACGGTGTCTCCTTCTCTTTCACTCTTGTTGACGTCCTACCACAAGCACTCTCTGCTGCACCAGCAAATGCCTTTTTAAAGTGGGACCATTACTCTTCTACATTTCCCACTTCAGTAACTGGGATTTGTTGCTTCAATCTCTCCTGAAAATCTTTCTGTACAGCTTTGTCTTTCAATTTCCATACTTTTATTTTACTTTCTCTGATCTCCTTTAGGTTTTCCAATTTTCCCCATCTAAATTTTGCCACCACAGCTCTATGGTCCCCATCAAATGCTTCTCCTGGTAAAGCTGTCACATCCATCAGCTTTCTGCGATTTGTCCTTTCCACCAGGAAGTAGTCAATTACTGATTTTGTTCTTCTATCACCCCACCCATATCTCGTAATTTTCCTGCTGTTTTTCTTCCGAAACCATGAATTACCCACTATCAGTCCATTCCTTTCACAAAAGTTTACAAGTTCCTCTCCTTCCCGGTTCTTTTTCCCATATCCATATGGTCCAACGACTTCTTCATTTCCTTGTCTCTCATTTCCGACTTGTGCATTCATGTCTCCCATGATCACCACTTCTACATCTGAGATTACTCTTTCTACATCCTCCAGGAATACTTCAATATCTTCTTCTCTGTTTCCAGTCTGTGGTGCATACACTTGTATGAAGTCCATCACGTCATTCTTCATCTTCATTCTAATTTTCATTATTCTGTCACTCACACACTCTACCACTTCAACATACTCCTCCAGTTGTTTCGAGGTTATCAATCCCACGCCATTTTTTACCTCTTGGCCACCACTCCAGTATAATGTATATCCTTTCCTCAATTTCTTCCTTCCTTTACCTTTCCATTTCACTTCACTCAGCCCCATCATTCCAACCCTCTCCCTCTCCATGAAGTCTACCACCTCCTCCACCTTGCCTGTCAGGGTCATGACATTCATGATTCCCACTTTAATTTCGGTTACTGGTCGCCCATTTCTCACAGTTCCCCCAGTACCAAAGGAACTGCGCGTCGCCTGCAGGGTATGCCCTAACCTTTTCCGAATCATTGGAAGTGCCATTTCCATTTTAGGCTATTATTACGATGGGGTCGCCACTCCCAAAGGCATTTTATGAAGCTACTGCCAGCTATTATTCAGGCCGCCCCTAACATGGAGAACAGACGCCCTTGCAGCCGCCCCTAACATGGGAAACAGACGCTGCCGATTGATGCTATACTCATACTGTTCCCTGAGTACTGGGTTGCCTCTTCCGCAATCTCCACCGTTCTGAAGTCCATCTTCTCCGCTGCAGATTCCGTTGAGGTCTTCGCACGTAACCCTGTGCACGGGGCCTATGTTATACCCCACGGGACCGGGTCCTCACCAGAACTTAGCCGGTACTGTAGTTCCATGGTATATTACAGTACCGTTGCCAACCCCCGCGACGTGGACGCGCCTGGCAAGAATTATCCATGTAGCCAATTAGGATTGACTCATGGACCGGGTTAAGGAGCTGTCTAAATCCAGCCTCCAAGGTCTGTTGGTAATAATGATAATAAAAATTGACCCAACCTTTCCAGGTCTGGATAACTACAACCCTGAAGAGGTAGGATCATTTAATTTAATTTTAATGTATTTATTTATTTATTTGGTTGTTTATAATGTGTTGTCAATTGGACTGTGTTGTTCCTTGGTACAGATGTCTTTCAGCAGCGCTGTAGGATCTCAGAAGGCAGTCCTGAATGATATGCCTCACGTTTTGTCTGTCAGCACTACAATCGTAGCAAGAAGGTACTACTCAGGCAACACTGAAAAATAGCTTGTAATATGTCAATACACACTAATACAGCCATCACAATAACACACGTCATCAGACAAATTCCTTACACACCCAAGTACAAGGGGCTACATGTCCACGAAGTCCCAAAGCCCCTAAATGAATCAACAACAATAACAAACTATTTATCAAACTGGGGCACATTATTCAGAGATAGAACAGCTGGACAGTGGAGAGTATTGGTGCTAAACCTGAAGTGGTACCACAAAGGTTCCAGAAAATGTTATTCCATGTCTTGAGTTTGGTAGCAGTCTTTGTTAGATGAACGTCGAAAGATACCATTCTGTCAGACGTTGATGGTGGGATTTG
The DNA here is from genome assembly GCA_946902985.2 of Meconema thalassinum. NCBI lineage: Eukaryota > Metazoa > Arthropoda > Insecta > Orthoptera > Tettigoniidae > Meconema > Meconema thalassinum. The sequence goes on from OX336390.1 coordinate 347,699,885, forward strand.
AACATTTGGCCTCGAACGTTAATGCGCATATCCGTCCAGGTCAATAATAAGAGTAATATCTATATTCTCTACTTAGTGTAAAACTAAGTCCCCAATCCTTGGATGTAACAGTAATCTCGAGAAACACTAGAGGATTTTGATGCGGTTTTCACCATTCTGTAAAGGATTTCTTGAGGACAGTTTCTGTAGAAAATTATTTATGACGAAAGGAAGCCAAACAGTAAAGATTTCAGTGAATCGAGTTGAAAAGAAACCTACCGTCCGTGCGCCTTTTAAGTTTATGCTGGGTAAACCTTTAAAATATCTATATACTATGAGTGTATGAATTGTTCAGCATGAAAAGGTCTACATAAAAGTCCCGGACAGCATGTCTCTATCTTGAATACATCGCCCACTATAAGTGATTTTACGTTTTCATTTCTTCCAATAATCTCCATTCAATTACTAGCTTCAGAGACAGTTTGCGAGCTAGTTAGCGAGCGAGCCTATCACCCCAGTTTCAACCTTCGTTCTGCAGAGTATACAGTCGAGTTTAGATTGGACGGAAGGGGGATTTGTGTTTCATGCACCTCGCCATTCTTAAATTACGTCTGACAAGAATTTGTTGCACATGCTATCTCCATGATAATATAATTAATAGTCAAGTAGATGATTTTAACCCATCATGCCGAAACGGGAAACAAATATGGATCGTATTTCATTGAAATTGAAAAAATACGCCTTTTAAGTTTACACTGGGTAAACCGATAAAGATACCGGGTGAAGCCGGGGCGGGTTGTTAGTAGTAATAATATATAGTTGTTATTTTTAACAGTTCGAATGGATGAGAAGCATATTTTAATGAATGTATTTTGTATTGTATTTTAAAATACTATTTTGTATTTTCCGGAAATTTATAATTGTATCTTGTGCTTAAAATACTCTTGTGTGAGTATTTTGTATCTAAAATACATTTGGGGAGTATTTTGCCCAACTCTGTGTAAGAGCCCCGGTGGCTCAGTATGCAAGGCGTTAGATTCACAACTAGAAGGACTGGGTTTGATATCTGCTAGTGGTGAGATTGTTAAACTGCCCTTCACTACCAGTTGAATCCTGGTCAACTCAGCCAGCTGTAAAAAAAATGAGTAGCCTGAGAGATTTCCTCTGGGAGTAAAGGCCGGTTGAGACCTTGTGTTCCCCATTGGGTTGAGTTTATTCGTATCGTACCACAGGTCAAAGCAAGTGAGAAGCATTACTTTCCTCCAACCCCATTGGCCAATAAGCTGGGTATAGGGAGTTGTTTTAAGGGGCAGAACATTGCTGTCATCTAGCCCTATCAGCAGGAGGAGAATGCTAATCTTGTCTGTAAATGTCTCCTACTGTTTGTCAGAGTTATGTGATACTGATCGTAAATTTTATCCTGTAAATTTTTAATTCTGTAGCTTTGACAACTATGTGCATATGGGAGGCTAAAACTATTTTACAGCACATTTGGGAAAGGAAGGATTTCCTCATATGGAGTCATATGATGTGTGAATACCCAAATAACATTTAATCACTTGGAGGTTTATTTGTATGTTAATTTACAAAGACATGCACGCTAGACTGGATACTGAAAGGCATAACAGTCTACAAACAATGAATTTCTTTTATTTCCTTCTTCAATGTAGATTGCCTGCAAGATCATCATCATCATCTTGTACAGTTTCCAGCCCCAGGCTGGGTCTGTTTGGAACATAAGCCTCGCCACTTAGTTCTTTCTTCCCACCACCTCTCCGCTGTCACTCTGGTCCAGTCCTCGCCTCTCTTCTTGACACATTCCTCCACTCCTTTCAGCCATCTATCTCTTGGTCTTCCCCTTGGTCGTTTCTTCTGCATCTGCATCTCATGTATCCTCTTGGGAATCATCTTCTCATCCATTCTCTTTAAGTGTCCATACCACCTCAGTCTTGATGTCTCAATCCTACCTTGCAAGGGCTCCTCTTTCACCATTTCCCTGACCTTTTCATTCCTCACCCTGTCTCTTCTTGTTACTCCGATCCTACTTCGCAGGAACTTCATTTCACCTGCCTGTATTCTGCTTATGTCTCTTTTCTTCATTGTCCACGTTTCTGAAGCATAGGTCAGTATCGGGATATAGTAGCTTCTGTATAACACTTCCTTGCTTTTTTGTGGGACATCTTTATTCCACACTAAGCTCCTAATGCTTCTCAAAAATGCTTCTGCCTGTCTGCCACGTTCCGTAATCTCTTTGTCATTTCTCCCATTTTCCTCCACTATACTTCCCAAGTACTTGAGACTTTCCACCTTCTTCAGCTGTCCACCTCCAAGTGTTATCCCACTCATTGGTCTGTCCTTTTTCCTGGTCGTTAACAGGATCTCACATTTACTGATGTTGAACTTCCATCCGTACTCTCTCACTGTTTCTTCCCAAGCCTTCAGTTGCTCCTGAATTTCCACCTCCTTGTTTCCCCAGACCATGAGATCATCTGCAAACACCATTGCCTTCATCTTATCTTCTCCTATCTTTCCTGCTATCCGTGTCATTACCTCGTCCATAACCACAATAAAGAGAAGGGGTGACAGCGCACTACCCTGCTTCAGGCCACTCATTTGTCTGAACCAGTCTGTTCTTTCCCCTCCAACTTTCACACAACTCACACTTCCACAATACATCTCCCTCACTCTGCCTATAGTCTCTTTTTCCACTCCCATGTTTTCCATTGCTTTCCAAACCTTCTCCCTACACACACTATCATAGGCCTTTTCGATGTCCAGGAAGGCCATCAACAGATCCTCTCCAAATTCGTAGTGGTGTTCCTGGAGCTGTCTCACTGAAAATATGAGATCCACTGTTGATCTCCCAGGTCTGAATCCATACTGCTCCTCTCTCATGATCTCGCGATTAACGGTCACGTTAAACTACAAGCTTGCTTTTTTTTTTTTCCTCTCTCAATTTTCTCTCCACTTTGGCTCGTATTCTACTTTCTAATATCTTTTCATATATCTTGGCACAGTGAGGTATGAGTGTGACTCCCCTGTAATTTCTGCACTCCTTTCTGCTTCCTTTCTTAAATATTGGGACAATTAATCCTTTCTTCCAATCTTCTGGGGTCTTTTCCTCCTTCCATATCACCCTCATCACACGGTACAGCCACTGTTTCCCAACCTCCCCTGCTGCCTTCACCATTTCAACACTCACTTCATCCTCACCTGGTGCCCTTCCTCCTTTCATCTTGTCTATAGCCATTTCCAGTTCTCTCCAAGCCAGATCCTTTTCCATTCCTGTGTTGTCTTCTCCATCTTCCAATACATTGTCTTCCTCCCTATGACCATTTGGATTCAGCAAATCCTCAAAGTACTCTTTCCACACTGTCTTGAGTGTCTCTTTGTTGTGTACCTCATTTCCGTTTTTGTCCATCATTACCACATCCTCTCGCAGACCTCTTCTCTTACTTTTGACCATCCCATAAAGTACTTTCTTATTTCCTCTGCTGTCTTCCTCCATCATCTCTGTCCACTTTACCATCCACTTCTTCCTCTCCTCTGCGACAATCTTGTTTGCTTCTTTCTTCTTTATCTTATAATCTTCCCTTGCCAGATCAGTTCTTTCCTGGAACCACACTCTGAAAGCCTTGTTCTTCCTTCCCACAGCTTCTTTTACTCTCTCATTCCACCATGGTGTCTCTTTACACCGCTTTCTGTTGCTTGTTCTTCCACATACTGCCACTGCAGCTTCTACCATTGTGTTTTTGAATTGCTTCCATTCCTCTTCCCCTGTTTTAGGATTGTCTGTTGGCATCCTTTCCCTTATTATCTTCTGGAATTCTTCCTTGACTTCCTTTTCCTTGAGTTTCCATACTTTGATTCTCCTTTCCTGGTACTCTGTCCTCTTGCTATCCTTAACAACTCCCAGGTTCATTACAAGTATTCTGTGGTCGCTATCTAAGGTCTCTGATGGTATTACCTTTATATCTCTGACACTTCTCTTCATTTCCCAGTCGTACAGCATGTAATCTACCAAAGATTTCTTTGTTAAATCTCTGCTGTACCAAGTAACTACACAATTTATTGAGCCATTTGAATGAATTAATTGCAATATTCTAATCAACATTCCTCTCGTAACTAAACTAATGTAAATTCTGGAAGCTAATGTTAGGCTTTCTTTGGGTTAACTATGGTAATTGGTACTTGTGAAAATACACATCACCATCGTGCTTATTCCGGGTGCATGAATAATATTTAGGCTGGGCTGCAAAATGGAGTGGCGTGGGGGATTGAATACTGGCAATGGATGTCGTTGCATATTCTGTTAAATCCAAAAGTGGGTGATCTATTGAATTGTAATGGCCAGCGCTTGATTTGTAAAAAAAAGAGGTTCCGGTACTGTGGGCTTCCGAGTGGGGGTGGGAGGGGGGTGAGGGCTTTATGGAATATTGAAATATAGAGTTATAAAAACAATATTTTTACGCTTTCCTGAACACCTTTATAAATGAATCAGTAGGCAAAAGAGCAATCTAATTTTGATTCGACTTTTCCCACGATCAGAGGTTTTGGTACGGTGTACCGGTGCGTACCGTCACAAATCTAGCCCTGGTAATGGCTAAAAACCACATTGAGTTGCATGCAAAATAGATACCCTGAATACAACTGCATAATATTCATGACCAATGTTACTGCAGTTGTCTCTCATGATTTTTCCTTTAGGGATGTACTTTGCCATTTTTGGTCATACTACCTTTTTCTCTTGATTCGTAATGTGTGGTGGCACTCCCATGGAAAGACAAATCTATGTTGAAACGATAATTTGATGAAATGAAGTACTCTAAATGTAGGGTATGTAAGACAGAGAAATGTATAATAAATATACCACAGTAGCCTATATAGACTTGATTTTGTAATTATTTTTTTACTTCCAAGTTCCTTATTTACATCCTGATTTCCTTGAAGTATTCCATTTAGCAAGGGCAAAAATTTGGTGTATTTTGTATTGGCGATGGTTTTATTCATACTTATTTACTTCCTATGTTTCTTTTCTTAATCTATTTATAACAGTGTAGGCCTGATTGCCACGGTGGGTGAGTGGATAGTGTGTCGGTCTACTAACCCCAAGATTGGAGATTCACTCCTGGCCGTGGTAAGTGATTTTTGAAAGGCGGCAAAAAGACGACAAGCATGTCATATGATGTTGGCATGTCAAAGAACCCATTTGAATTCAGTAGGCCGTGTTCATAATGGCAAAATTAATCTCGGGAGTTTCCGCCAACACAAAGTTCCTCATTTCTCTACTAGAGAGCGCTATAGTGTTCAAGGAGCTTAGATATTTAACCACCTTGACTTACATAGTGATTCAAGGAACAACGAAATTCGACATGCAAGCTACCCTCTGGGTGGCAAATTACAAATGGCAAATATCAATGTATTAGATTTAGGTTTAATGCTCTTTCGAGCGCGTCTTAATAAATTAAAAATTACAAAGCTTGCACTCGGCACCCGAGGCCATACGATATTATTATTATTATTCTTAGTGTAGGCCTACTGTATATTAACTTGATGTTAGGTCTCTTAAAACAATTATCATCATTAACTTTTATTCCTCACAGGCAAGGGCCTAGTTGTATAAGGTTATTCTATGAAGCCAAAATAAATAAATAAATAAATGAGATTGATACAAACCATCGAAATGCACATTCTCTGGAAGAGGGGAATAGGGAGCCGCGGGCGGCCGTGGGGGGGGGGGGGGTGCAGGATACGGTTCAAATTTCCCGCGCAGAAACTTTAGTTTCATGTGTTGCCTAAAGAGGCGGCACTATGCATGCGTGGGCGGTGGTGGTTATCGGTATTAAATTTAAACCTATATTCTTTGCTGCTGACATCTGAGGAATATATTGTGACTTTCTATGGTTATATTCAACGTTTTAAAATGTTCGTAGAAAACCAGGACATTTATTCTCGGAATAGAAAATCTGTCCAGACGCATTTTAAAAAATAATTATATGTTCTGGGAAAAAGAGGTCTTGTGGTAACCACGTCCGATACATGTATGGATCCGTCACTTTTGACATCTGCAATTTTAAATGACAAGTTCGTTGTACGTTCTCAAGAGGCGCTGTTCACCCATGTGAAAGCAAGCCAGGCTTCCTATTGGCTAAAGCCCAATGTTCGCTCCTATTGGTGAGACGTTCCAACATGGCGTCACTCTGTTTAATTTGAACTCAGTTTGTGTGTCTTTTAGTCATCAGCTGTGAATGGTTCAAATGTGATATTTCTCAGGATTATTATCTAACAAGGTAAGAATTCTTTCAAATATATATATTATTTGATGAATAATAGCACCTAACTTACTTGTACTTCAAAGTGATGTACTTCAAAGTACCGGTAATACTGTGTGTAGCTTATTCTTAGGGCCCTGTCCTGAGATACTGTACTTTTACCAGTATTATGGGAGTGAGCAAAAACAATAGGTAACAATGGCCTGTTTCTTTTTGTTTTACAGGTAATGGGACACCGTACTACTGCAGTACATCCTAGTCTATCACAGTTATTCAACAGCGAGACCTGATACGTGCTGTATAATGCACCCACTCTGATTGAAGGTAAGTTATTTCACATGTCTTTAGGTTATGTAAGAGCCCTGGTGGCTCAGTATGCAAGGCGTAGGATTCACAACTGTTAGGACTGGGTTTGATTCATGCTGTGAGAAAGATGAGTAGCCTGCTTGAGGCTCCCCACCGGGGTGTGCCTATACGTATCAAACCACAGGTCAAAGCAAGTGAGTAGCATTAGGCTACCTTCCTCAAACCGTATCAGCCAATAAGGTGGGTGTGAGGAGTTGTTTTAAGGGGTAGAAAATTGCTGTCATCTGGCCCCATCAACAGGAGGAGAATGCAAATCTTGTCTGTAAATGTCTGCTACTGTCTGTCAGTATTATGTGATACTGGTCTTCAATTTTATCCTGTACATTTTTGTGTAGCTTCATCAACCATGTGCATATGGGAGGCTAAAACTATTTTACAGCTGCTTTGGGGAAGAGAAGGATTACCTCTAAATGTCATATGTGTGAATACCCTAATGTCATTTAATCACTTGTAGGTTTATTTGTTTGTTTATTTACAAAGGCTTGCATGCTAGACTGGGTACTGAAAGGCATAACAGTCTGCAAGCTATGATTTTGCCTATCTTATTTTCTTCTTCAATCTAGAATCCCTGCAAGATAATTCTAAATTAGAACATTGTTCTCCATTTTTAGGTCCGTATTGAATATATTACTAACAAACTATTAATAATTTCCGTCCTGTTCAATACGATGTTGTGATTATCTATTTAACTAATTAGGTACATGTTTCGAACATCATTATGTTCTTCTTCAGCCTCAATACATAGTTAGAACTTAGACAAGTAAGATACACACTATCAATCACTTATAATAAAATTGACACTTACACTAACATAGTACAGTCTAAAATTTAATACTACACGTTAAAATTAGTTAAAACACATAAAACTTTGTTACACATGGTTTTGAGACACTAGTTCAGGAAATGAAGTCTAAGAAAGATAGCATCTGGCAAGAATTTTACGCGACTGATGCGATGACATCACGGGACTGGACAGAGAGCTCCTACGAGCTGAGGCACCTGGTAACGAGATTCTCGGTACATGGTTTCCACTTCAAAGTGTGTAATAACAGAAGATTTCATCAGCCAGACTTAAATTGTGTATGTGCCCTATGTGGTAGAAGATGTGATCGATACCACGTGATGTGGTGTGGGCAGAGGAGGTTATCTCTGTCTCAGTTCTGTTCAAACTAGTTGTAATTTCATACTGCATATTTTGTGCTTTAATAAATTTATTACAAAACTTTGTTCGTAGGTCCAATATTCTATTACTAACATAGAACCTTCTTGTTTATTATTAAAAGGTTAGACACTGTGTGTTGTTGCTCCAGATGAAAGTTTTGACAAACGTCCTTGAAACTTCTCATTCCTTTTGGATGGAGATGGTGAGATAATAAATGTGCTGTGCTGCTGTTTGTTGAAAACCGGAAATTAAAAATAGTACGAGGATGGAGTTCATCTTAAATAAAATAACTCGATGGTTGGCGACATCTTTATACTGTAAATGTTGTATGTTATCTCCTAGATGTGATGTTACCCCATTCGAACAGTGAGCAAATCTCCTGATGCGAGTCGTGTGGTGTCGAAATTTGTGACAAGTTCACATGTTACTTTGACACCGCGCAAGTAATATGGCTGTATTTATTCACCAGGGCTCTGTCCTGACATACTGTAGTTTTACCAGCATATTATGAGGGTAGGAAAAAACAATAGATAACAGTGGCCTATTTCTTTTTGTTTCACAGGTAATGAGGAACATAAACAATGCTCGACTGCAGCACATCCTGCTGTATATCGAACCCACTGTGATTGAAGGTAAGTTATTTTACATAATTTTGTTAAGCTATGTAAGAGACCTGGGGGCTTAGCATGCAAGGTGTTTGATTCACAAATGGAAGATGAATGTATTAGTGTGTGTAGGCTATTTGAAATTCAGGTGAGGATTGGGAAGGAGGCTGACATGGTCGTTAGCTCCCAGCATTTGCGTGGAGTAGAAGTGGGAAACCACGGAAAACCACTTCCAGGATGGCAGAGCTGGGGGTCAAACCCACCTCTTCTCAGTTTTGCAACACGAAGCTGAGTGGATCCCGTTCCAGCTTCCTTGGCTGTGCCGGGAACCTCCGGGGCGACAGCCAAAAATGTTAGCTTCTAGACAATGATGTGTGATACCTGGTCAACTTGGCCAGCTGTAAAATATTAGTATCTAAAGGATTTCTACTGGGAGCAATGGCTGGTTGAGGCCCCGTGCTCACACAGAGTTTTGTTTAGTTCCCTAGTTATTGTTTTAAGAGGTGGAACAGTGAGGTCATCTGCCCCTAGGGTTGTGTTCATTCATATTCATACCACAGGTCAAAGAAAAGTGAGAAGCAGTACCTTTCTCATTGTTTGTAGACTGTTATGCCTTTTAGTATCCAGTTTAGTATGCACGACTTTGTAAATAGACATACAAATAAATAAGTTATTAAATGACTTTTGCGAGCCAAAAGGGGTGGGGTGACCCATGGCCATTAAGCCGAGAGGGGGGGAGTTGTTTTAAGTGGCAGAGAATTACTGTCATCTGGCCCTAGCACTAGGAGGAGAACAGAAATTGTGTCTGTAACTTAAATGTCAACTACCATTTTCTAGTGTTTGGTTGCCCTCAGCGTTTTGTAGATCTAATCAAGGCTCTCCATGATGGCATGACACGTCAGGATTGCCACCAGAATAAGATGTCCGATGAATTTCCCATTACCCATGGACTGAAACAAGGATGTGTACTGGCTCCAACGCTTTTTGCGCTGTACTTGGCTGCAATGCTTTATGATTCACCCACAAACATCCCAGGTGTGGAGGTCAAGTATCGTTTTGATGGAGGGCTTTTCAACCTAACTCGTCTCCGCTCCTTGAGGAAAACTCAGGTTACTAAGGTTACTAACATGTTGTATGCAGATGATGCTGCGTCACCAACTCTCACACCAGAGGAGCTGCAAGAGTCAGTTAATTGTTACAAAAGTGCATGTGATCGCTTTGGTCGTACCATAAATGTCAATAAGACTAAAGTCTTGGCACAACCTTCACCAGGCACACACCTTCCTCAGTTCAATATCTCCGTCTCAAATTTTCTATTAGAACAGGTAGACCACTTCTCGTGCCTGGGCAGTACCATTTCTGTGAGCTGTACCTGTGAGCAGGATGTGGATAAGAGAATTGGCGCAGCCCATGCAGCATATGGACGATTAGCGCACCGGGTCTTCATGAATAAAGATCTGTCCATGAGTATAAAGCTTATGGGGTAGCGCTGCACACCGTGAGAATATGTGTATAAAAAAAACTAGTAATGAAATTAGCCAAAGTACCTGTAGTAATGGTATCTGGAGATGATAAATTAATAGATGTTGACTCGTCCGCTGTCATAGACCCACCCAGCCATTCCAAATAGCGACACTACTTATATAGTTGAAATGAAGTATCTGGTAGACATCTTGTCACTATGTCAGGAATGCCAACCCCGCGCGTTTGGTACTATCTCGCACCGTGTATACAAAGAAACAAAAGAGAGTCGATAATGTAATTTATAATTGTGCCAAATCCAAATCGTCAGTCGTACTTTTACCATGGATTGTGTGGCATGTGAAATTACTTCATAAATTGTATCTTATTAATGTTTTACATACAAAACCAAACCTAACCTGGGGCTTAGGCCCCAGACCCCCTTGCTTGTGGTACTAGCAGTAATTTTCGGCCAGGCAGTACCTAACCTAGAAGCGGACATAAATTGTATCTTATTAATGTTTTACATACAAAACCAAACCTAACCTGGGGCTTAGGCCCCAGACCCCCTTGCTTGTGGTACTAGCAGTAATTTTCAGCCAGGCAGTGCCTAACCTAGTAGCGGACATAAATTCTATCTTATTAATGTTTTACATACAAAAACAAACCTAACCTGGGGCTTACGCCCCAGACCCCCTTGCTTGTGGTACTAGCAGTAATTTTCGGCCAGGCAGTACTTTACGTCTTTACGTGTGAAATGGTGAATGGTGAATTTTGTATGCGACATGTTGGTAACGTAGTCACATTTCCGTCTGTCGAGTGTCCAAGATGGCGTCCGTAGTGAAACGAACACGATAAAAATTATTTATTTTCGTAAAAAAACTATTGAGGTGCGGCAGTTGTAGTTGAGATTGTGAAACGACTCCCAACAACTCCAAGAAAGGTATGTAAATCATAAATCCTATATTTTCAATAATATACCTCGTTAAAAGTTACGAAAAGGCATATTCTCACGGCGTGCAGAATTACCGCTTATGGTGTACTAAGCAGTAGTCATTTCTACATTGTTGTATGGCTGTGAAACGTGGACCCTTTCCCGACGTGCTCTTAGGAAGCTTGAGCGTTTCCACCTACAAAAACTTCAATCAATCCTGAGGATTAAATGGGAAGACCGCATTACCAATATTGCTGTTTTGGAAAAGGCTCAAATCAACAGCATAGAATCATCCATAATAGGTCACCAATTTAGATGAATTGGTCATGTCCATCGGATGGATGATGTGAGATTACCTCGTCGAATGCTATATGGTGAGTTATGCTATGGCACCAGACCTCATGGTGGTCCTAAGAGGCGCTACAAGGACCAATTTAAGCAGACCCTGAAATTGACAGGTCTTGATTCACAAACCTGGGACATGCTGGCTGAAGACCGCTCAACTTGGCGCCGTACCATCTCGGATACTGTAAAGACGTTTGAAAGGGATCGACGCACACATGACGAGGCCAAGCGTCAAGCTAGGAAACTTCGAGCAGCCCAACCACGTCCTCCTCCAGCAATACTATGTGACTTGTGTGGACGCTTGTTCAATGCCAGGATTGGACTCTTTAGTCACCGTAAACACATTCACAAACTGGATTGAAGGAAGAAGATTTATACTCGGATTCGAGTTAAAGCCGATGACGATGATGATGATTACATTTTTAATCATGTAGCTTCATCAACCTTGTGCAAATGGGAGGCTAAAACTATTTTACAACTAAATTGGGAAGAGAAGGACTACCCGGAGCCACATGGGTGAATACCCAAATGTCATTTAATCACATGGAGGTTTATTTGTGTGTTTATTTATAAAGTCTTGCTTACTAAACTGGATACTAAGGCATAATAGTTGACAAGCAATGAATTTCTTTTATTTACTTCAATGTAGAATGCCTGCATGATAATTCCAAATAATTACACAATTTGTTAGGCTACTTTTTTTTTTTTTTTTTGAATGAATGAATGATATTTATTCAATTAATTCCAAAGAGCCATAGGCTCGTACAGAGGAATTGTACAGTAATATGTGTGTTTACACACCAGGAAGAAAATTCTGAAGGTAACACAAATTGATGAATAAGGGCATAAAGTTGATACTATATCTTGAATCATTTAATTATAATGTTCTAATCAACATTCCCCTTGTGTCTTAACTATTGTAAATACAGTACTGGGAACTATGTGAAAATTGTGTTTTGTCTGAGTGCATGGATTACATTTAGGCTGGATTGACTAATATCAGAGCGAAAAGGGGATTCAATACTGCCTATGGCTGTCACTGTAAATCCTGTGTTAGATGCATAGGTGGGGATGTAATGGCCAAAGACCAAATAAAATTCAGTTTGTAGTGCAAAATAGATGCTCTGATTAAGAGTGAACAATATTCATGTTACTGCAATAATTGTGTCTCATTTATTTTTCCTTTAGGAATGCTGTACTTTGTTGTTGAGACTGACATGTTTGGTTATACTACCCTTTTTTTCTTGCAGGTTTGTATGGTGTGGAGGCAGTGCGTTGGAATGACAAATGAAATTGAAGCAATAATTTGATGAAATTACATACAGTATTCTGGAATGTAGGCTATATGTGTAAAAATGATAAAAGTATAATATATACTACTGTAAATGGACTTATTTTTGTACTTATTTTATTACTTCTAAGTTCCTTATTTGCATCCTGATTTCCTTTGAGTATTTCATTTAGTAGGCTAAGGGCAATATTTGGGTGAATTGTATATTGGTGATGGTTTATTTCCTATTCATTTATTTGCTGTGATTTTTCTCAATCTGTTTATAACAGTGTATATTAACTTGTGGGCCTATAACCTAGATGTTAGGCCTATTTAAACAATATCTTGTATTCCTCGGAGGCAAGGGCCAACCTTCAAGTTGATTATGCAAGTTTACTCTATGAAACCAAAAGAAATAAATAAGAATAATGTATACCAACGTAAAAACAAAACATATTCCAGGAAGAGTGAGGATGATGGTTAGGGAGAGGGAAAGGGCCTACATCTGGCCGCAGGTTACGGTTCAAATTACCCGCGCGTAAATTTTAGTTCGTGCCGTGGCCTTATTAAGTGCTGCTGTGCAGCGTGCGCAGCGGCGTGTGGGCGTAATCCGAATTGAATTCAAACCCGGAGTAACCGTTCTTTCCCATATTCTTTGAGCTCGTCTATGCCCAAACCCCAACGAGAAGAAGAATTTACATGGCAAACTCATATCAATTTCAATACGGTTACGTACTAATTGCGTTGCCCGCTTAAATGACATAAATTCTAATTTGAAATCGATAAGAACATATTTACTGTAATGGTGGCCAATCGCAGCCAATCACAATTTTAAAGCAGATTAGTACAATAATATAACTTCAGAGTACGCATCATCGCTTTTGAACATCCAATTGGTTAAATGAATTAGTACAAAAATGTAACACCAGAGTGCGAATTATCGCTTCTGTCTAGAGCTATGAGAGCTGCTGTGTAGAGCTATGAGAGATAATGAAGTGAGTACTGTTGAGTTGGTAGCACTACTCCACAGCACCTTCAACTATCTTTCATCAATAGACCTAGTGATATCAGTACTACACCATATGCGATGTACTTTTATCAACAAGTTTCTTCATCAACAGATTTGGCATTCGTTTGTTTTCTCGTGTTTTCTCGTGAGAAACGGGAAAATACCAATGTCACCAACTAATGTTTTTACGGAAAAAGACAATTCTGTTCCTGTTGCAAACGTCTATATTAACATGAAATCTCGCGAATCTCGCCGACCATCGGCCAACATTTTAAGATAACTTAATTATGACACGAAACATGAGGTTTTACTTGTCATGTGAGTGTGTGTTTAGTAACAGTTTTTGTTACTCGTGAGCTTTATTGTTTAATTCCGGTGCAGTATTCTTAGTTGAATATAATCTTTAGCTGGATTATGTACTAGAATCGTCAGGTAATGTAGCCTACTGTGAGAGCCCAACTTAACCTATATGAATGGAACGCTTTTTTATTTATTTAATCACCTATTTAGGCTACATAGATCCCAGTGAGACAAAACCCGCATTAGGGACAATCAGGTAGCATAGATACAGATTGAAATATACCAGTATATCTTTAGTAATATATTGTGTTTAAGTTACTGTAATGGTAGGCTACAATAGGTTGATAGTGACTAACTTTACAGAAGTAATTGGTATGCATTGCTTAAGGCTACATAATATTGAGCATAGGCTATTAATTCCTTAAAAGGAAAGCTTTTGCTTTCTTCGTGATTTTATTTTTTATTGAAAACCTTTCCTTTATGCATAATGGTAGAGAGTTATACCAGTATCCCTTGATTATAGAGGGCATATCCAAAGATAGATTTTATTGCACGTTTCTGGAGTATCTCAAGTTCTTTTATCAGCTCCTGCGTGGCTTAACGTTAGCGTTTTCGCCTGCTTTACCCAAGGTTGCAGGATCGAATCCCGACGCAGTCAGCTGGCATTCGAGGGTGTGCAAATGCGAAGGAGCCGTGTCGGTAGATTTACTGGCATGTTAAAGATCCCATTCGAGTTGGAATTCCGGCACCCCGGCGTCTCGAAAAGCCAGGAATGTAAAACCAATAACATCATTATTACGGTATCTTACAACACCTCCATATGAAATTCATGTACAGTAGATGTGAATGTATCAGATCAAAGTAGGCTATATGCCGGCTCTGTGGTGTTGGGGTAGCGCGCCTGCCTCTCGCCCGGAGGCCCCAGGTTCGATTCCCGGCTCCATCAGCGATTTTAGAAACTGACGTGAGGGCTGGAACGGGGTGCACTCAGCCTCGTGAGGACAATTGAGTAGCTGTCTGACAGTGAGGCAGCGCCCCGATCAAGAAAACCAAGATTAACGGCCGAGGGGACCCGATGCGCTGATCACGCGTCACCTCTAATTATCTGGGCAGCAGTCGCTTGGTAGGCCTAGGCCCTTCATGGGCTGTAGTGCCAGGGGTTTTATAAAGTAGCCTATATAAGTTTATATTACAGTAATTCTGAATAAAAGTAGAACTCAGCTTATACACTTGCCTCAGACATGAATGTGACTTTAACATACCTTGTGTCCTTGTTTCATCTTTTGGGCGATATTACGTATTGAAATTAGGAACCCTGATCACTACTGCACCTCATATATGTGCTAAAGTACGTAATTTATTACT
The DNA here is from genome assembly GCA_946902985.2 of Meconema thalassinum. Lineage (NCBI taxonomy): Eukaryota > Metazoa > Arthropoda > Insecta > Orthoptera > Tettigoniidae > Meconema > Meconema thalassinum. The sequence continues at coordinate 347,714,953 of OX336390.1, forward strand.
CTTTTAAAACGGCTGCCATGTTCCAACAGCGCTTGCATCTCGTCCAACTGCCTCAACACAAACGAAACTTAAACATCTCCTAAAGAATACAATCTTTATTCTAGCAGACAGACAATCCAACTGATTACTTAGCATGAACCCCAATCTGCCTATGCTAAGAGCGTAATCTAAAACCCATCAGGAAAACGTTCCCATTAGACCAATAGCCTAGTGAATTTTAGGAGCAGTCCCATTTATAAAGTTTCCCAATTTATTCAGAGTTTCCTCAACACACATTACAAATTAAAAACTAACAGCTCTTTTAGGAACTCGATCCATTTCTGTGAAACGACTAGGAACCTAATAATCGAAGAATCTTACACAATGCACACAATAGATATTAAATAAATATACACAAACATACCTGTATCCCACACCATTAAAATTATAGAAAGGAAAAAAAAACATTTATCCACTTAACTTAAGCTACTTAAATTTACCCTACATAATAATCACTTTAAGTTCAACTAAAAAAAAAAAATGTGAATTTTGGTCAATATGTATATGGACATTATAAAATGCAAAGCGATTGTTTCCGCCCAGTCAATACTGTTTATTCAAATTGAGTAAATTAATCACTCGTCATGATAGAATGGTACATGTTTCGACACCTAGCAAATCATTGGTGTCATCAACCATGAATTGGGAAGCACTAAATACATTACACATGTAGAATTAGGTTGTGGCACAGAAACATGAATGAACACACATAAAAAAGAAGAAGTATATCATGCATATAAAAAACATTAAAAATTCCTAAAACATTTTGTTAATAAAACACTTTAAAAAAACCTCCAACGGGTTTAATCAGTCTATCTTGAATCAGTCCAATGTAATTCTTGATGTTGATTGTGGCGTAGTACATTACACTTGATGCTTAAAAGAATACATTTGTAGTCATAGTATGAACTAATGGACACATACGATGTAGTTAATGACCCATGCGGAACACTTCCGACCAGCACGGCTCTGTGACACCTTGCCGCATTGATACTTGGGATTTGACACCCTTCCTGGACTCATTGATGTCAATGGAATGCCCGCTTCTAAATTGGATTACTATGAGCCAGTTCTTAATGTTACGTCTCAATATAAAGTGTGTACTCTTTATGTAATCATACTAATATATAAAAATGAGATGGTGTGTGTCTGTTACTCAATCACGCAAGAACCACTGGTTCGATTTAAATGAAATTTTGCATGGATGTAGCTGATTTACCAGGTTTACATATAGGCTACCGTTCATTTCGATATTTTGCACTATTTAAAAATGGCGACTATTTTCGTATTTCCTTTTCAAATAAAAAGAGAACGCTAAGAAATAGCAAATTTTTGATGGCATAATTATACGAGCTTTAAAATTTAATTTTCTATCCTAAAGGTCCTTATCACTTTTCGTGTATCTCCAACGGTTAGCTAGTAAAACCTAAATATGTGCTATAAAACACGGTCAACGCCGAGCGATGTTAGTCTATGTTAGTCTCTACATGAACTGTTTTATTTATAGAGGTAATTTGTGGACTCTGAAACGAGACGTGATTTTGAGTCTAATTTTATACTCTTTGTGCCGGTTATTGTCTGTGAGTATTTGGATCTTTACGCTGTTTCACAATGTTATAGTGCTTTCTACTTTGTACGGTACACTTCTTTTCTTTTTAGGTAAAGGAAGGAAGAAATTGAGGAAAGGATATACATTATACTGGAGTGGTGGCCAAGAGGCAAAAAATGGCGTGGGACTGATAACCTCGAAACAACTGGAGGAGTATGTTGAAGTGGTAGAGTGTGTGAGTGACAGAATAATGAAAATTAGAATGAAGATGAAGAATGACGTGATGGACTTCATACAAGTGTATGCACCACAGACTGGAAACAGAGAAGAAGATATTGAAGTATTCCTGGAGGATGTAGAAAGAGTAATCTCAGATGTAGAAGTAGTGATCATGGGAGATATGAATGCACAAGTCGGAATTGAGAGACAAGGAAAGGAAGAAGTCGTTGGACCATATGGATATGGGAAAAAGAACCGGGAAGGAGAGGAACTTGTAAACTTTTGTGAAAGGAATGGACTGATAGTGGGTAATTCATGGTTTCGGAAGAAAAACAGCAGGAAAATTACGAGATATGGGTGGGGTGATAGAAGAACAAAATCAGTAATTGACTACTTCCTGGTGGAAAGGACAAATCGCAGAAAGCTGATGGATGTGACAGCTTTACCAGGTGAAGCATTTGATGGGGACCATAGAGCTGTGGTGGCAAAATTTAGATGGGGAAGATTGGAAAACCTAAAGGAGATCAGAGAAAGTAAAATAAAAGTATGGAAATTGAAAGACAAAGCTGTACAGGAAGATTTTCAGGACAGATTGAAGCAACAAATCCCAGTTACTGAAGTGGAAAATATAGAAGAGGAATGGTCCCACTTTAAAAAGGCATTTGCTGGTGCAGCAGAGAGTGCTTGTGGTAGGACGTCAACAAGAGTGAAAGAGAAGGAGACACCGTGGTGGAATGAGGAAGTGAGGAAAGCAGTGAAAGAAAAGAAGTCTGCATGGAAAGAATGGAACCGAGATCAAACAGAAGAAAGCAAAAGGAAGTACCACGACAGCAAACGGAGGTGTAAGAAAGTGGTAGGAGAAGAAAAGAAGAAAAGTTGGGAAGAATTTACACGAAGAATGGAAACAGATGTAAGTGGCAGTAAAAGGATGCTGTATGGGCTTCTAAGAAGTAAGAGGAAAGAAAGAGTTACTACAAAGCTGGTGAAAAAGGAAGATGGAGAGTTGTTAACACACCCAGAAGAGATAAAGGGACAATGGAAGGAGTATTTCGATAAGCTATTGAATGTGAGCAATTGTACTGGTGAGATCGAAGTGACACAGCCTGACGACTCTATAACAGAAGATGATATAACAATGCTGGAGGTGGAATTAGCAGTGCAGAAAATGAAGATGGGAAAAGCAACAGGGGTGGATGAAATCAGTGTAGAGATGATAAAGGCTGCTGGACCTGTTGGTATGCAATGGCTGTATCGACTGCTAAAGTGTGTGTGGAAACGGAAATGTGTACCAGAAGACTGGGAGAAAGGGCTAATAATACCAGTGTTTAAGAAAGGGGACAAGAAAGTGTGTGATAACTATAGAGGGATCACCCTCATATCACAGATAGTAAAAATACTGGAAAGGATATTAGAAAGAAGAATGAGAAGAAAGGTGGAAGGAGAGTTGCAAGAGGAACAGTATGGCTTCAGGAGTGGAAGATCCACAGTGGACCCAATCTTTAGCTTGAGGCAGGTGATGGAAAAGAACTGGGAATATGGAGAGGATTTGATCATGACTTTCATAGATCTAGAAAAGGCATATGATAGTGTCCCCAGAGAGAAGGTATGGGAAACCATGGTTAAGAAGAGACTGGGAAGAGAAATGTTGGAAATGGTGCAAGCAATGTACAACAACTGTGTTAGCAGGGTACTGACCCCAGTTGGAAAGACAGACTGGTTTAGGAACAAGACTGGACTAAGACAGGGGAGTGTGCTGTCACCTCTTTTATTCATAATGGTAATGGATGAAATTGTAAAGGAAACAAAGGAAGCATATGGACATAAAGAAATGAAGTTACTATTATTTGCAGACGATATTGTGGTCTGGGGAAGGAACACTGAAGAAGTGCAAAAACAACTAGATGCACTGAACGAAAATATTCAGAAGTATGGCCTGAAAATCAGTATAGAGAAAAGCAAGACCATGGTGATGACAAGAGGGGAAAGACAAGGAAAGGGCACTGTGAAAATTGGAAGTCAGAGTTTGGAAATTGTGGACACGTTCAAATACCTAGGAAGTGAATTGATGCAAACTGGTAGGTTGGACATGGAGATTGACAGGAGGGTACAGCAGAGCAATGCATTCTATCAAAGTGTAAGAAAACTTGTTTGGGATAAGGAAGTACCAAGGAAAAGCAAGGAGGTAATGTATAAAATGTACTATGTACCCATATTAACTTATGCAGCTGAGACTTGGACCCTGACGAGCAGGCAAGAGAGTAGAATCCAAGCCAGTGAAATGAAATTCCTAAGAAGTATGATAGGTAAGACAAGGAAAGACAGAGTGAGGAATGAAGATGTTAGGAAGGAAGTTGGGATGGCAAAACTAAATGAGAGAATTGAGAAGAATAAACTAAGGTGGTTTGGACATGTAAAGAGGATGGAGGAAAATAGAATACCAAGACAGGTGCTGGAGGCCAAGTGCAAGGGTAAGAGAGCAAGGGGAAGACCTAGAACAAGGTGGATCGATTCAGTGAAGAACAGCGTGAGAAAAAGGAATCTGGACTGGGACAAGATCGTGGAAGAAGAATTGTGGAAGGAAAGAGCAAAGTGGAGAAGTGCCATAAATACCCCGACCCGGCAGGAGCTGGATAAGGGGAAATGATGATGATGATGATGAGATTGGTTTTTTTATAACTGAATATTTCTGTTGGCCAATATTGATCTGCTTTTTGTAATTTTTTTCCATGATCAGAAACCCAAATTCACAGACGAATGTGTTGAAGCCTACCGACTGTCACATTAATTCATTTAGTGCTCATATTAATCTTACTGCAGAACTGGGCAAACTTATTTCAATAAAGTTGGTATTTTGCCTTTCACGGTCAATGAAACCCCGCACAAAATAGGGCATAAACCTAGAAAAGTTCCTGAGTTTTAATTGCTTGGCCCTGAAATTCAATATACAATCATTTTGGGAGCCTTTATGAAAATGAAAATCCACAGCCTGCTTCCAGTCTCCGACCGGGTCAGGAATGGAATGAATGAAGCCCCCATCTAGCGGCGAGGATATGAAATGTGCCGGCTGCCGAGGCCTGACGCACTCCTCTGGGGCAATGATTAAATGAATGACAGATGAAATGAAATGATAGTGGAGAGTGTTGCTGGAATGACATTTTGACAGGGAAAACCGGAGTACCCGTAGAAAAACCTGTCTGCCTCCGTTTTGTCCAGCACAGATCTCACATGAAGTGACCGGGATTTGAACCACGGATCCAGCGGTGAGAGGCCGGCGTGTTGCCGCCTAAGCCACGGAGGCTTCGGGAGCCTTTATAGGGAGGTGAAAGACTGTTTTAGCTTTAGCTCTTGCAGTAAAGTAGCGGAGGTGTTCTAAATAAGAGTTGAGGTATCGCGCAGTTTGCTACTCCTTTGCTAGTGCGCAAATAGACCACAAGACCTCGCTGATGAACCATCTCGGAGTTACTAGGCATAATCTCGCACAAAACACGGCTTAAACTTAGAAAATTTATCTGTGATTAAAACTGATTTTGTTATTATTACTTGGGATGATTGAAGTTTGTTTCGTTACTGTTACTCTTTATCATGACATGATACATAGTTTCCGCAATATTACTTACTGCGGATATAATTTCTACCAAGTTTGATGTATTTTTAGCATAATGTTTATATGTTTAAATATAGTATGAAGACGTTAAACGATAGGTGTTCAATATTTAAGAAAGGGTATTTAACTTTTACTACAGAGAAGCTGATATTTATTTCCAATATATAACACACTTTCCTACCTACAAAGCGGAGGCAGACAGGCTTTTCTCCGGGTACTCCGGTTTTCCCTGTCACAATTTCATTCCAGCAACAATCTCCAATATCATTTCATTTCATCTGTCATTCATTTAACCATTGCCCCAGGGGAGTGTGACAGGCTTCGACCCGGTCGGTCGACTGAAAACAGGCTGTGGATTTTCACTTTCCTACCTCTGATTAATAATAGGGTGAGTGAAAATGTGTGTAGTCTACACATATAACATGGAAATAACATAACTACATTACGAATGTGTGATTATATTAATGATTTAGGCCAGCAAGTACCAAAGGCCGTTCAAAGAACGGGTACTTCAGCTAGTAAATTATAAAAATTTATTGCAGATACTTATTTACTTGCTCTCATATGTCAAGCTGCTTGTCTCTCACCAAGGCTCAATTCTGTTAACACATGTCAGGTTTTCTAAGTGAAATGTCATGTCTTGTGGTTTTGATTCCACGTGGCTCATGATCGTTGGTTTAACTGTCACATAAAACTATAAGGTCCCTTTCATTTTGTGTGTAATTCATGCTACAATTCACAAAGTGGCAGATGTGGCCAGAAGTTAGGTTTGGTAGGTAGCGTTCTACAGCTGGCTATGATGTAAGAATAGGGACTGGTGGGGATGTCACTCTCTTTGAATAACTCAGTCCTTAACATGACAATTTGTATTTAAATGTTACGTTTTTCACTATATTTTTAATTACATGCCTTTGTGCTGGGGGCCAATTGGCATTTGAGGACCTTGAGCTGTGTGGGGAAGATGAAATGCCATCCCATAAGGCAAAGGATACATGTATATTTTCTGTTGGGAGCACAGAGATTTTCTTGTTAGTTCGTTCATTTATTTGACCTTTGATAAGGAACGCTTGTGTGAGCAGTACGCACAATTTACAGTAATAATCAACTGAATGGCTCCCGTGAACAGTATTGAAATAAAGAAGTAATACAATCCTGACAAGAAAATATTTGAACACATATATTGTATATGGCCTATATATATTTATTTACCATTACAATGAACATTATACTACCTACCAGGGCCCTTTTAGACAAGCACATAAATAAGTTCAAGACTTGTTGCATCAAGAAATGCTTTTGCCATTCAATAGATTTACTAGAGTGGAGAGCACATAAGAAGGCAGGTGAGAGTGAGAGCATTCTGCGCCTAGTGAGACAGAGCCATTCACTGTGATGTTGCCAGACTGCCTCTCTCTCTTTCTCTGTGCGTGCTAGATTCGTCACTTACCCAGCTGTTCCCTCCTCACATTTGCAAATGCTCCACGAACTGCACTCGTGTAAGAGAAACGACCAATTGATCCTATCGTTACTGCCACTGTGCAGTTGGTACATGCTCCTCACTCTAATTGCTTGGCTAATTGTATAACTAAGTTAATGACAGTGTTAGCTTTCATCGGATGCATAAATATTAACATTATGTTCATTCGCTTTATTTCTTTTCTTTTTTCAATGGGTGTGTTTAAATATTATTTTAAAGGAAGCTTGTAGTGTTATGTGATGTTAATCTCGGGATCATGAGCCAAGGGACTTCCATTATTATGTGGAATCCAAACCATAGGACATAGCATTTCACTTATGTATTTATGAATGTAAAGCCTCCGTGGCTTAGGCGGCAGCACGCCGGCCTCTCACCGCTGGGTCCGTGGTTCAAATCCCGGTCACTCCATGTGAGATCTGTGCTGGACAAAACGGAGGCAGACAGGTTTTTCTCCGGGTACTCCGGTTTTCCCTGTCAAAATTTAATTCCAGCAACACTCTCCACTATCATTTCATTTCATCTGTCTTTCATTTAATCATTGCCCCAGAGGAGTGCGTCAGGCCTCGGCAGCCGGCACAGTTCATATCCTCGCCGCTAGATGGGGGCTTCATTCATTCCATTCCTGACCCGGTCGGAGACTGGAAGCAGGCTGTGGATTTTCATTTTCATTTATGAATGTATATATTCTTTTTTGCCGGACATATATAATCCAAGAGTGACAATAAGTTATAATAACTTAATTTAAAACAATAAAATTATTCACAAAACAAAATACACATACACAAATAGAAAGGCTCTGCACTATTATCTAAATGAAATACCAATAGGGATTTGATAAATGTATAACACCATAGTCAATAAAATTGAATTAATATACATTAACCTTCCGTCGGTCGCAATGTTAATGTTTCAAGAAACGGTCGCAATGTATCATAATGATACATTCAAACAAGACGTCCAGCTACGGCTTAAGCACTGTCATCTTTTGTGGCAGCTATTCTGGATATTTGGCATACTACCTTTTATTTTTCACTTGATAGGCCTACACATTTCCTTTATCATTACACATTTTGTGAACAAATGAGTGACACGTCGGTCCCAGTGTATCAGTCTGATAGGTTTCGTAATAGGGTTGTTGAACCCACTACATGCAATTTAATTTCTGTTATTGCTGTTTGTTTTCTTTCTGTATATTCCAGTGTAATCGTTTATTAATTATTTATTTCCAAAATACAGTTTTCTGTAAACATCATACAAAGTGAGTAAAAATAATCACAAGTAACGGAAAAAAAAGGAACTGCAAACTAAATATTCATATAACATTAGTTTCTGAACAGCTTCTATATCCCAAGGATCTTCCAGATTATATGTCTGCTTCTGTGCCATCATATCAGATGTAAAATCCACGAAAAAAGAAATAGATGCATGATAAATGTTGTGCCGTATGTCGCAATGTATCAATGTGATACATACGCTCTGAGCAGATGACAGTGTGACTGCATGAAAATGGAGGGGGAAATAGGAAGGTACTGTTAAGCCGGGTACTCTGTTGCCTAGCACAACAATGACGCTAGAAAAACGCGCGCTTGTATCATTCTGATACACATGTGACCGACAGAAGGTTAATTAATGCAGCGTATCAGTTTTGGCCTTGTTATGGCCTTCTTCAGCAATGTTTATTAAAAGAAATGAAACTAATGTGATTACGAGCAAAGCTTTTGTAATAATATTTTACTAGGTTTTCTAAGTAAAAATGTATAACATATCTAACAAATGTGGGCTTTAATTTGATGATAATGCAAAAATAATTTTCTGCATCTAAATAGGCTAGTTGGTGTTTGTATATTCTGATAAATAAATTAGTCTAAAATATTTTTCTTTAAAAACATCTTGAGATGGTCTATGAGATGAATAAAGGCTCTTTGCGGAGTGGTTGGAATATGTACTGTATTTATCTTGCTTTAATGGAAATTTTGAAGTGATATGGAAATGTTTAAAGTCCTTGACACTATTATCTATGAACAACCTCAACATTACAGACACACACTCAAACATCCTGTAAGAAAATTGATTCTAGCTTTCAGTCATTCATACAATCCCAAATGTTCAAGAAACATTAAATAAATTTTCAGAAAATTAAGAACTATCTACATTAAATGAAAAGCTAAGAAGAAAAAGTTCAGAAACTGGAAAAAATATATATACAGAAGTGACATTCGACGATCTACGCATAGAAAACAACAAAAGGTTACATTACTTCACTCGCTCTTACATTCAATCAACTTACACGGGGCTACATGACCACGTTGTCGCAGCCCCTAAACTTAAGAACCAACCAACTATTCATTCTTCCACATATTCAACCAATCTTAACAACCAACCAATCAAACACAAATAGAAATGAACACAATATAAATTACAAAATATTACAGCCCCCTTTCTGGCTCTGCCAAGACATATAATTATGGTTTCAGGGTTGAGACCGGATACACTCAATCTCGTGAGGGAGAAAAACTGAGAAGAGATGGGTTTGATTTCCATCTAAGCCAACCTAGGAATGGTTTTCCCACCTCTACCCCAGGCAAATGCTGGTGTGGTTCCTAAATTAAGGCCATGCCCACCTCCTTCCAAATCCTAGCCTCCAATACAAATACACTTACAGCCATCACAATGACACAGGTTATCAGACAGATTACACACCAACTAAATGGGGTTAGACCTACATGATCACAATGTTGCAAGGCCCCTCAATGAATAAATAGCAATATTAAGAGTGGTATGATAACTTAATATTTTTCTCTTACAGGTTTCAATGCACGTGGCTCTACCATGCGATGACAGTTCTCTACTGGGACAATGACTTCAAGAAATTCAATGCTCTTTTTATGAAAATGTTATGTAGATATTATATCTTTAAAAACTAGAAAAGAAGAATATATATTATATTGCACAGCATAAAAACTTATTTTTGTCCTCATATTATTCCTTCAGACCTGATTCCTTTCAGTATCATACTTCATCCAACAGTGGTTAATTATTTTACAGTGTATAGTGGTTCATTGTGTGTTCGCGTCCTAGTTCGTGAACCATGGGCATCGGCCAAGTGGTCCTGACAGTCTGGATACCGGTTGCTGTGGTAAAGGGCATCTTGGACGTATTCTGAGTCATGGCCCTCCTTGTGCTCATGCGGCTAGGACTGAGATGAAAGTCCAGGGCCCCAAGTAAGTATGTCTAGCAACCTGCTTCACTTGTACCTACTTCTTAAACCTGTTAAAAATGTCTTGAGCAAGCCTCGGACCTGTGGGAGTGATGGAGTCACACTTCCATCTGACAGATCAGGGACTCCTTGGAAACAAATGGGCAATAGACCTGGTATTCCATGAGGTGCTATTAACAAATAGCTTATAAAGATAATAACGGAAATTCTGCCATAAAAGCATGTGCTTGCCTGGACACAGCGATCATAGTGCCATCTCTTGCTGTGAGTTGACAGCATCACTCGCCTTGCCACCCCATTTCTCAATGGGCATCAACTAAAATTGCTTTGTGATGTTAACATTTGTTATGGGATGATATTAGGCATTTAAGGAGTAAGGTTAAAGGAAATGAATACTAGGTTACGTACAGTTTATTTAACATTCGAATAAATATAGCAGATAATTCATGATATGGTGTTGGTATAGGCTACTCAAGTCTGGAATAGGCCCATACATTTTAACACAACTCGTAAGCATTTACACTTATTGATATGTTACTTTTCGTAGATTAAGGCGCGGTGCACACTGGAGAAACCTGTTTCATGCAACTGGTTTCGTGAAACTGAGGTTGCTTGCAACAGATAGATAAGATTAACGCAGGGCTGTGCACACTGCGTTTCATGAAATCGTAGTTGCATTGATTTCACGAAACCGGGTCCCTGTTTCGCCAATTGCATGTTTCTTGTATTTTAATTTTATTCTTTGGCCAATGCCTCCCCTCTTACGTAAATATATGAACTTGCTATTGAAGGATGAAGTGCGGACTTTGGAATCAAAAACGTGGCCTGTTGTTGGTTGGATATTATGAACCTAGTTGTTTACAAAACCTGTAAATTGTACCTTGTAATAACAGGGGAGTGGGGAATCGGGCAACCTCTTTGCTCACGTGATCCGCAAGTTCAGTTATTTCAGTTAGTATTATGTTATCAGCCGGTCCCATGGTGTTGGGGTAGCGCGCCTGCCTCTCACCCGCAGGCCTCAGGTTCGATTCCCGGCTCTGTCATCATCATCTTGTACAGTTTCCAGCCCCAGGCTGGGTCTGTTTGGGACATAAGCCTCGCCACTTAGTCCTTTCTTCCCACCACCTCTCCGCTGTCACTCTGGTCCAGTCCTCGCCTCTCTTCCTGACACATTCCTCCACTCCTTTCAGCCATCTATCTCTTGGTCTTCCCCTTGGTCGTTTCTTCTGCATCTGCATCTCATGTATCCTCTTGGGAATCTTCTTCTCATCCATTCTCTTAAAGTGTCCATACCACCTCAGTCTTGATGTCTCAATCCTACCTTGCAAGGGCTCCTCTTTCACCATTTCCCTGACCTTTTCATTCCTCACCCTGTCTCTTCTTGTTACTCCAATCCTACTTCGCAGGAACTTCATTTCACCTGCCTGTATTCTGCTTATGTCTCTTTTCTTCATTGTCCACGTTTCTGAAGCATAGGTCAGTATCGGGATATAGTAGCTTCTGTATAACACTTCCTTGCTTTTTTGTGGGACATCTTTATTCCACACTAAGCTCCTAATGCTTCTCAGAAATGCTTCTGCCTGTCTGCCACGTTCCGTAATCTCTTTGTCATTTCTCCAATTTTCCTCCACTATACTTCCCAAGTACTTGAGACTTTCCACCTTCTTCAGCTGTCCACCTCCAAGTGTTATCCCACTCATTGGTCTGTCCTTTTTCCTGGTCGTTAACAGGATCTCACATTTACTGATGTTGAACTTCCATCCGTACTCTCCCACTGTTTCTTCCCAAGCCTTCAGTTGCTCCTGAATTTCCTCCTCCCTGTTTCCCCAGACCATGAGATCATCTGCAAACACCATTGCTTTCATCTGGTGCCTTTCCTGCTACCCGTGTCATTACCTCGTCCATAACCACAATAAAGAGAAGGGGTGACAGTGCACTACCCTGTTTCAGGCCACTCATTTGTCTGAACCAGTCTGTTCTTTCCCCTCCAACTTTCACACAACTCACACTTCCACAATACATCTCCTTCACTCTGCCTACAGTCCCTTTTTCCACTCCCATGTTTTCCATTGCTTTCCAAACCTTCTCCCTACACACACTATCATAGGCCTTTTCGATGTCCAGGAAGGCCATCAACAGATCCTCTCCAAATTCGTAGTGGTGTTCCTGGAGCTGTCTCACTGAAAATATGAGATCCACTGTTGATCTCTCAGGTCTGAAACCATACTGCTCCTCTCTCAATTTTCTCTCCACTTTGGCTCGTATTCTACTTTCTAATATCTTTTCATATATCTTGGCACAGTGAGGTATGAGTGTGACTCCCCTGTAATTTCTGCACTCCTTTCTTAAATATTGGGACAATGAATCCTTTCTTCCAATCTTCTGGGATCTTTTTCTCCTTCCATACCACCCTCATCACACGGTATAGCCACTGTTTCCCAACCTCCCCTGCTGCCTTCACCATTTCAACACTCACTTCATCCACACCCGGTGCCCTTCCTCCTTTCATCTTGTCTATAGCCATCTCCAGTTCTCTCCAATTCAGGTCCTTTTCCATTCCTGTGTTGTCTTCTCCACCTTCCAATACATTGTCTTCCTCCCTATGACCATTTGGATTCAGCAAATCCTCAAAGTACTCTTTCCACACTGTCTTGAGTGTTTCTTTGTTGTGTACCTCATTTCCGTTTTTGTCCATCATTACCACATCCTCTCGCAGACCTCTTCTCTTACTTTTGACCATCCCATAAAGTACGTTCTTATTTCCTCTGCTGTCTTCCTCCATCATCTCTGTCCACTTTACCATCCAATTCTTCCTCTCCTCTGCGACAATCCTGTTTGCTTCTTTCTTCTTTTTCTTATAATCTTCCCTTGCCAGATCAGTTCTTTCCTGGAACAACACTCTGAAAGCCTTGTTCTTCCTTCCCACAGCTTCTTTTACCCGGCTCTGTCAGGGATTTCAAAAACTGACTTGAGGGCTGGAACGGGGTGCACTCAGCCTCGTGAGGACAAGTGAGTAGCTGTCTGACAGTGAGGCAGCGCCCCAGTCACGAAAACCAAGATTAATGGCCGAGGGGAGCCGTTTCGCTGACCACGCGTCACTCCAATATCTGCAGGCCAAATGGCTGGGCAGCAGTCGCTTGGTCGGCCTAGGCCCTTCATGGGCTGTAGAGCCAGGGGGTTTTACATGGTTACCTGTTTGCCATCTCTTAATGGATCCAGTAATTTTGTATTTGTCAGTTAACACGGGGAAGAGTAAAATGTGTCTTTCCACCTAGGCTTATGTCTCAGTTCCACTTGTGGCAGTGATTACATGGAAGGTACTGAGGTATGAGTGGAGCTCATTAACGACATTCTAACTCGGTGAGGAGAGTAATAGCACACTACCTCACTCCTCACCTTACCTAGTACGCCTCATTATAGTGCTGCCTCGGGTTTTGTGGGTTTCTACCATATAACCTACTAGCAGTAATGCTCGGCTGCGTCCGGTAGATTTACTTGTTTTATGGATGATAATGAATACTACTACAGAACTGGCACATGATACTTAAACTAAAAGAAAAAAAAATATTTTAAAAATATAACTTTTTGTGGTGGTGGTGGTGGTAGTGGGGGTGCTAAGTAGTACAGTATAATGGACGTAACATTCAGGTCATTTTCCCGTAATGATAATAATGAATAGGGAAACGGCTATTTATTAACTACAGTACTGACACATGTAATTTACAAAAGAATTGAAAAATATGATTAAAAAGAGGAGTATGTGAAACAGCAAACAACTGCCTAGGGACTATTTCTTGGCTGTTAGATAAGTAGAGATCAATAGTGTCGCATAGCGCCTTAGAAAAAATCTCTATAAGACTACGAAAACATTTCCTTAGATTTGTCACTTTCAATCATTGGGAAATGGCAACATCGCCAGTGTAGAAAAGGACGAAGCTAATTGCAAGACATAGGATTGCGAGTGAGAGGCAATTACTACATTTAATTCCATACTGTCTATTAAGGTAGACACGCACTATAGTGAAAGAGCTCATGGCGTACTGCTCAGGTCCCAGCTGCACGGACCTGAGAGGAACGTAGATGATGACAGGCGTTCGGGGGGGGTCCCGGCCCTATTTACATTGGCCAGTGAATCACTCACTCTTTCGTAACACCCCAGTGGTTTGAGCAACGGCCCTGTATGAACATCAGCATAGTCAGCAATACCAGATAAGACGGTTGTACAGTCCTCTCATGCCACGTCACGATGAATCAGCAAGCTATTCACCCGCAGGGTCTCACTACATGTGGGACGTGGGTTGGTGACCACGGGACCCCAGCTGAGTCCGACATTGCTTCTACTTACAGGTGCCGGGATCCTTTCAGTTCTCTTTCCTGTCCCGTCCCCCCCCCCGGTCAACTTTTGACCCCGACGGTATTAGGGTATCCGAGGCCTAGGTAGTCTTTCACTTTCCCGCCTTAATTGGCCCTTGTCTCGTCTTCCCTGATAACCTCATTCTTTGAGGGGTCAGCTTTCTTTTTCTTTTCATAATATCTCCTGTCTTCTGTTCTAGGCCCTCAAGGAGGCAGGGTGTGTGTAGCCCCACCACTTCTGGTGCACCCTGGATAGTGCTACACCCCCAAGGGCTCATGTCTGGTGAGTTCGGGAGCTGGCATCCCTGAGGGATTCCTGAGCTGGGTCCGGTTTTACCCCTTTGGGGCGGACCCTCTCCTCTTTCCCCTTCCTATCTACCTTTTGTGGCTCTCCTTCCTTCCAAGTCCCTCAATTCTCATTTATCCAGGGTTGAGGGCATTTCATTTCCTCCTGTCTTTTATTTCCCTTATAACTTTATTTTGCCCTTATCTTCTTCTAGCCTGAAAGTTTTGTAGTTAGTTTTAGTTGTAGTTTCAATTTCATGATCCGCCAAACCATTAGGGGCCGATAACCTTTAAACAACAATTATGATGATCATCATCACAACTGGCATTGTGCAATAGGGTTATTGTGGTTTTTATAACTTCCTGTTAAGTCTCTCACCCTTTTGTGTTACATGAATAATTTGTAGCTAGAAACCTTCCCTGGAATCCACGGCCTTGTGCAATTGGGTTACTATGGTATTTAAAACTTCCTGTTAAGTCTCTCACCCTTTTGTTTTACATAAATAATTTGTAGCTAGAAACCTTCCCTGCAATCCACACAAAAACTCATCCAAGTTTCTTCGCAATCGGATTAATGGTATATGAACACATAGGGGACACATACACTACCACTATTGAGCAAGACTTTATGTGGTGAGATGACTACTACTACTGAACTGGTTCATCAAACTTACAAACTAATAGAAAAACATATTTTAAAAATCACTGGCGGGGAGGAGTATGGTTTGCTTAACTTCTGACACGATTGGTTCAAGGGCCTTAAGACGTGATTTTCTGGTCCCGCACAGTTTCACCGAAGTGAACCACATTAAACGTGGTTTTCGGGCACTGAGGTGGGGGTTCCAAAGGATAAGTAGATTTTTGCCAAACGGCCCAGATCGGTGAAACGGTGTAGATTTGTGCCTAACAGCAGGGAATGGAGTGGTCTGACCGAATTTTAATGTGGACGGTGTTACCCGCAGGATTTCAAAGGGTAAGTAGGTCAAATTTTGTTCAGATCGGTGAAACGGTATAATGAAGTGGTCTGTCCGAAATTTCAAGTAGACAGTGTTACTCGTCTGGTTCCAAAGGGTAAGTATGTCAAATTTGTTCTAGATTGGTGAAACGGTGTAGATTTTTGTCAAAGGGTAAGTATACAAATTTTGGTTCAGATCGGTGAATCGGTGTAGATTTGTATAAATAACAGGCAAACATTGAGCTTTATATATTGAACCCTTTATCCACAGGCTGTATAAAGGATTCTAATAAATTATTCATCATCTTTTGATACATTTCTACAGACAGCAGATATGAGAGCCAGACGGTGTTGGGAAATATTGAGAAATCAGTGGCCGAGAGGACACAATGGTTTAAGCTCCTGTGGTATTTTAGGAAGTAGCATAATATTCATGACACATAGAACAGGTGCAACTTTTAGCGCGGAGACGGCTTGGGTACGCACAATATGGCCTGTTGCTATGAGTATTGGCGCCAAGAAGAAAATCGAATGCTACGAGGTAATTGGTCAAACTCCATGTTAACCACTCCCTGTGGCTGAAATACAAGTAAAAGCGCGCAAAGATCTACAAGAGTCTGAACCAATAATATCAAGAGTTTAGCGGCAACTCGGCTTGGTAACGCACCCTGGTAAATTAACGCGGGAGTTATCTACGAATTAATTCCACGATCGATTCGAGCAAGCTACAGCATAATCGTAACCTCCACACTGCTACGAACTCATTGATACCGATCGCATGCTAGTCTGATAATTATTATGGAATATTTTTCCATAAATCCCCTTCCACACCTACCCTAGTCAGTTTCATTTATAATGATCCAGAAAGCTTCGAGAGAACACACTTTATTTTGTGCGTCTGAGGACGTAACACACACTTTCATTTGTGCGTCTGAGGACGTAACGTTGATTTTTATTTGAGCATTTGAGGACGTAAGGTGTCCGAGGACACGAGGACTCTGCATAATTTTTCATATATTTGAACATGGAACATTTCGTCAAGTTATAAGTGTAACTTCAGTGATTTATTTGTAGTCCCAGTACTACCAGATAGGACCAGTTCATCGAATATAATTCACCAATAGACTGTGCCTGTGAATGCTGTGAAAGGTTCTACTCATAGGGTTAGGACTACTGTTCTGACTCAGTGAGGAAAGCAATGGCAAACTACCTCACTCCTCTTCTTGCCTAGAACGCCTCAATATAGCGCTGCCTCGGGTTTTTGTGGGTATCTACTCACATAACGTAACGGCGGTGCTTTTTGAGGATCCAACCAGCCTTCGGGCTGACTACCTAATAGACTGTCAAGGAATTTAGTACTTGATCGGTGAATTTAATAGGAAATATATCGTGAGTGTATCTGACAAAACTTTATTTAATTCAGCACGAGATGACGTCTAGGAACGAGACCGGATCTTGGAACCAGCAGGACATTTGCCAGAAGATGTCGATGACGAGCTAAACATCTTAAAGGAAGATGTCGATGACGAGCTAAACATCTTAAAGGAAAGATGGCTGCAGATGTTTCCTTGACGCTGTTTTAAAGGATTGAGTACAAATGAATTGATTTATTTATTAAATCAGCTATGGTATTATGGGACATATTTTTGTAGATATTTGTTTGCTTGTTTGGTAATGTAGATTCTTAGTTCTTGTTTTACTGACACATTAAGAATGGGACAAACCGAGCGTTGGGTAATTTGTAAATATTGTGATTTGAGTTTGGTTAAACTATACGGGGCGACGCGCAGCTCGTGCTCGCATTCGCTTGCGTAAATCGCGGTCAAGCATTGTAATTCGGAAGTCTGCCTTATAACAAAAATGGAACTGAATTAATTTTGAGATTAAAAATAGAATTTGGAGGGTAAAGATTATTTTGTGAGCAGAATTTATGACGGATCAGGATTATTTTGATAGTTGCTTTTTCAGCAGATCTGAACGGGATGGCACTTTGCACCCGAGTTTTTGTTGTGTATTTTTTTAATGTGTCTATGGACGCAATATTTGGTTGATCTGTTTTGAGCCGACCCAGTGGTATGTTTATGAGAGAGTCAGTCCAAGCTTTTGGTGCGTAGTGTGATTTTATGATGTGTTAGCGAGAATATATCATTGTGATTATTCTGACTTGCTCGACATCAGCCCAGTTCATAACCTCGCGAGGCTAGACTTGTGGTATATATTTGTGTTTTCTTGCCATCCAGGTGGATGAGTGAGATATGTTGGCGTTTCCAGATGGAATTTGCTCCTAGCTTGAAGGACTGAGAGAGATAGTTGACGCAGCGATGATTCATACAAGAGGGGCGCGCTCAAATCAGATAACGCGACTTGTCATTAGTAACAGGCCAGGATCCTGTACTTCAATTTAAGATGTTGTTTAAAATTCACAAAACCTGATCGGTTATAATGTGTAGTTGATTGATTAAATGGGTGTTGTCCATAGTGTAAGGTAGCTCCCGAAACTCCTGTTTGTCTGGAGTTTTATAAAAATGTAAACATAGTTTTCAGCCGTTAGGCTTGTATTTTGTTGCTGTTGCTTTATTTCTTGTGTGTTTATTTTACGCGTTCAATGACCCCGTGTGGCATTAGGAGGTGCGAGGCTATGTTCCCAATTTGTGATGAGAGCGTTTTGGCCTATTTTTGGCATGCTTTTTTTTATTTTGTGTGCTCTGGCACCAGCTAGTATCTCAGGGAGATTCTTCATCTTTTTGTATTATTAGATCTTGCATGTGTCAGTAGTAAATATAGTGTATTAATTAAGGGTGGGTCCCATAGCCGTAGTGTGATTTAAAAGATGCAACTCCGTGAGCAACTTGACTGTTTCAGTTGTAAACGGATTCGCATCAGTACTCATTTTCTTATTTAACGAGCAGTACACCACGCATTATATAATTTCTTGACCAGGAAAAATGGACTTGCATCCATATGTTGTGACGAGCGAGTTCTTACCGCTCAATTTTATGCTATGATTTATCATTTTGAGTGAAGCTGCATTCACATTGTTTTGTTGTGTGGAGCGAGTCTTACCGCTCAAATATACATTTATTTCTTAAGGGGGTGAAAGTCAGGGAGGATTTCTTTTATTTATTATTATTATTATTATTATTATTATGCACATAATTTTCAGTCATTAAATATCTTTTATTCTACTTGTTATTCATTTTATTTCTAGTATAGCCTCTGTCATGGACCTTTCTATTCATTAGAGCATGTTTTTTTAAGCGAACTTTGCTGTGTAACGCAGTCAGGACTGAACACGACCCCGTAGATGAATCTTGAGGAAACCATGCTTTATTGAAGGGTAGAATATATAGATGGAAGATAGGTGATGGCACTTTTTGAGGATTCAGCCAGCCTCCGGGCTGAATACCTAACAGACTACAAAGTAACAAAGGTTTATTAGACTATACACAAGCTTGAATACACGGGGCTGAAATAACCACGATATCCGAGACCTTAAATGAAACAACACCACCAACAACTATGGTCGGTTCCTCAGTTTAGGGGCTGCGACAACGCGGTCATGTAGCCCAGTGTAGAATCTGTCTGATAACCGGTGTTAATTGTGATGGCTGTATTAGTGTGTGTTATCTGTAATTCAGGTAAGGACTGCAGACGATCAATTTCAAGTAGTTCCTACTTTTGTTACTAAATGCTACCGTCAACGACACCTAGCTGTGAACTTGGCTACTAGATGCGACTACAACCGGCACCTGGCGACGAACGTTGGAACTTAATAGAGCGTTAATTTAGCTTCAGACAATTGTAGTTAGTGGAAAGTTCTTTTACATGCCATAAATCTATGACATGGACCCGCCGGCTTTACTTCCCCTCCGAAAGAAGGCATACTGAGGGATCATTATCGCTCTTAATCCGCGATCATGGCCATAGAAGCTCAGCTTGCTACCAACTACGCCACCGAAGCCTCCTTCACACCAACTACGAGAAGTTGGACAATCCCGCATCAAATCTCGGATTTTCCCAAGTTGTAGGTGAGAGGGCCGTTGGTTGGGTCATGGAACCCTGTCCTTACTGCGGTCATTGCCCTCACTGTGACACAGCCTATTGTTTCAAAGCTAGCAGATAGCGGCCATGCTCTACAATATTACTTGAACAGCAGGAGACAACTTTGAGATGGGTTTTTCTTGTTCCAGAGGCGGCCTGTTGCAAGTCACCGTACCTGTGAATCTAGAAGGGAGCAATGGGTATTATGCCCACATGTCCCTCAAGATGACCTATTACTGAAATTTTGCTGTTTTCAAGAAATAAAGAAAAGAAAGATAGTTTTTGTTTATAAGACAAATCTTCAACCACCAAGGTTTTTTCAAGTTGCACCATCGTTATGACGATGGTACGGATGCTTATAATAACAATAATAATAATCATGTTACAGGTTTTACGTCACTTTTAACTACTGCGGCTTTTAGAGACGCCGGGGTGCCGAAGTTTTGCCTGGAAGGGGATCATTAACGTGCCAATAAATCTACTGACACGGCTTCTTCGCATTTGTGCACCCTCAAATGCCAACTGATTGCGCCAGGATTCGATCCTGCAGCCTTGGGAACAGCAGGCGAAAATGTTACCGCTGTGGCACGCAGCCAGTGTGGATGCATATAGTGGCGTAACTACAGGAGATCAATCCCCCACCCCCAGAGACAATTTTTTTTTAAACGTAATTTGATGAAAATTTTATTTAAAGAAATAAAAGCCCATTGTTGACAAACGATTGGATTATGTACGTTTATGATTTGAGAACCTTTTTTATTACTTGTGTAGTGTTACGCACATTGAGAGGTGCAAATGTTATCGAGATCAAATGTGTAGGTTTGCTTTTATTGATTGTCTTATTCTGTACCCCGCACAAAGCAACACGCAAAAACAAATACTTGACCAAAACAGAAAGCAAAAAGCAAAATACAACAATAAAAGCAGAACACAACACAAAGCAACATTCAAAAAAGAATGTAAAAGCAGGAAAAACACAGAACAAAAAAATAAACACGAAGTAAAAAGCAACATTCAAAAACAATAGCAAAAGCAGAAAAAAACACAGAACCAAAAACAAAAAACAAAGCAAAATTCAAATACGAAGGCAAAAGCAGAAAAAGCATAGAACCAGAAACAAAATACAAAGCAAAAAGCAGAATTCAAAAACGAAAGCAAAATCAGAAAAAACACAGAGCCATAAACAAAAAAACACAAAGTAAAAATGCAAAATTCAAAAACGAAAGCTAATGCAGAAAAAACACAGAACCAAAAACACAAAGCAAAAACAAACATTTAAAAACAAAAGAGAAGGGCAAAAAACAAACACAAAAGCTAAAATAAATAACAAAAAGCAACATTGAAATGCAAAAGCAGAAAAAACACACAAAAGCGTAGTGGTCAGCATGGTTAGCTGCCGCCCCGGAGGTCCTGGGTTCGATTCCCGGCTCTGCCACGAAATGTGAAAAGTAGTATGAGGACTGGAACGGGGTCTACTCAGCCTCGCGTGGCCCAAATGAGTGGAGGGGGTTCGATTCCCACTCAGCCATCCTCGAAGTGGTTTTCCGTGGTTTTCCACTTCGTCTTCGGGCAAATGCCGGGATGGTACCCACTGTGAGGTCACGGCCGCCTCCTTCCCGCTTCCTTGCCTATCCCTTCCAATCCCTTCACATCCCTCATAAGGCCCCTGTTCACTTTGCAGGTGAGGCCGCTTGGGCGAGGTGCTGATCACACTCCTCAGTTGTATCCACTCTGATCAGATGTTCCCAGCTCTAGGACACTGCCCGTAGAGGCGGTAGTGGTGAGCTCCCTCGCTGAGTCCGTGGGTTCCACCAACCTGGAGGGTAAAATCGATAAAAGAAAAAAAAAAGAAGCAGAAAACAAATACAAAACCAAAAATACAAACCATAAAGAAAAAATATAAAACAACAAACAAAAAACCAAAACTCAGTTAGTTCAGATTTGACTCCACTCATACTCATTCTGGTAATGCCCCTGCTGCAGGACAATTGCATTTAGACATCTGTGTGAACTTCCTAGCAATAACATTTACACTTAGATACAGTATTACTATTTAATACACCTACTGTACCTGTGTAAGTGCACTGTACTGTTGTGTACCGTAAGGAAGGAAGATTGTAGTTTTACGTGACCGTGAATCTTGTGATTATGAGCAGGGGCGTATATAAGGGGGGGGGGGATCTGTGAGGGCTCCAGTCCCCCCCCTTCCCCCCCCAAAAAAAAGAAAAAAAGCCAATCAAATTAAGAATCTGTTGCTTTGGTAAAAGCATAAAATAATTGTAAATTTGGTTGTACGCTAATTTTACTTATTGGCTAAGTTATAAACAAATTAAGATTGAAATTAGACTACCACGTGGTGTAGCAGCTAGCATTCTTGGCTGCCGCCCCGGAGGTCCGAATTCGATTCATGGCTCTGCTAAGAAATATTAATTCTGGTCCGAGGGTTGGAGCGGGGGTACACTCAGCCTTGTGAGGCAAAACTGAGAATTCCACAGTACGGTACTTTTGAGAAATAAATTATCAATTTGTAAAAAGAATAGGCTACGTTTCTGCTTAGTAAATTGGCAAATATTTAGATATTTCCATTCATACTCCATGGGCCATAATAGAAAATTCATTAAGTAAAAAATTATATTTGTGTGTTGCATTGTATTTTACAACTTTTTTTTGTGTTACCACTAATCGTAGGCTATATAAACTTTGAATTTTACAGTTAACTCTTATCTAAAATAATTACACAAAGTTATATGTTCTAAGATATTGGTTGATATTTCTGGGTATTTTGCTGGGATAATCCCCTGAGAATACTCACAATTTTCCATAATAAACAGCCCCCCTCCCCGAAAATATATTGTATATACGCCCCCATTTCTGTAGGCGTGTTATTCTGTGATAAATATTGTTACGGCTGTGAGTTTGTGTCATCGCTCGCCGCATGAGTCACAACTGCCCCAGGGCTGGGCTGTGCCCTGCCTCATGTATTGCGTGCGCCTTATGCAACAGGGCTACGAGGACAAAGGGATGATCCAGAATATTCGTGACTGGACCAGTGAAGGAAATGTCGAGAAGCCGTGTGCCCTGGACGATTCTAGAATTCATTGAGTCACCAGCCTGCTATATAAGCGGCTTCAACAGTGAGGGAACGGAGTTTTTCTGTGGGTGTGTGTTCTTGAGCGAGTGCGACAGAAGTGTGGTGACGAAGTGCCATGCGATTTACGAAATCCAGTGACATTATTTCCCCAGCTTGTGGACAGCGAAATAGCCTGCAGCAAGTGCTCGTAAGTAACTGTAGTAGGCGCACATTAGGAAGAAGTTGCATGTAGTTCTGTCAAGGCCACTAGGCTCATTAGCGGGAGGATTAACTTCTGTGGTTTGTTGACAAGTGAAAGGGCAAGGGCTCTCCACAAGCAAGAGACTTGAGGAAACTGGAGTAAGGTTCCTATTGCTTGTATTTGCTGATGAGTAGTGTAATTTTCTGGCCGCAATAAAGTTAATTATTTCTTTAAGCAGTAATTGGTGTAGTGCTTCCTACCCACCGTAATCCAGTTAACAAAAGTGGCACGTAACAATATCTTATGTAAAATTGTTTTCAGGTTACCTAATGTAATTGGGCACAATTTGTGTTGACTGAATGAAAAGCTTTCTAAAACTGATGACTTTTGCCTTCCTCTGCTCCCAATGAACTCACTGTGCTGCCGCTTGAACTCCTGTCCATCTTGTATCATCCTGCTACTACAGAGGTACTGAAGATTTCTCGATTTTTCTCCCTAATGTTCAAACTCATTCAAGTGCCCCCTTGGTTGGTTGGTTCCTTAATTTAGGGGCTGCGACAACGCGGTCATGTAGCCCCGTGTACTTTGGGTGTGTGTAGAATCTGTCTGATAACCGGTATAAATTGTCATGACTATTACTGTGTGTTATCTGTTTTTAATTCAAGTAAGGACTGCAGACAATTTCAAGTAGTTCCTACTTTCGCTACCAAATGCTACCGTCCACGACACCTAGCTTTGAACTTGGCTACTAGCGGCTTCGCTGGCGTAGTTGGTAGCATGCTGAACTGCTGTTCCCAAGATAGCGGGTTCAAACCCGGCCGAAGTCGTCAGAATTTTTTAAGAGCGTTAAAATTCTTCAGTGTGCCTTCCTTCGGAGGGGAAGTAAAGCTGGCGGTCCCATGTCATAGATTTATGGCACGTAAAAGATCCTTCCACAGACTAAACTTGTGCGAAGCTAAATTTCTAGGTTAGATTTCGTTAGAACGCTCTATCAAAGTTCCAACGTTCACCACTAGGTATCAATGACATCTGGTAGCGAGTTGGAACTACTTGAAATTGAACGGAACTTGTAGCTCACCCTATGGGTGTCCGCTTGAAGCAGCTACAACCTACTACCTCTGGCGAGCCGAACATGACCTCGGACACTCCCGGCACTAAAAGCCATACGATAAATACATAAATCTGTAAATAAAATAATTTTATGTTCGACCCTGACTATTATACTATGTGTCAGAAAACGGTATCATAATGATGGTCATTATAACACTATTTTTCATTATGAAACAGTTTCTTCCACCAATCAGAGCTCAAGAAACAGTTGTTTGACCAATTAGATAAGGTTAGCATCGCACCTGCGTGGAGTTCCAAGGCCTTCTAAACTGCGTTGCCTAGTGTCATAGTGGGGTAATCGAGAAGGCCATGGTCAAATTCTCTGCGTCTCATGCGCTCTGTTCAGTACATAAAACTGGTGAAATCTCGACAGATATTTCTGAATATTTATCTTCGAACATAAAATAGTTATAATAATTATAGTCAAACATAAACAGTCGTATGCAACTCGCCTATAATGGTAATTAAGCCACTCGTATGGAAATTATAAAACTCGCGTACGCTCGTTTTATAAATATATTCGTGTCTTAATTATAACCATTATAGGCTTGTTGCATAATGTACTATTATTCCCCTTTAGGCCTATAATACATTAATTCTTAAATCGATCAATACGGTTGCTGTTCAATACTATAGATTGATCGATAGTTTTCAATCAATCGTTATCAATTGACGATATTAGTGCAAGAATGAAACTCCAGTAATGATCGATATTTAATATCGATAATTGATATCAGTTATTATTGCCACAAGTTTTTTTCGCCTCGGCTGTTAATGACTGTATATTATATTATTTGAATATTAGAACCTACTTGTACTTCAATGTGATGTAACAATGCAAGTAATACGGTTTCTTTTGTTTATTCATTAGGGCTCTGTCCTGATATACTGTGGTTTTATTAGGATTTTCTTAGGGAAAGCAAAAACAGTGGCCTGTTTTGTTTTGTTTCACAGGTAGGTTAATGAGATACCGTTCATAAATAATGCTCAACTGCAGTGCATCTTCTAGTGTATTCAACAGTGAGATCGGATACGTGCTGTATAATGGTACTCACTCTGATTGAAGGTAAGGTATTTTACGTTTTTTTTAGGTTATGTAAGAGCCCTGGTGACTCGGTATGCAAGGTGTTTGATTCACAACTGGAAGGACTGGATTTGATTCCTGCTAGTGGTGGAGATTTTTAAACTGCCCTCCACTACCAGGTGAATCCTGGTCAACTCACTTAGCCAGCTGTAAAATAAAAAAAAATGAGTAGCCAATCTGAGGCATTTCCTCTGGTTGAGGCGCCGTGTACCCTTTAGTAGGGATGGACATGACTGAAGCCTGGAATCGAGAGCGTCGACTCCGAACACCGGGCTCGGTTCGCATGAAGCCTCGCGTCTCCAAGCTAACATGCCTCATATTGCGGGGCCGCTAGCATGTCAAAAGGCGGACAATACAATGTAAGATCACGCACGGCCACGGCCGACTTCCTTCCCTCATCCTTTCTCCATCCCTTCCTTGACAACAAGACCCAAGCTTGTGGTCGTCTGGACGATCGGCTTGTCACCATCCCCAGTTGTAGCCGACAATATGACTTCAGCTCTCAGGCACCGTCCTTGCGATGGTAGAGGTCAGCTCCTCCGCACAGTCCAGGGGTGAAGCCGACCTGGGATGGTAAGCAATAAGAAAAAGCATGTTCCATATGGGATAGTAAGGCATGTCCAGTCTATGAACGATACCTCCAGCTTCATCTACCATTTTTTCTCATGGGTCACGGGTGCAGACTGTGTCGCACAATGGACTTGGCCATGTTTTACGGCCGGATGTTCTTCCTGATACCAACCCTGTGTGGAGGGATGTATTCACTATTGCAGAGTAATCTGTCAGTCAGAATATATTATTACTGTTACCAAATAATTGGTTGTAATCTTATACTCTGTGCCTGTGTTTTGTTTTATGTAATTTTATGCAATTTAAGTCCAAATTATTGACTATTTGAAAGTTTTGTCGTCATATTACAGGGTATTTTTATTTGCTTGGCAAGGACGTTCTCGCTCATGTGCTCCGCCAGTGACGGCTCAGTTTCCGGCACCGCGCGCGCATATGTACGGCAGAATACGGTGCTTAAAATCAGTATTATGCATTTTTACTCACCATGTTTACAGTAGATGCTGAAAATGTTCCTCACTCGCTGCCAAACATAAATGGCATCTCCTTATGAAGTTTGCGGTCACTCCTGTTAATTTAGCTTCAATAAGGAAATAACGATCTTTACGTCTAGGCTGTTTCTATTGTTTACTGAACCTGTATATTTGAATCTCTTAGGGAATTTAACTCTAAAATTTTGTCATGTTCTAGTGCACGATTTCCTACACTTTATGTACGTATTGTGCAGATATACACGTTCACGTAACGAATATTTCACATAAGGCATTACAGCACTATACATAATCACTATAAAACACTATACAATAGGTACAATATACAGTACACAGTAGCTTTATAAAACACCCAAATTAGCTCGGAGCACACACGTCTACTACAACAAGAGCGTGGGAATACGGCCGGAAACCGCGCGCACCAACAGCCGGCTATTGGCCGAGGACTGCCGGCCAAGGTCGAGTGGAATCGCCTAGCAAAGCAAAAATAAAGATCCTGTATATTATTATTGCTATTGGGGCCGTGCGAATGGAGAGTGCTGCCATCTGTTGGCTTAATCTGAATTAACTGGTGGGAGTGGTAGGAGTATCTTTCACCATCGAGTTAGTAAATAGTGGGTTCTTAATTTTTAACTGTGTGTCTTTGACTGTTCACATTGTTTACTGAGATATCCTACGTTTTGATTTGGTTCTTTTAGCATATTCTGTAAGCATGAGTGAAATTCCTAGTACCAGTAAACTCAGTAAATGTCACGTGAACTGTTCTGTGTACGGCTGTAATAACACCTAAGAAAACAGCCCGCCAGGAACAAAATTTTTTAGTTTTCCGGCCAGAGCTGCCCATAAGATCAGAAGGGAAGCATGGATAACAACTATAAACCGTTCAACACTTGATGGAAAACCTTGGGTTACTACCAGTAATTCCAGAATCTGAAGTCGACACTTTATTGATGGAACACCTACCAAAGACCCTGATAGCCCTGGATATAAACCTACTTTACATAAGTACCAGGAAGATCTAATGAGCACGAAACTCAGAGGAAACAAATGATCAGGTACAAGAGGAGGAAAGGAAGACAAAGAGTAATACAAGAAAACATTAATTCTGTTCATGAATCAAAATCTCCCCGAACTGTTTGTAGTATAGGTATTCAGACTGATGATTTACCATTTTCATATGGCCAGGAGAATATAAATGTACTAGTTTGTAATTTAAATTTGCCCACTAATAATTCAAAATGTGATTCAGAAACTCGGACAATGTTAACAGCACCTAACAGTGATAAGAATGTAATGTCTGATACTTGTTTCAAGAGAGACTGTGGTGTTGGAGTTGACCTCATACAAGTAAAAAAATAATTTTCTGGGCACGAGTCTGTGGAGGGCAATGGAAATAGTTTGCTTGACATAGCTGGTGTAAAAATTGCAGTCTTCCAGCGTTTGTTGTCTCTTTTACCTACTATAAGTCACAAATGCACTCTTACGAAACAAAATATGTTATTACTTTTTCTAATGAAAATGAAACTTGGTTTGGCTTTCTCTGCTATTGCAGTTCTTTTTAGGTACCACAGCATCAGCTAATTTTCAGTTTGTTTTGCACCACATCTATCAAAAAACAATAGGTTGGGTTCTCTGGCCACAAAGGTTCAGTATCGGAAAGACCATGCCTAATTCTTTCAAGACCCATTATGAAAATTGTATATGCATTATTGACTGCACTGAAATACATTGTGAGAGGCCAATTAGTGTTCGACAGAGAATTCTAATGTTTTCACACTGCAAAAATAGTTTCACTGTTAAATTTCTTGTGGCAATTACACCTTCTATCTGCACCGACGGTGGCTCCAGGCAGGCTCACGCCTAGACCCTTCTGCGCTCACCGCCGCGACCCTCCTACTCGTCAGGGCCTCACGGGGCGGGCCCCGCCGAAGCGAAGCCGCGCAGCCCTCATTGCCGTGCTGACGGCAGAGTATAGGCAAGACGCTTCAGCGCCATCCATTTTCAGGGCTAGTTGCTTCGGCAGGTGAGTTGTTACACACTCCTTAGCGGATTCCGACTTCCATGGCAACCGTCCTGCTGTCTTAAGCAACCAACGCCTTTCATGGTTTCCCATGAGCGTCTATTCGGGCGCCTTAACTCTGCGTTTGGTTCATCCCACAGCGCCAGTTCTGCTTACCAAAAGTGGCCCACTTGGCACTCCGATCCAATGTTTAATCTCGCGGCTTCATTGCTTTAAGCAAGCCGGAGATCTCATCCATTTAAAGTTTGAGAATAGGTTGAGGTCGTTTCGGCCCCAAGGCCTCTAATCATTCGCTTGACCGGATGAGACTCGTTCGAGCACCAGCTATCCTGAGGGAAACTTCGGAGGGAACCAGCTACTAGATGGTTCGATTAGTCTTTCGCCCCTATACCCAGCTCCGACGATCGATTTGCACGTCAGAATCGCTACGGGCCTCCATCAGGGTTTCCCCTGACTTCGTCCTGGCCAGGCATAGTTCACCATCTTTCGGGTCCCAACGTGTACGCTCTGGGTGCGCCTCAACTCGTAATGAGAACGAGACGCCCCGGGAATGCGGGAGCCGCGCAGAAGCGCGCCCCATCTTCCCTCGGTCCGCACAAGGCGGGACCTTCACTTTCATTGCGCCTTTAGGTTTAGTGTCAACCCAATGACTCGCGCACATGTTCGACTCCTTGGTCCGTGTTTCAAGACGGGTCGTGAAATTACCCGAAGCTTTTGCGCCGCTGACGGGAGTCGAGAAGATTCTTCTGTCCGAGGCACACCCGAAACCAACAGCGGTGCGGGGCCAGAGGCTAGATGCTATGGAGGTAGAGCCACTGATAGCTATATTATAGTTAATTCTGGTCTGCTTGCCTGGTGATGTTATAAAGTCTGATTTATGTCTTTAATCATCATAAATGATTTTGCCAGCTGATCATACATTCCAGTTTTTAGTGTCTTAATTTTGTGTGGCTTAATACTGGCAGAAATTCTGATGTTTCTCTTCTTGTGCCAATGTTTACATTGTGATTGAGATTATTGTAAACATTGCAATTTGAATTTTTGTGTTTTACTTTAACGTTGGTCTCATAGAACTGTTGCACTTCCTTTGGTAAATTATGCTCATAGTTAACTGGAACTAGTTTTGTTTTTAGATCTGATTGTCTCTGAATAAAATAACACTTGTGTATATTCTGATAATTCTTGGTTTCTAATTCATAAATGGGGCGTGGTGGCTCAGCGGTCTAGCTGTAAGCCTCTCACCAAGGCAGTCTGGATTCGATTCCCGGTCATTGCATGTGAGATTTTCGAAGTGAAATGCCATGTCCTGTGGTTCGGATTCCACGTAAAAAGGATTGATAAAAAGGAGGTCCCGTGGCTCATGACCTCGAGATTAACGGTCACGTTAAACTACAAGCTTCCTTAGCTTCCTAATTCATAAAAAATAACCTTCAATCCTTCATTTTCACAGAAATTAAGTGCATTATTTACAATAATATTTACCACTGACTGACATATTGCACTACTTTCTCCTCACACTTAGCCTTTAATATACAGTAGCTGAGAACGCACAATCAATATATATATATTTTTTATTTTTATTTTTTTTATTTTTTTAAGTTCAGTATCATTTATTTTACTATTATGCCTACTTGTATTTTGATCACAATGGGTAAGATCTTGAGCTGTATGGATTATTTCTGCAATTTTTTTTTTACCCCTGGCACTACAGCCCATGAGGGCCTAGGCCTATCAAGCGACCGCTGCCCAGCCATTTGGCCTGCAGATATTGGGGTGACGCGTAGTCAGAGTGTCTGGTCCCCTCGGCCATTAATCTTGGTTTTCGTGACCGGGGCGCTGCCTCACTGTCAGACAGGTACTCACTTGTCCTCACGAGGCTGAGTGCACCCTGTTCCAGCCCTCACATCAGTTTCTAAAATCCCTGACGGAGCCGGGAATCGAACCCGGGGCCTCCGGGTAAGAGGCAGGCGCGCTACCCCAACACCACTGGGCCGGCATTATTTCTGCAATGCACTCTCCCTTTGAATATAGGCCTAATTCCTTTTGGATGCTGATTTTGGGTGCATGCCACTGCTGCAGAACTGAAGTTTGAGACTGCCGTCTCTCACTGTTAATATAAGCACATAATGCAGCTATGTGTTTACATCTTCCAGATAGGCCAGTCTTGCAAGTGTAGACAGCTTCCACTAGGTTTCTGTTGCTGTCAATCTAAAAAATAAATAAATAAGGTAGCTATCCTACAGGAAAAATAAACTGAACATTAATAAAGATAATGTTAAGACTAAGATTATTACAAATCTATAAAATATTAAAATATTCCTTCTTGAAACCAGGCTGTTGACGATTTCTTTTTCCAAAGATATTTAAAAATCTGTTAGGTTAACCTGCTATCATTCATTCTATATAAATGTCCGAAAAATAACAATCGCCTCTTCTTTATTATCTCCGTCATGTTTTCAATGTTCCGATATATTTCTTCGTTACATCTTAATTTCCAAAACTCTGTAGTTCTTAATGGACCGAGAATTTTGCATAGGCTATAATTTTTCTTTCT
This sequence comes from Meconema thalassinum, assembly GCA_946902985.2. Lineage (NCBI taxonomy): Eukaryota > Metazoa > Arthropoda > Insecta > Orthoptera > Tettigoniidae > Meconema > Meconema thalassinum. Next base: position 347,745,790 of record OX336390.1, read on the forward strand.
GATACTTCTAATTTATCCCATTTATAATTCAGTATTAGACATTCACCGGCATATAAGCATTCTGGTTTAATTACTGTCTGTAGTGCTGTATTTTCAATTTCTTAGATGAACATTTTTTGTTATAGATATTCCTGGTTATACCATATATGCTCTTTAAATCTTGTGCACTCTTTCTTCTACAACAGATTTTTCTAAGCCATTCTTCTGAATTATTTCCCCCAAATATTTGGACTCAACTACCCTCTTAATTTGACCAATTTTTGTTATTAGGGTTTCTGGAGCATTTTTAATATTTGAAATAAATGTTGTATTTTCTACAGAAATCTTGAAACCTGTTTTATTGGCTACCTCTTCTAATAGATTGATTTGTACTGTTGCATGTGCTACGTTTTCAGAAAGAATCATCAGCAATTGCCTGACAATTTACTTTAACACCACTGTTTTTTCTTCCTAGTGTTATAAATGATATATTCTGCTCTTTCAATTTCATATTCCAAATTCGTACTATTTTTTCCAGGATACAATTATTGACTAGAAGTGGAGATAAACCATCGCCTTGCCTTACCCATGCATTTATTTTGAATGGTTTTCCCGAAATGTTACCTTTGAAATAGTGTCTGTGAGGGTTTCACGGATTAGGTTTGCCAGTTTAGATTTAACTCCAAATTTTCTGATTACTTTATCTAGAGTTTCCCTGTCGACAGAATCAAAAGCCTTTTTAAAATCTATGAATGTCACTATTATGGCTCATTATTATTATTATTTACAATATATGTACCAAATTGTTGTAATATTACACTTTAGGCAGGATGTTTTATTATTATTATTATTAATAATAATCATAATATACACAATATCAGTAACAATTACACCAACAACATTAATAACCCCTGGAACTACAGCCCATGAAGGGCCTAGGCCTACCAAGCGACCGCTGCTCAGCCATTTGGCCTGCAGATATTCGGGTGGTGCGTGATCAGCGCATCGGGTCCCCTCGACCGTTAATCTTGGTTTTCGTGATCGGGGTGCTGCCTCACTGTCAGACAGCTACTCAACTGTCCTCACGAGGCTGATTGCACCCCGTTCCAGCCCTCACGTCAGTTTCTAAAATCCCTGATGGAGCCGGGAATCGAACCCGGGGTCTCCGGGTGAGAGGCAGGCGCGCTACCCCAACACCACAGGGCCAGCACCAACAACATTACTGATGGTAATAACCCGAAGCAATCTTTCATGTTTGCTGGCTAATAATCCATTCATCGTAACACAGGGTATCAAGGGAGGAACGTGGAATTATAAGTCCAAGCAGTTCCGAAAACAGTTGTTGGATGGTGTTAGTGCATCAGTGGAGTCGACACTGGAGTCAAGTGTATCCGTTCCAGCAGGCGCGGATCTAGAATTTGACTTCGGGGGAGGTCACAGAATCGAAATTGTTAAGAAAAATGGTATCACTAACAACGCAATCACAAAATAACCAAACATACAAAACAAGACCATTTTTTTTGCAGGCTACATGGATAGAAATTTGATGCGTTTAGCGCACCAAAAATATTCGTACAAATTGCAACGGCGTGTTTTGCGACTTTTACATTGAGCTTCGAGAAAAGTATCAAAGTACGTAACAGTTTCGGCAAGTCGAGTTGGTACCGACAAAGAAAGTCACAGCTTAAATTGCCAACCAAGCTTGCAGTTTGGACGTCGGCAAAATTTTTTGGTGCGAAAAAAAGCCCCAAATTCCTATCCGTGGATAGCTGCACATTCATCGTGACTTCACTATAGACATCGATTCGGTAATCACAAGGTTTGCTAAACAAAATAGACGAGTTGATTTTGTTATATAAATAATCGTTTTTATATAACAGGTATGAAGTTGTAAATATGTACATTTATAACAGAACATAATAATTGCAATAAAGATATTTTCAGTATTGAATAAAATTTAAAAAACTGTTTTTCAGTTAAAATTCGTTAAGTTTTATTTGTCTGGTTATTGTGTTTTCGTTTTTTGAGTTTGCAAAAAAATTGGTCTCCGTTTGAGGGGGGGGGGTCATGACCCCCGTGACCCCCCTTTGAATCCGCGCCTGCGTTCCAGGGGCAGTACTCTTGACTCTTTCGCAACTCCGTTTGCAACCCATCCCTACTCTTTAGGGTTGTGTTTATTCGTATCGTACAACAGGTCAAAGCAGGTGAGAAGCATTACCTTCCTCAAACCCCATTGGCCAATAAGCTGGGTGAAAATTGCTGTCATCTGGCCCTATCAGCAGGAGGAGAATGTAAATCTTGTCTGTAAATATCTGCTACTGTTTGTCATTGATATGTGATACTGGTTTTAAATTGTATCTGGTAAATTTTTAATTATGTGGCTTCATCAACTATATGCATATTGGAGGCTAAAACTATTTTACAGCTCATTTGGGAAGTGGTTGGTTGGTTCTTTAGTTTAGGGGCTGCGACAACGCGGTCATGTAGCCCCGTGTACTTTGGGTGTGTGTAGAATCTGTCTGATAACCGGTGTTAATTGTGATGGTTGTATTAGTGTGTGTTATCTGTTTTAATTCAAGTAAGGACTGCAGATAATAATTTTAAGTAGTTCCTAGTTTTGCTAACAAATGCTACCATCCATGACACCTAGCTTACGGACTTTGGCTACTAGATGGCATCGCAGTCAGCATCTGGCGGCGAACGTTGGAACTAATAGAGTGTTATCAATTCTAACCTACAAATTTTGGCTTCACACAATTGTAGTTAGTGGAAGGTTCTTTTTCATGCCATAAATCTATGAGATGGGACCGCTGGCTTTCCTTCCCCTCCGAAGGAAGGCATACTGAGGGATTTTTAACGCTCTTAAAAAATCAGACTACTTCGGCCGGGTTTAAACCCGCAACCTTGGGCATAGAAGCTCAGCATGCTACCAACTACGCCACCGAAGCCGCATCATTTAGGAAGAGGATAACTTCATATGGAGTCTTATGATGTGTAAATACCCAAATGCCATTCAAGTTAATCACTTGGAAGTTTATTTGTTTTTGTTTTTTATACAAAGGCGTAGGGGCTACATAGTAGACTGTATACTGAAAGGCATAACAGTCTACAAACAATTAATTTCTTTTATTTCCTTCTTCAATATAGAATGCCCATTAATTGGGTACAATCGTGTTGACCGACTGAGAAGCTCCAAAAAGTCAATTTGTATAGGCAACACTGAAAAAATAATGGCTTCAAATCGCTACAGATAATTCCAAGGAAGTTAACTACCGTACACAATTTGTTAGGCAATATTGTAATCAACATTCCTCTCGTAACTAAACTATTGTAAATTCTGGAAAATAATGTCAGGCTTTCTTTAGGTTATAGAGGTGTGCGAATTATTAGACTCCACTGCAGTTTTCCAACATTTACTTTGTAGAATTTATGACTTAACTTAATACAGTAGAAATATTTTGCAATATGCTGAAATTATTTGAAATGCTTAATCAATATTCTTAATAATATTCTTTTAAAGAATCTGACAGTAAACTAATTGTTTACAGTTTCCACTAAAGGAGGAGCCTTGGTAATGCAGAATGCCACACATTTTGTTTTGATTACTATATCGTGTGAATTTAGACCTGAGAGATTGGAAGTCTTTTATTACTGATTGTCCACTCTTGAACTATTCAAAGATTGGTGGACAATGGATTGAAATCACCTGATTTAGAGGATATGTTCCCAAGTCAATGAAAAAAAAAAAAAAAACATCTCTGGTGTCCCTCAGAATCTCCAATTTCGAAAAAAAATCCAGATTTAATTCCTTATGGGAAAAGTTGTAAGTCCACAGGAGAGAAAACATTACTAAATAGGGTAATAAAAATAAAATGAAATGATTTTGAATAAAAAATTGTGACTTATTTAAATTCATTTGAGTCTAATAATTTGCACACCTCTGTATCTACGGTAATTGGTACTTGTGAAAATACACATCACCAGGGAACGGATTTATATGTACTAATATCATCTTCATCTTCTTCATTTCCCCTTTTCCAGCTGACACTGGGTGGGGGGCAAATATGGTTCTTCTCCACTTTGTTCTGTCGTTCCACCATTCCTCTTCCGACACGGTGTTCCAATCCAGGTTCCGTTTACTAATGCATTCTTGGTCTTCCTCGTCCTCTCTTCCCTGTCATCCGTCGTTCCAGTGCTCGTCTTGGTAGCCTTACTTCATTCATCCGTTTGACATGTCCAAACCATCGCAATCTGTTTTGCTCCAGGTTGTCATTTAGTTTCTGTACTCCCAGTTCTTTCCGTATATCTTCATTTCTCACTCTGTCTCTCATCGTTTTCTGGACCATACTTCTCAGGAATCTCATCTCAGCTGCCTGTACTCTGCTCTCATCCCTCTTAGTCATTGTCCAAGTTTCTGCTGCATATGTCATTATAGGAACATAATATGCTTTGTACATAACTTCTTTAGCCTTAATTGGTATATCCTTGTTCCATACTAGTCCCCGTACCTGTTGGTAGAAAGCACTCCCGAGTTGTATTCTTCTGCTAATTTCCAAATCTAGTCTTCCATCTTCAGTCAGTTCACTTCCCAAGTATTTGAAGTGTTTCAACACTTCCAATTCCTTATCTCCTACTTTGATTACTCCTTCTCCTTCTTTCTTATCTCTACTCATCACCACTGTTTTACTCTTCACATTTATCTTCAATCTCCATTGTTCAATCTTTTCATTTATTACGTCTAACTGTTCTTGTACCTCCATCTCATACTCGCCCCAGATCACAACATCGTCTGCAAACAACATTACCTTCATCTTTGCCCTACTATAGTCTTTCATTGCTGCCTTCATGATGTCATCCATCACCATTAAGAACAATAATGGTGACAACACACTTCCTTGCTTTAGTCCAGTGACAATTCCGATGTCCCCTCCTCCTATTTGTTAAGCTTTCGCAAACTCTTTTTTTCTAGGGATGCTATCATGGGCCTTTTCTAGATCAATAAAAGTCATTACCATATCCTTCCCATATTCCCAACTCTTTTCTATGTTCTGTCTCAGAATGAAAATGGGTTCCACTGTTGACCTGCCCCCTCTAAATCCAAACTGCTCCTCCTCTATTTGGTTTTCTACCTTTACTCTAATTCTTTTTCTAGGATTCTTTCCATTACTTTGGCAACATGCGAGATGATGGTGATTCCTCGATAGTTACCACACACCTTCCTGTCTCCTTTCTTGAATATTGGCAATATTATTCCCTTATTCCAGTCTTCAGGAACTTTCTTCTCTCTCCACACACTCCTGAGATGTATGCCTACTGCAGTCCCACTTGTCCTGCCACCTAGATAATTTCTATTGCCACTTGTATTCAACAGCTCGCTGAAATATTCTTTCCATCTGTCCGTTATCTCTTCTAGTTTTGTCAATATTTCATCTTCTTTGTTTTTCATGAACCCAGTGTTCACCTTTTCATTTCTTCTACTTTTTATAATTCCAAACAGCAATTTCTTTCCACAATTTAAATCCTCCCTAATTTCCTGAGTGAATTCTTCCCAGCCTTTCTTCTTTTCCTCTGCAATTACTTTCTTGCAATCTCTGTTTGCTTCTATATATTATGCTCTACTTTCTTCGGTCTTTTTTGTTTTTCATTCCACCATTTTGTCGCCTTTTCCCGTACCTTTCCTGATGTTCTACCACATGTTTTCTCTGCACTGCTTACAAATGCCACATGTTTTCTCTGCACTGCTTACAAATGTACTCTTGAACTTTTCCCATTCTCGTTCCACATGGGTAATATCTGTTCTTGGTACCTGTTCTTGCAATTCTTTCTTAAACTCTTCCACAACCTCCTTTTCCTTTAGTCTCCAGACCTTAATCTTTCTTTCCCTTTTTTCTGGTAATCTCATAAATTTTCCTACTTTTAATTTTGGAAAAGTTATGAGATTACCAGAAGCCTCCGTGGCTTAGGCGGCAGCACGCCGGCCTCTCACCGCTGGGTCCGTGGTTCAAATCCCGGTCACTCCATGTGAGATATGTGCTGGACAAAACGGAGGCAGACAGGTTTTTCTCCGGGTACTCCGGTTTTCCCTGTCAAAATTTCATTCCAGCAACACTCTCCACTACCATTTCATTTCATCTGTCATTCATTTAATCATTGCCCCAGAGGAGTGCGTCAGGCCTCGGCAGCCGGCACAGTTCATATCCTCGCCGCTAGATGGGGGCTTCATTCATTCCATTCCTGACCCGGTCGGAGACTGGAAGCAGGCTGTGGATTTTCATTTTCATGAGATTACCAGAAAAAAGGGAAAGAAAGATTAAGGTGTGGAGACTAAAGGAAAAGGAGGTTGCGGAAGAATTTAAGAAAGAATTGCAATGTACTAATAATTCATGAAATATGAACCGGTACATAATATTTAGATTTTTTATTGAAGTATGGAATTATATATGGACTTAAAATTACAATAAACTATCATTTCTATTTGATATTAAAGTTCAAAGAAGCTATAGAAAGTAGATCTACATGAACCATAATGCTATACTTCTCATTTTAATCTGATCTTTGAAGAACATGCAATATTTTAATCTCTGTTATCAAAACAATGGATCACAAAATGTTCTTTTAAGTGCTGTAAAGTGAATCTTCTCCTATTGTCTCTAAGTACCGATTTATATTGACTGAAACTTCGTTCAACATCAGAAGAGGTAATGGGGGCAACGTCTGCTGGGGTTAAATCCAACGTTAACTTGACACTTAAATCTCCACACATAATTGCAGCAAAATTTCCCATTCTTTCATATTCAGGGTTCTTTGAAAGTACAGTGTCCATCTTCATTTTTGCTACTTTCTGCAACTTTACCTGTACCATGATTTAGCTGTTCCACAGTTCTATTCACAATTTCAAAACTTTCAGAAAGTGAGAGATTCGAGTTTTGGAGACTTTAGTGTTTTTGTGATGCATGAAAAAATTATGCTGAATGTAAATCAAGTCATTCTTCACTCTTGTGTCGCAAACAACTGTTTGTGTAGCTTCAATTGAGGCTGAATCTTCAGTGTCCATAGCATGCAGAACATTCTTGATGGAGTCTATATATTCAGCATAGTATTCAACCGCTTGCAGCCACGTACCCCACCTAGTTAGAACTGGCTTAGGTGGCAATGGAATTTCTGGTTACATTTCTTTCAAAAGATGAACTCTTTTGTGGGCTTTGAGAAAAACGTTTTTCACTGAGGAAATCAATAGATCTACTTTGGGGTAACTGCCTCTTACCACTTCTGCCACACGATAAAAGGCATGTGCTACACAAGTCAAATGAGTCATCTTAGGATATACAACACACAATGCTTCTCTGGCTTTCATCATAAAAGGTGCGGCATCGCTAATAAAACGTAACACTTTATCTAACTGAACGCCCTGTGGCCAGGGGATACCCATAGCTTCATTGAACAGTTTTGGTATAGTTTTGTTATTGCACTTTTCTAGAACATCACAGTAAAAGAATCCGTTTACAATAATCTTCACTTAACAAACCAATGATTACGTTGCCAATTAGCCTACCTTCTTTGTCTGTCGTCTCGCCAATGGAAACCCATATTGGACCGTCTTTAATTTCTTATCTTCTGAACATTTTCGTCGTATATGGCTGAAACATAGGTTTTTCTGAAAGTTGACTCGTCCGGGATAGTTCGGTTAGTATATTTCTCGAGGAATTCCCTGAAGTACTGATTATTCAGAATGAAGAGAGGGATGTCAGCTGAGATGAGAGCGCGGCAGAGATCGGTGTTGAACTCGGACTTTACACTCGAAGTTGATGGTTGTGTCAGAAACAACTGTCTCAGCTTGGAATTTCGTAGTTTGTTAGTTGATGTTTACTGGTTGAAATGTGTTGTTGCACCAGGAACCTTTGAGTAGATGGCACTGAACATTGACACAAATTACAAAATAATACCTTACTGTCAGCTGAAAAACCTCTTCTTCCTCCTCGCCTTTTCCCGTTACGCGGGGTTGGCTTTCTTAATCCTGAGGCGCCAGTCATTTTGTTGTAAAGCATCATCAGCAGATAAGCCCAATACTCTCATGTACCTCTGCACATTCGTCATCCATGTTGTTTGAGATTTGAAAAAACATCTTCTCTAAATTCTGTTACATAACTTTTTAATTTTAAACTGGTTGACTGCTACTTTAGGCAGCTTGTAACAATGTTAAAGTCTTCAATGAATGTCAATAGACAACTGAAAACACTGCACTTGTAGACATAGCGGTATGTACAAGAACACTACGATCCGTCTCGCTGCTAATTCAAAGTGTGAATCACTGGTAGGAACTACAGTAGATGGAGGTATTGAGCCATCAAGGGGAATGCCCGAATTACGAAATAATCTGGAAATTACTGGCATATCATCGATGAATGGGATTTCCTGAGTAACGAAATTATGGGACAGACATAGTCGATGTTATGTGTGATTCTGATGCTCAGCTGATTTCACCTCCTCCGGGTTCACTCATTTTTCTTTCACCACGCCGTTTTATCACCTTACCTTATCAACTCAGGCGTGGACAGGTTGAGTTGCACCCCCAGTTAAAATATTAAATGTTTCTCCATTATTAATAGGACTGCTAATTTTATCGAATTTAATACTTTTTTGCCGAAATATGGACTGTATTGACCTTAATGACTAAGAATATGGAGCATTATGTGCTAAACTCCAAAATATGGAAAAATATGTGCTAAACTTCATAATATGGAGAATAAATACTCCCATTTTTCAACTCCGCACACCATGATTTGTAAAGATAATACAAAATATAATTAAGGTTAGCTTTACAAAGAGATATGTATTTACATATAAATCCGTTTCCTGCACATCACCATTGTGTTTAGTCTGGGTGCATGAATAATATTTAGGTTGGACTGTGTAATATCGGAGTGAAATAGGGTGCGGTGGGATATTGAATACTGCCAATGGCCGTCATTGCATATTCTGTTCGATCCAGAGGTGGATGACCTATTGCAATGTAGTGGCTAAAGACCACATAGAGTTGCATGCAAAATAGATACACTGAATACAAGTGCATAATATTCTTGATTAGGGATGTACTTTGCCAAGTTTGGTTATACTACCTTTTTTTCTTGCAGGTCTGTAATGTGTGGTGGCACTGCAATGGAATGACAAATCTATGTTGAAACGATAATTTGATGAAATGAAGTACACTTCTGAATGTAGGCTATCTATGTAAGAATGAGAAATGTATAAAATATATAGGCTACCACAGAATATGGACTTGATTTTGTAATCATTTTTTTAACTTCTAAGTTCCTTATTTATATCCCGATTTCCAGTATTCCATTTAGTAAAGACAAAATATTTGTGTAATTTGTATTGGCGATGATTTTATTCGAACTTATTTATTTCCTGTGTTTTTTCTTCTTAATCTGTTTTTAACAGTGTAGGCCTATATTAACTTGTGGGCCGACAACATAGATGTTAGATCTCTTCAAACAATCTGCCATCATCATTAACTTTTATTCCTCACAGGCAAGGGCCAAGTTGTGCAAGTTTGCTCTATGAAGCCATAATAAATAAATGACATTGATACAAACTATCGAAATATACATTCGTTTCATATTACAGTCTGTCAATACGGGAAAAATGTGCGACTTTAAAAGTCAAAAGAATATACATTCTCCGGAAGACGGAACAGGGAACTGAGCCACAGTGGGTAATTTCAAGCAACTAGCCAGCCAAAAATATATATTTTCCACCCCTGTCTTTGCTGTGCATTTTCTGTGAGTCATGTTTATAATAGCCTTAGGTGCAGTAATTAAGTGTTGAAAGGTTGCGCTGTCTGGTTATCTTATCTCACCGAAGGCCTGAAGTTGCTCTTCTCTGTTACGGTATAATATCCTGGGATGGCGAGTGCTCAGTTCTTTTTATGTAAGGGCTCACTCAGTAAGGAAGTCAGAACTAAATATTTCTTTGAGTGCAGTGTCATTATATTAGATGAAAGTATGTATTTTTATATAGTTTGTATTATTTGCTGTAAATTACAATATTATTGTCCAGGGTGTATGTTTCAAAAGTCGGGTATACTGTGTCCATGCGCTATCTAATCATAGAAATTTGGGGTGACTTTTGAATAGTGTTGCCTTCGATATTTGTAATGAAAGTTTTTATAGAAGTTATCTAAACCTTATTGAATAGGAAACTGTGACTTTTTGCTGCAACCATGACAGATATTAATTATTTTTCGGAAGTAATGTACTCTGTAACCCGGAGATCGGTTTTCGAGCCGTTGAGGAATAACCTAGCAGGGAAAATAAGCATAACAATGACATTGTGCATGTTATAATTGGACATTTAGGCCTTCTGGATTGCCCTGAGGAAATATCTAAGTCAATAAGGAAATCGGTCAGTATTTTGTGTGCAAAAATTCAATCACCGTGGACAAAATATAGTAGAAAAAGGAACAAATTGCTGAGATACAAAAGAACTTGCTTGGAACAGTAAGTTAACCTTGCAGGAGGGGTAAATAAATCACTGCTGTGTGCATCAAGGCAATGTCAGGCCGAGACTGCCAGTACTAGCACTCGAGGTCGTCCACGTAAACTGTGTGGAGAAATAAGGGTATGCTCTAAGAGCAGGAAAACGAGATCACTTCTTGAAAAGACATCACAAGAAGAAATGTTTCTGCCACTCGTATGAGTCTTCGAGCTTCTGAAAAACTCTTTCTTGTGGGTATGTCATTGGTAAAGTAGCTTTTGGCATGTATGCAAAGGAAACAATAAAATTGTACTTACAAAAATACAAGTGGTACTACATGGCTGTAACTTTACACAATCTCTTGGTTCATAGAGAGGAGGTTATTGGGCACTGTATTATACCTATTGGACAACTATCCTAGGAAGTTCAGGAGACTGGGAACAAAGTTAATAGGTGTTTCAGAGAAGTATTCACCAAGAAGACTTCAAGAAAAGATATAAATACTAACCTTTTCCATCATCATCATTTACTAAAGGCAATGCCTTGTCGCTGCAGCCACATTTCACGGTTTTCAGGCAGTCTCTTCATGCTGCCATAAGAACCAATGGAGTTCTTGATGTACGACATCCTTGGACATCCCCTAGGTTTCTTTCCCAATACTTTGCCCTCGACAATGGTTTGGAGAAGAGTCGTGCGAGAGCACATGTCAAAGGAACTTTTGTTTTCCTCTTCTTTATTGATTTTAATAAACATCGATCCTCCTTCAAATCCTGCTGTACAAGATCAGTTGTTTCCCTGTCCATCCAACTTGTTCTTGTCATTCTTCTCCAAAACCACATTTCTGCAGCCTTAAATTTTGTTTCCTCCAGTTTCCCTAATGTTTGCACCGCCCTCTTATAATAAACATATTCTTGGCGTGCCTCCTAGCTGCATCACTGGAACCAACTAGAAAAGAAAGGAGTACGCAGTGGAAATGGATGTTAATTTCTGACCTGTGCTGGGCCCGTATTTGCAGGCCAGATGTGCCGAGCGACTCCAGACTCCGTGAAGGTGGTCCCACGACGAGTGGTAGGAATACCCTCCTGGTGCTAGAAAGCTAGGATAAGTTAGGCCTAGGTTTGAAGAGAGAGAGAGAGCGAGCAGCCCGATCGCCAAACACTACTAAATAAGACACATGGGTAAAGAAATGGAAATTTAATGAATTGAAACCGAACACACAAAGAAACCCGGCCAGAATTACACACACAAAAAAGAATACCCTTCACCTAGGGGTCAAATAAAGTCACTTTCAAACGGGGAGTATAAATATAAATAACAATAAATAACTTACGATAGTAAATAACGTTAACAAATTAAATTCATACCTGTGCTCACTTCGGTGAAAACGATGTAAAAAGGGAGGAAGTAAATGATCAAGAGGCAATCGACCCGGTCGCTGGTCAACAACAATCACTTCTCTGCCTAGAGATGGATGGTTGTCATGACGACCACAAATAACAAGCATAGCAAAGATAAAACAAGAGGCTGTGTGCGTGTCGCAAAGGCTGTGGCGAGCAAATGGGGATGCGATCGAGCTGGCAGTCCCCAGAGAAAAGAAAAGCAAAACCAAAGATACTATAAGAAGAAACAAATGACGTCAGGTGTCCGTGAAATATATCAAGATACATACACGCAGTCAAACACACAAAATGCCAGCCGACGATGCAGAAATAAAACTCAAAGCAACTCGTGCTTGTAGGTAGTCTAGCAAAACATGCTAAACCTATATGGTCCCCAACTTACGTTCCGAGTTCGAGCTGAATACGGTAAGGCCTACTTAAAGTTACCGCCGTGATTCAGTTGCACGAAGCATGGAATGAAGGGAAAACATAAGGGCTAAAATATATGGTGTCATGCCTCGTGTTGGGAGAATGGTCGAAACGCCAACGTCCACAAACCACGGGAGACCCATTCGAAGATATGCCCAATCAAAACAACTTCAATGCACCTGGCAGCAAGAAAAACATACACTCACAAAATCACTCGCAGATATATTTCACGGCACAAATAAAAGGTTAAACGAAGACTCAAACAAAATAAAACAGGAGACCGCCATTACGATTGGTTCCACAGCAAATCCAAGCACACGACGAAGACCAAAAAGAAAAGTTAAATTTAGGAAATGAGCATAGTGGACACAAGGTTAGATGTATTACTTACATGAGTAAATGGAAGGCTTCGGCATAATAACAATGTTAAATAAAAAGGAAAAACATTACATTTTAAATAATAAGGCGGAGAGCCTCAAGGCACGTCCGGACAGAAAGCATCTCACATGGCGTCTGAGTCTACCGGGACGGCCGCCAAAGAAAATAAAGAAATGAGAGATGTTAAACATGGCTCATGTTCAGGTTTCCCATCCATAGTGACCCTTTCCATAGGCTGCTTATTTCCTCGGACCCATATGTTGCCAGTTTAGGAAAATCATGGAAGAGAAAGTTGGTTGCGCTTTCAAGCGAAGTGCTACACTTGTCGTCTGAGCCTCCTGCATCTGGTTCTTCCCAAGGAGATACCTACAGTGAAGATGCTGATTCTGGTGGAACTGCATCTTTTAGATATTGTACTCAATACGGACTAACAGGTAATCATGACCAAGTTCATGGATATACACTGCATCTAATGTCTAAATTGTATGGTAAGTAGGCCTACAAGTATTACAAGATCTGGATTCAAACATTCTAAACCGCATGTCCTATAATTAACTTTAATTAAAATTTTCTGAACCTATATCGAAATATTATTAAAATTACTAGTTGTATTTTTTGATGCAATTATTTGATATTTGTTATTGACTGACCTGACATGTAATTATCTGCATAATTAGTTGCATACTATGTTTCATGTAAATAGGTCCACTTGTTTTCGAGATACGACTTTTGGCCGGCTAGGCTACACCTGGCCGCAGGTTATGGTTCAAATTTCCCGCGTGAAAACCTAAAAGTTCCATGTGTCGCCTAGAGAGGCGCCACTGTGCAAGCGTGCTAAGCGGTGCGTAGGTGGTTCCATATGTCGCCTAGAGAGGCACCGCTATGCAAGCGGAATTAAATTTAAACCGCTCTTAAATATTATCTTCTTTGGTGGTGAAAACTGGGGAACATATTGTGCCTTTCTATGATTATTTTCAACGTTTTAAAATGTATTTTGCAGAAAACCAGGAATATAAAATCCGCTCCAACGCCCATTACCGTAAAATAATATGTCCTGGGAAAAGAGGTCTTGTGGTAGCCTCGTCCGTTACGACTTCATTTACATAACTCGTGTAAATTTAAATACGGTCCCCTTATTAATGGCATTGCCCGCTTACTTGACAAGGAAAGTAGCATCGATTCTTTAATTGATATTGATGGGAACGTATTAAATGTATATCATGGTGGCCATCCTGCCTTTATGTTGGCTATGTAGTATTTAACAGCCAATCAAAATTTTAAAGTGGATTAGTACAAAAATCTAACTCCAGAGTGCACTATTGTACTTGAACAGCCAATCAAAATGTTTCAAGTTGTTTACTACAAAAATTTAACACACGAGTGTGTCTAGAGCTGTGAGAGCTAAGGGAGCGAATGATGTGGGGTTTGGTGGAGTTGGTATCACTGCTCCTCTGCACCGTCAGCTGAAAGCACAAAAACAGATTTGTTTTTATCAGTACTACACATGAGCACCATGGAGAATCTTGACTTGCAGCTGATGGGAGAGCAAGACCACCAGCATCAGAGAACTCTGTCGGTCATTGAAATAACTACTGGTAGAGATTCTGCTGGTCTCTTCGCTTAATGCAACGAAGCAGTGCAACGTGGTGCAGCGCAGCGCTTGATGAAGCAAACCAGCACGGAGACGGATTGGCTTGGATTATTATTTTGATATAATAATTTAATGACTTCGCGTTGTTTGGTTAAAAGCGGTAGCGTGAAGTTTATTATCGGATGAAAATATATTTTGACTTTGTGGCTGTAGTTTTATATGTGTACATGTGATTTTATAATTGCCAGGATATTCAGCAGAGTTATGTGTGCAATTTTGATGAGGTTATGGTATTAGTTGGGCGGATATTTACACGACATTTTTAACAATCTTACGTTGCATATAATATGTAACACGCAAAAGTTACCTTCATTTGCACAACTAGTTTCCTTGTGCTATTGCATATTGAAATACATACTTGACAATACAATTGGGTATTTATAAATGGGGGCTTCATAAATTCCATTCCCTGACCCGGTGGGTCGACTGGAAGCAGGCTGTGGATTTTCATTTCATTTATAAATGTGCTACCTCAAGCGGCCTACTGCATGCTCTAAATATTTTAACGTAGCTTAAAATGCCGCAATAGAAAACCTCAAAAACGTAGAAAATCTCTGGTCTAACGTCGCACCTTTAATTCAAGAAGGGGCAAAATATAACACATTTTCACAATCAAACTCATATTATAATTATTAATAACTCGTGACAAGACAGTGATTTTATAATTTAAACAAGTAAACATCGAAGTACATACACAGAAAAATAGATCCACCTACTTGAAAACAAACGTGACTCTGCGGCTTTTCTTTATAAAACTATCAATAACTTCATCATAGAAAGAGGACTGTAGGCCTAATCTAATTTTTGCAAGCAATCCTTTTTCAATCGACAACATAGCTAATGATGATAGCCTCTCCTGAATTTGAGTCGATCTGCAATATGTAATAATGCGTCTCAGTGTCGAAAAAGAACGTTCTGCAGGGGATGTAGCAGCAGGAATTGTTGCTACCAGTTTGATGAGCTTGAAAATCACGGCCATACCCATGTACAATTTGTTTGTATGCATGAACTGCACTACAGTAATTTAAGTCTGAAACACTTTTCTCTTTCAAGTCAGGAGGTGAGTACGGTACGTCACACTTAATTTAGTTTTTAAGCGAACAATGTCGAAAAATTACCCATAGGTCTTTCTTAGGGCGGTAACATAACTGTCTGGAAACTTATTTCTGTGCTTTCACAATCCAGCAGCCAGAAGAACAATGCATTTGAAACACTCTCCTATTTGGACAAGTGCATTGTCGATAATTTCATTGAATAGACGTTACTATTTTGATTTTTCTGGTTCACCACTTGTTGCACAATTTTTAGACCACGGCTGTCCTCCTTAAACATCGATTTTGGTATCAACATGTCCATAAATACTATCAAAATTTTCATCTCACATAGACTGAGTATTTAAAAAGAGCTCAACCTTCTTGCCACAGTACTGTAGGTCCAAACTGTTTGTTTGTAAAATATTGAACACGGTATCGGAGAATGAAAAGATCTTGGAGAAAATTGCCAGCAGAAATCTAGTGTTGAACTTAAGCAAGAAGAACAAAAATCCTTGTGCTTTCAATGTAGTAGCTTTCTGTAGCTCTCGGACCAGAGCTTTCAACTACACATTACAAACGTGACAACTCACAGTCGGCCTTGGACAGAAGGAACCTGCGCACGCATACATTTCTCGCTGTGTCGACAGCTCCGCTGAAGCTCCTAAGACACGTGCAAGCCTCGCTGTACTCGCCAAGATATATGCAACATGTGATTCGTTTAACGCAGTTCTATTACAGATACGGTACATATTGTAATTTTAAAAATCTCGCCTGGTTTAGAAAAATATTGCACTTGCGCAGCAAGCATAGCATGCTCGGAGAAATCGCCTCTGAATTCTTATGTGCTGTAGGTAGAGGATGGAGGTTGAGGGAATAGCATTACTCAAAAAGCATGAGCAATACATGTTAGCAAGGGGTAGAACGCATACCGTAGGCTATATTAACGTCCAGAACGTTTGCCTATACCAAAAGTAAAAAAGGAAGGAAGCTTTTAGTTTTACTTGATCGTTAATCATGTAATCATGAGCCTCGCAACCTCCTTTTTACGTGGAATCCGAACCACGGGACATGGCATTTCACTTCGAAAATCTCACAGGCATTGACCAGGAATCGAACCTGGTCCACCTTGGTGAGAGGCCAACAGCTTGACCGCTGCCCTGCCCCCCCCCCCCCCCATTGCCTATATCAAACAGAACAACTGTGGACATGTCGTCCAGTAGCGTGGGTCCTAATGAGCACCGTTGCTGCATAGAGACTGGCGAGAGAAACGAAGAGAAGACTCCGCTCTATGCTCACCGTATACACATGGCCTTCCCTTTGAACACAAGCCGCTTCATATTTATGTGCATGTATGAGAATGAATATCCATGCTTACAACGGAGTGCACACATTTTTACTATTGCAATATGAGGCAGATATTGTTATAAGATGTCACAAAAGTTATACATGCACAAGTCCTACTCCAGGTGTAGCGACTAGCATTCTTGGTATCAACATGTCCATACATACTATCAAAATGTTCATCTCACATAGACTGCGTATTTAAAAAGAGCTCAACCTTCTTGCCACAGTACTGTCGCCCAAGAGGTGCGGGTTTGTTTTCCGGCCCAGCCAAGCAATTTAATTCTGGTCTGAGGGCTGGAAAGAGGTACAGTCAGCATTGTGAAGCAAACCTGAAAAGAAGTGGGTTGAATTCTCACCTCAGCCATCCTGGAAGAGTATCCCATGGTTTCCCATGTCTACTCCAGACAAATATTGGAATGGTTCCTAACTTAAAGGCCACAGCTGCCTCCTTCCCATTCCTCACCTGAATTATAATTGCACACACTCTAAAATAGACACCACAGATTATCAAGCAAATTCTATACACACATCCAAGTAACGGGGCTAAATGACCAAGATGGCCAAGCCCCTCAAATGAAACTTCATTATTAAACGTGACATAATCTACACTCCATGTCATTCTTAGTAACGAGGAAATACAAATACAGAGATGGAATAAGTTTTTGTTTATCGGGGATCAACTTGTGGTGTAGTGGCTAGCATAGCCTAATTACACTGCAACGGCTCACCAATGGAATTTGATCCCGCGCTTACGAAGCAGGGCTCTTATCGCTGCACCATGTGCTCTTTGGCTTCTTGCTAGCGTACGACGCACATAGACGTCGCACTGCAATTGCGAATAATTAATTTCTCGGAAACAGCTGAGAAGCGCACCTTACTACTTGCACCTGGTATATGCCTGGCCATGGCCTACACGTGTACTGAAGATGGTTAGAATCGGTGACCCATGCATCGTATCCTCCCCTTGTTAGCTGTCGCTCATGAGATCCAGATTCGATTCATGGCTCAGTCAAGAAATGTAGTTTTGGTCTGGGTTAGAACATGGTACAATATTGCCTTTTGAGGTAAAACTGAGAAGAGGTGAGTTACCTCACTTCGATTACGAGAACACACACACTTGGGGAAACCACAATAACGCAGGCCGTCTGAAAAATTTGTGTTATCACATTTGAATTCGAAAGCTTCTGTATAAAGCCATACACTCTGAAATTTGTATTATTTGTCGTCTTGCTGTGTAAAACTGTCTGCTGCCACTCGACTTCCTAAGGGACATAGTTATGAATTCAATATTTCAGCTCGCAGCACTTCTTAAAGCTTCACTACTGTACTCTGCATTGATACACCAATACTGCCACTCAAGTTGTATTTCCCCGGCGAGCCTAAATATTTCAACATAATCTTTCTCACTCAATTTATCCCTCCAGTTCACGTGA
Organism: Meconema thalassinum; assembly: GCA_946902985.2. Lineage (NCBI taxonomy): Eukaryota > Metazoa > Arthropoda > Insecta > Orthoptera > Tettigoniidae > Meconema > Meconema thalassinum. Next base: position 347,763,893 of record OX336390.1, read on the forward strand.
GGATGTTAACTCCCGAGCGGCTGATCGTAGCGTCACAAGGTTTGAAAGTTAGCCTTAAGAGTTTTAGCTCTGTAACATAGGATTATCAAAATAATTGAATAAGTAATTATTTTCGGGCGCAGATAGAAATAAAGATTTCGTACGACACAGCGAGCTTAGCTAGCTTAGCGTATCTAGGCAATGTTCTGTTCTGTTGGCTGTCATGAGCGAGCGAATGTAGCTCCTACCTCACTTTCATAGTTTTTTTTATAATATATAGTAAATGTATTCATCATGTATGAGTTAAAATGCCATAACCTTTTCGATTAATGCAGTTGAACATCTCATGATAAACAAATGGAATCACATGTCACTTACTACAGTGCTGTAAGTTTTGTCTAATTTTGTGTGTGTATGTATATATGACTTACAATGATGATAGAGGATGCCCCAATAAAGATGAATTATGCCCCTAATGTTGCCCAAATTCCTTCTGTTCCCTCTAGTCTGGAATTGAATAACATGCAGATGAAGTTTCATTTCATGGTTGGAAGATAGAGATAACTTTCACGGTCAAGAAATTAAACTCCAGCAATTCTTCTAGGTTTATGCAGTGTCTGGTGCGGAGTTTCTTTCAGATATACCCTTGGTATAAATGACCAGTCGTATGCATGTGAAAATTTTAGAGACAGTCTACATTATATCATGTAAATACCCTTAACAGTCTTCTGTCACACCTGCCCAGCTCCTCTTTGGTCACTATTCTTGGCACTCGCACATGGCATTGTTGTCGGCACAAACCATACACTGACAGCGTGAGTAGAACACTGAGATCAGACTCAAAGTGCGCTGGGCAAAGAGACATTCAATGCGCACATCATTTGCACTGATCTCAAATTTATCAAAGCTCACTGTACATGGATATACCATTGTGAACAGCCTAAGAGGACCATGCATTATGACCTGTATATTATAGTACTTCTTTGATGGTGGAACTAGAGCACCCTCAGCATTATCTTATCCCTATAAAGGTACCAAAAGATGGAATATTGGATTTCATAGCCAACAGGGATGCAGTATAAACCTTGAAAAATTGCTGGAGTTTAAGAGATGTGTGGTGTACTTCAGTAAGACCTTGACATGGATTTACAAGATTTAATCTAATTGAAAACTCTGAGTGGCCTTTATGGGAATGGGACTGGGCAACTTAGAAACAGTGATAGAGATGAAGGTTGACTTTGTCAGAGATCTATGAGTTGGAACTTATGAGTGGAGCAGAAATTTCTGATAAAATGTACCTTAAACATTCAAAATCAATCCATTTTTATCAGGATTCTTCACAATGTTATGTATGTGAATCGTTCAGTTTATACATCCCTTGTAGCAAAATCACAATGCACAAGAATAATTAAAAACAAGAAGGTTTTGTCTAGAAAACAAATAAATAATACAATTTAGAATTATACAAATACCGGTATGAATCCAGTACTGTGCTACCCTCCATACTAATTTCAATTTCTCCATTTGTTGACACTGCCTCAACAGCTTCTTAATTGTCTGAACATTTGGGGTATAGGGCTGAAAATGTCTCCTGCCTTTCACCACAATACTTGGCCCACTTCCTTTTCCACTGGCTTACAGAATGATAAAATGGCCCTGCCCCACCTCACACAAAGCTTTATATGCCCATTGCCAGCACAAAACCTATCCTGCAAGCACCTTCTGATTAAGAGGAGAGGTTACACATCAGTATATATGTGGTGGGCCATAAATATAACAAAGGTGGCGTAGTGGCACAGAGGTCAAGCTGTTGGCCTCTCACCACGGCGGACCGGGTTCGATTCCCGGTCCATGCATGTGAGATTTTCAAAGTAAAATGCCATATCCTGTGGTTCGGATTCCACGTAAAAAGGAGGTCCCATGTCTCATGATCTCGAGATTAACTATCAAGTAAAACTACAATCTTCTTTACTTATAAATATAACAGTTTCAGACCATCATGTGGTGTAGTGACTAGTATACTAGGCTGTTACCCCTGAGGTCCCAGATTCAGTTTCCGGCTCTGCCAAGAAAATTAATTCTAGTCTAAGAGTTGGAATGAGATTCACTCCGCCTTGTGAGCCAAAGCTGAGAAGAGGTGGATTCGGTTTCCACCTCAGGCATCCTAGAAGTGATTCTCAGTGTTTCCCCACTTCTACTCCAGGAAAATGCAGGGGTAGTTCTAAATTTAAGGCCATGCATGCTTCTGTCCCAATCAATTGCAAATATACACTACTAAAGACACCACATTCTGTAGGTTATTAGACAAATTCTACATACACCTAAGTGCAGGGGTCTGATAACACAATGTCCAATCGCTAAATGAAAAGTCAGTCTCGGAAGCCAGCAAACTTCTACACCAGGAAAATGCCGGGATGGTTCCTAATATATGGTCATGCTCACTCCACTTCCTTCCCAATTCTAGAGTCAATAACAAATATAACCACTGCAAATAATGATACCACACTAATATCAGACACAGTGGGAATGGTCATGAAGTCTCACTCTCTCCTAAGCTCCGAGGTCAGTTAACACACCAAGTGATGAATTATATATTTATTTATTAACAGCATTTATATATTAATTTAATTTCTTTGTCCGAGCTTCAGATTTAAGTAGTCATTGTTGAAGCAAGATGACATTTTTCTATATAGGCCTACACTGCATGCTATTTCTATGTGACCTCTGATTTCAATGTCGGAATCTAAACTGTCAGTGATGATATTCCCTAGTAAACCCACTCAACTGGAAGACTTCTTCAATATTATTATCTCCAATATTGGAAGATGTTAGGTCTGTATTGCCAATATAATCAATCTAACTTAATTATCAACAAGGAAATTCGTCGAACAATACTATATTATGACAAAATATCACTTCCTAAAACTAGGGTACATGTTTCGAGCTATTCAAATATTTAGCCCTTTTTCAGCCCTCTCACGTCACCAACACATCACCGACACTCATCAATCAACATAATGAAAAATGCATTAAAAACAACTACCGTATATCTACAGACACACTCGAATGCCCTTAAAATTTTATGAAAAGCTGTCTCTCCTTTTAGTGCATTTTTGCCCATGTTTTTACCAATTTGTACTATCTTGTATTCATAATTTTGCTGAGCTGGCTTGAACTTTTCATGTGAAGACGGATGTCCTTGGTTCATTAATGTATGGACTCGCTCCAACCCTAATGAAACGAAATAAAGCTGTCACTATTCATCTGACAAGAGAAATCAAATAGTCTAATAATTAAATGTGAAGAAGCTTACGTCAAAGCCAGGCGGGAACCTCATAAGCTGGGGTAGCAGGCCCAAATCCATGCGCCTCATGTCATGTAAACTGTAAAATTGTTACAGGCAAATTGTATTGAATTGTAAATAAAGTGAAGTAAACTAAACAACTGTGTGTGTTGTTCCGAATGATGCCTGTTGGCTTACCTGCACGTTCCAGATGGAAAGGAATCACCTAATGAAGCGAGCATAGCCTCGGTCCAAGTGACACGGCAGGAGGAGGATAGGCTGTGGTGAGAGTCCAACAGCTTGACCGCTTCTGCCTATCCTCCTCCTGCCGTGTCACTTGGACCGAGGCTATGCTCGCTTCATTAGGCGATTCCTTTCCATATGGAAAGTGCAGGTAAGCCAACAGGCATCATTTGGAACAACACATATAGTTGTTCAGTTTACTTCACTTTACTTACACTTCAATTAATTTGCCTGTAATAATTTGACAGTTTACATGACGTGAGGCGCGTTGATTTGGGCCCGCTCCCCCAGCTTATTAGGTTCCCGCCTGGCTTTGACGTAAGCTTCTTCTTCTTAGCGTTTTCCCGCAGGTGCAGGGTCCGCTGTCCGGATCTTAGCTCGCCACTTGTTATGATCGCGAGCATCATAAGGTGTTAGGCTGAGCACCTTCGTATCGGCATTTATCGTATCATGCCAGCGCTGTTTTGGTCTCCCACGTGGTCGTTGCCCATTGATTTCCAAGCACTGGGTAGAATTGGCTACTGTTCCTGGTGCAACATGTAGGACGTGACAGTACCATTGGAGACGTTTTTGCCGAGCCTTCTCAGTGATGGGTGAAATGCCCATTTGCTGGCGAATGATGTCGTTTCTTACATGGTCCAGGAGTGTGATGCCCATTGACCAACGGAGCATACACAATTCCATGCTGTGTAGTTGGCGCTCTGTCAGTTGGTCGACATTCAGCACCATACAAAGCAACAGAATGTACTATCATGCAATATATTTTGGATTTCAGATGTAGTGGCATCCTTCTGTCGCAGACTACACCTGTAACTTCCCTCCATCTCATCAAAGCTGTGTTTATCCTGCTTCGCACTTCATTACCTATCTCACCATCAGATTGTAAGCGAGATCCTAGATACTTGAAGTTTTCGGTCTTGGCTAATGTGTCTCCGTCAACTTGATAGAAGCCGTTGCTTGTGATGGTTTCAAGGTATTCGGTCTTCTTCTTATTCAGTCTAAGACCGTATCGCGAAAGACGGCTGTTCCAAACTTCAACTTGATGCTGCAGTCCTCCTCTGGTGGTATCAGCAAGTGCAACATCATCTGCGTATAAGAGAGTCCAAGGAACACAACACTCCTTTGCAGGTCTCGTGTGATTGTGTCCAAGACCAGGATAAAGAGCAATGAGGATCCCTGTGTACACCAACATTCACTAGGAAACTCTCCGAGGTGCCGACGGCACAACGTAAACAACTGGTGGTGTTTGTAAGCTTATTCACATTTAATTATTTAGATTATTTGATTTCTCTCGTCAGATGAATAGTGACAGCTTTATTTAGTTTCTTTAGGACAGGTCTGGGTTGGAGCGAGTCTATAAATTATAGAACCAAGGGCATCCGTCTTCACATGAACCTTTCTTTAGGGATGAAAAGTTCAAGCCAGCTCAGCAAAATTTTGAATACAAGATAGTACAAATTGGTCAAAATATAAGCAAAGATGTAGTCAAAAGAAGAGACAATTTTTTTAAATAAAATTTTAAGGACATTTGAGTGTGTCTGTAGATATACAATAGTTGTGTTTTAATGTGTTTTCTGTTATGTTGATTGATGAGTGTCGGTGATGTGTTGGTGACGTGAGAGGGCTGAAGAAGGGCTAAATATTTGAATAGCTCGAAACAGGTACCCTAGTTTTAGGAAGTGATATTTTGTCATAATATAGTATTGTTCAACGGATTTCCTTGTTGATTATTAGATTGGATCTGATGCTCAGAGTAGTCTGGTCGTGATTTTGACGACTGAAACCCATTTTTTTTTTCTTATTTACATTAATATGGAGTCTACATTCTTCAGATGTTGGCTGGTAATTGTTGAAGACCATCAAGACTACGGTATCACAGAAGATCGTTGCACCACAGTAGAACAACTCTATATGCATACCAGTGAAGAAGTTGAAAAGTTTTATAGAAAAATAGATGGAATTCTGAGCTATGTCAAGGGCGATGAAAATTTAATAATAATGGGAGATTGGAATGCTGTAGTAAAAAAGGAAGAGTAGGGAAGATAGTAGAAGAATTTGGATTGAGTGAAAGGAATGATTGAGGGAGCAGGCTGATAGAATTCTGCACTGAGCTCAAGTTGGTCATAGCTAACACATTACTCAACAACCACAACAGAAGAATATACTCAGGATGAGACCAGGAGATACAGGACATTTCCTAATTGACTTTATTATGTTGAAGCAGATCTTCTGAAACCAGATTTTGGATTGGAAAATATATCCCAGAGCCGACATAAACTCTGACCACAATCTGGTTGTTATGAAATGCTGATTGAAGCTGAAAAAACTGAAGGAAAGTAAATACCCATAAATGTGGCCAGTAGACAAACTAAAAGAGAAGGATGTGAACAAAAGTCTCATGAGGATTATAAGGGAAGGACTAATAAAGAACCCTGAACTAACTTCTAATGCAGAGGAATGGGTACTTTCGAAGAATGAAATAATTAAGTCCACAAAAGAAAGCATTGATAGAAAGGAATGAATAGGTGGAATTGCTTGAATCTCGCAGAATATACAAGAATGCATCAAAGTTGTAACAACAAGAGATGAAAGGGGAAAAGCAGAATATACGTAGATGTCTTAGAAATGGGGTAAACAAGAGGTGCAAGGAAGCGAAAGCAGTGTGGTTGAAAGAGAAATGTGCAAGTATAGACAATTGTTTGAAAGTAGGAAAAGTAGATGCAGCTTTTCGAAGGATTATGGGTACTTTGGGGAAAGGAAGACTAAGTGCTGTAATATTAAGGACTTGGATGGAAAACAGATGAATGAAAATCCACAGCCTGCTTCCAGTCTCCGACCGGGTCAGGAATGGAATGAATGAAGCCCCCCATCTAGCGGCGAGGATATGAACTGTGCCGGCTGCCGAGGCCTGACGCACTCCTCTGGGGCAATGATTAAATGAATGAGAAATGATAGTGGAGAGTGTTGCTGGAATGAAATTTTGACAGGGAAAACCGGAGTACCCAGAGAAAAACCTGTCTGCCTCCGTTTTGTCCAGCACAGATCTCACATGGAGTGACCGGGATTTGAACCACGGACCCAGTGGTGAGAGGCCGGCGTGCTGCCGCCTAAGCCACGGAGGCTTTTGGATGGAAAACAGATAATATTATTTATTTATTTACATAGGTCCCAATGAGCCTGAGCTCGTGTTAGGGGCAATCAAGTAACATAGTTACAGCATGGCATATATATAATTTTTGTGCCATTATATTGTTTAGTTTAATAGTAACTTATATTAGATTGCTAGTGACTAACTTTACAGAGATGATTCGGTATGATACATTGCATTGCTTAAGGCTATTGGATATGGGCTATTCATTCCTTAATAGGAACTCTTTTGTTTTCCTCTTAAATGTTTTTATAGAGAAACTTTCCCTTATGCCTAATGGTAGCGAGTTGTATTCCTTTATTATAGAGGACATACTTCCTTTAGTTCCAAATTTAATGGATTGAGAATGGCTGGTGAATATTCGATTTACTCCTCTTGTTGCATAATGATGAATGTCATTTGCATGGGTAAAATGGATGTGTGTGTGTATCAATTTGTTTTCTAATTTGTATACAAATACTGTTGCTGACATAGCTATTTGTTTTTTCAGTGGCATAATTTTAGTTCTTGAGTATAATTCATTTGAGGGTGTGAGCCGAGGAAATCCAAAGATAGATTTTATAGCACGTTTCTGGAGTATCTCAAGTTCTTCTATTAGCTCCTTCTTACAATACCCCCATATGAAATTCATGTACATTAGATGTGAATGTATCAGAGCAAAGTATCATCATCATCTTCATTTCCCGTTTCCAGCTTCCTGGGTCGGGTTGTGAATTAAGGACCTCCAAAGTTTCCTCTCTCTCCACCACTCCTCTCCTGTTTTTAGTACTTCTTCAGGTTTTCCTCCTCTCTTCTCTACACACTCCCACACTGTATCTGCCCATCTCTTTCGGGGCCTTCCTCGTGGTCTCTTCCCTGTCAGAGCAAAGTATATATTTTTCAATTGTTGGCTAGTAAGACAGCTATATCTTAATCGGAAAATAATACCAATTAAAGGGCTGATTTTATGTTTTAAATTTTCTACATGATTTTCCCAGGTTAGTGTACTATCTAGTGTGATACCTAAGTATGTTGCCGATTTAACCCTTTCTATTTCTTTGTTGGCTATGTTGACTATGTTTTTGGTCTCAATCTTGTATGATGGTTTATGGAAGAATAAATATTTTGTTTTAGTGATATTGATAACCATTTTGTGTGCTCTCAACCAATCCACCAGCTTATTGAGATCATAATTAATCATCATCTTCATTTCCCGTTTCCAGCTTCCTGGGTCGGGTTGTGAATTAAGGACCTCCAACGTTTCCTGTCTCTCCACCACTCCTCTCCTGTTTTTAGTATTTCTTCAGGTTTTCCTCCTCTCTTCTCTACACACTCCCACACTGTATCTGCCCATCTCTTTCGGGGCCTTCCTCGTGGTCTCTTCCCTGTCATCTTTTCACAGAAAGTTTTCTTTGGTATTCTCTCCTCTCCCATTCTCATCATATGTCCATACCACTTTAACTTTGTTGTTTCTATCCTGTCCTGCAGCTTCAAGATTCCTGTCCTTTTTCTAATCTCTTCGTTTCTAACTCTATCTCTTCTGGTCTTGCCCTCTATACCTCTTAGGAATTTCATCTCCGCTGCTTGTATTCTACTCTCCTCTCTTTTTGTAGTAGTCCACGCTCCAGCTGCATATGTTAGTATGGGTCTGTAGTAGGTTGAATATAATACATTTTTACATTTCTTTGGGACATCTCGGTTCCACAGAATACCCCTTATGCTCTGGTAAAAACTGTTCGCTTGTTGTATTCTCTTTCCAATTTCCTCAGTTATCCTTCAATCTTCTGTGATCACACTTCCCAAGTACTTGAAACTTTTAACCACTTCTAGAATTTTCCCATTCAATTCTATCTTTCCTCTTCCTTCCTTCCTTCCTCTTGATATTACCATTGTCTTGCTCTTCTCTGTGCTTACTTTCATCCCATATTTCTCTATTTCTTGATTCCATACATCTAGTTGTTTTTGTACTTCCTTTTCATCCTCGCCCCATATCACTATATCATCTTCAAACAGCATGGCCTTTGTTGCCTCTTGTCCCAATCTCTGTTTAACATTCTTGTGAATTTCATCCATGACTATGATGAATAGTAAGGGGGACAATACACTTCCCTGTCGGAGACCTGTTTCCACTTTAAACCATTCTGTTTCTCCTATACTGGTCTTCACGCTACTCACACAATATTTGTACATAGCTTTTAACATTTGGACATCAGCTCCGTTAACTCTCCTTTTCCTTAATACATTCCAAACCACCTGTCGAGGCACAATGTCGTACGCTTTCTCAATATCAATAAATGTCATCACCATGTCTTTTCCAAATTCCCATCTTTTCTCCATCATTTGCCTTAATGCAAAGATTAGGTCAAATGTTGATCTGTCTTTCCTAAAACCATACTGTTCTTCTTCCATCTCTCCTTCTATCTTCCTCCTCAGTCTGCCTTCCAGAACTCTCTCAAAGATCTTAGCTACATGAGCGATAAGAGTGATCATAATTAATATTTAGCATAATTTCCTGGTCAGATGTTCCCAGATAGAGTATAAAAATATCATCTGCAAATAGTTTAAGCTTGCCTTTCAATTCTAATAATACTATATCATTAATATAGGGCAAGAAAAGAATTGGTCCTAAGACAGAACCTTGAATATTATGTTGAGAGATGGAAAGATTACATAGAGCATTTGTATAGGCGTAAGAAGATTGAGAAACATGTTATGGAAACGGAAGATGAAATTGATAAGGAGGAGAAAGGAGATTTAATGTTGAGATCAGTATTTGATAGAGCACTAGAAGACTTAAGGAGGAAGAAAGCACCATTTTCATTCGAGATTGATTAACTAACCCAGTTGCTGATCAGGTTATTTCTTAGTACGGTATGTAGGATTTATGAGACAGGTGAGGTGCCCTCTGCTTTTAAGAAGAATAGTATCATCCCTATATGGTTTTTAATATAAATAATTGTTATGGGGCAAAAGAAAAAACCTTCTCACCCCACTATATGGCACCCTGCTCTCAATGATCCCCTATTAGCAGTTAGCACTGCAGCCTCCTCTACTTCTACTCCTTTCACTTTGAAATCGTTCAACACTGAAACTAACCGTCGCTTCCTAGATCTACCCCTGCTTCTCTTACCCTCTACAACCAAACTCATTAACATCTTAGTTAATCTTTCCTCCCTCAATCTCTTCACATGACCCCACCATCTGAGACGGCTCATACAAACAGCATCATCAAGCGATTCTTTTCTAATTAGCCCTTTATCTCTTCATTACGAGCACCCTCCTGCCATTGCTCCCATCTATTTGTCCCAGCAATCTCTCGTGCTACCCTCATATTACCTCTGGCTTATGTATCTACCCAGCTCTCACTTCCATACAGCAAGGTCGGTCTAAATACTGAGCGATGTAGGGAGAGTTTCCCTGCTACATCAACTTCTTTCTTGCAGAACACTGTAGATCACAACTGAGAACTCACTGCATTGGCTTTTTTACACCTTGACTCTGTTTCCATCCCCATACTGTGACCATCCTGAGAGAATATACAGCCCAATGTTCCACCTGCTCCAATTTAATTCCTCCTATCTGTCATTCTATTTTCTTGCATTTTTCCGTATTGACATAACACTCGTCTTTAAAATGTTGATCTTTATACCATACTCCCTACATCTAACATGCTGGCTTGCAAGCTTTTGATGGTATCCATCATTACAACCAGATCATCACCATAGGGCAGACTGCTTACCTGGTCTCCACCTAATTGAATCCCACCCAGTCAGTTTATGCCCTCCAGTAAATGGTCCATATATAAAATAAACAGTAGTGGTGAGAGGTTACAGCCTTGCCTCACTCCTGTAATAACCTGGAACCAAGAATTCATCCTACCATCAACTCTTACTACAGCCTCATTATCAACATAAATAATTTTGATTGCCTGTAACAGGCATCCCACGATACAATTATCCCTCAGTATGCTCAGCATCTTTTCCTTGGGTACTCTTATCATATGCCTTCTCTAGATCTACAAAACACAAACGTCTGTTCCTCTCATAGCATTTCTCAATACCATGGTACATGCTAAAAATTTCATCCTGACATCCTCGTTTCATCCATCTTAATCTCGGCCAATGATCGAACTCTTCTTTCTACAACGCCTGAGTAAACTTTGCCCGGAACGCTTATCAAAGAAATGCCTCTATAATTATAGCAATCTTTTCTGACCTTGGTTATAAATTGGGGCGATTAGTGCTTTTGTTCATTCAGCGTATTTATCAAAAGTATTTCTAAAACTCCTTGCAAACGTGGGGGGGATCAAATTTATAAACTGCCAACGTATCAGCGTATTTTATTTTTGTGTCATGCTTGAAATAACACAGTAATGTAGGCCTAATGCTATAACTTGAAGAGGAAAAAAGGAAAAAAAGAGGATTTTTATTGTATTTCTAATTAAAATACAATCAGAATGTAAATACAAAACATAAAACATTTTTCAATGGCTGACAAAAGACCTGAACACTGACCGCCATGAATCTTTGAGCGAGATGTCATTTCCGAGTAGGTGGCTAGTAGATAGCAATGCTTCTGTCCATTTTGTCCCATCGTAGATTGGAGGTAGTCCTCAACCTTCCTCATCACCAAGAAACCTCTCTCTGCAGAACAGCTTGAAGCAGCTACGATGAGCAGATTCATCACAGTGACAAAGTACAAACTCCACAAATTTAAACTAAGTAATCAACAAAGTTTAGACAGAAACTTATGAAATGCTGGAGCTCCATCAATTTAGGTAAACATCACACAAGTGTAGCACCAAACGTCTGACAACACTGCTTTTTGAACTCTATTGGCGCAATGAAGTTTAGCATAAGCAAAGGCGAGTGGATGATCACAACCAGGAAGCAGGAGAGAGTCACAACGGGAATAACAATTGGTGGGGAAGAATTGAGGAAAGTAGAGAGTTTCAAGTATCTGGGAAGCATGATACAAGAAAATGGAAGAAACAACGGAGAAATAAATGAGCGGCGGAGGCAAGCAGAATTATTCAGGAAAAGTGTTAGGAGCCTGGTATGGAGTAAGGATGTGTCTCAAAACAGCAAAAGGGTCATATATAGGACGTGCTACGTTCCATTCCTGACGTATGCGTCAGAGACCTGGGTTATGAGAGGAAGGGAGCGAAGCAGAATACAGGCTAGTGAGATGAAATTCTTGAGAAGCAGTATTGGAGTGACAAAGGTGGACAGGTTAAGAAATGAGAAGATCAGAGAATTAGTCAAGGAGGGAGCATTACAGGATAGGATAGAGGAATCGAGGCTTAAATGGTATGGGCATGTTAAGCGAATGGATGGGAGGAGGATACCCAGGAAGGTACACGAGATGAAAATAGAGGGAAAAAGACCAAGAGATAAGTGGCTGAAGGGTGTGGAGGACTGCGTACGAAAGAAAGGAGAAGACTGGACCAAGGTGGTGGGAAGACAGAAGACGATGGGGAGGCTTATGTTCCAAACAGACCCGGCCAGTGGCTGGAAGATGATGATGATGATCAGCGCAACACAGGGTGTGCTTAAAGCACGAGGGGAGAGTCGTTGAATTACTGTATTACAATCGTCAGCAATTTCTACAGCCAATACCCACAACAATAACATTGGACCATAATAAAACGATCAATAGTCCAATATAAATAGTCAAATGAGAAGGCGGGCCGAGACAGCGACGTCTTGTTTTCATGCAAGAATAACTGAAATGGACATGTAAATATAAACTAGTATTTTATTCATTAGTGTGGTATTTTAAGAACAATTTTTAATGCAAGTACAAAAAAAATTTTAGAGTTTTATTTGTAAAAATTTGTAAGTTTTTTTTTAAACGCGTGTAAGAAATTGTAAGGGTTTTTTAACGTGTGTGCAACTATCTCATATGTTTCCATCACATTTCATTCACATCAACCATTTTTCATTAATTTTTAATGTTCAGTGACTGGCCATTATCATACTAGCTGATGAAGGGTCAAATTTTCTATGAAAATAATAAGCCTCGAAACATGTACTAGTGTGTAAATAAACACAAAAAGTATTGACTAGACGGAACATACTATATTTCAATTTTTTAAACTATCATTCGTCAATGCAAATCATGAACAATGTTAACCCCAAACAATTAAGAATCTGTTCAGGCAGTGTCAACAAATGGAGATATTGTAATTTTATTATATTAGAGGGTAGCACTGTACTGGATTAATATTTGTATCATTATAAATTGTTTGTAATTCTCTCATTCCCTCTCGCTATCGGCCAGCCCCTCGCCCCGCTCTCACACGCATATTTATGTGTGTTGCACTGTAGCCTAGTAGGTTAGCTGTCAGGTTGTAAAGTCGTTCATCGCCGAGCAACCACAGTTCGAGTCACGCCGTGAATATTATTTTCGTGAAGTAACTCACCATGATGATGTCATACTATGAAAACAACCGCGTTTGGCCGAGCTAACGATGATAATGTGTCATTACATTCTGCAATGGCTCACTATACACATGCATTCAGAGAGCACGTTCTGGCTCTCGTCGAACACGGCAATTAAAGGGTGCGTGAGGCAGCAATCCGATGTGGTGTTCCACCGAGATCTGCCCAAATATGGATACAGCAGTGGAGGGTGTCAGGGAGGATTGGTCGTCTACTGGGCACTGGTTTACAGCGGGTTTCAACTGTAGAAGAAGACCGCCATTTAGTTACAACTTTGCAGGAAAACCCATTCTTAAACTCGGTAGGGCTCATGCAGACGACTAATTTTCCTGGATGTCCATACACGGCCCGTAAACTATTAGCCTACGAGAAGCAGGAATTGCTAGCAGAAAACCTGCAATCAAAGAATGTCTTTCCGACCAACATATAGTCGAACGGTGTGCCTTTACTGAGCAGGAATTAAATCGTAATTGGGATCAGGTCATCTTCTCTGGCGAGACATGTTTCAGTTCGGCAGAGGTCAGACCGGTTTGTGTTTACAGGCCACGTGGATCCCGGTACAAGAAACAGTATGTGGCTTGGCGCATAGGTAATGGCCACATATCTGTGTCACGCTGCGGGTGTATGTCGTCTGATGGGGCTGGAGTGCTTCATCGGATAGGTGGATATCTCACATCGGACCAATATTTGCACATCTTGCAGAATATTATGATTCCAAGTGTGAGAGAGCGCTATCCACATGCAGTACTTCAGTTCGTTCAACACAACTCTCCAATCCACATGAGCAGGAGTGTTCAGGGCTGATTTTCTGAGCAGAACTCCATTGAACTGCTCAACTGGGACCCTCAAACTCCAGACTTGAACCCCATTGAGTATGTGTGGGCAAAGTGGAAACGCCATATCAGGGAAAACTGGCCTCACTCTCCCCCTCGTTCGCAGGATGCATTGTGGGAGATTATGTTGGAAGCATGGGAGGAGATTGCCCATTATGAACAGTACTTCAGAAATCTATTTCAGTCAATGCCACGCCGGCTACAGCAAGTTGTCGAAACCGGTGGATACTGGACGAGATATTGAAGAAGTGTCTACAACAGTCCTTTTCGGGACTAACAATAAGCAAATTCATTAAGTCAGATTTCCCTTTGTATAGAGACACACATGTATTTCGTCCATGAAACATTTGACATGTTTAAAAAATAAACACCGCGAGTACGATTCCAACCCCGGTTCTTTGTCGTTTCACGCAACGCCTCTTCCCCTGAGCTAACTGGCAGTTTGCAAAATGCTCATAATATTGTAATGATATTTTCATCATCTCATGCACGTCTATAACAGCTATCGTAGACCCAGTGGTAATTAACTAACGGTTTATTGCAATATTTCGTTGTAAAACTTAAAAGGCGTCCAGTAACATGCGGTTCCACAATGGTATAACAGAAGCCATCAAAACAAAAAGAATTGCTGAGACCAAAATTGAACCGTGGTGGTTCGGCTTACTAACTTCACACACTTCCTCTACCCTATCACAGCCACTCTGTTAAACGCTTCTCATCCTTTGTCACTTGGGACGTGTCCCTCACTTCACTCATTTGGGCTGTTTCTCATTAATTGCATATCATTCTTCTCTGTTATTCTGATATCTGCACAGTGACACTGTGTACTGATAGTTGCATTTTGTCCCGAACATGTCGTTGAACAAAGATGGAAGTGCATCAATTTTGTTGCAACTGTGCAGCCACTTCCAAGCACGATGATACCCCAACAGGACTTTGATATTTTCCATGCGACAATTTATGATTGTCCATCTGTACATTTCATCAGAAATTTCTGTTCTACCCAGCAGTTCCAATTTATAGATCTCTGACAAAGCCAACCTTCAACTCTATCACTGTTTCTAAGTTGCCCAGCCCCATTCCCATAAAGGCCACTCAGAGTTTTCAATTAAATCAAATCTTTTAAATCCATGTCAATGTCTTACTGAAGTACACCACACATCTCTTAAACTCCAGCAATTCTTCAAGGTTTATACTGTGTCCCTGTTGGCTATGAAAGCCAATATTCCATCTTTTGGTACCTTTATAGGGATAAGATAATGCTGAGGGAGCTCTAGTTCCACCAGCAAAGAAGTACTACAGTTGAACTTGACTTATATGCATATCAAGGGAAGAGAAAATACTACTTGTAACTCAGAATTACTTAGAAATCAGGCTTACACAACACATTTACTGAAAAATAGACCTACATGTGTAAATCCTAGCAAACAATACATACATTAAGACAGAAAATACAGTACTGTATTATTTTGAACTTGGTCCAGCCTTAAAGAAATCAGATAGTTTGGCTTGTTTCACTTTTCTTGCATTAAGTGTATAAACCTCCTTTTGCAAACATAGTAATAAATTCAAGGCATTTTCACTACAACTTTTCGCACTGATGTAACGCCTACCCACATCGATTGCACTTAAGAATAACTTCACTTAGTTCAGGTGTTTCAAGATTCAAGTCGTCATCTCCATCACTGTCACTATCGCTTGTAGCTGGTCCGTCACCACCAAGTTGTTGGCATACATCAGCAATAATCTCTTCATCCCATTGTAGCCTACGTGCAGCCAGATTATCATCGAAGTACACAAAAGTATCGAAATCTGCACCCTCCGGTAGCGTTAGGTAATTGAAAATAAAAATCCACAGCCGACCGACCGGGTCAGGGAATGGAATGAATGAAGCCCCCATCTAGTGGCAAGGATATGAACTGTGCCGGCTGCCGAAGCCTGTCGCACTCCCCTGGGGCAATGATTAAGTGAAATGATAGTGGAGAGTGTTGCTGGAATTACATTTCTGACAGGGAAAACCGGAGTACCCGGAGAAAAACCTGTGTGCCTCCGCTTTGTCCAGCACAAATCTCACATGGAGTGACCGGGATTTGAACCACGGACCCAGTGGTGAGAGGCCGGCGTGCTGCCGCCTAAGCCATGGAGGCTTCAGCGTTAGCTAATTGCCAGACATAATTCCGTCCCCATAATCATCATTAGAGGCAGCCTCCTCCAGTAAGACACCAGCTTTGCGGATACAGTTGCTGATTGTGGAGGATGACACCTGCTTCCAGGCAGCCGAAATAAAGTCCATGGCTTGTAGTAAATTAATGGAGAGAGTTTCATTTCCTGCATCACTCAGTGTTATTAAATGTTGAACCAGGATTCTTTTATAATGCACTTTGAAATTTGCAATGATGCCCAAATCAAGCGGTTGTAGAACACTGGTACAGTTCCACTCGGACATTCTCCAGAACGATTTGAGGTGGATGTGCTGCACATCTATCCATAAGAAGAAGGATCTTCTTCTGTTTCTTTTTAATTTTAATGACCAGTTTTTTCAACCAATGTTCCATTAGCATATTCATCCAGGAATTTCTGTTGGATTCATGTTCTATAGGTTTTGTTTTTGCACCCTAAAACACCTCGGAGTTTTCGATTTTCCTATCACAAGTGGAGGGAGTTTGTCCGATCCATCTGGATTGGTGGGAAGAAGTACTGTTACTCGAATTTTACTTTTCTTCTCTCCATGGCAGGAGTCACCTTTTTCAGCTAATGTTTTACTAGGAAGGAGACTGTAGAATAAGCCGGTCTCATCACAATTGTAGATGTTTGTAGGCTGTTAATCGCTTATGATACCCTGCAGAACCTCTTCTTTCCAGCGTTGCACCGTGACGTCATCCACAGCTTTTGCGTCACCGCAAATTGTTCTCCATGTGATTTTATGACAATCTTTAAATCCTTGCAACCATCCTGACGAAGCCTTGAAATCAGCAGTGATACTCATCAATTTAGCTAAATCTATCACCTTTGGCTTCAGCATGTCGCCACTAATGGTAGGGCTGCAGCCCACTTTTGCTGGATCCATGTGAAAAGTGCTTTCTCCAAATCTACATACCTCCCTTTTCGTTGACGGCTGCGCTTTGCTGATTTCGAACGCAGTTTTAAAAACTCAACCAAAATAGCGTGGTATAAGCAATCCCTAAGTCTGAAGCAATTTCAGTTTTTGTTTTGTGTTCTCCTTGGCTAATCGAAAGCAACTGAATGATAAAACTACTGTTCAACAGAAAACACCAGATACCGGCAACATGTACATTTTACTTGTCCTTTGTTCCCATGAAAGAAATTCTCATATTCAATCAAAACACAGAGTTTTGCAGAGTGACATTGTTGACCCTTACTTACTGGTGGCGTAACAAAGGCCAACCGAGCGAGTTCCCTTCGCTCCTCCTCTAGCAGCATTGTTTTTGACCTTCACAATACTGCTAAATATTAAGTTACAAGCGAAGTTGGAGGTTTCAGCGCGGAAACAAAAGAAAATAAATTTGTTTGAATATGAGAATTTTTTTAGTGTGAACAATCTAGAGCATGTCCCACATGAGACAGAAACTCTGTGTTCTGTTTCAGCACCGAAACCATACCTCTCTACTTCCATCTACACCGACAAAGAGAAAATTACATAAATACAGTACCGTAGTTTCTTTTATAACAACACGTGCTCATTAAATTACAAATACGCAAAACTCAGATGTATTTCACCGACACTTAATACGTATAACAGCGATTTACGTATAAATAAGGTTAAATTAACACGCTTTTAGATTACATTTCTCTGGGACCTGAAAGAAAGTCGGTACAAATACGAAATACGCAGAACAGAGTTACGTATAAAGCAGGTTCAACTGTATAATATACAGGTCATAATGCATGGTCCACTATCCAGATGGGTTCCAGGCACTTGTTTAAATGAGCTGTTCCTCTTAGGCTGTTCGCAATGGTATATCCATGCACAGTGAGCTATGATACATTTAAGATCAGTGCAAATGAAGTGCGCAGTGTCCCTTTGCCCAGGGCACTTTGAGTCTGATCTCAGTGTTCTACTCACGCTGTCAGTGTAGGTTTGTGCCGACAACAATGCAATGTGCGAGTGCCAAGAATAGTGACCAAAGAGGAGCTGGGCAGATGTGACAGAAGACTGTTAAGGGTATTTACATGATATAATGTAGACTGTCTCTAAAATTTTCACATGCATACGACTGGTCATTTATACCAAGGGTCTGCTGAAAGAGTTTTATACATCTGAAAGAATCTCCGCACCAGACACTGCATAGACCTAGAAGAATTGCTGGAGTTTAATTTCTTGACCGTCAAAGCCAACATTCCACACATATTTTATCTCTATCTTCCAACCAAGAAATGAAACTTCATCTGCGGGTTATTCAATTCCAGACTAGAGGGAACAGAAGGAATTTGGGCAACATTAGGGGCATAATTCATCTTTATTGGGGCATCCTTTTTCATCATTGTAAGTCATATATACATCCACAAAAAAAATTAGACAAAACTTGCAGCACTGTAGTAAGTGACATGTGATACCATTTGTTTATCATGAGATGTTCAACTGCATTAATCGAAAAAATTATGGCATTTTAACTCTAACATTTTTTTTTTTTTCGTGTGGTCTCCTCAGAGACCTAGTGCAGGTCTTTCTATTCGACGCCCGTGGGCGACCTGCGCATCGGGATGAGAGATGGAATTGATTAAGGTGAATGAAATTGGACAAGGATGTGGAAGGAAGCGGCCGTGGCCTGTCAGAAGGTACCGTCCCAGCATTTGCCTGGTGTGGAAAATGGGAAACCACGGAAAACCATCACAAGGACGCCCGACGGTGGGGCTCGAACCCACGTGTCTACCGAGTCAGCAGAGAGCTTGGCCCCATGACCTAACACTGCGCTTTAGCCAGCGTAGCCACTACTGTCGGTAACTCATACAAGATGAATACATTTACTATACAGTATATAAAAAACTATGAAAATGAGGTAGGAGCTACATTCGCTCGCTCATGACAGCCAATAGAACAGAACATTGCCTAGATAACTAACTTGCTAAGCTCGCTGTGTCGTACAAAATCTTTATTTCTATCCATGCACGAAAATAATAAGTTATTCAATTATTTTGATGATCCTATGTTACAGAGCTAAAACTTTTGAAGCTGACTGTCGTAACCTTGTGACGCTACGATCAGCTGCTCAGGAGTCAACATCTGCACATGAACTGGAGTGAGTGAGAAAGATTAGATTGAAATATTTAGGTTTGCCGGGGAAATACAAAATTGAGTGGCAGTATTGGTGTATCAATGCAGTGTACAGTAGTGAAGCTTTAAGAAGTGCTGCGAGATGAAATATTGAATTCATAAGTCGACTGGCAGCAGACAGTTTTACACAGTAGGATGACAAATAATATACATTTCAGAGTGTATGGCTTTTTAAAGAAGCTTTCGAATTCAAAAGTGTGTGTGTTTTTGTAATTGAAGTGAGGAAACTCACCTCTTCTCAGTTTTACTTCAAAAGGTATATTGTACAGTGTTCTAACCCAGACCAAAACTAAATTTCTTGACTGAGCTGTGAATCTAATCTGGATCTCATGGGCGATAGCTAAAAAGGGGAGGATACGATGCATAGGTCACCGATTCGAACCATCATCAGTACACGTGTAGGCCATGGCCAGGCATATACTAGGTGCTAGTAGTAAGGTGCGCAAAGAAGAGAGAGAAGCAAGACACGCGCGATCCTAGCATCAGGATGGCAACTGAATGAATGGCCTTTTAAAACCACTCCTGCCATCTTGAGAGCAAACTACATTACTGCTTATTCACTTATTCCTTAATTCTAACAAAGGATATGGACGTATATGTAAAGTATTGAAGCCATATTTTCCAGTGTTGCCTATACAAACTGCTATTTGTAACTCTTCAGTAGGTCAACACGAATTTGTCCAATGACTGGGCGGGGGGTGCAATGTATATAATACATTAGCGTAGCCAAGATCGACCAATGGGGGGTTATAGTTACACAAGCCAAATTCTACGAGCATTTCGTCCCACAGCATAGCCATGCTCGCCAGTCTCTATGCAACAACAGTGCTCAGTAGAACCCACGCTACTGGATGACATGTTCACAGTTCTTCTGTTTGATATAGGCAATGAGGGGCGTGGCGGCGCATCGGTCAAGCTGTTGGCCTCTCACCAAGGTGGACTGGGTTCGATTCCCGGTCAATGCATGTGAGATTTTCGAAGTGAAGGCAAAGAATATCGCGAGAAATAACAACACAGAGACCTACTGTTTCGGCGCAAGGTGTGACATATCCACACCATCAGATGAAAGGAGGATTTGTTTACAAACAAACAGTTTGGAAATACAGTACTGTGTCAAGAAGGTTGAGCTCTTTTTAAATACTCAGTCTATGTGAGATAAAGATTAATGATGAACCAGAAAAATCAAAATACTAAGTCTATTCAATGAAATTATTGACAATGCACTTGTCCAAATAGGAGAGCATTTCAAATACATAAATAAATTTGTGTTCTTCTCGCTGCTGGATTGTGATTTGTTTGAGAAGCACAGAAATAAGTTTCCAGGCAGTTATGTTACTGCTCTAGAAAAGACCTATGGGTAATTTTTCGACATTGTTCGCTTAAAAACTGTATTAAGTGGGATGTAGCCTACCGTACTCATCTCCTGACTTGAAAGAGAAAAGTGTTTCAGGCTTACTGTAGTGCAGTTGATGCATACTAACAAATTGTACATGGGTATGGCAGTGATTTTCAAGCTCATCAAACTGGTAGCAACAATTCCTGCTGCTACATCCCCTGCAGAACGTTCTTTCTCGACACTGAGACGCATTATTATATGTTGCAGATCGATTCAAATTCAGGAGAGGCTATCATCAATAGCTATGTTTTCGATTGAAAAAGGATTGCTTGCAAAAATTAGATTACAGTCCTCTTTCTATTATGAAGTTATTGATGGTTTTGTAAAGAAAAGCCGCAGAGTCGAGTTTGTTTTCAAGTAGGATCTTATAAATAGAGCCAATTTTTCTGTGTACGTACTTCGATGTTTACTTGCTTGAATTATAAAATCACTGTCTTGTCACGAGTTATTAATAATTATAAATTATAATATGAGTCTGATTGTGAAAATTTGTTATATTTTGGCCCTTCTTGAATTAAAGGTGCGACGTTAAGACTAGTGATGTTCTACGTTTTTGAGGTTTTCTATTGCGGAATTTTAGGCTACATTAAATTATTTAGAGCATGCAGTAGCCTAGGCCGCTCGAGGTAGCACATTTATAAATGAAATGAAAATCCACAGCCGGCATCCAGGCGACCGACCGGGTCTGGAATTTATGAAGCCTCCATTTATAAACACCGTACCCAATCGTATTGTCGAGTATGTATTTCAATCTTCATAATAATAATAATGTTATTGGTTTTACGTCCCTTTTAACTACACTGGCTTTTAGAGACGCCGGGGTGGCGGAATTTTGCCCCGAAGGGGATCTTTAACGTGCCAGTAAATGTACCGACACGGCTCCCTCGCATTTGCGCACCCGCAAATGCCAGCTGACTGCGCCAGGTTTCGATTTCAATCTTCAATAGCACAAGGAAACTAGTTGTGCAAATGAAGGTAGCTTTTGCGTGTTACATATTATATGCAACGGGAAGATTGTTAAAAATGTCGTGTAAATATCCACCCATGTAATACCATAACCTCATCAAAATTTCACACATAACTCTGCTGAATATCCTGGCTAAAACTTATCATTTTTCCGTTCAATATAAAATCACATGTACACATATAAAACTACAGCAACAAAGTCAAAATATATTTTCATCCGATTTTAAACTTCACGCTACCGCTTTTAACCAAGCGAACGAGAAGTCTACAAGCCAATTCGTCTCCGTGCTGGTTTGCTTCACTAAGCGCTGCCTCCTATATTCTTTGGGCGTGTTTCTATCTCCCAAAATTTTAATAATGGCACCCCGTGGCGTTAACGAACAGCTGATCCGAAATCTCAAGTTAAAACGCAATGAGAGTGAAACGCGAATTATGATCCGCGTCATCCTGGCTTGTTATTGGCTGGCAATTATTACCAGCCATTGGCTGCCCGCGGGTTTGTTTACAATTATCACCAACATGGTGGCGAGAGGAATAGATTTCTACATCAATTAGATTGCTAGAAATCTATTCCAGTTCATGACAGTATGAAGTGCAAATCACTTATTGATGAGGAATTGTACATGCGTTTATATTTAAATTGACGCGTGACACTGTTCATCAAAATTTGTGAAAATAAAAGTACAAATCAACACTCTTGCCAATCAACTGAAAGTTTCTACTACTTTGGATGTAATGGATGTAAATCAATTGGCTGTCGTTTCTACCAGTTTTATTCATCAGTTCGAAATACATTCAGTACAATAACCTTTTGTGCACTATAAAACTACATTATAGACCATTGCATATTGATGTTGCTGTCTGCTTATATTTACCAATTTCATGAAATGTAATTTGTAGGTTATGCCTAATAAGGCATATAATTTAAGTGGCCGTTTGTAATGTGAAGTCCTTACTGTATTTATGTACAAATATTATGGTTTAACTAATGAAGCAAGGATTAAAAGTGCAGTTTGCACTGCCACCCTTTTTTTTTTTTGTTTAAATATTGATATGTAGTTTCTCAGTCTGGTAACTTCTTGGATTTGCTTTAGATAGATTTATAGTAATATACTACCTTATTAACCTGCAGGCTGAGTTTTTTTTAAACATGCCCAGGTGCATACAGTAGCAAAAGACCTACTGCAGGCTATGTCGATCCTAAATGTAGGCCTATTATAGTGCTCATGTCAAAGGTCGTCCTAAAGTTTTAACTATTGAGACTTGATTTGCATCGAAGATAATTTCAGCCGAGTCTGGCAAGGCTTCATAAACTTGGGCGTGACTTCACATTTTCATTTTTCCTATACAGCTTTTGATACCAACCACTTAAATCACAGTATTTCAAGATTTGCTCTCATTAAACATCACCAACACTTTTTTTTTTCCCCTGGTGGTGGGCTGTGTTGGAGTCTACAGAAAATAAAGTTGAGAAATAAAAATACATCTTAGGTTTCCATGACACAGTTGCATTTTATCCTACTATATATCCACTCAATATACCAATCCTACCAATGTTTCCTAATTCCTCATGCTGCATAAATAAACATGACAGATTACAGCATTAGCAATGATGACAGTAATTTATGAATTGTTAAAATGTTTTTAAAAGATGCATAGAAAGAGGCTTGATAAATCCTGTATCATCAAACCATTTAAACATTCCCACAGAGCTCTAATCAGAAGCTCGTTTTATGTGCAACAGGTATGTAAAATAAACAGCCCTCCCAATAACTTGTAGGCCTAACCTGAACATAATCCATGTTAAGAGCTGTTTTTTGGTTCACAGGAAAACCTACCATTTAAAATCTTGCCCATACTGGTAGGCTACTAATCATATTAAGGTGCAATTAACTAGGGTAATTTTAAAAATCATGGCTATCAACTACTGATTTAAATATTCCAGACATCTTTCTTAACTCCACTTTTACTGACAGCATGTAAGTCCTTACTACTGTCTTTCAAGCCATTGACCAGTTTTTTTTTCTTGAGGAACCATTTTAGTCATTCTTCTCTATGTGAAATACAGTTGATGACAACTGCCTGGAAGTCTCGGGTGTTTTTTCTTGTGTCGCTTCTCTGGTTTCCTACGACACTTCCTAATTAATAACAGAATGTTTCATTGAATTGTTGTATCCAATTGACCAACTGGTAATATATTATGGTTTGCTTTAATATTCCTATGATACACTTTTAGATCTCATATATTAATGAAATATACAACAACATAGGCTGAAATGTTGAACCAATCTCCCATTCCCTAACACTCCCAACTAATGGGACATAAGCTACCTAGTGGTTGCTTCCATCTACATGTACCATACTAGGTCTAGTAGTACCATACGTATTGTGACTGTTTCTCCAACTCTGTCAAGGAAACTAATTCTGAACTAAGATCTGGAAAGGGGTACACTGTCCCACGAGGGCAATCAAGGACAACTTGAATCATTCAAGTGATTTTTCTATTTCATTTTACCAACTAACCAGGTGCCTGGAAATGCTAGTAAAGGAGGCAGCTAAGTAGGCTAGCCTACTGGTATTCACCATTCAGAGAACATTCTCAGCGACTTGTCTATGCATAGGCCTATGACACAATTTTCAGAAATTGATACAGTAGTCACAGAACACTAATGGTTCCCAGTACGCACAGCTTAGCATAGGACGGAGTGGATTCCAGCCACAGATTAACTTATGATCTGCCAACGGGTTTTCAAACAAATTGAGCACACACCCAAGAACAGGGGTCTTGACCATGATGTTCCAAGCCTCTAAATGAAACACTCCTCTTTAAGACTTTCTGGTCTTGCATCCATGGTCGATCAACATTCTCCTGATCTGTGTTCTCAAGTTTCTGATGGTTATGGACATTATTTTTATCCTGATACATGCCCTATTCTTAATTAGTTCAGCATAAGATCATTGAATCCCCTTAAGGAAAATAGGGAACATCCATGTGTTATTTGACCATAGAAAGGGAGAATTTAAAAAACTGAACCTCTAGGGACATTGATGCAGATGACTCCGAGTAAGTAGGCTAGATCAAAATGAACATTTTTCAGTGTTGCCTTAATAAAGGTTGATAACTTTCTACCGTTCAACATGAATAGGCCTATATTGGATGGGAAATATTTTTATTATTTGCAGAGATTACAAGGATGACTTGTTGATGTATCGTTATTTTCTTAAGCGAACATAAGTTCCAAGTCCATATCGTGTTGGAACCCATATTTCAGTGCTGCCTTAGTAAACGAAATATTCAATGTCTTTCAGTCGGTCAACACGGTTGCACTTAATGTTAATGAGAATGAGCATTATTCCAAAAACCAGAAAAAAACTAGGCTTGTCAAATCAATCATGCCTACAAGACAACAAAAATGCTCTATGAAAAACTATTAAAACCCCATAATGGTAGTCAAAAATAATCTCAAACCACCGCCACTATTTCGCGAAGGTGCAGAAAAATCTTACTATAGTACAGCTATTCGTAATAGTTGCTACTGTTGTGATAAACCGGTACTGAGTGATAGGCCCCCGAAATATAACTATTTATCTTAATGTCTACAAGATAACGAGATTGCCAAAAAACCACAAATCTATAGAAGGCAACACTAAAAATGGCTTATCTAATCCACAAGTCACCCACCCTTCACCAACATTATTAATATTTGTAATTTAAGTAACTTAGGTTATGTTAAATTGAGGTTAATGGCGGATTTGATTGCGGCTGTGTGGCGGGAAGGACCCAATAAGTGCTCAGCCAATCAGGGACGTTTTGATTGGAGACCATGCTCGGAAAATTTTTAGATCGTTTTGATTCTCAGGGCTTCGTTAAGCCCCCACCCTAGGCCGTCATCGTGTCCAAAATGGCGGCTTAACGAACACGACGGGGTGCCATTATTAAAATTTTGGGAGATAGAAACACAGCCTTTGAGGGCTGCGCTGCTTCGCTTCATTGCATTAAGCGTAGAGCCAGCAGAATCTCTACAAGTAGTCATTGCAATGACCGACAGAGTTCTCTGATGCTGGTGGTCTTGCTCTCCCATCAACTGCAAGTAGAATCTTGTGTGTTCACTGCCCATTGGATTATTTCACGGTGGTCTGGCTATTGCTGGTAGGTGACTTTGCTAAGGGCAACGTTTGCTTAGACTTGACTAGGTTTCTTGCCTAGAATGCCTCAATATAGCGCTGCCTTGGGTTTTTGTGGGTATCTACTCACATAACGTAACGGCGGTGCTTTTTGAGGATTCAACCAGCCTTCGGGCTGACTACCTGACAGACAGATATTGATAGTTAAGATGCCATGCAGAATGGAGGCTGGCTTTTGTGAAGGTGTGATGTGGGAATTGTTATGCTCTCTTGTCTGGAGATTGGTGTTGGGGGGTTGAGGATTGCGTGTTTTTTTCTTTTAGAAAGGGTCTGGCAGTTGGTTTTGGGAGAGAGGAGTGATGGTTGTGGTGGATGCTCTGCAAGAGATGCAGGTAAAGGAAACCTGCTTATATGTTTGACAAAAAGGTATTGATAGTTTTTGATGGTCAGAGAAGAACAGAAGAATATTAAGCTTTGTGAGGGGTAATTTTATTATGAAGATAATTGTGGATAATGAACAAGAGATGCAGGTAATTGAAGATTGCTTACATGTTGACAAATAGATATTGATAGTTTATGATTGCCAGAGAACGACCAGAAATGAAGTACTTGTAAGTGGAGAAGAATGACAGTTGTTGCGAATACTGGGTGAGAGATCCAGGTAATGGAAGCTTGCTTTTATTAATAAATGTGTATATTTTTGTGAAGTCGGTGTACTGTCTTGTGTGATGTCGTTTAGCGAGTGTATCGCCCCACTATCCTGAGGTGGCTTACTCGGATTATCATATTAATTATTACAATGGCAAGCTTGGAGGATTTTATATTTATTACAATGATACACCAGCGTGTGGCTAGATGAAGGACGTACCGATAAGAAAGAAGATAAGTTTATCGATTTAAATATCAATATTGGAACAGATTAGTTACAATGAACGCCCAACTGTGGGGCATGTTGTTGGTTGACTCAGACTGTAACGGTTTGACTGCCCCTAACTGTTGGGTGATAAATGTAACTGTAGACCTTTGCCTAAGCTATGTTGTTTTAATGGGCGCCAAGACCTCAACGCAATGTTGAAATCTAAATTTGTATTTAACAACGTCTAGCTCTGGCAGAACACCTTCAAGACTCTATTCACTCAGATCGTGGTATGATTTGATCATTAACCCAACAACAATTGTATCAGGAGAAGGAATTGGTCTATATCTAATGCTACCTACTGAAAGCAAAGATTGCATGGTTAAAAGAAATGAATTTATTATATATAACAAGTATTGCAAAATTAAAAATAATAATAAGTTTAAAATATATATATATAGGAGCGTTGCGATTTTAATATTACCGATAGAGAATTACGTGAGAACGGAGTCGGATAAATTACAGATTTTATTCTTATTCCCAAGCTATGAAGTTACTGAAATACTGAATTTAAAACAAAGAGAAACGAGAGATTGCGCATTTCTGTGTCATTTGCTCTTACCACTGGAAATTGCCGAAGCATTTCCCTCGTACTGGATGTTGAAGTGAGCTTCCCACAGCCTCCTGGATGTCGTCATCTTCTTCGTTAGTTGATGATGTATATTTGTAGTTATGATGATTCTATGGTCCGAACATCGGAGCCAAACACTCGTACAAAAACACTGGTTAAGTTTTACAAAGATAGTCCTCGCCTCCACTGAACATCGGAGCGACTCACACGTGCAACTATACTGGTCAAGTCATACACAGATTGTCCTCTATTCCACGGCGCGCCAAACGATATATGCCCTCGTCGGCTTCCCACTCCAGTGCCGACTTCCAGCTTACGTGGTCTCCACTGATTGGCTGTGCCACCCCGCTACTCCCCTCCTTAGGCTCAATACACACGGCGGGAGGGTGACGTCGATTGCCGTTCCATACTATCCGCCTTTTCTTGACGCTGCAACCCCGGCTTGCGTAATGCTTCTTGACAAGAATCAGCCTGTATCTGAATTCCCAGTGAGTCATGTCTCTCATAATACCCTAACTGACGAAACTCCGTAAAATTCCGTAATCACATAATTTTCTATGATAATGTCGTTCGTAATAATTTGCTTGATAGTGTTTTCTAAGACATAGAAAACCTATCTGTATGCTTATAATTTTATAAAATGCTCCAAAAATACCTTAATAATAATAATAAGTTAATAATAATAATAAATTAAAATGAAAAATTCTCTTGGCTGAACAATTTGCCGCGTAAATAAATATAGAATGGCTTCCTACTGACTTATGCCAGTGGCATAAAAACCCCTCGAAAAACACGTTACATATTCGCCTCGGATCATCGGATGATTTACCGTGACGACGGTCCATTATCCGATTATCCCAGACACGTTAATAATCCCCATCCAAAATACATATTACATAAATGAAATCACCCTAAATTACAGATATATACACTCATAATTTTTCTTTACGCACTTTGCGTCAAAGTTTGTTGTCACTATGGATTGCACTTTGCAACCAGTCCAATGTTTTTCATATAGAATAGTGTTCCACGGATATTTCCGCCTCTCAAATTTCTCTATGTTGGAAAAATAGACATAATTACTGTGTGAGCACTATGTATATGAGATGTCACATCACACGCATCAAGGTGTTCTGATATATGTATATCTCCCTAGAACTCCCTAATTTCACTGGAGGTTCCTTCCTTATAGTGAAATTTAATCCCACTTATCACTGAGCACACGATCACACTATTGTGGCAGCGCATCGTGACCATAATACTTAATCTCTCTTTATAACAGACGAAATTAATATTGACTTCTAAAAAAAACCAGTAAATGCGCATTACATATAACACCAAATATTTCTGTGCCGTAATCGCCCTGTCTTCTTAAGTTCTCGTAGACCATATTCTACTTAATACTAGTTGTCAACACAGACCAGTTCTCCTCACACAAATAATACCATTGTACAAATTACCTTAAATTACACACTTACAAATCTTACATGGCGAGGCCGTAAACAGAAATCACGTGTGCTGTTATGTATGAGTTTCATGGAAGACTGTCTCGCCTTCTGATGGCCCATCTTCTATCTCGTGGACGTCTTAAGCTAACAAGCCCTATACAAGCGCTCTCCCATCTCTTGGAGATAAATGGGAACCCATCAGCGCTGCCAAAATGGCCTTGGTGCATCGAGACAATTTAGTGCTCAACAGCATCCACCACTCCCTTCATCTTTCCCTGTACCTTAAAAACTCTCAATTACTTACATACTACCTCCCTGTGTGACTTCTGATACGCCTGCCTGGAAGACCATATCTTCCTCGCACCAAATACCACACTTACTCATTTGATAGGCTGGCTCGCCAGCTAAACACACTTACTTTATGACACATACTTTCGGAGACTATGTATATTATACGTCCCGTATAATCTGTTTCCCTCACTATTCTCCAGCACATATGCTGTTTTGCCAATACGTTTGGAAACTATAAATGTTTCTGCATCACCTGCTTCCAACCTTGCAAGTGGCTCCCATTAAATGAACGTCATCACGTTGCTCTACCTACCTATTTCTCAGTGTCTGTAACGATGCCCTGTTGCTTCTGTCCACACATGCTAACCCTACTTTCCTCTGGTGTCACACCTCTACTCGACACTCTATGACCTAAAAATGTCACTTCTGACAGACAGAATGACGACTTAGACAGCTTCAAAGTGAACCCTGCCTGATCTAACTTCTGAAAAACTATATCTAAATGACGTAGATGCTCCTCAAAACTGCGTGAACTAATTACCATATCATCTATGTAAATGGTTACAAACTCTCCTGTGTCATCCCCTAATGCGATGTTTAAAGCCCTAATTAAAGCTGCTGAACTACTCTTTAACCCATAAGGTGTTCTACAAAATTGATAAAGGTTATATTTATGACTAAAAGCTGTAAATGGTCTATCTTCGTACATAAGTGGCACTTGCCAAAAACTGGAACTCAAATCTACACAAGTGAAATACTTCTTCCCCTCAAATGTTTGCATTAATTCCTCTATTGACATAGATTTCAGCTGATCTGAACTAATTCTACTGTTAACCAAACGAGCGTCTAAACAAATACGACCTGTGCCGTCGGCTTTGGGAACCGTGATCAAAGAATTAACATACGGAATGTTAGAGTGCTCAATAATCCCATCTTCAAGCATCTGGTTAATTTGTGCCTCAACTGCACTCTGATAAGCGAAAGGTGCAGGATATCTATGTCCTGTGAATACTGACCTATCAATAACGTTCAATGAATGTGTATAGCAATTGGCCATACCAATGCGATCCTCAAAAACTCTCCTATTACACAATAACACATCATAGAGCCGAACACACTGTTCATCCTCTATATTTCCCTGAAATGCAGCATCACGTAACGAGTCCTCTAGACTACCGTTCGTAATCACACTGCCCACAAAACATGGAGAACCCCGCTCTACGGCTGGCGATATCTCATTTAAAGTACAAATCACACCTACAACACTACTTCTCTGAATATGGTCATTGAACGCTATTTCTACTTCAGAATTTCCCCATTTAAATTTCAAACTCCCTACATCATAACATAAGTTACCAGACACTCTACTTAGCCACTCTGAACCCAAGATAACACTGAATACTAAATTTGGAATTACAAGGCAAATCTGGTTCTCTACAGGATTATTAATTTTAATGTCTACTAAAACTTGCTTAGAAATTACTTTAGACCTCTTCCCAACAGCTCTGATAACAAAAGTGCTTTTAATTGGCATCTCCTCAAAATTTACTCCAGTTCCTTTCATTTTATCATAAAATGCCCTACTTATGCAACTCTTCATACAACCACTATCAATTAAAACATCTGTGTACGCCTCGGACACGTTAAATTTAACTATGGGGCTCTTACTAACCACTTCCTGAATAATACCTTCATCATTTAGTTCATGTAATAATTCATTTCTTACATTTAGGTCATAGTGTTCCTGTATAATTGTATGGACAGGGCATGTTACAGACTGAGATTCTGACCTTACTTCGCAGCCTGGTTCGCGTTTAAAGAACCGCTACAGCTGGCTGTAGTACTACTAACTACTGCACTGGTCTGGTTGTTCTGGGCTGTGTTGTCATTGTGTGGCTGTATATTACTACCACTAGGCTGTCCTCTTCCTTGACCCCTATTCTGGTTGTAATTATTGTCATTATAATTTCTCCCTTGATTTCCCCTGAAATCATTATTTCTCCCTTGATTTCCCCTGAAATCATTATTTCACCCTTGATTTCCCCTGAAATCATTGTTCCTCCCTTGATACTGATTACCATAGCCATTTCCTCTGTTCTGATTTAGCTGATTATTATTATTATTTCTATTTTGAGCGTTGGCCCCTTCGCCACCGTTCCCTTGAACATCCTGATGCCTGGCTTCATTAGGCCTATTATTATTATTGTAACGTGTTTTTCGAGGGGTTTTTATGCCACTGGCATAAGTCAGTAGGTGAAGATGATAATTGTTGTTTTACGGGGCCTAACATCTAGGTTATCGGCCCAAGTCAGTAGGAAGCCATTCTATATTTATTTCCGCGGCAAATTGTTCAGCCAGGAGAATTTTTCATGTTAATTTATTATTATTATTATTAATTTATTATAATTATTATTAAGGTATTTTTCGGAGCATTTTATAAAATTATAAGCATACAGATAGGTTTTCTATGTCTTAGAAAACACTATCAAGCAAATTATTACGAACGACAATATCATAGAAAATTATATGATTACGGAATTTAACGGAGTTTCGTCAGTTAGGGTATATTGAGAGACATGAGTCACTGGGAATTCAAGTACAGGTTTAATCTTGTCGGGAAGCATGACGTAATCCTGCGTTGCAGCTTAACGAAAAGGCGGATGTATGGAACGGAAAACGACTTCAGCCTCCCGCCGAGTGTAGTGAGCCAGAGTGGGGAATTAGCTCGTGGGGAGCAGCCAATCAGTGGAGACCACGTAAGCTGGAAGTCGGCTGAAGAGTGGGGATGCGGAGGTGTGCATATATCTTTCGGCGCGCCGTGGAACGAGGCAATCTGTGTAGAACTTGCCGAGTATGTTTGCACGCGGGAGTCGCTCCGATGTTCCGTGGAGTGGGGGACAATCTGTGAAAGACTTGACTAGTTCGGTTGCAAGTGTGGGTCGCTCCAATGTTCCGTGGAGTGGAGAACTATCTGTTTAAAACTTAACCAGTTTGGTTGTACGAGGGTATGGCTCCGAGGTTAGGACCATAAAGTCACCAAATCTACAAGTATATAATCAAATATCGACGGAGATGTCGACGTCCAGGAGACTGTGGGAAGCACACAGCATCATCCAGTACGAGGGAAATGCTTTGGCAATTTCCAGTGGTAAGCGCGAATGACGCAGAAATACGCAATCTCTCATTTCTCTTTGTTTTATATTTCATATTTCAGTAACTTCATAGCTTGGGAATAAGATTGAAATCAATAATTTATCAGACTCCGTTTTCACGTAATTTTCTATCGGTAATATTAAAATCGCAACGCTCCAATTTAAATTTTAAACTTATTATTATTATTATTATTAATTTTGCTATACTTGTTTTATATAATAAATTCATTTCTTTTACAATGCAATCTTTGCTTTCAGTAGGTAGCATTAGATATAGACCAATTCCTTCTCCTGATACAATTGTTTGTTGGGTTAATGATCAAATCATACCACGATCTGAGTGAATAGATTCTTGAAGGTGTTTTACCAGAGCTAGACGTTGTTAAATACAAATTTAGATTTCAACATTGCGTTGAGGTCTTGGCGCCCATTAAAACAACATAGCTTAGGCAAAGGAAAACAGTTACATTTATCACCATATAGTTAGGGGCAGCCAAACCGTTACACTTGTTGCTACCAACATGGGGCATTAATTAACGTTACACTTGTCGCCGACAACTTGGGGCTGAAAACCTAATAACATTTGTGGAAGGAGAAGGGTATATATTTCTGTGCCTGTATTTTGGAGGTTATTTGTCTGTATCAGTGTATATCATTATGGGGGATGAGAAAGAAAGACAGATGAGGTTACGTAGTGGTCATCAACTGGAGAGTGATGATACGAGCAGTATGTCGAGTGATGGTAGTACCGGGGTAGCGGAGGTAAATCCCGATACTGAAACAGGGAGTGTAGGCTGCCAACCAGAATTAAAACTTTACTTCTCGAGTTCATGTATCAGAACAAAGTTATTAGTGATGCCTTAAATGCAAAATTAGAACAAAACAGTAGGGAAAATAAAGTACAGACGCTTTAAATGCTAAACTGGAACAAAACAACGCTAAATTAGAACAAAACAGTAGGGAAAATAAAGAAAGTAATGCCTTAAACGCCAGATTAGAACAAAACAGTAAGGAAAATAGAGAGAGTACTGAAACTTCAAATGCTAAATTAGAACAAAACAGTAGGGAAATGAGTGACAAATTCGAACTGATTAGAGGTGAAATCAGAGTAGTAATGGAAGAGAAGGTTAAAGAGATCATTGCAGATGTAGACAAGAAATTAGGAAAAGTACACGAGGAGTTAGAAATTAGAATCAGTACACAGGCTGAAAATTTAAAAGAACTAGTGCAACTGGAAACCCAGCAGGTCAAAAAGCAATTGGGGGGAGAAATTGACAAAATTCAGGTAGCAACTAAAGAGGTTAAGGAACAGCTGGGGGGTAGAATTGAGAAAGTCCACTCGCAAATAGTTGCAGAAGTAAATTATTTAAGAGAGAATAATAGAGAGAGCATTAGCAAGATTGAGGAGAAACAAGCAAAGCTATATGATAAAGTAGAAGAATCAGAAGGAAACTTTAAATTAACAGTAAACAGTATTGAGAGGAAGGCTGAGGAGAAAATCGCAGAATTAGAGTTAAAATTAAAAGCTAGGATCAGGCAAGAAAATAGTCAGAATAGGCCAGTTTTTGTGAATAGCACACACAGGGAGGTAGAACTGGGTAAGTTCAGCAATCGACAGGGGTGCCCAATGGAGTTCATGAACACTATAGAAAATAAATTCGGGGAGAGGTTGGAAAATGGTAGTATTGAGTGGTGCCAGGTAGTTGAAATTTTAGAACAAGTGTTTGTGGGGGAAACGAGGAATTGGTTTGCTGTCTACAGAGACAAGTTTACTGATATCAATGATTATAAAATGAAATTCTGTGAAAAGTTCTGGAATGAGGTTATTTAGTCGCAGCATCGTGAGGGAGTAGTATGTGGTAAATATAACCCTAAATGAAGCTCCACCATGACCGAATACTTTTTAGGGCAGGTATTAGTGTGTAAATATCTGGATGGGTTGAAGGGAGAAAGTGATGTGGTGAGGTTGCTACTTAGGCACTTTCCCTATAGGATCAAGGAGGCTGCTTGTATCCAGAATGTAAAGACTATATCACAAGTAGAAAATTTGTTAAGCATATTTGATGCACTAGGGAGAGGGGGTTATGAGGACAATTTCAATCGGAACCAGGGTAATAATAATAATAGACCTAATGAAGCCAGGCATCAAGAAGTTCAAGGGAACGGTGGCGAAGGGGCCAACGCTCAAAATAGAAATAATAATAATCAGCTAAATCAGAACAGAGGAAATGGCTATGGTAATCAGTATCAAGGGAGGAACAATGATTTCAGGGGAAATCAAGGGAGGAACAATGATTACAGGGGAAATCAAGGGAGAAACAATGATTTCAGGGGAAATCAAGGGAGAAATTATAATGACAATAATTACAACCAGAATAGGGGTCAAGGAAGAGGACAGCCTAGTGGTAGTAATATATAGCCAAACAATGACAACACAGCCCAGAACAACCAGACCAGTTCAGTAGTTAGTAGTACTACGGCCAGCTGTAGCGGTTCTTTAAACGCAAACCAGGCTGCGAAGTAAGGTCAGAATCTCAGTCTGTAGCATGCCCTGTCCATACAATTATACAGGAACCCTATGACCTAAATGTAAGAAATGAATTATTACATGAACTAAATGATGAAGGTATTATTCAGGAAGTGGTTATTAAGAGCCCCATAGTTAAATTTAACGTGTCCGAGGCTTACACAGATGTTTTAATTGATAGTGGTTGTATGAAGAGTTGCATAAGTAGGGCATTTTATGATAAAATGAAAGGAACTGGAGTAAATTTTGAGGAGATGCCAATTAAAAACACTTTTGTTATCAGAGCTGTTGGGAAGAGGTCCAAAGTAATTTCTAAGCAAGTTTTAGTAGACATTAAAATTAATAATCATGTAGAGAAGCAGATTTGCCTTGTAATTCCAAATTTAGTATTCAGTGTTATCTTGGGTTCAGAGTGGCTAAGTAGAGTGTCTGGTAACTTATGTTATGATGTAGGGAGTTTGAAATTTAAATGGGGGAGATTCTGAAGTAGAAGTAGCGTTCAATGACCATATTCAGAGGAGTAGTATTGTAGGTGTGATTTGTACTTTAAATGAGATATCGCCAGCCGTAGAGCGGGGTTCTCCATGTTTAGTGGGCAGTGTGATTACGAACGGAAGTCTAGAGGACTCGTTACGTGATGCTGCATTTCAGGGAAATATAGAGGTGGAACAATGTGTTCGGCTCTATGATGTGTTATGGTGTAATAGGAGAGTTTTTGAGGATCGCATTGGTATGGCCAATTGCTATACACATTCATTGAACGTTATTGATAGGTCAGTATTCACAGGACATAGATATCCTGTACCTTTCGCTTATCAGAGTGCAGTTGAGGCACAAATTAATCAGATGCTTGAAGATGGGATTATTGAGCACTCTAACAGTCCATATGTTAATTCTTTGATCACGGTACCCAAGACCGACGGCACGGTTCGTATTTGTTTAGACGCTCGTTTTGTTAACAGTAGAATTAGTTCAGATCAGCTGAAATCTATGTCAATAGAAGAATTAATGCAAACATTTGAGGGGAAGAAGTATTTCACTTGTGTAGATTTGAGTTCCAGTTTTTGGCAAGTGCCACTTATGTACGAAGATAGACCATTTACAGCTTTTAGTCATAAATATAACCTTTATCAATTTTGTAGAACACCTTATGGGTTAAAGAGTAGTTCAGCAGCTTTAATTAGGGCTTTAAACATCGCATTAGGGGATGACACAGGAGAGTTTGTAACCATTTACATAGATGATATGGTAATTAGTTCACGCAGTTTTGAGGAGCATCTACGTCATTTAGATATAGTTTTTCAGAAGTTAGATCAGGCAGGGTTCACTTTGAAGCTGTCTAAGTCGTCATTCTGTCAGTCAGAAGTGACATTTTTAGGTCATAGAGTGTCGAGTAGAGGTGTAACACCAGAAAAAAGTAGGGTTAATAAGATACTTAACGCAGAGGTGCCACAGAATGTTAAACAGTTAAAAACTTACCTGGGAATTTGCAACTTTTTCAGGAGGTTCGTTCTTAAATACTCAGGGTTGGTAGAACCATTCAGGGAATTGCTTAAAAGTGGGACTTGGTGGAGATGGGAGTCCAAGCATGATCAGGCTTTTAGAGCGCTGAAGGAAGGTTTTGAGAAAGCTGTAGTGCTGAAATATCCGTTAAAAGATAAGGAATATGTGGTTATGACAGATGCTTCACATATAGGCATTGCTGGAGTATTATGTCAGAGAGATGATGAGGGTAATCTGTGCATTGTATCTTTAGCCTCGCGAGGACTGACAGCAGTAGACAAAAGATACACGATTACTGAGTTTGAGCTTTTAGGTATTGTTTTCAGTTTAGGGAAATTTAGAATGTATTTAGTAGGGGGGAAATTTGAGATCCACACAGATCACCATGCATTACTGTATATGAGAACTTGTAAACTCAGTTCTAACAGAGTTAGTAGGTGGATTCTTGCTCTGCAGGAATACGAATTCACAGTAAAATATATTAAAGGTAAAGATAACATTCTTGCAGACATGCTATCGAGGGACACTAATTTATGTAGGGATTATCCTGTGGTTAAAGCAGAGGACGGTATTTTAATATGTGCATGTGTGGACAGTAGCAACAGGGCATCGTTATAGACACTGAGAAATATGCTAGTAGAGCAACGTGATGACGTCAAGTTAAAGGAGCCACTGGCTAGGTTGGAAATAGGTGAAGAAGAGTATGTGAAAATAGGACGGTTCACGTACAAGATGCAGGATGGGCTTCTTGCAAGGAAATGTAGGAATAATCGGTGGGCAATATGTGTTCCTGCCACTTTGCGGGAGGAGCTAATTTGGTTCATTCATAGGGAATTAGGACACTTTGGTGCTGCCAAGGTCTTCTATGAAATTGGTCGTGACTTCATTTGGAGTAAAATGGGAAGGGATGTTAGGAGGATTTTAGCTAAGTGTGACACCTGTCAAAGGAGTAAATATCCAGTTAAATATTTAGTGGGGGAGAGATCTGCAGTTCTCACCAGTAGTCCCGGCGAACTACTGTGTGTGGATTTATTTGGCCCGATCGTTAAAGGACAGTACGGCTACGAGTACATTTTTATAGTTATTGACGCTTTTAGTAAGTATGTCAAGCTATATACGCTAAGGAAAGCCACGGGACTAGCGTGTAACCGTCTGATCATTAATAAGTATGTACCTGAGTTTGGCATTCCTCTCAGGATACTATCTGACAGTGGACCACAGTTTACTGCAAAGAAATGGAGAACCAGTATGCAGGAAGCTGGTATAACACACGTTCATTCCTCTGTAAGGTACCCTCAGGGTAATTCTGCAGAGCGTCCATTAAGGGAAGTGGCTCGTCTTTTTCGGACTCTAGTGCATGACAAGCATGCGGCCTGGGTTGAACATCTTCCCAAGGTCGAACTTGGCTGAATTCTGTCCAGCATGAGAGCAC
This sequence comes from Meconema thalassinum, assembly GCA_946902985.2. NCBI lineage: Eukaryota > Metazoa > Arthropoda > Insecta > Orthoptera > Tettigoniidae > Meconema > Meconema thalassinum. Next base: position 347,801,421 of record OX336390.1, read on the forward strand.
GAAATTGACGCCATACGAAGTTCACTTCGGAAAAAGACCACAAAATGAACTAACGAGGGTGTTGGGATTAAATGAGGGTAAGCAACCGGGGATGGATTACATTGTCCAGTTGGCGAAACAGAATTTATCTAAGTCAGCACAAAAGAGAATTCGCCAACAAAAAGAAACTAAATTTGACCTATTCGAGCCGGGAGACAGAGTCTTACTTAGAGTGCCGAAACAGTCAAATAAGCTAGAGAAAGTCATGTCCAAGTTCTTTTATCTCTACGAGGGCCCATTTATAGTTTCCAAACGTATTGGCAAAACAGCATATGTGCAGGAAAATAGTGAGGGAAACAGATTATACGGGACGTATAATATACATAGTCTCCGAAAGTATGTGTCATAAAGTGAGGATGTTTAGCTGGCGAGCCAGCCTATCAACTGAGTAAGTGTGGTATTTGGTGCGTGGGAGGAGATGGTCTTCCAGGCAGGCGTATCAGAAGTCACACAGGGGGGTAGTATGTAAGTAAATGAGAGTTTTTAAGGTACAGGGAAATATGACGGGATTGTCGGATGCTCTTGAGCACTAAAATGTCTCGATACACCAAGGCCAGAATTTGGTAGCGCTGGTGAATTCCCATTTGTCCCCAAGAGATGGGTGAGCGCTTGGACAGGGTATTTTTGCTTAAGGCGTCCACGGGACAAAAGGTGGGCTATCAGAATGCGAGACAGTCCTTCATGAAACTCATACATAACGGCACACGTGATTTCTGTTTACGGCCTCGCCATGTAAGATTTTTAAGTGTGTAATTTAAGGTAATTTGTACAATGGTTTCATTTGTGTGAGGAGAACTGGTCTGTGTTGAGAACTAGTATTAAGTAGAATATGGTCTACGGGAACTTAACAAGACAAGGCGATTACGGCACAGAAATATTTGGTGTTATATGTAATGCGCATTTACTGTTTTTTTTTCAGAAGTCAATATTAATTTCATCTTTTATAAAGAGAGATCAAGTATTATGGTCACGAGGCGCTGGCACAATAGTGTGATCGTGTACTCAGTGATAAGTGAGATTAAATTTCACCATAAGGAAGGGACCTCCAGTGAAATTAGGAAGTTCTATGGTGATATAAATATATCAGAACACCTTCAATGCGTGTGATATGACATCATAAATACATAGTGCTCACACATTAATTATGTCTATTTTTCCAACATAGAGAAATTTGAGAGGCGGAAATATCCGTGGAACACTATTCTATATGAAAAACATTGGACTGGTTGCAAAGTGCAATCCATAGTGACAACAAACTTTGACGCAAAGTGCGTGAAGAAAAATTATGAGTGTATATATCTGTAATTTAGGGTGATTTCATTTATGTAATATGTATTTTGGATGGGGTTTATTAACGTGTCTGGGATAATTGGATAATGGACCGTCGTCACGGTAAATCATCCGATGATCCGAGGCGAATATGTAACGTGTTTTTCGAGGTTTTTTTATGCCACTGGCATAAGTCAGTAGGAAGCCATTCTATATTTATTTCCGCGGCAAATTGTTCAGCCAAGAGAATTTTTCATGTTAATTTATTATTATTATTAACTTATTATTATTATTATTAAGGTATTTTTGGAGCATTTTATAAAATTATAAGCTAACAGATAGGTTTTCTATGTCTTAGAAAACACTATCAAGCAAATTATTACGAACGACAATATCATAGAAAATTATATGATTACGGAATTTAACGGAGTTTCGTCAGTTAGGGTATATTGAGAGACATGAGTCACTGGGAATTCAAGTACAGGCTTAATCTTGTCGGGAAGCATGACGCAATCCTGCGTTGCAGCTTAACGAAAAGGCGGATGTATGGAACGGAAAACGACTTCAGCCTCCCGCCGAGTGTAGTGAGCCAGAGTGGGGAATTAGCGCGTGGGGAGCAGCCAATCAGTGGAGACCACGTAAGCTGGAAGTCGGCTGAAGAGTGGGGATGCGGAGGTGTTCATATATCGTTCGGCGCGCCATGGAACGAGGACAATCTGTGTAGAACTTGCCGCGTATGTTTGCACGCGGGAGTCGCTCCGATGTTCCGTGGAGTGGGGGACAATCTGTGAAAGACTTTACTAGTTCGGTTGCAAGTGTGGGTCGCTCCAATGTTCCGTGGAGTGGAGAACTATCTGTTTAAAACTTAACCAGTTTGGTTGTACGAGGGTATGGCTCCGAGGTTAGGACCATAAAGTCACCAAATCTACAAGTATATCATCAAATGTCGACGGAGATGTCGACGTCCAGGAGACTGTGGTAAGCACACAGCATCATCCAGTACGAGGGAAATGCTTTGGCAATTTCCAGTGGTAAGCGCGAATGACGCAGAAATACGCAATCTCTCATTTCTCTTTGTTTTATATTTCATATTTCAGTAACTTCATAGCTTGGGAATAAGAGTAAAATCAATAATTTATCAGACTCCGTTTTCACGTAATTTTCTATCGGTAATATTAAAATCGCAACGCTCCAATTTAAATTTTAAACTTATTATTATTATTATTAATTTTGCTATACTTGTTTTATATAATAAATTCATTTCTTTTACAATGCAATCTTTGCTTTCAGTAGGTAGCATTAGATATAGACCAATTCCTTCTCCTGATACAATTGTTTGTTGGGTTAATGATCAAATCATACCACGATCTGAGTGAATAAATTTTTGAAGGTGTTCTACCAGATCTAGACGTTGTTAAATACAAATTTAGATTTCAACATTGCGTTGAGGTCTTGGCGCCCATTAAAACAACATAGCTTAGGCAAAGGTAAACAGTTACATTTATCACCCAACAGTTAGGGGCAGCCAAACCGTTACACTTGTTGCTACCAACATGGGGCATTAATTAACGTTACATTATTACCCTGGTTCCTATTGAAATTGTCCTCATAACCCCCTCTCCCTAGTGCATCAAATGTGCTTAACAAATTTTCTACTTGTGATATTGTCTTTACATTCTGGATACAAGCAGCCTCCTTGATCCTATAGGGAAAGTGCCTAAGTAGCAACCTCACCACATCACTTTCCTCCTTCAAGCCATCCAGATATTTACACACTAATACCTGCCCTAAAAAGTATTCGGTCATGGTGGAGCTTCCTTTAGGGTTATATTTACCACACACTACTCCCTCACGATGCTGCGACTGAATAACCTCATTCCAGAACTTTTCACAGAATTTCATTTTAAAATCATTAATATCAGTAAACTTGTCTCTGTAGACAGCAAACCAATTCCTCGTTTCCCCCACAAACACTTGTTCTAAAATTTCAACTACCTGGCACCACTCAATACTACCATTTTCCAACCTCTCCCCGAATTTATTCTCTATAGTATTCATGAATCCATTGGGCACCCCTGTCGATTGCTGAACTTACCCAGTTCTACCTCCCTGTGTGTGCTATTCACAAAAACTGGCCTATTCTGACTATTTTCTTGCCTGATCCTAGCTTTTAATTTTAACTCTAATTCTGCGATTTTCTCCTCAGCCTTCCTCTCAATACTGTTTACTGTTACTTTAATGTTTCCTTCTGATTCTTCTACTTTATCATATAGCTTTGCTTGTTTCTCCTCAATCTTGCTAATGCTCTCTCTATTACTCTCTCTTAAATCATTTACTTCTGCAACTATTTGCCAGTGGACTTTCTCTATTCTACCCCCCAGCTGTTCCTTAACTTCTTTAGTAGCTACCTGAATTTTGTCAATTTCTCCCCCCAATTGGTTTTTGACCTGCTGTGTTTCCAGTTGCACTAGTTCTTTTAAATTTTCAGCCTGTGTACTGATTCTAATTGCTAACTCCTCCTGTACTTTTCCTAATTTTCTGTCTACATCTGCAATAATCTCTTTAGCCTTCTCTTCCATCACCCCCCTGATCTCACCTCTAATCAGTTCGAATTTATCACTGATCTCCCTACTGTTTCGTTCTAATTTAGCATTTAAAGTTTCAGTACTCTCTCTATTTTCCCTTCTATTTTGTTCTAATTTAGCATGTAAAGTTTCATTACTCTCTCTATTTTCCCTACTGTTTTGTTCTAATTTAGCATTTAAAGTTTCATTACTCTCTCTATTTTCCCTACTGTTTTGTTCAAGTTTAGCGTTGATTTGTTCCAGTTTAGCATTTAAAGCGTCTGTACTTTCTTTATTTTCCCTACTGTTTTGTTCTAATTTTGCATTTAAGGCATCACTACTAACTTTGTTCTGATACATAAACTCGAGAAGTAAAGTTTTTAATTCTGGTTGGCTGCCTACACTCCCTGTTTCAGTATCGGGATTTACCTCCGCTACCCCGGTACTACCATCACTCGACATACTGCTCGTATCATCACTCTCCAGTTGATGACCACTACGTAACTTCATCTGTTTTTCTTTCTCATCCCCCATAATGATATACACTGATAAAGACAAATAACCCCCCAAAATACAGGCACAGAAATATATATACTTCTCCTTCCACAAATGTTATTAGGTTTTCATCCCCAAGTTGTCGGCGACAATTGTAATGGTTTTGATTTGCTCCACGTACAGCGTACAAATGAAACGGTTTGACTGCCCCTAACTGTTGGGTGATAAATGTAACTGTAGACCTTTGCCTAAGCTATGTTGTTTTAATGGGCGCCAAGACCTCAACGCAATGTTGAAATCTAAATTTGTATTTAACAACGTCTAGCTCTGGCAGAACACCTTCAAGACTCTATTCACTCAGATCGTGGTATGATTTGATCATTAACCCAACAACAATTGTATCAGGAGAAGGAATTGGTCTATATCTAATGCTACCTACTGAAAGCAAAGATTGCATGGTTAAAAGAAATAAATTTATTATATATAACAAGTATTGCAAAATTAAAAATAATTATAAGTTTAAAATATATATATATAGGAGCGTTGCGATTTTAATATTACCGATAGAGAATTACGTGAGAACGGAGTCGGATAAATTACAGATTTTATTCTTATTCCCAAGCTATGAAGTTACTGAAATACTGAATTTAAAACAAAGAGAAACGAGAGATTGCGCATTTCTGTGTCATTCGCGCTTACCACTGGAAATTGCCGAAGCATTTCCCTCGTACTGGATGTTGAAGTGAGTTTCCCACAGCCTCCTGGATGTCATCATCTTCTTCGTTAGTTGATGATGTATATTTGTAGTTATGATGATTCTATGGTGCGAACATCGGAGCCAAACACTCGTACAAAAACACTGGTTAAGTTTTACAAAGATAGTCCTCGCCTCCACTGAACATCGGAGCGACTCACATGTGCAACTATACTGGTCGAGTCTTACACAGATTGTCCTCTATTCCACGGCGCGCCAAACGATATATGCCCTCGTCGGCTTCCCACTCCAGTGCCAACTTCCAGCTTACGCGGTCTCCACTGATTGGCTGTGCCACCCCGCTACTCCCCTCCTTAGGCTCAATACACACGGCGGGAGGGTGAAGTCGATTGCCGTTCCATACTATCCGCTTTTTCTTGACGCTGCAACCCCGGCTTGCGTAATGCTTCTTGACAAGAATCAGCCTGTATCTGAATTCCCAGTGAGTCATGTCTCTCATAATACCCTAACTGACGAAACTCCGTAAAATTCCGTAATCACATAATTTTCTATGATAATGTCGTTCGTAATAATTTGCTTGATAGTGTTTTCTAAGACATAGAAAACCTATCTGTATGCTTATAATTTTATAAAATGCTCCAAAAATACCTTAATAATAATAATAATAATAAGTTAATAATAATAATAAATTAACATGAAAAATTCTCTTGGCTGAACAATTTGCCGCGTAAATAAATATAGAATGGCTTCCTACTGACTTATGCTAGTGGCATAAAAACCCCTCGTAAAACACGTTGCAAGACCACTACAGTGAAAGTATCATATTTATTACAATAGTTATTAATAATTAAATATTAATGTCATTTTTCAAGTCCTCGTACTGCAGCTCCTTCACCTAGATTTTACTCGTATACAATAATATCTTCCTTGTCAAGTGAGCGACCCATGATTTAACCCATAGACATTCACTTTATCTTTCAGTTTCATGCATATACTGGTATTGCCATCACAGAATTTCAACTACCGTAATACAGTCAAGTGAACAAGAAACTGTCCTTCATCCATTTTGCTGAACTATGATAAAATATTTTATGATGTGTAATGGTGTGATTATTGCTTTGTATAACTTTTATAAAAGTTCAGTTTCATAAAATATTTTATAAAATTTATTCAACAATTTTCTTTGATAACTTAGTGTAATACAGGCCTAACACAAAGTACAAAACAACAACACAAATTCACAGACCTTACGGCATGGAACACGCACGTATTATGTTTCACTGGGCAACGTCGCACGTGTTTACTCGACCGAGCGCATTGTTCCCGTCGCTTGCTACGATACATTCTTCTCATATAACCACCTGATTAAATATCAATCGATATAAAAGCAATTCTCACAAGTAGATAAAATGTAGTTTTTTGTTTAGCCTTGCATTAATATGAGCCTCATTACAAGCCACATTTCATACTACTATGACCACCCAGGCCCGAGATAAAGTTGTTTTGCAAAATTCACAACAACTATTTTCAGAAACGTCAGATCAGATTAAAACTTCATATATGCGTTAACAATAAGTTCCTTTAAGACGTATTAAAGTTTCGTTACAATCAGATTAATACTTTTAATGTAATGAATGATCTTTCTAACTGAGCGCTCCGTGAACTTGTTAAGAAAAACCGGTACTTTTTTTGTTCAATCTGCTATAAAATTTTAACGAGATACTTTACTGTCTCATGGTTTAAAAATATTCGAGAAGATTCTTGAGAAAAGATTAAGGAAAATTATTGAACCCAAACTGCAAGAAGAACAATAAGGATTTAGGAAAGATAGATCAACTATAGACCTCATATTTGCACTGAAAATGATATTGGAAAAGCACTGGGAGAAAGATCGTAATTTGACATTTGTGTTTCTAGATATAGAAAAAGCATTCAATTTCTAGAACAACTATATGGGAGTGTCTTAAAAAGGAGAATGTGACTATGGAACTCATTCAGAGAGTAAAAATGCTTTATGATGACTGCTACAGCTGTGTTCATGTAGGAAATGGATATTCAGATTGGTTCCAGACATCTAGAGGAGTGCAACCCTTTCACCATTACTATTCATCACCATCATGGATGAAATCATAAAGGAAGTGAAGCAGAACACCAATATGGATCTTCAAGCATTTGCTTTTGCAGATGATATAGTTATCTGGAGAAATAGTGAGCTGGAAGTCCAGGAAAGGCTGAACGTCTGGAATGATCATTTGAAAATATATGGACTGAAAGTAAGTGCTACAAAGACTGCTGCAATGTCTGTTAACAGACAGAGAAGTAATGATAATATAATGCTGGAGGGTGTACATTTGGAAACAGTAAACCAGTATCAGGACCTTGGATGCTTAATATCAAGTGACAACAGAATACAGCTTTTTTTATTTATTTATTTATTTATTTATTTACATAGGTCCCAATGAGCCTGAGCTCGTGTTAGGGACAATCAAGTAACATAGTTACAGCATGGCATATATAATTTTTGTAACATTATATCGTTTAGTTTAATAGTAACTTATATTAGATTGCTAGTGACTAACTTTACAGAGATGATTCGGTATGATACATTGCATTGCTTACGGCTATTGGATATGGGCTATTCTTTTGTTTTCCTCTTAAATGTTTTTATAGAGAAACTTTCCCTTATGCCTAATGGTAGCGAGTTGTATTCCTTTATTATAGAGGACATAATTCCTTTAGTTCCAAATTTAATGGATTGGGAATGGCTGGTGAATATTAGATTTACTCCTCTTGTTGCATAATGATGAATGTCATTTGCATGGGTAAAATGGATGTGTGTGTGCATCAATTTGTTTTCTAATTTGTATACAAATACTGTTGCTGACATAGCTATTTGTTTTTGCAGTGGCATAATTTTAGTTCTTGAGTATAATTCATTTGAGGGTGTGAGCCAAGGAAATCCGAAGATAGGTTTTATGGCACGTTTCTGGAGTATCTCAAGTTCTTTTATCAGCTCCTTCTTACAATACCCCCATATGAAATGCATGTACATTAGATGTGAATGTATCAGAGCAAAGTATATATATTTCAATTGTTGGCTAGTAAGACAGCTATATCTTAATCTGAAAATAATACCTATTATAGGGCTGATTTTATGTTTTACATTTTCTACATGATTTTCCCAGGTCAGTGTACTATCTAGTGTTATGCCTAAGTATGTTGCCGATTTAACCCTTTCTATTTCTTTGTTGGCTATGTTGACTATGTTTGTGGTCTCAATCTTGTATGATGGTTTATGGAAGAATAAATATTTTGTTTTAGTGATATTGATAACCATTTTGTGGGCTCTCAACCAATCCACCAGCTTATTGAGATCATAATTAATATTTAGCATAATTTCCTGTTCAGATGCTCCCAGATAGAGTATAAAAATATCATCTGCTAATATTTTAAGCTTGCCTTTCAATTCTAATAATACTATATCATTAATATAGGCCAAGAAAAGAATTGGTCCTAAAACAGAACCTTGAGGTACTCCTGTGTCAATTCTCATTTGAGATCCTTTTACATTTTCGATTGCAACATATTGTTTTCTGTTTGTGAGGTAGTTCTTGAACCAATCATGTGCCACTCCTCTGATGCCTGCAAATTCTAGTTTATTAAGGAGAATCTTATGGTTAACCAGATCAAAGGCTTTCTGAAGGTCAATTAGTACACCAGCAGCTAGTTTGTTTTCATCTAATGCCTTTTCTTCATCAGTTACTACTTCAAATATAGCACTATCAGCTCCTCTATTTGGAATAAACCCATATTGGCAGTTTGCAAAGTAATCATTTTTCATAAAGAAATTCATAAGTCTTCGTTTAACAACGCTTTCTAGAACCTTGCTGATGGCAGATATAATATTAATGGGTCTGTAATTTGTCTCCTTTTTTTGTAGATCGGGACCACCCTAGAGACTTTACAGGCATCGGGGAATATACCAGGCATCAGTGAAAGATTTATTATTTTGACAAGATATGGTGTAAGGCCCTCAAGACACAATTGTAGCATGACATTAGTAGTGTTGTCCACACTTATATTGTTTTTGTGTTTTAGGGAGTTTATAATTGATTGTATTTCATTAGCATCAGTAGGTAACATAAAGATTGTCTTAGTGCTAGTAGTATTTTTATAGCTTGTAATGTCCGAGGTAGAACCGTTTCCTTGATTTTTCCATATACTGTTAGCAATATTGACATAATATTTATTAATTTCATCACATATATTTTCCTTTTTTTCGATATTTGTGCCGTCGAATATAAGTTTGACAATTTCATTTTTCAATTTCTTTGGCCTATTTATCATCTCATTAACAACACTCCACACTTCCCTCTGATTATTTGCATTTTGAATTTTTTGGTCAAAGTAGTTTCTTTGTAGGTTTCTCTTAAGTTTGGTTGGTTGGTTCTTAAGTTTAGGGGCTGCGACAACGCGGTCATGTAGCCCCGTGTACTTTGGGTGTGTGTAGAATCTGTCTGATAACCGGTGTTAATTGTGATGGCTGTATTAGTGTGTGTATCTGTTTTTTAATTTAAGTGCAGACTGCAACTTAGAATTTTTCAAATAGTTCCTACTTTTGCCGCCAAACGCCACCGTCAACGACTACTAGGCTTAGTTCAGAACTCAGCTACTAGACGCCACCGCAGTCGGCTCTTGGCAACGAACATAGAAACCTAAGAGCGTTGTTTACATTCTTAACCTATACAATTTAGTTTCACACAGGTGTAATTAGTGGAAAGTTCTTTAACATGCCATAAATCTATGACATGGGACCGCCGGCTTTACTTCCCCTCCGAAGGAAGGCATACTGAGGGATTTTTAACGCTCTTAAAAAATCCGACGGCTTCGGCCGGGTTTGTCTCTTAAGTTTAGTAACTTGGTTGCTAATAATTTTATATTCTTCTAAAATTTCTGCAGATGTTTTTTTAACTTTGGTTTTTGTATATATCTTATTTTTCCTGTGTATTAGTGCTAAAAGATCTTGTGTGATCCAGGGTTTTATTGGTGGGGCACTTGGCTCCTTATTCGTATATTTCATAGTACAGGCTTCTATTCCTTTATTAATAAAATCACAGAATTTATTGTAGTAGTCATTGATGTTAGTTTCATTGCATACAAATTCATGAGTTATTAAATATTTATTAAGTTTTTTGTAGTTTATTTTATCCTTTTCTATTGGCCTATCATCATATATTGAGTTCCTGTTTATCCTTTTGTTTCTCATTTCACAGATTAGCAAATGGCGATCGCTCAAATCATTATCAATATTATAGACATTACATATTTTGTCACAGTCGTTCACCGATACATGATCAATTAGAGTAGAGCTAGTTTGTGTTACATGAGTTGGATATTTTGTATTACATAAGACTAGACTGTATGATTTGAGTAGGTTAATATAAGGTGCGTTCAAAAAGTAACGAGCCGGAGGCTGTAATGCGCAAACCGGTGATGACATCGGCTAATCGTGGCGTGTGTAACAAGGTGTGGTTCCGTCCAGAGTGTGGAAGGTCACAGCCCGTCGCTAGAGGGCATGCGTGCACGTCACGTGACAATACAAAGCGAGCAGCAGCATGCATCAATCGTCCAACGCGGCCAGTCGCATTACAAACAGTGACATGGAGGCGTCAAGCAAAGAGCAAAGAGGTGTTGTTCGGTTTCTGACAGCGAAATGAGTAGACGGAGCGGACATTCATCGCCGAATGTCGCAAGTGTACGGCGAACACTGCATGTCCCTTCCAAGGGTCAAGGCGTGGCACAAGCGCTTCAGGGAAGGACGGGTGTCGTTAGCCGATGAAGCCCGGTCTGGGGCATCCCCCTGCATTACCGATGAAAACGTCCAGCTGGTTGATGCACTCATTACCCAGGACCGCCGAGCAACAGTGAACGCCAGCCGCCGTGGTCGGATTGAGCGTCGGAAGTGTGCACACCATCATGAAGGAACGACTGCACTTGCGGAAAGTGTGTGCCCAATGGGTGCCCCACATTCTTCAATCACACCAGTAAGCATGTCGAATGGCCTCCTGTCTTGGTCTTGGTTGGAGCATGCTGCTGCTCGCTTTGTATCGTCACGTGACGTGCACGCGTGCTCTCTAGCGACGGGCTGTGACCAGGGACGTATTTCTCACTAGGCACACTAGGCACGTGCCTAGGGGCGGCACGGCCTGGGGGCGGCACAGCCTGACGTCCGACGGGCGCCGCGGCATCAGGTGAATTGCCGTGCCAAGCGCCAGGCGCAGTGACCGAGAACGGCAGTCAAAGGGAGCTTACTTTGCATTTTCTCACGTAAATTTGAAATCTAAATACAATTCATAAACTAAAAAAAATCTCTTTTACAAGTCAAGTGTGAAGTTTTGTTTTATTTAATATGGGTATATTTTATGCCGGTAGTCAACAGACTGGCAACACTGCCAGTCAGTGGGGATACAGCAGACTGTCAAAGCTAGTGTATTATAAGTCTGAATTACCAATAAAGCTCGCTGACAGCTGTCAAAGCTAGCACGTGGGGAAATGCTGCGTTGCCACTGAGGCAGATCATGACACATAACATTCCAAGAGGCTTGCAGGAAGACACAAATACTGTGGAAGTTAGCCCCCTGCCTGGCGGTCTAATGACCGTGACGAGTGAAGACACACTGAGTCAAACCATGTGCTTATTGCTGTGTCGGCATACATTGCAACATTGCTCACTGTTGCCATGGAGACCGTTACCCCTCTCGTCTCCACTCCTCCCTCACCTCACCCATCAAGCGTATGACAGCTTTCACCGAGCATCTTTTGTAAATCAGATTATAGTCGTTCGCTTAACGTCTTCACGTTCAGTTGTTATCCTTACCAAGTCGTTCACATTGCCACATTGCTTAGATAAAATAAGTGTGTTATAATTTTATTTTTTTATAATGTTGAACTAAAAAGTACCAATGAGTGAAAAACGTCGGAAGCTTAGCGGTTCAGGTTACCGCAAAATCGCAAGTGAAAAACGTGAAAAGAAACTAACTTTTTGAAAAATATTAAGACGGTTGACAGTTTTTTTAAACCTCTTGAAAAATCCAACGAGAGTGGACTGAGTGGAGAAGGCTGCTCATCTTGGGATCAGTTCAATTTCAACGAACGTGGTTCAAACAATGAAAATAATGATCAAGCAACAAGTGCCCCTGAAACGGATAATTTTACATCGAGTGGTGATAACGAACGTAGTTCCGACAGTACACAAATAAGTAAAAGTTCAAATGATTCCGTTTCACAACAAACTGATATAAATTTTACTGTTAGTGACGACCCCATTGAGTGGAAAATAAATGACATCACGATCGAAGTATTATTACACAGAGGAATCAATCAGTATAAAGATTGTGATTTTAAAAACTCTAAAAGGGATTTTGGCAATAAAACCAGATATTTAAATAAACAAATCTTTAGTAGGAAATTACAAAATGGAGAACTCATTTCAAGAGATTACTTGGTGTATTCAAAAGGCACAGGTTCGTTATTTTGCGCTTCCTGCAGATTATTTGGCTTTCAGAAGACGTGTTCTAAACTAGCCAGTGAAGGTGTTTCGGATTGGAAAAATATTGGAGCGATTTTGTCTGCACATGAAAGCTCACAAGAACACATCAATTCTGAACTGGCACTTTTGACCCGCAAGAGAAGAATTGGAACGCTAGACAGTCAATACGATTCCATCGTCGAAACTGAAAGGAAGTATTGGAAACACGTTTTGGAAAGAGTGTTCGCTGTGGTGAAAAAGCTGGCAAGCCGAGGACGTCCGTTTCGAGGAGCTGATGAAACATTTGGGTCTGTACACAATGGGGAGTACATGATGTCACTGGAATTAGTAGGGGAATTCGATCCTTTTCTCGCTGAACACATATGTAAATTTGGTAATCCAGGTTCAGGGAAAACGTCCTATCTGTCTTCATTTATTTGCAATGAGGTAATTGTTCTGTTAGCCTCTAAAGTTAGAGATATCATAATCAGTGAAGTGAAACAAGCGAAGTATTACTCCATAATAGTGGATTCAACGCCTGATATAAGTCACACTGATCAGCTTTCATTTGTTTTGAGGTTTGTACAAGAAAATGGCAATCCTGTTGAACGCTTTCTCATGTTTTTGTCGAATACTGGGCACAAATCCGAAGACTTAGCCAATGCTGTTATGGCTGTTTTAAGATAAAATGCCATCGATCTATCCGACTGTAGAAGGCAATCATACGATAATGCTAGCAACATGTCAGGCGTGTATAGTGGCTTACAAGCTAGAATAAAGGATGAAAATCCCAAAGCACCGTTTGTTCCTTGTTCGGCACATTCACTTAACCTTGTAGCTTGCCACGGTGGGTGAGTGGATAGCGTGTCGGTCTACTAACCCCAAGATTGCAGGTTCGCCCCTGACCGTGGTAAGTGATTTTTGAAAGGCGGCAAAAATACGATACGCATGTCACACGATGTTGGCATGTCAAAGAACCCATTTGAATTCAGTAGGCCGAGTTCATAATGGCAAAATTAATCTCGGGAGTTTCCGCCAGCACAAAGTTCCTCATTTCTCTACTAGAAAGTGCTCTTGTGTTCAAGGAGATTAGATATCTAACATCTAACCTCCTTGACTTTCATAGTCAAGGAACTACGAAATTCGACATGCAAGCTACCCTCTGGGTGTCAAATAGCAAAGCTTGCACCAGGCACCCGAGGCCATACGATATTATTATTATACTTAACCTTGTAGGTACGTGTGCTGCAAGCTGATGTCCAGAAGCATGTGCTTTCTTTAACCTTATACAAAACGTTAACAACTTTTTTGTTGCATCTATGTAGAGATGGGAAATTCTAGTTACCTTTAGTCAACCTGAAAGTAAAACTCTTAAGGGTTTGTCTGAAACAAGGTGGAGTGCTCGTGAAAGTGCATGTAAAGGGCTCTGTGAAAACTTAGACGGTGTTATGCTGGCTTTAAAGGACTATGAAGAGAACACTAATGAGAAGCCGTTGGTAAGAAGTGAAGCCACGGGACTTTTGAGATCATTGAATAGGCTGGAAACGGTATTCATGATGGAACTTTGGAGTGATATATTGGACAGGTTTGAACAAGTTAGCCAAACTCTTCAGAAAATAGAAACGTCTATAGAAAGAGTTGTGAGATTGTATGATTCTTTAGTCCTTTTTATTGATTCTCTCCGAGGCATGTTTGCCGTACATGAAGAAAGGGCTAAAAAACTGTGATTTGGACTATGAGACTTGCTACAAACGTCAAAAAAAGAGAAAATTCCAGGCTGACGAAAACAAAGAAACTGAAATACTTCTTGAAGGACGTGACAAATTTAGAGTTGAGACATTTTATGTAGTTCTCGACCAACTAAAAACTGAGTTGCAGAAGCGGAGAAACGCATATGGTGAAATAGCAGACAAGTTTTCAGTTTTTAACGATCTGTCCTCCTCAACTGAAACAATAATAGAGCTTGCAAACAAACTTCAGTCATTGTACGCCAATGATCTAGAAAAGTCATTTTCAAATGAATGTGTACATTTTTCTTGTCTGTTGAAGAGTAGTGGATTTAGAAACAACCCACTCGTCATGATGAAATATATTAGAGAAGAACAACTCCAATCGACATTCTCCAACATTGATATAGCTCTTCGTATGTATTTGTGCACAGCTGTTTCCAACTGCTCAGCGGAACGTTCATTTTCTGTCTTAAAAAGAATAAAGTCTTGTCTTAGATCAAGGATGAATGAAGACAAATTAAACTCGTTGGCTATTCTACACATCGAGGCTGAACTTTTGAACAGTGACAAGATGAAAGTTGAAGATCTAATAGAGGAGTTCTCAATTATGAAATCCAGGAGAAAATCTATGTAAATAAAAAACGCCGCTGGTGCAGATGTACTGTATTGATGCATAAGATATGTGTATTGATTTGCTAGTTTTTAACATCTAATTTTGTTCTTAATTATGAACATTGAATTATGTTTTTAAAAATTGTAAAATCCTTAATAGACTTGATGTATCATGTATTGTAGCTGATACAAAGACTTAACAATCATTTTAAAACTTTATCAAAGTGTAAAGGAAACTTTTCTACTGAGTAAATTTAGCCTATTGGAAATATGCCAGTTTGTAAGAATATTCTTAATTCTTATGTAATTAAATCAATCTTAGATCAATAACTTTTAGTTTTTATTAACATCAACCCCACAATTTAGATTACGTTTTTTTAATAATCAATCTGCTTTATATACAATCAATAATGTCTAAAATTAAAATGACGTGCAAGATTTATCCTATACTCAGCCGTCCAGCGGGGCTTACCCTTACTCGGACACAAATAAAGCCAACCGGCCGATGAATTAGATGTTTCATTAGCCGGTCGTCTGCATTTGTGTGCGTGCGTGAGTTAAGGATCACTCTCAGGTGCCACCCCCACCCCTGGACGACCAACGTGGGAGGGGGGGGAGGGGTCAGAATGTGCCTAGGGGCGGCAGATATGTAAATCCGTCCCTGGCTGTGACCTTCCATGCTCTGGTCGGAACCACACCTCGTTACACACACCACGATTAGCCAATGTCGTCACCGGTTTGCGTATTCCAGCCTCCGGCTCGTTACTTTTTGAATGCACCTTATATAACTACTAGTATATCTGTCCCCAAATAATAGATCGATATTCATATCACCTAGTATTATAACAGGATTCGTTGAGTAAGAACTAATAATTACTTCGAGATCAGTTAGAAAGTGTGGAATGTTGCTTTTATGAGGGTTATAAGCAGTGATTATATTGTATTCTTGATGGCCTTTTCTCACAGTAATATGCAGTATGCTGTGGGCGGAATTTATTTCCTTTACAAGGGTACTGCTACATTTGTTTGAAATATACAAAGATACTCCCCCTCCAGTTTGCTTTCTAACTATGTGATATGCAACATATTTCGTAATATTGAAAAACATTTTTGTTTGTTCTGTTAACCAATTTTCTGAGATTACTAGGTCATATACCCCTTTGATTCTGTCTAAAATTATTTGGATATCATCGAACTTGTTTTTTATTCAGAAATCAAGTCAATTATATCAGCAATTTCGATTTCTACTCTGGAATGAGCAAGTGCCACTAAGATCAAACAAACTCTGTTTCGAACATACTTTGTCCCTATATTGACTTATGGGTTGGAAACATGCACAACTACCAAAAAAGATGACAGCAGACTTCAGGCTTCAGAAATGAAGATTCTAAGAAGCATGCTTCAAAAACCTAGGAAAGACAAAGTAAGAAATGAGAAGATAAGAGAAAAAGCTGGAATAAATCAGTCCCTGAAGGAGACCATAACAAGGGGACGTTTGCGATGGTTTGGTCACGTCAAACGTATGACAGAAGGAAGAATTGCAAAACAATGGTTACCGGTACATACTGAGATTACTGGAAAGAGACATGTTGGAAGACCTAGGAGGAGATGGCTGGACCAAGTGAAGGAAGATATCACATCCAAAGGAATCAACTGGGATGAAGTCTTGAAGGAGCAGTGGTACATGAATAGACTAAAATGGAGAGCGCTCGTAAACCACACCCGAGAAACTGGAGTGGAAACTTGATGATGATGATGATGAGAATGCAAATATTTAATCTATATCGTTAAACGAAAAATAAAACAAGGAAAAGTTTGGTGTAGGTTGTTCTTATGTAAGACTAAGGGTAAAGGTTTTATTGACCTCTAAACTCGAGTATCTATACTTATTTCCCCGACAGTAGGATCACCGCTGCCCACCCTGAATGGGGAAGGCCCTTGAAAATGTGGGCTAAACATCGGTAGTCACTTCCGAAACCTGTCTGGGAAACCGCACTCAAAGGGAACAGACTCAACATTGATGTCATTGCCCTGAGTGGAACCAGATTCACGGGAGAAGGAAAAATCATTGAGGCTTCATCAGGCTACACCATCTTCTGGAAAGGAAAGAAGGAAAATGAACGTCGCGTTCATGGTGTGGGTTTTGCAGTAATGACCAAATTGGTGAATGATCATCGACTCGTTCCCATTGCAGTAAATTAAAGACTCATGAATCTCCGCATACCTCTTTAAGGAGGCAGGTTCATTACTCTCATCTCTTCATATGCCCCCACTCTTACGGATGACGATGATTCTAAGAACAGCTTCTACCACCAACTGAACACAGTCCTCACTAAGGTGCCTTCTACAGATAAGCTTGCAATACTAGTTGATTTCAACACCAGAGTGGGGAGGGACAGCCCCTTATGGGGAAAAGTCGTGGGTAAACATGGAATTGGGAACTGCAATGCTAATGCGCCCTTACAAAGAGAGATGCATCAAGACTGCAAGCATCAGAGATGACATTTCTTAGATCCACCGTCCAGAAGACCAAGATGGACAAGTTAAAGAACGAGGAGGTGAGGAAACAAGCTCGAATAAATACATCCCTATTGACCGACTCAGCACATCTAGACTACGGTGGTACGGTCATGTGATAAGGATGGAGCCTACAAGATCAGCCAGAATAAATTTGGAAAGACAGGTGGGTGGAAAAAGACTTGTAGGAAGACCTTAAACCCAATGGCTGGACAGTGGATGATGTTCTCCATGACAAGTTGTATATGGACAGGTTGAAGTGGAAGAGGCTCATAAACAGTACCCGGGAAACTGGAGCTGTACATGATAATGATGAATGCTAATAGCCTGTGTGCTGAGCATGAGCTCTTTATCACTAATATCCAGTTCCAACTGCCAAATCGCTTCAAGACCACATGGATGCACCCACGCTCTAAACATTGGCATATGATTGATTATGTCATTACCTGACAGTGCGACAATAGTGATGTCCTAATCATGAAAACAGCCCAGAATATTGATGACTGCTGGACAGATCATAAACTTCTAATTAGTCGATTCAGGATTACTATCCATAAAAAGCCACGTACCCATTTCATGAATAAAACAAGGAAGAAGTTCAACACCTCTAAGCTTCATCTTGATAGCGTTGCCACAGAATACCAAAACTCTGTTCTAGAACAACTAACTCACAATCCAATCAACACAAAGGATGTAGAATGTGAATGGACCACACTTCAAAATATCATTAAAGAGTCTGCACAGAAAGTCATTGGCTATGAGGAAAGGACAAGACTGGTTTGAAAATAACAATGAAGAAATCTTGAACCTCATCAAAGCCTATCTGTTTCTCAAGATCCATCCTCCAGAGAGAAGAAATTTCGTTTTCAAGATCTAAAACAGAAGTGTCAGTCTGAAATCAGGGAAATAAAGAACAACTGGTGGCAGCAAAAAGCAAAAAACTTCAGAAATTCTTGGATATCAGGGACTTACACAACTTCTATGCTGGACTGTAAGAGCTGTATGGACCGGTTCGATCATCATCAGGAACCTTGAAAGCTTTTGAAAACTCCACTATTCTTACAGACAGCCAGGACATCTTGAAAAGATGGAAGGAGCACTTCAGATCACTCTTGAACCTCAGTTCTGCTGCTGACGATTTTCTTCAGCATATACCTCAACATACTCCCCAACCCTGGATGGACACTCCTCCGAAATTTCAAAGAGTTTATCAAAGCTCTCAGCATAATGAAGACAGGGAAGGCTCCTGGATCAGACAACATTCCTCTTGAACTCATTCAATGTGGAGGCTTACCTCTAAAAACCCGGCTTTTCTATCTTTTTCTTCTAATTTGGGAAACCAAAAATGTTCCTGCTACCTTGGAAATCTCCAGAATAGTTACAATCTTCAAGAAAGGTGATCGCGGTATCTGTGGCAACTACTGTGGTATTTTCCTGCTTGCTATAGCTGGAAAAATATTTGCTCGAATCTTACTGAATCAACTTCAGGTTGTTTCGGAGAGGTTACTACCTGAATCTCAGTGTGGATTTCAGGTCTCTCGTGGTACAATCGACATAATCTTCTGCGCAAGACAACTTCAAGAGATGTGGAGAGAACAAATGGCACCTCTATTCTTTGTGTTCTATGACGTTGAACAGGCCTTTGATACGGTTTCTCATAGCGCTATGTGGATGGTTTTGAGGTGCTTTGGATGCCCCAAACATTTTGTTCGTTTGATCCAAACTCTCCGTGATGGCATGGTTGGTCAGGTACTATATCAGAATGATATCTCAGAGGAATTTCCAATTACAAATGGACTCAAGCAAAGATGTGTACTTGCACCTACACTTTTTGCCCTGTACCTGGCAGCTATGCTTTATGAGACATCACCTGCAAACAACTCAGGTGTGGAAATTAAATTTCGGTAGGAGGGGGGTCTCTTCAACCAGGCCAGACTCCGCTCCAAAAGATTAACCTATTCCACTCGGGTCACAGAATTGCAATACACAGATGAAAATGCTCCTCCAGCTTACACACCAGAAGAGCTTCAGCAGTCTGCCAACTGTTTCAAAAGAGCTTATGAACGTTTTGGCCTGACTGTCAACATTCAGAAGACCAAAGTACTAACTCAGCCTACTCCTGTAACCACCCCTCAAGATTTTATATTAACATATCTGGCTCAGCTCTGGAAAGGGTGGAACACTTCTCGTACCTTGGTAGTATTCTATCAGCAAACTGTATCTCTGAGAAGGACGTGGAAAACAGAATACAGGCTGCCCTTGTGGCTTTTGGACGCCTCTTACATCATGTGTTCCTGAACAAAGATCTAAGTATCTGCATGAAAGTATTGGAGTACCAAGCTGTTGTTATTTCAACATTACTCTACGGATGTGAAACCTGGATCCTATATCGCCGGGACATCAAGAAACTGGAACGCTTTCATCAACAAAAACTTAGATCCGTCATGAACATCAAATGGGATGACTATAGAACTAATAGAGCAGTCCTTGAGAAAGCAATGCTAAACAGTATTGAAGCCACCATTGTTGGTCATCGGCTTCGATGGGCAGGCCATATCTATCGTATGAGTGACAGCAGACTCCCTCGGCAAATCCTGTATATTGAACTCAACACTGGCAAGAGGCCATGTGATGCTCCTTTAAAACAACACAATGACCAACTTTAACAGACCATGAGAAGAGTAGAAATAAACCCAAATACTTGGCATACTCTTGCACTGGATCACCCTCGCTGACGTGCTACCATCTCAGCTGCAGTTGCACAGTTTGAACAGGAACGTTGAAGACAGGAAGAGGAAATTCGCCAGAGAAAGAAGATACGTCAAACACTACCACATCCTCCACCCTCCATCGGATGCAATATATGTGACCGCATGTTTTATGCTAGAATTAGTCTGATAAGCCATCAGCGCCATCTTCATCGTCTGAACTAAGGATTATGGAACTGTAGGCGAGAAGCGTAAACTCGGACACGATTGGCCGACGACGATACTGCTCGTAATATTCCTCCCGCTGTCCAAGTTTCCTACTCTATACGATACCTACCCCCGCAAAACCGTTGTTTGATTTAGTGCTGATGACCCTATAGTCTTCTGACCAAAAGTCCTGTTCTTCCTGCCAGCACATTTCACTAATGGCAACCAAATCCAACCTCAACCTATCCATTTCCCTTTCTATGTTTTCTAACCTTCCACTGCCTAGCAGACTTCTAACATTCCACGCTCCGATCTGTAGAATGTCAGATTTCTCTCTGTCACTTCTGTGATGTGAACCCCCTCTCGAGATGTCCCCACCAGGAGATCCGAGCAGGGGACTAGTTTACCTCCGGATTGGAATTTTACAGTAGAGGAGGCCATCATCCCATGTAATTATGTATAGAGAGGTGTATATCCTCGGGAATAGCATTACGGCAGTAATTTTCCATTGCTTTCAGCTTTAAAACATCTGTCTGTTAGGTAGTCAGCCCGAAGGCGGTTGGATCCCAAAAAAGTACCGCCGTTAGGTTATGTGGGTAGATATATTGAGGTTTTATTATTTTCATATTTTACGCCCACATTGGAGCACTTAAATCAATGCATTTAAGTAAATTTCTTCTTTTTCTCCTCTCAGAACTTTCTCACCCTCTCCGACCTGGAAGCCCTTTGTGTGTCCGTTATAGTATATTGTTTCCGTTCAACTGTTATTAGTTTGAGACTTATGCTTTTGTTCTTCAAAATCCTCTTCTCTTCTCTGTCTTTGATTTGTTGCCGAGTTATACCCAATTCTTTCAAATCATCCTGAACTTCTTTGAATCAATTATTATTGATTTTATTTTTCAAAAAGTACGGTAATCAAATAGTTGTTTCAATATCCTGGTTTCTGGCAGTCTTGATATGTGACAAAAAAAAAGGAAATTCTTCTTTTACGCATTGTAGTTATTATTGATTCACATTCACGATAGACGATGTTGTTAGGCAACAATCTCCACTGTCCATCAACTTGGTGTTTTTTGTTAAGAATTGTTCTAATAATTCTTCTGTCAGTTTTCTGTAATTTGTCTGTTGTAGATTTTACATTCAATTTGAATTAAGTTTCACTAGCATAAGTTGCCTCTGGTTTAATTATGGAATTATAGTGTTTCAGCTTAGTGTTTATCGAAAGAGATTTCTTTTTATAGGTTGGCCAGGTAAGTCTTTGTGCTTGTTTAAATTTAGTTGTTCTGTATTCTATTGCTTATTTTTCATTTGAGTTCCATGTTATTACACTGACCGGCAAAAAAAGTGGAACAGTTAAAAAAAGTAATATAAATAGTATAAATCTAGCCTTGAAAAAGATTTAATCACATTTTAAAAGCTTTTTATGCATTATCTCAAAACATCCGTGAATAGAAATTGATAATATGACATTTCTTAGGGTAGTTTATTACCACCAATTACCCCCAATCCTCGATGAGCCTATCTTAATGGTTTTATGGCGGGAAGCGGACTGGAAGCGTTTAAGGTTTATGAGTGTTGCCGCTCGCTTATTGTTGTTCTAGGGATAACAACTGGCACTTGTTGAACACGTGTGAACCATTGTCACACATTTTAGCAAGTTATCCATTTGCAGTTCACACTAAAACATGCCTCTTATAGCCGTGAAGAAGCTGCACAGGCAGTTGCATTGGTGGAGGATGGCCGCAGCTTCCGTTATGTTGTTGGGGTCATTGGATCATCTCTCGGTAGCCTTCACCGTGCAGTGCAACGTTACAGAGAACTCCAAACTAACGACAGGAGACGAGGGTCAGGCCGTAGAAGATGCACAAGTGCCAGGGATGACAGATTTCTCACCCTGCAAGTTCTGCATGATCGCCATACCACACCAGTCCAGGCACGAAATCAACTGGAAAATGTCAGAAATGTGAGAGTGAGTGAGCGAACAGTAAGAGGAAGGTTTGAAGAAGCTCATCTTTCGTCCAGGAGACCTGCACGTGGACCCGCACTCGAACGGCATCACAGAGAGGCGCGTCTTCGCTTCGCAAGGCAGCATCTGGGATGGACCCACGAGCAGTGGGCCTCTGTTCTCTTCACTGACTAGAGTCGCTTTAACCTTATATCTCCTGATGGAAGAGAAAGAGTGTGGAGAAGGCGCGGGGAGAGGTACAGCCCTGTTGCTTTCTCCTCCAGGACTCCATTTGGAGGTGGCTCGGTTATGGTGTGGGGTGGCATCAACGTTATGGCCCGCACTGAGTTGCTATGCATTGATCACGGGACGCTCAAATCCCAAAGGTACATCGAAGAGATCCTGATGAACCATGTGATGCCCTTTGCGTCTTTCATTGGTCAGAATTTCATGCTGATGCAGGATAATGCCCGCCCTCATACTGCTCGCTGTGTTGTAATATCTGCAGGAAGGGGAGATTCAAACCCTGGACTGGCCAGCTTGTAGTCCTGACTTGAACCCCATCGAACATGTATGGGATACACTTGGAAGGAACGTCAGATAGCATGACCACACCACCTTGGCACAACTGAGAACATCGCTGCTGGAGGAATAGGATCGCATCCCGGCAGATGCCATTCGACGAGTTGTGAACAGTATGCCTGAGCGTTTACAAGCTGTCATAGACGCTAAAGGTGGAAACACCCGTTTTTAGTGACCAGTGTTCTCTTGCAGTGCAGTGCAAACATTAATACTGTTTTGTTTGGCAATATGTTTGATAAACACCAGCCCAAAAGAGCATTACTAAAAAATAGAAAATTGTAAGATTTGCAAAATGTAACGAAATTTGTGAGTTAAAGCGTGTTGTAAAACATGATTCGGTATTTTCTGTTGCCAACCATCTAAATTTACATGAATAATGCAAATATTGGAAAACAGATACATTTTAGTGGAATAAATTAAGAAATTACATAAAAAATTAAAGTGTTCACTTTTTTTTGCCGGTCAGTGTATTTCCCCAAGATATTTAAATTTCTGAACAATTATAATCTCTTTATTATTGTTCAGTTAAACGACTGGTAGATCAACTTTAAAAGTTGGCATCATTTCTGTTTTTTTCAAATGAAATTTGTAATCCCATTTTTTAGGCTATAATTTCTAGTTGTTCAATTTGAAATTTAGCCTCTTCTATTGTATTTTCAAGTACCGGTAATGCTAAATCGTCCACAAAAGCAAGGCAGTTGAGTTTAATATCTCTACCGAACTTGATAGTCGGTTGACATTTCTTGTTCCATTCACGCATAACCTTCTCCAATGCACAATTAAACAACAATGGTGAAAGTCCGTCTCCTTGTCGGAGTCCAGTTCTTATAGTGAATGATTGTGATAATTCACCTCTAAATTTAACTTTTGCCTTCGTATTTCTGAAAGTCATACTAATGAGGTTAACGAGTTTTTGTTGTAAGCCAAATTCTTTAAGGCATTTCAGTAATGATTCACGATGGATACTGTCATATGCTTTCTTAAAATCTACAAACGTGATGACTAGACCCTTATTTCGAACTCTTTGGTGCTTCATTATCCATTTTAAACTAATGATTTGATCCAGACAGCCTCTACCTGGTCGAAATCCTCCCTGATATTCTCCAAGTTCTTGGTCGAGTTGTTCTTGGATTCTTGTGTATATAATCTTAGATAAAATCTTGTATGTAATATCAAGCAAGGATATCCTCCGATAATTATTTGGATCGGAGTGATCACCTATCTTATGCAGCGGGTGAATTATCGCTGTATTCCATTCCTCGGGAAGCTTCTCCGTGTTCCAAATATCAATGATGTATATATGTAGGTTTTGAATAGTCTGATCAGTAGCATTCTTCCATATTTCTGCTACTATTTGATTCTCTCCTGATATTGGTCGTAGTTCATTGACATTGGAAGAAAAAAAAGCGCTTATCACGTAATGCATTCATAACCTCTCCGGGTGGGTTGCTGACCAGTGGAGGCTTTTGTCTAATTCAGTACTTCACAAGGAAACGAAGAATTGCATTCTTTGGACACATTTCCCGTTTACCGCATACTAGACTCCTAAAACAACTTTTTGATTTCTTTTGGAACAGTAAAATAAAAACCACATAGTTTAAAGAAATACAATTGGATTTAGAAGAATTGAAAATTACTAAGCATCAAATTGAACATAGAGAAGAGAAGAGAAGAGAAACAAATTCTGAATAACAAATTCACAAGACAAAAACTCAAAATTTCACAGCATAAGCAATATATTAAATGAGCAGAAGAATGGGCCACGTGATCATCCAGGATGAAGAAGTTTTGGGAAAGAAAAAAGTTGTCAAGTGTTAAAAGTCGAATTCTTTTGTTTTCTGAAGACTTTGTTGTATAAGGTTTGATCTTAGTGCTCCAATGTGGGCGTAAATAAATAAATACAGTGAACCCTAACTATTTAGGGCTTCACTAATTCGGATGATTCGGATAGATTTTCATCGCTGCAGTAATGCGCCAGACATCATTCGCACCAAGGCCATCTATTGTAAAATGTCGATCGTATCCTCCGCCCTTCCCATCCACTCCACTCGCGGCCAATAATAAGTACCATTTATGTATCATTATTGGCCACAAGCACGCAACAAAGGCAGTGCCTGCTCAGTTCGCTTTTAGAAGCCCACATGACGAGTTACTGTTACATTGCATTAAATTCTATCTCTATGATTGCTTAAAAGTGTTTGGAAGTGTCATATTGTTGTCCTCGCTAGAATACAGTAACTAAGATGAGTGTTAGTGGTAAATAAACGTCTCTACGTTTAGAAGACAAAATTTATACAGGGTGTATCTTAATTATACCGACAATAATTCAGGGATGCTCTGCGTGTTATGTAAAGGACGATGCCGCATTCGGATTGGCGGAGAAAATGAGGTTACTCTGTTACTTCCGGGTGCGCGATTCAAATCGACGAACTCGCCGTATTTGCTGAGCCAGAGCGCAAGCCGCTGGCCACTGGTGTGCTTCAGGCAAGGGAAGGGAGTGTGATAGAAGGAGACAGAGATATGCTGGCGGGAATGCGCAAGTTTCCCTGTTCGCCTCGCGCAGAATTGTCCTTGTCCCGTTGAGGCAATATCCAAATTTGTTTACAAGCGGCCGTAATCGCACACACAGTAATAAAGACACACTTGTCAGTCATGAAATGTACCTGATAGTTTCTCTTCTCGTCTGTTCGTCTCAATAAATTTATTATTTGACATACGCAAAGATGCAGTTGTACAATCATGTATTTATTTACTCACAACATTGTTAATGGAATGAAATACAGAACGAAAGAAACAATACACCCAATGGTTCGATTACAGGAAATGTTCAATATTTCCCCCTCCAACTTCGATGCACAGTTCGCAGCGGTACAATGCCGGCCCAAATATTAACACTAAACCTATTCTCGAATGAGCGAACCACAGTTCCATGAGGTTTTTCATCCACCCAAAAATGCCGATTTCTGGAGTTTGCCGCGCCTTCTCTCGTAAACGTAGCTTCATCCGTGAAAAGGAATGATGACTAAAAGTGTGGAATATTTCCATAGTTGTTTAAGACCCACCTTGCAAATGTTAGGCGTTGTGGGTAATTCAGAGGTGTTAGTTCTTGCACCGATTGATAGCGATAAGGGAATAATTCCTGGTCCTTCCAAACCCCCCACACCGTTATATGAGAAGTGCCAACATTCGTCGCGATAGACCTCGTACTGGTTAAAGGGTTATCATTTATTTCCTGTAATACAAACTCTGGGGTCCGTACTGACAACATCCTTTGTGATCTGAGGCACGAAGCTCCCTCCTTCACGCAGTCGCTTGTCAATTGTCACGAAGGTTGAATGATGAGGATGGCGGCGGTTAGGGTGCCGGACGCTATAAAACCGTGGGGCTTCTCTCCCGTTGCCATTTTCTGCGCCATAAGCTAGGTGCATATCAGCCATTTCTTCGTTAGTGTACCGAAACGGAGCCATTCTCACCAACTTATGTCGCAAAAGTAGTAGCAAAAATGTGTGCAGAACAAACTGTACACTGCCCACTGGCGCCGACTAAGCGAGTGCATCAGTTGCACCAGTTTATCTCTGTCTCCATTTGAAGCACAGCAGTGGCCAGCGGCTTGCACTGTGGCACAGCAAATACGGTGAGTTCGTCGATTTGAATTGCGCACCCGGAAGCAACAAAGTAACCTCATTTTCTCTGCCAATCCGATTGCGGCATCGTCTTTTACATAACACGCAGCAGAGCGTCCCTGATTTTTTTGTCGGTATAATTAAGATACACCCTGTATAGGGATACATATACAGCCTTTGAATATGTATTGTAACTTTAATTGAATACAGTATGTACATATTATGATGTTCATCTAGTCTTTCTTTAACAATTACATTCATTGTATATTATATTCCTAATTATAGCTTCAGATAACTATGCATCTACTGTGTAGTACAATATTTTAGAAAACATTTCTATAATTTGGACTAGACCTCGCCCCCATTAGTCCGAATTAGTGACCCTCCATATAAAACGGAGCCACGGTTGCGCCACGCGACGGGTGGGCCACTGTGTGTAGCCGCCTGTCGAGCAAGGCATTTGCACCAGCAGGAGCAGGAGCCCAACTAATTTTAACACATTTACACTTTTTACGTAATTAATAATCATATTTAGTAACATGGATTTCACAGTAGTAGCTGGAAATGCTGTCCTTTTTCTAGACACACTTTGCACCAATGTAGGAAGTTTTGGAACACTCGCTGTAATTCATCCTCATTGATATTTCTTATCGGTGCAGTTATTTTGATCTCAAGAGCCTCCAGAGTATGCAGATTGTTTCTGTATACTTTTTGATTGAGGTTCCTCCACAAGTAAAAATCGCACGGCGCTGAAACTTGTGAACAAATTTACTGCAAACTTCTTCTTGAGAAGAAGAATCGGTGCAAGAACTAACACCTCTGAAATGGTTTTCCGTGGTTTCCCATTTTCAACACCAGGCAAATGCTGGGACAGTACCTTCTAACAGGCCACGGCCGCTTCTTTCCACATCCTTGCCCAGTTTCATTCATCTTCATCCATTCCATCTCTCATCCCGACGCGCAGGTCGCCCACGGGCGTCGACTAGAAACACCTGCACTCGGCCTCTCAGGAGGCCACACGACAAAAAAAAAAACGGATGAAGCTACGTTTACGAGAAGTTTTCACTAAGAAAATTCGATGTTTTGTTCTATACCTAACCATTTTCACGTGATACGAGATAGGCTACAGTACTTCATAGCAAGTCTTAATTATCACAACTAAGGTATCTCGCCAGCTGCATATGATATAAATGCTATAACAGCATCCAGGGCTTATCGGCGTTCTGTTGTAAACATCACATGCCATAAATGTGACGTGATTAATTGCAGCATTGGGTGAGTGGTTATCGTGTCTGATTACTAACCCCCAAGCTTGCAGGTACGCTCCTGGCCGTGGTAAGTGATTTTTGAAAGGCGGCAAAAATCACGAAACGCATGTCATACGATGTTGGCATGTTAAAGAACCCATTTGACTTCAGTAGGCCGTGTTCTTAATGCAAAATTAATCTCTGGATTTTCCGCCAACACAAAGTTCCTCATTTCTCTACTAGAAAGCGGAGCGGAGCTTAGATATCTAATCATCTTGACTTTCATAGCGCTTCAAGGACCAACAAAATTCGACATGCAAGCTGCCCTCTGGGTGTCAAATAACAAAACTTGCACCCAGCACGCGAGGCCATATGATAATATTATTATTGCAGCGTGTCCACGGCACGGCTTTTGGAAAGCCCCGTTCTAGAGTATAGGGAAGGTCCTCACCTATATATCAGTTTCTTGTGGACACAATAAATATCACCATTTTCCACCAATTACTTTCAAATTTAAATTTAAAAATATTACTGTTACGACTGTGGTGTTGCTTCATCACCTCGCCGCGTGATTTACAGCCCGCCATGGGCTACCCCTGCCTCTGTGTTAACCAGCAGTTTGCGCAACTAGAAGACAGCGGTGACAAAGAAACCGTCTCGAACCTTCGCGGCCCACCCGGTAATGGAACTCTTGAGTAACCGTGAACCCTGGTCTGCTCTGGAAACATCTCTTGAGTCATCAGCCCCGATATATAAGAGAGCGACCCTGGCCGGTGGGGGACTGACTGTGTTTTGAGCGAGTGTGTTTTACTGAGCAACAGATGTATTGTGGCGAAGTGCCGTGTGAATTACGAAAGCCAGTGAGATTGTTTCCGAGTTTGCAGACAGCGAAGCAGTGTGTAGCAGACTATCGTAAGTAACTGTAGTTTGTGTACTCAAGGAAGTGTTGCAGGTATTTCCAGCGAGGACACGGGTCTAATTAGCGAAGGATTAACTACATGACTAAGAGGAAGGGGCGAGAGTGCTCAAAGAGGAAAATACTTGAGTAAAACTGTAAATGGTTTCTAAGTTCTTATTGTGTGGTGTATATTTCTGACCTGCAATAAAACTAATATTTTAAGGACCATTTGTGTTGTGCTTTACCCACTGTAATCCAATTAACGAGCGTGCTACAGGGGGGTAGCGCGTAACAACTGGTGTCAGAAGCCAGATTACGAAACCAAGCACAAACACAACACCTGAAGGTCCTTGTTCAAAACTCGTGCAGGTCATTTTACCACAGTTAACTAATTCTCTTGTGAGTGCATGCCCATCACAAGACAAACAACTAAAATGGATGCGCAATTACAACTACTGCTAGAAAAGTTAAGTGGCATGGAAAAGAAGATGGAAGACAGCCAGAAGAATTTAGCCAAGGACCTAACTTCCAAATTAGAGGACAGCCAGAAGAATTTAGCCAAGGACCTAACTTCCAAATTAGAAGACGGCCAGAAGAAGATGGAAGACGGTCAGAATAAGTTAGCAGACGAACGGAAGAAGTTAGAACAGGGTCTGCGGGAGGAAGTCAACACCGTCTGCCAAGGCCTACGTGAGGAAGTCACGGCAGTGGAAAGGAAGTTCGACGCCTTACAAGAATAAGTTGACGAGCTGCGCCGACGCCCGCTGACGGGGGTGGAAGAGAAATTCAACGCTCTACTAGAGGAATTTGCTGAGTTGCGCCGACGTTCGCCGACGGGGATGGAGGAGAGATTCAACGCCAAACAAGAGGCAGTTGCCGGGCTGCGCCGACGCTCGCCCACAGTTACACCGGGAATGTCAGGTACGGGACAGAGCAGAGTGACGCTCCCAACCTTCGACGGAAAAGTCCCGTGGAGCACTTACTTACGTCAGTTCGAGGCGGTCTGTTCCATAAACAACTGGAACAACGCAGAAAAGGCTACAGCTCTCATTGCAGCGCTGAGTGGGGACGCCCTTAATGTCCTTCAGGCCATCCCGACTGAATCTCAGGACTACGCTTCACTAATCACCCATATGGAGTCCCGATATGGAGATAGCCATCTTCAGCAGGTCTACCAGATGCAGCTCCGGACCCGGGTACAAAAGAACGCGGAAACCCTGCAGGAGTTCGAGACGGACATCGCACGCCTCGTAAGGCTGTCCCAGGGGCTCTCCTACCCTACAGCGCCGGCCGACTTTCTGGAGCAGATTGCGACGCAGACCTTCACCGACGGGCTACGGGACTCGGACACTCAACAGGCACTGCAACTCGCGCGCAATAAGACCCTGGCAGATGCGATGAGCCACGCACTTCAGTTCGAGACGGCAAAGCAGGCATCTAGAATGCACGCGCAGGTGCGTCAAGTGGACGTCGACGAACCAGCCAAAACCAACGAGACCAAGCCCCTGGCCGATGAATTGATGGACACACTAGGCCGGTTCTTCAATAGTCGCGGCACCACCAACAACGACGCAAACAAAAGACACCCGGAGAGGCGGCCCGGAAAAGGACCACCGACCTGCTGGACCTGTGGTAAGAAAGGCCACCTGAGCAAGGACTGCGGTGATCGCCGCCGCCGAGGGTACCCGTCGGGAAATCATCGTCGAGTCGTCTGAAAACCGCGCGGCCCAGGGAAACGAGTATTAGCCAGCCTTGGGGGGCAAAGGTTGGCTTGTGACAGTTGTCAAGCCCCGGCAGTCCAAGTCCGTGTGACGAAGTTACGGAGGGACAATAGCAGCCTGATGGTCGACGGAGTCGTCAACGGAGTGAGCTGACCCATGCTGATAGACACGGGAGCAACGAAGACCATCGTCAATCCCACCGTGATACCGAAGTGGAGAGTGCAACCCACGCAAAGGAACCTCCAACTAATAACCGCGACTGGAGAGACCGTACCGGTACATGGCGAAGCTTAACTGGAGTTCGTCATTTGTCGACGGGCGGTGAAGCATCCAGTGCTCTTGGCTGACAGCAAACGAAGTGATCATCGGACTGGGCTTTCTGGACCAGAACAACATCATCTTGGACCTGAGTACCAACACTCTCCACTACGTAGGTGAGGAACTTGCTTTGTAACTAGCGCACGAGGCCATCACCGCACGACGAGTAAGGCTGAGAGAGGACATCATCGTTCCCGACGGGACGGAGGTCAGCGCTGCCATAGTTGTCGACGGAACTGCTGAGGGAGTGACAGCTGTCATCGAGCCAAATTATGAGGACATCCAGACAAAATGATTGCTAATTGCCAAGACCCTCATCAACACGACGTCTCGGCCGTACGTCCGCTTGTCCAACCTGAACGACTACGATATTACGGTTCATCGGGACACCACCCTAGGAGTCTGCGAGCCTGTTACCTGGATTGCCCGCATCACAGACACGACGGACGGACCCTGCAGACAGACGTCCGAAGAAGACGCGCCCTGCCAGAAGAACTACGGAAGCTGTACCAAGGATCCCAGGGCCATCTAGACGAGAAGCAATCACGCCAACTCCAAGACCTGCTACACGAATTCCATGACGTCTTCTCCGTAGGGAGCAAAGACTTCGTCAGGACAAGCTTGGTCCAGCACAGAATTGACGTTGGGGACAGCGCACCGATTAGGGCCCCATTCCGACGTGTCCCGCTCGCCAAGCAAGCCGAAGTCGACCGGATGGTAGAAGAGATGAAGGAGCAGGGGGGTGATCAAGCCATCACATAGCCCTTGGAGTTCTCCGGTCGTGCTAGTGAAGAAGAAGAAGGACGGCTCCACCAGGTTCTGCTTGGACTACAGGCGGGTGAATGACGTCACGAGGAAGGACAGCTACCCTTTACCCCGGATCGACGACACCCTAGACACCATATTGAGGTCAAAATGGTTCTCCACCTTAGATTTGAAGAGTGGCTACTGGCAGGTGGAGGTTCACCCTAAGGACCGCGAGAAAACGGCGTTCTCTGTGGGCAGCAGGCTCTGGCAGTTCACCGTCATGCCATTCGGTTTGTGCAACGCCCCTGCGACCTTCGAAAGGCTAATGGAGTCCAGTTTGAGGGGATTACACTGGAAGACCTGCCTGGTCTACCTAGACGACGTTATCGTTCTGGGGAGGAGCTTCGAGGAGCACTACAGCAACCTGAAGGAGATCTTGAAGAAGCTACGGACTGCCCAGCTGAAGTTGAGCCCCAAGAAGTGTCAGATCTTCCAGAAGAAGGTCCAGTACCTTGGCCATATCGTCTCCGAGGAAGGGGTGCGCACCGACCCAGAGAAGACAGCAGCTGTGAGGGAGTGGCCAGTTCCGAAGGACTAAGTCCCAACTACGAAGTTTCCTGGGGGCTCTGCACATATTACCGTCGCTTCGTGAGGGGATTCGCCAACATCGCCAAACCACTGCATCGGCTGACCGAGAAGGACCGTCTCTTCACGTGGACAGCAGAATGCCACAAAGTCTTCGAACAACTCAAGCAGGCTCAGTGCACCGCACCTACCCCTGACCTGGAACAAGGTTCGTCGTCGATACCAATGCCAGCGACTTTGGTATAGGGGGGGGGGGGGTCCTGTCGCAAGTAGTGGACAGCGAGGAGAGAGTAGTGACATATTTCAACAAGGCCTTGTCAAAGCCAGAGGGGAACTACTGCGTCACCAGGAAGGAACTGTTCGCCATCGTGAAGACCATTGAACACTTCCACAAGTACCTGTACGGGAAATAATTCCTCATCAGGACCGACCAGGCATATCCCTGCGGTGGCCCCTGAACTTCAAGCAGCCCGAGGGTCAACTCGCGCGGTGGTTAGAGAGGCTCCAACAGTACAGCTCTGAGATCCAGCACAGGAAAGGCCAACTGCACTCTAACGCCGACGCCCTATCGCGAAGACCCTGCCCCGAAGACTGCACCTTCTGTGCCAGAAGGGAGGAGAACACCGGGATACAGTGTCGAAGGACTACCGTGGAACTTCAAGGGAGCTGGAGCCGCGAATCATTCACGTGGGCACAAGCGGAAGATGATGACCTGGGTCTGATAGCCGAATGGAAGAGGGCCTGTGTTCCCAGGCCCGGATGGAACATTGTGAGCGACTGCAGCCCAAAGTTTAAGTCCTACTGGGTGCAGTGGGACTCGCTGGTTGTCAGGGATGGCCTCATCTCCGTACCTGGGAGAGCATCAACGGGAAGACATCTCGGGAACAAGTCGTCGTTCCAAAGGCTAGGGCGGATGAAGTCCTGAAAGAAGTCCATGGAGGATCATCTGGTGGACACCTAGGGATAAAGAAGACCCTGGAGAAGCTGAGAGAGCGGTTCTAGTGGATTGGATGCCGAACAGACGTGGAGAACCACTGCGCGAGGTGCCACGATTGCGCAGCCAGCAAGGGCCCAGGACGAAGACGAAGGGGCCCACTGAAGACCTACAACGTGGGCGGCCCCATGGAGAGAGTGGCCATCGATGTTGCGGGGCCATTCACGTTGAGCGAGGCAGGGAACCGCTACATATGGTTGTCAGTGACTACTTCACCAAATGGCCAGAGGTGTATGCACTTCCTAACCAAGAAGCCACGACGATCGCAGAGACCCTGGTGAAGGAATTCATCAGCCAGTACGGAATACCCTTGAAGCTGCACTCCGACCAAGGGCGGAATTTCGAGTCACAGGTGTTCCAGAACCTATGCCAACCGCTGGGAATTCGGAAGACAAGGACGACGCCGCTACACCCTCAGTCCGACGGGATGGTAGAGCGATTCAATCGCACCATCGAGAACCATCTCCGGATAGTCGTCAGCGAGCACCAGAGGGATTGGGACAAACATCTTCCACTATTTCTCCTGGCCTACCACGCCGTCATGCATGAAGCCACCGGGTGCACACCAGCCCGGGCCATGTTTGGGAGGGAACTCCATCTACCTGTAGACCTTGCCTTCGGCTAACCTGGGGACGATCCGGTCCCGATAAGCCAGCATGGTCAAGAACTGGTCGACCGACTGGAGGACGTGCACGCGTTCGCAAGGAGAAGACTGCGGATCGAGACTGACCGAATGAAGACCCCATAGGACCAGCAGATGGATGCCGGGCGGATTCCACGAGGACGACCTGGTCTGGCTCTTCAACCCATTACGAAAGAAAGGCTTGTCACCCAAACTGCAGAAGTCCTGGGAGGGCCCGTACCGAGTCGTGAAACGGATCAACGATGTCGTCCACAGGATCCAGTGGAGCCCGAGTGCGAAGATGAAGATCGTGCATCGAGATCGCCTGGCAGCCTACGGAGGGACACAAACGGACCAATGACTGATCGGAGCGATCAGCTTTTTAGGGAGGGGGTGGTGTTACGGCTGCGGGGTTGCTTCATTACCTCGCCGCGTGATTCACAGCCCGCCCCGGGCTACCCCTGCCTCTGTGTCAAACTAGCGGTTTGCTCAACGAGAAGACAGTGGTGACAAAGAAACCGTCTCGAACCTTCGCGGCCACCCGGTAATGGAACTCTCAAGTAACCGTGAACCCTGGTCTGCTCTGGAAACATCCGTTGAGTCTTCAGTCCCGATATATAAGAGAGCGACCCTGGCTGGTGGGGGACTGACTGTGTTTTGAGCGAGTGTGTTTACTGAGCGACAGAGGTATTGTGGCGAAGTGAAGTGTGAATTACGAAACCCAGTGAGATTGTTTCCGAGCTTGCAGACAGCGAAGCAGTGTGTAGCAGACTATCGTAAGTAACTGTAGTTTGTGTACTCAAGGAAGTGTTGCATGTATTTCTAGCGAGGACACGGGTCTAATTAGCGAAGGATTAACTGCATGACTAAGAGGAAAGGGAAAAAGTGCGCCAAGAGGAAAAGGCTTGAGTAAGACTGTTAATGGTTTCTAAGTACCGGTACTTATTGTGTGGTGTATATTTCTGACCTGCAATAAAACTAATATTTTTAAAGGACCATTTATGTTGTGCTTTACCCACTGTAATCCAATTAACGAACGTGCTACAGGGGGGGGGGGGTAGCGCGTAACATTACTACAAAAATCTCCGTCAAGTTCGTTAATGGACAAAATCGGACATAGGGGATGGAAATGGGGGCGGGGGGTCCTTTTCAAAAAAGTGAACTATCACTATAACTTTCTTAATATGTGAAAAATCAAATCCATTCAAAGTTCATAATATTCTTCAGATAAGGGCCAAAAACTTATGTCAGTAAAGGTGTTAGATAGCACCAACCATTGATCAAAGGGATGGGGGAAAATTGAGATTTTTTAGAAAAAGAATCATGCCTCCCTTTAATAGGCACAATATCAAAATCGCTTAAAAATGGTCAATAGCCCTCTAAACATTACCTAAAATTATTGTCTGAAAGATTTTTTTGATATGACCCACCCTTATGACAAGGGATGAGCAAAATATTTTCGTAATTATACGATGGGGCTTCTCGTATGCTAAACAAGTGGAACTTTTGTAGGTACAGTATACAACAATTGGCAAATTTAGGGATTTCAAAATATTTTTCTTTGCCCCGTGAAATCTACCTTCACCTTCTAGCGTGCTGAGAGGAATTCTTTTTGTATTGAGTAATGAGCTAGGCATTTGCTTATATGCCTGGCACAGTTGTTAGGTGCAGTACTCAGAAGTATTTAAATGTGAGATATCCATAGTAGTAGATCTGCTAGCAGGTTAAAGAAATCCCAAGGCTAAAATATTGACTCACTGGTACATATCTCTTTAACAGCAGCATTGAAAGAGGACATTATACCAATATATGTTTTATGAAACCATTCAAATCTGACAAGTTACATTCTGATACCTCTAGAGGTTCACAATTGGTGGGACATGGTTGGTGACCACAGGATCCCAGCTGATTCTGGTAATGCTTTCTCTTACTTCAAATGGGCACCAATCTTTCATCTTCCTGTCAACTTCCCTTGAATAACTCTTGCTCTCCTCTGACCCATATGAAAATAGGGCATCTGAGTCTATTCTATATTTCATTTCTCTGCCAAGTAGGGGAGTGAGGGGGTTCTGCCCCCCACCACTACTCCCAATGCGAGCCGATAACTCCCGAACCCGTGGTCGGAGATTGACGAATGAGGTGTCGTTGGACTCGAGCTGGCGGAGGCTTGGCTATGGACCACTCGTTATATTAAAAAAAATGAAAATTTTGTTTTTGAAAATAGACGCTAGTTAAAAAACCATACATGATAGAACGTAGGGCAATAGCTTAAACGAACTATCTTTATGTCCTTTATATTTTATAATAAAACGTTTGAATTTTTTACATTTTTTTTGAAAAAAGTTCAATTTTGAAATTTTCATATTTTGGAAACTAAAGAGTTTACAAAAACTTTTGTTTGACATAAATGAATGGCCCTGACCCCCTCTACCCGAAAAATATATTTCGAGCCTCTAGGACTAAAACTGTGCAGTAGTGGGTTAATACTGGTTCTCCTGCAAGTCACGTGCGTGCTTGAATACGTATGGCTATGTTGGAAAATGTTGGTGGTGGGGGAGGACTAGGGTCGAGTGAGGGGTCGTTTAGATGGTATTTTCCGCTCTATTTGGTGGTGAGATTATTTTTTACAATGGGTGGAATTTGGAAACGCAATTTGAGGTAAACGTGCGTTTTTGACATTTTGGTGATATTTAATGAGCTTGTAAGTAGTGGGGTAGTGGGGGAGCTGCTTACCTTTTTATTGAGCCACCCTCGTATTTGCCCCGAACCTGATATCTCGCTAACCAAACATGGGATTAGAACATACAGGGTGTCCTAACACTGCTAGTAATGCCCCCTACTTTCCTATAGCCTCTTTATTTAATGAAAATACAAAAACTAAAAGATCATTCGCGAGTAGTGGGGTAGTGTTGGTTTCCTCAAGTCGAGCTCGTGCTTGAATATGTATGGCTATGTTGGGAAAGGGTTAGGTGGTGGGAAAGGAGTAGGGTCGAGTGAGGGGTCGTTTAGATGGCATTTTTTCCTCTCTAGGTGATGGTGAGGTTATTTTTTAAAATGGATGGAATTGGGAAAGGCCATTTGGGGTAAACATGTTGTTTTGACATTTTGGCGATGAATGTTTTTTTATACGCATGCGCACTTGAGGGGTTTTGTAAGAGGGCGGGCTTTTTAAATGATGATTTATAAATGAGTTTTTTAATATGTATTTAAATAAACCAAAAAAAAACTAACAGGTCATTGGCTTTTTACTATCTCGCTAACCAATAATCGGATTTAAACGTATGAGGTGTCGTAGGACTCGTGGTGAACTCTCTTTTTCTATCGAAGGGGTATATTCACATTAAAATAAAAACTACCCTTACCCGGGGGATGAAATAGTAATTTATTTTTGTATGCTTACGAACTTGGCGGTTTTTGTAAAAGAGCGGGCTTTTTAAATGATGATTTATACATGAGTGTTTTTAATATGTATTTAAATAAACCAAAAAAAAAACTAATAGGTCATCGGCTTTTTACTATCTCGCTAACCAATAATCGGATTTAAACATATGAGGTGTCGTAGGACTCGTGGTGAAATCCCCTTTTCTATGGACGGGGTATATTCACTCCAAAATAAAAACTACCCTTGCCCGGGGAATGAAATAGTAATTTATTTTTTGTACGCCTGCGCATTTGGTTTTTTTTGTAAAAGAGCGGGCTTTTTAAATGATGATTTATAAATGAGTGTTTTTTTAATACGTATTTAAATAAACCATAAAAACTAATAGGTCATCGGCTTTTGACTATCTCGCTAACCAATAATCGGATTTAAACGTATGAGGTGTCGTAGGACTCGTGGTGAACTCTCTTTTTCTATCGAAGGGGTATATCCACTCCAAAATAAAAACTACCCTTACCCGGGGGTTGAAATAGTAATATTTTTTGTATGTGCGCGCACGGACGGCTTTTGTCAAAAGGACTTAACTATACGTTAGTTAATATTTTCTGAACCCCTCATGGGATTTTGCCATAGGCAGTATTATAGCCCTGGGGGGTAACGCCCCGTTTTTGAATGTAGGATTTATTTTTGTCGAAAGGGCCTAACGACACTTTTGTTCATATCTCGCGAACCAATCATGCTAGGGACTTGTATGAGGGGTCCTAGCACTTGGGGCAACATTCCCTGTTTGGGGGTGAAACTACCCCCCAAAATTGAAAAATCCCTATCTCGGAAACGAAGAATCCTAAAATTAAGTGTGATAGCTTAAAAAATAGGGGATGATATAGGCTTTTACCTCGATGGATCATTTCACCCCTAAAACAGTAAATAGTCATGTTATGGGAGAAAAACGTGTTAAACACCTAAAAATGATAAATGAACCTAAGATCTTTTGTTTTTGATGAAAAATAGCAGAGGGGTGAAACTACCCCCCAAAATTGAAAAATCCCTATCTCGGAAACGAAGAATCCTAAAATTAGGTGTGATAGCTTAAAAAATAGGGGATGATATGGGCTTTTACCTCGATGGATCATTTCACCCCTAAAACAGTAAATAGTCATGTTATGGGGAAAAAACGTGTTAAACACCTAAAAATGATAAATGAACCTAAGATCTTTTGTTTTTGATGAAAAATAGCAGAGGGGTGAAACTACCCCCCAAAATTGAAAAATCCATATCTCGGAAACGAAGAAGCCTAAAATTAGGTGTGATAGCTTAAAAAATAGGGGATGATATGGGCTTTTACCTCGATTGATCATTTCACCCCTAAAACAGTAAATAGTCATGTTATGGGGAAAAAACGTGTTAAACACCTAAAAATGATAAATGAACCTAAGATCTTTTGTTTTTGATGAAAAATAGCAGGGGGGTGAAACTACCCCCCAAAATTGAAAAATCCCTATCTCGGAAACGAAGAAGCCTAAAATTAGGTGTGATAGCTTAAAAAATAGGGGATGATATGGGCTTTTACCTCGATGGATCATTTCACCCCTAAAACAGTAAATAGTCATGTTATGGGGGAAAAACGTGTTAAACACCTAAAAAATGATAAATGAACCTAAGATCTTTTGTTTTTGATGAAAAATAGCAGGGGGGTGAAACTACCCCCCAAAATTGAAAAATCCCTATCTCGGAAACGAAGAAGCCTAAAATTAGGTGTGATAGCTTAAAAAATAGGGGATGATTAGGGCTTTTACCTGGATAGGTCATTTCACCCCTAAAACAGTAAATAGTCATGTTATGGGGAAAAAATGTGTTATACACCTAAAAAATGATAAATGAACCTAAGATCTTTTGTTTTTGATGAAAAATAGCAGGGGGGTGAAACTACCCCCCAAAATTGAAAAATCCCTATCTCGGAAACGAAGAATCATAAAATTAGGTGTGATAGCTTAAAAAATAGGGGATGATTAGGGCTTTTACCTGGATAGGTCATTTCACCCCTAAAACAGTAAATAGTTATGTTATGGGGGAAAAATGTGTTATACACCTAAAAGCATAAGCATCTTTGTGAAACCATGCTTTAATGGACATGTGTATGGAGGATGATTGTTGTTATTATTATTATTAGGTAATTATGGATTAATGTGCGGATAGATAACTAACCTGTGGGGAGCGTGATGGCGCAGGTGCTTAGCTGCTCGTCTTTACTCGGGCAGGTGGGGTTCAAATCCCGGTGACGGCGGGGGTTGGAATTTTCACTTGAAAAAAATCACGTGGCGTCAGGAAGGGCATTCGGCCTTAAATCCCCGGCCAAAACCAAAATGAGCCTGGTTGGCTCCGGCGACTCAAAATAATTGGGAAAAGCCGAAGAAAGAAAAAAATGATAACTCACCAGTAATAGTAAACATTGGTTTGAGGTGTTGAAGAAGTCAGGATGGCCAACCCTTTACCCTGGTTCACGAATGGACCCCAAAAAGTTTTACCTGTCAAGACTCAGTCTACCCTGTTGCAGCCTTGTGAAAAAAAATCGAACCGGGGCCTCTGTAGTGACAGTGGAGCTATATTCATGATGATTTTTAAACAAACATAGGCTTGCCTACTACCGCTGTGTTGAATCTGCACAGAGACTCTGGCTTTGGTTTGCGTAGTGTGCCTTGCTGATAACAGCACAGCGACCTTGTCAGGAAGTTTCATATTACTCATTTGCTTGATAGCGGACATGCTATGCACATGACTAGATCGTTGTTAGGTTTGACAAAGGCTTAGTGAAGCTTATGGCAACCTTGAAATGAATGTCATGGTATAGTCGGGGTTGGAAGCCAAGACCTTAGGGTTGACAACCAAGTAGGTTAACCACTACACGGTGATATGGTGAAATAATAATGTAACAGAACATATAGAAACGTTTTCTATAGTTTAACGAATTGGCATACCATGAGAGGTGTAGGTAATGGAAATTGAATCCTTAGCTGATGATTATACTACTTTCCATGCCCACGTATAAGCTATCATGTTAGAAAAAGAATGGTATGGCTTGTTTTAAACGGAGAATAATCATTGTGTTTACTGTGAAACACAAATCTGAATTTAAAATTAATTTAAAATAATTAATTTAAAATTAACTAATTTAAAATTAGTTTAGTACGCTGAAGTTAAAATGAATAATGATCACGTTACAGACAGCCAGTTTCAAAGCCATGAGAACTAAGTGAACAAAGTATAAAATTCATGAGCCAGTGAGGAATTCAACATGCTGTCCTTTGGACAAGAGAGAAGCGTTCTACAGCGACCCTCAATGGTTTGGGACATCGTAAAGATGAAAATTAAATCTAAGCTACTACACGCTTATATACTAGAATAAGAAATGGAAAACAATTGGTCAAATAAAGGACAGAAGGAATAAAAAATGGCCCTCAACCCTCAAGCATAAGGATTGAGGGAGTTGGAAGGAAGGAGAGCCATGAAAGGCAGATAAAAAGTATACTAGGAGTGGCTTTGCCCCAGAGGTAATGGATAAAGAGGAGGAAAACTGGACTCAGCTCAGAAATCCCTTGGGGTTGCCAACTTCCAAACTGATCAGCCCTTGAGGGTGTAGCCATAGGCAGAGTGCATCGCAAGTCGTGGGGCTAAATACACCCTACCTTCTTGAGGGGGCTTGGGCAAAAGACAGGAAATAACATGAAAATAAAAAAGCAAGGCTGCCTCCTCAGGATATCAGAAAAAATAAATAAACCAGGGCCAATGAAGTTTCAAAAGGAAGAGACTCCCTAGGGCTCGGATACTCTAATCATGTTGGGGTCGGTAGAGAACAAGAGTTGAGCAAGTGTGGTCGACAGGAAATAAGAGAGTGAGGAGCCTAGCACAAGTTAGTGGAAGCAATGACGGTCTCAGCTGGGACTCCGTGATCGTCAACCTACATGACACTAGATATGACGCCCAGGGGTGGAATTAAAGACCTCTTTTTGTTTTTTATCACTGGCTTTTAAGAACGCTAACACATGGCATGCCTTATAATGCAATACTGGTCCTAGGGTATGCAAAAATTGTATTAGAAACTCAGCTAATAATAGAGTGCTTGCCCATGATTTACCTTAAATTTTCCTAAAATCCACTACATTTTCCGCAAATTGACCAAATGACACAACATTCCAGCAAAATTCAACAAATGACTACCAGATTTATTGAAATTCCATTGATTTACCTAAGCATGGTTTAAACTACCTCAAATTCATATAAAATTAGACGAATATAGATGAAAATTCACTAAAATTTACCGAATTTAGCCAAGTGGTGTACAAACCATGAAATTTATCCAATTTTTATTAAAATTGACTACATGTACTCGAAAATTCCATAATATTCCCTTTACATGTATGCTTTTTGTTGTTGTTGTTGTTGTCTCGTTTACCACACTCCCTGTAGACAATCACCTCAACATGACTTTCTCCTAGACTAGGAGCTTCACATTCGACATGATAGCTGAGTTTCATTTCCCATAAACTTGTCTCTGAGGTGGGTGTCAGGAAAAGGCATTCAGCTGTAAAAACCACACCCTCACGTAGACTTTCATAACCTCTTACGTTGAGGTTCCTTACACTAACGACATTAAATGATTGAACGGTTTCCTTTTCACAATTCCTGTCTATACTTTCCTCTTTAAGGTTGCAAGATGTTTGCAAGATTCCTAAAATGCAATTAAATGTAATAAATACCTTAAGATGGTTTCATTTGTTTAATGATATGGTGTTGATGATGGATATATACGTTAAGACTAATTTTTGTTAGGTCTTGACTGGCCTTGCAATTAGAAATTGACAAACCAAACATGGGTTATCTACCAGGGGAACACTTTGACCACTATATTGGTTATTGACCAGTAAGTACAGTTCTAGTAATCAGACAGAAATCCAACACAAACAATGAGCGCGCAATGCGGCGGAGATTGGTACCACGATGTACTGTCGGTTATGTAGCTATGTGGAATGCACATCATATATGGTTTACTTGAAGGTTTGGAGGTTTCATTAAAGATATTTCTACAATAAACCATTTTCAAATGGTCATTCGTTGGTGTGAAAATATTTATTATATGGTATTTTATGAAAACAATTATGATTTATAAAAAAATTTATATGTTTATTGTATTCTTATTTAATGTAAGCACTGGAGGCACTATCGACCAAAATACAGCACTATCTGGAATGTATATTGCATACTTGAAGGTTTCGTGATCCCATTAAAGGTATTCCTACAATAAATGATTTTTAAGTTCTCGTTTTATGGCATGATTATTTAATATATGCTATTTGCTAATAGGATTTGACACTGGAATTATTTTACAAGTAGTTATTTTAATGACCAACAGAGTTTAATGTTAACAAGGCACAGCTCTATTTGAAATTTTGAATAACATGTTGCATGTCATACATC
Organism: Meconema thalassinum; assembly: GCA_946902985.2. Lineage (NCBI taxonomy): Eukaryota > Metazoa > Arthropoda > Insecta > Orthoptera > Tettigoniidae > Meconema > Meconema thalassinum. Next base: position 347,843,938 of record OX336390.1, read on the forward strand.
ATATGCAACTACTGTAAGGCTTGTGATTTATTTAATGCCTTTAACCCTATATTAAACACGCAGTTTGCAATACTGATAACTGCAATGTTAGTGAAAAAAAATTGAAACAAAACAAAAATCAGCATTGAAAAACCAAAAAGTGGTTGAGCATATATACAGTGGGGAAAAGAAAAGTTTTGTAAACACTAATGTCCAACAAGATTAATTAAATCAGTAACTGTCAGGGTGGCCGAGTGGTTAAGGCGTTTGACTTAAGATCAAATTTCCAAATATATAAGGAAGCAAGGGTTCAAATCCCTTCCCTGACATAACTATTGCTTGAACATGCAAGAAAACAAGAAATATACACAAACTATGTTTATCAATTTAATCATTTTTTTTACAAGAGATAGACACACAGAATACAGCTCTTTTGGTTTATCAGTTCTTTTAAACATAACACTTGTTGAAAATTATTTTTTAGGGGATGGGGGTGTTGCTACGTTGACCCATTACACAATAATAGCAGCTTTACGAAGTTCATTTTCTATATTTAATAGCTCTTTCTCATAACCAATATGGCCAAGCTGTTTACAGGCATGCAAGAGCTGTAGACGTTCGACTAATATATTAGGATCGTTCCATTTACTATTTTTTATGAATGGTTTCAGAATCTCGGGAAGCAGTTCATCATTATCACCATCATTATGATTATCATCCTCATTATTATAATCATTTTCATAATGATGATCATTATCATCGTTATCATTACCATCATAATTTCCACCTTTGTCCACAGACTGTTCAATGGATTGAGTTGCCTTTGATAGTGTTGAAAGCTTCTTTTTAGATGTGCTAGAATGCTTTAACATTGTTATGTTATTATTACCACTATTACCTTTCCCCACTAACTTCTTGATGGGGTATATTGTCTCTGATAGGGTTGAGGGCTTTTGAGATGTGGGGGCATGTCTGAACATGGGTTTCACAGGAGGTGTCGAAGGTTTCTCATTAAACAACTCGCTAACAGTATGAGTGCGTTGTAGTGTATTAAACTTGAGGTTAATATTATCTTGTGCAGTACTATTTTTCTCTTGGACTTGGTTTCTTGCTTTGGTTTGGGTTTTCCCTACATTTAGACTAGCGTGATTATTAAGTTTACATTCATGATTGTTTGAAGAAAGTACGTCGAATTCTTTTGTTTTAAGCATTCCTCGACACTGTTTCGATCGTTGCTTTGAACAGCGCCAAATAATAGTTCCATTTTTATTGCTTCGTTTCACAATATATGAATATCCTTTATAGTATGCATAAGGCTTACCATACCTAGTCACTGATACTTCCATATCAACTGTCAAGCACAAACTAATCTCTAGTAAAGACAACTCGGTAATAACAACAATAGTTTAATGTGGGAGCATATATACATGCAAAAAGTGGGAGCAAAGGTGGGGGGTAAAAAGTGGGAGCAAAAGTGGTAGCAAATGTGGGAGAAAAAAATAACTGTGAGCAAAAAGTGGGAGCAAATATGGGATCAAATGTGGGAGCAAAGCAAATATAAAAAGTGGGAGCAAATATGCTAAGAAATATGTCAACAAATATACCAGCAAAAGTAAATACACAAGTCAAGATAGATTAAAGTGCAAAGAAAATATGGAAGCAAATATGAGAGCAAAAATTGTGTTTTTCTAAAACAACTAGACATAACAAACTTAGTCATAACCTAACCTAACCTAACCCAACCTAACCAAACCTAACCTCACCTAACCTAACCTAACCTCACCTAACCTCACCTAACCTAACCTCACCTCACCTAACCTCACCTCACCTAACCTAACCTAACCTAACTTTACCTAACCTAACTTGACTGAACTTTACCTAACCTAACCCATCATAACTTCACCTAACCTAACTTTACCTAATCTAACTTCACCTAACCTAACGTTCAACTCTCAGATCAAAATTAAATTCTAGGCATAGTTGAGTTGGAACCCAAGACTTCAGGGATAACACACAAGTATACTAGCCACTACACCGCAAAATGGGCAAATTATCATGCAACACAACATAAAGTAAAAGTTTCCTGTAGTGTAACTCATTGGCTGTCAACCATAGTTTGGGAATTCAAACCCAAGACCTCAAGACTTTTGTTTTGAACATTATCAGAAATATTATTCCATTTACATTTTGCTGCTGCTTATAGTTATAAGAGTTGGCATTAATATGGGAAGCAAAAAAAAAGTGGGAGCAAATGTGGGAGCCAATATGGGAGCAAATATAGGAGCCAAGATGGGGGCAAAAGTGGGAGCAAATGTGGGAGCCAATATGGGAGTCAATATGGAGGCAAATATGGGAGCAAATGTGTGAACTAATCATCTCACCTCGGATATCGCCAGTGAGTACTCATATCCACCGCAAGGTAGCGGAAACATACTTTGTGTGTTGTATGTATCTATCTTACAAAGTTTGACTGCATGCAAAACGTCCTTGTATAAGCTGTGCATATAATTTTCATATACAATTAAGACCAAGTGTTCAGTACTAACATGTATAGCCTTGTCTAGGGTATATAGAGGATCGTTAGCAAGAAAGACTGACTAACCCAGGAGTGTAAAGCCTTGCCATATGCAGTAAGCATCTGTTGGCAGAAATGGTTCCTAATAATAACGGACTTAATGAATATGAAACGTGTTTTGAGTGTCGTCTTAAATCCTATTTTATACGTTGTGATACGTGTAAGGATTTAAGACGACACAAACGTATTTTGGGTGTTGTCTTTTGTGTGTCGTCTTAAATCCTTACACGTATCACAACGTATAAAATAGGATTTAAGACGACACTCAAAACACGTTTCATATTCATTAAGTCCGTTATTATTAGGAACCATTTCTGCCAACAGATGCTTACTGCATATGGCAAGGCTTTACACTCCTGGGTTAGTCAGTCTTTCTTGCTAACGATCCTCTATATACCCTAGACAAGGCTATACATGTTAGTACTGAACACTTGGTCTTAATTGTATATGAAAATTATATGCACAGCTTATACAAGGACGTTTTGCATGCAGTCAAACTTTGTAAGATAGATACATACAACACACAAAGTATGTTTCCGCTACCTTGCGGTGGATATGAGTACTCACTGGCGATATCCGAGGTGAGATGATTAGTTCACACATTTGCTCCCATATTTGCCTCCATATTGACTCCCATATTGGCTCCCACATTTGCTCCCACTTTTGCCCCCATCTTGGCTCCTATATTTGCTCCCATATTGGCTCCCACATTTGCTCCCACTTTTTTTTTGCTTCCCATATTAATGCCAACTCTTATAACTATAAGCAGCAGCAAAATGTAAATGGAATAATATTTCTGATAATGTTCAAAACAAAAGTCTTGAGGTCTTGGGTTTGAATTCCCAAACTATGGTTGACAGCCAATGAGTTACACTACAGGAAACTTTTACTTTATGTTGTGTTGCATGATAATTTGCCCATTTTGCGGTGTAGTGGCTAGTATACTTGTGTGTTATCCCTGAAGTCTTGGGTTCCAACTCAACTATGCCTAGAATTTAATTTTGATCTGAGAGTTGAACGTTAGGTTAGGTGAAGTTAGATTAGGTAAAGTTAGGTTAGGTGAAGTTATGATGGGTTAGGTTAGGTAAAGTTCAGTCAAGTTAGGTTAGGTAAAGTTAGGTTAGGTTAGGTTAGGTGAGGTGAGGTTAGGTGAGGTGAGGTTAGGTTAGGTGAGGTTAGGTGAGGTTAGGTTAGGTTAGGTGAGGTTAGGTTTGGTTAGGTTGGGTTAGGTTAGGTTAGGTTATGACTAAGTTTGTTATGTCTAGTTGTTTTAGAAAAACACAATTTTTGCTCTCATATTTGCTTCCATATTTTCTTTGCACTTTAATCTATCTTGACTTGTGTATTTACTTTTGCTGGTATATTTGTTGACATATTTCTTAGCATATTTGCTCCCACTTTTTATATTTGCTTTGCTCCCACATTTGATCCCATATTTGCTCCCACTTTTTGCTCACAGTTATTTTTTTCTCCCACATTTGCTACCACTTTTGCTCCCACTTTTTACCCCCCACCTTTGCTCCCACTTTTTGCATGTATATATGCTCCCACATTAAACTATTGTTGTTATTACCGAGTTGTCTTTACTAGAGATTAGTTTGTGCTTGACAGTTGATATGGAAGTATCAGTGACTAGGTATGGTAAGCCTTATGCATACTATAAAGGATATTCATATATTGTGAAACGAAGCAATAAAAATGGAACTATTATTTGGCGCTGTTCAAAGCAACGATCGAAACAGTGTCGAGGAATGCTTAAAACAAAAGAATTCGACGTACTTTCTTCAAACAATCATGAATGTAAACTTAATAATCACGCTAGTCTAAATGTAGGGAAAACCCAAACCAAAGCAAGAAACCAAGTCCAAGAGAAAAATAGTACTGCACAAGATAATATTAACCTCAAGTTTAATACACTACAACGCACTCATACTGTTAGCGAGTTGTTTAATGAGAAACCTTCGACACCTCCTGTGAAACCCATGTTCAGACATGCCCCCACATCTCAAAAGCCCTCAACCCTATCAGAGACAATATACCCCATCAAGAAGTTAGTGGGGAAAGGTAATAGTGGTAATAATAACATAACAATGTTAAAGCATTCTAGCACATCTAAAAAGAAGCTTTCAACACTATCAAAGGCAACTCAATCCATTGAACAGTCTGTGGACAAAGGTGGAAATTATGATGGTAATGATAACGATGATAATGATCATCATTATGAAAATGATTATAATAATGAGGATGATAATCATAATGATGGTGATAATGATGAACTGCTTCCCGAGATTCTGAAACCATTCATAAAAAATAGTAAATGGAACGATCCTAATATATTAGTCGAACGTCTACAGCTCTTGCATGCCTGTAAACAGCTTGGCCATATTGGTTATGAGAAAGAGCTATTAAATATAGAAAATGAACTTCGTAAAGCTGCTATTATTGTGTAATGGGTCAACGTAGCAACACCCCCATCCCCTAAAAAATAATTTTCAACAAGTGTTATGTTTAAAAGAACTGATAAACCAAAAGAGCTGTATTCTGTGTGTCTATCTCTTGTAAAAAAAATGATTAAATTGATAAACATAGTTTGTGTATATTTCTTGTTTTCTTGCATGTTCAAGCAATAGTTATGTCAGGGAAGGGATTTGAACCCTTGCTTCCTTATATATTTGGAAATTTGATCTTAAGTCAAACGCCTTAACCACTCGGCCACCCTGACAGTTACTGATTTAATTAATCTTGTTGGACATTAGTGTTTACAAAACTTTTCTTTTCCCCACTGTATATATGCTCAACCACTTTTTGGTTTTTCAATGCTGATTTTTGTTTTGTTTCAATTTTTTTTCACTAACATTGCAGTTATCAGTATTGCAAACTGCGTGTTTAATATAGGGTTAAAGGCATTAAATAAATCACAAGCCTTACAGTAGTTGCATATGATGTATGACATGCAACATGTTATTCAAAATTTCAAATAGAGCTGTGCCTTGTTAACATTAAACTCTGTTGGTCATTAAAATAACTACTTGTAAAATAATTCCAGTGTCAAATCCTATTAGCAAATAGCATATATTAAATAATCATGCCATAAAACGAGAACTTAAAAATCATTTATTGTAGGAATACCTTTAATGGGATCACGAAACCTTCAAGTATGCAATATACATTCCAGATAGTGCTGTATTTTGGTCGATAGTGCCTCCAGTGCTTACATTAAATAAGAATACAATAAACATATAAATTTTTTTATAAATCATAATTGTTTTCATAAAATACCATATAATAAATATTTTCACACCAACGAATGACCATTTGAAAATGGTTTATTGTAGAAATATCTTTAATGAAACCTCCAAACCTTCAAGTAAACCATATATGATGTGCATTCCACATAGCTACATAACCGACAGTACATCGTGGTACCAATCTCCGCCGCATTGCGCGCTCATTGTTTGTGTTGGATTTCTGTCTGATTACTAGAACTGTACTTACTGGTCAATAACCAATATAGTGGTCAAAGTGTTCCCCTGGTAGATAACCCATGTTTGGTTTGTCAATTTCTAATTGCAAGGCCAGTCAAGACCTAACAAAAATTAGTCTTAACGTATATATCCATCATCAACACCATATCATTAAACAAATGAAACCATCTTAAGGTATTTATTACATTTAATTGCATTTTAGGAATCTTGCAAACATCTTGCAACCTTAAAGAGGAAAGTATAGACAGGAATTGTGAAAAGGAAACCGTTCAATCATTTAATGTCGTTAGTGTAAGGAACCTCAACGTAAGAGGTTATGAAAGTCTACGTGAGGGTGTGGTTTTTACAGCTGAATGCCTTTTCCTGACACCCACCTCAGAGACAAGTTTATGGGAAATGAAACTCAGCTATCATGTCGAATGTGAAGCTCCTAGTCTAGGAGAAAGTCATGTTGAGGTGATTGTCTACAGGGAGTGTGGTAAACGAGACAACAACAACAACAACAAAAAGCATACATGTAAAGGGAATATTATGGAATTTTCGAGTACATGTAGTCAATTTTAATAAAAATTGGATAAATTTCATGGTTTGTACACCACTTGGCTAAATTCGGTAAATTTTAGTGAATTTTCATCTATATTCGTCTAATTTTATATGAATTTGAGGTAGTTTAAACCATGCTTAGGTAAATCAATGGAATTTCAATAAATCTGGTAGTCATTTGTTGAATTTTGCTGGAATGTTGTGTCATTTGGTCAATTTGCGGAAAATGTAGTGGATTTTAGGAAAATTTAAGGTAAATCATGGGCAAGCACTCTATTATTAGCTGAGTTTCTAATACAATTTTTGCATACCCTAGGACCAGTATTGCATTATAAGGCATGCCATGTGTTAGCGTTCTTAAAAGCCAGTGATAAAAAACAAAAAGAGGTCTTTAATTCCACCCCTGGGCGTCATATCTACTGTCATGTAGGTTGACGATCACGGAGTCCCAGCTGAGACCGTCATTGCTTCCACTAACTTGTGCTAGGCTCCTCACTCTCTTATTTCCTGTCGACCACACTTGCTCAACTCTTGTTCTCTACCGACCCCAACATGATTAGAGTATCCGAGCCCTAGGGAGTCTCTTCCTTTTGAAACTTCATTGGCCCTGGTTTATTTATTTTTTCTGATATCCTGAGGAGGCAGCCTTGCTTTTTTATTTTCATGTTATTTCCTGTCTTTTGCCCAAGCCCCCTCAAGAAGGTAGGGTGTATTTAGCCCCACGACTTGCGATGCACTCTGCCTATGGCTACACCCTCAAGGGCTGATCAGTTTGGAAGTTGGCAACCCCAAGGGATTTCTGAGCTGAGTCCAGTTTTCCTCCTCTTTATCCATTACCTCTGGGGCAAAGCCACTCCTAGTATACTTTTTATCTGCCTTTCATGGCTCTCCTTCCTTCCAACTCCCTCAATCCTTATGCTTGAGGGTTGAGGGCCATTTTTTTTTTATTCCTTCTGTCCTTTATTTGACCAATTGTTTTCCATTTCTTATTCTAGTATATAAGCGTATAGTAGCTTAGATTTAATTTTCATCTTTACAATGTCCCAAACCATTGAGGGTCGCTGTAGAACGCTTCTCTCTTGTCCAAAGGACAGCATGTTGAATTCCTCACTGGCTCATGAATTTTATACTTTGTTCACTTAGTTCTCATGGCTTTGAAACTGGCTGTCGGTAACGTGATCATTATTCATTTTAACTTCAGCGTACTAAACTAATTTTAAATTAGTTAATTTTAAATTAATTATTTTAAATTAATTTTAAATTCAGATTTGTGTTTCACAGTAAACACAATGATTATTCTCCGTTTAAAACAAGCCATACCATTCTTTTTCTAACATGATAGCTTATACGTGGGCATGGAAAGTAGTATAATCATCAGCTAAGGATTCAATTTCCATTACCTACACCTCTCATGGTATGCCAATTCGTTAAACTATAGAAAACGTTTCTATATGTTCTGTTACATTATTATTTCACCATATCACCGTGTAGTGGTTAACCTACTTGGTTGTCAACCCTAAGGTCTTGGCTTCCAACCCCGACTATACCATGACATTCATTTCAAGGTTGCCATAAGCTTCACTAAGCCTTTGTCAAACCTAACAAAGATCTAGTCATGTGCATAGCATGTCCGCTATCAAGCAAATGAGTAATATGAAACTTACTGACAAGGTCGCTGTGCTGTTATCAGCAAGGCACACTACGCAAACCAAAGCCAGAGTCTCTGTGCAGATTCAACACAGCGGTAGTAGGCAAGCCTATGTTTGTTTAAAAATCATCATGAATATAGCTCCACTGTCACTACAGAGGCCCCGGTTCGATTTTTTTTCACAAGGCTGCAACAGGGTAGACTGAGTCTTGACAGGTAAAACTTTTTGGGGTCCATTCGTGAACCAGGGTAAAGGGTTGGCCATCCTGACTTCTGCAACACCTCAAACCAATGTTTACTATTACTGGTGAGTTATCATTTTTTTCTTTCTTCGGCTTTTCCCAATTATTTTGAGTCGCCGGAGCCAACCAGGCTCATTTTGGTTTTGGCCGGGGATTTAAGGCCGAATGCCCTTCCTGACGCCACGTGATTTTTTTCAGGTGAAAATTCCAACCCCCGCCGTCACCGGGATTTGAACCCCACCTGCCCGAGTAAAGACGAGCAGCTAAGCACCTGCGCCATCACGCTCCCCACAGGTTAGTTATCTATCCGCACATTAATCCATAATTACCTAATAATAATAATAACAACAATCATCCTCCATACACATGTCCATTAAAGCATGGTTTCACAAAGATGCTTATGCTTTTAGGTGTATAACACATTTTTCCCCCATAACATAACTATTTACTGTTTTAGGGGTGAAATGATCAATCGAGGTAAAAGCCCATATCATCCCCTATTTTTTAAGCTATCACACCTAATTTTAGGATTCTTCGTTTCCTAGATAGGGATTTTTCAATTTTGGAGGGGTAGTTTCACCCCCCCTGCTATTTTTCATCAAAAACAAAAGATCTTAGGTTCATTTATCATTTTTAGGTGTTTAACACGTTTTTCCCCTATAACATGACTATTTACTGTTTTAGGGGTGAAATGATCCATCGAGGTAAAAGCCCTATTCATCCCCTATTTTTTAAGCTATCACACCTAATTTTAGGCTTCTTCGTTTCCAAGATATGGATTTTTCAATTTTGGGGGGTAGTTTCACCCCCTGCTATTTTTCATCAAAAACAAAAGATCTTAGGTTCATTTATCATTTTAGGTGTTTAACACGTTTTTTCCCCATAACATGACTATTTACTGTTTTAGGGGTGAAGTGATCCATCGAGGTAAAAGCCCATATCATACCCTATTTTTTAAGCTATCACACCTAATTTTAGGCTTCTTCGTTTCCAAGATAGGGATTTTTCAATTTTGGGGGGTAGTTTCACCCCTCTGCTATTTTTCATCAAAAACAAAAGATCTTAGGTTCATTTATCATTTTTAGGTGTTTAACAAGTTTTTTCCCCATAACATGACTATTTACTGTTTTAGGGGTGAAATGATCCATCGAGGTAAAAGCCCATATCATCCCCTATTTTTTAAGCTATCACACCTAATTTTAGGCTTCTTCGTTTCCAAGATAGGGATTTTTCAATTTTGGGGGGTAGTTTCACCCCCCTGCTATTTTTCATCAAAAACAAAATATTTTAGGTTCATTTATCATTTTTAGGTGTTTAACACGTTTTTTCCCCATAACATGACTATTTACTGTTTTAGGGGTGAAATGATCAATCGAGGTAAAAGCCCATATCATACCCTATTTTTTAAGCTATCACACCTAATTTTAGGCTTCTTCATTTCCAAGATAGGGATTTTTCAATTTTGGGGGGTAGTTTCACCCCCCTGCTATTTTTCATCAAAAACAAAATATTTTAGGTTCATTTATCATTTTTAGGTGTTTAACACGTTTTTTCCCCATAACATGACTATTTACTGTTTTAGGGGTGAAATGATCAATCGAGGTAAAAGCCCATATCATCCCCTATTTTTTAAGCTATCACACCTAATTTTAGGCTTCTTCGTTTCCGAGATATGGATTTTTCAATTTTGGGGGGTAGTTTCACCCCTCTGCTATTTTTCATCAAAAACAAAAGATCTTAGGTTCATTTATCATTTTTAGGTGTTTAACACGTTTTTTCCCCATAACATGACTATTTACTGTTTTAGGGGTGAAATGATCCATCGAGGTAAAAGCCCATATCATCCCCTATTTTTTAAGCTATCACACTTAATTTTAGGATTCTTCGTTTCCGAGATAGGGATTTTTCAATTTTGGGGGGTAATTTCACCCCCAAACAGGGAATGTTGCCCCAAGTGCTAGGACCCCTCATACAAGTCCCTAGCATGATTGGTTCGCGAGATATGAACAAAAGTGTCGTTAGGCCCTTTCGACAAAAATAAATCCTACATTCAAAAACGGGGCGTTACCCCCCAGGGCTATAATACTGCCTATGGCAAAATCCCATGAGGGGTTCAGAAAATATTAACTAACGTGTAGTTAAGTCCTTTTGAAAAAACCCGTCCGTGCGCGCACATACAAAAAAAAATACTATTTCAACCCCCGGGTAAGGGTAGTTTTTATTTTCGAGTGAATATACCCCGTCCATGGAAAACGAGAGTTCACCACGAGTCCTACGACACCTCATAGGTTTAAATCCGATTATTGGTTAGCGAGATAGTCAAAAGCCAATGACCTATTAGTTTTTATGGTTTATTTCAATACATATTAAAAACACTCATTCATAAATCATCATTTAAAAAGCCCGCCCTCTTACAAAACTCCTCAAGTGCGCATGCGTATAAAAAAACATTCATCGCCAAAATGTCAAAAAACAACATGTTTACCCCAAATGGCGTTTCCCAATTCCATCCATTTTTAAAAAATAACCTCACCATCATCTAGAGCGGAAAAAATACCATCTAAACGACCCCTCACTCGACCCTACTCCTCCCCCACCACCTAACCCTTTCCCAACATAGGCATACATATTCAAGCACGAGCGCGACTTGAGAAAACCAACACTACCCCACTACTCGCGAATGACCTTTTAGTTTTGGCCTTTTAATTAAATAAAGAGGCTATAGGAAAGTAGGGGGCATTTCTACCAATGCTAGGACACCCTGTATGTTTAAATCCCATGATTTGTTAGCGAGATATCAGGTTCGGGGCAAATACGAGGGTGGCTCAATAAAAAGGTAAGCAGCTCCCCCACTACCCCACTACTCTTGTAAGGCTAGAACGATGTGTTGTTTAGGAACGGGGTGACGTTCTCTTGGCTATGAATGTGTGTTGGTATTTAAAAAAAAACAAGCTGTACCCGGCATGCGTTGCAATGCCAACCAAAGAAAGTGTTGGCATTGAAATTCTGTTTCTTGAAGTGCTTTTGGATACACAACATGTTAACTGCCTCTAAGCTATCGTAAAATGGATTTTCTAATTTAGAACCATTCGTGGAAGCGTGCACAACAACTTTCAAAAGTTTCATCGCTGTCACTCATTTGTTCAATCTACTCGTACGCTACCTGTTGTGAAATGGATTTACTAAGTCGAAACCCTTCCCTGGCGTGTACACAATAACTCATCAATGATTCATCGCAATCGGATGAATTGTATATGCACGTATATGGTGTTTTGTTTAAACGATTCGTGCGCTGTCACTCATTTGTTGAATCTACTCGTGCGCTACCTATTGAGAAATGTATTACTAAGTCGAAGCCCTACCCTGGCGTGTACACAATAACTCATCAAGGTTTCATCGCAATCGAAGAATGTTATATGAACGCAATAGGGGATTTTGTTGAAACGCTTCGCGCGTCGTCACCCATTTGTTGCATCTACTCTTGCGCTACTTATTGTGAAATCGATTTACTAAGTCCCCTTCCCTGGCGGGTACACAATAACTGATCAATGTTTCATCGCAATCGGATGAATAGTATATGAACGCATACCTGATTTTGTTTAAACGATTCGCCCTCCGTCACTCATTTGTTGAATCTACTCGTGCGCTACCTACTGTAAAATGTATTTACTAAGTTAGAAACCGTCACGTAAGTGTCCACAACATCTCACCCAAGTTTCATCGCTATCGGACTAATGGGATATGAAGACATAGGGGACTGTATTGAAACGCTCCGCATGTCGTCGTTCATTTGTCGAATCTACTCGTGTGCTACCTACTGTGAAATGTATTTACTAAGTCAGAAACCTTCCTTGGAGTGTCCACCATATTTCACCCAAGTTTCACCGCTAACGGCAGAATGGTATATGACCTTATACGGGACGTTGTTGAAACGCTTCGCGCGTCGTCCCTCATTTGTTGAATCAACTTGTGCGCTGCATATTGCATAGTGGATTTACTAAGCCAGAAATTTTCCATGATGTGTACACAACATCTCACCCAAGTTTCATAGCTACGGACGAATGGTACATGAATGCATACGGGACTTGGTTGAAACGCTTCGCGTGTCGTCGCTCATTTGTTGATTCTACTCTGCGCTACATATTGTAATATGGATGTACTCAGCCAGAAACCTTCCCTGGAGTGTACACAACATCTCAACCAAGTTTCATCGCAATCGGATGAATGGTATGTGAACGTATACGGGACGTTGTCGAAACGCTTCGCGCGTAGTCACTCATTTGTTGAATATAAACGTGCGCTTCGTATTGTAAAATGGATTTACTTAGCCAGAATCCTTTCCTGGAGTGTACACAACAATTCACCAAACATTTATCACTATCAGACGACTGGTATATGACTTTATACGGGACTTTGTTGAAACGCTTCGCGTGTCATAGCTCATTTGTTGAATCTACTGGTGCGATACCTATTGTAAAATGTATGTACTAAGCCAGAAACCTTCCCTGGAGTATACACAACATCTCACTCAAGTTTCATCGCTAACGGATGAATGGTATATGAAATTATATGGGACTTTGTTGAAACGCTTCGCGCGTCGTTGCTCATTTGTTGATTCTACTCGTGCTCTACCTATTTTTAAAGGGATTTACTAAGCTAGAAACCTTCCCTGGAGTGCACACAAAATCTCAGCCTAGTTTCATCGCTATCGGACGAAAGGTATATGAACGCAAACGTGACTTTGTTGAAATGCTTCGCGCGTCGTAGCTCATTTGTTGAATCTACTCGTGCGCTGCCTATTGTAAAGTGGATGTACTGTACCCGATACCTAGTTTAGGCTATCGGCTACGCCAGCAGACATTAAGCTGTAGTTGAGGTTTTGAAAAGAGTTAGGAAAAGATAGCGCACCGATCGCGTCAAGAAGAATGCCAAGATGACGTAGGAGGTCTAGAATCAAGGAGGCATTGAAATCTGTGAGAAGATAGAATTATGAATAAAGATGTGAAGCTTTATTGAGATATTTATGGAATTATAGCAATTAAACATCTTAGGATATATAACATGCAGTATATGTGGAAATAATTTTATGGAAGTCAGATAACCCTAAGTTATATTATAACGGAATAGCCGAGATGATCTGGGTTCGAGACTATGATCGTGACGCGAGAGCACAGTGGTGGGGGACTACACCACGTGCCTGCGCCGAGCACGTAAGCAAGAAGACAGTGCCAGCAGATTCAGTTGAGCTCAGTTAGACGAGCAGGTAGGAGCAGCTCTATAGCGCAAGCGAGACGCACAGTGAAGGTCACGTAACATACAGAAACTGTCACGGCAAAAGTGTAGGCGACAGTTCCTGCATCGCCGAGCAGCGAAGGCCAGGCGGGTCATTGATCCAGGCGGGCTAGCCGAGGGAGCAATTACAGACGGCCGGGATATGTCAGAACCGCACTGCAAGTAGTTGAAGACTTTATTTCAAGCTACATTTCAACGCAGTTTGAACATAGCTTTTATGAATAACTTCATGACTATGCTGTTCTATAACGCATTCGAAGCTGCTTTAACTATTTCAAGTAAACGGAATGTTGTTAGCATAGGCACTGATGGACATTAGATCGTGCATTAATAAGATTTATTTCTTATGAAGTTTCATGAATTACCAATTACAGACAACTACAGGGTGTTTCGTAATCTTGAACACTCTCAAGTAAAATTTTATTTTACGAAAGTGGGACTTAGCAGTCATTTGAGATTGAACTTGCAATACTCAAACTGAACATTTAACGGAACAGTGGCGTATCTTAGAAGAGGAGTAGGGGGTCCGCTGTTTCCATGAATTTTTTCGAGAAGGAGTTGGACAATATCCGCTATGGGTAATCCGAAGTTCAACATGTCCGAGTAGACACTGATAGAGACAAGATGGCACCGCAGAGCGATGGATTCGATTCCTGACGAGAGGAGTCCACCAGCTGATTCACTTGGGATTTCGAAGGCAATCGTCATTTCATGGATGGAATGATATTCACGCCGATCTTTCGAGAAATTCTTTATGTAGGGAAAATCGACGATCTTGGAAATTTAATTACAGCTGATTATGAAAGGTACTGTAAGAGTCATAACTACCTGATACGATTATTTTCATGAATACTGGGCACACATGTATATTTTTCTAATAGGAGTGATATGATTATTAAGACATGGTTTGAATTTATATACTTCGAATTTGCTAGAATATGGAGTGACCATATGATATGGCAGGCATCATTATACGAAATTCTCACCATTGTTTGGCTTTATTAAGCAGATGTTTGGTCTTTTAGACATTTTTCCAGCTAGGATATTTTTCATGAATAGTTTTTTTTTGTGTAACGAGTATTTCGAACTCGTGATCTGCAATTGATTATCTAAAATTACTTCGTCAGTTCATTGCATACTAGCGAGTGTGTATTATTCATCAGTAGGGATTTTTTCCATTGGATTGTTTGGAGATATTAAGAAGTTATTCACTTTAGTGAATGAACATCGCTTTTATATGACAACTAGAAACTTGTTGATTCCTATCTGGTACATTCACTCATATAGCCTACGAGATGGGGTCCTTCGTATTTATACGATTGTATGGTGGCTACTCATCTTACCCATCGTTCAGGGAACTATCATCCAAGTCGACGGGGCGAGGTCTTTCGTATTTATACGACTGTACGGTGGTTACTCATCTTACTCGCCATTGAGGGACTCATTTTTATCATCCGAGTGTACACGAGATGTAAGTGAATCAAACAAGGAACTACTAGTCACATATCAGTCGAAATTTTGTTAAATAAAGTAACGATAAATGTCAACAGGATTGCATTTAGTAATTCTTGTTTGCCAATCCAATATTTTGTTGCTATACTCTTTTGAGAGTAATTTCAGTTTAACAGCTGTTACAGCTGATGCTTTGATGATTTTTTTATAATTGTGTTTGATACCTTTAAGAAGGATTTAAAGTAATTGAATCTTGTAAGATTAATCATTAATGGTCAGATTTATTTTAAGGCAGATCAGTATTGCAGATTTTGATGTGAGAGATTATAGCACATTGGTGTTTTTCTGCGATGTGAATTATGAAATATTGTAAGAGAATTTATGCTATTTGAAAGCAAATCTTAAATTACTGAAGTAATATTTTTCCAATTGTTTAAGAAGTTGTCTAGATGTGATCAGAGTAATTACAGTTATTGGAGATTGTGTACGTTGATAATTTGAAGCCAGTTATATATTTTTTGTAGATCATGCAACATGGTTAAGTGGAGTTTGTGATAGGCATTTTGTGGAAGTTGCCATGTGATAGTTGCAACGTTGATAATGTATTTTGAGGCAGACATGAGGTCGTCGTACCCAGTCTAGCGCAATTGTTGAGATTCATGCTGTATGTGCTGAATATTTATGGAGTTTTTGTGGAATAATTCTTGTATTCAAATGTGATATTTGAAGTATTGAAGAAATGTAATGTCGTTGTGGATAGTTAGATCCAACGTGATGTCGTGGAGGCAATAATATTTTTTGGCATGATAAATTAAATACGAGATATAACTTGGAAGTGGTAAAACTGTAAGACAACGTTCTATAAACCTTATTAAACAATTTGTTAGGAAATTAAACAAATAAATGAAGTTGATAATACAAGATTTTCTGAAAATAATAATTAATGAAATAATAATCTGAGATTTAAGCATATTAACGATCTGACCTAATGAAATAAAAATCAGAATGAATAGATGAAATAATGAAAAACTAAATAACCAGATGATTGAAATTTAAATAAGTTGATAAATTAAATTTTTGAATAAATCGATGAATTAAATAAATGGATGAATTAAAGATTGGATAAATTAAACTGATTGAAATAAATTAATAGATGATTGTAATGATGATGAATAACTGAATTAGAAGGTGATAATTAATTAAAGAAGCTGATGATTAATGAATTTATATGGAATTAAATAAATTTAATTGAGATATAATTTGAAGGAATTGCAACTTGAGTTGAGAATTTAAATGATGTAATGGTGATGAATTAAGGATTCTGACAGGAAGATGTAGAATTTTGAAGTGAGAATTAATGTGAGAAATATTTACTTTTGATGATGACGATAATGATGACCAATGAGAATTTGAATTATCTGTAATTCACAGATAAGTGATTGTTAATGACGATGTAAATAGTGTAAATTAATTATTCAATGTTTAGGAACATTTGATTAACATGTTCAACATTCAAATTATACCATGCAAACCATAAATTACGTGATATTTGATATGTGTGATTATTATATGTGTATGTTTAGACAGATCAATAATTTGTTTAAATCCACATTGATGTTAAATTAAAGAGAAATTAGGTCTCAGGTTTCACAAATGTCAGTGACGAAAGACATAGTGCTACAGTGATCCTGAGAACCCAAGAGAACTTTATAAATTTTTCTTGTTATGTGAATAAAAATAATTTTGGAATAGAAAGGAGATGGTTCGATTTTTGGACAATGACAATTTAACTTTGGCATTCGACCATACTCTTAGGTAGGAATTATATTTAAAATGTCTGTCTGACTATCAAAGTAAAATAAATTTGTTTTTATCTTAGTTGTGATCTGATGATGGTGTGATGTTCCTTTTTCTTTCCTTGTCTTGAGTAAGGCTTATCCGGAAAGGAAGTGGTTTGCTAGGAATTCAGTTGATGGCGCCCATTTATATTTGCATTATTTTTTATTAAACTTAAGCCCGTAACGACCCTAGAGATACTTTGTCTCGTGATACCCACTGCTTTTTCGAGAACTCAGCTGAATTTCCGACACATTCCTTATTTGACTAGAGGTTCATTTAACTCCGCTCTGTCCCGGAACTCCAGGAATGCGATGTTATAGCAGATGGGTCATCGCATCCCCAGGACGAACGGGTACAGAGAGAGATGGAGAATTGGCTTTATCCAACTAGTGGGGCTTTTCGATTTTGTTTATTCTATGGAATCACATCAGATTTAGATTACTGAGAGATTGATCTCAAGTTCATTTAAGTGTATTACAAAATTTATTAAACTTAGTCAGACAATGTACTTGTGTGCCCATTCCAGTGTTCATGTTAATCGTATTAGTATAATATCATGTTAGTTATAAGACATTTTTCCTATACCCAAGTGAATGCAGGAATTGAGACATTGTGATGTGTTGTTGTCTAACGTCTCTATATATAACCTATATTGAAAATATAATTATGTTGCCGGAAGATTTAGCTAAGGTGTTAGGAGAGTTACAGACGGGTATGTCTGGTATTGCAGAAACTATTTCTAAGATGGAAACGGAAGTTAAAGAACAAATTAATAATTCAGAAGCTAGATTAGAAGCTAAATGTAAAGAGAATGTACAAGCATTACAAACAAGTAATGAAGAAAATTTAAAATTATTGCAGACTAGTACTGAAGATAATTTAAAGTCATTAGAGACTAGATTACAGTCAACTAGTGAAGAAAATTTAAAATTATTACAGTCAAATAGCAAAGATGAGTTGATGTTATTAGAGACGAGGCTACAGTCAAATAGTGAAGCTAACTTGAAGGATAATTTTAAGTCATTAGAAGAAAGATTACAGTAAAATACTGAAAGTCATTTAAAAGCTAGTGAAGCTAACTTGAAAGATAACTTTAAATCATTGGAAGAGAAATTACAGTCTCGTAGTGAAGAAACTAACACTGAATTAGAAAACAAGTTAACTAGATTAGAGAATAGCTTAACTTTAAAGAATAATGAGATGCTGAAGACTTTACAATTAGACATAATTGCAGTAAACATGAAAGGAGAGGAAAATGTTCAAATATTAAAAAAAAAAATTATTGAATTAGAAAGTAGAGGGGAAGAAAATATTTTTACTTTAAGAACAGACGTTATGTCCATACAGAAAGACATTAAATCAGATGTATCGAAGTTGAGATTCGACATCGATGGTTTAGTGGCAGATGTAGGCAAAATTCAAGATTGGTCTACCGAAGTATCTTTCGAGACTAAGATTAAAGGTCTAGAAACGAATCTAGGTAACGAGATTAAATATTTAAAGACAGTAATTGGGACCATTAAAGAGGAAGTCTTAGGAGAGGTCAATTCTAATTTAAAATCATTAGAAAATCAATTGCAGAAAGATATTAGGAAGATAGACGACGATATAGAGCAAAAGGTTAATGAAAACTTAGCTTTGTTTAAAAATAGAGTCGGTGCAATCGTGGAAGAACGGTATAGTGAGGTCGATGCCGAAGCAAAAGAGAAACGTGAAGGGTTAGATGAAAAATTAATCGCAGGTATGGCAAACTTAGAAGCGAGGTTTACGGAAAACAAGGAAGCGATGAAGATAGATTCAACTCTATTTAGAACAGATGTTGATCTGTTAAAAGAACAAGTCGCGTCAGTAAAGAACACGTGCGAAGAAAAAATTGACAAGTTAAGAAACGACTTAGACGAGAGTAACAAAACGCAGGATGTTACATCGTTAGATGAATTGAAAACTCAGGTGCAGAAATTAGCAGAAGACAGGATAACTAAACTAGAATCCATGTTTAACAGTTTCACCAGTCAGAATATAACATCAGGGGAAACATTGATAAATCAGACAGCGATAGACCGCAGTATGACTAATCAAGAAGCGAGCATGGGAGAAGACCGTCAAATGCAACCGAATGTGACATTCGAAAGGGCTAGTTCAACCCCTCAGGATAATCCAAGTTCGAATAGGAGTACGTTGGGTCCAAGCGAACGATACTCAGGTCCAGTCACCATTATTAGGAACCTGGATGACAAGCCGAGAAAGTTTTTGGGAAATACAGGAGTCACACCAGTCGAATTTCTGCGAGATATTCGAGACTACATGGCGGAACATAGGGTAGCCAAAGAAAGAGAGCTAAGGATAGTCGAACGCGCCTTAGATGGATCTGCGCTTACGTGGTTTAGAGCGTTCAGAAGCAATTTTGCGAACATGGAGCAATTTGCCATAGCTTTCTTGAGGAGATTTTGGAGTGCCGAGGATCAACTTAACGTAAGAGCGGAGATGTACTCAAAGCGCTATTCTACGTCACATCCGACGCATTATGCCAACTATTTCACGTCACAGCTGGCTAAATTACAGTTCCTTATTCCTCCATTGCCAGAAGAAGAGCTTTTGCAAGCTATAGCGAGACAGTTACCGATTGAGGTACAGCGATCACTGATAGCGTCGGGAGCCAATACACTGGAGCACTATGACGACATTTTACGGCGATTGGACTATACAAGCGCACAGGTTACGCCTAGAAGTAACAGAAACGACAACAGAAACACGCAAGAAGTGAATGCGGTAGTCGTAGACAATGCAGCTCAAACGGACAGAAGGGATTCCTGGGAAAACCGACGGAACGAAGGGAATCGAGGAAACATCCGTAACGCTCGAGGAAATGATCGATATAGAGGACCATATGAGAGGCCATACGATCAAGAAGCGAGAGATAGCCGATATAGGAATTATAACCAGAATTCCAGATATCAAGACAGGAATCGATATAACAATAGATATCGGGGCAGAAATAACTGGAGCCAAAGTCAACAGTATAATGGGAACGACAGGCAGGATGGCCGAAGAAACGATCCTAACGACAGACGGGATAATCGTGGACATGAGAGGTCGAGGCAAGAAGATAGACAGCCTAGTGCACCACTCGAAGAGACAGTGAGAGATGTCAATCGAGCAAGCACGAGTGAAGAAGGAAGAAATAAACGTCAGAATAACACGGAATCAAGATGCTAATCATTGGAAGTCAATCATCATTATTGAGAGTCAGAAAATACCATCATGCTGAGTAGGGGAATTGTAGAGCTATCGTGTACATGTATTATATATAGAATGCCTGAGAGTGTATTTTTTTCTCAATCCTGATAAAAAAAAGGAGATGTACGGGAGAGATGTACCCGATACCTAGTTTAGGCTATCGGCTACGCCAGCAGACATTAAGCTGTAGTTGAGGTTTTGAAAAGAGTTAGGAAAAGATAGCGCACCGATCGCGTCAAGAAGAATGCCAAGATGACGTAGGAGGTCTAGAATCAAGGAGGCATTGAAATCTGTGAGAAGATAGAATTATGAATAAAGATGTGAAGCTTTATTGAGATATTTATGGAATTATAGCAATTAAACATCTTAGAAGAGGATATATAACATGCAGTATATGTGGAAATAATTTTATGGAAGTCAGATAACCCTAAGTTATATTATAACGGAATAGCCGAGATGATCTGGGTTCGAGACTATGATCGTGACGCGAGAGCACAGTGGTGGGGGACTACACCACGTGCCTGCGCCGAGCACGTAAGCAAGAAGACAGTACCAGCAGATTCAGTTGAGCTCAGTTAGACGAGCAGGTAGGAGCAGCTCTATAGCGCAAGCGAGACGCACAGTGAAGGTCACGTAACATACAGAAACTGTCACGGCAAAAGTGTAGGCGACAGTTCCTGCATCGCCGAGCAGCGAAGGCCAGGCGGGTCATTGATCCAGGCGGGCTAGCCGAGGGAGCAATTACAGACGGCCGGGATATGTCAGAACCGCACTGCAAGTAGTTGAAGACTTTATTTCAAGCTACATTTCAACGCAGTTTGAACATAGCTTTTATGAATAACTTCATGACTATGCTGTTCTATAACGCATTCGAAGCTGCTTTAACTATTTCAAGTAAACGGAATGTTGTTAGCATAGGCACTGATGGACATTAGATCGTGCATTAATAAGATTTATTTCTTATGAAGTTTCATGAATTACCAATTACAGACAACTACAGGGTGTTTCGTAATCTTGAACACTCTCAAGTAAAATTTTATTTTACGAAAGTGGGACTTAGCAGTCATTTGAGATTGAACTTGCAATACTCAAACTGAACATTTAACGGAACAGTGGCGTATCTTAGAAGAGGAGTAGGGGGTCCGCTGTTTCCATGAATTTTTTCGAGAAGGAGTTGGACAATATCCGCTATGGGTAATCCGAAGTTCAACATGTCCGAGTAGACACTGATAGAGACAAGATGGCACCGCAGAGCGATGGATTCGATTCCTGACGAGAGGAGTCCACCAGCTGATTCACTTGGGATTTCGAAGGCAATCGTCATTTCATGGATGGAATGATATTCACGCCGATCTTTCGAGAAATTCTTTATGTAGGGAAAATCGACGATCTTGGAAATTTAATTACAGCTGATTATGAAAGGTACTGTAAGAGTCATAACTACCTGATACGATTATTTTCATGAATACTGGGCACACATGTATATTTTTCTAATA
Source organism: Meconema thalassinum (assembly GCA_946902985.2). NCBI lineage: Eukaryota > Metazoa > Arthropoda > Insecta > Orthoptera > Tettigoniidae > Meconema > Meconema thalassinum. The sequence goes on from OX336390.1 coordinate 347,865,726, forward strand.
GGAGTGATATGATTATTAAGACATGGTTTGAATTTATATACTTCGAATTTGCTAGAATATGGAGTGACCATATGATATGGCAGGCATCATTATACGAAATTCTCACCATTGTTTGGCTTTATTAAGCAGATGTTTGGTCTTTTAGACATTTTTCCAGCTAGGATATTTTTCATGAATAGTTTTTTTTTGTGTAACGAGTATTTCGAACTCGTGATCTGCAATTGATTATCTAAAATTACTTCGTCAGTTCATTGCATACTAGCGAGTGTGTATTATTCATCAGTAGGGATTTTTTCCATTGGATTGTTTGGAGATATTAAGAAGTTATTCACTTTAGTGAATGAACATCGCTTTTATATGACAACTAGAAACTTGTTGATTCCTATCTGGTACATTCACTCATATAGCCTACGAGATGGGGTCCTTCGTATTTATACGATTGTATGGTGGCTACTCATCTTACCCATCGTTCAGGGAACTATCATCCAAGTCGACGGGGCGAGGTCTTTCGTATTTATACGACTGTACGGTGGTTACTCATCTTACTCGCCATTGAGGGACTCATTTTTATCATCCGAGTGTACACGAGATGTAAGTGAATCAAACAAGGAACTACTAGTCACATATCAGTCGAAATTTTGTTAAATAAAGTAACGATAAATGTCAACAGGATTGCATTTAGTAATTCTTGTTTGCCAATCCAATATTTTGTTGCTATACTCTTTTGAGAGTAATTTCAGTTTAACAGCTGTTACAGCTGATGCTTTGATGATTTTTTTATAATTGTGTTTGATACCTTTAAGAAGGATTTAAAGTAATTGAATCTTGTAAGATTAATCATTAATGGTCAGATTTATTTTAAGGCAGATCAGTATTGCAGATTTTGATGTGAGAGATTATAGCACATTGGTGTTTTTCTGCGATGTGAATTATGAAATATTGTAAGAGAATTTATGCTATTTGAAAGCAAATCTTAAATTACTGAAGTAATATTTTTCCAATTGTTTAAGAAGTTGTCTAGATGTGATCAGAGTAATTACAGTTATTGGAGATTGTGTACGTTGATAATTTGAAGCCAGTTATATATTTTTTGTAGATCATGCAACATGGTTAAGTGGAGTTTGTGATAGGCATTTTGTGGAAGTTGCCATGTGATAGTTGCAACGTTGATAATGTATTTTGAGGCAGACATGAGGTCGTCGTACCCAGTCTAGTGCAATTGTTGAGATTCATGCTGTATGTGCTGAATATTTATGGAGTTTTTGTGGAATAATTCTTGTATTCAAATGTGATATTTGAAGTATTGAAGAAATGTAATGTCGTTGTGGATAGTTAGATCCAACGTGATGTCGTGGAGGCAATAATATTTTTTGGCATGATAAATTAAATACGAGATATAACTTGGAAGTGGTAAAACTGTAAGACAACGTTCTATAAACCTTATTAAACAATTTGTTAGGAAATTAAACAAATAAATGAAGTTGATAATACAAGATTTTCTGAAAATAATAATTAATGAAATAATAATCTGAGATTTAAGCATATTAACGATCTGACCTAATGAAATAAAAATCAGAATGAATAGATGAAATAATGAAAAACTAAATAACCAGATGATTGAAATTTAAATAAGTTGATAAATTAAATTTTTGAATAATCGATGAATTAAATAAATGGATGAATTAAAGATTGGATAAATTAAACTGATTGAAATAAATTAATAGATGATTGTAATGATGATGAATAACTGAATTAGAAGGTGATAATTAATTAAAGAAGCTGATGATTAATGAATTTATATGGAATTAAATAAATTTAATTGAGATATAATTTGAAGGAATTGCAACTTGAGTTGAGAATTTAAATGATGTAATGGTGATGAATTAAGGATTCTGACAGGAAGATGTAGAATTTTGAAGTGAGAATTAATGTGAGAAATATTTACTTTTGATGATGACGATAATGATGACCAATGAGAATTTGAATTATCTGTAATTCACAGATAAGTGATTGTTAATGACGATGTAAATAGTGTAAATTAATTATTCAATGTTTAGGAACATTTGATTAACATGTTCAACATTCAAATTATACCATGCAAACCATAAATTACGTGATATTTGATATGTGTGATTATTATATGTGTATGTTTAGACAGATCAATAATTTGTTTAAATCCACATTGATGTTAAATTAAAGAGAAATTAGGTCTCAGGTTTCACAAATGTCAGTGACGAAAGACATAGTGCTACAGTGATCCTGAGAACCCAAGAGAACTTTATAAATTTTTCTTGTTATGTGAATAAAAATAATTTTGGAATAGAAAGGAGATGGTTCGATTTTTGGACAATGACAATTTAACTTTGGCATTCGACCATACTCTTAGGTAGGAATTATATTTAAAATGTCTGTCTGACTATCAAAGTAAAATAAATTTGTTTTTATCTTAGTTGTGATCTGATGATGGTGTGATGTTCCTTTTTCTTTCCTTGTCTTGAGTAAGGCTTATCCGGAATGGAAGTGGTTTGCTAGGAATTCAGTTGATGGCGCCCATTTATATTTGCATTATTTTTATTAAACTTAAGCCCGTAACGACCCTAGAGATACTTTGTCTCGTGATACCCACTGCTTTTTCGAGAACTCAGCTGAATTTCCGACACATTCCTTATTTGACTAGAGGTTCATTTAACTCCGCTCTGTCCCGGAACTCCAGGAATGCGATGTTATAGCAGATGGGTCATCGCATCCCCAGGACGAGCGGGTACAGTACTAAGCCAGAAAATTTCCCTGCAGTGTACACAACATTTTACGCAAGTTTCATAGCTATCGGACGAATGGTATACGAATGCATACGGGACTTTGTTGAAACGCATTGCGTGTCGTCGCTCATTTGTTGAATCTACTTGTGCGCTATCTACTGTAAAATATATTCACTAATTTTGAAACCTTCACGTAAGTGTACACAACATCTCACCCAAGTTTCATCGCTATCGGACGAATGGTATATGAACACATACGGGACTTTGTTGAAATGCTTCGCGCATCGTCGCTCATTTGTTGAATCTACGCGTGCGCTACCTATTGTAAAATGGATTTACTAAGTCAGAAACCTTCCTTGGAGTGTACTCAACATCTCACCCAAGTTTCATCGCAAACGGACGAATGGTATATGAACGCATAGGAGACATACAGACATACCCACAGACAAACTATCACGTTATATTGATTTTTATATATTGTGCCCAATCAGTCACGGCAGTCTGGCATCGAACTCAGGTCTCATCAGAGAAGACCAGGCACATGGTTATGCCTAGAGTCGAACCATTGATCTCTGCGGGGGAGCGATTCAGGGAACCCAAAGAGCAATGAGAGGTATACTGGCATATAACAAGGTAGCGTGATTTCACGATCTATAGGTGAATATCATAGCAATTTAAGGGAAGAACTGTAGCCAAATGCAAGGAAATATACTTTTTCAGAGCATACGAAAATGAGAGGAGGCCAGTTTGAAGTTTTACAAATGACCCTTAGCAAGTAGGCGGAGAGTCTAGGCGCCGACCGAACTATTTACGTCTGGAGCAGGAAGACAGCTCAAAATTAATGACCCGGGTATCCACCGCTTGACAACGGTGAAACTGAGGGTAGGGATGATGGCTCATGGAAATTAATTAATTACAGCCAAGTGGAGTATTGAAATGCATTGAAATATACACCCAGGTGAATATATTCACGGAGAGGTAATTTAGGAGTGGTTTTTCACCTAAATTAAGGCTTATATCTCCAAATGAACGAATTACAACCTAGCATACGCTCGAGAGCAGTGACTTTGTGACCAGTCAACGGGGAATTACCACGATGGCGTGCCCACGCGCTGAACTAAGGCAATTAATTGTAATTAATTGGCCGAAGCGATCGCCGGCACGCGAATGTTTTTGAAACCTCCACACCTAAATAAACAAGATGTAGATGTCATTTCGGCTGAAGAGGTATTATTTCAAGAAAGGAGTCGCTCTCATGTGTCCAGTGGACTATTTTGTACGAGAAACCTTTATATATGGGGAGCAAGGCAAGCCAAGCCAGTTGTTCCACAGTCGTTCTACAGTCGCTCTACAGTTGTTCCACAGTTATTCTACAGTATACACGTAACTAAGACGCTGATAGTAGCGCGCCAAATGTTCAAGTATCAACGCGCCGTCGTTGGAGAACAATAGAAGCAAGTTATAAAGCTTCATAAGTAATCATGAAGTGCGTCGAAAGTAAATTATTACAGATATTTACCTATTATCTGACGCAAATATAAATTCGCCACAGCGAAAAGGAACTTATAATGTTTTGAACAGTTCTTATACCGGGAGGTATTGTCAGAATTATATATGACATCATCATCAGGATCACTACAATGATGGGAGCTTGGAAATCATTGCCACCTAATCTGGATAGTGAGCTGAACCAGATTGCAGGGAACGAGGATCGAACGTCCGTAAAACGCTGTTAGATTTTCACGGAGACCAGCGGCTGTCATAATTGCATCGCATCTCTGAGATCAGGCGTAGGAGAAGTCCAATTTAAGGATCAACATGTGAAGTAGTGGATAAATGTACATACATTGTGAAATAGTGATTTAAAAGTGTTCATGTGTATAGAGATTAATATGCAGTGTATAGCAGTGATAAAGGCCATTGATAAAAATATGTATATCATGTGGAAAGTGTGTGAAGCTAAGTGTTGTGTCAAGGATAACATGATGGCTTAATTCAAGCGTCATGGTAGCGCTAAAGCTGAAGCGCTGGCACTATCCAGCAAAGAGGAAAAAGTGAGTACCCATTTTCTTATAATGTCATTATAACTAAATAGTTCACCATGTAACGATTTATCACTTTGAGAATAAGATGTAATAGTCACTTACTGAACGAGTTTTCACCACTCGTCTTGAATAAAATATGGCTTGGAATGTGATTTGTTTAAGGCCATTCAGGCAAAAATAGTGATGGATGTAACGGTAACGTTAAATGATAATAATAATAATATTATGGGGTCGGCAACAGTAAAGTAATAGGCATTTTTGGCCTAAATAATGTTCAAATAGTGTCGTGTCTAATGTAAAGATACTGTATTTGGTAAACAGTAAGAGTGTAACGTGAAATATAGAGAAATACGAGAGCTTTTTCAGTGTCAGTGAAATATGAATGAATAGTTGATAGGGTCAATCCTTAGGATTATGTTTGATGACCATTAAAGTAAAGTAAGCCAGTAAATTTATTACATTTTGTTAGGAGCTATGTAAAGCTTTGGCTTAAGTGGTATGACAGAGAGAACGCGGGTGCCTTAATAATTGAGTCATCTATGTGAAGTATTGTTTGAGCCGCATGTAAGCGTGCAGAATTAACGTAGAATCCAGTGATTTACGTAATAAATATTGCGGGGAACAAACTAGTATAGCTTGCGCGTTAGGTGAGAAGTTGGCTAAATCTACGAGTAGTATCATATTCGTCGTTTAGGAACGCAGATTTCCTTATATTTTATTGACAGCTGCTGGTGAAAGTCGTGGATTTTCACTATGATGCGTCTAAAAGCCACTAGTAGTCACCATAGAACGGCAAGGCTATCACTAGAATTCCACCCCAGCCATGAATGTTAATTAAGGAGCCAGTTGAGCCCAAGACACTATAAGGATAGGTGTTAAATATTTAAATGACTCAATTAATTAGGAGCCACACTTAGCGTTACTCCAGTATTGCATTTGTAAACAACCCTGACCTTGATCTTGACGGCAGAGAGAGGGGGGATTGTAGACCACTTCTGCGGCGGCCATCTTGGCTAGCCAGCTGGAACGAATTTTATTGCCTGCTGAGGGAAAGGAAGGTCGTTCGACCGGTCCCTTGTAAGTTAGAGTCACAATAGGACACTGAGGAATCTCGATATTTCAATATGCAATTAGATTTGAGTGTATGATGATGCCAATTGAATTGAACGGTGGGTTGCAACTCACATACGTCGTTGGATCATAGAAATCAGATAATATTAGGCTCAGTTATTCTCTGAGGAGGAAAGCTGAACCAAAATAATGTAGGCATCTTCTTTTAGAGTGCATTTTGCCAGTTCCTGCTAATTTATGCAGACGGGTATGTGTTTTCCCAGAACATGACACATTTGTAACGATGATAAGCCCGACAAGACCCAGAAAATCGTTATATGGTGAAACTATAAAATATTCTATCCATGTTTGTTTTGGAAGGGATAAGTACCACTTTTCTTAAAGCGTTCAATGGATGGAAAGAAGGAAGATGATTCACACGACACAACAAATATTTGTTAATGATTGTAGAAAATAATGAATTCATGTTAATCAAGGTAAATGCCATAAGAAATGGAATAATGTTTTATTAATATCATTTTTATGTGATATGTGAATTTTGTGTTATGATACTCCCATTAACTAAAATTGTGTCACATGATGAACACTATGGAAACCCATGGAAGTCTGAAAATATCATTGACAGGATGCTAGAATTAGATTTGAGTGCAGTGTAGCACTATTTTAAGAAGAAAGCTCACAGAATTACCCTATTTTTATTTGTGGGAATTAAATATAATTTGTCCTTTATTTGTATTTGTTGCATAGCCATGATTTTAGACCAGTAAATTGTTCATTTTTAGGAAAGTGTTGTGTATTTCCTGTAGAGTAGTTACCTGGTAGACTCAAATCCTGAGCATGTGGTCGTATAGTGGGCAGGAACGTCCCATACCTCGAAAGACCGTGAGTTAGTTGGGATACGAACACATGGTCCACATGATGACAATCGGGTACAATATATAGATGAAAATGTTTGTTTTTTGCATTGGCGCTATTTTGGAAACGGTGAATTTTGGAAAAAAGTTTGTTTGACGTTAAGGAAAGGTGGGTATGCCCTCTAGGTGGGCAGGAAGTTTCAAGGGTGTAGGAGGGGGAAATAATGATAGCGTACTTTCTCGCGAACATTGGTGATAATTGGCGAACGGATGGTCGGATTTTAACAAATGAGATGTCGTTGGACTCGAGCTGACGTCCTCTTTCCTATAGACCACTCGTTATATTAAAAAAAATGAAAAAAATTGTTTTTGAAAGTAGGCGATAGTATGAAAACCAAACATGATAGAACTTTGTGCCATAGTTAAAACGAATGGTCTCTAAGACCTTTATTTTTTATAATAAAACTGTTTTATTTTTTGAGATTTTTTGAAAACAGTTAAATTTTGAAATGTTTACTATTTTGGGAAACTAACAAGTTTACAAATAAGTTTGTTTGCCATGAATGGTTGGTATTTACCCCATTTACCATGAAAATAAATGTCAAGTCTCTAGGACAAGAACTATGCATTTTTTAAAAATAAAAGACTGTTTGTATGCAGAGAGCCGGTAGCGCTTGGCGTATGTTATAACGAGGCTATGATTGGCCATGGTGGATACGGGAAATGGCTATTTCGACGGGGCGATGTATGGCAAAACGAGGGGTCGCTTTTCGATATTTTCCTATGACAGATGAATGAAGGCGAATATTTTCGAAAATCCGTCATGGCGATCGTTAAAACATGTTAGTAAACACTGACCAGTAACCAGACAAAATTCATAATGCTATGAGACGAATAAAAATAGTCGACAACAACAGAACTTGTTTTTTTTTCTATGTCTGACTGGCAGCCAGAATGGGAAAACAGAATATCTGCTCGAGAGGTGGTGTATTCTTTGAATACACGGTACGAGAGATATAATGTCTATTGCTCTTTGCATGTTCATTTCTTCCTTCCTCTTTGCCAAACACCAACAGTGATCATCTGTTTTCTCCTTGTTGAGCATGTTTCTTATGTCTTCATAAGTATGTTTCAGATATATAACTTCTGTGATCCACCTAGCGTCATCTAGTAGCGAGCCTCTGAAGCTACTCAATTCCTCATCGTGCAAGATGACTTACTTATCTATTTGGCTACCAGCTTTCGTTACCATCGTCAGCTATTTTCTCCTTGAGCAAGAGGACTACGTCTACTTCTTTACTCACCATGCTGCGCTAGTATCATCTATCAACTCCTTGAAGACCAGCTCACCAAGAAATCAATTATGTTTTGCTAAGTTGGCCATGCTTATATGTTCTCCTTTTGTTTCCTACCCCCACTCTCTCCCCCTTCCGTGGTCTCTCAGTGCTCCGTTGAGCTGCTCTCACTTCTACGTCTGCAGTTGACTCGTTAAGTCAAAGCTCCGCTCGAGCTTAGCCTCCTCAAACCAAGAGGCACAACCTCTTCTACGCCATGTTGGCTAGATAGTCTTCCTAAGGAACTCCGACTTCAACATGAAATCGAGATAAGTACCATTTTTAAAAAGTTTTAACCTCATCTTCATGGTTTTAACTTCCAAGTGATTTTAATTTTAATTATAGGCAGTGTGAAAATATTTACTTGGGGCAAAATCATCCTTCGTGGGATTTGCAATGTTGAGCTTTTTCTTGTAAGCCAACCTTACTAAAAGGAGCTTTTCTTAAGCTATTTAAACGAGAAACCCTCTCGCTACGTGGGAGATTATCTAATACCCGCTGTCTATAATTACAAAGTTATTTCCTCCGTTGGATTTTCTCAACCCCATTTTCTGCTAAGGTCGTTCTGGAACCTTCGAGATCTTGTTCTCTATCTGCGAGTCTTGCCGTCAAGTATTGACACGCACTTGCGAAACTACTAGTTAAAATGAGGAATCTTCCTTATAAATTTTTGCAATAGCTAACTTCCTCCACCGTTGGAACTTCTAGAACATTCTCGGGCGCATTTAATTGTAAATCACGACTTTTTCGAGAAATAGACTTTCACCTACATAGTGCAATCAGTTATCTCCATAATTGCAATAACTTTTTTTTCTCATGAGCTTCAGTGTTTCTATGGTGAACTTTGCATCCATCTTTACAGACAATAGTGATAATCAGTGCTTTCTCCACGTTTCTACCGCGTCGCGATCGTCCGGTTATATTAAATACGGCCATGAACATTGATCCTATATCCCCATGATCTTTCCTTAACCTTCTACTAACAACCATTATTTATAAAATTGTAACTGTTTATAAGGTGTTACTCACGAGGTACCCTTCCAACTTTGCTAGTTTAACATTAATTAAATTCTGCATAATCTCTTGTGTGATACAAGTTTTAAATTTACATTGTTCCTCCCTTCAAAAGCAAGGAAAACAATTCTCTCAACTCTTGAGTGAGTTATTTTTTGGTCTCGCTAAATGAAAACTGCCTCATTTGACTGGCGAGTCTTATTCAAAGTATAAGAGGTCTAGAACCTTCCTTCTGATCAACTTTTCAGGTTCACAGTAAGTGACCTGCTCTCCTTGTATAAATTTCACAAAGTAATTCTGTATAAATATAAGAAGTTGTAGGAACTTCCTTTTTATTCTTTATGTTTTCCATTTTGTTATCTTCGAAGTTGTTATTTTCGTTAGAATGTTCTTTCAGAGGTTTCATATAGTACACTGCTTGTACTCCTGTAAATGTTAAAACTTTAATTATTCCATTTTGCCTATTTGTGAAATCTTACCAAGATTTTAATTCACGGTTTAAAAAACCTTAAAAATTGTCAATTGCCTGGAGCAACTGTTTAACGTGGAGAGGTCTGCGACCCTATTTGTTAAAAAGTTCAAATGAACTATGTTTATCCAAATTATATTGCACAATTGTTAATCTCCTCAAACTTCCTTGCATTGTTTAATAAATTAGATATTTATTTTTGGATTCATCATTTCTTTGATAATACAGTTAGGCAGGATCCTGGCTTTCCTAGCTCTTCCTAGGTTTATGCCCTCGTTCATATATAATAAAGCTTTTACTATTTGTCTGGCCAGATCATCACCCTTCCCTATAGTACTTTTATTCGTGCTTGGAAGGAAACACACTAAAGCCTCTCTCTGGCAAACTGCCCAAGCCTTAGCTGCGGTTCCCGTTAGCCTCGACCAAGCTCGTAGCCACTTTAGGTATCCGAGCACATATTTGCGGTGGCAACCGCTTCTAAATGGATTAAAAGTCAAATTAATAACTTTTGTGGGACTCTCCTCCTATTCTTCTATCCTTCTTTTCCAATCCCAAATCTACTTCCTTCTCTCAATCATCTTCCCTTGGTGGGTGGGTTATTCCCTAGCCTATAATCTACCCAAGAGGCCAGCTTGGAGCCTGGCTAGTCGGCTAAGAGAATGGAATGTGGTTGAGAGCTGACAACATTGGTGTCATATGATAACAGGTTGGAACAATGTGGCAACTCTGTAAAAAGGTGATAACGGCTAGCCAGGCGAGCAGCAGCATCAGCAGGCAGGGCCCCGCAGAGAGGAAAGGGGAGAGAGGGGAAAGGGTGAACACAAAGAGAGAACAGGAAATCACTTGACCACTACAGAGCTGTGAGGGGTGGGGCCAGAAATGCGGGGTAGGTGCGGGGAGGAGTGGAGAACCCATGACATGACAGCCAACAGCTGAACGAGTTGTATGTCAACATGGAGTGAAGGAGTGAGACACAGGTGTGGAGAGAGAAAGACAAACATGTATGGACATGTATGAAGCGCAGAGCACCGTACACAGAGCTCTCGTACAACACGATTCAATAAAATAAATAAATAAATAAAGTGCACATGTTCATACAACATGTAATTTATTGATCCAAGAATTAAACGTTGAGTTAAATCCTAACCATTTTACATATAGTTTATTGCCTTTTTGTTTCAACACTTTTTCCACAAGATAATGTTTAGGAAATGCTGTTTTTTGAAGTTCATGGAGATAAAATCTACCTTTTATGGGTTGATGGTTGAGGTCTTGGAGTAAATAGGTGACTGGACTGTCAAAGTTGACTTGACGAATTCGAAATAGTTCAGTCCCCCACTGAGGCGTGTAGCCCTTATTGAAGGCAGACTTAAATTTGCTCACACGAACAAAATCCCCAATTTTCAGTCGGTGACGTTTAGGATCTGCTGTTTTTATGGGGTTAAACAGTTTATCCGGTCGCTGAATATTTTTGGTCACGAGACGTGGCATGGTCCCAATGGTTCTATGTTTGGTGTCATTGTATCGTGACACTAGCTCAGGTAACATGTCCAACCAGCGATAACTGCCCTGAGCGGTAAACGCTTTTCACATATGGGTTTTCAATGTTCGGTTAAACTGCTCGACCACGCTGGCTTTGAGATTGCTGTACGTGGTGTAATGGTGAATATGCTTAGATTTGAGAAAAATTGAGAAATCCTTGTTGAAAAATTATTTCCCTTGGTCGGTTTGTAACAACTGAGGTTGACGTTTTGAATGTTGAATAATATGTTGAAAGGCCTTGGTAACTAGTGGACCAGACTTGCGACGCATAGGTTCAACAAAGGCCATTTTGGAATAGACATCAATGACGGTCAACATATAGCGTACACCGTCGTTAACGCCAGCATAGGTAATCATTTCAACCAAGTCAGCCTGCCAAAGTTCATCCACACCTCGTGAAATCACCTTGAGTCGCGGATAGTGACGCCTAGCTGGGCGATGCAACTCGTGAGCAATACCCATTTTAATGGATGAGGGCTTAAAGAATAATTTTGGCATTTCGAAGTTCTTGTTCAATTTTTTGAATTTCCCAATCGTGACCGGTATGGCCGGCTTGACGTGAAGCATGCAACAAGTGTAGCAGCTGGACGAGCTTATTGGGATTGTGCCAGTAGGTAACATCCACAAGGGGTTTTAATGGTTTAAATGTCACTCCCGAAGCGGAGACTTTACGACGAGTACTTTGACTGGTGGGAAACATTTTTGCAATGATGGTTTTTTATTTTTGAGATGTATTGGTATTCACTTGTTGAGCTGGATCATACTGTCTTTTGTGGGCATGGGTATCCAATAAAATGGATTTATATTTGCCAAGGGCCTCCGACGTATTATCATGGAATGAGGGTGTTCGAGAAAAGAGCAGCTTTAACAGTTCAGGCGTCAATTTATAGTTGATGTTCTTAATGACAGCTTTAGTACGAGCAAATTTAATGGATGAATCCCCAATTTTAAAACTATCATCCTCATAGCGAACACCATACGTGGTATCTGTGTTTCCAATAAATAGATCAATGAGATAGGGTTCTAGTGTTGATCCATAATATTTTATTAAAATGTTTTTCAGTTGAGCTTTATTTTGAGGGGTGGCCAAGACTTGTGAAAACGGAGACGGTTTGGAAGGGCAAGGTGTTTCCACCATGGCCAAGGATTTCTTTTTTATCAAAAACTCTGTAAGGGGTGCGGTCTTTTTTGAGGCGTAAACACTTGTTCCTCGTCATCCTCAACTTCGCTAACACTAGTCAAATCTTCCTGTTCCTGTTCCACTTCCTTTTCCTTAGGGTCCTCGTGCAGCGTCTGAGTGGCTTGTGAAAGGGTGGGTAGCGTTTCAGATGGCTTGAAAGAGGGTTTCAACATGGCTTTTAACGGAGGTGCTAAATGATGTTGAATAAACAAAGTGTTGTGTATTTACATGAACATTCTAGAAAGTGCTATGTTAATGTGCCATTCCAAAGACTGGCACACGTTTCTGCCCCTGCCCGCGGCTCCCCGGGCAGCCTTTTCTACGTGACTTGTGTTTCACTCATATTTGAATGTCCCGCCGCTGACGCTGTCCTCCCCTCTCCCCGACAAATGAACTGTTCCGGCTTTACAAATGAACTGTTCCGCCTGGACGTGTGAACTATTCCGGGCTGGCTAAACTACGTCTTGGTCCTTCTCTGACGCTATTGGCCCGGCCGGTTCAAACGAACCAATGGCGCGATCCCGCGCGCAATGACTTGCACATTGAATAAGCCTGGCCCGGCCTGCCAACTGAATTGTCCTTCTGGTTGGGCCAGCGAGGTGTTATCCGTAACTCTGAGGACCTGCTGCAGTTGGTAGTGTCTACTTCCCAAATTCTCCGTAAGGCGCGCGCGACTACTGTCGCCCGTCAAGTGGCGTGCTCCATAGCGCGTCTCTCCCCCCAGTAGCTCCAGAACTATGCACCGCATAAGAGTGCTTTCGCCCGAGCTCCTTGAGCCCGGCATTTTACACAGGCCATGTGGCCTGCCATCGAAAATAAGGTAAAGCGTCTGATCTTATTCTGCAATAAACCTTGTGAATTCCATTGCTATATAAGTGATTCTCAACTCGCAGTGTCGGTGTGAGAAAGGCAACTAAATTCGAGATTAATTGACTTATCCATCTAAAACATTTTGAACTAGAATGAACTGCAAGGCACATAGCCAATGGCGGCTTGCCTTTTCAGACAGGTTCCTTTTATCGAACTGCATCGATACAATTCTTAGGCCGTGTGTGCTATTACTTAATTAATTATAATTGCTTAGTTCTTGTTTTAAATGTTGGATGTTATATTTTGGAGGACAAATTATGTTAGGATGACAATGGGCGCATTGTCTTTCGTGTGTGGTCTACAAATTGCAAACGGCTTGCCTCGTGGTCAGGTAGTCGACAGCAATTTCGCTATGTGGACAACGGTCACGATAGTTCGTTGTGTTGGAGCATTTCGCTCAGGGCCAGTGGTTAGCCCTTTGGTCTACCCTTATTTTAATCTAGTTTTCTTAGTTTTGTTACCTTCTGTTTTGCTATACCATGTTTCGCCTTGTTTTGGAGCTTCCGCTCTTGGGTTCTCCAAAATGCCTCCTGGCATTTCATTTTCGTTACAGTAATTGAATTTTCACTTTAGCTTGTGTTCTTACCTTAAGCTCATTTGCTGGGGCAATATTTCTTGCTACGAAGAAATATGTTTCTTTTGTGCTAACGTTGTAATTGTCACCCGTGACCGTAGATTCACAAGACCACGTGGGATCTAGGTTACCGCTAGGAGTGCTTTCCTTTATTTGTGCCAGTGTTTTGTTTTCCACATGTTGTTGTGTATCAATTTCTTTATTGTTTCAATATATTCTCCATTTACATATTTTATAACCCATGGGCATTCGTCTACCATTTTATTGCATTAACCAGACCCATGCCTTTGTAACACGAGGCCCAAATCCACATCCCGGGTATTCTACCCGCCTGGTTGGTCATTCCTTACGAATGGTTGCCAGAGTATGGCGTTTGAGAGCGCGAGAAGATGGGGCCATACAGTAACGTTGGTAACTTCATTAAATCTTATATACGCCGTACAGTAAGTGGAAGCAGAGCGTTAGTTGTCGATTTTGTCTGGTTTTGCTACCGTTGGTGGTAGATGGAAGCCACGTGGCAACATTATCGACTCTGCCCTGATATTTATCAGGATGAAGACACTGAAGAGTGGAATCCCTTTTTTTTTGTAATTATAACTTCCGACCATGGGCAAATAAGTAAAAATTTGTGTTAAAGTTTCATGTGGAAAATTAAACCGTTAGACTTAAGGTGTTGTAAAATTCCATTGTTTGACATTTTTTGGTTTTTTATTTCACGCTACTGTCATGGAGCGGCACGTACCAGATCCAAAGTATTTGGATCATGAAGAAATCCAATATGAATTGGAGATCAGGAATTTGGAGGTTCCCGCGAGCACGGAGGTGGCTCGACCAGTTCTAAGGCTTGCCCTTCAGGATCCTGTAGTGTTGCCTGTGCTGTCCGAAGCAGAATTTGCAATTGGTGAGTCACAGATTTTCCATAGAGTAGAAGTTTGTGCTAATCTCATTAATTTGTTTTTGATTGATGATTATGGTACGTCTGCCCAATATAAAAAGTTGCGTGCTCGTCTGCAGTACTTGTTCACTCGTTGCGAAGATGTTTTATCTGTTTCATCTCATCGTTCTGACGAGGAACTAGCCAATATTTTTGAAATTCAGCGCATGATAGCCAAATGTGCAAATAAAGTTTTCGATGAAAATTCTAGTGGTTGTGACGGTATACAAGCACTCCGTGCAGTCAGTGTAGACAGTGATGAAATAAGGTTCCCTACCAGTGAAGGCGGTAATCAGCCTTACGTTCCAACATGTACCGCTAATCTGTTAGATGCAATTAGGTTGAGTTCTGAAGTTTCAAATAATGCTGGTATGTTTCAATCTGTTGACCGCAACAATGTCTTTCCGGTTTCTACTAACAATAGTGTTACAGTAGATAATAGTAGTGAGTTACCAGTAGTTTCTTTTGCTGAAGTAAATCCTGGATCCTATTATTCTCCTCCTTCTGCGAGAATTTTGTCAAAAGTGTATGAGGATATCACTTCTGCAGCCAGGTCCCGTGCTAGATCAGGGTTGCCAGCCTGTAGTGTCGATGCTGGTGGCAACGCAAGTGTTGTCAAATTGTCTACACAATACCTCCAGGTCACTGAGAGGCAACCAGTCGATAGTGTTTTAGCGACTGAGTTTAGCCGGTTAAATTTTAACCAAGGATTATCGTCCGACGCGAATTTGGTTGAAGGGTCAAACGCTTCATGGATGAATAATTTGGGTACTAATTCTAGTTTTCATGTACCAGTGTCCGTTCATTCTGTTTCTGCTGTAAGCAATTCTAATGGTGAGGTAAATTGTAATTTTTCCGTGTCCAAAAATTTTCAACCGAGTGCTAGAGAGTTGTTCATGTCAACTGAAATGCCTCGTTCCGTGTGTAGCACAACTCCTGTGTAGACCACAAGTAACTCCAATGGTGGAGTAACGTATTCTTATTCTAGTGCCTTTTCTCGTCCTACCTGTTCTGTTCTTACGCCCAGTACGAGGGGTGTTCAAGAAGCAAATCTCCGCAGTCGGAGCATGTATCCTACTCCGAGACGAAGTGCTCCTCAAGACGTTTCTAGTAGTAACTATCCTCCTTCATTAGGTATTAAACCTCTTAATTTCCGTTGGCCTAAATATAAAGTTTGGTGCAACAAGAACAGAGTTTCTTCTCGTGTAGAACCTCAAGGTTGGGATTTGAATAGCCCAAGCGATGATAGTAGACCTGTTCGTGGCGAACAGAGAGGTCCTGGTTCTAGTCATTCAGTTTTTTCTAACCGTAATTTTGGGAATCTCGCCCACCCTCTATCTGATTGTGTAGCTAAGTTGAAGCATATGAATACTGATACCACTGATGGTATTATTCATTTCCTGCGTGAGTTGGTGGAATTTTATGAGTACGCTGCTGTGTTTGGTGTGAGTTACACTCAGGTGTACCAACTTATGTTCCCGTTCACTTCTGGTATGATGAGAAGTATGGTTGTCGAGGCTATGTCCCGTAACACAGGTATCGAAGTGTTCTGTGAGCAAGTAGTGTCAAATTTTATTCCGTATAGGAAGATGGGTACTGTAATTCAGCGTCATTTGTATCGTGTGCAGAAGTATGGTGAATCGTTGGATGTGTACATGCAAGATATGTTAAAGCTAGCTAAGATGTTTTCTGTTAACTTCACCGAGCAAGAGATGGTGGAACACATTTTAGATGGTGTGACGCCAGACTATCGTTCATTTTTATGCTTAGGGTCTCGCCCGAGCACTATTGCTCAATTGTGTGCTTTTGCTGTACGTGGAGAGTCCGTACGCCAGTCTGACTATGGTAGAGGTTCTGTTGATCAACCCTCACAATTTAATTCATACAAACCGCAAGGTTCTTCTAATCGTTGGAACAATGCTCGTTCCCAGGGTAAACAAGGTAATTGGGGAAATCGTAAACCTCAAGTTTCAGGAGGTCGATGGTCGAGTAATCAGCCTCAGGGTAGTCCCGTTCGTAATGAAGAAGTTAGGAGCTCTGGTAATTTTAATTCTGGAAGGAATGTCCGCTTCCAAGGTCCTTCAAATAGTAGAGGTGATGTCAGACACCAAGAAGCTATTAACCGTGGCGAAAGTTCAAATCGTCGAGAAGCTCAAGGTCGAACAAATAGTAGTTCTGTGAAATGTAACGCTTGTGGTCATTTCGGTCATTCAGACCACATGTGTAATTCTCCTCAGCATTGACATCCGGAGACCTGGCATCGTGATGTTATGTCGATGTCATCAGTCGTTAATGTAGATAAGCGCAGTGTCGAAGTGTGAGTTGTTGTTGTTTTTATTTTAGGTTTTTTGTTGTATTGTTCCTGGACATTGGCTAGTGTTTCCTTGAGTCAGTGCCTGTCTCAGTTGTACCCCGGCGTCCTCTGGTGACACGGTGTTTTCTTTTGGTTAGCTGGCTTGTGTGTTCCTTACGTCAACGCTCGGCAGGAGGAAGTACTGTCCTTATGTGTCATGTGTCGAGCTCGTTCGTCCCCTTCGGGCATGTGGACCGGTGGAGTTCACCTTGTAACAGGAGCAACTTGTAGTGTTAGTGTGTCTTAGATAGTTGCTTAGTCATTTTATTTTCAGGGTTTTTAGTGTTGAAGAGTTGGTGCCTGTCGACGGAGTCGATTTGTTAGGGTGGCATCGGGTTCTACAGGTAGTTGCGGTAGGGTTGTTTGTGTCAAGGTATCTCAAGTCGTTGAGATATTTGCAGTGGTCTTAGACATTTTATTTTCAGGGTTTTTAGTGTTGAAGAGTTGGTGCTGTCGACGGAGTCGATTTGTTCTGGTGGCATCGGGTTCTACAGGTAGTTGCGGTAGAGTTGTTTTGTGTCAAGGTATCTCAAGTTGTTGAGATATTCGTGGTGATATTTTTGGCGTTACAGAAGAAGCCGAGGAAGCAGAGAACGCAGAATGTGAGGTGTAGTGTGGGTTGCAGTATTTTCCTGTGCTGTGATTTGGAAACAGTGATTTCTTATTGTATTTTGGTGTCGTGTGTGTGGTGCTGTCTCGGCATGATGCTGTGTCGACAGACGTGGAGTTGAAGTTGTGCTTCTGTCGTGTTCAATTGCAGTGATTATGCAATATCTCCACAACTACATCGTGAGTCAGTTTTTCGCCGAGGAGAAATCTCATCCAGTGATAGGCATAATGGGTCTTCTGGTTTTTCTTTTCAAGTTTTCATTCTTGTTAGCGGGACCTGCTTGAGGTCTTTCTATGCCCCTTGTGGCCTATTTCTTCGTTCTGTATTTGGTGTTGTTGAAGTGAACATGGATATGTTCTGAGTCGTAGTACTCTTGTTCTGGTGTGTGTGGATATCAGGGATTACTGCATTTGCTCGCAGCCCTGGTGTCAGACCCTTTCCTCGTTTAATTTTGTCTGTGCG
Organism: Meconema thalassinum; assembly: GCA_946902985.2. Taxonomy (NCBI): domain Eukaryota; kingdom Metazoa; phylum Arthropoda; class Insecta; order Orthoptera; family Tettigoniidae; genus Meconema; species Meconema thalassinum. The sequence goes on from OX336390.1 coordinate 347,883,797, forward strand.
CTGTGTGTAGCGTAGAGTGTTAAGGACTGTTGATTAGTTCTTGTGCGTGGTGCACTTCGTGAAGTGGTGGCTGTACCTGGTTACGTTGTGGTGGTGATGAAGGTTGCCCTGCATTTGCTCGCAGGCGCCTTGGTGTCATAGGAGATGACCCGTTGGATAGAATTGGTAAAATTTCTGTTTCTTGAGTCACTGTTCCTGTCATCGTGTTGGCAAGTTGTAAAGGTTTTAGAGAAGTGTGTGTTCCTGTTCTCTTCTCTGCGTTCCGTGTAGGTGTGTTTCCTGTCCTGCGTTCCGTGTACTTGAGGGCATTTGATGTGTAAGTAATGTAATGTAAAAGGTAAATTGTAAATGTAAATGTTGGAAATTTGTTGACACCAGTTGTGATCTGTGTGGTGACAAGGTAACTGTTTCATGTTCTCCCCTGTATTGTGAGAGCTGAGCCATTCCTGTGGTCGTGGGTTCCCCTAGATTTCTTTCGTGCGATCCCATCTCAGTATTTTCTCACTAAGGTGAAAGATGTATTAAGATTTTCCATTTATTCAATATAGCATTGTAACATTAGGATTTTAGTTGGGTACCAGTTCCATGTAGTTACTAACTCCAGTGAAGTGGAGGTAATACAAGTTCAAGAGAACGCTGTCCAGTGTTTCTTCCCATTTTAAACACTTAACATTAACGTGATTCTGCTAAACCTAAAGTCTGCGTGTGCATTGTGTGTACATCGCCCCTATGGAAGTGAGTGTGATCTCGTATCACTAAGGCAAGTGAATTGCCAAGTCCTTGCTCGCACAGTGAAAAGTCCTAACATGTGCTACGGAAGTTGCTCAAGCTCTCGCCCTGGTCTCTCCTCAGACCAGTGGCATTCTTCGACCCTGCTGGTGAAGAAGCCAACCCAACCTTGTGTTGCGTCTCTGCGTGCTGTGTCTGCTCTTGTCCTTTGCTGTTTCAGTGGTGGTCCAGTGTGAGGGTAGCCCCCTCGCACCTGGAGATGGTGGTGGCCTGGGCTAAGGTCATTGCCATGACGTCGTCCTCCATCTGATGGTGATCCTGATGCCTGCTGGTCGGTGCGGATGGTGATCTCTTCCCTGATGTCGACCCTGGATGCTGAACGACTGGAGCGGTACTATGGTGATGTTGGAGCGGTGATATGGTGATCATCTTGTATGGTGATATGGTGCTGTTGGCGTCCCTTCTTACCAACCCCTAGGGGTCTTCACGACATCATTAGTTGAGCACTTCTACCTTCCTGCTGTTTCGACTTCCTGGTGCAGTGAGTGACGCATGAACAAACATTATTTTGCCTGTGGGCGAACCAAGCCATCCTCAAGAGAGCTTACAGGGGGGAGCCTCTTCCTGTTGGCTCACCCCCACTGTCGGCTTTATGAGGGGGAGGCTGTGCCACTCCAAAGACTGGCACACGTTTCTGCCCCTGCCCGCGGCTCCCCGGGCGGCCTTTTCTACGTGACTTGTGTTTCACTCATATTTGAATGTCCCGCCGCTGACGCTGTCCTCCCCTCTCCCCGACAAATGAACTGTTCCGGCTCTACAAATGAACTGTTCCGCCTGGACGTGTGAACTATTCCGGGCTGGCTAAACTACGTCTTGGTCCTTCTCTGACGCTATTGGCCCGGCCGGTTCAAACGAACCAATGGCGCGATCCCGCGCGCAATGACTTGCACATTGAATAAGTCTGGCCCGGCCTGCCAACTGAATTGTCCTTCTGGTTGGGCCAGCGAGGTGTTATCCGTAACTCTGAGGACCTGCTGCAGTTGGTAGTGTCTACTTCCCAAATTCTCCGTAAGGCGCGCGCGACTACTGTCGCCCGTCAAGTGGCGTGCTCCATAGCGCGTCTCTCCCCCCAGTAGCTCCAGAACTATGCACCGCATAAGAGTGCTTTCGCCCGAGCTCCTTGAGCCCGGCATTTTACACAGGCCATGTGGCCTGCCATCGAAAATAAGGTAAAGCGTCTGATCTTATTCTGCAATAAACCTTGTGAATTCCATTGCTATATAAGTGATTCTCAACTCGCAGTGTCGGTGTGAGAAAGGCAACTAAATTCGAGATTAATTGACTTATCCATCTAAAACATTTTGAACTAGAATGAACTGCAAGGCACATAGCCAATGGCGGCTTGCCTTTTCAGACAGGTTCCTTTTATCGAACTGCATCGATACAATTCTTAGGCCGTGTGTGCTATTACTTAATTAATTATAATTGCTTAGTTCTTGTTTTAAATGTTGGATGTTATATTTTGGAGGACAAATTATGTTAGGATGACAATGGGCGCATTGTCTTTCGTGTGTGGTCTACAAATTGCAAACGGCTTGCCTCGTGGTCAGGTAGTCGACAGCAATTTCGCTATGTGGACAACGGTCACGATAGTTCGTTGTGTTGGAGCATTTCGCTCAGGGCCAGTGGTTAGCCCTTTGGTCTACCCTTATTTTAATCTAGTTTTCTTAGTTTTGTTACCTTCTGTTTTGCTATACCATGTTTCGCCTTGTTTTGGAGCTTCCGCTCTTGGGTTCTCCAAAATGCCTCCTGGCATTTCATTTTCGTTACAGTAATTGAATTTTCACTTTAGCTTGTGTTCTTACCTTAAGCCCATTTGCTGGGGCAATATTTCTTGCTACGAAGAAATATGTTTCTTTTGTGCTAACGTTGTAATTGTCACCCGTGACCGTAGATTCACAAGACCACGTGGGATCTAGGTTACCGCTAGGAGTGCTTTCCTTTATTTGTGCCAGTGTTTTGTTTTCCACATGTTGTTGTGTATCAATTTCTTTATTGTTTCAATATATTCTCCATTTACATATTTTATAACCCATGGGCATTCGTCTACCATTTTATTGCATTAACCAGACCCATGCCTTTGTAACACGAGGCCCAAATCCACATCCCGGGTATTCTACCCGCCTGGTTGGTCATTCCTTACGAATGGTTGCCAGAGTATGGCGTTTGAGAGCGCGAGAAGATGGGGCCATACAGTAACGTTGGTAACTTCATTAAATCTTATATACGCCGTACAGTTTTTTGAGGCGTAAACACTTGTTCCTCGTCATCCTCAACTTCGCTAACACTAGTCAAATCTTCCTGTTCCTCTTCCTCTTCCTTTTCCTTAGGGTCCTCGTGCAGCGTCTGAGTGGCTTGTGAAACGGTGGGTAGCGTTTCAGATTGCTTGAAAGAGGGTTTCAACATGGCTTTTAACGGAGGTGCTAAATGATGTTGAATAAACAAAGTGTTGTGTATTTACATGAACATTCTAGAAAGTGCTATGTTAACATGAACATTCTAGTCAGTGTTGTGTATTTAGGCTACTTGAGTTAACACGAACATTCTAGTCACTATGCCCAGAACATTCCAATCTGGAACATTCGATTCTGGAACTTTCCAGCTACTATGTATATGTGCACCCGCGGACTGTAGACGACAGTTCCGCTCAAGTTAGTTCACATTGTGTATAGTTGTGTATCGACTAGTGTGTTATATTAACAAGTGTATGTTATTTATCTTGTATCTCCCACGATGTAACAGTGGTGTCAGAAGTGGGATAAGATAAATAACGTTGTGAAACCGAGTGACTTTCTAACCTCAACGCAAGTGTGTGCAACGAACTAAGTTCATCGCAAGTGCGTGATAGAAATACTGTTCTCCACTCATCTTCACCATGCCGGACTTAACCTCTGAGCAACTCCAACAATTCTCGGCAATGATCGCCGAAGCTATCCGACAGACAATACGGTCAACAACGTCATCAGAGCCTCGACCGCCAATGTTCACAATGCAACCTTATCGTGCTACCGACGGGACGACTGTAGCCGACTATTTCACTCGCTTTACCTGGGCGCTCAACTTTAGCAAGATACCCGCGGATCAACACGCACATTTTGCACTGGTTTACATGGGATCTGAACTCAATGATGCCCTGAAGATCCTGGTGAGTCCTAATGATCCGGAAACTCTGTCATACAACGAGATTCAATCTAAGCTGAAAGGCCACTTTGACGCCACACGCAACAAGTTTGCTGAGAGCATCAAATTTCGCAGTGTAATGCAGAAGCAAGGAGAAACCATCGCTAGCTTCACCTTAAGACTGCGGCAGGCTGCAACGTTTTGTGAGTATGGCACATTTCTTGATCGCATGTTAATTGAACAAATGCTCGCAGGTTTGGAATCACGAGAAATGTGCGACGAGATTATTGCAAAACAACCAGAGAATTTCACCGCAGCATATGAAATCGCGCACGCACTCGAAGCTACTCGCATTACCACCGACGAGGTCAAAACAGCTGCCGCTAAGTCTGAATCAACCAATCGGATTGGATACGAGAAGCCTCTGTCCAGGAAGAACATCAACCAGCAGCCGCCACGCAGCAAGTCAGCTCATCGAAGTCAAGGGTCTTACAACCTAACCAGACAGCACCAATGGCCACACCGGGCAAACCAGAGTGCATTCCAGGACAACCAATCAACATATGCAGGGTGCGGTGAATCTCACCCTCGTAGTCAGTGTAGGTTCCTGAACGCAGAGTGCCTGAAGTGTGGCAAGAAAGGTCACATCAGAAAAGTTTGCCGATCGAAATCGAGGAAACATCGAACAACAAACCATGTGACCGAAGAAGAGCTTCCAGTAAAAAACCTTGACGTTGTGGACTACCTCAGCAAAATCTAGGTCATCGGATCGGTCAACGCAGCACCTAAGCCACTGGTTGATGTCAACATAGAGGGAACCACCGTCAAAATGGAACTCGACACTGGCGCCCCCTGCTCAACCATGAGCAAATCAAAGCTAAGTATGATCAAACCAGGTTTTGTGTTGCAGAGAAACGATCGTAACTTCGTCAGTTACACTGGCCATCCGATTAAATGCATTGGCAAAACGTCAGTGTGCACCACCATAGGAACCACAACCAGGAACCTGAATCTCTACGTGGTTGACGATGAAGTCGAATCGCTCTTTGGTCGAGAGTGGATTTCAGAGTTTGTACGGGAGATCGACTTTGGTCACCTCTTCGCAAAACCCGACCCAATCCACAAGCTCTCAGACAAGCAGGCTCTGACCTTGGAACAACAGAAGCAGCTCGACAACATTCTATTTTGCTACCTGGATGTGTTCAGCGACACCCTCGGAAAGACCTCAGGTCCCCCAGCGACGATGCACCTGAAGGCTGGAGCCACACCTGTTTTCGCCAGAGCTCGAGACGTACCAGTTGCCCTCCGCGATGCCTATGCCAAGGAAATCGACAAGAAAATTGCATCTGGCTTCTACAAAAGAGTGGACTACTTTGAGTGGGCATCGACAACGCACGTCGTCGCCAAGAAGAACGGCAAACTGAGGATCACAGGCAACTACAAGCCTACTCTCAACCCGCGGATCATCATCGATGAACATCCGATTCCAAAAGTGGAACATCTGTTCAACCGAATGCGCGGCGCCACTCTCTTCTGCCATCTGGATATCTCCGACGCGTACACTCATCTCGAGGTCGACGATGAGTTCAGCCATGCTCTCACGCTTAACACGCCAACTCACGGTCTGATCCGCCCAACGCGAGCAGTATGTGGAGCAGCTAACATCCCCGCTATCTGGCAGCGGCGAATGGACACTGTCCTGCATGGTCTCCCAAACGTCGTAAGTTTTTTCGATGACAGTATAGTTTTTGCTGATAGCTTTGAAAATCTGATGCAGGCCCTCAGCACCACTCTGGAACGGTTTCGGCAACACAACCTCAAGCTAACCGAGCCAAATGCGTTTTCGCTCAAACTTCTCTGGAAGCCCTTGGCCACAAAATCGATGCATCAGGCATCCACAAGTCGGATGCACACATCCGAGCTGTACGTGATGCACCGAAACCAACTACACCAGAAGAACTCCAACTGTTTCTTGGTAAAGCAACCTACTACAGTTCGTTCATCCCCGATTTGTCCACCAGAGACAGACCACTCAGAGACATGCTGCTCAAGGACCCTCTCATCTGGATACCAGAAGGCGACAGGGCATACAAAGACATCAAGAACGCCCTAACCTCGCCCCAGGTACTCATGCAGTATGACCCAACGTTACCACTCCTGTTGGCCACGGACGCCAGCAAGACCGGCCTGGGCGCAGTACTGTCACACCAGCTCAGCAACGGGCAAGAACGTCCAATCGCTTACGCCAGTCGAACGATAACAGCAACGGAGCAAAGGTACCCTCATCTCCGCAAGAGACTCAACTTGACCAGGCCACCGCGCAACCAACGAGGTCACCGCACAACCGACTAAGTCACCGCGCAACCGGCCAAGCCACAGCGCAACCAACCTAGCCACAGCGCAACCGACAAGGTCACCGTGCAACCGACCAAATCACCTTGCAACCGACACGGTCACCGCACAACCGACGAAGCCACCGCACAACCGACCAAGCCACCGAGCCTGAGACGAGTTCGCTTCACCGAGACCCCAGCAACAGCCCAAACACCACCAGCCACACCAGCTACACCTGTAGACAGGGCACCGCCTATTTCGCAAACCCCTTTTATTCCCCGCAGGAGTACTCGCCAGCGCCGACCACCGTTGAGATTCTCTCCTGATTCCTAAATCATCCATTTGAAAGAGGGAGGAAATGTTGTGTATTTACATGAACATTCCAGAAAGTGCTATGTTAACATGAACATTCTAGTCAGTGTTGTGTATTTAGGCTACTTGAGTTAACACGAACATTCTAGTCACTATGCCCAGAACATTCTAATCTGGAACATTCGATTCTGGAACTTTCCAGCTACTATGTATATATGCACCCGCGGACTGTAGACGACAGTTCCGCTCAAGTTAGTTCACATTGTGTATCGTTGTGTATCGACTAGTGTTTAATAAACCGCTGTGTTATATTAACAAGTGTATGTTATTTATCTTGTATCTCCCACGATATGACACAAAGCATGATCTGCACGTGATCGTTTCAATTGACGAAACTTCTGGCGAATAGTATTTTTTGCTCTAATAATATGCTTTTTCAATTGACCCTCTGCTAACGCTATGGTGTCTTGACAAACGACTTGAGAGGGAATGAGACAGGGCCTTAAATAGCAATAAAATGATCAAACCCTAAGCGATATCGTCCTTGGTTGAGTTCACTTTGTTTGTCAATCACTAAACAGGCATGACGTTGAGTGTTCCAGCACTTGCCACACAATTCAGTAAACATTTGAAAGGTCATATCCGGATTCACATGTTCATTATAAATGTGACGACTGTTCCTCTCGTCCTGGCGAAATAAAACAATGGCATTGTCACGAATCAACTGTTTGGACATTTTAGAATACGTTTGTCCAAGATAAAAGCAATCGATATGTTTGTGTCGACCCATGCTGAAATAGCTTTGAATAATGCCTTGACGTTCAGTGGATACATCATCGAAAATCATGAGTGAATCAGGCTTTACCTCATCCGGTGAAATAACATTTTCTTGCGTGGAAAATGTGAAATAACCCATATTCTCTTTTTGTAATCCAGACATGACTTGATCCAGAAACATGTAGAGGGGTTGGTAGAGAGATTTTGCAAAAAAATATAAATATTTTGAAAACGCAGACCATTGGGCGTTGTGATGAGTGTTAGCAAAATATTGGTCTTTCCATAGCCGGAAGGTCCCACAATGATGCAGCGAATGGAAGATGGAAACAGTGAACCATGGCGTTGTTCACCTGATGTGGGACAGAGATGGGAAACCATGTCCCCCACGGGGAATGACTCTTGCTGCTTAATAATCGTCATATCAACTAAGGCTTAGACAGGCTAGCAGGCTGTCTATATACAGGACACCGAGCCTTGTCATAGAAACAGTATAGTCGTACTACAGGTTGACGATGGATGGCTTTGGACGTGCGTTGATGTCCAAAGCTAGGTCTGTCCCCATACATAATCCTAAACAAGAAACAGATCCTGCTAATAAACACTATGTGGATAGGTCTGTAGTGCCACGCACAAAACAGGGAGATTATGACTTGAAGGGAAACCGGTTAACCCATGTAAAACATCCTCAAGTATCTACAGACGTTACTACGAAAAAGTATGTGGATAACAAAAGTGTATGAGTTTTGTGACAAAGTGTAATTCTTAAATTCTTATTTTTCATGTCCCCTGTCCTACCCTAACGTCATTTTTTTTTCAAACTAGCATGGCAGGTAAGTCCATGTCATGACCACACCTTAGTCATAGATTGTCAGTCAGTCGTCAGTTGAACTTGGTCCAGGCAAGCGGCAACATGTTGCACACACTCATTGTGGATTGCCAAGGGTTAAATTGGTGACAACAAATTTATATTTAAACAAGTGGCCATTAACGATTGTACCACGTTTTGGATATCACAAGCTACGCATTTGCTATTTAAACCACCCCATGCTTTTGATTTGTTGTGTAAAAAAGACCGTAAACAAACCCAGTGGATTGAAAATCATAGGCAACTAGACTGGAATCAAGGAACCATTTCCTATAAATATTTGGACGTGGTCATTAAAGCACACTTGTCCTCGGCCAATGTGGTATTTGTGAAAGGTAATGAAAAACGTGAATGGTTGCAACCATTTTTGGCGTCTTACTGTCAATGTATCGACCTCATGGAGTTGGGCTGCCCATTCCTGCAAACGCTGATGGATACTTGTTCCTGTGGCAACATTACCCATACAGCCCTAGCACATGCGTGGCATCTCTTTCATTGGTTAACCACCCATGCCTGCTGGGAGTTGTTAAATAAAATTATAAATCAAGATTTACCTGTGAATGACGCCAGTGAGATTTCTACAAGAGACGTGTATACATCTACAACACGATATACCATGGATAACGGCAATGCTACGGACAAAGCCATCGGAAAGTTCTTTGTGTGCAAAAAGAAACTAGACAGTTTTACCAAAGAGGAACTCTTAGCGCTGCCCAAGTCGTTCATTTATTATGTGGCCACCAACGCGGTGAAAGAAATCTGGCAACATGTACCAAAATCATGGACTCAAGACCCTGTGTTGAGTGAATTGCAACCCTGTACGGATTACGATCACCATAAGCAAGTGGCCATGGCATAAATACCCTCTATGCGTCAGTGCGCGACTTGTCAGCTAGTGAAACCGTATCACGGTCATAAAAGTCCGTGTAAAGACTTTGTTGAATCATTCCACGGGTGTCATGGCGAGAAAAAGCAACAACAAACACAAACATCGTCCACAGAGGAGGAGGAAGACCAAACCTTTTCACCATCGATGGAAAAGGATATGCCAGACCTGTACTGGCAATGGCGTCATTGACAAAGTGATTCAATACTTACATTTCGAAATCCATCTTCCAGGTTATCGTTTTTGTGGTCCTGGAACTCATCTTATAAAACGTTTCCAGCGTGGTGATATACCCATTAATCTTTTGGATCAAGCATGCAAAGAACATGACCTATCTTATCGCCATAGTAATCCTGGTTTAAGACATGTGGCAGATAAATTGTTATTGAAAAAAGCTAAACAACGTTTCACATCCTGTGATGCCTCAGTGGGAGTGAGGATGGCAGCCCTGATTGTCATGAGTGCTATGAAAGGAAAGTTGATGATGCATGGACACGAACATTAAGGAATTGAGGATTAAGGAATTGAGATGTGTTTGTATTATATTTTCATTTGTCAATCCCTATGATTATGAAATAAAAAAAACAAAGGTTTACCAGAGCACGATGTTTTTTTATTTTTATTTTTAAAAATCATAATGTTGATGAGCTGATTTTTCATTTTTACATTTTCACCCGTTGCTATTTGCCAATTTGCAACTTACAGTTTTTAAAAATGTCTGTTTCAAGTTTTGCGTTTTTGATGATATGGATTCTCTATTTTGTTGATGACACTTTTAAAAATGTCCGTTTTATGTTTTTGAATTTTTATATTTCACACATGAGCATTTCCAGTTTCTAAAATGACTGTTTTATGTTTTTTGGTGTTATCGAAACATGGATTTTCCATTTTGCTGTTTTCACATTTTTCCATTTGGTGTATGTCGAAAGTTGAGATTTGTCAATGATGTTGATGTGAGTGCTTGACCATGATGATGATGATGCAGTGAGTGTATGTGTGTTTGGAGAAACGTAGAGGTCTACGACTAGTGCAGGTAAGACTGTTTTACAAAAATAATGTCTAGTGACCGCTACATTTTAAAGAAAAAACAAAACAATTGACAAAACAAAATGACTATATAAGTGGAAATTCCCCCCTCCCCACTCACCCTACCTCACCGTGTTTGCTCTGGTCATACACACTAGCGTTCTCTCTACTCATACATTCACACCTGTCTTTGGGAACAAACTCAACCACTTTATTTATCCCCAAAAGCACATTCTCGACATGCACACTCATCCCAAAAGAACTTTTTTTAGTTTTCCAAATACGATTTACATTACCAAAAAAGTTACTAAAAATATATTACTTATTTTATATTTACAAACACTACAACTTTGTACAGCTTTAAAAGAATCAAACTGTATACCATTTTCCAATTCCCAACTCTGTTAAATTTAAAATAAAAAAATAAAAATAAGGTTGCATAGAACTTTTTTAAGAGCAAAAGGTGTAAAAGTGGGTTGCCACTATTTGCAAAAAAATACTATTTACAATGACAAAAACCAATATTTACAAAATACTATATCTACAATTTACAAAAAGCCATGTCCCTAAACGAACAAACAGTGAAATCACACCTCCTCCTCCTTGCGGTCATAACCCCAGGGCAGGCTGGTGGGCAGGTCATCAGCCCACACACGTTTGTTATCTATGGAGGCGAGGGTGTGTTTTCTCTGTTCCACAAGATACAAATGATGGTTGCTGGATTGTATCCTGCACTGTGTATGGGGCATAGCTTTGCCAGTGCGTAAAACCGCTAAGTAATCGTCTACACGTAGCGATTTTACCACTGCCCTACCTTCACCTTTTGCTCTTTTGGCTTCCTTACAGTCTAGTGTGCGATAAGCATACATCTCGAGGCCAAACCTACGAATTCCGTCATAATGGAATCACCGCATTCATCTTTTAAAACGCCCATTTCCTTCTTGTTTTTTATGGGTAGCTGAAACACGTTGTCAGCGCTATACGAAGAGGTGTCGAACCAGTCACTATGCTGCCTCATGACGTCATAGGGGTTGCAGTGGTGAATGTGGTAAATGAATGAGTCCGTATCAATATACAAAAGAGATACGTCCTCAAAATGGCGTTTGGCAAACTCATAGTGGAATCGATACATGACCGATTTAGAAAAGTCTAAAATGACTTGGCCCAAGTAAATAGGCTTATCCATGGTCACGCTGGTCCTACTCAATTCAATGGTGGCCAAATCCTCATCGATAATGTTGATCGATTTAAAATTTGGCTTGGCAATGTACCGCCGGGCACCCCACTGCCCCTCCCAGACATTCACCAATTTAATGTCACGGTATTTGCGGACATTCTCCATGGACTTGCCATAGATGCAGTTGTACATTAATTAAAAAACAATAATTTCAAACTGCTGTGTTGCCATTTGTCAGTGCTCTGATTTGAGTTGTATGTATGACTTGAGCCATGCTTTTTGAGCAAAAGAAATATTCCTATGGATTTTCTTCAACACCAAGCCTTGCGCTAGACATTGCACCAACATTTGGATATGCAGCACTAACCGATTTTTGTTGTAAAGTGTGCCATTGAGTTTTTCAATTTTCAGTTTACTGTCAGGGGGAACCATTTGCTCAAGGCAGAATGGGAAATCGGCATGTTCATCATACAAGGATGAGGGATATTCAATATCCACTTCTAGCACATATCCACGGCCTGTTTCTTGGCTAGCCATGTTTACATCAAATTCGGACACTTGTTTCTCTGTCAGCCAAGCAAACTTCCCATAGGGCAAAGGCTGACTCATGGCGTAGCCGTACAAATTATTCCATTCATAGTACATTAAGTACGATTCTGGTTTGTCTGGTGAATAATCAGACTTGTAGACATTGTTCGCTACGGCATGGCACTGGTTAAGCGACACAAAACCACCGCGAATGCCCTTTTCAAAGAATAGAACCATGTCTACATCAGTGAGTAAATCCAATTCCACTTGAGTGTATTTTAAAGCGGCATCAAACGAGAGCCCAGGACTCGTATAATAGTGAGCCGGGTCAAGACCATAAATGTGCTGACACAACTCACGAAATTTTTCAAACACATCAGTGAGCAGCAATACATCCAGTTTTAGGTAATGCATAGCATATTCACTTAGCGTCTTAATGTCAAACACTCGCCAAACTTGACATGCATGTGCATAGTCTTCATCGGAAACGGTACTGCGTGTAAGTTTCGAATAAAATTTGTCTTGGGGTGGGAGTTTTGTTTGCATTAACACGTCCCAGCTGTTGCAGAAAGCATACGGGAATATACATTTCCGAATGCACAATTGAAATTGCTTAGGATCATAAAAATGCATTCTGGTACTTTTTAATTCCTCTTCATCCAAGCCATTCACAAGACTGTCTAGCGAGGATGCCATAAACTTAGGATCAACGTCTGGATTGATCATTTGAAAAAATATGGACTGAAAGTAAATGGTACAAAAACCGCTGCAATGTCTGTTAACAGATAGAGAAGTAAAGATAATATAAAGCTAAAGGAATCCAAAAATCGAATGCTAAAGTTGCTCAACCACCATGTCAGGGCTGTAAAACGCTCATGGTTTTGGGGGATAATGGTAAACGAGCCCTTGTTGACATGACCCAATTCACGAATCAAAAACTGAATGTCATAATTTGCCAGATTGTGGAAAAAGACACTGATGAAACGAGGAGCTGAAAAGTTCAAATTGCATTTACTATGCGCAGCTCCACGAAACTCTCCTGTAAAGTGTGAGTGATCACGAACGGTGTCTTCAGCACTGATCAGTGGCTTTTCGCAAATATGGCATGCCGTGGCATGCTCATACTGCTGTTGCTGTTGTGGCGTTAGGCTCATGGGTACTGGGTGGTCCAGTAATCCCTGTACATGGTCGGCCAACTTAACAAGTACATCCAAAAACCACCTGGCACAATTTGGCCCCTCACGGTATTTGTAAACGGATTGTGTGGGGTCATAGGCACACACCACATTAAATCCTATGGCAAAAGGTTCATGTTTTTGAATGGGTGTGGTTGAGCTCATGGTGGGATCTGGTTCACATCCCGCCATGGGTGTGGTGAGTTTTTCAAAATCTGCATACACCACATAGGGAACAGTGTCACGCTTATGAATGCCCTTAAACTTTAACACAGTCTTGTCCCCTAGTGGCAATATAAATCTCACCGCTTCCTGAGAAACGCAATCTATCCTATGATGTTCCAAAAGCGTAGGGGTTGTAAAATATTGCAAGCATCGATCACAAATATGTTTTGTACACTTTTTCTTAGACATTTGACTACTTGTAATGGTTTCTTTTGCTCCACGTTGAGCGTACAAGTGTAACTGTTTCACTGGAGAGAGTGTGGAAAAACCACAACAAGTCCCACGTTTGAGGTGATAAATGTAATGTTTACTCTGACTAAGATACGTTGTATTATGGGCGCCAAGACCTCAACGCTATGTTGAAATCTAAATTTATATTTAACAACACCTAGCTCAGGCAGAACACCTTTAAGAACCTTCACACTCAGATCGTGGTATGATTTGGTCATTAACCCAACTAACAATTGTATCAGGAGAAGGAATTTGGTCTATAACTAATGCTACCTACTGAAAGCAAAGATTGCATAGTATAAGAAATGAATTTATTATATAAAAACAAGTAGTGGCAATTTTAAAAATAATAATAATAAATTTAAATTGGAGCGTAACGATTTGAATTTACCACTAGAGAATTACGTGAAAATGGAGTCGGATGAATTACTGATTTTACTATTATTCCCAAGCTAAGAAGTTACTGAAATTCTGAATATGAAACAATGAAGCGAGAGATTAAGTAGTTCTGAGTCATTCACGTTTACCATTGGAAATTGCCGTAGCATTTCCCTCGTACTTGATGTTCTTTAAGAAAGCTTCTAACAGCCTTCTGGACGTCGCCATCTTCTTCGTCAGTTGTGGAGATTGTTATAGAAATGATAAAGTCATGGTCCGATCACACCCGACCCAACCAAACGAGCAACCACATCGGTCAAGTTTTACAATGATAATCGTCCTTCCTTCTCGGCGCGCAAACAATACATGCACTCCTCGCATCCCCTCTCCAGTGCCGTCTCCAAGTCGCCCGGTCTCCTATGATTGGCTGAGACACCACGCGATACTCCCGACATAAGGGTCAATATACTCAGCGCGACGATGTCGATTTCCGGTCCAGGCCATTTCGCTTTTTCTTGATACAGCCAGCTGGAAGTGCCCCACGGCTTTCGTCACGCTTACCGACAAGAATATACCTGTAGCTGAATTCCCAATGACTCATCTCTCTCACAATAAACTCTAGCTGACAAAATCCGTTAAATTCCGTAATCATTTAATTTCCGCGATTATGTTGTTCGTAATAATTCGCTTGATAGTGTTTTCTATAACATCGAAAACCTATCTGTATACTTATAATCTTATAAAAAAAACGCTCCAAAAATACCTTAACAATAATAATAAGTTACATGAAACATATCTTGGCTTAACAAGTTGCCGCGTAAATAAACATTGAATGGCTTCCTACTGACTTATGTCAGTGGCGTAAAATACCCTCGAAAAACACGTTACATGCTTAGCAATCTACTTAAGCTTTTAATTAGGCAATAGTGATTCACCTCTCCCACAGATAAATATAAAAGATGAATGTGATGTTGTTTCGGTTCTTTTGTGGCATAAAGAGGACCCACAATCTCATCACCATCAAGGCCATACACCATGAACGAAAAGTCATGGTTATCTTGTTCAAACATATGGATCTCGTTTAAGTCCATAGGGAACGATACTCGAGTTAAATTTAAAGTTTGTTTCAATTCAACAAACTTGGCCTTGTACTTTGCTGGTCTGTTAACATGACGGTCTTGAGCTGGTTGCAAATACGCAGCCACAGCCCACAGAAAACATTCATCATCAAAATTTTCAATATTCACCACAGCCTTTTTCGAAGCTATTGCTGGTGGTGTTTTAATATAGCTAGACCCAGCATTCAACGGGTTGAAATGACACATGTTGATTTGTAAATGATGAATTTTGTCTAATGCTAGACCACTCGGTCCTTGTTGCAGTTTATCAAATTTTGATAGCAAGGCATTCACCACATGGCTTTGATACCACTCGCTCAGATTATCGGCTATCAAAAGCTCTTGCATTTTACTGCCAATATAAAATGTTTTTTTTATGCTCATCGTCCTTGTTTTTATATATGAAATCGCACACGAGTTGTGTATTGACCTTTAAAGCCGTATGCAACCTTTGCGCTGTACAAATTTGTTCTTTAAAAATTTCGAAACAAGATTCCAGCAAGTCTTTTGGGATTAAACTCTCTCTAACATTGACCACGCAGCCAGAGCAGACACGTGAATTGAAACAGGACTCGAGAGGCTCCCAAGTTAAGCTATCTGCACTGGCAAAAGACATTATTAATATAAAAAATACAATCTCACCAAAGTTTTCAGCCGTAGACTGCTCGGTAAACAATGGTCTTAAACACAAACGTTCCTGGTTTTCAGCAGTGGTCAAGCGTTTTCCAAGACACACTAAAAAAGAAATAAAAATAAACCACTATGAATATATCCATTCCAAATAGCACCTTTCATAAACAAAAATAAATAAAATTAAATATAAAAAACAGATTTTATATATATCATTTAAAAAAATCTTACCTTGCTTTGTAAAAAGCCCTGCGTCTGCCTTCTCCTAGGTTCGAGTGGAATGAGGTTTCTGACTCCCACAACAGGTATGTTGATTATCTAAAACAAACAAAATAAAAACAATCCATCAATCAAATGGTAAACCAATAATAATTTAATCATTCATTAGCATAAAAATAAACTAAACAGTGTTAATCTCACACTTACCTCAAATATATAATGTATCCAATATAGTAACCAACTGGGGTTGAGCACACGAATGCAATTAGTTTTATGCAATAAGACACAGCCTATGTTAACACAGTAACGTTTAAAACAGTAATGACTGCCTGTGTGTCATAACATGATCAACACTCTAATACCCCCTACCCTCCTCTCCTCGCCCAGCCCCTCACCCCGTGTCCCTCTTATCACAGCTGTTAACATCGCTCTTGCCTTGCAATTGGCTATGGCAATGGTAGGGGGGAGGAGTTATACTCGCTTACTGCATTATTTCTCTGACGTCGTTGCGATATTGTTCGACCTTCAACTCACCTGTACGTCACTGTGATTTTCCATTAACCTGTTGTCCCGTCCGCTTACATTCCTGAATCGCGATAACATGTTACATCCTGTCACCCAGCCAGCCAGGCTCCAAGCTGGCCTCTCGAACAGATATTCTGTTTTCCCATTCTGGCTGCCAGTCAGACATAGAAAAAAACAAGTTCTGTTGTTGTTGACTATTTTTATTCATCTCATAGCATTATGAATTTTGTCTGGTTACTGGTCAGTGTTTACTAACATGTTTTAACGATCGCCATGAGGGATTTTCGAAAATATTCGCCTTCATTCATCTGTCATTGGAAAATATCGAAAAGCAACCCCTCGTTTTGCCATACATCGCCCCGTCGAAATAGCCATTTCCCGTATCCACCATGGCCAATCATAGCCTCGTTGTAACATACGTCAAGCGCTACCGGCTCTCTGTCTACAAACAGTCTTTTATTGAAAATTAATTAAAACATTAAAATGCATAGTTCTTGTCCTAGAGACTTGACATTTATTTTCATGGTAGAGGGGGTAAATACCAACAATTCATGTCAAACAAACTTATTTGTAAACTTGTTAGTTTCCCAAAATAGTAAACATTTCAAAATTTAGGTGTTTTCAAAAAATCTCAAAAAATAAAAATGTTTTATTATAAAAAATAAAGGTCATAGAGACCATACGTTTTAACTATGGCACAACGTTCTATCATGTTTGGTTTTCAAACTATCGCCTACTTTCAAAAACAAAATTTTTCATTTTTTTAATATAACGAGTGGTCTATAGGAAAGAGGACGTCAGCTCGAGTCCAACGACACCTCATTTGTTAAAATCCGACCATCCGTTCGCCAATTATCACCAATGTTCGCAAGAAAGTAGGCTATCATTTTTTGCCCTCCTACACCCTTGAAACTTCCTGCCCACCTAGAGGGCATACCCACCTTTCCTTAACGTCAAACAAACTTTTTTCCAAAATTCACCGTTTCCAAAATAGCGCCAATCCAAAAAACAAACATTTTCATATTTTTTTAAATACCAACACACATTCATAGCCAAGAGAACGTCACCCCGTTCCTAAACAACACATCGTTCTAGCCTTATAAGCTCATTAAATATCACCAAAATGTCAAAAACGCACGTTTACCTCAAATTGCCTTTCCAAATTCCACCCATTGTAAAAAATAACCTCACCACCAAATAGAGCGGAAAAATACCATCTAAACGACCCCTCACTCGACCCTAGTCCTCCCCCACCACCAACTTTTTCCAACATAGCCATACGTATTCAAGCACGCACGCGACTTGCAGGAGAACCAGTATTACCCCACTACTGCACAGTTTTAGTCCTAGAGGCTTGAAATTTATTTTTCTGGTAGAGGGGATCAGGGCCATTCATTTATGTCAAACAAAAGTTTTTTAAACTCTTTAGTTTCCAAAATATAAAAAATTCAAAATTGAACTTTTTTCAAAAAAAGGTAAAAAATTAAAACGTTTTATTATAAAATATAAAGGACATGAAGATAGATCGTTTAAGCAATTGCCCAACGTTCTATCATGTTTGGTTTTAGGTAGATTTCATTAGAAAGCTAACTATTGCAATGGGTACCATGTTTCGACTTCCGGAAAATTTCGACATATCTTTGCGTTTCACATCCCCCAGACCCCAAAACCACCGTCAGTTCAAAAGTTTATATATAATTTATGCATGTATATCAGTTTCTTGTGGACACGATAACTGCCGTAATGTTTCACCAATCACTTTGAATTTTTTACCGAATATGTATACCCATAAAATCTCGATCTAGTTCGTTACTGGGCTAAATCGGTCGAAGGGGGTGAAAATGGGGGGCTTTTTTCGAAAACGTGAAATATTGCTATAAATCTCTTAATATGTGAAATATCGAATCCGTTCAAAGTTCATACTATGTGTCGGATAAAGCCCAAAAATTATGTTTGAAGAGTTTTTTATAGCACCAACCATTGACCAAAGGGATGGGAAAAAGTAGGTTTTTCGGGAAACATTAATCATACTCTCTTAATATGCACAATATCAAAACGTACAAAATGGACAATATTCCCCTAATAATTACCTAAAACTTTTGTCTGAAAGAATTTTTGATATGACCCCCCCATTACGCCAAGGGATGAGAAAAATGATTTCAGAATTATAAGAAAATGCCAAGAGCTATCAGTGGTTGCCATGGCAACACTACTAAATTGATGAGGGATGAGCCATCAGACGTTGCCATGACAACGCACTTGCGCGAGATCAGATTCTGATTTCCATCTGACTAAGTGTGAATCGGCTTCGGTGACGTAACTGGTAGCATGCTGAACTTCTATGCACAAGGTCGCGGGTTCAAAGCCGGCCAAAGTCGTCGGATTTTCTAAGAGCGCTAAAAATCCCTCAGTATGCTTTCCTTTGGAGGGGAAGTTCCAACGTTCATTGCGTGTTGCTGATTGCGGTGGCATCTAGTAGCCAAGTTCACAGCTAGGTGTCGTTGACGGTAGTATCTGGTAGCAACATTAGGAACTACTGCTTGAAATTGACCGTCTGCAGTCCTTACCTGAATTACAGACTAATACAGCCATCACAATTCACACCGTTTATCAGACAGATTCTACACTCACCCAAAGTACACCGGGTTACATGACCGCGTTGTCGCAGCCCCTAAACTGAGGAACCAACCAACATCTCTGCGGGAGATATATTTTGCGTGAAGAAGTACCAGACCGTTTCATAGTACATATCAGTGCCGAAACCTTGCATAAGGACAGTGTGACCACAAGTATAAAAATGGACTCCAAATGACACGAAGGTTACCGTCATCATAAGACAATAAAATGTTTAAAATATGCATAAAATGACGAAAAACAAAGTTAATTAATCTCCAATTATAAAATACTTTCTCGCAATAAATGAGGTCTGATCCTTCTACGAAAACCTGCATATTCTGCCTATTGTCGCCTATCCCCAAGTTTGTCCGGTGAAATCTACCTCCGCCTTCCGGCGTGCCGAGAGGACTTTTTCTTAACTATCGTCTATTTTCAAAAACAAAAATTTTCATTTTTCTTTTTAAATATAACGAGTGTTCCATATCAAAGCCCCCGTCAGCTCGAGTCCAACGACACCTCATTCGTGAATCTCCGACCACGGGTTCGGGAGTTATCGGCTCGCATTGGGAGTAGTGGTGGGGTGGGGGGGGTGGGGGGGGCAGAATCGCCCTTACTTCCCTACTCTGCCATAATTGGTCCATCTTTTCTTTTCTGATGCCCTCATTTTATGAGGAGTCATACTTCTCTCCTTTCGTTGTAGCCCTACCTAAAAAAACAAACCCTAAAGTGGACAGGGTGTGTTTAGACCCACCACAGATGGTGCACCCTTGATAGCACTACACCCCTCAAGGTCTCATGGCAACTCGTTACTCCTGTGGGGGTCCAGGCGGGGACACCAAGAGCCCGCCGATGAGCCAGCTTGGTGTCCTAGGCGAAACCCCACACAAGACACGGCACAAACCTAGAAGAATTGCCGAGTTTTAATTCACTGGCCTTGGAAGCCAATATACCATCTTTTTGGAAGCCTTCATAGGGAGGTTAAGGCTGCTTGAGCTTTTAGTTCTCGCAGTCAAGTGGTGCAGTTGCACCTAATATAAAGGGAGGTAGCGCGCAGTTCGTTACTCCTGTGGGGGTCCGGGCGGGGACACCAAGAGCCCACCGATGAGCCAGCTTGGTGTCCTAGGCGAAACCCCACACAAGACACGGCACAAACCTAGAAGAATTGCTGAGTTTTATTCAAACAACTTTTCTCTACTAGTGATAGTTATGAGATACAAGCGAAATGCTGAAAAATGGCCCTTAAAAAGGGCCTCAAGCTCACCCCCCACCCATAAGGACTTTTTATTCTTGAAATTTAGATACCAAGGAACAACTGTACAAGGCGGGAAATGGAAACTCGTCAGAGGAGAAAGCTGCGCCAGATATTGCCACGTCCCCCACCTTCCATCATCTGCATCGTGTGCGACCGTATATTCTATGCCAGAATTGGTCTGTTGAGTCACCATCGAGTGATTACCAATTAGTAATGCAGGAAAGAAACATACACTCGGATAAGAGTATTGGCCGACGACGACGACGGATAATGCTGTAGCTTATAAGTAGGGAAGCACCACTTCCATAGATTATCCTTGGATCTGCAAACTTCAGTTCGTAATCTATTTAGGGACTTTCAAGTCGTCCAGTCTTCAGAGTGACGAGGGAGGTAGTGATCCTTGAGTACCATCCAATCTGACAGGTGGTGAGAACATTTACTACTTTATATTTTGATGGTTATAGTTTTGTATTGTATTACTTTCAACCAATATTTAGATGAAACATAAACATAGATAGTTTTTGTAGTAGCTCGACAGCACAAATGTCAAACATCAACCCAATATTTATTCATTTAGTGGTTACTGTTTCCAGGAACATTATCAAAAATATCGCGCATTTTGCTTTATAACCTGTGTAACCATGATTAAAGCCGTTTGAGAGGGTAAGCACCTAGCACCGACACTGTGCACGAAACATGAATGCTGCTTCAGACAACCTTCTTTGTGCCTTTGAATGTTGAAAAATATTGGCAGAGCAAATAGCCGGAGGCCACGAGACGCAATATTTATTGCAAGTGCACAACACTTCCTCGATACGAGGTTTCTAGTTAATATAAATTGGCTTTCTTCTCCCAGTTGTCACATGTTTTAAAGCCCTTGTTAAACGCTATTGCGATGAGCTAGTAGGCAACTACCTAGTCTGAGGGTCTCATAAAATATAGGCCTATTTAAATCTATAAATCTATAAAATGTGTGCTGATAAATAATACTGCTATCCTAAGGAAGAGTGAAAAACGGTGATTCGTAGTTTCCATTTTAAACTTCGGGCTGCTTCTATATTTTGAATATGACCACTGCGCGTGCCATTCAAAGTGTTATTCTTATTAGCCTGTGGTGTGCGAGGCTCAATGTGTGGATGTCTGGAGGCAGTTACATTGTTTATTAGATATAGTTCATTGTTTCATTAGCCTGTGTTGTGTGACGGTCCATATGAGTGTGTCTGCTGACAGTTACATTGTTTATTATATAAAGTTCATTGTTTCATTAGCCTGTGGTGTGTGAGGGTCCATATGAGTGCGTCTGGTGACAGTTACATTGTTTATTATATATAGTTCATTGTTTCATTAGCCTGTGGTGTGTGAGGATCCATATGAGTGTGTCTGGTGACAGTTACATTGTTTATTAGATATAGGTCATTGTTTCATTAGCCTGTGTTGTGTGACGATCCATATGAGTGTGTCTGCTGACAGTTACATTGTTTATTAGATATAGTTCATTGTTTCATTAGCCTGTGGTGTGTGAGGGTCCATATGAGTGCGTCTGGTGACAGTTACATTGTTTATTAGATATAGTTCATTGTTTCATTAGCCTGTGGTGTGTGAGGATCCATATGAGTGTGTCTGGTGACAGTTACATTGTTTATTAGATAATAGTTCATTGTTTTATTCATGGCCTACGTTATACTCAAGGCCTGGAAATAGAGCTGAGACTTGGTGCGCCAAACTGGTAGTTCCACTTTACTCCACTAGGATCGCGGTTCGGCACCCTAGTTGTCTGCTTTTGACTAAGCGTTACATGCAACTCAAGTACATTTAATGCATGTTTTTTTTAGCACTTCTTACCTGCTTTCTTCCAGTTTCCCCCAAATGATGAATACGGCTCACTCTTGACTGTATTTCACTTCTCTTTAATATTTTTTTCTGTCAAGTGGCTTACTTCTTACATTCAGAAACGTTGCACCACTGCCCGTGTGGTTCACACCAATATTCTTTAAAAGTGGCCTTAAGAACTTTTGCAGAAGAACTACGGAGAGAGAATTGTCTATACACACTTCACATTTTGTGTGCTCGGAAAACGTGACAGTTAAAACTATTTGTGCAATTTTACACTAAATATTTTTGCGATATGAAATTTACGGCTGTTGTGAGAAATTGTTTCTAACAGATAAATAAAAGTAGCTTTGGGATATCTTAATCCCCCTCTGTCCCGAAAATGTATTAAACTAAATGGCAGGCTTGAATTTGCTGGAGCTGATATGTTCTCTAAGCAACCTTCACAGTCTGTTCTCTCTTCTGCCACTCTTACGAGAAATACCGCTACCATTGCAATTGAAATGGAAGATAGAGACGCTGGCTTTTCTGAAAACAAAAATAGAGATTTTAATGCTAAAATGTCAATCATAATGTTTTATTTCAATGAACTTAATATAGGCTAAATCCCCTATATTCTTACCTTGATCAGGGCTTTTAAGATCTCCAAGACATGTGCCGGAAGCTAGGGTGTTTCTTTAGCATTGGCTGGGTTTTGCACCTTCCGCGATTTTTTAGGCTTCAGAAACTTGGTCAAGGCGCCTGTTACAACTGCATCTTCCCTCAGCTCCACATTCCCACTTCTAGAAGATGCGATAATTCCTGTGCTAAGTGTTGACTCGATGGCATGCAGGCATGATCTCACGTCAATCATGTCATTGTTACCTCCCTTATTTCTCAAGTGACTGAAGAGCAGTTCTACATCGTCACTTGTGAGATTCCGCGTAAGCACATAATGGAAGCCGATACTGATTGCAAATAGTATTCAGGACACGGTTGATGAAGTTGTTAGCACCAAAGCTTGATAAGTTTCCTTTGTAAGTCTCATATTTTTATCGGGATAACTTTGAATATGTGACACGTAGGGCAGAAATTCATTGGTCAGCCATGAAAGTCTCGCATCATTAACTTAACTGAAAATAAGCTTGACCGTGTTTCTGGAATGAAGTCCGTGTGTGGTATTGCAGATATCATGTATATCAAACCATTTTCTAAAAATTTCCAAGAATTTTGTTGTTTCGTGTAGGCTGTCCTTATATTCAACTTTCCCTGTGCACACGACTTCCATGCTCTTAAGCCCAGCTATTTTCTCTTGAGTAAACGCCAATTTGGCTATTGCCACATTCATTTTTCCTAAATTGCTTGGATATACAACCTTCCTGCTTAATTTTCTAACTGGCTTTACTACTAGCTTTTTCTGTAAGTAGTACAGATTCTTGAGATGATCACTAGTTATTAAATTGTCATCTACTTAGAAGTTCCTACTTTGATATTGTGATCGTACATTCTTAATGATGTGACTCGGATCGAACCTAAGAAAAAGTGGCCTCTGCTCGTCTTTCGGGTGGCGAATTTCATGAGTGACACATCCGCCACACAGCGCCTCAAACATTGACACATTCACCTGACAGTTGTCCATCACTATTGAGCCCGTCAGAGGAGGTTATCCGGGTATCATCCGCCGAAATAAATGGTACTTCGAACGACCCCGTCCTTCGAACCCACAACCTGAGAGGATCGGGTGCATTTCTTTGAGGGCTTGCATACACGAGAGGCTCGATCCAGGGGATCTGGGTCATTTGTGTACGGAAACATGTCATAGACGCCCCAAAAATACAACCACAAATACAAAGCTAACAATAAAGAGATCCAATATTAAGTAACATTTCGTGAATGATTTATTCATAGAAAACCACTAAACTACTCCCGAGGGTCAAAATTGGCTTGTCCACTGATCTAAATACAATAATGAGTCGATCCCTACAATGACGTTAAGTACCCTCGCGAAGTCCTAGTTACAAGAAACAAAGCAACAACTATGCTAGACGCGTGGTACTAGAAGAATTAACGCGGAGCAAAGTTACAACAAATGACTCGGTACAAGTTACATTTAACATCAAGCAAACCAATCCCTAGGTTAGGATGGTACCACGTTCACATTTACTATTACATTTAACATCTGTCTAAATCCTATGTGAACGAAAGTATTACGACGAGACGCGTCGTAATCAAATGCTTATTACCAAATCTAAGGATAGTTTGACCACTAACTATCATAAAACATTGCATAACACTCTTACATCTAAACAGGGTACAATAGGGTGAATACACTTGGAAATAATCAATGAACACTTAATACTAGCCTGCCTTCGCGAACTGAGATACTCTTTGTACCCAGTCGTCATCTCATGCATGTAAATTAGGGTGGCAATGCGCAATCATCACTGCGACTTAAAGCTTTGAATCACGCGGGCCATAAGTTACGAACTACTGGTCCCGGAAGATTCACGTCGTCGAAAAAAAAGTGTCAGCTCATTTAAAAGTCATCTCCCACTGAAAATGATGCGAAATCACGGTGTCAATCAACAACAAGCAAATGGTTGCAAAATGTAATGGCTGTAATTATTTAATCCGTTGGTTTAGGATAATTATGCTTTTGATTTATCAGAAGGTTTAAGTACTGTATTAGATAGTTCCGTTTAGGACACCAGTCGTCGGCAGCATGTGATCTCCCTTGAGATTCACTCGAAGAATATGACTCCTATAAGTCAACAATAACCCAGGTTAGCGCGTCTTACACCAACTGCACGCAAATAACATCGGTCGCCTTGGCCGCAGCTCAAATAGACGTTGGAATAAATCAACAATAAGGCGAACATTTATCCGTCCTGCCTAAATACCATAATGTGTTCACAGACACAACAATAACATTGGCTAGCCTCACTTTATACAAAAACTAGGTCAATTAACATATGGTTTAAACCTTTGTATAACACGATATATGATTCATTTTCATCAGCTCAAACATTTAAGGAATTCGTGTTAGCGAATGCTCCCTCACTCTCAAACATGGTTAACAAATAACAGGTGTTTCACAGCTCACGTAGCTGTCCCCAAAGCATGGTTATATCATTGACACTGACCTTCAAATTCCTATGATTGTGACGTAAATTAGCATTAATAACAAGTCAATGTAGTCGTCTCGCTTTGAATTTTGGGTAGTAACAGGTTCCCACCACTAGCTATCGCGTGTCAAACAAACTTTACATAGCATGGCGTACGGCTTGGCTTCGTACAAATTGTGTTACAAAAACTGTTCATTTTCATCTGTCAGAGACACTAAATAAAGTCCTAGTGTGCTCTGCAGATAACGTTCAAATAGATTATCACTTCCCAAATACTGTTTCTTATCATGTTTTACCCTTTCATATCATATAACGTTGCAATCATCCCAAAGATGAGTAAAATAAAGACTGTGCACTTCTGCAGTCAAACTGCATTGACGCGACAGATATGTCACTCATCCTATTCTTTGAACACGTGGGTTTAGGTGCATGGTTTGGCACATTCATAAACAATAACAACATCTAACTTCTGCTACGATGTTTAAAATGATACGAGGTAGATTTACCCACCAATCTTACTGTACATGGGTTCGTTCCTCCCAGGAACTTCTCGTGGTAAATAGTACTCACAAAAATGTCAAATAAAGAGTACATAACAAATGTTTCAGCATCAGTCGGCTGAGAAATGATACGCTAATGATGGTGTTTGAACTAAAGAGAAGGGGCCTAAAATATAGGGTGTTCCCTAAATATTAGAAGTTTACATCTTCTGTTTGACGATGTCGTTTACATGACATAAAATACAGCCTTCACTTGGCTGGCTTATCATTACACTAAAAAAAAAATATACAAATGAAATGCGTACCTGCCGTACAGAACACGGGTTCGGTGTCTAACTAAAGATAGTCCCAGTGCCAAGAAGAAAAATGTACACTAATCCTGCCTGAGTGGTCAAATATCATAGTTTCGGCTAGAATACTTCAAAATTACTTTCACCTGGACAAACCTTGTACATGATGAAGGTACATGACTCACGATTTCATGCTGTTCACCTTCCAAACTTTCCGTTGGAAGGGGTAACATTCCTCCATGGCTCCTGGCATGTTCATGGATAAGGCCAATGACCCTAGCCTGTCCTCTTGCTCCTTCATCTCGTACGCGGCTTGTTCTTCAGGGTGCTGGTTAGACATCCCCATGGTGGTCGGGTTTATTTCCTCGGTTCCTTCCTCGTCATAAGGAGTTACTCCATCTGGACGTTCTTAAGGTGACGTTGAAATATGGTCATCTCGTGGCGTGTGTCAAAATGCATCGTGGCAATTAATATAACTGCTTCTATAATTAAATTACGTAGTACAAATGCTATCACTGGCTTTAATTTTGCAGGTGGTTGAAAAATAGCTCTGCTTTACCTGCCACAGGCTTTGTGATACACGTGGTATCCCTCACAGATTCTACACTTGGTTAGATCACTAAAAATCTGTGTAATCACAATTGAACACGTGCGATGCGTAGCATTTCCATAGTTAGTTTTACTAGCTTTATTCACTAGGCTATTAAATGTGGCTGTAGCCTTAATATTTCATGTCTGACTTCAGACGGTCCTCGTAGTCTGGTGAAAAATATGTCAAATTCACACAAATAAATTCACACTTGCTAAATAACGATGCACTAGCCTTACACGGCTGAAATAAATACTTTTCGCTGAAATCTATCGTAGCACACAGCTCGATGGCTGTAGATAATTATCCTCCCAATTCTGGGGTATGCACTTACGCCTAATGAGGCCTTCGTCTATAAGACGGACAATTGACACAACACGTGTAGTCACTACGGACTCTCAAGACGGTGTGTTACAGCCATTGCACTGTAGGTACTACCGGAACGACTCCTCCCATGGTAACCCTCGCTGAAAACAGCTTCCTGGTCATCGCCTCCTTGTCGTGCACGACCAGGCGTAACTAGTCGCACCAAAAACTGTCATACCATTGAACTCTAGAATGCAAGTCTGCTGATATGTCGTGATTCTTTTCATATATTTGAACGTACATACCGTACCTCTGTGCAACGTTATATGTATGGTCTTTTCCAATAATACGGTAGGTTTACGGTCTACTTTATTTTCGAATTGAGATTTGTAATGAAGTAGCCTATTCTGCGTTTATGGATACGTCTTACATCAAATTTTGACACAATAGGCCTAAATAGCATATGACATATACACGTAGGCCCTATTATAGGTTATAAGATATTAGTCACAGAATTGTAACCTAGGCCTAGCTTATATTACAGATTTCCATGGAAACGTCCAGATGTATTAAAGAAATGGGTTATAGCTGTGAACACTTTTATAAATCATGCTACTTGTTTCATTCTAATAGAAACAAACCACTGCTTAAAGATGATGTGGTACGGTACCTGCAATTTTCAATTTCCCACAGCATCTGCTTCAGCCACCCAAGAAAAGACCGAGAGTTATTGAACGACGTGTAGCCTACAAGTTGATGTATGTAGACCTAGGCCTAATATTTACTGTTACTTTTTTCATCAGCATAGGCATAAAATTTCACATTTTCCAGTATACTTTTATTATGTCAGTCTTGGAGACGATAAAAAGAATTCGGCTTAAGGGATCTTTCCTGCAGGATCCTGTTCGTTTGCTGTATGACTTATGTGAGTTCTAAGTTTCGACCTGCTTTGAAGAAAAAAAGCTTGTAGTTTTACGTGACCGTTAATCTTGTAATCATGAGCCAAGGGACCTCCATTTTACGCGGAATCCGAATCACAAGACATGGCATTTCACTTCGAAAAACTCACAAGCAATGACCGGTAGGCTAATCGAACCTGGTCCACCTTGGTGAGAGGCGAATAGCTGGACCGCTGAGCAACATGCACCATTGCCTTTAAGAATATTGAACATGTGGTTGTTTTGCATAAATAAAGTATGTATTTTTGTTCACTAAGCATCAATTTAATTGTTTAGTTGTAGGCTTATGCATATTCACACTGATATGAATGCTGCCTTTGAATTAATAAAAATGTTGAATACAAATTACCTTATCTGTTGTTCTTTATTCTTAGTAATTCCCTGTCTAACCTTATTTTTATTTTATTTTAATGTACGTACGGCTTGTATTTTTTGCCAGTAGGCCTATAGTTATTGTGTATGCTGCCTTTGATCTAAGGATAAAAATGATGAACAATCAGGCTGCAATATAATATTTTATATTGGCGTATATTCCTAGCCATTTTAAGTATCAAATTATTATGATATTTTGAAATATGTATTTCGGCGTAAGTTCCGTTTTGTTTACCGTTCGCCTAAATGTTCAAAAGTACCTCTTTTACTTGTATCTCGTCGTACGTACGTACACCATCCTTGCGTTCGTATACGTCAAACTCTCCTCCTTGACGTGCACTACCAGGCGTAACTAGTCGCACCAAAAGCCGCACTTTGCTCCCATACAGTCGGCATTCCAGTATTACCTATTAGAGTTCAATGGTTGCAGCTAGCAACTGCTTCCTGATTCCAAGGAAGTGGTTGAGTCATTTAGAGACTAATTACTTCATACCCCGCGTGTCTGCGGTGAAAATACCTTTACCAAAAATATTATTTACCAAAGGCAAAGAAAAGGGTAAATTATTTAGAATAAATATGGCATTAACCTGAGATATGTGGAATCAAAATTGTAGGTAATATATCTCCAGGAAGAAAATAAGCTGTCCTCGCAGAAGTCAAAATAGCGGATTGTTCATGAGGAAGCTTCAGAGTGCGTTCTGTCGAACTGAGCATGTGGAGTGAGTATGCTCTCAAAAAAATATTAAACACATGAGCCTAGGCGGGCTCAGTATTCGGATGACCTTGAAGCCGCGTTCCTCAACCGGAGTCAGTGCGTCCAGTGTTATCCTAGATAACTGTTGTTCTGTGAGTCCACATGTAAAGTAGAACAAAACAGGTATCCTGTAGAAGGATGACAGGCCCTTGAACAGTATGCATAATAATTTATTAGCCAATTTATGTTTGATTCCAATTGCATCTTTCTCAATATCACTAATGCCGAGAAACATGTCTAAATTCTTGTCATACAATAGTCTAGACTTTATAGCCATTTCATCAATGGTTAATGAACCAATCTTCTCATTGTCGTGAGTCAGTGACTTTTCTTTAGCTGTCAACCTAGCCTTTGCAAGTGACGTGACACCTGTCTCTCCGTTCGTATATCCAATGTACGTTTTCAGTGTTCGTGGATGAGGAAGTTGTAAAATATTTATATCTCTCAGTAACCGGTAAGCCGACGGTGATTTATTAGAGAACAATACACATATTTTTATTGTTGTTTCATTGTATTTACACTTTCGTTTCGTGAAAGCTCGAATTTGTTCAAGTAAGAAATTAGCCTTCAAGTGCCCACGATCCGCTTCACTCTTGAGCTTCGACATTTGAACATCGAGTTTGTCCTGACGTTGCACTGAATGTAATTTTTGTTTCAATGAAATTATCTTCTGATTAAATTACTTAATTGTAGTTCTGTACACTGTATTTATTCTTAGTGCCCTCCTTAATTTTAATTTTAATTTTGTTGACTTGCAATGAAAAGGAAAGGAAAAGGAAGGAAGGAAGCTTGTAGTTTAACGTGACCGTTAATCTCGCGATCATGAGCCACGGGAATCCGAACCACAGGACATGGCATTTCACTTCGAAAATCTCACAAGCATTGCCCGGGAATCGAACCTGGTCTGCCTTGGTGAGAGGCCAACAGCTTGACCACTGCGTCACCAAGCCCCTCCAGACTTGCAATGAGTTTGCTTGATTGTAGAACATTGTGTTCCTACACTAACACGTGGTTGATCATGGTTTTCTTTAATTCGTGCATCACAATAGTCTTCCGTAAAATTTAAATTACCTGAACATTTCCTTTAGTGTTGATCAACACGAGCTCTTTTGCGCGTATTTATATTTATTTGTGCTTGTTTATGTTCGGTGTAGTCCTCAAAAACCGTCGGAAATGCGTTCGTTAAGAGCGTTCTCTTTGTAGTACTTATACTAAAATCAGAATCCTTGAAATGCTTGCTACAAATTGTTGAAGGCTGTTTTGGTATCCGCAAAGACCCTGGCTTTACCCCCTCACGTGAAACAGCTAGAACCCATTGTTTCAGTATATCATTGTTCAATGGAAATTTATGAAACGAAAGTCCATTGCCTTTAACTTGACGAGATTTACAGTACGGCACGCTACAGTACACCATTTTTGACGAACACAATAATAACACTAATATTTACACATAAGTTACTCTATTAAAATAATTCAGTGCTTTATATCTAAAGTATTTATCACACATACATGTCACATTTACGCTAGTACACTGGATTAAAACTTGCTTTTCACTACGTCTTGTTCATAAAGACCACTTAGCACCCATCTCAATATCAGTCAAACAGCAGTCTACTGCTCTTAACGAAAGCACAACTAGTACGACACGCTTCGCCTGTCAATTTTAAACTCATCTTAGCTTTCTCACTCATTAGACCACCTTATTTACCGCCAAATACAGACACACTAATCACATTGTACGTAATGCAAACGGTACGATTAAGGGTGCCAGACAGCGAACCTAGCGGCAAAATGCGGAACAAGTTCGAACCATCGCTCGCAATGGTGTCTGGCGTCTCATTTCCAGGCCTTGTATATAACGTAGGCCATGGTTTTATTAGTCTGTGGTGTGTGAGGATCCATATGAGTGTGTCTGGTGACAGTTACATTGTTTATTAGATATAGTTCATTGTTTTATTAGCCTGTGGTGTGTGAGGATCCATATGAGTGTGTCCGGTGACAGTTACATTGTTTATTATATATAGTTCATTGTTTCATTAGCCTGTGGTGTGTGAGGGTGCATATGAGTGTGTCTGGTGACAGTTACATTGTTTATTAGATATAGGTCATTGTTTCATTAGCCTGTGGTGTGAGAGGGTCCATGTGAGTGTGTCTAGTGACAGTTATATTGTTTATTAGTGCTAGGTCATTGTTTCATTAGCCTGGGGTGTGTGAGGGTCCATGTGAGTGTGTCTGGTGACAGTTACATTGTTTATTATATATAGTTCATTGTTTCATTAGCCTGTGGTGTGTGAGGGTGCATATGAGTGTATCTGGTGACAGTTACATTGTTTATTAGATATAGTTCATTGTTTCATTAGCCTGTGGTGTGAGAGGGTCCATGTGAGTGTGCCTGGTGACAGTTATATTGTTTATTAGAGCTAGTTCATTGTTTCATTAGCCTGGGGTGTGTGAGGGTCCATGTTAGTGTGCCCGGTGACAGTTACACTGTTTATTAGATATAGTTCATTATTTCATTAGCTCGTGGTGTGTGAGGGTCCATATAGTGTGCCTGGTGACAGTTACATTGTTTATTAGTGCTAGTTCATTGTCTCATTAGCCTGTGGTGTGTGAGAGTCCATATGGGTGTGCCTGGTGACAGTTACATTGTATATTAGTGCTAGGGCATTGTTTCATTAGACTGGTAGCGAGGGTCCATGTGAGTGTGCCTGGTGACAGTTACATTGTTTATTAGTGCTAGGGCATTGTTTCATTAGACTAGTAGCGAGGGTCCATGTGACTGTGCCTGGTGACAGTTACATTGTTTATTAGTACTTGGGCATTGTTTCATTAGACTGGAAGCGGGGGTCCATGTGAGTGTGCCTGGTGACAGTTACATTGCTTATTAGTGCTAGTTCATTGTCTCATTAGCCTGTGGTGTGTGTGGGAGCCCATATGGGTGTGCCTGGTGACAGTTACATTGTATATTAGTGCTAGGGCATTGTTTCATTAGACCGGTAGCGAGGGTCCATGTGACTGTGCCTGGTGACAGTTACATTGTTTATTAGTACTTGGGCATTGTTTCATTAGACTGGTAGCGGGGGTCCATGTGAGTGTGCCTGGTGACAGTTACATTGTTTATTAGTGCTAGTTCATTGTCTTATTAGCCTGTGGTGTGTGTGGGAGTCCATATGGGTGTGCCTGGTGACAGTTAAATTGTTTATTAGTGCTAGGGCATTGTTTCATTAGACTGGTAGCGAGGGTCCATGTGAGTGTGCCTGGTGACAGTTACATTGTTTATTAGTGCTAGGGCATTGTTTCATTAGACTGGTAGCGAGGGTCCATGTGAGTGTGCCTGGTGACAGTTGCATTGTTTATTAGTGCTAGGACATTGTTTCATTAGACTGGTAGCGAGGGTCCATGTGAGTGTGCCTGGTGACAGTTACATTGTTTATTAGTGCTAGGGCATTGTTTCATTAGACTGGTAGCGAGGGTCCATGTGAGTGTGTCTGGTGACAGTTACATTGTTTAATAATGCTAGTTCATTGTCTCATTAGCCTGTGGTGTGTGTGGGAGTCCATATGGGTGTGCCTGGTGGCAGTTACATTGTATATTAGTGCTAGGGCATTGTTTCATTATACTGGTAGCGAGGGTCCATGTGAGTGTGCCTGGTGACAGTTACATTGTTTCATTAGCCTGTGGTGTGTGAAAGTCCATATGAGTGTGGCTGGTGACAGACTCTTTTAATGGTAGTATTTTGTTGTTGGTAGAACTTAAGTATTTTTCGTTAGTAGAATTTTAGTATTTAGTTGTTAGTAGAACCGTTAAAGCTAAAGTCTTTAATCAAAACGGTAAACAAATTATAGAAGGATAAGGTATTTTTGTTAGTAGATTTCCTCTATTACTTTATTCTGAAAGGGAGTATCTTATAGACGGTTAAGATATTGATAACATTACCCTAATAATGGCTACACTGCGTTCTGCTGCACGGGAAACTACAGCCGTAATGCTAATCCCGAGGATATGCACCTATGCATAATTACATGTGATGATGACCTCCTCTCTTGTAAAATTCCAATCTGGAGGTAAACTAGTTCCCCGTTAGGATCTCCGGGTGGGGGCTAGTCGAGAGGGGGTTAACATCACAGAAGTGAAAAACAAGAAATCTGAGATTCTACAGATCGGAGCGTGGAATGTTAGAAGTCTGCTAGGCAGAGGAAGGTTAGAAAACTTAGAAAGGGAACTGGATAGGATGAGGTTAGATTTGGTAGGGTTTAGTGAAATGTGCTGGCAGGAAGAACAGGACTTTTGGTCAGGAGACTATAGGGTCATTAACACTAAATCAAACAACGGATATGCGGGGTAGGTCTCATATTAAGTAGGAAACTGGGACAGCGGGTGGAATATTATGAGCAATATAGTGAATGGATTATTTTTAGCAAAAATCAATACAAAACCTACGTGTACCACAGTGGTATATGCCTACCAGTCAAGCTGATGATGAAGATGTTGAAAAGGTCAACGAAGAAATAGAATGTCAAGGGTGATGAAAATGTTATAGTAATGGGAGATGGAAATGCTGTGGTAGGAAAGAAAGCTAAGCAAGCTTGTAGTTTTACGTGACCGTTAATCGCGAGATCATGAGCCACGGGACCTCCTTTTTACGTGGAATCCGAACCACAGGACATGGCATTTCACTTCGAAAATCTCACATGCATTGACCGGGAATCGAACCCGGACCGCCTTGGTGAGAGGCATACAGCTAGACCGCTGAGCCACCACGCCCCTGGTAGGAAAGAGAAGAGAAGGGAAGATAGTAGGAGATTTCGAATTAGGTGAAAGGAATGATCGAGGAAGCAGGCCGTCGGAATTCTGCACCAAGCATGAGTTGGTCATAGCTAACAGCTTATTCAATAACCACAATAGAAGAAAATACACATGGATGAGACCAGGAGATACCAGGTGTTACCAAATTGACTTCATTATGGTCAAGCAGAAACCAGATTTTTGATTGAAAAACATATCCAGGTGCTGGTTGTTATGATATGCAGAAATGCAGTTGAAGAAACTGGATAAAAGTCAAAAGCCAAGAAGGTGGGCAAGAGACAGACTGGAAGAGAAGGATGTAAACAAAAGATTCTAGAGGAGTATAAAGGAAAGACTAATTAAAAACCCTAAACAAACTTCAATTGCAGACGAATGGGCAGTTTTGAAGAATGAAATAACAAAATCCGCAGAAGAAAACATTGGTATGAAAGAAATAATAAGTAGAAAACCGTGAAACCGGTGAATATACTAGAATTAATGGATGAAAGGCTGAAACACAAGAATGAAAGAGATGAAAAGGGGAAAGCAGAATACAGACGTCTGAGAAATGAGGTTAACAAGAAGTGCAAGAAAGCGAAAGAAGAATGGTTGCAAGTGCTGTAATATTAAGGACACAGATGGAAAGCCTTTAACAGATAGGGAAGAAATGGTTGGGAGATGGAAAGCTTACATATAGTGATATATTGGCTTTCACGGCCGGTGAATTAAAACTCAGCAATTCTTCTAGGTTTGTGCCGTGTCTTGTGTGGGGTTTCGTCTAGGACACCAAGCTGGCTCATCGGTGGGCTCTTGGTGTCCCCGCCCGGACCCCCGCAGGAGTATCGAACCGCGCAATACCTCTCTTTATATAGAGTGCAACTAAACTCCTTGACTGCGAGAACCAAAAGCTCAAGCAGCCTCAACCTCCCTATGAAGGCTTCCAAAAAGGTGATATATTGGCTTCCACGGCCGGTGAATTAAAACTCAGCAATTCTTCTATGTTTGTGCCGTGTCTTGTGTGGGGTTTCGCCTAGGACACCAAGCTGGCTCATCGGCGGGCTCTTGGTGTCCCCGCCCGAACCCCCACAGGAGTATCAAACTGCGCGATACCTCCCTACGGCACAAACCTAGAAGAATTGCTGAGTTTTTTTTCTTACATATAGTGTTTGTATAAAAATTTCTTAAAAGTGTAGGTACTAAAAAATTAGTTATAATTAAAAAGTATTAATAGGAAAGGAGATTGAGAATCATGTAATGGAAAGGGAAAAGGAAATTGATGAGAATGCGAAAGGAGATTTAATATTGAGATCAGAATTTGACAGAGCATTGGAAGACTTAAGTGGGAACAAAGCACCAGGCATAGATGATATTCCGATTGAGTTGCTACGCTGCATAGATGATGATGGTCTGGTCAGGTTATTTCACTTGGTGTGTGGGATTTATGAGATAGGGGAGGTACCCTCTGATTTCTAGAAGATTGTTATCATCCCAGTACCAAAGAAAGTAGGAGCTGTAGATGTGAAGTTTACCATACATTCAGCTTGATTACTCATGCTTCAGCGATCCTGCATAGAATAATTTACAAGAGGATGGAAAGCCAGATAGAAACGGAGTTGGGTGAAGGCCAGTTTGGTTTCAGGAGAAATGTATGAACAAGGAAAGCTGTACTAAGTCTTAGGCTGTTTTTGGGAGGTACAATAAGGAAAGATAAGAGAACATTCACGGCATTTGTAGACTTAGAAAGGGCTTTTGATAACGTTGATTGGACTAAATTGTTTGACATTTTGAAAACGATTGGAATCAAGTACAGGGATAGGAGGGTGATCTACCTTCTATACAGAAACCAGACAGCAGTCATTCGAGCTGAAAGACATGAGAGAGAAGATAGTTTTCAGAAAAGTGTAAGGCAAGGCTGCAACTTAGCACCCATACTTTTCAATCTTTACATTGAACAAGCAATGAAGGAAATTGGAGAAAATTTTAAAGTGGGAGTGAAGATGCAAGGATAAATAATTTCAACTCTGAGATTTGCCGATGACATCGTCATTTTAGCCCACACGGCAGAGGATTTGAATGAGTTCCTGACTGGTATGGACTCCGTCTTTAGGAAAGAATTCAAGATGAAAATCAATAAATGTAAAACAAAAATATTGGAATGCAGCCTAAATAAATCAGAAACCTCTATGGACAACAACTTGGCAGGTGAAAGGCTAAAGGAAGTAGGAGACTTCTGTTACTTAGGAAGCAAAATAACAAGTGATGGACGAAGCAAAGAGGATATAAAAAGTAGGTTGGCTCAGGCAAGAAAAGCATTTCTACAGAAAAGGAATCTGTTGACATGGAATATAGATTTAGGTATTAGTAAGTCATTTTTGAAAGCCTTTGTCTGGACCATGGCACAATATGGAAGTGAAACTTGGACTATTGGTGCAGCAGAAACGAGGAGAATTGAAGCGTTTGAAATGTGGTGTTACAGGAGAATGATGAAGATCAGATGGGTAGAGAGGGTAACAAATGAAGAGGTATTAAGACGAGTGGGAGAGAAGAGATGTTTCTGGCGACTGCTAATGTAGAGGAGAGATAGGTTGGTATGACACATATTAAGACACCAAGGAATACTGTAGCAAGCTGGGTTATGGAAGGAAGGGTTGAAGACAAGAACTGTAGGGGTAGACCAAGGTTAGAATATGTTAAACAGATTACCTCGGATGTAGGGTGTGGTAGCTATGTAGAGAAGAAACGATTAGCTCATGACAGGGAGGCATGGAGAGCTGCATCAAACCAGTCATAATACTGAAGACTCAAACAACAAGAACAGTATTGTCTTGTTTCCTTCTTCTTCTGTCGATTGTGGCCTTCTGGGGTCCGCAGTGAACAATCGGCCGACTTGCCAATCTCTTATTCTCCTCCCAGAATCTTTTCAAGCGTTCGCTGAGTCTCCTCCTTCTTTCTTCAGACAGGACGGACCTTGGCATTTGAGTTAGTTTTTTCCTGAAACCCTTTAAATTTATCAACCTTGTTTCCATTTAAAAATATTTTTTTCTTTCATATTTTACTTGAAATATGATTGTAACACCCACTACCTTAGTCGCAAGAAAAGGTGTTTAATTATAATAACGAAATGTGTGAAGCGTACCCAATCTACCCAGGGGATCAAGTTTTATAATCTAAGGAGAAAATAATAACATAACCTATTTTTAAAAATTAATAGAAGAAATCAAATCAATTTCAATCACATTACAATATATTATTATATCTTTCACATTACATTAACAGGAGGTGAAGGTTGTATTCACAGAACAAAAAATTAACTACGACTATAATTAATTACTCCCAAAAAATAATCAAGGAATCGGAGAAAGCAAAACAAGAAGAGATGAAATTAATAAATAAATAATAAATTAGATATCGAACCTGACATTGACTAAACGCCGAAGGAAATTAAAAGGCAAGGTAACAACTTATGGGTTTAGTTAGATACGATTCCAAAAACATAAGTTCCAGATCAGCCTAATATAAGGTTAGGTGAATTCAAAACAATTATCTTCTTATTAAAATATATTTTAATATATGGAAGGTATTCATAATCTCATGGATTATTCCCAATTAATACTTTAAATCATATCATTTCTCGGAGCGCGTACTAGCATACGTCTATCCAGATCAAAATCGCAAAACAATCTTTTCGCAGAAAAAACTGAAGATACATATCTCGGATTGTTAGAATAAAAGATTCACGGAAAACAATCCACCACGTTTACATGGCAACGAAAAGGATAAAATAAAGTCCAAGGACAATAAACAGGCTTATATGAAGCAAACTACAGTGTGGTCAAGGGAAATAAATTACGAAAGAAAAAAATGTATAATGTTAAGAAACTTGAACCACACAAACAAAATGAAGTAACCATGAGATGAAAATCTCAGGACAACAAAAACTAAACTTGAAAAGAATCCAAATAACTTCAGAAAAACATGCTACAATTCCGAAGTAACCCTAGAAACCCAACTTACGAAACCAAAGAAGTCACATTAAACTCACAAAAACATCGGTTCACATGCCGAAAAACAAGTAACTTTTTTCTGTTGGCATATTGGTAAATTTAATATACAGTAATATCTTTAAAATCTTATCTCCCGCGACGGTAGAATTCAAAGGTTATACAAATTGCATTGTGATGAAATTATAATTAGGGGGTAGAATAGCCAGCACCCTTAGAACTTTTCCGGAGATTTTTCTACATCTTCACTGCTGGTCTTCCCAAAACATAATGATAACAATTCCTTCCAAAGACGTAACATTCAATTCAACATAAACTGAAGATCAACCAGCGTACGCCATGTTTGCGTGAACATCTGGTCAAAACGGTTAAAAGTTGCAGAGCGTTACCGACAGTTCACGCTTGCTCCGCTAGGTCGAGCGGGAGGTAATACCGCACAGAAAGTCCGGGAAATTCAAATAAATATTGAGACGTAAGCAAATTACGGCTCAATGATGATGATGATCAGATTCCATCAAGTCGGCGTCGACTCCTAGCGACTCATGGATGGATTGTCTTCATATGATTCGGTCTTCAGCCATATACTTCAGTCATTCACTAACATATTCATGTTGAATTTGATGGAGTCGATCCATCTCAATGCTGGCTGCCCTCGTCTCCGAGACCCTTCCACCTTCCCAAGCATAATTGCCTTTTCCAATGAATCAGAACGTCTCATAATGTGTCCAAACTATGACAGCTGTAATCTTGTTATCAATGCTTCAAGAGACAGATCTGAAATATACATAGATACATATTTTCTTTATCTTTCAGGCAAAATATGGGGAGGGGTAAGGAAGGGTGGCACGTTTGAAATTATCTGTATCTCAAGTGGCATGTGGTGTACGTTGGCTTCCCCTGGTCTACACTCGTGAAAATTGAAATGACAACACAATGAAGGAGTGATACTGCACTGCTGCAATTGAATATGGAGGACGAATGTTTGACTGTGACATGCTGATAACACTTTTAGGTGTCTCTGACCTCAAATGTGAACAAAAATTAATAAGAATGTCAGCAACGACTGCAATCTAGAAGACCAGTTAGTGTCACTGTGGGGCAACTCATTGCTGCTGGATTTGACCTAAATGAAAGCTGGAAGCATGAGTGGTCAACTAAAACATTGGGAACAAGTGCCCACCATCTTGATCCCACAAATAAACCAAACGGCTTTGACTTACCGAGGAACTTCTGGTGCCGCATCAACAGGCTGAGACTGGGCATGGTTGCTGCAATTATTTCAGGTACAAGTGGGGCTGGATCAGCTCACCAATGTGTGAGTGTAACCTGGAAGAACAGACGATCGAACATCTGGTCCAACGCTGTCCTCTTTATTCGTACCCTGGCATTCCTGATGATTTGTTCACTCTCACACCCGATTTAACCGAATGGTTTAGAAGAATGGACTTTAAAGTTTGATTATCACTTGTTATGTATAATTGTATATTGTATAAATTACCATACGATTAAATAGATAAATACGGATGTGCCCCCCATGAGCTGCAATGTTGAATTCTTTGAAACATGGAATCAATAAGGCCCTGGATCATTTCCTCAGGAATTGTGGCCCATGCTTGTTGCATTACACAGGTCAGTTGTTCCAGAGTTGTGGGTGGCTGAGGCAAGTTGGCTAGTTCTCGGTCCATCATGTTTCACACATGTACAATAGGGCTTAGGTCCGGGGATCTGGCAAGCCATCGTAAGGTTGTGATGTTGTGGAGAGCTCGCCTGGAGATCCATGCAGTGTGAACACGGGCGTTTTCCTAAAGTGTTCGTCATCATAGGAACAATTACTGGATTGAATACCCTGACAACTTACTGGCAAGCAGTCATAATGCCCTCAGCAATCAGTAATTGTGATTTCCCATTAAATCCAATAGCTCCCCAGACCATAATGCCCTGTGTACCTTTTGGCAATAAGGTCTTGGTTGACCCTCTCCCTCGTATATCAAAGCACACAATTGCGGCAATCACTGTGGGCACAAGAGGGGCAAAATTCATCACCAAAGATGACGTTATGCCATTCCTAGAACCATGCTCATCTTTCATGCCGTGAATTGAACATGGACTTGTAAGGCGCCTGCACACAGATAATTCCCAACTGGTTGTTGTGTAAGGTGGAGTGCCACTGTTCCTTTGATTTGCACTGCTGTTGCACCAGAGTCCATCCAGTTCATCTGAATGATGCAGCAATCCTCACTCACAATTGTCTGTCAAGTTGGGCCTGTACCGGGTCTACGAGTATGCGTACCTTCATTTGACCGTAGAGACAAACCAATCTCACATAGACCAATTATCCAAACTGTGACACTTGTTGAAAGTGTGGTCTTCCCTGTCATCGAAGCAAGTCAACCAGGCTACAGAATGGTCCATATTGAATCCGGTCATAATGTCATCATGTCACAAAAATATGGATTCAACAGCTAGAAGAAAGAATAATTCATTAATTTATTTTATTTGCAAATGGGGGTAATTCCCTGGTGACAAATTGCACAATTACAGAAAATTACCAACAATAACATAAAACACGCTTAATGTACACAAGTCGCAATTTGGGAACTATAGTAATTAGCCTACACGTAGTATTTACGCAAAATTTCAGTCTTCTCTTATAAACATCAATATGTTTGGGGAAAGGCTCTAAGACTGTGGCAGGTTATGATTTCCAATTATCAATACCACAGTTAATGAAATAATATTTCCCATAATTTGTACGCTGCAGTTGACTATTAACTTTATGCAGATGATGTGCCCTGCTCAAGTAGGTGGGATTTCCCAGACGTTTGCTTAGTTCTCCCCATGCTGGCCGATTGGTGTAACTGTATTATCTGGATTTCGTCTTTCTATCTTCCAGAGATTCCCACCCTAGTTTTTCTATCATTCGAGTTACACTACTTTTAGGATTAAAATCATTTAGGAAGCGC
The DNA here is from genome assembly GCA_946902985.2 of Meconema thalassinum. Classification (NCBI taxonomy): domain Eukaryota; kingdom Metazoa; phylum Arthropoda; class Insecta; order Orthoptera; family Tettigoniidae; genus Meconema; species Meconema thalassinum. The sequence goes on from OX336390.1 coordinate 347,924,433, forward strand.
ACAGTCAGAATGTGGCCTGCAAAAATACCTTTATTCTTGTCTGGGAATGAATAATCGTCCATATAGGGGCAATTTTTAAAATAATTTTTAATAATTTTATTGTTAATTTAACGCCGTACACTGGCATGTGTGAACGTACAGTACGCACACCAAGATTTTGCTGAACCGGCTGAAGATGGCTCGATAGAAGAGCTGAAACATGTCCCGGAAAAGGTAAGTTGCCTCAAAACAAAGTAAATTGTGTTGAATAGTGGACACATCTTGCCCTATATATATAGATTCCTATATCAACACGGAATATGTTCGTAAAAGACATTCAATGAATAATCACATAAGGATCCAGGAGGCCGTGATACAATATGTTTGACTTCAAGATAAAATACTACCCCTGCGATCATGTCATTGTCATCAAGAGCTCGCTGATGAGCCTGACTTGGTGCACCTACGATAAACCTCACAAAAGACATGACAAAAACCTAGAAGATTTACTGTGTTTTAATTACTTGGCTGTGAAAGCCAATTAACCACCTTTTTTGGAAACCTATATAGGGAGGAGAACAGCTGTAAGAGCTCTCGCATCTGACAATCAAGAAGTGCAAATGTGCTTCATATAAGGGGACGTAGTGTACCCGATATGCACTTGGGATTATCAGCTACGCTGACCATGTTAGAAGTATTTGGTTGGAAAGAATGCGCTAGCATCGAAAACATTGATTTATGGGAACTTTGCTTAAGATCAGCAGGAGGGAATGACACCTCAAGATTACGATGCGTGACAAGAAGTCGACAAGGAAATTATTTATTTATTTATTTATTTATTTCAAGACCTTCAAGAATATGTGAAGAAAGAAAGGAAATTCCATTATTATCACTTATCCAGGTTGAAACCCCTTAATAGAAGTAAAACACAAGTATGGTTATGTAATTTGTACTCCAATCAGTGGGTGAATGACGTCAAAGCGGGCGTGACACGACCCTACCACAGAAGGGGTGGCCGATCACATGCTGGGCAAGGAGGAAGTTTCCACGTTTTCTTTCATGGATGTGGGGAGTTGTGTTAGTTTTCTTCGAGTGGATCATTGTTAGGAAGCTTGTAGTTTAACGTGACCATTAATCTCGAGATCATGAGCCACGGGGGATCATTGTTAGTTTGATGATTCTAAGTCGCTCTAGCGAGCATTTATGTATGTATACTTAATTGTCAGACAGATAGACTCCACTAGTGACAATGGATTGACAAGATGGCGTCACAGTGAAAGTGCAGTGAAATAGCAGCTAGTGTAAATATTTGATAAAAGTGGTAAAATATTATAACAGAGGCTTAAAATCTATAAAGTTACTTTCCTCAGATCAAGTGTAATACGGAATATTGATAGTATTTAGAAATTCTTGTTGATAATTTAATAAACTTAAACTAAGTTGTGGGAACGTGTATCCAAAGATTCGGTGACTTCTTCAATCACTGTTTGAACCAAGTAGAGCAGTGGTGCTTTTACGAGACTTCACCCGATTGGAAGATATACGTATTTCACATTCTTCTTTATTGGTAGGTTATTAGATTAATTCTATTAGGTAGTAATAATTAAATTAAATTTAGTGTAATTTGGTGTAAACATCTAGGCTCACTTAGATCTCTAGTATGACGACAGTAAACAGTGTTAGTATCTCGTCAGGTTGTGTAACCGTAACGGATTTATGCTCGTCGTGCAAAATAAAAGTAAAAAATGCAAATAAAATCATCACAAGATCTCAGGTAAAATTGAATGAGGAGAAAAGTGAAACCGATTGTCGTAATGTAGGCCTACCGCTACCGTCATGCGAATGTCATAATCTGAGAAACGAACTGTCCTCAAAAGACGAAATTATAAAGCTGCTAAAGGAAGATATTGCTAAGTTAATGGAAGAGTTGAATAAATTAAAAGGAAACAGAGAGGAAAGCAAGGAAACTTGGTCGACAGTGATTGCTGGTAAGGTAAGATTGAATAAGCCTAGGCCTATAAATGGAGTACATGTAACTGAAATTCCCGTCTCAAATTCATTTGGAGTGCTTGTCGAAGAAAATGATGACTTTCCTCAAGAAGAAAAGAAGAAAGTGATAAAGAGAAAATCCAGGAAGATGCGGATATTTGCGGATAGCCACGGGCGAGATGTAGCAGCAAGCGTTTTGGAGAGAAGCCGAGAAATGGAGGTCACTTCGACAGTGAAGCCAGGAGCTCAGATTGCAGAAGTCACGAACGGGATGATAGGAGAGTGTGCGTCCCTTACTGCAAAGGACTACGCAGTGATCATCGCTGGAGCAAACGACGTCTATAGAAATGAGAGTAAAAAGGTAATCAAAGATTTAAAGGGTACATTGCCATCCATGCAAAAAACAAATGTCATTATTGTAAATATTCCGCAGAGACACGATTTAATTCCCAAGTCATGTGTAAATGTAGAAATAGAGGCTACAAATGGAAAAATTCATAAAATTTGTAAGAGTTTTCCAAATGTCCAAATTGTAGATGTAAGTAAATTAGACAGGAAGTTCCACACTCGGCATGGCCTACACTTAAATAGATTAGGAAAAGAGTATCTTAGTGATGAAATCTGCAAAATTGTAAATTCAAATGGTAAGAATAATTCAACAGTAATATCATTAGAGTGGAAGCAGGGAAACTGGTAGAAGAAGCCAAACGTGAGGTTTGGCATTCACATCTTTTGAAGTCAAATTTAACGGAGTGCAACAATGGTATTTCGGATTTGTCTAGCAACAATAATAATAACAATTATGATAATAATAATGTAAATAAATCACCAACACAAGCTTGCAAAAGTAACAAATTTAAAATTTACCACCAGAATGTCCAGTCTCTTTATAATAAAATTGATTACATAAATCTAATGCTTAAAAATGAACTTAAAGACATCTCAGCACTATGTATTTCAGAACATTGGCTGAAAGAGGAACAACTCGAATTAATTCAATTCCCAGGGTTTATACAAGCTAGTAAATACTCTAGATCTAATATTAGCCATGGTGGTACTTGCATCTTCTTAAGAAATAATTTAGATCATGAACAGATAACAGCTTATGATTATCTAATTATGGAACAGGATTTTGAATTCTCTGCCGTAAAAATTCAGCAGTTTAAGTTAATAATTGTATGCGTATACCGTTCTCCGTCAGGAAAGTTTCCTCTATTTATAGATAAACTAGAATTGTTACTCAATAACATGAGCAAAGTAAATTTCGATATAATAATTTGTGGGGATGTAAATGTGGATTTCTTAAAACTTGATAGAAATTGTGAATTATTAAACCAGTTACTAATTTCCTATGGACTGAAACCTACAGTAAATACACCAACAAGAATAACAAAATTTAGTAAAACCACTCCTGATCAAATTTTTATAAATACAGATAAATATCACCATTCAATAGAAGTCTATTGTCCGGGTTTTAGTGACCACCATGGACAAATACTGAGTTTTGAAGTATCCGAAGTAATCAATAATAATGATAATGGAGTAAAATCAAAGTGCAGGTCATTCACTGAATCAAATGTTACATATTTCAATGACTTATTAAATAAGGAAACATGGTCAGAAATTTATGAACTAGAAAATGTAAATGATAAATTTAATGCATTTAACAGTACCCTAAAACACTATTTTGAAATAGCATTCCCCTTTAAACGAAGAACTGTTCAAAATAACAAAACTAGCAATTGGATAACAACAGGGATTATAAATTCATGTCAAAGAAAGAAATTTCTACACAAATTATATAAACAATACCACACAACACCTGAATTCAATTTATACTACAAAAAATACACTAGCATATTAAATAAGGTAATAAGACTAGCAAAGAAAATGCATAATGATAATTTTATTTCCCAATCATCTAATAAAAACAGGGCTATGTGGTCTGTAATAAAGAAAGAAACTGGAAAATCTGCTAAAATACAAAGGAACATTACACTGACCAGAAATAATAAAGTGATTAATAATCCAGAGGAAATAGCAAACACTTTTAATGACTATTTTCTGGAAATTCCGCAAAAATTATTAAATAAATCGCAGGTAAATACACTAAATTCTAATAATAAAATAAATATATGCAGTGATTCTTTATTTATAAATCATGTCACAAGTGAAGAGGTAAGAATAGTTATAAAAGAGCTAAAAAATAAATTCTGTGCTGGCATTGATGGCATCCCTGATGCAATTTTAAAGAAATGTGCAGAAAATATAATAAATCCACTTACGCACTTAATAAACAGTTCAATTCTCTCAGGAACTTACCCGGATATTTTGAAGTTATCAAAAGTAATTCCAGTGCACAAAAATGGTTCAAAAGATGAATTAGATAACTATCGTCCTATTACCTTACCAACTGGTATTGCAAAAATTGTGGAAAAAATTATGTATAAGAGACTGATAAGTTTCATAGAAAAAAATAAAATATTATCAAACTCACAACATGGATTTAGAACGGAAAAATCTACACAGACAGCAATTTACGAATGTAGTAATAGTATACTGAAATTAATTGACAATAAGGAACATGTAACTGGCCTATTCTTGGATTTATCGAAAGCATTTGATGTAGTTGACCATAAAATCCTCCTTACCAAACTAAATCAATATGGTGTTAGAGGTCTAGCTAATAAATGGATAGAGTCTTACTTAACAAGGCGTAAACAAATAGTAAGCTTGAGACACAAGGATGATGGAACCAAATTACTTAATGAAACATTGTCCAATGAGGGAATTATTGAATTTGGAGTACCCCAGGGATCGGTTTTGGGCCCACTACTCTTTCTTCTATATATCAATGATATAACACAGAACGTTCATTCACATAAGGAAATTTTGTTTGCGGACGATACAACACTCGTAATAAAAGGTGAAACTAAACAGGTCATACAGCAGTCTGCTGACTCCGTTACAGGAGAGTTAACCAAATGGTCACAAGATAATCGCCTCATAATAAACTATAAAAAGACAGTATGTCTAAATTTCCACACTATACAGAATAGGAATCCTGCGATGCCCAATATAACATTAAATGGTCATCAAATAGAAAATAAATCAGAAACAAAGTTTTTAGGACTATGGATACAACAAGACTTGAAATGGAATAAACATATACAATATCTGAATACTAAACTGAACTCGATGTGCTTTGCGTTACGTATTTTGAAAACCTGCACTAGCATGCACACATTAAGAAATACTTATTTTGCTTATTTCCATTCATACTTAAGATATGGGATCATATTTTGGGGTATGTCGCCAGATGTACTAAGCACGTTTAGGATACAAAAGAGAGCGATTAGAATTATGGCAAATGTACACTCTAGAGAATCATGTAGACCTCTGTTTAAAGATTTAAACATTCTCCCACTGCCCTGCATATATATCTTTGAAAGTATTATGTTTTTTAAAAAGAATTTAATGAATAAAGATGTTTTTCTTAAAACAAACAATGATGTTCATAGGCATAACACAAGACAAAATCAAAACATTCATATTTCACACACACACACAAGCATATATCAAAAAGGAACTTTTCACACTGGAGTTAAATTATACAATAAACTACCCCAGTATATAAAACTGGCCCCAAAAATAAAAACCTTTGATAGAATGTTGAAAGCTTATCTGCAGTGCCATTGTTTTTACTCAGTAGTTGAATATTTTAGCGTATAGGAGTGATGGAATCTATAACTATATTTTACTTTTTTAATTTAATTTTAATACCTAGCTGTATGTTGTTGTATTTATAGAATTAAGTTTTCATATTATGATAATAGAGTGAGGTGTAAATAGTTGTGCAATAAGATTGTATCTATTAAGATTTGCTATTATAATAAGTTATAAATAGTTTTAATCTTAGTAATATATACCTGTTAGTTCTTTTATTTTATGCATGTAAATTCTGACGTGTCCTATATCAAAAATGTATTGAATGCATGTATTTGATCAAATGGAATTAATAAAAATCTATCTATCTATCTATCTATAATAATTAACAATAAAATTTACAATTATAAACAAAACAAAAACAGCAAACACGTACAAAAATAGAAATACACTAATCTATTATAAATCAGCAACCACAACCATACAGACACGCACTCAAACATCCTATCTCAAGCATTCATTCATGCAATCCCTTTGTACAAGAAACATTACAATAATTATTACAGAAAAAAAATTATCAACAGTAAACGGAAAAAGGCAAAAACATAAAATAAAAGATAAGAAGAAAAAGTTCAGATACTGGGGAAAGTAATACAAGAGCGGCATTCAAGGATCTAGATAACAGCAAACTAAAAATACATTACTTCAGTCGCTCGTACATTCAATTAAAAAATCAATCAACCATTCATTCAACCACATGTTCAATCAATCAACGCAAATAGAAATTAACACAATATGCATACACTATTTTACAGGCCACTTGAGATATTTCCCATAACAGTTGATAGAGAGTCGAAGTGAATATCAGTAGCACTTTTACTCTCCATCCAGCTGTATGTTGACTGCAACCAGATCAGACATGAATTTTTGTGCACATTAATTCTCGACCTGACCCCATCGAACGTGTAATTCCGTCTGGTTGTTCTCTGAAGGACGTGAAAACCCAAGTCAGCTAGCAACTGATTAGAGTCAATTCCGCCATTTACCAGCTTCCAAAGGAATCTCACGTCACCCACTGTGCGCCGACTGCTAAGTGGAGGAAGACCGTACACGTTGCAATAACTCTCATACTCAGCTCTATGGTACGGTCGTCCACCCCTGTAACAGAGCCATTTAATAAATCTCTTTTGCACACGTTCGATGGCGTCAATTTTAATACTGTGAAAGGGATTCCAGATCACACTACAGTATTCTAATTTAGTCCGAATGAGTGACTTAAATAATTTGGTTAGAGTTATGTCCGAAAAATTATTTAAACAATTTCTTTTTAAAAATCCCAGGATCCGGAAACTTTCACGACATATTTTTGAAATATGTTCATCGAACGAGAAATTATTAGTGATTGTCACCCCTAGATCCTTAATGGTTGACACTCTACCTAGCGTTTCATTTTTAATACAATAATTAAACCTGGGTAGGAGGTTACGTTTCAATGAAACTGACAAAACTTGACACTTTTCAGTATTCAGTTTCAGTTTCCATGTTTCACACCATTCACTGAGTTGGTGTAGGTCTTGTTGCAACAACTCGCAGTCATTTATAGTACTGATGGGCATATACAGTTTAAGATCGTCAGCGTACAACAGGCACCTAGTTGTCGATTATATCTGACTTTTCAATTGTGGTTTATTCCAATCCGGAACATTCTTCCATCCAGTCTTCGTTGTGGGACCTTTTGCTTTTAGCAACTGTGTAGTGTTATTCGGTTAACCCACACTAGGTTCTTTCATCCAGTCTTCGATATGGGGCCTTTTGCTTTTAGCAACTGTGTAGAGTTATTCGCTTAACCCGCTCTAGGGCCTCATACTTTCATCCGAATGGATATGGACAGTAAGAGGATAAACTACAATTGACAGTCAGATATTGTTGATCTTGTGTAAGAAATAATAATGATAAACGTAAGCAGGATTACACTCTAGTAATTCTTGGATTGATCCAATAGATTTGGTCCTGGTTCTGATTTATTTTTGAGAATGATCATATATTAAATTCAATAGTTCTTTTGAACTTTGTTTTTGAAACAATCTAGGATTTTTCATATAATTAGTTCTTCTAATAGGAAGTATTTGAATCAGATATAAATCTCAGGCAGAGAATAAACCGTATGAGATTAGAAATTTTGATCTAATCATTGAATGCATTAACTAATAGTTTTTTTGGGAATTTATCCAGAGCAATAATACTTATGAATTTAATTCATGCTTGATGCACATTTAGATTTATCTCAGTGATCTACACGCTATATTTGAGAGGTTAACACAGTCATTTGACCACAGTCTTAAGAGGCCAACTTTATAAATAATTGAAGCCAGTTTACAGATTTGTAATGCTTATTGAGTGCATAAATTATGAGGAGTTTTGCCAGTTTATTGTGAGAATATTGCCACAAGTTATGAGAAGCTACCACTTATTAGGAGAATATAGTGACTGAAAGGTTCGTGTAAACCCAGTCTAATTTGTAGTTCAGGCCATGTGCTGAACGATATTTGTCTGGAATCAATATAATGATATTATGATAAATTCATTGAGTGGTTTAATGATGTAGTGTTTTGTGGATGAACTGAGGTTCATATGATTTTTTGGATGATGATGGCATCCCGATATAGTGGATTTTTGGCAATCGTTTTGAATGGCAGTAAATATTGTTCTTGAGTGCAATATAAGTTCAGCCCTCAAGGTTATTTGATTATAAAACATTCTGGCGTTCTGATAGATGTTAAAAAATATGATGACACTGTAACGTGTTTTTCGAGGGGTTTTTATGCAACTGGCATAAGTCAGTAGGAAGCCATTCTATATTTATTTACGCGGCAAATTGTTCAGCCAAGAGAATTTTTCATGTTAATTTATTATTATTATAAATTTATTATAATTATTATTAAGGTATTTTCGGAGCATTTTATAAAAATTATTAGCATTCAGATAGGTTTTCTATGTCTTAGAAAACGCTATCAAGCAAATTATTACGAACGAAAATATCATAGAAAGTTATGTGATTGCGGAATTTTACGGAGTTTTCGTCAGTTAGGATATTTTGAGAGACATGAGTCACTGGAAATTCATATACAGGCTTAATCTTGTCGGAAAGCATGACGCAATCCTGGGTCGCAGCGTCAAGGAAAGGCGGATATATGGAACGGAAAACGACTTCTCCCTCTCGCGCGCCGTGTGTTATGAGCCAGAGGAGGGGAATATAGGGGCGTGCTCATCCAATCAGTGAGGACCACGCAAGCTAGAAGTCGGATGAAGAGTGGGGATGCGACGGGTGCATATATCGTTCAGTGTTTCGTGGAACGAGGACTATCTGTATAGAACTTAACGAGTACGGTTGTACGCGGGAGTCGCTCCGATGTTCCGTGGAGTGGAGGACTAACTTTTGTAAAACTTAACCAGTGTGGTTGTACGAGTGTTTGGGTCCGATGTACGGACCATAGAATTATCTAATCTACCAGAATCTCATCAAATATCGACAAAGATGTCGACGTCCAGGAGACTGTGGGAAGCTCACAGCATCATCCAGTACGAGGGAAAGGCTTCGGCCATTTCCAGTGGTAAGCGCGAATGACGCAGAAATACGCAATCTCTCATTTCTCTTGGTTTTATATTTCATATTTCAGTAACTTCATAGCTTGGGAATAAGAGTAAAATCAATAATTTATCAGACTCCGTTTTCACGTAATTTTCTATCGGTAATATTAAAATCACAACGCTCCGATTTAAATTTTAAACTTATTATTATTATTATTATTATTAATTTTGCTATTCTTGTTTTATATAATAAATTCATTTCTTTTACAATGCAATCTTTGCTTTCAGTAGGTAGCATTCGATATAGACCAATTCCTTCTACTGCTACAATTGTTTGTTGGGTTAATGATCAAATCATACCACGATCTGAGTGAATAGAGTCTTGAAGGTGTTCTGCCAGAGGTAGACGTTGTTAAATACAAATTTAGATTTCAACATTGCATTGAGGTCTTGGCGCCCATTAAAACAACATAGCTTAGGCAAAGGGTGGGCTAGCGAAACTGCTGCAATTGTCGCCGACAACTTGGGGATGAAAACCTAATAACATTTGTGGAAGGAGAAGGGTATATATTTCTGTGCCTGTAATTTGGGGGTTATTTGTCTTTATCAGTGTATATCATTATGGGGGATGAGAAAGAAAGACAGATGAGGTTACGTAGTGGTCATCAACTGGAGAGTGATGATACGAGCAGTATGTCGAGTGATGGTAGTACCAGGGTAGCGGAGGTAAATCCCGATACTGAAACAGGGAGTGTAGGCGGCCAACCAGAATTAAAAACTTTACTTCTCGAGTTCATGTATCAGCACAAAGTTAGTAGTGATGCGTTAAATGCAAAATTAGAACAGAATAATGCAAAATTAGAACAAAACAGTAGGGAAAATAAAGAAAGCACAGAAGCTTTAAATGCAAAATTAGAACAGAATAATGCAAAATTAGAACAAAACAGTAGGGAAAATAAAGAAAGTACAGAAGCTTTAAATAAAAAATTAGAACAGAATAATGCAAAATTAGATAAGAACAACAAGGAAATTAGTGTGAAAATGGAGCAGATTAGAGGAGAAATCAGAGGAGTAATGGAAGAGAAGGTTAAAAAGATCATTGCAGATGTAGACAAGAAATTACGAAAAGTACAGGAGGAGTTACAAATTAGAATCAGTAAACAGGCTGAAAATTTAAAAGAACTAGTGCAACTGGAAACACAGCAGGTCAAAAAGCAATTGGGGGGAGAAATTGACAAAATTCAGGTAGCTACTAAAGAGGTTAAGGAACAGCTGGGGGAGAAAGTCCACTCACAAATAGTTGCAGAAGTAAATTATTTAAGAGAGAGTAATAGAGAGAGCATTAGCAAGATTGAGGAGAAACAAGCAAAGCTATATGATAAAGTAGAAGAATCAGAAGGAAACATTAAATTAACAGTAAACAGTATTGAGAGGAAGGCTGAGGAGAAAATCGCAGAATTAGAGTTAAAATTAAAAGCTAGGATCAGGCAAGAAAATAGTCAGAATAGGCCAGTTTTTGTGAATAGCACACACAGAGAGGTAGAACTGGGTAAGTTCAGCAATCGACAGGGGTGCCCAATGGAGTTCATGAATACTATAGAAAATAAATTCGGGGAGAGGTTGGAAAATGGTAGTATTGAGTGGTGCCAGGTAGTTGAAATTTTAGAACAAGTGTTTGTGGGGGAAACGAGGAATTGGTTTGCTGTCTACAGAGACAAGTTTACTGATATTAATGACTTTAAAATGAAATTCTGTGAAAAGTTCTGGAATGAGGTTATTCAGTCGCAGCATCGTGAGGGAGTAGTGTGTGGTAAATATAACCCTAAAGGAAGCTCCACCATGACCGAATACTTTTTAGGGCAGGTATTAGTGTGTAAATATCTGGATGGGTTGAAGGATGAAAGTGATGTGGTAAGGTTGCTACTTAGGCACTTTCCCTATAGGATCAAGGAGGCTGCTTGTATCCAGAATGTAAAGACAATATCACAAGTAGAAAATTTGTTAAGCACATTTGATGCACTAGGGAGAGGGGGTTATGAGGACAATTTCAATCGGAACCAGGGTAATAATAATAATAGACCTAATGAAGCCAGGCATCAAGAAGTTAAAGGGAATGGTGGCGAAGGGGCCAACGCTCAAAATAGAAATAATAATAATCAGCTAAATCAGAACAGAGGAAATGGCTATGGTAATCAGTATCAAGGGAGGAACAATGATTTCAGGGGAAATCAAGGAAGGAACAATGATTTCAGGGGAAATCAAGGAAGGAACAATGATTACAGGGGAAATCAAGGGAGAAACAATGATTTCAGGGGAAATCAAGGGAGAAATTATAATGACAATAATTACAACCAGAATAGGGGTCAAGGAAGAGGACAGCCTAGTGGTAGTAATATACAGCCAAACAATGACAACACAGCTCAGAACAACCAGACCAGTTCAGTAGTTAGTAGTACTACGGCCAGCTGTAGCGGTTCTTTAAACGCGAACCAGGCTGCGAAGTAAGTTCAGAATCTCAGTCTGTAGCATGCCCTGTCCATACAATTATACAGGAACCCTATGACCTAAATGTAAGAAATGAATTATTACATGAACTAAATGATGAAGGTATTATCCAGGAAGTGGCTAGTAAAAGTCCAATAGTTAAATTTAACGTGTCCGTGGCGTACACAGATGTTTTAATTGATAGTGGTTGTATGAAGAGTTGCATAAGTAGTGCATTTTATGATAAAATGAGAGGAACTGGAGTAAATTTTGAGGAGATGCCAATTAAAAGCACTTTTGTTATCACAGCTTTTGGGAAGAAGTCTAAAGTAATTTCTAAGCAAGTTTTAGTAGACATTAAAATTAATAATCATGTAGAGAAGCAGATTTTCCTTGTAATTCCAAATTTAGTATTCAGTGTTATCTTGGGTTCAGAGTGGCTAAGTAGAGTGTCTGGTAACTTATGTTATGATGTAGGGAGTTTGAAATTTAAATGGGGAGATTCTGAAGTAGAAGTAGCGTTCAATGACCATATTCAGAGGAGTAGTATTGTAGGTGTGATTTGTACTTTAAATGAGATATCGCCAGCCGTAGAGCGGGGTTCTCCATGTTTTGTGTGCAGTGTGATTACGAACGGATGTCGAGGACTCGTTACGTGATGCTGCATTTCAGGGTAATATAGAGGTGGAACAATGTGTTCGGCTCTATGATGTGTTATTGTGTAATAGGAGAGTTGTTGAGGATCGCATTGGTATGGCCAATTGCTATACCCATTCATTGAACGTTATTGATAGGTCAGTATTCACAGGACATAGATATCCTGTACCTTTCGCTTATCAGAGTGCAGTTGAGGCACAAATTAACCAGATGCTTGAAGATGGGATTATTGAGCACTCTAACAGTCCATATGTTAATTCTTTGATCACGGTACCCAAGACCGACGGCACGGTTCGTATTTGTTTAGACGCTCGTTTGGTTAACAGTAGAATTAGTTCAGATCAGCTGAAATCTATGTCAATAGAGGAATTAATGCAAACATTTGAGGGGAAGAAGTATTTCACTTGTGTAGATTTGAGTTCCAGTTTTTGGCAAGTGCAACGTATGTACGAAGATAGACCATTTACAGCTTTTAGTCATAAATATAACCTTTATCAATTTTGTAGAACACCTTATGGGTTAAAGAGTAGTTCAGCAGCTTTAAGTAGGACTTTAAACATCGTATTAGGGGATGACACAGGAGAGTTTGTAACCATTTACATAGATGATATGGTAATTAGTTCACGCAGTTTTGAGGAGCATCTACGTCATTTAGATATAGTTTTTCAGAAGTTAGATCAGGCAGGATTCACTTTGAAGCTGTCTAAGTCGTCATTCTGTCAGTCAGAAGTGACATTTTTAGGTCATAGAGTGTCGAGTAGAGGTGTAACACCAGAAGAAAGTAGGGTTAATAAGATACTTAACGCAGAGTTGCCACAGAATGTTAAACAGTTAAAAACTTACCAGGGAATTTGCAACTTTTTCAGGAGGTTCGTTCTTAAATACTCTGGGTTGGTAGAACCATTCAGGGAATTGCTTAAAAGTGGGACTCGGTGGAGATGGGAGTCCAAGCATGATCAGGCTTTTAGAGCGCTGAAGGAAGGTTTTGAGAAAGCTGTAGTGCTGAAATATCCGTTAAAATATAAGGAATATGTGGTTATGACAGATGCTTCACATATAGGCATTGCTGGAGTATTATGTCAGAAAGATGATGAGGGTAATCTGTGCATTGTATCTTTAGCCTCGCGAGGACTGACAGCAGCAGAGAAAAGATACACGATTACTGAGTTAGAGCTTTTAGGTATTGTTTTCAGTTTAGGGAAATTTAGAATGTATTTAGTAGGGGGGAAATTTGAGATCCACACAGATCACCATGCATTACTGTATATGAGGACTTGTAAACTCAGTTCTAACAGAGTTAGTAGGTGGATTCTTGCTCTGCAGGAATACGAATTCACAGTAAAATATATTAAAGGTAAAGGTAACATTCTTGCAGACATGCTATCGAGGGATACTAATTTATGTAGGGATTATCCTGTGGTTAAAGCAGAGGACGGTATTTTAATATGTGCATGTGTGGACAGTAGCAACAGGGCATCGTTACAGATATTGAGAAATATGCTAGGTAGAGCAACGTGATGACGTTCATTTAAGGGAGCCACTTGCAAGGTTGGAAGCAGGTGACGCAGAAACATTTATAGTTTCCAAACGTATTGGGAAAACAGCATATGTGCTGGAGAATAGTGAGGGAAACTGATTATACGGAACGTATAATATACATAGTCTACGAAAATATGTGTAATAAAGTGAGTGTGTTTAGCTGGCGAGCCAGCCTATCAAATGAGTAAGTGTGGTATTTGGTGCGTGGGAGGAGATGGTCTTCCAGGCAGGCGTATCAGAAGTCACACAGGGGGGTAGTATGTAAGTAAATGAGAGTTTTTAAGGTACAGGGAAATATGACGGGATTGTCGGATGCTCTTGAGCACTAAAATGTCTCGATACACCAAGGCCAGAATTTGGTAGCGCTGGTGAATTCCCATTTGCCTCCAAGAGATGGGTGAGCGCTTGAACAGGGTATTTTTGCTTAAGGCGTCCACGAGGCAAAAGATGGGCCATCAGAACGCGAGACAGTCCTTCATGAAACTCATACATATCAGCACACGTGATTTCTGTTTACGGCCTCGCCATGTAAGATTTTTAAATGTGTAATTTAAGATAATTTGTAAAAAGGTATTATTTGTGTGAGGAGAACTGGTCTGTGTTGAGAACTAGTATTAAGTAGAATATGGTCTACGGGAACTTAACAAGACAGGGCGATTACGGCACAGAAATATTTGGTGTTATATGTAATGCGCATTTACTGTTTTTTATTTTTCAGAAGTCAATATTAATTTAATCTACTTTAAAGAGAGATTAAGTATTATGGTCACGAGGCGCTGCCACAATAGTGTGATCGTGTGCTCAGTGATAAGTGAGATTAAATTTCACCATAAGGAAGGGTCCTCCAGTGAAATTAGGAAGTTCTATGGAGATATAAATTTATCAGAACACCTTCAATGCGTGTGATATGACATCATAAATACATTGTGCTCACACATTAATTATGTCTATTTCTCCAACATAGAGAAATTTGAGAGGCGGAAATATCCGTGGAACACTATTCTATATGTAAAACATTGGACTGGTTGCAAAGTGCAATCCATTGTGACAACAAACTTTGACGCAAAGTGCGTGAAGACAAATTATGAGTGTATATATCTGTAATTTAGGGTGATTTCATTTATGTAATATGTATTTTGGATGGGGATTATTAACGTGTCTGGGATAATCGGATAATGGACCGTCGTCACGGTAAATCGTCCGATGATCCGAGGCGAATATATAACGTGTTTTTCGAGGGTTTTTTATGCAACTGGCATAAGTCAGTAGGAAGCCATTCTATATTTATTTATGCGGCAAATTGTTCAGCCAAGAGAATTTTTCATGTTAATTTATTATTATTATTAATTTATTATAATTTTTATTAAGGTATTTTCGGAGCATTTTATAAAAATTATTAGCATTCAGATAGGTTTTCTATGTCTTAGAAAACGCTATCAAGCAAATTATTACGAACGACAATATCATAGAAAGTTATGTGATTGCGGAATTTTACGGAGTTTTCGTCAGTTAGGATATTTTGAGAGACATGAGTCACTGGAAATTCATATACAGGCTTAATCTTGTCGGAAAGCATGACGCAATCCTGGGTCGCAGCGTCAAGGAAAGGCGGATATATGGAACGGCTAACGACTTCTCCCTCTCGCGCGCCGTGTGTAATGAGCCAGAGGAGGGGAATATAGCGGCGTGCTCATCCAATCAGTGAGGACCACGCAAGCTAGAAGTCGGATGAAGAGTGGGGATGCGACGGGTGCATATATCGTTCAGTGTTCCGTGGAACGAGGACTATCTGTATAGAACTTAACGAGTACGGTTGTACGCGGGAGTCGCTCCGATGTTCCGTGGAGTGGAGGACTAACTTTTGTAAAACTTAACCAGTGTGGTTGTACGAATGTTTGGGTCCGATGTACGGACCATAGAATTATCTAATCTACCAGAATCTCATCAAATATCGACAAAGATGTCGACGTCCAGGAGACTGTGGGAAGCTCACAGCATCATCCAGTACGAGGGAAAGGCTTCGGCCATTTCCAGTGGTAAGCGCGAATGACGCAGAAATACGCAATCTCTCATTTCTCTTGGTTTTATATTTCATATTTCAGTAACTTCATAGCTTGGGAATAAGAGTAAAATCAATAATTTATCAGACTCCGTTTTCACGTAATTTTCTATCGGTAATATTAAAATCACAACGCTCCGATTTAAATTTTAAACTTATTATTATTATTATTATTATTATTAATTTTGCTATTCTTGTTTTATATAATAAATTCATTTCTTTTACAATGCAATCTTTGCTTTCAGTAGGTAGCATTAGATATAGACCAATTCCTTCTCCTGATACAATTGTTTGTTGGGTTAATGATAAAATCATACCACGATCTGAGTGAATAGAGTCTTGAAGGTGTTCTGCCAGAGCTAGACGTTGTTAAATACAAATTTAGATTTCAACATTGCATTGAGGTCTTGGCGCCCATTAAAACAACATAGCTTAGGCAAAGGGTGGGCTAGCGAAACTGCTACAACACCTCCGATAAGTTCATTAAGTTGAGTATTCTGGATATTTTGAAACAATCCATGCTGTTATTCTGAGATTTAATTAGTATACTCTGGATATAATCTGATCTGATGGTTCTTGCCGAGATTAAATAAAAATAATTTATAATTAAATCTGAGTAAGTAGAAGACATGCCAATTTAGAAAAGGATGATTATTAAGTGATTTAAATGATGATTAAGTGATAACAATTACTAGATGGTTAAACGATGATGATTATTAAATGATTAAACGTTTATAAATTACTTACACAAGGAATATGACATGGTCACAAAGATTTTTCGTTGATATTTAGAAATGATTTAGGTGACTAGAATGATAATTAGATAATTTGTAGTTGATATCTGAACAGTTTTGAATTATGATTAATATGTTATAAAATGTATTTGTGATTATGGCGATGGGAGCGATTAGACTTTTTATTGCTTAAACCAACGCTCAACATAACTTATATATAAAATATGTGTGTTTAGACAATGATTGCGGTTCACATGAAATTGATGTTAAAGTTAAATACTTATATGGCTCAAGGATCACAAGTGTTTGTGCTTCGAGTGATTTTTTGCTTCGGTGATCCTGAGTAACCAAGACAGACATTTAGTTTTTTCCTTTTAACATGTGAACGTTAAATTAGAGAGGAAATGGATTGAGTTGACATAAACATTTTCAACCTAACTAATTATCCACCATGTTCCTAGGTAGGATTTCTTATGGTAATCACTTATGACCAAGTCAAAGAGCTAATAAATTTTATGTTTCTTTTAAACTGTTTTCGTGATGCCATCTTTCCTCATGTCCATTCCCTAGTCAGTTTAAGGCTAAACCAGGAAGGATGTGATTGATAGGAATCCAGGCGGATGGCGCCCTTTGCATTAATAATTATTGTTGTTTTCACCCGTATTCGACCCAGGGACACTTCGTCTCGTGCTACCCATAGCTGATGTTTTATTTTTGATTCTTTTCTTCCTGGATTCTGACACATGCCTCATTTCATTTATTTTCAGTGTGTTTGTCCCGTAAAGTTTGGTGTGCGATGCTATGCCAGCTGGGTCATCGCATACCATAACGGAATGGGTACAGTATCGTAGTGCATTTACGTTAGACCACAGACTTAACTTTCGCTCAGGAAGTTACAGCATGTGCAAATCAATCGAAAGCACTTCTGGCATTTAATTAGGTCCCAGAGCTCACTAGATGACTTCAGCAAACTCCTTACATACAGCACTATTGTGCGACTAGTAATGGAATATTCCAGTCACATCGTTTGTATAACTTCAATGGTTAACGAGTACATGTTTCAGGAATACACTAGCTTTCCCTTCATCAGCTCCAAACATCGTTCATTATTTTAAAAGACATTAAAAATATATTCGTAGCAGTGTGTGTTATACATGACAAAACATAAGCCTAATGCGATCCCAAACATTAAAAACATTACACAATGCTTATAGCAACCATAAAAGATTACTTATTCTAAATCACAAAAGGTTTGTTATATCTTCAACGTGCTTGTTGCTTGTTCCTTAAGGCGTTGCACCTGGAAATGCCAATTGTCATTTAATTAGTAAATAAGCAGAAAATTTCCGAATGGGAATATGATGTTATTTCCGTGGCCGGGCCAATTTTATCATATTAATTGATAATTTATCTGATCAAACGTAAATAACATCATATTCCCATTCGGGAATGTTCATAACCTATTTGGATTGCCAAGGTAAGGTTTTTGTTTTATGAAAGGGAGCTTGACTTCCGTAGCACATTGGCATCACTCGTGACGTCAACACTACTTGTATTTTGTGTCTTGTGATGGCCTTCTCAGTATGTGATAGCCATGCGTATTGGTGAGGTTTGTCTGTACCAACTGACGAGCCCAACGGCACACTGGGGCGAAACGCTGGCATTTTATGTTTGATCTGGCCGGACCAATCATATTAATTGATAAATATTGATTAGACGGAAAATGATAAGTCCTATTTAATCATTCAGTCAATACAGACCAAAAATGCATCAACCCATTTATACCTACCCTCTATAATAAACAAACTGCAGGTTATTCAGAAACGAGCGGGCATTCGTATCCCAACCTCCATACGGTGTGCATCTGTGCAGTGAGTGGTATCGGGTGTAGGGAACGTGCTTTTGTGTGTTGAGTGGACGTAGGGTTTGTGGCCTGTTATTTGTTTAGTGTGTTAGTGTCTCGTTAGTGCTCTATCAGGTTAGTAACCCATTCTTTATAGGGGATAACTTTTCAACATGTCGTCAGAAAGTGATGGTAGTCAGATGGGGCGGCCACCGGACGAACTAGAACACGTGGAATACGAGGGTGTAGCGTCCGTTGAAAGCATGCTTGTAGTGTTGGAGGCTGAGCTAGTATCAACTCCAACAACTACCATTGCTGAAACATCTCCAGTTATTGCTAAACGACAGCCATTGTCAAATGGCAATCGGTATTATGACCATCACACAGGGCCGTACACGGTGTTTGTGCAAGGAGAGGGAGATCAACATATTGGCAATTTATATCCGATGGCATTAGGCAAGCTATTTTTCGAAAATAAGATCGCGGGTATAAAGAATATTCAACGCAAAGGACGCAATCGTGTTCAGGTACAATTTCACAAGGCGATAGAAGCAAATTCCTTCTTACAAAATCCCTTATTACCAGCAAAACACTTGGCCGCCTTTATCCCGTCCGCTAACGTCCAACGTGTTGGGCTAATTAGGGGCGTAGACACATCATTAACACATGAGGAAATCTTAAAATATATTGATTCACCAGTTCCAATCGTTCGAGTCCAACGTTTTTTTTTCTCGGAAAAAGATGATCAATGACCAGTTGGAATCCCTTCCTACAGGAACAGTGAAAATTTTCTTTAAAACACAGCGGCTACCGGAGTATGTATCTATTTTTAACGTGATACTAGAGGTAATATTATTCATATTTTCCCCCATTAGATGTCTGAACTGTCAAAGATACGGGCATGTAAAACTACACTGTCGGGCTCGCTCCCCAGTTTGCGGTAACTGTGCGCAAGGCCATTCGACGGAAACATGTAAGGAGACTCTTTTCAAATGTGCTAATTGTGGTGACAACCATTCGGCAGGCGCCGCACGCTGCCTTGAATTGGAAAAACAGAAGTCCATAAAACGCCAAATGTGTACCGATAATAAATCGTACCATGAAGTCATTAAGGCTAACTACAGTGTACCGTTCAATCCTCTTACCCTTCCGCAGCAATTTCCGACCTTAGAACAATCTAATGTTACGCGTCAGGAGGATCTTCCGAGAAAACGAAAGTATACAGAACTAGTGTCCCCAAAGTCGAAAGTGGTGAATCCCATAGGTTACGACCGACGGGCCTATTTAGATATCTTAAAGCAACCTTCTGGCAGTTGTGTAGGGGTGGCTTTGCACCCCGCCACCATGGGTGAGGAAGTTTCGAAGACATGGTCTTCTTTAAATACCCGGCACTCCCCGAGATCCGTAACATGACATCATGGAAGATTTCCAGAAATTACAAGAATTGTTAGGGCACAACGCTCAATGGAGCTTTTATGTGAAAAAATTATTGGAAAAAATAGTACCATTACTTCCCAATCCTCCTTCCACAAAATATATTACCCTAGTTAGTAGTAGTCCTACAGTGGACTAATTTTGATGCGTGCTATATGTTACTCCTCCAGTGGAATTGCCGTAGTATTCTAAATAAAAAGCATGAATTACTGCAGTTAATACAGATGTATGATCCGGATATCATATTCCTACAAGAAACATGGCTTCGTTCCTCGTATAACTTTTTGATTCCCAACTATCAGGTTGAACGTCAGGATGGTCCAGGATATCGTGGCATCATGACGCTCTTCAAAAATAATTTACGATACACTCCCCTCTCTAATCAATTCTATATTCCTCACACTTATCATCACACATTCCTTGTGCAAGATCTCCATGTAAGTCACATCCCGGGTATACAAGGTTCCCGTCGGCAATGGCATGCATATTTCTGGTTCATACAACAATTTTCTAAACATCTTTCAGTGGGGGATTTTAATGCACATCACGCCTTGTGGGGCAGTGGCCAAATTAATCCGAAAGGACGTCACATCACTGAAGTTATACAGGAATTACACCTACATCTCTTAAATGATGGATCACCCACGCGCATTACCCCACCAAATAGTCCCCAAAGTGCGGTGGATTTAAGCGTCACTACTTTCGACTTATCTCATAAGTTGACATGGCAGACCGTGAAGGATACGCATCAAAGCGATCATTATCCAATTATAATAGACTATGATGTCTCGCGTACCCACCATATCCCTCAAAACGTATCTAAGGTTAAGAGAAACTTACGACTTTTTGATTATGAGTTGTTTTCTCGATTTTTAGAGGACAGGCTTTCTCAGCATACACAGGTGCCTAGTAAGAGTTATACCTTTTTATTAGAGAATATCCGAGCCTATTTTAATATATATCACCCTTTAATTACAACGACAGGTCCTCCGAATAATCGCGGTACCTTACCTTCATGGTGGGATCAAGAATGCGGACAGCTGGTAAGACGGCGCAAGGCGAGTTTAAAAGCTTTTCGACATTATGGCTCTTCAACATCTTATTTGAGATACAAAAGTCTCACTGCGCAAATCCAACGTGTATTTAATCATAAACGACGTGAAGCGTGGAAATTATACATTACCCAATTAAGCAGTACTATATCCCTAAACAGTATTTGGACGGCGATTAAACATTTCTCTAATAATCGCACTATTTCATCCTCCTCTCAACTTTCGGCGCAGGGATATCATGACCTGTATCATACTTGGACACCGGATATAGTTATTCTCTTGCCTACATCTTGTACCTCTGGTTCACTGGACCGTTTTTCCAGTTTAATGCAGCCTATTACAAGTAGCGAATTACGTCACACATTTCGTCACAAAAAATCATCCAGCCCAGGGATTGATGGAGTGACTTATAAAATGATCGCTCGATTTCCCGTAAACGCTCAGGGTATCATTCTTCAACTATATAATTCCATCTTATGCAATGGAACCTTCCCGGAGGATTGGAATGTTTTTCAAACTGTACCGATTCTCAAACCTATGAAAGATGCTCGATTACCGAGTAGTTATCGTGGTATCCAACTTGGATCTCGTTTCCGAAAATTTTTTCAACATATTCTTCTCCGAAGGCTTCAATGGTGCCTAGAATATTATAACCAGTTTCCGAAAACCCAATTTTCATTTGGAAAAAATCTTGGTACATCTGACCCCTTAAATATATTTCTTACTGACCTACTCCTAGCAAAAGGAAAGAAAATGCACACAGTAGCTGTGTTCCTTGACCTCAAAAATGCATATGATTCTGTTGATCCATATCTTCTTATTCAACTTAGGAGGGATCTACAATTTCCCCTTCCCTTCAGGTGCTTAATACATAATATGCTATGTCATCGGCACATAACTTTAAACTCCCCAGCCGGTGTCTTTGATTTTCGACATAACTCTTATGGTGTTCCGCAGGGAGACGTTCTAAGCGGGGTTTTATACTTAATTTACACTCGTACTTAAGAAACAGTCATATTACCGCACGCTCGCATTCTTCAATACGCGGATGACATTCTAATATATTGCACTAGAGAAGAGTTTTCCGCATGTCGTAGGGATATATACCACGCCTTATCTCATGCTCATGACTGGTTACATCAATACGGATTTGAAGCATCTGTCGGAAAAAAACGCTGCGATGATATTTACACACAAACGAATTTACGACAGTTCTCCTATAACGTCGTCAAATTCCGGTGGTGACGAGTGTAAAATACTTAGGGATTCACATTGACAGGAACATGCAATGGGAGAGACATACGCAATACCTTCAGAGTCATCTCGCCAGCAAATTTAATGTTCTAAAGTCACTCACTCGACGCAATTGGGAGGGGGGGGGGGCGGCGGACCCAGAATCATTATTAACGGTTTATCGTAACATCATCCGTTCTTTGCTGGATTACAATTCCTTTTTTTTAATTCAATGTCCAGCATTAGGCTCCTCCGGTTAGATAGAATACAGTTTTCTACCTTACGTATAATTATAGGTGCGCTTAAATCAACCCCCACAGGAGCCCTTTTAGTTGAAACCGGAGAAATTGCACTTCAACGTCGACGTAGATATCTTGTATGTATGTACCTACTACGGAAAATGATGATAACAACATCACCTATCGTCCCTAAATTACAACTATTAGAGGAATATTATACGCGTCGATTATTGCCCACGGATTCTCGTCCAGCCTTACTAACCGCATATTCCATGCTTCAACCTTACCGCCATAATATATTAAAAGTCATGCAGTTACCAATATATACTATTCCGTATGTTGCAAGGTATTTTCAACCTCATATTCTTCAGAACTCCTTACCCCAAATATTGTAACGTGTTTTTCGAGGGTTTTTTATGCAACTGGCATAAGTCAGTAGGAAGCCATTCTATATTTATTTACGCGGCAAATTGTTCAGCCAAGATAATTTTTCATGTTAATTTATTATTATTATTAATTTATTATAATTATTATTAAGATATTTTCGGAGCATTTTATAAAAATTATAAGCATACAGATAGGTTTTCTATGTCTTAGAAAACGCTAACAAGCAAATTATTACGAACGACGATATCATAGAAAATTATCTGATTACGGAATTTTACGGAGTTTTGTCAGTTAGGGTATTTGAGAGACATGACTCACTGGGAATTCTAATACAAGCTGATTCCTGTCGAGAAGCATGACGCAATCTTGGGTCGCATCGTCAAGAAGAGGCGAATTGTTGAAACGGAAAACGACTTCTCCCTCTCGCCCGCGGAGTGTAATGAACCGGAGGAGGGGAAGTGGCGGCGTGCTCAGCCAATCAGCGGTGACGACGTCCAGGAGACTAGAGTGGGGAGCCAACGTGTGCATATATCGTTCGACGCGGCGTGGAACGAGGACATTCTGTGGGACTATCTGTGAAATACTTGACGAGTATGGATGCGCGTGCGAGTGGCTCCGATGTTCGGTGGAGTTAAGGACAATCTGTGTAGAACTTGCAGTGTACGGTCGCAAGTGCGTGACGCTCCGATGTTCAGTGGAGTTAGCGACGAACTTTTGTAAAACGTAACCAGTGCGGTTTTACGAGAGTTTGGGTCCGATGTACGGACCATAGAATTATATAATCTACCAGGATATCATCAAATTTCGACGGAGATGACGACGTCCAGGAGACTGTGGGAAGCACACAGCATCATCAAGAACGAGGGAAATGCTTTGGCAATTTCCAGGGGTAAGCGCTAATGACGCAGAAATACGCAATCTCTCATTTTCTTTGTTTTATATTTCATAATTCAGTAACTTCATAGCTTGGAAATAAGAGTAAAATCAATTTATCAGACTCCGTTTTCACGTAATTTTCTATCGGTAATATTCAAATCACAACGCTCCAATTTAAATTTTAAACTTATTATTATTATTAATTTTGCTATACTTGTTTTATATAATAAATTCATTTCTTTTACAATGCAATCTTTGCTTTCAGTAGGTAGCATTAGATATAGACCAATTCCTTCTCCTGATACAATTGTTTGTTGGGTTAATGATCAAATCATACCACGATCTGAGTGAATAGAGTCTTGAATGTGTTCTGCCAGAGCTAGACGTTGTTAAATACAAATTTAGATTTCAACATTGCATTGAGGTCTTGGCGCCCATTAAAACAACATAGCTTAGGCAAAGGTAAACAGTTACATTTCTCTCCCAACAGTGTGGGCTAGCGAAACCATTACATTTGTCGCTCAACGTGAGGGCGAAAGAAACCGTTTCATTTGTCGCTACCAACATGGGGCACTAATTACCAGTATATTTGTACGCTCAACGTGGAGCAAAGTAAATACCGTTTCACTTGTCATCCCAGCCTAAGCAAGACCATTACAATATATCAGTCCTTTCAACATCATCCTGTAATCATTCCTCGTATTTTTCGGGACATAACGAATCCTTTGATCTCCTGCGTCATTTTTTATACAGATGGTTCTAAAATGGTTAACCCTTCTCGTGTGGGAGCAGCCTTCTTTGCTCCAGATTTACAAATCTCTTTTCTGTATACTTGACCCCCAGACGTCACAATATTTACAGCCGAAATTTTTGCCATCCGTCAGACGTGTTTTTATATAAAAAAAAACATGCCATTCGTCATTCTTTAATTTGTACCGATTCAATGAGTGTAGTGCAAGCACTTCTAGAGGCCGATAATTGGTTTTTATGTCAGTTAGTGCAACAATTGTACACTTTACATACGGAGGGTTTTGAAGTCAGTATCACGTGGGTACCCGGCCATTCTCATATTGAGGGTAACAAAATAGCAGATAACCTCGCCAAAGATGCTGCTAATGGCAAAGGCAAAGCTTACAACATAGCCATACCAATGTCTGATCTGCGTTCTATAATTCGTTCGACGATACAGGATGACTGGCAAGTCACGTGGACTAACTATGCAAGAATTAAGGCCAAACACTATTTTGGGATACAACCGACTATTTTAAGCAAACCATGGTTTCAGGGAGGGAAATACACACGACGACATCTCATTACAATCATTCGTCTGCGTTTTAACCATGCATTAACGCCGGTGTATTTATTCCACATAAAACGACGTGATGATCCTCTGTGTTCGTGTTTACAAATGGAGGGTTCCATAAATCATATTTATTCTCTTTCAGTGTCCACAATATGACTATCAACGTGCCTTAATGTTGCGAGCTTTATATGATTTAGGTTATGCCCTTCCTTTAAATGTTGCCACATTGGTACATACGCCTACAATTCCACTGGTTAGTAACATAGTAGCATTTTTCGACAATATTAATTTAAAGATTTGAATGGGTCATCCTTTCCCATGATCCATATTTGTGACCCGGTCATGTGTGTCTATGTGTAGTGAGTCACCAAGGTGGGTCACTTCGGTGTGAAGAGTTAAATACCATTTGTGTCCTCGTCTCTATTCCTATGTTTTTCCTCTTATGTATCTCTCTGCGTTGCGTCATACTCTTGTTTGCGATTACCCGCTGCTTAAAGGGCCGGTTTTACAATGTCCTGATTATTCCCTCAGTTATCTAGAAGATAGTTTGATGACGCGTTCTACAAAACTTTTTTTCTCTCAGATATCTATCTGCAACTTATCTGATGGAAGCAAGAAATTCAGGTGAAGTTGGCAATGAAACAGTTGAAAACATCGAAAAAGGCACTGAAGAGAGCATAAATTTCGCGTTGTAAACAATCGCATTTCGGAGCAATTACGTGTTAACTTGTAATTTTATTGGAGTTTAGAATAGTTTATTTCATCGTTATTCTAACATTTTAATTTATTGTATATATTTCATTTACATATCCTACGTGTTTTAAATTAATAATTCATCTCGAAAAAATTATTGTGTACTATTATTTAAAGTTTGATTAGTATGTTGCCAAGAAACCCACATGTAAACGTAATTCTATTGTAGGTTAGATAATTTATTTCAGTTTTATTTTTTGGTTAGAGTAGCAATATTTTTGTTTCACATTTATTAATTTCAGTCATGAATTTTTTCCTTAAGACTGAATCCATACCATTTATTAAAAACTCATTCAAATCCTCGGGTGTGTCAGCTAAGATGACGATGTCATCAGCAAATCTCAGAGTTGAAATTATTTCTCCTTGAATCTTGACTCCTACTTTGAATTTTTCTCCAATTTCCTTCATTGCTTGTTCAATGTAACTTAGAGATTGAAAGGTGTGGGTGATAAGTTGCAGCCTTGCCTTACACCTTTCTGAATACCAGCTTCTGTCTCCTGTCCTTCGGCTCCAATAACTGCAGTCTGGTTTCTGTATAGATTGTCGAGCACCCTCCTATACCTGTATTTTTTCCAAACGTTTTCAAAATGTCAAATAACTTGCTCCAATCAACGTTATCAAAAGCCTTTTCTAAGTCTACTAATGCCATGAATGTTCTCTTTTCCTTCCTTATTCTAGCTTTCAAAATCATCCTAAGACTTAGTACAGCTTCCTTTGTTCCTACGTTTCTTCTGAAGTAGGAATTGGGCAGGAATAACAATTAATTTATCACCCCATTAACTGAAAGAAATTTTACATGAATTATTTATGACACGCTTCTCTTCTAACAAATGCTAGATGGTTTCTCCGGAGCACAACAGCAGTGACCCCCTTCACTACCATCCTTCTCCACCTTTCCCCTCTACGCTCTCAAGTTTCGTGCAGTTTCGGCCTTCGTAGTATGCACATACTCTGTCCCAACTCATCACTGTTGTTTTCCAGAGGTTCATCCTCAACCACAGCTTGGGAGGCCGCTTTGAATTCTTTAGGATGGGTACCAATGAGAAGAATATCGTAAACGAATGTTACAGTTGTTGTTTTGAGGTCACCTGCCCCATCATAAACGAAGTGGAGGTGGTGATGATTGTTGTTTTAAGGTGCCTAACATCTAGGTTATCGGCCCAGAAGTGGAGGTGGTTAAGATAGGTACTAACGATATTTATGCCGTTCAATCCCACAACAGCCTCTTGAATATATTTTATAATGCAAGGATGGATAACTTACATTTCACTCCACAGTCTTCTACCGATGGGCCTAGGATACGCATCGAGATACCATACAGTCTGCGAGCCTAAAATTCTGGAGCATGCATGTTGATACGTAAATTGCCAATCACGCAGACAGCTTGGGCAGGCCACAATTATGGATAAACCACGAGCAGTGTGCTGCGCTGTTGGCCAGCAGCATCTCCGGAGGGCTGTTACAAGACTACTAGATTCACTTACACGAACTCTCACGGCACACCAGCAGAAATGGGGGGATCAGTTGGTGTCGCCTTGTTTTAAGGAAGGAAGCTTGTAGTTTTACGTGACTGTAAATCTTGTGATCATGAGGCACGGGATCTCCGAACCACAGGACATCATTTCACTTAGAAAATCCCACGTGCATTGAACCTGGCACGCCTTAGTAAGAGACAAACAGCCTCAACTCAAGCACAATATTAGCATTTGGGAATATAATGTTTTTTGTTGGAGCAATAAAAATAAAAAATTAACCTTGGCTTTCACAGCAAGTGTATTAAAACTCAGCAATTTTTCTAAGTTTATGCGGTGTCTTGAGTGGGGTTACGTCTAGGAACACCAGGCTGGCTCATCAGCGGGCTCTTGGTGTCGGCACCCGGATCCCTCACGGCACAAACCTAGAAAAATTGCTGAGTTTTATATTGAACCTTATGTGAAGATCCACCAAAATGGTTTTATTCATTACTCTTTATTGATGACCTTCTGCCACACTGTGCCGGCCCCATGGTGTTGGGGGGTAGCGCGCCTGCCTCTCCACCGGAAGGTCCGGGTTCGATTCCCGGCTCCGTCAGGGATTATAAAAACTTGCGTGATGGCTGGAACGGGGTGCACTCAGCCTTGTGAGGACAATTGAGTAGCTGTCTGGCAGTGAGGCAGCGCCCTGGTCACGAAAACAAAGATTAACGGCCAAGGGGACCCGATGCGTTGACCATGAGTCACCCCAATATCTGCAGGACAAATGGCTGGACAGCGGTCGTTTGTTAAGCCTAGGCCCTTCATCGGCTGTAGTGCCAGGGGTTATTATTATTGTTATTATTTAGCCACACTCTTGATGTAGAAATATAGTGTTGATTTTTCCAATTTTATACCTGTTGGCTTTAACCAGTTACCTGAACAAAAATTCAAGTATTGAATGTACACCCAGAGATAGATTTCTCTTATCAGAACTTGATGGACAGCCATGTCCATATCAAAAGTAAATGTATTGTATAGCCTTAGTTCAGGTTCAATGATACGCCCTGGACAGGATATTGTTTCATTTTAGGTTGTTACACGTGGTCATAATAATAATATAATATCGTATGGCCTCGGCTGCAGGGTGCAAGCTTTGTTATTCGACACCCAGAGTGTAGCTTGCACGTCGAATTTTGTTTTTCCTTGAAGCACTATGAAAGTCAAGGAGGTTAGATATCTAAGCTTCTTCAACACTACAGCGCTTTCTAGTAGAGAAATGAGGAACTTTGTGTTGGCAGAAACTTCCGAGATTAATTTTGCCATTATGAACACGGCCTACTGAATTCAAATGGGTTCTTTAACATGCCAACACCGTATGTCATGCGTATCATATTTTGCCACCTTTCAAAAATCACTTACCATGGCCAGGGGAGAACCTGCAAGCTTGCGGTTAATAATCCGACTCGTTAACCACTCACCCACCGTGGCTAGCTACGTGGTCATTTAACCCTGTATATTGTCTGTTAACCTGTGTTATGGCATCTATAGTAGTGCATGTATTTCACTCAAATATAATGTCATATCTCAGAAGTTGCCATGTCACAGAAAATGAAATTAAGCATTTGATATCCGATTCATTCCGACAAATTATTTTTGAAAATTCTGTTTATTTAGGCAAAACACCAAATAGATTTGACTATCTTACAGTTCTAAAAACAAATTTAAAATTTTACGTGCGTAAAACATATTTAATGAGAGTTGTGCAACTAGGATTGGGAAGGAGGCAGCCATGGCTGTAAGTTTGGAATCATCCTGGCGTAGAAGTGGGAAACTGCAGAATGGCTAAGGTGGGAATTGAGCTAGCCTCTTCTCAGTTCTGTCTTGTGAAGCTGAGTAAACCCTGTTCCAGAATTAAATATATGAAAATCAGGAATCAAACTGCAAAGAATGCTGACCACTACACCACAATAAGGTTGCTGAGCTGATAGGTCTAGTTTCAGGAATACCGTACAGGGTAACATACAGGATTTCACATATTTAACTGACAATCTGAAAGGTGTGCTTGGTAAACAGAAACAGGTAGGAGTACATTGCTTTCTGCGCTAAGTTGTTGCATTGATACGCTTGTCACGGTTTTGGTAGTATCTCAAAAAATTGAAACTTACCATGAAAAGTTTATGTCACGAGTTTTTGTTGACATCATAGCCCAAACATGAAATAGTGCATGAAGCTCTAATAATGCATCTTGTTTTCACTTTCATTCTTAATGCAGGTCGAAACAGTAAAAAAGTGCTATATGACTATGAGGATATCAACAACTTCAAACTACAGCAATGTATTATCCTCTGTGACTGAGACAGCCGAGCACGCTCTTCAATGTTCAACTATTTTTTTAATAACCCTGTGTAAAAGAGATATTTATAACAGTTTAATTAATAATTTATTTATTCATTTAGTAAGCATAACTTAATTTTTCAATTGAGCATTCAAACTGGCTTATTACAGCTCCAAAATCTCTATTCTTAGCTGATGTCCCTCTGTGTTTCTTGCCCTTTTCCTCATTCTGTCTTCCCACTCTTCTTCCGCCATCTTTCTCTTCCATTCCCGGTCTCTCTTATTTTTTTCAGTTTCTTCTGCATTTCTCTTTCTTTTTCCTTCCCACTCTTGCTGGGTAACTTTAATTTGAAGTTCCACTAGCTTTGTTTTAGCCTCTAATAACTGCCGAACTTCTTTGTTGTCCTGGGTTGGGCGGCGTTGCCTCTTCAATCGCCTAGGAACTGTAAATAAGAAAGAAAAAAATGTAAATACACAATACTTTGCTTAAAAGTCTGTTATGTGGTTTGATATCACTGTAATGTTATTTAATGTTAATTTTTACCACAGTCGATGCATAATCAGAAGCACAGTACGTTACTTTCACTAATAACTGTAAATATGCCTATAGAATAAGCAATATAAATAGTGATATTAGTGATCATAATATTCTTGTAACTGAGATTTTCTGGTCAAACTACTATCCAGGCAAAAGCCCAATCTCGAACATGACATTTAAATACGCCCCCAACAAGCAAAGGTCTAGTTCAAAAAACGTGAATAAAAATTACCGGTACATGAACAAAAACAAATTCTCTAATGATCTCAATCAAATAGACTGCTTAGATGATCTAAACGAAACTTACATCGCCATGAAACACAAAATCTTGACACAGACACCCAACAAAGAAAACACTGACTTACCTTTGAGGGAAATACACCAGAACCACAAAAACCCATGGATAACAACAGAATTAATTCAACTAATAAAACAAAGGGACCTACTACATGCTAAACTTAAAACTAGCATTCACAGAAACAATAACCTCTTAAAGGAAGAGCACATAATATGTAGGAACAAAGTGACAGCTTTAAAACGGAAACTGAAATCCTCATACTATGAACACAAATTAACATTGAATGCCAATAGCATAAAAGATACTTGGAAAGTAATCAATGAAATGATCTACAACCGCACAACTGAAAACAAAGATGGTCCCAGTGAGATAATAATTGACGGTAAATCTTTCACAGGAAAAGAAAATATTTGCAATGCTCTAAACACTCACTTTATAAACATAGCACACAAATTAGCCATAAACATCCCCCCAGGGAAGAACGTTAATGAAATTAATGTCAACATAGATTCCATATTTATGACCCCGACTAATGAGATGGAAATTCGCAATATTATATTAAGCCTTAAAATGAAAAGTAGCCAAGACAAAGATGGTATGTCAGTGAAATTGTTAAAAAACTCCATTGACATGCTAAGTAGCCCACTAACTACTTTAATAAATGTATCGTTAGAGACTGGTCTGGTGCCTGATGATCTAAAAATAGCACGAGTCATACCAGTCTATAAAGGAGGTGACAAAAGCAATCCGGACAATTACAGGCCCATTTCCATCCTCCCACCCATATCCAAGGTACTCGAAACAGTAGTAAAAAACAGAATTGTTAATTTCTTAAATAAAAATGATTACTTCTACAAAGGGCAATATGGATTCCGAGAAAACTCAAGCACAGAAATAGCCACAATTGATATTATCTCTAACTTTCAGGATGTCTTAGACAATAAGATGACAGCGAGTGGCCTTTTCATAGACCTGAGAAAGGCGTTTGATACTGTTGACCATGAAATTCTCTTAGGGAAACTTGATAAAGCAGGTATCCGAGGAGTAGCTTGGACATGGTTTAAAAATTACCTATCTAATCGTAAGCAGTATATTGAAATAAATGGCTACAGAAGTGAGGAAGTTAATATTACCCACGGTGTGCCCCAAGGATCAATACTGGGTCCTTCCCTCTTCTTAGTATATATTAATGACATAGCAACACTCCGTTTTCGTGGTAATATAACGTTGTTTGCAGATGACTTAAGCATCTTTTACAATGCGTACACCACCAACACGCTGATTACACACATGCAGGAGGACATGAATACCATACTTGGCTGGACCCAGTCAAATAAATTAACAATAAATGAAGATAAAACAAATTATTTAATAATATCAAAGCGTAGAACAAAGTTAGACATCACTCAGAATATAATGCTGAATGGAAAAGCAGTTAAAAGGGTCTCATCTGTCAAATACCTAGGCTTAATAATAGATGAAAATCTCTCCTGGCAAAAGCACATTGATGCATTAGTAAAAAAAATATCACCTGCCGCTGGGATGATAAAAAAATTGAGCTACTATATCCCAAAATATCTACTCAGGAAAGTGTATTTTTCCTTAATCCATAGCCACTTACAATATTTGAATACAATTTGGATAAAATGCTCAAATTACCTAAAAAAGGAAATTGAGGTAATTCAGAATAGAGCCATAAGAAATATTTATAACTACCCTTTTTTAACACCAACCAAACACCTTTATATTACGAGTAAAATTCAACCAGTAGCCCTAAATGCAGAAATCAAATCAAATGTCCTAATATACCAAATCCTACACAACAGAATACACACAAATTTAAACTTCACTAAACAATCTGATTTACACGCTTACAAAACTAGACATGCAGATGACATAACACTTTTCCATATCAATTCCAAACAATATGGCAGTAATAGCATTAAGTATAGTGCCTTTGTAAAATTCAATGGACTACCAGAAAATATAAAAATTGCACCTAGCCTACCAATCTTTAAAAGGAGGCTAAAACAGTTTATGTGGAATGATTATAAAATGTCAGTTTGAAGAAATTTCATAATCTGAGAAGACAAAAGAAGAACATATTGTGTACAAAAACTTATGAAAGCTACAAAATGTTGTATATATTTTCATACTGAAAACTTTGTAAACTAATCATTGTATTGTAATTTGTCGCCAACAAGATAAAACTGTACAATTCCTTTGTATATGAGTCCTTGACTCGTTAAGGGATTAATAAAATGCAACATGACAATAATTAAATTAGGGGCAGATGACCTCGCTGTTCAGCAACAATAACTAATAATTAAATACTCAGTTCTAATACCTTTCGGAAGGCGAGGAATATATCTAACCTAGTGTGAATAAAATTACTAAGAGGCATTACAGAATAATAATTTATACTCCATCATTGCACACAAAAATGAGAATAGAGCCCCGGATAAAGGATAAACACAATGACAGGATTTACTTCCTTAGTAGGCCTATTAAGGAAATAAGATGATCATATCGACCAAAAGTCTATTAATGTTCACAGGGTGTTTGCTTCAATTCTCATCTTTTCTGCTGCACCAACAGACCAAGATTCACTTCCAGAGAGCGCCACGCTCCAGATAGTGGAATCATAACGTTGAATGTCTGGGTCCGATATGTTTTGTCAGGCTATTGGCAACTCCAGCTATCTGTTATGACATCTAGCGGTAAAAATTAGAAACTTACCAAGTAGGGTACATTTGTCACGTGGTGACTGTTTGTATATGGTTTCTTGTATTAGTAAACAGATCGTGGTAAATTGTTCGTGTCTTTATACATAAGTAATAAGTTTTACTCGTTGATAGAGTAAAAAATGAGTAAAAGCAAAGTGTATTGCTCAGTTTACGGCTGTAAGTCGATGTATAAGAGGGCTGCGGGATATACGTTTTCATCACTTTCCAAAAGATGCAAATAGCAATAGCCGAAATGTGATGATACCTAATAATACCTAATAATAATACCTTTCCACCCCGGGAAAGTTCTAACACTTGTCGAGGTAGACAGACAGAAGACCTGCGACGTAAAGCCAGCGAAGGTTATCCAGTTTAAAAACAGCTGTTACGATGGGCGCGCTGATAAGATTCAAGTTACTTGAATAATTAATTAAATAAGTAATTATTGGCTGCTTGGTAGGGAAAAGGGATGAATTTAACTTGTATTAAAACTCGGGGGGCAACAGGAATTGCTTGATTTGGATAGTTAAAAGGTGGGTTTGGTGTTGAATATTTGAATGGTAGCGGAATCACTCATTCTACAGTGTTACCATGGGGAGGCAAATTAGGCCTATATGACTCGTAGTGGAATAGCTCAAATATCGAAGAACTTGGCGATTACGAGGTGTAGGCTTGGCGGAAAGGCTAGCGGATCATCAGTTTGACATCAATTCACGATATAAGTCGGAGCTTGGAGCAGTGGCGTCTGGTTTGCATGGATGCTAGTCTCGGAATGATAAAAGTAGCATAGCTTCGGTATGTTATTTATTTATGTGCCGTATTTCTGTATTTGAATGTCCTCGGCGTTGACTCAGGATCGACATTTCCATTATATTGCGCATAATAATACCGAAATAATGTTCGAAGTGTAGCCCTGTGTATATTTGAATCAGCTGATCTACATCAACCATAAAAACTGATGCTTGATAATATGCAATTGACACAAACAAATCCAGTGGAACACACACATTAGATCACGTGTATCGCACAGGTATACATATATACAATTAAAAATAAAACTGTCATTACTTTAGAGACCACATTTACTGATTATAACCGAAAAATAAAAAGTGTTCCATATCAAACGCGTGTTATTGAGTATTTTAAACCCTACTTATCCAGACCGACCGCAGCGCCCCAAGTGTTAGTTTGAGTTGCCAATTGCCACACTCGTGTCTGATACAAGCTGGGAAATTCACTGCAGAAAAACCTCTAAGCCACATCTTGAAGAAATAGTGTTGTTGTGTGGTTTCATATCAAAGACAATGTAATGTTATTTAATGTTAATTTTTAGCACAGTCGATGCATAATCAAAAACACTAGACATACTACATACGGGAACACTCGTCAAGCATTGCACATTGTTATGGGGCTAGAATTCAATCTCGGCACACTCGGTATCCAAATATGCTATCATAATGGAATTGATCACAAAAGAATTCAACAGGCACTAGACTGGTAATCACACAAGGGGTGGCTATGCAGCTTGTGGCAATACCTGCTTCGTGTGGTCTATCGCACTTGAACACTGTAGTTCAAAATTGGACCAAGGCACACACATTGGTGCCAACTTCACTTCACTACAGTTACAACACAAATTTTGGTTATCACCTGTAGCAAGGTTTGGCGACTGTCTGAAAAAAAATACAGATGAAGTAAAATGGGTGTCTGGACGAAATCATTGGTTGCTACTTGGTAAGATGACTGTCTGGACGAAAATTACTGATTGCACTACAAGCAAGGGAGTCTGTTGCCCCAGGTTAGGTTTGTTTTGTATGTAGAACAGTATTCACCACTGTTATGAACGCTGATCACAAGGATTCCAGTTTCGAACTAAGCGGCAAAACCAGCGCCAACCAATATTACATATAACTTACAACGTAGTACTGTGAGTGCAGGGTTGACAATACTGTACTTGTCCATAATTAATGTGAAAATGGTGGATTCAGCTGGAATTGCATCTATATAAGTCGTGATCCTATTTGGGATGGCGCGTGGTTTATAGACAGTGGAGGAGTAAACATCTATTACTACATAATCTCCAGATTTTTTCCTGGCCATTACTACAAGTATTTTGGGATTTTTTTTTACTTTAGAAAAGTTATGAAGGAGTGATACGTTGTTCAGTGTTACCAAGAGTTCTTCCATTTCAAAACGTGGGTACAAGCAATGATACAGAGCATGTAATTGAACAGATGTAAATACTGTACCTGGCATATTTTCAGGAGAAGAACCGGGATGGGCAGGTACTTCTTCGATGACAGACTGGGTCTGCGATTGGGTGACACTCGAAGCACCGAGTGAAATCTCAGTCGGGCTACGTAGTGCTACATGCAGAGGACGTCTCAAATTCCCCAGAGAAAATGAAAGTGAGCCAGAACAGTCAATTTCTTGGCTCATAATCTGAAATCGTAAGGAGATAACATATATGAGACATATATAGTAGTTTGGGCATCAATGGACAATTTTTGGAACTTTCACACAGATGTCATGCTTCGGGCATGAACATCATGTATTTCGAGCAATTCATTTACTGTTTACACCAAGTATTCCACACGATTATCAGGGTATTGATGATTATTGTTTAAAGGAGCAGAACAGCAAGGTCATTGGCCCCTCATACAGTTTAAAACACAAATTTTGGTTATATATAAAATATATGAAGGGTAGAGAGGAAAAAGGATTAGGGTCCACCATCAGTGAAAAAAAGAGATGTTGCCAACAGCAGGTACTGCTCGAGTCCAAGCTCTATGAACTTGCGGGGTGAGGAGAAAGAGCAGGGGAGGGTCGGGCGTCAAGAGAAGGATCTGTCAACAGCCCACCGTGATATATGGTATTCCTTTCTATTCCAATACTGCCAACATTCAGCCGTTGCTCTAACCACTGTGGTGTTAGGAATGACTGAGTGAGTCACTCACCAATTTATTTGGTTCTGTACTATGCACGGACCGAGAAACCTCATCACTCGTCAACACCACTACTCATAGTCCAAGATGCACATTCCTCTCAGGTTCAGGCAGCTTAGACTCGAACAGTAATTGGTATGCGGGAGTATTATTTTAATATTACTAATCATTAACAATTAACTTCTGAGAAACATGCCGTTGATATTTGAGTGTTTGTTAGAAACACTGATCAGGGTCTCCTTAAACAACCACCACCACCACCACCAGAAGTGAGTTTTTTAACATTGGTATAGGAACGTATAGCATGAAGTGTAATTAGTTCTAAATCACAAGAAATAAGTAACCTTTGAGTCACCCAACAGACCTATTTGTAAATTGAAATTTTCTGGCCCTAACCCACTCTGTCCTATAAAGCAGGGCACGATCAACAGCCACCACATCATTTGCTAATATAAGATCGAGTGATTCTGCAGACCATGGTTTCCATGTAGATCAGCAAGATCCACACACTTGGTTAAAACATGGCCTATGGTGAATGTGGCTCATCAAGTCTGAAGGGGTGGATCTTGCATAAAATGGCAAGACGCACTTCAACGCTCTCAGCTCACTGCGTTTCAGATCAGCTAGCCACCGAGTATCCCAAAATGCCAGTACTTGGTTGCATTAATAAGAGCAAGTATCTTGAGCTGGTAGTCCATTGGTTGAGGTGGTAGTGATACCGCCTCTTTTGCAGCTTGATCCTCTAGCTCGTTCCCCGCAATTCCCATGTGGTTTGGCAACTACAGGAAGGTGATTGCTTAATTGTGCACGACGTATCACTCTTCTCCTTTTCGCTTTCATTTTGACAATATATCATTTTCGTACCTTATTTCATCTTATGGGGGGGACATTTATCAATATATAGTAACTCCTAACCTTGATCACTTCTGCACCGGATATATGTGCTAAATCACGTAAATATGTGTGTTTATTTAACAACCGGAGCAATGATCGTCAGCTTATTTAGTATGTGAAACTGCCGCAGCGAGCGCTCACATTGACGTGTAATTATGTGAGAAAAGAAATAATTGGGCTTTTGTGTAGTATTTGTATTTGTAAATAATGCATGTCACTTTACCGCAATTCTCTCTAGCGAGGACGAAAAATACTGATCAACTAAAATAGGTGTCTGGACTAAAGCATTGGTCGCCACTTGGTTAGACTATCTGGACAAAAACTACTGACTGCACTACAAGCAAGGGGGTCTGAGGCGTAAGCCCCAGGTTAGGTTTGTTTTGTATGTAGAACAGTATTGGTTTGGATGAAAATTATTATTGAAAGAACACTACAGTATTAAAGTGGGAAAAAACAACAACAACAAAACACACATTGGTTGTGGAGAAAATAGTAATGAGACAGCTTGCACAATTCATTGCGAACTGGTTCAAACTCAGCGCTCTGTCAAGTGAACTCAATGCTGTTTTGTTTCACGGTACCGTGCATATACAAAGTAAGTAGATACGGGGTCGGCAATGCTGTACGCTACTAATGCATAATAAATGTAGGGGACAATACCAATTGAGATTGCCACCCATTATCACTAGTACACTGGAAATATGGGCTAAATTACATAGCCTAAATATGTGTTTTTGTTTCCTGCTAATTGAACGATGGCAGCCATGTTCCTCAAGCACATGAGGTCTCTTCATCCGTTACGTAGGAGAACACATCGATGACACGTTAGTGTTGTTGCCAACATGTAAGATATAAAATACAACCACATGAGGTCGGTCATATGCGTGCAAAAACCAGTAATGCATATATGGTTAATGCGGCTCTGTGATCTAGGTAAAATCCAATGCTCTTAGAGAAAGATTGTGTGACAAAAACCAGGGGTGCAAATATGGCATGGGCCATGCTACATAATAAGACTCTCAGAGTCAAAAATAATAAGAAACCACCAAAACATAATTACCGTATGCATGGAGTTGGCAATATACTGTACTTGTGCATAATTCACGCAGATAATAGTTGACACGGCTGGAATTTTACTATACAAGTTGTGATCTAAACAGGAAAGGCGGGTGTGTTTTAGACAGCGGATGATTAAACTACATCATTTCCAGATCTATTTTGATTCATTACAGAAGGTTTATGGCTAATTTCAGTATAGGAAATTTTATCGTGGGTTCTTCACTCCTTCACTGTTATCCATTTTTGAATCATTACAGAAGGTATTTATAGCTAATTTCAGTAGTTCGGAATTTTTTCTTCATAGGTTCTCGTCTCCTTCACTGTTACCAATAAGACTTAGAACTATGGAATTCTTTAGAACCTAACCTTTATTCCCCTCAATATAGGCTACATATCGTACCATTTAACGATGTTCTCCAGTCGATCAACATGTAGGCTATGGCATACAGAAGCGTGATTATCTTGGTCGGTTAATGTTAATATATTCTACACAAATACCTGAAATAAATACAGTACAAAATATACACTTGACAACTTTAATAACTGTATAAGTTACTTTGGAAGTGTGGATTTTATTTCAGGTTGGCCTATTTGTGTAGATCATATTAAGTTTAACCGCCCAAGACAATGAGGCTTTCTTATATATGTTGACCGACTGAAGAACATTTTTACATAGAATCTAACATGGGTACACACAAGAAAATGAAGTTTTCTATTAAAGTGCATAAACATTATATTGTTTAAGCTAGTTAAAATTAAAGAAAATATTGGCTATCAGACAGTAAAGGGTGCAATCATGCCTCCTCGGATTAGGTTATGCAAAACTCAACTCCACTTGTAGGCTACATCAATGTACCGTAATAGGGATGTAGCCTGAGAAAGTTCGCGCCAGATAGCGCCCGTGTAGTACTGGGTAAGCGCAAGGCGATCGTCCTATGTTTCCCCCAGTCAGCTGCGAGGAATGCATAGATTGTGACCAAGTTTTCTAAGCTAAAGTAAATTATATCTTCTCTAATATTACTCCAAGACTATATTAATTAATTGTATAGGTATATCCTCTAATATAATATGGACGATTTTCAGCGTTTAAGCGTTAAACAGCTGCGAAATGAGCTACGGACTAGAGGTGCTAAAACTAGTGGGAGGAAGGAAGAATTAATAGGCTACAACGGTAATAACAAAATTCTAACACGCTTTATTTTTCAAATAATGAATAGGAGTCAGAATTCTTGAGTATTGTAGGCCTATATTGATAAATATATCTCCATAAGACTTAAATCATAAATAGAGATTTAAATATTCACTTGCTCCCCTTGCTTATAGACTTCGATTCATGTCTTTTTTTGGTTGATACCTTAAATGAAACTGTCATGTTTTAAGGTGTAAACATTATCAAAGAAAGTTAATACCGGTATTGTATACCTGAAAATTCATCGCAACGTTTGGTTCTTATGTAATTTTGTCAATTTCTCAATACGAATCGTTCCTTTACCCCTCGGAAACGACTTAGGGGTACACTTTTTGGAAAGTTTGAGAATCCCTGCTTTAGGGCCACGAGCTGTGTCCATTCATCTGACTAACTTATGTCTCAAGATGTAGAAGTCAGTCGCTACCGGTACCACATTTTCCGTCGGGCAGATGGAAGTTGACGATTAATTCTGATTTCAAGACACCAACCATAGTACGTTTGTGACTGTTAATGTTGTGAAATGTATTCTTGAAGTATTTGTCCGAGTATTGAAGCCTTTGAGAATGGGAGTTACAAATGTTACATTCACTTCTTCCTGTATATTGACGATTTCTTCCTGTGCCGTACTTCAATGGAGATAATTTATGCAGATTCCGATATTGTAGGCTTATCGTAGTAATCCGGAAATTTTCTTGTGTATGGCCTCTTCCTTATATTTGTTGTGTTCGTGGTCCACGGAAAAAGCGATGGAACAGTGCCCGGTTTTAATCTTGCTCTCTTACCTTCAAATACCAACGCATAAATTCAGTGGTTGTTATCGAAATGTCTAATCAGTTTATAGGTAGGAATTATTTCCCTTTATAAATCACACTTGCCCAACACAGTTTTTGTGAAGTCATCGAGTGGGAATACTCTTTAATATTTTTGGTCAGATTTTCTTCACCGAAATGTTTCCTTCTAATAGCATGTAACCATTTCTTCCTCATTTCTTTATTTTGTTAAAATTGGTGAAACGATAACGGGCTTCCTTGATTTTTGCAAAGCGGAACACTGCAATAGCTCGGTATAGTCACGAAAATAGCAATTTAAACGACTTAAATTCGTGGATATTAGCGGCATGATAACACAGGAGACAAATGAAGAGCGTCTTGCGCTTACCCAGTACAACAGCAGTGCGCTCTATCGGTGCTAGTTCTATACATCCCTATTGTTTTTTTTAAACACACTTCGTATAGTATAGATTTAAGGCTTTAATCTTAAAATCTGTCAGACTGATCGGCATGTGCGGTATAGGCCTATTAAGATTTTGATGAACATACCTAATGATAAGAGGATATCAATCTAATCTTATATTCACCACATACCTCCTTGTTTGGGATTCCTGAGTAGGCTATGCCCAATTTCATAGTACAATAATTGATGTACAGTTACTTTTTTCATCCTGAAACGTGTGAAGAAATCTTCCTCATCGAGTGTATTCATATAATCCGGATGTCCTCTAATATTTCTCCTCCGTCTAACTATTGGCAAATCTTCATCATCCGACGACTCGAAAATATCCACTTCATACATGTTGTAAAACACTAAAGACGACGTACCGGTATACTGCGACAAAATAAATCCATTGATAGATTAGTTTCACATCACGTAAATATATACAAACATTAACTTACGAGATCCAGCAGTAAACATTTCTTACCTTGCAGTATCAGATCAAGTAGGCCTATAGGTTATGGATTCATGACCTCGTAATATACACCTCGTCTGAAGTAGAGCGATAAACTACCTAAAAAGCAGAATGCAATGAATTGAACCGGTACTAACGAAAAAAGATTCTGAAATGGTCCGCAATTACTTATAATAAAGAAAGAAATTAATTAGATATGGACAGCAGTGTTCGCGTCATTAAATACGTTTCACCATATGCCATATTTTTTGTTCTTCTTTCTACTGGACACACATGAGCTTCGCCCAATGGCAAGACGGGTACTGCCCGTGTGTTGGGCAGTAAAAGACCAATAAACGCCAAGTACAAAACATCAAGGATAAATTGAGGATCTGTGATAGTGAAGAAAACACGGGGTAACATCATCTGACAATTTCTAACTACAAAAATACCAGGAAACACAGGGGACACAAAGGTACAAATCTTCACACCGAAGTGATCCATCTTGGTGACTGGCAATTACATGTACACAAACAAGACCGGATCACAAAAAAGGTGAAATTTATAAAATAACTCCAATGTCACATAAAAACTTAGTGAGGATATCAACCAGCGGGACCGCCGGAGTATGCAACAAAGTCGTCAAATTGAGCGGTAATTGAAAACCCAGGGAGAAAAGAGAAACGTTCATTTTAAAGCGTTGTGTATCATACTGTGGACATTGAAAAAGTATGTGAGGAAGATCTCCTTGGTAGTGACCGCAGGCATCACAAACAGGAGAAGCACGAGCATTAATGTTATGAAGATAAGCAGGGGTGACAGCATGATTGAATCGCATTCTAATGATAGTAGTGATGTGACGTCGAGTATAGGACCCTTGCATGAACCACGGCTGAACCGGTATCGAGGATTGAATATATGTATAAGGTGTTGAGTGTTTACGTACATATTCCCTCCACTGCTGGCGCCATTCTTGGATGATGAGTTCATATACATGTGGCAGAAGTTCAGTATATGGGAGAGCCATATCCATACGTGTCCCCTGGCCCATTGCAGCTTCTTTTGCTAAAATATCAACCTGAACATTGCCATAGATATGAGAATGTCCTGGGATCCAAGTTAAGATGACGTTAGTTCCTGCCATTTCTATTTCATACAATTGTTGGGCTAAATTAAGTAAAAACCAATTATCAGATTCGATAATGTTTTGAATGGCGAGGAGGACACTTTGCGAATCAGTACATATGAGTACATGAGACAGACCCTGTTGTTTGATATAAATACAAGCCTGACGAAGGGCAAAGATTTCAGCCGTAAAGATTGTAGTGTGAGAGGGTAATGCATATTTACGCTCAACTTGTAATGACGGGGCGAAAAAAGCTGCACCCACGCGAGGTGGGTGGGCAAGTTTTGAACCATCTGTATAAAACAGGGTATGTTGAGGATAGTGACTAATAATATCATGGAATGTACGGGAAATGATATGGGGGTGTAATTTAAACGTTTTCGTGAGTTGGGGAGACTAGTCTGGAGGATGTGTGGGTGATGGCTGTGAACCTGATATGAGATGGTGTACACTGGGTTGAGACGTGTTTGTACGATCATCTGTCTATACGGACAGAGACGGCGATACATAGTTAAAAGCGCGGGAAGACGATCTTGAGATAAGAGATGGCGTTGGCAATATTCATCTAATAAGCGTAATTTGTTTAATAGAGGATTGTGGGACAGTGACATTTTCTGTAATATATATTTAGCACACGAGTACTGACGTCGTAAAGCGAGTGGTATTTCGCCAGTCTCCACCAATAAAGCCTGTGTGGGTGTAGATGAGAGAGCTCCGATGATGATGCGCAAGGCTCGGTATTGTAACCGGTCCATCTGGATTAAGCGAGTAGGTGTCATAATGTCATAAAAGGCGCTCCCATAGTCTAATACCGAGCGGAAAATATTTTTATATACCGTCAATAAAACCGCCGGCGCGGCGCCCCATGAGCGTTGGGTAAGAGCCTTGAACACTGGGAATTTAGGTTCTAATTTTTGCGTAATGTGACTTAGATGATGTTGCCCATTAAGTTTATCATCAATGTACAGACCTAAATATTTGACGACCCGAACAACTTCAATTTGGCCTTGTTGATATACTACCGGCGACGTGTCATATAGGCGTTTATGGGTAAAAATCATAGCCGCGTTTTTCGTTTGTGACGTTACTAAGCCGTGGTCTGTGAACCACTGATGTGCATGCGATAGTGCCGAATATAAATCTTCCCTGCAAGTGTTGAGATTGGATCTAGTGGCATATATTAATATGTCATCGGCAAATTGAATCAATCTGGCATGCGGAAGTATGACAGTTTCCAGGGATCCAGTATAAAGGCCGTATAACATACCACTTAAAATATCGCCCTGGGGGAGACCCTGCGACGTATATCTATTGTTAAGTACCGCATTACCTGTGCATAAATATATACGTCTACGTACTAGGAAATTATGGATAATGCTGAGAAATATTAATGGGTAACGATGGGAATATAATATTTGTAATAAAATGTAGGGGTCTACCGAATCGTAAGCTCCCTTAATGTCCAAAAATATGGCTATAGTATGTTGTTTTCGTCCTTTCGCCAGTAATAAGTCAGTGAGAAAAATATTCAGTGCGTCATTAGTGCTACGTTTTTTAACAAAGGCATATTGAGTTTTGGGGAGAGCATCGTAATATTCTAAACACCATTGTAAACGTCGAAGTAGAATTTTTTGAAGCACTTTTTGAAGGCAAGAACTCAACATTATGCCGCGATAATTATGGGGGTCCTTCGCATCGG
Source organism: Meconema thalassinum (assembly GCA_946902985.2). NCBI lineage: Eukaryota > Metazoa > Arthropoda > Insecta > Orthoptera > Tettigoniidae > Meconema > Meconema thalassinum. Next base: position 347,968,176 of record OX336390.1, read on the forward strand.
CTTTAGGCTTGAGTATTGGGAGTACTTCGAATTGATTCCAGTCTTCGGGGATTATACCTGATAGCAGAATGGAATTGTATAGATTCAAAACGATTGTCATGGCTCGAGGGCCTCAATCATGCGATATGTCACCGCATCAAGACCTGGCCGTGTAGATTTCTTACCATGTGTAACTTGCCAGATCTCTGTGGACGAGATGGGTAGTAACAAAGTCAAGAATTTCGGGGATTCGCAATTAGGGTTGGGGGAAAAACATGGAGCTACGGAATCAGGGGTGAGGTTCCGATAAAAGGTTTCATAACCCTGCGTGTTGAGGAATCACATGGGGGGGGGGGCCGTGACTACATTCGACATTTTTTATCGTTGACCATAGGGTGCGGAGCGTGGTATGACTGCTAAAAGTAGAAATAAACGTACGCCATGCAGCACGTCGTTTGAGATTAAAATGTTGTTGAATGGACGCACATATTCTTTTATAACTGAAGTAATTAGAGGGATTAAAATTCTTTCGAAGCCGTTTGAGTGCTGCGTTGCGTTTCTTAACCCACAGGAAACATTCCTGATCCCACCAAGGCGGGCGATGGGTGCGTTTGTTAGTATGAGGGGTGGGTGTCGCCCTAGAATGATAAATAGTTATATATGCATCAATGACATTGGTCAAGATAGCATAAGCAGACAAAGGGGTACGATTTTTCAGCGTGAGATGATCTTGTAAATAATTAGAAAATAAGACTGAATCAAAACCATGGGTCGGTCGTTTGAGTGAGTACGTTGTGGGTGCGTGTGGGATGGAAGTACTAGAGCCATAATATATCAGAATGGGATAATGGTCACTTTGATGCAAATCGGGAATCGTTTGCCATGTCAGGTGGTGTGCCTGGTCGAACGTGGTGATAGTTAAATCAACCGCACTAGAGGGACTATTCGGCGGGGTTAAGCGGGTTGGAGAACCATCATTTAAAAGTAGGAGTTGATGTGAAGTGACTGCGTGATGTACATGGCGGCCTTTTGGATTAACTCTTCCACTGCCCAATGCTGGGTGATGAGCATTAAAATCTCCTAGTATAGTGTGGTGTTTTAACTGGCCGGCATAGCGAAAAAATAGATACCATTGTCGTTGAGTACCTTGAATATTCGGTGGAAGTGTGTGAATAGACGATTGTTTATTTGTAACATTTGAATATCCATAGAAGGCAGAATAAAATCACATTGTAGCTGCGCGAAGGGGAGATGTTGTTTAATTAAAGTACATATGCCACGATAACCTGGGCCATCGTGACGTATGGAATGATAGTCATTAATATTAAAACGCGTATGAGAATATAGCCACGTTTCCTGGATTGAAAATTATATCCGGATGAAATTCTTCTATTAAAAGCAATAGTTCATGACGTTTGTTGACAATACTCCGGCAATTCCACTGGAGTACCCTCATACAGGACAAAAAAAATACATCATGTTAACGATTATCAGACGACGGACGATCAACGGGGGCAAGAGGGGGTAACAACGGGATTATTTTTTCGAATAAATTTTTTACACAATGGCTCCATTGCACATTGTGACCTAAAAGGTCCATTAATTGCCGGAATTCGGCGAGGATGATGCGGGTGGTGTCATTCGAGTTCGGAGCCGCTGGAGGGTGCGAGACGCTACCAGCCACTTTGTCAATAGGGGCCGATGGGGGGAAACTCATGCTGGAAGTGGATGGTGTGGCCACAATATTAAGGTACCCTTGTCGATCATACCCAAGGGGGGTGATAGACCTGGGTGATTTATGAACCGTTTCGGTGAATTTTCTCTTTCGTGGAGGATCAATTGGTCGTGATTCAGTTGGGGGCGCTAGGGGGGGAATTGGTGCGGTAGCGTTAACGGGTTAAACTCTTTCTGATGTTGGTTGACGATTTCACTATAAGATTTATTGTCAATGCACATTTGACGTTTAATAGCTACTTGCTGAATGTGTGTTTCACATCTCGCTGACCCTGCCGGGTGGTTGTCTTGACAGTTGGCGCATTTGAATATAACTGCCTTGCAGTCAGATGTGAGGTGGCCCAGGGCGCATTTGCCACATCGAGGTTCCCTTGCGCGACAATGTAATTGAGCATGGCCGTACCGTTGGCATTTTTGGCAACGGATGGGATTGAATATAAATAAGGTTACTTCCAACATGACATTAAAAATGCATACATAAGTGGGCAAATCTTGTGTATCAAAAAAGATTTTCACCGTACCTGTAGGTAACGTTTCTAGCTTATCATCAATCATTTTTTCCTGTTAAGGCGTTGGACCCGTGCCACAGGGGCGGGAGAGTCCATGTAACGTATGATTTCCTCGTGGGTAAGCGACAGATCGACTCCACGTATAAGACCTACACGTTGCACATTTGCTGTTGGAATAAAGGCAGATAAATTTCGTCCAATGAGAAGGGGGTGTGTTAAAAAAGAGTTGGCCATGGCCGAAGTTGCAAATTGTACCTGCACGCGGTTGCGACCCTTTTTTTGTATTCCCTTGATGCCTGGAATTTGTTTCTCCAAAAATAAACGTCCCAAGGCCATGGGGTGCAGATTGCCCAAATTCTGATCCACGGACTGTACAAAAACTATGTAAGGACCGCGATGACGGTCATTATAACGATGTTGTGCTGCTAGATTAGTTTTAGGCACAGTGGTATTCACTACGGGCGTAGTCGGCGAGACTCCCGACGTCATAATCTCAGGGTTATCCACGACAAACATGTGCTCCATAGAGACCTCGTTATCTATAATGACATTTTCAGGGATACTCACATTTAACAAGGGTGGTGGGCCACCACTGGCCTCACCCATGTTGGAGACACAAGAAGAAACAAATGGACACTAACCTGTAGTCTGTGGGAAATCTAATAACACTTACTACTACTACCTCCGAACACCACAAAATGTCTGAGCCCAACACACAGGCGAGTACTTCCACTGCTGAATGAAGTGTTTCGTAACGCGGTTGAGACGAGACTCAATGATATGCCATATTTATCTGCTAGATATAATTAGAGTTATACCCACCCACTGCCGGCTGGATCGCAACACTCCTGGTTGCTTTAAAGCAACCAGGAGTGTTGCGATCCAGCCGGCAGTGTACCCACCTAACAGCACGGGATAGTTTATCCCTAGACATATCCATAGGAATGGCGTATCAGCAACATTGTAGAACGCACGAAGTGGCAGATAGCATGATTTATCCGTGACTGAGAGTTATCTAAGAGATATTTGGACATTGTAAAACCGGCCCTTTACTGTTCTTACGCTTTCAATCGGTAGTCGACGGTTACCCAATGATACATACCACTGCACAGTAGCAATTGGGTAAAGAGTTTGATGTGCCCACTACCGTACCAAGAAGAAAGAACAAGAATCGAGCGTTGGGTACAGTATCAGGAACTGATAACCAGCTCACTTTGATCACAACACACAAGTTCAATAATATTTATAATTATTATTATTATTTGTAATTTTTCACAATTGTTAAGAGTCAGGCATTAAAAAAATGTACCACAAAACCCACTCATAAACAGGTCATTGGGTGTCGCCACAAGCGTTACCAAATTCTAATGCTATTATAGCAACTATCTACTGCTTTGACCTTCTGCACTCCTCAGCACCTCATGCACCAGGTCACATTCTGGCCAAATAAGACACGTGGTAAGCGTATTTGGAAAAGCTAGAAGCCGCAGAGCGGGCGTTTCATACGCCCTTCCCATTGGTTAGATTGTGTAGTCGTGCATTTCTCGAAAGAATGTTCTGCAGGGCATATCTTTGTCCGTATTCTTTGATCTTATCTGGTTCCAACACTTGCGAGCTAAGAATTATTTGTAATAGCATGGAGTATTAATGTTCAACGGAAAAATATGATATACAGCTGATGGTAAAATGACAATTACAGTGAAGGAAAACCGGACGAGAATCCAACTACGTTGCTGAGGAGCATATAAAATTTGTGAGAAGTTCTAGGACGAGCGATGTGTACAGAAAATAGCTGAATTTTGAAAACAACGCCTTAATGGAAGTGCGCGAGCGTAAATTGAGGGTTATGTTGCGTTCGATAATTTTTGTATTTGGAGATAATTGTGGAATATATATATAAATAATTCCTGGAAATCCTTATAAAAAATAATGTAATGTTCATAAAGCTCGTGTGAACGAACAGTTCTCAGAGGTCTAGCGATTGCTGTGCTGTCAACGAACCTTGAGCCAGGTTTCAAATATTGGTCGTGCTTCTCTTCTGCGAACCGAGTCAGGTTTTCTATTAATTCTGAATGAAAGTAGAACGCGGCTTATACTCTTGCACCAGACATGAATGTGACTTTTACATACCTGTGTCCTTGTTTCATCTTCTGGGCGATATTACATATTGAAATTAGGAACCCTGGTCATTATTGCACCTCATATATGTGCTAAAGCACGTAAGTATGCGTTTTTATTTATTGCTCTTTTAATATTAGAAAGAAATAAAGGGAATGTCCGCCCTCAATACATATATTAAACCTACTCACAGGTACATGTTTCGAGGGTTGTTAACTCCCTCTTCCTCAGCCTGTACAATAAATATCAAAGATTGATTTTCTTTCCTTCGATATTTATTGTACAGGCTGAAGAAGAGGGAGTTAACAACCCTCGAAACATGTACGGTACCTGTGAGTAGGTTTAATATATGTATTGAAAAGGCAGACATTCCCTTTATTTCTCTCTAATATATAGTTAGACAATACGGACCTCAATTACTGACATTATGCTCTTTTAATAACGGCTGCCATGTTTCGACAGCGCTTGCATCTCGTTCAACTGTCAACAGGCGCACTCTAGCGGTAGGCTACACCGTTGCCTACGCTATATACAAGGCCGAGAAATGCAAGCTGCTTTGCGCTAAAAATTAATCACCTTGAAGTTCCGCCAGTGACCGCTAGGATCGCTTTGTACCACCCTAGTTCCAGCATTCGCGCCAGTTTAACTTAATAGTGACATTTCAAATAGTGGATGTTTACATGAGTATTTTTTAAATGGTTTACTGCTGTGTTCCGTTTTGTACGTCATGGCAGTGAATGTGCAAATCAGATTCATTTCACTCGTTTCCTATCAATCAGGAATTAAGAAATAGTGGATTATAGCTGTTTCTCGGCGAGGTGATAAGCCAGGTAGTGTGTGAACTCCTTCTAAAAGGTCTGCAGTTTGTAGTAGGCATTTCAGAGCAGACAATTACAGTGTGTGCACAACTAGAAGATTTCTTCTGCCTAAATACGTACCTTCAGTATTTACAGACTTCCCTCAGCACAAACAAGTGACAACTACAGCTAGGAAACCACCAAAACGACGACAGTGTCAAACTGACGACACTCTTTCATCCAAAAGAAAATGTGACTGTCCAGGAACTGTGAGTAATTTTGTCCCTATTTGTGAAGACGAGATAAATTATAGAAGTATAGGGACACAGTTTTCACCCATTTCAAGGCCAGTAGTTAGGAAGTCTCTTCGAAAGAAACTGCGGAGCGCTACGAAAAAAACTACTAAGCGAGACGCTGTAATTCACAAGCTACGACGAAAACTTCATAATCTTCAGGCTGAATTGAAGAAATATGACTAGAAATAAAATAGAAAAATAAATAAAGAAATAAAACTAAGAAATATGACATGATCTAGCAGCTGTCTGCAATTCAAAATGAAGCCCAACAAGGTAGCCTCAAAGCCATTTTTTTTTGCTCGAACAGCTGCAAGCATTTGGAAAGAAGAAATATAAGTACCAAGAAACTACAATTAAAATTCGTGTTCTTCTATTTACTAGGTCACCGACAGGCTATCGATTGTTACGTGAACTAAGTATCTTGCACCTACCACATCCCAAAACTTTGAAGACATACGTAGGGTACGGTACTCGAAAGGAGAGACTGGCATCACCTCATTGATCAGAGCGAGATTGATGGCAGAGGAAAAGTCACTGGAACACGAGAATGCAAAAGTGGGCTCCCTTACCATTGACGAAATGGCTATAAAGCCTAGGCTTTTGTACGATAGAAATGTTGACAGGCTTCTCGGCATGAGTGGCGCAGACTTGACGCTCTTGGTATTTAAGACAAACTTGCCAACAAGTTGCTTTGCATTCTTTTCAAAGGACTATCTTGTTACAGAATTCCTGTGTCATTTTATTTTACATGTTCTATTTGTGGAGCGCACTTGGCAAAATTGGTATTAGATGCTATGAAGGTAGTCGTAGAAAGTGGTTTCAGAGTGTTAAGAATTGTAACTGACAACTGTCAAGCGAATGTTTCGATGTTTGAAACGTTACGCGGGGGTCGTATAACTCATGAAATTAAACAACCCCTTGATGACAATCGACCGCTCTTCATAAGTTTTGATCCCAGTCGCATTATCAAGAATGTACGATCGCAGTAATTGTCTAGGGAGTTCTTTGCAAATGGCAACAATGTGACAAGTGATCATTTGAAGATCCTTTATAATCTTCAGAAAACTCTGGTGATAAAACCTGTCTGGAAACTCTCCTGGAAGGTGGTTTATCCTAGTAATTTGGAAAACATGAATGTTTCCAGGGGCAAAGTTCTGTTTTCACCTGAAGTTGTCGTAGGCTGAAAAAGTATGGAAGTCGTATGCTCTGAGAACATTAATGACAAAGGCAGTTTACTTGAGACTATTAATTTTGAGGAAAATTTTCCGAAATGGTTTGACATCCATAATGTCTGTAACACATTCCATGGCACACACTCCAGAAATGACAATAAGATGATTTTTTGTGCGATGGACGATAAAAGACTGCACTGGTTAACAGACATATTACTGCCATACATTGAGGACATTCAGCAACATCCCGAAAAGTTCAGGAAAAATACTAAAGAGACTTACCATACTCTGGAGTTGACAACTCTCTCATTAGTGGCATGCATACGATATTTAATAAGCATCGACTTCCACTGTGTCCTAACGAGGAATTTATCGAGCAAGATGTCGAACTCTTTTTCAGTCACCTCAGACGAAAGGGGGGGGGGGGGGGATGATGGATATGATGGCTGTGAGATCTTGTATCCATGCTATTGAATCTACCCTTCACACTGGAAATATCGCAGCTTCGAGCCATGGAAACGTCGAACTAAGGAATGAAGACTTAGTATCCAGTGTAAGGGCCAGGTTCTTTTCTAGGAACCAACTTCAAGAGCCAGGTGAAGAAGGACATGTCACGGATTCTGCCTTCGTACTGGAGCTTCCCGAACACGTCCTTGCTATAGTTGGAAACCCCGTTGAAGGTACATTTTTAACCTGCCCATTTATTTTCATTGCAATGTGTTTTTTTTTATCTGAACACGATTACGGTATTTAACAATTTGGTTTTATTTTTCGGAACTCCAGCTACTGCATCGAACATAGCAGTAGGAATGGTGGCAGGCTACATAGTGCGCGAAGCAGAAGAAAATACCAGCAGTGAAGGCTGTTTGCAGCATATTTCTCTTCCTGCGAGTGTAAGCCCGGTCCTCAGCCTCATACGATTTCAAGATCGTGGAGGACTGAGGTACCCTAAAACATTATTTGTGGTGTTACTAGAGCAAATTATGCAATGCGTATCACGTGCTGTCCAGTATCTGCCGCCGAAGAATATACTGAGAAACTTCACACTTCTATTAAAAGAAAAGTTCTGTTAATCAATTAAGTGTGACCAGTGAAACGATTCTGAACTTCCAATTCTCCTTTTTAAGAAGTTCACGAAACCGTTCCTGGACAACCTAGCCTTCAATCGCACGAGCAGGAATGAACGATTTTTACAGCTCTGAACAGGAAAGTACGGAAGCTCTAAGAAAAGACTGCTTGTTTATGATATTCCGGTGAGTCATAGATATGTATGATAAGCCACACTTTTGTAAATGTGCATGAAATATTCCGGGTATTCTCCCATCTCAATACTAAATTCATATAGTGCGCTCATATTGAGGGTGTTACAATGCGATCCTAGCGGCAGAATGCTGAGCTCAGTAGTCCCCCAGTCGCGGTGCGGCATTTCCCGGCCTTGTATTATAACGTAGGCAACGGGCTACACACCGAGGCACACACTTTGTTGCCAACATGTGGGATACAAAAATACTGTAAAAAATAAAATAACTGGGACGCGTTATAAATAGGCTGTAACCATTGTCAAAAACCACTGATCTGGACGTGTTAGGCTGTAACCATTGGATTGGATAAAACATAGGTTAGAATGTTCGGGTGTCGGTGCGGCCAAAATGTGCAGCTATCAGGGCACGGTTGACTCAAAACCATTGATCTGGGTGTGATAGGTTGTAACCTTTGTCAAAAACCATTGGACTGGACAAAATGAAGGTTAGAGTGGTTGGGTGTAGGTGTGGCCTTGGTCCCGCACAGCTAGTGGGGCATGGTAGACACAAAACCATTGTTCTGTGAGCGATAGGCTGTAACCATTGTCAAAAACCATTGGATTGGACAAGAATGGTCAGGTGTAGGTGCGGCCTTGACGTCCGGGTATCCTCTTGTTGCAGGTTATAGATAGGTTTTGTTTTATCCTCCTAACTTCCACTTCACGATGGCACATGAATGATGCGCACTCGAGAATGAACTGGACGCTTCTTTGTTTTATATAGTACCTTAAGGGCGAGGTTGGCAGTACTGTTTTAATGATACTAGTGCTTAGAGACAGACCAGCGGGGCTAACGAAGCGACACGAATACTCACGACCGCAACTGATGACGATTCATTTGAACTAATGGCGACCACAGCTGTAATTTTGGCTACATAAGTCGTGATCTTATTTTGGATGACTGGGTGGGTCACAGACGGTAGACGAGGAAACATCTTTTAAAACATCATTCCCTGATTTATTTCTCGTCGTTTGATAAGGTATTTCGGCTAATTCTTCTACTATAGAGAAAGTTATCGCTCGTTCTACTTTAATTCAGTGCTACCGTTTGTTAGAATACGTGCAAGAAGAGATTGCCGCAGAATGCTGCGCAGATCTTCGGCAATGTTCGGGTGGGCTCGGTAGTGGCAGAACACGCCCCTCCCACTTCGCTCAGTAGCTCGCTGGCAACCTTTGTGAACGGATGGCTGCCCAGGCTTGGCTAAACTGTGACTGGGGTTCAAGTGAGATCTCAGTGCGTGTATGTAATGGTAATCTATTGTTGAAGGTGAAGGAACCAACAAAGTGATTAAGCTGGTATATTGGCTTTCACGGCTCGTGAATTAAAACTCAGTATTTTTTCTAGGTTTGTGCCGTGTCTTGTGTGGGGTTTCGCCTAGGATACCAAGCTGACTGTCAGTTGGTTTGTTTGTAATTAAGGCCTAAACTTGAGTATCCATAATAAAAAATCCGATAGTAGTCCACGTCATCTGAAAGAGGTTGAAAGCCACTCCTATCACCTTCACTGTCATCCGTGCTATTGGTGTTGACGTTACTAACACACTCTCTGTCACTGTCGCTATCGTCCCCCAGACTAATGATTATGCGGTCTGATAGCCTACTTCATCCATTATGTGATCGCTATCAATGTACTACTTCTCAACGTATATTACGTAACTACACCGACACGACGATTCTTCTGCTCCAGTTGACGCAATTATTTGCATAAGAAATGTTCTTGCGTCATCAAGTTTGAAAGTAAAATTCTTTTCTGCTACATAATTTTTAGCACGAGCCCAAATCATTTCGATAGGGTTTCAAGTCAGGGTGGTACGGTGGTAGACGCAATATCGTGTGTCCATAGTTAGCAAGTAGTCTGTCGATTTCATATGTCTTATAACGTGGTTTATGGGATTTAATCAAAGCATACAGTTGAGGTTTTATCATCTCTGTAGAAAATGGAACACCCCTATCGGTCAACCAATCCTGCGTAACTGTTTTCCGGGAAGATTATGTGAGTGCGCGTTCACATTGGACATTATGGTACGAGGCATTGTCAATCACGACTACAGAGTTGGGTGACAAATTAAGAATTAATTTATCTGTCAGATATTTTTCGTAATTTCTATAGTCTATCTCATCGTGATAGTACCCTGTTGTTTGGTTGGATTTGAAAATCTACAAAGCATTTGGAATGAAACCTGGATCTGAACCGGCATGTACCACAATTAATCTAAGTTGCCCTTTCGAGATAAGTGACTTCGGTCCATGAAGAGAACCGTCACTCCTAGTGATGTGGGCCGGGCAAATGCCCAGTTGGCAGAACATCTATAAATGGGCATTTGCCCAAAGCAGTTTTAAGCGCCCAAAATGTGGGCATTAAAAAAAAAGAAATTTAACCTTTTACTACTTGTGATTGTTACTAGAGCTTCTAAAACATAATAGAGACCTTTAATCAAAGGTACACTTCATGGATAAACTAGTAATGCCCGAATATTGCTAATAATAATTTAATTATCCTGTGACAATGTTGTCAATAACATCTAAATGGGAATTATGTATATTATCTGGTTTGAATAAAACATTGTATTACTGAGTTAGGCCTGCAGGCCTACTCATTTATATTTAGGACAATTAGGTAGGAATTGGTTTATGGTGTGAACAGTGGCTTTGGGAGGGGGGTGGGTGGATGGGCTAGGTCCTGGGCTGCCATTGTGCTATGATCTTGGAGTGGGGGTAGGGTGGTTGGGGCCTATTGGCGAGGCATTCTACCACCAGCAGCCCAGCCCAGTTAGTTGTGAAGTAGAGCTGTCTGTTAAGTGGTTGAGTCTGAGATAACCTCACTTCTGTCTTAGGCTATTTATATTTTTATGTGTTTGATTAAATCATTACAAAATGCTTAGGAACTTTTTTAAATTGATAGGGAAAGGAGTAACTTGAAAATATTGTAGTAAGGACTATTAACAGTCACATTGAAACAAAATGGAAAAGCACATAAAAAAGTGTTTTAAGTGCCCTCAGGATCTAAAAAAAAAAGTGCCTCAGTTAGGTACAGTTACAGTGGTTGAAAAAACCTTTTCGAAAGAAAACCCCTTATGAACCTTTACTAATTGAGGCCTTGACATGGGAAAGCACTTAAGTCCAAAAATCATTTTTTTTTCTTTTTTCATGGATATGCAAGTAAGAAACAACGCCAATGGCGTGAAGAAACCCGTAAGTCCGTACCTCGGTTCATTCAGTTCCTCTGAAGCTCGCTAGATGGCATCAGTAATAAGTCCAGCCCAGGGGGTGTCAACCAGATAGGGATCATTTGGCACCATCAGTGTAGTAGCACGTGCCAGTCGTATGGAGCGCTGTATATCGTGTATATCGTGTTGCCAACATATGCATGATACAACGTTGTAATTAAATTGCAAACATATCACTATATTTAGTCAATAAATATACACATAATTCCTAATTGACATTTCCTTGCAATTATCTTGCTCACAGACGATAATTACGGCACTTATCATTAAATAAACATTATTTTTGTCGGTTGGCGGCATTGCCTTTCCGCACACTACATCTGTTCTGTTCAAACATGGCGGTGTATTTACATTTCCTGTACATTACAGCAATATTTCTTCCCCAGAGTTTTCGATTGATTTCGCCTTAAATAGGGGCCGATAACGTAGATGTTAGGCCCCTTACAGCAACAATTATCAATATCAATCACCTTAAATACATGTGTTTCTTGATGTTCTGTGAAAAAGAAGTGCCGTAATCTTGGCGTTTTCAATTGGATGTAACCTGTAAACCAGTACCGGTATTTCCATTTCTGTTGTAAGTACCGATAATGCATTATGTATTATTAAATTGATTTCTTAAGAGAGTGCTGATATTATCGATAGGATTCTTATGAGAGCCATGCATTATTTTTTGTGGACTTCCGTAGTCGTAGAAAGCTAGATTTAATGACTTTAGCCTAATTTAATTATTTTTTTGTTAGATTTTGTATTTCATGTTTTCTGTACCTCATTCTGTATATTTTGTATGTAGGTTATGGGAAAACATCACTCAGAATCTTGTGTTCTTGGCTGCAAAAGTAGAGGTTGGAGATACGCTCCTTTCATCGCTTCTCAGTCGATGACTCAAGGTATGTATCAATAATTAGGCTATTCTGTAATTATTTAGTCAGATTCCTTTGATGGCACTTTTTAAATTAAATTTAAAGTGATGATCCTCACGTCCTACATGGAGTAATCGCCACTGGGAGGGAGTATGGAACAACAACGCTCAGGACAGCTTCTGTCAGTGCGGGGAATCAAATCTCCAACCTCCAGAGTTGCTGCAGCCCCCCATTGGGGGCGCTATGCTCCCAGTTTATATCTTGGTTTAGAGTTCCCACATTTCTATACTCACGGCAGTGTCCACATGAAAACTCCACAAACAATACGATCTTGAAAAGGAAGCGTGCTAAAGCTTGAAAATGTGACGCATCTTGTTCTTCCCCTCGCTCTGAGCACTATACCGCTGTTGTGTGTTCAGAAACAGTCAGCAATGCTGTGATCATCCTACAGTCAGCTCTCAGCTGTAACTGTTTAAAAAGAAAATTAATTGTTTTGTAAAATAGTCTTTGGGACTACCTTGCCCGCCCTCTCGATAACCTCTGTCTCGCTGTCACTGGCAGTACTTGTAACTACAGTAGTTCTACATCTCAGCCCTAGATGGGTGAAGTGTGACCTTCACCGCCCGGAGTAGAATGCACTGTTTTATTAATTCATTCATTAATTTTGTACACTTGAAGTAATCGTACAGCATGTGGGCTGTAACATGTAGGCCTACAATGACTACGATGCGACTAACATAACCTAATCAATTTGTAAGTGACTTGAAGTGTTCGAAACTTGTAATTACTGTCTAATTAGGTCTACTCACTCGGCCAATCTGAAAACTGCCATGTTTAAGTATTTTTTTTAGTAAGATCTCTTGATCCAAAACCTGACTTAATGAAGCTAGTTATTTTTATAATAATAAATTTATTAAAGCACAAAATATGCAGTATGAAATTACAACTAGTTTGAACAGAACTGAGACAGAGATAACCTCCTGTGCCCACACCACATCACGTGGTATCGATCACATCTTCTACCACATAGGGCACATACACAATTTAAGTCTGGCTGATGAAATCTTCTGTTACGGTATTACACACTTTGAAGTGGAAACCATGTACCGAGAATCTCGTTACCAGGTGCCTCAGCTCGTAGGAGCTCTCTGTCCAGTCCCGTGATGTCATCGCATCAGTCGCGTAAAATTCTTGCCAGATGCTATCTTTCTTAGACTTCATTTCCTGAACTAGTGTCTCAAAACCATGTGTTGTTGGCAAAAGCATCTGCAGTCTCAGTTCTTCAACAAAGGGAAGCTCACTTGAGAGTTCATAAACCAAACGAGAAAGAGTAAATCGGAAGAGGCATAAGACATGTGGTTCAATTTTGTTTTTTGTGTGGGGTGAGGTATACCTCCCACCTACACCCACTCCCCAAATATCAAGCTGGAGGAATTTTGGGTATTAATGACCCATGTGGGCTCACATGTGGATTAGTTACATTAATCATAGGCTTAAAATTTTAGTTATTTATTGAAAGGTGAGGGTGGCAGTCCTATGGGTTGGATCAATCATAGATGTCCATTACATTAATAAATAGCTTCTGTGTTTTACTAAAATAAAGGTAGCGCTAAATGAACATAGAACGAGCGATAACATTCTCTATAATAGATGAATTAGCCAAAATACCTTATGAAACGATGAGAAATAAATCAAGGAGCGATGTTTTAATAGATGTTTCCTCCTCTGCCGTCAGTGACCCACCCAGCCATCCCAAATAGGATCACAGCATATAGGCTATAGGCTAGCGAAAATTACAGCTGTGGGTGCCATTGTTCAAATCAATCATCTTCAAAACAGTACCATAACAGTACTGCCAAACAAAGAAGTGCCCAGTTTAGTCTCTAGTGCGCAGCACTCGGTTCACTGCTCTTAATTAGGCTAGTGTGTGCAATATTTTCACTTCTCTGTAATGATTTTTTTTCCCCATGGCTGAAATGAGTTATTTTTGTTATATGCTCTGTAATTATTATGCAGTATATCGCTCCGCTGTAATAAATATGTATTAATTTTTTCGTACAACATTGGTTTTGATAATGGTTACAGCCTAACGCATCCCGATGAACTTCTTTTTTTTGATCAACAGTGATTTTGTATCCCAGTTCTTTTTATCAACAGTGATTTGGTATCTCGCATGTTGGCAAGAATGTGTGCGCCTTGGTGCGTGCTGCTAGAGTGAGCGATGATGACAGTTGAACGAGATGCAAGCGCTGTCGAAACATGGCAGCCGTTTTTAAAATATCAATAAATAGAAAAACATATTTACGTACTTAAGCACATCATGAGGTTTGGTAGTGATCAGGGTTCCTAATTTTAATATGTAATATCGCCCAGAAGATGAAACAAGGACACAAGGTATGTAAAAGTTACATTCATGTCTGCTGCAAGTATAATCCGCATTCCACTTACATTCAGAATTAAGGTAGCACTGAATGAAAGTAGAACGAGCGATAACATTCTCTATAAGGGGCCGATTATATTCTTGGTAATTAGTGTCGATGATTTTCTGTAACAGCGAGATGGATACAAGACAAATATAATTGGTTTATTGTATGCCAAAGTAATGGTTGATATAGGCTAGCTAGTATATTTATTCCCACATGTTACTTTACCTAGGTATTAATTCTGAATGAAAGTAGAACGCAGCTTATACACTTGCATCAGACATGAATGTGACTTTTACATACCTTGTCTCCTTGTTTCATCTTCTGGGCGATATTACGTAGGCCTATTGAAATTAGGAACCCTGGTCACTACTGCACATCATATATGTGCTAAAGTACGGGGCGCCAGGAAATGTTCTCTGCAGATGCGAGAGGTTGCGTCATCAGTTTAGTTCGCAGCACGGTGTCCCTGATAGGGCGAAGGCCACGTGTGTGGGCTGTGAGCTGTCGAAATCGTCAGTGCGTATAGTTAGATTATTGGAAGAGTGCAACAGTATGTTATGAATGGCTGGGTGAGTATAAAATTTACTGTTTGTTATGATACAAGCGACAGCCGTGCTACCAACGTAACTGGTGACTTAATCTCTCGCAGCAGCTTGTAGGCACTGCGGACAACATTCCCTGGCGCCCAGTATGTAAATATGTGTTTCTATATTTTGCTCTTTTAAAAACGGCTGCCATGTTCCGACAGCACTTGCATCTCATTCAACTGTCAACAAAGTCCACTCTAGCGGCACACACTGAGGCGCACAAATTGTTGCCAACATGTGGGATACAAAATCACTGTTGATAATAAAAAGTGGCATACAAAATCACTGTTGATAAAATAATCATTGATCTGGACGCGTTAGGCTGTAACCATTCTCAAAAACCATTGGAATGGACGAAACGATGGTTAGAATGGTCAGGTGTTGGCGAGGTTGGTAGTACTGTTTTGATGATAGTTGATGTGAACAATGGCAGCCACAGCTGTAATTTTGCCTATATAAGTCGTGATTCTTTTTGGGATGGTTGGGTGGGTCACAGAGAGCGGAGGAGGAAACATCTATTTAAACTTCATTCCCTGATTTATTTCTCGTCGTTTCATAAGGTATTTTGGCTAATTTATGTACTATAGAGAATGTTATAGGTGTATTATCCAGAGTTGGGATCTGACAGTTCGGCGGAGAACTGTTGAACTAAAGGCAGCGGTGCCACGAATGCTGCTGTCCACCACGCGCATACTTCCATCCTCCCGCTCTTTTCCTCATGCTCATAATATCATTAGCACCGTTATTACATTTATTACTTTTTTATTCAGATGGTTTTCAAAATCTTAAACAAACCAATGCTTAAATCTGTTTGGTGCAAACTGTAAAACAAAATATTAGCCCGTCAAATTGAGGAGAGACCTAAATTATTGTAATGAATAGCAATAACAATATTACGAATACTATCATAAAGCAAAAATGATCAAAGCGAAACGACAACACGTGATTGTTTCCGTGATTTTTAGTTATTTATATTTCCTGTAGAATAAGTTTCAAGTCACAAGTAACACACAATTGTATTACAAAATATAGGCTCATTGTGTAGACTATTAAGTCACCCTTTAGAAGACAGAAGCTAATCACAGTAGTCTTACTAATTACAAGAGCAGAGGCGGTAGCCTACGTTCCTGCGCGCGACTGAATGGAATTAATGGTTCGCCTGATGCTCAGAACTGACACTAACACTGTTACATACATAAATAACGGTCTCTAATGAATCATAAGTATAAATATAAGTATAAAGTATAAATAAGTATAACTCAAACAATTATAACTCATTAAAACAACAGATTATGAAACGCAGCAAGGTGAGTGTGCACTGGAGGCAACCAAACAAGCGACTGATCGGCGACAAGCAAGTGGTGAAATAGCATCATTCAAATTGGCAGCGCTGTATAGTTTCCATGGCAACAAGCCATGCGGGCGATCTAGTCGTCAGCTGTTTTTGCCCAGTGGTGCTGAATTGTCAGATTCCAACTCTGGAAAATACACCTATAGGTAGTGAGTTATTGTTCTTTCAAGGGGCGGAACTACGAGGTCATCTGCCCCTTATGGAGAATGTTATCACTCGTGCTACTTTCATTCAGTGCTACCATAATACCACCTTGTGGTGTGGTAGCTGCCACTCCTAAGGTCCTGGGCTAGTTTCCAAGTAATTTAATTCTGGTCTGAGGGTTGGAACGACTCACAATCAGCTTCGTGAGCCAGAACTGAGAAGAGGTAGGTTCGATTCTCACCTCGGCCATCCAAGAAGTGGTTTTCCGTGGTTTCCCCACTTCCACTCCAGGCTAACGCTGGAATTGATCCTAACTTAAGGCAATGGCTGCCTCCTTTCCACTCGTCACCTGAATTACAAAAAGTAGGCTATACTGCTCGGGTTCATTTTCCATGTTCTGTGAACTTGCGGGGTGAGGAGAAAGAACAGGGGAGGGTCAGGCGAGAAGAGAAGGGCCTGTCAACTGCCCGCCGTGATATCTGGTATTCCTTTCTATTCCAATAATGCTAACTTAGGGCTGTTGCTCAAAACACTGCGGTGTTACGAATGAGTGAGTGAGCCACCGACCAATGTATTTGGTTCTGTACTATGCACGGACCAAGGAACCTCATCACTCGTCAACACCACTGCGATGCACATTTCTCTCAGGTTCACGCAGCTTAGACCCGAGCAGTACACACTACTACAGGTACTACAATAACACAGATTATCATACAAATCCTACATACTTCCAAATACATGGGGCTAAATGAATTAATATCAACAACACAATGATTCTACAATAAGTGATTCTTTTAAAATGTAGTTATAGTAGGTGCAACTATACACATATCAGCAAATTCAAGTTCTCCATTTGAAGCATTACATATTTTATTAAGTTTACTGCTTCAACATACAAACTTGCATGTGTTGTAGGAATTTGCTGTTCATCAGTGTTAGCCATGGCATAAAGGAGGGAAGAGGTTCATTATCCTGTGCTATAGCCTACTGTTATGCCTTGGCAAGAAAGAAGAAAGGAACATGCCTCAACACGTACTTTTAGGAGGACCAGATTTGATTTCTGTATTTTTGCTAAGTGTGATCTTGGCTCTCGCTGTTATTTTTCTTCGTTGACAACTTTTTAAATAAAATGATGATTTCTAGCAGTATTGAGGTTTTTCTTGTTTTTCATTGAAAGTCCTATTTCTCCTTTCCCCTTCACAGGATGTCATAGAATTTACTGTATTAGTGTGCGATGATTTTTTTTGATGTACTTACTGTATTTCACCCTGTAAAAATTGGTGAACTGGATAGATTTTAAAAGGGAATATGAAATGAACTACTGTATAGACATTTTGTAATATCCAATTATTTTTCTGAAATTTCAGTCTCCCAATGAATTTGGCACTAAGTGCACTAACAATTTTAGTGTGATCTGGTTACACCACCTGTTTACTTGGCATTCTCTCTTAACATTTTACTGTTATTGTTAACAGCATCAAGCATTTTAAGATATGAATATTCTCCCTTCCCAGTACTTTTCCTTTGCAGTTTATTCTAATAACTGATTGGTTATAGGCCTAATTAGGCCTAATGTGGTTAATTGGAAGGGACCCTATTTTTAAGGTGAGTAGTAATATGCTGCAGGCCTTTTAGTAGCCTAATTCTTGTCACCAATGCAATATGCTCCAATTGCAACTGAAAGAAATGTAAACATGTAAATTATTGATGAGGTCATGTCCTAAAATAGGGGCAGATGACGTCGTAGTTCCGCCCCTTAAACAACAATAACTAACTAACATGTCCTAAATGCTGTGATTGTTCATTTCAGAGTTCAGGAATTCACAATTTCCCACTTAGGTATTATTTAAAAAAATGTTATTGGTATTTTGATTGTGATTTATTTCTTGTTGATCATATGATTATCTCCTCACTTAAAAACGTGCTATAAGTATTGGGAAGATTGTGATTTTCGGAACATTGAAGTGGATAGAGAATTTAGGACGAGAATATTTAGTGGAACGAGGGGAAGGGGTGGGGTAGGCTACCCGCACGGCCGTGCTACACGTCAACTAGTACCACGGCCAAACACCAGACAGCGCTGAAGTCTTAGGTGCCAAGAATTAGCATGGCTGTCGGCTATCTGTAGTAGTAGGTAGTAGTAGGTAATCTGTGGTCCAGCCGCCTTGGCATAGAGAAGCACGTATGTCCGTTGAACCTTGTCTGTGTTAGGCGGGAATGGTTCTAATCGCTTCGTGTTATGATAACATTTGGAGTTGTTTATTTGCTAACAGTGACGAATTTGGGCTTTTATTATAATATCGGAGTGTTTCCTGTGATAAATATCTAACTTAAAATGCAACCAAATCGTCCCCTTGACTTCCGTCGTGATCGGCCTCGTCCGTTTCATAAGGTAAGTACTCAATGCGTTTTGAGGGTTAGTTTGCTGGCTTTATCGTTTCAATTGGTGCGATAGGCTATAGCAGTGTCTTCCTTCTTTCCAGCCTAATTGCAAACGGTGTGGCAACAAGTGTACAACGAATATGGACCTTCTTCATGGAGGTAAGAAATTGCACAACGATTTCTGGAAAGAGGATTACTCAGCTCGCTCTAACTTTCTCAAGGGACTGATGAGTTTAATCCCTACTCTGAGAAGTAGAAAGAGGGTTTCAACAACTGAACAAGAGGGTGACTCACCAACTACTCACGTTCGACAGGTAACTGTGGCTTATAGATTACCAACCCTGCAGGTCACGTTAAAGTTTGTAGGAATGTATTCTGTGGTGTCTTGGGGATATCAGACAATCGCCTGGGTCGTCTAATAAGTAAGAAAAAAGAAGGGCAGTTGGTCTGGAAGGACACAAGAGGGCGAAATCCATGCTTACATTCCCATAAATTCAAATATACTGATGAAGATAGGGATCTCATCAATGACTATGTACAGTCTTGTCCAGCGGAAGAGAGCCATTATTGTAGGCATAAAACGTCTCGGCATTTCTTGAGCCCAGACCTTAATGTCCACAGGATCTTTAGAGCTTATCAGATAAAGCATCCTGAACGTCAAACTAGTTACAGATTTTTCAGCAGGGTTTTCAAGAAAGAATTCCCGAAGTTGAAATTTCATCGTCCTCGCACAGATACTTGTGCAACTTGCGATCTTTTGAAACATAAAATAAAATCTGCGGAAGGGCCTGAAAAATTTGGTTTTATAGCAAAGCGTGCGGTATATCAGCGCAAAGCTGATAAGGAAAAACAACTTCTCAACAGTGATTATCCCAATCCCGATCACCTGCAAGTGCTGCTTGCACAGTAAGTGTAGATATGCAGCAAGTAATGTTCACACCCTCACTTACTCACTCAAGCATGTTCTATTGTAGACAGATTTCCAACTATAACCTGTGTATTCATGTTGGCGATAGAAGCAACAGTTACATATGCATGTGGCACGAAGGCATTGCTGGGTGGGGGGAAAATGAAGTGGCATCATGCATCATGAAAGTACTGAAATCAGAGTTCACCCATAAGAAACACATGGTTATCTGGTGCGATAATTGCGCAGGCCAGAACAAAAACCGCATGGTCCTGATGGCTCTAATTATTTGGTTGCTAAAGACTATTTTGAAACTATTGAACTCAAATTTTTAGTTTCGGGTCATTCTTACATGCCTTGTGAGCAGGACTTCGGAATCATTGAAAAGCGGAAACGAGTCTGCAGAGCCATAGTTCCAAGCGAGTTGAGAGACATGGTCCGGGACTGCAAATTCGACAACCCTTTCAATGTTGTTGAAATGGCTCGTGAAGATTTTCGTGACTTATCTTTGGTAAGTGACCAACTTCTGAACACTACCAAGATGAAAATAAGCACACTGTCGTGGGTGAAAATTGCGAAAACTGGATTCCCTAACATCCTAACTAGAAATACTTTCAACTCCATTGAAGAATGGACGCGATACAGGATCTTCAAGAAACACTGCTCCCTTAATGATGTCGCTAATCTTCGAGATCTTCCACCAATCCAGACTACTCCAACAATCAATGAGGCCAAGAAGGAGGACTTACTTTCGATGGTGGATTACTTAGATGATGCGTACAAGGATTTTTACCGCAACATTTGCTTATAATTCAATTGTTTATGCAATTTGTTGCCTTTTCTTCCTGTTTTTGAACTTTAGAATGATTTTAGCATTATTGTTATTGTCACTCATACCAGAACTTGGAACAGTTTTTTGCTTCTTCTGTAAAATTGCAATATTGGACTTTCCCGTGCTTTCCCATGTCAAGGCCTCAATTGAAATGAATGATTTCAACAACAAATCTGCAGTACCAAGCACAAACTCAGCCTCAGAACCAAAATCAGGTTCTTTCAGTGAATTCCTACAATAATTTCTGCAGTCTATTTTTGCCTCAACTCCTGTTTTTATGGATAAATATATAAGTAGGGGAGTAAGGGGGGTTCTAACGCACTCGGCGTTGCTCGGGCGGTGTTCATGTTAAATAATTAATATATCTTGAACGCACGGTCGGATGTTGACAAATGAGGTGTAATTGGACTCGAGCTGACGTCCCCTTTCATATGGCCCACTCGTTATATTTTTGAATTTTTTTTGAAAATGTTTTTTCGAAAGTAGGTGATAGTTTGAAAACCAAACATGATAGAACGTTGTGCCATGGCTCAAACGAATGGTCTTTATGACCTTTATTTTTTGTAATAAAACTTTTTTACTTTTTATGTTTTTTGAAAACACTCGAATTTTGAAAATCCTATATTTTGGAAAGTAGGAATTTTACGAAAAAGTTTATTTGACGTAAATCAATGATCCCTAACCCCTCTACCCCCAAAATAAATTTCAAGTCTCTAGGATAAAAACCTGACAGTAGTGGGATGATGAGAGAGCTGCTACACTTAGGAAGTAGTGAGCCCCTGCGACCTTGGAATGGAAGGAGTGATGCTAGGAGGGCATGCTTGGATTCGGTTTTTTCGTCTCTTTGTGCTCTTTACGGGAATGTAGGTGTCGAAAAGGTTAAATGCTGGAAACACGGTTGTTTGGGGTAAAAACGTGATTTTAGACTTTTTGTTATATCTCGCGAATCAATGATGCCAGAGGCGTATACGACGGGTCCGAGGACTCGGGCTGACGTCCTCTTTGCTATGGACCACTCGTTATATTTTTTTAAAATTTAGAAACTCGATTTTGGGGTAAACAAATGTTTTTGTGGTTTTTGCTGATAACTCACGAACCAATAAGCCTAGAGACGAGTGCGAGATGTCATTTTTTTCGTCGCGTTGCCCTCTTGCCGAGGATGTTCGTGTCGAGCAGGAATGAAAAACCATGTTGAGGTAAAACCATGATTTTAGACTTTTTGCTCTATATAGCAAACCCATAACGCTAGAGACGTGAACGAGGTGTCCTAGGACTCGGGCTAACGCCCCCTTTTTAAAACTATGTTTGACATTTTGACAAAGGGTCTAACACCATACATGATGAAAAAAAATTCTTTACCTGTTTAAAATGTTCATGATGAGTGGTGGTTGAGAGAGACGATACGGCTGGGTGTGTGTGTTTCAACGAACCTGTCGCTGACCACAATGACCATGCTTAACAGAACAATCGATATTTCGGCGGGTCGGCTTATGACAAAGCGAGGGTGCGTTTTATTTTCTGACATTTTACCCCCGAAGGGGAACTTTAACGTGTAAACGATGATGAGAACTTGGTTCTATGTTAGTCGAAGCGAGTACAGAAAACAAACTTGTAGAGGAGCAGACGAGCAGGAGGCGAATGTCATTTGAGCTTATTGGAATGCGCTGATCTGACTTGACAACAGGTGCAATGGAAAATGACAAAGACGCGGAGGGCGCTTGAAAGTGAGCTAATCTGACAACCGTGGTGGCAGGGGAGAGTGAAATGCATGCACACACGTGTTAAACCACATGTACGCTAAACAAGTTACATCCGGTTTTTTGCTTCGTACGTGACAAAATGCAAGTTCAGGTGAAATTTGACCTGGCACAGGTGTTCACCTGGGACGTTAGCTGTCCACGTGCACGATAAGAGAATGTTCAAAGCGTGGGAAAAATGATTATACATGCAACGTAGCATATATAAAGACATGTCGTTATCATTTCCACGCTCACTTAGATGACTACCTTTGAACACATTGCGTTGCGTGAAACCCCTGGTCTTGTTTAACAGTTTTGGTGTTGGTGGAAAATACTTATCCTTGTTGTGAGGTAGGTATATATTTATTCATTTATTTATTTATTGATTTATATATATTTACAAGCAATTATTTATTGATTAGGTAATTATTGATGTTTTAATTTATTTGTTTGCAGATAACTGGTATACCTTACATGTCTGAGAGAGAAGAAACCATTGCACTATTGAGCCCACTAGAAGGAAACAGCAATAAGCCACTGCAAGTGAAGGTGGGATTATTTTTTTAAACTAACTTGTTTCATTTTTTGTTTCATATTTTAATTTATGAAATGCATGTACTAACCTGAATTAAGGTATTTATAACGGTTTATTTTATTTATTTTTAGAAACTTGGAAAGAAAAGCCTTACAGCCGTAGCAGTCGCTGAAAACCCGAGACGCAGTAAAGTGCATCCATTATTTCCAGGCAGTGAACTATTTAAAACTCAGATAAGCCTAACATAAAATGCTATTCCATTTTACCACTACTGAAAACTCGTAGACAAGAAAAATCATTACCTGTACATAACTAGGACGATGATTGCTTTCTTGATTAATGACTATGTATTGGCAACCGGTACAAGACCATATTGGTTATTTACCGGGAAAGTACAAGGCCATATTTGATTTTGTAAAAAACAAAAATTTTAATTTAACTGACACGTCGTTCCCTATAATAATAATAATAATAATAATAATAATAATAATAATAATAATAATAATATTAATAATAATAATATTAATATCGTATGGCCTCGGTGCCGGGTGCAACCTTTGTTATTTGACACACAGAGGGTAGCTTGCATGTCGAATTTAGTTGTTCCTTGACTATGAAAGTAAAGGAGGTTAGATGTTAGATATCTAATCTCTTTAAACTCTATAGCGCTTTCTAGTAGAAAAATGAGGAACTTTGTACCCTATGAACTCAACGAATATTCACAGGTTTGAACATGATAATCTGAACAAAATGACATGACATTATTATTTTTGTTTATGTATTGGTTAAAGGGGAATGTAAATGACTGCAGCTTTATAAAAAGAAAATAAGTACATGGGTTACTGTTAGTGCCGACGTACAGTTTATTATAATTTTTATTGTGTTTTGATATATTAAGGCCAATTAACGTTAAAGTTTTATTTACAAGTATTGATTGATTTATTGAGTGATTGGTTATTTTGTTTGCTTTTAGGTGTCGTCATGCGCCATTAACGTAATGAACAGACAGTGAACAAGCATACATTGTGCTTTAAAGTAATCTGTGCAACGTTAATAACTTACAATAAGAAAAAGTTTTATTATAACACATGGCGTTAGTAACAAATACAACAAGTGAGCAAGTTGGTTTACCACGTGGGTTAAATTTTAAATCAGAACATGACAGTTGGTTAACATTTTAATCCTGGTCTGTAGGCTTTTTGTCGACACATGAACTTGCAAAAGCCGTTTTATTTTTACTTGAACCGAGAAGATGTGGTGCACTGTGTGTTTTGTCGTATTGAACTTTCACACTGGGAAGAAGGGGATGATCCCTTTAGAGACCATTTGCTATGGTCTCCTTGTTTTCCTTACATGCTTGGAAAACAAGTGGGTAACATACCCGTGTATTCATTTTACCGAACCACAAGACCATTGGCCGCTACTTACGTTGATGAATCACAAATAAATAATCATAATAATGATATATTACCAGTCAACAACGGTAGTGTCGATATATGTGGTCCATATGCCATAGACAGTGTTGAATTGGCATGTGCTTTTGAAAAATTGGGAGTTTGCAAGACTAAAGCACTAGCACACCCAGAGTACAGCTCTGTTGAAAGACGTTTAAAATCTTATAAAAATGTTTGGCCATTAATATTAAAACACCTTACCAAACAGCTAAGTGAAGCTGGATTGTTTTATACTGGTGAAGGGGATAAAAAAAATGTTTTTATTGTGGATTTGCTTAAAGGATTGGCAAATGACTGATGACCCTTTTGTGCAACACGCTCGTTGGTTACTTAACTGTAAATACATGGTGTTGCTTAAAGGTCAGGAATTTGTGAACACTTCGTAAAGAAAACGTGATTGCAGCACAAGACATAAAAGTGCCTTTAGAGTTTGAACATGCGGAGCAAATTCATGAGGCTGAAAAAAGACTTGTCACACGAACAGATACAAAAGTGTGACCAACAATTATGTAAAATTTGTTATCAAGATGAACTAGGTGTTGTATTTTTGCCTTGTGGACACATGATAGCCTGTGTCAAGTGTGCATTAGAACTCAACACTTGTGCTATAAGCAGAAAAGCAGTATCTGCTATAGTTAGGGCATTTCTTGCATAAATAGTAAAATTTATCAGCCATGCATAGTGCAAAATCCCTAATTGCACAATATTATTAAAGCTGTTTTAGAGTGTAATAGATATGCTTTTCTTTTGTTTATAGACTACTACAATAAATGTTTTGAATGCTGTGGGTCAAGCATGTGGCTTAGAGACAAAGAAGCTCAGCGAATTGCCAACGCATATTCCATTCCGCATTATCAAGATTCGGAAATTGAAAACAACATATGGTGATCGTGTACTTTGTGTATGTGAAAACTTTGAGGCATTTCTGCCTACACGGTGTAATGATATGTCGGAGAGTGTTTTTGATGAAGTCAATAATGCTGTACAACCTGTACACTTAATTTATGAAGGTTTTAAAAACAATAGGTGCATGGTTCGTTTTAATTAAATAAAAAAACAAATGTCAAATAATAATGGAAGATATAAGTCATGACAATGGACTGAAAGATAAATATGTGTATAGAATAATAATGTTTTAGTGTTTAGTATTGTCTTAAAATATATTATCATGAAACAAAAAAAATGTATATAAAGTTTGTAAATAAATGAAAATAATGGTACAATGTTGTTTTATTTCCTATAGAAGTCAGAATATTTAACATTGCAGAGTATACATGATTATGACAATAAATAGCACACTTAATACAAGTCTTTGCCTTTACGACAGTGTGTTATAGTTTTAAAAACAAAGCTTGTTGTAGATCTTTTTTCTTCCACGGTGAACAATAGGCATGAAAACGTTGTCTTGTTTTGGATCATTATCACTATCATAATCATAAGCAGCATGATCTATATCACTATTATTATAATCACTATAATTATCCTCAACATTATCCTCAACATTACTAAAACCAGTTAAATATTCCTGTTCCTCTTCCTCTACAGTGTCCTCATGTAGAGTCTGCGTGGCTTTTGATAATGTTAAGGGTTTTTTGAACATTGAATTATTTTCAATAGCAGTCAAGAATTTAGTGCTTTTCAGTCGGTCAACACGAATGTACCCAAAAGAGATGGGTTATGCCCTAATCCTGAAATAAATTACATGAGATTAATAAAACACTAGTATGACCAGTTTCGATCGTCAAGCGATCATCATCAGATCCATTACACTTAGGCTACAAAATCTATGTTTGAAATAGATTTTGTAGCCTAAGTGTAATGGATCTGATGATGATCGCTTGACGATCGAAACTGGTCATCCTAGTGTTTTATTAATCTCATGTAATTTATTTCAGGATTAGGGCATAACCCATCTCTTTTGGGTACATTCGTGTTGACCGACTGAAAAGCACTAAACTCTTGTTTACTAAGGCAACATTAAAACTATGGCTTCAAACACCACAATGTTCAATAGCAGTATTGTTTTGTAGCACTTGCTTTTTAACATTTTTATGATTTTCTGTTGACAGCATCAGTGTTTCATGCAGTACACTACATTGATGATTACTGACACTTAAAACCTCACTATTTTTACTTTTTAGCTCACTGCGACATTGTTTTGAACGTTGTTTTGAACAACGCCAAATAACAGTTCCATTTTTATTGCTTCGTTTCACAATATATGAATATCCTTTATAGAATGCATGAGGCTTACCATACCTAGTCACAGATACTTCCATATAAAATGTCAAGCATAGACTAAGCTCTAGTAAAGACAACTTGGTAATAAGAACAATAGTTTAATGTGCGAGCATATATGGGTGCAAATGTGGGAGCAAAATAGTGGGAGCAAAAAGTGGGAGCAAAAATTGGGAGCAAAAAGTGGGAGATGAAAGTGGGAGCAAAAATTGAGAGCAAAAAGTGGGAGCAAAAAAAAGTAGGAGCAAGTATGGGAGCAAATGTGAAAGCAAAAGTGGGAGCAAAAAGTGATAGCAAAAAGAGCGAGCAAAAGTGAGTGCACAAAGTGGGAGCAAAATGTGTGAGTAAAAAGTGGGGGCTAATGTGGTGTTTTACTAAAACAATCTCCCCTAACCTAACTTCACCTAACCTAACCTTCCAACTCTCAGATCAAAAATTAAATTCTGGCCATAGTCGAGTTGGAACCCAATACCTCTGGGATAACACCCAAGTATACTAGCCACTACACCGCGAGATGGGCAAATTATCATGCAACACAACACAAAAATAAAAATTTCCTGTAGTGTAACTCATTGGCTGACAACCATAGTTGAGAATTCAAACCCAAGACCTCAGGACTTTTGTTTTGAACATTATCAGAAATATTATTCCATTTACATTTTGCTGTTGCTTATAGTTATAAGAGTTGGCATTAATATGGGAGCAAAAGTGAAAGCAAAAAGTGGGTGCAAGCATGGCAGGTTGTTGAGACTTTCATATCAACTAATACACATAAATTAAATTTTAGTAAAGCGACTTGGCTAATAATAATAATAATAATGACAGTTTAACAAAAAATAAAGGGGATTGATATTTTTCAGGGTCTAATTTCCAAAGTACTGTCAAGAATAATAATTACATGAACAGATTCCAAGAACTCTAGAGTGCTTTTAAGGTTAATGATTGGCTAGGAGTGAGATAGAGCTAGCTAACCTAAGTTAACCTCAGCTCACTAAACCTAACCTTGTCACATGACATGTTCTACAAGTATAGAGTTGCTTTGAGACTGGCTATGACGTCACAGATGAATGGCGGTGGGAGGCTGGACATGACTATTTATTACACAAAAACATTTTCCTTTTTGCCAGCCTCCCACCGCCATTCATCTGTGTTATAATAAAACTTTTTCTTATTGTAAGTTATTAACGTTGCACAGATTACTTTAAAGCACAATGTATGCTTGTTCACTGTCTGTTCATTACGTTAATGGCGCATGACGACACTTAAAAGCAAACAAAATAACCAATCACTCAATCAATCCATCAGTACTTGTAAATAAAACTTTAGCGTTAATTGGCATTAATATATCAAAACACAATAAAAATTATAATAAACTGTACGTCGGCACTAACAGTAACCCATGTACTTATTTTCTTTTTATAAAGCTGCAGTCATTTACATTCCCCTTTAACCAGTACATAAACAAAAAATAATAATGTCATGTCGTTTTGTTCAGATTATCATGTTCAAACCTGTGAATATTCGTTGAGTTCATAGGGTACAAAGTTCCTCATTTTTCTACTAGAAAGCGCTATAGAGTTTGAAGAAATTAGATATCTAACATCTATACTCCTTGACTTTCATAGTCAAGGAACAACTAAATTCGACATGCAAGCTACCCTCTGTTTGTCAAATAACAAAGCTTGCACCTGGCATCCGAGGCCATACTGTACCCGATACCTAGTTGAGGCTATCGGCTACGCCAGCTATGATCGAGCCATAGTTGAAATTTGTGGGCAAGGAGAAAAGATAGCGCTCAGAACGAGTCAGAAGAATGGTAGGAAATGACGTAGGAGGCCGAGGGAGATGGAGCCACTACCCCTCAAACATATGGAATTATGGGAGAAATACTGGATGATTATAAAGATTAATTTGGAATAAAACCTTATCTAACCTCAGAAGGGAAGGAAATATCAAGAAATTTTATTGATAATAACTTGAAGAAAGGTAGATAACTCCTTAAGTTATGTTATAACTTTATAGCCGAAATAGTGTGGTCGAGGTTAGAGCTGTGACGTCAGACAGCGGAAGGAAGGAGGAAGTCACGTGGTAGGTGAGGGCGAGACGGCCGAACGCAGTGACACCAGTGAAGAGAAGTATTCCAGCAGTCCAGCTGAGTGGATCAAATCGTGCTATAAGAGAACAGTTTATAAGGCAGTGCAATACGGAAAGTTACGTGCGGGAGAGAGTCGCTAGGTGAGGCCTGCAACGCAGTATTCGGAGTTCGTTTTTGGAGCACATGCTGTCCATAGGGCAGGTCATACAAGCCGCTAACTTGAGCAAGGAAGCCGGTGTTCAGACACATGTTATTTCAACGTCGCAGTAGTATTCACGTTTAACAGCAATGCGTTTTCAAGCTTACAATTTACCGAAGCAATACGCATTATCACACTAGGATTGAGAAACATTATTTAAGCTACATTCTCAATGTATAACAGCACAGCGAAGACAGTATAATGAGGCCAGCATTCAACCTCATATTACACAAAGACAGTGAAGCGAAACGTGTCGTGCTGTGGGCGACATTTTGTTACCATGTGATAGTCAACGAATGGAACATTACTCTGACATTTTGTCAAGTTTGAGATGTTAGGACTTGTGTTTCATCAGTCCAATTGTGCAGCCCTGTTACAACTACTGTATACACTTTTATTATGGACATTCAGATGGACTTGGAACTAATTTCAGCAGTATCACAGCATATTTCATGATGCATTTGAACCGAAATATTTTAGGCGACCATGGGGCGTTCCAACATTACTGCTTTTGGCAAGTGAAAATATGTAAGCGTATGCACTTTGTGCATAGTGGCACATGCAGCATAATAGTTGCATATCATGAACAGTTATGAAATATCTTAGTTACGAACACAGATACAAGGTGTCTGACAAATCAGTACACTTTTGAAGCTACATTATTTTTCTACCAGTGCAATTCAGCCGCTGTGGAGACTAACATAATTATCGAATGCCAACCGAATAGTTTATGGAACAGTGGCGTGACATATTCGAGGAGTATGGGGTACTCTGTGTTTTTGAACTTTTGTGGAAGATTTTGGACAATATCCATGATGGATAATCTTCAGTTCATCATGTCGTGCTAGGCGGATACGGAGACGTGATGGCATTTCAGAGCGATGGATTCGGTTCCTAACGAAGAGGATAAATCTGACATCAAATTCACTTGGATGGAGTCAGGCGTTAGTTCAGTGGGTGATACAGCGTTTTCGTCGATCTTGCGAGAAATCTGTGACAGACACTTGGATTACCGGCGATCTTTGAATTCTATTAACATCTGGAATATGAAGGTATTGTAAGAGTTATGGCATTACTGATATGATTTTTCATGAACACTGGGCATACTCGTATATATTTTAGTAGGAGTGCTACTATTATTTTTCGACATGGCTTAAATATTTTATTACTCCATTTGCTAAAATATGGTGTTACCATATGATATGGCAGGCACATTTATGCAACGTTCTCACCATTGGTTGACTATTAGACAGGAGTTTGGTCTTTATATTTTTCTGTGAGGATAGTATTTCTTGATATAGATATTTTTAGCGAGTGTTTCGAACTCGTGATATGCAATTGGATAATTTGATTTTTTCATCAGTTCATTGCATACTAGCGAGTATGTATAATTCATCAGTAGGGATTTTTTATTTTTTTATTGGATTGTTTGGTGATATTAAAATTTTATTCACTCAAGTGAATGCATATCGCTTGTTGATTCCAACCATGTACACTCAATCATTAGCCTACGAGAAGGGGCCTGTTATTCTGAGTAACTGTGTGGTGGCACTCACCTTACCTATCGTTTTTAGGGAATTATCATCATAGTCTAGGAGGCGGGGCCTGTTGCTCTAAGCAATTGTGTGGTGGCACTCACCTTACCTGCCAGTCGAGGGTCTCATTTTATCATCCGAGTGTAATTATGATCGTAAGAGGATT
The DNA here is from genome assembly GCA_946902985.2 of Meconema thalassinum. Lineage (NCBI taxonomy): Eukaryota > Metazoa > Arthropoda > Insecta > Orthoptera > Tettigoniidae > Meconema > Meconema thalassinum. The sequence continues at coordinate 347,998,761 of OX336390.1, forward strand.
AAACAATAAACTACCAGTCACATATTAGTTGAATTTTGTTAAATAAATTAAAAATAAATGTCAGCAGGGTTACACTTTGTAATTCTTGTTTGCCAATCCAATAATTTGTTGCAATACTCTTTTGAGAGTATGTTCATTTAACAGTTAATACTTTTGATACTCTTTGTGAGTGATTTGATACCCTTGAGAAGGATTTCAAGTAATTGAATCTTGTAAGATGAGTTATTTATTGTCAGAATTTATCTTGAGGCAGATCATTATTATATATTTTTGATGTGAGGTAATATAACAGATTGGTGTTTTTCTTTGAAGTAAATCTTGAGGATCTAAAGAGAATTTATGCTCTGAATTAAACCAGATCTTGAATTGGATTACGATTACTAAGGTTATTTTCATATTGTTTTAAGAAGTTGTCTAGATATGACCAGATTAATTACAGTTCTTGTAGATTGTGTGCGTTAATCATCTGAAGCCAGTTATATCTTTTTGTGGATCATGCAACGTGATTATGTGATGTATTTTTGATAGGTATTTTTGGAGGTTGCCAAGTGGAAGTTTGCAATATTGCCAATGATAATTTTGAGGCAGACATGAGGTTGTTGAACACAGTCTAGCATATTTTTGAGATTCATGCTGTGCGCTGAATAATTATGGTGTTATATGGAATAATTATGTTATTGAAATGTGGTATTTGACAAAGTGAGATTAAATGGCGAAGTTTTGGATAGTGAGATCCAACGTGATTTTGTGAAGGCAACGTATTATTTTGGCATGATAATTAAATATGAGGTATAACTTGGAACTGATAAAATTTTAAGACAACGTTCTATAACCTATTTTAAACAATTTTTAGGAAATTAAATACGTAAATAATTCTGATAATCCAAGATTTTCTGATGATAATAATAATAATAATAATTTATGAAATAATAATCTGAAGTTTAAACACATTAATGATCTGACCCGATGTGAATAAACTCGATAAATTAAATAAATTAATGAATTAAACGGTTGAATAAATTCGATAAATTAAATAAATCGATGAAGTAAAAGTTGAATAAATTAACTGAATTAAATAAATTAATAGGTGATTAAACAGCTGATGAATAAATGAATTAAAGGGTGATAATTAATTAAAGGAGCTGGTGACTAATAAAATTTAAATAAGAGATATGATTTAAATAAATTGATGAATTGCAACTTAAATTAACGAATTAAACAATTTAAATGGATGGATTGAGATAATTTAATTTGAATGAGATAATGAAATGAGAGTGTGTGGATAATTGAATAATCTAATGAATTGATGAATATAATATTCATTTAAATGACCTGATGGTAATAAATTAATTATTCTGACTTGAATATGACGAATATTGGGATGAGAACTGATGTGAGAAACATTTAATTTTTTTGACATGATAATGATGGTGATGACCAATGAATAGTGAAGTTTTCTTTGATTCACAACCAAGCAATGATCAGCAATAGTGTAAATATGGTGTATAAATTAATTGTTAGATTTTAAGGAGCAATTGTTGGGATTTCCAACATTGATTAGTGCCATTTAAGCCATAGAAATGAGTGAATAATTAAATATATGTGTTTTTAGGGTATGTTTGTGTTAGACAGATTCATATTTCTTGACATCTACATTACTGATGTTAAATTAACGAAAGGTTAGGTCTCAGGGATCACGAATGTCAGTGACGCAAAGACATAGTGCTACGATGGCCCTGAGAACTCAAGCGAACTTAAGTAATTTTTAATTTTTATGTGGATGAAAAATACTTTGAAATAGCACGGAGATGGCTCGATTTTTTAGGACTATAACAACCTAACGTGTGCATTCGACCATACTCTTAGGCAGGGTTTGTGTTTCTTTTTCTGTCTGAAAATAAATTTTGTTTTATCTTAGTTGTGATCTGATGATGATATTGTTTTCCCAATCCTTTCCTTTGTCTCAATTAAGGCTTAACCAGAAAGGATGTGGTTTGCTAGGGGTTCAGTTGACCGCGCCCATTTCTATTTGCTATTATTATTAAATTTATGCCCGTAACGACCCTTGAGATACTTTATCTCGTGTTACCCTCTGCTTTTGTGATATTTCAACTGAATTTCCGACACATTCCTTATTTTATTTCATGTTCATTTAACTCCACTCTGGCCTGGGAAGCCAGATATGCGATGTAATGGCAGATGGGTCATCGCATACCTCGGATGAACGGGTGCAATAGGATATTATTATTATTATTATTATATTATTACTATTATTATTATTATTATTATTATTATTATAGGGAACGACCTGTCAGTTAAATTAAAATTTTTGTTTTTTACAAAATCAAATATGGCCTTGTACTTTCCCGGTAAACAACCAATATGGTCTTGTACCGGTTGCCAATACATAGTCATTAATCAAGAAAGCAATCATCGTCCTAGTCATGTAGAGGTAATGAATTTTTTTGTCTACGAGTTTTCAGTAGTGGTAAAATGGAATAGCATTTTATGTTAGGCTTACCTGAGTTTTAAATAGTTCACTGCCTGGAAACAATGGATGCACTTTACTGCGTCTCGGGTTTTCAGCGACTGCTACGGCGGTAAGGCTTTTCTTTCCAAGTTTCTAAAAATAAATAAAATAAACCGTTATAAATACCTTAATTCAGGTTAGTACATGCATTTCATAAAGTAAAATATGAAACAAAAAATGAAACAAGTTAGTTTAAAAAATAATCCCACCTTCACTTGCAGTGGCTTATTGCTGTTTCCTTCTAGTGGGCTCAAAAGTTCGATGGTTTCTTCTCTCTCAGACATGTAAGGTATACCAGTTATCTGCAAACAAATAAATTAAATAATCAATAATTACCTAATCAATAAATAATTGCTTGTAAATATATATAAATCAATAAATGTATAAATGAATAAATATATACCTACCTTACAACAAGGATAAGTATTTTCCACCAACACCAAAACTGTTAAACAAGACCAGGGGTTTCACGCAAAGCAAAGTGTTCACCTAAGTGAGCGTGGAAATGATAACGACATGTCTTTATATATGCTACGTTGCATGTATAATCATTTTTCCCACGCTTTGAACATTCTCTTATCGTGCACGTGGACAGCTAACGTCCCAGGTGAACACCTGTGCCAGGTCAAATTTCACCTGAACTTGCATTTTGTCACGTACGAAGCAGAAACAGGATGCAACTTGTTCAGCGTACATGTGGTTTCACACGTGTGTGCATGCATTTCGCATTCCCCTGCCACCACGGTTGTCAGATTATCTCACTTTCAAGCGTCCTCCGCGTCTTTGACATTTTCCATTGCACCTGTTGTCAAGTCAGATCAGCGCATTCCAATAAGCTCAAATGACATTCGCCTCCTGCTCGTCTGCTCCTCTACAAGTTTGTTTTCTGTACTCGCTTCGACCAACATAGACCCAAGTTCTCATCATCGTTTACACGTTAAAGTTCCCCTTCGGAGGTAAAATGTCAGAAAAAAACGCACCCTCGATTTGTCATAAGCCGACCCGCCGAAATATCGATTGTTCTGTTAAGCATGGCCATTGTGGTCAGCGACAGGTTCGTTGAAACACACACACCCAGCCGTATCGTCTCTCTCAACCACCACGCATCACGAACATTTTAAACAGGTTGTAGCAGTTTTGCTAGCCCACACGTTGGATAATAAATGTAGCAGTTTTGCTACCCCTATGTTGAGAGTCAATTGTAACGGTTTGACTGCCCCTAATTGTTGGGAGATAAATGTAACTGTTTACCTTTGCCTAAGCTATGTTGTTTTAATGGGCGCCAAGACCTCAACGCAATGTTGAAATCTAAATTTGTATTTAACAACGTCTAGCTCTGGCAGAACACCTTCAAGACTCTATTCACTCAGATCGTGGTATGATTTGATCATTAACCCAACAAACAATTGTATCAGGAGAAGGAATTGGTCTATATCTAATGCTACCTACTGAAAGCAAAGATTGCGTTGTAAAAGAAATGAATTTATTATATAAAACAAGAATAGCAACATTAATAATAATAATAAGTTTAAAATTTAAATTGGAGCGTTGCGATTTTAATATTACCGATAGAAAATTACGTGAAATCGGAGTCTGATAAATTATTGATTTTACTCTTATTCCCAAGCTATGAAGTTATTGAAATATGAAATATAAAACAAGGAGAAATGAGAGATTGCGTATTTCTGCGTCATTCGCGCTTACCACTGGAAATAGCCGAAGCCTTTCCCTCGTACTGGATGATGCTGTGAGCTTCCCACAGTCTCCTGGATGTCGACATCTCCGTCGATATATGATGAGATTCTGGTAGATTAGATAATTCTATGGTCCGTACATCGGACCCAAACACTCGTACAACCACACTGGTTAAGTTTTACAAAATTTAGGCCTCCACTCCACGGAACATCGGAGCGATTCCCGCGTGCCAACCGTACTCGTTAAGTTCTATACAGATAGTCCTTGTTCCACGGAACATCGGAGCGACCCCCGTGTACAACCGTACTCGTTAAGAACTACACAGATTGTCCTCGTTCCACGGAACACTGAACGATATATGCACCCGTCGCATCCCCACTCTTCATCCGACTTCTAGCTTGCGTGGTCTCCACTGATTGGCTGACCCACCACGCGATCTTCCCCTCCTCCGGGTCATTACACACGGCGCGGCGATGATGAAGTCGATTTCCGTTCCAACTATTCGCCTTTCCTTGACGCTGCGACCCAGGATTGCGTCATGCTTTCCGACAAGATTAAACGTGTACTTGAATCCCCAGTGAGTCACGTCTCTCGATATACCCTAACTGACGAAAACTCAGTAAAATTCCGCAATCACATAACTTTCTATGATATTGTCGTTCGTAATAATTTGCTTGATAGCGTTTTCTAAGACATAGAAAACCTATCTGTATGCTTATAATTTTTATAAAAGGCTCCGAAAATATCTTAATAAAATTATAATAAATTAATAATAATAATAATAAATTATACATGAAAAATTCTCTTGGCTGAACAATTTGCCGCGTAAATAAATATAGAATGGCTTCCTACTGACTTATGCCAGTTGCATAAAAACCCCTCGAAAAACACGTTACATATTCGCCTCGGATCATCGGATGATTTACCGTGACGACGGTCCATTATCCTATTATCCCAGACACGTTAAAAAAAACATCCAAAATACATATTACATAAATGAAATCACCCTAAATTACAGATATATACACTCATAATTTTTCTTCACGCACTTTGCGTCAAAGTTTGTTGTCACTATGGATTGCACTTTGCAACCAGTCCAATGTTTTACATATAGAATAGTGTTCCACGGATATTTCCGCCTCTCAAATTTCTCTATGTTGGAAAAATAGACATAATTAATGTGTGAGCACTATGTATTTATGATGTCATATCACACGCATTGAAGGTGTTCTGATATATTTATATCTCCATAGAACTTCCTAATTTCACTGGAGGTCCCTTCCTTATTGTGAAACTAATCCCACATATCACTGAGCACACGATCACACTATTGTGGCAGCGCCTCGTGACCATAATACTTAATCTCTCTTTAAAGTAGATTAAATTAATATTGACTTCTGAAAAAAAAAACAGAAAATGCGCATTACATATAACACCAAATATTTCTGTGCCGTAATCGCCCTGTCTTGTTAAGTTCCCGTAGACCATATTCTACTTAATACTAGTTCTCAACACAGACCAGTTCTCCTGACACAAATAATACCTTTGTACAAATTACCTTAAATTACACACTTACAAATCTTACATGGCGAGGCCGTAAACAGAAATCACGTGTGCTGATATATATGAGTTTCATGAAGGACTGTCTCGCGTTCTGATGGCCCATCTTTTGCCTCGTGGACGCCTTAAGCAAAAATACCCTGTTCAAGCGCTCACCCATCTCTTGGAGGCAAATGGGAATTCACCAGCGCTACCAAATTCTGGCCTTGGTGTATCGAGACATTTTAGTGCTCAAGAGCATCCGACAATCCCGTCATATTTCCCTGTACCTTAAAAACTCTCATTTACTTACATACTACCCCCCTGTGTGACTTCTCATACGCCTGCCTGGAAGACCATCTCCTCCCACGCACCAAATACCACACATACTCATTTGATAGGCTGGCTTGCCAGCTAAACATCCTCACTTTATGACACATACTTTCGGAGACTATGTATATTATACGTCCCGTATAATCTGTTTCCCTCACTATTCTCCAGCACATATGCTGTTTTGCCACTACGTTTGGAAACTATATATGTTTCTGCGTCACCTGCTTCCAACCTTGCAAGTGGCTCCCTTTAAATGAACGTCATCACGTTGCTCTACTAGCATATTTCTCAGTGTCTGTAACGATGCCCTGTTGCTACTGTCCACACCTGCTAACCCTACTTTCCTCTGGTGTCACATCTCTACTCGACACACTATGACCTAAAAATGTCACTTCTGACTGACAGAATGAAGACTTAGACAGCTTCAAAGTGAACCCTGCCTGATCTCACTTCTGAGAAACTATATCTAAATGACCTAGATGCTCCTCAAAACTGCGTGAACTAATTACCATATCATCTATGTAAATGGTTACAAACTCTCCTGTGTCATCCCCTAATGCGATGTTTAAAGCCCTAATTAAAGCTGCTGAACTACTCTTTAACCCATAAGGTGTTCTACAAAATTGATAAAGGTTATATTTATGACTAAAAGCTGTAAATGGTCTATCTTCGTACATAAGTGGCACTTGCCAAAAACTGGAACTCAAATCTACGCAAGTGAAATACTTCTTCCCCTCAAATGTTTGCATTAATTCTTCTATTGACATAAATTTCAGCTGATCTGAACTAATTCTACTGTTAACAAAACGAGCGTCTAAACAAATACGAACCGTGCCGTCGGTCTTGGGTACCGCGATCAAAGAATTAACATATGGACTGTTAGGGTGCTCAATAATCTCATCTTCAAGCATCTGATTAATTTGTGCCTCAACTGCACTCCGATAAGCGAAAGGTACAGGATATCTATGTCATATGAATGCTGACCTATCAATAACGTTCAATGAATGTGTATAGCAATTGGCCATACCAATGCGATCCTCAAAAACTCTCCTATTACACAAGAACACATCATAGAGCCGAACACATTGTTCCACCTCTATATTACCCTGAAATGCAGCATCACGTAACGAGTCCTCTAGACTTCCGTTCGTAATCACACTGCCCACTAAACATGGAGAACCCCGCTCTACGGCTGGCGATATCTCATTTAAAGTACAAATCACACCTACAATACTACTCCTCTGAATATGGTCATTGAACGCTACTTCTACTTCAGAATCTCCCCATTTAAATTTCAAACTCCCTACATCATAACATAAGTTACCAGACACTCTACTTAGCCACTCTGAACCCAAGATAACACTGAATACTAAATTTGGAATTACAAGGCAAATCTGCTTCTCTACATGATTATTAATTTTAATGTCTACTAAAACTTGCTTAGAAATTACTTTAGACCTCTTCCCAACAGCTGTGATAACAAAAGTGCTTTTAATTGGCATCTCCTCAAAATTTACTCCAGTTCCTTTCATTTTATCATAAAATGCACTACTTATGCAACTCTTCATACAACCACTATCAATTAAAACATCTGTGTACGCCTCGGACACGTTAAATTTAACTATGGGGCTCTTACTAACCACTTCCTGAATAATACCTTCATCATTTAGTTCATGTAATAATTCATTTCTTACATTTGGGTCATAGGGTTCCTGTATAATTGTGTGGACAGGGCATGCTACAGACTGAGATTCTGACCTTACTTCGCAGCCTGGTTCGCGTTTAAAGAACCGTTACAGCTGGCCGTAGTACTAGTTACTACTGCACTGGTCTGGTTGTTCTGGGCTGTGTTGTCATTGTTTGGCTGTATATTACTACCACTAGGCTGTCCTCTTCCTTGACCCCTATTCTGGTTGTAATTATTGTCATTATAATTTCTCCCTTGATTTCCCCTGAAATCATTGTTTCTCCCTTGATTTCCCCTGTAATCATTGTTCCTCCCATGATTTCCCCTGAAAACATTGTTCCTCCCATGATACTGATTACCATAGCCAATTCCTCTGGTCTGATTTAGCTGATTATTATTATTTCTATTTTGAGCGTTGGCTCCTTCGCCACCGTTCCCTTGAACTTCTTGATGCCTGGCATCATTAGGTCTATTATTATTATTACCCTGGTTCCGATTGAAATTGTCCTCATAACCCCCTCTCCCTAGTGCATCAAATGTGCTTAACAAATTTTCTACTTGTGATATTGTCTTTACTTTCTGGATACAAGCAGCCTCCTTGATCCTATAGGGAAAGTGCCTAAGTAGCAACCTCACCACATCACTTTCCTCCTTCAAGCCATCCAGATATTTACACACTAATACCTGCCCTAAAAAGTATTCGGTCATGGTGGAGCTTCCTTTAGGGTTATATTTACCACACACTACTCCCTCACGATGCTGCGACTGAATAACCTCATTCCAGAACTTTTCACAGAATTTCATTTTAAAATCATTGATATCAGTAAACTTGTCTCTGTAGACAGCAAACCAATTCCTCGTTTCCCCCACAAACACTTGTTCTAAAATTTCAACTACCTGGCACCACTCAATACTACCATTTTCCAACCTCTCCCCGAATTTATTTTCTATAGTGTTCATGAACTCCATTGGGCACCGCTGTCGATTGCTGAACTTACCCAGTTCTACCTCCCTGTGTGTGCTATTCACAAAAACTGGCCTATTCTGACTATTTTCTTGCCTGATCCTAGCTTTTAATTTTAATTCTAATTCTGCGATTTTCTCCTCAGCCTTCCTCTCAATACTGTTTACTGTTAATTTAATGTTTCCTTCTGATTCTTCTAATTTATCATATAGCTCGCTTGTTACTCCTCAATCTTGCTAATGCTCTCTCTAATACTCTCTCTTAAATCATTTACTTCTGCAACTATTTGCGAGTGGACTTTCTCAATTCTACCCCCCAGCTGTTCCTTAACCTCTTTAGTTGCTACCTGAATTTTCTCCCCCCAATTGCTTTTTGACCTGCTGTCTTTCCAGTTGCACTAGTTCTTTTAAATTTTCAGCCTGTGTACTGATTCTAATTTCTAACTCCTCCTGTACTTTTCCTAATTTCTTGTCTACATCTGCAATGATCTCTTTAACCTTCTCTTCCATTACTCCTCTGATTTCTCCTCTAATCTGCTCCATTTTCACACTAATTTCCTTGTTGTTCTTATCTAATTTTGCATTATTCTGTTCTAATTTTTTATTTAAAGCTTTTGTACTTTCTTTATTTTCCCTACTGTTTTGTTCTAATTTTGCATTATTCTGTTCTAATTTTGCATTTAAAGCTTCTGTACTTTCTTTATTTTCCCTACTGTTTTGTTCTAATTTTGCATTATTCTGTTCTAATTTTGCATTTAACGCATCACTACTAACTTTGTTCTGATACATGAACTCGAGAAGTAAAGTTTTTAATTCTGGTTGGCCGCCTACACTCCCTGTTTCAGTATCGGGATTTACCTCCGCTACCCCGGTACTACCATCACTCGACATACTGCTCGTATCATCACTCTCCAGTTGATGACCACTACGTAATCTCATCTGTCTTTCTTTCTCATCCCCCATAATGATATACACTGATAAAGACAAATAACCCCCAAAATACAGGCACAGAAATATATACCCTTCTCCTTCCACAAATGTTATTAGGTTTTCAGCCCCAAGTTGTCGGCGACAAATGTAGCAGTTTTGCTTAGGCTGTGATGACAAGTGAAACGGTATTTACTTTGCTCCACGTTGAGCGTACAAATGTAGCAGTTTTGCTAGCCCACACGTTGGGTAATAAATGTAGCAGTTTTGCTACCCCTATGTTGAGCGTCAATTGTAACGGTTTGACTGCCCCTAACTGTTGGGAGATAAATGTAACTGTTTACCTTTGCCTAAGCTATGTTGTTTTAATGGGCGCCTAGACCTCAACGCAATGTTGAAATCTAAATTTGTATTTAACAACGTCTAGCTCTGGCAGAACACCTTCAAGACTCTATTCACTCAGATCGTGGTATGATTTGATCATTAACCAACAAACAATTGTATCAGGAGAAGGAATTGGTCTATATCTAATGCTACCTACTGAAAGCAAAGATTGCATTGTAAAAGAAATGAATTTATTATATAAAACAAGAATAGAAAAATTAATAATAATAATAATAATAATAATTTTAAAATTTAAATTGGAGCGTTGCGATTTTAATATTACCGATAGAAAATTACGTGAAATCGGAGTCTGATAAATTATTGATTTTACTCTTATTCCCAAGCTATGAAGTTATTGAAATATGAAATATAAAACAGGGAGAAATGAGAGATTGCGTATTTCTGCGTCATTCGCGCTTACCACTGGAAATAGCCGAAGCCTTTCCCTCGTACTGGATGATGCTGTGAGCTTCCCACAGTCTCCTGGACGTCGACATCTCCGTCGATATATGATTAGGGTGACCAGATCCAGTACTGTGAAATAGAGGACAACAAAGGAAAAATTTGAGGACATTAAGGGAAAAAAGAGGACAAATCTAAAAGTAATGAAACCATATAAGATACAATAAAAATTGTTATGAACTTCAAAATGTATTAATTACATTAATAAACTTAGAACATTGCCACTGAAAATTTATATGATTCTGAAATTAAAAACATGAAATTACACTTTATTTGCATTTGTATTAATCTGAGGATGATATTCCTGCCAACAGTTTAGGTCTGTCCAAATTCTTTTGACCACTTCATAATAAATTGGTTCAATTTGGGTGTGCAGTCCATTGATCTGTAGGAGGACTGATGACGAATGGTATGGAATGCTAATGTTCCTCCCACAGCTAAAACGCGATTCGTTAATGCTGTAGTTGATGTGGAAAAATGCTTCTCTTTAGTTTGCGAACTACCGCAGCCTTGTACACTTTTTTGTGTGTTTATTTGAAGAAATGTGGCTATCCAAATTTTGAGAACGTACGAAATTAAAGGAAAATTTTATACAAATAACGCTGTTTTAATATTTATAATTTATTAACTAAAACAATAAATTATAGAACTTACCATGATTTGCTACCGAAACGAAAGTTGCAGTTGGGCAAAATCATTACGTCCAAGCTTGAAAGTAGGATATTTGGTTTTCAAAGCATCTGTAAACTTGCACTTTCTTTTAGGCATCTTGAATGCGATCAAATTTTAAACTGGCAAACAAACAACCACGCCACAAGACTGCCATTCAACGGAGCACAAACACAGAAACACATTCCCAAACCCAGCGTAGACCGGAAACAAAGATCGTAGCGCTGCACATCGGTCAAAAAGTAAACTATTTCCATGGTGCCAATATAAACTGCGAAAAACTAAAACATACATACATTCATACGATAATATAGTAAATTAATAAAAAGGAGGACATTTAGACAATTTTAAAAATTGTTCGCGGACAGAGACGTAAATTGGAGGACATGTCCGCGAAAAAGAGGACGTCTGGTCACCCTATATATGATGAGATTCTGGTAGATTAGATAATTCTATGGTCCGTATATCGGACCCAAACACTCGTACAACCACACTGGTTAAGTTTTACAAAAGTTAGGCCTCCACTCCACGGAACATCGGAGCGACTCCCGCGTGCCAACCGTACTCGTTGAGTTCTATACAGATAGTCCTTGTTCCACGGAACATCGGAGCGACCCCCGTGTACAACTGTACTCGTTAAGAACTACACAGATTGTCCTCGTTCCACGGAACACTGAACGATATATGCACCCGTCGCATCCCCACTCTTCATCCGACTTCTAGCTTGCGTGGTCTCCACTGATTGGCTGACCCACCACGCGATCTTCCCCTCCTCCGGGTCATTACACACGGCGCGGCGATGATGAAGTCGATTTCCGTTCCAACTATTCGCCTTTCCTTGACGCTGCGACCCAGGATTGCGTCATGCTTTCCGACAAGATTAAGCGTGTACTTGAATTCCCAGTGAGTCACGTCTCTCGATATACCCTAACTGACGAAAACTCAGTAAAATTCCGCAATCACATAACTTTCTATGATATTGTCGTTCGTAATAATTTGCTTGATAGCGTTTTCTAAGACATAGAAAACCTATCTGTATGCTTATAATTTTTATAAAATGCTCCGAAAATATCTTAATAATAATTATAATAAATTAATAATAAATTAACATGATAAATTCTCTTGGCTGAACAATTTGCCGCGTAAATAAATATAGAATGGCTTCCTACTGACTTATGCCAGTTGCATAAAAAAAAACTCGAAAAACACGTTACAAGGTAAAGAATTTTTTTCATCATGTATGGCGTTAGGCCCTTTGTCAAAACGTCAAACATAGTTTCAAAAAGGGGGCGTTAGCCCGAGTCCTAGGACACCTCGTTCACGTCTCTAGCGTTATGGGTTTGCGATATAGAGCAAAAAGTCTAAAATCATGGTCTTACCTCAACTTGGTTTTTCATTCCTGCTCAACACGAACATCCTCGGCAAGACGGCAACGCGACGAAAAAAATGACATCTCGCGCTCGTCTCGAGGCTTATTGGTTCGTGAGTTATCAGCAAAAATCACAAAAAAAAAATTGTTTCACCCAAAATCGAGTTTCCATTTTTTTAATATAACGAGTGGTCCATAGCAAAGAGGACGTCAGCCCGAGTCCTTGGACCCGTCGTACACGCCTCTGGCATCATTGATTCGCGAGATATAGCAAAACGTCTAAAATCACGTTTTTACCCCAAAAAACCGTGTTTCCAGCATTTCACCTTTTCGACGCCAACATTCCCGTAAAGAGAACAACGAGACGAAAAAGAATACGAATCCAAGCATGCCCTCCTAGCATCACTCCTTCCATTCCAAGGTCGCAGGGGCTCACAACTTCCTAAGTGTAGCAGCTCTCTCATCATCCCACTACAGTCAGGTTTTTATCCTAGAGACTTGAAATTTATTTTGGGGGTAGAGGGGTTAGGGACCATTGATTTACGTCAAATAAACTTTTTTGTAAAATTCCTACTTTCCAAAATATAGGATTTTCAAAATTCGAGTGTTTTCAAAAAAACATAAAAAGTAAAAAAGTGTTATTACAAAAAATAAAGGTCATAAAGACCATTCGTTTGAGCCATGGCACAACGTTCTATCATGTTTGGTTTTCAAACTATCACCTACTTTCGAAAAAACCTTTTCAAAAAAAATAAAAAATATAACGAGTGGTCCATAGGAAAGGAGACGTCAGCTCGAGTCCAATGACACCTCATTTGTCAACATCTGACCATGAGTTCAAGATATATTAATTATTTAACTTGAACACCGCCCGAGAAACGCCGAGTGCGTTAGAACCCCCCTTTCTCCCCTACTTATATATATAGAATTCATATATGTGGTTACATATATGGCTAAAACAATATTCATATAAGCGTTGCATTATGAATATGTTTTTAAAAGAGGTCATCATCATCATTTTGCACAGTTTCCAGCCACTGGCCGGGTCTGTTTGGAACACAAGCCTCTCCATCGTCTTCTGTCCTCACACCATCTCTCAGCCTCCACCCTTGACCAGTCTTCTCCTCTCTTCTTCACGCTTTCTTCCACCCCCTTCAGCCACCTGTCTCTCGGTCTCCCTCTCGGTCTCTTTCCTTCCCACTTCGTCTCGTGTATCCTCCTGGGTATCCCCTTCTCCTCCATTCGTTTTACATGTCCATACCATCTAAGTCTAGATTTCTCTATACCATCCTGTAGTGGTTCCTCCTTCATTAATTCTCTGGTCCTCTCATTTCTTATTCTGTCCATCTTTGTAGCTCCAATACTACTTCTCAAGAACCTAATCTCACTGGCCTGTATTTTGCTCTTCTCCCTTCCTTTCCTAACCCTGGTCTCCGAGGCATACGTCAGGATAGGGACGTAATACGTCCAATATATAATTTTTTTGCTGTTCTGAGGGACATCCTTGCTCCATAACATTTTTCTCACACTCCTCCGGAATGCTTCTGCCTGTCTCCCCGGCTCATTTATTTCTCTATCGTTTCTTCCATTATCTTGTATCAGGCTTCTCAGATACTTCAAACTCTCCACTTTCTTCAGTTGTTCCCCAGCAATTGTTATTCCCGTTGTGGCTCTTTCCTTCTTCCTTGTTGTGATCACCATCTCACTCTTATTTATGCAAAATTTCATCCCATATCCTTGTATTATTCCTTCCCACACGTCCAACTGTTCCTGTACCTCCTCCTTGTTTCCCCAAATCATCAAATCATCTGCAAACACCATTGCTTTCATCTTTCCTTCCCCAATTACTTGTGCCACTCGGGTCATTACGTCATTCATCACCACAATGAAAAGTAACGGTGACAGTGCAATTCCTTGTTTCAGGCCGTTTCTCTGTTCCAACCAGTCCGATCTCTCTCCTCCCACTTTCACACAGCTCACGCTTCCCTTATACATCTCCTTTATCCCCCTTATAGCCCATTTTTCTACTCCTCTATCCTCCAGGGACTTCCAAACTTTGTTTCTGCATATACTGTTGTTGTGTTGGCAGTAAGCACAAGAGTGTAGTGCAGTATCTTTGACATAGTCTTTGATATCAGTGAAGTTCAGTGTCAAAAACAATATGGTGTGTCTCGTGTGAATTGTGAATCTTTCCACAACAAATAATAAAATATGCATTCTAGAGGAGTCTATGTGATTTATTGAGAAGTGAACCTAACATTTTATGGCGACCGTGACAGGACTCATTCATAGTAAAAGGCTCCCGTGAAGAAAGAAGATGGAAAGACTCGCTAAAGAAAGAACCGTAAAGCGGCGGTTATTTACGCGCTCACACAATCAACTAATGACGTCGTTAGAAGATGATCAAACTGAAACGGAAAAAGTGCAAGTGCAACTTGAAATCCTTCAAGAAAAGTATGATGATATCTCTAATTTAGATGGATTAATATTTCAACAGATGATAGACGACGAGTGTGAGGATGACGAAATAGAAGCGGAATGTGAATCAGCTGATGATTACAAACACAAATTCCTTAGCTGTAGAACAAAAGCAACACGTTTTATGAATCCCGTTGTATCCATGACCCCTCCACAAAGTGTAGTGAATGACAATGTTTGTGATAAAAAGAAATATAGACTTCCAAGAATAGAATTCAAGAAATTTTCTGGCGAAATAATTGATTGGTTATATTTTTGGAGCCAGTTCCGTAAAATTCACGAGGATGAGGACATTGGGAAGGAAGATAAATTCCAATATTTAATTCAGGCTATGACAGAAGGTTCCAGAGCATATGAATTAGTTACTAGTTTTCCACCCACTGCCGAGAATTATGACAAAGCTATAGAGAGTCTTCAAGCTCGATTTGGTAGAGAGGACTTGCAGGTGGAAGTTTATGTTCGTGAATTGCTCAAACTAGTATTGACGAATGCAGTCAATTCCAAAGAAAGGCCAACACTGAGTAGCTTGTATGATAAATTAGAGTCACACCTCAGATCGCTGGAAAGTTTAGGCGTTACTACAGAAAAATGTACTGCAATGCTGTATCCCCTAATTGAATCATCTTTGCCAGAAGACCTATTAAGAGCATGGCAGAGGAATACTTCCTTCAGGTGTGATTCCATATCCAAAGATCGTTTGCAGCAGCTCATGGCTTTTCTTCAAAATGAAGTAGTAAGTGAAGAAAGAATTTCATTGGCTATGAAAGGGTTTAGTATTAGCACATCCCAAGGATCTAAGATTAAGGGAGACAAGAAACCAAGGGATGTCATTGAACCAAATATACCTACTGCTTCTGCTTTGTTTGCTGATGTTTCTAAGAGACAGGAGTGTGTTTTTTGTCTTAAACCTCATTCGAGCCCAGAGTGCATTAAAGCTCAAAAAATGACTGTAGGGGAGAAAAGGAAAATCTTAACTGATAAACACTGTTGCTTCAATTGTTTAAAGAAGGGCCATGCAAGTAGAGCTTGTAAATCGATTGTCAGGTGCATTTTGTTGGTGGTAAACATGTGGTATTAATGTGTTATAAGCTCCGTGACAAAGAAAATGAAAGTGTGTCCAAACAGAATTACGATGGAGACAGGAATTTGGTTCTCCAGGATGGCAATAATGTGGATAAGGCTTTAGCTAATGTGTCTTGTTCTCCTGAGGTGTACTTGCAAACCCTGGCAGTTGTCGTTAAAGGAAAGGGTAAACAAAAAACTGTACGAGCTGTCATTGATACTGGGTCTACTAAATCCTACATTGCACGTGACCTAGCCGAAGAAATGGGGTATCAGTCAATCAGGAAGGAAACGTTAATACATTCCTTGTTTGGTGGAGTACGTTCTCGAGAAGCAAAACACGACTGTTACAGAATAAGTTTAAAGCGATTGGAGGGAAACTATTCCAAGGAGCTGGAAGTTTTAAGCCAAGATATTATTTGTGAAGATGTCCCATATATTAAGAATGGTTCTTGGAGTGAGGAGATAAGGGATCTGAAAATATGTTTAACTGATGTACGAGAGCGAGGGCCTGTGCAGATTCTGATTGGGGCCGATAAGGCGGGTGAACTGCTCACTGGGAGGAAACATCAACTAAAATGTGGCCTAGTTTTGGTGGAGACTTCCCTAGGGTGGACACTAATGGGAAAAGTCATAGGTAACAAGGCCCAAAGGGATTCGGCATCATTATTAGTGTCATCATTGTTTTCCCAACATACAAGAATTTCTGATCTCTGGGACTTAGAAATTCTTGGAATTACTGACCCTGTTGTGAAAGAATCTATCGTCGAGAGGAATGAGCGTGTTAGAAATAACTTCCTTGAGACTGCACGACTAAATGAAGATAACAGATATGAAGTGTGTCTGCCTTGGAGTGAACAACATCCATCTCTCCCTGACAACAGAGAAATTGCTCAGCACAGATTAGAAATCACTACAAAGAAACTACAAGCTGAACAACATTATCAGGAGTATGATAATGTCTTACGAAGTTGGTTGGAGCAAGGAATCAATGAGAGGGTACCTGAAGAAGAACTGAAGAATAGTGGACACTATCTACCTCACCGACCTGTCTTCAAAGAAAACAGCACCACCAAGATCAGGCCTGTTTTTGATGCCTCGGCGAAGCAGAGAAACGCTCCATCTCTGAACGAATGTATTGAAAAAGGGCCTAACTTCATAGAGTTGATCCCTAGTTCGCTACTGAAGTTCAGAGAAAATGAGATCGGTGTGACGGCTGATGTAGAAAAAGCATTTCTTCAAATAAGTGTCAATCCTAGAGACCGTGATTTTCTGAGATTCCTTTGGTGGGAGGAGGAATGTACAGGGAAGGTAGAAGTGTTCCGTCACAATAGAGTTGTCTTTGGACTTGCATGTTCTCCGTTCCTATTGTCGGCAACCATCAAACTCCACTTGAACGAGTTGAAGAGACAAACAGTCGATAATAGTTCCTACTCAACTTCAACAATAGAAAGATTGGAAGAATGTTTTTATGTGGATAACTGTGCTATTAGTGTTAACAACAGAAATGACCTTCATTCATTCATGCGAGAGGCAAGCATAATAATGGATAAGGCATCTTTCAATCTCCGAGGGTGGGAGTATTCTCAGGATGGTACAGTTGAAAATCTTACTCATGTGCTAGGGCTCATTTGGAATAAAGGAGAAGATACCATTGAACTGAATCTAACTCATGTTAACGATTTCAAATATGATGTAATCACCAAAAGAGCTATACTAGGAGCTGCACATAAGGTGTTTGACCCTTTTGGCTTCTCATGTCCGGTATTTCTCTGTCCAAAATTAATCTTGCAAGAACTATGGGCCACTGACTTGGGTTGGGACACCAGAGTAGACGAAACAACAAAGAGAAGATTCATGAAGTGGTTGGCAGAACTACCTCAGCTGTCTGAGATTAAGATTCCTAGATGTTTGATCGGTAGTGTCCAGTCGGTTGAAGATATATCTCTTCACGTGTTCTGCGACGCCAGTCAAACTGCGTATGCTGCAGTTATATTCTTGCGAATACAAAGGGTTGACAATATAGAGCTACGATTTGTACAAGCCAAGACAAGAGTGGCACCCAAGAAGAGTATCACCATACCACGCCTGGAATTACTAGCAGCTACAATAGGGGTTCGACTAGTGACGTCAGTACTGCCAACATTAACTGCAAAAGAAATCGTTACTTATTATTGGAGTGACTCATCGACTGTGTTGTCCTGGATCAAGTTAGACGAACCTTGGGGGACCTTCGTTTGGAACAGAGTGCAAGAAATTCGAAGACTGTCCAGAATAGAACAGTGGCGTCATGTTCCAGGAACCATGAATCCGGCTGACCTGGCATCAAGGGGATGTAGCACAAAACAGTTACTTCAACAGAGATGGTGGGAAGGGCCAAAATGGCTAAAAGAATCCAATACACAATGGCCTAGCCCCGAAATTTCAACAAACGATGATGAAGTCTTCCAAGAAAGAAAAAAGAAAGTCAACACTATGACGGTGTTAGAAGACAAGTCCAATACCCAAGAATGGCACCTTGACTATTTCTCAAGTTTCCGTAGAACAGTTCGTATGATAGGATGGATCTTGAGGTTTCTGTATAATTGTCGACAGAAAAATAATAGAAGAACCACCGAACTATCCATTGAAGAAACCACAGAAGCAGAAAAAGTCGTGATGAAGTTCATACAAAAGGAGTGTTTTGTTGGTGAAAAGGATGAAAGATTCAACTCACTATGTGTTTTCATGGATGATGAGGGAGTGATGAGACTGAAAACAAAAATTATATCACGCAAAGATGATTATGCTTTCCGTTGTCCTGCTATCCTTCCTGCGAAGCATACAGCAGTTCACGCTCTCATTAGGGAGAAGCACAAAGACTTATGTCATGCTGGAACCCAGATTCTGCTCAGTGGGCTCAGACAGAAATATTGGATCCTTGGAGGAAGGAGAACGGTGAAGGGTGCAATTAAAACATGTGTTGTCTGCAGGAGGTACCATGGAAAACATCTTGAAGCAGAACAAACTCATCTCCCCATAGACAGAGTAAGAGAAGCCTCAATTTTTGAAATAACAGGGGTCGACTTTGCCGGGCCTCTGATTTTGAAAGGTGGAGAGAAAGCCTGGGTCTGTCTGTTCACGTGTGCGGTTTTTCGTGCAGTACACCTGGAGTTAGTAACATCTTTGGCTACTGCAACATTCCTCGAAGCTTTTCGGCGCTTCGTGTCCAGACGTGGAAGGCCAATGATTGTCTATAGTGACAATGGGACAAACTTTTAAGGCACCTGCAATATGTTGGAGACAATTCAGTGGGATAAAATTGCTGAATATAGTTCTGTACACCAAATAAAATGGAAATTCAATCCTCCCACTGCAGCATGGTGGGGAGGATGGTGGGAGAGGCTGATTGGTGTCCTCAAACAAATGCTCAGGAAAGTTCTGGGAAGGTCATGTCTGTCGTACCAAGAAATGATGACTGTTCTGTGTGACATTGAAGCTGTCATGAATTCACGACCACTTACTTACCTGTCCAATGATGGAGAAGACTTGATGGCTATCACCCCTGCAATGTTCCTACAGGAAGTCAAGGAGATTGGAATGCCCGATATCGACATGATCGAGGACATAAAACTTGACAGAAGATTCAGGTACAGACAGAAAGTAAAGGAAACATTAAGGGTAAGATTCAGGAATGAATATCTTGGACAGTTAATACAGAAGAACCACATTAGGAAAAGTCATCACAAACCCTGTGTAGGTGAAGTAGTACTGGTAGCCAGTGACAACACAAAGAGACTAGACTGGCCGCTGGCAAGAGTGACGGAGGTCATCCCTGGCAAAGGTGGTGTCGTGAGAGTTGTTCGCTTGGCGACTACAAAAGGAGAGCTACTGAGGCCAGTACAGAGGGTGTATCCACTTGAAGTGACATCTGGAGAAGATCATGCTTTAAGACTGCAAGTTGAGCGGAATGAAAATGAGAAGAAGGAGAAAAATCCAAAGACTGTTAAACCATCTACTAATACTTCTGATCTCATCAAAACCAGTAGTGGGAGAGTGGTGGTTAAACCAAAGAGATATTTTGAGTGACTTATTTATTTATGTGTTCATTTATTTTGTGAAAATATATGTGTTATGTTATTTTATTGTTTTGTTGAGTTGTTTCCACAACTCAAGGTGGGAGAATGTTGTGTTGGCAGTAAGCACAAGAGTGTAGTGCAGTATCTTTGACATAGTCTTTGATATGAGTGAAGTTCAGTGTCAAAAACAATATGGTGTGTCTCGTGTGAATTGTGAATCTTTCCACAACAAATAATAAAATATGCATTCTAGAGGAGTCTATGTGATTTATTGAGAAGTGAACCTAACAACTGTCATATGCTTTCTCATTGTCCAGGAAGGCCATCAGTAGAGGTAAATACCCAAAATGCCTGGGCATTTATGGGTTTTGGGTATTTGCCCGAACATTTATCCTGGGCATTTGCCCCGACTTATAAATGCCGAGTCATTTTACATCACTAGTCACTCCAAGCACTTGGCTTAGTGTGCGAACTATGCAAATATGTCTCATCAGTGTAACAATAGGCCTACCCTGCTCTCGGTACGGCCTAATGCTCTGTAAGTACTGGATACGTAGGAGCCTTATGTCAGGCTTCTCGGTAACTATTATACGCATGTCTTCTGTCTTCCTCCATCTAGAACCTGGACCTCGAACTATCTTGCTTAATGTTCGTACACCACTTCTTTCTGTGGGGATTTTTGAAAGATAGGGTGTACATCCCTCCCCTACCTGCAAATCTTGATGAACTGAGACATCGCATCACAACACCCATCGCTTCTGTTACCCCGGAAATGCTGGTTTATACGTAGTGGGAAATTGACTTCCGTTGGGATGTGTCCAGTATGACAAATGGTGCACATGTTGAGCCGTAATGGATTTGTCAAAAAAAATGAAGTGTTTCGCTATGTAATGACACATAAACCAAGTCTGTAAGTGGTTCCAAAAAGTAATTACACATTATTGAAGTTGTAGACTACATCAAGAATCACCCTGTATGCTTTAAACTACACTAAATAGTATTGTGGTTTTAATGATGCTGTACTCACATTTGTTTCACTCCTTCATTATGAGGGAATAAAATACACATTTTAGAAGACGAACTAGCGAGGGATTATCTCTAGCAGATCAACAATACTAAAAAAATAAGAAAGAGTCAGAGATAAAATATATACACGTAAAGGTTCTCTTTACGTCAGAGATAAAACATATACCGGTACAAGTAAACGTTATTCCCGCTAGATGTCTCCGCCACATACTCCCTCCCCAGCGACAACGGAGAGATATCGTGATGGGAATCGAACAGTTCTTCCAGAACGAGTGTAGGACTCTTTCAGTTGAGTCTGTGGGATGCAGATGTCCCTATGAATCTGCTGTTGGCTACTGGCACAAGTTGTGGTAGCTGTGCCAGTGTATTCACTATTTAGTAGAAATGCTGGTTTAAGTCTATCAATACAAATAGTCTCTTCACCATGGTTGGTAATAACCACAAAGTGTTTGTCGGAGCGAGATATTACACGGAATGGTCCATCGTAGATAGGCTGCAAGGGTTTACAATGAGAGTCATGCCGGATGAACACATGAGAAGAACGCAACAGTTCAGGATGTATAAATGTTCTTTTAACAGCATGATGTTTTGGTTGGACTGGGCGTAAGGATTGAACATGCTGTTTGAGCTTGAGGACGAAAGCAGGAAGGTCTGTCGGTGGTGATTCTTCAAAGAAGTCTGCTGGTAGGCGAATAGGCTCTCCATAAATGACTGCAGCTGAGGAGGAATTCAGGTGAGGTATGATGAGTGATCTGAGGCCTAGCAGGACTGTTGGAAGTTGGGGTACCCAGCTGTTGGTTAACTGAGTCCGAAGTGCGCCTTCGAGCTGGCGGTGCCAACGTTCTATTTTCCCATTTACTGCAGGATGGTAAGCTGTCGTTTTAATGTGGTGTATGCCCCGTATTTTCATCAGATGACTGAATAACGTGCAGTCAAACTGCTTGCCACGGTCAGTTGTGATGACGGCTGGTACACCAAATCTAGCTATCCAAAAGTATAGGATGGCATGAGCTACTGATTCTGCTGTTATGTCCTTTAATGGTATAGCCTCTGGCCAACTTGAAAATCGATCGATAATTGTAAGGATATATGTATATCCTTCAGATGGTGGAAGGGGGCCAACAATATCCGCATGTATGTGAAAGAAGCGTCGTTCCACTGGATCATATGTATTAATTGCACTGTTGGTATGTCTGGTAACCCTGGAGCGCTGGCAGGCTATGCAGCATCTTGTCCAGAGTTTGGTATCTGCCATGAGTGATGGCCATACATATATTTTCTGTAGAAGTGTGGTAGATGCTTTAATTCCTGGGTGCGTCATATTATGAGGCATCCAAATGCAAGCTTGCTGAATTGGATAGGTTAATATGGCCGCACCTCTCCTGTTGAAACATCAATGACTAGTTCTGCTCCGGATGGTAAATTGATGGTCTTGAATTGAAGAGATGTGGTAGTTGATTGTAGCAGAGCTTTTAGGTCTTGATCGGATGCCTGTGCTTTAGCTACATCATCAATTGACAATTGTGATGTAATGAAGATAGATGAGATGCGGGAGAAAAAAATCTGCTGGAATGTTATCCTTTCCCGGAAGATACTTCAAGTCAGTTGTAAATTGGCCTATAATATCCAACTGTCGGAGTTGCCGTGGAGATGCTTTATCTAGGCGCTGCTGAAATGCGAACGTTAGAGGTTTGTGGTCTGTAAAAATAAATGGCGGAAGTACTTTATTGCAGAATAGGCAGCGAGAAGCTCACGATTATATGTGCTGTACCCTTTTTGTGTGTCATTTAGAGTCTTTGAGAAAAATGCAAGAGGTTCTGCTGTACCATCACGGATTTGATGTAGTGAGGCTCCAATCGAAAAGTCGGAAGCGTCAACCGTCAATGCCAATGGTAGATCACTTGAGGGATGTGCAAGTAGGGTAGCATCAGCAATTTGTTTCTTCAGGTTGTTAAAAGCTTGAACAGCCTCTGGAGTCCATTTAACTGCCCTGCGGTCACGCTTGCGTGTGTCCTTACATAGCCTGAAGAGGCTCTGCTGGGTCTTTGCCGCATTTGGAAGTGACCGACGATAAAAGTTTACCAATCCCAGGAATCGTCTTAGATCAACGATTGTACTAGGTTGTGGATATGAAAGAATAGCTTCAACTCGATCAGGTAATGGTTTGATTCCTGTAGACGTAACAGAGTACCCTAAGAAGGACATTTCAGAGGCCCCAAAAATACATTTGGACAGGTTTACATTGATAGAATATTTATCTAGGTGTTCCAGAAGCAATTTCAGGTGAATCTCATGCTCCTGCTCATCGACAGACGCTATGAGAATGATAGATAGATACATAGATTTATATTAATTCCATTTGATCAAATACATGCATTCAATACATTTTTGATATAGGACACGTCAGAATTTACATCTATAAAATAAAAGAACTAACAGGTATATATTACTAATATTATAACTATTTAACTTATTATAATAGCAAATCTTAATAGCTACAATCTTATTGCACAACTATTTACACCTCACTCTATTATCATAATATGAAAAATACAACAACATACAGCTAGGTATTACAATTAAATTAAAAAAATAAAATATAATTATAGATTTCATCGCTCCTATACGCTAAGATATTCAACTACTGAGTAAAAACAATGGCACTGCAGATAAGCTTTCAACATTCTATCAAAGGTTTTTATTTTTGGGGCCAGTTTTATATACTGGGGGTAGTTTATTGTAAGATTTAACTCCAGTGTGAAAAGTTCCTTTTTGATATATGCTTGTGTGTGTGTGTGAAATATGAATGTTTTGATTTTGTCTTGTGTTATGCCTATGAACATCATTGTTTGTTTTAAGAAAAAACATCTTTATTCATTAAATTCTTTTTAAAAACATAATACTTTCAAAGATATATATGCAGGGCAGTGGGAGAATGTTTAAATCTTTAAACAGAGGTCTACATGATTCTCTAGTTTACATTTGCCATAATTCTAATCGCCCTCTTTTGTATCCTAAACGTGCTTAGTACATCTGGCGACATACCCCAAAATATGATCCCATATCTTAAGTATGAATGGAAATAAGCAAAATAAGTATTTCTTAATGTGTGAATGCTAGTGCAGGTTTTCAAAATACGTAACGCAAAGCACATCGAGTTCAGTTTAGTATTCAGATATTGTATATGTTTATTCCATTTCAAGTCTTGTTGTATCCATAGTCCTAAAAACTTTGTTTCTGATTTATTTTCTATTTGATGACCATTTAATGTTATATTGGGTTTCGCAGGATTCCTATTCTGTATAGTGTGGGAATTTAGACATACTGTTTTTTATAGTTTATTATGAGGCGATTATCTTGTGACCATTTGGTTAACTCTCCTGTAACGGAGTCAGCAGACTGCTGTATGACCTGTTTAGTTTCACCTTTTATTACGAGTGTTGTATCGTCCGCAAACAAAATTTCCTTATGTGAATGAACGTTCTGTGTTATATCATTGATATATAGAAGAAAGAGTAGTGGGCCCAAAACCGATCCCTGGGGTACTCCAAATTCAATAATTCCCTCATTGGACAATGTTTCATTAAGTAATTTGGTTCCATCATCCTTGTGTCTCAAGCTTACTATTTGTTTACGCCTTGTTAAGTAAGACTCGATCCATTTATTAGCTAGACCTCTAACACCATATTGATTTAGTGTGGTAAGGAGGATTTTATGGTCAACAACATCAAATGCTTTCGATAAATCCAAGAATAGGCCAGTTACATATTCCTTATTGTCAATTAATTTCAGTATACAATTACTACATTCGTAAATTGCTGTCTGTGTAGATTTTTCAGTTCTGAATCCATGTTGTGAGTTTGATAATATATTTTTTTTCTATGAAACTTATCAGTCTCTTATACATAATTTTTTCCACAATTTTTGCAATACCAGTTGGTAAGGTAATAGGACGATAGTTATCTAATTCATCTTTTGAACCGTTTTTGTGCACTGGAATTACTTTTGACAACTTCAAAATATCCGGGTAAGTTCCTGAGAGAACTGAACTGTTTATTAAGTGCGTAAGTGGATTTATTATATTTTCTGCACATTTCTTTAAAATTGCATCAGGGATGCCATCAATGCCAGCACAGAATTTATTTTTTAGCTCTTTTATAACTATTCTTACCTCTTCACTTGTGACATGATTTATAAATAAAGAATCACTGCATATATTTATTTTATTATTAGAATTTAGTGTATTTACCTGTGATTTATTTAATAATTTTTGTGGAATTTC
This sequence comes from Meconema thalassinum, assembly GCA_946902985.2. Taxonomy (NCBI): domain Eukaryota; kingdom Metazoa; phylum Arthropoda; class Insecta; order Orthoptera; family Tettigoniidae; genus Meconema; species Meconema thalassinum. The sequence continues at coordinate 348,024,225 of OX336390.1, forward strand.
CAGAAAATAGTCATTAAAAGTGTTTGCTATTTCCTCTGGATTATTAATCACATTATTATTTCTGGTCAGTGTAATGTTCCTTTGTATTTTAGCAGATTTTCCAGTTTCTTTCTTTATCACGGACCACATAGCCCTGTTTTTATTAGATGATTGGGAAATAAAATTATCATTATGCATTTTCTTTGCTAGTCTTATTACCTTATTTAATATGCTAGTGTATTTTTGTAGTATAAATTGAATTCAGGTGTTGTGTGGTATTGTTTATATAATTTGTGCAGAAATTTCTTTCTTTGACATGAATTTATGATCCCTGTTGTTATCCAATTGCTAGTTTTGTTATTTTGAACAGTTCTTCGTTTAAAGGGGAATGCTATTTCAAAATAGTGTTTTAGGGTACTGTTAAATGCATTAAATTTATCATTTACATTTTCTAGTTCATAAATTTCTGACCATGTTTCCTTAGTTAATAAGTCATTGAAATATGTAACATTTGATTCAGTGAATGACCTGCACTTTGATTTTACTCCATTATCATTATTATTGATTGTTTCGGATACTTCAAAACTCAGTATTTGTCCATGGTGGTCACTAAAACCCGGACAATAGACTTCTATTGAATGGTGATATTTATCTGTATTTATAAAAATTTGATCAGGAGTGGTTTTACTAAATTTTGTTATTCTTCTTGGGGTATTTACTGTAGGTTTCAGTCCATAGGAAATTAGTAACGGTGTTAATAATTCACAATTTCTATCACATTTTAAGAAATCCACATTTACATCCCCACAAATTATTATATCGAAATTTACTTTGCTCATGTTATTGAGTAACAATTCTAATTTATCTATAAATAAAGGAAACTTTCCTGACGGAGAAAGTTATACGCATACAATTATTAACTTAAACTGCTGTATTTTTACAGCAGAGAATTCAAAATCCTGTTCCATAATTAGATAATCATAAGCTGTTATCTGTTCATGATCTAAATTATTTCTTAAGAAGATACAAGTACCACCATGGCTAATATTATTTCTAGAGTATTTACTATCTTGTATAAACCCTGGGAATTGAATTAATTCGAGTTGTTCCTCTTTCAGCCAATGTTCTGAAATGCATAGTGCTGAGATGTCTTTAAGTTCATTTTTAAGCATTAGATTTATGTAATCAATTTTATTATAAAGAGACTGGACATTCTGGTGGTAAATTTTGAATTTGTTACTTTTGCAAGTTTGTGTTGGTGATTTATTTACATTATTATTATCATAATTGTTATTATTATTGTTGCTAGACAAATCCGAAATACCGTTGATACACTCCGTTAAATTTGACTTCAAAAGATCTGATTGCCAAACCTCACGTTTGGCTTCTTCTACCAGTTTCCCTCCTGCCACTCTAATGATATTACTGTTGAATTATTCTTACCATTTGAATTTACAATTTTGCAGATTTCATCACTAAGATACTCTTTTCCTAATCTATTTAAGTGTAGGCCATGCCGAGTGTGGAACTTCCTGTCTAATTTACTTACATCTACAATTTGGACATTTGGAAAACTCTTACAAATTTTATGAATTTTTCCATTTGTAGCCTCTATTTCTACATTTACACATGATTTGGGAATTAAATCGTACCTCTGCGGAATGTTTACAATAATGACATTTGTTTTTTGCATGGATAGCAATGTACCCTTTAAATCTTTGATTACCTTTTTACTCTCATTTCTATAGACGTCGTTTGCTCCAGCGATGATCACTGCGTGGTCCTTTGCAGTAAGGGACGCACACTCTCCTATCATTCCGTTCGTGACCTCTGCAATTTGAGCTCCTGGCTTTACTGTCGAAGTGACCTCCATTTCTCTGCTTCTCTCCAATACGCTTGCTGCTACATCTCGCCCATGGCTATCTGCAAATATCCGCATCTTCCTAGATTTTCTCTTTATCACTTTCTTCTTTTCTTCTTGAGGAAAGTCATCATTTTCTTCGACAAGCACTCCAAATGAATTTGAGACGAGAATTTCAGTTACATGTACTCCATTTATAGGCCTAGGCTTATTCAATCTTACCGTACCAGCAATCACTGTCGACCAAGTTTCCTTGCTTTCCACTCTGTTTCATTTTAATTTATTCATCTCTTCCATTAACTTAGCAGTATCTTCCTTTAACAGCTTTATAATTTCGTCTTTTGAGGACAGTTCGTTTCTCAGGTTATGACATTCGCATGACGGTAGCGGTAGGCCTACATTACGACAATCGGTTTCACTTTTCTCCTCATTCAATTTTACCTGGGATATTGTGATGATTTTATTTGCATTTTTTACTTTTATTTTGCACGACGAGCATAAATCCGTTACGGTTACACTACCTGACGAGACACTAACACTGTTTACTGTCGTCATACTAGAGATGTAAGTTAGCCTAGATGTTTACACCAAATTACACTAAATTTATTTTAATTATTACTACCTAATAGAATTAATCTAATTTCATACCAATAAAGAAGAATGTGAAATACGTATATCTTCCAATCGGGTGAAGTCTCGTAAAAGCACCACTGCTCTACTTGGTTCAAACAGTGATTGAAGAAGTCACCGAATCTTTGGATACACGTTCCCACAACTTAGTTTAAGTTTATTAAATTATCAAAAAGAATTTCTAAATACTATCAATATTCCTTATTACACTTGATCTAAGGAAAGTAAATTTATAGATTTTAAACCTCTGTTATAATATTTTACCACTTTTAACAAATATTTACACTAGCTGCTATTTCACTACACTTTCACTGTGACGCCATCTTGCCAAAAAAAAAAAAAGGTAGCAGAAAACAAAGTCTAAATCTCTCAAAATGACGTCGATATACCTTTGAAATGATTGTGCTGCATTGCAAAGCCCAAATGGAAGTTTAAGAAATTCAAAGAGGCCGAAAGGAGTGATGACAGCAGTTTTAGGTATATCCTCTTCAGCGACTGGAATGTGGTGAAAAGCTCGAATCAAATCTATTTTGGAGAAAACTGTTTTGCCACATAAGCGGCTGTTGAAGTCCTGTAGATGTGGAATAGGGTATCGGTCTGGAATAGTTTTTGCATTTAGGGCCCTGTAGTCTCCACAAGGTCGCCAGGAACCATTACTTTTAGGAACTAAATGGAGTGGGCTGAACCAAGGGCTCTTGGAAGGTCTACATATACCTAGATTTATCATTTTCTGAAACTCCATCTTTGCTTGTGCTAGCTTATCTGGGGATAGTCGTCTAGCCTTGGCCGAAACTTGAGGGCCTATCGTTGAAATGGTATGAAAGAATGTGATATCGGGTGCACAATAATTGGGGCTGTCATGAAATATATTTGGATAATTTCCCAATAGACTGGATACTTATTCTGAGGGTCAAGTAAATGGATGCTCTCTGAAATTAGACGTTTAACTGGCACTGCAGAGGTGGACATACTGGTGGCGCTATCAATAAGACGTTTATGTTTGACATCGATAAGCAGTTCATAGTTGTTAAGGAAATCAGCACCAATGATAGCGTGTTGGACATCAGCGATGATGAATGGCCAGCAAAATGGACGTCTTAGATTGAGGTTAAGTTGCATTAAACGCTCGCCGTAGGTTTTAATTGGTGTGCCGTTAGCCGCATAAAGTATTCGTTTACATGTCTGCTTTCTGTCGTGTGCAGTGGGCGGTAGGACTGACACATCTGCTCCTGTATCAACCAGGAATCGTGTACCAGAGGAACGGTCTGTTACAAATACACGGCGAGAATTTCCTTGGCCCACATCACTATGTGCCGCGTCTAGCGAGGGGCCTGAGCATTTCCCGAAGCAGAGGAGGCTGTGTTATATGAGCATGGGCTGACACACTTCCTAGCTTTGACTTGGTATGTGAAATGGTACCAACATAATGAACTATCTGGTCGATATTGGCGATAAGGTGATCTAGGTCTAGATCGAGCTCTCGTTCGATGACGGGTTGTATGTGGGTTCGAAATCAGACTGTTTATAGATAATGTAAGTTGTTCTAATTGTGACTCTAGTCTAAAAATCCTGTCCACCTGCTGCGTATGAGGTTCTGTGGCGGGTTAGCGAGATTGAATCACCGATAGAAATTGCGAGGGGTTTGAGAAATCTAAAATTCTATCAGCTAATGCGGCCAGGTTGTCTAGAGTATCGTTGCAGGATGCTAGTATCGATCTTAAATTAACTGGCAGTCGTTGCAGAAAGATTGTGTGTAGAAAATCATCCTTGACCTGTGTCCCCGCAAGGGCGCGCATTTCTCGTAAAAGCTGGCTTGGCTTTTTGTCTCCTAAGTCAAGCTCTGTGAGTAATTTCGTCACTTTCCGTCCTTCTGATTCTTCAAATTCAGCAATTAACCGGACCTTCAGGTCTAAGAAAGGCGTATTCGAACGTAGTCTTACTAACAAATCACTTATAAGTTCGGCAACCTCTGGCTCCAGTGAGCCGATAACAGTTGAACTTCGTAAGCTCTTGTGTAATGTTAGCCGTAGCAAATTGGGCCTCGATCTGCAGTAGCCAAACCTTAACATTTTTACGCCAAATTGGCGGGAGTTTAATTGACACTCGTGAAATTTCAGGTTCGTTATGAGATGTAGGCATACCTGATAGCGTCGCATCGGTTGGTGTGTTGTCCGTGCGAGGCATGGTCAATGTCGTTATTTTATTACACGATAATTTAACATTCACTCAAATATCACGTCGGGGTCACCACTGTGGTTTTAATGATGCTGGACTCACATTTGTTTGACTCCTTTCTTATGAAGGAATAAAATACACATTTTAGAAGACGAACTAGCGAGGGATTATCTCTAGCAGATCAGCAATACTATAAAAATAAGAAAGAGTCAGAGATAAAATATATACACGTAAATGTTCTCTTTTCGTCAGATATAAAACATATACCGGTACAAGTAAACGTTATTCCCGCTAGATGTCTCCGCCACAGTATTAAACATTTTTAATTTGTGAAGTTTTCAATTTTATTTAACTTTAAATGCATTTTTCTCAGTTAAGGTTTGATGTTGGTTGGTTCTTTTCTGCATAATACGGTCCAATTACAGCATCCGGAAATTGGTAGACTATGCCGTAAATCTGCAACCGTGGTCACCTTAGGAACTCTGTGTACATCTAATCAAATTTCCTGATATAGAACTTGCCACAGAGAAACCTAGCAAGGTGCCACGCCTACTTTATGACATGAGCTATCAAGTTAGATTCCGACTGGCCGTATGGCTCTAGGCTGATCAATATATATCTGATGGTATTGGGTACTAAAGAGAGCTAGACAGCTCGGATGTTCTAGCATTTGAAACAGACTGGCAGTATGTGCCAGTAGTAAGAGGTGGAACACCCGAAGACTGGAAACTGGGCTTCGAAAGCACCCTTTTTTCAGCCCAAACACACAATGGTTGATACTGTCCAGAATTTTCATCCGAACCAATGCTGTTCACCATGCAAAACAAATCTGACCTAGGGCTTACGCCCCAGGCCCCAATACAATCAGTAATTTTCGCCCAGACAGTCATCTAAACAAGTAGCGACCAATGGTTTAGTCGAGACACCCATTTTAGTTCATCAGTATTTTTGTCCATACAGTCGCCAAACCTCGCTACGGGGAATTGCGTTAAAGTGAAGGTGGCACCATTGCCTCATACAAGCATTATTTACAAATACTACACAAAAGCCCAATTATTTCTTTTTTTTACATAATTACGTTACGTGTGTTGTCTTGTGTATTTTGTATCGGACATGTTGGCAACTACTAACGTCAATGTGTGAGCACTCGCTACGGCTGTTTCACATATTAAATACGCTGACGAACACAGCAATAAACAATAAATTAAAAACCACACATTTATGTGATTTAGCACATATATCCGGTGTAGTCAGTGCGGAGGTGATCAACACTTGCACTACTGTGTGTCTTTCTGACCTCACCTCGTTTGCTTTATGCTGCGCTCGCTTCTTTGAGGCATTACATACAAAAACAAACCTAACCTGGAGCTAATTTCACCCCAGACCCCCTTGCTTGTGGTACAATCAGTAATTTTCGGTCAGACAGAAGCCAATAGATTCTCGCTCACTACACATGACCTGTGTCGTGTATTTTGTGTAACATACATTGGAAACGGTGACATAACGTCAACATATACACCTGTGTGAGTCACTTGAAGACACCTAATGTGCCTCTTTCAGAAGCAGTTGAGCAACGACAAGCTATGGCAATTGCCGTCAATGAATGAACAAGAAATAACGACTTAAGTCACATGTTGACGTAATTTAGCACATATTTTCATTACAGTAGTGATAAAGGATTGTAATTGTAATCCTAGTGACACCTCGTCGATGTTTAAAATAACTAACTAGGCTAATTTAAAATATATCAGCTCGTTTGACGAATACCATTAATTCTTGTGGAAACGTACCAGTGTCAAGACAGACCCATATCGAACCAAGAGGTCTCATGACTAGAGAACCAAAAATCATTAGACCTAGAACTATTTAAATGACAAGCCAATTAAGTCAATTTGACCCAATAAATCACAATTGTATTTTTAAACAGAATGAAAGTACATTAAACAGCTTAAGACTTACCATACTAAACATCAAAGGTAGCATATATAGAAGCGAGGAAACTCAATTATGTAAGTATTTTTTCAGTTGACTATGTCATATCAATTCCTTTTAGATATTTCATTGAACGTATTAAGGGGTACCGAAACTATCGTCTGAGGTCAACCAGTTGACTAACTTTAAGATAAGTCGAAGTTAATAAATTAAATTCACCCAAGAAAAATTAAATATTCTTCCATCAATTCTCAGCGTAATTAAAATGTGACCATCCGATCCCAATTCCCAACATGGAGTGCCTCTTTCAACTGTTCACCCCGCAAACTCAATGTCAATAATCCGCCTCAAGTGAAACAATAAGCCCTAGTTGTCAACGCAACCAAATCCAAAGAAATAAATATAATATATACATCGTCGTAGATGTTTTAAAACAGACTCAAATGAGTATACTGATTTGGCAAGACAGGAGGAAATAATTTAAAGCAACTAAGAAGAAAGGTTAGAACTGTCTTGCCAATGACCAAAATGTTCGCCAAGAACGTGGACAGAAATGTCAGGACTGGCTTAATAAAAGAAAAACCCCTACACATTAATAAACATAGGTCAAACAATAAATTACAGATCAAATAGGTAACCCACGTGAAAGGAAGCAAAACCATACATTCAACCAACCAACAACAGCACACGAACTTTCACTAGAATAAAAACATTATGCTTTCTAGCCGCAAGCGAAGGTCAAGACGAACAGTTCTACCAACTTAGGAAGAAAACTTGCTAACCGAAAACATATCCAATCACCACAATCACTCAAATAAACACACCACAAATGAAGGAACTTATCTCTATAGAACAACACAAATCGCAAAAGATCTGAGAGAATATGCCCATCACTGCCACACCAACCAAACTAAAAGACACACAGTCATTCATGCATTTTTTCACTTTATCAAGCAAACACATTTGAACTGCCTCACATACTGAACAACCACTACGTCCATCAAATCACCTTATCAATGGCATAACCTTTTCAATCTATCTTACAAAAAACATACCTAATTCTGTCGTCACTGTTTGTCACATAATATATAGCCTATATATAAAAGATTTCCAAATATCCACCGGAGATGTGTTTCTGTTTGTTCCACAGATGTAATTCGGAACATCACCAGTCTAGGCGTCTAGCCCAAAGGCTAGGCCTGACGCCAACCTCTTCACTAAATGTAGCTACATCTTGTCTAGTCCAGATCACGATGAATAATAATTTTTCCCAACAAAGTAAATAAGTGTTGTCAAGGGAAACCAACAAGAGATGTTCTTTTTTCGAACCAATCCTTTTGAATATCCAACAGCGTCCCCATCTTGCGGACAAGGTTAGTACTCAGTAGAATAAAAAGTCACCGCTAGAAGGCGTTGAAGTCACTTTTCGAGAACCAAGACATCTCAAATCCCCAACAGAGAGCGTTGGCTCACTGAAAATCAAACTTAGTCAAGTAGCCCCCTTTTTTTATAAGTTATTTCCAAGGAAGAATCACAATAGTCTGAAACTATTGTCTCACCTAGAATATAAAATATGGTATGAAAATCATGAAAATGACGTGCATTACCTAGTGCAACTGCAGGATCCAGCTTCATCACTCCCTAACAATTGCCAAAAAGAAATGACGGACCATTAGTGAATTACATGCGCGTGGAACACATTACGTGTCAGTACATCTGCAATTTAATTATTTAGTATCAGTCAAGACATGCACTCGGCCGTATCACTTGTTAATTACAGGTAAAAACAACTTAAGATGGTTTCCTATCACAGTGTGTGCATGAGTAGAACATTCTACACTTAATTAAAAATCGTGAATTAGACAAGTTCAACTCTATATTAGACCCTTCCTTGGATTACGTGTGCTATGAGGCAGTCAGTGCGACAGCTTATCAATTCATTGTAGTAATACTCAAAAGATACCTACTGTATAGCTATAGAAGACTTCAATTTCAGGGTTTTACGACAGAATGGCCATGTAACCTCTATGCGAGACTAACCGGATTCCGTTTTATTATTCTTATTATATTTACATAATTCAAGCACATATTTTCTGTTCAGCAGTGATACTGGACAGTAATTTCAATTGGTAACGACTCCCAGAATATGAAATAAGACCATCGGCTGCAATAAATAATTATTATTAAGGCCCGGAAGTTCATACAAATTCATATTTTTGCATATTTATGCTTATTTTGGTTATATTGGCACAATGCATCATATTTTTCTCCTTTGCCTGATTAAGTGCATATCTCTGCTTGAGAAGGGCGTATATCGTAATTCCCTATGGTTTTGAAGCACTTTTTGTTACATCATGTACCTAAAGTCGTATATTTCGTTTCGGACTCTCTGAGTCTCGTATTTATATTATCTGCTGATTAGTAGTTTGCACTGTCTGCGAGGAAGAACAGAATTCTCCAACGGTGAGAATTTACAGAAGGTAGGCCTACCTCTTTCAATAAAATTCTTGAACTACTGAAATTAAGCACCTGAATTAATAGTCGGGAAAATTTCTGGAGATGATGTAATTGAAAATCCACGGCGTGTTTCCAGTCGACCGACCGGGTCAGGGATGGAATGAAAGAAGTCCCCATCTAGCGGCGAGGATATGAACTGTGCCGGCTGCCGAAGCCTGTCGCACTCCACTGGGGCAATGATTAAATGAATGACAAATGAAATGAAATTGGAGGGTGTTGCTGGAATGAAATATTGACAGGGAAAACCGGAGTACCCGGAGAAAAACCTGTCTGTCTCCACTTTGTCCAGCACAAGTCTCACATGGAGTTACCGGGATTTGAACCACGGACCCCAGCGGTGAGAGGCCGGCCTGCTGCCGCCTAAGACACGGAGGCTACAGATGATGTAGTCAATATATGTTTACTCCTCCGCTGTCTGAGACCCGCCCAGCCGTCCCAAATATGAACACGACTTATATAGCCAAAAGTCCACCTGTTTCAGCCATTTTAACATCATGGACCGTATTGCCAACCCCACGCATCCGGCAGACCAATGGTTTTCACCTAGACCAATAATGGTTAGGTAGTGCGGCCCGAAACACCCGTTTTTTGTCACACACAGTGGGGGTAGTCACGCATCAATAATCTTCATCCAGGCCTTTTGCCTTTTATTTCACTATTCACGTGTCCCGTACTGTCTGACGTCAATGTAACATGGCGCTGAGATCGTAAAATGAACACGAACAAAAATGCTTTATTTACGTACCTAATAAAAGAAATATTTCCGGTGCAGCAGTGACAATTTGATTAGAAATCAACTTCGACTCCCAGAAAAGTATGTGAATCATAAATAATATATTTTCAATTATCTGCCTTGTGAAAGTTATGAAAAGGGAGGAGTACTGCTCTCAACAATTAATACATTTTCAGTGACTCAACATTTGGAAACCACCAAACATAAGCAAAATGTTGTAAAAAAAATAAAAAATCACATCAATTCAGTCATTGTTAACCAATGCTATTAGTTGCCCTGCAACCAACCTTAGTGAATTTTCTCAAGACCTGTTGAAGCCTTAATTGCAGCAAACATTCCATAGTGGAAACTGATTACCAAGGGCATGATACAGGAACCTTAATTTTACAGTTTCACTTAGGTGGTAAATGATAATATATGATTTCCATACCTTTTCAGGGGTTCCAGGGGACAACACCAGATGCAATTCCCGTTATGACTAATATACTAGAAATATGTGCTAAATTACATAATTATGTGTGTTTCTTTCTTGTTGAATTTGAACTACGGCTGGGCGAGACATGATGAGAAATTGATGTCACGGCAGTGTGCCCAACATTAAGATATAAAATACACCACCACTAGGAGAATCTGGAGGAGTTAGGCTGTAACCATTGTCAAAACTATTGATCTGGACGCGTTAGGCTGTAACCGTAGTCGGAAACTATTGATCTGGACGCGTTAGGCTGCAACCATTGTCAAAAACTATTGGATTGGACAAAACGAAGGTTAGAATGGTCGGGTTAGGCGAGACCTTTGGCCTCGGGAAGCTAGCGGGGCACGGTTGACAAAAAACCATAGATCTGGACGCGTTAGGCCTCAACCATTGATCTGGGCTCGTTAGGCTGTAACCATTGGGTTGGACAAAACGAAGGTTAGAATTGTCGGGTGTCGGGAAGCTAGCGGGGCATGGCTAACAAAAAAAGCTATTTATCTGGACACGTTAGGCTGTAACCATTGATCTGGACGCATTAGGTTGTAACCATTGATCTGGACGCGTTAGACTGTAACCATCGTCAATGACCATTGGATTGGGCGAAACGAAGGTTAGAAAGGTCTGGTGTAGGGCTAGCGGGTCACTGTTGACCCAAAAACCATTGGATTGAACGTGTTGTGATTGGTGTTCTTTTGTTTTACAAAACCATGTATATCAGTGCCGTATGCATGGGGTTGGCAATACCGTTTTAACGCCGAAAATGGCCGACACAGCTGGAATATTTACTATATAAGTCGTGTTATAATTTGGGAAGGTGGGCAGGTTATAGACAACTGAGGAGTGAACTACACCAATTTTGAATCCTTAGAAAAAGTATTTAATGCAAATTTCAGAAGTTGTTATTCCCCCCCCCCTGGGTGCATGTATCTGTTATCAAAAACATTTCAATCCAGTCCTTGTTTACGAATGCTATTAGTTACCCTGCAACAAACTTAGTGCATTTTCTCAAGACCTGTTTGAAGCCTTAATTGCAGCAAACAATCATAGTGGAAACTGGTAGTTAGCCTATATGTCCGTCTGTTCATATTTTCTTTATATTCAAAATAGAAACACTAAAGAATACGGAGTGCTCATAATTGCCGTAGTTATTTCTGTTAAAGTTTTATGTTTTTATAGTTCAGGTGATATGGGACAATCAGCTGGTACGCCATTTTCAATGAGTAAAGAATTTATTGTTCAACAAATTACATATGCAGTAATGCCAACATGTGAATTGAGTATCAATAAAGATTTTGTTGTTACCAACATAATTATTTCTTAACATCCCCCCGTAAGAACAAAATTTGTATCTTAATTCAAACTATGAGAAGTTGCACAAACAATATTTGACTTAACCCGTTGAGCGCCGCGTGCTATTACGGTTTGCCTACCGCTGAGCGCCAAGGCCAGTTTTCGTTTTTTGCAAGCTTTTGTTTGATCACTCATAGTTCAGCTGTTATTATAGGTAGAAACTTGAAATTTTCGTTATTTATTTACTAATATGATGGCCTATACGAATAAAGCCTTACTCAGTTCATTTATGACCATTTGTAAACATTTGGCAGTCAGAACCCAAAAATATTAATTAAAAATAAAACAAAACCAAAGTTTAGCAATAAAATTTTGGTAGAACAAAAATATTTTTATACATCGCGAACCTACTTATTGAATAGTACGACTTATTATGAAGCTATATTGAAAATTTCATTCATTTTGAACCTAAAATAAATCTGTAATAAAAATAATTAATTTACATATTCAAATGAGCCAAAAATACAACACAAATCTTATTACATTCTTTTGGTTTATATGTCAATACTTACGGAATACAATACAAACATCTTTTACATAACACTTACATAACATATTACAAATAATAATAATAATAACAATAATAATAATAACAATGATAATACTGATAATAATAAAAATAATAATAATAATAATAATAATAACCAAAAAATATTCTTCGATCATATTACGAATAGTGTTCTAACTAACAGGAGATCGGCTCATTTTCACAGCAATAAAAAATGAACAAGTAAAAGATCGAGAGCAACTAGACACAGAGCGGACAACGTGCACAGCAAGACTGTTAGTGTTGATGCCGCGCTATGTAAAGCGCGCCAAAAAATATGCCTGCCGATTGGACTAATATACTGAAAGAATGGCATTAAAATTGAAAGAGGCTCTTTATTGCAAAAACAGTAAGTCTTTAACTAACTATATCGAGAAATTCTGAAAGGAAATGACTGTAACTATTAATAATAAAAAATAACTACTGAACGTCCTTTTGAAAGGACGTTGGCATTTTTCAGATGAAAACCAAACGGGCTTTCAAAAGGACGTTGGCGCTTAGAGGGTTAAACTACAATATAGCTATATATTGGATAACATACTCGTTGATATTTCAACAATAAAACATGAAATGTTACAATTTAAAATAGTCTTAATTGTTATTAACATATTTAAAATCAAATACTTTCTTTGGACCTATTCTACTCCACTCCTCAACAGAACATCTTTGAATTTTTCAAATTTAGTAGACAATAGAGGCTTTGTAAAAATGTCAGCTACCTGGTCATGGGTCGGACAGAATTGAAGAGAAAACAAATCATTTTTATAGTTCTCATGCAGATAGTGATACCTCACTTGAATGTGCTTTGACTCTCCTCTCATTTGTCCTGATTTCACCAACTGTAAGGTACTTTGATTGTCTATGTTAAGAACAATGGGAACAGACTTTCCATTTAGTTCTTGTATCAAGTATTTCAGATACTCTAACTCCTTGCAGCAGTCTGCTGCAGCAATGTATTCGGCTGCTGTGGATGACAGTGCCACAATTTTCTGCTTGCGTGACCGCCATGCCACCGGTCCATCTGCCAGCATTATGACATAGCCTGTAGTACTCTTTCTTTGCTTATGATCACCAGCAAAATCTGAATCACTGTATGCAATTATTTTCAGATCATCTTTCATTTTTGATGCATAGTGTATTCCCATTTTTGTGCTTCCTTTCAGATATCGAAGTGTTCGTTTAACATTCTGTATATCTTGATCTGTTGGTTTCTCCATAGACCTGCTTTCATAATTCACACTATAAGCCAGGTCTGGTCTGGTTTTACAAGACAAATATAACAGACTCCCAACTGCTTGTCTATATGGGTATTCTGTCTTCACGCTGTACTCTGCTGCACCTGTTTCTTCATTTTGGATTATTGGGGTTTTAACTTCTTTGCATTCTTGCATGTTGTAACGTTGCAGCACATTATGAGCATATTTCTCTTGAGAAATCAAGATACCATCTTCTGTTCTGTTTATATCTATCCCCAAATAAGTTTTGGGTTCATGAGTTGTCTTCACTTCAAAATTTCTCTCAAGTTTAGAGAGTAGCAGTGTCATTTTCTTAATGTCTTTGCCCATGATAATGCCATCGTCTACATGAATTGCTAGAAACAAACTGTTCTTGAAGATGCAGGGGTCTGACTTTGTGTCATGCCTTCTTATTTCAGGAACTCTGTGAGAGTTTTGTTCCACCTACAGGGGGCTTGCTTCAGTTGGTATAAGGTTTTCTGCAGTTTGCATATTTTCCCTTCTTCTTTGTAACCTTCTGGTATTTTCATGTAGATGTCCTCATCTAGGGTTCCATACAAAAAGGCCGTCTTGACATCAAATGTTTTAATGTGCAGGTTATAGTGTGCTGCGATAGCAAAAAGGACCCTTAGTGAAGTTGTGTCTACAACTGGATTGAAGATTTCTTCATAATTTATATTTCCACTCCTTTGTTCACATCCTCGTACTACAAGTCTAGCTTTATATCTACCGTCTTCCTTAACTTTGAACACCCACCGGCTTGACAAAACTTCTTTTCCTCTTGCTGCCTCAGGGCTTACTAATTTCCAAGTTTTATTTTTCTTCAAAGAGTCTTTTTCTTCTTTAACGGCTATTTTCCATTTTTCTTTGTCTTCATTTGTTTGCGACTCCCTGTATGTCATCATTGCTTCTTCATCTTCTCCGCTATCTAGTTGATAGTCATCATATTTATTAGGTCTCTTTAATGTTCTTCTTGGTCGTAAACCAAGTTCATGACATCTTTCTTCTCTCTGTTCTTGATCTGAATCTACGAAGTCAACATCTTTCTCTTCTTGTGGTTCATGATCTGTTTCTTCATCTGTTCTACCTTGATTTTCATCTCTGTCATCTGGATTTTCATTTTTTCATCTTGGTTTTCTTCTGTTTCTTCAACATTTGCTTGGTAGATTTCAGTTTTAGGGTTATGTTGATCTAATTTTATTATATTTCTCTCAAATACCACATCTCTAGAGACGAATATATTCCTGTTTTCTTCATCCCATAGTCGGTATCCGTTTGGTGCATAGCCTACAAAAATGCACTTCTTGCTTCGGCTGTCAAGCTTCTTGAGATAACCCAAATTTTTGGCATAGGCAATACAACCAAAAATTTGTAGGTTAGACATATTTGGTTTCTTGTATGTCCATTTTTCAGCTGGGGTTGTGTCAACAGTACTGGTGGGGCTTCTATTAATCAGGTATGTAGCTGTTTGTGCTGCTTCCCCCCACATCTCTTTATCTAGGTTAGAATCACAAAGCATAGCTCTTGTTCTTTCCATAAGAGTACGATTGAACTGTTCTGCTGTTCCATTTAATTGGGGTGTATATGGAATTGTATAGTACAGCATAATACCTTTGTTTTTACACCAATCTTTCAGATGATGTGAGGAATACTCTCCTCCATTATCCCACCTTATCTTGGTTACTCTCAGATCAAATTTGGTTTCGGCCATTGTCACATACTGTTTTAAGTACATAGGAAATTGACTTTTATTTAACAACAGATAGTTAACACTAAAATGTGAGTAGTCATCTATACAGCACAGAATGTACCTGTAGCCATCATGTGTGGGTGGATCTAGAGGTCCACAAACATCTGTGTGTATAATTTCTAACGAGTCTTGTTGCCCTAGTCCTTTCTGTATTGAATGGTAACCGTATCTGTTTTGCTTTTACACATTTCTCACACACTTCATCTATTTTAGTATGTGCGACAATGGGGAACACACCATCACAAATATTAGGCAGTTTATTAAGGTAGCTGTAACTTAAATGACCCAGTTTTCTGTGCCACTCTTTACCTACATCATTACCTTGTGCACACAGCGCCTCATTTTGCATATTAACATCAAGGTCAACAGTATACAGTCCTACTGCATTTTTCGTACCTTTTAGTACCACCATAGCGTTTAGAAGAGAAAGTGTGCCGACTCCCGAGTTTGCCGTATCTTTAGTATGGGTAGTTGCTGCGCCCGCCTGTAGACTGCGCAGCGGTTGGTTGTGACTGGCTGGAGACACTTTCTAAGCGCTCGCGAGTTTGAAAACATGGAAATGCTGCCGTGTTTAGTCCTTATTTCTTGGTGTTGAAAAGTGTATGCGATCAAGAAGCGATAGTGAAATAATACATACGTTATGACACTGGTGTGTTTAGTATTTGTAAGCCTTTACATTTATTTCTTTACGTTTGTTCTGTCGAGTGAATTATAACCTGGTAAGATTCGTCAAACAAAACTGTGTAAGTGAATATGCCGTGTTGTTTTGTTCCCGGGTGCCGATCTGGATACGACAAGTCATCTGCAACAGGTAGGCACTTTTTTAGACCTCCAAAAGCCGAAGATGATTTATTTAAATGGACTAAGGCCATTCCGAGGAAATACATTAAATTGTCAAGTAAGTCATATGCAGGCTATGTGACAAACATTGCTCCGATAATTTCCTTATAAAAACGGACACTTTCATTATAGAAGGAAAGACAGTCGAAATGGCGAGAATGAGATGGAGTTTGAAGCCTGGTGCAGTCCCACACTATCTAGCCGGGTATATTGTCAAGCAACTAAGGAAAGGGATCAGCTGTGTGAAGTGTGCAACAACCCTTCAAAGTGAAAAGGCCGTCAGACACAACAGCTGCAACTTTCACTAATATAAAGGACTTTGGCACAATAAATGCCCTTAGTTACCTAACTCAACCGTCTGACAGTGTCTTCTTTTACAGGTCGAAGTGGTCGTTGAAATGGAATTATCTTCCCTTTCAAATTTGTGGGTTGATATATTTTATGAGTGTTAGGACAGCATTGATGAGATTGTTTTAGGGCCGTGATTTTTTGATGGTGTATGGAACATAAACTGGACCTTATTGGAAAACTCGTTTTTCATTTCATGAAGTGCGCTTTTTCTTTCGTACGAAAGACATTAGGAAAGAGCAGTCAACTTCTAAGTATGGAAAATCATCGCGTAAGCTGTCCAAAGCTTCGGACAACTGAGAGCTATAAGTTATATGGGTGAGTTTGTCATTATACTGTATTAAATTATATTTACTTTATTTGTGCAGTAGTGAATGGTCTGTAGCTTTACGATTTTCACACATTCAGTTACATTTTGACCCCCGTCAGAATGTTTTATTTCCTTATTATATGAACCTATGACGCAATCTGATGTTTCATAATTAACACCACGGACGTTAGCGTTGTATATACTCAGTGCGGAGAATTTTATATTTGGATCATCTTGTCTAATACAACGTAGTGTAAGCTGATAACATTCAGTTACTGAAAAGTAACATTCAACTGCTTGTATTGATACCGTCCTCACTCAGCGCTAGCCGACGCTAGAGCCACCTAGCGGCTGGACCATACAAACTCCACAAGTCGCGTCACTTTCTCTTCTATACGCTATGGTACCACTTTGTTGTCTTGGTGTATATTAACATCATCTTTTGTGAACACAACAATGCCATTATTTTCTGTTATCTTACTTACTGACATCAAGTTCTCAGACAAATCAGGCACACAGTGAACATCATTGAGAACACACTGCTCAGAGGTGAAGGTTCCCTTACCTACTAAAGACATAGCCTGATTTTTCTTAGCCACTAATATGTGTTCATTACAGCTCACAACACCTGTTAGCAAATTTTCATCACTTACCATGTGAGTTGAACATCCACTGTCTACTACTAGACGCCTGGTTCCTTTTAGTATAGCATTATGTGAGCCCTTGCAATCATCTGAAAGAAATGACACTTTATTTTCCACCTTAGAAGTATTTTTATCCCTAAAATAGCAGTCTTTCTCTTCATGATTGAACTTTTTACATATTGAGCATTGATGCTTGTCTTTGAGAAAACAATTTTTGGTTTCATGGTTTGTCTTTTTACATATATTACTCTTTTTACTGCTCATACATTTGTTTTTAGATTTAGATCTACCTTGTTTGTTTTTTAACTCTGCTTTAAAGGATACATTTTGCTCTTCTGTCGGAGTGCGCCTCAACTTGTTTTCTTCCATCTGTAACCTCGAACACAGGTTCTCTATGGTCCTGGACGCCTCTGGAGTAGAGTCCCATGCTGTGCTAAAATGGGTATATTCTTCAGGCAGCACGGACAGGATCTTGGTAATTAGCATAATCTCGTCAACTTTCTGGTCGAGTTTGTTCAGTTTGAAGGAGATGTTTTGGAGATCACTAATGTTGCTCATCATGCCCTTCTTCGAATCAAATTGGAATTTGTAAAAGTCTCGTAGCAGCAAACATTTTTGTTGGCTCGAGTCTCTCTGGTATATGTTACGAAGAGTATCAAACATTTGTTTAGAAGTTGTACAGGTTAGGATATGTGGCATAACTTGTTTGTCAATGGATGTGACAATATAGTATTGGGCTCTTGCATCTCGCGTCTTCCACTGGTCGGTTGAAGCTTGATTTCTGGGTGGATTGGTCACCAACACGTCTGTCCCGTCGACAATCTTGATCAGTTCTTTTGCGGCAAGCAGAATTTTTAATTCAAACACCCACATAGGATATGTGTCGACTCCCTTGAGTTTCTCGACATGTGCTACGTCCTCGGGTCTTGTGGCCATTTGTTTGGACTTCACTTACCGTACTTCACTTCACTTACTTTACTTTTTAAATGTTTTTAGTGTCACCTGTTTTCACGTTTACTTTTATTTTAGAGTCACCTGGGCTCATAACCTGTTAAAGTTTTATGTTTTTATAGTTCAGGTGATATAGGACAATCAGCTGGTACGCCATTTGCAATGAGTAAAGAATTTATTGTTGACCAAATTACAATATGCAGTAATGCCAACATGTGAATTGAGTATCAATAAAGATTTTGTTGTTACCAACATAATTATTTCTTAACAATTTCATAGTGCATATTTTTTGATACATGATGCATATTTGACCAATAATTAGTGCATATTTAATCATTTATTAGTGCATGAACTTCCGAGCCTTAAGTATTATAATTAGTAGTCTACCCTTACGGCCTTTTTGCTACAATTCATAATAAGGACCTTACACATATTTATCAGGGCTTCGCGAGCATTCGCAGTACATCAAATCTTCAGAACAATTTGAAGGTCGCAATAACACACACCCACCACCCAACAAATAATAAGCAATAAACTTTCGTTCACGAAAGTGTAATCATGGAATGCTATCCCTTACGTTTTAGCTTGCGTAAAGAACCTCAAATAAAATAATTAAGCCATGCATCCTTAATCTTAAAATATTACAATCCGCTTATGATATCAACGATTGTATACAAGGTTAGAGTGAAATAGTTGTCCCAAAAACCTTTCGCGCATTTTTAAAACCTTCTTACGTTTCAAAATGCAAAGGAATGCACTGCAATAATGACATCGCCAATCTCAGAAACTTTTACGCATTTTATAACATGCCTCTCTGGAAAGAGCTTTCCAAACTGTTTGAGAACTTAATTTCCACTGTACTGATGTCATTACCTTAACCTAACATTCTCCATTATTCTTGTCAATTTTAATAATATATATATTACAGCCAATGACCAAAGCAAACAAAATAAGAAATATAACTACATAACTAGTCACATGGCGGTACTTGCATCTTCTTAAGAAATAATTTAGATCATGAACAGATAACAGCTTATGATTATCTAATTATGGAACAGGATTTTGAATTCTCTGCCGTAAAAATTCAGCAGTTTAAGTTAATAATTGTATGCGTATACCGTTCTCCGTCAGGAAAGTTTCCTCTATTTATAGATAAATTAGAATTGTTACTCAATAACATGAGCAAAGTAAATTTCGATATAATAATTTGTGGGGATGTAAATGTGGATTTCTTAAAACTTGATAGAAATTGTGAATTATTAACACAGTTACTAATTTCCTATGGACTGAAAGCTACAGTAAATACACCAACAAGAATAACAAAATTTAGTAAAACCACTCCTGATCAAATTTTTATAAATACAGATAAATATCACCATTCAATAGAAGTCTATTGTCCGGGTTTTAGTGACCACCATGGACAAATACTGAGTTTTGAAATATCCGAAGTAATCAATAATAATGATAATGGAGTAAAATCTAAGTGCAGGTCATTCACTGAATCAAATGTTACATATTTCAATGACTTATTAAATAAGGAAACATGGTTAGAAATTTATGAACTAGAAAATGTAAATGATAAATTTAATTCATTTAACAGTACCCTAAGACACTATTTTGAAATAGCATTCCCCTTTAAACGAAGAACTGTTCAAAATAACCAAACTAGCAATTGGATAACAACAGGGATTATAAATTCATGTCAAAGAAAGAAATTTCTACACAAATTATATAAACAATACCACACAACACCTGAATTCAATTTATACTACAAAAAATACACTAGCATATTAAATAAGGTAATAAGACTAGCAAAGAAAATGCATAATGATAATTTTATTTCCCAATCATCTAATAAAAACAGGGCTATGTGGTCCGTGATAAAGAAAGAAACTGGAAAATCTGCTAAAATACAAAGGAACATTACACTGACCAGAAATAATAATGTGATTAATAATCCAGAGGAAATAGCAAACACTTTTAATGACTATTTTCTGGAAATTCCACAAAAATTATTAAATAAATCACAGGTAAATACACTAAATTCTAATAATAAAATAAATATATGCAGTGATTCTTTATTTATAAATCATGTCACAAGTGAAGAGGTAAGAATAGTTATAAAAGAGCTAAAAATAAATTCTGTGCTGGCATTGATGGCATCCCTGATGCAATTTTAAAGAAATGTGCAGAAAATATAATAAATCCACTTACGCACTTAATAAACAGTTCAGTTCTCTCAGGAACTTACCCGGATATTTTGAAGTTGTCAAAAGTAATTCCAGTGCACAAAAACGGTTCAAAAGATGAATTAGATAACTATCGTCCTATTACCTTACCAACTGGTATTGCAAAAATTGTGGAAAAATTATGTATAAGAGACTGATAAGTTTCATAGAACAAAAAATATATTATCAAACTCACAACATGGATTCAGAACTGAAAAATCTACACAGACAGCAATTTACGAATGTAGTAATTGTATACTGAAATTAATTGACAATAAGGAATATGTAACTGGCCTATTCTTGGATTTATCGAAAGCATTTGATGTTGTTGACCATAAAATCCTCCTTACCAAACTAAATCAATATGGTGTTAGAGGTCTAGCTAATAAATGGATAGAGTCTTACTTAACAAGGCGTAAACAAATAGTAAGCTTGAGACACAAGGATGATGGAACCAAATTACTTAATGAAACATTGTCCAATGAGGGAATTATTGAATTTGGAGTACCCCAGGGATCGGTTTTGGGCCCACTACTCTTTCTTCTATATATCAATGATATAACACAGAACGTTCATTCACATAAGGAAATTTTGTTTGCGGACGATACAACACTCGTAATAAAAGGTGAAACTAAACAGGTCATACAGCAGTCTGCTGACTCCGTTACAGGAGAGTTAACCAAATGGTCACAAGATAATCGCCTCATAATAAACTATAAAAAGACAGTATGTCTAAATTTCCACACTATACAGAATAGGAATCCTGCGATGCCCAATATAACATTAAATGGTCATCAAATAGAAAATAAATCAGAAACAAAGTTTTTGGACTATGGATACAACAAGACTTGAAATGGAATAAACATATACAATATCTGAATACTAAACTGAACTCGATGTGCTTTGCGTTACGTATTTTGAAAATCTGCACTAGCATGCACACATTAAGAAATACTTATTTTGCTTATTTCCATTCATACTTAAGATATGGGATCATATTTTGGGGTATGTTGCCAGATGTACTAAGCACGTTTAGGATACAAAAGAGGGCGATTAGAATTATGGCAAATGTAAACTCTAGAGAATCATGTAGACCTCTGTTTAAAGATTTAAACATTCTCCCACTGCCCTGCATATATATCTTTGAAAGTATTATGTTTTTTAAAAAGAATTTAATGAATAAAGATGTTTTTCTTAAAACAAACAATGATGTTCATAGGCATAACACAAGACAAAATCAAAACATTCATATTTCACACACACACACAAGCATATATCAAAAAGGAACTTTTCACACTGGAGTTAAATTATACAATAAACTACCCCAGTATATAAAACTGGCCCCAAAAATAAAAACCTTTGATAGAATGTTGAAAGCTTATCTGCAGTGCCATTGTTTTTACCCAGTAGTTGAATAATTTAGGGTATAGGAGTGATGGAATCTATAACTATATTTTACTTTTTTAATTTAATTTTAATACCTAGCTGTATGTTGTTGTATTTATAGAATTAGGTTTTCATATTATGATAATAGAGTGAGGTGTAAATAGTTGTGCAATAAGATTGTATCTATTAAGATTTGCTATTATAATAAGTTATAAATAGTTATAATCTTAGTAATATATACCTGTTAGTTCTTTTATTTTATGCATGTAAATTCTGACGTGTCCTATATCAAAAATGTATTGAATGCATGTATTTGATCAAATGGAATTAATAAAAATCTATCTATCTATCTATCAACAAATTTCCTTCAAGGACTTATTCCTCTTCATGCAAGTAGCAAGGGGATAACGCTCACATGTTTTCTCGCAGAGAGACCAAACACAGCTTACGTCAGGTGTGTGAAACTGCAATGTGTGGCAAACTCTGTGGTGAAAACCATGTACCGCATATCGGGTAACAAGATGACGCAATTCGTAATTGGCAACTGACCACTCTCTGTTTATCATAGCGTCAGTAGAGTAAAAATCGCTCCAAATCTCTGATTTCTTCTGATGATGCTCTCGCAATTTTGCGCACTGCATACTAGCACCCTTAGACCATAAATTCAATAGATTTCTGATGACGTCACATTGTTGAAACCAACATCTCGATCAGCTGACTGAAGGGAACTGCGGATAGTGATAATAGAATTATCCAATATGGAGCTCCTTTTGTATTCCTTGACGTTGCTTAGCATTCGCCATTAGCCAATTGTAGTCGGTCTTGAGCCATTACCCTTCAGTCAGCTGATCGAGATGTTGGTTTCACGTCACAATACAGGCGCAGTGTGGCAATGCGCCCTCTATTGTATTTATGCTCTAAGCTAGCACCAAATAACAATTTAAAGATGTCTGCGGCAGTATTTTCTTTTCCAGAATTGAAACTTGACTTAAAGATGGCTGCATCTCTTTTTCATCGTATCGTAAACCGTCAAGACCAAAGATTCTCATGTCAAAGATATGCCCTTCAAGATTCTCTCTGGGGCACTAGCCCGACCACACGTTCCGACCAATAGGAAGGGCGTATGAAACGCCCGCTCTCTGGCTTCTAGCTTTTCAATACACGCAAACTCTGGGACGTCTAGCTTTTCAATACACGCAACTATAATTTCTGTGAACATTGAGGGAATTTCTATAAATAAGGAAGAACTCTTGCATGACAAATGCCACAAACACAATTGTGACGTATTGTGCATACAAGAAACGCACAGAGACATTAACCAACGCCGACCTAAAATTCCAGGTATGAAGCTGGTAGTGGAACGTCCTCATGGCCAATATGGTAGTGCTATCTTCACGAAACCAGACATCATGATCCAGGCGACATCCATTTCAGAAGAAAACGATATAGAAATCATTGCCGTAGAACTGAGCAATTTGATCATTTTCTCAATATACAAACCACCTAAGTCACAGTTTTCATTCAAAGTTCCTGACAATTTAAGTTCGCAAAAAGTGTCTGTTATCATTGGTGATTTTAATAGCCACAGTAGTGTGTGGGGATATTCCCACGATGATGAAAATGGGGAAGATGTTTTAAAATGGGCAGAATTACTTCAGCTGTCCCTCATACATGACAGTAAACTCCCTTCATCATTTAACAGTGGAAGATGGAAGCGGGGCTACAACCCAGATCTCATATTTGTAAGTGAGAGTGTCACCAGCCAATGTGTGAAATCGGTTTGTCCACCCATCCCAAATACTCAACATCGTCCCATAATGTGCCAGCTATTTCCAGCTGTCAGACCACAGACTGTCCCTTTTCGAAGAAGATACAACTTCAAGAAGGCTAACTGGACACTGTTCACCTCATTACTTGATGAGAAGATCACCACAGTCAGTCCCATTCCAGAATCCTATGAGCAATTCACTGATGTGATTAAAGTATGTTCCAATGCAGCCATCCCGAGAGGATGTAGAATAAATTACATACAAGGCCTTACTCCTCAGACAACGACTCTTTTGTCAAATTACTGCAAATCATTTGACGAAGATCCTTTCAGTTAGGAAACTATTGCTAGCGGACAACGTGTTCTCTCTTCTATTTCAGACTCAACGACAACAGTGGTTAAAGCTTATGGAAGATTTGGATATGGGAAGGAGCAGCCAGAAAGCTTGGAGGTTTCTTAGACGCCTTAACAATGATCACAATAGAACTTCTTCACATTCTAATGTCTCTGCCAACCAAATTGTTAATTAACTTATTCGAAATGGTAATTCTGGAAAGACAATCCAGAAACCTAAATTGAAGTTGGTAAGGGAACATGAACAGGAAGACAACATGTTCCTTAAACCCTTTGTACTTTCAGAACTGAATATAGCTATTAATTACTGTAAGAATGGAAAGGCGGCTGGTCTGGACGGAATTTGTGTGGATCAAATCAAACATTATGGACCTGGGGCTAAAGAATGGCTGCTAGAATTGTTTAATAACTGCATTTCTACCTGTAAAATACCCAAAATGTGGAGGAAGAGCAGAGTAATAGCGATTCTCAAACCCGGGAAAGATGCACATGATCCTAAGAATTATAGGTCTATTTCATTGCTCTCCCACCTTTTCAAGATACTGGAGCGAATGATTCTAAGTAGGCTCACAAAGGTAATTGAACCTTTCCTAATCCCTGAACAGGCTGGCTTCAGAACAGGTAAAAGCTGCACTTCACAAATCCTACATCTTACTCAGCATATTGAAGATGGATTCCAGAACCGGAAGATCACAGGGGCAGTATTCATTGACTTAACAGCTGCTTATGACACAGTCAATCATCACTTACTGCTGAATAAACTCTACTTGATGACAAAGGACTATAAATTAACTGAAATAGTCAGGTGTCTTATTCAAAATCGTAGACTCTTTGTAGACTTTCGAGGGCAGCACAGCCGTTGGAGGAATCAACGAAATGGACTGCCTCAAGGTAGTGTTCTGGCCCCTATCCTCTTTAACATACATACAAATGACCAGCCAATACCAGTAGGTACTCGAAGCTTTATTTATGCGGATGATCGTGCCATTACCGTCCAGGCGGATCAGTTTGAAGTTGTGGAAAGACGTCTATCTGAAGCTCTGGGGAACTAAGTGATTATTATAGAGGAAACCAATTGAAACCAAACCCTTTGAAAACACAAGTCTGCGCTTTCCATCTCAAGAACAGACAGGCAAAGAGGAAACTGCATGTAACGTGGGAAGGCATGCTGTTGGATCACTGTGCGAATCCCAAATATTTAGGGATTACATTGGATCGTGCACTCACGTATGAAAGACATTGTCTAAACACCAAAAATAAGGTATCCGCAAGAAACTGCCTCCTTCGCAAATTATCTGGTACCAGCTGGGGGACTCAAGCTCAAACAATAAGAACCACTGCTTTAGCACTCTGTTACTCTGCAGCAGAATATGCATGTCCTGTGTGGTATAGGTCGTGTCATACCAAGCAGGTTGATACTGCATTAAATGAAACGTGTAGACTTATCACTGGCTGCCTGAGACCCACGCCATGTGATAAACTGTACTGTTTAGCAGGCAATGCACCCCCAGATATCAGAAGAGAAATTGCAGCTAAATGTGAGAGATCTAGGGTTGATGTGTCTCAAGCACATCCATTGTTTAGCCTTCAACCAGCCCACTCTCGACTGAAGTCCAGAAGAAGCTTTCTTCACACAACTGAGTGCCTAACTGACAAACCTCAGGTTTTGAGGATTACATCTTGGTTGACCAGAAGCCCCCACATTACCCAGTGGATGGTTCCATCTGAAAGGCTCCCAGCAGGACATATACAGGCTTGCACAACTTGGAAGTCTCTCAGCAGATTGCGATCTGGTGTTGGCAGATCCAAGTCCAACCTTCATAAATGGGGTTTTTGCTGCGACCCGTTCCTTTGTGAATGCGGTGAAGAACAGACTAGTGCAGTCTGTGTCCTATACTTTGCACCATGGAGGATCTGGTGACGGCTACACCAAATGGACGTGACATGGCAAAATATTGGTCATGCATTATTTAGAACCTTAAATGTTCAAGTGTTGCCATTGTTTTGCCCATTTTGTACATAGTTTGTTATGTAATATTTTTGTTCCTGACACGAGTAAATAAACCCAACATTCCAAATCAAATTCTGTCCGGTCTATAGTATCAGATATATCTCTAAAGGCCTTTGGGCTGATAGGCTATAAGCAGCATGCTGCGCGGGTCCAATCCAGGTTCACTACCCCTGCGGCGGTCGAGGCACCGTCGGCAAAATCCCTCTGATGAGTCTGACTTGGTGCACCTAGGCAAAACCCTGCAAAAGACACGACAAAAGCCTAGAAAAATATTGATACACATTACATGAAAATAACAGGACTCCGTTCAGCCGAGTCATCTTTCCTTATTTTGGAGTTGCACAGATTGCTGTACCGTCAGATGGTCAAATTTTGCTCCACTTGAAGAAAATTATTCATTGCTTCATTTATATCAAACTAGGTGTAGGAACTCTGTGAGAATTGTCTTCCTTGTAAGGTAACACATTTGGGTTGGTAGCATTGCTTGTTCTCATTACTGTCGGCCATTTTGTATTTTTCACAAGCTTTAGACACATGACATGTCCATGTGTCCATTATCCCAGTGAATTCAGGCCGATCTGAAGGTAAGTTACCTTAATTCCACTTACTTAATGTGTCTAATTGCCGAGTTGTACTTCAGTTTTTCATATACTCGATTTCTGTTACAGTTATATTTAGTTTCATTTTCTAGGTTATAAATGTCATCATCTTGGGAATACTTTGCTCCACAACAAAAGTGGAGCAAAGTATCTCCAGGGTATATTTCACATACGGTACGGTATGCCAGTTCTATCTTGGTTCAAGTAGTGAATAGCTCTTGTAACCTGTTTCAGATTGGTTGAATTGCCACGGAAGTATAAGAGAACTGCAGGAAGTAGGAGATACTGTGATTATAGCCCGGAAATATTAGAACAAGGCCTAGCAGCCATTAGGAACAAACAAATGTCTCAGCGAAAAGCAGCAGAAGTATTTAATATTCCCAGGAGGACATTAATTAATAAATTGAAGTTAAAAGATGATGTTATTTCACGTCCAGGCTTTCCGAAAAATTTCACCGGTGATGAAGCAGAATTTGTGCGCTGTGTCATACTGCTGAGTGAATATGGGTTTCCTGTAACTCCCTTAGAACTGCGAATGATAGTTAAGTCTTATCTCAACAGACAGGGACATAAAGTAGCTAGATTTAAGGACAATTGTCCAGGTCATGATTGGGTCTTGGGTTTTAGCAAACGGCGCCCTGACGTTACTGTGTGATTTGCAACTAATATTAAAAGATGCAGAGCTGCCATTGATGAAGGAATTCTCAGTGAATATGTTGAACATTTACGTGTTGAACTGAAGGATGTGCCTGCAAGAAATATATGGAACTTCGATGAAAACAATCTAACCGATGATCCTGGAAAGAAGAGAGTTCTTGCAAAAAGAGGTTCAAAATATTCTGAAAACATTTGTAACTCCTCTAAAAGCAGCATTTCTATAATGTTTGCTGGAAAGGCTGATGGAGAAATGTTGCCCCCTTTTGTTGTTCATATTCATATTCATTCATTTATTTGCAATGGGGGGTGTGTCCCCCGGTGGCAAATTGTATATACATAACAAATAAATAATTATACATGACAATTCAATAACAATTATACAACAATTAAACTGGAGTATTTACACAAATAGTCAGTCTTTTCTTAAACACACCTATATGTTTGGGAAAAGGCTCTAAGACTGCGGCAGGTAGAGAGTTCCAGTTATCAATGGCACGGTTTACAAAAGAATATTTACCATAATTTGTTCGCTGTGGTCGGCCCTTAACTTTGAAAGGATGATCGCTCCTACCCATGTAAGTGGGCTTTCCCAATCGTTTGCTAAGCTCACCCCATGCTGGTTGATTTGTATACGTGTTGTACATAGCGCAGAGTCTAGATTTCATCCTCCTAGCCTCCAGTGATTCCCACCCAAGTTTCTTTAACATACGGCTCACACTGCTCCTGGGATTAAAGTCACTGAGCACAAATCTAGCGGCCTTTCTTTGTACCATTTCCAACTCATTGATGAGCCCTACTTGATATGGATCCCAAACCGCCGAGGCATATTCCAGAATAGGTCTTACAAGTGACAAATAGCCTAATTCTTTAGCAGAGGTACTACTTCCTTTTAATACCCTCATTACAAAGTGCAGGGATTTGTAAGCTTTCGAAACTACACATCCTACATGACTACTCCATTTCATATCATTCCTTACGTGAACGCCCAAATATTTGCAAGAATCTTCTTCTACAAGTATTTCCGAGCCAATGCTATATTGAAAATCCTGCCTTCGCACTTTCCCTATTTTTAAGAGACTACATTTTCTTGTGTTTATTTTCATTTTATTTACAATCGCCCACTTATAGACCAGGTTCAGGTCCTCTTGAAGCACTGCATTGTCTTGTGAGTCATGTATCTTTCAATATATTACACAATCATCCGCAAACAATCGACAGTCACTGCGAATCCCATTTGGTAAGTCATTTATAAACGCCAAAAATAACAAAGTTCCGATTACGCTGCCCTGAGGGATACCCGACGTTACGGTAATTTCATCCGAGAATATGCCTTCGACTTTCACTTTCTGAGAACGACCCGTCAAAAATTCTTGGATCCATAAAATTACTCTTCTATCAATCTTCGTCGAAGCTAATTTATGGAGTAGCATGTCATGCGTAACGACATCAAATGCCTTTGCAAAATCTATAACCACGGCGTCGACTGAAACTCCATGGTCTAACGATTCGCTAATGTCTTGAAAAAGTGATAGCATCTGACTCTCGCATGAGTAACCTTTCCGA
Organism: Meconema thalassinum; assembly: GCA_946902985.2. Classification (NCBI taxonomy): domain Eukaryota; kingdom Metazoa; phylum Arthropoda; class Insecta; order Orthoptera; family Tettigoniidae; genus Meconema; species Meconema thalassinum. The sequence continues at coordinate 348,053,068 of OX336390.1, forward strand.
AATCCATGTTGCCTATCATTAAACCATGATAATGTTTCCCACTGTTCCCTCAAGTAGTCGCAAATGAGATGCTCCATCTGTTTACAAACGACGGACGTAAGGCTAACCGGCCTGTAGTTGCCCAATTCAAGTCTGCTCCCTCCCTTAAATATTGGGACTACCGTAGCTCTTTTCCAGTCATCTGGGATTTGCGCATTGTTTATGGACACATTAAACATCACCTCCAAGTATCGTGCCACGGCCCTACCTCCTAGTTTAAGTACTTCACTAACAATATTATCAGGACCCTTTGATACATTGAAACGTAGTTTTTGTATTAGCTTTACAATTGCTGACTGGTTTATTTGGAACAGGGGAGCCCCTGATTCGTCGTTAAGGTCCAACACACAGCTATTGGATTTATTGAACACACTACCGTAAAAGACATTTAATTCATTAGCAATGGTCTGTTTCTCAGTAATTAATTTACAGTCACCGGACATTATCATCGACAAATTATTTGAATTTCCCTTTCTTCTCCTAACATAACTGTAAATTTTTTTCCACCCATCACCTCCCGAACCAAGTAAACCTTGCATATAACTGTCATGAGCAGCCCTCTTTTTTAAGACGAGCTCTCTTGATAAGGACTTAAATTTCAACATATACTTGTCACTATCATGTCTTTTATTGTATAATTTCCTAATTTTCCGTTTTAGACTCCTAATTTCTCGTGTGTAATACTCAGGATCTGGATTTTGTTTCAGCAATTTAAATGGGACAAATTTATCAACAGCGCTATTTAAAATTTTCAAAAAGTTAGTTCACAGGATATTAATGTGATTTCCTTCCGATGCCCATCCTACAAATAGCTCATTCAAATACCCCTGAAACTTGCCATGATCCGCCCTGCGATACTGGAATATGATCTTTTTTGCTACATCAGAGTCTAGTTTTGTAATGTCACCATATCTAATATTTAATTCAACCCCAGAATGGTCACTAATTCCTGGTACTTTCAGACAGTTAATATACAGCTCTACAGGCCTTATTGTCTCTAGTTGGGAAGTCAACTACTTGGGAAAATCCCCCCTCCCTTAAGAATTTATTTGCAGCTCTCTGAGCCTGACCACAGCTAGTTGACTCACCAGACCAGTCTACTTTGGGGAGGTTTAAATCTCCAGCAATTATTATGCTCTTTTTCATAGCATTACCCGTACAAGTGTTTCGAGGAGAGAAAGGTTATCTTTCGGTGCTCTATACGCCCCTATCACCTGAAGAGGGAATTTATTTCCTTTATCCGAAATTTGTACACATAACATTTCATGATCCATATCAGCCCACTTTAAGGAACTAGCTATATTTTTGCGCACACAAATAAATAGCCCACCACCTCGCTTCTCCCGATCCCTTCTGTACATCTCGTAGGTCCCTTGAATTATTTCGCTACTATGTATGCCCTCATATAACCAAGATTCAGTTGCAATGACAATGTCCGGAGAATACGTCTCTACAAGATTCCAAAATTCAATTAATTTATTTCCTAAACTCTGACAATTAACCTGCAGTAATCTTAGAGTCTTACCTCCGCAGCAAATATCTCGAAATAGCTCCTTCTGTTCCCATCGGCTGGCAACCTCTGGACCTGCTCCTCCTCACAAAAGCCGGCACGAACCGATAACCCTGTCATGTAGGCTCCCTAGATTGAAAGCGCCCCGTCGATTTAGATGCAGCCCGTCTCGGGCGAAGTCACGGCCACCAATCCAGCAGTCAGCTTCTACGTACACTAATCCCAGTTGTGCACATACCCAGTCCATGCGGTCATTTATAGTCTTAACTCGCCTCAACGGAACATCTCCCCGCCGAACAATGCCACTCATTATAATTTTTGCATTTCTAAACTTGCTTTTAGCTTTTCTGCCTAGTTCGTAGAGCTATAAATCAACTCATTTGTGGACAACATGGACTGAAAACGGGCCAAGCGGCTGCCGATACTCAAACAGCCCTAGTGGATGGTTTGATAGCAACACCTTTTCTGAGTGGTTTACGAACATGATGCTACCAAGACTAAAAAAGCAGGAAGGGATCTGTGACAATTTATCCTCGCATTTGACAACGGATGTTCTGCAACTGTGCTGTGAAAATGATATATCATTTATTTGTCTACCAGCCAACAGTACTCATATTACGCAACCTTTGGATGTATCCTTCTTCCGGCCCATGAAAGTAGCCTGGAGCCAGATCCTTACAGAGTGGAAGGGGAGTAAGCAAGGATTCAAAGATACTGTCCTGCAAAAACAGCACTTCCCTTTTCTTTTACGAAGACTAATTGATGTGCTACGTCCAAATTCGAGAGAAAACCTAAGGGCAGGTTTCAGAAAGTGTGGTATACATCCCATTGATGTTGATGAACTTCTTTCCCGTCTTCCTTCACGGACTTATAACAAAAACACTGTACAAGATTAATTTTTAAAAGCCCTTCAAAACAAGAGAGCTGAGTGGACTGCTGGTGTTTCCAGCAATAGAGGAAGGAGGAAACTTCAAGTGATTCCTTGTAAAATTGTGACAGGGAAGGAATCCGAAGTTTTGAAGGAGAAGAAGAAGAAGATGAAGGAGAGGCAAACTCACAAAACCCACGACAGTAGTTCAGAAGATGATGCTGAAACCATCTCCCTTAAGGATTCATCAGAAGATGAAAATTTCGAGCAGTATCGGAAATCGCAATCCCTTTTGTTGTCAGAGGAGGAAGACGACGATACTCGGCCTATTAAAGATAGTGGACCCGAATTTGAAGACGTTGTTCGAACTGTAGGGCAGTATGTAGTATTTACATATGAAGGGGAATATTTTCCGGGCAAGATCATTGCCATAAGCAATGTGCGTGCCACTATAAGTGCAATGAAGAAATCTCTGAAGTCATGGAAGTGGCCTACACCAAAAGATGAGATGACTTATGATTTTGAAGACATAGTTGGTAGCATTCAACCTCCAAAATTAATAAGTCGTCGATGCTTCTTCTCTATTCCCGAGTTAGATAGATTTTGGAATGAAGGTTCGTGGTACCAACTCAAAACATTAGTTTCAAGACTGTTGAAGATGTTTTTAAATGACAAAGGTTATTTTATGGACAGAACTACATCTAATATGCATTTTTATCTTTTTATAATGTACATACTGGTATCGTACCTATTATTTTGTATTAATTAATTCAATTTTGCAAAGTTTGGGCATTAAAATATCTTTGTATTTCCATAACTGATGTTTATCTTTAATTTCTATAGTCAAACATTGCTCCATACTACCATACTCTATCTCTTTCTTCCACTTCAGACATCTGGTGCAATGTAACCCCACATCAAGGTTACTTTGCTCCATTTCTATAAATAAAAGTTAAAAATGGACTGGAATAGTTTTCTTTAATATTCGCGAACTCAAGCGACGGTGCTGCCGCTTAGCTGGAACTAGAGGAATGGTGATAGAAATATTAACAAACAGCTGTTTAACCTGCGATTCAGTATCGTGTGACCTTCCGAGTGTGACGGTTGACCAGTGGCGGACTGGCTCTCGAGGGCCCACTCGGGAGTTCTGACAGAAGCCCCCCTCCCCGCACACCCGTAGTGGGAAATGTAGGGAAAGTAGGCAAAAAATAGTTCTTGTTTTTTTGTTTAATTTTACTTATTGAACACAAACACAATAAACATAAACAATAATTGAAGCAGAAAACAGCTTAGCAGCTAATTACAGAGGCAATATGCTTGAACAATAAAATCACAACAACAATCGCGAAAGTTCAGAGGATGTTCTAGCAACACTATCTATAATTTTGTCTTTGTCAATCGACGCCACCAGGTCGTACTCGACGTTCATCAAAAACAGAGGTTCAAATATCTCTTGCGAAATTGTGGACCTTAACTTAGTTTTGACAATCTTGAGTTTTGAGAACACCCTCTCACAAGTTATTTGCGTGCAAGGTAGTGTCAGAACCAATTGATAGACGCAATACAAATTAAGAAACAATCCTGATTACTGGACAATATCCCGGACGATATCAAACGCACACTTTAAACATCTTTTACATTTAGGATAACTTTCTTTGATCTCGTCAGATTCTTCATCAACATCAACATGTAAGTCAGTTTCAAGGGGAACATCATCTTTGCCAGGCTCAAATGTTTCATTTAAATATTTGGTTAAGGAAGTGTACTGCGCCGCAAAAGTTTTTAATTCTTTGGATAGTGTATCTTTATCTACCTTAGCTAATCTTGCAACTTCCCTTAACGCGTTTTCAGGCAACCCGTTTGTGATAACATAATTAAACGTTTTACGATCTAAGCAAGCACAATCTTTGAGAAGATGCTAGACTTAGCTACATCGAGAATATTCAACGTCTCAATCCTGTACATATCTTTTGGATTTTTTGGTCTTTCGTCATCAGCTTGTTCACCAGCCATTTTTTTGGTTCTTTTCATTTTCTTTGGTTTAAAGTCCTCCTGCAAATGAAAATCCTCTGGGACACCAGCCACATCGGGATCATGTAAATTCAATCTCTCGTTTAAAAGGGCAGCAAAATGTTTGCTCTTCTCATACAGTGACTCAAAGTGTTCGTCGCTCCTTTTTTCTCAATCTCTTTTGCAAGTTTTTCCACCATATTGAACGCGGTCAAGTAGTTTAAAGACTTAGATTGTAAATATTTTGACGCAACTGAACTCGCCTTAAAAATATCTAGGTGCACAGCAGCAGTTAAAATGTTCTCAAACTTGCTCCAGTTTTTTAACAATGCATTTGCTAGAAACTTTGTTTTTGCATCAAAAGTCGAGCCCCGTGAAACAATTTTGAACAAGGCTTCCAATAAAATAGCGAATTTTGAAATCGATTTCTCGTGAACATCTAGAACTATTTGGGACGAAAGAGCTTTGTCCTTGCTCCACCGCCTGGTTTTTCCGATAACCTGTAACCTGCTCATTTTCCATGACCAGACTCAGCCTGCTTTTTTACTTTCCTTACAACATCCATACGCTTATGCGATTCGGAGAAAAACACTGCTGTTTCCTGCACTAAACCGAACAAGTTTTCGCTAGAAAGGCAACATTCGGTCGCGTCTACCAGGACTAGATTAAGAACTTGTCCAACTCAGTGCGTAAACAATATGTCTGGATTCAAAATTTTAAAGTGGGCTTGAAATCCCTCGTACTTAGCTGGCATATTGACAGCGCCGTCAAATGAACAACCATTCAATTTTACGATTTCTACTTTCATTTCGGAAAATTCTTTACAGATAAGATTGTAGAGAGCTTTTCTTCTAGAGTCATGAACAGCGAGCAAACGAAGCAATCTTTCAAGAACTTTTTCGTGTAATAAGTAACGCACTACCAAAGCCATTTTATCCAAAACAGAAACGTCCTGAGTGGAATCAACAAGAAGACCAAGCCACGTTGCTTCCTTTAAATGTGAGATTATCTGTGCTTGCAAGCATTCACCAATAGCTTTAATTAACTTGTTAATGAACGTTTTTGACAGAAAAGTGACCAGAGACCCTCTCCCTGCTGAAGGTTCTCCCCCTTTTTCTTTTCGTTTTTCCTTCATTCGCTTAGTAAGCTCAATGCACTTATTGATATGTTCTTTGAGTACGACATCATAGTCTTTAAGCAATAACAGCAAATCTAAATAGTTGCCGTGGTTAACAGACCTATCCTCCAAACTATAGGCAGCCTCATCCGACGTTCCTCTAAAAGCAAGCCCTTGCCTCCCAACAAACACAATTACATCAATCAACCTCTTTACAATTTGGCGCCTTAGCTCAACCTCTTGCCTACGCATTTCCCTAAGATTGACATCAATGCAACTAGTAATGTCCCTACTAACGGCTGCTTGCAACAAAGCATCACAGGCATTTAGGTGATTCTTGGATTTCTCATGACTTTCAACAGAACTGTAAACATGTTTCGCGTCTTTTACGTCATGACCAGTAACAAAGTTGGACAAGTTACCTCGAAGGTCAATGTTTCTCCCAAAAACCAGGCATGTTGTGCAGAAAATTTGCTTTTTCTCAATGCAATACGAAAGCCACTTGCGCTTTATTTTCTCTCCTGATGGCAACTTATAAAAGTAAATTTTCTTTGTTGCAAAAGGCAACTTATAAGGACACTCTTCCAAAGAAGGCTGAATCGGATGATTTTTTAAATGCTAATTTGGCATCAACACTAGAAGCCTTTGCGGGAGGTAAAAAAATATATAAGAGACACGTACGCTGAAAGTGGCTCGCGCTTGCTTCGAGGGAAAGAACTATTGCTACTACAACCTTCTTTTAAGATTTATTAGCCTTGGTAGTCTGTTCTGTCCTGGTTCCCTGAAAAGGCCGGGCTGTTTTCGGCACTGTTATCTTTTGCTTCAATTTCAATGTCCACGGCACGCTCACTATCGGGAGTTGACACAGCCTCTACCTGTACCGGTACGTCGTCGCCAGCGTTCTGCTCGTTTGTTGAAGAAGCGCTCGCGGTGCCCTGTAAGTCCATGGGCTCCCGAGACGTACGAGCGTCAACCACGGCTGCGGCTTCTCGATTTGCTTCGCTCGGAAACGACACTGAACTCTGCTGGCACCTTCCACTGTTTTCTCCATCGACCCCAAGGGATTCCTTTGGATGAGTTGACAGAGCAGAAGGAGGTTCATCTCGGTTATTAGTTCCGAGTCCGTCGCATTTGTTCTTATCACCGTCCTCCGAGTCCGAGAGCGGTTTGTCGACAACACCTCGGCTTTCTCGATCTGTGAAAGCAAAAACAAACTTACTTTATACGTCTGAATGGAGCGATGTGCACGTTTTTAAGCACGAGTTTTAGAACATAGCGTTATAAATCAAAAATATTGTAGGTATGTATTAGGAAATAATAGTGTTTTCTTCACAGTAGACGACAAAATTAAAAAAGAAAACCCTGTGCAGAGGAATTTTAAATTACAGCAGAAAATAAGTACGTTGAAATTGCAGCTTGCTAACCTTGCACAGCGCGAAGCGAAAGTCAGGTCATAACTCAAATTACGTAAGACATTTTTTTCCAATTTGCTATCCGTGCCTACCCCAACCCTACAACAAGGTTGTGTTTCATATAGATGTTAATATTTCATCAGTAGTATTTTCTCGAATCCCCTCCCCTTACTCTTGCAAGATTTTCGTTTCGTAGAGAAACTTGAATAAATGAACGATAATTTACGACCTTTGCAATTTAATGACCTGTTCTCCCCTTTTAAAAATATTGCCACTAAAAAGGATCATTATCGCATCAACTCAGAGTCAAAGTGATTTGATTAGGTATCGTTTTTTTTTATTATTATTTTTACAAAATGAGCAAAATAGAAATGCAGTTAGGTTCTAAGTATTTACTTATCTACAAGAGACACACAGCAAAAGTACCGAACCGCGTTTTGTCGTAAGAAATACGGTATCATCTTCTTAAGAACGTAGCAAAAAATCTCACGCGCATGATCTCGCCAACACGCCAACCTCCCTCGCCGCCTTCCCTACCCTCCCATGAAAAGTTGCGATAAGATTTTCTCCGACCCTCGACCCTCCCCCTTTTCAATTACGTGATTTGCGTATGACCCTTTGACGACATATGCTTTCTTAGAGTTGACATCATTTTTATAGATTATATTAGCAATGAGTGTAAATGCGGACAAAACACTGCACTTATTTTAAACATAGTACTACATACCTGCGCTCCTTGCTTCGTAATCAAGCACAGTGAACAGTTTATTTTGCCTAGGATCTGATCCAGCAGCTTCCAGAGCACTTCTCTCGCGTATTTTCTTCTTTTCGTGTCCGCTTTTGCGTTGTTGAGGCTTCTTGTTTGGTTGCGGCATTGTTGTCGAGCATTACACTTGTCGAGCATTGGTCTATAGTTGCATAGTTTTGGGGATTTCCGGTACCTTAATTAAGGTGCACGTAGGCTTAGTGTGTAACTGACAACTGATTTACAGGACCTTTTCCCATACACACTCACATCAGATCAGTCAGTAGTTATTCCGCCCCAAAGTAATCCAGGGTAAGACTTCGCTTCACGTTAACAATCAGACGCACACTCGATTCGCACTGCACTTAATGGCAAACTTGTGTATAACGACTGCGGTACGCACTTCAAAAAGTTTTATCACACCTTAATTGCACTGTTAAGGCTCCTGGGACGGCAACAACAAAAAATCACAGCAGCGCGCAGGTTAAAACAATAGGGATGTCACCAACTCGTCAAGACACGCAGCCCAGCCTCGGCTCGATCACCATGCGCGCGCAGGTGCAGGCAGGGCCTCGGATTCGCATTCCGTAAACTTCGTCAGCGACGTTTTGCGATTTTAGTGAAGCAGGCAGTGTGACGGCCTAAGCTGATAACATGGCTGTAGTACCGCCTGCTCCGCTACGATCGCATAAAGTCACTGACGAAGTTTACGGAAACAAAAATCCATCGCTACAGAAAGATTGTGCAGATTCCAAGCTTGAATTTGATATATATATATATCTCAGTACAACACAAAAAGGAAATATTGAAAAGTTTCGAAAACAAAATTGGTTCCTTCGCAAAATCAAACGTTGGACGTTCGGGTATACTGTACAACTCTTAACGGCTTTCGGTCGGCGCGGTGCACGGAAAAACGATGTCGGAGCATACTTTAATCGCTCGGCGTTCTTTTTTTTTTTTTCGCAGACATGCACAGACTTTGACAAGTTCAATGATATTCTATATACATTAAGGATTGTAAAGGTGTTCGTCGCACCTTGGTACTCGTTGGTGCAAGGTTTATATCTGGCCTTAAACTTGCGGATTTTCAAAGATTTTTGTCTAGTTTACGTACAGTTAGAACAATTATATTGAGTGCTATATCTATGTGTAATAGAACCATCTTTTAGGAAAAATTATGACCTTTCCAAATATGTATGTGGTTATACGGGTTTAGTAACGTTAACCCACGAAAAATTGAAAATACGTGAACCCTAGCTGTTAGCAGAGGCTTTTTTGTAGAAAAATAGTCGAATTTGAACGCTCATTCTGCCATCATATAATGATTTTGTTTCAAAATTTTTGTCATCACATGAAGCTTTGGACCTTTGTGAAACAAATAAGATCGATATTTATTTAAAATTAACACTTTCGCAAACGCCCAATTACTCCCCCCTCCAGACCACTGTGCACCGTCCTGGCAGGCGATGCGACTACTCAGGCGGGTGTTTCCGGAAAATTAGCTTTTGAATTTTTTTGGAGGAGTGATTGTTCTGTCTTAGTAATACAGAACAGGAAACAAAAGAGCCACTTGGAGCGGCGTAGGGGACATCCTTTTTTTAAAATCGAATTGAGACGTTGGCCGTCTCCTCAGAAGCATCCAAACGCTGGCGTCTCCATGTAACAGAATGCGTTTCAATATGAGAGGGCTTGGGTCTTAGTTTGAGACAGCAGAAAGGGACCCCGAGCTGAAAGGGGCCCTTAGCTGAAAGGGGCCCCTAGAAAGCCAAAAAGTTGTTTTAAAAATGAAAGGACCAAACTAAATTAAAACAACACTAATTCTATTAAAGACCTCGATCGATTCATTTTATTTCAATAGGGAGGTGGTGTATTTATAGCTTCAACCAGTGGCCCAAGGACTCGAAGTTGCGGCTATCGTTACGGCCCACACAAAATCCCGAAAGGTAGTGCTGCGGCTCAATACAAATTTTCGGTAGACCGGGGGCCCAAGGGCCCCCGACCCACCGAGGGCCCACTCGGGCATCCCCGAGTGCCCGCCCGGGCCAGTCCGCCACTGCGGTTGACGTATACCTGCTCCGTAGCAATACTTGTTGGTGAGAGTATCCAATCGTTTTTGTGTGTCCTACCATTTTGTTTCTTTAGTGTGTGTGTTTCCTTCCTGTGTAGTCAGTCACATACCATTCTTCTGACGACAACATGGGTGATAATAGTGGAGGGGGTGAAGATACGCGTCCTCCCGAGGAAGGGATGGAATTTTTTACTACAGAAGTCATTGATCTCACGGCACCTGTCCTTAATGTAACCCCTCTGATTCCCTCGACTGATACACGACCTACACAACCAATCTCTATAGCTCCCGTCATACCACCTACTGTGAATGAGTCACCCCGAATGTATTATGAGCACCATACTGGACCATATTATGTCATGGTGGAATCTTCTGATCCCACCAACAGGATAGGTAATTTACATCCGATGGGTCTCGGTAAACTTTTCTACGAACGTAAGATTGTTGGAATACAAGAAATCCACCACAAAGGTAGGAATAGAATTCAGGTCACCTTTCGAACCTCCCGGGATGCCAATAACTTTCTTCAGCACCCACTGCTCACGGAAAAAAGCTTAAAGGCGTTCATTCCCTCAGTTAATATACATAGAGTGGGTCTGATCCGCGGGGTTGACACTTCTTTCTCGACTGATGAAATATTACAATATTTGAAGTCGCCTTGCCCCATTGTAAAAATTCAACGCATGAACAGAAAAAAAGTCACGGATGGGAAGGTCGACTTATTACCTACAGGTACGGTGAAGATTGTCTTTGAAACTCAAACTTTGCCCACCCATGTTTCTATATTTCATGTGATGTTAGAAGTGCAGGTTTTCATCTTTCGCCCTATTATTTGCAATAGATGCCAAAGATATGGGCACACTGGACAAAACTGTAGAGCTCGGGCACCAAGATGTGGGCGTTGCGCCCAAGGACATGAAACGGCTCAATGTACCCAGGTTTTGGTGCGCTGTGCACATTGCGATGAAAATCATATGAGTGGCTCACCGAGGTGTGAGTACCACGCAAAACAAATTGACATTAAAACTAGGATGTGCACTGAAAATAAAACGTATCAAGAAATTCTCCATTCCCTATCAGGACATCCGTTTCAACCCCTTTCAGTCCCGCAGCAATTTCTCCCCCTTACACAGCAAGCTTCTCTTACACAGAATTCTGTACAGAAGAAACGCATGTTTACCACGATCGTCACGAGCCCCCCTAAGGACATTTCCCCTTTGGGGTATGACCGACCTGCATATTTGTCCATTATCCATGGGGACAAAGCCTCAGGCTATGTACCCCCTTCTGCTTCATTGCAACCGTCCCAGGTGGGGCCAACCCCCACTCCCTCACTTACAATGCCTCCCGCCAAGGGTGTGCCTCAAGATATTACAGAGGATGTTATGTATTTGATGGAACTATTGGGTTCCAATGTCCAATGGGCCCATTTACTTAAAAATATTTATGAGAAGATTTCACTCTTATCCTTTCCTGCTGAAACCCGACCGTCTTCTAGTAAAATATTACAATCTGTTGGTACTTCTGTTACCTCAACATGAAAATTATTCAATGGAATGCACATAGCATTCAAAACAAGAGACATGAATTATTACTTATAATCCAAGAGTACACCCCTGATATCATTCTCATCCAGGAAACATGGCTATCCCCAAATTTATCTTTTCACGTTCCACGATATAATATTGAGCGCCAAGATGGACCGCAATGTGGTGGTGTCCTAACATTAATCCATGAAAGACTTTCGTACCAAGTTACCCCATTTCTTTTTCCTCTCCCCAGAACCTATGTGATAACTATAACTGTTGCCTCCCTACATATCACTAATTTGTATATTCCTCCGGCTGTCAAAGGTAATTTCCGACAATGGTATTCCTTTTTTTCCTACTGTAATTCCTTCACCTCCCACATTATTGGTGGGGATTTTAATGGCCATCATACTGACTGGGGTTGTGTCCGCACAACACCCAAGGGTAGGAATATCATGACCACTGCTCAGCAGTTTCATCTCCAGATTTTAAATGATGGTTCACCCACTCGTATTTCTCCTCCTGCTCAGGCCCCCAGTGCGGTTGACCTAACGTTTGTTTCCCTTTCTCTGGCCCACCGAATTATATGGCACACAACCCCTGATTTACATCAAAGTGACCACTATCCGATCTTGATGACCTTTGATTCGGCTCCTCGTCCTAGTAATACCTTGCATACTCCGGTTTTTACTAGGAGTTTCAAAAGTTTTGATTCAGCTCAATTTTTCACCTATATCCAACAGCACTATTGTAATACGGCTCCCCCGATTCGTTCATCCTATAATTTGCTACTTACTTACATTGTTCGCTATTTTGACACCTATCATCCGTTAATTCCCAATGCACGCACCTCTGGAAAGAGCAGGTCCTTACTACCCTGGTGGGACGAGGAATGTACGAGAATGGTGAAGAGACGCAAACATTTATTACGACTTTTTAGAACGTACAATACTCATGTATACTTATCGCCATTATAAACAGTTTGTTGCAAAATGCCAGCAGTCTTTTAATGATAAAAGAAGATCGGCTTAGAGAGAATACGTCTCTCATATACATCACCAGACTCCCATTACTCAAATATGGACTGTGTTAAAAACCTTATCGCGCCGCCACTTAGGTCCAAGTCTGCATCGTTTGAATTATGATCAGTCAGTAGAATTTTATCACACGATGACTCCTGAATTTGTAGAACAAGAAATTATCTTTCCATCCCTGGAACACAACCATATGTTTTCTTGTCTTTTGCATCCGGTTACTGTTTCCGAATTTCAATCAGCCTTATCACAAAAAAAATCTACTACACCTGGACCAGACTATATCTCATACCACGTCATTAAGAGTCTCCCCAATAATGCACAGCAAGTTCTAATAGATGTTTTTAATGCCGTCTTAGCCTCCGGCAATGTTCCCGATGATTGGAATGAGTTTTTAGTAGTTCCTATTTTAAAACCAGGGAAAAATCCGGATTTAGCAGGAAGTTATCGTGGTATACATCTTGGGTCCTGTATTAGGAAGACATTCCAACGTATTCTGTTGACACGCTTAGTATGGACTTTAGAATATTATGATCTGTTTCCGAAAACTCAATACGCCTTTGCTAAACGGAAATCTACTACTGACGCCTTGAATATTTTTCTTCTTGATGTCATGTTGTCATTTTGCCGTAAACACTCAACATTAGCAGTCTTTTTAGATATTAAAGGGGCTTATGATAATGTGAATACCGTCCTTTTACTGCAAACACTACACCAACAACAATTTCTGATCAGCTTTATTAAAATCATCTCGGCATTTCTCCGAAGAAGGCATATCACACTTTCCAACTGGGTTAAATTACAGGTATTCGTCTTCTGGTTTGCCGCAGGGTGATATTTTGAGTGGAATCTTATACCTTATTTATACTAGTGAGATTGAGAGGCTTTTACTTCCTCATGTCCGCCCAATACAATATGCTGATGATATACTCCTATATTGTTCCCATTCTGATATAAATATGTGTCGGCAGATCATGTCACGTGCTCTCACGATACTACATTCATGGCTGTTCTCACATGGCCTTGATACTGTTCCGCTCAAAAATGCGGCTTTGCTCTTCACTCATAAACGGGTGTGTGACCGGTTGCCTATCCGTTATAATCAGGGTACCATTCCTATTGTACACCATACAAAATATTTAGGACTCATTATAGATGATAAGTTGACCTGGACGCCTCAAATATCTCACTTAAAAGCTCATGTGTTCCAGAAATTAAATATCTTACGGTCATTAACTCGTCGTAAGTGGTGAGCTGATCCTCAGATATTATTGTTATTTTACAGAAATCTTATTCGATCTGTCCTTGATTACAGTAGTCACTACTATGACGTCATGCCGAAAACACGCCTCAATGAATTGGATAAACTACAATTTTCCGCCCTCAGAATTGTTCTCGGGGCCCTTACTTCCACCCCCACACAAGCTCTTCTCGTTGAGGCGGCAGAGCAACCGCTTCACCTTCGGAGACGTTATCTGTCTTCACGATATCTCCTACGACAAATGGCACTATTAGCAACACCCATTCTTCCCAAACTACAACTTCTCTCCGAATATCATCAAAAAAGTTTATTCAAACGCTATGCACCTCCCTCTATTCTCCTGGCTTATCTAGAGCTTTCGGGTTTTCGCCCACAAATTCTTCAAACACGAAAACCCATTTGTTATAATGCACCGCTCTCGGTATTAATGTTTCAACCTGATGTAGTGAGACATTCCTCGCATGTATCTTGTATGTCTTCTATGCTTACCCCTACGATTGCCCGCAAATATGTATATAATCTTGCATTGAATCATCAACAATATACGACAATTTATACAGATGGATCAAAATTTCCCTCTCCTTCGAATACGGGTGCTGCTTATTATATCCCCTCTCTATCTTATCTTGCCTCCTTTAAATTACCGCATACCCTCTCTATTTTTTCGGCTGAAGCCTTTGCTATTCGACAAGCCCTTCTATATATTAAACGAAATAACATCCCTAAAGCATTAATTCTATCTGATTCTCAAAGTGTCCTCCAGGCTTTACAACATGTCCAAACTACGAATAATTGGTATATATTTAATATTGTACAATTAACGTATGACCTATATCATTCGGGCTTTCAGATAGTGTTTTCTTGGATACCCGGACATGCCAACCTCTCTGGGAATGAATTAGTGGATAAAGCGGCCAAGTATGCGGCTTTGGGTCATGCTGTATTGATGAATGTGGCTACCCCCGCCTCAGATTATCTCCCCATTCTCAAATCTCAATTACTTAATGTTTGGTTACACCAATGGCAGGATTATACACGCACAAAAGCCAGGTTATATTATAGAATTCAACCTACTATCCCTAGACACCCTTGGTTTTATAATGGATCCTACACTCGACGGCATATTATTACGATTATCCGTTTACGTTTTCATCATGCTTTGACTCCGGTATATATGGCCCGCTGTAAGCTTCGTCCTTCGGCTCTCTGCGACTGTTCTCAGGCAATCGGTACTATTAATCATTTAATTTTTCAATGCCCTATATTTGACACTCAACGAGTCCCATTTCTACATACTTTGCGTTCTTTAGGTTTCCCCCTCCCTCTCCACATTTCCGTGCTCCTTCATACTCCTATTCCTTCTGTTATTCATGCCTTCCTTAGATTCCTACACGAATGCTCCCTTACTTTTTAATTTCCATACCCTTACGTGTGACGATGTCATGTTTGTGTTCAAGTAGTAAGTCACTAAGATACGTCGCTTGGTGTGAATATTAGTACCTATTTGTGTCCTTGTATATGAAAAATGAAAATCCACAGCCAGCTTCCAGTCTCCGACCGGGTCAGGAAATGGAATGAATGAAGCCCCCATCTAGCGGCGAGGATATGAACTGTGCTGTGTCACAATTTTCCAGTAGTTTATAGTTCAAATATTGGATACTTTTCACGTATTTTTTAGGGCTGCGACTGGGTCCAGAGCATCCGTGCTATGCCCATTACCTAACCTACAAAAAAAAAAAAAAAAAAAAAACTGCGATTTTTGTTGACGTGTGTTATCTTCTCTCAATTTTTCAGCTTTTGCATAATAACTGAGGCTGAAAAATGAGTAGTAGATATTGTTCAGTTCCACAGTGCTCTTCAAATGCAACAAGAGGCATATCAATACATTACTTTCCTAAAGAGAAAGGTTTAAAGAAGGAATGGAGTCGAGTACTTCGCATCGCAAAGCCGATTTCTAAATATATGATTGTATGCGGTTTGCATTTCACAAAGGAGGATTATTTATCCAGGTTAGTAAACATTCCTTTGTACGTGTACTGTAGATGACCTGTTTATTTCTTTCATACATATTAATTACGTCCCAGTTGTGGAAAGATAACCTTCATACACTGGATTAGGCTACATTATTTATATCTATTCTTCTTAAAGTGGACTACACAAGCTACTTCCAGTGGGGTAGGATTATCAATAAGCATAAGATTGTTATAATATTGCAGTAGAATTATAAATATATTTTTATTTCAGATGTGAGAGCATGTAAAAGATACCTGAAGAAGGGCGCCATCCCCTCTCAGAAATTGCCACTGAGATCATTGGATAAGAAGATATCTTCTCCCCTGAAACTACAGGCAGAGGCCAGGGATGCACGTGTGCAACATAGACATGAAGCTGTGGCACCACCATCTCCAACTGAAGACAGTGAAGTGGTAACTGAAGACACAGAGACTGTGGCAGAGGAGATGTTTGCAGCTCTGGTGGAAGATCCCACTCGAAGGAAATGTGTAGAAGATAAAGGGATACAAGTAACGCCAAGTGTACTTTATGATTGTAGAAAAATAACTTTATAGGACATGATGAAAACAAATAGAGAAATTAATGCATTTAGTGGTATCCCATCGGTTACATTATTAGATAATATATGTGTTGCTACAGGAAAATTAGAAAGACAGAATGCCAAACCACTAACCTTGTCATTAAGACAGCGTATCATTTTAGTGTTCGTGAAATTGAAAATTAATCTTTCTTTTAGGTGTTTAGCTGTTCTATTTGGGGTCACAGCTAATACATGTAAGAACTATTTCCATGTAACAGTAGAGTTATTACATGAGGCACTGAAAACAGCTGTTCCATGGCTGGAGAAAGATCTGATTAAGAAGAGGATGCCTATATGTTTTCAACATTTTCAGAATACTAGAGTTATTTTGGATTGTACAGAAATTCCCGTGGAGAAAAATAAGTGTTTAAAGTGTCGTGTGATGTCCTACTCTCATTACAAAGGCGATTACACATTGAAAGTAAGTTACTTGTTGGTGTTGCACCATCAGGTTTAGTAACTTTTGTAAGTCAAGTGTATGGTGGAAGGGTTACAAACAAAGAAATATTTTTGCAATCCAATTTATTAGGCATGTTATTATCTTATCAGGATGCCGTAATGGTAGATAAAGGATTTTTGATAGACAGTGAGTGCATTTAAAGGAATATACAATTGATCAGGCCACCCTTTCTTGGTAAGAATCAGCAATTGTCAACAGAGGATGCACTCAGGACTGCTGACATAGCTGCAGCTAGAGTGCATGTAGAAAGAACAATTCAGAGGATGAAAATATTTAAAGTATTAAAAGGGAGAGTCAATTTATATATGGTTCCATACATGGATTCTGTAATGACTATTATTGCAGGAGTAGTGAACCTTTCAGCTCCTATTCTTAGTGTTGATAAATATGACTAAGGAGACTTTTGCTACTGGTACCTAGTACCCAGTTTGTGGGTGTGTTTTTTCTAAAGCAGAATTTGAGCGCTGTATCAGCAGCGAAGTAAAGCGCTACATATAAACTAGCTGTAAATAGAAACGGAGAGATGGCACGAAATGACAGTTGTTTAAACGTGTTTCGTTCATTATTTCAAAATAAATTTAATACAACTTAATATAACAATGGATCCACTGGGAGACTAAACTGATGATGAATGCATAGTGGTGTCGCTCAATGAACAACTTTGTTAATTTCACGTTTCTTGTAATTTTTAGGTTTTCCACCCCTTAAAACCTCAATAACTAACTAATTTTTAGGTTAGGCCTAGGCCATTCGAGTTACCTTCTACGAATTAATGCCCTTGCTTTAGCCACTAAAGTTGCATGATCGTTTCATGAATGTAGCAGCATATGGAAAAAAATTCCTGAACTTAAGGTTACCATATCTATAATATTCACCATAACGTTTATGTGACAGGTTAAATTGGATCTAAAAATAGGATGAACAAGCTCTCGACTTACAAATAATTCTTAATTAACCTACTGATATGCTGCTGGTGGAAATGTAGGCCTATAATCATGTAGTCTCATAGGCTACACCAGTAGCCAGAGCATGTCGCTAATGATATCGGAGTAGACTGTGCATGCACACGTTAACATGAGTTTGCTGGTTTGTGACATTACATCAACAAATTTAATGTATTTTAACTCTCCTGATTCCATTCTGGCCCCTGTTACTGCCACATGCATGGTTCCAATAGGCACAAGTGAATTTCTCGCTAGCACTACTTAGCCTCATCCATTGCACAGCCCTGCCCTCTACCCTAATTTTTTGAGGAGTCTAAACTCTTCCTTCTACAGTATAGCATAACTGTATGTCAACAGGTGTAGGTGACCTTAATATTACACTCCTTAAAACGTTGGTCCCCACCACCCGTCCTAATGATGCAAAGTGTTATTAGACTGGGGCGTAGTGGCGCCGCGGTCATTGTTATTAGACTTGAAATACATTTGCCATTGATAGTACAAATGCTTGTAGATATCCGTATTGATAGATGAATTAAAAGTTTAATTTAAACTTTTAACATCTTACATAATACAAAAGTAGCTACAATAAACTGAAACTAACGTGCACCACTAATGGGCCCTCATTGCTTACGGACCCCTATGCATTTGCCCCCCTTGTCCCTCCCTGGGCCTAGACTGTGCCAATTGCAGAAATTAGACCAGAAGAACCAAATCACTAGTAAAATAATGTATAGTAAAGGAAGGAAGCTTGTAGTTTTACGTGACCATTAATCTCGCAATCATGAGCCACGGGACCTTCTTTTTACATTGAATCCGAACCACAGGACACAGCATTGCACTTGAAAATATCTTGCATGCATTTACCAGGAATCGAACCTGGTCCACCTTGGTGAGAGGCCAACAGCTTGATCCCTGCGCCACCACGCCCCCAAGTATACAGTAGATTATAATCAACAAGTTCTCTCTAACATACATTAGCCTACTAGTTCATATACAGTATACAATTTGCGTACCTAGTTAGAATGCACCCGAGTGAAAGAAAATAGGCTGGTACCCGTAGCCTATTATTTTTCATGAGAAACCTAATAGAATTTTCTGTCACTCTGCCAAGTACAGATATGTAACCATGCTGGGATATGTACAACAAAAAAATTATAGTAATGTTTGTAGACCTAAGAAAAAAAATGTGGTATTTTGTTCATAACTACGTACTATATGTAAATTATTTTCACAAATCTGAGTCTTCTTATGGAGAATGGGTTTTCCTCCATAGTCCATAACCAAAGAAATTTAATCATCAATTGAATACTCGTATGATTATGAACTTCAAAGCAATGGTAAGCCTTTCTAGGCTTGATCCTACTTATCTTCCTGGATGGCTCTCGTGTAGCATCCGTTGCCCGTTTCGAAAGTGCGTTATTTTACTTAGTAGCGCTCTGAAAATGGTTTGTAATTACTCTGCCACATTATTAAAGCCATTTGCCATTGACAAACACCGCATAAACACTTCCAAAATAAGGAAATTGTCAACATTAACTTTCAAGTAATAAACTTATCAAAAAGCTAGTCGTCATGTTTGCTGCCAACTTACTGATTGTGCTGCTAGGCAAAACCATTGGCCTGGATAAATAGTATTGATGCATGACTACCCCCACTGTGCGTAACAAAAACCAGGGGTGTTTATATTAGCCTAACGCGCACGGCCGCGCTACCTAACCTTTATTGGCCTAGGCGAAAACCATTGGTCTGGAAACAATGTTGGCACTCTGAAAAAATACAGTAACACTCTATCGATAAAATATTCAACTCCTGTATATTAGTAACATTGGCCATTTCTATAGTAAATTTTTCGGATTTTAATGGCACCGGGCAACGTATATTACACGAGTTCATAATTGATATTCAGTCGTACACTCGTATACAACAACGCCTTCAAGAAAATTCAGATGAAAACAAGAGTTTATCTTGTTATGACTGCAGCCAATTTTCAATGTATCAAACGTGCAGCGAAGTGAAACCACGCTGCATGATGACTCATCTTAAGCTAAAATGTTGGGGGATGGGGATGCTCTGTGGTATGACCTACATGATGATATTATTACATTCACATTGTACTTCTATGATAAATAAAGCATTTGAAACAATATCACTTTTTTTATTATTTTATAAATTAGCCTATTTATGGATACAATGTAGAAATAATTACTCTAAGTTACTTTTTACATCAACTATCCTATAAGAAAAGCTAGTAAAATGCAATTTACAAGAAAAAACATCAATTGTTATCGGCAACTCCAGCTATCTGATTATGACATCTAGTGGTAATAATGAGAAACTTACCATGTAGGGTACATTTGTCACGTAGTGACTGTTTGTATTATGGTTCCTTGTATCAAGGTAAATTCTTCGTGTCTTTATACATATGTAATAAGTTTTACTCGTTGATAGAGTGCAAAATGAGTAAAAGCAAAGTAGGCCTATATTGCTCAGTTCACGGCTGTAAGTCGATGTATAAGAGGGCTGCGGATATAAGTTTTCATCACTTTCCAAAAGATGCAAATAGCAATAGCTGAAAGGGGACGATACCAAATAAATACGGTCAACAGGAGCGGGTTGGACCACTCACCACTACACACACTGACGACAGGACGGGTTGTTCACTGTTACGCCGAGCCAAGCCGCACCTAGACAGCCAAGTAAAGTCTTGCTGAACCAAGCCGTACCACGACAGCCAAGCTTCATCAGTCAGGTATCCTTCCTCGCTCCCTAGTTCATTTCCCTACCAACAACCATCACCTCGCTCTGCGATATCCGAGCCATTCCACTACGAGTCATATAGGCCTAATTTGACTTCGCCGGGTAAATATCTACTCTGCAAGAACCTGCTACCAGTCCGATATTCAATACCTAACCTACCTGCTAACCATCCAACAAATCAAGCAATTCCTGTCTCCCCAGAGTTTTAATACAAGTTAAACTCATCCCTTTGCCCTACCAAGCAGCAAATAATTTCTAGAGTCTATGGTACAGTGAGCAAACTCAAATATAGCTTTTAAACGTAACAGCGCCAGGACTCAAACTGCTCAAAAACAAATACCAGCAGACAACCGATGCTTGATAGTATGCAATTGACACATAAAATCTAGTGGAACACATAAATTAGATCACGTGTATCGCACAGTTATACATATATACAATTAAAAATAACACTGTCATTATTTTAAGGTCCACATTTACCGATTATAACCGAAAAATAAAAAGTGTTCCATATCAAACGCGTGTTATTGAGTATTTTTACCCTACTTATCCAGACCGACCGCAGCGGGCCACCACGTGTGTACTTCTACTCTCCCACTCCTTTCCTCATGGTTTTCAAAAATCTTAAAAAAAACCAATGCTTGCAGCTGCACCTGACCATAATATTGATGATTTGTCTTTAAGGATTAAGTATTTTCCTCAATCGACCCATTTAAATATTTTAGGCCCTGCACTACATCAATTGCAGTCTGCGTTTTACCTGCTAGAGGGCACTTAACCTCTACACAACAGAGTGAACTAACCACACCATCCAGACTTACACCTAACCATGGGGCACTTGGAGGAACAATAATGCCCACCGGTTCCACTTTATTTTTAAAAGCAATTTCATAAGCTTCTAAGGCTACTAGTTCAAATTTTTTCCCATGCACAGTTGCCATGTGTCCCTTGAAATCAGTTTTGAACAGCCTACTCGCTTTTAAATTCCAGTCAGGGCTTTTATTTTTGCTGTAAGTAAAAACACTGTGACAAGTAGTACCAGTTAATCTTACTTTTCTTGCATTCTTCCAAATTTCTCCAGATTGGGTAAGAGTTGTCAAACATAATTTTATACTGTATTCATATGTGAGAGCTACCTTCTCATTAAAAAATTGAGCAATGTCACCATGAAGTTCTGCATCAAAATCAACCATAGCACTAAATTGTGGCAACAAGTTGTTGTTGCCTAAAAGTTTATGGCATAGGGATAATTGTAGCAAATCATCACCACTCGAGACTTGAATAGTATTAGTAGTAGCAGTAGTCTCCCTTAAGCGCAAAGCAAGATCCAGCTCGGATCCCTGTGCCCCAGAAAGTAGAATATCCTGTATATTATTCTCGCCTGCACTACCGACTAGGCGACTTCGGAGGGTCGATTTGACAGTTGATCTTCCCATGTGGCAGAATTTATTTATAGGAATCGCTTTGTCGTACATATAGTTGTCTTTCTTTAACTTGCCCCATTGCTGCTTCAAATCTGTGGAGCTCAGGTCTTCCAAGTTTTCAATTGTGTGCCTATTACGAAAAGAAGAAAAAACAAATACAGTCAACTTGTACACTCTTCGATTTATCGGCTTCAACAGTATTATATCTTCTAAATTTAAATGCATCTACTTACCGAAATATGTAAAGCAATGTACCGACTACATGCTTACACTTTCCTGAACTTCCAGCCTTACAGCTACACGAACAAATTAGCTTTTTCTCGGCAACTGGTGATCGAATCTCAATTTTAATCTGGTGAGGAACTCCCTTCAAATTACTGGTTTGTAAGCATAAAGCTTCAAGTCTCACTAAATCTTCTCTTTCGGCTACTCTCCCAAACATAATTATGTGTTCGGCATCTAAAATTGCCTGTCCTTCAACGAGAGGCCGCCTAGAATCCCCAACAACATTCAATACATCAATCAAATCTATCACCATTGCGTCCACCATTTTGTCGCGACCGACCTGCCACCTACATTCGATTGAGTTCGCGAATAGATACACAAATTGGTCCTAAGAAGTCTATGTTACAAAAAGAAATCATTTAAAAAATAATAATGTTAAACAAACCATGTTTTACAGCCTCTTTTCAAAAAAAGTTTGCAAAATGTGGAGCAAAGTAGCACATAGTGTAATGTTATACAGTGTTGGTATTACTACTAGTGGAGTGACACAGTGTGGTGCAATAGCATGTAGTGTAATGTTATACAGTGTTGGTATTACTGCTAGTGGAGTGACACAGTGTGGTGCAATAGCACATAGTGTAATGTTATACAGTGTTGGTATTACTACTAGTGGAGTGACACAGTGTGGTGCAATAGCACATAGTGTAATGTTATACAGGATAGAGGAGTAACACCTCTTTAAAAAACCCTGGTCCAGCTGGCCCGGCTGGTAGTACCTTGTTAGGGTCCCTTGCCAGGGTTACGGTGAAGTCCTCAACGGTACCTGCAGTGAAAGAGGTGAACTCTGGCACAGTGTGGTTGGCGGAAGGGGCAGCCTATTGCTCAGGTTTAATAGGGCAAACTATTGTCCATAGTTAAGATGGGCAGGTTTTGGCCCAACGGCAAAATGAGCGGAGGAGGAGACAATCACTCTCATGGCTCCCAACGGTCATAGAGGCGGAAGAGGTCACGCCAGACGGACTGGCTGTAAAGGCGCACCTCAGTAGTACTTGAGTATGCGGCAGTTCGTTGCAGTCTCTGTGTTCGGTCCTGCATGTCTCATTCTTCGTGAGCCGCAGGATAAGGCTCAGAGATCACAGTGTGTGGGTCTCGTCCTAGCAGCTGAGATCCACCCTAAACAAATTCACGCCAGTGGCACTTCTTCCGAACGTCACTTACTTTCAAAGTCCAACGGCCATGGGATATGGACGGTGGGGGCAGGTTATGGGTGTAACTGGAAGCCCCTAGTTCGGACCTGCACGTTGGCAGCAGATGTGTGATGGTCGTCTTCCGGAGACTCTGTGACTACTCAGGAATTTGGTCCTGCATCTGTGTTTGGGCTGCCCACCCCACATGGGGAAGGCCCTAGAAAAGGTGGGCTAAACTTCGGAAGTCACAATCTTGGTCCGGCTGGGCAACTGCACTCAGCAGGTCACCATGCGGTCGAAACTCAAAAACAGTAAAGAATCACAAATTGATTATTGGATCATGGAACATCAGAACTTTGCTTGATTTGGACAATAACGTTAGACCTGAGAGAAGGTCAGCTCTCGTAACCCATGAGTTATCAAGACTCAACGTTGACATTGCTGCTCTCAGTGAAACTAGGCTGTCTTCTGAAGGCAAGATTACTGAATCTGGAACAGGATATACCATCTTCTGGAAAGGAAAGGAGGAGGGTGAATGTCGTATTCATGGTGTGTGCTTCGCTGTGAAGACCAAACTGGTAAATTATCACCAACTTACGCCCATTGCAATCAGCGAAAGGCTCATGACTCTCCGCATACCACTCTCAGGAGGTTCCTTTATGACACTCATCTCTGCCTATGCTCCTACCTTAGATTCTAATGATGAAGTAAAAGCTCAGTTCTACAATCAGCTAAGTGAAATAATCTTCAAGGTACCATCTGCAGATATACTCTTGCTCCTCAGTGACTTCAATGCCCAAGTTGGGAAAGATCACAGGCTATGGACTTGGAAAATGTAATCCCAATGGACTGTTGCTTCTTGGTCTTTGTGCAGAACACAAACTTTTCATTACCAACACGCAGTTCCGGGTACCTAACCGCTTCAAAACCACGTGGATGCATCCTCGTTCCAAACATTGGCACATTCTTGATTATATCATTACCCGGCAATGTGATAAGAAGGACACTCTTATTACCAGAACAGCAAGGAATACAGTATAGACGATTGCTGGACAGATCATAAACTTCTTATATGTAAGCTCAGGATATCCATCAGACCTAAACCACCTAGGAACATCAAAAATTTGCCAAGAAAGAAGTTTAATACATCCAAACTTCAGGATGAATCTATGTATAAACATTTTGGAAACAGGATCGTCACCCAGTTATCAGAAAACCCAGTAACAAATGACATTCAGCAAGAATGGGCCACACTACAGAAGATTATCACACAGTCAGCTGAGGAAACCATTGGTTTTATAGTGCGGAAAAGACAAGACTGGTTTGATGACAACAGTGAGGAAATTCTGTCTCTCATCAATGCCAAAAGGAATGCCTATCTTGCCCATCTTCAAGACCCAACTTCCAACACAAAGAGAGATAAACTACTGGAACTCAAGGGTAAATGCCAGACGCAGATTAAAAATACTTGGTGGCAACAGAAGGCTCAGGAACTGCAGAGACTATCGGATGCTCGAGACTTGAGGAACTTCTATGCAGTACTCAAGGAAATATACGGTATGGACCATCTCGCTCATCATCAGGTACACTGAAAAGCGCTGATAATTCTACTACCTTTACAGATAGTCAAGAAATCTTGGAACGCTGGAAGGAGCACTTCTCCAATCTCCTAAATCGTCCATCAGCAGCTGCTGAAGACTTCCTTTGTGATGTGCCGCAACAACCTGAACAACTGTGGTTGGCAGTACCTCCTACTTACCATGATTTCAGTGCAGCTCTCACCCAATTGAAACCCAGAAAAGCACCTGGCCCAGATAACATCCCTCTGGAACTTAGAGCATAAATACAATAGAGGGCGCATTGCCACACTGCGCCTGTACTGTGACGTGAAACCAACATCTCGATCAGCTGACTGAAGGGTAATGGCTCAAGACCGACTACCACTATCCGCAGTTCCCTTCAGTCAGCTGATCGAGATGTTGGTTTCAACAATGTGACGTCATCAGCCATCTATTGAATTTATGGTTTAAGCTCTGGAACTAATTCAAGCCGGAGGTCGTTCCCTCACAACAAGGATTTCACCCTTATCCTCAGAATATGGGAATCAAGAAAGGTACCTGGAGACCTAAAGAATGCCACTATCGTCACTATCTTTAAAAAGGGTGATCGCAGTGTTTGTGGCAACTACCGTGGAATATCACTGCTATCAATTGTGGGGAAGATTCTTGAAAGAATTCTACTTAACCGCCTGAAGGTTATCTCTGAGAAGATCCTCCCCGAGTCACAATGTGGATTTAGAGCTTCCAGAAGCACAATTGACTTGATTTTCTGTGTGAGACAGCTACATGAAAAATGTAGAGAACAACAGAATCCACTCTTCTTAGTCTTTTATGACTTGGAAAAGGCATTTGATTTGGTTCCAAGACCAGCCATGTGGGTGGTGCTGAAGCGGTTTGGTTGCCCTCAGCGATTTGTAGATCTAATCAAGGCTCTCCATGATGGCATGACAGGTCAGGTTTGCCATCAGAATAAGATGTCCGATGAATTTCCTATTACCCATGGACTGAAACAAGGATGTGTACTGATTCCAACACTTTTCGCACTGTACTTGGCTGCAATGCTTTATGATTCACCCACAAATATCCCAGGTGTGGAGGTCAAGTATCGTTTTGATGGAGGGCTTTTCAACCTAACTCGTCTCCTCTCCTTGAGGAAAACTCAGGTTACTAAGGTTACTAACATGTATGCAGATGATGCTGCGTCGCCAACTCTGCAAGAGTCAGTTAATTGTTACAAAAGTGCATGTGATCGCTTTGGTCTTACCATAAATGTCAATAAGACTAAAGTCTTGGCACAACCTTCACCAGGTACACCTCTTCCTCAGTTCAATATCTCCATCTCAAATTTGCCATTAGAACACGTAGACCACTTCTCGTACCTGGGCAGTACCATTTCTGTGAGCTGTACCTGTGAGCAGGATGTGGATAAGAGAATTGGCGCAGCCCATGCAGCATATGGACGATTAGCGCACCGGGTCTTCATGAATAAATCTGTCCATGAGTACAAAGCTTATGGTGTACAAGGCAGTAGTCATTTCTACATTGTTGTATGGCTGTGAACCGTGGACCGTTTACCAGTAGCGGCTATTCAGGTGAAGAGCCTCTTCACTAGCCATCTCGTAAGATAAACATTATATTTTCAAATTTAAATAAAAATGTTGCAATTGTCTTGGGCTTATTTATCGTGTAGCGTACTGTTATTTCTGCACTCCGTCGCTAGATGGTACGCAAGCGAGCCTGTACGACGTCCTTGTGTCAGTTGAACTCCCTGTCGCTAGATTGTACTGTCGTAACTTGGAGGGGAATCTGCGGGAGACGAAGTAACTTGTTTATGTCAGCCACTTCGTCCCATTGCTATGGTAACCTGACATGAGGTGTGACGCCATTACCTGCCGTTAGACAGTCGAGTGAAGACGTTGTCGTGTCTGCAAGGCAACATGTCAAGACCAGTTGATGAAAGTTGGCATTGCGGCAGGCTTCTTTTCTTTTATGCCTAAGCTTGTATATATTTTCCCAATAAATAGTATTTATTTATAACGTTAATTACCCTGCCGTCGATGAAAGTTGATGGCTTTTAGTGTAATAATGTTTCCAGTAAAGACACAGTATTAATTTTATTAAAAATTCCCTTCTGTAGGTGGAAAGACGAAGACAAAGGGGAATTATTAAATTGTGGACGGCCAAATAAATTGATAGATCTGTGCACTAAAAATATACAGTATCAAGAAAACCGGCAAATCTTATTGCCTTCATTGCAAGGATCTTGGTTCGAACAGTTCACATGATTGTGCAGTAGTTGTATTCTTAAAAACAACCTGCTCTGTTAGACTTGCTTACTTTTAGTAACAAATGTGTTGTCTGGAATGAACAAGTTTCGGTGATTTCCAAGACATTAGGCCTCTGCGCGGGTTGAACAAATACAAAGACTGTGAAGAACATTTGAAGTGCCAGTTACAATGTTGAACACTCAAAAGAAGCACTAATCTGCAGTAGTGGATCCAGGCCTTGCGGGGCCCTGGGCGATATGATAAGGTGGGGCCCACAACAATAGGAGATAAAAAAATATCAAATTAAATGGAAAATAGTTTAGTAATAATAATATAAAGAATAGTTACAATATTTTTAATACACTACAGTACATTTTTTTAATAATATGAAAGAAACCTTTAATTTCCCTTGAAGAAGATTATGTAAACTATGAAATATTAAAATATTATTTTGCGGCTCTTTTCCCGGCTGAAGTCTTCTATTATTTCACTGAAATCTAAACTTGCTAAACGGTCACGGGAGGTCATAACTGCACTGAAAAAAGGAATATGAATTATAAATTAGTTTGAAAAGTATATTTTTTTAAATCCATAGCGTGGGACCCTGGGCGGTCGCCCTCCCCTAGATCCGCCCCTGCTAATCTGACGCCTTGAGGGAAAATGCAAGACTATGTGCACTTAGATGTATAATGAGAATGTGACTTTAAATAGGCAGATTTTGAGACTTGTGATTAAAATTGTTCTATAGGCCCACATGAGGGCTTACTCTCGTCATGACCTCTAGAAGAGAGTTCCTATCAACTTTAAACTTTACTGTAACCCGGGGGAACTTTAAGGAAATATATTAATTCTATTAATGCAGGCAATGGCCATGCATTTCCTTTTCAGGACAGGTCAGGGAAGGGATTTTGGAAGAAAATCGGCCATGGACCTATTGAAAGAAACCGTCCCAGCATTTGCCTGGTGGTGAAAATGGGAAACCACAAACATCATTTTCAGGATGACTGAGAATATATTTTGGCATTAAAATACGAAAAAGAACATGTCAATATTCACAAATGCAAACAATCAAGCACTGCTGAAATTAGAGTTTTGCTCTTCACCTGATTTTTTTATCTATGAGCCGCCACTGCCCTTTACCGACGTGATCTCAGGAAGCTTGAGCGTTTCCACCTACAAAAACTTCGATCAATCCTGAGGATTAAATGGGAAGACCGCATTACCAATATTGCTGTTCTGGAAAAGGCTCAAATCAACAGCATAGAATCATCCATAATAGGTCACCAATTTAGATGGATTGGTCATGTCCATCGGATGGATGATGTGAGATTACCTCGTCAAATGCTATATGGTGAGTTATGCTATGGCACCAGACCTCATGGTGGTCCTAAGAGGCACTACAAGGACCAATTTAAGCAGACCCTGAAATTGACAGGTCTTGATTCACAAACCTGGGACATGCTGGCTGAAGACCGCTCAACTTGGCGCCGTACCATCTCGGATACTGTAAAGACGTTTGAAAGGGATCGACGCACAAATGAAGAGGCCAAGCGTCAAGCTAGGAAACTTCGAGCAGCCCAACCACGTCCTCCTCCAGCAATACTAAGTGACTTGTGTGGTTGCTTGTTCCATGCCAGGATTAGGCTCTTTAGTCACCGTAAACACATCCACAAACTGGACTGAAGGAAGAAGATTTATACTCGGATTTGAGTTAAAGCCGATGATGATGATGTTGTCCACAGACTCATCGCTCACAATTCTTATAAATGGTCTTAGTCAGCCTGATTTTCCGGGATTGGTAGCACAGAATGTAGTGACGATAATTGGAGAGCTGCATTTTCTTCTATGGATGGTCCAGCTTCCTCATCAGGTTTTCTGTGTGGCCTGATCCTTCAGGCCTTCAAGCAAGGGAATTTAGTATGCCCTGTCTTTGAAGGCTTCTCTTCTGCAGCAGCGGTAGGACCAATTCGTGATCAAGCTGCCGAAGAAAGAGTCTATGTCGCATGTTCCCTTGCTCATTGCCTATCCGAATCACATGAGCATTAATGACTGCAATGTTCACCTCAGCACAAATGATGTGAAATGCCACACAATTTACTACAGGGTAGTGAATCATGGTGGTCACTCCCCTCCAGAAAGAAACATATCACCCAGTCCCAAGACTATCTTATAGAGGGTCGATGTGCCAATCTGTGACTTGATGCTACTCATGTGACAGGAGAGCAAATCTAGATAAGGCCTGTTCTAGACTTACAATATTGCTGAAACTTCATTCATATTCATCACCTCTACCCCTCTTTTCATTTCTGATAGTTGGCAGCCCATCAAATAGTCACATGATCAGAACTAGGTTTCTTGTCTCAAAATACTCCACTTACGAATAATATTTAAGTGGAATTTTCAGGGTCATTCAGTAGACAGAGAAATAACAACACAGTGCAGAGTTTCAGTTCTTGTATTATTATAGACTGATTTGATGTACATTAAGTTCTAAAATAAATTACAAAAGTTGAAAAGTGTAAGATAACTCATAAAAATTGCTAATTTAAACAGATCCTATATCTGATCATATATATATGCAACTCTAAAAACAATAATTTCAATCAATATAGATCTTGTGGATCAATCCAGACTAACAGGATAATCTGACTCACAATAATATTACAGATTAAAAAAAAAACAACACATTAATTCAAGCAATAACTGTTTGGCACAAAAAGCATATATTTCATATTTTAATATTCAAGACATGAAAATATGCTGTCCATTATAAATATATTTAAATGCTATAATAAATAACACAATAAATTTATACACTGGCAGAAGAAACATCAATTAATTTCAATGAAATAGATGAAGTAGTTGTTGCTGATATTCAGTGGGAAACTACACCTCACAATCAAAAGATCTGGTAACAGTTCATATCCCCTCATCTGCACATACACACATCAAAAAAAGTTTTGCATCACCTCGGTTCCCAGATCTCCGGCATATAGACGTTGACTGTGTATATTGTATCCAAGATGCAGTCCCTTTGACTGTTCATAGATGTCACTAAAACTGCTCAAAGATGTAAACAACCATGCATGAGCAGGGCCTATTAGACGGAGGGGGTACGACAGCCGATCAGTTCCAGTCATTCCACCAGGACGAAGGTACGCTGCTCATGTTGTCTGTAGTTCTACCATGCCTAGAAGGTCAATACCGCAGTTCGATCGCGTCCGCATTGTTACTTTGTGTCAAGAAGGGCTCTCAACAAGGGAAGTTTCCAGGCGTCTCAGAGTGAACCAAAGCGATGTTGTTCGGACATGGAGGAGGTACAGAGATACAGGAACTGTTGATGACAGGCCTCGCTCAGGCCGCCCAAGGGCTACTACTGTAGTGGATGACCGCTACTTACGGATTGCCGCTCGGAGGAACCCTGACAGCAATGCCAGCATGTTGAATAATGCGTTTCGTTCAGCCACAGGACGTCGTGTTTCAACTCAAACTGTGCGCAATAGGCTGCATGATGCGCAACTTCACTCCCGACGTCCATGGCGAGGTCCAGCTTTGCAACCCCGACACCATGCAGCGCGGTACAGATGGGCCCAACAACATGCTGAATGGACCCCACGGAATTGGCATCACGTTCTCTTCACCGATGAGTGTCGCATATGCCTTCAACCAGACAATCGTCGGAGACGTGTTTGGAGGCACCCTGGTCAGGCTGAACGTCTTAGACACACTGTCCAGCGAGTGCAGCAAGGTGGTGGTTCCCTGATGTTTTGGGGTGGCATTATGTGGGGCCGACGTACGCCACTGGTGGTCATGGAAGGCTCCGAAACGGCTTTACGATACCTGAATGACATCCTCCGACCCATAGTGCAACCATATCGGCAGAATATTGGAGAGGCATTTGTCTTCATGGACGACAATTCTCGACCTC
The DNA here is from genome assembly GCA_946902985.2 of Meconema thalassinum. Taxonomy (NCBI): domain Eukaryota; kingdom Metazoa; phylum Arthropoda; class Insecta; order Orthoptera; family Tettigoniidae; genus Meconema; species Meconema thalassinum. Next base: position 348,084,005 of record OX336390.1, read on the forward strand.
ATCGTGCACATCTTGTGATTGCGTTCCTTCAAGATAACGACATCGCTCGACTACAGTGGCCAGCATGTTCGCCAGACATGAACCCTATCGAACATGCCTGGGATATGTTGAAAAGGGCTGTTTATGGACGTCTTGACCCACCAACCACTCTGAGAGATTTACGCCGAATTGTTGTTGAGGAGTGGGACAATTTGGACCAACAGTGTCTTGATGAACTTGTGGATAGTATGCCACGGCGAATACAGGCATGCATCAATGCAAGAGGACATGCTACTGGGTATTAGAGGTAGTGGTGTGTACTGCAATCTGGACCACAAATGCTGAAAGTCTAGCTGTATGATGGTACAACATGCAATGTGTGGGTCTCATGAGCAATAAAACGAGCTGAAATGTTGTTTGTGATGATCTCTATTCCCTTTGTATTTAACGGTTCCGGAACTCTTGGAACCGAGGTGATGCAAAACTTTTTTTGATGTGTGTATTTAGGCCAAGGCCATTGAGATACCACTCAGCCTTAGAATGACATCTCTTATATAGACTGATAACTAGATATATATGCCCTAAAAGCATGCGTAAAAGTAGAAACGTGCCCTGAAAGTCTAGAAATATGGGAGGGGAAAAAAATTGCTGTAAAAAAACAAATAATATACCAATAGCAGGGCACAGACACTCCTTACAAATGCAATTTGATATAAAGAAAATCAGAAATAAACAGCGTTGCTCACAAGAAACCGCAACCACAACTTGAGAGTTGCTTCGTGCCAACCAATACCAGCAACATTAACTCAGTTAAGGGGACCATGTAGTCTCGAGGGGTAAAATCTGTGATTTTGTAAAATTGTATAATATGATTACGCACGTATTATTGAATAAATCCATGTTTATTTAATTGAAGCTTTTTAAGTATAAACTATTTTCTTCCAGAGTGTGCTTGGGAGGTCACCTTTATATTCTGTTCTAATTGTGAAGGTAACATAGAATAAATATACACTAATTTGTTTAACTTTTGAATTGAAGTTACCATAAAAGTGATTTTCTTCAGTTTTAGGCACATGTTTCTTGAAAAGTAAGACAGCTTTAAGTGTGAAACTTACACAGTTCACTCTTCATACACAAATAATGCAAGTAGTGCAGATTTATGGCAATGTGTTGCATAGAAGTAAAAATACTTGAGTAACAAGCACTGATAATTTGGATTTCATTTTAAAGAAATAAATCGGATGATTATTTAATTTACCGTATATCTGAGACCTCACCAGTGCTACTGTATTAGATCTGCATGGTATTATTAAACGAATAATACCTTACATCCATGATTTTTTCGAAGATATTCTAGTGGTTATTTTATCTACAAAGTGTACTCAAATATATTAAATTTTAGCGTTGGATTAAATAGGACATTCGTTACCTCCAAGGTCCCCTTAAGAGAAATATGATTTTCATCTGTTGGTACAGGCACTTGTCTGCAGCTTACAGCACCTTGCATACTCCCAATTAAGTGACATTTGCTCCTTGCATACGACTGTCATTCGTTTAGAAAAAAATACATAACGAGAAAAGTGAAACTCACTTTCAAGGTTTCATTGAAAAATATTTATATTTTAAGAACCATAGGATAAAATACAGGCATTGATATGCACACAATAGTGAAATATGCACGAACCCCTTCAATTTGTACTTACAAACACTATAAAGCTTCATCAAATGATCCCCCATGGATTGAAATACATTTATTTCCTACACGCTCATTTTTACCGGCAATTTCAAAGGAATACGGTAAATCAAACTCAAATGAAAAGAAATCCTTTCCCTGCCTAGGATTACAATTTTATTAACATCCACCCATTGTTGAAACTACAAGTATGTAAAAGAACACCTTTGTAAAGGGCACTATATTGAAAGAATCAATTTCAGTAAATGATTTCGAGTACAGATGGTACAGTATGGGTAGCGGGGAGCTGTAGCGCTGGAGGAACTGGTTAGTCAGTGCCAACTAAAGAAAGGGTTTTAATTGCCTTTTTTTTTGTATGAAGCAGTGTGTTGTTGTCTGTGGGTGGGAAGTATTTTATAATTTTTAAAATTATTATTATTATTATTTTCAGAAATGTAAAGTGTTGTTTGGTGAGTGTAAAAAATTTAAATTATATTTTTATAGCAAAATGTCACCAGGAACTGTCACATTTGCACAAAAGAAAATAGCAATAAATGCCACATTAGGCTGCTGCTTTTTTTTTTAAATAGACAACATTCAGTGTTTTATTTCCTATTTTTGCTTCACTATGACAATTAATAAGTCACTAAGGCAGAGGTTGTAAGCTGTTGTTGTTGATTCATTTAGGGACTTTATGACGACATGGTCATGTAGCCCCATGAACTTGGGTGTGTGTAGAATTTGTCTGATAACCTGTGTCACTGTTATGCCTGTACTGGTATGCATATTTGTAATTGAGGTAGGATTTGTGTAGGAAGTGGCCCCAGCCTTTAGTTCGGCACAATCCTAGCATTTGCCTGAGTAGAAGTGGGAAACCACAGAAAACCACTTCCAGGGTGGCTGAGGTAGGAATCGAACCTGCCTCTTCTCAGTTTTGCCTCACGAGGCTGAGTGTACCCTGTTCCAGCTCTCAGACCAGAATCCAATTTCTTGTCAGAGCCGGGAATCGAACCCGGACCTCGATGGTGACAGTCAAGAATGCTAGCCACTATGCAATAAGGAGAACAAAAACAGAAAAAGCGTTATAGCGTTGTAGTGTATTTTGAGCTACTCTGCATTTTGCTCAGCTATTGGGAAAGGTTTGGCAATCGGGAATGCACAAAGTAAGTGCATGTCATATATCATCCACAAATGAACTATAGTATTAGGCAATCTACAATTATTCTTTTTAAAATTCCTTCAAATTCCTTTCTTTGATTGTGATAAATACAGCAACAACTACTACAACAACAACAACAACTTAAGACTTATATGCAGAGTTTCAAACCAGATCTCGACTCAATACAAGTTCTACATTTACAGTTCCTTTTTTGGTGTTTAATGAACTAATAAATATAATCAATCATCGGACATTTCAGCACTTTGCCGTTTTTTTTCCTTTATAGAACTAATGAGTAAAATGATGACCAATTCAAGAAGCAATGAAAATGAGAAATAATATGTCATCATCATCATCTTGTACAGTTTCCAGCCCCAGGCTGGGTCTGTTTGGAACATAAGCCTCGCCACTTAGTCTTTTCTTCCCACCACCTCTCCGCTGTCACTCTGGTCCAGTCCTCGCCTCTCTTCTTGACACATTCCTCAACGCCTTTCAGCCATCTATCTCTTGGTCTTCCCGTCTGCATCTGCATCTCATGTATCCTCTTGGGAATCTCCTTCTCATCCATTCTCTTTAAGTGTCCATACCACCTCAGTCTTGATGTCTCAATCCTACCTTGCAAGGGCTCCTCTTTCACCATTTCCCTGACCTTTTCATTCCTCACCCTGTTTCTTCTTGTTACTCCGATCCTACTTCGCAGAAACTTCATTTCACCTGCCTGTATTCTGCTTATGTCTCTTTTCTTCATTGTCCACGTTTCTGAAGCATAGGTCAGTATCGGCATATAGTAGCTTCTGTATAACATTTCCTTGCTTTTTTGTGGGACATCTTTATTCCACACTAAGCTCCTAATGCTTCTCAGAAATGCTTCTGCCTGTCTGCCACGTTCCGTAATCTCTTTGTCATTTCTCCCATTTTCCTCCACTATACTTCCCAAGTACTTGAGACTTTCCACCTTCTTCAGCTGTCCACCTCCAAGTGTTATCCCACTCATTGGTCTGTCCTTTTTCCTGGTCGTTAACAGGATCTCACATTTACTGATGTTGAACTTCCATCCGTACTCTCCCACTGTTTCTTCCCAAGCCTTCAGTTGCTCCTGAATTTCCTCCTCCTTGTTTCCCCAGACCATGAGATCATCTGCAAACACCATTGCTTTCATCTTATCTTCTCCTATATTTCCTGCTATCCGTGTCATTACCGCGTCCATAACCACAATAAAGAGAAGGGGTGACAGCGCACTACCCTGTTTCAGGCCACTCATTTCTCTGAGCCAGTCTGTTCGTTCCCCTTTGCTCAACTGCTGATGAGTTATACTGAATGACAATGAAGTACAGGGAAAGTGATACTGGGTGGTAAGGAAACAGGTTGAATTACAGGGCTTTCAAACCTTACCATATTTTTGGCAACAATATATACCTACCCAAAAAAGGGGCTAACCGGACACCTGTCTATGTACTGTTGTAAAAAGTTACGGATATGAAACAATAAAAATATTTTTATTCAATTTGTCTTAATTGACAACACTTTCAAGTACAATGAAATCTGTTCAAGACAAAAGTGACTAGGTTTCAAACAAACTTCTGTTTTAGATAGGTTCGATATCATTCAGGTGGGAAGCTAAAAACTTTATAGCTAAGATCTAACAAAAGACATGCAGAAAATTGAACATTTTTAGCCTATATTCAATTTTGAAAAAATAGGCTTATGAGATCACCTTTTGTCCGTGTGTGTGTGATTCGTGTGTGTGTGTCCCCCTAATAAAATCTAAACGGCTGGAGCGATTTCAATGAAACTCGGTATGTTCATAGCAATATTCCCGGCGACCTCGACCGTGCCCTTAAAATTTTGTTACGTCTCACCAATGCAAAATGGCGGCTGTGCGAAATATTTCACTAGCATTCAATATCTCCGAAACTATTACCAATATCGCCCTGAAATTGTGTACGGTGATAAAGGGTACTACTAGAAGTTCACCTATGAGACTTTCAAAAACCTGGTGACTACAAAACCAACATGGAGGTCAAGCGAAGTTGAGACTTTTAAATAGACTTTTCTCGCGATTTGACTATCCACACGTAATGAAACTTGGTACAGCAAATGTTTATACACATTGTAATGCACTGAAGTCGAATTTAGTTCAATTGTTTACATAACTTCAAAATGGCGGCTGTGCGAAATATTTCACTGACATTCTATATCTCCGAAACTATTACAGATATCACCCTGCAATTTAGTACGGTGATAAAGGGTACTGATAGAAGTTTACCTATGTATATTTCATAAACTTGTAAAGTAGAAAACGAACATGGCGACCAAGCGAATTTGAGACTTTTAAATAGACTTTTCTCACGATTTAACCATCCAAACGTAATGAAACTAGGTACAGCAAGTGTTTATACACATAATAATGCACTGGAGTCTAATTTAGTTCAATTGTTTACATAACCTCAAAATGGCGGCTGTGCGAAATATTTCACTGACATTCTATATCTCCGAAACTATTACAGATATTACCCTGCAATTTTGTACGGTGATAAAGGGTACTGGTACAAGTTTATCTATGTATACTTCATAAACTTGTAGAGTAAAAAACGATCATGGCGACCAAGCGAATTTGAAATATTTTAATAGACTTTTCTCGTGATTTAACTCTCTGAGCGCAGTGAAATGTGGTACAGTAAATGATTTTGCAGATTGTAATGCACTGCCATCTAATTTAAATCAATTGTTTACATAACCTCAATATGGCGGCTGTGCGAAATTTTTAAATTAAGTTTTTATTTCTTGTGTCGTAATCATGCGATCGAAGTGAAAGTTTGAATAATGAACCTAGGCAATAATTGTCCTTGAATGGTCCATAATTCTATGGCTTATACATATAACAATCCTAAATGGCGAGCTTCCGAAATATTTAGACGGTTCTCAATATCTATGAATCTTTTACAGCAACCAAACTGAATTTTTTTATGTTCATAGAGACTATGAACATATGTTCACCTATAGGACTTTCATTAACCTGGTGAGCACAAATCCAACATGGCGGCGACGCGAAGTATAAATATTTAAATGGACGATTCTCGCGAATTAACTATCCGAGTGCTGTGAAACGTTGCACGATCGTTATACAAATGTTGATCCACTGGCGTCTAATTTATTTCAATTGTTTGCATAATCACAAGATGGCTGCTGTGCGTAATTTTAAAATCTCGTTTTTACTTCTTGTGTTCTAATCATGCGATTGGAGTTTGAATACCACACGTACACAATAATCTTAATGTAATAGTACAAAAATAAAAATCCAACCTGGCGACAATCTGAAATATTTAGACGGTTCTCAATATCTACGAATCTGTTACAGCAATTAAACTGAAATTTTGTATGTTGTTAGAAGAAATTAACATGAGCAGGATATATGAAAATAGGCTGTATAGTTCTTTACGGAACTACTTGTTTCTCTCTTAGTTTACATTTAGTACTCATAATAAATTGGATTCCAATACAATATAATTAAATCACTTTCACTTTATAACTTAACAATAATGCCACATTTTTAAGCTACATCATTGATTCAAGATGCACTATTCTGTTCAACTGCTGATGAGTTATACTGAATGACAATGAAGTACAGGGAAAGTGATACTGGGTGGTAAGGAAACAGGTTGAATTACAGGGCTTTCAAACCTTACCATATTTTTGGCAACAATATATATACCTACCCAAAAAAGGGGCTAACCGGACACCTGTCTTATCTTCCGCTGGGATCACAGAGATGAGACCCGACTTAATAGCGCAATTAAATTAATGAGGAGCAGTTGGGCCTATCACAACCATCCCACACAGAATACTGCAAAAATAGCTTGTTTTCTCCCAGTGGCATACATAAGTAAATGCATTTGAAAATGCATACTGTTTTGAAACAGAATTTACTTCAAAGTAATTAATTTTAAAATATTTTTTCCATTCTGAACAGAGGCAGAGTGCTTCCGTTTATATTGAACAGTTAAATATGGAACCCAAGATGATAAACGGTGGATATACTAGTAGCCCACATTAATTACAATAGTGCACATGTACTGTATAGTTGGGTATTTGTAACTGTAAAGATATTAAGTTTAGCTGAGCAGAACTCGATGGTGGTAGATGGAACTTTAGTCAAAGCTACCTGATACAAAATTTGTAATGGTGAAACTCGATCTAAATTTGTGTTACTCATTCAAGCAATTCCATTTGATTTAAAGTAAAATAATTTTAGTGGAAGTACAAATTGTTGTTATTGTTTGAATATTGTGCATTTCCACTCAGTACGGTAGGTCACAACTACAAATAGTAAGCAGATTCAACTTGTAGACCATTTGACCCTAAATTTTGTATTTTAATTGAATGCAGCTTTGATAACAATACATTAGTGATTATAGCAGTTGTAAACATGATATGCATGGAACTGGTAAGATGGAAAATTCAAACTCAACACCAAAAGTAATATGATTGATTCAGCAGCATAGGCTTCATTAAAATCTTCTTGTAATAACAATAAATTGTGTTATAAAGACAAAGAGCCACATCTTTGAAACCAAGAGTTGAGTGTTGAAATGGTTTGAATCCCTGTACAAACTATATCTTACAAAATAATTGAACAAGTAAACCATAATCTATTTCCCACTGCCATTTTGTTCATTAAATTTCTCAACTAAATAATTTCTCACTAACAACATAGCACTCTAAAAATCTTTGGCATTAAGCATAGGTTATCTATAATAACATTAACATGCATCTTATTACAAATATTTGTGTTTCCTGAATTGTATATGAACACATAAAAGTTTGGAAGCATACAACTTGAATCTTTTTTCTGTTTCTTCTTTGCAATCATAATTATTTACTCATAATATGTAATAATATCAAGGAAAGCTGAAAAACGATTAATATATGTCTAAATTGTATAATAAAGAATAATAGATTAGCCCCATTATTATTATTATTCTGCACTTTGGTAACATTTACACCAGTAATTATGGTACTTTAAATTGTGATTAAAATGTATGTAAAATGCTACTTAATCTAACAACATTGCTATAGTATATATATATTTATATATCAGGTTAAACACTCATTCTCATTTTAATTTGATCCAAAACATTTCTTTAATAAAAAATGCATTAACACCTCAGACTTTTCTGAAAAAATTCTCTCTTAAAAAAAGTCTATAGAATCCTAGAAGACCCTATGCATCATATTACAGAGAATTAATTATATGGCAATCAACTAATAAGCTATACTATTTCACTAATTACTACTTTTAGAAATGATTTGTCTGTATGCTTTGTTATCTCTCATTGTATTTTTCTAAAACAATAAAGCTTATATAGTTTTTTCTGGAACAATTTTTACCTGAACAATCAGGTACCAAATATTCAAATATTAACAATTTAAAGATTAAAATTATTTGCCTTTTACATAGGTACTAAACAATAGTTATCATAAATATTATTAATACTGTACATGATGACTGCTTAAAAATTTAATTAATACACAACTAAGTTTGAACAATGACTAGTATTGCCAAAAAAACACAATACAACAACAACTTGTAATTTTAACCAAGTGGATTTCGTGCTGGAAGAGGACATTCTAATGTATTCACATAAAGAAGGCAAATATGGCTTTTTATACAGAGGGATTACAAGCAATATTCAAGAGAAATATATTGGGGGCGATTAGGTCAGAGGGTTTCTGTTAAAGATGCTTTGCGGGTGCTTCAAGAATAATTTGTTTATAAAGTGAGTTAGTACTCAGGTATGGTAAATATCTCAAGTAGATAAAACTGCACATACAACTTTATTTTAATATAGAGAGTGCAAACTGTATGAAAATGGATGTTCTTTGAGAGTAATAATAATGATGATTATGACAGTAATAAAATAATAATCATAATAAAAAAGAAACAGACTGAGTAGAATGATCCAGCAACAATGGCTTCATTTTGGCCAAAATTAATAAATTAATTTGTAATGTGTAGTAGTTCCTTGAGAATGTTTATGCAAACCTTAGATTAGGGATGGGATGAGACCACTTTATCTTGACACTGGTTTTGAAAGCTCAATATTTCTGTGTTGAAATTGTGATTGGGTACCTTACTAAGTTATGCAGTTCTTAATTATTTGCTTTTGCACAAAAGAGGACAAGACTCTTCAAAAACTAATAAAACCACAAAAAAGTAGGCCATTTTGATTTGTGAAGTACTGTAAGTCATCAAGAGTTTAGTGCTTTTCAGTCGGTCAACACGAATGTACCCAAAAGAGATGGGTTATGCCCTAATCCTGAAATAAATGCAGTCGTCCGCACAGCGAGTTCAAGTGAGCACGGAAACTGCGAATAGCTGTAGTACGGAAGACAATCAGATAAGTAGTTAGCCAAAAATTTTTATAGTTTAACCATAGTTTACAACCATATAATCTCTCTAAAGTACAATCTCCGGATAGCCATCACCATTTAGCATTTCACCTAACATATATACTGCATTTAGCATACACTGACAGTTGCAGTACCAATACTGCAACTAAATAATTGTACATATTGTAAATATTTTCACCTGTATTTCAAACATAGATTTTATAGCCTAAGTGTATTGGATCTGATGATGATCGCTTGACGATCGAAACTGGTCATCCTAGTGTTTTATTAATCTCATGTAATTTATTTCAGGATTAGGGCATAACCCATCTCTTTTGGGTACATTCGTGTTGACCGACTGAAAAGCACTAAACTCTTGTTTACTAAGGCAACACTGAAAATATGGCTTCAAACACCACAACTGTAAGTCATTGTGAATGCTTTTGTACTTTCATGAAATGTAACACAATTTCTAGAAAAAGATGTTATCCACTAAATTCTACCAATATTTTACTTGGAATAATTTTGTTTGTGAAATTTTCATGATTACTTCCGTAGTGACTTAAGCATCATCTATCATACAATGTCAACAAAAGGAATCTCAAATCATGCTAAATGGCAAGCTCTGTCTCGTAGAGTGCATTCGTCCAAGAGACACCGGCCCCACCCCAGGCCTTATGGTCTGGGGCGCGATAAGCTACAACTCTCGTTCACCTTTGGTGTTTGTGGAGGGAACGCTAACCAGCGCTCGGTACATGCAGGATGTTGTTAGACCCGTTCTTGCAACAGGAAGAGGATGTGTTGTTCCAACAGGATAATGCTCGCCCACACACTGCCCGTGCATCTCAACGTGCACTCCAAGATGTGCAGCAACTTCCCTGGCCAGCATGATCGCCGGACATGTCGCCAATCGAGCACGTGTGGGACATGATGGGCCGACAAGTGACTCGTGCGACTCGATCCACCCACAACTATTACAGAACTCTATAAACAGGTCGAGCAGGCATGGAATAACGTATCCCAAGACAGTATTAACCATCTGTATGATCGACTGGATGCAAGAGTCAGTGCCTGCATTGCCGCCCGTGGAGGCTACACCTCGTACTAAAATGAGTGTTTCAGCATTGGTCGATACCTGGTATCTCTGAACCGCTTGACCTATTGATCTGTATATTTAATCATTTCATGTACTCCATATGCACTGTTGCCACAATAAATATTGAGTGAATTGGTAACCTCTAAAAGGGTGACCTAATTTATTTTCCGGCAGTGTATTTCGGGAATAAACGTCTCCCCAAAATGTTAAAAACTAAATAAATTATCCCTTCACTAATCTTTACATATTTTTATTTTATTTTAATAATTAATTCTAAACTTTTCCTCATATTTAATGAGAATTACGTATAGTTAAATGAAACTACAGTAGAAAGTCATTATTCCGAACATGACGTCACGGCTACGAACAAGGACATTCTACCGGTTCTTGACCTGGACTTGTTTTGTTACGAGATTTGTTTAATTTATTTTATATCTTTACCACATATAAATTTTTCCACTGTTGCTAGATCCTTAGTCCCAACTTTCGTAGCATATTATTTAGTCACCATGGAACAATCATCACATCTCTTGAATAAGACTTGAAAATTTGACTGCAGTTGGGATTCGAACACGGATCTCCCGCTGTCAAGATAGACATGCTAAGCCACTTGCATAAACACAGACAATGCCACAATATATTGTGACTGTGGCAGCAACTACTGATTTTGAAGTGATTACCATACTTTTGTTAAGGTATGTAACTGTATTTTAGGGCTAACTCATTGATATTATTGAACTTCTTTGCAAGTTTTGTGTGTTATTTTGTATATAGATAATCCGAACAATCTCTGGATCCAGTTCAGATTATTGTTGTACTGTACAAGAAAACTTAAATTAATAGGAAATACAGTAGTAAATTGGAGACATCTGTAATGTATTTAACAGCCTATTAAACATGGAAAATGTTCTTTTAATTTAAACTATAGCTATTTAAGGTGACAACCATTTAGAATTCCAAAGCTTTAAAATAATAAATCCGATGGAATGAATTTGTACAAAAATTAGTGAATGAAAAATGTCAAAATGGAAAATTTCTTGCTAATTCAAGATTTTGAACAATCTCTACTGGTAATTTAACGCTTCAAAAGATACGAACACTGCTTCTTTGGTGAGCTCAACTATTGTACATTACTCAGGAGTCCTTACAATCCAGCATGGAAGTCACTCAATTAAGGCAATATATAAAATAGCTCAAGATGAGCTGCGAGATCACTTCAACACATTGGTTCACAACTGTAAGCCCTCTCAACACATCTAGATAGAAGATGAACATCATGATATACAGATTATAAAACGGTTACAAACATGTATAAAATAAGGCTTAAACGGTCCAAAATATAATAATCTTTTGGGTTGAGCAAAAAAAAAAAAAAAAAAAACCAAGAACAACTGTAGTTGGCATTAACCCAAAAGACTAAGATGACTGGTAACAATCATGTTTCCCAGTTTCTTCAATTGGGTAACTTTGTGCTTTAATAAATTATTGCAATAGCAACACCAACATTGAATGTGCTCTACAGATTTTAATAGAGATAGATTTCAAGAAAGGCTGACATGCTAATTAAGAAAGCAAAAAAATTAAATAATACTGTATTTCAGCTGACTTTTCAACTTCACTAAAAAGATCCTGGAAACACTTCGTCAGTGTTGTTAATGCATATACCTAATACCAATGTAAAAAGAGGCAATTCTTTTACTCACTCCAAGTTAGCTGCATTGTTTGGTATTTTCTATTCACAGCTCATTGCACATATAAAAAAAGAAAAGGAGAAGATTTAAAAAAAATATGTAAAAATGGGATACACCAGATAACAGAGTAATAAGATTTATAAATTAGACAGGAAATAAAGGTGAGACAGCAGTAGCTATAAGGCCAGAGTAAGGTGAAAGCTGTAGCTAAGCAATCTAATAGTGGAAGTGAGCCAAATGTATTCCTGTTTCTGTCGAGGAAGAGAGTCTTAACTTAAAAGGAGGAAGGAGAACTTGTGCACTATAACATAAGTTTCATGTTTTAAATCCAGTTTGTTGTGAGTAATAAATGTATAGCATTTAATTCACAGATTCCTAAATATTTACAAAACTTCTAAAACAACTTAGTCATTTCTATCTGCAATTATGTATCATTAACATAGTCATAGATTGTCCTTTAATGTCCCCGATTTAATATTATTATGCTTATCAATGACTCATTATTACACAGAGCAATTTCCTCAATTTGACACTTTCCTTGCAGCTCAGGTCACCATGTATTCTGCTGCATGTTATTCTCATCCATTGGTGCTGATTTTGCAAACTTCCCAAAATTACGAAGTAAATAACTATTCCTAGTTACGAATTTTTTTCAGAATTAATGACAAAATTGTGTTCATAATGAAGTTGTTATTTACCCTATCCATTTAGCAGGAATAACTTTGCGTTGATATAGTAAATGAAGCCTACAATGCTTCTGCCTTGAGATGGCATATTGTTGTTTAATACAAACTAGCGGACCCGTGCGAGAACTCTCGCTTAATGGGTTGTGTGCGTCCCATGTGTACAGACTACCCGCACGGCCCTAGTGCTATGCGGGCTGTACGCGATACAGGTCTCGCAGGGGCTATCGTCTTGTTTATTTGTTTAAAAGCACTTTATAAACAAATAAATATATTTCCGTTGACTTTCCAAGAAATGCAAGATTTTTCCGGTACTATTGAGACAATTCGGAATATTTTGATACAAACCACACCTTCTAACTCCCTCCGGTTTAGGAGCTTGAGTTTTGTGAAACATACACCTTAGTGTATTATTTAATAAGATAGTAGTACATCATTTGACATCTCGTGTAGCCTTGTTTTTTACACTGCTCTAAGGTAAGCAAATATAAGTTTTCAGATTCTTAGTTGTTGGAGTAGTAATTGACACATTCAGTGTCTTCACTATATGATATCTGCAAGCAAGTTTGGGTTCTTTTCAAGGACAGCATGGAAAGAAAATTGCCGAGAACGAAACGAAGAAGGTGCTGACATACTGTGCAGTGTTCAGGAGCACCATAAATAAGTCTAAAAGATCAGAATCCTCAATTATGAGGAAAAGACACATCTAATAAACTTTAAGCTAGATGACAAACAAAAACTTAGGAAAGTGATAAAGGGACTAGAGTACTGATGTCTTTGGACAATACGAGAGAAACAGAAAAGGGTGATGATAATGAAAAATTAACGGTTGCTAATGATAAACCAAACAGTTCAACATATTGTCACTCAAGTAATACCTCATACAACATTTGTTAGCTACCGGTACTTCCATAAAAATATAATTTTGTACCTGTATCAATCTATGGCAAATAAAAAAGGAAAACCCTCTGATCAGTACAAAAATTAACTTGATGACAAAGATCTAAAAGATGGCCTGGATTTGATTCCATGTTCTGGCATGGAACAAGGGTTGTAACAGGGCCCACTCAGTACACCACTAACATGGACCTACATGTATTTTTAGAAGAAAAATCTTGCGTACAGTTGCAGAAGTAGCATATTTTCATTGTGAAATAGCTGAGATTGGAGAGTTACAACTGCTTTTGATTGAGTTTATCAGTGGACAGAGAACTGCTGTATAGGCTGATAGGATGGAGAAGTTAATCACTAGGTACTGTTCTACAAGTTCCCTTTCCATAATGTGTGGGCAACACAAATTGAAGTTATTTGAAGGATATTATCTTGTTATGAAGTCAGTGGTTTTATTTTCCCCTTCTGATTTACTTCCATACTGGAAATAGTTTACACATTGGATTGAAGTACTGTATATAGTATGTACCTTATACCATAAATGAAAAACAAAAACAACATCGTGGTACTTAGCCCCTGAAGGGTCTTGACATACCAAGCAAATACTGCCCAGGCCTGTTGGCCTACAAATTGTGAGGTGACATGGGGTTAGCACGTTGGGTCCCCTTAACCGTTTCCTGATGTCGTTGACCGGGGCGCTACCTCTCTCATCAGAAAGCTACTCCATCATACTCACAAGGCTGAGTGTACCCCGTTCCACCCCTCATGTCCGTTCAAGTAAATCCCTGATGGAGCTGGGTATCAAGCTCGATGCTTCTGGGTGAGAGGCAGACGCGCTACCCCAACACCATAAATGATAGTTCATTAATAACTTTAATCACAGAAATTACTTCACAGAATAGATCCTCTTGAAGGAGTTGTGAAAAAAACGTGGTTTAATGTATGTCCACCCCTTATTATTCCTCTTTTCAATGGGATCAGGGATGAGATGCAATAAAAGTCTATGTGGGGGGGTTTACGGCCGTATGTTCTTCCTGATGCCAACGTCATGAGAGGTATTAATGGAATATGAAATGAATGAAGAATTAAATTAGGCATGGAGATGGAAGGAAGCAGTCGTGGCCTATTAGAAGGTACGGTCCCGGCATTTGCCTGGAGCTGAAAATGGGGAAACCATGGTAAACCAATCCAAGGATGGCCAGCGGTGGGGTTCAAACCCACATCTACAGAATCTGCAGATAGATTGGACCCATGGCCTAGTGCTGCGCTTTAGCAAGCGTAGCTACTGCTGTCGGTCAACTTGGTTTAATAATAACAAATAAAACAAGATCAAATAACAATGGTAATACTTGTACAGTGAATATTTTCTACAATACATAAATGACTTCAATTTAGTAACACACCCTCCGAAACTATAAAAAATTATTAACCATTCAGAAATTATGAATGTTTCAGTGAAAAAGTATCATAAAATATTAAAATGTTGGAACATAAAAAATATACACATCATAAAATGTTTTGCACCCTTGGATCTATTACACAAGATGAGTCTGTAATGATGAACTTTTCTCCAATACACACATTCCTTTGCAACCCTTGTATAAGAAAGTTAAGCTGTAGGTCCATCAGCCCACTGTCTCTGACCACAGTGAATAAAGGCTACTCTGGTTCATAGAAACCCTAGTTAATGCAACAAAGCTATGCTACAACAAGACAAATTAACTGGAAGCATTCACAACATCCGAACACCTGTGATGACCTAATGCTTGGTACAAGTGGGCAAGTAAGGGTGAAGCATAGCAACATGTCCCCTTCACAGAGAAGTGTACTGTTCAAAACCTAGCAACTGTTGGAGCCATGTGTGGAGAAAAATGGAAGAATAGACTGACGATTTGTGTAAATACTCCAGTTTAATTGTTATTGAATTGTTATGTATATCCAATTTGCCACAGGGAGACACTCCCCAATAATAAATGAATGAATGAATGAATGGTGCACGACTCCTCAGACTCCATGTTTTGGATAACTTTGAAGCCATTTTTTTAAATGTTGCCTTATTGACTATTGGCATTAAAACTTTTCAGTTGGGCAACACAATGTAATCTCCATTATTGAGACATGCAAAACATAACCTGAAAAAAATTACATGACAAAATTAAATCTTAACCATGGCTTACCCAAATAGAGTTTGTTTTCTCTGCTGGATGGCAGTAGAAGCAATGCCAAAAGTGGTAAGTAGATTGTTTCGATGGCACCATCCCAAAAGGTAGCTGAGGCCTTTCGCTTATGTTAGTATTATTCCAAACCTGAAAACATGGTTGATATAACCGTACAACTTGTCAGTCAGTCAACACAATACCAATTACTGGGACATGCGAAAAATAACCTGTCATGGAATAGTAAAATTTGCCATTACTTAATAGTGATTAAACCGGAAGCTCTTTATGCTTCAGAAACGCTCAATTTACAACTTAAAACATTTAAGGAACAATTAGAGATTAAGGAAAGGAAAATTATGCAAAAGATCTTAGGGCCCAGAATTAAAAATGGCTTACACTATCCCAAACCCAACTCTGAAATATATAGGAAAATTTCTAAACTTACCGATACCATGAGAATGAGACGATTTCAATTTTAGGGCCATTTGGAAAGAATGAATCATACGAGATCAAATGTACAAGACCAAAGTGGTACAAATAGGTGGAGAGGGACCTAGTGGAGATGGGATCGCCAGATCTGATGAATAGAAATGTAATCAGGAGTATTGTTCACACGAGGGGATTTGAGGAACATCAGAAGAAACCAACACGACGTGCATGGTCGGAGGAACAGAAACTACAAAAATCCATGCATATGAAGAGCTACTGGGCAAGGAGGAAGGCTCAACATACGTTGATTCTGCGTGGTCCTAAGTGACCCATCCGCAAGAAGAAGAAAGAAGAATATATATATATATATATCTATTTTGGGGTTGGACAACCTTTTGAGATGATGTCATCTAAACAATCTACCCACCAGTTTTGACATTGCTGCTACTTCCATCCAGCAGAGAAAACAAACTATGTGGGTAACCTGTGGTTAAGATTTAATTTTGTCATGTCATCAAATGTAATACAAGAGGTCTGTATCGAACCATTTATGTACAATTTTGAGTGTCATGGATTTCCCTCATCCTTCCTTGACTGGAGCAGATGACCTTGATCTTCGAACCAGTCATGGAATCTTCCCATCAACATTTGGGATTGAGTTGGTCCTACACGACGACAATTTGCACTGCCTAAAAGAAAACAGTGCAACACCACAAAAACACACCAAGGAACCCCGAGAAAATTTGTATGATCACCATTGAGGAATGGAGCAGGCTGAACCAGGGGCACCTTGACAACTTGGTGGACTACATGCTGCACAGGCCTGGGTGTGCACCAATAACAGATCTACTGAAAGTATGTATGGACACATGTGGATTGGTTACGAGATGTACTGCAGCTCATTTTGGGGGAATAGCATTATGTTTATTTATCTAGGTTTTTCAATAAACTGTGAATCTATGATCATGGTCCTATCCTTATTGAATCACTAGCAGACCTAAGATAAGAACAAAACAATTTTTGATGTGTGTATTACAAAGGGGTAGGTAAATGTAAACCATTAATTAACCCATTTCAGATAGTATAACTGATGCAGAGGAAGAAATCGAAGTTTGTTTTAAAATAAGTCTCTCTTATCAGGGTACCAGATTGACAGATGATGATGATTATGATGATGCTTGTTTTAAGGGGCAGAACATCAAGATCAACTGCTCCTACAGATTAACTAACTTCTAAGGGGTATTATACAGTATTATTTGAACACATCTGGTGGACAAAAGGTGATAGGTGAAAATAGAGTGCCAATGTAGTTCTGTTTACAATCCTAGCTAAAGTTAAGAAATTATACCTGTAATCCCCAACATCTGAGAAAAGGACACAGTGATAAAAACAACTTGTAATTTGGCAATAGCCAATTAAAAGCAATATTGAGAATAATAACTTTTGTCTTATGCTGTATTTTATGTATCTACCATACAAGTCACAATGTTAGTGTTTACCTTCTTCCAAGTCTTTCGAAATAAGAATCACAGATACACAA
The DNA here is from genome assembly GCA_946902985.2 of Meconema thalassinum. Lineage (NCBI taxonomy): Eukaryota > Metazoa > Arthropoda > Insecta > Orthoptera > Tettigoniidae > Meconema > Meconema thalassinum. The sequence goes on from OX336390.1 coordinate 348,101,694, forward strand.
TCCAATCCAATGGAAAGAATACATAAGAAGACACATAATGGTATTGGAAAGAACAGAATTGTCACTCATAGAAAATCTGCTTTGGCTCTTAATGATTCTGGTTATAATAAGCATCTTAAAACTGAAATAAGCAAATGTATCCAAACATCTCCAGTAGTAGTCATGCCTTCCCTGCTTGAAAACAAGGAAACAAAATACCAATGCACTCTCCTGGAATACATTAAAAACAAACATTACTGTCACCAATCGAGTTACCAACTAAATCAGCTGATCAAGTTCTAAAATATTTTGGCTAACAGAAATATCAACAAGGAACAACCAACAAGTGTGAAATCAATTCATCAGAATGGCACACTAAATATGGATAACAACTGTGAAAGCCGTAATCAAGCCCCACGAGGAGGCAATTATTAAAGCTTAAACCAAGGACAACACAGTGTGTAATCACTAGTCTGCGTTGCTAAAAAGAGTATACATATATCTCTAAAATATCCATTACATGGTATATATTTGCACATGTAGCTCACAGATAACTGCCTGAGCTTTTTATATACTAGTCATTTTATAACAATGTGAAATTCATAACTTATAAACACTACTTACCAATCATCATGGCAGTTTGTTTAGAACTACACAAAATGAAAGCAAATTATGGATTATACAGGAACAGAAAGAGACTCATTTTTTCAATGCCAAAAAGATTATTGCAACCTATCTGCACACATGTCAACAAGATACCTAAAAACAGTAACAAAATTCTATCACCTAAACATTTTCATTCTAAATACAGTCAAGACTTTCTTTAATTTCATGGAGAATTCATCTCCTAATTAAGTGTTTAAAAATAGAATTTTGATTTTTCTTTTGCACTAGTAATATCCTGAGTAATGATGGTAAGTCGATGGGGAGGTAGAGGTGATGTGAGGAGTGCGTGATGAAGGATGATAGGGTGATGGTGAGAGAGGATAGTTCTGGTATCCAGGGTGTGGTGGTGGGGACATCATACGCACAGGATCCACCAGAGCTTGGTTACCAACAGCAGGCAGTGGGGACATTAGATTGGGCCCTCGACCCAATTCCGGTACCACATGGTTGGGGGTGCCAGGAGGGACAGGCGAAGAAGATGTTACGACTCTAGTCCCAGGTGCGAGTTGATGGTGGTGATGTGAATGAGTATGATGTGAATGGTGATGTGAAGAGCGTGGGAGAGAGAGGTCCACGCTGTGTCGACCACCAGGTGTAAGATCTAGACTTACCACTCGTAGTACATCAGAATGGGAATATGGGGGAGGGGAAGTCGAGTAAGTACCACCACGACCTGACATGCTGAGGTCCACAGTCTGACGTTCTGTAGTCATGTCATATAGATGGTGGTATCGAGTCATGGGTTGTGATCCAGAGGACACAAATCCATGGTGATAACCTCCAGACCTTGCAGACATATCAAGGCCCTGGAGTTCAGCTGTAGTACCAACGAGAAGAGGCTCAAAGCCAGATCGTTCACCTGACGATCGACCAAAATCTTGTGCCACTTCCAAGGATTCGTATTGTTTATAATTGGCAGTTGCCAAGTCCAAGTGAAGAGCCTTCTCCTTCAAGCCCAGACTTAAATTTTGAGCTACAACCACACCCTCCCCTTCATCACTGGATAAATTATCGGTTGGTACTTGGTGATGATGCAATTCATAGCGGGGCGTTGGAGTACCAGCAGGTGAGATCAGCTCCTCTTGGTGATGCAGATTATAACTGTCCACATGGTTTCGATGATCATCTGGAGTTCCTGCAGGAGACATCATTTCCTCCTGATGGTGCAGGTTATAACCATCCATCATATGGGAACGTGATGATGGTGGGTTTGGTGTGTCTGCTGGAGAAACCTGGTGAAGGCTGTATGGGTCGATGACTTGCGGACGATGGAGATGATGGTTCTGAGAGCTCGTGTTGTTGCCATGATGGGGTGAACCCAAGTCCCCACGCTGCAATGTGTAGCTGTCCATATGTTGAAGGTGTGTTGAATGAGGAGTTTCTGGTCGATGTAGAGAGGGATCTGGTGTTGTTGCAGGTGATACCAGCTCCTGACTAGGATGTAAAGAATAACTGTCCATGTGCTGCTCATGACTGTCTGGAGGTGTTCTGGGATGATGCAGAGGAGAAGCATCTGTAAGCCCATGATGGTGTCCATTTACTAGAGAGTGAGTTGATGATGTGAGAGGGTACAGATCACCTGCACTTGGTTTTCCAGCACTGATAACTGTAGGAGATTCAATAGATGTTGAAACCACACAAGAGCCAGACATATCAATATCTCTCTCGGCGGCATCGAGAGCAGCCTCCACAAGAAGACTGGCATTAGATGATTCAGGTCTTTGATACAAAGACACGGCTACTTTATGACTACTACTATCTATAATACTAACATCATCTTCCCCTCTGTCGTCTTCAAATTCATAAAGATCTTTACTAGAAATGTGGTCTTTATGAGTGAGTCTTGATGTATCGATAGAACCAATATCATCACCTAGCCACTTTTTACTACCTTTACTCAGCACTACCTTGCTTGGAGTGTTGTTGAAGCTGGTGGGTGGCATGTATGCCTCCAACTGAATGTGTGACTCCACCATGTTGGCAGGTGGAGGAGGAGAAAGAGCAGGATGATCATCTGGATGTCCTCTCTCTTCCACACCTAAAAATAAATATCAATTATTACGATTATTAATTATCATATTGATAGTTATAAATAATTTATATCCAGAAAAAATTAACAATAGTTATGAATGAAAATTAATTGAAAATTAATTATCTCCCAAATCTTTGAGCCATACAACTCTGGTTACTGGGCCTATTTTATTACAACAACTGCTATTTAGTTTTATGTATTATGTGAAACAACACCAATAGGAAAGGTTGCTGGGGCCAATGATCAAAGATATCTTAGTATCTAAATAAACCAACAACAGTCATTTCTCAGCCTGAGAACAAACACAAAAATAAGCAGGTAGGTGTGGAGAGAGGAACAAGAATGAAAGAGAAAGACAATTTCCACAGCTAACACACCACCATCTTCAAAGGTGGACACTAACGCCATCAATCAGCTCAAAAGCTCTTGGTCTCATCATATCAAATGATGTTTGAAACAGTGCACAGTGTGGGGGTATTCTTCAACAAGATTCTCAGTCATGAAATGGATGAGTAAGTAGTGAATAACTAATTAAATTCGTTTGAACACCTGTTAATACTAACATGTTTCTTTATAGAAACATGTTTTGGGCCCTTCAGCTTGTTAATTAGACATTAAGTGTATGTGAACAGAATTACAATATAAATTAACATAAATTTTGAAATGGATGTCCTTACAATTTAAATTAAGAAATATATTCAAGTACTCAAATCCAAAAAGCAAAAATAGAAGTATTGTTCAATATAAACATTTTTGTATCTTAATTTCCTAGTTCAGTAAAACTTCGTTTAACCGTCAGTTTCTGTTAACCGTCATTGCTGTAATAGCATAATAATACTGCAATAACAAAGTGCTTTAAGGTGCAGTGACGCGTTCACTTTGTTTACTTTATTTTAGTGGGAAGTGAGTGTACCTGCCCGCCATTTTCAAGCTACATGAACTATTTCACCTGTAAGTTTTTATTACTGTACTGTACATTATTTTGCCACATTTGTGGCTACTGTGCAGATGTTTTTATCATGTAATCATCATCTTGTACAGTTTCCAGCCCCAGGATGGGTCTGTTTGGAACATAAGCCTCGCCACTGAGTTCTTTCTTCCCACCACCTCTCCGCTGTCACTCTGGTCCAGTCCTCGCCTCTCTTCTTGACACATTCCTCCACTTCTTTCAGCCATCTATCTCTTGGTCTTCCCCTTGGTCGTTTCTTCTGCATCTGCATCTCATGTATCCTCTTGGGAATCTTCTTCTCATCCATTCTCTTTAAGTGTCCATACCACCTCAGTCTTGATGTCTCAATCCTACCTTGCAAGGGCTCCTCTTTCACCATTTCCCTGACCTTTTCATTCCTCACCCTGTCTCTTCTTGTTACTCCGATCCTACTTCGCAGGAACTTCATTTCACCTGCCTGTATTCTGCTTATGTCTCTAGCATAGGTCAGTATCGGGATATAGTAGCTTCTGTATAACATTTCCTTGCTTTTTTGTGGGACATCTTTATTCCACACTAAGCTCCTAATGCTTCTCAGAAATGCTTCTGCCTGTCTGCCACGTTCCGTAATCTCTTTGTCATTTCTCCCATTTTCCTCCACTATACTTCCCAAGTACTTGAGACTTTCCACCTTCTTCAGCTGTCCACCTCCAAGTGTTATCCCACTCATTGGTCTGTCCTTTTTCCTGGTCGTTAACAGGATCTCACATTTACTGATGTTGAACATCCATCCGTACTCTCCCACTGTTTCTTCCCAAGCCTTCAGTTGCTCCTGAATTTCCTCCTCCTTGTTTCCCGAGATCATCTGCAAACACCATTGCTTTCATCTTATCTTCTCCTATCTTTCCTGCTATCCGTGTCATTACCTCATTGATAACCACAATAAAGAGAAGGGGTGACAGCGCACTACCCTGTTTCAGGCCACTCATTTGTCTGAACCAGTCTGTTCTTTCCCCTCCAACTTTCACACAACTCACACTTCCACAATACATCTCCTTCACTCTGCCTACAGTCTCTTTTTCCACTCCCATGTTTTCCATTGCTTTCCAAACCTTCTCCCTACACACACTATCATAGGCCTTTTCGATGTCCAAGAAGGCCATCAACAGATCCTCTCCAAATTCGTAGTGGTGTTTCTGGAGCTGTTTCACTGAAAATATGAGATCCACAGTTGATCTCCCAGGTCTGAATCCATACTGTTCCTCTCTCAATTTTCTCTCCACTTTGGCTCGTATTCTACTTTCTAATATATTTTCATATATCTTGGCTCAGTGAGGTATGAGTGTGACTCCCCTGTAATTTCTGCACTCCTTTCTGCTTCCTTTCTTAAATATTGGGACAATTAATCCTTTCTTCCAATCTTCTGGGGTCTTTTTCTCCTTCCATATCACCCTCATCACACGGTACAACCACTGTTTCCCAACCTCCCCTGCTGCCTTCACCATTTCAACACTCACTTCATCCACACCTGGTGCCCTTCCTCCTTTCATCTTGTCTATAGCCATTTCCAGTTCTCTCCAAGTCAGGTCCTTTTCCATTCCTGTGTTGTCTTCTCCATCTTCCAATACATTGTCTTCCTCCCTATGACCATTTGGATTCAGCAAATCCTCAAAGTACTCTTTCCACACTGTCTTGAGTGTCTCTTTGTTGTGTACCTCATTTCCGTTTTTGTCCATCATTACCACATCCTCTCGCAGACCTCTTCTCTTACTTTTGACCATCCCATAAAGTACTTTCTTATTTCCTCTGCTGTCTTCCTCCATCATCTCTGTCCACTTTACCATCCACTTCTTCCTCTCCTCTGCGACAATCTTGTTTGTTTCTTTCTTCTTTATCTTATAATCTTCCCTTGCCAGATCAGTTCTTTCCTGGAACCACACTCTGAAAGCCTTGTTCTTCCTTCCCACAGCTTCTTTTACTCTCTCATTCCACCATGGTGTCTCTTTACACCGCTTTCTGTTGCTTGTTCTTCCACATACTGCCACTGCAGCTTCCACCATTGTGTTTTTGAATTGCTTCTATTCCTCTTCCCCTGTTTTAGGATTGTCTGTTGGCATCCTTTCCCTTATTATCTTCTGGAATTCTTCCTTGACTTCCTTTTCCTTGAGTTTCCATACTTTGATTCTCCTTTCCTGGTACTCTGTCCTCTTGCTATCCTTAACAACTCCCAGGTTCATTACAAGTAATCTGTGGTCGCTATCTAAGGCCTCAGATGGTATTACCTTTATATCTCTGACACTTCTCTTCATTTCCCAGTCGTACAGCATGTAATCTACCAAAGATTTCTTTGTTAAATCACTGCTGTACCACATTACCTTGTGGCTTTCTTTCTTCCGGAACCAGGAGTTGCCTACCACTAAACCGGTTCTCTTGCAAAAATCCAGCAACTTTCTCCCTTCTTCATTCCTGCTACCCCATCCTTCTGCTCCCAATACATTTTCATATCCTTGCCTTTCACTTCCTACATGTGCATTCAAATCTCCCATGACAATGATGCTCTGACCATTCAACTGCTGTTGTAGCTCCTCCTCAAAGTCTTCCTTCTCTTGAGCTGTACATCCAACTTGAGGGGCATATACCTGGGCTATCTCCAGGCTTCTTCCCTTTACAGTTACTCTGATCTTCATGATCCTGTCACTTATTCCCTTTTCCTCTTCCTTCATTCCATCTCTCACAACTACTCCTACTCCGCTGCTCCTTCCTTCACTGTTCCCACTCCAGTACAACCGGTACCCTTTCCTCAGTTCTCTGCGACCTTCTCCTTTCCATCTTGTTTCTGCCAAGCCCAGTACATCCAGTTTTCTTCTCTCCATCACATCTACAATCTCCTCCACTTTTATCATGTAATGAATATTTTTATTTGCTATTACAATCGTGTTTAATTTCTTTTCACTCCGAAATATATTACATTACTGTGAGAGTGATATCTGTCTATAATATAATTGATTGAGGTCATGTTTTGGAGGAATAATACAGTGTTTCCGTTATTCGCTCAACCGTCATGACCACGGTCCCGACGATGACGGTTAATCGAGTTTTTACTGTAATCATAAATGAACTGTGTCATGTAGAGGTCCTGTTAAAGTCTGTTGGAATGGTTTATATTGAAGTATTATATCCATATTTGATTTGAAGCTGCTGATTGTTACTTGATATATCTCATAGTTCTTGATTCACGAAGTTAAATTTAGTTTAACTTTGAAAGAATAATAAAATTTCCGCCTTTCAATACTATTTATTGCTAATTACTTACAGGGACATGTTTCGAGGGCTAACACTCCTCCTTCATCAGCCTGTCCAACAAAACTTCAAGGAAAACTTTCCTTGTATAAGCACATACAAATCACATGAAGAATAATGAAAATGTTCTCCAATCCATTATTTACAATTCCCGCTCGACGCTCCAAAGAAGATCCTCTTAATGGATTACTAAGGCCTAAGCACACCAAAACTTCTGAATTGGGCCGGTGCTGCGGGCCGCTGCCCCCACTGCGTCATCGTGAGACCAACTCTAGTCCCCATGTTGCTCCTGGCAAACATCAAGGCGGAGAAAACTTGTGGCCGCGTCACGCGCCGCTGAACTGCAGTGCGCTCGGGCATCAACAAAAACAAACCAAATGCGCCTTGCGAAGACTCTTACAGCTGAGTGTCAGTGACGTGCTTGGGAAGGGGTGGCGGTTAGGGTTGGGGGAGGCTAAGGAAATGAGTAGATATACGGGAAAATCGCAATTGCGATAAATGCGAATTTTACTTTTTTCTCGATTTTTCAACTATGTGGTAACTATTATGACTATGTATACCCAGAATTTGCAAAAATGAATGTGCGACAAAGTGCGATAACTAGAGGTACTTGCGAATTATTCCCATAAATGCGAAAAGTGCCCAATTTACCGAAAAATATTGTTTTATTACAGTTTCGCGCCGCAAATTTGAAATTTGCGAGTTCCTAACAATGGAAATTTTGTCTAAATAATCGATATGTACGAACATCGATTATTGCCGTGAAAACAATCGAAAACGGTAAAAATCGATTTGAAAATGGCTGCTATTATTGCCGCATAATATGAACTGTTCATCGCCAATAAAACGATGTTTTTGGAGAAATTATTTCATAGTTTCATTTGGTTGTGCTAATAAAAGGAATATTCGAATCGTTTGTAATGATTCTTAAAAAAAAAATAGAGTAATAAGGTTATGCTTAGGCCTATATTGGTTTATATCCCGCCGGCCCTCATTTTGAGTATTTGACCATTATAGATAAAACTGTCAAGTACGTGTCGTGATATGAAAAGACAATGTTTGTTAGGGGTTCTCCTCGCTTTGGGGAATGTTGTATAATTTGATGAAAGTATTCTGTACAATGTGAGAGTTTTAGGTTATGTTACATGTCCGGCGATTTCTTCTTGAATTCGGATAGGCTATTGTTTAACAGATTGTCAGTCAAGAGTCGCAAAAAGGTATACCAGTAATTGCATGTTTGCATATTCTGCTTAAGTTAACTTAAGAAAACCTCTGAGACTGATAAAGTGTGATCATTTAAATCCTTGGAGTAGACATGAAAGGTACACCACAAAATTCACAGGATTGTCAACATTTGTTTATACAAGTTGCATTGGCAGCAGTGTTAAGTCTCCTGTTGTGTGTGTTTTTTTTATTTTTTTACTAAAAAAAGAAATGTAGAAACTTGACACCATACAATTTTCAGAAATTTAAGGTCTCTGAAAATAAAGGCACCAGCCTTTCTACTTGGCAAGATTGAGCTAAAGTGCTGTCGGTTGGTTGTATGACGTGAGACGAGGGCACCTGAGCTATGCTGAAAAGATCCAAAGATCATGCTCTCATTATGCAATCAACAATATCAGGTGTTGTGCAGCAACTCAAATTACCCTGAGCTGCTCGTGTTATCGGTACGGTGCTAACTCGACAAGCAAAATGGACAGAATGTTGAGGGCCGGCGGAGAGTTGTATTAGTTCACCGATACCAAGGTGCCGATTGTTAGAATAAAGCGAGCTGTGGTCAGGTGACAATGTTCGTTTTACGAAGTTTACCGTGTGGCAGGTGGAATGACGACAATACCGGGCTGTCCTGAACTCGGTGGACGAATTGGTTCAAATTCTGTGAGATGTCTATGAAATCCTTTTGCGTGGTTTCCCTACTAACTTCTTGCCAAGTTCCATTCATTTCTTTTAATAAATTGTCTTATGAGGTTGGATTCAAGGAGTGGCATTTGACCATTATACTACCCGGCAAATAGAAATTCAATGCACCTCATCCCTGGCGCTCATTGAAAAGGGAATAAAGAAGGAGTGAACGTACATTTCATTATTTAGTTAATCATCGGTTGTATGGTATTTACCTGAAGTTAAGTAAATGTACGATTCACATCATTATATTAAATGCTTATGCCGTTAATCACAAACACCCATATTTCCAATCCTGTGCATGTTTGAATTCGTTTCCGTGCATATTAATTTTGAACCTGGTGAAAAAAAAATTAAATGCTACAAAACGCTAATTTTTAAAATTCAAAATGCTCCAAAATGCTATTTTTCAAAATGAAAGTGCTACAAAATCAATTTCAAAATGCTATTTTCTCGTATCTTTAGAAATGAGAATAAGTGAGGTTTGTTGACGCGCCGTGTATTGCTATTATGGTGATTGATTACTACGTAGAATGAGAGGTGTCAATCTTTAGTATGTTATGAAAAATGATGGGTATGAATAGTGGAATATAGCAGGAATTTTATCTATTACTATATAATTCGTCTATTAGTGTTCTGTATAAAATGCTGGTTTCAAATAGTATTTCATTAAGATTGTGTGATGGGTTAAATTTCTGTGCTTTATCAATTTCTATTTGTTCCAGAACATTCATGAGCATGCCTTTATTTTCTTGATGTAAAATTTCTAAATCATTGTCTATGGTTGTGAATTTATGTCCAGATTCTGCCATATGGTTGCCCATCGCTGAAAATTTATTATGTTTGATGGCATTGACACGTTCCAAAAATCTGGTGTTGAACCCTCTCCCCGTTTGTCCCACGTAATCGGCATTACACTCGTTACATTTAATCCTGTAGACACCAGAATTGCTGTATTTGTTGGTTTTGTTGAGAATATGTGAGTTGAAAAATTTATTATGATTAGTGTTATTGGTTCTGAACGCTGTTTTTATTTTATATTTTTTTAGTACACTAGTAACATTGTATGTGGATTGGTTCACAAAAGTAAACGTTGCGTGTGTGGAAGGTTCTTTGTCCTCTTTTGTTGATCTGGATACGGGTTTGTTCTTAATTTTGTTAATTATATTGTTAAAATATTTTCTATTGAATCCATTAGCTTCGGCAATTTGGTGAATTATTGAAACTTCTTTACGATAATCTACGTCAGATAGTGCTAACTCAAACTAGTACTGTAATTAGACAATATTCTAATCATCCAGCTTCCCATAAAAGAGCAGCACTCACATGTTTCGTCAATAGAGCTTTGAACGTCCCACTATCTGACGTAGATTATCGTAAAGAAGTTTCAATAATTCACCAAATTGCCGAAGCTAATGGATTCAATAGAAAATATGTTAACAATATAATTAACAAAATTAAGAACAAACCCGTATCCAGATTAACAAAAGAGGACAAAGAACCTTCCACATACGCAACGTTTACTTTTGTGAACCAATCCACATACAATGTTACTAGTGTACTAAAAAAATATAAAATAAAAACAGCGTTCAGAACCAATAACACTAATCATAATAAATTTTTCAACTCACATATTCTCAACAAAACCAACAAATACAGCAATTCTGGTGTCTACAGGATTAAATGTAACGAGTGTAATGCCGATTACGTGGGACAAACGGGGAGAGGGTTCAACACCAGATTTTTGGAACGTGTCAATGCCATCAAACATAATAAATTTTCAGCGATGGGCAACCATATGGCAGAATCTGGACATAAATTCACAACCATAGACAATGATTTAGAAATTTTACATCAAGAAAATAAAGGCATGCTCATGAATGTTCTGGAACAAATAGAAATTGATAAAGCACAGAAATTTAACCCTTCACACAATCTTAATGAAATACTATTTGAAACCAGCATTTTATACAGAACACTAATAGACGAATTATATAGTAATAGATAAAATTCCTGCTATATTCCACTATTCATACCCATCATTTTTCATAACATACTAAAGATTGACACCTCTCATTCTACGTAGTAATCAATCACCATAATAGCAATACACGGCGCGTCAACAAACCTCACTTATTCTCATTTCCTTAGCCTCCCGCCTCCCCCAACCCTAACCGCCACCCCTTCCCAAGCACGTCACTGACACTCAGCTGTAAGAGTCTTCGCAAGGCGCATTTGGTTTGTTTTTGTTCACGCCCGAGCGCACTGCAGTTCAGCGGCGCGTGACGCGGCCACAAGTTTTCTCCGCCTTGATGTTTGCCAGGAGCAACATGGGGACTAGAGTTGGTCTCACGATGACGCAGTGGGGGCAGCGGCCCGCAGCACCGGCCCAATTCAGAAGTTTTGGTGTGCTTAGGCCTTAGTAATCCATTAAGAGGATCTTCTTTGGAGCGTCGAGCGGGAATTGTAAATAATGGCTTGGAGAACATTTTCATTATTCTTCATGTGATTTGTATGTGCTTATACAAGGAAAGTTTTCCTTTGAAGTTTTGTTGGACAGGCTGATGAAGGGGGAGTGTTAGCCTTCGAAACATGTCCCTGTAAGTAATTAGCAATAAATAGTATTGAAAGGCGGAAATTTTATTATTCTTTCAAAGTTATAGTTACATCAATACGGACCTGAATAATCGACATTATGAATTAAATTTAGTTGTCTTGTTGTGGAATCTGTGTACTGTAGTTTGTCTTTCGTAAACATTATTTTTGAATTGGTGAAGTAATTTTAATTCGTCCTTCAGTTTATATTGATTAGTATTGTCGCTCATTGTAATATAACTCGTCATTTCTTCAATATGCAAGGAATGTTCTTTGCAGAGAAATAAAACCAGGCAAGGCAGCTGGGTTGGATGGAATATAAGCAGAACTCCTGAACATTGTGGACGTAAAAATCTAGTCGGCTACTCAAATTCCTAAAAGACATCTTGTGGAATGGTTGGTTCAATTCCCTACTAAAGAGAACTACAGTAAAAATCGGTTAAGAAGTTCCCGCATAAAAAGATTTTCCGTTTAAGACTTCCGATATTCTCGGTCCCGTGAGATACATGTATATATTTCCCATATAAAGTGTTCCTGCATAAGAAAGAGGTTTTCCCGGTTAAATAGTTCAGATATTTTATCCCCCTAAAGTATAAGACATTCACTGAAGACAACTGACCATTAGAATCAAAACTCGCCAATCTCCGCGGAAGGTACTTCCAGTGTTCCGAGTGAAAGAATACAGCAGTTCTGAGTGTACGCGGGTCTCCCGTGTATCATCTAACCGGGCGAGCTATGTCAAGGCTACATGACGTCACGCATTGACGACACCAGCTTAACTTCTCACATTGGACAGTGTTAACCTTGAAACAAGTGTGAGGGGGGGGGGGGGGGGGGATGGGAAACACATGCTTTCATTGTTGTTCTGTGTGTTCTAAATTGTAAGCCAAGCATTGCCAAGCGTAGCATAACATTATTGAAATTACGAGAATTGCGTCAGTGAAGTAAAGTTTTCAAATCATTGTGAAAATGAGTGGATCTCAGATGAAAGGCATAAAAAAAGGCACTTTCGATTAAAGATAAAGGGGTCATTATAAGGAAAGTGGAGCGTGTTGCTCTGGCGAAGGAGTTCGGAATGCCGCCATCTACTTTGAAGGGCATCATAGCAAAACAAGAGGGGATCTTGGCTTCTGCCGGGAATACTTCGGCAAACTGCAAGAAAATTAAAAGTAGGATAAACGACGACGTAGTACAAGCACTGCTGGTATGGTTTAAACAGGACGAAGTTTAAACATTCCAGTGCGTGCACCGAAGTCAAGGTTACGCAGTGTTGCAATGTTACGCGGCAACTACCTGAAATACGAAAGATTTGTTTCTAATACCGACCGACTTTTATAAAGTACTTTACAGTGTACGACCTATGACGAGATTTCATGTTAACTATTTCGAACACTTGTTTTATGTTTACTGATGCCATGCTATCACACAACTCACGAAACTGACGCTTGTTCTAGGCATGGAAGAATACTTATTCTTGTTCCATGGTGCTAGGCTTGCGCGACCGGTCAAGCCACTAGACGGAAATAAACAAGTACACCCGAACAAGCACCGTATAGCGGATACTCGTGCGTGGCGGGCAATTTAAATCTTTAAAATTTGGATGGCTCGATTAATACCCGCAGCACAAATTTTCAAGTCAGATTTTGAATCAAAATGTCCGGGTGGTATTCGGGTATATAAGGTAATAAACAGAAGCCTATGTCGATTTATTTCTCTTTATCTCTGGTGTGATGAACATATTTTAATATAGTGGCTTTTCTTTTTCCGGCTTTAGTACAGTATATTGTGGTATCCTTCACAAACAACAAAAATGTGCATTTTTAATGCATTTCAGGCTACTACCCTTTTAAGAAGTTTCCCTGATAAGAAGTTTCTATTGAATGGTCCCTTGAGAAACTTCTTAACAGAGTTTTACTATATAATAATTGCCATTTTAAAGCCTGGTAAAAGCTCGGATAGTCCTGCAGATTACCAGCCAATTGCTCTCTTATGCATACTCAAAACTCCTCAAAAGAATGGTTTACAACAGAATCTCAGTCCAAGCCTTCCAATACATACCAGGCGAGTAGGCCGGATTCAGATAAAATGGAAGCTGCTGTGATCAGGTTTCAACTTACAAGTCACACTGAGATTGGATTTCAAGACAAGAAGAAGATCATGCAGTTTTTGTGGACTTGACCTCAGTATGGCGACAAGGAATGATACTGAAATTCTTGCAGATTATTCCTTGTAAGACCCTTGACACTCTACTCAATAACGTGCTATGCAATAAGGTATTTAAAGTACATTTAAACGGCCATGTGAGCAAGTCTTACACCCTAAGTGATAGTTTACCACAAGAAGGGTAATTGAAAATGGCTTGGCATTCTTGGCAAGTATTTCAGGAAACTGCTTGGCACTAAGAGGGTTAAGTCCTGAAGCACCTACCCAATACTAGATCCTAATAAGCAATTACATAGACTTTAACAGTCATCATAATAACACAAATTCCATTCACACATGAATGATGACCACGAACTCACCAGGATTTCCATCAGTGGCTGAGCTGGTTCCTGAGATGTCTGCTTTGGCACTTGAAGCAGAGCTGCTATCATCAAGCGATAATAAGCTGCTGCTATTGTTGTCAGTGGAATTCCGTCTCTCATGTTGGAACCGCGGTGACTTGCCCCGTCCTGGATCACTGACTGCACCTCCAGAGTAGGCATCGAATGTATATGCCACGGAACGTTCGATGGGTGGCATGTTGGTTTCCGAGAAGCTATGCACCTTCTTGTAGTGAAATTGCAGGCACTGCTTGGTAGTGAAAGCAGCAGAACAGGTTCCCTCTCTACACCTAGATGGGAAAGATAATGGTACACATGCATCACACCTTTTTATCGTTATTATAGTTATTATTATTGCCATTGCGTTTTTTTAATACTCCATGACATAGCCATGCATGTTCAACTGCATACCACAACTGTGATGGGGAGCTGCAACAAGTTCGGAGATTAGTGGTTTAAGTCCCGGCACTGACAGTGGCCATCCAGAGTATGGTTTTCCCTGGATTTTTCCACACCCCCTCTAGGCAAATGACAGGATAGTACCACACTCAAATCCCGGAGTACTGACTCTAATAATTACAGTTAAACACACTACTCCAGTCACCACAGAAACTCAGGTTATCAGAAAAAGTACCCAGGGCTGATGACCAAGATGTTCCATCCCACCTAAAATAAATCAACGAAAACATCTAACCAGGTATGCATTATGTGACAGTTACAGTCACATGCAATTCATCATCTAACATTCAACTCCTCTGCCCGTATAAAAACTATCTTCTGAAATCCCATTGGAACAAACCAAATTAGGTTTGTCCCCTAACTCTACACACATACATTATAATATATATATATCTACTAGAGTTTGTTCGTGCTTCAATGACCCACCAATTAGAAATTTGATACACATCTTTTCTGTCCAGTTAACTTGCTTCTGAGTTTTACTTGGAACATGATATGTTTGGCATGCACCTTTACTAATACCTTATTATCTATGATATTTTCTATTCGGGTCTTTCGAGGTTGAAAGACTCTACACATCTAAGGCAAGCTAAAACCGTCATCACAGTAAAATAATTAAGCCCCGAAACCTGTCCGTGGATCGCTTGTCTGTCAGCCGACGAGAAGAGAGAAGTTTCTCAATGTCATATTGGCACGTGGCGCTCTACCGAAGCATTGGCAGAAGTTGGTATTGCAAGAATGGAAACAAGAGAAAGGAAGATCGATTGTCAAGCAAAAGGAAGAAGAAGTATTCTGGCAACTAACCTCCACGGCTTAGACCGGGAAAAGTTCTGAATAGATTGTGTGAAATCTCAATTATTTTATTTATTTTCCATCGTTGGAAAATATCTGATGTTCGATGCACATTACCGACACAATACCTTACTAACTTGGAAATCTAAAGCGGTCGTGATGTGGAGATCTTTAGATCTCGGTCACGATTGTGGAAATGTTTCTTTAAATAGAATTACGATTGATTTGGAAACTTGTTTACTTGGTGTAATGTTATTTTTGTTGATTGTATGTAAAGGAAGCCTGAGGCTTTTAACGCGGTTAAACCATTTGTATGTCATTACCATGGTGGTTGGTCGTGAAAGATGAAGGTTAGATGATTGTTGAGTTTGGATCGTAAAAAGTAAAAAGTTAAGATTTTATTGCTGGCACAGATGTAATTTCAACATTAATTAATTGAATTCTTAATGAGATACTGGTGAAACGATTTCCCGGAAAGGAATACTTTAATACAGTGGAATCTCGTTAGCACGTTCTCGGTTACGATGTTTTCCCGCTTAGCGCGATGATTTTCTCAAGTCCCAGTCCCAATTCTACAAAATACATGTTGATATATCCCCTTAATACGTTCTCTATTCCCGCTTACGACGATCAAATTTCCGTTGTACTATTTGTACGCGAACCGGATTTTATTCTTATTTCATTATAAAATTCGGCTTCTGGAAAACACGACGCGATACTGCCTCATATTCTCTGATAGTTATTGACAGTGTAGATGATTTCATTGTGTTTGACGGCGTAGAAGTGGCTATAGCAATGACGCAACACAGGTGACGTGTGTCTCTCCCGCTGCCCTTTCTCTCCTTTCTCAAGTCCCTATCCTACTAAATTCATGTTGATATATCCCCTTAATAAGTTCTCTATTCCCGCTTACAACGATCAAATCTCCGTTGAACTATTTGTTAGTGAACCGTATTTTATTCTTATTTCATTTTAAAATTCGGCTTCTGGAAAACACGACGCGATATTGCCTCATATTCTCTGATAGTTATTGACAGTGTAGATGATTTTATTGTGTTTGGCGGCGTAGATGAGGCGTGTGGATATAGCGCGAAAGTGGAACATTCCTCCGTCTACACTGAACACGATTCTCGGCAAAAGGAAGGAAATTGAACGTGCATTTGAAGAAGGGGTGAGTGGCAAAAGGAAACGTGTGCGAGAGGGACAGTTTCCTGAACTAGAAAGCGCTTTATTGAAGTGGTTCAAGCAAGCAAGCAAGCCCGTGCTTCAAACATATGCGTGTATTTTATGTGTTTGGAAGCGGATGGGGAACATTTTCAGCATCTACTGTAAATCATGGCCAGTAAAACTGCATGGTAGGCTACTGATTTTAAGCACCGTATTCAGCCGTAGGCCTACATATGAGTGCGCGGTCGCCTCCAACAGAGCCGTCACTGGAGGAGCGCGAGAGCGAGAATGTCCTTGCTGATCAAATATAAAGAAAGACCCTGTATTATATGTGTTTGGAAGCGGATGGGGAACATTTTCAGCATCTACTGTAAATCATGGCCAGTAAAACTGCATGGTAGGCTACTGATTTTAAGCACCGTATTCTGCCGTAGGCCTACATATGCGTGCGCGGTCGCCGGCAACTGAGCCGTCACTGGCGGAGCGCGAGAGCGAGAGCGAAAATGTCCTTGCAAAGCAAAAATAAAGACCCTGTATTATACTGTAGTGTAGAGGTACAGTAATTGATGATGATGATAATTGTTGTTTTAAGGGGCCTAACATCTAGGCTATCGGCCCCTGGGTACAGTAATTAATTTTTATGTTATTTATTGCGTGTAAGTTACTGATAACCTATGTTTATGACGTGACTGTAGTAGTGCATACAATCACTTACTATGATCGGCGATTGAACGTCCATATATACGCCGCGTTCTTTCTTATACGTTGTAAATGCAGTATGGCGTTTTTCGGTAGTACGTTTTCCCGCATATGACGTCCAAATTTTTCAGTCCCTTGAAAAACGTACTAACGAGATTCCACTGTATATATATATATATATATCGAACCGAGAATTTTCGAATTAATTGTTTGTTTAGAACTGGGTGAATGTTGAATATGTCACCGATTTTCATTACTTTTCCTAAGAGAAAGCTGTCTCGAATATCATCATGTTAAGCGAGAGAGTTGGATGTTATTAACCCTTTTAGTGCCAGAGTCGCTCTGAGCGATCCTCATAAAATGAACGAAACTTGCCAGCGTTGCTCTGAGAGACGCTTCGTTTTTGTATTCTTAGAAGGGCTTATAGACCGAAAATGGCGTCTAAACTTGACGTGACCATTAAAGAGAGTTCTAGCTACCATTTTCTGGCAAACATCTTTTGTTTTCTGTCTATCGATATACTCGAGCGATATTTGAAATTCCTTGACTTGTTTACGCGTGACTCGTAAAAGCATGGCGTCCAAGGGAAGGAAGCATTGTTTGAGAGAGGAAGAAATTGAAGAATTAATGATTGATGAGTCAAGTGGTGAACTCTTGGACTTCGTGGACAGTGATTGCGATCTTGTGTGTGACGAATCAAGTGCCGATTCCGCTTCAGAATAATGCGATCGTACATAACCAAACAAATGATAGTGATGGTAATGATGTTGATAGTAATAGTGACTGAGAAGAAAGGATTGTTGACCAGGACAATCCTCCACAGGCTACACAACCACAAATGTGAAAGATAAAACTACAGGGTGACCTTCTGTTTATTTATTTTCACTGTAATTATTTTTATTTTATTTATATCAACAATGCCATTGTTGGTGTACGGTATTTTATGAATATGCTAGAGTTTAGAATTTCGGATTATTGACAGCCCTGCTGATATTTTTTAAACTAAAAAACTGCATATCCTGGTTCTTTTGTTATGTATGTGTGCTCTCCAGTGTTCATTTTTACCCCATTTATATGCGTGTGGTAATAGGAATAATCAAACTTTCTAATTTTATTTTACAGAAGAAATTATTTTAATTAATTAATTAATTAATTAATAAAGAAAGAAATAAGTTTCATAATGATCTGAAAATTTCCCTGAATTTAGATAGTTATGTTTTGCAATCCCTGACTAAATTTCGCTTTCTTATCTTTCAAAACACAGGATGTACATATTTTTTTCTGAAAGCCTACATTTTCCATTAAAACAGCCCGGCACTTTTAGACTTCACCTTTACCATTTCGCCTGGCAATAAGAGGGTTAATGACTAGGGACCTGAAAAAATCGCATTTGCGATAAATGCGAAATTTTAAAATTTCGTACAGAATCCAAGCCTACGTTAATTTTAATGTAAAAAAAAAAAACAAAAAAACCTTTTTACGCGTAAATCAAAGTGCGACAAAATGCGAATTGTGACCGAAAATGCGAAAACACCAAATAAGTGTGATTTTATAGCGAAATTACTTTAAATCCGCTAATTTATTTGCGAATTTGTTTATTAAACAAAAGAAAAGTAGTTGGCCTAATCGCTCGCTAGCGATACCTCATCTCAGACTCGCAGTGTGCTATGCATATTGGTCGATATAACAATGGATTTCTGTATCGATACGAACTTTCGACTATCTATAACATATTCAGACAGCTGACGAACGAAACTCGTTTGTGTACTTGGCCCATCGCGGCGACTGGTGGTTTGTCGAACACGTGGACTTCGCTAAACGGAAATTTTTGCGGCTTGCCGCTTGAATAGTAACCTTATTCTTTTTGTAACCTTCAAGCACTTCAAGGTTCAATTTTTTTTCTAGAAATGGGACGTACTGCTGTAACTGCTCATGAAAGAGCACAGCAGTACGCTAATCGTGGCTTTTATTGTTCCGACTCTGCAACAGTATTTTGCAAATATTGTAACTGCCGTGTTGGGTGGGATAAGAACAATATTCAGAAACATATTACATCTGTAAAACATGTTGCGAAGCGACGAGAATGCGCAACAGTTTCTGAACCCAAACAAACCTCTGTTATTGAAAGATTACAGGGTGCCATACGATGGAAGCATGACAAGGACTACTTCGCAAAAAGAACTGTGAAAGTATTTGCTAAAAATATATTCCCTTGGAAAGCTTGAAAATGAAACTGTAAGAGCGTGGATTGCTGAATTTTCAAGTCAAGGGGAGCTGCCTAACGCGAGAACTCTCCGCGAAAAATATTTGCCTGGTAAGTACGGTTTAAATAAATACATTTGCATTTTGATTCTCTCTTGCTCATAAAACCTATACAAATCAAAGCTAACCCAACTTCTGTAGAGGCTAAGCTTACAGCCAGTGCTTCCATAACCTTTCCAAGACATACCTTAACCTATAAAATTGTGAAGGTAATCCAACTTCATAATATACCTAACAGAACCCGTCCATCTATTTTACTATAGGAGAAGCTAATGTGATAATTCTGTTATTTGGTTTGAGCCATGTCCATCATAGCCTCTAAAAATGAAATAAAATAAATTTCACTGGATTCCTATGGCTAACACAAATCGTCTTTTATTTTCAGAAGTTGCAGCTGATCACAAGAAATCAACAACTGAAGCTCTAGTTGGGAATAAAATTAACATTTTATGTGATGAAACCACAGACAGAATGGGTCGCTGTGTTTTTGTTGTACTGTTCCAAGTGCCAACAGCAATTGAGAAGAAATTATTTGTTGCTGGAGTGAAATACCTCGAATCCGGAAATGCTACAAACTGTTCCCGTGCTGTGTTAGATTCATTGCGTGATCACAGTACCGTATGCAATATGATGACGTGAAAGTATTTGTAAGTGACAGTGCTCCATATATGACTCGTTGTTATGAAACACTGAATATCATCATTGGGGATCATTTGCTCCATGTGCAGTGTTGGGTACACAAACTTTGCCTTGTTGGTAATTGTTGGACAGCAGCTATGTCCGAATTAAATCAGGTTGTAACAATGGTCAAGTCGGCCTTTCTAAACACAAGGAAGCGCAAATATAGGCCTAACTACTTGCACTTTCTGAAGTCAAAAAATGGGGACTTAAAGGCAGCAAAACTTTTTCCATCGTCGGTACTTACTCGATGGAACAGTTGGTTTGAAGCTGTTTTTACTTAGCAAGTTATTTTCATGATGTTGTGAATTTTTTTAAAGCTACCCGACATGAAAGATGTTAGTAACAGTGGTGTTACATTTCTGCGAGGCTTGACAGATAGAGATGTAGATATGATTTATTCTGAAATAATTTTTGTGAAAGAGCATGCTAGTGAACTTGTTGAACTTCTGACTCTGCTTGAGGGGTCCCAGTATCCAACCTCACATTTGCTTTATCCTAAACTTGAAAACTTAGAAGCTAATTTTGGTGCAATAATTCAAGGCTATTATTCTGAAGCAACAGATAATGCCTTGGCTAAACTCACAGCCTTAGAATGTGCTACAAGGAAAGATTTGTTTGTAAAAGTAGCTCAATCTGCTAGAAGCAAGATTGCTAGACTAAAGGCAAGTGATCCCAATCGCAAAAACTTTGAAGCCATAGCACAGATATTTTATCCTAGGCACGTGGTATTGAACAATGACAAAGAAACCGATATACAAAAACCTCCGGGCTTTACAAACATTCCATGTCATGAAATAAGGAAGGGCTATGATTCTTTCAAGAATATTATTAAATCGCTGTTAAAACAAAATGAGGAGTGTGAAGTAGTACGTGCCTTGAATGCTGTTCAATATGAACATGAACATTTTGCCAAGAGTTCTTTAGATCTTTTGTGGACACCAACATACAAGGTGGACAGTGAGCGTGTTTTGTCACACTACAATACAATTGTTACAGACAGAAGGTGTAACTTGAAAGAGTGCAACGCAGAGTTATTTACAATGCTTTTATTTGAACATTAAATTGTATCTCAAGTGTCGCCAATAAAGTCATATTGTCCGTAAAAATCAGGAAAAAATAGATGCTAATTTTCCAAAAATAGATGCTAAATAGGGAAAAAATAAATTCTAATTTAAAGTAAAATAGATGCTAAAATTTCAGGTCCCTATTAATGACCAATAATTGTGTATTGTAAATTGATCCATGCGTACGTTCCAAATTTGATAACTAATTTAGTGTTGTACTAAAAACGGGGTTAATTGAAGAGTAGAATTTAATGCACTACAAGCTTGGCCAAGTAATTCGTCGAGGTATATAGAGCCTCAATCGGGAGTTGAAATACTACGTTATCAAAGATATTCTTATTGCCTTGGGGCCAGTTCAACCATCTTCAGGCAAAGGACCAGGTAACTTGCCCGCGGAATAAGCTGAGATTTCCGTTCGACCATCAGCGGGTAGTGCTGCCAGCGGGATAGATATTGTTTATCGGGTGGTGTAAACTGTCGGCCGCTCCGAGAGGCCGATAGGGCTTTGCCCGCCGGGTAACGCTCCAAAATGGCCGACGAACGTTTGCCTTATGCGTAATTTAGAAAATTTGCGGTCTTCTGTTTAATACAACCACAAAAGCAATGAATGTTCCATGTTAGAAATAGTATCTTGCATCTTCAAATCTATCTATATATTTAAAACAGTAAGCTGATTTTTGTGACCGCGAGATTAACAGAACGGCTGAACTGATTTACTTCGTAATGCACTCTGACGAAAGCCCTTGATCTGTATATTTGCAGAGTGTCTTTAAAATATACAAATATGTTACGATATATTTTTAAATTTATAAACAAAAATGCAAAATTATTGGCCCTAGCGCATGCGCACAATCACCTCGCCTCACGACAGTCATGGCGGTTACAAGTGCATCGCGTTTCAATTTGATAGTTATTTGCAAGAAGTATAAAGGAAGGGAACATTATTTATGACGTTCCCACGATTTATACTGGAATACAATTATACACAACGGAAAATGTCGAAACACGTAAACAGTCGAGTGTTTAGGGCCTATGTAGTTAAACTGTCTTAATATTGCGCGGCGATTCCAGTCGTTTGGTAGCTCAGGTCGTAGAGGCAAGAAAACTTAATTTATGCATTGCGCAATGGAAGCTGTTTGAGTCCCACCTCCGACATGTTTTTTTATTTCTGTATTTTTATTTCTTGGTATTGCTATTCCATTGTCAAAACATATTTAACTCTTAGCATTCCCGTAAACTAAGGAATTCGTATATATTTTTAATTAATATAGAAAATTGCAGAATTCTTGCCCCTCACGCATGCGTACAATCACCTTGCCTCATGACAGTCATGGCGGTTACAAGTGCATCGCGTTTCAATTTGATAGTTATTTATAAGAAATATAAAAGAAGTGAACATTATTTGTGACGTTCCCACGATGTATACTGGAATACATTTATACACGACGGAAAATGTTGAAACACGTAAACTGACAGTCGAGTGTGTAGGGCCTATGTCATCAAACTGTCTTGATATTGCGTATCATTACAAGTGGTTCGGTAGCTCAGGTCGTAGAAGCGAGAAATCTTAATTTATGCATCGCGCAATGGAAGCTATTCGACTCCCACCTCCGACATGTTTTTTTATTTCCGTATTTTTATTCTTTGGTATTGCTATTCCATTGTCAAAACATATTTAACTCTTGGCATTCCCCTAAAATAAGGAATTCGTATATTTTTAAATTAATATAGAATTCTTGCCCCTCACGCATGCGTACAATCGCGTTTGATAGTTATTTATTAGAAGTATAAAAGAAGTGAACATTATTTATGACGTTCCCACGATATATACTGGAATACAATTATACACGACGGAAAATGTTGAAATATGTATACTGACAGTTAAGTGTGTAGGGCCTATGTTGTTTAACTAACTTAATATTGCGTGGTATTACCAGTGTTTCGGTAGCTCAGGTCGTAGCGTCAGAGACTCTTAATTTATGCATCGCGCAATGGGAGCTGTTCGAGTCCCACCTCCGTCACCTTTTTTTTCCGTATTTTTATTTCTTGGTTTTGCTATTCCATTGACAAAACATATTTTACTCTTAGCATTCCCGTAAACTAAGAAATTCGGCGCGATTGACATTGCCATATCTATATATTTAAAACAGTAAGCTGATTTTGTTACCGCGAGATTAACAGAATGGCTGAACCGATTTACTTCGTAATGCACTCTGACGAAAGCCCTTGATCTGTATATTTGCAGAGTGTCTTTAAAATAAACAAATATGTTACCATATATTTTTAAATTTATAAACAAAAATGCAAAATTATTGGCCCTAGCGCATGCGCACAATCACCTCGCCTCACGACAGTCATGGCGGTTACAAGTGCATCGCGTTTCAATTTGATAGTTATTTGCAAGAAGTATAAAGGAAGGGAACATTATTTATGACGTTCCCACGATATATACTGGAATACAATTATACACAATGGAAAATGTCGAAACACGTAAACAGTCGAGTGTTTAGGGCCTATGTAGTTAAACTGTCTTAATATTGCGCGGCGATTCCAGTCGTTTGGTAGCTCAGGTCGTAGAGGCAAGAAAACTTAATTTATGCATCGCGCAATGGAAGCTGTTCGAGTCCCACCTCCGACATGTTTTTTTATTTCTGTATTTTTATTTCTTGGTATTGCTATTCCATTGTCAAAACATATTTAACTCTTAGCATTCCCGTAAACTAAGGAATTCGTATATATTTTTAATTAATATAGAAAATTGCAGAATTCTTGCCCCTCACGCATGCGTACAATCACCTTGCCTCATGACAGTCATGGCGGTTACAAGTGCATCGCGTTTCAATTTGATAGTTATTTATAAGAAATATAAAAGAAGTGAACATTATTTGTGACGTTCCCACGATGTATACTGGAATACATTTATACACGACGGAAAATGTTGAAACACGTAAACTGACAGTCGAGTGTGTAGGGCCTATGTCATCAAACTGTCTTGATATTGCGTATCATTACAAGTGGTTCGGTAGCTCAGGTCGTAGAAGCGAGAAATCTTAATTTATGCATCGCGCAATGGAAGCTGTTCGACTCCCACCTCCGACATGTTTTTTTTTATTTCCGTATTTTTATTCCTTGGTATTGCTATTCCATTGTCAAAACATATTTAACTCTTGGCATTCCCCTAAAATAAGGAATTCGTATATTTTTAAATTAATATAGAATTCTTGCCCCTCACGCATGCGTACAATCGCGTTTGATAGTTATTTATTAGAAGTATAAAAGAAGTGAACATTATTTATGACGTTCCCACGATATATACTGGAATACAATTATACACGACGGAAAATGTTGAAATATGTATACTGACAGTTAAGTGTGTAGGGCCTATGTTGTTTAACTAACTTAATATTGCGTGGTATTACCAGTGTTTCGGTAGCTCAGGTCGTAGCGTCAGAGACTCTTAATTTATGCATCGCGCAATGGGAGCTGTTCGAGTCCCACCTCCGTCACCTTTTTTCCCGTATTTTTATTTCTTGGTTTTGCTATTCCATTGACAAAACATATTTTACTCTTAGCATTCCCGTAAACTAAGAAATTCGGCGCGATTGACATTGCCATATATATATTTAAAACACTAAGGTAACAAAAGCATACACCACTGTTACAGATTAAATAATGAATATGAAAGCCAGATACTTCTTACAGAATTCTTGAATTCCTCGGAATTTTGCTTCCACATATTCATACTCCTAATGTTCGAGCCACAGTTATGCTCCTTAGGAATCTGGACATTTCTCAAAAGCTCCTAATTGGTGCCAGATTAATTGTAAGAATTATGCATGAGAATTGCTTGGATTTGGAAATAATAAGTGCAGATAATATTGGGCAGAGAGTTCTAATCCTTCGACTTTATTTAACACCATCCGATGAAACACTTCCATTTTCGTTTAGAGCACCAATTTGCAATCGCTTGCCATACCTTATCACAATCAATAAAGCTGAAGGGGGAACTCTCGAACGTTTAGGTCACTATTTACCTCATCAAGTTTTCAGTCGTTGCCTCCGTAGCTCGCCTCTGTAGCGTAGTGGTCAGCATGGTTAGCTGCCGCCCCGTCCTGAGTTCAATTTCCGGCTCTGCCACGAACTTTGAAAAGTGGTATGAGGACTGGAACGGGGTATACTCTGCCTCGGGTGGTCCAAATGAGTAGAGGGGGTTCAATTCCCACCTCAGCCATCCTCGAAGTGGTTTTCCATGGTTTCCAATTTCGTCTTCGGGAAAATGCCGGGATGGTACCTACCGTAAGGCCACGGCCACCTCCTTCCCACTTCCTTGCCTAACCCTCCCGCTCTTACCATCCCTTCATCAGGTCCCTGATCGCTTTGCAAGTGAGGCCGCCTGGGCGTAGTGCTGGTCACACACCCGAGTTGTATCCCCGACTCAGAGTCACAAGCTCCAGGACACTGCCTTTAGTGGCGGTAGAGGTGGGACTCCTCGCTTAATCCGTTGGAAAAGACAACCCTGGAGGAGAAAAAGGTTAACGCAAACGTAACGTAACGCAAGTTTTCAGTAATGGCCAGTTATATGTTGCAAAGTCGATCTTTCTCTGTAATCATACAGAGAATGCATATAAGAAAGTCCTACAGTAAATATTTCCCCAACGACCGTTATGTTTTGCACATCATCGCATTTCTTCGTTATATTCCAAAATTATAAGCGACGGTTTGCGGCCAGTTGTATTAGACCCCTCAGAGTTCTTGAATTCCTTGGAATTATAAGATTTGCCTCCACATACTCTAAACGCTTGACCCATAGTTATGCTGCTTAGAAATCTGAAGGTTTCCCAAGGGCTCCTAAATGCAACCATATTGCTTGGATTTGGAAATAATAAGTGCAGTAAAAATTAGGCAAAGAGGTCTAATCCTTCGACTTGATTTAATACCATCCGATATAACACTATAATTCTTTTAAGAGGCAATATTTTCCAATTCGTTTGGCATACTCTATCAAAATCAATAAAGCTCAAGGGGAAACTCTGGAACGTACAGGTCTCAATTTGCCTCATCAATTTTTCAGTCATTGCCAGCAGTATTTTGCAATGTCAAGAGTGCAATCTTTTGACGCCCTTATAGTTTCAATAGAGCCAAAAAATAATCGTACAAAGAATGTACATTAGGCCTATATAAGGAGATTCTTCAGTAAATATTTTCCCTTTGACCGTCATGTTTTGACGGGTTTCAACTAGTAACTTATTAATATTTGAAGCATTCATCTTATCAATTGGTTATATACTTGTAAACACTGCAGTAAAGGTATGTCAGCGTGGTCTAGTGGTAAACGCTGATCTCTGTTGACCTTAACGTGGCAGGTTCGATTCCTACCTTCGGCATTTATTTTTTCCTGCCGCCCCCTTATTAATAATTGATACAGCATGAACCAAATAACACCACTCAGAATAGGTATAGTGCGTACTTTGTTTACAAGCATATTTATGTTTTAATTCAACATTTAAAAATATGAAAGTTCGCCTTATTATGGATGGTTTTGTGGGCATTTTAGATCGTCTCCCTGTATACGAAGATGAATATTTGATTGTCAGTATCATTGTACCTCTGCTGTGACCCAGGTCAACGAAGAGGTGGTGAAATATCTGGCTACACGATCTCACGTATTTATATCTTGGCTTACACCTCCTACATCCTTTTTTACTTCGCACGATATAATAATCCTACTAACATAACAGTACATTAATGTGCCAATGACTTGCACCAGATGTGAAACGGAAGGGTTCCGTTCCGTGTGCAATAAAACAATAGTGTAGAAATGTTAACTTGCTGAATTATAACATTGTATATAGGTATATATCTCAGCCCTACTGAAAAATTCACTACGAATGATTTTAACTGACAATATTTGAATAATAATGCACAGGTAACAAATAAGAACGGAGGCTTGATAAAAACACTTTCCTATTAACTTAGAGGAATCTAACTCCAAATCTCATGCTCCGAAGCAATCGACTCTGACCGCGTAGCCACTATTATCATTACGTACATATCATATTAAGCTAGATGAACTCTTCTTAATGTTACGGTAGTTCGTTAATATTATAATAATGTGATGTGACGAATCCACCACATTAGGTTACGACAAAGAGCTTTGTTATGGGAGTAATATGACACATCTCAACTTGGACTAAAGAGAGAAATGGTCTTACTGTTGATGAGATTTCATATCCTATACATTTTAAATACGGTGTATTTGGCGGTCTTATGCAATCGAAAATGGGGACATGCCATTGGCTCTGCGACTCCGCTGCACAAAAGCAGGCCTGCCATCTTTAGTATTACATTGTCTACTTCAGGGTAGCTGCCCGCCACTCATACAGATGTGGTAGAACGTAATCAAAGTTGCCAGGGATTTTATGCTGGCAGATAGTTTATCTCCCGTGCAGCTACCAGCAGGTGTACTCGGAGATGGTAGAACCAGCCCTTAACCAAATATAAATACATTAAGGGAGTTGAAAGTTTTGGTTAATTATCTCAAAACATGTGAATATTGCATGGTATGTCAAAATTTGGATGAGAAATGTGAGTACCAATTGAATGATTTTAAGAATGGGTAGGTTAATGTGAGTAGTGCGTGCATTTAGTATGTGAATTGTTAGATTATAAAAGGAGTAACCTATATGCATTTTGTTTGAACTGTAATGTTGCCTATTATTTGTAGATTCCTTCTCACTCTAATTAAATTCTTGTTGTTAGGTTACAATGTGTTTCTATTTACCAGGCAATAGTATTGATATGTAATCACTAGGGACCTGAAAAAAAATCGCATTTGCGATAAATGCGAATTTTTAAATTTCGTACAGAATCCAATCCTACGTTAATTGTAAAAAAAAGTGACAAAATGAGAATTGTGACCCAAAATCCGAAAATACCAAATAAGTACGATTTTATAACGAAATTACTTTAAATCTGCTAACTTATTTGCGAATTTGTTTATTAAACAAAATAAAATGTTTAGTAGGTGGCCTAATCGCTCGCTAGCGATACCTCATCTTGGACTCGCAGTGCTGCATATTGGTCGATATAACAATCGATTTCTATATCGATACAAACTTTCGACTATCTATAACTTATTCAGACAGCTGACGAACGAAACTAGTTTGTGTACTTGGCGCATCGTGGCGACTGGTGGTTTGTCGAACACGTGGACTTTGCTAAACAGAAAACTTTGCGGCTTGCCGCTTGAATAGTAACCTTATTCTTTTTGTAACCTTCAAGCACTTCAAGGTTCAAAGTTTTTTTCTAGAAATGGGACGTACTGCTGTAACTGCTCATGAAAGAGCACAGCAGTACTCTAATCATGGCTTTTATTGTTCCGACTCAGCAACAGTATTTTGCAAATATTGTAACTGCAGTGTTGGGTGGGAGAAGAAGGACAATATTCAGTCACATATTACATCGGTAAAACATGTTGCGAAGCGACGAGAATGCGCAACAGTTTCTGAACCCAAACAAACCTCTGTTATTGAAAGACTACAGGGTGCCAAACGACGAGAAGCATGACAAGGACTACTTCACAAAAAGAACTGATGAAGTATTTGCAAAAGCAAATATTCCCTTAGAAAAGCTTGAAAATGAAACTGTAAGAGCGTGGATTGCTGAATTTTCAAGTCAAGGGGAGCTGCCTAACGCGAGAACTCTCCGCGAAAAATATTTGCCTGGTAAGTACGGTTTAAATAAATACATTTGCATTTTGATTCTCTCTTGCTCATATAACCTATACAAAGCAAAGCTAATCCAACTTCTGTAGAGGCTAAGCTTACAGCCAGTGCTTCCATAACCTTTCCAAGACATACCTTAACCTATAAAATTGTGAAGGTAATCCAATTTCATAATATAATACTTAACAGAGCCCGTCCATCTATTTTACTATAGGAGAAGCTAATGTGATAATTCTGTTATTTGGTTTGAGCCATGCCCATCATAGCCTCTAAAAATAAAATAAAATAAATTTCACTGGATTCCTATGGCTAACACAAATCGTCTTTTATTTTCAGAAGTTGCAGCTGATCACAAGAAATCAACAACTGAAGCTCTAGTTGGGAATAAAATTAACATTTTATGTGATGAAACCACAGACAGAATGGGTCGCTGTGTTTTTGTTGTACTGTTGCAAGTGCCAACAGCAATTGAGAAAAAATTATTTGATGCTGGAGTGAAATACCTCGAATCCGGAAAAGCTACAAACTGTTCACGTGCTGTGTTAGATTCATTGAGTGATCACAGTGTGCAATATGATGACGTGAAAGTATTTGTAAGTGACAGTGCTCCATATATAACTCGTTGTTATGAAACACTGAATATCATCATTGGGGATCATTTGCTCCAAGTGCAGTGTTGGGCACAAACTTTGCTTTGTTGGTAATTGTTGGACAGCAGCTATGTCCGATTTAAATCAGGTTGTAACAATGGTCAAGTCGGCCTTTCTAAACACAAGGAAGCGCAAATATAGGCCTAACTACTTGCACTTTCTGAAGTCAAAAAATGGGGACTTAAAGGCAGCAAAACTTTTTCCATCGCCGGTCCTTACTTTGTAACGTGTTTTTCGAGGGGTTTTTATGCCACTGGCATAAGTCAGTAGGAAGCCATTCTATATTTATTTACGCGGCAAATTGTTCAGCCAAGAGAATTTTTCATGTTAATTTATTATTATTATTAATTTATTATAATTATTATTAAGATATTTTCGGAGCATTTTATAAAAATTATAAGCATACAGATAGGTTTTCTATGTCTTAGAAAACGCTATCAAGCAAATTATTACGAACGACAATATCATAGAAAATTATGTGATTACGGAATTTTACGGAGTTTCGTCAGTTAGGATATTATGAGAGACATGACTCACTGGAAATTCAGGGACAGGCTGATTCTTGTCAAGAAGTATTACGCGAGCGTGGGTCGCAGCGTCAAGAAAAGGCGGATAGTTGGAACGGAAATCGACTTCATCATCCGCGCGCCGTGTGTAATGAGCCAGAGAAGGGGAAGTAGAGCGTGGGGAGCAGCCAATCAGTGGAGACCACGTAAGCTGGAAGTCGGTACCGAGGTGGGGAGCCGACAGGTGATATATCGTTCGGCGCGCCATGGAGCGAGGACAATCTGTGTAGAACTTGCCGAGTATGGTTGCACGCGGGAGTCGCTCCGATGTTCCGTGGAGTGGAGGACAATCTGTGAAAGACTTGACTAGTTCGGTTGCAAGTGTGTGTCGCTCCGATGTTCCGTGAAGTGGAGAACTATCTGTTTAAAACTTAACCAGTGTGGTTGTACGAGGGTATGGCTCCGATATTAGGACCATAAAGTCACCAAATCTACAAGTATATCATCAAATATCGACGGAGATGATGACGTCCAGGAGACTGTGGGAAGCACACAGCATCATCCAGTACGAGGGAAATGCTTTGGCAATTTCCAGTGGTAAGCGCAAATAACACAGAAGTACGCAATCTCTCGTTTCTCTTTGATTTATATTTCATATTTCAGTAACTTCATAGCTTGGGAATAAGAGTAAAATCAATAATTTATCAGACTCCGTTTTCACGTAATTTTCTATCGGTAATATTAAAATCGCAACGCTCCAATTTAAATTTTAAACTTATTATTATTATTAATTTTGCTATACTTGTTTTATATAATAAATTCATTTCTTTTACAATGCAATCTTTGCTTTCAGTAGGTAGCATTAGATATAGACCAATTCCTTCTCCTGATACAATTGTTTGTTGGGTTAATGATCAAATCATACCACGATCTGAGTGAATAGATTCTTGAAGGTGTTCTACCAGAGCTAGACGTTGTTAAATACAAATTTAGATTTCAACATTGCGTTGAGGTCTTGGCGCCCATTAAAACAACATAGCTTAGGCAAAGGAAAACAGTTACATTTATCACCCAACAGTTAGGGGCAGTCAAACTGTTACATTTGTCGATCAACGTGAGGGTCAAACTGTTACACTTGTCGCTACCAACATGGGGCATTAATTAAGGCTACACTTGTACGCTCAACGTGGAGCAAAGTTAATTACTGCTACACTTGTCGCCGACAACTTGGGGCTGAAAACCTAATAACATTTGTGGAAGGAGAAGGGTATATATTTCTGTGCCTGTATTTTGGGGGTTATTTGTCTGTATCAGTGTATATCATTATGGGGGATGAGAAAGAAAGACAGATGAGGTTACGTAGTGGTCATCAACGGGAGAGTGATGATACGAGCAGTATGTCGAGTGATGGTAGTACCGGGGTAGCGGAGGTAAATCCCGATACTGAAACAGGGAGTGTAGGCGGCCAACCAGAATTAAAAACTTTACTTCTCGAGTTTATGTATCAGAACAAAGTTAGTAGTGATGCCTTAAATGTAAAGTTAGAACAGAATAATGCAAGATTAGAACAAAACAGTAGGGAAAATAAAGAAAGTACAGATGCCTTAAACGCCAGATTAGAACAAAACAGTAAGGAAAATAGAGAGAGTACTGCAACTTTAAATGCTAAATTAGAACCAAACAGTAGGGAAATGAGTGACAAATTCGAACTGATTAGAGGTGAGATCAGGGGGGTGATGGAAGAAAAGGCTAAAGAGATTATTGCAGATGTAGACAGAAAATTAGGAAAAGTACAGGAGGAGTTGGAAATTAGAATCAGTACACAGGCTGAAAATTTAAAAGAACTAGTGCAACTGGAAACACAGCAGGTCAAAAAGCAATTGGGGGGAGAAATTGACAAAATACAGGTAGCTACTAAAGAGGTTAAGGAACAGCTGGGGGGGTAGAATTGAGAAAGTCCACTCACAAATAGTTGCAGAAGTAAATGATTTAAGAGAGAGTAATAGAGAGAGCATTAGCAAGATTGAGGAGAAACAAGCAAAGCTATATGATAAAGTAGAAGAATCAGAAGGAAACATTAAATTAACAGTAAACAGTATTGAGAGGAAGGCTGAGGAGAAAATCACAGAATTAGAGTTAAAATTAAAAGCTAGGATCAGGCAAGAAAATAGTCAGAATAGGCCAGTTTTTGTGAATAGCACACACAGGGAGGTAGAACTGGGTAAGTTCAGCAATCGACAGGGGTGCCCAATGGAGTTCATGAACACTATAGAAAATAAATTCGGGGAGAGGTTGGAAAATGGTAGTATTGAGTGGTGCCAGGTAGTTGAAATTTTAGAACAAGTGTTTGTGGGGGAAACGAGGAATTGGTTTGCTGTCTACAGAGACAAGTTTACTGATATCAAGGATTTTAAAATGAAATTCTGTGAAAAGTTCTGGAATGAGGTTATTCAGTCGCAGCATCGTGAGGGAGTAGTGTGTGGTAAATATAACCCTAAAGGAAGCTCCACCATGACCGAATACTTTTTAGGGCAGGTATTAGTGTGTAAATATCTGGATGGGTTGAAGGAGGAAAGTGATGTGGTGAGGTTGCTACTTAGGCACTTTCCCTATAGGATCAAGGAGGCTGCTTGTATCCAGAATGTAAAGACTATATCACAAGTAGAAAATTTGTTAAGCACATTTGATGCACTAGGGAGAGGGGGTTATGAGGACAATTTCAATCGGAACCAGGGTAATAATAATAATAGACCTAATGAAGCCAGGCATCAAGAAGTTCAAGGGAACGGTGGCGAAGGGGCCAACGCTCAAAATAGAAATAATAATAATCAGCTAAATCAGAACAGAGGAAATGGCTATGGTAATCAGTATCAAGGGAGGAACAATGATTTCAGGGGAAATCAAGGGAGGAACAATGATTACAGGGGAAATCAAGGGAGAAACAATGATTTCAGGGGAAATCAAGGGAGAAATTATAATGACAATAATTACAACCAGAATAGGGGGTCAAGGAAGAGGACAGCCTAGTGGTAGTAATATACAGCCAAACAATGACAACACAGCCCAGAACAACCAGACCAGTTCAGTAGTTAGTAGTACTACGGCCAGCTGTAGCGGTTCTTTAAACGCGAACCAGGCTGCGAAGTAAGGTCAGAATCTCAGTCTGTAGCATGCCCTGTCCATATAATTATACAGGAACCCTATGACCTAAATGTAAGAAATGAATTATTACATGAACTAAATGATGAAGGTATTATTCAGGAAGTGGTTAGTAAGAGCCCCATAGTTAAATTTAACGTGTCCGAGGCGTACACAGATGTTTTAATTGATAGTGGTTGTATGAAGAGTTGCATAAGTAGTGCATTTTATGATAAAATGAAAGGAACTGGAGTAAATTTTGAGGAGATGCCAATTAAAAGCACTTTTGTTATCACAGCTGTTGGGAAGAGGTCTAAAGTAATTTCTAAGCAAGTTTTAGTAGACATTAAAATTAATAATCATGTAGAGAAGCAGATTTGCCTTGTAATTCCAAATTTAGTATTCAGTGTTATCTTGGGTTCAGAGTGGCTAAGTAGTGTCTGGTAACTTATGTTATGATGTAGGGAGTTTGAAATTTAAATGGGGAGATTCTGAAGTAGAAGTAGAGTTCAATGACCATATTCAGAGGAGTAGTATTGTAGGTGTGATTTGTACTTTAAATGAGATATCGCCAGCCGTAGAGTGGGGTTCTCCATGTTTTGTGGGCAGTGTGATTACGAACGGTAGTCTAAAGGACTCGTTACGTGATGCTGCATTTCAGGGAAATATAGAGGATGAACAGTGTGTTCGGCTCTATGATGTGTTATTGTGTAACAGGAGAGTGTTTGAGGATCGCATTGGTATGGCCAATTGCTATACACATTCATTGAAAGTTATTGATAGGTCAGTATTCACAGGACATAGATATCCTGTACCTTTCGCTTATCAGAGTGCAGTTGAGGCACAAATTAATCAGATGCTTGAAGATGGGATTATTGAGCACTCTAACAGTCCATATGTTAATTCTTTGATCACGGTACCCAAGACCGACGGCACGGTTCGTATTTGTTTAGACGCTCGTTTGGTTAACAGTAGAATTAGTTCAGATCAGCTGAAATCTATGTCAATAGAGGAATTAATGCAAACATTTGAGGGGAAGAAGTATTTCACTTGTGTAGATTTGAGTTCCAGTTTTTGGCAAGTGCCACTTATGTACGAAGATAGACCATTTACAGCTTTTAGTCATAAATATAACCTTTATCAATTTTGTAGAACACCTTATGGGTTAAAGAGTAGTTCAGCAGCTTTAATTAGGGCTTTAAACATCGCATTAGGGGATGACACAGGAGAGTTTGTAACCATTTACATAGATGATATGGTAATTAGTTCACGCAGTTTTGAGGAGCATCTACCTCATTTAGATATTGTTTTTCAGAAGTTAGATCAGGCAGGGTTCAATTTGAAGCTGTCTAAGTCGTCATTCTGTCAGTCAGAAGTGACATTTATAGGTCATAGAGTGTCGGATAGAGGTGTAACAGCAGAAGAAAGTAGAGTTAATAAGATACTTAACGCAGAGGTGCCACAGAATGTTAAACAGTTAAAAACTTACCTGGGTATTTGCAACTTTTTCAGGAGGTTCGTTCTTAAATACTCAGGGTTGGTAGAACCATTCAGGGAATTGCTTAAAAGTGGGACTCGGTGGAGATGGGAGTCCAAGCATGATCAGGCTTTTAGAGCGCTGAAGGAAGGTTTTGAGAAAGCTGTAGTGCTGAAATATCCGTTAAAAGATAAGGAATATGTGGTTTTGACAGATGCTTCACATATAGGCATTGCTGGAGTATTATGTCAGAAAGATGATGAGGGTAATCTGTGCATTGTATCTTTAGCCTCGCGAGGACTGACAGCAGTAGAGAAAAGATACACGATTACTGAGTTTGAGCTTTTAGGTATTGTTTTCAGTTTAGGGAAATTTAGAATGTATTTAGTAGGGGGGAAATTTCTGATCCACACAGATCACCATGCATTACTGTATATGAGAACTTGTAAACTCAGTTCTAACAGAGTTAGTAGGTGGATTCTTGCTCTGCAGGAATACGAATTCACAGTAAAATATATTAAAGGTAAAGATAACATTCTTGCAGACATGCTATCGAGGGACACTAATTTATGTAGGGATTATCCTGTGGTTAAAGCAGAGGACGGTATTTTAATATGTGCATGAGTGGACAGTAGCAACAGGGCATCGTTACAGACACTGAGAAATATGCTAGTGGAGCAACGTGATGACGTTCATTTAAAAGGAGCCACTTGCAGGGTTGGAAGCAGGTGACGCAGAAACATTTATAGTTTCCAAACGAATTGGCAAAACAGCATATGTGCTGGAGAATAGTGAGGGAAACAGATTATACGGGACGTATAATATACATAGTCTCCGAAAGTACCGTATATACTCGAATACCACCCGCACATTTTTAAACAAATTCGGACGTGAAAAATTGGGGTGCGGGTCTTATTTGAGTCATCCAAATTTGAAAGATCTAAATTGCCCGCCGCGCGCGATATCGGGTGTGGCGAGTATCCGCTAGATGGTGCTAGCCTTCTTCCGGCTATAACTTTGTTTTTCCGTAAGCATGCGGCGTCATACAGTCATGGGAATACTAATTGCCATTTCTGGTCCGTATTGACGTATATAAAGATAAAAACTTCACTTATACGATTTTCAAGGGACCAAATGAAAAAAACGTATAAGCGTGAAAAACCCGTAAATGAAAGTCGCTTAATAAAAACTGCAAAATGTATGTGACATTATGGGTTATACAGGGACTTGGTGTTATATGCGACGCGGACCCTCGCTCGCAGCGCCGGTCCCCCGTCAAGCACTTGGCCGTAATGCGCTTCTTGGCGCCACAAGTTTCCCTCCTTTGCAGTGTGCTTGAGCAGTGTGGGGTTCAGTTTAGTCAATTGTTCACGTCTTTAGTGCTCAAGGTGATGTTCCAATGCGATTTTCATTACGTGAACGTGTGTAAATACCTTCTTAAAGTACAGGAAATCTTTCGCGAAAATGAGCTTAAAGACTATATTACAGTTGAAATACAGTCAATCGGTGGTGAGGAACTTCAGAACGTAAATGACAATTTCATAAAGAGGTGCCAGCGATGTGGAGCAGTGGATGGCGAACATTTTCAGCACCAGCTGTGAACTACAGTATAGGCTATAGGCCGCGTGAGCTACGCATTACGGCGAGCGATGGCCCCCGTTAAGAAGTGAACAACAGCAATCGTAATGCACTTCCTTTTCCTTTCACCCATGGTCACTGCTATCGAGGTTAACCACAACTGAAGCACCGAACAAGGCAGAACAATGACTGAAGCAAGTGATGTTGTATTTCGCAACACACGCAACTCCGGCTGATCATAGCTTCAAGGTCGTTCTCGCCACAACATAGCGCCGCGCGAGGGATGGTTTCCGAGAAACGTACAGTGCGTCTCATAAGTTTCTGGCTCCAATATTTTTAGAGATTTTAGGTAGGGAAACCGTTGTAAACGTATAAACGACGCATTTTTCTCTCGGGGACGTAAGATATGATCGTATAAGCGTGAAAAACGAATAAATGTAAAACGTATATCGGAAATAAATTAACATGGAAAGTATAGGGATTTTGCCGGGACCAAGAAAAAAATCGTATAAGTGTGACTCGTATAAAAGAAGTTTTACTGTACATACAGTCACACGCACGTTCTCCGAGTGTAAACATGAATGCTACGAAACGTTTGCGGTCATTTACTGTGAGTGAGAAATTGAAAGTTGTGAGGGAAGCTGAAGTTATTGGAAATCGTGCCCGGTAGGAAATATGATATTGACGAGTCATGTATTCGTGATTGAGCGAGATGACGTCTATGCTGCGTGAACCGCCCGTTCAAAGCAGCCTTGAAACAGCTGTGTACGGAGCGGATGGCGGCCGATAAGCACACACCGACTCCAACTGGTCGTATTCAGCGCCCGAAAGTTCAGCTGCTGTGTTCGTGGATTTTGACGGCATGGAATCGTATCTCTAGAGATCTCATACGGAAGAGCTTCAAGAAATGTAGTATTTCGAATGCTATGGATGGCAGTGATGACGACATTTAGTGGGAAAGTGATGGTGATAAAAGTTCCGAAGTTGGTACTTCTGATGACGATGAATGAAGTGTTTGTGTACTTTTATTTGTATTTTTAATCGTTTGATGTGTGTTATTTTAGGACGACTTCAAAACTGTTGGAAACTATTTTGGATAAATGCTATTCTGTTTTTTTAGTTAGGATAGTAAATAATTTTGAGTAAAAATTTTTTTTTTTAAATTTTGTTCTTCAAAATCAGGGTGCGGGTCTTATTCGGGGGCGGGTCGTATTCGAGTAAATACGGTATGTGTCATAAAGTGAGGATGTTTAGCTGGCGAGCCAGCCTATAAAATGAGTAAGTGTGGTATTTGGTGCGTGGGAGGAGATGGTCTTCCAGGCAGGCGTATCAGGTATGTAAGTAAATGAGAGTTTTTAAGGTACAGGGAAATATGACGGGATTGTCGGATGTTCTTGAGCACTAAAATGTCTCGATACACCAAGGCCAGAATTTGGTAGCGCTGGTGAATTCCCATTTGTCCCCAAGAGATGGGTGAGCGCTTGGACAGGGTATTTTTGCTTAAGGCGTCCACGGGACAAAAGATGGGCCATCAGAATGCGAGACAGTCCTTCATGAAACTCATACACGTGATTTCTGTTTACGGCCTCGCCATGTAAGATTTGTAAGTGTGTAATTTAAGGTAATTTGTACAAAGGTATTATTTGTGTGAGGAGAACTGGTCTGTGTTGAGAACTAGTATTAAGTAGAATATGGTCTACAGGAACTTAACAGGAACTTACGGCACAGAAATATTTGGTGTTATATGTAATGCTCATTTACTGTTTTTTTTTTCAGAAGTCAATATTAATTTCATCTTTTATAAAGAGAGATCAAGTATTATGGTCACGATGCGCTGCCACAATAGTGTGATCGTGTGCTCAGTGATAAGTGGGATTAAATTTCACTATAAGGAAGGAACCTCCAGTGAAATTAGGGAGTTCTAGGGAGATATACATATATCAGAACACCTTGATGCGTGTGATGTGACATCTCATATACATAGTGCTCACACATTAATTATGTCTATTTTTCCAACATAGAGAAATTTGAGAGGCGGAAATATCCGTGGAACACTATTCTATATGAAACACATTGGACTGGTTGCAAAGTGCAAGCCATAGTGACAACAAACTTTGACGCAAAGTGCGTGAAGAAAAATTATGAGTGTATATATCTGTAATTTAGGGGGATTTCATTTATGTAATATGTATTTTGGATGGGGTTTATTAACGTGTCTGGGATAATCGGATAATGGACCGTCGTCACGGTAAATCATCCGATGATCCGAGGCGAATATGTAAAGTGTTTTTCGAGGGTTTTTTATGCCACTGGCGTAAGTCAGTAGGAAGCCATTCTATATTTATTTACGCGGCAAATTGTTCAGCCAAGAGAATTTTTCATGTTAATTTATTATTATTATTAATTTATTATAATTATTATTAAGATATTTTCGGAGCATTTTATAAAAATTATAAGCATACAGATAGGTTTTCTATGTCTTAGAAAACGCTATCAAGCAAATTATTACGAACGACAATATCATAGAAAATTATGTGATTACGGAATTTTACGGAGTTTCGTCAGTTAGGATATTATGAGAGACATGACTCACTGGAAATTCAGGGACAGGCTGATTCTTGTCAAGAAGTATTACGCGAGCGTGGGTCGCAGCGTCAAGAAAAAGCGGATAGTTGGAACGGAAATCGACTTCATCATCCGCGCGCCCTGTGTAATGAGCCAGAGAAGGGGAAGTAGAGCGTGGGGAGCAGCCAATCAGTGGAGACCACGTAAGCTGGAAGTCGGTACCGAGGTGGGGAGCCGACAGGTGATATATCGTTCGGCACGCCGTGGAGCGAGGACAATCTGTGTAGAACTTGCCGAGTATGGTTGCACGTGGGAGTCGCTCCGATGTTCTGTGGAGTGGGGGACAATCTGTGAAAGACTTGACTAGTTCGGTTGCAAGTGTGTGTCGCTCCGATGTTCTGTGGAGTGGAGAACTATCTGTTTAAAACTTAACCAGTGTGGTTGTACGAGGGTATATTAGGACCATAAAGTCACAAAATCTACAAGTATATCATCAAATATCGACGGAGATGACGATGTCCAGGAGACTGTGGGAAGCACACAGCATCATCCAGTACGAGGGAAATGCTTTGGCAATTTCCAGTGGTAAGCGCAAATGACACAGAAGTACGCAATCTCTCGTTTCTCTTTGATTTATATTTCATATTTCAGTAACTTCATAGCTTGGGAATAAGAGTAAAATCAATAATTTATCAGACTCTGTTTTCCGGTAATTTTCTATCGGTAATATTAAAATCGCAACGCTCCAATTTAAATTTTAAACTTATTATTATTGTAACGATCCTAACTCGCCTCGACAGTAGGACACTTGATTTTTGTCGGCTGCATGCAAATTCTTGGGAGTTGAGATGTAGTAGTGCTCTTTATCTACGCTAGAGGGCAGCAGCGCCTTGGTCGAGGTTACAACTTGGTCATGTTCACCTGGTGGTGAGAACAGTAACCTTGTCCGCGGGTAGAATGGTGGTGCTCCTTGCCAAGTGAAGATGGTTCACTTAGTAACGGTTGTTAGTATTTTTCAATGCAATAATAATAGTGTGATGGCACATGATCTGGAAAAGACATAACATCATGTAGTCTACGAATATTGAGTAGCTTTTAGCTACTCAATCGGATGTCTTGTTTCGTAAAACTTGGCGTAACTGGCTCTACCAAAATATGAATCGACATGGAATAGTTTCTCTTCAAATTAATTAATTTTTTTAATGTAAAATAAGGCAAAAAAATGAGGTTGATTCTCGTGTACACCTGGAGTGTGTGATGGTCTGTGCTTCGGTTTGAAACGGATACCTAAGTGGTCTTGTCGACAAGAAAAATATTAGTTGCTTCTTATTTATTGTTTATATATGTTGTTGAGACAACTTTAAGGGAAGCAAACTTATATGTCGTGGATTTCTGTAAGAGGCCAAATGTG
This sequence comes from Meconema thalassinum, assembly GCA_946902985.2. Lineage (NCBI taxonomy): Eukaryota > Metazoa > Arthropoda > Insecta > Orthoptera > Tettigoniidae > Meconema > Meconema thalassinum. The sequence goes on from OX336390.1 coordinate 348,141,812, forward strand.
GTTAAATGGAGTTATGAAGATTTGGTAAAAAGGTATTATGTTCCAGAGAGAAGTAAGTGGATTATTATATATTTCTGGAGTACATGTGTATCTACCCTGTGCATGTTGTTTATAAACTTATCGTCACCAACGTGATTGGCTCACGTAGTTGGGAGGCTTTCATCTTGCTGTGTGGATACAGCTTTTAAATATTCGTTTTTGGTTTTTAAATGTAATCTTTCTCTTTACTCACGTTTAGTTTACCTAATAGAGGTCCGTGTAAATTATGTAAAGCTTTTATTTTATTCGAGTAGGGGTTTGTTTTTGCTGGCATTGCGTTCGTCTTCTGTTTTTGGTTATCGGTTGTTGTGTTCTGGATAACTTTGTTATGACTAGCAGCTGTTAGATGACAAATGAAGAATCGTGGCTCCATGTTTAAAAGGGTTTGACGAATTGAGATCTTGTTCCGAGTTTGCTCAGGTTAAGAAAGGAATTATCCAAGATTTAATATATTTAGGGCCGTATTCACCATCGCCGGTAAACTCTTCCATTATCTAAGATTTCGAAAACTCGGTTAATACTATTATCTGAGATAACATAAACATCGGTATTCACCATTGCCTTTATTATCTCGGTTTTCGAAATCTCGGTTTTCGTTTCAATGTGTACTGCATCTCTGAAATTTTCATATAGAAGCACTGGAAACAGTTGAATAGCGCCACGCAAATCATTTGTTTATTGTCAAAACAAAGTTCTGTTCTGTAGCTTTATAGGTTAGGTGTGAGACATAGTGCAGTATATATTCGTAAATAATGTGAAGTTTTGAATTGAAACGTAGGAAGAGGCCTAATATGACACCACAGGAGAAGCAATTACTGATAGATTTAGTGGCTGAGAATATCAGCATTATAGAGAATAAGAAAACAGACGGTGTTACAACATTAATTAAAAACGAGCGATGGGAAAAATGGCTACAGAATTCAATACACAAGGGCACGGGCCTGCTCGAGATGCAGTAAATTTAAGAACAGTTTGGGATAACATCAAGAAAGCTGCCAGAAAAGCATCCTCGGAGGGCAAGATTGAAGTGCTGAAGACAGGTGGAGGCTCTAGTAACATCAAAAAAGATCCTATTCTAGAAAGAGCTATTGAACTTATTAAACCTTCCGTAGAAGGACTGAGAAACCCTTACGACGACGACAGTGAATTATCACAACTATTGGAGACGCCAGTTATTGACAGTGATGATGCTGTAGTATTAGCGGAGGGATCTGGTCCTACAACTACCAATTTTGAGGTGACTTGGAGCAAGTACACATCAAATATGCTCAAGTCTCCGATACATCCAACACTACAAACCAATAAAAACAGCAATAGGCCTAGTGTTACCAGTGCCCAAGTCGAGTACGTCAATGAAGTTGATAAGCCTGATCACTCCTCAGAGTCAGTTAGAACTCCATTAGCTTCAAACCTGACCTCTTCAGGTAGGGCTGCGCGCCGAAGACCAATGGTAAGCAAGTCAGGAGAGCCTTTGGCAAAAATTCATAGGTTGAAGGCTGAGGCAATAATAAAGAGCACTGAAGAAGCCACACAGGAACATTTATGGAAAAAGGAGGTTCACTTCCTTCAAATGGAGCAGGAGAAAATAAAGCTGGCGGCAGATGAAATAAGGCTTGAAAGAGAGCTTCTTAAGCAAGACCAATTAAAAACTCAAATAATGGAAAAACAATTAAAATCCATGTAATTCAATAGTTTCCTTCTCATTATACAAGTGTTACATTCCCAATAAAATACTTCTGTAGTACGTATCAATTAGTGTTCTTCTCCCAAAATTGTCCCGACGAGCCACATTATATTGATCAGCTTGTCCATCAATTTGACCGTCCCTTAAAAGTTCAGCCCATGGTACTGGTAGTTCTAGCTGTGGATCGTCCTGAGGTAGCTCTTCTCCTGCTTGTCGCACAATGTTATGTAGAATGGCTGTAGCAGTTATCACTGGAAACGTGTGCTCTAACGCTAAATTCATACCTAAAGCAAGAACCGGGAATCTTCGCTTCCATATGCCAAACACTCGCTCTATCACATTTCTTGTTCTTATTTGTGACTCGTTATAAAGATTCTCTTCGGGTGTGTGAACTGCATCCAGAGGAGGCATTAGGTACGATCTACAAGGGTAGCCAGCATCTACTAATAATACTGAATCCCCGTACACACCTTGTTCGAACCTGGCTCGTTGTACACAGTTGTTGAAAATCGTACTATCATGACTACTTCCAGGCCATCTAGCCACGAGGTTAGTAAATTCCATATTACAATTACATATTGCTTGCACATTCAGCGAAAAATAACCCTTTCTGTTTCGGAATAATTCGGCATGATTACCTCCAGGAGAACGTATTCGAATATGGGTACAGTCCATTGCCCCTACTGCTTTTGGAAATCTGGCAATGTTATAAAAACCCATCTGTGTTTGCTTTATAGCCTCAGGTGTTTGCGGAAGACTGATGTAGCGAGGTCGTAAAGCGGCTATGGCAGCACTCACACGATGCACGATTCGGCAAGCTGTTGGTTGACTCACCCCTGCAAAATCCGCTACGCTCAGCTGATTACTACCAGTAGCATAAAACCTTAATGCAAGCAGCAATTGATTTATTGGCGACACAGAATGGTTCCTGAAAGACCACAAATATAACTATTCAGTTGTTAAATTTACAGTGAATGCTTTCTATATACCGTACTTACTATTGGAGTTATAGTATTCATCTTACCTGTCCGTTGCAAACTCAAGGTTAGGTTCTATGATGGACAATACTGACAACGTAGAAGATTTAGATAACCTAAAACGTGTGATAAAATCAACATCATCGTAATCCTCAAAATATGAGGCACGTTCTTTTATCCACCTAGGCCGTTTCCCTGCATATTCTTGCTGATATTCTTCGTCACTATCGTTTTCTCTAGCATTTATTAAGCATTCCATTCGTCTGCGCGCCATTTTGTTCTGTTGATTATCTTAGTTTTCTGCATTTTACCGGTCAAACTTCCTCCAGTAAAGTGTTTAACCAGGATAATCCTTATTAACCGAGATAATTGTGTTGGTGAATAACGACATAGCTATTATCTGAGATTCTTGCAGCTATAAACCAAGATAATCAAATTACTGGCGTTGGTGAATACGGCCCTTAGTGTCTTATGGCATTACCTATTATTTGACGGGTATTAAATATTATTGAAGATTGTTTTCCGACTTACCTGAAAGTTATGTAACCGAATTTATTCAGTTACAGTAGCTCACCCTCGGGTTTTGCTTCGCGCAGTTAGTTTGGGGTATTTTATTCGTATCTGTTGAGAGAGTTTCAGTGGCGCCCAACGTGGGGCCTTAGACATGCTGATGTGTACCAGGACACAGGAATTAAACTGTAGGCATATTTTCATAATTATACATATTTCAATTAGGGATGGCTACGTTAGAGCCAGGATGCAATTCTGCTTTGTCGGGGGACAGTGCTGGTGAGCGGCAGAATCAGGCAGGGGCTGATAGGCAATTTGCTGTAGGGATGGGGGAAAACAGTAGTCAGGGGAGATTTGCCAGGGAAGGGGGGAAATGAATTAAGTATGATGGACATGTTGGAGAAGCTCCTGTTTCGTAGTAACAGTTCCGAAGAGAGGATAACTAGTCAGCTGAATAGTTTGACGGAGCATTTGTTAGAGAAGCTTGATGAGGTGAAGGAAAGATTGTCAGAAATTATCCCCGACTGCCGTGTTAGTAGCCAGATTAGTGAAGTCAGTGTAGAAGTCACTAATCTGGAAACTAAGCTAGGTAATGAGATTGCTGTTCAGCAAGAGAGCGTAGACTCGGAAGAAGATAAGTTGGATGCTCAACAAGTGATGTTGGCAGGGGAGATTTCTAGCCAGGCACTTTTGACTAGCCAGAAATTTCCCAGGGTAGATAGGTTGGGAGAGCAGAAAGAGGAAATTGTAGGCATCGTGGAAGAGAACGTTGTGGTTAGTGATGCGAGTGCTGGGAGAGTGGAGAAGGATGAGAGTGCTGAAGTTAGTGGGGAGAGTGCTGGGAGAGTGGAGATGCTTGAGAGTGCTGAATTTAGTGAGGAGAGTGGTGAGGTAGTGGAGATGGATGAGCGAGTCGAGATTAGTTTGCTAGGGAATGGTATGAAGAAGGTAGATGAGAATATTAGGCAGGTTAGCGAGAAGGTGACTAGGATGGAGAAAGATACTGTAGGTAGAATTCTACGTGGTCAAAATTTGGGACAAGGAGGGAGTGAAAATCTTGTTACGAAGTTAGTATGTAATTTCTCTGAGGACATTAGGACTGCAGTGTGCGTGCAGGAAATAGTCGTTATTACAGGCATAGAGAGGTCACTTGGGAGGTTAGGTACCTTGAGAAAAACAGGTAGGCAACTTCAGAGAAATGGGGGTAATCAAAGGGAAGGAAATTATAATCAGGGGAGAGAGAAGAACTGGGATCCAGGTAGAGGAGATAGGTACATGTGGTATGAAGATCATGGGAGAGGAAGAAATAACAATGAGTGTCAGGGGTACGGGAAAAACAATCAACCGGAGAACAGACCACGTGAGGTAGAGCAGGCAAATAGGGGGCGTGGCATGGAAAGGCAGGTTGAGAGAAGCAATAGGCCAGGAAGTTTAAACTTCGCCAGGACTCACTATATGGAGCAGGGGGAGAGTCCTTGCATAGTATTCCTGCTCATGCTCTGGAAGAAAAACATAATTTAGAGTATAATGTCAATGTAGGATCTGATAGGTTAGGAGACCAGAGCTGTAAATTAGGTTACAGTAAGGCGCAAGTGAAGTTTGGGTGGAGTGAGCAACAGGATTGGGTTAGGTTAGATTATCAGGTTGGTGGTAGAGATTTTGTTAGTGTCGTTGGATGCATTCAGGTGATTAAAGAGGTTTCTGAGGAGGAAGAATTAGGTGTCGGCATGGTATCAAGTTGTATTTTGGTCATGAGAGATGATCGTGTGATGAGTGATGTTGATCACTGTTGTTTTTGGATCATGGGAGATGATCGTGTGTCGAGTGATGTGGATCCCTGTTGTTTCTGGGTCATGGGAGATGATCGTGAGTTGAGTGATGATGATCACTGTGTGGAGGCAGTTGTTAAAGATACCATGTTGGACGAGGGTCAGAAGTCAGAGGTGATTGACGTTCTGAGGGAACACAGGGTGGTGTTCTCGGAGAAACCTGGATGTACTCACGGCTACGGGCAGAGTTTTGACATCGCAGATAGGTCTGGCTTGAGCGGTCCTAGGTACCCTATAGCTCACTCTTACATGGAGGGTGTTGTTGAGGTGCTAGGTCAGATGCTGTATGAGGTTATATTTGAGATTAGTAACAGTCAGTCTGTTAGTCTTCTTGTGGTGGTGACCATGTGGTATGGTACCATTAGGTTATGTTTGGAGGGCGTGGCAGTTAGTAGTTTGCAGGAAGGATTTCTTTTTGTGTGTGTCGCAGGATTTTGGGATTTTCAACCGGGGAAGCTGTACCCTAAGAGATTAAATAAATTGAGGATTATTGTAATTGTAGGTAAGATGGTTTTGAAACAGCAGGGAAGGGAGGGGGTAAAAAATTAAGATAGGTGATCTGGTGTTGTTGCGAGCTGAGCATCTGCTGTCGGTAGAGCAGAGTTGCATTCTTGAGGTTTTTCATTCGGGTCCAGTTGCTATAGACCGCAGGGTAGGTGCATGTGCCTACAACTTGATTTCCAACGATGACAAGGTCCTAGGTACATATAACGTTGCTTACCTCAAGCTATATGTCACCTAGAGATCTTGCTCACGATGACAAGACAGGAGTACTAGTGTATTTGTGTGAGGGACAAGGATAAATCTATGGCCTTGTAGTTTAGAGATTGATCCTTGTGGGGGCGTTTGTAACCGAATTTATTCAGTTACAGTAGCTCACCCTCGGGTTTTGCTTCGCGTAGTTAGTTTGGGGTATTTTATTCGTATCTTATTATATTGGGTTAATGTGGGGTTGCAGAGGTGATTTTTATTGTGCCTGTGTGTTTTTGCGGACGGATTCATCTTTGGATGGTCTGGACAACCTAGGATCACTGTTTATTAATTATCGGTTTTTGGATATTTGATATTATAAAATACGGGGTTTTGCGATTTATTACGTTTTCTTGGTACACAAATTAAATAGTCTGGATAAAAATATACAATTCACGGCAGAATCAGCGGTAAACAATAAAATAAACTTTCTTGACATCACAGTCAGTCGGATTAATAATAGATTAACATACAAAATTTTCAGAAAGCCAACCCAAACACATACAACTATAAGGCAGGACTCTAATCACCCAGGTAATCAAAAGAAAGCCGCATTTCTGAGCATGATCAACAGAGCCTTCTCCCTTCCTCTAGACCAAGCAAGCCTAAACGAAGAGCTAAAAATCATTAAGCAAGTTGCTAAAATAAACGGATTCGCACCACAGATAGTTAACAACATCATTAATAAAATTAAAAACAAACCGGTCACCCACCTAACGCCAGAACAAAAAGAGCAACCCAAGTACGCAGTCTTCACGTACTTTAACAACAAATCTTACAGCATTTCCAATATCTTTAAGAAACGCGGTCTAAAAATAGCCTACAAAACAACTAATACAAATAAAGATATTTTATTTAACACCAACAAATTGAACCACACGAACAAGTTTAGTAAATCTGGCATATACAAATTGAAATGCACCAAATGCGAAGCTAATTATTATGGACAAACCGGTAGGTCATTTGCTACAAGATATGGTGAACATTTTAACGCTCTAAAATACAATAAATTTTCCGCTATGGCCAACCACATGAAGGACAGTAAACATGAATTCACTGACATCAACAAAGACATGAGCATCCTGCATCTTGCTAAGAAAGGTACCACAATGAACATATTGGAAGAAATCGAAATAGATTTTGCCCAAAGAACAGACCCCCTAACCAATATCAATGAGATCAACTTTGAAAATAATAATGTACTCTTTGAGACCTTAACTAATTACAGAGTTAAATACAAACCACCTTAATTTTATCATTTAATCGAGGATCTACAAATCCGCTCTTTGCCCCTTAACCCCATACCCCTATCCCGCCCCTCTACCCCCATCCCGCACCTGTCCTCCAAAATTGCCAGTATCCTTACCCTCCCCCCGCCCCTCTCGACTGAAGCCTCGCCCGCTTCCCCCAAGCTATTCCATATCAGTACTGCACAGTCTCCGTATGCCTCAGCACGGCCCGATTTCTCGCTGCCACAGCTACACCGTAAGTTCACCACACTCCTTTTTTATATATTTTTCCACTTTTTCTTTGTTTAGCTTTCCACTTTTTCGGTTTTAATATTTATCATAGTTCACACAGGGATTTTCTTTTCCAGTTATGTTTGGTCACCTCTTGCTGGATATTGGAGGTTTTTATCAGAAGCAGGACATTGGAAACCAAAACAGTGCAGCAAGCCTTTTTTAAGACTTTTTATTGAACTTTCAATATGACAGTGTTTTAAAAACTTTTTAAAGTGTTAATTTAGTCATGTGTGTGTTGTTTTAATTATTATTTTAATGTCATTGAGTGTTGCCAATAACCATAGGCTGATGATGGTGTCAATGTCACTAGACACCGAAACATGTCCCAACATACGCAAAGACAAGTGATTATGTCACGATAAAACCTCTTATAAAACAATGTATTGACTAGGCGGAACCATATAAACTTTGTTTATTATTATTACGTTTTGGGAATAAGGATATAAGACTGTTTTAAGTAGAAGCATTATTTCATTTTGGTTTGGGGTTAATGGCTTTATTTTTGACCTAGTAATGTTAATGTTAGATTTGTGGCTGTACTATGAAGGTACAAAGAATTGATATTTTCGAGTGCTGGATATGTTACATACCCGGAAAAGACAGGCAGTAATTCGGCTTGTGTGGGATTACCTAGGCTATTTATGGCATGAACTCCCATGAACTTCGTGAGGAATACCATTGTGTGACGTCAGTGTGGATTTTGACTGTCTGATGTTCGTGTGTTGACACGGATATTCCGCTAGGAGCGGGCCACGCACAAATTAGTTCCGGCAGAAACATTGGAGTTATGTAGATCCCTGCGCTAGTGCATATAATGGCGTGTTTGGAGTTCTGAAGGTGTCTTATTGCTTTATTGGCCGAGTCCAAGTCTTCTTGCGCTGAGGGTCGATTTATCTGGCAGGGTCCGGTAATCGTACAGCAGAGACTGTAATTAGACATCCACTGAGCGTTGTGCTATTGGATGACCACATATTTTTCAACATGGTTAAGTTCATAGACCATGGGTCGCTGATAATATCACGCCCTGAAGGACAATCATAACCTCACTTCATCATCTGTTGTGGAAGGCATGGGAGGATGCTGCGGAGTGGAAGTCAACAAGTCTGGCGAGTGTAGATTCGTGCTCAAACAGTGCAAAGTGAAATATGTATAGGGGGCTGATATGCCTAAGGTCTGTAATGATCGCAAGTGTTTTGTTGCTCAAGGAACATAAATTCAGTGAACAAAGGTACTGTACAGAAATGATTACAAGTGTATTGAAGGGTATTTTGTGTTGTATATTTGTGTACATATGTGTTAGAACAGCCAATAGATTATCATTTTAAAATCCATGTGTGTTTATATTCCTGTCTTGCATGAACCTGTACATCAGCAAACGCATGCCAAATGCCCTACGCCTGGGAGATATGGGGTTTCATAGTCGGGGCAACAGCTATGTATTTATTTCTATTTTATTCAGGAAGACCCATATGGTCAACCTTGGCACCCATTCAAAGTCGGGAAGTAACGTTAAAATCACTTGTGGCCTGTATTTAAAATAAAGGCAGTAAATTCTGTAGGTTTGTGATAAATGAGGGTAGTTAAAGTTAAATCAACTCCAGCGATGAGGTTGAGAGAGTTTCAGTTATATAATTCAGCATATACGGAATTTGTTGGTTAGGCCTCCTTCATTATGTTATCGATTCAACTGATGATAATTTAATGTGAATGGATATTTTGACCCAAGAGAAATATTTTGGGAGCCAATACAAGTCATGTGACATCCTACTTCAGGTACCACACCTTTTCTTTTATTTACACTGCATGTAATTGTTTATTGTATATTTATTGTAATATTTGTTTTATGAATAGAAGTGTTGTTTTAAAATTTGAATCGTGTATATCATTTCTGGGTCTGGGATTCTGTAGACAGCTCTCAAGATAGACACCTCGGGTCATGGTTGAAAATGGCCCAGTCGCTTCCCTTCCACAGTTGGAGTGTGTCACTTGTATCGAGAGCGTGGTTTTACGTGTTTAACACATTTAATGTCTATTTTGAGAGTTGTTCAGAATTAGGAACTAGAAGTGGTATACCAAAAATAAATTATGATCAGAGTTGTATTCTGTAAATGTTACTAATCTTTATGTGTTCTATGTTTCATGTATACAAACCCACCTGGTAATGGAAAAACGAGTTCTCCCAAACATATATTATCTGAGGAAAGATGAATTGGGATTTGAAATCTTGATTCGTGGAAGGATTCCACAGGGAAATAGAGAAACTGACTTGGCTGTCTTGAGGTCTTTACGTGATGCTCCTGTAAACATCCCGTCTATTAACAGCGAATATTGGGAAAAGGGTAAGTCTGGTGTCATTACATCTGTTTCAAACTTGTTAAGTGATCGTGCTTCGTTGGATGGTGTTATCGATTCATCTGAATATCAGAGAAATAAATTAAGGTGGCGTGCTCTACATTGGTTATTGAGATTGGCTGATTTGATTAATGTCTGGTCAAAAGTTGAGGACGGTATTTCATTTGCAAATGAATTGTCAAGTTTGCGTGATAGGTTGGCTGTTGTTTACGAACGTATGTTTTCTGGTGTAACCGGTGATTATAAAAGTGAATCTTTGGCGGCGTCAATCGGTGGTGGTTCTGAAAATAGTAATCGGTGTGAAGTGAATGTGGATAATAATTTGGTTGAAGATGTAGAATCTGTGTTGTCGATAAATGATTTGCGAATTAGTAATCCTGCTGTGATGCAGCATCAGAATGGGTCGTCTAGTCAGCCTTCGAGAAATATGTCATGTTCAGCTAGGCCTAATATTATTGACCAGGCTAATTTAAATAATGAATACAGCTTGTCATCTAGGTCCTTATTGAGAGAAAATAGTGCGAATGCATCAATTAATCTAACTTCTGGAATTTTTCGTTGTGTGAAGTCTGTACAAACCAGTGAAAGTTTAATTAATGTAACTGATGTTGTCGAGCATAATTTGATGAAGCATAATTTGAATTTAGGAGATTTTTCTCAAGTGTGTGACCCTGGAAATGTCATGTCAGATATCAATGTTAGATTTGCTACGTTACCCAATCCGATAGCCTTGATTTTAAAGAATTTTCACATCTGTAATGGTACTGAGATTGATTTATTAGTGCAATTCCTTAGGAAATTTGTAGAATTAAAAGACAGTGCTGTGGTGTTTGGACTGTCCGAACGTCAAATATTTAGAATGGTGTTTCCTTGCACTTCGGGTATGCTTAGACAGATCTTAATTAATAATATGTATGCTGGAAATTCTTTATTTAATTTTCAAATGGAAGTTTTAAATTATTTTATTACCCCGTACACCTTGTCTGATCTTCATCGGAGCTATTTATTCAGAGGACAGAGAATGGATGAAACACTGAACGATTATTTTGTGGATGTTAGGTATTATGCTAAAGTATTTGCTGTTCAGTTGTCGGAGGAGCAGATCGTTGCCTCATTAGTTGAAGGAATTAACCCCATTTATAGATTGTGTTTAACCATGTGTGCTAGGCCTAAGACTTATAAGGAGTTTTATGATCTTGTTCTTACTGCTGAGAAGTTTAAAAAGGCAGATGCTGTTCGCATGGCAAATTCATCGCTACCATGTTCTTCTATTCAGGGTACCTTTGGGCAAATTGGTTCTCAGCCTGTTTTTCAGTGGACGAGTGCTGTTCAGTCTGGAGGAAGACAACCTGTTCAGGGTTTTAATAATGCTTTATTTCAGGGAGAGGTATGTCAAGATGTTGTTCCTGTTTCTGGTCCATACCATAATTTTCAGGGGCGTTCCAACCGGAGATATGCTGAGGGTGATACATATCAAGGTAGGCGGTGCGACTTATGTGGGTCGTATAATCACCTTAGACGTTGGTGTGATGCCAGAATGAATCATAATTCCTGAAGATGTTGTGGTGATCTTGTACGTACTGTATTGTATTTTCAAAATTGTGTTTGATCTTTGGAAACCACACACTATGTATGTATGTATCTTCTGTATGAATTGTATGTTTGATGAGCGACGGATGGATTTGTGTGTATTGTGCATAAATGTCTCTATTTGGAATCTTCTGCATTGTGTATGACCAGAGTGACCCATTGTTTTGCGTCAAGTTGGTATGTAGGCGAAAGGTTAGAATTTTCTAAATGGCTTTTGACATTTTGTTGGTACGGAGAGGAATTTCATTTTGTGTTACAGTAATAATTTTGAATTTTCAAGATTGTGTATGACCTACATGATGCTTTGGTGCGTGTTTGTAGTAAAGTGACCTTTATTTGAATCTTCAAAATTGTGTACTGGTTCTGGATGAAGGTGGTATAATTGTATGTAAGTGTATTGTGTTGGTATGAATGTGAATCACTAATTTGTCATTTAATTTGGGGAGGGATTTTGTTCTTGTTTTAATGGGTAAAGTTATGTTTTATTTTAAATGTTTTCAATGGTAGCCGAGTATATAAATAGGGTCGTTAAAATATCCTTGTTCAGCTTAAGATCCTAACGTATATGGAGGTATGGGACTCAAATATTAGGTAGCATAAGCTGAATATGTATTTAATGGTAAGTATTTACTAACCATTCCGAAAAAGTTTCTCCGAGTAGTGACCTTGTGCACTTATTATTGCTTGTTGAACTGAGGAAGTAGATACTTACAGGTGAGTTGTGTGCGTCATGAGGTTAATGTGGTAATGGTCGTTGTTTCGTTGAAGTGAATTTGTTGAAATTTTCATCCGAGACAGCCATAAGGTAATTGTTTATTTAAAGGGTATTTGTGGTAAAATATCCTTGTTCAGCTTAAGATCCTAACGTATATGGAGGTATGGGACTCAAATATTAGGTGGCATAAGCTGAATATGTATTTAATGGTAAGTATTTACTAAACATTCCGAAATAGTTTCTCCGAGTAGTGACCTTGTGCACTTATTATTGCTTGTTGAACTGAGGAAGTAGATACTTACAGGTGAGTTGTGTGTGTCATGAGGTTAATTTGGTAATGGTCGTTGTTTCGTTGAAGTGAATTTGTTGAAATTCTCATCCGAGACAGCCTAAAGGTAATTGTTTATTTAAAGGGTATTTGTGGTAAAATATCCTTGTTCAGCTTAAGATCCTAACGTATATGGAGGTATGGGACTCAAATATTAGGTGGCATAAGCTGAATATGTATTTAATGGTAAGTATTTACTAAACATTCCGAAATAGTTTCTCCGAGTAGTGACCTTGTGCACTTATTATTGCTTGTTGAACTGAGGAAGTAGATACTTACAGGTGAGTTGTGTGTGTAATGAAGTTAATTTGGTAATGGTCGTTGTTTCGTTGAAGTGAATTTGTTGAAATTCTCATCCGAGACAGCTTAAAGGTAATTGTTTATTAAAAGGGTATTTGTGGTAATGTGTCACGGTTTTAACGAACTCCTATTTATATTGAGGTGGAACATTTTCAGGGCCGGATTTACCGTAAGGCAAAATAGGCACGTGCCTAGAGGCGCCCCTTCGGTTAGGCAACCGGCAATGATCTGTACTGGAGGCGCCCCGAAGGGCACCGCCGTCAGGCGCCCTCTTTGCAAGGGCTTTAAATGTGCTAAGTTAGGATTATAGCAGTATACATGCTAAAATAAATATTGAGAAATTAGCAGAGACGTTTAGAAATAATATCGTGTCTTTGTCGCATGCCCGCCCATGCCCTTCTACTTCGCTCTTCGTTATGCCGCTCGACGCCCTTTCGTCCCGACAAGTGTGAGAGGGGAGGGGAGGCGGGCGAGCGGAGCTGTTTTCGCTGTTGTTGCGGTAGCTGGGTTTGCTTGCATTGTAGTAGCATCGAAGTGCCCCGCGCCCCACCCCCCTTGCCTGTCCTGTGTGCGAGTTCGAGCTTGCGTTGTGTTGTGATCTGCAAGTAAATGTTTTAAACTATGGTCAGCAAAAAGTTGTCTGGTTACAAAAACCGGGTCCGCAAGCTGAAGAGGATAAGAAAGCCGAGGTTACCCTGTCAAAATGTCGGAAAATAAATGAGATGTTTAGTGCGCGTGTGAATCCTACACCTCCAACGACATTTTCGGATAACAATAACAATTCTTGCTCTGCGGTTCACGACATTGACTGCGATGGTGTTCAGCAATTTGAGGTAAGCTACCGTACACGAATTACTTTACGCAAAGTAGGCCTTTCCCAATAGGCGATTCCTTGACATATGTAAAAACTCAGACTGGTTCGAGGCCAGTTATCGAAATTTTAAAGAACTTTATTGCGCGCGTACTAAAAAGCCTGTCAGTGACTCGGTAATCGGTACGATATGACGCTTGTCAAGCTCTGTGGGAAGCCTGGTGTGGCATCGTGGCAGCTCTTGAGAGTATAGCAGAATACAAAAGGCAAACACTCGAAGGAAGCCAAAAGGCATCTTAAGCAATATCCTACAATTAGAAACTGCTTTCCTAGTTGATCTGGAGTACCATTTTAAAAATATTTAATACTGTCAGCCAGAAGCTCCAAAACGTTAGCACTAATTTGAGCACTGTGGTAAAGTGTTACGCTTCGTTAGCGGAATTTGTGCAAAGTTTAAGAGATAATTTCGAAATCTATGAGAAAGAAGCCAAAGAATTAAGCAGTATAGCTCAATATTCCTACGACCTAAAGAGAAGACCGGAACGAAGGACTAGGAATGATGAGACAAAGCGAGGAGAATATGTACCGTCAGAGGGCTTAGAAATTTTTCGCGTCAATGTATTTTATGTAATTCTGGATGTAGGCCTACTAAGTGCTGAGCTTAAGAGGCGAAGTGACGCTTACAAAGTCCTCCATAAGAGATTTTATTTACAAGAAAACCTGTTAGACCTAGATGGACCAATTATAAAATAATTCGCTGACGATCTCGCAGAAATGTATGTGGATGACATAGAAAGTGCACTGGCTGACGAGTGTTTGCATTCAAAGGAACATTTAAAAATTGCAGATTTGAAAGGTAAATCATACTCTGAGCTCAGCACTTTCCTTCATGAAAAAGATTTACCAGATATGCACCCGAACATACACATTGTTTTACGGATACTTCTCACCATTCCAGTGACCAATTGTTCTGGAAGAAAGATCATTTTCGGTACTGAATCGCGCCAAGAACTATTTGCGGTCAGTCATTAAAGAAGAAAGGTTAAACTCTATTGCACTCGTAGCGATTGAAAAAGATATACGAAAAACTTGAACTGCGTTGCCATAATTAATGAATTTGCCGAAAAGAGGCAAGAAGGAAACTTTTGAAGTAGTTCTCGTTGTGCTTGAGGCAGGCCCCGTTATGTCTTCATTCATGCTATTAATCTGCACTTTAATTTCTCTAAAACATATTGCAGGAAGATATGCAGTTGGCCTTATTTGTAATTTAGAGGCGCTTTGTTCAATTTAAAATGTCGTTCGTACCACCAGGGCCGGATTTACCGTAAGGCAAAATAGGCACGTGCCTAGGGGCGCCGCAGTCTAAGGGGCGCCGCAATGCGCCCCTTCGGTTAGGCAACCGGCAATGATCTTTACTGGAGGCGCCCTCTTTGCTACGGCTTTAAATGTGCAAAGTTAGGATTATAGCAGTAGTCTATGCTAAAATAAATGTTGAGAAATGAGCACATTTAGAAATAATGTCGTGTCTTTGTCGCATGCCCTTCCACTTCGCTCTTCGTTATGCCGCTCGACGCCCTTTCGTCCCGACAAGTGTGAGAGAGGAGGGGAGGCAGGCGAGCGGAGCTGTGCTGCGCGCGCTGTTGTTGCGGTAGCTGGGTTTGCTTGCATTGTAGTAGCATCGAAGTGCCCCCTTGCCTGTGCTTTGTCCGAGTTCGAGATTGAGTTGTGTTGTTTTGTTGTGATGTGATCTGCAAGTAAATGTTTTAAACTACGGGCAGCAAAAAGTTGTCTGGTTACCAAAACCGTGTCCGCAAAGCTGAAGAGGATAAGAAATCCAAGGTGACACTATCAAAATGTCGGAAAATAAATGAGATGTTTAGTGGGCGTGTGAATCCTACACCTCCAACGACAAATTCGGATAACAATAACAATTCTTGCTCTATGGTTCACGACATTGACTGCGATGGAGTTCAGAAACTTGGAGGTAAGCTACCGTACATGAATTACTTTACGCAAAGTAGGCCTTTCCCAATAGGCGATTCCTTGATACACTGTTGCACAAAGTGACATACGTAAAAACTCAGACTGGCCTCGAAACCGTACCGTGCCTGCAGTGTATATTAAAAGTTGTTCTTTTTAAATTTACTATGTTTAATTAATACGGGATTTTCCTTTTCAGCTCCAACAAGCCAAAATCGATGAAAAAGAGAATTACAATTCTAGGCCTACATTTAATTCAAATGACACCTTAGGGGGAGAAAGCAACAAAAATTTAAATTTGGCTCAGCGGACAAACAAAATGTTACGGCCAATGGTGAACCAAAAGAAAGGTTTCTAGGTTTTATGGAGAGCATCGGGCACAAGTCAGAGCAGCTTTTTGATGCAGTAAAAGCTAAGTTGGAAGATCTGGATTTGAAAGTGGAGGATATTCGAGGCCAATCTTACGATAACGCAAGTAATATGTCCGGCGAATATTCCGGGTTGCAAGCTCGAATAGCGGCCTTGAATCCCTTAGCTCTCTATGCACCATGCTCACTCCATTCACTACATTTGGTTGGAACTCATGTCGCTGAATCTTGTTCAGAATCTGTAAGGTATTTTTTTAACAGCTCAAGAACTGTACAACTTTTTTACTGCTTCGACCTACTGATGGAAAATTTTAAAGAACTTTATTGCGCGCGTACTAAAAAGCCCGTCAGTGACTCGATGGTCAGCACGATATGACGCTTGTCACGCTCTGAGGGAAGGCTGGTGTGGCGTCGTGGCAGCTCTTGAGAAGCTTGCCACGGTGGGTGAGTGGATAGCGTGTCGGTCTACTAACCCCAAGATTGCAGGTTCGCCCCTGACCGTGGTAAGTGATTTTTGAAAGGCGGCAAAAATACGATACGCATGTCATACAATGTTGGCATGTCAAAGAACCCATTTGAATTCAGTAGGCCGAGTTCATAATGGCAAAATTAATCTCGGGAGTTTCCGCCAGTACAAAGTTCCTCATTTCTCTACTAGAAAGCGCTATTGTGTTCAAGGAGATTAGATATCTAACATCTAACCTCCTTGACTTTCATAGTCAAGGAAATACGAAATTCGACATGCAAGCTACCCTCTGGGTGTCAAATAGCAAAGCTTGCACCAGGCACCCGAGGCCATACGATATTATTATTATTATTATTATTAGCTCTTGAGAGTATTCACGAAGACAGAAATCAAAAGGCAAACACTCGAAGTGAAGCCAAAGGCGTCTTAACCCTAGAACTGCTGCAGGTTTATCCGTCAAATGCTGCAGTACATTCCCATAAAATACACACTATGGGAATTTAGTATCTGTAAGCAAACTGTGTTCATGAATATAACTTATCATACATCAATAGAAAGCTGAAAGACTGTTCTATATTATTCTAATAGAGGTGAATCGTTCAGACTCATCAGTTTGAATTAATCATAAAAAGTGTTTTATAAAAAAGAAAAAAATATAAAAAAATTGACTTTTCTGCTCCAGAAAACTATATTGCCAAGCTAAATGTTTGTCAGACACATCATAAATGAAAAGTTCACAGTTTTTGTTACTATTTCAAGAACCAGTTATAAATAATTCCTGTTATTTACTAAAAAAGAAAATTATTTGTACAATATGACATTTCTCCATTATGCACATATATGAGAAATTCACCTTCTGCCTCTTCTGTAAGCTAAATGCGTTCATGAATAGGCCTATAACGTATCATACATCAGTAGAAATCTGAAAGACTGTTCTATATTATTTTTATAGAGGTGAATCATTCAGACTCATTAGTTTGAATTAATCATAAAATGTATTTTATAAAAAATAAAATTGACTTTCCTGCTCTAAAAGAACATATTGCCAAGTTAAATGTTTGTCAGACGCATCATAAATGAAAATTTCACAGTTTTTTTTTGTTACTATTTCAAGAACCAGTTTTAAATAAATCCTGTTATTTGCTAAAAAAAATATTTTTACAATATGACATTTCTCCATTATGCACATACCCTATATGAGAAATTAACCTTCTGCCTTTTCGGTAAGCAAACTGTGTTCATGAATAGGCCTATAACTTATCATACATCAATAGAAAGTTGAAAGACTGTTCTATATTATTTTTATAGAGGCGAATCATTCAGACTCATCAGTTTGAATTAATCATAAAAAGTATTTTACCAAATATAAGAAATAAAATTGACTTTTCTGCTCTAGAAAACCATATTGCCAAGTTAAATGTTTGTCAGACACATCATAAATGAAAAGTTCACAGTTTTTTGTTACTATTTCAGGAACCAGTTTTAAATACTTCCTATTTACTAAAAAAGCGCTCAATTTCTGAATCATCTACATAGGCTTGTTGGCTGCCATTTTGCTCAATGCAACTTCAATGTCAACATGAAAGTACTTCCACTTCTGCAGTCAAATAATAGCCTGCTTATTGTCATTTGTTTGCCAAAGAGTAACACAACGAAAGATAAAAGCATCGGGAACCAGCATGACTTGAAATTAGTGCTATCTGATGGCTAACATTAGTACTATATTTGAATACCGAGACCGTCTTTCAGAGAGACGGTCGCACTTGATTAAACACCACACCGTCTTCCTGGAAGACGGTCCGCAGTTCTAGGGTTAAGCATTATCCTACAATTATAAACTGCTTTCCTAGTTGTTTTTTGGAGTACCATTCTAAAAAGATTTAATACTGTCAGCCAGAAGCTCCAAAAAGTTAGCACTAATTTGAGAACTGTGGTAGAATGTTACGCTTCGTTAGCGGAATTTGTGCAAAGTTTAAGAGATAATTTCTATGTCTATGAGAAAGAAGCCAAAGAATTAAGCGGTAATGCTCAATATTCCTACGATCTAAAGAGAAGACCGGAATGATGAGACAAAGCCAAGAGAATATGTACCGTCAGAGGGCTCGGAAAATTTTCACGTCAATGTATTTTATGTAATTTTGGGTGTACTAATTGCTGAGCTTAAGAGGCGAAGTGAGGCTTACAAAGTCCTCCATAAGAGATTTTATTTTCTAGAAAACCTGTTAGACCAATGATAAAATAATTCACTGACGATCTCTCAGAAAAGTATGAGGATGACTTAGAAAGTGCACTGGCTGACGAGTGCTTGCATTTAAAGGAACATTTAAAAATTGCAGATTTTAAAGGCAAGTCAGCCTCTGAGATCAGCACTTTCCTTCATGGAAAAGATTTACCCGAAATGTACCCGAACGTAAACATTGCTTTACGGATACTTCTCACCATTCCAGTGACCAATTGTTCTGGGGAAAGATTATTTTCGGTACTGCATTGCGTCAAGAACTATTTGCGGTCAGTCAGTAAAGAAGAAAGGTTAAACTCTATTGCACTCCTAGAGATTTAAAAAGATATGACGGTAAACTTGAACTGCGGTGCCATAATTAATGAATTTGCCGAAAAGAAGGCAAGAAGGAAACTTTTGAAGTAGTTCTCGTTGTGCTAGAGGCAGGCCCCGTTATGTCTTCATTCATGTTTTTAATCTGCACTTGAATTTCTCTAAAAGATATTGCAGGAAAATAAGCAGTTGGCCTTATTTGTATTTTAGAGGCGCTTTGTTCAATTTAAAATGTCGTTTGTACCACTGCTCTTCATGCGTTTTAAAATTAGTGTGTGTTATACTATTTTTTAAATTATATTTCGTGCTACCGCAGTTCATTATGTTTTTATTTTTGAAGCTACTCTTCATTTTTGTTGTATGAATTAAGGCTAGACATTATTTTTGGAAAGGGTATTCATAAAGTGTTTTGGTTGCATAAAAGTTAAACTGTTTCATGCAGTTTTACTCCAAGCTGTTATTTTTTTTATTGAATTGAGTATGTATCCCTGCGTAAAAATTCAAGCATAAACTTATGCTGTCAGCCATATATCTGTTTATTCCTTTTTTCCGAACCTTACCTCATGCGAGTGGCTATGCCTTATCATAAAAATGGGGGAGGGGGGGCTCAAGTGAGGAGGGCGCTCAATGGAGAGGTGCCTATAGCGTAACTTTGGGTAAATCCGGCCCTGAACATTTTGGGGATATTTGTGGGTAGTAACTGTTTTCTTTGGTGAATTTAGAGGTTATGCAAAGATGTGTGTGTCTGCACGTGTGGTCAGTTGATACTTCGTTTATTGTTGCTTTCTTGGTCTTTCTTTTTTTTTCCCTTGGGTTTCGAATCTGTTTATGTTTTTCTTGAGGTGCATTTTTCTTGCTTGTAGCCTATATGAATTGAGACAGATGTGTGATAGGGGGACTTATACCAATGTTCATTTGGGGATATTAGTTTTTTTTGAATACTAAAGAACTCATTTTTCATCTGGGATTTGCTTGCTTCACTGTAATTGTTATGTATTTGGTTTGTCAATTCTACATTTTCTTATATTGCATTGAGTACTCATCAACACTTCTAATTGTTTATTTAAAATATGTGTAAACTTAAATATTTTGTAAAAGGTGTGAATATTCTGAGATAGGTTTTGCGTTAAGAAAATTTCTGCCATATTTTTGATATATGTAATGATATTGTTTATTTGTTTAATATCAAACGTTTGTGTAAACTATTCCATGAAAACGATACTCGCCTAATCGAATTTGGTTTCAGCTGCTATCATCGTTGATACGTCTGCGTAGAAGATTTCGGATGTACTGTGAAGACTATCTGTGGCCAGGATGGTGGAACTGTCATCTGGAAGCTAAAACGAATCTGAACTTATCCTCGAAAGAAATGATGAATTATGTATACCATGATGTATTATTGTCTGTACAAGTTATCTGATGTATCATGTTACATGTAAGATGCAATTTTCTTGGCATGAAAAGGGATGTACCATTAGCTACGCTGATTTCTGCATGAACTATCATCGACCTGTGTGTAGTCAAACTTGTGGTGGTGGATTTTGAACGAACTTGTGAAGAAGTGTTTATTTCTACCTTCTCATTTAATGCATGCCTAAAACTAAACCAGTTTTGAAGTGATGAATTTGGGTATTGAAGGTTGATATTTGTTGAAGATTGGTATTTGTGCATGTACAATTTCAGTTTGACAATTACGTTGGCTTCGTACTTTACCGGCGCTAAGTTTGAAGGGAGAGAGTATGTAACGATTCTAACTCGCCTCGACAGTAGGACACTTGATTTTTGTCGGCTGCATGCAAATTCTTGGGAGTTGAGATGTAGTAGTGCTCTTTATCTATGCTAGAGGGCAGCTGCGCCTTAGTCGAGGTTACAACTTGGTCATGTTCACCTGGTGGTGAGAACAGTAACCTTGTCCGCGGGTAGAATGGTGGTACTCCTTGCCAAGTGAAGATGGTTCACTTAGTAACGGTTGTTAGTATTTTTCAATGCAATAATAATAGTGTGATGGCACATGATCTGGAAAAGACATAACATCATGTAGTCTATGAATATTGAGTAGCTTTTAGCTACTCAATCGGATGTCTTGTTTCGTAAAACTTGGCGTAACTGGCTCTACCAAAATATGAATCGACATGGAATAGTTTCTCTTCAAATTAATTAATTTCTTTTAAATGTAAAATGTGGCAGAAAAATGAGGTTGATTCTCGTGTACACCTGGAGTGTGTGATGGTCTGTGCTTCGGTTTGAAACGGATACCTAAGTGGTCTTGTCGACAAGAAAAATATTAGTTGCTTCTTATTTATTGTTTATATATGTTGTTGAGACAACTTTAAGGGAAGCAAACTTATATGTCGTGGATTTCTGTAAGAGGCCAAATGTGGTTAAATGGAGTTATGAAGATTTGGTAAAAAGGTATTATGTTCCAGAGAGAAGTAAGTGGATTATTATATATTTCTGGAGTACATGTGTATCTACCCTGTGCATGTTGTTTATAAACTTATCGTCACCAACGTGATTGGCTCACGTAGTTGGGAGGCTTTCATCTTGCTGTGTGGATAAAGCTTTTAAATATTCGTTTTTGGTTTTTAAATGTAATCTTTCTCTTTACTCACGTTTAGTTTACCTAATAGAGGTCCGTGTAAATTATGTAAAGCTTTTATTTTATTCGAGTTGGGGTTCGTTTTTGCTGGCATTGCGTTCGTCTTCTGTTTTTGGTTATCGGTTGTTGTGTTCTGGATAACTTTGTTATGACTAGCAGCTGTTAGATGACAAATGAAGAATCGTGGCTCCATGTTTAAAAGGGTTTGACGAATTGAGATCTTGTTCAGTTTGCTCAGGTTAAGAAAGGAATTATCCAAGATTTAATGTATTTAGTGTCTTATGGCATTACCTATTATTTGACGGGTATTAAATATTATTGAAGATTGTTTTCCGACTTACCTGAAAGTTATATAATTAAGCATATACGGAATTTGTTGGTTAGGCCTCCTTCATTATGTTATCGATTCAACTGATAATAATTTAATGTGAATGGATATTTTGACCTAAGAGAAATATTTTGGGAGCCAATACACGTCATGTGACATCCTACTTCAGGTACCACACCTTTTCTTTTATTTACACTGCATGTAATTTTTTATTGTATATTTATTGTAATATTTGTTTTATGAATAGAAGTATTGTTTTAAAATTTGAATCGTGTATATCATTTCTGGGTCTGGGATTCTGTAGACAGCTCTCAAGATAGACACCTCGGGTCATGGTTGAAAATGGCCCAGTCGCTTCCCTACCACAGTCCGAGTGTGTCAATTATTATTAATTTTGCTATACTTGTTTTATATAATAAATTCATTTCTTTTACAATGCAATCTTTGCTTTCAGTAGGTAGCATTAGATATAGACCAATTCCTTCTCCTGATACAATTGTTTGTTGGGTTAATGATCAAATCATACCACGATCTGAGTGAATAGATTCCTGAAGGTGTTCTACCAGAGCTAGACGTTGTTAAATACAAATTTAGATTTCAACATTGCGTTGAGGTCTTGGCGCCCATTAAAACAACATAGCTTAGGCAAAGGAAAACAGTTACATTTATCACCCAACAGTTAGGGGCAGTCAAACTGTTACATTTGTCGCTCAACGTGAGGGTCAAACTGTTACACTTGTTGCTACCAACATGGGGCATTAATTAACGCTACAACTTGTTGGAACAGCTGGTTTGAAGCTCTTTTCTACTTTGCGAGTTATTTTCATGATGTTGTGAGTTTTTTTTAAGCTACCTGACATGAAAGATGTTAGTAACAGTGGTGTTACATTTCTGCGAGGCTTGACAGATAGAGATGTAGATAGGATTTATTCTGAAATAATTTTTGTGAAAGAGCATGCTAGTGAACTTGTTGAACTTCTGACTCTGCTTGAGGGGTCCCAGTATCCAACCTCACATTTGCTTTATCCCAAACTTGAAAACTTTGATGCTAATTTTGGCGCAATAATTTAAGGCCATTATTCTGAAACGACAGATAATGCCTTATCTAAACTCACAGCCTTAGAATGTGCTACAAGGAAAGATTTGTTTGTAAAAGTAGCTCAGTCTGCTAGAAGCAAGCTTGCTAGACTAAAGGCAAGTGACCCCAATCGCAAAAACATTGAAGCCATAGCACCGATATTTTATCATAGACACGTGGTATTGAACAATGACAAAGAAACCGATATTCAAAAACTTCCGGGCTTTACAAACATCCCATGTCATGAAATAAGGAAGGGCTATGATTCTTTCAAGAATATTATTGAATCGCAGTTAAAACAAAATGAGGAGTGTGAAGTAGTACATGCCTCGACTGCTGTTCAATATGAACATGAACATTTTGCCAAGAGTTCTTTATATCTTTTGTGGACACCAACAAACAAGGTGGACAGTGAGCGTGTTTTGTCACACTACAATACAGTTGGTACGGACAGAAGGTGTAACTTGAAAGAGTGCAATGCAGAGTTATTTACAATGCTTTCATTTGAACATTAAATTGTATCTCAAGTGTCGCCAATAAAGTCATATAGTCCGTAAGAATCCGGAAAAAAATAGATGCTAATTTTCCAAAAATAAATGCTAAATAGGGAAAAAATAAATCCTAATTTAAAGGAAAATAGATGCTAAATTTTCAGGTCCCTAGTAATCACTCATCAGGACCTCTGGGCATGGACCCGCCTTCATTCACTGGCTATTGTCCCGGTTGCATTCCTTCATTACTTATTTGGTAGCAGTAGTATTAAGTTAGGTGAGGGGGAGAGTACAACAGATGTATCTTTCATTTAAGGGGGTACACATTATAGAAAGCTTTGAGACCATTTCCAGTGTTGTTTAATTAACAGTCAAATGATATGTTTTCAGCTGGTCAATACACATTTGGCCCAAAATAGGCTTGGTCAAACAGGAAGCGGGCTGCCCGCGCGAACTCTGTATTGTGTAATATTGCATTATCCTGGTTAAACAGAAGGCGGACCAATCTAGTTCGCGGTGGGCAAGTGAGCAGTTGTGATTTTACACAATGTCCGCGCGGGTTTGGAAGCATGGCTGACGAAATGGAGAAGTTAATTGACCTTGTGCAAGAGTGCGTTCTATAGCAATTCGAAAATATACGAAAAAACGGTCTGGAAATGACCTCAACTCGCAGCATAGTTTGTGATACTCACCCAACTCCTGTCTTTTTTCATTAGTATCATGCACCCATTTTCTTTTTCATCTTGACTGACTCAAAGCAAACAGAAGAAGCAATTCTTCTTTGTCCGAGGAACTGCTGGACATGTTGAATTAACACCACGAACAGAAAACACTGTGATATGCACTTGATCGCAATTGCTTTCACACTGGTTCGCCTTGACTTGTCCGTATTCAGTTTGACCACCCCAGTCCGCGACCGGCTGTTGTCGTTCCGTTAGCCTGTGTTCTGTTTGACCGAGCCTTTCGAGTGCAACTCACAAGTGATGTAGCTTCTAAGACGTAGATTCTAAGTAGCTTTCTAGCCAAAAGCATGAAATACACTCAAGGTGCAGTGTTCATGTGAATTTCTGCAAGGTCTTACATTGACCAGGGTAAAAATTCAATGGAAAAGCCATGCAATTAATAACCAAGTCATTTGTTACTGAGCTAAGGTTGAAAACTTGTGTCCAATTAGATTACATTACATAATTAAAAATATGGTATTTGTGTAAAACTAGTATACTGTAGTTAGGTCAGGATGCTCCAATGCCCAAAAACTGTGAGTGTATGAGTAAAATTTGGAAGAAGATCAGAACGAGGCCATCTGGAAACTCCTTGACTGACGTTTTGGAGAGTAACGCCAAAAATAAAATTCCAACTACAGTAATGTGTATACTAAGGGCTGGATATCACTAAATTATTAAAATGAAGATAACAATTCCTGAAATAAATGGCACTGATGTACCTATGCTTATCATCATCATCTTGCACAGTTTCCAGCCACTGGCCGGGTCTGTTTGGAACACAAGCCTCTCCAACGTCTTCTGTCTTCCCACCATCTCTCAGCCTCCACCCTTGTCCAGTCTTCTCCTCTCTTCTTCACGCTTTCTTCCACCCCCTTCAGCCACCTGTCTCTCGGTCTCTTTCCTTCCCACTTCGTCTCGTGTACTCTCCTGGGTATCCTCTTCTCCTCCATTCGTTTTACATGTCCATACCATCTAAGTCTAGATTTCTCTATACCATCCTGTAATGGTTCCTCCTTCATTAATTCTCTGGTCCTCTCACTTCTTATTCTGTCCATCTTTGTAGCTCCAATACTGCTTCTCAAGAACCTCATCTCACTGGCCTGTATTTTGCTCGTCTCCCTTCCTTTCATAACCCAGGTCTCCGAGGCATACGTAAGGATAGGGACATAGTACGTCCGATATATGATCTTTTTGCTGTTCTGAGGGACATCCTTGCTCCATAACATGCTTCTCACACTCCTCCGAAATGCTTCTGCCTGCCTCCCCCGCTCATTTATTTCTCTATCGTTTCTTCCATTATCTTGTATCAGGCTTCCCAGATACTTTAAACTCTCCACTTTCTTCAGCTGTTCCCCACCAATTGTTATTCTCGTTGTGGTTCTTTCCTTCTTCCTTGTTGTGATCACCATCTCACTCTTATTTATGCTAAATTTCATCCCATATCCTTGTATTATTCCTTCCCACACGTCCAACTGTTCCTGTACCTTCTCCTCCTTATTTCCCCAAATCATCTGCAAACACCATTGCTTTCATCTTTCCTTCCCCAATTACTTGTGCCACTCGGGTCATTATGTCATCCATCACCACAATGAAAAGTAACGGTGACAGTGCACTTCCTTGTTTCAGGCCGTTTCTCTGTTCCAACCAGTCTGATCACTCTCCTCCCACTTTCACACAGCTCACGCTTCCCTTGTACATCTCCTTTATCCTCTTTATAGTCCATTTCTCTACTCCTCTATCCTCCAGGGACTTCCATACCTTGTTTCTGCATACACTGTCATATGCATTCTCAATGTCCAGGAAGGCCATCAGTAGATCTGTTCCATACCCATAGTGCTGTTCTTGTAACTGCCTTACAGCAAAAATCAAATCCACTGTGGACCTTCCTGCTCTGAAGCCATGTTGTTCTTCCCTCATCCCTCCTACTATCCTTGTCCTAATTCTCTTTTCCAAAACTTTCTCAAACATCTTTGCACAATGACTCATCAGTGTTTCTGCAATCTGTTCTACTACCTTTCTTGAAGATCGGGACAATTATTCCTTTTTTCCAGTCCTCTGGGGTCTTCCTTTCCTTCCATGCTGTCCTTATCACTTGGTACAACCACTGTATCCCCACCTCTCCTGCTGCTCTCACCATCTCCACACTCAACTCATCCACACCCGGTGCCTTCCCTCCTTTCATCTTGTTCACTGCATCTTCCACTTCTTTCCATTTTAAGTCCTTTTCTGTTTGCAGTTCATCTTCCTCTTCCCCGATTTCTTTCTCCTCACCATCTTTTCCATTTGGGTTCAGAAGTTCTTCAAAATATTCTTTCCACATTTTCTTCAGTTCTTCCCTATTTTCTATCTCTTGTCCCCTTTTGTTCACCATTCTAACATAATCCGTAGGATCCTTCCGCCTCTTATTTTTTACCATCCCATACAGGACCTTTTTTGTACCTTCACTATCCTCCATCATCTTTGTCCACTCTTCCATCCACTTTCTTCTCTCCTCAGCCACTACTCTTTTCGCCTCCTCCTTTCTTTCCTGGTACTCTTCCCTTGTCTCTACCGCCCTATTTTGATACCATCTCCTAAAGGCTCTATTCTTTTCCCTTACTATATCTTTTGACTTCTCATTCCACCATGGTGTTTCCTTCCACCTCTTCTTACTACTTGTCCTCCCACATACTGCTTCTGCTGCACCTACTAGTGTCTTCTTAAATCTAGCCCATTCCTCTTCCACCCCTCTTTCTTCATCTGTTGGAATTCCTTCCTTTACCATTTTGAGGTACTCGTCCCTTCTATCCCCTTCTTTCAGTTTCCATATCCTTATACGTCTTTCCTGGTTCTCAGTTCCTTTCTTCTCCTTACTCCCTCTCAGGTTCATTACCAGCAATCGATGGTTGCTATCCAGGTTCTCCGATGGTATAACCTTGATGTTCTTATTTAGTTCTTTCTCATACAGTATATAGTCGACCACCGACTTCCTGGTCAAGTCATCACTGTACCATGTGATTGTGTGGCTTCTCTCTATGCTTATGATAGCATTAAAAAAATGCAGTAATAAAATTAGTAAGCAATAAAATGTTAAGTAACAAAGAAGTCTTCTGATTGTGCAGTTCTTTAAAACATTGTTTCTGCGATCCACTCAAAAATTTAAATCGTTAATTCATCCTCTCACGTTCGATTCAGAAAATATCCAAGATCCATGCTGAACCTCATTGCTTTGAAAGTATTTCAAGTAGGAACCAATAAAAACACACCTTTATGTTCTTTTAGGGTTTTTTAATACCGTATTTACTTGGCCATAGGACCCCCCTTAATTTTCGAGAGCCAAAATACAAAATTCTTGGAAATCGCTTATAGTCATCATCATCATCATCATCATCATCAAAGTCCCACTCCAGTCACCCGGGTGTGGTTTACAAGCCTCCTCCACTCCTTTCTGTCCTTCCATTTTTCCTGTTCCATCACTTCTGCCACATCCAATCCAGCTTCTCCAATGTCCTTCAAAATTTGGTCCAACCACCTTCTTCTCGGTCTTCCAACTGGTCTCTTTCCCTTGACTTCTCTTTCTAATTCCCTTCTTGCTACTCTTTCCTTACCCATTCTTTTTACATTTCCGAACCAACGTAACCTTGCTTTCTGTATCTTCTGATTTAACGGTTCCATATTTAACTCTTCTCTGATTTCAATATTTTGAATTCTATCCCTTCTTGTCTTTTTAACTGAAGTTCTTAAAAAATTCATTTCTACTGCTTGTATCTTAATATTTTGCCTTTTATTCGTTACCAGTGTTTCCAGTCCATATGTTACAATTGGTATGAAATACAGTTTATATAATGTTAATTTCGTTCTCTTGGGTACTTTGTCATCCCATAAAAGTTCTCTGACTTGATAATAAAATGTGGTACCTTTACTTAGTCGGTTATTAATTTCAATGTTGATGTCATTACTTCCATTTATAGTGCTACCTAGATATGTAAACTGTTCTACATTCTCTAGCCATACCCCATAGTACCCCTCCTTAATTATTGCGAGTCCTGACCGTCATCGTCTAGCAACGAGCGTGGCACGAGCAACTCCACGCGGATAGGATACTTGTCTTTGTATACCATATATTGGATCATTGTTGGCTACTTGGGCCATACCATTCAATCATACACGAGCGCTGTTGCTAACCAGGCAGAAGTCTCTGTCTTTCCTTCTGTGCGTACGGGCTATGCTATGCAACAGGTGGCCAGTCGGCCGGTCACACGTGCGGTGTTGCCGCATTCACGTAAAGACAAGACGCTAGTGGCCAGCCAGCATACGCATGCCAGTCTACACTGTGTGTTGTATTTCGAAACAAAGAACGTGTTATAGGTAGCGATATTGTATTCAGCCTGCATGTTCTACTGACCACGCCCATCCACCACTTTATGGTACAAGGTTATATGTAAGCACCGTCACGCGTCCACTCGGCTGTTGCCCGTTTATTGGCCGACCACGGATGACGTAATTCCCCATGCTAATGCGCACTCATCTCATCAGCTGCAACTGTGACCGCGCGTCAATTACAGCAATTACATCAGCTGAGGTGTGCCGATGCTCAGGCAACAGCCG
The DNA here is from genome assembly GCA_946902985.2 of Meconema thalassinum. NCBI lineage: Eukaryota > Metazoa > Arthropoda > Insecta > Orthoptera > Tettigoniidae > Meconema > Meconema thalassinum. Next base: position 348,170,393 of record OX336390.1, read on the forward strand.
AGGGGACGCGCCCGGCACTGATATAAAAATATAACCCTGTAGTATCTTTGGTCTTTGCGGAACTTGCTGCGCGGATGTTGTGGTGTATCATTGCTGATAAAACTTGATTAAATATATCGTACTATGTAGCATCAAAATTAAGTAGCTTATTTTTACTCTGTCCCTTTCTGCAAAATAATGGATTTTTGCGAAGTTCGCATCTATAGTACCCCCTCAAATTTCGGAACTAAAAATTTAGGAAAAAGGGGGTCCTATAGCTGAATAAATCGGGTATATTTGTAAGTCTTGACAAGGAGACAAACAGACAAGTAAGATAAAATAATGGTCACGATGAATGCTGTACCTGAACGGCTTGACTCCTGAATGTGTCAGCATGTGAATCTTGAGGTTTGACTTGTTTTGGAACATTTTGCCACAGCGATCACATGTACAAGCTCCTACGATGTCTTTGTGGTGGACCTCCTTCATGTGGCGCTGGAGAGCAGCTCGTGAGCCCAGGAGCTTCAAGCATATCTTACACTGGAACTCGCGCAACACTTCTGCCATATCTGTCAATAAATCAAAATGAATTACGAATATCAAACCCAAACCTGTTTCTGTGACATGACATTAGTAACCATGCATCAAAACTTGCAGAGCAATGTTTAGCAACATATGGAGGGTGTTCAATTAAAAGTGGCACTGATTTTTTGCACCCTTGAAAGTGACCACAAATGAAATCCGTTTGCATGTGGAGGAACTACGTACTCTAGTCAAGAATCACTGACAATTTCACAGTGATACCTGGATCATTAGGAACAGCACTCATTCCAGGTTCCGTATTGACTATGTTTACAAGAAGTATAACTTTAAATTTCCCGCCAAATCAATACTTTACTTACAGAAAAATTCTACGGGTACATGTTTCGGAAACCAATTTTGTTTCCTTCTTCTGTCCACATTTGGCACAAAACATCATACAACAACATCGAAATCCTCATCAAACAACACAAAACACAATTTATCAGTTAAAATATTAGAACACATTAAAAATTACAAGTTAAGAAACACAAAAATTAAAACATCAACAAAACTCTTAAATATAGCATGCAATGCTCCACGCATATTCTGTCACTTTTTCCTTTGTTAGACTTGTGTCATTAGACACATTAAAATGTTGCTTACGGACAAACATTTATTTGTTGAAGTATCTTCAATGTCTTAAAATACGTATAACCATCCAATGGCAATTCCTGTGTTAGGTAAAGGACCTCACTGCTTAAAGTATGGACTAAAAAATCAAATATTTTGTCAAATATCCTAAAGAAGCACAAAATGAATATCGCCTTTAAAACTAATAATTCAAATTTCAATAAATTTTTCAATTCCAATAAAGTTAACAGTGCTGATAAACATTTAAAATCGGGAGTTTATGAGCTCAGATGTAATTTTTGCAAATCGAATTACGCGGAACAAACAGGTAAGAGCATACGTACTCGTTATGCTGAGCATGTTTCGGCTATAAAACACAGGAAGTTTTCAGCCATGGCGGTACACATGGAAGAAACAGGACATAAGTTCACTGACATAAATAATGACGTCAAAATTTTACATTATGCACATAAGGGCAGCTATATGAATATTTTAGAAAATATTCGTATCAATACTTTTCAGAGGTCTAATGAATGCAATAATCTAAACGAGACTAATTTTGAAACTAACGAATTATTTGATACAATAGCAGATTATTTAAATAATAAAAAACGCAAACCTCCCCCTCAACCCCCGCAGCAATAGGTAAATTCCAACATACATCCGGATTCGTTCAATTTTCCTGACACCACACCCCCTCACCCCACTTTGGTGTAGCTACCGTCTCACTCTCCTCCCCTCTCCATTGCCCTTCCCCGCCACCGCGCAGAATGCATCACAACACGCAAGTGGTTCAGTTGTGTGTCAGGCAGGCTCAGTGAAAGTTGACCTCTATGTGGGTCGCGCTTTTGACAAGGTTGTACGATTCCGGTAAGTCATTTCTGTTTCAATTAACCTTAGAAGTGATATATTTTCCAACTAACAATTTGTAAATACGTGCTAACAAGGCGTTTTCTGTTGTTCTGTTCTTCAGAAACTTGGAGCAATTCAACTACCCACATTGAAACTGACAAGGAGTAAATTTGTCAATGTTCCGCATAAGTTTCTTTATTCCTATTAGAGAAGTACTTTATCTTTTGGCATTTTAAAACGTTAACAAGTAAATCACTCGTTTCAGGTACCATATACAACTGTAACGATAATTTGGAATTGATGCCGCTGACCGTCAGCTTATAATCACCTTAGAAACTTTGAATTTGACTGCCTTCAATCCTTTACCAGCCGTCACAATGTTCTGTTTTCATGAAGCAACAAATGTTTCGCAACAGCATGTTTCAAGTGTCAGACAGGAAACACTTCATTAATAATTTTTTGTCTTATCTTAACAACAAGTAGTTTGTGTCTAAAGACACAAGGTAAATACTGGACAAAATATTTGTTTTTACAAGCCCACACTTTAAGCAATGAGTTCCTTTACCTAACACAGGAATTGCCATAGAATGGTTATACGTATTTTAAGACATTGAAGATACTTCAACAAATAAATGTTTGTCCGTAAGCAACATTTTAATGTGTCTAATGACACAAGTCTAACAAAGGAAAAAGTGACAGAATATGCGTGGAGCATTGCATGCTATATTTAAGAGTTTTGTTGATGTTTTAATTTGTGTGTTTCTTAACTTGTAATTTTTAATGTGTTCTAATATTTTAACTGATAAATTGTGTTTTGTGTTGTTTGATGAGGATTTCGATGTTGTTGTATGATGTTTTGTGCCAAATGTGGACTGAAGAAGAAAACAAAATAGGTTTCCGAAACATGTACCCGTAGAATTTTTCTGTAAGTAAAGTATTGATTTGGCGGGAAATTTAAAGTTATACTTCTTGTTATACCTGGATCAGTCGAGGCTTGGTAGCCTCAGGGAGTGACACATGTTTCATATCGCCTCTAATTGCCATGGATAGTTTTCGCGATCAGCATTATGCAATACAGTTTTGTGTTCTGTCAAACAAAAATGCATCTGCAACCTACGACGATTTGAGGAGAGCCTATAGGGAGTCTGTAATGTCTCGTCGTGCCCGTTTTCCTTGGCATAAGGCTTTCAAAGAGGGCTGGGAAAGCGCTGAATTGCAGGGAGGAAAGGTGCACCAGTTACAGAGACTTCGATCAAGACGGCAGGTGCCATTATTCAGGAAGACTCACGTCTGACTGTCAACAGCTTCCACACATCCTAGGGATATCAGTTGGGAGCAAATTGGTACAGGATCACATGTCCAAAAAAATGAAGAAACTTGATTGGACAATGGAAGCTTACTATTTGGTTTAGTCATGGTTCCGTATTGATTGTTAGTTAAATATATTAAAAGGAAGAGAGACTCCGCATGATCAATTTTTTTTATAATCAAAACACAATGGGTTACATTATACCCATATGGTGTGTGTGTTTTGATTATAAAAAGTATTGATCAGGCAGAGTCTCTCTTCCTTTTAATATATTTAAATGGAAGCTTAACCATGACAACTCCAGGCCGCATGTCGCCAATGCTGTTACAGGGTTCCTGGCACAACAAGGCATCTCTACGGTACCTCATGCACCTTATAGATCTGACTTGGCCACGTGTGACTATTTCCTCAACCCTGTGCCGAAAAAGAACCTTAAGGGATGTCGATTCGACAAAGAGACCAGGGAATTACAGCTTTAAAGGCGATTCTGAAGAGGATGTCTAAGAATGGCTTCCTGCACGTCTTCCAGAAATGGCAAAGGAGGTGGGACAAATGCATCACACTGAAAGGGACAAACGTCTGTATGTGCAAATCATGACAATAAATGGTTGTATGAGCATTAGTGCCACTTTTATTCGAACATCCCTCGTACCTACCAAATTTCCTGGCATATCTCTGCATCGTTTAACTCCATATTGGAATTTGTTAGGTCCGTATTGACAAATGACTAGTAACCCAAAATCAGAAGGAATCTCCGTCAATCAAGTATTGATTGACGGAGATTCCTTCTGATTTTGGGTTACTTTCCTGGCATATTCGTCGCCATGGCACGATTGTCAAACCCTACTTTTCAAATAATAAATTGGTTTTTGAAATTTCACGGCATAATCGTCGCATAGTACATTGGTGGTTGAATACGCTGCCGTGGGCTTATAACTAGAGCCCTGCGTGAATGCGTATATCCGCAAAATTTTTCGCCATGCGGATATAGTTTGCATAGATGTGGGGATAACGGATAAACTGCGGATAATGTTTGGACTAAATTTGCGGATACTTTTTAGAATACAATCCGAAGTTGTTGAATATCATTACTAGCACCCCAATGTTTATGACATATCATATTTTTCCGTTATGTTTTTTTTTTTCTTGACAAATGTAAGATGATATGAGCATTAGTGCCACTTTTATTCGAACGTCCCTCGTACCTACCGTATTTCCTGGCAAATAATGTCATTAAGCACAATTAACGCTTTGAACTGAAAAGGGTTGCAATTCTGGCTATAAAACATTCATTTAAACATAGCACATGAAATACATAGCTTAGGGAAATGACTTTCTCTGCAAATGTCTAAATGTGTTGCTTTAATATTTTATCTAATTGAAATATTATTGTAATGCCAGTAGATTCGGATAACAAACGTGCGGATAAAAGTCGTGTGGATGCGGGCCGGATACGCATAACAGTCGTGCGGATGCGGGGCGGATGCAGATAACGTTTTGTTTATCCGCGCAGAGCTGGCGTGATCTTGTCAGAAGAAAGGAGTCTGTCTCTTGGTGCCTGCAGGCTATGACATGCTTTGCGAGCAGCCAGCACACGGCATGCTCGTCAGCAGCTGCAATCAGCGCCAGTCCATGGGATTGAAACTTGTACGAACTCGTTTCTCCTGCAATCTGGCCCTGGAGTGACAAGCTTCAATAAGCCACTACAAAGTGCTATTAGTCCCAGATTGCCTACATAAAATCTGGCCTGACTGCTATCGGTGGAAACTTATGCAAGGGATGCCCCCAGTTAGAGTAAAATATTTGACAGGTTGCGTCAGTCTAGCATCAGCCACCTCTGTAGAAACATCACTACAAGGACCTGTGTGTGATGTTACGCAGATGATATTCACAATGGGAAAATACAAAAATTATACAGTGATGTTGAAGTTGTAAGAGAAATACACAAGATTATGAATTAAGATTGTGGTTTTTCTTCTTTGAATTTTATAATATTCTTTGCTTAATCATCGCAGCCTACTTTTCTTCTACGAATTTTAGGGTAAAAATTTGTGATGATTATGCCAGGAAATACGGTATATTTTTACCACATTATACAATAAATTGTATTGACATAGAGGCAGGGTGCCGAGCGATGACCTTTTCTCAAATTCCCGTATTTCCCGTACGAAAAAGCACCAAATTCCTGAATATTTTAGAATCCTCTAAGACTAGAGTTCGCATACCGAAAGGCTGAAAAATGAATCTTAAAGCGCGAATCAAGATTTACTGGCGTAAGTGTAACTGCATTTTTGGAGATACTTCCGCAGCCTGTGGGTGATGGCGAGATTTAGGCCAAATCAGTAAAGTGAGCAAAGCGCGCGCGAGTGAACTGTCTAGCAGATGGGATGAGATGCTACGAACACAAATAAAAAATTCCTCTCGGCACGCCGGAAGGCGGAGGTAGATTTCACCGGGCAGACTAGAGGATAGGCTAAAATAGGCGAAATATGCAGGTTTTCATAGGTGGATCAGACCTCATTTATTGAGAGAATGTATTTTACAATTGGAGGTTAATTAACCTTTTTTTCGTCTTTCTATGCATATTTTTAACATTTTATTGTCTTATGGGGATGGTAACTTTCTTGTCATATTTGGGGTTCATTTTAATACTTTTGATCACAATGTCCTTATGCAAGGTTTGGAACTGATGTGTAACTATCTAACAGTCTGTTACTTCTTCGCGCAAAATTTTATCTCCCGCAGAGATGTTGGTTGGTTCCTCAGTTTAGGGGCTGCGACAACGTGGTCATGTAACCCCGTGTACATTGGGTGTGTGTAGAGTCTGTCTGATAAACGGTGTTAATTGTGATGACTGTATTAGTCTCTAATTCAGTTAAGGTCTGCAGAAGGTCAATTTTAAGTAGTAGTACCTAATTTTGTACCAAATACTACCGTCAACGACACCTACTGTGAACTTGGCTGCTAGATTCCACCGCAACCAACAACTTGCAATGAACGTTGGAACTTCCCCTCCGAAGGAAAGCATGCTGAGGGATTTTTAGCGCTCTTAGAAAATCCGACGACTTTGGCCGGTTTTGAACCAGCGACCTTGGGCATAGAAGTTCAGCATGCTACCAGTTAGCCGCTTACCACATAGTCAGATGGAACAAGATGTTCCGTGCGGAACTAAAGAGCCTACGTTTCTTAAAATTAAGATTCATGCCAATGATTAATCTACAGTATATGAACCTATGTAGAATAATGACGAAATTAATTTGGTAATATCGGAATGTCTTAATTAGTTCGAAATACTGTATACTAGGCATAATGTAGCCTAATACAGCAATACAGTTGGCAGCCCTGGTGACTGAATATATTCTTAATTCCATCTCTTAAGGTACAGAATACAAAATATGGTTGAAGTCCAAAGGATGTTACATGGAGTTATACATTGGATCTATCAGCACACGTAAAAGCACGTTGGCAACAATGTCATGCGTATGCTGGTCAGAAATAATCGGAAATATTATGATATATTTTTGTGCCAATTTTGGATGAAATCCATTTTTTAGTATAGAAGTTATATGTATTTTAAAATTGGAGCTATCATCAGGCATAGAATCATGTTGGCATCACTGACTTATATTAATTACTCCAAATTAATCTAGAATGTCAGGTGCTATACGTATGCAAAGTATAGACCTGTTGGCTTGCCTACTTTCTGATATATTGATATTAGGGTAAAAAGTATAGACACCATTTATTAACAGTTGGCAGCCCTAATTGCTCATAAGAATACTTATAGTCATATCTGTTATATTACACATAGCACATACGAAATTTGGTTGAAATCCAACTGACAGTATAGAAGTTACATGTATTTAAAAATTGGTCCTATCAGCAGGCTTAGAATCAAGTTGGTAGAACTGACGTATATAAGATACTCCAAATTAATGTAAAATGTCAGGTACTATACGCGTGCATAGTTTAAAGCTGTCGGCTTGCATACTTTCTGATATATTGGTATTTGGATAAAATGTAGAGAGAACAATTATTAACAGTTGGCAGCCCTGGTGGCTCTTAATAATACGCTCAGTCATACCTGCTTATGTGCTTATATTACGTACATAATTTGGTTGAAATCCAATTGATAGTGTAGAAGTTATGTGCATTTAAAAATTGGACCTATCAGAAGGCTTAAAATTATTTTGGCAACACTGTCATGTATGGCCTCCTGGAAATTAAACTGAAATAGTATTATCTACATGTGTGCCAATTTTGGAATTGCTCCCATGTATGCCTTCCATGATATCCAACATGGAGCTCAAATTTCTAATGCGTTTTTTTAGCAGTTGGTAGCACTGACATCTTTTTCAAATATGGGCTTGAGATATTCCGGTATTCATCTTTACTCATACTAAATTTGGTTTCGATTGCTGCAGCCGTTTAGGAGTTGATAAGGACACACACACACACACACACACACAGCCAGCCAGACAGAAGGACAGACAGACAGACACATTTTCCCGGATCGATCTCATAAGTCTACTTTTTCCTCATTTTTGCAAAGTGTGAAAAGTAGGCTAAAAATGAATGTGATCTCGTCAATGGCGTTGTCTTGGCAACCTCTGATAGCTCATCACTGATCAATTTAGAAGCGTTGTCATGGTAACCTCTGATGGCACTTGGCATTTTCTTTAATTCCGAAATCGTTTTTCTCATCCCTTGGCGTAATGGTGGGTCATATCAAAATTTCTTTCAGACAAAAGTTTTAGGTAATTATTAGGGGAATATTTTCCATTTTGTACGGTTTTGATATTGTGCCTATTAAGAGAGATATGATTAATGTTTCCCGAAAAACCCACTTTTTTTCCACCCCTTTGGTCAATGGTTGGTGCTATCATAAAACTTATTTGACATAAATTTTTGGCACTTATCCGACACACATTATGAACTTTGAATGGATTCGATATTTCATGTATTAAGAGAGTTATAGTGATATATCACTTTTTCGAAAAAAGCCCCCCATTTTCACCCCCTTTGACCGATTTTGCCCATTAACGAACTCGACCAAGAATTTAATGGGATACTAATTAAGTAAAAAATTCAAAGTGATTGGGGCAAAATTACGGCAGTTATCGTGTCCACAAGAAACTGATATACATATAAATATATATATATATATATACATAAATTATATATAAACTTTTGAACTGACGGTGGTTTTGGGGTCTGGGGGATGTGAAACGCGAAGATATGTCGAAATTTTCCGGAAGTCGAAACATGGGACCCAATGCAATAGTTAGCTTTCTAATGAAATCTACCTAATACCGTTTACCTGGGGAGAGCTTATATAAATGACGGTTTTACTGAGGAGGGTTGAGAGAGTAGAGAATAGGAGTGTCACATAATAAATGTTTACGGGAAGTGACTGAATTGTATGGTACCATAACCGTATAGAGCTTCCACGAGTTAAAATGGCACCGAAGTTTATGCATAGCGAACTTCCGGTCCGCGAATCTCCATTTGATTTTCATTGGCAGTGAATGGTTCGTTCGTGATTATCTTCTTTATTATTTCGGACTGTGGTTTTGTTTTTAGGCGTTCAACTTATGAAATAAGATCTAGAGGGTTGGCCTTTCATGAATATTCCAAAGACAAGTGTTTCCTAAAAGATTAATTAGTAAAACTTCGCATCAGAGACGACCATAACAAACAGCTTGCTTACAAAGTGTGCGATTTGCACATTTCAAACGGCAGTGGTCTAACATATCTTAGACTACAATAATTAAGTTGGTGCAAATTAGATATGTTATATGTGAGAATATTATTAGAATTTGCTATCCGGTTGTTATATTAGTATATTATGCATTAACGTGGCCCGTTTAAATGCTAAATTGTGATGGATGCTACGAGTTATAGGCTATTCGCCGTACTGGTAGGCCTAAAATTTACTAACAACGCATAGTTTCTTCTTTAATATTTATTTAATCATTATAATTATAATAGCCTATCTATTAACACTTATTTAACCAGTAATCATTTTATAATCCTATACATATTCCAGGTATTGCAAGAAAGCGATATTTGATAGCACATGCGGTTCCACCTTAAAATCCAAGCGTGCCCAGTTTTCAGTACCTATGAAAAATATTACCGTAAGTTAATAACCCAAACAAGTGGCGACATTTTTTTTTTTTGAAATGCTCATTTACATCTTCACCCTAGTCTACGTAAAGTACCATACGGTAATCACTGAAAGGGTAGGGGGGATATGACCTCAATTTCACAAACGAACGAACCTCATTTTACATGAATTATGGAACCCGAATCCTAATGGAGGTATAGATTGTCTGCATTTAGAAATATGTTCGTCAATAATTTAAGACAAGATGCCAGAAAACTAAATACAAAAAGCTGCGTGCCTACTACGTTGTAAAGTAGCTCCGTTAAAAAAAAAAAAAAAAAAAACACCCCGCCAAGATTATACGATGTGCATACAGTTAAATGCAATCATCCAATAGATAGATTTTATGAATTCCATTAATTATTTTTATGCCTAGGAAGGTCGGCCAACGCTTTGCCGTCCTCACTTCCCAGGAGCGTCTCACCACAGGATGGATATAATAAGAGGGTCGCACTACGTACTGACGCCGAGACGCTCCGCACCCTCCTACTGATCTTAGCTTGGACTGGCTGGGCAAAGCATGCATTTGACGTTGGCTAGGTTCTCATCCCGCTTAGCGCTCTATCGGTGGCGCAAATTGCGGGTGGCAACGCGGTCTGCAGGCGAAATATCAGACTGAGCAGGAGGACTCTACCGAGCGTTCGGGGGCTAAGAAGTCAGGCATTATGAGACTTTTCAAGATTTCCCGTATCAAGTGCGAATTTCCCGTATTTTTCCCGGGTCACTAAAATTCTCGTATTTCTCGTATCGCTCGACACCCTGTAGAGGCCATCCAGTTACTTTATAATTAATGTTATGAGGTTTATGGTGAAGTGTTAACATTCTCGCCTGCTGTTCCCAAGGTTGCAGGATCGAATCATGGCATTTGAGGATGTGCAAATGTGAAAGAGCCGTGTGTAGATTTACTGGCACGTTAGATACCCCGTTTGGGGCAAAATTCCGGCACCTCTGCGTCTCTAAAACCCTCAGTAGTTAAAAGGGACGTAAAAACAATAACATTATTATTATCATCATTATTCATTCGTCAATACTGATCATACAGTATGGCTAATACTATTTCACTCTATGAAAACAAAAGCAGGTTGATTGAATGTTGTGGCTTTAAGAGGCGGAACAGCACGGTCATCTGCCCCTTAAAATGCAGGTTATGGCTATATTCACACACAGGCAGGCAGCCGAAATGAAATTCCTGAGGAGTATGGTACAGAAGACTAGGAGAGATAGAGTGAGAAATCAAGACATTCGAAAGGAAGTCAATGTACAGAAGCTGAATGATAAGCTGGAGCATAAGAGATTGAGATTGTATGGACATGTGAAAAGGATGATGAAAGAATGCTGAAACAAGTGATGCAGATACGGATGACTGGAAAGAAGAGGACGAGGAAGACGAAGACCTAGAGTAAGGTGGATGGATTTAGTGAAGGACAGTGTGAGGAAATGGAACCTGGAGTGGAGTTCAGTTGGTTGAGGAGGGATGGAGGGAGGGGAGGGGTGTTGTAATTGCTCCGAGCCGGCCCAAGCTGGAAAACGGAAATGTATGATGATGATACAGACCTAAGAGCTATCAGGCACCTTTCGTCCAGTATTTCTGCACTTTCCAAATAAGTAGCTAGTCAGGCCAAACAAAGACTGTCGGGCTACATCCAGTTTAAATGGAAAACTTCTTAGTGTCTACCATTGCAAACAAAATCTATATAGGTTATAAAATGCTAAGGAGTATTTTAATACAGCAAATTTTTCTAGATATTATGCCATGTATGTTGGGGTTTCGTCCAGATGTATCGATTGAGCTCATCAGTAGATTATGGTACACCTTGTCCAGACCTCTTGTGGAATAGCAACTACTGTACTTGCTATGTCCCATCTATGAAGCGCATTGCAATGCTTCTTGGCAAAAGGAGCTAAGAGCTTTCAGCTATCTTTGACAAAACTCAAACTCCTCAACCAGATAGAGTTGGGAGATGTGGTTTGCGCCAAAATCTTCTAAATTGTCTGTTAAGTTCAGGAAAAATCATAAATTGCTTAATATGCAGAGGGCAGGGGGCACAGGGGGTTCTTTTATGTGGGATAAGAAAGTTCGACCTAGCCAGAACTGTGTTGCTTCAACCTACGGAACACCAGCCAAGTGGTCTGGAGCGTATCAGGCTTGATCGAATGAAAATCTATATACTGTATGTATTTCAATAATATTACATAGCCAAGCCATGAACTTGCTACTATTTCATGCCTTGATGTTCCTAAGATATCACGCACACATTAATCTGAATAACTCTCCTGTCACAGCCTGGCAGTCACCCAGTGAACACCCGGCCCACACTAGATCGACCACCGCAGCCAAAGAGCGCACCTTACCAAAGCTGCACAGCATATAGATGAGGCGAGACGCTCTAGTCGGACCACACAGAGAACACTCGACTCACAGGATATTTATACAGCTGGTCCTTAGTCCACTGATGACTAACGGAAGAAGTGGATCCTTGATAATGCCGGACATAGTTTTCGGTGAAACGTCGGGAGATAACATCCTGCCTCGACCACGGCCTACAAGTCGTCACAAGTCGGGACGACTTGTACATAGTTATGAACGCCGGCCATGATAGCCTAAGCTGTTACATGAGATTTTTATCATTTTAGTTTTACACTTGCTCCCCTTCATGGTTAAAGGGGAGGTAAAGTAACCTGGCACACACCCATGGCTTGAGTTCAGTAAAAAGTGTTAGAACATATGAGTAGTGTAGTTTAAGCGAGATTTGACTGTTTAGAAACTATTTTCCTTTGGAAACAGGAACTGAAATACCCCAATATAACAGGCATTAATATTGACAATAAACCCTACAATGTAGTGTGCCATGCTAACATAGATTAGGGGCATACCAAACGAATGAACTGCTTACCACTATGCATCCTCTTAATATGCACTTTGAGTTTCTGAGGCTGACAGAATTTTCTTCCACAGAAGTCACACAATGGGCGAGCCCGTTGAGGATTGGCAGCACATCCGTAAGTTCGATGCATCTCTAGGTAGTTCAGACGCAGGAAAAACTGGAATCAATAATACCAAGACTTTAAGATGATACATTATATTTCAACCCATTATTATTGCCATTTCTACAGGGATTGGAAAGCAGGAACGTTTTTATTGTCAGTTGGCCCTTCCTGATACCAACTTATGACAAGAGTTATTGAGAGGCGATGAATGAAGGTGAATTACAAAGGACAAGGAGTTGGAGGAAGCAGTCTTGGCCTGTGAGAAGGTACCATCCTGCCATTTGCCCGGAGTAGAAAATTGGAAACTATGGAACATCATTTCAAGAATGGATCAAACTTCTGGTTTACCAAGCCTTGCATGGTAATGCCTAAACCTACTCTGGCTGGTTTTTATTGATACATTAACAATATTAATTAAGCAATGGCTTTAGGGCATAGCTCCCCATGGAGCAGTCCTATCTGTTATGTAAGACTTGAGAATGTCACTACAGTCGGAATTCAAAACCGCAACACTGTGGATGCATTGGCTAAATGGACATCAGGAGATTTGGGTTTGAATCCCTACTGCAGTCATATTTTCAAGTCTTACTCAGCAGATATCAATCTCAAAGTAATAGATGCAAATACACCAGTTGCCATTCACGAATGCAAGAATTATGTTTCAGTGTATCATCCATTAACATTTATTAATATACCACATTCGCCTTTATGTAATTGTAGCATTTCAACAGCATCCATGGAGATTTTAATATGGACCATAATGACTTGATACCCCATGTGCTATGTAGAAGGTTAATATAATTTCAGGGACAATGAGTTATTGTTCGTTGTTGATTCTTTAGGGGCTTTGCAATATTGTGGTCATGTAGCCTTGTGTACTTGGGCGTGTTTAGAATTTGTCTGATAACCTGTGTCACTGTGATGACAGTACTAGTGTGTGTATTTGTAATTGAGGTAGGATGTGGGTAGGAAGTGGCCGTGGCCTAAGTTAGATACCATTCCTCCATTTGCCTGGAGTAGAAGTGGGAAACCATGGAGAACCACTTCAAGGATGATGTAGGAATTGAACCGCCTCTACTCAGTTTTGTCTCGCAAAGCTGAGTGTATCCTGTTCCAGCCCTGACCAGAATTAAATTTCTTGGCAGAGCTTGGAATCGAACCCAGGCCTCTGTGGTAACAGCCAAGAATGCTAGCCACTACGCAACAAGGCGGACTGATGAGGAATCAATTATTGCTTTATTTTGTTCCAAAACGGACAACAGATACCTTTTCATGTACCATAATTATGATGATGTACAGTTGCTCTATCAAAATCTGAGCGCACTCTTGGTAGAGGTAGATTCATTTCGTGACATCTCTGACTGTATGGCAACTGAGTGAACAGCGCAGACGTGACCAGCTCCATCAATTTGTGTGATTACGAGTGTTTTTTAGTGGGATATCCATGTGTATCTTGTGTGAGATTGTCAAGTGTAAAACTCTTTATTGACTGATACTAGTGAATCTACTGACAACTATTTCCTTAACGAGTCATCCCGGGTTTATTGAAAACGTAGGAGTGCGTCACCAAGCTTAACCATGAGCGCTTGTGAAGAATGCAGGGAAGTGCTAGGGAAGGCTTTCAAGGTAGAGTATATAACTTGTGAAAAATGGTACCATAAGAAATGTGTTACCAATTTAAAAAGGTTTACAGAGTGGAACTGCCAAAAGTGTGTGATTAACAAAAGTACACGGAAATCAAGCCCAAGTAATAAAACCACCCCATCATTGCACAACATATTCTCCCTACTACAAGAACCAGGGGCGGATCTAGGGGAGGGCGATGAGGGCGACCGCCCTGGGCCCCGCGCCATGGATTGTTTTTAAATTTAATTAATTAATTATACTTTTCAATACTTTTTGATACTAGCAACCCGACCCGGTTTCGCCCGGGAACAGTTATGAATGCATTACGTAATAAGCGCTTTTCTTTATCAATGTCAACGAACAACGACCAATATCCGTTTTACGTGTCGGTATGATGGGTTAAAATCACTGACTGGACTATTAATTATATTATCATGGAGATGCATGTGCAACAAATTCTTGTCAGACGTAATTTAAGAATGGCGAGGTGCATGAAACACAAATCCACCTTCCATCCAATCTTAACTTGACTGTGAATTTTGCGGAACAAAAAGTTCACAGGCGATATGAAGAAAAGCCGAGTTGCACTTCCAGGGAAACTCCAAACACAACCACTCTTCTCTAAAGTGTAACTCAGCACGACTCGACAGTTTGCTGCTGGCTGTATCTGAGGCAATAAGCTCGTCAGCTAGCTAAGCTGTGACTGGGGTGATAGACTCGCCCCTAGCTAGCTCGTAAACTGTCGCCTCAGTAACTGAATGGAGATTGTTGGAAGAAATGAAAACGTAAAAACACTTATAGTAGGCGATGTATTGAAGATAGAGATATGCTCTCCCGGGCTTTTTTGTAGAACTTTTCATGCTGAATAATTCTTACACTCATAGTATATAGATATTTTTAACGGTTTGCCCAGTGTAAGCTTAAAAAGCACACGGACGCCAGTTTTTTTTTCGACCTTTTCACTGAAATCGTTAGTGCTTGACTTCCTTTGGTCATAAATAAATTATTTTCTACAGAAACCTTCCTCGAGATATCCTTTACAGAATGGTGAAAACCGCATCAAAATCCATTCAGTGGTTCTCGAGATTACCCGTGACATCCAAGAATCGGGGAATTCGTTTTATACTAAGTAGAGATTATACGTCAATCAGTATAATTTAATATAATATAATCCCCCTTACGTCCAATCTTAAATTGACTGGGAATTTTGCGGAACGAATAGTTCACAGGCGAAATGAGAGTTGCACTTCCAAGGAATGGCGAGGTAAACGAAACTCAAACCCCCGTTCCGTCCAATCTTAACTTGACTGTGTTTCACAGGGGAAATGAAGAAAACCCGAGTTGCACTTCCAGGGAACTCCAAACACAACCACCCTTCTCAGAAGTCTTAACCCAACACGACTCAAGGGTTTGCTGCTGGCTGTATCTGGGGCAATAGGTTCGCCCGCTAGCTAGGCTGTAACAGGGATGATAGACTCACCCTTAGCTAGCTCGTAAACTGTCGCCTCAGTAGTTGAATGGACATGGTTGGAAGAAATTGAAACGTAAAAACACTTATGGTGGGCGATGTATTGAAGATAGGCATATGCTCTCGTGGACTTTTTTGTAGAACTTTTCATGCTGAACAATTCTTACACTCATAGTATTTAGATATTTTTAACGGTTTGCCCAGCGTAAGCTTACAAAGCACTCGGACGCCAGGTTTTTTTTCCGACTTTTCCACTGAAATCTTTACTGCTCGGCTTCCTTTGATCATAAATAAATTATTTTCTACGGAAATCATCCTCGAGATATCCTTTACAGGATGGTGAAAACCGCATCAAAATCCATCCAGTGGTTCTCGAGTTTACCCATAACATCCCAGAATCGGGGACTTTGTTTTAAACTAAGTAGAGATTTTTTAAATTTCTTATTGTTGTGGACCCCACCTTATCAAATCGCCCAGGGCCCCGCAGGGCCTGGATCCGCCACTGACAAGAACTGACAGAGGAAGTACGAAGAATGAAAGAAGACCATAAAGTGCGAGAGACTGATTTAGGGAATTCTCTTGAACTCTGCCACAAAAGATTGGATGACACAGCACTTTTAATTGCAAACCAGCAGAAAGACTTAATTAAATGTACCGATCAGATTAAAAAATTAACACAAGAAAATTCCATTCAAAAAGAAAAGGTCAAGGTATTAGAAAACCGTGTTGGAGACGTGGAGCAATATTCACGAAGGAATACTATCGAAATACATGCGAGTTC
This sequence comes from Meconema thalassinum, assembly GCA_946902985.2. Taxonomy (NCBI): domain Eukaryota; kingdom Metazoa; phylum Arthropoda; class Insecta; order Orthoptera; family Tettigoniidae; genus Meconema; species Meconema thalassinum. The sequence goes on from OX336390.1 coordinate 348,186,717, forward strand.
CAGATATACCAAATGAATCCGTCCAGGACACTGTGAAGAAAATCGGACAGGCTCTGGATTTACTAGTATAGAGCACTCCCGATAATTTGCGGTAATTAATACACGAACTTGAACGAATTATGGAAAACCTCAAATTATCCGCAGTTATGATTTCACCCCTATGCTGCCATGTTCGACTGTAGTCGAATGGCAATCACACTCCGTCCGCTGCCGTATTTGATTTTAGTCCACGGCCTCAGAATTTTATAACCGCTTGATACAACGTTCTTCTGACGTCATAGGTGAACTTCTAGTAGTGCCCGTTATCACCGTGCAAAATTTCAGGGTGATATCGGTAATAGTTTCGGAGATATAGAATGCCGGTGAAATATTTCGCACCGACGCCATGTTGGATTGGTGCGACGAAATAAAATTTCAAGGGCACGGTCGGGGTTGGAGGGAGGCGACACACACACGGACAAAAGGTGATCTCATGAGCCTATTTTTTTTTTTTCATAAATGAAAATAGGCTAAGAATTGCGATCAATTAGAAGGAAAAGCGGTGATTATGACTAAAGTCATCAATTAGATGGGGAAAAAATGAAATAAAGTCATATACATACATTAAAAAAAATCTTCCACTTTTTCATTTGTAAGTTTTGCCTTTTTTTTTTTTTTTTTGCAGTGTATGTGCAGCCACTAGAATTATTTATGTCATAATAGTACTTTTCAGTGGTCTTGAGTATGTATGTAATCCGAAAATAAAGTTAGTTGAGGTAAGAATAATAATTAATTTTTCAGTGCTTAATTCAATCTTTTGAGAGTAAAGTTCAAAATTTAATTCCGCAGCATAGGGGAAACCCGGGAAACTGGAGTGGAAACTTGATGATGATGACGAGGGATTAAGCATAGTAAAAACAAAACGATTGGTTATAATATTGAAATGTATTTTTTGAACACGCAAAAAAATTATTATAAAACACTATAACATTGTATTGTAATTTACACTATGCTAGAGGTGTGTGGATTACGCCAACATTAATATCTAAGAAAAAAGACTGTGATCACTTTCTGTTTCTTAGATCATTCATTTTTTCTAATTGTAGATTGTACATTTCTGAAGAAAACAATATGACAACGAAATTTCATCTTCATTTTCTACAAAAGAGATAAGCGCGACTGTGGGAACTTTCGGGATTTCCGTTGCATCACTCCCGCACTCGATATCTACTGGATCTTCGTTTTCCTCACCGACGGTCAAATTCCGTACAATATCCTCCTCACTTTCATGTCTGAAACCATAATCGTCTTTATCGACGTCTAACTACCGAATGTCACTTTCTTCTGCATCTTGGCATTCATCCAGGTTATGCCTTAATGTCATCGTAGTAAGACCACCTTGTCCGTTCGAAATATCGTCGTCACAGAAGCCGGCAAACGCTTGCTTTTGTGCGAGTGTAGTAGCGGTAATTTTCTCCCATGACTTGTTGACTGCATGAAAAGCATCCAGCAAACACGTTCTCGGCGTCGTGCTTGTTTCCTACATCAGGCAATAATCGCTCTTTAGAATACGCTGTCCGCGCATTTACCCTTCACAACTCACAGGTCAGCGACCTTGGAGTGTGGCTGTTGAGAAAGGGAGGGTAGGTTCTGAGTGAAAGTCCATTCCTCTTTGCACTCTCTCGGCATGGATCATAAAATAATCCCGTGCTATACCCCGTTCGGCGACATTCTTGTATGTTTCCAAGATTGCAGCATTCCGGTAGCAGTGCTTAAGTAGGCCTAATTTTACATCGCTGAGAAACGCAGTCATCTCATTTCTCAATGATTTTGTCTCCACGCATCATATCGCATTAAAAATTGTTTAAACTACGGAGAGATTATATTATTTAGCAGGATGATTATTTCTGTAAGAAATACTACATTTAAAAAATACTCTTGGAGACCCGCGTATTATCCGCACGCGAATTATCGGGAGTACACTGTAAGTCCAGAAATGATAGATGCCTCTCATCGCCTTTCAAAAGCCCTGAACCAAACACACAGGGGCATCATAGTGAAATTTGTGAGGAGAACCGACAAGGAACACTTCATGGAACGACGGAGAATCAAGAGGAACCTCTCTACTAGACACTCAAACCTTTCTGGCAACAACACAGTGTACATAAACAAGAGCTTGTCCCCTCAGGCACAAAACACACGCAATGAAAAGGAAGGAAGGAAGCTTGTAGTTTAACGTGACCGTTAATCTCGCGATCATAAGCCACGGGACCTCCGTTTTACGTGGAATCCGAACCACAGGACATGGCATTTCACATCGAAAATCTCACGTGCATTGACCGGGAATCGAACCCGGTCCGCCTTGGTGAGAGGCATACAGCTTGACCGCTGCGCCACCACGCCCCCCCACACACATGCAATGAGAAAAACTACGTATTCATTTGGGTAAAACTATGCATTCATTAAAATGCGTAAGAATCAAGGTTCTAATGCAATAATTATTAATCGTGTAGAAGACAGGTAAATTGTAAATATGATATCTAGTTCTACATTTCCTACTTACTATGAGAATGTGCGTTGTCCAAACACCAAATTGGACAAACTGAACACAAACATTCTAGTCAATGATGACTTCCTAGTTATAGCTCTCACTGAAACATGGCTAGATTCGAGTGTTTATGAGGCCGAGATCTGTAGTGAGAAGTACAGAGTGTACCGTGTGGACCGTGGACCTACCAGGGGTAATACGGGAAGGGGAGGTGGTGTGCTAACAGCCGTCAGGGAAGGATTAACGGTACCGGTACTGAAGGTAGAACAGATTTCAAGTGGTTACGAAGGCTTACTTCTAAAATTAAACGTTCAAGGAAAGACGTAGTTTATTGTTAACATTATACCTCCGTCCTCAAAGCTGGAAATGCATTCTGAAGTATTCCAATGGCTAGAATCACACTACGAGGCTCATGACAATCATTTACTAATTGTTGGGGATTTCAAAATACCAACAATAAGCGATAACAATAACGATTTAAACACAACTCAGCAGAGTCGAGAACTATTTTTTTTATATGATCTAATATAATTAAGTGCAAAACAGCCACAGTAAAACGTTAGACTTAAGTTTTAACCAGTCAGAGTATAACGAATGTAAAATGGACACAAAACTCTGAACATCTACTGTCTGAGGATGTCCACCACCCCGCTCTGAATATAGAAATGTAGGCCACATCTGCAAATAAAAAATGCAAAAGCGACTATCAAACATCTCACAGTTTAAAAACTCAAACTTTGAAAATCTATTCACAGGTCTAAGGGACTTGAACTGGGACTGTTTATACTCGATCCTATACGGGGTAATTAAAGAATCGGTCCCTCAAAAATAAAATCGCAGAACAAAAGAGAGTATCCTCTATGGTTTACAGATGCCATAATTAAGAAATTACACGAGAAGGAATTTTATAGGAAAGGAAGAAGATTGTCGCAATCAGTTTAAAACAATACGATCTGAAATAAAAACAGCAATTAAATCAGCATATAAAAGGCACATTGAATCTATTGAACAGAATATCACTGATAATACAAAAACCTTTTGGGTGCATGCCAAAAATAAAAGGTAGAATAATGAAATGAAAATGCACAGCCTGCTTCCAGTCTCCGACCGGGTCAGGAATGGAATGAATGAAGCCCCCATCTAGCGGCGAGGATATGAACTGTGCCGGCTGCCGAAGCCTGTCACACTCCTCTGGGGCAATGATTAAATGAATGACAGATGAAATGAAATGATAGTGGAGAATGTTGCTGGAATGAAATTTTGACAGGGAAAACCGGAGTACCCGGAGAAAAACCTGTCTGCCTCCGTTTTGTTCAGCACAGATCTCACATGGAGTGACCGGGATTTGAACCACGGATCCAGCGGTGAGAGGCCGGCGTGCTGCCGCCTAAGCCACGGAGGCTCTAAAAGGTAGAATAATAAAAGTTGTGATTCATTTTGCCACGAAAATAAAACATACGATAATTTTCAAGACATAGTTGAGGATGTTGTGTCGTATTTCTAATTGGTTTACTCACCCAATAAAGCACAATGCTGCATGTCTAGCGATACATCTATCACTACCAACACTTTGCACATTGACAAAGTCACCTTACGTGAGGTCGAAGTAGCTATAAGAAAACTGAAGCTTAAAATCCTCAGCTGGACCAGATCTTATCCCGCCATATGTAATTAAGGGCTGTGCAGACGTTCTTAAGCACCCTCTCCTTTTCATATATAACTTAATTATTAAAACCTCCACATTTCCATCTACTTGGAAAAAAAAAGAGAGCTAAGTATGTCCAATCATAAAATCTGGAAATCCAATGCTAATTAGTAACTACTGCCGATATGTATATTGTCAGCGGCAGTAAAGATTTTCGAATTAATTTTGTACCAAAGAATTTCTATTTATATCCAAAAAGCAGTATGGTTTCCTCTCCCGACGTTCGACTATCACATATGGTCATTTTTTACTGAATAAGTGTCCAGAACATTAGACGTAGGACAAATGGATGTTGTATTCACAGACTTTCAGAAGGCATTTGACAAAATTAACCACGATATCCTCCTGAAAAATCTCAAAATCTTAGGATTTTCTGATTTACTTATATGCCTCTTCAGCTCTTACCTTAAAGGCAGGACGCAATAAGTGTCATTTCATAGAAAGAACTCACAAGAATTTGAAGCTAATTCGGGAATAGATGATCAGGGTTCGAACCTTGGACATTTTGTTTTTCTAATCTTCATAAACGATCTACCTCAAAGAATAAAGCATTTCAATTGTCTATTGTATCTGACGACTTCAAAGTATATAGAAAAATATCTATATCTACCGACTGCGACTTACTTCAAAATGACCTGAACAGTATTATGGAATGGACTACAGAAAATATATTAGGATTAAACGTAGAAAAATGTCTCTCAATGTCGTTCACCTGGAATATAAACCCTATTGTTTTTAATTACAAGCTAGGTTGCAGAGTCCTGAAATCCGTTAATGAAAACAAAGATCTCGGGGTGTTGCTAGATAAAGAACTAACATTTACTCCCCATATTTTGAAAATGATAGTTGACTCAAACAAGACACTGGGATTTGTTATCAGGAATACAAAACCATTCTAAAACATAAGCACGTGTATCCATCTGTACAACACACTAGTCAGACCGAAACTAGCTAGCATTATATGGAGTCCCAGATGCAAGATATGTACCTCAATGATTGAAAACACACAAAAGAAATTCCTAAAATATCTACATTTTAAAAAGAACAGCCAACTATCCTCACTTGATACCATATCAGGAACTGCTAATAAATTTTGATGTAGACAGTTTAGAAATACGAAGAAAAATAGATGCTATGAAATTCCTTTTCAAAATTATAAACAATTCAATTGATGAATCCCAATTTATTTCTCTCTTAAATTTCCACTTACCACGCATCAATTCAAGAAACAATATCTTATTTGAAATTAAAAGAACCAGGACATCTGCCTACAAAAACTCACCGCTGTAATATTTTCAAAAATGTTGTTCGAAAAAATAATGCCTTGACAGTATTTTTGATGGAATTTCTAACTACTCTCCAGAAATAATGTTTCAAACCTTGCAAATTGTAAATAATGAATTCTTACCACTGAGTCATTCTACCTAGTCAAACTTGTATTACATTAATTTGTATTATACTGTTTTAATTTCACACCTAGATATTTTAATTAGTTTTATTTAGTTTAGGTTTAGTTTAAGTTAGTTTACTGTAACTTATAAGATAACATACTGTGTAATCTTCATGCCACTGTAATTAGGATGAAAATCCTGTTGTGCGCAAATAAATAAATGTAATGGCAAGCTTAGGGGGCTGCGTAGCACAGTCGGTAGAGGCGCTGAGCTTCTAACTGAAAGGGAGTGGGTTCGATCCCCACCCAGGTAGTGGATTTTAGAAGCAAAACTACCACTTTCAGAAACGCAAATGGCCCTGGGGTTCACTCAGCCTACACCAGAAATGAGTACCAGGGTAATTCCTGGGAGCAAAGACGGCCGGGCGTGGTGCTGACAACTCCATCCCATCTAGTGCCGATGTCACAAAAAGTGGAAGCCTCTACCTTCCACTACTCTCAGGGCCTCCATGGCCTGTACGGAGTTGGCTTTGTTTTGCTTTGTAATGGCAAGCTGAGAACGAGTCTCAAGTCTAGCACACTGCACACGGTGACCAGCAAGTTGGTGTCCCGCCTGCGTGCTCAGACTGAAGATAATACTCCAACTGTCATATCCTTAGAATTTGCTGACGAATTATAATGATTCTTTCACTATGACTCTACTAGTAATGCCTTAAACAATGAACAGCAGTAATAATTCATGCAAGAGACAAATATTTTGGGTCAGATTCAGTCAAGTTTTTATCCACATCTAGAAAATGTTTGTAAATATGCTTTGAGTTTAATGCTATTTGGCACTTCCAAATCTGAAAGTATGATAGTTCCTAACAGTCTTGCGCATAATATTTCGCGGCTGGGAGCGATCAGTTTAGTTCGCAGCTCCTTAGCGAACTAGTTCGCTCTTTTAGTTCGTAGCTCCCATCTCGAATTTCCTGTAAGACAGATCGTTCGCTCGCCTTGCTACTGCCACTGCACGCGCTCTTTGTTTGTTATAGCAGTCTGTCACCAGTGATTGCTCATTCACACTGCTCTCCTATCAAGCAATACTGTAGGCTAATGTAACAGTTACTATGCTCGCTGCACATGCAGTTCGTCTATTAGATAATGACATGTTGGGTGTGTAGTAATGTGTTTTACATTTTGATATTCGAAATTTAAAAAATACAAAAATATGAGTATTGAAACATTAGTGAAATTCCTTATTCCTTCCTTGTTTCCTTTTATTCCTTGTAGGAACATAGGGCAGCTACAAACTTCTTCCATCTCACTCTATTGTTGGCCATCCTTTTAATTAGGGTCCATGTCTTTCCTTCTGAGAAAAATTCTCTTTCTTTTGTTTATAAAACCAAAAGTCGTCATTTGTTTATCATTAGTGAAACACCGGTACCGTACCTAAAAGAATAACAGTATGGACGATGTGTTCGTAGAAGCATACACTTATTATTCTCTTTTTTTTTTTGTTCTCGCGTGGGGTCGATAACCTAGATGTTAGGCCCCTTAAAACAACAATTATCATCATCATTTTTCGCGTATATCGGCGCGTCACCATCCGATTCCATTTCCTACTTGTCCCACAATTTTCGTTTCATTTCTTACTTCGTGATATTCATTATTTGGCTGCTTAAAACCGTTGGGTACATTATCTTTATGGCATGAATGGGAGGAATGGTTTTTTTTTTAGTTACGAGTTTTTGTCCATAAAAGTTTGCTTTTCTTTGTGAATCATCGTCATAATGTTCACTTCTTAAAAACAGGTAAAAGTAGTTGTATCACCATGTATCGAGAAGAATAAATATCAACCAGTTCATTAAAATGGAAATGTTAATCCAGTTCGCCGATTTTCTAAATAATTGGACATATTTTCAAATAATCCAAAATGACTAAGTTAAATAAAACTGTGGAATTATCCCCACATCTAAATCAGTTCACTATCAGTAATTTCAATTTATGAACCGCCACTGTATTACATCTTCTATATATATAAAGCACAAAGTTTGTCTGTCTGTCTGTCTGTTATGTATACAAATCTACACCGTTTCACCGATCTGAACCAAAATTTGTATACTTACCCTTTGGAACCCGACGAGTAACCCTGTCAACTTTAAATTTCGGACAGACCACCCCATTCCCTGCATTTAGGCCCTTTTGCACAAATCTACACCGTTTCACTGATCTGAACCAAAATTTGTATACTTACCCTTTGGAACCCTGCGAGTAACACTGTCCACTCTAAATTTCGGAAAGACCACCCCATTCCCTGCATTTAGGCCATTTCTTCCAAATCTACACCGTTTCACCGATCAGAACCAAAATTCGTATTCTTACCCTTTGGTACCCTGCGAGTAACACTGTCTGCTTGAAATTGCGGACAGACCACTCCATCCCCTGCATTTAGGCCCTTTGGCCCAAATCTACACCGTTTCACCGAGCTCAACCAAAGTTTGTATATTTGCCCTTTGGAACCCTGCGAGTAAAACTGTCAACTTAACATTTCGGACAGACCACCCCATTCCCTGCATTTAGGCCCTTTGGCACAAATCTACACCGTTTCACCGAGCTCAACCAAAGTTTGTATATTTGCCCTTTGGAACCCTGCGAGTAAAACTGTCAACTTAACATTTCGGACAGACCACCCCATTCCCTGCATTTAGGCCCTTTGGCACAAATCTACACCGTTTCACCGATCTGAACCAAAATTTGTATACTTACCCTTTGGAACCCTGCGGATAACCATGTCCACTTGAAATTTCGGACAGGCCACCCCATTACCTGCATTTAGGCCCTTTTGCACAAATCTACACCGTTTCACCGATCTGAACCAACATGTGCATACTTACCCTTTGGAACCCTGCGAGTAACACTGTCCACTTAAAATTTCGGACAGACCACCCCTTTCCCTGCATTTAGGCCCTTTGGTCCAAATCTACACCGTTTCACCGATCAGAACCCAAATTCGTATTCGTACCCTTTGGTACCCTGCGAGTAACACTGTCTGCTTGAAATTGCGGGCAGACCACTCCATTCACTGCATTTAGGCCCTTTGGCACAAATCTACACCGTTACCGATCTGAACCAAACTTTGTATACTTACCCTTTGGAACCCTGCGAGTAACACTGTCTGCTTGAAATTGCGGACAGACCACTCCATTCCATGCATTTAGGCTCTTTGCCCCAAATCTACACCGTTTCACCGATCTCAACCAAAACTTGTATATTTACACTTTGGAACACTGCGACTAACACTGTCCACTTAACATTTCGGACAGACCACCCCATTCCCTGCATTTAAGCCCTTTGGCAAAAATCTACAACGTTTCACCCATCTCAACCAAATTTTACATACATACCCTTTGGAACCCGACAAGTAACCCTCTCTACTTGGAAATTTGGGCAGACCACTCCTTCCCTGCATTTAGGCCCTTTGCTAAAAATCTACACCGTTTCACCCATCTCAACCAAATTTTGTCTTGCTCGACTGTGATTCATTATTACTATTACGTTAGTTTGTAAGTTTGACGTGCCAATTCAATAGTTGTAGTGTATGTATGTCCCCTATGCGTTCATATACCATTCATCCGATTGCGATGATACTTGGGTGAGTTGTTGTGTGGATTCCAGGGAAGGTTTCTAGCTACAAATTATGTATGTAACACAAAAGGGTGAGGGACTTAACAGGAAGTTTTAAATGCCACAGTAACCCAATTGCACAATGCCAGTTGTGATGATGATGATAATTGTTGTTTAAAGGGGCCTAACATCGAGGTTATCGCCCCTAATGGTTTGGGGGATTGTGAAAATGAAATTAATACTAAAACTAACTACAAAACTTATGGGCTAGAAGAAGATAAGGACAAAAGAAAGGAATAAGGGAAATAAAAGACAGGAGGAATGAAATGCCCTCAACCCTAGATAAATGAGAATTGAGGACTTGGAAGGAAGGAGAGCCACGAAATGCAGATAGGAAAGGGAAAGAGGACAGGGTCCGTCCCAAAGGCAATGGAAAAAAAGGTAAAACCGGACCCAGCTCAGGAAACCCTCAGGGTTGCCAGCTCCCAAACTCACCAGCCATGAGCCCTTGAGGATCTAGCACTATCCAGGGTGCACCAGAAGTGGTGGGGCTACACACACCCTGCCTCCTTGAGGGCCTTGAGCAGAAGACATGAGATATTACGAAAATAAAAAGAAGGCTGACACCTCGAAGAATGAGGCTATCAGGAATGATTAGACAAGGGCCAATTAAGGCGGGAAAGTGAAAGAGTCGCTATGCCTCGGATACCCTGATACCATCGGGGTCGGAAGAGAACAAGAGTTTGACCAAGGGAGGCTGACTGGAAAGAGAACTGAAAGGAGCCCGGCACCAGTAAGTAGAAGCAATGCCGGACTCAGCTGGGGTCCGTGGTCGCAAACCCAAGTCCCACAAGTTGTGAGACCCTGGGGGATGGAGGGTTGGAGGAGGGGGCAGGTGTGAGAATAGCTTGCTGATTCATCGCGTGGTGACATGAGAGGACTGTCCGGAGGCCGCCGTGTTACCTGGTATTGCTGACTATGCTGATGTTCATACAGGGCCTTTGCTCAAACCACTATAGTGTTACGAAAGAGTGAGTGATTCACCGGCCAATGTATAGGACCGGGAATCCCCCCCGAACGTCTGTCATCATATATCGTCATCAACTGCGATATTCTCAGGTCCGTGCAGCTTGGACCCGAGCAGTACTTCATAAGCTCTTTCACTAGACGCTTCGAGTATAGGCCTAAGCCAGAAAATAAGGTTCTGACTTTGGAAGAGATCGAAGGTAGAAATCTGAATTACCTATATCAGATTTAAAATTACACCATGTTTGTTTAGTAGTCATTTTTCATTACCTTATTATTATCATCATAAGGGCAAATGACCTAGATGTTACGTCCATTATACCACTAATCACCACACACAATACGTCTTCATCGCCTGTGAATTTTGAAATATTTCTATCACGGTAGTCTGTAAGTTTGTCGTGTCAATTCAACAGTAGTTTGATATACCCGTTCAGTAGTAGTCGTCTTCATTATCATCCTCATCAAAAGGGCAAATGACCTAGATGTTACGTCCATTATACTACTAAGCAACACCGCAGTCTACCTAGCCTGTGATTTTAAAAATATGTATTTCCATTAGATTGTAAGTTTGATATACCCGTACAGTAGTAGTCTTCATAAATAAATATAATTTATCACGTTGAGTGTTAAGGAGACTGAGATATTATCATCATTCCACCGGGCGAAGCCGGGTACTACTGCTAGTTACAAATATAAGGTAGTTATTACCTATTAGTGTGTTAGCACTAGTAGTGTGTTATACTGTTATTATTATAAACCAACATTGAACAATCGCCACGCCAAAACTTTACAATCTTGCCACTAACAATAGATACACTCAATCAACTGAACTGACTGAACGAAAGAAAGCGCATGTGATTGTGCAATGAGTGTTGACGTGATGTGCTGATGAACTACAGCGACCCCGCACTCTCGCCCTGTTACAAGTCTGCCAGCGGAAAAAGATCGAACGAACTAACAAGCGAGGGATCTGGGAACTAGTTTGGTAGTTCGTCTGTGAGACCCGCTCTTCCGAACTAGTTCGTTCGCGAACTACACAAGACTAGTTCCTAATTTCTCTTTGATTGTCTTAATTGTGGCACCTTTTAGGCAAGACAAGTAAAGACATTTAATCAGTGGCGGCTGGTGGATAATTGTTCTGGGTGTTGCACTATTTTCATTAAGGAGGGGTGGGATTAGGGCAAAAGACTGCTTGATATCAGAGAAAACTGTACTCAATTGCTTGGTCAAACGGATGTACCTCATTCATCACGAATGTCGCATTTCTGAGAACATCACATTGCCATTGGATTAACTGGATTATAAGTTAGTCTACAGTACATGAAAACCTTCATGAGAATATAACAACGTAAGTTGTATATACGACGGCGAGAAAGAACAAGCAAATTACATTGGAAGATATAGTATCGGCAATTGAAGGAGCATCACGAATGTCTCCCTCTGTGCCTCGGCTCCCTTGTTGCAATCAGCTGACTACGACCAGCCGAGTTAACTGTTGGGATAGGACTTACTCGGTCTAGCATCTCTGCCATACCCTTCACTATTGAGATCTGGTCGGTGCTTGGGGCTGGCAACAACCAAACGAACGAGCGCTCCTAGACAGTTGGCGCGCTTCGCTTTCTCAGACAGTTCACAGTAACAAAGTTACTGTAAGATTTTCGGAATTATTAAAGAACAGATTTATGATTTCCTATACATATAAAAGGAAACATACACCTTTTTTTTTACTAAAAATAATATTACGGTATTAATTGTTTTTCATGAATTAATCTGGTCGTTGTGCAACACTGCAACCTTATTACCGGCCGCCACTGCATTTAATCACATTCCTCTCTCATAAATGTTAAAATATTTTCAAAAACTTTCATTTTCTGTCTATTAATGACTCTCCTCTTCTTCACACGATATGTTTGTTTACATGATCCAAAGTCTAAACAATGTGCTGTACTCTAGGACGATGTGGATGACACAATAAACTGATCAAGAACAGTGGAGAACGGTTCAACAGAGATGCTACTGCATGTAGCCAGGACGAAGCACTGACTTGGGTGCATCTTGCTTGAGCAACACCTCCCCTTACCTAGTCCCTTTCACTGCTAGGTTAGGCTCGCCCACTGTTCCTACTGAGAAATCAACAGATGTTACGGAATGAATCCACCTCTAACTGCACAGGGGTGGTTTGTTCTTTTTTTAGTCCTCATGCTCAGATTCAAAACTCAAAGGAATGATTAAAGTAACCTCGTATATATACTATCCTTACAATCCTGACACCGGTGGAAAGGTTTTAGTACTTGGATAAACAGTTAACATGAGTGTGCTTGTTCTTTCTTTGGAGCGACTGTACACTTTAACATCTCACTGTACCTTCTTGCAGTACTGACACTGGTAGGCACCCTTGCCATCATGCATCTCAGCAGCATGCTTCATGATGTTCTCTTTGCCCAGTACAGCGGTCCCACACACTTTGCAATGGTATTTGCGAATAGTGAGACTGAAGTTTGGGTCGTGAAACAGCGTGCAGTGCATACGGTAGTATAGTGGATGAGCAAAGCGCAGGTTACATCCGCCGCAATCTGAAAGAGTCAGAACAAAACTTCACTCACAAGCAAGTATATCTATGACAATTGTCATTTTTATTGTCCGTATTGATTACAATAACACTGTAATTCTGTGTTTAAAGAAACACATTGTATTGAGTGGTTAAGAATTGCAGTGTTCTCACAAGCTAGGGTAGACCCAGTCATGACAATTTGGCTTCTAAGTATAAACATGATTTTCCTTTATTAGTTCCGTAATGACCTGACTAAACAACTAATTTATTCAATAAACAAATTGTGGTTTGTCCACCCTAACAATACATTAAAATTACACACATAAAAACATTACATGTTTTGGACTAGAAGTGATATTCTTCTTCAGCCTAATTCACAGGAAAGTCACATCATTATTGTTCAAACTCTAAAATACACAGTTAGTAAAATATACATTTTGCAAATCATTCAGAGTCTGTATTGAGGCCTTTGGTTTCCCACACTTAAAAGTTTGACATTCAAATTAGCAATCATACAGAAATATTTTTAAAAATATTAAAAAATTATTATTGGGCAAATCCACTGCTTCGATTCTAATCTACAGTATTTCCTTTTTTCTTTTTGGTGTAAATTTGAGGGTAGTTACACTGATCTTGCTCCTTGTGATAATGATCATTGATCTTACATCGTCTATAATTTTACAGAGTACAATAGTACTGTATTGCAATAGTAAGCATTTACATCCCAGGATTTGATGTTATTGTTACAACTGAGTTTAAGCAGCAGCTAATTTCTGCAATTCTGTTTATCAACTACTGTGGAACAAAATCTTCTGCCAGAAATCAAAGATACTTGTATGGACTCACCTCATTCCTATGGACTAGGAGCTGCAATCTTGGTCAGAAGGGATACATGTTACATACAAATGAACAAAAATGTTATCCCACAGATAAGCAAGATTGGTTTTCAGACAACAATCAAGGTAATTAAATAACAGAACACACTAACAGGACAACTCTAATATTCTTCTTTTGCCTAGTGTTGAAAATGGGAAAATTACGAAAACCATTTTCAGGACGGCTGAGGTGGGATTCGAACCCACACTCTCCCGATGCCAGTGAGGCATAAGGTAGCGTGTTAGCGCTCTCGACCACCGTGGCCGGTCACCAATATTGCATCTACATAATACAAACCAGTCCCCACTGCCAATCACCATCTGACCACTTTTCCAACTCACCTCACCTCCTACCAGCACCAAGCTTACAGAAGAGTTTGTTCTAATGGTGGCGATCATGCATTGAGATAGCAGACATTTGGTAAGTTTCTTTTCAAAACTCAGCAATTCTTCTAGGTTTGAGCCGTGTCTTGTGTGGGGTTTCACCTAGGACACCAAGCTTGCTCATCAGCGGGCTCTTGGTGTCTGTGCCCCGACCCCCCACAAGAGCCCGCTGATGAGCCAACTTGGTGTCCTAGGTGAAACCCCACACAAGACACGGCACAAACCTAGAAGAATTGCTGAGTTTTAATTCACCGGCCGTGAAAGCCAATACACCATCTTTTTGGAAGCCTTCATAGGGAGGTTAAGGCTGCTTGAACTTTTAGTTCTCGCAGTAAAGTAGTGCAGTTGCACTCTATACAAAGGGAGGTAGCGCGAAGTTCGTTACTCCTGTGGGGGTCCGGGCGGGGACACCAAGAGCCCGCCGATGAGCCACTTGATGTCCTAGGCGAAATCCCACACAAAACATGGCACAAACCTAGAAGAATTGCTGAGTTTTAATTCACTAACAAGAAACTTTGAATGTGCCCAGTTCTTCGATAAAATTACAAATTTTGAATCAAGAGAATGTTATAAAAAAAGTGTCTAGTCAAAGGACTTGTCCCAAGTATTGTTTTTATTGTTATATATAGGTAAAAAAAAACACTTTATGAAGTTTTAAAATGTTATATTGATTTTATATGTGATATGCTGATGAAGAGGATCACCAAAGCCTTGAAACATGTGCCAATAAGGGTCTAAAAACCCATTAATTCATAAGTATGGGTGATGATGACTGTTGTTGTTGTTTTAAGGGGTGGACCAGTGAGGTAATCTGCCCCATTCTTAAGTGCTGACAAGACCAACCCAATTAAATTTTATATTATTATAAAATTCTTTCAATACAATTCAATGATTTTAAGATGAAAGTGAGCAAAACAAAAACGGTTGCCATGAGAATGAGTAGACATAATACTGGTTGCCAAATACAACTTGGTCAGTGCCTTACAACAGTACAAGAAAACAAGTACCTTGGGAGTATGGACTCAAGCAAGGGTGGAGAAGGGCAATAAGTACTGTACTCGATACAGTGGTCAATGGGTCTGAATTCTATAAACTCCTATGCCAACTGATATGGGACAAGAAGGTACCCCTACAAACAAAGGTGACCTTGTATAAATCGTATCTTCATCCCATACTCACATATGGCCCAGAAACCTGCACATTGCAGACTAGGGACCATAGTAAACTGCAGGCCTGTGAAATGAAATTTCTTAGGAATGTCCTGGCAAGATCATGTCAGAAATTAGGATGTCAGATCATCTTTAAGAGTGGAGCACTCTCTGGAAGAAAGACCAAGGTCTGGAAGACTTGAATGGTCCGGGCATGTGAAGCAAATGCCAGGCACTCGAACACCACATGCATACATGGAACAGTCGGTCAGTGGAAAGAGGCCTGTTGGACAACCAAGGGAACCATGGCTGCATCAACTAAAGATAGACATAGTGAGTACAGGAGGGGAATGGCAAGTAATCATGGAGAAAGAGAGCTGCATGGACAGAGAATTCATTCAACACCACCTACTCAGCAAGCTGGAAGGGTGACATGATGAATGATGACAATTCTGAAGGTAACTCAATCACTTCCGATATCAAATATCAAACTCAACAACTTGCTAAATGACATTTGCCAACTTTAGACAAAATGCATCATCAACGAAGTTTTTTCTCCATCCGGCAGATTGAGATTTAAAAGTACGAGAATGTGAAAAAGAATCAAAGGTAGTCTTCATGTATTGTGGGAAATATTTCTATATACAGTACATAAAAATCAATGTTACGTGATATTTTGTCTGTCTGTGTGTCCCCTATGCGTTCATATACCACTCATCCGATTGCGATGAAACTTGGGTGAGTTGTAGTGCACACTCCAGGAAAGGTTTTTACAATAGGTAGCCCACAAGTAGATTCAACAAATGAATGACTGCGCGCTAATCGTTACAACAAAGTCTGTATGCGTTCATATGCCATTCATCCGATTGCGATGACATTTAGGTGATTTGTTGTGCATATTGCCGCAAAGGTTTCTGAAATAGAAAAAAGATTTGATAGTAGGTAGCATAGGAGTAGTTTCAAAAAATGATTGTTGGCCAGCGAATCGTTTCAGGAGAGTCCCGTAAGCGTTCATATACAATTCTGCCAACTGTGATCAAACTTTGGTGAATTGTTGTGCACACTCCCACCATTGTTTCTGAATAAGTAAATCCATTTTACATTAGATGGAGCACAAGTAGTTTCAACAAATGCTCACATGGTCCGCTATATGTGGCGTGCTCACGCATCCGAAAGCCTTCGGATTTATTTATATACTCACCAGACAGAAAAACAAAGAATATTGTTTATCCAAAGGCACTTCAGTTAACGAAATTACAATTCAAACACTTCTTCTTCTTCTTCTTTCTTCCTTCGACTGGCTGCGTGGCTCAGCGGTAATGTTCTCGCCTGCTGTATTCAAGGTTGCAGGATTGAATTCTGGCGCAGCCAGTTGGCATTTGAGCATGTGCAAATACAAGGGGGCATGTCAGTAGATTTACTGGCACATTAAAGATCGCCTTCAGGCCAAAATTCCGTCTCTAAAAGCCACAGTTGTTAACAGGCACTTAAAACGAATAACATTATTATTATCTTCCTTTCTATCTGCCTTTGGTTGGTATTGCAACACATGCTGGGTATAGCTAGTTCCTTGATAAATTTTGAATATGATTCTTAAATTATTACTCAGGTACAGGGGTGCTGGAAACATGTTGATCAATCTACTTGTATATTAAGGTTATGACCAAACTACACACAAAACATAGACAAGACATAAAACTATGCTACCAAAACATAAATTAGATTAGTCTACTTGAATTTAATGTAATCAATCTACATATAAGGCTTTTATGTCTCCCTCTATCTTCACCTGCCTGTCTCTGTGTTTGTCTTTTATCTGTCGTTCTATCCTCCTTTTCCTGTCCATTGATTGTACATCCACCTAGTTCTGTTTTCCTATATGAATTTCATTTAAAGTTGGTTTGCTTTGTTACACATGAATATCAATCAGAAATTTGATATTTTTCAGTCGGTCAACATGATTGTACCCAATTGTGATGGGTTATTCCCTAATACTGAAAACAATTTACATGAGATAATATAGATTTTTTTTCAGGGTTAGGGAATAATCCATCACAATTGGGTAAAATCGTGTTGACCGACTGAAAAACATCAAATATCTATTACTAAGGCAGCACTGAAAATGGCTTCAAACACCATAATAACAATCAGTTTGAATGTCCCTTAATACTATTAGAATTTTATATGAGAGTTGTAAACCGAATTTCTTTTTACTCACATGTGTCTAACAGCAGTCTGACTTCACCTCAGGTCATGCAGTTACAATTAGTAATGCTTTTCTTATAGATAAAAGATAACTACAGTAGGTGTATAAGGAAACATATTTTAATAGTTTCAAAATCCAGGACAATTCTTCAAAATCCTGGGACAAACAAATAAAAAGACGAGAAAAAAAAAAGAACGGGACTGTCCCGGGTAAACCGGGACGTCTGGGATCCCTAGGTATTACAAATCAAGCATGTTAACTGAAAACCTATAATATAGCAGTGGCGGCCGGTAATAAGGTTGCAGTGTTGCACAATGACCAGATTTCCTTAAGAAAAACAATTAATACCCTAATAATATTTTTGGTAATAAAAGCTGTGAGTTTCCTTTTATATGTACAGGAATTCATAATTTTGTTCTTTACTGATTCAGGAAATGTTATAGCAAGTTACTGTGAACTGTCTGAGAAAGCGAAGCACGCCAACTGTCTAGGAGCACTCGTCCGTTTGGTCGTTGCCAGCCCCAAGCATCGACCAGATCTCAATAGTGAAGGGTATAGCAGAGATGCTATACCGAGTAAGCCCTATCCCAACAGTTACCTCGGCTGGTCGTTGCCCGCTGATTGTAACAAGGGAGCCGAGGCGCGGACGGAGACATCCGAGATGCTCCGTCAACTGCCAATACCATGTCTTGCAATGGAATTTGCACGTACTTGTGACACTCCCGGTTCTTTCTCGCCCTCAAATATAACTTAGTTGTTTTGTTCTTGTGAAGTTTTTCATGTAAACTAACTTATCATCCATTTAATCCGATGACAATGTGATGTCCTCTGAACTGCGGCATTAATGATCAATGAGGTACGTCCGTTTTACCGCGCAATTGAATACAGTTTTCTCCGATATTAAGCAGTCTTTTACCCTACCACACACCCTCTCCCCCCTCCCCCCCCCCCCCCCCCCCCGCTCTTAATGAAAACAGTGTAACACCCAGAACAATTATTTGCCAGCCGCCACTGTAATATAGTATTTTGTATTCAAAATCATTCATACTATAAGGTGTGTTCAAAAAGTAACGAGCCGGAGGCTGTAATGCGCAAACCGGTGACGACATCGGCTAATCGTGGTGTGTGTAACGAGGTGTGGTTCCGACCAGAGCGTGGAAGGTCACAGCCCGTCGCTAGAGGGCAAGCGTGCACGTCACGTGATGATAAAAAGCGAGCAGCAGCATGCATCAATCGTCCAACGCTGCCAGTCGCATTGCAAACAGTGACATGGAGGCGTCAAACGAAGAGCAAAGAGGTGTTGTTCGGTTTCTGACAGCGAAAGGAGTAGGGGGAACGGACATTCATCACCGAATGTCAGAAGTGTACGGCGAACACTGCATGTCCCTTGCAAGGGTCAAGGCGTGGCACGAGCACTTCAGGGAAGGACGGGTGTCGTTAGCTGATGATGCCCAGTCTGGGGCACCCCCCTGCATTACCGATGACAACGTCCAGCTGGTTGATGCACACATTACCCAGGACCGCCGAAAGACAGAGAACGCCATAGCCGCCATTGTCGGATTGATCGTCGGAAGTGTGCACACCATCATGAAGGAACGACTGCACTTGCGCAAAGTGGGTGCCCCACAGTCTTCAACCACACCAGGAAGCATGTCGAATGGCCTACTGTCTTGGTTTCTCCCGTGGCTCATGATCTCAAGATTAACGGTCACGTTAAACTACAAGCTTCCTTTTTGTCTTGGTTCGACGATTGATGCATGTTGTTGCTTGCTTTGTATCGTCACGTGACGTGCACGCGTGCCCTCTAGCGACGGGCTGTGACCTTCCACGCTCTGGACGGAACCACACCTCGTTACACATGCCATGATTAGCAGATGTCGACACCGGTTTAAGCATTACAGCCTCCGGCTCATTACTTTTTGAACGCACCTTATATATATCTCTGCAATTATGAAGCATGCCCTAAGGAAATGAATCTGACGATCTATGGCCTTACCTTCTCAGCAACAAGACATTCCTTCACAGTGGTACATAAAATTTGTCTCATATGACCTATTCTGCCATTCATTACAAGTATTTCAGATACACTCATTATACAACTGACTCATTACTGATAATGACTTGTCACACAGACATGACATTAATATAACAGTCGGTTGTTTGTTGAAGTGCGGGGGCATTAGCAACATTAAAGTGATATTATTTATAATAGCTGAAGTACCCGTGCTTCGCAATGCGTCATAAATAAATTAAAATGTGAAGGTGAGAGTTAAAACAGGGGATAGGCGAGGTGCTGCATAGAGGGAGATTAAGGATGGAACATTTTGTCCAACTACACCGCTCAGCGTTGACCGTGTATTATAGCACAAATTTAGGTTTTACTCGCTAACCGTTGGAGATACCTTTTGGATAGAAAATGTAATTTTAAACCTCGTATATGCCATCAAAAGTTTGCTATTTCTTAGCGCTCTCTTTTTATTTGAAATAGAAATATGAAAGTTTGAAACCAAAGGGTGTAGTGACATCACTAAAATGGTCGCCATCTTTAAATAGTGCAAAGTATTGAAATCAAAAGTAATCTATATGTTAACCAGGTAAATCAGCTACTTCCATGTAAAATTCATGTAAATAGGACCAGTGGTACTTGCGTGATTGAGTAATACACGGACACACACCATCTCATTTTCAGCCTCGCTTCGCTCGCGTCATCGTTGTGTCATATTGTTATTCAATGAAATGCAGGTTTAACCCCGTTAACACCCCTTTAGAACCTGAATACCCAAAAATCCCTGCTTAGTAGACGTTTTCGACACACAACAAACATATCCCCAAAATATCATTCTTCTAACTTTAATAGTTTTGGTTGGTCGATGAGAGTGAACATCCAAAAATCCTTCCTTAGTGGACGTTTTTCTTCCAGAATTTCACCCCTCCCCATAGGCCCCTTAAATTGCATTTATGAAAAAACGGTCGAACACCAATTTATTTATTTTTAAGCTGATTGATTTCCTACGAGTTTCAAACTCCTCGCCTATGTCGTTTAAGAGATACACGCTCCGTTAGAAATCTTTCAACCCCCACTTTTCATCCCTTTCACCTCATAATATACACTACATCGAAAAACCATTAGACATGTGTCAGCTTATTTTTAATGATTAGTATATGTGCCAAGTATCACATCCCCAAATGAAACCACTCGTGAGATATTGTTATTCAATGAAATGCACGTTTACCCCCTTAACACCTCCTTAGAACCTGAATATCCAAAACTCTTTCCTTAGTGGATGTTTTCGACATACAACGAACATATCCCCAAAATTTCATGTTTCTAACTTCAATAATTTTGGCTGGTCGATGATAAGCGATTGAGTCAGTCAGGACATTTTCTTTCATTTATTTTTGATAATTTCACCCCTCCCCATGATCCCCTTAAATTGGATTTATGAAACAAAGGGTCGAACACCTATTTACTTATTTAAAGATGTTTTCCCCCTGAGTTTGATGAGTGAGTAAGAGGGTCAATCAGTTAGGACACTTTCTTTCCTGTTTTTTCCCCCCCAGAATTTCACCCCTCTCCAAGGGCCCCTTAAATTGGATTTAAAAAAAAAAAACAAAAAAAAAAACGGTCGAACACCTATTTACTTGTATTTTAAGCTGTTTTTTCCCGCCGAATTTCAAACTTCTCGCCTATGTCGTTTCAGAGATACACGCTCCGTTAGGAATCCCTCAACCCCCAATTTTCACCCCTTTCACCTCATAATATACACCACATCGATAAACCCTTAGACATATGTCTGATTATTTTTAATGGTTAGTTTATATACCTAATATCACATCCCCAAAGAAACAACTCATGAGATATCGATATTCAATGAAATGCACGTTTACCTCCTTAACACCCCTTTAAAACCCGAATAAACAAAAATCATTCCTTAGTTGACGTTTTCGACATACTGCGAACATATTCCCAAAATTTCATGTTTCCAACTTTAATAGTTTTCGCTGGACGTGATGAGTGAGTGAGTCAGATAGGACATTTTCTTTCAATTATTTTTACCAGAATTTCACCCCTCCCCATGGGCCCCTTAAATTGGATTGATGAAAAAACGCTTGAACACCTATTAATTTATTTTTAAGCTGTCTTTTCCCCCTGAGTTTGATGAGTGAGTGAGTTAGTCAGTCATTTAGGACACTTTCTCTCTTTTTTCCCCCCCAGAATTTCACCCCGCCCCATTGGCCCCTTAAATTAATTTATGAAAAAACGGTCGAACACCGATTAACTTACCTTTTAAGCTGATTTTTTTCCCGCTGAGTTTCAAATTTCTCGCCTATGTCGTTTAAGAGATAGGCCTACACGCTCCGTTAGGAATCCTTCAACCCCCACTTTTCACCCCTTTCACCTCATACTAATACACCACATCGAAAAACCCTTAGACACATGTCTGCTTATTTTTAATGATTAGTTTATATGCCGAGTATCACATCCACAAATGAAACCACTCGTGAGATATTGTTACTCAATGAAATGCAGGTTTAACCCCCTTAAGACCCTTTTAGAACCTGAATATCCAAAAATCCTCCCTTAGTGTACGGTTTTGACATGCAACGAACATATCCCCGAAATGCCATGTTTCCAACTTCAATATTTTTGGTTGGGCAATGATGAGTGAGTGAATGAGTCAGGACATTTTCTTTCAATTTTTTTTTCTTCAGAATTTCACCCCTCCCGATGAACCCCTTCAATTTGATTGATCAAAAAAACCTGTCGAAAAGCTATTTACTTACTTTAAAGCAGTTTTTCCCCCTGAGTTTGATGAGTCAGTCAGTCAGTCAATCAGTTAGGACACTTTCTTTCCTGTTCCCCCCCCCCCCCCCCCCCAGAATTTCACCCCTCCCCATGGGCCACTTAAATTGGATTTATGAAGAGAAAAAAAACGGTGAAACACATATTTACTTATTTTTTATGCTGATTTTTTTCAGCGAGTTTCAAACTCCTCGCCTATGTTGTTTAAGACATACACGCTCCGTTAGGAATCTTTCAATCCCCACTTTTCACCTCATAATATACACCACATCGAAAAATCCTCAGACACGTGTCTTCTTACTTTTTAATGATGAGTTTATATGCCGTGTATCACATCCCCCAAGGAAACCAAATGGGAGATATTGTTATTCAATGAAATGCAGGCTTAACCCCCTTAAGAACCTGAATATCCGAAAATCCTACCTTAGTAGACGGTTTTGACATACAATGAACATATCCCCAAACTGTCATGTTTCTAACTTCAATAATTTTGTCTGGGCGATTATGAGTGAGTGAGTCAGAACATTTTCTTTCAATTTTCTTTTTTCAGAATTTCACCCCTCCACATGAACCCCTTAAATTTGATTTATGAAAAAAAAAAAAAACCTGTCAAACTGCTATTTACTTACTTTAAAGCAGTTTTTTCCCCTTTTCCCCTGAGTTTGTTGAGTGAGTCAGTCAGTCAATCAGTTAGGACACTTTCTTTCCTGTTTCCCCCCCCCAGAATTTCACCCCTCCCCATGGGCCCCTTAAATTGGATTTATGAAAAAACGGTCAAACACATATTTACTTCTTTTTTATGTTGATTTTTTCCGCTGAGTTTCGAACTCCTCGCCTATGTCGTTTAAGAGATACACGCTCCGTTAGGATTCTTTCAATCCCCACTTTTCACCTCATAATATACACCACATCGAAAAACCCTCAGACACGTGTCTTCTATTTTTAATGATGAGTTTATATGCCGAGTATCACATCCCCCAATGAAACCAATCGGGAGATATTGCTATTCAATGAAATGCAGGTCTACCCCCTTAACACCCCTTTAGAACCTGAATATCCAAAAATCCTCTCTTAGTGGGCATTTGCGGCCCTTGAGGAAGCTGCATACCAAATTTCATTTCAATCCGTTCGGTGGTTTCTGAGATTTCGTGATGAGTGAGTGAGTGAGTGAGTGGTATTTGACAAATATATAGTAGATAGTGTCAAGTCTTTGTTATGCTAAACTCGGTTGACAGTGCTGTGTGAGCAGTTGAGTAACTAACGGGATTTCAAGTAAAGATCCTCATTTTCTATACCGGTGGTGCAGAGCGCAACTGGCATCCAGTCGGCCGTGTCTCGACTTGAGCTATGTTGCCATGGAAATTATCTGCCTTGCCATTCCTTCATGAGTATATTTTATGATTTGATTAGCCTGTGCTTGAGTGCAAAAGGGCCGAAATCAGAAGAATGAGAAAGACAATCAAAAATTCATGTAGCCAGAGGTTCCTTCTGGGTCATAAACTATGTGTGTTCAAAATTTGGTTGAGATTGGTGGAACGGTGTAGGTTTGTATACGGAACAGACCCACATACATACAGACTTTCACTTTTATATATAAGATAGAGACCAGTGCACATACATTTATAACATAATATCGAAACAACATTTACATTAATTCTCACCTGATTGCATGTACAACTAGGATGGATGCACTACCTTGAAAACAAAACGTGCAGAGCCAGAGTGCAGAGATTAGTGATCTGCAACTTACTGGTCTTCTCCATCTTCTTCTTGGACCATGTGGTGGTGGTGTCATCAGCCCAGTACATGAGCTCCTCCCCTTTGCCCAGGTCCAGCATTGTCACAAAGAACAACTGCCCAGCACGAGCGACTGCTGCAAGGTTACGCTGCTCTCGAGTTGGAGCTGGTCGCAGGAAGCGAAGCCAGTTGGACCGACTAGAGTCTGCTGTACTTAAATACAGACGTTCTTGGTCTGAGAAAACCTGAAATGAGTAGCGCTGCTTAATTCATTATAATTTTTACCATAGGCACAACGATGAACATTTTCCACTACACTATATGCTTTCTGGTGTTCAGCCACAAATGTCAGAGAATTAATTAGGCACCTCCAAGGCCCCTGTTACAAAATTGCAGCTCTTCTACATAAAAAAAGCCTCTCATTCCAAAAACATTGAAAACAAAGTCCATTCATTCTCTTCTAGATTCAGCACTTGAATAAATTAACCCTTCCAGGTAGTACCAGTACATATCTCATCTTCAGTGTTGTCATCAAACAGCTAATTTCTTTTCCAAATTAGTTAATGGTTACTAATCTAATGCTTTAAAAATTATTCTGAATAATTGTTCCTACTGGCATTCCAACAATAATACATAATACAATAGTAATACATAACATCCCGGCATGCAGGTCGTCCACGGGGGTCGATAGGGAAAACCTCCACTCTGCCTCTCAGGAGGCGACACGACAGAAAGAAAAATACATAACATAACAACTACCTTACCACAAAACAAAATAATTACAGAATGTCCCAAGCAGCTTTATTCTGTAAAAAGAGGCATCATGAGGAGCTCTTGAAGCCCATTTTGAAATATGCTTTGATTTTTATTTTAATATGTTAGTACTATATGGATTTGATATTTTTCTTGCCTATACAGTCTGCTGATAGCAGGCAGCCAATATGGTCCCATATAGCCTTCATGACAGCACTGCTCCTCATCGATTCACATCTCATGGTCCAACCATCAAGTTGACTCATATACACAGCTCATAAAATAGCTGTTAAGAAAGAATTGAAAATGAGTCCACAGTCAAGATTTGAACCAGAATCTCCTGCTGTCTAGACAAGCACATTTAGTCACTTACTGTACTACTCACATAATTAATGTCCATGTATAAGGGCCATTCAAAAAGAAACGAGCCGGAGGCTAAAAAATGAAAACCGCAAAATGGATCGTAATGCCCTGGCCTGGGTACGATGGTGCGGTCCCTATGAGAGCGCTGAGGTACCAACTCGCCACTAGAGGGACTTGGGTGCACATCCACGCGATGACGAGTGAGCAAGCACACGCGTCGACCGTCCACTGCACTAAGTCGTACGGAAACCAGTGACATGGAGGCTTCAAAAGAAGAGAAAAGGGGTGCAGTGCGTTTCCTGCCAGTGGAAGAAGTGCGGGAAATGGAAACTCATCAAAGAATGGCACAAGTATACAGAGACCACTGCCTATCCGTGGCAAGGCTTAAGGAGTGGCAAAAGCGATTCAGGGAAGGATGGATGTCGTTGGCCGATGATGCACGGTCTGGAGCGTCACACTGTATTACCGATGACATTGTCCAGCAGGTGGATGCCCTCATTATGCAAGACCAGCGAGTTACCGTAGAGCAGTCATTGGCGCAGAGGTCGGAGTGAGTGTCGGAAGTGTTCACGCCATCATTAAGGACCAAATGCAATTTCGCAAAAAGTAGACCCAATGGGTGCCTCACAGCCTCAACCAGCACAGGAAACATGTCGAATGGGACTCTCTCTGGAATATCTGCTGCGCTTTGCTGAGGAAAGGAATGTGTTCCTGGCACGGATGGTCGCAGGAGACAAGACATGGTGCCATAACTTTGAACCGAGTCAAAATGACAAAGTCTCCAGTGGAAGCATGCAGGCTCGCCGCCACCCAAGAAGTCCAAGGCCATCCACACGAGTACGGGAAAGGTTATGCTCAGTTTCTTCTTTGACCAAAAGGGCCCCCTTCTTAGGGACCTCCTGCAGCATGGGACAATGGTGAATGTACAACGATACTCGCAAACCTTGACCTCCCTTTGCACAGCGATCAAATCGAAACAACCAGGAGAGATCGACCACGGGATCATTCTGATCCATGACAATGCAAGACCCCATACAGCCAACGCAGTCAAGGACTTCTTACAGACATACAAACAGGAGGTCCTCAGGCACCCTCCATACAGTCCGGACCTGTCTCCCTGCGATTATGCCAATTTTGGTGAGCTGAAGAAGGAAGCTTGTAGTTTTAACGTGACCGTTAATCGCGAGATCATGAGCCACGGGACCTCCTTTTTACGTGGAATCCGAACCACAGGACATGGCATTTCACTTCGAAAATCTCACATGCATTGACCGGGAATCGAACCCTGACCGCCTTGGTGAGAGGCATACAGCTAGACTGCTGAGCCACCAGGCCCCCCTAGAGCTGAAGAAGGCTCTGAGAGGTAAACAATTCATCTCGGATGACGACGTCAAGCAGTAAGTTTGGAACTGGTTCACAACGCAGCCCCACGAATTTTAAGAGATGGCCATTCACCGCCTTGTGTCGCAGCGGGACAAGTGCTGGGTAATACTTTTGTAAGAGCGGTACAGGTTTTCAAATATAGCCTCTGGCTCGTTTATTTCTGAATGGCCGTTATATAATTCAGGTCCACACAATTTTTTTGGTCCTAGGTGGGGAAAAATAAATGTTTGCGTATTTGATGCACCCACCTTCTAGCTGATTTATCAAACGGTTACGAATGTGTTTTGAAATGAAGGTGTCAAATAACAGCCTTCCTATTGCAAAACTGGGCATTCAAATACTGTGCAACTTCTTGTTGTCACCCATTGGGAAGTAAATCAGCTCAGATCTGACTAGTGATACCCTATTCCAGTCTGGTTTGGTACACACTGGCTGACGTTGTCACCCCTTTTTTGCAGAAGTAGAGCCCACTGGGACACCACTGTTCAAGGATCTCAAAAGAACATTTAGCAAGATTCAGCACCAGCTCATAAGGCTTGGACAACCCAGCAGTCACTCCACTGCAGATTGACCATCTGCTAGTCCTGAACTAAACCCTTTGGATTGCAAATTGTGGTCAGTGCTTCAGGACATGGCTGGCAAGAAAAGACACCCAATATTGACAGTCTGGAGGCACTCTCTCTTTGAGGTAGTGGTGCATTTTCTTGTGGATATGCAACATACTGTAATTCAATTGAAGAGTGGCCACAGAGACTTGGGGATTGCCTGCATGCTAATGGCGGTAATTTTAAACCGCGAGTGATTTGTGTTCGTAATATATCCCTGTGACACATACTGTTTGGATGTTAAAATATATCTCAGCATAATTTGCCAATTCGTTAAAACTTTGTGATAGTATATATATGGTAAGACTAAGTAGTAAGGGAAAATAATGCATGTTTCATCACCATTAATCTTAAAATCCTTACTTTCAGACTGGTTTCATTAGACTGAGATGTGTGAGGGTGCATGTGAGTGTGCCTGGTGACAGACTGTTTTAGTGGTAGTATTTTGTTGTTGGTGGAACTTTAGTATTTTTTCGTTAGTAGAATTTTGGTATTCAATTGTTAGTAGAAGGTTAGTATTTTTGTTAGTAGAATTGCTCTATTTACTTATTCTGAAAGGGAGTAGCAGCCTTTCAGAATAAATCAATTCTTTACTTGTCTTATAGACGGTTAAGATATTGATAATATAAGCCAACTAATGGCTACACTGCGTTCTGCTACACGGCTGAAAGCAACGGGAAACTACAGCCGTAATGCTCTTCCCGAGGATATGCACCTCTCTATGCATAATTTCATGTGATGATGGCCTCCTCCCTTGTAAAATTCCAATCCGGAGGTAAACTAGTCCCCCGATCGGTTCTCCGGGTGGGGACTACTCGAGAGGAGGTTAACATCACAGAAGTGACAAAGAGGAAATCTGACATTCTACGGATAGGAGCGTGGAATGTTAGAAGTCTGCTGGGAAGTGGAAGGTTAGAAAACTTAGAAAGGGAAATGGATAGGTTGAGGTTGGATTAGTGAAATGCGCTGGCAGGAAGAACAGGACTTTTGGTCAAGAGACTATAGGGTCATTAGCAGTAAATTAAACAATGGCCAAGCAGGGGTTGGTCTCATATTGAGTAGGAAACTAGGACAGCGGGTGGAATATTATGAGCAATATAGTGAACGAATTATTGTAGCAAAAATCAATACAAAACTTACGTGCACCACAGTGATACAAGTCTATATGCCTACCAGTCAAGCTGATGATGAATATGTTGAAAAGGTCTACGAAGAAATAGATGAAATTCTGAGGTATATCAAGGGCGATGAAAATGTTATAGTAATGGGAGATTGGAATGCTGTGGTAGGAAAAGGAAGAGAAGGGAAGATAGTAGGAGATTTTGGATTAGGTGAAAGGAATGATCGAGGAAGCAGACTGATAGAATTCTGTACCGAGCATGAGTTGGTCATAGCTAACACCTTATTCAATAACCACAATAGAAGAATATACACATGGATGAGACCAGGAGATACAGGGCGTTACCAAATTGACTTCATTATGGTCAAGCAGAGGTTTCGAAACCAGATTTTGGATTGTAAAACATATCCCGGTGCTGACATAAACTCTGACCACAATTTGGTTGTTATGAAATGCAGATTAAAGTTGAAGACACTGAAGAAAAGTCAAAAGCCAAAAAGATGGGCAATAGACAGACTGAAAGAGAAGGATGTAAACGAAAGATTCAAGAAGAGTATAAAGGAAGGACTAATGAAAAACCCTAAACAAACTTCAATTGCAGACAAATGGGCACTTTTGAAGAATGAAATAAAACCCGCAGAAGAAAACATTGGTAGGAAAGAAAGAATAGGTAGAAAACCGTGGATCACACAGGATATACTAGAATTGATGGACGAAAGGCAGAAACAAAAGAATGTAAGAGATGAAAAGGGGAAAGCAGAATACAGACGTCTGAGAAATGAGGTTAAGAAGAAGTGCAAGGAAGCGAAAGAAGAATGGTTGAAAGAGAAATGTGCAGGTATAGAAAATTGTCTGAAATTAGGAAAAGTAGACACAGCTTATCGAAGGATTAAGAATACTTTTGGGGAAAGGAAGACTAAGTGTTGTAATATTAAGGACATAAATGGAAAGCCTCTAACAGATAGGGAAGAAAAGGTTGAGAGATGGAAAGCTTACATAGTGTGTTTGTATAAGGGAAAGGAGAGTGAGAATCATGTAATGGAAAGGGAGGAGGAAATTGATGAGGATGCGAAAGGAGATTTAATATTGAGATCAGAATTTGACAGAGCATTGGAAGACTTAGGCAGGAACAAAGCACCAGGCATAGATGATATACCGATTGAGTTGCTACGCTGCATAGGAGATGAAGGTCTGATCAGGTTATATCACTTGGTGTGTAGGATTTATGAGACAGGTGAGGTACCCTCTGATTTCAAGAAGAATGTTATCATCCCTATACCGAAGAAAGTAGGAGCTGATAGATGTGAAGATTACCGTACAATCAGCTTGATTACTCATGCTTCAAAGATCCTGTCTATAATAATTTAAAAGAGGATAGAAAGCCAGATAGAAACGGAGTTGGGTGAAGACCAGTTTGGTTTCAGGAGAAATATAGGAACAAGGGAAGCTGTACTGAGTCTTAGGCTGATTTTGGAAGGTAGAATAAGGAAAGATAAGAGAACGTTCATGGCATTTCTAGACTTAGAAAAGGCTTTTGATAACGTTGATTGGACTAAATTGTTTGACATTTTGAAAACGATTGGAATAAAGTACAGGGATAGGAAGGTGATCTACAATCTATACACAAACAAGACGGCAGTCATTCGAGCTGAAGGACATGAGAGAGAAGCTGGTATTCAGAAAGATGTAAGGCAAGGCTGCAACTTATCACCCATACTTTTCAATCTTTACATTGAACACGCAATGAAGGAAATTGGACAAAAATGTAAAGTGGGAGTGAAGATTCAAGGAGAAATAATTTCAACTCTGAGATTTGCCGATGACACAGTCATCTTGGCTGACACGCCTGAGGATTTGAATGAGTTTTTGAATGGTATGGACTCCGTCTTGAGGAAACAATCCATGATGAAAATTAATAAATGTAAAACAAAAATATTGAAATGCAGCCAAAATAAATCAGAAACCTCTATGGACATCAAATTGGCAGGTGAAAAGCTAAAGGAAGTAGGAGAATTCTGTTACTTAGGAAGCAAAATAACCAGTGATGGACGAAGCAAAGAGGATATAAAAAGTAGGTTAGCTCAGGCAAGGAAAGCATTTCTACAGAAAAGGAATCTGTTGACATTGAATATAGATTTAAGTATTAGGAAGTAATTTTTGAAGGCCTTTGTCTGGAGCGTGGCACTCTATGGAAGTGAAACTTGGACTATTGGTGCAGCAGAAAAGAGGAGAATTGAAGGGTTTGAAATGTGGTGTTACAGGAGAATGATGAAGATCAGATGGGTAGATAGAGTTACAAACGAAGAGGTATTGAGACTAGTGGGAGAGGAGAGATGTTTCTGGCGACTGCTAATGAAGAGAAGAGATAGGTTGGTAGGACACATACTAAGACACCCAGGAATAGCAAGCTTAGTTATGGAAGGAAGGGTTGAGGACAAGAACTGTAGGGGTAGACCAAGGTTAGAATATGTTAAACAGATTGCCTCGGATGTAGGGTGTGGTAGCTATGTAGAGATGAAATGATTAGCTCAGGACAGGGAGGCATGGAGCGCTGCATCAAACCAGTCAAAAGACTGAGGACTCAAACAACAACAACATCTGCTTAATAAAGAGAAATATATCAACCAGAAATGTTTGAAAAAATTAATCTATTATGAGCCACCAAACATTGATTAATTATTTAATGTAATGTTCAGACTTCTTACCTCCCAGATATCTTTCATGTTGAAGTCATCAGGTATATCCATTTCTTTGATGGGCTGACCAATGAGGGGACCAAACTGTGTGTACTGATGAATGGGCTCGCGTGTCACAACACTCAGACCGTGGTCTGGCTCACAAATTCTCAACTCCAAATTCGTAGGCAGGGAAGCTTCTGCAAAGTTATTTTCAGGAAACACTTTCACATCTAATTCACCCAACATCATATTACTTTCATCATTCTGAGTAATATGACAAGTTGTTTTGTCCCCAATGTTGGCGATGAAAGGGTCCCTCTTATCTTCATTCACTGAGCTTGTCTCAGAAAAACCCCCATCCTTACTCTGAGCTGTTTCCTCAGGTAGGTTCACTACTAAATGATCATCATCTATACTGCATGAATTAGAATGTTCATTTCTATTTACATCAGTAAATCGCGACTGAACACACTCCAACTCCATATTCGAGTTGCAACTATTTGGGTCAAAGTTTCCATTCACCATATCTCCTAGAATTTTATCGCCTTTACACTCAACGACAACTGTAGTCCGATGGCTAGTCTTGTCGTTCTGGCACTTGTCGTACCATTGTTTGTATATCACAGCATCACAAACGACTGCTTGTGGACTACGCAGCGGACATGCATCCTGTATGTGTCTCGAATTACAATCACAACACAACTTTATCTTGATGGCCACTCGCTGCTGAGAGGGGAACTGCGACTGCTCCTCGTCCGACATGCACTTTGGTCCCTCGGCATTACTTCCCCATTCTTCTGCCTGTTCCTCCTTGCACAGCTGTCCATTCATTTCCACAAGTGTTTCAGGTACCTTTCCTATTGCATCTTGAGGAATCCCATCCTGAGGTGCCTTTCGAATATCATGGTGTTTCCTGAAACAGAACATTTCAGAATACAGAGGGGAAATTCCTGTATCACTCCTCAGTCCACTCTGAGAGTAAACTTGTTGGCTACTTGTGGAGGTGAGATACAAAACTTGTATTAACTATTTTTTTTTTTCTTTCAAATAGAAGCAACAATTTTGGCCTCTGGTTATACATATTTAAAACTTGTAAACTTGGCTTATCTACAGCAACAGTTACTGCAGAATCGACATTATACAGTTCCAACTGAATTGAAATATCATTCGCCTTACACACAAAAACTTGTCAGAAGGAAGTGGAATTTCATCTAAAACTTTAATTTTATTACTGTATTTGCTTTCTAGAAATTGACTGGGCAATTCACACTACTTCTGTATAGATTGAGTGTGAATTAAAATCATATTTTCAGTTCTGTTATTAACTTGATTATGATAGCAAAATGAAGTACATCACACTGAGTGGCTACGACAGTCGATATCTAAGAAAACAAAACCACATTTGCTATAGAACCCTTCAATATTTTTACGGTAATGGCTAATTCATTGTTCAGGGGAGATAGATACCACACACTGAGCACTGATATTTCAATGAATAAAGGCTGAAGGCTCAAACATCTGTCATTTCGGACCCCAATGCTTACAGATAATTGTTCACGGGGGAGATAGATACCTCACACTGAGCACTTGTTCAGACACACTTTAACTACTCTCATCTAACATCCGCTAGATTGAAAATTTCAACCTGAACTCAATAACCACTACTTAATCTCTTATGTACAAGGACTGGATATAGAAAAACTTGTATATTTTATTCACAATCAGAACAATGTCCAGCAGTCTTCATCTCGTCAACCGTTAGGTTGGTGGGTAACACACATGGTGCCCAATCATCTCCTTCCTTTGGCCAATAGCTTCAAGAGGCAACAGGTGTGTTTGCCTCTAATACTGTTGATAAATTGTGCTCTTGGTCTTCCTTTGCTCCTTCTTCCTTTGAATAGGGTGGTAGACCAGTCAGAATGCCGAATCAAGTGACTAACAAAACTGCTTCTTCTTTTAATTAAGTTATGTGGCTCATTTGCTCTTAAGAACATTCTCGTTTGTGACTTCTATCAATCCTTGGTATTATTAGGAGTCTTCTCCAGCACCACATCTCAAATGCCCTGAGTTTCAACATGTTTACTTATTCTATCTTATGACAAATATCAAAAATATGCTTTGGTTTCCACATCTGTTGATTTTAGCTTTAAAGTCTGTTTATTTTGACAATTTTAGTGTATTATTTCTAGACCTGGTATTTTAGACTTTAAAAATAAGTAAATAGGTATTTAACCCTCTTAGTGCCAAGCCATTTCCTGAAATACTTGCCAAGAATGCCAAGCTATTTTCAATGATCATGCAGACTATTCGAAAAGAAATCATTAATACCCCATTTTCAACGATAGAATCATTACTTTTGCTTTCCATTATAACCAATACCCCATTCTTTCATACATTATGTTCATAAAAGTAAATACTGCATCTATATCTTTATAATGGAGGTTATTCCAAAAAATTTTCAATTTTTCATATTTCTTTTGTAAAAAATCAATTTTGAGTCTAAATTAAGGTCACCTAAGAGTCATATTCGAAGAAATACTACGTTTCCAGCTGTATAAAGCTCTTAGATACATCTGTAGGCAGAAAACGTCAACAAGAAGAAAACAACTGCACCACAATTTTGGCGGGAATGTGCGCAATTGGGG
This sequence comes from Meconema thalassinum, assembly GCA_946902985.2. Classification (NCBI taxonomy): domain Eukaryota; kingdom Metazoa; phylum Arthropoda; class Insecta; order Orthoptera; family Tettigoniidae; genus Meconema; species Meconema thalassinum. Next base: position 348,220,226 of record OX336390.1, read on the forward strand.
GAGCACTAAGGAAGGGCGTTAATACAAACTCAAACCTATCACGTAACGGACTTAAAAGGAAAAAAGTAAACACCTCACAGGCAAGCCTGGAACCTCACCTTTCCAACAGTATGAAATAATCATGGACATATGCCTAGAGAAATCTGTAAATATAAGATAAACAACGCGCCGATTCAATCGGCTTTGGCACTTTTGGCGCGAGCAGCGAGAACCGATCTGATCGGCGCGTGGCACTAAGGGGGTTAAAAGAGAAAGTAGGCACTTAAAATATTTTTTTAAAAATGTGCAAATAGACAGAAAATAGACTTCAAAATATTACAATATACACTTGGACTGTAATGTTTTTTCTTTATTTTTACTTTAAGAAACATAGCATACTTATTCTTAAAAGAAATAATTGCAAAACTGAGACAATTTAAATGGCCATTTAACTAAAACAGTAATGGATTATACGAAGAATCATAATCAGTACTGAACTAAAATCGTAATACTATTAATGCACTGTAGGCATCCCATAACGGTGTAAACCTCAATGGAGTATGTGTGTATTTATTTGTCAGGAACATTCCTACAGCACTTTCATTCGTAGTTTGCTTTACAGCACACAAAAAGAATCATTTTCAAATTTTCCAGTCAGGCTATGTATTTGTCTGTTCAATTATTTTGAAAGTACAGAAAGACTGTTCCACACTCTCAGAGCATAGGAAAATTTACCTACATTTTCTGTTCAATTTTACTAGGTAAGTTTACCTTTTCCCCATCCACTACCTGATAAATATTTCTTCAGATTCATGATGTTAACTGAAGAAAAGACTGACAATTATTGGGAATGTATGCTTTCTTAATGCAGAAAATATTATGACATCAGTAATTGAAACTATCGCCAAACATAAGAAAGTAATAAATGATATGTGTTGGTAAATATTTCACATCCATGTGTGTCTTTATGAAAATGATAAATGTTTGTGTCATGTAAATAACACTGCTATTCATATGAAAACAGAAAATAAAGTTAGATTGAGGATCTTCGTGTATTATCATATTTTTACGTGCACCTTCTAGATTGGAAAACATTGATGCACCCTCTCGAGAGTTAAATTTACATAATAGGCATTTTAGGCACAAAACAGTAACATAGGCTCTAAAGGTCCAAATAGGCATTTTAGGGCACTACAAAACTCAATGAATGTAAGTGATTTATCATGAAACATCGATTTTAAAATTTTTATGTTATTTCTAAAGGAACAAAATAGGCATTTGCCTTAAAATCCCAGGTCTGTATTTCTAATGATGAGCCTTAACATTTCTTTCATCCAGCCTTCGAATACATGATGCAAACCATTTTCTGACAGATCCTTGAGAACTCTCACATTTCTTTGGCGATGCATGGAAGTAACCAAATCGATGCCCCTGAAGCTTTGACTTGAGTGAAGGGAATAGAAAATTGTCACAGGGAGGTAGCCCGGGGCTATAAGAGGGATGAGTATTACATGCTATGCTGAATTTAACAAAATACTTCAAGACTTGATTTATCACCAAGATCTCATGCTTTGTCATGATGAAGTTGCCATATTGAACCTGTGGTCAATTATTTGCAATCACCAACATTGATGTATACTTTGTTGGAATTGTACAGGATAGGGAAACTGCAAGTTGGTAAATAGAGACCTCCATTTTGTGGTATTATACAGGTCCAACTATGTTGGAATAAACCTTGCCTTACATGTACACCACTGTCATATAAGTAAGGAAAGTGATATAACCATTTATAAGAAGAAAGTGTGATCGATATAAAATTCGATTTTGTTATTTTGCTTTTATAGAAATTGGCTGGGAAGTTCACACAATGATTGATTGTATGTTCACCTTGTTATGTTCTCCTAAACTTAACATGATTTTTTCTCCTTCTGTGTTTGTACTGTGTTCCAACTTTATTATATGTCCTGTTATCTTTTTAGTTTTCCTTTCCTGTGTTTGTCCGGCTTTCATTCCATCCAACATCATCCACTTCAAGACAGAAGTTAGTTTTGAGCGAGAGAAGAACTGATTGCTTTTCCCCTCCTGATTAGTCTGGGAGGTCAAAAAGAGTTCGTCAGGGGGCATGGCATTGATTGGATTGATGGCGTGAATGCCCACCTTCGAAGACGGTGGTGTGCCTGGATGTGGAGATTGCCCTCGTTTTCTTTTGTTTCCTTTTATCTCTCCCTCTGCTTGCACCAGCCTGTCAATATATTATCCTTTATTTGTGGTATCCTCCATCACCTGTCCATTGGTTGACTGTATGTCTACCTTGTTGTGTGTTTCTATATAGGTGTACAGATGAACAGTATTGTTGTAGCCCCTACAACAAAAAGCAATACTACCAACCAAAGGATTAGGTTAGGTACTTAATTCAAATATGCATGTTACAAACCTGCAACTATACAGGAAGTGTGAAGCTGTGAACAGAAATCAGTCTCACTTTTGATCAGCCATTGAATTTTAATTCTTCAAGCAGTTAAAGGTCTTAAGAGAAAGAGGAGTAACATGGCTCAGTGATCTCTTCAAAACCAGCAGATGGGTGGGCATTGTATACTAATCCCAATTTATAAAAGGATGAGAAATATAGTTTTGTGACAATTCTAGAGGCATACTATTCAGACAGTAAATGGAGACATAAAGAAACAACAAGACTTTACCATGTATACTCACTACTTAGAGGAGGTCCATGACCAATTGTCAGAACAAGAGCTCTGTAGATGTTTACAAAATTAATTAGTACCAAAATGATTTCAAAAAGGTCATAATCAAGCATGAAGTAATAACCACAGAATTGATATTACAACTTTTCAGCCAGTCAACACAAATGTAATTACTGGGACATGCGAAACACAACCTGCAAAAAAGACATGTGATTAATATACAGGGTCATACGTTTGGGATGTCCGAAAAGTATAACGTTATAGCTATTATGTTAATGCATATATATCTATGCAATTTTCTGTAATGTAAGTGACAATGGTGGAAGTTAACAATGATTCTTTCTGTAATGAACGTGACAATGATGGGAGTTAACAAGGATTCTCTTTGCAACAATGACTTCCGCGAGACAACGCCGCAGTGTAGTTCATAGTGCAATCACCAGATGTCAGGTACATAGCGGTACACGTTAGTGCGCGCTCAGTGCTGTTACAGAGTTGAGTGAAGATGGTCGTTACACCACAACGCGCTCAGTGTGTGGTATGGTATGCCAAATTTTCGAGTGTAGTGAAGCCCTAGCGAACTTTCAGAAGTCAGTACAACGTTAGGGTTGTCCCATCACATCGGGACATTGTTAAATGGTACAACATGTTTTTGGAAAATGGATTGCAGATGCCTCACACAGGTGGAAGGCGGCGTGATAGCAACAAGGAGTAAGATATTCGACCAGCCATGATACAGAGTCCACAAAAGTCACTCAGCCGCTTATCAACAGAACAGAATACACCACACACAACATGCCACAGGATTGTTAGGCGTTATCTTCACATGCGTCCATACCGTATGCAGTGCTTGCAAGCATTGACACAGCTAAATTACAGAGCTCGACTCAGTTTTGTTACAACGATGTGTGAGCGGCAGGAAGGTGATGATCAATGGTTAAAACGATGGATGTTCACGGACGAAGCCACATTTCATGTGAGTGGCCGAGTCTACACGCATAACTGCATCATTTGGGAACAGAAAATCCACATGTCTCATACGAACTCGAAAGAGCCAGCCCTAAAGTGAATGTGTGGTGCGAAGTGACCTCTGAGAAGTTCTTCGGACCATTCTTTTTTGCGGAGGAGACTGTTCTTGCCGTCAATTATCTTGACATGATCGAGCAGTATGTGGTCCCTCAATTACAGCAAGATGGGATACTGGACATGATTATCTATCAACAGGATGGTACTCCACCGCATTGGGCTATCATGGTGAGGGAACAATTTAGGCGATAGTCTGGCAATAAAATATTGAATTTTTGTGTTTTTCTTTTTTGCCTAAATATGTTCATTCATATAAGTGCTTTCATAGTACAAAAGGATTTTGTGAAATTCCAAAGAGAAATGTAGAAAAAATATAATTAAATACTAGCCTACATCTGAGGAGTGGGCGTGGCATCATATGAAAGCTGTCACAATGTTGTTTGCTCTGAAAAAATTATGTGAATGAATGTAAAGAGTGACTCTGGACTTTGGTGCCATCTCTTGAGCATTCCAGGTATTCCAGTGTTCTTTGAGATGCAGGTATTTATTTATGCTCTGTGATCATAAGGTCTTTGAAGTCGTTTGTAAACAAATGAGTGACAACATAGTATAATCTGGTCAAAGTGTCCAAAGGATGTATTTGTATCCAAGCAAAATGTAGAACTAGCTGTGACAGAAGCTGTTTCACAGTTCAATCAAGGATGCTATCTGACAAAAGCAACAAGAACAACAGAGACCACCCCAATGTCAGCAATAAGGAAGTGACTGAGCAAAGTTAGAGACGAGCGACGAAGGAAACAAACGGCAAAACGGTGCTTAGAATTCGGAAAACGAAGAAAACATTCATCAAGATTGATGGCCATACACACTGAGGAAGCTCGAAAGAGAAAAGAAGGAACAATATACAGCCCAGGTGGATTTTAGAGCAAGGATCGGTGGACGATTTTTTTGTGTAACTTTGACTGCGTTAATCTTTAATTTGTGAAATTGAACATTTAAATATAACTTTTTCCTAGTAAATATTTTCTGAATTTGATGAAATTTTTGGAGTGAACCCCTACTAACAGTGCTAACAGTCTTGAGTATCATTTTTTTTAAATATTTAGAAAGGGCGACCAAGGCAACGGTGGGCCGATACACTGCACAATGATCTAACGGCTGTCAATCTTCATCCAGACATGGCCCATGACCGAGGGAAATGGAGACTACGATCCCACATAGCGGACCCTGCCACAAGGTGGGACAAACGCTAAAGAAAAGAAGAAGATTTCGATAAGAAGATTCAAAATTTTGAAAATTAATTTAAAGGTCACCACACAAGATACCTAAAAAACCTTACACAAAACTGTTTGGCTATATTATGAGATACTGTCTTCAATTTTTCAAGCACATTAAAGTAAATTTGCTATAAAAAAGATGATTTTTGAAAAACCCCTAAAAATAAAATAAAAAATATTTTCCTCAAAAACGGTTCGATCAATTGAGTTGTAAGTTTGTAATTGTGTTTAATACTACTCACAAATTATATGTTTGAAATTTGAGACCAATTGATAAATTAGGGAAAAAGTTTAATTTTTGTACCAGACTATCCCCTTAAACCTCATATTCAACGATCGCTGGTGCGGCCGGGATGGACCTATCCCATGGCCTCCTAATAACCCTTATTTAACTCCTTCAGATTTCTTTGAAGTGGTCGAGTGTGTGAGTGACAGAATAATGAAAATTAGAATGAAGATGAAAAATGATGTGATGGACTTCATACAAGTGTATGCACCACAGACTGAAAACAGAGAAGAAGATATTGAAGTATTCCTGGAGGATGTAGAAAGAGTAATTTCAGATGTAGAAGTGGTGATCATGGGAGATATGAATGCACAAGTCGGAAACGAGAGACAAGGAAAGGAAGAAGTCATTGGACCATATGGATATGGGAAAAAGAACCGGGAAGGAGAGGAACTTGTAAACTTTTGTGAAAGGAATGGACTGATAGTGGGTAATTCATGTTTTCGGAAGAAAAACAGCAGGAAAATTACGAGATATGGTTGGGGCGATAGAAGAACAAAATCAGTAATTGACTACTTTCTGGTGGAAAGGACCAATCGCAGAAAGCTCTTAGATGTGACAGCTTTACCAGGAGAAGCATTTGATGGGAACCATAGAGCTGTGGTGGCAAAATTTAGACGGGAAAAATTGGAAAACCTAAAGGAGATCAGAGAAAGTAAAATAAAAGTATGGAAATTGAAAGACAAAACTGTACAGGAAGATTTTCAGGATAGATTGAAGCAACAAATCCCAGTTACTGAAGTGGAAAACATAGAAGGGGAATGGTCCCACTTTAAAAAGGCATTTGTTGGTGCAGCAGAGAGTGCTTGTGGTAGGACGTCAACAAGAGTGAAAGAGAAGGAGACACCGTGGTGGAATGAGGAAGTGAGGAAAGCAGTGAAAGAAAAGAAGTCTGAATGGAAAGAATGGAACCGAGATCAAACGGAAGAAAGCAAAAGGAAGTATCACGACAGCAAACGGAGGTGTAAGAAAGTGGTAGGAGAAGAAAAGAAGAAAAGTTGGGAAGAACTTACACGAAGAATGGAAACAGATGTAAATGGCAGTAAAAGGATGCTGTATGGGCTTCTAAGAAGTAAGAGGAAAGAAAGAGTTACTACAAAGCTAGTGAAAAAGGAACATGGAGAGTTGTTAACACACCCAGAAGAGATAAAAGGACGATGGAAGGAGTATTTCGATAAGCTATTGAATGTGAGCAATTGTACTGGTGAGATGGAAGTGACACAACCTGACGACTCTATAACAGATGATGATATAACAATGCTGGAGGTGGAATTAGCAGTACAGAAAATGAAGATGGGAAAAGCAACAGGGGTGGATGAAATCAGTGTAGAAATGATAAAGGCTGCTGGACCTGTTAGTATGCAATGGTTGTATAGACTGCTAAAGTGTGTGTGGAAACGGAAATGTGTACCAGAAGACTGGGAGAAAGGGCTAATAATACCAGTGTTTAAGAAGGGGGACAAGAAGGTGTGTGATAACTATAGAGGGATCACCCTCATATCACAGATAGTAAAAATACTGGAAAGGATATTAGAAAGAAGAATGAGAAGAAAGGTGGAAGGAGAGTTGCAAGAGGAACAGTATGGCTTCAGGAGTGGAAGATCCACATGGACCCAATCTTTAGCTTGAGGCAGGTGATGGAAAAGAACTGGGAATATGGAGAGGATTTGATCATGACTTTCATAGATCTAGAAAAGGCATATGATAGTGTCCCCAGAGAGAAGGTATGGGAAACCATGGTTAAGAAGAGACTGGGAAGAGAAATGTTGGAAATGGTGCAAGCAATGAACAACAACTGTGTTAGCAGGGTACTGACCCCAGTTGGAAAGACAGATTGGTTTAGGAACAAGACTGGACTAAGACAGGGGAGTGTGCTGTCAGCTCTCTTGTTCATAATGGTGATGGATGAAATTGTAAAGGAAACAAAGGAAGCATATGGACATAAAGAAATGAAGTTATTGTTATTTGCAGATGATATTGTGGTCTGGGGAAGGAACACCGAAGAAGTGCAAAAACAACTAGATGCACTGAACGAAAATATTCAGAAGTACGGCCTGAAAATCAGTATAGAGAACCTACTACGTTGTCGTAGGAAGGCGGAGAGGTGATACTCCGACGTGGCGCGTCCCAGGTGGCGGATAGGGGGGTCCTCACCAGTTTTGCTGGCGGACTTGAGCGAAATAAAATAGCTCTCGCGGACCAAACACACTCCCATTTCTCATCAATCATCCTATCATATTCCATTCATCACCTTTCCAGATCACATCTGGAATTGTAATCCCTGACTACGGTCAGATCATGGGTCTTAGACCAGACAATCAACTCAAGTATGAACAGTCTTCTAAAGAACTCTTCCACCGCAAGGCACCATTCGGATACGGTGGGGTGCCGCGTAGAAGAGTCAGGTGAGTCGGAGCGCCTGGAAACCCGAAAGTCCAAATACAAACTCAAAATTAACAAACATAGGGAATTTTCATTCTTTGCAACATTAAACATAAATTCGTTAATTAAAATTGGAAAACTTAAGCTTTTAACCGATATATTGGACCAACACAATATCGCTGAGAAAACGGGTCTTAAAGTCTCCTATGAAAAGACAGAATACATGGAGTACAGACACCATGGAGAGAGACACATAAAAGTGAAACATGGGACTGTCAAAAGAACTGAGAAGTTTAAATATCTAGGTGAATGGATAGAACCCAATGGGCTGGATAAAGAAGCAAATAGGGCAAGAGCTAGAAAATTGGATTTGGCTTATAGGTTAACCCAGAACAGATACAACAAACAAGCAATATCCTACAAGGCAAAACTCAGACACTATAGCACAGTAGTAAAGCCAGAGGGTCTGTACGTCTCGGAGTACTTGACACTGAATAAAAAAGGGGGATCTTCAGGAACTGGAAAAAAAGGAGAGGAAAATTTTGCGGAAAATTTTAGGACCACAGAAAACTGCTGACGGGACATGGAAGAACAGAAGGAATGATGACCTCTATAAACATACTGAAAAAATTACTGTCACAATGCGGAAGCGAAGGTTGAAATTCTACGGACATTTGGTGAGACTGGACGAGAACCGACTGACTAAGAGGATATTCAAGTATATTACAGAGCTGAAGGCTACAACTAAGTGGGTAGAAGAGGTTAAAAGAGACGCCAAGGAAAGTGGACTCACAGTGGATGTGATCCACAACAGAAAAGAGTTCAGAAACCGAATTGACAACATCAAGATTTTCGAGGAGAAAACACCTAAAATTAGAGCCAAACTGGTAATATCCGAGGAGGAGCGAAAGATCAGAAGTGAACGAATGAAGAGGTTTTGGGAAGAGAAGAGGAGATTAACCAGAAAGCCTTAGGTTCCATGCGGTCCACAGGCGGCCAAATTCGGAAGAAAGAAGAAGGACCAACACAAGATCTTAATAACAGCACTTCAAGAACTTAGAAACACAGATCAAGATCCCATTGAATCTGGAGGATACCGTCTCTACAAGGGACCTCCAGGACCACGAGTTATGAAAAATGTCCCCCAATTTGGTATGGGATTTTTAGTACATACCAGTATTATTGATTCAGTGGAAGACTTTTCGTCGAACTCATCAAGGTTAGCAACTTTAACAATTAGGACAGGAAACAAAATATACTCTTTGATAAACGTTCATGCCCCAACTAATGACAAGAATGTCAAAAAATTTAGAGATGAAACTGACAATTTTTGGGAAGAACTTGCCTTACTAATATCAAACATTCCAGACACTCATGTTAAAATCTTGCTTGGGGATTTTAATGCAAAAATTGGTCAAGAAAGAAAATTTCGTCCAATAGTAGGTAAGTGGCCAGCTCACAAATTCACTAACAAGAATGGTCAAAGATTAATCACCCTTTGTGAAGAACATGGCCTACGTCTCGAAACTACTAGATTTAAGCGAAGACCACACAAACTTATGACCTGGAAATGCCCTAATAGTGCACTAGGGGAATTCCAGATAGACCATGTTGCAATGGATAAAAAGTTCTACAAAGAAATATATAACGTGAAGGTACTACGTGGGGTCGATGTTGACTCTGATCATTATATATCCAAGATAAAGATCAAGTTAACTCCACGACGTAAACAAAAATCGTCAAACTCGACCATGCAAAGGCAATATGACCCTAGTTATTTAATAAATAATGTGTCCTATAAGGAAAAGTCTAAAACTCTCTTATGTGACAAGCTAGAAACGATGGTTGACACACTGAAAACCGTTGCTGTCGAAATTGCCCCTATTAGGAAAAGGAAAAAGCATGCATGGTGGAATGCGGAATGTGATGCTGCAATTCGGAAAAGACACACAGCATGGCTCAATGATCAGCAAAAGAGGACCACACAATCGCGAGAAGAATTAACCATTGTTCGAAGGGAAACTGCCAAAGAAATTAGGAGAATTAAAAGAGAAAATCAAAAAAAGTCCATACAAATTATTGATGATTCCTTTAAGCAACACAAAACAAGTGACTATTACAGGACATTTCGTCATTATCATTCTAAATACAGCCCTCCTACACTATTAATGAAAGATAAATCAGGTCAACTAGCCCACAATGATACTGATAATGCTAAAATTCTAGCAGATTATTTTAGAGAACTACTAAATGCTGATGAACCTAAGGAATATCTTGATTTTGAGCCTAATCCAAAAAATAAAACAAATTTACAGAACATTATTCCTCCTGACTTGACTGAAGTATGTTCAGCGATTAATTGGCTCAAAAATTATAGAGCAGCAGGAGAGAATTCATTGGTAGCAGAACTATGGAAATATGCAAATGAACAATCCATCTCCAACCTCCATAAACGCCTCATCGATGTATGGAATTCGGAACAAATACCAGAGGAATGGAGAATGGCTGTAATCCACCCAATTCATAAAAAGGGTGATAGATCAGACCCGAACAACTACCGTGGGATTTCTTTGCTTGATGTAACATACAAGATTCTATCTAGAATTATCTTGACAAGAATTCAACAACTCGATCAAGAACTAGGAGAATATCAAGGAGGGTTCCGACCAGGTCGCAGCTGTCCGGATCAGATCATCAGTTTGAAATGGATAATGAAATATCATAGAATGAGACAAAAGGATTTGGTCATTACTTTTGTGGATTTTAAATGGCTTATGACAGTATCCATCGAGGGTCATTACTTAACATCCTTAGGGAATTTGGGTTACATCAAAAGCTTATCAACCTCATCGGCGTTACTTTGAAAGATACTAAATCAAAGGTTAAATTTCGAGGCGCCTTGTCTGAACCATTTGATATCCGGACTGGACTTCGACAGGGAGATGGTCTATCACCGTTATTATTTAATTGTGTTCTTGAAAAGATCATGCGTGAGTGGAACGAAACTTGTCCTCCAAATGTAAAGATTGGTACTAATATAAAACTGAATTGCTTGGCCTTTGCGGATGACCTTGCTGCAACCAGTATAGATGAGGCTAAACACCAAATTGAAGAACTTGGGTCTATTGCAGCAAAAGTAAGACTTCAAATTTCATTTGAAAAGACTGAAATAATGGCATCCTTTGGTGTGGAAACACAAGCTATTACATTGATCAACAATAAAGAAATTAAAGTTGTACATAAATTTAAATATTTAGGGGAGATTATAACATGGAATTTGAATGAGAAAGCGTCAATCGAAAATAGAACAACAAAGTTAAGACAAGCGCAATATATTACTTGGTCTAGTTACAAAAAAAATCACTCTCCATAAATGCCAAATTACGACATTACGAATCAGTTATTAAACCGGAAGCAATATATGCTTGTGAAACACTTTTCAAGTTAAACACTCGATCAGTTACTGACACATTACAGAAGATTGATAGAAGAATTCTCAGAACTATAATTAATAAAAAACATCAGGTGGATGGTCAATGGCGTCTATTACCAAATGAAGTGGTTTATAAAGAAACTGAGTCTATAGTCGATACTATGCGAAAAAGGCGAATTGCTTTTTTTTGTCATATCTCACGCCTGCCGGATACCAGACAATTAAAAGTATTATTTAATTATTTTTTCAAAAGTAAAACAAAGAACTCTTGGTTTATGGAAATTCAAAATGATCTGGATGAACTCGTCTTGACAATGTCCCAAATTGCTAACAAAGATGAGAAGAATATCTTGAAAAACAAGAACATCCGACTTCCCTTAAAAACCTTTACCCGCAAAACTTACACCATAAGCGATGCAGAGAGAGCGGCAAGGTCAACTGGAATGAAAATGTTTTGGGAAAAGAAGAAAAATAAGAAGCTGAATCTTTAATAGTGTTTTTGAGATATGTATATGCTTGTTTTCCCGTGGGGGTTTGCCTGTTCCTCTATCGGGCGCGTCCCAGGTGGCGGATAGGGGGGCTCGCCGGACTTGTCCGGAGGGTTTGAGGGAAATAAAATACCTCTCGCGGACCAAAAACAGGCCCCTCGCCAGGGTTATGGTGAAGCTACGTTAGGCCTAGCAAGCCAGTAGTGGATATGAAACTGCTTTTAAAACGGGAACGGGCCTCGGAAAGGACAGATCTAAAGGAAGCAGACCTGGCTATGGAAATGGACTACGAATCGGAACTTTGAATATAACTTCATTGACGGGAAGAGTGGAGGAGGTTGTGGATATGATGGAGAGGAGAAAACTGGATGTACTCGGACTGGCAGAGACCAGATGGAGAGGGGAAGGAAGAAAAGAACTGAGAAATGGCTTGCAGCTATACTGGATAGGAAATGAGGAGGGGAAGAGAAATGGAGTGGGAATGGTGGTGAGAGAAGGGCTGAGGGAGGAAGTAAAGAGGGTAAGTGATAGAATAATTAGAGCCAGAATCACTGTGAAAGGTAGAAACCTGGACATTCTGCAAGTCTATGCACCACAGGTGGGATGCACAGAAGGCGAGAAGGACGAGTTTGAAGAGGAGTTGCAGAAGCAGTTAGTGGGGAGAGACCTGATAGTCATGGGAGACCTAAATGCCCATGTCGGAACTGATAGAAGAGGTTTTGAGGAAGTGATTGGTGGTGAAGGATGGGGAAACAGGAATAAGGAAGGAGAGAGATTGTTGGAACTGTGCAAGATAAATGGGCTAATGGTTGGAAACACATGGTACAAGAAGAGAGAGAGCCATAAAATTACTTGGTACAGCAGGGATTTGACTAGGAAATCAGTGGTGGACTATATTCTATGCAGGAAGGAGACAAAGAAGAGTATCACGGATATAAGGGTAATACCTTCAGAAGCCCTGGACAGTGACCACCGTCTGCTGGTCGCCAAGGTGAGAGGACTGAAGGAAAAGAGGAGAACTGAGAACCAAGAAAGAAGAATAAGGACATGGAAGCTGAAGGAGGATGGAAATAAGGAGAAGTTCCAGATATTAGTGAGGAACAAATTACCGAAGGATGATCTGAAAACAGGTGAAGAAGAATGGAATAGGTTCAAGGACGTGTTGGTAGAAGCAGCGGAAGTCGTGTATGGCAGAACTAGTGGAAAGAAAAGGTGGAAGGAAACACCATGGTGGAACCCCAGAACTAAGGAAGCAGTGAAAAAGAAAAATGAAGCATTCAGGAAATGGTTCCAACAGAGGACAGACAGAACAAGAGAAGAATACCAAGAGCGGAAGAAAGAAGCAGGAGAAGTAGTGAAGGAAGAGAAAAAGAAATGGCTGGAGAAATGGACAGAAATGATGGAGGAGGACTGTGATGGCAGTAAGAAAGTGTTGTATGGAATGATAAAGGCAAAGAGAAGAGATACAGGGGAAAATGTCAGAATGGTGGACAGGAATGGAAAGGAGGTCGAAAATATGGAAGAAGTAAAGGTTATCTGGAGAGAATACTTCAAGGAACTCCTAAATCCAACTAAAACCAGCGTAGTGGACATTGTGGAGGAAGAAACAGACAGTGACCAAGACATTTCAGAGAAGGAATTGACATGGAAAGAAGTGGAGGAAGCATTAAAGAAGATGAAAGGGGGAAAGGCACCGGGAATAGACGAAGTGAGTGTGGAGATGGTGAGAGCAGCAGGGGTGATAGGATCACAGTGGCTCTTTCGAGTAATGAAAGTGATATGGAGGGAGAAGAAAATACCAGAGGACTGGAAAAGAGGGATAATAATACCCATATTTAAAAAGGGAAGTAGGAAGGAATGCAAGAACTACAGGGGAATTACACTCATGTGCCACTGCGCCAAAATATTTGAGAAGGTACTGGAGAGAAGAATTCGGACAGAAGTTGAAGATGGGCTGAGGGAAGAACAGTATGGATTCAGGCCAGGAAGGTCAACAGTTGACCTCATCTTTGCAGTAAGACAGCTACAAGAACACCATTATGAATATGGGAAAGATCTGATGATGACCTTCTTGGATATTGAGAAAGCATATGATAGTATTAATAGAAACAAGGTATGGGAAGCAATGAGAGCAAAAGCAGTGAACAAGGAGACAGTGGCAAGAGTGAAAGCAATGTACGAGGGAAGCAAAAGCTGTGTAAAGGTGGGAAGAGAGAGAACGGAATGGTTTCAACTGGAGAGTGGTCTGAAACAGGGAAGTGCCCTCTCACCCCTGTTATTTATAGTGGTGATGGATGAAATCATACGAAAAGTGGTAAATAGCATTGGGGAAAGGAAAATGAAGGCAATGTTGTTTGCTGATGACCTTCTGGTATGGGGAGAGGATGAGGAAGAAGTACAAGAGCAATTAGATGAGTGGGAGAAGGTAGTGTTATCATATGGGATGAAGTTCTCAGCACATAAGAGTGAAGTGGTCATCACAACGAGGAAGAAGAACAGACTGGATATGGGCATAACACTTGGAGGACAGCAGTTGCAGAAAGTAGAATGCTTGAAGTACTTGGGAAGCATAATTGAAGAAAAGGGAGGCAATAGGATGGAAATAAATGAGAGGGGAAGGTGCGCAGATGGATTTTTCAAGAGTGTTAGGGGGATGATATGGAATAAAGATGTACCACAAAAATGCAAAGGAATCATCTACAAGACCTACTTTGTGCCAATTTTGACATATGGTTCAGAAACATGGGTGATGAAGGAAAGGGACAAGAATAAAATACGAGCAGTGGAGATGAAGTTCCAGAGGAGTAGGGTAGGAGTGACAAGAATGGACAGAGTAAGGAATGAGAGAGTCAGGGAGATGGTAAGAGAGGAACCATTGCAAAATAGAATAGAGCGATCTAGGCTACAATGGTATGGACATGTGAGGAGGATGGAAGAGGAGAGGATACCGAAGAAGATGTTTGGAATGGAAATGACGGGAAGGAGGCCAAGGGGAAGACCAAGGGACAGATGGACAAAAGGAGTTAAGAAGAGTGTGGAGGAAAGAGGAGTGTGCTGGGACACAGTAAATGACGAGAGATGGTGGATGGACAGGAAACGATGGAGAGGCTTATGTTCCAAGCAGACCCGACCAGCGGTTGGAAACTGCTCAAGATGATGATGATGATATGCTTGTTTTGGTTAAGTGCTCCAATGAGGGCATAACATATGTAAATAAATAAATAAATAAATAGAGAAAAGCAAGACCATGGTGATGACAAGAGGGGAAAGGGCACTGTGAAAATTGGAAGTCAGAGTTTGGAAATTGTGGACACGTTCAAATACCTAGGAAGTGAATTGATGCAAACTGGTAGGTTGGACATGGAGATTGGCAGGAGGGTACAGCAGAGCAATGCATTCTATCAAAGTGTAAGAAAACTTGTTTGGGATAAGGAAGTACAAAGGAAAAGCAAGGAGGTAATGTATAAAGTGTACTATGTTCCCATATTAACTTATGCAGCTGAGACTTGGACCCTGACAAGCAGGCAAGAGAGTAGAATCCAAGCCAGTGAAATGAAATTCCTAAGAAGTATGATAGGAAAGACAAGGAAAGACAGAGTGAGGAATGAAGATGTTAGGAAGGAAGTTGGGATGGCAAAACTAAATGAGAGAATTGAGAAGAATAAACTAAGGTGGTTTGGACATGTAAAGAGGATGGAGGAAAATAGAATACCAAGACAGATGCTGGAGGCGAAGTGCAAGGGTAAGAGAGCAAGAGGAAGACCTAGAACAAGGTGGATTGATTCAGTGAAGAACAGCGTAAGAAAAAGAAATCTGGACTGGGACAAGATCGTGGAAGAAGAATGGTGGAAGGAAAGAGGAAAGTGGAGAAGTGCCATAAATACCCCGACCCGACAGGAGCTGGATAAGGGGAAATGATGATGATGATGATATTTCTTTGTATGGGGCTACGTCAAGTCGACAGTTTACACACAAAGATCACAGAATCTGGCTGACCTACTTAGGGAGATTACAGCGGCCTTTCAGCAAATCACTCCAGAAATGCTGCGTGCCAAGTGGCGCAACATGGATTCGAGGTATCATTTGTGCCGCATGCGCGATGGTGGATATGTTGAGTGCTAATTGCTGTGACACAAACTCCAGACTCTCCTTAACAAGTATGTACCGTTAACAAGAAATAAATGTGCCTAGTTTCTTGTGTATAGCGTTTTACTTTTCTGACATCCCAAACGGATGACCCTGTATATATTTCACATCCTTGCCCAGTTTCATTCAACTTCATTGATTTCATCTCTCAATAACTCCTCTCATGAGGTTGGTGTCAAGAGAGAGGGGCACCCGGTCGTAAAAACCATCTGCCACAAAGACTTTTCATCGCATCTCATCCCCGACCGCGTTGAAAAGCGGAAATAATGAGGGGTAGACATACATACATACATATTTGTTTTGGATTACAGAACAGGGAGGAAACAAAGGGATGACATTTTTTGCTTGTCAAGCAAGTATCATCAGATCAAAAAATATATACAAGACAAAATAGCTCTACTAAACACTACAAAACCTACAATGACATCCACTAACAGTCACTGCCATCCAAAACCAAAACAAAAAAAAGTCAAAAACTTAGAAAGTGTGGCAACTATTACTGGTAAAATACTTAAGCATTAAGCATCCAAAAAAAAAGAATTATATACACACTGCTCAAAACAATTAGAGGGACAGGAATTTGATCACGTGTACCATGTACGTAGTCCGTGATTACGATATATACTGTTGCCCGTATTCTTCCGACATGTTTTAAGTATGCGAGGACATCTCCACATGTCATTGGAAAGCCATGGCCTTGTGTCAGTAGACACATGTGTCGTGCTATGCCGCATAGTGAAATGGACGAGCATGTTCGCACTCTGTCCTTGAGTGTGTGTAAGTGAAGAATACTATCCACTTGGTGTACGTTGCATTAGTCGAAATGAGGCATCTGAATGAGACAGAAAGTGTTTGGGCAGTGACAATACTGCAGTAAGGTTGAACTATTCATGGAGTGTCTACAGAGCTTAATGTGGCTTCATTTATTGTTGGGAGGGTTTGGAAACAATTTTGTAAAACTGCTTCAAACACACGAAAGCCAGGGCAAGGGAGAAAACAAAAAACATCAGCCCGAGACGACCGATATGTGGTGAATTGTTCTCTCCGCTGGCATTCGGCGACCGTCCGGGACCTGCAAAATGATCTAAGAGCAGCAACTGGTAGCAGTGCCAGTGACCAAACTATGCGCAACCGACTCCGAGGCAGGTTTAAGACCAAAGTGACCTCATCAGGTCCCTCGAATAACCGCTCGCCACAGGAGAGAGCTACTTCGATTTCCTCAAATATTGAACTGTTTCTTTTTGTGCACTCTGTAAATTCATGGAAGGACTCTCCACTTCGGTTGACGACATTGTGTTCCGTTTCTGGTCATAGCACCAACATGTGTGCTACGACATGCACAGGATATGTACATTTCCGTTAAATAAAGGTTTCATTTCCCAGATAACATGGCCGTTTCACTCCACCCATTCCTGGCAAAATAATGCAGGTATTTCAAATGTTGTCCCTCTAATTTTTTTGAGCAGTGTATATACAGTATACACGATACCTGTGACAGAAATGACAATCTCATCAACAAACGGTTTCATTTCACCGACTAATCCATGAAGGTGTAGGTACTATTGTTGTGATATACTTAAGCAGTAAGTCCTAAACTACTGTCGAGTTAAAATGCATAGACATTAACCATTATGAAGTTGGTATTAAATATTATCCGTGTTGACTGATATTAATCTCAAATTATAAAAGGCCGCCTTGTCAAACACTAGAAAGTAGTTTAATAATTAAATTAACATGTACATGTTTCGTTATACAGTGAGTTCCTCTCATGACTTGGCCGGCCAGCGCATCGAGCTAATCTACCTACCGTTGACCGATAACTTCCTGTTACACAGCATGCACTTCGAAGTTCTGGCTAAGTGCTGTACTGTTCTTATTGCTATGCTATGCCGAGGGGGAGTCAACGGGAGGCAGATAAGCTCGGTGCTCTGGCCGGCCAAGTCATGAGAAAAACTCACAGTATCAATGATAACTTCGTCAGCATGAAAAATCTTAGAAACTACAGTATCTTAACAAAAACTAAAAAGAAAATGGATATCCGTACAATAAGTCATTAATTTAAATAAATCAAAGGTTACAAAAAAGAATTAATAAATAATTATAGGATGCGTGAAATACTTGGTCGTAGCATATCCACCTGAGATATCAGTCATTTCAATAAATTTTGCACATGGGAAAGGTTTGCTTCAGGACATAGACCTGCTAAAAATCATCTGCCGTTTATACATACTGTATGTATTAATCAGAAGGTTGAACAACATATCACATCCAAAACTGAGATACCAGTCACTTCAATAAATTTTGCACTTGGGACAGTTTGCTTCAGGTCATAGACCTGCTCGAACATAACCTGTTGGTTATTTCCGTCTGCTGTTCAAAATGGTTAATGTATATTTGCTAGGTAATTATATAATAATGGGATGTGTAAAATATTTCGACATTGATAATCCAACTGTAATGAAATTATAAGTTGAGAAATTCAATTAAGTAACATCATAAAACAGTGCATCAAAAGTGGGACAAGTAATGAATGTAATGTGACAATAACGAGAATTGGATTATCAATGTTGTCCTTACAGCCTTCTTCTTGGTATGTGAACAAATACACACCTCACTTCAAATGAGGGCTTTTCTTTGTTAGGTTGCAGTTATTCTTGTACCTACCGAGTGTATTGTTTGTTCTGAAAGCTACATTTATATTGAATCTTTGTTTCTTGAAAATATTTATTATTATTATCGATCTTTCCCCTTTGGGAGAGTGTGCAAACTTGAGACAATCACAGCTTTCAATTCCTTTTCCTCTTCTCTTTCTCCCCAAAACCTCTTCATTAATTCACTGTGCTTTTCCTCCCTTTCCACTGTCCATTTTTTCCCTATTGTTTCTTTTCTTGAGACTTATTCAAATTTCTTGTTTCTGATTTGAAAATATTTGTTATTTTGTATGGGTTTTTATTCACGAAGCTGAACCACACATAACTACATTCTTTTTAGGTTGGTGAATTATCCTCTATTTTCTTTTGTTGTTTCATTAATATTCGGTCTACTGTGTTGGGTGTGAAATTGTTCTTGTTTTATCGATTCAATTTCTTTATTGAAGTTCTGGATTGACATCGGCATATTGATAGCTTTATTTAGCATTGAATTGATGCCTGCTAATTTGTGTGAATTTGGGTGGTTGGAGCAGTTGTCAACAGTGTGGGAGGTTTGTGTTGCCTTGCGGTAAATGGATTATATTAGATTTTGGTCCGTTCGATGGATTGTTATGTCTAAGTAATTTATGCACCAGTTATTTCATTATTATTTTTTCTGGTTATTTTTTCACATGTCCCAGTAATTAGGATTATATTGTACTGACCAACTGAAAAGTTGTAATATCTATTGTCAATAAGGCAACACTGAAAAAAGAGATTCAAAGCTATCTATACTATCACCATTTTATTTATTACTTCCTGTCATTCTCCCATGCTTGTTTTAGGGGTGTAGTACATACATCTCTAAGGTTGACCATTCTTAAACTCAAAGTAGTAGTTAAGGAAGCTAAACAAGGATTGTGAAAAGAGTAATTATGATTTGAATCCTCTATTCTCTTAACTGTATACATTATGACGGGCAGCCCATGTATAGTGATAGGACCCCAAAAATAAAGTGACGAGCATGATGTTGAGCCCTTGTTTCTTTATTCTCTTATCTCCTTGGATAGCGAGTTCATATGCTTCAGTAATTGTTTGAATTACCAAGATGACTTGATTCGGTGTGGACGTGTGGGATGCATATGTGACGCTCTCCAGGAAACCATACCTTAAGTCGCGTTACAAAATTTTACACTACGCCGCAAAGAGCCGAGAAGGGCGAGAAATATCGATTTTTAGATTTCAGCACCATCTGTTAGCCGGATCTTTGAACTAGATGATGCGAGCATTGGATGTGTCATCATGATACGGTTCAAGTCTTCAAAATAACCTTGGAAACAGGTTGTGTAATTTAACAAAACCATACCTTAAGTCGCAATGGGAATTTAACATTGCGACTTAAGGTATGGTTTATTCAATGACGTTCCTGCACTGTCTTCTTGGGCTAAAATACGTAATAACCAGCTCGTGCTTCAGGATAATGCATAGTTACAATAATTTATTATAGAATTCATGTACTGGGCTGTATATTTTGTAAATGGTGATTTTAATGTTTGTGGACCGCCAGCGCAGGAACCTGGTCAGGAAATTCCCGGTGTCTTTCTAGCTTGTCTGATGTTATGCACTAAAGCTGGCGGAGATATGGATAATGCAGATAATCTCCCTCCAAACCTAACTAAAAAGTTAGAAGTAAAAGGCATGACTGCCGAAAGCACTAAATACCTGTTCGACAACATTCGAGAGTACTGCACAGCGGGAACAAGGGATCTATTGTGCCCACGGCCAGGCAACATTGAGGCCACTGAACCTGGCCGAAGTAGTGCGAAAGATTGTGTGCGCAAAAGGAAAAGACATACATAAACATTCCACAAAAATGAGCAACGGTTCAGTTTGCTACTACAGGATATAAGACAGATTCCTGTAGTACTGGATACTAACTTACTTTGTGTAGTTTCAGAACAATTTAATATCCAACATTAATATGTTCTGAATTATTCTTATTATTCTTCCTATTATTATCATCATTGTTATTATTAACATTATCACAGATACTATTAATGTTTCCTGATTATTTTGCACTTCTTAACACACAACATTCAATAAATAAAATTAATAAAACAATAGTTATAAAAACAAAATTTTGAAATGTGTAGTTATGCCCTATGGCAAAATTTGAAAAATATAAATAATCCACGGCAAAGAAGGTGTTACGCCCTTTAATTTGAATCCTTGCACGACTTTGTACAATTATTGGTTCGTGAGATATTTTAAAAATGTAGTTATGCCCTTTGGCAAAATCTAAAAGAATTATTAATATAATCATTATTATTATGATTAACATTATCGCAGATACTATTATTGTTTCCGGTTTTTTTTTCTGCACTTCTTAAGACAGAACATCTGTGTAGGCCTACTTGAGTCTTGCAAGACTAAAATTTTCTGTTTCCCTTTCATTATCTTGAACATTTTTACATATTTACAATACTTTCTAGAGAATAAAACTCCGATATATTTATGAAATATTATTTTAATACACAATGCTGATCTCCCTTCATCCAGTGAAAGTCAGATTTTCTTAAATATTTAATATATTGTCCGAGCACTATACTAAATTTTCAAATCGATTTTCTAGACATTCAATAAATTCTGTCCTATAACTTCAATGTTTCATAACATAATCAGTTTTTAAGAGAAATACATCTAGTTTTCACGAAAATGATCGCAAATTTATCTACTATCGAAATATAAGATAAACCAAAAATGAGATTTTCCGACTTAAGGAATGGTTTCCTGAAGAACATCACATATTAAGAAGATATGACAAGGACCAACGTTTTTACAATAATGTTTCACTATCTAAATTTGTGATATTTAAAAATTCCATTGTTATTTTGCCTTTCCATTTCTGAACTGTAATTTTATTCTCTCCTAATGGTTTAGTGGATTCTTAATGTTTATTTTCGTGTGGGATTCTTTTTTGTGCTGTGTCAAGCGTTTTGGCACAGAGGAGCTTGGATAATTCGAAGCCAGAGTGACCAACAAAAAATTTGGACCTACATCTTTTTGGTTTGCTATTAGGTCCAATAAATGCTTGAAATGGGCAATCTTTCAATAAGTAAATATTTATTGGGAAATATTATGTGTACAATACATGGGTTGGTTTTTTAGTTTTGGCACCTTAGTTATAACTGGATTAATAACTCACTTAGATGGTTCCAAGTTTCACAGGCCCTCGATGTAGTCCCCACCGTTGCGTACAACGTGTTCCCAGCGATGCGAAAGTCATTGGATCCCGTTGGCACTGCCCAATCTATTGGTGGAACAAAGAGAGCGCTCGGCAGCCTGCTAACGTCTTCAATGGTACGGAAGTGCTCCCCGCGCATTGTCATCTTCATCTTCGGGATGAGATCATAGTCGCAGGGACTGATGTCGGGAGAATATGGGGGGTGATCGAGGACCTCCCAGCCCCAGCGATCCAACAATGCCGACAACGCCTGCTGTGTGTGCCCTAGCATTGTCATGCAGAACGATGGGCGGTGTAACCATGTGGTGGCGCCATTTCCTTCTCAGAGCTCCTCGGAGATGGTCTTGCAGAGACGAACAATAGTACGCCGCATTAACGGTTTGCCCTCGGGGAACAGTATGGTGAATGATCACACCATCCCAATCATAGGCAAGAATCAATATTACCTTCACATTGGTGGGAGTTGGTCGAACTGTTCCTTTCCGTGGTGATCCTTGGAGCCGCCACTCATTCGATTGGCGCTTTAATTGTGGCTCATAAGATCTGGCCCACGTCTCGTCAATGGTTATGATACGCCGTAAGAAGGCCTCTCCTTCGCGCTCATAACGCTGCAAGTGCATACGACAAGCGTCATATCGCAGCCATTTGTGCATGTCAGTTAAGTCATGCGGAACCCATTTGGACGCAATCTTCCTCATTTTCAGTAAGTCCTTCAGGATGTGGAGGACAGTAGAATGCGCCAGTCCGATATCTTGCTCTAATTGACGAATAGTTACGTTCCGATCCACCTCTACTAACGCGGACACCATCTGTACATTGTCATCACTTACTGGTGGGTGACCAGGTCGAGGCATGTGCTCCACACATTCGCGCCCATCTCGAAAGGCTGCAACCCATCTTGCTACCGTTCTGAACTGTAACGCAGCTGCACCGCACGCTTCCTGCAATCCTCGGTGACACTGTTTAGCACTGCGACCCCTAGCACACTGAATTTTTATCCACGTTCTCTGCTCCGGCTTGGAAAACATTGTGACTGTCTTTCGCAAGCGCTGGTCTCACACTACTCATCTAACAGGCGCGACTGCGTACGAGCGGTGGTGAGGACGGGCGAGGTCATGTGCTCTGAGGGAGGGGATGCAGGGCAGCAACCGTTGGTAAAAGTGGCAGCGCCCAACATTGTTGCAACTTGGCACTGAAGCATTGATGCCAAAACTAAAAAACCAACCCATGTATATATACACAATATTTAAAAAATTGAATACAGATTGCATTACAATATGTGACAGTAGGAAGTACAAGTGACAATTAAGTGGGGCGGCTTCGGTGGCATAGTTGGTAGCATGCTGAGCTTCTCTGCCCAAAGGGGCAGATGACCTCAAGTTCCTCCCCTTAAAACAACAATAAATAACTAACTTCTATGCCCGCGATCCTGGGTTCAAACATGGCGGAAGTTGTCAGATTTTTTAAGAGCGTTAAAAATTCTTCAGTATGCCTTCCTTCAGAGGGGTAGTAAAGCCGGCCGGCCCATGTCATAGATTTATGGCCATGTGAAAGAACCTTCCACTAACTAAAATTGTATGAAGCTAAAGTTGTAGGTTAGATTTGATTAACGCTCTATTAAGTTCCAACGTTTGCCACCGGGTGCTGGTTGTGGTGGCATTTAGTAGCCAAGTTCACAGCTAGGTGTCATTGAAGGTAGCAAAGGTTGGAACTACTTGAAATAGATCGTCTGCAGTCCTTACCTGAATTACAGATAACACACAGTAATATAACCATTACAATTAACACTGGTTATCAGACAGATTCTACACACAACCCAAGTACATGGGGCTACATGACCGCGTTGTCACAGCCCCTAAACTGAGGAACCAACCAAACAACCAAGTGGGAAACACATCACCATGGGTGAGTAAGATTTCTAGGTATAACTCACGTACAGTACAAGACTATAGCAGGATATTCCCGAGGACAACAGCAACAACAACAACAGAGCAAAGACCTCTATGCAATAAGGATGAAAGGGGTAATATGCCACACTCACTATTCCCTCAGTGAATAGCACAGGAACTTTTACACCAACTTTAAACTTATTTTTTAGTACCAACGTACAAAAACTTCGAATTAAGGAAGTTAAACTTTGAATTATCCATGATATTCTTCCATTAATTTGATACGAAGTTCCAGGGACTGCTCCAAATCTTCGAATTATCGGCGAATTCAAATTACGGAAGTTTAAATTATCCAAGTGAAGTATTTGAATGTGTTCCATGTGGTTCCAGTGTGCATGTTTTGATTTGTTTTCCATGAGGTTCACAGTGCAGCCTTTAGAGACGCATGAATACAAACAGAATCATAGAGTGCCAGAAGTTGATGAGTTGCCTGGTTACCACTCCAATCCGAGCTAGAGATTTTACAATATTTGGGAGCGAGTACAATAGAAGAAGACACTCATTACTACGACAGTCCATAGTAAGGGTCGAGAGAGGGATAGTCTCTTAGTAGTACAGACCTGATGTTTTAAGGATTACTCACTCTCAAATTCAGGATGAAAATAAAATGCACCAACAATAGTAAATCTTAAACACATTCTTTTGTAACATACTCGTAATGCATTCAGTCATTCCAAAGAGAACATTTACAATAATACCTTGAGATAATATGCAATCAGAATCAGTAAAAATAGCCCACCTCAGCCATTCTGGAAGTAGTTTTCCGTAGTTTCCCCACTTCTACTCCAGGCAAACGCTGGGATGTGGTTCCTAACTTAAGGCCACAGCCG
This sequence comes from Meconema thalassinum, assembly GCA_946902985.2. NCBI lineage: Eukaryota > Metazoa > Arthropoda > Insecta > Orthoptera > Tettigoniidae > Meconema > Meconema thalassinum. The sequence continues at coordinate 348,244,598 of OX336390.1, forward strand.
AATCCTTCCGTATCCTATACCCAATTTACAAATACACACACTAGTATAGCCAACACAATAAAACAGGATATCGCACAAATTCCACACACCCAAATACATGGGGATATATGACCATGATGTCGTAGCCCCTAAAAATAAGCCCTGCAACATGAATACCATTTACATTTTTGATAAATTATTTTGAAATTTATGTTTATTATAAAGCCTTTTTTAAACTTACGTATGCCTTTTTGTGTGTGCATTTGTTTTTATTCCTTTAAAGCATGTCTATATTATTGTTGTTATCTGAGCATTCAGTCATTTGACTGATTTGATGCAGCCTTCCATGCTTCTCTGTCCTGAGCTATTCATTTCATCTCTACATATCTACCACACCCTACAACCAAGGCAATCTGTTTAACATACCGTATTCTAACCTTGGTCTACCCCTACAGTTCTTGTCTTCAATTAATATGCGGAAATGACCTACGAGTACTCTTCTGTGATGATAGTAAAATGCTAGAACTACAACAAAAAAATAGTGTTTCTCTACTCTTAATGTGTTGATGTGGAGACATCTGAAATTGTGGAATGTCTACAGGCTGCTCAGACAACCACTTTTCTCATGTAAATAACATCAGTATGTAGAAACACTTCAAAATTATCAGTCTGAAGATTAATTCTTTGAATTTGAGCAGCTTTTATAAAAGCAGTTGGCTATTGAAAAGTTTACAGGGAAGTCTCCACATCAAATCTTTCAACACATTAATAATAGACAAACACTATTTTGTATGTTTTAGTTCTAGCTTTTACCATCATCACAGCAGAGTACTTGTAGGTCATTCCGCATATTAGTTTACAATTCTCCATTAGTTTAGGGCTTATTGTTTCACAGCAATAGTAGTGACACCTTCATAGATTTAATGGTTAGGGAGACTGTTTGTCGATGGGGGTCATCATTTTTCAGTCTTGCAACATTTAAAATAAATTGTTCTCTTTTTGGTGCTATTTATCAGTATAGTTGCCACACTTACTAAGTTTACTGATGTTTTTTTTTGTCTTTGGAGGGCAGAGACCGTCTGTGGGTGTCATTGCAGGGTTGGTAGTGTTTTGTAGAGCTATTTTGTCTTGCATATTTGGATCTGAAGATGATCGCTTGATGAGCAAAACATGTCATCCCATATTTTCCTCCCTCTTTTGTAGTCCATAACAAATATATAATATTATACTGTATCTTAATCCCATGTATTTTATTTCAGGTTATTTTTTCGCATAGTCCAGTAATTAAAATTATATTATGTTGACCGACTGAAAAATGACAATATCAATTGTCACAGAGCCTTGCTAACAAAGCATCTCACCAATTGCAAAGATCTACAATTTCCCACATCGCCAATGTTGGCACTGACTCAAAATAACAAATTTTCTTGAATTTTAATGTCAAATTATAATTAAAATTTTAGTTAACAACCTTGCAAATAAATGTAGTGTTGATTATGGCATATAGCAGGACCACCAACTTTCGTTAATGACATTATAGAAAATCTTGCATTCCGAGGTGAGAGTACTAATACTTTATTTGTATTTGGAAGCAATTCTTGGAAATGACCTAACTGAGCTTGGTTGTTTTAATAAACATTTCATCACATTAACTCTCAGTAATTTGTCAACAATCTTCAGTGAGTTCCGAGTTTTTAATGCATTCAGTTATTAAAGGTCTGTTTGTTTCCTGAAAGTGAATAAATTCACATCACCTCATGACAGGCCATGCTTTACTGCCATGGCTCCCTACAGAGGTCTGTTTTGTTACATTAATATGCAAAATGCAGTCATTGAATTTATGTACAGTTTGTAGTTTTTAGCATTAGGAATAGATGCATAATTTGTCCAAAACTCATCACACCTTGTATTTCTATGTTGTATAACCCCTACAAGTGGATTTTAGTAATTTTCAATTAGCAATCAAACTAAAATTAGATCAAAATGCAAATTTATTTTATTTTCTGCTAAAATAAATGCAATATTTAAGTTTCCTGCAAAACTAAACACTTTTGTTTAAAAATAGTGCAATATTCCTTTATTAAAATAACTTACTCCATGCTAAAAGAAAAATCTCTGTTTTGGACTGACAGTAGCCTGCTTGGAATTTTCAAATGAGATGCACCTCTTTTCTGGTCAAAAATCATGATGCTAACCTTTAATGATTATTGTAAATTCAGTGTTATTCAATACACTGTAAACTTATATATTTATAAGTATGTGTGTATGATTCTCATGTCCATGGCACTCACTTCTGACTTCATGTTCCATAGTAATTTGTAAATTATATGATAAACAATATTGTGAGATTAACTCTGCCAAGGACGGTCCCAAGCCCGGCTGAAAAAGGAGGAGGGTTGGAGTGGATATCTCGTCCCACTCTGGAAAGCCAAACTAGAGAAGAGTTGAACATCTAACTCCACATCTGTGAGCATGGACACAGTGAGGAGGCAGCCCCTCCACCATGATAGGGTGCTGTGGGCCAATCACTCACACATCTGAACTTATTCGATTACTGAAACTGCAACAGAAAATAATCAGACTGATAAACAGTTGACGATTTTTGGCATGAAAATTGGATGCTGGCTAAAGCAGAAATGAGAAACTACCAGTTAGAAGTAGGTTGGAAGGATTTACCCTTCCCTACTCTGGATATGAAGAGGGAAGAGACCATGTAGAGGGTGTGGGAATGCTACTAAGTAAAATTGCAAACAAAAGCTTTATCAAATGGAAACCCATTTCAGGAAGAATTATGTTGACAAGATTTAAGACAAACATTAGAAATGTCAGCATAATGCAACTTTTACTCAGAGTTTAATGCAACCTTGAAGGAAATAAAAACGAGAGATATAGTAATCCTAATGGGCGACCTAAACGCAAAGGTTGGTGATGAAAATGAGGGAGTTGAACACATCATGGGAACACACGGATTGGGAGAGCAAAATAATAACGGAGAACATTTGTGGACTTTTGTGCAGAACGAGATATGGTGATAGGAGGAACCCTCTTTCCACACAAAAACTGCCACTAAGCAACATGGGTATCTCCCGATGGCTCGACAGAAAACAAGATTGATCACGTGGCCATCTCCCGGAAGTGGAGAAGATCATTACTTGATGTGAGAAACAAGAGATGGGCTGATGCAGGGAGCGATCACCATCTTGTGATAGCTCACTTACGTATTAAAATCAAAGTAAATAAATCAGCTGTAGAATCCCAATGGAAAAGATATGATGTACAGAAGTTAAAAAATAATGAACAGCATAAATATCAGTTCAGGATAAAGTTGAGAAACTATTTTGAAGTCCTAGATAGGACAGATGGAGACACAATCGATGAGGAATGGAAAAAAGTTAAGGATGTCTTTGTGGAAACCAGTGACGAAGTGCTTGGCTTCAGAAAGAAAGGTGTAAAAGAATGGATGTCAGATGACAAATGGCAGAAGATTGAAGATAGGAAGAACATCAAACAGGAAATCATCAGAAGCAGAACACGACAACAAAAGCTCACTGCACAGGAAAAGTATAATGAAAAAGACAGGGAGGTAAAAAGGAATGCAAGGAAGGACAAGCGACAAGCATTAAAAGCGGAAAAAGATGCAGGAACTGAAGACCTTAAGACCCTCTACGAGGTAACGAAAATTCTATCTAAAAAGAAGACACAGAGAGGAGGACCTGTGAGAAGCAAAAATGGCGAGATGATTACTGGAGAAAAGGAACAACTGGAACGATGGAAGGAGCATTTTTCAGAGGTGTTAAATAAGGAAGATGATGGGACAGAAGTGTAAATGCAGGAAGAAATAATGCCAGATGAAAGAATAAACATTGATACACAAACTAAGGAATAAATTATTACAGAAGACAAAATGTGGGAAAGCACCTGGGGGTGATAATATAAATCCTGAAAGAAGACATAGAACTCTCAGCTGAACTACTCCATCCCCTGTTTATGAAGAAATGGGAACAGGAGAAGATTCCAGAAGACTGGGAACGAGGTTTACTGGTGAAATTGCCGAAGAAAGGGGATAGGACACTATGTGACAACTGGCGAGGTATCACCTTACTTTCAATACCAAGTAAGGTGTTCACAAGGATTCTGTTGGATCGAATTATAAATATTGTGGATCAGAAACTGAGAAGAGAACAAGCTGGATTCAGGAAAAACAGATCATGCATTGACCAGATAAACACGTTGAGGATTATAGTGGAACAGTGTGTGGAATGGAATACTACACTTTACCTTATATTTTTGCATTTCTACAAAGCTTTTGATTCCTTGAGGAGAGAGTTCATGTGGAAGGCATTGGCCAGATATGGAATACCTGAGTTGATCATCAGCCTTGTAAAGAGCTTTTATAGCAATTATAGATGTGAGGTGGTCCATGAAGGGAAGCTTACTGAACCAATACAGGTCAATTCAGTAGTTAAACAGGGATGTATCTTATCTTCTACCATCTTCCTTATTGTTATGGACCTGGTTATGAGAAAGGTTATGTTTGGAACAAGAACTGGATTGCAATGGAAGTTGATGTAACAGCTAGAAGACTTGGATTTTGCTGACGATGTTTGTGCAATCTCTCAGAACTTTACGGATATGGAAATGAAGTTAAGGCGCATCACAGAAGAGGCAGCAAGAGCAGGAATGAAGATAAATTGTAAAAAGACCAAAGAAATGCGAGAAAACAGCTTAATAAATACAAACTGCAAGTGCAAAATAAATGGAGAAGAAATTGAAACTGTGAGAGAGTTTCCATATCTTGGTAGCATCATTGCAGAGGACGGTGGTGCTAGCACAGATGCTAAGAGCCACATCAAAAAAGCAAATTTTGCATTTGTTCAGTTATATCCGGTTTGGAAAGCTTGCGACATCTTGACCAGGACGAAACTACGAATCTTTCGTAGTAATGGAAGTGAAACTTGGAAAGTTACAACCCAGATCACCAGGAGTCTCCAAGTCTTCACTAACCGTTGCCTCAGAAGGATTCTACGCATCTATTGGCCAGAAACCATTTCAAATGAGGAACTTCTGAAGAGAACAAACGAAAGGCCAATACATCTAGAAATAAAATGGAGAAAATGGAGTTGGATAGGCCATTGTCTGAGAAAGCAGGACGCCATTGAAAAAGAAGCACTTAGGTGGAACCCCCAGGGCACCCGAGGAAGGGGTAGGTCAAGAAATATCTGGAGAAGAAGTGTTGAGGAGAAGAAGAAGGCGACTGACAAATCCTGGGCAGACCTGCACGAGGCTGGCTGGGAGAAGAAATCAGTGGAGGAATTTTGTTGCAGCCCTTTGCTCCGAGAGGGGATATAGGAATTAAGTTAAGTAAGTCAATATTGTGAGATTAAATTTCGTTATTTAATCCTAATTGCTATTTGCAATATTGTACATAATCCTCATTTTCATTAGCAACAAAATGCTAAATTTGAACATCTTAGATGCTCACTATATGTTCAATCAAAAATGCTAAATTCAGGGTTTTAAAAAACTCTACAAATATCAGAAGCCTGGAAAGAAATTGACACAAATCAAAAAATATAGCTATTCAATAGATCACAACTCCGTAAGTGTCACTCTTCCAGAACAAATTTTAACCCAAAGTCAGCTGCTTCTTGAGACAAGTCATTCTTATTGTTAAATGCATGCTCTTACTCAACAAAGTACATGGCTCAACTGACATGAGACGCTCCTCTTCCCTTGCCAGACATGTCGTAAAGAAAAGCGACACTACTGCTCCCTAGCAACGATAATTGTAAGCAAAGGGGTGACAGTTAGGTACATTTCATTAGAAAGCTAACTATTGCAATGGGTTCCATGTTTCGACTTCCGGAAAATTTCGACATATCTTCGCGTTTCACATCCCCCAGACCCCAAAACCACCGTCAGCTCAAAAGTTTATATATAATTTATGTATGTATATATATATATATATATGTATATCAGTTTCTTGTGGACACGATAACTGCCGTAATTTTGCACCAATCACTTTGAATTTTTTACCGAATATGTATACGTATAAAATCTCTGTCGAGTTCGTTACTGGGCTAAATCGGTCAAAGAGGGTGAAAATGGGGGCCTTTTTTTTTCTTCGAAAAAGTGAAATATTGCTATAACTCTCTTAATATGTGAAATATCAAATCCGTTCAACGTTCATACTATGTGTCGGATAAAGCCCAAAAATTTATGTTTGAAGAGTTTTTTTTATAGCACCAACCATTGACCAAAGGGGTGGGAAAAAGTGGATTTTTCGGGAAACATTAATCATATCTCTCTTAATAGGCACAATATCAAAACCGTACAAAATGGACAATATTCCCCTAATAATTACCTAAAACTTTTGTCTGAAAGAATTTTTGATATGACCCACCATTACACCAAGGGATGAGAAAAATGATTTCGGAATTATAAGAAAATGCCAAGAGCTATCAGAGGTTGCCATGGCAACACTACTAAATTGATGAGGGATGAGCCATCAGACTTTGCCATGACAACGCACTTGCACGAGATCAGATTCAGTATTTCCATCTGACTAAGTGGGAAGCGGCTTCGGTGACGTAACTGGTAGCATGCTGAATGTCTATGCCCAAGGTCGCGGTTTCAAAGCCGGCCGAAGTCGTCGGATTTTCTAAGAGCGCTAAAATCCCTCAGTATGCTTTCCTTTGGAGGGGAAGTTCTAACGTTCGTTGCGAGTTGCTGGTTGGGGTGGCATCTAGTAGCCAAGTTCACAGGTAGGTGTCGTTGACGGTAGTACCTGGTAGCAACATTAGGAAATACTGCTTGAAATTGACCGTCTGCAGTCCTTACCTGAATTAAGACTAATACAGCCATTACAATTCACACCGTTTATCAGACAGATTCTACACTCACCCAAAGTACACGGGGTTAGATGACCGTGTTGTGTCAGCCCCTAAACTGAGGAACCAACCAGAGGTAGATTTCATTAGAAAGCTAACTATTGCAATGGGTACCATGTTTCGACTTCCGGAAAATGTCGACATATCTTCGCGTTTCACATCCCCCAGACCCCAAAACCACTGTCAGTTCAAAAGTTTATATATAATTTATGTATGTATATCAGTTTCTTGTGGACACGATAACTGCCGTAATTTTGCACCAATCACTTTGAATTTTTTACCGAATATGTATACGTATAAAATCTCTGTCGAGTTCGTTACTGGGCTAAATCGGTCAAAGAGGGTGAAAATGGGGGCCTTTTTTTTTTTCGAAAAAGTGAAATATTGCTATAACTCTCTTAATATGTGAAACATCGAATCCGTTCAACGTTCATACTATGTGTCGGATAAAGCCCAAAAATTTATGTTTGAAGAGTTTTTTTTATAGCACCAACCATTGACCAAAGGGGTGGGAAAAAGTGGGTTTTTCGGGAAACATTAATCATATCTCTCTTAATAGGCACAATATCAAAACCGTACAAAATGGACAATATTCCCCTAATAATTACCTAAAACTTTTGTCTGAAAGAATTTTTGATATGACCCACCATTATGCCAAGGGATGAGAAAAATTATTTCGGAATTATAAGGAAATGCCAAGAGCTATCAGTGGTTGCCATGGCAACACTACTAAATTGATGAGGGATGAGCCATCAGACGTTGCCAAGATAACGCAATTGCACGAGATCAGATTCAGATTTCCATCTGACTAAGTGTGAAGCGGCTTCGGTGACGTAACTGGTAGCATGCTGAATGTCTATGCCCAAGGTCGCGAGTTCAAAGCCGGCCGAAGTCGTCGGATTTTCTAAGAGCGCTAAAATTCCCTCAGTATGCTTTCCTTTGGAGGGGAAGTTTCAACGTTCGTTGCGAGTTGCTGGTTGCGGTGGCATCTAGTAGCCAAGTTCACAGCTAGGTCTCGTTGACGGTAGTACCTGGTAGCAACATTAGGAACTACTGCTTGAAATTGACCGTCTGCAGTCCTTACCTGAATTACATACTAATACAGCCATCCCTAAGTACACGGGGTTACATGACCGCGTTGTCGCAGCCCCTAAACTGAGGAACCAACCAAAATCTCTGCGGGAGATATAATTTTGCGTGAAGAAGTAACAGACCGTTACATAGTTACACATCAGTGTCGAAACCTTGCATAAGGACAGTGTGACCACAAGTATAAAAATGGACCCCAAATGACAAGAAGGTTACCGTTCCCATAAGACAATAAAATGCTTAAAATAATCATAAAATGACGAAAAACAATGTTAATTAAGCTCCAATTATAAAATACCTTCTCGCAATAAATGAGGTCTGATCTTTCTATGAAAACCTGCATATTCTGCCTATTTTCGCCTATCCCCAAGTTTGTCCGGTGAAATCTACCTCCGCCTTCCGGCATGCCGAGAGGACTTTTTTTATTGGAAAAAGTATCCACCTTTGGCAAAATTAGGCTTCTTTGAGTTGAGTCACTGTTCTTCTGGACTAATGATATGTCATTTTATTATTATATATGAATTGTTGGCCTGTTTGCCATCTCTTGATGAATACAGTACATTTGCATTTGTCAGTTGGCACAGGCTAGAGTAAAAGGTGGCTTTTCACCGATGTCTCAGTCTCACTCATGGCTGTGATTATATGGAAGCTACTGAGGTATGGGTGGTGCTTAGTAATGGCATTCGGGGCACAGTCAGTGCCTGTGAATGCTGTGAAAGGTTTTACTCATAGGGTTAGGACTACTGTTCTGACTCAGTGAGGAAAGCAATGGCAAACTACCTCACTCCTCTTCTTGCCTAGAACGCCTCAAAATAGCTCTGCCTTGGGTTTTTGTGGGTATCTACTCACATAACGTAACGGCGGTACTTTTTGAGGATCCAACCAGCCTTCGGGCTGACTACCTAACAGACATATGAATTGTAGCCAATGGCCATAGCAGGGTATTTTAATTGAATGCCCGTAGTCTCCCAGAAAGTTCAATTACAAGTAGTACCAACTTTGGCTACCAGATGCCACTGTCACTAACACCTAGCGGCGAACGTTGGAGCTTGATAGAGCGTTTCTAACCAACTAAATATAACTTACAAATTTGGCTACACACTACCAATTGTAGTGGTAGGTTCTTTTACATGCCATAATTGTATGACATGGGCCCGCGGGCTTCACTTCCCCTCCGAAGGAAGGCATACTGAAGGGTTTTAACGCTCCTAAAAATCCGACGACTTCGGCCGGGTTTGAACCCGCAATCTTCGGCATAGCAGTTCAGCATGCTGCTGACTAAGCCACCGAAGCCACTGTCATATTTTTATAGTGATAGATATTATATGGTCTTGATGCCTTAATCAGCTACAGTACTGTATTGAAATCAGAACTCAGCAGTCAAAAGAAATATCTCTTTCAGAAGGAAAAAGTACTTACCAACAATAAATTTGCCATGAACAATATTACCTGAGCCAAACAAATGTCGGCAGTGAAGTCCTTCTAGACTCCACTAAGTCTCGTAGTGTAATGTGATAAATTAACTTGCTCATAAACTCATTATTCGATGGCTTCCACTTGGATTAACTGTGGGACGAACCGACACTTATGAGGGTCAGATGTGGCTTTGGACCATAGTTTGGAGTCTCTGGTACTAATTATAGAAGTACCATACAATATAATTATAATGTATGGAACGTTGCAAGATTGTTTTTTTATTATTATTATTACGTAATGCTGAAATGATGCCATGGGTTATTCCTAGTTTTAGACTTCGGTGGTATGGATTATAATTATTATTGTTGCAATTTAAGAAAAGAGATAAAGAAGAATAAACAGATCAAAACATATATAAAATTTGAAGTGTAATTTATTAAATCTCTGTATTGAGAAGTGGTGTTTTTCTCATTATATATTTCTGATTTCAATATTGGACAAAAAATAGAGAAAAGAGCTGTAAATGAAATGATAGTTACTTTTTTGTACTGTGTTCTCCATGTTTGTGTTTCTTCTTCTTATGTTTGCTTCCATGCGAATGTTCTCCTTTACTACTTTTAGACCCTTCCTTCATATCCTCATCTTTTGTCTCGGAGTCAAGTTCTTCCGAGACATGACTTCTCCTTTTCTTTCTGCGTTTCAGTTTTACTCTCTCCCCCACTTCTATGTGAACCCCCTCACTACTATTGTCATTTGATGTATTACTATTATTATTTTGTGCAAGATTTTCTACCCCCACAGTTGAAGAAAGAACTAAGACGGAAGACTTCTCCTCCTGCTCCTCTTTACCCAGCCATGTCACTGCACTTGGCTGACTAACATCTAACGGAATCAGTTCTACAGTAACACTTCTCAAATCAACAAGAGTATGATTAATTCGTGTCCTTTCCTCGGGAACCTCGATTGTTTCATTAGGGTCGATGTCTAACGTTAGACAGGTCGGAATAGCCGATTCTGTTTCAGCCTTAACAAACATAGATTCCACTTCGTTATCTTTCTGAACTTCACAAGAAGTTACAGCTAGGTCTTCTGAATCTTTCAACCCCATGGATTCACTATTAATGACACTGATTTCTGTAGCACCATCTTCAGCAGTCTCACACATTTCTTTTTTCTCTTTCTTCTCTTTGTGAGGCGAGTTGTCCGGAAGAACGTTGCGTGCGCTTCTCCGAACATGAATCTTGAGAGGAATAATTTGTTTTCGAGGACTTCTTCGTAGAGGGCAATCTGAAAGTGAACTAGCAGCTTGCCATTCCCCACCATCGTCGCTGATCTCCGGTGGCAGAGAACTGGAACTGGGGACAAGAAACATGCAAATGCGATATAATAGTATAAATAACACATTTATGCCTTCATTATAAAATTATGACATCTCTTAAATATTATAATTAATTTTGTTAATGCAGCCAATAGCCATTTATTTTACTTTCAGGATGGGTCAGGGAAGGTATTTTGGAAGAACATTGGCCGTGGACCTATTGAAAGGAACTGTCCCAGTATTTGCCTGGTGGTGAAAATGGGAAACCACAAAAACCATTTTGGGGATGGCCAAGGTGGGATTCAAACCCACGCTCTCCCGGTGCCAGCGAGGCACGAGTTAGCACGTTAGTTCTCTCGGCCACCGTGGCCGGCGTCTTAAAATAATAATTTGTGTATTTTCCTCAAATCCAAATCAAACTTCAATACATTTTAAGTAGATATGTTTAACAAGTAAAGAACATTGAAAGGAACCGCCCCGCCATTTGCTGGTGGTGAAAATGGGAAACCACGAATGCGCTTTTCAGGATGGCCAAGGTGGAATTCAAACCCACGCTCTCCCGATCCCAGTGAGGTGTTTTTGGTACTCTGTAATAAGAATAACTGAGAACATTTGTCAAAGAGACTTAGCCGAAGATGCTCTTTTGAGAAGCGAAATATGTCATCCTGTATTTTCTCCCTTATCTTGTAATCCATAGCATTGACCTGGAGAAGGCATTTGACTATGTACCACACCTTCTGATCTGGTTTGCACTCAATAAGCATGGCGTCCCTGAAGAGCTAGTTGAATGGGTTAAGCTGTTATACCATAACCATAAGAGCTGGGTAAAATCAATTGTTGGATTATCGAGAGAGTTCCTCATCTTAGTGAGTGTTCATCAGGTGTCTACACTTTCACCCATACTCATTATTTTAGTAATGGATGCCATCATCAAAGAATTGCAGGAGCCAGCCACTTGGACTTTGCTCTATGCTGACATACTTTTGGCCTCAACAAATATGATTGATCTTCAGGAACAAGTACAAGCCTGGAAAAATCGCCTAGAAATCTTCGGCCTTCACCTTAAGATTAAGAAGATGGAATACCTAACGATTGATCCCAATGATGTGGCAAGCATACAAATCGACAGCATCAATTTGCCGAAGACAAATGTTTTCAAATATCTGGGTTCGACTATCACTGCTGATAGGACTCTTATTACTGAAACAACCAACAGCATCAGTAGTGCATGGCATAAGAGGCGGATCTATGACTGGAGTGTTATGCAACCAAAAGATTCAAGACAGGCTAAAGTATATCACTCTGCCATCTGTCCAGTTGCCCTATATTGTTCAGTGTGGTGGCCTGCATCTAGGGAGATAGAACAACATGGAAACAAGAATGCTGTGCTGTACATCTGGCCTGACACTCCATGATCATGTTCCTAGTGGTGATAAACTAACATGCCATGGAGTAGCACTGATAATGCATAAGATGAGGGAAAGCTGGCTAAGGCAGTATGGCCACATACTTAGAGCAGACAGAGCATCAGTCGAAGTGGAAGTGCACAGATAACGCCCAGCAGGAAGACAGAGACAGCGATGGCTCGACACACTTCATAATGACCTAAAGATAGCAGGCCTACATCCTGATCAGGCACAAAACTGTGTCAAATGGTAACAAAAAGCCAGGAAAGCAGACCCCATCCTGGTACAGGACAAACACTGAAGAAAAAGAAGATAGTCATTCACAAAGGTATGGAAACCATATTGGTTTACTATTGAGGTCCTGTATCAACTTTCAAATATTCAGACAACAAAATATTTATCTAAACCCCCTAGTCAATACTATCACACATTAAAAAACTTAGTAAAGCAATGTGGACAGTTTTCGAGTCAATTTGACCCTTCTTCAGCACAAAAAGAAAACTAATAAACTTAAAAACAAAAAACCTACCACATTAGATAAAGAACAATATTATCTATTCATTTAAATCCTCCTAAAATAATACTAACAAAACCTTTAACTTATTTAATTACATGTAAAATGATGAATAGTTATAATCAAAAATAAATCTTGAGATTAACATATTATAACTGCAAGTAAAACTAACAAAAACTATCATAATTTTCTTCACAATCAAGTCCAGATTGTAACTCCGCCTGCAGTACCAGCTGGGTGAATTGAGTAGCTCAGTTGCTGTTGCTGGTACCAAGCCTGGGCAAAGGAGGAGGGTTCAACGTCAGGCTTACAGCAACAAGCTGGTTGGTAAAAACATATGTTGCATCTAAATGCACTGGCTATAGGATCTTATATCTGAATGCCCGCAGCTTAAGAAGTGAAGGAAAATTTGATTATCTTAAGTTAATTATCAGTCAATTGTGTTCCCCTGATGTTATAGGAGTTACAGAAAGCTGGTTTTCAAATGAAGAGGTAAAGTACTACCTGCTAAACAATTACGACCTACTACATATATCCAGGCTCGTTCCATTTTTGAAATCATTTGGTTTCATCCACTACTGGCTTGCTGGGCCTATCGTAGCTTCACCAGAGCCCCGTTAGCCGTGGGAAGGAAAGAGACCGAGAGACAGATGGATGAAGGGGGTGGAAGAAAGCATGAAGAAGAGAGGAGAAGACTGGACAAGGGTGGAGGCTGAGAGATGGTGGGAAGACAGAAGACGTTGGAGAGGCTTGTGTTCCAAACAGACCCGGCCAGTGGCTGGAAACTGTGCAAGATGATGATGATGATGACATATATCCAGGAATGAGGTTAGGGGAGGTGGAATATGCCTCTACACTCATAAAAAATATAGTGCCAAACTAATACATACCATTAACAGTACACAAAGTGTTCTTGTCTCAAGTCTTAAAGTAAAAAATATGCACATAAACTTTGTCTTAGCTTATAATCCACATACCACCAATGCACCAAACTTCCTCCCTGATCTGGAGCTTGCCCTTTCTAAATGTAACTCTAACAAAGTAATTTTGTTTGGTGACTTTAACTTCAATATACTCAACAAAACAGATCATTATACTGTACAGTACCTGGATATGACACTCAGCAAAGGTTATACATGTGTAAATCCCAACCTACCAACTAGGCCTAGCAGTAAGTCTCTTCTTGATCACTTATTTCTGAACTTCAATGCTAACACCAAGGTGGCTAATAAAGTTAATGATTTTAGTGACCACAACATCTTAATATTACATCTGAAATTACCTAGCATTAAAAAAATAAGGGATAATATTGCTACTACTTATAAAAGAATATCATATGATAACGTATATCACTTAATGTTATCAAATCCATTTCAGTTTTCAACGGATGATATTGTAGATATGTACTCTGAATTAGCTGATTATGTTAAAAATACCTGTGAATTGTCATGTACAGAAACTATCATACAACCAAAAAAAAGTAATTTCCCACCTTGGGCTACAGAGGAATTCATTAACTTAATTCACAGAAAAAGTGTCCTATATGCAAAGACACTAAAACCTTGGTGTCATCCACTCACCATAGAAGAGTATAAAAAATGTAATAATAAAGTAACAACACTTCGAAGAGAACTAAAACGGGACTACTTTAACAATAAGTTAAAAATAATTATAACAATCCAAGAAAAACATGGCATGTCATAAATGAAGCGCTAATTAACAAAACAAAACCAGAGTCTATATTATGTAATAAACTAACAATTGATGGCAAAGATATGATCGAATCAGAATCAATAGCTAATGAATTTAACAAATTCTTTACAAATATAGGACCCAACCTAAGGCCAGTAGACCCACACAGTCCCAAAACAACTATGATAAACAATGCAGGTAGACTGTATAATTTTACTCCCACACCAAAGGAAGAAGTAATAAAAATAATTGATTCCCTAAAATCCAAAAATAACCCAAATGATGATATAAACAGCATGGTACTAAAAAAGTGCAAACAGATATAAAAGCCAAATCCATCTCAGATTTGATCAATAAGTCTTTGGAAACTGGCATCTTACCAGATCCTTTGAAAATTGGTAAAATAGTTCCTGTTCATAAGAAGGGATCTAAAGATGATCCAAACAACTATAGACCTATAACTATATTGCCTGATCTGTCAAAAATCTTTGAAAAAAATTATAAAAAGCAGGCTGGTGAAATTTTTCTTTCAATGCAACTACTTCTTTAAACACCAGTATGGTTTCCAAGACTCTCTAAGTGTACTCGATGCTTTATTTGATATTGTCACAAATTTAGAGAAATAGCTAGACGAAGGCAATATATCAGCAGGTCTGTTTGTGGATATACAGAAGGCATTTGACACTGTCGATCATACTTTACTATTGTATAAGCTGCATGATGCAGGCGTCCGAGGAGTAGTGCATAGTTGGATCAAAAATTACCTAAGTAACAGATATCAGTATGTACAAATAAACAACGTTAAAAGCTCTCTTTCTAAGAGCGTCAGTGGTGTACCACAAGGATCAGTTTTAGGCCCTCTACTTTTCATAATTTATGTGAATGATATCAATAATTGTTTTCTACAGGGCCACTTAACACTATTTGCTGATGATATCAGTTTAATATATAGTGCAAAATCCAAACAAGAACTAGCAACAAAAATAAATGATGATTTAAAAGACCTGGACAATTGGTGTAAAAAGACAAACTATATATATTTCACTAAACCTAGCAACAGCAAAGAAACCAGGATTCCTGTAACACTACATAATACAGTAATTGAAAGGGTCTCATCAATAAAATATCTCGGCCTGAATTTTGATGAACATCTAAGCTGGCAAGAACAGATATACAAAGTAAAGCAAAAAATTATTCCTGCAATAGGAGCAATATACAAACTACAACAGGTTCTCCCATCTCATATATTAAAAACACTGTATTACAGTCTAGTACATAACCATATATGTGCAGTATTTGGGGAAGATGCACTACCGCATTATTAAATCAAGTAAGTACTCTCCAGAAAAGGGCAATTAAGGCAGTTTATTCCCTTCCCTTACCCATACAGCAGATTTAGTTCGAATCTCAGGAATCCCCCTTCTAGAAACCTGTATAAAAGTATCTGCTTCTCTATTCATACATAAAAGTGGAGAACTTTCATATAAAGGCACAATAAAGTTTCCTCTATAAGGACAAAACTATGAGTATAACACCCAGAAATTCCAAGAACCTTGCAATTCCCAGGGTCTACACCTCTAAATATGGCACCAAAAGCATATTTACCCAAGCTATAAAAGATTATAATACTCTCCCAGCACATATAAAGTCAATAAATCCTGTCTTAAAATTTAAAAAAGCCTGCAAACAATTCTTCACAACTAACTTACACTCTGATACTTCCTAATTTATAAACTTAATAAAACTTTGAATAGTAAATTTCTGTCATTGTAAAATACTTTGTAACTTTGTTTTTTTTGTGTTAAATAATATTTAATATTCCTTATATATAACAATGTATAGTCCTACTATAGGGCCTTGCCCTCTAGGACATCCTCTCTATGAAAATAAATAAAAAATAAATAAAAAAGAAATATTGAGATACAAACTTCTAGGGTATTCCCCGCTGTAGGTGATGCGCATCATATCGCCTGAATGGTGTGAGAAATGGGCAAGGGCTACCCACTCAAGGACGGGGTGGGCTAAAGAAGCAAGTCTCACATAACAGGCTGGCATCCATCAACATCAGTACCCTGACGTGTCGAAGTCGAGAACTTATTGATGTTCTGAATAAACGGCACGTAGACATTGCATGTATCCAAGAAACAAAGTAGACTAAAGATATTGGTGAAGAATACAAGTTGTTCTATCACGGGAAAACACCTAACCGTAATGGCGTAGCTATTGCTGTGAGCCCCAGCATCCGAGATCATGTAATTGAAGTTAGCCGTTCATCCGACCGACTGATGTCCATCAAGATTATTAGTGGAACGAAATCGTTGTGCGTAATCTCCTGCTATGCCCCACAAACTGGATGTGCCGATGATGAAAAGGATGAATTTTGGACCAGCCTTGAAACTCGCCAACAATCTCTTGAGGAAAATGAGCTGCTCTTCATTGGTGGTGACCAGAATGGACATGTTGGAAAAAATAGAGATGGATTTGATAGAATACATGGAGGGCAGGGCTTTGGAGAGAGAAATGAGGATGGGAACAGAATCTTGGATTGTGCTGCGGCATTTGACTTAGCAGTAGCTAACACCTTTTTCAGAAAGCGTCCATCGCACCTCATTACTTTTAGCAGTGGTGGAAAAAGTACGCAGATTGATTACTGAGGCGTGACCTGAAGTCAGTAATTGACACTAAGGTTACCCCATCTGATAATATTGTGCCTCGACTTCATCTGCTCCTCTTGAGTTTTAGAATGAGCCTCGATTTCCGTAGGAAAACCCTGAAGTCTACGTCTGAGAAAATTAAGTGGTGGAAACTCAACCAGCATTGCACCCAGTTGGAAACCTCTATCGGTCCTTTAGATTTAATAGAACTTGGATAGCATGTCGACGAGGCGTGGACAGCAATCACCAAACACATAAGACCTGTGCCAAGACCATCGTGGATGTAACAAGACCTGGATGTAGTTTCATCAACAAAGAGGTTTGGTGGTGGTGCGAACATGTGCAAGGTACAAGAGGCCATTAAAGCAAAGAAATCAGCCTATAAGACCTGGCTCACATCAGGACTTGATGCTGATTGGCAGCAATACAGACGACTAAAGTCACTAGGAAAGTAGGAAGTGGCAAAAGCAAAAGAAGACCATTACAGAGACTTGTATGGTAAACTTAACACCTCCGAGGGAGGGAAATATATTTACCGCATAGCGAAAAATCGTCACCGTTCCACAGAGGACATGTCATGACCACAAAGGATGAACACCAGAAACTATTACAAAGACCAACTGAGATCCTTGACCGATGGAAGAAACATTTTGAAACAATCTCCAACGAAGAATTTCCACATCCGCCTATACCACCAGGAAATCCAGTGTATGGTCCAGCTCCACCCATCACGATTGTTGAAGTAGATGCCGCCATTAAGAAAATTAAAAATGGAAAGGCACCTGGACCGGATGACCTTCCATCGGAGGTGTGGAAGATGCTTGGACCACAAGCAGCTATGTTTCTGGCAGACCTATTCAACAAGGTCATTGATTGAAAGAAGAAATCACTCCACATTGCTTTCTTGGATCTCGAAAAGTCCTTCGACAGACCTAGTGATCTTATTTGGCACGCACTGAGGCTGCAGGGTGTACCAGAAGTATATATCCAATGGATCCAGCTGCTGTATCGGAATGCTACCAGCTCTGTCCGATGTGCAGCAGGAATGTCTGCATATTTCGCATTCAAGTTGGCAATCATCAGGGATCGGCTTTATCCCCACTTCTTTTCATCCTCTGTCTCGACACCATCAGCTCAAAAGTGTTAACACCACACCCTTGGACTCGACTCTTTGCTGATGGTGTTATGGTCCCCTGTGAATCCCGTCAAGATTTGCAACATCTAGTTCAACATTGAAAAGACTCCTTGGACAGATATGGTCTGTGACTTAACGTCAGGAAGACCGAGTACCTAGAGTGTGGGGTGCAAAGTGATAGGTCAATTAAAATCGACGGCGTTGCGATTCCTAAAAAGTTCAATTTACATATCTCGGGTCACTTCTCCAATCGGATGGTGAGACGCTCCCAGATGTTCGAAGCAGAATCAATGCTGCGTGGATGAAGTGGCGCCAATTACAGGAGTCCTTTTCGATCGGAGGGTGCCAATGTACCTAAAATCTAAAATTTACAAAACCATTATTAGACCAGTGGTACTGTAAGGAACCGAAAGTTGGCCAGCCACAAAGAGACATGTACAACAACTGCATGTCAAGGAAATGAAGATGCTTCGCTGGCCAATAGGACTCATAAGACTGGACCACATCAGAAATGAAGATGTTCGAATGGCATTTGGTGTGGCTCCAATCCCTGAGAAGATGAGAGAAAACCATTTGCGATGGTATGTCCACGTACTACGCAAAAGTGGTTCTTCCGTTGTGAGAAGAGTCTTAAACATCAGTCCTGAGGGCCGCAGACCACGAGGGCGACCAAAGAAGCGCTGGCTTGACACACTGCAGAAGGATATGCATATGACTAAAGTCTCTCCTGAAGATGCACAAGACTTTATCAAGTGGAAAGGAAAGCGCAGAACAGCAGACCCTGCAATTCAGCGGGATAAATGCTAAGAAGAAGAAGAATCAAGTCAAGATTGTATTATGGTCAATACGGCACTCAAAATTATCTTTCAATAAGCTTTAAGAAAACCGATTTATTATGCGGCAGCACCAAAGACACCCTTGTTGGATGTTGACGTAAATGAATATTGAACAGATGAAACAATTACAAATATTCCCATTATGCAATAAATGGAATTGAACGTGGATTTTTATAATTGGAAGTCAGAAGATGGGTTACGTTAAAACTTTATAACCATAATCAATGCGTAGATGGGTTATATTATCTCAAAACTGAATTTCACTCCTTTTCATATTCATTGTAAATATGCTAGTATAGTAAATGTACCCATGTGTGTTGAAATATAACTATAAATTAATGCAAAACAACAAATATTAAATACATAGTTTGATAGCTATATACCGTACATGTATTGTATGCATAAAGCAATTATTCTATGACATATTTCAATACAGTGATACCTCAAGTAAGAATTATCAAGATGCTATATTAGTACAGGGCTATTACAAATGATTGAAGCGATTTCATAAATTCACTGTAGCTCCATTCATTGACATATGGTCACGACTCACTACAGATACGTAGAAAATCTCATAAAGTTTTGTTTGGCTGAAGCCGCACTTCAGGTTTCTGCCGCCAGAGCGCTCGAGAGTGCAGTGAGACAAAATGGCGACAGGAGCCGAGAAAGCGTTTGTCGTGCTTGAAATGCACTCACATCAGTCAGTCATAACAGTGCAACGACACTTCAGGACGAAGTTCAACAAAGATCCACCAACTGCTAACTCCATTCGGCGATGGTATGCGCAGTTTAAAGCTTCTGGATGCCTCTGTAAGGGGAAATCAACGGGTCGGCCTGCAGTGAGCGAAGAAACGGTTGACCGCGTGCGGGCAAGTTTCACGCGTAGCCCGCGGATGTCGACGAATAAAGCAAGCAGGGAGCTAAACTTACCACAGCCGACGGTTTGGAAAATCTTACGGAAAAGGCTAAAGCAGAAGCCTTACCGTTTACAATTGCTACAAGCCCTGACACCCGATGACAAAGTCAAACGCTTTGAATTTTCGGCGCGGTTGCAACAGCTCATGGAAGAGGATGCGTTCTGTGCGAAACTTGTTTTCAGTGATGAAGCAACATTTTTTCTTAATGGTGAAGTGAACAGACACAATGTGCGAATCTGGGCGGTAGAGAATCCTCACGCATTCGTGCAGCACATTCGCAATTCACCAAAAGTAAACGTGTTTTGTGCAATCTCATGGTTTAAAGTTTACGGCCCCTTTTTCTTCTGCGAAGAAAGAAAAAAAAAAAAAAAAAAAAAAAAAAAAAGGTTACAGGACACGTGTATCTGGATATGTTGGAAAATTGGCTCATGCCACAACTGGAGACCGACAGCGCCAACTTCATCTTTCAACAAGATGGTGCTCCACCGCACTTCCATCATGATGTTCGGCATTTTTTAAACAGGAGATTGGAGATGGATCGGTCGTGGTGGAGATCATGATCAGCAATTCATGTCATGGCCTCCACGCTCTCCCGACTTAACCCCATGTGATTTCTTTCTGTGGGGTTATGTGAAAGATTCAGTGTTTAAACCTCCTCTACCAAGAAACGTGCCAGAACTGCGAGCTCGCATCAACGATGCTTTCGAACTCATTGATGGGGACATGCTGCGCCGAGTGTGGGAGGAACTTGATTATCGGCTTGATGTCTGCCAAATCACTAAAGGGGCACATATCGAACATTTGTGAATGCCTAAAAAAAACTTTTTGAGTTTTTGTAAGTGTGTGCAAAGCATTGTTAAAATATCTCAAATAATAAAGTTATTGTAGAGCTGTGAAATCGCTTCAATCATTTGTAATAACCCTGTATATTGGAGTATTGCCCTTTATGGTTGCAAAACGTGGACAATTGGAAAAGAAGAAAAAAGGAGGTTAAATTCTTTTGAACAATGGTGTTATAGAAGAATGCTAAAAATTAGCTGGACAGAAAAAATAACGAATGCTGAAGTATTTAAAAAGGTGGAGGAAAATTATACCTTATGGAAAAGCATAAAGAGGAGGAGGACATATTTTGAGACACGATAGCCTGCTGAAAACGGTATTGGAGGGAATGGTTGAAGGCAAAAGATGTCGAGGAAGACCACGCCTACAATATGTACAGCAAATCATGTCTGATGTAGGATGCAGAAACTATGAAGAGATGAAGAGGAAAGCTATAAATAGAGCCGACTGGAGAACTACCACAGACCAATCCATGGATTGAATACTTAAGAAGAAGATATTAGTATGATAGCAGATCAGCGGTTTAAATAAATATTTTGTTATCTGAATAACTTATACAAGATCGATAGCATTCTAACAGTCAATCATGCCTCCAGGCTTACCAAAGAAATGACTTTGATATACCAGTCCCTCCCTATATTATTCTGCTAAGGTCCCATTCCAGTTTTGTACCAAAAATAAGGTCCCATTAACACCAAACTACACATATGGGGTACGTACAGGTTCAGCATAACCCAATGGGTAAGCAAAACACACTCACTTAATCTTTAAATGCCTCACAATTAAATAAATACCTTAAAACATGTATATTTACAATGAAATAATGAAAGAATGCAACACGGTAACCATGGTAAGAGAATCTCACAGGTCCATCTATTTCTGTAAGACGCAATGCAATTCCAATTATGACATTACTGTGAAAGTTTCCAGACGGTTATATAAGGTTATCACTGAACCAAATTAAGCTGTAAAATTCATCAATACATACAGTATAATGCGCTTAAGGGGGTCAAGGGGCACTTTAGAATTTTTTCATGCAATTTTCACGTGTGTGTGGTACGAAAGGTCTTTTTCACCCGACTATAAAGGGTCTCCGAAAACCACATTTAAAGGTCCTTAAATTAACAGTGTCTGTGATATTCCCAGAAAACTAACTTCGCTCTGATATGAAGGAATGACAAACCCCTTACCACTGCACCAGTAGCTGAATTGATAAAGTCTGATTATTCATACCAAGGATAAATCAGTCATAGCATTCATGATTGAGATTTTGCTAAGTGTACTCCTACAACTAGAATATTCGCGGGCGAAGCCGCGACAGGTAATGCTAGTATAATAAAATTTTGCCATTTGATTACAGAAAAATGAAAATCACCATTGTTCTTTTAAGAATAATCTTCTCACCATGTGACATTGCTTTTACTGATAGAATGGTACATTCAAGATTAGCATCATTGCAAGTTCAAAGAGAATTATTTAAATCATCTTTGAAATATGGTTGTTTCTAACCTCCACACAATGTATCTCTTGTAAAGATTATTCATGTTACTACACTCAAGCAGTTGATGACAATAGCTTTGAGGTTACTTCCATATAATGTAAAACTTAATTTCCAATAATAATAATAATGTTATTGGTTTTACGACACATTTAACTACTGGTACTGTGACTTTTAGAGACACCGAGGTGGTATTTTGCCCCGAAGGGAATCTTTAATGTGCCAGCAAATCTACTGACACAGCGCCCTCGCATTTACGGACCCATAAATGCCAACTGACTGCAGGATACAATCCCACAATCTTTCCAATAATATTTCTGGGCAGATGACCTAAAACAACAGGCACAAACAATCTAAAATAGTTTCTCAGGGCTGATTATTCATTCAGCAGTTATAATACAGTCTTTGCTCTAAAAGCTTGTATGGTATTTAAATACAGTGCGCACCAATATACAAGCACTATACGTAACGTTGGTCAGTCCTACAAAGCTTGCCACTCCCCATGTCCATTTTCCCTTCCTACACAGTCAAGCTAAGAAAGTCAAAGTGCTCCATACTTGTCTGGGAGTGCTCAGCTGTTGTTGTTCCTTGTTATTTTGATGTCTAAAAATTGAGTTCAGAATAATTTTCAGTTTCCATTGCAAACAAAAATTATGAAATTATTTTAAAGAATGGACAACAATCGACAATACTATCTTTTTAAATACTAATACTAACAACAGACTCTCCTCGGTTTGTGAGGCGCAATTCAACTATCAGCTCCCACCTAGGATCTTAGTATAGTTTCACAACCTAAAGGAATAGAGACGCATCATTTTCGTGCTCTTATCTATTTCATTTTACAGTTCGGCAAAATAATCCAAGTTTGTTGGACTGTGGTAGTGGTTGTGTGTTACAGTTTAAGACATTCTGCTAGTGTGGAAGTGTAGTACGATTCTGGAGTGGTATCTTCTTCTTCAAGTGCCGTATTTGGTCCCACGAACGTTGGCGATCACCATGTCAAAGGCATTTCTGTGTTCTGCCAGGCAGAGCTAGGCTCCTTATGAAGGACACTATAAATGATGCTAAACATCGAGCATGGTATGCCTTCAGAGAAGTAATCAATACATTTTTGGGAAACGTAAAAGACATGAAATGTAAGACAATTGTGAAAAATATGTTGAAACTATTTCAAGCTCTTGGCTGCAACATGAGTTTAAAACTCAATTTCTTGAACAATCATCTGGACTATTTCCCTGACAATTTGGGAGCCCTAAGAGGGGTGAAAAATTCCACCCAAAAATAAAGGAACTGGAAAGAAGATACCAGTGGAACTTAACGATGTTGGCTGACTGTGGCTGGTGCACCAAGAGGGAAACTATGGAAAATACGGCTAAACATATCAGTCAACACAACCCTTCCAGGCAAAGAAAGAGAGTTTTTCTTCAAGTGGTGCTTTTTAAAGGTATGTAGGTAGTCTGTTTTATGTTGTACAAGGTTTTTCTTCTATTTTACAGTACACTTGATTAGATAAAAGCTAACTTTTATGATATACTGTAAGAAAACCGTCTCGGGTGCCGAATTCAATATGTTAAATTAAATCACCCATAACATCTCAGACCTCAAGAAAAAAGTTTATTTTGTTATTAAATAATTATTTTCAGATCTTAAAGGGGTGTCAAAATTTAGTGAAATGTGTTAAAAATCATGATATTAATATTTTGTACATTATGCAACGAGCCTATAATGGCAATAATTAAGACACGAGTATGTTTATAAAACAAGTGAAGTGCGTTTTATAATTTCCATACGAGTGTCTTAATTACCATTATAGGCGAGTTGCATACGACTGTTTCATGTTCAACGATAACTATAACTTTATTATATGTTCTTACATAAATATTCATAAATATCTGTCGATATTCTGTCGGTTGACTTCTTCTTCTTGGGAATTGTGTGGGCTCAGCATTTGATCTCTACCCAATAACGGATCCCGAAGCTTTGAAACATTGTTCATCCTGAAGTTGCACCAACAGATAGCGCACAGGTACTATGTATGATCGTTTTGTTATTTTGGTCAAATAACAAAAAAATAGGCTGTTACAAACGCTTTAAAATTAAAATGTATCGTATTATAAACTAGTTATTCTTCAAATTTGATGCGTATCATGTCAACGGAAGGCAAATCAATTTAGTTCCAAATAGAACAGCAACGGTATCTGGCGGAAAAGTTTCGCATAAGAAATCCATTTACTGAACAGGGAGCTGGATTACAATTTCCGTGGAACTAATGTCATAAGTTTGCTTCCTCCATGATGTTATGTTGTGTTTATGTCAACAACTGCATTCACTAAAATTGTCGGCGAAATCTTATGAATGTGTAGAAATTGGAGTTGCACATATTAAGGTACAGTGCTATTTCTTTTGCAGTATTGCCCAGTTTGTTTATGCATTGTAACTACAATGGTTGATCCAATATAGGCTTCATTGTCAACTTTCAAATCATGTAATTCTTGTCCGACATGTTGGATATTCAGTGCATGTCAGACGGTATCCTTACCTAATTGGTCAATGAATGAAAATATTGAGCTCGGATTGGTTGGAAAATCTGTGTTATAATGGAAAGTAGTACTTTAATGACACCCATAATGATACAGTTTTCTGACATATAATATATACATATCGACATCGTCGAACATAAAGGGAATAATAGGCTACTGTGAAATATTCTTATGTGATATTGTAAACAGAAAGCAGATTTGAACTCAGCACACTTAAGTTAGGTAAACCTTTTACAGGAGAAAAAAAATATTATTTTGTCAGGTAGTTGCTAACATGTTTCAAATTCAGGATTACTCCCATTCTCAATACAGAGCATTGCCTATTCATAATTTAGCCACAAGGGATAAAATTTGACTTTAAGCAAAGTATGCTCAACATAAAATAACACGCTACAGCTGGGATGGGAAGCTCAAAACAATGATAGACTACATAATAACTGACAGACTAGCTGCTCAGTTCATTTCAGATGATCAAGTCATTCCTAGTGAATGCCTAGGTAGTGACCATCGACTCCTAGTCGCAGACCTCAAGAATATTAAAGTACAAGAGATCAAACACAAGAAAATGCCCAAGATCAGGACTTGGCTTCTAAATGATGATGAAAAGAAAATGGAGTACCAAAGAAGGATAACAACAATACTACCAAAAAATTAAAAAGGAGGGGTGGAGGAAGAATGGATGTTTTTTCAAAGAAACTCTTGTTTCAGAAGCTGAAGAAATCTGAGCATAAACAAGTGCTATACAGAGAGAAAAGGAAACACCTTGGTGGAAGGATAGAGTGAAGAAAGTAGTGAAAGAAAGAAATATGCTGAAAAGGAAAATAAACTGTGAAAAACAGAAAACAGACAGTAGTCGCAATGAAGCAGAAATTGAACGTCTTGCACAGAACTACAGGGACAAGAAGCTTGCAGTCAAACGACTGGTCCAGGAGGAAAAGGAAGTGTTGGAACGATTTCACTAATAAGATAATGGAAGACAGACAAGGAAATAAGAAGTTATTGTACAAAGTTATAAGGAACAGAAGGAGTGCGCCTGGAAACATCACAGCATTGGAGACAGATGATGGACATTTGTTGAGGATGGATGAAGAAATTAGAAATGAAATGAATAACTATTTTAATACATTACTAAACGGAGATGTAATCAACAATAACAGTGACAATGATTGCAGAGTAGATGCAGGATGTGAAAATCCACACCCACTGACATGGTTAGAAGTTGAGTCAGAACTGAAGAACATGAGGAGGGGAAAGTCATCAGGGTTTGATAAACTCAGCTTTGATATGTTGAAAGCAGCTGGAACACCGGGATTAAATTGGCTGTATCGAGTACTGTCGATCATATGGAAAGAGAACAGGATCCCAGAGGACTGGAGGAAGGGAGTGATCATCCCCCTTTTCAAAAAGGGAAATAGGAGAAAATGTGGAAATTACAGAGGCATCACCCTTCTATCACATTCAATGAAGATCCTTGAAAAAATAACAGAAAAGAGAATAAGAAAGATAGTAGAGCCACTTCTAGAGGAACAAAAACATGGATTCAGGAAGCACTGAAAGAACAACAGACCTCATCTTCGCTGTGAGAATGTTAGCAGAGAAGTATTGGGAGCGTGGAAAAAACCAGGTGATGGTATTTTTGGACATTGAAAAGGCTTATGATAGTGTCCCAAGAAAAAAGATCTGGGAATGTCTGGAAGATATGCATGTGCCAAATTACTTGATTGTCAAAGTGAAAATGCTATATCGAAAAGTGCTATAGTTGTGTCCAGATAGGAAATGGAAGATCTGAGTGGTTTGAAACACAGAAAGGAGTCCAACAAGGAAGTGGCATATCACCACTTTTATTCATCATATTAATGGATCGGATCCTTAAATCTATTAAGGAAGGTGACAGAACACCCTTGTATTTACAGATAATGTTCTGATATGGGGAGAAACGGAAGCTGAAGTACAAAAGAAGCTAAATTCCTGGAACAACCAGTTTAAGGAGTTCAAGCAAAACTAAGACTGGAGAAATGACTATCAACAGAGACTGTACCAATTCTAACATCTTTTTGGAAGGAACTAAATTAGACTCTGTCTTCAACTTCAAATATCTCAGAAGCACCATCTCAAAGGATAACACTGTTCAGCAGGAAGTACTCAACAGGACACAGAAATCATCACATTTTTATAGTCAAGTGAGAAACCTATTATGGGACAGCAACATACACCTGAAAGCAAAATTAACCATGTTCAATACTTTGTACCAATTCTGGTGTATGGACTGGAGACATGTACTTTACTGGATAAAGACCTTAACAAAATCCAAGCAACAGAAATGAAATTCATTAGAACCATGAATCAAAAGACCATAAAAGACAAGATCAGAAATGAAACAAATAGGATACAGGAAACTGTTGCAAATGTTATAGGGAAGCATAGACTCCAGTGGTATGGACATATGATGTGAATGAATAACACTAGAACAGCAAGGGACTACTTCAATAGAGAACTGAAAGGGAAAAGACCGAGGGGAAGACCCAGAAAACGATGGATTGAGACCGTGAAATCAGAAGTGGAGACAAAAGGGCTGAAATGGGATGAAGTTGAACAAACGAAAGTTGTACAATGACAGAAAGCAGTGGCGAGCGCTTGTCTACCGCACCCGGGAAACTGGAGACGGAAAAGGATGATGATGATGCTCAACACACCGAACCTTCCCTCACCAGCCCAATTAAACTGGGGAAATTAACTTTATAAATAGAGAGCAGATTTTCAAAAGACTTTACTTCATATTAAGCCATGTTGGAGAGTTATGGAAATCATGTTTACATTTCATGATGATGGTTTTCAAAGAGCATGAGGAAATGTTTCATACTTCATTATACTCGGGCTTAAGTTTCATATTTTAAGAAAATTTTCATTCCGAGTTTAAAAATTGTTTGTTTAATAGAAAACTACAATCTCTACTTGGTATAGAACCAAGTCCCCGATTCATGGATGTAACGGGTAATCTCAAGAACCAGTGGATGGATTTTGATGCGGTTTTCACTATTCCGTAAAGGATTTCTCGAGGAAGTTTCTGTAGAAAAACATTTGTTTATGACCAAAGGAAGCCGAGAAGTAACAATTTCAGTGAAGTGAGTCGAAAAAAAAGCCTGCCGTCCATGAGCCTTTTAAGCTTACGTGGGTAAACCAATAAAAATATCTATATACTATGAGTGTAAAGAATTATTCCGCATGAAAAGTTCTACAAAAAAGTCCCAGATAGCATATCTCATCTTTAATACATAGCCCACTATAAGTGTTTATATGTTTTCATTTCTTTCAACAATCTCCATTCAGTGGAAATTTTAATCACTAGCTTTGGAGCAAGTTTACGAGGAAGCGAGCGAGCCTATAACCCCAGCTTCGGCCAGCATCAACTGTCGAGTCGTGTTGAGTTAAGACTTAAGAGAAGAGTATATGTGTTTGGAGTTTCGCTGTTCACCTCGGCTTTTCTGAATTGCGTCTGGGACCTGCCCTCCGTGCGCCTTTTAAGCTTACGCTGGGTAAACCGTTCAATATACCGGGCGAATTGATATTACTAAAATATTATTTTCAAAATCTGAACCAATTGGGGGCTGGAGTCAGACAAAGATGCAATACCGTAAAATACAGTTCTGTATACAGTTACAGCTACAGTATCATCAAGCAGGTCTAGTTTCTTATGCCAAATATGAAAGATGATCTCAATGTTCTGCCCCTTAAAACACAAACAACAGAGTTTCTATGTTTTCATATGAAGTGGAAGATACCTAAATCCAGAGGAAAACGGTTATTACAAAACAAACTGTGTCGGTACAGCAAAATATAGTAATGACGTTAACTAACTAGCATGTTTTGTAAGTGTACAATACAGTGCATTTTATAGCTCAACTTCTTTTAGAACTATCTTAAGGCTAAGTAAAATGTGACTTTTCATCAAAACCTCAATCTCATTGATGGTTGTAATTATTTGAAGTATTGATGAGTAATGGCATTCACGGCAGAGCTAGTGGTTCTAGGGACAGAACCATTGCGCCATGGCACTATCCACTAAAGAAAAAGGAAACTATTCATAATCCTGAATGAGTAAATGTCAAATGCTTACTGCAGCTTAATATATAATTAATTTCAAATTAGTTAGTAGTTTAAACATTCCACCTGTAGACTATGCTCTTTGATTCCATCTTCCACCCAGTGATATGTGCCTGGGTCTATGCAACATGATTGAAGCATGCGCAGAGTCCAATTACAATACTTTTTCACGTCACTGGCAATATGCAGAAATAAGCTGTGGTCTGTGCCTGATTTAGTGTGGTTAAGGAGTTCAGGAAGAGAAGTGCAATACTATGTATCGGTCTTTATGAGGTATTGGGCCAGTGCTATGGAATTTTACAATGGGGGGAAGAGTTGGACCAATGGTCTGATTGGCTGGAAGTGATTCGACACTCATTGGTTATTGGTGGTCTTCAAAGTCGTTGACACAAACTGACAACTAATCGCTCTCGATCTCACACAACGAATCAGAATTCTACATTTCTCTAAAAAAAAGGGCTCTGCATTCACAGAATTTAATTCAAGATACAGCTGTCTACAAATAGAAACATTGTGTCCAACATTGAAATCCAAACTTGTTCTAATGAATAGAAAAAATAGATGTATTTACAAATTCCTTATCCCGTAAAACGAATAACTAAGTGAACTATTAAAAGAAGCTTTTCAGTCGGTCAACACGTGTGTGCCGAACTTAGATTGGGCAGAAAATTACAATGAATTTTCTAGTGCCTGAATTAAATTACATGAATTATTATTTATACTGTACACTTAATAAAACACTTATCACAAAATGGGGGGCTAAATAGGATGACTACCTTCGTTGGTCATGTGAACATCATCTAATACTGCTTACTTACGTTTAATTTAGGTTCAGTGAATACGTATATAATACTTACGAATAACAGTATTTACAATTATTAAACTACAGAAGTTATTAATTAAACTTTGTAATGAGTTGGATTTTTTAACCAATTATATTTTATTTTGTTAGTCTATTACACTTCTCAAGTGTTTTGTTTATTGTTAGTGCTTTTTATGTATATAAGTGTGAAATCTTTTTGGAATCATTAACTTCTATAATCGCGAGTTATTGAAGGGATTGGGTTCTAGACCGCTTTGTTGTTAACCGTTACTTTTCAAATTTCTTATGTATGCATTTATACATGGAAAATCGAACCCTTGATGAGAAGTGAGCAAGAATACCGCTCTGCTATCATGTTATGAAAATACCTTTATTTTCAGATCTTTCACCTCTCACCTTGCCTAGTATGCCTCATTATAGCACTGCTTTGAATGAACTTGGGTGATACATTTTTAGGATCAGCCAGACTCTGAGCAGATAAATATTATATTATGTAAAATATTGATGAAAGTTTCGAGGATGTAACTACCAGCATTATTACAGGGTTCAGTTGGTCAAACTGTATCGCAAAATATCAGAATATCTGGATATTTTAGGTCGTTTATCAGCAATTGAAGTCTTTTCTTCATATTTTACTCTTAAAATGTTCTCTTTATTTCCCCCCATAATTTAATCTTAAGATTTTCATATTTTCATATGTAGCCTAAGTTAAATTTCATTCATGCAAATCCATCACTTAATTATAAATGGCTGATTCCTAGGACAGAATTATCAAGATGACAGAGATAACAATTTTATAATTTGATCTACAGGGTTAGCACAAATGATTTAAGCGATTTCATGTACACTTATTATTGAAAGTATATAGCTTAAAGCAGCGGTTCCCAACCTTTTTAGACTCGTGAACCCCTTCTACAACGATCTCAGTTGGGTGAACCACTGACTTTTAAATATACAGTGTAGGCTACATGTAACTATTCCTTATTGGGGTCGCGGTACTGTTGTTAGTATTGTTAGAACACAGAGAAGCTGGCAGATTAAATTTCCATTGAAGCGAAATCAACGTTGTTACTTAACTGTAAATCAGGCATTCGCGGTAAATGATTAATTTATTGTGGAAATTATGTGATAAATTCTCGATGTTACACATATGAAACAAGGGGCATTACAGGGCCCAGTAGTGACCAATGGTTTTGTCTTGACCATGGCTTAAGGGAGTGCAGTGTGACCCTTTATTTGAATTTAACAACTAAATTTATAAACATTCATAACTCGCCACCAAAGCTCACATATTGTTGGACTTGAACAAATGTGGCTGCATTCACATGTGACTAGCCTATGTACTGGTTTTACCTCATACAACATTTAAGAAAATTAAAACAGCATAGTTACATAGCAGCAATTTAAGGCACTACATCAAATAAAAGAATATCAACGTCCTTATGTCATTAGTAACATACATTGACTACACTAAAAAATTCTCTTAGACAAGTACAGTTTACTGGAAGACATCTTCAGCCTTTTATCAGAAAATGATAATAAATCTAGGAAGGTGATGGTAGGAAATAATCAAGCAATGAGAGAAATTACTTTGCATGAGGTGGTTTAACATTAAAAGAAGGTATGTAAAGCACAAAGGTGTCCTTGATTGCCAAATTTTGGGGACATATACCTTAGCCAATGGCTAGTAGTGGGAGTAGAGACAGTTACTGTTGTTGGTTAATTTAGTGACTTTAGATATGGTCATCATCCCTGTGAACTTCAGTATATGTGGAATCGGTACACCTGTTACTGATTAGGATCAGTGGCATTTCCTAGCCCAGAACTAGAGCATGGAGTCGAGTGGTGACCCTTTTTTAAATTCCCGTACATCCCGAACGAAAATCGACCAAATTCCCTTATATTTTAGATCTGTCTGAGACTAGAGTTTTAGGGGTGTGATGGCGCAGCGGTCAAGCTGTTGGCCTCTCACCAAGGTGGACCGGGTTCGATTCCTGGTCAATGCATCCAAGATTTTCGAAGTGAAATGCATAAAAGAGCATAAAATAATTGTAAATTTGGTTGTACCCTAATCTTAAATTATTGACTAAGTTATAAACAATATGAAGATAAAAATTATACTAACTCGTGGTGTACTGGCTAACATTCTTGGCTGCCGCCCCGGAGGTCCGAATTCAATTCCCGGCTCTGCCAAGAAATTTTAATTCTAGTCTGAGGGCTGAAACGGGGTACACTCAGCCTTGTGAGGCAAAACTGTGAATTCCACAGTAAGTTACGGTAATTTTGAGAAATAAATTATCAACTTGTAAAAAAAAAGAAAGAAAGAAAACTCTTTACCTTCTGCTTAGTAAATTGACAAATATTCAGATATTTGCCATTCATACTCTATAGATCATAATAGAAAATTCATTAAGTATAACATTTTATTTGTGTGTTGTGTTGTATTTTACAACTTTTTTTGTATTGCCAGTAATAATTGTAGGCTATATAAACTTTGAAGCTTATCTAAAATAATTACACAAAGTTATATGCTCTCTAAGATATTGGTTGATATTTCTGGGTAATTTGCGGTGACAATCCCCTGAGAATACTCACAATTTTCCAGGATAGTCAGCCCCCCCCCCCCCCAAATTTTTTTTATATACACCCCTGGTTCAGAATCTACATAAAAAGGAGGTCCGTGGCTCAAGATCGCATGATTAACGGTCACGTAAAACTAAAAGCTTCCTTTCTTCTTTTAGACTAGAGTTCGCATACCGAATGGGTAAAAATAGATCTTAAAGCGCAAATCAAGTTTTTCTAGCGTAAGTGTAACTGCATAGCGACAGTATGTTGTTTCATGATGAGAGGCCTAAACATATACGGTACTAGAGACAAATGAAGTCCATCTGGATTGGTAATTATCCAGATCAGAGACTATCCAGATTACGACCAAGTATAACTTGTGATCATGAAAGTCACGGGAATCTAGTCATACACATACACATCCAATTGCGTACCGTCCCCAAAGTCAGACCGCTCCACCGTAAACTCGCAACCACAGAGTAGAAACTGCAAGAATTAAGGCAACCCGCTTTCAAGTGGCACCTATACCTACTCGCCACATTTGATCATGCCCGACTGCGAACTTACCACCTTCCACTTCGCTAGGCCAACGGGAATCTCGTCAAACAGCTGACGGTGGCGGTGATAACGTATATAGCGACATTTCTCCGTGGCTGTCCACGAGAACCGAGATCTCATCAAACGGACGGTGAGCGGCATCAATTGCGCAACATCGTGATATTTATCCATGCCCGACCGCGAGAACCTCGTAAAACGGACGGTGCCGATTGCGTAACATAGCAATATTTCTCCGTGTCCGACCGCGAGAATAACGGGAATCTGGTCAAACGGACGGCGCTGATTGCGTAACATCGAAATATTTACCAATATTTGACCCCGAGAATAAAGTGAAACCTGTCAAACAGCCGAGAGCTGTGTTGTTTTGTATTTGTAACATCTCAATACAGTACCTTCCCGCATTGTTCTCCAGTACCTAGCCAAAACCTCGAAGCCGTAGGAACAACAGAAATCTCGTGATAGTGACGGACGGTGACGTAGGCTGAAGGCAAAGTAGCATAATGGTTCCTACTTTTGCTGAATATCCTTGCAAACGTACCCATTGACATAAAAATTACAGCTCTGTATAAAATTAACTGGTCTCCTTGGTGAATAACAATGCAGGCTTAGTTCCTTCCGTCATTGGTTAGCAACAAACGCGGCGCGAGTAGCTTCGCACGGATGGGATACGGCTGGAGGTAGGCCAGGCAAAGTAGTCGCATTCGACGCTGCCAAGCGTGACGTTGGCTGGACTCTCACCCCGTTTAATGCTCTAAGCTGCGGTTCTGCAAAATGCGTTGGCGGCGTGGTCTGCAGGCGAAATAGAAGGCCGAGTGGCAGGACACTACCGAGCGTTCGGAGGCTAAGAAGTCGAGCATTATAAGACTTGTCAGGATTTCCCAGATCATATAGGAAAATCCCTTCCCGCATATTTCCCGGGTCACTAAAATTCCCGTGTATTTCCTGTATCGCTCGACAACCTGTAGAGGTGTTGGCAATGTTATGTTAACCCTCATGTTTATTCCTGTATTTTATAAATTAATAATTTCAGGGTGACGTAAGTTAAGTGATATGCCAGTCGCATGGTGTAAGAACAGTGCACCTACCTCTCAACTAGGAGGCCCCGGGTTTGAATCTCAGTGTCGACAGGAAATTTAGATATAGATGTGACGCCCGTAACGAGATGTACTCAGCCTTGTGAGGACAATTGAGTAGGAGTCTGATCAGAGAGGCAGTGTCCCAGTCGAGAAAGCCAAGATTAACGGCCGAAACGCCGCGTTGCGCTGACCACATGTTACCCCTCAATCTGCAAGTCGAATGGGTGAGCAGTGGTCGCTTGGTAGGCCAAGACCCTTTAAGGGATTGTAGTGCTATGTTTTTTTTTTTTTTTTTTTTATGTAAGTTTTATATCATAAATATTAGTATAATTAAATTAGAAATATACGAGTATAATTTTCATTAGGGAAACAAAGGACACTACAATGAACTATTAAAACATTTAACATGCTTACAGGCCTGAGAGTGACGAGAAACAATATTATTAAACAATTTTGCACTATGGACTAGCCATCATGGAAAATAATTTTACAAATATTTTTAAACAACGACAATCAAGAACAGAATGGTGTAAACAGTGGAGATAAAATAATTGATACAGGTTATATTACAAATTAATCCAATGCATTGGCTTGTGTACACATGTGGTGAGAATGAATTAGGTACATGCATAGTTCGAGCAAAGTGATGCAGTCAGGACGTTACAACGACTTTCTTCTACTTGCTGCTCATCATGTTCTTCTGAACCACTAGCCCACCATTAAAATTCTGAGAATATTACAGAAATATGGTTATTTTTAAATGTTGCAATGTATTGATAAAAGTTAGATAAAATTCACTTTTAGTCCAGTTTTATTTGGGGATTGACACAACTTACACATGCAGAGAAAACATCTCTGATTAGTTTACTGATAGGGTTAAACTATATACCGTGATTCCTGTGCTGCGTGTATAGGGGAATATTTTAGTGTAGTCAGTGACTTGAGGAATGACGTACAGACATTGATGTTCATTTGTTTGATTTTGTGCCTTGAATTGCCACCATGTTACTTAGGTTTCAAATAGTGCGTTATTACATGCAGATGCAGTCACATGTGATCAAGTGTGACGTTTATTGTGAGTTAAGAAGGTTCATAAATAACTTTTAGTTATTTAATTTAACCCTACGCGGGCGGATGCGTTTTATGTCTTTACGCGGACCGAAAATATACGGGAAATTAAAACTCGCCCAGAATTATCGAACACTAGCTATAAACAGGCATATGTACATAATATTAACGGCTTACCTTGATTATTGGATGTACTCCATCTCAGAAGTGTGTAGGATATTATCGAAATTCTTTAGTGCACAAAGAGCATAAGAGTCACTACTTGATTATCCATCTTCGGACTCTTCAAATGGAAAATCATTTTCATCTACATCCGTGGAGTAAAAAATTGAAGCAATCTCTTGCTCACTGACCCTCTCTTTACTACACGTCGCAAAATAACTATATAAATCACGAACAGCCTTCTTAGAGCTCGCTAAGCAAGCTGGAAGGAATATGATAATCTCTCACAGCTTGTGAGAAGCTAGCAGGGGATTCTCCGTTAGGCAGACCTAAAAGTGTATTCTACTGCCATCTGTTGAGTTTTTAGCGTACCACTTGCACCGGTATCGGCAGATCTCTGAGCATCATCATCATCTTTTTCCATCTCGAGTTTCCTGGGTGTGGTAGACAAGCGCTCGCCTCTGCTTTCTGACATTGTACAACTTCTTCCCATTTCAGCCCTATTTCTCCACTTCTGATTTCACGGTCTCAATCCATCGTTCTCTGGGTCTTCCCCTCTGTCTTTCCTCTTTCAGTTCTCTATTGAAGTAGTCCCTAGCTGTTTTAGTGTTTATTCATTCGCATCATATGTCCATACCATTGGAGACTACGCTTTCCTATAACATTTGCAACAGTTTCCTGTATCCTATTTGTTTCGTTTCTGATCTTGTCTTTTATGGTCTTTTGATTCATGGTTCTAATGAATTTCATTTCTGTTGCTTGGATTTTGTTAAGGTCTTTATCCAGTAAAGTACATGTCTCCAGTCCATACACCAGAATTGGTACAAAGTAAGTATTGAACACGGTTAATTTTGCTTTAAGGGTATGTTGGTAGGTTTCTCACTTGACTATAAAAATGTGATACTTTCTGTGTCCTGTGAAGTACTTCTTGCTGAACAGAGTTATCCTTTGAGAGGGTGCTTCCGAGATATTTGAAGTAGAAGACAGAGTCTAATTTAGTTCCTTCCAAAAAGATGTTAGAATTGGTACCGTCTCTGTTGATAGTCATTTCTACAGTCTTGGTTTTGCTGATGGTTAGCTGGAACTCCTTAAACATGTTGTTCCAGGAATTTAGCTTCTGAATAATATAATATTTAAATTCCGCTCGCTGGTAACCTGTCTTGCGATTTCATATATATAATTCCACCCTCTGAGGCTTAATTGAAAAGTTGCAATGCACTCTTTTAAACCCATGGTGAGACAAAACCATTAGTCAGTAATCGGTTAGACAAGTATCTGGACAAAACCATTGGCCACTACTAGGTTGGACGACTGTCTGGACAAAACCATTGGCTGCTACTAGGTTAGACGTTGGTCTGGGTGAAGCCATTAGTCACTACTACTGTAGGTTAGACGACTGTTTGGCCGAAACCATTGGCCACTACTAGGTTACATGACTGTCTGGACGAAACCATCGGCCACTACTAAGTTAGACGTTGGTCTGGGTGAAACCATTAGTCACTACTAGGTTACCTCGTAGTTCCACCCCTTAAAACAACAATAACTATAACACTACTAGGTTAGACGACTGTTTGGACGAAACCATTGGCCACTACTATGTTAGACGACTGTCTGGACAAAGCCATTGGCTGCTACTAGGTTAGACGTTGGTCTGGGTGAAACCATTAGTCACTACTAGGATAGAAGACTGTCAGGACGAAACCATTGGCTGCTACTAGGTTAGACCACTGTCTGTCTAATCCTTTCTGACGTCAACAGTAGCTTGCTTTTCGAAGCTTATATAATTTAATAATTTAATTTAATTTTAATTTACGTCATTTTGCCCAATTAAGGCATTAAAGCATTGGCCACTCATAGGTTAGACCACTGTCTGGATGAAAGCATTGGTCGCTCTTTGGTTAGACCACTGTCTGGGCGAAACCATTGGTCATTACTAAGGTTAGACGACAGTCTGGACGAAGGCATTGGTCGCTACTAGGTTAGACGACTGTCTGGCTGAAAATTATTGGGGTCTGGGACGTTAGCCCCAGTTTGGTTTGAGTTTGTATGTAAAGCACACGCAGGCACGGAGCCAGAGTGATAAGACGTTCAACGTTTGCTTTGGATGCTTTGGT
This sequence comes from Meconema thalassinum, assembly GCA_946902985.2. NCBI lineage: Eukaryota > Metazoa > Arthropoda > Insecta > Orthoptera > Tettigoniidae > Meconema > Meconema thalassinum. Next base: position 348,281,789 of record OX336390.1, read on the forward strand.
GTGCATAAGAGTGCACGGACCTGACCACTCGAGCTGAGCCGTCACCTGATGACGTCATATGTTTTAACAGTTGTGGTTCACTTTTAAGGTATTTCTGGATACTAGCGACCCTAAGTGTCTTATATCAAATTACTTGTCTCAATGCCATCTACGTCGCTACAGCGAGTTTTAAACGTTAATAAGAATCACCCTGTATATACATATATCACTTTCTTGTGGACACGATAACCAGGCTATGGCAATTTTTCACCAATCACTTTGAATTTTTTATATAATATGCATCCATGGTGTCCACAGAATTTACAATGTCAATTTTCCTGACTTTTACTGACTTTTCCTGACCATTTTTCAACAAAATTCCTGACTCGCGAAGTCATCGTTACATCAGAAAAAAGGTTTATTGAGCAAATATATATATTTTTATTTGCAACCTCCACCATCCCCATAGCAGCCCCAATGCTCGCCGCTTTATTCATTTAAAATACAAAATAAAGTAAATTATAACACAATAATACATAAATCAAAGTACTTAATAACCTAAACTATAATGATGGGGTCGCCACATCCCTACGCCGACGCAAAAAAAAGCGAAAAATAATAGGTAAAAGAGGTTTTTACTATGATACACTGTAAAAATGGAAACTTACCATAATGTCCAGTGAGTTATTGCTTTTTATCTTCAGAGATTAGTTGAACTAGTAACATCAAAGTATGACTGTAAAACACAAAATACTGTATGGTTAATATAAAATTCCTGACTTTCTAATACTTTTTGCCATTTTTTCCTGACTCACGCCATTTTTTCACACTTTTTCCTGACTTTTCCTGACTAAAAACAAAATTCCTGACTTTTCCTGCCTGTGGACACCATGGCATCCCTTTAAAATCTCGGTAGAGTTTGTTAATGGGCACAATCGGTCGAAGAGGGTGAAAATGGGGGGCTTTTTTTTCTCAAAAGTGAAATATCGCTATAACTCTCTTAATATGTGAAATATCGAATCAATTCAAAGTTCATACTCTGTGTCGGATAACGGCCAAAAATGTTTGTTTGTAAAGGTTTTTGATAGCACCAACCATTGACCAATGGGGTGGGAAAAAATGGGTTTTTCGGGAAGCATTAATCATATTTCTCTTAATAGGCACAATATCAAAACTGTACTAAATGGACAAGATTCCCCTTATAATTACCTAAAACTTTTGTCTGAAAGAATTTTTGATATGACCCACCATTACGCCAAGGGATGAGAAAATGATTTCTAAATTATAAGAAAATGCCAAGAGCCATCAGAGGTTGCCATGACAACACTACTAAATTGATGAGGGATGAGCCATCATAGGTTGCCATGACAACGCAATTGCACGAGATAACATTCATTTTTCCATCTGACTCTGTGGGAAGCGGCTTCGGTGACGTTACTGGTAGCATGCTGAACTTCTATGCCCAAGGTCGCGGTTCAAAGCCGGCCGAAGTTGTCGGATTTTCTAAGAGCGCTAAATATCCCTCAGTATGCTTTCCTTCGGAGGGGAAGTTCCGTTTGTTGCGAGTTGATGGTTGTGGTGGCATCTAGTAGCCAAGTTCACAGCTAGGTGTCATTGGCGGTAGTATTTGGTAGCAAAATTAGGAACTACTACTTGAAATTGACCATCTGCAATCCTTGCCTGAATTACAGACTAATACAGCCATCACAATTAACACTGTTTATCAGACAGATTCTACACACACCCAAAGTACACGGGGCTATATGACCGCGTTGCCGCAGCCCCTAAACTGAGGAACCAACCAACATCTCTGCGGGAGATAAAATTTTGCGTGAAGAAGTAACAGACCGTTAGATAGTTACACATCAGTGTCGAAACATTGCACAAGGACAGTGTGACCACAAGTATAAAAAAGGACCCCAAATGACGAGAAGGTTACCGTCCCCATAAGACAAAATGTTAAAGATATGCATGAAAAGACGAAAAACGAAGTTAATTAAGCTCCAATTGTAAAATACTTTCTCGCAATAAATGAGGTCTAAACCTTCTACGAAAACCTGCATATTCTGCCTCTAGTTTGCCCGGTGAAATCTACCTCCGCCTTCCGGCGTGCCGAGAAGAACTTTTAAACTGATCAAGCGACATATGCTTCTCAACAAAATCTCTTCGTAGGGGGGCAAGTCGCACATGCGTATGGCACTTAGGTGGCATATTGAGATCCAGCCTAACCTATCCAATTGCTTATGATAATTGCTGACTGCTAACGACCCAGTGCTGTCAGTGTTGCAACAATCATACACCTGCATGTAAAATGTAATATATTTTATGGTGTGTGTTTATAAGTACCAATTGCCTATTGATTTATTATTTGCACTCTGTGAGTTTTGAATATTTAGGGGGGGGGGCATGGTGGTTCAGTGGTCAAACTGTCAGCCTCTCACCACGGCGGACCGGGTTCGATTCCCAGTTAATGCCTCCCTAATATACATATTTAGCCTACCCTGAGAATTTAAGCACGAGCCACTACTGCCACAGATTGACAAGGAGCATGAGTGAAATGATTCAGAATTTGGGTTGGAAAAGTTTGGCTGATAAGACGTTCTAGAGCAAGACTGGGGATTATGCTTTTAAATTATAATAAAGAAATTGTAGCCTATTGGATGATATTCATAGCAGATTGGTAATAGTTGGGACTAGATTATATTTGGGTCGATTTGATCATTCTTGTTAAGTCAATCTAAGTCAATGGAATAATAACTGGGGTAAATATTCCTTTGCAGGGAAGGGGGGAAATAGAATGGAACCATATGCCAGAGGATATTTTCAGACCTATGCTTCCAAATGTTCGGAGGTTTAAGAAACTAGTCAGGTAGGACTACTGTAGTTTCAACTAAACATGATGCTGTGATTAGATTTTTGGGTAACAGCGAGTTTGGAAGTTTGTAGTTTTAAGTGACTGTTAATCTCGCGATCATGAGTCACGGGGCCTCCTTTTTAGATGGAATCCAAACCACAGGACATGGTTTTTCACTTTAAAAACCTCACTTGCATTAACCGGGAATCGAACACAGTCCGCCGTGGTGAGAGGCCAACAGATTGACCGCTGTGCCGCCATGTCCCCCTAAAGCAGTGAGAATATGCATGTTGGAGTGAAGGGGTTGGATTAGTATTTTTATAATTTTAAAATTATTATTATTTATGTGTCTGCAATATACATAACTGTTTTTCATTATCTTTGTGTAGGCTTACATATTTGAAAAATGTAGTTTTATTCTAATTTTGCCAACATGGACTAGGCCTATGTCCCCATTTGCAAATAAATGGCAGTGGTTTCTTTTAAAATTTGCTTCCTGTACCTCAATTACAATAATACACATTAATTTGTACATACTTTTATATTATTATTATGATTAATAATTCGATACAGCCATAGGTGACGTCACCGAGGTCACTAAAATTCCACTAAAAGCTGATAATCGCAATCTATACTTGAGCCAATCTTTCTTCTACGGAAAGTGCGGGTCTTCTTTTGGGTGGATCCTTCACACTTGCAACCTTAGTTCTGAATCTTATCCTGTCCCACACTTCAACTGTATAGGCTGTAATCAACATAAATATTATTTCAGTAGTATAGATCCCTCCAGCGGCGCTCACAAGCGGCCGATCGTGACAAATGAGCATCTGCACCATGCAGGCTGCCAACATTCCACAACTTTCAGCACACACTCAAAATATTGAACGGGAGTACAGAAATGTGTGATACAGTATTCCAATCTTCGGAAAGAAGGAGGCCCATTTTACGGGCTACTTAGCGGAACATCTCTTCAAGACTAATTATCCCCAAAAAGCCAGAGTACATTAGGTCTTTAAAATAACTCCGGAACTATATCCGCCCACCCACTAAAAGGAACTTCCGCCATGAAAGTGTAAAAGTGGTACAATTTAGCTATTTCTTATTTCCACCGCTCTAATTACAAAATTTCGCTCTGTACTGATTTTTTGGTAGCGCTACAGGAGAGGAGACCAAAGGTATAAAAAAATTTAGGAAATGAAATTTGCCAAAGTACCTTTAGTAATGGTATCCGGAGACGTTAATATAATAGATGTTGACTCGTCCGCTGCCATAAACCCACCCAACCGTCCCAAATAGATACACGACTTATATAGCAGAAATGAAGTCTTTCGGCGCCATGTTGCTCACTAATTCCAGAATGCCAACCCCACGCATTTGGTACTATTTCACATCGGGTATAGAACGAGTAAACAAAAGAGCATCGATAAAGTAATGTAATGAAAAATTATGTATTTATGATGTTTTACATACAAAAACAGACCTAACCTGGGGCTTACGCCCCAGACCCCCTTGCTTGTGGTACTAGCAGTAATTTTCGACCAGGCAGTACCTAACCTAGTAGCGGACATAAATTCTATCTTATTAATGTTTTACATACAAAAACAAACCTAATTTTCCGCAAGACAGTGCTTAACTTAGTGGAAATTTGTAACAATTTCAAACTTTACGTGTCATATGGTGAATTTTGTATTTGACATGTTGGTAACGTACTCAGATGTTCGTTTCTCGGGTGTCACATGACGTATGACGTAGTGTCCAAGATGGCGTCCATAGTTAAATGAAGACAATGCTAAAAGCATTATTTTCGTAAATAATCAATTAAAAGGAATTATTCCGGTGCAGCAGTGGCAATTGAGAAAGTAAAACGACTCCCAACATCTCCGAGAAAGGTTTGTCAATCATAAATACTATATTTTCAGTAATATACCTTGTTGAAAGTTACGACGGCTTGGTCTCCTCTCCTGTAGTTTTAATACTTATTTTCCTGTTCCGTGATAAATTTGTGCAATATTTTTCTTTTCTGTGATAATTTTTTTTTTCTATCGTTCGGCTGAAATGAGTGTTTTTTTAAATTTTATCTGCTGTGTATTTACTAAGCAATATATCGCTTTGTTTTTTTTCGCACCACTGTGGTTTTCACAATGGTTACAGCCTAATGCACCCAGATCAATGGTTTTCAGTCAACCATGCCCCGCTAGCTCACCTAACCCAACCTTCTAACCTTCGTTTTGTCCAATCCAATGGTTTTTGACAATGGTTACAGCCTAACACGCCCAGATCAATGAGTTTACACAATGGTTGCAGCCTAACACATCCCGTTGAACTTTTTTTTGATCAACAGTGATTTTGTATCTCACATGTTGGCAACAATATGTGCGCCTCGCTGCATGCCGGTAGAGTGCACCTTGTTGACAGTTGAAAAGAGATAAAAGCGCTGTCAAAATATGGTGCCCGGTTTTTAGAATAGCAAGAAATAAAACACATATTTACGAATTTTAGCACATATGAGGTTCAGTACCGTAGTGACTAGGGTTCGTAATTTCAATACGTAAGTTTAATATCACCCAGAAGATGAAACGTGGACACGAGGAATGTAAAAGCCACAGTCATGGCTGCTGCAAGTGTATAATCTGCGTTCCACTTACATTCACAATTAATATTCACTTACAGGTTCGCTGTCAATCAATGGACTCAGCACACAAATGCCATTTGGTTGAAATAAAACTATAACAACCTTTCCCCTTAAGTCTCTCATTAAAAACTTATAGGGGAAAGTGTGGTTTATGAACATGTGAGATTTTTTGCAGGGGTTGAATAGTATTCTTTTAATTGTGGTACAGAAAGCAAACAAAAAACAGCTAGGTGGCCTATACATAGCCTACTGTACGAGAATAAAGATCATAAACAGCAGAACTGAATGAATCAAATTCTCAAATCTTATAATTTTCTGAAACAGTGATGAAATCATTTGTATTTAAAAACAGGGTAAGCCTGCAGGTAACTTAGAACCTGATTGGTCGACTGAAAAATGCTTTATGAATATGAGGCCTACTGTACGACACTAAATTTGATTCTGGAATTAAAATGTGCCATTACATTCACAATTAATGTGAGAATATAATAAGTTGATAGTTACGAAAATTATCCTATCTAGAGTAGGCCTAAATCGACATATTTACTCTACAACCTTGGTGACTAAAACGCCATTCTTGCGCGTTTGCAAGAAATGGCCACTGTCATGTCCTTACCAAGAGAAGCTTTTCTGTTCATTGTCTTTTTAAAAATGAGTTACCTGTCATTTGTGTCTTCCCCCAAATCTCCCGTTGGTAAGGCTTCATCGTCATCGTCTTTTTTATCTTCATCTTGGGGTATGACAACGGATTTATCTTTCCTGAAATGAGAAATGCCTATAATAATTTTTATTCAAACTAGAATTAAGTAGTAATTAAAACATATACAGAAGACACACATAGGGGATTTTTTTCACTAAAGGGGAAAGTACCGAAGTTCATGAAAAATTATGTTAGCTGACGACAGCAACTGTTGCGCTGCATAAAATGGCGGGAAATCTATTGATCGTCGCTATCTCACAGCATCCCAACTGCTCTCGTTCCCAACCACACCCCCGTCCCTCTCATTCGCGATGACAGTTCCGTCACTTTCACTATTCACATACATCTAATACTAAGCCAGCAAGGCAAATATTTACATTATACAGTGTTTGGTAATGTGTCTTTACCCTGAGATTGGCTCTGCGAGATCTAATAAATATGCAACAAAATCTACATCACTCTGGTAGTGCAGTTTCTTCTTCAAAATAATCCATCTCCGAGCGTTACCCGCACCAATATAGATATTGTTCACAATTCTTTTTTCATCCGAGGTTCGTGTGATTGAATTCGGTTTCCAACTTGTTCTCCGTATAACCTTGTTGTTCCTCGTACTTTTTTTGGGCATCACTACATTCTAATGTATCCAATTTTGCACAAAAACTTTAGAATCTGTTGGCTATAATATCCTATCCTCTTTATGCCCAGCCCTCTGAGCGTATCGATCCACAACATGGCGAATGAGCGACAAGCAGCAGACGATTCTATTAACATCGGAACCACCGCGAAATTTGAATATCGTGCATCTCCGGCCGTATTCGAGTATCATTTTGAAAAGCCCGGTTCGAGAAAATCGTTTTTTTTTTTTTTTTTTTTTTAAATTTCGGTTCACATCGTACAACATCGGAGTTGGAGAACTTGAAGAGCTATATTAGCGCCATCTGATTCTCATCCTCCTCAACCATCTTCCCATCTCAGAATTTTCTTGCACGGAGCAATTCTACACTTGTGTATTACTGCAAATTGGTTACAAATGGCAGGAAAACGAATTACTAAAGTTGCTATTGATTGGTCTGCTTTAGCAGATAGAGTGCCTCCGAATCAGAAGGCTCTCTTTGCGGCATTTAAAGCGAAATCAGATCAGTACTTACGGAGGTAAATGGGCCGACCTCTAGGCTAGCTTGAAATTTAAAGGTTATGCATTTCATATTTTCTGTATTTTGTTGCTCTTTAGGATGATGGCTAATCCAGAAGTTGCACCAAAAATCGATTGGGAGTACTATAAGTCTCGTATTGCTGTTCAAGGTATGGTGGACAATTTTAAAAAACAATACGAAAGTCTGAAAATTCCATATCCAGAAGACAAGGTTACTCCCGAGATAAATGCTCAAGAAAGAGAAGCCGTAAGTGTTAATTTCAACGATAGCTTCTTGCTGTCGGTGTTAGAAGAGTGTATAATTATACATTGTGCGCACTTGTCCTTAATAATTTTTGTTTTGTTTTAGGCCCAAGAAATTGCGGAATTTATTAAGCAATCGAACCTCCGAATTGCTAGCTATGAGGCAGAGGTGAAGAAACTTAGGTCCCTAATACCGTTCGAACAGATGACGATGGAGGAATATAGGGATGCTTTCCCAGATCAGGTAATTAAGAATTTGGAGCTTTTCCAGAACACACTTACATAAGATCAGTGTTGGAATGCAAACAAAAGACAGTTTTCACTCAATTTTCTACAGTAAGCCTAAGCTGATTAGCAACTCTTTGAAGGCCAATACCAAATTCCTGCCTTATTGGACCATCACCAGTGGCTTACCTTTCTCTTTTGCCAGTATCTGGTGAATGATATGCAACTCTGCCATCAAACACCAGAGTTCATATTCTACACTGCCAAATATGTTTGTACAAATTTCACGCTGGCTGTGTTGAAACTCCCCAAACCAAATATGATCCAAGGTAGGCCTATGTAGCATCTTCCCACACCCCCCTTCAATTTGCATATTATGGTTCAAGGCTAGAGAAATCTTGGAAAATCTTTTTCAGAACCGATGGCAGAATTTAGGGCTCTCGTTATAGTGTCCGTTGCCCGTTTCAAAAGTGCATTATTTTTTTCATTAGCGCTCTGAAAATAGTTTGTACTTACTGTGCCACGTTATTAAAGTCTACTGCCATTATACACCACGTTCACACTTTCAAAATAAGGAAATTGTCAACATAGCTTGCCACGGTGGGTGAGTGGATAGCATGTTGGTCTACTAACCCCAAGATTGCAGGTTCGCTCCTGGCCGTGGTAAGTGATTTTTGAAAGGCGGCAAATATACGACACACATGTCATTTGATGTTGGCATGTCAAAGAACCCATTTGAATTCAGTAGGCCGTGTTCATAATGGCAAAATTAATCTCTGGAGTTTCCGCCAACACAAAGTTCCTCATTTCTCTACTAGAAAGCGCTATAGTATTCAAGGAGCTTAGATATCTAACCTCCTTGACTTTCATAGTGCTTCAAGGAACAACGAAATTCGACATGCAAGCTGCCCTCTGGGTGTCAAATAACAAAGCTTGCACCCGGCATCCAAGGCCATATGATATTATTATTTCTATAGAAAATTTTTCGGATTTTAATGGCGGCGGGCAACGGCCACTACAAGAGTTCCGAATTTAGGCTAAAGATTATTTGGAGTGTTTTCCATTTTTAAGGTCCGTATTAACTCTTACAATGTAAAGTTAATGGGTAATGAATTTCTGCCCAATCAATACCTTTTAAACTTGAAGTTTAGGGATAATCATAGATTGCGATGCGGCCGCGTATAAAATTCCCCTTAAAACAAAATGGCTTCTACCATGACATCGACGTCTCTCCTCTGACAAGCTTACGGGAAAAGCCTGGGTAATAGGGGTTTTGGGTGGGGAAACACAAAAAACTTCGAAACGAGGTGTGCATCGAAATCTGTAATTAAAGATTCCGATGCATAGAAAAATTTTGCGATTTCAGTTGATATTTTTAATTTTCTGCTTCGAAATCTAGAATTGGCCTATGTAGATCAATTACAGATTCCGATACACATCTTAATTATTGTAATTTCATAATTAAAAAACTGTGCATTGAAATCTGTAATTGACCTACATAGCTCACTTAAAGATTCCGATGCATAAAAAAAATCGCGATTTCATTTGATATTTTTAATTTTTCGGCATCAAAATCTAAAATTGGCCTATGTAGATCAATTACAGATTCCGTTAGACATCGTAATTATTGTAATTTCATAATTAAAAAACCGTGCATCGAAATCTGTAATTGACCTACATAGCTCAATTAAAGATTCCGATGCATTGAAAAATTTCGTGATTTCATTTGATATTTTTAAGTTTCCGCATCGAAATCTAAAATTGGCCTATGTAGATCAATTACAGATTCCGATAGACATCGTAATTATTGTAATTTCATAATTCAAAAAACGTGCATCGAAATCTGTAATTGACCTAGATAGCTCAATTGAAGATTCCCATGCATAGAAAAATTGCGCAATTTCAGTTGATATTTTTAATTTTCCGCATCGAAATCTTAATTGGCCTTTGTAGATTAATTATGGATTCCGATACACATCATAATAATTATTGTAATTTCATAATTACAAAACAGTGCATTAAAATCAGTAATTAACCTAAATAGCTCAATTAAAAATTCCGATGTATATAAAAAAAAATCGCAATATCAGGTTAGATTTAAAAAAAATTCGTATTGAAATCTATAATTGGCCTATATAGCTCAATTACATATTGCGTAATTATTTAAATTTCATAATTATAAAATTGTCGGCTTCTGTGATGTTATCAAGGACTTAACGAAATGCTTCCCTGGCAAGCTTACGGGAAAAGCCTTGGTTATAGATTATTTTGGGTGGTGACAACTCGATAACAGAAATAAGCATTATAAAACACTTCAAAACGAATTGTGTATAGCAAGATATGGTTTTGGATAATTTGGTTGTTTATTTTCCAATGTTGGCTGCAAATACGCAAACACAACCAAAAACTAAAGCATTATAATTTCAGTATAAAATATTGTGGTCAATAATGGTTTGGTATTTTTATGTTTTCCAATATTGACTGCAAATACTTATATCTTAATTAGAAATCACCATCCATTACATACTGTCTAATAACGCCACACAAACATACTGTATGAAACGTAAAAGCATACCAATATATGTCTGATACCAAAGACTGTGTTCTTGTGTTCTTTTAAATGCCAATTTTTGTCTATATTTTACCAACCCATTACTATTTTAACAGGCGTATTCCCTCCCACCGTGCCTGACGTAATATTATTGTTTAGACAAATGGCATTGTCTATGGCTTTAGAAGAGTACAGTGCAACTTTTCAATTAAATGCAACAACCAAAATAAATATATGAACAACGTAAAAAACAAACTCACCGATAGATCCCACAGGCCGTATTATTCCACATGTACAAAAAGAAGCTGTAATTTTCGCCCACACGTTCCCTCACGTAACACCTAACGACATTTCAATTACATGCGACAACTTCGGAAAATCAACAATTTTCTTACAAATCGCCTACACAATCCATGCACACGTCACTGCTAATATCACAATCTTGTTCTATAGGTTATTCACAGGAATATTTTTATTATTATTACGTTTACAAAACGCTAACAAGTGAAAAAAAATGGCGATCCACCGCTGCCGAATTCGCGCACTATACTAACGTAGAAATCAGCTGACTACCTTGCGGACCAAACACCGGCAGCCAAGGAAAATAAATATCAATACATCAGCCGTGACGCCACCGAGGTAACTAAGGATTCCCCTAAATGCGGCCGCATCGCAATGTTTGATTGAAGAATAAGAATTTTCAATTTTCCGCCTATTCAATACTTTGATTTATGACAACATTTCAGGGGTACATGTTTCAAGTCCCGTTTCTTTTGGACCCTTCTTCAGCCCACAAACTTATATATAGAGCCCATCTAAACACAAAAAACATCGAAATCTTTACGATGACACAAAAATGCACATACATAATAAATGGATAACAACACTGCAACAATATCTAAAAATCTATTAATAGCGTGCATAGTTCACAAGCTTCAGGTACACGTTCTTGCACTTGTTCTATTCTATGTAAAACGTCATTTGACACTGTATAACGACAGACTCATTTTTGACGGTTGATGTCTATAATGGTGTACTGTAGGACAACTTTGCGGCATATCTTGTACTGTTCCTAACACTTCTATTGGTGTGGCTGAAGATGAGGTTGGACGGCGATTGCTAAACCTTTTATCAAATTCTTGTTATAACTTATGGCATTTGGCAATCTGTCTTTGATAGATTGTAAAATCTTCTGTCACACGGTATCTGAAATGATTGACCATATTTACTACTGAGGTTAGCTGAATGTAAGGAACAACTACGGAAAACAGCTCAAAAACGGATTGAAAAACTTACGGAAAAAAACAACAAAAGAATTTGGCATCTTGTTACTCTTGACCCTGAAGAAGACAAACGGTGCGAATTAGTAACAATGCTTATTACTTATAAAACAGCTTACTTGAAATTAAGAAGTATTGGTCGTTTGACTTTTAGAAAATAGTAAAACTTACCGAAGTCAAATGAAAACAGCCCTGCGAGATCATGTGGAGGTCAAGCTCCGCTTAGCGAGAGCAGCTTGCTACTACTGGGCGCGTATTCGATACCAATAAGAAAATCAAGAAAATAGTCAACGCAAATGAAAATAAACCGAAAAGCAATCGTAACAGTATTTTGAAATCCAAAGCCCTCATCACTAAAATTAACAATAACAACATAATAGTAACAAAAGCAGACAAAGGAAACACCACGGTATTGATTAGCAAAGATGACTATGTTAACAAAACCAACGACTTTCTAAATGCCCATAGATTCATTGAAATTAAAAAGGACCCAACCAATTCCATTCAGAAGCAACTAAAACAGTTATTAAAAAATACCGTTTTTATCATAGAAGAAAATCAGGCTGACAAACTCATTAATATGAATCCCAGCCTCCCCACATTAAGATCGCTACCCAAAATACACAAACCAGACACCCCGATTAGACCAATCGTTAATTTTAGAAACAGTCCGACGTATAAACTGGCTAAATTCGCACAGCAATATCTGAACAAATTTTACAGATTCAAAGCCAATTCATCATTTAAGAGCACCATGCATTTTTGTGAGAAAAAAAAAAACCGATAGATTTAAAACTCAACGACAACAACACTATGCACTCCGTTGACGTCAAAGATATGTACACCAACATCCCGGTTGAGAAAACAATAGAAATTATCCATAACAAGTTGATTAACGACAGCGATCTTTCTAAAGTAGAAATAGAAGAGTTCATAGCAGTTATAAAATTCGTCACTAGTAACAACGTGTTTACCTTTAATGGGAAGATCTATAAGCAATTTGAAGGTCTCGCTATGGGATCCCCTCTTTCAGGCATTTTGGCCAACATATACTTGGACCATCTGGAGCAGGAAAAAATTATTAATAAAATCAAAGGCATTGAGTTCTGGGGCAGGTATGTGGACGATGTTTTCCTAATCATAAACAACCAAGTACAAGAGATGGATCAGGTACTGGACATTTTAAATAGCATCGATAATAACATTAAATTCACCTTAGAGTCAGAAAAAGATAACAAAATTAATTATTTAGATTTAACAGTTACTAAAAAAGATAACCGGTTACAGTACAATATTTACAGGAAGCCTTCACAGACAAACGTGATCATACGTCAAGATTCTAACCACCCGGGCAACCACAAAAATGCGACTTTTATAAGCCTCATTAACAGAGCCTTAAGACTACCATTGTCCGACAATGATTTGGAAAAAGAAATCAAAATAATACATCAAATAGCCAAGATCAATGGATATAGTCGCAATTATGTCAATAATTTGTTTTATAAATTGAAAAACAAACCTGTTACTAAATTATCAAAAGATAGTTCTACCCAGAAAAGTTTCGCCACTTTAACTTTTATAGACCGCAGTATTTATACAGTAACTAGCGTCTTAAAGAAATACAATATAGACATAGCCTACAAAACCAATAATTCAAATTTTTAAAAATTCTTCAATTCCAGTAAAGTCAACGTCACGAATAAACACACGAAATCCGGCGTTTATGAGCTCAATTGCAACCAGTGCAAGGCTACGTACATCGGCCAAACCGGAAGATGCTTCCGTATTCGTTATAATGAACATATTTCTGCCATTAAACACAGAAAATTCTCAGCAATGGCGTCACACATGGAGGAATCCGGTCATAAGTTTACGACCATAGACAATGACATGAACATCTTACTTTATGTCAATAAGGGCAGTTTGATGAACGTCTTAGAAGCAATTCATATAAATACATCCCAGAGATCAAATTGTTCTAATAATTTAAACATCATTTTTGAGACAAACATATTATTCGATACGATAGCAGATCATCTAAACGTCAAAACACATAAACCGCCATAGACCTTAAAGCCAATCAGTTTCCTTCCATAAGCCTCATCCCTCTCCTTTTTCCCCCACCCACTCATCTAAACCGCATTGGCCCCCTACGGCGGCCCCCCACCTCCTCGCGCCGAGCAGGTTGTTTACTTCGTAACACATGCCAGGCACACGCGCCCAGTAGTAGCAAGCTGCTCTCGCTAAGCGGAGCTTGACCTCCACATGATCTCGCAGGGCTGTTTTCATTTGACTTCGGTAAGTTTTACTATTTTCTAAAAGTCAAACGACCAATACTTCTTAATTTCAAGTAAGCTGTTTTATAAGTAATAAGCATTGTTAATAATTCGCACCGTTTGTCTTCTTCAGGGTCAAGAGTAACAAGATGCCAAATTCTTTTGTTGTTTTTCCGTATGTTTTTCAATCCGTTTTTGAGCTGTTTTCCGTAGTTCCTTACATTCAGCTAACCTCAGTACTAAATATGGTCAATCATTTCAGATACCGTGTGACAGAAGATTTTTCAATCTGTCAAAGACAGATTGCCAAATGCCATAAGTTATAACAAGAATTTGATAAAAGGTTTAGCAATCGTCGTCCAACCTCATCTTCAGCCACACCAATAGAAGTTTTAGGAACAGTACAAGATATGCCGCAAAGTTGTCCTACAGTACATCATTATAGTCATCAACCGTCAAAAATGAGTCTATATAACAAAGGAGAAACTGTTCCGCCTAGTCAATACATTTATTTACAACGAGTTATAAACTTGCTATTATGTGGTACATGTTTCGGGGCCTCTAGTACTGGTCCCTTCTTCAGCCATAAATTAAGTTGCAAAATCCAGCATAATTAAAGATATCATAATAAAAAATACATAAAATGATGAGTGAATGGACGAAATGAGGCGAAAAAGAACATATTACTCCTGAGAAGTAATGTGAGTGCACATCAGTAAAAATTAACACCATTGGTATTGCTAGGTTCTTGAGAATACACTTATATAGCACTGTTCTAATGTTTGTGTATGTGGAAATCACTTCAAATGGGATTTATAGCTTGTTTACAATGCTGTTGACTGAAACTTGCTGTTCAAGCTGGGGCTTCTGAGCTTATAGTCTTGCATTAGAGGGAAAACATCGAATGTCATGTAATGAAATACATCATCATGATCAGGAGACGTCCAAGTATGGAAAAAACATATTTTACTTAGACCAACTAAAACAACTAAAACAAATTGTTTTAGTTGGTCTAAGTAAAATATGTTTTTTCCATACTTGGATGTCTCCTCATCATGATGATGTATTTCATTGTTTTAGTTGGTCTAAGTAAAATATGTTTTTTCCATACTTGGACGTCTCCTCATCATGATGATGTATTTCATTACATGACATTCGATGTTTTCCCTCGAATGCAAGACTATAAGCTCAGAAGCCCCAGCTTGAACAGCAAGTTTCAGTCAACAGCATTGTAAACAGGCTATAAATCCCAAGTGAAGTGATTTCCACATACACAAACATTAGAACAGTGCTATATAAGTGTATTCTCAAGAACCTAGCAATACCAATGGTGTTAATTTTTACTGATGTGCACTCACATTACTTCTCAGGAGTAATATGTTCTTTTTCGCCTCATTTCGTCCATTCACTCATCATTTTATGTATTTTTTATTATGATATCTTTAATTATGCTGGATTTTGCAACTTAATTTATGGCTGAAGAAGGGACCAGTACTAGAGGCCCCGAAACATGTACCATATAATAGCAAGTTTATAACTTGTTGTAAATAAATGTATTGACTAGGCGGAACAGTTTCTCCTTTGTTATATAGTGAATCTGTCAATACGGAAAATGAACTTCTTTCAGAGCACAATTTTAAAATGAGTCTGTCGTTATATAGTGTCAAATGACGTTTTACATAGAATAGAACAAGTGCAAGAACGTGTACCTGAAGCTTGTGAACTATGCATGCTATTTTTAGATTTTTAGATATTGTTGCAGTGTTGTTATCCATTTATTATGTATGCGCATTTTTGTGTCATCGTAAAGATTTCGATGTTTTTTGTGTTTAGATGGGCTCTATATATAAGTTTGTGGGCTGAAGAAGGGTCCAAAAGAAACGGGACTTGAAACATGTACCCCTGAAATGTTGTCATAAATCAAAGTATTGAATAGGCGGAAAATTGAAAATTCTTATTCTTCATCATTACTGTCAATACGGAACCTGAAATGAATAATATTTCTAATAATGTATGATTGAACCGAAGTTTAATATTGCTTATTCACATTAGGGACATGTTTCGAGTATCTATACAATAAATCAACTATATACCTATCTAAGACATTCTTAATTAAGTAAAACATACAAATAAGATCATTATGCATGTGTGTTTTATACACACACAAAAAAAAAACAATCAGTAGTAGGGGGAGAAAGGATCATGGATAAACACAAATACCACAGTTTTAAAATATGATTTTTTTTCTTTCTCATAGCCTCATAAACAAAAATATCTGTTACCCAGGGAGGAAAAAAACTAAAACACTCTTCTGAAAAGAAAACACCCTAAGCCCCCTGGGTCCCTAGGCAATATTCCTGTCAAATTTGACTATTTGATCAATCAAAAATAAGCTTCAAACTTGAAAATACTTACACTTCAATAGCATTGGTGTTAGAGAAAATCAGAAATTAATAGTCCGTTCTGTTACTCACAAGTAATTATTTAAATATTTACACTCTGTTTTCACGATGAGCAGACTCATTATCAGTTCAGTCTCATCCCTAATTTTGTTTCACTCAATGTTTTCACTGTCATTTGCACATTATTTTCCAAAAATTATCCAACATTTATCAAGTCCGAGAATTTATTTGTCCATGTCATATTAACTTCTGGAAATTGAGATTTTTCACATTTAATGTGGAGAAATGGTTTTCTAACAAATTGTTCCCAAAAACCTTAGGCTACATGATTTTAAAACCATCTCCAGATCTTGAACATCACCGACTTTCAATTTATCAAAATTTATATAACAATTTCCGATATTCTGCAAGTGTTGATTAGCTTAATTCGTTTTAGACAATTACAATTTACAATTTAATCAACTTGAAATTCTTCCTGTATTCATTAACAATAATTGAGATAATTTCGGATATTAATTAGCTGACCTCACAATTATTTCTCAACAGATAATACATCAGATATTCACCAATTTATAAAACTATCATGCATCAATCACGAAATTTATATTTCTTTTACTGTCAAGGCATTCGGTAAGGCTTCTTCTAGTCTAAATAGTAGTTTTCAAACATCAACTTGCTCTACGAGCAAACCTCAGAAACGGCGAGTGAAAAATGGCAATCAAATATATGAATTCTGCTGACGACGGCATGAGCTGGCTTAAAATGGAGCGATCAAATAACATCCTACCATTCTTTTCATTTATAACATTTCTTCATATTATATGGGTGGTCCACTGTCTCTCAACCCTTCTTTTCATTCATTATTTATATTTTTCTTTTCATACTCGTCATAGGGACCAATACTATTCCCTCAACGCTGACACAATTATTTCATCACGTTATCACAATACAGTAGAAACCCGCTTAACCGAGACCCGGTTATCCGAGGCTCCGAGTTAACCGAACCGCGTGTTGCTTCGCTTGCTCGACTAGTTGTGAGTTGTATTTCGAGGTTTATACACACGGATCGTTTTGTGCGTTATTGTTTTGTGATTTGTTACTAAGATGAATTGCAAACGTTAGGGAGTAATAGTTTTGTTACAGACAAAATTAAGTACTATTAGAACTATCGACAGCGGCTAGAATATTAAAAATAAAGCAGCTGTGTTGGGTGTGGGAGAAGATACAGTGGGGGATTGGAGATTGAAAAGAGCAGACATTGAGAAGTGGGCATCCGAGAGTGTCAGCTGCGATGAAGGTTCTAGTCGAAAAACACTCAAAAATAAGATTTCCTACACATTCTCTCTTTACAGAGTTATCTGCTATCCGAGCTACCCTCGGTCCAATTAGCTCGGATAAGCGGGTTTCTACTGTAGTACCATTTAGCTCCATAAGCTACCACATCATATTTTTCCTTCACATTATTATTGAGCCATGCCATCTACATGCAACTCAAACATAAACTGTTAACTGTACCAACTATCCATCCCATAGTTATTAAACTCCATTCATTTCTTCCTATTATATTGATGCTGTCAATTGTTACCTCATGTCACAAATCCTCCCCTAAATTATACATAATTATTTCTGATTGGTGGAATATCCTTCTGTTCTTTGAAAATATTTTACCATCATGTCACAAAAAATTATAAATTGTGCATAATTCGACTGATTATAATTTTTATTATCCTCCGATATGTTTCGTTAATTATATTTTTAAATACTTCAACAACAGCTTGTATTATCTCAATAATCATATTATTGTAAGAAAATCATATTATCATTATTATTATCATCATTGACAGTCCACTCGACTGCTTCTAAACTCAGCTTTCTAATTATCCAATCCTTGGATCCTTCCTTATATTTTACAAAGTATCAGAATCTCATTATTAATCTCATTAATCACTGTTAATCATTGTTAACCATTAATCCTGTTCCTCACATTAATCATTATTTACTCCTATTGATCCTTGTTAATCACCATTAATCAGTGTTAATTATTATTATGATTAATAATCATTAGTAACTATCTTCCCATTAATCATAGAGAAATAATCATTATTAATCATAGAGAAATCGAATTCCAGAAAGAAACATTTCATCATTTATTATTACAGTAATCGAAGCTTCAAATGATTTAATCCTATGAACTATGCAATTAAGAACGACTATAGCTAGTGTTAAATGGATCACTGTCCAACATACAAGATATCAGAAATGTGGCGAACATATTAAACAGATGCTCCAGCGGTTGAAATAAACGGCTATCTCAAGCTTCTACTATCATTAGTTCCAATATAGAATGCAATAGCGTAATCTCAAACTTGATTGTAGAACTCGCATTCTATTCTGATGTGTAACCAAAATACGTGGATATTATCCTCAGATTCAAACGTGCAGAGAAAGGGTTAACTGATTGTTCTCAACCATGCTGAGAAAGGGTTGAATGTTGGTTTTGCAAAGTCATAACACTGGGTACTTAAAGTAAAGGATCTTAGCTTAAATTTCGACAGTGAGATGATTGAGGCGATGAGTCCATCTTCATGCGGTAGACTATACATGTTGAATGCGCTATGGTAGCACTGGCTCGTAAGCACACACATGCCCAGTTCCACGTCATCACAGCCATCTCCACTCCCGAATGTCGGCTTCCATCCTGCCCGCTAATAGTTTAGTGAACCTTCACAAGGTCCATGTTATTCCACGAAGAATATGTCGTATGATGACTAATTAGTTGTAACATGTTGTAGCGTCCAGTACACTTCATTTCTGTGGCTTTTGCCATCGCTAAAACGAACAGTTCCGTTGTTTTACCACATTCACTTCAGAATTTCACTTGATTTAACTAATACAGTTTTTGTAAGCTGCATAGAGCTGTAGTTATAACACAATATGGTAAAACAATATGGCTCCTGTGGAAAAACAACCAAGCTCATTGATTGATGGGAATACATCTTACCATATTGTGTTATAATCTTTTGTCAATGCGGACCATGCCGGAATCTAAAGTAGATAGCCGTAGTGTGCAATGCATGTGACTGTCTTTGACTGTAGCAATACATTTATAATCCTTCTTGAGCTTGTTTCCTCATGTCTGCTAATCACTTTCCTATTATACTCGTCAGATGATGCCTACTGTGGGTAATGGGCATTCCCCAACACAACACGGGTAGCTTAATTGGCCCCTATTGCGAATGTTAAATAGCACTGGACTCAAGGTATTCTCCTGCCTGAACCTGTAAAACAGATTGGCTCTAGTTATCGTAGACTAGCTAAGGGTAATGGGTATTCCCCAACACAGCACGACAAGCGTAGTTGGCCACATCTATGCAACTCCTATCGTCGGGTAAGGAATATTCTTCCGCAATGCGGAAGGATCAGCACGCCCCAACTTTCGCAGGCTAAATCTCGTAGAATGCTCTGGATTAGTATCCTCAGTAAAGTACCAGTCATACAGACAGCTTACTCGACGACCTTGTCCGCAACTCAGGCGAGACAAGAAATGCACTGAACTGACCTCCTCAACCCACGGTTTATATCCTGCTGCTCGCTCGGCTGGCTCCTACCACTGCGCCTTCCATCTGCGCATACGAATACAATATCATCCATATTTTCGGTGTGCGTTATATCGGGATGAAACTTTTTCCATAAATTGTAGTAATTTAATGACCATATTCCCACGATTTGATATTTTCATCTCTTCACTTTTAGTACACAATTGAAATGCTGCGTCCAGTAGTTAGCGCCACAGGTCTTCTCCCGACTGCACAGCGGCCGCTGAACTCAGGCGAGCGAGTGTTTCAAACACACACAGGCACGCTCTTCAAATCATGCATGTGGCTCCTGCGGAAAAACAACCAAGTTCATCCACAAGAAAGGGTACAACACACTGTCCACAAAATTCGAGCTTTGCTCAGTTGGCTAAGAGGCCTTGGCGAGAGCAGGATGTTGACATACTCCAGCTTGTCATTACAGTATATCAGTTATGATTGCCCTCTGTGTCCTTCATCTTGTGCAGAGAGGGATCTCCTGTTAGCCACTCCGAGCGCCTTGGATGTTGCTCAGTATTGGGCACGTGTTATATAATTAGACAGTTTTACCCTTATATGTATATCAACTGTACATTTGTATGTTTCTAACACGAGAAATAAATAAATAGTCAGTTATGATGCCACTGCGTATTCAACCAGACTACCATTAATGCACTCTTAATTTATATATTTGTTGTGCCCGATACTCCAACCTTATATTGGGTGCCCTCGCTCATCATTGCAATCCTCAGCAAGAGCTTGGTACAACACGAAATAAAACCCTTGAACGGTCGAAATAAGTTCGGTGTCGAAGAAAAGAAATAAACCGGGGGTACGAGATCCTAATAATCCCAGGGCGTGAATGGGAACTGGGTTCAATGGTTAAAAGCCTCGAAGTTATTTCGAAAATTGTTCAAGTAAAAAAAAAATTGCAAAAATATATAGAGAACTGCACAACTGAGATAAAATATCCACCAGTTTATTGTGGTCACACTGATACACACAATAAAAATAAGCCTAGCTCTGCACTCAGAGATTCCTGATTTAATACTTGCAAAACTGAAATAAATGGGGACAAAATCTCCTAGTGTCCTATCTTTGATATCATTAATCTTACAGAGATCCTTTCTAATATTTCCTTTTTAACTTAAATTACATTCACTTTTATCCAATCGCCTCTTTTATTATAGAGTTCATGGTTGAGACGGTGAAAAAGAATCTATCAAAAGAAATCACTCGATCTCCTTCTAGATAATTTTACATTTTAAGGTAAATGCACCAATGGTCGTCATGTTGTAATGGTTTCGTTTAGGCTGGGATGACAAGTGAAACGGTATTTACTTTGCTCCACGTTGAGCGTACAAATGTAATGGTTTGACTGCCCCTAACTGTTGGGTGAGAAATGTAACTGTTTACCTTTGCCTAAGCTATGTTGTTTTAATGGGCGCCAAGACCTCAACGCAATGTTGAAATCTAAATTTGTATTTAACAACGTCTAGCTCTGGCAGAACACATTCAAGACTCTATTCACTCAGATCGTGGTATGATTTGATCATTAACCCAACAAACAATTGTATCAGGAGAAGGAATTGGTCTGTATCTAATGCTACCTACTGAAAGCAAAGATTGCATTGTAAAAGAAATGAATTTATTATATAAAACAAGTATAGCAAAATTAATAATAATAAGTATAGCAAAATTTAAATTGGAGCGTTGCGATTTTAATATTACCGATAGAAAATTACGTGAAAACGGAGTTTGATAAATTGATTTTACTCTTATTTCCAAGCTATGAAGTTACTGAAATATGAAATGTAAAACAATGAGAAATGAGAATTGCGTATTTCTGCGTCATTTGCGCTTACCACTGGAAATTGCCAAAGCATTTCCCTCGTACTTGATGATGCTGTGTGCTTCCCACAGTCTCCTGGACGTCGTCATCTCCGTCGAAATTTGATGATATTCTGGTAGATTAGATAATTCTATGGTCCGTACATCGGACCCAAACACTCGTATAACCACACTGGTTAAGTTTTACCAAAGTTAGTCTTCCACTCCACGGAACATCGGAGCGACACGCACTTGCAACCGTACTCGGCAAGTTCTACATAGATAGTTACTAACTCCACTGAACATCGGAGCGACACGCACGCGCACCCATACTCCTCAAGTATTTCACAGATAGTCCTCGTTCGACGGCGCGCTGAACGATATATGCACACGTCGGCCCCCCCCCACTCTTCCGCCGGCTTCAGCTTGCGTGGTCCTCTACTGATTGGCTGACCCACCACGCGATCTTCCCCTCCTCTGGGTCATTACACTCGGCGGGAGGGTTCCGTTTCAACAATTCGCCTTTCCTGGACGATGCGAGCCCGCTTGCGTAATACTTCCCGACAGGATTAAGCTTGTATTTGAAATCCCAGTGAGTCACGTCTCTCGATATACCCTAACTGACGAAAACTCCGTAAAATTCCGTAATCAGATAATTTTCTATGATATCGTCGTTCGTAATAATTTGCTTGATAGCGTTTTCTAAGACATAGAAAACCTATCTGTATGCTTATAATTTTTATAAAATGCTCCGAAAATATCTTAATAATAATTATAATAAATTAATAATAATAATAAATTAACATGAAAAATTCTCTTGGCTGAACAATTTGCCACGTAAATAAATATAGAATGGCTTCCTACTGACTTATGAAAGTTGCATAAAAACCCCTCGAAAAACACGTTACAATGTTAAGGGAGATTTTGACAAGAAATCATATACACCGTACACATTTTGGTAAATTTAATCAACAAAAGCACTGTACCTAACCTCAAACTCTACTCAAACACCAGGAAAGACCAGATATCAAAGATATTCGTTTTAGGAAAAATGACGTATTTAAAAAAAAAGTGTGTTTTTGTGCCAGTGTTCGGCACGATGTATTTGGAATTTTCCTATATTCGTCACCCGTTTGCACCAATTGCCGTCACATTGTTAATTTTCCTGATCTTCTGTTTATAATGCATTTCTGTCAATTGTTGCGTAATACACCGATTTATCGACTTGGAGGCTAACATTTACGAATAAAACAGTACCAGTAATTATGTTTTTTTAATAAAAATGGAATATACATATAAAAATAAAAAGATGGCAACGGGAAGCGGGATTGGTGGGTAGAAGACATCCGAGCAGGAAAATATCGTAATTCTGCTCTAAACAAGTGAGATCATGGCATAACAGCCGGAAAATGACCATTCGCCGAGGCCTAACACCGATTGTTGCCATAGAAACCCTCTGAATTCGCCACTCATGTACATTTTTCTTCCAGGCAGTCTTTAGTAGCTTAAAAACCCCTACATCCGTGGGTTGAAGTACGTGTGTGACATTAGGTAGTAAAGCGACCGAAACAATTCCATGATCCTCACAAAATTTACTAGTATGTATGGTCAAGTGTGAGAAGTGCCCGTCTATGAATGTCAGGGAGAGGAATCTCCTTCTCAACCAACCCAGGATGAAATATGTTACTGAGAAATTCGTTAAACACTTCCCCCCGTCATTCACCCGTTTGGCGATTTGCCAATGCCCCAGTGTGCTGGCATTGAGGCAATAATGATGTCTTGCGGCAGATGTTCATACTTGAACACTACAAGGGAAGGAGAAATATCGCCGTGGGCATTGCCTGTTGCAAGTACCATCAAGCATTCTTTCTCATCCGAATTCACTTGCTGATATATTGTCTTGTAACCCCTGTTCGCCAGCACTTTGTTACCTTTTGGATTGAGAAAGAAAACCGTCTCGTCAGCGTTGAACAGTCGCCGAGGGTCTAACAAAATAGACTGGAAGTCTTTTTCCACTGAATAGCTGCAGACTTCTGAAACCCAGGTTTTATTTTGATGTTCTGTAATTGCAGCACGGCTTACTGTCAAATTTTGAGGGGTTCGTAAAAGATAGACCTGGATTTCTTTTTATGAAAGATTCACGCCATTTCCTTCCTGGCGGCGATCTTTGAAAGTAAAGTCCCTCTTCAATTCTTGTGTCAGTCACTGGACGCTTTTGCAAATCGTCCTTTGTTACCGGGACCCCGCTTTTCGTAGTGAGATTACCCATTGAACTAATATAGCCTCAGCTTCCTTTGTTAAAATGGAACTTACCCCATTTTCCTCTCTCTAGGAGATTTTCCTTTAATTTTGTCCGAGAGGGTGTTTCTCGGAACACCATTCCTCTCCGCGGCCTTTTTAATACTCATGCCGTCCTCCACAACGGCCTTAATAGCAGCTTCCATTTGCTCAATATCATAATTCAGAACTGTGCGTTTAGACATATTGCCTGGGTAGATGACCTCGTAGTTCCGCCCCTTAAAACAACAATAACTATCTAACGTATTGCCTGAAAGCAAAGATTTAGTCTTAGAGTAATATATTATTTATCATCTCAATAAAAATAAAAAAAATCCTCGGTAGCACGCCTAGCCAAAAAAACCTAGGCCTACTGAGGTGCGGCCGTCAAGAAGAGAGACCTATGTAATAATAACAATACCTTGTAAATGTTTATTGGTTGCGAAACGTTAACACAAACATTAACATTATCGTGCACTAGTGTTCGTCACGAATGTGCTCTAAAGTTCGTCAGCTATGACGACTACTGGACACGATGATCAAATGATAATTTAATTAATACAGGGTACTTTAGAGCTACATTATAAGTATATTGCCGCTGTTAGTTAGGTCTTGCAAGGAGAAATGACAATGTGCCAGTTTTCGTCACAAATGACGAGCATTGGTAAAGTGCATTTTTTTAAATCCAGTGTTCGTCACCGGCATTTCTAACAAAACTAGGAACGTGAGCACGAAATAACAAATCACATGTTACAGAAACTATATCACGCACTTGTAACATTTTAAAACGTCGGAACATAACACGCATGCACATAATTAACTCGCGCGCGTGCTTAGCACATGCGAGAAGCAAATGGCGCGTCAAGACAGCTCAGCTCACAGAAGATGTTTGACGCAGGGAATCACCTATTACATCGCACGCATGATTTCGCAAAGTTGCTCCTTATCGGCAAGGAAGGTATGACTCATCTCGTAAGACTTCGTGCGTTGAGAAAGACCCGTTGACATGCTTATTTTTTGTACTTGTATACGAGAGTGACGAAGACTGGATCAGTGACGAAAACCGGTACAGTTACCTTAAATTATGGATGTCCTTACTCTATTAATTTATATACATTTTGTACACCCTCTTTCACTTCAAATGCAGTTTCATGAATTGCAATATATTTTAAATTTTTTCATTCACAAATCCTACTCATTTTGATTTTCTCATATTCAACTAATTCCACGCTAATTCAAACCCTTTTTTCCATACACTTAAATGTTAACTTCTACTAGAATAATCATTCTCTCCATTTGGTTTTATACAAAAATTCATAAGGTTCCATTACATAAATTCACTTATCATTATAGATTGATATTCTTATGCCTTCCTTATTCAATTAGAGTTAGTTATGGAGGTTTTAAGGGGTGAAACTAGGAGGTCATCTGCCCCTATTCAATTAGAAGTAATTAATTTTATTTAATGACTGTAGCACAGTATATTCCCTTTTAATCTTAATTCGTGGATCTTATCACCTTACAATTCTACCTCACTTCAATTCAACTTTATTCATAATTATCTCCTTTCGATATTCCTTACTACTTGATTCTATCAACATAATTATTAAGGCGAACAATTGCTTAGATTGAAAATTTTTATATTTTTCATCACTCAATAATTAATTTCACATCATGTCCTCATAATCTCAATTTGTTACTTCAAATAATTTCCCTAAATCCACTCATAATTAAATTCAATGTGCTTATTAATTCTTACATCAATCAAGTATCTATTCAAAATATCAGCATGTGTTCATCTCATAAGTCAAGCATTCCTAAGTTATTATTGCAAAAGCAATTTAATGAAGTGGGGATACAGTACTGAAGAACTTTGTAGATGTGGTGAAAGACAAGACCCTGAGCACCTTCTGAATTGCAGCATGTTATCAAGACCATGTGCTATGCAGGACTTTATAGAAGCCAATCACTGTGCCATTCTAACAGCTGAACACTGGAGAAATGAAATTTAGTTCAATTTATATGTATATTTGTATGTTTTTTGGACTGGGATAAATTAAATAAATCCCTAATCGTAATTATCTTCTGTTCATAATATATTTAAACCCCTAAACACCCATAGTTAAATTATTAAATGTTCCGACGCAATAAATGTTGATTTCAAGTTTCCAACTACCAAATCTGTGTGAAACTACTCTACCATCTACTGTCTAGTTCTACTTTAGATGATGCGATCCATACCTCTGGTCTCACGGTAATGGTACCTCTGACGTCGTTCCTCCATCCATTAATGGTGCCTCTTTCTCCTCGGTCCCATTCTCCTATGGTGATGTAGACTCGCCTCCATGCCCCGTGATATCTCAGGTATCCTTCCGCCGTTGTCCATGGTCATCTCATCCGTCACTCCTTCCAGCAACTTCCCATATATCCGCTTAGCCTCCCATGGTGTTAATTAAATAGTTCATCGAAAAACTATAGCACTTAACAATGCTGCTGACCGTGGTAAAATTGCCCGACATCTCAAGATTAATTATACAGACTCAGAGTTCGTACTTCCGAATACTGGTATTTTATGACCGTTCATTCACTGTGTAGAATGCTATACATTCTGTATAGAATGCTTGCATACTGCAATAATTTTACGTAACGCGCTTCTCGTAAATTTTACAAGTTTACGTATAGAAACCCGCGTGGCCTCGCCTCGTCAGCAGTGACCTTGTGCCAGTATATCGTGCGGCCGAGTTCAATCACCCCCTCGCTTGCCTGTTGTTTCTCTCCCCCGACACAAGCATATATTCTCATTCAGGACAACTAACAATCGCATTCCTCCATGCTGACCCTATAATGCTCGAATAAACTGTCACTTCCTCGTGAAACTTTGCTTTCAAATGCATAGAAAACCGTGTTAACACAACGTGAAGTTATTTGCTTCCAATAAACCATAGAAATGTTCTATACTGCTTTTGCTACAGGGTATAATCACGTTTGCCTGGGAACAGTTATGAATGCTTTACATGATAAGCTTTTTTTTTTTTTTTCCTGATGTCAACGAACTACGGCCTATATCCGTTTTACGCTTCGGCATGATGGGTTAAAATCACTGACTGAACTATTAATTATATTATGATGGAGATGCATGTGCAATGAATCGTTGTAAGACGTAATTTAAGAATGGTGAGGTGCATGAAATACAAATCCACCTTTCGTCCAATCTTAACTTGACTGTGTATTTTGCGGAATGAAAAGTTCACAGGCGAATGAAGGAAAGCAGAGTTGCACTTCGAGGGAAACTCCGAACACAACCACTCTTCTCGGAAGTCTTAACTGAACACGACTCGACAGTTTGCTGCTGGCTCTGTCTGGGGTAATAGGCTCGCCCACTAGCTAGGCTGTAACTGGGGTAATAGGCTCGCCCCTAACTAGCTCGTAAACTGTCGCCTCAGTAATTTAATGGAGATTGTTGGAAGAATTGAAAATGTCATCTCATCCGTCACTCCTTCCAGCAACTTCCCATATATCCTCTTAGCCTCCCATGGTGTTAATTAAATAGTTCATCGAAAAACTATAGCACTTAACAATGCTGCTGACCGTGGTGAAATTGCCCGACGGTGGGTGAGTGGTCAACGTGTCGGTCTACTAACCCCAAGCTTGCAGGTTCGCTCCTGGCCGTGGTAAGTGATTTTTGAAAGGCGGCAAAAATTACGAAACCATGTCAAAGAACCCATTTGAATTCATTAGGCCAGGTTCATAATGGCAAAGTTAATCTCGGGATATACCGCCAACACAAAGTTCCTCATTTCTCTACTAGAAAGCGCTATAGTGTTCAAGGAGCTTAGATGTCTAACCTCCTTGACTTTCATAGTGCTTCAAGGAACAACGAAATTTGGCATGCAAGCTACCCTTTGGGTGTCAAATATCAAAGCTCGCACCCGGCTCCCGTGGCCATACAATATTATTATTATTAGTAGTGGGTGATGTATTGAAGATAGCTTAAAAAGCGCACGGACGCCAGGTTTCTTTTTTGACTTTTTCATTGAAATCATCACTGCTTGGTTTCCTCTGATCATAAATAAATTATTTTCTACAGAAACCTTCCTTGAGATATACTTGACAGAATGGTGGTAACTGCATCCAAATCCATCCAGTGGTTCTCGAGATTACCCGTGAGATCCAAGAATCGGGGACTTGGTTTTATACTAAGTAGACATCTCTGAAATATGCTTAATCTCACTGTCGTTTCGTCACGTACTTGGACATCGCCTCTCCACGTACCGTCCGTACTGTGAATTGCTCGCTCTCGCACCCTGATTCACATCACTGTTTCTCTTATCGAACTCTCAAGAAAATAGTGTTTCCGGACCGCACTCTGTATAGGAAGTGGTGTTCCTTCACCGCTCTCGATATATGTCGAACTGAATTCCTCCTCCAAATGACCTTGCCATCTTGCTTCAGTGGCACCAAACAGAGCCCTCTACAGTGTCCACTCAAATCTCCTAAGTCAAATTAAGTCTTACTTTTATGATAAAATTTGTCCATAGAATTTGATCACTTTTAATCTACACTCACCGGCAAAGAAAGCGAAACACTACGATTTTTTGACAAAATTCCATGTTGGATTGCTTCAAACCTTGTATTAATCAAATATCATGACATTACAACATGGCAATGAATCATAAGCTAATTACCCTAATTAGCACAATAATTGATAGCATCATAATCTCAACCGTTCAGAAACACGAATTAGGAAATGTCGAAACTTGGAATCCATCGTACTGTCCTCACACCTGTTACACTGTATGATTATGAATGATTACTCTATGACTTATTCCATTTGTCCACATGTTTGCACCACATTTCCATTGGCTTAATAACTGGTATTACCACCTCTAGCGGCAGTTACCGCTGTGATTCGATCAGGCATGCTCAGGATGCAATCTCGAATGTTCTCTTGTGGTATGAGCTCCCAATCTTCTCGAGCGCAGCTCGAAGTTGAGCTAATGTTTCTGAAGAACGACTCCTAGCAAGTCTCACAAGCATATCCCAGACATGCTCTATCAGGTTTAGGTCTGGACTACAAGCAGGCCACACCATGCGCTCAATTCAGACTTTATCCAGGTACTCATGTACACAGACGGCAACGTGTGGGCGAGCGTTGTCATGCATCAGGATAAAGTTCTCTCCGATGACAGGTTCTAAAGACATGATGTGATGTACAAAAATCTCCTCGATGTACCGGTGGGCTGTCAGGCTCCCATTGTCAACGAACACAAGTTCCGTGCGCGTATCCAAGTTAATCCCAGCCCAGACCATCACAGAGCCTCCATTGAACGGTGTCCTTGCAGAGATGGTACAGGGTGAATAACGTTCCCCGGGCCTTCTCCATACTCTCTCTCCCCCATCCGGTGCCCTCAAACAGAATCGGGTTTCATCCGTAAACAGCACTGAGCTCCACAGTCCAGTTTCGATGGGCGTTGCCGAATTGCATCCAAGTGACCCGGTGCTCACCTCTAAGGAGAGGTCCTGTGACGGGCCTCTTGGACTGTAAATCAACTTCATACAACCTCCTTATTACTGTCCTTTCACTGATGTTCTTGCCCCGTACTTGCTGCAAGAGATTTCTGGCCTCCACAGCTGTTGTGTGGCGATCACGAAGAACTTGCATTGCGAGAAAGCTATCATCGCGCTCAGTAGTGCTTTTCCTACGACCAGAACCTGCCCTCCTGGAATAGATATTGCCCTCTCTGTACTTTTTAACAGTGCTTTACACCTTCGAACAAGATGTGCCTATATCGTTTGCCACATAGCGTATACTGCACCCATCCTCCACTAATGCCACTGCCCTTGCAGCGGTTTCAGGGGAAAGAGCCATTATGATCAGACTTAGGAGCGAGAATAACTACGGTATTGTAGACTAGCCATAATGTTCATAAAAATATGCGGCACGAGAATTCACATCAATAAACCTTATGACAGCCGTCTGTGGTTATTCTTGTCCGAAGGCGGGAAACGGTAATATTGGTGCTGTGATTGTCACGATCAGTAATGTTTATCAATTATTGCGCTGAATCTTCTCAAATGGGCTAATTAACTCATGATACATTGCCATATCGCTGCAATGTCACAATATTCAATTTGTACCAGGTTTGAAGCTGTCCAACATTGAGTTTTGTCTGAAATTCGTAGTGTTTCGTTTTTTTTATTCTGGTGAGTGTATATAATTATATATAAAAATCAATGTTACGTGATAGTTTGTATGTCCCCTATGCGTTCATATACCATTCATCCGATTGCGATAAAATTTGGGCGAGTTGTTGTGTGCTGCAAATTATTTATATAACACAAAAGGGTGAGGGACTTAACAGGAACCCTTAAATTCCACAGTTGATTAGGTTAAAAATGGCGGATATCATAGAAAGCAGATTGGAAAGTGCTCTTACATACATAGTGAATATCACGGAAGTAGGAGGCTACTTGAAGAAGGAAATGAAGGATGGCATGCTGAAAGCGGTAAGTGAGATAAGAAACTGCTGCAAAATGTTGAAATCAAATGTATTAGAAATAAATCCAGAAAAGGAAGGATCGCAACATGAGGTTACGGTTGACAACCAGAGAGATGTAAACAAGGGAGAAGATAGTCAAATCATTGAACAACTAACGACATCTACTGATGCAGGGAATGAAGCTACGAGTGGCAATGACAAACGGCGCTGCCAGAGGACGACATCTAACGGAGAGGAAGAAAGTTTAAATAACAACCAGCAGATAGTGTCGCCTATCAGAGAGAAAGCGAACAAGACACCCACTGAGGTAGGGCAGGATGTCACCAATAATAGTCATAGACAGCGCCAGAAGTTGGTGGGATATAAAGGAATAGACGCAGTGGAAGAAACAGACCGACACCAGCAAGGAGCGCCTTCTACTAGCGGTGTACATGAACCAAATAGTAATAAGCAAAGAGTTTTAAGCAGTACCATACCACTACAGACACGTACTGGAGGAAAGTATAACGAACAAAGCGCAGAGATAGGTCGAGCGCTAGAAGACAAACTTACAGAAACAATAGCACATCAAATGCAGACAATGATGGAGAACATCACTAGTAATATCAAAAAAATGATAAGAGATGAAATTGAAATTAAAGATAAACTTGAAATAGGATGCCATCTAGGAAATAAAAATCAAAACAATCAATTCCGTATCGCTTCGATAGGAACATAGGAACTCGATCAGAATTGACTCCCACAGAAAATAATATGGAAAACAATGTAAAAACAATTAGTTTCCCACCAATAACTGGCAACCCTTCACAAGTTCATAATCAAGAAACACCAAAGAACATTACACCTGAAGAGAAATGGACGGAAGTCATAGGCAGGAAACAAAGACAACTACCACGACATCAAGCATCTATAACAGGCACTGGAACGGAAGACGTAAACCTACAAGCAGTAGAAAAGATGGCCTGGATATTTATAGGAAGAGTGCAACAGGAAACCACAGCCGAGTCCATAAAGAAATTCCTCATCAAAAAGGAAATTATAGGAGAAATTATATGCGAAGAATTCTTAACGAAATTTGATACAAAGTATTTCAAAGTGGGAATTCCCTTTAAATACCTGGAAAGAATAAATAAAGAAGACTTTTGGCCAGCAAACATCACCGTAAGACGTTTTCGGCTTTTTCGGAGGAATGCAAGGATACAACCAGAGTAAAACAGATGAGTGGTGTATGAGTAACTCAAAAAATGGAGAATATGTGAGAAAAGACAACTTACAAATAATGTTATGGAACATTGAAGGTTTGAAGAACGCACTAAGCTCAGCCCAAAGATTGCCTGAGTGGATACGACGCAGTATTATTAACAGAAACATTTCTCACAGATCATTGGCAACCCGCAGAATATTACTGTATTCATCTTCAAGCGCAACAAGGAGAAAGGGGAAGACCTGCAGGAGGAATTACTATCCTATTAAAGCCATGGTTGACGCCAATAATCTCAGAAATTAAATTAGATCACTCTCTGCTAATTGAAACACAATACATCACCATTATTACCTGTTACTTTCAACCGTATACAACGGCCATGGAGATAATAGATGAAGTAGGGCAACTAATATCATTGAGTAGGCACGACATCCCTCTAATCCTAGCCGGAGACTTAAATTGTAGGCTGGATGTACAAAACTATAAAACAACATTAGTAATGGAAAAAATGCAGGAAGATGGCTTACACCTTCTGAATAACCACAACATACCTACATATATATGCCATAATGGGAAAAGTGCGATAGACGTTGCGCTTATAAGAGGTCACATAAAAGGAGAAATAGCTCCACTATGGGCAGCAGATCATACACCTATAAGAAAGCATATTCCTTTGAAAATAGTATTAGAGGGAGACTGGTGTACAACAAAGAGGCAAAGTAAACAGCTTTTATCAAGGAAGATAGACTGTGGGAAAGTAGAAGGTAGACCCGACCTTATAAAGAAAATAGAAACACTAACAGAAGATTCAAGACTAGATGAAGCAGTACAAGCCCTTGAAGAACTCCTAATACAAGCCACAACCCCTAGGAAACATCGAAAGGCAAAACAATGGTTCGACCAGGAATGCTACCTATCAAAAAAAGACGTATTGGGGGCCTTACACCAGCTAAGGACGAATTGCGAGAGTCTTCTTTTCCTTCAAGAATATAACAAGAAAAGAAGTGACTACAAGACACTGATACGTGAAAAGAAAAGGACATTCTGGGAAGCGGAAGGAAAAAGAATCGTCGAAGAGGCCAAGAATGACCCATACATCGCACTACGCCCTAGGAAACAGGCACAGACACACTATATCAATATGCAAGAATGGACGACACACTTTAACGATCTGCTCAACAGGGCAGGAATAACAAACATACCGGAAAACATAAAAGGAACTGACCAAACAACGACATTGGAATGGACTCCACTAACAACAAAAGAAGTTCAAAATATAATCGCAAGCATAAAGAAAAGCAAAGCTGCTGGACCAGACAACATATTCGGTGAATACATAAAAGACACGGCACACCTTCTATTACCAATATGGACGAAATTATATAATAAATGCATCGAGACGGCATCAATACCAGAGAGATGGAGACAGTCTACCATAAAAGTTCTCTATAAAGGCAAAGGTGACCCATATGATACAAATATGTACAGAGGCATCGCACTGGAGAACATTCCATTCAAGATATTCACTAAATTAATAACAGAAAGAATCACAGAAGAAATATATGTACAACTACCAGAAACACAATTTGGATTCAGAAAAGGAAGGTCAACTCTTACTGCAATAAAACTATTATTAAATAACATTTGGCAAGTCATGGAAAGAAAAGAAAAATTTTACGCAGTATTTATAGACTTCACAAAAGCATTTGATCGCATAAACCGTGATCTTGTGAAACTGAAGCTGGAAAAAGCTCTAGATGGAGATAATGTATGGACAAGAATTATACATACGGTACTACATTGGAACAACATAAGAATCTCGGATAATATATCACTCTCTGATCCGATAATTCAAACGAATGGAGTACTACAGGGTGACCCAATCAGCCCTTTGCTCTTCATCCTAGCAGCGGAAGACATAATGAGAATAACTCAAAAGACAGATATTGTATCATATGCGTACGCTGATGACATTGTGATCGGATCACATAACATCATAAAACTACAAAACATTGTGGTGTTTGAAGCCATATTTTCAGTGTTGCCTTAGTAAACAAGAGTTTAGTGCTTTTCAGTCGGTCAACACGAATGTACCCAAAAGAGATGGGTTATGCCCTAATCCTGAAATAAATTACATGAGATTAATAAAACACTAGGATGACCAGTTTCGATCGTCAAGCGATCATCATCAGATCCAATACACTTAGGCTATAAAATCTATGTTTGAAATACAGGTGAAAATATTTACAATATGTACAATTATTTAGTTGCAGTATTGGTACTGCAACTGTCAGTGTATGCTAAATGACTGCATTTAGCATACACTGACAGTTGCAGTACCAATACTGCAACTAAATAATTGTACATATTGTAAATATTTTCACCTGTATTTCAAACATAGATTTTATAGCCTAAGTGTATTGGATCTGATGATGATCGCTTGACGATCGAAACTGGTCATCCTAGTGTTTTATTAATCTCATGTAATTTATTTCAGGATTAGGGCATAACCCATCTCTTTTGGGTACATTCGTGTTGACCGACTGAAAAGCACTAAACTCTTGTCTACAAAACATTCTAAAAGACATGGAGGAATGGTGCACTGAATATAATTTTGACATCGACACATCTAAGACACAAATGATGGTGTTTCGACAAGGAGGAAAGGTACCGACCGGAACAGAAATTTTCATACAGAAAAAAAGAATAAATATAGTAAAAGAATTCAAATACCTAGGCATCACTCTACAAACAAGTGCAAAATGCTTTACAAAACATGTGACAGAAAATATTACACAAGCGGTTCGGGCGATGCACGATATAAGATATATAAGAACACTCAACCTCGAGACAGCAATGGCATTATTTAAAAATAAAATAATGCCAATATTGACATACGGAATAGAAATCATATGGCCTTTCCTCACTGAAATGAATCTATCATCACTTGAAAGTGTTAAAGCATTGTACATTAAAAAAGCTATTGGAGTTTCCAAGACGACCAAATCTCGGCTAGTCTACCTACTCGCGCGAGAAACATTCCTAATTGAAGACTTTAGAACGCTTCTAGTATTACCTAGCACAATAGGTGCGGAAAACCTATTAACGACTCTCAGAAGGAAGAGAGAAGAAATCCCACTGGAATTTTATGGAATGGGGGCCATGGTTGACCGGGCGTGGACATCTGCTAGCTTTGAGATGAGGCACATGTTCACACGCCTGGCAGTTCATGGTTTTCACCATTTGATTTGTACAAACAAAGCATACCATGATCCGGATGACACACGTGTATGTCAACTATGCGGACACACATGTGAACGCTACCATATTGAAAAATGCAGCAAAAGAATTAAGTCCATAAAAGACTATGCTACCCAAGGCGCAGGTGCGCAAACATAGTATATTTAAATGTATTTAATGGCTGTTTAGCTGCAATAAAAGTATTATTAATATTAAATTCCACAGTTACCCAATTGCACAATCTGTATACTTACGACACCGCAATGCAAGGTGTGAGAATAGCTTGCTGATTCATCGCGAGGAGACGTGGGGGGACTGCCAGCAGCCTGCCGTGTTATCTGGTATTGCTTTCTATTCCAGTACAGTTCATGCCACAGTTTTTGATCGGGGTTTCTTAAAACTGAACTCACGCTTGGCTGCCGGTTCGAATACGGTCATGGCACGTGAATCGTTTCAAGTCCCTTGTGCGTTCATACACCGTTCATCCGATGGTGATTAAACTCGTGAATTGTTGTGCTCACTCCAGGAAAGGATTTTACCATATGTACAGTTCCAACAAAGGAGCGACGGCACGCAAATAGTTTCAACAAAGTTCCGTATGCGTTCATATACCATTCATCCAATTGAGATGAAACTTGGGTGAGTTGTGTGTACACTCCTAGAAAAGTTTCTGGCTTAGTAAATCCGTTTCACAATAGGTAGCGCACGAGTAGATAAACAAATGAGTGACGGCGTGCCAATCGTTTCAACAAAGTCCTGTATGCGTTCATATGCCATTCATCCGATAGCGATGACATTTAGATGAGTTGTTGTGCACACTGCCTCAGATGGTTTCTGAATTAGAGAAACCATTTGATAGTAGGTACAGTAGCATACGAGTAGTTGCAACAAAATAGTGAGTGTTGGCCAGCGAATCGTTTCAGGAGAGTCCCGTAAGCGTTCATATACAATTCCGCCAATTCGGTGGGTTGTTGTGCACACTCCCACCATTGTTTCTGAATAAGTAAATCCATTTTACATTAGATGGCGCATGAGTAGTTTCAACAAATGCTCACATGGTCAGCTGTATGTGGCGGACTCGCGCGTCGGAAAGCCTTCGGATTTATTTATATATGCACTAGACAGAAAAACAAGGAATATTGTTTATCCAAAGGCACTTCAGTAAACGAAATTACAATTCAAACACTTCTTTTTATTCTTTCTTTCTTTCTTGGGCTGGCTGCGTGGCTCAGCGGTAATGTTCTCACCTGCTGTGACCATGGTTGCAGGATCGAATCCTGGCGCAGCCAGTTGGCATGCGGGAGGGCCGTGTCAGTAGATATACTGGCATGTTAAAGATCCCCTTCGGGCCAAAATTCCGTCACCCCGGCATCTCTAAAAGCCGCAGTAGTTGAAAGGGACGTAAAACGAACAGCTTTAGTATTATCTTCCTTTCTGTCTTTGATTGGCATTGCAATGCATGCCCGCCAAGGTTTCTGAATTAGTAAATTGATTTTGTTGAGTCGCTTCAACAAATGAGTGTATTTCATACATTTTTGCGTCAGTGCATGTGTTTTTTTTTTGTATGAGTGCGGAATGCTTGACAGAATCGAATTGAATCATTCACAGCGACATTTCAATTCGTGTGTGACATAATTTACTTCATTCGTTACTTAATAATTGTCCATGTATGCCTCTAACCGGGTCAGATGACCTCGCTGTACTGATTTGGTAGTATCTCAATATTTCTGGCATTCAATATTTTACCCGTTACATCTACATAATTCAACCAACATGTGCATTTCTAAATATAGATATTTGGTGTCATAACTGCTTGAGTCCAAGCTCTGTGAACTTGCGTGGTCAGGGGAATGGGCAGGTGACAATTGAAGGGCCTGTCACCAGCCTGCTGAGTTACCTGGTATTCCTGTCTATTTTCAGAATTGTTAACTTCGGGATTGTTAACATTCGACATGGACCCGTATTGACGAGGTAGATAATAGATATATAATAGATAACAATCCCGAAGTTAACAACAAGGCAGGCCAAGCTAACAAAGCTAAACAGGCGAGCTACAAATTTAAAGATCTCAGAGTAAAAGTGGCCAGCATCATAAAGAATTCTAAAGAATTGTAAGATACTTAAATTAATCCCTAAGCACTTTAAATAATATCAAAGAAAAGGGCCTCTAAATCGCTGTGAACCTAAGTTCCAAAATATCATTAACAATAGAGTTTTTCAAAGAGAGATCAAGTTTCTTTACATAAAGAAGGCTAAAATTAACAACTTTTTATACCGCAAGCATTTGGAAGCCGCCAATCTATCTAACAAAAAAGTATGTGGCAATTATTTAATAGAGGTCAACCGAATTGTAAATGCTAAAATGATTAGGAAAACCAAAACGTTGGACAACAAACTGAGTAATTTACAGAAAACTCATACCATTCCCCATTCAACTGACCATTTGTCTACTTTCAAACCACCGGTCGAAAATCTAATCAAGGTTAAATTCAGTCATGCTGAATTGAATATCCTGGGGAAAGGACCTAAACATAAGTGGGCAATGAAATTAAACAGGGCAACTCTTACGAACATCATTGCAAAAACAGATACAGCTATTAGAAAACTGCCAATTGATAAGCAAAATTCAGCCAGGCACGAAACCAATAAAGAGATCAATAAAATCATATTTTCCAAAAACTCGTCAATTAATAACAACCTCAAGGTAAATTCCGAACTGAGTAGTCTCAAAGAGAAAATTAATGAAACAACATCGTCGTGACAAAGACAGATCAGGGTAACACTGTAGTGCTGATCGATAAAAATAGTTATATTGATAAAACCAATGATTTTTTCAAGAATGCAAACTTTGAAGAAGTTAAAAAGACCCAACTATGGCCACACAAAGGAAATTAAAAAATATAATAAAAAACTCCATCTTTATCCTAGACAAAAATCGAGCTAACCGCCTCATCAACGAGAATCCGAGCTTTCCCACGTTGCATTCTCTCCCAAAACTGCACGAAGTAATCACCCCGATTAGACCAATTGTTAATTATAGAAATAACCCTTTATATAAGCTAGCGCAGTTTACCAAGCAGTTCCGGAACACCTACTACCAATTTTTGGCAAAAGAATCTTTCACTAATACCCTCGACTTCTGCAATCAATCAATAAAACTGAGTTTAAAAGATGAACATTCGCTACATAGTGTCGATGTTAAGGATGTGTACCCAAACATACAGATCGGTCCAACAATAGATGTCATCAAAACCAATTTATCAACAAATAGTAAACTGTCAAAGGTGGAGATTGAGGAATTCATAACGATACTTAACTTAAACCTGTACCCGAACTTTATAGTAAGTTACAGAGGTCATCTTTTGGTTTTTCTGTTTATATTATTTTTCTTTTGAGGTTACCAGCCATGGCCACTTATTGGTGGGCCACCACGGGGAGTCTTCTGTGTTTAGGCATAGAGATTCTTAGTGTTGGTCTAGCAGTGGGTGGCAGGTGGCTTTGATCTAAGGGCAAGGTAACCATGGGGATGTGTTTGGTGATGGATAGTTTTTACCATGCGGAATGGAGATGTGAAGATGATGGTTGTTCTGTGGCTTGGCAATTATGTTGGTTTATTGAAGATTATATTATGTGATGTTTGGAGGTCTACGGATGTGTTCTTCTTTTGGAGAAATAGAACTAATATCTAGTAAGATGAAGGACAGAAAGAAACTTTTAAGAAAATGCAAGAATAATAAAGAATAGAGTGGAAGAATAATACGCTTTTTGAGGGGGTAATTTTATTAAGGAAGATAGTAATGGATACTGGACTAGAGATGCTGGTAAATGAAGATTGCTTACATGTAGACAAAAAGGGTAGAAATAGTATTGTATTTCTGATTTCGTTATGTGTGCAACATCATCTCCACCCCGGAGATTATTATAATGAAGATAACTTTATAAATTTGGATGAAGTAGAATAAATATGATTCAGAATTGTTTCATTGATATGCCCCCTTGATAGTGACTTTCTAACTGAAGGTTAGAAATTCACTCTCAACCCTCGAAATAAATACATAAATTAAAAAGAATACATGGAACATACACAGACTAAAACAAAATACAAAGTGAAACAAATATTGATCATCTTCTTTAGAAAAAATAACAGGATCATCTTCGCCAATAGTGGCATAGTCATCTTCCATTTCAATAGCGATATCTTCAGAAAGACCATTGGCACTATCATCGCCACAAACAATTATTCTAAGTTCATCAGAATCACCAGCATAAATATTTTCTTCTGATAGAGTAGCCGAAACTATCTCATAGAGTCTCAGACACTTCTGCTCCATCGGAAAATCCGACAACAATATCATAGTCAGAAGAAACGGCAGAATCGTCATCAAACCTGTCTGTGCCATTATCATAATCATCTTCGTCTTCATCATCATTAAGAGAATCCAAAATCATGAAGTTATCAAGTTTGAGAACTTTATTTTCATCCTCAGCGGGACTACTCTCCTCCTCATTCTTTAACCTTTCTGCACGATGCTTCTGTCTTTTCTTCTGTTTCTCCTTCATCTTGCTCAGCAGTTCCTTTCTTCTTATCTTTCCTTTCCTGTTTCCTTTTCTCCCTTTTACTTTTTCCTTTTTCTTCCGATCCTTCACTCTCTTACCTCGATCTGCCTGACATCTCTTCCTCTTCTTATTCCTTCTTTTTTTCTTCCATCTCGTCCTGCTTATCCTCCTCGTCCTTCTCCTCCAACGCTTCTTCACGATTAACTTCTTGTATGTTGTCTTCCTCCTCTTTTATCTTATCTTCCACCCTTTTCATCACCTTGTCCTCTATCTCATTCTCTTCCTTGTCTTCAGTTTTATTCTTCTCCTCCATTTGACGTCCTCTTCAGTTACGTTGGCGGTGACCTCCGCAACTGCTCTCTCTTCTTCGCCTGCCATGGTCTCTCCGATATATACCTCGACAACCTCGCCTTATCTTTTCCACTTCTTGATTTTTTTCTTACGCCCCCTAGCATCACGTACTTCACACATCTCCTTTTCTTCCTCTACCTTTACAGACACTCTCAGATTCTACTATCTCAACTTTCTCTTCTACAATGCATAGGTTAGCCACCTGCTCTTTGACACTGTCTATCTTCTCAGACATTCTCTCCTCCATATCATCCATCCGACTGTTCATCTGGCTTGTAATCCTCCCCTCCATACCTACGGACTTGTCGCTATGAAGCATGGCCATCATCTCAGCTTCCATATTTCTTATTTCGTTATTCGTACCCCACGTTGGGCGCCATTGTAATATATATGCTACTGCGAGCTAGCCACCTCAGGATAGTGGGGCTATAATACTAGCTTAAAATGAATCCACAAGGACAGTACACCAACTTCAAAATTCACTCATTATTTATTAATAATAATCCTTCTCCAAGGGCTTGATCTCTACCAATCATTAACTAGCAATACCTTGTTTGTAAACATCAGCCAGCTTCCATACTATATCCCCCACACTATCAATAATTCATTAGGAAAAGGGGCTTTTCACAATATTATAATATTTCTCTACTCCCTTCCTTCTTGCATTTTCTTAAAAGTCTCTATCTGTCCTTCTTGCCGGACACCAGTTCCACTTCTCCAGATTGTCAACATACAACATTCTCTCTTCCAAAAGCCAACCTCCATACCATATCAAATCACAAGTCTCTTTCTGTCCTTCTTCTTGTCAGTCACCAGTTCCACTTCTCCTGATTGTCAACATACAGCATTATCTCTTCAAAAGCCAGCCTCCATACCATATCAAAACAACACTATCAATAATCCATTCCCATTCTGCAACCAACTAGGTCCCATTCCGCATGGCAATTCACAACTCATTCCCATGGCAACCTTGCCCTAAGATCAAGTCACCTTTTCCATAAGCCAAAGCCACCTGGTCCAACACTGGCTGACCACCACCAAAGAATCTCAAGACACAGAACACATAAGATTCCGATCGGTCCAACAATAGATGTCCTCAAAACCAATTTATCAACAAATAGTAAACTGTCAAAGGTGAAGATTGAGGAATTCATCATCATCTTGAGCAGTTGCCGACCACTGGTTGAGGAATTCATAACGATACTTAACTTAAACCTCAGCAATAATCTCTTTTCATTCAACAAAAAGATGGTTTAGCAATGGGATCTCCTCTCTCTGGTATACTGGCC
Source organism: Meconema thalassinum (assembly GCA_946902985.2). Taxonomy (NCBI): domain Eukaryota; kingdom Metazoa; phylum Arthropoda; class Insecta; order Orthoptera; family Tettigoniidae; genus Meconema; species Meconema thalassinum. The sequence goes on from OX336390.1 coordinate 348,322,904, forward strand.
AATATATATGGACCATTTCGAACACACTAAAATAATAGGTAAAATACAAGAATATTTTTTCTGGGGCAGATATGTTGACGACGACGTGTTCGTTATTATTGACGATAAGGCCCAAAACATTGATCAATTAGTCAATTCGCTCAACAATTTGGATAACATAAAATTTACTTCTGAATCTGCTGTCAACAACAAAATAAATTATTTGGACACAACTATTTTTAAGAAAGACAATAGACTCCATTATCAGATTTTCCGTAAACCAACGCAAACCCACTCAATAATTAGAAATGACTCCTATAATCCATGTTCCCATTAAAAAAAAGCCACATTCAGAAGCCTGATTAATAGAGCGTTGAAATTACCTTCGTCTAAACAAGATTTCAGTAAAGAGATAAACATCATTTTTGAGATCGCTAAAATTAATGGCTTTGGTAGATCCTATGTTCTCAGCATATTAAAAAGCATCAGAAATAAGCCTAAAACCCATCTCTGCAAAGAAACAAAAGAAAAAAAACTACATATTCTGTTGTCACTTATTTTGACCACTCCACATACAGTATCACAAATATATTTAAGAAGTTGAACATGAAAGTGGCCTTCAAAACCAGCAACACTACTAGCAATTTATTTTTTAATTCCAAATGTGTTAAAGAGTCGAGTAATTTCAATAAATCGGGTGTCTTATCAATTAACATGTAATAGATCCTATGTTCTCAGCATATTAAAAAGCATCAGAAATAAGCCTAAACCCCATCTCTGCAAAGAAACAACATGGACAGACAGCCCTTAATTTTACGATAAGATACGGTGAACATTTGAACGCCGTAAAACATCGAAAATTTTCAGCCAAAGCTGTTTATATGGAAGAGGCAGGCCACTCTTTCACCGAAAAAGAAAAATACGTCAAAATATTATATTACGCCACCAAGGACACTTTCTTAAGTGTTCTGGAGGCCTTGGAAATTAAACGGCGCAGAAAGCTTCAAACCTTGTAAACCTGAACGACATCAACTTTGATACTACTGTCGATCAAAATATTATGTGTACTCGGGTTTGAAGGTTGTTTGTGAAGTAACCAATAGACTTACACAAAACCCAGTAACATCATCATTTTCGTCGTTCTATTTTACGTTAGTTCATGTAGGTTTGGAATTTTTAATTTATATTTTTTCTATCGCAGTTGGAACACAAAAAGGGTCCGTTTTTAAGCGTGTTTCAACCATGCGTCACATTTAAGAATTATCTCACAAACCCATCATCAGATCTAATCCAAATTTTAACACAATATACATTGGAATGTTGTATAACTGATTTATTAATTTCAAAATTGTGTGTGTTCAAGAACGAATGTTATCATTCTTGTAAGGTAACTTTTTCTCGGCTCGGGGTCGTTGGAAAATGTAGTTCTTGGTTGCGTTGTAATCCTTATACATCAAAAAGTTATGCAGTATGACTGTGAAATACGTAAATTAATTCACTTATTTTATATCGGTTTGTATTTGTACGGGGAATTAAGGCATGGTTCACCAGCTAGTCGCTCCGGGAAATGCTGTACAGCGTTGCTGATGTGGAGCCCTGCACTTCCGAGCGAGGCGCGCCATGACGCGTAATGGAGCCCATCTTGGCAACGCTGTACAGCTTTCACCGGAGCGGCTAACTGGTGAACCATGTCTTAATTCCCCGTACAAATACAAACCGATATAAAATAAGTGAATTAATTTACGTATTTCACAGTCATACAGCATAACGTTTTGATGTATAAGGATTACAACGCAACCAAGTACTACATTTTCCAACGACCCCGAGCCGAGAAAAAGTTACCTTACAAAAAGGATAACAACTTTCGTTCTTGAACACACAAAATTATGAAATTAATAAACCAGTTATACAACATTCCAATGTATATTGTGTTAAAATTTGGATTTGATCTGATTACGGGTTTGTTAGATAATAATTCTTTAATGTGACGCATGGTTGAAACACGGTTAAAAACGGGCACTTTTTGTGTTTCACCTGCGATCAAAAATATTACAATATAAATTAAAAATTCCAAACCTACATGAACTAACGTAAAATAGAACGACGAAAATGATGATGTTAATGGATTTTATGTAGGTCTATTGGTTACTTCACAAACAACCTTCAAACTCGAGTGCACATAATATTTTGGTCGACAGTAATATTCTTTTCGACACTCTTTCTGATTACATCAATTCTGTCAAGTCAAAGCACAGAAGGAAACTACCATAAATTCATAACTTTTATTTGTCCTCACCTCTTTACAATTTCCTCATTCCTAATTTTTTGCCTCCTCCCCCCTCTCCCCCTGTCCTGCTCCTCCCTAACCCTTTCCTCGTGTCATTGACCTTCGCTTAGCATCTTACTTCTCCCCTCTCTGCTTAACGTCACATGACGCGTCACTCGTACCTAACCGAGTTCACATGTTTCGTCACCACTAAATGTCTCCAAGCAGTTCTCGCACCAAGCTTTCGCTTACGTCCTGCACACGGACTCTTTCAGCTCCTCACGTATGTTTTTCGAACTTGATATATTTTGGTCTCTCTTTTAGTAAGAAAGCGTAGAATTCCATTTTTTTTATTATTCCCCCCCCCCCCCCCCCCTTTTTCACAGTTTTTATATCTTGACGAAAGCAGCTTCGGTGGCGTAGTCGGTAACATGCTGAACTGCTGTGCCCAAGATAGAGGGTTCAAACCCGGCCGAAGTCGTCGGATTTTTAAGAGCGTTAAAAATCCTTCAGTATGCCTTCCTTCGGAGGGGAAGTAAAGCCGGCGGTCGCATGTCAGATTTATGGCATGTAAAAGAACCTTCCACGGACTAAACTTGTGTGCAGCTAAATTGTTAGGTTAGATTTCGTCGGAACGCTCTATCAAAGTTCCAACGTTCACCACTAGGTATCCTTGATATCTTCTGGCAGCGAAAGTTGGAACTACTTGAAATTGAACGGAACTTGTAGCTCACCCTAAGGGTGTCCGCTGGAAGCAGCTACAGACTCAGGCGAGACGAATATGTCATCGGACACTCCTGGCAATAAAAGCCATACGATAAATAAAATATCTTGACGATATTGGATTAACCAAAATGGCCTATTTTGTCCAAACTTGATACGTGAAAGGAATGCCCAACCGGTGGAATCGAGCACTGGCTGCTTTGAGGCTTTCAGAATTGTTGCACTTCAATCAAGATTGTCCTGCTATTATAATTCAACAACCTTCAGGACTTAAAGGATTTCCTTTACATTCGACCACAGTTGAACCATAAATAAACAGGATTATGATTGTCACGAATTCAAGCAGCATCAACAGCCATCAAGACGAGAGAAATGAACTTTTTTATACAGCATTTTAATACTATTTATTAAGACTGGACAATTGGTGTTCCTCTTTCCCAGCGTGTTTCAATGTATATTTTTGCAAGGGTATTGTTGTTTATATGTATCATTGCATCTTTTCTCGCGTACCATTTCGCTCACTATCATCTCATCAACATCCGTCTTTTTAGTATGTCTTAGCCCATTTTTAGTAGTCTTTTATGTCCCGGCATGTTGGTCTTAACAATTATTCCAAGCTGACGAAGGGATCAAATATTGTTGGATCCCGAAACATGTACTTGTGATAATATGTAACCAACGATTGCATTTCGAATAAAATAACCAGTATTGACTTGGTGGAACCAAAAAGGATGATTCTTTATCTATTATTCCTGTCTATTGCAATACTGCCAACATAGGGCCGTTGTCTAAACCACTGTGGTGTTGCGAATAAGTGAGTTAGTCCCCGACCAATGTACAGGGTGCCAGGAAATGTTCTCCGCAGCGCCTACTTGTTGCTCTAAGAGGTAGCATCAGAAGTTTAGTTCGCAGGACGGTTTCCTGGACAGGGTAGCAGTACAGTGCAGGCCACACCTGTGGGCTGTCGAAATCGTCAGTGTGTATTGCAGTAAGCGTTCAGGTAGATTATTTGAAGAGTGCAGGCGGTAATGTTTACTACTGAAGAGAGTTTCTTTGGTGGAATACGTTTTTCGCGAAGGCGCGGTTTCCTAATTCAAAGTGTCCAAACAGGGATACCGTTCGGGATTTGATCAGTAAATTTCTTTGGACTGGCTCAGTTCACGATGTACCGGGAACAGGCAGTCCTACGCTTTTAACAGACGTAATTCTTGACGAAATCTCCGGTATAATGCTGCGTAGTCCATGAAAATCAACACGCAAATTAGCTCAACAACAAAAACGGGAATCTCTAAGTGAACAGCACATAAAGCTGTAAGAGACAAGCTTCAGTTGTTCCCTTATAAAGTTACCAGCTGATACAAGCGGCAGCCATGCTGCCAACGTACCTACTGATGCTACCTCTCGCAGCAGCATGTAGGCGTTGCGGAGAGCATACCCTGGCGCCCTATATTTGGTCTGTTAATGCACAAGGACCGGGAACCCCACACGTCTGTCATAATATGCTATATCGTCATCCATGCGATGCACATTCCTCTCAAATTCACGGAGCTGGGACCTGAGCAGTACGCCAACAGCTAATTCTCTAGATGCAACGAGTATCGGTCTAAGCCAGCAAATAAGGTTGAGACTACTGTCGGGGAAATAAGTATAGATACTCGAGTTTAGAGGTCAATAAAACCTTTACCCTTAGTCTTACTTAAGAACAACCTACACCAAAATTTTCCTTGTTTTATTTGTCGTTTAACGATATAGAGTAAATATTTGCATTGTATCTCGTTAAAATTTTATAGCAGATTGAACAAAAAAAGTACCGGTTTTTCTTACCAAGTTCACGGAGCGCTCACTTAGAAGGATCATTACGTTAAAAGTATTGATCGGATCATAACGAAACTCTAATACGTCTTAATGGAACTTATTGTTAACGCGTATATGAAGTTTTAATCTGATCTGACGTTTCTTTTAGTAGTTGTTGTGAATTTTGTAAAACATCTTTTTCTCGGGCCTGGGTGGTCATAGCAGTATGAAATATGGGTTGTTATGAGGCTCATAGCAATGCAAGGCTTAACGTAAAACTTCATTTTATCTACTTTTGATAATTGATTTTATATCGATTGATATTTAATCGGGTGGTTATGTGAGAAGAATGTATCGTAGCAAGCGACGGGAACCATGCGCTCGGTCGAGGAAACTCGTGCGACGTTGCGCTGTGAAACATAATACGCGCGCGTTCCAAGCCGTAAGGTCTGTGATTTTCTGTTGTTGTTGTATTGCAATTTGTGTTAGGCCGGTATTACACTGCTAAAGAAATGTATCAAATAAATTTTATCAAATATTTTATAAAACTGAACTTTTATCAAAGTTATACAAAGCAATTATCACACCATTACACTACATCAAATATGTTATCATAATTCAGCAAAATGGATGAAGGACAGTTCCGTGTTCACTTAACTATATTATGGTAGTTGAAATTCTGTGGTGGCAATACCGGTATATAAAAGAAACGGAAAGATAAAGTGAATGTCTATGGGTTAAACCCTGGGTCGCTCACGTGACAAGCAAGATATTATTTTATACGAGTAAAATCTTGGTGAAGGAGATGCAGTACGAGGACTTGAAAAATGACATTAATTAAAAAAAATTAAAAACCATACGTGAAATTGACGAATTGAAAAAATCCACAGCCTGCTTCCAGTCTCCGACCGGGTCAGGAATGGAATGAATGAAGCCCCCATCTAGCGGCGAGGATATGAATTGTGCCGGCTGCCGAGGCCTGACGCACTCCTCTGGGGCAATGATTAAATGAATGACAGATGAAATGAAATGGTAGTGGAGAGTGTTGCTGGAATGAAATATTGACAGGGAAAACCGGAGTACCCGGAGAAAAACCTGTCTGCCTCAGTTTTGTCCAGCACAGATCTCACATGGAGTGACCGGGATTTGAACCACGGACCCAGCGGTGAGAGGCCGGCGTGCTGCCGCCTAAGCCACGGAGGCTTGAAATTGACGAATTATAATACACAAATTATAATATATTCGCCTCCGTGGTGTAGTGGTCAGAGTATTTAGCTGCCACCCCGGAGGTCCATGGTTCGATTCCCGGCTCTGCCACAAAACTTGAAAATTGGGGATTGGAACGGAGTCAACTCAGCCTCGGGTGCTCCAAATGAGTAGAGGGGGGTTCGATTCCCACCTCAGCCATCCTTGAAGTGGTTTTCGTGGTTTCTCACTTCGTCTCCAGGCAAATGCCGGGATGATACCTAACGTAAGGCCACGGCCGCCTCAGTCCCTCTTCCTTGCCTATCCCTCCCAATCTTCCCATCCCTCATAAGGTCCCTGTTCGCTTTGCAGGTAAGGCCGCCTGGGCGAAGTGCTGGTTACACACCCCAGTTGTATACCCGATACCGAAGTTTCAAAATGGAGGCGGTAAATGTGGGATCCATCGCTGAGTCCGAGGGAATAGCCAACCCTGGAGGGTAATACGATTAAGAAAAAATAAATAAATAATAAATAAAATACACTATCATTCACGTCTATTTAACTTAGCTATTTAATTCTTCTTTATATCCTGAAATATGCGTCCCTTATGTACAGCGCTAATAGCCTCTGCTAATTTTACCTACAAGTTAGAGAAACGTGTCTTATATTTCATTTCCGCAAGAAGTTAAACATTTCCCAACATCTTTTTTAATGAGGGCTTTGGACCTCCATTGGCAGGTTTAAAAATGGTGTGTCAGCTGAGAAGCTATTATTATAAGATTAATTGTTTGAAGTAATTTACACTTTGAGATTATAAGATTATAAAAACTGCTCCCTTATTAACTGTCTGGAAAAAAAATCACTGCCCGATGAATCAGATGAACTGTCATTTAAGTTTATAACAAGTGGCTCAACAACGGGGATGTCTTGTGTTAGCCAATCCTTTTCCCAGTAATGTTTTTTTTTTTTGGTGTGTTCGATGCATATTTTCCATGGCTCCGGTGTTACAGACCTCAAGGCTTCTTTTCAGAGATCTCGCATCACCTCCATTGATCTTCCTCTCTCCGCCTGGTTACTCATATTCACGTTAGCTATTTTATTTTTCACGTAGGACCAAACCAGCTCTATGGGGTTGAGCTCACAATGAGCAACTGGCAACCAGAAGAGTTCGTCGTCAGGACGAACATTCTTGATTATCTGTTCCAGCTTCTTTTTAGGTGCCCTGAAGTGAGGTTTAGCGAGAACTATTAGCTCTGCTTTCGTCATACTTTCATACTTTTGGTTCTGGGAGGAAGAGGAATATCTTTAATTGCAGCGGCACATCTCTTCACCGTGGCTATCGACCTTCCAATACACTTGGATACTATTAGCTAAACCCTCTTATCATTATTACTTTTTCTCTCGCATCTAAAAAAACATATTGCACTTATAATCATGGCAAATTCTCCCTCCGTTAACTGCGGATTAGTTGGCATCTTGATCGATGTGCAAACAATAGATAATACAGACAGTGATAGTTGCTGCTTGTTGTTAATGACTCAACGAAGAACAAAGGTCAGAGTTTGGTGTGCGTAGGAGCAAGCGCGCAGCAACTGGCAACATTGCCAGGCTGCTGCGGTACTATCGCCGCCCTCAATGGTCCGATTAAATATCAATCCATATAAAATCGATAATCACATGTAGATAAAATGTAGTTTTACGTTAAGCCTTGCATTGCTATGAGCCTCATAACAAGCCATATTTCATACTGCTATGACCACCCAGGCCCGAGAAAAGGTTGTTTCACAAAATTCACAACAACTATTTTAAGAAACGTCAGATCAGATTAAAACCTCATATACGCGTTAACAATAAGTTCCTTTAATACTGTACCCGTTCGTCCTGGGGATGCGATGACCCATCTGCTATAACATCACATCCCTGGAGTTCCAGGACAGAGCGGAGTTAAATGAACCTCTAGTCAAATAAGGAATGTGTCGGAAATTCAGCTGAGTTCGTGAAAAAGCAGTGGGTTTCACGAGACAAAGTATCTCTAGGGTCGTTACGGGCTTAAGTTAATAAAAATAATTCAAATATAAATGGGCGCCATCAACTGAATTCCTAGCAAAACCACTTCCTTTCCGGATAAGCCTTACTCAAGACAAGGAAAGAAAAAGGAACATCACACCATCATCAGATCACAACTAAGATAAAAACAAATTTATTTTACTTTGAAAGTCAGACAGACATTTTAAATATAATTCCTACCTAAGAGTATGGTCGAATGCAAAGTTAAATTGTCATTGTCCAAAAATCGAACCATCTCCTTTCTAATGCAAAATTATGTCAATCCACTTATCAAGAAAAATGTATAAAGTTCTCTTGGGTTCTCAGGATCACTGTATCACTATGTCTTTCGTCACTGACATTTGTGAAACCTGAGACCTAATTCTCTTTAATTTAACATCAATGTGGATTTAATTAAGTTACTAATCTGCCTAAACATACACATATAATAATCACTCATGTTAAATATCACATAAATTATGGTTTGCATGGTATAATTTGAACGTAGAACATGTTAATCAAACGTTCCCAAACATTTACTAATTAATTTACATTATTTACATCGTCATTAATCTCTTATCTGTGAATTACAGAAAATTCAAATTCTCATTGGTCATCCTCATCATTATTATCAAAATTAAATATTTCTTACATTAATTCTTACTTCAAAATTCCAAATATTCCTGTCAGAATCGTTAATTCATCACCATTACATCATTTAAATTCACATTTTAAGTTGCAATTCCTTCGAATCATCTCTCAATTAAATTTATTTAATTCCATAAAAATTCATTAATCATCAGCTTCTTTAATTAATCATCACCTTCTAATTCAGTTATTCATCATCATTACCATCGTCTAATAATTTATTTCAATCAGTTTAATCAATTCAATCTTTAATTCATCCACTTATTTAATTCATCGATTTATTTCAAAATTTAATTTATCAACTTATTTAAATTTCAATCATCTGATTATTTAGTTTATTATTTCATCTAGTCATTCTGATTTTTATTTCATTAGGTCAGATCGTTAATATGCTTAAATCTCAGATTATTATTTCATTAATTATTATTTTCAGAAAATCTTGTATTATCAACTTTATTTATTTGTTTAATTTCCTAACAAATTGTTTAATAAGGTTTATAGAACGTTGTCTTACAGTTTTATTACTTCCAAGTTATATCTCGTATTTAATTATCATGCCAAAAATATTATTGTCTCCACGACATCACGTTGGATCTAACTATCCACAACGACATTATATTTCTTCAATATTCCAAATATCACATTTGAATATAAGAATTGCTACAAAAACTCCATAAATATTCAGCACATACAGCATGAATCTCAACAAATACGCTAGACTGGGTACAACAACCTCATGTCCGCTTCAAAATACATTATCAACGTTGCAACTATCAAATGGCAAATTCCACAAAATGCCTATCACAAACTTCATTTAACCACGTTGCATGATCTACAAAAATATATAAATGGCTTCAAATTATTAACGCACATAATCTCCAATGACTGTAATTACTCTGATTACATCTAGACAACTTCTTAAACAATTGAAAAAAACGTTACTTCAGTAATTTATGATCTGCTTTCAAATAGCATAAATTCTCTTTCACAAGTTTCATTATTCACATCGTAGAAAAACACCAATGTGCTATAATCTCTCACATCAAAATCTGCAATACTGATCTGCCTTAAAATAATTATGACCATTAATGATTAATCTTACAAGATTAAATTACTTTAAATCCTTCTCAAAGGTATCAAACACAATTATAACAAAAAATCATCAAAGCATCAGCTGTAATAGCTGTTAAATTGAAATTACTCTCAAAAGAGTATAGCAACAAAATATTGGATTGGCAAACTAGAATTACTAAATGCAATCCTGTTGACATTTATCATTACTTTATTTAACAAAATTTCGACTGATATGTGACTAGTAGTTCCTTGTTTAATTCACTTACATCTCGTGTACATTCGGATGATAAAAGGAGTTCCTCAATGGCGAGTAAGATGTGTAACCACCGTACAATCGTATAAATACGAAGGACCTCGCCCCGTCGACTTGGATGATAGTTCCCTAAACGGTGGGTAAGGTGAGTAGCCACCATACAATCGTATAAATACGAAGGACCCCACCTCGTAGGCTATATGAATGAATGTACTAGAAAGGAATCAACAAGTTTCTAGTTGTCATATAAAAGCGACGTTCATTCACTAAAGTGAATAACTTCTTAATATCTCCAAACAATCCAATGGAAAAATCCCTACTGATGAATAATACACACTCGCTAGTATGTAATGAACTGACGAAGTAGTTTCTGATAATCAATTGCAGATCACGAGTTCGAAATACTCGCTACTCAAAAAAAAACTATTCATGAAAAAATATCCTAGCTGGAAAAATGTCTATAAGACCAAACATCTTCTTAATAAAGCCAAACGACGGTGAGAATTTCGATTAATGATGCCTGCCATATCATATGGTCACTCCATATTCTAGCAAATTCGAAGTATATAAATTCAAACCATGTCTTAATAATCAAATCACTCCTATTAGAAAAATATACATGTGTGCCCAGTATTCATGAAAATAATCGTATCAGGTAGATAGAACTCTTACAATACCTTTCATTATCAGTTGTAATATAATTTCCAAGATCGTCGATTTTCCCTACCTAAAGATTTCTCGTAAGATCGGCGTGAATATCATTTCATCCATGAAATGACGATTTCCTTCGAAATCCCAAGCGAATCAGCTGTTGGACTCCTCTCGTCAGGAACCGAATCCATCGCTCTGTGGTGCCATCTTGTCTCTATTCACGTTTACTCGATCATGTTGAACCTCGGATTACCCATAGCGGATATCGTCCAACTCCTTCTCGAAAAGTTCATGGTAACAGCGGACCCCCTACTCTTCTTCTAATATACGCCACTGTTCCGATAAATGTTCAGTTTGAGAATTGTAAGTCCACTCTCAACTTACTGCAAAGTTCGACTTGAGTAAAATAAAAATTTTACTAGATAGTGTTCAAGATTACGATACACCCTGTATCTGTCTGTAATATGTAATCCATGAAAATTGTATAAGATAAAATTCTTATAAATGCACGCTGTAATGTTCATCAGAGCCTATGCTAAACATTCAGTTTACTTGAAATAGTAAAAAGTCGTTTGAATGTATTATATAACAGCATGGTTATAAGGTTTATTTGTGAAAGCCTGTGTTCGAACAGCGTCGAAATGAAGCTTGAAATAAAGTCTTCATATGCGATCAGTGTGGTTTTGAAATACCCCGGCTATCTACAATTGTCTTCTCGGCTAGCCCGGCTGGATCGATGACCCGCTCGGCCTCTGTTGCTCGGTGATGCGAGAAATGTCGCCTACACTTGCCGTGACGGTTTACGTGTGTTGCGTGACCTTCAATGCCCGTCTCGCTGTGCTATAGAGCTGCTCTGTACTGCTCCTCTCATAGAGCCCAACTGAACTGCTCAGCGCTGTCTTCCAGCTTATGAGCTCCGTGCGGCACGTGGCTAATTCTCCCCACCACGGTGCTCCTACGTCACGAAGATAGTCTCGAACCCGACTCCTCTCGGCTGTTCTGTTATACAATAACTTATTTCCATAAAATTATTTCCACATATAATGCATGTCATATATACTCTTCTAAGTTGTTTTAACTTATTATAATCCCATATATATTTCAATAAAGCTTCACATCTTTATTAATAATTCTATCTTCTTACAGATTTCAATGCCTCCTTGATTCGTGACCTCCTACGTCATCTTGGCTTTCTTCTTGACGCGATCGATGCGCTATCTTATCTGAATGCTTCCCAAAACCTCAACTATAGCTTAATGTCAGCTGGCGTAGCCGATAGCCCAAAATAGGTATCGGGTACAATACGTATTAAAGTTTTGTTACGATCAGATCAATACTTCTAACGTAATGATCTTTCTAAGTGAGCGCTCCGTAAACTTGGTAAGAAAAATCGGTACCTTTTTGTGTTCAATCTGCTATAAAATTTTAACGAGATACAATGCAAATGTTTACTCTATATCGTTAAACGACAAATAAAACAAGGAAAATTTTGGTGTAGGTTGTTCTTATGTAAGACTAAGGGTAAATGTTTTATTGACCTCTAAACTCGAGTATCTATACTTATTTCCCCGACAGTAGGAAGATACCGAAGGTTGAAATCTGAATTACCTATATCAGTTGTAAAATTTGGCCATGTTCGTTCAGTAATAGTTTCCATTTTCATTAGCCTATTGTCAACATTCAGGGCAAATGACCTAGTTGTTACGCAGGAGTTGTTTAAAAGGAACGAAAAACCAATAACATTATTATTATCCTCCTTTCTTTCTATGTCTTTGATTGGCATTGCAACGCATGCCGGGTATAGCTAGTTTCATATAAAATCCTTCCCTGGTTTTATTATCCGGTTCAGAATATACAAAAGCTCCCAATATAATTACAGGGTCTGTCCTGAAAGTAGTCAGACTGAGTCAATTTAAAAGAAGATATTCGCCGAAATGAGACATACGCACAATATTATTCAAAGTAGGACCCTTCTGCATCCACACACTGCTGTCAGCGAGATTTCCTACCCTTTCTGGAAGGCAGCTCCCTTGTCACGGTCTGTTGCAACGCTTTCACGGAGCCGTGACGATGTCCTTTTAGGGTTGTTTTGAGGTGGGGAAGATGAGAGTGTGCTGAGTCATGTCGGGACTGAAGGGTGGCTGAGGCAGGGTTGCGATGTTGTGTTGGGCCAGGTACGCCAGCACGTGGAAGGCTATGTAGCGCGGCGCATTGTCTTGATGGAGCCGCCAGGAGTTAGCGTTCGCTGGGCGGACACGGACGATGCATTTTCTCAGTCGTTTAAGGATCTCCACGTAAAAACCTTACTCTGCGGTCATTGTCCAAAAATTCTTCACTCTTGCCACATTTTCATTCGTTTTGGTGCTCGAAGGTCGTCCTGAACGTGCGTTGTCTTCAACTTCCTCTCTCCCCTCCCGAAACTGCTTGTGTCAGTCAAAAACGCTCAATCTGCCCATGGCGTTACGACCGTAATCCGTCTTGATCATATCGTGAGTCTCTTTCCCGGTTTTGCCGAGCCTAACAAAATTTGATGGCATAGCACACTGTTTCAACAGACCTGCTGGATGCTTTTGGAACATACCTAGGTAAATAGTCATGCTCCTCCCCTTTCTTTTATACCATCCTCTTCAATCATTTCCAGAACCATTTGATGCTCTGTGTATGGAGTTAATAGTTGTCAGGTGATGAACTGTATTGAGTAGTTCACTGTTTGGTAAGTTTCCTTGGCCATGCTCTACATGATTCAGCTGTCTGCCCTACCAAACGCTGCTGCTGACATAAAAGGCCATGCCGAACGAGTCGCAACTCTTTTATACAATGGGTGGGTTGGAAATCATTTTGTGTGAAGTGTGGTAGAAATTAGTAAAATTCAATAGAATGCACATATGGTACCTTAATAGATTCACAATCCTTGTCTTTAACCAGACCCAATCCATTGTAGAACAATGGTAATAAATTAGTGTATAATATTTCACAGTATATTTCTGATAAAATCTAATCAGTACACTGTGACAAGGTTTAAATGTTCCATGTGTGTAGTTGGTTGATTGCTTCTAATCAGCATTGCATTTCCATAAATAAGTAAATTTTTGCAGTGATTCGGGTTCATTTAGTCGTTATCATAGCATAGGATACTTGGTGAACCTAGATGTTAGGCCCCTTAAAACAACAATTATCATCATCGATACTTGGTGATATCCAGTTCAAGTACCAAGCAAGTGCAACATTTAGCCTACAGATGGTTGACTTTAGGAATGCTGTTATGTTACTTCCTTGTAGGGGCTTCGGTGGCGTAGAGCGTTAAAATCCTTCAGTATGCCTTCCTTTGGAGGGGAAGTAAAGTCATAGATGTATGGCATGTAAAAGAACCTACCAATGCAATTGGTAGATAGTGTGTAGCCAAATTTGTAGGTTATATTTGGTTAGAAACGCTCAATCAAGATCCAACGTTCACCACTAGGTGTGGGGGTAGTGACAGTGGCTTCTAGTAGCCAAAGTTGGAACTACTTGATACTGAACTTGCTGGGAGCCTATGGGCATTCAAATAAAATACCCTGCTATGGCCATTGGCTGCAATTCATTGTGTATATTACTCGTAAAGATGTTACTGTATTGGTGTGTAAAAAATCAAAGAATTTCTGTAGGTTTACTGATAGTATCACAAATATCTCTACACAAAGTCAAGTTATAATTCATATTTCTTGAAATTTTTGTTTCAGGCCCTGGATCCCATCAACCGTCCCACATTCTGGCCTCATACACCGGAAGAACAGATTGGTTATACTAAAGAACCACAAGCAGGACATTGAATAGTTCATTGAAATGTATAATTCTTAGCATTCTGTGAAATAAATTAATGTTAGTAAGTACATTTATTATCGTACCATGGTGTCAAGATTCTGTGGAACTGGATGAATAACCCAGTGTTGTATGAAAGTGTACGTATGTTGCAATAAATGTATTCTTTTCAGATCAGTGTGCCAAGTTGCTTGTTCGGGAGCCATTATGCTAAGGATCATCATCATCTTCATTTCCCCTTTTTCAGCTGACACTGGGTGTGGGCAAATATGGTTCCTCTCCACTTTGTTCTGTCGTTCCACCATTCCTCTTCAGACACGGTGGTGTAATTTTGGAAATACACGGAAAGACAGAATTAGTTTTTGCTGCTCTCCATTACTTCATATTAACTCATTTATTTACATTTCCTTCCCGCTTACACCAACATCGAACTATTACCTTCTATTTGCCCCGTGCATTTGTTCATTTTTCTTGTAAGTTTGTTTCAGAAGCGCATATTCTGCTGAACCAGCCTCGCAACGTCTCATCGCCGCCCTCCGAACTTCCATTGCCTCAAGTCATGGAGACTTCGACTTCAATCCGCCAGGCGCCGCATTCTTCGTCAGCCGACTACTCTGCGAAGAAGCTTTACTTTCATCAGATATTTTGTTTTTTGCATATTAAGGCTTTCACGGCCCGGATTATTATATAAATAATTCATGCTTTTGGATTAGCCCAAAAGCATGAATTATTTATATTTTGTTTTTGTTATGTTTCTCATGCTTGTATGACTTCTTTTGTTTCTCTCCTCTACCCCCTCTCCTCCCTTCCCCTCACCCGCCTATCTATGACGTGTGCGATAATGCTTGATTCGCCCCGCGCGAGTTCCTGCTCGCTCTCATTCTACATGTGATTCTAAAGCCGTCTGGGCTTCAGGGAGGTCTCGTCCTCACTTCTCTCACTAGTGCTTCGGACTTCATAGCTTACAGTTGGAGCCTAACTAAGGTTTGTCTCCTCTCCTAGAGAGACATATTTTAAATTAGTCGCCATGTTGTGAATTCCAGACCAACGGTCACCAGGAGAATCGCCGTTCAACAGAAATGAGCTAAGTACTACTTCAACACATTTTAATTGCTTTTAAATAGCTATATGCTTTTTATCCACCATTTTATAGACGGTGTGAAATTGCGAAATGTGGGGCAATAACCATCTTCGCGGGATTTTCGATGTTGGGCTTTGTCTATCTAAGCTAATCTTAAAATGAAGCAGCATTTCTTGTGCATATTAACTGAGATATTTTCTCACAATGTGGGACATCATTAAATTAACCACTGTCTATAGAAAACTTAGCTTTTTCCACCGCTGGACTTTATTTGCCCAATTCAACCGTTATGATTGTTCTGGAATTTTCCACGCCCAACAATTTATCTATAAGCTAAACCTTCGAGTATTTTCCACTCACATATGGAAATCCTTTTTCGAACTAAGGAATTTTCTTTATGAACCACTGATCAACACCTAATTTGTCTTCCTTTGTGGGAATTTGTCCGCTGCATTCAACTAAACCTACACATTTTTTAACGCAATAGACTCTCTCAAACCAAAATTCAACTAGTTATTCACATAACTGTAACCACTTATCTTTCTATAAACTTTCTGTGCTACAATAGTGAACTTTTCAACCACGTCAATAGACTATAGTGAAAACAGTGCTTGTTCAACTTTTCATCCGCGTCGCGCTCGTCCGAGAAAAATAAATACGGCCAAGAACTTTCTCCAAAAAGTTCCTATTTTCTCTTCCACAACCACCCTTTACTAACAAATTAGGTTAATTCTTAAATTTAGGCTTGTTGCAATGAGGTGTCATTTGATAGCAAATGCCCTCCCATCTTTGTTCCGTTTGTAATAACTTAACTTTGTAAAATTTTGTGTCTAGTACACATTTTAAAGTATATTGTTTCTCCCTTTCTATCTGGGGAATTCAATTATTTCTACTCACACGTGAGTGGCTTAACTTTTCTCTCGAAGTTTCACGAAAGGGTAACTTGCCCTATTTTTCCTCTCGTGATCCCTGTTTAAACATAGAAGTCCTAGAAACTTCTTCTTAATTTTGCTCTTCAGGTTTCACAATAAGTGACCTGCCCTATTTGTATAAATTATAATCGTAATTACTGTATAAATATAAGAAGTTATAGAAACTTCTATTTAATTTCTCTCTTTTTTGTTGTTGTTATAATTTCGAAGTTATTTGTTCATGCTCTTAAGATTCCCATGTAGGAATTCCTATAGTACACATACTGTACCTGCCCTATTTGTTAAACTTTAATTGCGTTAATCGTCTCTAAATTTTCATTTTGTTAATTGCCAAGTGTAATCTTCCACATTCTAGAGGTCTGAGACTTCAAAATTAAAATTGTACTTTTTATGTTACCAAAAATTATATCTCCACTCATTGTTAAATAAAAGAAATTTATATTTTTCTTTCTACTTCACACTAGAATAACGATTAGGCAAGATCCTATCTTCCCCGACTCTTTCCAAAGGCTTATGCCTTTTTCAAAGAAAGTACATACTCAAATAGCAAAAGTTTTGCTACTTGTTACGAAATACTCCCTCAACTTCATTTTTTATAAGTTTGTTGGACTCTCGTCCTATCTATCCATCCTTTTTCTCCAGTCCGAAACCCACTTCTTTTTCTTCATCATCTTCCCTTGGGGGTATGATTATTCCCAAGCTAATAATCTACCCACACGGTGTACGAATCCAGGTTCCGTTTACTAATGCTATTCTTCACAGAGTCCATCCAACGCATTCTTGGTCTTCCTCTGCCTCTCTTCCCTGTCAACCGTCGTTCCAGTGCTCGTCTTGGTACCCTTACTTCATTCATCCGTTTGACATGTCCAAACCATATCAATCTGTTTTGCTCCGGTTTGTAATTTAGTTTCTGAACTTCCAGTTCTTCCGTATATCTTCATTTCTCACTCTGTCTCTCGTTTTCCGGACCATACTTCTCAGAAATCTCATCTCGGCTGCCTGTACTCTGCTCTCATCCCTCTTAGTCATTGTCCAAGTTCGAGGGGCGTGGTGGCTCAGCTACAGAGCTACAGCCCCAGATCACAACATCGTCTGCAAACAACATTACCTTCATCTTTGCCCTACTATATTCTTTCATTGCTGCCTTCATGATGTCATTCATCACCATTAAGAACAGTTGGGATTCGTATTGTGGATAAATCTAGCTGTATGCCTCTCACCAAGGCGGTCCGGGTTCGATTCCCGGTCAATGCATGTGAGATTTTCGAAGTGAAGTACCATGTCCTGTGGTTCGGATTCCACGTAAAAAGGAGGTCCCGTGGCTCATAATCACAAGATTCACGGTCACGTAAAACTACAATCTTCCTTCCTTTTCATTGTCCAACTTTCTGCTGCATATGTCATTATAGGAACATAATATGCTTTGTACATAACTTCTTTAGCCTTAATTGGTATATCCTTGTTCCATACTAGTCCCCGTACCTGTTGGTAGAAAGCACTTCCGAGTTGTATTTTTCTGCTAATTTCCAAATATAGTCTTCAATCTTCATTCAGATCACTTCCCAAGTATTTGAAGTGTTTCACCACTTCCAATTCTTTATCTCCTACTTTGATCACTCCTTTTCCTTCTTTCTTACCTCTACTCACCACCACTGTTTTACTCTTCTCCACATTTATCTTCAATCCCCATTGCTCAATCTTTTCATTTATTACGTGTAACTGTTCTTGTACCTCCATCTCATCCTCGCCCCAGATCACAACATCGTCTGCAAACAACATTACCTTCATCTTTGCCCTACTATAGTCTTTCATTGCTGCCTTCATGATGTCATTCATCACCATTAAGAACAGTTGGGATTCGTATTGTGGATAAATCAGTGATCGTGAAACACAGTACGTCTTAGTTAGCAGCCATCTTTTATTACACTATTTACAAAGAGTATCAGACATGAAGAAGAAATACTTGGAAATAAACCAAAGATGTCCATTTTCTCAGTCCTCCACATCCTCCCCACCCTAGTCAATCTCGAGAGGGAAGACCAGCTGTACAGGCCGCCTGATCTTGGTCCCGTTGGCCATCTGAAGGATGAGGGTTCGTACCTTGTCCCTGCCTGGTCACCTTTTAGTTATTCGCGCCTTCTGCCACATGTGTCGAGGTTGCAGTAGTACTATATCTCACACTCGGCACTCCTTCGTCTGTCCATTTGGGCGGCGTACTTCGTGGTAGCTTCTCAGATCAAGAAGATACTCATTCCTCCATCTCTTGAGGGAGTCCTGCATTTTCTCTCTGAGTGTCCTCTCCTTCCTCAGGTCTATTTGGGGCGTGGGTTCGGGGACGTTGTGCAGGGTAGTCAGCCGTGCACCAGTCGGAAATGACTTGGAGTCAGTGTCTCCGAGCCATCTTGTATTGTGGGTCGGGAGTTAATGGTGGCTTCTACTTCCACCAATAGAGTTCTGAGTGCGTCCTCACTAATCAGAGCCTTTCCCAATACCTTTCTTAGGCATCTTTTAGTCGTACCCACCAGCCACCCTTGGGGCTATAAATTTCCACTGGACTCCGTTGTGGGCGAAGTGCTGGCTCGTTCGTGGGTCTGTGATGAGTTGGCATTTCTCTGTGTGCTGCCTGGAACGTTATAGCGTTGTCCGAGTAAATGGTGTTTGGAAGTCCTCTTCGTCCCGCAAATCGTCTTGAGAGCCATCAGAAACGTCTCCGTAGTCATGTTCAAAGCCAGCTCAAGGTGAAGGGCCCTTGTAGTCGCACATGTGAAAAGCACAATATACGATTTCTGTACGAGATTCGTCACCTTAACGAGTAGTGGCCCTGCAAAATCCACACCAGTAACTGCAAATGGCGTAGTATGTCGCACACGTTCTGGAGGCAACGGGGCTTCGATCTCGTTACCTTGTTGGCTTCTGGCGATCTTACACGGTAAGCACGCGTGGATGTCCTTCTTGACAGCCTGGCGTGCCTTGAGGATCCAAAATTCTTCGCGTAGTACAGAGAGAACGATTCGTACTCCAAGGTGGTGTAGCCGTATGTGAGTCTGGAGGATCAACAACTTAGTGAAGTGGTGTGCACCATCGAGTACTAAAGGATGTTTCTGCAGTATTGGCAGATCTGCATGGTGGAGGCGCCCTCCCAGTCGAAAAAGGCCGTCCTGTTAGAAGGGGTTGTAGCGGGCCATCCTGGACTTCCCAGACGGGTTTCTCTCTTTTGTTAGAGCGTCGTACTCTTCGGAAAAGCACTTACGTTGGACAGTCCGTATCCAGCAAAATCGGGAAGCCTCTAATCCACGTCCAGTGAGATTCCCATAATTTTTCTCAGACTGTCTGATGTTGTTCAAGAAGCGCAAATTCCAACCCATGATGTGCAGTATTTTCCAATAACTGCTGAATCTGGAAGCAATGATGAGAGGTTCCGTTGTAGCGACATTAAGAGTTTGCTGATGCGTCGTGCGAGTTTCTGAAAGTGAGGCGTTAGGCACACTGCAGTGGGGCCAAGAGCTAGGATGATCGGCTAGCCATACAGGCCCGTGCCACCAAAGTGAAGAAGACTGTAGTGCTTTTGAAGATATTCCTCGTGACAAGAGGTCGGCTGGATTTCCTGGTTCGGGCAGTACCGGCACTGAGCTTGACTCAGGATGCCTTGAATTTCCGTCACTCGGTTGGTGATGAATGTCTTCCAATGGTTTGCATCGTATTTAATCCAACATAGAGCGACCATGGAGTCACTCCACAGAGTAGATGTGGTGACATTAAAGTCTGTTGCTTGGTAGAAATACCTCAGAAGATGGCCAGTTGTTCTAGTCGTGGGGGGAGGAGGGGCGTGGTGGCTCAGCGGTCTAGCTGTATGCCTCTCACCATGGCGGTCCGTGTTCGATTCCCGGTCATTGCATGTGAGATTTTCGAAGTGAAATGGCATGTCCTGTGGTTCGGATTCCACGTAAAAAGGAGGTCCCGTGGCTCATGAACTCAAGATTTACGGTCACGTTAAACTACAAGCTTCCTTTTTTCTAGTCGTGGGAGTGTAACCTTCTTGACTGGAGACAGTCTATTCTTTGTGCAGACCAGGTGTATATAAGTGTTAACGTCGGTAGACGTTCGAACATACAGTGCAGGCCCGCTCCGACGGGTCGCAGAACACGTGGACAGTGAAGTCTCCGAGGGAGGTGATAGCACCAATTTATAAATTTAATTGTGATTAAATAATTACTGCATTAATAATCAGAAAGTGAGATGTTATTAATAATCATTTGCAAAGAAGATTTAAACATATATTTATTTATGGATGAAATAGGACAATAATAATCATTATGATTTAGTGAAGCAACGATGCCTAAATAATATTATGTTTTCCAGTTATAATAATTTCGTGGAATAATTTAAACAATTGGAAGAGTTTAATAAAAATACGTTGTTTATTTGTGGAATAGAAGTTTGGATTTATAAATAAATGTAAATGATTTTACGAATGAAGTGAAATAGTAAGAATTTGAGCTCAGTAAAATTTTCCAAAAGCACTAAAAATATTAAATGGAGGAAAAATAAAGCGGCAGGTATTAAATGTATAAATTTAGGGAGAAATTATGTAAATGTGAGGCAAGGAGAAATTGACCAGAATTAAATACACCTTATATATAAATAATTCGTGCTTTTGGGCTAATGCCGTGTGTATTTTTAAATTTAAATCATACGTTTCGGAGAAACCTTGCCTCCTTTTTCGATGGAAATAAACAATGTGGCCAAAGAAAGTATATCAATGAGATTACAAAAAATTGAGATAAATTCCTCTGTTCGTCACCAGAGAGCAGCTGCCAGAAATTACTGTATGGACCATGGTGGAACTGCGGACAGAGTAGTAAGTAACGAGAAGGTAAAGGGGGTAAATATTACGAGCAGACTGATGGTGTGGCCATGGGAAGTCAACTCTCGCCTGTCGTGGCAAATTTTTTCATGGAACATTTTGAGGGGGAGGCTATATCTTCGGCGTCTTTCAAACCTGTGATCTGGTGGAGGTATGTGGATGATACGTTCGTGGTGTGGGAGGAGGGTTCTGAGACACTGAACCACCTAAATCAGCTGCATCCTTCAATCCACTTCACAATGGAGATAGAGTCAGGTGGATGCTTACCTTTTTTGGATGTTCTTGTGAGGAGGAAAGCGGATGGCTCCATGGGGAACAGCGTCTACCGTAAACCAACTCACACTAACCGTTATTTACATGCGGACTCCCACCACCACCCAGCACAAAAACAAGGAATTATAACAACTCTAGCCAAAAGAGCGGAACGTATTTGTGAGGCATCAACTCTTCAGGAAGAGTTACATGCCTTACAAACCATGTTTATGGGCAATCCACTATATTCAGGTCCCTACATCCCAGAAGGAGGGATAGACAACCTTCTCAGAGCTCCGACGTGAGAGGAACTGCTTACCTCCCTTATATTCACAACACCACTGACCGCGTTGCTAAGATTCTCCGCAAGCACAAGATAAAAACAGTTTTCGGCACTATGACGAAAATTGGTCAACGTTTAGCATTAAACAAAGATAAATTGTCCCCAATACTACAACCTGGGGTGTATGAAGTCCCATGTACTTGCGGAAAAGTCTACATTGGACAAACAAAACGGTCCATTGCAACTCGCATCAAAGGAACATCCGTCTAAACCAACCTGACAAATCAGCTTTAGCTGAACATGCCCTGTCTTCAGGGCACGATGTATGTTTCAAGGATGCGCTTGCCCTTGTTAAGCACAACTGGTCTAGAATTATAAGGGAGGCAGTTGAAATTCGTAAAAATCCCAATAATTTTAACAGAGACACTGGATATCAGCTAAGTGACACTTGGCTACCAGTTATTAAGGATCTAGGAAGATAGTTCCTCTCAGTCTCTCTGTTCTTCACATATTTAAAATTGTACCTTTTCCCTCTAGGACTCAGAGCCTGGATTTGATCTCCTTTGTTCGTCACTGGAGGAGTTCCCATCTGTTTTTTCACCGTTGACTGTATGACGTTAGGTATCATTCAGATACACTTCCCTTTTGTTTAAGTTTCCTTATATCCATCTAACCCTCCCCCCCCCCCCCTCCTCATTCTTCGAGGAGTTTCTATATTTTCACACCGCCCCCTTTACCTTCTCGTCACTTACTATGTCCGCAGTTCCACCTCCACCTTGGTCCATACAGTAATTTTTGGCAGCTGCTCTCTGGTGACGAACAGAGGAATTGATCTATATTTTTTGTAATCTCATTGATATACTTTCTTTGGCCACATTGTTTATTTCCATTGAAAAAGGAGGCAAGGTTTCTCCGAAACGTATGGTTTAAATTTAAAAATACACACGGCATTAGCCCAAAAGCATGAATTATTTATAAAATAATCGGGGCCGTGAAAGCCTTAATATGTAAATACATATTTTCATTGGAAAAATAGTATTGAAGAACACACAGTACAGTGGTAAGACAGATTATTACAAACAGAAAAAAATATAATAAAAAATAATGTTTTGTGGAGAAGAATATTTGAAGTCAAATAATATGATGATTTGTGTGAGTGAATTGTCGACACTTAAAGTTGTGTGGAGTCCGAGGGGTCATCCAAGAGGGCATTTGTTCCCGTAGTTATGGGCACACATGGTTGTGTGTGTGTCATTAGAAGAGCATGTGGGCTCTCAGTTGTAAAAGAAGGGTTAGGCAAGTAGACCGCCCCATATTCTAGTCAAATTCTATTGATCTGTCAAACCGCATATTTAATTTTTTTCTGGAACAACTTGAATTTCCAATAGTATGCCTAAATAATTGAAGAACATGAGTTTAGATTTGATGAACCTGTAGTCCGGTGGCTTAACGCCATATATTCAACCAAATGTGCAAATCGAGGTAAAAGCGATTTTATTTTTTAGTTACGTTAAGGGGTCCATAAGGAACGTTTTCAGCCACGGAGGCATTCTGTACACCCCCTGGTTATTTTTTTACAGTCCCTCAAACATGCAATTGGGCGCGTCCCCTTATGTTATGGGTTAAAAATTCCTAATTATTTCTTTATGGGAAAAATTAATAAAATTAGTATCATTTCCAATGTTTCTGAGGACAAAGAATCCATTTTTGGGATCATTTTTCTTGTAGGGAGCGGGGTGTCAAAACCCGTAAAAATTGGTTGATGCGTATCATTTTCAAGGTATTTTGGGGCGCAGAATTCATTTCTGGATTTGGTTTTGTTATAGGAGGTATGGGGTGGGGTCAGTGAATCCCCCGGAGCGGAACTACGGGGGCGGTGCAGACAATGACAGCAAACATCTGCTTATAACGACTCATTTCCAAAGTTTTTAGGGGTGTAGAATTCATTTCCGAGGTCATTTTGTATTTAGGTGATCGAGAGCGGTGGTTTAAAGGATGCTGTTGCAAGAACATCATGCTTGACAGTAGTGTTGTTAAGTATGATTTAATTTTTGGATAATTTGTTTAGTCAAAATACCATACAGTAAAATCAAAATTTCTGACTATAACTTCTTCGAAAATACTATGTACACAAATCGAAGTTACTGGTGCCCTGAAAAAAAAAGAAGTCAATAAAAATTTCGTATTTCTAGAAAGAACAAGAGAAGGTTTCGGTAATAATTAAGAACCTTACTGATACTTCACGTCTCGCAACCACCACATTTACAAAGGGAAGTGCAAGGAAGACCTGCTCTTGCACCACCGCACGGAGTTGTACTGCACGTCGCTCTGCACGAACAGATCACAATTTTCTTGGTACACTTTTTGCCGCAGGCGGAATTAGGGTCCGTTTTATCTAAAAAACATAAGTTTTTTTGCGGTTACTTCTTGTTTTTATAAAGAAAAACTAAAGCCATTTATACGAATGCTTGCCTACCTTCCAAGTTACTGGAGTTTCGCTTGTTCTTATCCATCCCTTCTCTAGGACTAGGGGATCCGAAAGTGACGATGTTTTGTCCAGGCTCCTGCTCCATACGTGCCCTGCTTGCAGAGATGCTCGCAGAGTATGTTGGATGAGAGCGTCGAGGTTTGGGGGATGTTCTCAATCCCCCGTCCTTTTAAACAAAACAAAGTCTTCCTCAACGCGTAGACGCTGTCTTCGTCGCTGCATCGGTCGTAAAGGATCACGACGTACTTCTCCAGTGCAGGTACAGTTTTCTTTACTTCCGCTGGAGTGAGGGGTTGAGACATGGATTTGAAAACTTTGTAGGCTTCTGGAAAAGCTTTCCAGGCTGCCCAGGAAGATCGCTTTCCCTTGCTCCTGAAGGACGACGTCGTATCGCAATCTGTGAAAGCGTGAAACGCCAGCAGCCCAGCACACTTCTCCGGTCCTATGTGATGTGCAATAGCACGGATGTTCATGGATCGTACCTAATCCAACGCACAGCTGTTCACATCCATGGAGATCATCCAGCAAGGCAGTAGCCAACACGACGACGTCGGTGTCTACTGTCCTGATCAAGATTCTACTGCATCCTTGTCTTGCGCCGTCTGCGGCATGTAGAAGCATTCTGCCGTAAGGCATCAATCCTGATAAATCGCTTTGGACATTGCACAGAACTCTTTCTTAAAGCGTGACGACAACTTTTCGGGCAAATGCTGTCGTGCTGATGTAATTAGCAAGATACGCGAACAACTCTTGTTTAATCGCATCCCATCTGAAAAAGTCTGACTATTTTTTCGGAAGTTGTATTTGTTGGCTCCATTTCTTGGCCAACACCCTGTCCTCTTTTCATTCATAAAGCAGATTTCTATGATGCACTGACGCGTTCGTCGAACACTATATGAATCCTTCGCGCTTTCAAATACGCAGGACTGTTCATGTAAGAAAGGAACTTCCTCCCATAATCGGAATAGGTGCTTCCAGGATCTGGAAGGATGTAATTGACTGCGGCGGCACCATTAATCACCACCATGTCGAAGTCAAGGCACTGCTACGCTGGCTTTTTTTCGTCAGGTACCAAGCATGGCTTTCTTTCCAAATCAAAGTTCAACACTTTCAGAGAGTGCTGAAGGGTAGGTGTGATTTTCGTGGCTGAAAAAGACTTCTAGATTGCCCTGACGAGTTTGACATGCTATGTACAGTCTTGAAAATAGGCTACGATCTTCTTTATCCGAGACAATCTGTCGTTCCTTCGAAGATGAAGTCTTTGCGAGAATCTTGCAGTACAACTCGGTGGTGCAAAAGCAGGTCTTCCTTGCACTTCCCTTTGCAAATGTGATGGTTGCGAGACGTGACGTATCGGTAAGGTTCTCAATTATTACTGAAACCTTCTCTTGTTCTTTCAAGAAATACGAAATTTTATCAACTTATTTTCTTTCCAGGGCACCAGTAACTTCGATTTGTGTACATAGTATTTTCAAAGAAGTTATCGTCAGAAATTTTGATTTTACTGTATGGTATTTTGATTAAACAAATTATCCAAAGAATAAATAATACTTAACAACACTACTGTCAAGCCTAATATTTTTTCAACAGCATCCTTTTAACCACCGCTCTCGATCACCTAAATACAAAATGACCTCGGAAATGAATTCTACACCCCTAAAAACTTTGGAAATGAGTCGTTATAAGCAGATGTTTGCTGTCATTGTCTGCACCGCCCCCGTAGTTCCGCCCCGGGGGATTCACTGGCCCCACCCCATACCTCCTATAACAAAACCAAGTCCAGAAATGAATTCTGCGCCCCAAAATACCTTGAAAATGATACGCATCAACCAAGTATTATGGGTTTGACCCCCGCCCCATGTAGCACCGTCCCCAATATTGACAGCCCCCAACCCTAACCCCTAGAACACAAACTACCCCAGAAATGAATTCTACACCCCCGAAACCCTTGGAGTTGAATCGTTATAAGCACCAGTTTGCTATCAGTGTGTGCACCGCCCCCGTAGTTCCGCCCCCAACGATTCACTGCCCTCACTCCTTACCCCCTAGAACAAAAACTAACCCAGAAATGAATTCTACGCCCCAAAATACCTTGATAATGATATGCATCAACCAAGTTTAACGGGTCTTAACCCCCCGCCACCTGTAGCGCCGCCCCCTGCCCCCGACAAAAAGTGACCCCAAACATGAATTCCTTGCCCTCAAACACATCGGAAATGATACTAATTTTATTAATTTTACCCATGAAAATAATTACGAATTTTGAACCCATAAAATAAGGGTACGCGCCCCATCACATGTTCGGGGGGCTGTAAAATATTAACCATGGGGTGTACAGACTGCCTCCGTGGCTGAAAACGTTCCTAATGGACCCCTTAACGTAACTAAAAAGTAAAATCGCTTTTAGCTCGATTTGCACAATACTTCCCTCAAGCCACCGGACTACTGACCGAGGAAAAAAAAATATCAAGAAAATGAATAGTTGCAAATGCAAAAATAAAATAAATAATCGAAGATATTTTTATTTTGTGCTTGGAATAATAATAACAGTGGAAATGAGCACTAAATATTCACAATATGAGACGGTGAGAAACTTGTTGTAAATAAATTGATAAGAAATTTTGAAATGAATAATAATAATAAATTCTATGATTAACATTTATTTTGCGTGAGATATTATGTAAATTTTCGGAATGAGAAAAGTTTCGATGAAAGAGATAATGAATTAATCCACTGATAGTGGATAACAACAATTTATATTGTTAACAACAATTTATGCTAATGTTTATAATAAATTTTGAAATGAGTAAATTTAAAATTTGTTTATATTGAAACAAATGAATATGAGAAAGAAAAAGATTTATTTTTCAAATAATTATGATAATGAAAAATTTATAAACAATTTTTGTTCTTGGAAACAAAAATTCTACAAACACAATAATATTAACATTCGTCTTTATATTAGGCGAATATTCATATGAGGTTGTTATTATACTTCAATGAAACAGTGTTTTAATTTTTGAAACATCATCGAATTAACCAAGTGATAATTTTTCAAAATATCAATTCAACGTGTACTTGAACAATCAATGCAAATCTTCAGGAAAGTGAAACTACAAATATGTAAATAGAGGGATCACTCGAGCTCTTTATTGAATAGTGATTACCCAATTGTAAATACTTAGGAGTTTTCGTTTTTGTGGATATCAAAATGGACTACTAATTTTCTGAATATTAATTCTGCGAAGTTCAAGGGTATTTTTGGGACTTGATTTTTTGTGTGATTTCTTTTTTGTGTTTTTGAGGTTATTGCCAGTCAATTTAACATTTCAATTTATATATATAAAAATCAATTTTACGTGATAGTTTGTCTGTCTGTCTGTCTGTGGGTGTGTATGTCTCCTATGCGTTCATATACCATTCATCCGATTGCGATGAAACTTGGGTGAGATGTTGAGTACACTCCAAGGAAGGTTTCTGACTTAGTAAATCCATTTTACAATAGGTAGCGCACGCGTAGATTCAACAAATGGGCGACGATGCGCGAAGCGTTTCAACCAAGTCCCGTATGTGTTCATATTCCATTCGTCCGATAGCGATGAAACTTGGGTGAGATGTTGTATACACTTACGTTAAGGTTTCAAAATTAGTGAATACATTTTACAGTAGATAGCGCACGAGTAGATTCAACAAATGAGCGACGACACGCAAAGCATTTCAAAAAAGTCCCGTATGCATTCATATACCATTCGTCCGATAGCTATGAAACTTGCGCAAAATGTTGTGTACACTTCAGGGAAATCTTCTGGCTTAGTAAATCCACTTTACAATAGGCAGCGCACGAGTAGATTCAACAAATGAGCTACGACGCGCGAAGCATTTCAACAAAGTCACGTATGCGTTCATATACCATTCGTCCGATAGCGATGAAACTAGGCTGAGATGTTGTGTGCAATCCAGGAAAGATTTTTGGCTTAGTAAATCCCTTTAAAAATAGGTAGAGCACGAGTAGAATCAACAAATGAGCGACGACGCGCGAAGCGTTTCGACAACGACCCGTATACGTTCACATACCATAGTAGTGGGGTAGTGACAGAGCTGTCTACTAACTTATTGAACCCTCCTCGTATTTGCCCCGAAGCTGATATCTCGCTAACCAAACATGGGATTAGAACATACAGAGTGTCCTAGCACTGCTAGTGACGCCCCCTACTTTCCTATAGGCTCTTTATTTGATTAAAAGACCAAAACTAAAAGGTCATTCGCGAGTAGTGGGGTAGTGTTGGTTTTCTCAAGTCGTGCTCGTGCTTGAATATGTATGCCTATGTTGGGAAAGGGTTAGGTGGTGGGGGAGGAGTAGGGTCGAGTGAGGGGTCGTTTAGATGGTATTTTTTCCGCTCTAGGTGATGGTGAGGTTATTTTTTAAAATGGATGGAATTAGGAAAGGCCATTTGGGGTAAACGTGTGTTTTTTGACATTATGGCGATGAATGTTTTTTTGTACGCATGCGCACTTGAGGAGTTTTGTAAGAGGGCGGGCTTTTTAAATGATGATTTATTAATGAGTGTTTTTTTAATATGTATTGAAATAAAGCCCAAAAAACTAATAGGTCATCGGCGTTTTACTATCTCGCTAACCAATAATCGGATTTAAACCTATGAGGTGTCGTAGGACTCGTGGTGAACTCTCCTTTTCTATGGACGGGGTATATCCACACGAAAAATAAAAACGTGGTAAGGGGGGTTTGGGGAGCTGCACTACTCAGGAAGTTGTGAGCCCCGCGACCTTGGAATGGAAGATTCATGCTAGGAGGGCGTGCTTGGATTTGTTTTTTTCGTTTCGTTATGCTCTTTACGGGAATGTAGGTGTCGAAAAGGTGAAGTTAGGGTTTTGGGTCAAAAAATACGTTTTTCACATTTTTGCCGATTTTTGGAAAACGGGCCATGCTAGGAGGGCGTGCTTGGATTCGTTTTTTTTTTCGTCTCGTTATGCTCTTTACGGGAATGTCGGTGTCGAAAAGGTGAAGTTTGGGTTTTGGGTCAAAACATGCGTTTTTCACATTTTTGCCGATTTTTGGAAAACGAGCCATGCTAGGAGGGCGTGCTTGGATTCGTTTATTTCGTTTCGTCGTGCTCTTTACGGGAATGTAGGTGTCGAAAAGGTGAACTTAGGGTTTTGGGTCGAAAAATGCGTTTTTCACATTTTTGCCGATTTTCGGAAAACGGGGCATGCTAGGAGGGCGTGCTTGGATTCGTTTTTTTCGTCTCGCCGTGCTCTTTACGGGAATGTAGGTGACGAAAAGGTGAACTTAGGGTTTTGGGTCAAAAAATGCGTTTTTCACATTTTTGCCGATTTTCGGAAAACGTGATGATGACGTGTGTGAATGTTTTTTTTATACGCATGCGCACTTGAGGGGTTTTGTAAGAGGGCGGGCTTTTTAAATGATGATTTATAATTGAGTTTTTTAATATGTATTGAAATAAGCCCCCAAAAAACTAATAGGTCATCGGCTTTTTACTATCTCGCTAACCAATAATCGGATTTAAACCTATGAGGTGTCGTAGGACTCGTGGTGAAATACCCTTTTCTATGGACGGGGTATATCCACCCGAAAATAAAAACTACCCTTACCCGGGGGATGAAATAGTAATTTATTTTTTGTACGCCTGCGCATTTGGGGATTTTGTAAAAGAGCGGGCTTTTTAAATGATGATTTATAAATGAGTGTTTTAATATGTATTTAAAGAAAGCCAAAAAAACTAATAGGTCATCGGCTTTTTACTATCTCGCTAACCAATAATCGGATTTAAACATATGGGGTGTCGTAGGACTCGTGGTGAACTCCCCTTTTCTATGGACGGGGTATATGTACTCTAAAATAAAAAACTACCCTCACCCGGGGGGTGAAATAGATTTATTTTGTATGTGCGCGCACGGACGGCTTTTGTCAAAAGGATTTAACTACACGTTTGTTAATATTTTCTGAACCCCTCATGGGATTTTGCCATAGGCAGTATTCTAACCCTGGGGGGTGACGCCACGTTTTTGAATGTAGGATTCATTCTTGTTAAAAGGACCTAACGACACTTTTGTTCATATCTCGCGAACCAATAATGCTAGGGACTTGTATGAGGGGTCCTAGCACTTGGGGCAACATTCCCTGTTTGGGGGTGAAAATACCCCCTAAAATTGAAAAATCCCTATCTTGGAAACGTAGAATCCTAAAATTAGGTGTGATAGCTTAAAAAATAGGGGATGATATGGGCTTTTACCTCGATTGATCATTTCACCCCTAAAACAGTAAATAGTCATGTTATGGGGAAAAAACGTGTTAAACACCTAAAAATGATAAATGAACGTAAGATCTTTTGTTTTTGATGAAAAATAGCAGGGGGGTGAAACTACCCCCCAAAATTGAAAAATCCCTATCTCGGAAACTAAGAAGCCTAAAATTAGGTGTGATAGCTTAAAAAATAGGGGATGATTAGGGCTTTTACCTCGATTGATCATTTCACCCCTAAAACAGTAAATAGTCATGTTATTGAAAAAAAAACGTGTTAAACACCTAAAAATGATAAATGAACCTAAGATCTTTTGTTTTTGATGAAAAATAGCAGGGGGATGCAAACAACCCCCAAATTGAAAAATCCATATCTAGGAAACGAAGTATCCTAAAATTAGGTGTAATGGCTTAAAAAATAGGTCATGATATACGCTTTTACCTGGATAGGTCATTTCACCCCTAAAACAGTAGTCATGTTATGAGGAAAAATGTGTTATACACCTAAAAGCATAAGCATCTTTGTGAAACCATGCTTTAATGGACATGTGTATGGAGGATGATTGTTATTATTATTATTATTATTATTAGGTAATTATGGATTAATGTGTGTATAGATAACTAACCTGTGGGGAGCGTGATGGCGCAGGTGCTTAGCTGCTCGTCTTTACCCGGACGGCTGGGGTTCAAATCCCGGTGACAGCGGACGTTGGAATTTTCACTTGAAAAATCACGTGGCGTCAGGAAGGGCATTTAGCCTTAAATCCCCGGCCAAAACCAAAATGAGCCTGGTTGGCTCCGGCGACTCAAACTAATAGGGAAAAGCCGAAGAAAGAAAGGTAACTCACTAGTAATAGTAAACATTGGTTGGAGGTGTTGAAGAAGTCAGGATGGCCAACCCTTTACCATGGTTCACGAATGGACCCCAAAAAGTTTTACCTGTCAAGACTCAGTATATCCTGTTGCAGCCTTTAGAAAAAAAAATCGAATCGGGGCCTCTGTGGTGACAGTGGACTTATATTCATGATGCTTTTTAAACAAACATAGGCTTGCATACTACCACTGGGTTGAATCTGCACAGAGACACTGGCTTTGGTGATAACAGCACAGCGATCTTGTCAGGAAGTTTCATATTACTCATCTGCTTGATAGCGGACGTGCTCTGCACATGATTAGATCGTTGTTAGGTTTGACAAAGGCTTAGTGAAGCTTATTGCAACCTTGAAATGAATGTCATGGTATAGCCGGGATTGGAAGCCAAGACCTTAGGGTTGACAACCAAGTAGGTTAACCACTACATGGTGAGATGGTCAAATAATAATGTAACAGAACATATAGAAACGTTTTCTATAGTTTAACGAATTGCCATACCATGAGAGGTGTAGGTAATGGAAATTGAATCCTTAGCTGATGATTATACTACTTTCCATGCCCACGTATAAGCTATCATGTTAGAAAAAGAATTGTATGGCTTGTTTTAAACGGAGAATAATAATGTTTACTATGAAACACAAATCTGAATTTAAAATTAATTTAAAATAATTAATTTAAATTAGTTTAGTACGCTGAAGTTAAAATGAATAATGATCACGTTACAGACAGCCAGTTTCAAAGCCATGAGAACTAAGTGAACAAAGAATAAAATTCATGAGCCAGTGAGGAATTCAGCATGCTGTCCTTTGGACAAAAGAGAAGCGTTCTACAAATTTAACCACCAAGCTGTCCTATCGACCCTCAATGGTTTGGGTCATCGTAAAGATGAAAATTAAATTTAAGCTATAACTACACTCTTATATACTAGAAGAAGAAATGGAAAACAAAAGGGCAATAGGCCAAATAAAGGACAAAAGGAATAAAAAATGGCCCTCAACCCTCAAGCATAAGGATTGAGGGAGTTGGAAGGAAGGAGAGCCATGAAAGGCAGATAAAAAGTATACTAGGAGTGGCTTTGCCCCAGAGGTAATGGATAAAGAGGTGGAAAACTGGACTCAGCTCAGAAATCCCTTGGGGTCGCCAACTTCCAAACTGATCAGCCCTTGAGGGTGTAGCCATATGCAGAGTGCACCGCAAGTGGTGGGGTTTCTTGAGGGGGCTTGGGCAAAAGACAGGGAATAACATGAAAATAAAAAAGCAAGGCTGCCTCCTCAGGATATCAGAAAAAATAAATAAACCAGGGCCAATGAAGTTGCAAAAGGAAGAGACTCCCTAGAGCTCGGATACCCTAATCATGTTGAGGTCGGTAGAGAACAAGAGTTGAGCAAGTGTGGTCGACAGGAAATAAGACAGAGAGGAGCCTAGCACAAGTTAGTGGAAGCAATGACGGTCTCAGCTGGGACTCCGTGATCGTCAACCTACATGACACTAGATATAACGCCCAGGGGGGGAATTAAAGACCTCTATTGTTTTATATCACATGGCATGCCTTATAATGCAATACTGGTCCTAGGGTGTGCAAAATTGTATTAGAAACTCAGCTAATAATAGTGTGCTTGCCCATGATTATTTTCCCAAGGACTGATAACCATGATTTCCAAGCCCCTAAGTAAGACAAAAAAACAAATGATTTTCATTTTCCAATGAGTTGAGGTGAGGTGAGTTTTCTATACACCAAACTGATGTGGTTTCCCACTTCTACTCCAGGCAAATGCACATTTGATGTTAAGAATAGTCAAATGGTTTGCAACTGCCCAATGCTAGGACCTGATTAGTGGCTTTTAAAAAAATGGAATGGAATGGAGTACACTTCCCCCAAAACCAACAAGAGGAGTGTTCGATCCCCCACAACAACCATCCATAAAGTCAATATAAATGACTATGCACTTCAGCTCATGACGGTCTCCTCTCTCCAATCCTACCCCTTGGTGGTGAAAGGCACACTCTAATACAACCATCATAGTGACAGGTTATCTGTTAAATACCTAACTATCCCCAGATTTACCTTAAATTTTCCTAAAATCCTCTACATTTTCCGAAAATTGACCAAATGACACAACATTCCAGCAAAATTCAACAAATGACTACCAGATTTATTGAAATTCCATTGATTTACCTAAGCATGGTTTAAACCATCTCAAATTCATATAAAATTAGACGAATATAGATGAAAATTCACTAAAATTTACCGAATTTAGCCAAGTGGTGTACAAACCATGAAATGTATCCAATTTTTATTAAAATTGACTACATGTACTCGAAAATTCCATAATATTCCCTTTACATGTATGCTTTTATTGTTGTTGTTTCGTTTACCACACTCCCTGCAGACAAATACCTCAACATGACTTTCTCCTAGAATAGGAGATCCACATTCGACATGATAGCTGAGTTTCATTTCCCATAAACTTGTCTCTGAGGTGGGTGTCAGGAAAAGGCATCCAGCTGTAAAAACCACACCCTCACGTAGACTTTCATAACCTCTTACGTTGAGGTTTCTTACACTAACGACATTAAATGATTGAACGGTTTCCTTTTCACAATACCTGTCTATACTTTCCTCTTTAAGGTTGCAAGATGTTTGCAAGATTCCTAAAATGCAATTAAATGTAATAAATACCTTAAGATGGTTTCATTTGTTTAATGATATGGTGTTGATGATGGATATATACGTTAAGACTAATTTTTGTTAGGTCTTGACTGGCCTTGCAATTAGAAATTGACAAACCAAACATGGGTTATCTACCAGGGGAACACTTTGACCACTATGTTGGTTATTGACCAGTAAGTACAGTTCTAGTAATGAAACAGAAATCCAACACAAACAATGAGCGCACAATGCGGCGGAGATTGGTACCACGATGTACTGTTGGTTATGTAGCTATGTGGAATGTACATCACATATGGTTTACTTGAAGGTTTGGAGATTCCATTAAAGATATTTCTACAATAAACCATTTTCAAATGGTCATTCGTTGGTGTGAAAATATTTATTATATGGTATTTTATGAAAACAATTATGATTTATAAAAAAATTATACGTTTACTGTATTCTTATTTAATGTAAGCACTAGAGGCACTATCGACCAAAATACAGCACTATCTGGAATGTATATTGCTTACTTGAAGGTTTGGTGATCCCATTAAAGGTATTCCTACAATAAATGATTTTTAAGTTGTCGTTCTATGGCGTGAAAATATTTAATATATGATATTTGCTAAAAGGATTTACCACTGCAATTATTTTACAAGTAGTTATTTTAATGACCAACAGAGTTCACTGTTAAGAAGGTAGAGCCTATGTGGAATTTAGGATAACATGTTATACATGATACGTGACAACTGTAAGGCTTGTGATTTTTAAGATGCCTTTATCCCTATATTAATCACCCAGTTTGCAATACTGATAACTGCAATGTTTCTGAAAAAAAAATTGAAACAAAACAAAAATCAGCATTGAAAAACCAAAAAGTGGTTGAGCATATATATAGTGGGGAAAAGAAAAGTTTTGTAAACACTAATGTCCAACAAGACTAATTAAATCAGTAACTGTCAGGGTGGCCGAGTGGTTAAGGCGTTTGACTTAAGATCAAATTTCCAAATATATAAGGAAGCAAGGGTTCGAATCCCTTCCCTGACATAACTATTGCTTGAACATGCAAGAAAACAAGAAATATACACAAACTATGTTTATCAATTTAATCAATTTTTTATTATTTTTTTTACAAGAGATAGACACACAGAATACAGCTTGTTTTTGTTTATCAGTTCTTTTAAACATAACACTTGTTGAAAATTATTTTTTTTAGGGGATGGGGGTGTTGCTACGTTGACCCATCACACAATAATAGCAGCTTTACGAAGTTCATTTTCTATATTTAATAGCTCTTTCTCATAACCAATATGACCAAGCTGTTTACAGGCATGCAAGAACTGTAGACGTTCGACTAATATATTAGGATCGTTCCATTTGCTATTTTTTTATGAATGGTTTCAGAATCTCGGGAAGCAGTTCATCATTATCACCATTAATATGATTATCATCCTCATTATTATAATCATTTTCATAATGATGATCATTATCATCGTTATCATTTCCATGATAATTTCCACCTGTGTCCACAGTCTGTTCAATGGTTTGAGTTGTCTTTGATAGTGTTGAAAGCTTCTTTTTAGATGTGCGAGAATGCTTTAACATTGTTATGTTATTATTACCACTATTACCTTTCCTCACTAACTTTTTGATGGGGTATATTGTCTCTGATAGGGTTGAGGGCTTTTGAGATGTGGGTGCATGTCTGAACATGGGTTTCACAGGAGGTGTTAAAGGTTTCTCATTAAACAACTCGCTAACAGCATGAGTGCGTTGTAGTGTATTAAACTTGAGGTTAATATTATCTTGAGCAGTACTATCTTTCTCTTGGACTTGGTTTCTTGCTTTGGTTTGGGTTTTCCTTACATTTAGACTAGCGTGATTATTAAGTTTACATTCATGATTGTTTGAAGAAAGTACGTCCAATTCTTTTGTTTTAAGCATTCCTCGACACTGTTTCGATCGTTGCTTTGAACAGCGCCAAATAACAGTTCCATTTTTATTGCTTCGTTTCACAATATATGAATATCCTTTATAGTATGCATAAGGCTTACCATACCTAGTCACTGATACTTCCATATCAACTGTCAAGCACAAACTAATCTCTAGTAAAGACAACTTGGTAATAACAACAACAGTTTAATGTGGGAGCATATATACATGCAAAAAGTGGGAGCAAAGGTTGGGGGGTAAAAAGTGGGAGCAAAAGTGGTAGCAAATGTGGGAGAAAAAAATAACTGTGAGCAAAAAGTGGGAGCAAATATGGGATCAAATGTGGGAGCAAAGCAAATATAAAAAAAGTGGGAGCAAATATGCTAACAAATATGTCAACAAATATACCAGCAAAAGTAAATACACAAGTCAAGATAGATTAAAGTGCAAAGAAAATATGGAAGCAAATATGAGAGCAAAAATGGTGTTTTTTCTAAAACAACTAGACATAACAAACTTAGTCATAACCTAACCTCACCTAACCTCACCTAACCTAACCTAACCTCACCTCACCTAACTTCACCTAACCTAACCTAACCTAACTTAACTTCACCTAATCTAACTTGACTGAACTTTACCTAACCTAACCCATCATAACTTCACCTAACCTAACTTTACCTAATCTAACTTCACCTAACCTAACTTTCAACTCACAGATCAAAATTAAATTCTAGGCATAGTTGAGTTGGAACCCAAGACTTCAGGGATACCACACAAGTATACTAGCCACTACACCGCAAAATGGGCAAATTATCATGCAACACAACATAAAGTAAAAGTTTCCTGTAGTGTAACACATTGGCTGTCAACCATAGTTTGGGAATTCAAACCCAAGACCTCAGGACTTTTGTTTTGAACATTATCAGAAATATTATTCCATTTACATTTTGCTGCTGCTGCTTATAGTTATAAGAGTTGGCATTAATATGGAAAGCAAAAAAAAAATAAATGTGGGAGCAAAAAGTGGGAGGAAAACGTGTAAGCAGAAGTGGGACCAAATATGGGAGCAGAAAGTGGGAGCAAATGTGAAAGCAAAAGTGGGAGCAAAAAGAGCAAGCAAAAGTGAGTGCACAAAGTATGAGCAAAATGTGTGAGTAAAAAGTGGGGGGCAAATGTGGTGTTTTACTAAAACAATCTCCCCTAACCTAACCCATCATAACTTCACCTAACCTAACTTTACCTAATCTAACTTCACCTAACCTAACCTTCCAACTCACAGATCAAAAATTAAATTCTGGCCATAGTCGAGTTGGAACCCAAAACCTCTGGGATAACACTCAAGTATACTAACCACTACATCGCGAAATGGGCAAATTATCATGCAACACATCACAAAAATAAAAAGTTTTCTGTAGTGTAACTCATTGGCTGACAATCATAGTTGAGAATTCAAACCCAAGACCTCAGGACTTTTGTTTTGAACATTATCAGAAATATTATTCCATTTACATTTTGCTGTTGCTTATAGTTATAAGAGATGGCATTAATATGGGAGCAAAAGTAAAAGCAAAAAGTGGGTGCAAGCATGGCTGGTTGTAGAGACTTTCATATCAACAAATACACATAAATTAAATTTTAGTAAAGTGACTTGGCTAATAATAATAATAATAATAATAATATTAACAGTTTAAAAAAAATTCAAGGGGATTGATGTTTTTCAGGATGTAATTTCCAAAGTACTGTCAAGAATAATAATTACATGAACAGATTCCAAGAACTCTAGAGTGCTTTTAAGGTTAATGATTGGCTAGGAGTGAGATAGAGCTAGCTAACCTAAGTTAACCTCAGCTCAGTAAACCTAACCTTGTCACATGGCATGTTCTACAAGTATAGACTTGCTTTGAGACTGGCTATGACGTCACAGATGAATGGCGGTGGGAGGCTGGCAAAAAGGAAAATGTTTTTGGGTAATAAAAAATCACGTCCAGCCTCCCACCGCCATTCATCTGTGACGTCATAGCCAGTCTCAAAGCAAGTCTACACTTGTAGAACATGCCATGTGACAAGGTTAGGTTTACTGAGCTGAGGTTAACTTAGGTTAGCTAGCTCTATCTCACTCCTAGCCAATCATTAACCTTAAAAGCACTCTAGAGTTCTTGGAATCTGTTCATGTAATTATTATTCTTGACAGTACTTTGGAAATTACATCCTGAAAAACATCAATCCCCTTGAATTTTTTTTAAACTGTTAATATTATTATTATTATTAGCCAAGTCACTTTACTAAAATTTAATTTATGTGTATTTGTTGATATGAAAGTCTCTACAACCAGCCATGCTTGCACCCACTTTTTGCTTTTACTTTTGCTCCCATATTAATGCCATCTCTTATAACTATAAGCAACAGCAAAATGTAAATGGAATAATATTTCTGATAATGTTCAAAACAAAAGTCCTGAGGTCTTGGGTTTGAATTCTCAACTATGATTGTCAGCCAATGAGTTACACTACAGAAAACTTTTTATTTTTGTGATGTGTTGCATGATAATTTGCCCATTTCGCGATGTAGTGGTTAGTATACTTGAGTGTTATCCCAGAGGTTTTGGGTTCCAACTCGACTATGGCCAGAATTTAATTTTTGATCTGTGAGTTGGAAGGTTAGGTTAGGTGAAGTTAGATTAGGTAAAGTTAGGTTAGGTGAAGTTATGATGGGTTAGGTTAGGGGAGATTGTTTTAGTAAAACACCACATTTGCCCCCCACTTTTTACTCACACATTTTGCTCATACTTTGTGCACTCACTTTTGCTTGCTCTTTTTGCTCCCACTTTTGCTTTCACATTTGCTCCCACTTTCTGCTCCCATATTTGGTCCCACTTCTGCTTACACGTTTTCCTCCCACTTTTTGCTCCCACATTTTTTTTTTTTTTGCTTTCCATATTAATGCCAACTCTTATAACTATAAGCAGCAGCAGCAAAATGTAAATGGAATAATATTTCTGATAATGTTCAAAACAAAAGTCCTGAGGTCTTGGGTTTGAATTCCCAAACTATGGTTGACAGCCAATGAGTTACACTACAGGAAACTTTTACTTTATGTTGTGTTGCATGATAATTTGCCCATTTTGCGGTGTAGTGGCTAGTATACTTGTGTGGTATCCCTGAAGTCTTGGGTTCCAACTCAACTATGCCTAGAATTTAATTTTGATCTGTGAGTTGAAAGTTAGGTTAGGTGAAGTTAGATTAGGTAAAGTTAGGTTAGGTGAAGTTATGATGGGTTAGGTTAGGTAAAGTTCAGTCAAGTTAGATTAGGTGAAGTTAAGTTAGGTTAGGTTAGGTTAGGTGAAGTTAGGTGAGGTGAGGTTAGGTTAGGTTAGGTTAGGTGAGGTTAGGTGAGGTTAGGTTATGACTAAGTTTGTTATGTCTAGTTGTTTTAGAAAAAACACCATTTTTGCTCTCATATTTGCTTCCATATTTTCTTTGCACTTGAATCTATCTTGACTTGTGTATTTCATTTGCTGGTATATTTGTTGACATATTTGTTAGCATATTTGCTCCCACTTTTTTTTATATTTGCTTTGCTCCCACATTTGATCCCATATTTGCTCCCACTTTTTGCTCACAGTTATTTTTTTCTCCCACATTTGCTACCACTTTTGCTCCCACTTTTTACCCCCCAACCTTTGCTCCCACTTTTTGCATGTATATATGCTCCCACATTAAACTGTTGTAGTTATTACCAAGTTGTCTTTACTAGAGATTAGTTTGTGCTTGACAGTTGATATGGAAGTATCAGTGACTAGGTATGGTAAGCCTTATGCATACTATAAAGGATATTCATATATTGTGAAACGAAGCAATAAAAATGGAACTGTTATTTGGCGCTGTTCAAAGCAACGATCGAAACAGTGTCGAGGAATGCTTAAAACAAAGGAATTGGACGTACTTTCTTCAAATAATCATGAATGTAAACTTAATAATCACGCTAGTCTAAATGTAAGGAAAACCCAAACCAAAGCAAGAAACCAAGTCCAAGAGAAAGATAGTACTGCTCAAGATAATATTAACCTCAAGTTTAATACACTACAACGCACTCATGCTGTTAGCGAGTTGTTTAATGAGAAACCTTTAACACCTCCTGTGAAACCCATGTTCAGACATGCACCCACATCTCAAAAGCCCTCAACCCTATCAGAGACAATATACCCCATCAAAAAGTTAGTGAGGAAAGGTAATAGTGGTAATAATAACATAACAATGTTAAAGCATTCTCGCACATCTAAAAAGAAGCTTTCAACACTATCAAAGACAACTCAAACCATTGAACAGACTGTGGACACAGGTGGAAATTATCATGGAAATGATAACGATGATAATGATCATCATTATGAAAATGATTATAATAATGAGGATGATAATCATATTAATGGTGATAATGATGAACTGCTTCCCGAGATTCTGAAACCATTCATAAAAAATAGCAAATGGAACGATCCTAATATATTAGTCGAACGTCTACAGCTCTTGCATGCCTGTAAACAGCTTGGTCATATTGGTTATGAGAAAGAGCTATTAAATATAGAAAATGAACTTCGTAAAGCTGCTATTATTGTGTGATGGGTCAACGTAGCAACACCCCCATCCCCTAAAAAAAATAATTTTCAACAAGTGTTATGTTTAAAAGAACTGATAAACAAAAACGAGCTGTATTCTGTGTGTCTATCTCTTGTAAAAGAAATAATAAAAAATTGATTAAATTGATAAACATAGTTTGTGTATATTTCTTGTTTTCTTGCATGTTCAAGCAATAGTTATGTCAGGGAAGGGATTCGAACCCTTGCTTCCTTATATATTTGGAAATTTGATCTTAAGTCAAACGCCTTAACCACTCGGCCACCCTGACAGTTACTGATTTAATTAGTCTTGTTGGACATTAGTGTTTACAAAACTTTTCTTTTCCCCACTATATATATGCTCAACCACTTTTTGGTTTTTCAATGCTGATTTTTGTTTTGTTTCAATTTTTTTTTCAGAAACATTGCAGTTATCAGTATTGCAAACTGGGTGATTAATATAGGGATAAAGGCATCTTAAAAATCACAAGCCTTACAGTTGTCACGTATCATGTATAACATGTTATTCTAAATTCCACATAGGCTCTACCTTCTTAACAGTGAACTCTGTTGGTCATTAAAATAACTACTTGTAAAATAATTGCAGTGGTAAATCCTTTTAGCAAATATCATATATTAAATATTTTCACGCCATAGAACGACAACTTAAAAATCATTTATTGTAGGAATACCTTTAATGGGATCACCAAACCTTCAAGTAAGCAATATACATTCCAGATAGTGCTGTATTTTGGTCGATAGTGCCTCTAGTGCTTACATTAAATAAGAATACAGTAAACATATAATTTTTTTATAAATCATAATTGTTTTCATAAAATACCATATAATAAATATTTTCACACCAACGAATGACCATTTTAAAATGGTTTATTGTAGAAATATCTTTAATGGAATCTCCAAACCTTCAAGTAAACCATATGTGATGTACATTCCACATAGCTACATAACCAACAGTACATCGTGGTACCAATCTCCGCCGCATTGTGCGCTCATTGTTTGTGTTGGATTTCTGTTTCATTACTAGAACTGTACTTACTGGTCAATAACCAACATAGTGGTCAAAGTGTTCCCCTGGTAGATAACCCATGTTTGGTTTGTCAATTTCTAATTGCAAGGCCAGTCAAGACCTAACACAAATTAGTCTTAACGTATATATCCATCATCAACACCATATCATTAAACAAATGAAACCATCTTAAGGTATTTATTACATTTAATTGCATTTTAGGAATCTTGCAAACATCTTGCAACCTTAAAGAGGAAAGTATAGACAGGAATTGTGAAAAGGAAACCGTTCAATCATTTAATGTCGTTAGTGTAAGAAACCTCAACGTAAGAGGTTATGAAAGTCTACGTGTGGGTGTGGTTTTTACAGCTGGATGCCTTTTCCTGACACCCACCTCAGAGACAAGTTTATGGGAAATGAAACTCAGCTATCATGTCGAATGTGGATCTCCTATTCTAGGAGAAAGTCATGTTGAGGTATTTGTCTGCAGGGAGTGTGGTAAACGAAACAACAACAATAAAAGCATACATGTAAAGGGAATATTATGGAATTTTCGAGTACATGTAGTCAATTTTAATAAAAATTGGATACATTTCATGGTTTGTACACCACTTGGCTAAATTCGGTAAATTTTAGTGAATTTTCATCTATATTCGTCTAATTTTATATGAATTTGAGATGGTTTAAACCATGCTTAGGTAAATCAATGGAATTTCAATAAATCTGGTAGTCATTTGTTGAATTTTGCTGGAATGTTGTGTCATTTGGTCAATTTTCGGAAAATGTAGAGGATTTTAGGAAAATTTAAGGTAAATCTGGGGATAGTTAGGTATTTAACAGATAACCTGTCACTATGATGGTTGTATTAGAGTGTGCCTTTCACCACCAAGGGGTAGGATTGGAGAGAGGAGACCGTCATGAGCTGAAGTGCATAGTCATTTATATTGACTTTATGGATGGTTGTTGTGGGGGATCGAACACTCCTCTTGTTGGTTTTGGGGGAAGTGTACTCCATTCCATTCCATTTTTTTAAAAGCCAATAATCAGGTCCTAGCATTGGGCAGTTGCAAACCATTTGACTATTCTTAACATCGAATGTGCATTTGCCTGGAGTAGAAGTGGGAAACCACATCAGTTTGGTGTATAGAAAACTCACCTCACCTCACCCCAACTCATTGGAAAATGAAAATCATTTTTTTTTTGTCTTACTTAGGGGCTTGGAAATCATGGTTATCAGTCCTTGGGAAAATAATCATGGGCAAGCACACTATTATTAGCTGAGTTTCTAATACAATTTTGCACACCCTAGGACCAGTATTGCATTATAAGGCATGCCATGTGATATAAAACAATAGAGGTCTTTAATTCCCCCCCTGGGCGTTATATCTAGTGTCATGTAGGTTGACGATCACGGAGTCCCAGCTGAGTCCGTCATTGCTTCCACTAACTTGTGCTAGGCTCCTCTCTGTCTTATTTCCTGTCGACCACACTTGCTCAACTCTTGTTCTCTACCGACCTCAACATGATTAGGGTATCTGAGCCCTAGGGAGTCTCTTCCTTTTGCAACTTCATTGGCCCTGGTTTATTTATTTTTTCTGATATCCTGAGGAGGCAGCCTTGCTTTTTTATTTTCATGTTATTCCCTGTCTTTTGCCCAAGCCCCCTCAAGAAGCCCCACCACTTGCGGTGCACTCTGCATATGGCTACACCCTCAAGGGCTGATCAGTTTGGAAGTTGGCGACCCCAAGGGATTTCTGAGCTGAGTCCAGTTTTCCACCTCTTTATCCATTACCTCTGGGGCAAAGCCACTCCTAGTATACTTTTTATCTGCCTTTCATGGCTCTCCTTCCTTCCAACTACCTCAATCCTTATGCTTGAGGGTTGAGGGCCATTTTTTATTCCTTTTGTCCTTTATTTGGCCTATTGCCCTTTTGTTTTCCATTTCTTCTTCTAGTATATAAGAGTGTAGTTATAGCTTAAATTTAATTTTCATCTTTACGATGACCCAAACCATTGAGGGTCGATAGGACAGCTTGGTGGTTAAATTTGTAGAACGCTTCTCTTTTGTCCAAAGGACAGCATGCTGAATTCCTCACTGGCTCATGAATTTTATTCTTTGTTCACTTAGTTCTCATGGCTTTGAAACTGGCTGTCTGTAACGTGATCATTATTCATTTTAACTTCAGCGTACTAAACTAATTTAAATTAATTATTTTAAATTAATTATTTTAAATTAATTTTAAATTCAGATTTGTGTTTCATAGTAAACATAATTATTCTCCGTTTAAAACAAGCCATACAATTCTTTTTCTAACATGATAGCTTATACGTGGGCATGGAAAGTAGTATAATCATCAGCTAAGGATTCAATTTCCATTACCTACACCTCTCATGGTATGGCAATTCGTTAAACTATAGAAAACGTTTCTATATGTTCTGTTACATTATTATTTGACCATCTCACCATGTAGTGGTTAACCTACTTGGTTGTCAACCCTAAGGTCTTGGCTTCCAATCCCGGCTATACCATGACATTCATTTCAAGGTTGCAATAAGCTTCACTAAGCCTTTGTCAAACCTAACAACGATCTAGTCATGTGCAGAGCACGTCCGCTATCAAGCAGATGAGTAACATGAAACTTCCTGACAAGATCGCTGTGCTGTTATCACCAAAGCCAGTGTCTCTGTGCAGATTCAACCCAGTGGTAGTATGCAAGCCTATGTTTGTTTAAAAAGCATCATGAATATAAGTCCACTGTCACCACAGAGGCCCCGATTCGATTATTTTTTTCTAAAGGCTGCAACAGGATATACTGAGTCTTGACAGGTAAAACTTTTTGGGGTCCATTCGTGAACCATGGTAAAGGGTTGGCCATCCTGACTTCTTCAACACCTCCAACCAATGTTTACTATTACTAGTGAGTTACCTTTCTTTCTTCGGCTTTTCCCTATTAGTTTGAGTCGCCGGAGCCAACCAGGCTCATTTTGGTTTTGGCCGGGGATTTAAGGCCAAATGCCCTTCCTTACGCCACGTGATTTTTCAAGTGAAAATTCCAACCTCCGCTGTCACCGGGATTTGAACCCCAG
The DNA here is from genome assembly GCA_946902985.2 of Meconema thalassinum. NCBI lineage: Eukaryota > Metazoa > Arthropoda > Insecta > Orthoptera > Tettigoniidae > Meconema > Meconema thalassinum. The sequence continues at coordinate 348,367,682 of OX336390.1, forward strand.
CCGTCCGGGTAAAGACGAGCAGCTAAGCACCTGCGCCATCACGCTCCCCACAGGTTAGTTATCTATACACACATTAATCCATAATTACCTAATAATAATAATAATAATAACAATCATCCTCCATACACATGTCCATTAAAGCATGGTTTCACAAAGACGCTTATGCTTTTAGGTGTATAACACATTTTTCCTCATAACATGACTATTTACTGTTTTAGGGGTGAAATGACCTATCCAGGTAAAAGCGTATATCATGACCTATTTTTTAAGCCATTACACCTAATTTTAGGATACTTCGTTTCCTAGATATGGATTTTTCAATTTGGGGGTTGTTTGCATCCCCCTGCTATTTTTCATCAAAAACAAAAGATCTTAGGTTCATTTATCATTTTTAGGTGTTTAACACGTTTTTTTTCCCATAACATGACTATTTACTGTTTTAGGGGTGAAATGATCAATCGAGGTAAAAGCCCTAATCATCCCCTATTTTTTAAGCTATCACACCTAATTTTAGGCTTCTTCGTTTCCGAGATAGGGATTTTTCAATTTTGGGGGGTAGTTTCACCCCCCTGCTATTTTTCATCAAAAACAAAAGATCTTACGTTCATTTATCATTTTTAGGTGTTTAACACGTTTTTTCCCCATAACATGACTATTTACTGTTTTAGGGGTGAAATGATCAATCGAGGTAAAAGCCCATATCATCCCCTATTTTTTAAGCTATCACACCTAATTTTAGGATTCTACGTTTCCAAGATAGGGATTTTTCAATTTTAGGGGGTATTTTCACCCCCAAACAGGGAATGTTGCCCCAAGTGCTAGGACCCCTCATACAAGTCCCTAGCATTATTGGTTCGCGAGATATGAACAAAAGTGTCGTTAGGTCCTTTTAACAAGAATGAATCCTACATTCAAAAACGTGGCGTCACCCCCCAGGGTTAGAATACTGCCTATGGCAAAATCCCATGAGGGGTTCAGAAAATATTAACAAACGTGTAGTTAAATCCTTTTGACAAAAGCCGTCCGTGCGCGCACATACAAAATAAATCTATTTCACCCCCCGGGTGAGGGTAGTTTTTTATTTTAGAGTACATATACCCCGTCCATAGAAAAGGGGAGTTCACCACGAGTCCTACGACACCCCATATGTTTAAATCCGATTATTGGTTAGCGAGATAGTAAAAAGCCGATGACCTATTAGTTTTTTTGGCTTTCTTTAAATACATATTAAAACACTCATTTATAAATCATCATTTAAAAAGCCCGCTCTTTTACAAAATCCCCAAATGCGCAGGCGTACAAAAAATAAATTACTATTTCATCCCCCGGGTAAGGGTAGTTTTTATTTTCGGGTGGATATACCCCGTCCATAGAAAAGGGTATTTCACCACGAGTCCTACGACACCTCATAGGTTTAAATCCGATTATTGGTTAGCGAGATAGTAAAAAGCCGATGACCTATTAGTTTTTTGGGGGCTTATTTCAATACATATTAAAAAACTCAATTATAAATCATCATTTAAAAAGCCCGCCCTCTTACAAAACCCCTCAAGTGCGCATGCGTATAAAAAAAACATTCACACACGTCATCATCACGTTTTCCGAAAATCGGCAAAAATGTGAAAAACGCATTTTTTGACCCAAAACCCTAAGTTCACCTTTTCGTCACCTACATTCCCGTAAAGAGCACGGCGAGACGAAAAAAACGAATCCAAGCACGCCCTCCTAGCATGCCCCGTTTTCCGAAAATCGGCAAAAATGTGAAAAACGCATTTTTCGACCCAAAACCCTAAGTTCACCTTTTCGACACCTACATTCCCGTAAAGAGCACGACGAAACGAAATAAACGAATCCAAGCACGCCCTCCTAGCATGGCTCGTTTTCCAAAAATCGGCAAAAATGTGAAAAACGCATGTTTTGACCCAAAACCCAAACTTCACCTTTTCGACACCGACATTCCCGTAAAGAGCATAACGAGACGAAAAAAAAAAACGAATCCAAGCACGCCCTCCTAGCATGGCCCGTTTTCCAAAAATCGGCAAAAATGTGAAAAACGTATTTTTTGACCCAAAACCCTAACTTCACCTTTTCGACACCTACATTCCCGTAAAGAGCATAACGAAACGAAAAAAACAAATCCAAGCACGCCCTCCTAGCATGAATCTTCCATTCCAAGGTCGCGGGGCTCACAACTTCCTGAGTAGTGCAGCTCCCCAAACCCCCCTTACCACGTTTTTATTTTTCGTGTGGATATACCCCGTCCATAGAAAAGGAGAGTTCACCACGAGTCCTACGACACCTCATTGGTTTAAATCCGATTATTGGTTAGCGAGATAGTAAAACGCCGATGACCTATTAGTTTTTTGGGGTTTATTTCAATACATATTAAAAAACACTCATTAATAAATCATTTAAAAAGCCCGCCCTCTTACAAAATTCCTCAAGTGCGCATGCGTACAAAAAAACATTCATCGCCATAATGTCAAAAAACACACGTTTACCCCAAATGGCCTTTCCTAATTCCATCCATTTTAAAAAATAACCTCACCATCACCTAGAGCGGAAAAAATACCATCTAAACGACCCCTCACTCGACCCTACTCCTCCCCCACCACCTAACCCTTTCCCAACATAGGCATACATATTCAAGCACGAGCACGACTTGAGAAAACCAACACTACCCCACTACTCGCGAATGACCTTTTAGTTTTGGTCTTTTAATCAAATAAAGAGCCTATAGGAAAGTAGGGGGCGTCACTAGCAGTGCTAGGACACCCTGTATGTTCTAATCCCATGTTTGGTTAGCGAGATATCAGCTTCGGGGCAAATACGAGGAGGGTTCAATAAGTTAGTAGACAGCTCTGTCACTACCCCACTACTTACCATTCATCCGATTGCGATGAAACTTGGGTGAGATGTTGTGTACACTCCAGGGAAGGTTTCTGGCTGAGTACATCCATATTACAATACGTAGCGCAAGATTAGAATCAACAAATGAGCGACGACACGCGAAACGTTTCAACCAAGTCCCGTATGCATTCATATACCATTCGTCCGATAGCTATGAAACTTGGGTGAGATGTTGTGTACACTTCATGGAAGGTTTCTGGCTTAGTAAATCCACTATACAATAGGCAGCGCCCAAGTAGATTCAACAAATGAGGGACGACGCGCGAAGCGTTTCAACAAAGTCCCGTATAAAGTCATATAGCCTACCATTCTGCCGTTAGCGGTGAAATTTGGGTGAAATATGGTGGACACTGCAAGGAAGGTTTCTGGCTTAGTAAATACATTTCACAGTAGGTAGCACACGAGTTGATTCGACAAATGAACGACGACACGCGGAGCGATTCAATACAGTTCCCTATGTCTTCATATCCCATTAGTCCGATAGCGATGAAACTTGGGGGGTGAGATGTTGTGAACACTTACGTGACGATTTCTAACTTAGTAAATACATTTTACAGTAGGTAGCGCACGAGTAGATTCAACAAATGAGTGACGGGGCGCGAATCGTTTAAACAAAATCCGGTATGCGATCATATACTATTCATCCGATTGCGATGAAACATTGATCAGTTATTGTGTACACGCCAGGGAAGGGTTTCGACTTAGTAAATCCATTTCACAATAAGTAGTGCAAGAGTAGATGCTACAAATGGGTGACGACGCGCGAAGCGTTTCAACAAAATCCCCTAAGCGTTCATATAACCTTCTTCGATTGTGATGAAACCTTGATGAGTTATTGTGTACACGCCAGGGTAGGGTCTCGACTTAGTATATCCATTTCTCAATAGGTAGAGTACGAGTAGAATCAACAAATGTGTGACAGCGCACGAATCGTTCAAACAAAATCCCGTATACGTTCATATGCCATTCATCCGATTGCGATGAAACTTTTGAAAGTTGTTGTGCACGCTCCCACGAATGATTCTAAATTAGAAAATCAATTTTACGATAGATTAGAGGCAATTAACGGAAATTGAAAAACATGTTGTGTATCCAAAAGCACTTCAAGAAACAGAATTTCAACGCCAACACTTTCTTTGATAGGCATTGCAACGCATGCCGGGTACAGCTTGTCTATATATAAAAATCAATGTTACGTATAATTTGTGTGTGGGTATGTGTGTATGTCTCCTATGCGTTCATATACCACTCATCCGATTGCGATGAAACTTGGGTGAGATGTTGAGTGCACTCCAAGGAAGGTTTCTGGCTGCGTAATAAATGAAAGAAAATGTCCTGACTGACTGACTCACTCATCATCGCCAACCCAAAATTATTGAAGTTAGAAACATGAAATTTTGGGGATATGTTCGTTGTATGTATAAAACATCAACTAAGGAAAATTTTTGGATATTCAGGTTCAAAATGGGTGTTAAGGGGGTAAACGTGCATTTCATTAAATAACAATATCTTACGAGTGGTTTCATTTGGGGATGTGATACTTGGCATATAAACTAATCATTAAAAATAAATAGACACGTGTCATGATTTTTCGATGAGGTGAAAGGGACGAAAAGTGGGGGTTGAAAGATTCCTAACGGAGCGTGTATCTCATAAACGACATAGGCGAGGAGTTTGAAACTCAGAGGAAAACAATCAGCTTAAAAATAAATAAATTAATAAATAGGGGTTCGACCGATTTTGGATAAATCCAATTTAAGGGGTCCATGGGGAGGGGTGAAATTCTGGAAGAAAAACGTCCACTAAGGAAGGATATTTGGATATTCACTCTCATCAACCAACCTAAACTATTAAGAAGAATGAAATTTTGGGGATATGTTTGTTGGGTGTCGAAAACGTCTACTAAGGAGGGATTTTTGGATATTCAGGTTCTAAAGGGGTGTTAATGGGGTTAAACCTGCATTTCATTGAATAACAATATGACACGACTATGACGCGAGCGAAGCCGCGGGTACCTGCTAGTTATAAATAAATTTAGATTTTTAAGAAGTGTGTTATTTTCAAAATAATTTCTTACCTTACCTTACTTGTGAATTACCGAGATCAGGGAAGCCAGATATAGACCTAATATTCACCTAGATAGACCCTGAGATAGATTTTCTCGTGCTAATCTGATTTCGGTATTTTACAAAATGTGGTCTTTGGATCTCGGTCCAAGCGGGCATATAAAGTAGAGGTAAAGAAGTTTGGCGCCCGTACTAAGGAGCCACCGAATGGGTCTTTCGAACTTGTTTTTCGAAGAGGCATTCGAGTAGACATGTGAATTTTGTCACTTGTTTCGACAATTGACAAAAATCCAGTATTTTTTTTTTCGAATTAAGGGAGATTGTTAAGTCCATGTTTGAGGACATAGTAAAGTTTGAATTTTGGAATAAGTATTTTGAATATTGCTTAGTAACGACTTTATTTCGTTTGATAGTCTAGCAATTCTTAAGGGAGTTTTATTAAATTAAATATTTTGATATAAATGTTAGAATTGGGAGTTTTTTTGGTTAGATGATAAAAGCACACTTATAGTATCCAGATGGAGGATTTTTGAATTTTGCATAATATTTGTTGGTTGAACGTAAATTAATGAGTAGCTTTTTTTTTCATTAGACATCGACGTAGGGTTTATCTCAATGTATTGTGAATTCTCAAATACTATTAGGCTAGTATATTTTTAATATTAAGGCTTCGTTCATCCTATCCTGTATCCTGTATTTCACTTTGGAAAATAATGGATAAAGTGTTGGAGGTGTTGGCTCGAATAGAGTCAGACGATAAGCAGAGCATCGAGAAGGCTACTCAATTGGAGAACATGTTATTGGAAAATTCCAAAAGGTTGGAGAAACAAATCCAAGAAAATTCTCAATATTTGGAAGGTAGAATAGAAATCAAATTAACTGAGAATTCTAAAACATTAGAAGACAGATTAAATGAAAATTCTAAAACATTAAATGAATCATTTGAATCTAAATTATCTGAAAAGTTATCAGAAAGTTCTAAATCATTAGAAGAAAAGTTGTCAGAGAATTCTAATTCACTTAAATCAGACATTGACAGTAAAATTTTACAGAACTCTAACATTTTGAAGATAGATTAAGTATTAGCACCGAATCTTTGAGAAAAACTTTTGGAAGAAAAGATTGCCGAACATTCCAAAGCTCTTGACAGATTAACCGAAAGTTCACGCCTCATGGATTTAAAAATCATTGGTAATTCAGAAACTCTAAGGTTGGATTTAGCTGAATATTCTAAACTGTTAGAACACCGATTGTCAGAAAGTCTGGTGAAACCATTCGTGGAAAAGTCTAAAATATTTTGGGAAAAACTTGGGGAATTATTTGAAAAATCCAAGAATTTAGAAACTGTTAGAGAAAAACAAAGTTTCACTTGAAACCAAAACTAATGAGAGTATGAAAAGCTTAGAGGACAAATTAGGAAAATCGCATGATAAATTGAAGGGCATGGAGGAAAATTTTGAAAAGCATTCCAGAAGAGTAGCTGATGACTTGGTAAACTTGGAAATCAAAATTACAGAAGAGTGTAATATTACTGCAAGTCTGGTGTTGCAGAAAGTGGCAACCGATTTTCAGGAGACGATTTTAGAACAACTGAAAGGAGATAAGGTGATCCAGGAACTTAGTAAGAATGTAAAAGAAATAGCACTTACTGAGGTCAGAAATTCAATACTGGAGGAAGCAAAAGAGGATGACCAAGAAGTGAGAAGTTCTTTTTCCACACATATCAAGGTGATATCTGAAGATATGGGAAAAATTCAAAAAGATGTGTCTCAAGTGACATCTTGTGAAAATCACGAGACAATAATCGAGAAGTTAGTAAAAGATGTTCAGGAAACGAATGAGAACGTGAGAAATAAAGAAACTGATCCAATAACTAAAGAGTTTGTCAAAAATACAATAGAAGAAATCAGAGGAGAGATGGAACGGAAGACGGATGATTCTGAACTGAAAAGAACAGTAGGAACGTTAGAAGAGAAACTTTCTTTTATATAAATCTCAACTAGAGCAAAGAAATTTGGAAGAGATCTCAACTTTTGAGCTGAATAAGAAGAAAGAGATTTCCAAAGAATTAGAAGATCATAAAAATATGACAAATTCTATTCCTATGGCCATATATAAGGACAAGGATGATAAACCGGGGAAGTTTACCGGAACTGGAAGTATTCCAACAGCAGAATTTCTAAGGAAAGTCAAGGATTACTTCCGGGATTCGAAAATTTCAAAGGAGAGAGAAATTAGAGTTGTGAGCCGATTTTTGGATGAACCTGCACTGGTTTGTTTCAGGGCTTTTAGGTCAAGTTTCCATAATTTCGAAGAATTTTCCAGGGGGCTAATGAGAAAATTTTGCTCGCCAGAAACTCGGCAACAGATAAGGGCGGAGTTGTATGCCAAGAGATATTCGACCTCACAGCCAACGAAGTATTCGGCTTATTTCTCGCAACAATTATCTAAATTGCAATTTCTCGAACCACCAATGCCAGATTTTGAAATGATATCTGCGCTAATTCAACAATTTCCATTAGAGATGCAACGGACACTGATTCCAGCTAATATAGGGAATATGGAAGAATTTGATGAGGTACTGCAGAGGTTAGATCATGCCAATGCACAGTCCTTTCACTTAAGAAGTAGCAAAACTGAAAGTCATACGATAAATGCTGTAATGACTGATCGTCAAAGTCAGACGAATCAACATTGGAACAAACCTAAGGACCATGTTGAAAGCAAGGAATGGAGCAACACTAGGGACGCTCCATATCAAAACAGACCATATGTAAGGCCATACAGATACCAAAAACAGGTGGAATCATTGGAGCAAACCTGGTTTTCAATCGAAACCATATAGTAGGCCACAAAAACAGTATGAAAATCGACAACAACGACAGAGATTATATCATGATAATCAACAACAGAAGAGAGGAACAACGAGGGTAGGAGAATTTCAAACAAGAGGCGAGGGATGATCTTGCCAGGAGATATCAAGATAGCTAGCAATTCCTAGATGAGCAGCACAATAAACCTAGTACTTCCGGGTTGCAGAAGTCGACGGGAGTTGATGAAAAAAACGTCGAAATGTCAATAAGCAGTTACATTTCGAAGATTGTTGAATGGCAAGTAGAAGATGAAGATTTGATAGACTTGAAGGAAGAGAGAATTGGACTAGAGAAAAGATCTAAATTACCTATTATAGAATGTGAAGTTTATGGCATGACAATTCATACACTGATAGATACTGGAGCTATGATTTGTGTAGTTAGTGAGAAGCTCTATGCTTTATGGAAGCTCACAGAAAGTTTAGAGGAAATTCCTGTATCAGGCATCAAGATACAAGGAATTATCCCTAACAAAGTGACTACATGCAAAATACCGTTGTATTTAAGGCTGAAATTTGGAGATTGCTATTTTGAGCACATTTTCGTGGTTATGAAGGACATTATCCATGACATGATCATAGGAAATGATTTTATAACAAAGTACAAGGCTATTATCGATATGAAGTCAGAGACCATGCGATTTCATCAAACTGGAGAGGAAGATTCTGAAGGTGACGAAGAGAAATTCACCGAGGGAAATATCCGATGGTCACAGGTTATTCATAATATTGAGGGAGAAGAAGAAGAAAAAGTAGTCAAAGTGGAGGAAACACCTAAATTGAATAGGATGATACTAGAATTTGAGGACATATTCGATACAAAACCTGGGGAAATTAAGGATTTTGAGTATCACATCCAAGTCAATGATGAAGCCCCTTATCATTGTAGACTTAACCCTATTGCAGATGACCATGGGATGGGATCATTTCCATACCACCAGAATTAGAGCCTAGCAGACAACTCAGAGAAGTGCAAGCGCTGGAGAAAATTCGCAAGCAAGCTGAAAAGAGGGAAAGGAGAGTTCGAAGGAAGAAATTCAGACGACCTCTGAATGTTGGAACTCTTGGTCTTGTAAGGAAACCTGTTACGTCTGACGTCATGAATAGAGTATATTCTAAATTTGCTAGTATATACTACGGCCCGTTCATGATTGCAGAAAATTTTGTTAACGAAGTTATAAACTGATTGAAGAAGAATCTGGTAACGTCGTGGGAAAATTCAACGCGGCAAGTTTGAAGATTTATCGCTCAAGAACCTGACAACAGTAGTAAGGAAAATTAAATAAATATGATGTGTCATATATTTTTTTAATGGCATGAGGGGTGGATGTACCCGGATCGTTCACACGTCCGTGACATGTTGACGTCATTATTATGAAGCAGAGACGTTGGTTTCTTTGAGAGATGAAGCGGCTGATATTTGAATACCACGCTATACCCCACGTCAGGTCAAGACCTGAGGAAAATATCCCTCCGCGCATCTTCTCTCTCTGTCCCTCCGCGCATCTTCTCTCTCTGTCCTGTCTTGTGTTTCCAACATGGCGCGCATCTGATCGAGTGTTTGAATCTACCTTAACAACAAAGACTTTATTGCGTTCGGACCTTTGATTCACTTCAATTACGAATTTATCTACGGCATATTCACTGAACCAAATATGTTTTCCTATCGTGTCGAAACCCGAGGCTCTGTGTTAATAAAAAAAGGATGCTTGTAGTTTTATGTTATCATGCGATTATTTAAAACATTATAACATTGTAAGGCGAGGAATGACACACGAACGATGAGTGATATAAGGAGACGAAATGACGTGTGTCCTTGAACCCCATGAACCAACTAATTGCTTATTTGTCATCCGTCACCATCTTATCTTGCAAAAGATCGAAAGTTGACGGGGAGAAACAGCTGCTTCCTTGAAGGGTTACGACACGTACTCTTGAGAATCCGAAGGCAGAATGACCTACTCTTAGTACAAAGACTTAACTGTAACGTGAAGTGGAGGGTAATTATAAAACAAAATAATAATTATACCGCGCATAGGAAAATAATACTGTCAGGTGTAGGCCTATATGCGTATTAGCCATCATCAAAATGTCATTACAAAACATGGCGAGTAGGCTATATATTTTCGGTTGAGCTGACATAGGCTACTAAGAAGTAAACAATCTCCTATAAATAAGATTAATTAGAATACAACATGTGTATATAACTTACAGATGTTGTCGCTAATCTTCCTCCATTGCTTCTATTCCACTGAGACCGCCGTCCGATGATTCACTACTATTACTATCACCATTAACTTTCACTGTCACTTTCGTCACAGTTGGAATTTCATTCTTGAGAAAAAGAAGAAAGCACTTTCCTACGAATTCCACACAGAACAAAATTCTAAATACTGTGACACATGAACCCCCTTTCCTTGTGACGCCGGCCGACTTCTCGCCGGAGACTCACCATGAGCTTTGAATTCAGCGCGCACCGAGTCAACACTGTATGTCGAAACGCCAGTCAAGTACGCAGTCTTCTTCACCAATTCGTCTACTGTCCACTCTGGATTGTCATCCCTCAACCTACTACAGTATATACATTTAAAATCATTTGTTTGCACCTTTTACTGAACTTCTCCCCACTTTTATTATTTTTGAAGTATTTTGTTGGTGATTCAAGCTTTACAGCTGCAGTTTGAACACGTTGTCTACTTGAAGGAGCCATCTTGAAGTCCGTGCAATCATAACAGTATTACCATCGTTTGAACCTGATTTGCCACAACATTGAATGAGTCGGTTACTCTTTTGCAGCTCAAACAAGGTTTATACAGAACGAAATATAATATAATATCAAATTCGTACTGAATTACTCTGCCTATCGTATAAAATACCACTACAAGCAATATTCGCGCACACAGTTAATCACATGAAAAGCAAGGTTGGTGCAGCTCCCAGTTAACGAGAAAATGATTAATTTATTCATAGATTTATACCAAGGAATTTCTTAAAAGTAATCTAGCCAGTTTATCGAAACATAGCAACATGCGCTGAAACATCTTGTACTGCAAAAACAAGCAGAAAAATTGGGAACTATTTCCTTGGGCGTTAGCCTTTTCACAGACCAGAACATCAAAGGGACCGCTTAGGTCTTGACCTGACGTTCGGTACAGGAGACTCCGAGTGTTGAGGGAAGTATGCAACGTAGGAGCGAGTGACGTGGAACAGTGACGTGAGAGCTTGCCTACGTAATGAAAATAAGTTTTCTAGAATTTCCTTTAGACGGAGGAATGGAACCTAGAAAAGTAGCACAGTTTACTGTCAATTGAATTAGAAGAAATTAGAGCTATCAAGCATGAAAATCCATTCAGTAGAAGCCGAGATACGGAATATAACTTTCTAGAAGGTATACCGCTAGGACTATATAAAGAGCCAGAGAATCGAGACAGTTATGTATTCCATCAGAGCACTTGCTCGAGTGCGCATCTACGATACATCGGGAACGAGTGATTGCGCCGTAATTCTGACCGCCGAAAGGAACTTAGTCGCTGGACGAGTTGTCAGTGGACTTAGTTTATGTCAGGTGAACGAACATTTACAGTATCATCGAAAGACTTAGAATATCTGATGACTTTATGGTCAACTATTCTAACTAGTCAAGTGATGGTGATTTTGTAATACCATTCACAGAAGTTAGCCTACAAATAACAGCATGTTTCTCGTGGTGAAACTGTATATCAGGCTCTTCAATAATACCAGGAAGACTTTATATTTATAGTTCATTTTACGCTGCGACAGGTGTTCCTGTGATAGCAGGCGAATGAAACCGCATTTTCCGGTCATGTGACATGTTCTTAAGTCGAACTTTTCAAGCATATTACAACAGTATAAAATTATACAACAGTGCAACATGTTAGATTGTACCGAGAACAACGGGAGTGTTTTTGAACGAGTTATGTTAAACACTGACATGTGCCGTTAAAACAACTCGAGGGTAGGTGTGATATGGAAGCGAACGAAGTAATATGGAACTGCAGATGGCCATGGGAGGACGCTATGGGAATAGTGAACACCGTAGGACACGCATTACCATCGCATCAAGAATGAAGTAAGCCAACTATATTTGTACTATCCACCAGCCTATAGTAGTATTTGAGAATTCCATTTTTATAGTGTCACTATAAGAAATCAACATATTTATCATAGTTATGAGAACGTCTTATTATATTTGTCCAGAATGACAAATGGAGCGATATTGTAGTCCGACAATTTATTAGTCTATTTTACTACATTGTAAGGACGACAGTCAATTTCATGTGTCTCGACATGAAACAAGGGATAGGAATATTTTTTCTTTAACTCCTATTTAGAGAAGAGGCTCGATTATAACTTGGATTATTTAAATAATTTGATTTATTTATTCATAATAATAAATAAATAAATAAATAAATAAATAAATAATTACTGCATTAATACTCAGAAAGTGAGATGTTATTAATAATCATTTGCAAAGGAGATTTAAACATATATTTATTTATGGATGAAATAGGGCAATAATAATCATTATGATGTTGTAGTGAAGCAACGATGCCTAAATAATATTATTTTTTCCAGTTATAATAATTTCGTGGAAGAATTTAAACAATTGGAAGAGTTTAATAAAAAATACGTTGTTTATTTGTGGAATAGAAGTTTGGATTTATAAATAAATTTAAATGATTTTACGAATGAAGTGAAATAGTAAGAATTTCAGCTCAGTAAAATTTTCAAAAAGCACTAAAAATATTAAATGGAAGAAAAATAAAGCGGCAGGTATTAAATGTATAAATTTAGGGAGAGATTATGTAAATGGGAGGCAAGGAGAAATTGACCAGAATTAAATACATCTTTTCATTGGAAAAATAGTATTGAAGAACACACAGTACAGTGGTAAGACAGATTATTACAAACAGAAAAAAATATAATAAAAAATAATGTTTTGTGGAGAAGAATATTTGAAGTCAAATAATATGATGATTTGTGTGAGTGAATTGTCGACACTTAAAGTTGTGTGGAGTCCGAGGGGTCATCCGAGGGCATTTGTTCCCGTAGTTATGGGCACACATGGTTGTGCATGTGTCATTAGAAGAGCATGTGGGCTCTCAGTTGTAAAAGAAGGGTTAGGCAAATAGACCGCCCCATATTCTAGTCAAATTCTATTGATCTGTCAAACCGCATAGTTAATTTTTTTTTCTGGATCAACTTGAATTTCCAATAGTATGCCTAAATAATTGAAGAACATGAGTTTAGATTTGATGAACCTGTAGTCCGGTGGCTTAACGCCATATATTCAACCAAATGTGCAAATCGAGGTAAAAGCGATTTTATTTTTTAGTTACGTTAAGGGGTCCATAAGGAACGTTTTCAACCACGGAGGCATTCTGTACACCCCCTGGTTTTTTTTACAGCCCCTCAAACATGCAATTGGGCGCGTACCCTTATGTTATGGGTTAAAAATTCCTAATTATTTCTTTATGGGAAAAAATAATAAAATTAGTATCATTTCCAATGTTTCTGAGGGCAAAGAATCCATTTTTGGGATCATTATTCTTGTAGGGGGCGGGGTGTCAAACCCCGTAAAAATTGGTTGATGCGTATCATTTTCAAGGTATTTTGGGGCGCAGAATTCATTTCTGGATTTGGTTTTGTTATAGGAGGTATGGGGTGGAGTCAGTGAATCCCCCGGAGCGGAACTACGGGGGCGGTGCAGACAATGACAGCAAACATCTGCTTATAACGACTCATTTCCAAAGTTTTTAGGGGTGTAGAATTCATTTCCGAGGTCATTTTGTATTTAGGTGATCGAGAGCGGTGGTTTAAAGAATGCTGTTGCAAAAACATCATGCTTGACAGTAGTGTTGTTAAGTATGATTTTATTTTTGGATAATTTGTTTAGTCAAAATACCATACAGTAAAATCAAAATTTCTGACGATAACTTCTTCGAAAATACTATGTACACAAATCGAAGTTACTGGTGCCCTGGAAAAAAAAGAAGTCAATAAAAATTTCGTATTTCTAGAAAGAACAAGAGAAGGTTTCGGTAATAATTAAGAACCGTACTGATACTTCACGTCTCGCAACCACCACATTTACAAAGGGAAGTGCAAGGAAGACCTGCTTTTGCACCACCGCACGGAGTTGTACTGCACGTCGCTCTGCACGAACAGATCACAATTTCTTGGTACACTTTTTGCCGCAGGCGGAATTAGGGTCCATTTTACCTAAAAAACATAAGTTTTTTTGCGGTTAATTTGTTTTTATAAAGAAAAACGAAAGCCATTTATACGAATGCTTGCCTACCTTCCAAGTTACTGGAGTTTCGCTTGTTCTTATCCAACCCTTCTCTAGGTCTAGGGGATCCGAAAGCGACGATGTTTTGTCCAGGCTCCTGCTCCATACGTGCCCTGCTTGCAGAGATGCTCGCAGAGTATGTTGGATGAGAGCGTCGAGGGTTGGGGGATGTTCTCAATCCCCCGTCCTTTTAAACAGAACAAAGTCTTCCTCAACGCGTAGACGCTGTCTTCGTCGCTGCATCGGTCGTAAAGGATCACGACGTACTTCTCCAGTGCAGGTACAGTTTTCTTTACTTCCGCTGGAGTGAGGGGTTGAGACATGGATTTGAAAACTTTGTAGGCTTCTGGAAAAGCTTTCCAGGCTGCCCTGGAAGATCGCTTTCCCTTGCTCCTGAAGGATGACGTCGTATCGCAATCTGTGAAAGCGTGAAACGCCAGCAGCCCAGCACACTTCTCCGGTCCTATGTGATGTGCAATAGCACGGATGTTCATGGATCGTACCTAATCCAACGCACAGCTGTTCACATCCATGGAGATCATCCAGCAAGGCAGTAGCTAACACGACGACGTCGGTGTCTACTGTCCTGATCAAGATTCTACTGCATCCTTGTCTTGCGCCGTCTGCGGCATGTAGAAGCATTCTGCCGTCAGCTTCTTCGTGATTGTAAGGCATCAATCCTGATAAATCGCTTTGGACATTGCACAGAACTCTTTCTTAAAGCGTGACGACAACTTTTCGGGCAAATGCTGTCGTGCTGATGTAATTAGCAAGATACGCGAACAACTCTTGTTTAATCGCATCCCATCTGAAAAAGTCTGACTATTTTTTCGGAAGTTGTTTTGTTGGCTCCATTTCTTGGCCAACACCCTGTCCTCTTTTCATTCATAAAGCAGATTTCTATGATGCACTGACGCGTTCGTCGAACACTATATGAATCATTCGCGCTTTCAAATACGCAGGACTGTTCATGTAAGAAAGGAACTTCCTCCCATAATCGGAATAGGTGCTTCCAGGATCTGGAAGGATGTAATTGACTGCGGCGGCACCATTAATCACCACCATGTCGAAGTCAAGGCACTGCTACGCTGGATTTTTCTCGTCAGGTACCAAGCATGGCTTTCTTTCCAAATCAAAGTTCAACACTTTCAGAGAGTGCTGAAGGGTGGGTGTGATTTTCGTGGCTGAAAAAGACTTCTAGATTGCCCTGACGAGTTTGACATGCTATGTACAGTCTTGAAAATAGGCTACGATCTTCTTTAACCGAGACAATCTGTCGTTCCTTCGAAGATGAAGTCTTTCCGAGAATCTTGCAGTACAACTCGGTGGTGCAAAAGCAGGTCTTCCTTGCACTTCCCTTTGCAAATGTGATGGTTGCGAGACGTGACGTATCGGTAAGGTTCTCAATTATTACTGAAACCTTCACTTGTTCTTTCAAGAAATACGACATTTTATCAACTTCTTTTCTTTCCAGGGCACCAGTAACTTCGATTTGTGTACATAGTATTTTCAAAGAAGTTATCGTCAGAAATTTTGATTTTACTGTATGGTATTTTGATTAAACAAATTATCCAAAGAATAAATAATACTTAACAACACTACTGTCAAGCCTAATATTTTTTCAACAGCATCCTTTAAACCACCGCTCTCGATCACCTAAATACAAAATGACCTCGGAAATGAATTCTACACCCCTAAAAACTTCCCCGGGGGATTCACTGGCCCCACCCCATACCTCCTATAACAAAACCTAGTCCAGAAATTAATTCTGCGCACCAAAATACCTTGAAAATGATACGCATCAACCAAGTATTATGGGTTTTGACCCCCGCCCCATGTAGCACCGTCCCCAATATTGACAGCCCCCAACCCTACCGCCTAGAACACAAACTATCCCAGAAATGAATTCTACACCCCCGAAACCCTTGGAGTTGAATCGTTATAAGCACCAGTTTGCTATCATTGTGTGCACCGCCCCCGTAGTTCCGCCCCCAACGATTCACTGCCCTCACTCCTTACCCCCTAGAACAAAAACTAACCCAGAAATGAATTCTACGCCCCCAAATACCTTGATAATGATATGCATCAACCAAGTTTAACGGGTCTTAA
Source organism: Meconema thalassinum (assembly GCA_946902985.2). NCBI lineage: Eukaryota > Metazoa > Arthropoda > Insecta > Orthoptera > Tettigoniidae > Meconema > Meconema thalassinum. The sequence goes on from OX336390.1 coordinate 348,383,952, forward strand.
CCCCCCGCCACCTGTAGCGCCGCCCCCTGCCCCCGACAAAAAGTGACCCCAAACATGAATTCCTTGCCCTCAAACACATCGGAAATGATACTAATTTTATTAATTATACCCATGAAAATAATTACGAATTTTGAACCCATAAAATAAGGGTACGCGCCCCATCACATGTTCGGGGGGCTGTAAAATATTAACCATGGGGTGTACAGACTGCCTCCGTGGCTGAAAACGTTCCTAATGGACCCCTTAACGTAACTAAAAATAAAATCGCTTTTAGCTCGATTTGCACAATACTTCCCTCAAGCCACCGGACTACTGACCGAGGAAAAAAAAATATCAAGAAAATGAATAGTTGCAAATGCAAAAATAAAATAAATAATCGAAGATATTTTTATTTTGTGCTTGGAATAATAACAGTGGAAATGAGCACTAAATATTCACAATATGAGACGGTGAGAAACTTGTTGTAAATAAATTGATAAGAAATTTTGAAATGAATATTAATATTAATAATAAATTCTATGATTAACATTTATTTTGCGTGAGATATTATGTAAATTTTCGGAATGAGAAAAGTTTTGATGAAAGAGATAATGAATTAATCCACTGATAGTGGATAACAACAATTTATATTGTTAACAACAATTTATGCTAATGTTTATAATAAATTTTGAAATGAGTAAATTTAAATTTTGTTTATATTGAAGCAAATGAATATGAGAAAGAAAAAGATTTATTTTTCAAATAATTATGATAATGAAAAATTTATAAACAATTTTTGTTCTTGGAAACAAAAATTTTACAAACACAATAATATTAACATTCGACTTTATATTAGGCGAATCTTGATATGAGGTTGTTATTATACTTCAATGAAACAGTGTTTTTTTTTGAAACATCATCGAATTAACCAAGTGATAATTTTTCAAAATATCAATTCAACGTGTACTTGAACAATCAATGCAAATCTTCAGGAAAGTGAAACTACAAATATGTAAATAGAGGGATCACTCGAACTCTTTATTGAATAGTGATTACCCAATTGTAAATACTTAGGAGTTTTCGTTTTTGTTGATATCAAAATGGACTACTAATTTTCTGAATATTAATTCTGCGAAGTTCAAGGGTATTTTTGGGACTTGATTTTTTATGTGTGATTTCTTTTTTGTGTTTTTGAGGTTATTGCCAGTCAATTTAACATTTCAATCTATATATATAAAAATCAATTTTACGTGATAGTTTGTCTGTCTGTCTGTCTGTCTGTGGGTGTGTATGTCTCCTATGCGTTCATATACCATTCATCCGATTGCGATGAAACTTGGGTGAGATGATGAGTACACTCCAAGGAAGGTTTCTGACTTAGTAAATCCATTTTACAATAGGTAGCGCACGCGTAGATTCAACAAATGGGCGACGATGCGCGAAGCGTTCCAACCAAGTCCCGTATGTGTTCATATACCATTCGTCCGATAGCGATGAAACTTGGGTGAGATGTTGTATACACTTACGTGAAGGTTTCAAAATTAGTGAATACATTTTACAGTAGATAGCGCACGAGTAGATTCAACAGATGAGCGACGACACGCAAAGCATTTCAACAAAGTCCCGTATGCATTCATATACCATTCGTCCGATAGCTATGAAACTTGCGCAAAATGTTGTGTACAATTCAGGGAAATCTTCTGGTTTAGTAAATCCACTTTACAATAGGCATCGCACGAGTAGATTCAACATATGAGCTACGACGCGCGAAGCATTTCAACAAAGTCACGTATGCGTTCATATACCATTCGTCCGATAGCGATGAAACTAGGCTGAGATGTTGTGTGCAATCCAGGAAAGATTTTTGGCTTAGTAATGAACCCTTTAGTATTGCAGTGGTTATATGCAAGAATCTTGATCAAGGGGTCGCGCCCAGTTCCTAGTGTGATGTTTACGTTCGCCAAACAACATGCTCTACTGAGGGAAGGGTCATAGGATTAAAACTATAATTAAGAAAGGAAGTGACAAGACGTAAAATAATAACATAATTTAATGACTATTTGTGCAAAAAAAATGAATATAGACAACAACAATAATATTCCCCCCTGAATCTTCCCATGACAGAAATATCTATCAACGTTGAGGAGTCAGACGGATCTCCCCCTCATAAAAATGTGGATCCAAGTTCCACTAACTTGCATTGGGATATTATGTACGCGTAATGACTAACTACGAGGACTGAGTACTTGGATGACTGTTCATTTACATCGGGTAATAGCCACGATGCTTACGAACAATCATCTCGTAAATCAACGTTTACGGATATAGGACACAACACTAATAAAACCCTTAAAATCAATGCTGACACACAATCTAAAATCTAATATTTACAGGAATCTCCCTCGAGACCCTCCTTCAGTGCGATGACGCATCTGACAAATGAGCTGCCAACACGGCCAATTGCTCGATACACAAACAAGGAAAAGACAGCATCGCACCTGACTGCACGGGTCACTAATACGGAATATAAACATGGAATGGAACCAACAACTACAAAAGCCTCACCGGCTGAGATTACCTTATATGAACAAAAATGCACGTTAAGCTAACGCTTCGGAGATTATAGTGATTCGTAGGCAACTCCCATTTATTTAAACAATTTTTATCATTGATCAGTTCTTATTCTGTATTTCAAGTAACTTTACGGAGCCAACAAGCACTCCACTAATGACCTCGATGCAATCCTTTCAGCCCGCCTTGTGAAAACAGCTTCCCCCCTTCCTCAATTCTTGTCATCGTCCAGCTCCAGTGTGTAAAAATAACTTGACCAACTGTCCCGTTATCTCGTAGAATCAACAGCAACAAATCTCAACCACATAAACATATGGTAAGACATTAATCGATATAGCCACATATGTCCTCGCAAGGTAACGATATGGACTCGGCAGCAAGCTGACAGAAATCAGTCTACGCTGAAATTCCCGCTTGTAATGACCAATAAAATACACACACACACACTGCTGGGATTGACATAACACTTTTCACACAGGTCGGTTGAATCAGATGCTCACAATCTATTTAAGAAAATTAAAATCTACGAGAGAGCTGACTGCTCCTCGCCACAACTCACATTGCTCGAACGGCAATAAACTCACTGAATCTGATCAATAATAAATATTACAAAGATTAATTTACCCTCCAATCTACTGTATGATTATATTAATTCAGTCCTACTTCTGAAACACAACATATCTCCGAGAGACGTTTCTTAACCGCATTGCGTGCACATATGCAAACACGGTTGTCCACATAGCCACGTTAGTTAATACAAACAAACAAGAACTTACGACTACGAAAAATTGTACGAGCTGTTTCCATGCAAAAGGTGTGTCAGGCCAAAACTAAATACACTACGTTAATCAACACAAGCAAGATATTTACAAACAAAATATGTCCCATATACCATAAGTTAACTTGTCAGATAATAAGAATATTATTCAGTACTCATCCTCGGCCAGTCACCGTCAGCGAACATCTCCAGCCATCTCCCTACTTAATGCTGCTTAGCTCATCTCAAACATCTCGACGGAGTGTTGACAGTTCCAAACTTCTTCCAGGATAAGCGATGTCATCTCTCGTGCTGATGCAAAAAGTTATAGATTATTACACACTCGATATCTGCCTACTAAATTCACCGTTTTAGGTACTTATTTCCCCAGAACAGTCTGTTGGCGAATTGTCGATGATACTGTCCCTACAAAATAGTACTGTGACTATCTATCACACTGAATTTACAACACATTTGTATTAATAAAAATCTGTGTCCTCATGACACGCAAAGTACAAGTGCCTACGTCCTCAGACGCGCAAAATATAACAATAACCTGAGTCTCCGACACACAATGTAGTAGTAACCTACGTACTCAGACGCACAAATGTAATAATAACCTGTGTCTTCCGACACACAAAATGTAATAATTTGTCTTGGCTCTTCACGCCACTTATAAATGAACTGGCCCTAGGTATCGATAAGGGGGGAAATTATATAAAAATTTCTCAAAATAATAGTGGTACAGGAATGAAACAAATATCACTGAACTCGTAAAATTGCGCAGGTCAAGAATATGCCCATTAATTCTAGAATCGATCGTAGAGATGTTGTCTAGCCGATCTCCCGCGTTAATGCTAGCTATCGCGTGCCCAAGCTAGACTTGGCGCGTTCGTAAGCATTCATCTCTCATTGGTTCCACTTTTTCGTTAACTTCGCGGTTTTTATCAGACCTCGGCCTCGTAGGAGTGTCCAGTAGTACCATCAGCCACTCACGTTACTGCATTATATATTTTTAGGCGCGAATAGTACAATGAACATGCCATAAGCGTGTCTCACCACGCGTCCCTTCTATTTTGAGGTAGCCACCACCTGTCCTTCTGAAACATTGCTAGGCTCTTTCTTTCCACAATCCTTAAGTATTTAGCCTTTTGTCACACTGCTGCAGGTATGTCCCTACTGTCTCCAACAAATGCTTGAAGTTTCCTCATCTTCGTCTGGCTATTTCATGACGCTGGTGGAAACATTAATTAATTGTAGAATTAAAACATCGAATCATTTATCCATCAGAGGATAAAGGGTTCACAACTCCTTCACTCACAAAATTTCGAACTTAGGTTAAAGTCGATAATTTTTAAAAGACTTCCGTAGGCCAATTTGTTTTATTTCAGAATCTCCCCTTTTCTAATACTTGGTCTAGCCGCTCCTGTCTTGAATGGCATTTACTCGTTTTATTTCCTGCTTGGACCTCACCCTTTCAGCTGCTTGCATGACGCGCTGATGCCTTAGGCAACACTCTGCCCGTCTCGTTAATGTTTGTCAACACCATCTCCAATTCCTCCTTCACGTGCCGTACTCAACTGCCCCACGTCCACTTGGTTGATATAGGACGTCCATATATTTAAAGTGCATCATTATTTCGGCGCTCCCATGGTTCACTTCTTCGATACGTTTTTAAATTGGCTGCATTGTAGACCGACATTGTTCCTGTGCTTAACTCTTTCACTCTGTATGCATTATTTCCTAGGTTTCTTACAATAGAATAGGGCCCTATGAACCTTTCACAGAATTTGCTGAAGATCTTCTTCTCTGGATCCGATGTAGCGGGTCGTTTCACCAAAATGAGCTGGTTGATTTCTAGATCACGGTGAAATCTCTTATTTCTCACTCGCCGTAATCTGCGATCTGCTTGTTTTCTCATGTAACTCCTCCAAGAATTCCCGGTCCTTCGGTGTTAACTCCAAGTGTTGTACCATCGCTGTTTCTTCAACATCAGGCTCTGGGTTCCTGCTGAGTGCATCCGGAATCACGTTCATCTTCCCTGGACAATGTTCAATCTCAATGCTAAACTGCTGAATATATATAGACCAACGTGTCACACGTTCGCTTGCCATTGACGTCTTAAACAAGAATGTTAGTGCTTTGTGATCAGTCCTGACAACAATGGGGTAACCATAAATTATTCGTTTCCATTGTTGTAGCGCATGAAGGATGGCCAACAGCTCTAGTTCCGTTACAGTATAATTGCGCCCGTGCTTACGCAATTTTCGGCTGACAAATGCCAAATATGTTTTATGTTGCAGGTTAGCTGGATCTTCTTGGTAGAGCATGGCACCTATACCAATTAGTGAAGCATCCGCTTGGATTATAAATTTGTGCTTGAAATCTGGATATCCTAACTTAATGCAGTTTTCCAGTAGCTGTTTTGTTGCTTGGAACGCCTTCTCGCATTCCGCATTCCACAACCATTTATTATTCTTTTTTAGCATTTCCTGCATTAGAGCTACAGTCTCCGTGTAACCTGGACAGTTTTCCTTAAAGAATCCCGTTACGCCTAAGAAAGCCCGAATGTGCTTGACTCTCGTTGGTGTAGGGAAATTCTTTATCGCTTCGATCTTAGCTGGGTTTGGCTTCACTCCCTCCTTGTCAATGATGTTACCCAAATATAAGATCTCGCTCTTGAAGAAATGCGATTTCTTCAGGTTTACTTTGAAATTTGATGCATTAAGGTTGCCTAATACTTTATCTAAATTTTCCATGTGAATTTCAATGTTGTCGGATGCCAGCAGAATGTCTTCAATGTAGCGCACCGTCATCTCCTTAACTTCCTCGGTTAGATTTCGATCCAGGGCTCGGATTAAAGCACAGCCCGCTGTTTTGACTCCGAAAGGCATTTGGACGAAGCAGAACGTTTGGTTATCGAATAAGAAGCCAGTTAGAAGCTGTGACTTCTCATCCAATTCAATATGGTGGAAACTGGACGTCAAATCAACTGATGAATAAATGCTCTTGTTCTTAAAACCTTTTAGTACGTCTCTGATAATTGGCGCTCTGTCATACTCAGGAAAAATGAGTCTCATGTTGAGATTTCTGGCATCTAAACAAAGTCTAATAGATCCATTTGGTTTTGTGACTGCCAAAATCGCATTTAGATAAGGTGTAGGTGTCTTCCTTATCTCTCCAGCTTGTAACATCTCATCTATAATGACCTTAACTTGACCGCGATATTTTTCAGGAATTGGGTACAACCTGCTTTTGAACGGTGACCAATCCTCGACTTGCATTGAATATTTGAAATTTAATATTTTCCCAGGTACTGTATCAAATACTGTTTTGTGCTTCCTTAAAATCTCTTCCAATTGTTTTCTGTGTTCACCCCCAAGTTGAATGTCATTGAGCCGCTCCTGTAGTAACTCTTCAAATTGTGCATCACTGTCATCTCCTTCCGTTAATAAAGACCATATCTCCTGGGATTCACTCTCCTCATCTAGTTCCACAACAGCTCCTTCTATGATGTTATCTTCTGCCTTTCGTATCTCCTCTTCCGTCTCTTCCGATATTGCTTCCAATGCCCAAGAATTTACATCTCTTCCGGTAGTGATTTCATCCATATGCAATCCCACGTTCTTCAGTTGATCATACTCTCTAAAACTGACTGTGTTCTTGTGCAAATCTATCACTGCTTGATAGTCACAAATGAAATTTGCACCAAGAATTATATTGAAATTCATCTTTGCCATGATAATGAACGTTTGCCCAAAAGTGTGTTCCAATATGTTCAGCTCTAAGTATGCCTGACGTTTACAAGTGACGGTGCGTTCAGGAATAACACCCCTCACTTTGAGTTGTGGTACGGGAATCACAGGAATATTCTGACTCCGTCCCAACTCTCGAACCAAGGCCTCCGATACCAGACTGATCTGCGACCCCGTATCCAATAAACATCTTATATTAATTCCACCAATCCTCGCGTAAATAATGGGTAACTGCCTAATTTCATCGTTCCGTGGTTTCACCGTCTCCTCCAGGCAATCTTCTGGCAAAGCAATCCATTCTTGTATGTTCGCTACTATCCATCCATCTTCAATTTCCGACTGTTGCGTTTGTAGACTGTCTCCTTTATCCAAATGTAGCATTTTTTTTAGCTCCGCTGCGACTCCCGTCATCATTTTGTCGCCCCCGCCCCCGATATTCCTCTTGTCTCAGTAGACTTCCAGCTTCCTCAGAATGTGTGTCTGGATTCTTCATGTTCCCAATGGCTTTCTCCCATCGTCCTTGCTCTCCACCTTGACTAGCGTGTAATTCCTCTAGGTAATTTTGTGATTGAGCGTGCCTATCATCCCAGTCATTTCGATAATTACGTGCCTCTCCTTGATTTTGATCTCTCCTTCCTTTCCATCTTTGATTCCCATTGTAATTACCGTATCTTCCATAAGGCCCCTCATTTCTTCGATTTTCATGCCATTGCTGATACCCTCTCTGTTGATATCTATTGTTGCCTTGATATGACCTATTGTTATAGTTATTCTCGTTACGCTGGTACGGTCTGTTTTCTACCTCTTCCTGATTTCGCCTAGGTGTGGATGTGCTTGTATTTGTACCCTGCGTTTTAGTGTTCGCCTGTTTTGGTTTTATGACCTCTGTCGTATTTACTAACTCCAGTTGTCTTCCTCCTCTATAATGATTATGAGATGTAGTCTCATCTATCTGGCGTAATATCTGCTCTGCATGTAAGGCCGTACTCACGTTCGCTGCGACTAGTACTTGTTGCACGTTGACTGGTAATTGCCGCGCTATAGTCATCACCAGATCCGCTTCATTTAAAGGGTAATCAAGGTCGCGAAATTTTAGCATTTGCATGTTAAAGAAATCTGAGTATTTCGTCTGCTGGGTAGTTTGGTATTTCCTAGAGTAAAGCTCCATTCTTAAACTTTGTTGTAATGCCGGAGATCAGTATTTGCGCAGAAACGCGATTTTAAAATCTGCCATAGTTCCAAATGTATATTTGAAGCTTAAAAACCATGTAAGGACATTTCCTGAAAATATCTCTCCATCATCCTTAACCTACGTGCTTCAGGTACCCCAGTGTCATTGTAATGATCTTCAATTTCTTTAATAAAGGCTTTAGGTGTCACCCCTGAATTCTCCGTGTACTTCTGCGGTTTATAATCGTTCGAGCGAATTACTTGGATAAGTTGTGTGGGCTGATGACCGTCCTGTGGCGTGGAACTCCTTTCAATATTCTTGCGAAACCCCTCCGTGTTTGTCGTTAATGGGCTCTCTGTCTGAGTTTGACCTCCTGCTGTGGTCGTCCCCTCCGGGCTATTTGAGTCGTCCTGCTTATCTTTCATTGTTCCCGTTTTAAATATCAAGGATTGTTCTATCGACCTCAGTTCAGCTTTAATGATCCTGTCTGTTTGTTCTTTAAGTTTACTCTTAATTTCTTGTTCTAATGCTTGAATACGAGTATGATTTTCGCCTACTGTCTTAAGGATGGTTGATCTTTCCTCTTTAGAATCGATATTCATTTTTCGCCAATCTTTTCTTATTTGCTCCTTAATTGTGCTTACTTTCTCCTCAATCTGGCTTTTAGTGTCATCCTGATTGCTTTCTATCTGGCTCAGCCTCTCCTCCAATCTCGCGCTATTTTCGTCGATGGTACACTTTAATTGATCCTGATCCGCTTCTAGGCTTTTCCATTGCTCCGCTGATTTTATTTCGAGACGGTCCATATCTTTAATTATGCCGGATATATTTTCATCTACCGCTGATAATTGTTGCTGAATGACCTTGCCGCTTTTTTCCATTTCCTTAAATCGTCCTTCCATCTTATCCTGAGCTATCTTGACCTAGCTCGTACTCATTTTGCATGCCAGTTCAATTTGCTCTAATTTACCTAACACCGTTTCATCCCGAATGCTAAGTTTTTGATCAAAAATAATTTCCATTTTCTTAATCTGATCTAATTGTTTTTCATTGTTTTTACTAACATCTAGGGCCAGCAATACCATCTGTTGATTAGTGTGATCCTTCATCTCTGCGGTTAACGAAGCTAATTGGTTCGTGTTTTTAACATTCTGCGCCTCTAACTGCGAATTTATAGTGTCATTGATTTCACTTTTTAATAATCTAGCTTGTTCCGTCTGATATTCATTTTGTTCAATCCTACTGTTGTTTAATTGTGCCCGCAATGATTCACTTTGTTCAGATAGTTTAGTGTTTAGTGATTCACTTTGTTCGGATAGTTTAGTTTTTAGTGATTTACTCTGCTCAGACAATTTGTTTATAGACTCACTTTGTTCTAACATACTATTGTTCATTTGTTCAGATAATTTCGCGTTTAATGCTTCACTTTGTTCAAACATACTATTGTTTATTTGTTCAGATAATTTCGCGTTTAATGCTTCACTCTGTTCTGATAGTTTAGTGTTTAATGATTCACTCTGTTCAGATAGTTTAGTGTTTAATGATTCACTCTGTTCAGATAGTTTAGTGTTTAATGATTCACTCTGTTCAGATAGTTTAGTGTTTAATGATTCACTCTGTTCCGCCAATTTGGTGTCCAACAATTCCTGTGTCCTCCTAGCCGCATTTTCAATGATTTCTTGAATCTGTTCTACTGTTGCCATGTTATACACTTTATATGAGACATTAGGGAAATGGCATAAAGCAATGCCCCCTGACACACACATTCAATCCCAATGCACATTTAATTTCTTTACCTTACTCAGTTCATTTATATTTTACATTTAATCCCACTAGTCGATTGCATCTCTGAGTGGTTCTAATTTTACTCAATTTAATTTAAACTCAAACACATATTCAGTCATTAAATTGCTATCCTGATCTGATATTAACACTGACTAATTAACAAAGTATTAATTGTCATTTAAGGCTACCAGCCTCCTAACTTTTTCATGAGTTTGACTTTCTAAACAAATCTAGTTTTAACTTTAATCATTGGGCGCCCGGTATCACGTATATTACTTTTACTTTAATTCAATAGACAAAAACGTGAACCGTATTTTACATTGCAAACTCCCGATTTTAATTTATATTTCACACAGTTGGCGGTATCCTCTTCGCCTCAACTACTTTTAATAAAATATCACTTTCCGGTGATTAAAATACTGTCATATCTGCCTCCACTTGTGGCATGCCAGTTTTATTCAAATACGCCAACTAAATGTGTTCCAGCAGCAAACCAGCAACAAAAATACCCCTTCATTGTTGCGTCAGTTTGTAAACCCAACTACGCTTACATTGACATGTGCAATTTCTTTGCCGCTACACCACAGTGAACCGCCCCACGCTTGGCCGCGCCAGTTTGCCTCCTATGAACCCTTTAGTATTGCAGTGTTTATATGCAAGAATCTTGATCAAGGGGTCGCGCTCAGTTCCTAGTGTGATGTTTACGTTCGCCAAACAACATGCTCTACTGAGGGAAGGGTCATAGGATTAAAACTATAATTAAGAAAGGAAGTGTCAAGACGTAAAATAATAACATAATTTAATGAATATTTGTGCAAAAAAAATGAATATAGACAACAACAATAATATTCCCCCCTGAATCTTCCCATGACAGAAATATCTATCAACGTTGAGGAGTCAGACGGATCTCCCCCTCATAAAAATGTGGATCCAAGTTCCAATAACTTGCATTGGGATATTATGTACGCGTAATGACTAACTACGAGGACTGAGTACTTGGATGACTGTTCGTTTACATCGGGTAATAGCCACGATGCTTACGAACAATCATCTCGTAAATCAACGTTTACGGATATAGGACACAACACTAATAAAACCCCTTAAAATCAATGCTGACACACAATCTAAAATCTAATATTTACAGGAATCTCCCTCGAGACCCTCCTTCAGTGCGATGACGCATCTGACAAATGAGCTGCCAACACGGCCAATTGCTCAATACACAAACAAGGAAAAGACAGCATCGCACGTGACTGCACGTGTCACTAATACGGAACATAAACATGGAATGGAACCAACAACAACAAAAGCCTCACCGGCTGAGATTACCTTATATGAACAAAAATGCACGTTAAGCTAACGCTTTGGAGATTATAGTGATTCGTAGGCAACTCCCATTTATTTAAACAATTTTTATCATTGATCAGTTCTTATTCTGTATTTCAAGTAACTTTACGAAGCCAACAAGCACTCCACTAATGACCTGGATGCAATCCTTTCAGCCCGCCTTGTGAAAACAGCTTCCCCCCTTCCTCAATTCTTGTCATCGTCCAGCTCCAGTGTGTAAAAATAACTTGACCAACTGTCCCGTTATCTCGTAAAATCAACAGCAACAAATCTCAACCACATAAACATATGGTAAGACATTAATCGATATAGCCACATATGTCCTCGCAAGGTAACGATATGGACTCGGCAGCAAGCTGACAGAAATCAGTCTACGCTGAAATTCCCGCTTGTAATGACCAATAAAATACACACACACACACTGCTGGGAATGACATAACACTTTTCACACAGGTCGGTTGAATCAGATGCTCACAATCTATTTAAGAAAATTAAAACCTACGAGAGAGCTGACTGCTCCTCGCCACAATTCACATTGCTCCAACGGCAATAAACTCACTGAATCTGATCAATAATAAACATTACGAAGATTAATTTACCCTCCAATCTACTGTCTGATTATATTAATTCAGTCCTACTTCTGAAACACAACATATCTCCGAGAGACGTTTCTTAACCGCATTGCGTGCACATATGCAAACACGGTTGTCCACATAGCCACGTTAGTTAATACAAACAAACAAGAACTTACGACTACGAAAAATTGTACGAGCTGTTTCCATGCAAAAGGTGTGTCAGGCCAAAACTAAATACACTACGTTAATCAACACAAGCAAGATATTTACAAACAAAATATGTCCCATATACCATAAGTTAACTTGTCAGATAATAAGAATATTATTCAGTACTCATCCTCGGCCAGTCACCGTCAGCGAACATCTCCAGCCATCTCCCTACTTAATGCTGCTTAGCTCATCTCAAACATCTCGACGGAGTGTTGACAGTTCCAAACTTCTTCCAGGATAAGCGATGTCATCTCTCGTGCTGATGCAAAAAGTTATAGATTATTACACACTCGATATCTGCCTACTAAATTCACCATTTTAGGTACTTATTTCCCCAGAACAGTCTGTTGGCGAATTGTCGATGATACTGTCCCTACAAAATAGTACTGTGACTATCTATCACACGGAATTTACAACACATTTGTATTACTAAAAATCTGTGTCCTCATGACACGCAAAGTACAAGTGCCTACGTCCTCAGACGCGCAAAATATAATAATAGCCTGTGTCTCCCGACACACAATGTAGTAGTAACCTACGTCCTCAGACGCACAAATGTACTAATAACCTGTGTCTTCCGACACACAAAATGTAATAATAACCTACGTCCTCAGACGCACAAAATGTAGTAATAACCTGTGTCTTCCGACACACAAAATGTAATAACAACCTACGTCCTCAGATGCACAAAATGTAATAATAACCTACGTCCTCAGACGCACAAAATGTAATAATAACCTGTGTCTTCCGACACACAAAATGTAATAATTTGTCTTGGCTCTTCACGCCACTTATAAATGAACTGGCCCTAGTTATCGATAGGGGGGGAAATTATATAAAAAATTCTCAAAATAATAGTGGTACAGGAATGAAACAAATATCACTGATATAACAGCTTAGGCTTTCACGGCCGGCGTTCATAATTAAATACAAGTTTTTCGGGCTTGTAGGCCGTGGTCCAGACAGGATATCTCCCGACGTTTCACCGGAAACTGCGTCCGGCATTATCAAGGGTTCCGCTTCTTTCCTTGGTCAGCAGTGGAATGAGGAAGAGGCTTGAAATAATGGGTAACGGTTTGTAGTGGGGTATTGTTGTTTGAATATGACTGTTGGTTGGGTGGATCTTGGCGATGAACTAACGGCTGGAAGGTAGTTTGGATCTTCAAATTAGCATGGTGAGCCGAGCGTTCTCTTCGCATTCCGGCTGGACCGTCTGATCTCACGTACATGTTGCGGGGTGCGGTGCGTGCTCCGGCTTCGGCGACCGAGCTTGTGAGGGTCAGGTGTTCCCTGCGCGACTGCCGGGCTGTAGCGGGGAGGTTCTTCAGGTTGACGTGTGAGTGATTTCTTGGCCTTGGTGTTCCTAAGAGCCGGGATCCATGTATTACGCACACGTTCAATTTCTTCCTTCCGATTGAAATTGTCGGGGTGTTTGAAGATTTCTATGGCTTCCCGTTGCAGCCTGGCGTGGTAGTGAGTGGTCGTGGAGAGTATCTCCGTGTCCCCGTACTGTACATCGTGACCGGGCAAGAGAGAATGCTCAGCGACTGACGATTTCTCAGTTTGACCCAGGCGGCTGTGTCTGTTATGTTCCTTGAGTCTGGTGGTCACGCTCCTCTTCGTCGTTCCTATGTACACCTTCCCACAGGAACACGGGATTCTGTAGACACCTGCAGTGGAGTGTGGGTGGCGCTTGTCTTTAGCGGATCGCAGCAAGTCCCGGATTTTGGCGGTGGGTTTATAAACCGTCTTCACCCCATAGGTCTTCAGTAATTTGCCTATCCTGTCCGTCACCTTCTTCACGTACGGCAGGAATGCGGTGGCCACCGGAGTTTCCTCAGAATCTTTCCTCGTGCTCCGGCGCCTGGGATGAGAGGCTCGCTCAATCTCCTTATTGCTGTATCCGTTGGCGCATAGGGCCCTCTTTATATGTTTCACCTCTTGGTTGAGGGTGGATGGCTCACAGATTCTCCTAGCACGGTCTACCAATGTTTTAATAACTCCGTGTTTCTGTCGGGGGTGATGATTGGATGTCTTGTGTAGATACCGGTCCGTGTGTGTGGGTTTCCGGTATACGGTGTGCCCCAAGCGCAGGTCATTAGTCCTGGTGATCAGCACGTCAAGAAAGGCCAGGCAGTTGTCTTTCTCCTTCTCCATAGTAAATTTTATGCTGGTGTTGAGGCTGTTAAGGTGGTCCAGGAAACGTTCCAGCTCTTCCTCTCCGTGGCTCCAGACTACGAAGGTATCGTCAACATAACGTAGCCATACTTTCGGTTTGAGGGGTGCAGTCTCGATCGCCAACTGCTCGAACTTTTCCATGTAGAAGTTCGCAATCACAGGGCTTAGTGGGCTACCCATGGCGACTCCCTCTATTTGCTCGTAGAAGTTCTCGCGCCATAGGAAGTAGCTCGTGGCGAGGCAGTGGCGAAACAAGTCAGTGATGTCTTCCGTGAAGAGCTCGGCAATCTGGTTTATGGATTCTTTCATATGAAAGAATCCATAAACCAGATTGCCGAGCTCTTTCATATGAAAGAATCCATAAACCAGATTGCCGAGCTCTTCACGGAAGACATCACTGACTTGTTTCGCCACTGCCTCGCCACGAGCTACTTCCTATGGCGCGAGAACTTCTACGAGCAAATAGAGGGAGTCGCCATGGGTAGCCCACTAAACCCTGTGATTGCGAACTTCTACATGGAAAAGTTCGAGCAGTTGGCGATCGAGACTGCACCCCTCAAACCGAAAGTATGGCTACGTTATGTTGACGATACCTTCGTAGTCTGGAGCCACGGAGAGGAAGAGCTGGAACGTTTCCTGGACCACCTTAACAGCCTCAACACCAGCATAAAATTTACTATGGAGAAGGAGAAAGACAACTGCCTGGCCTTTCTTGACGTGCTGATCACCAGGACTAATGACCTGCGCTTGGGGCACACCGTATACCGGAAACCCACACACACGGACCGGTATCTACACAAGACATCCAATCATCACCCCCGACAGAAACACGGAGTTATTAAAACATTGGTAGACCGTGCTAGGAGAATCTGTGAGCCATCCACCCTCAACCAAGAGGTGAAACATATAAAGAGGGCCCTATGCGCCAACGGATACAGCAATAAGGAGATTGAGCGAGCCTCTCATCCCAGGCGCCGGAGCACGAGGAAAGATTCTGAGGAAACTCCGGTGGCCACCGCATTCCTGCCGTACGTGAAGAAGGTGACGGACAGGATAGGCAAATTACTGAAGACCTATGGGGTGAAGACGGTTTATAAACCCACCGCCAAAATCCGGGACTTGCTGCGATCCGCTAAAGACAAGCGCCACCCACACTCCACTGCAGGTGTCTACAGAATCCCGTGTTCCTGTGGGAAGGTGTACATAGGAACGACGAAGAGGAGCGTGACCACCAGACTCAAGGAACATAACAGACACAGCCGCCTGGGTCAAACTGAGAAATCGTCAGTCGCTGAGCATTCTCTCTTGCCCGGTCACGATGTACAGTACGGGGACACGGAGATACTCTCCACGACCACTCACTACCACGCCAGGCTGCAACGGGAAGCCATAGAAATCTTCAAACACCCCGACAATTTCAATCGGAAGGAAGAAATTGAACGTGTGCGTAATACATGGATCCCGGCTCTTAGGAACACCAAGGCCAAGAAATCACTCACACGTCAACCTGAAGAACCTCCCCGCTACAGCCCGGCAGTCGCGCAGGGAACACCTGACCCTCACAAGCTCGGTCGCCGAAGCCGGAGCACGCACCGAACCCCGCAACATGTACGTGAGATCAGACGGTCCAGCCGGAATGCGAAGAGAACGCTCGGCTCACCATGCTAATTTGAAGATCCAAACTACCTTCCAGCCGTTAGTTCATCGCCAAGATCCACCCAACCAACAGTCATATTCAAACAACAATACCCCACTACAAACCGTTACCCATTATTTCAAGCCTCTTCCTCATTCCACTGCTGACCAAGGAAAGAAGCGGAACCCTTGATAATGCCGGACGCAGTTTCCGGTGAAACGTCGGGAGATATCCTGTCTGGACCACGGCCTACAAGCCCGAAAAACTTGTATTTAAATATCACTGAACTCGTAAAATTGCGCAGGTCAAGAATATGGCCATTAATTCTAGAATCGATCGTAGAGATGTTGTCTAGCCGATCTCCCGCGTTAATGCTAGCTATCGCGTGTCCAAGCTAGACTTGGCGCGTTCGTAAGCATTCATCTCTCATTGGTTCCACTTTTTCGTTAACTTCGCGGTTTTATCAGACCTCGGCCTCGTAGGAGTGTCCAGTAGTACCATCAGCCACTCACGTTACTGCATTATATTTTTTTTAGGCGCGAATAGTACAATGAACATGCCATAAGCGTGTCTCACCACGCGTCCCTTCTATTATGAGGTAGCCACCACCTGTCCTTCTGAAACATTGCTAGGCTCTTTCTTTCCACAATCCTTAAGTATTTAGCCTTTTGTCAAACTGCTGCAGGTATGTCCCTACTGTCTCCAACAAATGCTTGAAGTTTCCTCATCTTCGTCTGGCTATTTCATGACGCTGGTGGAAATATTAATTAATTGTAGAATTAAAACATCGAATCATTTATCCATCAGAGGAAAAAGGGTTCAGTAAATCCCTTTAAAAATAGGTAGAGCACGAGTAGAATCAACAAATGAGCGACGACGCGCGAAGCGTTTCGACAACGACCCGTATACGTTCACATACCATTCATCCGATTGCGATGAAACTTGGGTGAGATGTTGTGTGCACTCCAGGGAAGGTTTCTGGCTGAGTACATCCATATTACAATACGTAGCGCAAGATTAGAATCAACAAATGAGCGACGACACGCGAAGCGCTTCAGCCAAGTCCCGTATGCATTCATATACCATTCGTCCGATAGCTATGAAACTTGGGTGAGATGTTGTGTACACTTCATGGAAGGTTTCTGGCTTTGTAAATCCACTATACAATAGGCAGCGCACAAGTAGATTCAACAAATGAGGGACGACGCGCAAAGCGTTTCAACAAAGTCCCGTATAAGATCATATTGCCTACCATTCTGCCGTTAGCGGTGAAATTTGGGTGACATATGGTGGACACTCCAAGGAATGATTCTGGCTTAGTAAATGCATTTCACAGTAGGTAGCACACGAGTAGATTCGACAAATGAACGATGACACGCGGAGCGTTTCAATACAGTTCCCGATGTCTTCATATCCCATTTGCGTTTCAACAAAGTCCCGTATAAGGTCATATACCATTCTGCCGTTAGCGGTGAAACTTGGGTGAAATATGGTGGACACTCAAGGAAGGTTTCTGGCTTAGTAAATACATTTCACAGTAGGTAGCACACGAGTTGATTCGACAAATGACGACGACACGCGGAGAGATTCAATACAGTTCCCTATGTCTTCATATCCCATTAGTCCGATAGCGATGAAACTTGGGGGGTGAGATGTCGTGGACACTTACGTGATGATTTCTAACTTAGTAAATACATTTTACAGTAGGTAGCGCACGAGTAGATTCAACAAATGAGTGACGGGGCGCGAATCGTTTAAACAAAATCCGGTATGCGATCATATACTATTCATCCGATTGCGATGAAACATTGATCAGTTATTGTGTACACGCCAGGGAAGGGTTTCGACTTAGTAAATCCATTTCACAATAAGTAGTGCAAGAGTAGATGCTACAAATGGGTGACGACGCGCGAAGCGTTTCAACAAAATCCCCTAAGCGTTCATATAACCTTCTTCGATTGTGATGAAACCTTGATGAGTTATTGTGTACACGCCAGGGTAGGGTCTCGACTTAGTATATCCATTTCTCAATAGGTAGAGTACGAGTAGAATCAACAAATGTGTGACAGCGCACGAATCGTTCAAACAAAATCCCGTATACGTTCATATGCCATTCATCCGATTGCGATGAAACTTTTGAAAGTTGTTGTGCACGCTCCCACGAATGATTCTAAATTAGAAAATCAATTTTGCGATAGATTAGAGGCAATTAACGGAAATTGAAAAACATGTTGTGTATCCAAAAGCACTTCAAGAAACAGAATTTCAACGCCAACACTTTCTTTGATAGGCATTGCAACGCATGCCGGGTACAGCTTGTCTATATATAAAAATCAATGTTACGTATAATTTGTGTGTGGGTATGTGTGTATGTCTCCTATGCGTTCATATACCACTCATCCGATTGCGATGAAACTTGGGTGAGATGTTGAGTGCACTCCAAGGAAGGTTTCTGGCTGCGTAATAAATGAAAGAAAATGTCCTGACTGACTGACTCACTCATCATCGCCAACCCAAAATTATTGAAGTTAGAAACATGAAATTTTGGGGATATGTTCGTTGTATGTATAAAACATCCACTAAGGAAATTTTTTGGATATTCAGGTTCAAAATGGGTGTTAAGGGGGTAAACGTGCATTTCATTAAATAACAATATCTTACGAGTGGTTTCATTTGGGGATGTGATACTTGGCATATAAACTAATCATTAAAAATAAATAGACACGTGTCATGATTTTTCGATGAGGTGAACGGGACGAAAAGTGGGGGTTGAAAGATTCCTAACGGAGCGTGTATCTCATAAACGACATAGGCGAGGAGTATGAAACTCAGAGGAAAACAATCAGCTTAAAAATAAATAAATTAATAAATAGGGGTTCGACCGATTTTGGATAAATCCAATTTAAGGGGTCCATGGGGAGGGGTGAAATTCTGGAAGAAAAACGTCCACTAAGGAAGGATATTTGGATATTCACTCTCATCAACCAACCTAAACTATTAAGAAGAATGAAATTTTGGGGATATGTTTGTTGGGTGTCGAAAACGTCTACTAAGGAGGGATTTTTGGATATTCAGGTTCTAAAGGGGTGTTAATGGGGTTAAACCTGCATTTCATTGAATAACAATATGACACGACTATGACGCGAGCGAAGCCGCGGGTACCTGCTAGTTATAAATAAATTTAGATTTTTAAGAAGTGTGTTATTTTCAAAATAATTTCTTACCTTACCTTACTTGTGAATTACCGAGATCAGGGAAGCCAGATATAGACCTAATATTCACCTAGATAGACCCTGAGATAGATTTTCTCGTGCTAATCTGATTTCGGTATTTTACAAAATGTGGTCTTTGGATCTCGGTCCAAGCGGGCATATAAAGTAGAGGTAAAGAAGTTTGGCGCCCGTACTAAGGAGCCACCGAATGGGTCTTTCGAACTTGTTTTTCGAAGAGGCATTCGAGTAGACATGTGAATTTTGTCACTTGTTTCGACAATTGACAAAAAACCAGTATTTTTTTTGTTAAGTCCATGTTTGAGGACATAGTAAAGTTTGAATTTTGGAATAAGTATTTTGAATATTGTTTAGTAACGACTTTATTTCGTTTGATAGTCTAGTAATTCTTAAGGGAGTTTTATTAAATTAAATATTTTGATATAAATGTTAGAATTGGGAGTTTTTTTGGTTAGATGATAAAAGCACACTTATAGTATCCAGATGGAGGATTTTTGAATTTTGCATAATATTTGTTGGTTGAACGTAAATTAATGAGTAGCTTTTTTTTTCATTAGACATCGACGTAGGGTTTATCTCAATGTATTGTGAATTCTCAAATACTATTAGGCTAGTATATTTTTAATATTAAGGCTTCGTTCATCCTATCCTGTATCCTGTATTTCACTTTGGAAAATAATGGATAAAGTGTTGGAGGTGTTGGCTCGAATAGAGTCAGACGATAAGCAGAGCATCGAGAAGGCTACTCAATTGGAGAACATGTTATTGGAAAATTCCAAAAGGTTGGAGAAACAAATCCAAGAAAATTCTCAATATTTGGAAGGTAGAATAGAAATCAAATTAACTGAGAATTCTAAAACATTAGAAGACAGATTAAATGAAAATTCTAAAACATTAAATGAATCATTTGAATCTAAATTATCTGAAAAGTTATCAGAAAGTTCTAAATCATTAGAAGAAAAGTTGTCAGAGAATTCTAATTCACTTAAATCAGACATTGACAGTAAAATTTTACAGAACTCTAACATTTTGAAGATAGATTAAGTATTAGCACCGAATCTTTGAGAAAAACTTTTGGAAGAAAAGATTGCCGAACATTCCAAAGCTCTTGACAGATTAACCGAAAGTTCACGCCTCATGGATTTAAAAATCATTGGTAATTCAGAAACTCTAAGGTTGGATTTAGCTGAATATTCTAAACTGTTAGAACACCGATTGTCAGAAAGTCTGGTGAAACCATTCGTGGAAAAGTCTAAAATATTTTGGGAAAAACTTGGGGAATTATTTGAAAAATCCAAGAATTTAGAAACTGTTAGAGAAAAACAAAGTTTCACTTGAAACCAAAACTAATGAGAGTATGAAAAGCTTAGAGGACAAATTAGGAAAATCGCATGATAAATTGAAGGGCATGGAGGAAAATTTTGAAAAGCATTCCAGAAGAGTAGCTGATGACTTGGTAAACTTGGAAATCAAAATTACAGAAGAGTGTAGTATTACTGCAAGGCTGGTGTTGCAAAAAGTGGCAACCGATTTTCAGGAGACGATTTTAGAACAACTGAAAGGAGATAAGGTGATCCAGGAACTTAGTAAGAATGTAAAAGAAATAGCACTTACTGAGGTCAGAAATTCAATACTGGAGGAAGCAAAAGAGGATGACCAAGAAGTGAGAAGTTCTTTTTCCACACATATCAAGGTGATATCTGAAGATATGGGAACAATTCAAAAAGATGTGTCTCAAGTGACATCTTGTGAAAATCACGAGACACTAATCGAGAAGTTAGTAAAAGATGTTCAGGAAACGAATGAGAACGTGAGAAATAAAGAAACTGATCCAATAACTAAAGAGTTTGTCAAAAAGACAATAGAAGAAATCAGAGGAGAGATGGAACGGAAGACGGATGATTCTGAACTGAAAAGAACAGTAGGAACGTTAGAAGAGAAACTTTCTTTTATATAAATCTCAACTAGAGCAAAGAAATTTGGAAGAGATCTCAACTTCTGAGCTGAATAAGAAGAAAGAGATTTCCAAAGAATTAGAAGATCATAAAAGTATGACAAATTCTATTCCTATGGCCATATATAAGGACAAGGATGATAAACCGGGGAAGTTAACCGGAACTGGAAGTATTCCAACAGCAGAATTTCTAAGGAAAGTCAAGGATTACTTCCGGGATTCGAAAATTTCAAAGGAGAGAGAAATTAGAGTTGTGAGCCGATTTTTGGATGAACCTGCACTGGTTGGGTTCAGGGCTTTTAGGTCAAGTTTCCATAATTTCGAAGAATTTTCCAGGGGGCTAATGAGAAAATTTTGCTCGCCAGAAACTCGGCAACAGATAAGGGCGGAGTTGTATGCCAAGAGATATTCGACCTCACAGCCAACGAAGTATTCGGCTTATTTCTCGCAACAATTATCTAAATTGCAATTTCTCGAACCACCAATGCCAGATTTTGAAATGATATCTGCGCTAATTCAACAATTTCCATTAGAGATGCAACGGACACTGATTGCAGCTAATATAGGGAATATGGAAGAATTTGATGAGGTACTGCAGAGGTTAGATCATGTCAATGCACAGTCCTTTCACTTAAGAAGTAGCAAAACTGAAAGTCATACGATAAATGCTGTAATGACTGATCGTCAAAGTCAGACGAATCAACATTGGAACAAACCTAAGGACCATGTTGAAAGTAAGGAATGGAGTAACACTAGGGACGCTCCATATCAAAACAGACCATATGTAAGGCCATACAGATACCAAAACAGGTGGAATCATTGGAGCAAACCTGGTTTTCAATCTAAACCATATAGTAGGCCACAAAAACAGTATGAAAATCGACAACAACGACAGAGATTATATCATGATAATCAACAACAGAAGAGAGGAACAACGAGGGTAGGAGAATTTCAAACAAGAGGCTAGGGATGATCTTGCCAGGAGATATCAAGATAGCTAGCAATTCCTAGATGAGCAGCACAATAAACCTAGTTCTTCCGGGTTGCAGAAGTCGACAGGAGTTGATGAAAAAAACGTCGAAATGTCAATAAGCAGTTACATTTCGAAGATTGTTGAATGGCAAGTAGAAGATGAAGATTTGATAGACTTGAAGGAAGAGAGAATTGGACTAGAGAAAAGATCTAAATTACCTATTATAGAATGTGAAGTTTATGGCATGACAATTCATACACTGATAGATACTGGAGCTATGATTTGTGTAGTTAGTGAGAAGCTCTATGCTTTATGGAAGCTCACAGAAAGTTTAGAGGAAATTCCTGTATCAGGCATCAAGATACAAGGAATTATCCCTAACAAAGTGACTACATGCAAAATACCGTTGTATTTAAGGCTGAAATTTGGAGATTGCTATTTTGAGCACATTTTCGTGGTTATGAAGGACATTATCCATGACATGATCATAGGAAATGATTTTATAACAAAGTACAAGGCTATTATCGATATGAAGTCAGAGACCATGCGTTTTCATCAAACTGGAGAGGAAGATTCTGAAGGTGACGAAGAGAAATTCACCGAGGGAAATATCCGATGGTCACAGGTTATTCATAATATTGAGGGAGAAGAAGAAGAAAAAGTAGTCAAAGTGGAGGAAACACCTAAATTGAATAGGATGATACTAGAATTTGAGGACATATTCGATACAAAACCTGGGGAAATTAAGGATTTTGAGTATCACATCCAAGTCAATGATGAAGCCCCTTATCATTGTAGACTTAACCCTATTGCAGATGACCGTAGGATGGGATCATTTCCATACCACCAGAATTAGAGCCTAGCAGACAACTCACGAGAAGTGCAAGTGCTGGAGAAAATTCGCAAGCAAGCTGAAAAGAGGGAAAGGAGAGTTCGAAGGAAGAAATTCAGACGACCTCTGAATGTTGGAACTCTTGGTCTTGTAAGGAAACCTGTTCCGTCTGACGTCATGAATAGAGTATATTCTAAATTTGCTAGTATATACTACGGCCCGTTCATGATTGCAGAAAATTTTGTTAACGGAAGTTATAAACTGATTGAAGAAGAATATGGTAACGTCGTGGGAAAATTCAACGCGGCAAGTTTGAAGATTTATCGCTCAAGAACCTGACAACAGCAGTAAGGAAAATAAAATAAATAAATATGATGTGTCGTATATTTTTTTAATGGCGTGAGGGGTGGATGTACCTGGATCGTTCCCACGTCCGTGACATGTTGACGTCATTATTATGAAGCAGAGACGTTGGTTTCTTTGAGAGATGAAACGGCTGATATTTGAATACCACGCTAGGAGACTCCGAGTGTTGAGGGAAGTATGCAACGTAGGAGCGAGTGACGTGGAACAGTGACGTGAGAGCTTGCCTACGTAATGTAAATAAGTTTTCTAGAATTTCCTTTAGACGGAGGAATGGAACCTAGAATACTAGCACAGTTTACTGTCAATTGAATTAGAAGAAATTAGAGCTATCAAGCATGAAAATCCATTCAGTAGAAGCCGAGATACGGAATATAACTTTCTAGAAGGTATACCGCTAGGACTATATAAAGAGCCAGAGAATCGAGACAGTTATGTATTCCATCAGAGCACTTGCTCGAGTGCGCATCTACGATACATCGGGAACGAGTGATTGCGCCGTAATTCTGACCGCCGAAAGGAACTTAGTCGCTGGACGAGTTGTCAGTGGACTTAGTTTATGTCAGGTGAACGAACATTTACAGTATCATCGAAAGACTTAGAATATCTAATGACTTTATGGTCAACTATTCTAACTAGTCAAGTGATGGTGATTTTGTAATACCATTCACAGAAGTTAGCCTACAAATAACAGCATGTTTCTCGTGGTGAAACTCTATATCAGGCTCTTCAATAATACCAGGAAGACTTTATATTTATAGTTCATTTTACGCTGCGACAGGTGTTCCTGTGATAGCAGGCGAATGAAACCGCATTTTCCGGTCATGTGACATGTTCTTAAGTCGAACTTTTCAAGCATATTACAACAGTATAAAATTATACAACAGTGCAACATGTTAGATTGTACCGAGAACAACGGGAGTGTTTTTGAACGAGTTATGTTAAACACTGACATGTGCCGTTAAAACAACTCGAGGGTAGGTGTGATATGGAAGCGAACGAAGTAATATGGAACTGCAGATGGCCATGGGAGGACGCTATGGGAATAGTGAACACCGTAGGACACGCATTACCATCGCATCAAGAATGAAGTAAGCCAACTATATTTGTACTATCCACCAGCCTATAGTAGTATTTGAGAATTCCATTTTTATAGTGTCACTATAAGAAATCAACATATTTATCATAGTTATGAGAACGTCTTATTATATTTGTCCAGAATGACAAATGGAGCGATATTGTAGTCCGACAATTTATTAGTCTATTTTACTACATTGTAAGGACGACAGTCAATTTCATGTGTCTCGACATGAAACAAGGGATAGGAATATTTTTTCTTTAACTCCTATTTAGAGAAGAGGCTCGATTATAACTTGGATTATTTAAATAATTTGATTTATTTATTCATAATAATAAATGAGTGTGAAACAAATAAGTTAAAAATAATTAAAAATATGAAGACACCATTTAAAAGTTATAAATAATTTATTTAGGGAGGTATTAGCGCCAATTTGTAAATTAAATTTAATTGTTAATTGTGATTAAATAATTACTGCATTAATACTCAGAAAGTGAGATGTTATTAATAATCATTTGCAAAGGAGATTTAAACATATATTTATTTATGGATGAAATAGGGCAATAATAATCATTATGATGTTGTAGTGAAGCAACGATGCCTAAATAATATTATTTTTTCCAGTTATAATAATTTCGTGGAAGAATTTAAACAATTGGAAGAGTTTAATAAAAAATACGTTGTTTATTTGTGGAATAGAAGTTTGGATTTATAAATAAATTTAAATGATTTTACGAATGAAGTGAAATAGGAAGAATTTCAGCTCAGTAAAATTTTCAAAAAGCACTAAAAATATTAAATGGAGGAAAAATAAAGCGGCAGGTATTAAATGTATAAATTTAGGGAGAGATTATGTAAATGGGAGGCAAGGAGAAATTGACCAGAATTAAATACATCTTTTCATTGGAAAAATAGTATTGAAGAACACACAGTACAGTGGTAAGACAGATTATTACAAACAGAAAAAAATATAATAAAAAATAATGTTTTGTGGAGAAGAATATTTGAAGTCAAATAATATGATGATTTGTGTGAGTGAATTGTCGACACTTAAAGTTGTGTGCAGTCCGAGGGGTCATCCAAGAGGGCATTTGTTCCCGTAGTTATGGGCACACATGGTTGTGCGTGTGTCATTAGAAGAGCATGTGGGCTCTCAGTTGTAAAAGAAGGATTAGGCAAGTAGACCGCCCCATATTCTAGTCAAATTCTATTGATCTGTCAAACCGCATATTTAATTTTTTTTCTGGATCAACTTGAATTTCCAATAGTATGCCTAAATAATTGAAGAACATGAGTTTAGATTTGATGAACCTGTAGTCCGGTGGCTTAACGCCATATATTCAACCGAATGTGCAAATCGAGGTAAAAGCGATTTTATTTTTTAGTTACGTTGAGGGGTCCATAAGGAACGTTTTCAGCCACGGAGGCATTCTGTACACCCCCTGGTTATTTTTTACAGCCCCTCAAACATGCAATTGGGCGCGTACCCTTATGTTATGGGTTAAAAATTCCTAATTATTTCTTTATGGGAAAAAATAATAAAATTAGTATCATTTCCAATGTTTCTGAGGGCAAAGAATCCATTTTTGGGATCATTATTCTTGTAGGGGGCGGGGTGTCAAACCCCGTAAAAATTGATTGATGCATATCATTTTCAAGGTATTTTGGGGCGCAGAATTCATTTCTGGATTTGGTTTTGTTATAGGAGGTATGGGGTGGGGTCAGTGAATCCCCCGGAGCGGAACTACGGGGGCGGTGCAGACAATGACAGCAAACATCTGCTTATAACGACTCATTTCCAAAGTTTTTAGGGGTGTAGAATTCATTTCCAAGGTCATTTTGTATTTAGGTGATCGAGAGCGGTGGTTTAAAGAATGCTGTTGCAAAAACATCATGCTTGACAGTAGTGGTGTTAAGTATGATTTAATTTTTGGATAATTTGTTTAGTCAAAATACCATACAGTAAAATCAAAATTTCTGACGATAACTTCTTCGAAAATACTATGTACACAAATCGAAGTTACTGGTGCCCTGGAAAAAAAAAGAAGTCAATAAAAATTTCGTATTTCTAGAAAGAACAAGAGAAGGTTTCGGTAATAATTAAGAACCTTACTGATACTTCACGTCTCGCAACCACCACATTTACAAAGGGAAGTGCAAGGAAGACCTGCTTTTGCACCACCGCATGGAGTTGTACTGCACGTCGCTCTGCACGAACAGATCACAATTTCTGGGTACACTTTTTGCCGCAGTCGGAATTAGGGTCCATTTTACCTAAAAACATAAGTATTTTTGCGGTTACTTTTTGTTTTTATAAAGAAAAACGAAAGCCATTTATACGAATGCTTGCCTACCTTCCAAGTTACTGGAGTTTCGCTTGTTCTTATCCATCCCTTCTCAAGGTCTAGGGGATCCGAAAGCGACGATGTTTTGTCCAGGCTCCTGCTCCATACGTGCCCTGCTTGCAGAGATGCTCGCAGTGTATGTTGGATGAGAGCGTCGAGGGTTGGGGGATGTTCTCAATCCCCCGTCCTTTTAAACAGAACAAAGTCTTCCTCAACGCGTAGACGCTGTCTTCGTCGCTGCATCGGTCGTAAAGGATCACGACGTACTTCTCCAGTGCAGGTACAGTTTTCTTTACTTCCGCTGGAGTGAGGGGTTGAGACATGGATTTGAAAACTTTGTAGGCTTCTGGAAAAGCTTTCCAGGCTGCCCAGGAAGATCGCTTTCCCTTGCTCCTGAAGGACGACGTCGTATCGCAATCTGTGAAAGCGTGAAACGCCAGCAGCCCAGCACAGTTCTCCGGTCCTATGTGATGTGCAATAGCACGGATGTTCATGGATCGTACCTAATCCAACGCACAGCTGTTCACATCCATGGAGATCATCCAGCTAGGCAGTAGCCAACACGACGAGGTCGGTGTCTACTGTCCTGATCAAGATTCTACTGCATCCTTTTCTTGCGCCGTCTGCGGCATGTAGAAGCATTCTGCCGTCAGCTTCTTCGTGATTGTAAGGCATCAATCCTGATAAATCGCTTTGGACATTGCACAGAACTCTTTCTTAAAGCGTGACGACAACTTTTCGGGCAAATTCTGTCGTGCTGATGTAATTAGCAAGATACGCGAACAACTCTTGTTTAATCGCATCCCATCTGAAAAAGTCTGACTATTTTTTTGGAAGTTGTTTTTGACGCGTTTTAATTTCCATGACGTGAACTTTATCCTTGCTAATATGTTACCAAGTTGGTATAGCTGTTGTGCTTGTGCTTGAGATAAACAGACTTGCCACGCTATCTGTTGAGTACGAATAGAAACTCGTTTGTCGCTGCGGGATGCTGCCATCTGACGGAGAATATTAGTACTACTCTTTTTGGATTTGACGCTTGGAGCGCTGTACTCTCTATCTACGATTTTCTCCGATGGCTGCCGAAGTCAACAAAAGGCTGTTACCTTGGATACAGAGATAATAAGAAAAGTAATTCTCTATTGGAATCCTTACAAGCAAGATGCAAAATTTATAACTCCGATTTTTAAACCGGGCTGGTTAGCCCTGAAGGATAACAAAGCCTCTATTCTGGAATATGTTCATATACAACTTGATTAGGAAGTACTTCCGACATCTCCCTGAAGATATTTTGACTTGGTGTAATAATATTTTTGGTTTCTCAACATGTTTTAGGAGAGGTTTGTAAATATTGTGAGATATTTTGGAAGCTGTTTTATTTCTATCGATATGTTTTTTTTTATCTTGGACGTATTGTAATTTCTTAACTTGTGTTATTTTATGTTGGCGGACTGTTGTTCACTATCGTGTTTTGGTCTTGCCTCGTGGTCGAAGTAACGGTAAGGTATCTGTCGATATATTTAAAATAGTTTCCAATTATCTATTTCCTTACTATATATCTTTTGGGGGAATGTGGTTATTTAATTTATTTTCTGAGTTACAAGCCATGTAGAATTCAGTGTTCATTTTGGTCAAGTGCAAGGACTTTCTTAACCTAATTATCTTTACGTAAATTTTTCTTTTCTCCTTGTATCTTGTTAGTATGCCTCATATAGGCACTGTAACTTGTGTCGAAGATTATGGCACTTATTTTATTCTGTGTAATGGGTTGCCTGGTGACAACCTGAGCTATTGTTATCGTTTCTTCCTTGCAGAAAAAAACAATAGTTTTGTTTCGTGTCGTTAAAAAGGAGACATGTTGGAGGATTTGATTGCATCACACGTACCTTGAATTCGCTCGTGTTAATAAAACTAACTTAATTGATTGCATTGAGTTGAGACCGTATTTGAACTTAAACTACTTTCGGTTCATACCTTGAGTATCCTTTAAAGGTAATTTATCTGTTTATTTAACGTTGGATATTTTGTTGGTCTTTGACCTTTTCATTGGCTCATTTAATATAATTAATTCAACCCTTTTCCTCCTCAATCGGTGGGATTCCTTGCTTATATTCAATTAGCTGTTTATGCCAAGAACTAATTTCTTTTAAAATTTATTCCTGTCTTGTAAATGCATGTAATATTATTAATTGTCAATTATATATATATATATATATCAAAGGTGACCTCTGTGTTCTTGTATCATAGTTCATTATTCTCTTATGTTCATACTATTTAACCGCCTGGTTAAATGGTTTTGTTCAACACCTTCTACTTTCGTCTCTGGTATTTTTGGGGGTTTTCTTTTTATTTTAGGTAAAATAGTTAACCCTCAGTACTACCAGTGTCTCAATTGGTAGCAGATCGTATGTTATTGTTTTCATGGACATTATAATAAATTTAAAAAAAATCAATCAAATAGATTCTTGAACACAAAGGTCGCTTAAAGCTTGGGTATTATTAATCTAATCCTTGTGGAAATTTCTGTTTCATGTCCGATTGCATACACAAAATGGAACCGAGGAATACATTATCAGCCTTCTACAACCTAAGGAAAGAGGAAATTGAATATGAATTGTTCATTAGAAAAATTCCTTCTAACAACAATCGTGAAAAGGATTTGTTACGTCTGAAGGATGCGAAAGATGTGCCTATTATAATTCCTGACTTGGAAAGTTACCATCAAACGTTTGGTGAGTCTAATAACATTGTACCTGCTGTAACAAATTTAATTAATTTATCTATTTATTTGATAGGTGCTAGTAACCCTTCTACATCTCAATTAGGGAGATTTAAAACTCAAGCATGCCATTGGTTTTATAGACTTGGTGATCTCATTTATATTTGGGAACTCGAGGATTCTAATTTCGGTTCGGAATTAATGTCATTTCAATGTAAGCTTCTTGATGTTTTTTTAAAATTATTTCCTTCTGAGTGTGGTGATATTCAGGGTTGCGTCAATGGTGTTAATGATAATCCGTGTGAAATTACGGTGCCAAATGCGAGTAACTCACGTGTGATTATAGAATCTGAAGGTGCCGCTGACAATTTACCTAATAATCTTGAAAGTTTATCCTTAACTGATCATAATGCAAGCATGGAGAGCAGAATTACTTTGAATAAGAGCTTACAAGGGAGGTCATCTAGGATTTCCCAACCGACCTTATTAAACTCTAATAATATAAGTATTAATGAGCATGGGGAAATTGATAATACCATACCTTGTCCCTTGCCAAATATTTCTTCGTCTGGCGCTTCAAATGATTTTCCTAATGATAACTCTGCAAATTCTAGGTTATTACCTAGAAATGAAAGCCAATTTGGGTTACCCTGTACTAATGTTGTCACCGATTTTCCATCACGTTTGTTGAATAACGCTAATATTGGGGGAAATATGTCATCGATGCCTAACTGTGAAAACAGTTTAAGATTTAACGGTATTCCTCATCCAGTAACCTCTTGTGTTCAGAATTTACAGATGTGTTCGGGTAATGACACTATGGAGTTGATAAAATTTTTGATACAACTAGTTGAATTAATGGACAATTCCATTGTTTTTGGTTTATCAGATACTATGATTTTCCAATTAATTTTTCCTTTCACCTGTGGCCTGTTGCGTGATAAGTTGATCAGCGCTATGTCATCTCACTCTTCGTTATCTGAGTTTCATGTCGAAGTAATTGATTATTTTATTCCTGAACGTGCAATGAGTTTACTGAAACATAATTGTTAGTATCGTGGTCAGAGGGTAGATGAATTTTTGAATGATTATATTAAAGAAATTAGGTGCTACGCTAGGGTTTTGAATTTTAAATTTGAGTGAATCTGCAATTGTTACTACTATAGTAGAAGGTATTAAGCCAGAATATAGGTTATGTATGGCTATGGAAGGTAAACCTAAGAGTTTTCTTGAATTATATGATATAATTAAATCTGCAGAAAATGTCAAAAGCATTAACGCTGTAAGAGTGATTAACTCTCCGCCTCCCTTGGTTAATATCCCTGTTAATCCTAATAATCATTTACAACAAACTTCTTTCCAAAGAAGGAGATTCAATTACACTGAAAATACTCGAACTGGTAAACGTTGTGATAGGTGCGGGTCTTATGATCACATAGCCAAGTGGTGTGATAGAAGATTTAATCGTAGGCAATGACTAGATGATAGGAAGATCTTGTCGGATTATCAAAAATCTGATGGTATTGCAGGTAACCGTAAAACAGATTTTGATAAGGATCTTAAGACTAATCATAAGATATATGACAAATTTTCTCGAATTGGTAAAGCTAATTATGAAACGTGTAACCGTATCACTGATGCGACAAAAAATAATTGCCCATACATTGATGTTTGTATAAATAATGAACCTGTCTCCGCTCTTATTGATTCGGGCAGTGTTAATTCATTTCTTGATAGTAAATGGTTCAGGACGATGTCTTCTGTTTGTAAATTTGGCAATTTGGTAAAGGAACCACATACCTTTATAGCAGCCAATTCTTCTTCACTCAGTATTTTAGGATATGTTAAGGTAAAGGTCAGCATATTTAACTTTTCTTGGATGTTTAGATTCTGGGTGGTTGACAATTTGTCGTATCAAGTGATTATCGGGTCGGATTTCATAACTCATGTTGGGTTATTGTTAGATTTAAATTCTAAATCCTTTTGGTTTCATTTCAAACCCAATCTCAGATGGAAATTCAATCATTCGGAGTGTATTAGTGGAGTCAACTCAACTCAGGAAGAAAAAAGGGTTATAACCATTGAAGATTTAGAGTTCGATAACTTAAGCGAAGATCAAGCTAAACAGATTAAAGACCTGTGTTATGAATTTCCTGAGGTTCTAACTGACAAATTAGGTGTTACTAATTTAATAGAATATGAAATTGAGCTTTCCGACGACATTCCTGTTCGTGCGTCTCCTTATAGATTGGCTCTTCCTAAGATGAAAATTTTAAAAGGTTTTGTGGACGAGATGCTTGAGGAGGGGATTATTCGTAAATCTACTTCAGCATATTCTTCTCCTATATTTCTAGTTCCTAAACCCAATGGTCAATTCAGACCCGTGATCGATTACAGAGCATTAAATAAGAAAGCCATCTTACAATCGATTCCTCTTCCAGACCTTCAGTCCTGCTTTTCGTGGTTCAAAGGAGCGTCCTATTTTACGATATTAGATTTAAATTCTGCCTATTTCCAGATTCCCCTGGCGGAGAAGTCCAAGAGTGTGACGGCTTTTGCCACGGATTGGAATTTATTTGAATTCGAACGTTTACCTTTTGGATTGTCGACCGGTGCTGCTGTCTTGAGCAGATTGCTAGATAACGTATTTGACGGAATTAAGTTTAAATTCGTTTACCATTATTTAGATGACGCAGTCATCTTTAGTAAAAACGTTGGGGATCATGTCCAACATGTTCGTGAGGTGTTGTCTCGATTAAAGAATAGTGGTCTTACGGTCAAGTTATCTAAGGTCTCTTTTGCTAAACCCCAAGTATCATTCTTGGGTCATGTGATATCGTCATCCGGTGTCTCGGTAGACCAAAGCAGAACCCAATCTATTAGGGAATTCAAACAACCTAAAACGCCTGAAGAAATAGCACGTTTTATTGGGATGATTAACTACTTTCGTAGATTTATTCCTAATTTTGCTCATCGTGCAACTCCTCTTAACATGCTTCGAAAGAAAGGTACTGTATTTTCGTGGGGTCCGTCGCAAGAATCAGCTTTTCTTGACCTAACCAATCCACCGATTTTGGCTATTCCTGATTTTGGCAAAAGGTTTATCATCCAAACCGATGCATCTAACAAGGCTGTTGGTGCGGTATTGTTACAAGAGTACGATGAAGGAAGGTTACCTGTGGCTTATGCTTCGAGGACATTAAACGATGCTGAGATAAAGTATTCTGTGTATGAATTAGAAGCGCTAGCAGTTATGTTTGCTCTCGAAAAATTTAAAATATATATCGAGCACGTTTCCTTTGATCTCGAGACCGATAACCAGGCATTGAGTTGGGTATTAGGAAAACCCAGGAAAATTGGAAGGATAGCTCGTTGGGCCACCCGTATTTTAGCCTTTCAATTCAGCGTTCGTCATATTAAGGGCACTGACAATGTCATCGCTGATTGCTTTAGTAGAACGTACGGTGATGAGAAAATAGAGGATAAGGGTGAAGATAAGTTTGATGAGAGTAACAAGGCGAACACTATCCTGTCTAATTATCCTAAATTGTTTAGGGAGGTATCCGAATATCAAAGAGAGGACCCTGGCTTGAATGAAATCATTGAGAAATTAGAAAAGGGAGAAAATTTGAAGCCGTATTCGATGAAGAACAGCACATTATGTTGTTCCGCTAGGTACGATAGGTTGCCTAAAATTGTACTACCTTCTCTTCTTATACCGGAGATTTTTAAGTATTTCCATGAGTCACCAATTGGTGGACATCTTGGGGTATTTAAGACAAGGCAGAAAATTAGACAGAATTTCATCTGGAAAAATATGGATAAAGACATCAGGAAATTGGTGAACGGATGTAATGCTTTCAACGTAGCTAAACCTACTAACAATTCTAAAATTGGGCTGTTATCCTCGGAAATCGCTACTAAACCTATGGAGAGATTGTTCGTCGATTTCGTAGGCCCTCTGCCCTTGTCAAAGCATGGAAATCGGTTTGTATTTGTTTGCACGGACGGTTTTTCTCGTTTTAGTTGGATCATTCCTACTCGTATGGCAAACACTCAAACCGTTATTAAATGTTTAAATCAAATATTTGCTTCTTTTGGCCCTTGTCAGTTTCTGGTGTCGGATAACGCCAAATGCTTTTCATCTAATGTATTTCGAAATTATTTATTCGAATTTTCTATCTCTCATGTCACGAGCACCCCATACTACCCTAAAGGATCATATGCCGAAAGGGTGAATAGGAATTTACGGGCAGCACTTATTGCGTATCACCACAATGATCACAAGGGTTGGGACAGTTGCATACATTTGATAACTTATGCTTTCAACACGGCTATACATGAATCTCACCGAAACACTCCTTTTAATCTGATGTTTTCATATTCGCCTAATTCTCCGATATCAAATTTATGGTCTCTCAACGATCTATTGCCTGAGAACATTTCTAACTTGGATGTTCAGGCGGTTTGGAAGAAAGCTAGGGAAAACATGAAGATTGCTCATGAAAAGTTGCAGAGAAGGTATAATGTGGGTCGTAAACAGTGTTCATTAAAGGTTGGTGATGAGGTATATGTTCGAAACTTCTCGCTAAAAGAAGCTGGTCCTAAAGTATCCGGGAAATTACTTGTTAGATTTAAAGGCCCTTGCAAAATTCTTAGTTTCATCACTCCAGTGACTATGCTAGTGAGTGATCCTCAGAAAAACGTATTTTCAGGGTGCATTTATCACAAGTGAAGAAAAATTGTGATATTTCTGAGTAATGTTTTATTTGGTTGTAATTTCTTTTTTTTTTTTTTTGCTGTTTATTGGTAGATGTTTTGGTTTGTCCTTCCTGTTGTGATTCACTCACCGTAAGTATTATACTTAGCTCGTAATTCTTCTAAATTGTGTATGAAAAACTGTGTGTATCTAGAATGGTTGTGTTTAGTGTGATTGCGGTAATTTAGATTTGTATTAAGGGGTGGGAAATTGTTGTTTTGTTGTTCAAAATAAGGTTAGGTTTGCGTTAGTCAAAATGTTCATTGTTGATTGTATAATACCGAGTATGTAAATAAATATTTCGTTAAAATATATTGCTACTTAAGTGCACTAGGTAGTGATTTGAATGATTGCGTTGTTGAATGAGGACAGTTTCTTATTTCGATTCTTGTTATCTCTGGTATGGAACTGGTATAATTAAGATGAAGGAAAAGAGTCGTTGGTATGAAAGGTAAGCATTCCTTACAAAAGATCCCAAGTTGACCCAAGTTGGTGTACATTATGTCGCCTTATTTGCATGTTTCATCAGGGATGTAAAAGGTATTGAATGTTATGTTTAGGCTGATAGTTGTTGAAAAGGTAAGTAAGTAATGCTATAAGGAAAATACCCGTATTGTTCTTTCGAGATGCGTTCCTTGGGTTCGTTAACTGTCAGTCTGAGCAGGGTAAGCATTGAGTGAAGTATGATATTGAATAATTATAATTGTAAAAGTGATATGCTAAAAAGGCTCAATAGGTTCATGTCATGTGCGTTCTGTTTACGTTTCATTTATTATGTGTGTTCCGAGTCTGCATACATGTGAGTGAGTTTTATGGTGGGTAAGTATCTGGTATAATTGGGTTTTCACGAACATTTATTTATATACTGGTAGATATTTTGGGGCATTTACTTTGCGGGTGGTAAATAGTAATCAGTAATCGTGGGAATTTTGCGGTTATGTATGAGTGTGTGAAGAATTTTGTGTATTTCTGTTTTTCTGCACGTGTGATCTGATACAAAAAAAAATCTGGTTTTCCTTGTTATTTTTTTTTGGTATTTGCTTTGCCTCTCCCCTTTTGAAGTTTGTCGGTACTTCTCTTTATCTTTTTTTTCTCTCGTTTCTGAGGTTTTGATAGCATGAGACTCGCTCATGATTTTTCCTTCCTTGTTTTCATATTTTGCGTTGCTTCATCGGGTATTTGTAAGGGATTCTTGTGCAATGTTAGCGTCGGGTTTCCTCTTAGTTTTTTTTCTCGTTTTGCTCTCTTGTAAAATTTCTTTGACCCTATTTTATTTATGAAGTCTATAAAACTTAATGGTAATCTTCATTTATTTACGATGGTACAATGTTAGACTTAACCTACGTCATTTTCAATTTTTGTGATTTTCGGTTGGCTGATAATTGTTTCAAAGTCCGTTTGTTCTTATTTTATCTTTTTCTTTTGAAATAGCTGTGGAATTACGTCCCACAAAGTTATGATTTAATTAATAATACTCCATAAAATATAATTTTGTAAAAGATGTAAACCGTATGGTTATTAGAGGTAATAACTTATGATCCTATTTTGTAAAAGCAAGGAATCTTTGAGATGGGAGGAATTTTTTTTGGGTCATTTGGAAAATGATACTCGGTTGTTCATTTATTACTTATTTGGATGATTGTGAACTGGTTGTAAGGATGCATTATCGTAATATGTCATGAAGAAAGAACATGGACCCTTGCTGTCGGAGTACAATTTGGTTTCAGATCAAGAGCTGATATTGTCATCCTGGTTGGCGAGTTGGCGACTGCGGCGAATGTTCTGGGCCCGGACTTCGTCGAGTAAAGCCGTGTCCTCTACGTAGAGATGGAGTGTGTCTTCATCAGCCAAGAAAACTTCTAATTTGTATTTAATGTTAAAAAAAAGAAAACTGTTATTTTGTTGCCAAGTAAGGAATTGAAACTCTAAGCATGTTGGATAAGGTTAGATGCATGAACGCTTTGGTGCGTGCCTATTTTGAAGATGGTAAGATTGGCGAACATTGGACTATTATGAAAGAACGAACTGATATTCATATGCAGCTCTATTTTCTCCCTCTCTCTCTCTCAACACATAGACTTGGTGTACATTTGTGTCCTATCGTCCTGTATAGTGGGGAGAACGTGAACTTTATCCTTGCTAATATGTTACCAAGTTGGTATAGCTGTTGTGCTTGTGCTTGAGATAAACAGACTTGCCACGCTACCTGTTGAGCACGAATAGAAACTCGTTTGTCGCTGCGGGATGCTGCCATCTGACGGAGAATATTAGTACTACTCTTTTTGGATTTGACGCTTGGAGCGCTGTACTCTCTATCTACGATTTTCTCCGATGGCTGCCGAAGTCAACAAAAGGCTGTTACCTTGGATACAGCGATAATAAGAAAAGTAATTCTCTATTGGAATCCTTACAAGCAAGATGCAAAATTTATAACTCCGATTTTTAAACCGGGCTGGTTAGCCCTGAAGGATAACAAAGCCTCTATTCTGGAATATGTTCATATACAACTTGATTAGGAAGTACTTCCGACATCTCCCTGAAGATATTTTGACTTGGTGTAATAATATTTTTGGCTTCTCAACATGTATGTTTTAGAAAAGGTTTGTACATATTGTGAGACATTTTGGAAGCTGTTTTATTTCTATCGATATGCTTTTTTTTATCTTGGACGTATTGTAATTTCTTAACTTGTGTTATTTTATGTTGGCGGACTGTTGTTCACTATCGTGTTTTGGTCTTGCCTCGTGGTCGAAGTAATGGTAAGGTATCTGTCGATATATTTAAAATAGTTTCCAATTATCTATTTCCTTACTATTTATCTTTTGGGGGAATGTGGTTATTTAATTTATTTTCTGAGTTACAAGCCATGTAGAATTCAGTCTTCATTTTGGTCAAGTGCAAGGACTTTCTTAACCTAATTATCTTTACGTAAATTTTTCTTTTCTCCTTGTATCTTGTTAGTATGCCTCATATAGGCACTGTAACTTGTGTCGAAGATTATGGCACTTATTTTATTCTGTGTAATGGGTTGCCTGGTGACAACTTGAGCTATTGTTATCGTTTCTTCCTTGCAGAAAAAAAAACAATAGTTTTGTTTCGTGTCGTTAAAAAGGAGACATGTTGGAGGATTTGATTGCGATCACACGTACCTTGAATTCGCTCCTGTTAATAAAACTAACTTAATTGATTGCATTGAGTTGAGACCGTATTTGAACTTAAACTACTTTCGGTTCATACCTTGAGTATCCTTAAAAGGTAATTTATCTGTTTATTTAACGTTGGATATTTTGTTGGTATTTGACCTTCTCATTGGCTCATTTAATATAATTAATTCAACCCTTTTCCTCCTCAATCAGTGGGATTCCTTGCTTATATTCAATTAGCTGTTTATGCCAAGAACTAATTTCTTTTAAATTTTATTCCTGTCTTGTATATGCATGTAAAATTATTAATTGTCAATTATATATATATATCAAAGGTGACCTCTGTGTTCTTGTATCATAGTTCATTATTCTCTTATGTTCAAACTATTTAACCGCCTGGGTAAATGGTTTTGTTCAACACCTTCTACTTTCGTCTCTGGTATTTTTGAGGGTTTTCTTTTTATTTTAGGTAAAATAGTTAACCCTCAGTACTACCAGTGTCTCAGTTTTGTTGGCTCCATTTCTTGGCCAACACCCTGTCCTCTTTTCATTCATAAAGCAGATTTCTATGATGCACTGACGCGTTCGTCGAACACTATATGAATTCTTCGCGCTTTCAAATACGCAAGACTGTTCATGTAAGAAAGGAACTTCCTCCCATAATCGGAATAGGTGCTTCCAGGATCTGGAAGGATGTAATTGACTGCGTCGGCACCATTAATCACCACCATGTCGAAGTCAAGGCACTGCTACGCTGGATTTTTTTCGTCAGGTACCAAGCATGGCTTTCTTTCCAAATCAAAGTTCAACACTTTCAGAGAGTGCTGAAGGGTAGGTGTGATTTTCGTGGCTGAAAAAGACTTCTAGATTGCCCTGACGAGTTTGACATTCTATGTACAGTCATGAAAATAGGCTACGATCTTCTTTAACCGAGACAATCTGTCGTTCCTTCGAAGATGAAGTCTTTGCGAGAATCTTGCAGTACAACTCGGTGGTGCAAAATCAGGTCTTCCTTGCACTTCCCTTTGCAAATGTGATGGTTGCGAGACGTGACGTATCGGTAAGGTTCTCAATTATTACTGAAACCTTCTCTTGTTCTTTCAAGAAATACGAAATTTTATCAACTTCTTTTCTTTCCAGGGCACCAGTAACTTCGATTTGTGTACATAGTATTTTCAAAGAAGTTATCGTCAGAAATTTTGATTTTACTGTATGGTATTTTGATTAAACAAATTATCCAAAGAATAAATAATACTTAACAACACTACTGTCAAGCCTAATATTTTTTCAACAGCATCCTTTAAACCACCGCTCTCGATCAGCTAAATACAAAATGACCTCGGAAATGAATTCTACACCCCTAAAAACTTTGGAAATGAGTCGTTATAAGCAGATGTTTGCTGTCATTGTCTGCACCGCCCCCGTAGTTCCGCCCCGGGGGATTCACTGGCCCCACCTCATACCGCCTATAACAAAACCAAGTCCGGAAATGAATTCTGCGCCCCAAAATACCTTGAAAATGATATGCATCAACCAAGTATTATGGGTTTTGACCCCCGCCCCATGTAGCACCGTCCCCAATATTGACAGCCCCCAACCCTACCCCCTAGAACACAAACTACCCCAGAAATGAATTCTACACCCCCGAAACCCTTGGAGTTGAATCGTTATAAGCACCAGTTTGCTATCATTGTGTGCACCGCCCCCGTAGTTCCGCCCCCAACGATTCACTGCCCTCACTCCTTACCCTCTAGAACAAAAACTAACCCAGAAATGAATTCTACGCCCAAAATACCTTGATAATGATATGCATCAACCAAGTTTAACGGGTCTTAACCCCCCGCCACCTGTAGCGCCGCCCCCTGCCCCCGACAAAAAGTGACCCCAAACATGAATTCCTTGCCCTCAAATACATCGGAAATGATACTAATTTTATTAATTTTACCCATAAAATAAATTACGAATTTTGAACCCATAAAATAAGGGTACGCGCCCCATCACATGTTCGGGGGGCTGTAAAATATTAACCATGGGGTGTACAGACTGCCTCCATGGCTGAAAACGTTCCTAATGGACCCCTTAACGTAACTAAAAAATAAAATCGCTTTTAGCTCGATTTGCACAATACTTCCCTCAAGCCACCGGCCTACTGACCGAGGAAAAAAAAATCAAGAAAATGAATAGTTGCAAATGCAAAAATAAAATAAATAATCGAAGATATTTTTATTTTGTGCTTGGAATAATCATAACAGTGGAAATGAGCACTGAATATTCACAATATGAGAGGGTGAGAAACTTGTTGTAAATAAATTGATAAGAAATTTTGAAATGAATAATAATAATAATAAATTCTATGATTAACATTTATTTTGCGTGAGATATTATGTAAATTTTCGGAATGAGAAAAGTTTTGATGAAAGAGATAATGAATTAATCCACTGATAGTGGATAACAACAATTTATATTGTTAACAACAATTTATGCTAATGTTTATAACAAATTTTGAAATGAGTAAATTTAAATTTTGTTTATATTGAAACAAATGAATATGAGAAAGAAAAAGATTTATTTTTCAAATAATTATGATAATGAAAAATTTATAAACAATTTTTGTTCTTGGAAACAAAAATTTTACAAACACAATAATATTAACATTCGACTTTATATTAGCCGAATATTGATATGAGGTTGTTATTATACTTCAATGAAACAGTGTTCTTTTTTTGAAACATCATCGAATTAACCAAGTGATAATTTTTCAAAATATCAATTCAACGTGAACTTGAACAATCAATGCAAATCTTCAGGAAAGTGAAACTACAAATATGTAAATAGAGGGATCCCCCTAACTCTTTATTGAATAGTGATTACCCAATTGTAAATACTTAGGAGTTTTCGTTTTTGTTGATATCAAAATGGACTACTAATTTTCTGAATATTAATTCTGCGAAGTTCAAGGGTATTTTTGGGACTTGATTTTTTATGTGTGATTTCTTTTTTGTGTTTTTGAGGTTATTGCCAGTCAATTTAACATTTCAATCTTTATATATATAATTCTTCGACACGTGTGTATGTGACTGAACTCCGCCTAAACGACTGAACCGATTTTGATGGAATTTGGTATGTATATTATGGTGGGTCCATGTATGGTTTAGATTCACAATCTGACCCGGTAGGTGGAATGAATACAATTCCACAATTTACACACCATTTTAGAACCACAATATACAGTCAAAAACAGTCGTCATGGAAACCACTAGCCTTGGCCTTCGTGGAAGCTGATGTCTTTGGATGGTTTGTCTCTGCACGTTAGAGCCACCTGGTCGCAACCTGTGCAACTACCGCCATTACATACACTCCGCCCGTGGCGAAAAGTTGTGTTTTATACCAAAGGTGGCAGTGATGTCGAATTCTACTGTTTGTCTCTGCACGTTAGAGCGTTTCAAAGTCCCGTATGCGTTCATATACCAATCATCCGATTGCCATGAAACTTGGGTGATATGTTGAGTGAGCCCCAGGGAAGGTGTTTGGCTTAGTAAATCCATTTTACAATAGATAGCCCGCGAATAGATTCAACAAATGGGCGACGACGCGCGAAGCGTTTCAAAAAAGTCCCGTATGCGTTCAAATACCATTCGTCCGATAGCGATGAAACTTGGGTGAGATGTTGTGTACACTCCAGGGAAGGCTTCTGGCTTAGTAAATCAATTTCACATTAGGTAGCGCTTCTAGATTCAACAAA
Organism: Meconema thalassinum; assembly: GCA_946902985.2. NCBI lineage: Eukaryota > Metazoa > Arthropoda > Insecta > Orthoptera > Tettigoniidae > Meconema > Meconema thalassinum. Next base: position 348,425,054 of record OX336390.1, read on the forward strand.
TGAGTGACGACGCGCGAAGCGTTTCAACAAAATCCCGTATAAGTTTATATTCCATTCATAGATTGAGAAGAAACTTTGATGAGTTGTTGTGTACACTTAAGTGAAGGCTTCTAACTTAGTAATCCATTTTACAGGAGGTTGCGCACGAGTAGATTCAACAAATGAGCGGCGACGTGCGAAGCGTTTCAACTAAGTCCCGTATGCGTTCAAATACCATTCGACCGATAGCGATGAAACTTGGGTGAGATGTTGTGTACACTTACGTGAGGGTTTCTCACTTAGTAAATCCATTTTACAATAGGTTGCTCACGAGTAGATTCAACAAATGAGCAACGACGCGCGAACTTTTAATCAAAGTCCCGTATGCGTTCATATACCATTCATCCGATTGCAATGAAACTTGGGTGAGATGTTGTGTACACTTACGTGAGGGTTTCTAACTTAGTAAATCCATTTCACAGGAGGTTTCGCAAGAGTAGATTCAACAAATGAGCGACGACGCGCGATGCGTTTCAATAAGGTCCCGTATGCGTTCAAATATCATTCGTCCGATTACGATGAAACTTGGGTGAGATGTTGTGTATACCCTACGGAAGGTTTCTGGCTTAATAAATCCATTTTACGATAGGTAGCGCACGAGTAGATTCAACAAATGTGTGACGGCACGCGAATCATTTCAACAAAGTACCGTATGCGTCCATATAGGCTACCATTTATCCGATTGCGATGAAACTTTGGTGAATTGTTGTGTACACTCCAGGAAATGTTTCTGTCTTAGTAAATCCAGTTTTTAATAAGTAGCGCACGAGTAGATTCAACAAATGAGTGACGGTGCGCGAATCGTTTCCACAATGTCCCGTATGCGGTCATATATCATTCATCCGATTGCGATCAAACCTTGGTGAATCATTGAGTACACGCCAGAGAAGGTTTCAGGCTTAGTAAATCTATTTTCAATAGGTAGCGCATGAGTAGATTCAACAAATGAGTGACGGCACGCGAATCGTTAAAAGAAAATCACTTATGCGTTCATATGTCATTCATCCGATTCCGATGAAACTTTGATGAGTTGTTGTGTACACGCCAGGGAAGGTGTTCAACTTGGTAAATCCATTTTACAATATTGGTAGCGCACGAGTAGATGTAACAAATGAGTGACGACGCGCGAAGCGTTCCAACAAAATCCTGTATGCGTTCATATAATATTCATCGATTGCGATGAAACTTTGATGAGTTGTTGTGTGCACTTATTTGAAGCTTTCTAACTTAGTAAATCCATTTCACAGTTGGTAGAGCACAAGTAGATTCAACAAATGAGTGACAGCGCACGAATCATTTAAACCAAATCCCGTATGCGTTAAATGCCATTTATCCCTTTGCGATGAAATTTTGGAGAGTTGTTGTGCACGCTCCAATGAATGTTTCTAAATTAGTTAATTCAATTCACGATAGTTTAGAGGCAGTTAACAGAAATTGAAAAAAATATTGTGTATCCAAAAGCACTTCAAGAAATAAAGTTACAACACTTTCTTTGATTGGCAGGACAACGTCTGCCGGGTCAGCTTGTCTGTATATATAAAAATCAATTTTACGTGATAGTTTATCTGTCTGTGTGTCTGTCTGTGGGTGTGTATGTCTCCTATGTGTTCATATACCATTCATCCGATTGCGATGAAACTTGGGTGAGATGTTGAGTACACTCCAAGGAAAGTTTCTGACTTAGTAAATCCATTTTACAATTGGTAGCGCACGCGTAGATTCAACAAATGGGCGACGATGCGCGAAGCGTTTCAACCAAGTCCCGTATGTGTTCATATACCATTCGTCCGATAGCGATGAAACTTGGGTGAGATGTTGTATACACTTACGTGAAGGTTTCAAAATTAGTGAATACATTTTACAGTTGATAGCGCACGAGTATATTCAACAAATGAGCGACGACACGCAAAGCGTTTCAACAAAGTCCCGTATGCATTCACATACCATTCGTCCGATAGCTATGAAACTTGCGCAAAATGTTGTGTACACTTCAGGGAAATCTTCTGGCTTAGTAAATCCACTTTACAATAGGCAGCGCACGAGTAGATTCAACAAATGAGCTACGACGCGCGAAGCATTTCAACAAAGTCACGTATGCGTTCATATACCATTCGTCCGATAGCGATGAAACTAGGCTGAGATGTTGTGTGCAATCCAGGAAAGATTTTTGGCTTAGTAAATCCCTTTAAAAATAGGTAGAGCACGAGTAGAATCAACAAATGAGCGACGACGCGCGAAGCGTTTCGACAACGACCCGTATACGTTCACATACCATTCATCCGATTGCGATGAAACTTGGGTGAGATGTTGTGTACACTCCAGGGAAGGTTTCTGGCTGAGTACATCCATATTACAATACGTAGCGCAAGATTAGAATCAACAAATGAGCGACGACACGCGAAGCGTTTCAACCAAGTCCCGTATGCATTCATATACCATTCGTCCGATAGCTATGAAACTTGGGTGAGATGTTGTGTACACTTCATGGAAGGTTTCTGGCTTAGTAAATCCACTATACAATAGGCAGCGCACAAGTAGATTCAACAAATGAGGGACGACGCGCGAAGCGTTTCAACAAAGTCCCGTATAAGGTCATATAGCCTACCATTCTGCCGTTAGCGGTGAAATTTGGGTGAAATATGGTGGACACTGCAAGGAAGGTTTCTGGCTTAGTAAATACATTTCACAGTAGGTAGCACACGAGTAGATTCGACAAATGAACGATGACACGCGGAGCGATTCAATACAGTCCCCGATGTCTTCATATCCCATTTGCGTTTCAACAAAGTCCCGTATAAGGTCATATACCATTCTGCCGTTAGCGGTGAAACTTGGGTGAAATATGGTGGACACTGCAAGGAAGGTTTCTGGCTTAGTAAATACATTTCACAGTAGGTAGCACACGAGTTGATTCGACAAATGAACGACGACACGCGGAGCGATTCAATACAGTTCCCTATGTCTTCATATCCCATTAGTCCGATAGCGATGAAACTTGGGGGGTGAGATGTTGTGGACACTTACGTGACGATTTCTAACTTAGTAAATACATTTTACAGTAGGTAGCGCACGAGTAGATTCAACAAATGAGTGACGGGGCGCGAATCGTTTAAACAAAATCCGGTATGCGATCATATACTATTCATCCGATTGCGATGAAACATTGATCAGTTATTGTGTACACGCCAGGGAAGGGTTTCGACTTAGTAAATCCATTTCACAATAAGTAGTGCAAGAGTAGATGCTACAAATGGGTGACGACGCGCGAAGCGTTTCAACAAAATCCCCTAAGCGTTCATATAACCTTCTTCGATTGTGATGAAACCTTGATGAGTTATTGTGTACACGCCAGGGTAGGGTCTCGACTTAGTAAATCCATTTCTCAATAGGTAGCGTACGAGTAGAATCAACAAATGTGTGACAGCGCACGAATCGTTCAAACAAAATCCCGTATACGTTCATATGCCATTCATCCGATTGCGATGAAACTTTTGAAAGTTGTTGTGCACGCTCCCACGAATGATTCTAAATTAGAAAATCAATTTTACGATAGATTAGAGGCAATTAACGGAAATTGAAAAACATGTTGTGTATCCAAAAGCACTTCAAGAAACAGAATTTCAACGCCAACACTTTCTTTGATAGGCATTGCAACGCATGCCGGTTACAGCTTGTCTATATATAAAAATCAATGTTACGTGATAGTTTGTGTGTGGGTATGTGTGTATGTCTCCTATGCGTTCATATACCACTCATCCGATTGCGATGAAACTTGGGTGAGATGTTGAGTGCACTCCAAGGAAGGTTTCTGGCTGCGTAATAAATGAAAGAAAATGTCCTGACTGACTGACTCACTCATCATCGCCAACCCAAAATTATTGAAGTTAGAAACATGAAATTTTGGGGATATGTTCGTTGTATGTATAAAACATCCACTAAGGAAAATTTTTGGATATTCAGGTTCAAAATGGGTGTTAAGGGGGTAAACGTGCATTTCATTAAATAACAATATCTTACGAGTGGTTTCATTTGGGGATATGATACTTGGCATATAAACTAATCATTAAAAATAAATAGACACGTGTCATGATATTTCGATGAGGTGAAAGGGACGAAAAGTGGGGGTTGAAAGATTCCTAACGGAGCGTGTATCTCATAAACGACATAGGCGAGGAGTTTGAAACTCAGAGGAAAACAATCAGCTTGAAAATAAATAAATTAATAAATAGGGGTTCGACCGATTTTGGATAAATCCAATTTAAGGGGCCCATGGGGAGGGGTGAAATTCTGGAAGAAAAACGTCCACTAAGGAAGGATATTTGGATATTCACTCTCATCGACCAACCTAAACTATTAAGAAGAATGAAATTTTGGGGATATGTTTGTTGGGTGTCGAAAACGTCTACTAAGGAGGGATTTTTGGATATGTAGGTTCTAAAGGGGTGTTAACGGGGTTAAACCTGCATTTAATTGGATAACAATATGACACGACTATGACGCGAGCGAAGCCGTGGGTACCTGCTAGTTATAAATAAATTTAGATGTTTAAGAAGTGTGTTATTTTCAAAATAATTTCTTACCTTATCTTACTTGTGAATTACCGAGATCAGGGAAGCCAGATATAGACCTAATATTCACCTAGATAGACCCTGAGATAGATTTTCTCGTGCTAATCTGATTTCGGTATTTTACAAAATGTGGTCTTTGGATCTCGGTCCAAGCGAGCATATAAAGTAGAGGTAAAGAAGTTTGGCGCCCGTACTAAGGAGCCACCGAATGGGTCTTTCGAACTTGTTTTTCGAAGAGGTATTCGAGTAGACTTGTGAATTTTGTCACTTGTTTCGACAATTGACAAAAATCCAGTATTTTTTTTTCGAATTAAGGGAGATTGTTAAGTCCATGTTTGAGGACATAGCAAAGTTTGAATTTTGGAATAAGTATTTTGAATATTGTTTAGTAACGACTTTATTTCGTTTGGTAGTCTAGTAATTCTTAAGGGAGTTTTATTAAATTAAATATTTTGATATAAATGTTAGAATTGGGAGTTTTTTTGGTTAGATGATAAAAGCACACTTATAGTATCCAGATGGAGGATATTTGAATTTTGCATAATATTTGTTGGTTGAAAGTAAATTTAAATGAGTAGCTTTTTTTTCATTAGACATCGACGTAGGGTTTATCTCAATGTATTGTGAATTCTCAAATACTATTAGGCTAGTATATTTTTAATATTAAGGCTTCGTTCATCCTATCCTGTATCCTGTATTTCACTTTGGAAAATAATGGATCAAGTGTTGGAGTTGTTGGCTCGAATGGAGTCAGACGATAAGCAGAGCATCGAGAAGGCTACCCAATTGGAGAACATGTTATTGGAAAATTCCAAAAGGTTGGAGAAACAAATCCAAGAAAATTCTCAATATTTGGAAGGTAGAATAGAAATCAAATTAACTGAGAATTCTAAAACATTAGAAGACAGATTAAATGGAAATTCTAAAATATTAAATGAATCATTTGAATCTAAATTATCTGAAAAGTTATCAGAAAGTTCTAAATTATTAGAAGAAAAGTTGTCAGAGAATTCTAATTCACTTAAATGAGACATTGACAGTAAAATTTCACAGAACTCTAACATTTTGAAGATAGATTAAGTATTAGCACCGAATCTTTGAGAAAAACTTTTGGAAGAAAAGATTGCCGAACATTCTATAGCTCTTGACAGATTAACCGAAAGTTCACGCCTCATGGATTTAAAAATCATTGGTAATTCAGAAACTCTAAGGTTGGATTTAGCTGAATATTCTAAACTGTTAGAACACCGATTGTCAGAAAGTCTGGTGAAACCATTCGCGGAAAAGTCTAAAATATTTTGGGAAAAACTTGGGGAATTATTTGAAAAATCCAAGAATTAAAAACTGTTAGAGAAAAACAAAGTTTCACTTGAAACCAAAACTAATGAGAGTATGAAAAGCTTAGAGGACAAATTAGGAAAATCGCATGATAAATTGAAGGGCATGGAGGAAAATTTTGAAAAGCATTCCAGAAGAGTAGCTGATGATTTGGTAAACTTGGAAATCAAAATTACAGAAGAGTGTAATATTACTGCAAGGCAGGTGTTGCAGAAAGTGGCAACCGATTTTCAGGAGACGATTTTAGAACAACTGAAAGGAGATAAGGTGATCCAGGAACTTAGTAAGAATGTAAAAGAAATAGCACTTACTGAGGTCAGAAATTCAATACTGGAGGAAGCAAAAGAGGATGACCAAGAAGTGAGAAGTTCTTTTTCCACACATATCAAGGTGATATCTGAAGATATGGGAAAAATTCAAAAAGATGTGTCTCAAGGGACATCTTGTGAAAATCACGAGACAATAATCGAGAAGTTAGTAAAAGATGTTCAGGAAACGAATGAGAACGTGAGAAATAAAGAAACTGATCCAATAACTAAAGAGTTTGTCAAAAAGACAATAGAAGAAATCAGAGGAGAGATGGAACGGAAGACGGATGATTCTGAACTGAAAAGAACAGTAGGAACGTTAGAAGAGAAACTTTCTTTATATAAATCTCAACTAGAGCAAAGAAATTTGGAAGAGATCTCAACTTTTGAGCTGAATAAGAAGAAAGAGATTTCCAAAGATTTAGAAGATCATAAAAATATGACAAATTCTATTCCTATTGCCATATATAAGGACAAAGATGATAAACCGGGGAAGTTTACCGGAACTGGAAGTATTCCAACAGCAGAATTTCCAAGGGAAGTCAAGGATTACTTCCGGGATTCGAAAATTTCAAAGGAGAGAGAAATTAGAGTTGTGAGCCGATTTTTGGATGAACCTGCACTGGTTTGGTTCAGGGCTTTTAGGTCAAGTTTCCATAATTTCGAAGAATTTTCCAGGGGGCTAATGAGAAAATTTTGCTCGCCAGAAACTCGGCAACAGATAAGGGCGGAGTTGTATGCCAAGAGATATTCGACCTCACAGCCAACGAAGTATTCGGCTTATTTCTCGCAACAATTATCTAAATTGCAATTTCTCGAACCACCAATGCCAGATTTTGAAATGATATCTGCGCTAATTCAACAATTTCCAATAGAGGTGCAACGGACACTGATTGCAGCTAATATAGGGAATATGGAAGAATTTGTTGAGGTACTGCAGAGGTTAGATCATGCCAATGCACAGTCCTTTCACTTAAGAAGTAGCAAAACTGAAAGTCATACGATAAATGCTGTAATGACTGATCGTCAAAGTCAGACGAATCAACATTGGAACAAACCTAAGGACCATGTTGAAAGTAAGGAATGGAGCAACACTAGGGACGCTCCATATCAAAACAGACCATATGTAAGGCCATACAGATACCAAAACAGGTGGAATCATTGGAGCAAACCTGGTTTTCAATCGAAACCATATAGTAGTCCACAAAAACAGTATGAAAATCGACAACAACGACAGAGATTATATCATGATAATCAACAACAGAAGAGAGGAACAACGAGGGAAGGAGAATTTCAAACAAGAGGCTAGGGATGATCTTGCCAGGAGATATCAAGATAGCAAGCAATTCCTAGATGAGCAGCACAATAAACCTAGTACTTCCGGGTTGCAGAAATCGACAGGAGTTGATGAAAAAACGTCAAAATGTCAATAAGTAGTTACATTTCGAAGATTGTTGAATGGCGAGTAGAAGATGAAGATTTGATAGACTTGAAGGAAGAGAGAATTGGACTAGAGAAAAGATCTAAATTACCTATTATAGAATGTGAAGTTTATGGCATGACAATTCATACACTGATAGATACTGGAGCTATTATTTGTGTAGTTAGTGAGAAGCTCTATGCTTTATGGAAGCTCACAGAAAGTTTAGTGGAAATTCCTGTATCAGGCATCAAGATACAAGGAATTATCCCTAACAAAGTGACTACATGCAAAATACAGTTGTATTTAAGGCTGAAATTTGGAGATTGCTATTTTGAGCACATTTTTGTGGTTATGAAGGACATTATCCGTGACATGATCATAGGAAATGATTTTATAACAAAGTACAAGGCTATTATCGATATGAAGTCAGAGACCATGCGTTTTCATCAAACTGGAGAGGAAGATTCTGATGGTGACGAAGAGAAATTCACCGAGGGAAATATCCGATGGTCACAGGTTATTATAATATTGAGGGAGAAGAAGAAGAAGAAGTAGTCAAAGTGGAGGAAACACCTAAATTGAATAGGATGATACTTGAATTTGAGGACATATTCGATACAAAACCTGGGAAAATTAAGGATTTTGAGTATCACATCCAAGTCAATGATGAAGCCCCTTATCATTGTAGACTTAACCCTATTGCAGATGACTATGGGATGGGATCATTTCCATACCACCAGAATTAGAGTCTAGCAGACAACTCAGATAAGTGCAAGCGCTGGAGAAAATTCGCAAGCAAGCAGAAAAGGGGGATAGGAGAGTTCGAAGTAAGAAATTCAGACGACCTCTGAATGTTGGAACTCTTGGTCTTGTAAGGAAACCTGTTCCGTCTGACGTCATGAATAGAGTATATTCTAAATTTGCTAGTATATACTACAGCCCGTTCATGATTGCAGAAAATTTTGTTAACGGAAGTTTTAAACTGATTGAAGAAGAATCTGGTAACGTCGTGGGAAAATTCAACGCGGTAAGTTTGAAGATTTATCGCTCAAGAACTTGACAACAGTAGTAAGGAAAATAAAATAAATAAATAAATAAATATGATGTGTCGTATATTTTTTTAATGGCGTGAGGGGTGGATGTACCCGGATCGTTCACACGTCCGTGACATGTTGACGTCATTATTATGAAGCAGAGACGTTGGTTTCTTTGAGAGATGAGGCGGCTGATATTTGAATACCACGCTAGGAGACTCCGAGTGTTGAGGGAAGTATGCAACGTAGGAGCGAGTGACCTGGAATAGTGACGTGAGAGCTTGCCTACGTAATGAAAATAAGTTTTCTAGAATTTCTTCTAGACGGAGGAATGGAACCTAGAAAAGTAGCACAGTTTACTGTCAATTGAATTAGAAGAAATTAGAGCTATCATGAAAATCCATTCAGTAGAAGCCGAGATACGGAATATAACTTTCTAGAAGGTATAGCGCTAGGACTATATAAAGAGCCAGAGAATCGAGACAGTTATGTATTCCATCAGAGCACTTGCTCGAGTGCGCATCTACGATACATCGGGAACGAGTGATTGCGCCGTAATTCTGACCGCCGAAAGGAACTTAGTCGCTGGACGAGTTGTCAGTGGACTTAGTTTATGTCAGGTGAACGAACATTTACAGTATCATCGAAAGACTTAGAATATCTGATGACTTTATGGTCAACTATTCTAACTAGTCAAGTGATGGTGATTTTGTAATACCATTCACAGAAGTTAGCCTACAAATAACAGCATGTTTCTCGTGGTGAAACTGTATATCAGGCTCTTCAATAATGCCAGGAAGACTTTATATTTATAGTTCATTTTACGCTGCGACAGGTGTTCCTGTGATAGCAGGCGAATGAAACCGCATTTTCCGGTCATGTGACATGTTCTTAAGTCGAACTTTTCAAGCATATTACAACAGTATAACATTATACAACAGTGCAACATGCTAGATTGTACCGAGAACAACGGGAGTGTTTTTGAACGAGTTATGTTAAACACTGACATGTGCCGTTAAAACAACTCGAGGGTAGGTGTGATATGGAAGCGAACGAAGTAATATGGAACTGCAGATGGCCATGGGAGGACGCTATGGGAATAGTGAACACCGTAGGACACGCATTATCATCGCATCAAGAATGAAGTAAGCCAACTATATTTGTACTATCCACCAGCCTATAGTAGTATTTGAGAATTCCATTTTTATAGTGTCACTATAAGAAATCAACATATTTATCATAGTTATGAGAACGTCTTATTATATTTGTCCAGAATGACAAATGGAGCGATATTGTAGTCCGACAATTTATTAGTCTATTTTACTACATTGTAAGGACGACAGTCAATTTCATGTGTCTCGACATGAAACAAGGGATAGGAATATTTTTTCTTTAACTCCTATTTAGAGAAGAGGCTCGATTATAACTTGGATTATTTAAATAATTTGATTTATTTATTAATAATAATAAATGACTGTGAAACAAATAAGTTAAAAATAATTAAAAATATGAAGACACCATTTAAAAGTTATAAATAATTTATTTAGGGAGGTATTAGCGCCAATTTGTAAATTAAATTTAATTGTTAATTGTGATTAAATAATTACTGCATTAATAATCAGAAAGTGAGATGTTATTAATAATCATTTGCAAAGGAGATTTAAACATATATTTATTTATGGATGAAATAGGGCAATAATAATCATTATGATGTTGTAGTGAAGCAACGATGCCTAAATAATATTATTTTTTCCAGTTATAATAATTTCGTGGAAGAATTTAAACAATTGGAAGAGTTTAATAAAAATACGTTGTTTATTTGTGGAATAGAAGTTTGGATTTATAAATAAATTTAAATGATTTTACGAATGAAGTGAAATAGTAAGAATTTCAGCTCAGTAAAATTTTCAAAAAGCACTAAAAATATTAAATGGAGGAAAAATAAAGCGGTAGGTATTAAATGTATAAATTTAGGGAGAGATTATGTAAATGGGAGGCAAGGAGAAATTGACCAGAATTAAATACATCTTTTCATTGGAAAAATAGTATTGAAGAACACACAGTACAGTGGTAAGACAGATTATTACAAACAGAAAAAAATATAATAAAAAATAATGTTTTGTGGAGAAGAATATTTGAAGTCAAATAATATGATGATTTGTGTGAGTGAATTGTCGACACTTAAAGTTGTGTGGAGTCCGAGGGGTCATCCAAGAGGGCATTTGTTCCCGTAGTTATGGGCACACATGGTTGTGCGTGTGTCATTAGAAGAGCATGTGGGCTCTCAGTTGTAAAAGAAGGGTTAGGCAAGTAGACCGCCCCATATTCTAGTCAAATTCTATTGATCTGTCAAACCGCATATTTAATTTTTTTTCTGGATCAACTTGAATTTCCAATAGTATGCCTAAATAATTGAAGAACATGAGTTTAGATTTGATGAACCCGACCGAGTAAAAAAATATATCAAGAAAATGAATAGTTTCAAATGCAAAAATAAAATAAATAATTGAAGATATCTTTATTTTGTGCTTGGAATAATAATAATAATAATAATAATAATAATAATAATAATAATAATAATAATAATAATAATAATAATAATAATAACAACAGTGGGAGTGAGCATTAAATATTGACAATATGAGAGGGTGAGAAAACTTGTTGTAAATAAATTGATAAGAAATTTTGAAATTAATAATAATTGAGCCGGTACAATTTTAAGACCCGTTCGACGTTATTTCCATCTAGCGGTCTCTAGTAATACATCTAAGAGATCGTAATTTCCGCACGTCTGAAAAAGGAATGCGCCCGTGTTGTAGAACTCATCCTTGTCTAAGAGACACGCCTTCGGCGATTATTATCGCGCCTGAATTGTTATCGCGAGGAGAATTTGATGATCGTCTGCCGTTATAACTGACACTACCAACAAATCTATTCTAATGTTCCGAGATGCCCTTTATAATATGCTTTAAGAAGATATAAATGTTGGGGCGACACTACGCGATTCCGGCTTTGTCTCATAGTGAAGAATTCCGTAAATATGGAGTTGTCATAAAATAAAATTATTATCAGTGTACTTCCAGAACGTCTCGGAGTATCAGCTAAGTGGAAATGGTCCTTGTAGCTATTCTGTTTTAATGTGTCATGTTTTGAAGAAATCTGATCACGATATATATATATATTCCCCAACTTTCAGTGTTAAAAGTTCCGTAATTTAATCTGCTAAGGAAGGGTTAAACTGGAGACCGTTCATGTTCTTCTATGAAGTTATTTGGTGTTTATTTTGTACCCAGTTTGTTTATATACGCACGTAGTGGAGAATGAAATTGCTTGTTTATGGGTTTTTTAATTTAAATGGGTGCTTGTTGTTGTTTCATTTCCGTATCTAGTCGAGTTTTATTTTAGTGCGTGTTATTTGCGTTTGTTTTATGTTGTGAAACGCGATTGTTTTTATGAGAGATGTTTCTTACCAGTTCCTAACCCCTTGCAAGAGTATGGGATCTTTCAGGGACCTTTAGGGACTGGTATTCTTTAGGTTAGTTCGCGATATTAATTGTGCTTAGACGTAGGAGGGTGTATTGTTCATTGCTTTGGATGTAATATCTTCATTGTCGGAACACACACCAGTTTTATTTTATGTTTCAAGGGTTTGTTTTTATCATGCTTGTCATTTGTGCACTCCAAGGATGGCCGATTAGGTTTTATTTTTATCCTTGGAGACTGGGCAAGCATTATCTATGTATGTTTCAGAAATATGTTTCATTTACAATCACGCTTCTAGACTTATTTTTAAGGGTGGGTTTATGTCGTTTGTTAAAGTGGGAATTTGACTGAAGGTCGAGGGTCATGTTTTGTGTTGTTCTGTTCTGTTGTGGCCTTCAGTCAGCAAGCAACGCGTGATCCCATTACGTTATTAAATCAGGTATATTGGTTACTCTTCCGAGATGATGGAATGTGTGTTCGTTGTACGTGCCCGGGACTGCAATTGACGCTTGTTTGGCATCCCGCAGGGTAACTGAACGTTGTGCTTTCGTTCGAGAGAAGATTTATTCTACCAGTTCATGAAATCGTTTTGTTTTATCTTCATTTGGGATTTGCTTGTTTTAATTTTACTGAACTGATCTATGTTTATTTGCTGTGTTTGTATGTCACGGCACGTCATGTGAAGTGTAGTTCCTTGTGAAGTTGTGTAATTATTCCGTGTTTATTGACGTGTCATTTAAGGGTCGTTGCTGTTGTTGGTTGTTTCTTTGGGTAGCTTGGCGTGACATACAGTTTAATGTAAGGGTGGTCGGATAGACAGTTCGTGGGAGACACGATTTCATGTACTTCTAAGAATGATGCTTCTGACTACCTTCTTGTAGTCAGCCTGTGGTGGAACGAAACGCACTATTAACACTATTGTTAATTTCTTCCCCTCTACTGAACGATCTCCAGCGACTTAGGCATTCTCCTCGTCGTCGACATTCTCCTTTTATAGATCTTTATTGTGTGTTTTACGTTTTATTGTTTTACTGTTTTATAATACCATGTACATATTTTATTACAGGCCCATGATCCCTCATCTTACCATTTCATGCACCCCTCACGTCCCCTTTTGCTATGTCTTGTTTTTTGATATATTAAATTTTATTTACAACCTCTACTCGAAAAGTGTAGTCATTGGATGGTCGGTGCTCCATCTAGTTCACCATGTGTTAAAGGTCTCGACTTAGGTCTCAGGTCCGCGTCCTCAATACCTGCACGCCACAATAATAATAATAAATTCTATGATTAACATTTATTTTGCGGGATATATTATGTACATTTTCGGAATGAGAAAAGTTTTGATGAAAGAGATAATGATTTAATCCACTGATAGTGGATAACAACAATTTATACTATTAACAACAATGCAATGCAAACAGAAATTGGCTTTACATGGAAAGAAGTGGAAGATGCAGTGAGGAAGATGAAGGGAGGGAAGGCACCGGGTGTGGATGAGTTGAGTATGGAGATGGTGAGAGCAGCAGGAGAGGTGGGGATACAATAGTTGTACCGAGTGATAAGGACAGCATGGAAGGAATGGAAGACCCCAGAGGACTGGAAAAAGGGAATAATTGTCCCGATCTTCAAGAAAGGTAGTAGAACAGAATGCAGAAACTATCGGGGAATAACACTGATGAGTCATTGTGCAAAGATGTTTGAGAAAGTTTTGGAAAGGAGAATTAGGACAAGGATAGAAGGAGGGATGAGGGAAGAACAACATGGCTTCAGAGCAGCAAGGTCCACAGTGGATTTGATTTTTGCTGTAAGGCAGTTACAAGAACAGCACTATGAGTATGGAACAGATCTACTGATGGCCTTCCTGGATATTGAGAAAGCATTTGACAGTGTATGCAGAAACAAAGTATGGAAGTCCCTGGAGGATAGAGGAGTAGAGAAATGGACTATAAGGAGGATAAAGGAGATGTACAAGGGAAGCGTGAGCTGTGTGAAAGTGGGAGGAGAGAGATCGGACTGTTTGGAACAGAGAAACGGCCTGAAACAAGGAAGTGCACTGTCACCGGTACTTTTCATTGTGGTGAGGGATGACATAATGACCCGAGTGGCACAAGTAATTGGGGAAGGGAAGATGAAAGCAGTGGTGTTTGCAGATGATTTGATGATTTGGGGAAACAAGGAGGAGGAGGTACAGGAACAGTTGGACGTGTGGGGAGGAATAATACAAGGATATGGGATGAAATTTAGCATAAATAAGAGTGAGATGGTGATCACAACAAGAAAGAAGGAAAGAACCACAACGGAAATAACAATTGGTGGGGAACAGCTGAAGAAAGTGGAGAGTTTCAAGTATCTGGGAAGCCTGATACAAGATAATGGAAGAAACGATAGAGAAATAAATGAGCGGGGGAGACAGGCAGAAGCATTCCGGAGGAGTGTGAGAAGCATGTTATGGAGCAAGGATGTCCCTCAGAACAGCAAAAGATCATATATCGGACGTACTATGTCCCTATCTTGACGTATGCCTCGGAGACCTGGGTTGTGAAAGGAAGGGAGAAGAGCAAAATACAGGCAAGTGAGATGAGGTTTTTGAAAAGCAGTATTGGAGCTACAAAGATGTACAGAATAAGAAATGAGAGGACCAGAGAATTAATGAAGGAGGAACCATTACAGGATGGTATAGAGAAATCTAGACTTAGATGGTATGGACATGTAAAACAAATGGAGAAGAAGAGGATACCCAGGAGGATACACGATACGAAGTGGGAAGGAAAGAGACCGAGAGGGAGACCAAGAGACAGGTGGCTGAAGGGGGTGGAGGAAAGCGTGAAGAAGAGAGGATAAGACTGGACAAAGGTGGTGGCTGAGAGATGGTGGGAAGACAGAATACGTTGGAGAGGCTTGTGTTCCAAACAGACCCGGCCAGTGGCTGGAAACTGTGCAAGATGATGATGATGATGATGATGATGAACAACAATGTATGCTAATGTTTATAACAAATTTTGAAATGAGTAATTTTTTATAGTGAAACAAATGAATATGAGAAAGAAAAAAATTTATTTTTCAAATAATTATGATAATGAAAAATTTATAAACAATTTTTGTTCTTGGAATCAAGAATTTTACAAACACAATAATATTAACATTCGACTTTATGTTAGCCGAATATTGATATGAGGTTGCTCTTATACTTCAATGAAACAGTGAAATAATTTTTTCAAATATTTTTTTTTGGAAACATCATCGAATTAACCAAGTGATACTATTTCAAAGTATCAATTCAACCTGTACTTGAACAATCAATGCAAATCTTCAGGAAAGTGAAACTACAAATATGTAAATAGAGGGATCACTCGAACTCTTCATTGAATAGTGATTACCCAAGTGTAAATAATTAGGAGTTTTCGTTTTTGTTGATATCAGAATGGACTACTAATTTTCTGAATATCAATTCTGCGAAGTTCAAAGGTATTTTTTGGGACTGTTGATTTTTTACGTGTGATTGTTTTTTTTTGTGTTTTTGAGGTTATTGCCAGTCAATTTAACCTTTTAAGTATAAATAAATTGAGATTTTTAAGAAGTGTGTTATTTTCAAAATAATTTCTTTCCTTACCTTACTTGTGAATTACCGAGATCAGGGATGCCAGACATAGACCTAATATTCACCTAGATAGACCCTGAGATAGATTTTCTCGTGTTAATCTGAATTCGGTATTTTACAAAATGTTGTCTTTGGATCTCGGTCCAAACGGGCACAGTACATGGCATTTAGATTAGGAGTATTGTTGGAAATTGGTTGTAAGGCTTCGAGATAGTCAAGATGGGCCTGGATGATGCGGTCAGTGTTTCCGTGGCGAGATATTAATATCCTTTTCGTTTCTTCATAAGCATCAGCCGCTATCGGTATTCTATCAACTAGATTCTTCGGCTCACCCTCCAGATATCAACGGAGATAGACGTGCTTGTCAATGTGAGCGAGAGATTGAATATTGTTAACGGAAGACTGGAATTGTTCCCTAAAACGTGCCCAATTCTCAATGTCACCTGCGAATTTGTCTAATTTTACGGCAGGGAGCTTCACTGTGTGCGTGACGGGTGTTGGGACTGGAGATCCTGGCGTTGGTTGCATACTCATTCCGGCGACCGATGTTGTCAAACTGGCGAGTGACGTAGATTTCTTCTCGGCGTGTGATGCTTTTAGAATCGCTCTCTTCGCGATGTCTATGTATTCTTCACATTTCTCGACATCGGCCTCGTATTCTGCGTCAGTCAAACATTCCTGTATACTATCGTCCAGGACTGTGAGATGATCTAAAGCTTCTTGTAGTCTAATGCGATTATATTCGTATTCTGAGATGTCACCGACCGTAGCGCTCTTCATTATCGTACTGAATTTGGTTACAGTTGCTCGTTCCGTCTTCCGCTTTCTTTTCAAATACGCCAGTTTACTCTTAACACTGTCGTCTTGCATCTTGAACACTGGGTGACGAAATAAATAAATAGTGCCGTGCTGCTGGCAAGTGAAGGTGATTGTCTGATGTCAGCGCATGCCTAATAATCGTGAGATCGTCTTGTAGTGTCCGTGATGGCTACCAGGTATTTAGTTTAGGATCTACCGCAAGATGGCAGCACCTGCTCGTATATCATTCGTGAATTCAGTTACGTAGTGTAAAGTAATTATATTGCAATTCGTGCACAGTTTAGTTGTAGTAGTATCACTTTTCAAATAATATGAAAAATCACGTTGGTGTCTGACGCGTGTAGTAGAAGTTCCAGTATTTTCTTACCTCGTAATCCGGCGTGGCGTGGCGTGGCTGCTTGTACATAACGTGATAGCTGTTCTGTAGTGATAACATCACCTGTTTACTTAATACACAAGTAAAACACAATTGCCCGTAATCTAATGTACATTTCTACGTAATCTAAAGTTTTCGGCAACAATGTTGGGATTCGTATAGTGGATAAATCAGTGATCGTGAAACACAGTACGTCTTAGTTAGCAGCCATCTTTTATTACACTATTTACAAAGAGTATCAAACATGAAGAAGAAATACATGGAAATAAACCAAAGATGTCCATCTTCTCAGTCCTCCACAAGAACAATAATGGTGACAACACACTTCCTTGCTTTAGTCCAGTGCCAATTTTAAATCATTCCGATGTCCCGACTCTAGTCTTCACACTACTGTAGCAATCCATGCACATTCCTTTTATCATGTGTCTCGGTTCCTTGCCTATCCCCCTATTTGTTAAGCTTTCCCAAACTTTTGTTCTAGGGATGCTATCATAGGCCTTTTCTAGATCAATAAAAGTCATTACCATACCTTTCCCATAATCCCAACTCTTTTCAATGTTCTGTCTCAGAATGAAAATGGGTTCCACTGTTGACCTGCCCCCTCTAAATCCTGAAATATTCTTTCCATCTGTCCGTTATCTCTCCTGGTTTTGTCAATAGTTCACCTTTTTTGTTTTTCATGGACCCAGTGTTCACCTTTTCATTTCTTCTACTTTTTATAATTCCAAACAGCAATTTCTTTCCACAATTTAAATCCTCCCTTATTTCTTGAGTGAATTCTTCCCAGCCTTTCTTCTTTTCCTCTGTAATTACTTTCTTGCAATCTCTGTTTGCTTTTATATATTTTGCTCTACTTTCTTCAGTCTTTTTTGTTCCCCATTCCTTCCAAGTTTTCTTTTTCTCCCTTACCTTTTCTTTCACTCTATCATTCCACAATTTTGTCGCCTTTTCGCGTACCTTCCCTGATGTTCTACCACATGTTTTTTCTGCACTGTTTACAAATGCACTCTTTAACTTTTCCCATTCTTGTTTCACATGGGTAATATCCATCCTTGGTATCTGTTCTTGCAATTCTTTCTTAAACTCTTAAATTCCTTCAGTCCCCAGACCTTAATCTTTCATTCCCTTTTTTTCTGGTAATCTCATAACTTTTCCTATTTTTAATTTTGCTACCACTGCCCTATGGTCTCCTACAAAGGCTTCCTCTGGTATGGCTGTGATATCCATTAGCTCTTTCCGATGTCCTTTTTCGACTAAAACATAGTCTATCCGAGTTTTCGTTCGTCTATCTCCCCATCCATACCTCATTATCTTCTGACTATTTTTCTTTCTGAACCACGTATTCCCTATAATTAATTGGTTCCGCTGACAGAAGCCCATTAAGAAATCCCCTTCTGGATTCTTACTGCCATAACCATATGGTCCCAAAATCTCCTCTCTTCCTTGTCTGTCTCTTCCCACTTGTGCATTCAAATCTACCATTACTATTATTTCCTTATCCTCTATATATGTTTCCACCTCTTCTAGGAATTCTTCTAAGTTCTCTTCTTTATTCCCCGTTTGTGGAGCATATACTTGAACCAGATCTTTTGTCCCTGTCTGGAACTGTATCCTTCCTATGATCATCCTGTCACTTATCTTCTTCACCACCTCCACATACTCTAGGACATCCTTTCTTATAATCATTCCTAGTCCATTTTTTGCCTCCTGTCCTCCACTGTTAAACAGCCTATATCCTTCCTTTAGCATTCTTTCCCCTTTTCCTTTCCATTTCGTTTCTCTGAGACCGAGGATGGCTATATCCTTCTCTATCGTGAAGTCCACTAGCTCCTCAGTCTTGTCCGTCAGGGTTAAGATGTTGACTGTCCCTTTTCGGATGTATTGTGATGCTGGTCGCCCATTTCTCACAGCTCCCCCAGCATCTGAAGAACTGCGCGCCGCCTGCAGGGGACGCCCTAGCATTATGCTAAGGAACATATATACTGAAATTTGTATAAAATAAATTGGATACATGACTGCTAGATTATATTACTTCTTTTGTAACTAGGTCATCTGGATCTTCAGTTTTTCATAATGCTTTAACTGCCTGGGATCAATCTTTCAGACTATGCAAATCCCATTTGCGAAAACCTTCATTGTTTAATTTTGACTCGTCCAGCCATAAAATTGTCCAGTACTAGAAATAACATGCTGGCCCCATGGTGTAGGGGTAGCAAGCGTGCCTCTTAGGTGGTCCTTGGTGTGATTCTCAGCTCAGGGACTTTTGAACTCATGTGAAAGCCGTAACAGGATACAGCCAGTCACTTGAGGACAAATGAGTAGCTGTCTGTTTTAGGAGGCAGCAACCCTGGTTAAGAAAGCCATGATTAACGGTTGAAGGGATCCATCATGCATACCACACATCCTGTAATCTGCAGGTCATATGACTGAGCAGTGGTTGCCTGGTAGACCAAAGTCCTCCCTATAGAACAACAGGGTTTTCATGAAATCAGTTCAACTAGCTGACCCGTGCGAGAACTTTTGCATAATGGGCTGTGTGTGCCCCATGTGTACAGACTACCCGCCCGGTTCAAGTGCTATGCAAGCTTTACGCAACGCAGTTCTGCCAGGGGCTATCGTCTTGTTTATTTGTTTAAAAGCACTTTATAAACAAATAAATATATTTCCGTTGATTTTTCATGAAATGCAAAATTTTTCATGTAGGCTACTATTGAGACGATTTGGAAGAAGCTTTAGTTTTGTGAAACATACACCTTATCGTATTATATAATAAGATTGTTCATTGGAAGGCTACAATGACCCAGGTGGTTAAGATATAGAATAAACTCTCGATTATCCATGTTAATGCACTGATAACTGAAAAACACGGATAATGCAAACATACATAACCTTACCTAAAAATGTCACTTTCATTCAAAATATGAAATACAAACCCCATTGGTTTTTTTTTCTCGCAGTTCACCTTTGGGAAATAATTAACCATTGTTATTGTCTCGATTCATTTACTTTGTTTTTATAACAGCTCTCATTTTTATGGAGCGTTGGAAGGTCGGTGCAGTGAAATGAGTTGTATTGCGTAGTTTAATAAATCAATGTATTGCGATGTCTTGGTGTGAGTAATCAGCAATTCCTCCATCATTTCATCATACAGCGCTTGAATACGCTGCTGGGGAATACCGTCTCACTCGGTTTGTAGGCGTATCCACAAAGCATCAACAGCGGCGGCAGGTGGACCTGAACGAACAAGTTGCCGACCGACCATATCCCAGTCATGTTGGATGGGCGACATGTCAGGCGAACGGGCAGGCCAGGGAAGCAGAGGTATCCGTCGTTCTGCGAAGGAGGCTTGCACATTTCTCACTACATGCGGGCGGGCATTGTCCTGCTGAAATATGGCCTGTGGAACGGCCTGCAAGAGGGGCTGGTGCCGCGGGCTGTAAACGTCCCTGATGTAGCGGTCACTGTTCAGATTTTCCGCAAGACGTACGAGGCGCAATCGCCTGTTTTAGGCAATTGCGCCACAAACCATTACACCTGGTGTTTGGCCGCTATGCCGCTCAACAATACAGTCTGCCAGATTGCGTTCTCCACGGCGGCGTCGAACACGTATGCGGCCATCGCTCTAGGATAGGTTGAAGCGGGACTCGTCCGAAAACACTACATTTCGCCACTCAGCCTGCCAGTGTCGCTGTGCAAGTGCCCATTGTAGTCGGAGGCGTCGGTGGTTCCCAGTCAATGGAAGCCGACACAGTGGCATGCGTGCTGCCAGTCCAGCCCTCAAAAGACGGCGACGCACCGTCTCGGATAATCTTCCACAATATTCGATGATGAACTCTGGCAATTGCAAACACAACTCGAAGCCTTCCTCCTGACTTGTTGGCACTTCCACAAGAAAAGTCTCTTTCCTTATTTCTTTACCCCATCTTCTCTGGGAAACACAACCCTCAATACTTGTCTGTCTGCATAGACAGGAAGGAAGGAAGCTTGTAGTTTAACGTGACCGTTAATCGTGAGATCATGAGCCACGGGACCTCCTTTTTACGTGGAATCCGAACCACAGGACATGGCATTTCACTTCGAAAATCTCACATGCATTGACCGGGAATCGAACCCGGACCGCCTTGGTGAGAGGCATTCAGCTAGACCGCTGAGCCACCACGCCCCTGTCTGCATAGACAAAGCAAATCACAATACTTGATACTCTTCTATTCTTGTTATTGCATATTCCCAGCTTTCTACATATTACTCCATCTTCTCAAGCTTTCTATCAGGTCCATTGTTAGTGCGTTGTCAAGGAGATTTGTCAACAACTAAGGCCACTATATAACATGTTTAGCCCAGGCAATAAGGCGGCCATTTTGGTAACCTCATTTCCTCACATCACACACCACGGTCTAACCGATTCTTTGATTGCAGAGCTCACCTTTGGGTTTCTGTAAGTATGTATTAGCGCCATGGTGTGATGTGGGTAAGTAGATTACCAACCATGGCCACCTATTGATGGAGCGACACAGAGATTCTAGTGTTCAGTGCCTACTGGATTCTTTTGTGGTGGTCCACCAGTAGGTGGCAGGTGGCTTTGCTAATGGCAGGTTATAATTATGTTCCTTTCATGATAGGGTTTTGTTTTGAGGGCCGGGTTCACCATGGTTCGTCAAAATGTTAACAAACCAATTAAGGCCGTTGACGGACGATTACCGAAATGTCGTGGTTAACCAAACTATAACAATCCATTAGCTTCCCTAACAAGCCGTCAAAACTAATTGCTCTCTCAACATGAAATTAACGACTTGACGGTCGATTTACGTAGCATTCAAATCAAAAATGGCGTGCGGCCAAAGCCGGAATAGTCGTGCATTAAACTTTATTCTGAACGATTACGAAGTTTTTGAAGACATGCTAGATTTCCTTCGACCACTAACTTATAAATAGCGAAGGAATTACTTGAATGATTGCGACGACACAGAATTTATCATGAGATTTCGGTTGTCAAAACCTTCTGTGCTGAACGGTCTACACGTGACAGAACCTAACGTGGAATTCTCATCTGATCAGTAAGATAGCCTAGGCCTATGTACCATTCCTAATTTATGTGTAATATCGTGTGATGCATTACGGTGTAGCACATTTAGTTAATTTAATAAAAGACCACCTAGACGTCACAACATCAGTCCTCTTATTTCTGTTTACGTGTAATATCGTGTGATGCATTACGTTATAAAACATCCTAGTTAATTTAATTTAATTTAATAAAATACTACCTAAACGTCACAGCATCAGTCCTCTTATTTTCAACGATTTCACGATACTCATCCACCGAGTAGATAAGGGTGGATAATTATGTTTCTTTTATTCAACGAGAATTTCACAGTCCCCGACTCTCCTTGCTCTTTTGCTCATCAGCCATGTTTGTTTTTAACCAAGGAGTTTGTAACTTTTTAGCTATTCCAGTTAACGGACTGCTTGATTACACCAAAGAATAAACAAATTCCGCCACAATCATCATCTTTCAATGAGGTTTGTACAGCCCTTAAGCATAGCACTTCGTTTGTTAATGCCAATCGGCGAATGTGCTGGTGAAACGCCAACGAGCTTAATGCCGATGTTAAAGTTAACAATGCATTTAGTGACGGCCTGTTAACGCTGCGTTGGTGAACCCGGCCCTTAGTCTTCTTGTTGGTTGATAAGTTGTTGCCTGAGGGAGTAGTTAAAAAAGAGGGAGGATATAGTATGGATTGGCTTTAACCAGGGAGGTGAGAAGAGTAATGGAGTGGCCCCTCACTGCAGCTAGCCTGTGGAGAAAGTGGGCCCGCTTCGCAGGGTTGGGAAGCCCAAGATGCCACGCCCACTTGGCACCACCGTGCGCTACTGAATGTGGGAGAATGCTGTTAAAACTAACAGTGTTTTCTTACTATTAGTTCTCTCTTGGGCGGGCTGCGTGGCTCAGCGGTAACGTTATCGCCTGCTGTGACCAAGGTTGCGGGATCGAATCCTGAGAAGAGTAATGGAGTGGCCCTTAGACCGGTCAAGCACAAGGCACCTAATTATAACATGCTACACTGTACACAAAAAAATGACATATAAAACTGTACATTTCATCAAATTAAAGCCGCTCACAGACCACAAATTGACAAGAACAGGCACTGCAATCACAGTCCAACTGTGAGCATTACTGTCCTTTGTACTGCATAACTTTGGTGAAATGTTGTCTAATTCTTGTTCCTGGATCTTTTCATTTTGCATTCTGAATAAGTGTCTTAGTCGAATGTTGAAATACAGTTGACATGTTAGCCTAATTCAGATAGAGTCTTCAACAGACTGTTCAATACAATGTTCATTCAACTCAGTGAAGACAGATTCATGCTAAAAGTCTTTTAGCACTTGCGACGACATGAAGTCTAGCGTATTTCCCGTCACTCTATTAGCGGAATTTTGCACTTCCCTTATACTTTTCTCAGCTCGCCTGCACACACTAATTACGCCTTTCGATGGGAAAACCAAATCCTTATCAGGTGACAGTTACCACTCGAATTTTCAACTTCTCTCAAACAACTAATGCATTGCTCACATGCTATTTTACGCTCAATCTGAAGCACAACAAAACCAGCGACATGTTTCACAACCTCAGATGAAAATTCACTGATATACTCCCGGAAAGTTCCTCGAGATAATGATGATTCGATTCATTCTCATTTCCCATGCCAAATTCTTCGGTGTCAAAGCATGGAGTCAAAAAATTTATCCCCTCGACCGGGTTCTTCTTCACAGTGAAAGTCAAAATAGAGATGTCCTCTAGGGCTAGGCAATTCAATCCTCTTGGTGTATGGAGTTGTTTGTGAATAAGTATTGTGAATAAGCCCTCATTTTCCTAATTATCAATTTCAATTTGTCTTCTTTCTTTTGACACTGTGCATGTTGAAAGTTTTCTCCGTTTTCCTCGTCCGGGGATTGAACACCCTGAATAAACAAACGGGAATATTATTAGTTAAAATGGGGACTACCAAACTATGATACGAGTATATTGTGTTCAAAGCTCTTCCTGTAATAAAATACGAAATGTTCTCACCTTTTGCACCTGAACAGTATTATGGGCACTGGTAGCCCCATCCAGTACGATATTACTTGGCTCGAGAGTGACAACATCCCTGGATCGTGGTTCCTTCCTTTTCTGCAAACCATTAATATTTAGAATGTCATCCAAACGGAACAATAAAGCATAAAGCAGTACCTTAATTTAAGTCGTCAAGTGATTTAGGGGCTGAAGGCTGTAAGTAGCTAGGATAGGCAGGGAATACGTTCGGGAAGGCATTCTCTCTCAGTCTCGGCCCAGATAAGTATGTATTATTCACTTGGTCAGGGCTAAAGTGCTCCATACAAATGACACTATGGACACCAGGTGTCCAGTTCTTCCTCTTAACTGCCTTCGTCCACAGAGCCCGACGGTCTGGGTTCTGAGGGAACCTACACCAATCCACATTTCAACACAATGACGTTTTCTCCATGAAAAAATAAACATGCCTGTCTACGTTTAATAGCTTAAGAGAAGAATAACTTACTGATGAAAAGCAATGCCGGGTTTTCTGTTCCTGTCACTTCTATTGTTGCACCCATACACAACAAAAAAAAACATAATAAACAACAGTTACATTAGGCAACTTGTCGCAGGTAACTAACTAACTGGGTGAATACAAACTCACGACTAGCAACTAGCACGCACTGCTTTCCAGCTAGCCGTGGTGCCAAACAATATGGCTGCCGCTTCCAAGGGGTGGTCCCGCTTGGCCTAGCTAAGGGCCACTCCATTACTCTTCTCACCTCCCTGGCTTTAACCCTCTCAGTGCCACGCGCCGATCAGATCGGCTCTCGCTGCTCGCGCCAAAATTCCAAAGCCGATTCAATTGGCGCGCTGTTTATCTTATATTTGTAGATTACTGTAGGCATATGTCCGTGATTATTTCACACTGTTGGAAAGGTGAGGTTTCAAGCTTGCATGTGCGGTGTTTACTTTTTTCCTTCGAAGCTCTCTATGTGGCACATTATAATAAGATTTCTTTCGTTTAATATCTTGTGACATAATGCAATAAGCATTATCACCAGTGGCTAAAAAATATATACATTTATTTAGCGCATGACTTAGTGCCGGGAGAGTCCGAGGACGTGTTCGGCTTGCCAGAGGCTGTAGCTGCTTCAATGCGGATACCCATTGGGTGAGCTACAAGTTCCGTTCAATTTAAAGTATTTCAAACTTTCGCTACCAGATGCCACTTACACCTAGTGGTGAACGTGAGAACTTTGATAGAGCGTTTCTAGATTAGATTAAATGTTTATTAAGTCCATTTGATCAAGTACATGTATACAATACATTTTTGATATAGGACACGTCAGAATTTACATCTATAAAATAAAAGAACTAACAGGTATATTTTACTAATACTATAACTATTTATAACTTATTATAATAACAGATCTTAAGAGATACAATCTTATTGGACAACTATTTACACCTTACTCAATTATCATAATATGAAAATTTAATTCTATAAATACAACAACTTACAGCTAGGTATTACAATTAAAATAGAAAAGTAAAATATAATTATAGATTTCATCGCTCCTATAAGCTAAGATATTCAACTACAGAGTAAAAACAATGGCACTGCAGATACGCATTCAACATTCTATCAAAGGTCTTTATTTTTGGGGCTAGTTTTATATACTGGGGTAGTTTATTGTACAATTTAACTCCTGTGTGAAAAGGTCCTTTTTGATATATGCTTGTGTGTGTGTGTGAAATATGAATGTTTGGATTTTGTCTTGTGTTATGCCTATGAACATCATTGTTTTAAGAAAAACATCTTTATTCATTAAATTCTGTTTAAAAAACATAATACATGAAGTATAACGTGCAAGTTTTCCCACACAATGCCAAGAGGGGTGATACTTCCTTTGCTTAGACTCAGTCAAGTAGCAGCTCAACTCAATGTGACAGTAAACCCAGTTTTAAATGAAATGTTTGTATATCCCAAAACAATTTAGAACACACAATTATTCCATTTTAAAATCTAATAATAAAAAGTGGATATTATTTTTTGTCATTTAACTTCATCACTGTCAACAAACACTGTAGAACGGTATCTTCTTTGAATCAAAGAACTGCCAATTTGCTCATCTGGTAACCTGGACAAATCTTAAGATTAAAGTGTATTGTATGTTTGACTAAGAACATTCCATGAGCAGCACCCATTATTTATGTTAAGTATATTTTAATTCCAAATGAAGCTGTATACTTGGTTTGAGGTATAATAATAATATACTGGATGATCCACCAATATCCTCCGGCTGGAAATAATCTGGGATTGTAGTATCTTGAAGTCCCGGCTAAAAACGACATAGAGTCACTTGGCGAAAACACTCAGAATAAGGGACAGGATTTTCTCAGACGGAATGTGCTGCAGTATCTAACTACAGAACAGTAGGGTCATCTCACTACTTAGGATAAAGAGAGTCACAAAAAATCTCGAGCGTAAGGATGCGGATTAGGTCCCTTGGGAACTTCCACCCTACAGCACATTCCTCTACCATCTAACTACAAATATAATGCCAGTTTCCTATAAAACAATCAGGAAATCGTCAACACGTATCCGTCTATTTATTATAAAAAGCATTACACTTCTCGTGTCGTCGAGCTTCGATTAAACGCTCTAAAAAACAATGAAATATATAAGAATGACCAAGTGTCATTAATCCACATTAAAATACAAATCGTTTCCTTAAGGAACCGTAAAAACTGTTACGTGTAAGCTTCAATAAGCTTCTATACAGCGAACAACTGCTGTGCCCTAGGTGACGGGAGTTTATAACAAGAAAAATGTTATAAGCTAAACATTTAAATAATCCCAAAAATAAATGACGTTACCCCTGACGTAGATCTCCGTCATTACAAATACTATTCATTACTCTATACAAGCTGGATGTGAACTATAAATTTATCTGCCCTGACTGTTTTTCTCTTGAGAAATCTGGTCAGCTATTGTGCTCGATCTCACCCATGTCAATCGGCTACGGTGACTCAGAATAGAAAGATTTGCAACGCTGACGTCACGCCATGTGTTAGGAAGGTATGCGAGAAATTATGAGGAACCTTGGAGAGTAGTAATTATTGGTCACGAGGGTGGAGAAATTCTCATCCAACGGTTGACTGCCCACGCAAGAGCCGAGAATCGAACCACGTGTTTTGGAATTTCAATATTAACAGGAGTTACAGGGACTTTGTTTTATATGCGACGGGGATTTTCGCTTGCCCACGTTGCGAGCCTGTCTCCCGCCAAGCACTTTCCCGTAATGCGGTGCCCACCCGGCACTGAGTCATTGAGTATAGGAATTTGTACTTACTATTGAAACTACTTGAGCTAGGCTTGGATTTCTATTGTATCAGTTAAACACGGGATGAACGGATTAAAATACACGAACACATGTTGACTTAGATTGTATTGAACAAGACACTGTGATACAGTATACATACGAAAGGCAAAGAACATAAAGCCAAAGAATATACATTTGACAAAAGACAAACGATATTTACATGCGAGCGAGATTAGAAAGTAGCCTACGAAAAATATTCATTCTCTTCAACACTCTCCCTTAATCGAGAATTGCTGCATTATGCTGCACTTAGGACAAACCAATGCCAGTAACATATTTCACATGACCATGAATTGGCAGACCTTTTGTCAATACATCAGCAATCATTTCAGCAGTAGGCATATAGGACAACTTCACGTTGCATTTCTTTAAGATGTCCCTAATGAAATGATAGCGCACATCTATGTGTTTTGTTCTCTGATGAAAACCTTCATTCTCAGCCAACCTCTGAGCACTCTTGACTGTCATTATACAACTGAATTGGACGTCCTCTCTTACACAACTCAAAGAAGAAACCTCTAAGGAACAGAGCTTCTTTACATGCTAAAGTCAGACCTATGTATTCTGCTTCAGTGCTAGACAGTGCCACAACTGGCTGTTTCTTACTTTCCCAACTTATTGGGCCTTCTGCGTATTTAAATTATTTCCGTTAAATTATTTCCAAAAGAAGCATCAACAAAACCCTTGACATCACATTCTGATTTTTTATACATGATACCAACATCCACCGTGCCCTTCAAGTATCTGAACACTCTCTGGACACATGTCCAATGTTCCTTACCATAGCAATTATTGAACTGACTCAAATAATTAGTTATATATGCAATATCTACCCTGGTACAAATGGAAAGGTACACTGAAATAAATGGAAATTGCAACACCCAGAAGGAGTGGTGCTACATTGCAGCAATTGAACATGCAGGACGAGTGTTCGGTTGTGATTCGATGATTACACTTTCAGGTCCCTCTGACCGCAAGTTTGGACAACGATCAATACAGGATATGCCCACCACGATCTGCAATACATTGATGAATTCGTCGAGGCATGGAGTCGATAAGGCCCCGGATCGCTTCCTGAGGAATTGTGGTCCATGCTTGCTGCACTGCACGGGTCAGTTGTTCCAGAGTTGTGGGTGGCTGAGGACGGTTGGCCAGTTGTCGACCCATCATGTCCCACACATGCTCAATAAGACTGAGGTCCGGGGATTTGGCGGGCCATTCTAAGGTTGTGATGTCGTGGAGAGCTTCTCTGGAGATGCGTGCAGTGTGAACCCGGGCATTGTCCTGCTGAAAAATCCCATTATCAATGTTCGCCATCATAGGGACAACCACTAGTAGGATATAAAGGCCGAAGCTGGGGCAGGGGCTAATGGGCAAGATGGGCGCCGCGCGCAACCAGCCCTATGTCATTCTTATGGAGGGGAGTGTCATAGCTGGGGCAGGGGCCAATGGGCAAGATGTCCGCCACAC
Organism: Meconema thalassinum; assembly: GCA_946902985.2. Lineage (NCBI taxonomy): Eukaryota > Metazoa > Arthropoda > Insecta > Orthoptera > Tettigoniidae > Meconema > Meconema thalassinum. The sequence goes on from OX336390.1 coordinate 348,453,935, forward strand.
CCTCAGATTGTGTAAGACGTCTCAGGGAGAGGTCGGCCGTGTAGTTGCTAAATGGAATATTTATTATTATTATTATAATTATTATTATTATTATTAGGTAATTATTGATTGATCATGTACCATTAAGACCAGCCTTATATTGTCCACTTTATGGTGAAGTGGCTAGCATTCTTGGATGTCACTGCGGAGCTCCGGGTTTGAGTCCTGGCTGTACCAAGAAATTTAATTTCTGGTCTAATGGTTGGAATGGGGTACACTCAGTCCTGTGAGGCAAACGTGTGAAAAGGCGAGTTTAATTCATACCTCAGCCATTCTGCCTAACCCTACTTCACCTAACCTCACCTAACTTAACCTCACCTAACCTAACTTTACCTAACCTAACCTAACTTTATCTAACCTGACCTAACCTAACCTAACATGAAAGTGAGAGCAAATATGGGAGCAAAAAGTGGGAGCAAAATGTGGGAGCGAAAAATGAGAGCAAAAAATTGGGAGCAAATTTGAAAGCAAAAAGTGGGAGCAAATGTCGGAGCACTAATAATAAACTTAGTTATAACCTAACCTAACTTTACCTAACCTCAGTTCACCTAACCTAACTTTACATAACTTAACCTAACCTAACCTAGCCTAACCTAACATACTCTAACCTAACTTGAAAGTGGGAGCAAATATGGGAGCAAAAAGTGGAAGCAAATATGGGAGCAAGAAAGTGGTAGCAAAAAAGTGGGATCAAAAAGTGAGAGCAAAAAGTGGGAGCGGGAGCAAAACGTGAGAGCAAAAAAAATTGGTGATCAAATGTGGAAAGCAAAAAGTGGGAACTAATGTGGGAGCACAAATAATAAACTTAGTTTTAATCTAACCTAACCTACCTTCACCTAACCTAACTTGACCTAACCTAACCTAATCTAACTTTACCTAACCTAATATAACCTACAGAAACCTCGTTTAAAGATTTTAAATTAATGCATGTAAGATTTTAGATTTTAGATTTTACATTTTTATTTTATTTTAGATTTTTCATTTTATATTTTCCGAAAAGAGTAAACTACAAGGTCACATACCTAACCTCACCTAACCTAACCTAACTTTACCAAACCTAACTTAAGCTAATCCAACGGCACATACCATACACAAAGTATATAAGACACATGCAACTATCCTTATGCTAGTCTTATAGGCTACTGTGCAACATGTTTACTACCTCAACCGGCTTTTTTTTCATTTTGTTGTTTACTTATTTGTCAATTTCCCAATTTCTCATTTCCAGTTTTCTTAAATTTCAGTTTTAAGCTTTCGAATTTCAAGATATGGAAACATCGATTTTCCATTTTTGCTGTTTACACATTTGTCAATTTACCAATTTCCCATTCCCAGTTTTTTTAAATGTCAGTTTTAAGTTATCTGAATTTTGTCAATACGGAAACATGGATTTTCCCATTTTGTTGTTTACATGTTTTTTATTTAGTCCATGTACAATGTTCATATTTGCCAAACATGATTTTTCATTACATATAACAAGGCTGTATACCTTATCCCAAAGCATATAGGTATACTTTTGACTACCTAGTTATAGCTAACTAAAGGAATTTCTCAAAATTACTAGAGGTTAACAGTTTGGATTAGGAGTGGGAGGTGGGTGGTAATTAAAATGTCCAAGCAGTGTTCATACAATATTTCTTTATTCATTTTAAATATATTTACACTATTTACACATAATACATTTGTTATAATTACAGACTTTGTTTTATTTTGTTTTCTACTTTTATTAATTTTTGAGTATGAATACCATTTTTTTTCTTTGTGTTTTTAATTTTTAGTGTTGTTGTTTTATATCCTAAATTGTTTTTGTTTTATGTATTTGCTATATACAGGTAGAGGATTTTCATATTGATAAGTTAACTCTTTAAGCATGGTCAATGATTGTGTAATGACCATAGGCATGTGTACCTATACCATCAGCATCAATTATTCTTTTATCATCACCAGGCCACAAAGCGATTTTGTTTATTCTTATAGATGATATGGCATGTTGTTTAGAAGCGATAATGTTCATTGGTATTCTTTTTACATTGTTTTTCATGACACAATCTTTATAAACTTGAAAGCTTATACAATTTTTGCCAACTCCTCTGCTAATACCTTTAATCTTTTTGATTTCTTTACCATTTATGTCTAAAGCGTACATTTTAGCTCTAAGTCCAACTAATGCTTTTATAATTTGTCCACAAGCCTCGTCTTTAAATTTCCCCAACGTTTTCTTGTTTGATGCAGAGTAACATATATGATTAGTAGGATATATGATGTGTCCAGGTGTTCTAGAAAATCCATCTTGTCTTGATATACATATTGGGTGTTAACCAAATAAATGAACGAGTCGGTATCCATATACATGAGTTTAAGATTGACCATGCCATAATAGGGTAGCAGGACATCATAGTGGTGGGAATATATTAGGGTTTTTGAAATATCCAGTATACACATTCCAATATATATTGGCTTATTGAATAAAATGTTACGTTTAGCCATGTGGAAAGCAGCTAGGTTAGGACCATAAATTGTTCTGTCGATAAATGTAGGCTTTGCTATTAGCTTTTCTGTTTTTTTTTTTGCTGTCAGTCACAAGACGTTTGTCTATTCTTTTACGAATATTTTCCATTGTGTTTCCAAAAATGGCATTGTTAAATAATTTGTACAGATTATTCTCAAAATAATTTTTGGTTTGTTTTCGAAGGTTGCTATTAAAATCAACGTATGCCTTTAGCCAAGGTCTTCGTTTAAACTTTAACACACGATGAATTTTTATCAATTTTAGCCCATGATCTAGAGCCTGTTTAAGTGCCATGTAGTGAACAACGTACCGCCTTCGATTTTCAAGATGATTAATTTGTTTTTTCAGAGACGAATCCTTAGGTTGTGTACACTCTGGTTGGAAAGGTAAATCGTTGTGTAGATCATGAAGGTCACAAGGGTAATCAACATCAACGTCTAGAATGTGTCCCACAGGATCGTCTTCCTTTAGTGTTTCTAGATCAACAGTATCTGGAGAAACCCATTGAAATCCACCATAAGGAAGGGAGTGGCACATAGCCCACCCGTAATGGTTGTTGGCATCATCAAAGGTAATAAGCTGTGATGGTTTCTCAGAGTCATAGGTTTCCATGTATTTATTGTTAGCTTCAGCATACTGTTTTAGATCCCTTAGTTGGAGGGTAGTTAGGGATAACACACTTGTGTCACTGTGATGATTTGGAAGATAGTTCCTGGGAGTTAGTAGCTTCCCGTAGCTGGGAGAACTTACCAGTGTAGTGTGTTTTTGGTGCTTAAACGCTAGGGGATGTTCCTGCAAAGATGCAAGTGTTGATTAGGGGATGGACCTCTAAATGCAGGCTACTATACCGGCCTGCCAGCTGGACGGTGTGGGTAATACAATAGGCGTGCTGATGTCAGCGGCTCAACGTTACGTAGTCGGGTCGCGTGCGGGAAACACAATGCAGTCTGACAAGGCAGTTACTGGCTACTATGGTCACGGTCAATAGTGACGAAGGTCAGGAAGGGTATGAGGATGTAAAGAGGCGTGTAATTGACAATACAAGTGTAGTTTACTGACCATGTGTTTATTGGTCAGTGAGTGTGAATTTGTAAGTCCCTCTTGGGGAGATGTAGGCAATTATACAAGTAGAGTGTACAAAATTAGGAGTGGGTATTCACAAAGTAAAGGATTCTGAGCACTTGCTGAGTCTCACCTGATGATGCAACTGGAACAGATGTCGGCTAGGGCCTTCGGCGACGCACACTCTATAACAGATAATGGCTCCAATAAGGACTCCGTTCTTATAGTTCTCGGCGTTGCGTGGTCAGCATTCCGCCGACGTAGCTGCCCCAGTTAGTTGTTGTGTAGATGTTTATGTATGTGTCGCAAGTAGTTGGCTAACCTCCCAAGCTGGATGGCCGCCTCATGCTGTGTAAAGGTAATGTTCTGGTCTTATGATGTTGCCAGTTAGGGTGTTTTTAGTGAAAGATGGGGGGTGGCTTTCAGGGGGTACAGCCCCCCGGGCCTGTACAAGTCCTCTTCTTCGATTAGTTCGCGTCCCCGCGAACGGGAACGGAACGTAGAGTGGGGGTGTCGATGTGATGGGTCGTTTTTGATTTCCTCTTGTACTTCTTCTTCTTTTCTTCCGTGTTGATGTAGGCGTGTCGATGTCGTGGTGATGTGAGTCTTGCTTGTGCTCAGAGGGGTAGGTTTTGGGATATACATGTTATACATAGTTAATTTTTAGAATGGCTTATTTTTGCAAGTTGACATGTTAATAATAAAGATGGAAACACAAAAAAATGCATGGTCTCGCCGTTGTACATATATATGGTGTTATCTTTCAGGGAGGAAAAAAAACATGTCCGGACGGTTGGTTGTGCCGTCCGGCGTTGTATGGAGAAAAAAAATTGCCCCCTCTAGTGTATTGTTTAAAAGATGGAAGAGAATAGCAAAAGTAGGTGTCCCAGGGTATAAGTTAAAGGAAATATGTAAAAAATAGTTTATTGTGTTGGGGTAAAACGGGACACCTTCACAAATTTTAAGTTAGAAGGGTAGAAATGAAAATCAGTGTGTACATAAGAACAAATATTGAATGTGTGGCATCCTTGATGATAATTTTCGTGTAGGGTGCCTTACATAAGTGTCACATTTTCTTTTACATTGTTTCATTATTACATTACCTTGTTACATTGTTATACATTTATATTTATCTTAGCTATTTATATCTAGACGGCCGTACCTTATATGTATCTCCGTGCCCGCTATTCTTTGTACTCATCTCTCATGGGCATACTCTGTCCGGCTGTTTTTTCGTTATACCTATGATGGGATCTCGTGGTTTTCCGTCGTGGGTCGGAATTCCACCTTAGGGCCGAAGGTTCGGCACTTACAACTTCCGTGCCGCCCTTGGACCCTGAAGTCACGCTTCATTTGCGTGTGGGGATGGGTTTGCGTTCAGCAATGTTCAGCATCCCATGTATGCTGTTCACCGCTGGCCGCTGACGTCGTCACCTTTAAGGGTGCAACTGAAAGTGTGTAAGAGTGTATGTGTTTGGGACATATTTAGTGTAGGATGTGTATGTTTGGGGGCTATATTTACAGGGGGTTTGTGTGGAATCCTCGTGATCTGTGAAACAAAAATGTATTAAAGGCCATCTATTTAGAAAACATGTACATTCATTTGCTTCCTCGCTTTCCTGAAAATAGAATATGTTGTTGTTATCACAAGTCGCTGCGCATAGTATATAAAACAACTGTGGCGCCACTTAAACCTACCTTACTTCTAGGTTAGCCTATGTATTATCTATCTTAATCTATGCGTTGTCGGGCTTACCCTGGTAACGGTTTTTGGTAACCAGGTGCCGAAATGTTTTGCCTTAGTCTTAAGGTGCTTAGTCTAAATTATGATAGATAAAAAACATATTTGGTATTTACAAGTCGAATGGTTTTACCTTACTCTTGTGCCGAAATGTGCTGTGCTATTATTTAGCAACAGCGGTTATTAAATTTGCTTAATTCTAAGTTGCGTACCAAACGCAACTGTCTTACATGCTAAAATTTCGACCGGAGCGATCGCCCGGGGCAGTTTTACCTCCCCAGATCACCACCCGCGTGTATTCTAGAAACACCGGTTGTCTCTAAAACCACCGGATTCCGCTCCCTTAATACTAGTTGTCGACGTTTATATTAGTGATTAATACTAATAATTACTAAATTTCCGGACGCCTGCGCTGCTGGAGGGCAAACGCATCGCCGGTATACTTGCCTGTGTTGTCATCCTTCTCCCTGTGTCATTCATTGATGTATTCATCATTGCTGGGTTTGCCCACGGAACCCCTTTTTGTAGCTCGTTGCATGCCTATTTAATATCTCTGGCCGCCCGCTGCGTTACCATTTACGCTCTGGCCGCTCGCTGCGTTACCATTTATGTGGGCACTAGACATCGTCCGATAGAATGATATCATCCGGGAATTTTAGCGTCCGGGCATCCTCTTCGCCTATATTGGCATTGCTGGGTTTGCCCACTCAAACCCCTCTTGGCAGCTCGCTGCATGCCTATTTAATATCTCTGGCCGCTCGCTGCGTTACCATTTAATCTCTGGTGACTCGCTGTCAGCCATCTATGTGGGCACGGGACCGAATGATCGCGTTCATTCCATATTATTCATATTTCATATTATTCATTATTTGTTTATTTAGTTGTCTTCACCTTTGCCACGCGGGGCAAGGACTTGGCGAATCTAGGATTGGTCCCGCAGAATTCTGAGATTCTGCTTCACTTCTGCGAGTAGAAGACTAACTTCCCGCCATAGAAGCTCTACCTACTTACATACTAAACTAGGAGTCTAGTCCTAATGTGGTCGTCCCTTGGTTCCTCTCCTGAGTCCGGTGCGGAGTTGGCTAATTCTCCCCCGTTTGTCAAAAGTCTCCCCAGCAGGTCTTGGCTTCGACGACCGTGGCGCATAGTGGGTGTAACTTTTCTCTGCTGAGGGGGTAGGCTAGACGCACCCCCGGTTTTGGCGTTTGCCCACGCCAGGCCATGAATGCTTCAACCTTACGTAGTTCCGTCTTTTTGGTCTGGGTCAGGATCTGTTGGCGTCTTGCCCCGTCCCTGCCCCTCTGTTCCCGCTCTCATCATCATTCAGCGTGACATCAGATTCCATTTTTATTTAAAAAATAGTGTGATTTGTAAGTAATTTACTGTGTAGTTATGTAAATTTTTAAGTGTTCTGGGGTTGTAGAATCTTCTAAATGCATGGGCTACTTTAGGCCTTCTGTCGCCACGTCGGACTTCCAGCGGTAATGCCTAGGTAATTTTCTTGGAGGCGTTGATAGGTTTTTATTGCGTTGGATCCCTTGTTATTAGGATCCGGGGGTGTTATTTGCTGAATGGGCTTAAAGCATGGTAGGAGAGGGTTGCGCATCGTTGGGCTCCATGTTAATGGTGGCCGGGAGCCGGTGATGCTACTAGGATGTTTTTACAGTGAGTGGACGGGGTAGGTACTTCCCAGGTTTGCAAAAATTTTAAAAATTCCATGCAGGTGTAATAATAATAATATCCCTGGTATGTGGGTAGGATATTCCATGCATGTGGCTGGATATGAGGCGTATCCGCTCTCATTTGTGGATAGGTGTAGGCCGAGGTGTGATAATTCTATGTCCCTTGCATGCGGGATTATTAAAAAAAGAGTTGTTATTTTAAGTGCGGCCTCATCTCTTTACATAGAGATGTGCATTACGCTTAATGTCGTTTTCCGACTCACCCCTAATACTCGGGTGTAAGCATTGAGAGCCAGGGCGTAGTGGACCCTCTCTTTAGACGCATGAAGTCTATCAACCCCGATGTATATTTTTGCATGTAGTTTAGCTGTTTTTATGTGTTTATGTGTTTGTGTTGGATAGTGTTGTGAGTGGCAAGGTTATGGAAGGAGAAGGGTGGTATAATGGTAGCCCGTGGGTGGTGTCCTGGCCATCCTGCTTTTTATCCGCTCCTTGGGATGGTGAAGTGCGGTGACGCTGTGACGTCATGGCCTAATCTGGTCTCTCATTTATAGTGTTAAGGTAGCAAGTGATCGTAGTGTAACTGGTTATGTCCTGATCGCCTATGATGGTTTTAATATTAAAAAAACAAGAAGAGAAGTAGTTATTGAGGGAGGGTTGTTCCTTGAGGGAATCTGTCTGTATTCGCCCCTGATTAGTGTTCGCGTGTGGGCAGGAGGTGCCCGTGGCTGTGGTTACTGAGGCTTGCGTGACTGTGGTTGCGTTCCGCTGCAGCGTGCTGGCGGGCGGGCTGATATCGGCTAAGTCCTATCGTGTGTCGCGTGGCTGAGTGTCAGGTGGCGCGTGTGGCTTGTCAATATCTTTGTAAACATGCCCCTGTGGCCCTAAGATAAATCCGGCCTGTAGTATCTGTACATTGCCAAATGCCAGGCCTATTATGATAGCACTGAATCCTGTGTCACTGTATGCTATTATTATTGTTTTTTTTGTGGTCATGTCTGCATTTCATTATCACTTCCGTTATAACAAGAGTGTCTGCCGACAGCAGTGTTGCAATGCTCTAGAATTCGCAACTCAGTGTTTTGTCGTGTTTTGTTTTCATGTCCTTGTATACGGGAAGTCTTTGATGTTACGTATGGCGGCTGCCGGAACGTGACTTTTGCCAATGTTTGTGTATTGACATTGTTGTGCATTCCGGGAGGGCCAGTGTGCTAATCTGTCCCGTTTTTGCTTACCGATGTTGTGTAGACATCTATCCTGCAAGACCTTTGCCTTGTGTAATTTTTATAACTCGTGTTTAGGAAGTCTATTTCCTATGATTGGGGTAATCGAAATTTTGCATGGCTTTTTGCCGGAAGACATGTGGTGTTACATGTATCTAGGTGTTGGGCGCTATGGTTCAGAGGAAAGTATTTTGTGGTCGCTAATGCCCTAAGTAGGCTGTGGTGGCGAGTATCTTGGAACGAATCTTTGTTACTGTATGTATGGTAAAGAACCTCCCTGTCATTAAAATCGTGTGGCTCAACCGCTTATGTACGTGTATACGGTCCCATTTCCGTCTGAGTGGGAGTGAATTTTCCCCTGTAAATGGGTCTATTCGGTGTCTAGTCGTGCTGGCTGAGTTTTCTGACCTGTCATGATGAAAAAACCCCGTGTTTTGTATGTAAGTGATCTTTCGTTGGTCGACACTTATTGTTTTCCACGGTGTCCGCCATTATTGGGTATTCGGACCCGGGATCCCGTGTAATACTCCGTGTTTCATGTATGCGTTGTCTGTTGGGATTTGAGCGTCCCTAGTGTGGTTTCTGATTGTGTTTTCGCGCCAAAAAATACCATTGGTTAGTTTCTTTTTGGCACGATGTATGGTGTTATCGTGTGTTCGCACCCGCCTTGTTTTAAGGTCCTGGTGTTACAATTTCCGTACTGTATGTACCATGGCACGTGTATTGTGTGTTTGTGACACACGGATGAAAGTATATTTTAGCGTGAGTGTTTTGTGCCTTTTGCGAAGACCCTCGTACTCTTATTTTGGGAGTTATGGGGTTTTGAAACTAGCGTGAATGATCGTGTCTACTACATTCAGAGCTGAGCGCTGTTAGTTGGTTTGCGCCTGGCGAAAGTCGCCTGATTGTGTGGGTGTGTTATCGCTGACCTGGCGATAGTATTGGATTACAGCTGTGCAAGGAAGTGCTTTGCCGGCTAGCTGGCTGGCCCGCTGAATCCTGTGTGCCAGGCCAATGTGTGTATGTTTGCCGACACGTCTTTCTACTGTCTGCCTATACAGCGTGTCTTGGGTCCCTTGTAATGTATAAGACCCTACGACTATGTACATTTGTGTCCCCAAATTTTTGTGTTATTGTGGGCCTGGGGTGAATATATCCCTGTTAGTGGAGACTGGATGTCGTTATGTATGTGTGTCACCGGGCCTCTAGTTGCGTGTTTGGTGACTAGGTGTCGGAGGTGATTTTATTATTTTGTGCATATGAATGTCTGTCAGTGTGACTGTCCCTTATTGCCCTATCCTTCAACTGGATAGTTACCCGACCTTGCATTCCTGGTATTCAGGAGGTCGCGGGTCCGAGACCGTCTTTGTCCAGTGTGATTATTCCTGGTGCCTTTTAGGCCTGTGTCTCCGGGAAAGTTTTGCCAAGTGTATTGACTGTTTTGTATGGTATTTCGTTTAGTGTGTGACCTCCAAAAATAAATAGTGGTGTTTTCCCCTTGAGCTGTGAGTGTTACCCCATGGCGTTTATGTTTAGTTTGAGCGCTGTTATGGGGCAAAAAATCATGCTATAGGCAGCGTAATAGGTAGGGTACACCTATGGATCAAATATATACAGTTCACTTGGATAACTCGCACTTCACGGGATTAGTGAAAGAGGAAAAAAAATGAGTTATCCAAAAATTCAAATTAAGAAAGTTCTTTGAAAAAAAAGTAGAGAAAATATATTGTATGACATTTACATAATGCTTTATGTTTACTATAGCAGGTTGCCATACGGCGGTACTTTGTAAAGATTGTATCGTAAATAATTTCAAAAGGTTCTGAATGAAAGATAGGACCTGAGTGTACCATTCCCCTATTGGACGACGTTATTAAGACAGTAATCTAGTTCCGTCTCAGGGGAATCTACTATTTTTCAAAAATAGTGAGAGATTCTTAACTGTTTCTTACGATGAAGTCTCTCAGCCATCACAAGAGATTCTAGCAAATTGTAGGAACGGAACATAGAACCACTTAGTCATTTCTAGTTAGAAAGACCCGCCTGAGCTCTATGCCGTGGTTTGTTGCTTAGGCTGTATTTGGAACAGTTCTTTCCGGCCCTGAGCCGCGTGGCCCAACTGATTGGCTTCTGCTTGGCTTTGCACATTAAAAACTTTGAATTGTCCAAAATATATCCTGAATTAATCACAATTATAAACCATTGATGGCCTAAAAATTGCTAGGGCCAAGAAAAAAATACAATTTTGACTTATCCATGTTCCACTCTATATACATGCAAAATGTGCAGTTTTGTCCATGAGTCTCTGCGTGTCTACCGTTTACAGGGGTGGAACCTGCCCATTGTGTGTCAATTGTAGTGTTTCCTTCATGTAAAAGAACCTACTTGTGTGTATGTTTGTGATGTATGTGATATTAGTGTATGTTATATTCCTGGTGAAAGTTGTTATCCACGTCCGAGCGTCCTTGCTCGGGAAGGTGAATACTTTCGCCCTGTCACTAAGGCGTAGGCCCCTGAAACCCATTGAGGTGCTTCTTTACTATTTTCTGGCGGAGTTTGTAGCAAAGTAAGTCTGAGTCTACTTTCACCGTAGTGCCTGCATATTGGTCTGAGTGTGCTTGTGTCTGATTGACTAATTGCGTTCCGCGCTACCCTTGCAGTGTTTATAGGGGTGTGTGTATTCCTGACTGCCCGGCCTCGTGGGGTAGGTAATAAGATCTTTCTTAAACCCCGTGTACTGTGTGTCTGCGCCTGGACAGTGTTCACAGGCGTACGTTTTGCACCCTGATGGGCTAAAGGCAACACCCTCTTACGCATTTGCACCTGGGGTACACATGCTGGTGCCCGCTTCCATTCTGGCAAAATTGCCCTTTGAACTAGCGGAAAAAAACCGTGTAATTGCCTGTGATTGCCCTCGCGATGTATTGGAGTGTAGTCTAACCGATTTCTGGCCTATGGCCACGGTAGACTCCTGCCCTTGTGTCTGCCTATGTGTGTAGGCTTGTGTGGGCTTAATGTGCTGTGGGGCGGGCTCTACGTCCTCAGCCCATGGCATATTTACCTCCCGTTTTCTCCCTGTGTTTTCATGTGTGCCCGAGGGTCCTGGCGTCAACTCCCTTTCGTCCGTCTGTTCTGAGGGGGTTGGCATGGGTTCTGCTCATCGGTTTGCCAAAATTGCCTTCCGAACCGGAGCTGAGGGGCGTGTATTGATGTAACTTTGGCCCTGCAGTGTGTTGGAGTCTAACCTGGCCGTCTTCTGGACTGTGGCCACGGTGAACTTCTTCCCCTGTGTTTTGTAAGTGTCTAAGAGGGACATCCTCGCAAATTGCTGCGTTAGCGTATCTACGCTTATGTCCTCTCTAGGCTGGGCTTGTGGCCTGCCATGAACTCAAAAATGGCCCTGTTAGCCTGGAGCTCGCGATAGTCATCCCAAATTTGGGCGTACCGCCTATTGAGGCATATGGCCTATTTGCAGATCACTGTGTTAGCGTGTTTGCGTTCTATATAGCTCTGTGGCCGCCATTTGGAGAAACGCCTGTTCGCGAATAAGCTCCCTGTATTGGGCGTATAAAATTGTGTAGTGAAACCTCATCCTATCTAGGGTTGTGTTATCTGTTACCGGGCCATGTGTAGTGATTAATTGGTCGTATATTCTGTTCCTTTGGACATGGATCCTATTGAGGTGTTCATGTATGTGCCGTAAGTGCTTGTGTGCGTATCTCAATCGCGCTGTCCTACCCTCTGACGGAGTGCATGGCTGTTTGCCCTGTATTGCCCCAACCTTTGTTTGGAGTGCCCGTATTTGTGTCTGTCGCCTTTGTATATGCCTCTGGCACCTTAGCAATAATGCAAATAGTATCGGTGTACCCCTATTGCCTCTATGGCTAAAGATTTCTGTTGCTCCTGCATGTGGTGCCATTCTGAGTTAAGGGTGGGTATAAAAAGAAATGTGTGTGGGATTTCTGATTCTTTCCAGGGGGTGGGGGTGGGTGGGTTGATTAAAATTTCCCTTGTGTAGCTAGGGTGAAGGAAAAATAATGCTTTCTGTCAAAAAAAATCATTTTTTTCGCTTGGCTGGGTGCGGTACGGGCCGTTTCTACCACGAGGGCTCGTTGTATGAGTCCTACCCTTATTCTGCGTGGTAGCAGCGCCTCCACCAATATGTTTTAGATCCCTTAGTTGGGGGGTAGTTAGGGATAAAACACTTGTGTCACTGTGATGGTTTGGAAGATAGTTCCTGGGAGTTAGTAGCTTCCCGTAGCTGGGAGAACTTACCAGTGTAGTGTGTTGTTTGGTGCTTAAACGCTAGGGGGTGTTCCTGCAAAGATGCAAGTGTTGATTAGGGGATGGACCTCTAAATGCAGGCTACTATACCGGCCTGCCAGCTGGACGGTGTGGGTAATACAATAGGCGTGCTGATGTCAGCGGCTCGACGTTACGTAGTCGAGTCACGTGCGGGAAACACAATGCAGTCTGACAAGTCAGTTACTGGCTACTATGGTCACGGTCAATCGTGACGAAGGTCAGGAAGGGTATGAGGATGTAAAGAGGCGTGTAATTGACAATACAAGTGTAGTTTACTGACCATGTGTTTATTGGTCAGTGAGTGTGAAATTGTAAGTCCCTCTTGGGGGGATGTAGGCAATTATACAAGTTGAGTGTACAAAATTAGGAGTGGGTGTTCACAAAGTAAAGGATTCTGAACACTTGCTGAGTCTCACCTGATGATGCAACTGGAACAGATGTCGGCTAGGGCCTTCAGCGACGCACACTCTATAACAGATAATGACTCCAATAAGGACTCCGTTCTTATAGTTCTCGGCGTTGCGTGGTCAGCATTCCGCCGACGTAGCTGCCCCAGTTAGTTGTTGTGTAGATGTTTATGTATGTGTCGCAAGTAGTTGGCTAACCTCCCAAGCTGGGTGGCCGCCTCTTGCTGTGTAAAGGTAATGTTCTGGTCTTATGATGTTGCCAGTTAGGGTGTTCTTAGTGAAAGATGGGGGGTGGCTTTCAGGGGGTACAGCCCCCCGGGCCTGTACAATACCGATGATACACCTGGCATAATGCCTCCACGTACTCCAAACTCGATTAAAAGAATCTGATCGTATTCCTGTAGCAATTCAATTCCTGTGTAAAGGAGCATTGCCTCGAAACTTAAACCAGGCGATGTAAAAAAGTGTGAAGCATCCACTCGGTGTGTTTCTAGTGTTTTGTTTCTAAACGTTTCAAAGCTGTCTGCAAGAAGGAGTACATCTGAAGTTAGGTAGAAGTCACTATATTCCCCTAGAGTTTTAATGTCGAACTGATTCAACTGAATTTTTGGCATGTTCATAGTCTTCTTGACTAACATCTTCTTGACTTAATTTGTTAAAGAATACCTCGTTTGGAGGTAAACACGTTTCACTTAACTTTTACCATGAATCAATGTAATAATAACAACAAAATACCCCTTTACGAGTCATGAGCGTTGCATTTTATTTTCCAAATTACTTGTCTGTTTCAGGGCATGATGTCAAATTGGAAAGTAAGTTTTCCAAACTACTCGGCATTAACTGAATCGTGTCCACAAATCGAAGCTTAACATTTCCTACATATTTGGTAAAGGAAATGTACTTTTCTTTGGAGTTAGCGATAACATCCACTCTCTCAGTACTACATCCCAATTGCTTTACAATTAAATTTGCGTCGTAGCCACTCATATTATGTAGAATACAGGAACGGGGTTACGTGTTTTACACCTCAAATTACAGTTATTATGAGCACTTTCACGGTATTCCCCTGTAATATGGCAATGGTCTCGAACTTTCCAGTCCTCTTTGGTAAATGGTTTTTGACACAAATAACACATTTCGGAACATTGGAACTCTGCTTCTTGATCCTGAGTTAAGGCCTTTGGAACATTTAAGCTGTAAAGGCGATCAATTTCATTAGCTATTGAGATCAAAGAGTCCATAAACGTTTCTGCAGCGTCAGGACCACGATAAATAACAGGTGGGCTTGGAAGGTTTGTCTTTATGTGTTCCACAGCAGGTGAGGGTTTAACATATATACCAAAGCTCATAGGAACATGACTCTGGTATGGGACCGTATAAGTTGCTTCAGGATTGGGTAAACATGTTTGATAGGGTAACAGTATGCTTTCAAAATCTACATAGATAACGTAAGGTATTCTAAGCATTTTTTTCCACATTTAAGAATTTAACAATTTTGTTTTTAATAGGCATTTCAACCCTAGCAATGTCATGCTGGACACACAAAGCTTCATGTTCTTTTAATTTTTCCATTCCTTGTTGTCCATATCGATTATCAAATTGAGTAAAACACCGTTTACACGTACATATCTTATGTCCATGCCGGGTAATCTGATGTCCTACTAGTTTATCAAAATCTTTGATAAAGACGTAGTGGTTCTGGCCAGATGAAGAACTTAGCAGAAGAAGGTCGCGATGGTCTTGCAGCTCATGATCCACAACCTTTACAGGAAACAATTTATTGTCTTGTTCCAGCCCAAATATATTTATGGATATGTCGTTTGCTTTCTCAAATTTGGGAATGTCAGCTAGTAATTTAGAAAACGATATTACTGAATAATCATACTTGTTTTCCAGATCCTTGTATTTACTAATGCGTTTAGCATCCTTTTTAACCATTTTTGCTAAAATGGCATACAGAAAACACCTCTCGTCCTTAAAGTTTTGAGGATTAATGCAGGCCTTTCTTGCTTTTATAGCTGCTGGAATATATGTGCTTCCACGCAAGGGATTATACTTATTCATTTTCAATCGCAGTCCTTCCACTGCTAACAAAGCCCAATTACTGCCTTTTAGCTCAGATTCTTCCATTTCTGTAGTTAACTTTGTAAATTGTTTTTCCAAAAATAGGGCCTGATTTCGTGTTTTAAAAGTCCGATCTGTAATTTCGTTGGTGGACGTATGAGTAAATCTACATTCAGCCACAAGATTAACTTTCATATACTTATGCATTGCTAGTTCTTTGTGCATAGCTTGTATTATTTGCTGTTTGGACTCTTTTATATAAATTTAATTGCAGCCGAATGGCCAAAATACAATATTGATGTTGGTTAATTAGTCTATTGATCTTTGCTATATTCTAAAATTGATTTTGTCCTATTTTTGCATCGGTTGATGTGATAGCGTTCACATCTTTCACCACACAAAGTAGACACACACTCATTTCCTTCTTCAAGGAAATGTGTCGTCGCACATAGTTTGTGGTGATATCCATGAACCGCTAAACTTGTGATGACATGCATTAATTCTTGATTTGCCTCCGTCCAGTGTCGGTCCCATATGGCGTCTGTACAATACAATTCAAGCCAAATAACCTCTCCTTTTTGTCTTCTCTCTTCAAGTCCCTTGGCACTATTTTGAGTGGATGGTAGTAAGAAACTTGCCTTTATGTCATCGATATAGAAAGTCTCTTTGGCCATTTCATATACCAGTCTCGACTTTGTGTTTATTCCAACACAGACTCTTTAATGTATGAATTTAAATCCTTACACGTATCACAACGTATGAAATAGGATTTAAGTCGACCTTCAAAAGATGTCTCATATTCAATAAGTCAATTTTTGTCAGGGACCAATGACAGTAGGTAATGTTTTGTCGGCTCTGCTTTTTAACCTATTTTCAATTTTGAAAAATAGGCTTATGAGATCACCTCTTGTCCGTGTGTGTGTGCGGGTGTGTGTGATTCGTGTGTGTGTGTCCCCCAAATAAAATCTAAACGGCTGGAGAGACTTCAATGAAACTCTGTAAGTTCATAGCACTATACCGGGCGACCCCGACCGTGCCCCTCAAATTTTGTTACGACTCGCCAATCCAACATGGCGGCTGTGCGAAATATTTCACCAGCATTCAATATCCCCGAAACTATTACAGATATTACCCTGACATTTTGTATGGTGATAAAGGGAACTACTATAAGTTCACTCATGTGACCTTTGAAAACCTGGTAACTACAAAACCAACATGGCGGCCAAGCGAATTTGCGACTTTTAAATATACGTTTCTCGCGATTTAACCAACCAAACGCAATGAAACTTGGTACAGTATATGTTTATACACATTGTAATGCACCGACGTCTAATTTCGTTCAATTGTTTACATAAACACAAGATGGCGGATGTGCGAAATATTTCACCGGCATTCTATATCTCTGAAACTATTAGCGGTATCTCCCTGAAATTTTGTACGGAGATAAAGGAAACTACTGGAAGTCCATCTATAAGACTTTGAGAAACCGGTTATCTACAAAACGAACATGGCGGCCAAGGGAATTTGAAAATTTTAAGTAGACCTTTCTCGCGATTTAATGTTCCAAACGCACTGAAATCTGGTACGGGAAATATTTATACACATTGTAATGCACTGGTATCTAATTTAGTTCAATTGTTTACATAACCTCAAGATGGCGACTGTGCGAATTTTAAAATTAAGTTTTTATTTCTTGTGATGTAGTCATGCGATCGAAGTGAAATTTTGAATAATGAACCAACGCAATAATTTTCCTTTAATGGTACATGACTCTATGGCCTATACATTTAACAATCCAACATGGCGACCATCCGATATATTTAGACGGCTCTGAATATCTACGAATCTATTATAGCAATCAAACTGAATTTTTTAATGATCATAGGGGCTATAAACTTAAGTTCACCTATAGGACTTTAAATAACCTGGTGATCACATATCCAACATGGCGGCGACGCGAAGTATAAATATTCACATGGACGTTTCTCGCAATTTGACCATCCGAGTGCAGTGAAACTTGGTAGAGTAAATCCTTATACGAATGGTAATCCACTGGCATCTAATTTATTTCAATTGTTTCCATAACCTCAGGATGGCAGCTGTGCGAAATTTTTAAATCTCCTTGTTACTTCTTGTGTTCTAATTATGCGATTGAAGTTTGAATACTATACGTTGTAACCGTGTGAAAGAGCGTCAGTTGCTGGTTATGGAGATGTTGTTTTTTGTCGCGGCTATATTTTGAATTTGAAGCGAGCGCCTGACTGAGTTGAGTTACACTGCCGTTGGTTGCAGGCTGGATGAGATGCGCGGACGGCGATGCGCGTATATATGTTAACACCTGACAGTCTGCAGGGTCGAGCAGGCAGCTGTTATGACAGAGACAGTCGTGTTTGTGCAGTTAATCCGTGCATAAGCGGGCGGCTTAATCAATCTTAAGTTACTAGTACCTGACCTGGAAGCCAAAATTAGCCTACAAACGAGGCATTGATCAAATGTGCTCAGGATAGTTTTACTAGATGGGACTAGCTTTTGTAAATGCAAGGTTGTGTTGGGTATGGCCAGAGCTCACAACATATTAAGGCATATGGGCTGGAAATAACTCCTTACTTGAGTTATGTCAATATAATACCTCATACCAGGGTAGATTTCTGGCTCGCAATTGACTTGGAATTAAGGCTAAACAGGTGTGTAAGCGTACTGCGATAACTACAGAAGGATTACAATCAAGTAACCGGGAACATTACTGTGACTATTCGGAGTATTTCGGGACGGTAAAACACCGGGTGATTGTCGTAAAATCAGTGACAGTATTAGAC
The DNA here is from genome assembly GCA_946902985.2 of Meconema thalassinum. Classification (NCBI taxonomy): domain Eukaryota; kingdom Metazoa; phylum Arthropoda; class Insecta; order Orthoptera; family Tettigoniidae; genus Meconema; species Meconema thalassinum. Next base: position 348,471,783 of record OX336390.1, read on the forward strand.
ACGTGCTTTTTCATAGCAGAAGCTATGGTGTTAAGACAATCCGATCAGGACGTCATGGTAGCGAGACGCCGGTATGAACTTTTGAAATCTACCATGAGTCGAGCCAGTATTATGGTGCGTTAAATATGAATTGGGCGTACGATGGATGCTGACGTCTGGATACTTGGGACTTGAACCAGTGGAGCCATGAAGTCGAGCCGTACACATTTCCGTGTGCGGAGGATCGCGTGGGATTTTATGCTCCGACTAAGGGCATTCCGCAGGAACTTGGACCTTCTTCAAGAACATCTGAAATGGACGTGAGCCCCTTATTCTATTCTTAATATCTAGTACCGGTGAATATCAGACCTTAGACTATACCATTCAACCATGTAGGAATCGTTTTACACGCCATAGATCTTTATTTTCTGCATTATATTGGGACATAAGCATGGATCTTTTTGATGTTGTCCACTCTTCGAATTTTATTTTATTTCTTTTGAGATAGCATATCCACGGTGGGCATATCGTAGAATGAGTATATTTTCGGAAGGCATCCGGCTGTTCTAATTAGACAGGAGTTTCATCCTGATTTTTGTTGTACAGTTCCGTGCATATTTTTATGGCACATTGTTATTGTAGCGATCGTTTTGAGATAGTTTTTTGGTAAATTGTTTATTTAAATGTAGTTCTTGATCATTTTGATGCAATTCGTCTTGGATGAGTTCTGATTGTCATTTATCGTAAAATGATTCGATTTTTCTGGTGGTTAAGGATTTTCTTTAAAATGATAATGCGGAATGATCATGTATGAGAATTTACATGAGGAATTAAGGAGGCATATTCATAACAATTTAATGGATCTTATGAAAAATAGAACATGGTAATTATCCATGAGAATTTCATATTAATAATAATAATAAATGAATGAGTTTGGATTATTTAGGTGATGTTTATTTAAAACAAATATGAGAAATTAACATGAATTAATGCACATTGGATTGATAAAGCAATCGTAACGTAGTTTTGTTATTAGAGCAAGGTGTATCAATTAGGAGGATTTTTGTTATGGTGACAAGCGGATAATTGAACAGGTTCATTAGAGACAGTTACTTATAACATTCATATGATAAATCTGATAGGGTGATGAGTTGAATTGGGAATGCGTGTAGGCATTTGTCCCATTAATAATTATGATAATCCATTAAATACAGTAAATATGACTGGATGGAAGTTAAATATGTGAAAATAATATGTAAAAGAATTATAGTTGTTGAATATAATGAAATGTTGGAATTTGGAGGATGTTGCCTCATATTACTCAAAAGAAGGGCGGTGCCGCTGTTGCAGCCCCACGCCGCTATCTAGATCTTGTCACCAATGGAATTCTAGATTCTACTTTAATTTGCTCTAACCATAATTACATATTTTCTGGTTGAATGATATAAACCTGCAGATAGATTAAAATGCCTAATAATTTTGCCATATTGTGATATTAAGGAATAAACCAAATTGATAAAGTGCCTAAAGAAATGGGGCATTTAAAATGCGGCCTCATGTTCCGATGAAAGTCTTGAAATAGCTACGAATCATCCATAAGTGTTTGAAATTGGTTGGAATAATAAGGATGAGTTGCAATTAATGTCACTGAATAATTAATCCCATAATTTATTTTATTATCGAGGATAAATCACAGATCCATAATTTATAATTTCTAATATGAATATTCCTTGTGTGGGAATAATGAAATATAAATGGTATTACGTTTCTAATGGGTCCATCTTTGTTCGACTTGATCTGACTTGCATCAAGTTGTATAATTAACAATTCTAGTATGTTTTGGAATTTCTTCTCGTTTCATGGAAGAGAATATCCCATAGGATTATCCATGATTTTTTTGAAATATGGAAAAGTGTAGAACTTCATAAATAAAATTTTATTCAAGTGTGATAGGACGATCAGTGATCTGCACAACTTGAATACTGTAAATATCGTTTATAATATAATAGAATACCATGATGGACTATTAATTTCATGGGTATTCTAACACAATGAAATGTTTAAAAGTTGACGTTTTCGTTGCATATATTATTTTGGAACGTTATTCAACACCTGCGATTAAATAGTATAGGATCCCAGGGGGGAGCGCAGGATGTTATTTTTTCCAGGTGGTGTTTTAGTTTTCTCTCTGAGGATGCCCTTGTAAAGATTAGGATGGTTGAATGGATCAGTTAAATTGATACAAATTTTTTCTTAACTGATACTGTGGTCATTCATGATTCTTGAAATATGCCTTCTATCCTTGCTGTAGTGTGCATCTGGGGAACAGCAGAGCTTTTCTTTTTCTTTATTCTACACCTTTGTAGAATGCTCACTGTTAACCCCGAGATGTTTTTGAGTCTTTGTGCTCGACTGTTGTTCGGATGTGCACTTGTGTGATCGTAGGACGTTCGTCAAACGGTCACATAAAGTAAGATAGAAGAGTTTTGGCTGCCAACGTGTGTGGGCCCGAGTTTGATTCAGTTTCTGATACGATTCGATTCCGAATTTCGATTCGAGGTCGATTTGTGTTTGTTCCTGCTGTAGTAGGATTCATGGTCATGAATGCGCAGTTTTCATAGTTTGGAGTGATTTGTTTTGTTTGTAGTGGTTGTTTCTGGTCATTTATTGTAGATTTTAAATTTAAAAGTCATCGGTATTGAAGTATCAATTTAAGGTCGTGTCTGAATATTCACTGTACTAGTATTTTAGATTAAGTTTCCCCATCATCAGTTGACATCGTACCCCAGTGCTATAATTATTATTGTGAGTGGTCATGGAAGCACTTACCAAAATGATGGAAGAGTTGGGACAGAAAATCACAGAGAATTCTGCTTCTCTGGAAAAACAAATAAAAGAGAATTCTGTTTCTCTGGAAAAGAAAATTGAAAGTCAAATAAAAGAGAATTCTGCTTCTCTGGAAAATAAAATTTCAAGTTTAGAATGTAAAATCACAGAAAATTCGAACTCATTAAAAGCGGAAATGTTAGAAAGGATAGAAGCGATAGAAAGCCGGATGTCTAGAAACATAGAATCATTCGATGATAAAATGTCTGAATCGATAGATGCTAAGATTGAGGATAAAGTTGTGTCATTGGAAACCAAGATAAGAGACAACGCTAGGAGAGCTCAGAAGAGTTTCCTATGTTTAGAAGCTAGGATCGTGGATTCGGGAACGAACTTAAAGGATAATTTATTCGCAAACTATGGCATTATGAAAGATAGTTTACAAGATAGTCGAAAAGCGATGAAGGAAGAGTTAGCTCAACATAAGAACGAGATTCAAAAGATGATTAGATCATTAGAAAATAAAATGGAAGGTAATGTTAGGAAAATAACAGATGATCTTGCGTCCTTAGAGATTAACACAACGAAGGAAAGTACGTTAAATGCCACACAGGTAGTGCAGAGAGTTACTTCTGAATTTAGAGAAATAATTGTAGAACAATTAAAGGAAGGAGTTGTCGCAGACTTGAAAAATGAAGTAAAAGAAACTGTGATTAATGAAATTCAAGCTCAGGTTGTAAAAGCAACTCAGGTCGAAGTCAAAGAGATCAGGAATGCTTTTTTTTTATCAGAGATTAAAGTTGTATCTGGAGATATTCAAGCCATTAGAGGAAGTATAGAGAGATTGAAAGGTCACGAAACTGTTGTCGAAGAGAATCCGAAAAAAATGACAGAAGAGTTGAAAGGTAGTCAAATAGGGGAAGAAACTGAAAGGCAGAATAGGGATGAAATGTATGAATTCAGTAAGACCATTTGTGAGTTAGAGAAAAAATTGAGGATTATAGATCGAAAGCGGATACAAAACAAGACAGCATAAATGAAAACGCTTTTTCAAATAGAGAAAGGTTGCCAGAGTTTGGGAAGTCTGAAGAAATTTCTACCATTCGCACTTCTACTCCGATCACGCTCGTTAAAAGTTACGAAGAGAAACCTATAAAATTTTCAGGGACTGGAAATATCTCTCCTGTTCATTTTCTGCGCGAATTAAGAGATTATCTGAAGGATGCTAAGGTGAATAAGGAAAGAGAGATGAGAGTGATTAGTAGATTCTTAGATGGACCAGCACTCATATGGTTTAGCGCTTTTCGATGTAATTTGAGAACCTATGACGAATTTGAACAGGCACTCTTACGTAAATTTTGGTCGCCGGAGACGCAACAGAACATCAGGGCCGAATTATATGTCAAGCGGTATTCCACGTCACAGCCAACCAAATATTCAAATTACTTTGCAAATCAACTTGCCAAATTGCAATACTTAGATCCACCAATGCCAACGTACGAGTTAATCCCAGCTTTGATTAGACAGTTTCCTTTGGAAGTTCAGCGGAGTCTCATTTCGGCGAATGTTGAGAACATGGAAGAATTTGATGAAGTGTTGCAACGTCTAGATCATTCTAATGCTCAATTTCACCAGCAGAGGGGTAATAAGCAAGAGTCCCAGGCCGCATATGCAGTTTTCGCCGATCGACAATGCCAAACCATGCCAGAACGGAACAGAGAAGAGCAAACGTCGAGGGATTATCAAGATAGAAGAGAAAGAGATAGTGGACGACCTTTCATAAGACGAGGAAGATACGGGAACAATTGGAATTCGTGGAGAAGACAAGGATACACGAGACCATATGACAGATCAGGATACAATAAATCTTACGATAGAACGGATAATGAAAGGTTCAAAGATCAACAGAGGCAGAACCTTGAGCAAAGAGGAGAAGAAAGTAAACAGTATTTGAAGGAAATGGAAGAGGCAAGAAATAAACCTGGTACTTCTGGGACAAATAATTCGACAGGTAAAAACGAAAAAAAACTTCGATTTCGGAACAAGGAAATCAACAGAACTAATTACTGCACAATATGTTTCCAAAATCGTGAAATGGGAAGTTGAGGATGAAGACTTGATTCAAGAAGAACAGGAAGGAAAAGAGTATGGACCAAGAACTAGGCTACCCATTATTGTGTGTGAGGTGTATGGAAAACCAGTGTATACTTTGGTTGACACAGGAGCGATGCTTTGTTTGGTGAGCGAGAGGTTGTACGCCATATGGAAGTTGACCGAGGAAATAGAGGAAATACCAGTATCCGGAATCAATATTCAGGGAATCATCCCAGACAAGATCACAACTTGTAAAATTCAGCTGTACTTGAAAGTCAAGATTGGGGGATGTGTCTTTGAACATCTCTTTGTCGTTATGAAGGACATTGCACTTGATTTGATCCTGGGGACGGATTTTATCAAGAGATATAGAGCTGTTATCGATATGGAATCTGATACGATTAAATTCCATCATGCGGGAGACGTCCATTTCGAAGAGGAAGATAAATTCACCGTGGGAGAAGTTCGATGGGCCAAGGTTTTTGAAGGTTTAGATATATGTGAAGACGCCAAAGAAGTAGTTGAGCATGTTCCAGTTATAGCCAACCTGTTGGAAGATTTCGTTGATGTCTTTGATACGACACCAGGAGAGATTCAGAACTTTGAGTACAAGATTCAAGTATGTGATGATAGCCCATATCATGCAAAGCTGTACCAAATTCCAGAAAAACACAGGACTAAGGTGAAGGAGATCATTCAGGATCTTGAGAAAGATCAGATAATTAAAAAGTGTGTGACATCCTATGTAAATCCATTAGCGGTGGTGCAGAAACCGGATGGAAATTTGAGAATATGCCTAGATGCGAGGTCATTGAATTCGAGACTGTTGCCAGAGAATGATAGACCTCCAGTGATAAAAGATCTGTTAAGGAAATTTAAAAACAAGAAATGGTTTTCTACAGTGGATTTGACCTCGTCTTACCATCATGTAAGGATAAGTGAGGATTCTCAGAAGTTTACGGGATTTTTATTCGAACAACAGACTTATGTTTTTAGAAAACTTCCATTTGGGATGAAAACCTCAGGAGCAGTTTTGATACGTGCCTTGGATCAGACCCTAAGTAATGCAGTGAAGGATACGGTCATAAGTTACGTGGATGATATTCTGATAGCATCGGAGACTGAAGACCAGCACTTAGTTCATCTACGGAGTTTGTTTATGGACTTGAGGAAAGCTAATTTCAAGGTTAACTTGAAAATGTGCCAATTCTTTAAGAATGAGATTAGATTTCTTGGACATGTCTTGGATGGGAACGGATATAGACCAAATGAACAAAAACTTCAGGCCATGGCAGAATTTCCCAGACCTACTCGGGTAAAGCATGTAGGTCAATTCTTGGGAACTTGCCAGTTTTTTGCGGGACATTGCCATAAATACACGGAGATAGTTGCACCCCTACAGGACTTGTTAAAAAAGATAATAAGTGGAAATGGAACGATCTATGTGAGGAATCATTCAAGAAGGCAAAGGAATTAATGCTTAATAGCGTCAAGTTGGAGTACCCGGATTTTGAGAAGAACTTCATTATCGAATCGGATGCATCCAATATAGGGATAGGTGCCATATTACTCCAAGAGGATGAAGATCACACTCGACACTATTTGTCCTTTATCAGTCGAAAATTGAAACCATCAGAACGCAATTATTATACTACTGAACTAGAAGCTTTAGCGATCATCTATGCATTGGAAACATGGAAGAAGTTGCTTCTCGCACATTCGATTATAATCAGAACTGACCATCACGCACTAGAGTTTATACTGAAGACCAATTTCGCCAGTGACAGGGTCACTAGATGGGCATTATTCGTGCAACAGTTTAACGTCACTATTGAACATCGACCAGGAAGGAATAACTTAGGGGCTGATTTGCTAAGTAGAGTTGCGGAACCTACTCTTCGAGTATTGCCTATAACCCTCCTGCAAGAAGATGATGATACTTTGCGTAGACTTGCGAGAATACCCCAAGCCCAGAAGCGATATGGACCTTTGAGGAGTATTTACAGATTTCTACACAGGGACATGGATCCTACAGATGATGAATATCTATGGATGGAAAGGATAGCTAGAGATTATGTATTGTTGAATGGCATCATATATAAGTTCATTGATTCCGAACACACTAAATTACGAATAGTAATGCCGCCTAGATTACAGGAAGATATAATATGGTTAGCTCACAGAACCTCAGGTCACACTGGAGTGGACAAAGTGGTATGTTTGATAATGGAGAAGTTCACTTGGGATCATTTGAGGAATACTGTCCGAGAGGTCATCAGGACCTGTGATTTGTGTCAACGCAGCAAACACAATACGCATTTGTTGAGGGAGGAACCTAGGCCTATTATTCCGTCGAAGCCATGTGAGTTGTATGCTACCGATATCTACGGACCTCTACCTAAGTCCAAGTGAGGTAACCGATACATTTTGGTCACGGTTGATGTTTTCAGTAAGTTTACCATGATCCATCCGATTCAGAAGGCGAACTCCAGATATATAATCAAGAGGATTAAAGAATGTGTTATTCCCGTTGCGGGTAAACCAGAATTTTTGTTATCAGACCACGGGTCCCAATTCACATCCTGGGAGTTTAGGAATGCTATGAGGGAGCTGGATATCACACAGGTATTGTGTTCAATACGGCATCCAGAGAGTAACCCGGCCGAACGACTCATGTCAGAAATAGCTAAGTTTTGTCGTCTTTATTGTGCAAACGAACATTGGCGATGGATGGATGTGGTTCCTATTATGATGAATTCGATTAATTCCACCGTACTTGTAAGCACGGGGCATATTCCTTCAGTACTACATCTTGGAGAAAAACCTATACGACCGTGGGACGGAATCGTATCTCTTCCTCCGGAGATAGAGCCTAACAGGAGAGGACGTGAAATGGAAGCCTTAGGAAGATTACGGAGACAGGCAGAGAAACGGAACAGAAGGTTTAGAGGAAGAAGATTTAGAGATCCTTTGAGAGAGGGAACTTTGATATTGATCAGGAAGCCTACTCCATCTGATGTTAGCAACAAAGTCTATTCCAAGTTTGCCAGTTCGTTTAATGGACCATTTCGGATAGCCCAGAGCTTAGGTAATGGTAGTTACCGTGTTGTGGAGATTGTATCTGGTATCACCGTGGGGACATTCAGCTCAGCGAATCTCAAGATGTATTTTAGAAGATCCAGATAAGAAGAAGGACGAAAAAACAACAGGAACCATAAAAATAAAAATGGGGATTTTTATTTTTTGGCCATGTGTAGGGCGGATGTAACCGTGTGAAAGAGCGTCAGTTGCTGGTTATAGAGATGTTGTTTTTTGTCGCGGCTATATTTTGAATTTGAAGCGAGCGCCTGAGTTGAGTTACACTGCCGTTGGTTGCAGGCTGGATGAGATGCGCGGACGGCGATGCGCGTATGTATGTTAACACCTGACAGTCTGCAGGGTCGAGCAGGCAGCTGTTATGACAGAGACAGTCGTGTTTGTGCAGTTAATCCGTGCATAAGCGGGCGGCTTAATCAATCTTAAGTTACTAGTACCTGACCTGGAAGCCAAAATTAGCCTACAAACGAGGCATTGATCAAATGTGCTCAGGATAGTTTTACTAGATGGGACTAGCTTTTGTAAATGCAAGGTTGTGTTGGGTATGGCCAGAGCTCACAACATATTAAGGCATATGGGCTGGAAATAACTCCTTACTTGAGTTATGTCAATATAATACCTCATACCAGGGTAGATTTCTGGCTAGCAATTGACTTGGAATTAAGGCTAAACAGGTGTGTAAGCGTACTGCGATAACTACAGAAGGATTACAATCAAGTAACCGGGAACATTACTGTGACTATTCGGAGTATTTCGGGACGGTAAAACACCGGGTGATTGTCGTAAAATCAGTGACAGTATTAGACACGTGCTTTTTCATAGCAGAAGCTATGGTGTTAAGACAATCCGATCAGGACGTCATGGTAGCGAGACGCCGGTATGAACTTTTGAAATCTACCATGAGTCGAGCCAGTATTATGGTGCGTTAAATATGAATTGGGCGTACGATGGATGCTGACGTCTGGATACTTGGGACTTGAACCAGTGGAGCCATGAAGTCGAGCCGTACACATTTCCGTGTGCGGAGGATCGCGTGGGATTTTATGCTCCGACTAAGGGCATTCCGCAGGAACTTGGACCTTCTTCAAGAACATCTGAAATGGACGTGAGCCCCTTATTCTATTCTTAATATCTAGTACCGGTGAATATCAGACCTTAGACTATACCATTCAACCATGTAGGAATCGTTTTACACGCCATAGATCTTTATTTTCTGCATTATATTGGGACATAAGCATGGATCTTTTTGATGTTGTCCACTCTTCGAATTTTATTTTATTTCTTTTGAGATAGCATATCCACGGTGGGCATATCGTAGAATGAGTATATTTTCGGAAGGCATCCGGCTGTTCTAATTAGACAGGAGTTTCATCCTGATTTTTGTTGTACAGTTCCGTGCATATTTTTATGGCACATTGTTATTGTAGCGATCGTTTTGAGATAGTTTTTTGGTAAATTGTTTATTTAAATGTAGTTCTTGATCATTTTGATGCAATTCGTCTTGGATGAGTTCTGATTGTCATTTATCGTAAAATGATTCGATTTTTCTGGTGGTTAAGGATTTTCTTTAAAATGATAATGCGGAATGATCATGTATGAGAATTTACATGGGGAATTAAGGAGGCATATTCATAACAATTTAATGGATCTTATGAAAAATAGAACATGGTAATTATCCATGAGAATTTCATATTAATAATAATAATAAATGAATGAGTTTGGATTATTTAGGTGATGTTTCTTTAAAACAAATATGAGAAATTAACATGAATTAATGCACATTGGATTGATAAAGCAATCGTAACGTAGTTTTGTTATTAGAGCAAGGTGTATCAATTAGGAGGATTTTTGTTATGGTGACAAGCGGATAATTGAACAGGTTCATTAGAGACAGTTACTTATAACATTCATTTGATAAATCTGATAGGGTGATGAGTTGAATTGGGAATGCGCGTAGGCATTTGTCCCATTAATAATTATGATAATCCATTAAATACAGTAAATATGACTGGATGGAAGTTAAATATGTGAAAATAATATGTAAAAGAATTATAGTTGTTGAATATAATGAAATGTTGGAATTTGGAGGATGTTGCCTCATATTACTCAAAAGAAGGGCGGTGCCGCTGTTGCAGCCCCACGCCGCTATCTAGATCTTGTCACCAATGGAATTCTAGATTCTACTTTAATTTGCTCTAACCATAATTACATATTTTCTGGTTGAATGATATAAACCTGCAGATAGATTAAAATGCCTAATAATTTTGCCATATTGTGATATCAAGGAATAAACCAAATTGATAAAGTGCCTAAAGAAATGGGGCATTTAAAATGCGGCCTCATGTTCCGATGAAAGTCTTGAAATAGCTACGAATCATCCATAAGTGTTTGAAATTGGTTGGAATAATAAGGTTGAGTTGCAATTAATGTCACTGAATAATTAATCCCATAATTTATTTTATTATCGAGGATAAATCACAGATCCATAATTTATAATTTCTAATATGAATATTCCTTGTGTGGGAATAATGAAATATAAATGGTATTACGTTTCTAATGGGTCCATCTTTGTTCAACTTGATCTGACTTGCATCAAGTTGTATAATTAACAATTCTAGTATGTTTTGGAATTTCTTCTCGTTTCATGGAAGAGAATATCCCATAGGATTATCCATGATTTTTTTGAAATATGGAAAAGTGTAGAACTTCATAAATAAAATTTTATTCAAGTGTGATAGGACGATCAGTGATCTACACAACTTGAATACTGTAAATATCGTTTATAATATAATAGAATACCATGATGGACTATTAATTTCATGGGTATTCTAACACAATGAAATGTTTAAAAGTTGACGTTTTCGTTGCATATATTTTTTTTGGAACATTATTCAACACCTGCGATTAAATAGTATAGGATCCCAGGGGGAGCGCAGGATGTTATTTTTCCAGTTGGTGTTTTAGTTTTCTCCCTGAGGATGCCCTTGTAAAGATTAGGATGGTTGAATGGATCAATTAAATTGATACAAATTTTATCTTAACTGATACTGTGGTCATTCATGATTCTTGAAATATGCCTTCTATCCTTGCTGTAGTGTGCATCTGGGGAACAGCAGAGCTTTGCTTTTTCTTTATTCTACACCTTTGTAGAATGCTCACTGTTAACCCCGAGATGTTTTTGAGTCTTTGTGCTCGACTGTTGTTCGGATGTGCACTTGTGTGGTCGTAGGACGTTCGTCAAACGGTCACAACGTACACAATAATCTGCATGTAACAGTACGTAACTCTAGAACCTACATATATAAAATCCAACATGGCGACCATCCGAAATATTTAGTCGGTTCTCACTATCTACGATTCTATTACAGCAATCAAACTGAAATTGTGCATGTTGATAGTGGCAATTAACATAGGTAGGACATATGCAAATAGGCTGTATAGTTCTTCACGGAAATACCAGTTTCAACCAAGCAAGCAAGGTGAACAGACGTGCAGTGAAGTGTAAGGAAGAATGGGAATCGCTATTCAGCAGTACCGGGCGGTCATCGGCCGCTGGCAGGCTAGAGTGAAGTGCGATTTCGGTGTCGGGAAGGTGATAGTGGGCAACGTCACTGAACAGATGGGGGTTTTGGCGATGGGGATGGTAGCGCTGGTTGTGGCGACGCTACTATTAATTGGAGGAGTGGAGTCAAACCCAGGGCCTGGTCAGCTGGGATGGCAAGAAATGGAAAAAATAAGGGAAATTGTAAAGGAAGTGTCACAAAATGACCAGGTCCGGGACATTCTTCGTGAGCAATGTAAGGAATTCAAGGAGATGAAGACATGTATAAGAGAAGAGATGGGAATAGTGACAGAAAGGCTGGCCGAGAATAGTAGAGAGATAAAAGACCTGAGAGAAAAGGTGAAGATATTAGAGGTGGAGGTAAATGAATTAAGGAAGACCAAGCTGGATGAGAGAAAGAAAAACGTCTTCATTTACGGAATAAAGGAAGATGCCAAGGAAAGCACCGAGGATCTAACATCCAAGGTGCTCCGAGTGATTAGTGAAGGCATGCGGATAAACATTGGAGTCTCAGAGATTGACAATGTGACCAGGATAGGGCGAGGAAGGGGCACGAGGCCCGTGAAAGTGTCATTAGTTTCTTCGCTGATGGCTCACAGAATTCTGGCGAACACAAGGAACTTGAAAGGGGAGAGGATATGGATAAGGAGAGAAATGAGTAAAGAAGAGGCAAGCGAGCAACGGACCTTGCAGTTTCATTTAAGGAAGGCAAGGAGCTCTGGTCTCATGGCTTATGTAAAAGGTAATAGACTGGCGGTTAGCGGCAACAACTGGGATCGGATTTGGACAGTGGCACAACTCCAGGATATGGAGAAGCAACAACAACAGGAGACAGTTAGACCTAGCAACCAGGTGGAAGCAGTTGTCGGGTCAGAGGAAAGTGCGGTGATGATTCAACAGAGAGCAGCGACATCCAAGTCCAACACGGAAGTGGCGCGAGCAGGAACGACTAACGTCAGCGCCAGGATCACCGGACAAGTGCGTGGTTTGCAGAAAGGTGAGACTGGCAAACAACGAGTTACTAGTCTAAAAGAACTTTGGGGCAAGAAAACCTTGACAGAGCAGTTTAATGTGGAGAAGGAGGTCATTTCTTCTCCAGGTGGTAGTATACTAGAGTTAGAGAAAGCTAGAGTTACTAGAAGTAAAGCTACCGCCAGCGAGGAGGGTAGGGGTAAAAAATAACTAAACTGGAATATTGCTAGCGTAAATATAGAGGGTTTTTTAAATAAGAGAGGCAACGATGTAGTTTTGACCCTAATAGAAGATATGCAGATTGTAGGATTTGTTGAGAGTTGGCTCCCTGTAGGTTGCGAGGTTAAATTAGATGGCTTCAATATATATACAAAACCTAAGATTAGGAAAGCTCGCACCGGTAGGTTCCCAGGGGGTATTGTTGTTTTAATTAAAGAAGAGGTGAGGGAATTATCAGAATTTATTAGTTCAGAACTGGAAGAAGTAGTGTGGGTAAAAGCAGATATTTGGGGGAGGGGGAAAGGAACGGTATGTTTCGGCTTTGTCTACAACCCTCCGGAGAATTCCCCGTATGCAAGAGAAAGCTTTTTCGATGAGTTAGCTATTGAAATAAACAGAATTCAAAATATATATGAAGAGGCAGAGATTGTGCTGTTAGGGGACTTCAATGCGAGGGTTGCAGACAGAAAGCCCCTTTACAGCAAGGGGGTTGCCGAGGCCGTATGTGGGGATAGGCACAGCAAAGACAAGGAATGTAACAAGAACGGAGAAAAGATTTTGGAACTATGTGGTGCAGAAGAGCTATATATATTAAATGGTGTCTGTGTGGGGGATGAGGAAGGTAACCTGACGTATATAACAGAGATTGGAGGAAGTGTAATAGATTTAGCAATATGTTCCAGAGGAGCACTAGCCCTAATTAAGAGGTTCACTGTTGAAGAATGGGGGGAATCACACCACCTACCAATTGTCGTCAACATGCAGGGAGCGGTGACAAAATCAAAAGGGAACCCACAAGTTAAAGCTATAGAGAGAAAAGTGAATAGATTCAGATGGAGGGAGGAAAACTGCAGAGAGTACCAGAACTACTTCCAGGGAGAAAATTTTGAGCTGATAAAGGTAGGAATAAGTTTAATGATCAGTAATGATGAAATTGAAGGGGTAATACGTATGATTGAGAATGCAATTATGATGGCAGGGCGGAAAATGCGCGTGAAGGCTAGGGGAAAATTAGGGAGAATTAAAGGATGGTACGATGAATCTTGTAGAAGGAAGAAAACCGAAGTTATTAGGGCACTGAAGTTATACAAGAGAGGAGGGGATGATACGATGAGAGAAGAATTTTGTCGTCTAAGGAAAGAATATAGGGAACTGCTCAGTAAAATGAAAGATGAATGGCAGGGTAAGGAAGCAACAGCACTAAATAAGGATTCTAAAGCTAACGACTGTAGCAAAGTGTGGAGCAGGATAAAGTCTTACTGTAGGGGGAGCAGAAGTGGTGGGGGGAGCTCTATAAGTGATGAAATATGGATTGCATATTATGAGAATCTGTTAAATGCTGAAGATAATTGGAGGAAGAGGGATGAGTTTGGCGTCCCGAGGGGGCTGGGGGTCACTCTGCCTATGCTGGACCAAGTCATATCGATAGAGGAAATTAAGGAAGTAATGACAAAAAGTAAAGGAGGGAAGTCAGGCGCTATTTCGGGGATAACAAATGAATTTTGGCAAGAGTTGAGTAGCAATAGGTTCATGATGGACAGCTTGGTAAAAATCTTTAACAAAATCTTTGACGGAGGTAGATTTCCAAGGGCGTGGCAGGAGGGGATAATTTGTCCAATATATAAGAGGCGTGGGGACAAACTAGACCCAGGCAACTATAGAGGCATAACTTTGCTTGATAATTTGAGCAAAATGTACACCGGGGTCTTATCCAAGCGTTTAATAGCATGGGCAGAGGGCTGTTCGGTGTTCTCGAGACTCCAGACAGGGTTCAGAAAAGGAATGAGGACCAGTGACAATATAATGGTGGTAAAAACGGTGATGGACAAGTACATAAGAAGGAAAAGAGGTAAGCTGTATATCACAGCTATTGATTTGGAGAAGGCGTTTGATTCAGTGAGCAGGGGAGCTGTCATGGCTAAACTGGGAAAAATCGGGGTGTCACATAAAATGATACGAGCAATTGAGAATGTGTATTCCGAAGTGAAATGTGCAATTAAAACTAAAGATGATGTAATTGTAGGAGAGATAACGTCTAATATAGGTCTAAAACAGGGATGCAAATTATCCCCGGTGCTTTTTTTTTTTGCTATTTATCAACGATATTTTCGAGTCAAAGGGCTTTGAGCAACGGTCCAACCCTTGCTTGGACAATTATGATATCCCGGGCCTAGCTTTCGCTGATGACATCCTTCTGCTTGCTCTAACACCCTATAATATGCAATATAGTATTGACGAGATTGTGAGATACTGTGAGGACTGGAACTTAAAAATTAACCCGAGTAAGACCAAAGTTATGGTCTGCAAAAAGGGAGTTAAACTGGCTAAGAATGAAAAGTGGGTCATGTATGGGTCTCAGTTAGAGACGGTGAAAAAACTTGAGTATCTAGGGATGATAATGGCGAGTAATGGTAAATGGACCGAACTAATTAAAAGGGCAAAATCGAAAGGGCTAGCGGCATTGGCGAATGTTAAAGTGTTAGAGCGTAGGTTACCGAATCTTGACTACAAAGTGTATAAGAATGTGTTCAACGCACTCATCGTTTCAAGAGCACTCTATGGAGTGGAAGTATGGGGTTTAGAGGAAGGAACGAAAACCCTGGACAGTATTGTAAGTAGGTTTGCCAAGATAATTTTGGGGCTACCTAGTTGCACGGCGAATTGTGGAGCGAGAATGTTGTGTGAGGATGTAAGCATTAGACAACATATCATAAAAAGGGTCATAAAGTCTTGGATTCGTTTAAAAGCAGGTGGAGGGGGGGAAATGCTTAAGGTAGCCTACCTGCACCAAATGAAGCATCAGCAAGAGGGCTACTGGGTGGACGGGGTAAGAAGTGTACTGGAAAGATTAGGAATGGGTTATCTATGGGATAGGGACTTACAAAGAGAGGAAGGTAGGGTGTGTAAAAAAGTGTGCAGAAGGGTTAATGACGTAGAGTTGCAGGTGCTAAGGGAAGAGTGCACCTGTAGGAGAACCTTAACGGAGTTCTGCGAAATAAGGAACTTTATGAGCATAAAGCCTCAATGCCTAATGAAAAGAGAAATGAGAGGGATAATTTGGTGGTTAATGGGGGTGTATAAGAACAAAGCGTTGAGAGAAGTAGGAAAAGAGGACATTTGCCTGTTTTGTGGGAAGGTTATGGGTGCGGCGCACCTGATCAGGGAATGCAAGGAAATTAAAATGATAAGAGCAAAGTTTGTAGACAAAGCAGATATAAACAGAATAGAAAATGAAAATGAGTATCACACTTTAATTAAATTACTAAAAAGGGAATGGGGGAAAGCAGGTCAATTAGCAAAATATTTTAATACCATCAGGGCAATGTGGAATAAGAAAGCGTCGGATGAGATTCAGAACAAAGATGCATGTAAATTAAGCATTCAAGTACAGGAGATGGCTTCCTAAGCTATAATCTTGTTAAAGCCTAGGAGAGCCTATCTGTACATATTGCTGTCTGTAGATTTTTCCTGTAAATTTATGTTATCTATGTGTTTATTGTCTGTAGGTCACGATATGACTCTCTGAGTTAAAGTGACAATTAACAAGTAGACTTGGTTTAAATAAATAATTAAACGGAAATACTTGTTGTCTTTTAGCTGCCGACACAACATTACAACATTCTTCATGCCGACGTCCGTTGTACACTTTGTTGAATGTACTACCACAGCTCTTGCACTCATGGAATTCACCACACGATACTTCATGTCGCTACGTATGTTAGTCTCGAAGAAAAGTCTTTCCACACTCTTTACACATATAGCTAGGAATGAGTTCTTCCATCATGAATGTTGATTTCTGCAAACAGCTGCTTACTGCGTATCACAGGGCTAGAGGTTGGTCGGTGAGACGGTCTTTCACGATGTGAACACCATGAGAGGTAGTAGTCAACTGGTGATATTCTTGTTAAGGGTCCTCTAATATACCATAGTCTAGACCAACAGATCTTTACAGCGTATGACAAGGCCGTAGACTGGAGAGTGAGACGGTCTTTCACGATGTAAATACTGTAACAAGTAGTAGTACACTGATTGTATTCTTGCTAAGGGTTCTCTAATATACCATAGTCAAGACCAACAGCTACTTACCGTGTAGTACAAGGCTGTACAACGGTTGTTTTGACAGACATTTACGATGTGAACACCGTGAGAGGTAATAGTCAACTGTGATATTCTTGCGAAGGGTCCTCTAATATACCCCCTAGTTAAGAGTAACAGCTGCTTACTGCTTATGACAAGGCTGTACACTTGTCGATGAGACGGTCTTTCACAATGTGAACACTGTAAAAGGTCTTAGTCAACTGAAAATATTCTTCATCATCATCAATGAGTTATTTCAATTCCTGCTTCCGCGCGAAGCCTTCGGCTGAACTAGCAGCCCTTTGGCCATAGGATATATAAGAATATATTTTAAAGTAAATTTTGTGCTGGGAGCATGTCAGGACATGCGTAATAATAATATGTTCGTAGAAATGGCGCAGAGGTGACCCCAACCAACAAAGGAGATCCCTCCAAGGAGAAGGCCCAACACCTCACCAAGCCCAAGCCGGGACCCCACAAACACCCCCATTTATTGATAAAGAGATATACATATACAGAACACAGTAACAGAAAATAGACATGTGGACAAAAAATAAACAATAATACATCAATGTACAAACATATTAAGTAAAAGTTCATGAGTTTGTAATAGTTCTTTGTCCATGAGCTTATGTTTTATAAAGCAGATAAAAGAACACACTCTGAAGGGGGAGGCTATTCACTGGGGGCAATCACACGCACATGGAGAACTTGAGTTTTCGAAGCACTATTTCACTGGGTAACGAAGATGTCGGTATATTGTTTAATAAACTGAGAGATGCGACAAGTGAAAGCATTTTCTTAGCAGGCTATGCGCCGAAAACTCACTGGACTCCGGCGAAGCGATGAAGCAGGGCTATCCCCATCCCCAGGAGCACACTAGGAGACAATGAAGTGAGGCGTGGTTAAGAAATAAAGGCAGCTGGGGGTGGAGGGCAGAATAGTGTTGAGGAAGCTAGGTTATTGGTGGGGGAAAGAGATGAGAGTTTGCAGAGGTTCGGTTGGCATTTAGCATGTCTTGAGCAAGGGGAGAAAGAGAAAGAGCTTCGGAGAAAAATGGTAGGTTAGTAAGACGAGCACGGGAGAGGTACTTGAGGAGGAGGGTATGTAGAGTAGTGATAATCGTAGGAAAGGTGTATAGAGAGGTAAAATCAGCAGATGGGGTATCATAGGGAAGGCGGTGAGCGATTTGTAGTGCATGGCGGTCGAGTTTAAGGAGGGAGAAGTATAG
This sequence comes from Meconema thalassinum, assembly GCA_946902985.2. NCBI lineage: Eukaryota > Metazoa > Arthropoda > Insecta > Orthoptera > Tettigoniidae > Meconema > Meconema thalassinum. The sequence continues at coordinate 348,489,839 of OX336390.1, forward strand.
AGGAGGAGAAGCAGTGAGCCAGGACATAGAACATAAAGAAGAACAGGGTGAACAAAAACGAGGTATATTCGGAGGGTGAGAGGGGCTTTGAGGCCCCAGGTATGACCGGTGAGAGAGCGGATGGCTGTGAGGCGGTGAAAGGCACGGCTGGTGAGGAGGCGGAGATGATGGGTCCATTGTAGATTATTCTGAAAGGTAATACCGAGGTAGATAAGTTTATTGGTTTCAAGGAGAGGGAGAGAGTTTAGGGTGAGATGGATCTGATGGCGGGGGCAGAGGCGAGATTTTAATCTAAAAACAATGAATTGGGTTTTCCGAGCATTGACTGTGATATGGGAAGATAGAAACCAGGACTGGAGGGTGTTAAGGTAAGATTGGAGAAGATTTTGGAGTTTGGGGCAGTATGACCGAGAGCGAGAATAGCTAGGTCGTCAGCAAATTGATAAAGACGGAGTGGGGGAGGCGGATGAGGAATGTCATGGGTAAATAGCAGATACAGGAGAGGGGAGAGAGGCGACCCCTGAGGGACGCCAGCGCGGAGGGAGAAGGTATAGGAGTGAGCGGATTATATTCGAATAGAAGCGGTGCAGTGGGATAAGAAATTATAAATCAGACGGATAAGGGAGGGAGGAAAAGGGAGATGGCGGAGTTTGAATAAGAGTACTGGGTGATAAACCTTATCGAACGCTTTGTCTACATCGAGACATATGAGAGCAGCAGTACGGCGAGGTTTCATAAAGGCAAATAGGAAGGCGGTGATATGGAAAAGGTGATCTTGGGTCGAGCGGTGGGCACGGAATCCGACTTGAGATTCGGGGAGTAGATGAAGGGATTCAAGATAGGAGCTGATTCGCTTAGCGAGAAGGAGTTCAATTAATTTAGAAAGTACTGGAAGAAGACTAATGGGGCGATAGGAGTTGATGTCAGAGGGAGCTTTATGGGGTTTCAGGAAAAGGAGAATCGAAGCTTTGCACCAGTGGGTGGGGTAAAAGCCAGTGTAAAGCATGGTGGTATAGATGAGGGAAAGAACATGAAAAAGGATAGGGGGAGCAGCGGCTTGGAGATGGCGGTAAGTAATGGTGTCGGTTCCTGGAGCAGTGTTTTTGCGATGGCGAAGAACGGAATTTATTTCAGCAGGAGAAATAGGACGATTTAGAGGATGGGAAAAATCAATGTTAGCAAAGTGAGCGAAGGAAGGTTGAAGGTCAGGGGTGAGTTTAGGGTCGTGGAGACGATGAATAAGAACATCATTAGGGTTTTGGAATTGAGGATTCTGGGTGGGGGAGAAGACGTGATAATAGTGGGATGCAAAGAGGTTAGCCTTATCGAGGTGAGTGGTGGGAACAGAGGTAGGGGTGTGAATAGGATAGGTAGGATGGGATGGGCGAGACTTCGTGAGGCGTTGAAAGATAGACCAAAACTGGGAAGGATCGGACGTGTCAGCCAGGCGGGTACATGCATCGTTCCAGGACTTACGCTTAAAGGCGCGGATATAGGATTTGGCATGACGGAGGTGGCGACGATGTTGATGGAGGGTATCAGGATCACGAGTCCGAAGGTAGGCGCAATAATAGTCATGGGCTATACGTAAAAGGTTGAGGGCTTTTGGAGGTATAGGGGGTTTGGTAGGGAGGTAGGAATGGCGGGGTATATGGAGACGGTCAGCGGTAAGGAGGGCGTGTTCTGTTTCAGAAATTAGAGAAAGAAGATTGGGGAGAGAGGTCGGAGAGGTGTGAGGGGTTATAAGAGAAGTCACAGTAGCACGGTAATCAGACCAGTTGGTCTTTGTAAAACGACGAGTAGGGGGGGGCTGGTAGGGGGCATCTGGGCGGGGGAAGATGTGAGGAATTGAAATGAGAGCGGGAACATGGTCACTACCGATAGAAGGAAGCATACGGACAAGGGGGTGAGGGGTGAGAGTTGGGGACATGAGCATGACGTCAGGAGTTTAGTTTGTTAAAGGCATTGTAGGAGAGGGAAAGGAACGAGCACTCCACGGATACTATGGAGAAGATTTTGGAAATTGCACAGAGTAGGAGTTGGTATTGAGGTCAGCTGCTAGGAAATAATTGGGAAAAGTGCGATCTAGGTATTGTAGAAAAGCAATAGGGGGAGGGGTCCGTGGGGAGAGATAGAGGGTAGCTACGGTAAACGTCTTGGAAGGGGCAAATATTTCAAGGATTAGGTATTCTGTGAAATGATGAGGGAAGGTATAGAAGTGGCGTTTTACTGTAAGGTTGCGATGGACACCGACCGCAACCCCGCCCGCAAGCCGCGCTCCATACGGCCGATCCGCACGGTAGACGACATACGGGGGGAGGCACAGCCGGTGGGAAGGACCGAGGAAGGTTTCATTGAGGATAAATATGTCCGGGAAATGCTCTAAAAGGGAAAGTTCAAAGGTCGGCCGGTTGGAGGTGACAGAACGGATATTATCATAGTATATTTTTAGCGACATGATTAAGTGAGAAGTGGAGCACTTGCGAGTGGGACGAATGCGAAATGAATCCGATTACCCGCATAGGCTACATCAAGGTGGGTGTTGAAAATCAACCGGGCGGCCATTTTAACTTGTTGGATAACAAGGGGACGGTGTAATGGAAGACAATTCTGGAGTATCATGGAGATGAAGAGAATGATGTTTTCGGTGCTGGTGGTGGGGAGGGCGGGAGAGGGAGCTGGGGTAGGAAGGTCTTGTGATACAACAGGGACAACGGTTTCAGGCTGAGTGGGGATACGAGCAGGACGGCCTTGGCATTTACAACTAAAGGCCGGGTGAGGGAGGGAGCAGTTAACACATTTAGGAGAAGTACGGTTTTACACATTGATGTTGGGTGCTCTTGGCTGCAAATACCACATACCTCAGCGTGGACACTGGGTGCTCCCGGGGCGTGGTCATAGCACTGACACTTATCACACCGCATCCTCTGGGCGGCGGATGCACGGGACGGCTCCACTCGATGGCGGTGGGCGAAGATGAGGGCCCCGTCGTGGAGGAGAGCGTCCAGACACCCGGTGTCGCGGCTAAGGATCCGGACGAGTGAAGTTGGGCCAGCATTATTCCTAATCCTGGCGACACGAAAGATGTTAAGTCCTTGGAGAGCCAGCTACTGGGCGACGTCTTCTTCTGTATATTCCGAGAGGGGTAGGGCGGGAAGGAGGGGGGGGGGGGGGCAGGACGAGCAGGCTGAAAGTTGGATAGGTTTTTGGCACGGGTGCGAGGACCAAACTGCGTGAGGCCGATGGCGTTTACCAGGTGTTGGTAGAAGGGCTTAGAGGTCTTAATATTGTACCCTTCCCGGGTACGCTGCAGTTCCAGACAGTAAGAGGCTAGATCAGGGGTAAAGGAGGATATGATGGTGTACAGGGTGCGGGGATTGGCTTTGGCGAGATCAATATCTGTCAGTTTAACTATGTAGAACGAGGTTGAAGGCAGAGGGTTTGGGTTGATTACGTTCCTCTGACCTGCTTGAGGGTGAAGAGCCGGGTTCTGTGCTGCTATTGCGTAGGTTCGTAGAGTGCCTGGCATGTATGGAGCTGTAGGCATAGCCGTCTGCTGTGGTAGGTGTGGCAGTTGGAGTGGAGCCATTGTACGGTTATCAAATGGATTGAATTCAATTCCACTCAACAGTGTCTCGGATTCAGCGGTTGAAGCAGATGCTGTAGCTGACGAAGTGTATGTGGATCCAGAAGAGATATCGGCACTACATCTCCGTTTGGCCTGGGTGGTAGGGCTAATGGCTGCTTCAGTTGCGGACCGAGGACACTTTGTCTGCTGCGTTTCCATGGTATGATGAGGTGAGGGTGGCGATTCGAAGATAATTGTCTAAAGGCGTTTTTGCGGTGGCGGCGGTTGATCTGAGTCAGACATGACGTAAATGAGTCAGCCGAGTAGGTTCTGGAAGTTGCTAGAATGCTCTGGAAGACGAAGATGAGGGCGTTGATGACCAGAGTTTCCTCCTCGTAGAGAATGACAGCGTAGAGATGAAATTCGATGAATACAGATGTAGCGTAGCAGGCCGATTCGCCGGATAGAAGTTCACAGTGAGTCGAAAAGAAATATTCTTACACCCTATTCAAGGTTATCAGGTACTTACTGCATATCAAAAGGCTGTACACTCGTGGTTAGACACTCTTTCTTGCTAAGGACCCCTATATTCCCTACACAAGGCTATACATGATAGTTCTAAATACACAGTAATTAATTGTATATTCAATTTATTTACAAAGCTTATACAAGCACGTTTTTCACGCGGTAAAACTTTGTTAAATGGCCACATGCGACACGCAAAGTATGTTGCCGCTATCTAGCGGTGACTATGATAACTACCTGAACGACCAGCATGCTGCCTAGCACTCCATATAAACACTAACTAAACGACCGGCATGCAACCTAGCGGTGGACATGAGCACTAACTGAACTACCAGCATGCTACCTAGCGGCTGAAATCAACACTCACTGAACTACAGGCATACTTTCGAATAATGAACATATTTGTTCATGCCACTAACAATACACACAGTGGGTTTGCTTTATCGTTTAATACAAATATATTTTTGTTTGAATAATGTATCAACAAAGTTAAATGACGCCATTGTATTCGCTCTTGTTGGCTTTTTAATGTTTTTTTGCTGGCTTTGACGGCTTTTTGCTGGCTTTTGTTGGCTTTTGTCGGCTTTATGTTGGCTTTTTTTGGCTTTTGTTGGCTTTTTTATTAGCTCTCTCATATTTGCTCTTGCTTGTTTGTTTATTTGATCTTGGAAAGTATTTCAGCCCTTTTTATGGCAGCATAATGCTTACAGCCATGTTTGCAAGCAACAACAACAACACATTAAAATTCTCAAATTCCAAAGTACTCTATGGTTTATGATTGACTCTCAACTCTTACTCTTACCTCTATCCCAACGCCTAGTCAGAAACATTATATTTTTTAAAAGTTTCAAAAAGTTCAATTGGAAAAGTAGGCTATATGTTTAAACTAAAAATCCTAAAATGTCATATCATAACTCATACACCTACCTCTACACCACTTTCAATTTTTTCCAAAAAATATTGTGAAAGTAGGCTAGTTGTTTAAACTAAAAATCCTAAAAAAGTCATATCTTAACTCATACACCTGCCTCTATACCACTCTCAGTTCAAAAATAGTGTATTTTTCAATTTTTCCAAAAAACTATTGGGAAAGTAGGCTATATGTTTGAACAAAAATCCTAAAAAAGTTGTATGTTAACTCATACACCTACCTCTATACCACTTTCAGTCCAAAAACAGTGTATTTTTCAAATTTTTCCAAAAAATATTGGTAGAGTAGGCTATATGTTTAAACTAAAAATCCTAAAAAAAGCCATATGTTAACTCCTACACCCACCTCTACCCCCACTCTCAATCCAAAAATTGTGCATTTTTCAATTTAAAAAAAAAAATGGAAAGTAGGCTATATTTCCAAAATTAGCAATACAAATAAGTTTATTTGACATTAATTGTTGGTCCTATCGCCCTCTACCCACAAACCAAGTTCCAAGTCCCTAGAACAAAATCCAACAAAAGCTCAATTGGTAAAGTAGGCGATTTTTCAAAACAAAACAACATTCTAATAATTGTTCTATGGGCTTAATAGAATGCTCTCTATGTCCTTTATTTTTTATAAAAAAAATGAGTTTTTTTGAAGAAAAAAATCATTTTTGAAATTCTTATATTTTGGAAACTAAATAGTTTACAAAAAATTTGGTTTGACATAAATCAATGGCCTTGATCCCCTCTAGCCCAAAAATAAATTTCAAATCTCTAAGACCGAACCTGTGCAGTGGGGAGTAGTGGGAATCTAAACCAGTGACACAAACCGCTCGGCTTCGCTGACCTTTTATGTATATTTCGCGAAACCATGGGCATGCGACATATCGTTGGACTCGGGCTGACGTGCTATTTCCTATGGACCACTCGTTATATTTTTCAATTTTGTTTTGTTTTGTTTTTGAAAGTAGGCGATAGTTTGAAAACCAAACATGGTAGAACGTTGTGCAATAGTTCAAATGAAAGGTCTCTATGTCCTTTATTTTTTATAATAAAACTTTTTTTGAAAGCCGTCCTATTTTGAAATTCCTATATTTTGGAAACTAGGAAGTTTACAAAAAAGTTTGTTTGACGTAAATGAAAGGTCCCTACCCCCTCTACCCTTAAAATAAATTGCATGTCTCTAGGAAAAATGAAAAAGTTCGATTTTGAAAGTAGTTTTCACCCCTTTTCGCTCTACTAAAAACACACCCTGTCGAAAACAAGACACAACTTAGCGATACAGCCAAGCTAGATAAAAAAAGGGGGCAATTAGCGGTGTTTATAGGTAAATGTTATTTGGATCAGGTGTACTATGTACATTTTTCTGCAATAAACCTAGGCTGATATGCGCGGCAGTATTAAAGGTGCCGGGACGTCTTCAATAGACCGTGTACCGCTTAGTATAAATGGCCTTTTTAGCCCATGCGTGGCGAAGATAGTTCCACGGTCTTTAGTAGTTGCAGACTCCTGCATTCAATAGCATACACTCTTATCTAGACTTGGCAATGTCACACAAATATGCATGGCACTGACCTCTGGAAGAACATAGCAACTAAAGGGGGAGGAAGGGGAAAACCAGTTCCACCCAGCTAACACTCGGGGTTAGTCGACTGTAACTGGTGTCTAAGGAAACACGCAACTGCTTCAAGTTCCAGTCAAGGAGACAACTCGATAAGTATAAGGTTGTATTATTTCAGTATAACCATAGTTGATTTTGTAAAACCATATAATCACCCCTAACAGACAAATTCCGGATTTTCATCACTATTTTAGATGTTTACCTAACATTAGATATACCACATTTAACATACACCGACTGTTGCATTACCAACACTGCAACTAAATAATTGTACCTATTGTACCTGTATTCTCAAACATAGATGTTATAGCCTAAATGTAATGGATCTGATGATGATCGCTTGACGATCGAAACTGGTCATCCTAGTGTATTTATTAATCTTATGTAATTTATTTCAGGATCAGGGCATGACCCAGCTCTATTTGGGTACATTTGTGTTGACCGACTGAAAAACACCAAACTTTTGTAAACTTATTTGTGTTGCTAATTTTGGAAATATAGCCTACTTTCCAAAAATTTGTGGAAAAATTTGAAAAATGCACTATTTTTGGATTGAGAGTGGGGATATACGAGGGTGTAGGAGTTAACATATGGCTTTTTTAGGATTTTTAGTTTAAACATATAGCCTACTCTACCAATATTTTTTGGAAAAATTTGAAAAATACACTGTTTTTGGACTGAAAGTGGTATAGAGGTAGGTGTATGAGTTAACATACAACTTTTTTAGGATTTTTGTTCAAACATATAGCCTACTTTCCCAATAGTTTTTTGGAAAAATTGAAAAATACACTATTTTTGAACTGAGAGTGGTATAGAGATAGGTGTATGTGTTAAGATATGACTTTTTTAGGATTTATAGTTTAAACATATAGCCTACTTTCGCAATATTTTTAGGAAACATTTGAAAAATACACTGTTTTTGGACTGAGAGTGGTATAGAGGTAGGTGTATGAGTTAAATTATGACTTTTTAGAATTTTTAGTTTAAACAACTAGCCTACTTTCACAATATTTTTTGGAAAAAATTGAAAAATACACTATTTTTGACTGAAAGTGGTGTAGAGGTAGGTGTATGAGTTAAGATATGACATTTTAGGATTTTTAGTTTAAACATATAGATTACTTTTCCAATTGAACTTTTTGAAAAATTTTAAAAATATAATGTTTCTGACTAGGCATTGGGATAGAGGTAAGAGTAAGAGTTGAGAGTCAATCATAAACCTTAGAGTACTTTGGATTTTGAGAATTTTAATGTGTTGTTGTTGTTGCTTACAAACATGGCTGTAAGCATTATGCTGCCATAAAAAGGGCTGAAATACCTTCCAAGACCAAATAAACAAACAAGCAAGAGAAAATATGAGAGAGCTAATAAAAAGCCAACAAAAGCCAACAAAAAACCAACAAATGCCACCAAAAGCCAGCCAAAAGGCGTCAAAGCCAGCCAACAAGCCATTAAAAAGCCAACAGGAGCCAATACAATTGCGTCATTTAACTTTTTTGATACATTATTTAAACAAAAATATATTTGTATTAAACGATAAAGCAAACCCACTGTGTGTATTGTTAGTGGTATGAAGAAATATGTTCATTATTGGAAAGTATGCCTGTAGTTCAGTGAGTGTTGATTTCTGCCGCTAGGTAGCATGCTGGTAGTTCAGTTAGTGCTCATGTCCACCGCTAGGTTGCATGCTGGTCGTTTAGTTAGTGTTCATATGGAGCGCTAGGCAGCATGCTGGTCGTTCAGGTAGTACTCATAGTCACCGCTACATAGCGGCAACATACTTTGCGAGTCGCATGTGACTATTTAACAACGTTTTACCGCGTGAAAAACATGCTTGTATAAGCTTTGTATATAAATTGAATATACAATTAATTACTAAGTGTTTAGAACTATCATGTATAGCCTTATGTAGGGAATATAGGGGTCCTTAGCAAGAAAGAGTGTCTAACCACGAGTGTACAGCCTTTTGATATGCAGTAAGTACCTGATAACCTTGAATAGAGGGTAAGAATATTTTCAGTTGACTACGACCTTATTCAGTGTTCACATTGTGAAAAATAAAGGAAGGAAGATTGTAGTTTACGTGACCGTGAATCTAGTGATTATGAGCCACGGGACCTCCTTCTTACATGGAATCCGAATCACAGGACATGGCATTTCACTTCGAAAATCTCACATGCATTGACCGGGAATCGATCCCGGGCCGTCACATTGTGAAAGACCGTCTCACCGACAAGTGTACAGCCTTGTCATAAGCAGTAAGCAGCTGTTACTCTTAACTAGGGGGTATATTAGAGGACCCTTCGCAAGAATATCACAGTTGACTATTACCTCTCACGGTGTTCACACCGTAAAAGACTGTCAAAACAACCATTGTACAGCCTTGTACTACACGGTAAGTAGCTGTTGGTCTTGACTATGGTATATTAGAGAACCCTTAGCAAGAATACAATCAGTTTACTACTACTTGTTACAGTGTTTACATCGTGAAAGACCGTCTCACTCTCCAGTCTACAGCCTTGTCATACGCTGTAAAGATCTGTTGGTCTAGACTGGGGTATATTAGAGGTTCCTTAACAAGAATATCACCAGTTGACTACTACCTCTCACCGTGTTCACATCGTGAAAGACTGTCTCACCGACCAACCTTTAGCCCTGTGATACGCAGTAAGCAGCTGTTTGCAGAAATCAACATTGATGATGGAAGAACTCATTCCTAGCTATATGTGTAAAGAGTGTGGAAAAACTTTTCTTCGAGACTATCATACGAAGCGACATGAAGTATCGTGTGGTGAATTCCATGAGTGCAAGAGCTGTGGAAGTACATTCAACCATGTGTACAACGGACGTCGGCATGAAGAATGTTGTAATGTTGTGTCGGCAGCTAAAAGACAAAAAGCAGAGCCGACAAAATATTACCTACTCTCATTGGTCCCTGACAAAAATGGACTTATTGAATATTAGATATCTTTTGAAGGTCGACTTAAATCCTATTTCATACGTTGTGATACGTGTAAGGATTTAAATTCATACCTTAAAGAGTCCAAACAGCAAATAATACAAGCTATGCACAAAGAACTAGCAATGCATAAGTATATGAAAGTTAATCTTGTGGCTGAATGTAAATTTATTCATACGTCCACCAACAAAATTACAGATCGGGCTTTTAAAACACGAAATAAGGCCCTATTTTTGGAAACAGACTAAAGTAGTTTCTTGGAAACAGAATTTACAAAGTTAACTACAGAAATGGAAGAATCTGAGCTAAAAGGGAGTAATTGGGCTTTGTTAGCAGAGGAAGGAGTACGGTTGAAAATAAAGAAGTATAAACCCTTGCGTGGAAGCACATATATTCCATTACCAGCAGATATAAAAGCAAGAAAAGCCTGCATTAATCCTCAAAACTTTAAGGACGAGAGGTTTTTTATGTATGCCATTTTAGCAAAAATGATTAAAAAGGATGCTAAACGCATAAGTAAATATAAGGATCTGGAAAACAATTATGATTTTTCTGTAATATCGCTTCCTATATTACTAGCTGACATTCCCAAATTTGAGAAAGCCAACGACATATCCATAAATGTATTTGGGCTGGAACAAGACAATAAATTGTTTCCTCTAAAGGTTGTGGATCATGAGCTGCAAGACCATCGCGACCTTCTTCTGCTAAGTTCTTCATCTGGCCAGAACCACTACGTCTTTATCAAAGATTTTGATAAACTAGTAGGACATCAGATTACCCGGCATGGACATAAGATATATACGTGTAAACGGTGTTTTACTCAATTTGATAATCGATATGGACAACAAGGAATGGAAAAATTAAAAGAACATGGAGCTTTGTGTGTCCAGCATGACTTTGCTAGCGTTGAAATGCCTATTAAAAACTCAATTGTTAAATTCTTAAATGTGGAAAAAATGCTTAGAATACCTTACGTTATCTATGCAGATTTTGAAAGTATACTGTTACCCTATCAAACATGTTTACCCAATCCTGAAGCAAGTTATACGGTCCCATACCAGAGTCATGTTCCTATGAGCTTTGGAATATATGTTATACCCTCACCTGCTGTGGAACACATAAAGACAAACCTTCCAAGCCCACCTGTTATTTATCGTGGTCCTGACGCTGTAGAAAAGTTTATGGACTCTTTGATCTCAATAGCTAATGAAATTGATAGCCTTTACAGCTTAAATGTTCCAAAGGCCTTAACTCAGGATCAAGAAGCAGAGTTCCAATGTTCCGAAATGTGTTATTTGTGTCAAAAACCATTTACCAAAGAGGACTGGAAAGTTCGAGACCATTGCCATATTACAGGGGAATACCGTGAAAATGCTCATAATAATTGTAATTTGAGGTGTAAAACACGTAACCCCGTTCCTGTATTTCTACATAATATGAGTGGCTACGACGCAAATTTAATTGTAAAGCAATTGGGATGTACTACTGAGAGAGTGGATGTTATCGCTAACTTCAAAGAAAAGTACATTTCCTTTACCAAATATGTAAGAAATGTTAAGCTTCGATTTGTGGACACGTTTTGGTTAATGCCGAGTAGTTTGGAAAACCTACTTTCCAATTTAACATCATACCCTGAAACAGACAAGTACTTTGGAAAAGAGAATGCAACGCTCATGACTCGTAAAGGGGTATTTTGTTGTGATTACATTGATTCGTGGTAAAAGTTAAGTGAAACGTGTTTACCTCCAAACGAGGTGTTCTTTAACAAATTAAGTCAAGAAGATGTTAGTCAAGAAGACTATGAACATGCCAAAAATGAGTGGAATCAGTTCGACATTAAAACTCTAGGGGAATATAGTGACTTCTACCTAACTTCAGATGTACTCCTTCATGCAGACAGCTTTGAAACGTTTAGAAACAAAACACTAGAAACACACTGAGTGGATGCTGCACACTTTTTTTACATCACCTGGTTTAAGTTTCGAGGCAATGCTCCTTTACACAGGAATTGGACTGGAATTGCTACAGGAATACGATCAGATTCTTTTAATCGAGTCTGGAATACGTGGAGGCATTATGCCAGGTGTCTCATCGGTATGCTGAAGCTAACAATAAATACATGGAAACCTGTGGTTCTGAGAAACCATCACAGTTTATTACCTATGATGATGCCAACAACCAATACGGGTGGGCTATGTGCCACTCCCTTCCTTATGGAGGATTTCAATGGGTTTCTCCAGATACTGTTGATCTAGAAACACTAAAGGAAGACGATCCTGTGGGATACATTCTAGACGTTGATGTTGATTACCCTTGTGACCTTCATTATCTACACAACGATTTACTTTTCCTACCAGAGTGTACACAACCTAAGGATTCGTCTCTGAAAAAACAAATTCCTCATCTTGAAAATCGAAGGCGGTACGTTGTTCACTACATGGCACTTAAACAGGCTCTAGATCATGGGCTAAAATTGATAAAAATTCATCGTGTGTTAAAGTTTAAACAAAGACCTTGGCTAATGGCATACGTTAATTTTAATAACAACCTTCGAAAACAAACCAAACATTATTTTGAGAATAATCTGTACAAATTATTTAACAATGCCATTTTTGGAAAAACAATGGAAAATATTCGTAAAAGAATAGACATACGTCTTGTGACTGACAGCAAAAAAGCAGAAAAGCTAATAGCAAAGCCTACATTTATCGACAGAACAATTTATGGTCCTAACCTAGCTGCTTTCCACATGGCTAAACGTAACATATTATTCAATAAGCCAATATATATTGGAATGTGTATACTGGATATTTCAAAAACCCTAATTTATTCCCACCACTATGATGTCCTGCAACCCTATTATGGCATGAACAATCTTAAACTCATGTATTTGGATACCGACTCGTTCATTTATTTGGTTAACACCCAAGATGTATATCAAGACCAGTTGGATTTCCTAGAACACCTGGACACATCAGATTATCCTACTAATCACTTATGTTACTCTGCATCAAACAAGAAAACGTTGGGGGAAATTTAAAGACGAGGCTGGTGGACAAATAATAAAAGCCTTTGTTGGACTTAGAGCTAAAATGTACGCTTTAGACATAAATGGTAAAGAAATCAAAAAGATTAAAGGTATTAGCAGAGGTGTTGGCAAAAATTGTATAAGCTTTCAAGATTATAAGGATTGTGTCATGAAAAACAATGTAAAAAGAATACCAATGAACATTATCGCTTCTAAACAACATGCCATATCATCTACAAGACTAAACAAAATTGTTTTGTGTCGTGGTGATGATAAAAGAGTAATTGATGCTGATGGTATAGGTACACATGCCTATGGTCATTACTCAATCATTGACTATGCTTAAAGAGTTAACTTATCAATATGAAAATCCTCTACCTGTATATAGCAATTACATAAAACAAAAACAATTTAGGATATAAAACAACAACACTAAAAATAAAAAACACAAAGAAAAAAATGGTATCCATACTCAAAAATGAATAAAAGTAGAAAACAAAATAAAAACAAAGTCTGTAATTATAACAAATGTATTATGTGTAAATAGTGTAAATATATTTAAAATGAATAAAGAAATATTGTATGAACACTGCTTGGACATTTTTAATTACCACCCACCTCCCACTCCTAATCCAAACTGTTAACCTCTAGTAATTCTGAGAAATTGCTTTAGTTAGCTATAACTAGGTAGTCAAAAGTATACCTATATGCTTTGGGATAAGGTATACAGCCTTGTTATATTTAATGAAAAATAATGTTTGGCAAATATGAACTTTGTACATGGACTAAATAAAAAAAACATGTAAACAACAAAATGGGAAAATCCATGTTTCAGTATTGACTAAATTCAGATTACTTAGAACTGACATAAAATAAAAAAAACTGGGAATGGGAAATTTGTAAATTGACAAATGTGTAAACAGCAAAAATGGAAAATCGATGTTTCTATATCATGAAATTCGAAAACTTAAAACTGAAATTTAAGAAAACTGGAAATGAGAAATTGGGAAACTGACAAATGTGTAAACAACAAAATGAAAAAAAAAAGAAAGCCGGTTGGGGTAGTAAACATGTTGTACAGTAGCCTATAAGACTAGCATAAGGATAGTTGTATGTGTCTTATATATTTTGTGTATGGTATGTGCCGTTGGATTAGCTTAAGTTAGGTTTGGTAAAGTTAGGTTAGGTTAGGTGAGGTTAGGTATGTGACCTTGTAGTTTACTCTTTTCGGAAAATATAGAATGTAAAATCTAAAATAAAATATAAAATGTAAAATCTAAAATCTTACATGCATTAATTTAAATCTTTAAACGAGGTTTCTGTAGGTTAGGTTAGGTTAGGTTAGGTAATGTTAGATTAGGTTAGATTAGGTAGGTTAGGTTAGGTTAAATCTAAGTTTATTAATTGTGCTCCCAGATTTGCTCCAACTTTTTGCTTTCCACATTTGATCCCCACTTTTTTTGCTCTCACTTTTTGGTCCCACTTTTTGCTCTCACTTTTTCTCCCACTTTTTTGCTACTACTTTTTGCTCCCATATTTGCTTCCACTTTTTGCTCTCAATTTTTGCTACCGCTTTTTGCTCCCATATTTGCTCCCACTTTCAAGTTAGGTTAGGGTTGGTTAGGTTAAGTTAGGTTAGGTTAGGTTATGTAAAGTTAGGTTAGGTGAACTGAGGTTAGGTAAAGTTAGGTTAGGTTATAACTAAGTTTATTATTTGTGCTCCGACATTTGCTCCCACTTTTTGCTTTCATATTTGCTCCCACTTTTTTGCTCTCACTTTATGCTCCCACTTTTTGCTCCCATATTTGCTCTCACTTTCAAGTTAGGTTAGGTTAGGTTACGTTAGATAATGTTAGGTTAGGTTAGGTTAGGATGTTTACGTTCGCCAAACAACATGCTCTACTGAGGTAAGGGTCATAGGATTAAAACTATAATTAAGAAAGAAAGGTGACAAGATGTAAAATAATAACATGATTTAATGACTAATAGTGCATAAAAAGAATATAAACAACAATAATAACAAAAATCCTCCCTGAATTTTCCCATGACAGGAATATCTATCAATGCTGAGGAGTCAGACGGATCTCCCCTCTATTAAAATGTGGATCCTGGTTCCACTAACTTGAAATTTGGATTTTATGTACGCGTAATGACTAACTACGAGGAATGAGTACTTTGGATGACTGTTCGTTTACAATCGGTTAACAGCCACGGTGCTCACGAACAATCATCTCGTAAATCAACGTTTACGGATATGGAACATGACACTAATAAAAACCCTTAAAAATGTAATGCTGACACACACACTAAAATCTACTATTTACAGGAATCTCTCTCGAGACCCCCATTTAGCGCGATGACGCACTTGACAATGAGCTGCCAACACCGGCCAATTGCTCAATACACAAGCAAGGAAATACAGCGTAGCACGTGACTTCACGGGTCACTGAATGGAATATAAACATGGACTAAACCAACAACAACAAAAGCCTGACCGGTTGATATTACTTTATATGAACAAAACTGCATGTTAAGCTAACGCTTTGGAGATTATCGTGATTCGTAGGCAACTCCCATTTATTTAAACAAATTTTTATCATTGATCAGTTCTTAATTCTGTATTTCAAGTAATTACGGTGCCACAAGCACTCTCCACTAATGACCTCGCTAGCAACCTTCAGTCCGTCTTGTGAAACATCTCCCCCTTTCCTCAATACCTGTCATTGTCCCAACTCCAGTGTGTAAAAATAACTGACCAGCTGTGCCGTTATCCCAAAGAATCAACAGCAGCAAATCTCAACCACCTCCACAAATGGTCAGACATTAATCAAAATATCCACAATTGCCCTCGCAAGGTTACAATATGGACCTGGCACCAAGCTGACAGAAATCAGTCTACGCTGAAATTCCCGCTTGTAATGACCACAAATACACACACTCACACATCTGGGAATGACATCACGAACTTTCACACAGGTCGGCTGAATGGTGCTCGCAAACTATTTTAAAAAAATATTAAACCTACGTCAGAGCTGACTGCTCTTCGTCACAAATCACATTGCTCCAAAGGCAATAATCTCACTGAATCTGATCAATAATAAACAAAAAAAAAGATTAATTACCCTCCAATCTACTGTATAATTATATTACTTCAGTCCTACTTCTGAAACACAACATATCTCCGAGAGACGTTTTTAACCGCATTGCGTAACATATGCAAACACGGTCGTCCACATAGCTACGTTAGTTAAAACAACAGACAAAAACAAGAACCTTCCACTAATAACATATGCGAGCTGTTTCCATGCAAAAGGTGTGTCAGACCAAAACTAAATATACTACGTTAATCACACAAGCAAATTATTTACAAAAATATGTCCCATACACCATAAGTTAATCTATCAGATAATAAGAATATTATTCAGTACTCATCCTCAGCTAGTCACCCGTCAAAGAACATCAGCAGCCATCTCCCAACTGGATGCTTCTTATCTCATTTCAACCATCTTGACGGAGTGTTGATAGTTCCAGGCTTCTTCAATGGTAAGCGATGTCATCTCTCGTGCTGATTCAAAAAGTTAAATTTTTATACACTTGATATCTGACTACTAAATTCGCCGTTTCAGGTACTACTTTCCCCGGAACTGTTCGTTGGCGAATTATCGATGATACTGCCCCTACAAAAATATAGTACTATGACTATCTAACACTGAATTTAACAGATTTATTAATAATTTCTGTGTCCTTCATGACACGCAAAATATAATAGCTTCCGTCCTCAGACGAACAAAAGTAATAAGCCCTACGTCCTCAGACGTACAAAAGTAATAAGCCTTACGTCCTCAGACGTACAAAAGTAATAGCCCTACGTCCTCAGACGTACAAGAGTAATAGCAATGTCTTGGCTCTTCACGCCACTTATAAATGAACCGGCCCTAGGTCTTGATAGAGGGGGAAATTATATAAAAATTTCTCAAAATAATAGTGGTACAGGAATGAAATAAATATCATTGAACTCGAAAAATAGCGCAGGTCAAGAATATGCCCATTAATCCTAGAATCGATCGTAGAGATGTTGTCTAGCCGATCTCCCGCGTTAATGCTAGTCATCGCGTGCCCAAGCTAGACTTGCCGCGCTGGTAAGCATTCTTCTCTCATTGGTTCCATATTTTCTGTAACTTGGCGGTTTTTATCAGACCTTGACTTCGTAGGAGTGTCTAGTATTTTCATCAGCCACTCACATTACTGCATCATATTTTTTCTAGGCGCGAATATTACAATGAACATACCAGAAGCGTGTCTCACTGCGCGTCGCTTCTATTTTGAGGTGGCCACCACCTGTCCTTCTGAATCATTGCTAGGTCTTTCTTTTCACAATCCTAAGTATTTAGCCTTTTGTCAAACTGCTGCAGGTATTTCCTCATTGTCTCCAGCAAATGCTTGAAATTTCCTCATCTCCGTCTGGCTATTTTCATGATGCTGGTGGAAATATTTATTAATTGAAGAAATAAAACATCGAATCATTTATCCATCAGAGGTTAAAGGGTTCACAACTACTCCACTCACAAAATTTCGAACTTCGGAGAAAATCGATAATTTTTAAAAAGACTTCCGTGGGCCAATTTGTTTTATTTCGGAATCACCCCTTTTCTATTACTTGGCCTAGCCGCTCCTGTCTTGAATGGCATTTACTCGTTTCACTTCCTGCTTGTAATGACCCTCTCAACTGCTGCATGACGCGCTGGTGCCTCAGGCAACACTCTGCTCGTCTCGTTAATGTTTGTCAACACCAATTTCACTTCCTTCTTCACGGGCCGTACTCAACTGCTCCCCGTTCCCTTGGTTGATATTAGGACGTCCATATATTTAAACTGCATCATTATATCGGCGCTCTCATGGTTCACTTCTTCGATACTTTTTTTTAAGTTTGGCAGCGTTGTAGACCGACATTGTTCCTGTGCTTAACTCTTTCACTCTGTATGCATTATTTCCAAGGTTTCTTACGATAGAATAGGGTCCTATGAACTTTTCGCAGAATTTGCTGAAGATCTTCTTCTCTAGATCCGATGTAGCGGGTCGTTTCACCAAAACGAGCTGGTTGATTTCAAGATCACAGTGAAACCTCTTATTTCTCACTCGCCGTAATCTGCGGTCTGCTTGTTTTCTCATGTAGACTCTCGTTCTCTCAATTCGCAGGTCAGGTGCTATCATGGGATCTTGTGGGCAGTTAATGATGCTTTTCCATGTGAGTTTCAATTTTGTCGGATGCCAGCAGAATGTCATCAATGTAGCGTACCGTCATCTCCTTAACTTCGTCGGTTAGATTCCGGTCCAGGGCTCGGATTAAAGCACAGCCCGCTGTTTTGACTCCAAAGGGCATTCGGACGAAGCAAAACGTTTGGTTATCGAATAAGAAGCCAGTTAGAAGCTGTGACTTCTCATCCAATTCAATATGGTGGAAAGAGCTCGTCAGGTCAACTGATGAATAAATGCTTTTGTTTTTAAAGCCTTTTAATACGTCTCTGATAATTGGCGCTCTGTCATACTCAGGAAAAATGAGTCTCATGTTGAGATTTCTGGCATCTAAACAAAGTCTAATAGATCCATTTGGTTTTGTGACTGCCAAAATCGCATTTAGATAAGGTGTAGGTGTCTTCCTTATCTCTCCAGCTTGTAACATCTCATCTATAATGACCTTAACTTGACCGCGATATTTTTCAGGAATTGGGTACAACCTGCTTTTGAACGGTGACCAATCCTCGACTTGCATTGAATATTTGAAATTTAATATTTTCCCAGGTACTGTATCAAATACTGTTTTGTGCTTCCTTAAAATCTCTTCCAATTGTTTTCTGTGTTCACCCCCAAGTTGAATGTCATTGAGCCGCTCCTGTAGTAACTCTTCAAATTGTGCATCACTGTCATCTCCTTCCGTTAATAAAGACCATATCTCCTGGGATTCACTCTCCTCATCTAGTTCCACAACAGCTCCTTCTATGATGTTATCTTCTGCCTTTCGTATCTCCTCTTCCGTCTCTTCCGATATTGCTTCCAATGCCCAAGAATTTACATCTCTTCCGGTAGTGATTTCATCCATATGCAATCCCACGTTCTTTAGCTGATCATACTCTCTAAAACTGACTGTATTCTTGTGCAAATTTATCACTGCTTGATAGTCACAAATAAAATTTGCACCAAGAATTATATTGAAATTCATCTTTGCCATGATAATGAATGTTTGCCCAAAAGTGTGTTCCAATATGTTCAGCTCTAAGTATGCCTGACGTTTACAAGTGACGGTGCGTTCAGGAATAACACCCCTCACTTTGAGCTGTGGTACGGGAATTACAGGAATATTCTGACTCCGTCCCAACTCTCGAACCAAGGCCTCCGATACCAGACTGATCTGCGACCCCGTATCCAATAAACATCTTATATTAATTCCACCAATCCTCGCGTAAATAATGGGTAACTGCCTAATTTCATCGTTCCGTGGTTTCACCGTCTCCTCCAGGCAGTCTTCTGGCAAAGCAATCCATTCTTGTATGTTCGCTACTATCCACCCATCTTCAACTTCCGACTGTTGCGTTTGTAGACTGTCTTCTTTATCCAAATTTAGCATTTTTTTAAAGCTCCGGTGCGACTCCCATCATCCTTTTGTCGCCCATGACCTTGATATTCCTCTTGTATCAGTAGACTTCCAGCTTCCTCAGTATGTGTGTCTGGATTCTTCATGTTCCCAATGGCTTTTTCCCATCTTCCTAGCTCTCCACCTTGACTAGCGTGTAATTCCTCTAGGTAATTTTGTGATTGAGCGTGCCTATCATCCCAGTCATTTCGATAATTTCTCCCCTCTCCTTGATTTTGATCTCTTCTTCCTTTCCATATTTGATTAGCATTGTAATCACCGTATCTTCCATAAGGCCTGTCATTTCTTCGATTTTCACGCCATTGCTGATATCCTCTCTGTTGATATCTATTGTTGCCTTGATATGACCTATTGTTATAGTTATTCTCGTTACGCTGGTATGGTCTGTTTTCTCCTTCTTCCTGGTTTCGCCTAGGTGTGGACGTGCTTGTATTAGTACCCTGCGTTTTAGTGTTTGCCTGTTTAGGTTTTATGACCTCTGTCGTATTGTCTAACTCCAGCTGTCTTCCTCCTCTATAATGATTATGAGATGTAGTCTCATCTATCTGGCGTAATATCTGCTCTGCATGTAAGGCCGTACTTACGTTCGCTGCGACTAGTACTTGTTGCACGTTGACTGGTAATTGCCGCGCTATTGTCATCACCAGATCCGCTTCATTTAAAGGGTAATCAAGGTCGCGAAATTTTAGCATTTGCATGTTAAAGAAATCTGAGTATTTCGTTTGCTGGGTGGTTTGGTATTTTCTAGAGTAAAGCTCCATCCTTAGACTCTGTTGTATTGCTGGCGACCAGTATTTGCGCAGAAACGCTAATTTGAAATCTGACATGGTTCCAAATGTATATTTGAAGCTTAAAAACCATGTAAGGACATTTCCTGATAAAAATCTCTCCATCATCCTCAATCTACGTGCTTCAGGCACCCCAGTGTCATTGTAATGATCCTCAATATCTTTAATAAAAGCTTTAGGTGTCACCCCTGAATTTTCCGTGTATTTCTGCGGTTTATAATCGTTCGAGCGAATTACTTGGATAAGTTGTGTGGGCTGATGACCGTCTTGTGGCGTGGAACTCCTTTCAATATTCTTGCGAAACCCTTCCGTGTTTGCTGTTAATGGGCTCTCTGTCTGAGCCTGACTCCCTGCTGTGCTTTCCTCCCCGGGGCCATTTGAGTCTTCCTGCTTGTCTTTCAATGTTCCCGTTTTAAATATCGAGGATTGTTCTAACGACCTCAGTTCGGCTTTAATGATCCTGTCTGTTTGTTCTTTAAGTTTACTCTTAATTTCTTGCTCTAATGCTTGAATACGAGTATGATTTTCGCCTACTGTTTTTAGGATGGTTGATCTTTCCTCTTTAGAATCGATATTCATTTTTCGCCAATCTTTCCTTATTTGCTCCTTAATCGTGCTTACTTTCTCTTCAATCTGGCTTTTAGTGTCATCCTGATTGCTTTCTATCTGGCTCAGCTTAACTTCCAATCTCGCGCTATTTTCGTCGATGGTACACTTTAATTGATTCTGATCCGCTTCTAGGCTTTTCCATTGCTCCGCTGATTTTATTTCGAGACGATCCATATCTTTAATTATGCCGGATATATTTTCATCTACTGCTGATAATTGTTGTTGAATGACTTTGCCGCTCTTTTCCATTTCCATAAATCGTCCTTCTAACTTATCCTGAGCTATCTTGACCTCGCTTGTATTCATAGTGCACGCTAGTTCAATTTGCTCTAATTTAGCTAACACCGTTTCATCCAGAATGCTAAGTTTTTGATCAAAAATACTTTCCATTTTCTTAATCTGATCTAATTGTTTTTCATTATTTTTACTAACATCTAGGGCCAGTAATACCATCTGTTGATTAGTGAGATCTTTCATCTCTGCGGTTAACGAAACTAATTGGTTCGTGTTTTTAACATTCTGCGCCTCTAACTGCGAATTTATAATGTCATTAATTTCACTTTTTAATAATCTAGCTTGTTCCGCCTGATATTAATTTTGTTCAATCCTACTGTTATTTAATTGTGTCCGCAATGATTCACTTTGTTCGGATAATTTGTTTATAGACTCACTTTGTTCTAACATAGTATTGTTTAGTGATTTACTTTGTTCGAATAACTTCGCGTTTAATGCTTCACTTTGTTCTAACAAACTATCGTTTATTTGTTCAGATAACTTCGCGTTTAATGCTTCACTTTGTTCTACCATAGTATTGTTTATTTGTTCATATAATTTCGCGTTTAATGCTTCACTTTGTTCTAACAAGCTATTGTTTATTTGTTCAGATAATTTTGTGTTTAGTGATTCACTTTGTTCTGATAATTTAGCGTTTAATGATTCACTTTGTTTCGCCAATTTAGTGTCCAACAATTCCTGTGTTCTCCTAGCCGCGCTCTCAATGATTTCTTGAATCTGTTCCACCGTTGCCATCTTATACACTTTATATGAGACATTAGGGAAATGGCATAAAACAATGCCCTTTGACACACACATACAATCCAATGCACATTTAATTTCTTTACCCTACTCAGTTCATTTATTTTTACATTTAATCCCACTAGTCGATCTCTGAGTAGTTCTAATTTTACTCAATTTAATTTAAACTCAAACACATATTCAGTCATTAAATTGTTATCCTGATCTGATATTAACACTGACTAATTAACAAAGTATTAATTGTCATTTAAGGCTACCAGCCTCCTAACATTTTCATGAGTTTGACTTTCTAAACAAATCTAGTTTTAACTTTAATCATTGGGCGCCCGGTATCACGTATATTACCTTTTACTTTAATTCAATAGACAAAAACGTGAACCGTATTTTACGTTCCAAACTCCTGATTTTAATTTATATTTCACACATTTGGCGGTATCCACTTCGCCTCAATTACTTTTAATAAAATATCACTTTCCGGTGATTAAAATACTGTCATATCTGCCTGCACTTGCGGCATGTCAGTTTTACTCAAATACGCCAACTAAATGTGTTCCAGCAGCGAACCAGCAACAAAATAACACCTTCATTGTTGCGTCAGTTTGAAAACCCAACTACGCTTACATTGACATGTGCAATTTCTCTGCCGTTACACCACAGTGAACCGCCCCACGCTTGGCCGCGCCAGTTTACCTCCTATGAACCCTTCAGAAAGCAGTGTTTATATGTAAGAAATCTTAATCAAGGGGTCGCGCTCAGTTCCTATGTGATGTTTACGTTCGCCAAACAACATGCTCTACTGAGGTAAGGGTCATAGGATTAAAACTATAATTAAGAAAGAAAGGTGACAAGATGTAAAATAATAACATGATTTAATGACTAATAGTGCATAAAAAGAATATAAACAACAATAATAACAAAAATCCTCCCTGAATTTTCCCATGACAGGAATATCTATCAATGCTGAGGAGTCAGACGGATCTCCCCTTTATTAAAATGTGGATCCTGGTTCCACTAACTTGCAATTTGGATTTTATGTACGCGTAATGACTAACTACGAGGAATGAGTACTTTGGTTGACTGTTCGTTTACAATGGGTTAACAGCCACGGTGCTCACGAACAATCATCTCGTAAATCAACGTTTACGGATATGGAACATGACACTAATAAAAACCCTTAAAAATGTAATGCTGACACACACACTAAAATCTACTATTTACAGGAATCTCTCTCGAGACCCTCATTTAGCGCGATGACGCACTTGACAATGAGCTGTCAACACCGGCTAATTGCTCAATACACAAGCAAGGAAATACAGCGTAGCACGTGACTTCACGGGTCACTGAATGGAATATAAACATGGACTAAACCAACAACAACAAAAGCCTGACCGGTTGATATTACTTTATATGAACAAAACTGCATGTTAAGCTAACGCTTCGGAGATTATCGTGATTCGTAGGCAACTCCCATTTATTTAAACAAATTTTTATCATTGATCAGTTCTTAATTCTGTATTTCAAGTAATTACGGTGCCACAAGCACTCTCCACTAATGACCTCGCTAGCAACCTTCAGTCCGTCTTGTGAAACATCTCCCCCTTTCCTCAATACCTGTCATTGTCCCAACTCCAGTGTGTAAAAATAACTGACCAGCTGTGCCGTTATCTCAAAGAATCAACAGCAGCAAATCTCAACCACCTCCACAAATGGTCAGACATTAATCAAAATATCCACAATTGCCCTCGCAAGGTTACAATATGGACCTGGCACCAAGCTGACAGAAATCAGTCTACGCTGAAATTCCCGCTTGTAATGACCACAAATACACACACTCACACATCTGGGAATGACATCACGAACTTTCACACAGGTCGGCTGAATGGTGCTCGCAAACTATTTAAAAAAATATTGAACCTACGACAGAGCTGACTGCTCTTCATCACAAATCACATTGCTCCAAAGGCAATAATCTCACTGAATCTGATCAATAATAAACAAAAAAAAAGGATTAATTACCCTCCAATCTACTGTATAATTATATTACTTCAGTCCTACTTCTGAAACACAACATATCTCCGAGAGACGTTTTTAACCGCATTGCGTAACATATACAAACACGGTCGTCCACATAGCTACGTTAGTTAAAACAACAGACAAAAACAAGAACCTTCCACTAATAACATATGCGAGCTGTTTCCATGCAAAAGGTGTGTCAGACCAAAACTAAATATACTACGTTAATCACACAAGCAAATTATTTACAAAAATATGTCCCATACACCATAAGTTAATCTATCAGATAATAAGAATATTATTCAGTACTCATCCTCAGCTAGTCACCCGTCAAAGAACATCAGCAGCCATCTCCCAACTGGATGCTTCTTATCTCATTTCAACCATCTTGACGGAGTGTTGATAGTTCCAGGCTTCTTCAATGGTAAGCGATGTCATCTCTCGTGCTGATTTAAAAAGTTAAATTATTATACACTTGATATCTGACTACTAAATTCGCCGTTTCAGGTACTACTTTCCCCGGAACTGTTCGTTGGCGAATTATCGATGATACTGCCCCTACAAAAATATAGTACTATGACTATCTAACACTGAATTTAACAGATTTATTAATAATTTCTGTGTCCTTCATGACACGCAAAATATAATAGCTTCCGTCCTCAGACGAACAAAAGTAATAAGCCCTACGTCCTCAGACGTACAAAAGTAATAAGCCTTACGTCCTCAGACGTACAAAAGTAATAGCCCTATGTCCTCAGACGTACAAGAGTAATAGCAATGTCTTGGCTCTTCACGCCACTTATAAATGAACCGGCCCTAGGTCTTGATAGAGGGGGAAATTATATAAAAATTTCTCAAAATAATAGTGGTACAGGAATGAAATAAATATCATTGAACTCGAAAAATAGCGCAGGTCAAGAATATGCCCATTAATCCTAGAATCGATCGTAGAGATGTTGTCTAGCCGATCTCCCGCGTTAATGCTAGTCATCGCGTGCCCAAGCTAGACTTGCCGCGCTGGTAAGCATTCTTCTCTCATTGGTTCCATATTTTCTGTAACTTGGCGGTTTTTATCAGACCTTGGCTTCGTAGGAGTGTCTAGTATTTTCATCAGCCACTCACATTACTGCATCATATTTTTTCTAGGCGCGAATATTACAATGAAAATACCAGAAGCGTGTCTCACTGCGCGTCGCTTCTATTTTGAGGTGGCCACCACCTGTCCTTCTGAATCATTGCTAGGTCTTTCTTTTCACAATCCTAAGTATTTAGCCTTTTGTCAAACTGCTGCAGGTATTTCCTCATTGTCTCCAGCAAATGCTTGAAATTTCCTCATCTCCGTCTGGCTATTTTCATGATGCTGGTGGAAATATTTATTAATTGAAGAAATAAAACATCGAATCATTTATCCATCAGAGGTTAAAGGGTTCAGTTATAACTAAGTTTATTATTTGTGCTCTGACATTTGCTCCCACTTTTTGCTTTCATATTTGCTCCCACTTTTTTGCTCTCACTTTTTGCTCCCACTTTCTGCTCCCATATTTGCTCTCACTTTCAAGTTAGTTTAGGTTAGGTTACGTTAGATAATGTTAGGTTAGGTTAGGTAAAGTTAGGTTTGGTTAGGTGAGGTGATGTTAGGTTAGGTGAGGTTAGGTGATGTTGGGTTAGGCAGAATGGCTGAGGTATGAATTAAACCCGTCTTTTCACACTTTTGCCTCACAAGACTGAGTATACCCCATTCCAACCATTAGACCAGAAATTAAATTTCTTGGCAGAGCCAGGACTCTAACCCGGGGCACCGCAGTGACATCCAAGAATGCTAGCCACTTCACCATAAAGTGGACAAAATAAGGCTGGTCTTAATGGTACTTGATCAATCAATAATTACCTATTAATAATAATAATAATAATAATCAATATTCCATTTAGCAACTACACAGCCGACCTCTCCCTGTGACGTCTTACACAGTCTGAGGGTTTGGCGGCCATATTGCCCATTAGCCCCTGCCCCAGCTATGACACTCCCCTCCATAAGAATAACGTAGGGCTGGTTGCGCGCGGCGGCTATCTTGCCCATTAGCCCCTGCCCCAGCTTCGGCCTTTATATCCTACTACCACTGGATTGAGTACCCTATCAACGTACTTTCAAGCAGTTATAGTGCCCTCAACAAGAGCACTAATTCTGATTTCACATTAAAGCCAATAGCTCCCCAGACCATAAATGCTTGGTGTTGGCCCTGTGTGCCTCTCGACAATAAGGTCTGGGCGGCCCCTCACCCCGGTACGTCAGCGCACACGATTCCGGTGATCACTGCGGGTAAGACAGGAGTGCGATTCATCACTAAAGACGACCCTATGCGATTCGTCGACCCACATCAATCGTTCTCGACAGCAGGCCAGCCTTACTCGTGGCTGTTGTGGGGTCAATGGAACACCGTCTGCAGGGAAACGGGATCGCAAGCCAGCTGCACGCAGGCGATTACCAACTGATTGTTGGGTAACGTGGGGTGCCACAGTTGCTCGAATTTGCGCTGCTGTTGCATGGGGTTCCATCCGGGCCATCCGAATGATGCGGCGATCCTCTCTCAATTGTCTGTCGCGCTGAGCCTGTGCCAGGTCTACGAGTGTGGGTACCTTCATTTGACCACTGCTGCTATACACGTTGCACCGTA
This sequence comes from Meconema thalassinum, assembly GCA_946902985.2. Lineage (NCBI taxonomy): Eukaryota > Metazoa > Arthropoda > Insecta > Orthoptera > Tettigoniidae > Meconema > Meconema thalassinum. Next base: position 348,516,227 of record OX336390.1, read on the forward strand.
GATGCCTGTCGGCCAACACGTGCAGCGACAGTCCTTAGCGATAATCCAGCCTCACACAGCCCAATTATCCGAGCCCTCTCAAACGGCGAAAGTTGTTGATAGCGTGCTCTTCTCTGTCGTTGAGGCATGTTTGACGGGGAACACTTCACTGCACAGACTGCAAGTCAACTACGCTACACCAGAGTCCGTGTACTGGAGTTGATTCCTTCGCGACCAATCACGTGGGGAGACCTGTAGTAACAATCCAATGGGTCTGAAACTTTGATCGTTTACATACCTACATGGCATCGTTCCATATCTTGAAAATCAACTCAAACGACCAATGCCTTCATGGTGTTGCAATTTCCATTTTCTTCAGTGTATAACAAAGCACCAATAGCCTGTTTATAGGGATAGGATTTTTCACAGAATGTGGATTTCTCCAACAACAAACCTATTTCCATTGGAGTTTTCACATGAGTACAATCTGACATGTTAAACCTATCTAACACATCTAACAGATAACACTTATGATCCAATCTAATACAAACTTTGCTTGTTTGAACTCTCATCCCCAGACATTCAGAGACTTGTCCCAAATCTTTGATCTTAAAATGAAAATGCAACACAGACTTCAGTTTCTCCACTTGGACATGATTATTAAAAATACAAAAAAATCATCAACATAGAGGGTAATAACAACAAAAGATGATGAATCTTTACTGTTATATACACATGGTTTTTACAGAGACTTCTTATAACCGATTTCAGTAAGAATTTCATGAACCCCCTCATACCAAGTGCCATGCTTGCTTCAAGCCATAAACAGCTTCTCAAAGCTTACAAACTTTAGAACTGTCACACTCATAGCTTTCTGGGGGGTACATATAAATATCATTTTTAAGAACGCTATTCAAAAAAGCTGTTGAAACATCAAGGTGATGAACTTCCAGAGCCATATTTACAGCAAGAGAAGAAAATAATCTCAATGTACTATACCGCACTACAGATGCAAAAGTTTCCAGATAATCAACTGCGTACCGTTGAGAACAACCTTTAGCCACTAAGCGTGCTTTAAATTTAGACACATTACCTTCAGTATTACATTTCACGTTAAACACCCATTTGCATCTTACAATATTTGTTCCATCAGGTTTCTCAACTAATGTCCATACATCATTATTATGAAATGACTTGAGTTCCTCCTCCATCGCCTTTTTCCATTGCATGCCATCCTTACCGTTAAGTGCTTCAGACACAGTTGTTGGTTCCACATAACCACCACTTTCAGCAAAATAGACCTCATAATCAGAAAATTGTTTTGGGCGTCTCTCCCTTAAAGGGTATCTCCTATCTGCATTTTCTGGAACACCAAACTGGCCAATCACATCATTTTCATCATCATGAATTACAACAATGTCTTCATTAACCTGAGCAATACCTGGAACATCAATGTTGTCACTAACCTGACCAGCAACTGAAACTTCAATGATTGGCAGGTTATTATCCTTTCCAGTTCTGTTTTCATCATCATTTACAATGTCATACAACGTACAAAACATTACTTCGCTCATTTAAACATTGTTCTCAGCACATCTGGTGAATTTATGTTCTACAAATTTAACACTGTGCTCTACAAATATATCTTTAGGTTTACTGGGATCAAACAGACGGTAACCTTTCTTTTCCCCATTGGAGTAAAGTTCTGCCCTAAAACTTCCCCATACGGGAGAACGCATCAGGCGAGAGCCTGGACAAAATAACTACAATTGGTCAAGAAAATTAGACTGAAGCGGTGCGCGGTAGTGGGCATGAAATACATCACTAGAAAACCAATGTAGGTAACCACACATTAACAATGTTTATTTCTAATAATAAATTTATAACCAATAAACAAATTGCACTTAAGTGCTTATCACAGAAATGAATATTTATAAATGGAACAAAGTGTGAGGGCCTGATGACAGAAACCCAGACTAAGGAAATGCCAATGAAACAAGCTTGCTTAATTCGAAAGAAGTTGAGCTTAACAAAAAAAAATGCACCTTATAAAAAGAACCATAAAACTGATTAAGAGTGTAAGATAACTAGTATGATTTAAATTCTTCATAAAATTGAACTTATCTTCTCAAAGGGTTGAAGAGCCAGCTCCTTAAAAGTTCCAGCTAGCATAAGCGTTGATTAAGAAGTCCTCACAGTTTCTTCTGAAGGAGGCGTACATGGCCCAGAGATAAGTACACAATTGATAAAAAGGTCAACTCTCTCTTCTTCTCTTGCGAAGGAATGACACTTATAGCGTCCAAGTGGTGATCCAGTAGCATTTTGAAAATTCGTTGGCGGCCGAAAGGACTGCAGCTACTTCGAAAGACGAATCAAAGTACCCCATCTAAGGTACGGCTTGAAGAGTACGACATCTGGCAATTATTCTTGTCATCTTGAGCAATATGTCAGGGTGCAGATCTAGTGACGTAACTGCTAGGTAGCGTAGAGACTAGCGATGGTGTCATGAGATGCAGTAGCGGTGACCAGCAGGTTGAAGTGATCAGAAGTGATGATTGATCAGAAGTGGTGAAGAACGCCAGCAAGTGGCGTCTTAAATAGTGATCATGGAACAATCTCGAAGCTGGAGATTGCCCGACGAGACAAAGACCTGCCATTGGTCGAACGAAAGTCAGGGTGACGTCAGTCGACCCTGCTCAGCAGACAGCAGATGAACCAGTAGATGCCGTGTAGGCCGGGAGTGAGGAAGCTTGAGGTAGCGAGCGACTGGAACACTCAAGGTGAGAACTATAATATCTATGGATAGGTGATTGATAACAAGATTATGCATTTGGTTTAAGCAATTAATACATTTACAAAGAAATAATTACCATTCGGGGATCTCGGTAACAAGAAATAAAATTTGACTGACAAATGGGCCAAGCTAAACATTGAAAGTATCACGAAAGTGATCATGCTCCGAGAACTCCGAATGAAAACAAACAAAAGAATCAGTCAAAGCAAAACATGGATAACAGACGAGGAGAAACTAAGACTCGAAAGGCAAAACAGAGATAGCAGAGATGGGTCTAGTATAAAGACCTTTACTAGTTAAAACATCAACAACTCTGACGCGTTTATCACGGCCAAAGTGGCATTGAATAACTCTGCCTAGGTTCCACACGAGAGGCGGAGATGGGTCTCGAAGAAGAACCATGTCCACCACTCGTACATCTGGTTGAGGAAGCCGCCATTTCTCACGCCTATTTAGCAAGCTGAGATATTCTAACTTCCATCGGCGCCAAAAAGAACAGCGAAAAGATTCTACTTTTCTCCAAAAGATAGGTAGGTTAGGATCACAGAGTCGAACCAGAAAAGGCGGAGTAGCAGCAAGCGAACAGCCAATCAGGAAGTGACTGGGTGTTAAAGGTAAAAGATCCTTAGGATCGTTTGAAAGAGGAGTCAGAGGTCTGGAATTTACAATACCTTCGACTTGAATAATTAAAGAGTTGAATTCCTCATAAGAAAGTATGGTAGGTCCAAGAGTTTTCTTAAGCTGTCTTTTAGTAAGTTTGATGCAGGACTCCCATCGGCCCCCATGATGGGGAGCATAAGGCGGGCTGAAATGCCATTTAAAACCTTTAGAATAGGAAAAGTTGGAAATTTTTTCTTTAGCAGAAGGGGAACTTAGCACTTTTTTCCAGAGATCAGAAGAACTTACAAAAATTTTTGCATTATCTGAAAAGACTTCAGATGGGACACCCCTTCAAGCAGAAAATCTAGAAAGGGCGGCCAAAAAGTAAGATACAGAAGCGTTCGTAACCAACTCAAGGTGGATAGCTCCCGTCACCATACATACAAATAACGAGATGTAAAGTTTACCTAAGATTTTGGGCTTAGATGAAGAGGGATTGGTCTGATATACGTAAGGACCAGCGTAATCGATCCCAGTAAGAGCGAAGGGCTCACTAGGTTCTGAACGAAATGGAGGTAAATTGCCCATAATCTGCGTGGCGGGCCGTGGTTTAACCTTAAAGCAAGGTATACACTATTTGACAACATAAGAAACCTCATGAACGCCATTGATGATCCAGTAGAGTTCACGAATTAGACAGAGCAAGGTGCGAGTGCCAGCATGAAGGTGTTTATAATGAAACCTTTTTATTATAAGGGTAGTGATAGGATGCTTTGAAGGAAGGATGATGGGATGCTTTTTCCCATCCTCACAACTAGACATAGCTAATCTTCCACCCACACGTATTATGCTGTCCTGGTCTAGAAAGGGAGTGAGTGGTGAAAGCCTGCTAGACTTGGGCAAATCTTTACCACTTATAAGAGCTTGCTTTTCAGGAGCAAATACTTCCTGCTGAACAAGTAACAAAATCTTGCAAGTAGCAAATTCTAACTCTACTCTGGTGAGAAAGGGTTGAGGCTTCAATGGTTGATCAATTACTAAATATTTCCATCGGAAGATATAAGACACTACACGAATCAATTTATCAAATGAAGAGTATCTATGAAAAAGACTAGTAGAAATAGAAGTAAGATACGACGTGACAGGGTCATTACGGGCATCAGGTATTTCTTCTGCAAATTGATTAGCTAAGCGAGGCCAGCAAGATGATTCCTGACTTAGCCAAGGAGGACCATTCCAGTACAGGTCTGGGGGAATCAATTTTTTGGGCGTGCAACCACGTGATATTATATCCGCGGGGTTTTCACGGCTAGGAACATGTCTCCATTGTTCAGAATGAGAGACTTCATGAATCTTAGAAACGCGATTTGCCACAAAGGTATTCCAATGAGAAGAAGGCTTGGAAATCCAAGCTAATACAATAGAAGAATCGCTCCAAAAAATGTGCGGGAAAATTTTAACTTTAAACTGACATTTAGTTTAGTAGCTAATTCTGTTGCCATTAAAGCAGAGCATAATTCTAATCTCGGCAATGATACCGTTTTAAGTGGAGCAACTTTTGATTTAGCGCACACTAAATTAGAAAATCGAGGGAAAGTGGCTGAGGAACGTCCTACTATGTATGCACAACAGCCATAAGCCCGTTCTGAACTATCAGAAAATACATGCAGGTCATACTGCTGGTATAAGGGATTAGAAATTAAAAGGCGGGGTATAGAAACCTTGGAGAGATCCAGCAAACTGCTGCGATACTCTAACCGTTCTTCTACAAGAGGAAGGGGGAGATTCTGAGAAATGTACCTGATAAGAGAAGGTATCAGAAGAAGGACACCAAAAAACACCCAATGCTTTTACGGCTGCTTCATCAGTAGGAATAGCAACAAATTTATCAACTGGGACCTCTGATGAAAATTTTGATATACATTCAGTAGAATTTGAAGTCCATTTATGGAGCGGAAAACCACCTCCTAGGAGCAGGGATTTCAAATCTTCGCACACAAGGAGTGCTTCAGAAATATTAGGGAAAGAGCACAAGAAATCGTCAACATAAAATGCCGTTTTTAATGACTCAGAGGCCAAAGGATGATACAGATGACCATCTTGCTCGGCTAACATGTGGAGAGACCGAATCGCAAGAAAGGCTGAAGGCTTCAGGCCATATGTCACAGTCTTCAATCTAAATATATTTATGGTTTTGGAACTCTCATCGCGCCACAATATTCTTTGCAGATCTTGCTGCTCAGAATTTACGAGAATCTGCCGGTACATCTGCTTAATATCTGAGATTACAGCTATAGGAAACCGTCGAAAATTAAGCAAAACAGAGGTGAGATCTGTTTGAATCGCGGGACCACATTGCAAGGTATCATTTAAAGAGACTCCATTGGAATCTGGTGATGAGCCATTGAAAACTACTCTTATATTGTCTTGTGTTAAGGAATTTTTCCATACCGGGTGATGATTTAGATAAACTATTTCATTTAAAGGATGGTCAATTTCTTCTGATTTAGAAATTACCTCCATGTGATTGGATGATTCGTATTCCTCCATAAAGGAAGCATACTGAGTTTTAACAGAAGCATCTTGTTTGAACCGATTTTCAATAGCAAATAGTGCCCTAAGTGCTCTGGAATGCGAGCCCGTAATGGCGGGAGGATTAGGAATACGTGGAAGAGTTACTATAAATCTGCCTTCAGCAGTACGGACAGTGGTTTCCTTGTATAACTTTTCACAAATTTCGTTAGAAGAAGAAGTAGCCTGAACATTCTCAAGATCCCAGAACTTGGTTAGCTCTTGACTCAAATCGGTACCAACAAAATAACAATTCGATACAGTTTGAATAGGATTACGGTATATTTGGCCAGTAGCGATCCAACCAAAATCAGTTTCGCGGAAGAAAACATTAGGAGCAATTTTTACTTTATTGGAATGAAGACATTGCCAAAATACGCTTGAGCTGAAAAGAAGCTCTACGGGCGAAGCTCTGTTGAAATGAGGGTCAGCTAGCTGGACAAAATTCGGGATATTCCAACTTTGAATAGGATAAGAAGTGCCAGGAATATTGTTGCCTATAGACTTGATAATCAAACAATCTAATTGCAACTGCGTACCAAGATTATTAGAGTCCTTCAGATCCACTTTAGCAAAGCTTAAGGATTGCGATTTAGAGCAGTTTATTCCTGTAACCTCTATTGAGGTAGGATGTTTTGGGAGGCCTAACTTTTGTACCAAAGATTCATTAATAAAATTGTTGGTAGCGGCATTGTCTAATAATCCCCTGACAGATACCCATTTCCCGTGAGAATTTTTCAATAGAACCTGCACGGTAGATAATAAAACCTGGACTTTGCCAAGCGAGGTAGAACTTTGAGCATACGACTGCGCACTATTTTGAGAAGTCTCAGAATTAGACTTGGTATTGGAACTGCTTGGTCCTGATAACCGTGATCTTTCATGTCTGTGGAAAAGGGAATGGTGTCTAGCCTTACAATGAAAGAATAAACGTTGTGAACGGCAATTGTTTAACATATGCGTTCCTGACAAACAGTTGAAACAATGTTTTTTGTTCGTAATGAACTTTCGTCTTTCATCTACTGATAAAGATTTAAATTCGTCACAATTGTATAAATTATGCGATTGCTGACACAGACCGCACGTTTGCATTTGGATAGGTGACCGAGCATCAACAGGAAGAGCCTGTGATCTTAAAATTCTTTGATTAGAACTGCTAACCTTATCTTTTGAGAAGGCTTTTGAATCTGAACTACTAGTTTTTTGATTATCTATGGCGGAAAAGACTTGGCTTCTAGCCTTCAAAAAGTTGATAATCGCCTCATAAGTGCATTGCAAATTCTGGGAAAGTTCTGTCTCCCAGGCTTTTAATGTATTTGCATCCAATCTTGCAGAAATGAGGTGAACTAGAAATAAATCCCAGTGATTTACAGGTTGGTTTAAATTGGACAATGCTCTGACGTGTAGCTCTGCAGTGTCAATCAACTTACGAAGTGATAAACTGTTATCTGCTTGCACGTTAGGTAACTCGAATACGCTTTGTATATGGCGTTGAATAGATAAACGAATGTTCCCATATCTATCCTTAAGAAGATTCAGAGCAACTTCATAATTATCACTGGTCAAAGAAAGTGCTTGAATCAGGTTAAGTGCGTTGCCTTGAACTGCCAGACGCAAGTAGTGAAAGTTTTGAATTACTGGTATAGAAGTATTCTCATGTACTAAAGAATTGAATAATTCAAAAAATGGCTCCCATTCTATGTCCTTACCAGTGAATTTGGGTATTTATAATTTTGGTAGTATAATGCGTGAAGATGTAGAAGACGCTGCAGAAGTTTGATCTTATTGTTTTTCTTTTAAAGTTAAAGCCCTAATAAGCTGTTTAGCTTCAGCAAATCCCTGATAGTATAATTTTTCAACTTCCAACCTATCACTTTGCTGGTCCGGATGCTGAGTTTCTATACTGCATTGTATCTCATCATATTTATCAAAGGCTTGTTCATAATTCTTAAGCCTCTGCGAAATTATGTCAAGATTACGCTCTTGGGGTTCCAGCTCCGTTAAGAAAGTACGAAACCGTGTGAGCTTGCCCTTACAAGAGGCTCTGGCGTTGTTGAGTTTTTCATCAAGGCTAGGCATGTTAAAAGTTGTTTGTTACTCACGTCAATATTGTGACTTCGAGTACTGGAAGCCAGAGGATGACAGCTTGCTAGGTAGTAAGGTTTAGTCTGATGCGGAAGAAACCGGCTTAGCTTACGTTTCTCTCCTCCTCTGCTGAACATGCGCCTCAGGCTGAAACTTACAATGTGAATTAGTGTTGAAACACAATGAACAAAAATTGTTAATGCGAAATTCAAGATATGAAACTTGTAACATTCCCAGGGTGCAACAGATATGTTTCCCGGGGGTGAGGCGAGAGCCTGGACAAAATAACTACAATTGGTCAAGAAAATTAGACTGAAGCGGTGCGGGGTAGTGGGCATGAAATACATCACTAGAAAACCAATGTAGGTAACCGCACATTAACAATGTTTATTTCTAATAATAAATTTATAACCAATAAACAAATTGCACTTAAGTGCTTATCACAGAAATGAATAATTATAAATGGAACAAAGTGTGAGGGCCTGATGACAGAAACCCAGACTAAGGAAATGCCAATGAAACAAGCTTGCTTAATTCGAGAGAAGTTGAGCTTAACATAAAAAAAATGCACCTTATAAAAAAGAACCATAAAACTGATTAAGAGTGTAAGATAACTAGTATGATTTAAATTCTTCATAAAATTGAACTTATCTTCTCAAAGGGTTGAAGAGCCAGCTCCTTAAAAGTTCCAGCTAGCATAAGCGTTGATTAAGAAGTCCTCACAGTTTCTTCTGAAGGAGGCGTACATGGCCTAGAGATAAGTACACAATTGATAAAAAGGTCAACTCTCTCTTCTTCTCTTGCGAAGGAATGACACTTATAGCGTCCAAGTGGTGATCCAGTAGCATTTTGAAAATTCGTTGGCGGCCGAAAGGACTGCAGCTACTTCGAAAGACGAATCAAAGTACCCCATCTAAGGTACGGCTTGAAGAGTACGACATCTGGCAATTATTCTTGTCATCTTGAGCAATGCGTCAGGGTGCAGATCTAGTGACGTAACTGCTAGGTAGCGTAGAGACTAGCGATGGTGTCATGAGATGCAGTAGCGGTGACCAGCAGGTTGAAGTGATCAGAAGTGATGATTGATGACAAGTGGTGAAGATCGCCAGCAAGTGGCGTCTTAAATAGTGATCATGGAACAATCTCGAAGCTGGAGATTGCCCGACCAGACAAAGACCTGCCATTGGTCGAACGAAAGTCAGGGTGACGTCAGTCGACCCTGCTCAGCAGACAGCAGATGAACCAGTAGATGCCGTGTAGGCCGGGAGTGAGGAAGCTTGAGGTAGCGAGCGACTGGAACACTCAAGGTGAGAACTATAATATCTATGGATAGGTGATTGATAACAAGATTATGCATTTGGTTTAAGCAATTAATACATTTACAAAGAAATAATTACCATTCGGGGATCTCGGTAACAAGAAATAAAATTTGACCGACAAATGATACATTGAAAGTATCACGAAAGTGATCACCCATCATACCCAACAAACACAAAACATTTGCTTCTGGGTTCCAATTTGCCAGTACCCACCTGTTTTGGAACATGGGCATAAGCATCGCCACCGATTATTTTACATATTCTCATGACTTACAGCTTTACCAGTCCACAATTCCTCAGGTATGGCATTAAATTTAACATCAGACATTTGACTTAAGTCCTGTAACTTCTGTTGTCCAACGTGGCCCAACCGCTCATACCGCAAATTGTAATCAGAAACATCACCAACAAGGGCAGACATATCTTGGTTAACATTCAGATAATACAGACCATCCCAAACTGAACCAGTAGCTAGCACGCTACCATTCACTGAGCAATTCTCTGAATCCAAGATTTCACATCCATTTTTGTTAAACACAACAACAGCACCCCTTGTAATCAACTGACTTACCGACAGCAAGTTAACACTCAGTCCTGGAACATGCATCACGTCTGACAGATTATTAATACTGTCGCTTACATTCAGTGCAATGTCACTAACTACTTGTACAGACAACTTATCATTATTACCAATTACAATGTTTATATCTGGATCATCAATGCATTTATAATTTGACATAAGTTTAACATTAGGAGACATGTGAGCACTACAACCAGATTCAATGACGAAACAATTCTTTGGTACGCGAGCAGTTAAAGCACAAAACAGGCTTTTATTGGATTTTGGACACTTCGGTGCACTTGGAACTTTTTTCTTCTGTGGACAAGTATCTCTGCCGTGACCCATTTCACCACAAATCCAACACTTCCAATGACTCTTATCAACTGCTTTCTCACTAGAGCTCTTTGGTTTCTTGACATACCTGACTTCCTTCTTGGTGTTGCTGTACAGGGCTGCCCCATCAGCTGACTTCTCACCATGACTTCGGCGAAAGCTTTCTTCCAACTAGATGGACTTGATGCGGTCCAACTTTAGTTCCTCCGATGTTGACGTTACGGTCATAACTAAGTTATCGTATTCATCAGGAAGACGTCGAAGTATCATAGCAGCCACAAACTTATCAGCGACAGGCTCATCAACAGCTGCTATCATCTGTGTAACTGACATAACCTCACCAATATACTTGTCCATGGAATCAAAATCTGATAACTTGAGCGAGCACAGATTTCGCATCAGCGTGATATACCTCCACTTTCCTTCATCTTCAAAAGACTTTTCAAGGGCATGCCAGGCATCCTTAGCTTTCGCACAGTCTCAAACATGGGGATAATTGTGAACAGCCACCATGAGACATATATCCGCCAGCGCTCTCTCGTCACGCCGATTATGTCCCTCCGACACATCTGTGCCTCGGACACTGGCCCACAATCCATGCTTTTTGAGATAATTTGACATTCCAAAAGACCAGTTCGAATAATCCTCCCGACCACTCAATTTCGGAAACCCATAAACACAAGGACTCGAAACATGTTCACTCATTTTGCCTTCTCACTTTAAAGTTCGCTGAAGATAATGATCACAGAACACCGTTATGGCTGGGCCCATAACCTATTGAAACTACCTGAGCTATGCATGGGTTTCTATTGTATCAGTTAAACACGGATTAAAATACACGAACACATGTTGACTTAGATTGTATTGAACAAGACACTGTGATACAGTATACAGACGAAAGGCAAAGAACATAAAGCCAGAGAATATACATTTGACAAAAGACAAACGATATTTACATGCGAGCGAGATTAGAAAGTACGAGAAATATTCATTCTCTTCTACACTTACGACACTTACCTAGTTCACAGTTTGTGCTGAAACTGTGCCAGCAATGTGTAGCAGTGAATGGTGAACATTTTCAGCACCAGCTGTGAACTAGGTAGGTACAAATTCCTCTATTTAATGACTCAGTGCCGGGCGAACGCCGTATTACGGCAAAGTGCTTGGCGGGAAATAGGCTCGCAACGTGGGCGAGCGAAAATCCCCGTCGCATATAAAACAAAGTCCCTGTATAAATAGACCGGTACTATTTGCATGCATGCATTATGTTAGGGCCCTCAAAACAATTATCAACATCATCATCATCATCATCATCACTATTTGCATGCGCAGTGGTGTAAGTATAATTGTGAGGTGGGTCTTTGTTTCAATTGCGTTTCGTCATGCGCATGACATCACTTCGGGGACAGCTGTGAGTTGTGGCTATAGTCGGGAGTCAAGCACGTGTAATCCGCAGTTGATTGAAATAGGTTTTTATTGACAGGTGTGTGCATTGCTAGTGAAAGTACTGTATTTTTTAATCTCTGTCAACGGAAAATGGAATGCAATGCCGAATTGTGCTATGTATGGTTGCAACAACTACTACAGGAAAACAAAATGGTCTAATATAAAATACTTTGTATTTCCACAAAACAATGATGTAGCGAGCTCATGGGTCAGAGCTTTTAGGAGGGAGGTCAAGTTAAATTACAGCATGGTAAGTTATGATTTCAAAAACTAATATGTCTGTTGTGAGCAGAACAGTAAAACATCCTTTAAATTATTTCTCTCTAAAGTTGAAACATTGGAATAGCTCTGGACACATTTTCAGACTAAGATATTAAAGAATACCGGTGATATAGAAATGAATAGGCATACCAAAAACATTTGCGAGGGGCTTTTTACCTATTATTACCTATTATGTAATACTCTTAAGTTCATCCGACAAAAAACTCAAGCTCCTGAACCAGGAGTAGTTACAAGGTGCGTTTTGTGCCAAAATCTTCCAAATCATCTCGATAGTACAGGAAAAATCTTACATTTCTTGAAAAGTCAATGGAAATATATTTATTTGTTTATAAAGTGTTTTTAAACAAATAAACAAGTCGATAAAGATGCTGCGCTAGGTAAAGGTACTTTGACAAATGCTGCGACTCTCGTCTCAGATTACATTCACATTATTCAAGCCCAATTGACTGTCATAAGGTTACAGCAATGGCAAGAATGTACACGTACGAAAGCCAAATTTTATTGTCAGCTACAATCTACGATCCCTCGAATCCCCTAGTTTTATAATGGTTCTTACACTCGCCGTCATAGCATCACAATTATACGTTTACGATTCAATCATGCCCTTACACCGGTATACATGGCCAGATGTAATCTTCGTCCTTCAGGTGTTTGCACATGTCACAAAGAAATCGGTACCATTAATCATTTATTTTTCCAGTGTTCTCTTTACGACACTCGACGTATTACCATGAAATTACTCTTCTCCACACGTTACATTCTTTGGGTTTCCAACCACAGTATAGATACCAATACAGTATGGACACTTCGGCAAAACCGGAAGAACGGATTTTCAAAAAAACAATTGATAAGGGGGAGCACCAATACACCTGTAAGCCGCTAGGTAGCACCACTTATGGACAAACACATGATAAACAGCTGATTGATGAATGTATATTTTATGTCATTTATTTAACTCTATTTCAACACACTAGCTCTCTTTATAATCAGATATTTTAAGAAAATAAATAACAAGAAATAGAAAGTGTTAATGCTACTGTGTTTTAATTCTAAGAAGTGTGGAATTTAATGTTTAACACCACATTCCTCCAGTCCTGGGGTGTCGCATTGTGATTGCATCGTAACGATGAAAGGTTATGATTTGTTCTTAATGATTAAATTAACACACGATATATTGAAAAGTGTGGGGGGAATGTGGATTTTGTTTCTTAAACTTTTGTAGTCTGAGATAATGCAATTCAAGTTTTCTGCAGTAACTGGAAATAAGTGTTAATTTTTAATGTTCTTAGCTTCCTAACGTAAATACCCGGGAATTTATTTAGTCAATAAAAAGTCATGTTGATGGGTGGGGACAGCCTTATTATGCAGTGTTATTTTCACATTTCATGATATACCTAGGCCACTTCTTACTCCTCATTTCTTAGCCTACTCACACTTCCGTTCATTATCTTGTGTTCCAAGAAGAATTCAATAGCGGTACTGTAAGTCATGTGCCAAGGAATCTCTTTTCATTACCTTTATTAGTTCCACGTCTTTGTGTGGCTATTATAGGAGCAACAAGTAGCTTTCAGATTCAACAAATAGACTATACATTTACTGGTAGATTGTTTAGTTTTGCCTACAGATGGCCTAAAAATAAGTAAAGTAAAGCTGAAATACAAGCTCAGGGCTTACAGTAAGTAAACCGGCCAACCACCCTTCGTACAGAGGCCTGCTTCTTTAATCCTAGAAGCCAAGGTCACACCCAGATCTCCATTCGGAGATCCTAAAGTCGTCATATTATAGTTTTGGACTGGGTTTTGATTCTTGGTTAATGCATGTTAGAATTTCAGAGTTGCATCCAGTGGTTCAAATTCCAAATATAAAAAAGAAAGGTTCTGTGGCTTATGATCACGAGAGCCACGTGAAGCTACAAGTTTGCTTTGCTTTCTGTCGCTAGTGAATGTAATAATGTAATATAACTGGTAAATAACACTATGTCGCCTACGTAGCGTAGCGGTCAGCATGGTTAGCTGCCGCCCCGGAGGTCCTGGATTCGATTCCCGGCTGTGCCACGAAATTTGAAAAGTGGTACGAGGACTGGAACGGGGTCTACTCAATCTCGGGTGGCCCAAATGTGTACAGGGGGTTCGATTCCCCCTCAGCCAACCTCGAAGCGGTTTTCCGTGGTTTCCCACTTCGTCTTCGGGCAAATGCCGGGATGGTACCTTATTCAAGGCCACGGCCGCCTCCTTCCCTCTTCCTTGCCTATCCATCCTCACCGTCCCTTACCTTCCCTCACGAGGCCCCTGTTCGCTTTGCAGGTGAGACCGCCTGGGCGAGGTGCCAATCCCACCTCACCAGTTGTATCCCTTCCGATTCGATGTTCCCAGCTCTAGGACACTGCCCGTAGGGGCGGTAGTGGTGAGTTCCCTCGCTGAGTCCGTGGGTTCCACCAACCTGGAGAGTAAACGACTAAAAAAAAAAAAAAAAAATTACACTATGTGCAATGGTGTCGCCAATCAATCAAGTAAAACGCTCAGTCCTAAACTTGCTCTAACCATAGCTTAAACACCAATCAGACCTAACTTTAACCTCGTCACGACTAATAAGTTGCCATCTATCCGCACCGCACTTATTACTTGTCAGTGGTATGTCAACTCCTTATTCTCCCCATTCTGCAGAAATGGAGATAATGTAGGATGAGTTTTCCATGCGATGGATGGTTTTTACACCTGGATGAGAGAAGTGTTAGGCTCATAATGCTGTGTGGCTTTTGGAGAGGCCTGGGGCAGGCCTTTCCAGTTGGTACCTGTAAGCGACATGTACATCATAGTGGAATTAATACTGGTCATTAGGAGGCCTAACTATATGCCATAGCTTCAGTTACTAGGCCTAAGTCAAGAGATAACAAAGGGCTATCGTGGTGTAATCAGTTCACACTCTGTGAAGAGTGCTGGGATTCAGTTTCAAGTCGTAACAGCAGTCTTATTTTAAACACTAAAGTTTCAAATTATGTATAATTTTATTAATGCAGCCAATGGCCATGTACTTTTCTTTTCAGGACGGGTCAGGGAAAGGATATTGGAGGGAAATTGGCCGTGGATTTATTGAAAGGAACCGTCCCAGCATTTGCCTGGTAGTGAAAATGGGAAACCACCAAAACCATTTTCAGGACGGTAGAGGTGGGATTCGAACTCACGCTCTCCCGATGCCAGCGAGGCACGAGGTAGCACATTAGCGCTCTCGGCCACCAAGGCCGGTTCAAAGTATGTATGCCTCTTGGTAAACTATAATCTGGAGTCATTTATATAACCATATTTTTTGACATACCGGTACTGTATATATTATTATAGTTCCAATTAGGACCTCTTTGGTCTATGACCCGTGTACTTGTGTGTGCATGGTATTTGATAATCAGTGTTGTGGTGAATGTAATGTAATTGTTGTTTTAAGGGGTGGAACTTCGAGGTCATCTGCCCCTAGAGTGTTGTGGTGACTAGCAGTGTTTGTAACTTGAACAGTACTCAAAAAAAGGTTTTGCATATTGCGATTTAGTGTTTTGCTATGTGTACTATCCTACCAGCGAATTGTTACCGGTGGTGGAAATCGGAACTAATGCGCTCCGCCCAGCCACACGCCCGCGATAGACGTGCAGTTGTCACCAGCGAAACCTCATCGCATGTCATTTGTGTGCATGATTCGTGCTGGGTCATGCGCTGTGCGGTGTGTTCTCATTGTACGACTGTGCATGCGTTCCCCCTCTTGCCCAGCAACCGCTCGCGGCAGCCATAACGAGGCAAGCTGACGTAATGTGTACACAATAGCCGTGCTCCACGTCTAGCAGTAACAATTCCCTGGTAAGGTAGTATGTAATGACATACAAAGAAAAACAACACACAATATGCTGTGCAAAAGAGACAAACACTAAAGGCATAACAAAAGTGGCAATCTTTTTCATGTTGGGGCATATCAATACCATGTATGGCCACCAAGAGCCCTAAGGCATGCTTGCCGACAAAGAGGCATACCGTACTGAGAACCAACGAACCAACCTGGTTTGGGGCAGATTATCCCACTCTTGGAAAGCAGCTTCAATCAGTTGCTGAATGTTTGTTTGTTTGTTTGAGGATTGGGACAGTGCGAAACTGCACTCTTAACCTTTTCCCATGCATGTTCGATACTGTTCATGTCCACAGAATATGCAGGCCAGTCCATTATCCGTATGCCTTGCATCTGAAGGAACTGATGACCACCCTAGCTCGATGGGCATTATCGTCCACTAGTGTAAAGCCCTCACCCTTTGTGGCATCGAATCCTGTAACGACAGGTTTGAGGATGTTGTCTCTGTACACCAGACCGGTCATGTTACCGTGGATAGGAATTAGAGGCATACGTCGACCAAACATGATCCTTGCTGTTGGAGGCGTTCCTGGATGAAGAGCTTGTGAAATCTCTCACCCACCCGTTGCCACACTCGATTGCTCCTGTTGTATGGGTTTCTTCTCACGCACAAGTATGCAGGGCTGATGACCATGATGTACAACCTCCTACATGAAACAACAAGCATTTGCCTAGCCACCTGGCTATGGCTTCATGAGACAGTGACGGCAGAGAATCCCAATCTTCGTGCTCCAATAGAGGAACAGTTTGACTATGGTATGATACTGCACCGGATGTTACAGCCATTCCAATAGACCAAGAGGCACTAAGGAGCAATCTGGCCACCATGTTAGACAACTTCTGTACATCGACTGCAATCTGTTGTTACATTTCAGGGGCCTGGACATCGTGGTCATTTAGCCCCGTGTACTTGGGTGAGTGTGGAATTTTGATTGATGACCTGTGTTATTGTGATGCCTGTCTTAGTATGTGTATTTAAAATTCCGGTGAGGATTGGTAAGGAGACGGCATTGGCTTTAACTTAGGAACCATCACAGCATTTGCCTGCAGTAGAAGTGGGAAATCTCGGAAGACCACTTCCAAGATGGCTGAGGTGGGAATCAAACCCTCCTCTTCTCAGTTGTGCCTCACGAGACTGAGTGTGCCCTGTTGCAGCCCCCAGATCAGAAATACATATCTTGGCAGAGCCGGGAATCAAACCCAGACCTCTGGGGCAACAGCCAAGAATGGTAGTCACTACGCCACAAGGTGGTCCGTGACTGCAATCTAGATCCGCTGTAAGTATTCTCAGAATTGCTCATTAACATCACACATAGTATGGATAGTTATTGTTGTTTAAGGGGCTGAACAGCAAGGTCATCTGTCCCTCTTAACACAAAATAATACAAATTTTAGTTGAGTTAAAATTTATAGGTGGATGCCTAATATTAATAAAACAAACAAAAATAATATGTATGGAATAAAAATTCAGAAAAGAAAAAGTTCTTTGAGCAAATGCACATACAGGTACAGTATTTTTCTCACCAAGATACGATGAACTATATTATTAGTAGGGCCATGATTCTTATGCAAGATATGTTTACGTAATAGTATTAATGTGTGAGTCCTCCAGAGAGACTCGTGCGGGTATTTTTAAAGTTAACACCCATATACTGTACATTCTAAGAAGACAATTGACACCGTAGTCTCCGAACTACCATTAAAACGAAACAAACAAACCCCGTGGCACTACAGTCCATGAAGGGCCTAGGCCTACCAAGCGATCGCCACCCAGCCATTTGGCCTGCAGATTATGTGGTGACGCGTGGTGAGCGCCTCGGCTCCCCTCGGCCGTTAATCTTGGTCTCCATGAGCGTGGCGCTGCCTCATTGTCAGACAGCTATTCAATTGTCCTTGCGAGGCTGTGTACACCCAGTTCCAGCCCTCACGCCGGTTTCTGAAATCCCTGACGGAGCCTCGAATCGAACCCGAGGTCTCCTGGTACGAGGCAGGCGCGCTACCCCAACACCACCCGAGCTATATTACTCCATTTAATTGGGCATGCAAAATAATTTGAATATGGAATGTTTGGTGCATGGAGCATTCTGGGAGGGGGGAAGGGGAAATAGAAACCATAGAAATTCACTTCTAATAGGACCAAGAGGTGGATTAGAATCCATCCCTTTTCACTTAGATCACCTCGTGGTGTAGCAACTAGCATTCTGGTCTGAGGGCTGGAACGGGGTACACTCAGCTTTGTGAGGCAAAACTGAGAAGAGGTGATTTTGATTCCCATCTCGGCCATCTTGTAAGTGGTTTTCCTTGGTTTCCCACTTCTACTGCAGGTAAATGCCGAGACGGTAGGCTACCCCTAACGTAAGGCCATAGTCGTGGAAAAATTCATAAAATTTGTAAGAGTTTTCCAAATGTCCAAATTGTAGATGTAAGTAAATTAGACAGGAAGTGTCACACTCGGCATGGCCTACACTTAAATAGATTAGGAAAAGAGTATCTTAGTGATGAAATCTGCAAAATTGTAAATTCAAATGGAAAGAATAATTCAACAGTAATATCATTAGAGTGGAAGCAGGGAAACTGGTAGAAGAAGCCAAACGTGAGGTTTGGCATTCACATCTTTTGAAGTCAAATTTAACGGAGTGCAACAATGGTATTTCGGATTTGTCTAGCAACAATAATAATAACAATTATGATAATAATAATGTAAATAAATCACCAACACAAGCTTGCAAAAGTAACAAATTTAAAATTTACCACCAGAATGTCCAGTCTCTTTATAATAAAATTGATTACATAAATCTAATGCTTAAAAATGAACTTAAAGACATCTCAGCACTATGTATTTCAGAACATTGGCTGAAAGAGGAACAACTTGAATTAATTCAATTCCCAGGGTTTATACAAGCTAGTAAATACTCTAGATCTAATATTAGCCATGGTGGTACTTGCATCTTCTTAAGAAATAATTTAGATCATGTACAGATAACAGCTTATGATTATCTAATTATGGAACAGGATTTTGAATTCTCTGCCGTAAAAATTCAGCAGTTTAAGTTAATAATTGTATGCGTATACCGTTCTCCGTCAGGAAAGTTTTCTCTATTTATAGATAAATTAGAATTGTTACTCAATAACATGAGCAAAGTAAATTTCGATATAATAATTTGTGGGGATGTAAATGTGGATTTCTTAAAACTTGATAAAAATTGTGAATTATTAACACAGTTACTAATTTCCTATGGACTGAAACCTACAGTAAATACACCAACAAGAATAACAAAATTTAGTAAAACCACTCCTGATCAAATTTTTATAAATACAGATAAATATCACCATTCAATAGAAGTCTATTGTCCGGGTTTTAGTGACCACCATGGACAAATACTGAGTTTTGAAGTATCCGAAGTAATCAATAATAATGATAATGGAGTAAAATCAAAGTGCAGATCATTCACTGAATCAAATGTTACATATTTCAATGACTTATTAAATAAGGAAACATGGTCAGAAATTTATGAACTAGAAAATGTAAATGATAAATTTAATGCATTTAACAGTACCCTAAAACACTATTTTGAAATAGCATTTCCCTTTAAACGAAGAACTATTCAAAATAACAAAACTAGCAATTGGATAACAACAGGGATTATAAATTCATGTCAAAGAAAGAAATTTCTACACAAATTATATAAACAATACCACACAACACCTGAATTCAATTTATACTACAAAAAATACACTAGCATATTAAATAAGGTAATAAGACTAGCAAATAAAATGCATAATGATAATTTTATTTCCCAATCATCTAATAAAAACAGGGCTATGTGGTCCGTGATAAAGAAAGAAACTGGAAAATCTGCTAAAATACAAAGGAACATTACACTGACCAGAAATAATAAAGTGATTAATAATCCAGAGGAAATAGCAAACACTTTTAATAACTATTTTCTGGAAATTCCACAAAAATTAATAAATAAATCACAGGTAAATACACTAAATTCTAATAATAAAATAAATATATGCAGTGATTCTTTATTTATAAATCATGTCACAAGTGAAGAGGTAAGAATAGTTATAAAAGAGCTAAAAAATAAATTCTGTGCTGGCATTGATGGCATTCCTGATGCAATTTTAAAGAAATGTGCAGAAAATATAATAAATACACTTACGCACTTAATAAACAGTTCAATTCTCTCAGGAACTTACCCGGATATTTTGAAGTTATCAAAAGTAATTCCAGTGCACAAAAACGGTTCAAAAGATGAATTAGATAACTATCGTCCTATTACCTTACCAACTGGTATTGCAAAAATTGTGGAAAAAATTATGTATAAGAGACTGATAAGTTTCATAGAAAAAAATAAAAAATTATCAAACTCACAACATGGATTTAGAACGGAAAAATCTACACAGACAGCAATTTACGAGTGTAGTAATAGTATACTGAAATTAATTGACAATAAGGAACTTGTAACTGGCCTATTCTTGGATTTATCGAAAGCATTTGATGTTGTTGACCATAAAATCCTCCTTACCAAACTAAATCAATATGGTGTTAGAGGTCTAGCTAATAAATGGATAGAGTCTTACTTAACAAGGCGTAAACAAATAGTAAGCTTGAGACACAAGTATGATGGAACCAAATTACTTAATGAAACATTGTCCAATGAGGGAATTATTGAATTTGGATTACCCCAGGGATCGGTTTTGGGCCCACTACTCTTTCTTCTATATATCAATGATATAACACAGAACGTTCATTCACATAAGGAAATTTTGTTTGCGGACGATACAACACTCGTAATAAAAGGTGAAACTAAACAGTCATACAGCAGTCTGCTGACTCCGTTACAGGAGAGTTAACCAAATGGTCACAAGATAATCGCCTCATAATAAACTATAAAAAGACAGTATGTCTAAATTTCCACACTATACAGAATAGGAATCCTGCGATGCCCAATATAACATTAAATGGTCATCAAATAGAAAATAAATCAGAAACAAAGTTTTTAGGACTATGGATACAACAAGACTTGAAATGGAATAAACATATACAATATCTGAATACTAAACTGAACTCGATGTGCTTTGCGTTACGTATTTTGAAAACCTGCACTAGCATGCACACATTAAGAAATACTTATTTTGCTTATTTCCATTCATACTTAAGATATGGGATCATATTTTGGGGTATGTCGCCAGATGTACTAAGCACGTTTAGGATACAAAAGAGGGCGATTAGAATTATGGCAAATGTAAACTCTAGAGAATCATGTAGACCTCTGTTTAAAGATTTAAACATTCTCCCACTGCCCTGCATATATATCTTTGAAAGTATTATGTTTTTTTTAAAGAATTTAATGAATAAAGATGTTTTTCTTAAAACAAACAATGATGTTCATAGGCATAACACAAGACAAAATCAAAACATTCATATTTCACACACACACACACAAGCATATATCAAAAAGGAACTTTTCACACTGGAGTTAAATTATACAATAAACTACCCCAGTATATAAAACTGGCTCCAAAAATAAAAACCTTTGATAGAATGTTGAAAGCTTATCTGCAGTGCCATTGTTTTTACTCAGTAGTTGAATATTTTAGCGTATAGGAGTGATGGAATCTGTAACTATATTTTACTTTTTTAATTTAATTTTAATACCTAGCTGTATGTTGTTGTATTTATAGAATTAAGTTTTCATATTATGATAATAGAGTGAGGTGTAAATAGTTGTGCAATAAGATTGTATCTATTAAGATTTGCTATTATAATAAGTTATAAATAGTTATAATCTTAGTAATATATACCTGTTAGTTCTTTTATTTTATGCATGTAAATTCTGACGTGTCCTATATCAAAAATGTATTGAATGCATGTATTTGATCAAATGGAATTAATAAAAATCTATCTATCTATCTATCTATCTATCTATCTATCCTCACGTAAAATTATGAATGTACACACTAATACAGCCATCACAATAAGGCAGTTTATGAGACAAATGATACACACATCCAAGTACACATGACTACAGGCCAAAATTTAAATTCTCCTTGGCAAAACCAGGATTCAAAACTGGGCCAACCAGTTAGAAGTCAGCTATGCTTACTTCTAGACCATGGCAGTAGCTGTGGAAACAATGGGCTTATATGTTTGGCTATTTTTATTTCTTGGATATGAATATTTCTTTTATCCCCTTACTTCACTCCCAAAGTCTTTTTCATCCTAATTGACAGTGTCATGGAGCCCTTTCATTCTAGAGAAAAGGATCATCCATACAGCCTCAACGTAGATGGAAAGTAGAAGAGGCTAAGAAAGGAATGGGGAAGTGACTGTGGTCTATGGGAAAGCCACCATCTCAGCATTTTGAGATGAGAAACAAGGAAGCTAACTTGAAAAGACAGGTGAAGGGACATGAACCAACTTATTTCACAAACCAGGTCTTCAGTGTGGTGATGTGATTTGCAGTTAATGTTGTACAACATCCTTAGGTCTCAAACCCCAATCCTTCCATTTTCTAACGGGATGGGATAACCCAGAAGTAATGGATCATAGCACCTGTCTAAAACCATGTAGGATTATGTTAAGTCCTTTGGCTGTCCAACAATAAAATTATTTAGAAGTTATTGCTTTATGAGATTACTTCCAAATCCTTTGTTGTAATGCAATAAACAAACATTCCTGATATCGCCATGATCTCAGATCACTGATTTGATTTCTGATAGAGAGAGTCAGTTTTTGAAATAATGAACTGCTTCAGACCTGTCTATCACATTTGTTGACAACAAGGCAAAACTATAGTTATCAGTCACAGAAGCTGCAGGTTATCTGACATGAATTCTAGTTTCTCTACTAAAAGGTAGCGATAAACAATATGTTGGTTTTTGGTGTAAATATTGAAGTTATTGCATATTACTTTTCTTGCAGGTATAGTATTATTAAATTTCTTTCGTGTTAGACCAACTTAAATGTTACAGTATTGTAAATTTGCTCCTCAATGACAATGCCAGGGCATTAAAAATCACCATTGAGAAAACCTCTTTACGATTAAACACTCGCTACCATATTTTATATACTGAAGGCTTCTAGGCCAAGCCACTTCAGGATATAGTCACAAAATTGGTGAGCTTCACCTCTGACAATTGAAAACAGGAAAAAATAATGTTTCTTAAAAAAAAAGTCAAATGTTTCCATGAAAATATATCAGAATACCCAAACATTTGCAGAAAAATATGCCTGTTGGAGTTGGAATGTTTAGGCTTTCATGGCCAGAAAATAAATTACTGCAAATTCTTCTAGGTACGGTACTATGGATATGATGGGGCACAGACATGGCACAATACCTAGAAGAATTCACTGTAATATTTGTACGAGTTGTTTCTACATACCGGTACCGTAAACCATGTAAACAAGTAAGTAATACTGTAATGCAGAAAAAATGTGCGATTGCAAGCAGAAGTTTGTTCTTGACACTTTTCATTCTCTCTGTGGAGTTACTTCAGGAAGAATATAGTGGTCGTAACCAGATGTGGCTGGTTGAACAATATAGGGGAAATCTGCTGGGACCTTTCCTTTCAATAGGTCACATGCTTTTCCAGTACCTTGCCCAGTTTCATTCATCTCTAATTAACTCTGATGAGTATAATATTTCTTGAATTGTAATCTTCTGTAAATCTTTCTGCCTAATCAACCCTTAAATGAATACATAATGTGCAAATAGTAGGACATGTTCTGGATATTAATTACATCCTTCATCAGCCATTACAATTTTAGTATGTCATTATAAAGACACACCACTCAGTCCTTCACACATCCTTAAAAAGAAAGGAGACAACTTTTCCTAGCATCACTTCACAATCCATACGATTCCTGACCCCCACATAAATATGAATAATCAAGGGTAGAAATTAAAATTGATGCACATTCTGAAATGTATACCGTACCACATACTATGACAAGTGTAGCAAGCACAATGCCTATGTAACATTGACATAGAGGTACTGGTACTGGATACTTGTGATAAACATTTATACCAAATTGTACCACATGAAACCTTGGCCATGTTTACAGCTAGTATTAAACAGATTATTTCTGCAATGATGAGAATCAAGTCCTTGCCCAACAATAGAATAGGATGTGAGTTGCAGCTTGACATTATCTGAGGAATTTCCGACATCCCTGAACAGGTTTGAACAATGTGGCTTAATGTAAACATTGAAATCTGTTGCTATGACTTAAGATAACTGTAGGCCTACATTTTAAAACCATTGAGCTTTAAAATGGTATATGAAACTCAAATTTATGAAAATGTTTGGATAGGCAGTAGGCTATTTTCATGTAGATTTATATAGCCTATATTAATGACCAATACATTACATTTTCGCGAGACCACCTCGTGGTGCAGCAGATAGCTTTCTTGGCTGTCACCCCCGTAGGTCTGGGTTTGACTCCCGGCTTTGCCAAGAAATTTTGATTCTGGCCTTAGGGCTGGAATGGGGTACAGTCAGCCTCGTGAGGCAAAACTGAGAAGAGGAGGGTTTGATTCCCACCTCGGCCATCCTGGAAGTGGTTTCCCTACTCATGGCAAATGCTGGGATGGTTGTTAACTTAAGGACACAGCCACCTCCTTCCCAATCCTATCCCCAATTTACAAATACACACACAGCCACCACAGTAACACAGGTTATCACACAATATGCCCACCCAATTTCTCAATTCCCGAGTGATAGTGTACGGCTTGTTGACACCCAGAGTTTGGTGTTACATCTCCTCACTTATGCAAGGCTCCACTCTTGTATGATTATTATGTACCGGTATTCATTTTCAAATAACATGGACCTATACGGTATTGCTTTAGTGGCACCATGTTCTGCATGTGACATAGTGAAGAAAAATCATCCCTAGGATCGTTGCTGAAAGTATAGAAGTATCCAGGAATTTGATTAGTGTGTATCGAAGATACAATTGTTGTTGCTTATTTTAAGGGCTGAGACTTCATGGTCATATATCCCCGTGTATTTGGGCGTGTGTGGAATGAGAGGGAGGTATCACTTGAGAAGAAATTGGGTGGGCAAACTTTTAGTGGTCTCACAGAATTAAATAAAATTAAGGGCATTGTGATATGTCTATGAGGTAGGAACATCAAGGTTAACAGCCCTGGTTTTTAAGTCACACAGCCTTAATGCCATGCCGAGCATAGTGAGGGGGTTGCTAACCTCAATAGTTTGTCTCTGAAAGCAACACTATTTACAATTTTGAGGGACTGGAGTACCTTCAGTCATTTCATGGGATTGTAGCTTTGGGTACACGACAATCCAAACTTCTCCAGAACTCTTCAGGAATAGCACAAAGTCCCATAGGTGAGGGAGCAAATGTTAAATCTGATTTGCATTGTAGCTTATAATTAAAGCACTTAATTCACTGTAAAGGGCTGCAGCTTAACAAATTACATTTTAATAAAACACATGAACTAACTTCAGTCAGGAAACCATTTGCCTCCTAGGCTAAGTGGGGTTAGAAAACGGACACTTTAAAGGAGACAATAGCTTCTCTAGGGTGGAGATTTAATGTTTGTTGGGCATTATTACCTAATCTCAGCCTAGCACTGCCCTCCTTGTGGTTTAAAGCACTTCCTTTGAGAAATAAAGGCTACATATCCTATATATTGACGTGTAGATTTGCCACGTATGCCAGTAAATCCTCCTGATTACAGGCCTTTATCCAGTCATTATATCTGGATTAGGAATGAGGAATTTGTGAATTAATGGATAGGTGTTTGAGGGACTGACATCTCATGGGTATTAAAACCAGAATTCTTCGATGAAACGTGTGATATTTGTATTTACCGCTCCAATGCACGAGGAAACCGGAATGCTGTTATGTCCAGTGTGACAAGCACTGCGCAAAAAATTACCGCACAGATGTTGGTTTCCAACATTTCTGCCATTGGTTAAAATGCAAAATTATATTTCTGAGTTGATTTTAATAATTACAAACAATGTTTTCATCTGACAAAATCGACATGCCGCACTCAATGAATACGGGTAGACTGCTCTCTCGCGGATACATGGTGAACCGTCGCCGCCATGCGTGCGTGCGTGCGGTGATTCCGGAACCGGCCGATTCAAAACCATGACGAAAAAATTACATGGTAAAGGCCTGTTGAGTCCTTACTGTATTGATATCTATACTGTGCTCTAACCATCTCTGTTCTCCTTCATTCTCCCGTCTCCGTTCTTTTTGCCTTAAGATATCTTCAGGAATGTCACCTGGCTTTCTAACCTCTTTTTCCCCTTATGTGTGACGCTGTCGTGTCCTGTGTAACTGTAGAAAGTCACTAAGATACGACACTTAGTGTGAAGATTTGAACCTTCTTGTGTTCCTTTTATCTTACGTAGTATATCTAGTTTACATACAGTAGTATTGGATACTCCCTAAGTTCTACGGTAATAGTCGTGATCGTGACTGGGTAAAGAGCTTGCTATGCCCAACACCTCCCCACCAAGATGAAGAAGACGATAGCCCCTGGTAGAAATGTGTCCCGTGCATCCGCATAGCACTGGAGCCTGACGGGTAGTCTGTACACATTGTGCAACCAGTAGCGATGATGAATTGCTCTCTGATGTCATAAATATCGACAATTTGTTTAAGAAGTGCGTTTAAACAAATAAACATACTTATAGACGCCTGTATAACAGTAAAGCCAGGTGGGTGGTTTATGCACATGGGAGAGTTCTCGCACGGGTCCGCTAATTAATATTAATTAGAGGCACGGCGTATTCATAATTACCAACATTATTATCAGTGGTTCCTCGCTACAATACAAGTATGTACAGTGTCATAATACATGTTTTCATTAATTATGCCTTCAAGTTATATTATTATGACCAGAGCTGTGTCACCGAACGCAACAGCCCCGGGGTGACGTCATCTGCACGTGAGAGAGAGGGGGAGCGGTATCTGCGCACCGCCTCACCATTATACTTACACCATGAGCCTACATGTGTGTGTGAACGGTGAAAATCATCATCGTCATCATTTTCCATCTCCAGTTTCCCGGGTGTGGCAAATAAGCACTCTCCATCTTGCCCGATCTTGGTACATCATTTGTTCTTGGACATCGTCCCAGTCTAAAACCATTATTCTCCACCTCTGATCGAACTGACTCTATCCATCGTCTCCTTAGTCTTCCTCTTGCTCTCTTCCCTCTGGCATCCAGGTTGAAGTACTTCTTAGCTGTTCTAGAGCTAACCTTCCTCACTGCATGGCCCTACCACTGAAGTCTGACCCCAGAAAGTTGACGACAGAGACCCTGATGCCAGCTGTTGCTCTGTGTACCTCATTCCTGATCTTGTCTCTCCTGGTACTTTGGTTCATAGTCCTAATAAATCTAATTTCTGTGGCTTGAATTCTACTGTAATCCTTACTTAGCAATGTATACGTTGCCATACCATAAGTAAGGATCGGAACAAAGTAGGTGTAATACAACGTTGCCTTTGCTGTCAAGGGTATATTCCCAAACTTGTTTCTAGAAATGTGATGCTTTCTGTGTCCTATTTAGAATTTCTTGTTTGAGGGTGTTATCCTTGGAAACCATACTTCCAAGATACTGGAAGTGAGAAACGCATTCAAGTTTTGCTCCCTCCAAATATCTGTTTGAACGTTTTCTCTCTCTGCTAATGGTCGTTTCAACAGTCTTGGCCTTGCTGATCTTTAGGCTAAATTCTTTAAATGTGTTATTCCAAGCAGTCTTTTCTGTACTTCCACTTCCGTTTTCCCCCATAAGACCACGTCATCTGCAAATACCAAAGTTCGTGATTCATTTGCAGTTATTAATAGATTTTAAAATTCTGGCCATAACAGTGACAAACAATAGTTGTAACAAGGCACTACCTTGCTGGACTACCCTTTCTCAAACTATTCAGAACGACCATTTCCTATTTGGACACAACTACAGTATAACAACTTCGATATAACATCCTTATTTTGTCAACCAGGTAGTAGGGCACTTTTAAGTCTTCAAGACATTTCCAGATCATATTACGGGGAACACTATCGTAGGCCTTTTCAATGTCCAAAAACACCATCACAAGATCCTTTCCACGTTCCCAATATTTCTCAGCCAAAATCCTTACAGCAAAAATGAGATCAACAGTTCTTCGACCTTTCCTGAAACCAGGCCGTTCTTCTTCTAATAAGGGTTCAACTATCTTCCTCAATCTGTTTTCTAAGATCTTTTCCAACAACTTCTGAGTATGTGATAGCAGAGTAATGCCTCTGTAGTTTCCACATATCTTGCGGTTTCCCTTTTTGAACAGTGGGATGATGATTCCTCTCGTCCAGTCATCTGGAATACTATTCTCCTCCCAGATGACTGACAGTACTCTGAAAATCTATTGTAGGCCAGGTGTTCCAGCTAGGGCTACCGATGAGACACGGATTGACGTGTAACCCGGGACCCGTGTACACGGGTAGGTACGCTCGAAGAATCCGTGTAGCAGTAAATACACGGGTACACGAGTAGTACCGTCCGTGTACCCGTGTATGAAGGTCCGCGTACACTGGTTCACGGGTATGTAAGTCTTATCGTGTGCCTGTGTGGTGCTTGAAACCTTTTCTCAACTTTGGAAGAAGGTTTTTTACATTTTGTTGCACTATTGCCCCGTTTAATTGAAAACAAATGTAGAATCAGGAAAATGAACACAACAAACATAAAAATATAGTTTTACGAAGAATAATTGAAACGACAACACTACGTATTTTGTAAAAGGATGTTTTCGAAATACTATGAACACGGCACCGAGTGATTCAAATTTTCCGGCACCCCGCATCTCTTATTCGTTAGGGCGCCCCTAGTGGGAAGAATTCTAACCTGATCGAAGAACACGCGTTCAGTTCAGTACGATCATAGTAGACAAACCACAGCTGGCACGCGCTACGTAGTAGAAGAGAAATGGGGAAAACAACCAGTTGGGTGTGGAAGTACGCGGAAAGGAAAGGAGATAAGGCCTATTGCTCTCTATGTTCTCCTACCGAAAACAATGAGTATTCCACGGGAGCCATCGGACGCCACTTGAAAATGATACACCGGAAGATGGAAAATCAACAAACGTCGCCAAGCAAACGCGGGTAAGCAATTATGTATGCAAATTGTGTAACATATTCATATTCATATTCATTCATTTATTTGCAATGGGGGTGTGTCCCCCGGTGGCAAATTGTATATACATAACAAATAAATAATTATACATAACAATTCAATAACAATTTTACAACAATTAAACTGGAGTATTTACACAAATAGTCAGTCTTTTCTTAAACACACCTATATGTTTGGGAAAAGGCTCTAAGACTGCGGCAGGTAGAGAGTTCCAGTTATCAATGGCACGGTTTACAAAAGAATATTTACCATAATTTGTTCGCTGTGGTCGGCCCTTAACTTTGAAAGGATGATCGCTCCTACCCATGTAAGTGGGCTTTCCCAATCGTTTGCTAAGCTCACCCCATGCTGGTTGATTTGTATACGTGTTGTACATAGCGCAGAGTCTAGATTTCATCCTCCTAGCCTCCAGTGATTCCCACCCAAGTTTCTTTAACATACGGCTCACACTGCTCCTGGGATTAAAGTCACTGAGCACAAATCTAGCGGCCTTTCTTTGTACCATTTCCAACTCATTGATGAGCCCTACTTGATATGGATCCCAAACCGCCGAGGCATATTCCAGAATAGGTCTTACAAGTGGCAAATAGCCTAATTCTTTAGCAGAGGTACTACTTCCTTTTAATACCCTCATTACAAAGTGCAGGGATTTGTAAGCTTTTGAAACTACACATCCTACATGACTACTCCATTTCATATCATTCCTTACGTGAACGCCCAAATATTTGCAAGAATCTTCTTCTACAAGTATTTCCGAGCCAATGTTATATTGAAAATCCTGCCTTCGCACTTTCCCTATTTTTAAGAGACTACATTTTCTTGTGTTTATTTTCATTTTATTTACAATCGCCCACTTATAGACCAGGTTCAGGTCCTCTTGAAGCACTGCATTGTCTTGTGAGTCATGTATCTTTCGATATATTACACAATCATCCGCAAACAATCGACAGTCACTGCGAATCCCATTTGGTAAGTCATTTTTAAACGCCAAAAATAACAAAGTTCCGATTACGCTGCCCTGAGGGATACCCGACGTTACGGTAATTTCATCCGAGAATATGCCTTCGACTTTCACTTTCTGGGAACGACCCGCCATATGCGTAAGCGTACCGTTGTTACCACGACCTCCTACATAAATGTCTTTCTGATTTGACAATAAATAGTACTGTTTACGATGGTTTTGTTTACATACGACCAACTTCTGTGAACAACACACTTTCACGACGAGACGCAAGCGCTTCCGCGACACTCCCACCACCTTCGGTCAGTAGGCCATGTCGTCAGCCCCAAAGGCGAAGTGGTGTCGCGCCGGCACCGCGGCGCTGCCTTCCCCGAATAGAACTGGACATATGTTGAAAATTACCGCTTTCCCAGACATTTCAGTCTAGTGCAGACTACTTGACTGATTCGCTACGATCTGTATTATTTTCGGTTCATGCCACCGTCACACTCGCTTATCCATTTACCGCGCGCCACCACGGCAGCACGCCGCCGCTCACTCCAACACTCCGTCGCGCACCGGTCTTTAACGCACACGTTAAAAAGGAAGAAAATTAATAGCGATAGTTCTTCGCATAAGTCATACAACTCTTCCGATAACGTATAATATTTAGATAGTGGATTATTAAAATGATGGAAATCGCGTGCCGTAAATTAGAAAAGGTCCCAACAATTAGAAAGATGGGCTTATCAGGAACGCAACGGTGGCGGCCTACGTGAGTTTCAGGAAGGGCGTGCGGTGGCGTGGCGGCTCGGCGGCGTGGGGTTGTGCCTGGAGGCGTGAGCTGTGTACATAGACAATTTTACAGATATTAGCGAATCAGTCGAGTCATCCTGCTCTCCGTGCCGAAATGGCAGGGCAGGCGCGCATTTCAATCGTCGCCATGAGCAATATTCGCGGTGGTGGCGCGTACCGGCGAAATGGAAAGGCGGTGATCTTGTTTATCTACAGTGCAACATTCCACGATTTGCGCTTATGATGCACAGGACCTTCCTCGTTGTGAAGGCTTTCATTTCGCACCGAAACTAAAAATGATATGGTATTATTACAGGCATGACGCGGAGGCCACAAAGGAAGACACTGAAGATGGTGACCCTGTTGATGGTGAGGAGCAGGAGCAGGTAGGGTCATCCCGAGCCAAGAGACGACGCAGGCGATGCGTGGAAGGTAACGCACACCGTCCGTGCAATACCATACGCTCGGAGGAAATACACCAGGCTCTTGCGAGAATGGTTGCTGTGAACCAACTGCCTTTGTCATCTTGTGCCAGTGATGGGCTAAGGCAGTTCACGGCAGTTATAGCGCCCAATTACTTGTGAATTTCAGAGGATGCCCTTAAGCGGAGACTGGTCCTACTAGGCGATGGTGTCAGAGAGAATGTGCGGGGTGAACTATCAGCGGCATCAAGCTTTGCCCATACATCTGACTTGTTGAAGAGAATGAATGCTTTTCGTAATTTCTAATCTCGCTCAACATGCCGTTTGTCTTTTGTCACATGTATGTTCTTTGACCTTTATGTTCTTTGCCTTTTTTGTATATAGACTGTACTCTGTATCATGTGTCACAGTGTCTTGTTAAGTACATCCGTGTCAACATGTGTTCGTGTGTATCAATCCGTTTATCCCGTGTATAGAAACCCATGGATAGCTCTAGAAGTTTCTACAGGTTATGGGCCCAGACATAACAGTGTTCTGCGATCATTCTTTTCTTCAGTGAACTTCAAAGTGAGAAGGCAAAATGAGTGAACATGCTTCGAGTCCTTGTGCCTAAGGGTTTCCGAAATTGAGTGGTCGGGAGGATTATTCGAACTGGTCTTTTGGGATGTCAAATTATCTCAAAAAGCATGGATTGTGGGCCAATGTCCGAGGCACAGATGTGTCGGAGGGACATTAACGGCGTGACGAGAGAGCGCTGGCGGATATATGTCTCATGGTGGCTGTTCACAATTATCCCCATGTTCGAGGCTGTGCAAAAGCTAAGGATGCCTGGCATGCCCTTGAAAAGGCTTTTGAAGATAAAGGAAAGTGGAGGTATATCACGCTGATGCGAAATCTGTGCTCGCTCAAGTTATCAGATTTCGATTCCATGGACAAGTATATTGGTGAGATTATGTCAGTTACACAGAATATAGCAGCTGTTGATGAGCCTGTCGCTGATAAGTTTGTTGCTGCTATGATACTTTGAGGTCTTCCTGATGAATACGGTAACTTGTTTATGGCCGTAACCTCAACATCGGAGGAACTACAGTTGGACCGCATCAAGTCTATCTTGTTGGACGAAAGCTTTCGCCGAAGTCAAGGTGAGAAGTCAGCTGATGGGGCAGCCCTGTACAGCAACACCAAGAAGGAATTCAGGTATGTCAAGAAACCGAAGAGCTCTACCGGTAGTGAAAAAGCGGTTGACAAAAGTCGTTGGAAGTGTTGGGTTTGTGGTGAAAAGGGTCACGGAAGAGACACTTGTCCACAGAAGTCAAAAGTTCAAAGTGCGCCGAAGTGTCCAAAAGCCAATAAAAGTCTGTTTTGTGCTTTAACTGCTCACGTACCAAAGAATTGTTTCGTCATTGATTCTGGTAGTAGTGCTCACATGTCTCCTAATGTTAAACTTATGTCAAATTATAAATGCAATGATGATCCAGATATTAAGATTGTAATTGGTAATAATTACAAGTTGTCTGTACAAGGAGTTGGTGACATTGTACTGAACGTAAGCGACAGTATTAATAATCTGTCAGATGTGTTGCATGTTCCAGGACTGAGTGTTAACTTGCTGTCGGTTAGTGAGATGGTTAGAAGGGGTGCTGTTGTTGTATTTAACAAAATTGGATGTGAAATCTTGGATTCAGAGAATTGCTCAGTGAATGGTAGCGTGCTAGCTACTGGTTCAGTTCTGAATGGTCTGTATTATCTGAATGTTAACCAAGATATGGCTGCCCTTGTTGGTGATGTTTCTGATTACAATTTGTGGCATGAGCGGTTGGGTCACGTTGGGCGACAGAAGTTGCAGGTCTTAAGTTAAATGTCTGATGTTGTTACATTTAAGGAAATCCCAAAGGGATTGTGTGAACCATGTGTTCTGGGGAAGCAGCAAAGGCAGTCATTTACACAAGTAAGTCACTCGAAGAGTGAAAGTCTTTTGGACTTGGTGCACTCTGATTTGTGTGGGCCGCTCCCTGAGACCTGGAATGGTGTTAAATATAGCCTATGATGACAATAATTGACGATTTTTCCAGGAAGATTTTTGTTTATTTTTTGAAAGAAAAATCTGAAGCCAAGGAGAAAGTCAAGGATTTTGTTGCATATTGTGAAACTCAGAAAGGTAAGACACCAAAGATTTTTCGATCAGACAATGGTAAGGAATTTGTAAATTCTGACCTGAACAAATATTTCAAGGAAAAAGGGATTGGTTAGGATCTGTCAATGCGAGACCTCCTCTTTCGGGAAGGACTAGAAGTGAAGTTTCTAGTCTAATAAGCAAATGAACTTTACTACGTAGGAAAAGATTGAACATTGATAAGTAACTAGTAATGGAAACTGTTTGCCAATAACAGTGGTATTTTATTCACAAACAACTTTCAAAAGATTAACAATAAATATATATATAAACATGTAAATGAAAATGTGACCTGTGAAAGGCCAAGAACAAGCGAACAGGAGTTCATAAGCTTTGAATGCCAACAGACCTGAGAATAAGTAACCACTTTGTGGCCAGTTAGTCTAAAGTAGAACTATGCAGGGTAAAATAGTGAGTAACTATAGTGCTCAATAATGGCTTAAAATCTAGCCTAGGACTGCGCACTGAGAGTAGGCTAGTTTATTTACAGAAAAATCAACATTAACATGCCAGTAGGGATAACATCCCGCTAGTCGCCTGATAGTTACAAGACAAGGTTGTTTGCAATTGAAATGGGAGCATTCCCAAAAACACCTTGATAGATTAAATAGAGAACAAACCATTCACTTCGTCAGATAGGTGAACTGGTGTTAAGCTCAATAGTTTGTACAAAAATAGAGAAAAGGATGATTTGTTTTGAAGGATAGTTAACATGCGAAAGAGAGAGAACAGTCGTTTTCTCATAGCCCACAATTTAAAGGCATAATACATGCTTAAACCACTTAATAGAAGGAAATAAGTTGAGTTTGGCATAGTTTGACAAGTTATTTAAGTCATGTAACATAACCCTAAAAAAGAAAGATACATTTTTAAGGTTAGAAATGTTTTAGGTTATATTAAACACTTAACTTGTTGGCGTTGGTGTAGAGGAATTTACACATAATAGAAATAGAGGAAGAACGTGTTGATCACTTTTTTCCGTCTTAGAAATGTTGAAGACTTCGTGCCCAGCACAGAAGAAAATTTGTTTATCACCTTTGCTCAAGACAAACTGACGTAGGCCAAGTATCGATGTAAACTTATATAGATTTCGTAGAACTCGGTTTTGATCACTTTTTTCCGTCTTGGAAATGTTGAAGACTTCGTGCCCAGCACAGAAGAAAATTTGTTTATCGCCTTTGCTCAAGACAAACTGACGTAGGCCAAGTATCGATGTAAACTTAAATAGATTTCGTAGAACTCGGTTTTGATCACTTTTTTCCGTCTTGGAAATGTTGAAGACTTCGTGCCCAGCACAGAAGAAAATTTGTTTATCACCTTGGCTCAAGACAAACTGACGTAGGCCAAGTATCGATGTTAACTTATATAGATTTCGTAGATTTTAGAATGCACTTCGGGTTTGACTAGAAGCATTTTGCGATGCATCAGCACACAGCGTTGAGACACTTTCAGGAGTTGTGCGGACAGCCTGAAGACGGCTGGAGATGAGTGACTGGCATGGTGACTGGCTGGAGACAGACTGTTGATGTAGGCCAAGGCAGACTTTATACCGGCCAACGCGCTGGATGCGTGATGTGGACAGATGACGTCGGCCAATCCGAGAGCGTGGAGCTTTCTCGAAGGAAGCTGAAGGCCAATCACAATAAGGGGCCAACTGAAAATGAACCTCGTGACCAACATTACTTCCGTAAAAGTTCAGTATCGCGGAACACGTGCAAGCTGGTACAAATTGAGAAAAAAAGGAGTGAATGACACTGACAGGTAAGAGATTATGTTATACTAAAAATTAGTGAACTTTGTAAATTTCACTGAAACGTGAACAGGGATTGTGCAACAGAGAACTGTAAGGTATACAGCTGAACAAAATGGCGTAGCTGAACGTCACAATCGTACTATTATGGAAAGGGTTAGATGCATGTTGTTTACAGCAGGATGTTCTAAAAAACTGTGGGCGGAAGCAGCCAATACGGCAGTGTATATTTTGAACAGGTGTCCTCATAGTAAAGTTGATAATGCCATACCAGAGGAATTGTGGACTGGTAAAGCTGTAAGTCATGAGAATATGAAAATATTCGGTTGCAATGCTTATGCCCATGTTCCAAAACAGGTGCGTAGTGGCAAATTGGAACCCAGAAGCACATGTTTTGTGTTTGTTGGGTATGATGGGGAAAAGAAAGGTTACCGTCTGTTTGATCCCAGTAAGCCTAAAGAAATTTTTGTAAAGCACAGTGTTAAATTTGTAGAACATAAATTCACCAGGTGTGCTGAGAAAAATGTTGAAATGAGTGATGTAATGTATTGTCCGTTGCATGACATTGTAAATGATGATGAAAACAGAATTGGACAGGATGATAACCTGCCAGTCGTTGAAGTTTCGGTTGCTGGTTAGGTTAGGGACAACATTGATGGTCCAGGTATTTCTCAGGTTAATGAAGACATTGTTTTAATTCATGATAATGAAAATGATGAGATTAACCAGGTTGGTGTTCCAGAAGATGCAGGTAGGAGGTACCCTTTAAGGGAGAGACTTCCAAAACAATTTCCTGATTATGAAGTATATTTTGCTGAAAGTTGTGGTTATGTGGAACTGACCACTGTGTCTGAAGCACTTAGCGGTATGGATGGCATACAATGGAAAAGGGCGATGGAGGAAGAACTCAAGTCATTTCATGATAATGATGTATGGACATTAGTTGAGAAACCTGAGGGAACAAATATTGTAAGATGCAAGTGGGTTTTTAAAGTGAATCATAATACTGAAGGCAATGTGTCTAAATTTAAAGCACGCTTAGTGGCTAAAGGTTGTTCTCAACGGTATGCAGTTGATTATCTGGAAATTTTTGTACCTATAGTGCGGATTAGTACATTGAGAATATTTTTTGCTCTTGCTGTAAATATGGCTCTGGAAGTCCATCACCTAGATGTTTCAACAGCTTTTTTGAATGGCGTTCTTAAAAATGATATTTATATGTACCCCCAGAAGGCTATGAGTGTGACAGTTCTAAAGTTTGTAAGCTTCGAAAAGCTGTTGATGGCGTGAAGAAAGCATCTCGCACTTGGTATGAGAGGGTTCATGAAATTTTTACTGAAATTGGTTATAAAAAGTCTCTGTATGAACCATGTGTATATTACTGTAAAGATTCATCATCTTTTGTTGTTATTGCCCTCTATGTTGATGATTTTTTGTATTTTTAATGTTCATGTCCAAGTGGAGAAACTGAAGTCTGTGTTGCATTCTCATTTTAAGATCAAAGATTTGGGACAAGTCTCTGAATGTCTGGGGATGAGAGTTCAAAGAAGCAAAGATTATATTAAATTGGATCAGAAGTGTTATCTGTTAGATGTGTTGGTTAGGTTTAACATGTCAGATTGTACTCCTGTGAAAACTCCAATGGAGACAGGTTTGTTGTTGGAGAAATCCACATCCTGTGATAAATCCTATCCCTATCAACAGGCCATTGGTGCTTTGTTATACCTTTCCATTTGTACCAGGGTAGATATTGCGTATGTAACTAATTATTTGAGTCAATTCAATAATTGTTATGGTAAGGAACATTGGATATGTGTCAGAGAGTGTTCAGATACTTGAAAGGTACGGTGGATCTTGGTATCATGTATAAAAAATCAGAATTTGACGTCAAGGGTTTTGTTGATGCTTCTTTTGGAAACGATTTAACTGACAGGAAATCTGTGCGTGGTTTTGTATTCAAATATGCAGAAGGCCCAATAAGTTCGGAAAGTAAGAAGCAGCCAGTTGTGGCATTGCCTAGCACTGAAGCAGAATACATAGGTCTGACTTTAGCATGTAAATAAGCTCTGTTCCTTAGAGGTTTCTTCTTTGAATTGTGCAAGGAAGGAGGTCCAATTCAGTTGTGTAATGACAGTCAGAGTGCTCAGAAGTTGGCTGAGAATGAAGGTTTTCATCAGAGAACAAAACACATAGATGTGCGCTATCATTTCATTAGGGACATCTTAAAGAAATGCAAAGTTAAGTTATCCTATGTGCCTACTGCTGAAATGATTGCTGATGTATTGACAAAAGGTCTGCCAGTTCATGGTCATGTGAAATGTGCTGGAGAAGGATAAAGTGACTTGTGCTGCACATTCTGTACAGCTTGCTGCAAACAAGGCTCTTGCTCATGTGTGTCTGAAAGCAAGCAAGATAGTTGGCCATTTTTGGCATTCTAACGTTGCCTCCAGTGCGCTGACAAAAATGCAAGCACAACTTTCAATGCCCCCAAAACCCTTGATTCAGAGCTGCAACACCCACTGGAATTCAACTTTTCCATGATCGATCGCCTTTTGATAAACAGGAACCCCGTCATCAACGTCCTAAGTGACCGGACATGCACGCCAAAGGTCACAGCACGGAAGCTACAAGTAACTGAACAGGAGTGGCATTACATGGAGGTTTTAACCAAGCTCCATAAACCTGTGGAAGTGGTGACCACTCTCTTGTTCGGTGACAATTCTCCCATATCGATGGTCCGGCCACTAATACAGACGATAATTAAAAACCACCTCAGAACCCAGGAGTTGTCGGACGACAGCTCCTAGAGGACGTGCAGTCTACCTTGGTCTGTGAATTGAACGATGGGTTCGGCCTCCTATGGATAAATGATAGTACTGTCACAGCCAGACAGATTGCATCTTTCCTAGACCCGAGGTATAAGGATTTGGTAAATGAGACAGCAGAGGCTCGACGAGGTATTCGCAACAGAGTGCTTCATAAGCTACAGAGCGATGAACCTACTGAAGTCGTGGTTAATACCGATCAACCCTCCATCAGTAGTGCCCTGGACTTCTTGTATCAAATGCCATGTGAGAGAAGGAACAGTCCTGAATCTCAATTTGAAGATTTTCTTTCGGAGGCACAGATTCGTTTTGACATGAACCCATTCGAGTGGTGGAAAGCAAGGGAACACAAATATCCTGCAGTTGCTGCTCTAGCGAAAAAATATCTATGTATTCCAGTAACATCTACAAGCTTCGAAAGGTGCTTTTCCTCTGCTGGAAACATTGACACAGAGAAACGGCATTGTCTTCTGCCAGAAAATGTAAACGTCTTACGTTAGTATTATTGTTCCAAAACCAAGTTTTCTTAAAGTAAATTGGCCAATGAGTCATAATTCTAGAAATTGTTGTTCTTATTATACTGTTATATTTTGTATTCGTTTCCTACATCTGCAATTTTCATTTTGTATTTTATTTACATTCTGGTCAAATGACAGTGCAAATAATAAATTATTATTTCGTTACATATAGTTTTGTATCTACTCCTCTTTCATCCGCGGAACTAACCTTTATAATCAATCAAATCTATAATCTATAAATATATTTAAAACACTAAGGTGTTTTTGTTACCACGAGATTTTGAAAACGACTTGACCGATTGGCTTCGTAAAGCATTCTAACGAAAGCTCTTGGCATGCAGATTTACAGGATGTCTTTAAAAGGAAAATATATGTTAAGGTATATTTTTAAATAATTAAAGAAAAATGTAATATTTGTGGCGACTGCGCGTGCGCACAATGGCGTTCTTTCCCGAGAGAAATGGCGGATAAAGTATCCACCGCATCGTAGTGTGATCTTTGTTTATGACAATTAAAAAGAGGGAAAATGGGGAAAATATCGCTTATGATGTTCTCACAATATGTACAGTAATAGAAACATAAAAGAATGGATATATTGAAGAACCTCAACATGAATTTGAGTGAGTTTGTAGTTTAGGTAACTTAATATTGCAATCGAAGGTCGTTGTCTGGTTGGCACAGTGGTAGCATTGCGGAACCTGGAGTGAATATTGCATAGTTGAAAGAGTTCGAATCTCACCTCAGACATGTATTTTTATTTCCCAATTATTCTTTCTGGCTATTGGTAATTTCGTAACATATTTCAATTTTATTATTCCCGTAAAGTAAGGAATTCTCCACCTATTGCCATCAATATATTTAAATTTAAATGATTAAATAAAATGTAGTCTAATATTTGTGGCGACTGCGCGTGCGCACAATGGCGTTCTTTTACGAGAGAAATGGCGGATAAAATATCCACCGCATCGTAGTGTGATCCTTGTTTATGACAATTAAAAAGAGGGACAATGGGGAAAATATCGCTTATGATGTTCTCACAATATATACTGTAATAGAAACATAAAAGAATGGATATATTAAAGAACTTCAACGGGTATTTGAGTGCGTTTGTAGTTTAGGTAACTTAATATTGCAACCGAAAATCGTTGTCTGCTTGGCTCAGGGGTAGCATTGCGGAACCTGGAGTGAATTTTGCATAGTTGAAAGACTCAGAATCACACCTCAGACATGTATTTTTATTTCCCAATTATTCTTTCTGGCTATTGGTAATACATTGTCGTAACATATTTTAATTTCATTATTCCCGTAGAGTAAGGAATTCTTCACGATATACGTTGCCATCTATATATTTAAATTTAAATGATGAAAAAAAAATACATTTGAGGCGACTGCGCGTGCGCACAATGACGTTCTTTCACGAGAGAATTGGCGGATAAAATATCCACCGCATCGTAGTGTGATCTTTGTTTATTGTCCCATATAAATAAGACTAACGCCGGATTACCCGTTGTGTGGAGGGCTGGGTTTGGTACTCATCGGCCAATGTGGTCTGCAACCTAACATACCTTGCTTGCTCTGCTACGTATATTTAGGGGTTAACATAACCTGTCTTTCTTTAGGGGAGTATTTCAGCTCTGTTGAGTGGTGACCAACCAATCCTACGTCCCTGTAGAGGTATTCGTGAAGAAATGTAAATGTATATTCTCACTTCTTACCAAGCATTGGTACTACGATGCTGCTTCACAATATGGTTCAAGTTGCTCAATCAATTCAGTCTTACTATTCAATCCATTCGTATATATATAATTAAATTAAATGAAAGACGATTTCATAAAAAACAACAACCGCCAAAATATATTCTTTAAAACAGAACAAATACAAATGTCAGATAGGCTAGAGGAAAGAACCAATCATTAAAAATATGCTCTAGGCAAATAATATTCTCCAATGGCGGCTAACAATGATACGCCGTTTGGCAACTAAAATGGGAATCTGAACCTTCAGGAAATCGCGTGATAAATACATTTCACCCAAAAATTAATTATTTCATAGTTGTTTCAAACTCGCGCTTCAGATGACAGTAGGGGGGTAGTAGGGGTTCTAGGCCACCCGGCGTTGCTCGGGCGGCATTCATATTAAATAATTAATAACTCTCGAACCCGTGGTCGGATGTTGACATATGAGGTGTCGTTGGACTCGGGCTGACGGGGGCTTTGCTATGGACCACTCATTTCAACCCCTAAATAAAACCTACCCCTACTAGGGGGTGAAATTGTAATTTTTTAGTGAAAGCCTTTTTTCAAATGGGACATGTATAAGGTGCGCTGCTAAAATGAACTTAAACGTGGTTGCCCATATCGCGCATGCGTTTTACGAGATGCCGCTATGGATGAACATTTTTGTTTTTGTTTTGTACGCATGCGCACTTGGGATTTTTGTAAGAGGGCGAGCTCTTTGAAAAAAATGATTGATAAGAAGGGGTTTTGGTGGTGAGGAGAGAGCCAGATAGTCGCCTACTTTCCTACGAAGTTTGCCGATATCTCTCAAACGCAAGGTCGGATTTGAACGTGTGACGTGTCAAATCGCTTGTCTCAAAGCCCTATATATGTTATTAATAGGTTAAAGTTTTGAGAATGAGGGAAACAGGCTTTTTGGGGTAAAACCATGATTTTAGACTTTTCCGATATCTCACGAATGCATGGTCGGATTTGGTCCTATGACGTGTCAAATGGCTTGTCCCGAAACCCTTTTTATTTTGGTAATAGGTTAAAGTTTTTGAGAATGAGGGAAACAGAATTTTTTGTTGTAAAACCGTGATTTTAGACTTTCTGTTATATTTCACAAACCAATAACGCCAGAGACGTATACGAGGGGTCGTAGGACTCGGGGTGACGCCCCTTTCCTCTCTCTTTTCGAATATAGTATTTATGTTTAAAAAAATGCGAAAGAGCCTAACGACACTTATGTTGAAAACATTTCAGTTTTTAAAACTTTTCTTAAATTTGTCTAAAATGTTCATGACGAGTGGTTGTAGATAGAAAGAGACGATACCACTGGACACGTGTTTCAACGAAGCTATTACTGGCCACGGTGGTGATATACCAATACAGTATTCGCTATTTCGATGAGACGGCGGGTCGAGGGTTCGTTTTCTGATTTTTCCTATGATGGAATTCCTAATTCCTAAACCCCCTGAAGGGGGTCTTTAACGTGTAAACGATTATGAGTGACATGACAAATGATAATTCCTTGATTCGATGAAGCTGGCTTTAGATAGAACAAACAGAACGTGGTTATATGTTGCTTGAAGTGAGTATAGAAAACAAACTTGCTGGGGCAGACTGACAGGATGTGGATGTTATTTGAGCTTACTGGAATGCATTGACTTGACAGGGCAATGAAAAAAGCACAGAGATGCTGAGGACACTTGAAGGTCAAACGACATGGCAACCATGGTGGGAGGGGGAAGCGAGGATGATGTCGCCGATCATGTTCAAGGGATGAATTTATATTTTGC
Source organism: Meconema thalassinum (assembly GCA_946902985.2). Classification (NCBI taxonomy): domain Eukaryota; kingdom Metazoa; phylum Arthropoda; class Insecta; order Orthoptera; family Tettigoniidae; genus Meconema; species Meconema thalassinum. The sequence goes on from OX336390.1 coordinate 348,558,186, forward strand.
GAAGCATTGTTCGGAGAGGGTCATGGGACGACTTGTTTTAAGGGTATTTATTTTTTCGATGTTTCCTATGGTGGACTCATTGATTGAAATAATCCAAAACTGCTAGGGCATGGCCTTGAGATTTTATAAACCGATAATGGGATTTTGACATACAAGATCCACTCAGAACTTGACATGATGTCATTCTTTTTATGGCTTATGAATTTCCCCAAAAAAGACCCAAAACAACAAGATCATGGACTTTTGCTTTTCTTAATATATTGCAAACCCATAATGTAAGATGTTTACTGTGAGTGACGAAATCTAGCTAGGAAAAGAAAGAATTATTGTAGGCTACATGTATGGTGACTGACACGTCTTTGACCATTGGAACTTGTTTTCAGATCTGACTGTAGTACATAGGGAGTATAGGTTGTAGGCATGGATTGACAAACGGTGCACACAAAATTCAATTTATCGATTCAAGAATTAAGAGTAGACTATCATTAATTAATTGGTTAAAGAGTGTAGCTAAAAATAAAAAAATGATGACTACATTAAACTAAACTGAACCAAGTCGAATCAAACCCAACCGAACCAAACCAAGCCTAAAGCAAACAAAAACCTAATCAAGAACAAGCCAAGGGCTTAAGTGTAAAACTTGTGGGGGAATGCAGTCATTGGCAATATCAAAAGAAAGGGATAACGCTTTATCTTTAGAGGGTAAGGTAAAGCTAGCGCATGGTGCTAATGCATATTCCCAAGTACATGAATCACACACACACAACTATCCTATGCTGTTTTTATAAGTTGACTGTTAAAACTTACTCAGTGGTTACTGAGCAAGATGGTCGCTTCACACAACAAGCTTTAAATACTTGAGGCTAATAATCTATAGACACACACACACACACTCGCTTGTTCTAAATTAACTGTCTTGCTGGCAGTGCTCACACAGTAGGCAAATGACAGAAATGCTTGGCTAACAGAAATACAATCATTTTCGATTGTCTAATGTTACCAGCTAACCATTACGTGCTATAGTGGTGAGCACATGTGCCTCTTGCACTGGAGATCGTAACTCGATTTCTAGCTCTAAGGCCTAGAATGAATCAAACTAAGAAAGAAGGGTATGGTGACGCAGTGGTTAAACTGTTAGCCTTTCACTAAGGTAGACTAGGGTTTGATTTTAGGTTAATATACATGTCATAAACAAACAAACAAACAAACAAAAAAAGCAGAGATAATGTTTAAAACTGATTACACTTGTCTCTTTTCAAATTATTACTTAGATTGCAAATACAAAGGTGGACTGGGTTTGATATTCAGTTAATGCTGCCTATCGCATACTAGCCTGTAAGAAAGCCAAACAAGCAAAAGGCGTAGGTAGAGCAGTGGTAAAATCGCTATGTGTAGAGAACTACCTAACGGTTTTATGAACTGGCAATGGTATGTCGCATAAACAGTGCAGGATACAATCCAGCAACCATAATTTGTATCTTGTGGAGCAGAGAAAACATATATATAGAGAAAGATATAGAAAGCTAGTGTATGTATGGGTAGCATTGATAATTTGACCAGAGAAAATACGATGAGGTAGGGTGGGGAGAGGGAGAATTAACACTTATATATGAATGAATGGTAAATAGTATTTTAGTTTTTTTCCCCCAATAGTTTTGTTTTTTAAATGCAGTGGTAGATAGTCGTTATTTTGTAAAACATTCTTACTTGCAGTAGTAATAAGACTCTATGGTTTCGCAAACACATAGATAGACTGTATTATTGCCATGGTCAAGCACTCACATTAAGATCATTTACAAAATCATAAAATGAAAAATAAAAAATCTTGTTTTGGAAATATCGTTTTTCAACATACACAAAATAAATATATAAAAAATTTGTAAACAGCAAAATGGAAAATCCATGGTCAAGCACTCACATTAAGATCATTTACAAAATCATAAAATGAAAAATAAAAATCTTGTTTTGGAAATATCGATTTTTTTCAACATACACAAAATAAATATATAAAAAATTTGTAAACAGCAAAATGGAAAATCCATGTTTCCATATAGACAAAATTTAAAAACCTTAAACGGACATTTAAGAAAATATATATAAATGGGAAATTGACAAATGTGTAAATATGAAAATGGAAAAATCCATGTTTCCATATCATGAAATTGAAAAACATCAAACTGTCATTTTAAAAAATGCAAATGGAAAATTGACAAATTGCAATGTGTGAAATGTGAAATTGAACAAATGGCTATCATTATTTAAAAAAAAAAAGAACATGGTGCTCTATGGTTGAGGTGTGAATCAAACCCTTTCTACTTATTTGGACCACCCGAGACTGAGTAGACTAGTTTAAGTTGTCATACCACTTTTAAAAGTTTGTGTTAAATCTAGGAATTGAACCCAAGAGCTTGTAGGGGAGATCAAAGGTTATAATATGTTAAACAGATAGCCTTGAATGAAGGGTGTGGTAGCTATATAGAGATGAGACGTTTCGCTCGGGGCAGGGAGGCATGGAGATCTGCATCAAACCAGTCAAAGGACTAAAGACTCAAACAACAACATGTACGTTCACCAAAATAATGTTGTGTAACGGTAAATGTTAGTCAACGAACAGTAATGCATTACTAAAACCCATGACACGATACCTAAGAGCTTTTCTAAAATGATTTTAAAATGCCTTTAACCCTATATTGAACACCCAGTTCACAAGACTCATAACTGCAATGTTATGGTAAAACAAAACAAAATCTATATTTCAAAACAAACAAGTGGTTTAGTCAATGTATACTGGAAAAAGTTTTGTAAACACTCAAGTCCTCAAGACCAATTAAATTAGTAACTGTCAGGTTGGCCGAGTGGTTAAGGTGTTTGACTTAAGATCAAATTTCTGTATAAGGAAGCAAGGGTTCGAATCCCTTACCTGACATAACTATTGCCTTAACATGGCTTGGCCACACTGTATTATTATGATACTCAGTACACAAACCATAGATATAGTGTATTGTTTAAGGCCACTCTCTTTCTGAACATAGTCAGAGACTGTTGATGGTTAACAATTGTATTAATAGTGGGACATGGGGATAGCAATTAAGAAAAAACAGCCAATACCCATACAATATTTTTATTCATTTTAGTTTTTTTTTACAATAGTTACACACTGAATACAACTTTTTATCTCTTTACCATTGTTTGATATAGATTTTAAACACAACGCTTGTTGTAGATCCTTTTACAACTTTCTCTAGGTACTCTTGTTCTTAAAAACTGGGGAAGCCGCAATGGTTTTATAGACATTAAACCCTCATTCTCTTCTTTTTCATCATTATCATCATCATTATTATAAATATTATCTTTATAATTATTATAGTCATTGTCACCATCATTATCATCATCATTATCATCCTCAACATCACTAGAACTATCCAATTCCATTTTTTCCTTTTCAAAAGGGATCTCTTGAAGAGTCTGTGTTGCTTTTGATAGTGTTACGGGTTTATTGAACGTTGACAACTGTCCTAACATGACTTTTTGAGGAGATAAATGTTTTTTCATAAGGAAGTCACTATGTTGAGTAACACTATGTTTTTGTCGGACTTGCTTTTTCTTGTTCTTTTGATCATGTTTTGTTAACACTAACGGTGTTTCATTTGGTATACCACATTGATGAGTACCCACACTTAAGACCTCACCATGTTTACTTTTTAGATGACCTAGACATTTTGTTGTTCTTTGTTTTGAGCACTGCCAAAATATGATGCCATTCGCATTTTCTCGCTTATAGTTATAAGAGTACCCATGATACAGGGCACGTGGTTTACCTTTATTGGTTATAGTATATTCCATAGTAGTCACTGACTTGTATAGTCGATCCGCCTACTACAAAGGTCTGAACACTTGTGGTGAAAGAATGATGTTGTGTTGACGTTTTATGCAGGATAATGTTGGTGGCATATGTGGGTGGCTTATGTTGATGACATGTGTTGTTGGCTGATTTTGGTGGCTTATGTTGATGGTTTATGGTGGTGGCTTATGTTGATGGCTTATGTTGGTGGCTTATGTTGATGACATATGTTGGTGACTTATGTTGATAGCTTATGTTGGTGGCTAATGTTGATGACATATGTTGTTGGCTTATGGTGGTGGCTTATGTTGATGGTATATGTTGCTGGCCTATGTTGATGGTTTATGTTAATGGCTTAGGTTAATATCTTAGGTTGATGGCATAAGTTGATGGCTTATGTTGGTGGCTTATGGTGGTGGCTTATGCTGGTGGCTTATGCTAGTGGCTTATGGTGGTGGTTTATGGTGGTGGCTTATGTTGATGACATATGTTGGTGGCTTAAGTTGGTGGCTTATGTTGGTGGCTTATGGTGGTGGCTTATGGTGGTGGGTTATGGTGGTGGATTATGGTGGCTTATAGTGGTGGCTTATGGTGGTGGTTTATGGTGGTGGCTTATGTTGATGACATATGTTGGTGGCTTATGGTGGCTTATGGTGGTGATTTATAGTGGTGGCCTATGTTGGTGGCTTATTTTTGGTGGTTTACGTTAATACCTTATTTGTAATGGCTTATTTGACAAGTTATTGTTGTCAATGTATTTAGAGGATTTTTCTCTTGGTTTTGGAAAGTATCTCAACTCTTTTTTATGGTAGCATAATGCTTACCGCCATGTTTGTAAGCAACAACAACACACTAAAATTCCAAGAATCCAAAGTACTCTAAGGTTAATGATTGTCTCTCAACTCCATTCAACGTCTAGTCAAAAAAACATTATATATTTTTCACATTTTACAAAAAAGGTAAATTGGGAAAGTAAGCTATATGTTTAAACTAAAAATCATATCAAATCATATGCTAACTCCAACACCTACGTCTATCCCAATCTCAGTCAAAAAAATATAATATTCTTCAAATTTTTCCAAAACAGTATTTGGAAAGTAGGCCATATTTTGAAAACTAATCATCCTATAAAGTCATATATATATATACTGAAACCAATGGCTTTTATATCCTTAATCTTAAGAACAAAATATGGAATTTTTGACATTTTTTCCAAAAATGTTCATTTTAAAACGGGGCTATATTTTGGAAACTAGGAATTTTACAAGAAAGTTTGTTTAACGTAAATGGCAGGTATTTACCCCCACTACCCGCAAACCAAGTCCCAGGTCTCTGGGGAAAAATCCAAAAAAAGTTCAATTTGGAAAGTAGGCAATATTTTGAAAACTAATCATCCTAAAAAGTCATATATAGACTCAAACCAATGGCTTTTATGTCCTTAATTGGTAGAACAAAACTTAACATTTTTTCAGTTTTTCCAAAAAAGTCCAATTTTCAAAAATTGTCTATATTTTGGGAACTAAGAATTTTACAAAAAAGTTTGTTTAACGAAAATGAAAGGTCTTTACCCCCCTCTACCCAAAACATAAATTTCAGGTCCCTAGGACAAAAACTGTGCAGTATATATATATATATTTTTTTTGGGGAGGGGGTCTATATTCACTTTACCTCTCCACTTTACAAGATGGCGGCCATAGCTTAACTTAACCTAGCCTAACCTAACCTGACCTACGAGGTGTGATCAAAAAGTTCCAAAAATGTGGCTGCAACTTAACCAAACCTAGCCTAGCCTAACCTAACCTCCCTGTTGACTAGCCCCCTTTGGACGGGTCCTTTTTGAAGGGAGTCATTTTTTTACGTGTCCCGGAGGACGGGTCCTTGTTGACGGGTCCCTGTGGCGGGTCCTTTGGACTGATCCCTATGGACTGGCCTTGCATTTTATCCAAATTATGTCAAAGGGGACCCGCCACTGGGACCCGTCAACAAGGACCCGTCCTCCGGGACACGTAAAAAAAATGACTCCCTTCAAAAAGGACCCGTCCAAAGGGGGCTAGTCAACAGGGAGGTTAGGTTAGGCTAGGCTAGGTTTGGTTAAGTTGCAGCCACATTTTTGGAACTTTTTGATCACACCTCGTAGGTCAGGTTAGGTTAGGCTAGGTTAAGTTAAGCTATGGCCGCCATCTTGTAAAGTGGGGAGGTAAAGTGAATATAGACCCCCTCCCCAAAAAAAATATATATATATATACTGCACAGTTTTTGTCCTAGGGACCTGAAATTTATGTTTTGGGTAGAGGGGGGTAAAGACCTTTCATTTTCGTTAAACAAACTTTTTTGTAAAATTCTTAGTTCCCAAAATATAGACAATTTTTGAAAATTGGACTTTTTTGGAAAAACTGAAAAAATGTTAAGTTTTGTTCTACCAATTAAGGACATAAAAGCCATTGGTTTGAGTCTATATATGACTTTTTAGGATGATTAGTTTTCAAAATATTGCCTACTTTCCAAATTGAACTTTTTTTGGATTTTTCCCCAGAGACCTGGGACTTGGTTTGCGGGTAGTGGGGGTAAATACCTGCCATTTACGTTAAACAAACTTTCTTGTAAAATTCCTAGTTTCCAAAATATAGCCCCGTTTTAAAATGAACATTTTTGGAAAAAATGTCAAAAATTCCATATTTTGTTCTTAAGATTAAGGATATAAAAGCCATTGGTTTCAGTATATATATATATGACTTTATAGGATGATTAGTTTTCAAAATATGGCCTACTTTCCAAATACTGTTTTGGAAAAATTTGAAGAATATTATATTTTTTTGACTGAGATTGGGATAGACGTAGGTGTTGGAGTTAGCATATGATTTGATATGATTTTTAGTTTAAACATATAGCTTACTTTCCCAATTTACCTTTTTTGTAAAATGTGAAAAATATATAATGTTTTTTTGACTAGACGTTGAATGGAGTTGAGAGACAATCATTAACCTTAGAGTACTTTGGATTCTTGGAATTTTAGTGTGTTGTTGTTGCTTACAAACATGGCGGTAAGCATTATGCTACCATAAAAAAGAGTTGAGATACTTTCCAAAACCAAGAGAAAAATCCTCTAAATACATTGACAACAATAACTTGTCAAATAAGCCATTACAAATAAGGTATTAACGTAAACCACCAAAAATAAGCCACCAACATAGGCCACCACTATAAATCACCACCATAAGCCACCATAAGCCACCAACATATGTCATCAACATAAGCCACCACCATAAACCACCACCATAAGCCACCACTATAAGCCACCATAATCCACCACCATAACCCACCACCATAAGCCACCACCATAAGCCACCAACATAAGCCACCAACTTAAGCCACCAACATATGTCATCAACATAAGCCACCACCATAAACCACCACCATAAGCCACTAGCATAAGCCACCAGCATAAGCCACCACCATAAGCCACCAACATAAGCCATCAACTTATGCCATCAACCTAAGATATTAACCTAAGCCATTAACATAAACCATCAACATAGGCCAGCAACATATACCATCAACATAAGCCACCACCATAAGCCAACAACATATGTCATCAACATTAGCCACCAACATAAGCTATCAACATAAGTCACCAACATATGTCATCAACATAAGCCACCAACATAAGCCATCAACATAAGCCACCACCATAAACCATCAACATAAGCCACCAAAATCAGCCAACAACACATGTCATCAACATAAGCCACCCACATATGCCACCAACATTATCCTGCATAAAACGTCAACACAACATCATTCTTTCACCACAAGTGTTCAGACCTTTGTAGTAGGCGGATCGACTATACAAGTCAGTGACTACTATGGAATATACTATAACCAATAAAGGTAAACCACGTGCCCTGTATCATGGGTACTCTTATAACTATAAGCGAGAAAATGCGAATGGCATCATATTTTGGCAGTGCTCAAAACAAAGAACAACAAAATGTCTAGGTCATCTAAAAAGTAAACATGGTGAGGTCTTAAGTGTGGGTACTCATCAATGTGGTATACCAAATGAAACACCGTTAGTGTTAACAAAACATGATCAAAAGAACAAGAAAAAGCAAGTCCGACAAAAACATAGTGTTACTCAACATAGTGACTTCCTTATGAAAAAACATTTATCTCCTCAAAAAGTCATGTTAGGACAGTTGTCAACGTTCAATAAACCCGTAACACTATCAAAAGCAACACAGACTCTTCAAGAGATCCCTTTTGAAAAGGAAAAAATGGAATTGGATAGTTCTAGTGATGTTGAGGATGATAATGATGATGATAATGATGGTGACAATGACTATAATAATTATAAAGATAATATTTATAATAATGATGATGATAATGATGAAAAAGAAGAGAATGAGGGTTTAATGTCTATAAAACCATTGCGGCTTCCCCAGTTTTTAAGAACAAGAGTACCTAGAGAAAGTTGTAAAAGGATCTACAACAAGCGTTGTGTTTAAAATCTATATCAAACAATGGTAAAGAGATAAAAAGTTGTATTCAGTGTGTAACTATTGTAAAAAAAAACTAAAATGAATAAAAATATTGTATGGGTATTGGCTGTTTTTTCTTAATTGCTATCCCCATGTCCCACTATTAATACAATTGTTAACCATCAACAGTCTCTGACTATGTTCAGAAAGAGAGTGGCCTTAAACAATACACTATATCTATGGTTTGTGTACTGAGTATCATAATAATACAGTGTGGCCAAGCCATGTTAAGGCAATAGTTATGTCAGGTAAGGGATTCGAACCCTTGCTTCCTTATACAGAAATTTGATCTTAAGTCAAACACCTTAACCACTCGGCCAACCTGACAGTTACTAATTTAATTGGTCTTGAGGACTTGAGTGTTTACAAAACTTTTTCCAGTATACATTGACTAAACCACTTGTTTGTTTTGAAATATAGATTTTGTTTTGTTTTACCATAACATTGCAGTTATGAGTCTTGTGAACTGGGTGTTCAATATAGGGTTAAAGGCATTTTAAAATCATTTTAGAAAAGCTCTTAGGTATCGTGTCATGGGTTTTAGTAATGCATTACTGTTCGTTGACTAACATTTACCGTTACACAACATTATTTTGGTGAACGTACATGTTGTTGTTTGAGTCTTTAGTCCTTTGACTGGTTTGATGCAGATCTCCATGCCTCCCTGCCCCGAGCGAAACGTCTCATCTCTATATAGCTACCACACCCTTCATTCAAGGCTATCTGTTTAACATATTATAACCTTTGATCTCCCCTACAAGCTCTTGGGTTCAATTCCTAGATTTAACACAAACTTTTAAAAGTGGTATGACAACTTAAACTAGTCTACTCAGTCTCGGGTGGTCCAAATAAGTAGAAAGGGTTTGATTCACACCTCAACCATAGAGCACCATGTTCTTTTTTTTTTTAAATAATGATAGCCATTTGTTCAATTTCACATTTCACACATTGCAATTTGTCAATTTTCCATTTGCATTTTTTAAAATGACAGTTTGATGTTTTTCAATTTTATGATATGGAAACATGGATTTTTCCATTTTCATATTTACACATTTGTCAATTTCCCATTTATATATATTTTCTTAAATGTCCGTTTAAGGTTTTTAAATTTTGTCTATATGGAAACATGGATTTTCCATTTTGCTGTTTACAAATTTTTTATATATTTATTTTGTGTATGTTGAAAAAAATCGATATTTCCAAAACAAGATTTTTATTTTTCATTTTATGATTTTGTAAATGATCTTAATGTGAGTGCTTGACCATGGATTTTCCATTTTGCTGTTTACAAATTTTTTATATATTTATTTTGTGTATGTTGAAAAACGATATTTCCAAAACAAGATTTTTTATTTTTCATTTTATGATTTTGTAAATGATCTTAATGTGAGTGCTTGACCATGGCAATAATACAGTCTATCTATGTGTTTGCGAAACCATAGAGTCTTATTACTACTGCAAGTAAGAATGTTTTACAAAATAACGACTATCTACCACTGCATTTAAAAAACAAAACTATTGGGGGAAAAAAACTAAAATACTATTTACCATTCATTCATATATAAGTGTTAATTCTCCCTCTCCCCACCCTACCTCATCGTATTTTCTCTGGTCAAATTATCAATGCTACCCATACATACACTAGCTTTCTATATCTTTCTCTATATATATGTTTTCTCTGCTCCACAAGATACAAATTATGGTTGCTGGATTGTATCCTGCACTGTTTATGCGACATACCATTGCCAGTTCATAAAACCGTTAGGTAGTTCTCTACACATAGCGATTTTACCACTGCTCTACCTACGCCTTTTGCTTGTTTGGCTTTCTTACAGGCTAGTATGCGATAGGCAGCATTAACTGAATATCAAACCCAGTCCACCTTTGTATTTGCAATCTAAGTAATAATTTGAAAAGAGACAAGTGTAATCAGTTTTAAACATTATCTCTGCTTTTTTTGTTTGTTTGTTTGTTTGTTTATGACATGTATATTAACCTAAAATCAAACCCTAGTCTACCTTAGTGAAAGGCTAACAGTTTAACCACTGCGTCACCATACCCTTCTTTCTTAGTTTGATTCATTCTAGGCCTTAGAGCTAGAAATCGAGTTACGATCTCCAGTGCAAGAGGCACATGTGCTCACCACTATAGCACGTAATGGTTAGCTGGTAACATTAGACAATCGAAAATGATTGTATTTCTGTTAGCCAAGCATTTCTGTCATTTGCCTACTGTGTGAGCACTGCCAGCAAGACAGTTAATTTAGAACAAGCGAGTGTGTGTGTGTGTGTCTATAGATTATTAGCCTCAAGTATTTAAAGCTTGTTGTGTGAAGCGACCATCTTGCTCAGTAACCACTGAGTAAGTTTTAACAGTCAACTTATAAAAACAGCATAGGATAGTTGTGTGTGTGTGATTCATGTACTTGGGAATATGCATTAGCACCATGCGCTAGCTTTACCTTACCCTCTAAAGATAAAGCGTTATCCCTTTCTTTTGATATTGCCAATGACTGCATTCCCCCACAAGTTTTACACTTAAGCCCTTGGCTTGTTCTTGATTAGGTTTTTGTTTGCTTTAGGCTTGGTTTGGTTCGGTTGGGTTTGATTCGACTTGGTTCAGTTTAGTTTAATGTAGTCATCATTTTTTTATTTTTAGCTACACTCTTTAACCAATTAATTAATGATAGTCTACTCTTAATTCTTGAATCGATAAATTGAATTTTGTGTGCACCGTTTGTCAATCCATGCCTACAACCTATACTCCCTATGTACTACAGTCAGATCTGAAAACAAGTTCCAATGGTCAAAGACGTGTCAGTCACCATACATGTAGCCTACAATAATTCTTTCTTTTCCTAGCTAGATTTCGTCACTCACAGTAAACATCTTACATTATGGGTTTGCAATATATTAAGAAAAGCAAAAGTCCATGATCTTGTTGTTTTGGGTCTTTTTTGGGGAAATTCATAAGCCATAAAAAGAATGACATCATGTCAAGTTCTGAGTGGATCTTGTATGTCAAAATCCCATTATCGGTTTATAAAATCTCAAGGCCATGCCCTAGCAGTTTTGGATTATTTCAATCAATGAGTCCACCATAGGAAACATCGAAAAAATAAATACCCTTAAAACAAGTCGTCCCATGACCCTCTCCGAACAATGCTTCGCAAAATATAAATTCATCCCTTGAACATGATCGGCGACATCATCCTCGCTTCCCCCTCCCACCATGGTTGCCATGTCGTTTGACCTTCAAGTGTCCTCAGCATCTCTGTGCTTTTTTCATTGCCCTGTCAAGTCAATGCATTCCAGTAAGCTCAAATAACATCCACATCCTGTCAGTCTGCCCCAGCAAGTTTGTTTTCTATACTCACTTCAAGCAACATATAACCACGTTCTGTTTGTTCTATCTAAAGCCAGCTTCATCGAATCAAGGAATTATCATTTGTCATGTCACTCATAATCGTTTACACGTTAAAGACCCCCTTCAGGGGGTTTAGGAATTAGGAATTCCATCATAGGAAAAATCAGAAAACGAACCCTCGACCCGCCGTCTCATCGAAATAGCGAATACTGTATTGGTATATCACCACCGTGGCCAGTAATAGCTTCGTTGAAACACGTGTCCAGTGGTATCGTCTCTTTCTATCTACAACCACTCGTCATGAACATTTTAGACAAATTTAAGAAAAGTTTTAAAAACTGAAATGTTTTCAACATAAGTGTCGTTAGGCTCTTTCGCATTTTTTTAAACATAAATACTATATTCGAAAAGAGAGAGGAAAGGGGCGTCACCCCGAGTCCTACGACCCCTCGTATACGTCTCTGGCGTTATTGGTTTGTGAAATATAACAGAAAGTCTAAAATCACGGTTTTACAACAAAAAATTCTGTTTCCCTCATTCTCAAAAACTTTAACCTATTACCAAAATAAAAAGGGTTTCGGGACAAGCCATTTGACACGTCATAGGACCAAATCCGACCATGCATTCGTGAGATATCGGAAAAGTCTAAAATCATGGTTTTACCCCAAAAAGCCTGTTTCCCTCATTCTCAAAACTTTAACCTATTAATAACATATATAGGGCTTTGAGACAAGCGATTTGACACGTCACACGTTCAAATCCGACCTTGCGTTTGAGAGATATCGGCAAACTTCGTAGGAAAGTAGGCGACTATCTGGCTCTCTCCTCACCACCAAAACCCCTTCTTATCAATCATTTTTTTCAAAGAGCTCGCCCTCTTACAAAAATCCCAAGTGCGCATGCGTACAAAACAAAAACAAAAATGTTCATCCATAGCGGCATCTCGTAAAACGCATGCGCGATATGGGCAACCACGTTTAAGTTCATTTTAGCAGCGCACCTTATACATGTCCCATTTGAAAAAAGGCTTTCACTAAAAAATTACAATTTCACCCCCTAGTAGGGGTAGGTTTTATTTAGGGGTTGAAATGAGTGGTCCATAGCAAAGCCCCCGTCAGCCCGAGTCCAACGACACCTCATATGTCAACATCCGACCACGGGTTCGAGAGTTATTAATTATTTAATATGAATGCCGCCCGAGCAACGCCGGGTGGCCTAGAACCCCTACTACCCCCCTACTGATGACGCCAGATAAACTGCAGTATTCAGACGGGCAGTTAATATTTCAATTCTGACCAATCCAAACAAATGACGATCAGCCATAGAATACAATTATTTTGGCGGCGAGAAAATAATATTGGCAAGATATAACCATAACTTAGGTCAAATATAGAATAATGGGCCTAGATTAAAATAAAACAAATCACCACAAGAATGAAAGGAATTCTGGCTATACTAGCCTCGTAGATAAAACATAATGCCGCAACTTCGTTAAAGCATATTAGCCAGACGACACCTGACTATGGATTCAATAACTCAAATAATAAAATTATAATATGATCCGGAAACACTCCGAAACCGCTGCGACTAGAAATATCACAATATTCTTCATTACCTCGTATATCCAACGACGCGTTTATGGCCACCGCGGCCTGGCCTACGGAACACTTCCGACCAATTCAGGTCCCCATAGTTGAATGCTTGTCTCTCACCTTTGGTTTCTACCAGCACCCCTGTTGCTGCTTGCATATGCGCAGTGAACAGAAGTTCTAGCAGAAACAAATGAAAAGCCGTGCACGTATTACGCGTTGCCAACCGTTGCAAAAACACACAAGCACCTTACCCAAAGAGCTACAACTCAAGTTAGAGAAATTTAAGTTGGCATTTTCATGACATTATGAGATGTTACATGTCCATTGGTTCTTCGACTACAATGCACAATTAGAAGTACAAGATACATAAAACATGCCACAGAAGTGGTACAGCACCATCATAGTAAATATACAATAATTTTCAATTACATGCAACTTTCCAGGTATTGACATGCACAATTACAATTCCAAATATTTTCAGTGGCATGCAGTAGCAATAGTCTACTGGCATGCATTTTTAAATTCATTTAAGGGGAAGCTAATAATTCTTTATTTCTTCTTTTTCCTAATACGGGGTTTGAAAATTAAAATCTTGAAGTAAGCAACGAAGTTTTTAGACGAAATACGACGCCGGCCGACAGGACACGAGGGCTCCCGACGGGCCACGGAGAGGGCCGACAGCAGGGTTTGAAGAATGGGTCAATTTCAATTGGCACAGTTCTCCCTCTGTGAAAGCTCAACCAGGGGTTCAGCAGTTGATTTCGCAGGGCGCATGCAAGGCATGGGTAGGGCTCACCGACTGACAGACTGTCATGTCTGTCACAGCTAGGCATCTTCACGTTGTGGTAGCAGGCACCTCCACTCCGACCAGCAGAATGGCAGACACCTCCGCCAGATGTTAGTTCGTGTATGGTGACAGCAGCTAGAGCTCTTTGCTACCGCCACCCAAGATGAAAGGCAACTAGAACACAATCAAAACACAGCAGAAGGGAGCACCACCAAACATTGCACCATGGTTAGATCTTATCACCAGTCACCATGTCGCACAGTGTGTCGAATCCCAATTCTAGGTGGAAAAAATTAATAACTTCGTTAATAGTGGTGGGATTCTATTAAAAGTTGGCCGCTGTATTCATTTATGGCATCGTTTAAAGTGTACGATCTTCGGGGGTAAATATATAGGGGTGAGGGGTAAGGTGTGGTGTAAAAAATGACCGAATGCAACACAAGAATCATCCATTTTTGGTAGTAAAAATCACGATTCGGATGTGTATATGATAGTTTATGACAGTGGTAAGCATACTATTTAAAACTGGATAAAATATGAATAACAATGAGACTTTCAGTCTAGTATTCTTGTTACACCTTATTTGAGGGAATAGACGAAGTCACTGTATCCAGTTGGCAATCATCCAGATTTAAAAAAGTATATTAAATTGTTATTAAACATAGAACAACGAAATTTGCACAAAAAATAACATTTATTTTCTAAAAATAAAAAAATATTCGTCAAAATCATACAAACAATTTCTTTATAACAAATTGTCATTTTACATTTCTGTTAATGACGTAGTTTTAGTACACATACTTCACACACGAAAACAATATTATTTCTCTAGAAAAGCATGGAAATAAAGACAACTTATATTAGGCCTATTTCTCCTATTGCAAATAAAAAGAAATCGTCCATTCGTCAAGTAATATTCTCATTAATCTCCCTCTCCTTAATAATAACAAAATGTCTAATGTTCATTCGTCTTCTGATTCTTCTGTAGAGTCCAGAGCATCGTAGTCATTCCTATACGGGTCTTCATAATTTGATGTCAAAGTTCCATGGGGGTCATTAAGTAACTCAATAGCTTCCATAGGTAGATCACCTATGTACGTGGCATTGTTCTTCCTGCACTCTCCCATTTTTGTTAATATTATGAGATATCAACTAAATTTTGTTTCTTAGCTCCTGCACCTGAGTGTCAGTAAGAGTTGTAGGATCAAATTTATTCATAACATATTGAAATATGACGTCTGTACGCCCCTATTTACGACACGACCGCCATGCGTTGAAAAATTCTTCTCACGGTAATGACCACATAGTCAATGAAAATAAGAAAATAAACCATCATGCACATTCGTGCGCAACCAAACCACTACAGATCCCGAATCTACATTAAATTTCCTATCGAATGACCTTTTAAGTAAAGTGGCACTATGAGGCACTCATAAAGTAAATAATTTATTTAGTGCAGAAAGCTTGTATTACGCACAAAATTGCGAACACTTAGGGCCTACCTCTTTCCACTATTCCATGAGCCGCAGAAGACAACACCTCGTTGAACTCACTAGAATCACAACGTTCGGTTCACTCCGACACCTCCTATCTAATGACGTGATAACTGCCAGGAAGACGTTTCAGCACCTATAACCTCCCTCCTACGCACCAGAGAGCGGAAAGGAAGACCGAAGGTCACCATGTGGTTTTTTCACTGTCGAATGAGCCAGTTTTCGCTTTCATTTGGGACAGTGAATTTTTTCCACCTAGATATGGGATTCGACACATTGTGTGTCGTTGCATTCCATCCGCTAGAACGCGCACTAATCGCATACCTTCGAAGAACTTTATTATCGAATTTTACTCCCGTGACAACTTGGTCACATTTCAAGTATCTTCTTCAATGGGTACTGGAGCAGGTTAGCAACTTCCAGAACAAGCTTTCGGTCAGAAGACTTTAGTCAAGTAATTAAATTTTAACAACAAAAGGGGGCATAGGAAACGAACATCACATTCCAATATTCGGGCAAAGAAAATCAAGTTTCCCACCAAAATCCTGCGTTCACATTCTAATATGAATTAATTAATGGGGTTCGAAACGTGCTTAAATCACATAACCTCTCAATGACATGGTGACTTTGGCTCTCAAGTAAATTAATTAATTAATTAAAGTTACAAGGTACCACAATACCTTCCGGTAAGTTCCAGACAATACAGGTATATTGAATTGATTGACCTTATAGGCTCAAACACACAGGCTTCAGCATGGCTTTAAACTTTACATGTGACCACTCGTAGCAGACGCAGAACCGAACCAACACAGTCCAACAAGCTTACCAGCAACAAATTTTCAAAATTAAAACATCACTTCACCAGGACAACTCACACCAGAAACCCTACTTCCATGGCACGATCACAACACTCAGTCAGCATAGACAATCATTAACTCCAATCAAGAGATGACCACATAAGCCATAACCTCCGATCATCAACCTAATCCTCATTCAACACCAAACAATCCACTCAACGCCCAGTCAATAACTCAATCAACAATCCGCTCAACCATCTTCTAAATATCACAGTGCTGCTCAACTTCGCACCATGACCAACCTTCACAGCCCATTATTTCACAGTCAGCACACTCACTTCATGCACCGAACCTTAGTGTAACCAATTCTGACACACAGTCAACTCCTTAACAGTGCAACCAATCAGCACCAATTCATCACAGGTAGCAAGACTACTACCAACTTTCCAATAGGTCACTCAATGCAACCAACTAACCATCTCTTTACCTCGCCACAGAAACAACTACTCAGTAAGAAGTTCCCACGATTCGTCCGTCAAAGCAGACAATAAAATATTTTAAATTTACCCCCCTTAATATCTTCTAATATTTCCAATTGCTAAAACGAAACTGGCTCGAAACAGCTGCCACCATGCCTCGACGATAGGAAGTAATCACCTGCATATACTTCGCAACGTTAATATCCACCTGCATACACTTCGCAACGTTAATCTTCAGGGAATGAACATCCTGGAATACATTTTATCCTCGGGGAATTGACCATCCAGGAATTCAACTGAGTCACTATCAGCAACTAACCGTCCGTAGGTGCCAATGACGTCTGTACAACCAGACAAAAGTTAAATTTTCCCAACTAATCAATTCCAGAACCAGACCTTCCGTCGAACTCCAAACTTCCTCCAGCCATCCTGCAAATCCACAGTTCACCACAGAAAGCATACTAAGCTTCATAACATTCCGGCCTTCGAACTCCGAATAGAGAAACTTCCAGTCGTCTTCAGAAACTGGCCTAAACACCTGCCACGTGTCGCAGCGAAAGGAAAACATCTGCCTGCATATACTTCACACGAAGTACCCACCTGCATATACCTCCCATGAAGTATCTTAATTAAAATCAATAGGCACCACTCGACAAACCATCTCGCATCATCAGGGAATAATCATCCTGGAATTCACTATCCTGGATTTCAGGGAACCACCCTCCTGAATCCAACTCGACGAACTAACTCACTCCCATATCTACCTAACCGTAACAAGGACCAAGATTAGCTAGCACTATTCCCCATAAAACAGTACCAACCAATGAGGAACCAAAACAACAACAAATACCAACTAGGTACTATCAAAATGACAACAAGAAAATACCCTTGATAATGCTTCTCAAATATCGACACAGTAGTACCGACCAAGAAACCCTAACCACTTACCTTCTAATATTTCCACAGAAATACCAAGCTAGACAATAAACACTACCAAGTACCAGCACAATAGTACCGACAAGCACACCTAGATACAGAAATACCCATAAGAGTACTTACCAAATAAGGACACTAAATTTACAACAACAAGAATTGCCAATACTCACTCAGAATACCAACTTAACAACAAGTACTCACACCGAGCAACAAGTACCAAGAAGGCACTTAACACACCTGAAATAAAAACAAACAAAATATACCCTCAAACACTAAAACGTACGACGTACGACCATTACCAGCCCGAACGACATCAAGAGTCAGAAGAGCATAGCAATGTCGACATCACCAACCCTCACTGAAAGCACCAGAATCATAACAAACAGAGACTGGGTACTTCCGCTAGGTTGGTATCACTTCATCAGCAGCACCTTAACTAACTCTAACTCCCCAAAAGACACCACTGCTCAACACAGCCATGTCACCAAACAAAACTAACAAATACCAACCACAGTTAGTACGAGAGAACGAAATATTCTACAAGAAAACCAAATATCCACACAGGATATCGAGTACCAATCAGACAAGGCACTCACACTCACTAAGTAAAAATAAATTAGCCCTTAAAATAACCTTGATGAACGGGATACTCCAGCCCAAGCAACATTAAGGGTCAGAGAGAGCGCAGAATGCCCGACATCAACACCACCAAACCACCCACTACTCCTGAGGCGCATGTAACGCCCTAACTTCTCACCACAGCAAACACACTAGCACTCACGCCAATATCATTCACACATGTCCAGGCACGTTCTTCTTCACCCGCCAAATCAAAATTTCGAAGTTGAACCTAAATAAAATTTTCAATTTTCACAATTAACCAACTGAAGATCAAAACCTCTCCACGATTAAGCAATAGTACACCACGATAATCGCTTCTTAGCACCCACTTGTTTCTGACACCATGTCCTCGACATCACATTGCACTGAACAGCCGATCATGGAAGTACCAACCTCACAGCTGATGCAACACTTAACCTCAACAAGAAGGAATCTCAATCCCCGAAATGATTTAGAACCTGGAAAATTCTCCGCTGAAAATGAAATCTGCAGCTGCACCACTGCTAACCTGAAATAAAATTTCAAGAAATTTCCCATCACCCGACCAAGATCAACTCTTCATAACACTGCACTCGCTGCTGTAGGCACTTACAGTACACAACCGAAGTTCACCTGCACGTTCACTGAAAGTACATAAGACCGTTGTACTACTAAAATCAGGTTACAACTCAGCACTACCCACCTGAGCACAGGCGTTTACTCACAACCAAATTGATAACTCTCCTCCAGATGACTTTAGTATCACTCGGCAATTCACCGGAACTACTATTTTCACGACATCACTTTGGCAACACTGCCAGGAATATTTTGACACGGTACAATGCAGCACTTTTCCAATCAATAAGAACTTTGAACAGCAGAAAGAAGCTATGAGCTCTTTGCTTGCCAACTGCGCAGAGGTAAAATAGTTACTACTTAAATATAACACTGTATTATCTGGGCTCACCTCGCGATCTCCTGCAGCACCAACACCATCGAGATAACCAAACATAGGCCAACAGCCAAGCCAACACCATCAATTGAGAAATCATATGCCCTTGAGTGCCCGTTATCCAACTGGACTTGACTCGTCTCTTGCACATACACGTACAAGAGAATGCCAGCAACGCTTAGAACCCGTACATTAGCATGAAAACAAGAACACAATACATCCATTAGTAATAACACAGGTTAGACCCCTACCTAACTGATTAAGTTAATATTAAATGTTAAAACTTTGCCCGTAACTCTCCGCCACTTTAAGTTATGTTTAACAAGATCTGCCGGCTGCAGAAAATCGAAAACCACGATCTATAGCTACCATCATTCTGTCCCATATAAATAAGACTAACGCCGGATTACCCGTTGTGTGGAGGGCTGGGTTTGGTACTCATCGGCCAATGTGGTCTGCAACCTAACATACCTTGCTTGCTCTGCTACGTGTATTTAGGGGTTAACATAACCTGTCTTTCTTTAAGGGAGTATTTCAGCTCTGTTGAGTGCTGACCAACCAATCCTACGTCCCTGTAGAGGTATTCGTGAAGAAATGCAAATGTATATTCTCACTTCTTACCATGCATTGGTACTACGATGCTGCTTCACAATATGGTTCAAGTTGCTCAATCAATTCAGTCTTACTATTCAATCCATGTGTCGTATATATATATAATTAAATTAAATGAAAGACGATTTCATAAAAAACAACAACCGCCAAAATATATTCTTTAAAACAGAACAAATACAAATATCAGACAGGCTAGAGGAAAGAACCAATCATTAAAGATATGCTCTAGGCAAATAATATTCTCCAATGGCGGCTAACAATGATACGCCGTTTGGCAACCTTGCATCCAAGCACTAAAATGGGAATCTGAACCTTCAGGAAATCGTGTGATAAATACATTTCACCCAAAAATTAATTATTTCATAGTTGTTTCAAACTCGCGCTTCAGATGACGCCAGTTAAACTGCAGTATTCAGACGGGCAGTTAATATTTCAATTCTGACCAATCCAAACAAATGACGATCAGCCATAAAATACAATTATTTTGGGGGCGAGAAAATAATATTGGCAAGATATAACCATAACTTAGGTCAAATATAGAATAATGGGCCTAGATTAAAATAAAACAAATCACCACAAGAATGAAAGGAATTCTGGCTATACTAGCCTCGTAGATAAAACATAATGCCGCAACTTCGTTAAAGCATATTAGCCAGACGACACCTGACTATGAATTCAATAACTCAAATAATAAAATTATAATATGATCCGGAAACACTCCGAAACCGCTGCGAATAGAAATATCACAATATTCTTCATTACCTCGTATATCCAACGACGCGTTTATGGCCACCGAGGCCTGGCCTACGGAACACTTCCGACCAATTCAGGTCCCCATAGTTGAATGCTTGTCTCTCACCTTTGGTTTCTACCAGCACCCCTGTTGCTGCTTGCATATGCGCAGTGAACAGAAGTTCTAGCAGAAACAAATGAAAAGCCGTGCGCGTATTACGCGTTGCAAACCGTTGCAAAAACACACAAGCACCTTACCCAAAGAGCTTCAACTCAAGTTAGAGAAATTTAAGTTGGCATTTTCATGACATTATGAGATGTTACATGCCCATTGGTTCATCGACTACAATGCACAATTAGAAGTACAAGATACATAAAACATGCCACAGAAGTGGTACAGCACCATCATAGTAAATATACAATAATTTTCAATTACATGCAACTTTCCAGGTATTGACATGCTCAATTACAATTCCAAATATTTTCAGTGGCATGCAGTAGCAATAGTCTACTGGCATGCATTTTTAAATTCATTTAAGGGGAAGCTAATAATTCTTTATTTCTTCTTTTTCCTAATACGGGGTTTGAAAATTAAAATCTTGAAGTAAGCAACGACGTTTTTAGACGAAATACGACGCCGGCCGACAGGACACGAGGGCTCCCGACGGGCCACGGAGAGGGCCGACAGCAGGGTTTGAAGATTGGGTCAATTTCAATTGGCACATTTATGACAATTAAAAAGAGGGAAAACATCGCATATGACGTTCTCCCGATATATACTGGAATAGATACATAAAAGGAGAGATATATTGAAGAACTTCAACAGACATTTGAGTGCGTTTGTTGTTTAAGTAACTTAATATTGCAATTGAAGTCCACTGTCAGGATGGCTCAGGGTAGCATTGCGGACCACGGAATTAGTTTCTGCATGATCGAAGGAGTACGAATCCCCCTTCAGACATTATTTTTATTTCGCAATTATTCTTTCTGGCTATTGGTAATACATTGTCTTAACATATTTTATTTTGTCGCCTCCGTAGCGTAGCGGTCAGCATGGTTAGCTGACGCCCCGGAGGTCCTGGGTTCGATTCCCGGCTCTGCCACGAAATTTGAAAAGTGGTATGAGGACTGGAACGGGGTCTCCTCAGCCTCGGGTGGTCCAAATGAGTATAGTGGGTTCGATTCCCACCTCAGCCATCCTCGAAGTGGTTTTCCGTGGTTTCCCACTTCGTCTTCGGGCAAATGCCGCGATGGTACTGCCCCCGTAAATTGAATTATATTGAGACCACGGTGGCTGTATTGGCAAATATGAATAAAGTTATGGATGTCATAGTTGTGACGTGTATATTCATGACGTAGGCACGGATGACGCAGAATTCATGCAAGTAGGCTGGTTGAGCTGAGATTCTTGGTGACGTCATGATTTTGTTCGAGAAAGATCTCAGATTTACGACGCAGTCGCAGGAAACAAGGTATTGTGCTAAGGAAGAAGATACGCTATTGGAGGAGAGACTCGAACCAATGAACGATAGTTTGGAAGGAAGACGGAGATTGCTGAAACTACGATATTTGATTACTTTTGGCATGCAGATTTGTGGAAATCTATTTTCAGTTATGGCATTGATTTGGAATTTTGAAGAAATTAATTTTGAGTTTTTGAAATTTGAAAATCCGTCAAGTATAGCCAAAGTTAAAACTTCTAGCAATGACGGAGCAACAGGCTATGGAAGGGATGGATACGCCCCTTAAGAAGTTGATAAAAGGTCGTGCACAGGATAGAGGAGCTCTCATATTCTCTCATATCTCTCATACCGCAGATACCGCATATATATTTCAGATGTTATATAGTCATTGTCGAGTGAATAAGTGAAGCAAGTTGTCTTTAGCGTGTGGTTAAAGCCCGGCGCATCGAACGAACACGGAGCAGTTCCATTTTACGCTGTTCGAAACTAGGCGAAGTTGAAACGCTCACATTAACGTTTCTATCAGATAAGAT
This sequence comes from Meconema thalassinum, assembly GCA_946902985.2. NCBI lineage: Eukaryota > Metazoa > Arthropoda > Insecta > Orthoptera > Tettigoniidae > Meconema > Meconema thalassinum. The sequence continues at coordinate 348,580,907 of OX336390.1, forward strand.
ATCAAGAGTTAACTTCTGCCTTCATTATAATTCAATTGGGCAGTACAACATTGAGGTGTGTAGAAGATTTGAACAATTTCACAGTTATACTTTGAAAGATATTGGCATTTTAAGGCTGCAGACAAAAGTGATTTTCTCGCCACCTGAGAAGCACTTTTAAAATTCCACATTATACACTACGGCTGACACGTGTTACAACCGTGATATTGGAAAATACGTTTGGTGTTACAACGATACATTTTACTATGGAACATTATAATCTTGCAGTGCTTTCAATGATTATAACAGAAGTCGAGATGGAAGGCTAAGGCTTTAATGCAATTGGGACATATATCGATGGAGTGAAGTAACAGCATGGAACTTCGTTAATCGTCATTCTACAAAAGCGAGCATGTAGTGAACATCCAACTACACTCATGCATCGTGAATCCATCGCTGAATTATATCAAATGACAGTGGAAATATTTTCATACTCCACGATTATGAATATTTCTGCGGAAATAACTGCAATAAACTTCATGGCGATTTGCGACCGGAACTTCAGGGAACTTTCAAGAGAGGCCAGGGTGGACCCGGCTCATAAAGAAGAGTTTTGCCAGAAGGATGTCTTTCGTATACATGGAGCAGTGCAATTTCCGGAGGAGGAAGCAGTTCGATTCTCCGAGGACGCTGATTCCAGGTTCGAGGTCGGAGCACATCTTTACGCTGGTGAAATGGAACCAACAGCAGTTTTCTTTGAAAACTTTCCTCTGGAACTTCAATCAACAGATAAGGTAGTCGTGAACGTTTCTTGTATTATTTGAGTCATGTAGCGATATCTGAGCAACCATTTTCCCATATTTTTTGTCCTATCTTTTGCCCCATTTTCTTGATTGACATTTCTGTACTCAGTACACTTCGATGATTTATGCCTTTTTCTACGATTTGTTGAGACATTGTTATGTCATTGGCATACTTAAATAATTTTGGATCAGTTGAGACTGATAATTTAGATTCTTTCAGTAATTTGCATATTTTTGTAGTCACGATTTGACTGTAAAGTTAACGATTGCTATGGCAGATTTGAATTCAGACAGCGTGTCATTTTATTAAAGAAATTCTATTCAGTAAATTACTTTGACCAATTTTCTGTCATCCTCAAGAAAGAAGAATGATTAAATGATTTTAGAGCGTTAAAATCTAATACGTTATCGACGATCTTTGAAATACTAGTCGTCTTATGAACATGATTGCAACATAGACATTTATCATTGCATTATAGACAATTTTATGAAATATGAACTTTGATTACGATTTATTGAATACATTATAGTAATGAACATTTGATAGGAGTTTTTCTCAATTATAGATTGGAACAATAATGTTTGCATTCCACAATCTAATTGTATTCTATTCGACTATTTATGCAGTTTAGATGAACTTTGATTGAAGATAGTATTTTTATACTGCGTTACTTTGAAGATATTAATCTCAATTTTGATAGACCAGGGAGGAGTGTCTAATCGTATTTGCTATTAAATTTATTTGTGATTGGCAAATTTTTACTTCATATCGATTCATGAATGAAACCCACGAAGGTTAAATAATAACAGACATTAATACAATTGATGAATATAAGAATTTTTGAAGAGGAACAATGGATGTATAATCGTTAGTTCAGTGGACCTGTAAAAGTCGCTGATGAGTAATGCCCTTGAATAATGAAGGAGGTTCCCACAGTAATAAATGAAGTTGTTGAATTTATGAGTGGAGGTTTTTGTATGTAATTTGGAAGATTTTGATGCCATATATATGAAGATATATGATGAATTCTGGGCCTATTGTTGAGCAATTTTGTGCGTTTTGAGCGAAGTATTTTTCCGCTGAATGTATTGTCCTGGTTCTTTGAAAGTTATTCATGTGAAAATACTGTTAAAGTTAACAAGAGTGTTAAATAATTTGAGATGAAGATTTTGAATGGAGGTTACCGTCACAAATATTAATAATAATTATTAAACCTTATTAAACCTGAATTTGACAGTTAAATATAACTAACCTTCATTGGTCGATAATATCACCACGATTTGAGTAATTATCAACCGGATAAACGTGTGGTTTAATGTATTTCTTGTATAAATAATATAAACAATATAATATTGTAAAATAATTTTGTAAATATCTTTGTTAAATAATATGAAATGAAAGGGATTAGTAGAGGCGTGTATAAAATTTCCAATTGTCGTTTAACATTGTTATAAACAATTTATTATTGTTATAAATAATTAATGAACTTTTGTTATTAACATTTAGAGTTTTGTGATTATACTCTAAACAACGCTAATTAAGCAAGTGGATTGAACAATTAAATATGATTTGGGATTGTTGGAGTAATCCACTGGTGTTTGAATGGAGCATTTAAAAGATTTGCGTGATAATATTTCAGTTGAGATGTGGACATTTAACGTGTTTTGAAAGGAGAGCTAAGCTCTGATGGAACTCGCTTATGCTAGGGTTGAACGGAGGGGTGAGTCCACTTTGACGATGCAGGTGCATTGCAGCTGTCCCGGACAACTGTATGATAGAGACCAAGGACGTCTCCATAATAGCCTTGTGGCTATAAATAAAATGTGATGTATAAACACGCAAAACAATTGCTATATGTGTCTCGTCCCAAATCCCGTTTCCATTCCAAGTGCACTATTATAATTACGTTATTTTGAGCTTGAGAAAGCTGAAACATTGTATGTAGAGTATACCAGTCCTACAGGAGGACATGGTTATGTGGTCGATGGCTTCTGATTGCCACGTGGATTTTGTTGTTTTATTTTTGTTAATTCATTATTTTTGTGAAATAAATTATTGTGCAGTTTAAAGTTTCTCGTCTTCGTTATGGTTCATTTTTAATATCATGGTGGAGGTTATTGTGTGGGCACGCTTTAAGTGATCCAGTTGACAACCCAGTCCCCGAGATAAATTTAAGAGGTAAGTAAAGGTAAGTATGAACCCCCGTATATTTTGGTGTGTTCCACAATAATTTCTTGTTAACTATTGTGCTCTAATCTCGATAGTATCTGTCAGAGCCATTTTCATTGATGTAGCTGTGCCGGTGCGATTGATTATTGGCAATCCGATTGAGGGGGCGGATATCTGACAGCCTACTATCCTGATAACGGGGACAGTACCTACTGTATGCCACGGCCGCCTCCTTCCCTCTTCCTCGCCTATCCATCCCAATCTTCCATCCCTTCCCATCCTTCATGAGGCCCCTGCTCGCTTTGCAGGTGAGGCTGCCTGGGCGAGGTGCTGATCACACCTCCCCAGTTGCATCCATCCCGACCAGATTTTCCAGGCTCCAGGACACTGCCCATAGAGACGGTAGTGGTGAGTTCCCTCGCTGAGTCCGTGGGAACCACCAACCTAGAGGGTAAATTGACTAAATAAGAATTAAAAAAATATTTTTATTATTCCCGTAAAGTAAGGTACTTTTACATTATTAAATAAATAGATGGCCACAATCGCTTTCCTCTTGAGAGACAATTTGCGAACATAATTCATTTGATGGACTTGGACATCGTGGTCACTCAGCTCCGTCTACTTTGGTGTATGTGTGTAAAATTTTCTCTGATAACCTGTGTCATTGTGATGGCTGTATTAATGTGTGCATTTGTAATTTAAGTGGGGGTTAAGCCTCCGTGGCTTAGGCGGCAGCACGCCGGCTCTCACCGCTGGGTCCGTGTTCCAAATCCCGGTCACTCCATGTGAGATCTGTGCTGGACAAAACGGAGGCAGACAGGTTTTTCTCCGGGTACTCAGGTTTTCCCTGTCAAAATTTCATTCCAGCAACACTCTCCACTATCATTTCATTTCATGTCATTCATTTAATCATTGCCCCAGAGGAGTGCGTCAGGCCTCGGCAGCCGGCACAGTCCATATCCTCGCCGCTAGATGGGGGCTTCATTCATTCCATTCCTGACCCGGACGGAGACTAGAAGCAGGCTGTGGATTTTCATTTCATTTGTAATTAAAGTGGGGAATGGGGAATTGACGACAGAGGCTTTAAGTAAGGAGCTATCCCGGTATTTACCTGCAGTGGAAGTGGCAAACCACGGAAAACCACATCCCAGTTTGTTGAGATGGGAATCGAACCTTGCCCTTCTTAGTTTTGCCTCAAGAGTGCGCCCTGTTCCACCCCTCAGACCAGAATTAAATTTCTTGGCAAAGCAGGGGTCGAACTCGGAATCCGGGGCGACATCTCAGAATGTAGCCTTAAGATTGGGCTTCCCTGTGTTAATACGATTTTTGACAAGCACTGAACATATAATTCTAAAACTCCCTCCATTACGGTGGCTGTCAAAGTGAGTATGCTTATTCCAGTAGTTGGCGAAGTATGGTCCCTTGCTTAATTTACTGTCATGGAAATGCAAAGGATTGTACCTACAACAGGTGATGGAAATTGCTTATTTAGGTGTTTTGTACTGTTTATTTCATAATGAAGAACGTCATCCTGAGCTGCGGTTGCAAGCAATATTGTCGATCAGTATCATCGCATTCTCATCAGCAACCAACTTGAGAATGAAAGTATCTGAACTTCATTGTATACGTGAATATTATTGTTTATTGAATATTTGTTTAGAATACATAACAGTCTAACCACGCTGTTCATTTTGGCAATGAAAGTATTATTTGCCATTTAATATTTGGCGGCTGCGTTGATGCAGGTCACTATAGTGTTATTGAATATGACGTTAATTTTGGGAGAAATGCTACTTTGCGAAAAAGAACATTAGCCGCAAAATAGTGGAAAATCGGAGAAAAATACGAAGCCACTTTTAAAATCTGATATAAATATGCCATTTCAGAAACAATTCCAGATATTATGCCGTGCAGTGTATGGTCCTTGACGAACAAATGTAAACATTGTTCTGCACTGTATTTCTGTAGTGAGAAATCTACGCTTGGTTACTTTGACCTTTGCTGTTGTAATGGTAAAATTGATCTGACTAAATATAAAATATTTGACAGGCTGCAACAATTTTTAACTGGAAATGATATCTCAAGGAATTTAAGAGAGAATAATCGGCAGTACAAATGCTATGTTTCGTTTCATTTAGTGCCAATGTTACTGTGCCACATGCATACGGTCCATATTGTTTTAAAATGTAGGCCTATGGAATTGCACATCATCGCATTTCTTCGTTACCGGTACTGTATATTCCAAAATTGTAAGCGACGGTGTTTGCTGCCAGTTGTATATATTAGAATCCTCAGAATTCTTGAATTCCTTGGATTTAAGAGAATTGCCTCCACATACTCCAAACGCTTGACCCATAGTTATGCTCCTTAGAAATCTGAACGTTTCCTAAGGGCTCCTAAATACAACCATATTAATTATAAGAAATATGTAAGAAAATTGCTTGAATTTGGAAATAAAAAGTGCAGCTAAAATCCTTCGATTTGATTTAACACCATCCGATAAAACAATAATTTTCTTTTAAGAGGCAACATTTTCTAAAGTTAGCTGCCGCCCCGGAGGTCCTGGGTTCGATTCCCGGCTCTGCCACGAAATTTGAAAAGTGGTATGAGGACTGGAACGGGGTCTACTCAGCCTCGGGTGGTCCAAATGAGTAGAGGGGGTTCGATTCCCACCTCAGCCATCTTCGAAGTGGTTTTCCGTGGTTTCCCACTTCGTCTTCGGGCAAATGCCGGGATGGTACCTTCTGCATGGCCACAGCCGCCTCCTTCACTCTTCTTAGCCTATCCATCCCAGTCTTCCATCCCTTCCCCTCCCTCATGAGGCCCCTGTTCGCTTTGCAGGTGAGGCCGCCTGGGCGAAGTGCTGATCACACCTCCCCAGTTGTATCCATCCCGACCTAATGGTCCAAGCTCCTGGACACTGCCCATAGAGGCGGTAGTGGTGAGTTCCCTCGCTGAGTCCGTGGGAGCCACCAACCTAGAGGGTAAATTGACAAAAAAAAAAAATATTCTAATTCGCTTAGCATACCTTATCACAATCAATAAAGCTTTAAATCACGATGCGGTGGATATTTTATCCGCCATTTCTCTCGTAAAAGAACGCCATTGTGCGCACGCGCAGTCGCCACAAATATTAGACTACATTTTATTTAATCATTTAAATTTAAATATATAGATGGCAATAGGTGGAGAATTCCTTACTTTACGGGAATAATAAAATTGAAATATGTTACGACATTACCAATAGCCAGAAATAATAATTGGGAAATAAAAATACATGTCTGAGGTGAGATTCGAACTCTTTCAACTATGCAAAATTCATTCCAGGTTCCGCAATGCTACCCACTGAGCCAACCAGACAACGACCTTCGATTGCAATATTAAGTTACCTAAACTACAAACTCACTCAAATGCATGTTGAAGCTCTTCAATATATCCATTCTTTTATGTCTCTATTACTGTACATATTGTGAGAACATCATAAGCGATATTTTCCCCATTTTCCCTCTTTTTAATTGTCATAAACAAAGAACACACTACGATGCGGTGGATATTTTATCCGCCATTTCTCTCGTGAAAGAACGCCATTGTGCGCACGCGCAGTCGCCACAAATATTACATTTTTCTTTAATTATTTAAAAATATACCTTAACATATATTTTCCTTTTAAAGACACCCTGCAAATCTGCATGCCAAGAGCTTTCGTTAGAATGCTTTTCGAAGCCAATCGGTTAAGTCGTTTTCAAAATCTCGTGGTAACAAAAACACCTTAGTGTTTAAATATTAAATTAATTTGACACTGCTTCGAATAAACGCGCGCGGACATACTGCACAAGCAAACACGATTTCTAAATTAATGTATACGGCACGATATCGCCCTGAACAGATGTTCGAGCACTCTTTCACAATATTCGGTGCGACCCGTGTACCCGGTCGTAATTACACGGGTACACGGGTAAATAGTAGAACCCGGATTCTTAGCACACGGATCTTTAAAACACGGTTCTAAGGGTACACGGGTAATAGAGAGGGCTCGGAACAAGAAACAAGATAGGTGCCTCCCCGTAGATTGTGACCTACAGTAGAGTTATGAAGCAATCGGGTGCTCCCTGGGCAACGGCGAAAACGCCGGCTAATCCTTTCACACCGGAAACATAATCTAGGTCCTCTTCAGGACCACAGTCACTGCCATCGTAATGTACAGGCCATCATGCAGCGACTCTTAACGATTGATCAGCTGATCGGTAGGGGTTAGAGATGATAACCATTTTACTATGTGCTGTGTTGTTTATATCTTTTATGAATGAGTATCCGCGTGAAAAGTGATACTTGAGAACGCTTCTACTTAGTCAACTAGAATGAGGATTATTTATTTTCTGAAACAAATGTTCATTTTGTAGGTAGGTTATTGTATCTACGCAAATTTTGCGTTGAATGTTTGTCATCACACTGAAGGTTATGTTTTAGTTAGGACCTCTATATCACTTATTATTTCGACTCATACAAGGTTTTTTGGAGGGTAATAAAATGTTGTTAGTTCAGGAAACCTCATTCCCAGATCGCAGGTATTTCAAAAGTTTGTTTATAGCAACTACCGCTATTATGAAAGAAATGATAATGTGGCTTGCTTCTCCTTCCCTACCACGACAATTGAAGAAAGCAATGCAAACACAACATTCCTAGAAATTATGTGTCCATTACGGAGAATACAAGAGTGTGTTAACATTTCCCTGAAAGTAAGATACCATTCTTCGGGAGAGAAGAGCTAATCGCCTTGGTGGTAGGTTGTTAGTTAATATGGTTTCAATTATTGTAATAAGTTCCCAAACATCAGCCTATGCTAGGACTGGAAACATTTCTAAGATGATAATGCTGAGGTTAAGTTACTTACCGTATGTAAATCAGAGAAGCGATATCCAGTATTCAGTATCTACTGAAGTCAGTCCAAGTTACATTATTTGTGAGAATGGTCTCTCGATCAAGTTCATGTGAATATGGTAATGTTTTCGTGGCAGGATTTGTGTAGGCTACTGTATTTACATTAATGGGATTGTTAGCACCTGGTGTATGAACTGTAGGTTATTGATACGTGATTTCAAAATTACAACCCATTGAAAATTCCTCATGCAAGAAACAAGTTAGATTGAGTCATAGAAAATGAGTGCTGATAAGATAGGCCCTGTTTAAGTCACCTTGAGGGTGGCCAGTGCATTGATTACGGTTAAGGTTTCATTGCGCTTTGTCATGCACGAGCAGTTTAGGACGTGATCTGTTGAATAGCCAAGAGTGATATGGGGTTTTCTCAGGCATCTACCATAAACCTTTTCAAAGCGGTGAACAACGAGAAAATGACCAAGAATAGATTTTATTCTCGACGTCAACATACTGCAATTTAGCCCTGTGTGTTTGTTTCAACGTCCTAGTAAATGTACCGGCAATGTACCATTTTGTTCACTCTAAAAATGCCAGCTACATCGGCCGGATTCGAACAAGCGGATCGATAATTAGGCGTATGTAGTGGTAACGGATGGAAGTGCCAATCAGCCCTAAATAGCTTTGCTATTTTTCTACGTCTTGAAGCGGGAGCGTAATTTATATTATGTTTGAAGTGTCTGCGTGTGAAGGGAGCTATCGGACTTGCAGCTGCGACTATAACGACCCTAGGCGTGACGTCACAGTAGGAGCCTTGCGGCCTGTACGTTACGATGGCAGTGCCACAGTTGACCATCATATCTGTGAAAAGAAGAAGAAAAGAAGAACTGCTGCGAGATCTATGTAGGCAAACCAAGTGCGATGTACTGTGCATACAGGAGACTCATACAGGCTGTGAAATGCGCCGACCAAAATAAGTGGAATGCGATTAGCTCTCGAATGACCTCATTTCAAATACGGAAGTGCTATATTTGTCCAATCGGATATAAAGGTAATATCAACAACCTCGTATGAGGCAAATGATCTTGAAGTTCTAAGTCTGGAAATCAGAGGCTGTACTATCACATCCATATACAAACCACCAGGTGCTGATTTCAAATTCAATGTACCCGATAACTTTTACAATCAACATACACAAGTAGTGATTGGTGACTTTAACTGCCACAGAACCAGGTGGGGCTATGAGCATGATGATAAGAATAGGGTAGCATTGCAAGAATGGGCGGAAGGCAATCATCTGAGCTTTATACATGATCCTAAGCAGCCTGCATCTCTTAACAGCGGCAGGTGGAAACGCGGTTATAACCCAGATCTGTTATTCAGCAGTGAAAACATCTCACAACAGTGCATAAAACAGTCTGCAACCCTATTCCAAATACACAACGCAGGCCTATCATGTGCGAAATATACGCAGCAGTTAGACCCCAGACAGTTTCGTTCAGAAGGAGGTTTAACTTCCGGAAAGCCAACTGGACGAAGTTTACAGATATGCTGGATACTGCAGTTTCCACTATAGAATCTACACCTGAATCATATGATACTTTCGTGGAGGCTGTAAAGATATGTTCCCGAATGGCCAGTCCTCGGGGTTGTCGAACATCATACTGTGCCCGTTTAGACCGGAGTCCGCACGACCACATATGCATTTTACCAAGAATCAGTCAGCACGAGAGTCAAAATATCCCAGGGTGCCAGATGGATTAAAGCTAATCGCAAAAACGACGTCAAATGAAAAAAATGCTTTACTGATTTTTGGCTCAATGCAACAATAAGGATAGAAGGAGATTCAACTGGGCATAACACATCATGTAAAATTATCTCATTTTATTCTGAATTTAAAATTGACTGCAAAATAAAATGCTGAAAGCAGCATCACTCACGTGTGGCGACCCACATTACTATTTACACAATGTACAGAAATTTTCCAACACATTGGACAATTATCTTTGGAGACACAAGTCTGATTATCAGTCCTGTAGACTGTGTTCCAAAATTATATCCATTATTTATGATTAAATCCAGTTCAAATTTAATTGTCTTTACTGGAAATACTGTAGTTCACTAGTTGAATTTTTACATAATATTAACACTCGTAGAATAATTGTTCATAGAATTTTTAACTTTCACTTATTTTTCCAGTTTCAAAAAAATATTGTCAAAAAATATTATTATCTCTGAATCAACACAAATTATGTACACATATATTAATAACAACATCTGAAAAGTATTTGACCATTGAGCATAGCATCGAAGAACTGTGCGAAGCACAACAAAATTAATTGTTCTTCTGACATTAAGAGTTTCGAGAAGTGACTCGATTATGAACTTCAAGTTCCTAACAAAATGTATGATTTCTGAATCATCAACTTGATCAATAAATTGTTGGACCATTCAGCTATTCGATTTTCCACTTGGAATCATTATTAAGAAAAATATTTATATTTGTGGCCATTTTAGTAACTTTCACAACTTGCAATTCTTCGACAGAATGCGGAAATAAGACATAGCTTCATAATAAATTCATTTAGTTCATGGCACTAGGATTGAAAACATCCTTCAAATTATTCGTGGTTATAGAATTATTTTTAATTGGCAGTGGCCCATTCTATTATTTTTATAAGAACACAATATTCCATCAACAACGGCAAAGGTCTTTAAGAGCGTTAAAAATCCTTCAGTATGCCTTCCTTCGGAGGGGAAGTAAAGCCGGCGGTCCCTTGTCATAGATTTATGGCATGTAAAAGATCCTTTCACAGACTAAACTTGTGTAAAGTATATTTTCGGCTCGCCTGAGTCTGTAGCTGCTTCCAGCGGACACCCTAAAGGGTGAGCTACAAGTTCCGTTCAATTTCAAGTAGTTCCAACTTTCGCCACCAGATATCAATGATACCTAGTGGCAAGGTCTGAAGAAGAATAAAATACTATCATTACAAATCCGGGTTCTAGCAAAATCAAAGTCTTAATTATTTATTTATTTATCGTATGGCTTTTAGCGCCGGGAGTGTCCGAGGACATGTTCGGCTCGCCTGAGTCTGTAGCTGCTTCCAGCGGACACCCTAAAGGGTGAGCTACAAGTTCCGTTCAATTTCAAGTAGTTCCAACTTTCGCCACCAGATATCAATGATACCTAGTGGCAAACGTTGGAACTTTGATAGAAGTTCTGACGAAATCTAACCTAACAAATTTTGCTTTACACAAGTTTAGTCTGTGAAAGGATCTTTTACATGCCATAAATCTATGACAAGGGACCGCCGGCTTTACTTCCCCTCCGAAGGAAGGCATACTGAAGGATTTTTAACGCTCTTAAAAATCCGACGACTTCGGCCGGGTTTGAACCCGCTATCTTGGACACAGCAGTTCAGCATGCTACCGACTACGCCACCGAAGCCGCTAAAGTCTTAATGGAATCCGTAAACAAGGTTGAAAAAAGAACTGATGTTTTTTTTAAGAAATAACCTTTGGGTCATTCATACGACGCAATGTGTAGTTCCAATACTCCTTCTTTAACACTGAGTCATCGAACCTGCTATTTGATTGATGCTCAAATAAAAACCTCCTCATTCCTGCGACTTAAACATGCGCACCTGGGAATGGCATTTCAACTACTCCACACACATAAATTTTCTTCCCAAAATTTATACAATAAATCAAGCCTCTGCTTGTTAGCAACACTGGAAGATTTATAAACTTACAAGTTTATTTTATTTTACCATTCAGTTCAACCCGTGAAGTTACCATACTTATGATACTCTCTATTTCACTTTCGAATGTGTATTTTCGTCATGATTTTATATAAATACAAAAATATCCTAATTGATACAAATATAATTTGCTTCCCGTTTCATGCCTCTCCGTGTTATCTGAAAAATATACTTTGCTCATTGCAAATGTTAACTGTTCAACCAGAACTGTAATGTTGGTTGAATGCGGGCTTGTGCTAACCACTCTCCTTCGGAAAATCACCTGTTCCAAACTAGAAATGATTAAACTACTTCATAAACTCTCTCTCAATAAATGTGATTATTAGAAAATATAAGATCCAAGAATTATTTAGAAAAGTTATGAAAATCATTATTATTATTATTAGTGGATTATTATTATTATTATTATTAGTTATATTATTGTAAATATATTTAATTATTATTTCATTATGTGAGAATCCACATGTTCGATTCTTCGAATATGGATAAAATATCCATTTCTCAACAAAAATAATTATTAACTATTACAGTTACATCGGCTGATTACCGTGATTATCAAAAAAATATGAAACATTCAAATAAATGCTCGTTCTGCTCGGTCATCGATCCTAAACTGTTCTGAGTGCTGAAAATACTCAGAATAACTCTAATATGTCTTGCGTAAATCATTGCAAGATTTAAATACGAAGAAAAATAAATGTGTTGGTCATCTGCAGAAAATGAGTTTGTTCCAATTAGCTAGGCATAATATAAAGTCAAAATGTGGCTTACATTTCTCGTTGGTCTTGAAGCGTAGTGAACCTGGTCTGTACCAGATTTATCCAGATACATGCCCTATCGGACACGCACGTCTAATCCTTGTATCGGCCGCCATTATATACCCACAATCTGTCTAACACGACATAGTGGAAATATTTCTTGAAGTTTGAAGTAACTGATGATCCATTTTAATGTTGACTTCTGTTAAAGCCATAGCAGTTTGCTTAAATGGGGTCAGATCCAAGTGATCTATTCTCAAATATGTCAGTTGTAACATAACTCACGGTAATCTTTTCAGTACAAGAAAACACTGACAGTCTAAATCAATCAAGGGCTGTTCTGAAGATCGTTCCCTGGGCATGGCTTATCACCATCTAACATGCGCGAAGCAACATATAGTTTCCCTTCGTCGGCTAATGAACAACACCGTGATAGACTGGCTTTCAATATACTGATAGATCGGAGTGGTTATTAAGTTACAATTTATGAAACTGACAAATTGGATTAAAATATCCAAGTATTAAATTATTATTACTGGACTGTGACAAAGTACTTTCTAGACAAAGTCTAGCATATGTCCATATAGAAATAAAGTATTTCACCAGTGTCCGTAGAAAAATAACAATCACCTTAGTGATTCTCTCTGCCGGAAACTTACTATGTTCCACATGTACCGCAGCACTTTTGTAACTATCACAATTTAAAGATATCTTCTGCGTAGATCCGGCAACCATGTGCCTTGGCTCAACGTAGCAGCACCTTGTCATGCAAGAGCTTGGTTCGAAGTGAGCTGATGTTGCTTGGGCCGGCCGGCTTTTATTAAAAACGGTCAGGTCCACGCTGAATCACGCTGAAATATGGAAATCCTCATATCTCTGGTATTCCTGGTCGGATTTACTTGATACTAAGTGCATTCTCATTCATTTGGCCGTGCCAGTAATCTGATCCAAGTCTCAAGTCTCTACTCCATGGCTAACTATTTAATCAACACATAGTCTCGACCTCTGCTACTACTCGCTACGTCACTTGACATGCTCTTGGCTGCATAAAGTTTCCATTCCCTTCTGGAAGTAATGGAGCGCGATATTCAAATCTCTCAACTTTCAAAAGCGGCTGTAGCCTTTCCCTTGATATCTAGGTGTCTGAATCTTGGAATACCCATTCCTAGAGTTGGGCACATCCACCCCACACCTAGCAAAAAATAAAAATTGAAAAATTTTTATTTTTCCTATCTACACATTAAATCATCTGGTTCTTGAATAGTAAATCTTCAAATTCGCTGCATTATAAGTTCCCACGATGTTACCAGTTCGTGTATTGGCGATTTCATAGCTTCCATTGTTGTTTACTTCCACAATACGATATGGTCCAGCGTAAAGGCTTGCAAACTTCGAGTACACTCGATTTTGCACGTCAGAGGGTGTAGGTCTTTTCACTAAAACAAGAGTTCCTACGCGCAAGGGTCTGCGAAAACGCTTTCCTCTCACTCTGCGCTCTCTTTTCTCAGCTTGGCTCCTCAACTTGTCTAAAGCTAGAGTTTCCCTCATCTGACGACTTGGTTCAATCTCAGGTGGAATAGAGATGATTCGATCCCATAATCTTGTTGGTTTAATTCCATGATGAAGCAACATGGGAATCTGTCCAGTACTCTCATGAATTGTAGAGTTGATGGATTCGGATGCTAATGAGAGAACATCCATCCATTTCCAATGCTAATTTGGACAATAGAGGCGGCAAAATTTTGCTATTTCAGCCATCACGCGTTCTGCTGGATTGCTTTCAGGATGTCTGATAGAACAAAACAATTGTCTAATCCAAAGATCATTCATGACGGTTCTAAATTCTAAAGATGTAAATTGGGGTCCATGATCTGATAAAAGGAATTCCGGTTTGCCTGATTCCGGAATTACGTTGTCTCTAATTCTCTTCGCACAATATTTTGCGTTTGCCTTCTGAATTGGGTGTAACATAGTGTATTTGCTGAAAACATCCATGGTCACCAGAATATATCGGTTACCTCTTTAGACTTTGGGAGAGGACCATAAAGATCAGTCGCGAAGATTTCACAAGGCTTAGAAGGAATAATAGGCCTTGGTAATTCTCTCAATAATCTAGAATTATGTTTACTCCTTTGGCATAAGTCGCATTCTGGAATAGTGTTTCTGACAGTTTGTCGCATTCGCTCCCACGAAAATTTTTCTTGTATCAAGTTGACCGTCTTATCTACTCCAGCATGACCTGCAATTCGATGTGCCATCCAGATAATGGGTTTTTGCATTCGTGGAGGTATCAGTACTCTCAGCTTCGTATGGTCGGGATCTGCAAACTTGTAGATTAAACCATCCAACATCATAAAATCTCTTGAAATTCTTTCAGTTTCCACAAAATCATCGTCATTTGGATCCATGTCTCCCTGTAGAAAACGAAAAATGTTTCTAAAACGTCGGTCTCTCCTCTGGGATAAATGCAACAATCTTAACCTTCTCAAGGTATCCTCATCCTCCTGCGTCAGGTTAACTTGAAAAACCTTAGATGTAGACTCCACTGCTCTATTCAATAAATCGGCTCCAATGTTCAACTTTCCAGGAGTGTGTTCAATAACTAGGTTGAATTGTTGAATAAAAAGTGACCATCTAGCTATCCTATCACTGGCAAAGTTTGTTCTCAAGATAAACTCCAATGCGTGGTGATCAGTCCTCACAATTACTGAATGTCCAATTAACATTTTCTTCCACGACTCCAACGCGAAGATTACAGCAAGTGCTTCTAACTCTGTGGTGTAATAATTCCTTTCTGATGGACGAAGTTTCCTGCTTATGAACGCCAGGTAACGTCTCTTGTGATCGTCATCTTCTTGAAGAAGAATAGCTCCAATCCCTACGGTGGATGCATCGGATTCTATGATGAAATTCTTGGTAAAGTCAGGATACTCTAATTTCACGCTGTTTACCAATAACCTCTTGGCATCTTGAAATGATTGTTCACAATCTTCATTCCATTTCCATTTGTTTCCTTTTCTTAATAATTCCTGCAATGGAGCAACCGTCTTGGTGAAGCTTGGACAATGCCCTGCAAAGAATTGGCATGTCCCGAGAAAACTGCGGACATTCTTCACTCTAGTAGGTCTAGGGAAATTTGCAATCACCTGTATCTTTGTCTCATTGGGACGGTATCCTTCACCATCCAAAATGTGGCCCAAAAATTTTATTTCCTTCCGAAAGAACTGACATTTTCGAAGGTTTACTTTAAAGTTCGCTTTTCTCAAATCTGCGAATAACATCTGAAGATGTAATAAATGTTCCTCCTTAGTCTCAGATGCAATTAGGATATCATCTATGTAACGAATTGCTATCACTTTTACTTCAGGACTCAAGTTTTGTTCCAGTACTCTGATCAAAACAGATCCAGATGTTTTGACGCCAAATGGTAGACGGCGGAATACATATGTCTGCTGGTCAAACATAAATCCTGTAAACTTTTTGGAATCTTCACTAAGCCTAATGTGGTGGTAGGACGAAGTGAGATCAATGTTAGAGAACCAGACCTTGCCTTGGAATTTCCTTAACAGTTCCCTAATGATTGGTGGTCTGTCATACTCTGGCAGCAATCTTGAATTCAAATTTCGCGTGTCTGAACATAATCTCAGACTTCCATCTGGCTTAGACACTACTGCTAATGGATTGACATAAGAGGTAGTGTACTTTTCAATCACATTGTTACTTTCCATCTCTTTGATAAGCACTTTTACCTTTTCTCGATGCTTTTCCGCTACCGGATACAATTTAGCATGGAAAGGTGCATCATCATTTACACGAATACGATATTCAAAATCTTTAATTTCACCAGGTTTAATATCAAAAATATCGTGATACTCTTCCAAAATTTTTCCTAGCTCTGGGGACTCCTTCTCAGTGTAGACTTCTCCTCCTTCAGCTTCATGAAAAATCAGAGACCATTGAGCATCTCCCTCGATGTCTTCCTCTTCTTTTCCCTCGAAGTTTATCTCTTCGGTATTCTTGAATCTGATCGTCTCTGTCTTCATGTCTATCACTGCTTGATATTTCTGAATGAAATCCGCTCCCAATATCATGTCAAAAACCATGTCCTTCATTACTACAAACACATGTCGGAAATCATGTCCTCCAATAGTAACACATAAGTATAATTGTGTTTTACACAGATATATTTTGTTGGGTATTATTCCTTGGATTTTAATTCCTGATACTGGAATCTCCTCTAAATTCTCTTTGAGCTTCCACAGAATATAAAGCTTCTCGCTCACCAGACAAAGCATAGCCCCAGTATCAATTAAAGTATCGACAGGCATACCGAATACTTCGCGTGATATGATTGGCATTTTAATTCTTGTACCCATTTCTTTCCGTTCGTCATTATGTTGAATTAAGTCATCATCCTCTGCTTGCCATTTAATAATCCTGGAAGGGAAAGTGTTTAAAATTCTATCATCTACTGTGAATTCGAAGTTTCTTTTTCTTTTCCATTCCCCCAGGATTGTTGTGTTCCCGATGGACCTGGTTCATCGAACTTCTGTTCCAAGAACTGCAAGTTTTCTTGGTGCCTTTCTTCCAAGTTCTTCCTCGTCTCCTTATTGAACTCTTCATTGGACTGACGAGTATTCACATTCCCTCTGTTATTGTAGTTATTGTTTCTACCATAGTACCTTCTTTCCTGGTACCTTCCTTGATTATCCCTTGGCCTTCTCCATCGAGTATTATATCGATATCCACCATCCGGTCTCGCATAAGGCTTGTAACTGTATCTGTTATTGTACTGATTCCATCCTCTTTTATCGGGCTCTTCCCTCGGCGTTTTCTCTTCTCGCCCCTCTCGAATCTCTCGAGGTGTTTGGGAATAACTGTCGGCCATAACAGCGTACACAGCGTTGTTATTCTTTCCTCCCTTCTGATGGAAGAATTGAGCGTTCATGTGATCAAGTTTCTGCAATACCTCGTCAAATTGCTCCATATTATAAATGTCAGCAGCGATCAAAGTTCTTTGGACGTCTGCTGGAAACTGACGTATTAATGCGGTAATTAATTCATTATCTGGCATCGGCGGATCTAAATGTTGTAGTTTAGAAAGCTGTCCAGAAAAGTACGTAGAGTATCGAGTAGGTTGTGACGTCGAGAATCTCTTTGAATATAATTCTGCTCTGACTTGCTGTTGGGTTTCCGGGGACCAAAACTTTTTTAATAACCCACGGGAAAAATCCTCAAAAATTGGTGAGAGTGGACCTAAAAGCTCTAAACCAAAGAAGTGCGGGACCTTCCAAAAATTTCCCTATCACTCGGATCTGTCTTTCCTTTCTCTCAAGAATTCTACGGGTGTCACAGAAATTCGCCCTGAAAATTTAGAAGGCTTATCCTCTACATTCTTGAATACAGTTATGGGGTTGGATTGAAATATTGTCCTGACCTCATCCTGTCTTTGACTATCAGTTTCTCTAGCTGCTCCTAGGTTTATCTGTATCTGTTCTTCTTCCCTTATACTTGACATTTTCAACAGATGGTCAGACTGTTTCTCGTCCTTGATTTGGGTTTTCATAGCCTCAATTTCCTTATGGTTTTCTTCTGCCATTTTTTTAATTGCTTCGGTTTCCTTACAGTTCTCCTTGACATCAGTGGATATCTGGTTCATAACAGCCTCGTGACTTTTCAACGACCCTGTCACATCTGATATGTCCTTCTGAGTTGCTTGGATATCTTTGGAAATTACTTGAATATGGGATGACAAAGATTCCCTAATTTCCTTGACTCCCTCTTGGTTCTCCAGCTTGAGTGTGTCTTTAATTTCATCGATAACTGTGGTTTTAATTTCAGTTTGTAATTCATTAATCACACCTTCTCTTGTTTCTCCCATTACGAGTTCTTTGAATTGTTCTGTCAAACGTTGAACAACTAGAATTGCCATCTCATTGCTCTCTTTCTTCACTCTGACTTCTAGGTTGATCATGTCTTCACCAACGTTCCTAAGACCATGTTCTATCCTATCAGCTAAGCTTTGGGATCTTAGATCGGCATCGCGAAATTTATCGTCCATTAAACTTGCGTTAGTGGCTAATGAAGTTTCGAGCTCATGTGTTTTTTCGCATAATTTAGTCATTTTACTCTCAAGTGACATTTTCAAAATTTCGGAATTCTTTTTAATTTATTTTCCATAGAATTAAATTTACTATTTAAATTTTCCTTCAAGTTATCTTTTAAAAAATCAGAATTTTCTTTAAGTTTATTTTCTAAAGAATCAGAATTTTCTTTAAGTTTATTTTCTAAAGAATCAGAATTTTCTTTAAGTTTCTCATTTAAACTTTCTTTAAGTTTATCAGAATTTTCTTTAAGTTTATTCTCCAAAGCCTCTGTATTTTCTTTCATAATGGCTGCTACACGCCGTCCAGCTTCTTTGGAACTCTCTTCCAAACTTCTCATCATCCTCATCATCTCTTCCATAATTTTCAATTATTATTCAAAACTTAGGGGTATACATGTCGGCAGACACAAGCTTATAATTAGAACAAGAAATATGAATAGCTAATTGGAACACTCTAATAAAATGAGATTTGTCCAAATGTCGATGTGATGGAAAAACAAAATTCTCTACTTTTACGAATTACATTTACCACAATATCACAAGAAAAATATGCAAGTTCTCAAATATCCTCCACCTGGATTCTAATAATGCGTATTTCCTCTCATCGAACGTTTACTACTGAATTTACTTGACGCCCTAATGGTTAAGCCATTATCAAAAATAATCAAACCCATTCTAATTATTAAACCCAGTTAAATTTTTAATTTTCCCCACTAATTGGGTTTCCTACTAATTTATTCATCCAAACCAGACATCTCTCAATTCCCAAAATATCTATATATAAAAAAAATTATCACAATTTAAATCGGCATGCGATTGACCGTGTCTAACTCGAGCCCCACGTTCGAAGCCATTTCTCTCTCTATCTTATTTTATGTGCCCGTTTAGACCGGAGTCCGCACGACCACATATGCATTTTACCAAGAATCAGTCAGCACGAGAGTCAAAATATCCCGGGGCGCCAGATGGGTTAAAGCTAATCGCAAAAACGACATCAAATGAAAAAAATGCTTTACTGATTTTTTTCTCAATGCAACAATAAGGATAGAAGGAGATTCAACTGGGCATAACACATCATGTAAAATTATCTCATTTTATTCTGAATTTAAAATTGACTGCAAAATAAAATGCTCAAAGCAGCATCACTCACGTGTGGCGACCCACATTACTATTTACACAATGTACAGAAATTTTCCAACACATTGGACAATTATCTTTGGAGACACAAGTCTGATTATCAGTCCTGTAGACTGTGTTCCAAAATTATATCCATTATTTATGATTAAATCCAGTTCAAATTTAATTGTCTTTACTGGAAATACTGTAGTTCACTGGTTGAATTTTTACATAATATTAACACTCGTAGAATAATTGTTCATAGAATTTTTAACTTTCACTTATTTTTCCAGTTTCAAAAAAATATTGTCAAAAAATATTATTATCTCTGAATCAACACAAATTATGTACACATATATTAATAACAACATCTGAAAAGTATTTGACCATTGAGCATAGCATCGAAGAACTGTGCGAAGCACAACAAAATTAATTGTTCTTCTGACATTAAGAGTTTCGAGAAGTGACTCGATTATGAACTTCAAGTTCCTAACAAAATATATGATTTCTGAATCATCAACTTGATCAATAAATTGTTGGACCATTCAACTATTCGATTTTCCACTTGGAATCATTATTAAGAAAAATATTTATATTTGTGGCCATTTTAATAACTTTCACAACTTGCAATTCTTCGACAGAATGCGGAAATAAGACTTGTAGCTTCATAATAAATTCATTTAGTTCATGGCACTAGGATTGAAAACATCCTTCAAATTATTCGTGGTTATAGAATTATTTTTAATTGGCAGTGGCCCATTCTATTATTTTTATAAGAACACAATATTCCAACAACAACGGCAAAGGTCTTCCTCTGAAGAAGAATAAAATACTATCATGACAAATTCGCGTTCTAGCAAAATCAAAGTCTTAATGGAATCCGTAAACAAGGTTGAAATAAGAACTGATGTTTTTTTAAGAAATAACCTTTGGGTCATTCATACGACGCAATGTGTAGTTCCAATACTCCTTCTTTAACACTAAGTCATCGAACCTGCTATTTGATTGATGCTCATATAAAAACCTCCTCATTCATTCGACTTAAACATGCGCACCTGGGAATGGCATTTCAACTACTCCACACATAAATTTTCTTCCCAAAATTTATACAATAAATCAAGCCTCTGCTTGTTATCAACACTGGAAGATTTATAAACTTACAAGTTTATTTTATTTTACCATTCAGTTCAACCCGTGAAGTTACCATACTTATGATACTCTCTATTTCACTTTCGAATGTGTATTTTCGTCATGATTTTATATAAATACAAAAATATCCTAATTGATACAAATATCATTTGCTTCCCGTTTCATGCCTCTCCGTGTTATCTGAAAAATATACTTTGCTCATTGCAAAAGTTAACTGTTCAACCAGAACTGTAATGTTGGTTGAATGCGGGCTTGCGCTAACCACTCTCCTTCGGAAAATCACCTGTTCCAAACTAGAAATGATTAAACTACTTCATAAGCTCTCTCTCAATAAATGTGATTATTAGAAAATATAAGATCCAAGAATTATTTAGAAAAGTTATGAAAATCATTATTATTATTATTATTAGTGGATTATTATTATTATTAGTTATATTATTGTAAATATATTTAATTATTATTTCATTATGTGAGAATCCACATGTTCGATTCTTCGAATATGGATAAAATATCCATTTCTCAACAAAAATAATTATTAACTTTTACAGTTACATCGGCTGATTACCGTGATTATCAAAAAAATATGAAACATTCAAATAAATGCTCGTTCTGCTCGGTCATCGATCCTAAACTGTTCTGAGTGCTGAAAATACTCAGAATAACTTTAATATGTCTTGCGTAAATCATTGCAAGATTTAAATACGAAGAAAAATAAATGTGTTGGTCATCTGCAGAAAATGCGTTTGTTCCAATTAGCTAGGCATAATATAAAGTCAAAATGTGGCTTACATTTCTCGTTGGTCTTGAAGCGTAGTGAACCTGGTCTGTACCAGATTTATCCAGATACATGCCCTATCGGACACGCACGTCTAATCCTTGTATCGGCCGCCATTATATACCCACAATCTGTCTAACACGACATGTGGAAATATTTCTTGAAGTTTGAAGTAACCATTTTAATGTTGACTTCTGTTAAAGCCATAGCAGTTTGCTTAAATGGGGTCAGATCCAAGTGATCTATTCTCAAATATGTCAGTTGTAACATAACTCACGGTAATCTTTTCAGTACAAGAAAACACTGACAGTCTAAATCAATCAACGGCTGTTCTGAAGATCGTTCCCTGGGCATGGCTTATCACCATCTATCATGCGCGAAGCAACATATAGTTTCCCTTCGTCGGCTAATGAACAACACCGTGATAGACTGGCTTTCAATATACTGATAGATCGGAGTGGTTATTAAGTTACAATTTATGAAACTGACTAATTGGATTAAAATATCCAAGTAGTAAATTATTATTACTGGACTGTGACAAAGTACTTTCTAGACAAAGTCTAGCATATGTCCATATAGAAATAAAGTATTTCACCAGTGTCCGTAGAAAAATAACAATCACCTTAGTGATTCTCTCTGCCGGAAACTTACTATGTTCCACATGTATCGCAGCACTTTTGTAACTATCACAATTTAAAGATATCTTCTGCGTAGATCCGGCAACCATGTGCCTTGGCTCAACGTAGCAGCACCTTGTCATGCAAGAGCTTGGTTCGAAGTGAGCTGATGTTGCTTGGGCCGGCCGGCTTTTATTCAAAACGGTCAGGTCCACGCTGAATCACGCTGAAATATGGAAATCCTCATATCTCTGGTATCCCTGGTCCGATTTACTTGATACTAAGTGCATTCTCATTCATTTGGCCGTGCCAGTAATCTGATCCAAGTCTCAAGTCTCTACTCCATGGCTAACTATTTAATCAACACATAGTCTCGACCTCTGCTACTACTCGCTACGTCACTTGACATGCTCTTGGCTGCATAAAGTTTCCATTCCCTTCTGGAAGTAATGGAGCGCGATATTCAAATCTCTCAACTTTCAAAAGCGGCTGTAGCCTTTCCCTTGATATCTAGGTGTCTGAATCTTGGAATACCCATTCCTAGAGTTGGGCACATCCACCCCACACCTAGCAAAAAATAAAAATTGAAAAATTTTTATTTTTCCTATCTACACATTAAATCATCTGGTTCTTGAATAGTAAATCTTCAAATTCGCTGCATTATAAGTTCCCACGATGTTACCAGTTCGTGTATTGGCGATTTCATAGCTTCCATTGTTGTTTACTTCCACAATACGATATGGTCCAGCGTAAAGGCTTGCAAACTTCGAGTACACTCGATTTTGCACGTCAGAGGGTGTAGGTCTTTTCACTAAAACAAGAGTTCCTACGCGCAAGGGTCTGCGAAAACGCTTTCCTCTCACTCTGCGCGCTCTTTTCTCAGCTTGGCTCCTCAACTTGTCTAAAGCTAGAGTTTCCCTCATCTGACGACTTGGTTCAATCTCAGGTGGAATAGAGATGATTCGATCCCATAATCTTGTTGGTTTAATTCCATGATGAAGCAACATGGGAATCTGTCCAGTACTCTCATGAATTGTAGAGTTGATGGATTCGGATGCTAATGAGAGAACATCCATCCATTTCCAATGCTAATTTGGACAATAGAGGCGGCAAAATTTTGCTATTTCAGCCATCACGCGTTCTGCTGGATTGCTTTCAGGATGTCTGATAGAACAAAACAATTGTCTAATCCCAAGATCATTCATGACGGTTCTAAATTCTAAAGATGTAAATTGGGGTCCACGATCTGATAAAAGGAATTCCGGTTTGGCTCATTCCGGAATTACGTTGTCTCTAATTCTCTTCGCACAATATTTTGCGTTTGCCTTCTGAATTGGGTGTAACATAGTGTATTTGCTGAAAACATCCATGGTCACCAGAATATATCGGTTACCTCTTTAGACTTTGGGAGAGGACCATAAAGATCAGTCGCGAAGATTTCACAAGGCTTAGAAGGAATAATAGGCCTTGGTAATTCTCTCAATAATCTAGAATTATGTTTACTCCTTTGGCATAAGTCGCATTCTCGAATAGTGTTTCTGACAGTTTGTCGCATTCGCTCCCACGAAAATTTTTCTTGTATCATGTTGACCGTCTTATCTACTCCAGCATGACCTGCAATTCGATGTGCCATCCAGATAATGGGTTTTTGCATTCGTGGAGGTATCACTACTCTCAGCTTCGTATGGTCGGGATCTGCAAACTTGTAGATTAAACCATCCAACATCATAAAATCTCTTGAAATTCTTTCAGTTTCCACAAAATCATCGTCATTTGGATCCATGTCTCCCTGTAGAAAACGAAAATTGTTTCTAAAACGTCGGTCTCTCCACTGGGATAAATGCAACAATCTTAACCTTCTCAAGGTATCCTCATCCTCCTGCGTCAGGTTAACTTGAAAAACCTTAGATGTAGACTCCACTGCTCTATTCAATAAATCGGCTCCAATGTTCAACTTTGCAGGAGTGTGTTCAATAACTAGGTTGAATTGTTGAATAAAAAGTGACCATCTAGTTATCCTATCACTGGCAAAGTTTGTTCTCAAGATAAACTCCAATGCGTGGTGATCAGTCCTCACAATTACTGAATGTCCAATTAACATTTTCTTCCACGACTCCAACGCGAAGATTACAGCAAGTGCTTCTAACTCTGTGGTGTAATAATTCCTTTCTGATGGACGAAGTTTCCTGCTTATGAACGCCAGGTAACGTCTCTTGTGATCGTCATCTTCTTGAAGAAGAATAGCTCCAATCCCTACGGTGGATGCATCGGATTCTATGATGAAATTCTTGGTAAAGTCAGGATACTCTAATTTCACGCTGTTTACCAATAACCTCTTGGCATCTTGAAATGATTGTTCACAATCTTCATTCCATTTCCATTTGTTTCCTTTTCTTAATAATTCCTGCAATGGAGCAACCGTCTTGGTGAAGCTTGGACAATGCCCTGCAAAGAATTGGCATGTCCCGAGAAAACTGCGGACATTCTTCACTCTAGTAGGTCTAGGGAAATTTGCAATCACCTGTATCTTTGTCTCATTGGGACGGTATCCTTCACCATCCAAAATGTGGCCCAAAAAATTTATTTCCTTCCGAAAGAACTGACATTTTCGAAGGTTTACTTTAAAGTTCGCTTTTCTCAAATCTGCGAATAACATCTGAAGATGTAATAAATGTTCCTCCTTAGTCTCAGATGCAATTAGGATATCATCTATGTAACGAATTGCTATCACTTTTACTTCAGGACTCAAGTTTTGTTCCAGTGCTCTGATCAAAACAGATCCAGATGTTTTGACTCCAAATGGTAGACGGCGGAATACATATGTCTGCTGGTCAAACATAAATCCTGTAAACTTTTTGGAATCTTCACTAAGCCTGATGTGGTGGTAGGACGAAGTGAGATCAATGTTAGAGAACCAGACCTTGCCTTGGAATTTCCTTAACAGTTCCCTAATGATTGGTGGTCTGTCATACTCTGGCAGCAATCTTGAATTCAAATTTCGCGCGTCTAAACATAGTCTCAGACTTCCATCTGGCTTAGACACTACTGCTAATGGATTGACATAAGAGGTAGTGTACTTTTCAATCACATTGTTACTTTCCATCTCTTTGATAAGCACTTTTACCTTTTCTCGATGCTTTTCCGCTACCGGATACAATTTAGCATGGAAAGGTGCTTCATCATTTACACGAATACGATATTCAAAATCTTTAATTTCACCAGGTTTAATATCAAAAATATCGTGATACTCTTCCAAAACTTTTCCTAGCTCTGGGGACTCCTTCTCACTGTAGACTTCTCCTCCCTCAGCTTCATGAAAAATCAGAGACCATTGAGCATCTCCCTCGATGTCTTCCTCTTCTTTTCCCTCGAAGTTTATCTCTTCGGTATTCTTGAATCTGATCGTCTCTGTCTTCATGTCTATCACTGCTTGATATTTCTGAATGAAATCCGCTCCCAATATCATGTCAAAAACCATGTCCTTCATTACTACAAACACATGTCGGAAATCATGTCCTCCAATAGTAACACATAAGTATAATTGTGTTTTACACAGAGATATTTTGTTGGGTATTATTCCTTGGATTTTAATTCCTGATACTGGAATCTCCTCTAAATTCTCTTTGAGCTTCCACAGAATATAAAGCTTCTCGCTCACCAGACAAAGCATAGCCCCAGTATCAATTAAAGTATCGACAGGCATACCGAATACTTCGCATGATATGATTGGCATTTTAATTCTTGTACCCATTTCTTTCCGTTCGTCATTATGTTGAATTAAGTCATCATCCTCTGCTTGCCATTTAATAATCCTGGAAGTGAAAGTGTTTAAAATTCTATCATCTACTGTGAATTCGAAGTTTCTTTTTCTTTTCCATTCCCCCAGGATTGTTGTGTTCCCGATGGACCTGGTTCATCAAACTTCTGTTCCAAGAACTGCAAGTTTTCTTGGTGCCTTTCTTCCAAGTTCTTCCTCGTCTCCTTATTGAACTCTTCATTGGACTGACGAGTATTCACATTCCCTCTGTTATTGTAGTTATTGTTTCTAACATAGTACCTTCTTTCCTGGTACCTTCCTTGATTATCCCTTGGCCTTCTCCATCGAGTATTATATCGATATCCACCATCCGGTCTCGCATAAGGCTTGTAACTGTATCTGTTATTGTACTGATTCCATCCTCTTTTATCGGGCTCTTCCCTCGGCGTTTTCTCTTCTCGCCCCTCTCGAATCTCTCGAGGTGTTTGGGAATAACTGTCGGCCATAACAGCGTACACAGCGTTGTTATTCTTTCCTCCCTTCTGATGGAAGAATTGAGCGTTCATGTGATCAAGTTTCTGCAATACCCCGTCAAATTGCTCCATATTATAAATGTCAGCAGCGATCAAAGTTCTTTGGACGTCTGCTGGAAACTGACGTATTAATGCGGTAATTAATTCATTATCTGGCATCGGCGGATCTAAATGTTGTAGTTTAGAAAGCTGTCCAGAAAAGTACGTAGAGTATCGAGTAGGTTGTGACGTCGAGAATCTCTTTGAATATAATTCTGCTCTGACTTGCTGTTGGGTTTCCGGGGACCAAAACTTTTTTAATAACCCACGGGAAAACTCCTCAAAATTGGCGAGAGTGGACCTAAAAGCTCTAAACCAAAGAAGTGCGGGACCTTCCAAAAATTTCCCTATCACTCGGATCTGTCTTTCCTTAGGGATTTTGGAATCTTTTAGGTAATCACCTGCTTCTCTTAAGAATTCTACGGGTGTCACAGAATCTCGCCCTGAAAATTTAGAAGGCTTATCCTCTACATTCTTGAATACAGTTATGGGGTTGGATTGAAATAGTGTCCTGACCTCATCCTGTCTTTGACTATTAGTTTCTTTAGCTGCTCCTAGGTTTATCTGTATCTGTTCTTCTTCCCTTATACTTCACATTTTCAACAGATGGTCAGACTGTTTCTCGTCCTTGATTTGGGTTTTCATAGCCTCAATTTCCTTATGGTTTTCTTCTGCCATTTTTTTAATTGCTTCGGTTTCCTTACAGTTCTCCTTGACATCAATGGATATCTGGTTCATAACAGCCTCGTGACTTTTCAACGACCCTGTCACATCTGATATGTCCTTCTGAGTTGCTTGGATATCTTTGGAAATTACTTGAATATGGGATGACAAAGATTCCCTAATTTCCTTGACTCCCTCTTGGTTCTCCAGCTTGAGTGTGTCTTTAATTTCATCGATAACTGTGGTTTTAATTTCAGTTTGTAATTCATTAATCACACCTTCTCTTATTTCTCCCATTACGAGTTCTTTGAATTGTTCTGTCAAACGTTGAACAACTAGAATTGCCATCTCATTGTTCTCTTTCTTCACTCTGACGTCTAGGTTGATCATGTCTTCACCAACGTTCCTAAGACCATGTTCTATCCTATCAGCTAAGCTTTGGGATCTTAGATCGGCATCGCGAAATTTATCGTCCATTAAACTTGCGTTAGTGGCTAATGAAGTTTCGAGCTCATGTGTTTTTTCGCATAATTTAGTCATTTTACTCTCAAGTGACATTTTCAAAATTTCGGAATTCTTTTTAATTTATTTTCCATAGAATTAAATTTACTATTTAAATTTTCCTTCAAGTTATCTTTTAAAAAATCAGAATTTTCTTTAAGTTTATTTTTAAAGAATCAGAATTTTCTTTAAGTTTATTTTCTAAAGAATCAGAATTTTCTTTAAGTTTCTCATTTAAACTTTCTTTAAGTTTATCAGAATTTTCTTTAAGTTTATTTTCCAAAGCCTCTGTATTTTCTTTCATAATGGCTGCTACACGCCGTCCAGCTTCTTTGGAACTCTCTTCCAAACTTCTCATCATCCTCATCATCTCTTCAATAATTTTCAATTATTATTCAAAACTTAGGGGTATACATGTCGGCAGACACAAGCTTATAATTAGAACAAGAAATATGAATAGCTAATTGGAACACTCTAATAAAATGAGATTTGTCCTAATGTCGATGTGATGGAAAAACAAAATTCTCTACTTTTACGAATTACATTTACCACAATATCACAAGAAATATATGCAAGTTCTCAAATATCCTCCACCTGGATTCTAATAATGCGTATGTCCACTCATCGAACGTTTACTACTGAATTTACTTGACGCCCTAATCGTTAAGCCATTATCAAAAATAATCAAACCCATTCTAATTATTAAACCCAGTTAAATTTTTAATTTTCCCCACTAATTGGGTTTCCTACTAATTTATTCATCCAAACCAGACATCTCTCAATTCCCAAAATATCTATATATAAAAAAATTATCACAATTTAAATCGGCATGCGATTGACCGTGTCTAAATCGAGCCCCACGTTCGAAGCCATTTCTCTCTCTATCTTATTTTATGTGCCCGTTTAGACCGGAGTCCGCACGATCACATATGCATTTTACCAAGAATCAGTCAGCACGAGAGTCAAAATATCCCGGGGCGCCAGATGGGTTAAAGCTAATCGCAAAAACGACATCAAATGAAAAAATGCTTTACTGATTTTTGGCTCAATGCAACAATAAGGATAGAAGGAGATTCAACTGGGCATAACACATCATGTAAAATTATCTCATTTTATTCTGAATTTAAAATTGACTGCAAAATAAAATGCTCAAAGCAGCATCACTCACGTGTGGCGACCCACATTACTATTTACACAATGTACAGAAATTTTCCAACACATTGGACAATTATCTTTGGAGACACAAGTCTGATTATCAGTCCTGTAGACTGTGTTCCAAAATTATATCCATTATTTATGATTAAATCCAGTTCAAATTTAATTGTCTTTACTGGAAATACTGTAGTTCACTGGTTGAATTTTTACATAATATTAACACTCGTAGAATAATTGTTCATAGAATTTTTAACTTTCACTTATTTTTCCAGTTTCAAAAAAAATATTGTCAAAAATATTATTATCTCTGAATCAACACAAATTATGTACACATATATTAATAACAACATCTGAAAAGTATTTGACCATTGAGCATAGCATCGAAGAACTGTGCGAAGCACAACAAAATTAATTGTTCTTCTGACATTAAACGTTTCGAGAAGTGACTCGATTATGATATTCAAGTTCCTAACAAAATATATGATTTCTGAATCATCAACTTGATCAATAAATTGTTGGACCATTCAACTATTCGATTTTCCACTTGGAATCATTATTAAGAAAAATATTTATATTTGTGGCCATTTTAATAACTTTCACAACTTGCAATTCTTCGACAGAATGCGGAAATAAGACTTGTAGCTTCATAATAAATTCATTTAGTTCATGGCACTAGGATTGAAAACATCCTTCAAATTATTCGTGGTTATAGAATTATTTTTAATTGGCAGTGGCCCATTCTATTATTTTTATAAGAACACAATATTCCAACAACAACGGCAAAGGTCTTCCTCTGAAGAAGAATAAAATACTATCATGACAAATCCGGGTTCTAGCAAAATCAAAGTCTTAATGGAATCCGTAAACAAGGTTGAAATAAGAACTGATGGTTTTATAAGAAATAACCTTTGGGTCATTCATACGACGCAATGTGTAGTTCCAATACTCCTTCTTTAACACTGAGTCATCGAACCTGCTATTTGATTGATGCTCAAATAAAAACCTCCTCATTCCTGCGACTTAAACATGCGCACCTGGGAATGGCATTTCAACTACTCCACACATAAATTTTCTTCCCAAAATTTATACAATAAATCAAGCCTCTGCTTGTTATCAACACTGGAAGATTTATAAACTTACAAGTTTATTTTATTTTACCATTCAGTTCAACCCGTGAAGTTACCATACTTATGATACTCTCTATTTCACTTTCGAATGTGTATTTTCGTCATGATTTTATATAAATACAAAAATATCCTAATTGATACAAATATCATTTGCTTCCCGTTTCATGCCTCTCCGTGTTATCTGAAAAATATACTTTGCTCATTGCAAAAACTAACTGTTCAACCAGAACTGTAATGTTGGTTGAATGCGGGCTTGCGCTAACCACTCTCCTTCGGAAAATCACCTGTTCCAAACTAGAAATGATTAAACTACTTCATAAACTGAGTGCTGAAAATACTCAGAATAACTCTAATATGTCTTGCGTAAATCATTGCAAGATTTAAATACGAAGAAAAATAAATGTGTTGGTCATCTGCAGAAAATGAGTTTGTTCCAATTAGCTAGGCATAATATAAAGTCAAAATGTGGCTTACATTTCTCGTTGGTCTTGAAGCGTAGTGAACCTGGTCTGTACCAGATTTATCCAGATACATGCCCTATCGGACACGCACGTCTAATCCTTGTATCGGCCGCCATTATATACCCACAATCTGTCTAACACGACATAGTGGAAATATTTCTTGAAGTTTGAAGTAACTGATGATCCATTTTAATGTTGACTTCTGTTAAAGCCATAGCAGTTTGCTTAAATGGGGTCAGATCCAAGTGATCTATTCTCAAATATGTCAGTTGTAACATAACTCACGGTAATCTTTTCAGTACAAGAAAACACTGACAGTCTAAATCAATCAACGGCTGTTCTGAAGATCGTTCCCTGGGCATGGCTTATCACCATCTATCATGCGCGAAGCAACATATAGTTTCCCTTCGTCGGCTAATGAACAACACCGTGATAGACTGGCTTTCAATATACTGATAGATCGGAGTGGTTATTAAGTTACAATTTATGAAACTGACTAATTGGATTAAAATATCCAAGTATTAAATTATTATTACTGGACTGTGACAAAGTACTTTCTAGACAAAGTCTAGCATATGTCCATATAGAAATAAAGTATTTCACCAGTGACCGTAGAAAAATAACAATCACCTTAGTGATTCTCTCTGCCGGAAACTTACTATGTTCCACATGTATCGCAGCACTTTTGTAACTATCACAATTTAAAGATATCTTCTGCGTAGATCCGGCAACCATGTGCCTTAGCTCAACGTAGCAGCACCTTGTCATGCAAGAGCTTGGTTCGAAGTGAGCTGATGTTGCTTGGGCCGGCCGGCTTTTATTCAAAACGGTCAGGTCCACGCTGAATCACGCTGAAATATGGAAA
Source organism: Meconema thalassinum (assembly GCA_946902985.2). NCBI lineage: Eukaryota > Metazoa > Arthropoda > Insecta > Orthoptera > Tettigoniidae > Meconema > Meconema thalassinum. Next base: position 348,612,114 of record OX336390.1, read on the forward strand.
TCCTCATATCTCTGGTATCCCTGGTCCGATTTACTTGATACTAAGTGCATTCTCATTCATTTGGCCGTGCCAGTAATCTGATCCAAGTCTCAAGTCTCTACTCCATGGCTAACTATTTAATCAACACATAGTCTCGACCTCTGCTACTACTCGCTACGTCACTTGACATGCTCTTGGCTGCATAAAGTTTCCATTCCCTTCTGGAAGTAATGGAGCGCGATATTCAAATCTCTCAACTTTCAAAAGCGGCTGTAGCCTTTCCCTTGATATCTAGGTGTCTGAATCTTGGAATACCCATTCCTAGAGTTGGGCACATCCACCCCACACCTAGCAAAAAATAAAAATTGAAAAAATTTTATTTTTCCTATCTACACATTAAATCATCTGGTTCTTGAATAGTAAATCTTCAAATTCGCTGCATTATAAGTTCCCACGATGTTACCAGTTCGTGTATTGGCGATTTCATAGCTTCCATTGTTGTTTACTTCCACAATACGATATGGTCCAGCGTAAAGGCTTGCAAACTTCGAGTACACTCGATTTTGCACGTCAGAGGGTGTAGGTCTTTTCACTAAAACAAGAGTTCCTACGCGCAAGGGTCTGCGAAAACGCTTTCCTCTCACTCTGCGCTCTCTTTTCTCAGCTTGGCTCCTCAACTTGTCTAAAGCTAGAGTTTCCCTCATCTGACGACTTGGTTCAATCTCAGGTGGAATAGAGATGATTCGATCCCATAATCTTGTTGGTTTAATTCCATGATGAAGCAACATGGGAATCTGTCCAGTACTCTCATGAATTGTAGAGTTGATGGATTCGGATGCTAATGAGAGAACATCCATCCATTTCCAATGCTAATTTGGACAATAGAGGCGGCAAAATTTTGCTATTTCAGCCATCACGCGTTCTGCTGGATTGCTTTCAGGATGTCTGATAGAACAAAACAATTGTCTAATCCCAAGATCATTCATGACGGTTCTAAATTCTAAAGATGTAAATTGGGGTCCACGATCTGATAAAAGGAATTCCGGTTTGCCTCATTCCGGAATTACGTTGTCTCTAATTCTCTTCGCACAATATTTTGCGTTTGCCTTCTGAATTGGGTGTAACATAGTGTATTTGCTGAAAACATCCATGGTCACCAGAATATATCGGTTACCTCTTTAGACTTTGGGAGAGGACCATAAAGATCAGTCGCGAAGATTTCACAAGGCTTAGAAGGAATAATAGGCCTTGGTAATTCTCTCAATAATCTAGAATTATGTTTACTCCTTTGGCATAAGTCGCATTCTCGAATAGTGTTTCTGACAGTTTGTCGCATTCGCTCCCACGAAAATTTTTCTTGTATCAAGTTGACCGTCTTATCTACTCCAGCATGACCTGCAATTCGATGTGCCATCCAGATAATGGGTTTTTGCATTCGTGGAGGTATCACTACTCTCAGCTTCGTATGGTCGGGATCTGCAAACTTGTAGATTAAACCATCCAACATCATAAAATCTCTTGAAATTCTTTCAGTTTCCACAAAATCATCGTCATTTGGATCCATGTCTTCCTGTAGAAAACGAAAATTGTTTCTAAAACGTCGGTCTCTCCACTGGGATAAATGCAACAATCTTAACCTTCTCAAGGTATCCTCATCCTCCTGCGTCAGGTTAACTTGGAAAACCTTAGATGTAGACTCCACTGCTCTATTCAATAAATCGGCTCCAATGTTCAACTTTCCAGGAGTGTGTTCAATAACTAGGTTGAATTGTTGAATAAAAAGTGACCATCTAGTTATCCTATCACTGGCAAAGTTTGTTCTCAAGATAAACTCCAATGGGTGGTGATCAGTCCTCACAATTACTGAATGTCCAATTAACATTTTCTTCCACGACTCCAACGCGAAGATTACAGCAAGTGCTTCTAACTCTGTGGTGTAATAATTCCTTTCTGATGGACGAAGTTTCCTGCTTATGAACGCCAGGTAACGTCTCTTGTGATCGTCATCTTCTTGAAGAAGAATAGCTCCAATCCCTACGGTGGATGCATCGGATTCTATGATGAAATTCTTGGTAAAGTCAGGACACTCTAATTTCACGCTGTTTACCAATAACCTCTTGGCATCTTGAAATGATTGTTCACAATCTTCATTCCATTTCCATTTGTTTCCTTTTCTTAATAATTCCTGCAATGGAGCAACCGTCTTGGTGAAGCTTGGACAATGCCCTGCAAAGAATTGGCATGTCCCGAGAAAACTGCAGACATTCTTCACTCTAGTAGGTCTAGGGAAATTTGCAATCACCTGTATCTTTGTCTCATTGGGACGGTATCCTTCACCATCCAAAATGTGGCCCAAAAATTTTATTTCCTTCCGAAAGAACTGACATTTTCGAAGGTTTACTTTAAAATTCGCTTTTCTCAAATCTGCGAATAACATCTGAAGATGTAATAAATGTTCCTCCTTAGTCTCAGATGCAATTAGGATATCATCTATGTAACGAATTGCTATCACTTTTACTTCAGGACTCAAGTTTTGTTCCAGTGCTCTGATCAAAACAGATCCAGATGTTTTGACTCCAAATGGTAGACGGCGGAATACATATGTCTGCTGGTCAAACATAAATCCTGTAAACTTTTTGGAATCTTCACTAAGCCTGATGTGGTGGTAGGACGAAGTGAGATCAATGTTAGAGAACCAGACCTTGCCTTGGAATTTCCTTAACAGTTCCCTAATGATTGGTGGTCTGTCATACTCTGGCAGCAATCTTGAATTCAAATTTCGCGCGTCTAAACATAGTCTCAGACTTCCATCTGGCTTAGACACTACTGCTAATGGATTGACATAAGAGGTAGTGTACTTTTCAATCACATTGTTACTTTCCATCTCTTTGATAAGCACTTTTACCTTTTCTCGATGCTTTTCCGCTACCGGAAACAATTTAGCATGGAAAGGTGCTTCATCATTTACACGAATACGATATTCAAAATCTTTAATTTCACCAGGTTTAATATCAAAAATATCGTGATACTCTTCCAAAACTTTTCCTAGCTCTGGGGACTCCTTCTCAGTGTAGACTTCTCCTCCCTCAGCTTCATGAAAAATCAGAGACCATTGAGCATCTCCCTCGATGTCTTCCTCTTATTTTCCCTCGAAGTTTATCTCTTCGGTATTCTTGAATCTGATCGTCTCTGTCTTCATGTCTATTACTGCTTGATATTTCTGAATGAAATCCGCTCCCAATATCATGTCAAAAACCATGTCCTTCATTACTACAAACACATGTCGGAAATCATGTCCTCCAATAGTAACACATAAGTATAATTGTGTTTTACACAGAGATATTTTGTTGGGTATTATTCCTTGGATTTTAATTCCTGATACTGGAATCTCCTCTAAATTCTCTTTGAGCTTCCACAGAATATAAAGCTTCTCGCTCACCAGACAAAGCATAGCCCCAGTATCAATTAAAGTATCGACAGGCATACCGAATACTTCGCATGATATGATTGGCATCTTAATTCTTGTACCCATTTCTTTCCGTTCGTCATTATGTTGAATTAAGTCATCATCCTCTGCTTGCCATTTAATAATCCTGGAAGTGAAAGTGTTTAAAATTCTATCATCTACTGTGAATTCGAAGTTTCTTTTTCTTTTCCATTCCCCCAGGATTGTTGTGTTCCCGATGGACCTGGTTCATCAAACTTCTGTTCCAAGAACTGCAAGTTTTCTTGGTGCCTTTCTTCCAAGTTCTTCCTCGTCTCCTTATTGAACTCTGCATTGGACTGACGAGTATTCACATTCCCTCTGTTATTGTAGTTATTGTTTCTAACATAGTACCTTCTTTCCTGGTACCTTCCTTGATTATCCCTTGGCCTTCTCCATCGAGTATTATATCGATATCCACCATCCGGTCTCGCATAAGGCTTGTAACTGTATCTGTTATTGTACTGATTCCATCCTCTTTTATCGGGCTCTTCCCTCGGCGTTTTCTCTTCTCGCCCCTCTCGAATCTCTCGAGATGTTTGGGAATAACTGTCGGCCATAACAGCGTACACAGCGTTGTTATTCTTTCCTCCCTTCTGATGGAAGAATTGAGCGTTCATGTGATCAAGTTTCTGCAATACCCCGTCAAATTGCTCCATATTATAAATGTCAGCAGCGATCAAAGTTCTTTGGACGTCTGCTGGAAACTGACGTATTAATGCGGTAATTAATTCATTATCTGGCATCGGCGGATCTAAATGTTGTAGTTAAAAAGCTGTCCAGAAAAGTACGTAGAGTATCGAGTAGGTTGTGACGTCGAGAATCTCTTTGAATATAATTCTGCTCTGACTTGCTGTTGGGTTTCCGGGGACCAAAACTTTTTTAATAACCCACGGGAAAACTCCTCAAAATTGGCGAGAGTGGACCTAAAAGCTCTAAACCAAAGAAGTGCGGGACCTTCCAAAAATTTCCCTATCACTCGGATCTGTCTTTCCTTAGGGATTTTGGAATCTTTTAGGTAATCACCTGCTTCTCTTAAGAATTCTACGGGTGTCACAGAATCTCGCCCTGAAAATTTAGAAGGCTTATCCTCTACATTCTTGAATACAGTTATGGGGTTGGATTGAAATATTGTCCTGACCTCATCCTGTCTTTGACTATCAGTTTCTTTAGCTGCTCCTAGGTTTATCTGTATCTGTTCTTCTTCCCTTATACTTGACATTTTCAACAGATGGTCAGACTGTTTCTCGTCCTTGATTTGGGTTTTCATAGCCTCAATTTCCTTATGGTTTTCTTCTGCCATTTTTTAATTGCTTCGGTTTCCTTACAGTTCTCCTTGACATCAGTGGATATCTGGTTCATAACAGCCTCGTGACTTTTCAACGACCCTGTCACATCTGATATGTCCTTCTGAGTTGCTTGGATATCTTTGGAAATTACTTGAATATGGGATGACAAAGATTCCCTAATTTCCTTGACTCCCTCTTGGTTCTCCAGCTTGAGTGTGTCTTTAATTTCATCGATAACTGTGGTTTTAATTTCAGTTTGTAATTCATTAATCACACCTTCTCTTATTTCTCCCATTACGAGTTCTTTGAATTGTTCTGTCAAACGTTGAACAACTAGAATTGCCATCTCATTGCTCTCTTTCTTCACTCTGACTTCTAGGTTGATCATGTCTTCACCAACGTTCCTAAGACCATGTTCTATCCTATCAGCTAAGCTTTGGGATCTTAGATCGGCATCGCGAAATTTATCGTCCATTAAACTTGCGTTAGTGGCTAATGAAGTTTCGAGCTCGTGTGTTTTTTCGCATAATTTAGTCATTTTACTCTCAAGTGACATTTTCAAAATTTCGGAATTCTTTTTAATTTATTTTCCATAGAATTAAATTTACTATTTAAATTTTCCTTCAAGTTATCTTTTAAAAAATCAGAATTTTCTTTAAGTTTATTTTTAAAGAATCAGAATTTTCTTTAAGTTTATTTTCTAAAGAATCAGAATTTTCTTTAAGTTTCTCATTTAAACTTTCTTTAAGATTATCAGAATTTTCTTTAAGTTTATTTTCCAAAGCCTCTGTATTTTCTTTCATAATGGCTGCTACACGCCGTCCAGCTTCTTTGGAACTCTCTTCCAAACTTCTCATCATCCTCATCATCTCTTCCATAATTTTCAATTATTATTCAAAACTTAGGGGTATACATGTCGGCAGACACAAGCTTATAATTAGAACAAGAAATATGAATAGCTAATTGGAACACTCTAATAAAATGAGATTTGTCCTAATGTCGATGTGATGGAAAAACAAAATTCTCTACTTTTACGAATTACATTTACCACAATATCACAAGAAATATATGCAAGTTCTCAAATATCCTCCACCTGGATTCTAATAATGCGTATGTCCACTCATCGAACGTTTACTACTGAATTTACTTGACGCCCTAATCGTTAAGCCATTATCAAAAATAATCAAACCCATTCTAATTATTAAACCCAGTTAAATTTTTAATTTTCCCCACTAATTGGGTTTCCTACTAATTTATTCATCCAAACCAGACATCTCTCAATTCCCAAAATATCTATATATAAAAAAAATTATCACAATTTAAATCGGCATGCGATTGACCGTGTCTAAATCGAGCCCCACGTTCGAAGCCATTTCTCTCTCTATCTTATTTTATGTGCCCGTTTAGACCGGAGTCCGCACGACCACATATGCATTTTACCAAGAATCAGTCAGCACGAGAGTCAAAATATCCCGGGGCGCCAGATGGGTTAAAGCTAATCGCAAAAACGACATCAAATGAAAAAATGCTTTACTGATTTTTGGCTCAATGCAACAATAAGGATAGAAGGAGATTCAACTGGGCATAACACATCATGTAAAATTATCTCATTTTATTCTGAATTTAAAATTGACTGCAAAATAAAATGCTCAAAGCAGCATCACTCACGTGTGGCGACCCACATTACTATTTACACAATGTACAGAAATTTTCCAACACATTGGACAATTATCTTTGGAGACACAAGTCTGATTATCAGTCCTGTAGACTGTGTTCCAAAATTATATCCATTATTTATGATTAAATCCAGTTCAAATTTAATTGTCTTTACTGGAAATACTGTAGTTCACTGGTTGAATTTTTACATAATATTAACACTCGTAGAATAATTGTTCATAGAATTTTTAACTTTCACTTATTTTTCCAGTTTCAAAAAAAATATTGTCAAAAAATATTATTATCTCTGAATCAACACAAATTATGTACACATATATTAATAACAACATCTGAAAACTATTTGACCATTGAGCATAGCATCGAAGAACTGTGCGAAGCACAACAAAATTAATTGTTCTTCTGACATTAAACGTTTCTAGAAGTGACTCGATTATGATATTCAAGTTCCTAACAAAATATATGATTTCTGAATCATCAACTTGATCAATAAATTGTTGGACCATTCAACTATTCGATTTTCCACTTGGAATCGTTATTAAGAAAAATATTTATATTTGTGGCCATTTTAATAACTTTCACAACTTGCAATTCTTCGACAGAATGCGGAAATAAGACTTGTAGCTTCATAATAAATTCATTTAGTTCATGGCACTAGGATTGAAAACATCCTTCAAATTATTCGTGGTTATAGAATTATTTTTAATTGGCAGTGGCCCATTCTATTATTTTTATAAGAACACAATATTCCAACAACAACGGCAAAGGTCTTCCTCTGAAGAAGAATAAAATACTATCATGACAAATCCGGGTTCTAGCAAAATCAAAGTCTTAATGGAATCCGTAAACAAGGTTGAAATAAGAACTGATGGTTTTATAAGAAATAACCTTTGGGTCATTCATACGACGCAATGTGTAGTTCCAATACTCCTTCTTTAACACTGAGTCATCGAACCTGCTATTTGATTGATGCTCAAATAAAAACCTCCTCATTCCTGCGACTTAAACATGCGCACCTGGGAATGGCATTTCAACTACTCCACACATAAATTTTCTTCCCAAAATTTATACAATAAATCAAGCCTCTGCTTGTTATCAACACTGGAAGATTTATAAACTTACAAGTTTATTTTATTTTACCATTCAGTTCAACCCGTGAAGTTACCATACTTATGATACTCTCTATTTCACTTTCGAATGTGTATTTTCGTCATGATTTTATATAAATACAAAAATATCCTAATTGATACAAATATAATTTGCTTCCCGTTTCATGCCTCTCCGTGTTATCTGAAAAATATACTTTGCTCATTGCAAAAGTTAACTGTTCAACCAGAACTGTAATGTTGGTTGAATGCGGGCTTGCGCTAACCACTCTCCTTCGGAAAATCACCTGTTCCAAACTAGAAATGATTAAACTACTTCATAAGCTCTCTCTCAATAAATGTGATTATTAGAAAATATAAGATCCAAGAATTATTTAGAAAAGTTATGAAAATCATTATTATTATTATTAGTGGATTATTATTATTATTATTAGTTATATTATTGTAAATATATTTAATTATTATTTCATTATGTGAGAATCCACATGTTCGATTCTTCGAATATGTATAAAATATCCATTTCTCAACAAAAATAATTATTAACTTTTACAGTTACATCGGCTGATTACCGTGATTATCAAAAAATATGAAACATTCAAATAAATGCTCGTTCTGCTCGGTCATCGATCCTAAACTGTTCTGAGTGCTGAAAATACTCAGAATAACTCTAATATGTCTTGCGTAAATCATTGCAAGATTTAAATACGAAGAAAAATAAATGTGTTGGTCATCTGCAGAAAATGAGTTTGTTCCAATTAGCTAGGCATAATATAAAGTCAAAATGTGGCTTACATTTCTCGTTGGTCTTGAAGCGTAGTGAACCTGGTCTGTACCAGATTTATCCAGATACATGCCCTATCGGACACGCACGTCTAATCCTTGTATCGGCCGCCATTATATACCCACAATCTGTCTAACACGACATGTGGAAATATTTCTTGAAGTTTGAAGTAACTGATGATCCATTTTAATGTTGACTTCTGTTAAAGCCATAGCAGTTTGCTTAAATGGGGTCAGATCCAAGTGATCTATTCTCAAATATGTCAGTTGTAACATAACTCACGGTAATCTTTTCAGTACAAGAAAACACTGACAGTCTAAATCAATCAACGGCTGTTCTGAAGATCGTTCCCTGGGCATAGGTTATCACCATCTATCATGCGCGAAGCAACATATAGTTTCCCTTCGTCGGCTAATGAACAACACCGTGATAGACTGGCTTTCAATATACTGATAGATCGGAGTGGTTATTAAGTTACAATTTATGAAACTGACTAATTGGATTAAAATATCCAAGTATTAAATTATTATTACTGGACTGTGACAAAGTACTTTCTAGACAAAGTCTAGCATATGTCCATATAGAAATAAAGTATTTCACCAGTGACCGTAGAAAAATAACAATCACCTTAGTGATTCTCTCTGCCTGAAACTTACTATGTTCCACATGTATCGCAGCACTTTTGTAACTATCACAATTTAAAGATATCTTCTGCGTAGATCCGGCAACCATGTGCCTTGGCTCAACGTAGCAGCACCTTGTCATGCAAGAGCTTGGTTCGAAGTGAGCTGATGTTGCTTGGGCCGGCCGGCTTTTATTCAAAACGGTCAGGTCCACGCTGAATCACGCTGAAATATGGAAATCCTCATATCTCTGGTATCCCTGGTCCGATTTACTTGATACTAAGTGCATTCTCATTCATTTGGCCGTGCCAGTAATCTGAACCAAGTCTCAAGTCTCTACTCCATGGCTAACTATTTAATCAACACATAGTCTCGACTTCTGCTACTACTCGTTACGTCACTTGACATGCTCTTGGCTGCATAAAGTTTCCATTCCCTTCTGGAAGTAATGGAGCGCGATATTCAAATCTCTCAACTTTCAAAAGCGGCTGTAGCCTTTCCCTTGATATCTAGGTGTCTGAATCTTGGAATACACATTCCTAGAGTTGGGCACATCCACCCCACACCTAGCAAAAAATAAAAATTGAAAAATTTTTATTTTTCCTATCTACACATTAAATCATCTGGTTCTTGAATAGTAAATCTTCAAATTCGCTGCATTATAAGTTCCCACGATGTTACCAGTTCGTGTATTGGCGATTTCATAGCTTCCATTGTTGTTTACTTCCACAATACGACATGGTCCAGCGTAAAGGCTTGCAAACTTCGAGTACACTCGATTTTGCACGTCAGAGGGTGTAGGTCTTTTCACTAAAACAAGAGTTCCTACGCGCAAGGGTCTGCGAAAACGCTTTCCTCTCACTCTGCGCTCTCTTTTCTCAGCTTGGCTCCTCAACTTGTCTAAAGCTAGAGTTTCCCTCATCTGACGACTTGGTTCAATCTCAGGTGGAATAGAGATGATTCGATCCCATAATCTTGTTGGTTTAATTCCATGATGAAGCAACATGGGAATCTGTCCAGTACTCTCATGAATTGTAGAGTTGATGGATTCGGATGCTAATGAGAGAACATCCATCCATTTCCAATGCTAATTTGGACAATAGAGGCGGCAAAATTTTGCTATTTCAGCCATCACGCGTTCTGCTGGATTGCTTTCAGGATGTCTGATAGAACAAAACAATTGTCTAATCCCAAGATCATTCATGACGGTTCTAAATTCTAAAGATGTAAATTGGGGTCCACGATCTGATAAAAGGAATTCCGGTTTGCCTCATTCCGGAATTACGTTGTCTCTAATTCTCTTCGCACAATATTTTGCGTTTGCCTTCTGAATTGGGTGTAACATAGTGTATTTGCTGAAAACATCCATGGTCACCAGAATATATCGGTTACCTCTTTAGACTTTGGGAGAGGACCATAAAGATCAGCCGCGAAGATTTCACAAGGCTTAGAAGGAATAATAGGCCTTGGTAATTCTCTCAATAATCTAGAATTATGTTTACTCCTTTGGCATAAGTCGCATTCTCGAATAGTGTTTCTGACAGTTTGTCGCATTCGCTCCCACGAAAATTTTTCTTGTATCAAGTTGACCGTCTTATCTACTCCAGCATGACCTGCAATTCGATGTGCCATCCAGATAATGGGTTTTTGCATTCGTGGAGGTATCACTACTCTCAGCTTCGTATGGTCGGGATCTGCAAACTTGTAGATTAAACCATCCAACATCATAAAATCTCTTGAAATTCTTTCAGTTTCCACAAAATCATCGTCATTTGGATCCATGTCTCCCTGTAGAAAACGAAAAAATTTTCTAAAACGTCGGTCTCTCCTCTGGGATAAATGCAACAATCTTAACCTTCTCAAGGTATCCTCATCCTCCTGCGTCAGGTTAACTTGAAAAACCTTAGATGTAGACTCCACTGCTCTATTCAATAAATCGGCTCCAATGTTCAACTTTCCAGGAGTGTGTTCAATAACTAGGTTGAATTGTTGAATAAAAAGTGACCATCTAGTTATCCTATCACTGGCAAAGTTTGTTCTCAAGATAAACTCCAATGCGTGGTGATCAGTCCTCACAATTACTGAATGTCCAATTAACATTTTCTTCCACGACTCCAACGCGAAGATTACAGCAAGTGCTTCTAACTCTGTGGTGTAATAATTCCTTTCTGATGGACGAAGTTTCCTGCTTATGAACGCCAGGTAACGTCTCTTGTGATCGTCATCTTCTTGAAGAAGAATAGCTCCAATCCCTACGGTGGATGCATCGGATTCTATGATGAAATTCTTGGTAAAGTCAGGATACTCTAATTTCACGCTGTTTACCAATAACCTCTTGGCATCTTGAAATGATTGTTCACAATCTTCATTCCATTTCCATTTGTTTCCTTTTCTTAATAATTCCTGCAATGGAGCAACCGTCTTGGTGAAGCTTGGACAATGCCCTGCAAAGAATTGACATGTCCCGAGAAAACTGCGGACATTCTTCACTCTAGTAGGTCTAGGGAAATTTGCAATCACCTGTATCTTTGTCTCATTGGGACGGTATCCTTCACCATCCAAAATGTGGCCCAAAAATTTTATTTCCTTCCGAAAGAACTGACATTTTCGAAGGTTTACTTTAAAGTTCGCTTTTCTCAAATCTGCGATTAATATCTGAAGATGTAATAAATGTTCCTCCTTAGTCTCAGATGCAATTAGGATATCATCGGTGTAACGAATTGCTATCACTTTTACTTCAGGACTTAAGTTTTGTTCCAGTGCTCTGATCAAAACAGATCCAGATGTTTTGACTCCAAATGGTAGACGGCGGAATACATATGTCTGCTGGTCAAACATAAATCCTGTAAACTTTTTGGAATCTTCACTAAGCCTAATGTGGTGGTAGGACGAAGTGAGATCAATGTTAGAGAACCAGACCTTGCCTTGGAATTTCCTTAACAGTTCCCTAATGATTGGTGGTCTGTCATACTCTGGCAGCAATCTTGAATTCAAATTTCGCGCGTCTAAACATAGTCTCAGACTTCCATCTGGCTTAGACACTACTGCTAATGGATTCACATAAGAGGTAGTGTACTTTTCAATTACATTGTTACTTTCCATCTCTTTGATAAGCACTTTTACCTTTTCTCGATGCTTTTCCGCTACCGGATACAATTTAGCATGGAAAGGTGCATCATCATTTACACGAATACGATATTCAAAATCTTTAATTTCACCAGGTTTAATATCAAAAATATCGTGATACTCTTCCAAATTTTTTCCTAGCTCTGGGGACTCCTTCTCAGTGTAGACTTCTCCTCCTTCAGCTTCATGAAAAATCAGAGACCATTGAGCATCTCCCTCGATGTCTTCCTCTTCTTTTCCCTCGAAGTTTATCTCTTCGGTATTCTTGAATCTGATCGTCTCTGTCTTCATGTCTATCACTGCTTGATATTTCTGAATGAAATCCGCTCCCAATATCATGTCAAAAACCATGTCCTTCATTACTACAAACACATGTCGGAAATCATGTCCTCCAATAGTAACACATAAGTATAATTGTGTTTTACACAGAGATATTTTGTTGGGTATTATTCCTTGGATTTTAATTCCTGATACTGGAATCTCCTCTAAATTCTCTTTGAGCTTCCACAGAATATAAAGCTTCTCGCTCACCAGACAAAGCATAGCCCCAGTATCAATTAAAGTATCGACAGGCATACCGAATACTTCGCATGATATGATTGGCATTTTAATTCTTGTACCCATTTCTTTCCGTTCGTCATTATGTTGAATTAAGTCATCATCCTCTGCTTGCCATTTAATAATCCTGGAAGTGAAAGTGTTTAAAATTCTATCTTCTACTGTGAATTCGAAGTTCCTTTTTCTTTTCCATTCCCCCGGGATTGTTGTGTTCCCGATGGACCTGGTTCATCGAACTTCTGTTCCAAGAACTGCAAGTTTTCTTGGTGCCTTTCTTCCAAGTTCTTCCTCGTCTCCTTATTGAACTCTTCATTGGACTGACGAGTATTCACATTCCCTCTGTTATTGTAGTTATTGTTTCTACCATAGTACCTTCTTTCCTGGTACCTTCCTTGATTATCCCTTGGCCTTCTCCATCGAGTATTATATCGATATCCACCATCCGGTCTCGCATAAGGCTTGTAACTGTATCTGTTATTGTACTGATTCCATCCTCTTTTATCGGGCTCTTCCCTCGGCGTTTTCTCTTCTCGCCCCTCTCGAATCTCTCGAGGTGTTTGGGAATAACTGTCGGCCATAACAGCGTACACAGCGCTGTTATTCTTTCCTCCCTTCTGATGGAAGAATTGAGCGTTCGTGTGATCAAGTTTCTGCAATACCTCGTCAAATTGCTCCATATTATAAATGTCAGCAGCGATCAAAGTTCTTTGGACGTCTGCTGGAAACTGACGTATTAATGCGGTAATTAATTCATTATCTGGCATCGGCGGATCTAAATGTTGTAGTTTAGAAAGCTGTCCAGAAAAGTACGTAGAGTATCGAGTAGGTTGTGACGTCGAGAATCTCTTTGAATATAATTCTGCTCTGACTTGCTGTTGGGTTTCCGGGGACCAAAACTTTTTTAATAACCCACGGGAAAACTCCTCAAAATTGGTGAGAGTGGACCTAAAAGCTCTAAACCAAAGAAGTGCGGGACCTTCCAAAAATTTCCCTATCACTCGGATCTGTCTTTCCTTAGGGATTTTGGAATCTTTTAGGTAATCACCTGCTTCTCTCAAGAATTCTACGGGTGTCACAGAATCTCGCCCTGAAAATTTAGAAGGCTTATCCTCTACATTCTTGAATACAGTTATGGGGTTGGATTGAAATATTGTCCTGACCTCATCCTGTCTTTGACTATCAGTTTCTCTAGCTGCTCCTAGGTTTATCTGTATCTGTTCTTCTCCCCTTATACTTGACATTTTCAACAGATGGTCAGACTGTTTCTCGTCCTTGATTTGGGTTTTCATAGCCTCAATTTCCTTAAGGTTTTCTTCTGCCATTTTTTAATTGCTTCGGTTTCCTTACAGTTCTCCTTGACATCAGTGGATATCTGGTTCATAACAGCCTCGTGACTTTTCAACGACCCTGTCACATCTGATATGTCCTTCTGAGTTGCTTGGATATCTTTGGAAATTACTTGAATATGGGATGACAAAGATTCCCTAATTTCCTTGACTCCCTCTTGGTTCTCCAGCTTGAGTGTGTCTTTAATTTCATCGATAACTGTGGTTTTAATTTCAGTTTGTAATTCATTAATCACACCTTCTCTTATTTCTCCCATTACGAGTTCTTTGAATTGTTCTGTCAAACGTTGAACAACTAGAATTGCCATCTCATTGCTCTCTTTCTTCACTCTGACTTCTAGGTTGATCATGTCTTCACCAACGTTCCTAAGACCATGTTCTATCCTATCAGCTAAGCTTTGGGATCTTAGATTGGCATCGCGAAATTTATCGTCCATTAAACTTGCGTTAGTGGCTAATGAAGTTTCGAGCTCATGTGTTTTTTCGCATAATTTAGTCATTTTACTCTCAAGTGACATTTTCAAAATTTCGGAATTCTTTTTAATTTATTTTCCATAGAATTAAATTTACTATTTAAATTTTCCTTCAAGTTATCTTTTAAAAATCAGAATTTTCTTTAAGTTTATTTTCTAAAGAATCAGAATTTTCTTTAAGTTTATTTTCTAAAGAATCAGAATTTTCTTTAAGTTTATTTTCTAAAGAATCAGAATTTTCTTTAAGTTTCTCATTTAAACTTTCTTTAAGTTTATCAGAATTTTCTTTAAGTTTATTTTCCAAAGCCTCTGTATTTTCTTTCATAATGGCTGCTACTCGCCGTCCAGCTTCTTTGGAACTCTCTTCCAAACTTCTCATCATCCTCATCATCTCTTCCATAATTTTCAATTATTATTCAAAACTTAGGGGTATACATGTCGGCAGACACAAGCTTATAATTAGAACAAGAAATATGAATAGCTAATTGGAACACTCTAATAAAATGAGATTTGTCCTAATGTCGATGTGATGGAAAAACAAAATTCTCTACTTTTACGAATTACATTTACCACAATAACACAAGAAATATATGCAAGTTCTCAAATATCCTCCACCTGGATTCTAATAATGCGTATGTCCACTCATCGAACGTTTACTACTGAATTTACTTGACGCCCTAATGGTTAAGCCATTATCAAAAATAATCAAACCCATTCTAATTATTAAACTCAGTTAATTTTTTAATTTTCCCCACTAATTGGGTTTCCTACTAATTTATTCATCCAAACCAGACATCTCTCAATTCCCAAAATATCTATATATAAAAAAAAATTATTACAATTTAAATCGGCATGCGATTGACCGTGTCTAACTCGAGCCCCACGTTCGAAGCCATTTCTCTCTCTATCTTATTTTATGTGCCCGTTTAGACCGGAGTCCGCACGACCACATATGCATTTTACCAAGAATCAGTCAGCACGAGAGTCAAAATATCCCGGGGCGCCAGATGGGTTAATGCTAATCGCAAAAACGACATCAAATGAAAAAAATGCTTTACTGATTTTTGGCTCAATGCAACAATAAGGATAGAAGGAGATTCAACTGGGCATAACACATCATGTAAAATTATCTCATTTTATTCTGAATTTAAAATTGACTGCAAAATAAAATGCTCAAAGCAGCATCACTCACGTGTGGCGACCCACATTACTATTTACACAATGTACAGAAATTTTCCAACACATTGGACAATTATCTTTGGAGACACAAGTCTGATTATCAGTCCTGTAGACTGTGTTCCAAAATTATATCAATTATTTATGATTAAATCCAGTTCAAATTTAATTGTCTTTACTGGAAATACTGTAGTTCACTGGTTGAATTTTTACATAATATTAACACTCGTAGAATAATTGTTCATAGAATTTTTAACTTTCACTTATTTTTCCAGTTTCAAAAAAATATTGTCAAAAAATATTATTATCTCTGAATCAACACAAATTATGTACACATATATTAATAACAACATCTGAAAAGTATTTGACCATTGAGCATAGCATCGAAGAACTGTGCGAAGCACAACAAAATTAATTGTTCTTCTGACATTAAACGTTTCGAGAAGTGACTCGATTATGAACTTCAAGTTCCTAACAAAATATATGATTTCTGAATCATCAACTTGATCAATAAATTGTTGGACCATTCAACTATTCGATTTTCCACTTATAATCATTATTAAGAAAAATATTTATATTTGTGGCCATTTTAGTAACTTTCACAACTTGCAATTCTTCGACAGAATGCGGAAATAAGACTTGGTGCTTCATAATAAATTCATTTAGTTCATGGCACTAGGATTGAAAACATCCTTCAAATTATTCGTGGTTATATAATTATTTTTAATTGGCAGTGGCCCATTCTATTATTTTTATAAGAACACAATATTCCAACAACAACGGCAAAGGTCTTCCTCTGAAGAAGAATAAAATACTATCATGACAAATCCGGGTTCTAGCAAAATCAAAGTCTTAATGGAATCCGTAAACAAGGTTGAAATAAGAACTGATGGTTTTTTAAGAAATAACCTTTGGGTCATTCATACGACGCAATGTGTAGTTCCAATACTCCTTCTTTAACACTGAGTCATCGAACCTGCTATTTGATTGATGCTCAAATAAAAACCTCCTCATTCCTGCGACTTAAACATGCGCACCTGGGAATGGCATTTCAACTACTCCACACACATAAATTTTCTTCCCAAAATTTATACAATAAATCAAGCCTCTGCTTGTTATCAACACTGGAAGATTTATAAACTTACAAGTTTATTTTATTTTACCATTCAGTTCAACCCGTGAAGTTACCATACTTATGATACTCTCTATTTCACTTTCGAATGTGTATTTTCGTCATGATTTTATATAAATACAAAAATATCCTAATTGATACAAATATCATTTGCTTCCCGTTTCATGCCTCTCCGTGTTATCTGAAAAATATACTTTGCTCATTGCAAATGTTAACTGTTCAACCAGAACTGTAATGTTGGTTGAATGCGGGCTTGCGCTAACCACTCTCCTTCGGAAAATCACCTGTTCCAAACTAGAAATGATTAAACTTCTTCATAAGCTCTCTCTCAATAAATGTGATTATTAGAAAATATAAGATCCAAGAATTATTTAGAAAAGTTATGAAAATCATTATTATTATTATTAGTGGATTATTATTATTATTATTAGTTATATTATTGTAAATATATTTAATTATTATTTCATTATGTGAGAATCCACATGTTCGATTCTTCGAATATGTATGAAATATCCATTTCTCAACAAAAATAATTATTAACTTCTACAGTTACATCGGCTGATTACCGTGATTATCAAAAAAATATGAAACATTCAAATAAATGCTCGTTCTGCTCGGTCATCGATCCTAAACTGTTCTGAGTGCTGAAAATACTCAGAATAACTCTAATATGTCTTGCGTAAATCATTGCAAGATTTAAATACGAAGAAAAATAAATGTGTTGGTCATCTGCAGAAAATGAGTTTGTTCCAATTAGCTAGGCATAATATAAAGTCAAAATGTGGCTTACATTTCTCGTTGGTCTTGAAGCGTAGTGAACCTGGTCTGTACCAGATTTATCCAGATACATGCCCTATCGGACACGCACGTCTAATCCTTGTATCGGCCGCCATTATATACCCACAATCTGTCTAACACGACATAGTGGAAATATTTCTTGAAGTTTGAAGTAACTGATGATCCATTTTAATGTTGACTTCTGTTAAAGCCATAGCAGTTTGCTTAAATGGGGTCAGATCCAAGTGATCTATTCTCAAATATGTCAGTTGTAACATAACTCACGGTAATCTTTTCAGTACAAGAAAACACTGACAGTCTAAATCAATCAACGGCTGTTCTGAAGATCGTTCCCTGGGCATAGCTTATCACCATCTATCATGCGCGAAGCAACATATAGTTTCCCTTCGTCGGCTAATGAACAACACCGTGATAGACTGGCTTTCAATATACTGATAGATCGGAGTGGTTATTAAGTTACAATTTATGAAACTGACTAATTGGATTAAAATATCCAAGTATTAAATTATTATTACTGGACTGTGACAAAGTACTATCTAGACAAAGTCTAGCATATGTCCATATAGAAATAAAGTATTTCACCAGTGTCCGTAGAAAAATAACAATCACCTTAGTGATTCTCTCTGCCTGAAACTTACTATGTTCCACATGTATCGCAGCACTTTTGTAACTATCACAATTTAAAGATATCTTCTGCGTAGATCCGGCAACCATGTGCCTTGGCTCAACGTAGCAGCACCTTGTCATGCAAGAGCTTGGTTCGAAGTGAGCTGATGTTGCTTGGGCCGGCCGGCTTTTATTCACAACGGTCAGGTCCACGCTGAATCACGCTGAAATATGGAAATCCTCATATCTCTGGTATCCCTGGTCCGATTTACTTGATACTAAGTGCATTCTCATTCATTTGGCCGTGCCAGTAATCTGATCCAAGTCTCAAGTCTCTACTCCATGGCTAACTATTTAATCAACACATAGTCTCGACCTCTGCTACTACTCGTTACGTCACTTGACATGCTCTTGGCTGCATAAAGTTTCCATTCCCTTCTGGAAGTAATGGAGCGCGATATTCAAATCTCTCAACTTTCAAAAGCGGCTGTAGCCTTTCCCTTGATATCTAGGTGTCTGAATCTTGGAATACCCATTCCTAGAGTTGGGCACATCCACCCCACACCTAGCAAAAAATAAAAATTGAAAAAATTTTATTTTTCCTATCTACACATTAAATCATCTGGTTCTTGAATAGTAAATCTTCAAATTCGCTGCATTATAAGTTCCCACGATGTTACCAGTTCGTGTATTGGCGATTTCATAGCTTCCATTGTTGTTTACTTCCACAATACGATATGGTCCAGCGTAAAGGCTTGCAAACTTCGAGTACACTCGATTTTGCACGTCAGAGGGTGTAGGTCTTTTCACTAAAACAAGAGTTCCTACGCGCAAGGGTCTGCGAAAACGCTTTCCTCACACTCTGCGCTCTCTTTTCTCAGCTTGGCTCCTCAACTTGTCTAAAGCTAGAGTTTCCCTCATCTGACGACTTGGTTCAATCTCAGGTGGAATAGAGATGATTCGATCCCATAATCTTGTTGGTTTAATTCCATGATGAAGCAACATGGGAATCTGTCCAGTACTCTCATGAATTGTAGAGTTGATGGATTCGGATGCTAATGAGAGAACATCCATCCATTTCCAATGCTAATTTGGACAATAGAGGCGGCAAAATTTTGCTATTTCAGCCATCACGCGTTCTGCTGGATTGCTTTCAGGATGTCTGATAGAACAAAACAATTGTCTAATCCCAAGATCATTCATGACGGTTCTAAATTCTAAAGATGTAAATTGGGGTCCACGATCTGATAAAAGGAATTCCGGTTTGCCTCATTCCGGAATTACGTTGTCTCTAATTCTCTTCGCACAATATTTTGCGTTTGCCTTCTGAATTGGGTGTAACATAGTGTATTTGCTGAAAACATCCATGGTCACCAGAATATATCGGTTACCTCTTTAGACTTTGGGAGAGGACCATAAAGATCAGTCGCGAAGATTTCACAAGGCTTAGAAGGAATAATAGGCCTTGGTAATTCTCTCAATAATCTAGAATTATGTTTACTCCTTTGGCATAAGTCGCATTCTCGAATAGTGTTTCTGACAGTTTGTCGCATTCGCTCCCACGAAAATTTTTCTTGTATCAAGTTGACCGTCTTATCTACTCCAGCATGACCTGCAATTCGATGTGCCATCCAGATAATGGGTTTTTGCATTCGTGGAGGTATCACTACTCTCAGCTTCGTATGGTCGGGATCTGCAAACTTGTAGATTAAACCATCCAACATCATAAAATCTCTTGAAATTCTTTCAGTTTCCACAAAATCATCGTCATTTGGATCCATGTCTCCCTGTAGAAAACGAAAAAATTTTCTAAAACGTCGGTCTCTCCTCTGGGATAAATGCAACAATCTTAACCTTCTCAAGGTATCCTCATCCTCCTGCGTCAGGTTAACTTGAAAAACCTTAGATGTAGACTCCACTGCTCTATTCAATAAATCGGCTCCAATGTTCAACTTTCCAGGAGTGTGTTCAATAACTAGGTTGAATTGTTGAATAAAAAGTGACCATCTAGTTATCCTATCACTGGCAAAGTTTGTTCTCAAGATAAACTCCAATGCGTGGTGATCAGTCCTCACAATTACTGAATGTCCAATTAACATTTTCTTCCACGACTCCAACGCGAAGATTACAGCAAGTGCTTCTAACTCTGTGGTGTAATAATTCCTTTATGATGGACGACGTTTCCTGCTTATGAACGCCAGGTAACGTCTCTTGTGATCGTCATCTTCTTGAAGAAGAATAGCTCCAATCCCTACGGTGCATGCATCGGATTCTATGATGAAATTCTTGGTAAAGTCAGGATACTCTAATTTCACGCTGTTTACCAATAACCTCTTGGCATCTTGAAATGATTGTTCACAATCTTCATTCCATTTCCATTTGTTTCCTTTTCTTAATAATTCCTGCAATGGAGCAACCGTCTTGGTGAAGCTTGGACAATGCCCTGCAAAGAATTGGCATGTCCCGAGAAAACTGCGGACATTCTTCACTCTAGTAGGTCTAGGGAAATTTGCAATCACCTGTATCTTTGTCTCATTGGGACGGTATCCTTCACCATCCAAAATGTGGCCCAAAAATTTTATTTCCTTCCGAAAGAACTGACATTTTCGAAGGTTTACTTTAAAGTTCGCTTTTCTCAAATCTGCGATTAATATCTGAAGATGTAATAAATGTTCCTCCTTAGTCTCAGATGCAATTAGGATATCATCGGTGTAACGAATTGCTATCACTTTTACTTCAGGACTTAAGTTTTGTTCCAGTGCTCTGATCAAAACAGATCCAGATGTTTTGACTCCAAATGGTAGACGGCGGAATACATATGTCTGCTGGTCAAACATAAATCCTGTAAACGTTTTGGAATCTTCACTAAGCCTAATGTGGTGGTAGGACGAAGTGAGATCAATGTTAGAGAACCAGACCTTGCCTTGGAATTTCCTTAACAGTTCCCTAATGATTGGTGGTCTGTCATACTCTGGCAGCAATCTTGAATTCAAATTTCGCGCGTCTAAACATAGTCTCAGACTTCCATCTGGCTTAGACACTACTGCTAATGGATTCACATAAGAGGTAGTGTACTTTTCAATTACATTGTTACTTTCCATCTCTTTGATAAGCACTTTTACCTTTTCTCGATGCTTTTCCGCTACCGGATACAATTTAGCATGGAAAGGTGCATCATCATTTACACGAATACGATATTCAAAATCTTTAATTTCACCAGGTTTAATATCAAAAATATCGTGATACTCTTCCAAATTTTTTCCTAGCTCTGGGGACTCCTTCTCAGTGTAGACTTCTCCTCCTTCAGCTTCATGAAAAATCAGAGACCATTGAGCATCTCCCTCGATGTCTTCCTCTTCTTTTCCCTCGAAGTTTATCTCTTCGGTATTCTTGAATCTGATCGTCTCTGTCTTCATGTCTATCACTGCTTGATATTTCTGAATGAAATCCGCTCCCAATATCATGTCAAAAACCATGTCCTTCATTACTACAAACACATGTCGGAAATCATGTCCTCCAATAGTAACACATAAGTATAATTGTGTTTTACACAGAGATATTTTGTTGGGTATTATTCCTTGGATTTTAATTCCTGATACTGGAATCTCCTCTAAATTCTCTTTGAGCTTCCACAGAATATAAAGCTTCTCGCTCACCAGACAAAGCATAGCCCCAGTATCAATTAAAGTATCGACAGGCATACCGAATACTTCGCATGATATGATTGGCATTTTAATTCTTGTACCCATTTCTTTCCGTTCGTCATTATGTTGAATTAAGTCATCATCCTCTGCTTGCCATTTAATAATCCTGGAAGTGAAAGTGTTTAAAATTCTATCTTCTACTGTGAATTCGAAGTTCCTTTTTCTTTTCCATTCCCCCGGGATTGTTGTGTTCCCGATGGACCTGGTTCATCGAACTTCTGTTCCAAGAACTGCAAGTTTTCTTGGTGCCTTTCTTCCAAGTTCTTCCTCGTCTCCTTATTGAACTCTTCATTGGACTGACGAGTATTCACATTCCCTCTGTTATTGTAGTTATTGTTTCTACCATAGTACCTTCTTTCCTGGTACCTTCCTTGATTATCCCTTGGCCTTCTCCATCGAGTATTATATCGATATCCACCATCCGGTCTCGCATAAGGCTTGTAACTGTATCTGTTATTGTACTGATTCCATCCTCTTTTATCGGGCTCTTCCCTCGGCGTTTTCTCTTCTCGCCCCTCTCGAATCTCTCGAGGTGTTTGGGAATAACTGTCGGCCATAACAGCGTACACAGCGCTGTTATTCTTTCCTCCCTTCTGATGGAAGAATTGAGCGTTCGTGTGATCAAGTTTCTGCAATACCTCGTCAAATTGCTCCATATTATAAATGTCAGCAGCGATCAAAGTTCTTTGGACGTCTGCTGGAAACTGACGTATTAATGCGGTAATTAATTCATTATCTGGCATCGGCGGATCTAAATGTTGTAGTTTAGAAAGCTGTCCAGAAAAGTACGTAGAGTATCGAGTAGGTTGTGACGTCGAGAATCTCTTTGAATATAATTCTGCTCTGACTTGCTGTTGGGTTTCCGGGGACCAAAACTTTTTTAATAACCCACGGGAAAACTCCTCAAAATTGGCGAGAGTGGACCTAAAAGCTCTAAACCAAAGAAGTGCGGGACCTTCCAAAAATTTCCCTATCACTCGGATCTGTCTTTCCTTAGGGATTTTGGAATCTTTTAGGTAATCACCTGCTTCTCTCAAGAATTCTACGGGTGTCACAGAATCTCGCCCTGAAAATTTAGAAGGCTTATCCTCTACATTCTTGAATACAGTTATGGGGTTGGATTGAAATATTGTCCTGACCTCATCCTGTCTTTGACTATCAGTTTCTCTAGCTGCTCCTAGGTTTATCTGTATCTGTTCTTCTCCCCTTATACTTGACATTTTCAACAGATGGTCAGACTGTTTCTCGTCCTTGATTTGGGTTTTCATAGCCTCAATTTCCTTATGGTTTTCTTCTGCCATTTTTTAATTGCTTCGGTTTCCTTACAGTTCTCCTTGACATCAGTGGATATCTGGTTCATAACAGCCTCGTGACTTTTCAACGACCCTGTCACATCTGATATGTCCTTCTGAGTTGCTTGGATATCTTTGGAAATTACTTGAATATGGGATGACAAAGATTCCCTAATTTCCTTGACTCCCTCTTGGTTCTCCAGCTTGAGTGTGTCTTTAATTTCATCGATAACTGTGGTTTTAATTTCAGTTTGTAATTCATTAATCACACCTTCTCTTATTTCTCCCATTACGAGTTCTTTGAATTGTTCTGTCAAACGTTGAACAACTAGAATTGCCATCTCATTGCTCTCTTTCTTCACTCTGACTTCTAGGTTGATCATGTCTTCACCAACGTTCCTAAGACCATGTTCTATCCTATCAGCTAAGCTTTGGGATCTTAGATTGGCATCGCGAAATTTATCGTCCATTAAACTTGCGTTAGTGGCTAATGAAGTTTCGAGCTCATGTGTTTTTTCGCATAATTTAGTCATTTTACTCTCAAGTGACATTTTCAAAATTTCGGAATTCTTTTTAATTTATTTTCCATAGAATTAAATTTACTATTTAAATTTTCCTTCAAGTTATCTTTTAAAAAATCAGAATTTTCTTTAAGTTTATTTTCTAAAGAATCAGAATTTTCTTTAAGTTTATTTTCTAAAGAATCAGAATTTTCTTTAAGTTTATTTTCTAAAGAATCAGAATTTTCTTTAAGTTTCTCATTTAAACTTTCTTTAAGTTTATCAGAATTTTCTTTAAGTTTATTTTCCAAAGCCTCTGTATTTTCTTTCATAATGGCTGCTACTCGCCGTCCAGCTTCTTTGGAACTCTCTTCCAAACTTCTCATCATCCTCATCATCTCTTCCATAATTTTCAATTATTATTCAAAACTTAGGGGTATACATGTCGGCAGACACAAGCTTATAATTAGAACAAGAAATATGAATAGCTAATTGGAACACTCTAATAAAATGAGATTTGTCCTAATGTCGATGTGATGGAAAAACAAAATTCTCTACTTTTACGAATTACATTTACCACAATAACACAAGAAATATATGCAAGTTCTCAAATATCCTCCACCTGGATTCTAATAATGCGTATGTCCACTCATCGAACGTTTACTACTGAATTTACTTGACGCCCTAATGGTTAAGCCATTATCAAAAATAATCAAACCCATTCTAATTATTAAACCCAGTTAAATTTTTAATTTTCCCCACTAATTGGGTTTCCTACTAATTTATTCATCCAAACCAGACATCTCTCAATTCCCAAAATATCTATATATAAAAAAAATTATTACAATTTAAATCGGCATGCGATTGACCGTGTCTAACTCGAGCCCCACGTTCGAAGCCATTTCTCTCTCTATCTTATTTTATGTGCCCGTTTAGACCGGAGTCCGCACGACCACATATGCATTTTACCAAGAATCAGTCAGCACGAGAGTCAAAATATCCCGGGGCGCCAGATGGGTTAATGCTAATCGCAAAAACGACATCAAATGAAAAAAATGCTTTACTGATTTTTGGCTCAATGCAACAATAAGGATAGAAGGAGATTCAACTGGGCATAACACATCATGTAAAATTATCTCATTTTATTCTGAATTTAAAATTGACTGCAAAATAAAATGCTCAAAGCAGCATCACTCACGTGTGGCGACCCACATTACTATTTACACAATGTACAGAAATTTTCCAACACATTGGACAATTATCTTTGGAGACACAAGTCTGATTATCAGTCCTGTAGACTGTGTTCCAAAATTATATCAATTATTTATGATTAAATCCAGTTCAAATTTAATTGTCTTTACTGGAAATACTGTAGTTCACTGGTTGAATTTTTACATAATATTAACACTCGTAGAATAATTGTTCATAGAATTTTTAACTTTCACTTATTTTTCCAGTTTCAAAAAAATATTGTCAAAAAATATTATTATCTCTGAATCAACACAAATTATGTACACATATATTAATAACAACATCTGAAAAGTATTTGACCATTGAGCATAGCATCGAAGAACTGTGCGAAGCACAACAAAATTAATTGTTCTTCTGACATTAAACGTTTCGAGAAGTGACTCGATTATGAACTTCAAGTTCCTAACAAAATATATGATTTCTGAATCATCAACTTGATCAATAAATTGTTGGACCATTCAACTATTCGATTTTCCACTTATAATCATTATTAAGAAAAATATTTATATTTGTGGCCATTTTAGTAACTTTCACAACTTGCAATTCTTCGACAGAATGCGGAAATAAGACTTGGTGCTTCATAATAAATTCATTTAGTTCATGGCACTAGGATTGAAAACATCCTTCAAATTATTCGTGGTTATATAATTATTTTTAATTGGCAGTGGCCCATTCTATTATTTTTATAAGAACACAATATTCCAACAACAACGGCAAAGGTCTTCCTCTGAAGAAGAATAAAATACTATCATGACAAATCCGGGTTCTAGCAAAATCAAAGTCTTAATGGAATCCGTAAACAAGGTTGAAATAAGAACTGATGGTTTTTTAAGAAATAACCTTTGGGTCATTCATACGACGCAATGTGTAGTTCCAATACTCCTTCTTTAACACTGAGTCATCGAACCTGCTATTTGATTGATGCTCAAATAAAAACCTCCTCATTCCTGCGACTTAAACATGCGCACCTGGGAATGGCATTTCAACTACTCCACACACATAAATTTTCTTCCCAAAATTTATACAATAAATCAAGCCTCTGCTTGTTATCAACACTGGAAGATTTATAAACTTACAAGTTTATTTTATTTTACCATTCAGTTCAACCCGTGAAGTTACCATACTTATGATACTCTCTATTTCACTTTCGAATGTGTATTTTCGTCATGATTTTATATAAATACAAAAATATCTTAATTGATACAAATATCATTTGCTTCCCGTTTCATGCCTCTCCGTGTTATCTGAAAAATATACTTTGCTCATTGCAAATGTTAACTGTTCAACCAGAACTGTAATGTTGGTTGAATGCGGGCTTGCGCTAACCACTCTCCTTCGGAAAATCACCTGTTCCAAACTAGAAATGATTAAACTACTTCATAAGCTCTCTCTCAATAAATGTGATTATTAGAAAATATAAGATCCAAGAATTATTTAGAAAAGTTATGAAAATCATTATTATTATTATTAGTGGATTATTATTATTATTATTAGTTATATTATTGTAAATATATTTAATTATTATTTCATTATGTGAGAATCCACATGTTCGATTCTTCGAATATGGATACAATATCCATTTCTCAACAAAAATAATTATTAACTTTTACAGTTACATCGGCTGATTACCGTGATTATCAAAAAAATATGAAACATTCAAATAAATGCTCGTTCTGCTCGGTCATCGATCCTAAACTGTTCTGAGTGCTGAAAATACTCAGAATAACTCTAATATGTCTTGCGTAAATCATTGCAAGATTTAAATACGAAGAAAAATAAATGTGTTGGTCATCTGCAGAAAATGAGTTTGTTCCAATTAGCTAGGCATAATATAAAGTCAAAATGTGGCTTACATTTCTCGTTGGTCTTGAAGCGTAGTGAACCTGGTCTGTACCAGATTTATCCAGATACATGCCCTATCGGACACGCACGTCTAATCCTTGTATCGGCCGCCATTATATACCCACAATCTGTCTAACACGACATAGTGGAAATATTTCTTGAAGTTTGAAGTAACTGATGATCCATTTTAATGTTGACTTCTGTTAAAGCCATAGCAGTTTGCTTAAATGGGGTCAGATCCAAGTGATCTATTCTCAAATATGCCAGTTATAACATAACTCACGGTAATCTTTTCAGTACAAGAAAACACTGACTGTCTAAATCAATCAACGGCTGTTCTGAAGATCGTTCCCTGGGCATGGCTTATCATCATCTATCATGCGCGAAGCAACATATAGTTTCCCTTCGTCGGCTAATGAACAACACCGTGATAGACTGGCTCTCAATATACTGATAGATCGGAGTGGTTATTAAGTTACAATTTATGAAACTGACTAATTGGATTAAAATATCCAAGTATTAAATTATTATTACTGGACTGTGACAAAGTACTTTCTAGACAAAGTCTAGCATATGTCCATATAGAAATAAAGTATTTCACCAGTGTCCGTAGAAAAATAACAATCACCTTAGTGATTCTCTCTGCCGGAAACTTACTATGTTCCACATGTATCGCAGCACTTTTGTAACTATCACAATTTAAAGATATCTTCTGCGTAGATCCGGCAACCATGTGCCTTGGCTCAACGTAGCAGCACCTTGTCATGCAAGAGCTTGGTTCGAAGTGAGCTGATGTTGCTTGGGCCGGCCGGCTTTTATTCAAAACGGTCAGGTCCACGCTGAATCACGCTGAAATATGGAAATCCTCATATCTCTGGTATCCCTGGTCTGATTTACTTGATACTAAGTGCATTCTCAATCATTTGGCCGTGCCAGTATTCTGATCCAAGTCTCAAGTCTCTACTCCATGGCTAACTATTTAATCAACAAATAGTCTCGACCTCTGCTACTACTCGCTACGTCACTTGACATGCTCTTGGCTGCATAAAGTTTCCATTCCCTTCTGGAAGTAATGGAGCGCGATATTCAAATCTCTCAACTTTCAAAAGCGGCTGTAGCCTTTCCCTTGATATCTAGGTGTCTGAATCTTGGAATACCCATTCCTAGAGTTGGGCACAATACATCCCCGGTCTTACTTCAGAACTTACTGCTCAATATCGAGTATAAGGTGTTATTTGAATAAGATCCTTTAGGGAAGGCAACATTGGCGGCTGGGAATAAACTCGTCACATCTCTGAAAGAATCCAGAAGGGATTCTTGGATTAAAAATATAGAAGAACTTGATCGAACCAGAAACAGCCATAAAGCGTGGAGATTATTGAAACGACTTAATTATGACCCAACTAGGTCCAATGCACATTCCAACATCACTGCAGATCAGATTGCCCACCAGTTACTCATGAATGGGAAAGGCAGTCACAGAATTAATATACCTAAAATACACCAAGAGGTCCAGGCACAAAGGTGTAATCTTGCACTCCCATTCGATATATCAGAACTAAACAAGGCTATCAAGGAGAGCAAATCTGGTAAAACACCCAGTTTTGATGACATCTGTATGGAACAAATTAAGAATTTCGGGCCAGCGACAAGAAAGTGGATCCTGCAGCTTTTCAATAATTGCCTGAGCAAGTGCCAAATTCCAAAGATCTGGCGAAAGAGCAGGGTGATAGCCCTTCTCAGACCTGGTAAGGAAGCAAACCATCCTAAGAACTTCAGGCCAATTAGTCTTCTGAGTCACCTCTATAAACTATTTAAACGTATGTTTTTGAATAGAATTCTACGTGTAATTGACCCTCTTCTCATACCTGAACAAGCAGGATTTCTACCAAATAAAAGCTGTGCAGGGCAACTTTTAAACCTTACTCAGTTTATAGAGGATGGGTTTGAAACTCGGCAGGTGACAGGCGTGGTCTTTGTGGATCTTTCAACAGCGTACGACACTGTCCATCATTGGTTACTCCATGCCAAGTTGTACAGATGGCCAAGGATTTCCATCTAGTTAGACTTATCAGCACTCTCCTTCAAAACCGTAGGTTTTTTGTGCACTTCCAGGGGCAACGCAGTCGTTAGAGAGTACAGAAAAATGGCCTACCTCAGGGAAGCGTCCTGGCTCCTATTCTCTTCAACATCTATACCAACGATCAGTGACTGTCGCCAGACACAAGAAGCTTCTTGTATACAGACGACCTAGCCCTTGCTGAGCAGAGCGCAAGTTTTGAATCAGTGGAAAGAGATCTGGCATCTGCCCTGAGAAATATCAAGTTATTACAGTTGGAACCAACTCAGACCAAATCCATCTAAGACACAAGTATGTGCCTTCCACTTAAGGAACAGGGAAGCTAATCGTGAGTTACCCATAGAATGGCCAGGTATCCGATTGCAGCATTCTCACACCCCTAAATACTTGGGAGTAACCTTGATAGAGCTCTTACATTCCAACCCCACTGTAAGAATAACAAAATGAAAATCTCCACACGAAACAACAGCAGGTCGATTTGCAAGCTGTTCTTCCTGTGGCAAACATTACTTTTAGGGGTCCCTTTATCGTAGGCCTACATGTGGTTGTCTTTCTTTGACTTGCCCCATTGCTCTTTTAAACCTGTAAAGCTCAGGTCAACGTAAGTTTTCAATCATATGCCTTAAAAATTTATAGTCAACTTGTACAGTCTTTGGTTTATCGACTTCAACAGTATTAGGCTACATCTTCCAAATTTATATGTATCTACTTACTGAAGTACCATATTTAAAGCAATGTACCGTCTATACGCTTATTATATACTCCTGAACAAATTACATTTTTCTCGGCAACTGGTGACCGAATTTCATTTTGAATTACTAGTTTGTAAGCATAACGCTTCAAGTCTCATAAAATCTTCTGTTTCTACCACTTTCCGCACATAATTATGTGTTTGGCATCTAAAATTGCCTGTCCTTCAACGAGAGCTTGCCTAGAATGGGCGTGTACCTGTCAAAAGTTGTCACCAGAGTGCAGCATGACTAGCATGGGTCTAGTACGTAATATGGCTAATGGCGAATGCTAAGCTAAGTTCATAGATTCTGACATTTACATGCGTGAATAATGCCTAGTACGTGCTGCTGTGTACCACTGTGTAAAAATAGAGGTTGGCATAGGTTTCCAAAGGATCCCAGTTTGAGAAAACAATGGACAAAACAAATTCGGCATATTAAATGGAATCCAACTGACAGCAGTGTTGTTTGTTTCGACCATTTCGCACCCAAGGATTATATAACCTCTACTTGGCGAGGTAGGGCGTGCAATTCAATCATTAGTAACGTATTTAGAAACTAATTGTCCCATAAATGTCTGATTAGCGCCTCCAGAATTTCCTATTTAATTCTAACCTTTAATCCTGCACTTACGACAGGCATGTGCAGTAGGCCTATAGCTATTGCCCTAGGCCTATATATCAGAAAGATCTGCGGAAGTCATAGCTACTGCTAGCCTATTTAAGTTACGGTACATTAAATCTTAATCCTAAAATAATATCTGCTATTCCATAACATGCCACAATGTGTTCATTTTCAGGAGGCAATATACCTCTTAAGAAGACCTTGCAAAAGACAGCTGTGCCTACAGTATTTGCATGGACAAAAGCAAAGGATGGCAATGAAACAGGAAAGAAACGAAAAGAAAGACATGAAAGGAGACAGCAAATGTTAATCCAAAGAGGCCAAGATAGCAGTGTATGTGTGCCTCCTGCGAGTAGCCTGAATAATTTGGGGGTTATTGATAACATTTGTCTCTTTCCAATTTGTGAAGAATTAGAGGTTTCTACTACTGATCATCCCCCTGACCAAAATACAGCAATCCAAAATAATCATGATTCCTTATATCTTGAACAGATGACTTGACCTGGACTGTCTTTAAAACTAGTGCATTTGCCTTAATTGGGGAGGCTTTAAATTTTTTCCACTTGTGGAAAGATTGTAGCTGGCTGGTACAGGTTTCCTGGCAGATGAAGGTCTTGCTGGTATTGAAATCCAACAATGCATGTATTGTAGTACATACATGTTTGCAATGAGCAAATGGTCCCATACCAGCAGTACATTCACACTGGCACTCCTCAATTAAGAAGTCTGCTACTTTCAAGTCTACATGGTATACCACGTTCTTTCTGTACTTTGACGCAACTCTGCCTTTTAAAAAAGTAAATTCACCTTCCACTGCCCAACGCAAGCACAACAAGTACGACTCTTTATACATATTTCTACCCACACCTGAATCACTTTGCTCACATTACTTTAAATATCTAGAAAAACACTGGGCTGTCACAGTTGGAAGGTCTGTACTTTCATTAACATCCTTGTATACTGCTGCAATTGGTACTTTCATGACGTAAATATCCTCCTCATCCTGCCGATTTTCCTCATTAAATGTTGCATCATAATCTTCGAGCCTATAAAGGATAAAATACGAAATTTTAAGCGGACATTGACGAGAAAAACATCCATGGAATTGGTACTGGGCTAGGCCTAGACCTATGTCAGGTTAAAAAATATAGAAGTGATATTCCAAACAACAATACCTCTTTATAAGTTCACCCTTCCTTCCTTAAACTTTCGCATTTCTTCTTCTGAGTTCCGCCTTCAACTGAAATAAATTCCGGTTCCCATACTCCTTTTTTTTTCATTCATTTGGATGCCTGACAGAACAGCTGATTGCATTAGAAAGAATGAAGGATGCCCACCAATTCGTATGCGCCTGGACCCATCCTATGCCTGCTGCGCTCTTGTGGTGACAACACGAAGTTCGTCTAGAACACGCCCATTGCCAACAACATTCAATACATAATATGAAGTCTATCACCCTTGCGTCCACCATTTTATCGCGACCGACCTGCCACCTACATTCGATTGAGTTCGCGAATAGGCCTACTAAGCTTATGAAGGTCTTGAGTTATTAATAATGTAAAACATGGGTGTTATCTTTAGTCTCTATGTACAGTTTAGTCTTCACAGGTAATGGGAGCGCCACACTGACATTCCAAACCGAACGCATGGTCGGATTTTGATAAATGAGGTGTCGAGGCTGACACCCCCTTTTTCCAAAATTCTAAAAATGTTGACCCATAGCCTACTTTCCTGGTGACTTTGCAACGAGGTGTAATCAAAAATTCCAAACCGAACGCATGGTCGGATTTTGATAAATGAGGTGTCGAGGCTGACACCCCCTTTTTCCAAAATTCCAAAAATGTTGACCCATAGCCTACTTTCCTGGTGACTTTGCAACGAGGTGTAATCAAAAATTCCAAACCGAACGCATGGTCGGATTTTGATAAATGAGGTGTCGAGGCTGACAACCCCTTTTTCCAAAATTCCAAAAATGTTAACCCATAGCCTACTTTCCTGGTGACGTCACCTACTAACCTGGCAAAGCCGATATCTCCCGAATGCGGGGTCGGAGTTTGATAAATGAGGTGTCGTTGAAATCGGGCTGACACGCCCTTTTTCCAAAATTCCAAAAATGTTGACCCATAGCCTACTTTAAAGCCTGTCACACTTTTCTAAGACAATGATTAAATGAATGACAGATGAAATAAAATGATTGTGGAGAGTGTTGCTAGAATGAAATAGTAACAGTGGAAAACCGAGGTAGTTAGAGATTGGAAGAGAACAAGTGAGGTCGACAGGAAGGAAGACTGAGAGGAGCCAGGTACAAGTAAGTTGAAGCAATGCCAAACACAGCTGAGGCCCTGTGATCGCTAACCCACGTTCAACTAGATGTGAGCCCCTGAAAAGAAACTTGAAACATGACTGCTTGGCATTGACTATGATAATAGCCATGCTTGTATTAGTCGATATTTGAATGAATCCTAAATCACAGAGGCTTATGTCATGGTTTGTAGTAGGCAATCGAACTCGAGATACTTTAAGCCAAAGCCTAGCGCGCTAACCAGTTAGCTATGGAATGTAAAACACTGTCGGCTGCTAAAAACCTGTAACACTTTACTGTGGGGGAATGATTAAATGAATAACCGATGAAATGAAATGATAGTGGAAAGGGTTGCTCGATTGAGTGATTGGGGAATGGAATGAATGAACCGCCCATTTATCAATGGAATGTAAAACACTGCTGACAGCTAAAGCCTGTCGCACTTTTCTAAGTCAATGATTAAATGAATAACAGATGAAATAAAATGATTGTGGAGAGTGTTGCTAGAATGAAATAGTAACAGTGGAAAACCGAGGTAGTTAGAGATTGGAAGAGAACAAGTGAGGTCGACAGGAAGGAAGACTGAGAGGAGCCTGGTACAAGTAAGTGGAAGCAATGCCAAACACAGCTGAGGCCCTGTGATCGCTAACCCACGTTCAACTAGATGTGAGCCCCTGAAAAAACTTGAAACATGACTGCTTTACATTGGCTATGATAATAGCCATGCTTGTATTAGCCGATATTTGAATGAATCCTAAATCACAGAGGCTTATGTCATGGTTTGTAGTAGGGAATTGAACTCGAGATACTTTAAGCCAAAGCCTAACGCTCTAACCAGTTAGCTATGGAATGTAAAACAGTGTCGGCTGCTAAAAACCTGTCGCACTTTACTGTGGGGAATGATTAAATGAATAACCGATGAAATGAAATGATAGTGGAAAGTGTTGCTCGATTGAGTGTTTGGGGAATGGAATGAATGAACCGCCCATTTAACAATGGAATGTAAAACACTGCTGACAGCTAAAGCCTGTCGCACTTTTCTAAGACAATGATTAAATGAATGACAGATGAAATGATCATGCAAAGTATTGCTTGATTGATCAGTCAGGGAATGGAATGAGTAAAGGCTTCATTAAACTGCGAGGATATGAAACAGTGCTGGCTGCTAAAGCCTGCCACACTCCCCCCCCCCCCTAGGATAATGATTAAATGAATGATAGATGAAATAAAATGATTGTGGAGAGTGTTGCTATAATGAAATAGTGACATGGAAAACCGGTGTAGATTGGAAGAGAACAAGAGTTAACCAAGTGTGGTCGACGGAAATAAGATTGAGAGGAGCCCGACACAAGTAAGTGAATGCAATGCCGAACACAGCTGAGAGCCCTGTGATTGCTTACGCACGTCCAACTAGATGTGAGCTCTTGGCGAGAAACTTGAAACACAACTGCCTGCTCGCATGCATGTAGCGCTACCTTGAGATAATGAAAACTGCAACTCGAGCATGATGCCAGTGTTAAATTTTACATTCTCTAAACATGCTACCTGTTAGATTGCATGTATGTACTGCTGTATGAATTATTGGATATTAAAATGAAATCAACTGTGAATCTATTGAAAAGGAATTGTCTTGGCATTCGCCTGATGGTGAAAATGGAAAATCATGAAAACACTTTTAAGAGAAGTCACTCCTGAATCACTTTTGTAGCGTAGCGGTTAGCATGTCTAGCTGGCGCTCCCCAGAGTTTCTGGGTTTGATTCCCGGCTCTGTCAAGAAATTTAAAAAGTGGTGTGAGGACTGGAACGGGGTCTACTCAGCTTCAGTCCAGGCCCAAATGAGTTGAGAGGATTTGATTCACACTTTAGCCATTCTTGAAGTGGTTTTCTATGATTTCTCACTTTGTCTTTGAGCAAAATGCTGTGATGATATCTATCATAAAGCCACAGCGGTTTCCTTTACACTTCCTTGTCACACCCTCTCACTCTCTCCATCCCTTTATTAAGCCCCTCTTTGCTTTGCCTCCTGGGCATCATGCTAGTTATACACCCCAGTTGTATCACAAACTCAGAGTCTCAAGTTAGTGACGGTAGAGGTGGGCTATCTTGTTTAGTTCATTGGAAAAACTAATCTTGGAGGATAACATGATATTAACCAAAGGACATGGCATTGATCAAGTGCGAGTAGGAAATTGAAAACGTGAAACATGGATATGAATTGTTAAAGCGTGGGGATAACAAGTGGCTATGTAAAAAACTATGGAAAATCACAGAGGCTTATGAAATGGTTTTGTAGCTGACCATTAAACCATAGATACTTTAAGCCAAAGCCTAGCGTGCTAACCCGTAAGCTATGAATGAACAATACAGATGGTTAACCACGATGTTCATGCTGACAAAATGCATCCATTGCTATTTCATGAACCATGAATCGCAGAACTGTATGTAATGGTTTAACTCTTGCTTGGTAATGACAAGATTGAAAATGAAAATTAACAGCCTGTTTTCAATCAACCGAGCGGGTTAGGGAATGGAATGAACTCCTCATTTAGCAATGAGGATTTGAAACAATGCCAACAGCTAAAGCCTGTCGCACTTTCCAGGGGGAATGATTAAATGAATAACAAATAAAATTAAAATAATTGTGGAAAAGTAATGCTCAACTACAGGTACTTGGCAACAGTTAACTAATA
This sequence comes from Meconema thalassinum, assembly GCA_946902985.2. Classification (NCBI taxonomy): domain Eukaryota; kingdom Metazoa; phylum Arthropoda; class Insecta; order Orthoptera; family Tettigoniidae; genus Meconema; species Meconema thalassinum. The sequence continues at coordinate 348,647,281 of OX336390.1, forward strand.
GCTGAAATCTTGAAACAGGATGTAGTATTGCAATTCAAGCAATTGTGTTTGAAAGAAGCTGATATTGCAGATATGTGAAAACGGAAAACTTATTATGAATGTCATTTCCGGTTGACGTGCCATGTGATGTAATTTTTTTTTGCAAGCTTGCAATATTGAACACTATAAATGCAAGCTCATAGCTATCATCGACACTCATTAGTTTTATTACCGGCGATTAATGCTGCAGTCTTATCATTTATTATAAGCAACTTAAAAAGCTGTATCGCTACTTGGAGAAAGAGAAAACTATTTGTGAGGTATGTATTTAATAGATTAAATTTTTAATAGTTTAAATATAAATTAACGTGTAAGTCATGGATTGAAATGGATGAATGGATTGATTGATTGATTGGTTTATTTATTTGCAGATAATTGGTTATACATAATCCAGTTGGCAACAGCAGTTATTATTAAAGATGAGTATCTCATTTAATAACTAAACATGTAGATGAGATATGATAAATACCCTATCCAGTGTCAATGCAGACAACTAGATGCCATTGACAATGCAAGTTTGCAAATCCGTGTTAAAACAACTTAACCATTTATGATTTGATTAACACTCTATCTAGTATCCATGTTCATGACTAGATGCCACTGGCAATACTATTTTGTGAATCCGTGTTGAAACAACTTGACCATTTGTGATTTAATTAACACTCTATCTAGTATCCATGTTCATGACTAGATGCCACTGGCAACACTATTTTGCGAATTCATGTTAAAATGGCTTGACCATTTGTGATTTGAATAAACACTCTTCCCAGTGTCAATGCTGACAATTAGATGTCATTGACATTGCAAGTTTACAAATCCATGTTAAAACAACTTAACCATTTTTGAATTGATTAACACTCTATCTAGTATCCATGTTCATGACTAGATGTCACTGACAATACTATTTTGTAAATTTGTGTTGAAACTAGGGCTCGGAATATTCGCGTATTCGCATATTCGAATATTCGAATACCGAATAGTGCGAATACAGCGAATATTATTCGAATATTCGCAACCTCACGAATGTTAAAAAATGAAAAATGAGGATGACGACTCACACACTCTAAAATCGACAATTTCTGGGGCTCTTAAAAGACGATTTCACATTAGTGATGAAGAACCGACCACAGGTGTAAGTTTAACCCAATTAGCGTCTGCTGTGGATTCACGTTACAAAAATCTTTTACACGAAAATGCACAAGACACGGAAAAGATTTGGGTGGAACTACAAGTGCAGGTGCTTTCTTGTGATACCGGAGAAGATTCGGATGCTTCACAACCACAACCTTACTCACTCGCGTCCAGCCTTGAAAGGGACCTCGACTTCATTTCCAAGCGTCCGTATACGTCCCCACGCAAGAAAACTGTGGCCGAAGAGCTGGAAAACTTTAGGAACGCCCGTGAGACTGTAGGTGACCCCTGAAATGGTAGAAGGCTTATGAAAAGGTTTCCCCAGAATAAGTCAGTTGGCGAGAATGCATTCCTGGCACCTCCGTTCAATGAGAAATAAATTTTTCCACGGGCGGTAATATTGTTAATGCCAAAAGAACATGCCTTGATCCTGACAATGTTGACAAATTGATATTTTTTTTACCAAAATAAGAAAATTTTCGCGCGAAATAATCTTTGAGTTAAAAGCCTGTTGACACTGGAATTTCTTTCAAGTACTCGTGTCGATAATGTTGTGATTATATTGATGGAAATGTGCATTTGAACGGCGCTAAGAAAAGACACGACGAGTTTCTTATTTTTTAATATTTGGTTTTGTAAAAACGTTAGGCAATATATCGTCGTTTACCCAAACACGGGTTAGCTTGTATTCTGTTTTCTTTCCTGAATTAAAGAATTGACACGTCATTGAAGGTTCCATGGTTTTTCATTTATTAAATACCATGGGTCAAAGAATTATTTACATGCTACTTTTGTCTTATTTGGCCGAACTAACTTTATTTGCACAGTACAAAAGTTGTACTTGTCTACAAATCTCCAAATCATAGTGCGCGTTTCCTCTAAACGGTAACAGTATTGCTTTTCAAGCCCCAATTTAATTTCTTATCATGGTTGAACAAAACTTTTAATTACTAAATTCACTCATATAAAAGCACTGCAAACTAAATAATTTGCAAATGCATAACCTGTTCCGCAATAACTTACAGCAAAAACCCATTTAAGACGAGAAAATTGTCGCATAATAACCGGAAGAGCGTATTAACCGGGCGCGGCTGAAACGCACACGTGAAGGTTGAATTCATAGATAGAGGAATGAGACAAATACCGTAATTCGAACGAAACGAATAGAATATTCGTACGAAACAGTCAATCCAAATAATGAACAAGAACTTCCGTGGCGAACTAAGGAGCCGTCTTTTCTTAAAATGTAAGATTCATGCCAATGATTAATCTATATGGACCTATCTAGAATAATGAGGAAATTAAGTAGGTAATATCGACATTTCTAATTAGTTCGAAATATACCTGGTATAATGTAGCCTATTAGAGCACTGCAGTTGGCAGCCCTGGTGACTGAATATTTTCTTAGTTCATCTCTTAAGGTACCGATACATAATACAACATTTGGTTGAAGTCCAATGGATAGCAAGGACGTTACATGCAGTTAGACATTGGATCTATCAGCGCGCGTAAAATCATGTTGGCAACAATGTCATGGATGTGTCGGTCAGAAATAATCTGACACATTACCGTATATCTCTTGTTGGGCCTATTTTGGATTAAATCCATTTGTTAGTATAGAAGTTACATGTATTTAAAAATTGGTCCTATCAGCAAGCTTAGAATCATGTTGGTAGCACTGACGTATATTAGTTACTCCAAATTAATCTATAATGTCAGGTACTGTACGTGTGCATAGTTTAAAGCTGTTGGCTTGCATACTTTCAGATATATTGGTATTTGGATTTAAAATAAAATAGAGAGAGCATTTATTAACAGTTGGCAGCCGTGGCGGCTCTTAAGAATACGCTCACTCATATCTGATTATGTACACATAGTACATACGAAATTTGGTTGAAATCCAATTGATAGTGTAGAAGGTGTGTGCATTTAAAATTTGGACCTATCAGCACATGGAGGAGAGAACGGAAGGAGATGCCTTCGCTGCGCTGCCTAGTGCAAGCTGCTGAAGCCAAACGGCACGCCCACTTAAGGTAGCAAGAAAATGGCTTTTCCTATGCTTAGAGCAGTAAACCACTCCAACTAGTCTTGGAATTTAGTGACGTAAAACTGCAATGACAAGTCAAGATACACTCTGTACATCACGGTAATTGGCACAAATAAGCTGCGTCGGATTTTTTAAGAGCGTTAAAAATCCCTCAGTATGCCTTCCTTCGGAGGGGAAGTAAAGCCGGCGGTCCCATGTCAGAGATTTATGGCATGTTAAAGAACTTTCCACTAATTACACCTGTGTGAAACTAAATTATATAGGTTAAGAATGTAAACAACGCTCTTAGGTTTCTATGTTCGTTGCCAAGAGCCGACTGCGGTGGCGTTTAGTAGCTGAGTTCTTAACTAAGCCTAGTAGTCGTTGACGGTGGCGTCTGGCGGCAAAAGTAGGAACTATTTGAAAAATTCAAAATTGCAGTCTGCACTTAAATTAAAAAACAGATACACACACTAATACAGCCATCACAATTAACACCGGTTATCAGACAGATTCTACACACACCCAAAGTACACGGGGCTACATGACCGCGTTGTCGCAGCCCCTAAACTTAAGTACCAACCAACCAACGTTATTGCTTTAAAACCCAATTTAAATAGAAATATGGGAGTACCTATGCAGGCTAGTTTTGTAAGAAAGAAACAAACAGCAAAACGTAATAATACGCTGAAATACAGATTAAATTGAATAGCCTACAGGTGTCTAAAGGTACTGCCCCCGTAAATTGAATTATCCAGAGACCACGATGGAGTATTTGGGAGAGCGTGAGTAAAGTTGCAGCCGTCATAGCCATTACGTGTTGTTAATGACGTAGGCACGGCTGGCTCATAGCTCAGGCAAGCAGGGAGGCTTCGCTGAGATCCATGATGACGTATAAGAATTTTCGAGAAGGCTCTGAAGTATGACGCATATAGAAGCTATGGAAGGGATGGAGGATATGCCCCTTGTCAAGGTATTTAAACGACGGGAACGGAGAGCCGAAGCTCTTTCTTATAAATCAGTTGACGAGTGAAGTGTGTTGTTGGGTTAACGCAGTCCCATAAGTTTCGTCAAGTCTGAGCGTGGAGGTTGTCCGCTCATGAAACAGCAGAGTTTGGGTAAGCTGCAGTGCATTATTCAACTCAAATCTAGGCGAAGTTAAAACGCAAGTATAAGTGACATTATCTCATGAACATACACAATTAGGCTTCAGCGTTTATTATAAACAAGCAGTGTAAGACTATATAGAGCCTATGTTAAAAGCAGAACATATCAGCTTTTATAATTTGGGAAATGTAAGCGATAGAAGACGAAATACAAAAGTGTTTTTCACAGATCCCAGAATCACTTTTCATGCTACACACTTTGAACATGCAGAGGACAGGCGTACTGCAAGTGTGAAACAGAACATTATTCAGTTGGTGCTCCAGACAATTGACATTACAATGGCAGTTAATACTCAGTTATTATATTCAGTAAGCATTAATGTGAAAGGAGTGATGGAGTATTAAACTAACTATGCACCTGGGACATATATCGATAGCGTGAAGATCCAACATGGAATTACGATAGTCAGTATTCTTGGAATACTAGCATGGTGTGGGTAACCAGCATTTACACTCATGCATATCTATCAAACGCGGATATAACATCCATACGGCAGTGGAATTTTATTCATTACCCATTAACATGAATATTTCTGCCTCGCATATACAATGTATTTCATGGTTTATTTCGACGTAGAACTTTGGGGATTTTCAAGAGTGGCTAGGGTATCCCAGCACAAACAGAAGAAGTTGCCAGAAGGAAGTTCCTTGTTAACACGGATGGGTGTATTCCGGAGATAGAATCCTTCTATTATCCGAGGTCGCTGTTCTGATGTTCGAGGACTGTCCAGATATGTACTCTGGTTGTATAGGAACATTTATAGTATTCTGTGAATACTCTTCAAGAACGTCTGAACATCATATAAGGTAGCCGTGATATTTATTTGTTATAATGTGAGCTGTATAGTGAAATTTGAGCAACGATTTTTCCCATATTTTATATTGTAATATGTTCTTGTATACTGTACACTTTTCTGGTGTTTTATATTTTCTTTTGTGTCTAGAGAACTTGGTCTTTCATCTTTATATTTAAATTCTAGTGAGGATCAGTTTTACTGACAATTATTATTCTTTAGAGAATGTGGATTAATTTTGCAGTCACGGTTTGACTTTAAAAATAAAAGTTTCCATTTCAAGTCAGAATTCAGACATCGTGTCATCATTTCAAAGTAATGTCTCCGTTAACTTACTTTGAACATTTTTCTGTCCAACTTCAAGAGAGAAGAAACCATCGAACGTTAATTAGAGCGTTAAAATATATGTAACTTTACGACGATCTTTTGAATTACTAGTCGATCATCAGAATGTGTTGTTGAAACAAAGACAATATCATTAGATAATGAAAAACATTTCAGCGAAGACAACTTTATGAAACTTGAGTTTTGAATGAGCTTTATTCAGTAAACAGTTGAAAAGAACTCTTTTGGTAGAAGATTTTCATACCTTAGGCTGGGATATCGATGCTTGCATATTCCAGTCTAGATTAACTTCTATCCGTCCTGAGTTTAATAACCTGCAATTATTTAATTCTCTTGAGTGTAATATTTTATTGTACTGCGATAATATTATGATGATAATATTTTTGTTTGATAGACAACGGAGGAGAGTCAGTTTGTATTTTTATGAATCATATTTGTGACTGGCCGATTTTTATTTATTATCGTTTTGTTAGAGATGCTCATGGTGGTTAAAATTATGCAACAGTTTGAATACATTTTGATAATGTAGAGTTTTCGAGAGGAACGATAGGATGATATAACGCTGATATAACATCCATACGGCAGTGGAACTTTATTCATTATCCTTTAACATGAATATTTCTGCCTCGCATATACAATGGATTTCATGGTTAATTTCGACGTAGAACTTTGGGGATTTTCAAGAGTGGCTAGGGTATCCCAGCACAAACAGTAGAAGTTGCCAGAAGGAAGTTCCTTGTTAACACGGATGGGTGTATTCCGGAGATAGAATCCTTCTATTATCCGAGGTCGCTGTTCTGATGTTCGAGGACTATCCAGATATGTACTCTGGTCTTATAGGAACATCTATAGTATTCTGTGAATACTCTTCAAGAACGTCTGAACATCATATAAGGTAGCCGTGATATTTATTTTGTTATAATGTGAGCTGTATAGTGAAATTTGAGCAACGATCTTTCCCATATTCTATATTTTATTATGTTCTTGTATTCTGTACACTTTTCTGCTGTTTTATAATTTCTTTAGTGTCTAGAGACCTTAGTCTTCCATATTTATATTTAAATTCTTGTAAGGATCAGTTTTACTGACGATTAAATATTCTTTAGAGAATGTGGATTAATTTTGCAGTCACGGTTTGACTTTTAAAATAAATAGTTTCCATTTCAAGTCAAAATTCAGACATCGTGTCATCATTTGAAAGTTAACTTACTTTGAACATTTTTCTGTCCAACTTCAAGAGAGAAGAAACCATCGAACGTTAATTAGAGCGTTAAAAATATATGTAACTTTACGACGATCTTTGAATTACTAGTCGTTCTTCAGAATGTGTTGTTGAAACAAAGACAATATCTTTAGATAATGAAAAACATTTCAGCCTAGACAACTTGATGTAACTTGAGTATTGAATGAGCTTTATTCAGGGAACAGTTGAAAAGAACTCTTTTGGTAGAAGATTTCCATATCTTAGGCCAGAATATCGATGCTTGCATATTCCAGTCTAGATTGACTTCTATCCGACTTGATTTAAATAACCTGCAATTATTTAAATTCCCTTGAGTGTAATATTTTATTGTACTGCGAAAATATTATAATTATAATTTTTGTTTGTTTGATAGACAAGTGAGGAGAGTCAGTTTGTATTTTTATTAATAATATTTGTGACTGGCCAAATTTTATTTCATATAGTGTTGTTAAAGATACTCATGGTGGTTAAAATTATGCAACAGTTTGAATACGTTTTGATAATGTAGAGTTTTCGAGAGGAACGATGGGATGTATAAATTATAGCTCAGTTGACGTGTGAAAGTCACTGATTGATAGTGCCCTTGTTGAAGGATGTTTTCCCACGAGATTGTCTATAACAAATTAATCATTGGTGATTTTGTTTAAACAGTGGAAGTTTTTCCATATATGATGTAATAAATATGTTGTTGTTAAGCCATAGTGTGCTTTGAGCGAGGTTTTTCCCGCAAGTTTAGTGATGTTATTCCCCATCCAGAGTGTATTCATGTAAATTTACTGTTTTATTTAACAGAGGGTGAGAGTTGAATAATGTTTCGACTTCAGATAAAGATTAGTGTCACAGATATTCCCTATTAAAATTTATTAAACACGATTGTGTAACTACATGCAAATAACCTTAATTGGTCGGTTGTATTTGAACAAATTTTGTAACTATAACCCGACATGACGTGTGTGTAATGTATAAAAATATTATAAAGGAAATAGAATTTCTATATTCAAGTGTAAATTCGATTGTCGATTGACGACATTTACAAAGACTCTAAATTTATTTAGGGAACATATAAATAAACAATTCAGTGTAGTGTTTAGCGTTTTGTCCATATTAGGCAACGCTGTATATTATCATATAACTATGTAAAATAAATCTGTAATTAATATAATAATATAATAGTGTTTATTAGAGTCATATAATCATTGAATTTTGTGAACGAATGACGTGTAAATGGTGAAAATTTTGTAAGAGTGAATCAGGAACTGCATTAGTTCGAAACAATGTAGGGTGTGTCTGGAAGAGTGTATATAATATTTCATGGTATTCTGTAGATTTGGTTCAGAGTTATCAGCATTTGTTTAGTGGCAATGATCTAGCGTATTCGAGACTGCTTCTCGCATGTTGCTAGTGACCGGCCGCATTTAACAGTGGGGGAGGCAAAGTGTGTGTGTCTCATTCATAGTCCAGATGTTCAGATAAGGACTTGTGTATTGAGATCAACGACTCTGTGGCCTTGCGTATATGTGTCATTGGAATGAGGAAGTTACCTCAAGATGCACAGCGTTACAGTTGAGTGCTACTAAACGCTTCATGTTTTTGTTTATGTAAAATGATGTTTGACTAGCTTACTGTAGTCCGATTAAGCTCAAAACTTTTGAGTAATTGTTTTACAGTCCAGTGGTGGCTGAGGAGAATTTGTGAGGGTTTCACAATACTCTATTTTTTTGTATATAATTTTATATATATTTATGTGAAATAAAATTTTACCGTTCAGTTTTCATAGTCTTTGACGTGTGGGTTCATTTTAAATATCATGTATGCGAGATATTGTGCGGACACACTTTTGAGAGATAGGGTGCCACCCATAAACCCCGAGAACGGTAAGGAAGGTAAGTGTTTTTCCCCGTGTAGTTTGGTGTGTTCCACAATATTATTGTAAACTGCTGTGCTATGATCCCGATTGTGTTTGCCAGAGCCATTTCAAATGATGTAGTAGAGCCGGAGCATATTGAGGATGACAATCCGAGTGAGGGGAAGGATTTCTGACAAACGGCTTTCCGGATTATCGGGTACAGTAGGATTGGTGCCCAACGTGGGGATCGATTCTAAACTGGTTCCCAGATTGAGAATCAGTAGGATTGGTGCCTTATTTAAGTTGCGGCAGCGACTTAAGGTATTGTGTATTTCATGGGTTAAGCTAATACAGTAGAAGCGGCTGACCTAAGTCGTTGTATAGGCTCAAATCAAGAGATTGATTCTTTATTAGATGTCTTGGCTAATTGTAGATTGTCGAGAGTGTGATTATATAGGTATTAAATGTTGAATTGTATTAATAAAGTTGCACTCAGAAAAGATCAGATCTTATACAACCTGAGAGAGGTTAAATAGGCAGAAAGTTTTGAAAAATCGCCTATGATCATGATTCTTGTTTATTCGACCGGCTTATGACAATGTCTAATCATATTAGAGATAAAGCTAATGTGTTTGATTATAATGGTAAATTTCCTTTTGGGTTAGGATATTTGAAGTGAACCACAGAAAAATGAACAAGTGTAATTTTTTTGACATAGGGTGTTTGATAAGTTAATGTTAAGCCAATGATAAGTTAATTATAAGCCAGAAAATGCTCAAATACTTATATATGGTGAAAGACGTTGCTCAAGTGTTGTTACATTGCTCCATCTGATGTATGTCCCTAACGCAATTATTACAGGAATTATATTGAAATGGCAGATGAAGGATTAAGGAAGATGTTGGAAGTGAAGGAGGAGAGGATGCCTTTTGGTATGGTTAATAGTGGACCAGCACTAATTCGAGCTCTCGATAGTAAGCTCACGGACGAGGTCAAACAGAATGTAATATGTTACATTGATGACTTAATAATATCAACTAAAAATGTCCGAGAACACCTCGTGCATCTTCGAAAACTGTTTGAGAACTTGAGAATGGCCAACATCAAGGTCAACTATGATAAATGCCAATTTATGAAGAGGGAAATAAATTATTTAGGGCATACCATTGACCAGGACGGGTATCACCCAAATATGCAAAAGGTTGAAGCCATAATGAGATTTCCTAAGCCCACCAAGGTCAGGCAAGTAAGAGAATTTGTTGGTGCCTGCCAATTTATAAGCAGTCATTGTCCAAAATACTCAGAAATCATGGCCCCTCTTTATGAAGTCTTAAAGAAAAAACAATCGTTGGAAGTGGAGCAGTGCCGCTGACGATGCTTTTGAGAAGGCGAAAGAAATGTTAAGGAATAAAACACATATTTTCGAGCGTGCGTTATCCTGAGTCAAATTCATCTGAAAGATATATGGCTGAATTTTCAAAATTTTGTCGCATTTTCTGCCCAAACGAACACACAATTTAGTTAAAATATGTCTCCCTGATAGAGGATTGTTTGAACTCTACAGTTCAGGAGAGCGCAGGAGAAGTTCCGATGAGGCTCCACTTCGGAAGAGATCCTGAAAGACCATGGGATAATGTGTTTAATCACATTCCTCAAGATCCTGACATAGGAAGACAACAGAGGATAGAAAAAGCTAAAGACCAACTCCAGAAAGCAGCTCAGGAACGCTTGAAACGCGTAGCTGGAAAAATATTCGGTACTCCACTGGAAATAGGAAAATTGGTGTTACTACGCAGACCTGTGAAAGCTGACGTAAGCAGGAAGATTTACCCAAAATTTGGAAGAGTCTTTATTGGCCCGTTCTGGATTACCAACGCATATGGGAACAACTGCTACGAACTATATGACGATGAAAACAATGTGGTGTATGGAAAATTTCACGCCGGAAACCTAAAGAAATATCATCAGAAAGTAGGCTAAATATAATTCAATTACGTGTTCAAGTGATATATCTATAAACTTGTAACAAAGAGGTTAAAACAATTTAGCAACTGTTTTTAAAACGTGGTGACGGGAGAATGCCCCAGTAAATTGAATTATCCAGAGACCACGATGGTAGTATTTGGGAGAGCGTGAGTAAAGTTGCAGCCGTCATAGCTATTCCGTGTTGTTAATGACGTAGGCACGGCTGGCTCATAGCTCAGGCAAGCAGGGAGGCTTCGCTGAGATCCATGATGACGTATAAGAATTTTCGAGAAGGCTCTGGAAGTATGACGCATATAGAAGCTATGGAAGGGATGGAGGATACGCCCCTTGTCAAGGTATTTAAACGACGGGAACGGAGAGCCGAAGCTCTTTCTTATAAATCAGTTGACGAGTGAAGTGTGTTGTTGGGTTAACGCAGTCCCATAAGTTTCGTCAAGTTCGAGCGTGGAGGTTGTCCGCTCGTGAAACAGCACAGTTTGGGTAAGCTGCTGTGCATTATACAACTCAAATCTAGGCGAAGTTAAAACGCAAGTATAAGTGACATTATCTCATGAACATACACAATTGTGCTTAAGCGTTTATTATAATCAAGCAGTGTAAGACTATATAGAGCCTATGTTAAAAGCAAAACATTCCAGCTTTTATAATTTGGGAAATGTAAGCGATAGAAGACGAAATACAAAAGTGTTTTTCACAGATCCCAGAATCACTTTTCATGCTACACACTTTGAACATGCAGAGGGCAGACGTACTGCAAGTGTGAAACAAAACATTATTCAGTTGGTGCTACAGACAATTGACATTACAATGGCAGTTAATACTCAATTATTATATTTAATAGACATTAATATGAAAGGAGTAAGCCTCCGTGGCTTAGGCGGCAGCACGCCGGCCTCTCACCGTTGGGTCCGTGGTTCAAATCCCGGCCACTCCATGTGAGATCTGTGCTGGACAAAACGGAGGCAGACAGGTTTTTCTCCGGGTACTCCGTTTTTCCCTGTCAACATTTCATTCCAGCAAAACTCTCCACTATCATTTCATTTCATCTGTCATTCATTTAGTCATTGCCCCAGAGGAGTGCGTCAGGCCTATGCATCCGGCACAGTCCACATCCTCGCCGCTAGATGGGGGCTTCATTCATTCCATTCCTGACCCGGTCGGAGACTGGAAGCAGGCTGTGGATTTTAATTTTCAATATGAAAGGAGTGATGGAGTATTAAACTAACTATGCACCTGGGACATATATCGATAGCGTGAAGATCCAACATGGAATTACGATAGTCAGTATTCTTGGAATACTAGCATGGAGTGGGTAACCAGCATTTACACTCACGCTGATATAACATCCATACGGCAGTGGAACTTTATTCATTATCCTTTAACATGAATATTTCTGCCTTGCATATACAATGGATTTCATGGTTAATTTCGACGTAGAACTTTGGGGATTTTCAAGAGTGGCTAGGGTATCCTAGCACAAACAGTAGAAGTTGCTAGAAGGAAGTTCCTTGTTAACACGGATGGGTGTATTCCGGAGATAGAATCCTTCTATTATCCGAGGTCGCTGTTCTGATGTTCGAGGGCTATCCAGATATGTACTCTGGTCTTACAGGAACATCTATAGTATTCAGTGAATACTCTTCAAGAACGTCTGAACTTCATATAAGGTAGCCGTGATATTTATTTTGTTATAATATGAGCTGTATAGTGAAATTTGAGCAACAATCTTTCCCATATTCTATATTTTATTATGTTCTTGTATTCTGTACACTTTTCTGGTGTTTTATAATTTCTTTAGTGTCTAGAGACCTTAGTCTTCCATATTTATATTTAAATTCTTGTAAGGATCAGTTTTACTGACGATTAAATATTCTTTAGAGAATGTGGATTAATTTTGCGGTCACGGTTTGACTTTTAAAATAAATAGTTTCCATTTCAAGTCAAAATTCAGACATCGTGTCATCATTTCAAAGTTAACTTACTTTGAACATTTTTCTGTCCAACTTCAAGAGAGAAGAAACCATCGAACGTTAATTAGAGCGTTAAAATATATGTAACTTTACGACGATCTTTGAATTACTAGTCGTTCTTCAGAATGTGTTGTTGAAACAAAGACAATATCTTTAGATAATGAAAAACATTTCAGCGAAGACAACTTTATGTAACTTGAGTATTGAATGAGCTTTATTCAGGGAACAGTTGAAAAGAACTCTTTTGGTAGAAGATTTTCATATCTTAGGCCAGAATATCGATGCTTGCATATTCCAGTCTAGATTGACTTCTATCCGACTTGATTTAAATAACCTGCAATTATTTAAATTCCCTTGAGTGCAATATTTTATTGTACTGCGAAAATATTATAATTATAATTTTTTTGTTTGATAGACAAGTGAGGAGAGTCAGTTTGTATTTTTATTAATAATATTTGTGACTGGCCAAATTTTATTTCATATAGTGTTGTTAAAGATACTCATGGTGGTTAAAATTATGCAACAGTTTGAATACGTTTTGATAATGTAGAGTTTTCGAGAGGAACGATGGGATGTATAAATTATAGCTCAGTTGACGTGTGAAAGTCACTGATTGATAGTGCCCTTGTTGAAGGATGTTTTCCCACGAGATTGTCTATAACAAATTAATCATTGGTGATTTTGTTTAAACAGTGGAAGTTTTTCCATATATGATGTAATATATATGTTGATGTGAAGCCATAGTGTGCTTGGAGCGAGGTTTTTCCCGCAAGTTTAGTGATGTTATTCCCCATCCAGAGTGTATTCATGTAAATTTACTGTTTTATTTAACAGAGGGTGTGATTTGAATAAATTTTCTACGTCAGATAAGATTAGTGTCACTGATATTCCCTATTAAATTTTATTAAACACGAATTTGTAACTACATGCAAATAACCTTAATTGATCGGTTGTATTTGAACTAATTTAGTAACTATAACCCGACTTGACGTGCGTGTAATGTTTAAAAATATTATAAAAGAAATAGAATTTCTATATTCTATTGTAAATTCGATTGTCGATTGACGACATTTTGAAAGACTCTAAATTTATTTAGGGATCATTTAAATAAACACTTCAGTGTAGTTTTTAGCGTTTTGTCCATATTAGGCAACGCTGTATATAATCATATAACTATGTAAAATAAATCTGTAATTAATATAATAATATAATCATGTTTATTAGAGTCATATAATAATTTGTTAAAATTAAATTTTTGTGAATGAATGACGAGTAAATTATGAAAATTTTGTAAGAGTGAATCTAGAACTGCATTGGTTCAAAACAATGTAGGGTGTGTCTGGATGAGTATATATAATATTTCATGGTATTCTGTAATTTAGGTTCGGTGTTATCAGCTTTTATTTAGTGGCAATGATCTAGCGTATTCAAGACTGCTTCTCGCATGTTGCTAGTGACCGGCCGTATTTAACAGTGGGGGAGGCAAGGTGTGTGTGTGTCTCATTCATAGTCCAGATGTTCAGCTTAGGACTTGTGTATTGAGGTCAACGACTCTGTGGCCTTGCGTATATGTGTCATTGGAATGAGGAAGTTACCTCAAGATGCACAGCGATACAGCTGAGTGCTACTAAACGCTTCATGTTTTTGTTTATGTAAAATGATGTTTGACTAGCTTACAGTAGTCCGATTAAGCTCATAACTTTTGAGTAATTGTTTTACAGTCCAGTGGTGGCTGAGGAGAATTTGTGAGGGTTTCACAATACTCTATTTTTTTGTATATAATTTTATATATATTTATGTGAAATAAAATTTTACCGTTCAGTTTTCATAGTCTTTGACGTGTGGGTTCATTTTAAATATCATGTATGCGAGATATTGTGCGGACACACTTTTGAGAGATAGGGTGTCACCCATAAACCCCGAGAACGGTAAGCAAGGTAAGTGTTTTTCCCCGTGTAGTTTGGTGTGTTCCACAATATTATTGTAAACTGCTGTGCCATGATCCCGATTGTGTTTGTCAGAGCCATTTCAAATGATGTAGTAGAGTCGGAGCATATTGAGGTTGGCAATCCGAGTCAGGGGACGGATTTCTGACAAATGGCTTTCCGGATTATCGGGTACAGTACGAGTTTTACCAAAGAAGGAACATCTTGGGAACTATCATATTGATTCCGAACTAATCACGGTTAAATACCTACACCAAATTGATTTTTAAGTTGTTATTGGTGTTCAGGCATTCGTCAGTTTTTAGGCCTAATTTCGAGCAAAGCCACTTTCACTCATTGTTCGTACACATGTTGATATTCAAGAATACGAACCTTTAAAATTAATAAACAGAACACTTATTCGATTCGTACAACCAAATGCAAGTCACAGAACACCGAATACAAGTTAAGGTTACGCCCACTTTGGACGCAGCGCTTGGCTTCACTCAAACGAGCTCAGGGCATCTCCTCTTATTATTTCCTCCACGTATCAGCAGGCCTCCTGGAAATTAAACTGAAATATTATTAGGCTATCTATATGTGTGCCAATTTTGGAATAGCTCCCATGCTTACCTTGCAAGATATCCAAAATAGAGCTCAAATTTCAATTTCGGTTTTTAGCAGTTGGTAGCACTGACATCATCAAATATGGACTTGAAATATTCAGGTATAGATCTTTACTCACACCAAATTTTGCAAAATGTGAAAAGTAGGCTAAAAACAATTGGCATACCTTTCAAATTATTCGAATACAATATATTCGAATTTGCACGAATACGTTATTACTCGAATACAGCGATTCGAATACCAGAATAACAATGGTATTCGAATCATATTCGAATATTCGGACATTATTCGCGTATTCGCGAATTATTCGTGTCTCTCGAATATTCGAATATTCGAATAGTGCCAAATAATTCGAATCACAGTCCGAGCCCTAGTTGAAGCAACTTGACCATTTGTAATTTGATTAACGCTTTATTTAATGTCCGTGTTGACAATTAAATACCATTGACAATACTATTTTGCGAATTGATGTAAAACGACTTGACCATTTGTGATTTGATTAAACACTCTATCCAGTGTCAATGCGGACAACTAGATGCCATTGACAATGCAAGTTTACAAATCCGTGTTAAAACTACTTATCCGTTTGTGATTTGATTAACACTCTATCTAGTATCCATGTTCATGACTAGATGCCACTGACAATGCAAGTTTGCTAATCCATGTTAAAACGACTTGACCATTTGTCATTTGATTAAGCACTCTATCCAGTGTCAATGCTGACAACTAGTTGCCATTGACAATGCAAGTTTGCAAATCCGTGTTAATACAACTTAACCATTTGTGATTTGATTAACACTCTATCTACTATCCATGTTCATGACTAGATGTCACTGACAATACTATTTTGTAAATTTGTGTTGAAACAACTTGACCATTTTGTAATTTGATTAACGCTTTATTCAATGTCCGTGTTGACGACTAAATACCATTGACAATACTATTTTGCGAATTCATGTTAAAACGACTTGACCATTTGTGATTTGATTAAACACTCTATTCAGTGTCAATGCTGACAACTAGACGCCATTGACAATGCAAGTTTACAAATCCGTGTTAAAACAACTTAACCATTTGTGATTTGATTAACACTCTATCTAGTATCCATGTTCATGACAAGATGCCACTGACAATGCAAGTTTGCAAATCCGTGTTGAAACAACTTGACCATTTGTAATTTGATAAACGCTTTATTCAATGTCGAGGTTGACAACTAAATACCATTGACAATACTATTTTGCGAATCCATGTTAAAACGACTTGACCATTTGTGATTTGATTAAACACACTATCCAGTGTCAATGCTGACAACTAGATGCCATTGACAATGCAAGTTTACAAATCCGTGCTAAAACAACTTAACCATTTGTGATTTGATTAACAGTCTATTTAGTATCCATGTTCATGACTAGTTGCCACTGACAATACTATTTTGTAAATTTGCGTTGAAACAACTTGACCATTTGTAATTTGATTAACGCTTTATTCAATGTCGATGTTGGCGACTAAATACCATTGACAATACTATTTTGCGAATCCATGTTAAAACGACTTGACCATTTGTGATTTGATTAAACACTCTATCCAGTGTCAATGCTGACAACTAGATTCCATTGACAATGCAAGTTTACAAATCCGTGTTAAAACAACTTAACCATTTGTGATTTGATTAACACTCTATCTAGTATCCATGTTCATGACAAGATGCCACTGACAATGCAAGTTTGCAAATCCGTGTTGAAACAACTTGACCATTTGTAATTTGATTAACGCTTTATTCAATGTCGAGGTTGACAACTAAATACCATTGACAATACTATTTTGCGAATCCATGTTAAAACGACTTGACCATTTGTGATTTGATTAAACACACTATCCAGTGTCAATGCTGACAACTAGATGCCATTGACAATGCAAGTTTACAAATTCGTGTTAAAACAACTTAACAATTTGTGATTTTATTTTATTTTATTTTACAGAGAACAAGTTTGTTAGAACGTTAATATAAATATTTACCATGTTTATTAAATTCAATTTTCAGAAAGAAAAATACCTAAACCCATCAAACATGTCTGAAGAAGCAAAGAAGAACATTCAAGAATATTCAAACTTACAAATAATACAAAGTGTAATATATTATAAGGAGAAAATAGAAAAAAGTATGGATAGACCTCAAAAAATATTGCATTGCTCATATAAATTAAATTATCTCCCAATTAATACATATCATTTGGTAGAATCACTTATAGGAATAACTGTAAATTATCTTAGACGCTATCATAATAATGAAGATGTTAGAAGTGCTGTACATACTGTACATTAATAGTAAAATGGAAACAAATAGTAAATGAGTATAATGCTAAAATTGAACAAAAGCAAAAAGAACAACAAGAACAAAATGATATTAATCAAAAAGAAAATAATAAAGAAAACGAAAAATTGGAGGTTATTAGTTGTTTAGAAGAGGAGGAAGAAGTAGAAGAAGAAGAAAATAAGAAAAAGAAGAATCAAGGAAAAGAAGAAAAAGAATATGAATGGTAATGTGAATGTGCTAATGAAGAAGAAGAATGTGAATATGGTAATTTTGAAGAGGAACAAGAAGAAGAATGTGAATGTGAAAGTGCTAATGAAGAAGAATGGGAATATGCTAGTTCCTAAGAAGAACAAGAAGAAGAGGATGAAGAATATGTACAACAAGGCAGAAGAAGAGGTTAAAATATTATGTTGTTGCAGTACCTCTAATATTTACTATATAGTTTTGTATAATTATTTATTGTTATTCATATACCATGCAGATTCTAATACGTTAAATAGATATATTTTAAAAGGTCTATATTAAATAAGTTATACATATTTTCATAACTAGTACACATTAGACATTTGTTTTCACTTGCTAAAATTCACTTGGTAAAATTCACTTTTGTTACGTTATTGTTGTTGTTGTAACAATGTTGTGACTAGAGTGTCATAGTTACACTCTTTTGCATATAGACCACCATGGAAGGTTTGAATGCTATCGGTCAAGCCTGTGGTCTTGAACTCAAGAAGATGAGCGACTTGCTTATTCATACAGCTCTTCGCATTTATACGATAAAAAATAAACACTAAATTTGGAAGCCGCGCTCTTTGCATTTGTGAAGAATTTGAAACATTTCTTCCTTCACGTTTTGATGATGTGTCTGATGATGTTTTTGAAGATATCAATACAAGTAGTCAACCTGTATATTTGATTTATGAAGGAAAAAACAATCATCGATGAATGGTACGTTTTGAATAAACAAAAACATAAATGCTTGTTTTCCGTTTTTTGAAATCATAGCAGTGATGATATACATTTTGATTGTTGTTTTAATCCTTAAGTTTATAGGTAGATAAAAGTCGTTGACCATTCATTCCACTAATAATTAACAACACATCTTAATAATACATCACTGTTATGATAAGCTATATCATTATTTCCCACCTGCATGTCTCTCCTACCTCTCAAACAATCATCAAGCTGAGTGCTGAGACCACAAAAGGAGTATCAAGGTAGGTATATTTTTTTTTCAAGGGTTTATGTTCAGTGACATTATGAATAATTCTATAGCTAGTATACCATATCCTTTCTTATCACAATATTATTATTAGCGTATGGCAAGGAAATTATATACATAATATATACAATATATACACAATAACAAAAAAACATTGATTCACGTCAGGCATTAGAGTTATCCATTATAGGTGAATGTCCAACTTTTGAACCCACTGCAGTGCCTCCGCTGTTGGTGATACAAAGTCTTCCAATCTACCTGGATAAGCCCGTAGTTGAGACTCGCTTAAAATGTGGGGAATGGTCTGGCGAGGGGCTCCACAATCACATTCTGGAGGAGGTACAAAGTTCCACTTATAGAGGGAATCCCTGCACCTTCCATGACCTGTCCTGATCCTGTTCAGTCTGGACCAAGTTGCATGCGGTAGTTGGAATCCGTTAGCAATTTTTTCACCTCTGAAGATGTTATGTAGGGGCAAGTCAGTGGAGTTATTCCAGCGGCCTTTCCATTCCTCCAAAGCATCGAAGTTGGATGTCTTCAGAGCTGCATCACAAAGAGGTGGATGTCGTGATTTCAATCTTTGGAGACTAAGAGCTGGTATGTCGCCTAGAACAGGTAGCAGAGGATTCTTGCAGATCTTGTTGTACTCTCGAACAAGAGCACTGGATCTTCGTAAGTCAGGTGGCATTATACCAGACAATAGTGGGAGCCAGTGGACTGGAGTTGGTCTGATGGTGCCAGATATAAGACGCATGCTGGTATTCAATTGGCAACTCAAACTAACACTTGGGGCGCTGCGGTCGGTCTGGATAAGTAGGGTTTAAAATACTCAATAACACGCGTTTGATATGGAACACTTTTTATTTTTCGGTTATAATCAGTAAATGTGGTCTCTAAAGTAATGACAGTGTTATTTTTAATTGTATATATGTATAACTGTGCGATACACGTGATCTAATTTGTGTGTTCCACTGGATTTTTGGTGTCATTTGCATATTATCAAGCATCAGTTTTTATGGTTGATGTAGATCAGCTGATTCAAATTTACACAGGGCTACACTTCGGACAATATTTCGGTACTATTATGCGCAATATAATGTAAATGTCGATCATGAGTCAACGCCGAGGACATTCAAATAGAGAAATACGGTACATAAATAAATAAATAACACACCGAAGCTGTGCTACTTTTATCATTCCGAGACTAGCATCCACGCAAACCAGACGCCACTGTTCCAAGCTCCGACTTATATCGTGAATTGATGTCAAACTGATGATCCGCCAGCCTTTCCGCCAAGCCTACACCTCGTAATCGCTAAGTTCTTCGATATTCGAGCTATTCCACTACGAGTCATATAGGCCTAATTTGCCTCCCCGTGGGCACTGTAGAATGAGTGATTCCGCTACCATTCAAATATTCAACACCAAACCAACCTTTTAACCATCCAAATCAAGCAATTCCTATCGCCCCCCGAGTTTTAATACAAGTTAAACTCATCCCTTCTCCCTACCAAGCAGCCAATAATTAATTATTTAATTAATTATTCAAGTAACTTCAATCTTACCAGCGCGCCCATCGTAACAGCTGTTTTTAAACTGAATAACCTTCGCTGGCTTTACGTCGCAGGTCTTCTGTCTGTCTACCTCGACAAGCGTTAGATCCTTCCCGGGGTGGAAAGGTATTATTATTAGGTATCAGGTATCATCACATTTCGTCTATTGCTATTTGCATCTTTTGAAAAGTGATGAAAACGTATATCCGCAGCCCTCTTATACATCGACTTACAGCCGTAAACTGAGCAATACACTTTGCTTTTACTCATTTTTCACTCTATCAATGAGTAAAACTTATTACTTATGTATAAAGACACGAACAATTTACCACGATCTGTTTACCAATACAAGAAACCATACAAACAGTCACCACGTGACAAATGTACCCTACTTGGTAAGTTTCTCATTTTTACCGCTAGATGTCATATCAGATAGCTGGAGTTGCCAATTGTGGGTCAATATACTTCGTATACGGGCTATTAAGCCACACTGGAGCACAGTAGTCGGCAGTAGAGAAAACCAGTGCTAAGGCTGAAGAGCGCAGGATGTTCGCAGCAGATCCCCAAGTAGTACCAGTTAGCTTCTGGATAATATTGTTTCGGGTTTTCAGTTTCTTCGACAAGTTCAAAAGATGTTGCTTGAAGGATAAAGTCCGATCCAAGGTAACACCAAGATATTTCGGAAACCTATTGTGATTAAGTACTCTATTGGAAAAGGTAATATTTAGTTTGAAGTTAGCAAGCCGGTTACTCAAATGGAAGCAAGAGACCACAGTCTTGGCTGCACTGGGTCTGAGTCTCCAGTTCCTGAAATATTCTGTCAGGGTGGATAAGTCCTTAATCAAAATGTCTTCAGTTTTCTCAATGATCTTGTGTTGTGTGGCCAGGGTCAAGTCATCAGCATAGCAGAACTTTCTGGATATTGTTTCTGGAAGATCAGAGATGTATAGATTAAACAGTAGTGGCGACAAAACTGATCCCTGGGGCAAACCATTATGCAGTTTTCTCACTGAGCTTTTCTTTTCACCTAAACAGACCCGAAATTTTCTGTCACTGAGCATGTTGTTGATAAGCTGTGCAATTGTTCGGCAGGGTATAGCTCTGAGTAATTTATAAATCAATCCTTCCTTCCATACGGTATCAAAGGCAGCAGTGAGATCCACAAAGACAGCAGATGTTTTAAGCTTTTGCTGGAATCCGGCCTCAATGTAAGATGTTAATGAAAGTACTTGATCACAGCAGTTTCGGTTAGGTCTGAAGCCTGCCTGATCCAGAGGAATGAGTTCTAAAATGGTTGACCCAATTCTGTTGTAGATAAGCCTTTCAAAGAGTTTGTAGCAACAGCTAAGGAGGGCTATGGGTCTGTAACTTTCAGGTATATTTGCAGGTTTTCCAGGCTTCAATATGGAAATGATTTTAGCTTTCTTGAAGTCGGGTGGGATTTGTCCAGTCTGGAGAATATCTGTGAAGAACTGTGCCATCCATCTCTTTGCATGGTTTCCCATATGTATGAGGAATTCTGGATAAATTCCATCGAAACCAGGTGCCTTGCCAGGTTTTAGTTCTTTGAGGGCCTCTTGAACATCAAAGGCTGTAAAGGGAAGTGAATAGCTAGACATGCGAGGTGTTGATGATTTCAGAGCACGAAGCTGGTATCTAACATACTTCGTATGCTTCTTGTCAGATGGAGCTCGGGAAGTTGTTACAATATGGGAAGCTATTTGGTCTGGTGTCACCTGAGGTTGACTCTTTACTACTGGTGTACCTCCTCCTAGCCTTCTAAGAAGACCCCAGGCTTTTCTGCTAGAATGAGTGACATCTAAGCTTTCGACTGTTTCAACCCATCTTTGTCTTCGGCAGTCATCCAAGCTAGCCAGAAGTTTGTCAGCCGTTTCTGCATCTCTGTTTTGTTCGAAATTCTTAAACAATTCCTCACTCTCGGTATTCCAGCCAGGAATATATTCTTTCCGATAGCCCCTGGGCATACATTTCTTAGCAGTAGATATAACTGCGCCAACAAGACGTTGATAGCTTTGGTGATTTGGGGGAATCCAACGAATGCATTTATCAAGCTCCACAGAGAATGCAGACCAATCGGCTTTCTGGAAATTCCACCGGGGACGTGGCATTGATCGTATAATGGGAACTGTGATACCAAATTCGAGTATTACTGGTCTATGCTGGCTATGAGGGAAATCTCCCATCACTTTGCGTGTAGTGTGTAATGGATTTCCATTTATATTGGAGCTGACAAAGCATAAATCTGGATTCGAATCTCTACCCCATGCAGTTGACCGAAAAGTTCCTTGATCTTTAGCGTCACATACTAGATGGAGGTTGTTACTTTCGCACCAGTCCATTAATTTAAGTCCACAATCATCTGTTTTAGAATACTTCCAGAGTTCATGATGACTATTGAAATTCCCCACATAAATTGCAGGATGTTCTGCAGTTGGTACAACAAATTGAGGCCATAAAATGCACGGTGGCTTGTAGATGTTGGCGATTGAGACATTATTCAGTCGGATGACAACCTGATGAAAGTTTTCTTCTGTGCTTTGAGATAGTAGCTCAGCTTCTTTGATGTTATTACGGACATATGTGGCCACTCCATATGCTTCATGGTAAGTTGCTCCTAGTGCCGTGTACCCAGCAATACGACCTCTAGTACGGAGTTGTTCTTCATTAGCAGCATGCGTCTCTTGAAGGACAACAACATCTATGTTGTTCTCTCTGAGCATTTTTGAGAGATAATCACACTTTGCTCTACTGATGCTTTCTATATTGAGTTGGAAAATGCGAATAGTGAGACCAATGTTTCTTGTTAAAGAGCTCTGAGAAGAGCTGTTTCCAAATGGTGTATTTGACATAATTTGATAGCCAGGAGATCCTAGGATAGACTGGCTGCCTATTGCCGTTGCTCGCTTAGCACCACCCGGGGTACACGTGCAGGGCAATGAGAAGGTAAATCCTGCGGACGTGAGCATCGTTCATCCCATTTCACCATAGTCATCATGGTATAAAACATGTGGTTGGGCACCCACTTTTTGACCCCACATTTGCACCCACTTTGAGCACCCACTTTTTGCACCCACTTTTTTCACCCACTATTGCACCCACTTTTGCACCCACTTTTTGCACCCACTTTTGCACTCACTTTTGCACCCACTTTTTGCACCCAATTTTGCACCAACGTTTTGCACCCACTTTTGCACCCACTTTTTGCACCCAATTTTTGCACCCACTATTGCACCCACTTTTTACACCCACTTTTGCAGCCACTTTTTGCACCCAATTTTTGCACCCACTTTTTGCACCCACTTTTTTGCTCCCACTTTTGCACCCACTTTTTTCACCCACATGCCATGTCCTGTGGCTCGACAATCATTCTTGCAATTGGTTTTCAATCATTACAAGCATGCTTTCACTAAGCATAAGCCTCTGCGATTCATGATTCATGAAATATCAATGAATGCATTAAAAAGCATGGACATCGCATAAGCCTCTACTGTTGTGTGCAAACATTCTCTCTGGTAGCTCATAAGGGAATTACACATTTACTTAATTAGGACGTTTATTATCTTAAAACTAACTGGAACATAAGAGGACAATATACAATAATATAAGACAAGGAGCTCATGAAGTCAAAGATATGGCATTACACGGAATGCGCAAGATACCCGACCGGGCTACGGGCGCTGTCGTACGTGGGCACTGGGTGAACTACCGTTAATATAGGGAGCAGCACCGTACATGCCGCCCACCTAATTTGTCAAACAAATTACAAAATTGGTAGCAATTCATAGACACACTTCTCCAACGCAAGTCTCTAGCAACTAACAACAGAAACTGTACACATACAAAATAAGAAACAAAAAGGAACACAGTACAGAGGTAGTCCTTTAAATGAGCTCGTCAGGGAAAAACTGATCCTTGTCACTGGCCTTTTATATGACCCTTTGCTTGTCCGCACAGTTACTACACGCACCAAACCATCAATCCCAGGATGAAGCTCTTCAATTATTCCGGTTGGCCATGTGAGGGGGGGGGGGGGGGGGGGGAGTATTGTCTTCTTTTAGAAGTACCAGCCTTCCTGCTTTGAGGTTGGGTTTATTCTGATTCTGAAGCCACTTGGAACGCTGCTGGAGCTGGCCCAAGTAATCCGCCAAAGTGAGGGGAGTGAGGAGGTATGT
This sequence comes from Meconema thalassinum, assembly GCA_946902985.2. NCBI lineage: Eukaryota > Metazoa > Arthropoda > Insecta > Orthoptera > Tettigoniidae > Meconema > Meconema thalassinum. Next base: position 348,671,661 of record OX336390.1, read on the forward strand.
GATGCCAACGAATTCCTTCATCAGCTGTGAAGTTCAATACGTTCGTTTGATGATCTTCTGCCCGGATGAAGCGTGACAATTAATCTAATTTCCTTCTTGCTCCGGTAAAGCACGTGCCATTGTCACTGTACATGTGACTGCAACGGCCACGTCTTGAAATGAATCTTCTTAAGGCGGCAATAAACACCTCCGTGGATAGATCACTGACGGCCTCAGAAGTAGTGCGCCATTCAACTCCAGTCTTGGAAGCGACTTTGAACAAAGTAAATGAACGGAGATTGTTCCATTGGAGTTGATGCAACGTAGATAAACGCATGCACACAAACAATGCTATGTAGCATTTCTTCTGAGTTTTACTTCGTGGATTTCCATATTTCACGTGCAGCGGACCTCCATAGTCCACACCTCAATGAGAGAATGGCTTGCTAGGGGTCACTCTAGGTTTAGGCAATTGTCCCATGAGTTGACTGGTGTCATTGGTCTTCGCTCGGAAGCATGTTACACCACAGCGGATCACCTGCCTGATAGCAGATCGGCCATTGGTTATCCACCACCGTTGCCGCAACGAAGCTAAGATAAGTTGGTTTCCTGCGTGCAGAAGTCGTATGTGTTCATTCCATATAAGCAATTTCGTGACATGATGCTTAGGTGGCAGTATCAAAGGATGTTTTTGTTCAAATGATGCTTCAGCATTCTCTAGCCTGCCGCCCACCCTCAATAGATTGTCATTATCTAGGAAAGGGTGCAGAGTGAGAAGTTTGCTCTGAAGTGACACTGCGTTCTTTTTATGTAAATTATGAATCTCCTGACTGTACGAACAATGCTGAACGATGCGAGTGATGGCTGTCAGACTATCGCGAAGTTCGGCAGTAGTCAAAGGTCCATGCCGTCTTGCTGCTGCATCCTGCTTTAGATTGTGAAAAAACCTGAGAATATAAGCAACTACTCTGTGTAGTTTAATCCAGCTGGGAAAACGGATGAAAATGTTATGTGCATTGTGATTACTCGCCACGAAACACAATCTTACTCCTCGTTGTTCAGGAATTTCGGTTGGTCGAACAGTGGTAAGTTCAGGCCAGGTTGAAGGATCCGTAATCAGCCAAACGGGCCCCGCCCACCATGCTCGATTGCTTCGAAGTCGATATGGCTCAGTTCCCCTGGAGATAATATCTGCTGGATTGTCCTGTGATGAGACATGGTTCCAATCTTGCTGAGACGTCAGTTTATGAATTTCCAACACCCTGTTTGCCACACATGTTTTCCAAGCTGAAGAATTGCCTGCAATCCAGGCTAGAACAACAGTGGAGTCTGTCCCATAATATCGTCGACATAAATGTAACTTAAGGGCCTGAATCACCCTTTCCATTAGTCTGCTCAGAAGTAGTGCGCCATTCAACTCCAGTCTTGGAAGCGACTTTGAACAAAGTAAATGAACGGAGATTGTTCCATTGGAGTTGATGCAACGTAGATAAACGCATGCACTGTAAGCTCTTTCTGACGCATGCGCAAACCCGTGAAGTTCAACATGGCATTCATGCCGTCTGCTGTTACCCTCCGTGGTACATGAATTTCATTTAGCTGATGTATCTGTTTCCATTGTGTCTCAAGTTCTGAGGGCAATTTGCCATCCCAATCCTGGTGTTGTTGCCAAAGAACTTGTACAAACAACTTGCATTGAACAATTACAGGGCCTATAAGTCCCAATGGATCATAAATGGACGCTACATTGGCCAACACTGATCTCTTTGTCCAAGTCACATTATTGCATTTGAGGGCCCCCACTGAGAATTGAAATGAGTCACGACTCGAATGCCACAACAAACCAAGAGTTTTTTCGGCGCCATCTTCAAAGGGAAGACTGCATGACACCTGGCTCTCGCGAAGTGTTGATGGGATGGCTTCCAAAATATCAGGATTGTTGGATCGCCATTTACGGATGGGAAATCCTCCGGTTTTCAGGAGCGATGTGAGGTCTTTGTATAATTGGGTGGCTTCTTCAATGGTATCTGACCCTGTCAAAAGATCATCAACGTAGAAGTCTCTTTTGGTAACTTTGGCTGCTGTAGGGTATATGTCTTGACCATCGAGTGCAACCTGCAGTAAACAACGGGTAGCTAGATAAGGAGCCGCTGAAGTACCATAGGTTACTGTAGTCAATCGGTACAAATCCAGTTGTTGATTCTGAGAACTGCGCCATACGATCCTCTGGAAATCTCGATCTGCTTCATGAATCTGGATTTGTCGGTACATCTTCTCGTTATCTGCTGTTAGCGCATACTTGTGTGTACGGAAGCGAAGAACGATCGAGAACAGATCCTGCTGAACAGTTGGCCCAACCAACATCACGTCATTCAGGGAGATCGACGAAGTAGTTTTAGCCGACGCATTGTAGACAACTCTGACCTTGGTAGTGCTGCTCGTAGCCTTGATTACCGCGTGATGAGGCATGTAATAAGCAGGTTTCTGCTGGTCACTAGGATCAACAAGTTCCATGTGTCCTAGTTGTAAATAATCGTTCATGAATTTGATATACTCGTTCTTCAGGTCAGGTTGTCGATGCAATTTCCTCTCTATAAAGCCAAAGCTCCTCCTGGCATTGTCAAAAGCGTCACCAAGTTCTCCTACTCCTTGCCGAAGTGGTAGTCTCACTATGAACCTGCCCGACTCATCGCGCGTGAAGGATTTCTGAAAATGTTCCTCGCATTGACTTTCTTCCTTGGAATGGCTACGAGTCGTAAGCTCTTCCTGTTCCCAAAAACGTTCCACCTGTGTGTGCAAGGTTTCAGCCGTGGACAACAATGATGTTGTTCCATTCTTACGTTGTTGAACTGAGTGAGAGGGGATACATCCAGATAGCACCCAACCAAGTTGTGTATTTTGAAGAGTAGGGTAACCATCCCTAGATTGTTGTTCAGGTCTAAAGAGTTCAAAGAATATAGTAGCACCTAACAGTAGATCTATCTCTTTGGGCTGGTAGAAATTCGGGTCAGCTAATGGAATGTTGACGGGCAGTTGCCAGTCCTCGTAATCTAATCTAGATGAAGGCAGTGGACCAGTAATCTGACGCAGGACAGAACATACTATATGCCGACTGTAAGTACTAACTCTCGACTCTATCTGAAGTTGACAGAAGTAAGAGGATTGAGTCGCTTGCGTGTTGCTGATACCATTTATAGGTATCGAATGACGATTCAGTTTGATACCCAAACGGTCCACTAAGTCTCGAGACACGAAGTTCATCTGTGATGCACTGTCTAATAGTGCTCGACATTGATGCATTCGACCTTTGCTATCCCTAAAGTTAACTTCTGACAAAACAATATGCTTGCTGCTGGGATGCATTTAGTACCGGGGTAGGGGTACTGTTCATATTCTGGTGTATATGTAACAATGTGTGGTGACGTTTATTACATGTTCTGCAGTTGCCTGAGTAGCAATTATTGGCTACATGGTCACTTCTCAAGCAATTGAAACAAAGATTATGTTACCTCACAACACCTACCCGGCTATTTACATCCTTGTACTTAAATTTGGGGCATTTATGCAGACTGTGAGATGTCTTACAAAGCACACAATAAGGTGACGTGGTGACGAAAGTTCGGTGTGGTCGCCTTGAACTTGTACCATGCTTGACCTCATCTTGGGTTACAGCAGCTGACTTGTTGCTGTATGCTTGCTGCTGGGATGCATTTAGTACCGGGGTAGGGGTACTGTTCATATTCTGGTGTATATGTAATAATGTGTGGTGACGTTTATTACATGTTCTGCAGTTGCCAGAGTTGCAATTATTGGCTACAAGGTCACTTCTCAAGCAATTGAAACAAAGATTATGTTCTCTCACAACACCTACCCGGCTATTTACATCCTTGTACTTAAATTTGGGGCATTTATGCAGACTGTGAGATGTCTTACAAAGCACACAATAAGGTGACGTGGTGACGAAAGTTCGGTGTGGTCGCCTTGTACTTGTACCATGCTTGACCTCATCTTGGGTTACAGCAGCTGACTTGTTGGACGTGATTATTTCTAAAGTTTGGCAATTGTTTTCCAAGAATTGAATTAAGTCCTTCAAGTTGGCGTGTGTTTCATTTGACGTACCGTTCTCCCATTGCTTCCTGAGATTGAGACTGATTCTCTCCAAAACTAAGTGCGACAGCATGAGGCAGTAGCGGCTATTCAGGTGAAGGGAGTGAAGAGCCTCTTCACTAGCCATCTCGTAAGATAAACATTATATTTTCTTATTTAAATGCAAATGTCGCAATTGTCTTGCGCTATTTTATCGTGTAGTGTACTGTTATTTCTACAGTCCGTTGCAAGATGGTACGCAAGGGAGGCTGCACAGATTACCTTACTAGGGGAGGCTGTATAACGGCCTTGTGTCAGTTGAACTCCCTGTCGCTAGATTGTGCTGTCGTAACTTGGAGGGGAATCTGCAGGAGACGAAGTAATGTGTTTACGTCAGCCACTTCGTCTCGTTGCCATGGCAACCTGACATCGGGTGTGACGTCATTACCTGCCGTTAGACAGTCGAGTGAAGAAGTTGCTGTGTCTCCAAGGCAATACGTCAAGTCCAGTTGATGAATGTTGGCATTGCGTCAGGCTTCTTTTCTTTTATGCTGAAGCTTGTATTTATTTTCCCAATAAATAGTATTTATTTATAACGTTACTTACCCTGTTGTTGATGAAAGTTGATGCTTTTAGTGTAATAATATTTCCAGTGAAAGACACGGTATTACTTTTATTAGAAATTCCCTTCAGTAGGTGGAAAGACGAAGACAAAGGGGAGTTATTAAATTGTGGACGGCCAAATTAATTAATAGAACTGTGAACTAAAAAGATATCAAGAAAACCGGCAAATCTTATAGCCTTCATTGCAAGGGATCTTGGTTCGAGCAGTTCACATGCTTGTGCAGTAGTTGTATTCTTATAAACAACCTATTCTGTTAGCCTTGCTTACTTCTTAGTAACAAATGTAGTGTGTGGAATCTACAAGTTTCGGTGATTTCCAAAACGTTACGCCTACGCGCGAGTTGAAGAAACACAAAGACAGAGAGGAACATTTGAAGTGCCAGTTACAGATAAAAGAAACTCTAACACGTTATCTGACGCCTTGAGGGAAAATTCAAGACTACAGTGTTTGCAGAAAGTTTAGGGACAGGCCTAAATTTTGTTTGATGATCATTTGTCCCTAAAATAACATCATTTTAGCCTAGTAATTGTTTTAGATGATGTTATTAGACATCTAAATGAGGGGTTTTTGTTTGAAATTTCACTGCTCCAGGTCTAATACTTTTGGAGACGGAATGTTTTTTTTGTAAACAAGGCTAAGAAACTGTTTTTCTTACTTAAATGTTTTCTTTTTCAAAAACTGCTGGTCCTACAGCTATGAAAATTTTACTGCTGTTTTACTACTATATAGCAATCATAAAAATAACAACATGGGAAAAATACTACTTATTTGGTCGCCTCTCAAACAAACTTTCTTCCCCGGTAATTTTGGCGGCAACATTGTTCAAATTCGTTGCGCGATAACTTCCGATTGGAAACACTTCGAGCTATTCTGACTACGCAGTTGTTTTCTCCGTATCTTGTGTGTGATGGATCGGCTGTGGGTACTTTCTCGAAAGGTTGCCAATCGGAAGTTATCAAGGAACGAAAATGACCAATTTTGCCGCCAAAATTACCGAGGAAGAAAGTTTGTTTGAGAGGCGATCAAATGAGTAGTAATTTATTTACCCTGGTTGTATTTTTATGTTTATGATTGCTATACTGTAGTAAAACAGCAGTGAAGATTTCATAGTTGAAGGTTTAGCAGTTTTTGAGAACGAAAACATTTTAATAGTAGGAAAAACAGGTTCTTTAGCAACAAGAGTTTAGTGCTTTTCAGTCGGTCAACACGAATGTACCCAAAAGAGATGGGTTATGCCCTAATCCTGAAATAAATTACATGAGATTAATAATCTCATGTAATTTATTTCAGGTAATTTATTTCAGGATTAGGGCATAACCCATCTCTTTTGGGTACATTCGTGTTGACCGACTGAAAAGCACTAAACTCTTGTTTACTAAGGCAACACTGAAAATATGGCTTCAAACACCACAAGGTTCTTTAGCCCTGTTTACAAAAAAGTAAAACATTCCATCTCCAAAAGTATTAGAGCTAGAGCAGCAAAATTTTAAATGAAAACCCCTCATGTAATTTAAATGTCTAATAACATCATGTAAAACAATGACTGAAATGGTGTTACTTTAGGGACAAATGTGCATCAAACGAAATTTAGGCCAGTCCCTAAATGTTCTGCAAGCACGACTTAGATATAATGAGAATGTGACATTAAATAGGTAGATTTTGAGGCTTGTAATTAGAGTTGTTCTATACTTGATGTCTCACTCTCGTCATGACCTCTAGAAGAGAGTTCCTATAAACTTTAAACTTTACTGTAACTCGTGAGAAGTTTAAGGAATTATATTAATTCTGATAATGCAGGCAATGGCCATGCATTTTCTTTGCAGGACGGGTCAGGGAAGGGATTTTGGAAGGAAATCGGCCATGGACCTATTCAAAGGAACCGTCCCGGCATTTGCCTGGTGGTGAAAAGGAGAAACCACAAAAATAATTTTCAGGACGACCGAGTTGATATTTTAGCTTTAAAATACGAAAAAAAAAATTGTCAAAATTCACAAAAGCAATCAAGCACTGCTGAAATTAGAGTTTCGCTCCTCACCTGACTTTTCATATACGAGCCGCCACTGGCATGAGGTCATGTGAGGGCGTTTCGATTTTTAAAGCTTCTATGGCATTTAAGTTGCTGCTAAGTTGATTTATTAGCAAACGCAGCTCCTTAGGAGAATCGTGCTTTGCATTAGGGAGTGACAACAATTCCTTGATGTGGAGACCTGATATAAGTCTGGGATTTTGATACCGACTGCGAATCAATTCCCAGGTGACCTTGAAGTTATCATGTGAAATTGGTAAATTCTAAATGAGGTGGTGTGGTTCCCCAGACAAGCATGATAGAAGATAATAGTATCTTTGAATGTCTGTGATTGTTTCATTCTTTATGATCAGCGCTACAAAGATGTCATAGAAATGCATGGAATCTTGTAGAGCGCCATTGAACTTGGGTAGTGAAATAGTTGGAAGTTTTAGTGCACAACTATTGCTCATGTTATCACTATTTACAGGCGGAGGTGGGTGTGTATGTTCGGGGCAAAATTGCGTTTCCATTTTTGACTTAATGTCCAAGCATAAATCATCAAAGGCTGCTCTATCTAGATCATGTGATTCGTTTTCAGCATCATCGATTTCCAATTGTATCTGAATGTCATTATACTCATCCATTAAACTCGCCAATGATTGCTTCCTAACCTTTATATCGTTAAAATTCCCACCTGCAAATTCATTCACGAATGTACTTAAGCGAGTCACGCGAGATTTGATGACTGCTCTTTTCTTTGTCAATACACGTTTTTGTTTGGTATCCATAATGACCCGGTAAGAAAAGGACAAAGGAAATGTTGAACCAGAATGTACTTACTGATGTAGTTCTGTGCTCTCACTCAACCAAGTTAGCTATTTTCATAGATGGTTACGCAGTTCACCTATATCCGGCAATCGGAAGGAACAAAAAATGTTGTGTGCAAACATTCTCTCTGGTAGCTCATAAGGGAATTCCACATTTACTTAATAACGACGTTTATTATCTTAAAACTAACTGGAACGCAAGAGGACAATATACAATATATAAGACTAGGAGCTCATACCCGACCGTGCTACGGGCGCTGCCGTACGTGGGCACTGGGTGAACTACCGTTAATATATGGAGCAGCACCGCACATCCACAATCCATGATTTATCAAATAGCGATGAATGTATTAGCAAGCATGGTCACCGCATAAGCCTGTGCAATCCATGATGTATGATACTTTTACAGACTCAGCGATTTACACTCTTGAACATTCAATCATCGCGCACGTGTATATCTAAAGTTCAAAGCCAACACCTGCGCGAGGTCATGTGACACATCTACTTGCATTTTGTCACGTACGAAACAAAAACAGGATGTGACTTGTTAGCTTACATGTTGTTTCACACGTGCATTCGTCAAAATCCAACCATGCATTCGGGAGATATCGGCTTTGACCCTGAGTGTATGGCGGGTTAGTATGTGACGTCACCAGGAAAGTAGGCTATGGGTCAACATTTTTGGAATTTTGGAAAAAGGGGGTGTCAACCCGATTTCAACGACACCTCATTTATCAAACTCCGACCCCGCATTAGGGAGATATCGGCTTTGCCAGGTTAGTAGGTGACGTCAACTGGAAAGTAGGCTATGGGTTAACATTTTTGGAATTTTGGAAAAAGGGGGTGTCAGCCTCGACACCTCATTTATCAAAATCCGACCATGCGTTCGGTTTGGAATTTTTGATTACACCTCGTTGCAAAGTCACCAGGAAAGTAGGCTATGGGTCAACATTTTTGGAATTTTGGAAAAAGGGGGTGTCAGCCTCGACACCTCATTTATCAAAATCCGACCATGCGTTCGGTTTGGAAATTTGATTACACCTCGTTGCAAAGTCACCAGGAAAGTAGGCTATGGGTCAACATTTTTAGAATTTTGGAAGAAGGGGGTGTAAGCCTCGACACCTCATTTACCAAAATCCGACCATGCGTTTGGTTTGGAATTTTTGATTACACCTCGTTGCAAAGTCACCAGGAAAGAAGGCTATGGTTCAACATTTTTGGAATTTTGGAAAAAGAGGGTGTCCGCCTCGACACCTCATTTATCAAAATCCGACCATGCGTTCGATTTGGAATTTTTGATTACACCTCGTTGCAAAGTCACCAGGAAAGTAGGCTATGGGTCAACATTTTTGGAATTTTGGAAAAAGAGGGTGTCAGTCTCGACACCTCATTTATCTAAATCCGACCATGCGTTTGGTTTGGAATTTTTGAGTACATCTCGTTACAAAGTCACCAGGAAAGTAGGCTATGGATTAACATTTGTGAAACCTTTCGACCACACCTCGTAGGTGAGGTTAGGTTAGGCTAGGTTAGTTAAGCCATGGCCACCATTTTGGTTAGCCGCCAATTTTGGTTAGACGCCATTTTGATAAGCCGCCATTTTGGTTAGTGGAAAGTAGGCTATGGGTCAACATTTTTGATCACCCCTCGTTGCGACGTCACCAGGGAAGTAGGCTATGAATTAACTTTTTGATCACACCTCGTAGGTGACGTCACCAGGAAAGTAGGCTATGGGTTAAAATTTTGAAATTTCTTTACCACACCTCGTAGGTGAGGTTAGGTTAGGCTAGGTTAGTTAAGCTATAGTCGTGACGTCATGGTCGCCATCTTGTGTGACGTCATGGCGACTTCATGGCCGTGTGACGTCATGGCAACGTCATGACCATGTGACGTCATGGTGACATCACGGTCGCCATATTGTGAGACGTCATGGCCGCCATCTTGGATGACGTCAGGGTGACGTCATGGCCGCCATCTTGGATGACGTCACCAGGAAAGTAGGCTATGGGTCAGGATCCCCACTGCCCCTCTACTAGAACCATCTCCGGATAGTCGTCAGCGAACACCAGAGGGATTGGGACAAACATCTTCCACTATTTCTCCTGGCCTACCGCTCCGCCGCGCCGTGCATGAATTTACCGGGTGCACACCTACCCGGGCCATGCTTGGGACGTTGCCTTCGGCCGACCTGGGGACGATGCGGTCCCGGTAAAGCAGTATTGCCAGGAACTGGTTGGCCGACTGGAGGACGTGCACGCGTTCGCAAGGAGGAGACTGCGGATCGAGACCGACCGAATGAAGACCCAATACGACCAGCAGACGGATGCCGGCGGATTCCACGAGGACGACCTGGTCTGGCTCTTCAACCAATTACGGAAGAAAGGCTTGTCGCCCAATCTGCAGAAGTCCTGAGAGGGTTCGTACCGAGTCATGAAACGGATCAACGATGTCGTCTACAGGATCCGATGGAGCCCGAGGGCGAAGATGAAGATCGTGCATCGAGATCGCCTGGCAGCCTACGGAGGGACACAGACGACCAATGACTGATCGGGGCGATCAGCCTTTTAGGAAGGGAGGGGGTGGTGTTTCGGCTGCGCGATTGCTTCATCAACTCGCCGCGCGATTCACAGCCCACCCCGGGCTACCCCCTGCCCCTGTGTTAACCAGCGGTTTGCGCAACAAGAAGACAGGCAGTAACAAAGAGACCGTCTCGAACCTTTGCGGCCCTTCCGGTAATGGAATTCTCGAGTAACCGTGAATCCTGGTCTGCTCTGGAAGCATCAATTGAGTCACCAGCCGCGCTATATAAAGTTACCTGGCCAGCAGCGGCTTCGGTGGCGTAGTCGGTAGCATGCTGAACTGCTGTGCCCAAGATTGTGGGTTCAAACCCGGCCAAAGTCGTCGGATTTTTTAAGAGCGTTTAAAATCCTTCAGTATGCCTTCCTTCGGAGGGGAAGTAAAGCCGGCGGTCCCATGTCATAGATTTATGGCATGTAAAAGATCCTTTCACAGACTAAACTTGTGTAGAGCAAAATTGTTAGGTTAGATTTCGTCAGAACGCTCTATCAAAGTTCCAACGTTCACCACTAGGTATCATTGTTATCTGGTGGCAAAAGTTGGAACTACTTGAAATTGAACGGAACTTGTAGCTCACCCTTTAGGGTGTCCGCTGGAAGCAGCTACAGACTTAGGCGAGCCGAACATGTCCTCGGACACTCCCGGCACTAAAAGCCATACGATAAATAAATAACCTGGCCAGCGAGGGACTGAGTCAGTTTTGAGGAGTGTGTTTATACCTGTGCGATAGTGGTATTACGGGGACGTGTGAATTTCGAAACAGTGTGTAGTATTCAAGAACTTTGAGTGACAGACTGTGGCTTGTGAACTTGAGGAAGAGTTGTGGTTATTTCTGGCGAGGACGCGTCTAATTAGTGGAGGATTAGCTGCTTGAGAAGTGAAAGGGGTGAGTGCTCTCCGCATGGAGCAAACTTGAGTAAGACAGCTAATTGTTTCTATTTGCTTATTGTGTGGTGTAACTTTCTAGACCTGCAATAAAGCTAATATTTCTTTAAATGACCATTTGTGTTGTGCTTTAACTACTTTGATCCAGCTAACGAACGTGCTACAGGGGGATAGCACGTAACGGTATATTTGAACATCGCCGTCGCCGTCTATAAATCCCAAGCAGTACTGTTGGTAAAAATGGCAACACTGCGGGGAGGTCGTAAGGTGTGTAAACACGCTAAGCTCACGTGCTAACTTTTGTTCATAAATACAGTTTATTTTAAAATGACAGCATTTAAAATGTTATTTACTCTTTCAACATTCGTGGTAAATCAGACCTGCTGAAGTTCGTAGAAGTATTTCCTGTATTAAGTTATGTGTATAACCAATGCCATGTAATGAATTTAACAAACATATTCACCAATATTTCATTAAAATACTTCAAGATGCAAGGGAAGTGTTGTGTGCCTTTCTGTAAGGAAAATTATGTCAGCACTGTGAAATTAGCCTACGTTTTCTATCCCTAAAGACAAGGCAATGAACAGGCTTGGATTCGTGCCATTCCAGGAAACCGTGATGACATAGTGTTTGGGTACGAATGCCTGGTAATTACGATCGAAGACAAAATGATTAGCAGGATATTTGTGATGATGCTCCGTATTCCCTACGTTAGCACTCTTTATGGCTCTTACGAAAGTACGCAACTTTGGGAACATACGAGACCGTTGGTTGTTGTTATGACCCCTGATATGAAGTGTACTGGAGTTCTCATACACAATTGGACCATGACCTCACCCCAGTGGCGTTTTCTCCAATACCACGGGGTAGTATATTCTCATAAGAATAAAGTTTATATTATGACTTTCTAACGCGCGAGCAACAGCAAAATCGCCGCTTTGAATGAAGTTCCTCGTTCTCTACCCGAGTTCTTCTCGATCAGCCAGTACTAATTTGCAGAGAAAGAGGAAAGAGCGCGGCTGGTTGCTATGTCAACGGCTTGTGTACCTTCAGGAGCCTTCTGGCCCGGAACACTGCTATGGCCGATGGAGTGGTACACCAAGAACGTCAGGTCGTCTTTGATTGGCTAAGGCAGGGGGTGTGGCGTTCCATAGCCGCATGGCTGTCGTCGAGACAAGTCAAAGTGGGTAGCAGGGTCTGCTTCGATTCGGGCGGCTTAACCTAATGAGCATGGAACACTAGCACTGCTTGGCGCGGTAGTTGAAATTCTTCTTCCTCCGGTTAAGTCACAACCTGGGGCGGATCTAGGGGATACTTTTCGAACTAACTTATAAGCATATTCCTTTTTTCAGTGCAGCTATGACCTCCCGTGACCGTTTAGCAAGTTTAGATTTCAGTGAAATACGAGGCACGTCCAGAAAGTAAGTTCCGTTTGGTAATAAAATTAAGTTGTGTACAGATACAGAAAAATTATTTATTGCACAACATTCTTCACCTCTTAAACTACTTTTCCACATAACTGTCAAACTTTTGCAGGCACTTGTCATAGCGTGGCACAAGTTTTTGGATACCTTCTTCATAGAAGTTTGCGCCAACCCTATTTTTGAATAACTTTTTCCGCACTTAATATACATGGATTGGCATGCCTAAAATAGAAAAGGGAAAAATGAGCTGTGCTGTATGACATTTTTTCTATTTTTTTATGTGAAAGACTCATGTTTTTTATTTTTATTTTTTATTTTTTAGTATCTCATAAGGGGCACCTGAGCCGAGGCTCGTGATAGTGCAGTACATCAAGGTAACAATGGTATTTTAGCAATTACATGTAAGTTACATTGTTGAATCCATTAAGAATTTAAACAATTCTTTCCTGAAAGTTCTCAGTGATGAGATATTTTTCAGGCCATCAGGCAGTCTATTATATATAAATGATGAGTAATGCCATAGTGAATTATTTCCAAACCTGCTGGTATTCATTACATTATAGTGGATATTGCTTGCATTTCTGGTGATGTGTGAGTGAGTATCTGAATTGGTTGTGAGTATGATATTTGAATTGGTTATTTTATGTTTAATTTTATATATCATTATTACTGAGGCTCTTTGACGGAGACAATTTAGTGATAGGACATTGCACTGTTGGTATAATTGAATTGTAGGTGTTAACATGGGAAGATTGAAGAGTATTTTCAAAGCCCTTTTATGTAATATATTAATTTTATTGAATAATCCGTTGCTGCAACAAGCCCAAATGTGAATCATGTATGCAATGTGACTTTCAATAAGTGCGTGATATATAGACTTCAGTAGTGCTCGAGAAACTTTGTATTTTACTCGGCTTAGAACTCCTATAGCTGGAATTATTTTTCCACCAATAGCCTTGACATGATCATCCCAAGAGAGTAGCTCATCAATGACTAATCCCAAAAATTTGGTAGATTTAACTCGGGGTAGACATTGGACGTGGAAGTATAATCGCATGTCTAAAGGAAGGTTGTAGGAAGGCTTGTGAAAGACGATATAGTTAGTTTTAGTTAAGTTAACTGTTAGACGGTTTCCATGCATCCATGATAGAATCAGATGTGAATCTTCCTGCATTTTCTGTTCGAGTTCATGGACAGACTTTCCAACATAGAATACATTGGTATCATCAGCAAATAGGGATATCTTACCGTTTAAATTTAGTCTACCAATGTCGTTGATAAATATTAAAAATAATATTGGGCCTAAAACAGATCCCTGTGGCACCCCAATAGTAATTGCTTGGCAACTACTCTCAGCATTCATGCAACTAACAAATTGTTCCCTGTCCTTAAGGTAATCTGCAAACCAGTGAAGTGTAGTGCCTCTCACACCAGCTGATTCTAATTTATGAATCAGTAGAGAGTGATCCACAGTGTCGAAAGCCTTTTTTAAATCTATAAATAAACCTGAAGCAAGCAATCCTGAATCTAGAGCCTCTTAAAATCTAACAATAATATCTTCCATTGCATTGTTTGTGCTTGAGTTGGGAATGAATCCATACTGATGCTTATAAAAATAATGGTTATGAAGAAGAAATTTTAGTAGCCGGACCTTCACTACCTTTTCTAATATTTTAGAAATAACAGGAAGTCTTGAGATAGGTCTATAATTATTAACATCATGTTTATCTGATCCCTTATAGATTGGTACTACTCGGGCCATTTTTAACTTCTTAGGAATTTTCCCTTCGCTCAAGGATTTAGTTATTAATTTTGTGATATACGGTACTAACTGATGAAACAGGGTCTTAATTATGTTATTATTTAAGCCAGAAACATCCAAACTACTACTATTTTTAAGATCATTAATTATTCGTGAGACTTCAATTTCATCTGTGGGCTCAAGAAAAATCGAGTTGACAGGCCCTGTTACTGATTTGGTGCAATCGTTGATAGGAATTTTATCGGCAAGTGACTTACCAATACTTGTGAAATGTTCATTAAATATTGTACAGACTTCAGTTGGATTTGTAACCAAATTACCATTTACTTCCAGGTTAATATTACTATTATTATTGGCTTTGGTATCTGTAGATAATATTTCATTGATAATTTTCCAGTGATTATTTGTGTTGTATAATCTATTCAAAAAATATGCATTTTCTAGTTCTCTTCTCATTTTTGTTACTTTCTTACAGTGTGCATTATAGTCTGCAATTAGCTCCTTTGACTGATACTCACATCCAAATCTTACTCTGATTTGCTGCCTTTTTAGTTCACTATATAACCTGTTCTTTTGATCAATTAGCTTTAAGAAATCTGGAGTTACCCATGGACAAGATGGCCTTAATCTTTCACTTGTATTATGACTCGATATTAGGTCCCTAGTCTCACTGTTGGCGTTTTCCAAATAATAGATCAATTTGTCCACTATTGTTTCACAGCTATCATCATCCTTGATCTCTAATGGATTAACAGACATAAAATAATCCATGGCTTTCAAATTCCATCTTTGCATTTGCTTATGCCTTTTATGAACTTCAGCAGTACCAGTAATAGGAATTTCAAAGTCACATACTAAAAGGTTGTGGTCACTAAAATCACTGAATACATTATACAGGTTGCAACAATACTGTTTGTTAATATAGATATGATCTATCAAGGTAGCACTATCAGTTGTAACTCTGGTCGGATATATTGTATTACATGCATTCTGGTTGAAACAAACACATAATTTATAAAGTTCTTCAGCTAGACGACTTTGTCCTAACTTATCTATATTTATATCTCCAACTGTAAAGCATGCTTTATTACTATATTTCATCCAAGTTTCCTCAAGAATTTTAAGAAATTCAGTACCATGATTCACATTCTGGTTGTAGCAAGCTAAAATTTGGAAATCCTTACTATAACCGATTACCTCAACAAGCAATAGATTATAGGGTGTTTTAGTATCATTAATATACATCACTATATTAGCCTTAAGAGGCCTTTTGATGAAAATAGCTATCCCTCCCCCTCTGGTATTAACTCTTGAACAAAAGTAACCGTCTTATCCATTTACATTGAAATATTTCTCCTCTTCGAGACATAACCATGTTTCAGTCAATACTATAATATCCGGGAAATTTGCTTCGGTTATAATAAGGCTGATGAACTGACTCCATTTATTCCTGATACTCTGGCAATTTGAATATAACATTCTAAATCCGTAAGTAATCCCTTTTAGTTCTTTTAAGCTATCTACCTGTTTTTCTACAACTTCCATAGAAATTATGTGAATTACAAGGTTTCCAAAGTGAGAATATCCTCAATACTTTTTACGTGAGTAATTGGGGATAACTCATCCTTCCTTATAAAGACTTTCCCTTCCCTTGACCAAACAAATTTGTAACCTTTCCTCCTTAGGTCCTTTGCTCTTTTGAGAAGGCCTTTTAGCTTTAGGAGTCAAGTGTTCATTTATATGAACAGTCTCTCCTCCTGTGCATCCACTAACATCCGATGAGGACAGTCGCTGTACATTACGCCTTGCTTTAATTAGGTCAAGCTTCTTCCATCTGTTCACAAATCTTACCACAATGGGTCTGGGAATTGACCTATTAGCTGACGGAATCCGATGTGCAATGTCTATTTCCTCTTTGGCAATCTCGCAGCCCACAGCTTTTCCGATGTTTGACACAATGGAGTATACATCTTCTTCCCGCTGTTCAGGCACTCCATGGATTTCTACGTTGTTCCTCCTGAGATATTGGTTGATGTTCTCGTTCTCCTCGCTCATATCATTTTTAACTTTGATTAACTCATTTTGGAGTTCCTTAATGTTTTCATCCCTATCCCTAAGTTCGGCTCTCAAGTCTTGAATGACTTTGGTATTAAAGTCAACACTCTCTTTTAGTCTGTTGATAACTTTATCGACAAGTTTTTCAAGAAGAGAGTCAAATAGGTCACAATCGTTCTTCACTATTCCATGAACTACAGCTTTTAGTTCATCGGAATCCCACCTTACATCGCTTGAATCGACGGTTTTATCCACGTAATCATTGTGGTTATGTTTGCAATTCTTGCAGAACCATAGTATTTCTCCCTGGTTTGCAACCATTACTTTAAAACCGGCATTTGATACGTGCGCACAATTTAGGTGGAACGTTTCACTGCACTTTCCATCACACTTTACATAATTTTCATTTTCTCTCAGCACTTTTTTGCATGAGTTACACGAGGTTTCATTATGTTTAGGCGCCATTTTGCTGTTATTCAGTGGTGGTAAATTTCAATATATTACGCTGTTATTCTGTAGCGTGAAATTCCTTGTTGAATACTCCAAGACCAACTACAATACTCAGACCTTAATGTAGAAAAAACATGGCGGCGACGGTTGCCCTACCAATAGCTAAGATCATGTCATAGGGCTTGTCACAGTTCGTGTAAATTATTATTTTTACTCACCTAAGAGCATAAAATATATCACAAGACGAGACTAGGTTCCGAAGAAATATGCATCAATAATTTAGACTTACCTGAATTAATTTATCTATATAGTGCTGGCCTCGAATATTAGGTTTCTTCGTCTTCACCCAAGGGGCAGCTACAATAGTCTCACTGTTTCTGTGGTTGAATAAGAAGCTTTTTGGCGAGTTATCACGATTTGTATTTAAGTTCAGTAATTATAGATTAATATTATTAGCATAAAATCAGACAGATTCTGAAGTAGGAAAGAAGAAAGTACCCGGTTACTGAAGTGCTGTCCCAGCACATGCAGAGTATTTGTGTACACAATCGGAATGAGAATATTTGCCTGAAATAATCGAACCAACGCCGTAGAGATACATTTCAAGTAAGACCTCTCGTGGAATTGCCTAAAATCTCGGGTAAAACATCACACCGAATTAGTTGATTGAAATATGCAAAGAAGTCGTCGTGTGGATATCAGAACATAATTATGGAGAACACTACTGGGTACACACAAGGGACACGATAATATGTTACCATCTAACCTATTAAACATTCGCTGTTACCGTTTGGAATAGTTGTACGCTTGAAATAGTTGATTTAGTAAAGTACTATAGGTTGGAAAGCACCATCTCCCTCTTACGAAATTATCGCAGCACACCATCTCGCAATATAAGTACATAATTGGCAAGGTACTCACAACACTTAATTACACACATCATAATAAAAAATAACTTGCTAGCTGTAAGAATCACAAAAGTATGAATAATGACGGAGCACAATGAGTTCACTGTTTGGCACAGGGGGAACATCTTCCTTAACCAATAAAACAGAAGTTCACCGTATTATTTGGCGTGTATACAAGGCAGTGTAGAACATCTGCCAGACTGGTAATGATTTACGGAGGCACATATTGCTGAGCGTTCAAAATAACGTCAACGGTTTGGTCTAGCCGTAGATGCTCATTGCGTTTTCCCTTTACGTAATAAGTTCGACACTACTGACGTGTACTAAGCTATTATTATATTGTCACTAACTAGCAAATCATTGCGGTGTATATTCTTGAGACACTTCTATCATGCTTTAGTCTTAGGTACTTCAACATCCGAAGTAAATGACACAATGCCTTCGGTTGACTGGACAATCTTCACACAAACGAACCAGTCCATATTAAGCGTATTATCACATATTTACATACGATTGCAGTACATTAATGTGAACTAGACTTTACAGACATACAGAAGACACTAACAATTATAGATGAGCGACAGTTTATCCCAACCTTCATCAAACGAAGCTAATCAAAGCTAAATATTGTATCCCAGCAACGAATGTAAACAAACAATATGCCGGGGCTTCAGCATACGCCAATTTCACACTTTCGAGACCTGCATTAAGGTCTGAGTATTGTAGTTGGTCTTGAATACTCTTTGGTATCTAGTGAGCAGTTATTCCGTGACGTTTTTTTTTACCAATATACAAATCACTAATAAATGAGCACTATCTTCCAACAGATCAACTTATGTTAATAGACACCTTCATACAAACATATACACCAATCATAACCACTTATTCCGACCTTATTCACACTAATAAACTTTCACAAGAACATTCGATTATCACAGCTAATTCACATGCATATTCATCGCCGCCATTTCTTCCATATCAAAGATTCAGCTAGCTTGTTACTTCAAGGAATCACAGATATGTTAAACCTGTGCTTACAAGAGGGCAACATACCAGAAATATGGAGGATTTCAATAATTAAGATAATATTTAAGGGGAAAGGCAATCAATTGGATCCGAACTCATACAGGGGAATTGCCCTGGAAAAGTGCATATTGAAGATACTCACAAGCATTATCACAAAGCGAATCTCTAAAAAAGTAGAACACATGATCCCGGAAGAATAATTCGGTTTCCGTAAAGGCGGGAGCACTCTGCATGCAATTAACAATTTAATTGATGATATAGAGGACGCATTACGACATCCCCAAGGAAAATTTCATGTAATATTCTTATATTATACCAAGGCTTTCGATACACTAAATAGACGTATACTAATCTCAAAGCTGGAATCAATAACAGGAAAATATAAACTCACAGGGCTGATCCGTAACATGTTGACGGCCAATTTCATTCAGATCACAGATGGCGTAACCACATCGAAAACAATAACTCAAACAAACGGCGTACTACAGGGTGATCCATTAAGCCCCCTGCTCTTCAATGTCGCCACATATGATGTTGTGCAGATGATTAGACAAGAGTCGGAAGATGACAAAATCTACATATATGCGGACGACATGGTCATTGGAGCGAACTCCACCGATAACCTACAAAGAGCCACAAACCAACTTGAGAGGTGGGCGCAGGAAAACAAAATGGAAATTAACACCGAAAAAACCGCACAGATGACATTCCGCAACGGAGCTCGAGAAGCTGTGGAGGACAGGATATATCTAGGATTGAAACCTCTACTGAGAGTCAACAGCTTCAAATACCTGGGAGTGACTCTGCAAACCACTGCCAGATCATTCAGAATACACGTGAAATCCCGAGCAGCATCTGCCACAAAAGCAATTTTCGACATCAAAGAAATACCCAGATTATCATTGCAAACTGCTATGGCCTTGTTCAACGCAAAAATAGTTCCAATCGCAATCTACGGAATATATATCATATGGGAAAAGATCAGTCTAAAATATCTAATGACTTTAGAAGCAGTCAAATCACGATTCTTGAAAGCCGCCCTAGGTGTATCGAAATACACTAAGTCTAGGCTAGTATACGAGCTCGCCAAAGAACCCTTCTTTATAGAGGACCTACGTATGAGGCTCCCATTCACCGTCAGCTCGAATTAACTGCTCCTTGAAAGAGAAAAGAAAATAAGGGAGATTTGGCTGGACTTTTATACAACAGAAGCCATGATAAATAGATCCTGGGCTGACACGAATCAGGAGCTCAGACACCCGGTGACCTCAATGGCTGTGCATGGGTACCACCACAAGGAATGCAAGACGAAGTGTTTTCACGACCCCGGGATCACCTGTGTTTGTGAATTGTGCGATCAGTCCTGTGACCGTTACCACGTGACCAGCTGTAAAAAGCGAGTGAAATCTCTGGTAGACTTTTGTGCATAAGATCCACAACATGGGTTGCTTGGAACATATTCATATACCGGTACTGTACCTTTATGGCCGTATGGCTGCAATAAATTCTTTTTTTTTTACTAATTGCTCTGTAAACATGGAATTAACGACTTGACGGTCGATTTACGTAGCAATCAAATCCAAAATGGCGTGCAGCGAAAGCCGGAATAGTCGTGCATTAAACTTTATTCTCAACGATGACGATGTTTTTGAAGACATGCTAGATTTTCTTCGACCACTAACTTATAAATAACGAAGGAATTACTTGATTGAATGCGACGACACATAATTTATCATGAGATTTCGGTTGTCAAAACCTTCTGTGTTGATGAATGTTCTATAGATGACAGAACCTAACCTGGAATTCCCATCTGATAAGTAAGATAGCCTAGACATATGTACCATTCCTTATTTATGTGTAATATCGTGTGATGCATTACGGTGTAGCACATGTAGTTAATTTAATAAAAGACTACCTAGACGTTTCAACATCATTCCTCTTATTTCTTTTTACGTGAAATGCATTACGTTATAAAACATCCTAGTTAATTTAATTTAATAAAAGACTACCTTAACGTTACAGCATCAGTCCTCTTATTTTCAACGATTTCACGATGCTCATCCATCGAGTAGATAAGGGTGGATGATTATGTTTCATTCAATTATCGAAAACTTCACATTCCCCGGCTCTTCTTGCTCTTTTACTCATCAGCCATGTTTGTTTTTAACCAAGGTGTATGTAACTTTTAAGCTTTTTCAGTTAATGGCCTGCTCGATTACACCAAAGAATAAACAAATACCGCCTCAATCATCATCTTTCAATGAGTTTTGTACAGCCCTTCAACATATCGCTTCGTTTTCTAATACCAATCGGTGAATGTGCTGGTGAAACGCCAACGAGATTAATGCCGATGTTAAAGTTAACAACGCATTTACTGACGGCCTGTTAACGCTGCGTTGGTGAACCCGGCCCGTAATCTATAACAGATTGTTAAAAGTATAACGATTTGTTAACTAACGTTTTATTAGCCGAATTTAACGCAAGGTTAATGGAACCGGCCCTTATTCTCATGTACTTACTGCAGTGTAAATAAATATATTAAGTGTTTATTAATGTCAAGGAGTTAAAACGGTAAGATTGGCGACCGTGACGTGATAATAAAACATAAAGAAGTCACCAATTAAACAACAGTACACCGTTGCGTGAGTAGAAGTTTCTGTCGCCTTTATTTCATCATCCTGTAACGAATATCCAGCATAGACCGTAGACTGAGTTGTAAATTATGTATTCGGAAACATAAACAATAGGAACTATCTTCGAAATGGCAACCCAGCAAAACAACGATATTCCAGCCGTAGGATGCGAAGCTAACAAGGTTAGCGTAAAGATTCCTCCGTTTTGGTCAGAAAAGCCCAAAAATTTTTTTTTTTCAACTAGAAGCCCAGTTCAATATTAATAGAATCACATCAGGAGGGACAACATTTAATTACATAATTGCCCAACTCGAACCAAAATATATCGAGAATATTTGGGACATAATAGCAGGACCAGGAACTGCTAAATATCGGCTGCCAAATCACGACTCTTGGATATTTTTAGAGAGAGAGTGAAGATGTGAAAATCAAGAGATTGTTTACTGGTGTCGAGTTAGGAGATTACAAACCTAGTCAGCTTCTTAGAAAAATGCAGTCGTTAGCTGGAAAGGATTTGTCTGATAAGGTTATTAGAACCCTTTGGTTAGATAAGCTTCCAGATTCGATAAAAATTATCCTAGTCGAGAGTAAAGAGTGCCTGGAGCGTGTCGCAGTGATGGCTGATAAGATGTTGGAGATGAACCCCCACAATGACGTATTCAAGGTTGATACACAAGACCAAAAAGGTATTGATGAGCTTGTTACTAAGATTGCTCACTTGGAAAAACAAATCGCTACCCTGTCTATAGGACAACACAGCAGTCGGAATCGTAGTCCTCGCCGGTGAAGCTTTAGTCGCAACCGCAGCCGAAGTAGAAGATACGACCCAAAGGGCAAGTACTGCTATTATCACTTCTGATTTGGCCAACAGTGCATTCCAGAGAAATGTAAACAGCCTTGCTCATTGAAGTCGTCGAAAAACTCCAACGGGCAGTAGAATTAGCGGTTAGTTCATCTGCTGGACCATGGAATCATCAGGCCATCACAGTCAGAATGGGCTAGTCCTCTTCACTTGGTGAACAAGAAGGATGGATCCCTTCGTCCATATGGAGAATATAGGAGACTGAATGAACGGACTGTTCCAGACTGGTATCCTATTCCGAGACGTGAAGACCTTCATCACATCTTGGATGGAACCACGATTTTTTCAAAAATTGATTTATTCTAAGCGTATTTTCAGGTCCCAATAGCAGAAGAAGACAAGCACAAAACTGCCATTATCACACCATTTGGACTTTTTGAATTTAATGATATGAGTTTTGGACTTAGAAATGCACCATCGACATTCATGCGTTTCATCCATGGTGTGTTGAATGGGTTAAATTTTGTATTCCCTTACTTGGATGATAATTGATTGCCTCCAAATCAGTCGCAGAACACAAGCATCGCCTACAGCTAGTTTTAGAACGGTTGTCAAAATACGGCCTCCGTATCAATATGACCAAATCTGTAATAGCTGTTAGTAGTTAGGGCCTACATGTATTTTAAAATTGGACCTATCAGCAGTCATAGAATCATGTTGGCAGCACTGACTTATATTAATTACTCCAAATTAATCTAGAATGTCAGGTGCTATACGTGTGCAAAGTATAGAGCTGTTGGCTTGCATACTTTCTGATATATTGATATTAGGGTAAAAAAATATAGACAGCATTTATTAACAGTTGGCAGCCCTGCTTGCTCTTAACAATACTTATAGTCATATCTGTTATGTTACACATAGCACATACGAAATTTGGTAGAAATCCAACTGATAGTATAAAAGTTACATGTATTTAAAATTGGTACTATCAGCAGGCTTATAATCATGTTGGTAGAACTGACGTATATTACTTACTCCAAATTAATCTAAAATGTCAGGTACTATACGAGTGCATAGTTTAAAGCTGTCGGCTTGCATTCTTTCTGATATTTGGTATTTGGATTTAAAAAAATACAAAGAGCAATTATTTACAGTTGGCAGCCCTGGTGGCTCTTAAGAATACGCTCAGTCCTATCTGTTTATGTACACATATTTCATTAAAAAAATTGGTTGAAATCCAATTGATAGTGTAGAAGTTATAAGCATTTAAAAATTGGACCTATTCGATGGCTTAAAATTATTTTGGCAACACTGTCATGTATGGCCTCCTGGAAATTAAACTGAAATAGTATTATCTACATGTGTGCCAATTTTGGAATAGCTCCCATGCATACCTTCCGAGATATCCAGCATGGAGCTCAAATTTCTAGTGCGTTTTTTCAGCAGTTGGTAGCACTGACATCATTTTCAAATATGGACGTGATATATTCCGGTATACATCTTTACTCATACTAAATTTGGTTTCGATTGCTGCAGCCGTTTAGGAGTTGATAGGGCGGGGACACACACACAGCCAGCCAGACAGACAGACAGACAGACAGACAGACACAAGGACAGACAGACACACATTTTCCCGGATGGATCTCATAAGTCTACTTTTTCCTCATTTTTGCAAAATGTGAAAAGTAGTCTAAAAAGTAAGCAAGGAACATTTCAGTAGGCCTATATATTATATAGGAAATATAGGAAACTTGGGCTGTACGATGACTTGGATCATTGGATGTTGTGATTGTGAATATGTAGAAACTACTGTATCATAGTGATATTCATTTTATTTGGTAGCATATTGTTAACGTTAGGTTTCTTTCGCTCTCCAGTAAACCATTGACTTAAAAGTTTCACTTTTCTGCCATTGATTAGTAGATTACTGGCTATATATACACCAAACTTAATATCATTTTTTGCACAGTGTCCAGCCACTGGCCAGGTCTGTTTGGAACATAAGCCTGTCCATTGTCTTCTGTCATCCCACCATCTCTCCGTCACCACCTTGGTCCAGTCTTCTCCTTTCTTTCGCACGCAGTCCTCCACACCCTTCAGCCACTTATCTCTTGGCCTTCCTCTTGGTCTTTTCCCCTCTATTTTCATCTCGTGTATCTTCCTGGATATCCTCCTCCCACCCATTCGCTTAACATGCCCATTGGCAACTCAAACTAACACTTGGGGCGCTGCGGTCGGTCTGTTTAAGTAGGGTTTAAAATACTCAATAACACGCGTTTGATATGGGACACTTTTTATTTTTCGGTTATAATCAGTAAATGTGGTCTCTAAAGTAATGACAGTGTTATTTTTAATTGTATATATGTATAACTGTGCGATACACGTGATCTAATTTGTGTGTTCCACTGGATTTTTTGGTGTCATTTGCATATTATCAAGCATCAGTTTTTATGGTTGATGTAGATCAGCTGATTCAAATTTACATAGGGCTACACTTCGGACATTATTTCGGTACTATTATGCGCAATATAATGTAAATGTCGATCCTGAGTCAACGCCGAAGACATTCAAAGAGAGAAATACGGTACATAAACAAATAAATAACACACCGAAGCTGTGCTACTTTTATCATTCCGAGACTAGCATCCACGCAAACCAGACGCCACTGTTCCAAGCTCCGACTTATATCGTGAATTGATGTCAAACTGATGATCCGCCAGCCTTTCCGCCAAGCCTACACCTCGTAATCGCTAAGTTCTTCGATATTCGAGCTATTCCACTACGAGTCATATAGGCCTAATTTGCCTCCCCGTGGGCACTGTAGAATGAGTGATTCCGCTACCATTCAAATATTCAACATCAAACCCACCTTTTAACCATCTAAATCAAGCAATTCCTGTCGCCCCCCGAGTTTTAATACAAGTTAAACTCATCCCTTCTCCCTACCAAGCAGCCAATAATTAATTATTTAATTAATTATTCAAGTAACTTCAATCTTACCAGCGCGCCCATCGTAACAGCTGTTTTTAAACTGAATAACCTTCGCTGGCTTTACGTCGCAGGTCTTCTGTCTGTCTACCTCGACAAGTGTTAGATCCTTCCCGGGGTGGAAAGGTATTATTATTAGGTATTAGGTATTATTAGGTATCATCACTTTTCGGCTATTGCTATTTGCATCTTTTGGAAAGTGATGAAAACGTATATCCGCAGCCCTCTTATACATCGACTTACAGCCGTAAACTGAGCAATACACTTTGCTTTTACTCATTTTTCACTCTATCAACGAGTAAAACTTATTACTTATGTATCAAGACACGAACAATTTACCACGATCTGTTTACCAATACAAGAAACCATATACAAACAGTCACCACGAGACAAATGTACCCTACTTGGTAAGTTTCTCATTTTTACCGCTAGATGTCATATCAGATAGCTGGAGTTGCCAATACCATTTAAGCCTTGATTCCTCTATTCTATCCTGTAATGCTCCATGGGCGCCCGCAGGGAGGGGCAAGGTGGGGCCGTGCCCCCCCCCCCCCCCTGGAATTCCGAGAATGTTGATATTCGATTGGTCATTGTCATCAGTTTATTTCATAAATTGAAGTTTCTGATAATCAACTGATAAAGGTTACAATAGAAAACTTCCTTGATGTTGCTGACGTAATATGTATTTATATTCAAAAATAAATGGTTCTAATGATGTCATGTACTAGACCACCAATGGAAACATAGCTCCATTTTTCAATATGGTTATTCCTAGTGTAAATACCGTATGTTTACCCAACACTATCAAAAGTGGTTAGGCTGGCTTCTACCTTCGCCACCTCACTTTGGCAGTGACGATATGAAAGCACGTTCTGGAGATATTTTTATACATTGCAACACCGATAGCAAATGCCAACCCCTAAAATGAAGTTTTCTTTGCTGACTAGTAAAACACTGGTCCCTTAAGGTCGCGCTTACAATATAGATCATTTACTGTATTCACGCCCGTAATTATGGGAGTAGTGTGGTAAGGGCAATTCTGCTCCACTTAGGAAGTTGTGAGCCCCTGGCAGCCTTGGGAAGGAAGGAGTGATGGTAAGAGGGCGTGCGTAGATTCGTTTTTTGATGTGTAACATCTTTCCACTCGGTATCTGGATATTTTTGTGGCACTCGGTAGCTGGACATTTTGGTGGGAGTGATTTTGGAAAAGGGACGTAAGTGGATGGGACGGAAGTGCATGGGACGGAAACAATGAGCGCGCGCGGTGGCGGTTATCGGTACAACGACGTACTATAGGCCATGTGGCCATGGGGAATGTATATCACGTAAGGTTTAGTTCAAGGGTTGGAGACCCCATTTAAGATATTCCTACAATTAATCATCTTCAAGTTGTCGTTCTTTGGTGTAAAAATATTCATTTTATCATATTTGCTGAAAACAATTACGATTTATTATATCCTCATACTTTTGCTGTATTCTTATTTATTGTAAGCACTCCATGTACTGTCGCCCATCTGGCTTTGTGGACTCTATATCGCATCAACAAATACTCCAAAAAACGTAGGAATTCATATATTAACACCGACTATTAACAATAATTCAAACTTCGTTGGTCTAAACGTATCACTGAGAGAAACTCATTTAATAGGCCATACCTACTGCACACCCAATTTTTTATCGTGCCTATACTTGGCAGTGCGCTCTATCTACAAAAAGAGGCCATTTTGAATAATCCCGCTGGCATGGGTTCACTAACTGGCCGGTATAGAGCACAGCTAGCATCGCGTACGGTTTGTGTATTTATGCTTTGACTTTTGTATTTTCTGGTTTTGGAATTGATCCTTAACAAAGAGTTGTTGATCTGAAGTCTACAGATTAATTGATCTCCCGGAGAGTTTGGTCTTTTCTGAAGTGTCCTTATCCTTGGGTAAGTCGGAAATTATATCTTTAATTTGTGAAGTGTGTTCTGATGCATTTGTTTTGAGTGACGATGTTTGTTCGTGCGCGCAGTTGTTGCGCCTTCATTATCGTTTCCTACATTGGTCTCACCGCATACGGGATTATTTATCTTGTATAAGCGATCGGAATTCTGACCTATCCTTTGTGTTTTACGAGTTGCTGGATGGTGTGTTGGATTCCCTTACGAGATTGTTTCTGATTCGGGAACTGAAGTTAAGTTCTGACAGTCATATGTTTAGACCGTCTACTTGCAGTGATATTTGTACCGATATGCTATTTCTGACAGTAGAGGTTATGATCGGCCTGAGCAAGATTGCAAGATTGTTCTGATTCGGGAACTGAAGTTAAGTTCTGACAGTGATATGTTTAGACCGTCTACTTGCAGTGATGTTTGTACCGATATGCTAGTTCTGACAGTAGAGGTTATGATCGGCCTGAGCGGTCAAGGAGGTTAATTGAGAATATACATCGAAGTTACAGGAGTCGATCTCTGTCAGATATTCGTGACTCTAAGGAGTTGGATAAGGAAGCTCTAACGTTATATTCTTATAGGTTATTATTTCTCCAAATGTTGTCAACGCGACTGTGTCAGGTAAGCCTGATAAATATTACATTGTGTGTATGCCAGCAAAGGGTAACTGATCTTGAATGTCAATTGTTCTCCGTGAATCGAGAGAGCGCCACTGGCAGTTCTAATATGAATGTTGGTCCTCAGGCTTCTGGACATTCTAAAGATGATAATTCTTCTGCTAGGGAGTTTGGGACTCCTAAACAAAATATCGAAGCGTTAAATTATCCTCTATCCTTAAGAAAATAGATAACTTGAGCGTTCATTCTATCAAACAAGTTGTGAATTTCATTATTCACCTTATGGAAATGTATGATAGTGCTTCTGTATTTCATTTCAGTCAGATGTTACATATCATATGCGACTACTGTAAGGCTCGTATTTTTTCGCCTCGTTGTGCTCTTTACGGGGATGTAGGAGTTGAAAAGGTGAAAATATGGTTTTGGGTCTAAAAATGCGTTTTTCTCATTTTTCCTAATTTTTGGAAAACCGCAAAAGTGATCATGACGTGTCTCATGTTATTTTTTCATGTCGTTGTCCTCTTTACGGGGATGTAGGTGTTGAAAAGGTAAAAAAGCTGGACACATGGTTTTTTGGTCTAAAATGGGTTTTTGTGATTTTCCCTAATATTGGGAAAACTGAAAAAGTGATCATGACGTGTGTGATGTTATTTTTTTTGTCTCGTCGTCCTCTTTACGAGGATGTAGGTATTGAAAAGGTGAAAAGCTGGAAACATGTTTTTATGATCGAAAATGTGTTTTTGTTATTTTTGAAGATATTTGGAAAATGAATCAAGTGATTTTTATGACGGGCATGTTGATGATTTCATCTCGTTGTCCTCTTTACGGGGATGTAGGTGTTGAAAAGTTAAAAAGCTGGAAACATGGTATTTTGTTCGAAAATGTGTTTTTGTTATTTTTCAAGATATTTGGAAAACGAATCATATGATTTCTACGACGGGCATGTTGATGTTTACGTCTCCTCGTCCTCTTTACGTGGTTGTAGGTATTGAAAAGGTGGAAAGCTGGAAACATGGTTTTTTGATGGAAAATGTGTTTTTGTTATTTTTCAAGATATTTGGAAAACGAATCATGTGATTTCTATGACGGCCATGTTGATGTTTTCGTCTCGTCGTCCTCTTTACGGAGTTGCAGGTATTGAAAAGGTGAAACGCTGGAAACATGGGTTTTTTGATGGAAAATGTGGTTTTGTTATTTTAGAAGATATTTGGAAAACGAATGAAGTGATTTCTATGACGACCATGTTGCTATTTTCGTCTAGTCGTCCTCTTTACGGGGATGTAGGTGTTTAAAAGGTGAAAAGCTGGAAACATGTTTTTTGGTCGAAAATACGTTTTCGTTATGTTTCCAGATATTTGAGGAAAACAGGAAAAAAGTAAAAAAAACGGATTTGAATTCACGTTGTGTTGGCGTGTCAGGCGCTGTGATGTTGCTAAAAATTTTGTTATTTGCTCACACGCAGAGAGATAGTTTGTTGAAAAGAGAATTGCAGGCTTCAGGCCGTCCACTGCGGGCGGGCATGCAGACATGTGCTCTTATCATTTGCGTGCTCCGCAGCCAAAGAGATAAGAGACAGGTATCATTATACAGTGTGGCTTTATACTGAGTATGCCATAGCCTTGCTCCATAATAGATTTATAAAGCAGCGCTAAGTTTGAAACCATGAGTGGGTGCATAACATCATGATAAAAGATTGTCATGGGGTTGAACAAAGAGGTCATTGGACATGTAAAAAAACAAAAGGGTGGGATTAGTGTAAGGTAATGTGATACATCTTTTTGGAAAGGTTTTTTTCTAACTAACTAACTAACTAAATACATAAACAAATAAATAAATAAACAAATAGGGTTTTATTACAAAACATCATGTTTATTGACCCATGAGTTAAACGTGGAAGGATTCCCCAACCACTTTACAAAATATTTTGCACCTTTGACTTAAATTACTCGTTCAATGAGATAATCGTTGGGATATAATGTTTTTTGCACTTCTGCATAATAGAATCGTCCTTTGTTAGGTTGACCGCTTTGATCTTCTAAAAGATACGTCACTGGTTGACCTAGCTTGACTTGGCGAATTTTAAAAATTTCTGTCGACCACTGTGGAGTGTACGATTTTGAAAACACACTTCTATGATTACTGATGCGAACAAAATCTCCAATTTTAAGGTGATGTCGCCTAGGGTCAGCCCTTTTTATTGGGTTAAACAGTCTATTGAGTCTGGGTAGGTTCTTGGTGACGAGACGAGGTTTCATGCCAATGGTGGAATGAATGGTGTTGTTGTATCGTGACACAAGTTGAGGTAACCTGTCTATCCATCGATAGGAACCATGTATTGTAAACTCTTTCCACATGTAACTTTTTAATGTTCGATTGAAGCGTTCAACTACGCTAGCTTTGAGATTGCTATAGGTGGTGTAATGGTAAATATCCTTAGATTTGAGAAAACTGGAGAAATCCTTGTTGAAAAATTATTTCCCCTGGTCGGTTTGTAACAAGTGAGGTTGACGTTTTGATTGTTCAAAAATATGTTGAAAGGCCTTTGTGACTAAGACACCAGTTTTATTTTTTACTGGTTGAACAAAAGCAATTTTGGAATAGACCTCAATGACGGTCAACATATAGCGTACACCGTCGTTAACGTTAGAATAAGGTATCATCTCAACCAAGTCTGCTTGCCAAAGTTCATCCACACCTTTGGAAATCACACGACGGCGTTCATAAATGCGACGGGCTGGTTTATGTAATTCATGAGTGATGCCCACTTTGATGGGGGATGGCTTATAAGATAATTTTAGCATCTCGGAGTTGTTGTTCAATGTGGGTGATTTCTGCCTCACGTCCAGTGTGACCAGCTTGTTTTGATGTATGAAGCAAGTATAAGCGCTCTACTAACTGATTGGGATTATTCCAAAAGGTTATATATATGTAGGGTTTTAATTTCTTAAACCTTACGCCAGAGGCAGAGTGGTGTTTTCGCTTACCAAACATGTTTGCAATGATGGTTTTATATTTTTGAGGTATATTGGCATTGAGCTGCTGAGAGGATTTATAGTTTCTTTTGTGAGCGTTGGTGTCTAATAAAATGGATTTATATTTAGCAAGGTCCTCGGGCGTGAAATCTTGTAGAGATGGTGTGCGAGAAAATAACAGCTTGGACAGTCCTGGTATTAATTTATAGTTGATGTTTTTAATGACAGCTTTTGTACGAGCAAATTTAATGGATGAATCCCAAGTTTTAAAACTATCATTCTCATAGCGAACACCTTACGTGGTATCTGTCTTTCCAATTAATAGAAGGGTCAGATACGGTTCCAGTGTTGCCCCATAATGATTGATTAAAATGTTTTTGAGTTGAGCTTTATTTTGAGGGGAGGCCAAGACTTGAGAAAACGGAGACGATGTGGAGGAAGACAGTGTGTCAATGTTTGCACCAAGTACAAAACATATTTGAGACACTGTAACTTTGTGATATCTGAGGTGAGCTGAGGTTAGGTTAGGTCAAGTTAGGTGAGGTTAGGTGAAGTTGGGTTAGGTTAGGTTAGGTGGGGTTAGGTAAAGTTAGGTTAGCCATCGAAATAAACCACCAAAATTAAAAAATGTATATGGAATAATATTTCTGATAATGTTCAAAACAAAAGTCCTGAGGTCTTGGGTTTGAATCCCAACTATGGTTCACAGCCAATCAGTTACACTAAGGAAACTTTTATTTTGTGTTGTGTTGCATGATAATTTGCTCATCTCGCGGTGTAGTGGCTAGTATACTTGGTTGTTACCCCTGAGGTCTTGGGTTGCAACTCGACTATGCCTAGAGTTTAATTTTGATCTGAGGGTTGGAAGGCTAGGTGAAGTTAGGTGAGGTTAGGTTAGGTTAGGTTAGGTAAAGTTAGGTTAGGTTAGGCAAAGTTAGGTTAGGTTATGTTAAATGAGCTGAGGTTATGTCTTTAAATATTCCCAAGACCAAGGAAAAAATCCACTAAATAAATTGACAAAAATAACTTGTCAAATAAGCCAATACAAAAGCCAATACAAAAGCCAACACAAAAGCCAACGCAAACGCCAATATATAAGCTTATGGTAAGTCACTCCATCAGCAAAACAGTTGTAACCTTTGTAGTGTGAACATCGTACCGGCAAGCCAAGGTCTTTGTCTAAACTTTGACACACGATGATTTTTTACCAATTTTAGTCCATGATCTAGAGCCTGCTTAAGTGCCATGTAATGAACAACGTGGTATAGGATTTAAGACGACAATCAAAAGACGTTTCATATTCATTAAGTCCATTATTATCAGGGTCATTTTCTGCCAACAGGTGCTTACTGCGTATGACAAGGCTGTAGACTGGTGGGTTAGACAGCCTTTCTTGCTAAGGGTCTCCTATATACCCTAAACATAGCTATACATGTTAGTTCTGAACATTTAGTGGTTAATATTGTATATAGAGTTTATATACAGAGCTTATACAAGCACGTCTTGCACGCGGTCAAACCTTACAAGAGTCACTTGCAACACGCAAAGTATGTTTCTGGTACCTAGCGGTAAATATGAGTACTACCTGAACTACTAGCATCCTACCTAGCGGAGGATATGAACACTCACTAGTGATATACGAGGTGAGCTGAGGTTAGGTTAGTTTAGGTAATGTTAGGTTAGCCCTGAAAATGAGCTACCAAAATAAGCCACCAAAAATAATTGGTTTTTAACCCTGAGGTCTTGGGTTCCAACTCGACTATTCATAGAATTTAATTATCATCTGAGAGTTGAAAGGTTAGGTTAGGTTAGGTGAAGTTAGGTTTGGTTAGGTTAGGTTATGTTAAGTAAGCTCAGGTTAAGTCTTTAAATATTCCCTCTCTTTCAAATACTTTCCAAGACCAAGAAAAAATCCACTAAATACATTGACAAAAATAACTTGTCAAATAAGCCAATACAAAAGCCAATACAAAAGCCAACACAAAAGCCAACACAAAAGCCAATATATAAGCCAACACAAAAGCCAACACAAAAGCCAATATATAAGCTTATGGTAAGTCACTCCATCAGCAAAACAGTTGTAACCTTTGTAGTGTGAACATCGTACTGACAGGTCAGTTACTACTATGGAACTTACTACAACCAACAAAGGTAGGCAACGTGCACTCTATCAAGGCTACTCTTATAACTATAATCGCCAGAATGTGAATGGAATAATGTTCTGGCGATGCTCAAAAGAGAGGTCGACAAAATGTCGAGGCAATCGCAAAAGTAAAAATGGAAAGGTTTTAAGTGTGAGTGTTCATCAATGTAGTGCTCCAAACGAACCTCGGTTGCTGTTTACAAAAAAATTCAAAATGCTAAAAAGCGAGTGCTAGAAAACAATACTGCTGCTGAAAATAATTCACCGTTCAAAAAAACTTAACTTTATCAAAAGCCACGCAGGTTCTACATGAGGACACTGTAAATTGATTGATTGATTGATTGATTTTATTTTCACGGCTACACTTATAGCCTAAGAGCTCCTTTACATAAAATAAGATTAGGGCTTATAAAAATAAAACATTTCACTTACATTCGCAATATAAATAATCATAGTCTAACAATTATAGTAACAAAAATATAGTAACAATACAATAATAATAATAATAATAATAATAATAATAATAATAATAATAATAATAATAATAATAATAATAATAATAATAATGATAATGGAAAAATTATATACAAAAGAGTGAAAGCGCATACAGACTATCAGCCTGAAAAACAAACACCATATACTGCACAAGAAAAGCTATTAAAGTAGACAGGTTGTCAGCTATTGTTCTTGTGTTATAATTGAACTTTAAGAAAAGTATTTTAACATAATACAGTAATCAAATGTGAGAGGTATACTGCTCCAAAAAGCAGGATGAAAGATGTCTTTTGAAAGCTGCAGTGCTTGCAATGTTGACGAACTTATATAAATCGAAGGTGTTGAAGAGGCGTGAGGCGGTGCAAACAAAAGATTTATTGAACTTCCTGGTTCGGTGTATAGGAATCTGGAGTGTTAATTTTGTGTATCTGTTTTCTCGATTATGAACAGAATCCATTGGTGTAAAGGCATTGTAGAGATATAACGGGGTCTTGGTATGTAATATTTTATGTGTCAGAATGGCAACTGATAACTGCCTGCGCTCGTGGAGTTTCAGCCATTTCAGCTGCACGTAGTAAGGTGTGATATGTTCATCTCGCCTTACATCCAGAATATACCGAACACATGCATTCTGGACTCTTTGTAATTTGATATTCTGTGTTTCTGGTAAATCATTGTATACAGGAGAGCCATAATCAATGATTGGAAAAATGAGAGTTTGGACGAAGAGCTCACGCATGTTAGGTGGGGTGTAAGAAACAGTTATTTTCAGGAGATGCATAGTTGATACAACCTTCCTTACCACATTAGACGTATTCTCTGCCCACGACAGTGTTCTATCAAATATCACTCCGAGATTATTGAGAGTGTTGCTATATTTAATATTATTATCTAGTATTTTGATGGGTGGTAGTGAATTAAAATTTACTGAATTTAGAAGTTTTGTATATCCAATGGATATAAGTTGTGTTTTAGATATGTTCAAGTTAAAATTATGATTTAGGGCCCATTCACAAAGCCTGTCAATGTCTTCATTAAACAGATTTATCCGATCACATGCAGTGTTAGGCGTGAGGTGAAAATAGGCTTGGAGGTCATCAGCGTATATATGAACAGAACTATTTCGGAATTCATTAGAAACATCGTTTATATATAGCGAGAAGCATAGTGGACCTAAGCCAGATCCCTGAGGTACTCCACTTTCTACCGATTTCCAGTCTGAGGAGGAGCCATCCGCGAGGACCACTCTCTGTGTACGCATGGAAAGGTAGGATTTGAACCAGGAAAGAGCACTCTGAGAGAAGCCAAAAGATTTCAGCTTTGCAAGAAGTATATTTGATTCACACAGTCAAAAGCCTTACTGAAATCGAAAAGACATAGGATTGTAAGCTGACGCTTGTCCATAGCTGAGCATATCATCGCTGACCTTTAACAATGCAGTGGTGGTACTATGACCCTTTTTAAACCCAGATTGGTAAGGATTGAAGATATTAAATTTAGTTAGGTATTCACATACTTGTTTTATATCCACTTTCTTTTGCGGTGCATGCATATCATAGAGTTTATTTACACAATCATTAAATAGAGTCACTTTCTCATCTATGTCAGTGGATTGGTAGAAATTCTGCCAAGGGAGTAATTCTGCATCCGTTTTAAAATCATTTAAATTAAATTTGCTGAAGTCACGTACAAAGATTGATTTTCGTTGAAGTTTCAGGGTAGATAGAGAAAACACTGCGTACAGAAGATCATGGGCTGAGAATCCAGCAGCTGGTTCTTGTCCGTAGTCAAAAACAACGAGGTCATTACAGTTTGAAGAGATAATATCGAGAGAGCTGTCACTAGTAGCTGTGTGAAATGTAGTATCGAATGGTAAACATTCAACATTACAAGAACAGAGCACATCACATACCTGTTCAGTTTCAAAAGCTCCACTACCAAACCGAGCATTAACGTCCCCAACAATAAAAACATATTTATAATCAAGATTGAACCTGTACATGTCATTCAGAAAAATATCTAGATAGCCAGCTTTCGGTGGACGGTACACACAAGGAAAGAGAATTTTAGTTTCGGTAAGAGAAATATCAAGTATAATGTATTCAGGCCTCTTATTATATTCACCAGGAGACTGACTTAGCACGCTATACTTTATGTTATCCCTAAGGTAAACTGCAACACCACCTCCACCGACGGTTAATCTGTCATTTCTAATGACTTTATAACCAGTAAAGGAAGAGGAAGAGAGACAGGAAGAAGAACAGGAATATTTAACTGGTTTTAGTGATGTTGAGGATAATGTTGAGCAAAATAATAATCATGCTGCTTATGATTATAATAGTGATAATGACGTTTTATACCTATTGTTCGCCGTGGAAGAAAAGATCTACAACAAGCTTTGTTTTTTAAAACTATAACACACTATCGTAAAGGCAAAGACTTGTATTAAGTATGCATTTATTATCATAATCATGTATACTCTGCAATGTTAAATATTGTAACTTTGTACAAAATAATGTTATTGGTTTACGTCCCTTTTAACTACACTGGCTTTTAGAGACGCCGGGGTGCCGGAATTTTGCCCCGAAGGGGATTTTTAACGTGCCAGTAAATGTACTGACACGGCTCCCTCACATTTGCGCACCCTCAAATGCCATCTGACTGCGCCAGGTTTCGAACCTGCAACCTTGGGCTCAGCAAGCGAGAACGTTACCCCTGAGCCACGCAGCCAGACTTGTACAAAATAAAACAGCATTGTAACATCATTTGCATTTATTTACAAACATTATATACATTTTTTTGTTTCATCATAATATTTTTAAAGACAATACTGAAAACTAAAACATTTTATTTTATACACATATTTTTTTCTTTCAGTCTATTGTCATTACATATATTTTTCCATTATTATTTCAAATTTGTTTTTTTATTTAATTAAAACGGACCATTCACCTATTGTTTTTAAAACCTTCATAAATTAAATGTACAGGTTGTACAGCATTATTCACTTCATCAAAAACACTCTCCGTCATATCATTAAACCGTGCAGGCAGAAATGTCTCAAAATTTTTGCATACACAAAGTACACGATCACCATATGCTGTTTTCAATTTCCGAATCTTGATTATCCGGAATGGAATATGCGTTGGTGGTGCATTCTTGGAATGCACGGTACCTGAGATTACAAATTTGAATGCTTTTGCACGTTCTTTCTTTCCTTTTTGTCAAACACCAACAGTGATCATTTGTTTTCTCCTCTATGTGCAAATTTCTTATATTTTGTGTGAGTATGTTTCAGATATATATTCTGTGATCCACCTAGCGTCATATGACAACAAATCTCTGAAGCTCTTCAACTCTTCCTCGCGCAAGAGGAATTCCACATCCATTTGGCTACCAGATACTGTTGTCAACTCCTTGAAGACCAGCTCAGCAAGAGAAGATCAATTTTTTGTTGTAAAGTTGGTTATGCTGATATGTATACTTTTTGTTTTCCTACCCCCACTCTCTCCCCCTTCCGTGGTCTCTCTGTGCTCCGCTGAGCTTCACTCACTTCTACGTCTGCAGTTGACTCGTTCAGTCAAAGCTCCGCTCGAGCTTAGCCTCCTCAAACCAAGAGGCACACCCTCTTCTTCGCCATGTTGGCTAGATAGTCTTCATAAGGAACTCCGACTTCAACATGAAATCGAGATAAGTACCATTTTTAAAAAGTTTTAACCTCATCTTCATGGTTTTAACTTTCAAGTGCTTTTAATTGTGGGCAGTGTGAAATTGTTTACTTGGGGCAATAATCATTCTTCGTGGGTTTTGCCATGTTGAGCTTTTACTTGGATAAGCCAACCTTACTATAAAAGAGCTTTTCTTAAGCGATTCAAACGAGAAATCCTCTCGCTACGTGGGATATTATCTAATACCCGCTGCCTATAATTTTGAAACTATTTCCTCCGTTGGATTTTTTCAAACCCCATTTTCTGCTAAAGTCGTTCTGGAACCTTCTAGAACTTGTTCTCTATCTGCGAGTCCTGCCATCATGTATTTCTCACGTACTTGGGAGAACCCTGTTTAAAACTAAATTACTACAATAGTGAATTTTCGTCCTCCGCTGGAACCTCTGGAAAATTCTACGGCGCATTTGATTGTAAATTACAGCTTTTTCAAGAAATAGACTTTCACCTACATAGTGCAATCAGTTATCTCCATAATTGCAATAACTTTTTTTCTCATAAACTTCAGTGTTTCTCTAGTGAACTTTGCATCCATCTTTACAGACTATAGTGTTAATCAGTGCTTGCTCCACTTTTCTACCGCGTCGCGATCGTCCGGTTATATTAAATACGGCCATGAACATTGATCCTATATCCCCATGATCTTTCCTTAACCTTCTACTAACAACCATTATTTATAAAAATGCAACTTTCTATAAGGTGTTACTTATGAAGTGCCCTTCCAACTTTGCTAGTTTAACATTAATTAAATTCTGCATAATTTCTTGTGTGATACAAGGTTTAAATTTACATTGTTCCTCCCTTCATAAGCAGGGAAAACAATTCTCTCAACTCTTGAGTGAGTTATTTTTTGGTCTCGCTAAATGAAAACTGCCTCATTTGACTGGCGAGTCTTTTTCAAAGTATAAGAGGTCTAGAACCTTCCTTCTGATTAACTTTTCAGGTTCACAGTAAGTGACCTGCTCTCTTTGTATAAATCTCACAAAGTAATTCTGTATAAATATAAGAAGTTGTAGGAACTTCCTTTTTCTTTATGTTTTACAGTTTGTTATCTTCGAAGTTGTTATTCTCGTTAGAATGTTCTTTCGAAGGTTTCGTATAGTACACTGCTTGTACTCCTGTAAATGTTAAAACTTTAATTATTCCATTTTGCCTATTTATGAAATCTTATCAAGATTTTAATACACGGTTAAAAAACCTTAAAAATTGTTAATTGCCTGGAGCAACTGTTTAATGTGGAGAGGTCTGCGACCCTATTTGTTAAAAGGTTCAAATGAACCATGTTCATTAAATTTATATTGCATAATTGTTAATTTCCTCAAACTTCCTGCATTGTTAAATAAATTAGATATTTATTTTTGGATTCATCATTTCTCTGACACTACAGTTAGGCAGGATCCTGGCTTTCCTAGCTCCTCCTAGGTTTATGCCCTCGTTAATGCTTAATAAAGCTCTTACTATTTGTCTGGCCAGATCATCACCCTTCCCTATAGTACTTTTATTCGTGCTTGGAAGGAAACATACTAAAGCCTCTCTCTGGCAAAGTGCCCAAGCCTTATCTGCGGTTCCCGTCAGCCTCGACCAAGCTCGTTTCTATTTTAGGTATCCGAGCACATATTTGCAGTGGCAACCACCTTTAAGTGTGTTTAACACTGAACTTATTAATTTTGTGGGACTCTCCTCCTATTCTTCTATCCTTCTTTTCCAATCCCCAAAATCTACTTCCTTCTCTTAATCATCTTCCCTTGGTGGGTGGGTTATTCCCTAACCTATAATCTACCCAAAATTTGGTACCAGAAACCCGGGAGAGTCCATTTTTTATGTCTATTGTTTGTCAAGTGTCATTTGACAATACTTTGCATATTTTTAATATCTCCTTTGGATCTTTCAGCTATATCTACATCATGCAAAGCCTGTGAACGGGAAAGAGGCCGCTCCTGTCTCCTATGGTGTGTCCTGTTCTTTCGACCCATTCTCTGCTGCAAACTTGACAGCATCTCCAAGGTTCTACAGTTTCGTGAGTTGTATTTCAATTTATTATTTTTGTCATGGCTCCTGCCGAAAAAGATGAAACTCTTATTGCTAGACGTTCTTCTTATAAAGGGCAACTCACTAGATTCCGAAATTTTATTAACAAGTTAAATCCCGCCGAGTGTGATTTAGATATCTTGACTCATCGCCTTAAGTTGTACGAACGGTCTTATGATTATTATGACCAAATTCAAACCGAGATTGAATCCGCTTGTCCAGAACTGCAATTGGATCGGGATGAGGTCGAACCCTTGTACTTTGAAGGAATTGCAAAGGCCCACCAACTGATTCGCAATATCTCAGAATCGGACACTAGGGTCATCAATCCGGCTCAGTTAGCACCCGCTTCAGTTCACAAGAACAAACCGAAACCGTTACTTCCCAAGATAAGCCTACCGCACTTCTCAGGCAAGGAAGGTGAATGGTATTCTTTTTACGAACTTTATTGCTCTTTAATTCATGAAAATATCGAGATCCCAGACATACATAAATTTTACTACCTCCGCACTTCTTTGGAATCGGAGGCCTTGACCTTGGTTGAGTCACTGCCTTTAAGCGCAGACAACTACCACATCGCCTTTAATCTCCTTAAAGAGAGATATGGCAATTTAAGGTTGAGTGTCGCTCGTCATATCCGCTGTCTCTTCAACTTACCTGCCGTCAAACCTAATGACGTCACATCTTTAAGAGACCTCTTAGATTCTATGCAGTTAAATGTCAGAGCGTTATACCAGCTAAAACAGCCTGTCCAAACATGGGACACCATACTTATTCACCTAGCTACATCAAGATTCGATTTTTCGACACTGAAAGCCTGGGAGATCGAACTCGCCTACAACAAGGAACATTCGTTCCAACACCTCGTTTCGTTTCTCAACAGTCGATGTCAATTCCTTACAGCACTCGCATTTCAGTGCGAAAAAGTCGAAACGAATCCTCAGTGTCAAATTTTTGAAAAAAAACTTGCTTCTTCAAAGGGACATCAGCCCCCATTTGTCGAAAACAAACAAACCCGTTCTTCTTTCAATAATTCAAGAAAAGATATCAGGCCGCTTAACAAATCGTTAAAATGCACGCTCTGTAAAAAGCTTCACACATTGTATTTGTGCAAATCCTTTAAAGAATTGTCTGTCGAAGATCGAAGAAAGTTTGTCTTAAACAGCAAGCATTGTTTCAACTGCTTATCACCTAAGCATTCTTCTTCGAACTGTACGTCATTAAATCTCTGTTTTCATTGCAAAAAACCGCATCATTCTTTATTGCACGTTCACGATAAATCGAGGTCATCAGCACCTGCCTCTTTAAGCTCCATGCAGAGCAGCTCCGAACAAACTAATGCTTCTTCCTGCATTTCCAACGCCGACACTTCTCATAGTGCGCAAACCCTGTTGACCACTGTACAATTTGAAATCCAAGATAAATTTGGAAATTGGTTCAAAACCCGTGGTCTTCTCGATTCCGCTTCAACGCACAACTTTGTTTCGCAATCGTTGATTAAAAAACTAGGTCTTTCGTCATCGCCTACTTCTATCAATGTGACCGGCATTGACAATTTGAAAACTCAAGTTTTGCAGTCTTCAAAATTGAAAATCAGAGACGTTTGTCAAAGAAACACCAATCTTAATTTAAACTGTCTCATTCTTACCAGTATTGGTAAAGACACTCCAAGTCACTCCATTAATACTTCCGGTTTAAAGATTCCTTCGCACTTAAGGTTAGCCGATCCTCAGTTTAATGCTCAAGGTCCCATTGATGTGCTTTTCAGTGCCAATGTCTTTTGGAACTGCATTCGCAAACAAACACGCAAGTTATCTTCAACCGTGGTCGCTAGAGACACCGATTTTGGTTGGGTTATCACTGGTGAGATCAAACATACCAGTGTTCAAACCAAAGCACAATGTCATTTCGTCACAGCTGACATAAATCCCATTTCTGAAAAAGAGAACGCTCATGTTTCAAATCTCAATATTTTTGAAAACCACTTGTCGAAACGATGTCTTACCGTGAACAACTGCGCTAACCCTGTAAGTTGTTTAAATGGTTTTTCCTTCTTCCCGCACAAGATGGCCATTCAAGTTCGCCTTGCTTTGTGTTATTTCGTATATTTTCTTATGTCATTTTTTATAGCAGTTAATTGCTTAAACTATTCCTCGAAAACTATCTTCCCCTTGTGTAAAACCATGGCTATCAGTCACCATCACTTTGCTGTACGCTATGTTTCACTTCTTTCGTTATGTAGAAGGATGGCCACGGCCGGCTCCTCCCCCCTTCCTCGCAATTGGAAGTCGCTCATGAAACCGCTTGAAACTCTGAATTCCATTGCATCTAGAATAACTATTCTTATGCATAACCTTCGTCTCAATGTCCCAGCTTGTCTTCTTTGCTCGGAAGAATTAAGCTTCTTTTTGTTGAAAATTGTTCGATTTCGCGATCCTCTCAATTATGCGAAATTGATGTCCTACTTTATTTCATATAACTTTAAATTGTTTGTTCAAGTCCAAGTTACGATTGACTGCATGTCGTGTAACTCGTTCTGCTTTAAGTTACAGCTGACTCAATTAGTGTGTGTGCACTTTGAACTGCTTGCTTTTGAGACTCGTGTGTATACCAGTCTGAGGAATGCCCAGTTGTTGTCTATTTCCTGTATGATTGACACAGTTCAAAACAAGTTTCTCTTATCTCAACTCTGGCTGATTGCCAAGCATTGTCTAGCGAGTTGCTACTTCAAGTACGGAAGCTGTTCACCTAGTTCCCAAAATAAAC
Organism: Meconema thalassinum; assembly: GCA_946902985.2. Classification (NCBI taxonomy): domain Eukaryota; kingdom Metazoa; phylum Arthropoda; class Insecta; order Orthoptera; family Tettigoniidae; genus Meconema; species Meconema thalassinum. The sequence goes on from OX336390.1 coordinate 348,713,372, forward strand.
CTGTTCCGCTTAAGGACTCGTTCAGCTATTTATATGCCTTATCTCGTTGTACTATGTGTGTCAAGGCTGTACTTGTTTACGTCCCTTACTTACTCATGCTCGTATTCCATAACTGCTTTGATCCCCGTTTCAAAACTTCGTTGCGTATTTCTCACGCGCTCATGAATTGCAATTTGCTTGCATATTTTGCGATCTTAATGTTCATTGATGAACAAACTTGTTTTTTCTCGACGTCACATTCGATGTGTTTTTGTATTCATGCTTGTCATGTCCCGTTTTTTGCTGACTTAAGTATTTTTCTGAGTAACCCCTTTGATACTCATTATAACTTGAGGTTATTGTTTATGGCTACTCATTTGTTACCTATGGCGTTCTTGCTTTCTACTCGCATAGTTCCTTTGTTTATTTGGTATATTCTTGTCCTGAACAGATGTACTTGTTTATATACGCTTTGTTTAAACTTGCCAATTCTTCTTTCTCATCGTATCGCAATCTTTACTAGTGCTTTATTTCACTCAGCTTCCAGCTATTTCGTGATTGAAAGTGTCGATAATTCTCGCCTTTTAACTCCGCTTTCTAATGACCCTGATAACCTCCTTCCACTTACACCTGGTCGCTTCTTTACACGCACTTCTCTCTTTGCCCATCCTCCCCTTCCTAATTCTTTCAGGGATTCTGATTTACCTATTGTTTGGTGCAAACTTGAAGCCCTCCGTAATTCCTTTTTGGAGAGGTGGAACTTGGAATATTTAACTTCCTTGCAGGGGAGACAGAAGTGGTTTCTTTCCAGTCCCGACATTCAAGTAGGAGACTTGGTCTTGGTTAGGGATATTTCACCCCCCCCCCTAGTCTGGCCTTTTCGAAAAGTGACTAAGTGTTACCCTGGAAGAGATAGGAGAGTCAGGGTATTCAGAGTCTTGACCAATAATGGTCAGATCACAAGACCACTGCTTTTCAATTATTGTATCACTCTTAAATGTTTAATTGCTTATTTGTTCCCTGTTGGTGTCTGGCCCTCCCAGTATGGTGCATTCTTGGAATGCACGGTACCTGAGATTACAAATTTGAATGCTTTTGCACGTTCTTTCTTTCCTTTTTGTCAAACACCAACAGTGATCATTTGTTTTCTCCTCTATGTGCAAATTTCTTATATTTTGTGTGAGTATGTTTCAGATATATATTCTGTGATCCACCTAGCGTCATATGACAACAAATCTCTGAAGCTCTTCAACTCTTCCTCGCGCAAGAGGAATTCCACATCCATTTGGCTACCAGATACTGTTGTCAACTCCTTGAAGACCAGCTCAGCAAGAGAAGATCAATTTTTTGTTGTAAAGTTGGTTATGCTGATATGTATACTTTTTGTTTTCCTACCCCCACTCTCTCCCCCTTCCGTGGTCTCTCTGTGCTCCGCTGAGCTTCACTCATTTCTACGTCTGCAGTTGACTCGTTCAGTCAAAGCTCCGCTCGAGCTTAGCCTCCTCAAACCAAGAGGCACACCCTCTTCTTCGCCATGTTGGCTAGATAGTCTTCATAAGGAACTCCGACTTCAACATGAAATCGAGATAAGTACCATTTTTAAAAAGTTTTAACCACATCTTCATGGTTTTAACTTTCAAGTGCTTTTAATTGTGGGCAGTGTGAAATTGTTTACTTGGGGCAATAATCATTCTTCGTGGGTTTTGCCATGTTGAGCTTTTACTTGGATAAGCCAACCTTACTATAAAAGAGCTTTTCTTAAGCGATTCAAACGAGAAATCCTCTCGCTACGTGGGATATTATCTAATACCCGCTGCCTATAATTTTGAAACTATTTCCTCCGTTGGATTTTTTCAAACCCCATTTTCTGCTAAAGTCGTTCTGGAACCTTCTAGAACTTGTTCTCTATCTGCGAGTCCTGCCATCATGTATTTCTCACGTACTTGGGAGAACCCTGTTTAAAACTAAATTACTACAATAGTGAATTTTCGTCCTCCGCTGGAACCTCTGGAAAATTCTACGGCGCATTTGATTGTAAATTACAGCTTTTTCAAGAAATAGACTTTCACCTACATAGTGCAATCAGTTATCTCCATAATTGCAATAACTTTTTTTCTCATAAACTTCAGTGTTTCTCTAGTGAACTTTGCATCCATCTTTACAGACTATAGTGTTAATCAGTGCTTGCTCCACTTTTCTACCGCGTCGCGATCGTCCGGTTATATTAAATACGGCCATGAACATTGATCCTATATCCCCATGATCTTTCCTTAACCTTCTACTAACAACCATTATTTATAAAAATGCAACTTTCTATAAGGTGTTACTTATGAAGTGCCCTTCCAACTTTGCTAGTTTAACATTAATTAAATTCTGCATAATTTCTTGTGTGATACAAGGTTTAAATTTACATTGTTCCTCCCTTCATAAGCAGGGAAAACAATTCTCTCAACTCTTGAGTGAGTTATTTTTTGGTCTCGCTAAATGAAAACTGCCTCATTTGACTGGCGAGTCTTTTTCAAAGTATAAGAGGTCTAGAACCTTCCTTCTGATTAACTTTTCAGGTTCACAGTAAGTGACCTGCTCTCTTTGTATAAATCTCACAAAGTAATTCTGTATAAATATAAGAAGTTGTAGGAACTTCCTTTTTCTTTATGTTTTACAGTTTGTTATCTTCGAAGTTGTTATTCTCGTTAGAATGTTCTTTCGAAGGTTTCGTATAGTACACTGCTTGTACTCCTGTAAATGTTAAAACTTTAATTATTCCATTTTGCCTATTTATGAAATCTTATCAAGATTTTAATACACGGTTAAAAAACCTTAAAAATTGTTAATTTCCTGGAGCAACTGTTTAATGTGGAGAGGTCTGCGACCCTATTTGTTAAAAGGTTCAAATGAACCATGTTCATTAAATTTATATTGCATAATTGTTAATTTCCTCAAACTTCCTGCATTGTTAAATAAATTAGATATTTATTTTTGGATTCATCATTTCTCTGACACTACAGTTAGGCAGGATCCTGGCTTTCCTAGCTCCTCCTAGGTTTATGCCCTCGTTAATGCTTAATAAAGCTCTTACTATTTGTCTGGCCAGATCATCACCCTTCCCTATAGTACTTTTATTCGTGCTTGGAAGGAAACATACTAAAGCCTCTCTCTGGCAAAGTGCCCAAGCCTTATCTGCGGTTCCCGTCAGCCTCGACCAAGCTCGTTTCTATTTTAGGTATCCGAGCACATATTTGCAGTGGCAACCACCTTTAAGTGTGTTTAACACTGAACTTATTAATTTTGTGGGACTCTCCTCCTATTCTTCTATCCTTCTTTTCCAATCCCCAAAATCTACTTCCTTCTCTTAATCATCTTCCCTTGGTGGGTGGGTTATTCCCTAACCTATAATCTACCCAGTTGGCAATTCGCTGAGCTTCTTTGTCTCTAAGCCACATGCTTGTCCCACAGCATTCATAACATTCATTGTAGTAGTCTATAAACAAAAGAAAAGCATATCTATTACACTCTAAAACAGCTTTAATAATATTGTGCAATTAGGTATTTTGCACTATGCATGGCTAATAAATTATACTAGTTATGCAAGAAATGTCCTAACTGTGGCAGATACTACTTTTCTACTTATAGCACAAGTGTTAAGTTCTAATGCACTCTTGACACATGCTATCATGTGTCCACAAGACACAAATACAACACCTAGTTCATCTTGATAACAAATTTTACATAATTGTTGGTCACACTTTTGTATCTGTTCATGAGACAAGTCTTTTTTTTTCAGCCTCATGTTTTTGCTCCGCGTGTTCTAACTCTAAAGGCACTTTTATCTCTTGTGCTGTAATCACGTTTTCTTTACGAATGGTGTTCACAAATTCCTGTCCTTTAAGCAACACCATGTATTTACAGTTAGGTAACCAATGAGCGTGTTCCACAAAAGGGTCATCAGTCATTTGCCAATCCTTTAAAGCAAATCCACAATGAAAACATATTCTTTTATCCCCTTCACCAGTATAAAAAAATCCAGCATCACTTAGCTGTTTTGTAAGGTGTTTTAATATTAATGGCCAAACATTCTTATAAGATTCTAAACGTTTTTCAACAGACCTGTACTCTTTTTTCACATTGGCGATATATTTCTGCTTTAGTCTTGCAAACTCCCAATTTTTCAAAAGCACATGTCAATTCAACACTGTCTATGGCATATGGACCACATATATCGACACTACCGTTGTTGGCTGGTAATACATCATTCTTATTCTTCTTGCATCGTTATGCCCGACTCAGGAGCACGGTTGAACCTGTTTAGCTGATGTGTTGGCCTTCTTTTCCTTCCAAAATCTCTTCATCCTCTCGCTGAGCGCCTTTCTTCGGTCTTCTGTCCAATTTATGGTGGCCCTGGTGTTGGGGTTGTCTTCAAATTGGTGATTGTCGATTAGGGTTTTGAATTTGCATCTGTCCTGTATAATATTGTCTGAAATGTTGATTTCCTGGAGATCTGTTTCAATTTCACGTAGCCAGCTGTTCTTGGTTTTTAGTGAGAGGGCCAAGTTGAGAATTCTTTTAGTCAATCTGCCATTGTTCATTCTTATAATGTGCCCGTAAAATTTCAATCGTCTTTTCCGAAAAGTATGAGACATTTTTTCACATTGGCGATATATTTCCTGGGATGACTTTTGCCTCCAGATTCCCTCTATAAAAACTGGGCCAAAAATGATTCGTAAAATTTTCCTTTCTAGTTTTTCAATCTCTTTGGTTAAAGATTTGCCACCAATGATTAAGGTTTCTGATGCATATAACGCCTCCGGTTTGATTACTGTATTATAATGTCTAAGTTTTGCTTTCCGAGATATTGATTTTTTGTTATACCTATTCCAAGTGATTCTGTAAGCTTTCTGTAATTTGGAAATTCTCTCTTTATTTGCTTCACGGTTTAAACCAGAGGGCTGAATAATTTCTCCCAGATATTTGAATTCGTTCACTTGAAAGATTTTGCCGAATTTAGTTCTCATAGGTTGTCCGTCTAAGTATCGTGGGGCTCCTTCCATGTACTGAGTTTTCTCATAAGAAATTTGAAGTCCCGTTTTGATGGCAATTTCATGTAATTTCTCAATGGAATGAATTGCTTCTTGCCTGTTATTAGAAAAGATTGCTATGTCATCAGCAAAGGCCAAACAATGTACATGAATTCTATCTTTGAGTAGTCTGCCAAGGGTTATTCCCTTAGTTTCCTTTTCCCAGGTCCTGATTATCTTCTCAAGTACGAGGTTGAACAGTAACGGAGATAATCCGTCTCCTTGGCGGACCCCAGTGTTAATTGCAAAAGGCTCAGATATTTCGCCGAGGAACTTAACTTTTGAAGTAGTGCCAGTTAATGTTTGTCTGATTAATTCTCTTGTTTTTCTATCCACTTGAAATTCTTCTAGAGTATTGAAAAGTGTTTGACGATCTATAGAGTCATATGCTTTTCTGAAATCTACAAAGGTTGGAAAGGGGTGAGTAGTTAGCACCCCAACTGGGAAAAGGGGGATTGGGATTCGGGCACACAGTGAAATTTAAATAGAGCGATGAGGAAGAGACCAAATATTGATAACCAAGGTTTGATACATTTATTTGATTTGTGAAGCAATAACAAACATTTTCATTTAGAAGAATAATTAAAAGAAGTTAATAAAAAATGCAAGGTTTCTCCAGGAAACTTAGAATAAAGAAGAATTATAATAAAAATGCATAAAAAGGCCATATAAATGCGATTAAAAAAGTATGTTTAAGAAAAATATCTAAAAACAAGCAAGAAGCAAGAAAAAAGGCTTAGCCTTAAAAAATGTATAAACCAAGTGAAGGTAGTTCACGTTACCAATAATTCGATACTTTTGTACTTAGTATTTGGCCCGCAGGAAGCGGGTTGTGATCCAAACGATGGCTTCCTCTAAGCTGCCTCGGCATGTGTTCCGAGAAAGATGGATGGTGGCTCCATTGGCGAATTGCACCCCGCAGGAACAGACCTCTTGGTAATGATCTGTCTGGCGGTTTACAATCAATTGTAGTTTCTCATCGCCGAGTTGTAGTGAGCTAGCGGGCTGACTTAGTTGCTGAGGTGAAGGTCGTTGACTCATGCCGCGCCCAGCATGACAGAGTCCGAGTGATGAAGCATGCCGCCTGGCAAGGTTCCAGCCACTCAATGTTTACTAACAGGGCCTTCCCAAGAAGGGCCTTGCTGTGGAACGGCAGGCAGCCGTGGTCAGACTGGTTCAAGCAGGTAGATGTAGACAAGGCCGCAGAACGGCGAAGCGGAGAATTTATAGTGGAAATGACGACAGCGCGTCGAACAATCCAGAATGAAGGCGGGGCGTCAAACAGCCAATCAGCGCACAGCCCCAAGCACATTGCGACGGTTGCCGCTGAGATGAGCACAGTACCTCATGAAAAAGTGTGACAGTATGGTGCGTCTAGAAAGACACTTCAGAAAAAGGTGAGTTGACAAGAATAATAAAGAACAATAATTCAAAAGAAACGTGAGTTAAGTAAATAATCAGAACACCGTGTTCATACTGCAATTATAACGAAAAAAAAAATAATGGGGCAAAATTAAACGAGTGTTTCAAACCGTGCGGGAAACATAGCCACAAAAACATTCGCAAAAGCGAACATGCTGGGAGGGGCGAGAAAAAATTGCAGTAAGAAGGCGCAGAAGTTAGGTCTCGCGTGGCAAAGGAGCAATCATAGTGATTGGCCTGAGAAACTGGCCAGCAGAAGTCTGCAGTTTTACCACGCGAATCCTACCATCTCTGCCAGGAAAGCACTCAACAATCCTACCCAAATTCCAGACAAGAGGGGGACTAGGGTCTTTCAAAAGGACCAGGTCCCCAATCTGAAGGTTAGAGCAGGAAACACGCCATTTGCCACGCTGCTGAAGCAAACCGAGGTATTCCAACCTCCAGCGGCGCCAAAAATTGTTGCGCAAACTTTCAATTTTGCGCCAAGAAATGGCTAAAGAAGATGGAGAATTAGAATATAATAAAGATGGGGAGGCAGTCAATGGACCACCGATAAGAAAATGGCCCGGCGTTAATGGTAGAAGATCTGAAGGGTCATTAGATAAGGGTGATAAAGGACGAGAATTAATTATGTCCTCATTAAAAATAATTAAGGAGTTAAACTCTTCATGAGATAGGGGGGTGTGGCCACAAACACGTCTAAGGTGTTTCTTGGTGAGTTTCACACAAGACTCCCACCGTCCACCTTGATGGGGCGCATAAGGGGGGATGAAGTGCCACTTGAAATTTCTCTGGTGAGCATAATCAGTAATCCTTTCCAGCGCTGCATTTTGAGTAAGAGCTCTCTTAATTTGCTCAGAAGCTCCGATAAAATTTTTAGCATTGTCGGAGAATACTTCTGAAGGAAGCCCTCGGCGAGCAGAAAATCTGGCAAAAGCTGCCAAAAAATAAGCAGTAGAGGCGTTGGTAACTAGTTCTAAGTGTACTGCTCCGGTGACCATACATACAAACAGCGAAATATAGAGTTTTCCACAAATACATCTTTTGGCCTCAGGAGAATTTTTTCTGTAAACAAAAGGCCCGGAATAATCCACCCCCGTAAAGGCAAAAGGTCTAGCAGGGGCAGATCTAAAATTGGGAAGATCACCCATGAGCTGAGTGGTAATTTTAGGGTTGGATTTAAAACATGGAAGGCACTTCCGGATAACAGAGGTAACTTCATGGACTCCGTTTATGGGCCAATACCTTTCCCGAATGATGGAAAGTAATGTACGGGTTCCAGCATGAAGATGCTGGTAATGATACTGACGAATGATTAGAGAAGTGACATGATGCTTTGAAGGAAGAATAATTGGGTGTTTTTTATCCTCAGAAAGATCAGCCAAAGATAAACGTCCTCCCACTCTTAATAAACCATCAGCATCCAAAAAGGGGGCGAGTGAGGAAAGCCTACTCGATTTCTTGAGGGATTGACCTTGAGACAACACCTGACATTCTTCAGAGAATATTTCTTGTTGAGTTGTTGTTGTTTGAGTCTTCAGTCTTTTGACTGGTTTGATGCAGCTCTCCATGCCTCCCTGTCCTGAGCTAATCGTTTCATCTCTACATAGCTCCGACACCCTACATCGGAGGCAATCTGTTTAACATATTCTAACCTTGGTCTACCCCTACATTTTTTGTCCTCGACCCTTCCTTCCATAACTAAGCTTGCTATTCCTGGGTGTCTTAGTATGTGTCCTACTAACCTATCTCTTCTCTTCATTAACAGTCGCCAGAAACATCTCTCCTCTCCCACTCGTCTTAATACCTCTTTGTTTGTAACCCTATCTACCCATCTGATCTTCATCATTCTCCTGTAACACCACATTTCCAATGCTTCAATTCTCCTCTTTTCTGCTGCACCAATAGTCCAAGTTTCACTTCCATAGAGCGCCACGCTCCAGACAAAGGCTTTCAAAAATGACTTCCTAATACCTAAATCTATATTCGATGTCAGCAGATTCCTTTTTTGTAGAAATGCTTTCTTTGCCTGAGCCAACCTACTTTTAATATCCTCTTTGCTTCGTCCATCACTGGTTATTCTGCTTCCTAAGTAACAGAAGTCTCCTACTTCCTTCAGCTTTTCACCTGCCAATTTGATCTCCATAGAGGTTTCCGATTTATTTCGGCTGCATTCCAGTATTTTTGTTTTACATTTATTTATTTTCATCATGAATTCTTTCCGTAAGACGGAGTCCATACCATTCAAAAACTCATTCAAATCCTCAGGCTTGTCGGCCAAGATGACGATGTCATCAGCAAATCTCAGAGTTGAAATTATTTCTCCTTGAATCTTCACTCCCACTTTAAATTTTTCTCTAATTTCCTTCATTGCTTGTTCAATGTAAAGATTGAAAAGTATGGGTGATAAGTTGCAGCCTTGCCTTACACCTTTCTGAATACCAGCTTCTCTCTCATGTCCTTCAACTCGAATGACTGCTGTCTGGTTTCTGTACAGATTGTATTGTTGAGTAAGCCATAAGATTTTTGTAGTGGCTAAACCTAATTCAGAAAGGGTTAAATATGGCTTTGGAAAAAGAGGTTGTTCTACCACAAAATATTTCCATCGAAGGAGATAAGCCATAACCCTCACCAATTTATGAAAAGAGGAATATCGCTGCAAAAGAAGGGGAGAGTCAGAAGCGAAAAGAGAAGATCCAGTAATCTTACCAACATCCGGCAAGTCTGATAATTCCGGAAGAGGAAAATTTGGCCAAGCGGAAGGTTCTTGTAGAAGCCAAGAAGGACCGTGCCAGTATAATGTCAGGTTAGCCAACATAAGAGGGGAACATCCCCGAGAGATGACATCTGCAGGATTCTCCTTGCCAGATACATGATGCCATTGTTCAAAGTTAGACAATTGTTGAATTTTGGACACTCTATTAGCTACAAACACCTGCCAATGCGAGGAGGGTTTGGCAATCCATGCCAACGTGATGGCTGAGTCACTCCAAAAGTAAGTTTTGCTAAATCGGATTTTCAAAGATTGGCGGATTTTGACCGATAATTCAACCGCCAGAAGAGCAGCACAAAGTTCCAGTCGTGGCAAGGATAAGGATTTAAGAGGAGCCACCTTTGACTTAGCGCAAATTAAATTGGAAAAGAAATATGACTGGTCAAAATTGCGGCAAACAATATACGCACAACACCCATAAGCTTTCAATGAGCTATCGGCAAAGATGTGAAGTTCATATCCTCCACAGGAGGGAAAGGGAATAATCACTCGCGGGATAATGACATTGGAGAGATCTTCCAAGCTATTTCTATAAGAAATCCAATTTTTTTGCAACTCGGAAGGAACTGGTTCATCCCAACCAGTTTTCAAGGACCAAAGGTCTTGCATGAAAAGTTTTGCTGTGACGATAATTGGCGCCAAAAATTGGAGAGGATCAAATATTTTTGCAATCTCAGACAAAATTTGCCGCTTAGTTTGCGGTTTGATGTCACTGAGATTAATTTTGAAAAAGAAAAAATCCTTTTGAGGACTCCAATAGATGCCTAGAGTTTTGATAGAATTATTTTCATGAAGAAGCTCTACTGAGTCGTTATAGACTGAAGTTAATGGAAATTTAGAAAGGAATTCTTCTGAATTAGAGTTCCACTTGCACAAGGAAAATCCGCCTCCCAAAAGCAAAGCTGTCAAATCCTTAGAGACTTGCAGGGCTTCATGCACTGACTCAAATGAATGAAGAAAATCGTCAACGTAGAATGATGATTTTAACACTTCAGAAGCCTTAGGGGAATACAACGGGCCATCCTGTTCAGCAAGTAATTTCAACGTACGTATGGCTAAAAAAGCAGAAGGCTTTAGTCCATAGGTTAAGGTTTTTAGCCGAAAGATCTTGACAGGTTTAGTAGGCTCGTCGCGCCAAAGAATTCTCTGAAGGTCGCGCTGTTGTTGATCGACCAAAATCTGTCTATACATCTGCTTGATATCAGATATCACTGCGATAGGGAACAAGCGAAAATTCATTAAAACAGAAGAAATGTCAGATTGAATAGGGGGGCCTGATAATAATGTGTCATTCAGAGAAGTTCCATTGGCATCCAAAGCAGAGCCATTAAAGACCACCCTTATGTTTTCCTTTAAAATCTCATTCTTCCAAACTGGGTGATGATTGAGGTAAATGACTTCAGATGGGGTATAAGAAGCCTCATCTTTCTTGGTAACAACCTCCATGTGATCAAGTGCCTCATATTCCTCCATAAACGTGGAGTATTGAGCTTTAACAACAGGGTCACGTTTAAATTTGTTTTCCACAGCATAGAGTGCTCTAAGAGCCCTAGGGTGTGTTTCAAATAAAAGAGGTGGATTATCCACTCGGGGCATTGTTACAACAAATCTACCCTCTGAATTGCGTTTGGTTGTTTCACGAAACAGTTTTTCACACATTTCATTTTCAACCGAGGAAGGTGAAGCTGAATCTATAGTTTCGATTTTCCAAAATCTTTCTAAGTTGTAATCGAGACTTGTATTGACAAAATGACATTGAGAGAAATTTTGAAACGACTTACGAGGGACCTGACCCGTTACTAACCAACCTAGCTTGGTATGATGAACAAACACTCCAGGTGATATTTTAACCTTAGAGCTAAGGAGACATTGCCAAAATACTTGGGCACTGAGAAGTATGTCTACCGGGGCGCTCGTATTAAATGTTGGGTCCTCCAACTGAATGTTATGCGGAAATTGCCACTTTCTAATTTCAAAAGAAGTACTAGGGGTATTACTGCCAATAGTATCAATGGCAAGGCAATTCAACTGAAATGTTGTGTTAGAATTAACGGCATCTTTGATGTGAACACGAACAAAATGCAAGGATTTAACATTGCTATTGTTAATACCGGTAACCTGAATTACTGTAGGTTGCTTGGGAAGACCAAGTTTCTTAATGAGACGCTCACTTATGAAGTCATGGGTGGCGGCATTATCCAATAGGGCACGTGCTTCAAGCCATCTACCAGAAGAGTCTTGAACTTTTATTAACACGGTTGATAGTAGCACCTGGGAACTACGAATTGAGCTAGAGCTCTGAGTATAAGATTGCGCATTAGCTCCTGGGGATGCATCTTTAGAACATCCAGGGGAAGGAGCCTGATGTGGCTTTTCAAACCTATGAAGCAAGGTATGATGTTGAGCCTTGCAATGGGAGCAAGTATTTTTAGATAAGCAATCAGGCACCATATGCCTAGTTGACAAACAGTTATAGCAATATCTTTTTTGAGCTATTAATTTGCGTCTTTCATCGGTAGAAAGGGCTTTAAAGGCAACGCAGGAATATAACCTGTGAGGTGCTTTACAGAGAATACAATCCGTTGAGTTATGCTGAACAGTAAAGACAGCAGATTTGTTTATTTTGGCACCGACTGGTTTCACAACATTAGATTTGTTATCAGCACTTCCTGACATATGACAGGCTACAGCTGACAAAACCTGACATCTATTATTCATAAACGTAAGCAATGAGCCATAAGTATATGAAGTGTCATTTGTTAGTTCCCTCTCCCATGCCTTTAAAGTTGATGAATCAAATTTAGAAGTAACCAAGTGAACTAAGAATAGATCCCAGTGCTCGACCGGTTGATTCAACCGTGCCAATGCTCTGACGTGTAGTTGGACCGTGTCACTTAAGGCTCGCAGTGTTGACAAGCTGTCAGCTCGCAATGCGGGCAGGTTAAATAAGGCTTGAATGTGCCTCTGTAAACATAATTTTTCATTGCCATAACGGCCTTTAAGAAGCTCGATAGCAATGTTATAGTTTTCTCCTGTTAAGGGAAGTTCTCTTATAAGTTGAAGGGGTGGCCCCTGCAAAATGGATTTTAAGTAATGAAATTTCTGAATTTCCGGAAGTGTGGCATTATTATGTACTAATGAACTGAACAATTCAAAAAATGATTGCCACATCTCTTCCTTTCCTGAAAAATGCGGAATTTCAATTTTAGGTAGCAATGGTTTGATACCATTCCCATGGTCGCTAATTCTTCCTTGAGTTTCCTCTACCTTCAACGCCAGGGTCAAAGTTCTTACTAATGCCACAGCCTGAGCGTGTGTATCAAAGTAATTACTCTCTACTTCTTCCCTATCTGATTGATGTTCTGGACTTTTGATTTCAATTTCAAGTTGCACGAGATCATATTTCTCGTACGCCTGTTCAAAAGCTTTTAAACGCTGAGATATAATATCAAGATTTTGTTCCTCTTTCGGTAGAGTGGCTAGATATTTTTGAAAACGGGTAAGTTGACCTTTGTAGGCCGCCCGAGAGTTTAACAGTTTATCGTCTATTATTACTGGCATGGCTGGGAAGTTGGAATAACTCACCTACCAAAGCTGCTTGCGGCACCAGACAGACCTGCTTTCCAGAAAGAAACCAGTTATGTAGTAAGCTGGGATTGTCTCCGCTTTCCCGCAGATCTCCTGCGCTAGCCACGATATACTGAAATGTATAAGGCAAATATTAGATTACACAAGTTCTGTTTTTTTTGGAATAGAATTTGTGGTCTCAGAATAAAGGTTCTGGGTTCGATCCCGGGTTTCGGCACCATGGAAAGGGGTGAGTAGTTAGCACCCCAACTGGGAAAAGGGGGATTGGGATTCGGGCACACAGTGAAATTTAAATAGAGCGATGAGGAAGAGACCAAATATTGATAACCAAGGTTTGATACATTTATTTGATTTGTGAAGCAATAACAAACATTTTCATTTAGAAGAATAATTAAAAGAAGTTAATAAAAAATGCAAGGTTTCTCCAGGAAACTTAGAATAAAGAAGAATTATAATAAAAATGCATAAAAAGGCCATATAAAGGCGATTAAAAAAGTATGTTTAAGAAAAATATCTAAAAACAAGCAAGAAGCAAGAAAAAAGGCTTAGCCTTAAAAAATGTATAAACCAAGTGAAGGTAGTTCACGTTACCAATAATTCGATACTTTTGTACTTAGTATTTGGCCCGCAGGAAGCGGGTTGTGATCCAAACGAAGGCTTCCTCTAAGCTGCCTCGGCATGTGTTCCGAGAAAGATGGATGGTGGCTCCATTGGCGAATTGCACCCCGCAGGAACAGACCTCTTGGTAATGATCTGTCTGGCGGTTTACAATCAATTGTAGTTTCTCATCGCCGAGTTGTAGTGAGCTAGCGGGCTGACTTAGTTGCTGAGGTGAAGGTCGTTGACTCATGCCGCGCCCAGCATGACAGAGTCCGAGTGATGAAGCATGCCGCCTGGCAAGGTTCCAGCCACTCAATGTTTACTAACAGGGCCTTCCCAAGAAGGGCCTTGCTGTGGAACGGCAGGCAGCCGTGGTCAGACTGGTTCAAGCAGGTAGATGTAGACAAGGCCGCAGAACGGCGAAGCGGAGAATTTATAGTGGAAATGACGACAGCGCGTCGAACAATCCAGAGTGAAGGCGGGGCGTCAAACAGCCAATCAGCGCACAGCCCCAAGCACATTGCGACGGTTGCCGCTGAGATGAGCACAGTACCTCATGAAAAAGTGTGACAGTATGGTGCGTCTAGAAAGACACTTCAGAAAAAGGTGAGTTGACAAGAATAATAAAGAACAATAATTCAAAAGAAACGTGAGTTAAGTAAATAATCAGAACACCGTGTTCATACTGCAATTATAACGAAAAAAAAAAAATAATGGGGCAAAATTAAACGAGTGTTTCAAACCGTGCGGGAAACATAGCCACAAAAACATTCGCAAAAGCGAACAAAGGTAATGACTGTCTGTCTGATTTTGCGCATTTGTATGATAGTTTTGAGATTAAGAATTTGTTCCGTACATGATCTTCCTTTTCGGAAACCTGCCTGGTATTCTCCAATCAGACGGCCTGTTTGTTTCTCAAGTCTAGTGAGCAGGGATTTGGAGAAAATTTTATAAATAACTGGTATCGAGGAAATTCCTCTATAATTATTGATGTTGGTTTTATCCCCTTTCTTGTACAGTGGATGGATTAGCGCACATTTCCAATCCTCAGGTATTTCTTCGGTGATCCAGATGTTCTCAAGAATTGAGTGGATTTTCCGGGCTACGTTCTCACCACCTATCTTCAGCATTTCGGCAATTATACCATCTTCCCCTGGGGCTTTATTATTTTTGAGTCCATGGATTATTTCTTTAATTTCTTCCAATGTTGGGGGTTCTGAATCTTGGTTGGATGTTTTTTTTTTCAAAGGTGAGTTGTTCTTTAGGGGATTCACAGTTTAAAAGATCCTTGAAATAATCTGCTAGAAGTTTGCAATTTCTTTGATTATTTGTTTCCAATGTCCCATCCGGGCGTTTGAAGCAAAGACTGGGTGCCTGATAATTTGATAATTCTTCTCTGAATGTTTTGTAGAAGTTTCGTGTATTGTTTTTAGTAAAATCTTGTTCAATTTCAGCCAATCTGTAGTGATCGTACTTGCGTTTTTCAGATCTGATGATTTTAGAGGTTTGTTTCTGTACTTTGGTGAATTCGTGCCAATTTTGTTCCGTTTTGTGAGAATTCCAATTCTGCCAGGCTTTAATTCTGAAGTTTATAGCCTTGTCACAGGTTTCGTTCCACCACCTATGCTTGCGTTTCCTGGGCGGTGTGCCAATGTTTTGAGAAGCTTTCGAAAGTATATCTTTGAGTTCTAACCAGCCAGAACAATCGTGAGTAGGGAAACTTTCTTGGAAAGTACTGGCGTTCTGTTTAAGAAATTCTGGATCAACGCGCAGATTTTTTGTTATTTTTGGTTTGGACCTGTTTGGTTGAAATTTTACTTTGATTAAGGATAGATGGTGGTCAGAGACAATGACTCCTTTCTTGACTTTGACATTCATAATTTCTTTTTGATTATTTTTGGAAATAGCCACATGATCTATTTGTAATTCTCCTAAGTGAAAATTAGGGGATCTCCAGGTCTTTTCCTTGTGTGGAAGTGCCAGGAAATGTGTTGACATTAGTTTGAGATCAAAGGTTTTGCAAAAATCAAGTAATCTTTCTCCATTTGTATTAGTTCTATTGTGTGCTGGATATAGTCCTACAATGGTCCTGAATTTCCTTTCTCTACCAATTTGGGCATTAAAATCTCCCTAGAGAATTTTTATGTGATGATTTGGAATGATGGCTGTAGTTTCTTCCAGCAGTTCCCAGAAGTCTTACACCTTTTGTGGATCTTTACGATTGTAGTTGTTGGTGGGTCCATGCGCATTAATAAGCGTATAAGCTTTGTTTCCTGATTTAACGGATAGTGTTGAAATTCTTTCAGAAGGCGAGGAAAAGTTAAGCACTGAGTTTATAATGTTTTTTCTGACAGCGAATCCAGTGCCAAATTGTAGTGGCTTCATATGGAGGGAGATTGCTGGCTTGTCTTTATAAATTCTATAATTTCCTGATTCAAAATGATTTTCATCCG
This sequence comes from Meconema thalassinum, assembly GCA_946902985.2. Lineage (NCBI taxonomy): Eukaryota > Metazoa > Arthropoda > Insecta > Orthoptera > Tettigoniidae > Meconema > Meconema thalassinum. The sequence continues at coordinate 348,729,262 of OX336390.1, forward strand.
TGTATCTGGTTTCCTGTAATGCTAAAATTTGCATGTTGAAGTTATCCAACATGTCTGTTAATTGTTTTAACTTGTCAGTTTTCCGAAGTGTGTTGATGTATAAGCTACCAATGGAAGTTGTGCATTTTGGGCGAAGAGATTTGGGAAGCTCCGATACATTCCCGCATGATGTTCTCGGTCCCCCAGAATCCGATGACCGAGAAAAATAACTAGTATGTGTACTAGGGCCTGGGGTAGTTAATCTGTAGGTTGTTTCCATCATGCTAACAAGTTGAAAGTAGTGGGGACATCGATCTATGTCGGTGTCATGGTTACAACTGAAGTAGTGAGCTTCAGAGGTTGCTGAAGATGTTGTCAAGCTGTGCCTGTTTTTGGTCCACGAGAGGTATTATTATTATTATTTATTTGTGATTCAGCAACATAAGTAGCGGCCAATGGCCTTGTGGTTCGGTAAAATGGATACACCGGTATGTTACCCACTTGTTTTCCAAGCATGTAAGGACTGTGGAGACCATCTTCCCAGTGTGAAAGTTCAATACGACAAAACACACAGCGCACAACATCTTCTCGGTTCAAGTATTAGAATCCAGCTCCAGCAAGTTAATGTGCCGACAAAAAGCCTACAGGCCAGGATTTAAATGTTAACCAACGATCTTTTTCAGATTTTAAATTTAACCCACGTGGTAAACCAACTTGCTCACTTGTTGTATTTGATACTATCTCCATGTGTTATAATAAAACTTTTTTATTGCAAGTTATTAACGTTCCACAAGAGCACAGAGTACTTTCAAGCATAATGTATACTTGTTCACTGTCTGTTCATTACGTTAATGGCGCATGACGACACCTAAAATCAAACAAAATAACCAATCACTCACTCACTCAATCAATCAATCAATCCATCAATCAATACTTGTAAATAAAACGTTAACGTTAATTGGCATTAATATATCAAATCACCACCAAAAAATATTTATTAATAAACTGTATGTCGGCACTAACAGTAACCCATGTACTTATTTTCTTTTTATAAAGCTACAGTCATTTACATCCCCCTTTAACCAATATATAAACAAAAATGAATGAATGTCATGTCATTTTGTTCAGATTATCATGTTCAAACATGTGGATATTCGTTGAGTACATAGGGAACCACCCATAAATTAAATTTAAATTTTTGTTTTTAGAAAATCCAACATGGCCGTGTACTTTCCCGGTCAACAACCAATATGGTCTCGTACCGTTTGCCAATACATAGTCATTAATCAAGAAATCAATCATTGTCCCAGTCATGTACAGGTGATGATTTTTTTCTGTCTACGAGTTTTCAGTAGTGGTAAAATTGAATAGCATTTTAAGTTAGGCTACCTCAGTTTTAAATAGTTCATTCTTTGGCAATGGTTTCGCTCTAGTGCGTCTTGGGTTTTCAGCGACTGCTACGGCGGTAAGGCTTTTCTTTCCAAGTTTCTAAAAATAAATAGAATAAACCACTATAAATACCTAAATTTAGGTTAATACATGCATTTCATAAAATAAAATAAAAGATATCAAACAAAAAATGAAACAAGTTAGTTAAAAAAACTCACCTTGACTTGTACTGGCTTTTTTCTGTTTCCTTCTAGTAGGCTCAAAAGTGCAATGGTTTCTTCTCTCTCTCAGACATGTAAGGTATACCGGTTATCTGCAAACAAATAAATAAAAAAATCATTAATTACCTTATTAATAACTACAAATTTAAGGCTCATTAGCATTACATTTTTTAAATAATCATTAATAGGTACTGTACCCGATACCTATTTTAGGCTATCGGCTACGCCAGCTGACATTAAGCTGTAGTTGAGGTTTTGGAAAGCATTCAGATAAGATAGCGCATCGATCGCGTCAAGAAGAAAGCCAAGATGACGTAGGAGGTCAAGAATCAAGGAGGCATTGAAATCTGTGAGAAGATAGAATTATTAATAAAGATGTGAAGCTTTATTGAAATGTATATGGGATTATAATAAGTTAAAACAACTTAGAAGAGTATATATGACATGAATTATATGTGGAAATAATTTTATGGAAATAAGTTATTGTATAACAGAACAGCCGAGAGGAGTCGGGTTCGAGACTATCTTCGTGACGTGGGAGCACTGTGGTGGGGAGAATCAGCCACGTGCCGCTCGGAACTCATAAGCTGGGACGCAGCGCTTAGCAGTTCAGTTAGGCTCAACGAGGCGAGCAGTACAGAGCAGTCCTATAGCACAGCGAGACGGGCATTGAAGGTCACGCAACACACGTAAGCCGTCACGGCAAGTGTAGGCGACATATCTCGCATCACCGAGCAACAGAGGCCGAGCGGGTCATCGATCCAGCCGGGCTAGCCGAGAGGACAATTGTGGATAGCCGGGGTATTTCAAAACCGCACTGATCGCATATGAAGACTTTGTTTCAAGCTTCATTTCGACGTTGTTCGAACACAGGCTTTCACATTTAACATTATAACCATGCTGTTATATAATACATTCAAAGCGACTTTTTACTATTTCAAGTAAACTGAATGTTTAGCATAGGCTCTGATGAACATTACAGCGTGCATTTATAAGATTTTTATCTTATGCCATTTTCATGGATTACAAATTATAGACAGATACAGGGTGTATCGTAATCTGGAACACTATCTAGTAAAATTTTTATTTTACTCAAGTAGAACTTCGCAGTAAGTTGAGAGAGGACTTACAATTCTCAAACTGAACATTTATCGGAACAGTGGCGTATATTAGAAGAAGAGTAGGGGGTCCGCTGTTACCATGAACTTTTCGAGAAGGAGTTGGACGATATCCGCTATGGGTAATTCGAGGTTCAACATGATCGAGTAAACGTGAATAGAGACAAGATGGCACCACAGAGCGATGGATTCGATTCCTGACGAGAGGAGTCCAACAGCTGATTCGCTTGGGATTTCGAAGGAAAGCATCATTTCATGGATGAAATGATATTCACGCCGATCTTACGAGAAATCTTTAGGTAGGGAAAATCGACGATCTTGGAAATTATATTACAACTGATAATGAAAGGTATTGTAAGAGTTCTATCTATCTGATACGATTATTTTCATGAATACTGGGCACACATGTATATTTTTCTAATAGGAGTGATTTGATTATTAAGACATGGTTTGAATTTATATACTTCGAATTTGCTAGAATATGGAGTGACCATATGATATGGCAGGCATCATTATTCGATATTCTCACCGTTGTTTGACTTTATTAAGAAGATGTTTGGTCTTATAGACATTTTTCCAGCTAGGATATTTTTCATGGACAGTTTTTTTTTGTGTAACGAGTATTTCGAACTCGTGATCTGCAATTGATTATCAGAAACTACTTCGTCAGTTCATTGCATACTAGCGAGTGTGTATTATTCATCAGTAGGGATTTTTTCCATTGGATTGTTTGGAGATATTAAGAAGTTATTCACTTTAGTGAATGAACGTCGCTTTTATATGACAACTAGAAACTTGTTGATTCCTTTCTGGTACATTCACTCATATAGTCCACGAGATGGGGTCTGTCGTATTTATACGATTGTATGGTGGTACTCGCCTTACCCATCGTTTAGGGAACTATCATCCAAGTCGACGGGGCGAGGTCCTTCGTATTTATACGATTGCACGGTGGTTACACATCTTACTCGCCATTGAGGTACTCATTTTATCATCCGAATGTACACGAGATGTAAGTGAATTAAACAAGGAACTACTAGTCACATATCAGTCGAAATTTTGTTAAATAAAGTAACGATAAATGTCAACAGGATTGCATTTAGTAATTCTTGTTTGCCAATCCAATATTTTGTTGCTATACTCTTTTGAGAGTGATTTCAATTTAACAGCTATTACAGCTGATGCTTTGATGATTTTTATAATTGTGTTTGATACCTTTGAGAAGGATTTAAAGTAATTTAATCTTGTAAGATTAATCATTAATGGTCATAATTATTTTAAGGCAGATCAGTATTGCAGATTTTGATGTGAGAGATTATAGCACATTGGTGTTTTTCTACGATGTGAATTATGAAACTTGTGAAAGAGAATTTATGCTATTTGAAAGCAAATATTAAATTACTGAAGTAATGTTTTTCCAATTGTTTAAGAAGTTGTCTAGAAGTGATCAGAGTAATTACAGTCATTGGAGATTATGTGCGTTAATAATTTGAAGCCATTTATATATTTTTGTAGATCATGCAACGTGGTTAAATGAAGTTTGTGATAGGCATTTTGTGGAATTTGCCATTTGATAGTTGCAACGTTTATAATGTATTTTGAAGCGGACATGAGGTTGTCATACCCAGTCTAGCGTATTTGTTGAAATTCATGCTGTATGTGCTGAATATTTATGGAGTTTTGTAGCAATTCTTATATTCAAATGTGATATTTGGAATATTGAAGAAATATAATGTCGTTGTGGATAGTTAGATCCAACGTGATGTCGTGGAGACAATAATATTTTTGGCATGATAAATTAAATACGAGATATAACTTGGAAGTAATAAAACTGTAAGACAACGTTCTATAAACCTTATTAAACAATTTGTTAGGAAATTAAACAAGTAAATGAAGTTGATAATACAAGATTTTCTGAAAATAATAATTAATGAAATAATAATCTGAGATTTAAGCATATTAACGATCTGACCTAATGAAATAAAAATCAGAATGACCTAATGAAATAAAAATCAGAATGACCTAATGAAATAAAAATCAGAATGACCTAATGAAATAAAAATCAGAATGACTAGATGAAATAATAAAACTAAATAACCAGATGATTGAAATTTAAATAAGTTGATAAATTAAATTTTGAAATAAATCGATGAATTAAATAAGTGGATGAATTAAAGATTGAATTAATTAAACTGATTGAAATGAATTATTAGACGATTGTAATGATGATGAATAACTGAATTAGAAGGTGATGATTAATTAAAGAAGCTGATGATTAATGAATTTTTATGGAATTAAATAAATTTAATTGAGAGATAATGTGAAGGAATCGCAACTTGAAATGTGAATTTAAATGATGTAATGGTGATGAATTAACGATTCTGACAGGAATATTTGGAATTTTGAAGTGAGAATTAATGTGAGAAATATTTAATTTGATAATAATGATGAGGATGACCAATGAGAATTTGAAGTTTCTGTAATTCACAGATAAGAGATTAATGACGATGTAAATAATGTAAATTAATTATTCAATGTTTAGGAACATTTGATTAACATGTTCTACGTTCAAATTATACCATGCAAACCATGATTTATGTGATATTTAACATGAGTGATTATTATATGTGTATGTTTAGGCAGATTAGTAACTTAATTAAATCCACATTGATGTTAAATTAAAGAGAATTAGGTCTCAGGTTTCACAAATGTCAGTGACGAAAGACATAGTGCGACAGTGATCCTGAGAACCCAAGAGAACTTTATACATTTTTCTTGATAAGTGGATTGAAATAATTTTGCATTAGAAAGGAGATGGTTCGATTTTTTGGACAATGACAATTTAACTTTGCATTCGACCATACTCTTAGGTAGGATTTATATTTAAAATGTCTGTCTGACTTTCAAAGTAAAATAAATTTGTTTTTATCTTAGTTGTGATCTGATGATGGTGTGATGTTCCTTTTTCTTTCCTTGTCTTGAGTAAGGCTTATCCGGAAAGGAAGTGGTTTTGCTAGGAATTCAGTTGATGGCGCCCATTTATATTTGAATTATTTTTATTAACTTAAGCCCGTAACGACCCTAGAGATACTTTGTCTCGTGAAACCCACTGCTTTTTCACGAACTCAGCTGAATTTCCGACACATTCCTTATTTGACTAGAGGTTCATTTAACTCCGCTCTGTCCTGGAACTCCAGGGATGTGATGTTATAGCAGATGGGTCATCGCATCCCCAGGACGAACGGGTACAGTACTTACCAAAAATAAAAGGATTTTTCTTCCACAGCTCTACTGTATACGTCCGTGTGCTAAAATGGCAAGTGCATGACTAACGCAATCCTTATCAGTCTGCTTAGCAACAGAGAGAGTTGCATTTTATCAGCGTTTTGACCTTGAATGGTTGTCTGTCTCTCACATGTTTCCCACGCCTCCCCGCATTCCTCAAGTGCAATAAGATTCGCGTAGCTTATACTAGTTTCATGTTTTTAATAAGGAACCAAAATGGCTGCATCTTATACATTGGTAGTGCTACTGCATAAGAACCAACATGGCTGCTGTTTAAACAGCAGACATGCTAGCCTCTACCTGGCAAGTAAGCTGATATCGCACTTCCTGCCTGAATGCACATTCCTGCCTTATCAGCAGTTGTTCTCACAAGGTCTCTGGATAGGTATAGTATTCAGTCTCCAGCGAGCAGGACTATGTGTGTTAGCAATCAAAACGTTTGTGTCTTAAACATTTCACTGTAATAATAATAATCATCATTAGCAAGCGGCCATCCTCAATACATGACCATGTTAACCACATACTTTCACCACGTCCAAGAACCACTTGGTCTTATCCTACAACAATTTGCTGCACCAGACAGCGGTCTCGCTTATTACCGTTTACTAGCATGTTAAAGATCCCCTTTAGGGTAAAAATCCTAGCACACATTTTCAATTATTCGCCTCTATCCGTCATAGGAAATGTCACAAAACCAACCATCATAAGCTGCCCCGCCATCCCGCCAAAATAACAATTCATTTCTTCCGGGCACGGTCACCGAGATCGCCATGAGGGATTTTCAAAATATTCGCCTTTATTCGTTTGTCATAGCAAAAATATCGGAAAGCGACCCCTCGTTCTATCGTTTTGTCGCCCCCTCGAAATAGCCATTTCCTGTATTCACCATGGCCAGTCATAGACTCGTTGTAACATACAGTACGTCAAGCGCTACCGACTCTCTGTCTACAAACACTCTTTATTTTAAAAATAATAAAAAAAAGATTAAAAAGGTTTCAAAATGCATAGTTTTTGTCCTAGAGACTTGACATTTATTTTCATGGTAGAGGGGGTAGGGACCTTTCATTTATATCAAACAAACTCTTTTGTAAAATTCCTAGTTTCCAAAATATAAAACATTCAACATTTCAGTGTTTTCAAAAAATCTCAGAAAATAAAAAGTTTTATTATAAAAAATGAAGGTCTTAGAGACCATTCGTTTGAACTATTGGACAACGTTCTATCAAGTTTGGTTTTCAAACTATCACCTACTTTCAAAAGCAAAAATTAAAAAAAAAATATATATATAATACGTGGTCCAGAGCAAAGCGCCCGTCATCTCGAGTCCAAAGACATCTCATTTGTTAAAATCCGATCAGGCGTTCGCCAATTATCGCCAATGTTCGCCAGAAAGTAGGCTATCATGTTTTCTCCTCCTACACACTTAAAAATTGCTGTCCACCTAGAGGGCATAGCCACCTTTCATTAACGTCAAACAAACTTATTTCCAAAATTCAATGTTTCCAAAATAGCTCCAATTTCAAAATCAACAATTTTCAATTTTTTTAAATACCAACACACATTCTTAGCAAAGAGGACGTCATCCCAACGCCAACAACACCTCGTTCGTTAAAATCCGACCATCCGTTCACCAATTATCGCCAATGTTCGCCAGAAAGTAGGCTATCATTTTTCTCCTCCTACACACTTTAAAATTGCTGTCCACCTAGAGGGCATAGCCACCTTTCATTAACGTCAAACAAACTTATTTCCAAAATTCAATGTTTCCAAAATAGCTCCAATTTCAAAATCAACAATTTTCAATTTTTTTGAATACCAACACACATTCTTAGCAAAGAGGACGTCATCCCAACGCCAACAACACCTCGTTCGTTAAAATCCGACCATCCGTTCACCAATTATCGCCAATGTTCGCCAGAAAGTAGGCTATCATTTTTCTCCTCCTACACACTTGAAACTTGCTGTCCACCTAGAGGGCATAGCCACCTTTCATTAACGTCAAACAAACTCTTTTTCAAAATTCAATGTTTCCAAAATAGCTCCAATTTCAAAATCAACAATTTTCAATTTTTTTAAATACCAACACACATTCTTAACAAAGAGGACGTCATCCCAACGCCAACAACACCTAGTTCGTTAAAATCCGATCTTGCGTTCGGGAAATATCGGCAAAGTTTATATGAAAGTAGGGGGGGGGGACTCAGAACTCTCCCCATCCCACTACTCTTTTTGTGTTTTTATCCTAGAGACTTAAAATTTATTTTGGGGGTACAGGAGTAGAGAGAGACCTTTCATTTTTGTAAAACTTTTTTTGTAAAATTCCTAGGTTTCGAAATATAGGAATTTCAAAATTGAGCTGTTTTCAAAAAATGTCAAAAAATAAAAAAATATATTATAAAAAATAAAGGACATAAAGACCTTTCGTTTCAACCATGGCACAACGTTCTATCATGTTTGGTTTTTAAACTATCGCCTATTTTCAAATATAACAAGTGGTCCATAGCAAAGCCCCCGTCATCTCGAGTCCAACGACACCTCATTTGTCAACAACCGACCATGGGTTCACCAGATATTAATGATTTAACATGTACAGTCGGGTACAAATAAAATGGGTAAAGCAGAACACCCCTCACTCCCCTACTGCCGTGTGGATTCTGTTTGAGTAAATTTTGAACTTGTTAAGGGTTTGGTTTGAGAGGTAGTAGCAGTAGCAGCAGAATCATCTGGTTTGAACCTCATGGGATCAACCGTTGATGGAGCATGTTTTATCATGGGTAAAGGATTGACGTCTTTTAAACGTTGTAATTCCCGAAATTTATCTCGAATCGTATTTCGTGCCTCAATAATAAGCTGCATGATTTGAACATGTTTCTTGTACCCTATGGCGTTCGCCATGGTGAAGGTAAAGACACACTAACAGGAAATGTCAAACCCTGGGTCTTTTTAAACAGAAATAAAATTATCCAAACCCAAGCGATAACGTCCCTCACATCGTTCACTCTGTTTATTAATGACCAAACAGGCATGTGGATGATGGTTCCAACACGAAGCACACAATTGCACGAAAGCTGTAAAGGACATATCTGGATTTGCATGATCTTGAAAAATATGATAGAGATTTCTAGAGTCTTGACGAAACAAAACGATGAGATTGGCATTGTCACGAATCAACTGAAATGAAATTCCACAGCCTGCTTCTAGTCTCCGACCGGGTCAGGAATGGAATGAATGAAGCCCCTATCTAGCGGCGAGGATATGAACTGTGCCGGCTGCCGAGGCCTGACGCACTCCTCTGGGGCAATGATTAAATGAATGACAGATGACATGAAATGATAGTGGAGGGTGTTGCTGGAATGAAATTTTGACAGGGAAAACCGGAGTACCCGGAGAAAAACCTGTCTGCCTCCATTTTGTCCAGCACAGATCTCACATGGAGTGACCGGGATTTGAACCACGGACCCAGCGGTGAGAGGCCGGCGTGCTGCCGCCTAAGCCACGGAGGCTCATTTTTAAAACGAAAATCCACAGCCTGCTTCCAGTCTCCGACCGGGTCAGGAATGGAATGAATGAAGCCCCTATCTAGCGGCGAGGATATGAACTGTGCTGTTTGGGGATTTTAGAATAGGTCTGAGCCAGATAAAAACAATCCACTTGTTTATGGCGTCCGGTACTAAAATACTCTTGAATAATGATCTGTCGTTGAGTGGCAATATCATCATAAATTATTATGGAATCTGGTTGAATGCGGTCTGGTTGAATGACATCTTGAGGTGATGTGAATGTAAAATAGTCCATGGCTTCTTTATTTAACGAAGACATAATTTGTTCCAGATACACGTACAGAGGTTGGTGTAAGGATTTATCAAAAATATAAATATTTTGAAATCGTAGGCCATGAGGCGCGGTAATAATGTTCAGCAAAACATTGGTATTTCCACAGCCCGAAGGCCCCACCATAATACAACGAACGGTAGATGGGAATAGGGTGCCATGACGTTTAGGAGGTTCGCACATGGACAGTGATAGCTCTGAAACCAAATCAGAGACGGGTAAAGCATGGGGTTGTTTCATTAATTCCATAGTGACGACTACTGAGATTTTTCATGTGTGTATAAGGTTTATATATAGGCAAGCGGTGAGTAGGATATGTTAGTTAACGTCTATCACCATGGACGTGTTTGGGCGAGCTCGTGTAACCATGGCTACGGCCGCCTCTTTGTCAAAACAGTCTTGAGAGGTGGCTACAAAAAGCTATGTTGATCGCAAAGTGCAAAGTGTCTATCATATGGCACCGCTGAGGGCTATTCAGCCAATGATCATCGTATTATTGATGTGCAAGGGCCTCGAGACGAAAATGACGTCTGCATGAAACGTTACGTCACCTACCTAAAGAAAAGGCTTTATAAATTTGTCCCATCTGTATTTTTAGTGTATCTGTCAAATCAAAAACTGGATAATGACAGAAACCATTCCCCACCACCACTGGTAAATGATCGCCTTACCTATATACTTGCTTCCGGCTTAAGTCATTATCGATTGCATTATGATGGCGTGATTCATATTAAATATGCGATGCCTGATGAGAAACATTTAAAAATACAAATAAACGGTGATAGACGGTTGGCTCACAACCATCAAACAGTAAATGTTGGAGATGAGTTATCCTTTCATCTTATGCTTATGCTTATGCTCCCCTTGCGGCTATATTGTTCGTGAAAACCCTTCAGTGGTTCTATATCATCCTGTGTGTGTCAGCGATATTAGTAATATTACCTTACGCTTAGTGAATAGAAAGCAACAACTGATTGCTTTGGACGCCAACACCCCTGTGACCTACAAGTTGGTTTTAAAGGCGCTATGAAATTTATCTATAAAGCAAAAACAACGTCTACGAGGTCGGTTAGTTGCCCGCCGTGTATGAAACGGTTGACACGAGTAAACCGACAACGTTTACAACTCATTGGTTATACGTTACACCCCAATCATGAACAAGGAGCTGTTGCAAGTGTTAAATCCCATACAAGTGGGAGATGGCATCGTGCGCGTTGATATGCATTCCTATCAACCTCAAGCAACAGGACTGAATAACAATGACGAGATTCAATTCATCATTAACCATCAAGATATTTTTACTCTACCGCATGAAAGTGTCCTTCAAATTGAGCGTAAATTGATGAAAGCAGATGGCAGCACACCCACGACGTCTGCGTTGGAGAATCATGGTTTGGCTTTTCTGTTTTCTGAAGTACGCTATGTGATAAATGATATTGTCATAGATATGACTCGAAATGTGGGCATGACTAGTCTTATGAAATTATATCCTTCCTATAGCGAGGAAGAAAATAAAACGCTTCCTATGGCAGGATGGTCCCCAACAGTAGCAATGACTGGCTAGTTCAAACCGATGACACTTTTACAGGCTTCCTACACTTAAAATTACTCCTTGGCTTTGCCGAAGATCACATGCGTATTATTTTAAACGCAAGGCAAAGTTTGTATCTGGTGAGAGACCGCAGTGATTATAATGCACTAAAAGGAGCCTCCGACCAAGTGATAGACCCAAAAATCCAACTGCTTCGATTACTATGGAAAGTTCCCCACGTGACGCTATCGGATCGTAAAGAGCTAAGCATGTTAAATTTAGTGCAAAAAGATAAAGCCTTGCCTATCGCCTTTCAAAGTTGGAGTCTACATGAGTACCCCTTGCTACCTACCACAGATACTCATAGTTGGAGTGTGAAATCGGCTCGCTCTACCGAGAGACCCCTCTATGTTATTATTGGTTTTCAAACCAATATAAAATATCAACAAAGCAAAGATATCACCCTGTTTGATCACATTCACTTGAGAAATATACGACTATTTTTAAATATTGTTTGCTTGGAAATCAATTTTTCAAAAAATAAGTTTGGTTCCCTTTATATGATATGTTTGCTAAATTTCAATCGTCTTATTATGAAAAACAGGATTGCCCTATGTTGTCACCACAATGGTTTAAAGCAAAAGCACCACAGATTGTTTTCGACTGTTCGTATCTAGAAGAATTATGAAAATCACCACCATTGATTTAAGAGTAGATGTTGAAACACAAGAAAGTGTACCAGACCATACCAGTTCCTACTGTTTGATTATCCATGCCAGACAAGTAAAATATCATCCTTTGTCCAATTATGTCACCAGCATGTAAGCCACCAGTGGTCAGGTGAAAAAAAAAGTATCATTCATAGGATTGATGATAAGCGTCTGCATGTACACTATCTGTTGCGCTCTGGCATTGTGCACACATACAACAACAAACGTCATGTGTCCCTCAGTAAGCAACAGCAACAACAACAACAACAACAACAACAACAACAACAAAGTGATAGACAAACCATGGAATTTAAAATGTGAATTTAATCATCTGAAAACTTTTGAAACATGGACAGTTCCCTTTATGGATTATGGAGAATTGGCAGTGAGCGGATTTTATTACTTAAACCATGGGGATGTGGTCAAGTGTATTTTTTGCAACATTGAAATTGGAAACTGGGAGATGGGGGATCGACCATTTAGCGATCATCAGCGATGGAGTCCATCCTGTCCTTACCTAAATCGATATGATGTGGGCAATATTCCGTGGAGTTTGAATTACCCTGTCATTGTACCAGACCCTGCAAAACTAGGAAATACATGTGGACCGTATGTGCAAACTGTTCATTTGAATGTTGTTCCAGACTTTTTAAAAACTTGTAATAAAATTGTAAGTGTTTTTTGTGTTATGAATAAAACCTGTAAAAATATTTAGCTCTTGTTCAATTCATTTGTTCCTTTTTTCCTGAAGTCCTTTGACTTTTGCAATGTTAAACCATGACATGGGTTAGTTGTTGATTAGACGTCAACGAGGTAACAAGTAAAAAAATAAATAAAAGCATTATGCGTACACTTATTGCGGATTGTCAGGGGTTTAAAATTGCAGACAACAAATTTATATTAAAGGAAGTAGCTTTTATCGATTCTAGTACGTTTTGGGTGTCTAACCCCATTCTTTTGGTGTTTAAACCTCCATATGCTTTTGAATTGCTTAGTGAAAAAGATAAAAAGCAGAACCAATGGATTGAAAATCATTTGCAATTAGTATGGGAAGAGGGTGATATTTCCTACAAGTATCTTGGCATAGTCATGAAAGCCCATTTGTCGTAGGCCAATGTGTTATTTGTTAAAGGGAGTGAAAAACGCCAGTGGCTCCAACCATTTTCACCCTCTCACTGTCAATGTATTGACCTTTTAGATTTGGGTTGTCCATCCCTGCAAACGCTTATGGATACTTGTCCTTGCGACAATATTGAAAATAAAGCCTTAGCGCATGCGTGGCAATTGTATCACTGGCTCACCACTAATGCATGTTGGGAGTTGTTGAATAAAATTAAAACTGAAAGTTTATAATCCAATGATAGCAATGAGAGTTGTACACGTGAGGTGATAACATCAACGTTATAAACATGGACGCCACTACAATCGATAAGGCTATTGGAAAGTTCTTTGTGTGCAAGAAAAAACTTATTAGCTTTACACAACATAAATTATTAGCACTACCTAAATCACTTCTTTTTTATATTGCTGCCAACGCTGTGAAAGAAATTTGGTAAAAGGCGCCTGCCGAGTGGACTACTGACCCTGTATTGAGTGAACTAAAGCCATGCAGCCATTTTTCCCATCAGAAGCAATTAACCATGGCAAAAATACCTTCCATTCGACAGTGTGCCACATGCCAATTGATGAAATTATATCATAGTCATAAAACACACTGTAAAGACATTGTTTCATCATATCATGGCTGTCATGCGGAAAGCAACCACCTACCATGCTCGTCAGCAGCCGCCGCCAACAACAACAACAACAACAACATCAATAACAAGAAGAACAACAAAGAAAGTGTTTTTCACCGATTGAAACCTCTATGTCCCAGGTGTACTAGCCGTGGAAATATTGATAACTTCATTAAAAACTTACCATTCGAAGCTCACCTACCTGCGTACAACTTTTGCGGCCCTAGTACTCGTCTTCAAGATCGTTTGAGGAGAGGGGATATGGGAATTAATGCTTTGGATCATGCATGCCATAATCATGATATAGCCTGTGAAAACAGTGATCCCACACTAACACGCATTGCCGACAAAGTCTTGTTAAGCATTGTCAAGCGACTATTAACAGCTTCAGATGCCAGTCTATCAGAACGAATGGCAGCATTTATGGTGATTGATTCTATGAAGAACAAATTACTTTTATCTAGATATCGACTTTAACATCATAAATTTATTCTTAAAAATGTATAGTATCACTGTTATCATTTCAAAAAATAAAAAATGTTGTGTTTTTCATTATTATTGACTAATAGTTTCATGATTATAAATAAACTGTATAAAAGATCATGTAAATGGTAATTGAACTAAACCTATTTTTAAATGCCAAACAATAAAAAAGGACAAAAGTCCATCATTATTGAATAATAGTTTGATTATTATCATTATAAAAATTGTATAGAAAATCATATAAATGGTAATTGTACTAAACCTATTTTTAAATCACAAACAATAAAAAAGGTTAAAAGTCCATCATTATTCATCAATAGTAACATGATTATAATAATCAAAAATTGTATAAGATTTGCTATAAATGCTATTTTAAATCACAAACAATAAAAAAGACAAGAGTCCATAATTATTATTCTTATTATTATTCAGAAAGTAAGTTAAAACTTCATGTGCTTAAGGCTCGCTTGTTGTTGATCTAACACCCCCTCATGGACTGCAACCACAAGTGAAACAAAATTATGTTTTAAAAGTAGGTGATACTGGCGTATGAAATCATTATCAAGTCTAGGACCATGTATTTGTAGTAAAGGCAATGTGACGTTAACTTTAAATTATTTAGTTATTTAGTAAATAGTGTTAAATAGTTTTCTTAAAAAAAATGTCTCTCAAACTGTTTTTTTTTACTTGTGGCTGTGGTGCATAAGGGGGTGGTGAATGAACAAGCGATCCTTAAGCGGATAACGTTTCATCTTATTTTTTTAAACTATTCATGTACATGAAAAGTAAAAAAATAAACTAATTATAAACATGCGTCATAGGCATAATTCTATTTATGTAGCCTAAGGCTAAAAAATCTCCCATTAAGAGAACTTACAAAATTACCATTCACCTATGCTCATCTTAGACATCATTGTATTGACATAGCTTAAGGTTCAAAAAACAAAACAAAATTCTCCCACCAAGGAGAAGTTTAGAATATTATTATTATTATTATTATTATTATTATTGTAGAGAATTGAAGTGCAAGATCAGCTCAAGAAATAGCATAATGTGGAAGTTGATAGGTTCAACATGGGGAACGAACCCTCAGGTTCTACGTTCAACAGCATTGGGACTTTGCTTCGCAGCAGGAGAGTACGGATCATCAGTGTGGGGAGCATCTGCCCATACCAAGCAAGTGTACATAGCTCTTAACGTTGTCACTGGATATCTGAGACCTACTCCAGTGCAGAAGATCTACCCTCTCGCTGGCATTGCACCTCCAGTTATTCGACGCAGGGTGGCAGCAGAGAAAGAGAGACAAAAGCTTGAAACAGATCCCAGACATTCTATGTTCAACCACAAGGTGACCACTCCTCGCCTAAGATCCAGGAAGAGTTTTATTAAGAGAACAGTACCCCTCCATACCAAGCCAGACGTCCGGCGTGTGTCACTCTGGAAACAAATAGTACCAGAGGGGTTTACCCCTAAAGAAGTGGTAGTCATTTGCCTTATACCACCTGGAGGTCCTTAAACCGGATGAGAACAGGAGTGCCTAAGTGTCGTAGCAACCTTGTGAAGTGGGGTTATGCGGAAGATCCACGATGTGCCTGTGGATAAATCCAGACTCCACAACACCTGCTCACGTGCAAAGATCTTACTGAAACCTGCAGCCAGGAAGACCTTATGTTGGCCACAGACCGAGGGATAAGAGCTGCAGAGTTCTGGAAAGGAAGAATTTAGTGTGTCTCCCGGACACGGAAAATGAAATATATTATTATTATTATTATTATTATTTACCATCATAAACGTTGAGCAACAATTAATAAAATGTCAAACTGTTGAGCACCAAAAATAATTTAAATTTATTATAGTTATTAAAAAGTAAGGCATGAATAAACAAAAGTCATGGCTAGCGTACAATGATTATTCGTTTTCTATTTTTACAAAACGAATGATGCATCGATTATTTTTTTCACCCTCATAGATTAAATAGACAGGGTGAATACTCGAATTGACATCTTCCATGACATCATCAGGTAAACTATTAAATCGTGTGGGAAGAAATGTCTCGAAGTCTTGACAAATGCAAAGAGCTCGTTCACCAAATTTGGTTTTGAATTTTTGAATTTTATGTATGCGCAATGGTCTTTGTGTAGGCAATTCACTCATTTTCTTGCGTGCAAAGCCGCAATCTTGGCAAATGGCGTTCAAGGCGTCCATGGTTGTCTATAACCAAAGAAAAGACTGTTACTTTTTAACACTCTCGTTCTTATATTACAACAACAACAACAACAACAACAACAACAACAACAACAACAACAACAAGAACAAAAATAACTTTGTCTATACATCATTGTGTGTTTTTTAAGCCTGAGCGTTTATTGCCTAAAGTTGTAGATAGTATTGGATAAATTGACAAAAATATAATAATGTTTGTAGGAGGTATGCGATAACTGTTGAACCAACGTCAACAGCCAATTTTTTTGTGTTTCATGGTCCACATGACGTAAATAGGTATACTCTTGTAAAAGACCATGATCATCGATAAGAAAAAAAATTGTTTTAGGGCGTATGACGTCCATCAATAGTGCTTGATGAATTTCTTGCCACGGACCACGTCCGTCAAAACAAGTATTTTTTAACACTGGAAGAAGCAACAACTGTTCTTGCAGCATATAAACTAGAGTGTGTGCCACATGATGATTAAAATGATGGTACATGCTCATGTTTTCTAAAAGAAAGAAAAAATAAACCAAAGCTAACATTTTAAACTATTTTTAAAGCTATAAATAAACCAAGACCTTTTTTTAGTTTGAATTAAAAAAGAATGGTTGATTCCTACCACAGAGTGGAGGGGTTGTTCAATCACATCAAAAACGTGCTAAAGCATCATTAGACAAAACAATTAAAACGTATTTATAGGGATAGGGTTGAATCACTTGCGCATCTGCTAATGAAATGGCGCATATTATTACTTGTTTTATGGGAGGTTCAAGGATTTGTGGCAACAGTTTCCCTGACACATTAACAAAAACGTGGGCTTGGGACAATGTTCACATGACCACTGTATTACCTTTCGGTAAAACACATGTAAAACAAACAAATCATTGTCCCACACTGTGTAGCCTACTTCTAAAAATTGACATTCATTTTCATCATTTTCAGTCAAAACATACATTTGGAAATTTTAAATAGGAAATGTTTTATGAAAATTAAGTGTGAATAATTTTCAAGATCTCTTGGAGGTAAATGCATGCCTCTGTTGTCAATGGGAATTAGCATATAATCCCCTTGTTGAATGACTTGTATTCGTTTGCCCTGTTGTGCAAATTCACACTGCATTCTGTTAAATAAAAAATAGTATCAACAGATACTATGAGCAAACATCTCAATGCTGTTGGTAACCTATAAAAAGCAAAGTTAACACGCTATGCATTTAAAAACCATGTCTATATCCAACAAACAAACAAACAAACAAACAAAATAAAAAAACTACAAATTTAAACCAGTGTGTGTGTCCATCAACATGAATACACGTAAAACAAACAAAAAAACAAACAAAAAAATTGTCAAATGTATACTAAACGTCAACTATGCTCCTGAAGCTAAGACAAAGGTGGCGAAATGCTTGTTGCCAATACGAAGTGATTCGTTCCTCAGCAGGAAATTTATAAAAATGAAAACAGAACATTTGAGAGATTATTGGAAAATTAACATTAAACATGGGTTTTGTACATAATGTACACCAAAAATCTGCAAAATAATCCTCGTCAGCTAATCACTTGATTCATTGTTAAACCGTACCATGATTTATGAATCACTCGCGTGTATACATTATTTTGAAATCCAAAATTTAGCATACAGGATTTACAATAGTGATGCCCTGGGTCATGAAACAAATCATCATCATTATCATCATGATCAATGATGCTGTCATAAAAAGTGGTATCAATGCGTACTTTAATGTTTCTATATTCTGAAGGATAGGCCACACGTTGTGGATTATGATACAGCATCGTCGCATATTCATTGAACGTTGTGTGTTTGGTGACGAAAAAACAATCTTCATCATGGCTCATCATTGAATATGAAAAGTAGTCGTTGACCTTTACTAAGTAAATAAATAAAAAAAATACTATTTACATATACACTGTCTGTCCCCTAAGTGAATAGCAAAAAGAAAAGAAAAAATAAGCAAAACACAAATAAATAACCATCTGTCTGTTGACTTCTTTAGCTGTAGGCCACAAGCATAACATGCTTCAGGTTTAAGAAAACAATTTCTGTTCAGATATTTGACTGGTGTTGTTTTCAAATATAGCCTATCACCACTTATAACACTAGTCATAAAGTGAGATTGTCCTCAGTAAAAGCAGCAGATTATTTTTTTGTTCTTGCATGAGGCCTACTAAGCCACGACCTAGTGTGGCCTATTAATCCGCATGCCTAGTGAGGGTGAGTGGTCACTTTGCTGAAACATGAGGCCTATTATGCCACGTCCTAGTGAGGCCTATTAAGCCACAACCTAGTGAAGCCTAATAAGCCGCACCTAAAAAGCCAACATGTTTTAAATCTAGCCTGTGCACAGTGAGCCTTGCGAACGTTGATGCATGGCTCTCTTTTTGCGTTGACAGGCAAATAGCACAAGACATACAGTTTATGTACAACTATTTACACGCATTCACACATCCATGCATACATCCATGCACACAGGTTAAGAAACAAAAATTATATGATACACTACAATTTTTTATTTTTATCCCGAGGCTTGAGATGGCATCACACATGTTATAACAACCAAACCAAACACTTGTCGTGTTGTACAACAATAGCAACAACCATTACTGGTTGTAACCAAATGGGACGCTTGTCATCATATCCTGACACCACTGTCTCTTGTCGTCCAACAAAGAGAGTGTTTGTTTTCGCTGTTTCATTAAAAATAAATCATGGTTTTTAGACAGAATCCTAAACTGACTATGTGACATGCCTGTGTGGGTCTGAAGGACATGTAAATAATCATCCACACAGAGTCGTTTAACCACATGCTGGCTAATCCCTTTGGCTCGCATAGATTCACATCGATCCACCTGCCGAAAACTACATTTTCGGTGCAAGTCCAACAAACTCAGTCATCATGGTGTCTGAAAACTCATCTTTCATTAAACCAATTTCTTTTTTGTTCAGACGGGGGATATCGAACACGTTCTTCTCACTAAACGAGGACAAGTCAAACCATTTTTGATTTTCTTTGATAACGACATACGGGTTACAGTAACGAATATGGTAAATGAAATTCTTCGTGTCTGTATAAAACACGGAAATGCTACCAAATCGCTGCATTGCAAAACCATAATGAAATGTATACATGTGCAATTTTGAAAAGTCTAAAATGCCTTGGCCTAAATAGATAGGTTTATTCATGACCACCCTAGTTTTGACAAGTTCAATAGTCAGTAGATCATGATCAATAATGTTCAAAGATTTGAAACTTGGTTGTGCAATATATTGTTGTGCTCCCCATCTGCCATGCCATGTGTTTACCAATTTAATGTCCCTATACTGCCGTACATTTCCCAAACTCTTGCCATAAATACAATTATTCACCAGTTTAAAAAGTTAATTTGAAATGGCTGAGTGACACTTTGTCTGTGACTGGTATTTAAATCCATGTACGGTTTCAACCACCGTTTCTGAGAGAAATAGATAACTCTATGGATTTTTAGGGTTAAGCCGTGGGCCAAACATTCTAGCATGTCAATATGCAACACATAGAGATTTTTGTCATACAAAGTGCCCATCAATTTTTTATGATTGCCCTTACTATCGGGCGGCACCATTTTCTCAATGCAAAAGGGGAAATTACCATTTCGCTGTCTGAGATCGGGGGGATAAGCTAAGTCAACGTCAAGTACATATCCTATGCCCTGTTGCTCACTGGCACTAAGCACATTAAAATCTTTAATTTCATCCTCAGACAGCCAGACAAAGTTTTTGTACGGCAGCAGTCGGCTCATAGCGTGACCGTATAAATTGTTGACATGAAATACATTGGGTAGGATTCTGGTTCTTCGGGACAATAATCAGGCATGTAATGATTATTTGCCTTGGCATGTCGCTGATTGAGCGATGCGAACCCCCCACGAATCCCTCTTTCCATCATCAGCACCATATCGGGATCCGTCAGTAAATCAAGCTCAATTTGGATAAATTTTAGGGCAGCGTCCCAACTTAACCCTGGACTGGTATAGTAGTGGGCGGGGTCGAGGCCATATATCGTGTGACATAGCTTACGAAACGTCTCAAATACGTCTGTCAACAACAACACGTCTAATTTTAAATAGTGCATAGCATATTGACCGATGGTTTCTATACCAAACGCTTGCCAAACATGGTGTGCGTAGGCATATTCTTGTTCAGTGATGGTGCTTTGAGTTAACTGAGAAAAAAACTTTTCTCGAGGGGGCAAAAACTTTTCTTTAAGCACGTCGTAACTTGCAACGTAATCATAAGGAAAATGACCTTTACGAATACACAATTTAAATTGTTTTGTATCCGTAAAGTGGGATTGGGTATGTTTCAACTCATCCTCGCTTAAGCCTTTCGCAAGGCTATGCAGCGAACTAGACATAAACTTGAATAAGTCGAGAAAACGAATGCTCATTGTTCCTTTTCTCCATGAAAGAGAAATGAAGCTCTCATGGTTCTTAGCCAAAATTGTGAATTTGCTTTTATCTACATGGGCAAATTCTTTAACAATGAAGTGAAGGTCGTAGCGAGAGAAATTGTGTAAGGAGACGGGGAGAAAGTGAGGTGTAGAATACTTAAAATTTCATTCCCTATGGGCGGCACCTCTAAAATGCCTTGTCCTGTGGCAGTGATCTCTTACTTTGTGTTCTCCGCCTAAAATAGGCTTTTAGCATATGTGGCAGGTGGTGGCTTGATCATATTCTTTTTGCTGTACGCCATTCATCTTAATTAATACAGGGTTGTCCAAAATTTTGTCTACTTTGCCCGCTAAAGCCGCCATTTTATCAACAAACCACCGCGCACAATCTGAACCTTCGTGACTTCCATACTCGCATTGGGATTTATCGTAGTGACAGACAACATAATAGCCTACAGCAAAAGGCTCATGTTTCTGCACTGGATAGGTTGAGCTTGTAAGGGGGCTTGGTTCGCATCCCTGAAGGGGAACAGTTAGGGCCTCAAAATCGGCGTAAACAGTAAATGGTACCATATCTCGTTTATTAGTGGCCTTAAATTTCAAGGCTCCGTCATTCCCTTCGGGCAGTACAGGCTTTAGAGCATACTGCCCCTCACAGTCTCCAATATGTCGTTCCAAAAGTTCAGCAGTTCCAAAATATTGAAGCCAGGGCTCACAAATATGTTTCTTAGGATCATGATTGGACATTTGACTGCCTGCCAATCTACTCAAATTCTTTACCCAACAATAATGGTTTTTATCCCCATGAGACAGTAAAAGCAAGTGAATGTGATGTTGCTTTGCCTGTTTGGTGGCATACAAGGGGCCCACAACATTGGATCCCTCGACACCATACACCATGAAAGAGGAATTTGCATTATCTTTCTCAAATAAATGAATTTTATCTAGAGGCATAGGAAATGAAACACGCTCCAGATTCAGAGTTTGCTTTAATTGGTTAAATACATCTTTGTACTTCTCTGGTCTATCATCATGTTTGTCTTCACAGGGTTGTAGACAGCTAACTATACTCCACAAAAAGCAGTAATCGTCTTTATTGCGTATGTTGATCACTGCCTTTCTGGAAGCGATAAAGCTCGGTATGGGGATATAGCTACTTCCTGCATTTAATGGATTGTATTTACAAATATTAATTTGCAAGCCACTCGGATCCTGTTGCAACTTATCAAATTTTGTGATAAGCGTTGAATTGCTTTCTCCTGATACCACGTTTCCAAATTATCGGCTATCAGTACTTTCTCCATTTTTGTACGAAGGTTGATGGTGTGTTTCTCTTCAAGATTATTTTTATTAAGATAAATTCACATAGTAGTTCGAAATTTATTTTTAAAGCCTGATGCAATCTTAAGCCTTGTTCACATTCACTCCAAAAATGGGGGAAAATAATTCCAAAAAATCATTAGGGGACAGACAGTGATTCGCATTGTAAATTCGGCTGGAGGATACTCGCGTTTTGAAACATTTGGCCAAAGGCTGCCACCCTAACACTTCACTCTCTGATATAGACATAATTACACAATGGAAAAATAATCGTGCAACCCTTACCTTAAAATAGTTTAATCCAAAACCAGCAATTCCACACGGACACACTTGTTGTTGTTATTCACTGAATGACACACAATCACACATACACATGCACACAATGGTCGTAGCAATTAATGTTGATCCTATACAATTGGTCCCTGCAGTAGACGATCACCAACAAGGTTTCTTTTTTGTTTCCAACGATTTATCTGATAAGCAAACCAATAAAATCCGTTATTAGTCATGATTATAAACAGTAAACATAAGCATTCATTCGTTCATAGCTGTTGCTAAAAAGAAAAGTTTTGAAGTGTGCACACATAGATAACACACTCACTCAAAAATAGCAAGGTAATTTACAAAGAAAGAAATAATATATATTCATAGCTTACCTTTTTAAAATATCGCAAGCGTGACGGTAGTTAAAACCCGTTCACTCGATACACGTCTTAATTCTGAAACAATAATAAATACACGCCATAAGTTTATAAATTTCCATGAAATAAATGGCATACTTTTAATAACAACAACAACAATAAAAGTAATGGAACAACATGTACTCACCATATATTGAATTATAATCCTTTGAGCAAATGTGCTCTTTGCCGCCACTGTCACTGTTGCTGCTTCTTTTTTTATAATCTCTCTCTGTCTCTCTGCTTTCCCAGATTTGGAGTGTTTTTTAGAATTTTCCTTTTGAGAATCTGCAACAAACAAAATCTAAAAAAATACAATCAGTCACTAACTAACTTTCCACGCATACACAAAATAACAATAAAACCAATCATGTCATAATTAACAATGATGAACCTACCTTATTACAAGTACATCCACGGTTCATGTAATTTTTTACTAAGAGCTTAAGGCACTTGTATCCGTCGTCTTCAAAGGTGATCACAAGAATAATGACTATCTCTTACTCTCAGAACGTACATGTCTCTTCAACAAGTTACAAGGTTAACACATTACTTATTTGTTCCTACGGTTAGCATGTCGTGAAACGCTCCAGTCAGAATGATTCTCACAAGCTTTGCAAACTCTGCGTGTGTGTGGGAAAGCAATGTTCAGCTTCTCGACAGAGCTGTTTGTCCTTCAACAAAATATCCGGTTACTTGTCTGTGTTACATAACAGCACCTGCGTGCGAACTACAGGCTGTTATCTTTCTTGCTGCGGACCACGCAAATGATAAGAGCACATGCCTGCATGCCCGCCCGCAGTGGACGGCCTGAAGCCTGCAATTCTCTTTCCAACAAACTATCTCTCTGTGTGTGAGCAAATAACAATTTTTAGCAACATCACAGTGCCTGACACGCCAAGACAACGTGACTTCAAATCTGGTTTCTTTACTTTTTCCTGTTTTCCTCAAATATCTGGAAACATAACAAAAACGCATTTTCGACCAAAAAGACCATGATTCCAGCTTATCACCTCTTAAACACCTACATCCCCGGAAAGAGGACGACGAGACGAAAACATCAACATGGCCGTCATAGAAATCACATGATTCGTTTTCCAAATACCTTCAAAAATAACAAAAACACATTTTCCATCAAAAAACCCATGTTTACAACTTTTCACCTTTTCAATACCTACATTCCTGTAAAGAGGATGATGATGAGACGAAAACACCAACATGGCCGTCATAGAAATCACTTAATTCGTTTTCCAAATATCTTGAAAAATAACAAAAACACATTTTCGATCAAAAACATGTTTTCAGCTTTTTACTTTTTTTCAATACCTACATCCCCGTCAAGAGGACGACGAGACGAAAACATCAACATGCCCGTCATACAAATCACATGATTCATTTTCCAAATATCTTGAAAAATAACAAAAACACATTTTCGACCAAAAATCATGTTTTCAGCTTTTCACCTTTTCAACACCTACATCCCCGTAAAGAGGACAACGAGACGAAAGCAGCAACATGGCTGTCATAGAAATCACTTGATTAGTTTTCCAAATATCTTCAAAAATAACAAAAAACATATTTTCCATCAAAAAAACCTTTTTCCAGCTTTTCACCTTTTCAATACCTACATTCTCGTAAAGAGGACAACGAGACGAAAATATAATATCACACACGTCACAATCAATTTTTCAGTTTTCCGAATATTAGGGAAAATCACAAAAACCCATTTTTAGACCAAAAAACCATGTTTCCAGCTTTTTTCTTTTCAACACCTACATTCCCATAAAGAGAAAACGACATGAAAACAATAACATGACACACGTCATGATAACTTTTTCGGTTTTCCAAAAATGAGGAAAAATGTGAAAAACGCATTTTTAGACCCAATACCACATTTTCACCTTTTCAACTCCTACATCCTCGTAAAGAGCACAACGAGACGAAAAAAAACGAATCTACGCACGCCCTCCTACCATCACTTCTTCCTTCCCAAGGCCGCCAGAGCTCAAAACTTCCAAAGTGTAGCAGAATTATTTTTACCACACTACTTGTGGGGGAACAAACAGGGCAGCTACCCAGGGCGGCAAGTTTTAAGGGCGGAAAAAATATGGAAATCTATACAAAACCGCTTGGGCATTAAACGTCATGTTTTTAAATTTTAACCCCCCCCCACACACACACAAACACACACACAAGAGAATTATTCATTGCCGCACATTTGCAATGTTGATTACTTAAGGATACACAAAACGGGATTGTGTTAGTCATCTAGGTGTTCTTGCTTTTGAATCTGACTTGAAAGTGAAATTGGACTAATGCAATCCTAATCTTGTTTGCAAATGACAAGGCAGGAAGGAATCCCCTTGTTATTTAAATAATTGGTATTTTTTCCTTTTTACGTATGGCTTTTAATGCGGGGAGTGTCCGAGGACATGTTCGGCTCACCAGAGTTTGTAGCTGCTTTTGTGCGGACACCAATGGGGTTAGCTACAAGTACCGTCACGTGCGGAGAGTTGTCTGGGGAGGAAAGTGTGGATGTAAGGACGAGGAATTGTAAGGTAGTGGCTGTGGCCTAGGCCTATAGTTAGGGACCAACCCTGGCTTTCGCCTGGAAGGGAGATGGGAAACCACAAAAGACCATCTTCAAGTTTGCCGGTGGGGGGTTCAAACCTCCTCGCCTCCCGGATGTGAGCCACTGCCTGCAGCCACGCCATAACGACCACGGCTAACTCACCAGGCTTTTTGCTATTGGTTGTGTAGGATATCTTTTAAAATGTATACTCTTTGTATTAGACTAAGTTTTTTTTTTCAATTTGTAATTTTAGTAAACACATATTTATAGTGTTTGCCACTCATAGTTAAATACACGCTCAGTGAAGATACAGCCCCATATGTTAAGGAAACTTTAATAAATCTACATATTTTAAAGATTTTTTATTTTTATTTCTTTTACCCCAGGGGCTTCAGGAGTCCTAAATACGGGCCTGACTGTGTTGTACACCCTTCTAAATTTGCGTTGCTCTGCCTTCTGCGATCGTTATTTGTAATGCGAAATGCCGTGTATTTTTATTCAAGGTGTGCCATAGTACCGTGGTCCATTTCTTGAGAACAGAGCAATTATTGCTACAAATGAACAGCTATCTACCATTGTTGTAGATTCTTAACCTGTAGTGTTAAATCTTCTACGAGCGAAGCAATTTACAAGCTAATAGTTAAATAGTTCTGCGGTGTTTTTGTGCCGTTATCAAAGAGACTGAGAATCGCACTCTCAATCGAATGTAGACGGTAGATCAGTTGAGATAAAACGGTTAATTCAATACTGATAGACTTCGTAATGTTGTAGGCTATATGATTCCAATGGAATCTTCTTACAAGGCAATTTTCGAAATGCAACATGTAGCCTATTTATATGAGCGGAGAAGCTAATTTAATCCTAATTTAATTGGGCTCATAGTCGTATTGACCGACTGAAAGTTACAATTCAATATAGATAAATTAGGTGATAAAGTCAATGTTCAAGGGGGGGGGGGGGGATTATAGTGATGTGCTTCTGAAAGAAAAAAATTACAGAACAGACATTGGCAGGCTCTTAACACAAGGAACATTTATGGGACATTCTTAAGTACGAATGTATAATATTTAAATGATCCTGCGATGTTTGTCGTTATCAAAGCGACTAAGCAAGTAGTACAAGATTTAGTGAGTTTTATATATTTTACTTAACGGTCAGCAATAATCAAATGAAATATTTTCTTTCTAAAACAAAGATGTGGTAAAACCATGGGCGTCGAAAGTAGACAACGAGTAACGTACAATACGAATTTATCCCTTCGCACAAAATTCATTATGCTAAGAAGAGCAACGCGAAGCTTGTTAAGAAGAGAAGAAACGTGATGGATCCGCTGTAATGGCCAGTACAAACTAGATAGTAATAATTTTTATTAATGTAGCCAATGGCCATGTAATTTTCGTTTTAGGATGGGTCAGGGAAGGAATATTGGATGGAAATCGGCCGAGGACCTATTTAAAACAACAGTCCCGGCATTTGCCTGGTGATCAAAATGGGAAACGACGAAAACAATTTTCAGGACGGCCGAGGTGAGATTTGAACCCACGTCCTCCCGATGCCAGTGAGTGACGAGGTAGATCATTAGCACTCTAGGCCACCGCGGCCGGACAATCTAGATATTTGGAAACAGTGCTATTGGAATTAATAGGCAGATTCAGATATAGGGATATTTCCACAATCTGAAATGTCCTCCAGTTACTGTATTCAGAAAATAGACGAACTGGATTTACATTAGCATTTTAATGAACTGCTTGATTTTTATATTATTGTCGATACATGGTGGTACCACTATTTTTTTAACCTTTTATAAGAACTGAACAGTGAATCACAAATGAAGAAACGCGAACTTCCATGTACAAAGCTGTGAACTAAAAACTAAAAACAAAACATGCCTCCCAATCTTGCCATAAAGCAGCCAACGGTTTCAGACCAGTCAAATAATGAATTTAACGAAGCATGTAAGAAATGGTCTCCTCCGTAGCGTAGCGGTCAGCATGGTTAGCTACCGCCCCGGAGATCCTGGGTTCGATTCCCGGCTTTGCCACGAAATTTGAAAAGTGGTATGTGGACTGGAACGGGGTCTACTCAGCCTCGGGTGGCCCAAATGATTAGAGGGGGTTCGATTCCCACCTCAGCCATCCTCGAAGTGGTTTTCCGTGGTTTCCCACTTCGTCTTCGGGCAAATGCCGGGATGGTACTGAGCCAGTATTTTGCATTGACTTGGAACCTGGTCATATTAGAATGGTCACAGATGATATTGTTATGGCAACATTTCAACTACAAGCAGCAACGGAGACTTCGTGACGCTCGCTTAGGAGCGGTACCAGCAACCCGCATTACAAATCTTGAACACGTGTTTTTGTCTGAGGTACGGTTATTGCTTGCAAAATGGATGCCGTGCAAACATGACTGCAGTATATGCTGCTATGAAGAAATACAGAGATCATAGAAGGGATCGACTAATGGCAAATACATTATATTTCATGTAGAAGCTACTTGAGAATGATTATGACTTTATAAATGCACATTTCAGAATACCAGGTAATAATCACAATCACTCTGCGTATATATCGACTATCATATCGTTTGAACCCAGGAGCATTGTGGGTAGACCGACAGTCAGTCTGAAAAATCACGCCCGAGAGAGGTATTCATTCGTGGGCAATACGTTTCTAGAATCAGCCAAGAACGTGTACGCAGGCAGGATTGGAAGTAGGCAGATCAAGTGATATTTAAATTTGTACGAAGTGAACATAGTCCGGTACTCTACGTTTAGTCTTGACTTGCTACAGCAAGGCGCGAATGTCGAACCGCATGGAAAGAACGAATAACCCATTGTGTTTGATTTGAGTGCTATGAATGTGAAAAATAGTTTTCATATAGACTGCTTATATTCTACTGCCATTATGAGACTTTTCAACATTATAGTACGGTCAATATATACTGCAGCAATGAACACTGATATTATATTGTGTGGAAATACACAACGATACACTACAGTGATGATGAAGGGATACTAAATGGATAACCGGAATGCAGCATCTTAACAGAATTGAGCATTTAGAATGATTATCAAGCTCAACTATGGATTTCAATAACAGATTGTTGTATAAAAAGAGGTTGAAGGCAGTCTTGAGATATTGACATTACATTCGTACTTCAACAATATGAACAATCAATTGCATTTTCAACAAGGCCATCGAGCAAATCTTATACGTGTCGGGGCGATGAACTTTACAAAGTGGACAGCTGTTTTGTCGAGCCGGTCGGTAACGGGTTCGATTCTACGCAGTTCCAGGCGGTACGAGGAATAAGCAACGTGAAGGACAAGGGTTCAGTCCCTACCAGGAATGAGTGCTTCGAACATTCTTTTCCATTTTCATCGAGATGACTACGAACAAGGTAGCTGGAAACATTGAATATTAGTAGAGAGTGTGAATCAGTCATACTTTAGAATGTTCTTCTTTTACCATTTTTATTCTGTAGATAGAAAATGCATTCTGGGGCTAGACTTGATACTTTTATCACTTCTGTCCGAGCATGTATTTTACTTGTAGTTATCATTAATATTAATTGTGATGTTATTTTTAAAGCATTAAGTTACTTTTTCTTTTTCTAAATTTATTTTGGCATTTAATAGAGCATTATAATCGGTTGTGAATACACGATTTAAGAAGAGACAGGGCCAAGACTACGATAAAATTATATAAGAATAGTCGATAGCAAGAAGATGACCGATATCCCACTTATACTTGAACATTATTTAAAATATATACTTGTGAATATAAGGGGACATTATACTGAAATTTCATGAATTTCGAGCAAAATATCGAATTTGGGTTTATAGCACTAAAAAGTACCCGGATATGTCCTGTATCACATTTTTATTTATTTTTTAAATACCGCCAATTTAAAAGTGCATTTTATTGCTCCATGCGCTACTCGACACGCCCGTCTAGTTGCTGCTAATAAATTATGTGTTACTGAAGTCTTTCTTACTGGGATTTCAAATACTATTGAAGAATAGACTTGCAAAGGTGATATTTTGCTACTCAATTCTCAGTCGTTATACTACGTGATCCATTATTAGTGAAATAAATACTAATAACCATGGTTTCACTCCTTGCGCTGAAATTTATTTCATAATATTACATCATTTTTTAATAGTGCTACTGGTAGTAATAGATTAGTATTGTGAGTGCTGTGAGTGAGTTCAGCATGGGGTGTGTCAGAACACTTCAAGTCCTACAGTCCATCAGAGGGAAGCTAACACCAACCTATGCTGGGAAAATCAGTACCCAGCGAGACCAAAAGCTCATAAGTCAAAGTAGGAAAAGGTGCTCAGGTGACAGCAAGGGGCTAAGAAAAAAAAGGTGATGAAATATCACAGGAGGAGAAAGGAAAGCAGTCTGAAGGGCATACCTGTAGTGCAGGGCAGTTCTAATGTGTGTGAAGTTGCATAATTTTTATTTTGCATTTTATGGCTTAACAAAATTGTAATGTTTTCTTTCATTAAAGAAGTCCTTTGTCATGAAATTTTTGCCTGATACAAGTACAATTTTACACAGAAGTAGCTAGATAGTTGGTGCACAAATATTAGTATGCAATTTGTTGTGAAAAGATGATTCAAAATTATTTTTGACCTACCAAATTCTGTTTGCAATCATATTTTTTAAAAAATTTCAACATTACATTTAAAAAAAATTCTACATGCTAATGTGTTTGTCAAACAACAAACTGTGACACTAACTATTGTTAGCATAGGTATTAAGATGGTTTGTGGAAAATTTGGTACCAATTGGAAAATTATTGTGATGCAAGGGACTTTTTTTAAAGATGGTGGTAAAATGACATTAAAAACCCTACTCAGAAATTTGTATAGGTACAATATTCAAACTTGGTAGCATTACTTTACTTGAAAAGGGCTATCGCAAAAAAAATCAATGAAAAATATAGAAGAATCATCGGAACAGAGTGTTTTGGGGCATTACATGCCGCATTGTTTGATAGATGTGTTAGTATATTTTTCTTCGAGTTCGATATAGTCTTGCAATTATAGTGATTTCTAGTGTGAACAATTACGATTTCTGGATTAGGCTTTTGCGATCCAATGTTTTGAATTTTTTATGGAATATGATCACTTTTTCGAGTTCGTTCAGTTTTTCAATTTTCTTTATTCTTTTGGAATTCTCCAACTTGGTTAAGCGTTCGATTCTAATGGATTATTTGTACCTTCCTAAGACAGGCCCCTTAAAACAACAATTATCATCATCATCATGTTTCCTTAGAGGAGGATCTCCATTCCGAATTTTGGATTAGACGAAAACTGAATTGTTCTTTTTATAGTGATTACTCTATATTCTTTGAAAGAAATAGTTATGAAATATAAGAGTACAATGAAATGAGATGAAATATTATTGAACGAAAGGAAATCTATGTATAAAAGTATTCGTCATGAAACGAAATGACAGTTTTGGAAAATCACAAACACTACTATTTGAACATGTGAATGCATATTATTTAACACAGTTCTGATAAAAATTGTTCATGATACTCTAACGTTTGTCTATTATGAAACAGAGAATTTTTCGATTGTTGTATAAAAGCTTTTTGGATCTTAAAAATGTTTGGTGATCATTTATAGCTATTGAGAGCTAACATACGTGTAAAGCAATTGATGTTTGCGAGAATTGAGTTATATTGAGGTAGATATTAGACATCGATGGATGGCCAATATCAGATTTCCAGTATTTAATAAGCTAATGAGCTACTACTGAGTAAATTAATGTGTATTTTTGAACGTGAATTTCAGTCACGAGTTTAATTACTAGAAGGCTAGTAAAGTATTAAATCCAATACTTAAAACAAAGTTATGCATTATAACAACTAATCTTAAATGCATTGCTAATAATAAAACATGTTTTAGTGGAAAGTTACAATTGGAAAGACGTGTAATAATAATTGTATTACATTGTAAAAATAATAAGTGAACGTTTAAGGGATGATAATTTAACCATTTTGTGGATGATGTAAAATGAATTGTGATAATTTACTGAAAATATATAACGTTCGATTAACTTCATTGTTCGTCGAAATTGATTAAAAAGGACTATACCAGAATTAAATAGAACACTTGTCATTGGAGTAATAATAATAATGAATAATGTAGGAGTAATTTGAACATCGAATTAAATGTATAAATGTATATACATTAATACAAATTTAATAGGGTTTCTGTATTTATAAAATTTAAACTTGTGCGTTATTGTAAAATTTAAAAATATTTATTTGAACTTCGTTTAAAATGCTGTACCATTTAAGCGACATAATAGAGACAAATTGCAGGATAACGTCACATTTGACTATCATGAGTTTATGTAAAAGCATACATATTTTTGTTGAGTGAAGACGATTTCCACAACGCAGCAGTTACTTAGAAAATAAACTGTTGATCCATTTTAAATTTTCTACGGATGACTTGGTGATTTATATCAAAACCAAGATGTGCTACGAGGACCAGTGGGTTATTTTGTTGAATGCTAAGCCATACGCCCGAGATTAATTTAAGTTTTAGAGTCTTGTTAGTTCATTTTGAGCTGATTTTCGTTTTCATTTCGTCGACCACTGGCATCTTCTTATCACATTCTTTTATAGTGAGGTATCCTTATCCCTGGTTGATCCTAGTTGGTAGAGTTTTGGGGGTTATTTCAGCCGGGAACTTCCAGATTCTACGATCCAGCTTTTCAATCGGATTCCAACAGGTAAGGCCACGTGGATACGGGTACAGTACCTTCTATTGTAAGGCCACTGCCGCGTCCTTCCCTCTTCCTTGCCTATCCATCCTACCTTCCACTCCCTTCCCTCATGAGGCCCCTGTTCGCTTTGCAGGTGAGGCCGCCTGGGCGAGGTGATAATCCCACCTCACCAGTTTTATCCATTCTGATTAGATGTTCCCAGCTCTAGGACACTGCCCATAGAGGCGGTAGTGGTGCATTCCCTCGCTGAGTCCGTGGGTTCCAGCAACCTGGAGGGTAAACGACTAAAACAAAACTAAAACAAAAAATGTAAGAAATGAAACGAAAATTGGGGGTAATGAAATGAAAATTATAACTTGGCCCCCCTCTGGCTAAAATCCTGCGGGCGCCCAAGTAATGCTCCCTCATTGACTAATTCTCTGATTTTCTCATTTCTTAGCCTGTCCACCTTTCTCAAGAATTTCATCTCACTAGCCTGTATTGTGCTTCGCTCCTTTCCTTTAACAACCCAAGTCTCTGAGGCATACGTTAGGATTGGAACGCAGTAAGTCCTTTATAACCCTTTTGCTGTTTTGAGTGACATCCTTACTCCATAC
Source organism: Meconema thalassinum (assembly GCA_946902985.2). NCBI lineage: Eukaryota > Metazoa > Arthropoda > Insecta > Orthoptera > Tettigoniidae > Meconema > Meconema thalassinum. The sequence goes on from OX336390.1 coordinate 348,762,117, forward strand.
CAGTAGTAGTGGGAAGAGGGGAAAGCTGTCTCACTTCTTTTTGATCCCTCCTAGTATCGGCCCCGAACCTGATATCTCGCTAACCAATAATGGGATTTGAACATACAGGGTGTCCTAGAACTCGTAAGTGATGCCCCCTTTTTTCCTATAGCCTCTTTATTTAATTAAAAGACAAAAACTAGAAGGTCATTCGCGAGTAGTGGGGTAGTGTATGTTGTGTTGCAAGTCGCGTGTGTGCTTGAATACGTATGGCTATGTTGGGAAAAGGTTAGGTGGTGGGGGAGGACTAGGGTTGAGTGAGGGGTCGTTTAGATGGTATTTTTCCCGCTCTATTTGATGGTGAGGTTATATTTTAAAATGGGTGAAATTTGGAAACGCAATTTGAGGTAAACGTGTGTTTTTGACATTTTGGCGATTAGTGTTTTTTGTATGCATGCGCTTTTGAGGGCTTTTGTAAGAGAGCGGGCTTTATAAATTATTATTTATAGATGAGTTTTTATAAATATTTATTATGAACCAAAAAAACTAACAGGTAATAATAATGTTATTGGTTTTACGTCCCTTTTAACTTCACTGGCTTTTAGAGACGCCGGGGTGCCGGAATTTTGCCCCGAAGGGGATCTTTAACGTGCCAGTAAATCTACTGACACGGCTCCCTTGCATTTGCGCACCCTCAAATGCCAGCTGACTGCGCCAGGTTTCGAACCTGCAACCTTGGGCTCAGCAAGCGAGAACGTTACCCCTGGGCCACGCAGCCAGACAAAAAACTAATAGGTCATCCGCTTTTTAGTATCTGGCTAAAAATTATGTGATTTAAACATATGGGGTGTCGTAGGACTTGTGGTGAACTCCCCTTGTCTATGGACGGGGTATATCCACCCCAAAATAAAAACTACCCTTACCCGGGGGTGAAATAGAATTTTTGTATGCATACGAACTTGGCGGCTTTTGTAAGAGAGCGGGCTTTTTAAATGATTATTTGTAGATGAGGTTTTTTAAATATTTATTTAAATAAACCCAACAAACTAATAGGTCATCGGCTTTTTAGTATCTCGCTAACCAATAATGGGATTTAAACATATGGGGTGTCGTAGGACTCGTGGTGAACTCCCCTTTCCTATGAACGAGGTATGTCCACCCCAAAATAAAAACTATCCTTACCCGGGGGTGAAATAGTATTTTTTGTGTGTGTGCGCACCGACGGCTTTTGTCAAAAGGCCTAACTACACTTTTGTTAATATTTTCTGAAACCCAGATGGGATTTTGCCATAGGCAGTTTCCTAGCAGTTGGAGTTTCACCCCGTTTTTTAATGTATGATTCATTTTTGTCAAAAAGGCCTAACTACACTTTTGTTAATATCTCGCGAACCAATCATGCTAGGGACTTGTATGAGGGGTCCTAGCACTTGGGGCGACGTCCCCCTTTGTGGGGTGAAACTACCCCCTCCCCAAATTGAAAAATCAATATCTTGGAAACTAAGAACCCTAAAATTAGGTGTGTTAGCTCAAAAATAGGTGATGATATAGGCTTTTACCTCGATTGGTTATTTTACCCCTAAAACAGAAAATAGTCATTTTACGAGAAAAAAACGTGTTAAACACTTAAAAATGATAAATGAACCTAAGAGCTTTTGTTTTTGATGAAAAATAGCAGGGGGGTGAAAACTACCCCCAAATTGAAAAATCGATAACTTGGAAACTAAGAACCCTAAAAATAGGTGTGATAGCTTAAAAATATGTCATGACATACGCTTTTACCTGGATAGGTCTTCTCACTTCTAAAACAGTAAATAGTGAATTTAACGGGGTAAAATGTGTTAAATGGGTAAAAATGGTAATTGAGCATAAGATCTTTTGTTTTTGATGAAAAATAGTAGGGGGTGAAAACTACCCCCCAAATTGAAAAAATCGATAACTTGCAAACGAAGAACCCTAAAATTAGGTGTGATTGTTGAAAAATAGGTGATGACATACGCTTTTAAAAGGCTATACATGTTATTTCTGAACACTTAGTGTTAATTGTATATTATATGCACAGATTATGCAAGCACGTTTTGTATGCAGTCAAACTTTGTAAGATAGTTACATACAACACGCAAAGTATGTTTCCGCTACCTATCGGTGGATATGAGCACTTACTGGTGATATCCGAGGTGAGCTGATTTGCTCGCACATTTGCTCCCTTATTTGCTCCCACTTATGCTCCCATATTGGCTCTCATATTGACTCCCACATTTTCTCCCATATTTGCTTTCATTTTTGCTCTCATATTGGCTCCCACTTTTTTGCTCCCATAGTAATGCCAACTCTTATAACTATAAGCAGCAGCAAAATGTAAATGGAATAATATTTCTGATAATGTTCAAAACAATTGTCCTGAGGTCTTGGGTTTGAATTCCCAACTATGGTTGTCAGCCAATGAGTTACACTACAGGAAACTTTTATTTTTGTGTTGTGTTGCATGATAATTTGCCCATCTCGCGGTGTAGTGACTAGTATATTTGGGTGTTATCACTGAGGTCTTGGGTTCCAACTCAACTATGCCCAGAATTTAATTTTGATCTGAGAGTTGAAAGGTTAGGTTAGGTGAAGTTAGGTTAGGTTAGGTTAGGTTAGGTGAAGTTAGGTTAGGTTGGGTTAGGTTAGGTGAGGTTAGGTTAGGTTAGGTGAATTAGGTTAGGTAAGGTTAGGTTAGGTTAGGGTAGGTTAGGTTAGGTTAGGTTATGACTAAGTTTGTTATGTCTAGTTGTTTTAGAAAAACACCACTTTTGCTCTCATATTTGCTTTCATATTTTCTTTGCACTTTAAACTATCTTGACTTGTGTATTTACTTTTGGTGGCATATTTGTTGACATATTTGTTAGCATATTTGCTCCCAGTTTTTATATTTGCTTTGCTGCCACATTTGATCCCATATTTGTTCCCACTTTTTTACTCACAGTTTTTGCTTCCACATTTGCTCCCACTTTTTACCCCCAACTTTGCTCCCACTTTTTGCATCTATATATGCTCCCACATTATACTATTATTGTTATTACCAAGTTGTATTTACGAGAGATTAGTTTATGCTTGACAGTTGATATGGAAGTGTCAGTGTCTAGGTATGGTAAGCCTTATGCTTACTATAAAGGATATTCATATATTGTGAAACGAAGCAATAAAAATGTAACTGTTATTTGGAACTGTTCAAAGCAACGATCCAAACAGTGTCGAGGAATGCTTAAGACAAAAGAATTGGACATACTTTCTTCAATCATAATTGTAAACTTAATAATCATACTAGTCTAAATGTAAGGAAAACCCAAATCAAAGCAATAAACCAAGTCCAAGGAAAAGATAGTGCTGCTCAAGATAATATTAACCTCAAGTTTAATACATTACAACGCACTACTGCTGTTAGCGAGTTGTTTAATGAGAAACCTTTAACACCTCCTGTAAAACCCATGTTCAGACGCACACCCATATCTATCAGAGACAACATACCCCATCAAGAAGTTGGTGGGGGAAGGTGAAAAGAATGGTAATAGTGATAATAATAACATAACAATGTTAAAGCACTCTAGCAACTCTAAAAAGAAGCTTTCAACACTATCAAAGGCAACTCAAATCATTGAACAGACTGTGGACACAGGTGGAAATTATGATGGTTATGATGACAATGATGATGATAATGATCATTATGAAGATGATTATAATGATGAAGATGATAACGATGATGATGGTGATAATGATGAACTGCTTCCCGAGTTTTTCAAACCATTCATAAAAAATAGCAAATTGAACGATCCTAATATATTAGTCGAACGTCTTTCGCTCTTGCATGCCTGTAAACAGGCTGGTCATATTGGTTATGAGGAAGAGCTATTAATAATAGAAGATGAACTTCGTAAAAATAGTATTCTTGTGTAATGGGTCAACGTAGCAACACCCCCATCCCCTAATAATAATTTTCAACAAGTGTTATATTTAACAACTATAACAAGCAAACATAACCAAAAGAGCTGTATTCTCTGTGTGTATATACCTATTGTAAATATATATATATATATGAATTAAATTAATTAACATAGTTTGTATATATATTTTTTTGCATGTTGAGTGTAAATTTGCCCAACCACTTTTTGGTTTTTCAATGCAGATTTTTGTTTTGTTTTGATTTTTCCGTAACATAAAAATTATCAGTCTTGTAAACTGGGTTATTCATATAGGGATAAAGGCATCTTAAAAAATCACAAGCCTTACAGTTGTCACATGTCATGTATAACATGTTACATGTTATCCTGCATTCCACATAGGGCTTTACCTTCTTAACAGTGAACTCTGTTGGTAATTAAAATAACTACTTGTAAAATAATTCCAGTGGCAAATCCTGTAAGCAAATATCATATATTAAATATTTTCACACCATAGAACGACAACTTGAAAGTCATTTATTGTAGGAATACCTTTATTGGAACCACCAAACCTTCAAGTATGTGATATACATTTCACATAATGCTGCATTTTGGTCGATAGTGCCTCGGGTGCTTACATTAAATAACAATACAGTAAACGTATAAACATTTGAAATGAAAATCCACAGCCTGCTTCCAGTCTCCGACCGGGTCAGGAATGGAATGAATGAAGCCCCCAACTAGCGGCGAGGATATGAACTGTGCCGGCTGCCGAGGCCTGACGCACTCCTCTGGGGCAGTGATTAAATGAATGACAGATGAAATGAAATGATAGTGGAGAGTGTTGCTGGAATGAAATTTTGACAGGGAAAACCGGAGTACCCGGAGAAAAACCTGTCTGCCTCCGTTTTGTCCAGCGCAGATCTCACATGGAGTGGCCGGAATTTGAACCACGTACCCAGCGGTGAGAGGCCGGCGTGCTGCCGCCTAAGCCACGGAGGCTTAAACGTATAAACATTTAATAAATCATAATTGTTTTCATTAAATTTTATATAATAAATATTTTCACACCAAAGAATGATTATTTAAAGATCATTTATTGTAGGAGTATGTTTAATGCGATCACCAAACCTTCAAGTAAACCATATGTGATATACATTCCACATAGTTACATAAGCGACAGTACGTTGTGGTATCAATCACAGCCACCGCACGCTCACATTATTTGTGTTGCATTTCAGTTCCATTTGCACTTCATTACTTGAAAATCACCCCCCCCCCACTCCAAAATAAAATGTATTGCAAGCGAGTGGAAACATGCTACACATCAATAATTTTGGAAGCGCTCTCAGGTATTGTATGATGATGTTTTTAGTACTGCATAACTAGACTATTTGTTGACTAGCATTTACTGTTACACAACATTATTTTTGGTAAGCTTTACATAAGTATCCTAATTTTCTCTTGTATAATGTCTTGTTTATCAAACATGGTCAGATGGTTTGTCTATAGGTCTAAGCCTCTGTTGTATATGATTTCTGGTCAATAACCAACATAGTGGCCAAAATGTTTCCCTGATAGGTAACTCATGTTTGGTTAGTCAATTCTTTCTGCAATGCCAGTCAAGACCTAAAAAAATTAGTCTTAACATATATATCAATCATCAACACCATATCATTAAACAAATCAAACCATCTTAAGGTATTTATTAAATTTAATTGCATTTTAGGAACCTTGCAAGTATCTTGCAACCTTAAAGAGGTTAGTATAGACAGGAATTGTGAAAAGGAAACCGTTCAATCATTCAATGAAGTTAGTGTTAGGAACCTCAACGTAAGAGGTTATGAAAGTCTACGTGAGGGTGTGGTTTTTACAGCTGGATGTCGTTTTCTCACATCCAAGACAGACGGCCGTTTATGGGAGATGAAACTAAACTAAACTATGATGTTGAATGTACAGGTTCTAGCCTAGCACAATGTCATGTTGAGGTATTTGCCAGACAATGCGGTAAACGAAACAAACAAAAAAGCATACATGCAAAGGGAAATATTATGGAATTTTCGAGTACATGTAGTGACTTTTTTAAATTGGTTAAATTTCATGGTTTGTAGACCACTTGGGTAAGTTTGGTAAATTTTAGTGAATTTTCATGTATATTCGGGTAATTTTATATGCATTTGAGGTAGTTTAAACCATTCTTTGATAAACCAAAGGGCATTTCAATAAATCTGGTAGTCATCTGTTGGATTTTGCTGCAATTTGGTGGAATTTGCAAAATTTGCGGTAAATTTAGTGGATTTTACAAAATTCTGGTCAATTTCACGATAAATGCTCTAAGCATTGCCAGTTTGCAACCATCTCACTATTGTTAACATGGAATGCTCATTACTTGTGAATTTAAGTACATGTTGTCATGTAGGTATGGAATTGATCCAAACATAACATGTTTTGATTTTCTTTGCCTTTTTGTCTGTAGGCAGCCGTGGCATTTGCCTGGAGTAGAAGTGGACAACTATAGAAAACCACTTGCATGATGTCAGAGGTAGCAATAAAGCCCACCTCTTGTCTGTTTCGACTCGCCAGGTTAAGTGTACGCCGTTCCAGCCATCCAACTAGAATTACATTAAATGCTAGTCTCTATACAACAAAGCAGACTTGTTATGAACATGCATTCTCCTTGTGTCTTATTGTCATTGATGGACCACACTCACTATTTCCCCCAACTCCTTGACAAACTGTATTGATCTGCAAATTTGATGTCTAATTAACTTCTCTAATGAGATTGACGTTTAGAAATCTCACCTCACCTCATCCCAACTACTTTGAAATGAAAATAATTTGTTTTTGTCTTATTTAGGGGCTTGGAAATCATGGTAATCTGTCCCATGTACTATTCTTAGACAAAATAATATGCATAGTAGTATTGTTATCTGAGTATCTAATACAATTTTGCATAGCCCTAGGACCAGTATCGGATCATAAACACATGTCTTGTGTTACCGTCCTTAAAGCCAGTGATATAACACAAAGAGGTCTTTATTTCCACCCACCCACATGGGCTTACATCTAATGGAATGTAGGTTAACGACAATGGAGCCCCCAGCTGAGTCCGTCATTGCTTCCACTGACTTGTGCTAGGCTCCTCTCTGTCTTCTTTCCTGTCGACCACACTTGGTCAACTCTTGTTATCTACCGACTCAGACATTATTAGGGTATCCAAGGATTAGGGAGTCTCTTCCTTTTTAGACTTAATTGACCCTTGTTTAATTTTTTTCTGATACCCTCCTTGTGTGAGGAGGCAGCCTTCTTTTTTATTTTCATGTTATTTCCTGCCCTTTGCTCAAGCCACACTTGAGGTAGGGTGTATGTAGCCCCACCACTTGTGGTGCACCATGGATATGGCTACACCCTCAGGGGCTTACGGCTGATCAGTTTGGAAGTTGGCGACCTCTTCATGAGCTGGATCCAGTTTTCCTCCTTTTTTATCCATTACCCTCTCCTCTTTCACTTTCATATCTACCGTTTATGGCTCTCTTTCCTTTCAAGTCCCTCAATCCACATTCTTAAGGGTTGAGGGCCATTATTATTCCTTCTGTCCTTTGTTTTGCATTTCTTCTTCTAGTATATAAGCGTGTAGTTAGTTTTATTTATAGTTTAGATTTAATTTTATTTTCACCATCAGCCAAACCATTAGGGTCGATAGGACAGCTTAGTGGTTAAGTTTATAGAACGCTTGTCTTTTGTTTGAAATAACACCAGCTTTAATTTCCGATTGGCTCATGAATTTTATACTTTGTTCACTTATTTGTCATGGCTTTGAAACTGGGTGTCTGTAACGTGATCATTATTCATTTTATCTTCAGTGTACGGTGTAGGATTGGAAAGGAGGCGACCGTGGCTTCTGAATTACAACTATGTTAGCATTTGTCTAAAATATAAATAAAAAAAGAGTTCAAACATCACGTAGTACATGAACTATTTTTAAATTCAGATTTGTATTTCACAGTAAACACACTTATTCTCCGTTTAAAACAAGCCATAAATTTCTTTTTCTAACATGTTAGCTTATAGGCGGGTATTGCTGTAGCTTACATGTACGGTAGTAGGGTCATCAGCTAAGGATTCAATTTCAAATACCTACACCTCTCATGGTATAGTCAATTCGTTAAACTACGGAAAACTTTTCTATATGTTCTGTTATATTATCATTTGACCATCTCACAGTGTAGTGGTTAACATACTTGGTTGTCAACCCTAAGGTCTTGGGTTCCAACCCCGACTTTACCAAGAAATTCATTTTCATTTTAAGGTTGCAATGAGGTCCACTCAGCCTTGTCAACCCTTACCTAACAACTATCTGGCCATGTACGTTAACGCGGTGCGGAGCACGTGAACTATCAAGTAGACGAGTAATATGAAACTTGCTGACATCGCCGTGCTCTTATCACCAGGACTCACTACACAAACAAAAGCCAGTGTCTCTGTGCAGATTCAACCCAGCGGTAGTATGCAAGCGTATGTTTGTTTAAAAAGCATCGGTGATATAACTCCAGTGTCACCACAGAGGCCCCGGGTTCGATTTTTTTCTTCTAAAGGTTGCAACAGGGTACACTGGGTCTTGACAGGTAAAACTTTTGGGGTCCTTCGGCTTTTCCCAATTAATTGGGTTCGCCGGAGCCACCCATGCTCATTTTGGTTTTGGCCGGGGATTTCAGGGCGAATGCCCTTCATGACACCACGTGATTTTGAGGTGAAAATTCCACCCCGCTGTCACCGGGATTTCAACCCCAGCCGTCCGGGTAAAGACGAGCAGCTAAGCTACTGCGCCATCACGCTCCCCACTGGTTAGTTATCTATACACACATTAATCCATAATTACCTAATAACAATAATAATAATAATAATAATAATAATAATAATAATCCTCCATACACACGTCCATTAAAGCATGGTTTCACAAAACGCTTATGCTTTTAGGTGTTTAATACCCTTTACCCATGTAACATTACTATTCCCTGTTTTAAGAGTGAAATAATCTATCGAGGTAAAAGCGTATGTCATCACCTATTTTTTAAGTATCACACCTAATTTTAGGATTCTTCGTGTGCAAGATATCGATTGTTCAATTTGTGGTAGTTTTCACCCCCCCCCCCTTACTATTTTTCATCAAAAACAAAAGATCTTAGGTTCAATTATCATTTTTACCCGTCTAACACCTTTTTACCCCCTGTAAAATCACTATTTACTGTTTTAGGGGTGAAATGACATATCCAGGTAAAAGCGTATGTAATGACATATTTTTTAAGCAATCACAACTAATTTTAGGGTTCTCAGTTTCCAAGGTTTCGATTTTTTAATTTGGGGTTGTTTTCACCCCCCTGATATTTTTCATCAGAAACAAAAGAGCTTAGGTTCATTTATCATGTTTGAGTGTTTAACACGTTTTTTCTTCTCGTAGAATGACTATTTACTGTTTTAGGAGTGAAATGACCAATCGAGGTAAAAGCCCATATCATCACCTATTTTTGAGTAATCACACCTAATTTTAGGGTTCTTAGTTTCCAAGATATTGATTTTTCAATTTGGGGGGGGGGGGGGTTGTTTGAAACCCAAAGGGGGACGTAGCCCCAAGTGCTAGGACCCCTCATTCAAATCCCTAGCATTATTGGTTCGCGAGATATTAACAAAAGTGTAGTTAGGCCCTTTTGACAAAAATGAATCATATATTCAAAAACGGGGCGTCACCCCAAGTGCTAGGATACTGCCTATGGCAAAATCCCCCACCAGGGGTTCAGAAAATATTAACAAAAGTGTAATTAGTCCCTTTTGACAAAAGCCGTCAGTGCGCACACATACAAAAAAAATACTATTTCACCCCCGGGTAAGGGTAGTTTTTATTTTGGGGTGGACATACCTCGTCCATAGGAAAGGGGAGTTCACCACGAGTCCTACGACACCCCATATGTTTAAATCCCATTATTGGTTAGCGAGATACTAAAAAGCCGATGACCTATTAGTTTTTGGGTTTATTTAAATAAATATTTTAAAAAATCTCATCTATAAATAATTATTTAAAAAATCCCGCCCTATTACAAAAGCCGCCAAGTTTGTATGCATACAAAAAATACTATTTCACCCCCGAGTAAGGGTAGATTTTATTTTGGGGTGGATATACCCCGTCCATAGACAAGGGGAGTTCACCACAAATCCTACGACCCCATATGTTTAAATCGCATAATTTTTAGCCAGATACTAAAAAGCGGATGACCTATTAGTTTTTTTGGTTCTTAATAAATATTTATAAAAACTCATCTAAAAATAATAATTTATAAAGCCCGCTCTCTTACAAAAGCCCTCAAATGCGCATGCATACAAAAAACACTAATCGCCAAAATGTCAAAAACACACGTTTACCTCAAATTGCGTTTCCAAATGTCACCCATTTTAAAATATAACCTCACCATCAAATAGAGCGGGAAAAATACCATCTAAACGACCCCTCACTCAACCCTAGTCCTCCCCACCACCTAACCTTTTCCCAACATAGCCATACGTATTCAAGCACACACGCGACTTGCAATACTACATACACTAACACACTACTCGCGAATGACCTTTTAGTTTTTGTCTTTTAATTGAATAAAGAGGCTATAGGAAAAAAGGGGGCATCACTACGAGTTCTAGGACACCCTGTATGTTCAAATCCCATTATTGGTTAGCGAGATATCAGGTTCGGGGCCGATAAGAGGAGGGATCAAAAAGAAGTGAGACAGCTTTCCCCTCATCCCACTACGTCCAGGCTCCTAACATTTTTCTTGAATAATTCTGCTTGCCTTCCCCGCTCATTTATTTCTCTGTCATTCCTTCAATTTTCATGCTTCCCAGATACTTGAATCTCTCTACTTTCCTCAATTCTTCCCCACCGATTGTTATTCTCGTTGTGACTCTCTCCTTCTTCCTGGTTGTGATCATCCACTCGCTTTTGCTAATGCTAACCTTCATCCCATATCCATGTACTATTTTTTTTTCAGACATCCAACTGCTCCTGCACGTCCTCCTCCTTGTTTCCCCATATCATCAAATCATCTGCAAACGCCATTACTTTCATCCTTCTTTCGCCACTCTGGTCATTAAATCGTCCATCACTACAATGAAGAGTAGCAGTTAAAATGAAATTCCTTCCTCAAGCCATTCTTCTGTTCCAGCCAATCTGATCTCTCTCCACCTACTTTCACACAGCTTATGCGTCCATTGTACATTTCCCTTATCCTTCATATAGTCTGCTTTCCTACTCTCTTCTCCAAAGCCTTCCATACCTTACTTCTACGTACACTATCATATGCTTTTTCAATGACCAGGAAGGCCATCAGTAGATCTATTCCATATTCATAATGTTTTTCCTGCAACTGGCTTACAGCAAAAATTTGATCTACTGTGGACCTTCCTGCTCGAAAGCCATATTGTTATTCTCTCATCTTTCCTTCTATTTTTGCCCGAATTCTCATTTCCAAAACTTTCTCAAAGATCTTCGCACAATGGCTCATCAATGTAATCCCCCGATAATTCTTGCACTCCTTTCTGCTACCTTTCTTGAAGATTGGGACAATTATTCCCTTCTTCCAGTCCTCAGGGGTCCTCCTCTCTTTCCATACAGCCCTCATTACTCGATATAGCCATTGCTTCCCCACCTCTCCTGCCACTCTCAGCATCTCTACACATATCTCGTCCAGACCTGGTGCCTTCCCTCCTTTCATCTTCCTCACTGCGTCCTCCTCTTTCCTCTATGTTAAGTCCTCTTCTGTTCCCAGTTCCTCTATTTCTTCATCAGGATCACCATTTGGGTTCAAGAGTTCTTCAAAGTACTCCCTCCACATGATCTTGAGTTCATCCTAATTCCCTACTTCTCGACCACTTAGTCCGTCATATCATTCCTCCTCTTACTTAAAAAAAATTCATTTTTTTTCATATAGGACCTTTTTGGTCCCTTCACTATCCTCCTCCATCATCCTTGTCCACTCTTCCATCCACTTTCTTCTCTCCTCAGCCACCACTCTTTTCACTTCCTTCTTTCGTTTTTGATACTCTTTTCTTGTCTCTATTGTCCTATTTTGGAACCACACCCTAATGGCTCTATTCTTCTTCTGCACTATATCTTTTGTTTCCTGATTCCACCATGGAGTTTCTTTCCATCTCTTCTTGTTGCTTGTCCTTCCACATATTGCTTCTGCCGCCCTTACTAGTGTCCTCTTGAATCTACCCCATTCCTCTTCTACTGTCTTCGGTTCATCATTTGGAATGCTTTCCTTCACTATTCTTAGGTATTCTACCCTGTTTTCTTCACCTCTCAACTTTCATACCCTTATCCGTCTAACCTGATTTTCTGTCCCTTTCTTATCCTTGGTCCCTCTCAGGTTCATTACCAACAGTCGGTGGTCACTCTCCAAGGCCTATGATGGAATTACCTTGATGTCTATGATGTTTCTATTCATATCACTATCGTACAGGATATAGTCAACTGCCGACTTTCTAGTCAGGTCATTGCTATACCAGGTAATCTTGTGGCTCTCTCTCTTATTGAACCAGGAGTTTCCCACCAACAAGCCATTCCTTTTACAACAATCCAACTATCTTTCACCTTCCTCATTTCGACTGCCCCAATGCTCTGGTCAAAGCACATTTTCATACCCTTATCTTTCCCTTCAAACATGCCCATTTAAATCTTCCATTAGGCTATAATCAAATTCTTTCCTCCCACCTGTTTCTGCATTTCCTCTTCAAACTCTTGTTTCTCTTCAGCAGTGCAGCCTACCTGTGGGGCATACACTATTAGTACCTCCACAGACTTTCTTTTCAGTGATATTTTTACCTTCATCATCCTGTCACTAATTCTCACTTCTTCTACCGGGTGAGTTAGCCGAGGTCGTTGCGGCATGACTGTTGGCAGTCGCTCACATCCGGGAGGCGAGGAGGTTGGAATCCCGCCGCCGGCAACCTTGAAGATGGTCTTCTGTGGTTTCCCATCTTCCTTCCAGGCAAATGCCGGGGTTGGTCCCTAACTATAGGCCACAGCCGCTACCTTCCAACTCCTCGACCGTCCCTTCCAACTTTCCTCCCCAACGGTACTTGTAGCTCACCCATTGGTTGTCCGTCTCGAAGCAGCTACAAAACTGGCGAGCCGAACATGTCCTCGGACACTCCCGGCACTAAAAGCCATACGCTAAAAAAAAAACACTTCTTCTTTTAATCCATCTCTCACTACTACCCCCACTCCATTCCTCTTTCCTTCCCCATTCCTACTCCAATATAATCTAGAGCCTTTTCTCAATTCTCTCTTTCCTTCTCCCTTCCACCTAGTTTCTGCCAGCCCCAGCAGATCCAACGTCCTTCTTTCCATCATATCCAACATCTTCTCCACCGTCCCAGTCAATGTTTGTACATTCAGCGTTCCGAATCGTAGTCCGTGATCACATCCAAGTGGTCGACCATTGTATCCGTCCTGTCCGAGGCCCGTTCCCTTCTTGAAAGCAAGTGTCTTATCCACTACTGGCTTGCTGGGCCTATCGTAGCTTCACCAGAGCCCGTTAGCCGTCACTTTTCAGGGTTCCTATAGGACCTTCACAGCTACCATAATACAATTTGGTATTAAAATATGAAGTTCAATTTCTGAACATTCTTTGCGAAATCACCCTGTCCTTTCTTTTCTTGACATTGTTAAAAAATTAATGAACCACAGTTTCCAATAAGTAACTTAACACAGTAATACAACTTAAATTCGCTTTACAAAATAACACTATACCACTATCACTCACGCGCGGATGCAAAGAGAATGGTGACTGGCAAGTGGTGTATTTATAAAAGTGATGAGGGAAAAATGTGCCGCGTCCGTGACAATGACTCCCCTCTGGCTAACCGAGTTATTAATTATTGTTGTTTTAAGGGTCGGAACAGCAAGGTTTGCTCATTGAGTAAGTGGTAAGTTTAGGTAACTCAAAACAATTTACACGAGTAAAACAGTTCTCAAATCCAATCGTCTGTTATCAATCAAAGCTGTTACAATAATTTCCATAAATATAGAAGTATTATCAGTAGAGAAAGAAGTACTACTATCCGATATGTGTAAGACAAAGAACTGTGATCTCCTGCTCATCCAGGAAACTCATAGAGGTCCGAACAACAGAAGGTCAAAGATAAATGGAATGACTTTAATCACTGAGAGACCCAGTGCACAGTATGGCAGTGCAATATTTGCTAAACCAGGCCTGAATATCTCGTCTGCAAACTTAACTGTAGATAACGACACAGAAATACTGACTGCAGCAACAGAGTCTTATAGAGTAACATCCATGTACAAACATCCAAATAATGCATTTAATTTCAAAGAACCAGATAATTTCTATTCGCAACCAGTGAAGTTAGTCATGGGAGACTTTAACTGCCACAGTATATCATGGGGTTACAGAGAAACAGACCAGAGTGGAGAAGACCTTGAAAACTGGGCAGAATGCGCGGGCCTGAAGCTAATACACGATCCAAAGCTACCATACTCTTTCAGGAGTGGAAGATGGGGCCGTGGATATAACCCAGATAATATCTTTGCAAGTGAAAATATTGCCCACCAAGTGAAGAAAGAAATGGGAGACCCAATTCCAAGGACACAACATTGAGCAATTATCTGCACTATAGAAGCAGTCATCAAACCCAAGTATACCGGTACTACCTTCCAGAGAAGGTTTAACTTCAAACGAGCACAATGGGATAAACTCTCTGAGGAACTTGACTCCAAAATCCTTGAACTGGACCCTTCTCCAGAGAAATATGACTCCTTTATAAAGCTGGTCAAAGCTGTCTCACGTAGGTACATACCTCGTGGATGTAGAACAACTTATATACAGGGACTTGTTAGTTAGTTGTTATTGTTTTAAGGGGCGGAATATACAGGGACTGGACAAAGATACAAAAACACTTATGAATAAATATGAACACCTCTTTGAAGATGACCCATTTTCTGAAGAAACAATACAGGCTGGTGAAGACCTGATACTAGCCATATCAGCTACAAGGAAAGAAAAATGGTGTGATCTCATGTTGCAACTTGATATGAAACAAAACAGTAGAAAGGCATGGCAATTGCTGAAGAACCTTGGAAACGAGCCAACAACTACTCCCTCGGCCATTCCTGATATAGCACCTAACCAGATAGCGCAGCGGCTATTGTTGAATGGCAAAGTTAATAAAAAAATCCGCAACTCCAAAGATCCAGAGAATTACTGAGGATAATAACTATATTGGCACAGATTTCTCACTGGAAGAATTAGAAACCGCAATATGCTCAATGAAGAACAATAAAGCCGCTGGATTAGATGACTTGAGGATGGAACAAATAAAAATGTTTGGACCAGCAACCAGGAAGTGGATCCTAGATATGATGAACACCTGTGTCTCAAGATTGCAAATACCAAAGATCTGGAGAAAAACCAAAGTTGTGGCCCTACTGAAACCTGGGAAACAGCCAACAGATGCCAAAAACTTCCGACCGGTATCACTCCTATGCCATCTCTATAAAGTTCTAGAGAGAATGATCCTCAATCGAATCTCGGACCAAGTTGACAAAACTCTGATTAGAGAACAATCGGGCTTTCGTCCCGGGAGGTCGTGTTGTGGACAGATCTTGAACCTGACACAACACATAGAAGATGAATATGAACGCGGGCAGATCACCGGTGTCGCCTTTGTTGACCTTACTGCGGCATATGACACCATCAATCACAGGACTCGATTAACGAAGATATATGCCATCACGAAAGACTTCCACCTAAAACAGTTTATAAGATGTCTGCTACAAAACAGACGTTTCTTTGTTATCCTACAAAACAAAAGGAGCCGATGGAGGACACAGAAAAATGGTATCCCACAAGGAAGTGTGCTACCCCACTGTTGTTTAATATGTACACTAATGACCAGCCAATTAATCCTGTCACAAAATCTTTCATTTACGCAGATGACACAGCAATTGCTGCCCAAGGGACAACTTTTGAGGAGGTGGAAGGGAAACTCACAACAGGTCTTAAAGCACTATATGCCTATTATGATAACAATTACTTGAAGCCAAACCCTTCCAAAACACAAGTGTGTGCATTCCACTTACGGAACAGAGAGGCTTGGAGGAAACTGAGAATAACCTGGAGAGGTCAACAACTAACCCACTGTGACACCCCAAAATACCTGGGAATAAAGTTGGACCGTTCCCTCACCTTCAAAGACCATTGCACAGATACAAAAATGAAAGTTTGTGCTAGGAATAACATTATTAGGAAACTGACCGGCAACAACTGGGGAGCACATCCAGATGTCCTCCGCACATCCGCCCTCTCTCTGTGCTTCTCCGCTGCTGAATATGCAGCACCTGTATGGCACAACTCCAGCCAAGCCAAACAGGTAAATATTGCCCTAAATGAAACAGGACGGATTGTAACAGGCTGCCTGCGGGCAACCCCTGTTAACAAAATATACCACCTAATGGGCGTAGCACCTCCTGATATCCGAAGAAGAACGGCAGCTGAAATAGAAAGAAAGAAGCAGGAGACGGACCCAAGACACCCCCTATTTGGAAGTGAACATCAACTACCAAGACTGAAATCGAGAAAAAGTTTCCTCCAGACGACACAACCAATTCAGACACCACCTGCAAACCGTCGGATACAACTCTGGCGTAGCTCATCATCAGAGAAATATTGGGACAACCCCAAAGAAGAACTTGCTGCAGGCCATCACCTCCCATACGAGACATGGAAGGTCCTTAATAGACTGAGGACTGGAGTATCTCGGTGTAAGGTGAACATGAAGAAATGGGGATTCATCTCAGAGGACGAACTATGTGAGTGTGGTGAACATCAAGACCACCAGTACCTACTCAACTGCAGGAAACTATCAGAACCTGTCTCCATGGACGATCTGGTAACCGCCAGTGATAAGGCAGTTCGTGCAGCGGAATTCTGGGCATCACATAGAATATAAAGATGCACTTATACTTTGTTATCTTTGTATATATATATAATATGTTATGTTCTGGACACGCATAAATAAAAATCAAAAGATTGGTTCCATTCAAAATTAAAACTCAACGAATTTCATAATTTAATAATTTTCTCTGGGAGGGATTGATCCCCCTAATCACCCTCCGCAGTTACGCCATGGAATATGCTGTTGAATCAGACAAGAAAGCTTGCTGCAGTGGCAACGAATACCATACGCCAGGCATTCTATCCAGACGACGTTCGGACCTTTACAAGGCCAGTTGAGGATTTGGGGTGTTACCAAAATGTAAAGTGGATCGGTATATCATCATTCTTCGGCAATACAGGTACTGTAATTCATGAACACGTACCCACGCAAGAAAAAAGGTGACTCCTTTTAGAACTGCCTTATTTCAGAGAAACTTCTTTTCTTACAGAAAATCCTGAAAACATACCATACACTATGCTGGAGGAATATCAATGCTTTTTTAATTGATGATGATGATTTTTAGGGGCTTTGAGTCATGTCATCGCGTGTACTTAGGTGTGTGTGGAATTTGTCTGATGACCTCCTTATTGTGGTGGCTGTATTGGTGTGCGTATTTGTAATTTAGATGAGGATTGGGAAGGAGGCAGCCGTGTCGTTAATTTAGGTACCACTTGCTGGTGTAGATGTGGGAAACAACGGAAAACCACTTCTAACGTGGCTGAGGTGACAAAACGAACTCGCCTCCTTTTAGTTCTGTCTCACGAGTCTGAGTGAATTCCATTCCAACCCTCAGTACAGAATTATATTTCTTGGCAGAGCTGGGAATTGAACCCGAATTTCAGGAGCGACAGCCAAAAATGATAGCCACTGCGCGACGAGGTGGTCAACTTCAATGCATGGGGACAGAAATAAATAGATTAACGTAAATTTATGGGAATAAAGGAAATAACTGCGCTTCTGAACAAATTAACATAGGGTATATAATAAGCCAAATTACTTAATTATTTCATGTACCGGTACCGTATCTAACTTCATAGATTACAGTACGTTTTCTCGTTCAAATCCCGTATGGAGTATGTTTTTGTTTTAGTAATGATGCCGCCTAATAAATGTATGCAATATAAACCGATATAGTACAATATATTGGTTTATAATCTCTTGTCAATACGGGCCATGGCTGAATCTAAGGTAGAAGGAAATGTATGCAAAGAAAACAACAATCAACCAATAAATTAGTCAGTTAATCAATAATACATAGTGTTCGAACTGGCAAACAGAAATAAATAGGGACAGTAATACCCATGTTACTTCACCCATAGTACCTAGGATACCTTATTCATTTCTAGCCCGGGAAATAATTTCCTGTTCAAATTACTTGTTATTGTACCACACTTTATATAAATCATCGGCAGAGTTCTGTACGGCGCGTGGAGTAGTGGATATTACTGTTGGCTACCACCAGAAGGCCCGGGTTCAATTTCACAGCTCTGCGAATAAATATCATTCCGGCAAAACAAGCAATTAAATGAAATAACTGCAACGGAGTTTTTTTTATAGAATCCTTGGCTCTCGACAGTACAATAGCTAAGAGGTAAGAAATTAATCAATCCAGGTCGATAATAATAATAATAATAAACGGGGCTGCCTTAACAGATTTTCTTGTAAAATCTATTGACCGCTCCTTCATGCAGTGAAGTTATTAACATCCAGTAGGCCTATTACTACCGCCACAACACAAGTATTGAGGGGGAAATTGAACGAACTCACAGCTACCAACACTTCAGTTACGTGGGATGCAATTCTAAGACCCACGTTACTTCACTGTTGTAAGAACGAAATAGTCCTCGTCTAAAATGTTGCATTATATTAAAATAATTTTAATTTTACGTCTTGAAATAACAAACAAATTCATGAATTATGTCTTCAAATAACAGACGAGTGCATGCAATATTATTTTATTCTTAGCGTATGCCAGCATGGGGAGTTGATAGCGCATGCGCAGAGAGAGCCTCGGACTCTGCCGGGCTGAAACAGTCCCTCCCACACTCCTCACCTCGCAGACTGCCATCCGTCAGAGTGATCCCCTTGCGTCTGCCCCCCGCACCATTACGTTATCTTTTACGACGGCGAGTTGAGAGTCTCAACTATACATGCACCCGAAAACATTGACCCGTGAACTGCACACCAGAAATATTTACCGTAGTTTGTTAGTACCGAACGTAATCCTTCATACTGAGAATGTTTAGACTTCTACAATGAAAAGCAATTCTCTTAATATTACTAGTACATTTTTCACATAAGATTTGGAATAAAACAATATTTTACCATCATTCTCTAGGAAGGGCTGCGTCCGAGAGTCCTGATAGGCCTGGTTCGCCACTGCTGAGGACGTACGCGCCACACTCTAGATACTGTCGGATGTTCACCAATGCGACCATTTATAAGGAACTCAGAGCAATCTGCCCATGAAGGAGTTTGTTTCGGGGGATGGGGATCACCTTTACTATGCGTTAAGGACAGAGTACTCGTAGCGATCAGCTGGAGAAACGTGCACATAAATAGAAGCTAGGCTAGACCCTACCACTGCGCCAGAGGAGATGTTATAGAGTTATTCAGCTGCAATTTATCGATACATATACTACATTCCTGAATAGAGGTCACTTGATCACACGTGGCTCATGCTAGGTTTAGCTTGCGGTACAGAATTTTCTCCGAATTCCACTCTTCCTTTCGTAGTATGTTTATGTATGAGATCTTATGATTCTTTTGCCGTTGATATTAAGATAAGGAATAAGAATACTGACTGGAAACTTGACTGAAAAATAAAGATAAATGGAACAGGAAAAAAAATGCCGCACACATGTAGTATTCCAAAGCCACCTTGATGCAAGAACTGACTATACATGGGTCTGGCTGCGTGGCTCAGGGGTAACGTTCTCGCTTGCTGAGCCCAAGGTTGCAGGTTCGAAACCTGGCGCAGTCAGCTGGCATTTGAGGGTGCGCAAATGCGAGGGAGCCGTGTCAGTAGATTTACTGGCACGTTAAAGATCCCCTTCGGGGCAAAATTCCGGCACCCCGGCGTCTCTAAAAGCCAGTGTAGTTAAAAGGGACGTAAAACCAATAACATTATTATATGACTATACATGGAGGCAAAGAATGTAAGTGACCGAAGGATCTAGGAAAGTTTTGACTAGAGCTTGTAGATACAGACTAGCGGGGCTAACGAAGCGACCTGAATACTCACAACCGCTAACGATCATCACCGGTCTAGACAATTAGGCTTTTTACACGAAATCCCGTTAGTTACTCAACTGCTCACACAGCGCTGTCAACCCAGCATAGCATGACAAATACTTACGACACTCTTTTTTCATTATAATCTCCACAATATCAAAATGCAAATTATATCACAAAATAAAATAGCGTGATATTAAATCTGAGAGAAACTAGACATATCTTGCACCTTATTAAAATAGAAGTCCATTAGGTTCACTCTTTTTTTTATAAAACTTAATGAACTTTCCTGATGAGTGGTTAGTACAGAAGTAATTTGGAAACAGCCGGTATTTCGGCTTGTGCAATAATATCCGTAATCGGTGATCTCTGCAATGACGCTGGCAAGTCGTTGCTGCGGTTAGGTTAATGAGTGGAGAGGATTAGAGTTCTGAGAAATGCAATCCAAACATTTCATACAAGAATTTCGTTCCACTGTGCATACAACGTAACCCGGACTTGCAGTTTTCATTGTCGGCAAAGGTATTGCTGAAATTGTAATTTGATGACAGTTGATGTTAAAGGGCCTAACACCGAAGTTATCGGCCTCTAATATTTTGGGGTGAAAATGAAATATGATGATGAAATGAACACTAGAACTAAAACTAACTCCAACTTACAACTAACGGATTAGCAGAAGAAAGGGACAAAAAGGAAGGAATAAGGGCAATAAAATATAGGTAAAAAAAATGCCCTCAACCCTCGAAAAGTGAAAATTTGTCGTATTTGGAAGGATGTAGAGCCATGAAAGGCAGATAAAAAGGAAAATAGGAGAAAGTCCGCCCCAGACTCACTGGAAAAAGGAAAACACAGATCTAGCTCAGGTATCCTCCCGAGCTCAACAGCCGTGAACCCTTGAGTGTGTAGCACTATCCAGGGCGCACCTTCAGTGGTGGGGCTACACACACCCTGCCTCCTTTATGACCTTGTGCTGAAGGCAGGAGATATGATGAAAAGAAAACAAGAGGTCTGACCGTTTGAAGAAACAGTATGACATACTGGATTTGAGCAGCGGCGTTCAAACCATAGTTTATACTCTTAATATACCCCTGCATTTTTCAATTCCATCAGCAAACACTCCAAACAACGTAGGCATTCAGTATATTAATACCGACTACTTAAAATAATTGAAACTGAAACAACACTTCGTTGTTCTAAACCAGGGCCATCCAGTCACTGCGCTCTGAGAGCGCGGCAACGCTCGGGGAGCACTGGGCAGTCGGACTAGCGCTCCTTCCCCTACCACCACTACACTGCGGCAGGGGAGGAGACCTGAGACAGACGGATGATGTTCCGACCGCGCTGACAAGATAAATACGTATAGTTGTGCGGTCGACGGCTTTTGTGGGATTGTTGACATCATATTGATAGGGCTGTTTTGCCAGAAAATATACCTCACATAGGCCTACAGAGTGAGATTTTTTCTAATTTCTCAACTAGCTCCATAGGACGAACACATGCCACTGCGTCAATTAGGCACTCATTGATTAAATTCCCTTCCACGAAGGGTTTCCCAGCTTTGGCAATTCGCATGGAACATTTGTAGCTTGCTCGTAAATTGAGTGCACCATCCTCACTCTCCTTTATCTTCTGTTGGACAGAAATAAGGCAAGTAACAATTTTAGTGTTCTTTAGTTAATTAAGTCATGTGTTTGTTTTTAAACAAGCATTTTAAAATTAAAACAATAATACTTACAGAAAAGTGCTGATTGAAATTTTCTTTCAATTCTTCAAACTTCGATTGGCGACTGGTATCTGTCAAATCACCGTAACCATCCCTGTGATTGGCACTGCAGTGCCGTTCCAAATTGTGTTTCTTTAAATATATTAAATCTCGGTGGCACACTAAATATTTGGAAGCTGTACAGAAAAATGGGCTGCTGCTTCGCCACTCCTCTTTTTAAATATGATGTTTAGTCATGACCACTGCGAAACTGACTTACTTACACGCTGTCAACAAGGCGCATTGGACTAGACTAGCGACTAGACGCGCTTAGCCAGCCAAGCCCCTCCCACACCTAACGAAACTACCTTCCATCAAAGCGCTCGGATCACTGGCTTAGAGCGCGGACGGAGCGCTGTGTGGATGGCCCTGTTCTAAACGTATCACTGTGGAAACACATTTGATAAACCTACTGCACAGCTGTTTATTAACTGCGCCTATATATGGGTTGAGAGTGCGCTCTGTCGGCAACTAGAGGAAATTCTTCAATTACAAATTATGCATGGGTTCTAACTGGGAATGTCAAGGCTGGCATCCCCCTTCACGTTCTTTTGACACACACCGAGACAGACCAGCGGGGCAAACCGAACGTATATACCCGAAACTTCACAACCAAGACCGATCATTAGGGCTAGGATTTTTATGTAAGTACCGTGCATATTCTTTCCCTTTGCTTATACATAACTAAAAATGATAAAATGTCCATGAATTAGAACATTTGCTACCATATAATTACATTTTATTGTTACATATTTGATCAAAATGACATTTGTTTACATTTGTTTGCGGCAAGATGGCGTCACAGTGAAAGTGTAGTGAAATAGCAGCTAGTTAAAATATTTTATATTAGTGGTAAAATATTATAACAGAGGTATAAAATCTATAAAGTTACTTTCCTTAGGTCAAGTGAAATATAATAATACTTGTATTGCAGCCAAATGGCCAAACAAAAACAAAAGGAAAATTCAATTACAATACAAATTATTCAAGCAATTTCAATTTTGCATTCTGGTGCCTTGGTTTGCATATTATGTAATTGATTGGGTTCTCTTTTTGCACAATTCTATGTGATAGCGTCCACATGTTTGTTCACATAAGTTGCACTCACACGTCTCAGCTGGCTCATGATATGATGTGTTCACACAGATGAGATGATGAAATCCGTGTACCGCCATTCTGGTAAACACGTGCCTCATCTCAAAGCTTGATGTAGCCCATGTCCGATCTACCATGGCCCCCGTTCCATAAAACTCTGCGGGTATTTCTTCCCTTTTTGCTTTTAATGTTGATAAAAGATTTTCCGAGGCTCGAGTGCTGGGAAGAGTCAAAAGTGTTCTTAAGTCCTCGATAAGGAACGTTTCTCTTGCGAGGAGGTAGACGAGTCTGGAACGTGTAGTCTTTGACACTCCTAGTGCTCTTTTGATGTATAATGCTTTTACCCGTTCTAATTCGGATAGGTTCTTTTCGGTGAGGTGCGACCATATGACTTCTATCCCATACGTTAATATGGGCATTATTTTAACTCTGAAGAGCATCATTGCTGCTTCTAAGTTGAGGGATTTAATGTAGCCGATCTCGTGCATCGCCCTTGCTGCTTGCGTTGCTTTCTCAGTTATATGTTTCGTGAAACATTTGGCGCTTGTTTGCAGCGTGATGCCTAGATATTTAAAATCTTTAGCGACGTTTATTGTCGACTTTTTGATGCATATTTCCGCCAATGCTGGAGCATTTCCTCCTGGTATAAAGACCATCATTTCTGTCTTAGATATGTTGATCTCGAACTCATGCTTGGTGCACCATTTGTCTATATCATTTATAGTGTCCTGAAGTTTAATAATGTCTGTTGATCCAACCACTATATCGTCGGCGTACGAGTATGCAACTATGTTCTCTCTTTTGGTTATTCGCATTAGATCTCCTGCTGATAGAATGAATAGTAGAGGGCTTAGTGGATCTCCCTGCAGTACTCCGTTTGTTTGGAGTATCGGCTCTGAGACTGAAAGATTGTCCGAAACTCTTACTTTGTTCCATTGGAGTATGGAGCTTATACTTCTCATCCATATATTGTTTTTGCCTAGAGTCTCTTCTAGTTTCTTTATCACCAAATTCCTGTTCACCAAATCAAAGGCCTTAGTAAAATCTATGAAAATGGCGTAAAACTTTTCCTTTCTGTTAAGGGCTTCCCAGATGTCATTTAACAGCAGTTCTATTGCAGTTAGAGTCGATCCTCCTTTTCTGAAACCGAATTGGTTTTCCGGAAGATGTTCGTTGATTGTTTCTTTTATTCTCTCAGTTATTATTTTTGTAAATACCTCTGTATTTATTGGGGTCTTTGGGATCTCCTTTTCCTTTATACAGCATTTTGATTATTGATTCTTTCCACCTATCTGGTATTGATGCTGTCTCTACGCATTTATTATATAGTTTCGTCCAAATAGGAACTAGTAGATGGAAAGTGTCCTTTATATATTCACTATATAGCCCGTCTGGTCCTGCAGCTTTTCTGTTCTTTGTTCCTGCGATGATGAATTGGATCTCACTATCAGTCAGTGGGGCCCATTCTGTTGGTAATTGCAGGCCGTTCTCCTGTGTGGGTTTTGGTGTATCTTTTATTCCTTCTCTGTTAAGAATGCTACTGAAGTGGGATTTCCATTCATCCATGTTTATATAGTGCGTCTGCGCTTGCTTCCTTGGACGTAGTGCAATATACGGATCTCCTGTAGCTTCTTCTACTATTCGTTTGCTTTCTTCTTCCCAATAAATCCTCTTCTTCTCTCTTAGTAGCTGCTAGTAACAACTTCTCTTCTTGTTGTACTCTTGGGTGAGTGTATGATTCGCAATGTTCAATCTTAGCTGGTGTAGGCTGTCCAGTACCTCTTTCCTTGACAAATAGCATTCCTGGTCGAACCATTGTTTTGCTTTTCTCTTCATCCTAGGGCTTGCGGCTTGTGTTAGAAGTTCTTCTATAGCTTGCACCGCTTCCTCCAATCTTGAGTCTTCTATTAATGATTCTATTTGTTCTATCTGTTCTGATCGTTCTTCTACCTTCCGGACGTCTATTTTCCTCGAGAGTTGTTGTTTTACTTCGATTTGTATTTCCTTCCATTCTCCTTGAAGCTTTATTTCCATTGGTATATGTTTTCGTAATGGTGTGTGATGTGCTGTCCAAAGAGGGGTTATTTCCCCTTTTATTTGGCCTCTTATCAATGCGATATCTATTGTGCTTTTGCCATTGTGGCAAATATATGTTGGTACAGTGCTATTGTTTAATAGGCGGAGGCCTTCTTCATGCAACTGTTCCATGACTAGTTTAGTTTTGTAGTTTTCTATATAAAGCCTGCAATTTAGGTCTCCTGCGATGATTAGAGGTTTGTCCTGCTTACTTTCTATGATTAGTTGGCCTAACTCATCTATTATATCCATAGCAGTTGTGTTCGGTTGAAAGTAAGCCGAAATAATTGTAATATATTTCGTCTCAATTAGCATGGTGTGATCTTGCTTGATGGTCAAGATTATTGGGGTGAGCCACGGCTTGAGGAGAACGGTTAGTCCTCCTTTCGGTCTACCTCTTCCCCCTTGCTTCGCATGCAGATGTATACTATAGTATTTCGCATGCTGCCATTGATCCATGAGGAAAGTTTCCGTTAGTATTATTATGTCAAATCCTTCCAGACAGTCTGTTGGTGCCATACTCGTTGCATTTTTTAAACCTTCTATATTCCATAGCATCTTGATACTTTTTCGTCTTTCCTTCTCTCTGTACTTCGTGTTCTTGTTCTCTGACTGGCTCGTACCTGTCTTATTCGAGCGATACCCCTGGGTCCCGCCGAAAGAACCGAAAGCGACTGATCGTTATTCCTGCTGGCCAGAAATTTGTATCATTTACTATTTCTAGGTACTTTAGAGGTATTCCTACCTTGAAAAATTTCGTGTTATATCTCGATAACATTTCCTCGCAAATAACGTTTCCTGCGATTTCCTTCCTGGCAAGGAATTCCTTTATTGCCTCTATTGTGGTTTCCGGTCTTATTCTTCCCACGAAAAGCCAAGCCATTTTGTCTACAGCTTGTAAATATTCATCTCCTGATCCAGTGCCGGTCATAGTAGCTTGTTTCCGCGCCGGCCATCGTTTCCTTCTCTGGGATACCAGCCTCCATTGCTCTTCAGTTGTTGAACCCGTTGACCTTACCTGTTCTTGATTTTGGATCGATCCGCTTGTTTGCAAATGGAGAGTAATCTTCCTTTGTGGTGCAGTTCTCAATTCTTTCACCCTCCCCCATGATGGCGTTGGGTCCCTTACAAAAATTGGCGTAAGACGGACGCTTCTCTGTGAGGTTGGCAGTATGCAGTTTCGCATTTCCTTGTTGTAGATTTGAGTCATGTTGCTTTGTGATTGCAATTTCCTCTTTAATCATCTTCCTGATATTTTGTGTGAAGTTTTCCATCATTACTTTCATTTGTTGGGTTACATTTTCCATGATTTTGTCTTCCGGTGCCTCGAATGTCTTAGCGATCTGGTCGTTCGGCAGTATCCCGGTAGATGTCGGTATAATATGGTGGCTGCCGCTTGTTGCTGCATTTGTGCTGTCAATAAATGTCTCTGCGTTCCGATCATTCGACAGTTCTCCGGCAGGTATCGGTAAAAGCTGGTTGTCACTTTCACTTCCCCAACTAGGCGTAGCGCTGCTGTTGCTTCGAGTTGCCTGTGTTACGCCATCAGATGGTGCTAGTTGTCCTTCTGTCCTGCTATCTATCATAGAGTAATCTATGCTTTCTGTTATCCCTTCTGCCTTATTCTTTTCTTCTTCCATAACCTCATCTTGCAATTTTTTGTTATGCCCATTCTCATGTTCTACAATACATTTCAGAGTGTTAAAACAGTCTCTAATGACACTCACCGCTTGATGAATGTCTTCTTTCTTATCTTTCGTAAGGTATCCTCTTTCTTCCGCGATATTCAATAAACATTTCAGAGCATGAGCAACACGCACTTCTAAGTCTTCCGCCATGTTCCTATATCGGAGTTCTCAAGTGAAATATGGAATATTGATAGTATTTAGAAATTCTTATTGATAATTTAATAAACTTAAACTAAGTTGTGGGAACGTGTATACAAAGATTCGGTGACTTCTTCAATCACTGTTTGAACCAAGTAGAGAAGTGGTGCTTTCACGAGATTTCACCCGATTGGAAGATATACGTATTTCACATTCTTCTTTATTGGTAGGTAATAAGATTAATTCATTTAGGTAATAATAATTAAAATAAATTTAGTGTAATTTGGTATAAACATCTAGGCTAACTAAGATCTCTAGGATGTCGCCAGTTAACAGTGTTAGTGTCTCGTCAGGTAGTGTAACCGTTACGGATTTATGCTCGTCGTACAAAATAAAAGTAAAAGATGCAAATAAAATAATCACAATATCCCAGGTAAAATTGAGTGAGGAGAAAATTGAAACCGATTGTCGTAATGTAGGCCTACCGGTACCGTCATGCGAATGTCATAACCTGAGAAACGAACTGTCCTCAAAAGATGAAATTATAAAGCTGCTAAAGGAAGATATTGCTAAGTTAATGGAGGAGTTGAATAAATTAAAAGGAAACAGAGAGGAAAGCAAGGAAACTTGGTCGACAGTAGTTGCTGGTAGTGTAAGATTGAATAAGCTTAGGCCAGTACATGTAACTGAAATTCCCGTTTCAAATTCATTTGGAGCGCTCGTCGAAGAAAATGATGACTTTCTTCAAGAAGAAAAGAAGAAAGTGATAAAGAGAAATCCAGGAAGATGCGGATACTTGCGGATAGTCACGGGCGAGATGTAGCAGCAAGCGTATTGGAGAGAAGCGGAGAAATGGAGGTCACTTCGACAGTAAAACCAGGAGATCCCATTGCAGCGGTCACGAACGGGATGGTAGGAGAGTGTGCGACCCTCACTTCATAGGACTATGCAGTAATCATCGCTGGTGCAAACGACGTCTACATAAACGAGAGTAAAAAGGTAATCAAAGATTTAAAGGGTACATTGCCATCCATGCATGACACAAATGTCATTATTGTAAACATTCCGCAGAGATACGATTTAATTCCAAAATCATGTGTAAATGTAGAAATAGAGGCTACAAATGGAAAAATTCGTAAAATTTGTAAGAGTTTCCCAAATGTCCAAATTATAGATGTAAGTAAATTAGACAGGAAGTTCCACACTCGACATGGCCTACATTTAAATAGGTTAGGAAAAGAGTATCTTAGTGATGAAATCTGCAAAATTGTAAATTCAAATGTTAAGAATAGTTCAACAGTAATATCTTTAGAGTGGAAGCAGGGAAACTTGTAAAAGAAGCCAAACGTGAGGTTTGGCATTCAGAGCTTTCGATGTCAAATTTAACTGAGTGCAACAATGGTATTTCGGATTTGTCAAGCAACAATATTAATAACAATGATAATAATAATGTAAATAAATCACCAACACAAGCTTGCAAAAGTAACAAATTTAAAATTTACCACCAGAATGTTCAGTCTCTCTATAATAAAATTGATTACATAAATCTAATGCTTAAAAATGAACTTAAAGACATCTCAGCACTATGTATTTCAGAACATTGGCTGAAAGAGGAACAACTCGAATTAATTCAATTCCCAGGGTTTATACTAGCATGTAAATACTCTAGATCTAATATTAGCCATGGTGGTACTTGTATCTTCTTAAGAAATAATTTAGATCATGAACAGTTAACAGCTTATGATTATCTAATTATGGAACAAGATTTTGTATTCTCTGCCGTAAAAAAACAGCAGTTTAAGTTAATAATTGTATGCGTATACCGTTCTCCGTCAGGAAAGTGTCGTTTATTTATAGATAAATTAGAATTGTTGGTACTCAATAACATGAGCAAAGTAAATTTCGATATAATAATTTGTGGGGATGTAAATGCGGATTTCTTAAAATGTGATAGAAATTGTGAATTATTAACAGAGTTACTAATTTCCTATGGACTGAAACCTACAGTAAATACCCCAACAAGAATAACAAAATTTAGTAAAACCACTTCTGATCAAATTTTTATAAATACAGATAAATATCTCCGTTCATTAGAAGTCTATTGGCCGGGTTTTAGTGACCACCATGGACAAATACTGAGTTTTGAAGTACCCGAAACAATCAATAATAATGATAATGGAATACAATCAAAGTGCAGGTCATTCACTGAGACAAATGTTACATATTTCAATGACTTATTAAATAAGGAAACATGGTCAGAAATTGATAAACTAGAAAATGTAAATGATAAATTTAATGCATTTAACAGTACCTTAAAATACTATTTTGAAATAGCATTCCCCTTTAAACAAAGAACTATTCAAAATAACAAACCTAGCAATTGGATAACAACAGGGATTATAAATTCATGTCAAAGAAAGAAATAAATTTCTACACAAATTATATAAAAAATACCACACAACACCTGAATTCAATTTATACTACAAAAATTATACTAGCATATTAAATAAGGTAATAAGACTAGCAAGAAAAATGCATAATGATAATTTTATTTCTCAATCATCTAATAAAAACAGGGCTATGTGGTCCGTGATAAAGAAAGAAACTGGAAAAATCTGCTAAAATACAAAGGAACATTACACTGACCAGAAATAATAAAGTGATTAATAATCCAGAGGAAATAGCAAACACTTTCAATGTTTATTTTTTGGAAATTCCACAAAAATTATTAAATAATTCACAGGTAAATACACTAAATTCTAGTAATAAAATAAATAAATACAGTGATTATTTATAAATCATGTCACAAGTGAAGAGGTAAGAATAGTTATAAAAGAGCTAAAAAATAAATTTTGTGCTGGTATTGATGGCATCCCTGATGCAATTTTAAAGAAATGTGCAGAAAATATAATAAATCCACTTTCGCACTTAATAAACAGTTCAATTCTCTCAGGAACTTACCCGGATATTTTGAAGTTATCAAAAGTAATTCCAGTGCACAAAAACGGTTCAAAATATGAATTAGATAACTATCGTCCTATTACCTTACCAACTGGTATTGCAAAAATTGTGGAAAAAATCATGTATAAGAGACTGATAAGTTTTATAGAAAAAAATACTATCAAACTCACAACATGGATTTAACCAGGAGTTAAATCATACAATAAACTACCCCAGTGTATAAAACTAGCTCCAAAAATAAAAACCTTTGATAGAATGTTGAATGATTATCTGCAGTTCCATTGTTTTTTTGCGTTTTCCCTTTACGTACTTAAGTTCGACACTAACTAGCAAATCATTGCGGTGTATATTCTTGAGACACTTCTATTAATGCTTTAGTTTTAGGTTCTTCAACATCTTCAGTAAGTGACACAAGGCCATCGGTCGACTGAACAATCATCACCCAAACGAACTAGTCCGTAATACGCGTATTATCACTTATTTACGCCCGATTGCAGTACATTAACGCGAACTGGACTTTACAGACATATTGAAGACACTAAGAATTACAGATGAGCGATAGTTTATCCCAACCTTAATCAAACGAAGCTAATCAAAGCTAATATTGCATCCCAGCAACGAATGTAAACAAAGAATATGTCGGGCTTCAGCAAACGTCATTTTCACCCTTTCGATACCTGCATTAAGGTCTGAGCATTGAACTGTAGGTACTACTGGAACAACTCCTCCCATGGTAACCCTCGCTGAAAACTGCTTCCTGGTCATCGACTCCTTGACGTGCACTACCAGGCGTAACTAGTCGCACCAAAAACTGTCATACCATTGAACTCTAGGTTGCAAGTCGTGATTCTTTTGATATATCGTACGTAGCTCTGTGCAACGTTATATGTATGGTGTTTTCCAATAATACGGTAGGTTTACGGTCTACCGGCACTTTATTTTCGAATTGAGATTTTTAATGAAGTAGCTTATTCTGCGTTTATGGATACGTCTTACATCAAATTTTGACATAATAGGCCTAAATAGCATATGACAAATACACGTAGGCCCTATTATAGGTTATAAGATATTAGTCACAGAATTATAACCTAAGCCTAGCTTATATTACAGATTTCAATGGAAACGTCCAGATGTATTAAAGAAATGGGTTATAGCTGTGAACACTTTTATAAATCATGCTACTTGTTTCATTCAAATTGAAACAAACCATTGCAACAAGATGAGCAGTACCTGCAATTTTCAATTTCCCACAGTATCTCTTTCAGCCACCCAAGAAAAGACCGAGAGTTAATGAACGACAAGTACAAGTTGAAGTATGTAGACCTAATATTTATTGTTACTTTTTTTTTTATCAGCATAGGCATACAATTTCACATTTTCCAGTATACTTTTATTATGTCAGTCTTGGAGACGATAAAAAGAATTCGGCTTAAGACCCTGCAAGACCCTGTTCATTTGCTGTATGACTTATGTGAGGCCTAAGTTTCGACCTGCTTTGAAAAAAAAGAAGCTTGTAGTTTTACGTGGCCGTTATCTTGTGATGAGCTAAGGGACCTTCATTTTACGTGGAATACGAACCACAGGACATGCCATTTCACTTCGAAAATCTCAACTGTACTGACCGGTAATCAAACCTGGTCCACCTTGGTGAGAGGCGAATTGCTTGACCGCTGCGCAACATGCCCCATTGCCTTGAAGAATATTGAACATGTGGTTGTTTTGTATAAAGTATGTATTTGTGTTCACTAAGCATCTATTTAATTGTTTAGTTGTAGGCTTCTGCATATTCACACACATATGAATGCTGCCTTTGAGTTAATAAAAATGTTGAATACAAATTACCATATATTTTGTTCTGTATTCTTAATCTTTCCCCGTCTAACCTTATTTTTATTTTATTTTAATGTACGTACGGCTTGTATTTTTTTGCCAGTAGGTCTATAGTTATTGTGCATGCTGCCTTTGATCTAAGGATAAAAATGATGAACAATCAGGCTGCAATATAATATTTTATGTTGGCTTATATTCCTAGCCATTTTAAGTATCAAATTACTATGATATTATGAAATATGTATTTCGGCGTAAGTTCCGTTTAGTTTACCGTTCGCCTAAATATTCAAAAGTACCTCTTTTACTTGTATCCCATCGTACACACGTACATCATCCTTGCGATCGTATACGTCAAACTCTCCTCCTTGACGTGCACTACCAGGCGTAACTAGTCGCACCAAAAGCCGCACTTTGCTCCCATACAGTCGGCATTCCAGTATTACCTAGAGTTCAATGGGTCTGAGATGAACGGCTAGGTACAGAGCTGATCCACTGTTTGATTGGCTAGGGGCTGCTGGGTTCTTATTGGTTGTTGTTGGAACATATCTATATTCCTTGGATTTTAAGCTGCTCCTTGCTTTTTGTTCCGAAGCGGTGCAGCGCTTTATGCAGCCAGCAACCAGAAAGAAAGGCAATAAAGGGGCCTCGGATTATTGGATCAAAATGTCGTCGCATTTGCTTGCTTTGAATCTGCGGGTGTGCCGTGTAAAATCCCAGGAAGACAGATTTTGAGTTTGTGGCTGTAGTTATATGTGTACATGTGATTTTATATTGATCGATAACGTGGTTACCTTTATCCAAAACGTTACATCGAGGAGATATGTGTGTGAAAATGTTTTGATGAGGTTATGGCATTACATGGGTTGATTTTTACTCGACATATTTAACTTTCTTCGGTTGGATATAATATGTAACACGCGGAAGTTACCTTCATTTACAGAAGTAGTTGCTACCTTGTGCTATTGCATATTAAAAAGTCCTCTCGGCACGCCGGAAGGCGGAGGTAGATTTCACCGGACAAACTTGGGGATAGGCGAAAATAGGCAGAATATGCAGATTTTCGTAGAAGGATCAGACCTCATTTAATGCGAGAAGGTATTTTATAATTGGAGCTTAATTAACTTTGTTTTTCGTCATTTTATGCTTATTTTAAACATTTTATTGTCTTATGGGAACGGTAACCTTCTTGTCATTTGGGGTCCATTTTTATACTTGTGGTCACACTGTCCTTATGCTAGGTTTCGACACTGATGTGCAACTATGTAACGGTCTGTTACTTCTTCACGCAAAATTATATCTACCGCAGAGATTTTGGTTGGTTCCTCAGTTTAGGGGCTGCGACAACGCGATCATGTAACCCCGTGTACTTTGGGATGGCTGTATTAGTCTGTAATTCAGGTAAGGACTGCAGACGGTCAATTTCAAGCAGTAGTTACTAATGTTGCTACCAGGTACTACCGTCAACGACACCTAGCTGTGAACTTGGCTACTAGATGCCACCGCAACCAGCAACTCGCAACGAACGTTGGAACTTCCCCTCCAAAGGAAAGCATACTGAGGGATTTTTGGCGCTCTTAGAAAATCCGACGACTTCGGCCGGCTTTGAACTCGCGACCTTGGGCATAAACATTCAGCATGCTACCAGTTACGTCACCGAAGCCGCTTCACACTTAGATGGAAATCTGAATCTGATCTCGTGCAAGTGCGTTATCTTGGCAACGTCTGATGGCTCATCCCTCATCAATTTAGTAGTGTTGCCATGGCAACCACTGATAGGTCTTGGCATTTTCTTATAATTCCGAAATTATTTTTCTCATCCCTTGGCATAATGGTGGGTTATATCAAAAATTCTTTCAGACAAAAGTTTTAGGTAATTATTATGGGAATATTGTCCATTTTGTACGGTTTTGATATTGTGCCTATTAAGAGAGATATGATTAATGTTTCCCGAAAAACCCACTTTTTCCCACCCCTTTGGTCAATGGTTGGTGCTATAAAAAAAACTCTTCAAACATACATTTTTGGGCTTTATCCGACACATAGTATGAATGTTGAACGGATTCGATATTTCACATATTAAGAGAGTTATAGCAATATTTCACTTTTTCGAAAAAAAAGCCCCCCATTTTCACCCCCCAACGACCGATTTAGCCCAGTAACGAACTCGACCGAGATTTTATAGGTATACGTATTCGGTAAAAAATTCAAAGTGATTGGTACAAAATTACGGCAGTTATCGTGTCCACAATAAACTGATATACATATACATACATAAATTATATATAACTTTTGAACTGACGGTGGTTTTGGGGCCTGGGGATGTGAAACGCGAAGATATGTCGAAATTTTCCGGAAGTCGAAACATGGTACCCATTGCAATAGTTAGCTTTCTAACGAAATCTACCTCTGGTTGGTTCCTCAGTTTAGGGGCTGCGACAACGCGGTCATCTAACCCCGTGTACTTTGGGTGAGTGAAGAATCTGTCTGATACACGGTGTGAATTGTAATGGCTGTATTAGTCTTAATTCATGTAAGTACTGCAGACGGTCAATTTCAAGCAGTAGTTCCTAATGTTGCTACCAGGTACAACCGTCAACGACACCTAGCTGTGAACTTGGCTACTAGATGCCACCCCAACCATCAACTCGCAACGAACGTTGGAACTTCCCCTCCAAAGGAAAGCATACTGAGGGATTCTAGTGCTCTTAGAAAATCCGACGACTTCGGTCGGCTTTGAAACCGCGACATTGGGCATAGACATTCAGCATGCTACCAGTTACGTCACCGAAGCCGCTTCCCACTTTATCAGGCGGCTTTGGTGGCGTAGTCGGTAACATGCTGAGCTTCTATGCCCAAGATACCGGGTTCAAACCCGGCCGAAGCCGTCGGATTTTTTAAGAGCGTTAAACATCCCTCAGTATGCCTTCCTTCGGAGGGGAAGTAAAGCCGGCGGTCCCATGTCATAGATTTATGGCATGTTAAAGATCCTTCCACTAATTGCACCTGTGTGAAGCTAAATTGGATAGGTTAAGAATGTATACAACGCTCTTAGGTTTCTATGTTCGTTGCCAAGAGCCGACTGCGGCGGCGTCTAGTAGCTCAGTTCTGAACTTGGCCTCGTAGTCGTTGACAGTGGCGTTTAGCGGCAAAAGTAGGAACTATCTGAAAAATTGTTAGTTGCAGTACTTAAATTAACAAACAGATAACACACACTAATACAGTCATCACAATTAACACCGGTTATCAGACAGATTCTACACACACCCAAAGTACACGGGGCTACATGACCGCGTTGTCGCAGCCCCTAAACTTAAGAACCAACCAACCAACCACTTAATCAGATGGAAATACTGAATCTGATCTCGTGCAAGTGCGTTGTCATGGCAACGTCTGATGGTCCATGCCTCATCAATTTAGTAGTGTTGCCATGGCAACCACTGATAGCTCTTGGCATTTTCTTATAATTCCGAAATCATTTTTCTCGTCCCTTGGCGTAATGGTGGGTCATATCAAAAATTCTTTCAGACAAAAGTTTTAGGTAATTATTAGGGGAATATTGTCCATTTTGTACGGTTTTGATATTGTGCCTATTAAGAGAGATATGATTAATGTTTCCCGAAAAACCCACTTTTTTCCACCCCTTTGGTCAATGGTTGGTGCTATCAAAAATCTTATTTGACATAAAATTTTGGCACTTATCCGACACATATTATGAACTTTGAATGGATTCGATATTGCAGGTATTAAGAGAGTTATAGCGAAATTTCACTTTTTCGAAAAAAGCCCCCCATTTTCACCCCCTTCGACCGATTTAGCCCAGTAACGAACTCGACCGAGATTTTATAGGTATACATCTTCGGTAAAAAATTCGAAGTAATTGGTGCAAAATTACGGCAGTTATCGTGTCCACAAGAAACTGATATACATATATATATACATATATATATATATACATAAATTATATATAAACTTTTGAACTGACGGTGGTTTTGGGGTCTGGGGGATGTGAAACGCGAAGATATGTCGAAATTTTCCGGAAGTCGAAACATGGGACCCATTGCAATAGTTAGCTTTCTAATGAAATCTACCTAAATGCATAGTTCGCAATATCATTGGCTATATAGAAATGTGCTACCGTACCTCTAACGGCCTACTGCTTTAGATACCGTAATTATCATGTAACTCCAATCGATTTGAATACGATCCTGTTTTCAGTACGCTTCCTGTTTATATGAGCAGGTTCAGTTCGTATTGAAATCGATTTCAATACGGTATATAATTTATGGTGGCAAACTGCAATTATGTTGGCTAACTCGTATTAAACTGCAAAATAAAAGACCCGTACTGTAATTATCATATTACTAGTGCATGAGACGGGACCCTGACTTTCACAGTCTCACTGGACGCGTTAGGCCGTAACCATTGTCAAAACCATTCATCAGGACGTGTTAGGCTGTAACCATTGTCAAAACCATTCATCTGGACGTGTTAGGCTCTAACCATTGTCCAAACCATTCATCTGGACGCGTTAGGCTGTAACCATTGTCTAAACCATTCATCTGGACGCGTTAGGCTGTATCCATTGTCAAAAACCATTGGATTGGACAAAACGAAGATTAGAATGGTCGGGTGTAGGTGTGGGAAGCTAGCGGGAAATGAACATTGATCTGGACGAAAGACCACATTTACAATTAGTACCGTATGCATGGGGTTAGCAATACTGTTGTAACGCCGATAATGGCAGACACAGCTAAGTCATAATTCATGTTATAATTTGGAATGGCGGGATTCGATCCTGCTACCTTGGTAAAAGCAGGCAAGAAAGTTACCGCCGCGCCACTCAGCCAGTCTGTGTTCAATTTATTCAAATGGAAAAAGGAACGGATTAATCGGCAAAGTAAGACGGTGTATTTTCACTTTTTCTGTTGACCACATTTACCTACGGATACACCATACATTAAAAGTAAAACAGACAAAAATACACTAACGCTAAAAACTCGTGCAAACAAACTACGCTTATCAACCACGAAAAGAACACAGACAGTAATGAAGAATATGGGCAGCAAATAAAACAAGCGATTCGAGAGTCAGGTGACAGACTAAAGTAGGCCTAAATTAGTTTAAAATTGTAACTGAAGAGAGCGCAGAATCGCATTCAGTACAATCCGCGTTTACATGTTCCTGAATACCTGTTTGGATACGATTCGATCCCACAATTTTACCGTGGACCATGAAACTCAATACGAACTGAGTCCCGTTTACATGACCGTATTCAATACGGTAAGTGTACTCAAATCCATTAAATCCATTAGAGTTCGCAATGTAAATGCAGTAAATATCATGGTGTATACAATAATATAAAATATTTTCAGCGTTACAAGTAGCCTACCGGTAAATCTGACCAAAATGTGCTGTAGGCTAGGTAGAGTATTTCGCCGAGGGCAAGGGTTGAGGGAAATGCGTTACTAAAAACGTTGGAGCAATACAGCATGTTACGCATACCTTAAGCTACAGTGAAATCCAGAAAGTATGTTAATGCGTGAGGAAACATGAAATAACCTTCCTGATAAATGCAGTTATCAATTCTTTTAGGAGGGCTGTGGGTTCTACGTAGACGTGATGTTCTGCTATATAATTGAGTACCGTAATCAAGTTCCATACTCATAATACTCCTTCAGAATAAGGTTCATTGTAACCAAATCTTT
The DNA here is from genome assembly GCA_946902985.2 of Meconema thalassinum. NCBI lineage: Eukaryota > Metazoa > Arthropoda > Insecta > Orthoptera > Tettigoniidae > Meconema > Meconema thalassinum. The sequence continues at coordinate 348,799,501 of OX336390.1, forward strand.
TCCAATGTCAAGACACTGAATCAAACTCTGTAGAGGGTTTGTTTGAGTTTAATTAAGTGGTTTGAAATAGGGCAAATACCAATCAGTGTGATTCTTGTTCATATTGTTGGATATTATGAGTTTTGAAATTGAACAGCTCATGGTAAACAAATGGAATCACTTGTCACTATGTACTACAGTGCTGCAACAATCTTCTAATTGTGTGTGTGTGTGTGTGTGTGAGAGAGAGTATATAGATATTAATATATGATTTACAATGATTAAGAAAGGATGCCCCAATAGAGAAGAATTATGTTCCTAACATTTTCCAGATATCCTTCTGTTCCCTCTTTCCCCTTTTAGGCTGGTATAAATTACGTTCACAATGGAATATCCATCTCAATTGGGTACAATCGTGTTGACCGATTGAAAGCATCAAACTATTGCATCAAGAAACTGCTGTACTCTGGGGGATTGGTATTGAAATTCTGACTTTATTCTCTAGTACACCAAATAACTACTAACATTTGCTATCCTAAAAGGGAAAAACAAAAAAAATTACTTTTGCACTAAACCGCTCGTATTAAAGCACCACTTTGCTGGGGGGTACTAGACCTCCCTAGGTTTTATCTAAAAACCAAATAAATTGTAAATACAATTTCAAAACATGCATACATTTTCATTTTAGACTGTTTCGAAACATGTACCTCTAATGTAATAAAAACAAGAAACGAAAGGTTTTGACTGGGCAGACTGTTAAGTTAAAACCCTCATGATAAATGAATAAGGACCGCGGTGGCTGAGAGCGCTTACGCCCTACCTCGTGCCTCGCTGGCATTGGGAGAGCGTGGGTTCAAAGCCCACCTCAGCCGTCCTGAAAATGGTTTTCGTGGTTTCCCATTTTCACCACCAGGCAAATGCTGGGACAGTTCCTTTCAATAGGTCCACGGCCGATTTCCTTCCAATATCCCTTCCCTGACCCGTGCTGTAAAGAAAAGTACATGCCATTGGCTTGTAGACTTAGAAAAGATAGTGTTGATTGGAGTAAATTGTGTGACATTGGGAAAAGCATTGGAATAAAGTACAGGGATATGAGGGTGATCTACAATCCATACACAAACCAGACGGAAGATATTAAAGTTGAAGGGCATGATAGAGTTGGTGTATTTTTGAAAATACACGGAAAGACAGAATTAGTTTTTGCTGCTCTCCATTACTTCATATTAACTCATTTATTTACATTTTCTTTCCGCATACACCAACATCGAACTATTACCTTCTGTTTGCCCCGTGCATTAGTTTATTTTTCTTGTAAGTTTGTTTCAGAAGCGCATATTCTGCTGAACCAGTCTCGCAGCGTTTCATCGCCGCCCTCTGAACTTCCATTGCCTCAAGTTACGAAGACTTCGTCTTGAATCCGCCAGGCACCGCATTCTTCGTCAGCCGACTACTCTGCGAAGAAGCTTTACTTTAATCAGATATTTTGTTATGTTTATCATGCTTGTATAACTTCTTTTGTTTCTCTCCTCTATCCCCTCTCTTCCCTTACCCCCGCCGCCTACCTCTGAGGTGTGCGTTGTCGCTCTACTTTCGGCGCGTCACTTCGCTCGCTCACTTGACTCCTCGTCTCCGTGCTGAGAGCAACTGCTCTCACCCTCACTTGTGCTTCAGTCGTCAAGTCCTCCAGTTGGAGCCTAACTAGGGCTCGTCTCCTCTCCTCGAGAGAGAAACTTTTGATTCGGACGCCATGTCCAGATCTTAACTAACGGTCGCCTGGATCACCTACTACAGAAATGAGCTAAGTACTATGTTCTTCAACATGTTTTAATCGTTTTTAATTAGCTATACGCTTTTAATACCGTTGTATAGACAGTGAGAAGTTACTAAATGTTGTGCAATTGCAATCTTCGCGGGATTTTCGATGTCAGGCTTTGTCTATCTAAAACAGCTAATCTTGCAAAACGAAGCAGCATTTCTTGTACATGTTAACTGAGAATGAGCTCTCACACCGTGGGATTCTTATTGAACTAAATACTGTCTATAGAAAACTTAGCTCGTTCCACCGCTGGACTTTATTTGCCCAATTCAACAGTTATGATTGTTCTGGAATGTTCCACGCCAAACAATTCATCTACAAGCTAAACCTTCTAGTATTTTCCACTCACATATGGAAATACGTTTTCTAACCAAGGAATTTTCTTTATGAACAGCTAATCAACACCTAATTTGTCTTCCTTCGTGGGAATTCGTCCGCTGCATTCAACTATAACCTACACATTTTTCAACGCAATAGACTCTCTCAAACCAAAATGCAACTAGTTATTTTACACCACCGCAATAACTTTCCTTTCTATAAACTTTCTGTGCTACAATAGTGAACTTTTCAACCACGTCAATAGACTCTAGTGAAACCAGTGCTAGTTCAACTTCTCATCCGCGCCGCGCTCGTCCGAGGAAATAATAAGGCCAAGAACTTTCTCCACAAAGTTCCTATTTCCTCTTCCTCAACCACTCTTGACTAACAAATTAGGTTAATCCTTAAATGTATGTCTTTTTCAATGAGGCCTCGCCAAACCATAGGCGCCCTCCCAACTTTTCTCCATTTATAACTTATTCACTCTACTTAAATATCAGCAGTTAGAAACTGCCTATTGATCTATTTTCTTTTCTTGCTAGTACAGGAATTGTTTATGTTCTAAGTACTCAACTTTTCATTAATCTCGTTGATCCAGGTTTCACGAAAGGATAACTTGCCCTATTTTCCCTCGGGATCCTATTTAAACATAGAAGTTCTAGAAACGTCTTCTTAATTTTTCTCTTCAGGTTTCAAAATAAGTGACCTGCCCTATTTGTATAAATTACAAAAGTAATTTCTGCATAAATATAAGAAGTTATAGAAATTTCTATTTTATTTCTCTCTCTTTTTTGTTGTTATAATTTCGAAGCTGTTATTTGTTCATACTTTTAAGATGCCCATATAGGAATTCTTAAAGTACACACATTGTACCTGACCTATTGTTTAACTTTGATTACGTTATTATCTTTAAATTTTCAATTCGTTAATCTTAGCACCATTTTAAAATCATATGCAGATTTTATTGCTTATAAAATGTTCCAAACCAAAAAATTGTCAATTGCCTAGTGCAAACTTTAAATAATTTAGGAGGTCTGAGACCTCAATGGTTTAAAAATCAAATTATACATTTGTTAAATTGATCATATTCTACGCATTGTTAAATAAATCAAACTATATCCTTTTGCTTCATCATTTTCTATAAAATAACGATTATGCAAGATCCTGTCTTCCCCGACTCTTCCTATAGGCTTACATTTAAAAAACTCACAAATCAAATTAATAACGATTCCACTATTTGTTGCATTTGAGCAAGAACTCTTAGTCACAAACTTATTAAAGCCTCTCTTATAGCTTTTATAGCTAATTCTAACTAGCCAGTAAGGCAAGTATAGCTCGCTCCGTCAGCTTCCTGCTTGTTGAGTTTTTCTCTACAACTTATGGTTGGTTTTCCAAATTTAAGTTTTTCTCATTGTCTAAACTTTTAGTCGGCGCATGCTGGGTAAAAGCTTAGCCATTCTTAAATGAACTATTGGTGCTCTTACCTAAATTATTTCCAAGGGTAGAATTGCCTCATTGCTACTCTTCCTGGAGACATTCGGTCGCTCCTTAGAAATTCTACAATTTCAAGAACTAAAACATCACGGCTAATTCAAATTGTTTGCATTCTTCAAAATATTTGTTTAAAACAAACTCCTTTGAAGGGATACATAGTAAACTCATCATTTCTTTCTTTGCCAGACCACCACCCTTCCACATAGTAGCCGAATCTTGGCTTGGAAGGGAAGGTACTATCAAATCCCGCCGGCAAATAGCCCAAGCTCCAGCCGCATTTCCCGTTAGCTACGGCCGGGTCCATACCTACTTTAGGTGTTTCACGGGCTTTGCGGTGACACTCGTCTCTAAACATTGTGTTTGCTTGGTGTTGGACTCTCGTCCTATTATCCACACTTATTCCTTAGTCCGAAACCCACTTCCCTTTACTTCTCTCTTCATCTTCCCTTGTGGGTAAGGTTAATTCCTAGCAAAAACCTACCCAAGAGTCAGTAATGTCAACTCAAGCGAATGAATTATTGTTAACGGTTATCACTGTTGAAAGCTGGCTAAACCTTTTACTAAATTCTGCGACTAGCATTTCAAGACAGTATTCAGAAAGATGTAAGGTAAAGCTGCAACTTATCACCCATACTTTTTAATGAAGGAATTTAGAGAACAATTTAAAGTAGGAGTAAAGATTCGAGGAGAATTAATTTCATCTTTGTGATTTGCTGATGACATTGTTATGTTAGCCGATTCACCCGAGGATTTGAATGCGATTTTAAATGGAAAGCACTCCATCTTGAGGAAGGAATTCATGATGAAAATCAATAAATGTGATATATGATATATATAGCAGCCAATGGCCATAAGCTGGGCATTTTTGATTGAATGCCCAAGGGATCCCAACAAGTTCAATTTCAAGTAGTTCCAACTTTTGCTACCACTTATACTAGCGGCGAACGTTGGAACTTGAGAGAACGTTTCCTAACTAGCCAAATATAGCCTACAAATTTTGCTACACACCACTAATTGCAGTGATAGGTTCTTTCAAATGGCATGGACCCGCCGGCTTTACTTTCCGTCCGAAGGAAGGCATGGTTCTAAAGGAACAATTTGTGTGTTCCTGGATTTAAGAATGGCTTTTGACACTGTAGACCACAATATACTCATTAGAAATCTTGAAAGTCACCTCCGTAGTGTAGTGGTCAGCATGGTTAGCTGCAGCCCCGGAGGTCCTGGGTTCTATTCCCGTCTCTGCCACGAAATTTTAGAGTGGTATGAGGACTGGAACGGGGTCTACTCAGCCTCGGGTGGTCCAAATGAGTAGAGGGTGTTCGATTCCCACCACAGCCATCCTCGGAAGTGGTTTTCCGTGGTTTCCCTCTTTGTCTTCGGGCAAATGCCAGGATGGTGCCTTCTGTTAGGCCACGGTCGCCTCCTTCCCTCTTCCTTGCCTATCCATTCCAATCTTCCCTCCCCATCCCTCATGAGGCCCCTGTTCGCTTTGCAGGTGAGGCCACCTGGGCGAAGTGCTGATCACACCTCCCAAGTTGTATCCCATCCGACCAAGTGTTCACAGCCTGGAAAGACGATAGTGGTGAGTTCCCTTGCTGAGTCCGCCGGAGCCACCAACATGGAGGGTAAAATTGACTAAAAAAGAAAAAAAAAGGAAACTTGTAAACGAAGGTAGGGGAGGGTGGGCCACAGTGAGACAGAAGAATTATATTTTTGTATACTGTCTTATTTTTCAATATATGAAAATGTCTTTATATACTGAAATATAAGTTGATTGTTGCTCACCAATTTCATACCCTTAGAACTTCCAAAACATCCACAATTTTCCGTAAATATAGTGAACATGTTGCAGCCGTCTCACTGTAGCCCACCCGTGGGCCACACTGAGACACAATGAAAAGAATTTATTTTAACTGGTTAAATACATAAACACTAAAACAAAGAATGAATGCCAGAAAGCACTGCAGCACATTCAGATTCCCAAAATTTACAGAAAATTTGAGATATGACTTTTGTCTTTTTGTTTTGCCATATGCACAGGGAACCAGGAACAGTGATATGTTTTGCGGGGACTGAGGCAATATCTGCAACCTCTGGGTAAAAAAGAACTGCCTATCTTTTTTGCACTTTTTCTTAAGAATGTTATTTCATAATTTTCATCGTCTAACTCTCGTTTCACTTCCCCAATGTAAAATCTTGAGTGTTTCCCTGAAAACTAAACCAGAACTAAGTGACCTTCCTTAGGTTTGCGAGCAAGTTGATGAAATGATAGAAGCTTAATTTCTTCATTATCTGATGAGCTGTCTGAATTACAAGAATCATCAACATCATCATCCATGGAAATGTCTGTAGCTAGGGCTGCCTTCTTGAATTGGAAGTTCCTTTGGCTGAACAAACCTTTCTTGCAGCTCTTTTTATTTGCTTTTTTTATTTGTGGACTCTATGAACCCTTGTAAAAAGAAGCGTATCGAGACTCAATTTCGGGTAATGTTTCGATCCATGATAGCCGTGCAGTTAAATTTTGCTTCTCATAGATTACAAGGATACATAGGGCAAAATACAATAATTAAGGAAAGGAGGTAAACCAGTATAGAAATAACAAGTGTAATAACCAAACAATAACAATAAACAAAAACAACATCTCGAATTTACTCCCACACATCTAAATAGATCACAACTGCAAATCCTAAGTTGTGTCTGCATCAAACAAGTGGCATTCAAATATCCACAGTTTACCATTTAACATAAATATCTCAGGAGAGATAATTAATAAAAAGACGTTTGAAATACTACGTCTACTTCAAATCTATACTTGTACACGCGTGACGATGTGTTGACTATATGAAGGAAATAAGTACGGTTACGTGATCCGTTACCATCTGGTTTCCCGTCAAGCAACGAATCCGTAATTCTGCGTAAATTCGATTAGCTTAGGGAACACACAACAAGGCACTTAAGAATATCCGACACCCGCTACCCTTATATAGTACAAAATAGATCTCCGAACGAGATCTTGACAACGTGCCAAAACACGTCTAATTGCCCAAACGGGTCTTGGTAAAATCAACACAAGCGTACGTGACTACAACAAAACACACGAGGACATGACTGAACGTCATTCTATTATTTACAATGACCACAACAATCCAAAATGGATTATATCAAAAATAACAAGAAACAACACTATGCCCAATGGCTTTTAATTATAACACACAAACAAATATCAATTCAACTATATGCATGAAAATTATGGTCTGAATATGGCAATCTCCCCTTTAAATCCAGATATAGAATACAGGTTCATCTCACTTTAAGAGAAGAGGACACGGTACCCCGGCCTCAAACCTAATTAGTGTTATCTTAAATCTGTCCGTCCCTCTTGAAGCCAATTGTCATTTACCCGGTGCGTTGCATAATAAGATCGGAAGCTTGCTCACGGCAGCTCTCGAACCTGGAAGTACCTTCTATTTCCTGAAAAACATTTGTGTATAAAATACCGTACCTATTTTTGTCCCAATAATTCTCTCAGGAATTAAGACACGACGACTCGGTCAGTCGCCTCCTCGGAGTTCATACCGCCGTTAATTATATATTGATGCAGACAGGAATCGTGGGCTGATTACCACGACGTTCCCCGCGCATGTAGAAATACATCATCACACATAACCAATATAACGCACACCTGGGTAATGACTTCATCTCTCATCTCCCCACCTGAAATACGTCCAGATTTAAGATCCCATGGAAAGACTTAAACCGCTTTCCCAATGATCAAATAAAATCATTACTTCATTAGTTTTACATTTTACTAAGAGAACTATGGTTCCCTGCAAATAAAATTGCGCTAGGCAAATCACAATAAACGCGCCTGTTTATCAAACACAAGGCTAAATTTTACCCCCCAAAAATCCTAGTTTTATCGTTAATGTTTAAAATACACAGCACCATTTATCGCTCAAACCATAAGTTCCGCTTCAAGCGATATGAACAATACACAGTTCAGGCGTTGTACAATTACAAGTTACATTACAATAATCTAAATCAGAACAATAAAATAGTCACGCACGACATTACGATCGAGTGTCGGTACACTGAATAAAAACAATCAAACTACAATAAAAATACAAGAAAAATATTTACATTTCCCCAGCCGATCTAACTACGACTAAAATTGAATAATCAATATGTTGTACTTATCCCTTCGCCAAAACACCTCAGCTCACATCACCACACATGACCCAGCATTTTTTTCTAGCCGGAAATCGTCATCGTCGATGGTGTGTCCACGTTCATCCTTCCGACTGTTGGCCTCGTTCCAGACGACTTGATCCTCTTAGGATATAAATGTTCAGTTATTTCACAGTACTACAATTTACTACTAAAATTGCTAAATGAGCTGATAATATCCACTCAATGTCCTGAGCAATTTATTTGAAGAAAACTTTCAATAAATATTTATAAGCCTGATAGCTTCTACCATTCACACTCAAATTATACATAAGTGTCACTCACGACACCACAAAATAAGGTCTACACAAGTGTCGCCCACGACACATCGAAATAAAGTCAACACAAGTGTCCCTCACGACCCATCGAAATAAAGTCAACATAAGTGTCCCTCAAGACACATCGAAATAAAGTCCGTTCAACCCTCAGCTCGGCTACCTTTATACAGAACACAGCAAATTGACAGTAGTGGGGACGAATTTTAAAAATAATTCAGAGTTTTTAAGTTACGGACTTGCGACTTATTTCATTGAGCTTCTCTAATTGCACAGGTTAAGAATCTGTTCGGCGGAGTCATAAATGATCATGGGTTTTATTAATATTCTTTTTTGCGCCAAATCAAAGATACGCTAGTTTTTCGCGGGCGTGAAGCGTGCCTTGCTTCATTCGTTGATTCAAATTCATCTCGGAGAGTTTGCCCTAGAGACTCCTCCCCAATTTTATGACGTACACGCATCTTCTTCCTGTCAGATCCTGGTTCCCCTACTCCTGCTCGCGTAAATCGGTAGCAACCGTCTCATGGCCTGCTAACTGAAGCCACGCATATTGGACGTTGACCTCATCAGTTCCAGGAATTATGGCACATTTTTTCTTGTCTCAAAAGCTTGGTTTAAATATACTTGCCTCATCGTCTAACTCCCAATAGTTGCAACATTTGTCCTCAACTTGAATCCACTGGTCTTTGTATGAATACCCTCCTTCACATATAATAAATAAAAAAATATGAATCATTATTATATCAGATGATATCATAAGGGTCCATTAGCCTATTTCCAAGGAAAATTCGAGCTACAATGCAATTGGAGTCGAATTTGCAAATCCCACTTCCCAAGTTTTTCAAAACATACATTTTTCAAGTTCATTTCCAAAACAAAATTTTTGGGTCCCATCTCCTGTGATGTCTGTAGTAAACATCTCCGCTCGCTAATTGCTTCTTCACGTAGACCTCGGACTTTGGACTCGGCTCTCATCTCGCCCCCTGCTAATCACTTAGCCATCTCCTCTCTCTCTCGTACAAGGTTGACCTACCTCGGCCCCCTCTTGTTTGTAAACAACTTCAGCTGGTGACTCCTCACTACCCTCCCAGTAGCCACGTATCTTTGAATGAGATTCCTCAAAATACTTCAAATTTACATTTTACAACAATGTCAGTCTTCTTTACAGTCCCAAGGTTCCGTTCTTCTTCTTCTCCTTCTCCCGTCTTCTTCTTCAGATCCTGTCTTCTTCTCCGGTTCCCGTACGATAACTTCACCATATTTCGAGACCCTTATTGACTCCGGTCTGCGAATTTCTCCTGATGTTTTTCTGTTTCTGCTTGTCGGCCAATCTCTTCTCTTCTCCATGCAGACCCTCCAGATCAGTGGCGTGTGGTGGGATTTTACTTATTGTAAGCAATGGTATCCAATATGAGACATAGCCTTACTGTAGTACCTGCAGTTGAATTGTGTTTGCTCCTCAATTGGGCTTTTCCTAAACTATTAGCATTCAGAATGAATTACAGCAACAATTGTACCACTTCCATACGACAATCATAATTACTACTACTAATAAAAATAATATAGCAGCAATGTGTTACCTGGAACGAAATCTACTTGATGTGAAGCTCAATCCTTCTAGGTTTCTTCGCAAAATCATTGATATCCTGGTTGTAGAAGTTCGGCAATTTTTGAAGTTCAGAAGGTAAATCTTTCTCAATTGATATCAATGACAAACTTTTAAGTATATCCTGACCTTGCGTATTACGAGCATAATTCTTTATTAGTTTAAGCGCAGAAAAACGTCTTTCTACAGAAACGCTTGTTGCGGGAATCAAGTTCACAGAGTCGCACTACCTCTCCATACGCTTCGTGGAGATGGTGAGATTTAAGGAAAAGTAGCAGTTCACTAACATTTTTTTCTCTAAACTCACCAGAAGTGTACGTAGCTATTAGCTGTGACCGAAGAGCAAGCAAGTCAAATACATTGGGATAACTCTCTTTAAGGGACTCGAAAGCAATTTCTGGGAACACTCGTTTATTCTCGTCCGAATTAACAGGATTGATGAGTTCCAAGAATCGTAGGGAATCTAAACTATCAAAGCTATTGTTGAGTTGTTGTACAACCATGTCTATAATTTCATAAAACAGACGTTTATGAGATGTCCTAGAATCGAGCTCATCGTGCAATCTTGGTATCTTACTATCTGGGTCACAGATGCCCTCTACCTCTTGTACTGTCTTCTCCCAATATTCTTCGAATTGACCCCTTTTTTCTGCAAATTCAATTTTGAGTTCTCCTACTTTACGAATACAATAACCAATATCGTGGGACTTCTTTTGCAAGATGGAAAATAACATGTCAGTCAGAGGGAATATGCTTGAAAATACGGCGAGTATAAAATTAAAGTGAAAATCCTTTTATGACACGGGCGGCAATTAAGGCTTCGTGCTCCCATTTTTCATCGGGATCAGTCATTCTCTCGAATAGTGAAATAAGTTGATCACGATATTTGGAGACGGTTGCAACCAAACGTGAGTTGTAGTTCCAGCGCGTAGCTGACACCCTGGGCAGCCTCTTCCTAATTTCCTCATCTAATGCATGACTTGTCTTCGGTGTTTTCGAGAAAAATGAAGATAATCCATTTAAAGTAAGAAAAAAAAACAACCTCCAGTGTCTGATACTTGAGGTTGCCTGAGATAACACCAGGTTTAATTTGTGGGCGAAACAATGGACAAAAATGGCATTAGGATACAATGTTCTAACTTTGGCTAAGGTCCATTCAAATGGCCTGCAAAAACGGCCGCACCATCATAGCTTCGTGCAACTAACTTTTCCCCACAACTGCACTCATCAACAACCTGGCAAACAATGTCGAAAAGAGCTGTCGCTGACCGATCCTCGGAAACATTTATAAACCCCATAAATCGTTCTCTAGAGACACCTGGTGTATTTTTGCAAATACACGGAAAGAAAGAATTAGCTTTTGCTGTTCATTACTTTATATCAGTCCATTTATTTAAATTTATTTCCCGCACGCACCAACATCGAACTGTTACCTCCCGTTTGCCCCGTGCATTTGTTCATTTTTTCTGTCAGTTTTTTTCAGAAACGCATATTCCGCTGAACCAGCCTGACAGCGTCCCATCGCTGCCTTCCGAACTTCCATTGCTTCAAACCATGAAGACTTCTCTATTAATCCGCAGGGCGTCGTGTTCTTCACCAACCAACTACTCCATGAAGACACCGCTCCAAGAAGAATTTTGTTTTTGTCAAGTTTTTTCATGTTTATGTACACCCTCTTTTGTTTCCTCCCCTCTCGCCCGCTTCCCCCTCTTCTCCCCTCCGCCTACTGCTCTCTCCTCCGCGCGCGCAGCCCGCTCGCTCGGTCACTTCACTTCTACACTTCGTCTCGACTTGTCTCCGCGTCGTGAGCAACCGCTCACCTTCTCAGTGCACTCAACTTCTTGTTGAACATGCCGTCTAGGCTGGTGTGCTTTCTCTGCGTCTAGCAGCCCTCACTTGTACGTCGGAAGTCGACCCAGTCAGTTCGAGCTCTACTAAAGCTCGCCTCCTCAACTCGAGAGGCAAACTTTTAAATTCTACGCCATGTTAGAATTTTAGTATCAACCGTCAAAGGGAACATCGCCTTCGCCATGAAGCAAAGCTAAGTACTACTTCTACGTTCTTCAACTTATTTTAATTGATTTTAAATAGCTACATGCTTTTTAATGATCATTTTATAGGCAGTGTGAGATTCCTATATTTGGGGCAATAATCATCCTTCGCGGGATTTTCTATGTTGGGCTTTTGTCTATATAAGCCAATCTTAACAGGAAGCAGCATTTCTTATGCTTATTAAATGAGAGATTTTCTCACAACGTGGGATACCATTAAATTACCCACTGTCTATAAAATACTTAGCTCGTTCCACCGCTGGACTAATTTTTGCCCTATTCTTCAGTCATGATTGGTCTGGAACCTTCCAGAATCTGCACTCTATCTACCAGTTATACTGTCATGTATTTTCCACTCACATATGGGAATACTTTTTCATACTAAGGAATCTTCCTTATTAACAGCTAATCAATATCTAATTTTTCTTCCGCCGTTGGGATTTTCTCTGGCGCATTCAACTATAATCTACAACTTTCTCAAGCAATAGACTCTCGCAAATCTAGTGTAACTAGTTAGTTTCCACCATTGCAATAACTTTCTTTGCCATACACTTTTTGTGCTACTACAGTGAACTTTTCAACTCTATCAACAGACTATAGTGAAAAACAGTGTTTGTTCAACATTTCATCCGCGTCGCGCTCGTCCGTGTACAATAAATACGGCCATGAACACTTTTCCTCAATCCCATTTGATCTTTCCCAAACCCCTTACTAACAAACCAAAATAATAAAATTGTTACTTTAGGTCTTTTTTCAATGAGGCGTCACTCTCAATTAGTGCCCTCCCTTCTTTGTTCTATGTATAATGAATTAATTTCTGTAAAACTTCGTGTCTAGTACACGCCTTTAATTATATTGTTTCTCCCTTCTAATGAGGGAATCCAATTCTTATACCCCGTTTAGACGTCCCGGTTGCGATCGCGATCAGGCGCCGATCCAGATTAAGTTGGGACGTCTAAACGCAACAGGATAACTTTATCGCGATCAACTTTCCCTCCAACAGGATCAGCCCGATCCCGTTCCCACAACGAGATAATCGCGTTCGCGGCCATTCCGATTGTCGGTGTGTTCTATCCTCCTGCTGTGTGAGTGAAGTAGGCAGTGGAAATGATGGCCATTTTGTATATCTTGTGTTTTGAAAGCGAGAAGTAGGTAATGTTAGCCATGATGGTTGTATTTTGAGCCATGTTTAACATCTCTCATTTCTTTATTTTCTTTGGCGGCCGTCCCGGTAGACTCAGACGCCATGTGAGATACTTTCTGTCCGGACGTGCCTTGAGGCTCTCCGCCTTATTATTTAAAATGTAATGTTTTTCCTTTTTATTTAACATTGTTATTATGCCGAAGCCTTCCATTTACTCATGTAAGTAATACATCTAACCTTGTGTCCACTATGCTCATTTCCTAAATTTAACCTTTCTTTTTGATCTTCGTCGTGTGCTTGGATTTGCTGTGGAACCAATCGAAATGGCGGTCACCTGTTTTATTTTGTTTGAATCTTCGTTTAACCTTTTATTTGTGCCGTGAAATATATCTGGGAGTGATTTTGTGAGTGTATGTTTTTCTTGCTGCCAGGTGCATTGAAGTTGTTTTGATTTGGGCATATCTTCGAATGGGTCTCCCGTTGTTTGTGGACGTTGGCGTTTCGACCATTCTCCCAACACGAGGCATGACACCATATATTTTAGCCCTTATGTATTCCCTTCATTCCATGCTTCGTGCAACTGAATCACGGCGGTAACTTTAAGTAGGCCTTACCGTATTCAGCTCGAACTCGGAACGTAAGTTGGGGACCATATAGGTTTAGCATGTTTTGCTAGACTACCTACAAGCACGAGTTGCTTTGAGTTTTATTTCTGCATCGTCGGCTGGCATTTTGTGTGTTTGACTGCGTGTATGTATCTTGATATATTTCACGGACACCTGACGTCATTTGTTTCTTCTTATAGTATCTTTGGTTTTTGCATTTCTTTTCTCTGGAGACTGCCAGCTCGATCGCATCCCCATTGCTCGCCACAGCCTTTGCGACACGCACACAGCCTCTTGTTTTATCTTTGCTATGCTTGTTATTTGTGGTCGTCATGACAACCATCCATCTCTAGGCAGAGAAGTGATTGTTGTTGACCAGCGACCGGTTCGATTGCCTCTTGATCTTTTACTTCCTCCCTTTTTACATCGTTTTCACCGAAGTGAGCACAGGTATGAATTTAATTTGTTAACGTTATTTACTATCGTAAGTTATTTATTGTTATTTATATTTATCTTCCCCGTTTGAAAGTGACTTTATTTGACCCCTAGGTAAGGGTATTCTTTTTTGTGTGTGTTATTCTGGCCGGGTTTCTTTGTGTGTTCGGTTTCAATTCATTAAATTTCCATTTCTTTACCCATGTGTCTTATTTAGTAGTGTTTGGCGATCGGGCTGCTCGCTCTCTCTCTCTCTCTCTCTCTCTCTCTCTCTCTCTCTCTTCAAACCTAGGCCTAACTTATTCTAGCTGTCTAGCACCAGGAGGGTATTCCTACCACTCGTCGTGGGACCACCTTCACGGAGTCTGGAGTCGCTCGGCACATCTGGCCTGCAAGTACGGGCCCAGCACAGGTCAGAAATTAACATCCATTTCCACTGCGTACTCCTTTCTTTTCTAGTTGGTTCCAGTGATGCAGCTAGGAGGCACGCCAAGAATTTGTTTATTTTAATAGGGCGGTGCAATTTATGTTGGTTGATATCAGATATATGAAGATTGAGAGACACGAAATGATGGATGGAGATAAACATACCAGTGTTTAAACGCTGAAAAAAAATATTAGCGTTGGGGAAAGTCGATAAAGACGATTAACAAAGACATAAATTTATCGTCATAGACATAGAAGGGATTCCGATGGGGCCAAATGACTCTGAACGAACGAAGAAGTATTTATGCAATAAATATCCTAGACCTGTGCATGAATATTTCAGAATATTTTTATTTCCACACCAAGAGTAGGCCTTGCATACACGACTCCTTTTAGGATTATTATATATTTAAAATATACATTAGCAGGTTGAATTAAGTATACAGAATAACTGAAATACTTCAAAACTGCAGGAAACAAACTACTGTAAATTTCTGCTATAACACTTGGAATTCAAAAGTTGGCAGACCTTAGCGATGTCATGCTGTTTTACTCGATTATCCCGTTGTTTCATGATGGGACGTCTAAACACGTACCAATGACACATGCCGTTGATCGCGATTGGACATTATCCAGATCAGAGATAATCGGGATCGCGACCGAGACGTCTAAATGGGGTATAACAACTCATAAATGAGTTATCTCTAGGTTTCACGAAAGGGAAACTTGCCCCATTTTCTCGTGATCCCTACTTAAACATAGGAATTCTAGAAACTTCATTTCAATTGTTCTCTTCAGGTTTCACAATAAGTGACCTGCCCTATTTGTATAATCTTTACAAGTATTTCTGTATCAACACAAGAAGTTATAGAAACTTCTATTTTATTCTTCCTGCTTTTTGTTGTTGTTACTTTCGAGGTTGTTACTCTTTCTAAGATATTTACCTAGAAATTCTTAAAGTACACACCTTGTACTTGATTTATTGTCTAACTTTAATTACGTCAGTTATCTTTAAATTTTTCATTTATTTATCTTCGTCATTTCAAAATCTTACGAAGATTTTAAAACATATAAAAGGTTAGAAACCAAAAGAATTGTTAATTGCCTGACGCAAGCTTTAGATGTTTTCGGAGGTCTGCGACCCCATTTGTTACAAAATCAAAGTTATATATTTGTTACAAAACTACTACCCAACATTGTTAAATAAATTCAAGATTTCTTTTTGGATTTATCATAACGGTTAGGCAAGATCCTGTCTTCCCTAACTCTTCCTAGGTTCATGCCCTCGTTAATAAAAGTAAATCTACTGATAGGGTGTTCACCACTTGTTGCATTTGAGCAAGAACTTTTAGTCATAACTTATGTCAAACTCTCTTCCTATTTCTCCATCCTTTTTCTCCGGTCCGAAACCCACTTCCTTTTTATTCATCATCTTCCCTTGGGGCTTATGTTATTCCCAAGCTAATAATCTACACAAAATTTGGTACCGAAACCCGGGAGAGTCCATTTCTCAGAGTCTATTTATGAGAATCTATTCGTTATTTATTGTTCAAAGTCTATTTTACAATACTTTGCAAATCATTAATATCTTCTTTGAATTTTTCAGCTATAACTCGGCAGTGCAAAGCTGGTGAAGGTGATAGAGGTCGTTCCTGTCTTCTTCAGCCTGTCTTACTTGCAACCTGTCTTCTGCTGTCAACCTGACAGCATTTTCAAAATCTCACTACAGTTTCGTATGTTACACTTCAATTTACCTATTTTCAACATGTCAACTGAAAAGGATGAAACTCTTATTGCCAGACGTTCTTCCTACAAAGAGCAACTCACCAGATTTAGAAATTTTCTAAACAAAATAAATCCCGCCGAGTGTGATCTAGACGTCTTGACACAACGCCTTAAGTTGTACGAACGGTCCTACGATTACTATGATCAAATTCAAACCGACATTGAATCCGCTTGCCCAGAACTTCAATCGGATCGGGACGAGGTTGAACCCTTGTATTTCGAAGGGATTGCCAAGGCCCTCCAACTGATCCGCAGTATCCCAGAACCGGACACTGGGGTCATCAATCCGGCCCAGTTCGCACCCGCTTCAGTTCATAAGGACAAACCGAAACCGTTACTTCCTAAGATAAGCCTATCTCACTTCTCAAGCCAGGAAGGTGAATGGTATTCCTTTTACGAACTTTACTGCTCCCTTATTCATGAAAACACAGCCATTCTCGACATCCACAAGTTCTATTTCTTGCGTTCGTCCTTGGAAGGCCAGGCCTTGGCCTTGGTTGAGTCACTGCCATTAAGCGCCGATAACTACCACATCGCCTTTAATCTCCTTAAAGAGAGATATGGGAATGTACGTTTGTGTGTTGCTCGCCACATTCGCTGTCTGTTCAACCTGCCAATCGTAAAACATAATGACGTCACCTCTTTAAGAGACCTGTTAGACTCCATTCAATTGCACGTGAGAGCGTTATATCAACTCAAGCAGCCAGTCCAAACTTGGGACACCGTCCTTATTTATCTAGCTTCATCCAGATTCGATTTTTCGACATTAATGGCTTGGGAAATCGAACTCACTCGCAAGGAGGAATATTCTTTTGAACACCTTATCTCGTTTCTGAACAGCCGGTGCCAAGTCCTTACAGCACTCTCATTTCAGTGCGAAAATGTCGAAACTAGTCATCAGTGGCACATTCTTGAGAAAAAACTTGTCTCTTCAAATGGTCATCAGCACCCATCTGTCGAGAACAAGCAAACCCTTTCTGCCTCTTTCAACCATCCAAGAGAACATATCAGGCCGCTCAACAAATCTTTAAAATGCACGCTCTGTAAAAAGTTTCACACTTTGTATTCCTGCAAATCCTTAAAGAATTGTCTGTTGAAGACAGAAGGAAGTTTGTCTTCAATAGTAAATATTGCCATAACTGCTTGTCACCTAAGCATTCTTCTTCTAATTGTACGTCTTCCAACCTCTGTTTTCATTGCAAAAGACCGCATCATTCTTTATTGCACTTTCATGATCAATCGAGGTCACTAGTACCTGCTTCTTTAAACTCCATGCAAAGCAGCTCCGAACAAACTAATGCTTCTTCCTGCATTTCTAACGCCGAAACTTCTCACAGTGCGCAAGTCCTTTTGTCCACTGTACAATTCGAAATCCAAGATAAATTTGGAAATTGGTTTCGAACCCGCGGTCTTCTCGACTCCGCTTCAACTCACAACTTTGTTTCGCAATCGTTAATTAAAAAACTAGGTCTTTCTTCATCACCTACTTCCATCAATGTATCCGGCATTGACAATTTGAAAACTCAAGCCTTGCAGTCTTCAAAATTGAAAATCAGAGACATTTGTCAAAGAAACACCAATCTTAACTTAAACTGTCTCATTCTTACCAGTATTGGCAAGGACACTCCTAGCAGCTCCATTGATACTTCCGGTTTAAAGATTCCTTCGCATTTAAGGTTAGCTGATCCTCAGTTTAATGCTCAAGGCCCCATTGATATACTTTTCAGTGCCAATATTTTCTGGAATTGCCTTCGTAAACAAACCCGTTGGCTATCTGCAAACAAGGTCGCCAGAGACACCGATTTTGGTTGGGTTGTCACTGGTCAAATACAACATCCCAGTCTTCAAACCAAATCGCAATGTCATTTTGTTACTGCCGATTCAAATCCCTTTTCTGAAAAAGAGAATACTTATGTTTCCAATCTCGATACATTTGAAAAACACTTGCCGAAACGATGTCTCATTGTAAACAACTACGTCACCTTTGAAAGTTGTTTAAATGGTTTGGCCTTATCTCCGCACAAAATGGCAATTCAAGTTCGCCTCGCCTTGTGTCACTTGGTATACATTCTCCTGTCATTTTTACTAGCAGGTAATTGTTTAAACTTTCTATCGGAAACTATCTTCCCCTTGTGTAAAACCATGGCTATCAGTCACCAACATTTCGCTGTAAGCTATGTTTCACTTCTTTCGCTATTTATTAGGATGGACACGGCCGCCTCCTTTCCTCATCATCACACTCGGAAGCCGCTTTTGAAACCGCTTGAAAATCTGAGTTCTCTAGCATCTAGAATAACTATTCTTACGCATAACCTCCTTCTCAATGTCCCAGCTTCTCTTCTTTGTTCAGAAGAATTAAGCTTTTTTTCTGTTGAAAATTGTCGGATTCCGTGATCCTCAAAATTATGCGAAATTAATTACTTGCTTTGTTTCATATGTCTTTAAATTGTTTTTTCACGTCCAAGCTACGGATGACTGCATGACATGTCACTTGAAGTTCCACTTTAAGTCTCGGCTGATTGCACTAGCTTTGTTTGTTTATTTTGAACTGCTTGTTTGTCAATCTTGTTTATATACAAGCTCGGGTAAGGCCAAGCTGCCGTTTACTCTCTCTATGCTTGACAAAGGTCAGAGCAAGTTTTCCTTATCTCAAATTTGGCTGACTGCCAACCATTGTCTTGCGAGTTGCTCCCGTAATTTCAGAAGCTGCTCACCTCCTTCCCAAAATAAACTTGTTCTGGTCAAGGACTCTTTCAGATATGTATATTCGTAATCTCGCTGTACTATGTGGGTCAAGGTCGTTCTTACCTATCTCTCCCACTTGCTCACATTCGTATCCTATAGCTGTTTCGATCCTTGTTTCATAACATCGTTGCATATTTTTTATGCGCTCATGTATTGCACCCTGCTTACATATTTTGCACTTTTATTGCTCATTGTTAAACAAACATGTTTCCTCTCGTCTTTACACTCGATGGGTTTTTGCATCTATGCTTGTTACGTCACGTTTCTTGATGACATAAGTATTTTTCTGATTAATCCTTTTGATGCTTATTATAACTTAAGGTCATTGTTATGGCTACTAGATTGTTGTTACCTATGGCGTTCCTGCCTTCTACTCGCATAGTTCCTTTGTTTATTTGGTATATTCTTATCCTTAATCGATGTAATTGTTACTATAGGCTTTGTTTAAAATTGTTAACTCTCATTTCGTATCTTGTCGCGATCTTCACTAGAGCTTTATTTCTCGCAGCTTCTAGCTACTTTGTGATTGACAGCGTTGTTAATTCGCGCCCGTCGCCCCCGCATTCTAAAATCCCTGATAACTTGCTCCCACTTACAACTGGTCAGTTCCTCATAAATGCCACCCCCTTTTTCCTTTCTTCCTCTAGCATAGATCTCTGGCGTAATGACCGATTGTTACCCAGGAGGGAAGGAAAGAGTCAGAGAAAGAATGATCTCTACTACCAATATTTTTATTACAAGTCCTCCTCCATATTGTGTTCTTGTTCTTTGCTGGTGTTTGCTGTTGTCCCCCGAAATGGTGTATTTTTTCAAATACACGAAAAGAACGAATTAGCTTTTGCTGTTCATTACTTTATATCAGTCCATTTATATAAATTTCTTTCCCGCACGCACCAACATCGAACTGTTACCTCCCGTTTGCCCCGTGCATTTGTTCATTTTTTCTGTCATTTTTTTTCAGAAACGCATATTCCGCTGAACCAGCCTGACAGCGTCCGATCGCTGCCTTCCGAACTTCCATTGCTTCAAACCATGAAGACTTCTCTATTAATCCGCAGGGCGTCGTGTTCTTCACCAACCAACTACTCCATGAAGACACCGCTCCAAGAAGAATTTTGTTTTTGTCAAGTTTTTTCATGTTTATGTACACCCTCTTTTGTTTCCTCCCCTCTCGCCCGCTTCCCCCTCTTCTCCCCTCCGCCTACTGCTCTCTCCTCCGCGCGCGCAGCCCGCTCGCTCGGTCACTTCACTTCTACACTTCGTCTCGACTTGTCTCCGCGTCGTGAGCAAC
The DNA here is from genome assembly GCA_946902985.2 of Meconema thalassinum. Taxonomy (NCBI): domain Eukaryota; kingdom Metazoa; phylum Arthropoda; class Insecta; order Orthoptera; family Tettigoniidae; genus Meconema; species Meconema thalassinum. The sequence continues at coordinate 348,819,698 of OX336390.1, forward strand.
CGCTCACCTTCTCAGTGCACTCAACTTCTTGTTGAACATGCCGTCTAGGCTCGTGTGCTTTCTCTGCGTCTAGCAGCCCTCACTTGTACGTCGGAAGTCGACCCAGTCAGTTCGAGCTCTACTAAAGCTCGCCTCCTCAACTCGAGAGGCAAACTTTTAAATTCTACGCCATGTTAGAATTTTAGTATCAACCGTCAAAGGGAACATCGCCTTCGCCATGAAGCAAAGCTAAGTACTACTTCTACGTTCTTCAACTTATTTTAATTGATTTTAAATAGCTACATGCTTTTTAATGATCATTTTATAGGCAGTGTGAGATTCCTATATTTGGGGCAATAATCATCCTTCGCGGGATTTTCTATGTTGGGCTTTTGTCTATCTACGCCAATCTTAAAAGGAAGCGGCATTTCTTATGCTTATTAAATGAGAGATTTTCTCACAACGTGGGATACCATTAAATTACCCACTGTCTACAAAATACTTAGCTCGTTCCACCGCTGGACTAATTTTTGCCCTATTCTTCAGTCATGATTGCTCTGGAACCTTCCAGAATCTGCACTCTATCTACCAGTTATACTGTCATGTATTTTCCACTCACATATGGGAATACTTTTTCATACTAAGGAATCTTCCTTATTAACTGCTAATCAATATCTAATTTTTCTTCCGCCGTTGGGATTTTCTCTGGCGCATTCAACTATAATCTACAACTTTCTCAAGCAATAGACTCTCGCAAATCTAGTGTAACTAGTTAGTTTCCACCATTGCAATAACTTTCTTTGCCATACACTTTTTGTGCTACTACAGTGAACTTTACAACTATATCAACAGACTATAGTGAAAAACAGTGTTTGTTCAACATTTCATCCGCGTCGCGCTCGTCCGTGTACAATAAATACGGCCATGAACACTTTTCCTCAATCCCATTTGATCTTTCCCAAACCCCTTACTAACAAACCAAAATAATAAAATTGTTACTTTAGGTCGTTTTTCAATGAGGCGTCACTCTCAATTAGTGCCCACCCCTCTTTGTTCTATGTATAATGAATTAATTTCTGTAAAACTTCGTGTCTAGTACACGCCTTTAATTATATTGTTTCTCCTTTCTAATGAGGGAATCCAATTCTTACAACTTATAAATGAGTTATCTCTAGGTTTCACGAAAGGGAAACTTGCCCCATTTTCTCGTGATCCCTACTTAAACATAGGAATTCTAGAAACGTCCTTTCAATTGTTCTCTTCAGGTTTCACAATAAGTGACCTGCCCTATTTGTATAATCCTTACAAGTATTTCTGTATCAACACAAGAAGTTATAGAATCTTCTATTTTATTCTTCCTGCATTTTGTTGTTGTTACTTTCGAAGTTGTTACTCTTTCTAATATATTTACCTAGAAATTCTTAAAGTACACACCTTGTACTTGATTTATTGTCTAACTTTAATTACGTCAGTTATCTTTAAATTTTTCATTTATTTATCTTCGTCAATTCAAAATCTTACGAAGATTTTAAAACCTATAAAAGGTTTGAAACCAAAAGAATTTTTAATTGCCTGGCGCAAGCTTTAGATGTTTTCGGAGGTCTGCGACCCCATTTGTTACAAAATCAAAGTTATATATTTGTTACAAAACTACTACCCAACATTGTTAAATAAATTCAAGATTTCTTTTTGGATTTATCATTTCTCAAACATAACGGTAGGCAAGATCCTGTCTTCCCTAACTCTTCCTAGGTTCATGCCCTCGTTAATAAAAATAAATCTACTGATAGGGTGTTCACCACTTGTTGCATTTGAGCAAGAACTGTTAGTCATAACTTATGTCAAACTCTCTTCCTATTTCTCCATCCTTTTTCTCCGGTCCGAAACCCACTTCCTTTTTTTCATCATCTTCCCTTGGGGGTTGGGTTATTCCCAAGCTAATAATCTACCCAACACCATCGGGACCTGCGTAACGAATTACACAAGAGAGCTGGGAAAAATGTCTTACATCCGTGGCTTCATCCAGTACTATGGAAACAAAACTGGCTGTACAAATTTCTTGTTTGATGTATACAAGTAACACATTAGAAACATAGGCCTATTATATTAGATCGTTCTGAATTAAATTGGATAAGCCACTGGATACATTAGAATTCTCTAATTGGTTATCCAATAATGCATCATATTTGCCAACTAGATTTAGCAGTACAATGTGATTTCCTCTATTTGAAGAATCTGCACTTTCATTATGGTCCCTGAAAGCTTGACCTTGTTTGCCGAGGAAACAAACAACATCAATGAAACGTTTCATAATATCTCTGTTTTTACGAAATCGTTCGGTAATTTGCTGGTCACTTATTTTCTTTTGATCGTCTAACAAGTGGTCAATCCTGGATTTTCCAAAGGTCTTTTCCATAATTATGGCTCGCAGATGACTTTGAGAAAGACTGTGCTTTTTTAAAGCTTTGTGTATATTATTCATATCACTGTTTCCCCCGTGATTCCAAATGCTGTTTTCGTTCGAGAAAAGTAGACAAGGCCAACAATATAATTTGTTAACAGAAGGGCAACCACACAGCCATGCGTTATTGGTGTATAGATTTAAATTAAAATGCCGAATACAAGCTTTCACTTTTATGTTAATATTTAATTGAGGAGTTGGACGACCTCCTAATAAAATTAATTTTTTGTTTTCGAATGATCGAGAAGAAAAGCTAACTTGCCGCAGATCACAAATTATACTGTCGCTGTCATCTCTAGACTCAAGTTCCGATTCCATATTTCTACAGATTTCTCACGGCTACTAGTATAAACAGAAACGTCCACTGCATACCCTACTCCCTTGTATTGTACATCATATCGCTGAACTATATATAGAAAATACGGCCTACCACAGTATAACACACACACGTTTAAACACAATATAGGCTATAAAAAACTGTTTTCCACAAACACTAGCACACCTCTTTCAGTTATAATGGGCAAGTAAACACACATTTTCGCAAACTGACCGGTTCATCTTTCAGGCCGTAGGTATGTAACTTCAAAATTGCTTTTATTGTTTCCCATGCTTTCAACTCGCCCTGCAGTACCAAGGAATACCAAAAGATGGCTTGTCGCGCTATCGTGCTGCTGGAAGCGACTGTGATTGGAACTCGCAGCAGACATTAAAAACACGAAGTACGGTACCGGTACATTTAAACAATTGCTCCAAAAGACTGGAAAATTACATCAACCAAAGTAATTATTATACGTGTCATTCATTCGCTGGGGTATGTAATGCTTACCTTGCATCTAGGGAATACACGCGCCTGCTCCAGATACCTTCGTGTTTCTATGTGCATGGCCTGCAAGGTTGGATTTGTTCCACTTTCCGGGTTGTAGGTGTCGGGATTTTTGCGGTTCTTCATCGCTCGTTCCCATTTTTCGCGTTCTGACTCATCGCCAGCGTTATGCTCCGGTAAGTGATTTTGGGATTCCACGTGTCGTTCCTTCCAATTACTCCTGTAATCCCTAGGATCGCTTTGTCCGTTATTCTTTTGTTCTCTAGGATCGCCATGCCCATTGTTCCTCCTGTCCTTCCAGTTTTGATTTCCCCGCGGGTTATTATAATTATTCCGCTGGTATGGTGAATCATGCCTTTGGTTACCCCTCCAATTGGAATATCCGCACTGGTCTCCCCTCTGGTGTGAGTAATTATTCCTGTAGTTGTTATTATTATTGTTGTACTGGTAATTACGATCCTCGTAGCGTTCCCTATTATCGTAAAACTCTTGCCTTCTCGGTGTTACTTTCGTGTTCGTGGCTTGTGACCTAGTATTTGTTGGAGTATCCTTTACGATTTCAGCCGTGTTCACATGGTCTACTTGCCTCTGTCTGTATTGTTGGGTTACCATAGATGTTTCATCTAAATGCCTTAAGATTTCTTCGGTCTGTATAGCGGTTTTAATGTTTGCTGCTACGAGAAACTGTTGAACGTTCACCGGAAGCCGTTTCCCGATAGTGAGAACTAGATTTTCCTCACTAGGCGGTTCATCTAAATCTTTCAGTCTTAACATTTGTTGGACAAAGAACTCTGAATATTTCGTGGGGTTGGTACTATAGTATTTACGTGAATATAATTCCATTCTTAAGCTTTGCTGGTACGAGGGACTCCAGAACTTCCTTAAAAACGCTTCCTTGAATTTGTCCATTGTTTCAAACGTATATTTAAAACTTTGAAACCAGACAAGGCTTCCACCTTGTAAAAATCTCTCGACCATCCTGAGCTGTTTTACAGGACTAATCTGCTGATCCTGAAAATAGTCGTCCAATTCCCGCGGGAAGGCTTTGGGAGTAGACCTCACCCCGTCATTGTATTTTCCAGGACGAAAATCATTGCCCCTGATGACCTGAATAACTTGAGCCTGACTTACATTCGGCTGTGGAGTTGAAGCCTCGCCCCTGTGTTTATTGAAAGCTTCCGTGTTACAGTCTGTCCTTGGACTCTGGACCTGACTCATTCCCCCAGTGTCGTGAGTTAATCATAGACTGTGAATACTTTCCGGTTTTTTCCGCTTGTCTCTCGGTTGTAAATAGTTTCATATTTTCTAATGACCTCAATTCATTTTTTACGAGTTTCACTTCGTGCTCTTGGAATCTCGCTTTAATATTTTCTTCGAGAACCTGAATCCTTTGATTGTTATCTTCCAGTCTCTTAATTATCGACTCCTTTTCCCCTTTACTTTGTTCTGACATCTGTTTCCAATCTTTCCTGATTCTGTCCTTAATGGCTTGATATTTTTGTTCTGTTTGTTCATTGTTATCAATTTGTCCTAATTAAATTCGATCTAGGCGTTCTTCTATCTTTTTCTTCGTCTCCCGCATGTTTTGCTTGATATGATTTTGGTCTGCCTCTAAAGTCTCCCACCTATCGGTCGACTGAAGATCCATTTTCTCCATATCTTTAACTAAACCCATGATGTTGCTAGCTATGGATTCGATCTGTCCTTGCATACTGTTGTTCTTCTTCTCCATCCCCTCTAACCTGCTTTGCAATTTCTCCTGTGCGACTTTAATCTCAGCTGTATTAGTGACGCAAGCCCGTTCTATTTGTTCAAGTTTCGCAGTCACCATCTCATCCAACTGAATTAATTTTGTGTCAAATTTCCCCTCAGTGTTCTGTATTTGTGTGTTTATACCGGATTTTAAGTCTGTGATCTGTTCTGAAATTTTATTGTTTATATCAGATTTTAGTTTACCAATTTGTTCTTTAAAGTTATTATTTTGAGTTACTGCCTGTTCTGAAATTTTATTGTTTATTTCGGCTAGCTGTGCGCTTTTACTGTCTTTTATTTCCGCCTTCATTTCATTTAATTGTATACTACTACTGTCTTTCATCTCCGCTAATTGTGCGCTATTACTGTCTTTCATCTCCGCTAATTGTGCGCTATTACTGTCTTTCATCTCCGCTAATTGTACACTCAACTTCTCCTGGTTTCTTGCCATCGCAAGTTCAAACAAAACACTTATTTCGTCCACCGTCGCCATTGCAAATACACAATACACTATTTGAGAACTAGGGTCATGCATATGGTGACATCAGCTGCACACACTCACACGTATAGTTTGACATTTAAATGGTTTTTACAATACTCAAGCCATTTATCTTTACGTTAATAAAACCCCAACAAACATGCATCATTGAGTATTATCTATCCTTACATTCAATTTAAGACCCCTTTATTTTGGTTATTAATTTTCCTGACCATACTGATTTTCCATGAAATATATTTTAATAAACCAACTGTTAATTAAATTTTAAGGTATCACCTTCCTGACTTTTAATTATACTGAGTTCATTGTTTAAACAATAATAATTTAATCTAACAGGGCGCCAGAAACACATCTCAACTCAATAGCAAACATCAAATATAACAGTGTTTCAAATTTCTTTAATTTTAAATGAACTCATTGATTTTAATATTTTAGCATTTGGCGGTACAACGTCGCCAGACTTTACTGAAACTACTCATTAATTAGCTACCGTTGGCGTACGTCCCACATTCAAAGCCTTGTTTATCTCTAAACTGGTATCCAATGCACACCCTAGGACTCGGCTTAACATAAAAACAACTGCAAACCCCACGTTGGGCTAGACAAGTTTACTCTATGAACCCTTGTAAAAAGAAGCGTATCGAGACTCAATTTCGGGTAATGTTTCGGTCCATGACAGCCGTGCAGTTAAATTTTGCTTCTCATAGATTACAAGGATACATAGAGCAAAATACAATAATTAAAGAACGGAGGTAAACCAGTATACAAATAACAAGTATAATAACCAAAAAATAACAATAAACAAAAACAACATCCCGAATTTACTCCCACACGTCTAAATAGACCACAACTGCAAATCCTAAGTTGTATATGCATCAAATAAGTGGCATTCAAATATCCACAGTTTACCATTTAACATAAATATCTCAGGAGAGATTATTAATAAAAAGACGTTTGAAATACTACGTCTGCTTCAAATCTATACTTGTGCACGCGTGACGATGTTTTGACTACATGAAGGAAATAAGTACGATTACGTGATCCGTTACCATCTGGTTTCCCGTCAAGCAACGAATCCGTAATTCTGCGTAAATTCGATTAGCTTAGGGAACACACAACAAGGCACTTAAGAATATCCGACACCCGCTACCCTTATATAATACAAAATAGATCTCCGAACGAGATCTTGACAACGTGCCAAAACACGTCTAATTGCCCAAACGGGTCTTGGTAAAATCAACACAAGTGTACGTGACTACAACAAAATACACGAGGACATGACTGAACGTCATTCTATTATTTACAATGACCACAACAATCCAAAATGGATTATATCAATAATAACAAGAAACAACACTATGCCCAATGGCATTTAATTATAACACACAAACAAATATCAATTCAACTTAATGCATGAAAATTATGGTCTGAGTATGGCAATCTCCCCTTTAAATCCAGATATAAAATACAGGCTCATCTCACTTTAAGAGAAGAGGACACGGTACCCCGGCCTCAAACCTAATTAGTGTTATCTTAAATCTGTCCGTCCCTCTTGAAGCCAAATGTAATTTACCCGGTGCGTTGCATAATAAGATCAGAAGCTTGCTCACGACAGCTCTCGAACCTGGAAGTACCTTGTATTTCCTGAAAAACATTTGTGTATAAAATACCGTACCTATTTTTGTCCCAATAATTCTCTCAGGAATTGAGACACGACGACTCGGTCAGTCGCCTCCTCGGAGTTCATACCGCCGTTAATTATATATTGCTGCAGGCAGGAATCGTGGGCTGATTACCACGACGTTCCCCGCGCATGTAGAAACACATCATCACACATAACCAATATAACGCACACCTGGGTAATGACTTCATCTCTCATCTCCCCACCTGAAATACGTCCAGAGTTAAGATCCCATGGAAAGACTTAAACCGCTTTCCCAAAGATCAAATAAAATCATTACTTCATTGGTTTTACATTTTACTAAGAGAACTATGGTTCCCTGCAAATAAAATTGCACTAGGCAAATCACAATAAACGCGCCTGTTTACCAAACACAAGGTTAAATGTTACCCCCCAAAAATCCTAGTTTTATCGTTAATGTTTAAAATACACAGCACCATTTATCGCTCAAACCATAAGTTCCGCTTCAAGCGATATGAACAATACACAGTACAGGCGTTGTACAATTACAAGTTACATTACAATCATCTAAATCAGAACAATAAAATAGTCACGCACGACATTACGATCGAGTGTCGGTACACTGAATAAAAACAATCAAACTACAATAAAAAATACAAGAAAAATATTTACATTTCCCCAGCCGATCTAACTATGACTAAAATTGAATAATCAATATGTTGTACTTATCCCTTCGCCAAAACACCTCAGCTCACATCACCACACATGACCCAGCATTTTTTTCTAGCCGGAAATCGTCATCGTCGATGGTGTGTCTACGTTCATCCTTCCGACTGTTGGCCTCGTTCCAGACGACTTGATCCTCTTGGGATATAAATGTTCAGTTATTTCACAGTACTACAATTTACTACTAAAATTGCTAAATGAGCTGATAATATCCACTCAATGTCCTGAGCAATTTATTTGAAGAAAACTTTCAATAAATATTTATAAGCCTGATAGCTTCTACCATTCACACTCAAATTATACACAAGTGTCACTCACGACACCACAAAATAAGGTCTACACAAGTGTCGCCCACGACACATCGAAATAAAGTCAACACAAGTGTCCCTCACGACCCATCGAAATAAAGTCAACACAAGTGTCCCTCACGACACATCGAAATAAAGTCCGTTCAACCCTCAGCTCGGCTACCTTTATACAGAACACAGCAAATTAACAATAGTGGGGACGAATTTTAAAAATAATTCGGATTTTTTAAAGTTACGGACTTGCGACTAATTTCATTGAGCTTCTCTTATTGCACAGGTTAAGAATCTGTTCGGCGGAGTCATAAATGATCATGGGTTTTATTAATATTCATTTTTCGCCAAATCAAAGGTATGCTAATTTTTCGCGGGCCTGAAGCGTGCCTTGCTTCAATCGTTGATTCAAATTCATCTCGGAGGGTTTGACCTTGATATTCCTCCCCAATTTTATGACGTACAAGCATCTTCTTCCTGTCAGATCCTGGTTCCCCTACTCCTGCTCGCGTAAATAGGTAGCAACCGTCTGATGGCCTGCTAACTGAAGCCACGCATATTGGACGTCGACCTCATCAGTTTCAGGAATAATGGCACACTTTTTCTTGTCTCAAAAGCTTGGTTTAAATATACTTGCCTCATCGTCTAACTCCCAATACTTGCAACATTTTTCCTCAACTCGAATCCACTGCTGCTTGTATGAATACCCTCTTTCACATATAATAAATAAAAAAATATGAATCATTATATCAGATGATATCATAAGGGTTCAAGAGCAAGTTTTTTTTCTTTTTGGGGTGTCAGTTGGAATGAAAGATCTCTCATTTTCTCTCTTAGAAGTTGACTCTGTCCTCTCCTCAGATTTGGGGTAGCTCCGTATATCTTTCTCACTGTCTCACTGTAGCCCACCCTACTGTGTCTCACTGTGGCCCACTTGCTACATGTAAAAACAATTGTTTTTACTATCTCAGCTACAATACTGAACAAGCTGACAATTCCAATAATTATTTAGTAATACGTATGTATTTCGACCATATCATATTCATTAATGTACAATGATATGCCCAAGATAGCGGGTTCAAACGCGGCCGAAGCCGTCGGATTTTTAAGAGCGTTAAAAATCCCTCAGTATGCCTTCCTTCGGAGGGGAAGTAAGGCTGGTGGTCCCATGTCATAGATTTATGGCATGTTAAAGATCCTTCCACTAATTGCACCTGTGTGAAGCTAAATTGGATAGGTTAATAATGTAAGCAACGCTCTTAGGTTTCTACGTTCGTTGCCAAGAACCGACTTCGGTGGCGTCTAGTAGCTAAGTTCTGAACTTGGCCTAGTAGTCGTTGACGGTGGCACTTGGCGGAAAAAGTAGGAACTATTTGAAAAATTCTAAGTTGCAGTCTGTACTTAAATTTAAAAAACAGATAACACACACTAATACAGTCATCACAATTAACACCGGTTATCAGACAGATTCTACACACACCCAAAGTACATGGGGCTACATGACCGCGTTGTCGCAGCCCCTAAACCTAAGAACCAACCAAACCAACCAACCAATGTAAAAAAAGGAAGACAATTTTAGTTTTCTTACCTCAAAAACGACGATGTTGTTTATCTCCTGCATAACATGCTTCTTTCAAAGAGTAAACAAAATGTCTGCTACCAGGAGAGCCAACCTCTATGAAATATTTTAAAAAATCCCTCTTTCAAAAAATAGATTTAATGAGCTTGTCTCACTGTGGCCCACTATCCCCTATTCATGGTACTCCTCAAGAACTAATAAAAAGCTTTCTTTTTAACAGAATACAAAAGGTACGAATGAAAGATACTCTAAGTAGAAGTGCTGAAGTAAAAATTGGAATACACTAAGGAACAGTTTTAGGTACTATTCTTTTTCCGTTATATATTAACGATTTGTGTGAGCTGAACTGTAATGCGATGATTACCTCATATGCTGATGACACTGTCGTCACAGTCCCAGGAACAACTTGGGAGGATACTTTTAATAGAACTCAAGAAACACTCGCTAAAGTACAAAAATGGCTAAGAAACCACCTTCTTACCTTAAATGAAACCATAACACAATACCTATGCTTCTCACACAACAAAACATTACAACCCACAGGCAATTTAACACTAAAGATCCACACACCAATTTGTAACCATGGCGAAAGATGCAACTGCTTTACCCTACAGAAGTCAATGGATGCTACATATTTAGGGATTATTATAGATAGCCATTTAAAATGGAATATGCATGCATCAAATTTGGTCAATAAACTCCAAAAGTTAATTTACTCATTTTACAGAATCAGAAATATCTTGTCAGCAAAAGTCTTGAGAACTGTATATTTTGCCTTAGTCCAGTCACAACTACAATATGGAATAAGTGGTTGGGGTGGAATACTTGATTCACATTTGGCTCAGGTTACCTGCCAGAATCTCATTCTAAAAGTTATGTACAAAAAGCCACCAACTTTTCCAACATGTGAACTGTATCAACAAAGCATGGTGCTTAATATATGACAGTTATTTGTTCAGTCATCAATCATATTTATACAAAAAAATATGAAGCTCTTCTCTCATGAACAAAAACTACAAATTTGCACTAGACAGAACTGGAATAAATATCCCTCGTTGAAACACACTACTTGGCCAAAGGAAATTAAGTTGTCTTAGCACTGAGATATACAATATATTGCCAGTAAATGTGACAAATATCACCCTGAATATACTGAAGAAAAGGCTTTTTACATGGCTCCTTAATAACTTGGATAAAGTAAATGAACTTATAAATTTTCACCAACATATTAAACCAACTCAGTCACAAATAAGTAATGTATCTTTTTTTATTTTTAGTATCCTTATAATTAATACTTTTACTATAAACTTTTCTTACTATTATCAGTCAAATACCATGTTGCAAATAAATTAAGAAACTGTATTCATAGCCCACGCACAAGTTTATCTTATGTGGAATTCACCCTGTATTTTGATACATCTGTATATGTACATGTTTTCTGTCAGTGAATAAAAATGTTTTCTCGCTAAAAAAATTGATTTTAATGCCCTTAAATAATCCGACGACTGTAGGCCGGGTTTGAACCCGCCATCTTGGGCATAGCAGTTCAGCATGCTACTAACTGTGCCACCAAAGCCACAAAATCACTAAATGTAAAACAAAAATAATGGAATGCAGCTCAGAAACTCCTATTGACATCAAATTAAGGCAGATGAAAAGCTAAAGGACGTAGGGAGCAAAATAAGCAGTGATGGACGAAGCAAAGAATGTATAGAAAGTAGGCTGGCACAGGTAAGGGAAGCATTTCTACAGAAAAGAAATGTGTTGGCATCAAATATAGATTTAGATATTAGAAATACATTTTTAAAGCCTTTGTCTGGAGCGTGAAACTGCGTGGAAGTAAAACTTGGACTGATGATACAGCAGAAAAGAGGAGAACTGAAGAATTTCCAATGCGGTGTTGCAAGAAAATGATTAAACTCAAATGGATAGATGGAGTAAGAAGACGAGCGGGAGAGTGTTAATGAAGATAAGGCACATACAGTACAGTACTAAGACAACCAGGATTAGCAAATTTGTTAATGGAAGGAAGGGTAGCAGACAAGAATTGTAGAGGTAGACCAAGGTTACAATACAAGTCATGTTATTGCATCACATGTGGTACGGTAGCTATGTGGAGATGGAACGATTAGCTGCATCAAACCAGTCTAAGGACTGATGACTCAAACAGTAACATGGAAATACTCACAGTAGGCCTACAGGCTTTCAAGATGGGAGTGCCGCAGTGCCAGCATTTGTTGGCCATAGCAGCAGAAGCCTTGCGGGATGAGGAGAGTGAAACAGGGATGATGGAGTACAGTCTCCACATAAGTCAAGTAGCATTGAACGTGCTGCTTGTGTTACTCAGAACTTATAATGTGATTTGTGAATAGAAAAATTAATAATAATTTGCAAAGAATGGTTGGTTTGTAATTAATTTGCAACAGCACAGCTAAGTGTAATAGGAGCTCATGTCGCCACGGAGAGTAAAACGATGTTTGAGGTTGCTGAGTCATATCCTACTCGCATGACTGTACCTGTCAACCAAGCAGGTGGCTTCATGACTCGAACAGTGAGTGGACATTAAGATGAAATGAGAAAAGATTCTATATATGTAATACAAGTTTGATGTGCTATTCTTCAGGAGTATTCACACCCATAATTGGACACAAATGATTTAAGTAATTTCAAGCACATGCATTATTGAAAGTATATAGCTTACTGCATTGACACATAGGCTATACCAATTTTAGCTACAGCCGCATGGAACCGATTCCTCAGTTCAACAAGTGCAAAACTGACAGTGTCGATTATTGTCATCTTGTGACAGATGCAGATCGGTGTCTTATACACTGGCCTCCCCGGTCGCCTGATCTGATCCCGTGTGATTTCCTTTAATGGGTGTTTATCAAAGATGAAGTTTATGTACCATCCATGCCAGTTAATCATGTTGAACAGAGGAAACAGATCCACACGGCTATAGCTAAAATTGACCAGGACATGCTCCAGCATGTGGGAGGGCACATCAAGAATTTGTAGCAAGCAGATGAGTTTCTCTTTTAATTGGTATATGTGTCAATGCTGAAAGTTATATACTTTCAATAATACATGTGCATGAAATCGCTTAAATCATTCGTGCTAACCCTGTATGTGTTATGGAAGAAGATCAATATTGAATACATGTTACATACACCAATAACCTTTTAGCACCGCTGGGGTGTGGCAGAATTAAGGAATAGGGAATTCAGGTAGACAAAACTAATGAAATATACATCACATATGTTTCATAATGGCAGACTTATAGCATATGGTAAGAAACAAACTATCTAACAGTGCAAGGTTGTTAAGTCATGGTACTGTTGGAAAATGCAACCGCATAGAAAAGAAGCCTACTATGTCATACTCTTTGCCCTACCGCTGTTCCACTTCGACTTCTTCAAAAATCATGAATCATTGAGAGCAGGGTGCAGGGGGTTTTCCTCTAAACCAATTATTTTATGTTAAAAATGAAAATAGCATGTACGGCTGACAACATTCTTCTTAGAAACAGAGGACACCTCACCTGTCTCATAAATCGTACATACTAAGTGAAATAACCTGATCAGACCTTCATCCCCCAGATGCAACGCTACAACTCAGTTGATAAATCATTTTATGCCTGGTGCTTTCTTCTTGCTATGTCTTCTCTATCAAATTCTGATCTGAATATTACATCTCCTTTCTGACCCTCATCAATTTCCCTCTCCACAACATGATTCTCAATGTCCTCACCCCTACACGAACGCTCTATGTAAGCTTTCCATCCCTCAACCTTTTCTTCTGTATCTCTTAGAGCAGGCTTTCTCAACCAGGTGTTCTCGTCATATGCTCGCGAGCACAAGCTCTCCTGAGATCCATTCTACAATTCATATTCTGTTGGACGAATAATAATGTTTTCACAGACATTTTGTAAATTATAAACAACATAAATAATTGGATATGCCTATTTTATGAGTAATATGAAAGATGCTGATTCCACTCGACTCTCTCCACGTAAATGTATCTTACCTGCATGAGTCCGTTGCAGCATGCCTGGTGAGCTGTGTATCTGTAGCTATTTCAGAACTTCTGAGGGAGGGAGAGACAGGAAAGGAAAGAGAGGCGCATGCTTGTTGCATCATTGTTATTTATTTATTTACAGCGTATTTTCCCAATATTGGAAAGCGTTAAGCAATTTGACTCAATTCTTGACGTTCTTCTTGTCTTGCCAATATTGTTTCATTCTGTTGGAGAATGCCAATTTTCTTTCGTCAGACCATTGAGGTCTGTAAGGTGTAGGTTTTGGTTCGCTGGTTGGACTTCCCAGTTGTTCACTTTGTAACGGAAGGAGTCTCTGTCTGATGTGTCGGTTATGTTAGCAGTTCGCATGTCTTTTTGTACCGTACTTCTTTCATCCATGGTGTTATTATATACTGCTCAAAAAAATTAAAGCACCACTTTTTTCAAAGGCCACCAAATTTTGAAAAGTTGACCTACAAGCTCGAAATCTCAGTATGACGTTTGTCCTGACGCCTACCTGACGCATATGCTTCAGCACAACTCCCCAACTTGAGTAGTTTCGGGGTAGCACCCCGAAAACCAGCCCATTTTCGAAAACCGCAAATTGAAGTTTGCGAAAAACGCTGCAGGACTTGTCGCAGGTTGCCAAAGCAGTCGAAAATGAATGAGTCTTGCTCTTAAAGGTTCCACAAACACGTTGAAATCGTTACATTTGACGTTTGGGCATTTTCAACCCCCTTCATCATCCCCTAAACATGGACTACCATTGGGGGCGTCTGAGAACGTACCGGGTGTGTTTAACCACCTGAAAGCTGTACACCGTCCTCAGTTGCTGATTGCAGTAAGTTCTTAAGGCCTCCGGCAATGTCCACACCCCCTAACACCCTCAACTGGCATGGGACCAAACCACCCTTTCTCGATTCACCCCTAAGAAAGGTTTTAATCGAGATGTTTATCAGTGCTGCTAATGGGGGGGGGGGGGGTCTTCCCCTAACGTTTCAAAAAAGGAACTGTGCCTTTGTCACCACCCCTTCCCCTGCAACCCCCGTTTGTATGATTTTTCGAATCAGGCCCCTTTTAAGGGCTGAAACGACGTCTTAATCGCTGAAAGGGCTGTAAAGGTCCTTAGTAGTAGTGGTGACACGAAATCAACCCCTTCCGATCGATGATTGACATTCCGTCCCCCAAATTCGAAATTTTTTCACCCCCAACCCTCCCTGTCTGGACGCGTAATGCGTCATGGCAGAGTTTTCAGAGTTGGATCAAAATGAAGGTTATGGCCTGCAATGGAGCCCAAAACAGCAGGCTGGATAGAAATCCATCGGTAGGTTGGGAAACGGGACCAAAATTTTTCAAAAAAGTGTACAGCCTACAGTAAGTACGCCCATGCATAGGCAACCCACATCACGTCCGTGCGTGTGGGTTGCCTATGATCGGCAATAGGTTACAAAGTTTGGCAATGGGAGAAAAATGACGTGATGTGGGTTGCCTATGCATTGGTGTACTTACTAGAGGCTGTTAACTTTTTTGAAAACTTCTTGGTCCCGTTTCCCACCCTACCGATGAATTTCCATCCAACCTGCTATTTTGGGCTCCATTTCAGGCCATAAGCTTCATTTTGATCCAACTCTGAAAACTCTGCTATGACGCGTTACGCGTCCAGACAGGGAGGGTTGAGGGTGCAAAAATGTCAACTTTGGGGGATGGAATGTCAATCAAACATCGGAAGGGGTTGATTTCGTGTCACCACTACTTCTAAGGACCTTTACAGCCCTTTCAGCGATTAAGACCTCATTTCAGCCCCTAAAAAGGACCTGATTCGAAAAATCATACAAAAGGGGGTAGCAAGGGAAGGGGTGGCGACACAGGCGCAGGTCCTCTTTTGAAACGTTAGGGGAAGACCCCCCCATTAGCAGCACTGATAAAAATCTCGATTTAAACCTTCCTTAGGGGTGAATCAAGACGGGGTGGTTTGGTCCCTTGCCAGTTGAGGGTGTTAGGAGGGGTGAACATTGCCGGAGGCCTTAAGAACTTACTGCAATCAGCAACTGAGGACGGTGTGCAGGTTTTCAGGTGGTTAAACACATCCGGTACCTTCTCAGGCTCCCCCAATGGTAGTCCATGTTTAGGGGATGATGAAAGGGGTTGAAAATGCCCAAACGTCAAATGTAACGATTTCAACGTGTTCGTGGAACCTTAAGAGCAAGACTCATTCATTTTCGACTGGTTTGGCAACCTGCGACAAGTCCTACAGCGTTTCTCGCAAACTTCAATTTACGGTTTTCAAAAATGGGCTGGTTTTGGGGGCGCTATCCCGAAACTACACAAGTTGGGGAGTTGTGCTGAAGCATGTGCTTGGTAGGCGTCGGGGCAAACGTCATACTGAGAATTCGACCTTGTGCAGTCAACTTTCCAAATTTGGTGGCCTTTGAAAAAAGTGGTGCTTTAATTTTTTTGAGCAGTATATATGATTTAAAAGTGCTCAGGTACTTGGTATATCATGAGGATGGTGCTAACAGTCTCAATAAGGTTGAGAAGGCTTGTGTATGAGGTTTTACATCCGAGTCAATATTACAGCACTTAGTCTTCCTTTCCCCAAAAGTACCGGTACTCTTAATTCTTCGAAAAGCTGCATCTACTTTTCCTTTTCAAACAATTTTCTATACTCGCATATTTCTCATTCAACCACTCTCCTTTCACTTCCTTGCACCCCATGTTTACTTCATTTTCCAGACATCTGTATTCTGCTTTTCCTCTTCCATCTCTTGCATTCTTATGCTTCCATCTTTCATCCATTAATTCTGGTACTGTATATCCTGAGTGATCCAAGGTTCTCTACCTATTCTTTCCTTTCTATCAATGCTTTTTTTCCCGTGGATTTCATTATTTCATTCTTCAAAAATATCCATTCCTCTACATTAGAAGTTTGTTCTGGGTTCTTCATATTAGTCCTTCCCGTATAATCCTCTGGAGTCTTTTGTTCACGTCCTCTTTTAGTCTGTCTACTGCCCACATGTATGGTTTTTAACTTTTGATGAAGTCGATTTGGAAATATCTTGTATCTCCTATTCTCCCCTCACCCATGTGTATATTCTCCAGTTTTGGTTGTTAATTTTGTTTTGTTTGGCGTGTGGCCTCTTGAGAGGCGAGTGCAGGTCTTTCTAGTCGACGCCCGTGGGCGACCTGCGCTTCGGGATGAGAGATGGAATGGATGAATATGAATGAAACTGGGCAAGGATGTGGAAGGAAGCAGCCAAGGCCTATCAGAAGGTACAATACCAGTGGTTGTTAAATAATGTGTTAGCTATGACTAACATGTTCTCACTGCAGAATTCTATCAGCCTGCTCCCTCAATCATTCCTTTCACCCAATTTGAATTCTCCTTCTATCTTCCCTTCTCATCCTTTTTTATTTGTATTTTACCAATCTCCCATTATTATTACATTTTCATCAACCTTGACATACAGTACCTCAGAATTCCATCTATTTTTTCATAAAACTTTTCCATCATCTGCTTCACTGGTAGGCATATAGACTTGCACTACTGTGGGGCAAGTAGATGTATCGATTTTAGCTACAATAAACAATTCACTGCATTGCTCATAATATTCCACCCGCAGACCAAGTTTCCTAGTCAGTATGAGACCTACCCGTGCATAACCATTGTTTGATTTAGTGCTTATGATCCTAAAGTCTCCTGACCAAAAACACGGCTCTTCCTGCCAGCGCACTTCCCTATTTCAACCTCAATCTGTCTATTTCCCTTTGAAACCTTCCATTGTCCATCAGACATAGAACTTTCCACGTTCCGATCCATAGAATGTTAGATTCTCACTTTGTCACCTTTGTGTTATTAACCCCCTCTCGAGTAGTCCCCACACGGTGATCTAGTTTACCTCCGGCTTGTAATTTTTTATTGTTAATTTTTGGGAATCGAAGAGTGGAAAATATTCATCTATTGTAGTAGGTTGTCATAGAAGAAATTACTAAATTATTAAGCAGCTTTTTGACTGTGGAGAATATTTTTCCACCACAAGCATGGTATACGGTAGTATTATCTCCACATCCCACATCATAGGCTATCTGTTTAACATATCAAACCTTGGCCGAACTCTACAGTTCTTGTCCTCCGGCCTTTCATTTCTTGATAGATTTTCCATGGCAGCAATGCGTTCGTACTGAGGTTCATGTTCTCCCATGGCTGCAATAATCCTACATTGTTGTTCTTCCAATTAGGGGCTTGGAGATCATGGCCATTTCAACCCCATATACTGAGTGTGTGTATTAGGTACAGATTGTGCTTAATAAATATTATATATCTCTTCTTCTATATAATAAAATTGAATGTTGGTTTGTCTGTTATTTATACAAATCTACACTATTCCACCAATCTACACTAAATGTTACGTACTTACCCTCTGGAAGTACCGTCCAATCCACTTGAAATTTCAGACAGTACTCTCAATTCCCTATATTTAGGCCTTTAGGCACAAATATACACTGTTTCATCGAACTGAACCAAATTTTACATACTTACCTTTCCCAACCCTGTGTGTAAAACTGTCTACTTGAAATTTGGACATCCCTCTTGATTATATTTAGGCTCTTTGGCACAAGTCTAAACTACTTCACCTTACGGAACCAAATTTGACGTACTTACCTTTTGGAACTCTGCCGGTAACACTGTCTACTTGAAATTTGGACATCTCTCTCAATTTCCTAGATTTAGGCCCTCTGGAACAAGTCCAGATCGTTTCAATGATCTAAACAGCATTTTATGTATGGTACTTACCTTTCGAACCTCTGCAAGTAACACTGTTTACTCGAAATTTGGACAGCCCTCTCCATTCCCTAGATATTGAATTTGTCATAGAAGGACCAATATAGGCTCATTTTGAGCCTCATAAATCAAGAAACAAAATCGGTATATACACTTTGGTGAAATAGTGTTAATTTGAATAAATATCAGACAAAGGGATCTGAAAACCACTCTTTAAGGCCTTAGAACCAATCATGTCGGAAGTAATTTGGTGTTGTACTACTGTAGGGGTCCTGAAAAGCTGGATATTGGGTTGTAACTGTATGAATATTTAAATAAGTCTCTTGTTGGCTGTCAAAGCGAGCTGCATCACGCCGCACCTACAAGTGTTACAGCTTGCGCTGCTACAAATTGCAGTCACATGGAGTAATTAGTGAAAAAATATTCCTTAAGCCCCTTGAAATAGTTATCATAATTATCATGCATAACTGAAGGCCACATCCAAAAGCATAGCCAACTCCGTACAGGCCATGGAGGCCCTGTGAGTAGTGGAAGGTAGAGGCGTCCACTTTTTGTGACATCGGCACTAGATGGGATGGAGTTGGCAGCTCCACGCCCGGCCGTCTTTGCTCCTAGGAATTACCCTGGTACTCATTTCTGGTGTAGATTGAGTTAACCCCAGGGCTATTTGCGTTTCCGAAAGTGGTAGTTTTGTTTCTAAAATCCACAACCTGGGTGGGGATCGAACCCACTCCCTTTCAGTTAGAAGCTCAGCACCTCTACCGACTGCGCCACGCAGCCATTGGACATCATGTTATCAGAACCCAGCACATGGGTGTACCGGTATGTAGAATGTGTCTAATAATGTGATGTCTTTAGTAGTGTATATATTTGTATTTGATGCCAGGATTTGGAAGGAAGCAGCCATGGCCTTAAATCTAGAACTATCCCTGCATTTGACAGGAGTAGAAGTGGGAAAACACTGAAAATCACTTCTACGGTGATTGAGGTTGGTGTATTCTTTGGAATACGCGGTAAGACAGAGTAAGCTTTTGCTTCTCATTGCTTTAGTTCATCCCCTCCCTTTTTTGCAAACACCAACAGTGATATCCTGGTTCCTATTTGTTAGTATATTTTCTTACACCACCTGTGAGTCTGTTCTAGATATATATCTTCCATGACCCACCTAGCGTCATCTAGCAGCAAATCTCTGAAGTTCCTCAATTTTTCCCTGTACAAGAGGACTTCCTTACCAATCTGGCCACCAGATCTCGTCGCTATCACCAGCTATCATCTCCGTGATCAAGAGGACTTCGTCTACTTTTTCACCCACCCGGCTTCGCTAGTGACGCCTGCTATCAACTCTTTGAAAACCATTTCATCAAGAAAATTTATTGCTGTTATGTTGGTTATTCTTATGTGTATTCCTTTTGTCTCCTACCCCCACTCTTTTCCTTTCCCTGGTCTCTCCGCGCTTCGTTGTGCTGGCCTCACTTGTGCGTCTGAAGTCAAACCAGTCAGTCGGAGCTTAACTAAAGCTCGTCTCCTCACCTCGAGAGACAAACTTTCAAATCTTCGCCATGTTGTGAATTCCTGACTAACGGTCACCAAGGAATCGCCGTTCATCAGAAATGAGCTAAGTACTATTTCTACGTTCTTCAACTTATTTTAATTGATTTTAAATAGCTACATGCCTTTTAATGATCATTTTATAGGCAGTGTGAGATTTCTAAATGTGGGGCAATAATCATCCTTCGCGGGATTTTCTATGTTGGGCTTTTGTCTATCTAAGCCAATCTTAACATGAAGCAGCATTTCTTATGCTTATTAAATGCGAGATTTTCTCACAACGTGGGACGCCATTGAATTACCCACTGTCTATAGAATACTTAGCTCGTTCCACCGCTGGACTAATTTTTGCCCTATTCTCCAGTCATGATTGTTCTGGAATTTTCCATGCCGAACAATTCATCTACAAGTTAAACTTTCTAGTACTTTCCACTCACATATGGGAATACTTTTTCAAACTAAGGAATCTTCCTTATGAACTGCTAATCAATATCTAATTTTTCTTCCTCCGTTGGAATTTTTCTGGTGCATTCAACTATAACCTACAAGTTTTTCAAGCAATAGACTCTCGCAAATCTAGCGTAACTAGTTATTTTCCACCATCGCAATAACTTTCTTTGCCATAAACTTTTTGTGCTACTACAGTGAACTTTTCAACTATATCAACAGACTATAGTGAAAACAGTGCCTGTTCAACTTTTTCATCCGCGTCGCGCTCGTCCGAGTACAATAAATACGGCCATGAACGCTCTTCCACAATCCCATTTGATCTTTCCCAAACCCTTTACTAACAAACTAAAATATTAAAATAGTAACTTCAGGTCTTTTATCAATGAGGTGTCACTCTCAATAAGTGCCCTCCCTTACTTGCTCCACGCACAACGAATTAATGTCTGTAAAACTTCGTGTCTAATACACGCCTTAAAGTATATTGTTTTTCCCTCCTAATGAGGGAATCCAATTCTTTCTACTCAAAAGTGAGTTATCTCTAGGTTTCACGAAAGGGAAATTTGCCCTATTTTTCTCGTCATCCCTACTTAAACATAGGAGTTCTAGAAACTTCCTTTCAATTTTTCTCTTTAGGTTTCACAATAAGTGACCTGCCCTAATTGTATAATCGCTAAACGTAGTTCTGTATTAATACAAGAAGTTATAGAAACTTCTATTTCATTTCTTCCTGTTTTTTGTTGTTGTTGTTACTTTCGAAGTTGTTATTTGTTCATATTTCTAAGATACCTATCTAGAAATCCTTAAAGTACACACCTTGTACATGATTTATTGTTTAATCTTAATTACTTTAATTATCTTAAAATTTTCTATTTATTAATCTTAGCACCATTTCCAAATCTTACGAAGATATTAGCTCATATAAAAGGTTTAAAACCAAAAAATTATCAATTGCCTGGCGTAAGATTTAAATGATTTCGGAGGTCTGCGACCCCAATTACTTGTAAACTCAAATTATATATGTCTTAAATTCATTACGCCTTTTTTCATTGTTAAATAAATTTGAATTTTCCTTTTGGTTTATCATTTCTCTGAAATAACGATTAAGCAAGATCCTGTCTTCCTTCACTCTTCCCATGGGCTTAAATTTAAAAACCTCACAAATAAAATTAATAACGGTTCCACTTTTTGCTGCATTTGAGCAAGAACTCTTAGTTATTAACTTATTAAAATCTCTCTTAGCTTTGATAGCTACTGGCCAGTAAGGCAAGCATAGTTCGCTACGCCAGCTTCCTGCTTGTTGAGATTTTCTCTACGACTTATGGTTGGTTTTCAAAATTTAAGTCTTTTCTCATTGTCTAAACTTTTAGTCGGCTCTTTGCTGGGTAAAAGCTTAGTCATTCCTAAATGCAACTATTGGTGCTCTTACCAAAATTATTCTCAAGGGTATAATTGCTTCAGCCCTATCCTTCTTGGAAACATTCTGTCACTTTTTAGAAATTCTACAATTTCAAGAACTAAAACATCACGGCTTATTCAAATTATTTGCATTCTTCAGAATATTTGTTTAAAACAAACTCCTTTAAAAAGGTACATAGGAAACTTATCATTTCTTTCTTTGCCAGACCACCACCCTCCCCCTAAGTAGCCGAATCTTGGCTTGGAAGGGAAGGTACCTCCTACTCTCGCCTGCAAATAGCCCTAGCTCTAGCTGCGTTTCCCGCTAGCTGTGTTCAGGTCCCCATTCACTTTAGTGATCTCACGGGCTTTGCGGTGACACTCTTCTTTAAAATTGTTTGTATTTAGTGTTGGACTTTCTTCCTGTTATCCACACTTGTTCCTCTGTCCGAAACCCACTTCCCTTTACTTCTTTATTCATCTTCCCTTGTGGGTAAGGTTAATTCTAAGCAAAAACCTACCAAAATTTGGTGCCGAAAACCGGGGAAGTCCAGTTGTCAATATTTTGCAAATTATTAATATTTGCTTTGAATTTTTCAGCTATAACTTCGCAGTGCAAAGCTGGTGATGTGGAAAGGGATTGCTTATGTCTCCTTTGGTGCATTTCTCCCTTTCAACTCGTTTGCTGCTGCCAGTCTGACAGCATTTCCAAGGTTCCACAGTCGCGTAAGTTATACTTGAATTTACCTATTTCGTCATGGCTCTTCCAGATAAAGACAAGGATGGCAAGGATGAAAAACTTACTTCCAAACGAGCTTCTTATAAAGGGCAACTTACCCGATTCCGAAAATACATCAAGGAATTAGATCCCTCAGAAGCGCAATTAGATTTGTTAAAACATCGTGTAAAGGACTATGAACGTTCTTATGAAAACTATTGTACTATCCAAACCGAAATCGAAACCTGCATGCTCAATCAAACTGATGATCGAGTAGAGGTAGAAAATCAATATTATGACGGTATAGCCTCCGCCTTTAAAATAATTCGCCAACTTGAGGAAGAGCAGAAAAGGGATGGTTCTGTTCTTGGTTCCCCACGAACAACAATCCTCTTCTCGTGAGGGCGCTCACAAGCCCAAACCAATTCTACCTAAGATTAATTGACCCCCACTTCTCAGGAGACGAATCTACTTGGGATTCTTTCTACGAACTATTTTGTTCTCTAGTTCATGAAAATGAAGATATTCAAATCATTTACAAGTTTCATTATTTGCGATCTATTCTACAAGGTCAAGCCCTGCAGTTAGTTGAAGCACTCCCATTAAGTGCCGAAAACTACCCCATTGCCTTTAACTTGTTGAAGGAAAGATACGGTAATTTACGGCTACGTATTCAACGCCACATGAAAGCTTTATTCAATTTGCCTGCGTCACAGCACAATGACGTCACTAGTCTGCGTACCCTCATTGATACAACACAACTTCACGTTAAAGCTCTATCCCAATTAGACCAACCCACTGATCACTGGGACACTTTCCTAATACATTTAGTGGTTTCCAAAGTCGATGTTGCTACCCTCAAAGCTTGGGAAAGGGAACTTTCCAAAGACGATAATTACTCATATGAGAATTTAGTCACCTTCATAAATGCTAGATGCCAACTCTTAACTGCTTTAGCTAATCAAAGTGAACCCTCTTCTCCTAGCTCTAAACTTGAATTACTGTCTCTTAAATCTAAAACCGAACACGTAGCGTCTAGTACCCAAACACGTGGATCCAGTTCGTCTAAACTAAAGTCAAACGCCACTGGTTACTCATCTAGGTCTAGTGAACGCCGTATTGCTAGTTCTCTCGCTTTAAACACTCAGAGCGAACTCCGCAAAAGTTTAAATGAGCCATTAAAGTGCATACTTTGCAAGGATTCCCACGCCTTGTATCTGTGTAAATCTTTTAAAGAACTGTCAGTCGACGACAGAAGAAAATTAGTTTCCCAGAATAAGCATTGCTTTAACTGCCTAGCACCCAAACATTCTTCTCTAATTGTAAGTCTTCAAGACTTTGTTACCATTGTGAAAAACCGCACCACACTTTACTGCATCATCATGATCAATCGAGGTCATCAGCAGCGTCTACTTCTCAGAAAAATGATAATACCAGCAATCCTAGTGCGTCTTCTTACATTCAAAACGCTAAGTCTTTGCGTAGTGCTCAAGTATTGTTATCCACTGTTCAAGTTGAAGTCCAAGACAAATTCGGCAACTGGGTCCGTGCTCGCGGTCTTCTTGATTCAGCGGCAACTCATGATTTTGTGTCTAATTCTTTGATTAGAAAATTAGGCCTACCTGTAAACCCCACTTCTATCAATGTATCAGGCATGAACAGCTCAAAATCGCAAGATTTACGGTTTTCAAAGCTAACCCTAAGAGACACTTGTCACAGAAATAATTTTCTGAAACTTAATTGCCTCATCCTCAACAGTATCGGAGAGGACACTCCAAGTCACTCTGTCGATATTTCAGGTTTAAACATTCCCTCGCATTTAAGGTTAGCCGACCCTCTGTTCAATGTACAAAGCCCCATTGACATACCCTTTAGTACCAATGTTTTCTGGAATTGCCTTCGTAAACAGGTTCGTAACTTATCCTCAAACGTGGTTGCCAGAGACACTAATTTTGGATGGATCGTTAGCGGTCAACTTCCTCATTATTCTCCCCAACCCGTATCTCAATGTTATTTTGCTAATACTGATTTGGAGCAGTTCTGGAGGCTCGAAAGCGTTGATTCTCCCAACGTAAACTCTTCAGAAAACGAATTCTGTGAGCAACTTTTCCTGAACACTACCACTCGTTCTCCCGAAGGTCGGTTCATTGTTCAGATGCCAAGATTACTCAATCCCCCCAAACTTATTAATTCTCAATCCAAAGCTCGAAAAGCTCTCTTGCTATCGAGAACAAATTCAAGAAAGAACCTCTTGTTAAACAACAGTACACTGATTTCATGGATGAGTATGAAAGCTTGGATCATATGGAAGTTGTCAGCAAATCTGATGACGAATTGCAACCCCCAAGCGAAACGGTTTTCTTAAATCATCATCCCGCGAGGAACACCCCTCTTGTAAAGGAGTCGTTTTCAATGGTTCATCACCTGACGTTAATGGCAACAGTCTTAACGATACTCTTTACTCTGGTCCCGCTATTCAGTCAGATTTATCCGCTATACTCTTAAACTTTCGATTATTTCCCATAGCTGTTATAGCGGACATCAAACAGATGTACCGTCAAGTTTTAATTCAGCCCGAACAACAAGATCTCCAAAGAATCTTGTGGCGCGATGAAATTAGCAAGCCCATTATGATATTTCGCTTAAAGACGGTCACTTATGGCTTAAAACCATCCGCTCCCCTTGCTATTCGCTCCTTACACATGTTAGTCTCTCTAGATGGTCACTTATTTGACTCTAAAGCTTCCGAAGCCCTAACTACATCATTCTATGTTGACGATTACTTGCAGTCCTTCCCCACTCTGGAGGAAGCTTCTTTCGTGTCACTAGAACTTCAGGCATTGCTAAAGAATGGAGGATTCCCACTTCATAAGTGGAATTCCAACTCCCATGAGTTTCTCACCCAGTTTCCTATTGAAGATATAGACCCCTCCTCCGTCGAAATTTGTGGAAATTCCGAATCCATAAAAACTCTTGGAGTTCATTGGTGCACTAGCACTGACACTCTCATCTATAAAGTTTCGCTTGCCGAAGAGCTCCCTAACACAAAAAGGCAAATTCTCTCTGAAATTGCAAAAATGTTTGATCCGCTTCAATTTCTTGCTCCGGTTATTGTTATAGCCAAACTTTTCATGCAAGAGCTCAAATGTGAATGGGACGAAACTGTTCCCCTTTCTTTTCTCAACAAATGGCTCTCTTTTCGTAGCAATTTGCTTGATCTTTCCCTTATTGAAATTCCTAGGAATTTAATTAACGCTCATCCTAATACATCTTTTTCCCTTCATGTGTTTGCAGACAGTTCCGAAAAAGCTTACGGTTGCTGTGCATATTTGGTTTATCGCAGTTCATTAAATGGATTTTCAGTTTCCAATCTTGTTTGTGCCAAATCGAAGGTGGCTCCTCTTAAAACTATCACTTTGCCTAGGCTTGAATTGTGTGCTGCACTCATGGCCGCTGAACTTGTTAAGAAATTACGGGAAGTCTTAAAGGTCGAATTTTCGCAAATCTATCTCTGGAGCGATTCCATGATCACCCTTTCTTGGTTTGCTAAAAACCCCGCTCATTGGCAAACTTTTGTTGCAAACAGGGTTTCCAAAATTCAAACTCTTTCTTCGGGATGTCAATGGAGGCATGTGCCCAGCGCTGACAACCCCGCCGACATCATTTCTCGTGGATGTTCTCCCTCTCAATTGGCAACTTCTCAGTTGTGCTGGCATGGGCCCTCGTGGTTAATCGAAGACTCTTCTTGCTGGCCTTCTAAACCTCCAGTTACAAACTCCAACTTGCCTGACGCTAAAGTATCTAAATCTACTGCTTCGTGTCTTGTTTCCAACGTTTCTCATCCCTTATTGTCACGCTATTCTTCCTTTCACAAATTAATTCGAATTGTTGCCTATCTTCTCAGATGGAAATATGTTGTGGTTGACCAACCTCTCCTCCCCAAACCACACCTTATCAATCAGAAGAAGCCTTTTCTTCTGGACTGTCTTTGCTTTCTGCTAAAAGGGATCTTCCGAAATCTAGTCGTCTTCGAGCTTTAGCCCCGTTCCTTGATGACAATAGGTTACTCATGGTAGGTGGTAGGCTTTCGCAATCTTTGCTTCCCGAAGACAAAAAGCATCCTGTTATTTTGCCCTCTAAACATCACGTAACTTCTTTATTATACGTGACTTTCATCATCGCAATCTGCACGTTGGTACACGCACACTGCTTTGCTTCTTAGGGGAAAAGTACTGGATCATAAATGGAATTCATGAAGTTTCCTCTGTAATTCACAAATGCATTCCTTGCTTCAAAGCGAAACCTAAAGTCAATACTCAATTAAGGGACACGGGGACTGAAATTTTCAAATTCTATATTATCTGAGGTACAGCTTTGAAATTTTATATGGTTATGAATAGTCATATTCTAAACCACTGTGAGAAACGTGAGCATTGTAAGTTGATTAGTTCTTCAGATATTAATTATTTTGTACATTTATTGTGCTAATTATTCAAGTTTTATAAAGGTCAGCCGCGTTAAAAAAAATCAAGATAGTGTAACTTTTAGGTAATATTATATTGCACTATAGCAATTGGAAGAATCAAACGGATCCGTTTTTGAATTGCATGAATGAGTGTGAAGATTTTTTTTAATATCCAAGTTTTTTTCTACAAAAAATCTTGAATTTTTCCAGTTTTAATTTTTTTGCAGCCAGACCAAAAGTGCAATCTAAAATTCGATCCGCAGGTTTATAGTCATTGCAATGAAGATAATAAATGCCCATTTTCAAAGCAATATCATAAGATTTATGACGCGAGTAACATTTTGAATGCCTGAAAAAGTGAATCAGAGAAAACAGCAATTTTCTAAAATGATGCACAATTTACAAGGTCTCAGCTTACCAAGGACATTAGGACTGTCCTGTCGCATAGGTGACACCCTCCATCTTCTGTTTTGCAGCCTCCTTGTTCATTTCTGTCAGTTTCACATTCCGTTGACATGCCTTTCGCTTCTCCAATTATGACCGCGGACATACATACTTCCTGCGACTATCACATCTTTCAAGTGTTATGCTGGTACATGAGATACTGAAGTTTGTCTTATTCCTGATTTCATCTCTGTTGTTGCACTACACCCCATGTTGAATTCTGCTACAGAATTACAAACAGCAATTTCAAGTCTCTTCCGTGAAATAAAAATCTATTTTGGGCACTTCCTCCAGATAACAGATAGCAGAGACTCATTCTGATATTCAGTAGCACCCCGGATGCATCTGGATAGTAGCTCATCTGATGCCAGCCGTTGATAAACAGGCATAATCTTGACAACTAAGGGTTCTTAAAGATTTACAGCCATTTTGTCATGACTCTGTGGTGTTTTACCAGCTGCTATACTCCGATTGTAGAAGCACCAAGACTCAGAACCTTCAGGACACTTACTGTGCTGGGGCGTTTAAAGGACCCACCATGCATTTTAAAGCTACGCTAGGGCTTTAAAAATGGCGGAATTCGGATAAAAAACACTGCTATCTAATCCGCAGGGGATAGGCGTGTATTAATATGGAAAAAAACGAAAATCGATATTTTTCACATATTTCACTAAAATTTCAGTCCCAGTGTCCCATAATGAGCAATCTGCCCTCTTTCCGCTCTTCTCCTATACGTCCCTTTGCTTTAACTGGTGTGGACTATATGGGTCCGTTCCAATATCAACGCAATTCCCCTGAAGCTAAACGCAAATTGTTTGGTAATCTCTATGTTTCTCTCTTTGTTTGCATGGTTACTGGCGCGATCCATTTGGAACTAGTAACGAATGCCTCCACTTCTTACTTTTTGTCAGCCGTCTCTCGCTTCGCTGCAAGGCGTGGTGTTCCTTCTGAGATGTTCTCTGATAACGCTTCCACTTTTTCCTTGTGGAAGAAAGCTCTCACATCTTCTCCTGCCATGGAACAGATTTCTAATTTTTCCTACTCAAAGGGTTTCAAATGGAGTTTTATACCTCCCTACGACCCTCATCACGGTGGTAGGTGGGAATCCTGCTTAAAGCTCACTAAACGTCATCTAAGAAAGGTTTTAGGTAATCACATTCTGACTTATGAAGAATTTAATTCGCTGTCTATTCTAATTGAAGGTGTTGTTAATGCTCGCCCTTTAACTCCGCTTTCCAATGACCCTGATGACCTGCTTACACTTACACCTGGTCACTTCCTTATTGGCACTTCTCTTTCTGTCCCTCCTCCCCTTCCCAACTCTTAGAGGGATTCTAATTTACCTATTGTTTGGCGTAAACTTGAAGCCCTCCGGAATTCTTTCTGGAAGAGGTGGAATTTGGAATACTTAACTTCCTTGCAACGGAGACAGAAGTGGTTACTTTCAAATCCCGACATTAAAGTGGGGAACTTGGTCCTGGTTAGGGATGCCTCTCCTCCCTTGGTCTGGATCTCTGGTAGAGTGACCGAGTATTATCCTGGAAGGGATGGGAGAGTTAGGGTAGCCAAGATCTTGACCACTAATGGGCATATCATAAGACCATTGTCTTTAATTGCTCCTTTACCTTCAAGTTCTTAATTTCATGTCTTTTGTTCTCTGTTGGTGTTTCCCCTCCCAGCTTGGTGTATTCTTTGGAATACACGGTAAGACAGAGTAAGCTTTTGCTTCTCTTTGCTTTAGTTCATCCCCTCCCTTTTTCGCAAACACCAACAGTGATATCCTGGTCTCTCTTTGTTGGTATATTTTCTTACAACACCTGTGAGTCTGTTCTAGATATATATCTTCCATGACCCACCTAGCGTCATCTAGCAGCGAATCTCTGAAGTTCCTCAAGTTTTCCCTGTACAAGAGGACTTTCTTACCAATCTGGCCACCAGATCTCGTCGCTATCGCCAGCTATCATCTCCGTGAACAAGAGGACTTCGTCTACTTTTTCACCCACCCGGCTTCGCTAGTGACGCCTGCTATCAACTCTTTGAAGACCATTTCATCAAGAAAATTTATTGCTGTTATGTTGGTTATTCTTAGTGTATTCCTTTTGTCTCCTACCCCCACTCTTTTCCTTTCCCTGGTCTCTCCGGGCTTAGTTGTGCTGGCCTCACTTGTGCGTCTGAAGTCAATCCAGTCAGTCGGAGCTTAACTAAAGCTCGTCTCCTCACCTCGAGAGACAAACTTTCAAATCTTCGCCATGTTGTGAATTCCTGTCTAACGGTCACCAAGGAAACGCCGTTCATCAGAAATGAGCTAAGTACTATTTCTACGTTCTTCAACTTATCTTAATTGATTTTAAATAGCTAGATGCTTCTTAATGATCATTTTATAGGCAGTGTGAGATTTCTAAATGTGGGGCAATAATCATCCTTCGCGGGATTTTCTATGCTGGGCTTTTGTCTATCTAAGCCAATCTTAACATGAAGCAGCATTTCTTATGCTTATTAAATGCGAGATTTTCTCACAACGTGGGACGCCACTGAATTACCCACTGTCTATAGAATACTTTGCTCGTTCCACCGCTGAACTAATTTTTGCCCTATTCTTCAGGCATGATTGTTCTGGAATTTTCCATGCCGAACAATTCATCTACTAGTTAAACCTTCTAGTACTTTCCACTCACATATGGGAATACGTTTTCAAACTAAGGAATCTTCCTTATGAACTGCTAATCAATATCTAATTTTTCTTCCTCCGTTGGAATTTTTCTGGTGCATTCAACTATAACCTACAAGTTTTTCAAGCAATAGACTCTCGCAAATCTAGTGTAACTAGTTATTTTCCACCATCGCAATAACTTTCTTTGCCATAAACCTTTTGTGCTACTACAGTGAACTTTTCAACTATATCAACAGACTATAGTGAAAACAGTGCCTGTTCAACTTTTTCATCCGCGTCGCGCTCGTCCGAGTACAATAAATACGGCCATGAACACTCTTCCACAATCCCATTTGATCTTTCCCAAACCCTTTACTAACAAACTAAAATATTAAAATAGTAACTTCAGGTCTTTTATCAATGAGGTGTCACTCTCAATAAGTGCCCTCCCTTACTTGCTCCACGCACAACGAATTAATGTCTGTAAAACTTCGTGTCTAATACACGCCTTAAAGTATATTGTTTTTCCCTCCTAATGAGGGAATCCAATTCTTTCTACTCAAAAGTGAGTTATCTCTAGGTTTCACGAAAGGGAAATTTGCCCTATTTTTCTCGTAATCCCTACTTAAACATAGGAGTTCTAGAAACTTCCTTTCAATTTTTCTCTTTAGGTTTCACAATAAGTGTCCTGCTCTAATTGTATAATCTCTAAACGTAGTTCTGTATTAATACAAGAAGTTATAGAAACTTCTATTTCATTTCTTCCTGTTTTTTTGTTGTTGTTACTTTCGAAGTTGTTATTTGTTCATATTTCTAAGATACATATCTAGAAATCCTTAAAGTACACACCTTGTACTTGATTTATTGTTTAACCTTAATTACTTTAATTATCTTAAAATTTTCTATTTATTAATCTTAGCACCATTTCCAAATCTTACGAAGATTTTAGCTCATATAAAAGGTTTAAAACCAAAAAATTATCAATTGGCTGGCGCAAGATTTAAATGATTTCGGAGGTCTGCGACCCCAATTGTTTGTAAACTCAAATTATATATGTCTTAAATTCATTACAACTTTTTGCATTGTTAAATAAATTTGAATTTTTCCTTTTGCTTTATCATTTATCTGAAATAACGATTAAGCAAGTTCCTGTCTTCCCTCACTCTGCCCATGGGTTTAAATTTAAAAACCTCACAAATAAAATTAATAACGGTTCCACTTTTTGCTGCATTTGAGCAAGAACTCTTAGTTATTAACTTATTAAAGTCTCTCTTAGCTTTGATAGCTACTGGCCAGTAAGGCAAGCAGAGCTCGCTACGCCAGCTTCCTGCTTGTTGAGATTTTCTCTACGACATAAGGTAGGTTTTCAAAATTTAAGTCTTTTCTCATTGTCTAAACTTTTAGTCGGCTCTTTGCTGGGTAAAAGCTTAGTCATTCCTAAATGCAACTATTGGTGCTCTTACCAAAATTATTCTCAAGGGTATAATTGCTTCATCCCTATCCTTCTTGGAAACATTCTGTCGCTTTTTAGAAATTCTACAATTTCAAGAACTAAAACATCACGGCTTATTCAAATTATTTGCATTCTTCAGAATATTTGTTTAAAACAAACTCCTTCAAAAAGGTACATAGGAAACTTATCATTTCTTTCTTTGCCAGACCACCACCCTTCCCCATAGTAGCCGAATCTTGGCTTGGAAGGGAAGGTACCTCCTACTCTCGCCTGCAAATAGCCCTAGCTCTAGCTGCGTTTCCCGTTAGCTGTGTTCAGGTCCCCACTCACTTAAGTGATCTCACGGGCTTTGCGGTGACACTCTTCTTTAAAATTGTTTGTATTTAGTGTTGGACTTTCTTCCTATTATCCACACTTGTTCCTCTGTCCGAAACCCACTTCCCTTTACTTCTTTATTCATCTTCCCTTGTGGGTAAGGTTAATTCTAAGCAAAAACCTACCCAGAGGTAGGATTTGAATCCACCTCTTCTCAGGAGTATATACTATTCTAATTTTCGGACTAGAATTAATTTTATTGGCAGAGCCGGCAACCTAATCTGGGACCTCAGGGGTATTTATTTAGCGTATGGCTTCTAGTGCCGGGCGTGTCCGAGGGCATGTTCGGCTCGCCAGAGGCTGTAGCTGCTTCAAGCAGACACCCATGGGGTGAGATACAAGTTCCGTTCAATTTCAAGTAGTTCCAACTTTTGTTACCAGATGTCACTAACACCCAGTGGTGAACATTTCAACGAAATCTAACCTAGAAATTTTGCTTCACACAAGTTTAGTTAGTGGAAAGATCTTTTACATGCCATAAATCAATATTTACTTCCCCTCTGAAGGTAGGCATACTGAGGGATTTTAACGCTCTTAAAAAATCCGACGATTTCGCCCGGGTTTGAACCCACGATCTTGGGCATAGCAGTTCAGCATGCTACCAATTACGCCACCGAAGACGCACCTCAGTTGTGACAGCCAAATATACTAGTCACTACACCACATGGTGGTCTGAAACTGTTATATGTATGGTCTACCGCATGTTTATTGATGTGTAATCTCTCCTCTTGCTTGGAGGACGAAGGATGAGTTTCATGCTGGCAACGGGCATGTAAAACTCTGTAAAAGGAGGGGCCATTGGATCATTCTTGTAACACTACTGTAGTCAGTGGAATAGAAAGTGGGGCAAGTATTCATTTATAGTGAGAGGGGACATTTTCAGTGCCCTATGCCCATAATGTTCAGACATTTAAGAAGCTGGTCAGGCAGTGTCTACAAAATAAGAAATTGTAATTAGATTTGAGGATAGCACTGTCCTGGATTATTATTTGTATCATTTTAAAATTGGGTGGCTGTGGAAGGAAGAAATTAGAGCTAATTGAGGATGAGATAGGATATTCTAGGGATTAGAGAAGATCTGATAAAGGGAGACACAGAGGAGGAAGTAGAAGATTACGAGGTATACCTGTCAGGTGTAAAACGAGGCAAGGCTGTATGTGAAGAGAACCTTGGAGCGTAACATAGTTTTGTGAGGTATGTAAATGAACAATTATTGTGGATAGATTTCGAAACGTCAGGAATTCGGGTCAGGATTATATGAGGGCACGCTATAAGAGAAGGGGGGAACCAGGAGGAAGTAGACAGATTTTATGGGGCACTGAGTGATGTGATAGTGTGAGTTAACAATAAGGATAGTGTAGTATTGATGGGGGATTTCAATGTTAGGATAGGAAATAGAACTGAGGGGTATGAGAAAGTAATGGGTAAGAGGGGTGACGATAGGGAAGCAAACTTCTTCGTCTTCTTCGGATGCCTATCCATTAATGGATGTTAGCGACCACATGATGCATCTTTTGCTTATGAAGTGCGATGTGGAATAATTTATCGATGCTGGGTAGTCCTGTCAACTGTTTTATGTTATCCTTCTTCGGCCCCTTCCTCTTTGACCTCCGATCTTTCCTTCCAGTATCAACTTGAGAAGTCGATATTTGGTGTTCTGCAAGATATGTCCTAGGTAAACAGTTGTTCGTTTTTTAAAGGTGCATAATAAATTTCGTTGTCTCTTCATTCTATGCAGTACTTCAATATTAGTTAATCATGCAATCCATGGTATCTTCAGCATTCTGCGGTAAATCCACATGTCTTCGTTGTTGCTCCATTTATTGTCCATCCTCCAGACAGGGAGGCATGGATAGCTGCATAAAACCAGTCAAAAGACTGAAGACTCAAACAACAACAACAGACACATATAGAAATACAGACCTAATGTAGCAGGGAAGCGAAAACCAATGAGAAATAATAGATTATGTCATTACTGACTTTAAATTTGGTAAATTGATACGGAATTGTAGGATATTCAGGGGCTTTTTCGATGAAGCGGATCACAAACTGATCTGCTGTGAATTAAGCATAGTTATACCTAAAGTGCAGAATATGAGTGCTGTTTGCAGATGGATTAGGGTTGAAATTCTCCAGGAAAAGGGACTTAGGCAGAAATACATGGAAATGGTTAATGAGGAATTCCAAAGAGTAGATGGTAATGAATTGCAGGACATTGAAACGGAGTGATCAGGATACAGGGATGCAGTACTAGAAGTAGCAAAGACATGTCTTGGGACAACAATGTGTAATGACAAGAAAAAGGGCACGTCCTGGTGGAATGACATAGTGAAGTCTGCTTGTAAAAGTAAAAATAAAGCTTACAAAAAATGGCTGCATACGTAGTGGAAAGGAACAGAACCAAAGATATAATAGTAGAGTTTAGAGCAGCTTCGGTGGTGTAGTCGGTAGCATGCTGAACTGCTATGCCCAAGATGGCGGGTTCAAACCTGGCCGAAGTCGTCTGATTTTATAAGAGCGTCGAAATCCTTCAGTATGCCTTCCGTCTGAGGGGAAGTAAAGCCGGCGTGCCCCTGTCATAGATTTAAGACATGTAAAAGAACCTACCACTGCAATTGATGGTGTGTGGCAATATTTGTAGGTTATATTTGGATAGTACACAACGCTCTATCAAGTTCCAACGTTCGCCACTAGTGTTAGTGATAGTAGCATCTGGTAGCCAAAGTTAGAACTACGCCCTTGGGCGTTCAATCAAAAATGTTCGGCTTATGGCCATTGGCTGCGATTCATATTGAGACCGCTAGTCTAGTCAACAACCACGATGACTTTCCTAACATCCCATAAGTCGAATAAAATTACCGTGAGGATCAGGTGAACTTCCTAGTAGGCTAAGCGGCACGAGACACTGTAGTCCACGGGGATCTTGGTACATGGTGGCGATGGTCATAGACTGCCTAAGGAAAGGATCGCCTCAAAACTAGACTGAGAAATTAAACATCCAGACTTAAGTAAAACACCGTGAAAATTTATTAAAATTCACAAGCCCCTAGCCTAGTTCGGAGGGTTATAATCGGCTAGTCCGCAAACTAATAAACAAAAGGAAATAAAGAGCAGGTCCCTACCTGAGAAGTTACTGAAAACCCTCACGAAAGATCTAACTCACAATAATAAAGCAACAACAGCAACACTAGGAAAATGGTACGACGCAAGTCCCTAGTTCAAGTTCCAAGATTAAGCTAATATCAGAATTTACATTTAACAGGGTAGCAAAACAAATCTAAGTTAGGATGATACCATTTCCACATTTACATTTAACGGTAATCATCTAGCTAAGTCCTAACAGTTAATAACAAAATTTACGGCGATGACGTCCGTAACAGAAAACAATTACAACAAATCTAAGTGTACAGCCATGAAAAACATTTAATTATTCTTAATAACTACGTGCTATCAGCACACAATAAGGTAACATGTAAGATTTACACACTTGTACATCATAAATAAGTAATAAAATAGACACAAATCTTTATTAAATTCCTGCCTACACCTTGGTTTACTCTTTGTAAGCCATAGTCATCTAATGTGTGTAATTACGATGACGAATGCGTAGTTGAGACCACGTCTGACATGGCATGGCCTGAGCTCCACAAGCTACGAACTCTAGGTTCGCGCTTGCTTCAGGTCACTACAAAAGTGTCAACTGTCTTAGTCATTTCCACACAAGGAAATTACCTTCAACTGCACGGCTATGTCAACAGTTCCAAAATGCAACAGAACAAAGTTAGATAGAAAGAATTCATTAGTTAGCTTTTGTTTTACCAAAGTTATGCGTTTTATTATTAAGTTGTCGGCTTAGGTTTTATCGTTGGTTTATGGCGAATAAAACTGACAATAGCTCGGGCACGGAGTGTCTACACTGAGATCATTCTCCACCAAAAAGCCTCGACTCAACAGTCGGAATAAGAACAACGAGCAATAACAACTCGGACACACAATAACACGGGTTACTAGCGGCGCAAAGCTCGCATTCAATAACTCTGGGATAGGCCTGTCCACAACAGTTACCTTCCAATAACATCTAGTCAACGGGAACCCTCCCGGACAAGGTAATCACAAGTACCTTCATACAATAAATTCCTGCAATAACAGGGTCGCCTGCAACTCACTATAGAAAACCTGACCTAATTGTACACGTCAAAACGGTACACGCAAGAAGTGCGCTCAACTAACAAAAAGCAATCTATAAAACATGTGATCTGAGACAGGGTTGAAAACTGGGTTACATAAGCTAAGTTGCAATGAAAGAAAGAGCGAATACTACAAGCATTCTGTCTCTTGTCAATGTCCTCTGTCTCACAAACAAATGAAGCGTGCTCTCAAGGGCACTGGATTACAAAACCAGTTTATGTCACCAGCAGGCTACCACATTCCTGCGTTCGGTCGACACAAAACACACATTATTCAAGGCCGGCGATTTAATCAATATAAAACTATACATCTGGCCTGTTCATAAAAAAACTGTACCATGGGTTATGAACCTCTAAAGAGTCCGTGTATAAAAAACACGCAATAAATCTGAATAGAATTATATAATTCCGTCTTTCTACCAAAGACGTCTAAATGATAGTAATCTTACAATTACTGGAGCTCTTTGTTCTCAAAATACAATTCAGTAGTTGCTAGTACAACATCAAATAAAAACGTGTCTTACATGACACAAGCAAAATGATAATTGTGGCGCAGATTCCATACAAGGATCTGCTTAATGATACGTTGGGAACTGAGTTCGATGCTAGGCAACGAAACATTCCTTCTAATAGGTAGGTTCAAACTTGACCAAGAATAGCTTCTGAGCTTATTCAAAATGAAAATATAATGCATTTACAAAACTGGCAATTACAGTCGATTGCGTAACTGATACGACTGTTCTAACGAAAGTCAGGGGTGTATCAAAACTGGCTGCAAAGAATGCAGTTAAAGAAATAACCATGACATCTGATTGTCATAACTAAAGTCAGCAAAGACTTGAAAAATCACCCCAAACAGGGTTGTACAAAATAGCCTCGAATGACTACGGTCACATCTAGCAAAAGATAGGCTTTGACGTTCTACGACGTTCATCAAGCTGCACCAGGGTTAACCAAAATGTTAGACCCAAGGGTATCTCACTATACTGAAATAACAGACATTAAATTAAACTAGATACAATCCCTACCTAGAAAAATGGCTGACACAGAGTGTGGTTGATTCACAAACTACATTAAATCTAATATACCACCAGAACTAGAAAAAGAGAAGGGATGTCCAAAACTCACGACATGGACAAGCTATCACTCTACTCTCTATTCAATAACCAGGGTTGTACAAATTCCTCTCTGGATCTCTGGAACGGTGTT
This sequence comes from Meconema thalassinum, assembly GCA_946902985.2. Lineage (NCBI taxonomy): Eukaryota > Metazoa > Arthropoda > Insecta > Orthoptera > Tettigoniidae > Meconema > Meconema thalassinum. The sequence continues at coordinate 348,857,149 of OX336390.1, forward strand.
ATCCTCATCAGGATTCCCATCTGGACTCCTCCAAAGACCAGGGTTCGATTCGTCCCTGTCGACAACTCCGTGAATATGCTGGATATGCCTGGAAATGGCATCTTGGATTCCTTCCTTCTCGTCCTCGGTTCTGCAAGCTCCATCATCATGCTAGTTCTCGTAGAAATATCACCCTCATACCAGGATGGTATTAGCCCATGGTGACTGATTCAAGCATGGTGTGGAATAGTCTGGTCACGTTGACGGTGAAATAAATTACGAAATTCATTCTTTCACTTTCCAAAGATATAATGTTCGTCGTAAGTATTGTAGGCTTTGATAGTAATTGATAACACAGCCTTAATTTCGTGGATGTGAATAGATACACGAGCTAGCACTGCTCTATAATTCTGCACGCGCTAATGACGCTACTTTTCTATCACGCAGCATCGGTAAAATGTACGTCGTTTTGGAAATAAAAACTTTACTCTGGCAATCCAAATATGTTACACTATCGTAATCACACTTATTTGAAGTAATTGCAACACATTTACCTGTATATTTTCCACAAGGCATTTGGCCCTCCACAAACACGTGGGTACTAAAATGTGGTGTTCCGGTAAAATTATATAATTCACTAATACTTGCCAATAATTATCTTCAATGTGTTTCTGTGGCTCACTGTGCATAAATAACAGTATTTCACAATATGCCAGTGCACGATGGCACCTGATAACCAATTCAACGCTAACAAGCGGATATTCTTCTATGTCTTGCAGGACAAATGCAATTACACGCCTCTACTGGGCGGATTCTCCAGACGTAGTGCAAGTCACTGGGTGTCTCAAGGAAGTAGGTCGTCAAACCGAAGTCGTTGAGCGACTACTTACGTTCCTATTTGCGTATCTGCAAGGGTATTACCTTACCGTAAGCTAAAATAACATTCTCAAAAATGTTTTAATAATGCAGCATGACGAAATGGAATATTCTGAGTCTTGTGAAAGAATAAAATTAATTAATAAGATCTCAGATAAATAATTAGCAGTTTTCACCAAAGTCAAAAGTGCGATTCAACGCTACTTCAAAGAGTATCGCGTGAGCTCTCAGCTCCACGTGGCTTCCTGGGTGTGTTCAAAGGTACAACATCCCATCATAAATGTTCTGTCATAAAAAATATCACATGAACCATAGCTCAGCGGATTCATCTGCCTCTCCGTCGTTTCAAATAAAATGTTGGGACGACATTTTTATTTGACTTGAAATTCATTCAAGAGTGATATTTTTTCAGATTGGCTGCATTAAAGGTTCCAATGCGCTCTCCTGTCCTGATGTCTTCTACTACATAACTTCCATTGTTCAAAGGCTGTCGGATACGACTAGGGCCATAATATAAGGATAGAAATTTCCCATATATGCGGTCTATAGGACTTGAAATTCCGGGTCTCCTTATGAGGATAAGGTCTCCCTCAACTAGTGGTTCTCTAAATCTCTGGCGTCTAGTTCTTCTCAAGCGCTTGGCAGCTTGTCTGTCCATAGTTTCCCTTGCAGCTAAAAGTCTGCTGGCATGTGATGGTTGTAAACAAGGTGGATTTACAATCACACGGTCCCATATTCTCAGCGGCATCTGGTTGAAATGCAAGACCATAGGTATTTGACCAGTGCTCTCATGGACTGTTGAATTAATACACTTTGCCATAGTGACTAGGACTTCAGTCCATCGCCAGTGTTCTTCTTGACAATATAATCGACAGAATTTTGCGATAATAGACATCACGCATTCTGCTGGGTTGCTCTCTGGATGACGAATAGATGATAAAACATGACCTATTTCAAGCTCATTCATAGCATTGGCAAATTCTGCTGAGGTGTACTGTGATCCGTGATCAGTCAACAAGAATTGTGGTTTTCCTGCCTCCGGTATCACTTGACGTCTAATCCTCTGAATAATCTGATGTGCAGTAGCTTTTTGAATCGGATGAAGCATCGTATATTTCGTGAACACATCAATAGTTACAACGATGTATCTATTCCCACGACGAGCTTTAGGTATTGGGCCATACAGGTCCTGTGCGTATAACTCTCTAGGTTGAGTTGGGAGTATTGGTCTAGGTTGTTCCTTCAACAAGTGACGTGTACTTGTTCCGCTGGCATGCGTCGCAAGCACGTAAACACTGTCTAACGGTGGCTCCTAACCCTTTCCATGTAAAAGATTCTTTGATGGTTGCAATGGTTTTGTCTGTTCCACCATGACCAATGGATAGATGAACCATAAGAATAACAGATTCTTGGTATCTCCTAGGAATAACTGCACGCAGTTGAGTGTGGTCCTCGTCCACAAACTTGTATAATACACGATGATAAATCAAGTAATTATCTGCAACAGCAGCAATTCTCGCATAATGAGCATCCTGTGGATCCATTCTTCGTTCCAGGAAACGGATAATGTGCCTGAGCTCCTCCTCACGTCGCTGTCCTTCGGGTAGATGACGAAGTCGGCGAAGGTGTTCCTCGCATTCTCCCTCGATGTCTATGGCATTAACAGTAGCTTCAGGATTCCGGCTGAGGATGTCGGTCAACACATTCTCTCTGCCTGGTCGATAAACTATTTCCAAATCGAACTGTTGGAGAAACAGCGTCCAACGTGTGATCCTGTCGCTTGCCAGTCTTGTTCTTAAGATGAAGGTCAGTGCATGGTGATCGGTTCTCACAATAATCCTCTGGCCTAACAGAAGTTTCTGCCAGTATTCAAGTGCGTAAACTATTGCAAGTGCTTCTATCTCGGTCGTGAAGTAGTGAGATTCATGTGCTCTTAAACGTCGGCTTAAGAAAGCGATGTAATGACGTTTCTTCTCATCATCCTCCTGCAGTAAAATGGCTCCTATACCAATGGCAGATGCATCAGTTTCTAGAATAAAGTTCCGGGAATAATCTGGATATTCTAACTGAATTGAGTCCACTAGCATCTGTTTAGCTCTCCTGAAAGCTATCTCGCATTCATCATTCCAGTTCCACCTGCAGTTCTTTTTCAGTAATCCTTGCAGAGGTGCGACAGTCTCGGAATACTTCTCACAATGAGCAGCAAAGAATTGGAGAATTCCTAAGAATTGTCTCACGCGTTTCACACGGGTTGGCGTTGGAAATGAAGCAACAGTTCTAATCTTTGCCGGATTTGGTCTGTATCCTTCTCCATTGATTATGTGTCCTACGAATTTCACTTCTTTCTGAAAGAATCGACACTTGTCAAATTTGACCTTAAAATTCGCCTGTAGAAGATTCTCAAAAACAAGGCGCAATGTCTTTAAATGCTCTTCTTCTGTTTCTGAAGCTATGATTATGTCATCCACATAACATATTACTCTCTGCTTCACTTCAGGAGTCAGCTTGGCATCAAGTGCTCTGATTAATGCGGCTCCGGCATTTTTCAATCCAAATGGTAGTTTTCGAAAGACATAAGTAGTCTGATCAAACAGGAATCCAGTATATTTCTGAGTATGCTCAGATAATCTATTATGGTAATAAGACTGAACCAAGTCCAATGATGAAAATATCCTTTTTCCTTTGAACTTCCTGAGAATGTCTCTAATCTTGGGTGGTCTGTCGTGGTCAGGAGCTAGGCGTTCATTCAAGGCTCTGGCATCAAGAGAAAGTCTCAAGCTTCCATCTACCTTCACCACAGGCGTTATGGGATTCAAGAAAGGAGTCGGTGATTTCTTGATTGTGCCTGCTGCTTCCATCTCATGGATCTTCTTAGCAGCTTCTTCACGATGTTTCTCAGCAATCGGGTAAATTTTCTTCTGGAATGGGGAATCATCCAGTAGCATAAGGTCGTATTCATAGTCTAATATCTCACCAGGTGTGGTGTCGAATATGTCCCTGTATTCGTTCAATATTATATCAAGATTCTCTCGTGTGGGTGCTGATAATGATTCTGCCTCTTCGTCGGCATCGAGTGTCTTGTCAATTTCCTTGCCATTCAAGTATTCGACTACGTCGACTTCGGATAGGAATTCCGGTTCTTCTTCAACTAGGTTCATCTGAATGGGTTCGTTCGGCTTGAACTCTACCGTGTTACGGCCCATGACAATGATACCATCATATTTTCTAATGAAGTCTGCGCCTAGTATGGCGTCATGATGCAAGCCCTTCATTACAAGAAACTCGTGCAAATACACGTAATTTGAAATCTTCAGAGTACAAAGAATCTGGATTTTGCACGTCACAACCCGGTCAGGTATGACACCTCTGACTCTTACAGCTGAAACAGGCAGCTCTGTCACCTCAGATTTGGCCTTTAATCTGGCATGGCAATCTGCGGAAATAACACTAATCATTGCCCCAGTATCAATGAGAATGACTACGTTGACTTCGTTCAAAGTGGCTACTATCTTGGGCAGGCGGGTCAACTCATAATTATGATTCGTCGTTCGTCGTTCGTTCAACAAGTCTTCTTGGATTGGCTCCCAGAGTAATATGGTAGCAGTAACTCGGTGCTCAACCTGACAAGAATCTGTTAATTTTTCGGCGTTTTTTATTATCCTGGCGAGAAGTACTGGGCTGGTTGTGCTCCGTCTCCTGCGCCGAATTTCTATTTTCCCTCGAAGTTGGGCTCCGTTCTCCCTCTTCTTGGATTTGCAGCTCTCTTAATTGTTGGAGGTATTCACAGCTCTCCCGTGCTCTTCCTTTCCAATCTCTGTCTGGCTGGTATCTAGGGTCTCGATCTCGGTTATATCCTCTAGCGTATCGAGAGTCCCTTCGGATACTTCCGCGCTGTTGGTTTCTTCCGTTATTCCCGCGGTGGTAATTTTCGTGACGTTGGTTATCATTCGTCCCTCGGTCGAATCTCCGATTCCAATGACTACGACGGTCATCTTGTCGATCTCGAGCATATGGAGCGTTGTTCCATTCCCTCCTACGATAGTTGTAGTTATCATCACGATGCCCAGAACTCTCTTGTGTTTGCGTTTGTTGCGGAGTCTGGCTTACTTTATCCACAGTGGTCAAGTTTATGTGTCTTTCCTCGCGCCTGTCAGCCTTCTGCTGACGGTGTGTCGGGAACTGTTCCGTGTTCGCATCCAAGCGTCGCAGAATCTGGTCACATTGTTGAAACGTGGATGCCCCTGCAGCGATCAACACACGTTGTACGTCCGCAGGGTACTGCCAAACAATGGTGTTAACTAAATCTTGTTCAGACAACGGAGGCTGAAGACAACGAAGCTTCGCAAGCTGTATAGCGAAGTAGTTCGCATAACGAGTAGGCGTATTCGAGCTGTATCTACGAGTATACATTTCAGCTCGGATGCTCTGCTGAATGTCACTCGACCAATACGTCCTTAGTAATGCTTCCTTGAAGTCCTGGTAGCCTGTAAACGAGTATCTAAATGCTCTAAACCAGGTACTGGCTTGCCCCTCAAGCAAACGATCTATGACTCTGAGTTCCCTCTCTGGAGTTACCATCGTATCTCTCAGATAGCTTTCAACATTGGCTAGAAATTCCACTGGAGTAACACCACTTCCAGTTCCGGAGAAGCGAGCTGGTTGCTCCTCTCTCGAACGTATTATCGTCACATTTACCTGCGTACGCGCGGGTCTAAATGTGTTCTGCGTATAGTCATGCGTAGGTGTATTTATCTCATTATTAGGTTGACTTGGTGCTGGTCGAAACGGATGGGCGTTAAAGTTCAAAACCTGGCTCGGCGCTGAACCAGTGAATTGTAAAGGTTGTGGTTCTGTAGGTGCGCTGGGCTGAAAATGAGTTGGCATCATTCCTTCAGATTGAGAAACGGGTGTTTCCTGAGATTCTCCCACTTGAAAGTGTCTCTCCCTAGGAGTCGTTTCGAGTCTGTCAAGACGTCTTTCTATGCCTTCAAGTCCTTGAATAGTTCTGGCCGCGACTTTGTTGCCTAAGTCATTCCATTGTAATTCGATTCTATCGACCTTTCCCTTGAGGTTCGCGTCTACCTCGCGTATGGCCGTTCTAAGGTTATGGCTTAGGTCTAACCTTTCGTTTACTGTGACCTCCTCAAATCGCTTTTGTAAAGAATCGATCTCTCCCTCGACTCTTGACATGTTGTCTTTGACCTCGGCTACCTTGGCCTCTACTATGGTCTTATGTTCGTTGAGGTCCCCTCTTAATAACATGAGGTCAATGTTATGTTCCTCATGATGAACATTCGCTGTTTCGCGTAGGCTTGCTACGGTTTCCGTTAGTTCAGAAATCCTATTAACGTTCAGTTCGTCTCTGACCTCTGACATGCCGTCAACGATCGTCCTAACATTGTTGTTCACAGCATTTGCAGCTCCTCTCATGAGAACTAATCCGATATTCATGGTTGTCATGTCCTTTTTTACAGTGTCCATGAATCTCTCGACGTGCGTCAATCGAGTCCCGAATTCTTCCCGAGTGTGTTCCAGGTCAGCTTTCATGTCTATCTGGACTCTATTTATGATGGTTTGAATTTGAGCCGTGTGCTCCTCCAGTCGGTTTTGCACATCCTCCCTTGCTCTATTCATTTGGTCTGATAGGCAATCTACACGCTGGTTAGCCTCTTGATGGTGTCGTATGACATCAACCCTAACTGCCGCTAAACCTGCTGCGAAATCATTTCTGGCTTCGACCCTAAATGCGTCCATATCAGCCCTGACTTGGGTTAAATCAGTCCTGACATTATTAACAGATTGAGTATTTATCTCTAAATCTAGTCTAACATTGTGAACGCCCTGTCTAACTTGGTCTACATGACCACTAACATTGTTTATAGATTGGGTGTTTACTTCTAAAACTAGTCTAACATTGTTTATAGATTGGGTGTTTACCTCTAAATCTAGTCTAACATTGTGAACGTCCTGTCTTACTTGGTCTACATGACCACTTACATTGTTGACAGCTTGAGTATTCTGACCTAAGTCAGCAGTAATCTGTTGGAGATTGGCATTCACACCTGCCATCATCTCTCCGAACACGCGACGAATCGTTTCCTCATACATTTGACAAGAAATATATATGAGAAAGTGAGGGATCAATCTCTACTAGAACATACAGCTATGATTAGTTACTTGGTGGTATAAAGCTTGTTTAATTTATATAAATATCACGAGTACAGCTGGAGTATGCAAACTAAGTGCTTATACATTTACAAAGACAACGACGAGCAAAGCAAAGTATTACATTTACTCAGGATGAGGCATCATCAAAGCAAACCCTATCCATCGTTTATCCAACACTAAAGCCTCACCCCATGGACTTCTATCAAACATGAATGCCATGCGGTCAATTGATCTGCAGTACGACTTTCTAAGTTCGTCCCAGTCCTGTCAATCTACCATTAATCAACATTAAGATCCTCCAAAGTAACATGGTACTGACGGTCACCACGTTAACGTCGGCACATGAGTTGGGCGCCATTTTATGAGACCGCTAGTCTAGTCAACAACCACGATGACTTTCCTAACATCCCATAAGTCGAATAAAATTACCGTGAGGATCAGGTGAACTTCCTAATAGGCTAAGCGGCACGAGACACTGTAGTCCACGGGGATCGTGGTACATGGTGACGATGGTCATAGACTGCCTAAGGAAAGGTTCACCTCAAAACTAGACTGAGAAATTAAACATCCAGACTTAAGTAAAACACCGTGAAAATGTATTAAAATTCACAAGCCCCTAGCCTAGTTCGGAGGGTTATAATCGGCTAGTCCGCAAACTAATAAACAAAAGGAAATAAAGAGCAGGTCCCTACCTGAGAAGTTACTGAAATCCCTCGCGAAAGATCTAACTCACAATAATAAAGCAACAACAGCAACACTAGGAAAATGGTACGACGCAAGTCCCTAGTTCAAGTTCCAAGATTAAGCTAATATCAGAATTTACATTTAACAGGGTAGCAAAACAAATCTAAGTTAGGATGATACCATTTCCACATTTACATTTAAAGGTAATCATCTAGCTAAGTCCTAATAGTTAATAACAAAATTTACGGCGATGACGTCCGTAACAGAAAACAATTACAACAAATCTAAGTGTACAGCCATGAAAAACATTTAATTATTCTTAATAACTACGTGCTATCAGCACACAATAAGGTAACATGTAAGATTTACACACTTGTACATCATAAATAAGTAATGAAATAGACACAAATCTTTATTAAATTCCAGCCTACACCTTGGTTTACTCTTTGTAAGCCATAGTCATCTAATGTGTGTAATTACGGTGACGAATGCGTAGTTGAGACCACGTCTGACATCGCATGGCCTGAGCTCCACAAGCTACGAACTCGAGGTTCGCGCATGCTTCAGGTCGTTACAAAAGTGTCAACTGTCTTAGTCATTTCCACACAAGGAAGTTACCTTCAACTGCACGGCTATGTCAATAGTTCCAAAATGCAACAGAACAAAGTTAGATAGAAAGAATTCGTTAGTTAGCTTTTGTTTTACCAAAGTTATGCGTTTTATTATTAAGTTGTCGGTTTAGGTTTTATCGTTGGTTTATGGCGAATAATACTGACAATAGCTCGGGCACGGAGTGTCTACACTGAGATCATTCTCCACCAAAAAGCCTCGACTCAACAGTCGGAATAAGATCAACGAGCAATTACAACTCGGACACACAATAACACGGGTTACCAGCGGCGCAAAGCTCGCATTCAATAACTCTGGGATAGGCCTGTCCACAACAGTTACCTTCCAATAACATCTAGTCAACGGGAACCCTCCCGGACAAGGTAATCACAAGTACCTTCATACAATAAATTCCTGCATTAACAGGGTGGCCTGCAACTCACTATAGAAAACCTGACCTAATTGTACACGTCAAAACGGTGCACGCAAGAAGTGCGCTCAACTAACAAAAAGCAATCTATAAAACATGTGATCTGAGACAGGGTTGAAAACTGGGTTACATAAGCTAAGTTGCAATGAAAGAAAGAGCGAATACTACAAGCATTCTGTCTCTTGTCAATGTCCTCTGTCTCACAAACAAATGAAGCGTGCTCTCAAGGGCACTGGATTACAAAACCAGTTTATGTCACCATCAGGCTACCACATTCCTGCGTTCGGTCGACACAAAACACACATTATTCAAGGCCGGCGATTTAATCAATATAAAACTATACATCTGGCCTGTTCATAAAAAACTTTACCATGGGTTATGAACCTCTAAAGAGTCCGTGTATAAAAAACACGCAATAAATCTGAATAGAATAATATAATTCCGTCTTTCTACCAAAGACGTCTAAATGATAGTAATCTTACAATTACTGGAGCTCTTTGTTCTCAAAATACAATTCAGTAGTTGCTAGTACAACATCAAATAAAAACGTGTCTTACATGACACAAGCAAAATGATAATTGTGGCTCAGATTCCATACAAGGATCTGCCTAATGATACGTTGGGAACTGAGTTCGATGCTAGGCAACGAAACATTCCTTCTAATAGATAGGTTCAAACTTGACCAAGAATAGCTTCTGAGCTTATTCAAAATGAAAATATAATGCATTTACAAAACTGGCAATTACAGTCGATTGCGTAACTGATACGACTGTTCTAACGAAAGTCAGGGGTGTATCAAAACTGGCTGCAAAGAATGCAGTTAAAGAAATAACCATGACATCTGATTGTCATAACTAAAGTCAGCAAAGACTTGAAAAATCACCCCAAACAGGGTTGTACAAAATAGCCTCGAATGACTACGGTCACATCTAGCAAACGATAGGCTTTGACGTTCTACGACGTTCATCAAGCTGCACCAGGGTTAACCAAAATGTTAGACCCAAGGGTGTCTCACTATACTGAAATAACAGACATTAAATTAAACTAGATACAATCCCTACTTAGAAAAATGGCTGACACAGAGTGTGGTTGATTCACAAACTACATTAAATCTAATATACCACCAGAACTAGAAAAAGAGAAGGGATGTCCAAAACTCACGACATGGAGAAGCTATCACTCTACTCTCTATTCAATAACCAGGGTTGTACAAATTCCTCTCTGGATCTCTCGAACGGTATTATCCTCATCAGGATTCCCATCTGGACTCCTCCAAAGACCAGGGTTCGATTCGTCCCTGTCGACAACTCCGTGAATATGCTGGATATGCCTGGAAATGGCATCTTGGATTCCTTCCTTCTCGTCCTCGGTTCTGCAAGCTCCATCATCATGCTAGTTCTCGTAGAAATATCACCCTCATACCAGGATGGTATTAGCCCATGGTGACTGATTCAAGCATGGTGTGGAATAGTCTGGTCACGTTGACGGTGAAATAAATTACGAAATTCATTCTTTCACTTTCCAAAGATATAATGTTCGTCGTAAGTATTGTAGGCTTTGATAGTAATTGATAACACAGCCTTAATTTCGTGGATGTGAATAGATACACGAGCTAGCACTGCTCTATAATTCTGCACGTGCTAATGACGCTACTTTTCTATCACGCAGCATCGGTAAAATGTACGTCGTTTTGGAAATAAAAACTTTACTCTGGCAATCCAAATATGTTACACTATCGTAATCACACTTATTTGAAGTAATTGCAACACATTTACCTGTATATTTTCCACAAGGCATTTGGCCCTCCACAAACACGTGGGTACTAAAATGTGGTGTTCCGGTAAAATTATATAATTCACTAATACTTGCCAATAATTATCTTCAATGTGTTTCTGTGGCTCACTGTGCATAAATAGCAGTATTTCACAATATGCCAGTGCACGATGGCACCTGATAACCAATTCAACGCTAACAAGCGGATATTCTTCTATGTCTTGCAGGACAAATGCAATTACACGCCTCTACTGGGCGGATTCTCCAGACTTAGTGCAAGTCACTGGGTGTCTCAAGGAAGTAGGTCGTCAAACCGAAGTCGTTGAGCGACTACTTACGTTCCAATTTGCGTATCTGCAAGGGTATTACCTTACCTTAAGCTAAATTAACATTCTCAAAAATGTTTTAACAATGCAGCATGACGAAATGGAATATTCTGAGTCTTGTGAAAGAATAAAATTAATTAATAAGATCTCAGATAAATAATTAGCAGTTTTCACCAAAGTCAAAAGTGCGATTCAACGCTACTTCAAAGAGTATCGCGTGAGCTCTCAGCTCCACGTGGCTTCCTGGGTGTGTTCAAAGGTACAACATCCCATCATAAATGTTCTGTCATAAAAAATATCACATGAACCATAGCTCAGCGGGTTCAATATATCATTAATGGTAGAGTTCAAACGAAATCAAGGAAGGAAATTGGAGATAAATTAGGAAAGTTTGGATTTCGTAACTCGCACGGCACTTCGTCACCACACTTCTGTCGCACTCGCTCAAAAACACACACCCACAGAAAATTCGGTCCCCTCACTGTTGAAGCCGCTTATATAGCAGGCTGGTGACTCAATGAATTCTAGAATCGTCCAGGACACACGGCTTCTCGACATTTCCTTCGCTGGCGGGGTCACGAACATTCTGGACCATCCCTTTGTCCTAGTAGCCCTGTTGCATAAGGCGCACGCAATACTCGAGGCAAGGCACAGCCTAGCCCTTGGGCAGTTGTGACTCATGCGGCGAGCGATGACACAAACTCACAGCCTTAACACCACCCCCCTTCCTAAAAGGCTGATCGTCCCGATCAATCATTGGTCAGTCTCTGTCCCTCCGTAGGCTGCCAGGCGATCTCGATGCACGATCTTCATCTTCGCCCTCGGGCTCCGCTGGATCCTGTAGACGACATCGTTGATCCGTTTCACGACTCGGTACGGGCCCTCCCTGGACTTCTGCAGTTTGGGTGACAGGCCTTTCTTCCGTAACGGGTTGAAGAGCCAGACCAGGTTGTCCTCGTGGAATCCGCCGGCATCCGTCTGTTGGTCGTATCGGGTCTTCATTCGGTCGGTCTCGATCCGCAGTTTCCTCCTCGCGAACGCGTGCACGACCTCCAGTTGGTCGACCAGTTCTTGACAATACTGGCTTACCGGGACCGGATCATTCCCAGGTTGGCCGAAGACAAGATCGACTGGTAAACGGAGTTCCCTCCCAAACATGGCCTGGGCTGGTGTGCACCCGGTGGCTTCATGCACGGCGGCGCGGTAGGCCAGGAGAAATAGAGGAAGATGTCTGTCCCAATCCCTGTGGTGTTCGCTGACGACTATTCGGAGATGGTTCTCGATGGTGCGATTGAATCGCTCTACCATCCCGTCGGACTGAGGGTGTAGCGGCGTCGTCCTTGTCTTCCGGATTCCCAGCAGCTGGCATAGGTTCTGGAACACCTGCGACTCGAAGTTCCTCCCTTGGTCGGAGTGCAGCTCCAGGGGTACTCCGTACCGGCTGACGAATTCTTTCACCAGGGTCTCTGCGATCGTCGCGGCTTCTTGGTTAGGGAGCGCATACGCCTCCGGCCATTTGGTGAAGTAGTCGCTGACGACCAATATGTAGCGGTTCCCTGCCTCGCTTAACGGGAATGGCCCAGCAACATCGATGGCCACTCTCTCCATGGGGCCGCCCAGGTTGTAGGTCTTCAGTGGACCCCGTCGTCTTCGTCCTGGGCCCTTGCTGGCTGCGCAATCGTGGCACCTCGCGCAGTGGTTCTCCACGTCAGTTCGGCATCCGATCCAGTAGAACCGCTCTCTCAGCTTCTCCAGGGTCTTCTTTATCCCTAGGTGTCCACCAGATGATCCTCCATGGACTTCCTTCAGGACTTCCTCAGTCATAGCCTTTGGAACGACGACTTGTTCCCGAGATGTCTTCCCGTCGGTGCTCTCCCAGGTACGGCATATGAGGCCATCCCTCACAACCAGCGAGTCCCACTGCGCCCAGTAGGACTTAAACTTTGGGCTGCAGTCACTCACAATATTCCACCCGGGTCTGGGGACACAGGCCCTCTTCCATTCGGCTATCAGTCCCAGGTCATCATCTTCTGCTTGTGCCCGCATGAAAGATTCGCGGCTCCAGCTCCCTTGGAGTTCCACGGTAGTCCTACGGCACTGTATCCCGGTGTTCTCCTCCCTTCGGGCACAGAAGGTGCAGTCTTCGGGGCACGGTCTTCCTGACAGGGCGTTGGCGTTAGAATGCAGTTGGCCTTTCCTGTGCTGAATCTCAAAGTTGTACTGTTGAAGCCTCTCTAACCACCGCGCGAGTTGACCCTCGGGGTGCTTGAAGTTCAGGAGCCACCGCAGGGATGCATGGTCAGTCCTGATGAGAAATTCTTGCCCGTACAGGTACTTGTGGATGTGTTCAACGGTCTTCACGATGGCGAGCAGCTCCTTCCTGGTGACACAGTAGTTCCTTTCTGGCTTTGACAAGGCCTTGCTGAAGTAGGCCACTACTCTCTCCTCGCCGTCCACTACTTGCGACAGGATCCCCCCTATGTCAAAGTCGCTGGCATCGGTGTCGACGATGAACCTTGTTCCAGGTCTGGGGTAGGCCAGACTAGGCGCGGTGATCAGAGCCTTCTTAAGTTGTTCGAAGGCACTGTGGCATTCTGCTGTCCACGTGAAGAGTTGGTCCTTCTCAGTCAGTCGATGTAAAGGTTTGGCGATGTCGGCGAATCCTCTCACGAAGCGACGGTAATAAGTGCAGAGTCCCGTGAAGCTTCGTAGTTGGGACTTGTCCTTCGGAACTGGCCACTCCCTCACAGCTGCGGTCTTCTCTGGGTCGGTGCGCACCCCTTCCTCGGAGACGATATGCCCAAGGTACTGGACCTGCTTCTGGAAGAGCTGACACTTCTTGGGGCTCAACTTCAGCTGGGCAGCCCGTAGCTTCATCAAGATTTCCTTCAGGTAGCTGTAGTGCTCCTCGAAGCTTCTTCCTAGAACGATGACGTCGTCTAGGTAGACCAGGCAAGTCTTCCAGTGTAGTCCCCTCAGAATGGACTCCATTAGCCTTTCGAAGGTCGCAGGGGCGTTGCACAGACCGAATGGCATGACGGTGAACTGCCAGAGCCCGCTGCCCACAGAGAACGCCGTTTTCTCGCGGTCCTTAGGGTGGACCTCCACCTGCCAGTAGCCACTCTTCAAATCCAAGGTGGAGAACCATCTTGATCCTGATATGGTGTCCAGTGTATCGTAGATCCGGGGTAGAGGGTAGCTGTCCTTCTTCGTGACGTCGTTCACCTGCCTGTAGTCCACGCAGAACCTGGTAGAACCGCCCTTCTTCTTCACAAGCACGACCGGGGAACTCCAAGGACTATGTGATGGCTCGATCACCCCTTGATCCTTCATCTCTTCTACCATCCGGTCGACTTCGGCTTGCTTGGCGAGCGGGACACGTCGGAATGGGGTCCTAATCGGTGCGCTGTCCCCAACGTCGATTCTGTGCTGGACCAAGCTTGTCCTGCCGAAGTCTTTGCTCCCCACGGAGAAGACGTCCTGGAATTCGCGTAGCAGGTCCTGACGTTGGCGTGATTGTTCCTCGTCTAAATGGTCCTGGGATCCTTGGTACAGCTTCTGTAGTTCTTCTGGCAGGGCGCGTCTTCTTCGGTTGTGCGCCTGCAGGTGTCCGTCCGTCGTGTCTGGGATGCGGGCAATCCAGGTAACGGGCTCACAGACTCCTAGGTTGGTGTCCCGGTGAACCGTAATATCGTAGTCGTTCAGGTTGGACAGGCGGACGTACGGCCGAGACGTAGTGTTGATGAGAGTCTTGGCAACTAGCAATCCTTTTGTCTGGATATCCTCATATTTTGGCTCGATGACAGCCGCCACTCCCTCAGCTGTTCCGTCGACAATTACGGCGGCGCTGACCTCCGTCCCGGCGGGAACGATGACGTCTCCTCTCAGCCTTACTCGTCGTGCGGTGACGGCCTCGTGTGCTGGTTGCAAAGCAAGTTCCTCACCTCCGAAGTGCAGAGTGTTGGTACTCATGTCCAAGATGATGTTGTTCTGGTCCAGGAAGTCCAGTCCGATGATCACCTCATTTGATACGTCAGCCACAAGCACTGGATGCTTTATCACCCGTCGACCAATGACGAACTCCAGTGATGCTTCGCCATGTACCGGTGCGGTCTCTCTGGTCGCGGTTATTAGCTGGAGGTTCCTTTGTGTGGGTTGCACTCTCCACTTCGGGATCACGGTGGGACTGACGATGGTCCTCGATGCTCCCGTGTCGATTAGCATGGGCCAGCTCTCTCCGTTGACGACTCCGTCGACCATCAGGCTGCTATTGTCCCTCCGTAACTTCGTCACACGAACCTGGACTGCCGGGGCTTGACGACTGTCACAAGCCAACCTTTTCCCCCCAAGGCTGGCTAATACTCGTTTCCCTGGGTCGTGCGGTTTTCAGACGACTGATTTCCCGTCGGATACACTCGGCGGCGGCGATCACCGCAGTCCTTGCTAGATGGCCTTTCTTACCGCAGGTCCAGCAGGTTGGTAGTCCTCTTCCGGGCCGCCTCTCCGGTTGCCATCCGGCTGTGTCGTTGCTGGTGGTGCCGCGACTATCGAAGAAACGGCTTAGCGCCTCCATTAATTCGTTGGCCAGGGGCTTGGTCTCGTTGGTTTTTACTGGTTCGTCGACGTCCACTTGACGCACCCGCGCGTGCATTCTGGATGCCTGTTTTGCCGTCTCGAACTCAAGTGCGTGGCTCAGCGCATCTGTCAGGGTCTTATTGCGTGCGAGTCGCAGCGCCTGTTGAGTGCCCGAGTCCCGTAGCCCGTCGGTGAAAGTCTGCGTCGCTATCTGCTCCAGAAAGTCGGCCGGCGCTGTTGGGTAGGCGAGCCTTACGAGACGTGCGATGTCCATCTCGAACTCCTGCAGGGTTTCCGCGTTCTTTTGTACCCGGGTCCGGAGCTGCATCTGGTAGGCCTGCTGAAGATGGCTATCTCCATATCGGGACTCCATATGGGCGATTAGTGAAGCGTAGTCCTGGGATCCAGTCGGGATGGCCTGAAGGACGTTAAGGGCGTCCCCTCTCAGCGCTACAATGAGAGCTGTAGCCTTTTCCGTGCTGTTCCAGTTGTTTATTGAACAGGCTGCCTCGAACTGACGTAAATAGATGCTCCACGGGACCTTTCCGTCGAAGGTTGGGGGCGTCACTCTGCTCTGTCCCGTTCCTGATATTCCCGGTGTACCTGTGGGCGGGCGTCGGCGCAGCTCGGCAACTTCCTCTTGAAGAGCGTTGAATCTCGCTTCCATCCCCGTCGACGGGCGTTGGTTCAGCTCTCAGAAATTTCTTTTTGTAAAGCGTTGAATTTTTCTTCCACCCCCGTCAGTGGGCGTTGGCGCAGTTCGGCAACTTCCTCTTGTAAGGCATCGAACTTCTTTTCTACTGCTGTGACTTCCTCACGTAGGCCCTGGCAGACGGTGTTGACTTCCTGACGCAGACCCTGTTCCAATTTCTTTTGACTTTCCTGTAATTTCGTCAGCAGACACTCTTCCAGATTTTTCTGGCCATCCAGAAATTTGGCGGTTAGGTCCTCTGCTAGCCTATTCTGACCGTCTTCTAATTTGGAAGTTAGGTCCTCGGCTAAACTTTTCTGGCTGTCTTCCATCATCTTCAGGTCCTCCGCTAACTTATTTTGACCGTCTTCCATCTTCTTCTGGCCGTCTTCTAGCTTCTTCTGGCCGTCTTCTAATTTGGCAGTTAGGTCCTTGGTTAAATTCTTCTGGCCGTCTTCTAATTTGGCAGTTAGGTCCTTGGTTAAATTCTTCCGGCCGTCTTCTAATTTGGCAGTTAGGTCCTTGGTTAAATTCTTCTGGCCGTCCTCCATTTTGGTTTCCATGCCATTTAACTTTTCTAGCAATGCTGCCAATTGCGCCTCCATTTTAGTTGTTTGTCTTGTAAAGGGCATGCACTCACAAGAAAATTAGAGAAAATGACCTGCTAGGGTTTTGAAAACAGGACCGTCAGGTGTTGTGCTTGAGTTCGTAATCCGGCTTCTGACACCAGTTGTTACGCGCCAACCCCTAGTGGCACTTTTGTTAACTGGATTAGAGTGGGTTGAAGCACAACACAGGTTGTTCCTTTAAATGAAATAATTAACTTTATTGCGGCCAGAACATACACCACTCATCAGCAATTACAGACAATTAGAACCTTACTCCAGTTTCCTCAAGTCTCTTCCTTGAGCGCTCTTGCCCCTTTCACTTGTGAACAAACCACAGAAGTTAAACCGTCTTAATGAGTTCGGTGGCCTTGACAGAAACTACCTGCCCCTCTTCCTCATGTACACCAACTAAAGTTACTTACGGTAATCCGCTACCCGCTGTTTCACTGTCCACAATCTGGGGAAACAATGTCACTGGATTTCGTAACTCGCACGGCACTTTGTCACCACACTTCTGTCGCACTCGCTCAAAAACACACACCCACAGAAAACTCGGTCCCCTCACTGTTGAAGCCGCTTATATAGCAGGCTGGTGACTCAATGAATTCTAGAATCGTCCAGGACACACGGCTTCTCGACATTTCCTTCGCTGGCGGGGTCACGAACATTCTGGACCATCCCTTTGTCCTAGTAGCCCTGTTGCATAAGGCGCACGCAATACTCGAGGCAAGGCACAGCCTAGCCCTGGGGCAGTTATGACTCATGCGGCGAGCGATGACACAAACTCACAGCCGTAACAATATCATTAATGGTAGAGTTCAAATGGAAATCAAGGAAGGAATTTGGAGATAAATTAGGAAAGTTAGGTCAAGTAGCAGGAAAACCTTTTGGAGTGTTAAATGAAGGAAAAAGATAAATTACTGTTCTGGATAATTCAGGGAAACTCATTGCAGATACCAAGGACGCACTGGGAAGATGGCAAGAATACTTCCAAAACTTGCTAAATGATAATGGAGACTTATCTGGCAATGTAGCAGATTTTGAGATTATGAAGGAGGAGAATGAGAACAGGAACAGGATTACAGTTGAGGAAGTAGAGAGGGTGGTAAATAAATTACAATGTCACAAAGGGGCTGGGGCAGATGAAATTAGGCCAGAAATGGTTGCATAGGATAATCGAATTGGCATGGGTTTCAGGAAATGTACCCTCTGACTGGACAAAGGCAGTACTTACACCAATGTATAAACGAGATAACACAAAAGATTGCGATATAGAGGCATTTCTTTGGTCAGTGTCCCAGGCAGAGTGTACTCAGGCTTTGTAGAAAGGCGAGTTCGATCAATGGCCGAGAGTAATATGGATGAAAACCAGTGGGGCTTCAGACCACAACGAGAATGTCAAGGTCTAATTTTTAGTATGCGCCAAGTTATTGAGAAATGCTATGAGGAGAATTGACAGCTGTTGTGTTTTTCTTTTGTAAATCCACGATGGTGTACCAAGAGGGAGGAAGATGCTGAATAACTTGAGGGATTATGGTATCCAGGGAAGGCTGCTACAGACAATCAAAAGTATTTATGTTGATGGTAGGATGAGTTCTTAGTTCAAGGTTGTTACAGGAGAGAGGCAAGGCTGTAACCTCTCACCACTACTGTTTATTTTATATATGGACCATTTGCTGAAGGGCATAAACCGGCTGAGTGGAATTCAATCAGGTGGAAACCAGTTAAACAGTCTGGTCTAAGCTGATAACCTGGTTGTAATGGCGGACTCCGTCGAAACCTTACAAGCCAACATGTTAGAACTTGAACAAAAATGTAGGGAGTATGGTATGAAGATCAGCATTTCAAAAACAAAGGTTTTGTTGGTAGAGAAGAAACACAAGAAAGTAGAATGCCAGGTAGGAGGAACTAAATTAGAGCAGGTGAAACTTTTAAAGTACTGGGGCTATGTATTCTCTCAGGATGGTAGTATGTGGAGTCGTGGTGTGGAAATGCCAAAGCAGTGAGTTCTCAGTTGCGATCTACAGTGTTCTGCAAGAAAGAAGTTAATGCAGCGAAGAAACTCTCACTACATCGCTCAGTATTTATGGAAGTGAAAGCTGGGTATATTCAGGATATCTGATACATAAGCTACAGGTAACTGATATAAGTGTGGCACGAATGATTGCTGGGACAAATAGATGGGGGCAAGGGCAGGAAGATACTCGCAATGAAGAGATAAAGGCTAAGTTAGAAATGAACACTAAAAGGAAAGGAAGTTTGTAGTTTTACGTGACCGTTAATCTCGCAATCATGAGTTACGGGACCTCCTTTTTACGTGGAATCTGAATCACAGGACATGGCATTTCACTTTGAAAATCTCCCATGCATTGACCGAGAATTGAACCCGGTCCGCCGTGGTGAGAGGCCAGCACCTTGACCGCTGTGCCACCACGCCCCTAAAAAGGAACGTTCTAGATGAAGCTGTTCTTATGAGCCAACTCAAATGGTGGGGTCACATGAAGAGAATGGGGGAGGATAGATTACCTAAGAGGTTAATGAGTTCGGCTGTAGAGGGTAAGACAAGTAGAGGTAGAACTAGGAGGCAATGGTTAGATTCAGTGTTGACCAATTTCAAAATGAGAGGAAGCTGCAATGCTATTATTCTAATAGGGCAACATGGGAGGCGACTTGTTAACAAAGAAAGGCTTGCAGACTACTGTAGACTGGATGCTGAAAGTCAAACAGTCTCAAATGAAAATGTATGTACATTTTCAAATTGTTTTTACCATTTATTTGGTTCGTAGATAATACCTTGCTGTTTTTAATTATTACAGTTCACATGTTGGAAACGTTGGTGGCTTTTTGTACATAACTTTTAGAATGAGGTTCTGGCAGGTAACCTGAGCCAAATGTGAATCAAGTATTCCACCCCAACCACTTATTCCATATTGTAGTTGTGACTGGACTAAGGCAAAATATACAGTTCTCAAGACTTTTGCTGACAAGATATTTCTGATTCTGTAAAATGTGTAAATTAACGTTTGGAGTTTATTGACCAATTTTGATGCATGCATATTCCATTTTAAATGACTATCTATAATAATCCCTAAATATGTAGCATTCATTGACTTCTGTAGGGCATAGCAGTTGCATCTTTCGCCATTGTTACAAATTGGTGTGTGGATCTTTAGTGTTAAATTGCCTGTGGGTTGTAATGTTTTGTTGTGTGAGAAGCATAGGTATTGTGTTTTGGTTTCATTTGCGGTAAGGAGGTGGTTTCTTAGCTATTTTTGGACTTTAGCAAGTTTTTCTTTAGTTCTATTAAAAGTGTTCTCCCAAGTTGTTCCTAGGTCTGTGACGACAGTGTCATCAGCATATGAGGTAATCATCGCATTACAGTTCAGCTCACACAAATCGTTAATCATCATCATCATCTTCGTTTCCTCTTTTCCGGCTGACACTGGGTGGGGGCAAATATGGTTCCTCTCCACTTTGTTCTGTCGTTCCACCATTCCTCTTCCGACACGGTGTTTCAATCCAGGTTCCGTTTTCTAATGCTATTCTCCACCGAGTCCATCCAACGCATTCTTGGTCTTCCTCATCCTCTCTTCCCTGTCATCCGTCGTTCCAGTGCTCGTCTTGGTAGCCTTAATTCATTCATCCGTTTGACATGTCCAAACCATCTCAATCTGTTTTGCTCCAGTTTGTAATGTAGTTTCTGTACTCCCAGTTCTTTCCGTATATCTTCATATCTCAATCTGTCTCTCCTCGTTTTATGGACCATACTTCTCAGGAATCTCATCTCAGCTGCCTGTACTCTGCTCTCATCCCTCTTAGTCATTGTCCAAGTTTCTGCTGCATATGTCATTATAGGAACATAATATGCTTTGTACATAACTTCTTTAGCCTTAATTGGTATATCCTTGTTCCATACTAGTCCCCGTACCTGTTGGTAGAAAGCACTCCCGAGTTGTATTCTTCTGCTAATTTCCAAATCTAGTCTTCCATCTTCAGTCAGTTCACTTCCCAAGTATTTGAAGTGTTTCACCACTTCCAATTCCTTATCTCCTACTTTGATTACTCCTTTTCCTTCTTTCTTACCTCTACTCACCACCACTGTTTTACTCTTCTCCACATTTATCTTCAATCCCCATAGCTCAATCTTTTCATTTATTACGTCTAACTGTTCTTGTACCTCCATCTCAGCCTCGCCCCAGATCATTGCTGCCTTCATGATGTCATCCATCACCATTAAGAACAATAATGATGACAACACACTTCCTTGCTTTAGTCCAGTGACAATTTTAAACCATTCCGATGTCCCGACTCGAGTCTTCACACTACTGTAGCAATCCATGCACATTCCTTTTATCATGTATCCCAGTTGCTTGCCTAACCCCCTATTTGTTAAGCTTTCCCAAACTTTTGTTCTAGGGATGCTATCATAGGCCTTTTCTATATCAATAAAAGTCATTTCCATATCCTTCCGATATTCCCAATTCTTTTCAATGTTCTGTCTCAGAATGAAAATGGGTTCCACTGTTGACCTGCCCCCTCTAAATCCAAACTGCTCCTCCTCTATTTGGTTTTCTACCTTTACTCTAATTCTTTTATCTATGATTCTTTCCATTACTTTGGCACCATGCGAGATGATGGTGATTCCTCGGTAGTTACCACACACCTTCCTGACTCTTTCTTGAATATTGGCAATATTATATCCATTTTCCAGTCTTCAGGAACTTTCTTATCACCTTCCTGTCTCCTTTCTTGAATATTGGCAATATTATTCCCTTTTTCCAGTCTTCAGGAACTTTCTTCTCTCACCACACACTCCTGAGAAATCTGTATGTCCACTGGTCCTGCCGCCTTGAACATTTCTATTGCCACTTCTTCGATTCCCACAGCTTCTCCTATCTTCATCTTCTTAACTGCCCATTCCACTTCTGCCATAGTAATGCCTGGTCCTTCTTCTATTTTTTCCTCCGCCGTTTTGGCTGTTTGCGTAACTTCTCCGCATGTCTGGCGTCTCATATTCAACAGCTCGCCATCTGTCCGTTATCTCTTCTGGTTTTGTCAATATTTCACCTTCTTTGTTTTTCATGAACCCAGTGTTTTTTTTTTCAATCTCTGTTTGCTTCTATATATTTTGCTGTGCTTTCTTCAGTCTTTTTTGTTTTCCATACCTTCAAAGTTTTCTTCTTTTCCCTTACCTTTTCTTTCACTTTATCATTCCACCATTTTGTCGCCTTTTCCCGTACCTTTCCTGATGTTCTACCACATGTTAATATCGTTAATACATAACAGAAAAAGAATAGGACCTAAAACTGTTCCTTGGTGTATTCCAATTTTTACTCCAGCACTTCTATTTAGAGTATCTTTGATTCGTAAATTTTGTATTCTGTTACAAAGAAAGCTTTTTTTTAGTTCTTAGGGAGTACCACAAATACATTCCTTTTCAAGTTTTCTTTTTTAGTAAATTTTACCCCCCAGGTTGGTGGCTCCGGCAGACTCAGCGAGGGAACTCACCACTGTCGCCTTTCCAGGCTGTGAACACTTGGTCGGATGAGATACAACTGGGGAAGTGTGATCAGCACATCGCCCAGGCGGCCTCACCTGAAAAGCGAACAGGGGCCTCATGAGGGATGGGAAAGGAAGATTGGGATGGATGGCAAGGAAGAGGGAAGGAGGCGGCCGTGGCCTTACAGTAGGTACCATCCTGGCATTTGTCCGAAGACGAAGTGGGAAACCACGGAAAACCACTTCGAGGATGGCCGAGGTGGGAAGTGAATCCCCTCTACTCATTTGGACCACCCAAGGCTGAGTAGACCCCAATCCAGTCCTCATACCACTCTTCGAATTTCGTGGCAGAGCCGGGAATCGAACCCAAGACCTCCGGGGCTGCAGCTAACCATGCTGACCACTACGCTACGGAGGCGACTTTCAAGATTTCTAATGAGTATATTGTGGTCTACAGTGTCAAAAGCCATTCTTAAATCCAGGAACACACAAATTGTTCCTTTAGAACCATGCCTTCCTTCGGACGGAAAGTAAAGCCGGCGGATCCATGCCATTTGAAAGAACCTATCACTACAATTAGTGGTGTGTAGCAAAATTTGTAGGCTATATTTGGCTGGTTTGGAAACGGTTTCTAAGTTCCAACGTTCGCCGCTAGTATTAGCGGTAGCAAAAGTTGGAACTACTTGAAATTGTACTTGTTGGGAGCCCTCGGGCGTTCAATCAAAATGCCCAGCTTATGGCCATTGGCTGCTATATATATCATATATCACATTTATTGATTTTCATTATGAATTCCTTCCTCAAGATGGAGTGCATTCCATTTAAAATCTCATTCAAATTCTCGGGTGAATCGGCTAACATGGCAATATCATCAGCAAATCACAAAGTTAAAATTATATCTCCTCGAATCTTTACTCCTACTTTAAATTGTTCTCTAAATTCCTTCATTGAAAAGTATGGGTGATAAGTTGCAGCTTTACCTTACATCTTTCTGAATACTGTCTTGAAATGCTCGTCGCATAATTTAGTTAAAGGTTTAGCCAGCTTTCACCAGTGATAACCGTTAACAATAATTCATTCGCTTGAGAACATTACTGACTCTATCATGCCCTTCAACTTTAATAGCTGCCGTCTGGTTTCTGTATGGATTGTAGATCACCCTCCTATCCCTGTACTTTATTCCAATGCTTTTCCCAATGTCACACAATTTACTCCAATCAACACTATCAAAATTCTTTTCCAAGTCTACAAGCCAATGGCATGTACTTTTTTTTACAGCACGGGTCAGGGAAGGGATATTGGAAGGAAATCGACCGTGGACCCATTGAAAGGAACCGTCCCGGCATTTGCCGGGTGGTGAAAATGGGTAACCACGAAAACTTTTTCAGGACGGCTGAGGTGGGCTTTGAACCCACGCTCTCCCAATGCCAGCGAGGCACGAGGTTGGGCGTAAGCGCTCTCGGCCATCGCGGTTCTTATTCATTTATCATGAGGGTTTTAACTAAACAGTATGCTTAGTCAAAACCTTTCGTTTCTTGTTTTTATTACATTAGAGGTACATGTTTCGAAACAGTCTCAAACGAAAATGTATGAAGTTTTAAAATTGTATTTATAATTTATTTGGTTTTTAGATAAAACCTAGAGAGCTCTAGTTCCCCCAGCAAGGTGGTGCTTTAAAACGAGTGGTTAGTGCAAAAGTATTTTTTGTTTTTTGTTTTTCCCTTTTAGGATAGCAAATGTTAGTATTTATTTGGTGTAATAGAGAATAAAGTCAGAATTTCAATACCAATCCCCCAGAGTACAGCAGTTTCTTAATGCAATAGTTTGATGCTTTCAATCGGTCAACACGATTGTACCCAATTGAGATGGATATTCCATTGTGAACGTAATTTATACCAGCCTAAAAGGGGAAAGAGGGAAGAGAAGGATATCTGGACAATGTTAGGAACATAATTCTTCTCTATTGGGGCATCCTTTCTTAATCATTGTAAATCATATATTAATATCTATATATGTAGGAAAGGATTTTGGCAAGCGAACAAACCGAACACGTCTTTAAGTAATTTTAAGTATAAAAACTGTATTTACACATAAGATTACAACAGATAAGATTGCACAAAACTTAGCGTGACTTCACTCGACACAAATCTGACACACTGCTCGTCCTCTTTTTTTCACGGCTTCCTCTCGGTTCTTCTACGCGGCGCCACCGGGCGGTCCCGAGACTGGCGGGAAACCCACGAACGGTTCATCATCTTCCGATTCCCACAATCGGCCATCCTGCAGATCATCCGCCTCAGATGATGAGTCGTCTTCAGCCCATGGTTTGAGGAACTCAGCACAAGTAGTTGTTCGATTGGGGCCTAAGTGATTCCCTTCACGACAGACGTCGTAAGTGTCATTTGGCTTGACTCTGGAGATTCTGTAAGGCCCAAGGTACTTTTTCTTCAATTTAAGGCCTGGTCCAAACTGGGTCCTCTTGATGGCGACGATATCGCCAACTTGGTACTGGTGTGCAGGCCGTCGACGTCGATCGAACGACACCCTGTTTTCTTGTTGCACTTTCTGGATTTGTGCCCTTGCTTCTTCACGGTGTTCATCTCTCCTGGTCTCAAACTCGTCTAGCATCTCTTCATTGATCAACTCAACTATTCTCAGGTCATTTTCACAGCGCATTTTAACTCCTGTCAAAAGTTCAAACGGCGTCTGCTTGATACTGCGGTTGTAAGTGGAATTCATGGCTCTCTGAGTGGCTTCGACGTGTTTGTACCAATCTCCTGGGTTTTCGATGGACAACTTAGCCAACACAGAGATGATCGTGGAGTTCATCCTTTCTACCTGACCATTGGCACGAGGGAGTCCGGTTGTGATTAGTGAATGGGTGATGTTGTTGGCAGTGCAGTACTCTTCGAATTCGTGTGAAATATAGGCGGCTCCACGGTCGGTGACGATCTGCGCTGGATTACCAAATACTCCTTTTTGCACGTCCAGCTTCGCCGTAGTTTCTTTCGTGGTCGTCGTCTTAGTGGGATACAGCCACACAAACTTTGTGAAGCTGTCCGTTACTGCGAGGATATGCTTGTATCCTTTTTTCGTTGAATCCAAGGGTCCGAGATGGTCAGCATGGTAAGTGTGAAATGGTGTGCTTTCTTTAAACAAGGGATGCAAGAGTCCTTCTTGTTTCCCAGCCTTGCGGTTGACCAGCAGACACTTCACGCAGTTGGAGATGACACGGCCAACTATCTTCTTCAAATTGGGTATATAAAATTCTCTCTTGATCTCTTCTTCTGTGCGCAGGGCAGCGTAGTGTCCTTTCTCATGAGCGGCTCTCACCACCTCGTTCTGCATTGGCCGTGGGACGACAAGTAGATTTTGTCCATCACAGAACTTGAAGAGGATACCATCCTGCAGGGTGTAATCCTTGTATGGCTTCGACTTCAGGTGCTCCATGATCGCACACAGACCTTCATCAGCTTGCTGAGCTCGTTTCAACCTGGCAACGAGTCCATCGACGAGACCGTGGAGGACCATGGGATGGCGACTCAAGGCATCGGCGTGAGGAATTCTCGCACCCGGTCTATGCTCGATCGAGTAATCAAACTCCTCTAACATCATGCCCCACCTTGCAACTCTCGGGGTGAGGTCCTTCTTGTCCATCGTCTTCTGGAAGGCAGAGCAGTCGGTTATGATCTTGAACTTGATTCCAAGCAGGTACACTCGGAGCTTTTTCAAGGCCGTCACCATAGCTAACACCTCGAGCTCGTAGCTGCTGTACCTTTCCTCCTGTGGCGTAGTCTTCTTGCTCAGGTATTGAACAGGATGCAGTTGACCATCGTCTGGGAAACGTTGCAGTAGCACTGCTCCATAACCATACTTGCTTGCATCAGTATGGACTTCCGTCTCGTAAGCCGGGTTATAGATGATGAGGACTGGATCTTCGGATAAGGCTTTTTTCAGACTCGTGAATGCAATCCTCTGTTCTTGCTCAAACTTGAATCCACCGGTTGACTTCAACAAATCACTGAGCGGCTTTGCAATCTTGGCGTAGTTTGGGATGTACTTCCGGAAATATCCGGAAAGGCCCAAAAAACTGTGGACTTCGGCCAGCGACTTGGGTTCTGGGTAATGTTGAACTGCGGCTGCTTTCCTAGGAGATGGTGATACAGTTCCATCTTCTACAACGTGTCCTAGGAACTCGATTTTCTTTTTCAGGAACTGGCACTTCGAGAATTTAATATCCAGATCATGAGTTTCAGCTACCTCCATCACTTGCCCAAGCTTCTCTATGGCATCATTTTCATCTTTTGCTGGGATTACTACATCGTCCATGTACACTAGGACTGTGCCGGCTTGAATTTGTTCTCTGAATACACAGTTGATAAAGCGTTGGAACACAGGAGGCGAGTTGCAGAAACCAAATGGAACTTTCAGGAACTCATATTGGCCTGAATGTGTCACAAAGGCCAAATACTTTCTGCTCTCTTCCTTGACTGCGACGTGAAAAAATCCATTTCGCAGATCCAGAGTACTGAATACTCGGGCATCACTCAGCTTGTCCAGGACGTCATCAATGAGTGGTAGTGGGTATCGATCTTTGACAGCTTTTCTATTCACTGGACGGTAATCGACGCACACCCTCGGAGACCCATCTTTCTTCCACACAACTACCACTGGACTAGCGTACTCAGACATACTGGGTCGGATGATGCCATCTTGGAGCCACTGCTGCACTTGCTTCTCTACAATCTCTTTCTCCGCTGGTGATAAGCGTCTTGGGTGACTGAATCGGTTCTTCTTGTTTCATCGTGATGCTCATCTCAACGCTGGTACTCTTCTCCTTGTGTGGCGAATATTCATTGACCATCTTTCTGATTCTCAAAACAGCCTCTTCCGATGCCTCTCCTATGTCCAATTCCTCGCCTGCTATCACGTCGATTCGGTACCAGTACGCTTCTGATATCTCCTTGGACATCTTGACACCGGTTTTGCTGATGGTAGTTACGGCTTGGTCCAGCAAGTCGTTACCCACGATAGCTGGCAACTTGAGTACATCTCCAGACACCACATAGAAATCAGTCAAGTAAGTGTCGTCGTCAATCTGGTCGTCGGATGGAAAATATCCTAGGGGTGGCACCTCACTTTCACCGAAACCCTTAAGTACTATGGTGGTCGTCTTCAGCTCCAAATCCCCCATCTCTGCATGAATGTCTTCACGGATCAGATTGATTGGGCAGCCCGTGTCCACCAATGCGTTGATCTTCTGGCCCTGGAGCAACAATTCCTTCATCTTCATATTCGACTTGGTTCCCAAAGCAACGTTCACTGTCTTGTTCTCTGCATTCTGCTCAGGATTTGGGCACTTTGAAGCTATGTGTCCGAAGCTGCTGCAATTGAAGCACTTTGGACCTTGACTCTTGTGTGGACATCCGCTGGACTCATGACTGTTCTTCTGACCTCAATTGTAACATCTCTTTACAGACGAGATCTGCTTCTGCCTGTTGTCTTCTCTTGGTGTATGTTTGTTTGTCGTCTTCACATTTTTTGTCAACTTCTGGGAGTTTCGTGTGTAAGCTCTCTCATAGATCTTCAACTTGTCCTTGAATTCCTTGATGTCCCTTGCTCCATATAGAACCATCTTGGATCCAGTGTCGTCCTCGATGCCATCGATGACGTATTGTATCAACGATTTATCATCGATTGCCGACCTGCTGGCTATTTCTCGCATCACCAGGAAATATTCCTGAAGAGTTTCAACTTTAGTTTTTCGTCGGTTGGTTAGCAGTCGATGAATCTCTGCTGCACTGGTATCATCTCGGAACTCTTTCTTCAGGGCTTTCTTCAACTTGTGCCAAGATGTGATGCCACGTTCACTCTTCACGAACAACTTAGCCAGGCCTGACAGTGACTTTTTTGCAAAAACATATTTTTGCATCTCGTCCCAGCCCATCAACGTTGCCGTTTCCTCAAAGTCCTCAATCCAACGTCGCACCGGATAGTTCTCGCTGCCGTCATAGGGTCTGACAGAGCCCTCTACATCTCGGAAAGTCAACGCAAACTTGTGTGCAACTCCCCGGTTTGCAGTGTGCCGCAAGTCCACCACGTCCTGGTAGACTTCCCCTTCACTTGAGCTTTCTACTAGTCTTCGATTTGTGTTTGGTCTTTGTTATGTTTTTATGGTTAGGCCTACCTCCTATTGCTTTGGAGAGTTTCTGGTCTTCGGACGAGCTAGATGAATCCAATGATGATCCTGACATGCTAGAGGTTGAATGTTTCATGGGTTTCATACCAGCCATTTTCTCCTTTAACTCACGTAATTCTTCCGCCAGCAATTCGTTTGCCTCTTTCATCTTGCTCATCACATCTTTCGTTTTACCAGTCTCTTCTTCTTCTTCTTCATCATCATCATCATCATCATCTTCGTCTTTGGGCATCCCCAGCAACGAAAGGTCCATTAAGTTGTCACAGATGCGTTGCACAAGCACTGCTTTCTCTCCCGTATATTGAATGTTTAACACAGTGCAAATGGCAATTAGATCAGCCTCGGTGAATTCGCACTCAATGAACTTCAATTTATCCAGGTGTTTTGGTGAGTCACATTCAAACTCGAATCCTGAGAATTCTCTTAAGCGCTGCCTGTTCTTTCGATCACGTGGCAGTTTTTCGAAAATGAGGTTATGTAACGTCTTAATCACGGCCGTAGGCGCCGTCTTAATGTTATTATTAACTTTTTCAATATCTTGTAAACACGCCACATTGTCCGCCATTTTTCTTTGTCTTTCGGCACTCGAACTAATCACTTTTCTTTTCGTCGTCGTCTTAGGGTTCAGGATCCTCGAAATCGTCTTTTGCAGCCTGCTCGAATCACCACGTCTTTGGAAGTTGAACAGCTACTCGTCTTCTATATTCCACGGACCCACGTCGTCGTCGATCTTGCCAGAAAAATGTCGTCACCTCACGCCTTGGTTTTATCGCTGTAGCCTAACCAAGATTGCCGTTCCGCACTCAAAATACTTCGTATTTCGGACAAGCCCCCAAATGTAGGAAAGGATTTTGGCAAGCGAACAAACCGAACACGTCTTTAAGTAATTTTAAGTATAAAACTGTATTTACACATAAGATTACAACAGATAAGATTGCACAAAACTTAGCGTGACTTCACTCGACACAAAACTGACACACTGCTCGTCCTCTTTTTTTCACGGCTTCCTCTCGGTTCTTCTACGCGGCGCCACCGGGCGGTCCCGAGACTGGCGGGAAACCCACGAACGGTTCATCATCTTCCGATTCCCACATATATACACACACAATTAGAAGATTGTTGCAGCACTGTAGTACATAGTGACAAGTGATTCCATTTATTTACCATGAGCTGTTCAATTTCAAAACTCATAATATCCAACAATACAAACAAGAATCACATTGATTGGTATTTGCCTTATTTCGAACCACTTAAACTCAAACAAACCCTCTACAGAGTTTGATTCAGTGTCTTGACAATGAACCTTATTCTCAAGGAGCATTTTGAGTATGGAACTTGATTACGGTACTCAATTATATAGCAGAACATCACGTCTACGTAGTACCCATACCGCTCCTAAAAGAATTGATAACAGCATTAATCAGGAAGGTTATGGCATTTTTCCTCACGCATTAACAAATTTGTATGCAGACTTTCTGGATTTCACTATAGCTTAAGGTATGCGTAACATGCCTTGCTAACATGATGTATTGCTCCAAAGTTTTGAGTAATGCATTTCCCTCAACCCCCACCCTCGGCGAAATACTCTACCTAGCCTAGAGCACATTTTGGTCAGATTTACTGGTAGGCTGAATATAGTTTATATTATTGTATACACCATGATATTTATACTGCATTTACATGGCGAACTCAAATCGATTTTAGTACACTTACCGTATTGAATATGGTCATGTAAACGGGACAGTTCGTATTGAGTTTCAAGGTCGACGGGAAATGAGTAAGTGGATCAAGCTGCAAAAGAGGCGGTACCACTACCACCTCGACTAATGGGGGTACCCGCTAGAGATATTCGCTCTCAGTTACGCCTACAAGTTCTGGCTTTTTGGGAGAGTCAGTGGCTAGCTGACCCACTGTCCAGTAAACTGAGAGCGATCAAGGGAACTACTTGCGTGTGGCGGAGCTCTTTCCGGTAGGCTAAGGATAGGTCTTACAAGAACCACCCACTCGTATCTTATGAGAACTGAAGACCCCCACTTTGTACCTGTGGAGCCGTTTACACCGTGGCCCACATTTTCACCGAGTGTATGGATCTTGCTGACTTACGAAGAAACCTTGGTTTGCAGATGACACTCAAACTTATATTATCCGATAACGCGGTGGCTGCTGATCGCGTTACCCGCTTTATAAGTGAGAGTGGGTTAGGGCCAGCAATCTAAATTCTCCTGCGAACATTGACTCAACGACTTGTTCGTTTTTGAATTATAATGTTTTTGTTTTTCCGTAATTTTTGTTTATTTGTATTTATTTTTTGTTTTTGTTTTATTAATTTTTGGTCCTTTTAAATGTAGGTGTCCACCTCAAAATTTTAAATTTAGTCCAAATTTGTATTCTTTAATCTGTGTTTAGATCATCAGAATCATGGAAGAGATGTACGAAGGGTATGAGTGCCAGGTTCTTCACGAAGGCAAATTAACAGAAAAGATAAAGGTCAGTTCCGGAGTGAGACAGGGGTGTGTCCTTTCCCCCACTCTGTTCCTGTTGGTCCTGGATAGTGTGATGAAGAAGATAATGGGAGGACGGAAGAGGGGTATTCAATGGGGTATAAATGACAGGCTTGAAGATCTGGATTTCGCAGACGACATTTGTCTTATGGCACAACTGTACCGAGACATAGAAGATAAGCTGGGGAGGTTGCAGAGAGAAGCAGAACGTGCAGGACTGATGATCAACACCAACAAGACCAAAGAGATGAGGATAAATTCTGACATCACGACTAGCTTGACAGTCAACGGAAAGGAAATTGAGCGAGTTGAGTCCTTCCTCTACCTTGGAAGTATAGTCACAAATGATGGGGGAGCAGAGGAAGATGTTCGAAGCCGTATCAGGAAGGCAAATGGTGCCTTTGTCCAGCTCTACCCCACTTGGAGAAATAGAAACATTTCCAGGAAGACCAAGCTCCGCCTTTTAAATAGCAACGTAAAGTCGATTCTTCTCTACGGCTGTGAAACATGGAAATTCACAAAACCGATCAACAATCAGCTACAGGTGTTCATTAACAGATGTCTGCGTCGCATCATGAATGTGAGGTGGCCGGAAATAATCTCAAATGAAGATCTTTGGACTATCACCAAGCAACAACCGATTGGCATCCAGATCAAGGAGAGGAAATTGCGCTGGATTGGTCACACACTAAGGAAGCTGGACGGAGCTATTGAGAGGGCGGCGCTAGACTGGAATCCTCAAGGCGCCAGGAAGCGAGGTCGACCTAAGAAGACCTGGAAGAGGACGATCGAAAATGAAATTGCAGAGGTGGACAAGAACTGGAGTCAAGTGACGAGAATGGCCAGGAACCGTACTGCGTGGAGAAATTTCGCCAAGGCCCTATGCTCCGGAAGGAGCGGCAGGAATTAAGCTAAACTAACCTAATCTGTGTTTAGAGGGGAAGATGACCTCATAGTTCCGCCCCTTAAAACAACAATAACTAACTAAGGTCGACGGTAAAATTGTGGAATCGAATCGTATCCAAACAGGTATTCAGGAACATGTAAACGCGGAACGTACTGAAAGCGATTCTGCACGCTCTTCAGTTACAATTTTAAACTAATTTAGGCCTACTTTAGTCTGTCGCCTGACTCTCGAATCACTTGTTTTACTTCCTGTCCATATTATTCTTTGCCGTCTGTGTTTTTTTCGTGGTTGATAAGCGTAGTTTGTATGCACGAGTTTTAGCGTTAATGTGTTTTTGTCTGTTTTACTTTTAATGTATGGTGTATCCGTAGGTAAAATGTGGTCAACAGAAAAAGTGAAAATACACCGTCCTACTTTGCCGATTAATCCGTTCCTTTTTCCATTTGAATAAATTGAACACAGATTGTCTGAGTGGCGCGGCGGTATCTTTCTTGCCTGCTTTTTACCAAGATAGCAGGAACGAATCCTGGCACAGTCAGGGTGCTTAGGCCTAAATGCGAGGGGGCCATGTCAGTAGATTTACTGGCACGTTGCAGATCCCATTCGGGGCAACATTACGGCGTCTCTAAGAGATTAAGTAATTAAAAGGGATGTAAAACCAATTATTATTATTAAACTGAACATAAACTTCGTGAGAACAACATCAAAATCTTCCGCGCATCCATTTTTCATGTTTACAAACAACTCATCAAAGAAACGTCGGATGATAATGGTAACAGTGCAGGACACATGAACCCAGGGGGAAAAAACTTCTGAAATTCGCAATAAATATCTTTTCTAATGATTCAAAGTTGATCTGGGAATGATGTAGTTCACTCCTCGGCTGTCTATAACCCACCCACCATCCAAATTATAACATGACTTATGCCTTAGCTGTGTCTGCCATTATCGGCGTTACAACAGTATTGCCAACCCCATGCATATGTTGTATATGTGGTATTTGGAACTCGTGTAGTATACGTTGCCCAGCGCCAGTAAAATACGAAAAAAATTCTATAGAAATGGCCAATGTTACTAATATACAGGAGTTGAATATTTTATCGCTAGAGAGTGTTACTGTATTTTTTCAGAGTGCCAGCATTATTGTTTCCAGATAAATATTTTCATCCAGACCAGTGGTTTTCGTCCAGGCCAATCAAGGTTAGGTAGCAGGCTAATACAAACACCCCTGGTTTTTGTCACGCACAGTGGGGGTAGTCACGCATCAATAATATTTATCCAGGCCAATGGTATTGCCTTGTAGTACAATCAGTAAGTTGGTAGCATTACGTAATGAAACATGGCGACGTGCTTTTTGATAAGTTTATTACTTGAAAGTTAATGTTGACAAAATCCTTATTTTGGAAGTGTTTCTTAATGGCAAATGGCTTAAATAACGTGGCAGAGTAATTACAAACCATTTTCAGAGCTCTACTAAGTAAAATAACGCACTTTCGAAACGGGCAACGTATACTACACGAGAGCCTGGTCTTTCCTCCAGATCAATGTTCTTTCCGTCAACCATGTCCCTCTAGCTTCCCACACCTACACCCAACCATTCTAACCTTCGTATCCCAGCCCCTCGATGTTAGGCCCCTTAAAACAACAATTATCATCATCATTCTAACCTTCGTTTTGTCCAATCCAATGGTTTTAACAATGGTTACAGCCCAACGCGTCCAGATCAATGGTTACAGCCTAACAAGCCCATATCAATAGTTTTTTTGTCAACCGTGGCCCGCTAGCTTCCCGCGGCCATAGGCCACACATACATCCGACCATTCCAATCTTCGTTTTGTCCAATCCAATGGTTTTTGACAACGGATACAGCCTAACGCGTCCAGATCAATGGTTTTGACAATGGATACAGCCTAACACGTCCAGATGAATGGTTTTGATAATGGTTACAGCCTAACACGTCCAGATGAATGGGTTTGACAATGGTTACAGCCTAACGCGTCCAGTGAAATTGTGAAACTCAGGGTCCCGTCGCATGCACTAGTAATATGATAATTACAGTACGGATTTTATTTTGCAGTTAGTAGTGTGGTAACACGGGAGCTGCTCCACTTAGGAAGTTGTGAGCCCCTGCGACCTTGGAATGGAAGGAGCCATGCTAGGAGGGCGTGTTAGGATTCGTTTTTTTCGTCTCGTCGTGCTCTTTACGGGAATGTAGGTGTCGAAAAGGTGAACTTAGGGTTTTGGGTCTAAAAGTGCGTTTTTCACATTTTTGCCGATTTTTGGAAAACGGGCCATGCTAGGAGGGCGTGCTTGGATTCGTTTTTTTCGTCTCGTCGTGCTCTTTACGGGAATGTAGGTGTCGAAAAGGTGAACTTAGGGTTTTGGGTCTAAACATGCGTTTTTCACATTTTTGCCGATTTTTGGAAAACGGGCCATGCTAGGAGGGCGTGCTCGGATTCGCTTTTTTTCGTCTCGTCGTGCTCTTTACGGGAATGTAGGTGTCGAAAAGGTGAACTTAGGGTTTTGGGTCTAAAAATGCGTTTTTCACATTTTTGCCGATTTTGAAAAACGGAAAACGTGATGATGACGTGTGTGAATGTTTTTTTTTATTCGCATGCGCACTTGAGGAGTTTTGTAAGAGGGCGGGCTTTTTAAATGATGATTTATAAATGAGTTTTTTAATATGTATTTAAAGAAACCCAAAAAACTAATAGGTCATCGGCTTTTTAGTATCTCGCTAACCAATAATCGGATTTAAACCTATGGGGTGTCGTAGGACTCGTCGTGAACTCCCCTTTTCTATGGACGGGGTATATTCACCCCAAAATAAAAACTACCGTTACCCGGGGGGTTAAATAGTTTTTTTATGTGCGCACACGGACGGCTTTTGTCAAAAGGACCTAACTATACGTTTGTTAATATTTTCTGAACCCCTGATGGGATTTTGCCTTAGGCAGTATCCTAACCCTGGGGGTGACGCCCCGTTTTTGAATGTATAATTCGTTTTTGTCGAAAGGGCCTAACGACACTTTTGTTCATATCTCGCGAACCAATCATGCTAGGGACTTGTATGAAGGGTCCTAGCACTTGGGGTGACGTCCCCATTTGCGGGGTGAAACTACCCCCCAAAATTGAAAAATCCATATCTTGGAAACGAAGAATCCTAAAATTAGGTGTCATAGCTTAAAAAATAGGGGATGATTAGGGCTCTTACCTCGATTGGTCATTTCACCCCTAAAACAGTAAATAGTCATGCTATGAAAAAAAAACGTGTTAAACACCTAAAAATGATAAATGAATCTAAGATCTTTTGTTTTTAATGAAAAATAGCAGGGGGGTGAAAACAACCCCCCAAATTGAAAAATCCCTATCTATGAAACGAAGGATCCTAAAATTAGGTGTGATAGCTTAAAAAATAGGGGATGATTAGGGCTTTTACCTCGAATGGTCATTTCACCCCTAAATCAGTAAATAGTCATGTTATGGGGGAAAAAAGGTGTTAAACACCTAAAAATGATAATTGAACCTAAGATCTTTTGTTTTTGATGAAAAATAGCAACCACCAGCCTAATTGAAAAATCCATATCTATGAAACGAAGAATCCTAAAATTAGGTGTGATAGCTTAAAAAATAGGGGATGATTAGGGCTTTTACCTCGATTGGTCATTTCACCCCTAAATCAGTAAATAGTCATGTTATGAGGAAAAAACGTGTTAAACACCTAAAAATGATATATGAACCTAAGATCTTTTGTTTTTAATGAAAAATAGCAGGGGGTGCAAACAACCCCCAAATTGAAAAATCCATATCTAGGAAACGAAGAATCCTAAAATTAGGTGTGATAGCTTAAAAAATAGGGGATGATTAGGGCTTTTACCTCGATTGGTCATTTCACCCCTAAAACAGTAAATAGTCATGTTATGGGGGAAAACGTGTTATACACCTAAAAGCATAAGCGTTTTGTGAAACCATGCTTTAATGGACATGTGTATGGAGGATGATTGTTATTATTATTATTAGGTAATTATGGATTAATGTGTGTATAGATAACTAACCAGTGAAGAGCGTGATGGCGCAGGTGCTTAGCTGCTCGTCTTTACCCGGACGGCTGGGGTTCAAATCCCGGTTCCAGCGGGGGTTGGAATTTTCACCTGAAAAATCACGTGGCGTCAGGAAGGGCATTCGGCCTTAAATCCCCGGCCAAAACCAAAATGAGCCTGGTTGGCTCCGGCGACTTAAAATAATAGGGAAAAGCCGAAGAAAGAAAAAAAGAAGAAGAAAGAAAGGTAACTCACCAGTATTAGTAAACATTGGTTGGAGGTGTTGAAGAAGTCAGGATGGCCAATCCTTGCCATGATTCACGAATGCACCCCAAAAAGTTTTACCTGTCAAGACTCAGTCTACCCTGTTGCAGCCTTTAGAAAAAAAATCGAACCGAGGCCTCTGTGGTGACAGTGGACTTATATTCATGATGCTTTTTAAACAAACATGCGCTTGCATACTACCGCTGGGTTGAATCTGCACAGAAACACTGGCTTTGGTTTGTCTAGTGTGCCTTGCTGATAACAGCACAGCGATCTTGTCAGCAAGTTTCATATTACTCGTCTGCTTGATAGCGGACGTGCTCTGCACCGTGTTATCATACAGGTCATGACTAGATCGTTGTTAGGTTTGACAAAGGCTTAGTGAACCTTATTGCAAACTTGAAATGAATGTCATGGTATAGTCGGGGTTGGAAGCCAAAACCTTAGGGTTGACAACCAAGTAGGTTAACCACTACACGGTGAGATGGTCAAATAATAATGTAACAGAACATATAGAAAGGTTTTCTATAGTTTAACGAATTGACTAAGAGCCATACCATGAGAGGTGTAGGTAATGGAAATTGAATCCTTAGCTGATGATTATACTACTTTCCACGCGCACGTATAAGCTATCATGTTAGAAAAAGAATTGTATGGCTTGTTTTAAACGGAGAATAATTGTGTTTACTGTGAAACACAAATCTGAATTTAAAATTAATTTAAAATAATTAATCATTTAAAATAATTAATTTAAAATTAACTAATTTAAAATTAGTTTAGTACGCTGAAGTTATAATGAATAATGATCACGTTACAGACAGCCAGTTTCAAAGCCATGAGAACTAAGTGAACAAAGAATAAAATTCATGAGCCAGTGAGAAATTCAACATGCTGTCCTTTGGACAAATGAGAAGCGTTCTACAAACTTAACCACCAAGCTGTCCTATCGACCCTCAATGGTTTGGGTCATCGTAAAGATGAAAATTAAATCTAAGCTACTACACTCTTATATACTAGAAGAAGAAATGGAAAACAATAGGTCAAATAAAGGACAGAAGGAATAAAAAATGGCCCTCAACCCTCAAGCATAAGGATTGAGGGAGTTGGAAGGAAGGAGAGCCATGAAAGGCAGATAAAAAGTATACTAGGAGTGGCTTTGCCCCAGAGGTAATGGATAAAGAGGAGGAAAACTGGACTCAGCTCAGAAATCCCTTGGGGTCGCCAACTTCCAAACTGATCAGCCCTTGAGGGTGTAGCCATATGCAGAGTGCACCGCAAGTGCACCCTACCTTCTTGAGGGGGCTTGAGCAAAAGACAGGAAATAACATGAAAATAAAAACAAGGCTGCCTCCTCACACTAGTAGGATATCAGAATAAATAAATAAACAAGGGCCAATGAAGTTGCAAAAGGAAGAGACTCCCTAGGGCTCGGATACTCTAATCATGTTGGGGTCGGTAGAGAACAAGAGTTGAGCAAGTGTGGTCGAAAGGAAATAAGACAGAGAGGAGCCTAGCACAAGTTAGTGGAAGCAATGTCGGTCTCGTCAACCTACATGACACTAGATATGACGCCCAGGGGTGGAATTAAAGACCTCTATTGTTTTATATCACTGGCTTTTAAGAACGCTAACACATGGCATGCCTTATAATGCAATACTGGTCCTAGGGTATGCAAAATTGTATTAGAAACTCAGCTAATAATAGTGTGCTTGCCCATGATTATTTTCCCAAGGACTGATAACCATGATTTCCAAGCCCCTAAGTAAGACAAAAAACAAATGATTTTCATTTTCCAATGAGTTGGGATGAGGTGAGGTGAGTTTTCTATACACCAAACTGATGTGGTTTCCCACTTCTACTCCAGGCAAATGCACATTTGATGTTAAGAATAGTCAAATGGTTTGCAACTGCCCAATGCTAGGACCTGATTAGTGGCTTTTAAAAATGGAATGGAATGGAGTACACTTCCCCCAAAACCAACAAGAGGAGTGTTCGATCCCCCACAACAACCATCCTTAAAATCAATATAAATGACTATGCACTTCAGCTCATGACGGTCTCCTCTCTCCAATCCTACCCCTTGCTGGTGAAAGACACACTCTAATACAACCATCATAGTGACAGGTTATCTGTTAAATACCTAACTATCCCCAGATTTACCTTAAATTTTCCTAAAATACCCTACATTTTCCGAAAATTGACCAAATGACACAACATTCCAGCAAAATTCAACAAATGACTACCAGATTTATTGAAATTCCATTGATTTACCTAAGCATGGTTTAAACTACCTCAAATTCATATAAAATTAGACGAATATAGATGAAAATTCACTAAAATTTACCAAACTTACCCCAAGTGGGCTACAAACCATGACATTTATTCATTTTTTTGTAAATTCACTATATGTACTCGAAAATTTCATAATATTGCCTTTACATGTATGCTTTTATTGTTGTTGTTGTTGTTTCGTTTACCATACTCTCTGCAGACAAACACCTCAACATGAATTTCTCTTAGACTAGGAGCTCTACATTCGACATGATAGCTGAGTTTCATTTCCCATAAACTTGTCTCTGAGGCGGGTGTCAGAAAAAGGCATTCAGCTGTAAAAACCACACTCTCACATAGACTTTCATAACCTCTTACGTTGAGGTTCCTAACGCTAACGACATTGAATGATTAAATGGTTTCCTTTTCACTATTCCTGTCTATACTTTCCTCTTTAAGGTTGCGAGATGTTTGCAAGATTCCTAAAATGCAATTAAACTTAATAAATACCTTAAGATGGTTTGATTTGTTTAATGATAATGGTGTTGATGATTGTTATATATACGTGAAGACTAATTTTTTAGGTCTTGACTGGCCTTGCAATAAGAATTGACTAACCACACATGAGTTACCTATGAGGGAAACATTTTAGCCCACAATGTTGGTTATTGACCAGTGAGTACATTTGTAGAAAGCTGTTTATTATTATTTTTTTGAAATCATATACAACAGAGGCTTAAACCTATAGACAAACCGTGTGACCATGTTTGTTAAACATGACATTATACCAGAGACAATTAGGAAACTTGTGTAGAGCTTACCAAAAATAATGTTGTGTAACAGTAAATGCTAGTCAACAAACAGTTATGCCATACTAAGAAAATCATCATACAATAGCTGAGAGAGCTCTTCTAAAAGTATTAATGCGTAACATGTTTCCACTCGCTTGCTATATATTTTTCGGCGTGGGAATGATTCTCAAGAAATGAAATGCAAATGGAACTTAAATGCAACACAAACGAATAATGAGCGCACGCGGTGACTGAGATTGATAACATGTACTGTCGGTTATGTAGCTATGTGGAATGTTTATCACATATGGTGTACTTAAGGTTTGGAGATCCCATTAAAGATATTCCTACAATATATGATCATGAAATGGTCATTCTTTGGTGTGAAAATATGTATTATATGATATTTCATGAAAACAATTATGATTTATTAAATGTTTATACGTTTACTGTATTCTTATTTAATGTAAGCACTCGAGGCACTATCGACCAAAATACGGCACTATTAGGAATATATATTGCATACTTGAAGGTTTGGTGATCCCATTAAAGGTATTCCTACAATAAATGATTTTCAAGTTGTCGTTCTATGGCGTGAAAATATTTAATATATGATATTTTCTAAAAGGATTTACCACTGGAATTATTTTACAAGTAGTTATTTTAATGACCAAGAGAGTTCACTGTTAAGAAGGTAGAGCCCTATGTGGAATGTAGGATAACATGTTATACATGATACGTGACAACTGTAAGGCTTGTGATTTTTAAGATGCCTTTATCCCTATATTAATCACCCAGTTTGCAATACTGATAACTGCAATGTTTCTGAAAAAAAAATTGCAACAAAACAAAAATCAGCATTGATAAACCAAAAAGTGGTTGAGCTTATATATAGTGGGGAAAAGAAAAGTTTTGTAAACACTAATGTCCAACAAGACTAATTTAATCAGTAACTGTCAGGGTGGCCGAGTGGTTAAGGCGTTTGACTTAAGATCAAATTTCCAAATATACAAGGAAGCAAGGGTTCGAATCCCTTCCCTGACATAACTATTGCTTGAACATGCAAGAAAACAAGAAATATACACAACCTATGTTTTTCAATTTAATCAATTTTTTTATTATTTTTTTACAAGAGATAGACACACAGAATACAGCTCTTTTTGTTAATCATTTCTTTTAAACAAAACACTTGTTGAAAATTATTTTTAGGGGATGGGGGTGTTGCTACGTTGACCCATCACACAATAATAGCAGCTTTACGAAGTTCATTTGCTATATTTAATAGCTCTTTCTCATAACCAATATGACCAACCTGTTTACAGGCATGCAAGAGCTGTAGACGTTCGAATAATATATTAGGATCGTTCCATTTGCTATTTTTTATGAATGGTTTCAGAAACTCGGGAAGCAGTTCATCATTATCACCATCATTATGATTATCATCCTAATCATTATAATCATTTTCATAATGATGATCATTATCATCGATATCATTACCATCATAATTTCCACCTGTGTCCACAGTCTGTTCAATGGTTTGAGTTGCCTTTGATAGTGTTGAAAGCTTTTTTTAGATGTGCTAGAATGCTTTAACATTGTTATGTTATTATTATCACTATTACCTTTCCCCACTAACTTATTGATGGGGTATATTGTCTCTGATAGGGTTGAGGGCTTTTGAGATGTGGGTGCGTGTCTGAGCATGGGTTTCACAGGAGGTGTTAAAGGTTTCTCATTAAACAACTCACTAACAGCATGAGTGCGTTGTAGTGTATTAAACTTGAGGTTAATATTATCTTGAGCAGCACTATCTTTCTCTTGGACTTGGTTTCTTGCTTTGGTTTGGGTTTTCCTTACATTTAGACTAGCGTGATTATTAAGTTTACATTCATGATTGTTTGAAGAAAGTATGTCCAATTCTTTTGTTTTAAGCATTCCTCGACACTGTTTCGATCGTTGCTTTGAACAGCGCCAAATAACAGTTCCATTTTTATTGCTTCGTTTCACAATATATGAATATTCTTTATAGTATGCATAAGGCTTACCATACCTAGTCACTGATACTTCCATATCATCTGTCAAGCACAAACTAATCTCTAGTAAAGACAACTTGGTAATAACAACAATAGTTTAATGTGGGAGCATATATACATGCAAAAAGTGAGAGCAAAGGCGGGGGGTAAAAAGTGGGAGCAAAAGTGGCAGCAAATGTGGGAGCAAAAACTGTGAGCAAAAAGTGGGAGCAAATATGGGATCAAATGTGGGAGCAAAGCTAATATAAAAAAGTGGGAGCAAATATGCTAACAATTATGTCAACAAAAATACCAGCAAAAGTAAATACACAAGTCAAGATAGATTAAAGTGCAAAGAAAATTTGAAAGCAAATACGAGAACAAAAATTGTGTTTTTCTAAAACAACTAGACATAACAAACTTAGTCATAACCTAAACTAACCTAACCAAACCTAACCTAACCTCACCTAACCTAACCTATACTAACCTCACCTAACCTAACCTCACCTCACCTAACTTCACCTAACCTAACCTAACCTAACTTCACCTAACCTAACTTGACTGAACTTTACCTAACCTAACCCATCATAACTTCACCTAACCTAACTTTACCTAATCTAACTTCACCTAACCTAACTTTCAACTCTCAGATCAAAATTAAATTCTAGGCATAGTTGAGTTGGAACCCAAGACTTCAGGTATAACACACATGTATACTAGCCACTACACCGCAAGATGGGCAAATTATCATGCAAAACAACATAAAAATAAAAGTTTCCTGTAGTGTAACTCATTGGCTGACAACCATAGTTGGGAATTCAAACCCAAGACCTCAGGACTTTTGTTTTGAACATTATCAGAAATATTATTCCATTTACATTTACATTTTGCTGCTGCTTATAGTTATACGAGTTGGCATTAACATGGGGAGCAAAAAAGTGGGAGCAAATGTGGGAGCCAATATGGGGGCAAAAGTGGGAGCAAATGTGGGAGCCAATATGGGAGTCAATATGGAGGCAAATATGGGAGCAAATGTGTGAGCTAATCATCTCAGCTCGGATATCACCAGTGAGTAGGCCTACTCATATCCATCGCTAGGTAGCGGAAACATACTTTGTGTGTTGTATGTAACTATCTTACAAAGTTTGACTGCATGCAAAACGTCCTTGTATAAGCTGTGCATATAATTTTCATATACACACATCAAAAAAAGTTTTGCATCACCTCGGTTCCCAGATCTCCGGCATATAGACGTTGACTGTGTATATTGTATCCAAGATACAGTCCCTTTGACTGTTCATAGATGTCACTAAAACTGCTCAAAGATGTAAACAACCATGCATGAGCAGGGCCTATTAGACGGAGGGGGTACGACAGCCGATCAGTTCCAGTCATTCCACCAGGACGAAGGTACGCTGCTCATGTTGTCTGTAGTTCTACCATGCCTAGAAGGTCAATACCGCAGTTCGATCGCGTCCGCATTGTTACTTTGTGTCAAGAAGGGCTCTCAACAAGGGAAGTTTCCAGGCGTCTCAGAGTGAACCAAAGCGATGTTGTTCGGACATGGAGGAGGTACAGAGATACAGGAACTGTCGATGACAGGCCTCGCTCAGGCCGCCCAAGGGCTACTACTGTAGTGGATGACCGCTACTTACGGATTGCCGCTCGGAGGAACCCTGAAAGCAATGCCACCATGTTGAATAATGCGTTTCGTTCAGCCACAGGACGTCGTGTTTCAACTCAAACTGTGCGCAATAGGCTGCATGATGCGCAACTTCACTCCCGACGTCCATGGCGAGGTCCAGCTTTGCAACCCCGACACCATGCAGCGCGGTACAGATGGGCCCAACAACATGCTGAATGGACCCCACGGAATTGGCATCACGTT
This sequence comes from Meconema thalassinum, assembly GCA_946902985.2. Classification (NCBI taxonomy): domain Eukaryota; kingdom Metazoa; phylum Arthropoda; class Insecta; order Orthoptera; family Tettigoniidae; genus Meconema; species Meconema thalassinum. The sequence continues at coordinate 348,900,240 of OX336390.1, forward strand.
CTCTTCACCGATGAGTGTCGCATATGCCTTCAACCAGACAATCGTCGGAGACGTGTTTGGAGGCACCCTGGTCAGGCTGAACGTCTTAGACACACTGTCCAGCGAGTGCAGCAAGGTGGTGGTTCCCTGATGTTTTGGGGTGGCATTATGTGGGGCCGACGTACGCCACTGGTGGTCATGGAAGGCTCCGAAACGGCTTTACGATACCTGAATGACATCCTCCGACCCATAGTGCAACCATATCGGCAGAATATTGGAGAGGCATTTGTCTTCATGGACGACAATTCTCGACCTCATCGTGCACATCTTGTGAATGCGTTCCTTCAAGATAACGACATCGCTCGACTACAGTGGCCAGCATGTTCGCCAGACATGAACCCTATCGAACATGCCTGGGATATGTTGAAAAGGGCTGTTTATGGACGTCTTGACCCACCAAACACTCTGAGAGATTTACGCCGAATTGTCGTTGAGGAGTGGGACAATTTGGACCAACAGTGTCTTGATGAACTTGTGGATAGTATGCCACGGCGAATACAGGCATGCATCAATGCAAGAGGACGTGCTACTGGGTATTAGAGGTAGTGGTGTGTACTGCAATCTGGACCACAAATGCTGAAAGTCTAGCTGTATGATGGTACAACATGCAATGTGTGGGTCTCATGAGCAATAAAACGAGCTGAAATGTTGTTTGTGTTGATCTCTATTCCCTTTGTATTTAACGGTTCCGGAACTCTTGGAACCGAGGTGATGCAAAACCTTTTTTGATGTGTGTACAATTAAGACTAAGTGTTCAGAACTAACATGTATAGCCTTGTCTAGGGTATATAGAGGATCCTTAGCAAGAAAGACTGACTAACCCAGGAGTCTTTTGGGTGTTGTCTTTTCTGTGTCGTCTTAAATCCTTACACGTATCACAACGTATAAAATAGGATTTAAGACGACACTCAGAACACGTTTCATATTCATTAAGTCCGTTATTATTAGAACCATTTCTGCCAACAGATGCTTACTGCATATGGCAAGGCTTTACACTCCTGGGTTAGTCAGTCTTTCTTGCTAAGGATCCTCTATATACCCTAGACAAGGCTAAACATGTTAGTTCTGAACACTTAGTCTTAATTGTATATGAAAATTATATGCACAGCTTATACAAGGACGTTTTGCATGCAGTCAAACTTTGTAAGATAGTTACATACAACACACAATGTATGTTTCCGCTACCTAGCGATGGATATGAGTAGGCCTACTCACTGGTGATATCCGAGGTGAGATGATTAGCTCACACATTTGCTCCCATATTTGCCTCCATATTGACTCCCATATTGGCTCCCACATTTGCTCCCATATTTGCTCCCACTTTTGCCCCCATATTGGCTCCCATATTGGCTCCCACATTTGCTCCCACTTTTTTGCTCCCCATATTAATGCCAACTCGTATAACTATAAGCAGCAGCAAAATGTAAATGTAAATGGAATAATATTTCTGATAATGTTCAAAACAAAAGTCCTGAGGTCTTGGGTTTGAATTCCCAACTATGGTTGTCAGCCAATGAGTTACACTACAGGAAACTTTTATTTTTATGTTGTGTTGCATGATAATTTGCCCATCTTGCGGTGTAGTGGCTAGTATACATGTGTGTTATACCTGAAGTCTTGGGTTCCAACTCAACTATGCCTAGAATTTAATTTTGATCTGAGAGTTGAAAGTTAGGTTAGGTGAAGTTAGATTAGGTAAAGTTAGGTTAGGTGAAGTTATGATGGGTTAGGTTAGGTAAAGTTCAGTCAAGTTAGGTTAGGTGAAGTTAGGTTAGGTTAGGTTAGGTGAAGGTAGGTGAGGTGAGGTTAGGTTAGGTGAGATTAGTATAGGTTAGGTTAGGTTAGGTTAGGTGACGTTAGGTTAGGTTTGGTTAGGTTAGGTTAGGTTATGACTAAGTTTGTTATGTCTAGTTGTTTAAGAAAAACACAATTTTTGTTCTCATATTTGCTTTCATATTTTCTTTGCACTTTAATCTATCTTGACTTGTGTATTTACTTTTGCTGGTATTTTTGTTGACATAATTGTTAGCATATTTGCTCCCACTTTTTTATATTTGCTTTGCTCCCGCATTTGATCCCATATTTGCTCACAGTTTTTGCTCCCACATTTGCTGCCACTTTTGCTCCCACTTTTTACCCCCCGCCTTTGCTCTCACTTTTTGAATGTATATATGCTCCCACATTAAACTATTGTTGTTATTACCAAGTTTTCTTTACTAGAGATTAGTTTGTGCTTGACAGATGATATGGAAGTATCAGTGACTAGGTATGGTAAGCCTTATACATACTATAAAGGATATTCATATATTGTGAAACGAAGCAATAAAAATGGAACTGTTATTTGGCGCTGTTCAAAGCAACGATCGAAACAGTGTCGAGGAATGCTTAAAACAAAAGAATTGGACATACTTTCTTCAAACAATCATGAATGTAAACTTAATAATCACGCTAGTCTAAATGTAAGGAAAACCCAAACCAAAGCAAGAAACCAAGTCCAAGAGAAAGATAGTGCTGCTCAAGATAATATTAACCTCAAGTTTAATACACTACAACGCACTCATGCTGTTAGTGAGTTGTTTAATGAGAAACCTTTAACACCTCCTGTGAAACCCGTGTTCAGACACGCACCCACATCTCAAAAGCCCTCAACCCTATCAGAGACAATATACCCCATCAATAAGTTAGTGGGGAAAGGTAATAGTGATAATAATAACATAACAATGTTAAAGCATTCTAGCACATCTAAAAAAAAAGCTTCCAACACTATCAAAGGCAACTCAAACCTTTGAACAGACTGTGTACACAGGAGGAAATTATGATGGTAATGATATCGATGATAATGATCATCATTATGAAAATGATTATAATGATGAGGATGATAATCATAATGATGGTGATAATGATGAACTGCTTCCCGAGTTTCTGAAACCATTCATAAAAAATAGCAAATGGAACGATCCTAATATATTATTCGAACGTCTACAGCTCTTGCATGCCTGTAAACAGGTTGGTCATATTGGTTATGAGAAAGAGCTATTAAATATAGAAAATTAACTTCGTAAAGCTGCTATTATTGTGTGATGGGTCAACGTAGCAACACCCCCATCCCCTAAAAATAATTTTCAACAAGTGTTTTGTTTAAAAGAAATGATAAACAAAAAGAGCTGTATTCTGTGTGTCTATCTCTTGCAAAAAAAAATGATTAAATTGATAAACATAGTTTATGTATATTTCTTGTTTTCTTGCATGTTCAGGCATTAGTTATGTCAGGGAAGGGATTCGAACCCTTGCTTCCTTATATATTTGGAAATTTGATCTTAAGTCAAACGCCTTAACCACTCGGCCACCCTGACAGTTACTGATTAAATTAGTCTTGTTGGACATTAGTGTTTACAAAACTTTTCTTTTCCCCACTATATATATGCTCAACCACTTTTTGGTTTTTCAATGCTGATTTTTGTTTTGTTTCAATTTTTTTTTTTTCAGAAACATTGCAGTTATCAGTATTGCAAACTGGGTGATTAATATAGGGATAAAGGCATCTTAAAAATCACAAGCCTTACAGTTGTCACGTATCATGTATAACATGTTATCCTACATTCCACATAGGGCTCTACCTTCTTAACAGTGAACTCTGTTGGTCATTAAAATAACTACTTGTAAAATAATTCCAGTGGTAAATCCTTTTAGCAAATATCATATATTAAATATTTTCACGCCATAGAACGACAACTTGAAAATCATTTATTGTAGGAATACCTTTAATGGGATCACTAAACCTTCAAGTATGCAATATATATTCCTAATAATGCCGTATTTTGGTCGATAGTGCCTCGAGTGCTTACATTAAATATGAATACAGTAAACGTATAAACATTTAATAAATCATAATTGTTTTCATGAAATATCATATAATACATATTTTCACACCAAAGAATGACCATTTCATGATCATATATTGTAGGAATATCTTTAATGTGATCTCCAAACCTTAAGTAAACCATATGTGATAAACATTCCACATAGCTACATAACCGACAGTACATGTTATCAATCTCAGTCACCGCGCGCGTTCATTATTCGTTTGTGTTGCATTTCAGTTCCATTTGCATTTCATTTCTTGAGAATCATTCCCACGCCGAAAAATATATAGCAAGCGAGTGGAAACATGTTACGCATTAATACTTTTAGAAGAGCTCTCTCAGCTATTGTATGATGATTTTCTTAGTATGGCATAACTGTTTGTTGACTAGCATTTACTGTTACACAACATTATTTTTGGTAAGCTCTACACAAGTTTCCTAATTGTCTCTGGTATAATGTCATGTTTAACAAACATGGTCACACGGTTTGTCTATAAGTTTAAGCCTCTGTTGTATATGATTTCAAAAAAATAATAATAAACAGCTTTCTACAACTGTACTCACTGGTCAATAACCAACATAGTGGGCTAAAATGTTTCCCTCATAGGTAACTCATGTGTGGTTAGTCAATTCTTATTGCAAGGCCAGTCAAGACCTAAAAAATTAGTCTTCACGTATATATAACAATCATCAACACCATTATCATTAAACAAATCAAACCATCTTAAGGTATTTATTAAGTTTAATTGCATTTTAGGAATCTTGCAAACATCTCGCAACCTTAAAGAGGAAAGTATAGACAGGAATAGTGAAAAGGAAACCGTTCAATCATTCAATGTCGTTAGCGTTAGGAACCTCAACGTAAGAGGTTATGAAAGTCTATGTGAGAGTGTGGTTTTTACGTCTGAATGCCTTTTCCTGACACCCGCCTCAGAGACAAGTTTATGGGAAATGAAACTCAGCTATCATGTCGAATGTAGAGCTCCTCGTCTAAGAGAAATTCATGTTGAGGTATTTGTCTGCAGAGAGTATGGTAAACGAAACAACAACAACAACAATAAAAGCATACATGTAAAGGCAATATTATGAAATTTTCGAGTACATATAGTGAATTTACAAAAAAATGAATAAATGTCATGGTTTGTAGCCCACTTTGGGTAAGTTTGGTAAATTTTAGTGAATTTTCATCTATATTCGTCTAATTTTATATGAATTTGAGGTAGTTTAAACCATGCTTAGGTAAATCAATGGAATTTCAATAAATCTGGTAGTCATTTGTTGAATTTTGCTGGAATGTTGTGTCATTTGGTCAATTTTCGGAAAATGTAGTGTATTTTAGGAAAATTTAAGGTAAATCTGGGGATAGTTAGGTATTTAACAGATAACCTGTCACTATGATGGTTGTATTAGAGTGTGTCTTTCACCAGCAAGGGGTAGGATTGGAGAGAGGAGACCGTCATGAGCTGAAGTGCATAGTCATTTATATTGACTTTAAGGATGGTTGTTGTGGGGGATCGAACACTCCTCTTGTTGGTTTTGGGGGAAGTGTACTCCATTCCATTCCATTTTTAAAAGCCACTAATCAGGTCCTAGCATTGGGCAGTTGCAAACCATTTGACTATTCTTAACATCAAATGTGCATTTGCCTGGAGTAGAAGTGGGAAACCACATCAGTTTGGTGTATAGAAAACTCACCTCACCTCATCCCAACTCATTGGAAAATGAAAATCATTTGTTTTTTGTCTTACTTAGGGGCTTGGAAATCATGGTTATCAGTCCTTGGGAAAATAATCATGGGCAAGCACACTATTATTAGCTGAGTTTCTAATACAATTTTGCATACCCTAGGACCAGTATTGCATTATAAGGCATGCCATGTGTTAGCGTTCTTAAAAGCCAGTGATATAAAACAATAGAGGTCTTTAATTCCACCCCTGGGCGTCATATCTAGTGTCATGTAGGTTGACGAGACCGACATTGCTTCCACTAACTTGTGCTAGGCTCCTCTCTGTCTTATTTCCTTTCGACCACACTTGCTCAACTCTTGTTCTCTACCGACCCCAACATGATTAGAGTATCCGAGCCCTAGGGAGTCTCTTCCTTTTGCAACTTCATTGACCCTTGTTTATTTATTTTTTCTGATATCCTACTAGTGTGAGGAGGCAGCCTTGTTTATATTTTCATGTTATTTCCTGTCTTTTGCTCAAGCCCCCTCAAGAAGGTAGGGTGCACTTGCGGTGCACTCTGCATATGGCTACACCCTCAAGGGCTGATCAGTTTGGAAGTTGGCGACCCCAAGGGATTTCTGAGCTGAGTCCAGTTTTCCTCCTCTTTATCCATTACCTCTGGGGCAAAGCCACTCCTAGTATACTTTTTATCTGCCTTTCATGGCTCTCCTTCCTTCCAACTCCCTCAATCCTTATGCTTGAGGGTTGAGGGCCATTTTTTATTCCTTCTGTCCTTTATTTGACCTATTGTTTTCCATTTCTTCTTCTAGTATATAAGAGTGTAGTAGCTTAGATTTAATTTTCATCTTTACGATGACCCAAACCATTGAGGGTCGATAGGACAGCTTGGTGGTTAAGTTTGTAGAACGCTTCTCTTTTGTCCAAAGGACAGCATGTTGAATTTCTCACTGGCTCATGAATTTTATTCTTTGTTCACTTAGTTCTCATGGCTTTGAAACTGGCTGTCTGTAACGTGATCATTATTCATTTTCACTTCAGCGTACTAAACTAATTTTAAATTAGTTAATTTTAAATTAATTATTTTAAATTATTAATTATTTTAAATTAATTTTAAATTCAGATTTGTGTTTCACAGTAAACACAATTATTCTCCGTTTAAAACAAGCCATACAATTCTTTTTCTAACATGATAGCTTATACGTGCGCATGGAAAGTAGTATAATCATCAGCTAAGGATTCAATTTCCATTACCTACACCTCTCATGGTATGGCTCTTAGTCAATTCGTTAAACTATAGAAAACGTTTCTATATGTTCTGTTACATTATTATTTGACCATCTCACCGTGTAGTGGTTAACCTACTTGGTTGTCAACCCTAAGGTTTTGGCTTCCAACCCCGACTATACCATGACATTCATTTCATGGTTGCAATAAGGTTCAATAAGCCTTTGTCAAACCTAACAACGATCTAGTCATGACCTGTATGATAACACGGTGCAGAGCACGTCCGCTATCAAGCAGACGAGTAATATGAAACTTGCTGACAAGATCGCTGTGCTGTTATCAGCAAGGCATACCAGACAAACCAAAGCCAGTGTCTCTGTGCAGATTCAACCCAGCGGTAGTATGCAAGCGCATGTTTGTTTAAAAAGCATCATGAATATAAGTCCACTGTCACCACAGAGGCCTCGGTTCGATTTTTTTTCTAAAGGCTGCAACAGGGTAGACTGAGTCTTGACAGGTAAAACTTTTTGGGGTGCATTCGTGAACCATGGCAAGGGTTGGCCATCCTGACTTCTTCAACACCTCCGACCAATGTTTACTAATACTGGTGAGTTACCTTTCTTTCTTCTTCTTTTTTTCTTTCTTCGGCTTTTCCCTATTATTTTAAGTCGCCGGAGCCAACCAGGCTCATTTTGGTTTTGGCCGGGGATTTAAGGCCGAATGCCCTTCCTGACGCCACGTGATTTTTCAGGTGAAAATTCCAACCCCCGCTGGAACCGGGATTTGAACCCCAGCCGTCCGGGTAAAGACGAGCAGCTAAGCACCTGCGCCATCACGCTCTTCACTGGTTAGTTATCTATACACACATTAATCCATAATTACCTAATAATAATAATAACAATCATCCTCCATACACATGTCCATTAAAGCATGGTTTCACAAAACGCTTATGCTTTTAGGTGTATAACACGTTTTTCCCCATAACATGACTATTTACTGTTTTAGGGGTGAAATGACCAATCGAGGTAAAAGCCCTAATCATCCCCTATTTTTTAAGCTATCACACCTAATTTTAGGATTCTTCGTTTCATAGATATGAATTTTTCAATTTGGGGGGTGGTTGCTATTTTTCATCAAAAACAAAAGATCTTAGGTTCAATTATCATTTTTAGGTGTTTAACACTTTTTTCCCCCATAACATGACTATTTACTGATTTAGGGGTGAAATGACCAATCGAGGTAAAAGCTCTAATCATCCCCTATTTTTTAAGCTATGACACCTAATTTTAGGATTCTTCGTTTCATAGATATGGATTTTTCAATTTGGGGGTTGTTTTCACCCCCCTGCTATTTTTCATTAAAAACAAAACATCTTAGGTTCATTTATCATTTTTAGGTGTTTAACACGTTTTTTTTCATAGCATGACTATTTACTGTTTTAGGGCTGAAATGACCAATCGAGGTAAAAGCCCTAATCATCCCCTATTTTTTAAGCTATGACACATAATTTTAGGATTCTTCGTTTCCAAGATATGGATTTTTCAATTTTGGGGGGTAGTTTCACCCCGCAAATGGGGACGTCACCCCAAGTGCTAGGACCCTTCATACAAGTCCCTAGCATGATTGGTTCGCGAGATATGAACAAAAGTGTCGTTAGGCCCTTTCGACAAAAACGAATCATACATTCAAAAACGGGGCGTCACCCCCAGGGTTAGGATACTGCCTATGGCAAAATCCCATCAGGGGTTCAGAAAATATTAACAAACGTATAGTTAGGTCCTTTTGACAAAAGCCGTCCGTGTGCGCACATAAAAAAAACTATTTCACCCCCCGGGTAAGGGTAGTTTTTATTTTGGGGTGAATATACCCCGTCCATAGAAAAGGGGAGTTCACGACGAGTCCTACGACACCCCATAGGTTTAAATCCGATTATTGGTTAGCGAGATACTAAAGAGCCGATGACCTATTAGTTTTTTGGGTTTCTTTAAATACATATTAAAAAACTCATTTATAAATCATCATTTAAAAAGCCCGCCCTCTTACAAAACTCCTCAAGTGCGCATGCGTATAAAAAAAACATTCACACACGTCATCATCACGTTTTCCGTTTTCAAAAAATCGGCAAAAATGTGAAAAACGCATTTTTAGACCCAAAACCCTAAGTTCACCTTTTCGACACCTACATTCCCGTAAAGAGCACGACGAGACGAAAAAAAAACGAATCCAAGTACGCCCTCCTAGCATGGCCCGTTTTCCAAAAATCGGCAAAAATGTGAAAAACGCATGTTTAGACCCAAAACCCTAAGTTCACCTTTTCGACACCTAAATTCCCGTAAAGAGCACGACGAGACGAAAAAAACGAATCCAAGCACGCCCTCCTAGCATGGCCCGTTTTCCAAAAAATCGGCAAAAATGTGAAAAACTCATTTTTAGACCCCAAAACCCTAAGTTCACCTTTTCGACACCTACATTCCCGTAAAGAGCACGACGAGACGAAAAAAAAAACGAATCCAAGCACGCCCTCCTAGCATGGCTCCTTCCATTCCAAGGTTGCAGGGGTTCACAACTTCCTAAGTGGAGCAGCTCCCGTGTTACCACACTACTGCAGTTTAATACGAGTTAGCCAACATAATTGCAGGTTGCCACCATAAATTATATACCGTATTGAAATCGATTTCAATACGAACTGAAACTGCTCATATAAACTGGCAGCGTACTGAAAACAGGATTGAATTCAAATCGATTGGAGTTACATGATAATTACGGTATCTAAAGCATGTAGTAGGCCACTAGATGTACGGTAGCACATTTATATATAGCCAATGATATTACGAACTATGCATTTTAATATGCAATAGCACAAGGTAGCAAATACTTCTGTAAATGAAGGTAACTTCCGCGTGTTACATATTATATCCAACCGAGGAAAGTTAAAAATGTCGATTAAAAATCTACCCATGTAATGCCATAACCTCTTCAAAACTCGACAAAACATTTTCACACACAAATCTCCTAGATGTAATGTTCTGGCTAAAGTTAACCACTTTATCGATCAATATAAAATCACATGTACACATATAACTACAGCCACAAACTCAAAATCTGTCTTCCTGGGATTTTACACGGCACGCCCGCAGCTTCAAAGGAAGCAAACGCGACGCCATTGTCATCCAATAATCCGAGGCGCCTTTCTTGCTGGTTGCTGGCTGCATAAAGCGCTGCACCGCTTCGTAACAAAAAGCAAGGAGCAGCTTAAAATCCAAGGAATATAGATATGTTCCACCAACAACCAATAAGAACCTAGCCGCCCCTAGCCAACCAAACAGTGGATCAGCTCTGTGCCAAGCCGCTCGTGGTCTGAGTATTGTAGTTGGTCTTGCCCCGCTAGTCTGTTTCTAAGCACTAGTAAGTTTTGCCGACTACGAGTGGCAACGTTTGCAATGAAAGTGAATTCATAGACGTGAGTTATCACGTATATAGATCATTATTGATTGTTTTAAACAACGAAATATTACAGAATCTGTAATATTAGGAGGCAATACGCCTGCGGAAATTAAGATTGTTGACTACGGTAGTTTTGTTCCACAATGCTGGTGACATTGCTAATTTAGATTGATCAGTCGTGGTTTTATTTGCTCATTTTTAAGTGATGGAGAGTTTACTCCAAGCATTAACTAACATCGTCGATGCTGACAACTGGTTCTTATTTCAACTTGCCCAACAATTGTTTGAGTTTGTAGCAGTATCGAGAGTAGCAGTATCGAGAAGGCAGTGAAAAAAATAGAGACTAGAGGCATGATTATTAAAAAAGGAGGACAGGAACCGACTGAGATTTTTTGTTATTTGGAATAGTTAGGGCCAGTTCCATCAACATTCGTTAAAATCTTAACGACACGTTAATGTAATTTAACGGCAATGTTAGCGAAATTGTGTTCCATCAATCAACATTACTGCTAACAAATCGTTAACCTATCCGTTATTTTAACATCCCATTCTTGCTCAGTTAGGAGTTTAACATAGTGTTAAAAATGACTGCAAGCAAATATGCGTTTCGTGCTCAGTTATTCTGGACTATTTGAATAATGCTACAGAACAAGAATTCTTGCCAAGGTCTAACGACATGTTGCAAATGTCTGAAAATAAGTTTCTGGAGAGATATAAGTTGTCCAAATGTGTTGTGAGGAAAGTGTGCGAATAATGAGAGAGGTTAGAATACCCCAAAGAGAAAAAATGCCTTCTTCACCCACACAGCAATTCCTTATTGCATTCAAGTTTTATGCAACAGGGGTTGTTTCAAATTGTTATAGGAGCCAAAGCTGGAGTATCTAAAGCAACAGTAAGTAGGATAGTCCACAGAGTTCCTGCTGCAATTGCAACATTACGACCCTTATATAATATATTCCTCGGGCAGAATAACATAATGTAATGATGCAAGATTTCTTTGTAAATGCTCATATTCCTGGTGTTCTACGTACTTTGGCAGTCACATTCCAATTCAGTCTCCTGATCGTTCCTGGGGAGAAACATACAGGAACATAAAATGATATTTTTCATTAAATATCCAGACAGTTTGTAATTCAGAGCTCCTTATAAGGGACATAATTGCACGTTGGCCAGGATCTGTACACGATAGCACAGTATTTAGCCTAATAACTCAAGAATTGGAGCTGATTTTGAGACGAGACATGTAAATAGTGGGGTTCTCTTGGGTGACAATGGTTACCCTTTTAGAACATACCAATTGACATATTACAGTACCTAAATCCACTAACAAGAGCTCAAGAAAGGTACAACTGAGCTCGCAAAAAGTTAGGAACTGTGCGGAGCGGATGTATGGGGTCTGGACAAGCAGGCCCGACGAGAGGGGGGGGGGGGGGGACAGGCGGGGCTGGTGCCCCGGGGCCCGATCCTCCTAGAGGGGCCCGGCATCCTAGGAGGAAGGGCCTGATTGGGTATTGATTTATTATTGCCTGTATGTGACTTGATTTTGTTACTGGCAATCATTTAGTGAATGCAATGAACTGTCTGTGAACATTGTTACAAGGATTGAAAAACGTATTCTGTTAAATGGACAATATTTTCCTTTACAAAGCGCTTGTAGAGAGAACAACTGTCTTAAAGTGGTCAACTTTGGCGATGGGGCTTCGCTATGTATTGTTCTCAGAATATACCTGAAGACAGAGAGAGCATTCCATTATTCTAAATTTAGTTTATTCGGCTTAAGCACCAATCCTTCAAATAACTGGTGTGTTTGGTCAGCTAGCTCAAGAGTTTCAAATTTGGTGTGTCACATCGAGCTTGTCTGAAAAGAATATGTTGTCTAGCTAGACGTATCGTATGCCGTGCAGGCATGTAAGTTAAATACATTTCAAAGTAGCGTCCACACAGTAATTCACTTTGTAGTTATTGTTGATTTAAGGGGCGGAACAGCGAGGTCATCGTCCCCTAGTAATTCACTTTCGCACTATGTGAAAAATTATCATTGCTGGCTAAATATCTTGCGAAAGGGTGGGATGATTCTGTTGTCAAACGTAGATGGAAGAAATGTACGCGAAATTGTTCATCTTCTAGTATACTGAATTGAGAAAAGAAACGCTAACATTTCAATTATCTGTATGTTTAGGTGCAGTATAATTATTATTATAACCGGTTCATTCAATACGATCAACAATCCTAGGTACTAGAGTTGGGAAATTTATCCAAAGACTGAAACTAAGGTAACATTCCAGTAGTTTTCTGGACTGAGTGCTTAATTAACCAGGAGAAAAATGACAATTATGCTAAGGCACTTAACCACTCAGGTTTGTTTTCCAATTCCTCTCATGGAACGTTAGTGGTTAGGACAGATGACCTACCGTAGCTCTTCCGCCCATTTACACAACAATAAGTTACGTCAGTGGTAGGGGCAGATGGCCTAGCTGTTCCACCCCTTAAAACAACAATAAATAACGTCAGTGGTACGCATGGCGATGGAGAAATTAATATATTGCATGTAGGCAACCGCGCAGATTTCCTAAGAACAAATATTTGAACTCTGCTTAATTTAGAAGAAAATTAAGATGAAGTATTGTCGAATATTAATATAAATACAATTTTGCTTTGAGCTGCTGCAGTGGCTGTTATTATTGGTAATTTCTACGCCGATTATTCCTAAGAGCGGCATCGATCTGCAAAGCACTTATTTTTCAGGACGCGAAGAGATACTTTCCCATGCTAATCAAGCCCTTTCATGATACGCTTTATGTCTCAGTACTGTTAAACATAAAATGAGTTGCTATCTTTATCTACGACTTGGAAATGACTACGGGTCCTGACGAAGCCGCGGCAGGAATGCAGGATTCAGCTTTCCGACTGCGGTGTCATTCGTAGTCTTATTCAACAGTTAATAATAGGCCTATTTGTCGCTACAGTTGTTAGTTCATTTAGGGGCTTGTGACATTTAACCCGTGTACTTGGTACCTAGTAGGTCTAGTATTACTAGTGGGCAATGAACCATTGGCGCTCGGTTGGGAATCGTTTGCATCAACTAGTACTGTAGATATAATTCAGTATTTGCTGACGCGTTAATTTTCCGGTTTGATTCTGAAGGCCTCCACATTATGGAATGAAGTTGACTGTAAAGTAGTAGTTTTCACAAATATTAATGAAGTAAATTATAAGATTCACAAACAGCGAACAAAGTAGAAAACCAAGGAACGTGCGAATTGTGTAGACTGAAGGGGAGGCAAGTGGTTGTTGTGTAATAAGAGAGGTGTTTTGGCAACATTGTTGTAACTATTTGTCTTGGAGAGTAGAAACTTAGACCCTCTTAAAACCACCCACTGCTGGACGAAAAGCAGGGTATACACTGTGCTGTGTTATAGCCTCTGTGACATGATCAATCGCATGTGGGTAGATTATTGGCTGAGGAATAACCTAACCACCAAGGGAAGATGATTAAAAAAAGGAGGTGGGTTTCGGACTGGAGAAAAAGGATAGAAAGATAGGAGGAGAGTCCCACAAAAGTTGTAAATTTAACCTTAAATGCACTTAGAGGCGGTTGCCACTGCAAATCAGCTCTCCGATACCCAAAGTGGGTAAGGACCTGGTCCAAGCTGACGGGAAATGCAGATAGGACTTGGGCGGTTTGCAAGAGAGTGGCTTTAGTATATTCCCTCTCAAGCATGCATCTGCTTACTATGGGGAAGGGTGATGGTCTGGCAAGACTGAGAGTAACATATTTATTGTATGTCTGTTCAAAGAAATTCGTTTTTGCAAAGTAATTCGAGGAATGCCAATAATTTGAATCAGGTTTGGTATTTCCAGGTTTCGAAGTTATAGAGTTCCTGAAAAAGCGACCAAGTGCTTCCAAGAAGGATAGTGATAAAAAATTATACCTTGGAGAGTAATTTTGGTAAGTGAACCAATGGTTGCATTTGGAAATGGCTAAGCTTTTACTCAGCGAGGAGCCGGCTAAAAGTTTAGACAAAGAGAAACACTTATCTTTTGGAAAACCAACCATACGTTTTCGGAGAGGATCTCCACAAGCAGGTAGCTGGCGTAGCGAGCTATACTTGCCTTACTGGCCAGTTAGAATTAGCTATTAAAGCTAAGAGAAACTTTAACGAGATTACCACTAAGAGTTCTTGCTCAAATGCAACGAGTGGTGAAAGCCCTATCAATAGATTTAATGGCATTGAGTAGGGAGAGCCAAGGAAGACAGGATCTTGCCTAACCGTTGTATTAGAGAAAAGATAAATCCAAAAACAAATATTTAATTTATTTAACAAGGCAAAAGAGGCTAATAAATTTGACAAGTATATAGTTTCAATTTTTAGTAACAATTTGGGGTCGCAGACCTCCTAACATTTAAAGTTTGCTCCAGGCAATTAACAATTCTTTAGGTTTCAAACCTTATATATCTACTAAAATCTTTGTAAGATTAAAAAAAAAGACAAATGAAGTGATTAAAGTTTAAACATTAAATTGAGTACAAGGAGTGTACTTTAAGAAATTTCCAGGTAACTATTTTAGAAAAAGTTGCAACTTTGAAAATAACAAAAAAGAAAGCGGGTAGAATGAAGGAGAAGTTCCTATAACTTCTTATATTTATACAGAATTACTGTTGGTTATTATACAAATAAGGGCAGGTCACTTACTGTGAAACCTGATGAGAAAGTCAAAAGGAAGGTTCTCGACCTCCTATGTTTAAGTAGGAATCACGAGCCAAATGGGGCAGTTTCCCTTTCGTGAGACCTAGAAATAACTCACTCATGAGTTGAAAGAATTGTTTTCCCTGATTATAGGGTAGAAACAATGTAAGCTTGAACCGTGTATAAAACACGTAGTTGTGCAGAAATTAATTAATGATGAACAAGCAAAATGGAAGGGCACTTCGTTAGAGTGACACCTCATAGAAAATGATCTAGAGTTACAATTTTATTAATATGGTTTGTTAGTAGAAGGTTTAGGAAAGATCAATTGGGATTTAGGATCAATGTTCATGGCCTTATTTAATGTAAACGGACGATCGCGACGCGGTAGAAAAGTTGAACAAGCACTAGTTATCACTATAGTCTTTTGAATAGATGAAAAATTCACTGTAGTAACACGAAAGTTTATGGCAAAGAAAGTTATTGCAATGATGAGAAAGGAGTGGTTGCACTAGATTGGCGAAAGTCTATTGCTTGAGAAAGTTGTGGATTACAATTAAATGCGCCATAGAACATTCCAACGGTGGAAGAAAATTCGCTATTGAGCTTTAATTCAGAAGTGAAATTCTTCAATTTTAAATAGTATTCTCACAAATGAGTGAAAAATACATGACGGCAGGACTTGTAGATAAAGTACAGGATCTGGAAGGTTCCAGAACGATCTTAATAGAAGAATGGGGCCAAAGTTAATCCAGCGGAGGAACTAGCTTGGTAATTTATAGACAACGGGTATTAGATAATATCCCACGTGGTAAGAAGATTTCTCATTTAAATAGCTTAAGAAAAGCTACTTTCTATTAAGGTTGGCTTAGACAGACAAAAGCTCAACATGGCAAATCCCGCGAAGAATGATTACCGCCCCAAATAAGTAATATCACGCTGTCTATAAAATGATCAATAAAAGCATGTAGATAATAAAACTGATGAAGATGAGGTTAAAACCTTAAGTCTGTACTTATCTTGGTTGCATGTCGAAGGTGAAGTTCCCTTTGACGAATACTTAATGTGCCAACATGGCGTAGAATGTAGAGAATGCCTCTTGGTTTGTGGAGACTGGCTCTAGTTGAGCCTTGGCTGACCAAGTCAACTGCCGACTTACAAGTGAGACCCACTCAGCGAAGCGCGGAGGGTCCAAGGAAAGGAAAAGAGTGGGGGTAGGAGACAAAAGGAAAACATATAAGCATGACCAATATTGTAAACTTAAATTCTCTTGAGGAAATGGTCTTCAAAGAGTTGATAGCAGGCGATACTAGCGCAGCATGGTGAGTGAAAAAGTAGACGAAGTTCTCTTGATCAAGGAGATGATAGCTGGCGATGGCAACGAGATCTGGTGGCCAGATGGAAAAGGAAGTCCTCTTGCACCAGGAAGAATTGAGGAGCTTCTGAGATTCGCTACTAGATGACGCTAGGTGGGTCATGGAAGATATATATCTAGAACAGACTCACAAAGAACATAAGAGACATGACCAGCAAAGAGAAAATAGAAGATCACTGTTGGTGTTTGATAAAGAGGAAGGAATGAACAAGAAAAGAGCATTAAACTTTATATTCTCTCTTACCGTGTATTCCATGAATACACCATACTGGGAGGGCCAAACACCAACAGAGAACAAATAAGCAGTTAAACATTTAAAGGTAATGGAGCGATCAAAGACAGTGGTCTTGTGATCGGACCATTAGTGGTCAAGACTCTGGCCACCCTGACTCTCCCGTCCCTTCCATGATAACACTCAGTCACTCTACCAGAAATCCAGACCAGGGGAGGGGAAACGTCTTTAACCAAGACCAAGTCCCCCACCGTAATGTCGGGACTGGAAAGAAACCACTTCTGTCTCCGTTGCAAGGAAGTTAAATATTCCAAGATCCACCTCTTCCAAAAGGAATTGCGGAGGGCTTCAAGTTTACGCCAAACAATAGGTAAATTAGAATCCCTGTAAGAAATGGGAAGGGGAGGAGGAGCAGAGAGAGAAGTGCGTGTAAGGAAGTGACCAGGTGTGAGTGGAAGTAGGTCATCAGGGTCATTGGAAAGCGGAGTTAAATAACGAGAATTAACAACACCTTCAATCACAAAATAGCTAGAAGCTGAGGGAAATAAAGCACTAGTAAAGATTGCGATAAGATGCAAAAGAAGAATTAACAAGTTTAAACAAAGCGTATAGAAACAAGTACATCTATTAAGGATAAGAATATATCAAATAAACGAAGGAACTATGCGAGTAGAAGGCAAGAACGCCATAGGTAACAACAATCTAGTAGCCATAAACAATGACCTCAAGTTATAATAAGTATCGAAGGGGTTAATCAGAAAAATACTTAAGTCAGCGAGAAACGTGACATAACAAGTATAAATACAAAAACACATCGAATGTAACGACAAGAAAAAACAAGTTTGTTCATCAATGAACAATAAGATTGCAAAATATGTAAGCATGGAGCAACACATGAGCGCGTGAAAAATACGCAACGATGTTATGAAACAAGAATCGAAGCAGTTGTAGGATACGAGCGTAAGCAAGTGGGAGAGGCAGGCAAACACTGCCTTGACCCACATAGTACAGCGAGATAAGGAATATAAATATCTGAAAGAGTCCTTGACCGGAACAAGTTTATTTTGGTAATGAGGTGAACGGCTTCCGAGATTACGGGAGCAACTCGCAAGACAATGGTTGGCAGTCAGCCAGAGTTGAGATAAGGGAAACTTGCTCTGACCTTTGGCAAGTATACAGGAAATAAACAGCAGTTTGGCCTTACTCGAGCTTGTATACAAACAAGATTGAAAAACAAGCAGTTCGAAATAAACAAACAACACTAGTTCAATCAGCTGTGAATTAAAGCGAATATTCAGGTTAGACGGCATGCAGTCATTCGTGGCTTGGGCGTGAAAAACCAATTTAGAGACATAAGAAATAAAGTAAGAACTCAATTTCACATATTTTTGAGGATTACGGAATCCGACAATTTTCAACAGAAAAAAGCTTAATTCTTCCGAAAAAGGAAGAGAAGCTGGGACATTGAGAAGGTGTTCATGAGTAAGAATAGTTATTCTAGATGCTAGAGAATTCAGATTTTCAAGCGGTTTCAAAAGCGGCTTCCAATTGTGAGGAAGGGGGAAGAAGCCGGCCGTGGCCATCCTTCTAAATAGCGAAAGAAGTGAAACATAGCTTACAGCGAAGTGATGGAGACTGATAGCCATGGTTTTACACAAGGGGAAGATAGTTTTCGATAGAAAGTTTAAGCGATTACCTGCTACAAAAAATGACATGAGAAGGTAAACGAAGTAACACAAGGCGAATTGCCATCTTGTGCGGGAAGAAGGCAAAACCATTTAAACAACTTACAAAGGTGGCGTAGTTGTTCACGATGAGACATCGTTTCGGCAAGTGTTTTTCAAAAGTATCGAGATCGAAAACATAGGTGTTCTCTTTTTCAGAAAGGGGATTTATATCAGCAGTAACGAAATGACATTGCGATTTGGTTTGAAGACTGGGATGTTGGATTTCACCAGTAATAACCCAACCAAAATCGGTGTCTCTGGCGACCACGTTTGAGGATAACTTGCGAACCTGTTTACGGAGGCAGTTCCAAAAAACATTGGCACTAAAGAGTATGTCAATAGGGTTTTGCATGTTGAACAAAGGATCGGCTAGCCTTAAATGCGAGGGAATGTTTAACCCTGAAATATCCACAGAGTGACTTGGAGTGTCTTCTCCAATGCTATTGAGAATTAGACAATTAAGTTTAAGAAAGTTGTTTCTATGACAATTGTCTCTTATGGTTAGCTTTGAGAATTGTAAAGCTTGCGATTTTGAGCTGTTGATGCCCGACACGTTAATAGAAGTGGGGTTTACAGGTAGGCCTAGTTTTCTAATCAAGGAATTAGACACAAAATCATGAGTTGCCGCTGAATCTAGAAGACCGCGAGCACGGACCCAGTTGCCAAAGTTATCCTGAACTTCGATTTGGACAGTAGACAACAATACTTGAGCACTGCGAATGGACTTGGCATTTTGAATATACGATGAAGCATTAGAACTGTTAGCACTATCATTTTTCGGAGAAGTAGATGCTGTCGATGACCTTGCCTGATCATGACGATGTAGCAAAATGTGATGAGCCTTTTCACAATGGTAGCAAAGTCTTGTGGACTTGCAATTAGAAGCAGAATGAGTAGGCGCTAGGCAATTGAAGCAATGTTTGTTCTGGGAAACTAACTTTCTTCTGTCGTCGACTGACATTTCTTTAAAGGATTTACAGAGGTATAGGGCATGGGGATCTTTACAAAGTATGCACTTTAAAGGTTCGCTTAAACTCTTGCGAGGTTCGCTTTGAGTGTTTAAAACGATAGAGCTAGCAACACGACGTTCACTAGACCTAGTTGGGTAACCAGTAGTGTTTGATTTAAATTTAGATGAGCTGGACCCGGGTTTTGGGGTATTAGACGCTAAGCGTTCGCTTTTAGGTTTGATAGACATTAATTCAAATTTGGAACTCGGGGAAGAGGGTTCACTTTGATTAGCTAGAGCGGTTAAGAGTTGGCATCTAGCGTTTATGAAAGTGACTAAATGCTCGTAAGAGTAGTCGTCTTCTTTAGAAAGTTCAATTTCCCAAGCTTTGAGGGTAGCAGCATCAACTTTAGAAACCACTAAATGTATTAGGAAAGTATCCCAGTGTTCAGTAGGTTGATCTAATTGGGACAGAGCCTTAACGTGAAGTTGTGTAGTGTCAACTAGAGTACGCAAACTAGTGACGTCATTGTGCTGTGACGCAGGTAGGTTGAATAGAGCCTTCATATGGCGTTGAATACGTAACCGTAAATTTCCATATCTTTCTTTTAATAAGTTAAAGGCAATGGGGTAATTTTCGGCGCTTAAAGGGAGTGCTTCAAATAACTGCAGAGCTTGACCTCGGAGGATAGATCTCAAGTAATGAAACTTGTAAATGACTTGAATGTCTTCATTGTCATGAACAAGGAAGCAAAATAATTCATAGAAAGAATCCCAAGTAGATTCATCTCCAGAGAAATGGGGTAAATCAATTTTAGGTAAAATTGGTTTGGGCTTGTAAGTACCATCACGGAAAGACGTTTGTGGTTCGTGAAGGGAACCAAGAACAGAAGCGTCCTTTTTCTGCTCCTCTTCGAGTTGGCGTATTATTTTGAAAGTTGAAAGCCTTCGTAATATTGGTTTTCTACTTCGACTCGACCTTCGGTTTGATTGAGCATACAAGTTTCTATTTCAGTTTGGATGTTGCAATAATTTTCATAAGAACGTTCAAAATCCCTTACACGATGTTTCAACAAGTCTAATTGAGCTTCTGAGGGATCTAACTCTTTTATGTACTTTCTGAATCGGGTACTTTTCCCTTTATAGGATGCTCGTTTAGAAGTAAGTTTTTCATCCTTATCCATTTCAGTAGGAGCCATGTCAAAGAAAATAAATTGAAATGTAACTCACGAAACTGTTGAACCTTGGAAATGCTGTCAAGCTGGCAGCAGCAAATAAGTTGAAAGAAAGGGACACACCACGGGAGACAGGAGCGGCCTCTTTCCCCTTCACAGGCTTTGCATGATGTAGTTATAGCTGAAAGATTCAAAGCAGATATTAATAATTTGCAAGGTATTGTCAAATAATCTTTTAAACAGAAAAAATGACAAATGGACTCTCCCGGGTTTCGGCACCAAATTTTGGGTAGATTATTGACTGAGGAATAACCTAACCACCAAGGGAAGATGATAAAAAAGGAGGTGGGTTTCGGACTGGAGAAAAAGGATAGAAAGATAGGAGGAGAGTCCCACGAAAGTTGTAAATTTAACCTTAAATGCACTTAGAGGCGGTTGCCACTGCAAATCAGCTCTCCGATACCCAAAGTGGGTAAGGACCTGGTCCAAGCTGACGGGAAACGCAGATAGGACTTGGGCGGTTTGCAAGAGAGTGGCTTTAGTATATTCCCTCTCAAGCATGCATCTGCTTACTATGGGGAAGGGTGATGGTCTGGCAAGACTGAGAGTAACAGATTTATTGTATGTCTGTTCAAAGAAATTCGTTTTTGCAAAGTAATTCGAAGAATGCCAATAATTTGAATCAGGTTTGGTATTTCCAGGTTTCGAAGTTATAGAGTTCCTGAAAAAGCGACCAAGTGCTTCCAAGAAGGATAGTGATAAAAAATTATACCTTGGAGAGTAATTTTGGTAAGTGAACCAATGGTTGCATTTGGAAATGGCTAAGCTTTTACTCAGCGAGGAGCCGGCTGAAAGTTTAGACAAAGAGAAACACTTATCTTTTGGAAAACCAACCATAGGTTTTCGGAGAGGATCTCCACAAGCAGGTAGCTGGCATAGCGAGCTATACTTGCCTTACTGGCCAGTTAGAATTAGCTATTAAAGCTAAGAGAAACTTTAACGAGATTACCACTAAGAGTTCTTGCTCAAATGCAACGAGTGGTGAAAGCCCTATCAATAGATTTAATGGCATTGAGTAGGGAGAGCCAAGGAAGACAGGATCTTGCCTAACCGTTGTATTAGAGAAAAGATAAATCCAAAAACAAATATTTAATTTATTTAACAAGGCAAAAGAGGCTAATAAATTTGACAAGTATATAGTTTCAATTTTTAGTAACAATTTGGGGTCGCAGACCTCCTAACATTTAAAGTTTGCTCCAGGCAATTAACAATTCTTTAGGTTTCAAACCTTATATATCTACTAAAATCTTTGTAAGATTAAAAAAAAAGACAAATGAAGTGATTAAAGTTTAAACATTAAATTGAGTACAAGGAGTGTACTTTAAGAAATTTCCAGGTAACTATTTTAGAAAAAGTTGCAACTTTGAAAATAACAAAAAAGAAAGCGGGTAGAATGAAGGAGAAGTTCCTATAACTTCTTATATTTATACAGAATTACTGTTGGTTATTATACAAATAAGGGCAGGTCACTTACTGTGAAACCTGATGAGAAAGTCAAAAGGAAGGTTCTCGACCTCCTATGTTTAAGTAGGAATCACGAGCCAAATGGGGCAGTTTCCCTTTCGTGAGACCTAGAAATAACTCACTCATGAGTTGAAAGAATTGTTTTCCCTGATTATAGGGTAGAAACAATGTAAGCTTGAACCGTGTATAAAACACGTAGTTGTGCAGAAATTAATTAATGATGAACAAGCAAAATGGAAGGGCACTTCGTTAGAGTGACACCTCATAGAAAATGATCTAGAGTTACAATTTTATTAATATGGTTTGTTAGTAGAAGGTTTAGGAAAGATCAATTGGGATTTAGGATCAATGTTCATGGCCTTATTTAATGTAAACGGACGATCGCGACGCGGTAGAAAAGTTGAACAAGCACTAGTTATCACTATAGTCTTTTGAATAGATGAAAAATTCACTGTAGTAACACGAAAGTTTATGGCAAAGAAAGTTATTGCAATGATGAGAAAGGAGTGGTTGCACTAGATTGGCGAAAGTCTATTGCTTGAGAAAGTTGTGGATTACAATTAAATGCGCCATAGAACATTCCAACGGTGGAAGAAAATTCGCTATTGAGCTTTAATTCAGAAGTGAAATTCTTCAATTTTAAATAGTATTCTCACAAATGAGTGAAAAATACATGACGGCAGGACTTGTAGATAAAGTACAGGATCTGGAAGGTTCCAGAACGATCTTAATAGAAGAATGGGGCCAAAGTTAATCCAGCGGAGGAACTAGCTTGGTAATTTATAGACAACGGGTATTAGATAATATCCCACGTGGTAAGAAGATTTCTCATTTAAATAGCTTAAGAAAAGCTACTTTCTATTAAGGTTGGCTTAGACAGACAAAAGCTCAACATGGCAAATCCCGCGAAGAATGATTACCGCCCCAAATAAGTAATATCACGCTGTCTATAAAATGATCAATAAAAGCATGTAGATAATAAAACTGATGAAGATGAGGTTAAAACCTTAAGTCTGTACTTATCTTGGTTGCATGTCGAAGGTGAAGTTCCCTTTGACGAATACTTAATGTGCCAACATGGCGTAGAATGTAGAGAATGCCTCTTGGTTTGTGGAGACTGGCTCTAGTTGAGCCTTGGCTGACCAAGTCAACTGCCGACTTACAAGTGAGACCCACTCAGCGAAGCGCGGAGGGTCCAAGGAAAGGAAAAGAGTGGGGGTAGGAGACAAAAGGAAAACATATAAGCATGACCAATATTGTAAACTTAAATTCTCTTGAGGAAATGGTCTTCAAAGAGTTGATAGCAGGCGATACTAGCGCAGCATGGTGAGTGAAAAAGTAGACGAAGTTCTCTTGATCAAGGAGATGATAGCTGGCGATGGCAACGAGATCTGGTGGCCAGATGGAAAAGGAAGTCCTCTTGCACCAGGAAGAATTGAGGAGCTTCTGAGATTCGCTACTAGATGACGCTAGGTGGGTCATGGAAGATATATATCTAGAACAGACTCACAAAGAACATAAGAGACATGACCAGCAAAGAGAAAATAGAAGATCACTGTTGGTGTTTGATAAAGAGGAAGGAATGAACAAGAAAAGAGCATTAAACTTTATATTCTCTCTTACCGTGTATTCCATGAATACACCATACTGGGAGGGCCAAACACCAACAGAGAACAAATAAGCAGTTAAACATTTAAAGGTAATGGAGCGATCAAAGACAGTGGTCTTGTGATCGGACCATTAGTGGTCAAGACTCTGGCCACCCTGACTCTCCCGTCCCTTCCATGATAACACTCAGTCACTCTACCAGAAATCCAGACCAGGGGAGGGGAAACGTCTTTAACCAAGACCAAGTCCCCCACCGTAATGTCGGGACTGGAAAGAAACCACTTCTGTCTCCGTTGCAAGGAAGTTAAATATTCCAAGATCCACCTCTTCCAAAAGGAATTGCGGAGGGCTTCAAGTTTACGCCAAACAATAGGTAAATTAGAATCCCTGTAAGAAATGGGAAGGGGAGGAGGAGCAGAGAGAGAAGTGCGTGTAAGGAAGTGACCAGGTGTGAGTGGAAGTAGGTCATCAGGGTCATTGGAAAGCGGAGTTAAATAACTAGAATTAACAACACCTTCAATCACAAAATAGCTAGAAGCTGAGGGAAATAAAGCACTAGTAAAGATTGCGATAAGATGCAAAAGAAGAATTAACAAGTTTAAACAAAGCGTATAGAAACAAGTACATCTATTAAGGATAAGAATATATCAAATAAACGAAGGAACTATGCGAGTAGAAGGCAAGAACGCCATAGGTAACAACAATCTAGTAGCCATAAACAATGACCTCAAGTTATAATAAGTATCGAAGGGGTTAATCAGAAAAATACTTAAGTCAGCGAGAAACGTGACATAACAAGTATAAATACAAAAACACATCGAATGTAACGACAAGAAAAAACAAGTTTGTTCATCAATGAACAATAAGATTGCAAAATATGTAAGCATGGAGCAACACATGAGCGCGTGAAAAATACGCAACGATGTTATGAAACAAGAATCGAAGCAGTTGTAGGATACGAGCGTAAGCAAGTGGGAGAGGCAGGCAAACACTGCCTTGACCCACATAGTACAGCGAGATAAGGAATATAAATATCTGAAAGAGTCCTTGACCGGAACAAGTTTATTTTGGTAATGAGGTGAACGGCTTCCGAGATTACGGGAGCAACTCGCAAGACAATGGTTGGCAGTCAGCCAGAGTTGAGATAAGGGAAACTTGCTCTGACCTTTGGCAAGTATACAGGAAATAAACAGCAGTTTGGCCTTACTCGAGCTTGTATACAAACAAGATTGAAAAACAAGCAGTTCGAAATAAACAAACAACACTAGTTCAATCAGCTGTGAATTAAAGCGGATATTCAGGTTAGACGGCATGCAGTCATTCGTGGCTTGGGCGTGAAAAACCAATTTAGAGACATAAGAAATAAAGTAAGAACTCAATTTCACATATTTTTGAGGATTACGGAATCCGACAATTTTCAACAGAAAAAAGCTTAATTCTTCCGAAAAAGGAAGAGAAGCTGGGACATTGAGAAGGTGTTCATGAGTAAGAATAGTTATTCTAGATGCTAGAGAATTCAGATTTTCAAGCGGTTTCAAAAGCGGCTTCCAATTGTGAGGAAGGGGGAAGGAGCCGGCCGTGGCTATCCTTCTAAATAGCGAAAGAAGTGAAACATAGCTTACAGCGAAGTGATGGAGACTGATAGCCATGGTTTTACACAAGGGGAAGATAGTTTTCGATAGAAAGTTTAAGCGATTACCTGCTACAAAAAATGACATGAGAAGGTAAACGAAGTAACACAAGGCGAATTGCCATCTTGTGCGGGAAGAAGGCAAAACCATTTAAACAACTTACAAAGGTGGCGTAGTTGTTCACGATGAGACATCGTTTCGGCAAGTGTTTTTCAAAAGTATCGAGATCGAAAACATAGGTGTTCTCTTTTTCAGAAAGGGGATTTATATCAGCAGTAACGAAATGACATTGCGATTTGGTTTGAAGACTGGGATGTTGGATTTCACCAGTAATAACCCAACCAAAATCGGTGTCTCTGGCGACCACGTTTGAGGATAACTTGCGAACCTGTTTACGGAGGCAGTTCCAAAAAACATTGGCACTAAAGAGTATGTCAATAGGGTTTTGCATGTTGAACAAAGGATCGGCTAGCCTTAAATGCGAGGGAATGTTTAACCCTGAAATATCCACAGAGTGACTTGGAGTGTCTTCTCCAATGCTATTGAGAATTAGACAATTAAGTTTAAGAAAGTTGTTTCTATGACAATTGTCTCTTATGGTTAGGTTTGAGAATTGTAAAGCTTGCGATTTTGAGCTGTTGATGCCCGACACGTTAATAGAAGTGGGGTTTACAGGTAGGCCTAGTTTTCTAATCAAGGAATTAGACACAAAATCATGAGTTGCCGCTGAATCTAGAAGACCGCGAGCACGGACCCAGTTGCCAAAGTTATCCTGAACTTCGATTTGGACAGTAGACAACAATACTTGAGCACTGCGAATGGACTTGGCATTTTGAATATACGATGAAGCATTAGAACTGTTAGCACTATCATTTTTCGGAGAAGTAGATGCTGTCGATGACCTTGCCTGATCATGACGATGTAGCAAAATGTGATGAGCCTTTTCACAATGGTAGCAAAGTCTTGTGGACTTGCAATTAGAAGCAGAATGAGTAGGCGCTAGGCAATTGAAGCAATGTTTGTTCTGGGAAACTAACTTTCTTCTGTCGTCGACTGACATTTCTTTAAAGGATTTACAGAGGTATAGGGCATGGGGATCTTTACAAAGTATGCACTTTAAAGGTTCGCTTAAACTCTTGCGAGGTTCGCTTTGAGTGTTTAAAACGATAGAGCTAGCAACACGACGTTCACTAGACCTAGTTGGGTAACCAGTAGTGTTTGATTTAAATTTAGATGAGCTGGACCCGGGTTTTGGGGTATTAGACTCTAAGCGTTCGCTTTTAGGTTTGATAGACATTAATTCAAATTTGGAACTCGGGGAAGAGGGTTCACTTTGATTAGCTAGAGCGGTTAAGAGTTGGCATCTAGCGTTTATGAAAGTGACTAAATGCTCGTAAGAGTAGTCGTCTTCTTTAGAAAGTTCAATTTCCCAAGCTTTGAGGGTAGCAGCATCAACTTTAGAAACCACTAAATGTATTAGGAAAGTATCCCAGTGTTCAGTAGGTTGATCTAATTGGGACAGAGCCTTAACGTGAAGTTGTGTAGTGTCAACTAGAGTACGCAAACTAGTGACGTCATTGTGCTGTGACGCAGGTAGGTTGAATAGAGCCTTCATATGGCGTTGAATACGTAACCGTAAATTTCCATATCTTTCTTTTAATAAGTTAAAGGCAATGGGGTAATTTTCGGCGCTTAAAGGGAGTGCTTCAAATAACTGCAGAGCTTGACCTCGGAGGATAGATCTCAAGTAATGAAACTTGTAAATGACTTGAATGTCTTCATTGTCATGAACAAGGAAGCAAAATAATTCATAGAAAGAATCCCAAGTAGATTCATCTCCAGAGAAATGGGGTAAATCAATTTTAGGTAAAATTGGTTTGGGCTTGTAAGTACCATCACGGAAAGACGTTTGTGGTTCGTGAAGGGAACCAAGAACAGAAGCGTCCTTTTTCTGCTCCTCTTCGAGTTGGCGTATTATTTTGAAAGTTGAAAGCCTTCGTAATATTGGTTTTCTACTTCGACTCGACCTTCGGTTTGATTGAGCATACAAGTTTCTATTTCAGTTTGGATGTTGCAATAATTTTCATAAGAACGTTCAAAATCCCTTACACGATGTTTCAACAAGTCTAATTGAGCTTCTGAGGGATCTAACTCTTTTATGTACTTTCTGAATCGGGTACTTTTCCCTTTATAGGATGCTCGTTTAGAAGTAAGTTTTTCATCCTTATCCATTTCAGTAGGAGCCATGTCAAAGAAAATAAATTGAAATGTAACTCACGAAACTGTTGAACCTTGGAAATGCTGTCAAGCTGGCAGCAGCAAATAAGTTGAAAGAAAGGGACACACCACGGGAGACAGGAGCGGCCTCTTTCCCCTTCACAGGCTTTGCATGATGTAGTTATAGCTGAAAGATTCAAAGCAGATATTAATAATTTGCAAGGTATTGTCAAATAATCTTTTAAACAGAAAAAATGACAAATGGACTCTCCCGGGTTTCGGCACCAAATTTTGGGTAGATTATTGACTGAGGAATAACCTAACCACCAAGGGAAGATGATAAAAAAAGGAGGTGGGTTTCGGACTGGAGAAAAAGGATAGAAAGATAGGAGGAGAGTCCCACGAAAGTTGTAAATTTAACCTTAAATGCACTTAGAGGCGGTTGCCACTGCAAATCAGCTCTCCGATACCCAAAGTGGGTAAGGACCTGGTCCAAGCTGACGGGAAACGCAGATAGGACTTGGGCGGTTTGCAAGAGAGTGGCTTTAGTATATTCCCTCTCAAGCATGCATCTGCTTACTATGGGGAAGGGTGATGGTCTGGCAAGACTGAGAGTAACAGATTTATTGTATGTCTGTTCAAAGAAATTCGTTTTTGCAAAGTAATTCGAAGAATGCCAATAATTTGAATCAGGTTTGGTATTTCCAGGTTTCGAAGTTATAGAGTTCCTGAAAAAGCGACCAAGTGCTTCCAAGAAGGATAGTGATAAAAAATTATACCTTGGAGAGTAATTTTGGTAAGTGAACCAATGGTTGCATTTGGAAATGGCTAAGCTTTTACTCAGCGAGGAGCCGGCTGAAAGTTTAGACAAAGAGAAACACTTATCTTTTGGAAAACCAACCATAGGTTTTCGGAGAGGATCTCCACAAGCAGGTAGCTGGCATAGCGAGCTATACTTGCCTTACTGGCCAGTTAGAATTAGCTATTAAAGCTAAGAGAAACTTTAACGAGATTACCACTAAGAGTTCTTGCTCAAATGCAACGAGTGGTGAAAGCCCTATCAATAGATTTAATGGCATTGAGTAGGGAGAGCCAAGGAAGACAGGATCTTGCCTAACCGTTGTATTAGAGAAATGATAAATCCAAAAACAAATATTTAATTTATTTAACAAGGCAAAAGAGGCTAATAAATTTGACAAGTATATAGTTTCAATTTTTAGTAACAATTTGGGGTCGCAGACCTCCTAACATTTAAAGTTTGATCCAGGCAATTAACAATTCTTTAGGTTTCAAACCTTATATATGTACTAAAATCTTTGTAAGATTAAAAAAAAAGACAAATGAAGTGATTAAAGTTTAAACATTAAATTGAGTACAAGGAGTGTACTTTAAGAAATTTCCAGGTAACTATTTTAGAAAAAGTTACAACTTTGAAAATAACAAAAAAGAAAGCGGGTAGAATGAAGGAGAAGTTCCTATAACTTCTTATATTTCTACAGAATTACTGTTGGTTATTATACAAATAAGGGCAGGTCACTTACTGTGAAACCTGATGAGAAAGTCAAAAGAAAGGTTCTCGACCTCTTATGTTTAAGTAGGAATCACGAGCCAAATGGGGCAGTTTCCCTTTCGTGTGACCTAGAAATAACTCACTCATGAGTTGAAAGAATTGTTTTCCCTGATTATAGGGTAGAAACAATGTAAGCTTGAACCGTGTATAAAACACGTAGTTGGGCAGAAATTAATTAATGATAAACAAGCAAAATGGAAGGGCACTTCGTTAGAGTGACACCTCATAGAAAATGATCTAGAGTTACAATTTTATTAATATGGTTTGTTAGTAGAAGGTTTAGGAAAGATCAATTGGGATTTAGGATCAATGTTCATGGCCTTATTTAATGTAAACGGACGATCGCGACGCGGTAGAAAAGTTGAACAAGCACTAGTTATCACTATAGTCTTTTGAATAGATGAAAAATTCACTGTAGTAACACGAAAGTTTATGGCAAAGAAAGTTATTGCAATGATGAAAAAGGACTGGTTGCACTAGATAGACGAAAGTCTATTGCTTGAGAAAGTTGTGGATTACAATTAAATGCGCCATAGAACATTCCAACGGTGGAAGAAAATTCGCTATTGAGCTTTAATTCAGAAGTGAGATTCTTCAATTTTAAATAGTATTCTCACAAATGAGTGAAAAATACATGACGGCAGGACTTGTAGATAAAGTACAGGATCTGGAAGGTTCCAGAACGATCTTAATAGAAGAATGGGGCCAAAGTTAATCCAGCGGAGGAACTAGCTTGGTAATTTATAGACAGCGGGTATTAGATAATATCCCACGTGGTGAGAAGATTTCTCATTTAAATAGCTTAAGAAAAGCTACTTTCTATTAAGGTTGGCGTAGACAGACAAAAGCTCAACATGGCAAATCCCGCGAAGAATGATTACCGTCCCAAATAAGTAATATCACGCTGTCTATAAAATGATCAATAAAAGCATGTAGATAATAAAACTGATGAAGATGAGGTTAAAACCTTAAGTCTGTACTTATCTTGGTTGCATGTCGAAGGTGAAGTTCCCTTTGACGAATACTTAATGTGCCAACATGGCGTAGAATGTAGAGAATGCCTCTTGGTTTGTGGAGACTGGCTCTAGTTGAGCCTTGGCTGACCAAGTCAACTGCCGACTTACAAGTGAGACCCACTCAGCGAAGCGCGGAGGGTCCAAGGAAAGGAAAAGAGTGGGGGTAGGAGACAATAGGAAAACATATAAGCATGACCAATATTGTAAACTTAAATTCTCTTGAGGAAATGGTCTTCAAAGAGTTGATAGCAGGCGATACTAGCGCAGCATGGTGGGTGAAAAAGTAGACGAAGTTCTCTTGATCAAGGAGATGATAGCTGGCGATGGCAACGAGATCTGGTGGCCAGATGGAAAAGGAAGTCCTCTTGCACCAGGAAGAATTGAGGAGGTTCTGAGATTCGCTGCTAGATGACGCTAGGTGGGTCATGGAAGATATATATCTAGAACAGACTCACAAAGAACATAAGAGACATGACCAACAATGAGAAAATAGAAGATCACTGTTGGTGTTTGATAAAGAGGAAGGAATGAACAAGAAAAGAGCATTAAACTTTATATTCTCTCTTACCGTGTATTCCATGAATACACCATACAGGGAGGGCCAAACACCAACAGAGAACAAATAAGCAGTTAAACATTTAAAGGTAATGGAGCGATCAAAGACAGTGGTCTTGTGATCGGACCATTAGTGGTCAAGACTCTGGCCACCCTGACTCTCCCGTCCCTTCCAGGATAACACTCGGTCACTCTACCAGAAATCCAGACCAGGGGAGGGGAAACGTCTTTAACCAAGACCAAGTCCCCCACCGTAATGTCGGGACTGGAAAGAAACCACTTCTGTCTCCGTTGCAAGGAAGTTAAATATTCCAAGTTCCACCTCTTCCAAAAGGAATTGCGGAGGGCTTCAAGTTTACGCCAAACAATAGGTAAATTAGAATCCCTGTAAGAAGTGGGAAGGGGAGGAGGGGCAGAGAGAGAAGTGCGTGTAAGGAAGTGACCAGGTGTGAGTGGAAGCAGGTCATCAGGGCCATTGGAAAGCGGAGTTAAATAACGAGAATTAACAACACCTTCAATCACAAAATAGCTAGAAGCTGAGGGAAATAAAGCACTAGTAAAGATTGCGATAAGATGCAAAAGAAGAATTAACAAGTTTAAACAAAGCGTATAGAAACAAGTACATATATTAAGGATAAGAATATACCAAATAAACGAAGGAACTATGCGAGTAGAAGGCAAGAACGCCATAGGTAACAACAATCTAGTAGCCATAAACAATTGCTTCAAGTTATAATAAGTATCGAAGGGGTTAATCAGAAAAATACTTAAGTCAGCGAGAAACGTGACATAACAAGTATAAACACAAAAACACATCGAATGTAACGACAAGAAAAAACAAGTTTGTTCATCAATGAACAATAAGATTGCAAAATATGTAAGCATGGAGCAATACATGAGCGCGTGAAAAATACGCAACGATGTTATGAAACAAGAATCGAAGCAGTTGTAGGATACGAGCGTAAGCAAGTGGGAGAGGCAGGCAAACACTGCCTTGACCCACATAGTACAGCGAGATAAGGAATATAAATATCTGAAAGAGTCCTTGACCGGAACAAGTTTATTTTGGTAATGAGGTGAACGGCTTCCGAGATTACGGGAGCAACTCGCAAGACAATGGTTGGCAGTCAGCCAGAGTTGAGATAAGGGAAACTTGCTCTGACCTTTGGCAAGTATACAGGAAATAAACAGCAGTTTGGCCTTACTCGAGCTTGTATACAAACAAGATTGAAAAACAAGCAGTTCGAAATAAACAAACAACACTAGTTCAATCAGCTGTGAATTAAAGCGGATATTCAGGTTAGACGGCATGCAGTCATTCGTGGCTTGGACGTGAAAAACCAATTTAGAGACATAAGAAATAAAGTAAGAACTCAATTTCGCATATTTTTGAGGATTACGGAATCCGACAATTTTCAACAGAAAAAAGCTTAATTCTTCCGAAAAAGGAAGAGAAGCTGGGACATTGAGAAGGAGTTTATGCGTAAGAATAGTTATTCTAGATGCTAGAGAATTCAGAATTTCAAGCGGTTTCAAAAGCGGCTTCCAATTGTGAGGAAGGGGGAAGGAGCCGGCCGTGGCCATCCTTCTAAATAGCGAAAGAAGTGAAACATAGCTTACAGCGAAGTGATGGAGACTGATAGCCATGGTTTTACACAAGGGGAAGATAGTTTTCGATAGAAAGTTTAAGCGATTACCTGCTACAAAAAATGACATGAGAAGGTAAACGAAGTAACACAAGGCGAATTGCCATCTTGTGCGGGAAGAAGGCAAAACCATTTAAACAACTTACAAAGGTGGCGTAGTTGTTCACGATGAGACATCGTTTCGGCAAGTGTTTTTCAAAAGTATCGAGATCGAAAACATAGGTGTTCTCTTTTTCAGAAAGGGGATTTATATCAGCAGTAACGAAATGACATTGCGATTTGGTTTGAAGACTGGGATGTTGGATTTCACCAGTAATAACCCAACCAAAATCGGTGTCTCTGGCGACCACGTTTGAGGATAACTTGCGAACCTGTTTACGGAGGCAGTTCCAAAAAACATTGGCACTAAAGAGTATGTCAATAGGGTTTTGCATGTTGAACAAGGGATCGGCTAGCCTTAAATGCGAGGGAATGTTTAACCCTGAAATATCCACAGAGTGACTTGGAGTGTCTTCTCCAATGCTATTGAGAATTAGACAATTAAGTTTAAGAAAGTTGTTTCTATGACAATTGTCTCTTATGGTTAGCTTTGAGAATTGTAAAGCTTGCGATTTTGAGCTGTTGATGCCCGACACGTTAATAGAAGTGGGGTTTACAGGTAGGCCTAGTTTTCTAATCAAGGAATTAGACACAAAATCATGAGTTGCCGCTGAATCTAGAAGACCGCGAGCACGGACCCAGTTGCCAATGTTATCCTGAACTTCGATTTGGACAGTAGACAACAATACTTGAGCACTGCGAATGGACTTGGCATTTTGAATATACGATGAAGCATTAGAACTGTTAGCACTATCATTTTTCGGAGAAGTAGATGCTGTCGATGACCTTGCCTGATCATGACGATGTAGCAAAATGTGATGAGCCTTTTCACAATGGTAGCAAAGTCTTGTGGACTTGCAATTAGAAGCAGAATGAGTAGGCGCTAGGCAATTGAAGCAATGTTTGTTCTGGGAAACTAATTTTCTTCTGTCGTCGACTGACATTTCTTTAAAGGATTTACAGAGGTATAGGGCATGGGGATCTTTACAAAGTATGCACTTTAAAGGTTCGCTTAAACTCTTGCGAGGTTCGCTTTGAGTGTTTAAAACGATAGAGCTAGCAACACGACGTTCACTAGACCTAGTTGGGTAACCAGTAGTGTTTGATTTAAATTTAGATGAGCTGGACCCGGGTTTTGGGGTATTAGACGCTAAGCGTTCGCTTTTAGGTTTGATAGACATTAATTCAAATTTGGAACTCGGGGAAGAGGGTTCACTTTGATTAGCTAGAGCGGTTAAGAGTTGGCATCTAGCGTTTATGAAAGTGACTAAATGCTCGTAAGAGTAGTCGTCTTCTTTAGAAAGTTCAATTTCCCAAGCTTTGAGGGTAGCAGCATCAACTTTAGAAACCACTAAATGTATTAGGAAAGTATCCCAGTGTTCAGTAGGTTGATCTAATTGGGACAGAGCCTTAACGTGAAGTTGTGTAGTGTCAACTAGAGTACGCAAACTAGTGACGTCATTGTGCTGTGACGCAGGTAGGTTGAATAGAGCCTTCATATGGCGTTGAATACGTAACCGTAAATTTCCATATCTTTCTTTTAATAAGTTAAAGGCAATGGGGTAATTTTCGGCGCTTAAAGGGAGTGCTTCAACTAACTGCAGAGCTTGACCTCGGAGGATAGATCTCAAGTAATGAAACTTGTAAATGACTTGAATGTCTTCATTGTCATGAACAAGGAAGCAAAATAATTCATAGAAAGAATCCCAAGTAGATTCATCTCCAGAGAAATGGGGTAAATCAATTTTAGGTAAAATTGGTTTGGGCTTGTAAGTACCATCACGGAAAGAAGTTTGTGGTTCGTGAAGGGAACCAAGAACAGAAGCGTCCTTTTTCTGCTCCTCTTCGAGTTGGAGTATTATTTTGAAAGTTGAAAGCCTTCGTAATATTGGTTTTCTACTTCGACTCGACCTTCGGTTTGATTGAGCATACAAGTTTCTATTTCAGTTTGGATGTTGCAATAATTTTCATAAGAACGTTCAAAATCCCTTACACGATGTTTCAACAAGTCTAATTGAGCTTCTGAGGGATCTAACTCTTTTATGTACTTTCTGAATCGGGTACTTTTCCCTTTATAGGATGCTCGTTTAGAAGTAAGTTTTTCATCCTTATCCATTTCAGTAGGAGCCATGTCAAAGAAAATAAATTGAAATGTAACTCACGAAACTGTTGAACCTTGGAAATGCTGTCAAGCTGGCAGCAGCAAATAAGTTGAAAGAAAGGGACACACCACGGGAGACAGGAGCGGCCTCTTTCCCCTTCACAGGCTTTGCATGATGTAGTTATAGCTGAAAGATTCAAAGCAGATATTAATAATTTGCAAGGTATTGTCAAATAATCTTTTAAACAGAAAAAATGACAAATGGACTCTCCCGGGTTTCGGCACCAAATTTTGGGTAGATTATTGGCTGAGGAATAACCTAACCACCAAGGGAAGATGATAAAAAAAGGAGGTGGGTTTCGGACTGGAGAAAAAGGATAGAAAGATAGGAGGAGAGTCCCACAAAAGTTGTAAATTTAACCTTAAATGCACTTAGAGGCGGTTGCCACTGCAAATCAGCTC
Source organism: Meconema thalassinum (assembly GCA_946902985.2). NCBI lineage: Eukaryota > Metazoa > Arthropoda > Insecta > Orthoptera > Tettigoniidae > Meconema > Meconema thalassinum. Next base: position 348,935,073 of record OX336390.1, read on the forward strand.
TCCGATACCCAAAGTGGGTAAGGACCTGGTCCAAGCTGACGGGAAACTCAGATAGGACTTGGGCGGTTTGCAAGAGAGTGGCTTTAGTATATTCCCTCTCAAGCATGCATCTGCTTACTATGGGGAAGGGTGATGGTCTGGCAAGACTGAGAGTAACAGATTTATTGTATGTCTGTTCAAAGAAATTCGTTTTTGCAAAGTAATTCGAAGAATGCCAATAATTTGAATCAGGTGTGGTATTTCCAGTTTTCGAAGTTATAGAGTTCCTGAAAAAGCGACCAAGTGCTTCCAAGAAGGATAGTGATAAAAAATTATACCTTGGAGAGTAATTTTGGTAAGTGAACCAATGGTTGCATTTGGAAATGGCTAAGCTTTTACTCAGCGAGGAGCCGGCTAAAGGTTTAGACAAAGAGAAACACTTATCTTTTGGAAAACCAACCATACGTTTTCGGAGAGGATCTCCACAAGCAGGTAGCTGGCGTAGCGAGCTATACTTGCCTTACTGGCCAGTTAGAATTAGCTATTAAAGCTAAGAGAAACTTTAACGAGATTACCACTGAGAGTTCTTGCTCAAATGCAACGAGTGGTGAAAGCCCTATCAATAGATTTAATGGCATTGAGTAGGGAGAGCCAAGGAAGACAGGATCTTGCCTAACCGTTGTATTAGAGAAATGATAAATCCAAAAACAAATATTTAATTTATTTAACAAGGCAAAAGAGGCTAATAAATTTGACAAGTATATAGTTTCAATTTTTAGTAACAATTTGGGGTCGCAGACCTCCTAACATTTAAAGTTTGATCCAGGCAATTAACAATTCTTTAGGTTTCAAACCTTATATATGTACTAAAATCTTTGTAAGATTAAAAAAAAAGACAAATGAAGTGATTAAAGTTTAAACATTAAATTGAGTACAAGGAGTGTACTTTAAGAAATTTCCAGGTAACTATTTTAGAAAAAGTTACAACTTTGAAAATAACAAAAAAGAAAGCGGGTAGAATGAAGGAGAAGTTCCTATAACTTCTTATATTTATACAGAATTACTGTTGGTTATTGTACAAATAAGGGCAGGTCACTTACTCTGAAACCTGATGAGAAAGTCAAAAGGAAGGTTCTCGACCTCCTATGTTTAAGTAGGAATCACGAGCCAAATGGGGCAGTTTCCCTTTCGTGAGACCTAGAAATAACTCACTCATGAGTTGAAAGAATTGTTTTCCCTGATTATAAGGTAGAAACAATGTAAGCTTGAACCGTGTATAAAACACGTAGTTGTGCAGAAATTAATTAATGATAAACAAGCAAAATGGAAGGGCACTTCGTTAGAGTGACACCTCATAGAAAATGATCTAGAGTTACAATTTTATTAATATGGTTTGTTAGTAGAAGGTTTAGGAAAGATCAATTGGGATTTAGGATCAATGTTCATGGCCTTATTTAATGTAAACGGACGATCGCGACGCGCTAGAAAAGTTGAACAAGCACTGGTTATCACTATAGTCTTTTGAATAGATGAAAAATTCACTGTAGTACACGAACGTTTATGGCAAAGAAAGTTATTGCAATGATGAAAAAGGACTGGTTGCACTAGATAGACGAAAGTCTATTGCTTGAGAAAGTTGTGGATTACAATTAAATGCGCCATAGAACATACCAACGGTGGAAGAAAATTCGCTATTGAGCTTTAATTCAGAAGTGAGATTCTTCAATTTTAAATAGTATTCTCACAAATGAGTGAAAAATACATGACGGCAGGACTTGTAGATAAAGTACAGGATCTGGAAGGTTCCAGAACGATCTTAATAGAAGAATGGGGCCAAAGTTAATCCAGCGGAGAAACTAGCTTGGTAATTTATAGACAGCGGGTATTAGATAATATCCCACGTGGTGAGAAGATTTCTCATTTAAATGGCTTAAGAAAAGCTACTTTCTATTAAGGTTGGCTTTGACAGACAAAAGCTCAACATGGCAAATCCCGCGAAGAATGATTACCGCCCCAAATAAGTAATATCACGCTGTCTATAAAATGATCAATAAAAGCATGTAGATAATAAAACTGATGAAGATGAGGTTAAAACCTTAAGTCTGTACTTATCTTGGTTGCATGTCGAAGGTGAAGTTCCCTTTGACGAATACTTAATGTGCCAACATGGCGTAGAATGTAGAGAATGCCTCTTGGTTTGAGGAGACTGGCTCTAGTTGAGCCTTGACTGACCAAGTCAACTGCCGACTTACAAGTGAGACCCACTCAGCGAAGCGCGGAGGGTCCAAGGAAAGGAAAAGAGTGGGGGTAGGAGACAAAAGGAAAACATATAAGCATGACCAATATTGTAAACTTAAATTCTCTTGAGGAAATGGTCTTCAAAGAGTTGATAGCAGGCGATACTAGCGCAGCATGGTGTTTTTTTTTTTTTTTTTTTGTCGTGTGGCCTCATGAGAGGTGAGTGAAAAAGTAGACGAAGTTCTCTTGATCAAGGAGATGTTAGCTGGCGATGGCAACGAGATCTGGTGGCCAGATGGAAAAGGAAGTCCTCTTCCACCAGGAAGAATTGAGGAGCTTCTGAGATTCGCTGCTAGATGACGCTAGGTGGGTCATGGAAGATATATATCTAGAACATACTCACAAAGAACATAAGAGACATGACCAACAAAGAGAAAATAGAAGATCACTGTTGGTGTTTGATAAAGAGGAAGGAATGAACAAGAAAAGAGCATTAAACTTTATATTTTCTCTTACCGTGTATTCAAAGAATACACCAGCATGCCGTATTCTTAGTTGCCGACTGGGAAAGCGTTGCCCGTCGCACATATTACTGTAATTATTAGGGTCAAGAGTAGGGTAGTTGTCCCTGGATTTGAAATAAGGTACAATCCCGGCATTTGTCTGGAGGAAGTGTGAAAATCCCCACTCAGGATGGCCGCTGTCAGCGCAGGGATTCGAACCTCCGATCTGCAGCTTTGCTGTAGACCCCCATCACGGTCATTGGTGCGCTACACCACGGGGTCTTACTTGGTGCGAGAGCTTTAACTTCAATATCGGAGAGTCTTTTCTGTAGCCACTAAATGTCAATGTTCTCCAAATTTTTACTCCAAAATATCACAAAAATAATCACCTAAATGGCCTATAACTCAATAATTTGGACCTAATATTTGCAAAATTTTCCGGAGGAGGACCCCCGGACCCCACTCTGAGCTTGGTGATATTCCATATCCTAGGAGAACCTGACTCTAGTTTTGCTTACAGCAAAGCAATATTAAATTATAAGAAGTTCAATGACTGCAAATTACAAAATATAGTTCAAATTCACATTTTCTTCTTTTGCGAAAACAATCACTGATCAGCTGCAATCTGCTGATAGCACATAATAAATAACTTGACATTCGTATGAGTATACCTGTAGTTAATTATTAAAAATATATTTTGCTTTGTTAATGTACAATGATGTTTGATCGCCGGTCAACCAAAACACTTATCAGTGTTTAAGTTTAGACCCAAGGACGTGACTCTTCAAGGGCAGCAAGTTTTAAGAATGTCAACATAAAAAACCTATATGGTAAACGTATTTTAAAATAATTATTGACTTTGTGTAAAAATCATGTTTTCATTATGAAAAGTGATTACGTCTAATGTCACAGAGGCCATAGTACTGCACAGTGTACAGTATACCCTTTCCATCTCTTTTAACATGCAGTTCAGTGACCTGAACTTTCTGTTGATTCATGTTTGGGTCTTAGGACGTCGTGGTCATCAGTCCTTTCTACTTGCTGTGCGTGTAGAACTCTGTCCGACAATCTATATCTGAAGTTAATCTTATATTTTTTATTAAATTAATTTGGGATAGAATTGAGGAGGAAGTGAATGTACGATGGTGCAACTACAGCCTTTGGCTATAGGGTTAAAACGATGAATCCTGGATAATAAGCTTAGAACCACCGACGGTGGAATTCGAACCCACCTGTTTCCGAGTCCATCGACAACAGCATTTATCAATGTTTTTTATTTTTCAAGTTAAATACTGTAAAAGCGATGAAATTACGGTCCGGTAAATACAATTTTTTTCAAATTTGTGTACGACAAACGAGCATATTGTTTTTACGAGTATCACTGGAATTCTAAAATTATTGATTACACAGAGGATCTGCAGAACTTTAAATCTGAACACTGTGCATGCTTACAGCGTTACCTCATCGGGTCAAATTTAAATCTGTCAAACGCCAAAACTAAACAGTATAGTGAATTTAATGAAAAAGATTATCTAGTTTTCGATGGCTTTACTCGTGATATTTATATTTGTTAATTGAAAATAATGCATTGGTTCGCGCTTGTCATGTATAAACATCGCATTTGCAAATACTTTTAAATGCATTCCTCCAGTTTCATTGTTTTAAATTTTACATACCAGCATTAACTTATTTATATTGATAGTAATTCACGCTCTGGTTATGATAATAAATATAGCCTGGATTTAGAGGAATATATAATTGAAATGTTATTAATACAGTATATTATACAGTATTTATTGCAGCCAATGCTCATATCAGGACATTTTAATTGAACGCCCGTAGGCTCCTACACAAATCCAATTTCAAGTAGTTCCAACTTTGGCTACCAGACGCCACTGTCACTGACACCCAGCGGTGAACGTTGGAACTTGATAGAGCGTTTCTAACCAAATAACCTACAAATTTTGGCTACACGCTACAAATTGTAGTGGTAGGTTCTTTTACATGCTATAAATCTAAGACATGGTTCCGCTGGCTTTACTTCACCTCCGAATAAAGGCATATTGAAGGATTTTAATGCTCTTAAAAATCCGACGACTTTGACCGGAATTATACCCGCGATCTTGGCAAAGCAGATCAGCATGCTACAATTATTATTATTATTATTATTGCTGTTTTTATGTTCTTGTAAGTGATTTCGTGATGAACATTTTGTGCAAAAACAAAATTCTGCAAAATCAGGTTGTGCAAAATTACGAGGATTATAAATTAATTTCACTGAGTTTGGTTATAGAAGGGGGCCCGGGAGATTCCAGCCCCGGGGCCCGTCGCACAGTGGTCCGGATCCGTAAAAAAGCGGACAAAAATAGATTTTGCAACTTTACATTAGAAAGGCCAAGCCAACTCCCAAGTTAAGTATGTTAATCAGTGTACTTTAATTTCCCTTTTTCTTTGGAAATTGCTTCTGTGTTTCTCAGATATCATACTACAAAAGTGATACAACTCTTCGTTTCTGAATTCCGCGCTCCATTAAGTAAAGTTTGAAATATAATTCTAACTTCAAAACGAAACTCGGGGTCTATAATACTGTATCTGTATGTAGTTTGTAATCTGATATATTTGATTATAGCATGATTTTCGATTTCAGATCACTTATAAGGACTGTTATACTTTTCTTCAAGAAAAATAAATTTTGCTTGACCTACAAAAAAATGTATACATATGTATACCATGAAACTTATGCAAGTTTTAAAATGAAGACTGGAGAATATATCCTTAAAGGTTTCATCGCCAGAACCCGCCAGATGCGTGATTGAGAAGAGAGAGAACATTACTGCGCGCTCTGAGGATAAACACTCGCGCGAGATAAGCGCCTGTTGAGACATTTGTTTATGCTACGCAAGGGATATCTCGAGGCCATGAAACCAAAATAATCTTCAATCACGAGAAGTAATTGATTAGTAGTAGTTGTGTGTGTTGTGAAGAGTGAACAAGTAGTTCCGTGAAGAACTATACAGCCTATTTTCATATATCCTGCTCATGTTAATTGTCTCTATCAACATACAAAATTTCACTTTAATTGCTGTAACAGATTCGTAGATATTGAGAACCGTCTAAATATTTCATATGGTCGCCAGGATGGATTTTTATTTTTGTACTATTACATTAAGATTACTGTGTACGTGTGGTATTCAAGCTTCAATCGCATGATTAGAACACAAGAAGTAAAAACGAGATTTTAAAAGTACGCACACCAGCCATCTTGTGATTATGCAAAAAATTGAAATAAATTACATGCCAGTGGATCAACATTTGTATATGCATTTAACGAGCAACGTTTCACGGAATTCAGATAGTTAATTCGCGAGAAACGTCCATTTAAATATTTATACTTCGCGTCGCCGCCATGTTGGATTTGTGCTCACCAAGTTACTGAAAGTCCTATAGGTGAACATATGTTCATAGTCTCTATGAACATTAAAAAAATCAGTTTGGTTGCTGTAAAAGATTCATAGATATTGAGAACCGTCTAAATATTTCGGAACCTCGCCATTTAGGATTGTTATATGTATAGGCCATAGAGTTATGTACCATTCAAGGACAATTATTGCCTAGCTTCATTATTCAAACTTTCACTTCGATCGCATGATTACGACACAAGAATAAGAACTTAATTTCAAAATTTCGCACAGCCGCCATCTTGAGGTTATGTAAACAATTGAATCAAATTAGATGGCACTGCATTACAATCTGCAAAATCATTTACTGTACCACATTTCACTGCGCTCAGAGAGTTAAATCACGAGAAAAGTCTATTAAAATATTTCAAATTCGCTTAGTCGCCATGTTCGTTTTGTACTTCACAGGTTTATGAAATATACATAGGTAAACTTGTATCAGTACCCTTTATCACCGTACAAAATTGCATGATGATATCTGTAATAGTTTCGGAGACATAGAATGTCAGTGAAATATTTCGCACAGCCGCCATTTTGAGGTTATGTAAACAATTGAACTAAATTAGACTCCAGTGCATTACAATGTGTATAAACATTTGCTGTACCAAGTTTCATTACGTTTGGATAGTTAAATCGCGAGAAATGTCTATTTAAAAGTCTCAATTTCGCTTGACCGCCAAGTTGGTTTTGTAGTCACCAGGTTTTTGAAAGTCTCATAGGTGAACTTCTAGTAGTGCCCTTTATCACCGTACACAATTTCAGGGCGATATCCGTAATAGTTTCGGAGATATTGAATGCTAGTGAAATATTTCGCACAGCCGCCATGTTGGATTGGTGAGATGTAACAAAATTTGAAGGGCACGGTCGAGGTCGCCGGGAATAGTGCTATGAACTTACCGAGTTTCATTGAAATCACTCCAGCCGTTTAGATTTTATTAGGGGGGGGACACACACACACACACCTCACTCACACACGCACACGCACACGCACACACACACACGGACAAAAGGTGATCTCATAAGCCTATTTTTTCAAAATTGAAAATAGGCTAAAAATGAATTTTCGTTGTTAGTCGCAGTGATCTTACTAACAAGATTCGAGAGAACAAAAATCAGTCTCGCGCGCGTCAAGGAAAGTTTGTGGTAACATATCTCTTTAACAAATTCCAATTAAATGTTGACGACAGTGTAGAGAAAACAGTGTATAATAATGTAAGAACCTTTTCTTTTTGCCGTATGTTGACCGGTGGAGAAAGTGTAACTTCTTAGAACATGCTTTTTTTGAAGAAATATTCAGACTGGTTGAAAACAGAAATTGTGATATCAATTCCGAGCATTCCTGGCTCAGCAAAATCAGTAGATCGAGGTCGTCCTCCAAAAGAATTTCAAGAGCTAACGGAGAGAAGCAAAATAAGGAAAATTAAAGACCTAAGGGAGAGTGCCACTTCATCAGATCTTGCTTATGCGACCATTATGAATTTAAGGGCAGAGGGAGACGATTCATCAGCCAAGCTAAGGAGAAGCTACCACGACTACACCAATAAGGGGCAAACGAATGGTGCGAAATTTTCAGAAATGAAAAATCTACATAAGAGGCACAAAAGCTCGTCGACAATTTACAACTTGAGTTTGGAATTTCAGTTCCACACGCCCACTTTCGATTTTTTGAATGTCTCCTGCATATTTCGTACCGCCTGGATTTTAAAAAGAGGAAAGTGAGCGTGAAAGATGGTAATCGAGACTTATTCGAAAGAAAGAAAAAAATGTGCAAGACTCATTCAGAACGAGATTAGGTCTAGTTGATATTCCGAAGCCTGGATATGGAACAACCAGTGATGGCAACACTGCCCGAAGGTTTTTTGATCAACCTCAAGTAGCATACGAAATAACAGGGGTAGACTGTGAATTAATAACTCGTTTTGGAATAATTTTAAAAGCAATTTCCTCTGGTCATGAAATTAATAGTTCAGAGTTCAATTCCTACTGCTGCGAAACAGCAAGCTTATATGTACGGCTATATCCGTGGTGTTACATGCCTCTAACACTCCATAAAATACTTATCCATGGATCTTTCATTATAGAAGCAGCTATTTTGCCGATTGGAGAACTTTCAGAAGAGGTCTTAGAGTCTAGAAACCAAGACGTAAGAAAATATAGAGAATACCATACCAGAAAATCCTCAAGAATTTCCAATAATTTTGACTTGTTCCATAGACTATTGCTAAGCTCTGATCCAGTAATCTCAAGCACGGGAAGTCTACCGAAGAAGAAATGAAGACAGTTGCCTCAGGAGGTGTGTAATTTATTGTCAATACCCGAGGACGAGACAGAGCAGGAAGGGGAAGAAGAAGAAGTCGACTCATCCGGATCAGAGGATGAATAAGTAAGTAATTTTATATACTAAGACAAATTTATCTAATAGTAACATCTAATTTAAAGTTTTATACAAAAGTATTTCATTTCATTTAGCGGAAAATATTTTTGTCCGTTTTTTTTTTTCAAATCCGGACCACTGTGCGTCGCCGCTCTCCACGGCCCTGTGGACAAGGCAATTTCCAATACTCAGCATGGGACTGCGAATGTCTTACGCTATGCACTTGCGCATGTTTAACAAAAACTCAGTCTGCAGGTTAATAAGATACCGTATTACTATAAATACAGTAGGCTTTCTATAATCTATCTCAAGCAAATCTGAGAAGTTACGGGACTAAGAAACTACTTATCAATGAACAAACCGGTAGGCTACTGCTTGGTGTCATTTTGTAACAACAGACCAGTCTCTGAATACTCGATTAATCTAGGAAATGCATGTAGGTACCTTGCTTCATTAGTTAAAACTTAATATTAGTGCATAAATACAGTAAGGACTTTACATTACAACCGGCCACTTAAATGCTACTAGTTGAAACCCGTCAATACATGACGGTCAATAAGAAAATATTTACTGAAAAATTTTCTTATATACGTTCTTTGTACAATTATTTTTGGCACTATTGAAACTTTTATTAGGGCGTCAAAATATTGCACTTTAGACATTACAACATACTGCTGGCCATGATTAAAAACTTGATGAGGCAAATTGAGACCTATACGTTCCAGGGTTCCCCCTTGAGCTTTATTGATTGTGATAAAGTATGCCAAGTGAATCGGAAAATGTTGCCTCTTAAAAGAAAATGATTGTTTTATCCGATGGTGTTAAATCAATTCGAAGGATTAGACCTCTCTGCCTAATTTTAACGGCACTCATTTCCAAATCCAAGCATTTTCATGCATATTTCTTATAATTAATATGGAATCAAGCCGAAGGGTTAGATCTCTCCGGCTAATTTTAACTGCACATATTATTTCCAAATTCAAGCAATTTTCGTACATATTTCTTATAATTATTATGGTAGCATTTAGGAGCCCTTAGGAAACTTCAGATTTCTAAGGAGCATATCTACGGGTCAATCGTTTGGAGTATGTGGAAGCAAATCACTTAATTCCTAGGAATTCAAGAATTCTGAGGAGTCTCATATATACAACTGGCCGCAAGAACCATCTCTTATAATTTTGGAATATACATTAAAGAAGAAATGCGATGATGTGCAATTCCATACATATTAAAACAATATGGACCGTATGCATGAGGCACTGTGATATTGGCACCAAATGAAACCAAGAACATAGCATTTGTTGTACTGCCAATTATTCTCTCTTAAGGGGGGGGGGGGGGGGGGGCTACTGAGTTTTAGCCAAAAAAACGGCCAAAAATCGAAAATGAGTTTTTGTCAGAAGTTTGAAGTCCAGACATCAGAGCACATGTGGATACATTTTTTTTTTATCCGCGGACATTTTTAAATGTCTTGCGGAGCCATTTAAATTGTGCGTGCTTGGCGCTCTAAAAGGTCACACCCACATTTACTGTGCTCATCTTAGAAATACCCTGTCTTTTTGTATTTTTATGTTTTAATTCTCTGGCAAAAGGTCAGATAATGTACAGGATACATGAGTGCTGCCATCTCTCGGTGTATACGGTAACCAGACTCACATCTCATATTAGAAACTATAATAGAAAGTATTGTTTTTTCTTTTTTCTTTACTTTTCTGTTGGAAATTTGATTGGAGATGTTATGTAAATTTATATTTATTATTTAAACGTTTAAACTGGAAATGATCGCTTTCATTGAAATGAGTTCAAATTAAATCGATGTTATGATTACGTGGTAGAGGAACCACATGGTTTGTAAGGAACTGTTATTGTTTTGAAGTTGCGTGGTGAATTTACGTCTTACAGTAGCCTAACTTATTTGATTTGTGTTCATTTTATTGGTTTTGTGGTGTGAAGTGTGTATAATGCACTCCATTCATAGTCTTTGGAAGAAGCCTAAGAGCAGGAAATCCAAAAAGAGTGAATCGGGAAGTGTAAATATTAGGAAACGATGGGGTGATAAATCTGTTGCTGAAGTTGTTGATAGTGAATCAAAACCTAATGTTAGTGCTAGGCCAACTGTGGCAAATGAGACAGATACACCCGCTTCCTGTAGTGCTACTGAAAAGAAGCTAGAATATTTCTCTACTGATGCCAGTGATACAGTAGGCCTAATTAGTGATGAATACATTTTAGTGCACCTGGGGATGTTGCAGCAGCTCATTGGAAACCTCAAGTGCAGTGAGTGTTATAAGAAAAGTTTAGTTTTACTCCTTAGGGACAAGCATGGTATTTGTACTAAGTTGGTGATGAAATGTCAGGCATGTGATTTTGTTAACTCAGTAGGTTACACAAGTCCTCGTTCAAATGAAAAATCACAGAGACCAAGCTTTGACATTAATAGAAGGATGGTAGAAGCTTTTGTAAATGTAGGAACAGGCCATTCTTCTATGAACAAATTCTGTAGTGCAGTAGGTATGAAGGGGATGGCAAAAAAAAAAAACATATGAAACTCATTTTAGTGGACTGGGAAAGAGCACCTCACAATTTAAAAATGAGATTCTTTCGAAAAGTAGGAAGGTCGTTCGAAGGGAACATGCAGCTGTTGACCCGTCACTCGAGCAGAAAGACATTCTGGATATTGCTGTATCCTATAATGGCACAAACGTGGCCACACCTCTTTGTATGGGGTTGGTGTAGTCATTGATATCTTGACTGGTCTAGTTATTGACTACGAAACCATGTCCAAGTACTGCCATATGTGCAGTGTGACAGCTGCGGAACTGGGAATAAACACCCCTAAATTTTCCATTTGGCAGGAGGGGCATAAGAAATTTGGGGAATGTTCAATACATTTTGAAGGCACCTCAGGAGCAATGGAAGTGGTAGCAGCAGAACGAATATGGCAACGTTCTGTTTCTGACTGTAAGCTGCGCTATACTACCATGCTATCTGATGGTGACGCTAAGACTTTTCGGCACCTCAACAGCCTCCAGGTTTATGAACAACCAATTGAAAAAGAGGAATGTGTAAATCACATTTCGAAGAGAATGGGTACGGGGCTCAGAAATCTTGTCAAAGAATGGCAAGCCAAAGGTGTTAGACTTGGAGGGCGGGGACCAGCAACACTGAAGGAAAGTACAATAACGTCACTGACTTTCTATTACAGGACTGCTATAGCTTCAAATGTTCCTAATGTGCCACAAATGAAGCGATGTATATTTGCCACTCTCAGACACTGCATGTCTACAGATGAAAATCCCCAGCACATCACCTGCCCTGATGGAGCTGATTCCTGGTGTTTTTTAAGAAGGCTGTTGCAGTAGGAGAAACACCACAGTCTCATAACAAGATGAATGTCAGACTAACCCCCATGCTAGTATGTAAATTAATGCCCCTTTATCAGCGTCTGGCAAATGATGAACTGTTAAAACGATGTGCTTGGGGGAAAACACAAAACCCAAATGAAAGTCTGCATTCTCTGATTTGGCAGAGGTGCCCTAAACATTCTTTTACGACAAAGTCAAGAGTAGAAATGGCAGTGGCAAATGCTGTTAGTGTATTTAATATGGGTGCACTTGCTACTCAGAAACTGAAAATGTCACTTTTAGGCAGAGAAATAAGTGACAGTGAACATAAGATAAGCAAAGTCATAGACGATGTGCGAAAAAAGAAGAGTATAGCTAGGACCAAACACGACAAAAAAAAACTGCTAGGAAAAAGATGAGGCTGGCAAAAACCAAGGCAGAAGAAAGAAAAAAGTACAAGGAAGGGGATATGTATGGTGCGGGCAAGTTCTGAGGCAGGTATGTTCATTTGAAATGTGTCTGCTAACTAAAATGGCTTTTTCTCGAAAGTATATATTTTCAGTGTTCAAAATGCTCCAAACGCATCAGTTTTGATCAAAATGACTTGAAATTTGAAATACACATACAGTTTTATAGTATTCAAAATTTGTACTATTCACATTGAAAATGGTTGGTAAATGTTTGAATTAGGGTGTGCCAGGCCATGGAATATTGGAGTTTTTTGTAAGATTTATACAATGTACTAGAAGGTACCTTCATAACATAAAAGTACTAAGCTGACTATAACAATAATAGTAACATTTATTAATTAGTCCTTCATAACTATAATGAAAAAGTTTTGAGATCAAAAATGTAAAATTGTTGCATCAGGGACATTTTGAAAATCAACAATTTAAAAAAAAAAAGATCATATTTTCGAAACTAACCACTCAATCCGGTCCAAATTTTGGATTATTCTTTATGATACTAACAACAACTCAATCCTAGAATTTCATGTAATTTGGATGGTAATTACAAAATATAGAAAACACAGTAAGGTCCCCCCTTAAATTCTTTGAGATATCATTTCCAGTGAAAAATTGTTGCAGTCTGTCAAATATTTTATATTTAGTAAGATCAATTTTGCCATTACAACACCAATGGTCAAAGTAATCAAGCGTAGATTTCTCGCTACAGAAATACAGTGCAGAACAATGTTTACATTTGTTCGTTATTATATTGCATTTGTTCGTCAAGGACCCTACACTGTACGGAATAATATCTGGACTTGTTTCTGAAATGGCATTTTTATATTAGATTTTAAAAGTAGCTTCGTATTTTTCTCCGATTTCCCACTTTCTTGTGGCTAATGTTCTTTTTCGTCAAATGGATGTATTTATTGTAGCATTTCTCTCCAAATTAACATCATATTCAATAACTCTATAGTGGCCTGCATCAACGCAGCCGCCAAATATTAAATAGCAAATAATACTTCCATTTCCAAAATCAACAGCATGGTTAGACTCATTGTTATGTACTCTAAACAAATAATCAATAAACAATAATATTCACTTACACAATGAAGTTCAGATACTTTCATTCTCAAGTTTCTTGCTGATGAGAATGCGATGATACTGATCGCCAATAATAAAATGCTTATAATTATTCATGCCAGCAAAAATTTTTGCAATTTGCTTGCAAACGCAGCTCAGGACGACGTTCTGCATTTTGGAATAAACAGTATGAAACTGCTCTAAATAAGCAATTTCCATCACCTGTTGTAGGTACAATCCTTTGCATTTCCATGACAGTAAATTAAGCAAGGGAGCATACTTCGCCAACTACTGGAATGAGCATAGACTCACTTCGACAGCCACCATAATGGAGGGATTTTAAGAACTAGACTATATTTTAAATGCTTGTCAAAAATCGTATTAACAAAGGGAAGCCCAATCTTAAGGCTGCATTCTGAGCTATCGCCCCGGATTCCGGGTTCGATCCCTGGTTTGCCAAGAAATTTAATTCTGGTCTGAGGACTGGAACGGGGCGCACTCTTGAGGCAAAACTAAGGAGAGCAAGGTTATATTCCTATCTCAACAATCTGGGATGTGGTTTTCCGTGGTTTGCCACGTCCACTGCAGGTAAATACCAGGATAGTTCCTAACTTAAAGCCTCCGTCGTCAATTCCCCATTCCCCACTAGAATTACAAATGCACACATCAGTACAGTCATAACAATAACACAGGTTATCAGAGAAAATTTTACACACACCAAAGTAGACGGGGCTGAGTGATTGCGATGTCTGAGTCCATCAAATGAATTATATTCGTCAATTGTCTCTCATGGCGAAAGCGATTGTGGCCATCTTTTATTTAATAGTTTAAAAGTGTATTATGGGAAAGTAAATCGTGGGGAATTCCTTATTTTACGGGAATAATAAAAGTAAAATATGTTAAGACAATGCATTACCAATAGCCAGAAAGAATAATTGGGAAATAAAAATATGTGTCGGAGATGGGATTCGAACTGCTTCCATTGTGCGATGCATAAATTAAGAGTCTTCAACGCTGCCATCTTTTTTTTTATTTTTTTTATTAGCTCTCTACAGAATTACAGAATTTTCAGATATTATAAATACCATACTATTACATCACAAGAAAATCCAGATAGTTTTCATATTTATCGTACAATTGTCCACTTTCACTAAGCTTCCAACGCTCTTTCTGCAGGTGATACATGAGATCCAGGAACGAGAAATGTTGATCATTGTCCATCACGAAGTGTACATATTGGCCCATTATCCACACAATGGCAGTCTGTTTAATTTGGGGGAAGGCGGTCACCGACAAACGAATCAACTTCCTGTCATCAAGGTCACCAGAGGGCACATTTAATAGTTGACATACTTTTCCCTTACACCATAGCCACGTGGAGGCAACTCGCGTGCATGATGTGAAGCGGTGTATCGCCGTATCAGTTTGACCACATATAGTACACCATGGGTAAGCTTCAAGACGGATGGTATATCGCCGTAGAGCCGTTGGGATGAGATCGTTGAGGAAGATAAAAACCTGGGAGTGTACAGCAGAAGAAATGGTCATAGCCCCAAAATTTTTCCAAACAGTGGGCCAATGGACGTAGAGGGTGGTGGCCTCGATGCGCGGTTTGGAGTGTACCACTTGCCGCAACGTGTTATAAATACTTTTCGTCGTTGGAACAGTCCCTGAAGGCATTTGGCGAACAGTTTCCAGAAGGTGCTGTTGATGGTCCCTAAATATCTTCGGCAAAGCTCTATCACAACCATGGGCTGTGTTTCGAATATCTTTGTATAGCGCTTTCGTAAAAGTGTCATGTTGGGAAAGAATGGTGATATCGTACTTGCAGAGGAGTGCACGGCATTTCATGCCATGAGCTGTTAGCCCTTGCCCGCCTTGCCGGGATGGGAGATACAACTGTTCCCGTTGTACTCGAAACAGAAATCCTTGCCATATAAACCAACCTGTATATTTTGACAATTGGCTCTCAAACATTTTGGGAAGTGGGAAAAGTTGTGCGACATACCATATTTTAGAGAGCGCAAACACGTTGAGGACCATGACCCGTTGCACTATATTGAGGTTTCTTTGACCAAATTGGATCAGCACTCCCCTAACTTTGGCAATGACCTTAGTCCAGTTTGCTTGCACTGTGTCCAGAAGCGATTGCTTCCAGGTAATGCCAAGAATTTTCACCTCATTTACTATCCGGAACCAGGGCTGCTGGGTAATCACTGAGTTAGTATTGAGCGGAAGCAAAGCAGTTTTCTGGGGGTTCGATTGTGCTCCAGAGGCGATATGGTAGAGCTGAAGGACGCTATCGATGTGGGAGATGTCTTCATTATTGCGAATCAATATTGATACGTCATCAGCATAGGCGCACATGCCAAAAACACGTGTGGACAGTTTGTAACCCTGTAGCTTCACCTGGGTAGTCCGAATGAACGGTTCAAGGCCAATGACAAAAAGTAGCATGGAAAGGGGACATCCTTGCCTAACTGATCGTTGTATTGGAATCAGAGGGGAAAGAAAACCGTTGACGAGCACTCGAGACGTAGCATTACAATTTATCATATGAATGTAGTCAATAAGGATTGCAGGAAATTCAAAGTGCTGCAAGACCATGTACAAGTATTCATGACTGATGCGGTCGAAAGCTTTATCAAGATCTAAGGTGAGAAAACTCATTGGCTCAGTGGGGAGCATTTCGGCTTTTAGGTGTAGGTCCCGTAGTATCGCTAAGTTTGTTAACAGAGTTCTTCCAGGAATACTTCAACATTGTCCATCACCAATGATATCATGTAGAACAGTCTTCAATCGGCATGCAAGTACTTTGGTAAGGACTTTATAATCACTGCAGAGCAGAGTAACTGGTCGGAAGTCACCAACTGCCATGAGAGGATGTTTTCGGTATGACGACTATGGTACCCTCGTGATGTGATTGACAAAGGGCACGACGTTGGAGAATGGTACGCAAGACGTGACAAAATTATTTGCCAATGAGAGGCCAGAAGTGTTTTTACAGTTCATATGGCAGTCCATCAATGCCAGGTGAGCGGTTATTTGGGAGGTGCTTAACCACAGAGTGAATCTCTTCATCCGTAATATACGCGCTGAGCAGAGTTTTGTTGTCCGGAGATAGTTGGGTACTGCAAGATGAAAGCAATAGGGTCACCTGCTGTGGATCAATTGGAGCCTTAGCGTAGAACCGTTGATAAAATAAGGATAGTTCACTACGTATAGCGTCAGGGGAGGTGACGACACTTCCAGTACTGGTGCGGAGCCGGTGGATATATTTACGATGCCGCTCACGTAGTCCATTGGCGATATGGTACACACTTGCACTTCCGTCCGGGAGCACTGTGCGATCTTTTCAAGCCACGTTTATATGAGCGAGCGTTCGTTGCTGTAGAGACAGGAGCTTGGTTTTAACTTCCCGAATCTGGTCATACATACGCTCCCCAGCATCAGATCTTTGCTGGAGCTGGCGAAGAACTCGATAGTAAAATTCAACTGTATCCCGTCTTTCCCGACCTCTTTGGTAGGATATGTTCTTAAAGACGCGGCGGATCCCTGGTTTAACTAATATATCCCACCAGTCTGCACAGTCGCGAAAGTTGCATTTTTGTTGGACCCATCGAGTCCAGTGTTGTCTGAAAATATCTTGGCATTCCTCCTCCAGTAACAGCGAGCAATTCAAATTCCAATAACCTCTTCCTATGTGAAATATGGGATGGGGGTAAGAGATTGTACATACGAATGCGTGATGGTTAGTGAAACTGGCAGGTATCACACTTCATATCGTCTAGGCTGGATAAGTTCCTGGGAAAAGTAGATGCGGTCAATTCGTGATGAGGAGTTGTGACTTATACAGGTGTAATGGGGCAGGGGCACCCTTAAACTATCCACAGCATCAATGAGGTGTAGGGAGGTAAGGAGGGTCCTGAGAGCCGGGTTGACACCTTGGTATGGACTAGTGGAATCCTCTGGGCGTTGAATACAATTGAAATCCCCTGCAAGAATACGTTTTTCCTTAACGTCGTGCAGATGAGGCAGTATACTCTGTTGAAAGAACATTTTCCGTTCCACACGTTTATTGGACCCGGATGGGGCATATATATTGATCAGGGTGGTATTGTTTATGTGTCCAGATATTATGCGTCCTGATGGATGACATAGCACACCTTCGAGTGGGATATCATGTCTTATGAGGAATCCGGTCCCTCTATTAGTAGTACCGGTATTGATGTATTGTTTGTAGAAGGCAGATATGGGAAGACAGGGTATAGCAACTTCTTGAATGAAAGCAATGTCAATGTCTGCACCTCGAAGGAATCTCTCCAACAGTTGAAATTTCAGGGGGCATTCTATTACATTGATATTCACAGTGGCCACAGTGAGAAATTGCGCCATTAAGAGAAGTATAAAAGCTGTGCTAGACATACTGGAAGGTGGACTCGAGAGAGAAAAAAAAGACACGGGTGAGAAATATACTGGTGCACTATGTCAAATTAGGGTGCGATAGTTCCTTATGACTGCCATTCATAGGCCGGGTGTCAGCGTTTGAGAGCGTTCGTGGGTCCCTAGATGACGTAGAATGAAGATTTTGTTTCTTTTTCACAGCTGCGGGAACGTTTGTAGAACCAGTTTGATTCTTCGGGGCTGGAACAGCAATCGAGGCATTTGTTTTAATCTTCTTAGATACGTTCTCAGATCCCCGATCAACCTGCTTAAGTGAGTCGGTAGGTACCACAGAAGGTGGGGGCAGTGAAGACAAAATTTCTGTGGCAGCCTGTAGTGACGGCAGAGTTGGCTCTAAGGCTGCCATACAGTTGGCCGATAGCACAGGGGCACTCTGTGGCTCGCTGATCTGGTCAGTGCAAGGTACGTGTTCTGCGTCATGTGTGTCAGAGGCCACTTCTGCTGGTGTCCCAGCTGACTGATCAATAAGCATGTTTTCATGTGACGTTTGCTGTGTCACAACATCCGAGTATTGGACACGTCGTTGTTGTGTAGGAGTTATAGCGAGGGGAATCATTTTCTTTGGGCAGTTGATACGTAGATGTGTGTTAGCATTGCAAATTAAACAGGTCTGTTTCTGTCCATTATACGATATATAGCCAGAATGGCCACCAAAAGTCTCAGTGGAGGGGATATCTTGTTTGATTTCCATAGTGACTGCACGTATTCCATTATACACCGGGAACTGATAAGCAGAAGACTATTATTCTTTCCTGACGTCACTCACAGTGCCATATTTCGACAGGACGGATTTGAAAATTTCAGGGGGAACTTCGAGTGGGACATTAAATATACGCACTGTGGTAAAATTGGAATCCGCTGTGGAGAGCTTAACATTAGTCATTTCGCCTGAGTCATACTGAAATTTAATAGGAGCTGCAAAAGTATTTAGCAATTTCTGATAAGTAGATATGCTGATTACCTTGATGTACATGGTTCTTTCTTGCGCATTTAACTGGATGGCTTCTACTTGGTCGACAGTCAACCGGAGGGTATCGCTAATCCAGCGGTGAATTTCTCCTGGTGTGGGGCGAGAACTCTGCCTGTCCCATTGACAGCGTACGGTGTTTTTCCTCTGGTATCCGGACATGATTTTCAGCGGGGTTTTCTGGGTTTCTGGATTTGTTGTCCTATCTGGAACACTATTTGAAAAAGTATTGACCGAATGACACACGGAAGTCAGTACACCCGTGGAACTATCGGAAGCACCGGTATTAGGTGACGTACACTCTTCCAATGCGGGCACACAGCTCGCACACACGCACCTCACTCGGCCACGACTAGTGACCAACTCAACTGAGCTATCGAATCGCTGAGGGAGTAGCGCAATATTAAGTTACTTAAAGCACATTCACACTCAACAGTTGGTATAAATTCTTCTACATGTCCCGTCTTTTATAATATTCTATTCCTGTTTATATCGTGGAACTTCATAATCAATATTCCCCTCCTTTATTATAATTCTTATAAATAACTATTACATTAAAACGCGGTGGACATCCGCCATGTCTGTCATTAACCAAGGTGATTCTGCGCATGCGCTTGAGCCAATAATTTTGCAGTTTTGTTATAAATTTAAAAATATATGGTAACATATTTTTTATTTTAAAGACACTCTGCAAATCTACAGGCCTTCAGCTTTCGACAGATTGCTCTACGAAATAACTATTACATTAAAACGCGGTGGACATCCACCATGTCTGTCATTAACCAAGGTGATTCTGCGCATGCGCTTGAGCCAATAATTTTGCAGTTTTGTTTATAAATTTAAAAATATATGGTAACATCTATCTATATATTTAAAACACTAAGGTGATTTTTGTTAACGCGAGATTGAGGGAACGGTAGAACCGATTCACTTCGTAGAGCAATCTGTCGAAAGCTGAAGGCCTGTAGATTTGCAGAGTGTATTTAAAATATACAAATGTTACCATTTTGCAGTTTTGTATTTGTTTATTTTAAAGACACTCTGCAAATCTACAGGCCTTCAGCTTTCGACTGATTGCTCTACGAAATAACTATTACATTAAAACGTGGTGGACATCCGCCATGTCTGTCATTAACCAAGGTGATTCTGCGCATGCGCTTGAGCCAATAATTTTGCAGTTTTGTTTATAAATTTAAAAATATATGGTAACATCTATCTATATATTTAAAACACTAAGGTGATTTTTGTTAACGCGAGATTGAGGGAACGGTAGAACCGATTCACTTCGTAGAGCAATCTGTCGAAAGCTGAAGACCTGTAGATTTGCAGAGTGTATTTAAAATATACAAATGTTACCATTTTGCAGTTTTGTTTATAAATTT
Source organism: Meconema thalassinum (assembly GCA_946902985.2). Taxonomy (NCBI): domain Eukaryota; kingdom Metazoa; phylum Arthropoda; class Insecta; order Orthoptera; family Tettigoniidae; genus Meconema; species Meconema thalassinum. Next base: position 348,955,314 of record OX336390.1, read on the forward strand.
AAAAATACATGGTAACATATTTGTTTATTTTAAAGACACTCTTTTCTTAAATACGAGATACCGGTGACTTCTGTTACGCTTGTGATACCATCAATACTATTGCCAATCAGTGGGTAAGTTTGGTCTATTTATTATTCTGTTTAGAGTTTATAAATTATTAGTAATGGTAATTCATTATGAGCAAGCATAGCAATAATTAACGTATTCCAATACAAGGTTTAAGAAGATCTGAAAATTGATTACCGTACGTAGGAACATAACCTACTTTTTACATTGTCTGCAGTGTTCTCTCATCCAATTATACGCCTGCTTGTCCAAGGATATCAATCTTATCACGTACTTGGTGTGGATCCCGTTTTAATAAACTACCAGTAGGCTTACTCATACATAGGTTATGCTAAACTTGTGGTGATATGCCTTGAAACTGTTGTGTGACTGGATCCAAATCCAATGTATTATGAAGGTAAGCCATTGGTGCCTATTTTCTAATTTCCCATCAGGGGAATTCAACCCACACCCAACTTCACGGGGTTGATGACCAAGAAGTCTCAAACCCATAAAATGAATTAACAGCAGACAAAATCACGTCATGATGTTATTTTGGGTTGGGTTGGATTCTGACACACGTCATGCCTTTGACAGAGTTTGGTTGGTTCTTAAGTTTAGGGGCTGCGACAACGAGGTCATGTAGCCCCGTGTACTTTGGGTGTGTGTAGAATCTGATGATAACCGGTGTTAAATGTGATGACTGTATTAGTGTGTGTATCTGTTTTTTTAATTTAAGTACAGATTGCAACTTAGAATTTTTCAAATAGTTCCTACTTTTGCCGCTAAACGCCACCGTCAACGACTACTAGGCCTAGTTCAGAACTTAGCTACTAGACGCCACCGCAGTCGGCTCTTGGCAACGAACGTAGAAACCTAAGAGCGTTGTTTACATTCTTAACCTATCCAATTTAGCTTCACACAGGTGTAATTAGTGGAAGGTTCTTTAACATGCCATAAATCTATGACATGGGACCGCCGGCTTTACTTCCCCTCCGAAGGAAGGCATACTGAGGGATTTTTAACGCTCTTAAAAATCCGACGGCTTCGGCCGGGTTTGAACCCGCTATCTTGGGCAGAGAAGCTCAGCATGCTACCAACTACGCCACCGAAGCCGCCCCGTTTGAAGAGTTCCATTTAATCTCATGAATAGGAATGAATGAATACTACTAGCCTACTTGTTGACGGATTTACAGGAGGCAGTCGTGACCTTATGATAGGAATTACCTACTGTCGACCAAAGTATTATGTGTACTCGAGTTTGAAGGTTGTTTGTGACGTAACCAGAAGACATACATAAAATCCAATAGCATCATCATTTTCGCCGTTCTATTTTACGTGAGTTCATGTAGGTTTGAAATATTTAGTTTATATTTTAATATTTTTTATAGCAGTTGGAACACAAAAAGTGCCCGTTTTAAAGCGTGTTCCAACTATGCGTCACATTTAAGAATTATTATCTCACAAATCCGTCATCAGATCGAATCCAAATTTTAACACAATATACATTGGAATGTTGTATAACTGGTTTATTAATTTCAAAATTTTGTGTGCCCAAGAAACAAAGTTGTTATCATTTTTGTAAGGTAACTTTTTCTCGGCTCGGGGTGGTTGGAAAATATAGCTCTTGGACGCGTTGTAATCCTTATACATCAAGAAGTTATGCTGTATGACTTTAATATACGTAAATTAATTCACTTATTTTATAACGGTTTATATTTGAACGGGGAAACACGACCTCGCCTCGCTCGGCAGTGATGGGCTCCATCTCAGCAACGCTGTACAGCATACCCCGGAGTGGCTGGCTGGTGAATCATGCCTTATTTCCACGAACAAATACAAACCGATATAAAATAAGTGAATTAATTTACGTATTTCACAGTCATACAGCATAACTTCTTGATATATAAGGATTGCAACATCATTTCATCATTTTATTTTCCATTGTTTTGCACAGCTGATTACTCTCGTTGAGACAAAATGTAAACAGTATGGGAGACAAGTGACTGTCGAAACGATCACTGCCGTCTGGATAAACTGAAGACAAGTGACTATCGAAATTAACGAATTTCTTCCGAGGGGAATAATAGCGAGAAAAGCAAGCATCTAGAAACCGCGGTAACGAAACCGAGCGATAGTAATGGTGCACTGCTTTTACGACAATACCACAGTAAAAGTTTTACCACGGTTAAACACTGATGAATACCGAGGTTGGTGCACTCGGGCATTAGTCTGTTGATAACTTTATCGACAAGTCTTTCAAGAAGAAAGTCAAATAGGTCACAATCGTTCTTCACTATTCCATGAACTACAGCTTTTAGTTCATCGGAATCCCACCTTACATCGCTTGAATCGAGGGTTTTATCCACGGAATCATTGTGGTTATGTTTGCAATTCTTGCAGAACCATAGTATTTCTCCCGGGTTTGCAACCATTGCTTTAAAAATGGCATTTGATACGTGCGCACATTTTGGTGGAACGTTTCACTGCACTTTCCATCACACTTTACATAATTTTCATTTTCTCTCAGCACTTTTTTGCATGAGTTACACGAGGTTTCATTATGTTTAGGCGCCATTTTGCTGTTATTCAGTGGTGGTAAATTTCAATATATTACGCTGTTATTCTGTAGCGTGTAATTCCTTGTTGAATACTCTTTGGTATCTAGTGAGCAGTTATTCCGTGACGGGCAATTTTTTTTACCAAAATACAAATCACTAATAAATGAGCACTATCTTCTAACAGATCAACTTATGTTAATAGACACCTTCATACAAACATATACACCAATCATAACCACTTATTCCGACCTTATTCACACTAATAAACTTTCACAAGAACATTCGATTATCACAGCTAATTCACATGCATATTCATCGCCGCCATTTCTTCCATATCAAAGATTCAGCTAGCTTGTTACTTCAAGGAATCACAGATATGTTAAACCTGTGCTTACAAGAGGGCAACATACCAGAAATATGGAGGATTTCAATAATTAAGATAATATTTAAGGGGAAAGGCAATCAATTGGATCCGAACTCATACAGGGGAATTGCCCTGGAAAAGTGCATATTGAAGATACTCACAAGCATTATCACAAAGCGAATCTCTAAAAAAGTAGAACACATGATCCCGGAAGAATAATTCGGTTTCCGTAAAGGCAGGAGCACTCGGCATGCAATTAACAATTTAATTGATGATATAGAGGACGCATTACGACATCCCCAAGGTAAATTTCATGTAATATTCGTATATTATACCAAGGCTTTCGATACACTAAATAGACGTATACTAATCTCAAAGCTGGAATCAATAACAGGAAAATATAAACTCACAGGGCTGATCCGTAACATGTTGACGGCCAATTTCATTCAGATCACAGATGGCGTAACCACATCGAAAACAATAACTCAAACAAACGGCGTACTACAGGGGGGTCCATTAAGCCCCCTGCTCTTCAATGTCGCCACATATGATGTTGTGCAGATGATTAGACAAGAGTCGGAAGATGACAAAATCTACATATATGCGGACGACATGGTCATTGGAGCGAACTCCACCGATAACCTACAAAGAGCCACAAACCAACTTGAGAGGTGGGCGCAGGAAAACAAAATGGAAATTAACACCGAAAAACCCGCACAGATGACATTCCGCAACGGAGCTCGAGAAGCTGTGGAGGACAGGATATATCTAGAATTGAAACCTCTACTGAGAGTCAACAGCTTCAAATACCTGGGAGTGACTCTGCAAACCACTGCCAGATCATTCAGAATACACGTGAAATCCCGAGCAGCATCTGCCACAAAAGCAATTTTCGACATCAAAGAAATACCCAGATTATCATTGCAAACTGCTATGGCCTTGTTCAACGCAAAAATAGTTCCAATCGCAATCTACGGAATATATATCATATGGGAAAAGATCAGTCTAAAAGATCTAATGACTTTAGAAGCAGTCAAATCACGATTCTTGAAAGCCGCCCTAGGTGTATCGAAATACACTAAGTCGAGGCTAGTATACGAGCTCGCCAAAGAACCCTTCTTTATAGAGGACCTACGTATGAGGCTCCCATTCACCGTCAGCTCGAATTAACTGCTCCTTGATAGAGAAAAGAAAATAAGGGAGATTTGGCTGGACTTTTATACAATAGAAGCCATGATAAATAGATCCTGGGCTGACACGAATCAGGAGCTCAGACACCCGGTGACCTCAATGGCTGTGCATGGGTACCACCACAAGGTATGCAAGACGAAGTGTTTTCACGACCCCGGGAACACCTGTGTTTGTGAATTGTGCGATCAGTCCTGTGACCGTTACCACGTGACCAGCTGTAAAAAGCGAGTGAAATCTCTGGTAGACTTTTGTGCATAAGATCCACAACATGGGTTGCTTGGAACATATTCATATACCGGTACTGTACCTTTATGTCCGTATGGCTGCAATAAATTCTTTTTTTTACTAATTGCTCTGTAAACATGGAATTAACGACTTGACGGTCGATTTACGTAGCAATCAAATCCAAAATGGCGTGCAGCGAAAGCCGGAATAGTCGTGCATTAAACTTTATTCTCAACGATGACGATGTTTTTGAAGACATGCTAGATTTTCTTCGACAACTAACTTATAAATAACGAAGGAATTACTTGATTGAATGCGACGACACATAATTTATCATGAGATTTCGGTTGTCAAAACCTTCTGTGTTGATGAATGTTCTACAGATGACAGAACCTAACCTGGAATTCCCATCTGATAAGTAAGATAGCCTAGACATATGTACCATTCCTTATTTATGTGTAATATCGTGTGATGCATTACGGTGTAGCACATGTAGTTAATTTAATAAAAGACTACCTAGACGTTTCAACATCATTCCTCTTATTTCTTTTTACGTGTAATGCATTACGTTATAAAACATCCGAGTTAATTTAATTTAATAAAAGACTACCTTAACGTTACAGCATCAGTCCTCTTATTTTCAACGATTTCACGATGCTCATCCATCGAGTAGATAAGGGTGGATGATTATGTTTCATTCAATTATCGAAAACTTCACATTCCCCGGCTCTTCTTGCTCTTTTACTCATCAGCCATGTTTGTTTTTAACCAAGGTGTATGTAACTTTTAAGCTTTTTCAGTTAATGGCCTGCTCGATTACACCAAAGAATAAACAAATACCGCCTCAATCATCATCTTTCAATGAGTTTTGTACAGCCCTTCAACATATCGCTTCGTTTTCTAATACCAATCGGTGAATGTGCTGGTGAAACGCCAACGAGATTAATGCCGATGTTAAAGTTAACAACGCATTTACTGACGGCCTGTTAACGCTGCGTTGGTGAACCCGGCCCGTAATCTATAACAGATTGTTAAAAGTATAACGATTTGTTAACTAACGTTTTATTAGCCGAATTTAACGCAAGGTTAATGGAACCGGCCCTTATTCTCATGTACTTACTGCAGTGTAAATAAATATATTAAGTGTTTATTAATGTCAAGGAGTTAAAACGGTAAGATTGGCGACCGTGACGTGATAATAAAACATAAAGAAGTCACCAATTAAACAACAGTACACTGTTGCGTGAGTAGAAGTTTCTGTCGCCTTTATTTCATCATCCTGTAACGAATATCCAGCATAGACCGTAGACTGAGTTGTAAATTATGTATTCGGAAACATAAACAATAGGAACTATCTTCGAAATGGCAACCCAGCAAAACAACGATATTCCAGCCGTAGGATGCGAAGCTAACAAGGTTAGCGTAAAGATTCCTCCGTTTTGGTCAGAAAAGCCCAAAATTTTTTTTTTCAACTAGAAGCCCAGTTCAATATTAATAGAATCACATCAGGAGGGACAACATTTAATTACATAATTGCCCAACTCGAACCAAAATATATCGAGAATATTTGGGACATAATAGCAGGACCAGGAACTGCTAAATATCGGCTGCTTAATCACGACTCTTGGATATTTTTAGAGAGAGAGTGAAGATGTGAAAATCAAGAGATTGTTTACTGGTGTCGAGTTAGGAGATTACAAACCTAGTCAGCTTCTTAGAAAAATGCAGTCGTTAGCTGGAAAGGATTTGTCTGATAAGGTTATTAGAACCCTTTGGTTAGATAAGCTTCCAGATTCGATAAAAATTATCCTAGTCGAGAGTAAAGAGTGCCTGGAGCGTGTCGCAGTGATGGCTGATAAGATGTTGGAGATGAACCCCCACAATGACGTATTCAAGGTTGATACACAAGACCAAAAAGGTATTGATGAGCTTGTTACTAAGATTGCTCACTTGGAAAAACAAATCGCTACCCTGTCTATAGGACAACACAGCAGTCGGAATCGTAGTCCTCGCCGGTGAAGCTTTAGTCGCAACCGCAGCCGAAGTAGAAGATACGACCCAAAGGGCAAGTACTGCTATTATCACTTCTGATTTGGCCAACAGTGCATTCCAGAGAAATGTAAACAGCCTTGCTCATTGAAGTCGTCGGAAAACTCCAACGGGCAGTAGAATTAGCGGTTAGTTCATCTGCCGAGAACTATGATAGAAGCTGCAAACACCGGTTATTCGAAACAGATAATAAAACAGGCCTGCGGTTTCTTGGTGACAGTGGGGCAGACGTGTCAATAATTCCACCAAGGATCTGTGTTCGAATCGATGATTCGTTTAAACTTTATGCTGCTAATGGAACTGTAATTCCAACATATGGTATCAGAACCTTAACCTTGGATTAGGTTTACGGAGACAATTTCAATGGCCATTTTTAATTGCTAAGGTCAATAAGGGAATATTAGGAGCAGATTTCTTAAACGAATTTGATTTATGTGTCGATATTCGTAACAAACAATTAACAGATGGCGTAACCAAACTTAAAAGCAAGGGTGAGATTATGTCCATTTTGGAAAAGGAAATTATAAGTGCCGTGAACAAAAGTACCATGCAATTTCCCGACTTGTTCAGCTCCTATCCTGAAATAACATCGCCAAACCTGGCACCAGGAAAGATTTCACATATTGCTAAACATTACATCAATACCCAAGGTCCTCCAGATTCTAGAGCAAGACTATTAGCACCCCATCGGTTACAGCAAACTAAACAAAAATTCCAATTTATGCTGGACCATGGAATCATCAGGCCATCACAGTCAGAATGGGCTAGTCCTCTTCACTTGGTGAACAAGAAGGATGGATCCCTTCGTCCATATGGAGACTATAGGAGACTGAATGAACGGACTGTTACAGACTGGTATCCTATTCCGAGACGTGAAGACTTTCATCACATCTTGGATGGAACCACGATTTTTTCAAAAATTGATTTATTCTAAGCGTATTTTCAGGTCCCAATAGCAGAAGAAGACAAGCACAAAACTGCCATTATCACACCATTTGGACTTTTTGAATTTAATGATATGAGTTTTGGACTTAGAAATGCACCATCGACATTCATGCGTTTCATCCATGGTGTGTTGAATGGGTTAAATTTTGTATTCCCTTACTTGGATGATAATTGATTGCCTCCAAATCAGTCGCAGAACACAAGCATCGCCTACAGCTAGTTTTAGAACGGTTGTCAAAATACGGCCTCCGTATCAATATGACCAAATCTGTAATAGCTGCAAAAGAACTTGAATTTCTTGGGTACCGATACCTGATCACACCAAGTGGTTCGAGACCTCTTCCTGAGAAGGTACAAGCAATCAGGGATTATAAATTACCTGAAACCGTGAGAGACTTTCGCACATTCCTCGGTTCGATCAACTTTTATCGTCGCTAACTGCCAAATGCAGCTGAAACTCAAGCTATTATACACGAATACTTGAAAGGAGCTAAGAATGACAGCAGGAAAATTGGCTGGAGCGACGAAGCTAAGAAGCAGTTTGAGAAATGTAAGGAAGACCTGATTAATGCTACACTTCTGACGTTTCCAGTTCGAGATCAGCCTATAACCCTTTTCACAGATGCTTCTGATCAGACTGTTCGAGCAGCATTACAGCAGTATGAAGTCGCTGGTTGGAGACCCATAGATTTTTAATCTAAAAAGCTCAGCAGTGAGCAGAAGAATTACAGTGCATATGATAAAGAATTGCTTGCAATACCGGTATACCTGGCGGTGAAACAATTCAGACACCTCATTGAAGGTAGAGAATTTACCGTTTTAACGGACCATAAACCTACGCATTCCAACAAAAGAATGAGAAGGCATCCCCTCGGCAACTACGGCACCTGAAGTACATCTCGCAGTTCACGACTGACATACCGGTACGTCATGTTAGTGGCAGAGATAATGTGGTAGCCGATACTCAGTCAAGACTTAATGAAATTTCAGTGATTGATTATGAAGTTATAGCAAAACACAAAGCAAATGATGAAGAACTGAAGCAGTTACGACAAGAAGATACATAACTGAAATTCAAACAGCGTCTGTCAGGTTCCCAGTACATGTTGTGGTGTGAAGTCTCTACTAGTAACATTCGCCCTTTCGTTTCAACATTATTTCGCACCAAAATTTTCAAACATATTCATGATATGGCACATCCTGACGAGAAAGCAACCGTCAAAAACATTGTTGCCAAGTTTATATGGCCAGGAATAAGAAATGATGTGCGTAAATGGGCTCAAGCTTGCATTAGTTGTCAAAAAAAATAAAGTGATAAGTCTCCAGTTGGAATCTTCGAGCAACCAGATGATAGATTCAAAGTTGTTCATGTGGATATAATTGGACCTTTGCCACCATCAGCCGGCAACATTTACTGCCTTACCTGCATTGATCGATTCATCAATTGGATGGAAGTCATTCCAATGGCTATTATCACCGCCCAGTCAGCAGCAAGTTCTTTCTACAATACTTGGATAAGTAGATTTGGAGTTCCAGAGATAATTGTTACGGATCTAGGGAAACAATTCGAATCGGAATTATTTAGAAACTTAAAATATTAGCAATGCTCTGTGGAGAGAAAGTGCAATATACTACTCCTTACCACCCCCAGGCAAATGGAAAAATAGAACGGCTACATCGTACCCTCAAAGCAGCAATCACATCACACAAGAACCCCAGATGGACTCAGAGCCTACCAACAGTTCTACTTGGTCTACAAGCAGCCATTCGAGAAGACTCCAGCTACTCACTTGCGGAAATGATGTATGCAACCACCATCAGACTTCCTGGAGTGTTTTTCGAACACTCAATGCAGTGACAGTGCAATCCAGATACCTTTGTAACCCAACTCCGGGATCACATAAATCATCTTAAACCCGCTAAACCTAGGACTGTGACATCCAGATTTACATTTATTCATAAAGATCTCTCTTGTAGTTCACATGTGTTCTTGAGGACAGACAAAGTTAAAAAATCCCTCGAACCACCTTATGAAGGACCGTTCCTAGCGGTGAAGAGGCAGGACAAATATTTCACCATTAGTATCAAGCGCAAAAATATTAATGTGTCCATTGATAGACTCAAACCTGCTTTATATACTAGTGGATGAAGATACAGAACGAGATACAGTGAAGAATCCTAATCTATCTCCCACGAAGTCCCCTGTTTCCGAAAAGTACCATGCCAACCAAAAACAGTAAAATACCTCCCAGGACAGTGAACGAGTCAAGACTACACGTAGTGGTAGGGTGATAAGATTTCCTACCAGATATCGGGACAGAATTCAATTCATGACTTCTTGGGTTAGGTTAGGTTAGCTTTTGTCAGGTATAGGGCCGGGTTCACCATGGTTCGTCAAAATGTTAACAAACCAATTAAGGCCTTTGACGGTCGATTACCGAAATGTCGTGGTTCACCAAACTATAACAATCCATTAGCTTTCCTAACAAGCCGTCAAAACTAATTGCTCTATCAACATAAAATTAACGACTTGACGGTCGATTTAAGTAGCATTCAAATCCAAAATGGCGTGCGGCGAAAGCCGGAATAGTCGTGCATTAAACATTTTTCTGAACGATGACGATGTTTTTGAAAACATGCTAGATTTTCTTCGACCACTAACTTATAAATAACGAAGGAATTAATTGAATGAATGCGACGACACATAGTTTATCACGAGATTTCGGTTGTCAAAACCTTCTGTGTTGAATGTTCTACAGATGTCAGAACCTAACCTGGAATTCCCATCTGATAAGTATGATAGCCTAGGCCTATATACCAGTGATCTTCAACCCGCGGCCCGCCGCGTGTATTTCAGCGGCCCGCAAAACGATTTAGTTTCAATAATTCATATTTGATGGTATTTCGATAGCCACAACAGTGTTATGTTGATGTACCGATGATAAAATTAATAACGAGTTCAGAAGATAGCATCATTTTGTTGATTTTTAAATGTTATCATACTTCGTAGGCCGTAGTAGGGAATTTTGTAAGCGGCGAAGCAAGTGTGCCCTGTAACTCAAGGTCAGTCAACTGAGACTGCTTTCAACCGTGCACTAATCAGTATCACCTGATCTCTCCTAGCGAGTGAACGCTTGTTTATGTTTTGTGAATAATGGCTATGAGTAGTAACAAACGGAAAATTGCCAATGAGTACCGAGTGTTCCAAGAAAAGTGGACTGACCTGTACTGTTTCGTAAATATAAAAAATAAACCAGTTTGTTTATTTGTAATGACTCTGTGTCCGTTATGAAAGAGTACAATTTTAAAGTGGCATTATGACGCCAAGCACGCCTTCAAGGACAATTTCGAATAGATAAGGTACGAGATTTAAAGAAAGAAATAGAAAATCAACAATCATCGTATACTTGGCAAAACGCTGAAAGTGAATTAAGTGTTAAAGTTAGCTACATCATTTTTGAACAATTTGTTAAGAAATCAGAGCCATTTACGGATGGTGAGTTTGTAAAGCAGTGCATGGAATCGGCAGCTGAAATTCTATGCCGGAAACAAAAGCATTTGTTTTCAAAGGTTAGCTTATCTGGAGATAATGTGGCCAGAAGAATCGAAGAATTAGCTCAGGATATTGAAAACACACTAAGGGCCGGTTTCACCACGAGGCCGCTTAAACCCTGCTTTGCTAAGGGTGGTTTACGGTTAAGGGCTGGTTTCACCCAGTTCCGCTTAACGAACTAAGGGTGGTTTATACTATCCTCAAGGATGTGGTCCGTTGCACCAGACCATAAGCAATGGATTAAAGTAGGTTTAGATTAAGCGGCCGTGCTCGGTGGTTTAAGACATAAGGATGGTTTAAGCCGTTTACTCATACGCCAAAATGGCGGCCGGCCCCATTGTGTCTGATCCATATCTCAGTAGGATGGAGGTGTTGTTATATAATGTAGTGAACGAAATAATAAAACAAATATTATTGAATGGTGTCGCCTCCGTAGCGTAGCGGTCAGCATGGTTAGCTGCCGCCCCAGAGGTCCTGGGTTCGATTCCCGGCTCTGCCACGAAATTTGAAAAGTGGTACGAGGACTGGAACGGGGTCTCCTCAGCCTCGGGTGGCCCAAATGAGTAGAGGGGGTTTGATTCCCCCTCAGCCATCCTCGAAGTGGTTTTCCGTGGTTTCCCACTTCGTCTTCGGGCAAATGCCGGGATGGTACCTTCTTCAAGGCCACGGCCGCCTCCTTCCCTCTTCCTTGCCTATCCATCCTAACCATCCCTTACCTTCCCTCATGAGGCCCCTGTTCGCTTTGCAGGTGAGGCCACCTGGGGGAGGTGCCAATCCCACCTCACCAGTTGTATCCCTTCCGATTCGATGTTCCCAGTTCTAGGACACTGCCCGTAGAGGCGGTAGTGGTGAGTTCCCTCGCTGAGTCCGTGGGTTCCACCAATCTGGAGGGTAAACGACTTAAAAAGTAAAATTAAATGGTTTATAATGACGGCACAATACACTGAAGAGATATTTTCTTCCGTGTGATCATTTGCTAAGCAGTAGTATCTATATCTCTTGATAAAGCAGGAACACATAGTCATCTTTGGTTGAGTGGATAACATTCCTGACTCCTGCCCGGAGTGCCGGGGTTCGATAACCAGCGGGCAGGAATGTTGCTTGACTTTTATTGTTTTATAATTACTTAGTCCTTATAATATATAGCCTACATAGTGAGCATTTTGCGATGCAAATTAAATATATACGTATAGCATTCTTTCAGCGCGCTGCCACAGGGATTTCCTTCACGTTCCTAAAATCGCGGTAGCTTGTACTACAGACATCATAGCTTTTGACAAAGTCAAATGAAATACTCTTCTTTATATTGTCAGTGTCGCCTCCGTAGCGTAGCGGTCAGCATGGTTAGCTGCCACCCCGGAGGTCCTGGGTTCGATTCCCGGCTCTGCCACGAAATTTAAAAAGTGGTATGAGGACTGGGACGGGGTCTACTCAGCCTCGGGTGGTCCAAATGACTAGAGGGGGTTCGATTCCCACCTCAGCCATCCTCGAAGTGGTTTTCCGTGGTTTCCCACTTCGTATTCGGGCAAATGCCGGGATGGTACTGTACCCGATATCCGGATAGTAGGCTGTCAGATATCCGCCCCCTCAATCGGATTGCCAATAATCAAACGCACCGGCACAGCTACATCAATGAAAATGGCACTGACAGATACTATCGAGATTAGAGCACAATAGTTAACAAGAAATTATTGTGGAACACACCAAAATATACGGGGGTTCATACTTACCTTTACTTACCTCTTAAATTTATCTCGGGGACTGGGTTGTCAACTGGATCACTTAAAGTATGCCCACACAATAACCTCAACCATGATATTTAAAATGAACCAGAACGAAGACGAGAAACTTTAAACTGCACAATAATTTATTTCACATAATGAATGATTTTAACAAAAATGAAACAACAAAATCCACGTGGCAATCAGAAGCCATCGACCACATAACCATGTCCTCCTGTAGGACCTGTATTCTCTCCATATAATGTTTCAGCTTTCTCAAGCTCATAGCAACGTAAAATAATAATGCACTGGGGATGGAAACGGGATCTGGGATGAGACACATACATCAATTGTTTTGCGTGTTTATATTCTTCACATTTTATTTATAGCCACAAGGCTATTATGGAACGTCCTTGGCCTCTGTAACACAGTTGTCCGGGCCAGCTGCAATGCACCTGTATTGTCAAAGCGGACTCCCGTTCGTTCAACCCTAGCATAAGCGTGTTACCTCAGAGCTTGGCTCTCCTTTTCAAATACGTAAATGTTCACATCTCAACTGAAATATTATCACGCAAATGTCTTACATGCTTCATTCAAACACCAGTGGATTACTCCAACAATCCCAAATCATGATTAATTGTTCAAACCACTTGTTTAACTAGCGTTGTTTAGAGTATAAAAACAAAACTCTAAATGTTAATAACAAAAGTTCATTAATTATTTATAACAATAATAAATTGTTTATAACAATGTCAAATGACAATTGAAAATTTTATACACGCCTGTATTAATCACTATCATTTCAAATTATTTAACAAAGATATTTACAAAATTATTTTACAATATTATATTGTTTATATTATTTATACAAGAAATACATTAAACCACACGTTTATCCGGTTGATAATTACTTAAATCGTGATGATATAATCGACCAATGAAGGTTAGTTATATTTAACTGTCAAATTCAGGTTTAATAAGGTTTAATAATAATTTGTAATATTTGTGACTGTAACCTCCATTCAAAATCTTTATCTCAAATTATTTAACACTCTTGTTAATTTTAACAGTATCTTCATATGAATAATCTTTCAAAGAACAAGAACAATACAATCAGCGGGAAAATACTTCGCTTATAATGCACAAAATTGCACAACAATTGGCCCAAAATTCATCATATATCTTCATATATATGGCATAAAAATCTTCCAAACTACATACAAAAACCTCCACTTATTAATTCATCAACTTCATTAATTATTGTGGGAACCTCCTTCATTATTCAAGGGCATTACTCAACAGCGACTTTTACACGTCCACTGAACTAACGATTATACATCCATTGTTCCTCTTTAAAAATTCTTATATTCATCAATTGTAATAATGACTGTTATTATTTAACCTTCGTGGGTTTCATTCATGAATCGATATGAAGTAAAAATTTGCCAATCACAAATAAATTTAATAGCAAATACGATTAGACACTCCTGCCTGGTCTATCAAAATTGAGATTAACATCTTCAAAGTAACGCAGTATAAAAATACTATCTTCAATCAGAGTTCATCTAAACTGCAAAATAGTCGAATAGAATACAATTAGATTGTGGAATGCAAACATTATTGTTCCAATCTATAATTGAGAAAAACTCCTATCAAATGTTCATTACTATAGTGTATTCAATAAATCGAAATAAAAGTTCATATTTCATAAAATTGTCTATAATGCAATGATAAATGTCTATGTTGCAATCATGTTCGTAAGACGACTAGTATTTCAAAGATCGTCGATATCGTAATAGATTTTAACGCTCTAAAATCATTTAATCATTCTTCTTTCTTGAGGATGACAGAAAATTGGTCAAAGTAATTTACTGAATAGAATTACTTTAATAAAATGACACGCTGTCTGAATTCAAATCTGCCATAGCAAATCGTTAACTTTACAGTCAAATCGTGACTACAAAAATATGCAAATTACTGAAAGAATCTAAATCATCAGTCTCAACTGATCCAAAATTATTTAGTATGCCAATGACATAGCAATGTCTCAAAAATCGAAGAAAAAGGCATAAATCATCGAAGTGTACTGAGTACAGAAATATCAATCAAGAAAATGGGACAAAAGATAGGACAAAAAAAATATATGGGAAAATGGTTGCTCAGCTATCGCTACAAGACTCAAATAATACAAGAAACGTTCACGACTACCTTATCTGTTGATTGAAGTTCCAGAGGAAAGTTTTCAAAGAAAACTGCTGTTGGTTCCATTTCACCAGCGTAAAGATGTGCTCCGTCCTCGAACCTGGAATCAGCGTCCTCGGAGAATCGAACTGCTTCCTCCTCCGAAATTGCACTGCTCCGTGGATACGAAAAACATCCTTCTGGCAAAACTGTTCTTTGTGCGCCGGGACAACCCTGGCCTCTCTTGAAAGTTCCCTGAAGTTCTTGCAGGAATTCGCCATGAAGTTTATTGTAGTTATTTCCGCAGAAATATTCATAATTGTGGAGTATGAAAATATTTCCACTGTTATCTGGTATAATTCAGCGATGGATTCACGATGCATGAGTGTAGTTGGATGTTCACTACATGCTCGCTTTTGTAGAAAGACGATTAACGAAGTGCCATGCTGTTACTTCACTCAATCGATATATGTCCCAATTGCATTAAAGCCTTAGCCTTCCATCTCAACTACTGTTATAATCATTGAAAGCACTGCAAGATTATAATGTTCCATAGTCGAATGTATCGTTGTAATACCAAACGTATTCTCCAATATCACTGTTGCACTCCACGTGTCAGCCGTAGTGTATAATGTGGAATTTAAAAGTGTTTCTCATGTGGCGAGAAAATCACTTTTGTTGGCAGCCTTAAAGTTTCAATATCTTTCGAAGTATAACTGTGAAATTGTTCAAATCTTCTACACACCTCAATGTTGTACTGCCCAATAGAATTATAATACAGGCTGAAGTTAGCGCTTGATATCTTGACTGGTGGAAACGTTAATGTGAGCGTTTCAACTTCACCTAGTTTCGAGCAGCGTAAAATGGAACTGCTCCGAGTTCGTTCGATGCGCCGGGCTTTAACCAGACGCTAAAGACAACTTACTTCACTGAATCACTTGAAAATAACTATATATCACCAGAAATATATATGCGATCTGACATATGAGATCTGAGAGCTCCTCTCTCCTGTGCACGACCTTTTATCAACTTCTTAAGGGGCGTATCCATCCCTTCCATAGCCTGTTGCTGCGTCATTGCTGGAAGTTTTAACTTTGGCTATACTTGACGGATTTTCAAATTTCAAAAACTCAAAATTAATTTCTTCAAAATTCCAAATCAATGCCATAACTGAAAATAGATTTCCACAAATCTGCATGCCAAAAGTAATTAAATATCGTAGTTTCAGCAATCTCCGTCTTCCTTCCAAACTATCGTTCATTGGTTCGAGTCTCTCCTCCAATAGCGTAGCTTCTTCCTTAGCACAATACCTTGTTTCCTGCGACTGCGTCGTAAATCTAAGATCTTTCTCGAACAAAATCATGACGTCACCAAGAATCTCAGCTCAATCAGCCTACTGGCATGAAATCTGCGTCATCCGTGCCTACGTCATGAATATCCACGTCATAACTATGACATCCATAACTTTACTCACATTTGCCAATACAGCCATCGTGGTCTCAATATAATTCAATTTCCGGGGGCAGTACCTACTGTTTGGCCACGGCCGCCTCCTTCCCTCTTCCTCGCCTATCCATCCCAATCTTCCATCCCTTCCCATCCTTCATGAGGCCCCTGTTCGCTTTGCAGGTGAGGCCGCCAGGGCGAAGTGCTGATCACACCTCCCCAGTTGTATCCATCCCGACCAGATGTTCCAAGCTCCAGGACACTGCCCATAGAGGCGGTAGTGGTGAGTTCCCTCGCTGAGTCCATGGGAACCGCCAATCTAGAGGGTAAATTGACTATATTTAAAAAAAATATTGTCAGTACCGCAATGTACATTTTTGGTTGTTAAACAAAATATTGGCCCAGGGACGGATGTAGAAATCCTTAGCCAATGACGAACTAGCCTATTGTGGATGCTTGCGATACAACATGCTGTGTCATTCGTATACATACTGTACATATATCATTATAAAATACGCATTATATGTGCTTAATGCTATAAAGTATGCGTATGCATATTTATAAAACAAGAGATAGAATGAAAACCAAGTAAGAAAACATAACCTTCGCAAGATGCGACCATCTCAATGTGAGGTGTAGTCAATAACATGTTCAGGAAGTACCGTTATGATACACTGCATTATATTTCAACAGCGGTTTTCCCAGCGCCTACTACAGCAGATGCTCACGTCTCGCAAACACAGTAGGCAATTCTTTCTACAACTAGTAATCTATTTTATAGTCGCCAACCCAAAAGTAGAACAGCTGTAGTCGTGGGAAATTATTGCAACGGCTAGAAACAAATGATAACCGTGACCAACATGACTAACAAAATCAATCTCGGAGGATCAATACTGCCGAAATTATTTCATATTATATGTATGATGCGAATACATTAATAGCGTTCAAATAGTTCTCTAGATACTTAAGTTGTCATTCATTCCTTATATTGCATATAATCGTTATGCAAGTAATTCTGCACGGCTGGGATTATGTTGACATAAAGGTAAGATTGCGTGTTCTTTGCTGCAGGGAGCATTACTCACGCAACGAAGATCTTTGACTCCCACCGTGAACTCAGTTCACCTAAGCGAAGTACGAGACGGGTTGGTGCAACACCCAGCCTTAAGTCGTCGTATTTAAGATCGCTTAACCGTAAACCACCCTTAGCAAAGCAGGGTTTAAGCGGCCTCGTGGTGAAACTGGCCCTAACTGGCTTGATTTTGGAGGTAGTTTTTCTTGGACTGGTGTTTGAACCAGTATTTTAATACTTCGACGAGGGTGGTTTATTGTTAATTGTTATTTATTATCCGAATTAAATTGTTTTGTTTAACCTGTCATATTTCATTTATAGCCTTAAGTGCCTTTATGAATCCTGGAAATTTTTAAGAAGCACGTTCTCCTCTTTATACTTTGTATGGACCGATCACCCCCGAATGACTGTCTCGTGTAGTGCTTCTCTCCAAGGGTACAATATATATATATACTCAGTATGTGTACGAATGACACAGCATGTTGTTTTGCAAGCATCCACAATAGGCTAGTTCGTCATTGGCTAAGGATTTCTACATCCGTCCCTGGGCTAATATTTAGTTTAACAACCAAATATGTACATTGCAGTACTGCCAATATAAAAGAGAGTATTTCCATTTTACGTTGTCTAAAGCTATGATGCCAGTAGTACAAGCTAACGCGATTTTAGGAACGTGATGGAAATCCCTGTGGCAGCGCGTTGAAAGAGTGTTAAACGTATATATTTCATTTGCATCGCAAAATGCACACTATGTATGCTTTACATTATAACGACTGAGTAATTATAAAACAATAAAAGTCAAGCAAAAATATTACCTCTCCGCTGGTAATCGACCCCGGCACTCCGGGCAGGGGTCAGTAATGTTATCCACTCTACCAAAGATGACGATATACGTTGCGGCTTTATCAACAGGTATAGATACTACTTATTAGCAAATGATCACACGGAAGAAAATATCTCTTCAGTGTATTGTGCCATCATTATAAACCATTTAATAATATTTTTTTTATTATTTCCTTCTCTACATTATATAACAACACCTCCAACCTACTGAGATATGGATCAGACACAATGGGGCCGGCCGCCATTTTGGCGTATGACTGAACGGCTTAAACCACCGAGCACGGCCGCTTAATCTAAGCCTACTTTAAGCCATTGCTTATGGTCTGGTGCAACGGGCCAGGGCCGGCGAAAGCTAGTAAGGGCTCAGCCACTCTTTTGAAGTTTGGCCGAAACCGCAGCTGCCGGTGAGGGGAGGGGGACGTTGGCCATGTGACGACATAGGGTTGCAAGCCGAGCTTGCCCACTTGGCTGTTCCCAAGGAATCACCTGTTGTTCGTTTGATTCAGTGTCACAGAGAAGTTCATTGTGTGTGTTTTGCATGAGCGTTGTCCATCGTCAGTGTTTAAGCAGGTTATTGTCTAATAATTCGTTACAGTTTCCGAGCTTTAATTATATACGTAAACGATTTAGTATTTTAGGATCGCAATGAAACATGAGCTGTGCTATTTTTAATTGTGGAAATACCTACCGCAACACTAAGGACTGTGAGGTAGGCGTCATTTACCACCGATTCCCAACTGATAGTGATATTTTAAAGCAATGGGTTACCAAGTGCCTAAGGAAAGACAGTATTAACGTAAAAAATGCACGTATTTGTAGTAAGCATTTCTAGCCTACTGATTATCTAGATGATATGAAAAACCGCCTTTTAGGACTTCCATTGAAAAGAGTACTGAATAAACCTTCCCAAAATCAGCCCAATGATAGAACACTAAGCCAAACCTCTGTACTTAGGGCAGACATGAGCAGAAACAGAGCCGTTAGAGCTTCAGCTATAGTAAGGTTGGAACAGTCAAGTCCTAAAAAAAGCAGGCTATTTGTACTGAGGATATTGACAATTCCAGAAAATGTGACGTCATAAAACAGTTTTTAACACTTTTTACATAATTTGTACATTCATAGTTTCATGAAAATTATATTGAATTGGTTTTTAATATTTTAAATAGTGATATTAAAGTATTTATAAAGCAATGTAATTATTTATGATATAGTTTTATGTATAAAACATATTTGTGTATTGGTATGGTTTAATTACAGAAGATCAAGATGTCGAGGGCGAAATTACATGGGCTGAGGACGAAGGAGTTAAGTACCGTACATCGCTGGCTACGTTGCTTTTCCCTGTTTGGGAAATTGACCCTAGTCTTGGAAGAATTACAAAATTCGCTCGAAATCCGGAAGAGGGCGCAGCCATCTTGGATACGAACTCTATCATACGGCTGCCTTACTGAACCAAGTGACCAGTGCGTGGTTTAGTTTAGTGAAAGAATTTGAAAAGGTGTTTTTAGAAATGTCTCCTCCGTAGCGTAGCGGTCAGCATGGTTAGCTGCCGCCCCGGAGGTCCTGGGTTCGATTCCCGGCTCTGCCACGAAATTTGAAAAGTGGTATGAGGACTGGAACGGGGTCTACTCAGCCTCGGGTGTTCCAAATGAGTAGAGGGGGTTCGATTCCCACCTCAGCCATCCTCGAAGTGATTTTCCGTGGTTTCCCACTTCGTCTTCGGGCAAATGCCGGGATGGTAACTTCTTCAAGGCCACGGCCGCCTCCTTCCATCTTCCTTGCTTATCCATCCTGACCATCCATTACCTTCCCTCATGAGGCCCCTGTTCGCTTTGCAGGTGAGGCCGCCTGGGCGAGGTGCCAATCACACCTCACCAGTTGTATCCACTCCGATTAGATGTTCCCAGCTCTAGGACACTGCCCGTAGAGGCGGTAGTGGTGAGTTCCCTCGCTGAGTCCGTGGGTTCCACCAACCTGGAGGGTAAACTACTAAGAAGAAGAAGAAAAGAAGAGTTTTTAGAAATGCATGGTCCTCTATTCGGGTTTAATCGGCAACCGGGAATAGTGAAAGTGTTAAAAAATAGGCTGCATTCGCTATTCCCGAGTGTATGTAAAGAAGCCATTAACGTGTATGCAAGACTTAGAACATTTATTAGAATTAGAGAATCTATCAAATGGGTTGGATCCAAGAAGTAAGCATACAGTATCTGTAACTGATTTGTTGTGATTTCGAATATTTTACCTTGTCTAGGTGCATTAGCCTTTAATTAAAGCATTATTTATTGACTGTTGAAAGTGTATAATATCAAAGAGGATGCCATTAGGGGTGGAATGGTATCATGGGGATCATTAAGTACTGAATACACGCTGCCGGCTAATGCAAAGCAGTGGTGGTTGTATGGCAGTGTTGGCGCGAGTTACAACCCTGTGACGTCACAGTGTTGAACCGGCTGGCAGCACGTATCGAGGGGAAGTGGCGGAGCCCTTACTAGCTCATTCTCGCCGGCCCTGCAACGGGCCACATTCTTAAGGATAGTTGAAACCACCCTTAGTTCGTTAAGCGGAGCTGGTGAAACCGGCCCTAAAAGACCGAGCTTCAAAGTTTGCGTTTTATTCAGTGGCGCTTGAGGAGAGGACTGATATTACAGATACAGCTCAGTTAGTTATTTTTATCAGAGGAATCGACCAACACTTTTCCATTACCGAAGAAATGGCCGCTCTATTTCCAATGAAAAGCACAACTAAAGGAAGTGATATGCACAAGTCTTTGACTTCAACTTTAAATCGACTTGGACTAAAGTTGAACAATCTGCCCGGTGTTGTTACTGATGGTACCCCAACAATGACAGGAAAACATGAAGTCTCTGATCAGAAAAAAAAAACGCGTGTGAAAATAGACAATTCATGCAATACCATTGCATTATCCATCAAGAAAGTTTATGTGCAAAAAGTGTCTGTTTCAAGGATGTGATCAAAGATGTGACTAAAATCGTGAATTTCATCAGATTACAGGTATTGAACCATAGGTAATTCCAGACTTTTCTTAGTCAGATGGTTGCAGAGTATGGTGATAGTAGTATATTACATAGAGGTTCGCTGGCTCAGTCGCGGAAAGTTTCTTAAAAGAAGAAATCTGTACATTCATGGAAAGTAAAGAAAAGACAGTTCACCAGTTCAACGACCCCAATTGGATGGCTGATTTTGGTTACCTTACGGATATTTCAGTGCATCTCAACAATTTGAATATTCGACTGCAATGTAAGAACATCATGATTCATAAACCTTTTGATTAAGTTGAGGCATTAAAGAAAAAAAAAATGTTTGTGGGGCGACTCACACACTTTCCAACACTGTCACAATGTAAAGTTCAAAACAAAGAAAATACAGTGAAGCACTCACTGTTCTATGATCTGATTTCAGTAACAGGTTTGAAGATTTCAAGTTGAATAAAAAATGATGAAGCTATTTTGTGCTCCATTTGGTGTGAATGTGGAAGACTATCCCGGAAACATACAAATGGAACTTATTGAGTTTTAGTGTACTAGCGATTTACAGGAGAAATTTAAAAAATTTAAAGTTTTACTGATTGTATATTGAAAAAGATCAATTTCAACCAATCAGATCTCATGCTCTGTCGCCAACATCCCTTTTTGGCAGTACTTACATCTGTGAGTAGCTATTTTCCAAAATGAAGAATGTGAAGCCAAATTGAAGAATCGTGTTTCTGATACTCATTTAGAGAACTCTCTTCGAATTGCTTCATCCAACATAAAAGCCAATGTTGACAGATTAGTGAAAATTAAACAGTGTCAGATATCTCATTGAACTAAAAAAATACCTTTTGATATTTTTAATTTAGTTTTATGTTTTGTAACATATTTTAATATCAATTTCACTGTAATTTTAAAATTAAATAAAAACTTATTTCAAAAAAAAATGTTTTTTCCTTCCAAGTTGAAAGACAATATATATATGGAAGTGAACAGTTGATATGTATGTTATCACTTAATGGCTTGAATATTAAGTTATTCATTGAATATGGGCTAAGATGCCGTAAGCGATCTAAAACGATTCGTTGATGGGGAAGAAACTTAAGTGCTATTTTACTACTACGGAAATAATTAGCTTTCATTTTAATTGTAGAATTCGAATCATATTTGCGGAAGCTTGTAGTCAGTAGTCCTCCAATCTTGTTTCTAGGTTATGGAAATAATTGCTGTCAGAAGTTTGAAGACGAATATCTACCTAATATGCGACAATTGTGCCTGCGGCAAGATGGCGTCACAGTGAGAGTGTAGTGAAATAGCAGCTATTGTAAATATTTGATAAAAGTGGTAAAATATTATAACAGAGGTTTAAAATCTATATAGTTACTTTCCTTTGGTCAAGTGAAATATGGAATATTGATAGTATTTAGAAATTCTTATTGATAATTTAATAAACATAAACTAAGTTGTGGGAACGTGTATCCAAAGATTCGGTGACTTCTTCAATCACTGAACCAAGTAGAGCAGTGGTGCTTTTACGAGTTTTCACCCGATTGGAAGATATACGTATTTCACATTCTTCTTTATTGGTAGGTAATTAGATTAATTCATTTAGGTAGTAATAATTAACATAAATTTAGTGTAATTTGGTATAAATATCAAGGCTAACTTAGATCTCTAGTATGTCGGCTGTAAACAGTGTTAGTGTCTCGTCTGGTAATGTAACCGTTACGGATTTATGCACGTCGTGCAAAATTAAAGTAAAAAATGCAAATAAAATCATCACAAGATCTCAGGTAAAATTGAGTGAGGAGAAAAGTGAAACCGATTGTCGTAATGTAGGCCTACCAGTACCGTCATGCGAATGTCATAACCTGAGAAACGAACTGTCATCAAAGGATGAAATTATAAAGCTGCTAAAGGAATATATTACTAAGTTAGGGTAATGGAAGAGTTGAATAAATTAAAAGGAAACAGAGAGGAAAGCAAGAAAACTTGGTCCAAAGTGGTTGCTGGTAAGGTAAGATTGAATATGCCTAGGCCTAGAAATGAAGTACCGGTACATGTAACTGAAATTCCCGTCTCAAATTCATTTGGAGCACTCGTCGAAGAAAATGATGACTTTCTTCAAGAAGAAAAGAAGAAAGTGATAAAGAGAAAATCCAGGAAGATGCAGATATTTGCGGACAGTCACGGGCGAGATGTAGCAGCAAGCGTATTGGAGAGAAGCGGAGAAATGGAGGTCACTTCGACAGTAAAGCCAGGAGCACCCATTGCAGCGGTCACGAACGAGATGATAGGAGAGTGTGCAACCCTCACTTCAAAGGACTATGCAGTAATCATCGCTGGAGCAAACGACATATATAGAAATGAGAGTAAAAGGTAATCAAAGATTTAAAGGGTTCATTGCCATCCATGCTTAACACAAATGTCGTTATTGTAAACATTCCGCAGAGATACGATTTAATTCCCAAATCATGTGTAAATGTAGAAATAGAGGCTACAAATGGTAAAATTCGTAAAATTTGTAAGAGTTTTCCAAATGTCCAAATTATAGATGTAAGTAAATAAGACAGGAAGTTCCACACTCGACATGGCCTACACTTAAATAGGTTAGGAAAAGAGTATCTTAGTGATGAAATCTGCAAAATTGTAAATTCAAATGGTAAGAATAGTTCAATAGTAATATCTTTAGAGTGGAAGCAGGGAAACTTGTAAAAGAAGCCAAACGTGAGGTTTGGCATTCAGATCTTTCGATGTCAAATTTAACTGATTGCCACAATGGTATTTCGGATTTGTCTAGCAACAATAATAATAACAATTATGATATTAATAATAATAATGTAAATAAATCACCAACACAAGCTTGCAAAAGTAACAAATTTAAAATTTACCACCAGAATGTTCAGTCTTTATATAATAAAATTGATTACATAAATCTAATGCTTAAAAATGAACTTAAAGACATCTCAGCACTATGTATTTCAGAACATTGGCTGAAAGAGGAACAACTCGAATTAATTCAATTCCCAGGGTTTATACAAGCTAGTTAATACTCTAGAACTAATATTAGCCATGGTGGTACTTGTATCTACCTAAGAAATAATTTAGATCATGAACAGTTAACAGCTTATGATTATCTAATTATGGAACAAGATTTTGAATTCTCTGCTGTAAAAATACAGCAGTTTAAGTTAATAATTGTATGTGTATACCGTTCTCCGTCAGGAAAGTTTCCTTTATTTATAGATAAATTAGAATTGTTACTCAATAACATGAGCAAAGTCAATTTCGATATAATAATTTGTGGGAATGTAAATGTGGATTTCTTAAAATTTGATAGAAATTGTGAATTATTAACACAGTTACTAATTTCCTGTGGACTTGAAACCTAGAGTAACTACCCCAACAAGAATAACAAAATTTAGTAAAACCACTCCTGAACAATTTTTTAAAAATACAGATGAATATCACCATTCAATAGAAGTCTATTGTCCGGGTTTTAGTGACCACCATGGACAAATACTGAGTTTTGAAGTACCCGAAACAATCAATAATAATGATAATGGAGTAAAATCAAAGTGCAGGTCATTCACTGAAACAAATGTTACATATTTCAATGACTTATTAAATAAGGAAACATGGTCAGAAATTTATAAACTAGAAAATGTAAATGATAAATTTAATGCATTTAACAGTACCCTAAAGCACTATTTTGAAACAGCATTCCCCTTTTGACAAAGAACTGTTCAAAATAACAAAACTAACAATTGGATAACAACAGGGATTATAAATTCATATCAAAGAAAGAAATTTCTACACAAATTATATAAACAATACCACACAACACCTGAATTCAATTTATACTACAAAAAATACACTAGCATATTAAATAAGGTAATACGACTAGCAAAGAAAATGTATAATGATAATTTTATTTCCCAATCATTTAATAAAACAGGGCTATGTGGTCCGTGATAAAGAAAGAAACTGGAAAATCTGCTAAAATACAAAGGAACATTAAACTGACCAGAAATAATAAAGTGATAATCCTGAGGAAATAGCAAACACTTTCAATGACCATTTTCTGGAAATTCCACAAAAATTATTGAATAAATCACAGGTAAATACACGAAATTCTAATAATAAAATAAATGTATGTAGTGATTCCTTATTTATAAATCATGTCCCAAGTGAAGAGGTAAGAATAGTTATAAAAGAGCTAAAAAATAAAATTTTGTGCTGGCATTGATGGCATCCCAGATGCAATTTTAAAGAAATGTGCAGAAAATATAATAAATCCACTTACACACTTAATAAACAGTTCAATTCTCTCAGGAACTTACCCGGATATTTTGAAGTTATCAAAAGTGATTCCAGTGCACAAAAACGGTTCAAAGATGAATTAGATAACTATCGTCGTATTACCTTACCATTTGGTATCGCAAAAATTGTGGAAGAAATCATGTATAGGAGATTGATAAGTTTTATAGAAAAAAATAAAATATTATCAAACTCACAACATGGATTTAGAACGGAAAAATCTACACAGACAGCAATTTATGAATGTATTAATAGTATAATGAAATAAATTGACAATAAGGAACATGTAACTGGCCTATTCTTGGATTTATCGAAAGCATTTGATGTTGTTGACCATAAAATCCTCCTTACAAAACTAAATAAATATGGTATTAGAGGTCTAGTTAATAAATGGATAGAGTCTTACTTAACAAGTCGTAAACAAATAGTGAGCTTGAGACACAAGGATGATGGAACCAAATTACTTAATGAAACATTGTCCAATGAGGGAATGATTAAATTTGGAGTACCACAGGGATCGGTTTTGGGCCCACTACTCTTCCTTCTATATATCAATGATATAACACAGAACGTTCATTCACATAAGGAAATTTTGTTTGCGGACGATACAACACTCGTAATAAATTGTGAAACTAAACAGGTCATACAGCAGTCGGCTGACTCCGTTACAGGAGAGTTAATCAAATGGTCACAAGATAATCGCCTCATAATCAACTATAAAAAACAGTGTGTCTAAATTTCCACACTATACAGGATAGGAATCCTGCGAAGCCCAATGGTCATCAAATAGAAAATAAATCAGAAACAAAGTTTTTAGGACTATGGGTACAACATGACTTGAAATGGAATCATCATATACAATATCTGAATACTAAACTGAACTCGATGTGCTTTGCGATACGTATTTTGAAAACCTGCACTAGCATGCACACATTAAGAAACACTTATTTTTCTTATTTCCATTCATACTTAAGATATGGGGTCATATTTTGGGGTACGTCGCCAGATGTTTAGGATACAAAAGAGGGCGATTAGAATTATGGCAAATGTAAACACTAGAGAATCATGTAGACCTCTGTTTAAAGATGTAAACATTCTCCCTCTGCCCTGTATATATATCTTTGAAAGTATTATGTTTTTTAAAAATAATTTAATGAATAGGATATTTTTTATAAAACAAACAATGATGTTCATAGGCATAACACAAGACAAAATCAAAACATTCATATTTTACACACACACACAAGCATATATCAAAAAGGAACGTATCACACAGGAGTTAAATTATACAATAAACTACCCCAGTATATAAAACTTGCCCCAAAAATAAAAACCTTTGAT
The DNA here is from genome assembly GCA_946902985.2 of Meconema thalassinum. Taxonomy (NCBI): domain Eukaryota; kingdom Metazoa; phylum Arthropoda; class Insecta; order Orthoptera; family Tettigoniidae; genus Meconema; species Meconema thalassinum. The sequence goes on from OX336390.1 coordinate 348,982,161, forward strand.
AGAATGTTGAAAGCTTATCTGCAGTGCCATTGTTTTTACTCTGTAGTTGAATATCTTAGTGTATAGAAACGATGAAATCTATAATTATATTTTACTTTTCTATTTTAATTGTAATACCTAGCTATAAGTTGTTGTATTTATAGAATTAATTTTTCATATTATGATAATAGAATAAGGTGTAAATAGTTGTCCAATAAGATTGTATCTCTTAAGATTTGTTATTATAATAAGTTATAAATAGTTATAGTATTAGTACAGTATTATTGTATATACCTATTAGTACTTTTATTTTATAGATGTAAATTCTGACGTGTCCTATATCAAAAATGTATTGTATACATGTATTTGATCAAATGGAATTAATAAAACTATCTATCTATCTATCTATCTATCTATCTATATATCTATCTATCTATATATAATAAGATTAATGCGGCCCTCAAGCCCTTCCATGACAAAAATTTGGCCCTTCATTAAAATAAGATTGAAGACCACTGCTATATACCATTCCTTATATATGTGTAATATCGTGTGATGCATTATGGTGTAGCACATCTAGTTAATTTTATAAAAGACTACCTAGACGTCGGAACATCAGTCCTCTCATTTATTTTTATGTGTGATATTGTGTGATGCATTACGTTATAAAACATCCTACCGAAGTTACTTTATTTTAATAAAAGACTACCTAATCGTTACAGCATCAGTCCTCTTATTTTCAACGATTTCACGATACTCATCCACCAAGTAGATAAGGGTGGATAATTATGTTTCTTTCATTTAACAAAAATTTCACAGTCCCCGGCTCTTCTCTCTCTTTTTCTCATCAGCCATGTTACCAAGGAGTATGTAACTTTTCAGCTTTTCAGTTAACGGCCTGCTTGATTACACCAAATAATAAACAAATAGCGCTGTAACCATTATCTTTCAATGAGGTGTGTACAGCCCTTAAATATAACGCTTCGTTTGCTAATGCCAATCGGCGAATGTGCTGGAGAAACGCCAACGACCTTAATGCCGATGTTAAAGTTAACAACGCATTTACTGACGGCCTGTTAACTCTGCGTTGGTGAACCCGTCGCGAAGTCTCAGATATAGCATAGGCCTTAGAGCATAAATACAATAGAGGGCGCATTGCCACACTGCGCCTGTACTGTGACGTGAAATCAACATCTCGATCAGCTGACTGAAGGGTAATGGCTCAAGACCGACTACAATTGGCTAATGGCGAATGCTAAGCTACGTCATGGAATACAAAAGGAGCTCCATATTGGATAATTCTATTATCACTATCCGCAGTTCCCTTCAGTCAGCTGATCGAGATGTTGGTTTCAACCACGGCCAACGAAACAATGTGACGTCATCAGCCATCTATTGAATTTATGGTCTAAGGCATAGGCAGTATTATTCTTCCATGGCAAAAGTACTAAAATGTCGACTTATGATTGGTGGAAGATTGAGCTACAGCTGATTCGCACACTCGCCAAGAGATAGCGCACCACTCGCGTCTACAGAGAATGCAAGGGAACTGCAGACGTGAATACCAGAACAGTATTTTTCCTGAGTTTGAGATATTTCACTCAAACAGTTTCAGAGGCACACACATGTTTTCACGACTAAAAATATATCAAATCAAAAATTTCTGGAACACGTATCCCTAGAAATGTATCAAAGAGCATGAATGCCAAGTTTCACGTTTGAAACACACGAGTTTTAGGATGGTTTATTTTTCAACCCGTCTTTTTCTCTCCTTAGAAACTGAATTTCGTGAACCCATGCCTATAAACTTAAAGCAACCTCCGTGAAAAAATGTTACCGAGGTACGGTAATGAGAGCGTAATATTTGCCTTTTGAAGAAGAAGATTGTAGTTTTTACGTGACCGTGAATCTTGTGATTATGAGCCACGGGTTGCCTTTTGAAATGTTTCACTTTGTCTCTATATTAATTTATGGATACGGCCCTGTTCCGTGGGAGTAGTTATAACAATGCCTACGGTATGTATACAGATATATGGTATTGACTTATATAAATAAAAAAAGGACTTGCTATCTTACGTGGTTCTTAAACCTCGCGATTATAAGCTACAAGACGCACTTTCTACGAGGATTCCGAACCTCTCGACGCAACTTCTTACTTCGATAGCGGAGTGGATAGCGTGTCGGTCTACTAACCCCAAGATTGCAGGTTTGCTCCTGGCCGTGGTAAGTGATTTTTTTTAAGGCGGCAAAAATACGACACGCATGTCATACGATGATGGCATGTTAATTAAAGAACCCATTTGAATTCAGTAGGCCGAGTTCATAATGGCAAAATTAATCTCGGGAGTTTCCGCCAACACAAAGTTCCTCATTTCTCTACTAGAAAGCGCTATAGTATTCAAGGAGCTTAGATATCTAACCTCCATGACTTTCATAGTGATTCAAGGAACAACGAAATTCGACATGCAAGCTACCTTCTGGGTGTCAAATTACAAAACTTGCACCCGGCATTCGAGGCCATACGATATTATTATTATTATTTATTACTTCGACAATCCAACCTATAAACCGGAAATTCGACATTAGTACATCTGGAACTCCCACTCGTTGTACTTTCGTTCTCACCAGACGCGAGTGGCGCGCTCTCTGTAGATGAAAGTACGAATCAGATGTAGTTCAACCATCCACCAATCATAAGCCGCCATTTAAGGCCTATGCTATGAGCAAGGAGTAATTACTCCTTGGCTATGAAGCACTTGACGTAGGCAGGGTGCTATAGTGGGATCGGCGAACATGCGTGTGAGACTGGCCAACTTAGCGCGCGCGAGTTTAAATAATTCAACCCGCTTTCAGAAAATTTTCGTTATCCGTTTGCAACATTCGTTACTTTCGTTACACCCTGACTTACCACTATCTCCACCCTTTGCCGCCAGTATCTCAGAAAAGCCCAAAATATAAATCACCCTTCTTCTCGGAAGCCCTACATAACTTCCCCCTGGCTCAAGATATCCTCAAGAATAATAGCACTCCCAGCAACTCCTATCTCTTTCCTCTACCAATTACTTAGTGCTCTCGTTTCTCTCCCCTCTCAGAAACACCACCGCCTCCGACTGACGACCAATATATAAACCTATTTCTTTCTCCTGTGCACATGCGCGCTTCCGGGGAGCGGTCACCATCCTGAATTGCCACATACTACGACTAAGTGTTCAGTCGCATAGCCTATAGTCCGTGGCATTTCACACAGTTCCATCCAATGATTAAATCTAGAAGATAACCTCAATAATTAGACTTCCCCTGTGTCTTCACGGTGACAGTGCATAGTGTGCCCTCAATGCGCAGTGTAGTTCAAAATAGTGAATCAGTGTCTACAATATCTACACTGCAAAAAACAAATTGTATGTCTACCCCTTATTATTCCCGTTTTCCAACGGGGTCGGGGATGAGATGTGATGGAAGTCGTTGTGGCGATGGTTTTTACGGCCGGATGCCCTTCCTGACGTCAACCTCATGAGAGGAGTTAATGAGAGATAAAATGAATGATGGTGAATGAAACTGGGCAAGGATGTGGAAGGAAGCGGCCGTGGCCTGTCAGAAGGTACTGTCCCAGCATTTGCCTGGTGTTGAAAATGGGAAACCACGGAAAACCATTTCAAGGACGGCCGACGGTGGGGCTCGAACCCACGCGTCTACCGAGTCAGCGGAGAGCTTGGCCCCATGACCTAATGCTGCGCTTTAGCCAGCGTAGCCACTACTGTCGGTACTGCAAAAAACAAATAAAAGCATTTAACAATTATTAAAACAATCAATCTCTACGAAAAACTTTGTTATACTTGCATCAAAATCTGTGTATTCTAATGTCTTGAATTTTGCCCACATGCTATTGTAATGTACTATATTTATTCTGAAATTGTCTGTACTGTACTTTTATTAATTTATTAATAAACGGGGTGCTAGTGGGGAGTTTCTGCCCGGGCGGGGTGTGGTGCTCGGGGGCCTCATCGTGGGGGAGGGCTTTGGTGGCCGGGGTAACTTCGCGCCGACATCGTTAAATTCTCCTCTTCTAACGTATATTCATAACATATATTCCTCTAAAAATCTTATATCCAAAATTACTTTCAGTCATTCGATGACCTGCCTGCGGAAGCAGGAATTGAAAAACTTATTTTAGTTAGTTTAGGCCTTCACAGTATATACTAGCCAAGTGAAGGCTTACCCACAATGCGCAGTCGGCAGTGGGTAGTTGACAGTCCGAAGTTCACAACCTATCCACCCACAATGCGCAGTCGTTAAGAGTAAATTATAACTTGACTTTCATTTATTCCTTGAGAAAGTTGTCAATTTTCTTGTCGATAACCTAACCTAAAATTTGGAAATTTGCAAAGATGAACGACTTGGAGCTGTACGGTTTATTATCACTGGTAACTGGTACAACATTGTTAAAATTGAGGAGAAATGGTACGCGAAGGTACTGACGACATCCGACGGTAGTGGCAGAAGAGGGGGATTTTAAGACTCTTTTCTTAAAATATAAACAGCCATGACAAGTTCTTCAGGTACCCATGTGAGATTTTCGAAGTCAAATGTCATGTCCTGTGGTTCGGATTCCACGTAAAAAGAAGGTCCCGTGGATCATAATCGCATGATTAAAATGGTTACGTAAAACTAATTAAGAGCTTCGTTTTTCTTACTTGAGCTCACTCGTGTCATACAGCCAACGGCGTTCCCTTACAAGATCAATGAATATATTTTCTACCCCAAGGTCAGCACATTCAGTCATCTTTTTATACAATTAATATATAATATAACAACGAACTTCTGCGAAGAATATACCGCGAATACAACTACCCAGCTGATGTCGAGCAGGAAAACGACCGTGGCCGACGAGAAAGACAGGCCACAGCGCGGATCTGTGACGTCAGAGGAGTGGTGTCGCTCGCTCGGCGTCTTCCTGGAAACTTGATTGGAGATTTTCGTCTTGTTTCAGAACAAGATTTTTGGATTTTCAGATACGAATTATGGATATACACACGTTCACACAATGTGAATTGGTGTCTAGGCATGACGAACAATCACAGTAATCACAATACTCACTAAACGTGTAACACTAACGTCTATGCTTTGCAGATACACGTCCATATGAATGACAAAACACGTGTGAACTAACGATATGAGTCAGCGGAGCGCGCCAACCACCGGCTGAATGGCATACGCGCAACCGCGATCTGCACCAGTCAAGCCGGCTTAGCTTGTCGTGTTTAACCTCGCACATAGATAATGACCCTGTATATTGGCACTGCTCGTGGCATCATTTTGAACCTTGCAGTGGCCTTCACAGTATGTAGTAGCCAAGTGTCTTGGTGAGATGTACCTTACCAACCGACGAGCCCAATGGTACACCAGAGTAAACACTGGCAACGGAAACGAGCTGACCGGATCAATTTTTCGAATTTTTGAAATTTGTTGTGTTATTACTCTCATTCGGAAAAATAAATTTTCTGTATCCTTCGGAGAACAGTAATTCCATAACCCAAATTGATACCGTTTTTTGGTGCTAGTTGCATACATTGCCTGTGCCAGCCTCAAGGACCTGTGCTGGTTGCGTACATAGCTTGTGCAGCATTTAGTTCTCACAGATCTGGCCATTCTAGTTCAACATGTGTGAACGCCGGGACAATGCATCCTTGCGAATGAGGAAAACTGTTCGCTCAGGACTATTGACATGGCGACTTAATTCTGTGATCGAATACTTCCTACACTTTTAATTAGCTATTAAATCCAAAATATGTATGAATTTTCTAAAAAAAAAGCCGAAACATACATGAACATACGGGCTCTACTAATAACCCTTTTATTTTTCATCCATTAGGCTACATAAGAATTGAAAGAGACGCAGCAAATCTCACTTGCCTAAAAGTTGTCATTTTCATAGACTTGCACAACAAGCATAAGTAAACGGTATCTGCAAATTACTGCAAGTTATTGCTGAAAGACTGGCAAAGAAAACTTGTGGATCTATCTTGCATAACTTGTCTTGCCAGAGGCGAAAACACAGAAGTAAGTGCATTGCAGTAATAACTTGCGAAGGAACTTGCAAGTGTAAACATAGCATTAGGATTGGGTTCAAATAAATAGGGTTTTAAGTAGAATAGTTTGTTTCTTGATCAAAAGCTTACACGCTAGGGTTAAATAATGGGTAGTGGTTGTACTGTTGAGACCAAAAGGAACATACACTGTATATACTGAGCACGACATGCTCATGTCGGTAATATGTTCTGTGCAATAATTATAATCGATGCGTTAGCTGAACGCATTGTAAGAGCTTTCAGCCAAGTCAGAAGCTGCTGTTATGACTTCCATGGTACATTTCTCACTCAGAAGGATTACCCCACTTATCGTATTGTATCCTACTAGTTTTGGTGAATATTTGGAGACATTTGCTGCAGCGCTGGACTTTATAATTATGATGGGTGATTGACGCGTTACAATTTTAAGGTCTATTTTGACGCTATGTCCATCTAGCGGTCACTAGTAGAATGCCTGAGCGATCGTATATATATATCGGCTCATCTTGTAAAAAAAAGCGCCCCATAGCGAATGTCTTCTCGACTAATGGAACGGATAACAACAATATACGTCAGAGATTTGTTGGATTTGAGGAGATGAAAATCGAGAACCATGATGTCTAGTTTAAAATCTGTAGGACGCAAAAATGTTTTGAAATGAAGTTCGGAAATTATATATAAATATCTGGTACAACGTCCTCGCTCTCAATTCTATTCGTCATGCTTATTCAAATGGAGACCTGGTTGTAGCATGAAAATATATACATATGTATTTTGAAGCTGTCGACGAGATCTTCGGACCGTCTCTGGAAAAGCCAAGTCCTTAGGCTTATGTATTTTGAAGTGTCAACATGCTTGAATATGTGTAACGTGAAGTTAGATTAATACAAATTTGTCCACCTACTTTCAAGTGATAACTTGTCCCCTTTCTAGATGGGAGGTCGTTTATATTATGTTTGGTTATTCTGTTGGTAGTCTACTTGTTCCTCCCTCTTATATAGAAATGCGTGATGAAGAACCGTGCTGTTATTTTGGGGTTTATGTCTTATGGGTTTTGTTGTTGTTTCTATTGTTTTGGGTTTTCCTTATTCTGATTGTGTCCTTTACGTGTGTTTGTCATGAAACGTAATTCTAATCATGAGAATTGTTTCTAACTAACTTCCAATTCCTTGGGAGTATGTGGGTGCTCTGGAGTGCCATTGGGGGTTAGTTATTTTAGTTTTAGTTAACGTGTCTCGACGGGGAAGGGTGTGTGTCCATCGCATTGGATGACCTTGTGTCTATATATCTGTATTGTTGGGACACACATCTATTTGTTTGTTTCTTTAAGGGTTGTTTTATTTAGATGCCAGTCATTTGTGCACCTCAAGAATGCCTATTTTGTTTTTTTTTCTTTCCTTGAGGTCTGGGCTTGCATCGCCTATGATTGTGTCCGAAACACTGTTCATTTTATAATTACGGTTCTAGACGTGATATTAAGGGTGGGTTAATGTTATTCGTTTAAGTGGGGCTCGACTGAAAGCCAAGGGTCATGTCATTCCTGCTCTTGTTTTGCGCTGCTTCAGTCGAGAAACAACACGTGAACTCATTACGCTTATTAAATAAGATGTATGGGTTAGCCTTTCGAGACGGTGGAATGTGTGTTCATTGTATGTGTCCGGGACTGCAATCGACTCCCATTTTGTCTTCGAGTCTCGTGCTTTCTTCCGAAAAGGAGATTTATTCAGGAAGTATGTGAAGTCATTTTGTAATTTATGTTTCTTTGGGTGTGTCTGTAGTAAGCTTTCGTTTTAAGGGATTTGTATGTCATATATGTAGTCTTGTGATTAGTTATGCCTCGTTGGTTTGTTCGTCGTTTGCGTGTGTTGGGTTTACGTATTGTTCTTTGGTTATGTTTGTGGAGTGACATACTTTGTTTTAAAGGGCGGGATTTTTCTATTCTTGGGTTACTTTACTTCATAAGCTTCCTAGAAGATTTCTCCTGACTACGTTATGTAGTCAGCCTGTGGTGGGAAGAAAGTACTATTTACATTATTGTTAACTTGTGATCACTTTCGTGATGTTTATAGTGCGTTTTTCTTTTGTGCCGCATTTGTCAGTTAAATGCTTTTGAGACCACCGAACGAAAACATATGTACTTATTCATTTCTGTTAACATTATAATGTTTATTACTAGTGTTTAATCTCTCTATATATATATCTAAGACTCTTACCTCAGCCTGTTAAAGGTCATGCGCCTCCAGCATACGCTCGCATACTGAAAAGGGTGTCGACTTGCTTGATGCCTTCCTGTATGACTGACGTCACAGCTTGCCCTGGCCAATCATCGCCCGCCAGCCTGGCTTCCAGATGTTTCTATGATGTTATTATTTAAGTGGCGGCGTTTTGCTCTCCATCAGCATTCCTTCTTCAAACCTTCTACGGTCTTCTTCAACTAGCGAGAGGCATTCGTGCCTTCCGCCCTTCTCCGGGGCCTTCTAAACTTCGGGCCTAATCTGCATTTATGATTGAAACTACCAGGAAACGCAACAGCAGAGAGCTTCAGCACTGAGAAAGTGCATTCTACATTTTCTTCAAACCGCAAGAAGCTGCATCAAATCGCAGTTCTAAAATGCCATGTTATTTGGCATTCAAGAAATAACATCAAAACCTAACGATGTTAAACCATGTACAGCGCTGGTGAAGAAGAAGAAGAAGAAGAAGATCGCCCTGGCGCAGTTATTTTCCTGATGCTGGACATCTCAAATTCTACTACCAAAAAATCAAGTGTTGGCCACGGCAGTCTCCGTCAGCATGCTTCTAGTCATCGCCACTAAAGATAAGTTTGTGCCTTTTTTATTATTATCTTAATCATCTTCGTTTTAAGTGTTTGCTAGCAAGTGCAAGAATATTAAATTTGTGTGTGCATCAAGCAGAATGAACTTTTGAATAATAGCACATGGCTGTGCCAACCTAAATAAAATTAATGAACATTTGAAATTGCCCCAGGCGGGCCAGCATAACTATTTTTTTAATTAAGGCTTATTTATTAATGTGTTTGCAAGTTTCACCATAAAAATAAAAGTATTGTATTTACTCTCAATGTTCAGTCTAGTATTGAAAGAACCAGGCCGCATTTCCTTAGCCCAATCCTTTCAGTCTAATCTTCTCTTAAGGAAGTTATTTTGTCCAGGCCTTAAGCCTGATGCTGTCCTCCCGTTTATGTTGATGAATTTGGGCTGTTCTTCACATAACCATTTTGGTGCCTATAACCGGGATGCGTGTAAACATTCTGTTTAACCAAATCTTCAAATTACTTAATGTTGGAACTAATTCAAAATTTAAATGCCATACTGAACAATGAGTGTGTTAATATTTTAAAAATTGTGTTTTCTAATCTACTTCGAAAGTTTCAGCTCGAGTGTATATGGTTGGCACTGAGAAGGGAGACAAACAGCAGGCCCGTATTTCACTGCAGGGGAAGCCGCACTCTCTTTTCTGGCAGACTGTCAACTTCTTCCGAAGCAAGGTGTACCAGCTCACAGTATAGTCGTGAGTACACAACAAACTTTCATAATGCCGATTGACGAGAAACTCATTAATGCTAGAGCTTCTGTCAAAGGCAAGTTAACGCATTTTCGCACTTTTCTAGATGAGCTCCCGGAAAAAGAACGTAATAGTGACATAATTTCTCAAAGACTGAAAGGTTATGAACAGGCCTATGAGAAATATGATGAGATCCAAAGTAATATTGAGACCAAGGATCCCGACCAGCAAAGTGACCGCTGTGAGGTTGAAAATTTATATTATAAGGGGTTCGCAGACGCGAAGCAGCTTTTAAGAAGTTTAACATTGCAGGAAAAGCAGGAGAAAACTCCTTCAGAATCTTCTTCTTTTCCTTCCCGTGTTATATTACCGAAAATAGAATTACCTAAATTTACCGGAGATGAAGCTACATGGGAACCATTTTTTGAATTATTCAATTCATTGATTCACGAAAACGATTCTCTTCCTTCAATACAGAAGTTTCATTATTTGCGTTTGTCCTTGCAAGGCAACGCACTTAAACTCATCCAAGAGCTTACGTTGACAAATGAAAATTATGAAGTTGCTTTGGCACTTCTCAGAGATCGGTTTGGGAACACTCGTTTAAAAACTCAACGTCACATACAGGGTTTATTCAATTTACCTATTGTTCAAGCTGATAATCTTGCCTCGCTTCGTAATCTGATCGATGCTGCAGAACTTCATATTCGTGCGCTTGCAAATTTGGACCAACCAGTTGACCATTGGGATCTATTTTTGATTCATCTTATTTCTGTTAAATTAGACACTAAAACTTTAAAAGATTGGGAAGCAGATCTGTCGCAACATTCATTGTGTACCTATGAAGCTATTATTAAATTCTTAAAGGCGAAATGCCAAATTCTCTCTGCTGTAGCCAGTCAAAAGAGTAGCTCCACCTTCAAACCTCCTTCTAATAGTAAGGTCATCAGCCCCACTCAGAGAGTACTAAGGTCACATGCCTTTTCTACCAATATTCGGTCTTCCAATCAAGTACAAGCTTGTGTTTTGTGTCAACAACCACAAAACTTGTACCAATGCGCTCAATTCAAATCTTTATCTGTGGATGAAAGACGCAAATTAATTACCACCCACAATATTATGTTTGAATAAAGCACATTATAGCTATTATGTTTTGGATAACGGATATTATAACTCTTTAATATGCACACACATCTGAATCTACATCTTAACACAATGAACAACTTACAACTAACATTGTCACAGAGTAAAAGCATATATACACTCCGACCAAGTTCCATAGAGGACATAAACTAGATACATAATAGTCTCCCCCACTTATATAAAAACAAATAAAAGGAACTATTCATATTCATTTGGGCACATAGTCTTGCAGATACTGAGGAGGTCGCCTGTCTCTGGCTGATCTTCTTAAATAATTATCAGCAGGTGGTGGAAGGCTGTTTCGATCAGGGCGTTCATCTGGTTGCACGATGGTCTGCCTTGTATCATCTGAAGTGTGGGTTGCAGGAGGAATATCCTCATTTTCTAGTCTTGACTGGGTTGGTGTTGGTATGTTTGGAACACCACGCACAGGAGGATTTGTTGGAGCAAAAGTGACATGCTTATCTTTCTTTGGCACGAGAGTCGATAATAACTGGTCAACATGCCGCTTTAAAATTCGTCCCGAATCCAATTTCACATCATAGTGACGCTGGCCGAGTTTAGTTTGTATAACACCAAACTGCCAAATATCACGGTTTTTCTGGTGAATCCGGACTTGCACTCTCTCTCCCACTTTGAAAGAGCGAACAGGGGGTGAGAAACTGGATGTAGTCAAGCTCTTTTGGTTTGGACGTAGAGCATCCAACCGGATACGTAGCCGACGTTTCAAATATAGTTCAGCTGGAGACTGTCCACATGCCAATGGCGTTGCTCTGTATTGAAACAAGATGTTCTGTAACTTAGTCGATAATGGTGCCGGGTCATTTACAGCAGCACGAAGTCGCCTCTTCAAAGTTTGGATGTTTCTCTCAGCTAGCCCATTGGTTGCTGGGTGCCCTGGTGCAATATATTTCTGAAAAATCCCTCTCTCCTTGCAATAGGATCTGAATACATCACTCGTGAAGATAGTGGCATTATCTGACACAAGGACATTCGGGTACCCATGTACGGTGAAGATATTGTCAAGCAGACTGATAGTAGTTGCAGTGGATGGAGCGTCTTTCACCATTCGTACTTCGACCCACTTGGATTTCGCGTCAACACACATCAAGAAATGGTGGTTATCAAATGGCCCCGCATAGTCAATGTGTATGCGTTCCCAATTTTCTTCTGGTTCATCCCAGGGGTGTATTGGAGCTTTTGGTGGATTTGAACGAGTCTGTGCGCACTCTTCACAAGATTTGATAAGCTTCTCAATGTCTTTGTCTAATTGCGGCCAGTAGACATATCGTCTTGCTAACTGTTTTGTTTTCACAATGCCGAGGTGTGTTAAATGTAACTCTTCCAATATTTTTCTTTGTAGTTTCTTTGGGATAACAATTCGATCTTGACGGAATAGAATACCATTTTCAACTGTATATGGTTCATCCAAGGATTGAGTTTGAAGACGTTGCAGGGTGGCACTAAGTTCTGGGTCTAACATAGTCTCATCACGGATAGTTTCGTACGTAATGGCTTCACTTGACACTTGAAGAATCGTTTCAGCACAGAGTTGTGAAACTTCTGCATTTATTGATGTTTCAATGTTTGGCGAGGTAGATGCAACAGGGGCTCGGGATAGGCAGTCAACATTTTCGTTATCTTTCCCTTTTTTCACTCTTACCGTGTAGTCAAACCCGGAGAGAAACGATGCATATCTTAGGAGCCTTGCGGATGTCATTTGTGGCAGGCCCTTGTTCTGATGAAAAATACGAGACAGAGGTTCATTGTCTGTCACAAGAATGAAATTTCTTGCAAAAATATAGTTGTAGAAGTGTGTTGTGGCGAAAATTATTGCCAGCGCTTCCCGGTCAAGCTGACTGTAATTACATTCTGCTGGTGTTAGGGCACGAGATGCATAGGCGATGGGTCTTTCTTGGCCATCCATCTCATGACTTAATACTGCTCCAACACCAGTAGGACTGGCATCGGTTGACAAGATGATAGGCAGTGATGGGTTGAATGGGGTAAGGACACGTTCACTACATAACTCGGACTTGAGATTCAAGAAAGCTGCTTCACAGGCTGCAGACCAGAAAAACCGTTCACCTTTCCGCAATAACTGCCGTAATGGGTGGGACTTCGTTGAAAAATTAGGAATGAACTTTGCATAATAAGTCACCATACCAAGGAAGCGTCTCACTTCTTCATTGTTTTTAGGGCGTGGCATTTGTGACACAGCTTGAACTTTCTCTGGTGACTTGCGGATCTCATTATATGATACAATATGCCCTAGGTAGTCTATGTTTTCCTTGAAAAATGAGCATTTGCTTTTGTTCAAATGCAGATTATTTTTCGAAAGCCGTTCTAGACAGGCTATTAAGTTCTTGGTGCACTCCTCCTTCGTTGTACCATGTATTATGATGTCGTCAAAATAAGCTTCAGCTTTTGGAAGACCATGAAGGATCTGTGATAATATCCTATTAAATTCTGAGGGGGCAGTTTTGATGCCAAAACTCAGTCGGTGCATCCTGAAGGTTCCTTTGTGAGTGGATATAGTTTGAATCATACTACCTTCTTCATCAACCTTCAGATGTAGATATGCCTTGTATAAGTCTAACTTGCAGAAAAATTTTGAGTTTCTAAGACTATGTAGAACATCATTAACTGGTCTTATGGGATGGTTTGCAGAAATCAACCTTGAATTTACTCCACATTTGTAGTCAACACATAACCTAACTCCCCCATCTGGTTTTGGGATAACAACAAGAGGCGATCCCCAATCACTTAAAGCTGTGGGAGAAATAACTCCTTCTGATTCCAATGAAGCGAGTTCCTTTTCAACGCGTTCCCGAAGAGCAAAAGGGACATCACGTTCACGATTGAAGACAGGTTTCACCCCCTCTCTGAGTTGCAGTTTTACTTCAATATTGGGAACGCATCCAATTTTTTCTTCAAAGATTGTACTATACTGATGTAAAATATCCTGAATTGACTGCACTGAGTTGACAGATTCAGTGTGAAGTGATTGATTTGTGTCCTTGTCAATTTCCTTCAGATCAAGGCCGAGGCCCCTGATCCAAACACGACCAAGCAATGCGGCATGACCTTGCGGAACTACAAAAAGATCTGCAACAATTTCTTTCCCTTTGTATGATACTGTGACAACAATTTTTCCTCTGGGTTTGATAACATGATCAGAATATGATCGAAAACAGACATTTGTTGGCTGCAATGGCAAACCAAGACCCAAGGTTGAACATTCGTTCTCTGAGATGAGTGAATATTTTGCTCCCGTGTCGACTTCAAATCTTTGTGATTTATTGTTGAGTTTAACACTGATAAAATATTTATCTGATTCTTGTCCTACTTCAAAGAGATCTTCGATGCATTCCAGTTGTCCTATCCCGAAATTGGTTTCAGGGTGGTCATGCAAGTTGTCATCTATGTTCTCAGTTGCAATGTTGTGTGTATTTGACTGTTGAAGAAGTGTAGTGATACAAACTTTTGCAACATGTCCCACTTTCCTACATGACCTACATTTAAGAGAGTTTCTGTTTGTGCGACAATCTCTTGACCTGTGGTTTGAATTTCCACAATTCAGGCATAATCCATCAATACCTAGTGCTCTATAATTGACAGAACTACGGCGGCCCCTGGACTGTGAACGTGAGTGAGAGCCTGGGCTAGGCTGTTGAACAAAACGTGACTGAGTATCACTGCTATATTGATTCCTACTTCGGTCATTATATGAACTTGTGGCTTTTGTTACTTTGTTTGTGTCCTCTATAGTGTCTGACGGTGCAGTGAGCTGTTTTGACAGCTGATTACTCTCATACCGCGATGCTTCCAAGGCTATAGCCTTCTTCAGGAGATCATCAAATTTCGTGTCATTAGACTGGAGAAGTTTCTCTCTGATCCAATTATCTCGCAAGCCACGTATAAATTGTGCACGAAGAAAAACATCCGCGATTGAAATTCTGGCGTCACATGTACACTGAATATAAAAGTCACAGTCTAGTAAGTGGCTTCTAAGAGTGGCAACAAATCCTGCAATATTTTGACTTTCTCTTTGATTGACGTTCAAAAAATAGTGTTGGGAAACTACGGTTGAGACTTGGGGTGACAGTATTTGCTTGAAATGCTTTACTAGGTCATTATAACCAAGAGACTTGATTGGTTTATCAGGGCCTAAAAATGCAGAGAGATTGTTATAATGAATTGCCCCTATTGATGTACACAAGAGCTGAGCTTTCTTTGTTGGATCGGTGGCATTGTTGAAGTTTGCGTAATTTTCAAATCGTTCTAAATACGACACGAATTTTTCCTTTTCAGAATCAAATTTTTCAAAAGGTGTGATGTTAGTGGCTTGTGGGGTTGTGACGGGCTGGTGAGCTTGATACCTTTCAAGTAACTTCTCTTGAGAATCAGTAAAAATGTTCAGTAATTGTTGAAACTGATTTGCGTCCATCTTGACGGAACTTAGAAATAATTTTAAAAGTCACAGTTCAAATATAATAAAATGTTTCAAGATAACAGATTTAAAACACACTGGGTAGTGATCGATGACCGAATATTGTCCTGGGCTTGAGAGAAAAAAAAAAACAACATTGCATAACCTCAAAGTTCGAACTGCGTATTAAGTTCTTGGTGCACTCCTCCTTCGTTGTACCATGTATTATGATGTCGTCAAAATAAGCTTCAGCTTTTGGAAGACCATGAAGGATCTGTGATAATATCCTATTAAATTCTGAGGGGGCAGTTTTGATGCCAAAACTCAGTCGGTGCATCCTGAAGGTTCCTTTGTGAGTGGATATAGTTTGAATCATACTACCTTCTTCATCAACCTTCAGATGTAGATATGCCTTGTATAAGTCTAACTTGCAGAAAAATTTTGAGTTTCTAAGACTATGTAGAACATCATTAACTGGTCTTATGGGATGGTTTGCAGAAATCAACCTTGAATTTACTCCACATTTGTAGTCAACACATAACCTAACTCCCCCATCTGGTTTTGGGATAACAACAAGAGGCGATCCCCAATCACTTAAAGCTGTGGGAGAAATAACTCCTTCTGATTCCAATGAAGCGAGTTCCTTTTCAACGCGTTCCCGAAGAGCAAAAGGGACATCACGTTCACGATTGAAGACAGGTTTCACCCCCTCTCTGAGTTGCAGTTTTACTTCAATATTGGGAACGCATCCAATTTTTTTCCACCTTCAAACCTCCTTCTAATAGTAAGGTCATCAGCCCCACTCAGAGAGTACTAAGGTCACATGCCTTTTCTACCAATATTCGGTCTTCCAATCAAGTACAAGCTTGTGTTTTGTGTCAACAACCACAAAACTTGTACCAATGCGCTCAATTCAAATCTTTATCTGTGGATGAAAGACGCAAATTAATTACCACCCACAAGCACTGCTTTAATTGTCTATCAGCGACACATATGATAAGCAATTGTCGTTCTGAACGGTTATGTTTTCACTGTAAAGCAAAGCATCATACTCTCCTGCATAGGCATGAAAGATTGCGGTCATCAGCAACCAATAGTTCATCCGCTAAATCTAATTCTGAGACTTTGCCTAATAACGCTCAGTCTTTTACTCAAAGCTCTGTTTCGTTCAGTAAAACTCAAGTTTTATTGTCCACTGTCCAAATTCTAGTGAAGAATGTTCACGGAAAATGGGTTTCTGTAAGGGGATTGTTAGATAATGCTGCAACTAACAATTTTATCAGTGAATCGCTAGTTCGCAAG
This sequence comes from Meconema thalassinum, assembly GCA_946902985.2. Classification (NCBI taxonomy): domain Eukaryota; kingdom Metazoa; phylum Arthropoda; class Insecta; order Orthoptera; family Tettigoniidae; genus Meconema; species Meconema thalassinum. The sequence continues at coordinate 348,998,607 of OX336390.1, forward strand.
TTAGGTCTACAAATATGCCCTACTTCTATAGAAGTTACAGGAATTAATGGTTCCAAATCGCAATCTCTGAGTTATGCTAAAGTGGATGTAAAAGATTCCAATAATCTTGGCATTCATTTAAATTTAGATTTTTTAATTATAAATTCCATAGGTAATGACACCCCCATTACTTCCTTTCAAGTCCAGGGTTGGAATATTCCGCATCATTTACAACTTGCAGATCCGAATTTCAACAGAGCTTCATCTGTAGAAATTCTTTTAAGTGCCAGCATTTTTTGGCAATGTTTACATCCGGAAAAGGTTAAAGTTGGCCGTGATGTTTTCTTTCGTAGAACTGATTTTGGTTGGATTGCCACTGGGCAAATATACCGCAACCCCGTTCAACAAAAATCTCATTGTTATTTTGTTGGTGCTGATTTAAATCAAGAATTAATTAAGTTCTGGGACATTGAGGATATTCAAGTCGCCTCACCTCATTCTCTCAATAATGAGATCTGTGAAACACACTACGTAGAAACCACTGTTCGCACTACTGAAGGCAGATTCGTGGTTACTCTTCCTCGCATTTTTAACCCCCCTGTTATTACAGAATCACATTCCAGAGCTCTAAAAGCTTTATTCGCAATTGAAAATCGCTTTAAAAAAGATGCTCTCTTAAAAACTCAGTATACTTCCTTCATGGAAGAATACGAATCAGCGAATCACATGGAAGTAGTTCCAAAATCTGAAGAAATTAGTAATTCTCCTAAAGAAATAGTATATCTTAATCATCATCCGGTTTGGAAAAATTCTTCCACCCGAGAACAGATAAGTGTGGTTTTTAATGGGTCATCTCCAGATGCTAATGGTGTTTCTCTCAATGACACTCTGCATTCTGGACCCGCTATTCAGACAGATCTTACTTCAGTTTTACTTAACTTTCGTCTATTCCCCATTGCTGTTCTTGCTGACATCAAGCAAATGTATAGGCAAATTCTAGTAAATTCAGAACAACGTGATTTGCAAAGAATTTTGTGGCGAGACGACAATGCAAAACCTATAAAAATATTTCGTTTAAGAACAGTGACATACGGTCTTAAGCCGTCTGCTTTTCTCGCAATACGATCTCTTCACATGTTGGCCGAACAAGATGGTCATCTTTTTCATCCTCTAGCTTCTGAAGTTTTGAAAACTGCATTTTATGTAGATGATTTTCTGTATTCCTTTCCTAGTATCTCTGACGCACTTCTTGTTTGTGAAGATTTAAACTCTCTTCTTTCCGGTGGTGGGTTTACCCTTCATAAGTGGAACTCGAACTCAACCGAATTTTTATCTAACTTTTCACAAGTAACTCCTGTTGACAAATGTGTTGCGCTTCCTACTGAGGAATCAGCTATTAAAACCTTGGGTGTTTTTTGGTCTCCTTCTTCAGATACCTTTTCCTATCAGGTACACTTATCTGAGTTTCACCCTCGAACGAAAAGGCAATTATTATCGGAAATAGCAAGAGTTTTTGATCCATTGCAGTACATTGCTCCGGTGGTTATTACTGCAAAAATTTTCTTGCAAAAACTTTGGTTATTGAAAATTGGTTGGGATGAAAAGGTACCCTCCCCCCTTTTGGATGAGTGGTTGAAATACCGCAAGAGTTTGTTAGATCTTTCTCAAATTTCTATTCCTCGCACTTTAATTTCCGACATTTCATGTCAGTATTTCGATTTGCACGTATTTGCAGATAGTTCTGAAAAGGCATACGGTTGCTGCGCCTACTTAGTAGGCCGCCCTTCCAATACTTTACCCGGATTTTCCAATTTAATTTGTGCAAAATCAAAGGTAGCCCCACTCAAATCCATATCTTTGCCTAGATTGGAATTATGTTCTGCTGTAATGGCTGTGGAATTAGCCAGCAAATTAAAAATCAGTTTAAATTTGAAATTTTCGACCACATGGTTTTGGAGTGATTCTTCCATCGTGTTAGCTTGGCTTTCAAAACCTTCTTCGCATTGGACCACTTTTGTGGCTAATCGCGTTTCTAAAATACAAGAGTTGTCTCATTTTGACCAATGGAATCATGTTCCGGGGAAAGAAAACCCCGCTGATATAATTTCACGTGGCTGTTTGCCCAAGAAATTAATTTCTCTTAAACTATACTGGAATGGTCTGGCGTGGCTCAGTCAGGATTTTTCTTGTTGGCCTCGTTCATCTAATCCGCTCGCAGAAGATGTTCCTGATGCTCGCATTGTTACCGCTTCCCTTTTTCTAACTTCTATTGCTACTAGTCTTTTTCAGTGTTACTCTTCATTTAATAAATTAATTCGGGTGGTAGCATATTTATTTCGATGGAAATTTCTTGTTCTTGATGATCCTGTGAAGCCGCAACCCTTTCTCACTAAAATGGAATTGGAATTTGCTACTCGTAGAATCTTGTTTCTTATGCAACAAGAAGTATTCTTTCTTGAGTATCAGACGCTTTTAAGCAAAAAAGCTTTACCAAAGTCTAGTAGGCTGTTACCTCTCACCCCTTTTTTGGACCAAGATGGATTAATAAGAGTGGGGGGCAGGCTAGAAAATTCTAGTTACTCAGATGAGAAAAAACATCCCATTATTCTTCTTTCTAGACATCCTATTACTACTCTCATCGTAAAGAAATTTCATTATCAGAATTTGCACGCTGGCACCCGCACTTTGCTTTGTTTAATTCGCGAGCAATATTGGCTCATTAACGGTGTTCATGAAGTTTCTTCTGTTATTCGGAAATGTATACCTTGTTTCAAATCCAAGCCCCCGCCAATCACGCAAATTATGGGAAACTTGCCATATTTTCGTTCCGAACCTAGTAAGCCTTTCGCCCTGACGGGTATCGATTATGCCGGTCCTTATGTCTATCAAGTTAATTCCCCTTTATCTAAGCGAAAGTTGTTAGGTAAACTTTATATTTCTTTATTTGTGTGCATGGTGACAGGAGCCATTCACCTTGAGTTGGTTACAAGTGCTTCTACTCCTTATTTTATAGCAGCCTTTTCTAGATTTGCCTCTAGAAGGGGTGTTCCTTCTGAGGTTTTCTCAGATAACGCAAAAATTTTTGTTAGTACTTTTGATCTTTGGAAAACTGCACTTACCTCTCCTTCTGCTAAGGAACAGTTTTCTAATTTTTCTCATGCTAAGGGATTCAAATGGCATTTCACTCCCCCTTACGCCCCCATCATGGTGGTCGTTGGGAATCTTGCATAAAGCTCACGAAGAGACAGCTGAAGAAAACCCTTGGTTCAGCCATCCTTTCCTATGAGGAATTTAATTCCTTAATTATTCAGGTTGAGGGTATCGTAAATTCTAGGCCGCTCACGCCTTTGTCTAACGATCCTAAAGATCTTCTTCCGTTAACACCTGGCCATTTTTAATAGGCTGTTCTTTAGCTTCTACGCCTCCTTTGCTGAGTCGACGCTGTGATCTCAGGTTGCCTATTTTCTGGAGAAAGTTAGACTCTTTGCGAAACTCCTTTTGGCGCCGTTGGAAGCTGGAGTATCTCGGCTCACTTAACAGAAGAGAGAAGTGGCGGCTTTCCCAGCCTGATGTGCGAGTGGGAGATATGGTTCTTTTGCGAGATCCAAGTCCCCCTCTCGTATGGAATATTGGTAGGGTAACTCACTGCCATTTGGGTCGTGATAATCATGTGAGAGTTGTAGATGTTCTCACTAGTAAGGGTGTCTATACTAGACCAATTTCTATGGTTGCTATCTTGCCTGTTGAGGCTTAGTGTCATCTTCTTTATTGTTGTTCACGTTTTTGTAACTGATTCTATGATTGTTTTCTTTCGGGGGTCTCGGAGCATGATCACTTTCGTGATGTTCATAGTGCGTTTTTCTTTTGTGCCGCATTTGTCAGTTAAATGCTTTTGAGACCACCGAACGAAAACTTATGTACTTATTCATTTCTGTTAACATTATAATGTTTATTACTAGTGTTTAATCTCTCTCTATATATATCTAAGACTCTTACCTCAGCCTGTTAAAGGTCATGCGCCTCCAGCATACGCTCGCATACTGAAAAGGGTGTCGACTTGCTTGATGCCTTCCTGTATGACTGACGTCACAGCTTGCCCTGGCCAATCATCGCCCGCCAGCCTGGCTTCCAGACGTTTCTATGATGTTATTATTTAAGTGGCGGCGTTTTGCTCTCCATCAGCATTCCTTCTTCAAACCTTCTACGGTCTTCTTCAACTAGCGAGAGGCATTCGTGCCTTCCGCCCTTCTCCGGGGCCTTCTAAACTTCGGGCCTAATCTGCATTTATGATTGAAACTACCAGGAAACGCAACAGCAGAGAGCTTCAGCACTGAGAAAGTGCATTCTACATTTTACTTCAAACCGCAAGAAGCTGCATCAAATCGCAGTTCTAAAATGCCATGTTATTTGGCATTCAAGAAATAACATCTAAACCTAACGATGTTAAACCATGTACAGCGCTGGTGAAGAAGAAGAAGAAGAAGAAGAAGAAGAAGAAGAAGAAGAAGATCGCCCTGGCGCAGTTATTTTCCTGATGCTGGACATCTCAAATTCTACTACCAAAAAATCAAGTGTTGGCCACGGCAGTCTCCGTCAGCATGCTTCTAGTCATCGCCACTAAAGATAAGTTTGTGCCTTTTTTATTATTATCTTAATCATCTTCGTTTTAAGTGTTTGCTAGCAAGTGCAAGAATATTAAATTTGTGTGTGCATCAAGCAGAATGAACTTTTGAATAATAGCACATGGCTGTGCCAACCTAAATAAAATTAATGAACATTTGAAATTGCCCCAGGCGGGCCAGCATAACTAATTTTTTAATTAAGGCTTATTTATTAATGTGTTTGCAAGTTTCACCATAAAAATAAAAGTATTGTATTTACTCTCAATGTTCAGTCTAGTATTGAAAGAACCAGGCCGCATTTCCTTAGCCCAATCCTTTCAGTCTAATCTTCTCTTAAGGAAGTTATTTTGTCCAGGCCTTAAGCCTGATGCTGTCCTCCCGTTTATGTTGATGAATTTGGGCTGTTCTTCACATAACCAACTTGTTTTAAATCTCCCCCGTTTATTAATGTGAGTTTATCTTTAAACGACCTCCAATGTACAACACGTTAGGCATCTCTCGGTTTTCTTATCTTTATAACCTGATTTATTTTTATACTTGTATTTACTTTGTTTTTATATTATGTGTACCTTTTTCCTGCCCCCATCATCCCTCATTCTACCATTTCATGCGCTACTCACGTCCCCCTTTTCTATGTCTTGTTCATTGATATTAAATTTTATCCAGTCTCTACTTCAAAAGTGTAGTCATTGGTGTCCCGTATAACAAGACTAACGCCGGATTACCCGTTGTGTGGAGGGCTGGGTTTGGTACTCATCGGCCAATGTGGTCTACAACCTAACAGACCTTGCTTGCTCTGCTAAGTATATTTTGGGGTTAACATAACCTGTCTTTCCTTAGGGGAGTATTTCAGCCCTGTTGAGTGCTGACCAACCAAGCTTACGTTCTTGTCCACAATGGTAGTAGGATAGGAGTAACCTCATCAAGTAATGGAAATATGCTACTTCGATAATCAAATGAAATAATGTTTTCCAAAACAAATAAAATATATAATATATTCCTAAGAATTCTCAAGGTACAGATGCCAATAGGCGGAAATAGTAGTTGATCAAAAATTCATTCATGGCGGGCGAACAATAGAAGTGGGCGTGGCATCTTGGACGCAAAACCAAACATGATTAGGCACCTCAGGCTATCGAAAATCCGAAAATTAGGTAGAACACGGTATTTAGATATTGAAATATATCTTCCAAGTTTGCGTCAAATCACAACGCATAATAAAATTTTAACTACTTTGGTAGTTTAGAAATCATCATGAACAAACAACGTACGATCGTCCTTCGTGCATTTGTGCATTGCAAAATCAAGCCAAACCGAATTTATGTAGCTTGCGCAAGAGAAATTATTTCAAACCTCAATAAAATCAAGCACCAATAAAATATCAATATTGTAATCAAATTAAATCACTAGATTTCCACAAATTGACTGGAGCCCGATAACTAACGTCGAAGTTACTTAAAACATAGTTCCCAATCGGCACTCAGAAATCGCCGAAAAACATTAATTAAAGTTTTAGAAGAAATAATTATTAAAACGACGCGTCGACAAATAAAAATAGAGTTAATAGTATTAATCTTCATTACCTTCGGTCTTGGTAGCCGAGGCTCTACGAGCCAAGGCTCGACACTTCTGCCCGTGCTAAAGCCCCATCATGGAATGACAATGATATAGCTTTTGTCCAACCCACAACACTGAGTTCCTGGGCGCGCATGCGCACATCATCCATAAACCACCAATCAGCTTACAGTGGCGACAAGATGAAATGAAACAAATGAAGACACATACCCGTCTTCACATGTTACCAAAACATTTTATCTGGACAAGGCCATATCTATACGGGAAACAAACAGTTCCCACTACGTTTATGTTGGCGATGAATTTACCTTAAAACGGATTTCGAAGCCTTTGGTTAAAACCTACCTTTGACAATAGCCAAGGTCTCCCCACATACAGGACAGCTCACTTCACAATAACATGCAACATACAAGGTACAGAACATCACAATAAAGATACAACGATTTCAATTACATGCAACTTCAAACATCGACATGCACTATTACGTTTCCAAATAATTTCAGTGTCATGCAGTGGCAATAGTCTACTGGCATGCATTTTTAAATTCTTTTAAGGGGCAGCTAATCATTCTTTATTTCTTCTTTTTCTTAAACGGGGGTTTAAAATTAAAATCTTGAAGTAAGCAACGAAGCTTTTTGACGAGATACGACGACGGCCGACGGGACACGAGGGTTCCCGACGGACCACGGAGAGGGCCGACAGCAGAGTTTGAAGATTGTGTCATTTTCAATTGGCACAATTGGATGGTAGGTGCTCCATCTAGTTCGGAATGTGTTAAAGAGCTCGATAAGGTCTCTATGTCCGCGTCCTAATAACATCTGCACGCCTCTCAGTGATAATTCCCTCACAGGTATGCGACAAACCTTAAAACAGTCGCTGCACGACTGCATCAGTACTTCCATGAACCAGGAGCTTCGGATGGAAGACGTCACAATCTACAAATCGATTATGTCTGCTTGACACGTGAGAAGCCGTCTTTGCACGTCGTGAACGTGAAGACGCAGTTTTTGGGTAAATTGGCGATATTTAGAGCTACAGTGAAATTTACGAGTTATAGCTAACTGTTAGGATAAGTGAAATTCCTCATTTTAAGTGAGAAGTGTAATTTTTGCGAACTGTGAAAACTTTGCCTGACCACGAGGTTAATCGAAAAAAGCCACGAGGCGTAGAAAAATTATAATTTACTTCAGAACGGTGAACGCTCAGTTTTGTGACAAATCCTGCTAGTAAAATAGTTTTTAACATTTTTATGGTGACATTTTGGAAGTGATTTACGAAGGATCACCTTAGATCCTGGTTCCAAGTTTAGATTCAGTGAGCAAACGCCACACATTCATTTATTAGAGTCTGTGGCAGACACCAGAGCCATTTTTGTAACAGTCTGCAACGTGTAAATTCAGTGCTATTTGAATTGCCAGTAGTATATGTTCATTCAGTGATACAACTTCATTAATGATGGAAACCTTCATAAAACACCACTTGGAGGCACATCAGACCATTGATAAGATGTCAAGGATACAGTAGACACTAATGTTGAGAAGATCGCTGAGAATCTATTCTCAAGATGAGGAAACGTAAACGGTGGAAATTGGGAAAACATGGATATGAACGTGGAATATGTTCACAGGCACCATGAATCCAGAACGCCGAACATGTGAGTTTCAACATGACATTCTATCCTGTTAAAGGCTTTTCTTCAGTTGACTGGGTGAAAACCACACTCATAACACCCAATTAGGCAGGGCATGTCTAGTCTACGCTAATCTGTATTTTTTCTTATCCTTTATTTGAGCCCTGGTCCGAACCATTGACTTGTGGAATACACTGTGGCATGGGCGCCCGCAGGATTTTTTTCCAGAGGGGGGCCAAGTTATAATTTTCATTTCATTACCACCCCCCTCCCCCAATTTTCGTTTCATTTCTTACTTGCTTCGTGAAATTCATTACTTGAATGGTCCGAAACCGTCGGCTGCTTTATGGCAAGATTGGGAGGAATATATATATATATTTAGTTCACAGTTTTTGTGCATGGAAGTTCGCATTTCTTCTTTTGTGATTCATTGTCATAATGTTCAGTTCTTAAAAACAGGTAAAAATAGTGGTATCACCATGTATCGACATTAATATAAAATCAAGCAGTTCATTAATTAATTCAGTTCGCCTATTTTCTTAATACGGCAACTGGAGGACATATTATTTTCAGATATTTTCAAATTACTGAGTTTAAATAAAATGTGGAAATATCGCTACATATGAATCTGCCTAACAATTCAAATAGCCCCGTTTCCAAATAGCTAGTTTGTACTGGCCGTTACAGCGGATCCATCACGTTTTTCCTCTTCTTAACAAGCTATCAGGAATACTTCGCATTGCTCTTCTTAGCAGGTAATGAATTGTGTGCCAAGTGGTAAAATCGTATTGTACGTTACTCGTACTTGTAACGCCCATGGTTTTAGCAAATTTTTGTTTTAGAAAGAAAATATTTCATTTGATTTTTGCTGACTGTTAAGTAAATGTACCTAGGTATAAAAAAACTCACTAAATCATGTACTTCTTACTTAGTCGCTTTGATAACGACAAACATCGCAGGATCATTTAACTATTATACATTTGTACTTAACAGGGGCGTATATAGAGTTTTATTTTGGGGGGTGCCCAACCGAGGGTTAGAGGGCATGGTATAGACCCCAAAGTATAGGGGTCCGGGGTTCTCCCCGGGAAACTTTTATATAATTTGGTGCAAAATGATGAGTTTTAAGGCTATCTGGCATCACTTTTTCAACCAATTTGTTGTGATGCTTTATGTTTGGTTAATGTCAAACACAACTGGGACCATTTTATGTTACTTCTAATTAATACAATCATCTTGGTCACTTGATGATGTTTACATGGAAAGAATTAACATGACTGTTTTTATTTACAACTATAATATAAAGTCAAGTTTTCTTGAAGCATTACCAAATCGGTTTATAACTTTATCGTCAGTGATGTATGTCTCTGTAATAATGCTAGACCGTTGAGTCTGTTTCCAGAAGTAGAATTTCTTAAGTATGTTTTCAACCAATTCAAACTCCGTTTGGCAGTACCGGTAGCCACAGAGAGGGGAAAATTTGCCAAAAGATTGATAAGGGTATAAAAGTTAGGGAAAAAGCTTTTCACACGCTTCAAGGGCACCTGTTGCTGTTCTTGGTAGGTTCATAAGAATACGAGGTTATGTTGTTACACATAAGATCAGTGCAAACTGATTGTCACATTGTTTACATCGCTCTACCGTCGCCTTGCCTTGCAACGTTGCCATATGTTGCTTAGTAATGTACCCGATATTTAATTGAGGCTATCAGCTACGCCAGCTGTAGTTGAGTTTTGTTGCTTAGAAGAAAAGATTGCGCTGAGATCGAGCCAGTGACGATGAGGGTAGATGACGTAGAAGACTATGGGAGAAGAAGTCACTACCCCTCAAACGCACGGAATCACGGGAGAAGTACTGGATATTTATGGAGATTAATTGGAAATGACGTATTATTTAACCTCAGAAGAGAAAGGAATTATATTGAATATTAATGATATTAATATTAGAAAAGGTGGATAACTCCTTATTTGTGAGTAATGGCTTCATAACAGAAGATATGGGCCGAGGATAAATATCTAACGTCATAGAACAAAGGTAGGGGCTACCCTCACAACAGCTGAGGGGTGGCGAGCCACGTGTTTAGCGAGGAGAGCTGTCGCAGCACAGTGAAACGAGGAATCAGTCTACTACATTCTGCTCTAGTGTCTATTACATTCTGATCTGATAGCATGTCGAAAGTATTACAGTATACAATACAGTGCAGTGCAGTAATTATCACCATTCTGGCAGGTTCACTTCGTAAAGTTAGCATTGTGTAACTTTGGGAGCATGGCCGAGTCGAGCAGGCTGACCGGAGATTGTATCGCGATGGCTGTGAGCAGGGCGAAGGCGGCCGGTGATAGGAAACAGCATAGTTTTGAACAGTGGAGTTGCGTTAGCATGTGTTTCAAATAGCAACGCATTTACCAGCTCATAATCAACAGCAGAAATAAGCAGCATTTCATTGGGAATAACGAACATTATTGCAGCAGTATTCACAGAAAATAGGCTTATACAACATGGGTAAAATGAGGCTAGTGATTAATTTCGTGTTACACACAGATAGTGAAGCAGGAAATGTCATGTATTGGGCGACATTTTGTGACAGTTTGTGGTCACGTTGTGGAACATTGCAGTCGACATTTTCACGTTCATGATATTTGGACTTAGACTGTCAGCAGTTCAGATACTTATTGCATTTACAGTTCATACACTCTCAACTGATAACCAAATGGACTTTGAAGTTATTTCACCGATATTATGGCGTATAAAAATGATGTGTTTCAGCATCGCATATTTTAAGCGACCATGGGGCAGCTTACACATTGCTGCGTTATGCAAAATGGGACAATGGATGTCATGAACATTATACAGTCGTGAGGTGTTCACTAAATGACTTTAGTTCATGAACAATTACGGAAATAATTACCACGTCGAACACAGATACAGGGTGTCTGGGAAACATGCTTACATTCTGAATATTTTTTTTCTCTTAATGCAATTCAACCACAGTGGATGAGAACATTGTTAGCGAATGCCAATCGACAATTTTACATCGAACAGTGGCGTAACACATCTGAGAATAGAATGGGGTGCCCATTCTAACTGAACTTTGTGGGGATTATTGGACAATATCCGTGATGGATATCCTTCATTCTACCATATGGGGCTAGGCGCATGAAGAGACGTGATGGCAGCGCAAAGTGACGGATTAGATTCCTACCGAGAAGAGTGACTACATCGTGATGTGCGTTTGGACGGGGCCAAATGCATTTCCAGTGGCAAATACGACGATTTCGCCGCTCTTTCGAGAAATCTGTTGCGTACAATTGGATTATCGCCGATCTTGGAATACATTCTATTAAACATCTGGAATATGAAGGTATTGTGAGAGCTATGACATTACTGATATGATTTTCTAACATGACACTGGGCACACTTGTATATCTTCAGGAATGTTTTTTTACGGCATGGCTTGATTATTTTCTTACTTCATCTTGAGGAGTTTGCTAAAATATGGTGTTACCATATGAGATGGCAGACACATTTATCCGACTCTTTCGCTATTTATTGATTTTATTAGGCAGGATTTTGATCTTCATTTTTTCTTGAAGTGATAGTATTTTTGATCATGGTGATTTTATCGAGTATTCCGAAACTCGAGACCTGCAGTCGGATAGTTTAGATTTTAGTCAGCTTATTGCATACTAGCGAGTATGTGAGATTTATCAGCAGGGATTTTTCTTTATTGGATTGTTTTTGAGATGTGGAATTTAATTCGCTCTAGCGAATCAGTATCACTTTTATGTGACAAGTAGAATATTGTTGATTCCAATCATGTGCACTCACTCATTAATCTACGAAGACGGGGCCTGTTACTTTAAGTAGTTGTGTGGTGTTGATCGCCTGACCTGTCAAAATAGGAATTTATCATCTTAGTCTACGAAGACGGGGCCTGCTACTTCAGTAGCTGTGTGGTGTTGAACGCCTTACCCGTCGCTTAGGATTACCATATTATCATCCGAGTGCAATTGTGATAGTAAGAGAATTAAACAATGATTTACCAGTCAAAAAATTAGTTGATCTTTGTTAGATAATTTAGAAATAAATGTCAGCAGGGTTACATTTTGTAATTCTTGTATTGCCAATCCAATAGTTTGTTGCATTACTCTTTTGAGAGTACAGTCATTTAATATGTAATATTTGATACTCTTTTGTGAGTGAGTTTATACCTTTGATAAAGATTTCAAGTAATTGAGTCTTTTAAGACGAGTTCTTTCTTATTAAAAATTTATTACAGGCAGATGATGAACAGATATTATGAATATGAGTTAATGTAACACGTTGGTGTTCTTTTCGAAGTAAATTTTGAGGATCTTAACAGAGATTTTATACTCTGGATTAAAATAAATCTTGGATTAGATTACGATTACTTGGGTAATTTTTGTCATTGTTTAAGAAGTTGGCTGGACATGATAATACTGACTACAATTCTTGTAGGTCATTTTCGTCAACCGTCTGAAACCAGTGGCTCATTTGTGGATCATTCTGTATGATGAGTTAATGTATATTTTTGGCCAAGTTTGTGAAGTTGCCAAAGAGAGGTTTATAATATTGCCAATGTGAGTTATTGATGCAGACATGAGGTCGTCGAACCCAGTCTAGTATATATTTGAAGTTCATGCTGTGAGCTGAATAATTGTGGTATAATGTGAAATAATAATGGTGTTCAAATGTGAGATTTGATGAAGTGAATTTAAGTGATAAAGTTTTGGATGATGAGATCCAATGTGATTTAGTGAAGGCAACGTATTTTTGGCATGGCAATCGAGAGTATTAAGGGTATAGCCTGGAACTGGTGGATTTTTGGGGCAACGTTCGGTAACCGATCTTAAATATTTTCTGGAAGTTTTATAATCCAAGATTCTCTAATAATAATAATAATAATAATAATAATAATAATTTATAAAATTATTATCTGAAGTTTAAACATATTGATGATCTGACCTGATAATAAAAATTAATAATAATTAATTAAATAAATTGATGAATAGATGAATAAAATGATAATTAATTAAAGGAGCTGATAATTACAATAAAATAACAATAAATTTAAATAAGCTGATAACTATAATGAATTTGATAAGTTGAAATAAATTTAAATAAGCTGAGAACTCTATTAAAATTTAAATAAGATGATTATAGTAAATTTAAATAAGCTGATGACTATACAAATAATTTAAATGAATGGATTGAAATACATTAAATTAAATAAGATGTTGAAAGTAAATCAAATTGAATGAGATGATTTGCAGATGATTTAATGAGATGATGAATACAATAATTATTTGAATGATCTGATGATAAGGAAATTAATAATTCTGATTTGAATAGAACAGATAGCCGATGTGAGGACCAGTTAATAATTTTTCTATGGATGATGATGATGATGATGATGATGATGATGACAGATGATTAGAACAGAATTGTGATTCACAACCGAGTCGTTGTTAGAAGTGGTGTAAATAACGTGTACAAATTTATTATTAATCTTAAGAGTGATTATTAGGATTCCAACGTTTGGAACAGTGACATTCAAGCCATTTATGAATGATTAAATATATGTTAGTGTTGATATAAAATTTGTTGTGTGATAGAACGTTCAATCTGTAATTGAAATTCACGTGTCTGATGTTATCTGAAACAAAGATAGGTCTCAGGGCTCACAAAATGTCAGTGACGAAAAGACATAGTGCTACGGTGACCCTGAGGGCACAAGAGAACTTGAACCATTTTTATTTTTTGCACGTGAATATTTTCTTTTGAAGCAGTGCGGATATGGTATGATTTGAGAGAACATTAACATCCTAACTATTATACTCTACCATACTCCTAGGCAGGAATTTATTTTGTTTCTATCTGACCACTCAAGTTTAAATAAACTTTATTTTATTCTAAGTTGTGATCTCATGATGATGTGTTTTCCCAATCCTTTCCTTTGTCATACTTAAGGCTTAACCAGGAAGGATGTGGTTTGCTAGGTATTCAGTTGATGGCGCAATTTTTATTTGATATTCTGATTAACTTTAAGCCCGTAACGACCCGGGATATTTTATCTCGTGTTACCCTCTGCTTTTGTGATATTTCAACTGAATTTCCGACACATTCCTTATTTTATTTTGTGTTTACTTCAACTCTACCTGTCCTGGGATGCCACGTATGCGATGTAATAGCAGATGGGTCATTGCATGCCTCGGACGAACGGGTACAGTAACAATAGTATATGATAAGTACATTCGTTTTTAAAGTTTTAATTCATTAACAAATATTATATGTGACAAAACTTCGGGGGGGGGGGGGGCAGGCACCCGCACCCCACCCTTATATACGCCCCTGGTACTTAACTCAAGGAACATTTATGTGACATTCTTAAGAGCCTGCCAATGATGTCTGTTCTGTAATTTTCTTCTTTCAGAAGCATACCATTATCAGTCCCCCATTGAACTTTGGCTTTATTACCTAATTGATCTATATTGAATTATAACTTTCTGTCGGTCAATGCGACTATAAATCCAATTAAATTAGGATTAAGATGAGTTTCTCCGCTCATATAAGTAGGCTACATGTTGCGCATCGATAATTGCCTTGCAAGAAGATTCCATTGGAATCATATAGCCTACAACATTACGAAGTCTATCACTATTGAATTTACCATTTTGTCTCAACTGATTTACCGTCTACATTCGATTGCGAGTGCGAATCTCAGTCACTTTGATAACGGCACAAAAACACCGCAGAACTATTTAACTATTAAGATGGTATATTGGCTTTCACGGCCAGTGAATTAAAACTCAGCAATGTTTCTAGGTTTGTGCCGGGGACACCAAGAGCCCCCTGATGAGCCAGCTTGGTGTCTTAGGCGAAACCCCACAAAAGACACGGCACAGACCTAGAAAATTGCTGAGTATTTAACTATTAGCCTGTAAATTGCTTCGATCGTAGAAGATTTAACACTACAGGTTATGAATCTACAACAATGGTAGATTGCTGTTTATTTGTAGCAATAATTGCTCTGTTCTCAAGAAATAGACCACAGTACTATGGCACACCTTGAATAAAAATATACGGCATTTCGCAGCACAAATAACGATCTCAGTAAGGCAGAACGACGCAAAATTAAACGAGTGTACAACACAGTCAAGCGTCCTGAAGCCCCTGAAAAAAAAAAAAAAAAAAAAAATGCTAGCCCAGACTTGAAATATGTAGATTAATTAAAGTTTTCTTACCATATGGGGCTGTTTCTTCACTGAGCGTGTATTTAACTATGAGTGGCAAACACTATAAATATGTGTTAAGTAAAAATACAAATTGAAAAAAACTTAATACTGTGCCCGATCGAGGGGTGCAGGGTTCGAACCTACGTTATTACAAATCGAGAAATGTAAAATAGTTGTAAGACTTTCAGTTACGCATAAGCTAGCCATGAGGAAATATGAAGTGATTCAGGCAATGACGCAGAGCATTGACAGCCTTATCTGAAGTCACAAGATGCAAGCCGTCTATGATTCACGAGTACAGTCATGCTGTGAGGAAACGATCAGAGCAGGTAGTGAGCCATGTTTAACATCTCTCTTTCCTTTATTTTCTTTGGCGGCCGTCCCGGTTGACTCAGACGCCATGTGAGATACTTTCTGTCCGGACGTGCCTTGAGGCTCTCCGCCTTATTATTTAAAATGTAATGTTTTTCCTTTTTATTTAACATGGTTATTATGCCGAAGCCTTCCATTTATTCATGTAAGTAACACATCTAACCTTGTGTCCACTATTCTCATTTCCTAAATTTAACTTTTCTTTTTGGTCTTCGTCGTGTGCTTGGATTTGCTGTGGAACCAATCGAAATGGCGGTCTCCTGTTTCTTTTAGTTTGAGTCTACGGTTTAACCTTTTATTTGTACCGTAAAATATATCTGCGTGTGATTTTGTGAGTGTATGTTTTTCTTGCTGCCAGGTGCATTGATGCTGTTTTATTTGGGCATATCTTCGAATGGGTCTCCCGTTGTTTGTGGACGTTGGCGTTTCGACCATTCTCCCAACACGAGGCATGACACCATATATTTTAGCCCTTATGTATTCCCTTCATTCCATGCTTCGTGCAACTGAATCACGGCGGTAACTTTATGTAGGCCTTACCGTATTCAGCTCGAACTCGGAACGTAAGTTGGGGACCATATAGGTTTAGCATGTTTTGCTAGACTACCTACAAGCACGAGTTGCTTTGTGTTTTATTTCTGCATCGTCGGCCGGCATTTTGTGTGTTTGATTGCGTGTATGTATCTTGATATATTTCACGGACACCTGACATCATTTGTTTCTCCTTGTAGTATCTTTGGTTTTTGCATTTCTTTTCTCTGGGGACTGCCAGCTCGATCGCATCCCCATTGCTCGCCACAGCCTCTGTGACACGCACACAGCCTCTTGTTTTATCTTTGCTAAGCTTGTTATTTGCGGTCGTCATGACAACCCTCCATCTCTAGGCTGAGAAGTGATTGTTGTTGACCAGCGACCGGCTCGATTGCCTCTTGATCTTTTACTTCCTCCCTTTTTACATCGTTTTCACGGAAGTGAGCACAGGTATGAATTTAATTTGTTAACGTTATTTACTGTCGTAAGTTATTTATTGTTATTTATATTTATCTTCCCCGTTTGAAAGTGACTTTATTTGACCCCTAGGTGAAGGGTATTATTTTTGTGTGTGTTATTCTGGCCGGGTTTCTTTGTGTGTTCGGTTTCAATTCATTAAATTTCCATTTCTTTATCCATGTGTCTTATTTAGTAGTGTTTGGCGATCGGGCTGCTCTCTCTCTCTCTTCAAACCTAGGCCTAACTTATTCTAGCTTTCTAGCACCAGGAGGGTATTCCTACCACTCGTCGTGGGACCACCTTCACGGAGTCTGGAGTCGCTCTGCACATCTGGCCTGCAAGTACGGGCCCAGCACAGGTCAGAAATTAACATCCATTTCCACTGCGTACTCCTTTCTTTTCTAGTTGGTTCCAGTGATGCAGCTAGGAGGCACGCCAAGAATATGTTTATTTTAATAGGGCGGTGCAGTAGGCAGGGAAACCACTGTGAAGGTTTGATAACAGCGTTTTTATGGCAACACTGGATTGCATCCTAACACCGCAGAATTATGAAATAAACTGTCTTCTAGGAAATAACGCAAAATCACATAAATATTGTTATGTCAATCAGAATAATCCAGGGAGTTACGAATTAATCAAGATTAAAATCGAGTAATTTAGGCACAGGGAAAAAGCGCTTACGAAGCAGTTACGTCATTAGGCGGGGCTAGGAGGAGGTCCTGGGGAGGAGAAAATAAAACCAACTCGCCCACGCTGCTGAGGAGACTTGTAAATATAATTTAAAAATAGTAGTCGATTGATTTTCGGAAAACAAGATGAGGATGTAACGTTTAGATTATAGGGAAAATAACGGTTATTTTTTCAAAAACGTGCGACGCCTAGTTCAAAAGATAGCTCCGAGAAGAAGACCACATTAGTTTATTTTTGCAAGTTCCCAATATATAGCCGAGCTTCTAGGGAGAAGGCATGAAGTTTTCGTCAGCCCAGTGGGGTGTGAGGCTGTATCAGACGTAGTCTACAGCGGACTCTGAGTGCAGGAGCGCTGCAACACGTGGTATGGACCTCAAGGGAGGTCATACTGGGAAATAAGTATTTCAACAGTACATGCAGTCTACAGTGGACTCCAAGTGTAGGAGTGCTGTATCACATCGTAGACAGTCTTTCAGTCCGTTGGAACGGAGGTGCTACATCACAGTACGTGCAGTTTTGTCAGTTCAGTCGGACATGACGCTGGATCGCAGTATCTAGACCGCCAGTACGAATCGTCAGTGAGCCAAGTTGGACCATATAAGCGAAAAGAACAATTTTCAGTATATTCAGTTTACCGTAGGCGTCAAGGAGCACGGTACTGGTTCACAGTATTCAGTTGGTGTCCACCGTGGCGAGATAGTTCAGTATATCGAATATAAAGACATCAGGACAAAGTTAGGTAGCTTCGGAAAGAACTATAAATCTTCAAGAATACAAGTCAGCTGGTTCGAGACCAGGCAGAAGTCACCGAAAAGTAGAAAGAACTCCGCCTAAATAAAATTGTGAGGATAGATGGACAATACGCAACAGAAGTGAAAATTAGGTCCGAACACGATCGCTAGAAACAAGTATCGGTAGCATCATCTATGGGTTTTTAAATGAAAGCCAGTAAGATAACAGGACCGCGTATCGAAAGTAAAAGTAGAGTCGCGTTTCAGTTTAAAATGAATGCGCAGTAAAAAGGGAAAAGTACCGAACATTGTCAAATAAAAGGAACATTTCGAGCCTTGTTGAAATAAAAGAACTTTGATTCAAGACCTAGGGGTAGAAGCTAGAAGTCATCGTAGGAGAGATCGTGCAACTAGATCGAGGTGAGAAGTCGTCATCAGGGGACCAATCGGAAGTCATCGCTTGCGTTCTGAGATACGACAAGAACTATTACACAGTGTGTAAAGAAATTGTAAATAGATATTAAAATAGGACATAACCCAAGGGTTAACACGTGTGAATTGTCACAGAGTAAATAAGTGACAAAGTGAAAACGTGTGAAAAGGTTTAGGGTAATTGTTTAAAACATAATATACATTTTGGGAAAGTGTTTTAATCAAGAATCATTATGTGTAGAAATATCAATATTTCACATCAGGTAAAAATCACGTGTGTTATGTGTTGCCATATTGTTGTGAAAATGTATTAGTTACAATCATGTGGGTGAAATTCTTCACAACGGAAGATCCTGGGTTGGTGAGTACCAAAATGAATTAAACATATTGAGCCATTGTGGACCCATAATTCGAAATGTATTATTGTGAAATGATTAATGATAAAGTGATAACGGCGAATAGTGCTTTAAAGTGTCACTTTTTAATGAAGAAGGCCGTGAAAATGAGGCCCAGTAACAAATTAAATATTGTACAGAAAATACCCAAGTGCATGTAAGCACATAAAGTAATTAATAAAGGGGTGGAACCAAAGTATTGTCGAAAGAAATAAACTAAATAATTGAAATCAGTGGCGTTTGTTATGCAAAGTAAACGCAATAGAAGTTGAACACAACTTAAGTAATGCGAAAGTAAATAATTCGGAAATTGAAAGATAATTTAATGAAATTTAAAGTAATGCAATGAAAATCCAAGTCAGTGATAAAATAATAAACAAACCTTATACGGTTAAATGATATAAATTAAAAGTAATTGCAAATGACCTCAGCATCACGAGTAAAGGCAATGAAAGGCCTAACGAAAATAAGAGTAATAACAAAAGACCCCAAAATAACAAAAGGGAAATAAAATGTAATAATGAAAAGTAAATTCATTTATCCTCGCCAGGATATCTGGACCACAGTAATAATGAATTGAGTATCCAAGAAATATTATTGTCGCCAAATTGGGCCAGACCAAATGTAAGCTAGGGCTTGAAATATTGAATTAACATGCAAGTATCGGATAATTGATATAGTCTATGGGAAATTCGTCGGTTGACTAAGGTAAAGTCATAGAATGTGTTCGACTGAAAGAATAAATGCTCACTCAAGTATTGTATAATTCTCATGTATGCCAGGGAGCTCATGAATGAAAAAGTATCGTAAGACTGGATAGATGATATTTTGTCTAGGCGGGTAGCCGGAGGTAGGGTGAAATTGATTCCCTCTTGCGAGCTAGGACGACCTCTGCAGCCAGGTAGAACATGGCGTTTCTAGATTGGTTAGCATTTGTATTTGGAATGCCTATCACAGCAGAATAATAATACGTTTGTTTGTCATCCTAATAGCAGAGAATAATTATCCCAAAAAGAAGCACGAATAAATGTGACTAATTAGACTGATCGCAGTCCACATGAAGAATAGAATAAAAATGCTTGGAGTCTCAATGGAGAGGTGGTCTGTCTTTGAATGTTAAAACATATGGTTAGAGTTTGAGCTAGGTCAAGATACAGGTTTGTTTATAAGAGGTTCGTTGTCTCGCTCAAGGCGAGGGGAGATTAATGAAGGTCGCACCACACGCAGGCCAAGCCATTAAACTGTCACTGTGGTAAATAATATCTTAATGAAGACCTCGTGGTTTTATTTGAAGGATTAAAATGTCGCAGAAGTAATACCTGCCAAAGATGATTATTATTCATGGATTGCTCATCCTGAATGCTAATAATAATAATAATAATAATAATAATAATAATAATAATAATGAAATGATGAATATAAAGAATAATAAAAATAAATGCATTTTTGAAAATGTCAGATTTTGGTTCCATACTCTTAAAGAAAAGAAATACGGGTAAGATAAAAATCATAGAATTGGACTTCGGGGAGTGCGGGCTCCATTGAACATCCATTTCTCAGGGACATAATGGCTGCAATAAAATATAATTGGCATGGAAGTGGAGAAGTAATTGGTACTCATGTGTAAATAATGTTATTTGTGTTTTGGGGGATAATTTGTGTTTGAAATGTGTGGAAAAAGAGATTTAAACGAATAAAATAAATGTGAAGAATAATAAGTTCAGATTATAGCCAAATGAAGGCATTGTAAGAGTAAAAGTAAATATCCTGAGTTCGAGCCTGACCAGTGACTGAAAATCCTTATTTTTGGGAATATAAGATTTAGAATATCTAAGACTAAAGTATCAGTGTAAGCAGATGGATCATGACGAATCCATTGGAAATGAAGCAAGATAGACTAAGGGTCGTTATATATTTTTTATAATGTTTGAAGGTAATTTCAACCAATATATTAGTGTTGTGACTTTATATTTGGAAATATTTGAGTAAATTAAAATTATCAATTTAAATTAGTTGGCGTTATAGTCCTTTTGTGCTCGTCCTTCCTATAGTTCACATTCTGAGTACATGAGCTGAGCATTTAGTCGGATGATGACCTGTATTTCCGTTTTCCTAAACGGGCACAATACAAAGAATTTACATTTAAATTTTAAAAGATATCAAACACAACCAATGGCCAAAAAACGGGTGAGTTAGCCGTTGTCGTTACAGCGTGGCTGCAAAAGTCGCTCATATCCGGCAGGCGAGGAGGTTCGAATCCCACCGCCGGCAACCTTGAAAATGGTCTTCTGAGGTTTCCCATCTTCCTTCCAGGCAAATGCTGGGGTTGGTCCCTAATACTATAGGCCTCAGCCGCTACCTTCCAATTCCTCGTCCTTACATTCACACTTTCCTCCCCAGACAACACACCACAGGCGACGGTACTTATAGCTCACCCCATGGGTGTCCACATAGAAGCAGCTACAAACTCTGCCGAGACGAACATGGACTCGGACACTCCAGAAACTAAAAGTCACACGTAAAAAGAAAAAAAATCAAAAACACCAATTATTTAAATAGCAAGGGGATTCCTTCCTGCCGATTCATTTGCAAACAAGATTAGGATTTCATTAGTCCAATTTCACTTTCAAGTCAGATTCAAAAGCAAGGACACCAAGATGACTAACATAATCCCGTTTTGTGTGTCCTTTAATAATCAACATTGCAAATGTGCGACAATGGATAATTCTCTTGTGTGTGTGGAGGGGATTAAACTTATAACTTGGCGTTTAATGCCCAAGCGGTTTTGTACAGGTTTCCAGATTTTTTTCCGCCCCTAAAACCTGCCGCCCTGGGCAGTTGCCCTGTTTGTTCCGCCGTAATTACGGGCCTGAATACAGTAAATGACCCTATATTGAAAGCGCGACCTTAAGGGACCAGTGTTTTACTAGTCAGCAAGGAAAACCTCGTTTTCGGGACTGAAATCCGCTATCGGTGTTGCAATCTATAAAAATATCTCCAGAACGTGCTTTCATATAGTCACTGCCAAAGTGAGGTGGCGAAAGTAGTAGCCAGCCTAACCACTTTTGATAGTGTTGGGTCAACATACGGTTTTTACACTAGACATAACCATATTGAAAAATGGAGCTATGTTTCCATTGGTGGTCTAGTGCATGACATCATTAGAACCATATATTTGTTTGAATATAAATACATATTATGTCAGCAACATTAAAGAAGTTTTCTATTGTGACATTTGTCAGTTGATTATCAGAAAATTCAATTTATGAAATAAACTGGTGACAATGACCAATCGAATTCTTGGAATTCCACGGGGGGGGGGCACGGCCCCACCTTGCCCCTCCCTGCGGGCGCCCATGCACTGTGGAGATGGAATGCCACGAACCAATTAAGATGTAACTAATGTAGGCAGTGCACCTAGACAAACCCCTACACAGAGTAGGATTGGTATTTTTAGCCCATAATTTCAATACAGTGTTTGTAACACCCTATAGGAGTTCACTGATATATTCTTTGGGATGCAGATGCATTCATAATACCTCTCAGTTTATACTTCCTATGCCGTATCATATGGCAGAAGAAAGTTTGACACTGTCGCTTTATTATGACACTAAATAGGTAAATTTCATTAGAAAGCTAACTATTGCAATGGGTACTGCACTCGAAATCATGTCTAGGAGAGAGGAGAAGACAGGATGAGGTATGAACCAAGGATCACATCAGAAAAATGGCATATTTTAAATTTGGAATTTTCGACTAAATTAGCAGTCCAGATGGAACAGAACGTTAATACAAGCATTTGGAAAAATTTTCGTCTCAAGAAATATTTTTATTTCATGTAATAATGGAGATTTTAAGATTTGGTAAATTTTTAACCATGAGTGAATAAGAGATACTGTTCTGGGAAGTCGACACTTTAAACGAGGTGCGTGGTGAGAAACCAGTTTTTGATGCGAGGGGAGAGCGAAGGTGGACTTGAGGTCAGACACACGTCAGTATCAAGAGTGGGGGAAGCCAGCGCGTGTCAGAAGCGCGCCACTTTCAGGCGAGAACCAATAGGAAAATAGTTTGAATACTGAGGAAGGAACAAATATTAAAATCTCTATTTTAATATTTTATAAGAGTGTTACACATTGAATTCACCAGCAGAGAAAAATAAATTTAATTGACAAAACAGATTTTAAATTGAAAGACTGAGAGAGAAGTTATGTATGAATTTGTTAATATTCATAGCGGTTGGAGGCTAGTTGATCAGATTTACGAAGGAAATCTAACCGAGGAGGCTAGGAGACGCTAGCAGACGAGGCTCTTTCTACATGGACCGTCGAGAAGACAAGACGTAAATTGTATTCACTCTTCAGAAGTATTAGACAAAGGTTTTGTGAACTGGAGACTTCAAGATGAAGCAAGCAGTAATGAAAACGAACAATTAATATTATAAGTCAACAGTATTGAGAAAAGTTATTCATCATATTCTAAAAGAAGAAATCTACGACGAGAGAAAACGCTGCAAGTTACAAACTGAACATCGAACACATAACTACGCAGAACGAAAGTTTGAAGAAGGGAGACTTAAACCATTGGTAATTCAACAATCTAGACAAGAATGAGTAAGAATTTAGGTCGAAGGGGAAGAACTACGACTACAAACAATTGCGACGTGAGAATGTTGTTTTAAATTCACCTTGATGGGAAGATAGAACTACACTGAGCCGGTGGGATTCAGAAATGACCAGGATGACATAGCAGTATGCATAGCGAACTGCAGACCACCGCAGTTTTCGCTAACATAACGTTGCAAGTTACTACAAGCGAATTTCACGACATGGAGGTGATATTTCATGATGGAAAGAACTATGCAAACTACCGACTTCAAAGAACATCTAGATCTGAGAAGAAGAAGACGAGCGGATGCGTGATGGAGACGACAAGGAACCCAGGACTGATGGACGCGAGGCCAGCAGAGCGGAGGCGAGGTCGTGTCATCATCCTGTATGAGAGAAGTGGGTCGCGAGCGGGAAGTCAGCTGGGAACCTGTTTTCGAGACAGCACACCAGGTCGTTCAACTGTACTGCAGTCCACTCAAGGCCGAGGTGACATAATACAGCGAGATCGGAGCAGCACGCAGCATTCCAGAAACCATACGGTGACGTTGCGAGGACACAGGAGTCATCAGGTCTGTCACCAACGATCTCAGAAAGAAGGTAGAAGAGTGCATTTTTAATATCTGTAGTTAGACTTTGATTACGTTATTCCAGAATATTGACCAACATATTTGCATTTGTAACCTATGTTATTATTGTCTTGAAAGTATTAGTAAATTTTAGTAATTGCGATAGTTATTTTCATACGTCATTTGGACGTATTTTGAAGTCTTGATCGATGATATTAGACATCGTTAGTATTTTTTCATTGTCATCTTTAGAGCGTTAAAATTTTACTTACGAACGATTTCGTTGCGATTGCGAACGTATATTCCGTAGATTTGTTGTAACATTGAAGAACTCAGTAGATTTGATGATATATTAGAGAATTTTGTATATTTGTGGAAATATTGAAGGACGATAATATATTTGTATTGAAACAAGAGAAATGAAGCACAACTTTGTGAGAAATAAATAAGTTAAGTATCAGAGAAAGAATATAGTCATATGTTTGACGAAAGTAAATAGTTAAAATACTTGAAGTGAGGAAAGGAAGGACAGAGAATCCTATAAGTGAAGAGTTTATTCATTTCAGGAACGAAATAAGATGTATAGAACGATATAGTTAACAGAAGTATTCTGTATTGGCATTGAGGTAACTCTTGTATGCAAGTAATGTAATGACCTTGTAAACCCCAGAATTTTGATGTACGAAAAGGAACAGTATGCGATAGTAGAAAGGCATAACTGAACGAGAAACATTATTATAAAATGTTATGGATGTATATTTATCATGAAACGATACTGTAAGATGGAAGGAGAGACATAAATATTTATTATGAACATAAACGTGAGGGAAGGTTATTGTTATTTTCATAACAGACACAAGCAGACTTGAAATTCAGAATTAAGCGATAAATTGTAACAAAGTAATATGTGAAGCGAAGGAGGAAGTATGTGGAAAGTATTTGGACATAGCACGAGATGTATAATCGATAGAGGAGTTTGTAGAAGGAAGAGAGACGTAGTCATGAACGTCATTACAGTTGTGATTTCTAGTAGGAATACTAAATGTCATATTTTGATGAAAGTAGTTGATATGGAACGGTAGAAGTTTGTGAACGTGCTAAGAAAAGGGAGGTTGATGAAATGCATTTGTATTGATAAAGGCGTAACTAAAGACGCGATAATATGCAACGTGAGTAATTGAAGAAAGGTTTTGTAATATTTTGTGGTGAGCAAGATAAGTCATATTTTGTATTTGGAGGAGATAGGAGTGTGGGAGTGAGGATTCATGCCACACACACTCGATTTTTGGTTGAAGAGCTTATCTGAACAGTCGTGCATTGTTAGTTTGTTTTATTATTAATTATTGAAATACCAGAGTTGTACACTTTTAGTGATGAAATATTAACTTCACTGTTCGTATTTATGATTCACATGGAATTGTCACACAAACACCTATTTTGACTAGTTTATTGTTGAGATACGCAGAAAGTTGATGATACACGTAAAGAAAGATGATAAGACAGGAGGAAAGTGATGAAATGAACTCTAATGGATTAGAGACGGTTATTTTTATATCGTACGGGACGCGATCATGTATAAAATGTAAATCAACGCCACGTCCCCGGTGAAATTTCCAGAAAGCCGATTGGTCTGCATTCTCTGTGGAGCTCGATAAATGCATTCGTTGGATTCCCCCAAATCACCAAAGCTATCAACGTCTTGTTGGCGCAGTTATATCTACTGCTAAGAAATGTATGCCCAGGGGCTATCGGAAAGAATATATTCCTGGCTGGAATACCGAGAGCGAGGAATTGTTTAAGAATTTCCAACAAAACAGAGATGCAGAAACTGCTGACAAACTTCTGGCTAGCTTGGATGACTGCCGAAGACAAAGATGGGTTGAAGCAGTCGAAAGCATAGATTTCACTCAGTCTAGCAGAAAAGCCTGGGGTCTTCTTAGAAGGCTAGGAGGAGGTACACCAGTAGTAAAGAGTCAACCTCAGGTGACACCAGACCAAATAGCTTCCCGTATTGTAACAACTTCCCGAGCTCCATCTGATAAGAAGCATACGAAGTATATTAGATACCAGCTTCGTGCTCTGAAATCATCAACACCTCGCATGTCTAGCTATTCACGTCCCTTTACAGCCCTTGATGTTCAAGAGGCCCTCAAAGAACTAAAACCTGGCAAGGCACCTGGTTTCGATGGAATTCATCCAGAATTCCTCATACATATGGGAAACAATGCAAAGAGATGGATGGCACAGTTCTTCACAGATATTCTCCAGACTGGACAAATCCCACCCGACTTCAAGAAAGCTAAAATCATTTCCATATTGAAGCCTGGAAAATCTGCAAATAGACCTGAAAGTTACAGACCAATAGCCCTCCTTAGCTGTTGTTACAAACTCTTTGAAAGGCTTATCTACAACAGAATTGGGTCAACCATTTTAGAACTCATTCCTGTGGATCAGGCAGGCTTCAGACCTAACCGAAACTGCTGTGATCAAGTACTTTCATTAACATCTTACATTGAGGCCGGATTCCAGCAAAAGCTTAAAACATCTGCTGTCTTTGTGGATCTCACTGCTGCCTTTGATACCGTATGGAAGGAAGGATTGATTTATAAATTACTCAGAGCTATACCCTGCAGAACAATTGCACAGCTTATCAACAACATGCTCAGTGACAGGAAATTTCAGGTCTGTTTAGGTGAAAAGAAAAGCTCAGTGAGAAAACTGCATAATGGTTTGCCCCAGGGATCAGTTTGGTCACCACTACTGTTTAATCTATACATCTCTGATCTTCCAGAAACAATATCCAGAATGTTCTGCTATGCTGATGACTTGACCCTGGCCACACAACACAAGATCATTGAGAAAACTGAAGACATTTTGATTAAGGACTTATCCACCCTGACAGAATATGTCAGAAACTGGAGACTCAGACCCAGTACAGCCAAGACGGAGGTCTCTTGCTTCCATTTGAGTAACCGGCTTGCTAACTTCAAACTAAATATTACCTTTTCCAATGGTGTACTTAATCACAATAGATTTCCGAAATATCTTGGTGTTACCTTGGATCGGACTTTATACTTCAAGCAACATCTTTTGAACTTGTCGAAGAAACTGAAAACTCGAAACAATATTATTCAGAAGCTAACTGGTACTACTTGGGGATCTGCTGCGAACATCCTGCGCTCTTCAGCCTTAGCACTGATTTTCTCTACTGCTGACTATTGTGCTCCAGTGTGGCTTAATAGCCCGTATACGAAGTATATTGACCCACAATTGAATACCAGCATGCGTCTTATATCTGGCACCATCAGACCAACTCCAGTCCACTGGCTCCCACTGTTATCTGGTATAATGCCTCCTGACTTACGAAGATCCAGTGCTCTTGTTCGAGAGTACAACAAGATCTGCAAGAATCCTCTGCTACCTGTTCTAGGCGACATACCAGCTCTTAGTCTCCAAAGATTGAAATCACGACATCCACCTCTTTGATGCTGCTCTGAAGACATCCACCAACTTCGATGCTTTGGAGGAATGGAAAGGCCGCTGGAAAACTCCACTGACTTGCCCCTACATAACATCTTCAGAGGGGAAAAAATTGCTAACGGATTCCAACTACCGCGTGCAACTTGGTTCAGACTGAACAGGATCAGGACAGGTCATGGAAGGTGCAGGGATTCCCTCTATAAGTGGAACTTTGTACCGTCTCCAGAATGTGATTGTGGAACCCCTCGCCAGACTATTCCCCACATTTTAAGCGAGTGTCAACTACGGGCTTATCCAGGTAGACTGGAAGACTTTCTATCATCAACAGTGGAGGCACTGCAGTCGGTTCAAAAGTTGGACATTCAGCTATAACGCATAACATGAATGCCTGAAGTGAATCAATGTCTTTTTTGTTATTGAGTGTATATTGTATATATTATGTATATAATTTCCTTGCCATACGCTAATAATAATAATAATGTAAATACGTTATTATTTTAGTATTAATTATTACTTTTATTATATTTAGGAACATAAGATTTAAATTTGAAGACATTAAAGATTGTATTATGTAGGGAGTATATTTGTTGCGATGAGCGTTAAAGCCTAACTTTAGTAAACAGGTAGGACAGACACTACTGTCATTAATTAAACTATCTGTTTATTTAAATATTATTAAGCAAGAGATACTTGTTGCATTAGTATAAAGATGCAAGGAAGACACTTATTAAGCGCATCAGGCCTAGTGAGACACATATAGTTATTTTATTCTTGGTGAAGGGAAGATAATTTTTGTCATGTAATGTTTTATCTCTTATATATATACCAAAACTGACTCATCACCGCACGGCTCAAACCACTAGACCTAGGAAGCTGAAATTTTGCATGTTGGTTGATCCGAGTATGTAGAGGCTCACTAAGAAACGGTTTCTGAAAATTCAATTTGTAAGTGACTTTTTTCGGCCCTTTGGCATTGACAAATCCAAAATTGACTCATCGACGCAGGGCTCAAACCACAAGACCTAGAAAGCTGAAATTTTGCATGTTGGTTGATCCGAGTATGTAGAGGCCCAATAAGAAACGGTTTTTGAAAATTCAATTTGTAAGTGACTTTTTCGGCCCTTTGGCTCTGAGCAAGGACAGTCGGTAAAATGTTCGGATTTAGCTCATTTAAGCCGCCACATACGAGAAACAATACTCGGAGGTCGTGTAGGGACCCCGAAACACACTTTTTAAGTTCCTAAAATGAACGGTTTCGGAGATATTCCCAAATAACTGCGTTCCCTCTGAGAAACAGATCAACGTTACTATGGCAACCGCTGAAATTTCACAGACCGGGGATAGTTTTCTGGCAATATCTCGAAAATCGTTCGTTTTAGGTCCTTAAAACGCTGGGTTCGGTTCCCACTTCTTCCACGAACATTGCTCCTCACATTGATACGCGCAAAAAGAGCTATAATCCATATTTCTACGATCAAATCGACTCGGAAAGTCTCATCTCTTATATATAATCCAAAACTGACTCATCACCGCAGGGCTCAAACCACTAGACCTAGGAAGCTGAAATTTTGCATGTTGGTTGATCCGAGTATGTAGAGGCTCACTAAGAAACGGTTTTTGAAAATTCAATTTGTAAGTGACATTTTTCGGCCCTTTGGCATTGACAAATCCAAAATTGACTCATCGACGCAGGGCTCAAACCACAAGACCTAGAAAGCTGAAATTTTGCATGTTGGTTGATCCGAGTATGTAGAGGCCCAATAAGAAACGGTTTTTGAAAATTCAATTTGTAAGTGACTTTTTCGGCCCTTTGGCACTGAGCAAGGACAGTCGGTAAAATGTTCGGATTTAGCTCATTTTAAGCCGCCACATACGAGAAACAATACTCGGAGGTCGTGTAGGGACCCCGAAACACACTTTTTAAGTTCCTAAAATGAACGGTTTCGGAGATATTCCCAAATAACTGCGTTCCCTCTGAGAAACAGATCAACGTTACTATGGCAACCGCTGAAATTTCGCAGACCGGGGATAGTTTTCTGGCAATATCTCGAAAATCGTTCGTTTTAGGTCCTTAAAACGCTGGGTTCGGTTCCCACTTCTTCCACGAACATTGCTCCTCACATTGATACGCGCAAAAAGAGCTATAATCCATATTTCTACGATCAAATCGACTCGGAAAGTCTCATCTCTTATATATAATCCAAAACTGACTCATCACCGCAGGGCTCAAACCACTAGACCTAGGAAGCTGAAATTTTGCATGTTGGTTGATCCGAGTATGTAGAGGCTCACTAAGAAACGGTTTTTGAAAATTCAATTTGTAAGTGACTTTTTTCGGCCCTTTGGCATTGACAATCCAAAATTGACTCATCGACGCAGGGCTCAAACCACTAGACCTAGAAAGCTGAAATTTTGCATGTTGGTTGATCCGAGTATGTAGAGGCCCAATAAGAAACGGTTATTGAAAATTCAATTTGTAAAGTGACTTTTTTCGGCCCTTTGGCACTGAGCAAGGACAGTCGGTAAAATGTTCGGATTTAGCTCATTTTAAGCCGCCACATACGAGAAACAATACTCGGAGGTCCTGTAGGGACCCCGAAACACACTTTTTAAGTTCCTAAAATGAACGGTTTCGGAGATATTCCCAAATAACTGTGTTCCCTCTGAGAAACAGATCAACGTTACTATGGCAACCGCTGAAATTTCGCAGACCGGGGATAGTTTTCTGGCAATATCTCGAAAACCGTTCGTTTTAGGGCCTTAAAACGCTGGGTTCGGTTCCCACTTCTTCCACGAACATTGCTCCTCACATTGATATGCGCAAAAAGAGCTATAATCCACATTTCTACGATCAAATCGAATCGGAAAGTCTCATCTCTTATATATAATCCAAAACTGACTCATCACCGCAGGGCTCAAACCACTAGACCTAGGAAGCTGAAATTTTGCATGTTGGTTGACCCGAGTATGTAGAGGCTCACTAAGAAACGGTTTTTGAAAATTCAATTTGTAAGTGACTTTTTTCGGCCCTTTGGCATTGACAATCCAAAATTGACTCATCGACGCAGGGCTCAAACCACTAGACCTAGAAAGCTGAAATTTTGCATGTTGGTTGATCCGAGTATGTAGAGGCCCAATAAGAAACGGTTTTTGAAAATTCAATTTGTAAAGTGACTTTTTTCGGCCCTTTGGCACTGAGCAAGGACAGTCGGTAAAATGTTCGGATTTAGCTCATTTTAAGCCGCCAGATACGAGAAACAATACTCGGAGGTCCTGTAGGGACCCCGAAACACACTTTTTAAGTTCCTAAAATGAACGGTTTCGGAGATATTCCCAAATAACTGTGTTCCCTCTGAGAAACAGATCTACGTTACTATGGCAACCGCTGACATTTCGCAGACCGGGGATAGTTTTCTGGCAATATCTCGAAAACCGTTCGTTTTAAGGCCTTAAAACGGTGGGTTCGGTTCCCACTTCTTGGAAGTGGAAACCACGAACATTGATCCTCACATTGATACGCGCAAAAAGAGCTATAATCCATATTTCTACTATCAAATCGACTCGGAAAGTCTCATCTCTTATATATAATCCAAAACTGACTCATCACCGCAGGGCTCAAACCACTAGACCTAGGAAGCTGAAATTTTGCATGTTGGTTGATCCGAGTATGTAGAGGCTCACTAAGAAACGGTTTTTGAAAATTCAATTTGTAAGTGACTTTTTTCGGCCCTTTGGCATTGACAATCCAAAATTGACTCATCGACGCAGGGCTCAAACCACTAGACCTAGAAAGCTGAAATTTTGCATGTTGGTTGATCCGAGTATGTAGAGGCCCAATAAGAAACGGTTATTGAAAATTCAATTTGTAAAGTGACTTTTTTCGGCCCTTTGGCACTGAGCAAGGACAGTCGGTAAAATGTTCGGATTTAGCTCATTTTAAGCCGCCACATACGAGAAACAATACTCGGAGGTCCTGTAGGGACCCCGAAACACACTTTTTAAGTTCCTAAAATGAACGGTTTCGGAGATATTCCCAAATAACTGTGTTCCCTCTGAGAAACAGATCAACGTTACTATGGCAACCGCTGAAATTTCGCAGACCGGGGATAGTTTTCTGGCAATATCTCGAAAACCGTTCGTTTTAGGGCCTTAAAACGCTGGGTTCGGTTCCCACTTCTTCCACGAACATTGCTCCTCACATTGATACGCGCAAAAAGAGCTATAATCCACATTTCTACGATCAAATCGACTCGGAAAGTCTCATCTCTTATATATAATCCAAAACTGACTCATCACCGCAGGGCTCAAACCACTAGACCTAGGAAGCTGAAATTTTGCATGTTGGTTGACCCGAGTATGTAGAGGCTCACTAAGAAACGGTTTTTGAAAATTCAATTTGTAAGTGACTTTTTTCGGCCCTTTGGCATTGACAATCCAAAATTGACTCATCGACGCAGGGCTCAAACCACTAGACCTAGAAAGCTGAAATTTTGCATGTTGGTTGATCCGAGTATGTAGAGGCCCAATAAGAAACGGTTTTTGAAAATTCAATTTGTAAAGTGACTTTTTTCGGCCCTTTGGCACTGAGCAAGGACAGTCGGTAAAATGTTCGGATTTAGCTCATTTTAAGCCGCCACATACGAGAAACAATACTCGGAGGTCCTGTAGGGACCCCGAAACACACTTTTTAAGTTCCTAAAATGAACGGTTTCGGAGATATTCCCAAATAACTGTGTTCCCTCTGAGAAACAGATCTACGTTACTATGGCAACCGCTGAAATTTCGCAGACCGGGGATAGTTTTCTGGCAATATTTCGAAAACCGTTCGTTTTAGGGCCTTAAAACGCTGGGTTCGGTTCCCACTTCTTTGAAGTGGAAACCACGAACATTGATCCTCACATTGATACGCGCAAAAAGAGCTATAATCCATATTTCTACGATCAAATCGACTCGGAAAGTCTCATCTCTTATATATAATCCAAAACTGACTCATCACCGCAGGGCTCAGACCACTAGACCTAGGAAGCTGAAATTTTGCATGTTGGTTGATCCGAGTATGTAGAGGCTCACTAAGAAACGGTTTTTGAAAATTCAATTTGTAAGTGACTTTTTTCGGCCCTTTGGCATTGACAATCCAAAATTGACTCATCGACGCAGGGCTCAAACCACTAGACCTAGAAAGCTGAAATTTTGCATGTTGGTTGATCCGAGTATGTAGAGACCCAATAAGAAACGGTTTTTGAAAATTCAATTTGTAAGTGACTTTTTTCGGCCCTTTGGCACTGAGCAAGGACAGTCGGTAAAATGTTCGGATTTAGCTCATTTTAAGCCGCCACATACGAGAAACAATACTCGGAGGTCCTGTAGGGACCCCGAAACACACTTTTTAAGTTCCTAAAATGAACGGTTTCGGAGATATTCCCAAATAACTGTGTTCCCTCTGAGAAACAGATCAACGTTACTATGGCAACCGCTGAAATTTCGCAGACCGGGGATAGTTTTCTGGCAATATCTCGAAAACCGTTCGTTTTAGGGCCTTAAAACGCTGGGTTCGGTTCCCACCTCCAACCACGAACGTTGCTCCTCGCATTGATACGCGTAAAATGAGATATATTTTATATATAGAGGTTGCTTTTGGGGCTCGGATACGATCGTGATTTTGAGTCTATTTTTATACTCTTTCGGCTGGTTGTTGTAAGCGAGCTTTCAGAAGTTTACTCGAATTTACAATGTTAAGATACTTTCTATTTTGCACGGTATGCTTTCATTTTCTTTATAAATTTGTTTTTTCTTAACTGAATATTTTTGTTTGCCAATTTTGATCTGCTCTTTTTCGTTTTTAACCATGATCTGCAACGTTGATTCACAGTCGAATGTGTCGTATTCTACCGGCTGTCACGTTAATTATTATTGTTTCTTAATTACTCTTACTGAGGAATTGGGCAAACTTATTTCAATAAAGTTGTTGTTTTGTCTTTCACGGCCATTCAATCCCCGCACAAGGCACGGCTTAAACCTAGAAAAGTTGCTGAGTTGTACTAATGGAGTAATGGCGCAGCAGAAAGAGGAGAATTGAAGCTTTTGAAATGTGGTGATAAGGGAGAATGATGATCAGATGGGTAGTTAGGGTAACAAATGAAGCGTTATTAAGACGAGTGGGAGAGGAGAGATGTTTCTGGCGACTGCTAATGAAGAGAAGAGATAGGAGGGTAGGACACATATTATGACACCCAGGAATAGCAAGCTTACTGTCGACCAAACTATTATGTGCACTCGAGTTTGAAGGTTGTTTGTGAAGAAGCCAATAGACCTTCATAAAATCCAATGACATCATCATTTTCTACGTTCGATTTTACGTTAGTTCATTTAGGTTTGGAATTTTTAATTTATATTTTAATATTTTTTATCGCAGTTGAAACACAAAAAGTGCCCCTTTTTAAGCGTGTTTCAACCATGCGTCACATTTAAGAATTATTATCTCACAAACCCGTAATCAGATCGAATCCGAATTTTAACACAATATACATTGGAATGTTGTATAACTGGTTTATTAATTTCAAAATTTTGTGTGTCAAGAACGAATGTTGTTATTATTTTTGTAAGGTAACTCTTTCTCGGCTCGGGGTCGTTGGAAAATGTAGTTCTTGGTTGCGTTGTAATCCTTATACATCAAAAAGTTATGCTGTATGACTGTGAAATAGGTAAATTAATTCACTTATTTTATATCGGTTTGTATTTGTACGGAGAATTAAGACATGGTTCACCAGCTAGCCGCTCCGGGAAAAGCTATACAGCGTTGCTGATATGGAGGCCATCACTTCCGAGCGAGACGTGCCATGACGCGTGATGTAGCCCATCTTGGCAAAGATGTACTGCTTTCACCGGAGTGGCTAACTGGTGAACCATGTCTTAATTCTCCGTACAAATACAAACCGATATACAATAAGTGAATTAATTTACGTATTTCACAATCATACAGCATACCGTTTTGATGTATAAGGATTACAACGCGACCAAGAACTACATTTTCAAACCATCCCGAGCTGAGGAAAAGTTACCTTACAAAAATAATAACAACTTTGTTTCTTGGACACAAAAAAAATTAAAATTAATAAACCTGGTATACAACATTCCAGTGTATGTTGTGTTAAAATTTGGATTCGATCTGATGACGGGTTTGTGAGATAATAATTCTTAAATGTGACGCATGGTTGAAAAACGCTTAAAAACAGGCACTTCTTGTGTTCCAACTGTGATAAAAAATATGAAAATATAAATTAAAAATTCCAAACCTACATGATCTAACGTAAAATAGAACGACGAAAATGATGATGTTATTGGATTTTATATAGGTCTATCGGTTACTTCACAAACAAACTTCAAACTCGAGTACACATAATAGTTTGGTCGACAGTAGTTATGGATGGGAGGGTCGCAGACTAGAACTGTAGGGGTAAACCAGGGTTAAACAGATTGCCTCGGATGTAGGGTGTGGTAGCTATGTAGAAATGAAACGATTAGCTCAGGAGAGGGATACATGGAAGGCTGCATCAAACCAGTTAAAAAACTGAAGACTCAAACAACAACAATCAGGAATTTTAATTACTTAGAGAGGCATGTGGGGCAAAAGGGTCGTTGGAGAATTTCAATCCCTGGGATGTAACACTGGAAGAGACTGCATAATGTACATCAGCGGCCAAGGTGAGCGATATTTAACTATAGGTCTATTAATAGGGATATGTTTACGTTAAAATCATCAATTAGTATGGCCAAATTACATCCAGAATAGCTTAAGTAAGAATACATTTAATTCCCCATATTCCGATAGATTTGCCATTCCAGTGTGCAAGAGTGCAGTTCCCTCTTCAAGCAATATTCGCAATTTCTTTAACAAAGCGCAATGACACACACTTAACAGTAGCACGTGTACATTTAGACAAAACATTTTTTTCCCATGGCCAACTGTATGTGGCGTGCTCGCGAGCATCCGGACAACAAAATCGTTATGTCTCAGCAGAAGATGGCAAAACCATAAACGTAATTTTAAAATGTGTTAACATAATGTAACAACGAACCCTGCAGACGTTCACAACTCGATAAAATTCCCACTTTGCTGATCATATCAATATACTGTATGTATCAGAATATTCAGAATTAGAATGGACACACCTATAGCCGCGATTGCTGTAATAGAATAGACCAATTATCAGCAATAATGCATCGTCCCCATTGTCTTGATCGCGGGCGAAGCCGCGGGTACCTGCTAGTTATTAATAAATGGCAAGAACATTTTTATTCTTGCTGAGTTTTTTAGAACTGTTTCTTTGATTCAACGCTTAATTACACTAGAACGATACCACTAGCTAGATGCAGACAGATGATCGACGACTTATCTTAACGCCCGAGTGCCGAGTTGCTCGTGAATGCTCTACTTTTATTTGTTTATATTTTCTGTACTGTATGCAACTAGTTAGTAGTATAGTTAGAGATGTATATATGTGTTCCTAGGGTTCCCTAGTCATCAGTCCGGTGAGAGTTGTTCAACTCATAGCCGGGTGTTGACATTCTCACGATCTTTTTACCATCTGTGCGGATTTGGGACTGTGCTCTAGAGGAATTCGGGCGCATATATAATATATCTAATTGATGGTCGCCCAACTAGTGTGGCTTCGACGTTGTCGATTGCATGGGTCCATCGAATTTGTAAATTTGAATTCCCAGTGCTGAGTGACCAACGGTTGTGTCTAATTTGTTACACTAGGTGATATTTCGTAATCACGGCTATTTTAAGCATGTTTGGTGTACGACACAGTCGTGTTTTGTTTGTATTTTAAATGCCGATCCCAATTTAACAAGTTGAGGAGATGAATTCCCGTTGTTTGATATGTGGAGTACAATTCGTTGTGAGGCATATATTGCATTGTTCCGGCGAAAGACTTTTTGGTCGAGTATAACGATAAATGTAAAGTGATGTCATATTTAAATAAATTTTGGCTAGAATTAAGTGTTGAAGCAAGTTCAATGTTCGGGATTGATAGTGCATACCGTTAGCGTTAGTATTGACGTAGGCAAGGTAGGAGAACATATCTACGGAATGCGTGAGTATATCGTAAGAAATTATAAATGTTGGTCATTCTGGAATTTCGCTGTGTTTAGTATAGTGATACTTCCCATATTTTCTCATTATATAAGATTATGTCGTCTGAGGACATGACCTATATCAGGTCGATACTGGAGCTGATGAGGACCAGTCAGGCAGGATTAACTGCCGAAGTTGAAGCCCTACACACTATTACACATGAAAACACTAAAAAGATAGGGAAAGAAATTAAGGATACTGCGGCAGCTATGAAAGAAGAGAGTAAGAAAGCACAGGATGAGATCAAGATAGCCCTAGATAAGACGCAAGAAGAAAGTAAGAAAGTACAGGTGAAGATTAAGACAGCCTTAGAAACGACACAGGAAGAAAGTGGACAGGCGCAAGAAGAAAATCGACTGGCACAAGAAGAAGCGAAGAAAGCACAGGAGGAGATAAAGAAAGCCCTAGAGAAGGCGCAGAATGAAGGAAGAGTATCACAGGATATGAGTAGTCTAGCTCAGGATGAGAGTCGGCTGGCGCAAAACGAAGCCAGAGAAAAACAAGAAAAGGCACAAGAAGATGCAGAGAAGCGTCTACAAGAGCTACAGCAAACTCTACAAAATAGCATAGATACTATAAAGGTTGACAACACAAACCATTTCAACACAATTTCAGGGTCCCAAGGTGAGTTGCAGAATCAGCTGACTACCTTAACTGGTACAGTTTGTGAGCTCCAACAAAAGGTAACAAATCAACAACAATTGATATCTGAGGGCATAAATGTTGATATAAACAAATGTATTGTTGAAGCTGTGTTAAAATTGAAAGAAGATGTGTTAAAGAGTAGTAGTGAGTACATCTATGAAATGCATGGTAAGATAATGAAAGAGGTTAAGGGCATAGAAAGTAAGACTAATATTCATGTAACTGGGTTGCGAGAGGAATTAACGAAACGAATAGACTCTTTAGAGGAATCCCATGTTACAACAATTAGCGAAATTACGAGCAAAACCGATAAAATTAAACTTAAAAATTAGATAAAATTAGACAATTAGTTGATGAGGTCAACACTGAAATAACTAAGGTCAAGTCAAAGCAGGAGAAAGAGATAGGTGATCTTAACGAACAGATGAAAGCACTGTAGATGAGGGACACATCTAGCATGAAAAAAGATCAACACGAATTCTTTAAAGAGAGAGACAGTCAACTGAGAGGAGAATTGTACAGACTAGGAGTCAGCCAAGGTGAACAGGAAGAGGATAAGGAGAGCGTAGACACTCAAATGTTTAGTAGGTCACGCCATAACACTTTTGGAACGGAACACACCGAGAGAAATATAAGAGAACCGGACAAGGTAGGAAGGACATATGATCAGATTCCCAGTAGAAATAATCAGAATGTGGTAATGATTAAAAGCCATGAGGAGAAACCAGATAAGCTCACGCGGGAAGGAAACGTCACCGCCGTTGAATTTTTAAAAGACATGCGTTACTACCTGGAGGAGAATAAAATTCCAAGAGAGAGAGAGAGAGAGATGCGAAGTGTAGAGAAGTACTTGTCAGCAGAAGCGTTAATTTGGCATAGAGCGTTTAGATATACCTGTACTACGTTCGACGAATTCGCTGAGGCATTGTTAAAACGATTCTGGAGCGAAGAGTTGCAACAAGACATCAGAGCAGAAATATATTCGAAGAAATATCCTTACTCTGTACCGACACGTTATGCGAGCTACTTCACTAACCAATTAGCCCGCTTGCAACATCTTCATACTCCATTGGCAGAACCGGAGCTGATACACGTCATATCCAGACAGTTACCAGCCGAGGTTAGGAAACACCTGATTTCGTCTAATGTCAATACTTTAGAAGACATGGCTGAGTTGCTGCGAAGATTAGACCACACGAGTTCTATAGCGCAATCTCAAGGACAAACCAATAGTCAGAATACGAGAAACAGGCATGAAAATAGAGAGGTACACACAGTGTTAGTTGATCAGCAACAACAGACTGGTGTAACACCAGCTAGGACAGGACCAATAAGGCATAACAACTATGGTAGGACCAGGTATGATCCAGGCTACAATAGAACCAGGGAAGGTTGGCCATATAAAAACAGGTACTGGAACGACAGACAGAGGGGGGTCCAGATACCAAAATAACAACTATAATAATAGGGGATTTCAAAGAAATAACTACCCCGACAGGCAGAATGAAGGAGATCAGAGAAGGTATTCCAGATATAGGAACTGGGACGATGGCAACCAACAACAACAAGAGAGACGTCCTATACAACAACAACAACAAGGACCGAGAAACAACTATCAGAAGAGCAGATGGACAGATGATGGGAATGTTCAAAGATACTATGAAGAACGAGAAAGAGAAAGCCAGGATTACAGAAGAAATCAGAGAGATAGAGAAGAAAGAAAGGAACAACCCCAAAAACAGGCACAAGTGAGTGCCGAACCTCAACCAGGAACCAGTCGTGAAGGCCAAAACCACGACAGGAATGGACAAAAAAACGCCAAAATCAGAAACGAAGGTAGATGAAGACGTAAATCACACAATAACGAGGCATGAGATCGCCATCAACGAACTATACAAGGTCACCGATGAAGAATTGTTATACGAGAGAGAGGAGCCGAAGAAAGGAAATACAGCCAGATTACCTATAATCCATATGAAAGTAGGAGAGAACACTTTAAAAACCCTTATAGACACTGGTGCTACAGCCTCAATCATATCTGAGAGTAGTTTCCAGAAGTTAGAAGCTGAGAATTTATTAACCGTGGAGAAGATCTGCCCTAATCTTTCCCATAACGGGAGAATCGGAAGTAGGCTTTAGCCTGACCAAAATAAGTACTGTGAAAGAACTATAAAACTGAAGTGATGGTAGAGGGCATCGAGGTACATCATCAGAAAATCAAAGGTTAGATAACAATATTTATTGCTAAAGTGCAAATTGGTAACAGTAAACAAAAAATGCACATAAGTGCTCAAATGAATAACAATTGCAATTTCAAGGGTTTGATAACAGAGACCCTAATTAAGAATGGAATGCTTGATTCTGACTAGAGAAAGATTGAGCTTGACATATAAATATTGCGCTAATAATAAAACAGAATGAGGAAATGCATGACAATAGTAAAAATTGAAATTTTACTTAAAAAGAACTTATCTTCTTGCAGAGCGAGCACCTTAAAAATTCTCAGTTACCAAAAAAAATGTTGTTGCGAAGTATTTACAGTTCCTTTGGAAGGAGGCGTTCATGACCTTAAGATAGGTATGCCAGAAGTGGAAAAGTCCAACTCTTCTTCCATCTCTTGGTATCCAGGCGATGATTTATAAGAAATTTAAAGGTTGCTAGCAGTCGGGAAAACTGCTGTTGCCTTGCAGGATGAATCAAAATAGACACCATCTAAGAGGTGACTCGCTGAGTAATACATCCGGTATTTCCTTGTGCCAGCTGGGTCGTTGCGTCAGAGTGAAGAACTCATGGTGTACATGTTCGGTAGCGTAACGGTTAGCGATACGGCTCTGAGAGGAGTAGCAGCAATAGTGCCATGAGAAGCAGTAGCGTGTAGAGAGTGATGATCTGACTGCTGCGTGGATCTGAATGACGATGTGATCCAAGTGAAGAGATGATCAGAGTGGATGATGAACGCCAGCAGGTAGCGGCTTATAAACGATGGCCACAGAAACATCTAGACGGCACTAGACCCTAGACTCACGAGTCCTGCTATTGGCTGGACGAAGGTCACGGTGACGTCAGTCGACACTGATGCTCACCAGACAGCAGAGCAACCAGTAGATGCCCGGTATGACGGGAGTACGGAGGCTTGAGGTAGCGAGTGACTGGAACACTCAAGGTGAGAACTTCACAAATTTGAAGCTTATAAATAAATCAGTAAATTAATTACGATACAATGAACTAATTAACATATAAATTTGGTTTGAAGTTCTTCGGGACAAGAAAAGGAACAGTAAAACAGGGCTGTCGCGAAATATACAAAAACGTATACTGTCTCAAAAGTGACCATGCTCCGAAAACCACCAAACCAAACAAACAAGAGGTAAACAACAACAGAGAAGCATAAACACTAAGAATCGAGAGATAGAGGGGCAATCATAGAAATAGGTCTTGTATAATGACCTTTACTGGTAAGAATATCTACCACTCGAACATGATTATCACGACCAGAGTGGCAATGGGTCACTCTGCCGAGATTCCATACGAGAGGGGGAGTGGGGTCCCGAAGGAGCACCATGTCACCCACACGTACATTAGGATGAGAAAGACGCCTCTTCTCCCTCCGCTGAAGTAAACTAAAATACTCCAGCTTCCAACGACGCCAAAAAGCATTACGGAAAGATTCTATCTTTCTCCAATAAATAGGCAGATTGATATCAAAGCGCCGAGTCAGCAAGGGAGGAGTGGAAGCTAAAGCGCAACCAATTAAAAAAGACTGGGCGTTAAAGAAATAAGATCCTTAGGATCATTGGATAAGGGAGTAAGCGGTCTAGAATTAACAATTCCTTCAATTTGAATTATGACGGAATTAAATTCTTCATAGGAAAGCACGGAAGAGTTTTACGTAATTGCCTCTTAGTAAGCTTCACGCACGATTCCCAGCGACCACTATGATTAGGGGCATAAGGAGGGGTGAAATGCCACTTGAAACCCTTATTGTAGGAAAAATTCGAGAGTTGTTCCTTAGAAGAAGGAGAGGTTAGTGCCTTTCTTAGAAGATCAGAAGCACTAATAAAAGTTTTCGCATTATCTGAAAATACTTCAGAAGGTACACCTCGTCTAGCGGTGAACCTCGAGAAGGCGGACAAAAAATATGATGTGGATGCATTAGTTACCAACTCCAGATGAATGGCTCCAGTAACCATGCAAACGAATAAAGCTATGTATAGCTTTCCCAACACCTTGCGCTTAGAGGTAGGAGAATTCACTTGCTAGGTATAAGAACCAGAATAATCAACACCGGTAAGTGCAAAAGGCTTGTTAGGCTCAGATCGAAAGGAAGCTGACCCATAATCTGAGTGGAAAGACGCGGTTTAGCCTTGAAACAAGGAATACACTTGCGGACAACAGATGACACTTCTTGAGCTCCATTAATAAGCCAGTAGTGTTCTCTAATCAAATACAACAAAGTACGAGTTCCTGCATGTAAATGCTGGTAATGAAACCTCCGTATTATGAGAGCAGTCACATGATGTTTTGATGGAAGAATTATAGGATGCCTTTTTTCATCAGAATAGTTTGAAAACAACAATCTACCTCCTACTCTTATCAAACCATCCTGATCAAGGAAGGGAGTTAGAGCTGAAAGTCGACTAGACTTCGGTAATTCCTGACCATTCGAAAGCATTAGCCTTTCGGAAGAAAACACTTCTTGTTGGGTTAACAGTAGAATTCTTCGCGTTACGAATTCCAATTCTACTGCAGTGAGAAAAACTTGAGGTTTGAGAGGTTGATTGATTACAAAATATTTCCATCGAAAGAGATATGCGATCACTCGAATTAATTTAGAGAATGAGGAATAGCGCTGAAAAAGACTAATTGAAATTGAAACGACATAAGAGGAAGCGAAACAATGCGAGTTTCTGGTACTTCTGTCAGCACACTAAATGAAGGACGAGGCCAGAATGCGGAATTTTGCAAAAGCCATGGCAGCCCATGCCAGTATAAATCAAAAGAAGCCAATTTTGCAGGTGAACAGCCACGTGATATAATATCCGCGGGATTTTCCTTAGCAGAAACATGACACCACTGCTCTGAGTGGGAGATTTCCTGAATTTTGGAGACACGATTCGAAACAAAGGTATTCCAATGAGAGGAGGGTTTCGAAAGCCAAGCCAAAACAACCGTAGAGTCACACCAAAAATATGTGCGGGAAAATTGAACATTCAGATTTTTGTTTAGTTTGACAGATAATTCGGCGGCCATAAGGGCGGCACATAATTCCAATCTAGGAATGGAAATTGACTTAAGCGGATCTACTTTTGACTTAGCACAAATCAAATTTGAGAATCAACTAGAAGAGGTGGGGGGGACGTCCTACTATATAGGCACAACAGCCATAGGCTTTCTCGGAAATGTCTGCGAAAATGTGCAATTCAAAGGATTGACACATGGGATCTGAAATTAAAAGGCGGGGAATACAAATTTTAGAAAGATCAGATAAGCTGCTTCGATATTCCAACCATTCATTCAGAAAGGGGGAGGGTACTAATTCATCCCATCCTGATTTTAATAACCAAAGTCGTTGCATAAAGATTTTTGCAGTAATTACAACAGGGGCTAGGTACTGAAGAGGATCAAAGATCTTGGCTATCTCTGATAAGACTTCCCTTTTAGTTTGAGGATTCAAATTTGACAACTGAACCTTATAGGAAAAATTATCAGAAGAAGGAGACCAGAAAATACCTAGGGCTTTCACGGTAGCTTCCTCAGTAGGCATCTCAATTAGCTTAGTGGTGGGCGAATCCGATGAAATCTTTAAAAAAAACTCAGTTGAATTTGAGCTCCACTTATGGAGTGGAAAACCACCTCCAAGCAATAAAGATATAAGATCTTTAGAAATAATAAAAGCATCAGTTAAATTCGAAAAAGAATAGAGGAAGTCATCCACGTAAAAAGAATTTTTAAGTAGTTCAGAGGCTAAGGGATGGTACTGATGACCATCTAGCTCAGCCAGCATATGCAGAGAGCGAATTGCGAGGAAAGAAGAGGGTTTCAAACCATAAGTTACTGTTCTTAGGCGAAATATTTTTATCGGTTTTGAATGTTCGTCGCGCCACAAAATCCTTTGCAAATCCTGCTGCTGGGGGTTTACTAAGATTTGTCGATACATCTGTTTAATGTCGGCTAGGACTGCAATTGGGTGAAGACGAAAATTCAATAAGACAGAAGTGAGATCATTCTGAATTGCGGGTCCTGAATGCAAAGTGTCATTGAGTGAAATGCCATTGATGTCAGGAGAAGAACCATTAAATACCACTCTTATCTGTTCCCGCGTGGAAGGATTTTTCCAGACAGCGTGATGGTTTAAGTAAACTATATTTTTGGAAGGATTATTTTCATCTTCAATTTTGGAAATTACCTCCATGTGATTAGCAGACTCATATTCCTCCATAAAAGAAGTATACTGAGTTTTCATAACCTTATCTTGCTTGAAGTGGCCTTCTACAGCAAATAAAGCCTTAAGCGCCCTGGGGTAAGACTCAAGAATGACAGGGGGTTCAGAAATTCTAGGAAGAGTTACGATAAATCTACCTTGAGGGGTACGAACTGTACTTTCTCGAAAAGGCTTTTCGCAAATTTCGTTGCTCGAGGAAGAAGAAGTTACAGTTTGGACATTTTCTATATCCCAAAATGTTGTCAGGTCATGGCCCAAATCGGCGTGAACATGATAACAAGTTGAGACAGACTGAACAGGACTGCGATGTATTTGTCCAGTAGCAATCCATCCAAAGCCGGTTTTTCGAAAAAAGACGCTAGGGACAACCTTGACCTGCTCAGAGTGCAAACACTGCCAGAAAATGCTAGAAGTGAGAAGAATGTCAACGGGTAGTCTTTCGTTGAAACGAGGAACAGCAAATTTTATAAAATGCGGAATATGCCATTCATGAACTGGAAAAAAGGAACTTGGAGTTTCATTGCCTATGGAATCAATCGCTAAGCAATCCAGTTGAAAACGAGTACCAAAATTATGAGAGTCCTTTAAGTCGACCTTGACGAAACTTAAAGATTTGGATTTGGAACGATTAATTCCAGTGACTTCAATTGAAGTGGGATGCCTTTGTAGACCTAATTTATGAATTAAACGCTCGCTGATGAAATTATTAGTGGCAGCATTATCAAGTAACCCGCGGGCGGCGATCCATTTCCCTTGAGCATTTTCAATAAGACTTGCACAGTTGATAGCAACACTTGAACCTTACTAAGGGAAGTGGAACTTTGAGTGAAAGACTGAGCACTATTAGAAGGATTTTCAGATTTAGGTTTTTGAGAAGAACAGCTAGGGGCTGATGATCGTGGTTTCTCATCTCTGTGTAATAAGGTATGATGCTTGCCCTTGCAATGAAAGCACAGGCGCTCGGAAAGACAGTTCTTCAAAGAATGTGATCTCGAGAGGCAATTAAAACAACGGTTTCGTTGGGATATTATTTTGCGTCTCTCGTCCACCGACAAGGCTTTGAAATCGGAACATTGATACCGTATAAGTTATGGGACTGTTGGCATAAGATACAACCTTGCATCTGACCAGGTGATTGAGTATGTGCGGCAAAGGCAGATCTCATAACTCTTTGATCATGACTA
This sequence comes from Meconema thalassinum, assembly GCA_946902985.2. Classification (NCBI taxonomy): domain Eukaryota; kingdom Metazoa; phylum Arthropoda; class Insecta; order Orthoptera; family Tettigoniidae; genus Meconema; species Meconema thalassinum. Next base: position 349,043,342 of record OX336390.1, read on the forward strand.
ATGACCTTTTGGTTTGAAGGAATTTTAGTAGAAACAACAGCACTTTTTGACAGGCTATAGCGGACAAAACTTGGCACCTGGCCTTTACAAACTTAACAAGGGCTTCGTAAGTGCATTGCGAATGCTGAGATAGTTCCATCACCCAGGCTTTTAGGGTAGCAGAATCAAATTTACTGGTAACCAGATGAATTATGAATAAATCCCAATATTGCACAGGCTGACCTAAATTAGCCAAAGCACGAATGTGAAGCTCTGCTGTGTCAATTAAATTACGAAGGGTTATGACGTTATCAGATTGAATATTAGGGAGATTAAATAAAGCCTGTATATGTCTTTGAGTCCTAAGCCTTGAATTCCCATAGCGATCTTTAAGTAATTCTACAGCGACCTCGTAGTTGTCACTTGTGAGGGCTAATGCCTGGATGAGCTTAAGTGGTTGGCCTTGAACGGCTGAGCGCAAGTAGTGAAACTTTTGAATCGACGGAAGACTTTCATTGTCATGAATTAATGAAGTAAACAATTCAAAAAATGGTTCCCAGGAACTTTCATCACCACTAAATGTGGGTAATTCAATTTTAGGGAGAATAGTTCGGTTTGGGGCGGACGAAGAGAAAAAAGGAGTTGAATCTTCCTTCTTAGCTTCAAGTGTTAGAGTTCTGAGTAAAGCTTTAGCTTCGGCAAAGCCATGATAATATAATCGTTCAGTTTCATTACGATCAGCTTGTTGTTCGAGGCTTTGAATTTCAATGCTGCATTTAATTTCATCGTATTTTTCGAAAGCCTGCTCATAATTTTTAAGTCTTTGAGAAATAATATCTAAGTTACGTTCTTGCTCTGTTAATTCTGAAAGAAACGTTCTAAAGCGGGTTAATTTACCCTTATACGAAGTGCGAGTGTTTATAATTGTAGTATCAAGAGGCATGTTGAAAGCTGAAGCAAACTCACCACCTGTATGTTACTTGTATTGCGTGCGTCAGCTGAAGTGAACACCAGCGAAGGAAGAATTGGCACGTCTCCAGAATCCCCTCTGTCGCTGCTCGCCTCAAGCTTGAGCTGAAACATATGCATGTATTAATACATTGTAAATAGTTTGACAATTATAATAACCCTTTGATTTCTGGTGTGCAATATTTAAAGATGGATTAAATCTCGGGTTTAAGGCACCAACAACTTATGGAGAAGATCTGCCCTAATCTTTCCCATAACGGGAGAACGCGAAGTAGGCTTAAGCCTGACCAAAATAAGTACTGTGAAAGAACTATAAAACTGAAGTGATGGTAGAGGGCATCGAGGTACATCATCAGAAAATCAAAGGTTAGATAACAATATTTATTGCTAAAGTGCAAATTGGTAAAAGTAAACAAAAAATGCACATAAGTGCTCAAATGAATAGTTTAAGTATAACAATTGTAATTGCAAGGGTTGGATAACAGAGACCTTAATTAAGAATGGAATGCTTGATTCTGACTAGAGAAAGATTGAGCTTGACATATAAATATTGCGCTAATAATAAAACAGAATGAGGAAATGCATGACAATAGTAAAAATTGAAATTTTACTTAAAAAGAACTTATCTTCTTGCAAGGCCAGCTCCTTAAAAATTCTCAGTTACCAAAAAAAAAATGTTGTTGCGAAGTATTTACAGTTCCTTTGGAAGGAGGCGTTCATGGCCTTAAGGTAGGTATGCCAGAAGTAGAAAAGTCCAACTCTTCTTCCATCTCTTGGTATCCAGGCGATGATTTATAAGAATTTTAAAGGTTGCTAGCAGTCGGGAAAACTGCTGTTGCCTTGCAGGATGAATCAAAATAGACACCATCTAAGAGGTGACTCGCTGAGTAATACATCCGGTATTTCCTTGTGCCAGCTGGGTCGTTGCGTAAGAGTGAAGAACTAATGGTGAACCTGTTCGGTAGCGTAACGGTTAGCGATACGGCACTGAGAGGAGTAGCAGCAATAGTGCCATGAGAAGCAGTAACGTGTAGAGAGTGATGATCTGACTGCTGCGTGGATCTGAATGACGATGTGATCCAAGTGAAGAGATGATCAGAGTGGATGATGAACGCCAGCAGGTAGCGGCTTATAAATGACGGCCACAGAAACATCTAGACGGCACTAGACCCTAGACTCACGAGTCCTGCTATTGGCTGGACGAAGGTCACGGTGACGTCAGTCGACACTGATGCTCACCAGACAGCAGAGCAACCAGTAGATGCCCGGTATGACGGGAGTACGGAGGCTTGAGGTAGCGAGTGACTGGAACACTCAAGGTGAGAACTTCACAAATTTGAAGCTTATAAATAAATCAGTAAATTAATTACGATACAATGAACTAATTAACATATAAATTTGGTTTGAAGTTTTTCGGGACAAGAAAAGGAACAGTAAAACAGGGCTGTCGCGAAATATACAAAAACGTATACTGTCACAAAAGTGACCAAACTGCATTGCCTGTATCCACTATAAAAGTGAGAGGAGTATTTAATGACAAAACTATGAAGTGTAAAGTACAAGCATTGGTGGAATTTTATATAAACGAACAGAGATATGAACAGGTATTCATAGTGCTCAGTCACATTAGTTTTGAAGCAATACTGGGTATTGACTTTATTACACAGTCAGGAGCTGTCATTGACCTAAAGAATGGAATTATCAGATTTAACAATAGCGAAGCAGAGGCTGGAACTTCAAGCTCGAAGGAACAAGAGTACTGCATGGAAGATGGTATTGAAGAAGGGAGATTGGAAGAGATGGTCTTGGAAGTACAAGAGGAACGAAAAAGACGTCCCAACTATCCCATAGAAAATTTTGGATATTATCAGGAGAAATTGGAGGCACTAATTTCACATTTCACTGATATTTTTGATGATAAACTAGGGGTGATTAAAGGTTTCAAATATCAGATTCGCTTGATAGATAACGCTCCATTTCAGAAGAAACTCTATCCGATACCTGAAAAATATCACGAAGAAGTTGCAGAGATTATTAAAGGCATGGAAAGGGATGGTATTATTCAGAAGCAGGCTACTCCTTATTTAAACGCAATCACTGTGGTGAAGAAGGCAGATGGAAGTTTGAGGGTTTGTTTAGATGCCCGTCAAATAAATATGTTAACGATGAAAGAACAAGACAGGCCACCGAAGATAAGGGAATTACTGAGAAAATTCCGTGGAAAGACCTGTTTTTCCGTCATAGAACTGACGGCCAGCTTTTACCAAATTGAGTTGACTGAAGATAGCAGATGCTATACTGGTTTTCTATTTAACGAAACTAGTTTTACGTTTAGTCGGGTTCCGTTTGGTTTAGTGAACTCGAGTCCAGCACTTATTAGAGCTCTCGATAATAAGCTGAGAAAAGAGGTAAAGAAGTACGTCATATGTTATGTTGACGACTTGATAATTTCCTCAGAAACGCCAGAGCAGCATTTATTGCATCTGAGAAGGTTATTTGAAGACTTGAGAGAAGCAAATATTAAAGTCAACTTCAACAAATGTCACCTTTTCCAGGAGAAAATAAACTTTTTAGGACACACCATAGATCAATTTGGTTATCATCCAAACAATGACAAAATTGAAGCAATTTCGGAATTTCCTAGACCTAAGAAGATTAAGGATCTTCGAGAATTTTTAGGTCGTTGCCACCGGGTGAGTTAGCCGTGGTCGTTACGGCATGACTAATGGCAGTCGCTCACATCCGGGAGGCGAGGAGGTTCGAAACCCCCGCCGGCAACCTTGTAGATGGTCTTCTGTGGTTTCCCATCTTCCTTCCAGGCAAATGCCGGGGTTGGTCCCTAACTATAGGCCACAGCCGCTACCTTCCAACTCCTCGCCCTTCCCTTCCAACTTTCCTCCCCAGCGGTACTTGTAGCTCACACATAGGGTGTCCGTCTCGAAGCAGCTACAAAACTGGCGAGCCGAACATGTCCTCGGACACTCCCGGCACTAAAAGCCATACGCTAAAAAAAAGGTCTTTGCCAATTTTTGAGTAGTCATTGTCCACGTTATTCGGAAGTGATGGCTCCACTTCACGAACTCTTAAAGAAAAATAATCGATGGAAATGGGACACTACAGTAGAAAATGCCTTTGTACAAGCCAAGGAGATGCTTAAAAACAACATTAAGTTGGAATATCCTAATTTTGAGAGGACATTCATTGTGGAAACAGACGCATCTAGGATTGGAATAAGCGCTGTATTATATCAGAAAGACTCTGAAGGGAACAACCACTACATAGCTTTTCATAGTAGGAAGCTCAGGTCACACGAGGTGAACTACTACACTACAGAGCTGGAAGCTTTAGCTGTCATAAATGCATTACAACATTGGAAAAAGCTATTGATAGGCCATCCTATAATTATTAAAATTGACCATAAGGCATTAGAATTCATGCTGAAGTCTGATTTGTCTAGTGACAGAATGACTAGATGGACTATGTTCTTGCAACAGTTCAATGCAACCATTAGTCACGTGCCAGGCAAAGATGATCTGTTAGCAGATATATTGTCGAGGCATCCAACAGCCAAGACTAAAGTCAGAGTCAATGTCATACAAACTGATGACGAAGACCAGGCAACATTGGACAAGTTAGCCAGAATCTCAACTTTTCAAAGGAAGGACGCATTTCTGAGAAACATGTATAAGTATTTGTCAGGAAGATTAAATGTACAGAATACTACTTACGAGGAGATGAGAAGAAAATCTAGACACTTTGTATTGCAGGGAGACAAGGTCTGTAAATATGTGGATGTGGGTCATACTAAGATCAGAGTAGTGATACCACCAGAATTAATTGTACCAGTTGTATGGATAACACACAAGTCTATAGGTCATGGAGGGTTAGACAAAACCTACAGTACTGACCAGGAAAAATTTTATAGGATTAACATGCGAGAACCCATTGCTATTGTCATACGATCTTGTGAACTTGGCCAGAAGAACAAATGCAATTCAGAGTTGCTATTTGAGAAACCAAAGGCTATTATACCAACGAAGCCATTGGAATTGTTCAGCCAGGACATTTTCGGGCCTGCACCGAAGAGCTTACGAGGTAATCAATATGTACTTGTCACCATGGATGTATTTTCTAAAATCATTATGCTAAACCCTATGCAAAAAGCAACAACAAAAGCAGTTCTGAAGCATTTGGAGAAGAACGTGATACCGAAACTAGGAAAGCCAGAGAAATTAATAACGGATCATGGAACTCAATATACAGCTGCAGAATTCGAAGAAACTATGGAGAGATTGGATATAAGTCATATTTATAGTTCTGTGAGAAGCCCACAAACTAATCCTATTGAAAGATCGATTTTGGAATTATCAAAGTACATTCGCTTAAATAGTTCTGAAAATCATGCGAATTGGGTGAAGGTAATACCACTGGTAGAATACTGCATGAACAGCACTCGTCATGAGAGCACGAATGAGATTCCAACAGTACTGCATTATAATGAAAAACCTAGAAGACCATGGGATGGAATCATATATATCCAAGAAGATATAGAGATACCGATGGACAGAAGGATAGAAGAAGCCAGAGAACATCTCAACAAGTCCGCAGAAAAGCGATTGAAGAGAACGAGAGGCAAGCGATTCAGCAGACCACTGAGAGAAGGAGATTTGGTTCTGACTAGAACAAATGTGAAGGCTGACGTCTTGAAGAAGATATTTGTTAAATTCAGTAATATTTTCAAAGGGCCGTTCAAAGTAGCGAAGGTTTATGGAAATAATTGCTATGCCATAGCTAGAATGAGCGATAATCGTATTATTGGGAAATACAATCATTCTAAGTTAAAGAGATTTTACCCCAAGATTCAATAGAGACACAATTTCGACAGCATATCAATAATGAGTAACAATATAAAGTAACAGAAAGTCCATTCATATACTTTCTATTAAGGTCGAATGGGTAAATGCACTCGAAATCATGTCTAGGAGAGAGGAGAAGACAGGATGAGGTATGAACCAAGGACCACATCAGAAAAATTGCATATTTTAAATTTGGAATTTTCGACTAAATTAGCAGTCCAGATGGAAGAGAACGTTAATACAAGCATTTGGAAAAATATTCGTCTGAAGAAATATTTTTATTTCATGTAATAATGGAGATTTTAAGATTTGGTAAATTTTTAACCATGAGTGAATGATAGAGATACTTTTCTGGGAAGTCGACACTTTTAACGAGGTGTGCGGTGAGAAACCAGTTTTTGATGCGAGGGGAGAGCGAAGGTGGACTTGAGGTCAGACACACGTCAGTATCAAGAGAGGGGGAAGCCATCGCGTGTCAGAAGCGCGCCACTTTCAGGCGAGAACCAATAGGAAAATAGTTTGAATACTGAGGAAGGAACAAATATTAAAATCTTTATTTTAATATTTTATAAGAGTGTTACACATTGAATTCACCAGCAGAGAAAAATAAATTTAATTGGCAAAACAGACTTTAAATTGAAAGACAGAGAGAGAAGTTATGTATGAATTTGTTAATATTCATAGCGGTTGGAGGCTAGTTGATCAGATTTACGAGGGAAATCTAACCGAGGAGGCTAGGAGACGCTAGCAGACGAGGCTCTTTCTACATGGACCATCGAGAAGACAAGACGTAAATTGTATTCACTCTTCAGAAGTATTAGACAAAGGTTTTGTGAACTGGAGACTTCAAGATGAAGCAAGCAGTAATGAAAACGAACAATTAATATTATAAGTCAACAGTATTGAGAAAAGTTATTCATCATATTCTAAAAGAAGAAATCTACGACGAGAGAAAACGCTGCAAGTTACAAACTGAACATCGAACACATAACTACGCAGAACGAAAGTTTGAAGAAGGGAGACTTAAACCATTGGTAATTCAACAATCTAGACAAGAATGAGTAAGAATTTAGGTCGAAGGGGAAGAACTACGACTACAAACAATTGCGACGTGAGAATGTTGTTTTAAATTCACCTTGATGGGAAGATAGAACTACACTGAGCCGGTGGGATTCAGAAATGACCAGGATGACATAGCAGTATGCATAGCGAACTGCAGACCACCGCAGTTTTCGCTAACATAACGTTGCAAGTTACTACAAGGGAATTTCACGACATGGAGGTGATTTTTCATGATGGAAAGAACTATGCAAACTACCGACTTCAAAGAACATCTAGATCTGAGAAGAAGAAGACGAGCGGATGCGTGATGGAGACGACAAGGAACCCAGGACTGATGGACGCGAGGCCAGCAGAGCAGAGGTGAGGTCGTGTCATCATCTTGTACGAGAGAAGTGGGTCGCGAGCGGGAAGTCAGCTGGGAATCTGTTTTCGAGACAGCACACCAGGTCGTTCAACTGTACTGCAGTCCACTCAAGGCCGAGGTGACATAATACAGCGAGATAGGAGCAGCACGCAGCATTCCAGAAACCATACGGTGACGTTACGAGGACACAGGAGTCATCAGGTCTGTCACCAACGATCTCAGAAAGAAGGTAGAAGAGTGCATTTTTCATATCTGTAGTTAGACTTTGTTTACGTTATTCCAGAATATTGACCAACATATTTGCATTTGTAACCTATGTTATTATTGTCTTGAAAGTTTTAGTAAATTTTAGTAATTGCGATAGTTATTTTCATACGTCATTTGGACGTATTTTGAAGTCTTGATCAATGATATTAGACATCGTTAGTATTTTTCATTGTCATTTTTAGAGCGTTAAAATTTTACTTTCGAACGATTTCGTTGCGATTGCGAACTTATATTCCGTAGATTTGTTGTAACATTGGAGAACTCAGTAGATTTGATGATATATTAGAGAATTTTGTATATTAGTGGAAATATTGAAGGACGATAATATATTTGTATTGAAACAAGAGAAATGAAGCACAACTTTGTGAGAAATAAATAAGTAATGTATCAGAGAAAGAATATAGTCATATGTTTGACGAAAGTAAATTATTTATTACTTGAAGTGAGGAAAGGAAGGACAGAGAATCCTATAAGTGAAGTGTTTATTCATTTCAGGACCGAAATAAGATGTATAGAACGATATAGTTAACAGAAGTATTCTATATTGGCATTGAGGTAACTCTTGTATGCAAGTAATGTAATGACATTGTAAAACCCAGAATTTTGGTGTACGAAAAGGAACAGTATGCGATAGTAGAAAGGCATAACTGAACGAGAAACGTTATTATAAAATGTTATGGATGTATATTTATCATGAAACGATACTGTAAGATGGAAGGAGAGACATAAATATTTATTATGAACATAAACGTGAGGGAAGGTTATTGTTATTTTCATAACAGACACAAGCATACTTGAAATTCAGAATTAAGCGATAAATTGTAACAAAGTAATATGTGAAGCGAAGGAGGAAGTATGTGGAAAGTATTTGGACATAGCACGAGATGTATAATCGATAGAGGAGTTTGTAGAAGGAAGAGAGACGCATTCATGAACGTCATTACAGTTGTAATTTCTAGTAGGAATACTAAATATCATATTTTGATGAAAGTAGTTGATATGGAACGGTAGAAGTTTGTGAACGTGCTAAGAAAAGGAAGGTTGATGAAATGCATTTGTATTGATAAAGGCGTAACTAAAGACGCGATAATATGCAACGTGAGTAATTGAAGAAAGGTTTTGTAATATTTTGTGGTGAGCAAGAGAAGAAATTTTTGTATTTGGAGGAGATAGGAGTATGGGAGTGAGGATTCATGCCACACACACTCGATTTTTGGTTGAAGAGCTTATCTGAACAGTCGTACATTGTTAGTTTGTTTTATTATTAATTATTGAAACACCAGAGTTGTACACTTTTAGTGATGAAATATTAACTTCACTGTTCGTATTTATGATTCACATGGAATTGTCACACAAACACCTATTTTGACTAGTTTATTGTTGAGATACGCAGAAAGTTGATGATACACGTAAAGAAAGATGATAAGACAGGAGGAAAGTGATGAAATGAACTCTAATGGATTAGAGACGGTTATTTTTATATCGTGCGGGACGCGATCATGTATAAAATGTAATTACGTTATTATTTTAGTATTAATTATTACTTTTATTATATTTAGGAACATAAGATTTAAATTTGAAGACTTTAACGATTGTATTATGTAGGGAGTATATTTGTTGCGATGAGCGTTAAAGCCTAACTTTAGTAAACAGGTAGGACAGACACTACTGTCATTAATTAAACTATCTGTTTATTTAAATATTATTAAGCAAGAGATACTTGTTGCATTAGTATAAAGATGCAAGGAAGACACTTATTAAGCGCATCAGGCCTAAGTGAGGCACATATAGTTATTTTATTCTTGGTGAAGGGAAGATAATTAGCCTACTTTCGATTTTTGCAAAAAATGAAAGTAGACTTATGAGATCACTACAGGGCGAAAAAAAGTGTGTCTGTCTGTGTGTGTGTATGTGTGTGAGTCTGTGTGTGTGAGTGTGTGTACTCTTAATGTCTGCCCCCCCCTATCAATTCAAACACGGTTAAACCGAATTGAACGAAATTTGGTACAGAGGTAGCACTGGCAAAGGGCACCTCAGTGTCATGTTTTATATTGCCGCCATCTTTACCAAAAGGTAATGGCGGCCAATAGAATGGTCAAAATTTAATAATGCATTACGACCAAACTAATCATCGGATCTTTACCAAATTTGGTAACAACCTACCTTCGTATGGGACGCGTCTTGTGCCCAAACTACAAGGTCATCAAACGTACCATTTCAGGATGGCGGCCGTGTGAATTATGCAAAATTTATAATCCATAACATGGGACCCACCAGTTCCGATTATCGAACCAAGAATCGTTTAATCTGTTCTAAGCGACGTGGTTCGTTCGAAATTAAAAGTTTATATTGTAATATTATAATCTAGAAGTGACTTTAAAAATCTGAATCGTCTCGGCTATTTGACAAGATGGCAGCTGATCTCTCGTTCTGACCTATATTTTACTAATTTCAGTATGTTGCATGCAATATAACCTACTGATAAAATTATATGAACTTAATATGAAATGAACTCGGTTTGAAATATACTCCACTGAAGAAATCTTCAGTCCAAGTGATTATTTGCTAATACAGTACGTTATATGTATTTAATCGATAACGCGTGAGTTATGAGTGTACGATTGGCTGTGTGGTTAGAGCTCCCGTCTCTCATGTGGCTGGCCGGGGTTCAAATCCTATCAGAGTAGAACTTTTTTGCTTGATTTGTTTTATATTTATTGTTTCTTGAGTACTGAGACGTTATAAAATAAAGCGTTATATGGTGCGTTTTGCAATGGAAATTATATATTAAAAAAACGACATTCTCCACTGGAGTGACATCTACCAGCCTTCAGTTGTACTATGCAGAAACTATAGATTCGAGCAGCGCTCTATACCGGCCAGTTAGTGAACCCAGTCTTAACGACTGCTAGGAGTAATAATACAGTAACATTCGTTTATTCCTTATGCACATCGAACCAAGAATCGTTTAATCTGTTCTAAGCGACGTGGTTCGTTCGAAATTAAAAGTTTATATTGTAATATTATAATCTAGAAGTGACTTTAAAAATCTGAATCGTCTCGGCTATTTGACAAGATGGCAGCTGATCTCTCGTTCTGACCTACATTTTACTAATTTCAGTATGTTGCATGCAATATAACCTACTGATAAAAATTATATGAACTTAATATGAAATGAACTCGGTTTGAAATACACTCCAGTGAAGAAATCTTCAGTCCAAGTGATTATTTGCTAATACAGTACGTTATATGTATTTGATCGATAACGCGTGAGTTATGAGTGTACGATTGGCTGTGTGGTTAGAGCTCCCGTCTCTCATGTGGCTGGCCGGGGTTCAAATCCTATCAGAGTAGAACTTTTTTGCTTGATTTTTTTATATTCATTATTTCTTGAGTACTGAGACGTTATAAAATAAAGCGTTATATGGTGCTTTTTGCAATGGAAATTATATATTAAAAAAAACGACATTCTCCACCGGAGTGACATCTACCAGCCTTCAGTTGTACTATGCAGAAACTATAGATTCGAGCAGCGCTCTATACCGGCCAGTTAGTGAACCCAGTCTTAACGACTGCTAGGAGTAATAATACAGTAACATTCGTTTATTCCTTGTGCACAGAGGCGTTGTTGATAACCTCAAAACTTGCAATATGGATGATTTGGAGATGGATTATTTTGTTATACCGTGTATTTAAGATTAGCCTATAAATTAACGGGTTGCGAAGTTAGTTCACTTAGTCCTATATCATTCGTATTCGACACAGAACAACAACGTGACGTCAGTTTCTAATCTGCTCTGATTGGCTATTACATTGCTGCAGTCGGGTAGTTGGCAGTCAAGGATAAAATTCGCGACTGCCAACTGCCAGCTACCAACTGCAACTTCATGTTTTGTATGGTGCCTATAGTACACACGGAGTCGACCGCGACTGCCGACCGAGGACTACCAACTACGGACTGCCGACTGCGCATTGTAGATGGGCCTTATTAGAGCAACGAAGTTTCAATTATTGTAAGTAGTCGGTGTTTGGAGTGTTTGCTGATGAAATTGCAAAATGCTGGGGTAAATTATAAACTATGGTTTGAACGCCACTGTTCAAATCCTGTGTGCCAATTTGCACTTCAAATAGGAAGAAATTAGGAGATGATAAGGACAGAGAGTTATAACTATACCCATACATTTAGGAGAAAGTAGGCTATATGTTCTTTCCCGAACATCTTGTTTTTGTCATGTAATGTTTTATTATTAATAAATGGCAAGAACATTTTTATTCTTGCTGAGTTTTTTAGAACTGTTTCTTTGATTCAACGCTTAATTACACTAGAACGATACCACTAGCTAGATGCAGACAGATGATCGACGACTTATCTTAACGCCCGAGAGCCGAGTTGCTCGTGAATGCTCTACTTTTATTTGTTTATATTTTCTGTACTGTATGCAACTAGTTAGTAGTATATTTAGAGATGTATATATGTGTTCCTAGGGTTCCCTAATCATCAGTCCGGTGAGAGTTGTTCAACTCATAGCCGGGTGTTGACGTTCTCACGATCCTTTTACCATCTGTGCGGATTTGGGACTGTGCTCGAGAGGAATTCGGGCGCAGTACCATGTTTCGACTTCCGGAAAATGTTGACATATCATCGCATTTCACATTCCCTAGACCCCAAAACCACCGTCAGTTCAAAAGTTTATACATAATTTATGTATATATGTATACAACACTTTCTTGTGGACACGATAACTACCGCAATTTTGCACCAATCACTTTGAAATTTTTACATAATATGTATCCCTATAAAATCTCGGTCGATTTCGTTAATGGGCACAATCGGTCGGTGGGGGTGAAAATGTGGGGCTTTTTTTTCGAAAAAGGGAAATATCGCTATAACTATCTTAATATTTGAAATATCGAATCCATTTAAAGTTCATACTATGTGTCGGATATGTATGTTTGAAGAGTTTTTTGATAGAACCAAACCATTGACCAAAGGGGTGGGAAAAAGTGTTTTTTTTTCGGGAAACATTAATCATATCTCTCTCAATAGGCACAATATCAAAACCGTACAAAATGGACAATATTCCCCTAATAATTACCTAAAACTTTCGGCTGAAAGAATTTTTGATATCACCCACCATTACGCCAAGGGATGAGAAAAATGATTTCGGAATTATAAGAAAATGCCAAGAGCTATCAGAGGTTGGCATGACAACACTACTAAATTGACGAGGGATGAGCCATCAGACGATGTCATGACAACGCACTTGCATCAGATCACATTCAGTTTTCCATCTGACTAAGTGTGAAGCGGCTTCGGTGACGTAACTGGTAGCATGCTGAACTTCTATGCCCAAAGTCGCGGGTTCAAAGCCGGCCGAAGTCTACAGATTTTCTAAGAGCGCTAAAAATCCCCCAGTATGCTTTCCTTTGGAGGGGAAGTTCCAACGTTCGTTGCGAGTTGCTGGCTGCGGTGGCATCTATAGCCAAGTTCACAGCTAGGAGTCCTTGAGGGTAGTATCTGGTAGCAACATTAGGGATTACTGTTTGAAATTGACCGTCTGCAGTCCTTACCTGAATTACAGACTAATACAGCCATCACAATTCACACCGTTTATCAGACAGATTCTACACTCACCCAAAGTACACGGGGCTATATGACCGCGTTGTCACAGCCCCTAAACTGAGGAACCAACCAAAATCTCTGCGGGAGATAAAATTTTGCGTGAAGAAGTAACAGACCGTTAGATAGTTACACATCAGTGTCGAAACCTTGCATAAGGATAGTATTACACCCGTAGGGTATGCCACCCCTACCCATTATATTTCTTAAATACAACTACATCCAAATACAGCCCTTCAGTCCCACTTCTATAAATTACAACTACATCTGAAATCATATCACCTCAATAAACTCAGGTAACCTCACGCCTGAACTCGAACGACCCCTGTAGGTGCCTCGACACTAAAAGAATGTGCAACTGTGCACACGCCGCACTTCGGAATCTATAAACCTCTGGGAGTTCATGACTCGAGGTCATACCTAGTCATACCTTGTGTCAGAGTGCCGCACTGCTGCCGAGTGGCGTCACGACTGCTGCCGTATAGGTAAGTGTACAGAGAGTATCATTTTACACACACACACACACACACATACACTTTCAACCCCATTGCGTGTACTGTGATTCGCATCTAACTGCTCTACCAACTCTTTAAATAGTTCCTTTTGGATTAAAGAACAGATATCACAAGCTAACTGGGCATTCAGTTTCTTTGATTAGCTTACTAAGTTCCTATCCTCTAAACCTTATCCAGTGGGATCTGCATGTGTTGATTATTTAATTACCTTGAGGCTACAGCTGAATCGGCAGTTAGCGCTCCGTTCGAGATTTCACATCAGCGTGTTCAATCCGTCGCCTGCCGGGCGAGCAGCGCCGTAGTTCGTTAAGTAGTTCCTTAAGTGTCCATCCCCTAAAACACACCCGTTGCTCCATAAACGCACCCCCGAGCCTCCCGGCAATCTGAACAATCGGGAAGCTCTCCTTTCAAGCTACGTCCACGCCCCCAGACAGCTCAATCATACACCACCCGATCTACACTAAATCTCTACATCCCCCAAACACACATTGTAGAGGGCTCACACTCAGGACCCCTACAATTGGTAGAGGCACGGGGTACCGCGACAATGTCTCAGGACAAGTGTCTAAAGGACCACATACAACGTGGTTCTGCGGGAGATCACGACTTACCTTTTACTAGCCAAGCAAACGCCAGAAAAAAAACCAGATCTGAAAATGTTTTTCAGAGTGCACTAGCCTAGCAAAGAGCCAAGCCCCTAAATAAAGTGAATTTTTTTTCAGAGTACAACTTACTACGGTATACACAAAGAGAGTACATAATTAATTACCCACCCATCCCGAAAGTGGATAGACAAGCACCCATGAGCAGAAGGTAAATCCAATATCACCCTCCTACGCATCCGGAATGAATTCCAGGCGCTAAGCCCGCCATAATCATCCGAGGTAGGCCGATGTACCACCTACAGTAGTAATCCATCAATCGGAAATCCATTATTCCAATACACGTGGTGCATTGATCCCTTTATATACATGAACACGTCACACAAAGGGAACATCAAACCCAGGACTACAAGATCCTCCACTAAGTCTTATCATGTAGGGCATACATGGCCGATAGAGTTAAAAATATATCCACGAAGGCAAGGCATGTAGAGGCACGCCACACACTTATATAAGGCAGCTACCCGTGTCCTACAAGCCAGATAATACCCCAGGGATATAAACGCTAGGAAACAAATCACGCTATTTACACACAAAATGACATCTAGTAACCCTCCCTCACAGCTCGGTGTCGATGTCATATCCACATGATCATATTACAGGCAGATAGTTAAATCCCCGCAAGACACGTTTCACACAAATTGCATACACATAGTCCAATGCACTTCAATCTACACGGAAACCCACATCGAACCACTATCCTATTACTACAAAGGACACGTAGGCCCCGCTGAGAGCTCCATTCAGACACTTATACCGCTCGCAGCAAGGGGATATTAAGCCCAGAGATGCAAGATAACACACTAACTATCACCATTGAGGACACATGTACGCCAACGCATTTTAACATTTATTTAGAGCGCAAGACATGTAGAGGTAGACTGTACAGTCACATGAATCAGCTACACGTGTCGCACCATCCCCATAAGTCCGCATGGACATAACATGCCAGGGAAGCAAAAGAAAGAGCACCAAATACGCTATGGCATCCAGTAGTCCACACTCGAAAATAGGTGTCAATGCCATATCCACGAAGGCCATATCACAAACACACAATTGTGCTACCCCATACCTCAGGCGTAGGAGCTACGCACACATGATACCCTAACATTCAATATATGTATAAATCCCCCTTCGATCTCATGTCTCCTTAACAAAAAAGAACGTAGATCCCATACATAGGCCCATATTTACCCATATACAGGGATTATTCATACATTGCATGATAAAATGTTACTGTTTCCAACACAGTGTATTATTTTGTTTCATAGTTGTAGGGTACCGTGTACATGTAGAAATGTTCAGGGAGTGAATTTTATCTACAACTGAACACATGTTTACACGTAGGACAGCAGCTCAGGTCATTCCACTACACGAGCAGGATATTATAATCCGAGCCATCTAGCTGACGCAGCGACTACACCGTACAGCCATTGTACGGATGTTCTTGAAGGCCACGCGACCATGCACACTCACACAGAGCAGCGCGTACTCCATATCATCCCACTGTAGCACACATGCAATATCACGGAAAGGTTTACCTACAGTCTGCGTACACGACCACGGTATATTATTATACAAATGAAACATTTATGGCTATATATTCACACTCACAGGTATCCATATACTTAAGGTCGACCGACGAAAGATTGAAATACACTGACACAGCAATTATTTATCCCACAGGACATCAGTAGGCAAGCTTTAACACCGTATTTACCATTCACAATACATACCCGCCTGCGGTATATTTTAATACGTAGAGCGCATAGCTGGCAAACATCAGACCCAGAGGCAATTTTCTACAGCGGTTGATTTACTAGAATTACCGCGAAAGATCACGGACACATAGGAACGATCCACGCAGTCATACTATACACACAGGCAGAAGGTACACGGATCAGAGGATCGAACCCATACCGAGGTGAGGTTACAGCCTCGTCCCACTCAATGGCCACCAAGTAGGAAAGTACTTTGGCAGGATCAATTACATATAACTTGTTCACATACGGCAACAGGAAGAGCCTACAGTTACCCTAATGGATACCATTAATCTAGCCCACTATACCTAACACCGGAAGTGCCGAGATAGGATACATGGATACGGACACCACAATGACACAGGTTATCGGACCCCAGCATGTCCAAAAACTGCCTACCGCAATTACACAGGTTATCGGATCCCAGCACGTCCAAAAACTGCCTACAACAACAACACGGGTCAGTAGCCATCAATGAATACATAAACGGGCTACCACAATAACACAGGTTATTAGCCATCATTAAGTATGTAAGCTGTTTACCACTATAACGCAGGCTATTAACAACAACCTATTTTGTTCACTGTCTCCACACGTTCGGCAATGCACATCGGCGCTACATTCACACTGCTCAGTCCTGACATAATGCCATGCAGACACAACAATGACACAGGTTAACATACACTCAGGACACAGCACGCAACAGGTACTTAGAAGGAACTACTCCAGGGAGAAGGATAAGGCACTACTTACCTATGAAGTACAGCATCGCATACAATGAATTCACACTACCCAGGCAATTACTGTGCCCAACTCTAGGAATGGGTATTCCAAGATTCAGACACCTAGATATCAAGGGAAAGGCTACAGCCGCTTTTGAAAGTTGATATATTTGAATATCGCGCTACATTACTTCTCGAAGCAATTGGAAAGAATATACCGCTAAGAGCATGTCAAGTGACGTAGCGAGTAATAGCAGAGGTCGAGGCTATTTATTGATTAAATAGTTAGCCATGGAGTAGAGACTTGAGACTTGGATCAGATTACTGGCACGGCCAAATGAAAGAGAATGCACTTAGTATCAAGTAAATCGGACCAGGGATACCAGAGATATGAGGATTTCTAGATTTCAGCGTGATGCGGCGTGACCCTGACAGTTTTGAATAAATGCCGGCTGGCACAGGCATCAGTAGCTCACTTCGACACAAGCACTTGCCTAGCAAGGTGCTACTACGCTGAGCCAAGGCACATGGTTGCCGGATCTACGCAGAAGTTATTTTCAAAGTTGTGATAGTCACAAAAGTGCTGAGCTACGAGTGGAACTTAGTAAGTTTCCGGCAGGGAGGATCACTAAGGTGATTGATATTTTTCTACAGACACTGGTGAAATATTTTTATTTTCACATGGACATATGCTAGACTTTGTCTAGAATTAGTACTTTGTCACAGTCCAGTAATAACCTAATAATTGGATATTTTAAGTCCAATTCAGTCAGTTTTCATATTTGTAACTTAATAACCACTTCGATCTATCAATACATTGAAGACCAGTCTATCACGGTGGTTTTCATTAGCCAACGCAGGGAAACTACATGTTGCTTCGCGCATGGTAGATGGTGTGAAGCCATGCCCAGGGAACGATCTTCAGAACAGCCGTTGATTGGTTAGACTGTCAGTGTTTTCTTGTACTGAAAAGATTACCGTGAGTTATGTTACAACTGACATATTTGAAAATAGATCATTTAGATCTGACCCCATTTAAGCAAACTGTTATGGAGTTAACAGAAGCCAATATTAAAATGGAGCCGCAGTTATTTCAAACTTCAAGCAATATTACCACTATGTCTTGTTAGACAGGTTGTGGGTATATAATGGCGGCCGATACAAGGATTATACGTGCTTGTCCGATAGGGCATGTCTATGGATAAATCTGGTACAGACCAGGTTCGCTACGCTTCAAGACCATCAAGAAATGTAAGCCACATTTTGACTTTATATTATGCCTAGCTAATTGGAACCAGCTATTTTTCGGCAGATGACCAACACATTTTTTTCTTCGTATTTAAATCTTGCAATGATTTACGCAAGACATATTAGAGTTATTCTGAGTATTTTCAGCACTCAGAACAGTTTAGGATCGATGACCGAGCATATCGAGCATTTATTTGAATATTTCATATTTTTGGGTAATCACGGTAATCAGCCGATGTAACTGCAAAAGTTAAATTATTTTTTGTTGAGGAATGGATATTTTTTCCATATTCGAAGGTTCGAACATGTGGATTCTCACATAATGAGATGATAATTAAATATATTTAAAATAATATAACTAATAATAATAATAATAATAATAATAATCCACTGATAATAATAATAATAATTTTTATAACTTTTCTAAATAATTCTTGGATATTATATGTTCTAATAATCACATGTATTGAGAGAGAGCCTATGAAGTAGTTTAATCATTTCTAGTTTGGAACAGGAGATTTTCCGAAGGAGAGTGGTTAGCGCAAGCCCGCATTCAAACAACATTACAGTTCTGGTTGAACAGTTAATATTTGCAATGAGCAAAGTATATTTTTCAGATAACACGGAGAGGCATGAAACGGGAAGCAAATGATATTTGTATCAAATAGGATATTTTTGTATTTATATAAAATCATGACGTAACTACATTCGAAAGTGAAATAAAGATTTTCATAAGTATGGTAAATTCACGGGTTGAACTGAATGGTAAAATAAAATAAACTTGTAAGTTTATTAATCTTCCAGTGTTGATAACAAGCAGAGGCTTGATTTATTGTATAAATTTTGGGAAGAAAATTTATGTGTGTGGAGTAGTTGAAATGCCATTCCCAGGTGCGCATGTTTAAGTCGCAGGAATGAGGAGGTTTTTTCGAGCATCAATCAAATAGCAGGTTCGATGGCTCAGGTTTATAATAGGAGTATTGGAACTACACATTTCGTCGTATGAATGACCCGAAGGTTATTTCTTAGAAACCATCAGTTCTTATTTCAACCTTGTTTACGGATTCCATTAAGACTTTGATTTTGCTAGAACCCGGATTTGTCATGATAGTAGTTTATTCTTCTTCAGAGGAAGACCTTTGCCGTTGTTGCTGTAATATTGTGTTCTTATGAAAATAATAGAATGGGCCACTGCCAATTAAAAATAATTCTATAACCGCGAATAATTTGAAGGATGTTTTCAATCCTAGTGCCATGAACTAAATGAATTTGTTATGAAGCTACAATTCTTATTTCCGCATTCTGTCGAAGAATTGCAAGTTGTGAAAATTACTAAAAATAGCCATGAATATAAATATTTTTCATAATAATGTTCCCAAGTGGAAAGTCAAATAGTTGAATGGTTCAACAATTTATTGATCAAGTTGATGATTTATAAATCATATATTTTGTTAGGAACTTGAAGTTCATAATCGAGTCACGTCTCGAAACGTTTAATGTCAGAAGAACAATTAATTTTTGTTGTGCTTCGCACAGTTCTTCGATGCTATGCTCAAGGTCAAATACTTTTCAGATGTTATTAATATGTGTACATAACTTGTGTTGAGTCAATGATGATAATATTTTTGACAATATATTTTTTGAAACTGGAAAAATAAGTGAAAGTTAAAAATTCTATGAACATTTATTCTACGAGTGTTAATATTATGTAAAAATTCAAACAGTGAACTACAGTATTTCCAGTAAAGACAATTACATTTGAACTGGATTTAATCATGAATGAATATAATTTTGGAACACAGTCTACAGGACTAATAATCAGACTTGTGTTTCCAAAGATAATTGTCAAATGTGTTTGGAAAATTTCTGTACATTGTGTAAATAGGATGTGGGTCGCCACACGTGAATGATGCTGCTTTGAACATTTTTTCAGTCAATTTTAACTTCAAAATAAAATGAGATAATTTTACATGATGTGTTATGCCCAGTTGAATCTCCTTCTATCCTTATTGTTGCATTGAGCCAAAAATCAGTAAAGCATTTTTTTCATTTGATGTCGTTTTTGCGATTAGCTTTAACCCATCTGGCGCTCCGGGATATTTTGACTCTCGTGCTGACTGATTCTTGGTAAAATGCATATGTGGTCGTGCGGACTCCGGTCTAAACGGGCACATAAAATAAGATAGAGAGAGAAATGGCTTCGAACGTGGGGCGCGAGTTAGACATGGTCAATCGCATGCCGATTTGAATTATGATGATTTTTCTATAAATATTTTGGGAGTTGAGAGATGTCTGGTTTGGATGAATAAATTAGTAGGAAACCCAATTAGTGGGGAAAATTAAAAATTTAACTGGATTAATAATTAGAATGGGTTTGATTATTTTTGATAATGGCTTAACCATTAGGGCGTCAAGTAAATTCAGTAGTTAACGTTCGATGACTGGACATACGCATTATTAGAATCCAGGTGGATGATATTTGAGAACTTGCATATTTTTCTTGTGATATTGTGGTAAATGTAATTCGTAAAAGTAGAGAACTTTGTTTTTCCATCACGTCGACATTAGGACAAATCTCATTTTATTAGAGTGTTCCAATTAGCTATTCATATTTCTTGTTCTAGTTATAAGCTTGTGTTTGCCAATATTGTATACCCCTAAGTTTTGAATAATAATTGAAAATTATGGAAGAAATGATGAGGATGATGAGGAGTTTGGAGGAGAGTTCAAAAGAAGCTGGACTGCGTGTAGCAGCCATTATGAAAGAAAATACTGAGGCTTTGGAAAGGAAACAAAGAAAATTCTGATTCATTAGAAAATAAACTTAAAGAAAATTTAAACGCTAAACTTAAAGAAAATTCTGATTCTTTAGAAAATAAACTTAAAGAAAGTTCTGATTCTTTAGAAAATAAACTTAAAGAAAATTTGAATGATAAACTTAAAGAAAATTCTGATTGTTTAGAAAATAAACTTAAAGAAAATTCTGAGTCTTTAGAAAATAAACTTAAAGAAAGTTTAAATGATAAACTTAAAGAAAGTTCTGATTCTTTAAAAGATAACTTGAAAGAAAATTTAAATAGTAAATTTAATTCTATGGAAAGTAAATTTAAAGAGAATTCCGAAATTTTGAAAATGTCACTTGAGAGTAAAATGACTAAATTATGCGAAAAAACACATGAGCTCGAAACTTCATTAGCTACTAACGCAAGTTTAATGGACGATAAATTTCGCGATGCCGATCTTAGATCCCAAAGCTTAGCTGATAGGATAGAACATGGTCTTAGGAAAGTTGGTGAAGACATGATCAACCTAGAAGTCAGAGTGAAGAAGGAGAGTAATGAGATGGGAATTCTAGTTGTTCAACGGTTGACAGAACAATTCAAAGAACTTGTATTGGGAGAAATAAGAGACGGTGTGATTAATGAGTTACAATCTGAAATTAAAACCACAGTTGTCAATGAAATTAAAGACACACTCAAGCTGGAGAACCAAGAAGGAATCAAGGAAATTAGGGAATCTTTGTCATCCCATATTCAAGTAATTTCCAAAGATATCCAAGCAACTCAGAAGGACATATCAGATATGACAGGGTCATTGAAAAGTCACGAGGCTGTTATGAACCAGATATCCACTGATGTCAAGGAGAATTGTAGAGAAACCGAAGCAATTAAAAAAATGGCAGAAGAAAACCATAAGGAACTTGAGGCTATGAAAACCCAAATCAAGGACGAGAAACAGTCTGACCATCTGTTGAAAATGCCAAGTGTAAGGGGAAAAGAACAGATACAGATAAATCTAGGAGCAGCTAGAGAAACTGATAGTCAGAGACAGGATGAGGTCAGGACAGTATTTCAATCCAACCCCATAACTGTATTTAAGAATGTAGAGGATAAGCCTTCTAAATTTTCAGGGCGAGATTCTGTGACACCCGTAGAATTTTTGAGAGAAGCAGGTGATTACCTGAAAGATTCCAAGATCCCTAAGGAAAGACAGATCCGAGTGATAGGGAAATTTTTGGAAGGTCCTGCACTTCATTGGTTTAGAGCTTTTAGATCCACTCTAACCACTTTTGAGGAGTTTTCCCGTGGGTTATTGAAAAAGTTTTGGTCCCCGGAAACCCAACAGCAAGTCAGAGCAGAATTATATTCGAAGAGATTCTAGACGTCACAACCTACTCGATACTCTACGTACTTTTCTGGACAGCTTTCTAAACTACAACATTTAGATCCGCCGATGCCAGATAACGAATTAATTACGGCATTGATACGTCAGTTTCCAGCAGACGTCCAAAGGACTTTGATCGCTGCTGACATCTATAATATGGAGCAATTTGACGAGGTATTACAGAAGCTGGATCATACGAACGCTCAATTCTTCCATCAGAAGGGAGGAAAGAATAACAACGCTGTGTATGCTGTTATGGCCGACAGTTATTCCCAAACACCTCGAGAGATTCGAGAGGGGCGAGAAGAGAAAACGTCGAGGGAAGATCCCAATAAAAGAGGATGGAATCAGTACAGTAACAGATACAGTTACAAGCCTTATGCGAGACCGGATGGTGGAAATCGATATAATACTCGATGGAGAAGGCCAAGGGATAATCAAGGAAGGTACCAGGAAAGAAGGTACTATGGTAGAAACAACTACAATAACAGAGGGAATGTGGATACTCGTCAGTCCAATGAAGAGTTCAACAAGGAGACGAGGAAGAACTTGGAAGCAAGACACCAAGATAACTTGCAGTTTTTGGAGCAGAGGCCCAATGAACCAGGTCCATCGGGAACACAACAATCCCGGGGGAATGGAAACGAAAAAAAACTTCGAATTCACAGTAGAAGATAGAATTTTGAACACTTTCACTTCCAGAATTATTAAATGGCAAGCAGAGGATGATGACTTAATTCAACAGAATGATGAACGGAAAGAAATGGGTACAAGAATTAAAATGCCAATCATATCATGCGAAGTATTCGGTATGCCTGTCGATACTTTGATTGATACTGGGGCTATGCTTTGTCTTGTGAGTGAGAAGCTTTACATTCTGTGGAAGCTCAAAGAGAATTTAGAGGAGATTCCAGTATCAGGAATTAAGATCCAAGGAATAATACCCAACAAAATATCTCTGTGTAAAACACAATTATACTTATGTATTACTATTGGAGGACATGATTTCCGACATGTGTTTGTAGTAATGAAGGACATGGCTTTTGACATGATATTGGGAGCGGATTTCATTCAGAAATATCAAGCAGTGATAGACATGAAGACAGAGACGATCAGATTCAAGAATACCGAAGAGATTAACTTCGAGGGAAAAGAAGAGGAAGACATCGAGGGAGATGCTCAATGGTCTCTGATTTTTCATGAAGCTGAAGGAAGAGAAGTCTACACTGAGGAGGAGTCCCCAGAGCTAGGAAAAATTTTGGAAGAGTATCACGATATTTTTGATATTAAACCTGGTGAAATTAAAGATTTTGAATATCGTATTCGTGTAAATGATGATGCACCTTTTCATGCTAAATTGTATCCGGTGGCGGAAAAGCATCGAGAAAGGGTAAAAGTGCTTATCAAGGAGATGGAAAGCAACAATGTGATTGAAAAGTACACTACATCTTATGTCAATCCATTAGCAGTAGTGTCTAAGCAAGATGGAAGTCTGAGACTATGTTTAGACGCGCGAAATTTGAATTCAAGATTACTGCCAGAGTATGACAGACCACCAATCATTAGGGAACTGTTAAGGAAATTCCAAGGCAAGGTCTGGTTCTCTAACATTGATCTCACTTCGTCCTACCATCACATTAGGCTTAGTGAAGATTCCAAAAGGTTTACAGGATTTATGTTTGACCAGCAGACATATGTATTCCGCCGTCTACCATTTGGAGTCAAAACATCTGGATCTGTTTTGATCAGAGCGCTGGAACAAAATTTGAGTCCTGAAGTAAAGTAGATAGCAATTCGTTACATAGATGATATCCTAATTGCATCTGAGACTAAGGAGGAACATTCGTTACATCTTCAGATGTTATTCGCAGATTTGAGAAAAGCGAACTTTAAGGTAAACCTTCGAAAATGTCAGTTCTTTCGGAAGGAAATAAAATTTTTTGGCCACATTTTGGATGGAGAAGGATACCGTCCCAATGAGACGAAGCTACAGGTGATTGCAAATTTCCCTAGACCTACTAGAGTGAAGAATGTCCGCAGTTTTCTCGGGACATGCCAATTCTTTGCAGGGCTTTGTCCAAACTTCACCAAGACGGTTGCGCCATTGCAGGAATTATTAAAGAAAGGAAACAAATGGAAATGGAATGAAGATTGTGAACAATCATTTCAAGATGCCAAGAGGTTATTGGTAAACAGCGTGAAATTGGAGTATCCTGACTTTACCAAGAATTTCATCATAGAATCTGATGCATCCACCGTAGGGATTGGAGCTATTCTTCTTCAAGAAGATGACGACCACAAGACGCGTTACCTGGCGTTCATTAGCAGGAAACTTCGTCCATCAGAAAGGAATTATTACACCACAGAGTTAGAAGCACTTGCTGTAATCTTCGCGTTGGAGTCGTGGAAGAAAATGTTAATTGGACATTCAGTAATTGTGAGGACTGATCACCACGCATTGGAGTTTATTTTGAGAACAAACTTTGCCAGTGATAGGATAACTAGATGGTCACTTTTTATTCAACAATTTAACCTAGATATTGAACACACTCCTGGAAAGTTGAACGTTGGAGCTGATTTATTGAGTAGAGCAGTGGAGTCTACATCTAAGGCTTTTCAAGTTAACCTGACGCAGGAGGATGAAGATACCTTGAGAAGGTTAAGATTGTTGCATTTATCCCAGAGGAGAGACCGACGTCTTAGAAACATTTTTCGTTTTCTACAGGGAGACATGGATCCAAATGATGATGATTTTGTGGAAACTGAAAGAATTTCAAGAGATTTTATGATGTTAGATGGTTTAATCTACAAGTTTGCAGATCCTGACCATACGAAGCTGAGAGTAGTGATACCTCCGCGAATGCAAAAACCCATTATCTGGATGGCACATCGAATCGCAGGTCATGCTGGAGTAGATAAGACGGTCAACATGATTCAAGGGAAATTTTCGTGGGAGCGAATGCGACAAACTGTAAGGAACACTATTCGAGAATGCGACTTATGCCAAAGGAGTAAACATAATTCTAGATTACTGAGAGAATTACCAAGGCCTATTATTCCTTCTAAGCCTTGTGAAATCTTCGCGACTGATTTATATGGTCCTCTTCCAAAGTCTAAAAGAGGTAACCGATATATTCTGGTGACCATGGATGTATTCAGCAAATACACTATGTTACACCCAATCCAGAAGGCAAACGCAAAATATTGTGCGAAGAGAATTAGAGACAACGTAATTCCGGAAGCAGGCAAACCGGAATTCCTTTTATCAGATCGTGGACCTCAATTTACATCCTTAGAATTTAGAACCATCATGAATAATCTTGGGATTAGACAATTGCTTTGTTCTATTAGACATCCTGAAAGCAATCCAGCAGAACGCGTGATGGCTGAAATAGCAAAATTTTGCCGCCTCTATTGTCCAAATGAGCATTGGAAATGGATGGATGTTCTCTCTTTAGCATCCGAATCCATCAACTCTACAATTCATGAGAGTACTGGACAGATTCCCATGTTGCTTCATCATGGAATTAAACCAACAAGATTATGGGATCGAATCATCTCTATTCCACCTGAGATTGAACCAAGTCGTCAGATGAGGGAAACTCTAGCTTTAGACAAGTTGAGGAGCCAAGCTGAGAAAAGAGAGCGCAGAGTGAGAGGAAAGCGTTTTCGCAGACCCTTGCGCGTAGGAACTCTTGTTTTAGTGAAAAGACCTACACCCTCTGACGTGCAAAATCGAGTGTACTCGAAGTTTGCAAGCCTTTACGCTGGACCCTATCGTATTGTGGAAGTAAACAACAATGGAAGCTATGAAGTCGCTAATACACGAACTGGTAACATCGTGGGAACTTATAATGCATCGAATTTGAAGATTTATTATTCAAGAACCAGATGATTTAATGTGTAGATAGGAAAAATAAAAATTTTTCAATTTTTATTTTTTGCTAGGTGTGGGGTGGATGTGCCCAACTCTAGGAATGGGTATTCCAAGATTCAGACACCTAGATATCAAGGGAAAGGCTACAGCCGCTTTTGAAAGTTGAGATATTTGAATATCGCGCTACATTGCTTCTCGAAGCAATTGAAAAGAATATACGACTAAGAGCATGTCAAGTGACGTAGCGAGTAATAGCAGAGGTCGAGGCTATTTATTGATCAAATAGTTAGCCATGGAGTAGAGACTTGAGACTTGGATCAGATTACTGGCACGGCCAAATGAAAGAGAATGCACTTAGTATCAAGTAAATCGGACCAGGGATACCAGAGATATGAGGATTTCTAGATTTCAGCGTGATGCAGCGTGACCCTGACAGTTTTGAATAAAAGCCGGCTGGCACAGGCATCAGTAGCTCACTTCGACACAAGCACTTGCCTAGCAAGGTGCTACTACGCTGAGCCAAGGCACATGGTTGCCGGATCTACGCAGAAGTTTTCAAAGTTGTGATAGTCACAAAAGTGCTGCGCTACGAGTGGAACTTAGTAAGTTTCCGGCAGGGAGGATCACTAAGGTGATTGATATTTTTCTACAGACACTGGTGAAATATTTTTATTTTCACATGGACATATGCTAGACTTTGTCTAGAATTAGTACTTTGTCACAGTCCAGTAATAACCTAATACTTGGATATTTTAAGTCCAATTCAGTCAGTTTTCATATTTGTAACTTAATAACCACTTCGATCTAAGACCAGTCTATCACGGTGGTGTTCATTAGCCAACGCAGGGAAACTATATGTTGCTTCGCGCATGGTAGATGGTGTGAAGCCATGCCCAGGGAACGATCTTCAGAACAGCCGTTGATTGGTTAGACTGTCAGTGTTTTCTTGTACTGAAAAGATTACCGTGAGTTATGTTACAACTGACATATTTGAAAATAGATCATTTAGATCTGACCCCATTTAAGCAAACTGTTATGGAGTTAACAGAAGCCAATATTAAAATGGAGCCGCAGTTATTTCAAACTTCAAGCAATATTACCACTATGTCTTGTTAGACAGATTGTGGGTATATAATGGCGGCCGATACAAGGATTATACGTGCTTGTCCGATAGGGCATGTCTATGGATAAATCTGGTACAGACCAGGTTCGCTACGCTTCAAGGCCATCAAGAAATGTAAGCCACATTTTGACTTTATATTATGCCTAGCTAATTGGAACAAACTATTTTTCGGCAGATGACCAACACATTTTTTTTTCTTCGTATTTAAATCTTGCAATGATTTACGCAAGACATATTAGAGTTATTCTGAGTATTTTCAGCACTCAGAACAGTTTAGGATCGATGACCGAGCATATCGAGCATTTATTTGAATATTTCATATTTTTGGGTAATCACGGTAATCAGCCGATGTAACTGTAAAAGTTAAATTATTTTTTTGTTGAGGAATGGATATTTTTTCCATATTCGAAGGTTCGAACATGTGGATTCTCACATAATGAGATGATAATTAAATATATTTAAAATAATATAACTAATAATAATAATAATAATAATAATCCACTGATAATAATAATAATAATTTTTATAACTTTTCTAAATAATTCTTGGATATTATATTTTCTAATAATCACATGTATTGAGAGAGAGCCTATGAAGTAGTTTAATCATTTCTAGTTTGGAACAGGAGATTTTCCGAAGGAGAGTGGTTAGCGCAAGCCCGCATTCAAACAACATTACAGTTCTGGTCGAACAGTTAATATTTGCAATGAGCAAAGTATATTTTTCAGATAACACGGAGAGGCATGAAACGGGAAGCAAATGATATTTGTATCAAATAGGATATTTTTGTATTTATATAAAATCATGACGTAACTACATTCGAAAGTGAAATAAAGATTTTCATAAGTATGGTAAATTCACGGGTTGAACTGAATGGTAAAATAAAATAAACTTGTAAGTTTATTAATCTTCCAGTGTTGATAACAAGCAGAGGCTTGATTTATTGTATAAATTTTGGGAAGAAAATTTATGTGTGTGGAGTAGTTGAAATGCCATTCCCAGGTGCGCATGTTTAAGTCGCAGGAATGAGGAGGTTTTTTCGAGCATCAATCAAATAGCAGGTTCGATGGCTCAGGTTTATAATAGGAGTATCGGAACTACACATTTCGTCGTATGAATGACCCGAAGGTTATTTCTTAGAAACCATCAGTTCTTATTTCAACCTTGTTTACGGATTCCATTAAGACTTTGATTTTGCTAGAACCCGGATTTGTCATGATAGTAGTTTATTCTTCTTCAGAGGAAGACCTTTGCCGTTGTTGTTGTAATATTGTGTTCTTATGAAAATAATAGAATGGGCCACTGCCAATTAAAAATAATTCTATAACCGCGAATAATTTGAAGGATGTTTTCAATCCTAGTGCCATGAACTAAATGAATTTGTTATGAAGCTACAATTCTTATTTCCGCATTCTGTCGAAGAATTGCAAGTTGTGAAAATTACTAAAAATAGCCATGAATATAAATATTTTTCATAATAATGTTCCCAAGTGGAAAGTCAAATAGTTGAATGGTTCAACAATTTATTGATCAAGTTGATGATTTATAAATCATATATTTTGTTAGGAACTTGAAGTTCATAATCGAGTCACGTCTCGAAACGTTTAATGTCAGAAGAACAATTAATTTTTGTTGTGCTTCGCACAGTTCTTCGATGCTATGCTCAAGGTCAAATACTTTTCAGATGTTATTAATATGTGTACATAACTTGTGTTGAGTCAATGATGATAATATTTTTGACAATATATTTTTTGAAACTGGAAAAATAAGTGAAAGTTAAAAATTCTATGAACATTTATTCTACGAGTGTTAATATTATGTAAAAATTCAAACAGTGAACTACAGTATTTCCAGTAAAGACAATTAAATTTGAACTGGATTTAATCATGAATGAATATAATTTTGGAACACAGTCTACAGGACTAATAATCAGACTTGTGTTTCCAAAGATAATTGTCAAATGTGTTTGGAAAATTTATGTACATTGTGTAAATAGGATGTGGGTCGCCACACGTGAATGATGCTGCTTTGAGCATTTTTTCAGTCAATTTTAACTTCAAAATAAAATGAGATAATTTTACCTGATGTGTTATGCCCAGTTGAATCTCCTTCTATCCTTATTGTTGCATTGAGCCAAAAATCAGTAAAGCATTTTTTTCATTTGATGTCGTTTTTGCGATTAGCTTTAACCCATCTGGCGCTCCGGGATATTTTGACTCTCGTGCTAACTGATTCTTGGTAAAATGCATATGTGGTCGTGCGGACTCCGGTCTAAACGGGCACCAATTCCGACTTACAGACGCTCG
This sequence comes from Meconema thalassinum, assembly GCA_946902985.2. Lineage (NCBI taxonomy): Eukaryota > Metazoa > Arthropoda > Insecta > Orthoptera > Tettigoniidae > Meconema > Meconema thalassinum. The sequence goes on from OX336390.1 coordinate 349,072,836, forward strand.
CACTGATTACAGGCAGTGAGACGAGGTCAACGCACACTATGCCGGAAGCAGGAAAGATTACGCAGCGCAAATCTCCACAATACTCCCAGCATGTGATTAACAGAGTGACCAAAACTTACACGCCACATGCGGCACATTCAATCACACACATATACATCTATTTTTGCCTACAATGGGATCTTATATTTTTTTCTTTTCTATGCGGTCGAATTGAACATATTATAACGACATAAGGCCATGCTATACAGCCAGTTCATTAACAAGGCGTCACCATTTTAGCCGACGATCAGGGAATCCTCATTTGAACTTCACTTGTTTCATCCATCCTTAGCCATCGAAGGTCAGGACTTGCAGCTAGACTGCTTGGCTTGGGCTACTCCCATTACTGACTGTCCAAGGAACCATACTTTCATATAAACGCCAGGTTATGAACTGCCCGTAGTAGACAGCCGTGTGGCGACGTAACGGAATATCATAAAGTAACACCATATCTCAACGAGAGCCACAAGGCTACAGTAGGACCCAAGAGTCCATATAAATCCCATAAAATATATATATTAGGAATACACTTGTCTCAAGCATATATATATATATATATATATATATATATATATATATATATATATATTACTTACTTAATTCCTGCCGCTCCTTCCGGAGCATAGGGCCTTGGCGAAATTTCTCCACGCAGTACGGTTCCTGGCCATTCTCTTCAATTGACTCCAGTTCTTGTCCACTTCTGCAATTTCATTTTCGATCGTCCTCTTCCAGGTCTTTTTAGGTCGACCTCGCTTCCTGGCGCCTTGAGGATTCCAGTATAGCGCTGCCCTCTCAATAGCTCCGTCCGGCTTCCTTAGTGTGTGACCAATCCAGCGCCATTTCCTCTCCTTGATCTGGATGCTAATCGGTTGTTGATTGGTGATGGTCCCAAGATCTTCATTTGAGATTATGTCCGGCCACCTCACATTCATGATGCGACGCAGACATCTGTTAATGAACACCTGTAGCGGATTGTTGATTGGTTTTGTGACTTTCCATGTTTCACAGCCGTAGAGAAGAATTGACTTTACGTTGCTATTTAAAAGGCGGAGCTTGGTCTTCCTGGAAATGTTTCTATTTCTCCAGATGGGGTAGAGCTGGACAAAGGCACCATTTGCCTTCCTGATACGGCTTCGAACATCTTCCTCTGCTCCCCCATCATTTGTGACTATACTTCCAAGGTAGAGGAAGAACTCAACTCGCTCAATGTCCTTTCCGTTGACTGTCAAACTAGTCGTGATGTCAGAATTTATCCTCATCTCTTTGGTCTTGTTGGTGTTGATCATCAGTCCTGCACGTTCTTCTTCTCTCTGCAACCTCCCCAGCTTATCTTCTATGTCTCGGTATCGTTGTGCCATAAGACAAATGTCGTCTGCGAAATCCAGATCTTCAAGCCTGTCATTTATACCCCCATTGAATACCCCTCTTCCGTCCTCCCATTACCTTCTTAATCACACTATCCAGGACCAACAGGAACAGAGTGGGGGAAAGGACACACCCCTGTCTCACTCCGGAACTGACCTTTATCTTTTCTGTTAATTTGCCTTCGTGAAGAACCGGGTACTCATACCCTTCGTACATCTCTTCCATGATTCTGATGATCTTTGTTGGAATTTTATATTCCTCGAGGGTCTTCCATATGATTCTTTGATTTACGGAGTCGAAGGCTTTCTCGAAGTCAACAAATGTGAGGTAAAGGGTATTCCGCCACTCCACACTCTGCTCCAGGATGATTCGGAGGGTGTTGATGAGATCCACACAGCTGCGATGTTGTCGAAATCCAGCCTGTTCCTTCCGAAGCCTTTTTTTACGCAGTCTTTTATACGATTCAGGATGACTCTCGCCAGCACTTTGCTTGGAATGGACAGCAAGGTGATACCCCTCCAGTTGTTACAGTTTGTGGTTTCCCTTTCTTCGGCAACTTGACTATCAACCCGTTCTTCCAGTCGGTTGGTATTTTCTCCTCCTTCCAGATCTTCTCCAACAGCGGGTGCAGCAGATCGATCGTAATATCCAGGTCTGCTTTCAGTACTTCCGCTGGGATATTATCCAGACCTGGTGCCTTCCCGCATTTCATCTGCTTCAACGCTGTCCGTATTTCGCCCCGAGTTGGGGAGTCGAGGCTGATGCTTGGGTCACTTTCTGCTTCCTCTTCATCTTCTCCTCGCTGCTTACTTTCTGGTCCTCTATCTCTATTAAGAACCTCCGCAAAGTGTTCTCTCCATCTTGTCAGCTGCTGTTCACACGTCGTGAGGATCTCGCCCGTCTTGCTCTTCACATGCCTAGTTTTATTAAAACCTTTCTTCGAAAGCATCTTTGTGATGCCATAGAGCTCCTTAACGTCCCCCCTTCTTGCCGCTTCTTCTGCTTTCTCCGCCTGCTCATCAATCCACCTCCTATGATCCTTCCGTACACTCCTCTTTACCTCCCTGTTTGCTGTTGAATACTTTGCTTGTGTGAGAGCCTTCTGCTGCCTAGTCTTGCAGGTGTTGAGCTTGGCCTTAATCTCCTTCCTATAATTTATCTTGTCCCAGGTCTGATCGGATATCCATTCTTTCCGCAGGTAGTTCTTGTACCCGAGCTGCATCTCACTGGTTTCCACGAAGATATTCTTTACCTCGCTCCACACAGTCTCCACGTCCTTCTCTGTCTCGGAGTCCAACACCTGGAATTTATTTCTGAGCTCCAGTTTAAATTGGTCCAATCTCTGCTGGTTCTTAAGCTTGCCCACATCAAACTTGTTGTGCCGAGTGTTAAACTTTCGGCGGACTGCGACGATATTCATGCGGAAGTTGGCAACCACAAGATGATGGTCACTACCAACGTCCGCTCCTCTCTTGTTCTTAACATCTTCCAAGCTTCTTCTGAACCTCCTGCTCACCGCGATGTGATCAATTTGATTTTCTGTGACTTGATCAGGAGACACCCAGGTGACCTTGTGGCACCGCCTATGAGGAAATACCGTGCCACCCATCACCAAATCCTGACTGGCGCAATATTCCGTAAATTTCTCTCCATTGCCATTCATCTCACCAAGCCATGTTTACCCATGATCTGCTCCAACCCCTCATTTTCTGAGCCCACCTTCGCGTTGAAGTCTCCCATAACAATGAGAATGTCCTTCTTACTTGTTTGTCTTGTGACATCTCGCAGCATTTGGTAGAATTCTTCCTTCTTCTCTGGCTCCGACTGTTCTGTAGGCGCATAGCATTGGATGATGATCACATTCCTGATCTTTGTCTTGAACCTAGCAAACATGAGCCTACTAGAAATTGTCTTCCACTCCATAAGGCTTCTCTTTGCATTTCTGTTGAGCAGCAACCCCACTCCATCCCTGTGTTCTTCATCATCGCCCCCAGAATAGAGAAATGTAATTCCATCTGTTGTCTGTATTTCACCAAATCCTGGCCACCTCACTTCACTCAATCCTAGGATATCCAGCCCATAGTTCTTCATCTCCCGTGTCACTTGTTTCAGTCTGGTTTTCTCCATCAAGGTCCTCACATTCCAGAAACCGATTTTCGTAGTCCTCTTCATGCCAAAAGTCGTCATCAGGTTATCCGTCCGGTTTTGTAATTTCGCTTCAGTTTCCGTAATAGATAGGCTATATATATATATATATATATATATTCGCCACAATATGTATATACCATGGCTAATAATTACTTTATGTTTTCACAGGGGAGCACCGTAGGTCCTACGTTAAAACAATCTCCCCTAGAACTATAATATAAGGTAAATATCCAGCCATAAATATATATATATATACAGGTAGCCACAACGTCCATGGCCCATAATTACTTTACGTTTTCCTAGAGAAGCACCATGGGTCCTACGTTAAAACAATCTCCCCTAGAACAACAATATATGGTAAATATCAGCCATGTACGAAGGAACGCGAAGTTTTTTAGAAAATGATCAACGAAGGCCCAATGAGCTTATTAATTCATTCACTAACTACGCACTTATAAACATCAAACATAGTATACGCATTCAGGGACCACACTTCCCTTGTTCACACGTCCGAATACAGAAATAGATATCTATATGTCCACGCATTTTTCACCCCCATATAACGCATCAACTAGCTACTAAGCGACCACATGGACATTCCGGAATCTACAGAATATAGCAGGGACATTACAACTGCAAACATATCTCCTTACATTCTATACCCATAGGGAGCAATCATTGCCGCCCCCCCCCCCCCGCCATAGCATTCCAACATTTTCCCGGAGTACACATGACTAAACCACGGAAAGAATTTTTCTACGGGAACCCACACATTGTTATACACGCGCACATGGTCGCAGCATGTCCACATACATTGCCCATACTTGACGTACAGAGGGGAAAGCACCCAAGGTATTTTTTCTCCATTTTTTTCACACGTGCCGGCAATAGCAGTGATATTCCACAGACGTTCTCCAATTTAGGGAAGGACACTTAGATTTCCCATATTATATACAGGAACCAACGGGAGTCACACTCACACTCTATAATAAACACACTATTTTGTATACCAGGTGTATATACAGGACGCACACTAGTGTCATCGGACAACACACACATTTGCCCATGAGGTCGCAAAACGTCAACAAAGGACGGCCATTGCTTAATCCACAGCTCACAGCCCTAATGTCCAATCAGCCTCACGGACAGGTCAACCCGCCTACCACAGGGCGACGTAGCCAATTAGCACAGCGTACTTAGCTAGAGATAACAGATAAGCGGCTCTCCACATGCCCACCAGATATATGATACTCTCCCAACACCCAGCCTCACTAGCACGTGACCCTACAGGCAGCCATTATTTTGCACGGCGAGTATTTCCACACTAGCGCGCTCGATTCAAATGCCGTGACTAACGAACCATATATTTACATACATGACCACTACCTATCAGGGCATGTCAACATTTTTAATAGTGTTCATCCCATAGTACATTACTTACCTAGCACAGAGAGCGCCTACTTCATAACAAGCTACCGTTATTAGAAATGCTATACAAAGAGCGCGCATGAACATACACACCACTCTGTCATTTTTCATTTTTCACAGCTTTCCTTACTTGCACAGTACCATACACCGTGATGGGTGAAGCACAGGACATTTGACCTTCCATACCCCCTAGTTAGGATACCGCCCTCCACCATGGATAGATACGGGCAATCCCCCATAAACATATTGTTACGGCTGTGGGTTTGTTTCGTCGCCTCGCCGTGTGAGTCACAGCTGCCCCGGGCTGTGCTCCGCCTCAGTGTATTACCTCCGCCTTACGCAATGGGCTGCAAGGACAAAGGGATGGTCCAAAATATTCGTGACCCAGCCAGTAATGGAAATATCGAGAAGTCGTGAATCCTGGACGGGTATAGAAGCCTTCATTGAGTCACCAGCCTGCTATATAAGAGCGACCTGGCCAGCGAGGTGGACAGTGTTTTTTTTTTTTTTTTAGCTAGTGCGTGCTTTTACCTGTGCAACAGAGATATTGTGGTGAATTGCGAAAACACCGGGGGCTCTTTCCCAAGCCAGCGGACAGCGAAGCAGAGTGTAGTAGTGAGTGACTGGCTATCGTAAATAACTGTAGCTTGCGTATTCAAGGAAGTGTTGCAGGTAGTTCTACCGAGGCCACCGGTCCCATTAGGAGGGATTAACTTCTGTGGCTTATTGACAAGTGAAAGGCAAGTGTTCCCTACAAGAGGAAACTAGAGTGAGATACTAATTGCTTGTATTTGCTATTGTGTGGTGTATCTTTCTGGCCCGCAATAAAGCTACTACTATTTCTTTAAAACGAACAATTTGTGTTGTGCTTTCTACCCATTGTAATCCAGTTAACGGAAGTGCCACTAGGGGTTGGCACGTAATAACAGGTGTCAGAAGCCGGATTACGAACTCAAGAACAAGCACAACACCTGAAGGTCCTGGTTTCAAAACCCGAGCAGGTAATTTTACCACAGTTCTCTAATTTTCCTGTGAGTGCATGCCCTTTACAACACAAACATCTAAAATTGAAGCGCAATTGGCAGCATTGCTAGACAAGTTAAGTGGCATGGAAACCAATATGGAGGCCGGCCAGAAGAAGATGGAAGACGGCCAGAAGAATTTAGCCGAGGACTTAACTTCCAAATTAGAAGACGGCCAGAAGAATTTAGCCAAGGACCTAACTTCTAAATTAGAAGACGGTCAGAATAAGTTAGCCGACGACCTAACTTCCAAATTAGAGGACAGTCAGAGGAAGTTAGCAGACGACCTGAAGAAGATGGAAGACGGTCAGAATAAGATATCAGAGGACTTAACCGCCAAATTTCTGGATGGCCAGAAAAATCAGGAAGAGTGTCTGCTATCGAAATTACAGGAAAGTCAAAGGAAATTGGAACAGGGCCTACGTGAGGAAGTCACGGCAGTGGAAAAGAAGTTCGACGCCTTACAAGTGGAAGTTGCCGAGCTGCGCCGACGCCCACTGATGGGGGTGGAGGAGAAATTCAACGCCTTACAATAGGAAGTGCCGAACTGCGCCAACGCCCATTGACGGGGGCGGAAGAGAAATTCAACGCTTTACAAAAGGAAATTGCTGAGCTGAACCAACGCCCGCCGACGGGGATGGAAGCGAGATTCAACGCTCTTCAAGAGGAAGTTGCTGAGCTGCGGCGACGCCCGCCCACACGTACACCGGGAATATCAGGAACGGGACAGAGCAGAGTGACGCCCCCAACCTTCGACGGAAAGGTCCTGAGGAGCACCTATTTACGTCAGTTCGAGGCAGCCTGTTCTATAAACAACTGGAACAGCACGGAAAAGGCTACATCTCTCATTGTAGCGCTGAGAGGGGGCGCCCTTAACGTCCTTCAGGCCATCCCGACTGGATCCCAGGGCTACGCTTCACTAATCGTCCATATGGAGTCCCGATATGGAGATAGTCATCTTCAGCAGGCCTACCAGATGCAGGGCCGGACCCGGGTACAAAAGAACGCGGAAACCCTGCAGGAGTTCGAGATGGACATCGCACGCCTCGTAAGGCTCGCCTATCCAACAGCGCCGGCCGACTTTCTGGAAAAGATAGCGACGCAAACCTTCATTGACAGACTACAGGACTCGGATACTCAACTGGCACTGCGAGTCGCGCGTAATAAGACACTTGCAGATGCGCTGAGCCACGCTCTTGAGTTCAAGACGGCAAAGCAGGTATCTAGAATGCACGTGTGGGTGCGTCAGGTGGACGTCGATGAACCAGCCAAAGCCGACGAGACCAAGCCCCTGGCCAATGAACTGATGGAGGCGCTAGGCCGGTTTTTCGAGAGTCGCAGTACCACCAACAAAAACGTAGCCTAAGGACATCTTGAGAGGCGGCCCGGAAGAGGACTACCGACCTGCTGGACCTGCCGTAAGAGAGGCCACCTGAGCAAGGACTGCGGTGATCGCCGCCGCCAAGGGTTCCGTCTGGACAGTCAGTCGTAGGGAAACTGCGCGGCCCAGGAAAGCAAGTATCAGCCAGCCTTGGGGGGGGCAAAGGTCGGCTTGTGACGGTCGTCAAGCCCCGGCAGTCCAAGTTCGTGTGACGAAGTTACGGAGGGACAATAGCAGCCTGATGGTCAACGGAGTCGTCAACGGAGTGAGCTGGCCCTCAAGGACCAACGTCAATCCCACCGTGATCCCGAAGTGGAGAGTGCAACCCACACAAAGGAACCTCCAACTAATAACCGCGACTGGAGAGACTGCACCGGTACATGGCGAAGCATCACTGGAGTTCGTCATTGGTCGACGGGCGGTGAAGCATCCAGTGCTTGTGGCTGACGTATCAAACGAAGTGATCATCGGACTGGACTTTCTGGACCAGAACGACATCATCTTGGACCTGAGTACCAACACTCTGCACTTCGGAGGTGAGGAACTTGCTTTGCAACCAGCACACGAGGTCATCACCGCACGACAAGTAAGGCTGAGAGAGGACGTCATCGTTCCCGCCAGGACGGAGGTCAGCGCTGCCGTAATTGTCGACGGAACTGCTATGGGAGTGGCGGCTGTCATCGAGACAAAATATGAGGACATCCAGACAAAAGGATTGCTAATTGCCAAGACCCTCATCAACACGACGCCTCGGCCGTACGTCCGCCTGTCCAACCTGAACGACTACGACATTACGGTTCACCGGGACACCAGCCTAGGAGTCTGCGAGCCCGTTACCTGAATTGCCCGCATCACAGACACGACGGACGAACACCTGCTGACGGAAAACCGAAGAAGACGCGCCCTGCCAGAAGAACTACAGAAGCTGTACCAAGGATCCCAGGACCATCTAGACGAGGAACAATCACGCTAACTTCGGGACCTGCTACGCGAATTCCAGGATGTCTTCTCCGTGGGAAGCAAAGACTTCGGCAGGACAAGCTGGTCCAGCACAGAATAGACGTTGGGGGCAGCGCACCGATTAGGGCCCCATTCCGACGTATCCCGCTCGCCAAGCAAGCTGAAGTCGATCGGATTGTGGAAGAAATGAAGGAGCAGGGGGCGATCGAGCCATCACATAGTCCTTGGAGCTCTCCGGTCGTGCTAGTGAAGAAGAAGGACGGCTCCACCAGGTTCTACGTGGACTACAGGCGGGTGAACGACGTCACGAAGAAGGACAGCTACCCTCTACCACGGATCGACGACACGCTAGACACCATATCAGGATCAAGATGGTTCTCCACCTTGGATTTGAAGAGTGGCTACTGGCAGGTGGAGGTCCTCCCCAAGGACCGCGAGAAAACGGCGTTCTCTGTGGGCAGCGGGATCTGGCAGTTCACCGTCATGCCGTTCGGTCTGTGCAACGCCCCTGCGATCTTCGAAAGGCTAATGGAGTCCATTCGGAGGGGACTACACAGGAAGAACTGCCTGGTCTACCTAGATGACGTCATCGTTCTGGGAGGAAGCTTCGAGGAGCACTACAGCAACCTGAAGGAGATCTTGATGAAGATACGGGCTGCCCAGCTGAAGTTGAGCCCCAATAAGTGTCAACTCTTCCAGAAGCAGGTCCAGTACCTTGGGCATATCGTCTCCGAGGAAGGGGTGCGCACCGACCCAGAGAAGACCGCAGCTGTGAGGGAGTGGCCAGTTCCGAAGGACAAGTCCCAACTACGAAGCTTCACGGGACTCTGCACTTAATACCGTCGCTTCGTGAGAGGATTCGCCGACATTGCCAAACCTCTGCATAGACTGACTGAGAAGGACCAACTCTTCACGTGGACAGCAGAATGCCAAGGTGCCTTCGAACAACTCAAGCAGGCTCTGTGCACCGCACCTATTCTGGCCTACCCCAGACCTGGAACAAGGTTCGTCGTCGATACCGATGCCAGCGACATTGGTATAGGGGGAATCCCGTCGCAAGTAGTGGACGGCGAGGTGAGAGTAGTGGCCTACTTCAGCAAAGCCTTGTCAAAGCCAGAAAGGAACTACTGCGTTACCAGGAAGGAGCTGCTCGCCATCGTGAAGACCATTGAACACTTCCACAAGTACCTGTACGGGCAAGAATTTCTCATCAGGACCGACCATGCATCCCTGCGGTGGCTCCTGAACTTCAAGCAGCCCGAGGGTCAACTCGCGCGGTGGTTAGAGAGGCTTCAACAGTACAACTTTGAGATCCAGCACAGGAAAGGCTAACTGCATTCTAACGCCGACGCCCTGTCACGAAGACCGTGCCCCGAAGACTGCACCTTCTGTGCCCGACGGGAGGTGAACACCGGGATACAGTGCCGAAGGACTACCGTGGAACTTCAAGAGAGCTGGAGCTGCGAATCTTTCACGCGGGCGCAAGCGGAAGATGATGACCTGGGACTGATAGCCGAATGGAAGAGGGCCTGTGTCACCAGACCTGGGTGGAACATTTTGAGTGACTGCAGCCCAAAGTTTAAGTCCTACTGGGTGCAGTGGGACTCGCTGGTTGTAAGGGATGGCCTCATCTGCCGTACCTGGGAGAGCACCGACGGGAAGACATCTCGGGAGCAAGTCATCGTTCCAAAGGCTATGACGGAGGAAGTCCTGAAGGAAGTCCATGGAGGATCATCTGGTGGACACCTGGGGATAAAGAAGACCCTGGAGAAGCTGATAGAGCGGTTCTACTGGATCGGATGCCGAACTGACGTGGAGAACCACTGCGCGAGGTGCCACGATTGCGCAGACAGCAAGGGCCCAGGATGAAGACGACGGGATCCACTGAAGACCTACAGCGTGGGCGGCCCCATGGAGAGAGTGGCCATCGATGTTGCTGGGCCATTCCCGTTGAGCGAGGCAGGGAACCGCTACATATTGGTCGTCAGTGACTACTTCACCAAATGGACAGAGGCGTATGCGCTCCCTAACCAGGAAGCCGCGACGATTGCAGAGACCCTGGTGAAGGAATTCGTCAGCCGGTACGGAGTACCCCTGGAGCTGCACTCCGACCAAGGGAGGAACTTCGAGTCGCAGGTGTTCCAGAACCTATGCCAGCTGCTGGGAATCTGGAAGACAAGGACGACGCCGCTACACCCTCAGTCCAACGGCATTGTAGAGCGATTCAATCGCACCATCGAGAACCATCTCCGAATAGTCGTCAGCGAGCACCAGAGGGATTGGGACAAACATCTTCCACTATTTCTCCTGGCCTACCGCGCCGCCTTGCATGAAGCCACCGGGTGCACACCAGCCCGGGCCATGTTTGGGAGGGAACTCCGTCTACCTGTCGATCTTGCCTTCGGCCGACCTGGGAATGATCCGGTCCCGGTAGGCCAGTATTGTCAAGAACTGGTCGACCAACTGGAGGACGTGCACGCGTTCGCGAGGAGGAGACTGCGGATCGAGACTGACCGAATGAAGACCCGATACGACCAGCAGACGGATGCCGGCGGATTCCACAAGGACGACCTGGTCTGGCTCTTCAACCCATTACGGAAGAAAGGCCTGTCACCCAAACTGCAGAAGTCCTGGGAGGGCCCGTACCGAGTCGTGAAACGGATCAACGATGTCGTCTACAGGATCCAGCGGAGCCCGAGGGCGAAGATGAAGATCGTGCATCGAGATCGCCTGGCAGCCTACGGAGGGACACAGACGGACCAATGATTGATCGGGACGATCAGCCTTTTAGGAAGGGGGTGGTGTTACGGCTGTGGGTTTGTTTCGTCGCCTCGCCGTGCGAGTCACAGCTGCCGCGCCTGTGCTCCGCCTCAGTGTATTACCTCCGCCTCACGCAACGGGGTGCAAGGACAAAGGGATGGTCCAGAATATTCGTGACCCAGCCAGTGATGGGAATCTCGAGAAGCCGTGAATCCTGGACGGGTCTAGAAGCATCGTAAATAACTTTAGCTTGCGTATTCAAGGAAGTGTTGCAGGTAGTACTACCGAGGCCACCAGTCCCATTAGGAGGGATTAACTTCTGTGGCTTATTGACAAGTGAAAGGCAAGTGTTCCCTACAAGAGGAAACTAGAGTGAGATACTAATTGCTTGTATTTGCTATTGTGTGGTGTATCTTTCTGGCCCGCAATGAAGCTACTACTATTTCTTCAAAAGGAACAATTTGTGTTGTGCTTTCTACCCAGCGTAATCCAGTTAACGGAAGTGCTACTAGGGGTGGCACGTAACAATATTTAGATATATGCCCATTATTTACAGAAATTCTTTGTCAAAGGCATAACAGCTTCTCGTAAGGATATATTACAATCACCAACGAGGAAGATCGATCACAGCGATTATATATCAATATTCCCGCAGTACACTTATAACTCCGTCACTGATTTTTATTTTTAGTATACACATCCCTTTGAACTTACAAATACGGAAGATGTACGCTTGGCGACTATACATATACAAATTGATAGGTTGGTAAGACACATATATGCTCACACACGCGTCCATGTAGCGGATTATATATTTTAGAGAAATATCCCCCCCCCCCGCCCCCAAATGGTGGATTCAGTCCATAGGAGCAGATATATAATAGAGCACACAAGGGCTGCACTATATTTATCATATTCACAGATGAAACGATTTGTCCAGAGCAAGGCGGCTCACAGAGGTGCATCCTACTATCTAGGATCACTATGTTTAGCCACACAACGACAGTATGCAGTGCCGATAGGAATAGGCAAATATCGTGCGCGAACTTTCATACAGCACCCATTTATAATTATGTATGGTAATTAGACATATACAGTATTCAGGCTTGCTGAGAGCATATTAGCTACCATATACCCCATGAGGGAGATACCGATCACAGGGTACCTTATTACACTCCCGTGACCATCCAACAGACATATATGGTATTTATATAATAAGAGGATTTATATAGTAAGCTGCCCAGCTTTATCATAAAAGGCATATAGACTAAGTACAGGTTCTGAAATATGATTTTCAGACTGCAGCATATTACGATACGCGGCCGCAGATGCCAAATATCACAGAAAGATGATACAAGCACAGCATAATTCCCCCACCCCTGACACAGCCCGCACACTTATACAATTTACACACTACCCTTATTGCCCCATTAAAGCAAGGCACTTGGTGGACAAGTGACCACCAGGGTGCACCCCACGCATTATCGCTCATAGCTAAGTGTTAGGGAGAACACTTCAGAACTACAAAGCTAACAGCACAGCGTATAAGAATTACCCACTAACACAATTATGTGACTAATTGTCTTCTTATCACGCATGCCATTTTTACCATAATAGGTATCTTTAACGTTGCATGCGACATGATGTCTTATTTGCCACATCAGCACCCCTACCTTCTTCAGGACGGACACTAACAACCGCACTGAAAACCCATTTCCTATACACTACAGATCACACCCTTCACCAGTTAAGCACTCCGCACCTTTAATATTTTCCTACATACACTTAGGACCGCAGCACCTTGGCCCTAATTAACCATCCAATCACCACACGATTAACAACCTTAACATGCATACACTCTCCCACTAACACGGGAAAACCCTTCATAGTCCTAACCCTTACCCACTAACATGAGTTTGAATAAACGCTGCTAAAATTAGCTAGCAATCCGACAGCTAGGCGCAATGAGGAGCACCGTGCTGAACCCCCCCCCCCCCCAAAGAGTCAATACCACACCCCACACTAACGTAATCTCGCTATACACTTTGTTTATATGGTATGTTTACAGGGTAGGCATGTTGAAAATGACCTTATTATTCCTTTTGAGATTGTAGATTGGGCAATGAAAATAAAATATAAATGACATTATAATGACCCATTTAGACAAGACGAACTACGCAACCCGACCAGTCAGACGATACCGAGTTTAGGATAGGGCATAGCCACCCCGTTTCCGACAACAGAGTTGATTCTGACAAGGCCAGAATGCCCTGCTCGCTGTGTGATGACGACTTTTCCGTCCAGCCAGCAGCGTGGGAGATTCACGACGCCTGACATGACTATTAGTCTTAAGTTAGCTAATTTTAAGTAAGTAGGGTACTCCTGATGCGTGGGAGTCAGACCTGTTCGCGAACACAGGCACGTCAGTCCTAATATGCATCGTAGGTGAAGTCTACACAAGTCCTGTTACGCGGAAGGTGAAATCCAAAGTCCTCTTTGCATATTAGGTGAAGTCATAAGGTTTTTTCTGGGCCGAGGTAGTGAGCACAGTTGATTTTTCCTGGCCACACCCCCGATGATGCATACATATATAAAGTCCTATCATTAAAGGTGAAGTCATGAATTTTTTCCGGGCCGAGGTATCGACCACCAGGAGACTCCTTTTGGTCATACCCCCGATGATGAATGAATATATATATAAAGTCCTATTTTTATAGGTGAAGTCATTAATTTTTCCGGGCCGAGGTAGTGCGCACAGATGATTTTTCCTGGCCACACCCCCGATGAACGCGTAGCCCACTTAAATGTTGATCAAGCGGATCTCTAGATTTTCATGTCGGCAAGGCGCGCCGTGTGGGCCTGGGCAGCCAACATAATGATCATCGATCCCTGATGATTTTCGGGGACACCCGATTCATTGCGATGATTGAGGTAATCATTCAGAATGAGCCTCAGGAACGATCGGTAGGTTACCGATCGGCAGCAGCATTCGCCGTAGTTGCGACCGGGCGAGCCCGCCACTACGGTCACAACCGTTCTAACGATCATTGTATCGTTACCAATGCGCTTGGGAGGTCACTCGGTACGGAGGGAACTCCTTAAAGGCAGTGTAAAGTAGACCAAACCACTATACGTATGGGTCAACTGGGTAAGCCCATTTAGGCAGAAAACTCGCAGTTTCCCAAACCACAATCTGCATTCGTTGGTCACTCGGTACCCAAGCCCTTTAGGGTACTAGTCATTCCGATATCACATTGCAAATTGGACGAAGGTCACTAGGATTACTGTACGTACTTTAAGGCCCCATACCATGTTACGTATTTCGCCGGTCCAAGGGTTAAAGTAAGCCCTTAGAGGCACTCTTAGTCCCGGCACCACCCTGCGTATTGGAAAAAGCATTTTTCAATGTCAGTCCGCTGGGACAGTAGTCATTCCGTTCAACAGAGGCGCACCAAGGCCCATAGGCCAGGCGATTCACAACGCCGTAAAAGTAGGCAACATGCGTTACAGTACACGCATGCGGTACGTATGGGTACGGCGAGGGCAGATATTATCTTCCCATGCTTTGTTTTGCAGGTGAGCTCCGACGAGGGACCACAGCTGCACACAAAAAGGGTACCAGATAGTGAGGTACAATGTGAAAGGTACCCGGTGGTACTATAAATGTATATGGCGGTTGTAGCGCCATTTGAATTATGCATCGTATAAGTGATACCAGGTGGTAATGAGCATATTTACTTCTTAACGCATGCCTGCTTGTTTTTTCCATATGTCCAGTTTTTTATATGTGCACCCACAGGTACGGGCGCATCAGCAGCACCATTACCAGGATATCTCATCTCCAGGCCCACACACCAGCCGGCTTGGATACCTAACACACATGTTTTCCATTCTCTCTTTTCCCACAAGTGGTGATCTTGTAAATAGTCCCTTATATATTTTTTTCCCCAACGCCCATACACGTCTTGATCTTGCTACTCACCCCCACACAGCCCGCACACTATTTCCCCCTCTATGCTTTTCACACTTATTCCAGAAAAATCCGAACCACGGTGGTGAATACCTGTGGGATATTCCCCACCAAAGGTCGGATCACCGGCATATACATACACCTGCAATGAGAGGTGACTTACGGCCACACGGCTCGGGCCTATGTTTGTAAAGGACGAGTTGTGCTGCCAAGATGGTTTCGCTCACCCCCAGGGGGTGAACTATTTAATATAAGCCTAATTAAGCGGCTATAGCCATCAGGTACCTGATAAATTAGTTCATATGATCTAGCGCGCATAAGCAGGATGTGATACTTTATGAATAGGATATGGTACTCCACTTCTTTACGCCCACGGGCAACATAATGATGAACACCATCGATTACAAATATCATCCACACCATTGTTTTTGGGTTAACCCATAATATTTACTGTTATTTTCTGCGAATATGCTAAGTATATATTTTTAATTCCACTCAAGTACACCATTTTACACATTGCTTTTCATTTCTGCTCTTTTAACTTTACCACTTGTAAAAATGTCTCATTTCACCCCCACACAATAAAACACTGATATATATTCCATTAAAATACACCCTGAGACATTTCTTTTTGCTTTCACTCCACTCTATCCCTATTATACACGTACATGGCACACGGAAGCAGTTTTTCATCCACCCCGGAGATGTGATAATAAGATCACCCCCCCCCCCCTTAGGATGTTTTTTCCTACCGCTGTGACCATGCACCCCTTATGTTGTTTATATAATATGAATGTTATTTTATTGCTATGTTATTCCATTGTGATGTATACACAATGTTAACGTATATGACTGTCATACTTCTGCCAAATGAGCACATCAAAGCTTCACATGCTATTGTTTATAAATTTCATGACAAAAGTGTAAAGAAACATTGTTCCCCCACCCACACATTTGCACATGCTCGCTGTACACGAACCAAAGGCACACACTTCACATACTACGTGGCTATCAACACACCCCACACCGACGTAACCACCCTATTTCCAAGGGGGAATAATGAAGAGAAGCAAAGAAGAGAGAAGACATTAGAAGAAAGAAGAAGACGCCCTATTTTCCACAAAAAAAAACTAGTCTTAGTCCCGTCAGGGGAGTTGTTATACCCTACGGGTATGCCACCCCTACCCCCTATATTTCTTAAATACAACTGCATCCAAATACAGCCCTTCAGATCCACTTCTATAAATTAAAACTACATCTAAAATCATATCACCTCAATAAACTCAGATAACCTCATGCCTGAACTCGAACGACCCCTGTAGGTGCCTCGACACTAAAAGAATGTGCAACTGTGCACACGCCACACTTCGGAATCTATAAAACCTCTGGGAGTTCATGACTCGAGTCATACCTAGTCATACCTTGTGTCAGAGTGCCGCACTGCTGACGAGTGGCGTCACGACTGCTGCCGTATAGGTAAGTGTACAGCGAGTATCATTTTACACACACACACACACACACTTACACTTTCAACCCCATTACTTGTACTGTGATTCGCATCTAACTGCTCAATACATCAGCTGCTCTACCAACTCTTTAAATAGTTCCTTTTGGATTAAAGAACAGATATCACAAGCTAACTGGGCATTCAGTTTATTTGATTAGCTACTAATTTCCTACCCTCTAAACCTTATCCAGTGGGATCTGCATGTGTTGATTATTTAATTACCTTGAGGCTACAGCTGAATCGGCAGTTAGCGCTCCGCTCGAGATTTCACATCAGCGTGTTCAATCAGTCGCCTGCTGGGCGAGCAGCGCCGTAGGTCGTTAAGTAGTTCCTTAAGTCGCCATCCCCTAAAACACACCCCTTGCTCGATAAACTCACCCCCGAGCCTCCCGACAATCTGAACAATTGGGAAGCTCTCCTTTCGAGCTACGTCCAACCCCCAGACAGCTCAATCATACACCACCCGATCTACACTAAATCTCTACATCCCCCAAACACCACATTGAAGAGGGCTCACACTCAGGACCCCTACAATAGTGTGACCACAAGTATAAAAATGGACCCCACATGACAAGAAGGTTACCGTCGCCATAATACAATAAAATGTTGAAAATATGCATAAAATGAAGAAAAACTAAGTTAATTAAGCTCCAATTATAAAATACTTTCTCGCAATAAATGAGGTCTGATCGTTCTACGAAAACATGCATATTCTGCCTATTTTCGCCTATCCCCAAGTTTGAACGGTGAAATCTGCCTCCGCCTTCCGGCGTGCCGAGAGGACTTCAAGTAGGCTCAGAAGCCACTTTAGATTCCTAAGGTATTTGGAATAACTTAGAGCAGTGTTTTCCAAACTTTTGTGTGTGTGTACCCCGTTCAGAGATGCGAATCTCTTGCGTACTACCTAATGGTTGGGAGATATAGTAACTATAACCCACCCCCACCCCCACCACTACGTTGCAGACGAATAGATGGATTGTAAAATGTGTATGTTAGAGTTAGACTGTTAGAGTTAAAGTTCAAATAATAAAAAGTGTGTTTTATTATTTATTACAATAAGTATTCAATTCAAACATCCAGAAATGACACTATAAAAATAACTCTTAATAATTAAACATAAAAACCAAAGTTAAACAAATAACTACAATGAGAAGGATGAGCTTGAAGATTGGAAGCCATCTAAGGAATGCATGGTTTAAAATTGCTGAGTCTAAAACGAAGATCGTTTTCCACTGTAAGGAGCATAAATTATTCCGGTATTTAATCTTGAGATAAACAAGTGAAGAAAATGCAGTCTCACAAGTAGCCCGAAATTTGAATGATTTTAGACAAAAATGATATTTTTCGAGCCCCATGATAAAGTTTAACGTGGAGATATTGATTCTGGAACGTGACGCTAACTAGTTTTGTTAGTGAGCTCAGCCTAGGGGGAGGCTTGATCACGTGATTTGTGACGCCCGAGAGATCATGACAAGGTTCAAAACTGCATAGAAACGAGATTGAAGCCAATAATTGATATAAATTATATCATTGGATATAAGCTGACAGCCAATGAGAGGAGGTTTTATGGAAGACAATATCACCATTACCTAATTAATATCATTAATTATTCCAGTAAAGCCCTAAGAAAGACTTTTTATTGTTTGACATACTGAAGAAAATTACGAGAATATATTATCAGTACTTTGAAAGTCGCTGGAAGAAAGTAGTACACTGTAATTAGTTTTATTCAGGTACGCGCCCTTTATTTAGCGGGAGCTAAAATGGCGTTGAAAAAAGTTCGATTTGGAGAAGGGTAACTCAAAAGAAGCGTTCATAAGCCTAGAGACGTCGTCGGAGAAAGACGTGATTCCAGCAGTGTTCAATCCCAGGGAAGTTAAACCGAGTGCGGTGATAGACCACTCGAGACCACAGTGCCGATTCGGGCCAAGTTAATGTACGGCCTTGCTCATATAAAACTAGTGCAAGTTGAGCCGATACATAATTATATGTTTCTGAACTATTCTACAAGATTATTATTATAAAAGTAAATTCAGGATATACTATTGAGTATATATATATATATAAACAATTTAAGAAGTCTTAACGTAGCAGATTCGAAGAATAAGGCAGTTTATAGACAGTTTATTTCTACTGTAGAAAAGTTACGCATTTCGTGAAGAGAAGCATTTTAGTTCAGCAAGATAGCAGCGAACGCTAGTTCATTCCACAAGACAACGTGAGTAACAGTGTGTTGTATGAACATTGAAGCCTTTAATTATTTGAACACTATTATGACTGCCAATATGAAAAGAGAAGAAATGTTATTTCACATCTTGCAGATGATTGTGATTATAGAGTAGAAACTTTATGCGATTGGGGTATGTTAAAGAGAGTTGTGATTATACAGCATGGAGCAACGTTAGTTAACTATGTACAACATCTAGAATGTCTCTCCAAAATCAAGTACACATGAAACATTATGTACATCTATATATCGTATAATTAATAATATTCATGAACCAACTACATGAACATTACTAACTACGATTGTGATTCGATCTACAATTTACAAATTTTATTTGTAACAATGGAATTAAATCGACAATATTGCTCAAGTACAATCTGGCAGTTCGAATGGAGTCGGCGATTGACGATTCATCATCAGGAAGAGAGAAGGTGCCAGGGCAAGGCCCGGCAAATGCTTGAAACTTGGTATCCATGAACGAGAGAGGGACGCAGTTCGATTTCCGGTGGAGATGGGTGTTTTCCGGAGAGGGAATTCTTCCTTATCCGTGGTCGCTGTTTCGCTGGGGCGGATTTGGTTTCAACATTGTCTTCTTGGGAAGATGAAACATCTAGGTATTTTCCTAATACTTATATGAGCTTTAAGAGTCTTCAGACAAGGTAGAGGTGACCAGAATTATTATGTAGTTGATGGCATTTGAGCAACATATTTTCGTTATGTATTTTCACTTCGACATTTGATAAGTTTATTCTACAAGACCATGTGGGATGATTGTCTTTATTCGTCTGTACACGAAAGTTCAACGATTAAGTTTCTGAACTGATGTAAATATTTGTTTGGGAATTTATTTTCCGCATTTGAAATATTTATTATATTAGTATTCGACCTTTTTCGATTTTGAGATTGGATTTCAGACAATTTTTGTCTTGGATGTCTATTAAATTCATTTTGGATAAATGAGTTGGGCATCTTACTGTAAGAAGAAACTACTAGTGTAGGGGAAGCAAACTAGGTGTGGTACTGTATATTGTGAAATATCATTGATATTATAAACATTCGTCGATCTGGCAAGTAATATTCGTCATGATTAAGCTATGAAGGCATGTACTCATGGACATTCTTAGTATAGAATGGAGTTACATTCAGGAGTTGACAAACAATTTATTTGAAGGAAAGCATTGTACTTTCATTAAATGAAACTTTATGTGAGTCATATCTTCTTAGAAGATAATTTTATCCGACAGCAGAAAAGTCAGATTTAGTCTATTCCACTCGTGATTGATTTTTATTGGACACTTAAATAACAAAGTAACTGTATAAAGTAAACCAACGGAGATCTTTCATTAGCAACTTCTATGATCGTTTTGAGAACGAATGTAAAGTAATAAGAACCGATATTGCTGTTGACAATGTAAGCAGTTGTTTTGGAACAACGCTATAGTGAATGCAAGTACTACAGAAGAATTGTTAGGAACAATTGTATTGAGGTTGTAAGAATCGTTTAATGAGTATACGAGGAGGGTTAATGCCGTATACAGAAGTATAGGAGACTGCTTATATATATATGTATGTTGAAATACGACGATGTTTGCCGTATTGAAGGAATTATTGCATTGTTGTACTGTTGTGTGAAGATTGAAACATTGTTATATTGAGTAATAAGAACTCTGATGTGTAATTATATTCACGACATAGAGGGCAAGATAGTAGAGGAGTAGGCGGAAATGTATTTGGGAAACGGAATCAATCTTTGTTCACTAAACTATTATTAAAATCTTATTAAAGCTGGAGTTGAGTAATAATCATATGAACTTATCTTAACTGATTGGTCATATTGGACCGATAATGACTTTGAATCCTAATACAGACTAAATGGTATAGTATTTTTAAAGAAATATGTGGCTAAAGTTAATAATAACGAGTCGAGCACACTAAACAAGTAAACTTGATGTGATAGACAAGTGTTAATAATGTATATAAACAATTAATAATTATTTAATTAAGGGAATTATTACTATTTATAATAATAATAATAATTTTGTTTTAAGTATTTAAAATGTTTAGAGCCTTTGGGAACGAATGTATTTGAGATGAGAGTGTGAGTTACTGAAGAGAGATGTGAATGAATGGAACTTCGTCAGTTTCAAATGACGCAAGTAGTGTGAGGAATAGAATGGTATTGTATGAGTGTATTCAGTAAAGAAACAACGGATTTATGAAGTTGTTTGTGTTGTGTGAATGGGAACTGTCTCTGAGACAGCAATGTTACAGTATTTTCCGTGTTAAAATGAAACGGGAGTTTGTAAGCAGGTGGCAAACGAGTAAGCGGCCAGTTATATCTCAGGCTCGCTTACATAATGGTAAGGAAGCGTGCAGCTGTGGATTTAGCGAGGGGAGATCTGAATGAATCGTGTCATAACAACGAGACAGCAAGCAGGTGCAGTTCTCGACACGCGTAACAATGTTAAACATTTATAAAAGAATGTCAGGCTCTCTGTAACTTTTTCACTAATTGTTTTATTGATCTGTAAATGGCAGAGGCCATTCAAAATGTAACCAGCATATGTAGAAAGTCGTGTGGACTTCAGTGTCATGAATGGAAGAGGTATATGTGTGGTAATTGATTTATTATTATTATTATTATTATAGAAATTTGTTGTTTTATTTACATTTTAGGATTGTTATTAATAAACCTATTTTGTTTTCTAAGTTCTGTGTTGAGTGACTCATTTTAACTTTAAGCAAAGACGGTGTTATGGAGAATCCTAAAGCAGGTAAGGCGCCCTTTTTGCTATACAACCCCAAGTGTAAGGTAAGTTTTCTCACTCTACCCCCATTGTAATTTTTGTTTTATCCTTAACACGATCGTATAATCCCGGAGTGCTTGTTGGTGGGATATTGATAGTTTGTCTAGCCGGAAAATTTCAAGATTCTGCGATCCAGCTGTGCTTTGGATTCCCAGCAAGTGACCTCTCGATGTTTACGGGTACAGTAGGTAAAAATGGCTGCCCAACGAGATGGCATAGAAAAGCATGTGAAAAGGCGTTCAAAAAACCATTTTTAGGCATTAAAATGGCTGCCCATCGTGTTAGCTTCGAAAATCATGTGAAAGGGTGTTCGTAGAGCCTGTTTAGGGGATAAAAATAGCCAGCCCAGTTGTGGTGAAATTGAGTGCGATAATCTAGGCAATTTTGAGTTAATTTTAATAGTATTGCATTCAAACAAAGATGAAAACCTGATAAAGGTATAAATAGGTTAGAATTACGTGAAAATAACCTACGATCTGAATTTTATTTAATTTCAGACCGGCTCATGGCCTATGTTAGTCATGTTTAACGTAAAGGTAACTTATTTTTAACGTTGGTAAATTTGAATTTCATTATGGTAGTATAATTAATTAAAGTCACGAGGGAACGGACGATGTTTTAAGTTTATTAATCCTATTAGAGTATCTGGTAAGTTAACGTTAAGCTAAAATAAGATTCTAGATAGACATTAAGATGCCCAATACACGGTTGAAATTGTTGCTCTAAATGTTGTCATCATGCTCTGTTTTTAACACATCCCTACATCAGTTTGTGCATTTTATATTATTGCGATGGCAAGGATGGCGAAAGAGGATGTCCAGAAGCTGTTGGACGAGATCAAGGAGGAATTGAAGGGTGTACAATTTGCAGGAGAATTTGCAGGGTTTACAATGTAAGTTTCAGGAGATAAAGCAGGACCTGGAGCAGATTAAGAGAGATAGGAAAGAAGATATTGACACTGTTGTTGTCAAGGTAGTAGAAAATGTTGTTGAAAATATTACAGAAAGATTAGCTGAAAGTGTTAAAGAAAGTTTCAAGGAGGAGATACAAGGAGTACAGTCTTCCTTAGATAGATTGCAGACTAGTGCTACTGCAGTCAATGTAAATATGTAGCGTATACAGGTCAGCTCTACTGAAGTAAAAACCAAAGTAGGGGAGATCCAGGCCGATGTAAGTAATGTGAGGACAGATGTCGGTAATGTCTAGACCGACGTATGTAATGTCCAGACTTAAGTTGATACTGTCCAAACTGACGTAGTAAAGGTACAGGTAGACGTTAATAACATGCAGGTAGATGTGAACAATGTACAAACCGATGTTAATGGCATACAGACAGACATAAATACAATTCAAACGGAGGTTAATAACATGTTTATAGATGTCATTAATGTTCGAGGGGACATCGATAAAGTAAGTAGAGAATGTAAACTCTAATGTTAGTGGTATTAGAACGGATATTGAAAAGATGCAAACAGAAGCATCTAGTTTGAAAGATAGAGTCATGAAAATCCAGAACAGTTCCGTAGACATGCAAACTAAACTTAACAGTATAGAGGTTAATAATGAAACTTTTCAAAATGAAGATAGGAAGGAATTAGAAATGTCTAAGACGCAGTGTAAATAGAATATAGGTGCTTTACAGTCTCAATTCACTAATGATAATCTGAAAACGACTAATGCAGATTCTTTACGCACCCAAGTCATTGATCACAACAAAATTCTTAAGGAGGATATAGAATTAGACATTGAAGAAATGCTAAAAGCTATTGTTGTTGTGTGGAAAGATGAATGGAACAAGTCCAGTAATGAGCATGTAGAAGAAATTCAGGGTAATATTGAGAAAAAATTAGCTAGTACACAATTAAATATTAATAGGGAAGTGACTAGTGTAAGAACGGACTTATGTAAGCGTATTGATCAGCTTCAAAAGACACAAGTGGACGATAAAAATCAAAACTCAGCAATTCTTGTAGGTTTGTGCCGTGTCTTGTGTGGGGTTTCGCCTAGGACACCAAGCTGGCTCATCGGCGGGCTCTTGGTGCCCCACCCGGCCCCCTCACTGGAGTAATGAACTGAGCGCAACCTCCCTATATATAAAGTACAACTGCACTTCTTGACTGCGAGAACTAAAAGCTCAATCAGCCTGAACCTCCCTATGATGGCTTCCAAAAAGATGGTATATTGGCTTTCACGGCCGGTGAATTAAAACTCAGCAATTCTTGTAGGCTTGTGCCGTGTCTTGTGTGGGGTTTCACCTAGGACACCAAGCTGGCTCATCGGCGGGCTCTTTGTGTCCCCGCCAGGACCCCCACAGGAGTGACGAACTGCACGCCACCTCCCTTTATATTAGGTGCAACTGCACTACTTGACTGCGAGAACTAAAAGCTCAATCAGCCTGAACCTCCCTATGAAGGCTTCCAAAAAGATGGTATATTGGCTTTCACGGCCGGTGAATTAAAACTCAGCAATTCTTGTAGGTTTGTGCCGTGCCTTGTGTGGGGTTTCACCTAGGACACCAAGCTGGCTCATCGGCGGGCTCTTTGTGTCCCCGCCCGGACCCCCACAGGAGTAACGAACAGCGCGCTACCTCCTTTTATATAAAGTGCAACTGCACTACTTGACTGCGAGAACTAAAAGCTCAAGCAGCCTGAACCTACTTATGAAGACTTCCAAAAAGATGGTATATTGGCTTTCACGGCCGGTGAATTAATACTCAGCAA
Organism: Meconema thalassinum; assembly: GCA_946902985.2. Taxonomy (NCBI): domain Eukaryota; kingdom Metazoa; phylum Arthropoda; class Insecta; order Orthoptera; family Tettigoniidae; genus Meconema; species Meconema thalassinum. The sequence continues at coordinate 349,097,170 of OX336390.1, forward strand.
TTCTTCTAGGTTCGTGCCGTGTCTTGTGTGGGGTTTCGCCTAGGACACCAAGCTGGCTCATCGGCGGACTCTTGGTGACCCCACCCGGACCCCCACAGGAGTAACGAACTGCGCGCTACCTCCCTTTATATAGAGTGCAACTGCACTACTTGACTGCGAGAACTAAAAGCTCAAGTAGCCTGAACTATGAAGGCATCCAAAAAGATGGTATATTGGCTTTCACGGCCGGTGAATTAAAACTCAGCAATTCTTCTAGGTTTGTGCCGTGTCTTGTGTGGGGTTTCGCCTAGGACACCAAGCTGGCTCATGGGCGGGCTCTTGGTGTCACCGCCCGGACCCCCACAGGAGTAACGAACTGCGTGCTACCTCCCTTTATATAGAGTGCAACTGCACTACTTGACTGCGAGAACTAAAAGCTCAAGCAGCCTGAACCTCCCTATGAAGGCTTCCAAAAAGATGGTATATTGGCTTTCACGGCCGGTGAATTAAAATTAAGCAATTCTTCTAGGTTTGCGCCGTATCTTGTGTGGGGTTTCGCCTAGGACACCAAGCTGGCTCATCGGCGGGCTCTTGGTGTCCCCGCCCGAACCCCCACAGGAGTAACGAACTGCGCGCTACCTCCCTTTATATAGAGTGCAACTGCACTACTTGACTGCGAGAACTAAAAGCACAAGCAGCCTGAACCTCCCTATGAAGGCTTCCAAAAAAGATGGTATATTGGTTTTCACGGCCCGTGAATTAAAAATCTGCAATTCTTCTAGGTTTGTGCCGTGCCTTGTGTGGGGTTTCGCCTAGGACACCAAGCTGGCTCATCGGCGGGATCTTGGTGTCCGCGCCTAGACCCCCACAGGAGTAACGAATTTAGTCAGGAAAACAAAACTTTAAAGGACACTTAAGAGAATGAAACCAAAACGCTAAAGGATCAGTTAAATAAGGTTATCACTGACGTGAATGCGATAAACGAAGGAAAGTCTACAGAGATAGAAGAATACATTACTAGGAAATTACAAAGTTTAAATCTTGGAGATGTAGCCAGTCTAGAGACATACAAGGAAGATTTGAAGGAAGAAGTAGGAAAGCAGTTGAAGGATATCATCAGCGATTTAGAAGCGAAAGAAAAGGAGGAGATAGATGATTGGGGAAGTCATACTAGGAGGAATAGCATAGAAAATTAGGAAATATAAGTCAGACCAGAATTAAGGGTACTTTTTTTTTACTAAGTTACTTCTTTTTATTCATTTATATGTTTACAAAGACAGCTACAAACACTAATCATTGACCTCCTGACTACAATTCTCTCCTCAAGGAAAAAAACCAACAACAACACAAAACAGAAGAACAAAACACCAAGAATCATTATAGCACACATAATTTTAGAATTTATATAAAAGGTTGCCAAAAGCACTGTTGATACACTTCCGCTAAACGAGTTTCCATCGTTCTTTCCGGAGGTGATCCAGAAAACCAGGCAGGGTATTCACCAGGGGTGTTCGTTAACCAGTAAGGTTGTAGTGGATTGCTCCAGCTGCTAGCCATAAGATGGCATTTTTTGGCTCACCAAGTACATCCCGTGTTTCAAAGTTCAATATCTCTTCCTCCCTATTGCTTGTAGATGTTAGCCCGTGTATGCTGTGAATAGCATTCATCGTCCAGCGTAACACGCCGTTCGCACTCCCACATGTAGTGATGCGGTAGATGAGGGTGTCAGTCCTGTTGCATACAGGACATACATCAGCTACTTGTTCGTGCCGCTTCATTTTGTCACTAGTGGGGATGATTTCATTAATTCAGGCATATACAGACAGACGCCATTCGAAAGGAAGCCATTTGTTGCGTGCATTGCCCCAGATATGCTTCCAGGACTTGTTGCGGTATTTTAATTGCACCAGGGGTGTGAAATTGCGGAGTTGTAATAAAAAAACATAAATAGCTTAATTAAAGGAACAATCGGAGATTTGGGCAGTGGGAAGTTTTAGCAAGAGGGCCATGGCTTTCTTGAACAAAGTTTGGAACGGATGGGGCTGTCGTAAATGAGTAGTTTCAATTACTTTCAGAACAGCACTAACGAACGGTTCACCTTTAAACTGTCTCGCCTTGATAATACAGTATGTTTCAAGAAGAGTGCAGAGCATTTCGGTTCAACTGCAAAAAGTTTCATCCCACCACACTGCTCAGGTAACTGCAGTTGTTCCCTCCGAATTCTATATCGATATCCTTTTCAAAGATAGAATCCAATCGCCATTTCAATGCGCTGGCTGATTATATGTGGAGGTGGAAGGACTTGCGCCACATACAACAGTTTCAACAGAGCGAACGTATTAATGTGCCAGACCTTCTGCAAAATATTGAGCCGTCTTGAAAGTTCATCTTTCAGTTGGAAACTCAGAACATTTAATCGAGTAGTCCAGTTGGTCTGGATGGTCTCTGCAATATCTCGACTGAAATTTATACCCAATATTTTGCATGAAGTGACTATAGGAATACTGGTAGTATTGCAGTGGTGCCTATTTTCACCTGGGCCTAATAGCAATAAGGATGACTTTCTATAGTTTACTTGTGCTTCACTGGCCCGACAAAATGACTCAAGGGTCTGTTGGGCGAGAATCGCGTCACCTTCATTTGTAAGTAGTATCGTTGCGTCGTCAGCATAGGCTCGGAGTGTGAAACTCTCCGTTGAGCGTGAGGCCAGTGAGTACGTTATTCATCATCCTGACCACGGGTTCCAGCGCCAAGACGAAAAGAGCCATTGATAGGGGGCATCCTTGTCTGACAGACTTCTTGACTGGAATTTTTGATGACAGATATCCGTTTACCATTACACGAGAAGACGCCTTTTGGTAATGTCGTTGGAAAGTTGCTATGATTGTGTTGGGAAAATGAAAGCGTTCCAATACCTTCCATAAATACTGTCAAAGGCCTTGTTAAGGTCAATGCTTCCAATTGAAGCTGCTGGTTTATCCGCTACAGAGTAGTGCATGATAATATCACGAATGGCCTGAAGGTTGTGCATGATATTTCCTCCCGGAATAGCACAAGTTTGCCCCGTGCCTATTAAAGAAGGAAGAATGCGTCTGATTCTGTTTGCTAACACCTTGGCCAGAAGTTTATAATCGGTATTTAAGATAGTAATGGGTCTGTATTCAGTGATATAGACACATTTCGATTGTTTCGGAATCAGAAGAATAACCCCTTCTATGAATGTACTCGGAATGTCGCCGGCCAATGCTTGATTAAGCACACTGGTAAGATCATCTCCGACAGTGGTCCAAAAGTATCGGTACCATTCGTACGGGAGTCCATCAACGCCGGGTGTCTTTTTGGATGCTGTATGGTCTAGAGCATGTAACACTCAACTGCTGGCATACTGAACACTTCCTTCTGTTCTTAAAAGAAACCTCCATTTATAAACGACGACCTTAGACGTATCGTGTATGACTTCCATGAGTTTACTTTATAAAATGTTACTTAATTGTCCACTAAATTGTTACATATACATTTAATAGAGGCGAGTAGGTGTTCGTGAGTTCTGATGACCATACCTTGTTCATTAATCCATTCATGTACAAATTGTCGGTTAGCTGATCTTCGAATTTTTGCTAAATGAAACAGCGAGATTCGTTCATCTGCTAAGATGGAGGTTCCTTTACCGTGAGGGAGCGTGTCCTGGAGACTCTGCTCCTTAATCCCTAAAATAATCTTCTTGATTGAATTTAGGGGTTGTTGTGTATTTACTTGAGTTAACATGAACATTCTAGTCAGTGTTGTGTATTTAGGCTACTTGAGATAACATGACCATTCTAGTCACTATGCCCAGAACATTCGAATCTGGAACTTTCCAGCTACTATGTATATATGCACCCGCAGACTGTAGACGACAGTTCCGCGCATATTCTTTAATGCAGCGCCAGTTCCGCTCAAGTTAGTCCAACTTGTGTATCGTTGTGTATCAACTAGTGTTTAATAAACCGTTGTTTTATATTAGCAAGTGTATGTTATTTATCGTCTGTCTCCCACGATATAACAGGGGTGTTGAAACATTTTCTCCTTCCGATGCAGTTCATACATGACGGTGGTAGGCTATAAACGTCGAGTTTCCTGTTTAAGTCATGGTACCGTTCATAGGTGATAGTTTTGGCTGTAGATCGAATGGTAGGCTTTAACTTCTCAATCCACCAGTCCAGAATACTATTGTATCGAACTTTTGTCGTAGTACATTGCTGGTAAACTGCGATAAAGCGATGGTCATTGTCGTGGGTTTGAAAAGCATTCTTGTTCATTTTCCATGAACCCCGACCAATAAAGCATCTGTCTCCCCGTTGCGCTTTAAGAGTAAAACTAACGCTGTGGTGGTCACTGAAGGCTACAGGAACTACCAAGAAGCTGTGCATGAGGCTGGGAGATATACGCTCGATCTATTCTAGATCTGGAATCCCCACGACAGAATGTAAATTCCACGTACGAACAATGCAATCGTTGCCAGGCATCCACCAGCCGCATGCCATGGGTAAGTGTCTGCAACCCTGAGCAGAAGTTGAATGCGCCATTTTGGTCACGAAGATGCAGTGTACAATTGAAATCCCGGGACCTGACGTCGCAACATGTGTCAATATGTCATGACAGAACAGTGCGTTCCTGTCATGCTTGTAGTTCGTCCCGGACTGGCCATATACATTGATCAGTCTGGTGATAGTATAGAAAGCTGATAAAATTCTACCCTTTTCTATACACGATTTCGGTGCCTCGGGCGTTGTCCCCCACATTTACAACATGGTCATAATTGTACAAGCAGCCAAAATTATTTTCATTGACCTCCTGAAGAAACAATATATTAATATCATACTCTTTTTAAGAACCTACACAGCAGGGCCGGTGTGGTGGCATTCTTCACTCCATTGACATTCAGAGTAGCATACGTCGTGAGAATACTGGCCATGCTTTGTAAAAAGAGAACGAAATGTACAAACAAAGGAGAGGAATACATGTTCTATATGCGATATTGGCCCGTAATACTGACGTCATGTATTAAAAACGAAGGAACAGCAGCGAATATTGTAGTTCAGCGTTTAGAAGTGCCCAGGGATTTGTCAGTACTTCTCAGTCTTGTAGGTAATCGTGGGTCTCGGTGACTAAGCGTGGCGGGTTTCACATGAGTGACTTCCGTGTTCGATGTAGCAACTGATGGGGGTAGGTACGTAGCCTTCCCAGGGTCCGGAGCCTTCGCGGGGCGGTGAGCAGTGCGAGCTGTTCTACTCCCAGCAATTTCAATCTCCATATCGTCATCTGTGGCAAGGATGTTTGCAGTCAGTAAGATTAGTCAGTGGGTCCGTCGGGGACAGATCCCGAACATGTGGTGTGGGGTTATCCTGCAGAAGTTCAGGACTCGCAGGCGCAATTTCGTCAGGTGTTTTGACCATGCATGTAATCCCGTCAGTAGTTCCTGCTGGCGATAGGACTGTTAAATCGGTAACCTCACTGGCCGGTTTTCGACGTTTGTGAGTGCTTTCATTAAGTGTTGGGAAGTCCGAGTGATCAACAGAGTGCTTAGGTCCTGAAGATGATGGAGGTACGTGTTCCGGGTCCCGTGCTTGGGTTGGGTGACTCACGGTTAATGGGTCCACAATAACCGGCAGGGTGATATTTACTGGTTCAATAGTATCAGGTCCTACCGTACGCTGGTCGAAGGCGCGTGCTCGTCGCAGGGGACACTGGGGTCGTAAATGGTTCGCTGAATTACACGCAAGGCAAGTTAGCATTTGACCATCGTAAAAAATCTGTGCACGATAGCCTTCAATGGAAATGAACGAGGGGATGGCTTCCCTCAAGTCCATGCGCACTGCGCGTATGCCATTCTGCACCCGAAATGGGAATTGCCCCGACCATTCTTCATTTTTATGCTCAGTGACTTTGCCATATTTGCTAAGGATACTTATTATGGAACTGATGGGGACTTCCGGGGGAACATTTAGAATACGGACTGTTTTGATTACACTGTCAGAAGCAGTAATTTGCACAGTCCCTATTCGACCATCTGTCAAAGTAATTTTGTGTTGCCCCACATGTATACTTAACAACCTCTCAAACAGTACTTGGGAAATTGCCTTTAAATATACGGCGTTGTCCAAATTGTCTAATTGTATCATCTCTATCTGGTCAGCAGTGACCTTCAAACAAGTGGAGATCCAATTGTGCACCTCCCATGCGCTGGGCCTGTTTTCGCGTTCAAAGACACATTTCAAAGCGAGCTTGCGTACAAATTTAGTAACCATGGTGTTTTCTTTACTAGTACAAGAAGAGATTTATGCGAAAATTAACCGCGCACAAAACACGGTCACACTGTATTCATTGGTTCGAGAGCAGGTATACGCACAGAATAAACAAGCGCAGTGCCTGTGTACCTTGTTCATTGTGAATAAAAAATATGTTCTCCTGTCTAATAGCTCCTTTTGATTTTGACCTCTGATAAAGTTGGAAACCCTCAAGAACATTTGGCGTCCAACCGTGGGGTTATTTTTGTTTAATGTTTCTTGAGAGTGTCATTTCAGTTTGTCAATTATGGAAAAAATTAAAAAGTCTAGAGCAGTTCTGAGACGCGTGTTCACTACGCAGCACGTAACATTGAGGAAGCTTTTCGATGCCGAACATGTGGATAGCCAGCAAGTTCGTAGTAATACGGGTCTTAGAAGATAGTATGCTTACCATAAACCAAAAGGACTAAGAAATTTTCGAAGGTCTGCTAGAGATCGACGCGACGGAAGGCGAGTTAGAGACCCATTTGAATGAGGTGAGCCAGTACAAATTGATGTTTGAAACTATAAAGGTCAAGGTCAGTGACCTCGAAACTCAAGTGAAATCTCGCGTACTAATGTTAGAAAATTCAAACTCCCTGTCATCGAGTTTCGGAAGTATGGTGGCGATGTACGGGAATGGATTCCTTTCTGGAGACAGTTTAGGAAAGTGCATGGAGACTCAAATATACCACCAGAGGACAAGTTTTAGTATCTCATGCAGGCAATGATTCCCGGTTCACGTGCTAATGACATTGTAAGTAGCTATCCGCCTTCTGCAGAGAACTATAATTTAGCTATAGAAGCTTTAAAGAATAGGCCGAGAGGATATCCTGATAGAAGTCTACATTAGAGAATTACTTGGCCTAGTAATACAGAATTATAAGAGCAATAGGCTACCTCTTGGATAATTATATGGCAAATTGGAGAGCCATATGAGGTCTTTGGAAGCATTAGGAGTAACGAGTGTAAAATGTGCATCTATTTTGTGCCCACTGATAGAATCTTGTATGCCCGAGGACTTTTTAAGGGCATGTCAGAGAAGTCAAGCGTGTAGTGAGGGGACTCAGGCAGAATGAAGGCTATCAAATTTGATGACATTTATGAAACTTGAAGTGCAAAATGATGAACGTATTTCTCTTGCTTTATCAGGATTTGAGGTTAAGCCTGCACATGTCAGGGCACATGACAAAAAGGAGCCAAGTAATACTGTGATAGAAAAACCTCCATACACCGCTGTAGTATTCCTCACAAAGCCAGAGAGTAAGACTACACATTTCACTGGTATATTTTGCGAGTCAAATAGTCATGTTAGCGTGGATTGCTACAGGGCCAGGGGTATATCAATAGATGACAAAATGAGCATAATAAAAGATAAGAAGTGCGGTTTTGTGTGTCTAAAACCGAATCACATTTCAATCAAATGCAGATCAAAATCTAAATGTGCAGTCTGTGACAGGAAACATGTGATTCTGTTATGCCCTGATTTGCCACGGAATGTAAATGCCAAGTCTGTTTCAGCATCGGATAAGTCAGGTCCTGCCCAGACGGATCAAGTACTTGCTAGTTTATCATGTGATTTAGGCGTTGTGCTACCAACACTCAAGGTCATCCTTCGTGGAGAAAGCCACCAGCAAGAAGTGAGAGCAATTGTGGACACGGGATCGCAGAGATCTTATGTTTCGAAAATCACTGCCAAAGAGATGAAATACAAACCTGTTGGTGAGGAGCAAATCGTTCATTCACCCTTTGGAGGTCAAAGAAGTGATAACTGTTTCCACACCAGGCACAGAATATATTTAGGTAGTCTTGATGGTCAATACAAGTGCAATCTTGAAGCTTTACATCAGTTCAACATCTGTAACAATTTGCCTTGCCTCAATGGTGAAATGTTGGAGAAATTGTAAATCACAGGTATCACATTATCTGATAGGGTTACTAGTAGGCATCCAAGTCCCATTGAGCTGTTGATAGGGGCTGATGTAGCAGGCAAGCTGTTCACGGGAAAAGTCAAAGATCTTACCCCTGGACTTGTTGCTGTACATACCCGTCTTGGATGGGCGGTATTGGGTAAGGTATCTGAAAGACCGGAAAGAACTGATTCCACTCTCATGGTGATATCTATGCTAGACAACGATGTATCTATTGCAGACATGTGGAAGTTAGATCTCATCGGAATTACATATCCAGCAGAGAAAATGACTAAACTGGAGCTACAAGCTGAAGCTGAGCGACATTTTTTGGAAACTGTTGCGACGGATGATACAGGTAGATACCAAGTTCACTTGCCATGGTTGGATGGGCACCCCGCTCTCCCAAGTAACCTGAATTTAGCACTTCATAGACTTGACAATACTGTGAAAAGACTAAAAGGTGACCAGTGTTATGATGAGTACCAGCAGGTTTTTGAGGAATGGTTAAATGAGGGAGTGATTGAGGAGGTTCCAATGTCTGATCTTGAACCGGTAGGTCATTATCTTCCTCACAGGCATGTCCTGAAGGAGAACAGCACAACCAGGGTATGGCCTGTATTTGACGCTTCTGCTCATGAAAAACACGCTCCTTCTCTAAATGACTGTTTAGAAAAGGGACCGAATTTGATTGAGCAAATTCCTTCGCTGTTGTTAAATTTTCGCATGAAAAAACATGGAGTGGTTGCTGACATTAAAAGGGCATTCTTACAAATAAGTCTGAATCCATCTGATCGTGATTTTTGTGGCGAGACAAAGATGGCAATCTTGTAACATTTAGACACAAAAGGGTTGTGTTTGGAGTAGCATCAAGTCCCTTTCTACTTGGAGCGGTTAATACTCAATCACTTGTTAACGGAACTTACAAGGTGTGAACAGGGAAGATCACAATACTCACAAACTACAATTCAGACATTACTTGATGGCTTTTATGTGGACAACCTTCTTAGTTCAGTGGATGATGAGATGGAACTAAAAATATTTGTCAATGAGGCTTCGTCCCTAATGAGTGAGTGTTAATTTGATCTTAGGGGATGGGAATTTCCTGATCCTTTGTGCTCCATAAACAATACTTTCTAATGTCCTTGGTCTCATATGAGACAGAATAAATAAATCATTGAGTATTAACCCTGGTAGCTTAAGCGTTTGTGTTACTAAGGCGACTAAGCGGATTATCCTGTCGTTCGCACACAAGGTCTTTGATCCAATTGGCTTTACCTGTCCAGCTACATTGTTTCCAAAAATTTTACTGAGGACAGTGTGGGAACTTAAACTGAGCTGGGATGAAGAGGTACCTAGCCAAATCCAAACAAAGTTCTTACGATGGCTGGAAGAATTACTTAGTATTTTGTAAATCAAGATTCCTAGGTGGTTACCAGGATCAAGCAATGTTCACAAATGGTCTTTGCACACATTCTGTGATGCCAGTGAGGTAGCATATGCTGCTGTTGTGTTTCTTCGAGTAGAGAAGGAATTTGATGTGAACGTCCAGTTGATCCAGGCCAAAGTTCGATTGACACCTACAAAAAGGATGACTATACCACGATTAGAGTTACTAGCGGCTACTAATCGTGCTAGAATTCACCACTCTGTGAGGGAAAGCTTTCCGGAGGATTGTCAATCTGTTTTCTGGAGTGACTCGTCGACAACCTTGGCCTGGATACGAAGAGAAGACCAGTGGGCTCCTTTTGTTTGGAATCGCACCATGGAAATAATAAAATTGACAAAAGTCGAAGAATGGCGTTTAGTACCCGGCACCTTAAACCCAGCAGACTTCCCTTCAAGAGGGTGTTCAGCGAACAAACTCTTAGTCTTCTTGGTGGGAGGGTTCAAATTGGCTTCGCGGATCACCTGATCGATGGTTGTTGTCCCTGGATGTAAATTATGATGAAGAAATTATTTCCAAGGAAGGAAGAAAAACGGTGGTTTCCATGTCTAATGTCTCTGAGAATCTTAGTTCAGACTGGTATTTTAAGTAATTTTCACAATTCAAAAAATTGGTACGAATGAACGCATGGATGTATAGAGTCATTCACAATTGCAAAGCTTTTCAGTCTCAACATTTTGTCAGGAAACAAGGTTCCCTATCTGTGGATGAAATAATGCAAGCTGAAGTCAGAATTTGGAAATATGTTCAACGCAAGTGTTTCTCAAGTGTTGCGGATAAGTGCATCTCGGCCTTACAACCTTTTGAGGATCTAAGTGGACTTTTATGCTTGAAGACTGAAGTATCCTATCGCCCTGATTCAATGGACTTCCGTTTTCCTGTGATCTTACCCAAAAGTCACCCTGTTGTACGACTGATTCGACATATTCATGAGAGGCAATGTCACGTGGGAGTCCAAGGTATTCAGAGATAAATATTGGGTAATGCGAGGGAGAAATAAGATTCGTTCCGTTGTGTCTAAGTGCATCATTTGTAGGAGGCAAAACTCCAAAAGGCTGGATGCACCGGCACCCCCCTTTACCTGTACGAGAATCAGCAGCTTTTGAAATGACAGGCGTAGATATGGCAGGACCTATTTATCTCAAGAACAATCAAAAAGCTTGGGTAAGCCTCTTTACTTGTGGTGTAGTAAGGGCAGTCCATTTGGAACTTGTTTTGTCATTATCAACTGACAGTTTTCTGCAACCTTTAAGATGATTTGTTGCCCGGAGAGGTCGACCTGTTAGAAATTTTAGTGACAATGGGACTAATTTCACAGGTGCCAAACATGCATTTTGGAAAATTGATTGGGACAAAGAGTTGGGAGTATTGTTCAGTGGAAAGAATAGACTGGAAATGTAATCCTCCTACAGCTGCCAGGTGGGGTGGTTGTTGGGAGACTAATTGGTTTAACTAAACAGTTGCTGAGGAAGGTGCTCCGTCGATCATCACTGTCTTATCCACAGATGGAAAGTGTGTTGTGTGATTGTGTCATGAACTCTCGTCCACTCACCTACCAATTGGATTCAGATGGCCTACAACTCACACCCATCACTCCAGCAATGTTCATTCAAGACATCAGGCAAGCAGGAATACCGGAGTGTGATGTTATTGAGTCAACTAATCTGGGACAACGACTGAAGTATCGTGCCAAAATTAAGGAAGATTTGCGGAGACGTTTCCATAACGAGTACCTTGGTCACCTCGTACAGAGAAGCAAAGGTAAAGAGTTTCCTCCAGTTAATATTTGTGACGTGGTTCTTGTTGGGAATGACAGTGATGAACGGTTGGACTGGCTACTGTGAGTGACTTGTTACCATATAAAAAGGGCACAGTCCGACTTGTCAAATTGAGGACAGCCTCTGGAGAGCTACTTCGACCCATTCAGAGGATCTACTCCATGTTTGAGGCTGAAAGTGAAAGTGTTCCACCCATTGAGGAACTGCTACAATTGAAAGTCAAGACACCACCAACTTCCAAAAAGGATGGTGCCAATCTAACTGTTACACGAAGAGGAAGAACAGTTGTGTTACCTAAAAGATACTTGGACCGATATCTTGAAGTTTGCGTTTGCTTTACTGCAGTGTGTACAGTTGTTATATGATTCTCGTTTAAAATGTCTTATTTTCTACATGTTTCTAGTTGCTTGGGTACTTGTTTCTGTTTATGTTGTAAGCTAACTTCATACCATTTCAGTTAGCTAAGGAGGGAGGATGTGAGGTTTGATGTCTTTGGTCTTTTGACATTCAGATGTTTTCTTTGTGTACCTTGCTCTTTGTGAATAAAAATATGTCCTCCTGTCTAAAAGCCCCTTTTGATTTTAACATGTGATAAAGTTGGAAACCCTCAAGAACATTGCCGGTACCACACGTGAGTCACACGCGACCGCACTCTACCAAAGCTGACGAGCAACTCTCCTATTCGAAACAACACTATTTATTCTTTGCAATTTACAGTCCACCTAGGGAGACTTTCTCCAACTACTCTTTTGAGACTTCACTGATTTTAGTAGAGTGATGAATATATATGCAAAGGTGTAATGGCAGATAGGTTATGATGTCCAACAAAAACTATTAGCTATATAAATATGAAATTTAATACGAACCAGTACTTGCCTTCACGTATGGCGATGCAGCACTATAAATTTCAACTTAAGTCACTTAAATATTCTTCAAGTATTTGCAATAGAACACATATGGATATTTTTACGCAGCGATCATCTGGGCTTGATAACTTACCACCGCCCCCTCATATATTATAGGGTACTCAGACATACAGAAAGACCCGAATATAGAAGTCAAGAGTCCGAAAGAGAAACCAGAGATTATAGAACTAGTCTTCCGAATACTAAACCTAGAAATGACTGTGATCCATAATTTTGAGGACAAACCTCGTAAATTTACTAACCAGGATGGTTTCACACCCTTACAATTTGTAAGAAATCTCTGGGATTATTGTGTCGAAGCTCCGATTCCGAGAGAACGTAAGATGAAGATAGTGGAATGCTATCTATCCACAGGACCTCTAGAATGGTTTTGCGCTTTTAGATACACCTTTACAGACTTTGTAGAGTCATTGATAAAGCGATTTTGGCCAATTGAAGCCCAGAACAGTTTACGCGCAGAAGTATACTCGTGAAAGTATTCGAGTACTTTGCCGACGCGCTACGCGGATTTCTTTAAGAGTCAGTTGGCCCTACTAAGATTTCTGCAACCACCTTTCTCAACGGGGGAATTGATAGAAGCAATGTCAAGACAGCTTCCTGTCGATGTTAGACACTTGATTATCTCGTCAGAGAGAAATGATTTGGCTAGTCTAGATGAACTTCTGAGAAAATTAGACTATACCAGTCATATGCCGAATGTTATGTCCAGAAATCAGAGGCAAGAGCACAGGGACATCAACACAGTCTACATTGACAGAAAGTCAATAGGAGCAGAAGAGAAAAATAGGTCCAGGGAGGAATAACTATTTAGGGACAGACGACCTGAACCTATGTAAGGAAGATTCCGTGGAGGAAGGCCATTCCAGCAACAACAGGGCAGAAATATCGAGAATAATCGAAGAAACTGTTATTATCACAATAACTACAATTATCGGTATAATAATAATTATAACCGATATAACAGTATTAACCAGGGCTACAACCGGTATAAGAACTACCGAGCTGACGAATTCACGAAGGAACAGTACGAGGAACGTCACAAGGAAGGAAAGGAATACCGAAATACTTTCAGGCAGGAAAACGAGAATGGAAAAGGGAGCGAGAAGAACCAGAGTGTTGATCCCAAGCCGAGTACTAGTCAGCAGGGAAATCATGAAAATGACACATGGACAACAAAGAACTCCAGTAACCAAGAGAAATTAGGAGGAAGAAGATGTTATACCATTGTACCAGTAGATGAAGAGGAAAGAAAGGTTGATTGGCCTATGGAATGGGTATATATATAAAATAGGAACTGAGAGCAAACATTCCGCATTGAAAACGCATTTCGAAACAACTGTTACGAACTATTTGACGAAGACAACAACGTCATACTAGGAAGAATTTAAAGAAATATTTTGTGAAAGTAGGCTGAAAAATATATAAAAATTGGAGTTCAGTGACATATCAAAGGTCCTGATTCGAAGTGATTAAAACAGTTAGAGAAATGTTTTAACGTGAATTGAGGGGGGAATGCACCAGAAATTGGAACGATTTTAGACAACATTGATGACTTTTTTCCAGCCCCATGATAAAATTTAACGTGGAGATATTGATACTGGAATGTGACGCAAACGAGTTTTGTTTGTGAGTTCAGCCTAGGGGGAGGCTTGATCACGTGATTTGTGACGCCCGAGAGATCATGACAAGGTTCGAAACTGCATAGTAACGAGAGTTTTACCGCGGTGGCGTAGTCGGTAGCATGCTGAGTTTCTCTGCCCAAGATCGCGGGTTCAAATCCGGCCGAAGTCGTTGGATTTTTAAGAGCGTTAAAAATCCCTCTGTATGCCTTCCTTCGGAGGGGAAGTAAAGCCCGCGGTCCCATGTCATAGATTTATGGCATGTTAAAGAACCTTCCACTAATTAGACCAGTGTGAAGCTAAATTGTATAGGTTAAGAATGTAAACAACGCTCTTAGGTTCCTACGTTCGTTGCCAAGAGCCGACTGCAGTGGCATCTGGTAGCTAAGTTCTAAACTAGTAGTCGTTGACGGTGGCATTTGGCGGCAAAAGTAGGAACTATTTGAAAAATTCAAGTCTGCAGTCCTTACTTGAATTTAAAAAAAAACAGATAACACACACTAATACAGTCATCACAATTAACACCGGTTATCAGACAGATTCTACACACACCCAAAGTACACGGGGCTACATGACCGAGTTGTCGCAACCCCTAAACTTAAGAACCAACCAACCAACCAACCAACCAGAGTTTTACCGTGGATTGAAGCCAATAATTGTTATAAAATATATCATTGGATATAAGCTGACAGCCAATGAGAGGAGGTTTTATGGAAGAAAATATCATCATTACCTAATTAATATCATTAATTATTCCAGTTAAGCCCTAAGAAAGACTTTTTATTGTTTGAAATACTGAAGAAAATTACGAGAAGATATTATCAGTACTTTGAAAGTCGCTGGAAGTAAGTAGTACACTATAATTAGTTTTATTGAGGTACGCGCTCTTTATTTAGCGGGAGCTAAAATGGTGCTGAAAAAAGTACGATTTGGAGAAGGGAAACTCAGAAGAAGCGTCCTTAAGCCTACAGAAGTCGTCGGAGACAGACGTGATTCCGGGAGTGTTCATTCCCAGGGAAGTTAAACCGAATGCGGTGATAAACCACTCGAGACTCCAGTGCCAATTTGGGCCAAGTTAATGTACGGCCTTGCTTATATCAAACTAGTGCAAGTTGAGCCGATACATAATTATACGTTTCTGAACTATTCTACAAGATTATTATTATAAAAGTGAATTCAGGATATACTCTTGAGTATATATATACAAACATTTTAAGAAGTTTTAACGTTGCAGACTCGAAGAATAAGGCAGTTTATTTCTACTGCAGAAAAGTTACGCATTTCGTGAAGAGAAGCATTTAATTCAGCAAGATAGCAGCGAACGCTAGTTCATTCCAAAAGACAACGTGAGTAACAGTGTGTTGTATGAACATTGAAGCCTTTAATTATTTGAACACTATTATGACTGCCAATATGGAAAGAGAAGAAATGTTATTTGACTCTTGAGATGAATGAGATTACGGAGTTGAAACTATATGCGATTGGGTATTAAAGCAGAGGTGATTTAGACAGCATGGAGCAACGTTAGTTAACTATAGAACTATGTACAACATCTTGAATGTCCACAAAATTAATTACACATGAGACATTATGTACTTTCTGACTACGAGCAATTAATATAATTCATTAACCAACTACCTAATAATATCGTATGCCCTCGGGTGCCTGGTGCTAGCTTTGCTATTTGACACCCAGATGGTAGCTTGCATGTCGAATTTCGTTGTTCCTTGACTATGAAAGTCAAGGAGGTTAGGTGTTAGATATCTAAGCTCCTTGAACGCTTTCTAGTAGAGAAATGAGGAACTTTGTGTTGGCGGAAACTCCCGAGATTAATTTTGCCATTATGATCTCGGCCTACTGAATTCAAATGAGTTCATTGACATGCCAACATCGTATGATATGCGTATCGTATTGCTACGGCTGTGAGTTTGTGTCATCGCTCGCCGCATGAGTCACAACTGCCCCAGGGCTGGGCTGTGCCCTGCCTCAGTGTATTGCGTGCGCCTTATGCAACAGGACTACTAGGACAAAGGGATGGTCCAGAATATTCGTGACTCAGCCAGTGAAGGAAACCTCGAGAAGCCGTGAACCCTGGATGGGTCTAGAAGCATTTATTGAGTCACCGGCCTGCTCTATAAGAGCGACCTGTCAAGCAGTGTGTGTTGCGTTTTACGAGCTAGTGCGAGCGTTTATCCTGAGCGACAGAAGTGTGGTGACTTGCGAAACTCCTAGTGAAGCCGATTCTCTTGACAGCGAAGGGAGTGAGAAGCATACAAGGGACTGCCTGTGTTTTGAGCGAGTGTGCATACCTAGTGCGACAGAGGTCATTGTGGTGAGTTGCAAAACAGTGAGTGACAGACTTAGTGCAGCTATTTACAGCCAGCGTACGGGACCGGACTCATTAGCGAGAGGATTAACTGCAAGGCCGAGTGAAAGGGGGCAAGAGCTCTCCATAAGGAAGAGACTTGAGGAAACTGGAGTAAGGTAATAATTGCTTGTATTTGCTGTTGAGAGGTGTATCTTTCTGGCCGCAATAAAGTTAATTATTTCTTTAAAGGAACAATCTGTGTTGTGCTTCAACCCACCGTAATCCGGTCAACAAAAGTGCCACTAGAGGGGTGGCACGTAACAACTGGTGTCAGAAGTGGGATTACGAACTCAAGCACAAGCACAAGCACAACACCTGACGGTCCTGGTTTCAAAACCCGAGCAGGTCATTTTCTCTAATTTTCCTGTGAGTGCATGCCCTTTACAAGACAAACAACTAAAATGGAGGCGCAATTGGCAGCATTGCTAGAAAAGTTAAGTGGCATGGAAACCAAGATGGAAAACGGCCAGAAGAAGATGGAAGACGGCCAGAAGCAGTTAGCCGAGGACCTAACTGCTAAATTAGAAGATGGCCAGAAGAATTTAACCAAGAAGATAGAGGACGGCCAGAAGAAGATGGAAGACGGACAGAATAAGTTAGCACAGGACCTGAAGAAATTAGAACTGGGTCTGAGTGAGGAATTCACGGCAGTGGAAAAGAAGTTCGACGCATTAAAAGAAGAAGTTGCCGAGCTACGCCGACGCCCGCTGACGGGGGTTGGAAGAGAGATTCAACGCTCTACAAAATGAATTTGCTGAGCTGCGCCGACACCCGCCGACAGAGATGGAAGATAGATTCAAAGCCCTACAAGAGGAAGTCGCCGAACTGCGCCGACGCCCGCCGACCGGGGTGGATGAGAGAGTCAAAGCTCTACAAGAGGAAGTTGCCGAACTGCGCCAACGCCCACTCACGGGGATGGAAGAGAAATTCAACGCTCCTCAAGAGGAAGTTGCCGAGCTGCGCCGACGCCCGCCCACAGGTACACCGGGGACATCAGGAACGGGACAGAGCAGAGTGACGCCCCCAACCTTCGACGGAAAGGTCCCGTGGAGCACCTATTTACGTCAGTTCGAGGCAGCCTGTTCTATAAACAACTGGAACAGCACGGAAAAGGCTACAGCTCTCATTGTAGCGCTGAGAGATGACGCCCTTAACGTCCTTCAGGCCATCCCGACTGGATCCCAGGACTACGCTTCACTAATCGCCCATATGGAGTCCCGATATGGGGATAGCCATCTTCAGCAGGCCTACCAGATGCAGCTCCGGACCCGGGTACAAAAGAACGCGGAAACCCTGCAGGAGTTCGAGATGGACATCGCACGCCTCGTAAGGCTCGCCTACCCAACAGCGCCGGCCGACTTTCTGGAACAGATTGCGACGCAGACCTTCACCGACGGGCTACGGGCTACGGGACTCGGACACTCAACAGGCGCTGCGACTCGCGCGCAATAAGACCCTGGCAGATGCGCTGAGCCACGCACTTGAGTTCGATACGGCAAAACAGGCATCTAGAATGCACGTGCGGGTGCGTCAAGTGGACGTCGACGAACCAGCAAAAACCAACGAGACCAAGCCCCTGGCCAACGAATTGATGGAGGCGCTAAGCCGTTTCATCGATAGTCGCGGCACTACCAGCAACGACACAGCCGGAAGACAACCGGAGAGGCGGCCCGGAAGAGGACCACCGACCTGCTGGACCTGCGGTAAGAAAGGCCACCTGAGCAAGGACGGCGGTGATCGCCGCCGCCGAGGGTATCCGACGGGAAGTCAGTCGTCTGAAAACCGCGCGGCCCAGGGAAACGAGTATTAGCCAGCCTTGGGGGGCAAAGGTTGGCTTGTGACAGTCGTCAAGCCCCGGCAGTCCAAGTTCGTGTGACGAAGTTACGGAGGGACAATAGCAGCCTGATGGTCGACGGAGTGAGCTGGCCCATGCTAATCGACACGGGAGCATCGAGGACCATCGTCAGCCCCACCGTGATCCCGAAGTGGAGAGTGCAACCCACACAAAGGAACCTCCAGCTAATAACCGCGACCGGAGAGACCGCACCGGTTCATGGTGAAGCATCACTGGATTTTGTCGTTGGTCGACGGGCGATAAAGCATCCAGTGCTTGTGGCTGACGTATCAAATGAAGTGATCATCGGACTGGACTTCCTGGACCAGAACAACATCATCTTGGATCTGAGTACCAACACTCTGCACTTCGGAAGGGAGGAACTTGCTTTGCAACCAGCACACGAGGCCGTCGCCGCACGACGAGTAAGGCTGAGAGAGGAAGTCATCGTTCCCGCCAGGACGGAAGTCAGCGCTGCCGTAATTGTCGACGGAGCAGCTGAGGGAGTGGCGGCTCTCATCGAGCCAAAATATGAGGACATCCAGACAAAAGGATTGCTAGTTGCCAAGTCTCTCATCAACACGACGTCTCGGCCGTACGTCCGCCTGTCCAACCTGAACGACTACGATATTACGGTTCACCGGGACACCAGCCTAAGAGTCTGCGAGCCCGTTACCTGGATTGCCCGCATCACAGACACGACGGACGGACACCTGCAGACGGACAACCGAAGAAGACGCGCCCTGCCAGAAGAACTACAGAAGCTGTACCAAGGATCCCAGGACCATTTAGACGAGGAACAATCACGCCAACTTCGGGACCTGCTACACGAATTCCAGGATGTCTTCTCCGTGGGGAGCAAAGACTTCGGCAGGACAAGCTTGGTCCAGCACAGAATCGACGTTGGGAACAGCGCACCGTTTAGGGCCACATTCCGACGTGTCCCGCTCGCCAAGCAAGCCGAAGTCGACCGGATGGTAGAAGAGATGAAGGAGCAAGGGGTGATCGAGCCATCACATAGTCCTTGGAGTTTTCCGGTCGTGCTTGTGAAGAAGAAGGACGGTTCCAGCAGGTTCTGCGTGGACTACAGGCGGGTGAACGACGTCACAAAGAAGGACAGCTACCCTCTACCCCGGATCGACGACACGCTGGACACCATATCAGGATCAAGATGGTTCTCCACCTTGGATTTGAAGAGTGGCTACTGGCAGGTGGTGGTCCACCTTAAGGACCGCGAGAAAACGACGTTCTCTGTGGACAGAGGGCTCTGGCAGTTCACCGTCATGCCATTCGGTCTGTGCAACGCCCCTGCGACCTTCGAAGGGCTAATGGAGTCCATTCTGAGGGGACTACACTGGAAGACCTGCCTGGTCTACCTAGACGACGTCACCGTTCTGGGAAGAAGCTTCGAGGAGCACTACAGCAACCTGAAGGAGATCTTGATGAAGCTACGGGCTGCCCAGCTGATGTTGAGCCCCAAGAAGTGTCAGCTCTTCCATAAGCAGGTCCAGTACCTTGGGCATATCGTCTCCGAGGAAGGGGTGCGCACCGACCCAGAGAAGACCGCAGCTGTGAGGGAGTGGCCAGTTCCGAAGGACAAGTCCCAACTACGAAGCTTCCTGGGACTCTGCACTTATTACCGTCGCTTCGTGAGAGGATTCGCCGACATCGCCAAACCTTTACATCGACTGACTGAGAAGGACCAACTCTTCACGTGGACAGCAGAATGCCACAGTGCCTTCGAACAACTCAAGCAGGCTCTGTGCACTGCGCCTATTCTGGCCTACCCCAAACCTGGAACAAGGTTCATCGTCGATACCGATGCCAGCGACTTGGCATAGGGGGGATCCTGTCGCAAGTAGTGGACGGCGAGGAGAGAGTAGTGGCCTACTTCAGCAAGGCCTTGTCAAAGCCAGAAAAGAACTACTGCGTCACCAGGAAGGAGCTGCTCGCCATCGTGATGACCATTGAACACTTCCACAAGTACCTGTACGGACAAGAATTTCTCATCAGGACCGACCATGCATCCCTGCGGTGGCTCCTGAACTTCAAGCAGCCCGAGGGTCAACTCGCGCGGTGGTTAGAGAGGCATCAACAGTACAAATTTGAGATTCAGCACAGGAAAGGCCAACTGCATTCTAACGCCGACGCCCCGTCACGAAGACGGTGCCCCGAAGACTGCACCTTCTGTGCCCGAAGGGAGGAGAACACCGGGATACAGTGCCGAAGGACTACCGTGGAACTTCAAGGGAGCTGGAGCCTCGAATCTTTCACGTGGGCACAAGCAGAAGACCTGGGACTGATAGCCGAATGGAAGAGGGCCTGTGTCCCCAGACCTCGGTGGAACATTGGGAGTGACTGCAGCCCAAAGTTTAAGTCCTACTGGGTGCAGTGGGACTCGCTGGTTGTGAGGGATGGCCTCATCTGCCGTACCTGGGAGAGCACCGACGGGAAGACATCTCGGGAACAAGTCGTCGTTCCAAAGGCTATGACAGAGGAAGTCCATGGAGGATCATCTGGTGGACACCTAGGGATAAAGAAGACCCTGGAGAAGCTGAGAGAGCGGTTCTACTGGATCGGATGCCGAACTGACGTGGAGAACCACTGCGCGAGTTGCCACGATTGCGCAACCAGCAAGGGCCCAGGACGAAGACGACGGGGTCCACTGAAGACCTACAACGTGGGCGGCCCCATGGAGAAAGTGGCCATCGATGTTGCTGGGCCATTCCCGTTAAGCGAGGCAGGGAACCGCTACATATTGGTCGTCAGCGACTACTTCACCAAATGGCCGGAGGCGTATGCGCTCCCTAACCAAGAAGCCGCGACGATCGCAGAGACCCTGGTGAAGGAATTCGTCAGCCGGTACGGAGTACCCCTGGAGCTGCAATCCGACCAAGGGAGGAACTTCGAGTCGCAGGTGTTCCAGAACCTATGCCAGCTGCTGGGAATCCGGAAGACAAGTACGACGCCGCTACACCCTCAGTCCGACGGGATGGTAGAGCGATTCAATCGCAACATCGAGAACCATCTCCGAATAGTCGTCAGCGAGCACCAGAGGGATTGGGACATACATCTTCCTCTATTTCTCCTGGCCTACCGCGCCGCCGTGCATGAAGCCACCGGGTGCACACCAGCCCAGGCCATGTTTGGGAGGGAACTCCGTTTACCAGTCGATCTTGTCTTCGGCCGACCTGGGAATGATCCGGTCCCGGTAAGCCAGTATTGTCAAAAACTGGTCGACCAACTGGAGGACGTGCACGCGTTCGCGAGGAGGAAGCTGCGGATCGAGACCGACCGAATGAAGACCCGATACGACCAGCAGACGGATGCCGGCGGATTCCACGAGGACCACCTGGTCTGGCTCTTTAACCCATTTCGGAAGAAAGGCCTGCCACCCAAACTGCAGAAGTCCTGGGAGGGCCCGTACCGAGTCGTGAAACGGATCAACGATGTCGTCTACAGGATCCAGCGGAGCCCGAGGGCGAAGATGAAGATCGTGCTTCGATATCGCCTGGCAGCCTACGGAGGGACACAGACGGACCAATGATTGATCGGGACGAGCAGCCTTTTAGGAAGGGGGTGGTGTTACGGCACTGAGTTTGTGTCATCGCTCGCCGCATGAGTCACAACTGCCCCAGGACTGGGCTGTGCCCTGCCTCAGTGTATTGCGTGCGCCTTATGCAACAGGACTACTAGGACAAAGGGATGGTCCAGAATATTTGTGACTCAGCCAGTGAAGGAAACCTCGAGAAGCCGTGACCCTGGATGGGTCTAGAAGCATTTATTGAGTCACCGGCCTGCTATATAAGAGCGACCTGTCAAGCAGTGTGTGTTGTGTTTTACGAGCTAGTGCGAGCGTTTATCCTGAGCGACAGAAGTGTGGTGACTTGCGAAACCCCTAGTGAAGCCGATTCTCTTGACAGCGAAGGGAGTGAGAAGCATACATGGGACTGCCTGTGTTTTGAGCGAGTGTGCTTACCTAGTGCGACAGAGGTCATTGTGGTGAGTTGCAAAACAGTGAGTGACAGACTTAGTGCAGCTATTTCCAGCCAGCGTACGGAACCGGACTCATTAGCGAGAGGATTAACTGCAAGGCTGAGTGAAAGGGGGCAAGAGCTCTCCATAAGGAAGAGACTTGAGGAAACTGGAGTAAGTCAATAATTGCTTGTATTTGCTGTTGAGAGGTGTATCTTTCTGGCCGCAATGAAGTTAATTATTTCTTTAAAGGAACAATCTGTGTTGTGCTTCAACCCACCGTAATCCAGTCAACAAAAGTGCCACTAGAGGGGTGGCACGTAACAGTATTTTTGCCGCCTTTCAAAAATCACTTACCACGACCAGGAGCGAACCCCCAATCTTGGGGTTGGTAGACCGACTCGATATCCACTCACTCACCGTGGCAAGCTACCAACTACATGAACATAAATAACTACGATTGTGATCCGAACTACAAATTTTATATGTAACAATGGAATTTGTGCCGTTAATGCGTCACTTCTTACCCTAACTGCTCTGTTTAGTCGATGGTCTCTAGGACTCTGCCTGCAGTGGAGATATCAGTTCTCTGTTTTGCCGCTAGAGAGCTGCACCACGGTAAGGAGTTGATAGTAGCCTTGGGTCTGCTATATGTATCTTATGCGCATGACCAGTCATCCTGATGTTTCGAAGACAATTGCTGTTTGTTTTTGATGATGATTATGAAAAGATCTGTGAAGATCTTTGGACTGGAAAGAAGTGAGTAGTTATTTACTGAAGTTCCCACACGGAACTAAATAACCTATGGGCTGCTTAATCCTGCATGTATTTGTATTACACTAGTGGAGTGACAGTACCCTTCGACTTTTCGAAACCACTGCTGATTATATATATATATATATATATATATATTTATTTGTATGTAAATTTTGATATTGTAAGCTTCAGTTAGGTTTCAGTTGTATTATTCTTTGGGAGTATGGAAGTGAGTTTTGTTCTGCAAGTGCCCCTATGGTAATGTAGTATTTGTTTTGTTTTCGGATCTTCTGTTGGGTTTCTTAACTATGCATGACAGTCAGCTGGGATGTGAACAGAGAAGGATCTAGGGAGCCATTGCTGAAGTTCTTCTGGAAATTAAAAGATTGTAATGGTGGGTTGGTTTGGCTATAAGCTTTATATGTATGACAACGTGTGTGAGCTTTTGAAAATACGACGTGAAGTTCTTAAAGTGTTTGAAAGTACCTTAGTTCATGCAGCTGATGAAAACTTCTAAGATTGAAATTGTAGGCTATTCCTTCGATGATAACGAGGCCTATATGATTGATAGTTGGGTAACTGTCGTGACATGTATGCTGGACTACATAAGTCTTTCTCCGTGCGAAGGCAAGTACTGAGAACGTGAACTATTTCCACATCTTCTAGTTTTGTTAAATCTAATCTTGTTGTTAATGTTTTGCAAATGTAATGTTGAAAAATGTCAATAGAAGTTGTTCATTTAAGGAACGCAAGTGTATCATTTCTAGGTCTAAGCTTAGTACTGTAGTCTCGGAATATTATTCTGGGTATGTTGTTTCTTTTGGGCCTGGTCATTCCAATTAAGGGGGATTCTCCTGCGTGTCAGAATTGAATCGACAATATTGCTCAAAGGATAATCTAGGAGTTCGAAAGGAGTCGGCGATTGAAGATTCATCAGGAAGAGACAAGGTACCAGGGGAAAGCACGGAAAATGCTTGAAACTTGGTATCCATGAACGAGAGAGGGACGCAATTCGATTTCCGGTGGAGATGGGTGTTTTCCGGAGAGGAATTTCTTCCCTATCCGAGGTCGCTGTTTTTGCTGGGGCGGATTTGGTTTCAACATTGCCTTCTTGGGAAGATGAAACATCTAGGTATTTTCCTAATACCTAATATGAGCTTCAAGAGTCTTCGGACAAGGTAGAAGTGACCAGAATTATGTAGTTGATGGCATTTGAGCACATATTTTCGTTATGTATATTCACTTCGACATTTGGTAAGTTTATTCTACAAGACCATGTGGGACGATTGTCTTTATTCATCTGAACATGAAAGTTCAACGATTTAGTTTCTGAACTGATGTAAATATTTGTTTGGGAATTTATTTTCCGAATTTGAAATATTTATGATATTAATATTCAATTTTGAGATTGGATTTCAGACAATTTTTGTCTTGGATGTCTATTAAATTCATTTTGGGTAAAATGAGTTGGGCATCTTACTGTAAGAAGAAACTACTAGTGTAGGGGAAGCAAACTAGGTGTGGTACTGTGTATTGTGAAATATCATTGATATTATAAACTTTCGTCGATCTGGCAAGTAATATTCGTCATGAAGTCATGTACTCATGGACATTCTTAGTATAGAATGGAGTTACATTCAGGAGTTGACAAACCATTTATTTGAAGGAAAGCATTGTACTTTCATTAAATGAAACTTTATTTGAGTCATATCTTCTTATAAGATAATTTTATTCGACAGCAGATTTAGTCTACTCCAGTCGTGATTGATTTTTATTGGACACTTAAATAACACTTGTCGATATTTATACACAAAATATAATGTTACGTTATATTGTGAATGTAATATTGCAAACCGTGTAAATTTGAAGTTAAGATCAGTTTGGTGAAACTCAATGTAGTGTTATTACATGTCAAGTAACAAAGTAAACCCGGAGATCTTTCATTAGCAACTTCTATGATCATTTGAGAACGAATGTAAAGTAATAAGAACAGATATTGCTGTTGACAATGTAAGCACTTGTTTGAAACAACGCTATAGTGAATGCAAGTACTACAGGAGAATTGTTAGGAACAATTTTATTGTATTGAGGTTGTAAGAATTGCTTACCGAGTATACGATGAGGGTTAATAACGTATACAGAAGTATAGGACACTGCGAATATATATGTTGAAATACGAAGATGTTTTCCGTATTGAAGGAATTATTGCATTGTAGTACTGTTTTGTGAAGATTGTTATATTGAGTAGAGTTAATGAGAACTCTGTGTGTAATCATATTCAGGACATAGAGGGAAATATAGTATAGGAGTAGGCAGAAATGTATCTGGGAAACGGAATTAAACTTTGTTCAATAAACTATTATTAACATTTTATTTATCCTGGAGTTGAGTAATAATCATATGAACTTATCTTAACTGATTGGTCATATTGGACCGATAATGACTTTAAAACCTATAAATATAGCCTAGATAATCCCATAAGGGCAAAGGCCTCCTGCGAACAGGGACGTGCTCTGGTTCAAACTCGTTAGGCGAGCAAGTCCTAAGGAGTTGTGTACAAGTTTTTACTCCACTTGCTACACTTCACTGTAGTTCACTTCACTAACACTACATTTCACTTCGCTTTACGTGCGTTGTTTGGCTTGTTACAGGTTGCAGAAGTGTATCTTTCATGTCATAGGTGTGCTGTCTACCAGGATCTTACATTGTTGAAGTTTTCCTTCCATTCTTATAGTTCCATACGTCTCCATTCTTGTCTCTCCCGTGCTATCCTCGTCCAGTGTTTGCCTGTCTTCCTTACGATTGAGTCATCCCAGCGGGTCCTCTGTCTACCCACGTTCCTTCTTCCTGTCCTGGGGTCCAATACCGTTAGTTTGTGCGTCCATCGATCGTCTTTCATTCTGGCCACGTGGCCTCCCCACTTCCAGTTCTTCTTCTTATCTCATCGTTTCGTAATCTGTCCCTCAAGGAAACTTGAAGGATCTTCCGTTCCATTTTGCGTTGACATACCCGGATTGTTTGCCTTTGCTTCTCTGTTAACGCCCAGGTTTGACAGCCATATAGCAGTACCGGCATTACACACTTTTATAGCACTTCTGACTTTAGACTTATTTTCTGGGATTTGTCCATCAATATAAAGGACCAGAACTTCTTCCATGCTTGTCCAACTCGTCTCTTGATTTCCTTCTCCTGGGAGCAGTCAAATGACAGGTTTTGTCCAAGGTAGACGTATTCCTGTGTGTACGCTAGTGGTTTGCCATTGATGAGGATTTGTACTTCCAGTGAGTTGGTCATCAGTTTTGTTTTTAGGGGGTTCATAGATAGACCTACTTCTTTACTGACAGTGTCCAGGTCCGCTAGCATTTGTTCCAAGTCTGTTGCCGATTTTGCTAGCAGTGCAATATCGTCTGCGAACCGTAAGTGTGTCAGCCTTTCCCCGTTTATTTCGATGCCGTATTTGTTGTCCCATTCCAACTTCCTAAATTGGTTCTCCAGTAGGCATGTGAACAACTTTGGTGAGAGGGGGTCGCCTTGTTTCACGCCTCTCTCTAAGTTGATGTTCTTACCCTCGCTTGGCAGCCTTCGTAGAGCTTTTCGAGTAGTCTGACATATCTCTTTTGTATGCCTTGGCTTCTCAAGGCCTCTAGCACACAACTATGTTCCACAGAATCGAAGGCTTTGTTATAGTCTACGAATGCAATGTATAGTTCGAGATTAAATTCCTGCGTTTCTTTCCAAGAGCTGGTTCATTGCTTGCAGGTGGTCAATTGTGCTAAAGCCTGTCCTGAAAGCGGCTTGTTCCACTGCTTGGTTTTCATCTAGTAGTTAAGACATTCTAGTCATGATTTTCGTGAAAAGTTTGTAGAGACTGGCCATTAAACTGATTGGTCTGTAGTTATTAATGTCATCTTTAGCGCCTTTCTTGTGAAGCAGAACAATAACGCACTGTTTCCATTCTGTTGGAATTTCTTCTGTTTCAAGTATCATGTTGAATAGCCTTGTTATCACTTCTATGAGATCCTCACCACCCATTTTCAGATATTCGTTGTAGATGGCATCCTCTCCGGGGCATTTCTCGTTTTTCGCCTCCTTTATTGCTGCTCTGACTTCACTGGTCATAATGGGAGGAATTTCTTCGTCGTGTAGTGCCTCCAGCCCCGTATCACTTTGGTCTGAGTCTCTTCTCTGGTGCGTACTGGAGTACAGCTCTCCGTAGAAGTCTGTGGCCTGTTTCGTTATTTCCTCCCTTGTTGCTTGTCTTTTACCTCTTTTGTCTTTCACTCCAAGCATCCATTGTTTGTCTGTTGCTAGTTCTTTTCTCATCTTTCTGATTGATTTTGATTCTTCTGCGTACTTTCTGATGATTTGTGTGTTGTGGTCTCTAATGTCCCTTTTTGTGCGCTTATTAAGCTGCCCGTACTCTAACTTTTTCTGGTTGTTATCTACAGCTTGTGCTTTCAATATTTCCCTCACCTCGATTAGGCGTTGGGTACTGTCTTTTAGCTTATCGCGCCGTCCCTTCTTACTTCTTGGTATTGCTGAGTTGTTACATGCAGATGTTATACATTTTATGAGTTCTGTGTATAGGTGCTGTGTGCTTAGGTGGTTTTGTTGCTTCAGGTGATTTAGATTTTGCTGGATTTCTTGGGCGTATTCGGTCTGGTTGATCTGTCCAGGGCTAGTTATCCTGGTCTTGAAGTATGGCCGTCTATTCTTCTTTATTGTTAGCTTTAAGCGCATCATTCTATGGTCGGTGTCGAATTTTAGCCCGTTGATCACTTGAATATCCTTTACTTCCTTTAAGTTGTCGGTAAGTATAAAGTCAATTTCGTTTTTTGTCCTGCCGTTCGGGCCTCTCCATGTCCATCTACTCTCTGGCATTTTCTTCAAGAAGGTGTTCACAATTTTCATGTTGTGTCCTTGAGCAAATGGATCAATCTGTCTCCTCTCCCATTTCTAATTCCGTATCCGAATGGTCCCATAGGTGCTTCGTCTGTATGTTCCTTGATTCCCACTTTACTGTTCAAGTCCCCCATTACAAACGTTCTTTGTGTTTTGAAGTTGTCCAGTGTGTCTTCTAGTTGCTCGTAAAACTTTTCAATTTCCTCCTCAGTGCTGTTTTCTGTGGGGGCATAGATTTGTATAATTACGATGGTATTTCCTTCTAGATCTAAGGACAGTAGCGCAATTCTCTCTGAGATTCCTCGAATTTCCCGAATGTTGTTTCTTAGGTGCTTCTTGATCATGAAGCCCACTCCTTTTTGCCCTTTGGTTTCACCGATGTAGCTGAAGATGTCTTAATTTGGTTTTTCTCGGATTCCTTCGCCGAGTTGTCTTACTTCACTAAGTCCTAGTATGTCGTACTTTATGTTTAAGAGAGCATTTTCCAGTTCAAGTTCCTTCTCTTCAGTTCTCAGAGACCTTGCGTTGAGTGTGGCAAGTATTAGTTCTTTCTTTGTTACCTCCGGTTGCTTGATCACAGTGCGGCGGTCAGCTCCCCGTTTTTTAGATCCTCCCAATTAATCCACTGACCGTTTAGGAGGATCTTCTGGTAGCCCACTTTCACCTCACTGTTACCTTTGCTCCTCTCCTCCCTGGCTATCTGTCTTAATTTCGCTTGTACTGCTCTTTCGTTCTTGGTGAGGTCGTCGTCAACATAGAGGTCTTGCCCCTTTAGCTTGTGTTTGTTTCTCATTATTTTCAGCTTGTCTGCAAAGTGTTTAAATGTGACTCTCACTATCCCTATGCAATACGCTTTCTACCTTGACTTCAGTTTCTATTTTGTCCAGTATAGATTTGACTTTGCTTCCTATCTCACTGTTTGTTAGGTTCTCATGTAATAGCTCTTTACTTTTAATGACAATGTTGTTCTTTCTTTCCCTCTTCAATCTTTGCTCCTCTTGTAGCTCTAGGGCATGTATTTTCTCGGATAGTGTGTCTATTTTTTCTTGCGTTCTGTTGTCCACATTTTCTATTTTCCGTTCAAGGGCGTCGTTTATTTTACGTGAATTTTCTTCTGTTGTCCTTAGTTCTTGTTTGATGCTGTTTATTTCCTCTCTTGTTTCCTTTCGAAAGTCTTCATTTTGTTTCTTTAAGTTTTGAAGCTCTGTTAGGATTTCAGAAAACATGTCTTTCACTTCTTTTGATTCCTTCCCTTGGGTTTGTTTGTTTTTGTTGGTTTACTGAGTGAGAGTTACTGAAGAGAGACGTGAATGGAACTTCGTCAGTTGCAAATGACGCAAGTAGTGCGAGGAATAGAATGGTATTGTACAAGTGTATTTAGTAAAGAAACAACGGAATTATGAAGGTTTTTGTGATGTATGAATGGTAACTGTCCCTGAGACAGCAATGTTACAGTATTTTCAGTGTTAAAATGAAACGGGAGTTTGTAAGCAGGTGGCAAACGAGTAAGTGGCCAGTTGTATCTCAGGCTCGCTTACATAATGGAAAAGAAGCGTGCAGCTGTGGATTTAACGAGGGGAGATCTGAATGAATCGTTTAACAAGTTGTAGTTCCCGACACTCGTAGCTATGTTAAACATTTATAAAAGAACGTCGGGTGTAACTTTTTTCGCTAATATTATTGTTTTATTGATCTGTAAATGGTCGAGGCCATTCAAAATGTAGGCAGCATATGTAGAAAGTCGTGTGGACTTCAGTGTCATGAAAGGAAGAGGTATATGTGTGGCAATGGATTTATTATTATTGTGAATTTTTGTTTCATTTATATTTTAGGATTTTTATTAATACACTTATTTCATTTTCTAAGTTCTGAGTTGAGTGACTTACTTTAACTATAAGCAGAGATGGTGTTATGGAGAATCATAAAGCAGGTAAGGAGCCCTTTTTCCTATACAACACCGAGAGTAAGGTAAGTTTTCTCACTCTACCCCCATTGTATTTTTGTTTTATACATAACACGATCGTATACTACTGTGTATAATCCCGAAGTGCCTGTTGGTGGGATACTTATTGATAGTTTGCCTAGCCGGAAACTTTCAAGATTCTGCGATCCAGCTGTGCTTTGGATTCCCGGCAAGTGATCTCTCGATTTTTACAGGTACCGTACGAAGCAGTGAAAAGCATTAAAAATCTAACTGCTTTGTCAGCTATGTCTGCACGTCTCTCAACCCAAAAGTTCACAAGAGCCATTTTTCAAAAGTTTGCCTCAGTTCTGAATCACAATCCAATTCATAAAACTGCTCCTTATCTTTGGCGTTAATGTCGTCCGGCAACATATTAATGTCAAACGGGTTTTGGATCCAGTTATATTTCCTGAAGTCTTCAGGAAAATATGCTTTTTTAAGTTTGAATCAAACCAGGGCAGTGGGTTTTAATGTCTTTCAGAAGTCCAGGATTCAGCTGAAGATTTTTTCTCTACAAAATTCCCGAGTGTTGGAAACTAGGACATTTTTTTCTCATATGCTTCTTAAATAAGTTTTTTTCTTCATAGGCCTAGCACATATTTTATCTTGTAGACGAAATGGAGTGTTGTAATCTCCTTGTAAACTTTGGTTCAGGTCTCTGAGCTTGAAAAATATAGTTGACAAATATTTCTATTTTTCGTAACATCACCGCGAACCACTGCAGCGGTACGAGCGTACCACAGTTTGGGAAACGCGGAGTTAGAGGGCAAACTTGCTGCTTTTGAAGCCGTGATTGTTCACTTACTCGTGGTGTCATTTACAACACACAGTATGCTAGTGTTGTGCAATTATGGTTTACTTTAGTGGCGAGGAGGGCACGTACAGGTTATAATACAATAAGTGTACTTATGAGAGTATGAAAGCGGAGAGAACAGTGACTAGGTCACACTAGGTGTGCTCCAGCTGTTTGGGAATTCCAAAGCACTTGGTGTGAAGTGACATTTTACCTTTCGTCTTACTTGCTTTAACTTCGTATTTTTAGGGAGCTATCGAATAGACTATGCTCACAACGGTACAGCGAATGGACACTTATTTCAAACATTCTTAGAGCCGCAGATAGGACTGTCATTATAGGAAAGGCTCATATTTTAAATGCATTTTCTGTAGCAGTGAAATGCTTGCTATTGTGTGTTTGTGAGTAACCGGGTGGATGCTAAGTTACCCATAGTGCTCCTTGACTGTGTTTCTAGACCAAAGACTGAATATGTTCCCAATGAAATGTTTGTTATGATGTGAACGTAATTAATATGAATGTATGCCACAGCTGATCCTTTTTATTTATAGGAACGCCAGGTCATGGCAGGAATGTTATGTACACGATTCAGTTACTATGTTTTCATGAGATTATAATACACTGAAGTAAAATTTTCCCTGAACATCAGAGCTGACCGGACCATGTATAAATTCAGTAAACTATGTTATTATTGTGTCTATTAAAGACGTTCTTGCTGGGATAGACGAGTTTACCCACATTGTTGTAATCGGTCGGAGATGAGGCTGATTGCTCTTTGATCACCCTAGCAGAGGTTTTTAGTGAGCCTGAGGGCTACTGCTGTGCTTTTCGAAGCCTGTTTGATTGTTCTACCTGAGGCGGTAGCTTATTTATGCTGGTACGCCTACTTTGTATTAAAGCGTGGATTATTAGCGGTCAAGTAATAGTTATGATACGCCGTAAGAAGGCCTCTCCTTCGCGCTCATAACGCTGCAAGTGAATACGACAAGCGTCATATTGCAGCCATTTGTGCATGTCGGTCAAGTAATGCGGAACCCATTTGGACGCAATCTTCCTCATTTTCAGTAAGTCCTTCAGGATGTGGAGGACAGTTGAATGCGCCAGTCCGGTATCTTGCTCTAATTGACGAATCGTTAAGTTCCGATCCACCTCTACTAACGCGGACACCATCTGTACATTGTCATCACTTATGGTGGGTGACCAGATCGAGGCTTTTGAAAATTATGCATGTGTGACGCATTTGCAGTGAATGTTTACACGGACTTTAAAACAATTTGGTATGTGCATCTCCCCTGTGAAAGAAGACCATGGAAAGGCTAAAAACAGTAAAATTCCACACGCGACACGCCGCAAATAACTTACCTTTTAATTCAGATTTATTTTATAGAAAATAAAATGCAAAACGAAATTAAATAAGTCACTTTGACAAACATAAGATTGTTACTAGGAAAGGCTAGTCCACACCAAAGTTAATGAAAACATTTCTCAACATGTTTACTAAACATTTGTTAACAAACTTCTTCAACATTATGTCCACACCAAATAAACTTTTGTTAACAAACATCTTCAACATTAAATAAACAGTTTGAGAGGTTATGATGGATAGGGCCAGGATGAAGAGTACTTACAGCTGCAGCTTTCATTAATTTAGTGAGTGCAATTAGAGAAAAGCGCAGACGCAAGGTGTGGCAAAGAA
Organism: Meconema thalassinum; assembly: GCA_946902985.2. Taxonomy (NCBI): domain Eukaryota; kingdom Metazoa; phylum Arthropoda; class Insecta; order Orthoptera; family Tettigoniidae; genus Meconema; species Meconema thalassinum. The sequence continues at coordinate 349,129,421 of OX336390.1, forward strand.
AAATCTTGGAAAGGCGTTTAGAATTAAGTTTGGAGAGAACACTTATGTCAGAACTATTAATTCATGATGCAGCAGACTTTCAAAACTTTCTGAGAATATCTCCACATGACTTTCAGTTCTTGTTGACAGTAATTGGGCCTGAAATTGCAAGAAATGACACAAATTAACCTTCAGGAATTCCCTATGGAAATGGCCTCTGAGTTTGTTAATTTTTTGCTCAATATCATTTTAAGTGCAATATTAAACTCGGAGGCCAGTTCTGAGTAGGCATCCTTGCGAGCATTCCTGTCTTTGTGACTGGGATGCCGAATGTCCCAGAAAACGAGATGATTTAGATACGCATCGATAAGCGCCAAAACGTTTTCGTTCGACCACTCCATGATCCTAGACTCCTTATCAACAAAATTGATATTCTCATGTGCTTCCTGGTATTTCATAATTCCGCGCAATTTACGAGTAGCTTGAGATTCGATACTCGATTTTTAGAGAAATAAAAGAGCACCGTATTCCGCGCTACGAATTTACAACCTAAATTGCGTATTTGCGCATGCGCAAACCAAATGTTAACGAAAACACGAAAAGTTAAAGAGATTTTGTTCATGAACATGCTCCAAATGTTAACTAACACGCTATTTTGTTTATGAACAGTCAAAAATGTTCATGAACATTGTTCATTAACAAAGTTAACGAAAACATCTTGGTGTGGACGTACCTGAACTTCAGTTATACACATCCTACGATGTTGGCATGTCAAAGAACCCATTTGAATTCAGTAGGCCGTGTTCATAACGGCAAAATTAATCTCGGGAGTTTCCGCCAACAGTAAGTTTCTCATTTCTCTACTAGAAAGCGGTTTGGTGTTCAAGGAGCTTAGATATCTAACCTCCTTGACTTTCATAGTGCTTCATGGAACAACAAAATTCGACATGTAAGCTACCCTTAGGGTGTCGAATAACAAAGCTTGTATCTGGCACCCGTGGCCATACGATATTATTCTTTATACACAGTACAAAACAAGAGTTCTTTAGACAGTACTAATTTCTGAATAGGAACTGTGGGCTAGTCATACACAAAATAAAATAAGTCACTTTGTCAATACAGTAGGATGTCGTTTTACGCTCGAGCCAAGAGAAAGGCGGACCAAGTCATGGAGAAGCTTTTACTGCATCATAAACTGCGCTATTGTGGTATGAGAAACAGGAAGCAAGTAGCTCAACTCATGATTTAATTATAGTTACACCATGGCTCAACTAAATTTCATTTATTGAAGAGAATATATGATTTAGCTAAGAAACGACGAGGAAATCTTGCACAAAAAATTTCAAATAATTTTTCCGGTTCTGTACAGAAGGACTTTCACGTATGTACCATAAATGTTTTTGCTATAGTTATTCATTCAATAAATTTTAAATTTATCACCATAATGTACTATTAATTTTTTTTACTATGAAATAAATGCGTGTTCGATTATCCGGAACACTTTTGGTCCCAATTAGTCCGGATAAACGACGCTCCACTGTACTAGATTGTGGATAGTAACTTCATACCTGCCGACCTCTCAAAATGAAAAATCGGGAGATTCGACGCGGCGGTGGTTGAGGGGGATGCAACATACACAGGATAAGACATTTCAGCAAATATATGTTACACTATTAAACTGTACCTCTTTTATTCATAATGGTAATGGATGAAATTGTAAAGGAAACAAAGGAAGCATATGGACATAAAGAAATGAAGTTACTATTATTTGCAGACGATATTGTGGTCTGGGGAAGGAACACCGAAGAAGTGCAAAAACAACTAGATGCACTGAACGAAAATATTCAGAAGTATGGCCTGAAAATCAGTATAGAGAAAAGCAAGACCATGGTGATGACAAGAGGGGAAAGACAAGGAAAGGGCACTGTGAAAATTGGAAGTCAGAGTTTGGAAATTGTGGACACGTTCAAATACCTAGGAAGTGAATTGATGCAAACTGGTAGGTTGGACATGGAGATTGGCAGGAGGGTACAGCAGAGCAATGCATTCTATCAAAGTGTAAGAAAACTTGTTTGGGATAAGGAAGTACCAAGGAAAAGCAAGGAGGTAATGTATAAAATGTACTATGTACCCATATTAACTTATGCAGCTGAGACTTGGACCCTGACGAGCAGGTAAGAGAGTAGAATCCAAGCCAGTGAAATGAAATTCCTAAGAAGTATGATAGGTAAGACAAGGAAAGACAGAGTGAGGAATGAAGATGTTAGGAAGGAAGTTGGGATGGGAAAACTAAATGAGAGATTTGAGAAGAGTAAACTAAGGTGGTTTGGACATGTAAAGAGGATGGAGGAAAATAGAATACCAAGACAGACGCTGGAGGCCAAGTGCAAGGGTAAGAGAGCAAGGGGAAGACCTAGAACAAGGTGGATCGATTCAGTGAAGAACAGCATGAGAAAAAGGAATCTGGACTGGGACAAGATCGTGGAAGAAGAATTGTGGAAGGAAAGAGGAAAGTGGAGAAGTGCCATAAATACCCAGACTCGGCAGGAGCTGGATAAGGGGAAATGATGATGATGATGACTAACATGATATGACATCACAGTTTACAAATGTACTTAAGACTGAGTAATTTTAAATTCTAACCAGTCTATCAAACAAGCATACCTTTCTTTCGACCACACTCAGGCATACAAAACTAGTGACGAATCGAAGATCATATTATTGGTCGTTGTTGCAGGTGACTGTGGCTGATTTTGCCCTCTTCAAAAAGGTTTTGCTATATTCTTGCTCAAAACACATCCCTTTCTGAATCGACTTCAGAGTTATGTTTGTCCCAACTCGTGTCGGAGAGAGATGACCTGAACTGCGTTCTTGGTTTTCTGACAAGACTGAACATCCTCTCACACTCTGCATTACTATGCGGAATGGTCAGAATGGAAAGCATACCTTTAGACAATTTGTCATACTTGAGTTCTGGCTGAGCCATATCTCCCGGCAATTTTTGAGTCTGGGAACATCTTCCTAAATAAAGGACCAGCGTGATTGGAACAATTGACAGGGAGGTTATGTTCAATAATAAACTATGTTAACAATACTTCTGCACGTGTTATACTGTCAGTGTCTTCCTCCTTACACTTGAAATAATCAAGTTTCTTGTTTTTCCCAACACATTGTCTTTATGTTTCTTTGAGAGCACATGTTTTGAAATGTCCCCGTTTCCACCATGCGAGATACTGAAATCACACCTACAGACACTACAAAATGCAAATGTTGTGCCTCTTCTTGACTCAAGTTATATGCGAAAAGTTATCTTTGTACACACTTTTAAATGACACATCATATTTCTTCGCCATATTACCGAGGAACCGACGCAATCACTCAGGTCGAAAAATCACAATAGCCTACAGGCATATTAACGCCAACAACATCTAACAAAGTTATACACAAATCATATAATTTCACGTGTGAAACAGATACCGGTACAATATTCCGCAGCGTACTACTACCTCTCACATACAGGTCATTATGCAAAACATCTAGGAACAAGCGCTGAATTAACCATCGACGATTTCAAACAAAGACGTATTCAAAGCCAACTTTTTATAACAGCAGGATGCGACGCGGGAGTTAGTATGCAGTTGTCGATACAGTGCGAAACTGCGGTATCGAGATATAACTTCAAAACACGTAAAGTCGATCCGTACGATAGACAACAGGAGTGTCATCTCGCACATTCAATCCGAAATTACGCGTGGGATTTTTGAAAAATCGGGAGATTTAATAGGTTAAGTGGGAGGGCGGGAGAAATGGCCTGAAATCGGGAGTCTCCCGCCTAATCGGGAGAGTTGGCAGGTATGGAACTTTTATTCACACAAAATAAGATAAAACAAACAATAATCAAGGATTTATTAATTTAAAGCTTCGCTAGGAAACTCACCTGCTCTTCAATTTTCTCTGCTTCAAAACGGGCGTTGTTCAAATATTTTTTTTTTTTTGCCAATTCCTGGAGATCTTTCGTGGCTTTCCTTTCGACTGCCACCTTAGCCGTCGCTTCCTTTTCCTCCTGGCTTTGCACTGGTTTTGCTTCCTTTAACACGGCGTAGGAGTTTCGTGCAGTATGGACTCTTGTTCACGGTTATCTTTTTTACTCCACCAACTGCCATCAAAGCGTCCTGAACAGTACACATGCCAATCAGACCTGCTTCATTGTGATTGACGATCATATGCACTCCTTGTTCAGGGAGAAACTTCTCTCTAGAGCTGCACTGCTGGGATACAAAATCAGTATCATTTTAACGAAGCTTGTGAGATCGTTTTTGGCAGGAACTGAAGACTGAGGACACTAATTCAGACAACAGCACGTCGAACCGTGGCTCTTTTCCGTCAAACTGCAGTGATGGAGGGCTGTCTCAGAAGTGCAGAGTAGCTGCTCTTGAAGCAGTCAGCCATTGCGCCAGAAAGCAAATTCTTCTGATTACTAAGAATTTCCAGGGCAATGACGATCCTAACTAATGCCAACTTAGGGAGTCTCAGCGACCCCTATAGGGTCTAGGCAGGAAATGGCATGGGTCATCCTGTGAGCGAGAGGTGACATCTTTGATTTTTTCAGCCATAGGATACGAATGTACAATTTTCGGCAGTTGGTGCGAAATTGCAGCACATCCGCGCCGGAATTTTCTGTGATTTTGAGGAGATAGCTTCTTTAAGGGCTGCTCTTGTCGAGAAACCCAGGTCGAAAAAACAACTGGTCTCCCCTGTGAATAACAATGCGGACTGAGTCCTGTATGTCATTGTCAGCAACGAGCGTGGCGCGCGCAGCCCCGCACGGAGAGGGTACAGCCGGCCAGGTGAAGCATGCATTCGACGCTGGCTGGGTTCTCATCCCGCTTAGCGCAAATTGGGGGTGGCAGCGCGATCTGCAGGCGAAATAGAAGGCTGAGCGGGAGGACTCTACCGAGCGTTCGGGAGCTAAGAAGTCAGGCATTATGAGACCTTTAAAAATTTCCCGTATATTTCCAGCATTTCCTGTATCGCTCGACACCCTGCTAATGCCCAACACATATCTTTGAAAAATGTATCACTTGAACTCTATTGTTTGCCTTCAGTGCCTGTAATTAGTAGCCCTCTCCTTATGTCGCGTTGTGTTGATATGCTGTACAATGTCATATTTTTTCTTAGAAACACCTTTTACGCACACCAAACAAAACAAGACCCTACCATCTTCGCTAAATATATCACTTCCAAACTCGTTTACGTATTTGGGCAGCAAAGCCAATTGAGATGTTTTTGTGGGTGGCATTTCTTAACTTACTACTTGAGCGATCGCGAACACGTGTTGCACGACTGAAAGAAGAATACTGATTGCATCAACAAGCTGTGACCTAACAGCTTGGGAAGCGAGGATTCACCAACCATGTGACAGCCCTTAAAGAAGCTATCTCCTCAAAACAGCTTAATCGCAGTTGAAGATATTCGGCGGGGCAACCCAAGTTTCTCTTGTAATTTCAACTACAGAGTGTTATTTCACAACATCCTGGGCCTTCTCTCTTTTACAATTATACCGTATTGCTTATTAGTCGTTATAAAATGGGGGAAGAATTGTTTGAATGATAAAATGATGGCTAGGAGTGAAAATATACTTTTAAATTTCTATGCTTTGGGTAAAATTAGCTCTTTTTATTAAAAAATCATAAAATAAGTATGCAAACCCATATTCCATCGAAAAAACATCGATCAACATTTCGCTTAGAAATCCGGGCTCTAGTCATTAGGAACTAAACCTACACTGTAAGGGATTAAATTGAAGCTAATCAAATAAATAAATCATGAAACCAAATTATTCTAAACAGACGATTTTAAATAATATTGTGAATTTATTCTAAATTTGCTAAACAACATTTTATCTTTGACCGACACATTAAAGCAATGTTTTATGGTGTAGCAGACATTTTTAAGACAAGCTGATACTACTTGAGACTACGAAAGTAATGAGAGGCACGATTAGTTAGTAACTAGTGGGCACCTGACTAAAGCAATATTAGACACAGTTTTCACTGTGCTTTTGCCATCCAAACCTACACACACTTAGATCACTGTTGGAAGCAAAGAGCTTTCTAATTGGCGCAGACAGGTAGGTTATGCTTAAGAACTGCATTATTGATTGGTGTTGATTTATTTATCTGTTGTACCCTTATATGTATTCGAGAGCTGTCATTGGTTTTTTTTTTCCCGTTGCTCGGTTTAGTAATTGGTTGTTATACTAGCTTTGTTATTTTCTTTCCTACAGATGCATCTTATCTGTAATTTAAAAATCAGTTAGAATTAACTAATTAATAAATTTGAAAATAAATGTCGGAAGTGGCACCATCATAACATTAGCTTATTTCTATTGGTGCATTAAATGTAAATAAATTTAGCCTTGAGAACAAATTAAATGTCTTGCATTGCAGTAAATTCAACGCATGTGATTATTCACATTCTTAATTGATTGTATTTACGTAGGGACTTAATCTTTTCGTGCTACATTTCAAGCCTGTTTGCTGTTCATTTTTTCTTGTATAGAGGACTTTCGCAAGGATTTAATTTAACTTCAGTTTAGGGCATGAATATTTATTTTTATTATTTTATTAGATTTACAGACTAGCAGATTTTCAACCCTCCGAAGGACTAGGGATCTGCAAATTGAGGACATTGCTGGAAGAGGGGCGCATAACGAAAAACTGAGTTTTGAGATAATCATAGTTGAAAGTTATGTTATGAAATATCTTTGTTCTTATATTTTTGGAATTAAAATTGATTCGTCTGAAACTTAATAAAACCTATCAGTTAGTAATATTTAATTCACTTCGTTATAGAGAAAAATAAAATAAAATGATGTGTCATACGCCCTTTATGTGGCAATCGTTAAAAACACGCAAAAATATTTTGTTAACAAGTTTATTTTGATGAGATAGAGTGTACGTTTTACAAATTATTAATAGCATATCCTTACAGAAATGTTTAATCCCCTTAAATAGGCTCAATTGATCAAATATATTTATAATAATTGAGAGGCGTGCAGATGTTATTAGGACGCGGACCTAGAGACCTTATCGAGTTCTTTAACACATTCCGAACTAGATGGAGCACCTACCATCCAATGACTACACTTTTGAAGTAGAGGCTGGATAAAATTTAATATCAAAGAACAAGACATAGAAAAAGCGGACGTGAGTAGCGCATGAAATGGTAGAATGAGGGATGATGGGGGATGGAAAAAAGGTACACATAATATCAAAACAAAGTAAATCAGGTAATAAAGATAAGAAAACCGAGAGATGTCTAACGTGTTGTACATTGGAGGTCGTTTAAAGATAAACTCAAATTAATAAACGGGGGAGATTTAAAACAAGTTAACAATAATGTAAATAGTACTTTCTTCCCACCACAGGCCGACTACATAACGTAGTCAGGAGAAATCTTCTAGGAAGCCTAAGTCAAGTAACCTAAGAATAGAAAAATCCCGCCCTTTAAAACAAAGTAAGTCACTCCACAAACATAACCAAAGAACAATACGTAAACCCAACACACGCAAATGACGACCAAACCAACGAGGCATAACTAATCACAAGACTACATATATGACATACAAATCCCTTAAAACGAAAGCTTACTACAGACACACCCAAAGAAACAAATTACAAAATGACTTCACATACTTCCTGAATAAATCTCCTTCTCGGAAGAAAGCACGAGACTCGATTATCTTACCGAAGACAAAATGGGAGTCTATTGCAGTCCCGGACACATACAATGAACACACATTCCACCGTCTCGAAAGGCTAACCCATATCTTATTTAATAAGCGTAATGAGTTCATGTATTGTTTCTCGACTGAAGCAGCTCAAGACAAGAACAGGAATGACATGACCCTTGACTTTCAGTCGAGCCCCACTTAAACGAATAACAATAACCCACCCTTAATATCACGTCCAGAACCGTAATTATAAAATGAACAGTATTTCGGACACAAACATAGGCGATGCAAGCCCAGTCCTCAAGGAAAGAAAAAACCAAAATAGGCATTCTTGAGGTGCACAAATGACTGGCATCTAAATAAAACAACCTTTAAAGAAGCAAACAAATATATGCGTGTCCCAACAATATAGATAAATAGACACAAGGTCATCCAATGCGATGGACACACACCCTTCCCCATCGAGACACGGTAACTAAAACTAAAATAACTAACCCCCAATAGCACTCCAGAGCACCCACATACTCCCAAGGAATTGGATGCCAGTTAGAAACACTTCTCACGATTAGAATTACGTTTCATGACAAACACACGCAAAGGACACGAACAGAATAAGGTAAACCCAAATGAACAGAAACAACAACAAAACCCTGAAGACATAAAACCCAAAATAACAGCACGGTTCCTCATCACGCATTTCTATATGAGAGGAAGGAACAAGTACCAACAGAATAACCAAACATAATATAAACGACCTCCCATCTAGAAAGGGGACAAGTTATCACTTGAAAGTAGGTGGACAAATTTATAGTAACCTAACTTCACGTTACACATATTCATGCATGTTGACACTTCAAAATACATCTCTTATATAAAAACAAGTGTCCTGACTGACTGACTGATCATCGCCCAGCCAAAACTATTAAAGTTAGAAACATGAAATTTTGGGGATATGTTCGTGGTAAGTCGAAAATGCGCACTAAGAAAGGATTTTTGGATATTCAGGTTCTAAAGGTGTCTTAAGGGGGGTACACATGCATTTCATTGAATAGCAATATCTCCGGCTTGGTTTCATTGAGGGACGTGATACTCGGCATATAAACGTATCATTAAAAATAAGAAGACACGACACGTGTCTGAGGGTTTTTCGATGTGGTGTATATTATGAGGTGAAAGGGGTGAAAAGTGGGGGTTGAAGGGTTCCTAACGGAGCGTGTATCTCTTAAACGACATAGGCGAGGAGTTTGAAACTCAGCGGAAAAAAATCAGCTTAAAAAATAAGTAAATAGGTGTTTGACCGTTTTTTCATAAATCGAATTTAAGGGGCCCATGGGGAGGGGTGAAATTCTGAAAAAAGAAAATTGAAAGATACAAAGTCCTGACACACTCATCATCGCCCAGCCTAAATTATTGAAGTTAGAAACAAGACATTTTGGGGATATGATCATTATATGTCCAAACCGTCCACTAAGGGAGGTTTTTCGGATATTCAGGTTCTAAAGGGGTGTTAAGGGGGTAAAACCTGCATTTCATTGAATAACAATAACTCCGGATTGGTTTCATTTGTGGATGTGATACTCGGCATATAAACTGATCATTAAAAATAAGAAGACACGTGTCTGAGGGTTTTTCGATGTGGTGTATATTATGAGGTGAAAGGGGTGAAAAGTGGGGGTTGAAGAATTCCTAACGGAGCGTGTATCTCCTAAACGACATAGGCGAGGAGTTTGAACTCAGGGGAAAAACATCAGCCTAAAAGATAAGTAAATAGGTGTTGACCGTTATTTTTTTCATAAATCCAATTTAAGGGGCCCATGGGAAGGGGTGAAATTCGGGGGGGGGGACAGGAAAGAAAGTGTCCTAACTGATTGACTGACTCACTCACTCTTCAATCTCAGGAAGTGAAAACTGCTTAAAAATAAGTAAATAAAGTGTTCGACAGTTTCTTTTTCATAAATCAAATTTAAGGGGTTCATGGGGAGGGGTGAAATTCTGGAGAAAAAAATGAAAGAAAATGTCCTGACTCACTCACTCATCATCGCCCAGCCAAAATTAATGAAGTTAGAAACATGACATCTTGGGGATATGTTCGTTGTATGTCAAAACCGTACACTAAGGGAGGATTTTCGGATATTCAGGTTCTAGAGGGGTCTTAAGGGGGTTGAACCTGCATTTTATTGAATAACAATATATCACGAGTGGTTTCATTTGTGGATGTGATACTCGGCACATAAACTAATCATTAAAAATAAGCAGACGTGTCTAAGGGTTTTTCGATGTGGTGTATATTACGAGGTGAAAGGGGTGAAAAGTGGGGGGTTGAAGGTTTCCTAACGGAGCGTGTATCTCTTAAAAGACATAGGTGAGAAGTTTGAAACTCAGCGGAAAAAATCAGCTTAAAAATTAAGTAAATCGGTGTTCGAACGTTTTTTCATAAATTCAACTTAAGGGGCCGATGGTGTGGGGTGAAATTCTGTGAAAAAAGGAGAGAAAGTGTCCTAACTGACTAACTCACTCACTCATCAAACTCAGGGGAAAAAAGACAGCTTAAAAAATAAGTTAATAGGTGTTCGAGCGTTACTTCATAAATTCAATTTAAGGGGCCCATGGGGAGGGGTAAAATTCAGGTAAAAATAATTGAAAGAAAATGACCTGATTGACTCACTCACTCATCATCGCCCAGTCAAAATTATAGAAGTTAGAAACATGAAATTTTGGGGATATGATCATTGTATGTCGAAAACGTCCACTAAGGAAAGATTTTTGGATATTCAGCTTCTAAATGGGTGTTAAGGGGGTAAACCTGCATTTAATTGAATAACAATATCTCACAAGTGGTTTCATTTGGGGATGTGATACTTGGCATATAAACCAATCATTAAAAATAAGCTGACACATGTCTAATGATTTTTCGATGTAATGTATATTAAGAGTAAAGGGGTGAAAAGTGGGGGTTGAAGGATTCCTAACGGAGCATGCATCTCCTAAACGATAGTCGAGGAGTTTGAAACTCAGAGGAAAACAATCAGCTTAATAATAATAAATAAATAAATACATAAATAAATAATTTAATAAATAGGTGTTCGACCGTATTTTCATAAATCCAATTTAAGGGGCTCATGGGGAGGGGTGAAATTCTGGAAGGTAAACGTCCACTAAGGAAGGAATTTTGGATATTCACTCTCATCGACCAACCAAAACTATTGAAGTTAGAAGAATGATATTTTGGGATTATGTTTGTTGTGCGTCGGAAACGTCTACTAAGGAGGGATTTTTGGACATTCAAGTTCTAAAGGGGTGTTAACGGGGTTAAACCTGCATTTCATTCAATAACAATATGACATGACTATGACGCGAGCAACGCCGCGGGTACCTGCTAGTATGTATATATTTTCATGCTTCAACCAGGTCTCCATTTGAATACGCATGACGAATAGAATTGAGAGCGAGGACGTTGCACACATATTTATATATAATTTCCGAACTTAATTTCAAAACATTTTTGCGTCTTACAGATTTTAAACTAGACATCATGGTTCTCGATTTTCATCTCATCAAATCCAACAACTCTCTGACGTATATTGTTGTTATCCGTTCCATTAGTTGAGAAGACATTCGCTATGGGGCGCTTTCTTTCTGACAAGGATTCTTACTACAAGCAGGCTGAACGCTTGCACTGTGTGGCAGTGAGGGGAGTTACTAGGGCGGACAGAGTACTGTTGCAGACTCGGGAACAATAAAAGCCATGATTAGCGTACTGCTGTGCTTTTTCATGAGCAGTTACAGCAGTACGTCCCATTTCTAGAAAAAAAAAACTTTGAACCTTGAAGTGCTTGAAGGTTGCAAAAAAATAAGGTTACTTTTCAAGTGGCAAGCAGAAAAAAATTTCCTCTTAGCGAAGTCCACGTGTTCGACAAACCACCAGTCGCCACGATGCGCCAAGTACACAAACGAGTTTCGTTCGTCAGCTGTCTGAATAAGTTATAGATACTCGAAAGTTCGTATCGATACAGAAATAGATTGTTATATCGACCAATAGGCGTAGCACACTGCGAGCGATTAGGCCACCTACTAAACATTTTCTTTTGTTTATAAACAAATTCGCAAATAAATTATCAGATTTAAAGTAATTTCGCTATAAAATCGCACTTATTCTGTATTTTCGCATTTTGGGTCACAATTCGCATTTTGTCGCACTTTGATTTACGCTTAAATTTTTTTTTTCCACATTAAAATTACCGTAGGCTTGGATTCTGTATGAAATTGAAAAATTCGCATTTATCGCAAATGCGATTTTTTCAGGTCTCGAACGATCGCTCAGGCATTCTACTAGTGACCGCTAGATGGACATAGCGTCAAAAGAGACCTTAAAATTGTAACGCGTCAATAATAACTGGTTATAGGGCTAATTCAGTGTTAAGAGTTTTGGGCACTTTGAGTCTCCATGAAGCAATAAAAAAAAAGAATCATGAGGGTGGTATGGAAGGAGAAAAAGACCCCAGAAGATTGGAAGCAAGGATTAATTGTCCCAATATTTAAGAAAGGGAGCAGAAAGGAGTGCAAAAATTACAGGGGAGTCACACTCATACCACACTGTGCCAAGATACTGTATATGAAAATATATTAGAAAGTAGAAAACGAGCCAAAGTGGAGAGAGAATTGAGAGAGGAGCAGTAAGGAATCAGACCTGGGAGATCAACAGTGGATCTCCTATTTTCAGTGAGACAGCTCCAGGAACACCACTACGAATTTGGAGAGGATCTGTTGATGGCCTTCCTGGACATCGAAAAGGCCTATGATAGTGTGTGTAGGGAGAAGGTTTGGAAAGCAATGGAAAACATGGGAGTGGAAAAAGGGACTGTAAACAGAGTGAAGGAGATGTATTGTGGAAGTGTGAGTTGTGTGAAAGTTGGAGGGGAAAGAACAGACTGGTTCAGACAAATGAGTGGCCTGAAAATGGGTAGTGCGCTGTCACCCCTTCTCTTTATTGTGGTTATGGACGAGGTAATGACACGGGTAGCAGGAAAGAAAGGAGAAGATAAGATGAAAGCAATGGTGTTTGCAGATCTCATGGTCTGGGGAAACAAGGAGGAAATTCAGGAGCAACTGAAGGCTTGGGAAGAAACAGTGGGAGAGTATGGATGGAAGTTCAACATCAGTAAATGTGAGATCCTGTTAACGACCAGGAAAAAGGACAGACCAATGAGTGGGATAACACTTGGAGGTGGACAGTTGAAGAAGGTGGAAAGTCTCAACTACTTGGGAAGTATAGTGGAGGAAAATGGGAGAAATGACAAAGAGATTACGGAACGTGGCAGACAGGCAGAAGCATTTCTGAGAAGCATTAGGAGCTTAGTGTGGAATAAAGATGTCCCACAAAAAAGCAAGGAAGTGTTATACAGAAGCTACTATATCCCGATACTGACCTATGCATCAGAAACGTGGATAATGAAGAAAAGAGACATAAGCAGAATACAGGCAAGTTAAATGAAGTTCCTACGAAGTAGGATCGGAGTAACAAGAAGAGACTGGGTGAGGAATGAAAAGGTCAGGGAAATAGTGAAATAGGAGCCCTTGCAGGGTAAGATTGAGACATCAAGACTGAGGTGGTATGGACATTTAAAGAGAATGGAAGAGAAGAAGATTCCCAAGAGAATACACGAGATGCAGATGCAGAAGAAACGACCAGGGGGAAGACCAAGAGATAGATGGCTGAAAAGAGTGGAGGAATGTGTGAAGAAGAGACTGGACTAGAGTGACAGCGGAGGGGTGGTGGGAAGAAAGGACTAATTGGCGAGGCTTATGTTCCAAACAGACCCAGCCTGGGGCTGGAAACTGTACAAGATGAGGATGATCATTATAAATGTGTACGTTAAATTCATACATCCACAGTAATCTCTTATAGAACTGTGAGTTAATATTTAAACGAGGAACTGGGTAGTTTTGTGCGTAATCAAACTCGCACAGTAAGAAAGATGGGTCACTTTTAGCCTTATTTAAATACTCTGCCTTTAACTCGTGCCTTTTCTTGTACTTTCTGACGTGAATGTCATATGCTACTCTACAAGGGTCATTGGGGTCTCTTGCAAGTTTTTCCTTGTGTTCTGCACAAAAGTCAAAAATGTCAGTTTTTGGTGACCTTACAGAAAAGGAAATTTTTTTAACTTTTTTGAAATAATGAGGATACCCCATATTAAGTTGTTCATTTGTATGGGATGTATAGTAGTCTAAACAGTCAAAGCAACCAACTAGAATAATCGCATAACCTCAACTAAACCAGTGTTGCTTGATTTCGGCTCACCATGAGTTACTGCCAACTGGACATGCCTTCAGAAAAATATCCCTCACATCTACAAAAATTAGCCGATCTTAATGAAATTTTCAGGGAAGAACAAGAACAATATGGCGGATTGATTAGAGTGATTGCCGGAAAAAAGGGTATATAGGCTTATAAGCCCCACTTCTGGCAATGTCCTCAGACTAGCCGATTTTCAACCCTCTGAAGGACTAGGGATCTGCAAATTCCTGAATAAATTTCTAATGAATTTTACCTAAGCTTGGACTTCTAATTGCTAGCTTTAGTTTTTTGGCGGAGTGTTTCCTCGGGCTTGTCAATGACCTACCCCTCATTTACATCCGATACTACCCGAGTATTCAGTCTCGTGCCTGAGCTGGTCTGAGGACACTCCCGATGGCCTTGTCTGACAGGCACAATACCTACCTCAAACTACGATTCCCATGTTTCAGCCACCCCAATGCAGAAAACATCAAAAGCATAAACATTACATTAAAACCTTTATTTTTAGTAGTTTGGAGAACAAAGATATCTGATACATATTTCACAATACAGAACAAAAAATTTCATACACAAGTAATTATTGTAAGAAGGCCACTTCCAAGAGATGTTCTGTGAATTTTGTGCCCCACTTCACTTATCCTACCTACAAAAAGTCTGATGGTGAAATAACACCGAGTCAGAACTTCAATTGGGAAGGAAATTAAATGTATGGGAAACATTTAATAATACATTAATTCTTCTATATCTAAGTCGGCATTTTGAACAGAGGTCTCAACTTAATATCAATAAAATTATAAAATGCATTGATTATAATGTCTATTAAACTTTGCGTATGTATGGCAGATCCGACATGTGATTCATGAATGCTTAATGCATCAAGAGATTTAAGCTTCCTATGAAATGCAATGTTTCACTGAGTATGTATAGCTTTCAAAACTTATATCTTGTATATCTTCCATATATAAATGTATTAAATATATCAGTTTTGCTTTTTCTGTGATCCTGGATTACATCCACTGAATAAAACTTCAAAAACATCACCTGCACTAGAGTAAAATTTGTATGGTATGGTGATACCATTGAAATGTTCATTTTTATCTCCTTGAGGATTCATTCAGACATTAATACCATGAAAATCAACTAGAATGTAATTTTAATTCCTGTTAAATCCATAGCTATTGGACTGTTGTGTATGACGTTGTCCAAACTGGCCACCACTGAAGCTACCACCTCTGCCTCCATAATTCAAAATCCCACTATTGCCCATCCCCATATTTCCCCCACCTGTAGTGTTACCTGATGATGGATAAAGAGGTGGGGGAAGTTTACTGTTGAGCGAAGGAGGCATTGAATTGTTCATACCACCACCACTACCACCACCCAGTCCACCATGTTGAGACTGCTGAGGGAGTGGAAGGATAGATGGCAAACCCAGGAGTGGTGGAGGCATACTTTGGCCTGAACCAGAATTTCCAGTACCTCCCTGACCCCCTGAAGGCTGATAATTTGAGTTCTGAGATGAGCGAAAGTTCTGAGACGGTGGGTGACTGTCACCAAATCGAGATGACCTTCCACTGGGAGGACCGCCAGGACCGCCGCCACCAGAACCACTTCCTCGGTCTTGAGACTTGTCTCCCCAGCGGCTGCCTCGGCTGCTCCTATCTCGAGTATCCCGACCTCCTCCTCCCATGCCACCGCCCATACCACTGCGCCCTCCACCGATGCCACCGCCTCGCTCTGGCCTCCTCCCCCTATCACGGCCACCACGGTCACCACCTCCAGGTCTACTGTATCGGCTGCGATCTAGAGGGAAAAGGAATATGCACTGTCAGTAGGATTTTGGAATACATTCCTAAAATATTCAGGATAATAAATAATATCATAGTTATTGCATACATATTGAGAATTTTAATTGTTATAAATGAAAATCTTATTTATGTCATGTCGGCCTTGTCAATATCAATTTGGCCATAACAATATTTACTGAAATTTTACTTTACAGTATAACAATCAATAAATAATATCACATTTTCTGAAATCAGGCATCTTCAAAAATGAGAGAGTTTTAAATATTTCTCAGTTTAGATTGCATGAACTATGTAATCTAACAATAAGCTAAGGAAAGCTATTTTATGATTTCCAAAGTATGATACAAATGTAATAAAAAAGCAGTTTTTACTCCAAAGACCTTCAACTTGAGCTCTAACACAATCATACAAATTTAGAAAAGTAGTACACTGCAAGTTTTATTTACTGCAGACTAAGCACCTAAACATAGTTAGACAACAGTTTAATTTCTTTTTGGGGTATGAACTATTCAAATTAATTTTACACACTTGATATGAATCCTGTCTTCTTACATGCGCGTACTACTGTACATACCACAACCTTAGTTCTTTCAAGCAAGAACCACACATTGGCTGTTTGCTCGTACCACAACTGCAGTTTGTTTTAATCTTGCAATTTTTCATTTAGCATCGCCACCTCCATGTTGTCTCCAAATTGGGGACTTGTCCCACCGACTTAAGTTTTACTCTTGAAGATCCTCTGCCACAGCTGAGCTCCTTTAGTCACTTTATCGTAAATGATCCAGGTCCTCTCTCTATCTTGACCACACACAACACCACATCTTTGGGAATGCCACGCAATAGATTCGACAATTCTTCATTGGGAGGTGGTGGTCTATGAGCCATAGAGAATTGAAATGGGTTTATATGTAGGCCTAACACAGTTTCAAGTAATTCTTGTTTGTGCATGCATAGTCCCGGCGAATAAACCATTTAACTATATTTAATAAACAGGGTGTAACAAAAATGCACGGCACAAAATGCAGGACACATTCCTCACACGTAGATGAAGAAATGTTGTTATATGAACATGGGTCCGGAAATGCTTTGTTTCCATGTTATACCACATTGTTTCCAACTCATTAATCATGGGAAACACACAAGAACAGAATGTACCAGCATACCACATGCAACTCTTTCTCACAGGAGATGTTCTTTATGCCCTCCATGTGCATTGATGCATACATCAACCCACCGTCGTAGTGAATCTCAGATGCGCTGATGTATCCCTGGAGTATTGCGTATGGTTTCGCAGTATTCCGTAATACGGGCACGGAGACTCTGAACATCTTGTACTGGGGTTTGATACACAAGAGCTTTCAAATGCCCTCACAAATAAAAGTCCAGTGGGTTTAGGTCCGGAGAGCGTGGAGGCCAGGCAATTGGTCCACCTCTACCTATCCATCTGTCACCAAATCTGTTATTTAGAAGCCGACGGACATTAACACTAAAATCAGGAGGTGCTCCATCGTGCATGAAGTACATGTTTTGTTGCACAGATAAAGGCACATCCGCTAAGTCGCATGGCAACAGGGCCATGTAAAACAAAACACTGGCGATGCACCTACAATAATGACATCATAACCAGACGTAACCAAGAGTGCATATTCCCTAGGGTTCTCACGTTCTCTTGTTCACTTAGTCTTAATTGGTGTACGATGTTTATGTTTCTCCATGACCCATTCCGCAAAATATGAAATTGAATTACACAATACATATCCGAGTAATTTTATCAACCAAGGACCATCCATATCCCATACAAAATTCTCAATAGAGCGGGGATTAATAGCAACCAATTTAGAAATCACAATAAACTCCTGATTTTTGTCATCATCACGAATGCTCCCTTCAACAAGGATCCCAATTTTAATCTAATGAGAGACCATCATAAGATACTAAAAAAAAACTTTTATTTACAAAACATATTTTTCAAAAGAATTATTTTATGACTATGTATCATCAAAATTTCTTTTAAAGCACACTTTTGCTAACAGATCTGATTTTTGAATGTATTTTTTATGAAAATTAATATCAAATCAACTTTGCTCATAATTATATTAAGTTTTAACTATTTTTAGAGAATAGTTAAGAAGACCACAATGTAGCAGAAACTTGTATAACCTATTACAATTTCAACATTATTCAACATTATTGACAAAGGTGTACAAACTTAATAAATACTAATAGTAATTCAGTTATATTATAACGTCAATAAGGAAACCCTCCTAACATGATAAAATTTCATGTCATTAACTTAGGATGTTTATGAATTATACTCATGTACAAAGATATACGTAATGTTTAGATTACATAAGTTTGTGAAAACTTGTGTAGCATTGTTTAACTTATTTACAGACAGTATTGTACCCGAGAGCCGCATATGGCGATAATATATTTTGGAATATGTATTTTGGTCATGGACATGATATGAAACAAATTAAGCAATCACTGCGATGATAGGAGACAAATAAGGAATAACATTTTGATATTTTTGAGAACAGCACTCGATTATAGTAAGGACTAGGAACACCTATTATGAATTTCAATTTGATTAATTGAACCGATCAGAAGATATCTGATGTATTAGTGCAGGGCCCGTGCAGCTACATTGGCAAAACCCACAACGTCAATGCTCTGCCAGCGTATAAGAGGCAGGAACTAACCTTTGAGGTGACAACTCATTCACTCATGCTGTTCAAGAGGAGACGGCACGCTCGATACAGGTTACAAGAGGTGCGGAATGTGGATGCAGTTATACTCGTCAAAAACTTTGTAAAAGTGAAAAATCTTCAGATAAACAGAGTCTATAAGTTGAAAGTCACACACTTCGAGTTTTATAAGTATTTTGAATTTAATCATCACTGTTGTTGTTTGAGTCTTCAGTCTTTTGACTGGTTTGATGCAGCTCTCCATGCCTCCCTGTCCTGAGCTAATCGTTTCATCTCTACATAGCTACCACACCCTACATCCGAGGCAATCTGTTTAACATATTCTAACCTTGGTCTACCCCTACAGTTCTTATCCTCGACCCTTCCTTCCATAACTAAGCTTGCTATTCCTGGGTGTCTTAGTATGTGTCCTACCAACCTATCTCTTCTCTTCATTAGCAGTCGCCAGAAACATCTCTCCTCACCCACTCGTCTTAATACCTCTTTGTTTGTAACCCTATCTACCCATCTGATCTTCATCATTCTCCTGTAACACTACATTTCAAATGCTTCAATTCTCCTCTTTTCTGCTGCACCAATAGTCCAAGTTTCACTTCCATAGAGCGCCACGCTCCAGACAAAGGCTTTCAAAAATGACTTCCTAATACCTAAATCTATATTCGATGTCAGTAGATTCCTTTTTTGTAGAAATGCTTTTCTGCCTGAGCCAACCTACTTTTTATATTCTCTTTGCTTCGTCCATCACTGGTTATTCTGCTTCCTAAGTAACAGAAATCTCCTACTTCCTTCAGCTTTTCACCTGCCAATTTGATCTCCATAGAGGTTTGTGATTTATTTCGGCTGCATTCCAGTATTTTTGTTTTACATTTATTAATTTTCATCATGAATTCTTTCCGTAATACGGAGTCCATACCATTCAAAAACTCATTCAAATCCTCAGGCTTGTTGGCCAAGATGACGATGTCATCAGCAAATCTCAGAGTTGAAATTATTTCTCCTTGAATCTTCACTCCCACTTTAAATTTTTCTCTAATTTCCTTCATTGCTTGTTCAATGTAAAGATTGAAAAGTATGGGTGATAAGTTGCAGCCTTGCCTTACACCTTTCTGAATACCAGCTTCTCTCTCATGTCCTTCAACTCGAATGACTGCTGTCTGGTTTCTGTATAGATTGTATATCACCCTCCTATCCCTGTACTATATTCCAATCGATTTCAAAATGTCAAACAATTTAGTCCAATCAACGTTATCATAAGCCTTTTCTAAGTCTACAAAAGCCATGAACGTTCTCTTATCTTTCCTTATTCTACCTTCCAAAATCAGCCTAAGACTTAGTACAGCTTCCCTTGTTCCTACATTTCTCCTGAAACCAAACTGGTCTTCACCCAACTCCGTTTCTATCTGGCTCTCAATCCTCTTGTAAATTATTCTAGACAGGATCTTTGAAGCATGAGTAATCAAGCTGATTGTACGGTAATCTTCACATCTGTCAGCTCCCACTTTCTTTGGTATAGGGATGATTACATTCTTCTTGAAATCAGGGGGTACCACACCTGTCTCATAAATCATCACTACAACTTCATAAGTGTGCATAGCAGTAAATATTCAACTATAAATTCTACAATTTTTTTTTTCATAATCTACCAGTAACCACTACGGTGAAATGATTATGATCAACATCACAACGATATCCACAGATCTACAGTATGTAGTTATTTCCACATCTGTGTATGGTGACTCATCGGTGCAAAGTGGCTTGTCATGGCGTACCGGTAGTTAACGGGCACAGTATAGTTCACTTGTATGGTTGTTGCAATGGAAGATGTTTTTAGAGGAAGTAACAAGGCCATCGCAACTGCAATTTTTTGGAAATGTTGACCGGACACGGAAATGAATGAATGATTGTTATTATTATTAGTATTATTAATAATGTAGTTTAAGTATGTTGCCTGTGATCTATTAAATTATTGTGAATAACTTCAGGAATGACGTTAATTATATTCTAAATTAACCGTACCTATTTAAATTGGTGGCTTATTGTATGTGGAAGGAAGGAAGGAAGCTTATAGTTTAACGTGACCGTTAATCTCGAGATCATGAGCCACGGGACCTCCTTTTTACGTGGAATCCAAACCACAGGACATGGCATTTCACTTCGAAAATCTCACATGCCTATTGTATGTGGTTGTACTCAAAATATACACCGCACTATAACGGAATAAGGTCATTTAAACTAATCTGTTGTTCGAAACCGGAGTCCTATGGCGTCCGCTCCAGTTCACCTCAGACTGAAGTCTGTAAAATCTGTTAGCTTCTACCTCACTACGGTGCTGCACTCTACGCGTAGTTCTGTGGACTGTGTTATTAATCACTACGCCTGAGTGTTGCTGTGAGGTTAGGCCTCGGCTGTTACTTCTTGTGTGTCCGAGTGCTCGCTTGTTGTTTGAATTAGTTGCCTGTAGTTGTGCGTTGGTAGGTTGGTACGTGTGCCCATCGACAACTGTGCGTGGTATTATCTGAAGGTTGGCATTCCTGCGTTTGGATTTTTTGTGTTTTGGTTTGGAGCTGGTCGAAATTGTTGTTCGTTGCTGTTTTGGTTGCCTGGTCCTGTGTATTTAAACACAAATTGTGCTAAATGTTCCGGCATAACTCAACAAAATGACAGTGTTTCGCCCCGGTGTGCAATTGGGCTCTTCAGTTGGTTAATGCACACCTCACCAAGACACTGTTGAGTTATGCCGGAACATTTAGCACAATTTGTGTTTAAATATATAATGGCTCGACGGACAATACATATTTTTCTTTGGAAAATTGTATGGTCCTGTGTTCCGCGCTTCAAATCCTGATGGTGCTCATGTGTTGATTTTATATCTGCGACTTGTTCGTCTTCTGCTTGAACTGCTTGTATGTCGCCGGGATCGATTCGTGGAGTCGTGTGCAAATTCGAAGTATTATTGTTTCTTGCGTGAGATTGGGTGTGTCTGATCAGATGTTTGGTATGACGTGCTGTTGGTGTGTTGAGTCAGCTGAGTGCTGCGTTTGGTGAGGTGTATTCCCTGTTCATAGTTAGCTACCACCCTGGAAGCCTGGGTTCAGGCTCTGCCATAAAATTTAAGATGGGTCTGACGTATTGGAACGGTATCATTGACATGTAAGTTACACAAGTGATGTGAACATTGCGGGCCAGTAGGCTACACAAGTTTACTTACAATATATCAAGAAGGTATTGGACAATAAGATTTAATATTTAAAACAGAACTTACTTCTTCCTCCATACGAGCTGCCCCTAGCCATGTCAGCCATTTCATGCAGTTTGGGATTGACAACCTGATTGGCCTCTTGAAGAACAGCTATTAAATCCCCAGCCTGTTTGGCATTACCAGGTGTGAAGAAAGCATAGGCTGTTCCAGTCTTGTGTGAACGTCCTGTTCGTCCTATGCGATGAACGTAATCTTCTGAACTTTGTGGATAATCGAAGTTGATGACAAATTTGACATCTTCAACATCTAAAGAGAACATGATGGTGGAAGTTATAATTTCATTTGTAACAAGATGCACATAAGTAAACAATAACTGATTTGTGAGCCCAGTCTATGACAAACAGACCCATTAACAACTACAAATTAATACAGATGATGATACAGGAACGAAGATAATTTTCTTAAAAGACCAGCTTCATCAGACAATAGCTTTAAGCTCTGACATATAACTACTATTTTAGAAGAATGGTACTTAGGGTAAGCTGTACTTAACTAAACTTACATCTACTCACCAGAATTATCCATCACTCCAATGAAAGAAAACACTTGTTCCACTGTCATTAACCTTTGCATAGAAATTATACTGAACGTCTTATTCCCAGATTCTAATTCGCGAATACTTGGCACTAAAAACACAAATGCATCACAAACTCCATTTAACTCTTCCAAAACGAGCTCCAAAGAACCACTTGCGAATTCCCCGACGAGGTTCTTCCAGATTTATCACAGGGAGTGCTCACTCATTAGGCAGAAGAGAACCATTTCTGTTGTTCTGAACTACAGTATGATATCACGAAGAGAAGCGAGGGAAATTATTGTTGTGTATGTGCCAGATGCATAATTTGACGATAGTCTTTCTCTTCTGCAAATTAGCACAAGCATAAATCTCTTCCCTAACTCCTCAGCAAATTTATGTGCTTTTTCACGAAGTATGAAGCCTTGAAGTTGAATGTTTTTGTCCCTTATACACTTTACCCACTTAAACATAGCTTCCTCCAACTGAGGGTAACTTGAGCTCTTAAAATGTTTCCTCTCCGATGAAAAACGTGACTCCTGAATAACACTAGCAATCTTGTCTTTATTTTTCATAATCGTTGACAGTGTGTTAACTGGAATGCCGAATTCCACCGCAATATCTTTCTTCCTTCTCACACCCTTTTCCACTTCGTGAATTAACTTTAATTTTTCAGAACAAGTTTCTTCTCCATGGTGTTTGCATTACTGATGTACGCAGCAGGTCAGAAACTACAGGACAGTGCTCCCTTAGCAGGCTTATCAGCCAAGGACACGAAAGGTGCAGGCATGCCATAAATAGCCGGAGTTTCCCTCTTACTGTTATTGTCTGAGGTGCACATTGACCCGAACCAGTCTCCTTGCCCTCACGCTGCTCCGGAATGGAGCAGACCACACAATACTGACAGAAATACCTTCTCCAAGTACCGTACCGTACCCAAGGTGAACAAAAATCTCATATTCCAAGCCCCAAGTCACAACTCCAGTCTTCAAGGCAATTGTATCTTCACCCCAGCTTCGAGATATAGAAAAATATTTTATGCCTGGGGAATGAAATATTCCTCGAGTTATCGAAATATTCAAGTAATAGAACTTCGAATTATAGAACAAATGTAACATGTGAATTAGATACGATACCGCTGGGAAATGAAAATTACTTCGAGTTATCGAAAATTCGACTTATGGAAGTTCGACTGTATATACATACATTTGGATTTCTATTATGTTCTGTTTACTTGTAACGGGGGAATGACTAAACAGATTTTCTCCAAACGTTGTGAATATTTTCCCATTTACTCAGGGCATACTTTAGGTTACATTGAGGATCTAATTCACTATCGCGACATGTCATATCACAGGTCTCGGAGTTGAAATTAGCAAACTTTCTTTCTAAATTTTGTCTAATTTTATGGGGGTGGAAGTGAGAAAGCAATTGTTCTATTTTTATTCATGACGGCTTTACTGGGACTCTTTGATCCTAGAGGGGCCCAAGGGACCGAGATGAAACTAGAAAATAAAAATAAAAATCCATGAAAATAAGTAAAAATTAGACTTTCACGACCGGCGTTGAAATAGGAATCTCTGTTTCGCGGGCTTATAGGCGAAACGTCAGGATGACAAAATGTCCTTGGAACACGGCCTATAAGCCCGCGAAACAGAGATTCCTATTCCATGAAAATACTTATATAGGGCTGTGGGGAGTGCATGTGTATTCAGTAATAATAAAAAATACAACACTAAAAAGCAGATAAATTTCACATACATCAACAATTCACCACACACTCTTCGACAAAACTGCTTGTGGGAAACATACTCAATCTACCCAGTCGATGATCCCTTCACTATCTTTAATAAAATAGACACCCCTTTTTACTGGCTCTGCTTCACTACTGCTGATAAGGACTTACATTTCTAGTTTGGGGGATTTACAGCAAATCATGGAGGAGGAAACATTCTTTGAGAGAACGAAATGGAGAGCGCTCCTTCACTGCACCCGGGAAACTGGAGCCGGTTCATCATGATGATGATGACGATTCCTAGTTTGGGGGCATAATAGCCAAATCCATCGTGGATTAGTTGGTGGAGGGCGACTGTTTTGTGGATGGCTTTGTTATTTTCAACCTTGAAACCTAGTAGATATTAAATAAATCTTTCTTTTTTTGATACGGCTTAACACTAGCATTACAGAGCACAACTAGCTGCACTTCATTAAGACTTAGTAGCTCCTTGGAGGGTCACGTCCATTCGTGGTCAAGATCGTGGGTTTTGGTAGTGTTTTGTAAAGCTATTTTGTCTTGCAGATTTGTTCCATTTCAAGAATCTGATGATGCTCACTCGACGTCATCCATTTCATTCCCCTCCTCTGTAATCTGCACAAATAACTATTAATCACTCAGGTTGTATTACATTTCCCAATTTAATCGGGCTTGTACTTGTGTTGACCGACTAAAAATTACAATTTCATTTGTATATCTGTGTCGAAGCCTGCTGCCTAGGACAGGAACCAGTGTGACAGCTGTCTGCAATTCTGCGTCATACGCGTAACACTGACCAAAAATAAACTCTGCACTTAGATCCCCACATTTGGTGAATAGTCCTCACACTGAGTATTATTGAGCTGCAGTCACTAAGTTTACACCGAAAGAGTGCCATCAGTGTATTGGTCAATAATGACAACAGCATGATGTGGTGGAAGCAGAACTGGGCCAGACATCATACAGGAGGAAGTTAGATATGTTTTGAAGCAAGCAAAGAGAAACAAGGCTGTGAAACCAGATAAGTGTACGTTGATCTTTTGAAACTAGTAGATGGTGATGGCATTGATGTTATGACAGATCTCTTCAACATATTACATGTTCTAATATTACTGTATGCCATACGATTAATAATAATCTTCAACATAACTTACAACAGTGGAGTCACCCCGAGGATTGGCTGACGCCCACCTTCATTGCAATGCCCCCCCCCCAATATCCGGTGAGGACCTACCACTGCATAGCGGTATGGCAGTACTATCAGCCTTATGAGCCACGTCTTACAAGATATTACTGAACTTCATTCACAGAAGAATCTAGGCTCAATGTAAGAACACGAACACAGTTTGAATTCAGGAGTAGGCTTGGGACAAGAGACTCATTCTGCATTCAGATTTTGGTTCATCGATGATTGGACGTGAATAAAAACTTCCATGTGTTTCATCATCTGTAATAAAGCCTTTGATAGAGTGCAACATGTAAAACTGTCGGATGTTATGAGGAAAATCGGCCTTTACATGAAGGACATTCGTTTTGTTGCCAACCTTGATGGAACCAGAAAGCTATGGTTAGGGTCGATGACAAGCTGTCCGATGAAATCCAGATTAGACGTGGTGTAAAGGTGGGTATACACTTGGGCGACGCATGTGCTGCTCTTCCAGAATTATTATTTAGACGAACCTCCCGCGATCCATAGGAAACCCACAAACATTCACTAGTCAGTTTGGAGTGTGGTTATAATAATGTCTCCGCCGCACGAGGAAAACCTCGCGATTGCGGTGATGAGTGGTGCGGCTTTCTTAATGGCAAGTTTGTGCAAAAAGAAAAAGAAACGACGACGGTGGTGGTGGCACACTGACCTGTTTAAAAAAAGGAATGGTGCGGAGCTAATGATGGATGCTCCTATTTCCCTCCAGGCATCTGCTTTTAATGGTTTCTTAAAATGATCCTTATGTTGAAAATCCCACAGAAGAGGCTTTTTGTGATAAGCATCGTTCAGTTTTATCACAGATTCGTCTGACCACTCCATTATCACCATTCAAAACACACAAATATTGCAATCAGAGGCACGCGAGAAACAACGAACTTCTCACAATGCCGTCCAAATCGGAACTGCGAACACTCAAAGGGTGCGTGGAAAAAACGACAGGTGATGGATCGTGGTAAGCCGTGCGTGCGCAGCTTCGAAACCCCGTACTAATCTAGTGAACTTGCTGCGCGCGCACGGCGTGCAAGTGTACACTGACCTTTAGACAAGAATGCGTACTCTCCCCTCTACTTTTCAACATACACTCAGAGTCTTTGTTGAATGAAGCAGTAGGCATATCAATTAAAGGACAGCATATTAATAATATTTGATATGCAGACGATACAGTGCTGTTGGCTGAGTGCGGACGATCTGCAAGTCCTTCTTTAGAGTTGACACGGCTTGTGGTAATTGGGGTCTGCGAATGAACATACAGAAAAACAAGTTCATGATCATCAGCCAGCATAAGAATATTCAGGATAAGCTCAAACTGGAGAATGTAGAAATTGAACGTGTTCAGCATTTTAAATACCTTGGGAGTGTTCCTGAATCAAAATGGGTCGGACAGCAAAGAGATCAAGATCATACAAGCACATTTGTTAAAATGTAGAACTTGGTTTCTAACCACAACTTAAACCTGGATCTTAAGCTGAGAATGGTTCGAGGATATGTGTTTCCTGCATTGTTGTATTGTATGAAAGGATGAACTTGAACCTAGGCTCTGTGCAAAAAACTGGACGCCTTTGAAATGAGGGTCTACCAGCGAATGCTTCGTACCACGTGGACAGAAAAAATGCGAAATGGATAGGCTAGGCAAAAGTACAGTAGTACTGCTATCCATTAAAAGACGGAAGCTTGAATATATTCGTCATGTGATGTGGTATGACAAGACAGGATCCTACAACAGATGATGCAGGGAAAAATTGCAGGATATCGGGGACCTGGATGATGAATTTCCTGGTTTAAGAACCTCAAACACTGGAATCAAGACAACAGATGAACTTCCCATGTGGTAGTATCCAAGTATCAAATAGAAGAAGAAGCAAAAGGAGGAGGAGCAGGAGGTGGAGGACAGCATGGCAAACTGTAATAAGGCTGGATCACTGTTGAGATCAGGAGGGCGCCTTATTGTTTTGACAGCATATCAGAACCTTTACACACGTGGTGGTAAAACTGTATCCGAGTGTGTTGCGGAGACCTCTGCTCTTACAGGATTGGGAAAAGTTCAACATATAAGATACAAAATGATGTGAAAATGATGCAAGAGGGACGGGCAACTTCATTTTGATACACAGAGTAATATAAACCGTCCAAATTGAGACCCTTCAATTTTAGATTTTGACGAATTTACATTATCACTGCTTTCCTTTCCACAAAGAAGGTCGTTGAATTTGAGTTGCATTCAAATGCTACAAAAGGACAATAGCTATTTCATTGCTTTAGAGAGTTCATATTATTTGGCGTACTGAAAACACGTAGAGTTGTCGCACATCTGTGATTTTGTAAAACTATTATTATAGTTCAAAGTATGTATTTCTGTATTTATTATTCCATTCATTCAGGGTCGTAAATGAGATGAGTTAAGCGTTGAATAGTAATTAGGCTGGGTATACTCCAATAATGAGGGATTATTCATTTTGATTATTTTCGTAGTAAATGGCCAGCAAACCATATCAGCCTATATTATTATTTACGTCCCTCGGCTTGGGGTATACAGGGGCTTTGGCTGCAACTGTATTGCACCTAGGTAAATATCAGCAGGCGGGTCCAAGCCCCGGGCAACATTACTGTGGCAGCGGCCGAGTTATGCTGAGGACCGGGTATAGGACGGTATAACCCTAAAACAGCTGCAGATTCTGATGGAAGGAACAGAATTAGTCTCAGGAAGTAGGGGGCCATTACTCCCGAAAGAGAGTAGCAATGCATGCACGGAGGCAGTCCCTTCACTGTGCTAGAGTGTGGCGGGCCAATCACCCGCTCACTTGAGCCCGAACTGATTAAAAGAACAATACAGAGGAAAGCCGGACGGAACTTACCTATGATGACCAGGCTAGGTCAAAGGACTACGATTTATGTAACATGGAAAGTGAGAGGCCTGACAGGTAAGGAAGTGGAGCAGGTTAGGGAGATCAAGAAGATCCGAGTACAGTTCCTGTTCCAAGAAAAAGGGACGAATATGCTTGACTCTCGAAGACAACTACATGCATTCGTATAGCGGTGTCGCAGAAATAACTCGCGCTCAGGCAGGAGTAGCATGACAATTTAATGGGTTAAGGAGTAGCATGTCTTGTACAGGAGGAGGAGGTGCAAAATGTCAGGAGCTGGAAGTGATTTCTCTCAGAAGCTAATGACGGTGGATGTTCTAAACGCAAACAGATTTGTGTCGCTAATTATCGCCTACGCTCCCAATGAGGATGCGAATGTTGAGGATAAGAACGCCTACTTCGAGCTCCTGTAGAAGACCATCGATGATTGCACAGGGGAAGTCATGATCCTAGGAGACCTTAATGGACGAGTTGGAAACAAGCCGGACCACTGGGGTAGAGTCATCGGATGCCACGGGGAGAATGTTGTGGACAACAATGGAGAACTGATCCTGCTGTGTGACCAACAACCTCATCGTCACAAATGCCATGTTCCCTCACAAAAGAATTCATCTCTAGAGAAGAGCCGAGGAAGAACAAAAGGTCCATCATAGACTCCATATCGTGCGTAAAGAGGCATTCCCATTTGTACTTGACGCCAGAGTGAAGAGAGGCCCTGAGATTGGAAGCGACTACCGACTCCTAATCCTGAAGAAGAAAATGCTAGTCTGGAAGCCTCCACACCGAAACAAGCCCAACCAAAGACAATACCAAGAAACCAGCAACAGATCTTACAAACTTCAAGACGAAGAGACAATTTTCCAGTTCCAGGAAAGGATCAACCGAGATATCACTGACGAAGACCTAAATGGGGATAGTCCCGAAGATTGCTGGCAGCGCTTGTACACCACGATACTTAAAGGCGCCGAAGACTTATGCGGTGTGAAGAAGAATAGGGGCAGCAAAAAGAGCATGGTGTGGTGGACGGATGAAGTACAGGCAGAGGTGAAGAAGAAGCAGCTCTGGGCGAGGTACCTGAACAGCGGGACTGCTTACAACGTCTAGAAAGAACAGGGAGCCCAAGTGAAGGATGTGGTCAAGTGTGTAGAGGCCAAGTTATGGGAGGACTTTGGCCTGAAGTTGGAAACTAATTTCGTAGACAACCAGAAGCTGCTCCACCGGGTGATCAAGAGCATGTGGAAGGAGAAGCCATATTCTATCAAATTCTTGAAGAACAAGGATGGTCAACTGCTCACAAGAAGCATTGAAATAATGGAACGTTGGAAAGAACACTTATCTGAACTTCTGAATCCCACTCAAATAGCAAGCCAGGAAGATCATGGGATCACAGAAAGGATCAAGAGGATAAGATTACGAAGGCAGAGCCGAACCTCACTATTAAGAAGATTAAGTTGGTAAAAGCTCCAAGGCACGACAAGATCACAGCTGAGATGATCCGACACAAGGGAGACCGAGGAGATAGGCTTGAGCTTCAAGTCCTTCAGCTTGCTTGGCGGACCATCTCCAAGTACTGGGAAGTGGCTGTCATTGTGCCGATCTTCATGAAGGGTGACAACAGAGAGCGCCGAACCACCGAGGGATATCCCTGCTCAGCACCCCAGGCAAGCTGTACTCCAGGATACTTGAAATGAGACAGAGCACAATGCGAAGGACAGCTGGAGGAACCCCATTGCGGTTTTAGACCTCCTATTCACATTGAGGAAAGTGGCCGAGAAGACGATTGAGTACGGCAAGGAGGTACATCTGGCATACATCGACCTGGAACAAGAATTCGATCGAGTCCCATGGAAGGCATTATGGAGGGTGCTGAAAGCGTGTGGGGTCAAAAACAACCTGATCCAGGCTATTCAAAGCTTCTATAGCACCTGCAAGAATTACATGAGGACAACAGGGGAAGAATCTATGGAATTCACCACCAGAGCAGGTGCAAGACAAGGAGACAGCCTCTCACCCTACCTCTTCATCCTGCTCATGGATGATGTCATCAAAGACACAAAAAGTAACACCAAGACAATCACTGTTGGCAACTGGAAAATGCAGCCTCTCCAAATGTCAGAAATGGCGTTCGTTGATAATGTCGCTCTCCTTGCCAGGACTGGCTCTCAACTCCAACACAACCTACACTTGTGGAATACCGTAGAGAAATGACCATCAATGTGGCAAAGACCCTGGTGATCTCTAGGAACAAGAAGCACAACATCCAACTGAAGGGACAAATGCTTGAACAAGTAGGAGACTTCATACTTGGGTGCCACGATCGACGAAGAGGGAAGAATGGGCCCTGAGATCAACCAGAGGATAGCTTCTATAGCACCTGCAAGAATTACATGAGGACAACAGGGGAAGAATCTATGGAATTCACCACCAGAGCAGGTGCAAGACAAGGAGACAGCCTCTCACCCTACCTCTTCATCCTGCTCATGGATGATGTCATCAAAGACACAAAAAGTAACACCAAGACAATCACTGTTGGCAACTGGAAAATGCAGCCTCTCCAAATGTCAGAAATGGCGTTCGTTGATAATGTCGCTCTCCTTGCCAGGACTGGCTCTCAACTCCAACACAACCTACACTTGTGGAATACCGTAGAGAAATGACCATCAATGTGGCAAAGACCCTGGTGATCTCTAGGAACAAGAAGCACAACATCCAACTGAAGGGACAAATGCTTGAACAAGTAGGAGACTTCATACTTGGGTGCCACGATCGACGAAGAGGGAAGAATGGGCCCTGAGATCAACCAGAGGATAGCTACTGATGACAGACTCTTCTTTGTGATCAACCGCCGATTCCTCAGCAAAGCAGAAGATGGCAGTCGATCGATCAACATACATTCCAATGCTCACCTACAGCAGCGAATTATGGGCATTCACCTCCCGACATCAGAGCCAGCTACAAGCGATGGAGATGAGGTACTTGCGAAAGATCAAGAAGACTAGACCGGGTACGAAATGAGACCTCAGGCAGAACCTGCTCCATCGTGCATCCAAAGAGTGGAATCAAAAGCACCTCTCTCCCGTAGAGCAGGGATCACAGGTTGCCGAAACAGATAATAACTTGTGCCGGTCACGCTGCATGTCCCTGGGTCCTTGGGCTCCTATTAGAAACTGTGTCGTGAAGCCACACAGTGACGCAACTTCATGAACGGTCATTGGCGATGCCGATCCCCAAATGCGACAATTGTGGGTGTTCACAGCCCCAGTGAGCGTAAAGTGTGCTTCATCACTCCACAAAATGTTCCAAGGCCACTTGTCGTTCACGGCTACCCTTGCAAGAAATGTAAGAGCAAAGTCTAATCGAATGTCTGCACCCTGTGATGTTTGTATGGATACCATTGCACAATTTGTCGCAGCATCTTAGGAATGGTGTACCCAGGAATGTTCAGCTGTCATGACACAGCTCGTGCACTGCTTGACGATTGCATATTGCGCCTGGCAACAGAAACTTCAACATTTTGTGGCGCAATGGGTCGGTGGCCTCTCCCAGGAGCGATGCTCAACTCACCAATTAACTCGAACTTCTGCATCATGATCTTCAAACCCTGTGCGGACAGAGGACCTCACCATATTTCTTTAATGCATCGATACACCCGCAGAGCAGCAGCACTTTTGTTGTTTTTTGATAAAACAGCTTTATGAGCCATGGTGACTGTCTGCATCTGATGCTGGAGTGTCCACCCTATGCTTAACGGCACGTCATGCCAATACCACAACTAACAACGCAGTCTGAACATCATTCCTATAAAATAGGGTACCCATACAGGAAATAGTTTGCCGTCTACATAGGCTCAAGTTTAATTATAACCACCCTGTATTTTATTTCTGTTGATTTGTGCAACACAATTTAACTGTGCGACCTCATAACCGCAGTGAGAGAGAAGCATCCTACTCCCTCTGTCGACCAGCTGTCGGCTCTGCCAGTCGCGTTCATCCTTTTACTTCTCCCATGTGACGACATGCGCGAACCTACTTCGCAGGCTCTGTGGATGTGGTATATTGACCCTGGGGTCAGCGATGATCTGACCAATGCAAACTGTTTACCCCCCCCCCCCCCCCCTTATGCCCATAGCTCATGAAGTTACCCTTCTCGACCAGCCACTATATTTGTAAAATTAAAAAAGTATGATATTTTGAAGAGCGCACAATGCCACTTGGAGAGTGTGTTGCCCACTTCTATCACTATTACAGTAAACACTCTAGAAGTATAGTTATTAATATAATATATATACATCTTCTTCCTTTACGGCCTCATTGCACCACTTCAGCCAATCATTTCTTGGTCCTCTTCTTCAGTAAGTTTTCTTTCCTAGTGGCCCAGTAGCCTTTCATTCGCCCTGATCTTCTCAGGCGTTCCTCATCTGTAAATACCCTTTTTATGGTATGACGTTTGTCTATTTTTGGTTGAATATGTATGTATATATATATATATATATTGATTTTCTATTTCACTTGTTCCTATTTCACCAAAATGATTTCGATCACACCCTACACACAATATGCCTATGACCCAGAATGTGATACAAATATTGACATTCCATTTCCTTTCATACAATCAACTACCCTGACAGAAGCCACAAGACATTCTTACTACTTAAAGACTGGACTCACATCAGTTATACCACAACAAAAATCAACGAACAGCACACTGTAAAGTATAATTGAAGTCAAAAGTCAATTTTACCAATTTATAGCAAAATACCAACTAGTGAAAATTATTATTAAAAGTTGTACCGATGTTGGGAAGGGAAAACAGTCAGTAAAGAGAAAACAAAATTCAATTCAAAAATTGGTCATAATGCTGAAAATGAACATGCAGGGTGATGAACTAAAACTTCTCCGTACGTTCTTCTCCTTCCAAACAAAGAGTACACATGTTTAGAACCAAACAGTAATTACAAGGCGAGTCAATATCAAATGTAAAAATCTATAAACAAACTCAACGAACCTCTCTTTTACAAACCTGAAATTATTTTCAATCATGAATA
Source organism: Meconema thalassinum (assembly GCA_946902985.2). Taxonomy (NCBI): domain Eukaryota; kingdom Metazoa; phylum Arthropoda; class Insecta; order Orthoptera; family Tettigoniidae; genus Meconema; species Meconema thalassinum. The sequence continues at coordinate 349,162,590 of OX336390.1, forward strand.
CCTAACTCTTTTGACATAGCGAGGCGATTTTTGGATCAAACTATGTAAAATAGCAATAATAACCATTTTAGGATGGTCACCTAGGTTCCTCCAAAGCTATAGTTTAGTACCATGGCTTCTGTCAAAATGATTTGTATGTTCCAAATCATTAAAATACTAGCACCAATCTTATCATAATGTTAGGAATTTAAGGTTCTTATTAAGTGTTTCCGTTTAGAGAAGCTGAGCTGTTGGAATTTTTTCCAGAAGGGTATCTTTAACGTGCCAATAAATTTACTGACACAAGTATCTCACATTTACACATCCTCAATTGCCAACTGACTAGGCTGAGATTAGATTTCACAACCTTAGTCAGGCGAGAACCTTACCACTGCGCCTTACAGCTAATCAGTCATCTCGGGGATGGTGAGTGAATACCAAGGTCTGTACCTGAAGTTATGGATTTCCAATGGATGAGTCGCAGGGCATTATAAAGTGTGTCAAATTTCAATGAAAGAATTTTCACAAGAGCCGAGGTTTGCTTTACCATATGTCATGCCTTCATTTTGGGACAAATATCACCTACTGTTTTAACAAAATTATAGCAATGCAAATACAGCAACAGTACAGTTATTTACAGGGCTGTTGAGAGATGTATGCAGCCGTGAGGTGTGTATTATTCTCTGTTCCAACTAGACCCGGGAAACACTCACAGATAACAGAGGGCCCACAACATGCCAGAATTTTTTATTGCAAAGAAGAAAATGAAGACTATCGAGCACAAATTTCACATAACAAATGAGTTTTAGTACAATAAATTTCAATAATGATAATTGAGTTGTGAATACTGCTCAAGACATTGAAAAGGGTCTGTAATTGATAATGGTAAAACATATATCTGCGTTTGTGTTGCCCGCACTGGCGTGCAGTGGCTCTGTATTGAAATGATGTGGTTGTTCCAACTGTGTCAGGTGGTAGCAGAGACTCCCGCAACTAGCGAGTTTAAATGCGAACATGACACGATGTGAAATTCCTGATGTTTGTCATAATAACAATCGAAAGGCAAATATTAATTTGCCCCTTAACACTAAATAGTGTTGTGAGCACTATGAACTAGTGTGTCAGTTAAGTAGGCCGCCAATTACGCTGATTGGTTAACATCCAAAAGATTGACGGGCCAATTTTTGAAACGCTGCCAAAAGCGGCAGCCATTTTGCAAAAACATTAACTAGCCTGATATCGAAGAGACAGGAGGTCATATGACCTCTCCCAGGGGTAATTGTGTGTGGATATTAGTATTGGTATACTTTGGAAGAACAACGATCAGAAATGGACAGAGGTGATGAAATCTGATGGAGAATGATGTGTGATGTGACTACCACTTGTGGATTGTGATGAGATCCGAAGGCCAGGAAATACCGTTATGTCACCATGTGGGAAGTCAGGATTCAGAATTATATTAATTGGAAATTCAGTATGTTTATGAGTAGGTACCATATGAGAAAAGGTACGTGTGGTGTTTCTTTTTATAATCGTTTAATTATTCTGTTTAGTTTTCTTTAAATATGATGGTTATTTCAACCTACCTATGCGATTTTAAATTTAATTATTTCAAGGAGCTCCATAATTATCTTTTTACATTGTTTAATATTTAATTTTTGACATGATGAGAGCGTCTGTTGCTAGTGAGTTTGGTTTTTCTCTTTTCATCCCCCTTTTTCAAGGAGATATTTTTAATGTTAATTTAAAATTTTAAAGCGTTTGTTTGTATCCGAGTCTAGCTACTTCTGTTATTGCTTTAATTTTATTGTCCCACCGTTTATTTAATTTAATTCTATTTCCCTCTTGTTCTCACTGAGGGAATTTGTTTATTTGAATTTTCATTTGAGCACAAACTACTGTTGAAATTGGGAGGCTAGTATTGTTCAGACAGTAAGCGATTAGCTTTTGTTTTGTTTTCTTTTCTGGGTATGCCATTGTCATTTTTTTAAATGTTGTCTTTTGTTTGTCAATGGCTGTGTGAGGTCAGGCTAGTCTGTTTTAATACCTAGAATTAGGTTGTTCTAGAACTTAATGTGGTAATGTATATTTAATAGCAGTACTATTGTGGGAACTAAAAGGTAATAGTGTGGAAATAATTATCAGGTATTTTAAATTGTACAAGGGGTTAATCCCTCTCGCCGGCCGCAATAAACATCACCATCCAAAGTAGGTAACATGATTTCATGTCTATTCTGATGCAATATTTGAAAAAAATTTGGAGCGCATTCCCCAGAAAAACGGTTGGTTCTTAAGTTTAGGGGCTGCGACAATGCGGTCATGTAGCCCCGTGTACTTTGGGTGTGTGTAGAATCTGTCTGATAACCGGTGTTAATTGTGATGACTGTATTAGTGTGTGTATCTGTTTTAATTGAAGTAAGGACTGCAGACGATCAATTTTAAAGTAGTTCCTACTTTTGCTGCCAAACGCCACCGTCCACGACTACTAGTTCAGAACTTAGCTACCAGACGTCACCGCAGTCGGCTCTTGGCAACAAACGTAGGAACATGAGAGAGCGTTGTTTATATTCTTAACCTATACAATTTAGCTTCACACAGGTGTAATTAGTGGAAGGTTCTTTAACATGCCATAAATCTATGACATGGGACCGCCCGGCTTTACTTCCCCTCTGAAGGAAGGCATACTGAGGGATTTTTAACGCTCTTAAAAAATCCGACGACTTCGGCCGGATTTGAACCCGCGATCTTGGTCATAGAAGCTCAGCATGCTACCGACTACGTCACCGAAGCATTTAGGTGTATGTTGAATTTGTCGAACAATCCGTGTTTCTGTGGGATCTCGAAAGTGTAACTGTAACTAAGGAGGTCTATGTTTGGGGTAGATGCCTCAAGACTTGAAGTGAAATACAATCCTGGCATTTTCCAGGAGGGATTGTGGAGAAACCACACTCAGGATAACGAAGGCTATGATATAAACATTCAGGATAGTCGCTGTCAGCGCCGTAATTTCAATCTTCGACTCCAGACTTCCAACTCCTCTTTGCATTACCTGTCTGATGAGTCTTTGTTGTTCTGAAGCAAGCCTCCCGACTTCAGTTAAGAAGAAAATTCTAGTTGTGAGCACATCTACCCTATTAAAATAATTTTTAGTACATAAATGCACACATATTTTGCCATAGTGCATGAAATTCGAGGCCTAGAAATGACATTCAGCTAATTAGGGCCCCTTCAGGCGAGGCAACTTAGCAGCGCTTCCGTTCATAAATACTGTATATAAATGCGAGCGTTCACACACAGCCACCGCCACAGAACAGTGGCGCAGAAGACGCTGTGTAGTTGACTTCGCCGCTTGTGGCGGCCACAAAAAGTAGGGCTTCTCTTCGCGAAACCAAGAACTATATTGTTGGTTTCAGACGAGGCTGCAGCCACGCCACTAATTTAATGGCGCGTACGTAGCGAGACGGTAGCGCAACTAACGGCTCGCAATATGGTCGTGTATTTTGCTATTCCCAGGTTCCTATTATTTCATTTTTGCTGCGGGCTCGGGCCTGTATTTCTAGCCTTGTTTTCTGTAATCTTCCCGAATATTGTTGGCGATACCATCTGAAAGCTCTTGAAATTAATTTTTGGACATGGGAAAGTATGCAAAGAACTTTTCGTCATCCTGTTGCACATCATCGAATAAGGTCCTCGATTTTGTCTTTCCAAAACCAATGGATGAACCCAGAATCTTCTCGTTTTCCGTTGAAGTTTATTTCTCCTCCGTATGAGGAACATGGCAAGAATTATATCACCTTCTGCGTCCATGTTTACTGGAAAACTGACAAGTTCTCCACCCGGGTATCAAACACTAGCAAGGCCACCAACGTTTGATAGAAGCGCCACTAACGCTTGGTGGAAGCTCCACCAATGTGCTACGAAGCAGCGCTGCTAAGCGGCCTCTTCTGAAGGGGCCCTTGGAGTCAACTGGTTATGAATAGTTATGCTTGGTACCTACCCATATGCATCAAAAGGAGACCACAAAACCCCCGAACCAAGCTTGTCTTGTAACTATCTTATTAAGCCATTAAAACACATTATTTGGTAAAAATAATTTCAATGTTAAAAATAAATGACACTGAATCTGGGTAGTACAATAAATGCTCAAACATTATTAATCCATGCAATTGAAAATATTTTAAGGAAGACATAAAGGCCATGATGCAAGTCTTGGTAAATTAAGCTGAAATTAATAGAAATTAGAAGCACATGAGCACAAACCCTGAAGGTTTTTACAATAGCTCTAGGCATCTACCACCGATGGCAATACCATAGTTAATGCATGGAGTTATGTTGCTACATGTGAGAATAGTGATTTGGGCTAGAGTGGATTTAAAAAATGAAGTTGATGAGGTTTGAAGAAGATTAACTGAATAGAAAAAATGGAATAACAATAATTATCAACAACGAAATTTTCATCACAAAAACTATACAGTACCGTAAGTACAAGGTAGAGATGAATGTGGCAAATTCAAATGTCATCCGATTTTGTTATCAAATATAGCTTTGTCCTAAAAAAAAAACCTACTACTATGTATTACCAAAGAAGAACGGTTACAGCTGTCATCCGCTTGATGCCGTTGTCAATTCATTTAGGGACTTTGTGACATCGTAGTCATGTAGCCGCACGTGTGTGGAATTTGTCTGATAACCTGTGTTATTGAGATGGCTGTATTTGTGTGAAGTTGTAATTCAGATGAGAATTGGGAAGGAGGCGGCCATGGCCTTGAGTTAGGAACCATCGTGGCATTAGCCGGGAGGAGTGGGAAACAACGGAAAACCACTTCCAGGATGGCTGAGGTAAGAATAGAATCCACCTCTTCTGAGTTTTGCCTCACGAGGCTGAGTGGACCTCGTTTCATCCGCTTGAAGGATGAGGTGTGGAGAGGAGATGAGTGGGTTAACAGTCTCCATGGCAACAGAGCAGTGTTGCAATGTATGCAGGGACAGCGGCGAGCACATGATTTGAGGCAGTGCTCTACTCGTCACTGCCATGAGTACCTATTGAAGTGCATTTGCTTATTCTTTCATAGCTACAGTTAACGTTCTGTTTGTTGGAGACATGTGTATATACAGATTTTGATAGTTTATTTCATTTATTCGCATCATCGTGTTTCTATTTTCCTTGCGTAAGAATGGTAGTGGTATGTGCTCGCAGGAGGCCCAGGATAGATTTTCCACGACATAAGAAAACTTCAGGTCGTGGTGTGACTCTCCATAGCCATGCAAGGGACATGGTATGTGTTGCAAGGAATTTTGAGGAAGAAAAGTACGCGCTTACAGAAGGAACCTCTGATTCCATTTGTTCAGGTGAGGAAAAGAACTACAAAGGCTCTTGGTGCGAGTGAAACCACTGATGAACGGTTCATCATTTCCCTGGGGAGAAATTCGAGAGCCAATTCAAATACAAGTGATGAAGAGGAGGCTACGGAAGGAATAGAACCCATAATTAGTAGCATGTGCTGTAGCTAAGAATGAAAACAGCATAAAAATGGGTTCAGTGCTTCTAAAGTTACATGTACATAAAGCAACAGATGAGATAAGTTTCATTTTTCATTTCATTTTTGTTATGATTATTATTATCATACTCTCATTTTGTTGCATTGATTGTGTCCTTCCACACTAATACGGCTGACACACCAGTGATCATCAGACTGGAGAGCAGACTTCCTCAGTAGTAGCATCTCCCACCAAGCCTCTTGGAATGTCATGAGTCACGACGCACCTCGCGCACGAGGTAAATCTTATAACAAGGCTGACTTTTAAAGATAGGCATGTGGTCCCATGCACATTTTGTAGATCTTTTTATGCTCTATTATTCTTAGTCAAATAGATTGTGGACATCTTTAACGGTTTAGGCCAAGTAGACCAAGTAGTGTTCGCTAGGCTTAAAATGTTGTCAAGATAAACCATTACTGCTCAGCTTCGCTTAAGACAGTTCAACATTTAATACAAAAAATCCTTCCTCTGAATGTGCTGTAGCGAAGAATGAAAACAGCATAAAAATGGGTTCAGTGCTTCTAAAGTTACATGTACATAAAGCAACAGATGAGATAACCTGTCACAGTGGAAACTGTGGCATTTCCCCACATTCTGGCTTTGATAGACGTCGGCGTTCATCATTCGTAATAAGGATTATAGTATTCACTCTTTGAAAATTATGTGCGTATGTATGTTAGCAACTGCATTGCTATATCTATAGTACTTCGCAGTGTGTGTTCCAATACATTCCAGAAGTATGTCACATTCCTATGTGGCGATTGTACCTTGACTAGGGATTCATATGGGATGATAATATCCAATGATATATGGTGTTATGCCATTGAAGTTCTGATGACTTAAGTCTGTAAATCTCACATACTCTTGCATCATCATATGGCATGAAGCAGACAATCCTTCAATACTCATTGGCTACTTATACGAAAGAGATTTATAAAACAAAGCAATCTAATGCCCGTTGCTCACGGTAAAATTTTCCTTCAAATTTATTGTACAATAATTTAATTTTATAAAATTTATGTTGCTCACGGTCAAATTCAAGTTTTATAAAACCTTTGATAAAACTTTCCATAAAATAGGACATGTTCTATTCCGTAAAATTAATTTTACGAAACGAACCAATCAGGGAAGCAGACATGAAGATGATGCTGGCGCCACGTGGTGAGAAGATTGTGAAGCTCGCTTGTAAACAAACTCTTCAAAAATAAAACATGGAGGACGGTTGTCGTTTGGGGGTAAAATTTACAGTCGATTCGCATTATTAACGCAAAGCGGTCATGAAACTTGCTTTGAAAATATGCGTGGTACTGAATGAATTCATTCCAATCAATATTTAAGATATATTTGTAATAATTGGATATTTAACCATACGCGCTGATAAGAAGCGCAACAAATTGCGTATTAGTCAGTTGAAAAAGTGTGCTCGTGGTATCGCGCTTGCTTGCTGAATTGAAGATCCCGGGTTCAAGGCTATCCAGGGGCGGAAATTTTTACTTCCTTTTAGGTAGATTTCATTAGAAAGCTAACTATTGCAATGGGTACCATGTTTCGACTTCCGGAAAATTTCGACAATCTTCGCGTTTCACATCCCCCAGACCCCAAAACCACCGTCAGTTCAAAAGTTTATATATAATTTATGTATATATGTATCTATATATATATATATATATATATATATATTTATATATATATATATCAGTTTCTTGTGGACACGATAACTGCCGTAATTGTGCACCAATCACTTTGAATTTTTTACATAACATGTATCCCTATAAAATCTCGGTTGAGTTCGTTAATGGGAAAAATCGGTCGAAGGGGGTGAAAATGGGGGGCTTTTTTCGAAAAAGTGAAATTTCGCTATAACTCTCTTAATACGAGAAATATCGAATCCATTCAAAGTTCATAATATGTGTCGTATAATTGCCAAAAATTTATGTCAAATAAGTTTTTTGATAGCACCAACCATTGACCAAAGGGGAGGAAAAAATTGGGTTTTTCGGGAAACATTAATCATATCTCTCTTAATAGGCACAATATCAAAACCGTACAAAATGGACAATATTCCTCCAATAATTACCTAAAACTTTTGTCTGAAAGAATTTTCGATATGACCCACCATTACGCCACGGAGTGAGCAAAATGATTTAAATTATAAGAAAATTCCAAGTGCCAAGAGTGGTTGCCATGATAACTTTACTTTTAATTGATACGGGTTGAGCCATCAGCAGTTGCTATGACAACGCCACTGCACGAGATCACATTCTGTTTTCATATGTCTGTGGGAAGCGACTTCGGTATCGGAACTGGTAGCATCCTGAACTTCTATGCCCAAGGTCGCGGGTTCAAACCCGGCTGAAGTCGTCGGATTTACTAAGAGCGCCAAAAAACCCTGAGTATGCTTTCCTTCGGAGGGGAAGTTCCAACGTTCGTTGCGAGTTGATGGTTCCGGTGGCATCTAGTAGCCAAGTTCACAGCTAGGTGTCGTTGATGGTAGTATTTTAAATTATGTAGCCTATTTTAGGTAGATTTCATCAGAAAGCTAACTATTGCAATGGGTGCCATGTTTCGTCTTCCGGAAAATTTCGACATATCTTCGTGTTTCACATCCCCCAAACCACCGTCAGTTCAAAAGTTTATATATATGTGTGTGTATATATATGCATATATATCAGTTTGTTGTGGACACGATAACTGCCGTAATTTTGCACCAATCACTTTAATGTTTTACATAATATGTAACCCCTTAAAAAATCGGTCGAGTTCGTTAATGGGCAAAATCGGTTAAAGGGGGTGAAAATGGGGGGGGGGGGCTTTTTTTTTCGAAAAAGTGAAATGTCGCTATAACTCTCTTAATACGTGAAATATCGAATCAATTCAAAGTTCATAATATTTGTCGGATAAGTGCCAAAAATTTATGTCAAATAGGTTTTTTGATAGCACCAACCATTGGCCAAAGGGGTGGAAAAAAGTGTTTTTTTTTTTTTCGGGAAACATTAATCATATCTTTCTTAATAGGCACAATATCAAACCCGTACATAATGGAAAATATTCCCCTAATAATTACCTAAAACTTTGTCTGAAAGAATTTTTGATCTGACCTACCATTACGCCAAGGGATGAGAAAAATGATTTCGGAATTAAAGAACATGCCAAGTGCCATCAGTGGTTACCGTGACAACGCTTCTAAATTGATGAGGGATGAGCTATCAGAGGTTGCCAAGACAACGCCATTGCACGAGATCACATTCATTTTTCCATCTGACTGTGGGAAGTGGCTAACTGGTAGCATGCTGAACTTATATGCCCAAGGTCGCTGGTTCAAAGCCGGCCAAAGTCGTCGGATTTTCTAAGAGCGCTAAAAAACCCTCAGCATTTTTTCCTTTGGAGGAGAAGTTCCAACGTTCGTTGCAAGTTGCTGGTTGCGGTGGCATCTAGTAGCCAAGTTCACAGCTAGGTGTCGTTCACGTTAGGATATGGTACAAAATTAGGAACTACTACTTAAAATTGACCGTCTGCAGACCTTACCTGAATTACACACTAAAACAGTCATCAAAATTAACACTGTTTATCAGATTCTACACACCCGGGGTTACATGACCACGTTGTCGCAGCCCCTAAACTGAGGAACCAACAAAAATCTCTGCGGGAGATAAAATTTTGCGAGAAGAAGTAACAGACTGTCAGATAGTTACACATCAGTTCCAAACCTTGCATAAGGACAGTGTGATCAGAAGTATAAAAGTGAACCCCGAATGACAAGAAGGTTACCATCCCCATAGACAATAAAATGATAAAAATATGCATACAAAAACGAAAAAAAGTTGATTTTTAACCTCAAAATGTAAAATACTTTCTTGCAATCAATGAGGTCTGATCCTCCTACGAAAACCTGCATATTTTGCCTATTATAGCCAATCCCCTAGTTTGCCCGGTGAAATCTACCTCCGCCTTCCGGCGTGCCGAGAGGATTTTTTTATTATTTAATAATTTCCTCCTTACGTCGTACAACAATATTGCAACTATGTTTTATATTTTCTCCCATTTAAAATTCTTATTTTCCCTAAATACTGTAACCATGGACGGATACCATTCGTGATAACTATTAGGATTTAAATAGTTAAATATTTATCCCAGAATAATAATAATAATATGACACGTTCTGTATTTATTGGATATAGCTAGCGCTTATCACACAGACGCCGTTTAAAGAAAATATAGTTTAATTCTGATGTATTTATTCGTAGGCCTGCCCACATAACAAATCTACTTGTTTATGTTGCCCCTAGGATATCTACCTGAACGAGAAAAGCAATCCGATTGGTTATTGTACTCAAACTTCCATGAAAACTGGCAGGAAAAATGGCACCTGTTCAATTTCGTGAGTTGTATGGAAGCTATTATGGAAGGCAGAACCTAGCATGGAAGGTACATATCACACGGTGCTAGACGCGTCTATACCAGCATGTACACCAGTACTGGTAGAAGCTTTCATACTAATTAGTGTCGTGTGATATGGGCTCCCAAGCAGTTAGTGTTGTACTGGACGAGTACCAGAAATATCAGTGTTTGTGTGAGGTTAAAACGCCCATACACCACAATAGAAATGCAAGAAGGGAGGCAGAAATCTCAATCGCCGAATATGTTTCACAAATTCGACCGAACACAAGCCAGGCTGATGTGAAGGCGAAGATAAACGGGTTTCGAACTCACTTGCAGTCTCATTTCAGGAGAAATGCCTTGCCTCATGTTAAGTGTCCTGTTGAATAATTTTGGGACCAACGAGATCTAGGAGTTTTTTTAAACTGCTTTCCTCCATTCTTAGAAAATTCCTATATGAATTCTGATTTCTAACCTCAACTCATTTTCGACCAAGGAGAGTATTCCTCTACTCTTCTCTTCTTTTTATCCATTCCCGAGTCCAGGACTTCCTAGCATTTCTTTTCTTCCTTTTTACCACTGTACGACATTTAATTGTAGCTAAAGCAGCAATGTTTGTTGGAGCCATACTCTCAAGCCAATGTGTGTTGAACAGCTGATTCTTGGTTCAGCAGTTTATCGGTAGATGGCGATCCTGATACATCCACGGATTTTATAAAATAATTTTACCGTGAACAACACAGCTTGCTTTCGTCAAATTTTTATAAAATTAGTTGTAAAATAAATTTTAAGAAACATTTTACCGTGAGCAACGGGCATAATTCCATTAATGAAATATCTGCTAGAGGATTGAAAGTCATCCATATGTTCATTGGTATGCAGGTACGAAATTCTGCTGCTTTATGATTGGGTGGAAGAATCCAAGGACAGAGGAACATCACATCAAACTATTAAAACTAAATAAATTTAAATAAGATAACGAAACAAAATTCAATTTGTATATAATTATAAATGACATGTAAATTATTTCAGGGTTAGGGAAACACCCATTACAATTGGATATTATTGTGTTGACTGACTGAAAAACATCAAATTTCAAAATCAAAATTTTACAAAGGATGACGACAATAACAGTACACTGCTAGGGCCATAACGATCAGTTTTATAGATTTTTACTATAGAAGATGCTGATGTTTAAATCTTTCAGTTTTATTTTAAAGAATATTGTTGAGGAAGAGTTAACAATTCTGAAATTCAATTATTATTTCTGTATCCCTCGGGATAACATTTTAAAAATTATATTAAAATATAGAAATTAAAATTACATTTATAAAAAATTATTATAAAATTATTTATACTTAAAATAATTCGAAGTTAAAATTAAATAAATATAAAATACTTGAAAACATAGTTCTGTCCTAAAGAGGGCTAACAAAAAGTTATAGATCATTAGGTGAAGGGGTAGATTACTGAGACTCCCAAAATGGATGGTGGTGGTTGTAAGGATATGAAGGCTTACCACACATACTAAGGAGCTGGAATTCTGTTGTCCTTAAAGACAATGGTTTCCATTTAAATAATGTTTCAACACTCATTAACTTAGTTATTTAACTAACAAGGGGAAGATACGATGTATGGGTCACCGATTCAAACCGTCTTTAGTACACGCGTAGGGCATGACTAGGTGTATACCAGGTGCAAGTAGTAAGTTGCGCTTCTCAGCCGATTCCCAGAAATTAATTATTAATTATTCGTAATTGCTGTAGCGCGTTCATGTGCGCTGAACGTTAACTTGAAGCCAAGGAGCGCATGGTTCAGCGGTAAGAGCCCTGCTTCGTAAGCGTGGGATATCTGGTTCGAATCCCACCGGTGAGCCTCTTTTTTTTTTTGTGTAAACATAAGCAATTCGTACAACTGTAGGCGTCGTGAATAGTGTACATTTTGCAGTCAATTGTAATAACGTGTTCTGTGAGCGGGAAAAGGGATTCTGAAATCATCGTATGGGGTTGAACTTTTGTGACATTACATAATGTACAGTCGGCGCATTGCAAATACATTGGTATTATAAATGGTCAGGTGTACTCTATTATATGTCATCATCATCATCGGCTTTAACTCGAATCCGAGTATAAATCTTCTTCCTTCAGTCCAGTTTGTGGATGTGTTTACGGTGACTAAAGAGTCCAATCCTGGCATGGGACAAGCGACCACACAAGTCACATAGTATTGCTGGAGGAGGACGTGGTTGGGCTGCTCGAAGTTTCCTAGCTTGACGCTTGGCCTCTTCATGTGTGCGTCGATCCCTTTCAAACGTCTTTACAGTATCCGAGATGGTACGGCGCCAAGTTGAGCGGTCTTCAGCCAGCATGTCCCAGCTTTGTGAATCAAGACCTGTCAATTTCAGGGTCTGCTTAAATTGGTCCTTGTAGCGCCTCTTAGGACCACCATGAGGTCTGGTGCCATAGCATAACTTACCATATAGCATTTGACGAGGTAATCTCACATTATCCATCCGATGGACATGACCAATCCATCTAAATTGGTGACCTATTATGGATGATTCTATGCTGTTGATTTGAGCCTTTTCCAGAACAGCAATATTGGTAATGCGGTCTTCCCATTTAATCCTCAGGATTGATCGAAGTTTTTGTAGGTGGAAACGCTCAAGCTTTCTAAGATCACGTCGGTAAAGGGTCCACGTTTCACAACCATACAACAATGTAGAAATGACTACTGCTTAGTACACCATAAGCTTTGTACTCATAGACAGATCTATATTCATGAAGACCCGGTGCGCTTATCGTCCATAAGCTGCGTGGGCTGCGCCAATTCTCTTATCCACATCCTGCTCACAGGTACAGCTCACAGAAATGGTACTGCCCAGGTACGAGAAGTGGTCAACCTGTTCTAATGGCAAATTTGAGATGGAGATATTGAACTGAGGAAGAGGTGTGCCTGGTGAAGGTTGTGCCAAGACTTTAGTCTTATTGACATTTATGGCAAGACCAAAGCGATCACATGCACTTTTGTAACAATTAACTGACTCTTGCAGCTCTTCTGGTGCGAGTTGGTGACGCAGCATCATCTGCATACAACATGTTAGTAATCTTTGTAACCTGAGTTTTCCTCAAGGAGCGGAGACGAGTTAGGTTGAAAAGCACTCCATCAAAACGATACTTGACCTCCACACCTGGGATGTTTGTGGGTGAATCATGAAGCATTGCAGCCAAGTACAGCGCAAAAAGCGTTGGAGCCAGTACACATCCTTGTTTCAGTCCATGGGTAATGGGAAATTCATCGGACATCTTATTCTGATGGCAAACCTGACCTGTCATGCCATCATGGAGAGCCTTGATTAGATCTACAAATCGCTGAGGGCAACCAAACCGCTTCAGCACTGCCCACATGGCTGGTCTTGGAACCGAATCAAATGCCTTTTCCAAGTCATAAAAGACTAAGAAGAGTGGATTCTGTTGTTCTCTACATTTTTCTTGTAGCTGTCTCACACAGAAAATCAAGTCAATTGTGCTTCTGGAAGTTCTAAATCCACATTGTGACTCTGGGAGGATCTTCTCAGAGATAACCTTGAGGCGGTTAAGTAGAATTCTTGCAAGAATCTTCCCCACAATTGATAGCAGTGATATACCACGGTAGTTGCCACAAACACTGCGATCACCCTTTTAAAGATAGTGACGATAGTGGCATCCTTTAGGTCTCCAGGTACCTTTCTTGATTCCCATATTCTGAGGATAAGGATGAAAATTCTTGTTTTGAGGGAATGGCCTCCGGCTTAAATTAGTTCCAGAGGGATGTTATCTGGGCCAGGTGCTTTTCTGGGTTTCAATTGGGTGAGAGCTGCACTGAATCCATGATAAGTAGGAGGTACTGCCAACCACAGTCGTTCAGGGTGTTGCGGCACATCACAGAGGAAGTCTTCAGCAGCTTCTGATGGACGATTTAGGAGATTGGAGAAGTGCTCCTTCCAGCGTTCCAAGATTTCTTGACTATCAGTAAAGGTAGTAGAATTATCAGCGCTTTTCAGTGTACCTGATGATGAGCGAGATGGTCCATACCGTATATTTCCTTGAGTACTGCATAGAAGTTCCTCAAGTCGAGCATCCGATAGTCTCTGCAGTTCCTGAGCCTTCTGTTGCCACCAAGTATTTTTAATCTGCCTTATCTGCGTCTGGCATTTACCCTTGAGTTCCAGTAGTTTATCTCTCTTTGTGTTGGAAGTTGGGTCTTGAAGATGGGCAAGATAGGCATTCCTTTTGGCATTGATGAGAGACGGAATTTCCTCATTGTTGTCATCAAACCAGTCTTGTCTTTTCCGCACTATAAAACCAATGGTTTTCTCAGCTGACTGTGTGATAATCTTCTGTAATGTGGCCCATTCTTGCTGAATATAATTTGATACTGGGTTTTCTGATAACTGGGTGACGATCCTGTTTCCAAAATGTTTGTACATGGATTCATTCTGAAGTTTGGATGTATTAAACTTCTTTCTTGACAAATTTTTGATGTTCCTAGGTGGTTTAGGTCTGATGGATATCCTGAGCTTACATATAAGAAGTTTATGATCTGTCCAACAATCGTCTATATTCCTTGCTGTTCTGGTAATAAGAGTGTCCTTCTTATCACATTGCCGGGTAATGATATAATCAAGAATGTGCCAATGTTTGGAACGAGGATGCATCCACGTGGTTTTGAAGCGGTCAGGTAGCCTGAACTGCGTGTTGGTAATGAAAAGTTCGTGTTCTGCACAAAGACCAAGAAGCAACAGTCCATTGGGATTACATTTTCCAAGTCCCTGTTTGCCCATCACAGTATTCCATAGCCTGTGATCTTTCCCAACTCTGGCATTGAAGTCACCGAGGAGCAAGAGTTAATCTGCAGATGGTACCTTGGAGATGATTTCATTTAGCTGATTATAGAACTGAGCCTTTACTTCATCATCAGAATCTAAGGTAGGAGCATAGGCAGAGATGAGTGTCATAAAGGAACCTCCTGAGAGTGGTATGCGGAGAGTCATGAGCCTTTCGCTGATTGCAATGGACGTAAGTTGGTGATAATTTACCAGTTTGGTCTTCACAGCGAAGCCCACACCATGAATACGACATTCACCCTCCTCCTTTCCTTTCCAGAAGATGGTATATCCTGTTCCAGATTCAGTAATCTTACCTTCAGAAGACAGCCTAGTTTCACTGAGAGCAGCAATGTCAACGTTGAGTCTTGATAACTCATGGGTTACGAGAGCTGACCTTCTCTCAGGTCTAATGTTATTGTCCAAATCAAGCAAGGTTCTGATGTTCCATGATCCAATAATCAATTTGTGATTCTTTACTGTTTTTGAGTTTCGACCGCATGAGGGGTGACCTGCTGAGTGCGGTTGCCCAGCCGGACCAAGATTGTGACTTCCGATGTTTAGCCCACCTTTTCTAGGGCCTTCCCCATGTGGGGCGGGCAGCGGTGATCCTAAATAGGCCTGCCCAAACACAGATGCAGGACCGAATTCCTGAGTAGTCACAGAGTCTCCGGAAGACGACCATCACACATCTGCTGCCAACGTGCAGGTCCGAACTAGGGGCTTCCAGTTACACCCATAACCTGCCCCCACCGTCCATATCCCATCGCCGTTGGACTTTGAAAAGTGACGTTCGGAAGAAGTGCCACTGGCGTGAATTTGTTTAGGGTGGATCTCAGCTTGCCAGGACGAGACCCACACACTATGATCTCTGAGCCTTATCCTGCGGCTCACGAAGAATGAGACATGCAGGACCGAACACAGAGACTGCAACGAACTGTCGCATACTCAAGTACTACTGAGGTGCGCCTTTACAGCCAGTCCGTCTGGCGTGGCCTCTTCCGCCTCTATGACCGTTGGGAGCCATGAGAGTGATTGGCTCCTCCTCCGCTCATGTTTCCGTTGGGCCAAAACCTGCCCATCATAACTATGGACAATAGTTTGCCCTATTAAACCTGAGCAATAGGCTGCCCCTTCCGCCAACCACACTGTGCCAGAGTTCACCTCTTTCACTGCAGGTACCGTTGAGGACTTCACCGTAACCCTGGCAAGGGACCCTAACAAGGTACTACCAGCCGGGCCAGCTGGACCAGGGTTTTTTAAAGAGGTGTTACTCCTCTATCACTCCCTACTTGATCATACTATCTATATATATGAATTTTAACACTGTATAACACTACACTAGGGGCTATTGCACCACACTGCCCCACTCCACTAGTAGTAATACCAACACTGTATAACACTACACTAGGAGCTATTGCACCACACTGCCCCACTCCACTAGCAGTAATACCTACACTATATAACACTACACTATGTGCTATTGCACCACACTGTGTCACTCCACTAGTAGTAATACCAACACTGTATAACACTACACTACTGCCCCACTCCACTAGTAGTAATACCTACACTGTATAACACTACACTATTATTATATGTATACGTTTATACGCTGAAGGCCCAGTCTGTTCCGATCATTGCAAGTCAGTGAACCATCAGACCACTCCGTACCCCGCAAATAGTGTTTCATGCTATGGGTATTGGTTGTGTTACTGTTTTTACTATTCATGACATTCATCAACACACAAATATTTCTATTTTTTTTTTTTTTACACACTCATAATACATAACAATTCCAAGACTTTTTTTTTCTTCACTGCCTACTTGATATTTGTACTCTCGCACTGCCTTTTTGTTACTCTGTTCTCGCACTGCTTTCTCGATACTCTGTTGCTACAGTTGGAAAGTGTTTGGAACTGGCGAGGTCACCTGCACACAAACTAACGATAACAGTGGGCAGGAGGATAAACGGTTCACCCAGGAAACGTTGAATGCCGCATTCGTTCCTTGGCTCTTGAGGTAGCAACATCATAAGAGTGGGAATAATTGTGCAATGTCGGATATTACACGTTACAGTGATGTGCCGGAGCCTACGAAGGCCGATGGAAGTGGACCGCATTCAAATTCCGTGACGTGGTTGTAATCTCCTGTAAGATGTATTCCCACTCCACTTTCCCGCTCACATAACACGTTATTACAATTGACTGCAAAATGAACATTATTCACGACACCTACTGTTGTACGAATTGTCTGTTTTTACACAAAAAAAAAGCTCACCGGTGGGATTTGATCCAGTGATCCCACGCTAACGAAGCAGGGCTCCTACCGCAGCACCATGAGCTTCTTGGCTACATGTTAAAGCACAGCGCACATGAACGCGCTACAGCAATTACGAAAAATTAATAATTAATTTCTCGGAATCGGCTGAGAAGCGCACCTTACTACTTGCACCTGGTATACGCCTAGTCATGCCCTACACGTGTACTAAAGATGGTTCGAATCGGTGACCCATACATCGCATCCTCCCCTTGTAAGAGGGTTACAACATTGTGATCATAAGTCCCATTTACTTTAATGTGAGTGGTATCTATCTTGATGTGATGGTGTGTGCATTTTGGGTTAAGATTGGGAAACCCCAGAAAATCACATCTAGAATGACTGAGGTGGGAATCAAATCCAGTTGTCCTCTCAAGGCTGAGTGAATAGCTTCTATGGACTGTCTGTTAGTACAGGCAACACTGAAAGAATGGCTTCAAAACTTTACATAGCTTCTATGGATATTAATTATTGAATTCAAGTAATGGGAGACCTTGAAGATATTCATAATAGAATCATAACGTTTCAACTACAATATACCAATCAGAAATACAAAAAGAGATACATCTGCCCATAATTAAAATTTCTTTCATCTGCAACCATCCGACCTAGTAATGTGTATAGATGTTTCCATTTGATATGACTAAACCAGAAATTAGTTTTATCTCATAAGAACAATTTATTTACCTGCGACTTATCCCAAGTCATTTTGTAGTTCAACCATGTGCTGTTCTGAAACGTCCAACATATTTTCAGCCTAACGAACGGGAACAGATGGGGGGATTGCAAAGGGAGCTAACACGCCAGGGCAGGGCCGGGGCTGGGGAGGATAGATGTCTTTACAACGGCTTGTGGCTATCTCGCCCGTAGGCTGAAGAGTAACCAATCAGAGGCACTGCCAGACAGATGTTTAATCTTTGGATTACTTTAAAATTATCTTGCATGTGCCTCTGAAAATAGAAAAAAGAACCAGACTGATTAGTTGACAAATATAAAATTGATGCCCAAAGATCAAATAACAGCACTCAGGGTTTACTTAACACTAAACACACATTTCACCAAGTGTCCTGTATATAGTTTTATCATACACAAGCAAATTTTATGTATAAAAAAATAACATAATAAAATAAAAAAATCCTTTCAGATATCTTCATCTATATTATAAATTAAAAACAATATAAACATTAATCTCAAGACAAACTTAAATACAGTGGGAGGAAGTCTAAAAAAAATTTGACTGTGTATGACTTCACTCTTGAAAGCATAACTACATTCATCAGTTTCCAATGGAAAGGAACACTACAGCAGATGGTGCGAGGAGAAATGCATTTTTACTATGTAACATTGCATGGTGCCATCACTAGCTGCACCATAACAATTTACCTTTATATAGCGAGTAGAGCCACAGTGGTGTGCTGAACTCAACTAGTGAATTGTGAAGGGAACTTTCAATATCATCGCATACATTTTCATTACAGACTTATGCCCTTCATGGATCAGTCTGCGAGCCTTTGTGGATGAACAAGTGCCTCCATGATTCCCAATCTGCAGTCACTACTTCAGCCTCATCATTCTACGCCCCTCAACAAGACGGTAAAATACAGTCTTACCAATGCCACCGTTTCTCTTAATCCCCGCATGAGTCCGCTTTTCTCTAAGGCAATCTCTTGTTACGTAAATCATGTGGGCTCACTATAAAAACTGTATGCATGCCTCATTGCTAACTGGGTCTTCCATCTTTCCATTATGGGGTACCTCCCCAAAATAATTCCCACAGATTGATACCAGTAATCGTTCTGTTACTAACATTTGCCATTTCCAGTTAAAATATCGAGTTATAGTTTATGAATATCAGAATACTGAACAACTGTCCAACTGCAAAATACATACACTGGCTTAGGACCAGAATAGCATATCTATATAGGCATTACCATTATAGAAATGCTATCCTGGTCCTAAGCCACGAATATGATTGCACTAGATTATTTTATATAATTTCAATTATTGAACAGTCATTCTGGGAAAACATACATCCTATATACTTGAAACTACCCACCTGCTCTAATCTTAAGTTTCGTCACATTCAATCTCACCCATATACAGTAAAACTGGCTCAAAACGGAATCGCAAGGTTCTGAGTTTTCTGTCCCGAATTAGACAAGTTTCTGGATTGAACAAGATTATGCAAAAAGATACACAAATTACTTACCCCTTGATACATTAATCTAGTTTTGGCGATACAATATCTCAGTAACACAATTACACCATCGCTGTCTTCCCAACTGTCAAGTTTACTGACAGGACACAAAGTTACAAAAATGTTTACAGTACATTAGATTTGGGCTCAAGGTGTATATCGAGATAAGGATCTCTACAAACCATGGTAAGAGTAAGTGGAGATTTAAATCCCATTCTTCGAGGAATTTGGGAAACCCGGATCTCATTAGAGCAGCACAATACGGTACGCAAACACCTGGCTGGCGAAATATGTAGCAATTTTACTGCAGTACCGGATATGCCTAAATAAATCATACACCTAAAGCGTATGTTCCGCATTATAGAGTAAGGTTTGAACCATCATATTCATAATTTCTTTCAGTTTCCACATTGAACAGATTCTGTTTTATACAACATACCCAGTGAGCTGGGACCATAACTTTTGTTCATATGGGACAAGTTTCTACTTTATAGACGTTCCACTTTGAGCAAGTTTTACTGTACAAACCACTTGTCTAAGAAAGGGTATCTTCATACATCCTGCAGCTCTTTATTTTCTGCATGTTAAGGGACTGCAAGTACTCATAAAAACCAATGCCGAACAGGCAAGCACCTCACGAGTGTTGCTCCTGCTCACAGTCTCATTGCCTGCCATTCCTCTCCTCTCAGCAGGGTGAAGTAAAAATGGGAGGGGAATGTAGACAGCTCAATTACAGTAGGCTTGTGGGCAAGCAAGAGTGGTGCAGCTTATTTGTGTGTGCTTTCAATGGGCCTGGATTGAACAGCTTGTATTAATCTAACACAAATGAATGCCAATGTATCAATTTACACTTTGTCCTTAAATGATACAAAGTACATAATTATTTAAGAGCTCATTTTTTCGTTCCTTGCAAATGGATGACAAGCTCTTTTGACATGAAAATGAAGTCAAGCTTGGAACATGTATTCGCTGAAATAATTGGGGCTTTTACGAACTTTACAGAAATAAACTTCCTGTAGCAAACTCACAAAATTATCGCACTGTGGACTAAAATTATAAACTAAATTTGATACATCTGTTTTTCTGTCTAATAAAAGTAAGCACTGGCACAAATGAAGTAAAATGATGAATTCAAGAATGATAAGTACATTCGTTCTTTTTAGTGATTAAGGATAATCTTCAAAATGTATGTGAGAATAATCTCTGGTAAAGGCAGAGCATGCCTGGCTGAATCATGATGCACCTTTTATAATCGCTCACAGGGTAGAATGGTACAATTTATTGCCCCTAATGAGCTGTGGATGATATTCATGCTGGTGGCTGAATCTACTTGTAAGTGATAGGAGGAGTGGAAATTTCAAAATTCTCACCATAAAAAGATGAGAATTCTCTTGTAGACTTTCTAGAGATGTAATTATTGTATGTTTACGAACCCTTCTTCATAAGACAGGATGTATGACATTTCAATAGCTTAAAAAGCAGGAATATTGAGCTATTGTGGAGATCCATGCTGCACCTTGTCAGGAGAGATCATAACTCTTCCTAGTTTATTATTCACCATTTGCATTCACACTTGTATCCAACTGTCTCTCAGAAGATTGGCTGAGCTCCCTTACTCTAATATATTATACCAAGTTAAAACAAACAATAATGATGAGATTACTGTCTAGCCCAGCTCTGGAACAATGTTGAACCAAGAATCCATGAGTTCATCAGAACATGATTGACAACATAAATTCCTTAGATTGCCTTTCCCTTCTTACACTGACGAGGACTTGAACGGAAGAATTATTTGTAGTCCTATTCTAAGATGGGTGTTTAATGGTAACCATGCCCTAGCAAGTCTATATTCTTCCCAATCTTTCCTCTACCAGCCTTATAAAATTGCTTAAATTCTGCCTTCTTATTTTGATTATTTAAAAGCCTTGTTTCCCATTATAATTTATCTTACAGCTACATGTCTCTTGTAGAATTTGCTGTATGCTGAAAACAAAGATCTAACCACTGCTTTGGGTTCCGTAAGTACTATCGACTGCCTATACTGGTTTTTATCCAAATTGCTTTCCATCAATGAAGGCACACTACTACCCAGAATGCCTAAAAATGATACTATTTAATCAAAATAGCTGCATTTTCTATTACCATGTTTGTAATTACAGCTATAGTTCAATCATTGGGGACTTCCTCTTAGTTCAGAGATCATTCTATCTCAGCTTACATTTTTTATTTCATATTTAAGTGTATGATGCTCAAAAGTTTTTAATTCCTGTCTTACCACTCTACACCGTATCTTCTTTATAAAATTTGTTTTCTTTGAAGAATGAAAACACTGAAATATTACACGCAATAATTCCACATTGGCAAATCTACTTGCATACCTAACAGTAATGTCATCGTCAAACAACACACGCCCGGTGTGTTTGGTACTTGATAAAAACATTTACTTATTGCCACTTCCATTTCCCTTACACCACTACTACCTAGCATATCCAATTGAATTATGCTGGCTAAGTGAACATCGCCTGCATCACTTGACTACTGATATCACAGATATCCCTAGCCAGTTGAATGGATGTTAGCCTAGTCTAGATGCTGTTGATTGCTGGGCACACTGAATAACACTTGATTCTCTGAGTGAACAGTTAAGCAAGGCATCTTTCAAAATAACTTTCCAGTTAGGAATAAGAATGATGAAAACTAATATAAAAATTCAGGAAGAGCTGCCTTGAATAAGGATGCAACTGCATTATGTTGTCAAGTACCAACTATAGTGATGGCAAAAGACTGAATGGTAATTTAGAACATGTAAAAGAGAGGGCCACCAAGGAAAATCCTGAAAATTTGGCGACCAACAGAAAATAGGTCAATAAGAAATGATCAGCATTTAGGATAATTCAGCGAGACTTAAATATATCCTATGGAAGGACTGGACAAATTGAAGAAACCTTTGCTTGATGAAAAAATGAAGAAAGAAAAAAACAAACAAAAACTGGTTGCTTCAAATTTTGAAATCTGGACCCTCCATTTGGACTATTACCAGTACTTAATCTACAAATATACCAAAAAGGACTGTGGTGTTAATATACGCAGCAAGTTTTCAGACATTGTGAGGAGATTGGTACAAATTTCTATAACAAAAAAGTACTAAGGGCTAAAATTCAGAGTCTCAGAATTAAAAGGGGCTACCAGGATCATGTATTATGAATACATCACAAACAATGCAACAGAAACTATGACCACATAAAAATAAGAACGAGTACATAAGGAAATCCTCTTCACGCTATTCTGTGAATATTCCTGACATTTTAACTTAAGAATTTGTATCAGGCTGTCAGTTCTATAAAATGTTACTATACAGCTGGGAATGCCCACAAGATAACTTCAAAACAATAAACCTTTTTTCAGTCAAGTTATGAAGTGTATGGCTGCCTTCCACACTGATTAGTTGAGAGGGCTCAAAATAATATTTATCTACCAGTATCCAGTGCGGAAGAGTTTTGGATAACTTTAGAATGGACTGTTTTGTCAGGCTAATCCTAGGATTCTTCTGTTTGGGTGGGTAAAACTTGGGCTTCCTTAAAATTCATGGAAGAAACTAGCATTTAAATTTTATCAGATTTTTCACAGTACTAATGACGAATCTAAGACTTTCTATCCATACAGGGTGATCGAGAAGTACCTTTACATGTTATAGCATAGGGTAATAAATTTAGACATGTATTATAAATATTTATTATTAACATTATTTACATATTGTTGAGATAACAATTTCCCGCCGTGAGCAGAGTCTCGCACTTGACACGTTCACTTCGGTTAGCGTGGGAAAGTCGTGTCACGTGGTTCGCTGCGTAGCTCACTGCGCAGTTGCTGCCTTCAGTCGAAAGAGTTCAACCATGATTGATACAAGTGTTTTCACTGTTGAGTAGTGTTTGGTGGCTTCTGTTTGGGTTCACGAACGTCAGAATTCCAAGAAGACAATGTCAGACATTTTGAAGGACTGCGCTGTGAGGTTTGGAAAACCACCGCCATCATGACCAACGTTATTCGCGTGGGAGAAGAAAACCTTTGTGACGGGAAGTGTGGAAGGCCTACGACTCGTATCGAAACTTGTGCCGCTGTGGCGGAATCGATTGATCGCCGGTGAAGTCAACCTGTAAGCGGTCTGCGGAATTAGGCGTCCTGCGATCGACGATGAAAGACCATATGCGCCAAGACTTGAAACTTTCACGTTTTCGGCCATCCTCAGTGAACGAGTTGAGTGATCGTGACTTGGAGCAACGTCCCGGATGTTATGCTTTGGGGCAGGGTTATTGGCAGACCATCTGCTTGGACCTCATTTCTTCGATGGTCCTGTGAAACAGCACAGCTACCTGCAAATGATTAACATGTGGTTGCTTCCACAATAAGGGCTAAAGGTATAAGTGACACTGTGACACTTCAACAAGATGGTGCTCCACCACATTTTGCTGCAAGTGTCCCCAACCGGCTAAATGAACTTTTTCCCAACCTCTGGATTGGGCGTAGATCACGAGACCTTCCAGCACCACTGCCATGGCCTCCACGGAGCCCAGACCTCAGTACGCCGGACAATGCACTATGGGGACTAATAAAAGGACACGTTTGTAAACGACGATATGTAAACAACGATCAACTGAAAGATGGAGTTCACATGCCATTTGAAACTATCACTATGCTGCAGCGGAAACATACAAGAACATGGCGACGGATCAATGTCTGCTTCGAACATGGAGGAATAATTACTGACGTTGATCGATGAATGGAATTGTTAATTGTAACCAGATATTGTTTACTCCAAATAAATGTTGAAATAAAAAAATCCTGTTTTTGTGGTGGCCGAGAGCGCTAACGCGCTACCTCGTTGGTATCGGGAGAGCGTGGGTTCGAATCCCACCTCGGCCGTCCAGAAAATGGTTTTCGTGGTTACCCATTTTCACCACCAGGCAAATGCCGGGACGGTACCTTTCAATAGGTCCACGGCCGATTTCCTTCCAATATCCCTTCCCAGACCCGTCCTGAGAAGAAAAGTACATGGCCATTGGCTGCATTAATAAAATTATTATTATTATTATTATTAATAACAATGTTTCCATGTCTAACTGTCCTATTCTATAACATGTAAAGGGACTTCTCGACCACCCTGTAGGTTAAGAGTACTACACAAGGAATGAAGTTAATGTTTAGAAAATAACGATGGAAAAGTGGCTATCTGATCATATATGGTATGAAGAATATCACAGGCAATCAAAATCACTTATGTTTAGCATCAGGTTGCAATGAAAGTTCATGGCCTCAACCTTGTCCCTTAAATACATTGCGCAAAGTATTTGCTGGAAAGCAGTAGGCTACTATTGTTGTCTAACAAGTTAAAGACAAATAACTTTCTGTGGAAATTATAAAAGCATGTATTATTATTATGGGCTATGAAAGATGGTATATTATTATCGGCTTTCACGACCAAGGAATTAAAACTCAGCTGAGTTTCAATTTAGCCTATGTTTCAGAATTCTAACAAACAGGGTGGTGCTAAAGTCATTCTCCTAACTTAATATGCAACCATTAAGACAAAGACTGTTCGAAGTGTTTGACGTCTTACTCAACATATTTCACATGGAATCCCATCTACTCAATGTGTTATCCAACAAGTTGCAAACATTTAATCCAAAGTGAGGGTGGAGCTCCATCTTGTTGCTCTGTGAAATGCTGCATGTGGTTGTTTTCCAGCTTAAGCAAGGTCTGTAGTATTTTTAAATAAGCTACTGAAATAACTGTTTCTTGATATTAAAAAAATGTGGATGGGGTTTGGGGGGTGTTGGCTTCCATGAATTTGATACTTTAAATTCCTCTCCAGGCAACAAGACCTGGGACATGGCAGTTTGTGTTCAGGCCAAACCTAATTTTAGCGATTAACACATCGATCCATTTAATGTGAAAAATCTATTCACAAAAGATTTGGATCTACTTTGTTACAGATTACATACAACTTCCAGAACTTCGAGTCCCCTGTTAATCATCTTCATACAATATGTGAAGTCGTCGTCGGCTGTAACACGATTCCGAGTAAACATACTTCTTCCTGCATAGAACTTTTCAGACCAGCTTGTGGATGTGCTTCTGATAATATGTGAAGTGATTTAGGGCAGAAAGGCATCAATATTATATAATTGGGATTCTCTGCAGGCTCCTTAGATATACCTAACTGAGCAGATGCCTTCTTCATTTATGAAGATTTGCTACAAATGCTTTAGCAACCAATACTACATTTTCTTCATTATGATCACTACTTGACCGACCAGATCTTATCGCCTCTTTAATGATTCCCGTTCTTTCAAATTTGAGGTTAAGTTTTCGCAAATTGCACTAACGGTATGATTCTGAAAGTCTCTTTGTTATATTGAAGCATGTAAATTCTTTATTCATTAGTAAACTTATGTGCCATTGCAAAGAATGCTAAAGAACACAGTTTCTACTCGATAACAACAGCTGGCTCACGACTGACCCAGAAAAATGAGTGACTTTAAGCATGTTGCCAACCACTGTTACTGAATCAAACATAAGTCTAAGCATGTATTGTCTTCCTATTAATTGTTGCAATGAGGAAATGGACTTGTGCACCAACTTGTATAAAGAAACCCCATGGAAAAATGGATATCCCATTTATCTCCTACCACGATCACTCATTTCTGCAGCCTCAAAGGCAGTGGAGAGTGTAATAAAAAAAGGGCATATTTTAAGAGAATCTTCTGAATTATATACCATGACCATATGACAACGAATGCTCTAAATGAGAGAGGGGGGACTTATGGGGGTATAGTACCAGAAGTTCTTTCTAGCGATGCCAGTTCTAACAGAGCCATCAACAGGGTGACCAGATATGCTCCACATCCAAATTGCAGTCTTGAGAATGCATTCCTGGGCAGAACAAACAAGTTTAAACATAACTTAGAACATCTAAAAATAGTCTACTGCATAATGGAAAAATTCTCTAAAAGGTACATCTTAGCGCTTACATTATACAGACATGATGGGAACATTCTTTACAGAATCAATACACAAAATTAAAAATATAACTTATGATGCCATATTGGTATGCAAGATGATATAAATGCAAGGGATTTCATCACCATGATGTGTGAAAATTACAAAGCTAAAAGTTTCTGAACAAGACTGAAAACTACTGGGATGCTAAGCGAATCATAACCAAATTTTCATGATGTGTCAAACTTTTTCTCTGGCGGGCAACAGCATAAAACCACGAGAATGAATTATGCGGAATCAGTTGCACAAGTCCGGAACGATGAAGTGCAAAAGTAAATTTAACATGAATGCAAACAAATGAGGACTCTTATGAGAAAACTTGCCAATGGTTTCCACAGGTAGCAAATATTTCAGAACTCGCTGGCAGATGAGCCCTCTGACCAGCTGTGAATCATGGATATATACATAAAAATCCTTAAAATGGCATTATCCTATAATTCTCATCTTACTAAATACTTGGGAGGCGTCGAAATTTGTTAGTTAACATCTGTTGGCCCTGCACTTACAGGTAGCATTAGGACAAGCAATATCACTCTTCCTGAATACCAAACTTTCTAATAAACTCTTTGAATTATAATGAGCAAGAATATTAATATGCTTAAAAGAAAAAATAAAGAAATAAAAATTTGAGAAGCATGAATTTCCCCCTATGTGAGATCACAAATTCTGGTCACCCTATCTCAGTGTGCACCACACGACTGCTTTAGCAGTCGCCGGGAATACCTTGCTGGAGACTGCTCACAAGCTCCTGTGCTCTTGGGATGGGAGGCTCAACCGCAAAGGAAATGGGATGGCATACCAATACTTAATATGTATTACCTTCTATTTTGAACTTGAAACAAGGACTGGAGAAAGAAGACACTTAATGTTACTGTTTTTAACTGATAAGGACAGCTTTGTACCAAGCTTCGCTGCTGCCAACGTTTCGTCGCTGAACGTATTGTGACAATATGGTATGAAAACAGAATATAACTTTAAACCAAAAGTGCACTCAGACATGTCAGTGCATAAAATTGATCATAATTCAATTTGTTTTTCCTCATAATGCTGAAAATTCTTTCAGTTAAAGTTTAAAAACCCTCTCTTAACAAATCTGTGAGAAGAGCAATAAGTTTTGTTAGGAAAATGTATTGCAGGAGCTTCTTGTTGAATAAGTACATTAATGGAATATAAAACAGGAAGGATATTACTGAAGAACAGACAGGTCAGTTTACAAGTAGGATTTGCCATCGGCAATTTAATGTTAAGAAACTACATTGAAAGAATAAAACTATTGTTTTCATCACAGAAAATATGCTCCAAAGAATCAAATTGGCCAATTACCCAATTGACAAAATCTAAAAGAGACAACCAACAATTGCTCAATTATTTCAGAATCCTGAGAGATTTGAAGAGCTTCCAGAAAATGGTGTAACTGTATCAAAAACTATTCAACAGTAAGGTCCAAGAATTGAACTTAATGAGCTTAAGTTATTTTAGAGCAGCAACATGGCAAGAACAACCTTGCAGAAGTATGAAGAGTTTAATTTTTCTTATGAACATAACCCTTTCACATGGTCCACCATGGTGTTTGCATTATCACAAAAAGGGCACAAAATTTCCTCATGGTATGCACTTCTTAGTGAATACATTTTTCAACACATTAAAAATGGCTTCCCCAGGATTAACAGTCTATTTCAACAATGATAGCATTGCACGCATTTGTCCTTGTTCGTTATCATAATACGAAACGGGTATAATTTAACAGAACCGGTTTTGTACTACCATCTGTGGCCAAAGCAAATGGTATTTGTATTTCTGAATTACTTTTTACCATGCTCCTACATTAGCATCCACCAATCACAGTGTAGTCAATCTCAAACTACAAGAGTTTCAGAGATACAGAAACCAACACCAAGCAACAAGGCAAGTTGAATCAGGTAGTAACATAACTTGGCGGGTACTGTCCGACGTTAACACAAAATGGAGAAAGGTCGATATTTAAATTACGCACCAAAAACTGACACCAATAGATAAATCAATCTTGAATATATCAAAACTACGAACTTGTATGCACGGCCACAAATTCAAACTATTCAAATTTGACATTTTCCATTATGAATGTGCGGCATCCGTTATCCCATAAGAGGTTAATAATTATGGACAACCCATAATGGTTGGCATCTCTGCTCTAGTATCACTTATATTTCCATCTTGCTGAATCTTAACTTAGGGAAACTAGACAAACTACTCTATAAATTGAAGCTGAAGTTTCTGCATGTGCTGCATTATAATCAACACTTCAAGAATGAACACACACACATCATCTTTCTGGCATAAAGTGTGCAATGTTCCTTGATCTTACATGTCCATCCACAACAAACCATCTCTTCATGTGGGTTAACCCCACAGATGAATACAAAATCTACTAGGGCATCAGCTTTTCCTATTTTGTCAACCAGTCTGGCAACCGTTGCCACAATCTCACCTCCTTACCCTGTCTTGGCTCAGAGCTCGGGGAATACTTACCAGACTGCTTCCTTAAGGCTAAAACCATTCACTCGAGACCACAACCATACTTACAAGAAGAACCAACAAGTGAAAAGAGCAACTTTCACCTGATAGATCTACAACAACTGCTAGTAATATTGTCAGACGTATTCTCAGAAGATACACACAGTTGAACATATTGGGAAACACTTGAACCTCTAAACAAAGCTGTGGGACGAAACTTACATAGTGAAATGTTTGAAAAAGGTTGAGTGAGGATGGGTTACGTGAGCATCACTGCACAAGACATTACCTCAAGGCCCTCATAACAGAGTAGCAGCCTCCTTTAATAATGCTATGTTTCGCCAACAAAATCATAAGGAAAGGTCTTGTTGACTCGCAAAGTATAAGGTTCAGTATTTTCGCAGTTTGAGCCGAGAAGTGAAAAACTTCGGAAGTTGAAAGTGCTGTAACATACAGGTAGTGTTTACTCCGTCCTGTATTACGGTTGCTAGATGCTGAACAATGCCTAGTACTCTTATCATTGAAATAACTTCTGAATTATAGATCGAGTGGGCTAGTTGGTAAAAAACAAACACTGCAATTATATGTAAATTACAGTATTGTCCCTGTGTATAAGCAGTTTTCAAAAATGTGCCCAAGAGTAGATAAGAATAATTTATACTGAAAATACCAATAATATGAATTCTCTTATTGTCATCTTCAATTAATTGAAGACAACTGTGAGTTATGGTTTTAAGCAGCTGGTGAGTTTCTACAATCACAATTAATTTTGAAATGGGGGCATATTTTTTTTAAAGAAACATTTAAGAGTTCAATTATGGCTCACATTCTCCCACATATAGTAAAATTCATTGTTGAGGCATACAAGAGTCTTCTTGGTAACAATCATGCTCTGAACCTACTCGGACTAAAATTTCGCCTTATTCAGGCTGGCACTTTAGCATTTCAGTGTCAAGATATGAACAAGCAAGTTTTATGAATAATAATTTCATACCTGCATTTTTTTCAGTTATTATTGTATTGATTGTAATATTCTTTAATGGAACAAAGGTCATTTTACTGATAAACTAATATGGGAAAGTTCCAGGAACTTCCTCCTAGTAAAATAGCATTTGTAAAGGGACTACTGTTACACAGCAATCTGATACGAGATATAGCAGTCATTAGACTTCTGTGAGTCACATTTTAATTCAGAACTTAATATCGAGTGGGCTAGTTGGTAAAAAACAAACACTGCAATTATATGTAAATTACAGTATTGTCCCTGTGTACAGGCAGTTTTCAAAAATGTGCCCAAGAGTAGATAAGAATAATTTATACTGAAAATACCAATAATATGAATTCTCTTATTGTCATCTTCAATTAATTGAAGACAACTGTGAATTATGGTTTTAAGCAGCTGGTGAGTTTCTACAATCACAATCACAAGTGTAATAAATAGGCAAGGCACTCTGTAAATTAAAATTATTACTTCAACACAGAAATGATGTTCTACAATATATCACCAGGGTCATAAAAATTATTGACAACATGTGAAAGAGCAAACAAATAAAGCATAAGTATGAGAAGTTCCACCATAACCAGCTAAGAAGATTCAAATTTATATGTATTCAGAATTCACAAAAGAGAGGACAAAATCTAAAAGCAAAGTATACGAAATGACAGCTGATTTCAAACCATAATGAGTTTAAAGGTTCAATGTGCTGTAGAATATTGCGAGAGTTGAACACTAGACTAATTCAACGATGTGTAAATCGAAACCCCCACAAACATACATAACCAAACACACTCTCCGCCCTACGTGGTCCGTTCTATGCACACAATGCTACTAAACATACCTGAATGTAAGACAAGGGTGAGTTTTGAGAGACATCTGGAGAGAGACAACTCATAAACTTCAGTTTGCTAAACTTCACACATTTTCCAATATTTACTTGCATTTACAGTATATCTAAGCCATTTTCCTTCGCCAACCTTAGAAAAAGTGTGTGCTCAGATATATATGATTTGATGTGTATTTCACTTTTTCAAGGTTAGTTTTAGGAGCATTCCTCAATATGGCTACTATGAAGTTCAAATCTGCCACCATCTACACAAAGGGTGTATACTTGGTTTCTCTTCGACGACGCATTGAGAATTATCAACCATATTCAAGAAAAACCATCAAGTTCAGTGACAAACTCACCGTAAAAGTACATTTTCAGTTGAGAAATACGTATAAAGTCATTAGATCCCAATTAAAATAATAGAAAATGTATAAAATATTGTTACTGAAATAAATATTCAAGTTGCTCGACTTGATGGTGTTATCACTACATTGGTAACTCTGGATATGATGCTTGGAAAGAAATTAACCATATCACGCCTGAATTGTTGAATTCAATTTATTTTCAAACAAGATCATTTAGTCCAAAGATCGCTCATGTTTATCAATGTCAGAAATATGCAGTTCTTGACAATCGGGGTTCATTTAACGTTTTAATAACCCAGCAAGTTTTTTGAACTGAAAGTTTCACTTCCAAGCGATTATTTATAGGTCACATTTGCTATACTAATATTGCAGCTTGGTGCTTTTACATATGAACCTGTAGAGGGAGCCGCTTCTTGACCATCGCCTGTTCTCTTGAAACTAATCTCTCGCAAGAATATGCCAACAAACAGATGAGACATTATAACCTTAAAATGTGCTGGAAGTGATAACATCAATTAACTTAAGGTTCCATGCCTCCAATCTCATGGAATGGACATCGATATTATTCTGCAAATATGTTAAGGTTCATCAACAGATGTTCAACAAATTGCTTCATACAGTATGGTAACAGGATAATGTTGCAAGTCACTGAGGCTGGACTCAAAATACTTCTGATAAGTGCTTGTTTTACGCAAACGATGTTACTTCTGTGCATGCTATAGGGAAAGCCATACATGATATGAGATTTATTAGGCTACATTCTTTCTTTCAACTTTTAGTGGTAGTCATATTATCAGTCACAAACCCAACGCCAGTGACAATGCAGATTAAGGGCATATTGAAACAATATTTCATACCAAATATGAGCTGCTACTAAGTTATAGATACTATCCGACGTAAAAACGTCGAACTCTGAGAAATTACCTAGTCTTACATTTGGGTATATACAGTAATAGGAGGGCATCGACACTGAAAGATAATACATGATATACCATGGGCTACCTTATTGCAATTTATTGGTGCAAAATACTACAGAAAATGAAAGCATCGAAATACCAGACGTGAATTGTGGGACAGAAACAAATCTACTTACCGAGAGAATAACAAATTGTCGTGTGGATGCAAGACTAAGTGAGCAACAATGCAGTTCCTTTCCACTAACTACTATGTGGCTGGTTGCCTACTTCTACTGATATGTGCTCATATATATAGATCAGATGATTTTGATCAACTCATTTTATGCAGCTTGACGATTGGTCTGGTGTACTTGGGTGTGTCTGAAGTGACTAGTCAGGATTTTAATCTATGATCTCCAGACATTTAGCTGCCCATTGCAGGCTAACATTATACTTAAGACCCACTTGCCTCACCATATGGCCACATGAAGTCGCCTCCGTGGTGTGATCAGCATGCTTAGCTGCCACCCGAGGTCTGAGATTCGATTCCCGGCTCTGCCACGAAATTTGAAAAGTTGTATGAGGACGGGAACGGGGTCTACTAAGCCTCGGGTAGTCCAAATGAATAGGGGGGTTCGATTCCCACCTCAGCCATCCTCGAAGTGTTTTTTGCCGGAATAGTACCTAACTTAAGGCCACCGCTGCCTCCTTCCCTCCTCCTTGTCTCTCCCTCCCAATCTTTCCATCCGCCCATAAGGACCCTGTTCGCTTTGCAGGGGAGACCGCCTGGACGAAGTGATAGTCACACTCCCCAGTTGTA
Source organism: Meconema thalassinum (assembly GCA_946902985.2). Classification (NCBI taxonomy): domain Eukaryota; kingdom Metazoa; phylum Arthropoda; class Insecta; order Orthoptera; family Tettigoniidae; genus Meconema; species Meconema thalassinum. The sequence goes on from OX336390.1 coordinate 349,195,320, forward strand.
TCCCCAACTCAAGAGTTGTTGATATTGAGGTTTTAAGGGGCGGAACTACGAAGTCATCTGACCCTCTTAACACAGACTAATGTATACAAATTTGAAATGGAATTAAAAATTTAGAGGTTGGCACCTACATTTGAAAAGACCGAAAATTATTAAAACAAAAATTTAAATAAAACTAATAATATTATTATAATAAACAAAATTGAGAATTCAAAAAAGAACAAGTCTTTGAGTCAATGTACACTGGAAAATTTAGATCTGGCCCTAACCCACTCTCACTTATAAAGCGGATGACGAGATCAGCAGCCACCGCGTCATCGGCTAATAGAAGTTTGAGTGTCATCTGCAAACCAAGATTTCTTCGTAAGTCTGCAAGATCCACACACTCAGTGAAAATATGGGCCACGGTGAAAACGGCTTCACAGGTACAAAGTGGGGGGTCTTCCCATCTCATTAGGTACGAGTGGGTGGATCTTGTATGACCTATCCTTAGCCTACACAAAATGACGGACTCCCTCCTTGACCAGAAAGAGCTCCGCCACACGTGAGTAGTTCCCTTTCTCGCTCTCAGTTTACTGGGCATTGGGGTCAGCTAACCACTGACTCTCTTGTCGGCATAACTGAGAACGAATATATCTAGCGGGTACCTCCATTGGTCGAGGTGGTAGTGATACCGCCTCTTTTGCAGCTTGATCCGCTAACGCATTTCCCGCAATTTGCATGTGACTTGGAAGCCACAGAAAGGTGATTCGAGTGCAGGGTGCACAACCAGGCTAGTATGTCGTGGATTCGCTGAACTAGGAGATGTTGCGGGAAACATGTAGCAAATGACTGCAACGAACTCAAAGAGTCAGTACACACGAGAAAGCGGATTCGTGCAACCTGTAGTGCAAACTGCAGAGCTTCATAGATGGCAACGAGCTCACACACTAGAGGCTTCAGGCAAAGAGATTTTGCACAACCCACCTTCTAACCATCCGTGTAGAATGCCAGCATCTGGAAATTGGTGAACCATGCTGTGGAACTGCCTCCGTTAAACGGAGGCATCAGTGTTCGCCTTAGGACCTTGGAAGTGCGTTGGCGACCAAAAAGGGAGGGAATGGAAAGGAACAGCATTGTACCTTATAAGGTCTTGCACTGCCCACCAGCAATGTCATACATTAAAAGAAAATATTTAATGGCACAGTTTATGGTAGGCATCCGTATTTCATGCTTCATGTAGGAACAAAAATTGCCATATTTGAGTAATCTTGGAACATAGCTTAATGACCTGTCCCGGCATGCATTGGAAATATTTTCAGAACTAGCAATTATTAAAATTCATGTAACTCTGCCCTTTACATTAGTGTTTTTGAGAGGTGAGCAGTATCTACAGGATGGTTTATATGGCCTGATTGATCCTCTTCCTGATGCCAATGAATGAAGATCAAAGAAACTCGACAAGAAGTTATGCTTGTTATGACTCATATCTATAGTAATAATGGTAGTAAGAGTTTATGAAATGACAAGACCTTCAACTACAGACATACGGTACAACTTTTTTCATTTGTATGTGTGGGGGGGTTAGTTTAGTTAATTTGGAATCCGTAATTCAAAGTTCTCCTCTTCTGTCCCAATCACTTTCAATTTTCGAGGTTTTACTGTAAGCGAACATCAATAAAATAATAATACCCCTGGCCCTACAGCCCATTAAGGGCCTAGGCCTACCAAGCCATGCACTGCCCAGCCATTTTGCCTGCAGATATTGGAGTGACGTGAGGTCAGCGCATTGGATCTCCTCGGTCGTTATTCTTGGTTTTAATGACCGGGGTGCTGCCTCACTGTCAGACAGCTACTCAATTCTCCTCACGAGGCTGAGTACACACCATTCTAGCCCTCACTGAGTTTCTAAAATCTCCGACAAGAGTGGGGAATCGAACCCGGGGCCTCCGATTGAGAGGCAGGCGCACTACCCCAACACCACGGGGCCGGCCGTGAATATTTCATCTTAAATTCAAATTGACATTGATTTACTGAAGTTTCTGATTCAACATAAAAATACACAAGAGTTGAATGAGTAACTCGAGAATGCAGGGAGTAAATTTGGCCAACCTGGTTGTATCATAGCTGTAAGTTGGATGATTTGTCAAAACCCAGAATAATATAATGTTTAAGTTGTTTGGTTTAAAAGGAATTCAGTATTTTGGATTATCCCTGAAGGACGGATGTTGATGACCTGAAATCACCATTATATAAAAAGGTAAAATAAATTGGGTCATTATGATTAAAAATATTTAAAATTATCTGAGCAAATCAAAGTAAAGAATTTATACTAGGGTGGTCATATAAAACACATAAATTTCCTTTTAATTTCCTTGATGTTCCAGCCATTAAAAACCCAATAACCAACTAGTTTTATTGTAAAGAAATAAATACATTTCCAGTTAATGAATCCATAACTAGGAAAGGGAAAATGTCATTCTTACATAACACTGACTGAGCAAATGTCATGGGATAGTGGAGCACTGATGTACAGGTGTCTCGTCTGCGTACCACATGACCCCTGTGCCGGCAGCAGTTGTATAGGGGACCCTGTGAGAAGTAGTTGTGCACGTGATAGGTGTAACACGCAATGTCGTCGTGAACTGACACCGTTCGAATGGGGTAAGGCGGTTGCTGCCTGACCGATGGGAAGTGCGATTTCAGCTGAGGTGCGGGAATTTGGCTTCACACGGTCGACCGTGTATGTCGAGGATGCATACCTGCCAACTTTCAAAAAGAGCTTTCAGTAAAACTCGCACGCGACAAAAAATGTAACAAATTGAAACAATAATCCTCCTAGGCTATAAAATACAGCAATCCTTGCTTTAAACAGGATATTTCAATGAAATCTTACCTACTTACATCATACGCCAATTATTTGAAGACGAGCATGACCCTCAAGAAGCGGGAGGGGTGAATTTTGGTTTCGAGCATAGATATAACAGGACTTCCTTGAAATAATATACCTAGGTAATACACTTAACACTCACTGGCAATTACTTGCTCTTTTAAATTCATAGCTGTGGCTTTTTTAGCTTCCTGCAAAAGCCTGGAGGAAAGGTACTAGAGCTCGAGCCAGGCGGGAAAGCGGTGCGCAGAACACAACGCTACCATTACGTCATGCCTCACTTCCATCGCACCAATCACAGTCAGTCTGTCTTGAGAATCTGAGCTAGTGTGTTGTCAGGAAAGCTAAGTGCAAAGCAGCGTGAAGGAGACGGGCTCGATGAGGTGTTGTCATACCGCAGGAACTCATGGCAGCAGCCTGCGGTGTGGGGCTCGGCATGGTGGACCTGTTGCAACAGTGGAAATGTATCTCTGTCTCTCTCTGCGCAAATCCCTTAGAGCCGGCCGCCTTCCGAGCTGACGCGAGCTCTAGCATAACAGGGACCAGAACTCCTGGTCTTCACTATAGAAATAGACTCATGACAAAATTCATGTATTTTCTTCACTTCGGAAAATTAAGAGTTCAACTGCATTAATATAAAACACTGCAGTAACTGATGACATAAGGGTCTGTTGTGGCTTGCTTTGCTTTCTTCAGAAAGTCAATAGAATGTGTGTTTGTATAACATGATCAGAACCTCTCGTCTTCAAAATAGAAATGGCTTCCATAGTTCCATTGGACATCGATGACCTGAACTGTGTCATGTTCTTAATCAGTCTAAAAATTCGTTCACATTCCGTCTTCACAGTCAAGTACGAAGAAATATCAAGATGTTACACGATCGGCGCTGGTCTCAGCTGTTTACAAGATTCCCGTAGTTATCACGATAGAACACAGAGAAAAATCGTGATTTACAGAATCGGTGCAACTTTTAGTCGTTCGACGAGATTTACATTGTCCTCGAGATAAGCACGGGAAAACGTAGCATTATTACGCAATGGGTACCGCTTCCTGTCCGTATGACAAGAATCCAGTTATCATCGAATGCGGAGAAATATCACGATGTATAGCAATCGCTCTCGACCGTTTTACAAGATTCACATTGTCCTCACGGTTGTGCACTGAGAACGCGATAGTGAGCAATCGTCGCAGCACCCGGCCGTTCAACGATTCTCTCTTAGTGTACCATTTAAAGTCGGGTCTGCCTGTATTTGTCCTGGCAGAATGGCGGAGGCTGGGCATGGTTAAAATTTACGACCAGTTATGCTGTAGTTGGGAAGTCACGGTGGATCACGAGGAGGAATGAGTATCGAGATGCTAAGTAGTCATTTTTAAGTGGATTGATACACTTCTCGCTCCCCGTACACTTAAGTATACGGTCATGGGAAAAGTCGCAAGTAGATTTCGGAATGTTTCGCGATGGGTGCCCAATCAACTTTGACAGGATTCCCATAGTCCTCGTGATCACAAGTTCGTGATCGGGCACGGGTTTTATGCTTTATGTAACTAGTGTCGATCTAGGTCCGTTTGACGCGATTCCTGCAAGCAAGACGTGCGGTTAGCTGTTAGTCTTGAGGATGTGATTCTGGAGGATGTACGTTTGAAGAAACTATCGAATTTTACAAATTATTCCGAGAGGATTGCACGAATAATACAAGAGGGCACATTTTCTTTCGAATTGGAATCACGAATTAGCCTATCCAAGTTTTCGAGATAACCGGTTAGATTATATATCCGATGGAACCGAAGTTCGAAGATACTGTAAATGTATTTCGAAGATTTTTCGTGACTTTTTTCGAAACTATATCATTTAGCAAGATTGCGACATAAAATTATTTCACGTTATTTCTGGACTTATATTTGGAATAGTATCCAAATTTAGAGGTCAATAACCGAAACGAGAGGTTTCTGTTGTGAATCGAAAGTTTTCGCTAATAAACGTGTCGCAAAAGGTAAGGTTTTCTAATAAAACAGAAAAATATTTCACAGAAAACTAAAACTGTTCTTGATGTCGAAAACATACGTTGAACCAATTTATACCTCTCAAGGTATCCTCAGTATGCATTTCCTTGAGGGCTGGCATGGAGAAATATAACATACGCAATCGGCACCGCTTGCGTGAAACTGGCTCCATCACAATCTGTGAGTCAAATGGCGCGAGTTGAAAGAATTTACACCGACCTCAGCGAATTTTCGTTACCTCCAAATATCCAGACAAAAATGAGCTACTTTTCGTTACCGGTCGACATCCTGATAATTCACATGTTATTCCGTAACTACAACACGACCTACACCTTGTTATTCGTGGTTAAGAGGAAAAGAACTATTACTTATACAGAACGGTAAAGATTATCAAACTAATCAACGCATTAAAGAATAAGCAAACGGTTATCCCAGATCTTTCATTCAACACAACCAAATCAATATCGATCGATTAGGATTCAGGCCTCATCTTGTTGCAACCATTCTGATTGCAAGGCTCAGCTCTTTTGGGTTGGGAATATGGCGCTTGCTGGGAGGGCAGTTTGCATCTCTGTGTGGCATGGCCAATGAAGTTAGATGTTTTGTATACGGTAGTTTCTTTTATATGTTCCTTTTTTGATGCTGTTTTGTTTTTAGATATATCTATGTCTATTCTTGTTAAAGTCCATACTGCTAGATTTTGTATTAGAGTATCTGTCCGTTTTATCTTTGGAGATAGGGTATTGTTCCATGTTAGTATCTGTTGAGATGTTTATTGTGTTTATGGTCTTGGAAGTAGATAAGGTTTTGTGTGAAAAGATCCTGAGAAGTGAAGTGTTAGTGATTGATGCTTAGTGTTAAATACTAGAAGAATAAAATGGAGAAAGATGTTATTTTTAAAAGAAAACTCCCTAATTGTGAAATAACAACCACGCCCCGATAACCCAGAAAGAAGTATGTACGGTTACATTGTATTCCCAGTCGAAGACTAACGATCTGGTGAATCTAGTTCAGAGTGATGTATCGAATGTGTGCTGGTCACACAGCACATATTGTCGGCATGCGAAAGCTTGTTCTGGCGTGAATTTTAAAAAAGATCTTAGTACGTAAATCCGTGAAATATTATAGTTCATCCGTAAAACACACTGCCTTTCCTGAAATTTTATGGAAGGACCATAAAAGTTGTCAGGTATGAGGATGTATTGTGAATGGTTGAATGTGGGTATCACCGTCCAAATCAGATGACGACCATCCGTTCAACCACCCTCGATGCACATTACCAGTAACATCTGAGACGGATTGTCAATAGTGACAGAAGGGCAACAGTGCAACAAATCACGGCTCAATTCAACAAGAGGCCGTGCTAGACACGTCTCCCAGTGGACACTCTGTAGGAACATAGGCTCCAAGGGGTATGGGAGCCAGAGCCATACACGCTATTAGGTGTCTATCCCATGACATATGCTGTCAGTATATACAAGTTCCAACGTTCGCCACTAGGGGTCAGTGACATCTGGTAGCCAAAGTTGGAACTACTTGAAATTGAACTTGCGGGGAGCCTACGGGCGTTCAATTAAAACACCCATCTACGGCCATTGGCTGCAATTCATATATCTATATATATAAAAATCAATGTAACGTGATAGTTTGTCTGTGGGTATGTATGTCTCCTATGCATTCATATACCATTCGTCCGATTGCGATGAAACTTGGGTGAGATGTTGAGTACACTCCAAGGAAGGTTTCTGACTTAGTAAATCCATTTTACAATACGTAGCGCACGCGTAGATTCAACAAATGAGCGACGATGCGCGAAGCATTTCAACAAAGTCCCGTATGTGTTCATATACCATTCGTCCGATAGCGATGAAACTTGGGTGAGATGTTGTGTACACTTACGTGAAGGTTTCAAAATTAGTGAATACATTTCACAGTAGATAGCGCACGAGTATATTCAACAAATGAGCGACGACACGCAAAGCGTTTCAACAAAGTCCCGTATATATTCATATACCATTCGTCCGATAGCTATCAAAATTGCGTAAAATGTTGTGTACACTGCAGGGAAATTTTCTGGCTTAGTACATCCACTTTACAATAGGCAGCGCACGAGTAGATTCAACAAATGAGCTACGACGCGCGAAGCATTTCAACAAAGTCACGTTTGCGTTCATATACCATTCGTCCGATAGCGATGAAACTAGCCTGAGATTTTGTGTGCACTCCAGGGAAGGTTTCTAGCTTAGTAAATCCCTTTAAAAACAGGGAGAGCACGAGTAGAATCAACAAATGAGCGACGATGCGCGAAGCGTTTCAACAAAGTCCCATGTAATTTCATATACCATTCATCCGATAGCGATGAAACTTGGGTGAGATGTTGTGTACACTCCAGGGAAGGTTTCTGGCTTAGTACATACATTTTACATTAGGTAGCGCACCAGTAGATTCAACAAATGAGCGATGACACGCGAAGCGTTTCAACAAAGTCCCGTATAAAGTCATATACCATTCGTCTGATAGTGATAAATGTTTGGTGAATTGTTGTGTACACTCCAGGAAAGGTTTCTGGCTAAGTAAATCCATTTTACAATACGAAGCGCACGTTTATGTTCAACAAATGAGTGACTACGCGCGAAGCGTTTCGACAACGTCCCGTATACGTTCACATACCATTCATCCGATTGCGATGAAACTTGGGTGAGATGTTGTGTACACTCCAGGGAAGGTTTCTGGCTGAGTACATCCATATTACAATATGTAGCGCAAGAGTAGAATCAACAAATGAGCGACGACACGCGAAGCGTTTCAACCAAGTTCCGTATGCATACATGTACCATTCGTCCGTAGCTATGAAACTTGGGTGAGATGTTGTGTACATGTCATGGAAAATTTCTGGCTTAGTAAATCCCCTATACAATATGCAGCGCACAAGTTGATTCAACAAATTGGGGACGACGCGCGAAGCGTTCCAACAAAGTCCCGTATAAGGTCATATACCACTCTGCCGTTAGCGGTAAAACTTGGGTGAAATATGGTGGACACTCCAAGGAAGGTTTCTGGCTTAGTAAATACATTTCACAGTAGGTAGCACACGAGTAGATTCGACAAATAAACGACGACACGCGGAGCGTTTCAATACAGTCCCCTATGTCTTCATATCCCATTAGTCCGATAGCGAAGAAACTTGGGTGAGATGTTGTGGACACTTACGTGACGGTTTCTAACTTAGTAAATACATTTTACAGTAGGCAGCGCACGAGTAGGTTCAACAAATGAGTGACGGAGTGCTAATCGTTTAAACAAAATCAGGTATGCGTTCATATACTATTCATCCGATTGCGATGAAACATTGATCAGTTATTGTGTACCCGCCAGGGAAGGGGACTTAGTAAATCCATTTCACAATAAGTAGCGCAAGAGTAGATGCAACAAATGGGTGACGACGCGCGAAACGTTTCAACAAAATCCCCTATTGCGTTCATATAACATTCTGCAATTGCGATGAAACCTTGATGAGTTATTGTGTACACGCCAGGGAAGGGCTTCGACTTAGTAATACATTTCTCAATAGGTAGCGCACGAGTAGATTCAACAAATGAGTGACAGCGCACGAATCGTTTAAACAAAACCCCCTATACGTGCATATACCATTCATCCGATTGCGATGAATCATTGATGAGTTATTGTGTACACGCCAGGGAAGGGTTTCGACTTAGTAAATCCATTTCACAATAGGTAGCGTACGAGTAGATTCAACAAATGAGTGACAGCGATGAAACTTTTGAAAATTGTTGTGCACGCTCCCACGAATGGTTCTAAATTAGAAAATCCATTTTACGATAGCTTAGAGGCAGTTAACATGTTGTGTATCCAAAAGCACTTCAAGAAACAGAATTTCAACGCCAACACTTTCTTTGATTGGCATTGCAACGCATGCCGGGTACAGCTTGTAATATACATAAGAAAAGGAATTCTTTCTTTGTTGGATGCTTCCAAGTACCACCTAAACCTCAAGCCTTATCCTACTTACGAATAAAAATAGTAGGCCTACTAATCATTTTACTCAGCAATTAAGGATATTAAAACATGTAGAAAATATGATGCAAAATGGCTTAAATATTCAAGGGATCAGTATATAAAGACCTAAAATTGTCAGAAAAGATAAGATAATTTATCAGGAAAGGGGAAAAAAGAAGAATTATTCTCCTTTGCCATAACGTAGGATGGATCTTTACACTACAGGCCATCGTTTAATTGTGAATAGAAGAGAGATTGACCTTCAAAAACATCCGACCTCAGATAATGAAGAGACCTTTTATCACTTGTCCCTGTTCAGTTAAAAACATCAGCATTTCAAAGCCATCACATTTTTAAAGAAGTTCCTAATAACCGCACATTTTCTGTAGTATTTGCAAAACTGGCTTCTCCTATGATCCATAAATCCATCTAGTTTGAATAATTGATACTACAGGACACTCATTTGAAGGTAAAACTTTGCTTAGGTGCACATGGTACTGAAGTAACAAGTATTAAAAACACTCCTGTAAGATAAAGGAACAGATGAATATAGCAAAACACAAATACTCAAACTACAGTTAATATCATTACCACACTATTTTTGATTACAAACTATTTCTTTTCTTTGGAGCAATCTTGATAAATCCAATGACATGAAAAGCATCTTGGAGCATTTAGAGCAGTCCACATTTTTCCTGCCAGTGTTCTCGCAATCACGTCTGTTTCAGAGAATACTGAACGATATGGACACTGAAATTTAACACATGGGCGGGTTTTGCTGCAAATATTTAACTGACAAAAGAGTGGATACAACAAGAGTTAAAGAGAAGGTTTTTTTCTGTTTGTGAAATTTCACTTTTAACCCCTATGCGGCCGAATTAAATTTTGACCTTTACTCTCAAAAGATTGAATTAAGCAGTGAAAAAAATAATTTTTATTCTTACATTCAAATAACTTTATTTTCGGATTACATACATATACCACTGAAAAGTACTATTACGACATAAATATTTCTAGTGGGTGCACATACAGTGCACTCTCGTTAATTCGCGGTAATTAATGCACGAACTTCCGCGAATTATCGAAAAACACGAATTATCCGCAGTTATTTTTGTCAAGCCTAGGAAAAACAAAACTATTAGTTAAAATATTGAAATAGGCTTGAACACGCGAAATAATAATTTTAACTCCTGATTGTAGTGTCTTATACGACATGCTAGGCTACTGGTAGGCCTATATGGATTATGCCTACATTAATATATTTAAAAAAGCCGTCATTACTTTTTGTTTCTTAGATCGTTTATTCTATTTTTCGATTGCACATTTCGGAAGAAAATATTATATGAAAACGAAGATTCATCTCGTTTTTCTATATAAAAGATAAGTGTGACTAGAGACACTAGCTTGACTGTGGGGAAACATTCGGGATTTCCGTTGCATCATTCCCGCACTCTAAATCTACTCTAATTTCCGTTTTCCTCACCAACAGTCAAATTCCATGCTATTTCTTCTTTGCTTTTCTGTAGTAAATCATAATCGTCTTCATCGACATCTAACTTGCCCGTTCGAAATATCGTCGTTACAAAAGTCGGCAAGGGCTTGCTTTTGTACGAGCGGAGTAGCGGTACTTTCCTCCCGACTAGTTGACTGCATGAAGAGCATCGAACAAACGCTCTCGATGTCATGCGCGTTTGCACCATTACGCAATAATCGCTGTTTACAATACGCTGTCCGCGCATCCACCCTTCACAACTCACAGATCAGCGACCTTGGAGCGTGGCTGTTGGGAAAGGGAGGGTAGGTTCCGAGTGAAAGTGCATTCCTCTTGTATTGTTTGGGCTTCAAAGACCAAAGAAATCTGTGCTATACCACTCGCGGCAACATGCGCGTAAGTTTCGAAGATTGCGCAATTAGGCCTACTGTTGCATCGTAGAGAAACGCAGTTCAGTCTTCCCTAGTCTCAATGATTTCGTCTTTACGCATTGCGTCGCATCAAAATTCTTTTAAACGACAGAGAGATTGCTTAACTTAGCGTGACGATTAGTTGCTGTGAGAATTCCCAATTTAAAAAATACTCGTGGAGACCCGCGAATTAACCGCAAAACGAATTATCCGCACGCGAATTATCGGGAGTGCACTGTACACTGCAAAAAAAGGCAAAACAAAAATGAAAAAGTGGAAGACTTTTTAATGTATGTATATGACTATTTCAATTTCTTTCTTCAAATTGATGACTTTAGTCATAATCACCTTTTTTTCTTCTAATTGATCACAATTTTTAGCCTATTTTCATTTACGGAAAAAAAAAAAGCTTATGAGATCACCTTTTGTAACGGTTGGACCGATTTCAATGAAACTACTGTCGGGGAAATAAGTATAGATACTCGAGTTTAGAGGTCAATAAAACATTTACCCTTAGTCTTACATAAGAACAACCTCCACCAAAATTTTCCTTGTTTTATTTGTCGTTTAACAATATAGAGTAAATATTTGCATTGTATCTTGTTAAAATTTTATAGCCGATTGAACAAACAAAGTACCGGTTTTTCTTACCAAGTTCACGGAGCGCTCACTTAGAAGGATCATTACGTTAAAAGTATTGATCGGATCGTAACGAAACTCTAATACGTCTTAAAGGAACTTATTGTTAACGCGTATATGAAGTTTTAATCTGATCTGACGTTTCTTTAAGTAGTTGTTGTGAATTTTCTAAAACATCTTTTTCTCGGGCCTGGGTGGTCATAGCAGTATGAAATATGGCTTGTTATGAGGCTCATAGCAGTGCCAGGCTTAACGTAAAACTACATTTTATCTACTTTTGATAATTGCTTTTATATCGATTGATATTTAATCGGGTGGTTATGTGAAAAGAATGTAACGTAGCAAGCGCGCGTTCGAAGCCGTAAGGTCTGTGAATTTCTGTTGTTGTATTGTAATTTGTGTTAGGCCGGTATTACACTGCTAAAGAAATGTATCAAATAAATTTTATCAAATATTTTATAAAACTGAACTTTTATCAAAGTTATACAAAGCAATTATCACACCATTACACTACATCAAATATGTTATCATAATTCAGCAAAATGGATGAAGGACAGTTCCGTGTTCACTTAACTATATTATGGTAGTTGAAATTCTGTGGTGGCAATACCGGTATATAAAAGAAACTGAAAGATAAAGTGAATGTCTATGGGGTAAACCATGGGTCGCTCACGTGACAAGGAAGATACTATTTTATACGAGTAAAATCTTGGTGAAGGAACTGCAGTACGAGGACTTGAAAAATGACATTAATTAAAATAAATTAAAAACCATACGTGAACTTGACGAATTATAATACACAAATTATAATATATATTCGCCTCCGTGGTGTAGTGGTCAGAGTGCTTAGCTGCCACCCTGGAGGTCCGTGGTTCGATTCCCGGCTCTGCCACGAAATTTGAAAATTGGTATGAGGATTGGAACGCGGTCAACTCAGCCTCGGGTGCTCCAAATGAGTAGAGGGGGGGTTTCGATTCCCACCTCAGCCATCCTTGAAGTGGTTTTCGTGGTTTCTCACTTCGTCTCCAGGCAAATGCCGGGATGATACCTAACATAAGGCCACGGCTGCCTCATTCCCTCTTCCTTGCTTATCCCTCCCAATCTTCCCATCCCTCATATGGTCCCTGTTCGCTTTGAAGGTAAGGCCGCCTGGGCGAAGTGCTGGTTACACACCCCAGTTGTATACCCGATCCCGAAGTTTCAAAATGGAGGCGGTAAATGTGGGATCCATCGCTGAGTCCGAGGGAATAGCCAACCCTGGAGGGTAATACGATTAAGAAAAAATAAATAAATATACACTATCATTCACGTCTATTTAACTTAGCTGTTTAATTCTTCTTTAAATCCTGAAATATGCGTCCCTTATGTACAGCGCTAATAGCCTCTGCTAATTTTACCTACTAGTTAGAGAAACGTGTCTTATATTTCATTTCCGCAAGAAGTTAAACATTTCCCAACACCTTTTTTAATGAGGGCTTTGGACCTCCATTGGCAGGTTTAAAAATTGTGTGTCAGCTGAAAAGCTATTATTATAAGAATAATTGTTTGAAGTAATTTACACTTTGAGATTATAAGATTATAAAACTGCTCCCTTATTAACCGTCTGAAAAATCACTGCCCGATGAATCAGATGAACTGTCATTTAAGTTTATAACAAGTGGCTCAACAACGGGGATGTCTTCTGTTAGCCAATCCTTTTCCCAGTAATGTTTCTCTATTTTTTTTGGTGTGTTCGATGCATTTTTTCCATAGCTCCGGTGTTACAGACCTCAAGGTTTCATTACAGAAATCTCGCATTACCTCCATTGATCTTCCTCTCTCCGCCTGGTTACTCATATTCACTTTAGCTATTTTATTTTTCACGTAGGACCAAACCAGCTCTATGGGGTTGAGCTCACAATGAGCAACTGGCAACCAGACGAGTTCGACGTCAGGACGAACATTCTTGATTATCTGTTCCAGCTTCTTTTTAGGTGTCCTGAAGTGAGGTTTGGCGAGAACAATTAGCTCTGCTTTCGTCGTACTTTCATACTTTTGGATTCTGGGAGGAAGAGGAATATCTTTAATTGCAGCGGCACATCTCTTCACCGTGGCTATCGACCTTCCAATACACTTGGATACTATTTGCTAAACCCTCTTATCATTATTACTTTCTCTCTCGCATCTAAAAACAACATATTGCACTTATAATCATGGCAAATTCTCCCTCCGTTAACTGCGGATTAGCTGGCATCATGATCGATGTGCAAACAATAGATAATACAGACAGTGATAGTTGCTGCTTGTTGCTAATGACTCAACGAAGAACAAAGGTCAGAGTTTGGTGTGCGTAGGAACGAGCGCGCAGCAACTGGCAACATTGCCAGGCTGCTGCGGTACTATCGCCGCCCTCAATGGTCCGATAAATATCAAACCATATAAAATCAATAATCACAAGTAGATAAAATGTAGTTTTACGTTAAGGCTTGCATTGCTATGAGCCTCATAACAAGCCATATTTCATACTGCTATGACCACCCAGGCCCGAGAAAAAGTTGTTTTACAAAATTCACAACAACTATTTTAAGAAACGTCAGATCAGATTAAAACTTCATATACGCGTTAACAATACGTTCCTTTAAGACTTATTAAATTTTCGTTATGATCAGATCAATACTTTTAACGTAATGATCTTTCTAAACTTGGTAAGAAAAACCGGTACTTTTTTTGTTCAATCTGCTATAAAATTTTAATGAGATACAATGCAAATGTTTACTCTATATCGTTAAACGACAAATAAAACAAGGAAAATTTTGGTGTAGGTTGTTCTTATGTAAGACTAAGGGTAAAGGTTTTATTGACCTCTAAACTCGAGTATCTATACTTATTTCCCCGACAGTAGGTATGGTCATAGTACTATCTTGTCCGAGCTTGCAATTTTATTTCGTCGCACCAATCCAACATGGAGTCTGTGCGAAATATTTCACTGGCATTCTATATCTCCGAAACTATTACCGATATCACCAAGAAATTTTGCACGGTGATAAAGGGCACAACTAGAAGTTCACCTATGACGTCAGAAGAACGCTGTATCAAGCGGTTATAAAATTCTGGGCCGTGAACTTAAGTCGAATACGGCAAAGGACGGAGTGTGATTGTCATTCGACTACAGTAGAACATGGCAGCATAGGGGTTAAGTCACTCCACATCTGCTTGAAATAACACCATTTTCTTTGCGGCAGTGAGATTCTGGGTATATGGCACGAGATTGACGCCGATCATTCCTGTGAACTCGGAAGTAAGATTCTCACTTAAACAGTGCACCAGCAAGGCTGGAAATAACCATGAATTCCAAGCAACATTCTTGCTTAATGGAGCTGGGAACATCTACACTTCCTCTCAAATTAGTGGAAGTCTAAGTAAACAACTCGGCCATGTGTATGTTGTGATTTTCTGCTATGCAATTGAAACTAAACAGCATCACACTACCGGCATATTGGCAGAACTTAATATTTTTATACGCTAAGTTAAATTGTAATGCCTCTGACTTAAGAACATGGTTTTAGGTAATATCTATGAATTCTTTTTGTAAAATGCTTTTTCTTTCCTATCTTGGTGCAACTTTTAGAAATATGACAATAACTAATGCAATACGAGAAGTTACTGACAGGGAAGGACGAATTGAATCTGAAATTGTGGAAAATTAATTACTCCTGGCGCCTGTTTCACAATGTTAACAAGATTAATAGCTAATAACTAGATATTAATTAATGGCAAATTCTATTCCTCAGTCATCTTTTGTCAAAATATTTACTCTTATGACGTCTTATTCAACTAAATCTATCATGTACTAAAACAGGTTAGTCTATAATCCTATCTATTCTAAAAAATGAAATTTTAAGGTCATGATGAGAAAGAAAAATTCCCATGTATTTGCATGTGTGATTAAAGAGCAGAATGTGGTATTGAATACGGATAACTTAATTTATAACAGTTCCCTTATTATGCATACCAGGAAGTAACCATTACTGAAATTTAAATGTCTATTTAATATTGTAATGCAAATGTTAATTGTTTTTTCAACTACTTACCCAGGCCACGAGCAGCAACATCAGTTGCAACCAATATTGCAACTTTGCTGTTTCGGAACTCTGAAAAAATGAAGTTTAACAATCAAACTCTGACAAAAATACCATTTTTCTTATGATATATAGGACTAAGAATGATCTATATGTATAAAAAATAACACATAGGCCTATAGGATAATTTTATTACCATATTTCTTCCATAATCTGGATAGTAATTTCCCTTAAATCAGATTTAAAAATCCCACAGACTAATTTTATGGTTTTAGTAACCTCTCCAAAATTTTATGATTGGGACTCTTCACCTTCTCACTAAATGTTTATGCATTAAATACCCCAAACTTCAACATTAACCTGCTTCCACCACAGAGCATTAAATTTGGAAAATACAGTATCTCAAACCAAAGTTGCAAAATAAGGCAAAGTAGTTTTATTTTGCAAACATAAAACTGCTTTGAAAATTCATAAAATAACACCAAAACACACACATACTACAAAAAATTCTGACTTGCAAGTTAGCGACATACTTCGATCATATAATAATAAATTCATGCACTTAAAATTTGTAGCTATTTAGCAGCTACCAAACTTACATCTATGGATAGGATGATTAAAGTTCTGTGATAATACAGTATATCATGTTTTATATCGTGCAAATTAAATATGATGATGGGACAGAAGGGATTACATTTTTGTGCAGTTATTGTGCACTTCGTTTAGTCAGGAATGCACTCGATCTTACAATCTTACTAACAGACCCGAATTTTCACGATCTCAACCGATCAAAGCAAGTGTTTGATGTTTTCTAGGGAACTTGTTATTTTTTTACACCTTGAGCTGATCAATATCAATTCTCTCTCTCTCTTAAGTTAACAACCCTGGGGCTGGTTTGCAGCAACCCGCCAATCTTCTCTATTCTCTGCCATCCTCTTCAATTCGTGATATGATTTTGTGTTCGTGTGTCATTATCTGTGTGATGTAGGCAAGTGGTAGTTTTCCTCGTGATTTTCCCGTCTAAATTCCCTTCGATGACTTGTTAGCAGGCTATTATGTCGAGTGACTTGTTAGCAGGCTATTATGTCTGAGAGTATGTCCCAACATATTCGCTCTTCTTGTTGAGAGTATGTCATAACATATTCACTCTTCTTGTTTTCAGACACTTTATAAAGCTTTTATTTTCTCCTAATTATCTGAATACCTCTTCTTTTGTCATATGCTCAATCTTAAGCATTCTTCTCCAGCACCAAGCATGAAATGCCATCAACTTCATCTCTTCCGACTTCCCTATTGTCCAGGTCTCACTACCATATAAAGCCACACTCCACACGTGCGTCTTCAACAGTCTTTTCCTGATATTTAGGTCTATACTTCTGGATGTGAAGAGTTCTTCTATCTATGAAAGGCGTTCTTTACCTGAATAATTCTACTCCGACTTTCTCATTTGCTGGTTCCACCATATGTTATCAAGCTTCCCAGATACTTATATTCCTTCACATGTTGTATTCTATCATTCTCGATATAAATTGCTGGTAGGATCTCGAGTGAAGATTGACTTGTAGAATTGTAAACAATACAGCCATAACCTAGTTTAACCCTGATAATGGCTCGGTACATGTACATTAGTACATGGTAGTCTGCTTCCCAGTTCTTTGCTGCCAAGATCTTCATTATGTTCAAACGTCGGATACACTCGTCTTTAAGGTTCTTCAGGTGACGAATCCAATTTAGCTTAGTATCAAACAGAACTCGAGAGGATTTTGAGAGTTTTACTAGATTTGCCACACTTGCTGAGTTCTGTAACAATTTCTTGAAACTGTAAGGTATCATTATAAACATAGTTAGGGCCAGGTAAAGTTTCTGTTAGTTCTACGGGAGCTGATGAAGACATCTGAAGAAATTCAGGTTCATAATTCGTATCACTAGAGGTGTATGCAATTGTATTGATATCGCACCAGGAGATGGTAGTTGGGTTTGTAGTGCAGATGTCTTCCCGCTCACTGCATATCGCGCATTCCAAAAACATTAAGTATGTCACACTACTTGCTTCACTCAGCAAATTCCTTCTTTTAGTTCACTTTCTTTGTGACTGGCTGCGTGTCGTCTGCTGCACCTAAGGTTGTGGAATCAAACCCCGACACAGTAAGTTGGCATCTGAAGGCGCTTGCGAGGGAGTCTGGTTGATAAATTTATTGGCACGTTAAAAGATCCCTTTCAGGACAAAATTGCGGCACCCCTGCATCTCTAAAAGGAGTGAAAAACCAATGACATTATGATTGCTACAGTATATTTCTTTGTATTCTGTACTCTTGCAAATGAGAAAAGTGTCAAGGGGGCTTCAGTGACATTTTGAGTGACAGCTCAATGACAGGTTTATGACAAACAGAAGTAAGCAGAATAGCATTTGTTATGAGGTTTTAAGGGGCAGAACAGCGAGGTCATCTGCCCCAGGAAAGAACGTAACAATACAGGCACACGTGAAGCCTAATAACAGCTTTATTCGACTCCATAATGGAATCCATTAGGTCCGTAATGACAAGAAATGTTATGCCACAATTTGAGGAAAAACTCCAACAATCAATACCTTTTATTTTAAAAACAGTTAAATAGGGGACATGTTTTGAGCTATTTTTTTAGCCCTTCTTCAGCCCTGACTTAAGTAGTAATTAGATGATCAATCTTTGTACATCTCCTTTCATCAAATAAAAAACATGCAAAAATACATTGCAAACATGTTAAAAACACAAACTCATTAAAGCACACTAAAACACCCTGAAATAACTCTATAAATGCAGTGTCAAGTTTGATGAAGCCTGATTCAAACATGACTTCTTGTTACAATGTAAGCAAATTGTATGCTGTGTCACTCATTACCGGTATGCCATTTCCTATATGACATTTTTCCTTGATGGGGCAGTTTTGCCACGTAAAAATATTATAAACACTAACAGCACTATAAAACATCTATTGTGACTATTGCGTCATGTAAATTCATACAGATTGACACTTTGTTCATCTCGATGCGAGCTTGATTATGCGACCTGATCTTTATTGAGGATTATTTGACAAGAGGTTTTCTTCATTGTTCGGACAGCCTGTGAAATAAGGTGTGCTCTCCTTGCGCCCCAAGTCTGTCCAAAAAATGAAAAAAGGAGCAGAGATTAGAAAACAGAACAATGATATGAGATCTCGAAAAGCGGAAACCGTAATGTATATTGTCTAATTTGGCTTACGTTCACGAAGTAAGGGAGAGGAAGGAACCGGGCCCAATGACCAATCCCAAGTCATCTTAAGATTTCTGTCTGTAAAACCACGAAAGGAAAAATAGAACGTTACGGACAAACTGAGGATATTAAATTAACGAAAACTAAGCTCGAGGACCGTCCGAACAACGTGCGGATCTTACCTTGCAGGACGGTGTGGTATGTACGAAGTTCACTGACTTGATGGAAACACATGTGACAGCGAAGGACGTAAGCCAAATTAGTCAATATACATTACGGTTTCCGCTTTTCGAGATCTCAGATCGTTGTTCTGTTTTCTAATCTCGGTTCCTTTTTTTCATTTTTTGGACAGAGTTGGGGCGCAAGGAGAGCACACCTCATTTCACAGGCTGTCCCAACAATGAACAAAACCTCTGTCGGATAATCTTCAATAAAGATCAGGTCGCATAATCAAGCTCGCATCGAGATGAACCAAGCGTCAATCTGTATGAATTTACATGACGCAATAGTCACAATAGATGTTTTTAGTGCTGTTAGTGTTTTTAATACTTTTATGTGGCAAAACTGCCCCATGATGGAAGAATGTCATATAGGAAATGGCATACCGGTAATCAATGACAAAGCATACAAATTGCTTACATTGTAACAAGTAGTCATGTTTGAATCAGGCTTCATCAAACTTGACACTGCATTTTTACTGAGTTATTTCAGGGTGTTTTTATAGTGATTTTAACATGTTTGCAGTGTATTTTTGCCTAAGAAAAATAGCTCGAAACATGTCCCCTAATTAACTGTTTTGAAAATAAAAGGTATTGATTGACGGAGTTTTTCCTCAAATTGTGGCATAAGCCTGATAACAACCATTGGCATGTGGGAAACCGATATATTTGTTTGGAATAGGCGCCCGCGCGTGAGTACTGCAAGACACCCCGTCGCAGTGTGTTGAACTGCCATCTCCTGGCGCGATGACAATAGTAGCTAGTTTATCAGCGATATTCTGAGGTTCATTTATAATTGATCCCTCAACTGGATCTCTAAGAGAATATGGAAATTTTTGTATTTATCACCTACTCTTTGGATTTTATTCCACATGACTTTTTGTGGAGTTTGATAGGTATGGAGGAAACAAAAGTTAAACAAGAGGTTTTCTTGCTTAATTTTATTGTTTTCTTGCAATGGCATGATATTTCTGAAAACTCATTTTATTTTCGGGCGTAGGATTTCTTTTATAGAGATAGAAGGGATGGTTCTTGTTTTTATGGTGTCTATGCAAGAGTCATTCCACCAGGGTATGGTTTTCTTGAAGGGTTTCAGAGTTAGTTTATGGATACTCTCTTCTGCAGATCTAATTATTACTTCAGTGATGTCATGGAGAATATCATTGAAGAGTTTCGAAGGAAATTTATTTCTTGGGATTAAGTCAATTAAATGATGATTTACAGTCGCTTTAAATTTTTCCTAAACCCCCTTGTTTACATTCCATAGCGAGTTTGTTTCACAAACAAAGATAATGGGGAAGTGACCACTTCCTTGTGGAAGTGGAATAAACGGACCAATTGAAACATGCAGCTATATCTGACATGCAAATAGTTAAATCAATGTTACATAATGTTAAATGGGCTGCATCAAAAAAGGGTTGGAGCAGTTTGAATTTTCAACATCTTGTTCTCAGTTTTTAGAGATTTTTTAAGACTTTAGACAATTGAAGTTAATATATTCTTTGCCCAGACTTCGGACAAGATGATTGTCACACATATTGCTATTTGTAGTTAGTTACCGTATATATGCGAATATTACATGCATATTTCATTTTCTAAAAGTGGGAACAAATGGGATATGGGCATGAATGAATTTATTGAGTCAACTCTGCACATCAGAATTTTGATGACATCATTGGTCTGCCAAGCGTCCGTGGCTTAGGCGGCAGCACGCCGGCCTCTCACCACTGGGTCCGTGGTTCAAATCCCGGTCACTCCATGTGAGATCTGTGCTGGACAAAACGGAGGCAGACAGGTTTTTCTCCGGGTACTCCGGTTTTCCCTGTCAAAATTTCATTCCAGCAACACTCTCCACTATCATTTCATTTCATCTGTCATTCATTTAATCATTGCCCCAGAGGAGTGCGTCAGGCCTCGGCAGCCGGCACAGTTCATATCCTCGCCGCTAGATGGGGGCTTCATTCATTCCATTCCTGACCCGGTCGGAGACTGGAAGCAGGCTGTGGATTTTCATTTCATTGGTCTGCCAAACAAGATATATGGTTAAAAGACTCTGCATTGAAGTACTAGAAGACAATTTTCATTGTTGCCTAGTAATCTATCATAGAATACTTTTAAGTTGGTCAACATGATTGTGCCCAATTATATTAGGCGGTGTTTAACACCCTAATCTGAAAGAAATATTACACATTTTGTACAAAAAAGATGGATATTTAATTGGATGACATGTTTCGGCCATCATCAGATCCAGTTCACCTGTGCTTAGATGGTTGGTCTTTAGTTGAGGGGCTGTGACAACGCGGTCATGTAGCCCCGAGTACTTTGGGTGTGTGTAGAATCTGTCTGATAACCGGTGTTAATTGTGGTGACTGTATTAGTGTGTGTTTCTGTTTTCAATTCAAGTAAGAACTGCAGACATTGAATTTTTTCAAGTAGTTCCTACTTTTGCCGCCAAACGCCACCGTCAAGGACTACTAGTTCAGAACTTGGTTACCAGACGCCATCGCAGTCAGCTCCTGGCGACAACCGTAGGAACCGAAGAGAGTTTGTCTAATGTGTAACTATAATTTAGCTTCACACAGGTGTAATTAGTGGAAGGTTCTTTAAGGCGAGGGATCCTTAACGCTCTTAAAAAATCCGACTACTTCGGCCGGGTTTGAACCCGCGATCTTGGGCATAGAAGCTCAGCATGCTACCAACTATGCCACCGAAGCCGCCACCTATGCTTAAATTACAGTAGCCTCGGCAGATATGTATTAAGCTTATAAATAACAAGATTTACAACTGTTAAATTACAATTTTTATAATAACTTGTGTAACCTGTATTGACTGGGCGGACCCATATTTACAAGAATAATTATTTTATTCTAGTTATACCTGTAAATAAGATCGGCAAGCTATAAATGGCAGTCTTGAGGATGTCATTTTGGTGGATGAACATTCAAATTAGGTATAGAATATTTATATCCCCAACACTTCCATAAGGGTTGCGGCTACAAATCGACATAATTAATGAGCAGTTAATGAAGGAATTGCAGGATGAAGGCATACGGTTAAAGAAAGCCAGCATTGTCTTACATTCACAGACACGGTCAATGCAAGCTGGCAATCTTACGTAATAGTAGCGAAACCAAGTATACAAACTCTGAATTCCGCTGACCAAGAGTGACCCAGTTGAAAAGCTTCAAATAGGAAGACTCCTACGCACTCTGTCTCTTTAGCCTTTTCCATCCAAGTGACAGTGCTACGAAGGGCCGGTGGGGCTGCGTCCCTGCGGCGGTCCCAACGCCCCGACAGCATGGACATCCGGTAGCGAGGTAAGGTAAGCATGTGTGTCATTCTTCCTCTACTCTTCCCCTTCGCCCCGTAATCTATAATTTCACCACCCTTTTAATTATTTAATAAATCCTCACTATCACAGTCAAAGGATCTCTTTTTATTTCTTTGAGCTAACATAGATCCTACCCCCCTTTAGCTGTAGCTTAAGTTAAGGTTTGCTGCTTTCCGCTGTTGCCGCTGTCGAGCGGAGCTATGAAGATCGCCCCCGAGGTAAGCCAGGTAAGTATCCCTCCAGTAATCGCACTTCAGCCCCTTCACGCTAACTCTCATCTAGTGGACAAACCTCAACAACTTAGTCATTGTTATGGTTCAAAATCAAACAATATTACAAATTATTTGGGAAGAATGGTGTGAAAATACCATTCGAGGGCCCAGTTTTCTTTTGAATTACGACAGGTTTTCGAGTTAATTTTACATAAATTACGTATCAGATGCAAAGTTTGAAGGAAATTTGATATACAACTGAAGAAGAAACTTATCGTATATAACCAAATGTAAGACTAGGTTTTTTCCCACTTTTTGTGTTATAAAAATTTTAGGTCGTCTTATATTCAGGGTATTAAAAAAATTTTGTACAAGGTTTTTTAAAAATTATTATTATTATTTGCAAAGTAGTATGTGGCGGCGGCTTCTTGTAACTCGCGACATATCAGTGCGTTAATGAAGATTAAAATATGGTTGGTTATGTTTAATTACCATGCATTTACGATTAGCGTACATTTTGAGGTTAGGATTTACGAAAACACATCATTTTAATCGGATAAATTATATGTTCGAAAGCATACGGAAATAGGTTTTAAAACCATCTTTACAAGAAAAATCCCGTCAGTTTTACGAGCAGTAATTGAGTGATAAACGTATCTTAATTTAATAATGGCAGCACTCTTTATAAGTTGATCCCGGATATCTGAAGGTCGTGTCGTAATTTAAATACTAAACACCCCCCCACCCCCCTTTTTTTTTGCTGAAGCTGTTACGCACGTATCATACGTCTTGTGAGGAATGTTACGGGACACTAGAAACTTAACGAATTCTTGTGTTCCGTGTCGTGAAATTGTAGATCTAGGATACAGGTTATGGCAAGTTCATTATTTACGATCATTCGTCATCTCAAATAGTGTTTTTAATTCTTCCTTCCGCAGTTGGTACACAGAAAATCACTGTACTTTGTTACAGTGGGTTGGCATTCGTGACTGCTTGCCGCGTTTCCGCCGTTCGCTTGTTTTAGTGCTGGTTTTCATGTTGAATTTGCGTCTACTGGCATTCGCTTGCATGTAACTCGCACTTTCCCTTCCGAAAATAGGTGTGAAAATCTTCTGTGAGAGATATATGTGGGGATTTGTGAGGAAAATATCTTATTCCCGAGAAAACGTAAAATTTGCATGATTCAAACAAGACTGGAATTGTCAACTCCTGTCGCTGCAGCCAATCTTCGAGCTACTCTCCGTCCAATGCATTTGCGATTCTTGTCTTCAAGAAGCTATCCCATACCCCTATATCCAATCATGCAAGAGTTCAACTGACGGCATTCTTTAATTTGTCTTCTGTCGTCAGCTTATCGTGACTAACAATACCAGATACGTGTTCTAACCTAAAAATTTCTTATTTAGCGTCGCCACGTTTGAAAACACCTTGCGTGTTTGGTTATTGGTTTCTAGCGCGACTTTCTGTTGACGCGAGTAGCAAATAACAAATTCATTCACAATGAATTCTCGACCGGCGTTGTCCGCGTCTTTGATCCTTTGAGTTTAAATCCAGCCATATAACTTCGCGCTTTTACATAACTAAAAGATCGATTTCTACAACAAAACAGTCACACTTAACTGAGAAACAAAAATTGAACGTGAAGACAATACTGGTAGGCCTACTTATCGACAACAAACATCGTGGAAGAAAGGAAAGCACCGCCGCAAAAACGAACAATACCATAGCGGGCAAGACGTGTTTTGAAATTACTACGATCATCTATATGACGGTGTCAGAAATTAACGCGAGATACGATGCAAACTTCAAGTTGATAGTGATTTGTTATGCTGAAATAACATCAAAATTTAAAGCAGGACAGATGTACGGAGTGAGCGAGTGCAATGTGCGTAGATGGCAGCAAACCAAGGACAAACTTAAAAGTGCCCATACATCAAGAAAATCTTTTCGTGGACCTAGGAAAGAACGCTTCCCTGACTTCGACAAAGAAATTTTAGAGTATGTCTTGGAAAAGGGGGCAGAGGGATGTCCGATAACACGAGACGTTATAAAAATGAAAGCACAACCTTATGGGCATATATTGTGCAAGTTATGAGTTAGGAAGTTTTTTTTTTTTTTAAATCTGTACGATGCAGTTGACAACTAGGCCTCATATTACATTCGGGTATATACGGTACTGTTTCCAAAAAATATACAGAGCAACGAAATTTCTTCTTTCTCTCCGAGTCATGAGACAATTATATGAGATGATCATAACTAACTATTGACTGAAACTATAGAGATATAGGGTTTCTTTAACTTTTATTTTACACTGAAATTCCTTTCATTTATACAGTAAATCCAAACATGGCCGATTATCAGATCAACAACCGTAACCGTGGTTACCTATCTCAAAGACTTCAAAACATGAAAAGAAAACACTGAGACAATGCAAAAAATTATGATATACCTATACATTGGAATATGTCCATATTACAACACTCCCCTTTAATTCGTGACTTGTGAAATGAGTTCACAATTCAGGAATTATTACAATAAACAAGAAACTATAATAAATAAACAATATTCTCTGGGTGAGAAGTACCCTTGGCATATACCTTCTAGATGTTCTCCCACATCACCTACTTTCTTTCCTTCTACCGCTTCACCTCCTCTCCCCTTCGCTTCTCTTTTCTCTTCGATCTTTTCCTTTCTCCCAGATCATCTGCTTTCTTTTCTTCCTTTCTCTCTTCGCCCTTTCCTTTCTTCCAGATCATCTGCTTTCTTTTCTTCCTTTCTCTCTTTGCCCTTTCCTTTCTTCCAGATCATCTGCTTTCTTTTCTTCCTCAGCTTCACCTTCTCTTCCTTTCTCTCTTCGCCCTTTCCTTTCTTCCAGATCATCTGCTTTCTTTTCTTCCTCCGCTTCACCTTCTCCCTCTTTCATTTCTCCTTTCTCTTCTACCTCTTCCCTCTTTCTTCACCTTCTTCCACATTACCTACTTTCTTTCCTTCCACTTCACCTTCCCTCTCCTTCATTTCTCTTTTCTCTTCTATGTTTTCCTTTCCTTCGCCTGTTTCCTTTCCTTCTTCACTTTCTTCCAAATTACCTGCGTTCTTTTCTTATTCTGCCTCCTTTTCTTCTTTTTCTTCTTCTTCTTCTTCTTATATTTAGCTTCCAACTTCAACTCTTTTCTTGGCACCAACATTTTCAGAAATGTCAATACTTTTAATCTTATTGTCAACATCATAATCATCATAAGTTAGGTCCTCCAAAAGACCTTGCTTAACATCAAGAATGTAAACAACTTCCTTTACAACATTGATCAAGACAGCACATTTGGACTCCGCAGCAGACCTATCAATCACGGAGTTCAGTCTTAATTTAAAGGCTCCTGATTTTGTTCATGGTCATTATCATCTTCCTGCCCTCTATGCCTAACTGCATTACTTCCTCTACCATCTAAATTTTC
Source organism: Meconema thalassinum (assembly GCA_946902985.2). NCBI lineage: Eukaryota > Metazoa > Arthropoda > Insecta > Orthoptera > Tettigoniidae > Meconema > Meconema thalassinum. Next base: position 349,221,240 of record OX336390.1, read on the forward strand.
TTCTTCCCTCCAATTATGATTCTCTCTAGGCCTCCGCTCAGGGTTGTAACGATTACCCTGGTCGATGCGATAATTACGTCCATTATTCCTTTGTTGATAATTCATTCTATTGCCTCCTAGATTACTTCTAGCGTTCTGACTATTTTGGAGAACCCCCTCCCCTTGATTTTGGAGAACCCCCTCCCCTTGATTTCTGACAGAGATATTATTCCTTGCAGATCTTCGAATTACATCAAAAGCCTTCCAACAACAGTTCCATGTCTTTAATGCTAGTGACATTCTGCATACATATAGCAAGTTTAACCTCTTCGGGAAAATGCTGTGTCATCCTTCACACGATATCTTCCTCGGTCATGTTCTGATCTAAATTTTGACTAATTGAAACATGTGCCAGAAAATATTCCGTCATGCTGATTCCTTCATCTTGATTATATTACCCGCACATTAATTTATCCTGTTCAATACCCTGGATGCGACTGTTCCAAAATTTGGCAACAAATTGCTCCTTAAATTGACTCACTGTTGATATACCATCTCTATACACCTGGTACCAATGTGTTGTTTCGCCAACAAAAGAATTGGCCAATAACTCACCCACCACATGCCATTCTATCAACCCGCAATACTTAAATAAAAAACGTATAACACACACTAATACAGTCATCACAATTAACACCGGTTATCAGACAGATTCTACACACACCCAAAGTACACGGGGCTACATGACCACGTTGTCGCAGCCCCTAAACTTAAGAACCAACCTTCTTTCAATGCCTTACTAAAACGTTTTTATACTATTTTCATGAACGCGAATGGATTAAACAAATGACCATTAAATTTTGGTAAGTGCAAGTCTTTGATTAGGTTATGAATAATATAACACTGATTATTACTAGGTTGACATCTCAGTTGCTGTATTTCATCCTTAATCCAATCATTCTGACGTAACATGTTCTCTTCAACTTCCAAAACTTTCTGACCATTGAAGCTATTGCTACGCTCTACCAAAATAATCATCTCTTCTTGCCTTAGGTTATTCTCATTGGCTTTGGTTACTTCTGCTTGAACATCTTTAATAGCCACTCCATTTGTTTTCATAAGAGCTCCAACCTTTTTGTTCATGCCATTCATTTTATCATCAATCATCCTAGTTAATCCAGTTTTCTGTTCTTCAACTTTGCAATTTATCTCTTCAGTCCTATTACTGATTTTATCAATTCTCTCACTCAATTCCTTTTCTTGATTATCAAGTTTAACTCCTAATGCAATGACATCCTTCTGAATCTCTGTTATTCTGCTTCCTAAATTCTCTTCCAATTTCCTGTTATCCTGTCTCATCTCTAATAAGAGGTTAAAATTGGCTTGAATATTCACTGCCAGGACATAAATAGCATTACATTCACTACCGGTATGTATCTCACTGTGGACTTCAGATTCTAACCACTCTGTAGTTATACCTATATGATTGGAACTAACCTCTAAACCAGTAGTATCTTCAGCTCTCTCTGTCAGCGTGGAATCGTCGCTTGAGTTAATTTCGCTACCCGACTTGCTTTTGTCATCCATTTTAGTGCTTTTTTAAATTTTCATATTCCTAAGTTCCAAGATGTTAGACTCGCATTTTCACCTACTCATAACCTAAAATAGTTCTATCTTAATTGTCATTGTAGAATATACTCATGTTTCAGCCTCATCCAGTTGTCAGATCTTCTTCGAGCCCCACGTTGGAGGCCAAATTGTAATATACCCAGGGCGCCAAGAAACTTACTGTTTCCAAAAAATATACAGAGCAACGAAATTTCTTCTTTCACTAGAGTCGTGAGACAATTATATGTGCTGATCATAACTAACTAACTATTGACAAACTATAAAAGGTATAGGGTTTCTTTAACTTTTATTTTCCACTGATATTCCTTTCATAATATACAGTAAATCCAAACATGGCCGACTATCAGATCAACAACCGTAAAGCGGGCCATACACGCTAAGATCTGTATCGAGAGACTGTCTCATGAGGCGGACTCTAGATACAGGTCTCTCGTCTCCGTGGCGCTACACACGCCGAGATTTGTTGTTAGTTTTAGTGGAAATAGCATGGCGTCCGATCCTCCAGTAGACAAAATGCTTGCTATGGGGTTAGTTCTTGGTGTTTGTTTAATGAAAAATCGAAGGAAATGTGGTCTAAAACATGGTTAACAAAGAGAACAAACTACTCTTCATATAGCATAGGCTCTAAAATGAGACCGTTTACTGCTCACACAGCGCTGTTAACCATGCACTGCACGACAATGACTTATCTCTACTTAGTGTAAAACAAAGTCCCCGATTCTTGGATGTCACGGGTAATCTCGAGAACCACTGGATGGATTTCTACAGAAATCTTCCTCGAGATTACCTTTACAGAATGGTGCAAGCCGCATCATAATCCATCCAGTGATTCTCGAGATTACACATTCAATAAACTTACTGTACAGCTGTTTATTAATCGCGTCTATAATGGGATGGGAGTGCGCTCTATCAGCGATGAGCAGAAATTTTCCAATTACACATTATGCATGGGCTCTAACTGGGATTGTCAAGGCCGGTAAAGAGCGCAGCTCGCATCCAGTCGGCCGTGCTCTGTGATACACGCGATACTTCCCTACACATGTGTAAACTTGTTGATATTTGTATCTATCTCGAGGTCTCTTGAGCAGAGAGAGACTTGATACCTGCTCCGTTGCGTCATGATATCATGTGAGACCAGCTGTGACAACGCTACACACGACACAGCTGGTATCAGATACGCGTTTCATGAGACAGTCTCTCGATACAGATCTCAGCGTGGTTACCTATCTCAAAGACTTCAAAACATGAAAAGAAAACACTGACACATAATGCAAAGAATATGATATACCTATACATTGGAATATTTCCATATTACAGGACAAAGGATGTCATTAACTCACGACACAGAGAAATTTGAAAAAAATATTTCGGTGTTATTTCACAAATAATTTTTCAAAATAGTATTATTTCACAATACAAAATAAGTGTGTAAGTTGGAGAGATTTTCCAAATTTAATGGTCAATAATGGAAATGAAATGTTTTAGCTAAGTTTTGCAAATAAACATATCACGAAAAGTCACGGTCCCTAACAATCGCCAGCATAAAATACAGTTTTTTTTTTTTTTTTCATTGTACGTGATTGATAGTGTGCATCATACTTGTTTATATCTTAATGTATATTTGGGCTGAGGAAATACAGACGACTGTACGAAACATGTACCCAGTAGTATAAATATACTATCAACAACATTGTATTGAAAAGACGGACATTATTAATAGATTTATTAGTGAATATATTCAATACGGACCTAAAATGGAGAATATTGCTCTAATATAAGACCCCCTCGCCTATAGTACCCCTCCCTTATTTTTCAAGAGCCAAAATAAAAAATTCTTGGAAATCGCATACCATATGGTACCCCTCCTTAATTATTGCGAGTCAAAATACAACATTCTTGGAACTTGACGAATTCATTAAAAAAATTAAAATTATAACTGAACATCCTCTTTTATGACAAAAATATTTTTCTCGTTACAGTACCGGTATTTAGTTATTCAGACGATATGATCGCCATTTTCTATACACAAACCGCGTACGCGATTGGGCAGGATATCGTATTGTGTAGCCAATAGGCTTCACCCAATATAAGATGCCACACTATTGGCAGAGTAAAAGCGCCAAGTTAAAAATCCGGCCAATGAAAGTTATGGTTTCATATCTTGCATGCATTCTTTTGTTTTGTATACAAAGATCGTGGCCTACGTTATATGCAAGGCCTGGAAATGAGGCGCCAGACAACATTGCGAGCGATGGTTCGAACTTGTTCCGCATTTTGCCACTAGGTTTGCGGTCTTGCGCCCTTAATCGTACCGTTTGCATTACGTACAATGCGATTAGTGTGTCTGTATCTGGCGGTAAGTAAGGTGTCCTAATGAGTGAGAAAGCTAAGGTGGATTTAAAATTGACTGGCGAAGCTTGTCGTATTATAGTTGTGCTTTCGTTAAGAGCAGTCGACTGCTGTTTGACTGATATTGAGATGGGTGCTAAGTGGTCTTTATGAACAAGACGTAGTGAAAAGCAAGCTTTAATCCAGTGTACTAGCGTAAATGTGACATGTATGTGTGATAAATACTTTAGATATAAATCACTGAATGATTTTAATAGAGTAACTTATGTGTAAATATTAGTGTTATTATTGTGTTCTTCAAAAATGGTGTACTGTAGCGTGCCGTATTGTAAATCTCGTCAAGTTAAAGGCAATGGACTTTCGTTTCATAAATTTCCATTGAAAAATGACATACTGAAACAATGGGTTTTAGCTGTTTCACGTGAGGGGGTAAAGCCAGGGTCTTTGTGGACACCAAAACAGTCATCTAGAATTTGTAGCAAGCATTTCAAGGATTCTGATTTTAGTGTAAGTACTACAAAGAAAACGCTTTTACCGAATGCATTACCGACGGTTTTTGAGGACTACCCCGAACATAAACAAGCACAAATAGAAATACGCGCAAAAGAGCACGGGTCGATAGAGACATACACATCAACAATAAAAGGAAATGTTCAGGTAATTTAAATTTTACGGAAGACTATTTTGATGAACGAATTGAAGAAAACCATGATCAACCACGTGTTAGTGTAGGGACGCAATGTTCTACAATCAAGCAAACTCATTGCAAGTCAACAAAATTAAAATTAAGGAGGGCACTAAGAAAAAATACAGTATACTGAACTACAATTAAGTCATTGAATCAGAAGATAATTTCATTGAAACAAAAATTACATTCAGTGCAACGTCAGGACAAACTCGATGTTCAAATATCGAAGCTCAAGAGTGAAGCGGAACGTGGGGACTTGAACAAATTCGAACTTTCACGAAACGAAAGTGTAAATATAATGTGACAACAATAAAAATATTTGTATGGCTCTCTAATAAATCACCGTCGGCTTACCGCTTACTTAGAGATATAAATATTTTACAACTTCCTCATCCACGAACACTGAAAACGTACATTGGGTATACGACCGGAGAGACAGGTGTCACGTCACTTGCAAAAGCTAGGTTGACAGCTGAAGAAAAGTCACTGACTCATGATAATGAGAAGGTTGGTTCATTGATCATTGATGAAATGGCCATAAAGTCTAGACTATTGTATGACAAGAATTTAGACATGTTTCTCGGCATTAGTGATATTGAGAAAGATGCAATTGGAATCGAACATAAATTGGCTAATAAATTATTATGCATACTGTTCAAGGGTCTGTCATCCTTCGACAGGATACCTGTTTCGTTCTACTTTACATGTGGACTCACAGGACAACAGTTATCTAGGATAACACTGGACGCACTGACTGCGGTTAAGGAATGCGGTTTCAAGGTCATCAGAATAGTGATGGACAACTGTCAGGTGAATGTGCCAATTTTGAGGCGCTGTGTGGCGGATGTGTCACTCATGAAATTCCTCGCCTGAAAGACGAGCAGAGGCCACTTTTTTCTTAGTTTCGATCCGAGTCACATCATTAAGAATGTACGATCACAATATCTGAGTAGGACCTTCTATGTAGATGACAATTTAATAACTAGTGATCCTCTCAAGAATCTGAACCACTTACAGAAAAAGCTAGTAGTAAAGCCAGTTAGAAAATTAAGCAGGAAGGTTGTATATCCAAGCAATTTAGAAAAAATGAATGTGGCAAGAGCCAAATTGGTGTTTACTCCAGAGACAATAGCTGGGCTTAAGAGCATGGAATTCGTGTGCCCAGAGAAAGTTGAAGATAAGGACAGCCTACACGAAACAACATTTTTGGAAATTTTTAGAAAATGGTTTGATATACATGATATCTGCAATACCACACACGGACTTCATTCCAGAAACAAGGACAAGTTTATTTTCAGTAAAGTTAATGATGAGAGACTTTCATGGCTGACCAATGAATTTCTGCCCTACCTGTCACAGATTCAAAGTTATCCCGATAAAAAGATAAGACTTACAAAGGAAACTTATCAAGCTTTGGTGCTAACAACTTCATCAACCGTGTCCTGCATACGATTTCTAATAAGTATCGGCTTTCATTATGTGCTTACGCGGAATCTCTCTAGTGATGATGTAGAACTGCTCTTCAGTCACCTCAGAAATAAGGGAGGTAACAATGACATGATGGACGTGAGATCATGCCTGCATGCCATCGAGTCAACACTTAGCACAGGAATTATCGTAGCTTCTAGAAGTGGGAATGTGGAGCTGAGGGAAGATGCAGTCGTAACAGGCGCCTTGACCAAGTTTCTGAAGCCTAAAAAATCGCAGTAGGTGCAAAACCCAGCCAATGCTAAAGAAACACCCCAGCTTCCAGCACAAGTCTGGGAGATTCTTGAAAGCCCTGTTCAAGGTAAGAATATAGGGCATATAGCCTATATTAAGTTCATTGAAATAAAACATTATGATTGACATTTTAGCATTAGAATCTCTATTTTTGTTTTCAGAAAAGCCAGCGTCTCTATCTTCCATTTCAATTGCAATGGTAGCGGGATTTCTTGTAAGAGTGGCAGAAGAGAGAACAGACTGTGAAGGTGGCTTAGAGAAAATATCAGCTCCAGCAAATTCAAGCCTGCCATTTAGTTTAATACATTTTCAAGACAGAGGGGGATTAAGATATCCCAACGCTTCTTTTATTTATCTGTTGGAAACAATTTCTCACTTCGTCACAACAGCCGTAAATTTCATGTCTCGAAAATATTTAGTGTCAAATTTCACAAATATTTTAACTGAAACGTTTTCCGGACACACATAATGTGAAGTGTGTATTGACAATTCTCTCTCCGTAGTTCTCCTGAAAAAGTTCTTAAGGCCACTTTTAAAGAATATTGGTGTGAACCACAAGGGCAGTAGTGCAACGTTTCTGAATTTAAGAAGTAGGCCCCTTGACAGAAAAATTCTTAAAGTGAAGTGAATACAGTCAAGAGTGAGCCGTATTCATCATTTGGGGGAAACTGGAGGAAAACAGGTAAGAAGTGCTAAAAAACATGTATTAAATGTTCTTTAGTTGCATGTAACGCATAGTCAAAAGCAGACAACTAGGGCGCCGGACCGCGATCCTAGTGGCGTAAAGTGGAACTACCAGATTGGCGCACCAAGTCTCAGCTCTATTTCCAGGCCTTGAGTATAACGTAGGCCACGACAAAGATGTACTGCCCTTGGAAATGTGTTCACGGTAGCCTTCTTAGTTTTATTTTAAACACATTTCATTTGTTGCAAGAGCTGTCGGTGTTTGTGTGACACGTTATTGGTATATTAATATGAAACTAGTTAATAATATGTACTCGGTTTGGTTCACAAATGTTAGCGAGATGTGATCGTTCAGCATTAGGCCTATCACTCATTCCCTTATTGATGCATTCTCCCAAATATAAAGTTTGCATTTCCGGTCTGATAATTTGTCCATTCTATTTCTTTGATACTAAAATTTTTGTTTAGCAAGGGATAGTAGTGGAAGTCCCTATAGCCGGGAATAGTGAGGTTATGGCAGCCTCATAATGGGCTAATTAAAGATGTGAACTTCGTTAATTTTGATTAAATATATAGTATACTATGTAGCATCAAAATAAAATAGCTTATTTTTACACTCTCTTTCCCAAAAGAATGAATTTTTGCAAAGTTTGCGTCTATAGTACCCCGCCTCAATTTCGGAACTAAAAATTTAGAAAAAAAAGGTTGTCTTATAGCCGAGTAAATACGGTACAGGTTTAAGGTTTGCAAATCTTTGAAAATAATCTATTAGCAGCCACTCAAAGAAAAAGACAACGACCCAGACTATCCTCTAGTTTCTCCCTGTTCTGCAATTTGTAACAGATGTTTTTTGATCACATGTAATTTTCTTTTCAAGTAGTTTTTCACATTTCCAAATAATTGGGATTATATTGTGTTGACCAACTAAGTTGCAATATCAATTGTCAATAAGGCAACATTGTAAAATGGCTTCTTTACCTTCAGACTATCTAATTTCTCCAAACCCCAAGATGAAATTAGGAGAGTGACAATTTACAGATCCTTCTTACCAGCCATCTTCATATTCAATTCATCTCCCAATGCCATGGCATTTTGAATAATATGAAAATAAGCACCTTGAATTTTATTTGAATCAGGTGGAATTTCAAATTTATAGAGGTTTTACAGTATGCATGTATGCCTCCGGTCCACATCTAACTGACTGCCCTTCCGAGTACAACACAAAATGCTTAACATTTTATTTCCAACACTTTTTGTTAAATGCAATTTCTTGACATAACCAATTGTTATGGAAACAGTCTAACTTAAAGGAGTCCCTCTAAAACTTCCTTGGCTACTGTACTGCAAAAATCATTCCTAGCCTAGATTGGTGCCCAAATGGCCATGCATGTATATCCAAACGTTTAAGAAATTGTATGCAGCTGTTCAAATTTGATGTACAGACAGGAGCCTTGGAGGCTAGTACCAGATAGTCTCCTTAACCCGGTCCATAAGGCTCTTATGTCAACATGGACAAACCTCTTCAAGAGCTTCCACGTAGCAGGACATGTCTCATTTCATATGTGCCGCAGAACACTGTTCAGAGATCACAGTGTGTGGGTCACTTCCTGGCAAGCCGAGATCCACCTACAACAAGTCCAACGCCAATGGGATATGGATGGTGGGGGCAGGTTATGGGTGTAACTGGAAATCCCTAGTTTGGACCTACGCTTTGGCAGCAGGTGTGTGATGGCAGTCTTCCTGCAACTCTGTGACTACCTGTGTTTGGACAGGCCTGTTCAGGATTACCACTGCCCCCCCTACAAGCGAAGGCCCTAGAAAAGGTGGGCTAAACATCGGAAGTCGCAGCTCTGTCCGGCCGCACCCAGGTCACCCTTCACGAGGTCAAATATCAAATGGAAAAAAGTCAAAATCTCACAATTTGATTGTTGGATCCTGGAACGTCAGAACTTTGCTTGATGTAAAAAGACAAGGACAGGCCTGACTGCTCGTTACCCACACTCAACATTGACATTGCTACTCTCAGTGAAAACAGATTGTCCACTGAAGGAAAAATTGCTGGGTTTGGGTCAGGATATACCATCTTCTGGAAGAGGAAGGAGGGAGACCGTCGTATTCATAGTGTGAGGTTTGCTGTGATGTCCAAACTGGTTAATGAACACCAGCTTGCTTCCACTTCAATCAGAAGGCTCACGACTCTTCGCACACCACTAAGTGCCTATGCTCCAACCTTAGTGATGAAGTAAAGGGTCAGTTCTATGATAAGCTTAAGGTCTGTTCACACTCGTGCGTTTTCATCTTCCCTTTCCCTTTCAACGTGCCTTTCCTCATTCCTTTGAACATTCCTCTTAGGGCATGCCTGAAACGCAAGCAATACCTGTCCAGATTCATGCGTCAGTTTCTTTGCAGCATTCGCAATGAATACTGCGGACACAAGTGCATTTATTGTGATAACTGCCGCTTATTTAGTAATAAATGCTGCAAAAAAGAAGAAAACCAGAAGGCAGCGATTAATGTGGATGAAGGATTCTTTGAAAAAATCAAAAAAAAAGATTACGAGATCTTAAAAGAAGTGTGTGCAGTTAATAGCCTATGATGTTCAGGAACTTCACTAGGATGTCCAAAGCCAACCGAATTTTTGTTGAGCATGTTTGAGAAAAGAATTGAGAAAGAACACACATTTCCGCGAAGCAATGCCTCCAATATGAAAACCAGAGGCTTGTACCTGAACCATGGTGATTCATAGTCTTCATCAGCCCCAGAAACCGTCTTTTTCTTTGTTACTTTACGATACTCTTTTGAAAAGTAAGATCTCAAACTTTTTATTTTCTTCTTTACCCCCTGAATATCCAACTTGTACTTTTCAGCCAAACCACTCAATGCGACATTTCGTACTGTTTTATTCGTATACAACTTCGAGGATATGTCCCACAGAGCAGGATGTTTCCTGTAATCCTCGATAAATTGTAGTTTCCTCCGTGGTGGCTAACATGACGTGCACAAGATTGGCTTAAAATATACAAAATGCAAGGCGAGAGGCACGAAATCCCCGAACCGTGCGGTTCGGCTTTCAACACTGCATGCGCTACGATCCTCTCCCTCGTTCAACTTCGAAGGCGCATGCAGCAACGTGTTCGTCACTTGCCTCACTCCTTGCGCTATGACGCATGCCTTTGACGAACATAAAAACGCACGAGTGTGGACAGACCTTAAGCACAACCATTGCTTCGATACCATCTGCAGATAAAATCTTACTACTTGGAGATTTTAATGCCAGAATTGGGAAAGATAACTGGCTATGGGTAACCAAGGTCTTGGAAACTGTGATCCCAATGGATTCTTGCTCCTCGGTTTTTGTGCAGATCATGAACTCTTAATCATCACTAACACTCAGTTCTGTCTGCCTGATCAATTCAAAACCACATGGATGCATCCTCGTTCCAAGCATTGCCACATTCTTGACTACGACATCACCCGTCAATATGATAAGAGGGACATACTCAAACTTCTCTTCTGTAAACTCAGGATATAGGTCGCTCATTTCCCTCGTTAACGAGTGGTGACTCAAACGCTAGGGACTGTAAAATACATTTACGTGCGGACAGTCAAGTGGATTCAGCATCTTTCGTGTTACTCATAAAATAGGGACGTCCTATTATATTACTTAAGATTTATATTTCACAAAAGAATTCTGACTGTAAAAATTTGTTATGAAAACACGATTATTCATGTTTGTGCAACAGAATTTGAATTGAAGAATGGATCTCAGGAGACCTTGTACTCAAGAGGATTTTTTGGCTCGTATGATGAGAGCACAAGACTTCATTTAAAGAGCACCGTGGTGCTTGTGAGCATTTTTTTGGTTTGCATGACGAGAGTATGAGGTTGAAAAGGTCTGCTCTAGAGCATGGTACATTCCAATATGGATAGCCTTGGTGGACTAATTTTGGGGAAAAAAAGGGAGCACAGCAGTCCCAGTACATTAGCACTGTTAGTGGCATCATAGTACCCTTGCAGTGGCTTTCCAATATGTACTAGCCAAGTGTCATGGTAAGGTTTATCATTTTTTAGAACTTAAAAGGTTCATTCTGGTTTGGTATTGATAAACTAATTAGTATAAACAGGTTAAAGGTTCCATACCAACTGATGAGCCCAATGGTACACTGAGTCGAAACGCTGCCAATACTGACTTGAATTAACCAGACCAATATTTAGATACAATTGAAATTTGATGAGGTGTGCCATACCAAGTGACGAGCCCAATAGTATACTGGAGCGAAACTCTGGCAATACTGAATTGAGCTAACAGGAATAATTTTTAGAAATACCGTATATACTCGAATACCACCCGCACATTTTTAAACAAAATCGGACGTGAAAAATTGGGGTGCGGGTCTTATTTGAGTCATCCTGATTTTAAAGATTGAAATTGCCCGCCATACGCGATATCGGGTGTTGCGAGTATCCGCTAGATGGTGCTAGCTTTCTTCCGGCTATCACTTTGTTTTTCCGTAAGCAGGCGGCGTCATACTGTCTAGCGCACGTTTTCTGAGTGTAAACATGAGTTCTACGAAGCGTTTGCAGTCGTTTACTGTGAGTGAGAAGCTGAAAGTTGTGAGGGAAGCTGAAATTATTGGAAATCGTGCCGCCGGTAGGAAATATGATATTGACGAGTCATGTATTCGAGATTGGAGAAAGAAGAAAAACGTGTTGCTAACAAGTAGTGGTGCTTGTAGAGCTTTCCGCGGACTGAGTGTACAGTTTCCGGAAATTGAAAAACAACTTTATAAATACGTAACAGAAAGGCGGGAATTGGGAAATGGGGTGTCGACCGAAATGTGTCAATTAAAGGCATTACAGATCGCGAAGGAACTTTCTACGGTAGGGTTTAAAGCAAGCCGAGGATGGATTCAAAATTTTTATAAAAGAAATGGGTTGAGCATACGAAGGCGTACCTCAATTTCGCAGCGTCTTCCTGGTGCCTATGAAGAAAAGTTACTTTCCTTTCAGCGTCACATAATTAAGTTGCGGAAGGAAAATTCATATTTGCTTTCCCAAATTGGTAATGCAGATCAGACGCCAGTCTACTTTGAAATGCCACTGGACAGTACTGTGAATGTTAAGGGATCTAAAAGTGTGACTATCAGAACAGGTGGTAATGAGAAACAACGGTGCACGGTAATGTTGTGTATACTCGCTGACGGAACCAAACTTCCACCGTACGTTGTTTTCAAGCGAAAGACTCTTCCAAAAAATATACCCGCTGGTGTTATCGTTAGAACTCAGGACTCTGGTTGGATGGACAGTTCACTGGTGGAAGACTGGTTAAAGTGTGTTTGGCAACGTCGCCCTGGTGCTTTATTACGACGAAAGAGTTTGCTTGTTCTGGACAGTTACCGCGGCCATACAACAGACGCTGTGAAGAAATTCGTCAAGGATGGGAAAACCGACCTAGCAATCATCCCGGGTGGGATGACGTCTATGCTACAGCCACTGGATGTCAGCGTGAACCGACCGTTCAAAGCAGCCTTGAAACAGCTGTATACGGAGTGGATGGAGGCCGATAAGCACACACTGACCCCAACTGGTCGTATTCAGCGCCCGGAAGTTCAGCTGCTCTGTTCGTGGATTTTGACGGCATGGAATCGTATCTCGGGAGATCTCATACGGAAGAGCTTCTAGAAATGTAGTATTTCCAATGCTATGGATGGCAGTGATGACGACATTTTGTGGGAAAGTGATGGTGAAAAAAGTTCCGAAGTTGGTACTTCTGATGACGATGAATGAAGTGTTTGTGTCTTTTATTTGTATTTTTAATTGTTTCTGTGTTATTTTAGGACGACTTCAGAACTGTTGGAAACTATTTTGTAGAAATGCTATTTTGTTTATTTAGTAAAGATTGTAAATAGTTTGGAGTATTTTTTATTTTTATTTTGTTCTTCAAAATCAGGGTGCGGGTCTTATTCAGGGGCGATTCGAGTAAATACGGTATTTGAAATTTGATAATTTGTTATTACGCTTATACAGAGTAAAAAATATCCTTCGGGAAACAGTTAATCCAATAGGTATATACTTTCACTAGCACGGTACATCATAAATTACCTGTTAAAACATAATCTCTCTCTTGCTGAGATTTATCCCCATGGATGCTCTTTGCAGGCCACCTGAAATAAGGAAAGCAAACCTTAATTTTGAGATATTACAGGATTAAATTTATATCAGAATTAAGACAGCAAATACAGTACCCAGTTTTCTGCCTGGGATCAGTTCTCACACACAGGATTATGTACAGTAGAAACCTGGTAATCCAAGGAGCTCATTTTGTGAACGTAATTAATTAAAATAGCATTAAAATCCATAATACCGTGCTGCTAGTAACAATATTAACGAACTAACACAACACCCCTCAAGTTGAGTGTGCGGGAGAGTCCATATAGACGAACTTCGGCAGGGATCGGAGCCGTTCGTTGATCTTCACTCTGGGTCACCGCGTGTTGATTCGCTTGCTTGACTAGTTGTGAGTTGTATCTCCATATTTATACACATGTTGCATCGTTTTGTGATTCATTACCAAGATGAGTGGCAAACTTAAGCGAGTAGTAGTTTTGTTACAAACAAAATTAAGTGCTATATGACGTATCGACAGCGGCGAGAATGTTAAAAATATAGCAGCCGAGTTGGGTGTCAGGAGTCATGGAGGAAACTGCTCAGAATTGAGAAAACACCTACTGCCCCAAACTACGACCCTCATAACGATGTTAAAGAACTTGTGACTAACAACAATCTTCCTGTTATGAGCCCGTTAATTACATTTTCAGAATAAATAGAATTCAATGCGATTTTCTACACATTCCCTCTTACCCAAGTTTTCTGCTATCCAAGCTACCCTCGGTTCCAATTACCTCGGATAAGCGGGTTTCTACTGTACCACGCGAACAAACAAATGGAGTATGGGTCAGTATATTAATGCAAAATGTGTTCCGTGAGAACAGACTTGAAGTGTTAAAATTGTCAAAAACACATTTTTTTAAATACATATTTTATGAATCTCGAAAGTCTGCACTTTAATAGTACATTATGCAATGAGTCTATAATGGCAATAATTAAGACATGAGTATGCTTATAAAACGAGCGTATGCGAGTTTTATAATTTCCATACGAGTGTCTTAATTACCATTATAGGCGAGTTGCATACGAATGTTTATGTTCGACGATAATTGTAACTTTATTATAGGTTTTAACATAAATATTCATAAACATCGGTGGGATTCAGTTAGTTGGCTTTGCTGACGGAACACAGCGAATGCGTGGGTCAAGGCACTCCGAAAGCAGAGACCATTCACTTTGCTTGCCAACACAGAAATATGTTGGATTTTGAGTGCATGCGCGAAGGTATCCTTACCTAATTGGTCACACAACTGTTTCTTGAGCTCTGATTGGTGGGAGAAAGTGGTTCATAATGAAAAATAGTGTTATAATGAGCCTCATTATGATCCAGTTTTCAGACACACAATGTTTACATTTCAACATCGTCGAACATAAAATGATGTGTAATACATTATAGTTTACCTATTAGAAATTGCCACAATATTAATATCAACATGCGGTAACAATGAAAAAAATGTCAGTAATGGCTGCGAAAACAAGTTGAATTACAGTGCCATAACCGAGCGATTATTTTTCCTGTAATAATTTGTGACAATACGGGCCAATATGAGCAACATTACGTATGAAGACTAGGCTGTAGGGACCTTTTGCAATCAAGATACCTTTACCTTTTAATTCTGTGTTGGCTACTGTCCTAGTTTTGATTGTCTTATGTTTATTCCTTATTTATTCAATGACATGATTTCCCATGGTTACTACGAGTTGTTTATCTTTTATGTGATTGGAGCTTATTTGTGAATATTCAATAAATGAAGTTCAAAATGCCAAGTAGTAATCAATCATGTTTTTAAGAAAATAAGGAATATTGACATTCAAAGGGCAAAAAAGCTGCAAGTGTCTTACAACAACTGAGGTGAAGTCAACTGGAGACTTGAATGTAAAAACAGACATTGAGGTTAGTATCAATACTGACAGTGCTTCTAAGAATAAGTTATCCACAAACCGTGAGATTCGCCAACAATTGTGCGATGAAAAGATGATTTAAGAACTAATAAAAATTCACTTCTACAAGATGTCATTTCTTGTATGTATATTTTGTGGGAGGTGATGTTTAGCTTATTGTGAAGAAACATGTTAGTCTTGCAATTTAACTTGTTTTTGACTGTCAAGTGTGTTAACAAGTGCACGAACTTATAAATACAAAAACAATGACGTATCACATGAATATAAGCGTGTAGTGTACCATTACATAAATGTAAGATATGCCTATGGCCTGAGAGAAATTGGTGAGGAGCTTACAGCAGGTGCTTCATTGTGTGCAAAATTTGACAGATGTGGATCTGTTAGGCTCATCTGTTGAGAATGAATGTCATCAATCTCTTTATGAGGCAGTACAGGAAACTGTAGAATTGAACAAAACGTGATCTAACGGTTCTCAGGATGGGACTTGGCAGAAACGAGGTGATGTGACAGAAACCAGTGGAGACAGAAAAAGTTGATGTAGAAATACTAAGTAAACATTGTAGAAGGAAAGAAACAGTTGAAATCATGGTGGTAATTGCACTGCGAACTATTAAGGTGTGAGTGGAGGGATGGAAATACTGGGGGATAATGAAATCATTAGGTCAGTTGATAAATATGAAGTGAGGTATGTGCAGTATTTTGGTGATGGGGAATCTAAGGCACACACATCTGTAGTGGATGAGACAACTTATAGCAGGACTCGGATAGAAAAGTTGGAATGCTTGGGGCATATTCAGAAATGGATGGTCACAAGGCTAAGAAACTCGAGAACTAACCTTGGAGGGGAAAGAATTAAGTGACGGGAAAACATCCCACGTTAGACTCCTTAGAAGGAGTCCCTTGTCCTCGGCTCTTCCTCTCTTGGCTTCCCCATACTAGACCCCGGCATGACACTATTACACACACGCACGGTAGAAATAACACAATGACTTAAAGCTAACCTACAACTACATGTAATTATATTATACCAAGCTAAACTGTGTCAAACTACAAACAAATACTAAGCTATTATCTAACAGGCGAAATATACGAGAATACACTAAGACCGCCAATGAAACTAACCGAGCACCCTGTGTAAACACAAGATGTTAGCTGGCAACATCGTGAACGAAACTGGATTTGTTGTGATAATATTTATTTCAATGGCTGCCAGAATTAGCTTGGTCGAGCAATTTCACTTCTAACCGCTCGATTGCTGTAGAGTAGCACTGAAATGTCATGTCAGAAGTAACAATGGCTTTAGTATATACAATGTGTATTAATAAGTAAAGTTTACTTTGTAACTGGAGGTTAAACATGTACAGTTAAAAAATGCCTTATAAATATAGGAGATATGAGGAAAATGGTGAAGGACAACTCTGTGCAAGAGCAAATTTGGAAAAGTGGATAAAATTAGTTATGATTAGAACTTTCAAATTTTAAAAGATCTCTCAGGTAACAAAGATGTCAGTTTCCTAAGAAAAGTGTGTGTATGTATGTACAGTAAAACTTCTTTTATAAGTTTCACACTTATACGTTTTCTACACTTATACTATTCTTTTCTTGGTCCCGGCAAAATCCCTATTCTTTCCATGTTAATTTATTTCCGATAAACGTTTTACATTTATTCGTTTTTCACGCTTATACGATCATATCTTTCGCCCCCGAGAGAAAAATGTGTCGTTCATACGTTTACAACGGTTTGCCTACTTAAAATCTCTAAAAATATTGGAGCCAGAAACACATGACACGCACTGTACGTTTCTCGGAAACCGTCCCTCGCGCGGGGCTGTGAGGTGGCGAGAGCGACCTTGAAGCTATGTTCCTCCGGAGTTTCGTATGTTGTGAAATACACCACCACTTGCTTCAGTCATTGTTCTGTCTTGTTCGGTACTTCAGGTGTGGTTAACCTTGAGTGCGGTGAACATGGGTGAAAGGAAGAGGAAGTGCATTACGATTGCTGGAAAAATACGCATTTTGGATGTAGTGAAGGAAAATGGCAACATAAACACATTGAACTCGCTATGAAATTGGAGATTGCTCCGTCCACCTTAGACACAATTGTAGCTAAGGCAGCGGAAATCGAATAAGGCACACGTGTTTTAGGTGTTTCTACAAAAAAGCGATCTCGCATTCAGGGCGGAAAATACGAATGTTTGTTACAGTGGTTCAGGCAACAGTGTTCTTTTTCGGGACTTTCCGTCAAACCATTATAATTACGCCATTGATTTTGTGTTACAATAATCTTGCGTCTTCAGACAAATTAAAATCCACAAATTAATTTACACTATTTCTTCTGGTAAGCAATGCATTACATCGCAGCATCATGGCACAGTGTCTCACCACTTACACTTCGAAACTGTTTTCGAAAAGCTTGATTTGAAGTTACCGGTAGTTGTACTGGCGATATTATTGATGAAGATGTTCCTGATAATGACGGCGAATGAAGGAAACTGGAAGAGGAGGCATCATTCGATGACTACGTGAATGTTGACGCTAACCTCGTCACTGCAGAAGCCACGACTATCTCCGAGAGACTCACAACGGGATCTGAGCGAGGACCGTATTAGTGACGATGATACTGAAGAGCCGCAGCATAATACAGTGGATTTTAATGATGCTGTCAATGCTCGATGGACTATCAAACATTTTGTGACGCGCCCAAACGTTTCTTAGGAAATAATGGCCGAATTGTATTGGTTTGAAAATACCGTTCATGCCGTGGCTGCAGCCAACGAAAAACAAGCCAAGATAACAGACTGCTTCATAAAGTGCCTCAATTGGCTTTTTGTTGTTTCTATACCTGGGTGCATTTGTATTTGTATTGTTACATATTGCCGATTATAGTTAAACAATCGTATTATTTCTTGTTGTTCACTTATTATCGGGGACCCTTGCTCGCCCGTCTCCCACCAGGCACTTTGCCGAAATGCGTAGCTCGCGCGGAACTGAGTCATTGAGTAGCCTATAGGAATTTGTACTTACCTGGTTCACAGCTGACGCTGAAAATGTTCCCCATTCACTGCTACACATCGCTGGCACCTCTTTATGAAATTGTCATTAATTTACGTTCTGAAGTTCCTCAGCACTGACTGACTGAATTTCATCTGTAATATAGTCTTTTAAGTTCATTTTCGCAAAAGATTTCCTGTACTTTATGAAGGTATTTACACACGTCCAGGTAATGAAAATCGCATTGGAACATCACACTGAGTACTAAACACGTGAACAATTGACTAAACTAAACCTCACCCTGTTAAAAGCTCTCAGCAGATGGCAAAGGAGGGAAACTTGTGGCGCCAAGAAGCGCAAAGTGCTTGGCGGGAGACCGGATCGCGGCATGGGCGAGCGAGGGTCGCCGTCGCATATAAAACACAGTCCCTGTATAGCCTATATTGTCACATATTTTGCAGTTTTTATTTACCGACTTTCTTTTAAGAGTTTTTCACACTTATGCGTATTATTCCTTTGGTCCCCTGGAAATCGTATAAGTGAAGTTTTACTGTATGTATCAAATTTATGGTCATAAAATGAATATTTGCCCTGTAAGCTTGATCTAAGATAAGCAAAGAAAAGAAAATTTACCCATAACGGCATATACTCCTCGTTATGTCATCTACTTTTCTCTTAGTTTCCACGAAGATAATAGTCTTGTTTTCCGATTCTGAAGAAATCTCAGACAGAAGCTTCAACAATCTGAAACAAATGCATAAGAAGATAACAGGTCTTTCCCCTATCAAACTTCTCACAGAAAATATTAAAATGTTTATAGAGCAATTGTAAAGGAGATACTACCGTATTTGCTCGCATATAACTCGCACCCTTTTGACAGAAAATATGTGTCAAAATTTTCGGTGCGTGATATGTGCGGGGCTTTGTGAGCAACAGACTGTATCCCCCCCCCCCCAAAAAAAAACCTTAAAATTTGCAGCATTGAGAGGGATCCAATTCATGGGACATTTGGAAAGAATGGACCCAACTAGGTTAACAAAACAAAATCTAGACATTTTTGCAGAAATGGGCAACAAGGTCCAATGGTACGAACGGACTTGGCTGAATTAGGTTTTCCTAATCTCAAGGATAGAGAGGAAATTAGGAATATCACTCATACACGGGGTTTTGAGGGACATAAGATAAGACCTAACAGGCACGTCTGGTCGCAGCAACGAAGACTCCCTCAATTGTTGCTCATGAGTTATTGCGCAAACATCAAGGCCAATAAGTGTTGATTCCACGTGGTACTAGGAGACCCATTAGCGAAGTAGCAGAAGAAGAAGAAACAAGACAACTGGCATTGTCACTGCCGTTAATCTCCAAGCTACTCTTGCGTACATCGCGATGTCCGTTCAACACATTTGTGAAGTCCCTCTAGAAGCTCTTCATAACAAATTCCGTCATCATAACCCATACCCGTATAACCCAATCACGCAAGAGCTCAACTGATTATTTTGTCTTCTGCCATCGGCTTATCGTAACACAATACCAGATCTCACCGTGTTCTAACCTAACAATTACTTATTTAGCGTACGGAGGGAGAGTAGGGAATATTAAATTCAGTCACATTGAATTCTCGACCGGCAGTTCTACGAGTACGAGCCTATATTACCCAAGTCGTCTGCGTATTCTATCACTCTGTGTTTAAACCCAGCTGTATAACTACAGAGTTTTTATATAACTTAAGACAGGGGTCTCCAAACTTTCCAGCCTTAGGGCCATACTGATTACTCCAGTAAGTTCTGAGAGCCAAAACCATATTATCATTGTTGCCGGTGGTAAAAAGTGAAATAGTCCACTGATGAAAAAAAAAGTCCGAAAAAGTACGCAACGTAGAAAAAAGGCTGCAAATCGGACTTAAGTCCGCAAAACGGCAACACTGCATATTATTAATTTTCCTGTCATTATTTGTAATTTCTAGATTAGTCGTAGAGTACGAGCCATGAGGAGTAACGTGACACGACATCTGGTGAACACAAGCGGAAATAGGTAGTACCTTCTATCGCTAACAGATGGCGCTAATAGCACGTACAGAGTAATCTCGTTGGTTCGAGAGTTCTGGTGTCTTCCACTCACTTCTAGATGGCAGTAATTGGAATATATAAGAAGGCTAGTTGCGCAACCACCAGTCAGTTCCTATGACACTGTTGTGAAATAAAATAGTGCGTACCTCCTTAAAACGTGTTTGTGCGTGTTTAAGTTTAAGACATCTTTGTAACAGTATTTTGATTTGAATTGTTGCTTTTGTGTGTGATTTAGTAGTATGGAAAAGAAGCGAAAAATTGATAGTGAATGCAGAAAATTCAAAGATGAGTGGAACATTCAGTATTTCGTAATTGAGTCCAGTAACAAGGCGCTATGTTTGATTTGCAATGAAAGCATAGCCGTTCTCAAGGAATATAACATTAAACGTCATTATGAAACAAAACATTTTCAAAATTACTCAAAATATACAGGAAGTTTGCGGACAGAAAAATTCGAAGCTATGCAGCGCGGATTGAAATCGCAGCAATCTTCATTTACAAAACTCAAAACCGAACAAGAGGCTGCAACTTGTGCCAGCTTTCCTGTGGCTCTTGAAATTGCAAAACGTGGAAAACCATTCACCGATGGAGAAATGATCAAAGAATGCATAATTGCAGCAGCCGAAGAAATGTGCCCTGAAAAGGTAAATTTATTAAAAAACTGTCAGTATGTCAGCAAACACTGTGGCTCGAAGGGTAGAAAACATCGCTGAAAATATATCCTCTCAACTGTTCGACAAAAATGGAGATGTTGAGTGGTTTTCTTTGGCCTTGGATGAGTCAACGGATGTGTCAGATACTGCTCAGGTGTTGATTTATATTCGAGGAGTAGATAAAAGCTATGAAGTGCATGAAGAACTTCTTGATATGTATAGTATTCATGGCACAACTACTGGTACAGATATTTTTAAAGGAGTTGAAATGGCCATTAATCAAAAGAACCTTCGATGGAAAAACTTGAAATGTATTACAACTGATGGAGGCAAAAACATGAGTGGGAAAGATAAAGGAGTGGTCGCTCTTGTGTCAAAGGCTGTAGAAAATGACGGTGGTTCAAAACCATTAGTCTTACATTGTATCATTCATCAACAGTCTTTGTGCGGAAAATGTTTGGATATGTCTGAAGTTCTGAAACCAGTCATATCAACTGTTAATTTTATGAGATTTTTGGGCTGAATCACCGACAATTCCGACAATTTATTGAAGAGATTGGAGAAAATGACTTACCTTATCATACTGCCGTACGTTGGCTTAGTTGTGGGAAAGTCCTTCAGCGCTTTTTTGAACTTTGAGCAGTGATCGAAATTTTTTTGAATGAAAAGCATCGCCCTATTACTGAATTACAAAACAACGCATGGCTGTGGAAGTTAGCATTCTATGTTGATTTGACAAAACATTTGAACGAACTGAATTTGAGATTGCAAGGAGAAAACCAGCATCTTCCTGATTTATACACTAATATCAAATCATTCCGGAAGAAATTGATACTGTTTCAATCACAACTAGGAAGTAAATGTTTTTCACATTTTAAAACATGTGAAATATTCAGCCACACCACTGAGACTGAGTTTCCTATCGATTTTGCAATCGAAACTTTGAGTGCTTTGAAAATAAATTTTGATACTCATTTCTCGGACTTCAATGCCTTTGCGAATCAAATTAAGATTTTTCAGGATCCTTTTGATACTGACATTGAAACCCTAGCCCCGGAACTTCAAATGGAAATGATTGAACTACAGTGCAGTGATATAATTAAGAACAAATATCAAAACTCATCTTTGTTGGAATTTTATAAGAGTCTTCCACTGACAATTTGATAATTTGCATAGATTTGCTCGTGGGCTGTTTTCTGTTTTTGGTACTACTTATTTGTGTGAGAAGACCTTCTCCAAAATGAAGTACACAAAAAATGTTTACAGATCTAAATTAACTGATGAGCATCTTAAATCTCTTTTAATAATTGGTACAAGTAAAATTAGTCCACAACTACAAACTATTGTCAGTGGAAAATCTCAATTACATAAATCTCATTAGTATTTCATATGTCTGCATGTTATACATGTCTTTACTCATTACAATTCGGTGTTTCTTTATCCAACTTATCACAAAAACAATAACAATAAGCCTACAACAATGTTATGAGTAGTTAGCCCATGACCATATCAATGTAGATGTCATATTAATAATTATTCAACATAAAATTAGAATACTTCAGTAAACTAAATTTAATTTGCTATAAAAAAAATATGTTCTCTAAAAGGAGTTTTCAAGTATGCTAGCTCTCCGCGGGCCAGACAAAATCTGTCCGCGGGCCGGATGTGGCCCTTGGGCCGTAGTTTGGAGACCCCTGACTTAAGAGATCGACCTCCACAAGAAAACAATCACACTTAACTGAGAAACAACAATGGAACGTGAAGAGAGAATACTGGTACTTGTCGACAATGCAACAGACGGACAAGGAATACTCTCAAAGAAAGGAAAGCACCGCCAACAAAACGAACAGAAAATCATTGCGGACAAGATGTGTGACGTCCAGTAGGAAGGGGTTCTATAATAAAATTGGTACGATCATCTTTATGCAATTTCAAATTTAAATTATTCCTCTCGGCACGGCGGAGGTAGATTTCACCGGGCAAACTAGGCACAATATGCAGGTTTTCGTAGAAGGATCAGACCTCATTTATTGCGAGAAAGTATTTTACAATTGGAGCTTAATTAACTTGGTTTTTCGTCTTTTATTTTATTGTCTTATGGGGACGGTAACCTTCTCGTCATTTGGGGTCCATTTTTATACTTGTGGTCACACTGTCTATGCAAGGTTTCGACACTGATGTGTAACTATCTAACGGTCGTGTTACTTCTTCACGCAAAATTTTCTCCCGCAGAGATGTTGGTTCCTCAGTTTAGGGGCTGCGACAACGTTTGGAACTCCTAATAGTTCGTACCTCGTACATTCTCGCGTAACAGGTAGCCGCTCTTCTATGCCGCTTCAAATTCAAAAGAACGTTTGCATATATTTTTCTCATAAACGATCAATGAGGGAAAATTGTGGCCAAGGACTAGTGATTTTTTGATGATCAATGCGAAAAAACGATAGTTCAAGGAACGATAGATGCGGGGAAATTGAACATTAGTTTATATGGAAAATTTTCGGGACTAAATAAATTGAACGAGGCATACGGGAAAACGACAGTTGCGGGAACGATGCATCGAGGTTCTACTGTATATATATCACTTTCTTGTGGACACGATAACTGCTGCAATTTTGCACCGATCACTTTGAAACTGAAATGATGCAAAATTAAGCTATAACTGCTTAAAATATTGATATTACAGTATGTGAGAAAAATAATGTTTTGCTCTACAGGAGGTTATTGGGCTCTGAGTGTATAAAAAATGTAACCCACAATTTACATTTTTTCATTCCAGACCCTTGAAAAGTGCAAAAGAGGGGTTATACTGCAGTTAGCTTTCTAATGAAATCTACCTAATAGGGGGTGCGAGTTATATGTAAGAAAATATGGTACTTTATAATTTTATTTGCAAAGATAACAATATAATCAATACTGATTTAGCTCATAACATTGGAGTATAATACTTATTAGTGGGAGAAGGTAGTGTTATCATATGGGATGAAGTTCTCGGAGTGAAGTGGTCATCACAACGAGAAAGAAGAACAGACTGGATATGGGCATAACACTTGGAGGACAGCAGTTGCAGAAAGTAGAATGCTTCAAGTACTTGGGAAGCATAATTGAAGAAAAGGGAGGCAATAGGATGGAAATAAATGAGCGGGGAAGGTGCGCAGATGGATTTTTCAAGAGTGTTAGGGGGATGATATGGAATAAAGATGTACCACAAAAATGTAAAGGAATCATCTACAAGACCTACTTTGTGCCAATTTTGACATGGTTCAGAAACATGGGCGATGAAGGAAAGGGACAAGAATAAAATACGAGCAGTGGAGATGAAGTTCCAGAGGAGTAGGGTAGGAGTGACAAGAATGGACAGAGTAAGGAATGAGAGAGTCAGGGAGATGGTAAGAGAGGAACCATTGCAAAATAGAATAGAGCGATCTAGGCTACAATGGTATGGACATGTGAGGAGGATGCAAGAGGAGAGGATACCGAAGAAGATGTTTGGAATGGAAATGACGGGAAGGAGGCCAAGGGGAAGACCAAGGGACAGATGGACAAAAGGAGTTAAGAAGAGCGTGGAGGAAAGAGGAGTGTGCTGGGACACAGTAAATGACGAGAGATGGTGGATGGACAGGAAACGATGGAGAGGCTTATGTTCCAAGCAGACCCGACCAGCGGTTGGAAACTGCTCAAGATGATGATGATGACTTATTAGTACAAATATAATATATATTTATTTTTCAAAAGATGTCTAGATTGAATCTTACTCACTTTGTTTCCTTTTCATACTCCTGGCATACATCAATAATCTGCAAAATGTTATGATTAGCAGCCAATGAGAGTGAACCAATATTCACTTGGATGTATTCAGTCAGAAACTCTTCAGCCAAATTCCGGACTTCCTTAGGCCATGTGGCAGACCACATAAGGACCTGTCGATCAGGCTGAAAGGGAAAAAACAGAACATTGTCTTCTCAAGCTTAACCTTTACACAGCACTCCTCAAGACCTCATTAGTGGTAATAAAAGTCGATGTTCAGAAGCTCAAATACTACATACAGTATGTAGTCTTCTGAGCATTTGCAGAACCAATTACAGTAATCAAAAGAAGGGCAGCAGAGTTACAAAACTCCTTAAATTTTAAGAAAATAACAGTTAATACCACAAAAGATACAGTCATTCACAGGCAAACAGATGGGGTCACCCAAGGGCTCACCAGCCACTGGTATACTAGCTTACATAGACATACCGTATAAAACTTTTAGATAACTATGACCGAAAATAAGTGTGAACATTATCGGTGCGAGGATGTGTGTGCAAAATACCATATTCCCGAAAAAACAAAATTTGCATCACTGAAACAAGTCAACTGCTGGCAATCTCCGAGCTAGTCTCGCGTGCATTATCATCCCATACGGCATCATCCTAACTTCCGTCCTATGTATTTGCGATGCCCGTCGTCAAGAAGCTCTTAACAACGTTTGTCAACACCATAACCCACACCCATATAACCCAATCACGCAAGAGTTCAACTGACTGTCTTCTTTATTTTGTCTTCTGTCGGCAGGTTACCGTGACTGACAATACCCGATCTTTTTGTGTTTTAACCTAACAATTAATTATTTAGAGCGTGGAGCGTCAACAAAACAGATCACAATCCCACCCCATATTATTGATTTATTGCATCACCACATTTGAAAACTTACGTGTTTGGTTAGTGGTTACTAGCTCGACTTTCTGTCGATGCCAGTAGCGAATATCAAATTCATTCACAATGAATAATTCTCGACAGGCAGCTCTATTGCCATTGTAGTCTGCGTATTTTGTCACTTTGAGTTAAAACCCAGCCATATTACTTCTGCATTTTTACATAACTAAAAGATCCACTTCCACACGAAAACTATTACAACTGAGAAACAACAATAGAACGTGAAGACAATATGGGTACTTGTTGACAATGCAACAGACAAATACCAAGGAAAGCACCAAACCTAAATCGAACAATAACATCAAGGGCTGGACGTGTAATGTTCTGTGGGCTGTGATCATCATATTATGACGGTGTCAGAAATTAATGCGAGATAGGGTAAACTGTACAGTTATTGGCACTTTAAGGACACTAAGCAATTAAATGAATAATTTTGAACAGAAAATCTGCCGTTTGTCTCAAATTCTGTACATTATGAATATTGACTACAAATATTAAGAAAATAAATATAGAGCCTTAACATATTATAAATCGGTTATGAAATATTAAGTGAGCAAACATACAGTACTTGGCACCTAAATTTAGTTGTTGGCACCTTGGTCAGGTACAGTTCTTGGCACCTTTCTTTTCTTTGTGTGCCTCCCGTTTTTGATACGAACATGTAGAACAATATTCTTTCCCACTTGAAACGCATTGCTCAAGACCATAGACATGGAACAAGACTGTGAAAACCAAAATCACAGTTATTGGTACTGGGTGCCAAGTTCTGCATTTTATCGTTATTTTTAATACAGTAATTGGCACCCGCATTACACTATATTTAGGTTATAAACACAGAACAAATACATTCAGGCGTATTCAACCGAGTACTTCATAAACACAGAACAAATACAATAAGGCGTATTCAACATGTTTTCGCACTTACCCTTAAAATACAGTTTGTATACTGAGCTCCAAACATCGAAGTTTGGAACTAGTAACCTGAACAAAACTGTAAGATGTCAACAAAATACCAGCAGTGATGAACAACACCAATTTGTTCCAACATTCACTTCAAAACTGTTCACCTTGTGGCAGTAAGATGAGGTACAGAGGCCAAGGAGTAATAGAATGGAAAGATAAAACACTCTGGTAATGTTATTGTTGTAAAAATACTATTATATTCAGATAAATGCAAGAAGTGCCAATAACTGTCAAGAGTGCCAATGACTGTACAGTTGACCCTATATGCAAGGATCTATATATTTAAAACAGTAAGGTGATTTTTGTTATCACGAGATAGAGAGAACGACAGAACCAATTTACTTCGTAGAGCACTCTAACGAAAGCTCTTGGCCTGTAGATTTGCAGAGTGTCTCTAAAATAAACAAATATATTACGGTATATTTTTAAATAAATATAGAAAATAGCAGAATTCAGCCCCTCGCGCATGCGCACAATCCGCCTGGGCTCATGACAAAATGGCGGTGAGAAGTCCATTAAAATGTAAGTTATTTAATAAGCTTCCATGTAATTGAAAACATACATTAACCAAGTTCTGACAATACAATATAATAACAGTATGAACATATACGAATGTATATTGATTTTATTGATAATGAATTGGATTATTTTCTTCAGATAGCGGCTTTTGAAGATAGTGAATGGTTGCGTCTGCATCTAAGTCCGAGTGCCCGAGTAGCTATCTGGTTAAGGCGATTGACTGTGGATCCAAGGATCGCAGGTTCGATCCCAACTCTCGCCAGTATTTTTTTTTTTTTTTTGCCACTGAAATATTGTTTTATCAAGGAGTATTAGTAAGGTTTTATGTCAGTTAAAGATACATATTTCTACACATTTTCTCAACACGTTTTATTTCCGTTTTACCATTGCATTACAGCATGTCCTCAATACGTCGTTTGAATATCTGCAATCAGTTCCAGTAACTGACAACAGATGGCAGTACCTCGCCAATATAGTTCCAGTAACTGAGAGCAGATTGCGTCGATATATTTAAAACACAAGGCATGGCCTTGATGGCGAGTCTTCGCGTGATAGTTAAATATTGTTTTATCAAGGATTATTAGTAACGTTTTATGTCAGTTAAAGATTCCTACATTCCCTCTCAATAAGTTTTATTTCCGTTTTACCATTGCATTACAGCATGTGGTCAAAAGAGCTAATATCTGCCATCAATTGCAGTAACTGACAACAGATGGCAGTACCTCGCCCATATAGTTTCAGTAACTAACAACAGATGGCAGCACCATTGCATCGATATATTTAAAACACAAAACATGGCGCGTTTTCAAGTGATGGAGAGTTATAGGCTAGAGGGGAATTTTTAAGAAGGGAAACGTTGAAGAACATTAACTGACAGTTGAGTGTGTAGGCTATGTTGTTTATGTACTTTAATATTGCAATTTCTTCCCAATGCTTCGGTGGTCAAGTTGGTAGCATCCTAGACTAAAAGTTATAAATTATGCATCGTCGATATACTCTTAAATTATTAGTGAAAAGGTAGTTTTCCAGGCCCTGGCGCGTGTCCACAATTGCTTTCGCCATGAGAGACACTTGGCAAACATAATTCGTTTGAAGGGCTCCGACATCGTTGTCACTCAGCCCCATGTACTTTGGTGTGTAAGTGTAAAATTTTCTCTGATAACCCGTATTATTGTGATAGCTGCATTACTTTGTGTATTTGTAATTAAGGTGGGAAATGGCAAGGTGACGGCCGAGGCCTTAAGTTAGGAACCATCCCGGTATTTGCCTTGAGTGGAAGTGGGAAACCACGGAAAACCACATCTAAGATTGTCGAGGTGGGAATCAAATCTTCCTCTCCTTAGTTATACCTCTAGAGACTGAATGTGCCCCGTTTTTGCCCTCAGACCAGAATTAAATTTCTTGGCAGAGCAGGAAATGTAACCCGGGTCTCCGAGGCGATAGCCAAGAATGGGTGGGCTTCCATGTGTTAATACGATTTTTGACATGCACGGGACATAGAATTCTAAAACAGCCTCCATTAGGGTGACTGCCGAAGTGAGTATTGAGTATATGCCTAAGCTCATTCCAGTAGTTGGCGAAGTTATTCTATGTTCCCCTGCAAAATGTACTGCCATAAACTATAACAGGTGATGGAAATAGCTTATTTAGAGCAGTTTTGTACTGTTTATATCAAAATGAAGAACGTCATTCTGCGCTGCGTTTTCAAGCTATTGCCAAACATTTCGCTGGCAGGAACAATTATAAGGAATTTATTGTCAGCGATCAGTCTCATCGCATTCTCCTCACCAACCAACTTGAGTATGAGAGTCTCTGGACGGTCATGTTGAACTTCATTGTATAAGACAGTTGTTTAATGATTATTTGTTTAGAGTACTGAATCTAACTACGCAGTTGATTTCGGCAATGGAAGTATTTTTTGCTATTTAATATTTAGCGGCTCCGATATTGCAGGTCACTATAGTGTTATCGAATAATACGAAGCCACATTTAAAATCCAATATAAATA
The DNA here is from genome assembly GCA_946902985.2 of Meconema thalassinum. Taxonomy (NCBI): domain Eukaryota; kingdom Metazoa; phylum Arthropoda; class Insecta; order Orthoptera; family Tettigoniidae; genus Meconema; species Meconema thalassinum. Next base: position 349,250,253 of record OX336390.1, read on the forward strand.
GGCCATTTCAGAAACAATTCCAGATGTTATGCAGTACAGTGAAAGGTCTTTGACGATCAAATGTAAACATTGTTCTACATTGTATTTCTCTTGCGTAAAATCTACGCGCGGTTACTTTGGCCTTTACTGTTGTGATGGTAAAATTGATCTGCTGAAATATAAAATATTTGCCAAGCTGCAACAATGCAATGATATTAATTTTAAAGTCATTGAACTTATATCCAGTAGTTCAAACTCATACATCAGCGTTAACATATTGGCGAACATAATTCATTTGATGGACTCAGACATCGTCGTCACTCAGCCCCGTCTATTTTGGTGTGCGAGTGTAAACTTTTCTCTGATAACCTGTGTTAATGTGATGGCTGTGTTGATGTGTGCATTTGTAATTAATGTGGGGAATGGGGAGTTAACGACCGAGGCTTTAAGTTAGGAACTATCCCGGTATTTGCCTGGAGTGGAAGTGGGAAACCACGGAAAACCAAATCCAAGATTGTTGAGATGGGAATCAAACTTTGCTCTTCTTAGTTTTGCCTCACGAGTGCGGCCCGTTCCAGTCCTCAGACCAGAATTAAATTTCTTGGCAGAGCGGCGATCGAACCTGGAATCCGGGGCAATAGCTCAGAATGTAGCCTTAAGAATGGGCTTACCTGTGTTAATACGATCTTTGACAAGCACTGAACATATAATTCTAAAACTCCCTCCATTACTGTGGCTGGCGAAGTGAGTCTATGCTCATTCCAGTAGTGGCGAAGTGATTCTATGCTCCCTTGCATAATTTACTGTCATGGAAATACAAAGTATTGTACCTTCAACAGGTGATGGAAATTCATTATTTACAGCAATTTCATTCTGTTTATTTCAAAATGAAGATCGTCATCCTGAGTTGCGTTTGCAAGCAAATTGCAAAAATTGCAAGGATTTTATTATTGGCGATCAATCTCATCGCATTCTCATCAGCAACCAACTTGAGAATGGAAGTATTCATTGTATATGTGAATATTATTGTTTATTGATTATTTGTTTAGAGTGCATAACAATGGGTCTAACCACGCAGTTGATTTTGGCAATGGAAGTAAGTTATTATTTGCCATTTAATATTTGGCGGCTACGTTGATGCAGGCCACTATAGTGTTATATAAAATGACGTTAATTTGGGCAGAAATGCTGCTATAAATAAACCCATTTGACGAAATAGAACATTAGCCGCAAAAAAGTGGGAAATCGGAGAAAAATACGAAGCCACTTTTAAAATCCAATATAAATATGGCATTTCAGAAACAATTCCAGATACTATGCCGTTACAGTTTAGGGTCCTTGACGAACAAATGTAAACATTGTTCTGCACTGTATTTCTCTTGCGAGAAATGTACACTTGGTTACTTTGACCTTTGCTGTTGTAATGGTAAAATTAATCTGAATAAATATAAAATATTTGACAGGCTTTAACAATTATTTTTCACTGGAGATGATATCTCAAGGAATTCCAGAGGGACTAATCGGCAGTACAATGCTATGTCCTTCGTTTCATGGCGCAGCGGTCAAGCTGTATGCCTCTCACCAAGGCGGATCGAGTTCGATTCCCGGTCAATGCATGTGAGATTTTTGATGTGAAATGCCATGTCCTGTGGTTCGGATTCCACGTTAAACGGAGGTCCCGTGGCTTATGATCGCGAGATTAACGGTCACGTTAAACTGCAAGCTTCCTTTCTTCGTTTCATTTGGTGCCAATGTTACTGTGCCACACGCACACGGTCCACATTGTTTTAAAATGTATGGAATTGCACATCATCGCATTTCTTCGTTATATTCCAAAAATATAAGCGATGGTTTGCGGCCAGTTGTATTAGACTCATCAGAGTTCTTGAATTCCTTGGAACTAAACGACTGGCCGCCACATACTCCAAACGCTTGGCCCGTTATGCTGCTTAGAAATCTGAACGGTTCCCAAGGACTCCTAAATGCAACCATATTGCTTGGATTTGGAAATAATAGGTGCAGTTAAAATTAGGCAGAGATGTCTAATCCTTCGACTTGATTTAACACCATCCGATAAAACACTATCATTTTCTTTTAAGAGGCAATATTTTCCAATTCATTTGGCATACTTTATCACAATCAATAAAGCTCAAGGGGAAACTCTGGAACGTATAGGCCTCAATTTGCCCCAACAATTTTTCAGTCATGGCCAGCAGTATTTTGCAATGTTGAGAGTGCAATCTTTTGACGCCCTCATAGTTTCAATAGAGTCAAAAAATAATCGTACAAAGAATGTACAGTAGGCGTATATAAGAAAATTCTTCAGTAAATATTATATTCAGATAAATGCAAGAAGTGCCAATAACTGTCAAGAGTGCCAATGACTGTACAGTTGACCCTATATGCAAGGATATTTAATAATTTTAAATGATCTTGTCGACTTCGTCGTTACACTGGGGTCTGGAGTTACGTTACGGTCACGGGACGAAATGTACCCAGATGCACTGAGGTGTGTGACGTCATAGTACCGCTTGGTACATGTGTTCCCCGGCAATCTCTACTTCGTTAGTATAAGACAAAAATCCCCAATCTTGGATGTCACAGGTAATCGAGAACCACTGGATGGATTTTGATGCGGTTTTCACCATTCTGTAAAGGATATCTCGAGGAAAGATTCTGTAGAAAATAATTTATGTATGATCAAAGGAAGCCAAGCAGTAACGATTTCAGTGAAAAAGTCGAAAACAAACTTGGCGTCCGTGCGCTTCTTAAGCTTACGCTGGGCAAACCGTTAAAAATATCAATATACTATGAGCGTAAGAATTGATTAGCATGAAAAGTTCTGCAAAAAAGTCCGCGAGAGCATATCTCTATCTTAAAAACATCGCCCACTATAAGGGTTTTTAGACTGGATGGAAAGGGCACGTCCCCGCGCGGTCTGGTGAGCGTGACTGCATCCTCCGCGCTTGACCTTGCTTTGCCCTTGGTTTGCACTTGCTTTTCGCGAGTAATTTGAAACAAGATAAGCAAGATAAGTATTATGCAGATAATTTTCTAACATGTCAAAAGTCTTTGGCTTCGAGCGAAGCGAGAAGCCTCCAGCTTTTTTCAGCATTTGTAGCATTTAAAATGATACAAGTCTAGTCTTTCAGACTGACAGTCACTTTTCCCACCTGCAATTTTAAATTTTAAAATGGGGTGCGAGATATAGGCCTACCTGATGGAGTGTTATTTGTGAGCAAAAACAGTACTTTTTAGAAACTCCACATCAAAAAATCCCAGTCTTGTATACTGGGGCAAGTTGGAGTTAGCTATTGTTTTAAGGGGCAGAACTATGTGCTCATCTGCCCCTAACTAGGTAAGTTCATTGTACAAATGTGATAATTAAAGAAATGCAAAATTCACATTTGAGATGACAATTTTCATGCAAATTTAAGCATACTGTATTTTATGCAGATATCACAAATTTTGGAAAGTTTTTGAGAAGAAAAAAAAACAAGAATATTTTTATTTCACATCGACTGGCACTGATTATCATGCATTTCTCTCCTAATTAGAAAAGTTTTCGTACTTTTCCTCTTACACTAAACAACAAGTTCAATCTCAATTCGGGGTCTTTTCAATTTGGCATTTCTTTAATTTTACCTAGTGGACATAGCAAAAGCAATTCCAACTTTGGAACAAAGGGATGCTTAAGCTCCACAACCATCAAATTTCGACTGGACAAAATTAAGAATTAATCGAACATCACTGTCATTCCACCTTTGAAATGCTGCACATTACATGCCTTTAAATTAATTACTAATAAATTAATTTAAAAATATAATATTTTATATTATGAACAGTACCTGGGAAATTGAAACATGATGATGAATATTTTATATAACGCAATTACAGAAATCATTCACTACTGTACACATCGTTGGTACATAGGAGAAGTGACAAAATTGTCAAATATATTCGAACATCAAATTATTTGAACAATTTCAAACGGGAATATATGATTCAAACGTAGGAATAGTTAAGACTATTCGAAATACAGTAAACACGCACTAATTCGGACTAATGGGAGCAAAGTCTAGTCCAAATTATGGCGAATCAGCAATAAGATTACATACAATACCATACCTGCCAACTTTTGAAAAGGGCTATCAGTAAAACTCACGCGCGACAAAAAATTTAACGATTTTCGACATACCCCGGCTTGACGAAAATAATAATACTTCTGGGCTACAAAATACAATAATTCATGCTTTAAACAGGATATTTCAATGAAATCATATCTACTTACATGATTTGTAGATGAACATAACAATCAAGAAGAAATCCATGTTAATCAGCAGCAGGCGTGGTGAATATTGGTTTGGAGCATACATAACAGGACTTCCTTGATAAATTAAGCCGATATACGATAATTGAAAAAGGTTTTACACAATAAAACTTGTTTAACGTAACACAGGCAAGAAATAATATAATACACACTGCAAATCACATGCTAGTTCGACTTTAAAGTCATGGTTGTGGCCTTTTTAGCTTCCAGCAAAAAGTCTTGAGAAAATGCTTTGTCATAACAGGGACCAGAACTCCTGGTCTTCAAAATAGAAATAGACTCCAGAGATTCATTGGACATGGATGACCTGAACTGTGTTCTATTTTTCTTCACAAGGCTGAAAACACGTTCACATTCTGCATTGCTATGGGGTATGGTGAGAATAGAGAGCATTACTCTAGAAATTCGGTTATACTTAAGAAGTCCATCGGCTCCACGAATTCTTGATATTTGTGCCCAACTGGAATCACTTGCAGCATCTTGATGTGCAGCCAAAGTGTCATCTACCTGAAGAGCTGTAAACTGCCTCTGAAGCTCATTCACCACCTCATCGGTAGTTTCATTCTCTTCCTTGCATAACATGATAGGAAACTTTTCCAAGAAAAAACGAACGGAAGAAAACTGTGCATCTTCAATTTTGTCTAACCTAGCAACTTGAGCATTCTTTAGCACGTCATCCTTGAGAGGAAACTTGTTGATGATGTAGTCACAGGCAGTACAAAAGTAGTTTCTCACTGATGAAAAGAAAAGGGATTTATCTGTATCCTGGAGATCATTCACTATGTTCGAAGTTTGAATGCCAATAACTAACTCATCATCACTTCTTTGATTTAGAATCAAGTTGTACTCAACTTCAAGCAATGAGGAGCTTTTGACAATTTTGGGCTTAACAAACTTGGTGAACAGCTGCTTTAGCAAATCCATTAGAAGTTCTAATAACAAGTGAACTTGTGGGGAAGAAGTCTGAAGGGCAACATTCAATTTGTCAAATACAGGAATAGTCACATGAAGAAAAGTGCAAAAGGCCTTGTTCAAGTTTGAGGACAGGAACATAAACAATTTTTCCTCACGAGTTGTAGCAGAAGTCTTATTTTTTAGGATGGGTTTGTCACATTTGGAAGAATATGCTATTCTTTTAGGGGCATGTGTAGTAGCAGAATCAAGAATTCTCTTCTTCTGATACTCTTTGGATCCACTTTGTTCAACTTTAGGTATTCTGAAAGATGTCAAGCTTGTGGAAATGTTTTGGGTACATAATATTACTTCCTCCTTGAAGAAAGAAAGAAGAGGATCCCACTGGTCCTGTAGTCTATCCAAACATCTGCCTAAAGATAACCACCTAGTACATACATGCTTCAGAATTTTCTTTGCCTCCTTATTGTGCAAGTTCTGAAATTTCTGAAGGCGTTCTTTTCTCTTTACACTCTTCTCTAAGAAATAAAATATATCTACAAGGATCTCATCCACTTTAACTGGTAATCTTCCAGCACCTTTTTCAGCTGCTAGATTAATCAGGTGGCAAATGCACCCTATGATGGCAATACCTGGTTGAACTTCCTTCAGAACTGCTGAAACCCCATTTTTGTGTCCTATCATAACAGGAGCATTGTCGGAGCAGAAAGCCACACAGTTTTCAATTGGTATATTATGAGAACTCAGCTGTGATAACATCAGGTTACCTATGTTTCGCCCTGTTGAGTCCCCGTCCAATGCTGGTATGGATAGCACAGTGCTCACTACTTATTCCTGCCGAACATCATAGAATGTAACAACAATAGGATACAACTTGGCATTCGTATCATTGCTTCCATCCGTTGCCAAAGAAAATGGTCCGTTCAGAAGGCACTTAACAACTTCAGATGATGCATTTTTTGCCATTTTATTTACAATGCACGTCGTTTTCGTGCGACCACAACTATATTTCTTTGCAACTTCTGATGTGGGAAACCTCTTCTTAAATAAAGCACCAGCATGATCAGCCGCACTTAAGGGCACATTGTGTTCCACCAAAAAGGAAGTAAACAGACACTCGGCCCTAATTACGTCACTGTCAACGTTACCAGCCTTGGCAAAAAAGGTGTTGATTTTCTTGTTATCTTCCTTCGATTTAACATAACTTATGTGTTTACCACACTTCACATGATTACTTAAATCGTTTTTTCCACCATGTGCAATATTAATATCACACGCACATACCGTGCAAAAGGCAAATTTTTCTCCCTTTCTTGATTTTAGTATGCAAGGAAAATCAACCGAGTATGATTCTTTAAATGTCTGGAAGTACTGTTTCTTGTTGTATTTGTTCATTCTCGATATCTAGTAAAACATCGGAACCTGGATCACTAAACGTCACATAAAATTATAACAAATCACATAAAACACAGCCAACACTTCATTAAAACAAGTCAAAGCACACAAGTCAAATGAACACGACGCCAACCTCGTAAAGAAAGAATATGCACATGGTAGAGAAAAGAAAAACACACACGTGGAACGAATGTAATTAGTCCAAGGAATACAGGAAACTGCGAAGCACGAAGATATAGCACAAAAACTCGAACACTTCATTAAAATATGCCATAACCTTAAAATACGAAAACATTCAAGGAACGCCAACTTCGCGAACAATAAACAACTCACGTGGTTAAAGAATATGGTTTAAATCGCAACGAGCGAACGTAGGGGAACAAAGAATTTGCGAAGCAGAGCGTGTCGACACCTAAGATTCACATGGAAGAACGGTTATCCCGGCTTCAAATTCAATTACAATGACGACACAAACATGACACGGTTAAAAGTACGAATCATATCAAAGAACGAGTTATCGACTATCGTGGACTTGCCTTCGACCCACGCAAACAATCGATTGTACGGAAGTGGGAGGGATTATCGAATGTTAATTATCGTTTCAAATTTTTGTCCGCGAAATCGTAAAATGACACCGTTTATCCGTAAAACCGTAAAATGCTGCAATTTCCGTAAATTTTACGGATAAACCGTAAAAGTTGGCAGGTATGCAATACTCTCCCTGGGTCAGCTGGGAGGAGACGGGGCGAATCAGCAATATGATTACATACACTATTCACCCTTTCTCCTCCCAGCTCCTGATATGTACATACCGTATTAAATTTAAGTTACAAAAAGGCTTTATAGGTATCCCAATAGCATACCTGCCAACTTTTGAAAAGGGCTATCAGTAAAACTCACGCGCGACAAAAAATTTAACGATTTTCGACATACCCCGGCTTGACGAAAATAATAATACTTCTGGGCTACAAAATACAATAATTCATGCTTTAAACAGGATATTTCAATGAAATCATATCTACTTACATGATTTGTAGATGAACATAACAATCAAGAAGAAATCCATGTTAATCAGCAGCAGGCGTGGTGAATATTGGTTTGGAGCATACATAACAGGACTTCCTTGATAAATTAAGCCGATATACGATATTTGAAAAAGGTTTTACACAATAAAACTTGTTTAACGTAACACAGGCAAGAAATAATATAATACACACTGCAAATCACATGCTAGTTCGACTTTAAAGTCATGGTTGTGGCCTTTTTAGCTTCCAGCAAAAAGTCTTGAGAAAATGCTTTGTCATAACAGGGACCAGAACTCCTGGTCTTCAAAATAGAAATAGACTCCAGAGATTCATTGGACATGGATGACCTGAACTGTGTTCTATTTTTCTTCACAAGGCTGAAAACACGTTCACATTCTGCATTGCTATGGGGTATGGTGAGAATAGAGAGCATTACTCTAGAAATTCGGTTATACTTAAGAAGTCCATCGGCTCCACGAATTCTTGATATTTGTGCCCAACTGGAATCACTTGCAGCATCTTGATGTGCAGCCAAAGTGTCATCTACCTGAAGAGCTGTAAACTGCCTCTGAAGCTCATTCACCACCTCATCGGTAGTTTCATTCTCTTCCTTGCATAACATGATAGGAAACTTTTCCAAGAAAAAACGAACGGAAGAAAACTGTGCATCTTCAATTTTGTCTAACCTAGCAACTTGAGCATTCTTTAGCACGTCATCCTTGAGTGGAAACTTGTTGATGATATAGTCACAGGCAGTACAAAAGTAGTTTCTCACTGATGAAAAGAAAAGGGATTTATCTGTATCCTGGAGATCATTCACTATGTTCGAAGTTTGAATGCCAATAACTAACTCATCATCACTTCTTTGATTTTGAATCAAGTTGTACTCAACTTCAAGCAATGAGGAGCTTTTGACAATTTTGGGCTTAACAAACTTGGTGAACAGCTGCTTTAGCAAATCCATTAGAAGTTCTAATAACAAGTGAACTTGTGGGGAAGAAGTCTGAAGGGCAACATTCAATTTGTCAAATACAGGAATAGTCACATGAAGAAAAGTGCAAAAGGCCTTGTTCAAGTTTGAGGACAGGAACATAAACAATTTTTCCTCACGAGTTGTAGCAGAAGTCTTACTTTTTAGGATGGGTTTGTCACATTTGGAAGAATATGCTATTCTTTTAGGGGCATGTGTAGTAGCAGAATCAAGAATTCTCTTCTTCTGATACTCTTTGGATCCACTTTGTTCAACTTTAGGTATTCTGAAAGATGTCAAGCTTGTGGAAATGTTTTGGGTACATAATATTACTTCCTCCTTGAGGAAAGAAAGAAGAGGATCCCACTGGTCCAGTAGTCTATCCAAACATCTGCCTAAAGATAACCACCTAGTACATACATGCTTCAGAATTTTCTTTGCTTCCTTATTGTGCAAGTTCTGAAATTTCTGAAGGCGTTCTTTTCTCTTTACACTCTTCTCTAAGAAATAAAATATATCTACAAGGATCTCATCCACTTTAACTGGTAATCTTCCAGCACCTTTTTCAGCTGCTAGATTAATCAGGTGGCAAATGCACCCTATGATGGCAATACCTGGTTGAACTTCCTTCAGAACTGCTGAAACCCCATTTTTGTGTCCTATCATAACAGGAGCATTGTCGGAGCAGAAAGCCACACAGTTTTCAATTGGTATATTATGAGAACTCAGCTGTGATAACATCAGGTTACCTATGTTTCGCCCTGTTGAGTCCCCGTCCAACGCTGGTATGGATAGCACAGTGCTCACTACTTTTTCCTGCCGAACATCATAGAATGTAACAACAATAGGATACAACTTGGCATTCGTATCATTGCTTCCATCCGTTGCCAAAGAAAATGGTCCGTTCTGAAGGCACTTAACAACTTCAGATGATGCATTTTTTGCCATTTTATTTACAATGCACGTCGTTTTCGTGCGACCACAACTATATTTCTTTGCAACTTCTGATGTGGGAAACATCTTCTTAAATAAAGCGCCAGCATGATCAGCCGCACTTAAGGGCACATTGTGTTCCACCAAAAAGGAAGTAAACAGACACTCGGCCCTAATTACGTCACTGTCAACGTTACCAGCCTTGGCAAAAAAGGTGTTGATTTTCTTGCTATCTTCCTTCGATTTAACATAACTTATGTGTTTACCGCACTTCACATGATTACTTAAATCGTTTTTTCCACCATGAGCAATATTAATATCACACGCACATACCGTGCAAAAGGCAAATTTTTCTCCCTTTCTTGATTTTAGTATGCACGGAAAATCAACCGAGTATGATTCTTTAAATGTCTGGAAGTACTGTTTCTTGTTGTATTTGTTCATTCTCGATATCTACTAAAACATCGAAAGGAACCTGGATCACTAAACGTCACATAAAATTATAACATAAATCGCATAAAACACAGCCCACACTTCATTAAAACAAGTCAAAGCACACAAGTCAAATGAACACTACGCCAACCTCGTAAAGAAAGAATATGCACATGGTAGAGAGAAAAAAACACACACGTGGAACGAATGTAATTAGTCCAAGGAATACAGGAAACTGCGAAGCACGAAGATATAGCACAAAAACTCGAACACTTCATTAATATATGCCATAACCTTAAAATACGAAAACATTCAAAGAACGCCAACTTCGCGAACAATAAACAACTCACGTGGTCAAAGAATATCGTTTAAATCGCAACGAGCGAACGTAGGGGAACAAAGAATTTGCGAAGCAGAGCGTGTTGACACCTAAGATTCACATGGAAGAACGGTTATCCCGGCTTCAAATTCAATTACAATGACGACACAAACATGACACGGTCAAAAGTACGAATCAACTCAAAGAACGAGTTATCGACTATCGCGGACTTGCCTTCGACCCACGCAAACAATCGATTGTACGGAAGTGGGAGGGATTATCGAATGTTAATTATCGTTTCAAATTTTTGTCCGCGAAATCGTAAAATTACACCGTTCATCCGTAAAACCGTAAAATGCTGCAATTTCCGTAAATTTTACGGATAAACCGTAAAAGTTGGCAGGTATGCAATAGGCACCGTGCGTAGCACTCTAGCGGAGCGCAGCGGTACTAAACTAGTGAGGCGAGAGTGCGGCACATAGCAGTGCATAAACACAGGTGAAATATTGTATAAACATGCAGGATCAGAGAAAGAGAACTGTTCTGTAGTTGGGTGTTTCAACAAGTACGGAAATACCACATCCGATGTAACATTTTACACATTTCCAGTGCGCAAACATGAAGAGGAACGAAGAAAGATCTGGATACGAGCGGTAAATCGCAAGGAGTAAGTAATTCATCACCGATATTTTAAATTCTTGCCATCTGAGCGGGCCTGTTTCATAAAATTGACTGATATTACCTAATACTATTAGTACTCATATTAATTCTTGTTAGTTAGAGAATTCTGTTTCATAAAGAATCATTAGGACTGATAAAATTTCTACTCAGTCTTCGTATCAGTATTTAAATGATATTATATTTTTATATGAAACATTGTAACTAAGTTATTATTGGACTAATCACACTTGTGGAAATAAGGCTAATCCCCAGCTGGGCTGTTTTATAGATAAATAAATATTAAAATAAATATTCCATGTAGTAGCCTAATTACGTTTTAGGTTTTACACTTTCTAATAAAATGTTTGCTTTTCAGCCCTGATGGACATTCAAATAGAGAAATACGATACTTTTAGATGAATAAATAAATTACACACCGAAGAGGGCAAACATGAAACAAGAGTCTGAGCGGAGGTCATTCACAGCTTACTACAGTAGTTGACATAACACCATGCACACTCACTGAATCGCGACTCTACGGTTTATATTAGCTATCGTGATAATACAAAAGTAGAGTTAAGGTAAAGACATATTTAGCACTGAGCACTCAAAAAAGCCGCTCTGTGGCGATATTATTGACGTGGTTTTATATTGTCGAGTTGCAGGCTATTGAATGACAGACGGTATTTTGAACACGATGACTGGAAACAATAGCCTGTGCTCTATTATCGATTGACGCAAGCGAACCGACACCAATAAATAACTTATTCTCAGTCACTTGGCAAGGATTTCTTTGACACCCTCCATCCCTTCACTGACCCTATCATCGTCACCACCATCATTGTCTTCGTCAGAGCTTGATGAATTGCCAAGGTTAATAATCATTTCATCCACCACGATATCCAGATCGCCTTCAGTATTTCTTTCTGCACATGCTGTACGGGATGTAGCCAGTCCTCGGGTCGAACTTCGGCGAAGTAAAAGTAAGGAAACAATGACAATGAAAGGAAATCCGACACAGGCAGTACTTAATAATCGACTGAAACAATGCCTGCCCATACGAGAATAATTCTGTCACTTGTGTGGTGTATTTTGTAGCCACATGTTGGTGACTGGTGTTTGATAGTAAAATGTCGAAAGCTGTGAGATATTGTTTGTAGTTTTTGAAATTTATGCATGTGTGACGCATTTGCATTGAGTGTTTGCTCGGACTTGAAAACAATTTGGTATGTGCATCTCCCCTGCGAAAGAAGACCATGGAAAGGCTAAAAACAGTAACCTTCACACGCAACACGCCGCAAATACTTTTTAATTTAGATTTTTGAGCGGCTTCAGTGGCGTAGTCGGTAGCATGCCGAGCTTCTACGCCCAAGATAGCGGGTTCAAACCCGGCCGAAGCCGTCGGTTTTTTAAGAGTGTTAAAAATCCCTCAGTATGCCTTCCTTCGGAGGGGAAGTAAAGCCGGCGGGACAATGTCATAGATTTATGGCATGTTAAAGAACCTTCCACTAATTGCACCTGTGTGAAGCTAAATTGAATTGGTTAAGAATGTAAACAACGCTCTTAGGTTTCTACGTTGGTTGCCAAGAGCCAACTGCAGTGGCGTCTGGTAACTAAGTTCTGAACTTGGCCTAGTCGTCGTTGACAGTGGCGCTTGGCGGCAAAAGTAGGAACTATTTGAAAAAATCTAAGTTGCAGTACTTAAATTTAAAAAAAAAAAACAGATACACACACTAATACAGTCTCACAATAAACACCGGTTATCAGACAGATTCGACACACACCCAAAGTACACGGGGCTATATGACCGTGATGTCGCAGCCCCTAAACTTAAGAACCAACCAATTTAGATTTGTTTTATCAAAGTAGATAATAGAAAATAAAATAATGCAAAACGAAATTAAATAAGTCACTTTGACAAATACAAGATTGTTACTAGGAACTTCAAAAGCACAAAATTAAGTTCTTTTGACAATACTATTTTTTTTTTTTTCGTATTCCTGGAGATCTTTCGTGGCTTTTCTTTCGACTGCCACCTTAGCCGTCGGTTTGCACCTGTTTTGCTTCCTTGAACATGGCGTAGGAGTTTCGTGCAGTATGGACTCTTGCTCAAGGTTATCTTTTCTACTCCACCACCTGCCATCACAGTGTCCTGAACAGTATGTATGCCAATCAGACTTTCTTCTTTGTGATTGACGATCATGCACTCCTTGTTCAGGGAGAAACCTCTGTCTAGAACTGCATTGTTGTGATACAAAATCAGTATCATTTTAACGAAGCTTGTGAGATCGTTTTTGGCAGGAACTGAGGAAGGTGCTGAAGCCACTAATTCAAACCACAGCATGTCGAGCCGTGGCTTTTTTCCGTCGAACTGCTTCAAACGCGCATTGACGGAGGGCAGTCTCAGAAGTGCGGAGTAGCTGCTCTTCATGCGGTCAGCCATTGCGCCAGAAAGCAAATTCTTCGGATTACAAAGAATTTCCAGGGCAATGACGATCCTAACTTCTTCCAACTTAAGAGTCTCAGGGACCCCTATAGGGTCTAGGAAGGAAATAGTACGGGTCTCTTGTGAACAAGAGTTGACCTCTCTTTGATTTTTTCAGCCACAGGATACGAATGTACAATTTTCGGCAGTTGGTGCGAAATTGCAGCACATCCGCGTCTGGATTTTTCTGAGATCTTAAGCTGATAACTTCTGCTCTTGTCGAGAAACCCAGGTCTCCTCTGAATAACAATGCGGACTGATTCCTGCATGTGATTGTCAGCAATGAGCGCGGCGCGCGGAGAGGGTACGGCTAGCGGTTGGCCAGGCAAAGCAAGCATTCGACGTTGGCTAGGCTCTCATCCTGCTTAGCGCTCTATCGGTGGTGCAAATTGCGGGTGGCAGCGACGTCTGCAGGCGAAATAGAAGACTGAGCTGGAGGACTCTACCGAGCGTTCGGAAGCTAAGAAGTCAGGCATTATGAGACTTATCAAGATTTCCCGTCTCAAGTGTGAAATTCTCATAATTTTCCCGGGTCATTAAAATTCCCGTATTTTCCGTATCGCTCGACTCCCTGATAAGGCAGGTTCCATGGAAGGAATGAGTTGCTGGTGTTTGGAGATCTGAGGTTTAATTCCTGACAATGTTAGTTGCCATCCTAAATGTAGTTTTCCAAAGAGGGTTTTCTTTTAACTCACTCCAGATAAATGCTGGGATGGTACCTTCCTTACTGTCACAGGACACCTAACCCAATCCTAGACTTTAAATTACTGTTTTAATTCTAATCATCACAGTAACATAGGTTCATAAACATCCACCAATTTCTTAATATAATGTAATTTCATTGGGATGAAAAAACACAAACTTACCCTTATCTGCTCAATTATCTTCCGAATCTGGGGCTCGAAACCCATGTCCAACATTCTATCAGCTTCATCAAGTACTAAGTACGTGGTACGACGTAGATTGGTGGTACCTCGTTCCAGAAAATCAATCAACCGACCTGGAGTGGCTATCACTATCTCAACACCACGCTCCAGGTCACGAGCCTAGAACAAATGCATCTAATATATATATATATATTTCCACAAGGACATCCGCCCGGCATTCCGGGAGACCTTACAGATCCAGAATAAATAAATTACATTAGAAGGCATATCAATAAAAATATAATTTGCATATTAAGGCTTTCACGGCTCGGATTATTATATAAATAATTCATGCTTTTGGGCTAATGCCGTGTGTATTTTTAATTTAAACCATACGTTTCGGAAAAACCTTTCCTCCTTTTTCAATGGAAATAAACAATGTGGCCAAAGAAAGTTTATCAATGAGATTACGAACAGAGGGATTTATATTTTTTGTAATCTCATTGATAAACTTTCTTTGGCCACATTGTTTATTTCCATCGAAAAAGGAGGCAAGGTTTCTCCGAAACGTATGGTTTAAATTAAAAATACACACGGCATTAGCCCAAAAGCATGAATTATTTATATAATAAAAATATAAATAATAATAATAACAATGTAATGGGTTTTATGTCTCTCTTAACTACTGTGGCCTTTAGAGATGACAACATATGAAGGTGAGCAACTTCACTGAACTCTTTGGCTGTGTGAAACTGTGTGCAACTAGCTCTGCCCAAGACCAAGCTGGCGCCAAGGGGCTCGGCCACTGCTGTCCACCTTTGTCTGCCAGTGTAAAAGGAGGGATCCCATGAGTACAGCATGGGCTCCCAGGGTGTCACTGGGTAATAATACAGAGTCTGCCAGAAAAATGTAAACACTCTTTGTCAGACGATATGGACATTGTCAACTGTTATCATTGTTTTTAAATGTTGTAGTACGGTCTTTCGCTCAACAGAAGTCGGTACTTGCATCACGATAGTGGGAAAATGAAATGGCTGGAGCACCCTCGACGTTCGAGGAGCGAAAGAACATTCTGAAGTGGTTATCAGGTTTGATAATGCTGTTGAAGTGCAACTTCAGTGGAGGAGGGAGTTTGAAACCCACAACACGCCTAACAAACGCATTACTGGGAAGTTTGAGACGCATGGAACGATTTGTGATATTCACAAAGGAAGAACGCGTACAGCTACTAGTCCTGCTTCTTCGGCTCACGTGTTGAAAAGGTTTGCTAATTCTCCACAGAAGTCTGCTACGCAATGTGCACGGGAAGTGGGGATTAGCAGTACAAGTGTACGACGAATTTTGGAAACAGCGAAGTGGGAAGTTTACATCCCACGATTACTGCATGCGCTTAATGAGGACAATCGTCAAATGCAATTTTGTGAATGGTATCAGCAAATGGTAACCCCAGATGAACAATTTCTGACGAAGTTAGCATGGTCTGATGAAGCCCAGTTTAAACTTAATGGAACAGTGAATCGACATAATTGTGTCTACTGGGCTCTGGAAAATCCGCATGTTCATGTGGACAAGGTGGTCAATCTACCAGGGGTTAATGTCTGGTGTGGACTGTCGTCGAGGGGCTTACTAGGACTCGCTTTCTTTGACGGTACTGTCACTGGAGCAGTGTACTTGGGAATGTTACGCACATTAATTTTACCAGCTGTACGTGCACCTTATTGAACCAATGATGAAGTCATCTACCAAAAGGACACCACCACCACACTTCCATGTAGCAGTACGAGCTTTCCTGGATGACAATCTGCCGGGACATTGGATTGAATGAAGAGGTGCCATTGAGTTCCCCCCACAGTCGCCAGACCTTACCCCTATGGAATTTTACTTGTGGGGAAATGTGAAAAATCAAGTCCATCGACATAAGCCGTGCACGCTGCAGGCCCTCCGCCAGGAGATTACAACGGCATGTGCAAACATTGACAGATGCATTTGCAGCGACCGCTCGACGTTCTGCTGTGTGTCTGGCAGCCAACGGTGAAGATTTTGAACATCTCATGTAACCATATGTTTAACTGAAGACAGTACTACATGTGTAATCAAAATTTAAATGTAAAAGAAACACACAATAAATAGGTTTTGTTCCGTAAAGAGTGGATAAATTTTTCTGGCGGACTGGCTCCATGAAAATATTAACAGCAAAATACTGTGAGTAGGACAGGTAACCAATAATTATAACAATATGGGGACTGTTGAGCAAGATTTGAAGATTTGATACTACAGCAGAAGTTCGAACTAAAATTGCCTGCTTTCTGGGCAGACACATTACCTAACTGTTGGCTAATGTCCCTGCCAGGAAATAGTTAGATTCTCAACTGCGTAGAGCTTTTAGTGCCGGAGTGTCCGAAGACAGGTTTGGCTCACCAGAGTTTGTAGCTGCATCTATGCGGACACCCATGGCGTGAGCTACAAGTACCGTCTTACTCAATAGTTCATTATAATACTGAGCGAGAAAATCTGCTGAATCACATACACTACATACTATTTCTTCAAGTTCCTTGTCCTCCAAGAACATTGGCACACAGTGGCATGATCTGTTTTTGTCCATAGCTTTTGTAAACAGCAACACTGTAATCGGTCAAAACCTAATAATAATAATGTTATTGGTTTTACGTGTCTCAACATTCTTCGATACGTCCAGATATGGCATCCCAGATATTGATATGATGAAACCCTTGGAAGTCTCCATTACCCAGTGCAAGAATGACCTGAATTGCATAGTTTCTACTTACAGCTAGGCTATCCACTTTGTTTTCACGACATTTAATCATATTGGTGTCCATCAGTTCTTGAAGATCTGCGGCTCCCAACCTTTTTCGACTCGCGAACCCCTTTTATAACTATCTGAGTTGGGTGAACCACTGACATTTAAATATACATAAAGTTGACATGCATAAAATTTAATTCCAAGCAAAACGTTTAATAGCCGTCTTAACCCTCAACGGTTAAAACCTTAAGTTACACAACGTGTAGGCCTAGATGCAGTAATAAATACAAGTTTTCATTGAAATTCCTTGGCACAGAGCTTTGAAGTCTGGAACCACAGAAGTTAAATAAAGTCTCAAATCACTTTCAGCACAAAGTCTGTTTCTGTATTTATTTTTTAAATAGGCATAAGAAAACGACATTTCACATAAGTATGTGGATGAAAAGGGTAATAAAGCTTTATTCGTTAACACTGCGAATTCAGAGTGTCTACTGTAAGGATGAAGTAAAAATTAGTTACTTTTTAGCTACTTTTTAGTTACCTTTTAGTTAATTTTAGTTACCCTTGAATTCAAGATACGTCTGCGGTCTGCAAGCATAGGAACTCATCGCGCGGTGAAGAAAAATAACAATGAACTGTGTTTAAAGCCGTAAATAAAATAAATAATAGAATGATCAAATTATTTGTTTCAGCTAATAAGTCGTCTTGTGCACAAGACGTTATAATATCAAGAGGTTGCTTCGCAGTCAAGTCAGGGGCGTATATAAGGAGGGTGCTGAGGGGACTAAAAAAGCCAATAAAAATTATGAAAGTGTAGCTTTGGTAAGAGCATAAATTAATTGTAAATTTGGTTGTACCCTAATCTTATCTTATTGGCTAAGTTATAAACAATATTAAGATTGAAATTAGACTAACTCGTGATGTAGTGGCTAGCATTCTAGGCTGCTGCCCTGGAGGTCCGAATTCGATTCCCGGCTCTGCCAAGAAATTTTAATTCTAGTCTGAGGGCTGGAACGGGTACACTCAGCCTTGTGAGGATAAACTGTGAATTCAACAGTACGGTACTTTTGAGAAATAAATTATCAACTTGTAAAAAAAAAACTGTTTACCTTTCTGCTTAGTAAATTGACAAATATTTAGATATTTGCCGTTCATACTCCATAAATCACAATAGAAAATTCATTAAGTATAAAATTCTATTTGTGTGTTGTGTTTTATTTTTTAAAAAAATTTGGTATCGCGAGTAATTGTAGGCTATATAAACTTTGAATCTTATCTAAAATAATTACACAAAGTTATATGCTCTAAGATATTGGTTGATATTTCTGGGTATTTTGCGGTGACATCCCCTGAGAATACTCTCAATTTTCCAGGATAGCCAGCACCCCCCCCCCCCCCCCAAAATTGTATATACGCCCCTTAGTCAAGTACGAAGAAATATCGAGATGTTACACGATCAGCGCTGGTCTCTGCCGTTTGCCGAGATTCCCGTAGTTTTCACGACAGAACATGGAGAAAAATCGTCGTTTAGATAAACGGTGTCACTTTTAGTCATTCGACGAGATTTCCATTGTCCTTGAGGTCGGGCACGAGAAAATATAGCATTATTACGCAATCGGCGCCACTTGCTGTCCGTTTGACATGAAACCAGTTGTCCTCGTCATTGCGTAGAAATATCGCGATGTATCGCAATCGCTGCCGCTCTCTGCCGTTTTACGAGATTCACGTTGTCCCCGCGATATTATGCAATCGGCGCTGCACCCGGCCGTTCAACAATTGCCTGCCTGTCTATCTGCCCTGACAGAATGGTGGAGGCATGTTCAAGGTTGGGCATGGTTAAAATTCACGTGTAGTTATGGACATGTATGGTCGGCGCCGTGATTCCCGCTGTCCCTATGCTATGGTTGGGAGTTCATCAGTTCAGGGTGGATCACGAGGAAAAATTAGTACCGCGATGCTACGTAGGCAGTCATTTCTAAGTGGGTCGATGCACTTCTCGCTCCCCGCACGCTTTTAAGTATACGGCCATGGGAAAAGTGGCGAGTAGGTTTCGGAATGTTTCGTGATGGGTGCCCAATCACCTTTGACAGGATTCCCGCAGTCCTCGTGGTCACAAGTTCACGATAGGGGACGGGTTTTATCATTTAACGCAACTGACGTCGATCTCGGTCCGTTTGACAAGATTCGAGCAGGCATGTCGTGCGGTCAGCCAGTCGTCTTGAGGATGTGATTTTGGAGGATGAACGTTCCAAGTAGGTACCGTATCGAATATTACGAATTATTCTGGGAGGATTGCACGAATAATACGACAAGAGGGCACATTTTCTTTGGAATGTGATTCACGAATTATACAAGTTATCGAAATAACCACTTAGATTATATATCCTATGGAACCAAAGCTCGAAGGAAAAATGGACATATAACTGAAATTCGAATTAACTATACCGGATGTCACAAATTTACGAGACAGATTTTAAAAATACCGGTAAGTTATTATGTATTTCGAAGCTATTTCGTAATTTTTATTTCGAAACGGTAACATTTCGCAAGATTGCAACATTACAATATTTCGAGTTATATCTGGACTTCAATTTGACATAGTCTCCAAATTTAGAGGTCAATAACAGAAATTAGAGGTTTCTGTTTACCGACAGTAGTGGCTACGCTGGCTAACGTGCAGCATTAGGTCATGGGGCCAACAAGCTCTCTGCTGACTCGGTAGATGCGTGGGTTCGAGCCCCACCGTTGGCCGTCCTTGAAATGGTTTTCCGTGGTTTCCCACTTTCAACACCAGGCACATGCTGGGACGGTACCTTCTGACAGGCCACGGCCGCTTCCTTCCACATCCTTGCCGAGTTTCATTCACCATCATTCATTTCATCTCTCATTAACTCCTCTCATGAGGTTGGCGTCAGGAAGGGCATCCGGCCGCAAAAACCATCGCCACAAAGACTTCCATCCCATCTCATCCCCGACCCCGTTGGAAAACGGGAATAATAAGGGGTAGACATCCATCCAGAGTTTTCTGTTTAGTTTCGGAAGTTTTCGCGAATAAACTTCTCGCGAAAGCCAGGTTTCCTAATAACACAGAAAAATATTTCACACAAAACTAGAAAGTCTTCTTGAATCCGAAAATATACGTTGAATTGATGTATAACACACACGGTATTCTCAGTATGCATATCCTTGAGCTCAGGCACGGGGAAATATAGCTTACGCAATCGGTGCCGCCTGCATGAAACTCGCTCCATCGCAATCTGAGCCGAGCGGCGCGAGTTTAAATGAATCAACCCGCCTTTAGAAAATTTTCGTTACCCGTTTGTAAAATTAGTTACTTTTTCGTTACTTTCGTTACCCGTTTGTAAAATTCGTTACTTTTTAGTTACTTTCGTTACCGTTCGACACCCTGGAATTCCTTTAAACTTAACCAAAATTCAATTAACCCTGCATAAGTGTGGCCCGGTCTCTTGTTGTGGGCCTTACAACAATGCTATTTAAATTTCCGACTGTTGAAGGTAAGAAGCTGTACTTTGTTGTACCTTCTTCTGTTGCGACACCACACATGCAACTCTCATTGCCAGTTGTGGGAAATTGACCATTGTGACTACTCACTACGACACGGTTCCTGAGACCAGCAACACCTTTTGCGTTTCGTTCAGTGTAGCTATGAGGTAGTTAGCATATTTTTATTATGGCTTATTTTTTGCGATGCATTTTACTTTCATATTGAAGAATTATCGAACCATTTCTTCAAGCCAAATTATACTATATCTTAAGTAAAATGGACTATGAAAGAACAAAAACGATTGCAAAAGCTACTTGAAACTGTTTCCACTGATTCTGAACCGGAACCAGATGATACTTCAGAAGAAGAGGACGTGCTGGAAGTTCGAGAAGAGAATTCGGAAAGTGAACAAGAATTGGGTCCTGATGAGGATGCAGAATCCTTGCGACGGCATTATTATCACGGAGGAGAAGACTCTTACCTTTATTATGGTAAGGATGAGACGGTGGAAATTTCATCCCCTACCCAAAAATATTAGAACACGTCAGAAGAATATTACGAGGGCTGTTTTTTAACTAAGGGCCGTTTCTTTTTTAAAATTAACCGACATTTTATTTTGAAACCTCATTTATTTTTTAGGTTTTACGGCTCTCGTGTAGTATCTGTTGCCCGTTTCGAAAGTGCGTTAATTTACTTAGTAGCGCTCTGAAAATGGTTTGTAATTACTCTGCCACGTTATTAACCCTTTTAGTACCAGTCGATTATAGGTGGTATGTGTGAAGAATACCAGGCTTCTTTTCAAGAAATTGCAATGTTGTACTAAAATCATTGTAACTTTTGTATTTTTGAAGATATACCATCAAACTTTTTCCTGATCATTGAAAATGAGTTGCTTTACCATTCTAATAAGTAACATACTATGTTACAATAACACTACAACATACAAAAAAATATTTGTTTTATAACTGTGAAAATAAAAAGAGAAAAGTCAAAATTGAGAGAAAGAAACACAATTCAAAATAAAAATTACACACAAACGGTTGTTATTGTCTGCAGTCACATGTTGTTGGTTTACTCTCTGGAAAGTTTCATAATCTTAGGTACTATAGTTTCTAATTTAAAAAATATTTTAATACGCCATGCAATGTACATATTTGACATTTTATGCTGGTTCACTTTTAGCACTTGTGATACCCTAGGCAGAAAACATGAAGACCTTTCATACACTTAGAACACGCAGTTCGTGACCTTTTTACTGGACCTCCATCTATTTTGCTGCACACAATGCATCTTTTTAATAATATACCACAAAATTTCACCTAAAGTTCCCCTTCCCTTGGTGGATGAAGCTTAGCTAACATTTTGGTCTGTAGGTTTTTCTCCTGGACCCATTCGTGTTATATGGACTTGAGCCGTGTCATAACTTTACTCGAAGTATTTTCTTTGTATATCAAATAGGCATTCATCACCAATCGAGCAAAAATTCAAAATACCACCTTCTTCCAATATTTCAGTGTTCGTCGCTCATCGAAGTGCGTGTACAACCTCATGTCAAATGGGTTCGAACCGACGGTCACTATCAATTGGAACTTTACTAAACCCTGTATTAGGTACACAGGCATCATTGTCATTACCGCCTACACTGTCTTCATTTGCGTCACCGTCACTCTCCAAATCAGTAAAATTGTCACTTTCACTAATGATAATACCACGAGATTTATGGAACTGCGGAATGTCATCGCTGCTCTCACTTCTGTAGCAGAAATAAAATCACCAACATCATTACTACACGACCCTGATATTGCTACATCTTCATCAGACTCGATGTAATCAGTATCGGCACACACTCTATTGATATACTTGGCTAGATCATCATCGTTTACAAACACATCCGCGCCGCTGAGGCCATATTCGTACTAACAATAGTGCGTGGTGGACAAAACAGTGAGCGCTTTCAAAAATATCATATCTCCGTAAATAAAAATATTACCGCGATAGTCGTGGTAAATTTAGGAACTGCACGCTTTGCCGATTCTGGATAATCTGCATTGTGCTGCGATCTGTTAGAAAACTGAGAACTACAAGCATATATAAAACTGCCTGCATGAGGAGCGCTATTGCGTTCCTGGCTGTTTTCGCTAACACGCCGAGGAACGCTTTTGCGCTCCTTGGTATTCTAAGAGTTAAAGCCATTTGCCATTAACAAACACCGCGTAAACACTTCCAAAATAAGGAAATTGTCAACATTAACTTTCAAGTAATAAACTTATCAAAAAGAACGCTGCCAAGTTTGCTGCCAACTTACTGATTGTACTACTAGGCAAAACCATTAGCCTGGATAAAGATTATTGATGCGTGACTATCCCCACTGTGCGTGACAAAAACCAGGGGTGGTTATATTAGCCCGCTACCTAACCTTTATTGGTCTAGGCGAAAACCATTGGTCTGGAAACAATAATGTTGGCATCTGGAAAAATTCAGTAACACCCTCTAGCGATAAAATATTCAACTCCTGTATATTAGTAACATTGGCCATTTCCATAGAAAATTTTTCGGATTTCAATGGCGGCGGGTAACGTATACTACACTGTAACCGAACAATGGTTCACCCTTAGGTGCGGTTGGTAGTTATTTGTTATTTTTTGCTTTGTCGGGTTGCCAGCCATGGCCATTTGATGGTGGGCCGCCATGCAGAGTCTTGTGTGCTCTCTGGCCATATTCTCAGTGGTGGTCTGGCTGTTGCTAGAGGTGGCTGTGCAAAATGACCAGGTGGCCTTGGCTATGGCATGTGTGCCTTGATCTAGGAGTGAGGTCATGATGGTTGCCATGGAGATGAGTTGTTTTGAGAGGTTAGCAGGCAGAATGAAATCTAATTTTTGTTTGTTTGTTTTGGTGAATGGATTGAATAACTCTGAGCGGTGAAATATGGAGTATGGAAATGGGTTGTTTAGAGTGGAATTTGAGGCAAGATGGGAGCTGAAGTTTTTAGGAAATTTAATGTGAAATGGTGACAGTGTTGATTGGGTGTATGATGCCAAGGCATAGGTAATGGAAGCTTGCCTATATTAAATAAGTTGTGTGTATTTTGCAAAGTCAGTATCCTGTTCTTTGGGTGGTATCAATCATGCAAGCACATTGCTCCACAACCTGAGGTGGCTGGATTTTATTTTAATTACAACACGAGTTCCGGTTTTACATACCTTCCACTATTTTTCCACATAATTGCCTTGTTTATTTAGGCACTTGTCATACCTTAAAACTAAGTTCTGAAATCCCTCGGCATAAAAGTTTGCCGCCTGCTCCGACAACCAAGAATTCACAATTGAGGAAAATCCATTGATAGAGTGGTTATCATGAATCTTCGATCCTCGTGAATTTTCGTGTCAATTGCAGTCACCATGTCATCTGTGATCTCAGACCTGAGCGTTGCATTATCACCATACATCTCACAAAGCTAATGATGAATGTCTGCAGCCGACATGTTTCTTGCACTCAAAAAACGTATGACAGAACGTACCTCACACGCGACGGGTGAATCAATCATCTTGAACATTGTAAAGATGCACAGTTCAGCGTACAGGTTCGCTGCACAGCTGCAACTGACACCTGCTTGTTTGCAAAGGATGCCAGGAGGTAGCGCGCACGCTTGTTACGGAGTGCGCACTAATTAAGGGCTTGAAAACAAACAAAAACTGCCCTTACTTAAAAAACAGCACTCGTATAACGCACCTTCCAGGTGCCCAAGGATCAGCTAGAGGAAAGACCGATCCTCTCGAGGTTTGGAGACATTTCCTTGATCGAGAAATAATTGAGATTATCGTAAAAATTTACAAACCAGCATATTACCACTCACCCAAAAGGAAAATATAATCAAGAATATCACGTTCGTGAGGTCGACTGTAATGAAATAGAAGCTCTCTTGGGCCTACTCATTTTGAGTGGAGTAAAGAAGTCCAATAGGTTAAATTTAGAGGAACTGTTCTCCACAGATGGAATCTCCCCAGAAATCTATCGGTTAGTTATGTCACAACAACGTTTCTCTTTCCTACTCAGCCATATACGTTTTGACGATATTGAGACCAGGCAGCAGAGGCTACCGTCAGATAGACTGGCTCCAATTCGTGATCTGTTCGAGTTATTTGTTCACAGGTGTGTACAATATTTAAGTTTGAGTCAGTTTGTTACAAATGATGAAATGCTATTAGGTTTTAGGGGAAAGGCTGCTTTCCAGCAGTAGGGATACCTTCGAAACCTAACAATTACGGCATCAAGGTATATGCCTTGTTTGGAGCAAAACTATTTTATACTTCAAAAATGGAAGTCTACATTGGAACACAGCCCGAAAGATGTAGTGGCAAATAAGGCCTATTTCCGGGATGAGAAGGAACGTTACAGTGGACAATTGGTTCACCAGCGTTGAGCTCTGAAATGTTGACCAATCAGTACAAACTCATGCTGCTAGGCCCCATTAGGAAAAACAAGCGCAAGCTTCCACCTCAATTCACTCAAGGACAGTCAAGGCCAACCCCATCCAACTTCTTTGGATTTCGTGAAGATTGTAGTCTTCTGTTATGTATTCCTAACAAACGAAAGAATGTGTTACTAATATTTCACCAATGTACAATGGTGGCTTCGTCGATGAAGAAACAGGGAAATCAGATATGATTCTGGACTACAATAAAACTAAAGGCGCTGTCGATATCGTAGACCAACTCTCTGCAAAATATGATGTGGCCAGAAATACAAGACGCTGGCCTATGATGGTATTTTATTCTCTGATAAACATTGCTCGCATAAACAGTCAAGCTATTAGAAGCCAGAATGCACCAAAACAGAATACATACCTGCCAACTTTCAAAAATAGAAATCCAGAAGATCCCAAAGCGCAAAAATGTAATGCGTACATGCGTCGCAAGGTCTTAAAAATAGCAAGAAAAGGCTACAGGGAAAAAGATTACAAACTCTTGGTGATGTGAGACTATCTAATTCATTGTGCCAGTTTCCAAAAATTCTGAAGAATATGCCTCCCTGAAAGACTGATGATATCGTTTCTTACTTGAATTCATCATGTAAACACTAAATTGCACAAAAAATTGTCACACAATTGCATGAATACCAGAACTACAGCAGCACCGCTTAAAACCAAGCTTTCCCGCTTACAAAGGGTCGAAGCACGAAGAGTAATATAAATGCAGCGATAATCTGTGAGGTGTGATTATCGATAGACAGTTCTATTGGCTTTCAGCTCATTGTTAAACCGTGGCCTATGTTTAGGCCACGTGTCAAACGCAAGGAATTAATGGCAAAAGCGCAGCGATAATATGCGAGATGGGATTATCGATAAACTTTACAGGGTGTCTACTGTAAGGATGAAGTAAAAATTAGTTACTTTTTAGCTACCTTTTAGTTAAGTTTTAGTTAATTTTAATTACCTTTTAATTCAAGATACGTCTGCGGTCGGCAACCATAGAAGCTCATCACGCAGTGAAGGAAAACAAAAATGAACTGTGTTTAAAGCAGTGAATAAGATTCATTTATGGTGTTATAAAAATTTAGATAAATTAATTAATGGATATTTAATATCACATGAGTTGATTAAGCAAATATGCCGTCTTGTGTACAAGACGTTATGATTACCAAGAAGTTGCTCTGATCTTGGCCGTTTGGAGAGATTTCTTTTGTCCCCGTGGTAGACCACAAAGAAATATATTATGCAACGTTACGCGATCGTCACCGAATTACGTCTTCGCAGACAGGTACGGAGAAATATCGAGACGTTACACGATTGGCGCTGGTCTCAGCAGTTTGACGCAATTCGTTGTATTTTAGATAGAACACTGAGAAAAATCGCGATTACATAATCGGTGTCACTTTTAGTCGTTCAACGAGATTTCTATTGTCCTTGAGTTCGGGCACGAAAAAATATGGTAAATTATTCCGCAATCGGCACCGTTTGCTGTCCATTTGCCAAGAATCCAGTTGTACTCTTCATCGAATGCGGAGAAATATCGCGATGTATCGCAATCGCTGCCACTCTCGGTCGTTTTACGAGATTCACGTTGTCCCCGCGGTTGCACAATGAGACCAGAACGAGATATTATGCAATCGGCACCGCATCTGGCCGTTCAACGATTGTCATCTGTCCTGGCAGAATGGCAGAGGCGAGCTCGAGGTTGGGCAGGGTTAAAATTCACGAGCAGTTATGGACATGTATGATCGGCGCCGTGATTCCCGCAGCTCCTATCCTGTGGCAGGAAGTTCACCGTGGATCACGAGAAGAAATGAGTATCGTGAAGCTACGTAGTCTGTTATTTCTAAGTGGGTTGATGCACTTAAGTATACAGTCATGGGAAAAGTGGCGAGTAGGGTTCAGTATGTTTCTTGATGGGATTCCGCAGTCCTCGAGGACACAAGTTCGCGACCGGGCACGGGTTTTATAATTTTAAGCAACTGGCGTCGATCGGGGTCCGTATGACGAGATTCCCACAGGCAAGTCGTGCTGTCAGCCGGCCGTGATTTTGGAGCATGAACGTTCGAAGTAGGTATCGGTTATTATTAAGTATTCAGAGAGGATTGCACGAATAATCCGACAAGAGGGCACACTCGAATTCAAATTATACAAGTTTTCGGGATAGCCCGGTTAGATTATATATCCAATGGAACCATAATACGAAGCAAAAATAGACATAATGGAGTTTCGAATTAACCACACTTTACGTCGCAAATTCACTGGACGGATAGATTTTTAAAATATAGTCTATGTATTTCGAAGCATTTTTGTGATTATTTTTTGAAACGGTATCATTTCACAAGATTGCGACAATAAATTATTTCGCGTTATTTCTAGACTTCAATTTGAGACATACAAATTTAGAGGCCAATAACAGAAATGAGAGGTTTCTGTCGAGTTTCGGAAGTTATTGCGAATAAACGTCTCGCAAAAAGTCAGGTTCTTCTTGATGCCGAAAATAAACGTTGAACCGATGTATACAGTACCACTGAAGGTATCTTCAGTATGCATTTCCTTGAAGTTGTGCACGGGGAAATATAGCTTACGCACTCGGCGCCGCTTGCGTGAAATTCGCTTCATCGCATCTGCGAGCCTAACGGCGCGGGTTTAAATGATTTTAACAGACATCGGCGAATTTTTGTTATTTCCAACTATCCAGACATAAGAATTGGCTACTTTTTCGTTACTTTTCGTTCCCGGTAGACACCCTGAGTCTTATCAGTCGATTTTAAGTCGAATTTAAACACTCGCATCACAGAATAGCAGCTATTATCGAAAATCAAAACTGAAATGCGATTTGGATGCAGAGAACGGAAACAAGCTAGGGAGTTGAAAATCCGTAAAAAACTATGTTAATCCGGACAACTGGAAAACCCCAAAAATCCGGAGACCTTCCGGGAAAACTTGGCAGGTATGAGAATATAGTACGGCGAAAATTTTCCACAGGGTAGGGAATGAGCCTTTTGGGCCCCTTCACACGAGGCCACTTAGCAGCGCTTCTCTGAAGTGCTTCCGTTCATAAATACTATAGATAAATGAGAGCGTTCACACACAGCCACCGCCACAGAACAGTGGCGCTGCAGACGCTCTATGTAGTTGACTTCGCCGCTAGTGGCGGCCACAAAAAGTAGCGCTTCTCTTCACGAAACCAGGAAGACTGTTGCTTTCATACGAGGCTGCAGCCACGCCACTAATTAGTGGTGCATACGTTGCGCATTAGTGGCGCGTCGGTAGCGCTACTAACGGACGGCTCGCCACATGGTCGTACTTTTCACGGCCGACTGGATGTCAGCTGCGCTCTCCACTACCGGCCTAGACAATGAGGCTTTTTACATGAAATCCCGTTAGTTACTCAACTGCTCACACCGCGCAGTCAACCCTGCATAGCATAACAAAGAGTTATGACTTATTATAATTTCCGCAATATCAAAATGCAAATTATATCACAAAATAAAATAGCGTGATATTAAATATGAGAGAAACTAGGCATACCTTGCACTTTATTATAATAGAATTCCATTAGGTTCACTCGGTTTTTATAAAACTTCATTAACTTTCCTGCTAAGCGGTTAGTACAGAAGTCATTTGGAAGCAACCGGTATTTCGGCTTGTGCATTACGGTCTAATATCCGTAATTGGTGATACAAATTTATCTGCAATTACGCTGGCAAGTCTGTTGCTGCGGTTAGATTAATGCGTGGAGAGGATTAGAGTTCTGGGAAATGCAATCCAAACATTTCATACAAGAAATTCTTTCCACTGTGCATACAACGTACCGTATTTACTCGAATACGACCCGCCCCCGAATAAGACCCGCACCCTGATTTTGAAGAACAAAATTTAAAAAAAATTACTCAAAATTATGTACAATCGTAACTAAATAAACAGAATAACATTTATCCAAAATAGTTTCCAACAGTTTTGAAGTCGTCCTAAAATAACAGACATCAAACGATTAAAAATACAAATAAAAGTACACAAACACTTCATTCATCGTCATCAGAAGTACCAACTTCGGAACTTTTATCACCATCCCACTAAATGTCGTCATCACCGACATCCATAGCATTCGAAATACTACATTTCTTGAAGCTCTTCCGTATGAGATCTCCCGAGATACGATTCCATGCCGTCAAACATAGCAGCTGAACTTCCGGGCGGCGTATTTCTTCGGCGTATTTCTTAAACCTCCTGGACTCGGGCGCTGAATACGACCAGTTGGAGGAGTCAGTGTGTGCTTATCGGCCGCCATCTGCTCCGTATACAGCTGTTTCAAGGCTGCTTTGAACGGGCGGTTCACGCAGACATCCAGTGGTTGTAGCATAGACGTCATCCCGCTCAATCATGAATACATGACTCGTCAATAACACAATTCCTACCGGGCACGATTTCCAATAACTTCAGCTTCCCTCACAACTTTCAGCTTCTCACTCACATTAAACGACCGCAAACGCTTCGTACAACTCATGTTTACACTCGGAAAACGTGTGCGAGACTGTATGACGCCGCCTGCTTGCGGTAAAACAAAGTGATAGCCGGAAGAAGGCTAGCACCATCTAGCGGATACTCGCAACACCGGATATCGCGCGTGGCGGGCAATTTAAATCTTTAAAATCAGGATGACTCAAATAAGACCCGCACCCCAATTTTTCACGTCCGATTTTGATTAAAAATGTGCGGGTGGTAACCCGGATATTCAGTTTTCATTGTCGGCCAAGGTATTGCTGAAATTGTAATTTGATGTTTGTTGATGTAGGGCCAAACATCGAGGTTATCGGCCTGTAATTTTTTTGGGTGAAAATGAAATATTATGATGAAATGAACACTAGAACTAAAACTTACTACTAACTTACGGATTAGGAGAAGAAAAGGACAAAAAGAAAGAATAAGGGAAATGAAATACAGGTAAAAGGAATGCCCTCAACCCTCGAAAAATGAGAATTGATGGATTTGGAAGAATGTAGAGCCATGATGACAATAAAAACAAGAGATCTGACCCTTTGAAGAGTGAGAGTATCAGGAAAGGTGAGACAAGGTCCAATTAAGGCAAGAATTTGAAAGACTCCCTAGACCTCAGATATCCTAATACCGTCAGGGTTGGAAGAGAACAAGAGTTGATCAAGGGAGGAAATATGCCAGAGAGGACCCCGGCACAATTAAGTGGAAGCAATCGCGAACTCAGCTGGGGCCCGTGGTCACCAACTAACGTCCCACAAGTTGTACGCCCCTGAGAGAGGGGGAGTGTCATAATGTCGTAAGTGAACGAAAGGTGATCAAGGGTGGTTGACATGAAAGATGACAGAAAGGGGTCCGGCACAAGTAAGTGCAAGCAATACCGGACTCAGCTGGGGTTTCGTGGTCACCAAACCCTCGTCCCACTAGTCGTGAGCCTCTGGAGGATGTACTGAAGAATGATTCAACAAGCATTATGATACCATTTTTTCAGAAGATACCTTATGGGTATGCACTGGCCGGTTGATTCCGTAGTTAATTGGATATCTTCGTAGGTCTCAGAGGTCAGGAAGTCCTTAACATGTGCGTTACTGACAGTGGTAAAGTAATATCCCGGCACTTGCCTAGATGGAGTGTAGAAAAACCACACTCTGGATATTTTCTGTCGGTGCTGGGGTTTGAACCTACGATCTCTAGACTTGCTACAGCTGCCCTCACAGCCGTGGTGCTCAATTAAACGACCACAACTACAGGGACAGATGACCTCGTAGTTCCGCCCCTTAAAACCTCAATAAATAAACAACTAACTACGATCACAACTACCGCGTGGGACACTTAAAATGACGACTACACACAACACAACATCCGAAGGAGTGTTTGTGTCCGGAACAATGTTATCACGGGAAATCACGTTAAGCCAATCATCACACCCATCACTGTAATACGGAAACTTGTGAAATGAAAGCACACCTATTTTCTATTTTCTTCCTATTCGAAGTGCAAAATGGCACAAAACAGTATGACATACGGTACTGGATTTGAGCAGCGGCGTTCAAACCATAGTTTATAATTTACCCCAGCATTTTACAATTTCATCAGCAAACACTCCAAACAACGTAGGAATTCAGTATATTGATACCGACTACTTACAATAATTGAAACTGGCTTTGACACTAAGGTAAAGTATAAATTCAGTATTTGCAATCTGCAAACTGGGCGTCAATTCACAAAGCTTGCACTCCGTACCCGAGGCCATACGATATTATTATTATTATTATCCACTATGAAAATATTACAGCAGTTTACACATTACAGTAGCCTATACATGGGTTAGAGGTGCGCTCTATCGGCAACTAGAGGAAATTTTCCAATTACACCTTATTTTATATTAAATATTATATCTTTGGACTACCCTCCCCTTTCTCTTCTGGTGGAATGGTCTGTCTCATGACGGAGTCTTTTTTCCGAATATTGTTGCTGATACCATCGTCATCCTGTTGTAGATCATCGAATAAGGTGTAGAACAGTCCTCGATTCTGCCTTTCCAAAACCAATGGATGCACCCAGAATCTTCTTGTTTTCCGTTTAAGTCTCTTTCTCCTGCGTATGAGGAGCATGGCAAGAATTAGATCACCTTCTAAGTCCATGTTTACTGGAAAACTGACGAGTTCTCCACCCAGGTATCAAACAATAGCAGGGCCAGCTACGCTTGGTAGAAGCGCCACTAACGCTCGGTAGAAGCGCCACCAACGTGCCACTAACGCTTGGTAGAAGCGCCACCAACGCGCCACGAAGCAGCACTGCTAAGTGGCCTAGTCTGAAGGTGCCCTTTACAAAGCCACCTTTGCTCTCGCGTGTCGATGACTAACATCATAAAATATCTGCGTGAGAGGATTGCTGTCGTCTGCAAGCTTGACAGGGTACAAGATGAACGCCTGTACGTCTCTTTGGACGATGTCAGACGTGTACTTGGAAGCAGAACAGAAAAACAAAATACTATTGTAGAAAGTGCAAGACGTTCACGTGCCAAGAGCACATAGAAGTGTTATGCAAAGACTGTGAGTGAATTTTCAAAATAAATGTGCAATGTTTACGGGAGACCTTACTTCATAAGCCACAGACTTATAAGAGATTTATTATGTGCCACATTTCCAAAACTGACACAACTTAAGGTATGATATATTTGTATCAACTTTTTTTTTTGTCGTTCTTGCCATTTAAATGATTTGATTTTACTTGGGATTCCCTTTTCTGATGTTTTTCCTTTGTTTATCTTTAAGGGTTTTATTTTACATGCAAGTCTGTTTTCTTTCTGTGATTTTGAATAAATACATTTTGTGTGACATCTGATCTATTCTTACAATTCACAATTTCATAAATAACCAAATAAAATACCCGGTCTTAGAGACCGGCCACACGAATCATGTTCAATATTTCACCACACTTACGCACGGTTAACGACTTGGATTTATAATTTTACTGTAACTGAAGATCAATAAAAATTTCAAGAAGCTACTCTGTTAATGCATGTATTTGTGGAGAATAAAACACTGTGGCGTTCACCATTTGATAAAATCCTCTATTTTGTGCTTACTTTGTCTCGTAAGTTTTTAAACAATTCAAAACAATTGATTCAAAGCTCCCGCGAGAGCAGGTCGCAAAAACCTAACCGATCGATACGTAACGATTCTTTCCATTCAATATCGAAGCGATGAAGTCTACTCATTGACATTGCACCCAACCTTAAAAAGGAATTCTTTCAATTAATCAATGCTATTTCCTAGTAATTATTAAAGAAGTTATGAAGAAATCATGGATCCATTTCTTGATACTTCGAGTGAAGGTTCCTCCAGGTGTCTGAATGGTGACAACTCTCACCTTGCCATCTCGTCCAGGATTAACCTGAATAGGGATGTATAGAACTAGCACCGATAAAGCGCACTGCTGTTGTACTGGGTAAGCGCAAGGCGCTCTTCATTTGTCTCCTATGTTCTCATGCCGCTAATATCCACGAATTTAAGTTGTTTAAATTGTTATTTTCGTAACTATGCCGAGCAATAGCAGTGTTCCTCTTGGCAAAAATCAGGGAAGCCCGTTTTCGTTTCACCAATTTCCACAAAATAAAGAAATGAGGAAGAAATGGTCACATGCTTTTAGAAGGAAACATTTCGGTGAGAAAAATCTGACCGAATATATTAAAGTGTGTTTCCATCATTTACAACCCGATGACTTCACGAAAACTGTGTTGGATAAGTGTGACTTACAATGGAAAATAATTCCTATTTTGTACCTATAAACTGATTAGACATTTCGATAACATCCACTGAATTTATGTGTTTGTAGGTCTATTTGAAGGTGAGAGAGCAAGATAAAAACCGGGCGCTGTTCTACCACTTTTTCCGTGGACCACGTACACAACAAAAATAATTATTTAGGACGAGGCCATACACAAGAAAATTGCCGGATTATCACGATAAGCCTACAATATCGGAATCTGCAGAAATCATCTCCATTGAAGTACGGGAAGAAATCGTCAATATACACGAAGAAATGAAAGTAACATTTCTGACTCCCATTTTCAAAGACATCAATAGGCTACTCGGTCAAATACTTCAAGAATAAATGTCGCAACATTAACAGTCACAAACTTATTATGGTTGGTTTCTTGAAATCGGAATTAATCATCAATTTCCATCTGCCTGACGGAGAATGTGGTAGCGACTGACTTCTACATTCTTGAGACATAGTCAGATGAATGGAAACAGTTCGTGGCCCTAAAGCAGGGACTCTCAAACTTTAAAAAAAATTGTACCCTCAAGTCCTTTCCCAGGGGTAAGGGAACGATTCTTATTGCGAAATTAACAAAATTACATAAGAACCAAACGTTGCGATGCATTTTCGAGGTACACATTTAATTACCGGTATCAACTTTCTTTGACTATGTTTACCTTAAAACACGACAGTTTCATGTAAGCTATCAACCTAAAAAAAATACATGAATCAAAGTCTGTAAGCAGGGGGAGCAAGTGAATATTTAAATCTCAATTTATGATTTAAGTCTTTTGGAGATATATTTATCAATATAGGCCTACAATACTCAAGAGTAATTGTAATCTTTAGGAGAAAGCATGCTGACTCATATTCATTATTTGAATAATGAAGCGTGTTAGAATTTTGTTATTACCGCTATAGGCTATTAATTCTTCCTTCGTCCCGCTGGTTTTAGTGCCTCCAGTCCGTAGCTCATTTTGCAGCTGTTTTAACGCTTAAACGCTGAAAATCGATTATCATATATTAGGAGATATACCTATAGAATTAATTAATATAGTCTTGGAGTAAAATTAGAGAAGATATAATTTACTTTAGCTTAGAAAACTCTGTCACAATTTACATATTCGTCGCAGCTGACTGGGAGAAACATAAGACGATCGCCTTGCGCTTACCCAGTACTACACGAGCGCTATCTGGCGCGAACTTTCTCCCGCTACATCCCTATTATCCTACCTCTTGTCCGCTGTCTTTGATGAACAGTACTAAGGAGTCAATTTTAATATGCCGATCACTACTGTGCCACTTAACACGTCTTTGCAACTCCTGCAAGTATTCTTGCTGCAAATTTTGCCAATGGGACAAGCGGTTATCAGGTTCCCTCGACACATTCATCTGTACAGGTTGCATAAGAGAGTCACTCAAGATGAAGAGTGCAGGTGTTAGAACTTGCAAATCATAGGGATCATTTGCTAAAGGAGTGAGAGGGCGGAAGTTTAATACAGCCCCAATGTCGCAAAGAACAGGGTAGGTCTCTTCAAAGGTTAGTATACGTCCCTGCGTTTCAATAGGGATGTATAGAACAAGCACCGAGAGTGCACTGCTGTTGTACTGGTAACCGCAAGGCACTCTTCATTTGTCTCCTGTGTTCTCATGCCTCTAATATCCATGAATTTAAGTTGTTTAAATTGTTATTTTTGTGACTATGCCGAGCTATTGCAGTGTCCCTCTTTGCAAAAATCAGGGAAGCCCGTTTTCGTTTCACCAATTTCCACAAAATATAGAAATGAGGAAGAAATGGTTACATGTTATTAGAAGGAAAAATTTCAGTGAGAAAAATCCGACCTAAAATATTAAAGTGTGTTCACATCATTTCAACCCGATGACTTCACGAAAACTGTGTTGGGTAAGTGTGATTTACAAAGGGAAATAATCCTTATTTTGTACCTATAATCTGATGGGACATTTCGATAAAAACCACTGAATTTATGCGTTTGTATTTGAAGGTGAGAGAACAAGATTAAAACGGGGTGCTGTTCCATCGCTTTTTTCGAGGACCACGAACACAACTAAAAGGAAGAGGGCATACGCAAGGAAATTGCCGGATTACCACGATGAGCCTACGATATCGGAAACTGCAAAAATCATCTCCATTGATGTAGGCCTACGGGAAGAAATCCTGAATATACCCGAAGAAGTGAATGAAACATTTGTGACTACCATTTTCAAAGACATCAGTACTCAGACAAATGCTACAGGTAATTTGGTTGTTGAGCAAATAATGAATAACCCTGATGCCACATTGTTTATACAGGGTTTGTAGATGTCAACATTTTAATTTGATGTTTGCTGTTCTGGGAGAAAACAGATACAATTTACAGGTATTCCCTCTTGAACCCAGACTTAGTTTTCTCTTGACAGTTATGAAGCTAAGGACCAACAAATCTGATCAGGAACTAGGCCTTAACTTCGGAATCCATAAAACTACTGTTGGGAGAATATTTAATATTTGGATTAATTTCATGTACTGCCAATTTAAAGAGTTGAACATTTGGCCTGATCAAAAAACTGTCCTTGAAAACAGCCCCCTTCCTTTTAGACAGAAATACCCCTCGACTTGAGTTATAATTTATGCAACTGAGATTATAATGGCAAAACCCAAGAACCCTACAGCAGAGCAAGCTACATTTTCTACATACAAAAATGCAAACACAACTAAGGTATTAATAGGTATAAATCCATCTGGTTTTATATGTTTCATAGCTGATGCATATGGTGGGGCAATATCAGACAGGCAGTTATTTATGAGATCAGGAATGTTGGATCTCTTGGAAGAAGGAGATTCAATTATGGCAGATAGGGGGTTCAACATTCAGGATCTGTTATGCATTAAAGGTGTAACATTAAATATCCCACCATTTCTGAAAGGCAAACGGCAGTTTACTCCATCAGAAAACATTGAAACAAGGAGGATAGCCTCTAAAAGAATACACATAGAACGGGCTATAGGACTTGCTAAAACATACAAAATACTGCATCCAAAATTGCATGTCAGTAAAATTCATCTTTCAGGGAGGATAATATTTGTATGGTTTATGTTATGCAATTTCAGGAAAACGATTATGTCATGGTAAAACTTGTCTAATTTTGCCACCATTTCACAAATGAAAATGTCATCTCTATGTCCAACACTAGCATGTCAACAGCAGTATACACAACAAAACTACAATAATGTCTGCCTGTAACAAACAGCTAACCTTGCACTTGAAAGTAATGGTTGTGCCTTTTCTTGAGTATCATTGCACCACTGCTCTCTCCCAAGCTTCGAGCATAAATACAATAGAGTACGCATTGCCACACTGCGCCTGTACTGTGACGTGAAACCAACATCTGGATCAGCTGACTAAAGGGAAAACAGAGGAACTCGTAATGGAAGGTGATAGGAGTTGGTGGGGAAATGATTTTTAATGAGGGTTTAAACACACATTTTCGTAATTTATACGACATTGGGAAAAGCATCGCATGTTTCTTTACGTACCGGAAGGTAGCAAAGGTTAAGAATGTAACATATTTGGTGTTAAAAGTGGCTGTCGTGTTCCGTAATACTCATACATCCAGAATCCCCTCTTGTAAATAATTAATAACAAATCCAATTCTGAATTAGGCCTACTGATTTTTGAGCAGAATTGTGTTAGTGTAAAAAGTGGCTGTCGTGTTCCGTAATACTCATACATCCAGGATCCCCTCTTATAAATACTTAGCCAAATAACAAATCCAACTCTGAATTAGGCCTACTGATTTTTGAACAGAATTGTGTTTGTGTAAAAATTGGCTGCCGTGTTCTATAATATTCATACATCCAGGATCCCCTCTTGTAAATCGTTAATAACAAATCCAAATCTGAATTAGGCCTACTGATTTTTGAACAGAATTGTGTTTGTGTAAAAAGTGGCTGCCGTGTTCCGTAATACTCATACATCCAGGATCCCCTCTTGTAAATAATTAATAACACATCCAATTCTGAATTAGGCCTACTGATTTTTGAAGAGAATTGTGTTTGTGTAGCTGGTCATTTTTAATTGTACGCCCAAGAGCTCCAAACAAGTTCAATCTATTACTACATCATTTCCTAAGAGGAAACGTAAAGAAATGCAAGTAGTGAAGTCAAGAATGTTAGGGTTATTTTACAATGAATTAATTAATTTAGGACTACCTATGGAAAGAAATGCTCGATCTTTTCCTAAACGTCTCCTTACATCCATACGCTGCACAGTAAT
This sequence comes from Meconema thalassinum, assembly GCA_946902985.2. Classification (NCBI taxonomy): domain Eukaryota; kingdom Metazoa; phylum Arthropoda; class Insecta; order Orthoptera; family Tettigoniidae; genus Meconema; species Meconema thalassinum. The sequence goes on from OX336390.1 coordinate 349,287,832, forward strand.
ACACCATTCTGGCTTAGTACGGTAATGAATAGAACAGAATAGCCCAATTCTATCATCACGTGTAGTATTTCAGTGCTCCAAACTATCTGCAGTTCCCGGCAGTTCCCTTTAGTCAGCTGATTGAGATGTTGGTTTCACAAATGTGACGTCATCAGCCATCTATTGCATTTATGATCTAAGCTCCCAAGTATGGTACAGATGTAATTGAAATTGCTTCATTTTCTTGACTTGTGAAACCCTTTAAGCTCCAAGACTCTATCCTGTCCAATTAGTCCATCACAAGATGCTGCCAGGTAATGTCTGGACTACGTGGCCTGAGTCTTCCAATTGAAGTCCCCATTTCATATGACTGGAGCAAAACTAACTTCCCTTGAATAAGGCTTCTGCTATGGCTTTTGGAGTTTTTGAGTGGCAGATTTTCCCCAAAATTACTTGCTGTCAAATGATATTTCCTCTCTTTGAACCATACACTTTGCTGCCTAGTATTTTCCTCAATTTTCTTCCTTTCCTCATCATTCCTCATCATCATTGACTCGTACAAGATTTTCAGCTTGAGTCGCACATGGATCCACACCAAAATGGTGGTCATGAATGACATCATGGCAGCTGGCCTATGCTTTTTTTAGAGCGAAAGAAAAAGCAAGCTTATGTTGGGAACTTTTCACAATACCTTCAACATATTGCTGATAGCCAGGCTGATTTAACTCTTGACAATGGCCTAGCATCATGGCAGGGTTCCTGGAAAACTTGTTCCAAGGGCAAACATTCCACTTTCATAGGGCTAACTGGCCTCAACCGTTTGGTAGGGTGATGGTGAAAAGTTTGTAAATTTTGGGTACATGTTTCTGAACACTGAATAATACCAGTCTTGGAGAAGTGCTCTAATGCCTAGCTTACAGCTACAATATGCTTACAACATTCCTTGGGGCCTGCTCCAGCGACACATTCACATTCCCCTCCTACAATGTCACCAGGTACTCCTAAAATAAGCTTCACATTATAGGTCTTATGTTTCGTGCACTCGGATCTCACAGCACTGCATATCAGAATTTCACCCGATTGAAATAAACATTTTATAAACAAAACAAACTTTTCAGTGAAAAGTCTGTATCCAGCATCACACAACGATTTGTAGTTGGAAACCGGTGCTCCATCTATTTCCGATTTTCTAAATACAAAATAATCCATCAAATGCACACTTGTGATACTGATCTTCACCTTGTGGCTGATGGTCAAATCTTCGAAGGAACTGGCACAGGGAAACTCAAGAAACTCACATGCCTTTGGTGGTAGACAATGCTGTATCTGCAGTTTCATGTAAGCCATCACCCTAAAAAATGACATAGATCGAAGTCTATAAGCAAGGGGAGCAAGCGAATGTTTAAATCACTATTCATGATTTAAGTCTTATGGAGGTATATTTATCAATGTACAATACTCAAGCAAATGTAATCTTTAGGCCCTACGATAGGCCTAGCAAGCCAGTAGTGGATATCATATTTGCTTTCAAAACAGGAACAGGCCACGGAAAGGACGGATGCAAACGACTACGACCCGGATATGCTAATGGACTACGAGTTGGGACATTAAACATACAGACACTGACAGGAAAGGTGGAGGAGATTAGGAGATTGTAGATGTGATGGAGAGAAGAAAACTGGATGTACTGGGCTTGGCAGAAACAAGATGGAAAGGAGAAGGTCGCAGAGAACTGAGGAAAGGGTACCGGTTGTACTGGAGTGGGAACAGTGAAGGAAGGAGCAGCGGAGTAGGAGTAGTTGTGAGAGATGGAATGAAGGAAGAGGTAAAGGGAATAAGTGACAGGATCATGAAGATCAGAGTAACTGTAAAGGGAAGAAGCCTGGAGATAGCCCAGGTATATGCCCCTCAAGTTGGATGTACAGCTCAAGAGAAGGAAGACTTTGAGGAGGAGCTACAACAGCAGTTGAATGGTCAGAGCATCATTGTCATGGGAGATTTGAATGCACATGTAGGAAGTGAAAGGCAAGGATTTGAAAATGTATTGGGAGCAGAAGGATGGGGTAGCAGGAATGAAGAAGGGAGAAAGTTGCTGGATTTTTGCAAGAGAAACGGTTTAGTGGTAGGCAACTCCTGGTTCCGGAAGAAAGAAAGCCACAAGGTAACGTGGTACAGCAGTGATTTAACCAAGAAATCTTTGGTAGATTACATGCTGTACGACTGGGAAATGAAGAGAAGTGTCAGAGATATAAAGGTAATACCATCAGAGGCCTTAGATAGCGACCACAGAATACTTGTAATGAACCTGGGAGTTGTTAAGGATAGCAAGAGGACAGAGTACCAGGAAAGGAGAATCAAAGTATGGAAACTCAAGGAAAAGGAAGTCAAGGAAGAATTCCAGAAGATAATAAGGGAAAGGATGCCAACAGACAATCCTAAAACAGGGGAAGAGGAATGGAAGCAATTCAAAAACACAATGGTGGAAGCTGCAGTGGCAGTGTGTGGAAGAACAAGCAACAGAAAGCGGTGTAAAGAGACACAATGGTGGAATGAGAGAGTAAAAGAAGCTGTGGGAAGGAAGAACAAGGCTTTCAGAGTGTGGTTCCAGGAAAGAACTGATCTGGCAAGGGAAGATTATAAGATAAAGAAGAAAGAAGCAAACAAGATTGTCGCAGAGGAGAGGAAGAAGTGGATGGTAAAGTGGACAGAGATGATGGAGGAAGACAGTAGAGGAAATAAGAAAGTACTTTATGGGATGGTCAAAACTAAGAGAAGAGGTCTGCGAGAGGATGTGGAAATGATGGACAAAAACGGAAATGAGGTACACAACAAAGAGACACTCAAGACAGTGTGGAAAGAGTACTTTGAGGATTTGCTGAATCCAAATGGTCATAGGGAGGAAGACAATGCATTGGAAGATGGAGAAGACAACACAGGAATGGAAAAGGACCTGACTTGGAGAGAACTGGAGATGGCTATAGACAAAATGAAAGGAGGAAGGGCACCGGGTGTGGATGAAGTGAGTGTTGAAATGGTGAAGGCAGCAAGGGAGGTTGGGAAACTGTGGCTGTACCGTGTGATGAGGGTGATATGGAAGGAGAAAAAGACCCCAGAAGATTGGAAGAAAGGATTAATTGTCCCAATATTTAAGAAAGGAAGCAGAAAGGAGTGCAGAAATTACAGGGGAGTCACACTCATATCTCACTGTGCCAAGATATATGAAAAGATATTAGAAAGTAGAATACGAGCCAAAGTGGAGAGAAAATTGAGAGAGGAGCAGTAAGGATTCAGACCTGGGAGATCAACAGTGGATCTCATATTTTCAGTGAGACAGCTCCAGGAACACCACTATGAATTTGGAGAGGATCTGTTGATGGCCTTCCTGGACATCGAAAAGGCCTATGATAGTGTGTGTAGGGAGAAGGTTTGGGAAGCAATGGAAAACATGGGAGTGGAAAAAGGGACTGTAGGCAGAGTGAAAAAGATGTATTGTGGAAGTGTGAGTTGTGTGAAAGTTGGAGGGGAAAGAACAGACTGGTTCAGACAAATGAGTGGCCTGAAACAGGGTAGTGGGCTGTCACCCCTTCTCTTTATTGTGGTTATGGACGAAGTAATGACACGGATTGCAGGAAAGATAGGAGAAGATAAGATGAAAGCAATGGTGTTTGCAGATGATCTCATGGTCTGGGGAAACAAGGAGGAGGAAATTCAGGAGCAACTGAAGGCTTGGGAAGAAACAGTGGGAGAGTACGGATGGAAGTTCAACATCAGTCAATGTGAGATCCTGTTAACGACCAGGAAAAAGGACAGACCAATGAGTGGGATAACACTTGGAGGTGGACAGCTGAAGAAGGTGGAAAGTCAAGTACTTGGGAAGTATAGTGGAGGAAAATGGGAGAAATGACAAAGAGATTACGGAACGTGGCAGACAGGCAGAAGCATTTCTGAGAAGCATTAGGAGCTTAATGTGGAATAAAGATGTCCCACAAAAAAGCAAGGAAGTGTTATACAGAAGCTACTATATCCCGATACTGACCTATGCTTCAGAAACGTGGACAATGAAGAAAAGAGACATAAGCAGAATACAGGCAGGTGAAATGAAGTTCTTGCGAAGTAGGATCGGAGTAACAAGAAGAGACAGGTTGAGGAATGAAAAGGTCAGGGAAATGGTGAAAGGGGAGCCCTTGCAAGGTAGGATTGAGACGTCAAGACTGAGGTGGTATGGACACTTAAAGAGAATGGATGAGAAGAGGATTCCCAAGAGGATACATGAGATGCAGATGCAGAAGAAACGACCAAGGGGAAGACCAAGAGATAGATGGCTGAAAGGAGTGGAGGAATGTGTCAAGAAGAGAGGCGAGGGCTAGACCAGAGTGACAGCGGAGAGGTGGTGGGAAGAAAGGACTAAGTGGCGAGGCTTATGTTCCAAACAGACCCAGCCTGGGGCTGGAAACTGTACAAGATGATGATGATGATGAGGCCCTTAGTCTTGCTAATATAGCTCGAAACTGAAGACAATCCCCCGTCGAGTCCCAGAGAAGTCAAAGAGTCTTACGGGCTTCACCTTTATCTAAAATCAACGAAGTCCCCTCTTTACTTTTGCTCTCCAACTGCAAAATACCTTCTTCCTCTTGTGCCAATTATTTGTATTGTACTCTCTTCTTCTCGATTATTACTGGCCAGAATAACTGAACAGATAAGTGGACATTTCTGTAATTGTCAATCAGGTTCGTTATAGTAACTCGTTACTATACCAAATTGCGATTAGTGGTCCCTCTCTTTACTGTATCTATGCTACTCCGTTACCAGGGGCAACTCGTTGGTCTTTGGGCTGTTCTTTTTTTCTAATGTAGGGTGAACATATTTCTTTTAGAGCTACCGCTCCCATTTTCACACAACAGGGACTGGCAACCTGTAAGCTTTGGCGACCTACCAATAAGACTCACATTTTGAAATGAACTATTATTCTACCCATACAATGATAACTATTATCAAGCATCTTTTGGCTTAGTTTTTAGAAAACTTAACATGACATTAAGATCATTTAAGGTACTGGTAATAGAATTAATATTTAAAGAAAAAATATATTACAAATAGGGTTAATGGACATTTATGGATGGTTCCTTAGTTTAGGGGCTGCGATAACATGGTCATGTAGCCCCGTGTACTTTGGTGTGTGTAGAATCTGTTTGATAACCGGTGTTAATTGTGATGACTCTATTAGTGTGTATTATCTGCTTTTAATTCAAGTAAGGACTGCAGACGATAATTTCAAGTAGTTCCTACTTTCGCCACCAAATAGTATCGCGCACGGCACCTAACTGTAAACTTCGCTGCTACTAGAAGCCATTGCAACCAGGGCCCGGTGACGAACGTTGGAACTTAAAGAGCATTAATCAAACCTAACCCACAAAGTTTGGCTTCACGCAAGCGTAGTTAGTGAAAGGTTCTTTTTCATGCCATAAATCTATGACATGGGACCGACGGCTTTACTTCCCCTCCGAAGGAAGACATACTGAGGGATTTTTTACACTCTTAAAAAATCCGACTTTGGCCAGTGTTGAACCCGCGACCTTGGGCATAGAAGCTCAGCATGCTACCAACTACGCCACCGAAGCTGCCAATGGGCATTTATGAACAATTAAAATACAATCACTTATCCACTTACACAGTGTGAAATATGGTAAGAATTACTGCGTTGATATTTGTCAAATTGAAGGTTCAAATGTGAAATATCATTTACCATTGTCATAATTTCTAGCAGTTATTTCAAATAGTATTATCTGACTCTTATTAAAACTGTTTCAATAAATAACGTTCACGTTTCACTAAATATATGCAGGCGATCTGGTAGATTGTGATCGACATGTTGCTGGCCGCTGCTACACAAGACTTGACAAATCTTTGAAGAAATCAAGCATAATGTAAGGATGCTGTACGAAAAAAATACAGTAGAGTCTCGCAAACTCGGCACTCGGTAACCCGGCACTTCGGATTTCTCTGTCACCCTAACAGGAGAGAAAAATCATGATTTTTGTTTGTTTTTGTGTTTTTGCACAGAGCGTTATTACGCGTTTTCTTTCGTCTTCTCCATCAATGGAATTATCGACAGTTAAATACGACACGAAACAAGTTGACCTACAGTACATAGTAAGAAGAGTAACGACGACCTGATAAATACAGGTAGTCGTACAGTACAGTACTGTAAATACACAAACTGTTGGCAGTAAGAAGTAAACAAACGGTTCTCGCACAGTGCGTTGCATTTATTTGATTGCGCATTCTCCGTAATTCTGTTTCTTCGCCGTCTTCGTGTCGAGGCTTCAAGAAACAGGTTTCAAAGCGAAAAGCAAAAGAACATTATTTACTTTTTTGCATCAAGGTAAATGGTAATTTTCATTAAGTGAAAAACTACTTGCCTACGGGAATTGTTTTGTACATACTGTACATTGTACATATTATAAAAATAATTTGTAGGCCTAGTTTTTGTAAGCTTTCTTTTATAAATTACAGTAATTGTTTTCATTGATTTTTATGCAGTACCGAAGTACAGTGCTGAACTATATATTAAAGTACTGTAATTGCAGTGGCTTCGTCGTTTTAAAACTTGTGTTTCTGTCATAAACAAATAAATGTACTGTATTGCATTACTTTTAAACCAAAACAAACAGCTTATTTCTTCTTAACCCATTTCCCGATAACCCGGCATTTTCGCGAACTCGGCCACCCTTTGGTCCACATTAGGCCGTGTTTGCGAGACTCTACTGTATGGCACCTTATGACTCGACGCTTTCATTCTCTGAAATACTGTTATTACATGCAGAAAACTAATACTTATGAGAAAATTGCTAACTGATATCTCAAGTCAAGTATAGTGAAACCCCCATTTAACATTTGCCCTGGGACCTGCAGATTTGAGCCTTAAATTGAGATTAACTTTAAATAGGGGTTTTGTGAAAAAATACAATGTAATGCCCTCTTATGCTGAGTTTAACATGTATACACTACTATATTGACTACTATATGAACAAATTATTTTTCCATATGGGTTTAATACAAAGTACTTATATATCATGGTTAATAAAAAGTTTTCGAAAAATCATCGCAATATTCTACTGTGGTGCTTACATTTTTAAATGTAAAAAATCGGCTGCCACTGCCTCAAAATACAACTTGTAGGCTATTAAATGATAAACTATAATCTATTAAAAATTAGTATTGTACATTAACGCGAAGAAAATGTCCACAATATAGGCTAAATCGCAAAGAGAAGTCAGTCTTTATATGTAGGCCTAGATGCCTCAAACTCTGGACAGTAAGGACCACATAAATCTGTAAGGATCTAAGGAGGATTTAATTTAAAATTGATGCAATCTCTTATTCTATTAGTTGAAATTGAAACAAGATGAAAATACAGAATTTTATGTCTTGCTTCTCAATAATTCCGAGCTTAATCCTTTTTGCTGACATTTCTACAACATTCACCACTAGTCTAATGTAAATCCCAAACTATTACAACACACAAACAATACACATGTCCTACTCAGCACAAATCTCATCGCAAAGAAATAGCTTGGCTTTGGTTCGGCAATGATGCTATCGGATCTGAATGAATTCCCACCATCAATACAGGGGGAAAAAACGCCAACTTTAACTAAATAAAACCTCCAACTTTTAGCAAATATATTGCATGAACATAAAAAAATTGAAATATGATACATAGGTTCCTTACAAGAAGAGTTCAGAATTGTTGGCATCACGGAATGGCATTATTTTTTTTTTTTTTTTTTTATCAAGACCACAATAACATTTACCCTATCTCCCGAATCCAGGTTGTACCGCAAGGAAAGCAGTGATAATAAGACCTTGCTCCATCCAATTCTGCAAACCACTTTCGACGAGACTCGAAGTGACTTCAACGTTAGATCTTATTTCGAACTCTCCGAAGAGAGAGTATCATTTATTTGTGCCCACTCCACTGTAGTTAGTTTTCCAACAGAGATATTATCGTCAATAATTGACAATTGAGTCTTCTAGTATCAAAACCGGCCAAGTCACTGAAGGCATATTTTTCAGTGTGGATGAAAAACCTCTAGAGACAAAGCATTGGTGGTCACAAAAGATTTTATTGCATAGTTATATCCTTAATGGTTTAATATTTAAGTTCTGCTATTTTGAGAAATCTGATTCATAATGAACCCATCTTTTTTGCTAATATTAATTTTGACTTGGCCGTTTTTGTTGCAATTTAGTATAATTTTAGTCTTTCTTTGTATAACTTTTCTTTTTAAATTCCAAACTCTAGTGAAAAAAGGCAATTGAATTAAAATAAATTGACATTGTAATTACCTGTCTTTATTGCAATAAAAACGAAAGCATTCTGCTTAAATTGGATAGTAATATATGAAGATGAACATCAGAAAGCTGAGGAGAATACAAAATAGGTATTATATCATTAAAAGTTAGTAGTTCACTTAGATCTTGATTACAGTAAAAGAAAATGAGTCACTTATTAAAATACGAACAATATACGTGTTACACTACACAATAATGAGAAAATACGAGCACACAGGATATACGATTGCTTTCGCGCCAATGCGGTAAGAAGCCCGTGAATACGGAAGTCAGTGTTGCAAACGAACAAAATACAAATTATTATGACTTCGAAGAGTATACAATATAAGGAACTATGTTGCCTACTGATATTATCACATTCTTGCATAATCTAACGCAAGATTCCAAACAATAATGCTGCGACATGAAGATTGCTACTCTTTCTTTGACATGGCCGGTTATGAAAGCACTACCTGCATGACTTGGCCCATTTTGTTGCACGACCAAGAATTCAGTGCTCTGTAAGATGAAGACATGGACGATTTTGAAGCATATTCTTGTTTCGCCTGATAGTGCTCTACTTCTACTTCAAATTGATAACCTTAACTCATTTTTGTAAATTTTGTGACTTGGCCGGTTTTGATACTAGGCGACTCAATTATTGTTGATGTCCTATCCAACGTTGCCACCTATCTGACGTCAAAACAGAGGTGTAGATAAAGAAAACTAGTGATCATAGCAGTGGCGGCTGGTGGTTCAAAATGTGGTAGTTCACAAAAATATCATATGATCGCTGATTTAAGACTATTCTAAAAATCACTAAGATACCCAAAAGATAGAAAATAATGAAAAGCAGAAATTTTAACATATGTTTGCTTAAACTATTCCTACTCTTCTACATGAATGTTATGCTACATAACTTATTTCATATGTTATGACAAACATTTTGATTTTTCAATTTCTTTCGCAGTTTCCTCATGGAAAACTTCAAGCATGCACTGTAGAATTTCATTTTGAATTGTTTTTGAGGTGTCCTTGAACAGTCACTTTTTCCAAATGAGTTTCATAACAATATCTAATTCTGCACAAAAATTGATTATTCCACGAAAAGCTTTCGATTTGCTTGATCTCTCAGACTCGTTTAATCCGCACAATGGCAACTCAAATGCATTACAAAATCTAATGGAGTTAATTAACACATTGCTGACCGGGTGCTCATCACACTGCTCAACCCCTGTGGCCGGCCATTTTCGGAGTAACTTAGTGCCACAGCGCAAAACATATCTATTTTGGGCTACCTTTTGATTGTGAGTTTCTATTACACTGACCGGCACGTAAAACGCAACACTTCAATTTCTTACAAAAACAAATTTATTTTAAATTTATGACACTCTTATGGCACTAATCTACTATACGATGATGAAATATTGTAGTATGGTCCCATGTAGGTGTCTAACAATGAAGAAAATGACAATAAACAAATTTAACAAATTAAGCCAGAGATACACACTTCAAGAAAAGAGCGCTATAAGCGCGGGAAATTTTGAGTAAGCTCCTAAAGGTATTCTGCTTTGATTTTATACACCTCACACTTTACTTCACAGACCTCGGAGATGATCTCTGAGACCTCTGTTCGCAGCTTCAAAAGCGCATATTGCCAGCTCTTGCATCAATGATCGCATTCAACCTTTCAGAGATGCTCCTGATTAATGCTCTTGAGGAATCATCTCCAATTCTTCCAGGAGGGCATTCCGCAGGTCCTGTAGGGTCCTGTATGGTCTCGGGATAGCGCTGATGGGCTCCTCTCCCCACCCGGTCCCAAACGTGCTCAATAGGATTCAAATCAGGGCTTCGAGCAGGCCAAGCCATAGCATGAATCCCTGCTTCATCCAAGAACTCGCACAACATGTGGGCGTGCATTGTCTTGTATTGGTGTGAAATAGTCACCAATAAATGGAGCGAAAGGCACAATATGCTCCAGAAAGATTTCCTCCACATACCGATGTGCGGTAAAGCTCCCATTCTCCACGATGACCAAATCCATCCTTGCAGCCATACTGATTCCTGCCCACACCATCACAGAACCACCCTGAAAAGGCATCCGGGATGAGAATGTGCAAGGGGAATACCTTTCCCCTGGCCTTCTCCAGAACCTCTCTCTTCCGCCAGGTGATCGGACGCCAAATCGCGACTCATCGGTGAACAACACTTGTTCCCATTGATGTACTGTCCAGCCATGTTTCCTTGCGAAACGTAGTATAGTTGTGAGATAGTCTCTGGTAGGTTCTGGGCTTGTAACTGGTCTTCTGGATTGATGATTGGCTTCTTCCAATCTTCTTCAGACGGTTCTCTCACTAACATCGACCCCTTGAACTTGGTGGAGTCGATTTCGTGCTTCAATGGCAGTGATGTGACAGTCGTGGAGAACTTGAAGTTGTAAGAAGCGGTCATCTCTCTCCGATGTTGCTCTTCTCGGACCTGTTCCTGGTCTCCTTGCAAAGCCTCCAGTTCTCCTGTACCTTCGTGCGGTTCTGGAAGTCGTGGAAGGTGTAGTCCTCAACTCTTCTGCAACGTGATGCATGCTGTGACCATCTTTGCCAAAGCAACAGCTTTTGCATCTTGTTCAGGGCTTAAGGTTATGTTTGCTCCAGAAAGCTAATTACGACAATCACAGAAAGATCCTACAAACACATGTGATTGAGAAGGGAACAATTCAAAGTACAACAATAAGTGCTATAAGAGCGGTAACACACTATTGGCTCACATTCAGTGATGTGTTTTGCAGATTGCGCGGGAAAAAACAATTGAGGCTGGTGCAATCAACAATCGACATCTCATTGTTTGCTCGCAAAACAACGCCAATTCATACCCCATCTAAAAAATAGGTGTAAGTGCTTCACTTTGATTGAATAGATAATTACACAATAATTACACATCATTTATTGTGTGTTGCGTTTTTGGTGCCGGTCAGTGTACTATTCGGTATCCTGTGTCCATCTGCTGTGCTATATTAAAATTGGCAAACATGAAGAAGTTCAAGGTTTTCTTTGTATGTAATTTTCATGACGCATTCTTTTCAGCTCGGTCATGATGCTGCAGATCACTCACACCATTCTTTGTCCATGAACCTTCACCACCAAATAAAATACAGTAGAACCTCGATGCATCGTTTTTCAAGGGGGAGGGGGAAAATGGACGCGGGTAACAAAAATTTTGAGGTAAAAAAATAATGAAGTACGGTTACTGTATTTGGACATATTTCTTCATGTAAACTTCATAGAGGCGTCAAAATATTGCAACCAGGATGTACGCGACATGTATTCATGTGTCATTTTATCACTTGCTCTTTTTAGTAAAAAAGTCATTGTTTTTTTGTTTCATTGAAGCTTTGAGTTTCAGATGAAACAAAGCCTTCTCTACTTGCATAATGTTCTCTTCCTCACGATCACTGATATCATATGAGTACATGAAGGATTTCACCTTCGCTAAGGCGAAACTCGGGACAACTTGGGGCTTTAAAAGAACAGGCGTGACCGTGTCAGATGAAAGTAATCTCTTCTTCATGTCAGCAGGCTATGAAACGCGACGTGAGCGGCCAGTATCGTCACTTACCACATTCCGCGAGATTATAATTTGACGTGCCCTTGTCAGAAGAAAGGAGCCCGTCTCTCTGACTGCAGGCTATGACTCACGCCACAGATTAGACAATCGCTACGCGAACAGTCGGCCTACGGCACGCTAAACACCGATCCCACTCAGCGCCACTCCAGGGGAGAGAAACTTGAGTGGACCCATCGCTTCCGTGAGATGGCCTCGGAATGACGAGATTCAGTGAGCCGCCGTACGAAGCGCTGCTAGCTCCAGTTTGCCGACGTGGAAACAGGCCCAACAGCTATTGGTGAAATCTAATGCAAGGGACACCCCGTGCCAGTCCGTGAAAACATCGCAACCGATACCCGTGCGTGATCTTACGCACGTGTTGTCCACAATGAGAAAATACAAGAATTACACGGTGATCTTGATGACAGCGAAATACACGGAATTACATAATAAACAAGTAATCATAATATTAAGAAAGCACACAAGCGTGCAGCAAATAATGATGCCGTACCTTGTACATTCTCGCGTAACAGGATGCCGCTTCAAATTCAAAAGAACGTTTGCATAAATTTTTCTCATAAACGATCAATGCGGGAAAATTGTAGCCAAGGTCTAGTGATTTTTTTACGATCCATGCGAAAAAACGATAGTTTGAGAAACGATAGATGCGGGGAAATTTAACATTAGTTTATATGGAAAATTTTCGGGACTAAATAAATTGAACGATGCATACGGGAAAATGACAGTTCCGGGAACGTTGCACCGATGTTCTACTGTATATATGGGATGAAAACCCCCGCGTTTCACTTCAGTCACACATTGTCATATTTATCCTACACATCAGGATTAAGACCACCTTGTGGTGTAGCTGCTAGCATTCTTGGATGCAGCCCCGGAGTCCAGGTTTGATTCCCAGCCTTGCCAAGACACGCTAATTCTGATGGGAGGGCTGGAACAGGGTACAGTCAGCATTCTGATGCAAAACTGAGAAGAGGAGGGTTCGATTCCCACCTCAGCCATATTGGAAGAGGTTTTTGTGGCTTCCAACTTCTACTCAGCGCAAAATGATGGTTCCAAACTTAAGACCACGGCTGCCTCCTTCCAAATTCTATCCTCAATTCACAAATACACACTAGTACAGCCATCACAATAACACAGTGTGATAACACAAATTACACACACTCAAGTACATGGGGCTACAGGACCACAAGTCGCAAAATCCCTAAAAAAATAGAAAAGAAAGCAAGAAAATTGGTCACCCTAAGAGTGAGTGGGCAGAATTCATCATGTGAATGATAATGCAAAGCTGTTCATTATATACATTACACAACAAAAAAAACAGCATCGCCCGTCTAAACTTTGAAGCTAGATATTGTAAAACTACTAAATTATGCGCGAAACAACCATATAGTTTCGCACAATTCCGAACATAGACAGCAGAACGAGACAAATTGCTATGTATCGCGCACTTCAACAGAAAGGCACATTCATTTCGTTCTGACTACCATTAATGCTAATGTCAAACTACTACTGCTATTAATAATAATAATGATAATAATGTTATTGGTTTTACGTCCCTTTCAACTACTGAGGTTTTTAGAGACAACCAGAAGTTCCCCCCGAATGGGTTATTTAACGTGCCAGTAGATCTACTGACACGGTTCATTCGTATTTGCGCAACCTCAAATGCCAACTAACTGCACCAGAATTCAATCTTGAGCACAGAGGTGAAAACGTTAGCGCTGCACCACGCAGCCAGTCAATGTGAATCTAAATACGCTTTAAAGGAGGCAAAACAATAAAATTACAACTGTGAAATTCGCTACAAACTTTAGTGTTGAACACCTCATAATCGGCCCTCCACAATGCAGATGTCAGACTTTAACAATAACAGTAATAATTAGGGACCGGAAAAATTAGCATCTATTTGTTTCAAAATTAGCATCTATTTTCTTCAAAATTAGCATCTATTTTCTTCAAAATTAGCATCTATTTACAAAGTTAAAAATCATCACATTGTAATATTATTTTAACGACTTCAAGGTTATGAAGTGCAGTTATAGTCCTCAAACGAAAGCATTGTCAGTAGTTCAGCATTGCTTTCTTTCAAATTGCACCGTCTGTCTGTAACCACTGTGTTGTAATGGGACAACACACGCTCGCTATCTACATTGTTCGTTGGGGTCCACAAAACAGTATTTAGCAAAAATATGCTGAACTCTGTCTGAACTGCAGTTAATGCAAGTATGATATATTTTTCACTTTCTTTCATCTGGGTTTGAATTGCATTTAGCCAACCGTGGCCGAAGACGTGGCGAACGATGTACAGCGTGCTAACACTCACGCTGCGCCGTATGCTAGCACGCGGCCGAGTTCTGATGCGACGCAATGCGTAAAGACGAAATCATTGAGATTCGAGAAGACTGAACTGCGTTTCCCTGCGATGTAACAGTAGGCCTACTTGCGCAACTGTTGTGGCGCGCTAATCGCTAATTCGAACGTATCTCAAGGCGGCAAATTTAGCCAACCGTGGCCGAAGACGTGGCGAACGATGCACAGCGTGCTAACACTCACGCTGCGCCGAATGCTTGCACGCAGCCGAGCTCTGATGCGAAGCAATGCGTAAAGACGAAATCATTGAGATTCGAGAAGACTGAACTGCGTTTCTCTGCGATGTAACAGTAGGCCTACTTGCAGAACTGTTGTGGCGTGCTAATCGCTAATTCGAACGTGTCTCAAGGCGGCGAATTTAGCCAATCTTGGCCGGAGACGCGGCGAACGATGTACAGCGTGCTAACACTCACGCTGCGCCGTATGCTTGCACGAGGCGCCTCGATCCCTAATCGGCTCGTATCGAAGTTCGGACCAACTCATTGTTGCTCTCTCTTCCTGTTAGTATCGCTTCGGGTAAGTTCCTGGACAATGACGACTGTTGTGGCGCACTAAATCAAACGTGTTTCTACCTGAAGGTTATTACGGTTACTTATATGACGGTGTCAGTAATGAATGCAAGATATATGCGAGTACTTTTTCCCCCTGAAATTTCAATTAAAAACATGGGGTGCGAGATATACGCGGGGGCGAGATATACGCGAGCAAATACGGTATATCGATCAGAGCGGTTGAAAAATATATGCGTCATATTTGCAGTATTTCTCATGATTTCGCCGAAATATGTGGTTTTAGCCACTAAAATATCACATTTTCGCAGAATTCGCACCAAAATCGCATATTTGTACTAATTTCGCATTTTGGTCAAAATTCGCATTTTGTCGCATTTTGAATTTAGGTACCACAGTGCTTCAGAACACCTTAAAACTATTTAAGAAATGGTTTTAACACATATCACAAAAATTCGCATTTATCACAAATGCGAATTTTTCCGGTCCCTAGTAATAATGAGCTTATATTATGGAACTGGAGAAGAAATATTCTGGACACACAGCTCCTATGTGTTTCACCAGGTAGGGCAATCCACGATCACCAATTTCACACTACAGAAAAGATCACAAGCCAAATCTATAGAAACTAAGACGTGGCGAACCGGTCAGTAAAAAAGAAACATATATTCTTTGGCAAACATGAACCTTGTCAGAGTAAAGATGGACGGAACATCTGTAGTAAGGTGTGTCCGCAAAGTCTCTCCGCGGTGGCTACCACTGAAAAGTATGTGTTTTTAGTAGAAGAGGTTTCCCGTGCTGGTGGAAACTTTACGGAGCAGTGTGATAGTGGCGAGTACTTAATTTACTTAATTTAATGTACAGTGGAATCTCGTTAGCACGTTCTCGGTTACGACGTTTTCCCGCTTAGCGCGATGATTTTCTCAAGTCCCAGTCCCAATTCTACAAAATACATGTTGATATATCCCCTTAATACGTTCTCTATTCCCGCTTACAACGATCAAATTTCCGTTGTACTATTTGTACGCGAACCGGATTTTATTCTTATTTCATTATAAAATTCGGCTTCTGGAAAATACGACGCGATATTGCCTCATTATCTGATAGTTATTGACAGTGTAGATGATTTCATTGTGTTTGACGGCGTAGAAGTGGCTATAGCAATGACGCAACACAGGTGACGTGTGTCTCTCCCGCTGCCCTTTCTCTCCTTTCTCAAGTCCCTATCCTACTAAATTCATGTTGATATATCCCCTTAATATGTTCTCTATTCCCGCTTACAACGATCAAATCTCCGTTGAACTATTTGTTAGTGAACCGTATTTTATTCTTATTTCATTTTAAAATTCGGCTTCTGGAAAACACGACGCGATATTGCCTCATATTCTCTGATAGTTATTGACAGTGTAGATGATTTTATTGTGTTTGACGGCGTAGAAGTGGCTATAGCTATGACGCAACACAGGTGACGTGTCTCTCTCCCGCTGCCCTTCACTCCCTTCCCTTTGTTTATTTCTCACGTAGGCACATTATTGTCTTCGTGTTCCGCACTATTGTCTTCTAGTTCTTAGTGTTCACGTCCAGTTATGACCTATTTTATTGCGTGTTTCATAATGGATAAGAAGAAAGTACGGCAGATAACTAATGACGAGAAGATTAAATACATTCGAGACATGGACTGCAATCCTCACATGAAGCGTGTGGATATAGCGCGAAAGTGGAACATTCCTCCGCCTACACTGAACACTATTCTCGGCAAAAGGAAGGAAATTGAACGTGCATTTGAAGAAGAGGTGAGTGGCAAAAGGAAACGTGTGCGAGAGGGACAGTTTCCTGAACTAGAAAGCTCTTTATTGAAGTGGTTCAAGCAAGCCCGTGCTTCAAACATATGCGTGCGCGGTCGCCGGCGATAGAGCCGTCACTGGCGGAGCGCGAGTGCGAGAATGTCCTTGCTGATCAAGTATAAAGAAAGACCCTGTATTATATGTGTTTGGAAGCGGATGGGGAACATTTTCAGCATCTACTGTAAATCATGGCCAGTAAAACTGCATGGTAGGCTACTGATTTTAAGCACCGTATTCAGCCGTAGGCCTACATATGCGTGCGCGGTCGCCGGCAACTGAGCCGTCACTGGCGGAGCGAGAATGTCCTTGCTGATCAAATATAAAGAAAGACCCTGTATTATATGTGTTTGGAAGCGGATGGGGAACATTTTCAGCATCTACTGTAAATTATGGCCAGTAAAACTGCATGGTATGCTACTGATTTTAAGCACCGTATTCTGCCGTAGGCCTACATATGCGTGCGCGGTCGCCGGCAACTGAGCCGTCACTGGCGGAGCGCGAGAGCGAGAGCGAAAATGTCCTTGCTAAGCAAAAATAAAGACCCTGTATTATACTGTAGTGTAGAGGTACAGTAATTAATTTTTATGTTATTTATTGCGTGTAAGTTACTGATAACCTATATTTATGTCGTGACTGTAGTAGTGCATACAATCACTTACTAAGGTCGGCGATTGAACGTCCATATATACGACGCGTTCTTTCTTATACGTTGTAAATGCAGTATGGCGTTTTTCGGTAGTACGTTTTCCCGCATATGACGTCCAAATTTGTCAGTCCCTTGAAAAACGTACTAACGAGATTCCACTGTAATTGTTTTCCTAGTAACAACATAACATGAATATACTGCCAACCCAACACGTCCCGCAAGGCGAGACACGCGCTGCGGAGAGACTTTGCGGACACACTGTAGTAGCCACTCGCCTTAGTTTGATTAAAATGTATGTTTCAAATACATTTTGATACCAAATATGGATATCTGTAGAAGATTTATATTATTGTTCAATCATGTAAATACTGCGCATATATTAAGTTGGGCGTGACCAGAGAGTGCTACCGATGCCACGCTATCTGCTGCCTGTTAACCGAATATACTTTTGAACTCTAATTGTGTTAATCAACCTCACGTAGCCACTACCCCACCCATCCCTCCATGCATCCTCTGCACTCCCTAGGTTCGTCTTCGCATATACCAGCCTGTACAAGCTACCTGAGTTGCAGCGAGGAGTGAACTATATAGCCTAGCTGGCCCTTGGCAGAGTCACACAGAAATGCGCTCGTCTTCTCCCACTTTAAGTGATGAGATTCAATACATCACGCCTCCATTTAAGTTAATATATTATTTGAATCAATAAAGGTCCTGAATTTTGGTTGTAGCGCAACCTTGCTACCAGGGTAAAGAGCAGCCCCTGGACCTTATTTCAAAATTAAAATAAACTTGTAAATTATTTGCAACCGTAGATACGTTAAAAACGAAATACTGTACTGAAGCAGTGATTACGAACACGTTCTTGTTCAAATAAAGGAAGTGAGGTTAAGTTATCTGACGTTAGGCCTGCAAAAGGTAGTATTTAATTTCGAACGAGTACTATACGAAATATCTGTTCTGCTAAACGCCTGCATTGATTGGGTCAGTTTCTCAGAGTCGCGGCCAATAACAAAGCGTCTTCTCGCGGATGTTCAGTGTTCGGACGAGCGTCAATTCAAGGCAGCGGGAAAACGCGCACGTATACATACATTTTCTCAGCCAATTAAGACTTCCCGCAGGACGCGAGAGGTTAACCTCAATCTTGCCGTTGCACAGCAAGAATGTTATTTTAAAAAAAAAAAGCTTGTTCACAGTCCCAATACATTATAGAGGAGTAACACCTCTTTAAAAAACCCTGGTCCAGCTGGCCCGGCTGGTAGTACCTTGTTAGGGTCCCTTGCCAGGGTTACGGTGAAGTCCTCAACAGTACCTGCAATGAAAGAGGTGAACTCTGGCACAGTGTGGTTGGCGGAAGGGGCAGCCTATTGCTCAGGTTTAATAGGGCAAACTATTGTCCATAGTTATGATGGGCACATTTTGGCCCAACGGCAAAATGAGCGGAGGAGGAGCCAATCACTCATGGCTCCCAACGGTCATAGAGGCGGAAGACGTCAGGCCAGACGGACTGGCTGTAAAGGCGCACCTCAGTAGTACTTGAGTATGGGGCAGTTCGTTGCAGTCTCCGTGTTCGGTCCTGCATGTCTCATTCTTCGTGAGCCGCAGGATAAGGCTCAGAGATCATAGTGTGTCTGTCTTGTCCTGGCAAGCTGAGATCCACCCTAAACAAATTCACGCCAGTGGCACTTCTTCCGAACGTCACACTGGACTGAAGGAAGAAGATTTATACTCTGATTCGAGTTAAAGCCGATGATTAGAGATACGGGAAAATCGCAATTGCGATAAATGCGAATTTTACTTTTTCTCCTTTTTTCAACTACCTGGTAACTAATATGACTATGTATACCCAAAATTTGCGAAACTGAATGTGCGCCAAAGTGCGATAACTAAGGGTTCTTGCGAATTATTCCCATAAATGCGAAAAGTGCCGAATTTACCGATTAATGTTGAATATTATGTTTTATTACATTTTCGCGCTGCAACTTTGAAATTTGCGAGTTCTCAGCAATGAAAATATCGGCTATATAATAGATATTTACGAGTAATAATCGATATTGGAAATATCTGTTCCCGGAGGAAACAGGATGTAAAATTGTCCGATTGAGCTATGTACATTAACAAATTCACAAAGAAATTTGATACAATGGTCCGGCTAACTCAAAACAATTGCCAGCGTTTCGCCCCAGTGTACCAATGGGCTCTTCAGTTGGTTATGGTACACCTCACCAAGACGCGTGGCTAGTACATACTGTGAAGGCCGCTGCAAGGCCCAAATGTTGCCATGAGTAGCGCCAATGTACTACGGAAGTCAAAACTTCCTTTCAAAAATAATGTTAGCTTACCTTGCTAATCCATATTGGAAATATCTGTTCCCGGAGGAAACAGGATGTAAAATTGTCCGATTGAGCTATGTACATTAACAAATTCTGTTTCCTCCGGGAACAGATATTTCCAATATGGATTAGCAAGGTAAGCTAACATTATTTTTGAAAGGAAGTTTTGACTTCCGTAGTATATTGGCGCTACTCGTGGCAACATTTGGGCCTTGCAGCGGCCTTCACAGTATGTACTAGCCACGCGTCTTGGTGAGGTGTACCATAACCAACTGAAGAGCCCATTGGTACACTGGGGCGAAACGCTGGCAATTGTTTTGAGTTAGCCGGACCATTGTATCAAATTTCTTTGTGAATTTGTTAATAATAATCGATATGTACGAACATCGATTATTGTCGTGAAAACAATCGATTGCGGTAAAAATTAATTCGAAAATGGTGCTGTTATTATTGCCGTTCGACTGCAATAAAGTTTTATATTATTGCCGCATAATATCCACTGTTTATCGCCAGTAAAACGATGATTTTGGAGAAATTATTTCGTAGTTTCAGTTGGTTGTGCTAATAAAAGGAATATTCCAATCATTTGTGCCGATTCCTTTTAAAAATTAGAGCAATAAGGTTATGCTTATATAGGTTTATATCGCGCCGGCCCTTATTTCTTGTATTTGAAATGAAAATGAAAACTCTCAAGTACGTTATCGTGATATGAACAGACAATTTTTGTTAGGCGTTCTCTTTGCTTCGGGAAATGTTGTTTAATACCGGTATGATGAAAGTATTCTCTACCATGTGTGAGTTATAGGTTATGTTACATGTCGTCCGGCGATTTCTCCGTGAATGCGGATAGTGTTTTACAGATTGTCAGTCAAGAGTCGCGGTGTGGTCAGGAAATAATGAGGGAGTAAACATACATTTTATTATTTAGTTAATTATCCATTGTGTGATATTTACACAAAGTTAAGTAAATGTATGATTCACATTATTACTTCCTTTTCAATGAGGGCCATGGATGAGGGGCATTGAATTTCAATTAGCCGGTGGTTTAATGGTCAAATGGCACTTCTTGAATCCTACCTCATAAGATAAGTTATTAAAAGAATTGAATGGAACTTGGCAAGGAGTTAGTAGGAGAACCACACAAAAGGATTTCATAGCCATCCTCAGAATTTGAACCAATTCGTCCATCGAGTCCAGGACAGCCTGGTATTGTCGTCATTCCACCTGCCACACAGTAAACTTCATAAGACAAGCATTGTCGCCTGACCACAGCTCGCTTTATTCTAACAATTGGCACGTTGGTACCAGTGAACTAACACAACTCTCTGCCGGCCCTCAATATTTGAGTTGCTGCACAACACCTGATATTGTTGATTGCATAATGAGAACATGGCCTTTGGATCTTTTGAGCATAGCTTAGGTACCCTCGTCTCACGTCATACAACCAACCGACAGCACTTGAACTCAATCTTGCCAATTAGCCAGGCTGATGCCTTTATTTTCAGAGATCTCACATTTCTGAAAAATGTATGATGTCAAGTTTCTACATTTCTGTAATACTGATATTAGGATTTTAATACTTCTAACACTCCTTTAGTAAAAATAAAAACCACACACACAACAAGATACTTATATTAAATGCTTATGCCGTTTATCAGAAGAGCCCATATTTCCAATCCTGCACATGTTTAAATTAGTTTCCGTGCATATTATTTTGAACCTGTTTATTGTACCTGGTGACGAACTTTTAAATGCTACAAAATGCTCCAAAATGCTATTTTTCAAAATGAAAGTGCTACAAAATCAATTTCAAAATGCTATTTTCTCGTATCTTTACCGATGATGATACATTATGGCACGGCTTAGTGATTTTTAAATCTTACATCATCGTAGAGGGAGCGACTTCATACTCTTCACGTACCAAGGGTAAATATTTACTACACAGATTTGATTCCAGCGGTCCAAGAATTCGAGCCTTAAATGGAGGTTAAACATAAAATCGGCCAACGTTACAATGAAGCCTGATATACATTGTTTCTTATGGCATAATAGCCGGGACCATTGGAAGAGAACGTTAATTGCAGGTAAACGTTAATTCGAGAAACGTTAAATCGGGAGTTCACTGTAGGACTTTATGGTACAACAGTAGCAGTGCCATTCAATCCAGCATGCTACAGATCAGCTATTGACATGTCGACTTTTTTTTTGCAATGTCCACCATTTTTTGAAAACTTCTCCTGAAAAAAGTTTTTGTATAAACCGCATAATAGAATGATAATACTGCCGCTTCTCTCTCATTTTGTGAAATATAACATCTTACTGTAGAAAACTGAACAATTTTGATATTTGATATTGAACAATTGTTCCATTCTTCCAGTGTGAATTTACAACAAACGTATGTTGACATAATCACAGCCAACATATTTACCTTTGACTGTTTAACTCTTGCAAGATTAGAACTACAGTGCAACTTGTGGGACCAGCTGGCTGGGTTGTAAGGAGGTTATATTAATTTAAGGCAAGACCTAGTACACCTAAAACTGGAATTATCAGTGCTAGAGATTTCTAAGTGCTGTTTCACCTGGTCTAGTGATGTGGGCCGGCCAAATGACCAGTGGGCAGGACATCTATAAAAGGGCATTTGCCCAAAGCAGTTTTAAGCACCCAAAATCTGAGCATTAAAAAAAAGTCTTTTTTTTAACTTTATACTACTTGTGATTGATACTAGAGCTTCTAAAACATAATAAAGACCATTAATCAAAGGTACATTTCATGGATAAACTAGTAATAAGGTTTTGAATATTCCCGAAGGGAATATGATGTAGTTTCCATTTGAGCGGATGAATTATCAATAAATGATAAAAATGGTCCGGTTAGCTCAAACAATGCCAGCGTTTCGCCCCAGTGTGCCGTTGGGCTCGTCAGTTGGTACAGACACACCTACCAATACGCGTGGCTAGCACATACTGAGAAGGCCATGCCAGACACAAAATACAAGCAGTATTGACGTCACGAGCATGCCAATGTGCTACGGGAGTAAAACTCCCTTTCATAAAAACAAAAGCCTTACCTTGGCAATCCAAATAAGGTTTTGAATATTCCCGAAGGGAATATGATGCAGTTTCCATTTGAGCGGATGAATTATCAATAAATGATAAAAATGGTCCGGTTAGCTCAAACAATGCCAGCGTTTCGCCCCAGTGTGCCGTTGGGCTCGTCAGTTGGTACAGACACACCTACCAATACGCGTGGCTAGCACATACTGAGAAGGCCATGCGTATTGGTAGGTGTGTCTCTACCAACTGACGAGCCCAACGGCACACTGGGGTGAAACGCTGGCATTGTTTGAGCTAACCGGACCATTTTTATCATTTATTGATAATTCATCCGCTCAAATGGAAACTACATCATATTCCCTTCGGGAATATTCAAAACCTTATTTGGATTGCCAAGGTAAGGCTTTTGTTTTTATGAAAGGGAGTTTTACTCCCGTAGCACATTGGCATGCTCGTGACGTCAATACTGCTTGTATTTCGTGTCTTGCATGGCCTTCTCAGTATGTGCTAGCCACGCGTATTGGTAGGTGTGCCTGTACCAACTGACGAGCCCAACGGCACACTGGGGCGAAACGCTGGCATTGTTTGAGCTAACCGGACCATTTTTATCATTTATTGATAAACTAGTAATGTCCAAATATTGCTAATAATAATTTAATTATCCTGTGTCAATGTTGTCAATAACATCTAAATGGGAATTATGTATATCTGGTTTGAATAAAACATTGTATTACTAAGTTATGCCTGCAGGCCTATTCATTGAAATGTGGAAAATTAGGCAGGAGTTTGATTATGGTGTGAATAGTGGTTTTGGGAGGGGGGGGGGGGGGGGGGGTGGATGGGCTAGGCCCTGGGCAGCCATTGTGCTGTGATCTTGGAGTGGGGGTAGGGTGGTTGTGGCCTTGAGATTGGCGAGGCATTCTACCAACAGCAGCCCACCCGAGTTAGTTGTGAAGTAGAGCTGTCGAGTGGTTGAGTCTGAGATAACCTCACTTCTTTCTTAGGCTATTTATATTTTTAAGTGTTAGATTAAATCATTACAAAATGCTTAGGAAAAAAGGACCTATTTGGAACTCTTTTAATTTGAAAGGGAAAGGAGTATCTTGTAAAAATTGTAATAAGGGCTATTAACAGTCACATTGTAACAAAATGGAAAAGCAAATAAAAAGTGTTTTAAGTGCCCTCAAGATCTAAAAAAAGTGCTTCAGTTAGGTACAGTTACAAAAAAAAAAAAAAAAAAACCCTGGCACTATCCAGCCCATGACGGGCTAAGGCCGACCAAGCGACCGCTGCCCAGCCATTTGGCCTGCAGATATCGGGGTGACGCGTGATCAGCGCGTTGGGTCCCCTCGGCCGTTAATCTTGGTATTCGTGGTCGGGGCGCTGTCTCACTGTCAGACAGCTACTCAATTGTCCTCACGAGGCTGAGTGCACCCCGTTCCAACCCTCACGTCAGTTTTAAAATCCCTGACGGAGCCGGGGATCGAACCCGGGGCCTCCGGGTGAGGCGCAGGCGCGCTACCCCAATACCACGGGGCCGGCTTAGGTACAGTTACAGTGGTTGAAAAACTTTTCGAAAGAAAATCCCTTATGAAACTTTACTAATTGAAGAGGATGATTTCAACAACAAATCTGCAGTACCAAGCACAAGCTCAGCCACAGAACAAAAATCACATTCTTTCAGTGAATTCACACAACTTCCGCAGCCTATTTTGGCCTGAACTCCTGTTTTTAAGGATAAATATGTAGAATACTTATATGTAGGTACATATATGGCTAAAACAATATTTATATAAGCGTTGCATTATGAATATGTTTTTAAAAGAGGTAAATGCCCAAAATGCCTGGGCATTTGTCCCGACTTATAAATGCTTAGACATTTTACAACACTAACCTGGTGTCAAAACAAATATCAAGTGGCCTAGAAAAATTATCCAGTCTCAAACCCCTGGCCATAAGCAAAATGAACCTTGGTAGGTCTAGGTCCAGTGACCAAGTTGAAGAATATTCATCTACATACAAAATACAAGTTATCAAGCATACCTGTGGACCTTTTGGGGCACCTCCAAACACACAAGTGTTCCTAACTTGGGACGATACGCCAAAGTCAGCAGCGACTTGCTGAATCTGTTGTGCCAATTCTCTTGTCGGTGCAAGAACAAGGGCGATAGGTCCATCCCCTCGCAAGAGACGTGGCTGGTGATTTATGTGCACGATGGCTGGGAGAATGTACTGAAATCAGAAAAAATATTGAAAGCAATTAGTAAGATTACTTCAAATGCAATGGCTGCAATGTTTAATTCATACAAACGAGAAGTCTTGGTGCAACAACCTGAAATACAAAGGTTTAGTCTTCTAGCTTATTCCAACCTGTGCTGTTCCTGTACAGCAAAGTGTGATCATGATAACTGTTGACCAAGGTGGTGTATGACAATGCTCAAATATTAAGTGCACTCTTGGTAATTGTTCTGTCAATATCCCAACAGTCAGATTAAACAATTACCTTTATAGTAGTGCCATGTTGTATAAGTTTAAATTACAAGGTTACTCCACTCATTCATAATAATAATAATAATAATAATAATGTTATTGGTTTTACGTCCCTTTTACAGAAACAACCCTGGCTTTTAGAGACGCCGGGGTGCCGGAATTTTGCCCCGAAGGGGATCTTTAACGTGCCAGTAAATGTACTGACACGGCTCCCTCGCATTTGCGCACCCTCAAATGCCAGCTGACTGCGCCAGGTTTCGAACCTGCAACCTTGGGCTCAGCAAGCGAGAACGTTACCCCTGAGCCACGCAGCCAGACACTCTCTCACTCCACTCATTCCTTTGAGTTTTGGCTCCGAGCTCCAGAACTTGGGTAAAGAAAAAAACAAGCTGTACAGTTACCAGGAGTGTGTATTCATTTTTCAAGAGAATGCACATATTGAGTACCTAATACCTAGGGGCCATATTTTTTGGTAATAGCGATACGCGCCAATTTTTTTCATATCTTCTTTCTTGCCTATATATGACCTTCTAGGTACTTAAAGCACCGTATTTTAGCAAAATGAACTCTGGAAATCTGATTTATTGCAAGAATTGCAGAAATTATCACGAAATATACTTCACTTGGTATGGAAAAAGCTAAATATTATCAAAAGAGCTCTCCAATAAACGTTTAAATGCTTCTGAGGAATAGACCGTCGCGGTCTACTCATTTGATTGATAGTGCTGCATATTCTTTACACAAATGCCCACAAAGCCGGAAGTATGTGTATTCAGTTCCGCGACCTCTTAAGGCTATCGATTACATCAAATGACGTTGTGGTCGTAGGTACAGGGGTGCGAGTTCGCGACTGATCGGCAAACATCCAGCAATTAAGTAGGCTGAGGAAGGGTCCAAAAACGGAACACGAAACATGTACCCCTGATATTGGCTATAAAAAATGCTGAAAACTAAGGTCACAACAGTTTTCTCGAGGGCTGAGGAATACAACAGTGAGGGGTTCTACATATTTGACGCTGCAAGAAAGATTATAATGTGTAAATACTGTAATGTTCGTATTCAGTGGGAATGAAACGACACGTGCGACAAACACTTCAGTGATTCAGAAACGCATAAAAAGAAGCAGCAAATGAACATAATTCTAAACGGCACATAACAATCGGCGATACTCGACACATCGCAAATAAGTTGAAAAGTGATAGAGAGCAATTTGTAATAGACACAACGAAAGCATTCATGCAATCCAACATTCCTCTTGAGAAATTGGATAATCCTGCCATGATGATGACCATATATATAAAAGGTAAGACAAATACGTTTGTCTTCACTGTAAAATATGACAGTATTTGTAGGCCTACTGTAAATAAATCACCGTGTTGAGTAGTGATACTGTTATTGTTTTTAAGTCTGGCTAACTACTTTTACGGTTTTCGGAGATGCCGAAATGTTGTCCTTCAAATACCTCCGACTGAGCCAAGATCCATCCAGCCAACTCTGGCTCAGAAAGCCAGCACCTTAACCGTCTGAGCTACTCAACCCTGGCCGGAGTATGTGAAGGTGTTCAAATACGATGGGCCTGTGTCGGTAGATCAACACGTAAAAGAACTCCGCGGGCCACAATTTCGGCATTTCCGAAAACCGTAAACTTAGTCAGTGGGACGTAAACCCAAAACATTACTATCATAATATTCCTGTATTCATTTCTATACTTTCTTTCTACAGGTGCTGGTGACCTTCCACAGGCAAATACTTGCCGCCAAAATTACATCCCAATCGTTAAAGCAGAATATGAAGAGGAAGTGAAAGAAGCTGTGAAAAATGTTGTTTCCTATGGCTAACCCGGATTGCAATCCATCAGCTTAGCTGTGAAAAATATAAAACTTGATAATTCACTGCAATGAAACTACCAATTGGAAAGGGGAAGCAGTTTTCATAATTCTGTTCTGTATACAGTCTAACTTCTATATCTCGAATTAAAAATTGCAACACTAATTGACAGAATGTTAAACAACCGGCTATTTCAAGTTCACTCAGAACACATCAGAAGCAAATTCCACAAAGTCAATAATGGTCTGCCACAAGGGTCGCTTCTATCTCCTGCTCTTTTCAACTTATATATCCACGACCTGCCTGAAACAGTGTCCCGAAAGTTCATATATGCGGACGATATTTGCCTTACAATTCAGCGACCCAACTTCGCAGAAGCTGAAATAGTTCTTAATCGAGACCTCGAACTGTTGGATGACTATTTTCAAAGATGGTATCTACATCCTAACCCACAGAAAACAGTGACATCTACATTTCATCTAAACAACGCAGAAGCGAACTACCATCCAAGGCTATTTCTCAAGGGTCATGAACTACAATATTGTGCCAATCCCAGTTATTTAGGAGTAACATTGGATAGGTCTCTTACGTACAAACATCATCTGCAGAAAACCGCCAACAAACTAAAAAGTCGTAATAACATTCTCCAACGACTGGCTGGAACTTCTTGGGGAGCGGATGGAAACACTTTACGGACAACATCTTTGGCCTTGGTCTATTCTGCAGCAGAATACTGCTCTGGTATCTGGCTTAATAGTGCTCACACACAGCTAGTAGATTCACAACTTCGCCAAACCATGCGGATCATAACTGGTACACTTCGTGCTACACCGATCAAATGGTTACCGGTACACAGCAATATAGTACCTCCACATATCAGGAGACAGAAGGCCCTTTTTCAGCTGTGGACAAGAATGTTGAAGAATGAACATCTACCTGTTCATGAGGATATCAGACAGAAATGCACACGCCTCAAGTCTCGTCAGCCTGCTTGGAAGACGGCTGTGAAATTAACATCCAGCTCCTTCAACTCCACTTCTAAGTGGTCAACAGAGTGGTCTTTATCCCCACCTCGTGCAATAGTGGACATCAATAATCCATCTACAAAACTGGCAGGCTTCGATCTGCCACGCTGCACCTGGAGTAGACTAAATCGCATGAGATGTGGAGTAGGTAGAACAGGATCTACTTTACACACATGGGGCTGGTCAGTTTCCCCCCAATGTGATTGAGGGGAGGTTCGCCAAACAATGAAGCATGTAGTGCAGGAATGTCCACTCCGTGCTTTCTCTGGCACCATGGAAGACCTCAATTCAGCAACACCGGAAGCAGTGAAGTGGGTAGCGGAATTGGACATTCACATTTAGTGAGACGTACATCACTCGCACTCAATGTTAACAATCTCAAGCTTCGTAAATTGCTTTGTATATACATGATAATTTGTATTTACTCTCTGCTTATCTTCCACTGGATATGTAGTTTATAGGTTGTTTCATCATACGCTAAAAAAATAAATAAAAAAATATCTCGAATTTTCTGGCAGTATCGTATCTAATTCACATGTTACATTTGTTCTATAATTCGAAGTTCTATTACTCGAATATTTCAATAACTCGAGGAATATTTTTCTGTATCTCGAAGTTGGGGTGAAAATACAATTGCCTTGAAGGCTGGAGGTGTGACTTGGGGCTTGGAATATAAGATTTTTGTTCACCTTGGGTACGGTATGATACTTGGAGAAGTTATTTATGTCAGTATTGTGTGCTCTGCTACATTCCAGAGCAGCCTGAGGGCAAGGAGACGCCCGCACCCTTCGTGTCCTTGGCTGATAAGCCTGGTGAGAGAGCACTGTCCTGTAGTTTCTGACCTACTGTGTAAATCAGTAATGCAAACACCATGGAGAAGAAAAGTGTTCTGAAATGTTTTAAGTGCAAGTGAAAAAATGAAGTTAATTCAAGCAGAAAAGGGTGTGAGAAGGAAGAAAGATATTGCGGCGGAAATCGGCATTCCAGCTAACACTCTGTCAATGATTACGAAAAATAAAGACAAGATTGCTATAGTCCAGGACACCTTAAATAAGTTACTAGAAAACCAACATGGCCACCACATTTGGTGTTGCCAACTTATATCATTTAACACCAAAAAGTCAGCACACACATCCATGTAACACGTATCGCAAATGATCCAAACTAAGTAAAGGCCCTGTTACGAATATACGTTTTACATGAAGTTGTGAAGCAGTCCTTGCTCAAGTTAGGGACATCTTGGTCATCAGTCCTCGACAGTAACTCTTAAGCAGTATTATGGTAGTGAAGTTAACTTAAATTATCTCTTCTAGATTGATTTTTAAAGCATCATATAAAATGCATAAGAACAGAAACATTAATACTTACTCAATTATTTTCACCAGGGAGCTAAAGATGAGCATGTTCTTCTTATAGGCTATATTTTTATAATTAGTCCAAAAATGCAGACCATCCTGTTTTAAGATGAGTGTTCAGAGAAGGATTTAGGAGTAGGAGAGAAATATAAATAGTAGGGCACACATTAGCTTATTATTTCTTTATTTTTTATAAGTACCGTACTCATTTCTTGCATGTATAGGTCTACATATATGAAGGCAGAATTGAGACAAGCTGTTGTAAGCCTATTGGCAAATCCCTATTGAGATGCAAGAAGATGGTCGATCCAATGCTTAGGCCTAAAACCAGTCGAACTAGTCGTGGGTTTTAGGGGCATAAGACTAATGGCAACTCGAAGATTTCGTCTTGGAATGGTAGAAAGCAGCAGTTGGTTGATTTTGGGGCTTTGTGACATCATGGTCATGTAGATCTGTATACTTGGGCATGTGGAATTTGTCTGATAACCTGTGTTATTGTGATGGCTGGATTAGTGTGTGCATTTATTATTCAGATGAGGATTGGCAACGAGGTGGCCATGGCCTTAAATTAGGAACCATACCGGCATTTGCCAGGAGTAGAAGCGTGGAAACCACTTCCAAGATGGCTAAGATGGGAATCGAACCTTCCTTTTCTCAGTTTTGCCTCATGAGGCTGAGTGTGCCTTGTTCCATCCCTCAGACCAAAATTAAAATTTCTTGGCAGAGCTGGAAATTTAACCTGGACCAACTGCCAAAAAATTCTAGCCGCACAACGCAAGATAGTTGGTAGAATAGTCTCCTGACCTCTCGTCAACCGGCACATTAAAAGCCACTTGTAGAAAATTCAATGAATTCACTGAGAAATTGACGAGTTAAGTACAGGCGTTGAAAGGCAAGCTTTATCGACGGAGTAATATCTCGAAAATTATAATTATAAGATACCAACACAAAACAATTTTCTGTGGAGAGCTGAGATATTTAAATTGCGAGAGCGGAATATATGAGAGGGAATTGAACTGAAGGCAGAGTTGTTGCGAATGCGTACGTCCTCTACACTTCCACTCATTTCTACAGGATCATAATAATAGCATTATCATGACGAATAGAATACATAGTGTCATCACTGACCGAGTTCAAGCGCGCCCCTCTGTTGGCCAGCGCTAGTGGTGCAGACCCCCAACGCTACCGTCAACCGCAGTCAGCTGTTCAAAAATGGGATACATGCTGGCCTGCGTAAACCTCTTTACGAAGGCTGCGGTTACGCTGATTACATCAAATTTTCAGTGCATATTCAGTGCTTAATGGAAAACATAACCGAAGCTCTTCGCGTCCCCAGAGGAAAGCTATACGTACTGTTCATTGAATATGCCAAAGCTTTTGATTCAGTGGACTGGTCTATATTGTTAGAGAAACTAAATCAACTTATAGGTAGAGAGCACTACCTGAGCAAGATGATTCAGGCCATACTGTCCAGAAACTTTGTCTACATTGATGACACCCTCTCAAGATCAGAGGCAATACATCAGACGACTGGGGTGTTACAAGGAGATCCCTTAAGTCCAATGCTATTCAATGTCGCTACAAGGGACGTTGTCGAAACCATAGCAAATAAGGAAGTCTTCATTTACATGTATGCTGATGACATGACATTAGCTTCACAATCGTACCAACAGCTTCAGGAAGCGTTTGACAAACTGATCACCTGGGCGGACAGGAACAGCACAGAAAACAGTCCAGATGACATTTCGCTGAGGAGGGAAGCATCCTGCGGCAGTACTCATCAAATACCGGGACAAGGAGCTTGTTAGGGTCAACTCCTAAAAATATCTTGGCGTGACCCTGCAAACGAATGGGAAAGTTTTCACCAAACACTTTAGAGAAAGAGCATCTGCAGCGATCATAGCGATGAACCAAATTAAAAGCATTCGTGAGCTGTCCTTAGAGACGGCCATAGCCCTTTTCCACATCAAGATCTCTCCCATCATGACTTATGCAATAGACATTATTTGGGAGCATCTCTCAAAGAGTGATCTAGCTTTGGTGGAAAGTGTGAAAGCGACGTACATCAAAAAGGTTCTATGTGTAGCCAAAAACACTCCATCGCGGTTAACATACGAACTCACACGACAGCCGTTCTACATAGAGGAACTACGCCTGAGAGTGTCAGTGCCTTCTACACCTCAATATCAAGCCTTGCTTCACGAGCTGTACGAGAAGAAAGCAAATATATGGCCAGACTTCTATCGTACTGATGCCATGATCAACCAAGAATGGATGAATTCAAGCTATGAACTGCGCCATACCATCACACACTTCGCAGTTCATGGATTCCACCACAAGCTGTGCTACAGGAGGGCGTTCCATGAACCAGACGCAAACTGTATATGTGTACTGTGCGGGAAAAAGTGTGAACGCTATCACGCAGAGATATGCGTCAAAAGAACAATAACTCTTTTGGACCTGTGTACTCAACACTAGGATGTTTATGTATGCACATTGTGAGATATTCCGTTATTATTAAAATAAAATAATAGCCCGCCTTCAACCAAAAATGTTCAAGGCAAAACGACATACGTAATAGAGGTAACACTTCAGGAGTGATGAACCAGGTAGAATACTTAACTTAGCCTAAATACCTTGTGTAATGACGAATAATAATTATGGAAGTGATGTCCTAATAGATGTTTTCTCCTTCGCTGTCTGTAACCCACCCGCTATGCCCTTTTATAAAACGACATACAGTAGAACCCCTATTTAACGTTTTTCGAGGGTCTGGTATTTTATAACCTTAAATGGGGGTTTACCTTAAATCGAGGTTTCGATAAAAAACAAATCTTTTCCAGACCTCTTTGACTGTATTGACTTGAATTGCACCAACACACATAATTAACACAATAACAACAATAAAACAAGGAGATACCAACCCTACACACTATACAGTAATTACAACTTTTTCTGTAGCACTAATACAGTAGTCAAAAATCGTAGTTTCCCAGCACATTACAAAATTAAAACGTCCACAAAATACTTACACAATTACAGTAATATAATATATAGAGAGTTACTTTTCCTATATACAACACACATTTACACAACTTTCACAGTGTCACATTTTTTGAAATACAGTAATCAAACATGGTAGTCTGCTTTTTAGCACTTTTGGATTTTAGGTTCAGAATGTCCTTTTGGATTTTAGGTTCAGAATGTCCATCTCCAATTGATTTACTCTGTCTATAACAGAGTTGTCCACTTTGAATGCTGTGACATATCTACGAACAATGTCTATGCTGGCAACAGCTTCACTGAATGATGGCGGTTGTATTTCTTCATCCTAACATCATCGTCTTCGTTGATACCATCATCATTCTGCTTGACTTCATCTTCGCAGATTTCCTCAACATCCCGGATGCATGTAGTGATGGCATCATCATCACACGCCACAAATTCATCAAAAGTGATGGGCAAATTGTCAGATAACTGCACCCAATCATGCATGTCCACTCCAGCTTCATCACCGTCTTTGTCGTGAGTGCTCATTTCATTAAATCCAGCATTATGAAAGCAATTTGAGATGGTTTCCTTAGTTACCATTTTCCAAGCTCCTGTGAGCATATGCATTGCTTGCAGGATGTTCAATTTAAGCACTTCATTCCTATCAATAAAGGCCAGTGCCTTAAGGACAAGAGCTTTCTGATACTTGCTTTTCAGGCTATGAATAATCCCTAGATCCAAGGGCTGGAGTCTGCTAGTGCAATTTGCAGGGAAGAAATGCACTTTCATATTCCGCAGGAATCCCAAGTCTTTTGGATGAGCAGGACACTTGTCCATAAAGAGAACAGCCTTCCTGTCTTTAGCACCCATTCGTGCATCAAAAGCTTGCAAGAACTTTTTGAACAATTCTGCAGTCATCCAAGCACTTTTGTTGCTATAATACTTACATGGCAGCGTAGAATTGTTCTTAAAGCAACGTGGTTTCTGGAACTTTCCAATTACTAAGGGTTCTAGCTTGTCGCTGCCATCTGCGTTGCTGCATAAGAGAACAGTAATTCTCTGCTTGCTCATTCTTCCTCCATGGCATGCTTCTCCTTTAACACTAGAGGGCATGAGTTGGTAAAACAGGCCAGTTTCATCCACATTGTATACATCCCGAGATTCGAAACCTTCCAAGAGGGCTGGCAGCACCTCTTCTTTCCAGTGTTCAACACTTTCATCACTAACTGCAGCACTCTCTCCACATACTGCCCTGCAAGTTATCCCATAGCGTTTTTTGAACCTATCCAGCCAACCATTTGAAGCTTTGAATTCTGTAAGCCCAAGTTTCCCTGATATTGTAGATGCTTTCAATTTTATCAATGCCCCGTCGATTGGTAAGTTTCCAGCACGTGCTCCATTGAACCACTCCATTAGCTTCGATTCCATTTCTTCGTACGGCGACTTTTTAACATTTTTCTTTTCTTTGCTTTTGAGCCGCACTGTGTTTCTTGATCCAGAATCTTCTCCTTATTCTTCAATATGCCTGACAATGAAGACTGTGCAAGTCCCAGGCGTCGAGCCATTTCACTAACGGGCACATTTGATATTTCCTTGAGTACTGCATAGAAGTTCCTCAAGTCTCGAGCATCCGATAGT
Organism: Meconema thalassinum; assembly: GCA_946902985.2. Classification (NCBI taxonomy): domain Eukaryota; kingdom Metazoa; phylum Arthropoda; class Insecta; order Orthoptera; family Tettigoniidae; genus Meconema; species Meconema thalassinum. The sequence continues at coordinate 349,321,847 of OX336390.1, forward strand.
CTCTGCAGTTCCTGAGCCTTCTGTTGCCACCAAGTATTTTTAATCTGCCTTATCTGCGTCTGGCATTTACCCTTGAGTTCCAGTAGTTTATCACTCTTTGTGTTGGAAGTTGGGTCTTGAAGATGGGCAAGATAGGCATTCCTTTTGGCATTGATGAGAGACAGAATTTCCTCATTGTTGTCATCAAACCAGTCTTGTCTTTTCCGCACTATAAAACCAATGGTTTCCTCAGCTGACTGTGTGATAATCTTCTGTAGTGTGGCCCATTCTTGCTGAATGTCATTTGTTACTGGGTTTTCTGGTAACTGGGCGACGATCCTGTTTCCAAAATGTTTATACATGGATTCATCCTGAAGTTTGGATGTATTAAACTTCTTTCTTGGCAAATTTTTGACGTTCCTAGATGGTTTAGGTCTGATTGATATCCTGAGCTTACATATAAGAAGTTTATTATCTGTCCAGTAATAGTCTATATTCCTTGCTGTTCTGGTAATAAGAGTGTACTTCTTATCACATTGCCGGGTAATGGTATAATCAAGAATGTGCCAATGTTTGGAACGAGGATGCATCCACGTGGTTTTGAAGCGGTTAGGTAGCCGGAACTGCGTGTCAGGGCCCTGCGTAGCTAGTGCCTGTAGTATGTTCTATCCTGCTGCTCCCTTACGGGCAGTCTAAGAAGTAAGCCACAAGCGCGTGACGTCATGTCCTTGCCTCTCCCCACCTGCCGCTCGCTACATGTGCGAGCTAGCTGTGTATAGTATGGCGTAGTGCCCTGCAAGCCTGGCAAGTGCTTTTAGGGCCGTATGACCTTGCCTCACACTGCCAGCACTGTCTACGCTGAACCTCGTCAGTTCAGGTGCGCACGGCCAGCCCGTACCGACATGGTTTCGTAAAGCCGTTCTTATCTTCCCTTCATATTAATATTATTATTATAACACTATTAATATTAGCAATAAAATGATATTGGGTACCAATAGACTACGTCACACACTGTTCCCGAGTACATTGAAAATGAATTCTCTATTATTGAATGGATTCATTGATAGCAAAATTAGGTCATTTATACTTAGGCTTACCCAAACTTGATGAGTGATTTAAAAATGTTGATGTTGATCCTCTCGCTTAATCGAAACGTACCACAAGCTTTCTCTTCTCTTTGAAGCGTATCGTTATCTCTAAACGACCTGTTTTGTTATGCCGAAGGTTACTTCACATCTGATGGTGGGGTCCAGCATAAATCTTGTATCCTTCTTATGGCCAATAACAATTATTATGCCCATTGTATTTTTGCTTCTAACACGAGAAAGACACGAAAACATGGATCGCGTAACATTTCTGAAATGTTACAGCTGCATCTTAGATCTATTTCGGTGATTCCTAACGTTTGTAGTAAATCCCCTTCTTAATTATGTTTTTTGAACGTGAGCTAGGGTATCAGACACTCCACAGTGTTTGCAGTATACAGAGTCCTGGCTACGCCCATGGAGGTCTCACACAAGAGCATCCTTTGCTTCCACCTATTTGTACTAGGCTACTCACTTTCATGTCTACTTCTGGATTAGTCAATCTCCATAAAATATGGTGATTGGATAGTTTCTGTACTTTCGCAATCAACCTGCAATTTCATTTTGTGTTTACCATAGATCCGCTTCAGTCTTAAGTATCGGTTATTTATATTCCCTTGGTTCCTAAATAATTAATCACCGTCTTCATCGTTATCACCATTTTCATCATCAACACCGTCCTGACAACCTCCTTCGTTGTACGAGCACAAATTACGCACTATGTCATCATGTCTTCAAGCAATGCATGCTCTCTCTGGTACAGTCTCCCTACATGATGCTTACTATACTTTGGATGTTCATTCACTTAAAATTTCAAAATTAGCTTCGAGGTTTTCCTATGACCAGAACTTAGAATGCAATAAAAATCAAATGTCTTAAATACCATATCTGGATTAGCCTAGATATACATATGCATACCTGCCAACTTTTGAAAAGGGCTATCAGTAAAACTCACGCGCGACAAAAAAAAATCTAACGATTTTCGACATACCCCGGCTTGACGAAAATAATAATACTTCTGGGCTACAAAATACAATAATTCATGCTTTAAACAGGATACTTCAATGAAATCATATCTACTTACATGATTTGTAGATGAACATAACAATCAAGAAGAAATCCATGTTAATCAGCAGCAGGCGTGGTGAATATCGGTTTGGAGCAGACATAACAGGACTTCCTTGATAGATTAAGCTGATATACGATAATTGAAAAAGGCTTTAAACAATAAAACTTGTTTAACGTAACACAGGCAAGAAATAATATAATACACACTGCAAATCACATGCTAGTTCGACTTTTAAGTCATGGTTGTGGCCTTTTTAGCTTCCTGCAAACAGTCTTGAGAAAATGTTTTGTCATAACAGGGACCAGAACTCCTGGTCTTCAAAATAGAAATAGACTCCAGAGATTCATTGGACATGGATGACCTGAACTGTGTTCTATTTTTCTTCACAAAGCTAAAAAAAACATTCACATTCTGCATAGCTATGGGGTATGGTGAGAATAGAGAGCAATACTCTAAAAATTCGGTTATACTTAAGAAGTCCATCGGCTCCACGAATTCTTGATATTTGTGCCCAACTGGAATCACTTGCAGCATCTTGATGTGCAGCCAAAGTGTCATCTACCTGAAGAGCTGTGAACTGCCTCTGAAGCTCATTCACCACCTCATCTGTAGTTTCATTCTCTTCCTTGCATAACATGATAGGAAACTTTTCCAAGAAAAAACGAATGGAAGATAACTGTGAATCTTCAATTTTGTCTAACCTAGCAACTTGAGCATTCTTTAACACGTCATCCTTGAGTGGAAACTTGTTGATGATGTAGTCACAGGCAGTATAAAAGTAGTTTCTCACTGATGAAAAGAAAAGGAATTTATCTGTATCCGGTCCGTTCTGAAGGCACTTAACAACTTCAGATGATGCATTTTTTGCCATTTTATTTACAATACATGTCGTTTTCGTGCGACCACAACTATATTTCTTTGCAACTTCTGATGTGGGAAACATCTTCATAAATAAAGCTCCAGCATGATCAGCCGCACTTAAGGGCACATTGTGTTCCACCAAAAAGGAAGTAAACAGACACTCGGCCCTAATTACGTCACTGTAAACGTTTCCAGACTTAGCAAAAAAGGTGTTGATTTTCTTGCTATCTTCTTCGATTTAACATAACTAATGTGTTTACCGCACTTCACATGATTACTTAAATCGTTTTTTCCACCATATGCAATATTAATATCACACCCACATACCGTGCAAAAGGCAAATTTTTCTCCCTTTCTTGATTTTAGTATGCACGGAAAATCAACCGAGTATGATTCTTTAAATGTCTGGAAGTACTGTTTCTTGTTGGATTTGTTCATTCTCGATATCTACTAAAACATCGAAAGGAACCTGGATCACTGAACGTCACATAAAATTATAACATAAAACAATTAAGACAGCCAACACTTCATTAAAACATGTCAAAACACACCAACCATTAAATGAACACGACGCCAACCTCGTGAAGATAGAATATGCACATGGTAGAAAAAATAAACACACACACACGTGGAACGAATGTAATTGGTCCAAGGAATACAGGAAACTGCGAAGCACGAAGTTATAGCCAAAAACTCGAACGCTTCATTAAAATATGCCATAACCTTAAAAGACGAAAACATTCAAGGAACGCCAACTTCGCGAACAATGAACAACTAACGTGGTCAAAGAATATGGTTTAAATCGCAACGAGCGAACGGAGCGGAACAAAGAATATGCGAAGCAGAGCCTGTCAACACCTAAGATTCACATGCAAGAACGGTTATCCCGGCTTCAAATTCAATTACGATGACGACACAACCATCACACGGTTAAAAGTACGAATCATATCAAAGAACGAGTTATCGACTATCGTGGACTTGCCTTCGACCCACGCAAACAATCGATTGTACGGAAGTGGGCGGTATTATCGAATGTAAATTATCGTTTCAAATTTTTGTCCGCGAAATCGTAAAATGACACCGTTCGTCCGTAAAACCGTAAAATGCTGCAATTTCCGTAAATTTTACGGATAAACCGTAAAAGTTGGCAGGTATGCATATGCAATTGGATTAACTCATGAGGGCTACTTATAGCATTGGCCTTTGAGAATATTTTACGGAAGCTATTCTAACAACTCTACGCAGTGATGTACTCTCAATTCGAATTGCAGAGTAAGAATGTATAAAAAAGAAAACTCGTGCCCACTGGCCTGGCGCAAGTCCTCGAAATGAGCACCGCTTGGATGATTTACGTATCATCGATACAATTTCAGTACCCCAAACCGAAATTCAATTTCGTGGCAGGACAGGGAATCAAACCCGGACCACCGGGGCGACTGCCAAGAACGTTAGCCGCTACACTACAAGGTGGTCTCTTTCATTGTCAGCGCAATCAATTGCACGATACCATGTAATTTCTTCACTGGGCGAACTATAATAGTACACATTTCTTCGTATTTTTGGCATTGCATAGCCCCTGGTAAGTTAGGAAGACGGTTCGCGTACCATAACCCTAAAGTCGAATAGTTCCAAGAACTAACAAACAAAACAGTCTTAGGCACTCCACCGAAAGAAATACAGACAAGCTGGTAGAAAGACAGACAACATATTTTGTAATTTTTAGAGCAAAATAGGCTAATTGTTATATAATGAATAGCACTCTTGGTCTCCATAGTGTTGAAATAATGAATATTGTCCTAAAACTTGAAGGTTTGAAGGATTTCGTGTCTTCTTGCTTATTTTGCCGTATATCTTATGTGTAGGTAAATTCCACGAGGTATTTTTTCAGGCCATGTTGAATATAAGAATTCTTTTTTTTATCGTTTACCCTCCAGGGTTGGCTTTTCCCGCGGACTAAGCGAGGGATCTCACCTTTACCGCCACTGGTAGTGTCCTGGAGCTTGGGACTCTGAGTCGGGGATACAACTGGGGTGTGTGACTAGCACGTTGCCCAGGCGGCCTCACCTGCAAAGCGAACAGGGGCCTGATGAAGAGATGGGAAGAGTGGGAAGATTAGGCAAGGAAGAGGGAAGGAGGCGGCCGTGGCCTTACGTTAGATACCACCCCGGTATTTTCCCGAAGACGAAGTGGGAAACCACGGAAAACCACTTCGAGGATGGTTGAGGTGGGAGTCGAAACCCCTCTACTCATTTGGACCACCCGAGGCTGAGTAGACCCCAATCCAGTCCTCATACCACTTTTCAAATTTCGTGGCAGAGCCGGGAATCGAACCGCGGAAGTCCTGGGTGGCAGCTAATCATGCTGACCACTACACCACGGAGGCGACTTGAATATAAGAATAAAAGACATAAATGACCTTAGATTGCGACGGAATATCTTTCATTTTAAAATCCTGATGAATTTACTAACGCATAAAAAGATGGTATATTGGCTTTCACGGCCGGTGAATTAAAACTCAGCATTCTTCTAGGTTTGTGCCGTGTCTTGTGTGGGGTTTCGCCTAGGACACCAAGCTGGCTCATCGGCGGGCTCTTGGTGTCCCCGCCCGGACCCCCACAGGAGTGACGAACTGCGCGCCACCTCTCTTTATATTAGGTGCAACTGCACCACTTGACTGCGAGAACTAAAAGCTCAAGCAGCCTTAACCTCCCTATGAAGGCTTCCAAAAAGATGGTATATTGGCTTTCACAGCCGGTGAATTAAAACTCAGCTGAGTTTTACTAACGCATTTTTCTCGAACTCACATATCCATGAAGAGCATCAATCTAGTCATTTGGTGAATTCAGAATCTTGTTATTGAAATACAGTTGTATAGTCCTAATGTAGTTTCTTTGGTTCTACCCATAATTATTCCGGTTGCTATGAGGTAGGGGATGTGGTGAGACAGTTTCCTTGTGGGAATGATTTCATGACGCCAATCTCATGAGAGGAGTTAATGACAAATAAAATTAATGAGGTAATGTATGGAGTGGCTGTGTGTGGTCTTTCGAGTTTGGAGTAGTCTGACCATGCACGTTAACGTGTTTAGGTACCTCGGCTGGTTTGTGACATTATGTCAACAAATTAAAAAATGTATTTTAACTCTCCTGATTCCATACCGGCCCCTGATTCTATTTTAGGACTATTATATCTCACTGCACCTGCTACATCACCCAAAAAGTATGCAAATTTCTCTATCCTTGCTGCAGATCTGGTTCATGTGCGTCCAAATATCATGTCTTATATGTCTACGGTTTGATTCATTAATGTGTGACTCTCCCACTATGCTATTTTTGTCCTCCCCACGTTATGAGCACGGCAGACCACACGCATATGCCACAATGTTGGCTCTAGTGCGCCTAGTGTGCAGGCTCCGCGCTCAGTACTAAACGTACTTCAGTACCCGGTCAAATGGACAGTGCTTGTGCGACTAAGCGCTGCAGTGCTAGTGTGCTGTCGTGCTGCACTGCTCAGAACTGGACCGAGTAGGGCTGCGCTCGGCCGGCGCGAGTAAATTTCTCGCTAGCACTGCTTCACCTTGCCCATTGCACGGCCCTGCTGCGTGTTGGTAATGAAAAGTTTGTGTTCTGCACAAAGACCAAGAAGCAACAGTCCATTGGGATTACATTTTCCAAGTCCCTGTTTGCCCATCACATTATTCCATAGCCTGTGATCTTCCCCAACTCTGGCATTGAAGTCACCGAGGAGCAAGAGTTTATCTGCAGATGGTACCTTGGAGATTATTTCACTTAGCTGATTATAGAACTGAGCTTTTACTTCATCATCAGAATCTAAGGTAGGAGCATAGGCAGAGATGAGTGTCATAAAGGAACCTCCTGAGAGTGGTATGCGGAGAGTCATGAGCCTTTCGCTGATTGTAATGGGTGTAAGTTGGTGATAATTTACCAGTTTGGTATTCACCACGAAGCCCACACCATGAATACGACATTCACCCTCCTCCTTTCCTTTCCAGAAGATGGTATATCCTGTTCCAGATTCAGTATTCTTGCCTTCAGAAGACAGCCTAGTTTCACTGAGAGCAGCAATGTCAACGTTGAGTCTTGATAACTAGAGCTGACCTTCGCTCAAAGTTCTGATGTTCCATGATCCAATAATCAATTTGTGATTCCTTACTGTGTTTGAGTTTCGACCGCATGAGGGGTGACCTGCTGAGTGCGGTTGCCCAGCCGGACCAAGATTGTGACTTCCGATGTTTAGCCCACCTTTTCTAGGGCCTTCCCCATGTGGGGTGGGCAGCGGTGATCCTAAATAGGCCTGCCCAAACACAGATGCAGGACCGAATTCCTGAGTAGTCACCGAGTCTCCGGAAAACGACCATCACACATCTGCTGCCAACGTGCAGGTCCGAACTAGGGGCTTCCTGTTACACCCATAACCTGCCCCCACCACCCATATCCCATCGCCGTTGGACTTTGAAAGTAAGTGACGTTCGGAAGAAGTGCCACTGGCGTGAATTTGTTTAGGGTGGATCTCAGCTTGCCAGGACGAGCCCCACACACTATGTTCTCTGAGCCTTATCCTGCGGCTCACGAAGAATGAGACATGTAGGACCGAACACAGAGACTGCAACGAACTGCCCCATACTCAAGTACTACTGAGGTGCGCCTTTACAGCCAGTCCGTCTGGCCTGACCTTTTCCGCCTCTATGACCGTTGGGAACCATGAGAGTGATTGGCTCCTCCTCCGCTCATTTTGCCGTTGGGCCAAAATGTGCCCATCATATCTATGGACAATAGTTTGCCCTATTAAACCTGAGCAATAGGCTGCCTCTTCCGCCAACCACACTGTGCCAGAGTTCACCTCTTTCACTGCAGGTACCGTTGAGGACTTCACCGTAACCCTGGCAAGGGACCCTAAGAAGGTACTACCAGCCGGGCCAGCTGGACCAGGTTTTTTTTAAAGAGGTGTTACTCCTCTATCACTCCCTACTCGATCATACTATATATATACTGTAACACTGTAGGTATATATATTTCGTATGGCATGAAGATGCAATATACAATTATTTAATTAATGTCATTTGTTTTACATCCCTTTTAACTACACTGGCTTTTAGAGACGCCGGGGTGCCGGAATTTTGCCCCGAAGGGGATCTTTAACGTGCCACTAAATGTACTGACACGGCTCCCTCGCATTTGCGCTCCCTCAAATGCCAGCTGACTGCGCCAGGTTTCGAACCTGCAACCTTGGGCTCAGCAAGCGAGAACGTTACCTCTGAGCCACGCAGCCAGACTATAATTATTTACATTCTTCAGTATTTACAGTACAAATATATACAGATTGAGACCTTGATCTGCAAGTAGCTTCAGTTTTGTTAGAGCTGGATATCTAATTTCTCTAACCATTCTAAAGCTTCATCACTAGCTTGATGAATCTCCTTCATTGGACCATTGAACCTTCGAAGTGGGCAATCCATAGAGAAGACTGATGGTCTGAGGCACATCTGCACAGTTGCAGAAAGGATTCTCGGCAATTTTCCATTTGTGCTTCCAGAACTGACACCTACAGTGTTGAGTTCTTATACGGTTCAGCGACGTCCAGATTTTCCTGGGAAGGTCGAAACCAGGGGACTGCTTAACTGGATCCGAGATAAGGCCTAATCTGTCTGGATTTGAAGTCAGCCACTCATTGCGCCAAGCTTCATTCACTTGAAACTGCTCTTGAACCAACTTCCTTCCTTGTCTCCAAGAAGGATTCCGGGATTTCAGCCTGAGATCTTTAGGTGAGCAGTCTAGATGAATCGGCAGAAGAGGGTTGTCACAACATTTAAGCCATTCTCTCTTCAGTGCCATTTGTCTTCGAAGATGAGGAGGCGGGATGTTGGAGAGTACTGGTAGCCATTCCAAAGGTGTAGATTGGATGGTTCCTGATACAGTCCTCATTGTATCGTTCAGCTGTACGTCTATCTTCTTTGCATGGGCGCTGTTAAACCATACTGGGCAGCAATATTCTTCTACTGTAAACACTAGGGCAAGTGCTGAAGTTCTGAGGGTGGATGCTGTTGGGCCCCAGCCAGTTCCTGCGAGTTTGTGCAGGATGTTGTTGCGGGTTTTGATCTTAGCAGATGTTTTGCCTAGATGTTCACTGTAAGTCAAGGATCGATCGAAGATGACGCCTAAATATTTAGGATGAGGATTGAATTTCAGTAGATGACCCTGGTATTGAACCCTAGGAATGTAGTTGGCTTGTTTGTTGCTCAGATGAAAGCAGCTGACCTCTGGTTTTGCTATATTTGGTTTTAGTTTCCAGGTTTTGAAGAACTTGTCAAGTCTGCAGAGATCTTCCGTAAGTACGGTTTCTGCTGTTGCAAAGTCGTTGGACTGAGCTGTCAATGCAAGATCGTCAGCGTATACGAACTTTCTAGCACTAGTAGGAGGTACGTCTGAGGTGTAAATATTGAACAGCAATGGGGCAAGGACCGATCCTTGTGGTAATCCATCATTTAGTTTGTGAGATCTGCTTATGTTGCCATCTAGGTGAACTTCAATCACTCTGTTGACCAGCATATTATTCAGTAGGATGGCAAGTTTCTTGCAAGGGATTATTTTCAGGAATTTGAGGATCATTCCTTTTCGCCAAACTGTATCGTATGCTGCCGTGAGATCCACAAACACAGATACGGTCTTCTTTCGATCTTGAAATCCTCTCTCTATGTGAGTGGTTAGGGCCAACACCTGGTCGGTACAACTGCGCTTTGGTCTGAAGCCAGCTTGCTCATTTGGTATGTGCTCAAGAACTGTAATTGACATTCTATTATATATTATTCTTTCCAGCAGCTTGTAACAGACGCTCAGGAGGGCAATAGGCCTGTAATCTTCTGCACTATCTCCACTTTTCCCAGGTTTGAGTACAGCAACTACCTTAGTTCTTTTGAGTGCTGGTGGAAGTTGACCATCGCGTAAGATGTTGCTATAAAATTTAGCAAGCCAGTCAATTGTTCGAGGACCACAACGTTGTAGGCATTCTGGATAAAGACCATCCAACCCAGCTGTTTTTCCTGATTGTACTTCTTTTAGCACAGTTGAAACTTCAGCAGCCATGATATCAGCTGTAAACTGGGATGTTGTTTCTGCATGGAACATCTTAGATTTTAGTTGTAACTGAATTCTTTTTGCCTCTTTCTTGTCAGTAACGGCAGGTTTTCTGGTCAGACTAACTAATCTGCTTGCTATCGCACCTGACTTTATCTTGGTGCACTTGGAACTGAATTTTGGAGTGCTGCTACCAAGTTTCCTTAAACTATTTTAGGTGGGATCCACTGTATATTATGTTCCAATTCGCTGGTGAATTTTGACCAGTTGGCTTTGGTAAAATTCCAACGTGGCAGTGGAACTGATCTGACGACAGGCATTTCTAGGCCAACTTCGACAAGTGCTGGTCTGTGCTGACTTCGGGGGAAGTTTTCTAGAATATTCCTGCTGCACTTTAGGGGTTTACCAAACGAGTCCTTTGAAACAAAGCACAGATCAGGGTTATAGTCCTTATTCCATCTGGCAGAGTGGAAGAAGCCCTTTTCTTTGGCATCATGCATTAGAAAAAGGTCTTCAACATCAGCCTATTGCAACACACCTTGGCCCTCTTTGTTGGTATAATTATAACCCCAGTTAGTATTCCTGCTGTTAAAATCTCCCGAGGATTACAGCTGGGTGGTGAATGTTCTGGATGGTCTCACTCAAGATCCAAGGTTGACAGGGAGGCTTATAGATGTTTATAATTTCAGTACCTGCAATTTTCATTTTGGAGGCAAACATATTGTTGTCCACATTTGTGCTTATTATGTCAATTTTCTCTATGTTGCTCTTCGCATTCGTTGCAGTGCCATAACTTTTGTGAAATGTTGCGTTAAGCAGGGTATATCCCGGAATCTTACATCTCACATAAAGCTGATCCTGGTTTTCACAGTGGGTCTCTTGCAATAGAACAACATCCACCTTGTGGTTGGTCAGTACTTTTGTTAGGTAATCGCTTTTTGATCGGCTTACTCCTCAATGTTGAGTTGTAGTATCCTTAGTGTGGGGTAAAGTCTTCAATGGGTCTCTGAAAAGAGCCATTTCCATGAGTCATATTGCTATATCTTCTGGATACAATGTAGGTTATACAGGCACACTTGCTAGTGCCTATACTATAGAAGATACCACTACTGCTCATGTACTGTAGTACTATCTCACTGTATTATACACACTGTAGGTTGTACAGGCACACTTGCTAGTGCCTATACTATACAAGGTACTACTACTGCTCCATATACTGTAGTACTGTAACACATCACACATGAAACCAAACCAATTTTTTGTATCAGAAACTTTGTTTTCAGTTTTCGGTTCTCTGAATGTTTGAAGAACCGAATAAAAATGACAATTTTTTAAAATGCCCTAAAATTACTAAAGATTATTCAATCATCAAATTTCTCTTACGGAGTTCTTCTATTTGACGCATATAATGTTCCGAACTAGAATCATGCAGTTATCTTCAACAGACAGAGTGTAGGAGTTATTTTTCCAAAAAGAAATAATTCAAGTTTAGCATTGCTTAAAATAAACAAGGTGGCTTAGGTTCTCAAAGTATCCAAAAATCCCTAGTTCACAGCATTCCTACATTCATTGAATTTAATTTCATGAATCAATAATATTCCTGTCATTTTTTATGTTGATTTAGTTAATTTGAAAGGCACAAAATGTTAAAGATTTTAATTCTGAGAATAACTTAATGAAGTTACACATTTGTGATATGACCAAATACAAACTAACTTTGACATATTAAAAACAGTAATTCTTTGGGAGTGATGAACCTGGATTCTACACTTGTACTTAGCTATATACAGTATGCCATTTTCATACCTTATTTCATATTCAGGGATATTTAGATGCAAGTAAGATGCTGTGGAACAACGCACTCTAGACATGTGCCCCCTTAAAAAAGAGTTTTTTAACTACTTACAAGTGGAATATCGACATGAAATATAAGTTAATTTGAAGCAGAGAAATAAGTCTCCCATTTACAAAGGGAAAAAAATTGAATTTTTGGTGAAAAATGTCATTTCAAACATATATATATGTGACTTCAGTGGCTTAGTTGGTAGCATGCTGAGCTTCTATGCGGGTTCAAACGCGCCGGAAGTCATCGGATTTTTCATGAGCGTTAAAAATCCCTCGGTATGCCTTCCTTCGGAGAGGAAGTAAGGAGGCGGGCCCATGTCATAGATTTATGGCATGCAAAAGAACCTTCCACCAACTACAATTGTGTGAAACTAAATTTGTAGGTTAAATTTGATTAATGCTGAAGACTTATTTTTTTGGTGAAATAAAACTGTTGATTTTGGTGTTAAAACTTACACTATTTCGGTATTTCCCGAAATAAATTGTCATAATGATCGATGCTTCTTCTGAAATCTTCCTTATAGTATGGGGTATATCTAACAAATTAAGTGATTGCAGCGTCAAATACCGTATATTCTCGAATACCAGCCGCATATTTTTAAACAAATTCGGACGTGAAAAATTCAGGTGCGGGTCTTATTTGAGTCATCCAAATTTGAAAGATCTAAATTGCCCGCCGCGCGCGATATCGGGTGTTGCAAGTATCCGCTAGATGGTGCTAGCCTTCTTCCGGCTATAACTTTGTTTTACCGTAAGCACGCGGCGTCATACAGTCACACTCACGTTCCCGAGTGTAAACATGAATGCTACGAAACGTTTGCGGTCATTTCCTGTGAGAGAGAAATTGAAAGTTGTGAGGGAAGCTGAAGTTATTGGAAATCGTGCCCGGTAGCAAATATGATATTGACGAGTCATGTATTCGTGATTGAGCGGGATGACGTCTATGCTACAACCACTGGATGTCTGCGTGAACCGCCCGTTCAAAGCAGCCTTGAAACGGCTGTATACGGAGCGGATGGCGACCGATAAGCACACAGTTAGTTAGTTATTGTTGTTTTAAGGGGCGGAACTACGAGGTCATCTGCCCCTCTTAACACAGATTAAAGAATACAAATTTTGAATTGAATTTAAAATTTTGAGGTGGACATCTAAATTTAAAAAGACCAAAAATTAATAAAACAAAAACAAACAATTAAATAAAAAATAAAAATTATAAAAATAAACAAAAATTACGGAAAAAACAAAACATTATCATTCAAAAACGAACAAGTCGTTGAGTCAATGTTCACTGGAAAATTTAGATTGCTGGCCCTAACCCACTCTCACTTATAAAGCGGATAACGCGATCAGCAGCCACCGCGTCATCGGCTAATATAAGTTTGAGTGTCGTCTGCAAACCAAGGTTTCTTCGTAAGTCAGCAAGATCCACACACTCGGTAAAAATGTGGGCCACGGTGAATACGGCTCCACAGGTACAAAGTGGGGGGTCTTCCCTTCTCATTAGGTACGAGTGGGTGGATCTTGTATGACCTATCCTTAGCCTACACAAAATGACGGACTCTCTCCGGACCCGGAAGGAGCTCCGCCACACGCGAGTTGTTCCCTTGATCGCTCTCAGTTTACTGGGCAGTGGGTCAGCTAGCCACTGACTCTCCCAAAAAGCCAGAACTTGTAGGCGTAACTGAGAGCGAATATCTCTAGCGGGTACCTCCATTGGTCGAGGTGGTAGTGATACCACCTCTTTTGCAGCTTGATCTGCTAACTCATTTCCCGCAATTCCCATGTGGCTTGGAAGCCACAGAAAGGTGATTCGAGTGTCAGCGTGGCACAGCCCGGCTAGTAGGTCGTGGATTCGCTGCACTAGGGGGTGTTGCGGGAAACATGTAGCAATTGACTGCAACGAACTCAAAGAGTCGGTACACACGAGAAAGTGGATTCGTGCATCCTGTAGTGCAAACTGCAGAGCTTCATAGATGGCAACGAGCTCCGCAGTAAACACACTACAGGCCTCAGGCAAAGAGATCTTGGTATTTGCACCATCAATAACGTAAGCACAACCCACTTTCTCGTCCACCTTCGAACCATCCGTGTATAGAATGCCAGCGTCCGGAAATTGGTGAACTATGCTGTGGAACTGCCTCCGGTAAACGGAGGCATCCGTGTTCACCTTAGGACCTCGGTGCAGATCTAACCGAATTTCCGGACGCGGGACTTGCCACGGAGGCACCTCGCTAGATGTCCGGATCATACAGGGACCTACAGCCACTCCTATTTCAGTACACGAGCTATCAAGTCTAATACCAACCGTCCGAGTGGCACGAGGCCGGTTGGCGTAACCCTGGTGGTTTTGGGTACCGAAGAGAGCTTGATAGGTCGGGTGATGCGGCATTTGACGCACATTGGCAGCATATGCTAAAAGCATATGTTGGCGTCTATAATTTAAAGGTGGAACACCCGATTCGGCGAGTAGGCTGGGTATCGGGCTGGTCCGGAAGGCACCGGTAGCCAGCCTAACGCCACTATGGTGGATACTGTCCAGCATTTTCAAGGTTGCCGGCCTTGCTGAACCGTATGCCGCAGAACCATAGTCTAGCCGGGACAGGACGAGGGCTTGGTAGAACCGTAGCAGCACCGCACGGTCAGCCCCCCACGTAGTGCCACTAAGAAACTTGAGCATGTTCAGTTTCCTGAGACATGTCATTTTCAATTGCTTTATATGGTGCTGCCACGTTAACTTGCTGTCAAAATGGAGCCCCAGGAAGCGATAAGTGTCAACCAACGGCAACGCAGCATCCCTGAGATGTAGTTCAGGGTGTAAATGTAGCCTCCGGAGCCGACAAAAATGGACGACGGAGGTTTTCGCTCCTGAAAAACGAAAACCCCGGTCGTGAGCCCACCTGTCGACCCGGTTGATGGCTAGCTGCAATTGCCGTTCCACGACTGCCATGCTTCCAGAGCTGTAATGCAGAGCTAAATCGTCTACATACAGCGATGGAACTACCGCGGACCCGGCGGCGGCAACAATGCCATTAATGGCAATCGCGAACAAGGTGACACTCAGCACTGAACCCCGAGGAACTCCATTTTCTTGGGTATAGTATTGCGATAATGTCCTACCGACCCTTACACGGAAGAGTCGGACGGACATGAAATTCGCAATGAAAGTTGGTAAGTTACCACGGAGTCCCCACTTGTGAAGGGTGGAAAGGATCCCGTAGCGCCATGTGGTGTCGTAGGCTTTCTCGAGGTCAAAGAAAACCGTGACTAGGTGCTGCTTTCGGAAAAAAGCCTCCTGTATGGCGCTCTCAAGTCGCACCAGATGGTCAGTGGTGGACCTATGACAGCGAAAACCACATTGGTACTCAGACAGGAGACCTTTATCCTCCAAGAACCACACCAGTCGACGGTTCACCATCTTTTCGAGCAGCTTACATAGGCCATTTGTCAAACAAATGGGCCTATAGCTGCTTACAAACTTGGGATCCTTTCCAGCCTTAGGAATCGGTATCACGATCCCCTCTCGCCAATGAGATGGAAACTCCCCTTCAATCCATATACGATTGAAGAGGATCAACAGTTGTTTTATACTGGCTTCGCACAGATGTTTTAACATTTGATTATGTATGTTATCCGGTCCAGGAGCCATATCCCTGCACAGTGCAAGCGCACTGCGCAGTTCCCATTCAGAGAATGGTACATTATAGGACTCCGAAGCAGCAGTGGCAAAGGACAAGGGGTGAGTCTCTGCCTCCCGCTTCAGAGTCAGAAATGTAGGATCGTAACTCCCGGAGCAGGATACATCGGAGAAGTGCGAGCCAATGCTGTTGGCAATGGCGAGATGGTCCGTGATGATGTCTCCATTGATGGACACTCCGGGTATCGACAGTGATGTCGGGAGTCCGGAGATCCGGCGAAGCTTAGTCCACACTTGAGATGATGGAGTATGCGCTGTCATGGACGACACATACTTTTCCCACGTCGTTTTCTTACTCTCCCGAATCAGATATCGGGCTCTGGCACGCATCCTTCTGAAGGTGATAAGGTTGGCCATGGTGTTTTGCCTCCGATAGCATTTGAAAGCACGTCGACGATCTTTAATGGCTGCTGCAATCTCGGCTGTCCACCAAGGGACAAGCTTCCGGCGTGAGTTTCCGGAAGAGGAAGGTATTGTTTCCTCAGCAGCAGCCAAAATACCATTCGTTATGTGAATGGTATGATCGTCGACACTCTCAAAGGTATCTTCGGCAAACACCGCACGTGCCGTGAAAGTTGGCCAATCAGCCCGACGGAGAAGCCATCGACTTGGTAACTCGATGGCTCTCTGGTTCGGAAGAGTAACGATAATTGGAAAATGGTCACTATTACAAAGGTCGTCGTGTACACCCCACTGTAGCAGGGGAACCAGCGCACGACTGCACTAGGTAATATCGACACTTGAATAAGTGCCGTGTGCAATAGAGAAGTGCGTAGGTTCCCCTGTGTTCAACAAACACAGGTCCAGCCGCCTGATCAGCCTCTCAAAATCTCTCCCTTTACCGCTAGTGGTAGCGGAGCCCCAGATGGTGTTGTGGGCATTAACATCTCCCAGAAGGAGAAAAGGAGGGGGGAGCTGAGAGACTAGATCCTCCAGCTGTCCGTAATCCGGTTGAGAATCAGGCGGGATGTACACGTTACATACTGTTGCCATTACTGGCAACGAAGTACGAACTGCAACTGCTTCTAGCTGAGTACGCAACGGCACCTCTTCACTAAAGAGACTAGAGTGGACGAGAGTGCAGACGCCACCGGCGGCCACAGCTCCGTCCACCCGGTCTTTAGAGAAGAGTTTGAAGTGTCGCATTGTTGTCTCATGTCCAGGACGAAACCTGGATTCCTGAAGACAGACAATGTTTGCCGTAAACTGAGAAATCAATTGGCGTACTTCAGCGAGATGTCGAAAATAGCTATTACAGTTCCATTGTAATAGTGCCATAGTGTGGACTTAAGTAGAAGATAGTCGTCTACTTATGCTTAACCGTTTGCCAACCATCCCTATCCTTAGGAGTGGGTGACAGGGTAGGAGAGCATTCCTCAATCTCCACATCTCCTTCGGAGGACGAAGAAAAAGGAGCGAATGCTCTCTTGGTTGGCGAACGGTTATCGCCGGACTTTCCGGGTCTCGTCCTTGGTGAAGAGCGAGAGCGGTGATGAGGGACCTTCTCCCGGTCCGATGACTGGGAGTCCGTCCCCGGCACGTCCCGACTATTTTTCTTCTTGAACCGGCGTTGACGTCTATTTGGGGAAGTAGTTGGTCCCTTCCCCCCTGACGTCTCCGTCCTGCCAAACAATGCAGCACTTGCTAGGACTGCTCCTCCGGTGGTCGTGGAAGCAGAATTGCCAGCAGGTATTGGAGCTGCCTTTTCAGCAGGAGGGCAAGAGAGACGGCGATGAACAGTCTCTTTCTTACCCGCCGTTCCTGTTCCCTGTTTTGTTTGGCTGGATGTGGGTCCAGCCGTGGCCGGCGAAGACTTCCTCCTCGAACGAGTCGGAGATTGCTTCTTCACTGGCCTTATCGGAGGAGTTGCCTTCTCCGATGGCGCCGGTTTAGTTGGAGGCACCTGCGCCTTTTGTTGGATGCCAGAAGAAGATTCCGTAACCTTCTTCTGGCTAACAGGGGTGATAATAGGGCTATTTGTAGCCCCTTTAACAGTGGTAACTCTTTTAGAACTTGCCGATGTCAAGTTTGCCGCTTGATTACTAGATTCATTTGATACCTTTTGAGCATATGATACTGAGAAAATAGGAGAGGCCATGGAGCGATATTTTCTGCGTGCTTCAGTGTAGGAGAGCTCGTCTAAGGTCTTTATTTCTTGAATTTTCTTCTCCTCTAGGAAGGCAGGACATTCCTTCCAGCGAGGAGAGTGCTCTCCCTTGCAATTTGGACATGCGGGAGGTGGTGTACATTCCGCTCCCTCATGAGTGGCCTTGCCACAGGAAAGACAGATAGGCTTTCCCGAGCAACGAGATGAGGTATGTCCAAATCGCTGACACTGAAAACACCGCAATGGAGATGGAATATACGGTCGCACATCGAGAGTGTACATTGACACTTTGATCCTCTTGGGCAGGCTATCCGACTCAAACGATAAGATGAACGCCCCGGTGTCAACTAGTACACCATTCATCTTACGTTTGATTCGTCTCACCTCGACAACGCCATGCTTTCCAGTTCTTTCCAGGATACGCTCGTCGGTAGTGTTCACCAGGTCCCTATGAAATACTAAACCTTTCTTCAGGTTTAGCGACTGGTGCTTCACTACCTCGACTGGAATACCACCGAAACTTGTCGTCCCAAGAAGACCATCTGTCTGTCTCTTTCCTTGAGTTTTTATCAAGAGTGCGCCGTTTCGCAGCTTTTTTACTGTGTCTACATCGCCCCATTTCCCCTCAATTGCATCATGTAAATCAAAAGGATCATCGTTTGTAAAATTTTGCCCATCGGTCCTTGTTACCATAAGGTACCGAGGGAAAAACGTTGAATCCTTTTCATCAAGCAGCGAAACTAGAGGCATAAACTTCCTCTTCTTAAATTTTAAAGACGGCTTTGTAAGGGAGCCACCCTGTGAAATAATGGACGCTATGTTTGGTCCCACGAGTAGCTAGGGAACTAAAAGTCAACCCCCGGCAGAGCCCCGCTTGCCCGGGGTAAGGCTAAGGTTCTCCAGAGGTCGCCAGGTATCTGGAGGTGGGTCGCTTGTGACTACTCACCCAGTAGCCATTCATCACCTCGCCACGACCACTCAGCTTGTGATTAGGGGAGGATTCCACCTCCTGTCACGCACACACATATTTACACCAAAGAAAGAAAAGATGAGACAAGGGCCAACTAAGGCGGGAAAGTGAAAGACTCCCTAGGCCTAGGAGATAAGCACACACCGACTCCAACTGGTCTTATTCAGCGCCAGAAAGTTCAGCTGCTGTGTACGTGGATTTTGACGGCATGGAATCGTATCTCTGGAGATCTCATACAGAAGAGCTTCAAGAAATGTAGTATTTCGAATGCTATGGATGGCAGTGATGACGACATTTAGTGGGAAAGTGATGGTGATAAAAGTTCCGAAGTTGGTACTTCTGATGACGAATGAGTGTTTGTGTACTTTTATTTGTATTTTTAATTGTTTGATGTGTGTTATTTTAGGACGACTTCAAAACTGTTGGAAACTATTTTGGATAAATGCTATTCTGTTTATTTAGTTAAGATAGTAAATAATTTCGAGTAAAAATTTGTTTTTTTTAATTTTGTTCTTCAAAATCAGGGTGCGGGTCTTATTCGAGTAAATACGGTACATAGAACCCCTCACTGTTGTACTCCTCGGCCCTAGAGAAAACTGTTGTGACTTTCGTTTTCGGCATTTTCATACTTAAGTGCTGGATGTTTGCGGATCAAGTTTTATCAGTCCCGAACTCGCACTGCTGTATCTACGACCACAACGCCATTTGATGTAATCGATAGCAGATATCAATTTTCAACGATAGCCTTACATATCCCGGAACTGAATACACATACTTCCGGCTCTGAGGGCACTTGTGTACAGAATATGCAGCACTATTAATGACATGAGTAGGAAACCACGATGATCAATTCCTCAGAAGCATTTAAACGGATTGGAGAGCTTTTTCGATAATATTTAGCATTTTTCGTACCAAGTGGAGTATATTTCTTGATTATTTGTGCAATTCGCGCAATAAATCAGATTTCGCGAGTTCATTTTGCTATAATACAGTACTTCGAGTACCTAGGTCATATTATAGGCAAGAAAGAAGATATGAAAAAAAACACACCTAAAGTACACATGACCGCGTTGTCGCAACCCCTAAACTGAGGAATCAACCAAACATATATACATACCTGAACTTAATTATGAATTTCATGTTGGTGTCTTATAATTAAAATATATGTACAAATCTTTTTTGCTGCTTCCAACATGACAAGTAATGGGACCGGGGTCCCATTCATCTGGAACAAAGATCTTGGCTCTATCCTAAGTTTTCCATGACCTTTAAAAGCAACAGTCTGGGGAATGATGACTCAAACACAAATAACAAAACATGTTGCAGTTAAGAAGACAGTTTCATGAAATAGACAAAATAATGATAGAACACTCAATTACTTGACATAATTTTATTCTTCTACAGTGGCACTAGGTACTTTTAATCTTAAATATGATCGCTAACCCATTCAAAGATGCGTGACAAAAAAATTAACTTCACATTAGTTTTATAAAATGTACTCACAGCAAGAGTTTTTCCTGATCCAGTTTGGGCAATTCCTACCATGTCACGACCACTGAGGGCAATAGGCCAGCCTTGAGCCTGGATGGCGGTGGGCTCATCAAAACCTTGTTGCCTGATTTCTTTCATGACATAATCAGGAAAGTTACCCTCCTCAAAAAAGAGAAGCGGATTAGGAACATTGTTGCCTTTTACAGTAATTTCTTTACTGGCCCGATAGCGAGCAACTTCCTGAGCTGGCCTGAAAAGAAAAATTTCAAAAACTAGTAATTTAACAGATTGCTGCTTTTTCTTTTTGCATAAAATCAGCAGAAGATGAAACAACACATATAACCAAAATAATATTTTCTATCAGAACATTATGCAGCAACAGCAGTCTCAATTGTGTAAAGAAATTGAGATGGCAAGGTGAAAGTTCCAGAGCTGGTTTCCAAAAATGGTCTTTTGTGCTTTCAGCTGGGTGATGACTTCTTTTGAAATTCAGTAGTCGACTTCATTGGATATAACCATATAAATTTAGTGAAACTGTCAACAAATGCACAAATATGACAGCAAGCTTTGTGGTACGTCCCAGATCAACGTAAGTAGTTCTCAACCTTTTATTAGCACGCTCGGGCAATTTAATTTTGAAAAATTCTGTGGACCAGTGTCACTAAAAATCTTCAGATTTTAGATTTCAAGAATTGGATTTCTATAACCGCAATGATGAGAAATGAAGGCTCTAAGCTCTGAAATCATGTAATGCATATATAGTGGAAGCCATGCAGATGGAAGAGAAAATTTAAATGATTTACCTGTGACCTCTGGCTATGTAAGCTGGTTCTTTGAACACTGAGCTATTTAGAGGCATTTTAATTTTCACTTGGCAAAGATACATCTATTATGTTGGCCTATAATCTTAGGATTGTTGCCCGATGTGGGCTATTTTATTTCAGCGGTTCTCAATCATTTTACCACCCCACTCCTCCCACTTATCCAATAGTTTTAAGCAGAACTCCCCTTATACAAACAATTTTTGTAGAACACTTTCGATGGTATTTGGCATATAAGTTGCAGTTATACAGTGAAATCTCCGTAGCATGATTATCTATACAATGATAATCGCATCAATAACGATAAAATATTGTAGTCCTGGCATAAATCCCACTGATACGTAATTTTTCTCTCGATGCAACGATACTCTCTATAACTAAAAATCTCAGTTCGAGCCATTTTTCACTTCCCTCCGACGAACATCCCCTCTGTACTACGATAATTTAAACACAAAAATTATCAGGACCACCTGAAACTGTGATATGAAGAACGAACTTTCCAATTGCGTAAGCAAAGGAAGCATGCAATTACTGTACAGTAGCTGCTTATCTGAGGGTAGGTTTGTTGAACAACTCTGGGAATTCAGCAGGTATAGAATTCCAAGAAGGTCTACATAGTGCCCTCTTTATTATTATTAATCTTGATTGGTCACATTGGACCACTTGAGTCGTTTCACAATCACTTCTTCTTTGAAGGTAGTACTGCTTGGTTCTTGCGCTCTTTCCAGTACTTTTTCATTCTTTCAGATCGGGATTTTCTCAACTCATCTGAAATCTCCATAGGCTTTCTATGTGTCATTTCTGCAGAAAATTTGTGAGTTTTAAGAATGGTGTTAATTTTATTTTTCTCCTCGGCATCTGTTATCTCGAGTCCAACTGCTTTGAGATCTTGTGGGATTTCTTGGATCCATTTTCCTCCAGTTTTCTTTCCCTCTATAGTGTACCTTGTTTTGACACATTGTCGTACATTCCAGCGACTGTTGTCATAGCAGCAGTCGTGTTTCGCTCTGGAGAGGTAGTGCAAGTGTTTCGAAGGGCTCTTTTCCGTATTTATTGAACATTCTGTACGTATTTTGAACCTAACCCCCTTGTTAATTCTCGACAGGTATACTCTCTGTATGTAGTTAGTTTTAGTTGTATGTAGTTAGTTTGTTTATTAGATATAGTTCATTGTTCCAATAGACTGTGGTGTGTGAATATGTCTGGTGGCAGCTGCATTGTTTATTAGATATAGTTCATTGTTTCATTAGACTGTGATGTGTGAGGATGTATACGAGTGTGCCTGGTGACAGACTGTTTTAGTAGTAGTATTTTGTTGTTGGCAGAACTTTAGTATTTTTTCGTTAGTAGAATTTTGGTATTTAATTGTTAGCAGAAGGTTAGTATTTTTGTTAGTAGAAATGCTCTATTACTTATTCTGAAAGGGAGTAGCAGCCTTTCAGAATAAATCAATTCTTTACTTGTCTTATAGACAGCTAAGATATTGATAATATAAGCCAACTAATGGCTACACTGCGATCTGCTGCATGGCTGAAAGCAACGGGAAACTACAGCCGTACCGCTATTCCCGAGGATATGCACCTCTCTAGGCATAATTACATGTGATGATGGCCTCCTCCCTTGTAAAATTCCAATCCGGAGGTAAACTAGTCCCCCGTTCGGATCTCCGGGTGGGGACTGCTCAATAGGGGGTTAACATCACAGAAGTGATGAAGAGGAAATCTGATATTCTACGGATCGGAGCGTGGAATGTTAGAAGTCCGCTAGGAAGTAGAAGGTTAGAAAACTTGGAAAGGGAAATAGATAGGTTGAGGTTGGAATTAGTGAAATGCGCTGGCAGGAAGAACAGGGCTTTTAGTCAGGAGACTATAGGGTCATTCGAACTAAGTCAAACAATGGCCAAGCAGGGGTTGGTCTCATATTGAGTAGGAAACTTGGACAGCGGGAGGAATATTATGAGAAATATAGTGAACGGATTATTGTAGCAAAAATCAATACAAAACCTACGTGCACCACAGTGGTACAAGTCTATATGCCTACCAGTCAAGCTGATGAAGATGTTGAAAAGGTCTACGAAGAAATAGATGAAATTCTGAGGTATGTCAATGGTGATGAAAATGTTATAGTAATGGGAGATTGGAATGCTGTGGTAGGAAAAGGAAGAGGAGGGAAGATAGGAGATTTCGGATTAGTTGAAAGGAATGATCGAAGAAGCAGGCTGATGGAATTCTGCACCGAACATGAGTTAGTCATAGCTAACACCTTATTCAATAACCACAATAGAAGAATATACACATGGATGAGACCTGGAGATACAGGGCGTTACCAAATCGACTTCATTATGGTCAAGCAGAGGTTTCGAAACCAGATTTTGGGTTGTAAAACATATTCCGGTGCTGACATAAACTCTGACCAGTGGCTGCTCGTGAATTTTACAGAGGGGGGACTCAACCCTTTAAGATGTAAACCAATTCTTTTCCAGTAATTGACTGAGATGATTTCATACATGAATTGTGTTTTTCTTCTCACATATTTTTGAAGCTTGATTTCCTTATTTCCTTTGGACTAGGCACTATTGTTTTTAAAGAAATAACAAAGGTATTAAAAATATTTGCTCCCAGTCACTGGAAAAAGAAGAAAACTGGACTCACCCTCAGGAATCCATCAGGGTCGCCAATTCCCAAGCTCACTAGCCACGAGCCCTTGAGGGTATATCCCCACCACAAGGGTTCACAACTAGGCCTAGAGGGACTTGGGTTGGAGACCATTGGACCCAAACATTGGCGGTTATTATTTCCACCTGTGCTAGGCTCTTCTATGTCAACTACTGTCGACCTCCTAGTCGACTCTTGTTCTCTTCCAACCCGGATAGCATTAGAGCATCCAAAGTCTAGGGAGTCATTCATTTTCTGCCGTAACTGACCCTTATATCATATATCCTGATACCCTCATTCTTCGAGGGGTCAGCCCTCATCTTTTAGTGTCAAAACATCTAATGTCTTCTACACAAGGCCTTAAAGTAGGCAGGGTGTATGAAGTTTCACCACACGTAATGCACCCTGGATAGGGCTACACATTCAAGAGCTCAGCTTTTGAGCTCGGGAGTTGGCGACCGTGATGTGCTCCAGAGCGAGATCCATTTTCCCCTTTTTGCATTGACTTTGGGGTGGACCCTCTCCTCTTTCCCTTTTATACCTGCCTTTAATGGCTCTAGTAGTTTCCAAGTATCTCAATACTCATTCTTCGAAGATTGATTCTTGTTTTAAGAGGATGAACAGCAAGGTCATCTGCCCTTCGAAGATAGAGGGCATTTCTTTTCCGTCATTTATTTCCCTTATTCGTTTCTTTCATTATTGTCGTTTTCTTCTTCTAGTACATAAGTTAGTTGTAAGTCAGTAATTAGTTAAGCCTAGCTGTAGATTTAATTTCATCATAATTTCTCACCATCACCTAAACCACTAAGGGTAGATGACCTAGATATTTCACCCCTTTAAACAACAATCATCTCCATCATTGAGGGTGTATCGATATCTAAGGTGCACCGTGCCTGGCGGGACAACACATACCCAACCTCCTTTAGGGCCTCTTAGAGAAGGCAGAAAAAAGGACAAAATGAGGTCTGATCCTACAAAAATTAGGGCATCAGGAAAGAAAAAGACAAGAGCCAATTAAGGCAGGGAAATGAAAGACTCCCAGGCCTCCGATACCCTAATAATGTTGGGGTAGGAGTCGACATGGAATATATAAGAGAGGAGCTCAGCTCAAGGAAACTCAGCTGGGGTCCCATAGTCGCCAACCCACAACCCAGTAGCTGTAACCAATTTGATAATTTATGTGATCAGAAGCTCTCAGGAAGAAAATGAAGACTACAAGCAACAGAGGGATCATAAGGTAACCTTTAGCTTCCTCTCTTGTCACCTTCTCTGGAAATTCCACGTAACCACTTCTCACGCAATGAATTGTCCGATTGTATCTCATGAAATAATATTCCCCAGTATTCTAACTTGCCCAGTTCTGATTTACAAAAGGGCATGCAGCAGTACTACATTATAAAATCATTCAGAATACCTTCCAACTTTGCCATTAACATCAATACAAAACTTATGTCTGCCAAAGTGACTTGGTGCTGCTTCCTAGCGCCTATATTTGGAAACGAGGTTGTACGCATAAACCAATGCCGTAATCGTTGAATGGGCAGGCAGTGGCTGCATCAGACTCAAGCTGACCGAGTCCACACACTTCGTGACGTACCGCGTGAGAGGATGGAGAGGGGATAACTGAAGGTATTCGTTGCCATAGCAACGTAAACAACAAAGCGGGCGAATTTTGATGAGTCCTCACGAGCATCCAGTGCGCTCTACCGGCAAGGAGAGGAACTACACACATTTTGTCACGATGGCAAAACATTAGTTGCGAAGAGAGAGAACATCAAGGCTGATGAGGGAGGAAGGTGGGAGGGTGGCGTCCTTGAGTCCAATATCACCAGCCGCCTCTGACTGACCGCAATCTGGTTGTTATGAAATGCAGATTAAAGTTGAAGAAACTGAAGAAAAGTCCAAAGCCAAAAAGGTGGGCAATAGACAGACTGAAAGAGAAGGATGTAAACTAAAGATTCAAGAAGAGTATAAAGAAAGGACTAATGAAAAACCCTAAACAAACTTCAATTGCAGACGAATGGACACTTTTGAAGAATGAAATAACAAAATCCACAGAAGAAAACATTGGTAGGAAAGAAAGAATAGGCAGAAAACCGTGGAACACTCAGGATATACTAGAATTGATGGATGAAAGGTGGAAACAGAAGAATGTAAGAGATGAAAAGGAGAAAGCAGAATACCGACGTCTGAGAAATGAGGTTAAGAAGAAGTGCAAGGTAGCGAAAGAAGAATGGTTGAAAGAGAAATGTGCAGGTATAGAAAATTGTCTGAAATTAGGAAAAGTAGACACAGCTTATCGAAGGATTAAGAATACTTTCGGGGAAAAGAAGACTAAGTGCTATAATATTAAGGACACAAATGGAAAGCCTCTAACAGGTACGGAAAAAAAGGTTGAGATGGAAGGCTTACATAGAGTTCATCGATGTATTCCGGGCTTAAGCGCCGTGTTCCAGGGGCTTGTGACGGTCCCGACGTTTCGCCGAAAACTGCGTCCGGCATTTTCCCGGGTTCCTCTGACTTCGACAGCAGCGAAGCACTCGGGAGTACATCGTCCGTCGCCGCTAACAATAGCTTCAGCTGATTCCCTACAATACGGAGCATACCGCCATTGTTCACTACACTCCTCTTGTTGCCCTTCGTCACTGACAACTGATTTAATTTGCTCTCTATGATAACGAGCCGTATGACCTATTTTTCCACACACAAAACAATTTACACTTTTGGACCAGCAATTATCTGGGTGACACTTTGACGATCCACATGTCCAGCATCCTTGTGACGCCTTGCTAGGTTGTCTCCGCCCTAAGTGTTGACCTCGAGGTACTGCGTGTACTCGTTCAGAATTTCCCTGGATTTCCTTTCCTCTGTTTGGCGGCGGAGATTGAAACTGTAGACCAAAAGCTCCGCTTCCTGGGATAGTGCCTCGTCCCCAAACCAGTCCTCGCGTCCCACTATTATTGCTGACACAGCTACATCCGCGATTTTGACTGTATACAGGCCCATACTGAATGTTATTGACATATCCTTCCCGTTCTGTGGCCATCTGTTATGACTGTGTTTGCCACTTCTCCATTTGTTTAGCCACTTCCACCGCTCTATCATAAGTAAGATTTGGCTCTTGGTGTAATCGATCTCTAGTTTTGTCTGATGTGAGACCAAACATGAACTGATCTCGTAGACGAGAGTCCATATTGTTCCCAAAATCACACGTCTGAGCTGCGTCATTAAGTTTAAGCACAAATTCCGCAACTGTCTGAGATGGCAGTTGTGTCATACGTTGAAACCGCACCGTCTCAGCGAGCGCCAAACCGGCAGGATTAAAATGTTCCTTTAATCTTTTCTGAAGGTCCACAAGGATAAGATTTCTGGGTTCCACAGGTCTGCACAAACGATTTAGAGTTGCCCGTACTTCACGATTTAAATGATTAAGAATAAACAATTTTGTTCTCACGGCGTTTGATCCATCCGCGGGAGAATCGTTTCGTTCAGTTGCCGGTGCGTCCGGACCCAATGCATGGTTATTCATTAAACAGTAGTCCTCGAATCTGCTGTAAAAGTCTTCTATTTTCTCATCCTTTGGATTGAAAACGTCCAAGTTTCCAATAAGGTGGTTGGGCCATATTTTGAATATCCTCCTCAAGTTCCTTTATTATATTTTGAAGTGCTGGTGCTCCCGTGAGCTGATCGCGGCTTTCAACAATGCACTCGTCCGTTTCAAATCCTTCGAAATCAAGGTCCATCGTATTTAATTGACTCCATTTAACTGTACTTTCCACATAATCACTATTTATTTGTCCTTTTCACTTATCTCACGTTTTTAACCACTGCACTCTGAAGGTTCTTTTTATTAAATCCGTTTTCCACTCGTCGCCAGTGTAATGACTCCTTCATTCTAGTCCATTTGTAACTCAACTGATTTATTTGTAAGACGTGCCAACATAACATAAGAAGCAGTACCAACATTACAATTTACACATACCATATATACACACATAATACCTATTACAATACACTATCAACAGTCGAAATTAGTGAATTCATGGAAATTCTAGAATTCATACTAGACAACAACCATTTTAAGTTTAATAATAGAATTTATTCGCAAACCAAAGGTTTATATTGGATTGCCAAGGTAAGGCTTTTGATTTTATGAAAGGGAGTTTGACTCCCGTAGCACATTGGCATGCTCGTGACGTCAATACTGCTTGTATTTTGTGTCTTGCATGGCCTTCTCAGTATGTGCTAGCCACGCGTATTGGTAGGTGTGTCTGTACCAACTGACGAGCCCAACGGCACACTGGGGTGAAACGCTGGCATTGTTTGAGCTAACCGAACATTTTTATCATTTATTGATAATTCATCCGCTCAAATGGAAACTACATCATATTCCCTTCGGGAATATTCAAAACCTTATATTGGATTGCCAAGGTAAGGCTTTTGTTTTTATGAAAGGGAGTTTTGACTCCCGTAGCACATTGGCATGCTCGTGACGTCAATACTGCTTGTATTTTGTGTCTTGCATGGCCTTCTCAGTATGTGCTAGCCACGCGTATTGGTAGGTGTGTCTGTACCAACTGACGAGCCCAAAGGCACACTGGGGTGAAACGCTGGCATTGTTTGAGCTAACCGGACCATTTTTATCATTTATTGATAAACCAAAGGTTTGGCAATGGGTTCACCTTTGTCAGGCATTCTTGCCAAGATTTATATGGATGATTTAGAACACAACCAAATCATCAACAAGGTCAAAGGGCTGGTTTTCTGGGGCAGATATGTCGATGACGTATTCATCATAATCGATGAGGTGGAAGTAAAAGCGGACCAAGTGCTCGATGAACTTAACAATTTAAACAACAGCATCAGTTTCACAATAGAATCCGAAAACAACAATCTCGTCAATTATTTAGATATCACAGTAAAGAGAAATAACAATCGCTTAGATTATCGAATATACAGGAAGCCAACCCAAACAAACACCATAATCAGAAAAGACTCACACCACCCAGAATCCCACCAAAGAGCTGCCCTCATAAGCTTCGTCAATACATCTGTCAGAAAGTGATTACAAAGCTGAAATTTAAATTATTTACCAAATAGCTCAGGCAAACGGTTTCAGCAAAAAGGATATTGACATCATCATCCACAGAATTAAAAATAAACCCACAACCAAACTTCAACCGGAAAGTAAAAACAAATCTAAATTTGCATTGCTTACATTTCATATGAGGTATGGACACTTAAAGAGAATGGATGAGAAGAAGATTCCCAAGAGGATACATGAGATGCAGATGCAGAAGAAACGACCAAGGGGAAGACCAATAGATAGATGGCTGAAAGGAGTGGAGGAATGTGTCAAGAAGAGAGGCGAGGACTGGACCAGAGTGACAGCGGAGAGGTGGTGGGAAGAAAGAACTAAGTGGCGAGGCTTATGTTCCAAACAGACCCAGCCTGGGGCTGGAAACTGTACAAGATGATGATGATGACATTTCATAACAAATTAACCTAAAACATCACTAAGAGTTTCAAGTAAAATGACTGTAAAATAGCCTTTAGGACAGTTAACACCAATCAGAAAAAAATCCCCAATTGAAATGCCAACAATGTCATGCTAATTACGTAGGTCAAACAGGGAGAGCTTTTTTATGTTAGCGCCACGAAACATATAAAATTCTCGGCAATGGCTAGCCACATGCAGGAAACCGGCCACAAATTTTCCGATATAAACAAAGATTTACACATCCTCCATTTTGATAACAAAGGATCTACAATGAATGTCTTGGAACAGTTCGAAATCAATTTAGCCCTGAGATCCAACCCAGCAGAAAATCTCAATGAAATTTATTGGGAGTCCAACGTTCTTCATGATAAGTTAGCAGACCATATAATTAGAACCAAATTTTAAAAAAGTCCTCTCGGCACGCCGGAAGGTGGGAGGTAGATTTCACCGGACAAACTTGGGGATAGGCAAAAATAGGCAGAATATGCAGGTTTTCGTAGAAGGATCAGACCTCATTTATTGCGTGAAATTATTTTATAATTGGAGATTAATTAACTTTGTTTTTCGTCATTTTATGCATATTTTAAACATTCTATTGTCTTATGATTACGGTAACCTTCTTGTCATTTGGAGTCCATTTTTATACTTGTGGTCACACTGTCTTTATGCAAGGTTTCGACACTGATGTGTAACTATGTAACGGTCTGTTAATTCTTCACGCAAAATAATATCTCCAGCAGAGATGTTGGTTGGTTCCTCAGTTTAGGGGCTGCGACAACGCGGTCATGTAACCCCGTGTACTTTGGGTGAGTGTAGAATCTGTCTGATAAACGGTGTGAATTGTGATGGCTGTATTAGTCTGTAATTCAGGTAAGGAATGCAGACGCTCAATTTCAAGCAGTAGTTCCTAATGTTGCTACCAGATACTACCGTCAATGACACCTAGCTGTGAACTTTGCTACTAGATGCCACCGCAATCAGCATCTCGCTACGAGTGTTGGAACTTCCCCTCCAAAGGAAAGCATACTGAGGGATTTTTAGTGCTCTTAGAAAATCCGACGACTTTGGCCGGCTTTGAACCCGCGACCTTGGGCATAGAAGTTCAGCATGATACCAGTTACGTCACCGAAGCCGCTTCACACTTAGCCAGAAATCTGAATCTGATCTTGCGCAAGTGCGTTGACATGGCAACGTCTGATGGCTCATCCCTCATCAATTTAGTAGTGTTGCCATGGCAACCACTGATAGCTCTTGGCATTTTCTTATAATTCCGAAATCATTTTTCTCATCCCTTTGCGTAATGGTGGCTCATATCAAAAATTCTTTCAGACAAAAGTTTTAGGTAATTATTAGGGGAATATTGTCCATTTTGTATGGTTTTGATATTGTGCGTATTAACAGAGATATGATTAATGTTTCCCGAAAAACCCACTTTTTCCCACCCCTTTGGTCAATGGTTCGTGCTATCAAGAAAGTTTCAAACAAATTTTTGAGCTTTATCCAACACATAGTATGAACTTTGAACGGATTCTATATTTCACATATTAAGAGTTATAGCAATATTTCATTTTTTCGAAAAAAGTCCCCCATTTTCATCCCCTTCGACCTATTTAGCCCAGTAACGAACTCGACAGAGATTTTATGGGTATATATATTCGGTAAAAAATTCAAAGTGATTGGTGCAAAATTACGGCAGTTATCGTGTCCACAAGAAACTGATATACAATATATATACACATACATAAATTATATATAAACTTTTGAACTGACTGTGGTTTTGGGGTCTGGGGGATTTGAAACGCGAAGATATGTCGAAATTTTCCGGAAATCTAAACATGGTACTGTACCCTCATTCTCATGACTGGAATGCCTTTATGGGAAGGTAATATGTAATTATTTGTGAACATGAAGCGAGTCAGTATCATATGTTTCGCGACCCACAAGTTGACTTTGGATAGCGATGTCGACGAGAGAAGCGGGGCGCATGCGTTGCAAGTACTGTTGTCACAGCTGATTGGTTAGGGGTATTGATTATTTTTATCGACCAGCAACAAGAGATAAACTATGCTTTTTGGATGGGTATTCAAGTTTTTTATACGTTCTGGCATATTTTAACATGTCTGTAATTATAGCAGGTGTTGGATTTTTAACTACTTTCACATAATTGAATTCTTAGGAACACGGAAATAAGATATTTGCATCTTATCAGTTCCAGTTTTGAACACTCGTGGCGCGACGGTATGTGACCTCGCAGTCGCGTTCTGGCTTGAACAACGGAGAGGGTAGATTGGATTATACCATACACGTTTACACATGTATCGAGTTATACCGGTGACCGGCGGCGAAATGTCACCTGCACCGTGAGTGAAAGTTCGTCTTGAGTAGTGTACGATCACTGTACAGCAGGGAGTTTTCCTTAGTGCCGTGAAGGACTCCAGTATCAGTTCCGATTAGGCCATTGCGAACGAAATGAAAATGCAGCTTGTCTTGCTAGATAACTGTTCATTATAGGCCAGCCGTATAGTGTTCGTGAAAGGTGAATACTTGCTTTTGACAAGCATACAATCATAATGTTCTTTCAGTAGACATTCTTCGCTTTGGAACTGGCCGTATCGATACTCATTTCGTGTGTTCTGACAGAACAATTAGCACCTCCATTTGAGAAGCATTTCTCAATATGAGTGCTTGGATTTTGAATATATACTTTATATATATTTAGGGCCTAACTCATATGTCTGTGATCTTGCAACTATGTTGAGCAATTTCATGTCGAGAGGAAAGGTTGCTATGTGCTTCAATGACTTAACCATGTGCGGCTAGGTGATATAAACACATGAGTGTCACTGTGCGAGCGAAGTTACGTTCATTCTGATGCTATACATCGCGCGGCCCGTCCTGGTGAGTGCGAACACAGCTGTTGTATTGCAATACAGTGTGTTTCGCAATGAACCGATTGCGCGAGGCCAGTGAACTTTGGTGTTCGGGCCGATATAGACATCATTGCGTGCTGCGGTTGATAGGACGTTATCCGAAGATGAAAGAAACTGTCGTTGGTATTAGAGTGGAACATTCAGTCAGGATGGGAGATGTCTGGAGATCCAGGGTTCGTTTCTCGCTTTCCTGGACAGTGAAGACGTCTATTGCTTACATGGAGGGAACAGTCATAAAGGACATGACTGTGTCCTTTCGTGGTCTACAAGAATCATCTAAGGTACTGAATTAACCATCTTCAATCGTAGCTAAGCATGTTTATTCTAACGTTGTCACCCTGCCACATATACATTTTTTTTTAAGGATTTTTCGTAGAACGTCTAAGAATGGAGTTTAGGTTTGATCCTAGTGTCAAGACTGATTCTATTCTGGACAGGGTTTTGATTCTACTAAAAGAATGCACCCATTGTAATTAAATGTATTATAGTTTAATTTTCTTTTGATTACTGTAGATTCAAGTTCATTTTATGGGGAATTTATTTAATGTAAAGAGGAACTTTAGGCCACTCAAGATTCATCATTTTTCGTGTTTGATATATATTGTAAATGAACACTAGTTTTATGCCTTCATATGACATTACTCGAGCTTGGGTAGACTCAATTTGGAGTTTCTACTTCCATAAGTCTACTTAGAAGACTGTTATACACTCGAAAGTGAAATTTCGGTATTCAGATTGATTTTCGAATACTGCAGTAAGCTTTATGAAGCAGGTTCAGTGAAGAAAGCGGATTTGTTTTGAATTGCTAGGAATTTATTCCGAATTTTGACTTGATCCAGGTTCTTTCTAACGTAATTTTTTATGAGATTCTGCATTACGTTTGCTTTATTAGATTCGATCAAGATCCATTATTGATGGACTAGACAGATGTTTTAAACACAGTTTGAAGACATTTGAATACATTCACCCAATGTTATTAAAGCGAATCCCAGACTAGATTTATGTGGAAGCAGATATATCGCCAAAGCTGCAATTGTTATTTAACACTTATTGAAAGCTATGCATATTGATCGTGAATAATAATAACATAAGAGCAAATGAAATAATAATTTAACAGTGATTAATTGAACTGTAAAGCAACTTGTATAATTTTAGCAACAATATTTCATTGTGAATGTTATCTGTCAACTAAGCCAAATTCTTTGTTCACTAAGAAAGATAACTAATTGAAGCGCTAAAGAGATAGTAGTAATGCCTGATATTATAAATAATATGAATGCTTAGTGTAGCATGATATTTAATGGCAAAGCCATGTAAAGGCGAATGTCCTTGATTATTAAAAGGGTATTCAATGGAATATTCCAAGTTGTAGTATGGAAAGTAATCCACTCAGATAGATTGTGAAATTAGGGCAGTTTACTTCAGTATCAGTTCAAGTAAATAATCTGTTGTGAAAATCATGCATTTTAGGCATGTTGAATTAAACCTACCTGGTAAAATTTTCGACCATTTGTATCAATGCAATGCTTAACAGGCGTTTTAACAATCACTAATTCCGGTCCGGTGAGGACAGTTCATTTAAAGGGGTGTTAAAATTAAATTAAAGAAGTTAATTTTTGACTTAGCTTTATTGCTCGGTCAGAAGAGATAAATAAAATCAGAAAAACCCAGCAAACATCAATATTGTTACGGCTGTGAGTTTGTGTCATCGCTCGCCGCATGAGTCACAACTGCCCCAGGGCTGGGCTGTGGCCTGCCTCCTGTATTGCGAGCGCCTTATGCAACAGGGCTACTAGGACAAAGGGGTAGTCCAGAATATTCGTGACTGGACCAGCGATGGAAACCTCGAGAAGCCGTGAACCCGGGATGGATCTAGAAGCATTTATTGAGTCACCGGCCTGCTATATAAGTGCGACCTGTCTAGCAGTCGTTGTTGTTGTTTTCTACGAGCTAGTGCGAGCGATTATCTTGTGGGACAGAAGTGTGGTGACGAAGTGCTGTGCGAGTTATGAAATCCAGTGACTGTTTCTCCAGCTTGTGGACATCGAAATAGCCTGCAGCAAGTGATCGTAAGTAATTGTGGTCGGTGAACGTAATGGAGAGGAGCAGGTAGTTTCTGTCAAGGCCACCGTACTCATTAGGACGGATTAACTTCTGTGATCTGTTGACAAGTGGAAGGGCCAAGAGCGCTCAAGGAAGAGACTTGAGGAAACTGGAGTAAGGCTCCTAATTGCTTGTATTTGCTGATTAGTGTAATTTTGAAGGAAGGAAGGTTGTAGTTTAACGTGACCGTTAATCTTGAGATCATGAGCCACGGGACCTCCTTTTTACATGGAATCCGAACCACAGGACATGGCATTTCACTTCGAAAATCTCACGTGCATTGACCGGGAATCGAACCCGGACCGCCTTGGTGAGAGGCATACAGCTAGACCGCTGAGCCACCACGCCCCCTTAAACTGGCCACAATAAAGTTAATTATTTCTTTAAGCAGTAATTGGTGTTGTGCTTTGTATCCCCACCGTAATCCAGTTAACAAAGGTGCCACTAGGGGGTGGCACGTAACAACTGGTGTCAGAAGCCGGATTACGAACTCAAGCACAACACCTGACGGTCCTGGTTTCAAAACCCGAGCAGGTCATTTTCTCTAATTTTCCTGTGAGTGCATGCCCTTTACAAGACAAACAACTAAAATGGAGGAGAAATTGGCAGCATTGCTAGAAAAGTTAAATGGCATGGAAACCAAGATGGAGGACGGCCAGAAGAATTTAACCAAGGAGCTAACTGCCAAATTACAAGACGGCCAGAAGAAGATGGAAGACGGTCAAAATAAGTTAGCGGAGGACCTGAAGAAGATGGAGGATGGCCAGAAGAAGATGGAGGATGGCCAGAAGAAGTTAGCAGAGGACCTGAAGGACAGCCAAAATAAGTTAGCAGAGGACCTAACCGCCAAATTTCTGGATGGCCAGAAAAATCTGGAAGAGTGTCTGCTGACGAAATTAGAGGAGAGCCAAAGGAAATTAGAACAGGGCCTACGTGAGGAAGTCGCAGCAGTGGAAAAGAAGTTCGACGCCTTACAAGTGGCAGTTGCCGAGCTGCGCCAACGCCCGCTGATGGGGGTGGAGGAGAAATTCAACGCCTTACAAGTGGAAGTTGCCGAGCTGTGCCAACGCCCGCTGATGGGGGTGGAGGAGAAATTCAACGCCTTACAAAAGGAAGATGCCGAGCTGTGCCAACGCCCACTGACGGGGGTGAAAGAGGAATTCAACGCTCTACGAGAGGAAGTTGCCGAGCTGCACCAACGCCCGCCCACCGTTACACTGGGAATATCAGGAATGGGACATAGCAGAGTGACGCCCCCAACCTTCGACGGAAAGGTCCCGTGGAGCACCTACTTACGTCAGTTCGAGGCAGCCTGTTCCATAAATAACTGGAACAACACAGAAAAGGCTACAGCTCTCATTGTAGCGCTGAGAGGCGACGCCCTTAACGTCCTTCAGGCCATCCCGACTGGATCCCAGGACTACGCTGCACTGATCGCCCATATGGAGTCCCGATATGGAGATAGCCATCTTCAGCAGGCCTATCAGATGCAGCTCCGGACCCGGTTACAGAAGAACGCGGAAATACAGAAGAACGCGGAAACCCTGCAGGAGTTCGAGATGGACATCGCACGCCTCGTAAGGCTCGCCTACCCAACAGCGCCGGCCGAATTTCTGGAGCAGATAGCGACGCAGACTTTCACCGACGGGCTACGGGACTCGGACACTCAACAGGCGCTGCGTCTCGCACGCAATAAGACCCTGGCAGATGCGCTGAGCCACGCACTTGAGTTCGAGACGGCAAAACAGGCATCCAGAATGCACGCACGGGTAGTGTTGTGGGCCGGGCAAATGCCCAGTGGGCAGGACATCTATAAATGGGCATTTGCCCGGGCATTTGCCCAAAGCAGTTTTAAGCGCCCAAAATCTGGGCATTAAAGAAACTTTTTTTATTTACTTTTTACTACTTGTGATTGTTACTAGAGCTTCTAAAACATAATAAAAACCATTAATCAAAGTTACATTTCATGGATAAACTAGTAATGCCCGAATATTGCTAATAATAATTTAATTATCCTGTGTCAATGTTGTCAATAACATCTAAATGGGAATTAAGTATATCTGGTTTGAATAAAACATTGTATTACTGAGTTACACCTGCAGGCCTACTCATTTAAATGTAGGAAATGTAGGGGCACCTGTTATATCTGCTGCCACAGAGCGGACCTTTAGCTCTTTTGGTTGGATTCATAGTAAAAAAGAAAACTATTTACATCTGAGAGGGTTGCCAAGTTGACTTATCTAGCCTACAATTGGAAGCTGATGAATGGGGAGAATGGAACATCTAAGCATAAGCCCGACAAAATAACTCAAGAGACTCGTCAGAGTAAGAGCCTCCGTGGCTTAGGCGGCAGCACACCGGCCTCTCACCGCTGGGTACGTGGTTCAAATCCCGGTCACTCCATGTGAGATTTGTGCTGGACAAAGCGGAGGCAGACAGGTTTTACTCCGGGTACTCCGGTTTTCACTGTCACAATTTCATTCCAGCAACACTCTCCACTATCATGTCATTCATTTAATCATTGCCCCAGGGGAGTGCGACAGCCTTCAGCAGCCAGCACAGTTTATATCCTCGCCGCTAGATGGGGGCTTCATTCATTCCATTCCCTGACCTGGTCAGTCGACTGGAAGCGGGCTATGGAATTTCATTTCACTCGTTTGAGTAATCCAGAACAAGGAGAAGAAACCCCAACACCCAGTCAAGAACGAATTATAGGCCTAGAGGAAGATTCAGAATCAGAACTGTCAGAAGGATCTGAGCCAGAACTAATTGCAAGTTCAATAGAATAAAAGTGATGAAGAGGATACAGAAACAGAAGAAAGTGATTAAGATAACCAAGAACACAAAACATCCATTTATTATTCATTGCATATTTAAATAAATGTAGTGTACCTCATGTCCTCATTTGTTTAATTTTTAACTTATACAGTTAATGTAATAGCATACATTATTTTATTTAATAAACGATCGTACAATGATTATTCAATTTCCTTGCTCCACCGAGCAAATTACTCTGTGGTACAGTACTCGGTAAGGGATACTTGTCTTTTCCCGCACACCTTTATGTGGCATGTTGCATAGTTCACAAACACACTGTTATCCGGGGTCATGGTGCTTCTTGTTGCTGCAGCATTTGAAGTGAAATCCATGAACAGCGAACCTTGTCATCATGTGTCGTAGGTCGTAGTCGGCCTGTTTCCATTCTGTCGTGACCATTGCGTCGGTGGAATAGAATTCGTCCCATAGCATACATTATGTATTCAGTATTAGTTATTTGATGTAATATATCGAACTTATTTAAGAATTATAAAGATGTGTTGATGTGCTAAGTGAATTATTTTTCCCCAATTACACAATCAACATTCATAGGCATACGCGTAATTATTATGTATAAAAATCCACTTGAGTTGAGAGGCTATAGAAAAATATTAGGACTACTTAACTACTTTTCCATCAATATAAATTAAATGTATGTCTACCCCTTATTATTCCCGGGTTCCAACGGGGTCGGGGATGAGATGCGATGCGATGGAAGTCTTTGTGGCGATGGTTTTTACGGCCGGATGTCCTTCCTGACGCCAACCTCATGAGAGGAGTTAATGAGAGATGAAATGAATGATGGTGAATGAAACTGGGCAAGGATGTGGAAGGAAGCGGCCGTGGCCTGTCAGAAGGTACCGTCCCAGCATTTGCCTGGTGTTGAAAATGGGAAACCATGGAAAACCATTTCAAGGACGGCCGACAGTGGGGCTCGAACCCACGCATCTACCGAGTCAGCAGTGAGCTTGGCCCCATGACCTAATGCTGCGCGTTAGCCAGCGTAGCCACTACTGTCGGTTCAATATAAATTAAATAATTTTGTATACTAAATATGTATACTGGATAAATATATAGAGTACATATTATATGTAGATACATATATGGCTAAAACAATATTTATATAAGCGTTGTATTATGAATATGTTTTTAAAAGAGGTAACTGCCCAAATTGCCTGGGCATTTATGGGTTTTGGGCATTTATCCTGGGCATTTGCCCCGACTTATAAATGCCCAGACATTTTACATCACTACGCACGGGTGCGTCAAGTGGACATCGACGAACCAGTAAAAACCAACGAGACCAAGCCCCTGGCCGACGAATTAATGGAGGTGCTAAGCCGTTTCTTCGATAGTCGCGGCACCACCAGCAACGACACAGCCGGAAGGCAACCGGAGAGGCGGCCCGGAAGAGGACTACCGACCTGCTGGACCTGCGGTAAGAAAGGCCACCTGAGCAAGGACTGCGGTGATCGCCGCCGCCGAGGGTATCCGACGGGAAATCAGTCGTCTGAAAACCGCGCGACCCAGGGAAACGAGTATTAGCCAGCCTTGGGGGGCAAAGGTTGGCTTGTGACAGTCGTCAAGCCCAGGCAGTCCAAGTGCGTGTGACGAAGTTACGGAGGGACAATAGCAGCCTGATGGTCGACGGAGTCGTCAACGGAGTGAGCTGGCCCATGCTGATCGACACGGGAGCGTCGAGGACCATCGTCAGTCCCACCGTGATCCCGAAGTGGAGAGTTCAACCCACACAAAGGAACCTCCAGCTAATAACCGCGACCGGAGAGACCGCACCGGTACATGGCGAAGCTACACTGGAGTTCATCATTGGTCGACGGGCGATAAAGCATCCAGTGCTTGTGGCTGACGTATCAAATGAAGTGATCATCGGACTGGACTTCCTGGACCAGAACAACATCATCTTGGATCTGAGTACCAACACTCTGCACTTCGGAGGTGAGGAACTTGCTTTGCAACCTGCGCACGAGTCCATCACCGCACGACGAGTAAGGCTGAGAGAAGACGTCATCGTTCCCGCCAGGACGGAGGTCAGCGCTGCCGTAATTGTCGAACTGCTGAGGGAGTGGCGGCTGTCATCGAACCAAAATATGAGGACATCCAGACAAAAGGATTGCTAGTTGCCAAGACTCTCATCAACACGACGTCTCGGCCGTACGTCCGCCTGTCCAACCTGAACGACTACGACATTACGGTTCACCGGGACACCAACCTAGGAGTCTGCGAGCCCGTTACCTGGATTGCCCGCATCACAGATACGACAGATAGACACCTGCAGACGGACAACCGAAGAAGACGCACACTGCCAGAAGAACTACAGAAGCTGTACCAAGGATCCCAGGACCATTTAGACGAGGAACAATCACGCCAACTTCAGGACCTGCTACGCGAATTCCAGGATGTCTTCTCCGTGGGGAGCAAAGACTTCGGCAGGACAAGCTTGGTCCAGCACAGAATCGACGTTGGGGACAGCGCACCGATTAGGGCCCCGTTCCGACGTGTCCCGCTCGCCAAGCAAGCCGAAGTCGACCGGATGGTAGAAGAGATGAAGGAGCAAGGGGTGATCGAGCCATCACATAGTCCTTGGAGTTCTCCGGTCGTGCTAGTGAGGAAGAAGGACGGTTCCACCAGGTTCTGCGTGGACTACAGGCGGGTGAACGACGTCACGAAGAAGGACAGCTACCCTCTACCCCGGATCGACGACACGCTGGATACCATATCAGGGTCAAGGTGGTTCTCCACCTTGGATTTGAAGAGTGGCTACTGGCAGGTGGAGGTCCACCCTAAGGACCGCGAGAAAACGGCGTTCTCTGTGGGCAGCGGGCTCTGGCAGTTCACCGTCATGCCATTCGGTCTGTGCAACGCCCCTGCGACCTTCGAAAGACTAATGGAGTCCATTCTGAGGGGACTACACTGGAAGACCTGCCTGGTCTACCTAGACGACGTCATCGTTCTGGGGAGAAGCTTCGAGGAGCACTACAGCAACCTGAAAGAGATCTTGTTGAAGCTACGGGCTGCCCAGCTGAAGTTGAGCCCCAAGAAGTGTCAGCTCTTCCAGAAGCGGGTCCAGTACCTTGGGCATATCGTCTCCGAGGAAGGGGTGCGTACTGACCCAGAGAAGACCGCAGCTGTGAGGGAGTGGCCAGTTCCGAAGGACAAGTCCCAACTACGAAGCTTCCTGGGACTCTGCACTTATTACCGTCGCTTCGTGAGGGGATTCGCCGACATCGCCAAACCTTTACATCGACTGACTGAGAAGGACCAACTCTTCACGTGGACAGCAGAATGCCACAGTGCCTTCGAACAACTCAAGCAGGCTCTGTGCACCGTGCCTATTCTAGCCTACCCCAGACCTGGAACAAGGTTCATCGTCGATACCGATGCCAGCGACTTTGGCATAGGGGGAATCCTGTCGCAGGTAGTGGACGGCGAGGAGAGAGTAGTGGCCTACTTCAGCAAGGCCTTGTCAAAGCCAGAAAGGAACTACTGCGTCACCAGGAAGGAGCTGCTCGCCATCGTGAAGACCATTGAACACTTCTACAAGTACCTGTACGGGCAAGAATTTCTCATCAGGACCGACCATGCATCCCTGCGGTGGCTCCTGAACTTCAAGCAGCCCGAGGGTCAACTCGCGTGGTGGTTAGAGAGGCTTCAACAGTACAACTTTGAGATTCAGCACAGGAAAGGCCAACTGCATTCTAACGCCGACGCCCTGTCACGAAGACCGTGCCCCGAAGACTGCACCTTCTGTGCCCGAAGGGAGGAGAACAAAGGGATACTGTGCCGACTGACTACTGTGGAACTTCAAGGGAACTGGAGCCGCGAATCTTTCACGCGGGCACAAGCAGAAGATGATGACCTGGGACTGATAGCCGAATGGAAGAGGGCCTGTGTCCCCAGACCCGGGTGGAACATTGTGAGTGACTGCAGCCCAAAGTTTAAGTCCTACTGGGCACAGTGGGACTCGCTGATTGTAAGGGATGGCCTCATCTGCCGTACCTGGGAGAGCACCGACGGGAAGACATCTCGGGAACAAGTCGTCGTTCCAAAGGCTATGACGGAGGAAGTCCTGAAGGAAGTTCATGGAGGATCATCTGGTGGACACCTAGGGATAAAGAAGACCCTGGAGAAGCTGAGAGAGCGGTTCTACTGGATCGGATGCCGAACAGACGTGGAGAACTACTGCGCGAGGTGCCACGATTGCGCAGCCAGCAAGGGCCCAGGACGAAGACGACGGGGTCCACTGAAGACCTACAACGTGGGCGGCCCCATGGAGAGAGTGGCCATCGATGTTGCTGGGCCATTCCCGTTAAGCGAGGCTGGGAACCGCTACATATTAGTCGTCAGCGACTACTTTACCAAATGGCCGGAGGCGTATGCGCTCCCTAACCAAGAAGCCGCGACGATTGCAGAGACCCTGGTGAAGGAATTCGTCAGCCGGTACGGAGTACCCCTGGAGCTGCACTCCGACCAAGGGAGGAACTTCGAGTCGCAGGTGTTCCAGAACCTATGCCAGCTGCTGGGAATCCGGAAGACAAGGACAACGCCGCTACACCCTCAGTCCGACGGGATGGTAGAGCGATTCAATCGCAACATCGAGAACCATCTCCGAATAGTCGTCAGCGAGCACCAGAGGGATTGGGACAAGCATCTTCCACTATTTCTCCTGGCCTACCGCGCCGCCGTGCATGAAGCCACCGGGTGCACACCAGCCCGGGCCATGTTTGGGAGGGAGCTCCGTCTACCTGTCGATCTTGCCTTCGGCCGACCTGGGAATGATCCGATCCCGGTAAGCCAGTATTGTCAAGAACTGGTCGACCAACTGGAAGACGTACACGCGTTCACGAGGAGGAAACTGCGGATCGAGACCGACCGAATGAAGACCCGATACGACCAGCAGACGGATGCCGGCGGATTCCACGAGGACGACCTGGTCTGGCTCTTCAACCCATTATGGAAGAAAGGCCTGTCACCCAAACTGCAGAAGTCCTGGGAGGGCCCGTACCGAGTCGTGAAACGGATCAACGATGTCGTCTACAGGATCCAGCGGAGCCCGAGGGCAAAGATGAAGATCGTGCACCGAGATCGCCTGGCAGCCTACGGAGGGACACAGACGGACCAATGATTGATCGGGACGATCAGCCTTTTTAGGAAGGGGGTGGTGTTACGGCTGTGAGTTTGTGTCATCGCTCGCCGCATGAGTCACAACTGCCCCAGGGCTGGGCTGTGGCCTGTCTCCTGTATTGCGCGCGCCTTATGCAACAGGGCTACTAGGACAAAGGGGTAGTCCAGAATATTCGTGACTGGACCAGCGATGAAAACCTCGAGAAGCCGTGAACCCTGGATGGATCTAGAAGCATTTATTGAGTCACCGGCCTGCTATATAAGTGCGACCTGTCTAGCAGTTGTTGTTGTTGTGTTTTACGAGCTAGTGCGAGCGATTATCTTGTGCGACAGAAGTGTGGTGACGAAGTGCTGTGCGAGTTAAGAAATCCAGTGACATTGTTTCTCCAGCTTGTGGACAGCGAAATAGCCTGCAGCAAGTGATCGTAAGTAATTGTGGTCGGTGAACATAATGGAGAGGAGCAGGTAGTTTCTGTCAAGGCCACCGTACTCATTAGGACGGATTAACTTCTGTGATCTGTTGACAAGTGGAAGGGCCAAGAGCGCTCAAGGAAGAGACGTGAGGAAACTGGAGTAAGGCTCCTAATTGCTTGTATTTGCTGATTAGTGTAATTTTCTGGCCACAATAAAGTTAATTATTTCTTTAAGCAGTAATTGGTGTTGTGCTTTGTACCCCCACCGTAATCCAGTTAACAAAGGTGCCACTAGGGGGTGGCACGTAACAATATAATAAACCACATGGAAGATGTCACTTCTGAATCCTATAAAAAGAAACACACTAAGAAAGTGTTACAAAATGACTGTACATTTGTATTATAGCTTTAAATAATTATTTTTTTCAGGGTATAAATTGATATATGTCTTGTAAATATGAAGATTTCCAGGGTTTATATTTAAATGTTCCAATTGCTGTCAACATTTATGTTGGACCAGGTATATGATTTGTGTTCACTCATTCTTGGGTAAAATGCAGTCAATAACATTGATGAATGTGGGGGCTGGCATTTTCTCCCATGTTCATGAAACTTCGGATGGAAGTTGGGCACTCTGCCTTGAAGTATAATATAGTGACTTACACTATATTTTCCTTTCCTGAATAAATTTTCTTTTTGATCAATTTAAAATCTTCGAAGTGTGGTACTTTATAGAAACGATAAGAGAACACGTTAAGAAGGCCAGCGGTGGGTATTTCAGTGGTTTTCCCACACACCAGAGATTGCGTTCATTATTATTCTTGTCCTCAAAATAGCGCTGCCTTGGTTTTTTGTGGGTATCTACTCACATAACGTAACGGCGGTACTTTTAGAGGATCCAACCAGCCTTCGGGCTGACTACCTAACACACATTATTCTTGTGCTTTTGAGCTTTCTTATGTCGTTCACCATGGTTTTTCTTAACGTAGTCTCAGTTAGGAATTTCTGTACCCCATTTCCTCGTCTTATGTTGGGTAGAATCTGGCAAATTTTATAGCCGGGGTTTCCAGGCTCTACGATCCTGCTGTCTTCGTGGGATTCCAACATGCTGATGGTAGGTATTTCGGGTACAGTACCCATTGCAATAGTTAGCTTTCTAATGAAATCTACCTAAAATACTACCATCAACAACACCTAGCTGTGAACTTGGCTACTAGATGCCACCAGAACCATCAACTCGCAATGAACGTTGGAACTTCCCCTCCGAAGGAAAGCAAACTAAGGGTTTTTAGCGTTTTAGTAAATCCGACGACTTTAGCTGGGTTTGAACCCGCGACCTTGGGCATAGAAGTTCAGCATGCTACCAGTTCCGATACCGAAGTCGCTTCCCACAGAGAGATGGAAAACTGAATGTTATCTCGTGCAGTGGCGTTGTCATAGCAACTGCTGATGGCTCATCCCTTATCAATTAAAACTAAAGTTGTCATGGCAACCTCTCTTGGCACTTGGCATTTTCTTATAATTTAAATCATTTTGCTCACCCCGTGGCGTAATGGTGGGTCATATCAAAAATTCTTTCCGACAAAAGTTTTAGGTAATTATTGGAGGAATATTGTCCATTTTGTACGGTTTTGATATTGTGCCTATTAACAGAGATATGATTAATGTTTCGCGAAAAACCCACTTTTTCCCACCCCTTTGGTCAATGGTTGGTGCTATCAAAAAACTTTTCAAACATAAATTTTAGGGCCTTGTCCGACACATAGTATGAACTTTGAATGGATTCAA
Organism: Meconema thalassinum; assembly: GCA_946902985.2. Taxonomy (NCBI): domain Eukaryota; kingdom Metazoa; phylum Arthropoda; class Insecta; order Orthoptera; family Tettigoniidae; genus Meconema; species Meconema thalassinum. Next base: position 349,366,207 of record OX336390.1, read on the forward strand.
AATTTCAGATATTAAGGGAGTTATAGCGATATTTCACTTTTTCGAAAAAAAAAAAGCCTCCCAGTTTCACCCCCTTTGACCGATTTTGCCCATTAACGAACTCGACCGAGATTTTAAGGGGATACATATTATGTAAAAAATTCAAAGTGATTGGTGCAAAATTACGGCAGTTATCGTGTCCCCAAGAAACTGATATACATATATATATATACATATATAAATTATATATAAACTTTTGAACTGACGGTGGTTTTGGGGTCTGGGGGATGTGAAACGCGAAATTATGTCGAAATTTTCCGGAAGTCGAAACATGGGACCCATTGCAATAGTTAGCTTTCTAATGAAATCTACCTAAAACCACCATAGATTCTGTCCCCAGACCATAAATGATCATCTCAGGCACACAGTAGCAGCCCAGCTGCCTCCGTTATCCTCCCAACCCAATGACCTTTCTCCCCAAAAACCCCCCCTCCTCATCTTCCCCTTACGCGTCACCGATTCCCCGCGGCGAGACCACACATCTTACGAGTCACAGCCTTCACAGCGATTCCAACAGTGACCTCCATACAGACCACATTGAACCAGGTAACAAATTGAATCGGTTTGGTCGTTCATGCCGTACTTATTCAGCATATTTATTTTTCCTTTCTTTTATTTTTCTTCCACCGGGAAGCTTATATTTTCCATATGTATAGTTAATTTATTTTCTTTCACAGTTAACTCCACAGACAGACTATAGTCATCGGCCCATTCCCCTTCCTCTCAACTTTCAACGGGCGTAAGTCAATTTGCATTCAGTCAGCATAATGGTTTACGGATTTTTAAATAATTTTTTTAAAATTTTAGAATATAATTATTCTAATTTGCTTTTTCTTTTTTGGATAGACTCAGTGCAAGGAGAACATACGAATCTCTTCTAAACTATCCAATTAGAAGAAGCCTCAGTCATACTTTTCGCATGGGACAAACCCATTAGATTACATCACATAGTGTCAACAGCCACTATTAACATGACACAATGATTTCCACAGGGCAAGGAGAACATACGAATCTCTTCTAAGCTATCCAATTAGAAGAAGTCTCCGTCATAATTTTCGCATGGGACAAACCTATTAGATTACATCACATAGTGTCAACAGCCACTATTAACATGATGCAACGATTTCCACAGCACAACTTAAAAGTTAAAAACAAAACTGTTCACAAACATCCTCATGTGGCCAATCGTTCCAATGGACAACCTTGTTACATAATGACGCAACAAACATCAGTTCATTTTTCAAGAGTGTTTTAATGTATTTTAACATGTGTTGTTTTCAGTGTATTCAAATATGTTTCCATGTCCAGTAAGTATATGGTTGATGTAGTTAGATTCATGATTGATTGTGCTGAAGTAGGACTTTTAGCTGGTCCGAAACATGTACCCGACATAGATATTTTATAATATATAAGTATTGATTGACGGAGTCTTCCTCAAAAATTGGTAGATTAGCTCATTGTCAATACGGACCTAATGTATTCCAGTATGGAGTTGAATGAAGCAGAGGAGTCAACATCTATTACTACATCATCTCCCAGAGTTACCAAATGATCTAATTGAATAGGCGGAATCGTATACGTTTAGTTAACAATCTTAACACTAACCTAACCTTGGGCTAACGCCCCAGACGCCCTTACTTGTGGTACAAGCAGTAATTTGCATCCAGACAATCTTCTAACTAGGTAGTGGTGGTGCAATGCATCACGTATCACTCTCTTTTAACATTTCTTAAGTACAGAAACTAACCAAATTACCTGTAGTTATGGTCAGGAAAAAATCTGGAGATGATTTAGTAATAGATGTTTACTCCTCTGCTGCCTATAACCCATCCGCTATCCCTAATAGGATCACGACTTATGACACTCCAGCTGGGTCCGCCAATTTCGACATTAATTATGCACTAGCAGGGCGAATAGAGTAATAAGTGGTGGAACTCCGGTAGTTGACAGTTTCCACCGCTAGATGGTACTCGAGTTCTTTGGCCTGGACGTGCAGGTGGACGGCCTTTCCGGCTCGTTGTTTATTAAAAGTATTGCACTAAATACAAAGCAAGTTATGAATAACAGAAAGAAATCTTTAAGAAAATACAAACATATTAAAATACTATCCAGAACACACTAAAATTCATTTCTACTTAAGAAGAGTAGAGCTTTCATCTAACCGAAGAGACGTTCATTATTTTTCTCTCTGATTTTGAAGACGATCTGGATCTCGGTTCCCTGGACATTTCTTTCGTCCGGAAAATGAACCGGTATTTAATGTAATGAAACACTGTCCTAGGGAAATACAATAACAGGTGGCCTCTGAGCAGCACACATTTCGGAACACAGGAAGTTCACAGATCATATCCAGACAATCTGAAAATATATCGCCCCACAACGTGCCTTCTTGCTCCAACTTTGCCTCCACTACTGCTTCTATACATTTCGTCATGTGAAAAAAGATAAGCACGGGTATTTAAAAAATGTAGATTCACTTCCGCCAAAGTCTCGCAGCTTGGTGAGGATACATACTGTACATCACTAAAAGCATTAAATGTTTCGGAATCACTTTCCAATGACCTAATGCAGGAAATGCATTTCAAAATCTTTTCTTCTGTGTGAATCAGGTAACCACACAAATAATAAACAACGTTATCGCCTGTTCTCTCAGAACTGCCATCATTAACAGACAGGTTTATGGGATCCAGTACGGGTTCAGTGACTGTTAGGGTACGGTGATCGTTTCATTCATCTGCTGACAAGCATGCCACGGTGGGCGAGTGGTTATCGGGTCGGACTGCCAACCCCAAGCTTGCAGGTTCGCTCCTGGCTGTGGTAAGTGATTTTAGAAAGGCGTCAAAAATCACGATTCGCATGTCATACGATGTTGGCATGTTAAAGAACCCATTTGAATTTAGTAGGCAGTGTTAATAATGGTAAAATTAAACTCGGGATTTTCCGCCAACACCAAGTTTCTCATTTGTCTACTAGAAAGCGCTATAGTTTCAAGGAGCTTAGATATCTAACCTCCTTGACTTTCATAGCGCTGCAAGGAGCAATAAAATTCGACATGCAAGTTGCCCTCTGGGCGTCAATTAACAAAGCTTGCACCCGAGGTCATATGATATTATCTGCTGACATATTATCCTTCACCTATCTGCTCTTACCCATTTTATTTCTCGCCATTGGCCGTATTCATCAAAGGAAAATGAAATCTACCTAAAAGCTTATTGTCAATTACGCCCTCACAATTAGCGGTTGAACTGTACATTGCGACACAGCCGCGTCTAGGGAGTTCTTAGGGATATCAGTGATGTCACGGCTGACGTATTGCTAACGGTAAGGCTATTGGTTGCTTGGAGTTGTTTGTCAGCTGATTACTACGTCAGTTCCGTGGTCAGTTGGCCGCGGGAATTTGCTGGAGTCTCTTCGCCATTTTTGTATCGTCACTCGTTAGCGTTTTCTAAACGTAATATTAAAATAAATATTCCCGTGTATAACCTATAGAACAAGATTTTGATATTAGCAGTGTCGTGTGCTCGATTGTGTTGACGATTTGTATTAAAATTGTTGAATTCCTGAAGTTGTTGCATTCAAATAAATTCCGTTACTTGTGGTCGAAAATTAGTGCTTCTCTTGTACATGTGGAATAATACAGCATTTGGGATATATCGGTGAGTTTTTTACGTTGTTCATATATTTATTTAGGTTGTTGCATTTAATAGGAAAGTTGCACTGTACTCTTCTAAAGCCATAGACAATGCCATTTCTAAACAATAATATTATGTCAGGAACGGTGTTGGAGAATACGCCGCTTAAAATAGTAATGGATGGGTAAAATTTAGACAAATTGGCATTTACATGAACACCTGCAAAATAGATATGACAATGTTTTGTATTAGACCTATCACCTATCGGCCTATAGGTCTTGTTTTTGACGTTTCATATAGTATGTCTGTGAGGCTTTATTAAACAGTGTGTTAAGGATTGTGATTTCTAATTGAAATACAAGCATTTGCAGACAATATTGGAAAACAAAAATACCAACCTAGTGGGGGGGGGGGGCTATGCCCCCCCAGCAAAAACAACATTATTGACCACAATGTTTTATAATGGCATTGTGTTTGTGTATTTGCAGCCAAGTTTGGAAAAAAAAAACGAAACTACACAATAACATTATTGACCACAATGTTTTATAAAAATATTACAATGTGCCAGCAGCTAGGTTAATGTTTTGATGCCAACCGGCGATTATTACAGACCGCGATCGTTTGAGGATGACTATATTATAAAAACAAATTGGCTGCTTTTGTGATGTTATCAACCACTTGACGAAATGCTTCTCTGTCAAGATTATGGGAAAAGCCTTGGTTATAGGCTATTTTGGGTGGTGACAACTCAATAATAGAAATGAGCATTAAAAAACCTTCGAAACGTATTGTGTTTCGTCATATGTAATTTATTAATTGGCCTACCTCAATTTGGCACGCCGTACATACGAAAATATTTTAATTTAAGGTAACATTTATGACATATTATTAAAATTCCGTTTCGGGATCTGTAATTCGCCTATATAGTTTAATTACAGATGACGTTACGCGTCGTAATTAATTTAATTTTATATTTATAAGACATTGTATCGAAAGCCGTAATTAACCTACAGTATATAGCTCAATTAAAGATTTTGATACAATGTTTTATTAATATGAAATTATTACGATGTGCATCGTCATCTGTAATTGATCTATAAAGGTACAACAAACAAAAGAACCCTCGGCTACTTCGGTTCGCGCAGCTCACATCGGCTCGTCACGATCTCCCCCGACAATCTCTACTTAGTATAAAACAGAGCCCCGATTCTTGGATGTCACAGGTAATCTCGAGAACCACTGGATGGATTTTGATGCGGTTTTCACCATTCTGTAAAGTATTTCTCGAGGAAACTTTCTGTAGAAAATAACTTATTTATGATCAAAGGAAGCCAAGCAGTAACGATTTCAGTGAAAAGGTCGGGAAAAGAACGTGGCGTCAGTGCGCTTCTTAAGCTTACGCTGGGCAAACCGTTAAAAATATCAGTATACTATGAGCGTAAGAATTGTTCAGCATGAAAAGTTCTACAGAAAAGTCCGCGAGAGCATATCTCTATCTTCAATACATCGCCCACTATAAGTGTTTTTAGACTGGATAGAAGTGGTCTTTGTGTTCCATGCACCTCACCATTCTTAAATTACGTCTGACAAGAATCCGTTGCACATGCTATCTCCATGATAATATAATTAATAGCCCAGTCAGTGATTTTCACCCATCATGCCGAGACGTAAAACGGATATACAGTAGGTCGTAGTTCATCGACATCGAAAAAAAAAAGCGCTTATCACGTAAAGCATTCGTAACTGTTCCCGAGCGCGGCTGGCTGTCAATCGCCATCACATACCATATCGTAAGTACCTGCAGCCAGCTGTTCGATTCATTAATGCTGCAAACGCAATGCTATTAAAAGAACGAGAGTAAATGTAAAGTGACCGAAAGTATTAAGCGCGGAGTTAAATGAAAATACAGTATTTATGATTTCCTAGTTGTAAACTATGTTTTAAAGAAATATACTGTTCCAATAAGCGTACCCACACAGAGGCTATAATATCAACAACACGAAATAATGCATCAGGTGTAGGACACTGCAGACGACCCTTGGCCATAGACGTTTTCCCTTCCGCTATTATACGCTTCACGAATGACTTTGAAACGCCCGTTGCTTTACTTGTTGAAGCCACAACATTATAATTGAGTTTATGAACGGTTTTCTGTTCTCGTAGGTGAGCAGTTACGTTATAGACTATTTCTCTACATTGTCCCCTTAATGGTCGTCCAGATTTGCTACCATACTTCGAAGTAGAAGCCATAACGAAACTCAAATGATACTATTACTAGAATAGCATGGTACACAACACTATATACACAAACACATTAACAAATAAAGTACACGCTATACGACAAGGGATTATAGGACTACAATAAAGAAAACGTATATAATACTGAGAAAATAATAAGAGAGCGAATATGGATTGGCCTCGAAGCTCTTGTCAGCGTATCTCCGCAGTGTGCTCGGTAAGGCGGCCAGACAGCATGTGACCCCCTCTACCGCTCCTCTGTGACGTCGCACATCAACTCAAGAGTGAATGCGCGGGGAAGTGAGCTTTGCGCAGGTTCTTTTGAATGTTGCCACCTTATACATAGGCCAATTATAGATTTCGATGCGTACAATTAAAAATATCAACTGAAATTACGATGTGTATCGGAATCTGTAATTGACATATATAGGCCAATTACAGAATTCGATGCGGAAATTGTAAAGTATAACGTTAAATTGCGAAATTTTATTCCGCATCAGAATCGTTAATTGAGCTATATAAGTAAATTATAGATTTCGATGCAATGTTTTTATTTACGAAATGAAAATAATTATGTGTATCGGAATCTGTAATTGATCTACTTAGGCCAATTATATATTTCGATACGGAAATTTTAAATATATGACCTGAATTAGCGAATTTTTTTTATATATCGGAATCTTTGATTGAACTATATAGCTCAATTATAGATTTCGATTCATTGGTCGATTTGACCGTTTTTGTGTTTCCCCACCCAAAAAACTCCTATTACCCAGGCTTTTCCTGTATATATGACGTAAATTTGCGAATTTTTTAAATGTATCGGAATCTTTAATTGAACCATATAGCTCAATTATAGATTTCGATTCATTGGTCGATTTGACGTTTTTTGTGTTTCCCCACCCAAAAAACTCCTATTACCCAGGCTTTTCCCGTATATGACGGGAATTTGCGAATTTTTTTAATGTATCGGAATCTTGAATTGAACTATATAGCTCAATTATAGATTTCGATTCATTGGTCGATTTGACTTTTTTTTTTGTGTTTCCCCACCCAAAAACACCCTATTACCCAGGCTTTTCCCGTAAGCTTGCCAGAGGAGTATTTCGTGACGTCGTTGATGACGTCACAGAAGCCGTCATTTTGTTTTAGGGGAATTTCATACACGGCCGTATCGCAATGTATAGTAGTCCCCAATTAGCTTGAGAAGAAAGGACTCATTTAACTGGTATGTAGGCTACTGTATATTAACTGAAGCAAATGGAGGTGAAAAAGGCCGGTAGAAGTAGGATGATCGTCACAGCTTAAACCTTGTGTAAGTCCAAAATGCCTCTCAGCATGGTCTTGATCTAATTTTGCAGTTAAAGCGTACTTGTATTGTAAGTACAATTTGCGCGAGGTAATGTATCACTGCTCGACTGCCGACATCTGCTGAGACACATGCTCGGCGCAGGGGGTTGAAATTTATAACTACTTCATCTTAACCATTGAATCATATGCATACCTGCCAACCTATCAAACTGAAAAATCGGGAGATTTTGAAGACTGGCGATGTATAATCTTCGCCAAATTACCGAGGAAACGACGAAATCACTCAGATCAAAAAATCACAATAGCCTACCGGCATATTAATGCCAACAACTAAGTTATACACAAATGATTTCACATGTTCAACAGATACAATATTTCGCAGCCTACAACTACCTCTCACCCTCAGACTTATGAAAACATCTAGGAACATTCGCTGAATTAACCAACGACTATTTCAAAAGAAGAGGTACAGTATTTAAATCCAACTAAGTGGTACGAATAGATATGGAGATTTATCTATAAATTATCGATACGAAGCGAAACTGCGGTAGCGAAACACACTACACGTAAAATCGATCTGTTCTATTGATGACTGGAGTTTGTCATCTCGCACTTTAGTCCGAAATTACGGGCGACATTTTTGAAAAATCGGGAGATTAAATACGTTAAGCGGGAGGGCGGGAGAAGTGGTGCAAAATCGGGAGTTTCCCGCCTAAATTGTGAGAGTTGGCAAGTATGAATATGGAAGTTCCATTACCTATTACATTATTCGCCCTGGCACTAGTACAGTACTGCCAACCCCGCACATACGGTACTGCTTTGTACATGCGCAGTACCGTGAAACAAAATAGCGCCGAGTTCACTTGACAGTGTGCCAAGTTTGAACCAGTTCGCAATGGATTAGGCAAGCTGTCCCATACTATAAGTAATTTCGGTAGCGGTGCATCTTAGACCATCCTTTGTATAAAAATTTTTAAAAACTGAAATTACCTGATTTAATAGTCGGGAGGATATCAGGAGAGGATTGAGTAATAGATGTTCACTGCTCCGCTGTCAGACCCACCATCCTGCCCAAATAGCAACACGACATATAGCTGAAATCGAAGTTCTGGCCACCATCTTTCTCACCGAGTCAGTAATGCCAACCCCACGCGTTTGGTACTATTTCGCACTTGATTTATGAAATCACTATAATCAGTCAAAACTGATCTCAATTACAGTGTTTATTTATGTATTTATAATGTTTTACATACAAAAACAGACCTAACCTGGGGCTTACGCCCCAGACCCCCTTGGTTATGGTACTAGCAGTAATTTTTCGCAAAATTAATTTTCGACCAGGCAGTACCTAACCTAGGCTAGTAGCGGACATAAATTCTATCTTATTAATGTTTTACATACAAAAACAGACCTAACCTGGGGCTTACGCCCCAGACTCCCTTGCTTGTGGTACTAGCAGTAATTTTCCGCAAGACAGTGCTTAACTTAGTAGTGAAGGCGTGTGGTGAATTTCTTTATTCAAGTTGGTAACGTAGTCACGTGATCGACTTTTGGGTGTCACATGACTGTTCAAGATGGCGTCCGTAAGTGACTTAAAATGCTTTATATCCGTGAAATAACAAATATTGCGGTGCAGCAGTGGCTATTGAGTATGAAGAGATTGTGAAACGGCTCCCAAGAAACTCCCGGAAAGGTATGTATATCATAAATGCCATATTTTCAATAAGCTAAGGTGTTAAAAGTGAAGAAAAGGGAGGATGGTCTAAGATGCACTTTAAATGTAATTTCAATCGGCATTGATTGAAAGGAGTGTTTCTCGTTTTGTTTTCACCTTTTTGAATGTGTGTTTCTTAGTTTCTCCCCACTGTAATGTTTAGTGTTCTTTCAATAATAATTTTCATCGAAACCAATACTGTCCTACATACTAAACAAACCTATACTGGGGCTCATGCCCCAGACCCCCTTGCTTGTAATAAATCAGTTATTTTTGTCCCGACAGATATCTAACCAAGTAGCGACCAATGATTTCATCCCGACAATCATCTAACCAAGCAACCAATGGATTAATCCAGACAGTATTCCAACCCAGTAGTGACCAATGGATGTCCCAATACAAATACACAAAACCCCAATTCTTTTCTCACATACTTACGTTACGTGTGTCGTCTGCTGAATTTTGTATCGGACATGTGTGCAATTACTGACGTCAATGTGTGCGCCTCATTGCGAGCGCTCGCTGCAGCAGTTTCACATACAAAATACGCTGACAAACACGAATGTGATTGTTAAATAAACAATGAATAAAAACACATCTTTACGAGATTTAGCACATATATCCCATGCAGTCGGTTCAGAAGTAATCAAAGTTAGTAGTTACAATTGATAATGTTCCCCCAAAAGACGAAATAAGGTATGAAAATGATAGTCAAAATGCACACGAAAAGGAAAAGTGTAATACAACGTGCACAATGGTTTCGTCCAGACAGTTTTCTAACCAAGTAGCAAACAATGTCATTATGTCACCCAACCATAGTAGGCTAGATCAGTAATTTTCGTCCAGATAGGCCTAGTCAGCAATCCAGTCTGTCAAGAGCTAGGCAAGAGCTATGAGATGTTGGTATTCTACAAAATTTTTCATCAGTGAAGCATGGGCAGTGCGTATCCTGTGTGCAGGCGTAGTCGAGTATTTTATGGACTATCGATCGTTAGGTCATGCGTCAACAAATGGGAATGTCAATGTCACCCAGAATATAAAACTCTGTATGAAAACGTACAACATCGAAGTACAAGTGTATAAAGGATGTTCTGGTCTCCTCCAGAATCAAGATTTGGATTGAATAAAATAAATTGGGCACAATTGGTGTACTTTCATAGGGCCACACTGCAACACAAAAAAAAAAAAATCCTACTATGACAGAGTAAGGTCTCAAAAGTACTCGATGCGCACTAGTAAAAACAATCTTGTAGGCCTGTAGGGTCATTTTGTAACGGTGTGCCATACAGACACCGTAGCCACGGCGTAATCGTCGAGAAACAAATAATGCACTTACCTTTTTATTACGTTGGGGTGGGGTTCGTAAAAGTCCTTCCGAAACGGTTGAAGACTGGCCATATCCCATCTTGGTCTACGCAGTCTTTCACCAGGTTGCTTTCCTTTCAGACTATTTCCTCCAAAACCACCCATTCCACCGCCACCACCTCCAAAACCGCGTCCACCGCCGCCGCCAAAACCGCCACCGCGGCGACGATCTCCAGACCGCCCTCTATCACGACTTTGGTTGCCGCGATCACGATGCCTAAAATAAACACAATTCAATGCAAAGAAACTGGTTTAATAATGAACTTCGGTATATATTACAAATTATATGATAACGTAACAACTTACATATTTGATAGGGAATTCACAGTCCAGTGACCGACGAAATAGTCAGCGTATTTAACCGAACGCAGGACTGCAAGTAAAACACATACAAATCATTGATTTAATTTATGATACAACACATAAAAGACACTATCAGACCCCTTTACAATAAGCTAATCGCATCCAGGACATGTACATACTGTATAACAACGGAACTTACCAACGCTGACAAGTGGAAAATTGCCAAAATGGACGCTTCCACGATGACGTCAGACGGACCTGTTATATTCTTCTGAAGCATAAAACTGCATACAGCGCTCACAACGGAATGAAATGTAGTCATTGTAATGAAGCATGTTTTTGTCAACGACAGCGTTTTAGGCATTGCATCCGTAACCAAGTCTGGCAGGACTGGACTACTGTCGACCAAAGTATTATGTGCACTCGAGTTTGAAGGTTGTTTGTGAAGTAACCAATGGACCTACTTAAAATCCAATAACATCATCATTTTCGTCGTTCTATTTTACGTTAGGTCATGTAGGTTTGGAAATTTCAATATATATTTTAATATTTTTTATCGCAGTTGGAACACAAAAAATGCACGTTTTTAAGAGTGTTTCAACCATGCGTCACATTTAAGAATTATTAACTCAAAAACCCGTTATCAGATAGAATCCAAATTTTAACACAATAAACATTGGAATGTTGTATAACTGGTTTATTAATTTCAAAATTGTGTGTGTCCAAGAAACAAAGTTGTTGTCATTTTTGTAAGGTAACTTTTTTTTCGGCTCGGGGTGGTTGGAAAATATAGCTCTTGGTTGCATTGTAATCCTTATACATCGAAACGTTATGCTGTATGACTGTGAAATACGTAAATTAATTCACTCATTTTATATCGGTTTGTATTTATACAGGGAAATAACACATGTTTCACCAGCTAGCCGCTCCGGGAACAGCTGTACAGCGTTGCCGAAATGGTGCCTACACGCATCATGGCGCGTCTCGCTCGGAAGTGATGGCTCCATCTCAGCAACGCTGTACAGCTTTTCTCGGAGCGGCTGGCTGGAGAACCATGTGTTATTTCCTCGTAAAAATACAAACCGATATAAAATAAGTGAATTAATTTACGTATTTCACAGTCATACAGCATAACTTTTTGATATATAATGATTACAACGCAACCAAGAACTACATTTTCCAACCACCCTGAGCCGAGAAAAAGTTACCTTACAACAATGATAACAACTTTGTTTCTTGGACACACAAAATTGTGAAATTAATAGACCAGTTATACAACATTCCAATGTATATTGTGTTAAAATTTGGATTCGATCTGATGACGGGCTTTTGAGATAATAATTCTTAAATGTGACGCATGGTTGAAACACCCTTAAAAACGGGCACTTTTTGTGTTCCAACTGCGATAACAAATATTAAAATATAAATTTAAAAATCCAAACCTACATTACCTAACGTAAAATAGAACGACGAAAATGTTGATGGTATTGGATTTCATGTAGGTCTATTGGTTACATAGCAAACAACCTTCAAACTCGAGTACACATAATACTTTGGTCGACAGTAGGTACCATAGGGACCGCGACTGAGTTATCAAAAATCAACTCAATGTCGAAATTCTCACGAACACAGGTTCAGCTCCTGGGGAGACATGCTAGCTAAATTCAGGACCCACCCCAATGCCGACACCCGTTCAGTATGGCCACTCGCGCGCCACTTCACTCGTGAAACGTTACAGTTACCGACCCTTCAAACACCGACACGGCCGGCCTGTGACAAACTAGAGGCCCTAGCGAACTCATTAGAGGAAGCCTTCACCCCAATTGAAAACCCCTCTAGTTGGTTGGTTTCTCAGTTTAGGAGCTGCGACAACGCGGTCATGTAGACCCGTGTACTTTGGGTGTGTGTAGAATCTGTCTGATAACCGGTGTTAATTGTGATGACTGTCTTAGTGTGTGTTATCAGTTTTTAATTCAAGCAAGGACTGCAGACATTGAATTTCAAGTAGTTCCTACTTTTGCCGCCAAACGCCACCGTCAACGACTACTAGTTCAGAACTAGGTTACTAGACGCCACCGCAGTCGGCTCCTGGTGACAAACGTTAGTTAGTTATTGTTTTAAGGGGCGGAACTACGAGGTCATCTGCCCCTAAAACGAACGTTGAAACCTAAGAGCGTTGTTGAAATTTTAACCTATAATTTAGCTTCACACAGGTGTAATTAGTGGAAGGTTCTTTAACATGCCGTAAATCTATGGTATGGGACCGCCGGCTTTACTTCCCCTCCGAAGGAAAGCATACTGAGGGATTTACGCACAGGATAAATGCAAAGGTCAGTGAATACATGGCCAATGAAACAAGACCGGAAGTCCGAAAACCTAACAAACATGAAGTAAAGTGGATTATCCAGCACCTCACCAGCAAGAAAGCCCCGGGCCCAGACGACCCACAGAATGTAATTCTGAAATAGCTGACTGATATGGCCCTCCAAATACTAACTCGCATCTATAATGCTATGCTCGCACTCCAACACTATCTTGAACAATGGAAGAGAGCTAAGATACTAGTATTTGGAAAACCGGGCAAAAACAAAACAAACCCGGGCAACTACCGCCCAATAAGCCAGCTTGAATGACTAGGAAAAGTGTTTGAAAATATACTCCTAAAAAGAGAAAAATAGCACACGTCAAGGCCAATGAACAGCTCAGGAACGAGCGATTCGGGTTCCGTAACCGCCACTCCTCGACGCTGCAACGTATGCGGCTCGTAGAACGCGCCACCATAGGGCTAAACCAAAAACGTTACACAGGAGCGGTATTTCTAGATATACAAAAGGCATTCGACAAAGTGTGGCACAACGGTCTATTCGCCAAACTGATAGACTACAATTTTCACCCAGCCTACACACGCCTTATTAAATCGTACCTAGAAAACCGCAAGTTCCAGGTTGATATACTTACCGTTCAGTCCACTACAAGACAGATCAGAGCAGGTGTCCCACAGGGCAGTATAATTGCTCCTGTGCTGTTCAATTTGTATATCAATGATATGCCAGCGCCAGACGGAGGGCTAACAGCTTTGCACCTCTATGCTGACGACTCGGCCATAACATCCCAACACACCACAGATTACCTACAACACACAAGGTTAAACTGCATCCGAAAAAGACTTCAGGACTCACTAAGGGCCCTGGAACCCTGTCTCAGAGACTGGCGGATAAAAGTCAATGTTGACAAGAGCCATGCGGTGCTTTTCACTAAGAAAGTATGATTCACTCACCGTCCGGACTCAATCCAGCCACTCACACTCTTCGCCCGACCCATCCCATGGACGAGCACAGGTAAGTACCTAGGCGTAACCCTAGACAAGAAACTGACCATGCTCCACCATGTCAAGACACTTCAACAGAAGGCCCACAAATGGATGCAGCAGCTATATCCAATCATCAATAGGAAGAGCCCTCTTGATAAAACGCTGGGCGTAAACATGTATAAGGCCCTTATTCGGTCCATAATTACATACGCCTACCCCGCATGGTGCTATACAGCCAAGACGAATTTCAACCAACTGCAGATCATCCAAAATAAATGCATGCGGTTAGCTCAAAAGCTTCCGCGCGACACACCGACACGGGAGCTGGAGCGCATAACCAACACACCAAGTATACGAGCATTTGTAGGCCAACTCGCACTCAAATCATACCGCACTAGGCGCTATTCGGCCAACTCACTCGTGAGAGCCCTAGGGCGTCACGACGTTGGCCGCAATAGCAAATACCCAACCCCACGACACATCCTCTTCAGGTGAAGTCCGTGAAGGTGGTGCCAAGAGTAGCGCACTGCTGCCCAACCCAGGGACACACAACTGTTGTCACCTCCCACACATCCTCTGGAAGCCCTTGGCCAACGGCACCGTCTCAATCAAGGCGGCCACACGCGCTCCGCCCGCTGCACTCATGAATTGTATGTATATATGTACTAAACATTATTTGTATGCGTGTATGTCTGCTTGTTTGTTTCAGTTTTCTGCTTTTATGTTTCAGTTGTATGATTGTCTGTTTCAGCCTTAGGTTAGAAAAAAAACCTGCCCCTGCATGCCAAGGAGCAGGCTACTAATCTAATCTTTAAGTTCTAGGACGAGTGTGTGCAGCAGCGGAGTGTCGATGACAACGATCTGCTATGTCAAGGAAATGAGAGAAGAAGCCCCTGCTTGCAGGCGTGGCTCCCCTCCCCGGAACACGGAGACTTGGTTCTTGGACCTCACTTAACTGTTTTACTGTAGTTGAAATTCTGTGGTGGTAATACCGGTATGTAAAAGAAATGGAAACATAAACTAAACGTCTATGGGTTAAACTATGGGTCGCCATGTGACAGGAAAGATACGAGTAAAATCTTGGTGAACGAGCTGAAGTACGAAGACTTGAAAAATTATATTATTATTTAATTTTTAATAATTATGGTGAAATTAATGATGGTAACGTTCTTAACAACCACTGCCCGAGCAAATAAAATTGAAACATACGAAGTAAAAAACTGTGCGTTAATTGAGATTCGATCCCTGGACCTTTCGGTCCAGAGTAGAGCGCTCTACTCGTTCGGCCAACTAAGCAAAGCTCATGGCGGTTGGTTACGTGTATTACGGACTTGTAAGGATAAAGTGCTTACTTACATTCGCTTGTAATACCATAAGTGAAATTAACGAATTATATTATAACATAAGTCGCCTCCATAGCGTAGCGGTCAGCATGCTTAGCTGCCGCCCCGGAGGTCCTGGGTTCGATTCCCGGCTCTGCCACGAAATTTGGAAAGTGGTATGAGGACTGGAACGGGGTCTACTCAGCCTCGGGTGGTCCAAATGAGTAGAGGGGGTTCGATTCCCACCTCAGCCATCCTCGAAGTGGTTTTCCGTGGTTTCCCACTTCGTCTTCGGGCAAATGCCGGGATGGTACCTACTGTAAGGCCACGGCCGCCTCCTTCCCTCTTCCTAGCCTATCCATCCCAATCTTCCATCCCTTCCCATCCCTCATGAGGCCCCTGTTCACTTTGCAGGTGAGGCCGCCTGGGCGAAGTGCTGATCACACCTCCCCAGTTGTATCCATCCCGACCAGATTTTCCATGCTCCAGGACACTGCCCATAGAGGCGGTAGTAGTGAGTTCCCTCGCTGAGTCCGTGGGAACCACTAACCTAGAGGGTAAATTGACTAAATGAAAAAAAAAATAACATAAAACACACTACTATTCACGGCTTATTTCAGCCTATTAACTATTTAATTCCTCTTTATGTCCTGAAATGTGCGTCCTTTATGTGCAGCGCTTATAGTCTCGGCTATTTTATATACACTTTCTATCTATTATTTATGTTTTACATTGTACACCATTCGTTATGTAACATATTATGTAACATTAAATGCCTTTCACACTTTAGGGGCAGATGACCTCGTAGTTCCACCCCTTAAAACAACAATAACTAACACTCTGATATGAGCATCTTTGTTGTGGTAATATTCCAGCCATTTTGGTTTGAAACTTTTATCCTTAGATCATAAATACAATAGATGGCTGATGACGTCACATTGGTGAAACCAACATCTCGATCAGCTGACTAAAGGGAACTGCGGATAGTGTGGAGCACTGAAATACTACACGTGATGATAGAATTGGGCTATTCTATTCTATTCCTTACCGTACTAAGCCAGAATGGTGTATAACTATGCAGCGTATGGATGTAAGGAGACATTTAGAAAAGGATCGGGCATTTCTTTCCATAGATAGGCCTAAGTTAATTCATTGTAAAATAACCCTAAAATTCTTGACTTTACTGCTTGCATTTCTTTACGTTTCCTCTTAACTCCGAAACATGAAAGAAAAATAATTTAACATGTAAATTTATTACAAATTATTCAAATTTACCCTATCCCTTACTCCACTGAACAGGCCTATAAAGCAAAATTAGGACCATCACAACATCAAAGAACCTTCCTTTTCAATCATGTTCAGTGTAAAATTGCAGGTTATGCTACTGATGTAACGTAGTCTTCGATAATAAATAAGCTGAGGTAATATTTGTCATCTTATTAAACGCATGTACAGTGCGTTTGGTTGACGAAATTTTCAGATTCTTCTGAAATGTATGCAGTCCTAAATTAGTCAATTCTTCGTAGAATTTCAAAGTTCTGAGTTATCTTTGCGAAGGTTTCTATGATTCATGGAAAATGGAATTTAAAGGAAACAGTTCATTGCTTGTAATGCTTTCCTTTGCAGCAAATGTAATGCATAGTTATTAAAAAGCAACGCTTACTAAATCAATAGACTTCCTTATTTCCATATGCCCATGTTTTGTTCACATTCATAAAATACTGAAGTGGAAGGTAACGCTGAATAAGAACTAATCGTATGATAAAATTTTGTTAAGTAATTTAGGTACTGAAATTAGCCAAAATACATTTTCTAATGATGAAAAATAAATTAGGAAATAATGTAGTAATAGATTGAACTTGTTTGGAGCTTTCGGGCGTACAATCAAAAATGACCAGCTACACGAATACATTTCTGTTCAAAAATCAGTAGGCCTAGGCCTAATTCAGAGTTGGATTTATTATTAATTATTTACAACAGGGGATCCAGAATGTATGAATATTACGGATCACGACAACCACTTTTTACACAAACACAATTCTGTTCAAAAATCAGTAGGCCTAGGCCTAATTCAGAATTGAATTTATTAATTATTCACAAATGAATATTACGGAACACGACAGCCACTTTTAACACAAACACAATTCTGTTCAAAAATCAGTAGGTCTAATCCAGAATTGGATTTGTTATAAATTATGAATATGCATGAATATTACGGAACACGACAGCCACTTTTAACACCAAACATGTTACATTCTTAACCTTTGCTACCTTCCGGTAAGTAAAGAAACATGCGATGCTTTTCCCAATGTCGTGTAGATTAGGAAAATGTGTGTTTAAACCCTCATTAAAAATCATTTCCCCACCTACGCCTATCACCTTCCATTACGAGTTCCTCTGTTTACCCTTTAGTCAGCTGATCGAGATGTTGGTTTCACGTCACAGTACATGCGCAGTGCAGCAATGCGCACTTTACTGTATTTATGCTCGAAGCTTTTATCAAAGATAGCATGATGTTCATACATTTTGTGCCGTAATTACGTCACTTTTTACTCTTACTGCTCTGTTTAGTCGATGGTCTCTAGGACTCTACCTGCAGTGAAGATATCAGGTCTCTGTTTTGCCGCTAGAGAGCTGCACCACGGTAAGAAGTTGATTGTAACCTTGGGTCTGCTATATGTATCTTTTGCGCATGACCAGTCTTCCTGATATTTTGACGTCTATTGCTGTTTTGTTTTTCTTTGATGTCTGTTGTGTTTCTTAACTATGCACGACAGTCAGCTGTAAGGTGGACAGAAAAAGATCGACGGAGCCATTGCTAAGTTCTGTCTTCTTATGAAGTTATTCGAGTAATATAAAGATTTTAATGGCTATTACTTCGATGATAATGAGACCTATATAATTGATAGTTGGATAACTGTCGTGAAATGTATGCTGGTCTACATAAGTCTTTCTACGTACGACAGTCAGCTGGGATGTGAATAGAGAACGATCGACGGAGCCATTACTATGTTCTGTCTTATAATGAAGTTATTCTTGTAATTAAAAGATTTTAATGGCTATTCCTTCGATGATAATGAGACCTATATGATTGATAGTTGGGTAACTGTCGTGAAATGTATATTGGATTACATAAGTTTTTCTCCGTGCGAAGGCAAGTACCGGGAACGTGAACTATTTCCACATCTTCCTGTTTTGTTAAATCTAATCTCGTTGTTAATGTTATTGTAGATGTAATGTTAAGAAATGACAATAGAAGTTGTTCATTTAAGGAACGCAAATGTATCATTTCCATGTCTAAACTTAGTACTGTGGTCACGGAATACTATTCTGGGTATGTTTTTATGGGCCTGGTCATTCCAATTAAGGGGGTATTCCTGCGTGTCAACTTGTATCATGAGCGTGGTTTCGATTATTTACCACATCTATATTTAATTGAAGTTAACTTGCTGGTTATAGACATGGAAGTGATTAGATATTGAATGAAATTACGTAAAGTGTTTATGATATTTTTATATAATCTCTAATTATTGTATTTTTTGTTTCATGTTATTTTACACCAAAACCAAATGGATAATCGAGCTATGCCTGCCATTTCATATTTGAATAAAAGTGAGGTGGCCTATGAGATATTGATTAGAAATGGATCTCCATCCTATCATCGTGAATTAGATGTCATTGCTTTAAGGAAACTAAAAGGTGTGCCTATTGTCATTCCCTCTCATGACAATATCTGTTGGGATGTAGGTAAGTCTGACATTGTACCCTCTGTTTCTTGCTTATTGGATTCGTTAGGTGGTTTGAATTGTGTTGGAAATCAGTCTGCTTCGCAATTGAATCGTATTAAGTACAGATCCATTCATTGGATTAATAGATTGCACGACTTGATTGAAGTTTGGTCACGAAGTGATAAGATATTTTCTGAAGAGTTATCTAGATTGCGAGCTAAACTTGTTGAGTATTATGACCAAATCTTTGCTGAGGTTTCTGAAGGTGAGAGTAATGATTCTATTGTGTGTGCGAATAGTGGTATTAATAATTGTGATGAAGCGTGTGAAAATAGTGATGGTCTTAATATTATCGAGAATTTAGAACGTGTGTCATTGAGTGCAAATGAAAACATGGTAGATAATTTTGAAAATAGGAATATTTCTGATGTTAATAGTCTGGTAGGGTCGTCAATCAGTTTATCCAGGGGTAGGTCGTGTACAATTAGGCCCGATGTGAACAAGCAAAGCAATTTCATAGAAACATGTATCTCGGTAAATACTTCTGTACCAAATGTTTCTGCGATTAGGACTCCACTTAATCTGAATTATAGCTGTTCTGGTGTTAGCAAGTCTGTGCAGACTGGGAGGAGCCTATTAGATAAAAGTGAAGCGATTGATTGTGATATTTTCAATCCTCTATTGAGAAATTGTGCTTGGTCTCAGAGTAATGTACCGATGAATGCCATGCCTGAGAATGGTTTTAGGTTCCAAAATATTCCCAACCCTGTGAATTTAATTCTAAAAGACTTCCATGTGTGCGATGGCACTGATAGTGACCTATTGGTAAAATTTTTAAGGAAGGTGATAGAATTAAGAGATGCTGCGGTCATGTATGGGTTATCCGAGTTGCAAATATTTAGGATCGTATACCCATGTACGAATGGTTTACTTCGAGACAAGTTACTAGAGTGCATGTCTGCTAATTATTCTTTGGAATATTTTCAATCTGAAGTTTTAAATTATTTTATTTCCCCTCGTCTGTTGTCTGATTTACAAAGGGATTATTTGTTTCGAGTACAACGCATGGACGAAACATTAAGTAATTATTTTATGGACATCAGATGGTATGCTAGGTTATTTGCTGTTGGGTTGTCAGAACAACAAATCGTTACTTCAATGGTGGAGGGAATTAATCCTAATTATAGATTATCGTTAGCTATGAATACCAAACCCAAAAGCTATAAAGAGTTCAACGATATTATCTTCGAAGCAGAGAAAGTTAATAAAGCTAATTTAAGGCGCATGGATGGTCCAGGGAGGTTATGTTCTACTGGTTTTCCCCCTTCTGGAGCTATTGTTGATACTAATTATTTTCAGAAGCGTGAAGAGATGCAGCATGCTCTCAGATATAACCAGCCTGACCAGAGTAGAAATATTTTTCTTAGTAATGATTTTCAGCATAGTAGCAGAGAACTAGTACCAGTTCGTGTGGGGGCGGAGACTCCTCAGTGGCGTAACTTCAAGAGACCCGATAGGGGTAGCAACAAAGGTAGGAGATGTGATCGTTGTGGATCATATGATCATCTACGTCGATGGTGTGATGCCACTGTGAACCATTATTATTGAATTTTGAGTTGTATGATTTGTATCTTCAAAATTGTGTACGACAATTGATTATTCCTCTAGTATGTATGTTTTGTGTGTGCTATTGGTACGTTTTTTGTCTGCACGTGTGATTTTCTAAATTGTATTAGACAGACAAAATCATTTTCTTGTGTGCATGGTATGGGTATTTTGTTACGTGAGTACAATTTTCTAAATTGTACTAGACTGACAAAATCATTTTCTCGTGTGTATGGTATGTGTGGACGTTGAGTGATCGTGTATATTTAGCTTTGTTTTGGTAATTGGGTGGTTTGTTGTTGCTTTTGATGGTAAAATAAGTTTAGGGGTTTATTATATTTAATGGTTTTAAGGTATTCTTAATGTATAACAGAATATATAAATTGGGATCTAGTTAGGATATCATTGGGCATCTTACGATCCTAATATTATCAAGGAACGGGACTTGATTGGGTGATATAAGGTGTTCAAAAATGTGATGGTAGGTATTTACAAAACAATTCCATTTGAGTCTCCAAGTAAGTGTCTAGAGTGCACTTTTAATCGCTTGTTGATTTCGGAATGTAAATACTTACAGGTGATTTGAGGTCATAAGAAGTATGTCGAAAGGTAATTATTGTTGTTGGTCGAAGATAAGGTTAATTTTGATGATGGGTCGACATATTAATAGTGTTTCAGGGTAATTTTATTTTGTGTATGTCGGTGTTCTAATGTGATCCTATTTATATTTTTGGTAGAGTTTCGGGATATTTGTGGGTGGTATCTTGTTGTATGTAAGGTGTGATTTTTGAGGTTATGGATGTAGGAATGTAAGCTTTCTTATGTGATTTTGTTTGTCTGTACGTGTGGTCTGGTTATTAATTTATTGTAGAGTCTTTTGGTTGATCTTGGGATTTGCTTGAGATCTTTCATCGTTTTTTTTTTTTGGATTTGCTAATTTTTCGTTATGTATGTAATTTCCTAAATTTGTGCTGATCTTTAAAATGGACACAACCTTTGTTTATCGTGTGGATGTATGTTTGAGTGTGAGATGTTAGCTTTGAATATTAATTTGGGTGGGATGTTTCGTTTCTTGTTATGGTGTCAAAATAAGGTTAGGTTCCTAGCGATTTTTTGGGGGGTTAACGTATTAATTTAATTTATTGCCGAAAGTATAATCTAGTATTTGTTAAAATACCTTTCAATGAGGTAAGTATTAGTTTAAGAGAATTACTTTACGATCCTTGACATTTTCTGTATGGGATCTAGTTTAGGTGAAAGAAAGTAATTATTAGTTGTAAGTTTAGTGTTTGTTAATATTAAAGGGTAATGTATTTGTGTCATTGTGTTTGAATAGGCGTTTTAACGAGAACTTGGTTATATTCTGGTATTTTCTGGGTAATTTGTGGGTGGTAATTTGTAATTTTGTTGATTGTGTGAAATGGAGGTTATGTGAGTGGTGCTATGAAAGGGTTGTGGGTTTATTTTGTTGGTTTGTGCGTGTCGTCTGATTCTGCTATATTTTTCGTTTTTGGGAATTTGTTCGTTGTTTGGTCGAATTTTATGGGCAATTCATCTTTGTTTTTTTTTCTCTGGTTGGTGTGTGTCTGGTCAGGGTTTCTATGAGTGGAAACAGATGGGCGATGAAGGATTTAACCTGCATTTAGTTAGTTCAGTGAAATTTTTATTATTTTCTTTGGCAAGCAAGCTCATTTTCATTTAGGTCTATATCTGTGTAGGTGGAAAGTATTTGTTTTCTGTTAATAAGAGAGTTCATTTTATTGGGAAATAATGTAGGTATTATGGAAATGATTATTTTGGTTGTTAAAGATGATAAATATTTATTACATTTGAGTACATGACATAAATAAAAATAAAAAAGATTGTAAAACTTAAAACCTTGATTGTAAAAGATGTGGAAATTTTTCCTTTTCTTGGAATTCGATTTTGTCGAAACTCTTGCCAGATTTAATTGAAAGTTTATATATTATGCTTTTTCGAAAATCATTTTATTGTGTGTTAGTTGTAAGATCTTCATTACATGGTACTGTCCCAAGCGAAATTGATTTCAGCCCTATTTGTTTGGAGATTGCTTCTGCGGAGAAGATTCTTTGGTGTATTATGTGAGGCAATCCTGAGCCCAGATGACTAAGCTGTTGCCAATGGATCTGTACGAATGGGAAACTACCTTCGTCTATGTTTGAAGACTTCGAAGATACATTTATATTCTATTTGTACGAGAAAACCTGTATTTGTAATTTTGTACCATTGTAAGACGCGTGATAGTACTAGCAAACGTTCTTGACATTATGTCAAAACCTGGTAACGACATGCTAGTATGATTTGAAATTGGTGGAAGAATGTGAAAAGAATTTATTTGGCATGAAGTGTTCATATTCTAATCTGTTGTGATAAAAAAAAACTTTATTTTGCATGAAGGTTTGCATGTCAGCATGATGTAACTATTCTATTTTCATTGACGTGGTTGTTGAACCAACGTCAAGCTTGTAGAGGGGGAGATTTGTGCCGTAATTACGTCACTTTTTACTCTTACTGCTCTGTTTAGTCGATGGTCTCTAGGACTCTACCTGCAGTGAAGATATCAGTTCTCTGTTTTGCCGCTAGAGAGCTGCACCACGGTAAGAAGTTGATTGTAACCTTGGGTCTGCTATATGTATCTTTTGCGCATGACCAGTCTTCCTGATATTTTGACGTCTATTGCTGTTTTTTTTTTCTTTGATGTCTGTTGTGTTTCTTAACTATGCACGACAGTCAGCTGTAAGGTGGACAGAAAAAGATCGACGGAGCCATTGCTAAGTTCTGTCTTCTTATGAAGTTATTCGAGTAATATAAAGATTTTAATGGCTATTCCTTCGATGATAATGAGACCTATATAATTGATAGTTGGATAACTGTCGTGAAATGTATGCTGGTCTACATAAGTCTTTCTACGTACGACAGTCAGCTGGGATGTGAATAGAGAACGATCGACGGAGCCATTACTAAGTTCTGTCTTATAATGAAGTTATTCTTGTAATTAAAAGATTTTAATGGCTATTCCTTCGATGATAATGAGACCTATATGATTGATAGTTGGGTAACTGTCGTGAAATGTATATAGGATTACATAAGTTTTTCTCCGTGCGAAGGCAAGTACCGGGAACGTGAACTATTTCCACATCTTCCTGTTTTGTTAAATCTAATCTCGTTGTTAATGTTATTGTAAATGTAATGTTAAGAAATGTCAATAGAAGTTGTTCATTTAAGGAACGCAAGTGTATCATTTCCATGTCTAAACTTAGTACTGTGGTCACGGAATACTATTCTGGGTATGTTTTTTATGGGCCTGGTCATTCCAATTAAGGGGGTATTCCTGCGTGTCCCTTTTTTAAAAGAAATTTTATAAAACCACATTTTATAAAAGATTTCCCCATTGCATTGTCATATATTTTATAAAAGATATTTTATCAAAGATCTTTGACAAATTTCTTCGACAGTGTAATACCAGCCTAAGAAATGATGTCCAAACAAAACTAGATTATGTCCTGTCGAACAAGGATACACATAATATCGAAGACACTTGGAACCAATTCATATCCGCAGTGAATGAAGTGTGTCGAGAAAAACTACAGGCCATGGAGAGTAGGAAAAGTAAACCTTGGCTGACAGATAAAATTCTACAATTGATCGATCTTTTCAAGAATAATGACCCGATAAAATTCAGAGAATCGTAGAAATTAATAAGGAAGGAAATCCGTAATGCCAAAGAACAACACCTTTCAAAGGAATGTAGCGAAATAGAAGAATTGTGTGCAAAGCATGACTCGTTCAACATGTTTGAAAAAGTTAAACAAGCAGCTGGGATTTATAAGAGCAGATGGATTGGGAATCTCATAAATAGATATGTCATCATTCTCCCTAGAACTGAAGAGAAGTTGACAGATTGGAAGGACTACATTGAAACTCTATTCGAAGACAACAGAAGTGTTGATCATGGAATTCGAACGGGCGATGGCATAGATATTACAAGAGCTGAAATTGAACATGCCATAACAATATCGAAGAGTGGAAAGGCTCCAGGTCCAGATGAATTGCACTTTGAAATCCTAAAGCTTCTCAAGCATGAACGATCTCTTTCGTTGCTGGTTGGTTTGTTCAATAACATATATATCGAAGCGGATACATACCACATGACTGGTGGTGTATCCTTTGGAATACACAGTCAGTCAGAGTTAGCTCTTGCTGCTCTTTGATTAATTTATCTATTTTATTCAATTCCTTCTTTGCAGACACCAACAATGATCTTTCTGTATTTCTACTTTCCATTAAACAGGGATTCATTTTGTCTTTGAGTCTGTTCTAGATATATATCTTCTATCGAAAACCTAGCGGCATCTTGCAGCAAACCATTGAAGTTCCTCAATATCTCTAAGCTCAAGAGGACTTCCTCACCAATCCACCAGGTGTCGTCATTGTCGCCACCTAACATCTCCATGAAGACTGCTTCATGAAGAAAATTTACAATTACGAAGAATATTTTATTTTGTCATTTTGAATGTTATTATATACTCTCTTGTCTCTTACCCCCTCTCCCTTGCTTCCCCTTCCCTTTCCCGTTGGCTACATACCTCTGCCGTGTGCTGAATCGCTCGTCCTCCCTTCTCCTAGTTCGGACGTCGAGTGTACAGTGCAGAGCCCTCTCAGGGCCAGTCTCCTGTCCTTATGAGACATTTTTTAACCAGACGCATGTCTGTATTTTAAGCAACAGTCACAAGGAACGATCGCCTGATGTACACGAAAAAGCTAAGTACAAAACTTCAAATGATTTTAAACATATTTTAATGTTTTTTGAAGGGGCTAAATTCTTTAATACAATTTTATAGACAGTGTGGGGAATTGCTCACTATTGTGCAATAACCGTCTTCGTGGGATCTTCTTTGTCAAGCTTTAGCTATCAAAGCTGGATTTAAAACATGAAATTGAGTACTTCTTGTACAAATTAAATGGGAATACCTTCCCACACCGAGGGATTCATGTTAAATTAACCGCTGTCTATAAATTTAGCTTTTTCCAGCGTGGGAACTCTCTTGCCCTATCTAACTGTCATCAAAGTTCTAGAAATTATCCACTCAACATATGCTTCAAACCGCAATAAACTGTGCTCAATACCCTCAAATTGCTGGAACTTCAAGTTAAACAAAACTAATAACTGCAACCCATAAACTTTCCAACGCAAAACATAATCAAGTTAAAATTTTACCAAGTGTTCATCATAGCTGCAATAACGTTCTCTCGTTCTAGGAACTCACATACACTGCAATAGTGATCATTTTCAACTTATCAGCAAACTATCAGTGCTTCGAATCCGCGTGTGCTAATTTCATCCGCGCCGCGCACGTGAGAGCAATAAATCTGGCCAGGACTTTATCCTAAAGTTCCTATTTCCTTTTTCCCAAGTACCATTTACTCATCAAATTAAATTTAACTATTGGGTTCTTTTTTTTTCTACGAGAATTAGCCCAAAGAGGCTCCCTCCCATCTTGTTGGATTTATCACAAATTCACTCTGTTTCAACTTGTGGCTAGTCCACATTTTAATTGTTCTTCCCTTCTAAAATTAGGGAATTGTACTTTTTCTAATAATGAAAGAGTTGTCTAATCTTTTTGCTCCAGGCTTCATTAAAGGTGACCTGTCCTATTTATCAAAACTGATTTGTCAAATTTGTCAAATTGTTAACTTCTGCGTAAAATAGCAGTAATTTCCGCTTGTAATTTTTCTTCTTTTTGCTGTTACAATCAGGAATCCAATATATTTGTTAATAGCCTTTTCGATTGCCATAGAGGCATTCTAAAAGTGCTTGTATCATATCCAAACAAACTATCAAAGTTATAACTGATTTACAATTATTGTTACAAACTTTAAATTGCTTAATCGTAAGCACACTTTTTAAAATCTTTGGAAGATTTTAGTGCTTGTATCAAGTTTGAAATTTGTAACTACTTTAATAATGTTCATTGTAAACCTTCACTTTATTGGGTCTGATACCCTCAAATGTTTGTAGAACTAACCAAAGGAAAAGTTCTCCTAACTTTAAAAATGAGATTCTAATTCTACCAATTGTTAATTTTCTAAATTTTATATTTCTTGTTAAATAAATTATTTCTATCCATTTGTTCTATCTCTCTCGCTAGAAGTACGGTTAGGCAGGACCCTCTCTTCCCTGATTCTTCTCCCAAAATTATTGCGTGTTCTGGTTTTGATATTTTAGTAAACTGATTCAGTCTGCTTTCTCTAGTTTATAATATTTTAGGTTTCACTACACTCAATGATTCACACACCATTTTCACTTGCAAGGCAGAGCAGTGTACTACTCTTTTATTTTTCTTGACTATGCATGCAGTCTTCATATGTAAGAGGTGAGTCACCTGTAAGCAATGCATAATCTTCATATTTCTTTGGCATTTTATGTCTCTTTTTGGTCTTTGGTTTGGTTGTGGATTTATTGGTGCATCATCTTCATCACTTGAGGGTTCATAATCCGATCCAGTATCTTGATCCTTTGCTTCCTCACTATCTGTTTCATCTTGACGTTCATGGTTTATTTCATTTTCCTGGTTGTCTTCATCTTCAAGTAAATTTTCAATGGTGATACTTTGATTTTGTAATGCAGGCTTCTTGTCATTTTCTGTGTCAAGGAACTTCACATCTCTGGATACATAGATCACCCGATCTTCCTTGTCCCAGATTCTGTATCCATTATTGGAGTAGCCAACAAAATAAACTTTCTTACCTCTAGGATCTAGTTTCTTCAGATGTCCGAGACTCTTGGTGTAGACCACAGAACCATAGTGTTGAAGGCGAGAGAGATCTGGTTTTCTGTGGTACCATTTTTCGGCAGGAGTGGTGTCAACTGTTACCGTTGGACTCCTGTTTTGAAGATAGGCAGCAGTTTCCACTGAAGTTCCCCACATTTCATTGGGAAAATTTGCATCATACAGTAGCGCTCTCATTTTGTTTCCTAGGGTCAGATTCGTCCTTTCAGCAGTGCCGTTCAAGTGAGGTGTGTGAGGTATGGTATAGTCTAATTTGATACCTTTACCCTTACACCAGTTCTTGAAGTCATTAGACCAATATTCTCCACCATTATCAACTCTTATTTTAGACACTTTTAGGTTATGATGGTTTTCTTCTTCAGCATTATAGTCCTTTAAAAAACCTTCAGCTTCGTCTTTGGTTTCTAGCAAATACACTTGTACAAAATGGGTGAAATCATCTATACATAACATCAAATAGTTCTTGTTGTCAAAAGTTGGTGGTTCAATTTTACCCCACAAGTCTGTATGTATAATTTCCAAAGGTCTCTCTGCTCTTTGTCGCACTGTGTTAAAAGGATTTCTGTTGAGTTTTGCTATAGCACATATTTCACATCTAGGGTTAACTTTGGATTTACTTAGAGAAATTGGCACTCCCTGACATAGGTTAGGAAGTTTCTGTAGATTTCCAAAGCTAATAAGGCCTAATTTCTTGTGCCATACCATGTGTTCTTCTTCAGTTTGGGTTAGGAGTGTTTCTTCTTGATGTTGAGCGATTAAGTCCACAACAAACAATCCACCTGGAGTTTTCTTTCCTGTAAGCACAACTTTATCATCCTTCAAAAACAAAACTTATCTCTCCATTGTTTTCAGTGATGGCATTGACATAGAGTAAGTTTCTGGTAAGTTGTGGCACATAAGACACATCCTTAAACAACACGTTGTCAGTTTCAATGTCTCCTGACAACACAGCGTTCATTGTTTCACCTCTCTTTGCACTGTATATTTTAGCTTCTGATGATTCAGTATTTGATAAAATGTCACGCTTATTTGTCAGATGTGATGTAGAACCACTGACTACCACAAACATACTTTCTTTTAGTTTTTCACAGAATAACACTTCACCATACTGTTCAGATTCTGCAAAGAAGGAAACTTTGTCTTTCTTCTTTTCATGTTCTTCTTTGAACCAGCAGTTGTCAGACACATGATTAGATTTCTTACAGTATATGCATTTCTTACTGTCAAGCACATTGTTTCTTTTCTTGAAGCATTCTTCTTCATTGTGAGTGTCACGTTTACAGATCTGGCAATATTTTTTCTTTGGACATCTTGTTTTAATATGCCCTTCTCCCCCACATTTATAACACTTTTTACTTGTGACCCTTTTGACCCCTTGGGTAGATTATTGGCTGAGGAATAACCTAACCACCAAGGGAAGGTGATAAAGAAAAGGAGGTGGGTTTCGGACTGGAGAAAAAGGATAGAAAAATAGGAGGAGAGTCCCACAAAAGTTGTAAATTTAACCTTAAATACACTCAAGGGCGGTTGCCACCGCAAATCCGCTCTCTGATACCTAAAATGGGTAAGGACCTGGTCGAAGCTAACGGGAACCGCAGCTAGGACTTGGGCGATTTGCAAGAGAATGGCTTTAGAGTATTCCCTCTCAAGCATGCATATGCGTACTATGGGGAAGGGTGATGGTCGGGCAAGACAGATAGTAACAGACTTATTGTAGATCTGTTCAAAGGAATTCTTTTTTGACCAAGTAATTCGAAGAATGCCAATAATTTGCATCGATTTTTGATATTTCCAGTTTTCGAAGTTGTGGAGTTTCTAAAAAGCGACCAAGTGCTTCCAAGAAGGATTGTGATAAAAAAAATATACCTTGGGGAGTAATTTTGGTAAGTGAACCAATAGTTGCATTTGGAAATGGCTAAGCTTTTACTCAGCAAGGAGCCGGCTAAAAGTTTAGACAAAGAGAAACACTTATCTTTTGGAAAACCAACCATAAGTTTTCGGAGAGGATCTCCACAAGCAGGTAGCTGGCGTAGCGAGCTGTACTTGCCTTACTGGCCAGTTAGAATTAGCTATTAAAGCTAAGAGAAACTTTAACGAGATTACCACTAAGAGTTCTTGCTCAAATGCAACGAGTGGTGAAAGCCCTATCAATAGATTTAATGGCATTGAGTAGGAAGAGTCAAGGAAGACAGGATCTTGCCTAACCGTTGTATTAGAGAAATGATGAGTCGAAAGGGTAAGTTTGAATTTATTGAACAATGCAAAAAAGTCTAATAAATTTGACAAGTATATAGTTTCAATTTTTAGTAACAATTTGGGGTCGCAGACCTCCTAACATTTAAAGTTTGCTCCAGGCAATTAGCAATTTATTAGGTTTCAAACCTTTATAAAATCCTAGCAAGGATTTAAAATAGCGAAGATAAAAATTCAAAATTTAAAGACAATTAAGGTGATTAAAGTTTAACAATAAATAGAGTACAAGGTGTGTACTATAAGAAATTTCTGAGAAAACTTTCTAGAGAAAGTAACCACTTCGAAAATAACAATAAGAAAAACATGAAGAATAAGATAGAAGTTCCTATAACTTCTTATATTTGTGCAGAATTACTTTTATTACAATTATACAAAAGAGGGCAGGTCACTTACTGTGAACCTGAAGAGAAAGTCAAAAGGAAGGTTCTAGACTTCCTATGTTTAATTAGGAATCACGAGACGAATGGGGCAAGTTTCCCTTTCGTGAAACCTAGAAATAACTCACTCCTGAGTTGAAAGAATTGTATTCCCTGATTATAAGGGAGAAACAATGTAAGCTTGAACCGTGTATGAAACACGTGGTTATGCAGAAATTAATTAATGAGATATAAGCAAAGGTGGGAGGGCACGTCTTTAGAGTGACACCTCATTGCAATAGGCCTTAAAGTAATAATTTTATTAACATGGTTTGTTTGGTTAGGAAAGATCAATTGGGATTTAGGATAAATGTTCATGGCCTTATTTATGGTAATCGGACGATCGCGACGCGGTAGAAATGTTGAACAAGCACTAGTTCTCACTATAGTCTGTTAAATAGACTATTAGAGAAATGATGAGTCGAAAAGGAAAGTTTGAATTTATTGAACAATGCAAAAAAGTCTAATAAATTTGACAAGTATATAGTTTCAATTTTTAGTAACAATTTGGGGTCGCAGACCTCCTAACATTTAAAGTAGTAATTCACTGTAGTAATACGAAAGTTTATGGGAAAGAAAGTTATTGCAATGATGAAAATAACTGGTTGCACTAGGTAGGCGAGTGTCTATTTCTTGAGAAGGTTGTGAATTGCAAATAAATGCGCCATAGAACATTCCAACGGTGGAAGAAAATTCGCTATTGCAGTAATTTATAAGGAAGATTCCTCATTTTAAATAGTATTCCCACAAGTGAGTGAAAAATACATGACGGCAAGACTTGTAGATAGAGTACAGAATCTGGAAGGTTCCAGAACAGTCCTAATAGAAGAATGGGGCCAAAGTTAATCCAGCGGTGGAACGAGTTTAATATTTTATGGACAGCGGGTATTAGATAATATCCCACGTTGTGAGAAGATCTCTCATTTACATAGCTTAAGAAAAGCTACTTTCAATTAAGGTTGGCTTAGACAGACAAAAGCCCAACATGGCAAATCCCGCGAAGAATGATTACCGCCCCAAATAAGTAATCTCACGCTGTCTATAAAATGATTAATAAAAGCATGTAGATAATAAAACTGATGAAGATGAGGTTAAAACCTTAAGTCTGTACTTATCATGGTTGCATGTCGAAGGTGAAGTTCCCTTTGACGAATACTTAATGTGCCAACATGGCGTAGAATGTAGAGAGTGCCTCTTGGTTTGAGGAGACTGGCTCAAGTTGAGCCTTGACTGACCGAGTCAACTGCCGACTTACAAGTGAGACCCACTCAGCGAAGCGCGGAGGGTCCAAGGAAGGGAAAAGAGTGGGGGTAGGAGACAAAAGGAAAACATATAAGCATGACCAATATTGTAAACTTAAATTATCTTGAGGAAATGGTCTTCAAAGAGTTTATAGCAGGTGATACTAGCACAGCCTGGTGGGTGAAAGAGTAGACGAAGTTCTCTTGATCACGGAGATAATAGCTGGCGATGGCAACGAGATCTGGTGGCCAGAAGAAAAAGGAAGTCCTCTTGCACCAGGAAGAATTGAGGAGCTTCAGAGATTCGCTGCTAGATGACGCTAGGTGGATCAGTGAAGATATATATCTAGAACAGACTCACAATGACATAAGAGACATGACCATCAAAGAGAAAATAGAAGATCACTGTTGGTGTTTGATAAAGAGGAAGGAATGAACATGCAAAAGCATTAAAAATTATATTCTCTCATACCGTGTATTCCAAGAATACACCATACTGGGAGGAGAAAACACCAACAGAGAACAAATAAGCAGTTAAACATTTAAAGGTAATGGAGCAATGAAAGAAAGTGGTCTTGTGATCTGACCATTAGTGGTCAAGACCCTGACCACCCTGACTCTCACGTCCCTTCCAGGCTAACACTCGGTCACTCTACCAGAAGTCCAGACCAGGGGGGGGGGGGAGAAACATCCCTAACCAAGACCAAGTCCCCCACTTTAATGTCGGGACTGGAAATAAACCACTTCTGTCTCCGTTGCAGGGAAGTTAAATATTCCAAGTTCCACCTCTTCCAAAAGGAATTGCGGAGTGCTTCAAGTTTACGCCAAACAATAGGTAAATTAGAATCCCTGTAAGAATTGGGAAGAGGAGGAGGGGCAGAAAGAGAAGTGCCGATAAGGAAGTGACCAGGTGTGAGTGGAAGCAAGTCATCGGGGTCATTGGAAAGAGGAGTTAAAGGGCGAGAATTAACAACACCTTCAATCAGAATGGACAGTGAATTGAATTCTTCATAAGTCAGAATTCGATTACTTAAGACTTTTCTTAAATGACGTTTAGTGAGCTTTACGCAAGATTCCCACCTACCACCGTGATGAGGAGCATAGGGAGGTATAAAGCGCCATTTGAAACCCTTTGAGTAGGAAAAATTAGAAATTTGTTCCATGGCAGGAGAGGAAGTGAGAGCTTTCTTCCACAGGGAAGCTGCGCCCTGAAAAGTGGAAGCGTTATCAGAGAACATCTCTGAAAGAACACCACGCCTAGCAGTGAAGCGAGATGATGATGATGATGATAATTGTTATTTTAAGGGGCCTAACATCTAGGTTATCGGCCCCTGAAGTGAAGCGAGAGACAGCTGATAAAAAGTAAGAAGTAGAAGCATTCGTTACTAGTTCCAAGTGGATTGCAACAGTAACCATGCAAACAAAGAGAGAAACATAGAGCTTACCAAACAATTTGCGTTTAGCTTCAGGGGAATTTCGTTGATATTGGAACGGACCCATATAGTCCACACCAGTTAAAGCAAATGGGCGTATAGGAGAAGAGCGAAAGGAAGGCAGATCGCTCATTAGTTGAGTATTGACCTTAGGTTTCGCTTTGAAACAAGGAATGCACTTGTGAATTACGGAGGAAACTTCGTGAATTCCATTTATAATCCAGTACTTTTCCCTTAAGAGGCAAAGCAGAGTGCGTGTACCAACATGCAGATTGCGATAATGAAAGTCACGTATAATTAAGGAAGTTACGTGATGTTTGGAAGGCAAATAACGGGATGCTTTTTGTCTTCAGAGAGCAAAGATTGCGAGAGCCTTCCACCTACCCTGAGTAACCCATGGTCTTCAAGGAACGGGGCTAAAGAACGTAGACGACTGGATTTGGGAAGATCCCTTTTAGAAGAAAGTAAAGACAATTCAGAAGAAAAGGCTTCTTGCTGTGTCAATTGTAAAACCTTAATGGTAGCGAGATTCAATTCATGATTGGTAAGGTGTGGTTTAGGGAGAAGAGGTTGGTCAACCACAAGATATTTCCATCTAAGGAGATAGGCGACAATTCGTATTAATTTATGAAAAGAAGAATAGCGGGACAACAAGGGATGAGAAGCGTTGGAAACAAGACACGAAGCGGTAGGTAGAGATACTTTTGCTTCAGGCAAGTTGGAGTTTGTAGCTGGAGGTTTAGAAGGCCAACAAGAATAGTCTTCGATTAACCACGAGGGGCCATGCCAGTACAACTGGGAAGCTGCCAATTGAGAGGGTAAACAACCACGAGAGATAATATCGGCTGGGTTGTCAGCGCTGGGCACATGCCTCCATTGACATCCCGAAGAGAGAGTTTGAATTTTGGAAACCCTGTTTGCAACAAAAGTTTGCCAGTGAGAGGGGTTCTTGGCGATCCAAGAAAGGGTGATCATGGAATCGCTCCAGAGATAGATTTGCGAGAATTCGACTTTTAAAACTTCTCGTAATTTCTTAACAAGTTTTGCGGCCATGAGTGCAGCACACAATTCAAGCCTATGCAAAGTGATAGTTTTAAGAGGAGCTGCCTTAGATTTGGCACAAACAAGGTTGGAAACTGAAGATCCATTTAATGAACCACATATGCGCAGCAACCGTAAGCTTTTTCGGAACTGTCCGTGGACACATGAAGGAAAAAGGATGCATTAGAATGAGAGCTAATTAAATTCCTGGGAATTTCAATAAGGGAAAGATCCAGCAAATTGCTGCAAAACGAGAGCCAACGATTAAGAAAAGAAAGAGGAACAGTGTCATCCCATTCACATTTGAGCGACCACAGCTCATGCATGAAGAGTTTGGCTATAACGATAACTGGGGCAAGGAATTGAAGCGCATCAAAAAAAATTGCAATTTCAGAGAGAATTTGTCTTTTTGTGTTAGGAAGCTCTTCTGCGAGCGAAACTTTATAGATGAGAGTGTCAGTTCTAGTGCACCAATGAACTCCTAGAGTTTTTATGTATTCGGAGTTTCCACAAATTTCGACAGAGGAGGGATCAACGTCTTCAATCGGAAACTGGACGAGAAACTCAGGGGTGTTGGAATTCCACTTATGAAGTGGGAAACCTCCATTCCTTAGCAATGCCTGAAGTTCTAAAGACACAAAAGAAGCTTCCTCCAAAGTGGGGAAGGACTGCAAATAATCGTCAACATAGAATGACGTAGTTAGTGCTTCAGAGGCTTTGGAGTTAAATAAATGACCATCTTGAGAGGCTAGCAAGTGTAGGGATCGGATAGCAAGGAAAGCAGAGGGTTTTAAGCCATAAGTAACCGTTTTTAAGCGAAATACCTTAATGGGCTTACTGATTTCATCACGCCACAAGATTCTTTGGAGATCTCGTTGTTCAGACTGAATTAAAACTTGACGGTACATCTGTTTTATATCAGCTATGACAGCTATGGGAAATAATCGAAAGTTTAAGAGTATAGCAGATAGATCTGACTGAATAGCAGGACCAGAGTGAAGAGTGTCGTTAAGGCTGTTGCCATCAACGTCGGGTGATGAACCATTGAAAACAACTCGGATTTTATCTTTTACAAGAGGGTTTTTCCACACGGGATGATGATTTAAATAAACCGTTTCAATTGGGGGGTGCAATTCATCATCAGATTTGTTAACAACTTCCATATGATCTAAGCTTTCATACTCATCCATGAAATCAGTGTACTGCCGTTTAACAAGAGGTTCTTTCTTGAATTTGCTCTCAATAGCAAAGAGAGCTTTTCGAGCTTTGGGCTGAGAGTTAATAAGTTTGGGAGGATTATGTAATCTTGGCATTTGAACAACGAACCGGCCATCAGAAGAACGAGTGGTGGTGTTCAAATAAATTTGCTCACAGAATTCATTTTCTGAAGAGGTTACGTTAGGAGGATCAACGCTTTCGAGCCTCCAAAACTGTTCCAGATCAGTATTGGAGAAGTAACATTGCGATGCGGATTGGGGAGAATAATGGGGAAGTTGACCTGTGACGATCCATCCAAAATTAGTGTCTCTGGCGACCACGTTTGAGGATAACTTGCGAACCTGTTTACGAAGGCAATTCCAGAAAACATTGGCACTAAAGAGTATGTCAATGGGGTTTTGTATGTTGAACAAAGGATAGGCTAGCCTTAAATGCGAGGGAATGTTTAAACCTGAAATATCCACAGAGTGACTTGGAGTGTCTTCTCCAATGCTATTGAGAATTAGACAATTCAATTTAAGAAGGTTGTTTCTGTGACAAATGTCTCTTATGGTTAGTTTTGAGAATTGTAAAGCTTGCGATTTTGAGCTGTTGATGCCCGACACGTTAATAGAAGTGGGGTTTACAGATAGGCCTAGTTTTCTAATCAAGGAATTAGACACAACATCATGAGTTGCCGCTGAATCAAGAAGACCGCGTGCACGGACCCAGTTGCCAAAGTTATCCTGAACTTCGATTTGGACAGTAGACAACAATACATGGGCACTACGAATGGACTTGGCATTTTGAATATACGATGAAGCATTGGAATTGTTAGCACTATCATTTTTCGGAGAAGTAGATGCTGTCGATGACCTTGCCTGATCATGACGATGTAGCAAAGTGTGATGAGCCTTTTCACAATGGTAGCAAAGTCTTGTGGACTTGCAATTAGAAGCAGAATGCGTGGGCGCTAGGCAGTTGAAGCAATGTTTGTTTTGAGCAACTAATTTTTTTCTGTCGTCGACTGACATTTCTTTAAAGGATTTACAGAGGTATAGGGCATGGGGATCTTTACAAAGTATGCACTTTAAAGGTTCGTTTAAACTCTTCCGGGGGTCGCTTTGAGTGTTTAAAACCATAGAGCTAGCAACACGACGTTCACTAAACCTAGTTGGGTAACCAGTAGTGTTTGATTTAAATTTAGATGAGCTGGACCCGGGTTTTTGGGTATTAGACGCTAAGCGTTCGCTTTTAGGTTTGATAGACATTAACTCAAATTTAGAACTAGGAGATGAGGGTTC
This sequence comes from Meconema thalassinum, assembly GCA_946902985.2. Taxonomy (NCBI): domain Eukaryota; kingdom Metazoa; phylum Arthropoda; class Insecta; order Orthoptera; family Tettigoniidae; genus Meconema; species Meconema thalassinum. The sequence continues at coordinate 349,402,471 of OX336390.1, forward strand.
ACTTTGATTAGCTAAAGCGGTTAAGAGCTGGCATCTGGCATTTATGAAAGTGACTAAATGCTCGGAAGAGTAGTCGTCTTCTTTAGAAAGTTCAATTTCCCAAGCTTTGAGGGTAGCAGCATCAACTTAAGAAACCACTAAATGTATTAGGAAAGTATCCCAGTGTTCAGTAGGTTGATCTAATTGGGACAGAGCCTTAACGTGAAGTTGTGTAGAGTCAACTAGAGTACGCAAACTAGTGACGTCATTGTGCTGTGACGCAGGTTGGTTGAATAGAGCCTTCATATGGCGTTGAATACGTAACCGTAAATTCCCGTATCTTTCTTTTAATAAGTTAAAGGCAATGGGGTAATTTTCGGCGCTTAAAGGGAGTGCTTCAACTAACTGCAGAGCTTGACCTCGGAGGATAGATCTCAAGTAATGAAACTTGTAAATGACTTGAATGTCTTCATTGTCATGAACAAGGGAGCAAAATAATTCATAGAAAGAATCTCAAGTAGATTAATCTCCAGAGAAATGGGGTAAATCAATTTTATGTAAAATTGGTTTGGGCTTGTAATTACTATCACGGAAAGAAGTTTGTGGTTCGTGAAGGGAACCAAGAACAGAAGCGTCCTTTTTCTGCTCCTCTTCGAGTTGGCGTATTATTTTGAAAGCAGAACCTATGCCTTCGTAATATTGGTTTTCTACCTCGACTCGATCTTCGGTTTGATTGAGCATGCAAGTTTCTATTTCAGTTTGGATGTTGCAATAATTTTCATAAGAACGTTCAAAATCCCTTACACGATGTTTCAACAAGTCTAATTGAGCTTCTGAGGGATCTAACTCTTTTATGTACTTTCTGAATCGGGTAATTTGCCCTTTATAGGATGCTCGTTTAGAAGTAAGTTTTTCATCCTTATCCTTTTCAGTAGGAGCCATGTCAAAGAAAATAGATTAAAATGTAACTCACGAAACTGTGGAACCTTGGAAATGCTGTCAAGCTGTCAGCAGCGAATAAGTTGAAAGAAAGGGACACACCAAAGGAGACAGGAGCGGCCTCTTTCCCCTTCACAGGCTTTGCACGATGTAGTTATAGCTGAAAGATTCAAAGCAGGTATTAATAATTTGCAAGGTATTGTCAAATAATCTTTTAAACAGAAAAAATGACAAATGGACTCTCCCGGGTTTCTGGTACCAAATTTTGGGTAGATTATTGGCTGAGGAATAACCTAACCACCAAGGGAAGATTATAAAGAAAAGGAGGTGGGTTTCGGACTGGAGAAAAAGGATAGAAAAATAGGAGGAGAGTCCCACAAAAGTTGCAAATTTAACCTTAAATACACTCAAGGGCGGTTGCCACAGCAAATCCGCTCTCTGATACCTAAAATGGGTAAGGACCTGGTCGAAGCTAACGGGAACCGCAGCTAGGACTTGGGCGGTTTGCAAGAGAATGGCTTTAGAGTATTCCCTCTCATGCATGCATATGCGTACTATGGGGAAGGGTGATGGTCTGGCAAGACAGATAGTAACAGACTTATTGTAGATCTGTTCAAAGGAATTCTTTTTTGACCAAGTAATTCGAAGAATGCCAATAATTTGCATCGATTTTTGATATTTCCAGTTTTCGAAGTTGTGGAGTTCCTAAAAAGCGACCAAGTGCTTCCAAGAAGGATTGTGATAAAAAAAATATGCCTTGGGGAGTAATTTTGGTAAGTGAACCAATAGTTGCATTTGGAAATGGCTAAGCTTTTACTCAGCAAGGAGCCGGCTAAAAGTTTAGACAAAGAGAAACACTTATCTTTTGGAAAACCAACCATAAGTTTTCGGAGAGGATCTCCACAAGCAGGTAGCTGGCGTAGCGAGCTGTACTTGCCTTACTGGCCAGTTAGAATTAGCTATTAAAGCTAAGAGAAACTTTAACGAGATTACCACTAAGAGTTCTTGCTCAAATGCAACGAGTGGTGAAAGCCCTATCAATAGATTTAATGGCATTGAGTAGGAAGAGTCAAGGAAGACAGGATCTTGCCTAACCGTTGTATTAGAGAAATGATGAGTCGAAAAGGAAAGTTTGAATTTATTTAACAATGCAAAAAAGTCTAATAAATTTGACAAGTATATAGTTTCAATTTTTAGTAACAATTTGGGGTCGCAGACCTCCTAACATTTAAAGTTTGCTCCAGGCAATTAGCAATTTATTAGGTTTCAAACCTTTATAAAATCCTAGCAAGGATTTAAAATAGCGAAGATAAAAATTCAAAATTTAAAGACAATTAAGATGATTAAAGTTTAACAATAAATAGAGTACAAGGTGTGTACTATAAAAAATTTCTGAGAAAACTTTCTAGAGAAAGTAACCACTTCGAAAATAACAATAAGAAAAACATGAAGAATAAGATAGAAGTTCCTATAACTTCTTATATTTGTGCAGAATTACTTTTATTACAATTATACAAAAGAGGGCAGGTCACTTACTGTGAACCTGAAGAGAAAGTCAAAAGGAAGGTTCTAGACTTCCTATGTTTAATTAGGAATCACGAGACTAATGGGGCAAGTTTCCCTTTCGTGAAACCTAGAAATAACTCACTCCTGAGTTGAAAGAATTGTATTCCCTGATTATAAGGGAGAAACAATGTAAGCTTGAACCGTGTATGAAACACGTGGTTATGCAGAAATTAATTAATGAGATACAAGCAAAGGTGGGAGGGCACGTCTTTAGAGTGACACCTCATTGCAATAGGTCTTAAAGTAATAATTTTATTTACATGGTTTGTTAGTAGAAGGTTTAGGAAAGATCAATTGGGATTTAGGATAAATGTTCATGGCCTTATTTATGGTAATCGGACGATCGCGACGCGGCAGAAATGTTGAACAAGCACTAGTTATCACTATAGTTTGTTGAATGGATGAAAAGTTCACTGTAGTAACACGAAAGTTTATGGGAAAGAAAGTTATTGCAATGATGAAAAATAACTGGTTGCACTAGGTAGGCGAGAGTCTATTGCTTGAGAAAGTTGTGAATTACAATTAAATGCGCCATGGAACATTCCAACGGTGGAAGAAAATTTAGCTATTGCAGTAAATTATAAGGAAGATTCCTCATTTTAAATAGTATTCCCACAAGTGAGTGAAAAATACATGACGGCAAGACTTGTAGATAGAGTACAGAGTCTGGAAGGTTCCATAACAATCCTAATAGAAGAATGGGGCCAAAGTTAATCCAACGGTGGAACTAGCTTGGTATTTTATGGACAGCGGGTATTAGATAATATCCCTCGTTGTGAGAAGATCTCTCATTTACATAGCTTAAGAAAAGCTACTTTCAATTAAGGTTGGCTTAGACAGACAAAAGCCCAACATGGCAAATCCCGCGAAGAATGATTACCGCCCCAAATAAGTAATCTCACGCTGTCTATAAAATGATTAATAAAAGCATGTAGATAATAAAACTGATGAAGATGAGGTTAAAACCTTAAGTCTGTACTTATCTTGGTTGCATGTCGAAGGTGAAGTTCCCTTTGACGAATACTTAATGTGCCAACATGGCGTAGAATGTAGAGAGTGCCTCTTGGTTTGAGGAGACTGGCTCTAGTTGAGCCTTGACTGACCGAGACAACTGCCGACTTACAAGTGAGACCCACTCAGCGAAGCGCGGAGGGTCCAAGGAAGGGAGAAGAGTGGGGGTAGGAGACAAAAGGAAAACATAAAAGCATGACCAATATTGTAAACTTAAATTCTCTTGAGGAAATGGTCTTCAAAGAGTTTATAGCAGGTGATACTAGCACAGCCTGGTGGGTGAAAGGGTAGACGAAGTTCTCTTGATCACGGAGATAATAGCTCGCGATGGCAACGAGATCTGGTGGCCAGAAGGAAAAGGAAGTCCTCTTGCACCAGGAAGAATTGAGGAGCTTCAGAGATTCGCTGCTAGATGACGCTAGGTGGGCCATGGAAGAGATATATCTAGAACCGACTCACAATGACATAAGAGACATGACCATCAACAAGAAAATAGAAGATCACTGTTGGTGTTTGATAAAGAGGAAGGAATGAACATGCAAAAGCATTAAAAATTATATTCTCTCATACCGTGTATTCCAAGAATACACCAGCCCTTGTATTTATTTTGTGCACCAAAAACAACACTTGTCTCTTCTGATTTAGGCCTACTTGACAACATGTAGTCTTCTTCAACACAAAGTCTAGCCACAAGATTTTCAATGGATCTATCTGAAGTAGGTGTTGATTCCCATGCACTTGAGAAATAGTTTTGCCATAACCATCTCTTCAGATATTTCTTGTTTGAATTGTTGTAGTTTGAAGACAATATTTCTTAGATGGCTGATGTTCATCATCATTCCTTTAGTTTTATCAAACTTAAAACCATGGAAGTCCTTGAGCAGCTGTTGTTTTTGTTGACTGGTATCTCTTCTGAATACACCTCTGAGTGCTTCATACATTCATACATTTTTTGGAAGTAGTACATGTCAGAATAAGATTTTTCACCACCTTGTCAATTGTTCTCAGAATATAATACTGAGCTTTAGCATCTTTGGCCAACCATGCCTTTTTCCTTTGAGCTGCATTTTGTGGTATTTCAGTGAGAAGTTCTTGTCCATTAACAGCATCCCATACTTGAATGAAAATCCACAGCCTGCTTCCAGTCTCCGACCGGGTCAGGAATGGAATTTATGAAGCCCCCATCTAGCGGCGAGGATATGAACTGTGCCTTCTGCCGAGGCCTGACGCACTCCTCTAGGGCAATGATTAAATGAATGACAGGCGAAATGAAATGATAGTGGAGAGTGTTGCTGGAATGAAATATTTGACAGGGAAAACCGGAGTACCCGGAGAAAAACCAGTCTGGCTCCGTTTTGTCCAGCACAGATCTCACATGGAGTGACCGGGATTTGAACCACGGACCCAGCGGTGAGAGGCCGGCGTGCTGCCGCCTAAGCCACGGAGGCTTCAGCATCCCATACATGCTTGGCTTTAAATAGAATTTGAATTTCAAAATCCCACAGTTGAGATGTTTCAGGGCTGCTGAGTTTTTGTATGCTGTGTAGTTCACTATCTTCTGATGCCATTGTCTTAGTCTTTTGTTTTTCTTCAACACGCTGCACAGTTCTTGATTATTTATCTCGTTTCACAGTTTACCCATTGCATTTGGCGCATCTGGGCCCATAACCTATTCTGGATTTGATATTTTAGTAAACTGATTCAGTCTGCTTTCTCTAATTTATAATATTTTAAGTTTCACTACACTCAAAGATTCACACACCATTTTCACTTGCAAGGCTGAGCAGTGTACTACTCTTTTATTTTTCTTGAAAACAAAATAACATACATAATAAGTACCAACATAACAGAAAAATATTTGGTTATAACCCTTGCCAACCTCACATGTTTTAACATTGCGTATTTCAAACTAGAAAAAGCCATCTTTAAAACTATAAATACTTTACCACTTGTTACATTTGAAACAAAATTTAAAATAACAAAGTTTTCGAAGGTTCTCTTAGCTGTTACAGCTAATTCTAGTAAATCATTGAAACAAATACAGCTTGCTCCGCCAGCTACCTATTTGTAGATATTTTCCCTCTGAATCATGTTTTACTTTCAAAACCACAATTTTGTTTAAGTTACTGTAGGTTTGAGATCTTTCTCTTTTCTAAACTTTTAGTCGGCAAGCTGCTGGGTAAATGTTTAGCCTACCTTCAGAGCAACAATTGGCATTCTTGTAGGATTTTCACAAAAAAAAGTAAAAATATTGCTAAAAGCATTAAAGTAGCCTGATCCCTTCTCACTCTGGAAGCATTCGACTATTTTGCCAGAAATCCAACAGTTCCCAGAAAAAAAATATCACGGCAAATTCAAATTATTTCAGCCTTTCAAAACGTTCAGCAAGATCTAACCCTTTTGAAGGGAAAAACAGTAAATCGTTTTCCTTTAGCATACTTTGTCTTGCCAGAGTACCACCCGTCCCCATAGTACCAGAATACCGGCTCGGGAGGGAAAGAGCGCTTACCGCTTGCTTGCAAACAGCCCCAGCTCCAGCTGCATTTCCAGTTAGCTGTGGTCAGGTCCCTACCCACTTAAGGTGTCTCACGGTTTTTGTGCGGTGGAACCTTTCGCTGAATACTTATTTCTATTTGCCTTTATGCTTTGTATTGGATTCTCGTCCCGTCTACCTAAAAATTGTTTCCACTCCCAACCCCCATCCTTTACTCTCTCATCATCTTCCCTTAGGTAGTGCTAATCCTCAGCAAAAACCTACCAAAAGTTGGTGCCGAAACCCAGGAGAATCCAATTTGTCAATATTTTGCAAATTACTAATATCTACTTTGAATTTTTCAGCTATAACTTTACTGTGCAAAGCTGGTAGAAGTGAAGGAGGTCGTTCCTGTCTTCTTCAGTGTCATCTCCTTGCAACCTGTTCGCTGCTGCCAACCTGACAGCATTTCAAAATCTCTCCATTATCGTAAGTTGCACTTCCATTGTAATTCTCAATCATGGTACCTCCAACTCAGGCAAATCCAATGGATGAAACTCTCATTCCAAGACGCTCTTCTCATAAAGGGCAACTTACAAAGTTCCGAAACTTTCTCAAAGATTTAACTCCCACGGATTGCAACTTATATGTCTCAACACAACGTTTAAAGCTGTACGAATTGTCATACGATTACTACGATCAAATTCAAACAGACATCGAATCCGTCTGCCCCGAACTTCAATCTGAATGGGACGAAGTCGAACCCTTGTACTTCGAGGGGATCGCTAAGGCCCACCAATTAATTCGAAGTTTCACAGAACCGGACACCAAGGTCATCAATTCGGCTCAGTTTGCTTCTGCGTCAGTCCATAAGGACATTCACAAACCGAAACCTTTACTTCCGAAAATAAGTCTACCTCATTTTCCGTCCAGGAATGCGAATGGAACTTCTTTCTATGAGTTATTTTGTTCCCTCATACATAATAACTCAGATATTCTCCATATCCACAAGTTCTATTACCTGCGCTTGTCTTTGCAAGGCCAGGCCTTGACTTTGGTTGAATCACTGCCTTTAAGCGCAGAGAACTACAACATTGCCTTTAACCTTCTTAAAGAGCGATATGGTAACGTACGCTTGTGTGTTGCTCGTCACATGTGCTCCTTGTTCAAGCTGCCAGCTGTAAGCCCCAATGATGTCACCTCTTTAAGAGACCTGGTCGACGCAATGCAACTGCATGTTAGAGCGTTATACCAACTTGAACAGCCGGTCCAAACTTGGGACACCTTCTTAATTTATCTTGGTACATCTAGATTCGACTCCTCAACCTTAAAAGCATGGGAAGTTGAACTAGCCCATAAGGACGAGTATTCTTTTGAACATCTCGTCATGTTCCTTAACAACCGATGTCAATTAATCACCTCACTCTCATTTCAGTATGAAAGCGTTGTAACTAGTCTTCCACGTCATAACACCTCTGTTGACAAACTTGTCTCGTCAAATGGACATAAGCTCCCATCTGTCGAGAACAAACAAACTCTTTCTACTGCCTTCAACCGTCAAGGAGAACATACTAGACCGCTCAACAAGTCCTCAAAATGCATACTATGCAAAGATTATCACGCTCTATACATTTGCAAGTCTATTAAGGAACTGTCAGTTGACGACAGAAGGAAAGTAGTTTCTTAAAATAAATATTGTTTTAACTGCCTTTCACCTAAGCATTCTGCTTCTAATTGCAAGTCCTCCAGACTCTGTTTCTATTGTGAAAGAGCGCATCACACTCTCTTGCATTTTCATGATCAATTGTGGTCATCAGTGCCTGCATCTTCTAACCTTACACAGAGCAGCTCGGAACAAACGAGTGCGTCTTCCTGCATTTCTAATGCTAAAACCCCCTCGCCGTGCACAAGTTTTGTTGTCCACTGCCCAATTTGAAATTCAAAACAATAAGGGCGACTGGATCCAAGCCAGAGGCTTGTTGGACTCTGCCTGAACTCACAACTTTTTTTTTCCCGATCTTTAATGAGAAAACTGGGCCTTCCAGTAACCCCCAGTTCTATCAATGTATGGTTGTATCCGTAGGATACATCCCTTATTTACAACCCCAGGGGTGGAAACAACCACCATCCCATAATTCACGCCCAAGTATTCACATATTCCACAAACACATTCTACACAGCCTAAGAGCTACATCGACCTCGGTGAGCTTCCTGTCGACCCCCGTTGACCCCCTAGGTGGGCCGACCGGACTGGAATGTGCAATTACGCAAACGTAGCACCTCGAAAACTTATAAGAACCAGAATGACGATACGAACGGGACGACTGTAGTGCTGAAGCTCTGAAGGTGGGACCTCTCATCGTGCTGCCATTCCGGTGAGTGTATTAGCGAGTATCACACCTCATACAGACATCTCCACACTTCCCACCCCTTAAATTGTACTGTGACACATCTGTTTGCACAAAGCTGCTCTGAGAAACATTCACACCTCTTCATAGAGATATTCATTAAAATCATTATTAACTAGCACTGGTCTTATAGATTATTTGGTTAGCTAATTATGTCCTACCCCTATAACCTTATCCAAGTAGGATCTGCATGTGTTGATTGTTTAATTGTTTTAAGGCTCTAGCTGAGTCACCGATTAGCGCTCTGCTCGAGAGCTCACGTGAGCAGGCTCGCTCCTCCATTCCTAGTTTTACGCGCCGTCTGCAAGTTGAGCAGCGCCGTGGTACTTTAAGCCACTATCCAGTAAACTCACCCTTTCCCCATAAACGCACCCCCGGGCTATCCCGTCAATCTGAACAATCGGGAAGCTCATCCATAGAGCTACGTCTACGCCCCCAGAAAGCTCAATCATACACCATCCGATCTACACTAAATCCAATCATCCCCCAAACCCCTCATTTTAGAGGGGTCACACAAAGCATCCCTACAGTATCCAGCATTAACAATTTAAAAACACAAGCTTTGCAGTCTTCAAAATTAAAACTTAGAGATATTTGCCAAAGAAACACTAATCTTCAATTAAATTGCCTTATTCTTAATAGTATTGGCGAAGATACCCCTAGTAATTCTGTTGATACCACCCACTAAAATATTCCTTCTTACGTAAGGCTCGCCGACCCTGTGTTTAACGTATAAGGTTCCATTGACGTCATCTTGATTGCTGATGTTTTTTGGCAATGTCTGCGTTCTCAAAAGCGCTTCCTAACTCGCGGCGGGTGTGTTCGCGACACTAATTTCGGTTGGATTCTAACTGGTCGAATCCAACATCCCATTATCAAATTAAGTCGCTATGTCATTTTGTTAGTGCTGCCTCGAGCCCAGTTTCTGAAAAAGAGAACACTCACTTTTCCGATCTTATTACATCTACAAACAACTCGCCGAAACAATGTCTCAATGTAAATTACGTCACCGCTGTAAGCTATATAACGGTTTTCTCTCTGTTTCCGCACAAAATGGTAATCCAAAATCGCCTCGCCTTGAGTCGTTTGTTTTATTGCCTTGTGTCATTCCTTGTAGCCGGCAATTGCTTAAATTTTTCATCGAAAACGAACTTCGCATTGCGTCAAACCATGGCTATCAGTCACCATCACTTCGCTGTGAGCTGTGTTTCACTTTTTTCGCTGTTTAATCGAAATGCCACGGCCGTCCCATTCTCCCTTCCTCGCACGCGGAATCAGTATTTGAAACCACTTGACAACCTGGGTTCTCTAACTTCAAGGATAATAATCTACAGGCTTAATTTCTTTCTCAACTTCCCGGCTTTTCTCCGCCGTTCAGGAGAAATAAGCCATTTTCTGTTGGCAACGGTTGGGTTCTGTAATCCCCAAAATTATGTTAAACTATTTAATTGCTCTGTTTCCTTTGCCCTCAAATGGGTTTTTCTTGTCCAAGCCACGTATGACTACGTGTGTTATTAAAAGTTCCGCTCCCATCAATGTTTGGTTGTATTCATTTCGTTTTTTTACCTTCATTCTTGTGCTTTGCAATCTTGTTTATTTACGGACTCACGTAATGGCAAGTCACTATCTATTGTCTCCACATACGACAAAGGTCATCGTTTGTTCACCTTATCTGAAATTAGGCTACTTGCCAACTACTGTCAAGCAGTAGGCAAACCGGTTTGCTCCAGTAATTCGGTGAGTTGCTCACTCCCCTGCCCTGATAAACTGGTTCTGGTCACTGACCGCTCTAGCTATTTATATCTGTTATCTCGCTATACTATGTGTGTTAAGGTTTTGTTTACTTATTCCGTTCACTCGTTTATACACGTAACCTATGTTTGCTTCGTTTGTTGTTTCATAACATCGTTACATATCTTTACTGGGCGCATGTATTGTATTTTGCGTAACTATTGTGTACGCTTGTTGTTTATTGTGAAACAAATTTATATTTTCTCGTCATTACATTTGGTGAGTTTTTGCATTTATTCCTGTTGCGTCACGCTTCTTGTTGATTTAATTATTCGTCTAGTTAATCCCTCTTGTGCGCCTTATATTCTAAGGTCATTGTTCATTGTTACTAAATTATTGGTACCAATGGCGTTCTTGCCTCTTACTCGCAGAGTTTCTTTACTTGGTATAATATTAGCCTTAATCAATGTACTTGCTCTTATATTCTTTGTTTACACTTGTTACTCCTCCTTTCGCACCTTGTCGTGATCTTTATTGAAGCTTCACTTCTCGTAGCTTCTAGCTATCTCTTGATTGAAGGTGTTGTTAATTCTTGCCCCTTGACCCCGCATTCCAATGATCCTGATGACTTGCTTCTATTAACACCTGGTCATTTCCTTATTGGCATTTCTCTTCCTTACCTGCCCCCACCCCTCTAGTGTGGATCTCTGGCGGGGGGACGAGTGTTACCCGGGATGGGACAGAAGGGTCAGGGTGGTGAGGATCTTGACAACCAATGGGCATATTACAAGACCCATATCTGCAATAGCGCCCCTCCACCTCAATCTTTAACATCGCGTTTTTGTTCCCTGCTGGTGTCTCCCCCCCCCCCCCCAGTATTGTGTACTCTTTGGAATACACGGTCATTCAGAGTTATCTCTTGCAGCTCTTTGATTAATTTAACTATTTTATTTAATTCCTTCTTTGCAGACACCAATATTGATCTCTCTGTATTTCTTATTTCCATTAAACGGGGATTAATGTTGTCTTTGAGTCTGTTCTAGATATATATCTTCTATGGAAAACCTAGCGGCTTCTTGCAGCAAACTATTGAAGTTCCTCAATATCCCTAAGCTCAAGAGGACTTCCTCACCAATCCACCAGGTGTCGTCATTGTCGCCAGCTAACATCTCCATCCATGAAGAGTGCTTCATGAAGAAAATTTATATTTACGAAGAATCTCTTTTTGTCATGTTGTATATTATGATATATACTCTCTTGTCTCTTACTCCCTCTCCCTTGCTTCCCCTTCCCTTTCCCCTTCCCCTTTGCTACCTACCTCTGTCGTGAGCTGAATCGCTCGTCCTCACTTCTCCTAGTTCGGCCGTCGAGTGTACATTGCAGAGCCTTCTCATGGCAAGTCTCCTGTCCTTATGTGACATTTTAACCAGACGCCATGTCTGTATATTAAATCAATGGCCACAAGGAACAATCGCCTGCTCTACACGAAAAAGCTACGTACAAAATTTCAAATGTTTTTAAACATATTTTAATGGTTTTTAAAAGGGCAAAATGCTTTAATACAATGTTATAGACAGCGCGGAGAATTGCTCACTATTGTGCAATAACCGTCTTCGTGGGATCTTCTTTGTCAAGCTTTAGCTATCTAAGCTGGCTTTAAAACATGAAATTCAGTACCTTTTGTACAAATTAAATGGGAATACCTTCCCACACCGAGGGACTCATGTTAAATTAACCGCTGTCTATAATCCTTGCTTTTTTCCACCGTCGGAACTCTCTTGCCCTATCTGTCATCACAGTTCTAGAAATTCTCCACTCAACATATGCTTCAAACCGCAATAAACTGTGCTCAATACCGTCAAATTCCTGGAACTTCAAGTTAAACAAAACTAATGAACCGTTTTTTTCCTCCTGTAGTCTTCCCTTTTTCCTCTTTTCTTCGGAGTGTCAATTATCGGAATTGTTCTCTTTGCTTCTTGGTTATTACTGGCCAGAATAGCCGAGAAGATCAGTGGACATTTCTATAATTGCTGATCAAGGTTCGTTATAGTGATTTCTTGCTACGCCGAATCGTGATTAGTGGCTCCTCTTACCTTTTTATCTTATTTTTCCGTCTCCTGTGACAACCGTTTGTTACTCTCAGGGCAGCCTTCTGTTTTTTCTATCCTGGTAGGACCTTTTTCTTTATGCACCCGCTCTCATTTTCGAGATGCCTTGCTTTTCTATCCGTTTTTTCCCGTTCGTTTGTGTTTTTTTTATAAAGGTGCGCATAGAGGTGCGAATCTAGTTCATTTAATGTAATTCCGTGATGCCGGATTAATGCTGATACCATCAAGGTAGGTTACGTATTTTTGTCTTTGCTCATTGTATGGAATACTAGGGCGTTTCGCCTATTCTAGTATGTCCATGGAGTATCTGTTTCGTTCCCGTTATCTTTGCCCCCTTTTCGTCGTATCTTTTGTATAGGTATTTGGTCCGGTTTACTGAGTAACGTGTGTTCAACAGTAAGACCTATGCCATATCTCTTATCTTTTTGTTTGCCTCTTATCTTAGGATTGCGTTTTCATATGCAAGTCCATGTGGTTGGCTTAATCCCTTTCTGACGTAACTTATTTTGATGGATATCTTTTATTTTGTGTTGCGATACCTTTCTCGTATTTATTTTTAATATCGGTTACTTGCCCCTTTTTGTGTTTATTCATTTACGTCATATCTACGCGCGCTTTTATTAATACTCCGTCCCCCTCGCACTCCCTCATCTCCTTCAGGGCTATTTGAACTACCGTTTGCTCCTTTGACGGTAGACTCACTTTCCCCGACTCTTTGTCTAGCCCTTTTAATCTTTATTTTTCACAATGTAATTTTACTCTTTACGAGTATACTTTTCCAAATGTGCTCCCCCCTTTACCGTTATCTCCTATCGATCATGACATTTACGTTTCGGTCCTTTCACCCGTTATTTTACCTAACATCACATGTTTGACGTCCACTTAACCTCATTCATAGCATTTAATGCTTCCTCGTCATTCCTTGATGTTATCTCTTTGGTCAATACATTACCTCTTCTTTGCCTACGTGTTGAGTATGTGTACCTTATTTAGTCTTTATTTCTTTAGGCTAAGCTAAGCTAGGCCCATAATGAAAAGCGCATTCGAATAGAACATGCTTTTCACATGGCAGTGAATGTACGTTCAATCCATCGCCTCTGATACCTTCAAAACCTTAGTCCGGTTTAATGGGCCCAGCGCTAGACTAATTGGTACATACTTCCACTGCGAACTACATCTTGCGAAAGGCCAGACGGCACAAAATGGTAGGCAGAGCTTGGTCGCTATTCGGATATATCGCTCTACATGTAACTACACCTAGTTTCATTCCCCAAAATGACATAAGAGGACCGCTTAGCCCACAAATACGCCCACTTGTATGTGTAAGTTGGCAATATGGTACTTATCGTTTGTTTTTTGTTTTTCATGTGTCGAGAAAAAAAGATGGCTGGGGTTTTGTTGTGAATAAAAGAAAAACAAACCGTTGTGGATTTGGTAAGAAGTCTGTAAAAATTATCATTCTGGTGATAATTTCTTGCCGTAGCAAACTCATTTGGGCTTCGATGTTAATGGTAAGGCCTGTATCAATTATATTATCGTGCCTTTTCTGCGAGTGTAATGAAAAATATGAATAACGACATCAAGTGTGAAATCGAGTCGACTACTAATAGTGATGCGTTGCATTTAGCCAACACCAATACTTCGAGAAAACTTGATTGGTTGGAATTCGACCCCCTAGTTTCTACATTGCCTATTCCGGCAGCACATAACTCAAATTTCCATAGTGGAAATGTTGGTAACATCGTGAACAAATGGAATGTCCGATATTCGGGGGAGGAAGGCACTTCCTCGGTATTTGAATTTACTACACGTATTGAAGAATTGTGTGCATGCTATGGTTTGGTTCCTGACAGTGTTGTTCAATACCTCCCTATGCTATTATGTGGGAACGCTTTAAATTGGTACCGTCTAGTCCAGTATCCCTTCAGTTCATGGGTTAGTTTCGTGAATGCTTTGAAAAGGAGATTCACGCCATCTGACTTTGAGCATGCCTTAAAGCATGAGATTTTCTCCCGTACCCAAGCTCTCGGGGAGAATATTGATGATTATGTCACAGCGATACGTATCCTAGTATCTCGTCTTCCAGTTCCACTGCCTTCTAGTGAAACTATTAATACTGTTTATTGTAATTTACATCCCTCCTATAAACAGTTTATTAGCCGCTCTTCAGTATTAGATACTGAAGATATTCGTATTCAAGGGCGTGAATTTGAAGCAACTGCCCGACTGGGTAATCGATATATCCACCCTCCAGAGCCTTCTGAATGTATGTTTCCTGAATTAGCGTTGAAAATGAATGAATATAGTAATAAGATCCATATGCCTGCATGTGGAGAACGTGGCAGTAATACTACTCCTGCTCCTTGGTCGACACGACACTGCAACAATTGAGGCAATACCTTCGCCTCTGTTAATTCTCATAGAACTAATGTTCGCGTTAATGCTGTGAATCATGTCCAACGTAGTATCCCTCGTTACCATAACCTTAATATAAATGCCCCTCGTCATGTGAATGCTTCCAGGTCCCCGGTTCGATGCTGGAACTGCTTAAAAGAGTCACATACCTACCGTGATTGTTTAGTACCGCTAAAAGGGAAGTTTTGTTTTGGGTGTGGTTTACAAGGAGTAATCAAACCAATTTGTCCTCGTTGCAATGCTACTAATCCCTTGGAAAACTAGTGAAGCTTTGCGGTAATGAATCCAATCGTGAGGTTTAGAAGATTTATTTTGGCAAGGAGTATGATTCAGTGATATCCGATGTACCTTTTTCCAAAATAATTCAACCGTGGGTTCACATTTCTATTTCTCAGATACATTATTCTGCCCTTTTAGATAGTGGTGCGTGTCAAAGTTTTATACGTAGGTCGGTGATTGAGGAGATCCCTGACGCATGTAAACGTCTGCACCAGTCCCGAAATAATTTTGTCTCAGCCTCTAACAATCCCATTCATGTCTACGAATCAATTTCATGCCATGTTAAAATCCACGATTTTTCATGGGATTATGAGTTTCAAGTCATGGATAATTTAGCTGTACCTGTCTTGCTGGGTGCCGACTTTATGAAAAAAACTGGATTGAGGTTAGACTTCAGTGATGATACCTACAGCTTTCTTTTTTCATCTAACCAGAGGTTTCCTTTTGAGAATTTTATGCCCGGAGTGTTTAATATTTTACCTGACTGTGTGATACCATTACCCTTTTCCTTATTATCTGATCAACGGCAAATTTTATATGATTTGGTGAATGAGTTTTCTGACGTGATCTCTGATCAACTGGGAAGTGCTGTTAGGTATGAACGCCATATCGATTGGACCGATTCTATTCCTGTGAGATCTGCTCCGTTCCCTTGTTCCCCTCCCAAACTTTTAGCTATGAAGAGACATGTAAGTGATATGATAGAAAGAAATGTAATAAGACCTTCCAAGTCTGCTTATGGCTCACCTGCCTTCTTAGTTCCTAAGAAAGAAAATGAGTTTCGTCTTGTGGTGGACTATCGACTATCAAATAAGAAGGTGGTATTCGATAATTTCCCACTTCCTAACCTGGAATCGGCGTTTCATCACTTTCACAACGCGAAATTCTATTCTATAGTTGACTAAAATTCCGCGTATTATCAAATTCCTTTGGATGAACAGAGCCGCAAAGTTACTGCTTTTTCTACCCTTTTTGGGTTGTTTGAATATTTGAAGTTACCTATGGGAATAGCTATCGGAGCCCAAGTGCTCAGTCGCGTATTGGAAGACCTATTGGGAGATTTCGAGTTTCAGTACGTTTTCAATTATCTTGATGATCTCGTAATCTATAGTAACACTTTTGAAGAACACGTTGGTCATCTTCGTGAAGTTTTCGAGCGTCTAAGACGAGCAGGTTTAACCGTAAATCCTGGGAAAATTTCGTTAGGGTGTTCCCAGATAAAGTTTCTAGGTCACGTGCTGTCCGGTGAAGCTATCTCGGTTAACCCTGAACGTGTGAAATGTCTACAAGAACTTCCTCGTCCTACTTCTTTGAAATCCTTACGTCGTGTGTTGGGGATGTTCACCTTTTATTCCAGGTTCATAAAACATTTTTCTGATGTTGCCGCCCCTTTAAATGTCTTGAAGAAGAAGAACAGCACTTTCGTTTGGGGACCTGAGCAAGAACGTGCATTTGTAAGACTAAAGGAATGTTTGTCTAGTGCTCCTGTATTGCAATCCCCTAATTTTAATTCGGATTTTTTTTTGCATTGTGATGCTAGTGATACAGCAGTTTCGAGCGTGTTGAGTCAACAAGTGGATGGGAGATTCGCCCCCATTGCTTTCGCTAGTTGAATGCTGAATGAACATGAAATACGTTACTCCATTTTTGAGAAAGAAAGTTTGGCGGTAGTGTTCGGGTGTGAACGCTTTAGGAGTTTTCTGGAACATAGACGTTTCACTGCGTATACAGATAACGAAGCTTTAAAGTGGAGTCTGTCACATGTCAAGAAATTAGGTCGTATTAACCGATGGACCCTACGACTAGCTTCCTTCAATTTCAATATTGTACATGTGAAAGGCAGCGAGAATTCTGTTGCCGACTGTCTCTCACGTATGTTTGAGGAAAACGTTACTAACCCCGTTCCTCCTCCCTCCCCTCCTTCAGGACCTCCTGAACCTGTGTTTCTACTGCAACACTGTCCTTGGTCTTTTGTGGATATCAGGACCTTCCAAGCTAAGGATCCATATTGTATGGAGTTGCGTGGCAAAATGACGAACAAAGATCCTTCTTGTTCCGAGTTTTGTATTCGGAATGACGTTATCGGGGACACGTTACCCAAATCTTCGAAATTTAGGATTTTTGATCCTGAGACTGTTCGCGACATGCTTTTAACATATTACCATTCCTCCGCTTTTGGGGCACACATCGGTATGCACAGGACCTTCAGAAAGATCTCGAACGAGTTTTATTGGCCTTCAATTAAGTCTGATTCCTTCAGTTTCGTCCGGGAATTTTTAATCTGTCAACGTTCCAAGCCTGCGCAAAACACCAAGGTCGGTCTGCATCAAGTAGATATTGTGACTCGACCAGGAGAACGTTTATTCATAGACTATTTTGGTCCACTCGTCCGATCAAAACAGGGTAATCAGGCCATTCTCACTGTTATCGATGGTTTCTCTAAATTCGTTTGGCTTTTCCCCGTGAGAGAAATTACGTCAAGATCTACCGTAAACTTCTTGAGTAAATATATATATGGTATATTTGGGCCACCCAATTATCTGGTATCCGATAATGCTACTGTGTTCAGATCTAAGACTTTTGAGACTAAGATTTTCGATTGGGGTATTCGTCATGTGTTCCTGTCTCCCTATCGTCCCAAAGGGAACCAAGTTGAACGTTTTCATAGAAATTTGAAGGCTTGTATTTCGGCCTTCCACAACGCGGATCATGTTCCTTGGGACGTAAACCTTCAGTATTTCTGTCTGGTATTCAACACTTCGTTCCACTCTTCAACTCAAACTACTCCTGCGGAATTATTTCTCGGTAGGACACTTACGGATCCCCTACTGCTCAAGTGGAACATTGAGTACTTATCTGAACCTTCAAGACATTCTTCCGTGTACCAAAAATGGGAGATTGCTGTTAATCACTTAAAAAAGGCTCGGACCAAAGTAGCTGAGAGGTTCAACGTTGGAAGACGTACCATTACTTTTCAGGTAAACGACAAAGTACTGGTGAAGCTTCACCCTGTGAGCAATGCGGCGGCGCAGATCTCGAGTAAACTGTGCATGCTATGGTCTACTCCGAGCATTATCACTCGTTTCCTCACACCTGTCACTGTGGAGCTTGTGAGTGATGACAGACTTCAGCAAGTATCTACTGCTCATGTCACCCAGCTGAAGCGTTTTGTAAGTTAAGTCCATCTATCTTTGTCACATTTCTTCTCTTTCTCTTAAATGTTTATTTTTCTCTTGTGACATGATTTTCAGCTTATTTCTTCAAGTTTACGTGCTTTGGCGCAAGATGGCATTGCTATCAATTTTAATTATCTACTTCTTTTCAGGTTATTCCTTCGAATAATATTTAAATAGATGACGTCTAGTCATTTTTCCTCGTCCCTAATTAATCTTTGTCGGAGTATCGTGGTTGTCGCCACTCAACTTTATCCCATTACTAGAATAAGATAATATCGCTCTCTATTAATCGTTCTTTCTTGTTTTAGTTAATGATCATTTCTGCTCTCTGACATCCTACCTTGAGAGATTATGGAAGACAGCTTTTGTGTACTTATATTTATTATATATTGTAAATTTCTAACTTTGTAACTTTTGTAAAAATTTTGGCGAGGAAGCTAGGGTTTTTATTTTATTTTAACTATTTTGTTTTAACTGGTTTAACTTAAGTTCTTATTGTGAAATTTTCTTACCTTGATTTTTATATTTATCTTCATTGAAGTACATTCTTTTGAGTCCTCCCCGTCTTCCCCTACTTCTAGGCTCCCTCCCGTCACATTTCGTGATGTACCCTTTTTTTACTCCCTTCTCCCTTCCTTGTGTTTGTTTCGTTAAAATTTTTGTTCGTCTATTTTGGTGGACGTAACAAAAATTTTGGGGGAGTGCGTGGGAATCTGAACCGTTTTCCTTTTCCTCCTGTAGTCTTCCCTTTTTCCTCTCTTCTTCGGAGTGTCAATTATCGGAATTGTTCTCTTATCTTCTTGTTTATTACTGGCCAGAATAGCCGAGAAGATCAGTGGACATTTCTATAATTGCTGATCAAGGTTCGTTATAGTGATTTCTTGCTATGCCGAATCGTGATTAGTGGCTCCTCTTACCTTTTTATCTTCTTTTTCCGACTCCTGTGACAACCGTTTGTTACTCTCAGGGCAGTCTTCTGTTTTTTCTATCCTGGTAGGACCGTTTTGTTTATGCACCCGCTCTCATTTTCGAGATGCCTTGATTTTCTATCCGTTTTTCCCGTTCGTTTGTGTTTTTTATAAAGGTGCGCGTAGAGGTGCGAATCAAGCTCATTTAATGTAATTCCGTGATGCCGGATTAATGCTGATACCATCAAGGTAGGTTACGTATTTTTGTCTTTGATCATTGTATGGAATACTAGGGCGTTTCGCCTATTCTAGTATGTCCATGGAGTATCTGTTTCGTTCCCGTTATCTTTGCCCCCTTTTCGTCGTATCTTTTGTGCAGGTATTTGGTCCGGTTTACTGAGTAACGTGTGTTCAACAGTAAGACCTATGCCATATCTCTTATCTTTTTGTTTGCCTCTTATCTTAGGATTGCGTTTTCATATGCAAGTCCATGAGTTTGGCTTAATCCCTTTCTGACGTAACTTATTTTGATGGATATCTTTTATTTTGTGTTGCGATACCTTTCTCGTATTTATTTTTAATATCGGTTACTTGCCCCTTTTTGTGTTTATTCATTTACGTCATATCTACGCGCGCTTTTATGAATACTCCGTCCCTCTTCGCACTCCCTCATCTCCTTCAGGGCTGTTTGAGCTACCGTTCGCTCCTTTGACGGTAGACTCACTTTCCCCGACTCTTTGTCTAGCCCTTTTAATCTTTATTTTTCACAATGTAATTTTACTCTTTACAAGTACACTTTTCCAAATGTGTTCCCCCCCTTACCGTTATCTCCTATCGATCATGGCATTTACGTTTCGGTCCTTTCACCCGTTATTTTACCTAACATCACATGTTTGACGTCCACTTAACCTCATTCATAGCATGTAATGCT
The DNA here is from genome assembly GCA_946902985.2 of Meconema thalassinum. NCBI lineage: Eukaryota > Metazoa > Arthropoda > Insecta > Orthoptera > Tettigoniidae > Meconema > Meconema thalassinum. The sequence continues at coordinate 349,422,395 of OX336390.1, forward strand.
TCCTCGTCATTCCTTGATGTTATCTCTTTGGTCAATACATTACCTCTTCTTTGCCTACGTGTTGAGTATGTGACCTTATTTAGTCTTTATTTCTTTAGGCTAAGCTAAGCTAGGCCCATAATGAAAAGCGCATTCGTATAGAACTTGCATTCACATGGCAGTGAATGTACGTTCAATCCATCGCCTCTGATACCTTCATAACCTTAGTCCGGTTTAATGGGCCCAGCGCTAGACTAATTGGTACACACTTCCACTGCGAACTACATCTTGCGAAAGGCCAGACGGCACAAAATGGTAGGCAGAGCTTGGTCGCTATTCGGATATATCGCTCTACATGTACCTACACCTAGTTTCATTCCCCAAAATGACATAAGAGGACCGCTTAGCCCACAAATACGCCCACTTGTATGTGTAAGTTGGCAATATGGTACTTATCGTTTGTTTTTTGTTTTTCATGTGTCGAGAAAAAAAGATGGCTGGGGTTTTGTTGTGAATAAAAGAAAAACAAACCGTTGTGGATTTGGTAAGAAGTCTGTAAAAATTATCATTCTGGTGATAATTTCTTGCCGTAGCAAACTCATTTGGGCTTCGATGTTAATGGTAAGGCCTGTATCAATTATATTATCGTGCCTTTTCTGCGAGTGTAATGAAAAATATGAATAACGACATCAAGTGTGAAATCGAGTCGACTACTAATAGTGATGCGTTGCATTTAGCCAACACCAATACTTCGAGAAAACTTGATTGGTTGGAATTCGACCCCCTAGTTTCTACATTGCCTATTCCGGCAGCACATAACTCAAATTTCCATAGTGGAAGTGTTGGTAACATCGTGAACAAATGGAATGTCCGATATTCGGGGGAGGAAGGCACTTCCTCGGTATTTGAATTTACTACACGTATTGAAGAATTGTGTGCATGCTATGGTTTGGTTCCTGACAGTGTTGTTCAATACCTCCCTATGCTATTATGTGGGAACGCTTTAAATTGGTACCGTCTAGTCCAGTATCCCTTCAGTTCATGGGTTAGTTTCGTGAATGCTTTGAAAAGGAGATTCACGCCATCTGACTTTGAGCATGCCTTAAAGCATGAGATTTTCTCCCGTACCCAAGCTCTCGGGGAGAATATTGATGATTATGTCACAGCGATACGTATCCTAGTATCTCGTCTTCCAGTTCCACTGCCTTCTAGTGAAACTATTAATACTGTTTATTGTAATTTACATCCCTCCTATAAACAGTTTATTAGCCGCTCTTCAGTATTAGATACTGAAGATATTCGTATTCAAGGGCGTGAATTTGAAGCAACTGCCCGACTGGGTAATCGATATATCCACCCTCCAGAGCCTTCTGAATGTATGTTTCCTGAATTAGCGTTGAAAATGAATGAATATAGTAATAAGATCCATATGCCTGCATGTGGAGAACGTGGCAGTAATACTACTCCTGCTCCTTGGTCGACACGACACTGCAACAATTGAGGCAATACCTTCGCCTCTGTTAATTCTCATAGAACTAATGATCGCGTTAATGCTGTGAATCATGTCCAACGTAGTATCCCTCGTTACCATAACCTTAATATAAATGCCCCTCGTCATGTGAATGCTTCCAGGTCCCCGGTTCGATGCTGGAACTGCTTAAAAGAGTCACATACCTACCGTGATTGTTTAGTACCGCTAAAAGGGAAGTTTTGTTTTGGGTGTGGTTTACAAGGAGTAATCAAACCAATTTGTCCTCGTTGCAATGCTACTAATCCCTTGGAAAACTAGTGAAGCTTTGCGGTAATGAATCCAATCGTGAGGTTTAGAAGATTTATTTTGGCAAGGAGTATGATTCAGTGATATCCGATGTACCTTTTTCCAAAATAATTCAACCGTGGGTTCACATTTCTATTTCTCAGATACATTATTCTGCCCTTTTAGATAGTGGTGCGTGTCAAAGTTTTATACGTAGGTCGGTGATTGAGGAGATCCCTGACGCATGTAAACGTCTGCACCAGTCCCGAAATAATTTTGTCTCGGCCTCTAACAATCCCATTCATGTCTACGAATCAATTTCATGCCATGTTAAAATCCACGATTTTTCTTGGGATCATGAGTTTCAAGTCATGGATAATTTAGCTGTACCTGTCTTGCTGGATGCCGACTTTATGAAAAAAAAACTGGATTGAGGTTAGACATCAGTGATGATACCTACAGCTTTCTTTTTTCATCTAACCAGAGGTTTCCTTTTGAGAATTTTATGCCCGGAGTGTTTAATATTCTACCTGACTGTGTTATACCATTACCCCTTTCCTTATTATCTGATCAACGGCAAATTTTATATGATTTGGTGAATGAATTTTCTGACGTGATCTCTGATCTACTGGGAAGTGTTGTTGGGTATGAATGCCATATCGATTTGACCGATTCTATTCCTGTGAGATCTCCTCCGTTCCCTTGTTCCCCTCCCAAACTTTTAGCTATGAAGAGACATGTAAGTGATCTGATAGAAAGAAATGTAACAAGACCTTCCAAGTCTGCTTATGGCTCACCTGCCTTCTTAGTTCCTAAGAAAGAAAATGAGTTTCGTCTTGTGGTGGACTATCGACTATTAGATTGCCACGGTGGGTGAGTGGATAGCGTGTCGGTCTACTAACCCCAAGATTGCAGGTTCGCCCCTGACCGTGGTAAGTGATTTTTGAAAGGCGGCAAAAATACGATACGCATGTCATACGATGTTGGCATGTTAAAACCCATTTGAATTCAGTAGGCCGAGTTCATAATGGCAAAATTAATCTCGGGAGTTTCCGCCAGCACAAAGTTCATCATATCTCTACTAGAAAGCGCTATTGTGTTCAAGGATATTAGATATCAAACATCTAACCTCCTTGACTTTCATAGTCAAGGAACTAGGAAATTCGACATGCAAGCTACCCTCTGGGTGTCAAATAGCATAGCTTGCACCAGGCACCCAAGGCCATACGATATTATTATTATTATTATTATTATTATTATTATTATTATTATCGACTATTAAATAAGAAGGTGGTATTCTATAATTTCCCACTTCCTACCCTGGAATCGGCGTTTCAACACTTTCACAACGCGAAATTCTATTCTATAGTTGACTGAAATTCCGCGTATTATCAAATTCCTTTGGATGAACAGAGCCGCAACTGCTTTTTCTACCCTTTTTGGGTTGTTTGAATATTTGAAGTTACCTATGGGAATTGCTATCGGATCCCAAGTGCTCAGTCGCGTATTCGAAGACCTATTGGGAGATTTGAAGTTTCAGTACGTTTTCAATTATCTTGATGATCTCGTAATCCATAGTAACACTTTTTAAGAACACGTTGGTCATCTTCGTGAAGTTTTCGGGCGTCTAAGACGAGAAGGTTTAACCGTAAATCCTGGGAAAAGTTCGTTAGGGTGTTCCCAGATAAAGTTTCTAGGTCACGTGCTGTCCGGTGAAGCTATCTCGGTTAACCCTGAACGTGTGAAATGTCTACAAGAACTTCCTCGTCCTACTTCTTTGAAATCCTTACGTCGTGTGTTGGGGATGTTCACCTTTTATTCCAGGTTCATAAAACATTTTTCTGATGTTGCCGCCCCTTTAAATGTCTTGAAGAAGAAGAACAGCACTTTCGTTTGGGGACCTGAGCAAGAACGTGCATTTGTAAGACTAAAGGAATGTTTGTCTAGTGCTCCTGTATTGCAATCCCTAATTTTAATTCGGATTTTTTTCTGCATTGTGATGCTAGTGATCTAGCAGTTTCAAGCGTGTTGAGTCAACAAGTGGATGGGAGATTCGCCCCCATTGCTTTCGCTAGTCGAATGCTGAATGAACATGAAATACGTTACTCCATTTTTGAGAAAGAAAGTTTGGCGGTAGTGTTCGGGTGTGAACGCTTTAGGAGTTTTCTGGAACATAGACGTTTCACTGTGTATACTGATAACGAAGCTTTAAAGTGGAGTCTGTCACATGTCAAGAAATTAGGTCGTATTAACCGATGGATCCTACGACCATCTTCCTTCAATTTCAATATTGTACATGTGAAAGGCAGCGAGAATTCTGTTGCCGACTGTCTCTCACGTATGTTTGAGGAAAACGTTATTAACCCCGTTCCTCCTCCCTCCCCTCCTCCAGAACCTCCTGAACCTGTGTTTCTACTGCAACACTGTCCTTGGTCTTTTGTGGATATCAGGACCTTCCAAGCTGAGGATCCATATTTTATGGAGTTGCGAGGCAAAATGACGAACAAAGATCTTTCTTGTTCCGAGTTTTGTATTCGAAATGACGTTATCGGGTACACGTTACCCAAATCTTCGAAATTTAGGATTTTTGCTCCTGAGACTGTTCACGACATGCTTTTAACATATTACCATTCCTCCGCTTTTGGGGCACACATCGGTATGCACAGGACCTTCAGAAAGATCTCGAACGAGTTTTATTGGCCTTCAATTAAGTCTGATTCCTTCAGTTTCGTCCGGAAATTTTCAATCTGTCAACGTTCCAAGCCTGCGCAAAACACCAAGGTCGGTCTGCATCAAGCAGATATTGTGACTCGACCAGCAGAACGTTTATTCATAGACTATTTTGGTCCACTCGTCCGATCAATACAGGGTAATCAGGCCATTCTCACTGTTATCGATGGTTTCTCTAAATTCGTTTGGCTTTTCCCCGTGAGAGAAATTACGTCAAGATCTACCGTAAACTTCTTGAGTAAATATATATTTGGTATATTTGGGCCACCCAAGTATCTGGTATCCGATAATGCTACTGTGTTCAGATCTAAGACTTTTGAGACTAAGATTTTCAATTGGGGTATTCGTCATGTGTTCCTGTCTCCCTATCGTCCCCAAGGGAACCAAGTTGAACGTTTTCATAGAAATTTGAAGGTTTGTATTTCGGCCTTCCACAACGCGGATCATGTTTCTTGGGACGTAAACCTTCAGTATTTCTGTCTGGTATTCAACACTTCGTTCCACTCTTCAACTCGAACTACTCCTGCGGAATTATTTCTAGGTAGGACACTTATGGATCCCCTACTGCTCAAGTGGAACATTGAGTACTTATCTGAACCTTCGAGACATTCTTCCGTGTCCCAAAAATGGGAGATTGCTGTTAAGCACTTAAAAAAGGCTCGGACCAAAGTAGCTGAGAGGTTCAACGTTGAAAGACGTACCATTACTTTTCAGGTAAACGACAAAGTACTGGTGAAGCTTCACCCTGTAAGCAATGCGGCGGCGCAGATCTCGAGCAAACTGTGCATGCGATGGTCTACTCCGCGCATTATCACTCGTTTCCTCACACCTGTCACTGTGGAGCTTGTGAGTGATGACAGACTTCAGCAAGTATCTACTGCTCATGTCACCCAGCTGAAGCGTTTTGTAAGTTAAGTCCATCTATCTTTGTAACATTTCTTCTATTTCCCTTAAATGTTTATTTTTCCCTTGTAACATAATTTTCAGCTTATTTCTTCAAGTTTACGTGCTTTGGCGCAAGATGGCATTGCTATCAATTTTAATTATCTACTTCTTTTCAGGTTATTCCTTCGAATAATATTTAAATAGATGACGTCTAGTCATTTTTCCTCGTCCCTAATTAATCTTTTTGGGGGGCGTGGTGGCTCAGCGGTCTAGCTGTATGCCTCTCACCAAGGCGGTCCGGGTTCGATTCCCGGTCAATGCATGTGAGATTTTCGAAGTGAAATGCCATGTCCTGTGGTTCGGATTCCACGTAAAAAGGAGGTCCCGTGGCTTATGATCTACCGATTAACGGTCACGTTAAACTACAAGCTTCCTTCCTTTTTTTAATTAATCTTTGTCGGAGTATCGTGGTTGTCGCCACTCAACTTTATCCCATTATTAGAATAAGATAATATCGCTCTCTATTAATCGTTCTTTCTTGTTTTAGTTAATGATCATTTCTGCTCTCTGACATCCTACCTTGAGAGATTATGGAAGACAGCTTTTTTGTACTTATATTTATTATATATTGTAAATTTCTAACTTTGTAACTTTTGTAAAAATTTTGGCGAGGAAGCTAGGGTTTTTATTTTATTTTAACTATTTTGTTTTATCTGGTTTAATTTAAGTTCTTATTGTGAAATTTTCGTACCTTGATTTTTATATTTATCTTCATTGAAGTACATTCTTTTGAGTCCTCCCCGTCTTCCCCTACTTCTAGGCTCCCTCCCGTCACATTTCGTGTTGTACCCTTTTTTTACTCCCTTCTCCCTTCCTTGTGTTTGTTTCGTTAAAATTTTTGTTCGTCTATTTTGGTGGACGTAACAAAAATTTTGGGGGAGTGCATGGGAATCTGAACCGTTTTTCTTTTCCTCCTGTAGTCTTCCCTTTTTCCTCTTTTCTTCGGAGTGTCAATTATCGGAATTGTTCTCTTATCTTCTTTGTTATTACTGGCCCGAATAGCCGAGAAGATCAGTGGACATTTCTATAATTGCTGATCAAGGTTCGTTATAGTGATTTCTTGCTATGCCGAATCGTGATTAGTGGCACTTCTTACCTTTTATCTTCTTTTTCCGTCTCCTGTGACAACCGTTTGTTACTCTCAGGGCAGTCTTCTGTTTTTCTATCCTGGTAGGACCTTTTTGTTTATGCACCCGCTCTCATTTGCGAGATCCCTTGCATTTCTATCCATTTTTTCCCGTTCATTTGTGTTTTTTATAAAGGTGCGCGTAGAGGTGCGAATCTAGTTCATTTAATGTAATTCCGTGATGCCGGATTAATGCTGATACCATTAAGGTAGGTTACGTATTTTTGTCTTTGCTCATTGTATGGAATACTAGGGCGTTTCGCTTATTCTAGTATGTCCATGGAGTATCTGTTTCGTTCCCGTTATCTTTGCCCCCTTTTCGTCGTATATTTTGTGTAGGTATTTGGTCCGGTTTACTGAGTAACGTGTGTTCAACAGTAAGACCTATGCCATATCTCTTATCTTTTTGTTTGCCTCTTATCTTAGGATTGCGTTTTCGTATGCAAGTCCATGAGTTTAGCTTAATCCCTTTCTGACGTAACTTATTTTGATGGATATCTTTTATTTTGTGTTGCGATACCTTTCTCGTATTTATTTTTAATATCGGTTACATGCCCCTTTTTGTGTTTATTCATTTACGTCATATCTACGCGCGCTTTTATTAATACTCGGTCCCCCCTCGCACTCCCTCATCTCCTTCGGGGCTATTTGAGCTACCGTTCGCTCCTTTGACGGTAGACTCACTTTCCCCGACTCTTTGTCTAGCCCTTTTAATATTTATTTTTCACAATGTAATTTTACTCTTTACGAGTATACTTTTCCAAATGCGTTTCCCCCTGTACCGTTATCTCCTATCGATCATGACATTTACGTTTCGGTCCTTTCACCCGTTATTTTACCTAACATCACATGTTTGACGTCCACTTAACCTCATTCATAGCATGTAATGCTTCCTCGTCATTCCTTGATGTTATCTCTTTGGTCAATACATTACCTCTTCTTTGCCTACGTGTTGAGTATGTGTACCTTATTTAGTCTTTATTTCTTTAGGCTAAGCTAAGCTAGGCCCATAATGAAAAGCGCATTCGAATAGAACTTGCATTCACATGGCAGTGAATGTACGTTCAATCCATCGCCTCTGATACCTTCATAACCTTAGGCCGGTTTAATGGGCCCAGCGATAGACTAATTGGTACACACTTCCATTGCGAACTACATCTTGCGAAAGGCCAGACGGCACACCAATAACTGCAACCCATAAACTTTCCAACGCAATACATATTCAAGTTCAAATTTTACCAAGTGTTCATCATAGCTGCAATAACTTTCTCTCGTTCTACGAACTCACATACACTGCAACAGTGAACATTTTCAACTTATCAGCTAACTATCAGTGCTTCGAATCCGCGTGTGCTAATCTCAGCCGCACCGCGCACGTGAGAGCAATAAATCTGGCCAGGACTTAATCCTAAAGTTCCTATTTCTCTTTTCCCAAATTCCTTTTACTAACCAAATTTAATTTAAATATTGGGTTCTTTTTTTCTACGAGACTTAGCCTAAAGAGGCTCTCTTCCATCTAGTTGGATTTATCACATATTCACTCTGTTTCAACTTGTGGCTAGTCCACATTTTAATTGTTCTTCCCTTCTAAAATTAGGGAATTGTACTTTTTCTAATAATGAAAGAGTTGTCTAATCTTTTTGCTCCAAGCTTCACAAAAGGTGACCTGTCCTATTAAAATTTATCAAATTGTTAACTTCTCCGTAAAATAGCGGTAATTTAGGCTTGTAATTTTTTCTTCTTTTCCTGTTACAATCAGGAATCCCTATATATTTGTTTATAGCCATTTCAATTACCATAAAGGCATTCTAAAAGTGCTTGTATCATGCCCAATCAAACTATCAAAGTTATAACTGCTTTACAATTATTGTTACAAACTGTAAATTGCTTAATCGTAAGCACACTTTTTAAAATCTTGGGAAGATTTTAGTGCTTGTATCAAGTTTGAAACTTGTAACTACTTTAATTATTGTTCATTGTAAACTTTCACTTTATTGGGTCTGAGACCCTCAAATGTTTGTAGAACTAACCAAAGAAAAAGTTCTCCTAACTTTAAAAATAAGATTCTAATTCTACCAATTGTCAATTTTTAAATTTTATATTTCTTGTTAAGTAAATTATTTCTATCCTTTTGTTCTATCTGTCTCGCTAGAAGTACGGTTAGGCAGGACACCCTCTTCCCTGATTCTTCTCCCAAAATTATTGCGTGTTCTGGTTTTGATATTTTAGTAAACTGATTCAGTCTGCTTTCTCTAATTTATAATATTTTAGGTTTCACTAAACTCAATGATTCACACACCATTTTCACTTGCAAGGCAGAGCAGTGTACTACTCTTTTATTTTTCTTGACAACAAAATAACATACATAATAAGTACCAACAGAACAGAAAAATATTTGGTCATAACCCTTGCCAACCTAACATGTTTTAACACACTCCCTCAAGGGTGTAATCAAATAGTTTTTTTTTCATTTTTTATTTCTACCTACATGATGGAAAAGTCACTGATATAATAAACTCTAAAAAATCACACTTTAAACATATCACGGTTTTTGAGATTTGCAAATTTACCAGGAAGAAGAGGTTTCGCTAAAATTTCTGCAACATTTTGATCACTAGAACAATACAGGATCTTGAACCATTCTTTCTTGTATTCATCTTTAACCAGATGATATTTAACATCAATATAGATACACTTTCTGGTCAACTGGTTTGCTTGAATCATTTTAATGCAACTGGTATTGTCCACATGCAAGTTTACGTTGATAGTTTCTTCCAGTAGCTCCCCAAGTACAGATTTCACATATTTCATTTCCTTTCAGCATTGGACGGCTGAAATGTACTCAGCTTCAGTTGATGATTGAGCTACAATAGACTGTTTACGAGAGCACCAAGCAATTGGACCATTAGCGTAGTACATTATGTAACCTGATGTACTCTTGCATCCCTTTCTGTCCCCTGCATGATCCGAGTCGCAGAATACTTCTAGATTATGTACATTCTTGACATTGTTTGTGTAGTGAATACCTTGTTCAATGGATCCTTTTAGGTATCTTAATGTCCTTTTGATGTTGACAACGTCTTTCTTCGTATGACTTTTTGTGTATCTGCTGGCATAGATGACAGCATAGCTGATATCTGGTCTTGTCTTGCAGGATAGGTACAGCAGGCTTCCCACTGCTTCTTGATATGGAAAGCTGGTTTGGGAAGTTTTGGCATCATCATGACAATTATCTTGATGTGAGATTGGAGTACTTGTTGGTTTTGATGTTTCCATGTTGTATTTTTCAATGACATGTTGAGCATATCTTTCTTGACTGATGAATACTCCATCTTTGTTTTGAGAAATTTGCATTCCCAGCGAGGTCTTGGTGTTCGAGATTTATGGAAGTCTCGAATTGCTTCTCCATTTTCGTCATTAGTTCTATAATTTGTTGCTCATCTTCTCCTATCACCATTCCATCATCCACATGGTTAGCAACAAATAATTTCTTTCCTGAAGTGGACTTGAACACACATTGGTCTGTTTGAGTTTGTTTCAAACCTTCTCTTTTGAGATAGTCCGTCAGACGTTTGAACCATTGTTGTGGTGCCTGTTTGAGACCATATAGTGCTTTTCTTAGTTTACATATTTTCCTGAGACCTTAAAATCTTCTGGAAGGCACATGTATATCTCAGTTTGTAAGTCACCGTACAAGAAAGCAGATTTGATGTCAAAGGTTGATGTCTTAAAACCTTCAGAAGCTGCAATAGCCAATAACATTCTCAGAGTGTTTTATTGTACTACTGAGCTGAAAATGTCCTCATAGTTTAAACCCTTTTTCTGTTGGAAGCCTCTAGCAACCAATCCTGCCCTATAGCGACCGTCTTCTTTAATCTTGATCAACCAGCGACTAGTAACGATTTCTTTACCTTTGGCACATTCTTCGTTGACTAAATCCCAAGTTTCATTTCTCTTGAGGCAGTCCTTTTCCTCTTGTATGGCCTCCTTCCATTTTTCTCTATCTTGACTATGCATGCAGTCTTCATATGTAAGAGGTGAGTCACCTGTAAGCAATGCATAATCTTCATATTTCTTTGGCATTTTATGTCTCTTTTTGGTCTTTGGTTTGGTTGTGGATTTATTGGTGCATCATCTTCATCACTTGAGGGTTCATAATCCGATCCAGTATCTTGATCTTTTGCTTCCTCACTATCTGTTTCATCTTGACGTTCATGGTTTATTTCATTTTCCTGGTTGTCTTCATCTTCAAGTAAATTTTCAATGGTGATACTTCGGTTTTGTAATGCAGGCTTCTTGTCATTTTCTGTGTCAAAGAACTTCACATCTCTGGATACATAGATCACCCGATCTTCCTTGTCCCAGATTCTGTATCCATTATTGGAGTAGCCATCAAAATAACCTTTCTTACCTCTAGGATCTAGTTTCTTCAGATGTCCGAGACTCTTGGTGTATACCACAGAACCATAGTGTTGAAGGCGAGAGAGATCTGGTTTTCTGTGGTACCATTTTTCGGCAGGAGTGGTGTCAACTGTTACCGTTGGACTCCTGTTTTGAAGATAGGCAGCAGTTTCCACTGCAGTTCCCCACATTTCATTGGGAAAATTTGCATCATACAGTAGCGCTCTCATTTTGTTTCCTAGAGTCAGATTCATCCTTTCAGCAGTGCCGTTCAAGTGAGGTGTATGAGGTATGGTATTGGCAACTCCAGCTATCTGATATGACATCTAGCGGTAAAAATGAGAAACTTACCAAGTAGGGTACATTTGTCACGTGGTGACTGTTTGTATTATGGTTTCTTGTATTGGTAAGCAGATCGTGGTAAATTCTTCGTGTTTATACATAAGTAATAATTTTCACTCGTTGATAAGAGTGCAAAATGAGTAAAATCAAAGTATATTGCTCAGTTTACGGCTGTAAGTCGATGTATAAGAGGGCTGCGGTTATACGTTTTCATCACTTTCCAAAAGATGCAAAGAGCAATATCAGAAAGGTGACGATACCAAATAAATACGGGCAATAAGAGCGGGTTGGACCACTCACCACTACACTCACTGACGACAGGACGGGTTGTTCACTGTTACGCAGAGCCAAACCGCACCTAGACAGCCAAGCACAGTCTCGCCGATCCAAGCCGTACCAAGACAGCCAAGCCTAGGCCTACGCCAGCTGAGGACAGCCAAGCTTCATCAGTCAGGTCCTTTCCCGCTCCCAAGTTCATTTCCAATAACCCTACCAACCGTCATCACCTCGCTCGGCGATATCCGAGCCATTCCACTACGAGTCATATAGGCCTAATTTGACTTCGCAGGGTAAATACCTACCATCCAAATCAAGCAATTACTGTCTACCCCGAGTTTTAACACAAGTTAAACTCATCCCTTCACCCAACCAAGCAGCAAATAATTTCTAGAGTCTATGGTACAATGAGCAAACTCAAATATAGCTTTTAAAGGTAACAGCGCCATGACCCGAACTGCACAAAAACAAATACCAGCAGTCAACCGATGCTTGATAATATGCAATTGACACATAAAAACCAGTGGAACACGCAAATTAGATCACGTGCATCGCACATTTATACATATATACAATTGAAAACAACAGTGTCATTATTCGAGGGACCACATTTACTGATTATAAACGAAAAATAAAAAGTGTTCCATATCAAACGCGTGTTATTGAGTATTTTTACCCTACTTATCCAGACGACCGCAGCGCCCCAAGTGTTAGTTTGAGTTGCCAATAGTCTAATTTGATACCTTTACCCTTACACCAGTTCTTGAAGTCATTAGACCAATATTCTCCACCATTATCAACTCTTATTTTAGACACTTTTAGGTTATGATGGTTTTCTTCTTCAGCATTATAGTCCTTTAAAAAACCTTCAGCTTCGTCTTTGGTTTCTAGCAAATACACTTGTACAAAATGGGTGAAATCATCTATACATAACATCAAATAGTTCTTGTTGTCAAAAGTTGGTGGTTCAATTTTACCACACAAGTCTGTATGTATAATTTCCAAAGGTCTCTCTGCTCTTTGTCGCAATGTGTTAAAAAGATTTCTGTTGAGTTTTGCTACAGCACATATTTTACATCTAGGGTTAACTTTGGATTTACTTAGAGAAATTGGCACTCCCTGACATAGGTTAGGAAGTTTCTGTAGATTTCCAAAGCTAATATGGCCTAATTTCTTGTGCCATACCATGTGTTCTTCTTCAGTTTGGGTGAGGAGTGTTTCTTCTTGATGTTGAGCGATTAAGTCCACAACAAACAATCCACCTGGAGTTTTCTTTCCTGTAAGCACAACTTTATCATCCTTCAAGAACAAAACTTCTTTATTTTTGAATCTTATCTCTCCATTGTTTTCAGTGATGGCATTGACATAGAGTAAGTTTCTGGTAAGTTGTGGCACATAAGACACATCTTTAAACAACACGTTGTCAGTTTCAATGTCTCCTGACAACACAGCATTCATTGTTTCACCTCTCTTTGCACTGTATATTTTAGCTTCTGATGATTCAGTATTTGATAAAATGTCACGCTTATTTGTCAGATGTGATGTAGAACCACTGTCTACCACAAACATATTTTCTTTTAGTTTTTCACAGAATAACACTTCACCATACTGTTCAGATTCTGCAAAGAAGGAAACTTTGTCTTTATTCTTTTCATGTTCTTCTTTGATCCAGCAGTTGTCAGACACATGATTAGATTTCTTAGAGTAAATGCATTTCTTACTGTCAAGCACATTGTTTCTTTTCTTGAAGCATTCTTCTTCATTGTGAGTGTCACGTTTACAGATCTTGCAATATTTCTTCTTTTGACATCTTGTTTTAATATGCCCTTCTCCCCCACATTTAAAACACTTTACTTAAGACCCTTTTGATCCCTTGTATTTATTTTGTGCACCAAAAACAACACTTGTCTCTTCTGACTTAGGCCTACTTGACAACATGTAGTCTTCTTCAACACAAAGTCTAGCCACAAGATTTTCAATGGATCTATCTGAAGTAGGTGTAGATTCCCAAGCACTTGAGAAATAGTGATATTGCTCAGGCAATGAAAAAAGAATTTTTGCCATAACCATCTCATCAGATATTTCTTGTTTGAATTGTTGTAGTTTGAAGACAATATTTCTTAGATGGCTGATGTTCATCATTCCTTTAGTTTTATCAAACTTAAAACATTGGAAGTCCATGAGCAGCTGTTGTTTTTGTTGACTGGTATCTCTTCTGAATACACCTCTGAGTGCTTCATACATTTCTTTGGAAGTAGTACATGTCAGAATAAGATTTTTCACCACCCTGTCAATTGTTCTCAGAATATAATACTGAGCTTTAGCATCTCTGGCCAACCATGCCTTTCTCCTTTGTGCTGCATCTTGTGGTATTTCAGTGAGAGGTTCTTGTCCATTAACAACATCCCATACTTGCTTGGCTTTAAATAGAATTTGAATTTCAAAATCCCACAGTTTAAATGTGTCAGGGCTGCTGAGTTTTTGTATGCTGTGTAGTTCACTATCTTCTGATGCCATTGTCTTAGTCTTTTGTTTTTCTTCAACACGCTGCACAGTTCTTGATTATTTATCTTGTTTCACAGTTTACCCAATGCATTTGGCGCATCTGGGCCCATAACCTGTTCCGGATTTGATATTTTAGTAAACAGATTCAGTCTGCTTTCTCTAATTTATAATATTTTAAGTTTCACTACACTCAATGATTCACATACCATTTTCACTTGCAAGGCAGAGCAGTTACTACTCTTTTATTTTTCTTGAAAACAAAATAACATACATAATAAGTACCAACATAACAGAAAAATATTTGGTTATAAGCCTTGCCAACCTAACATGTTTTAACATTGCGTATTTCAAAATAGAAGAAGCCCTCTTTAAAACTATAAGATATTTTCCCTCTGAATCATGCTTTTCTTTCAAAACCTCAATTTTGTTTAAGTTACTGTAGGTTTGAGATCTTTCTCTTTTCTAAACTTTTAGTCGGCAACCTGCTGGGTAAATGTTTAGCCTACCTTCAGAGCAGCAATTGGCATTCTTGTAGGATTTTCACAAAAAAAAGTAAAAATATTGTTAAAGCATTAAAGTTGCCTGATCTCTTCTCACTCTGGAAGCATTCGACTATTTTGCCAGAAATCCAACAGTTCCCAGAAAAAAATCACGGCAAATTCAAATTATTTCAGCCTTTCAAAACGTTCAGCAAGATCTAACCCTTTTGAAGGGAAAAACAGTAAATCGTTTTCCTTTAGCATACTTTGTCTTGCCAGAGTACCACCCGTCCCCATAGTACCAGAATACCGGCTCGGGAGGGAAAGAGCGCTTACCGCTTGCTTGCAAACAGCCCCAGCTCCAGCTGCATTTCCCGTTAGCTGTGGTCAGGTCCCTACCCACTTTAGGTGTCTCACGGGCTTTGTGCGGTGGAACCTTTCACTGAATACTTATTTCTATTTGCTTTTATGCTTTGTATTGGATTCTCGTCCCTTATACCTAAAATTGTTTCCACTCCCAACCCCCATCCTCTACTCTCTCATCATCTTCCCTTAGGTAGTGCTAATCCTCAGCAAAAACCTACCAAAAGTTGGTGCCGAAACCCAGGAGAGTCCAATTTGTCAATATTTTGCAAATTACTAATATCTACTTTGAATTTTTCAGCTATAACTTTACTGTGCGAAGCTGGCAGAAGTGAAGGAGATCGTTCCTGTCTTCTTCAGTGTCATCACCTTGCAACCTGTTCGCTGCTGCCAACCTGACAGCATTTCAAAATCTCTCCATTATCGTAAGTTGCATTCCCTATGTAATACTCAATCATGTTACCTCCAACTCAGGCAACTCCAATGGATTAAACTCTCATTCCAAGACGCTCTTCTCATAAAGGGCAACTTACAAAGTTCCGAAACTTTCTCAAAGATTTAACTTTTATTAGCGAGTATCACACCTCATACAGACATCTCCACACGTCCCACCCCTTAACGTGTACTGTGACACATCTGTTTGCACAAAGCTGCTCTGAGAAACATTCACACCTCTTCATAGAGGTATTCATTAAAATCATTATTAACTAGCACTGGTCTTATAGGTTATTGGGTTAGCTAATTAGATCCTACTCCTATAAACTTTTCCAAGTCGGATCTGCATGTGTTGATTGTTTAATTGTTTTAAGGCTCTAGCTGAGTCACCGATTAGCTCTCTGCTCGAGAGCTCACGTCAGCGGGCTCGCTCCGCCATTCCCAGTCTTACGCACCGTCTGCAAGTTGAGCAGCGCCGTGGTACTTTAAGCCACTATCCAGTAAACTCACCCTTTCCCCATAAACGCACCCCCGGGCTATCCCGTCAATCTGAACAATCGGGAAGCTCATCCATAGAGCTACGTATATGCCCCCAGACAGCTCAATCATACACCATCCGATCTACACTGAATCCAATCATCCCCCAAACCCCACATTGTAGAGGGGTCACACAAAGCACCCCTACAGTATCCAGCATTAACAATTTAAAAACACAAGCTTTGCAGTCATCAAAATTAAAACATAGAGATATTTGCCAAAGAAACACTAATCTTCAATTAAATTGCCTTATTCATAATAGTATTGGCGAAGATACCCCTAGTAATTCTGTTGATACCACCCACTTAAATATTCCTTCTTACGTAAGGCTCGCCGATCCTGTGTTAAACGTATATGGTTCCATTGACATCATCTTGATTGCTGATGTTTTTGGCAATGTCTGCGTTCTCAAAAGCACTTCCTAGCTCTCGGCGGGTGTGTTCGCGACACTAATTTCGGTTGGATTCTAACTGATCGAATCCAACATCCCACAATCAAATTAAGTCGCTATGTCATTTTGTTAGTGCTGCCTCGAGCCCAGTTTCTGAAAAAGAGAACACTTACTTTTCCGATCTTATTACATCTACAGACAACTCGACGAAACAATGTCTCAATGTCAATTACGTCACCGCTGTAAGCTACATAATGGTTTTCTCTCTGTTTCCGCCAAAAATGGTAATCCAAGCTCGCCCCGCTTTAAGTCGTTTGTTTTATTGCCTTGTGTCATTCCTTGTAGTTGGCAATTGCTTAAATTTTTCATGGAAAACCATCTTCGCTTTGCGTCAAACCATGGCTATCAGTCACCATCACTTCGCTGTGAGCTGTGTTTCACTTTTTTCGCTGTTTAATCGAAATGCCACGGCCGTTCCATTCTCTCTTCCTCGCACGCAGAATCAGTATTTGAAACCACTTGACAACCTGGGTTCTCTAACTTCAAGGATAATAATCTACAGGCTTAATTTCTCTCAACTTCCCGGCTTTTCTCCGCCGTTCAGGAGAATTAAGCCTTTTTCTGTTGGCAACGGTTGGGTTCTGTAATCCCCAAAATTATGTTAAACTATTTAATTGCTCTGTTTCCTTTGCCCTCAAATGGGTTTTTCTTGTCCAAGCCACGTATGACTATGTGTGTTACTAAAGGTTCCTCTTCCATCAATATTTGGTTGTATTCATTTCGTTCTTTTTACCTTCATTCTCGTGCTTTGCAATCTTGTTTATTTACGGACTCACGTAATGGCAAGCCACTATCTATTGTCTCCACATATGACAAAGGTCATCGTGTGTTCACCTTATCTGAAATTAGGCTACTTGCCAACTACTGTCAAGCAGTAGGCAAACCGGTTTGCTCCCGTGATTCGGTGAGTTGCTCACTCCCCTGCCCTGATAAACTGGTTCTGGTCACTGACCGCTCTAGCTATTTATATCTGTTATCTCGCTATACTATGTGTGTCAAGGTTTTGTTTACTTATTCCGTTCACTCGTTTATACACGTAACCTATGTTTACTTCGTTTGTTGTTTCATAACATCGTTACATATCTTTACTGCGCGCATGTATTGTATTTTGCGTAACTATTGTGTACGCTTGTTGTTTATTGTTAAACAAACTTATATTTTCTCGTCGTTACATTTGGTGAGTTTTCGAATTTATTCTTGTTGCTTCACGCTTCTTGTTGATTTAATTATTCGTCTAGTTAATCCCTCTTGTGCGCCTTATATTCTAAGGTCATTGTTCAGTGTTACAAAAATATTGGTACCAACGGCGTACTTGCCTCTTACTCGCAGAGTTTCTTTACTTACTTGGTATAATATTAGTCTTAATCAATGTACTTGCTCTTATATTCTTTGTTTACACGTGTTACTCCTCCTTTCGCACCTTGTCGTGATCTTTATTGAAGCTTCACTTCTCGGAGCTTCTAGCTATCTCTTGATTGAAGGTGTTGTTAATTCTTGCCCCTTGACCCCGCATTCCAATGATCCTGATGACTTGCTTCTATTAACACCTGGTCATTTCCTTATTGGCATTTCTCTTCCTTACCTGCCCTCACCCCTCTAGTGTGGATCTCTGTCGGGGGGACGAGTGTTTCCCGGGATGGGACGGAAGGGTCAGGGTGGTGAGGATCTTGACAACCAATGGGCATATTACAAGACCCATATCTTCAATAGTGCCCCTCCACCTCAATCTTTAACATCGCGTTTTTGTTCCCTGCTGGGGGGGGCCCCGTATTGTGTATTGTGTATTCTTTGGAATACACGTTCATTCAGAGTTATTTCTTGCTGCTCTTTGATTAATTTAACTATTTTATTTAATTCCTTCTTTGCAGACACCAATATTGATCTCTCTGTATTTCTTCTTTCCATTAAACGGGGATTAATTTTGTCTTTGAGTCTGTTCTAGATATATATCTTCTATGGAAAACCTAGCGGCTTCTTGCAGCAAACTATTGAAGTTCCTCAATATCCCTAAGCTCAAGAGGACTTCCTCACCAATCCACCAGGCGTCGTCATTGTCGCCAGCTAACATCTCCATCCATGAAGACTGCTTCATGAAGAAAATTTATATTTACGAAGAATCTTTTTTTCTCATGTTGTATATTATGATATATACTCTCTTGTCTCTTACTCCCGCTCCCTTGCTTCCCCTTCCCTTTCCCCTTGGCAACGTACCTCTGTCGTGTGCTGAATCGCTCGTCCTCACTTCTCCTAGTTCGGCCGTCGAGTGTACAGTGCAGAGCCCTCTCAGGGTAAGTCACCTGTCCTTATGAGACATTTTTAACCAGACGCCATGTCTGTATTTTAAGTCAACGGCCACAAGGAACAATCGCCTGCTCTACACGAAAAAGCTAAGTACAAAACTTCAAATGATTTTAAACATATTTTAATGGTTTTTAGAAGGGCTAAATGCTTTAATACAATTTTATAGACAGTGTGGGGAATTGCTCACTATTGTGCAGTAACCGTCTTCGTGGGATCTTCTTTGTCAAGCTTTAGCTATCTAAGCTGGCTTTAAAACATGAAATTCAGTACTTCTTGTACAAATTAAATGGGAATACCTTCCCACACCGAGGGATTCATGTTAAGTAAACTGCTGTCTATAATCCTTGCTTTTTCCACCGTGGGAACTCTCTTGCCCTATCTGTCATCACAGTTCTAGAAATTTTCCACTCAACATATGCTTCAAACCGCAATAAACTGTGCTCAATACCGTCAAATTCCTGGAACTTCAAGTTAAACAAAACTAATAACTGCAACCCAAAAACTTTCCAACGCAATACATATTCAAGTTCAAATTTTACCAAATGTTCATCATAGCTGCAATAACTTTCTCTCGTTCTACGAACTCACCTACACTGCAATAGTGAACATTTTCGATTTATCAGCAAACTATCAGTGCTTCGAATCCGCGTGTGCTAATCTCAACCGCGCCGCGCACGTGAGAGCAATAAATCTGGCCAGGACTGTATCCTAAAGTTCCTATTTCCTTTTTCCCAAATACCTTTCACTAACCAAATTAAATTTAATTATTGGGTTCTTTTTTTTTCTATGAGACTAAGCCTAAAGAGGCTTTCTCCCATCTTGTTGGATTTATCACATATTCACTCTGTTTCAACTTGTGGCTAGTCCACATTTTAATTGTTCTTCCCTTCTAAAATTAGGGAATTGTACTTTTTATAATAATGAAAGAGTTGTCTAATCTTTTTGCTCCAGGCTTCACAAAAGGTGACCTGTCCTATTAAAATTTATCAAATGGTTAACTTCTGCGTAAAATAGCGGTAATTTCGGCTTGTAATTTTTCTTCTTTTCCTGTTACAATCAGGAATCCATTATATTTGTTTATAGCCTTTTCGATTGCCATAAAGGCATTCTAAAAGTGCTTGTATCATACCCAATCAAACTATCAAATTTATATCTGCTTTACAATTATTGTTACAAACTTTAAATTGCTTAATCGCAAGCACACTTTTTAAAATCTTTGGAAGATTTTAGTGCTTGTAACAAGTATGAAACTTGTAACTACTTTAATTATTGTTCATTGTAAAGTTTCACTTTATTGGGTCTGAGACCCTCAAATGTTTGTAGAACTAACCAAAAAAAAGTTCTCCTAACTTTAAAAATAAGATTCTGATTCTACCAATTGTCAATTTTTTAAATTTTATATTTCTTGTTAAATAAGTTATTTCTATCCTTTTGTTCTATCTCTCTCGCTAGAAGTACGGTTAGGCAGGACCCTCTCTTCCCTGATTCTTCTCCCATAATTATTGCTTATTTCAAAATAGAAAAAGCCATCTTTAAAACTATAAAAACTTTACCACTTGTTGCATTTGAAACAAAATTTAAAATAACAACGTTTTCGAAGGTTCTCTTAGCTGTTACAGCTAATTCTAGTAAATCATTGAAACAAATATATCTCGCTCCGCCAGCTACCTATTTGTAGATATTTTCTCTCTGAATCATGTTTTACTTTCAAAACCTAAATTTTGTTTAAGTTAGGTTTGAGATCTTTCCCTTTTCTAAACTTTTAGTCGGCAACCTGCTGGGTAAATATTTAGTCTACCTTCAGAGTATCAATTGGCATTCTTGTAGGATTTTCACAAAAAAGGGTAAAAATATTGCTTAAAGCACTGAATTTGCCTGATCCGTTCAATCTCTGGAAGCATTCGACTATTTTGCCAGAAATCCAACAGTTCCCAGAAATAAAAAAATATCACGGCAAATTCAAATTATTTCAGCCTTTAAAAACGTTCAGCAAAATCTAACCCTTTTGAAGGGAAAAACAGTAAATCGATTTCCTTTAGTATACTTTGTCTTGCCAGAGTACCACCCGTCTCCATAGTACCAGAATACCGGCTCGGGAGGGAAAGAGCACTTACCGCTTGCTTGCAAACAGCTGCATTTCCCGTTAGCTGTGGTCAGGTTCCTACCCACTTTAGGTGTCTCACGGGCTTTGTGCGGTGGAACCTTTCGCTGAATAATTATTTCTATTTGTTTTTATGCTTTGGATTCTCGTCCCTTCTACCTAAGAATTGTTTCCACTCCCAACCCTCATCCTTTTCTCTCTCATCATATTCCCTTAGGTAGTGTTAATCCTCAGCAAAAACCTACCAATTGGCTCAAATCAACTCTAATACCGATTCCCAAAAAGACCAATCCAAAGTGCTGCAATGACTATAGAATGATCAGTTTAATGAGTCATGCCCTGATGTTATTCCTTAAAATCCTGCACTTAAGGTTATATCATAAATGTGAGGAGAACTTCGCTGGCACACTGTTTGGATTCAGGACTGGTTTCGAAACTCGGGAGGCATTGCTCAGTCTTCAGGTGTTGATTCAACGATGTCGTGATGTTCGTGTCGATGTTTACATTTGTTTCATCGATTATGAGAAAGCCTTTGACACTGTTCAACACGATAAACTGATGAACATTTTATGTGACCTGGGACTAGAAGGACGTGATATCCGATTAATTGGAAATCTGTACTGGAATCAACTTGCTGCTGTACGTGTTGATGGTCAGCTGCCTGAAGAAGTATCGATACTGAAGGGAGTTCGCCAAGGTTGCATTCTTTCTCCACTCCTCTTCAACATCTATTCTGAAATGATTTTCCTAGATGCTCTTGATGGAAAGTCTCAAGGAGTAGTGGTAAATGGATCTATCATTAATAACATCCGATATGCTGATGACACTGTCATCCTTGCAACAAGTATGGATGATCTAGAAACACTACTGGATTCTATTTATGAAGAGAGTAATGCCATGGGATTACATTTTAATGTAAAAAAACAAAGTGGATGGTTGTTAGTAGAAAGAAAGATGAAACTCAGGGCATTCTTGCAACTGCTAAAGATAGAATTGAAAGGGTTATATCATATAAATATTTAGGATGTCAAATCAATGATACCTGGGGCTTAAGTCAATAAATTCGCAGTAGAATTGAGCAGGCCAGAAGTTCCTTCATGAAAATGAGACAAAAGACAAGTTTTGACCAGCCGTGATTTAAGTCAGTCATTACGCGCCCGACTGCTTCTATGCTACGTTTTTAGAGTCCTGCTCTATGGAGTTGAATCATGGACACTTACTGAGGTTTTAAGTAAGAAACTGATAGCATTTGAAATGTGGACGTATCGCAGGATCTTAAGGATATCATGGACAGCTAAAGTCACAAATGTGGAAGTACAGCGGCGTATGAACAAAGACGTGGAGATTATCAGTATCATCAAAAGGAGAAAACTAGAATACTTTGGGAATTTCATGCGCAACAACAAATACCACCTCTTGCAATTAATTATCCAAGGGAAGGTTGATGGCATTAGGGGTCCAGGACGCAGAAGAATATCCTGGCTAAATAACTTAAGTCAGTGGTTCGGACTTAATACAGTGACACTGTTTAGAACAGCTATGGACAATCAGCAGATCATGCTACTGATCGCCAATGTCCTTGGAGGACGAGGCACTTGAAGTAGAAGAAGAAGAAGAAGAAGAAGAAGAAGAAGAATTAAGAAATGGTTTGAAATTCACGATGTAAGTAGTACAAACCTTATACAGTATCGCGATAAAATGCATCTCTTCGACATAAGCGACGAGACACTTTTATGGTTAGAAGAGGAATTTCCGTCGTATCTAGCTACGATCAAGGAATCGAGTCATGAAAAGGCCATGGGAGTTTTTAGTAAAGAAACTTAAGTAGGGGAGCAGTGGGGGTTTAAAATAGTGTCATGGCCGCCGCGCGAGTCCAAGCCGATATCTCACGAACCCAAAGTTGGATTTTAACAAATGAGGTGTCGTAGGACTTGGGGTGACGTCCTCTTTCCTATGGAGCGCTTGTTATATTGAAACAAAAAATGTTTTTGAAAGTAGGCGATATTTTGAAAACCAAACATGATAGAACGTTATGCAATGGTTTAAACGAATGGTCTCTATGTCCTTTATCGTTAGAACAAAAGTTTATAATTTTTACATTATTCCGAAAACATTCAATTTTTAAAGTTGGCTTTAGTTTGGAAACTAGGAAATTTACAATTTTTTAATATTTTACCTGTTTTAAATTTTCATGAAGGGTGGTTGTAGACAGAGAGATGGAACCGCTGGTCGTGTGTTTCAACGAGCCTGTCGCCAGCCACGGTGGGGGTATCCCAATATAACAATCGCTATTTCGAGGGGACGGCAGGGCGGCCTATGATGGTTTGATTTTCAGATATTTCCTATGACGGCCGGATGGAGGCGAATATCCCAAAACGAGTGAAGCGTGCTAAGATTTTTATCCCTAAAGGGGATCTTTAATGTGTTATTAAACGGTGATGAGTGACATGACAAATGATAATTCTATGATGCAGATGAAGCGGTCTTTATAGTTGACAATAGAACTTGGTTATGTCTTGCTGGAAGCCAGACCAGCAAAGAAATCTGCTTGAGGCAGCCTGGTTGACAGGAAGTGAAATGTTATCACGCTTTAGGAATGTGAGCGGAGCTGACAACACGGCTAGCTTGCGATAAGAGGATAGATCAAGGTTGAACGAGCCGGCTACCATGCGAGATCGATAACGGAAGTGAGCAGCAGAGAGCAGCGGTGAGGGGCGGGGTAAGAGGGAGAGAATACTGAATCACGTGACTGTTCATAGCCCTGGCAAGAGCGGTGTCAACAGCTGTGGTGAGAGGGATAGAGCAGCGGGTTAGGGAGGGGATGGGAGGTGTGAGGAACCTATGACGGCCAATAGCCGGACGAGTAGTGTTTGAACAGACAGTGATAGGGGAGGGAGGGAAGGAGAGGGTCGGGATAAGAGAGAGAGAGAGAGAGAACACAAGTAGAAAGAGAAAGACTTGTTGCTGATATCACATGTTGAGCTGAGCACAGTACACAGGGCTATAGTTGGAGCACAACATGATTGAATAAATAAATAAAAGGCGCACAGGTTCACTCAACATTTAATTTATTAATCCATGAATTGAAGGCTTAGTTAAATCCTAGCAGTTTCACATATAGTTTATTTCCTTTTTGTTTCAACACTTTTTCCACAAGGTAAGGTTTTGGAAACACTGCCTTGAGAAGTTCTTGGAGATAAAACCTGCCTTTTATGGGTTGATGGTCGAGTTCCTCGAGTAAATAGGTGACTGGGCTGTCCAGGTTGACTTGATGAACTCGAAATAGTTCGATCCCTCAATTCGGTGTGCAGTCCTTATCGAAGGCAGACTTATATTTCCTTACACGAACATGGTCCCCGGTTTTGAGGAGGTGACGTTTGGGGTCCACTGATTTTATGGGATTAAACAGTTTATCCAGTCGCGGAATATGTTTGGTCACAAGTCGTGGCTTGGTCCCAATTGTTCTGTGTTGGGTGTCATTGTAATGTGACACTAGCTCAGGTAACAAATCTAGCCAGCGTTAAGAGGCCTGAGCGGTAAATGCTTTCCACATGTGAGTTTTTAGCGTTCGGTTAATCCGCTCGACCACACTGGCTTTTAGATTGCTGTACGTGGTGTAATGGTGAATATCCAAAGATTTGAGAAAACTGGAGAAATCCTTGTTGAAAAATTATTTTCCCTGGTCAGTTTGAAACAACTGGGGTTGACGTTTGGAATGTTGAATAATATGTTTAAAAGACTTGGTGACTAGTGGGCCAGACTAACGACGCATAGGTTGAACAAAGGTCATTTAAAATACACATCAGGGGCCGATAACCTAGATGTTAGGCCCCTTAAAACAACAATTATCATCATCATTATCAGAATACACATCAATGACCGTCGACATATAGCGTACACCTTCGTTAACGCTAGCATAGGGAATCATTTCGAGTAAATCGACTAGCCAAAGTTCATCCACACCCCGTGAAATCACCTTGAGTCGCTGATAGTGACGCCTAGCTGAGGGATGCAACTCGTGCGCGATGCCCACTTTGATGCGTGATGGCTTAAACAATAATTTTGGCATTTCGAAGTTCTTGTTCAATTTCTTGCATTTCCCAATCGTGACCGGTATGGCCGGCTTGACGTGAAGCATGCAACAGCTGTAGCCGCTGGACGAGCTTATTGGGATTATGCCAGTAGGTAACATCCACAAGGGGTTTTAATGGTTTGAATGTCACTCCTGAAGCGGACACTTAACGACGAGCACTTTGACTGGCTGGAAACAATTTTGCAATGAAGTAAACATATTTTTAGATATATTGGCATTTACTTGTTGAGAGGGATCATACTGTCTTTTGTGGGCATGGGTGTCCAATAAAATGGATTTTATTTGCCAAGGTCCTGTTGCGTATAATCATGGTAAGATGGGGTTCGAGATAATAGCAACTTTAACAGACCTGGCGTTAATTTATAGTTTATGTGTTAATGTCGGCACTAGTACGAGCAAAATAATCGATGAATCACCACTTTTAAAACCATTATCCTCATAGCGAACACCATGCGTTGTATCTGTCTTTCCAGTAAATAGATCGGTGAGACAGGGTTCCAGTGTCGATCCATAATATTTTATTAAAATGTGTTTTGATTGATCTTTATGTTGAGGTGTGGCCAAGAGTTGTGACAATGGTCCTGGCTTGGAAGTGGAAAGTGTTTTGACCATGGCCAATGATTTCTTTTTTTAAACTCTGCAAGGTGTGAGGATTTTTTGGAGGGGTAAACACTTGATCATCCTAATGCTCAACATCGCTAACACTAGTCAATTCTTCCTGTTCCACTTCCTCTTCCACAGGGTCCTCGTGTAGAGTCTGTGTAGTTTGTGAAACAGTGGATAGCGTTTCACATGGTTTGAAAGAGGGTTTAAACATGACTTTTAGAGGAGGTGCTAAATGTTGTTGAATAAACAAAGCATTATCTGCACGTGATCGTTTCAATTGACGAAACTTTTGGTGAATATTATTTTTTGCTCTAATAATATACTTTTTCAATTGACTCTCTACTAACGCCATGGTGTCTTGACAAATGACTTGAGAGGAAATGAGACAGTTCCTTAAATAGTAATAAAATGATCAAACCCTAAGCGATAACGTCCTTGGTTGAGTTCAATTTGTTTGTCAATCACCAAACAGGCATGACGTTGAATGTTCCAGCTCTTGGCACACAATTCAGTAAACATTTGAAATGTCATATCAGGATTGACATGTTCATTATAAATGTGACGACTATTCCGCTCATCCTGGCGAAATAAAACAATGACATTAGCATTGTCACAAATAAGTTGTTTGGACATTTTAGAATACGTTTGTCCAAGATAGAAGCAATCGATATGTTTGTGACGACCCATGCTGAAATAGCTTTGAATGATGCCTTGTCGTTCAGTGGATACAAAATCGGAAACCATGAGTGATACAGGCCTCACTGCATCCGGGGCAATAACATGTTCTTGGATAGAAAATGTGAAATAACCTATATTCTCACTTTGTAATTCAGATATGACTTGATCCAGGAACATGTAGAGGGGTTGGTAGTGAGATTTTGCAAAAATATAAATATTTTGAAAACGCAGACCATTTGGTGCTGTGATGAGCGAAAGCAAAAGATTGGTTTTTCCACATCCCGAAGGCCCCACGATGATGCAGAGAATGGAAGACGGAAACAGTGAACCATGGCGTTGCTCACGTGATGTGGGATAGAGATGGGAAACCATATCCCCCACGAGGAATGACTCTTGCTGCTTAATAATCTTCACTTCAACTAAGGCTTAGAGAGGCTAGCAGGCTGTCTATTTACATGGAACCAAGCCTTGTGATAGAAACAGTATGCTAGTACTATAGGTTGACGATGGATGTCTTTGGACGTGCGTTGTTGGCCAACATACATAATCCTAAGCAAGAAACAGACCCTGCTAATAGACACTAGGTGGATAGATCCGTTGTGCCACATACTAAACAGGGAGATTATGACTTTAAGGGAAAGCGGTTAACCCATGTGAAACATCCTCAAGTGTCTACAGATGTCACTACAAAAAGTATGTGGATAACAAGGTGTATGAGTTATATGACGAAGTGCCTCAGCTTACTGTGAATGGCAATACGGCTAATCATAACCGCATTATTCACGTGGAAGACCCACAAGAAGATGATGATGTCCACACCAAACGTTACGTCACCTATCAAATGAAAAGACTTTATGAATTTGTCCCATCCGTATGTGTAGTGTACCTGGCTAAGGAAAAACCTGTGATTAACAGGAACCATTTACTGCTAGTAAATGATCGCCTGATGTATGTGCTTTCTTCAGGTTTAAGACACTATTGATTACACTGATGAAACCATTCACATTAAACAATCAATGCCAGATGAGAACCATTTCATTGTACAGATAAACCATCATAGGATGTTGGTCCATAATCATCAAACTGTCAATGTAGGTGATGAATTATCATTTCATCTCATGCTTACATGGGATGAAAAGCATGCAGGAAATACCATCAACGGTTTCCCTCTTTATGTGGAACTGGAATATACAACCATGAAATAATGATGACACGTTAGTTGTTACTTAAACATTCGTGTGAAGGGTTGTTCGTCATCACCATCATGGTGAAACAAAGATATGTGGTGAAAAAACACTAAAAAAGACCCTGTCATTGCCAAAGAATGGGGTAAGGCATTGCGAATGAAAAAAATAAAAAATAATGTGTTGACGATAAGGAAAGCCCTTCGAGCAGCACAGAGACGTGTTATTTCAAAACGTTAGCGACAGGTTTCAAAACAAGGTCGAGTGATTTCCGTTCCCACACGAGCGGGATTTTTACCTGCTTTATTCGCCATCATCATCATCCAGGGGTTAGTTTGCCCTCCGAAGGAGGGCAAATGAGCCCTCCCAGGAGAGCTGGCCGCCATCACAACTAGGTGATCTTCGACCATGGGGCAAGAACTATAAGAAGGTAATTGAATTTTAATTGGAGGAAAAGGGGAGATTAACTGATTTGTCATTTAGTGGGGCACCGGATCAACAAGGCCATCCAGGGCAAGACTCCTTGCCGCTCGCTCAGAGCACCTACGAAATACCACCCATTTATTTATAAAAGAATTTGTACAAAAAATATAGATATCAAAAATTACAATTTGTCAATAATGTCTTGATGTTTTCTTGATGAACAAAATAGTATAAAATATAACAGAAGTATCAAAATTTGCCTAGAAAATACACTGTAGAAAGGTTTGATGAAGGTAGTGAAACAGTTCTTTACGTCGATGTCAGTTGATGTCATATTATCTTCTCTCTTGATGGTCGAAGAAGAAGCGTAGGTGGTGTAGAGGGAAAGAGGGAAAACGTGGGTGGGGGAAATGAAGGAGGAAGAAGGGGCGTGAGAGGGTGGGGGGTGGGGGGTAGTGACAGATGTCAGGTACTGTATGAGAAGTTAAGAAGTTTAGGGCTCCCCTGACCGTGGCCCATCACCCCGAGCGAGCTTGTATAACCTTTACTCCTCAGGCAGATTAAACCACAGGGCCAGGGATTTGATTGTTTTGGTTGAATTTTAAAAAGTGTAGTGTAGAAAAATTAATGACTTTGTAGATAATGTCTTAGTAAATGACGCCGGTTTGTGACATTGGGATGAGATGATTGTAGTTTAGGGTGGGTATGTGTCAGGAGGGATGAGGTGGATGATGTTTGGATGGGCATCATGGTGGAGAATTTGTAGTGCCAAGCTTTGGGGAAGGGGAATCGATCGGCGACGTTGCCTCCGGGTAACTGGTGTCATTAAAATGTCATATGTCAGTGGAAGTCGATTAGTAACTAATGTCTGGAGGGTTCGTAGTCGGAGTTTGTGGAGATGATGGAATATTGGAGGGAGAGTCTTGGGGTAATTGATAAGATTGCTGTCGTAGGCAAGAGGAAGGCCAAATGCCACCTTCAATGCAAGGTGTTCCATTGATCTAATAATTTTATATTGAGGCAAAGTAGCCCCAATCCAGGCCAAGGAACAATAAGTTAAAAGCGGGCGGATAAAAGTTTTAAATGTGAAAATAATTTGGAGGGCGTTAAGGCCCCAAGAGGTTCCTTTCAGTTTACGTAAGAGATGCATCCGTTGGCGAGCTCTTTGTGCTTGTTGGAGGAGATGAGGTCTCCAAGAAAGGCGACGGTTTAGGGTTATTCCCAAATATACTGCTTGGCTGGAAGGGGTAATGACTTCGTTGTAAATCTTTATGAAAAATGGGTTGTAGTGGCTGATGGGGTTGTGGAAGCCAAAGACGATTAATTGGGTTTTTGCAATGTTAATGCTGAGGTGCCATTTAGATAGCCAAGTAATCAGTGTATTTAGGAATGTTTGCAGGCGTACGGAGAGAGTAGTTAAATTATTGGCAAATGTGAGGATGGCAGTGTCGTCTGCAAATTGGAAAAGGTGGGAAAATTGGTTAGGTTGGGGCATATCGTGCACATAGATGAGGTAGAGGAGAGGGGAAATTGGTGAGCCTTGTGGAACACCTGAGAATAGGGTAAATGTATGCGACGACGCAGAGCGGATTTGAATGAAGGCCCGTCTGTCTAATAAGAAGTTACTAAGCAGACGAACCATTGAGAGGGGAAGGTTGAGATTAAATAATTTAAAAATGAGACCTCTTTGCCATACTAGATCGAAGGCCTTTTCAAGATCTAGTAGGAGTAGGGCTGCAGGAAAGCCGGAATTGATATGAGGAGTGACGAGGCTTACCAATCGAAATATTTGAGTTTCGGTGGAGAATTTGGGACGAAATCCTGCTTGAGATGGGGGAAAGATGTTGGAGGTGTTTAGGAAGGCGTAGAGGCGGCGGGCAATAATTGCCTCAAAGAGTTTAGAAAAAACAGAGAGCAGGCTGATCGGCCGATAGGATGACAGTAATGACGGGGGTTTACCAGGTTTAAGGAAGAGTATAATTTTGGCTGTCTTCCAGTGTGAAGGGAAGTTACCTGTATATAGGATGAATGTATAGGCAATGGCTAGAAAGTGGAGGAAGATGAGGGGAGCTTGTTTGATATGGAGATATACCACCCGTCTGTTCCGGGAGCAGTATTTCGTCTTTTGCCTAGCTGGAACTTAATGTCGTCTGCCGTTATAGGTTGGTTCAGTGGTGAAATGGGATTTAATGTCGGAAGATGGTCAAAACTGGGGGTCAGGTGGGGGAGTTGGGGGTCTGTTAGCTCGCTAACGGCCGTATAGTCTGAGTAGTTGAGTCGAATTTGGGGTGCGTCGCTGTAGATGTCAGTAAAGTATTTGGCAAAGGTGTCTGCTTTGTCTTGGTCAGAGAATAAATGGCCGTTGGGCCCTTGGATGGGGTACTGGTTTTCCGAGGTTTTTTGACCAGTGAGGAGTTTGAATTTGTTCCAAAAGGGGCGAGCTTTAGGTTCCTGAGCTAGGCTCGAGCAGGCGTCGATCCACTTCTTTTTCTTGATGGCTTTTATATAGGACCTGGCATGTCGTTGGTATTGTCTGTGTTTCGTCAGTAAGTCTGGGTCAAATGTCCTGAGGTAAGCCCTATAATAGCTGCGAGAGAGTTTGAGAAATTGGATCGCTTTGGCCGGAATAGGCGGCTTGCTCGGAGTAATTTTGGTCTTGGGGATGTGAAGTAGGTCAGCGTTAGTTAGGGTGGTCTCCAAGAGGGTAATCAGAGTTTGTAATTCATTGCCATTTTGTGGGATTATTGCCTCGGAAAGAGATTCTTTGATAAAAGAGCGATAAGCTTCCCAGTTTGTTTTTAAATAATTAGGTCTCATAAAAGAAGGGGGAGGTTCTGAGGGGGAACGGGGGAGGGCAAGAGAGGGAAGCTTAATAAAGAAGGGGTCATGGTCATTACTGCCGATGCCTGCGAGTTGGATGGAGCAGTTGTGGGCTAGTGTAGAAGAGACTATTGTAATTTCAGGGGTGGACTGCGTTCGCATCATGGTGTGGGGAGGAATGGGTATACGGTGTCCATTCATGGTATTAATAATGTCTTCCAGGTGGCGTCTGTCATGGATCAGGAGACTATTTATATTAATGTCGGCAGCAAACACATAGTGGCGAAAATTGGCATCTATAAAATTAAAATAATCTAGAGGAGGGGATGTTCTTAGGGAACTATATGTTGTGGCGACTATTACTGGAGTGGAGGGAAAGTGTACCATGACAGACAGGAATTCTGGAATATGGAGGAATCGTTGTGGTTGGAGTAGGCGGGAGGGAAATAGGTTATGAACACCTATAGCTACCCCTCCACGAGCTATATTGGGACGGTCGGCACGATAAAGGGTATAGTGAGGGAATATGGGGTGATGAGTAGGTTTGAGGAAAGTCTCGTTGAGTAGAAATATAGCAGGGTTATAGGTTTGGAGGAGAAGATCAAGAACAGGACGGTTAGCGGGTAGGGAGCAAATGTTAAAGTAGAGGATACCAACAGATGCAACTCTATAGTGGTGTAAAGCCATTATTAAATTAAACATTGTTCATTGGCCTGAATAGAAAATGGACTTTTTGTCCCGAAGTAGTGGCCTGCATGCTTAGGCCAAACGTGGTACGAGCAGCAAAATTAAGAATTTCCAGTACCCGGGGTCGTTCGAAAGGGAGAAGGTTCTGCAGGCATATGGCCTGGAAGCGGATCATATCCTCGATAGATGGGGGGGCAGGGGGAAACAGATGATTGAGGGGGTGTAATGGGATCAATGGTGCGGACAGGGGCAGTTAATTCAGGTTTCGATTTGTCGACTGTCGGGCGGTTGGGGCATCGGTGGGAGTAGGCGGGGTGGGTGCCTTGGCATTGGGTGCATTTAGGGGGAAGTTGAAGGTTAGGGCAGTGGCGGGTAGCGTGGGGTTGGCCGCAATGTGCACAAACCGGTTGTCGAATAGGGCAGTGTTCGGTTGAATGCGAGTTAAAGACCTGACATCGGTCACAACGTAGAGGGGCAGGGGTTGAAGTACGTGAGGGCTCCACTCTGTGGCGTTGCCAATAAATATAGGCGCCCTCAGAGAGGAGATGGTCGATGGTAGTGCGGTCTGCGGTGAGGACCCGTACAAGTGAGGTAGGGCCTTGGGGATTTTTGATGCGGATCGCTTTCGTAATATTGGGGTTATGGTATTGCAGTTCCTGAAGTACGTCACTATCGGAGTAGGTAATATCTACACCGTAGATGACCACAGAGAGGAGGGGTGGGCGTCGGATGAAGGGGGGGGGAGAGGAGATGATTTGGGTGGGAGGAGTTCAAGAGTGACACGGTCTCCTAGGCGGGCTAGGCCCATCTTGTTAATGAGGGTGGATTTGGCATCACCTCGAGTCTTGAGAATGATGCCATGGGGTTGCGGGATTAATTGGATGATGGATGTGGCTGGGAGAAAGGTTCGTAGGATGTTTGCAATTCGTCGAATGTCGGGTCGGTGTTCATAGAAGTTGCAAAGTTTGTAGGTAAAAGAAGAGACTTGGGGTGTAGTGGTGGTAGAAGGTAGGGATGCAGAAGGATAGGTAGTAGTAGGAGGAGTTTGGTGGCTCATTAGAGGAGGAGGATATGGGAGAGTGGGGTTGGGTAGGCCTAACAGGGGAGTAGGTTGAGAGGAGGAAGATGGTTGAGAATAATTAGGAATGTGTGAGGGGAAATTAAATTGAAAGGGGGCAAAATTGGAGGGAGAAGTTTGAGAATTCGGGGGATAATTGGGTGTTGACATGATTGGTGAGGGGTAGGAAGTGAAGGTTGTGTTAGAGCTAGGGTTGGTAGGAGCAGCAATTGTGGCATAGGTAGTGGTAGGTTGAGAGGAAAGACTGACTGTGCAGGACGTGAGTGGGGGGTAGGTTGTAGGGTCAGTGGTAGGAGGAGGGTTAGGGAGCACTAGGTTAGGGGAAATTGTCGAATAGTCACCTCCACACACGATGTCGAAGCGGGAGTTGATCGTTGGAGCGGTGGTCTTCCTTCTGGGACGGCTGCGGCGGGAAGAGCTGTTGCTGTGGTTCGAGTCATCCTCGGAATCGGACGCTCCAGCAGGGCGGATGTCCTCTTCTTCGGATGGCTCGGTTGGCACACCCTCCATAGGCTCTCCCTTTCGCTCTCGGTCTCGGGTCCTCTTCTTTCTATTGCGTCTCTTGCGGCTAGGGGAAGTAATGGAGCTCCCCCTAGAGCCGGTATGTCCCGGCATCAGGACGGTCGTCTGTAGTCTATAGATATTTGTTTTACTTTTCTGAAGTCTGAAGTCTATATGAAGTAGTGATTTTGTAGCGTCTTAGTACTTGTAATTCACTCAAAAGTGAAGTTGGTAATCGTCTAATGATGTGATTTAAGTATATGATGTCGAATAAAAATAAATAAGTTTTAGTGTTTTTTTGTCAACACTAAAAATAAAATGTCGCTGTTGGCAACAATGCTCTAGTGTTGTCCGGAGATTCGGCACTCGTATTCACAGCCGAATATTTCCGAACGTAAATTTGTCTAGGCTTTATTCGCCGGTCTGGCTGCCCTGGGTTCACTTTTGTGTGGTGCCAGTGCGGTGAGATTATGTTGAGAACAGCCCAAGTTCTTCCTCATAATGGGAGAAAGCATCAGGCAAAATGCCTGGACAAAAATGTGACAATTGTATTTGGCTGATTTTAAAAGAAACCACTGATATGTGTGATCCCGATTTCTGCTCCATCTATGGGACAAATTGAGAACTTAACGGAGTACCGTCATTTTCTGGACTTGCGCTCCATCTTACGATATCCTCGGGAACTGTCTTGTGAGTTCTTCTGGCAGTCCGCTAGATGGCTCGTCCTGTATTGTGAACTTAGCCAACGATTTTCGTCTGGGTCCGAGATTATCTGTGATGATGTCGTCTTGGCAACCTACATCGGCTTTGTTGAAAATAATAATTATTATTATCTATTTAGACGTCGAAGGAAAAGGATGTAACGAATATCGTGGAGACCAATTTTAAGGCCGGCTAGTCTACGGACTATGCCCGGGAAATGCCTATTCCACCATTGAAGTTCTATGGGATATAAAGTCTAGATGCGTCAAGATAGTCGCCTTTAGGATTTGATATTTAAAATTTATTTAATGTCGATGCCGATATTTGTAATGGTCGACAGATGGTTATTTGCTGTGATCGGGATGCATGAAAGTGTCGTATGCAGGGGGTGTCAACCAGATAGGGATCATTTGGCACCATCGGTGTAGTAGCACGTGCCAGTCGTATGGAGCGCTGTATATCGTGTATATCGTGTTGCCAACATATGCATGATACAACGTTGTAAT
The DNA here is from genome assembly GCA_946902985.2 of Meconema thalassinum. Classification (NCBI taxonomy): domain Eukaryota; kingdom Metazoa; phylum Arthropoda; class Insecta; order Orthoptera; family Tettigoniidae; genus Meconema; species Meconema thalassinum. The sequence goes on from OX336390.1 coordinate 349,456,400, forward strand.
TAAATTGCAAACATATCACTATATTTAGTCAATAAACATACACATAATTCCTAATTGACATTTCCTTGCAATTATCTTGCTCACAGACGATAATTACGGCACTTATCATTAAATAAACATTATTTTTGTCGGTTGGCGGCATTGCCTTCCAGCACACTACTTCTGTTCTGTTCAAACATGGCGGTGTATTTACATTTCCTGTACATTACAGCAATATTTCTTCCCCAGAGTTTTCGATTGATTTCGCCTTAAATAGGGGCCGATAACGTAGATGTTAGGCCCCTTACAGCAACAATTATCAATATCAATCACCTTAAATACATGTGTTTCTTGATGTTCTGTGAAAAAGAAGTGCCGTAATCTTGGCGTTTTCAATTGGATGTAACCTGTAAACCAGTACCGGTATTTCCATTTCTGTTGTAAGTACCGATAATGCATTATGTATTATTAAATTGATTTCTTAAGAGAGTGCTGATATTATCGATAGGATTCTTATGAGAGCCATGCATTATTATTTGTGGACTTCCGTAGTCGTAGAAAGCTAGATTTAATGACTTTAGCCTAATTTAATTATTTTTTGTTAGATTTTGTATTTCATGTTTTCTGTACCTCATTCTGTATATTTTGTATGTAGGTTATGGGAAAACATCACTCAGAATCTTGTGTTCTTGGCTGCAAAAGTAGAGGTTGGAGATACGCTCCTTTCATTGCTTCTCAGTCGATGACTCAAGGTATGTATCAATAATTAGGCTATTCTGTAATTATTTAGTCAGATTCCTTTGATGGCACTTTTTAAATTAAATTTAAAGTGATGATCCTCACATCCTACATGGAGTAATCGCCACTGGGAGGGAGTATGGGTCAACAACGCTCAGGACAGCTTCTGTCAGTGCGGGGAATCAAATCTTCAACCTCCAGTGTTGCTGCAGCCCCCCATTGGGGGCGCTATGCTCCCAGTTTATATCTTGGTTTAGAGTTCCCACATTTCTATACTCACGGCAGTGTCCACATGAAAACTCCACAAACAATACGATCTTGAAAGGAAGCGTGCTAAAGCTTGAAAATGTGACGCATCTTGTTCTGCCCCTCGCTCTGAGCACTATACCGCTGTTGTGTGTTCAGAAACAGTCAGCAATGCTGTGATCATCCTACAGTCAGCTTTCAGCTGTAACTGTTTAAAAAGAAAATTAATTGTTTTGTAAAATAGTCTTTGGGACTACCTTGCCCGCCCTCTCGATAACCTCTGTCTCGCTGTCACTGGCAGTACTTGTAACTACTGTAGTTCTACATCTCAGCCCTAGATGGGTGAAGTGTGACCTTCACCACCCGGAGTAGAATGCACTGTTTTATTAATTCATTCATTAATTTTGTACACTTGAATTAATCGTACAGCATGTGGGCTGTAACATGTAGGCCTACAATGACTACGATGCGACTAACATAACCTAATCAATTTGTAAGCGACTTGAAGTGTTCGAAACTTGTAATTACTGTCTAATTAGGTCTACTCACTCGGCCAATCTGAAAACTGCCATGTTTTAAATTTTTTTTTTTTTAGTAAGTTCTCTTGATCCAAAACCTGACTTAATGAAGCTAGTTATTTTTATAATAATAAATTTATTAAAGCACAAAATATGCAGTATGAAATTACAACTAGTTTGAACAGAACTGAGACAGAGATAACCTCCTCTGCCCACACCACATCACGTGGTATCGATCACATCTTCTACCACATAGGGCACATACACAATTTAAGTCTGGCTGATGAAATCTTCTGTTACGGTATTGCACACTTTGAAGTGGAAACCATGTACCGAGAATCTCGTTACCAGGTGCCTCAGCTCGTAGGAGCTCTCTGTCCAGTCCCGTGATGTCATCGCATCAGTCGCGTAAAATTCTTGCCAGATGCTATCTTTCTTAGACTTCATTTCCTGAACTAGTGTCTCAAAAGCATGTGTTGTTGGCAAAAGCATCTGCAGTCTCAGTTCTTCAACAAAGGGAAGCTCACTTGAGAGTTCATAAACCAAACGAGAAAGAGTAAATCGGAAGAGGCATAAGACATGTGGTTCAATTTTGTTTTTTGTGTGGGGTGAGGTATACCTCCCACCTACACCCACTCCCCAAATATCAAGCTGGAGGAATTTTGGGTATTAGTGACCCATGTGGACTCACATGTGGATTAGTTACATTAATCATAGGCTTAAAATTTTAGTTATTTATTGAAAGGTGAGGGTACACGGGGCTACATGACCGCGTTGTCGCAGCCCCTAAACTAAGGAACCAACCAACCAAAGGTGAGGGTGGCAGTCCTATGGGTTGGATCAATCATAGATGTCCATTACATTAATAAATAGCTTCTGTGTTTTACTAAAATAAAGGTAGCGCTAAATGAACATAGAACGAGCGATAACATTCTCTATAATAGATGAATTAGCCAAAATACCTTATGAAACGATGAGAAATAAATCAAGGAGCGATGTTTTAATAGATGTTTCCTCCTCTGCCGTCAGTGACCCACCCAGCCATCCCAAATAGGATCACAGCATATAGGCTATAGGCTAGCGAAAATTACAGCTGTGGGTGCCATTGTTCAAATCAATCATCTTCAAAACAGTACCATAACAGTACTGCCAAACAAAGAAGTGCCCAGTTTAGTCTTTAGTGCGCAGCACTCGGTTCACTGCTCTTAATTAGGCTAGTGTGTGCAATATTTTCACTTCTCTGTAATGATTTTTTTCCCCCATGGCTGAAATGAGTTATTTTTGTTATATGCTCTGTAATTATTATGCAGTATATCGCTCCGCTGTAATAAATATGTATTAATTTTTTCGTACAACATTGGTTTTGATAATGGTTACAGCCTAACGCATCCCGATGAACTTCTTTTTTTGATCAACAGTGATTTTGTATCCCAGTTCTTTTTATCAACAGTGATTTGGTATCTCGCATGTTGGCAGCAATGTGTGCGCCTTGGTGCGTGCTGCTAGAGTGAGCGATGATGACAGTTGAACGAGATGCAAGCGCTGTCGAAACATGGCAGCCGTTTTTAAAATATCAATAAATAGAAAAACATATTTACGTACTTTAGCACATCATGAGGTTTGGTAGTGATCAGGGTTCCTAATTTTAATATGTAATATCGCCCAGAAGATGAAACAAGGACACAAGGTATGTAAAAGTTACATTCATGTCTGCTGCAAGTATAATCCGCATTCCACTTACATTCAGAATTAAGGTAGCACTGAATGAAAGTAGAACGAGCGATAACATTCTCTATAAGGGGCCGATTATATTCTTGGTAATTAGTGTCGATGATTTTCTGTAACAGCGAGATGGATACAAGACAAATATAATTGGTTTATTGTATGCCAAAGTAATGGTTGATATAAGCTAGCTAGTATATTTATTCCCACATGTTACTTTACCTAGGTATTAATTCTGAATGAAAGTAGAACGCAGCTTATACACTTGCATCAGACATGAATGCGACTTTTACATACCTTGTCTCCTTGTTTCATCTTCTGGGCGATATTACGTAGGCCTATTGAAATTAAGAACCCTGGTCACTACTGCACATCATATATGTGCTAAAGTACGGGGCGCCAGGAAATGTTCTCTGCAGATGCGAGAGGTTGCGTCATCAGTTTAGTTCGCAGCACGGTGTCCCTGATAGGGCGAAGGCCACGTGTGTGGGCTGTGAGCTGTCGAAATCGTCAGTGCGTATAGTTAGATTATTGGAAGAGTGCAACAGTATGTTATGAATGGCTGGGTGAGTATAAAGTTTACTGTTTGTTATGATACAAGCGACAGCCGTGCTACCAACGTAACTGGTGACTTAATCTCTCGCAGCAGCTTGTAGGCACTGCGGACAACATTCCCTGGCGCCCAGTATGTAAATATGTGTTTCTATATTTTGCTCTTTTAAAAACGGCTGCCATGTTCCGACAGCACTTGCATCTCATTTAACTGTCAACAAAGTCCACTCTAGCGGCACACACTGAGGCGCACAAATTGTTGCCAACATGTGGGATACAAAATCACTGTTGATAATAAAAAGTGGCATACAAAATCACTGTTGATAAAATAATCATTGATCTGGACGCGTTAGGCTGTAACCATTCTAAAAAACCATTGGAATGGACGAAACGAAGGTTAGAATGGTCAGGTGTTGGCGAGGTTGGTAGTACTGTTTTGATGATAGTTGATGTGAACAATGGCAGCCACAGCTGTAATTTTGCCTATATAAGTCGTGATTCTTTTTGGGATGGTTGGGTGGGTCACAGAGAGCGGAGGAGGAAACATCTATTTAAACTTCATTCCCTGATTTATTTCTCGTCGTTTCATAAGGTATTTTGGCTAATTTATGTACTATAGAGAATGTTATAGGTGTATTATCCAGAGTTGGGATCTGACAGTTCGGCGGAGAACTGTTGAACTAAAGGCAGCGGTGCCACGAATGCTGCTGTCCACCACGCGCATACTTCCATCCTCCCGCTCTTTTCCTCATGCTCATAATATCATTAGCACCGTTATTTCATTTATTACTTTTTTATTCAGATGGTTTTCAAAATCTTAAACATTCCAATGCTTAAATCTGTTCGGTGCAAACTGTAAAACAAAATATTAGCCCGTCAAATTGAGGAGAGACCTAAATTATTGTAATGAATAGCAATAACAATATTACGAATACTATCATAAAGCAAAAATGATCAAAGCGAAACGACAACACGTGATTGTTTCCGTGATTTTTAGTTATTTATATTTCCTGTAGAATAAGTTTCAAGTCACAAGTAACACACAATTGTATTACAAAATATAGGCTCATTGTGTAGACTATTAAGTCACCCTTTAGAAGACAGAAGCTAATCACAGTAGTCTTACTAATTACAAGAGCAGAGGCGGTAGCCTACGTTCCTGCGCGCGACTGAATGGAATTAATGGTTCGCCTGATGCTCAGAACTGACACTAACACTGCTACATACATAAATAACGGTCTCTAATGAATCATAAGTATAAATATAAGTATAAAGTATAAATAAGTATAAATCAAACAATTATAACTCATTAAAACAACAGATTATGAAACGCAGCAAGGTGAGTGTGCACTGGAGGCAACCAAACAAGCGACTGATCGGCGACAAGCAAGTGGTGAAATAGCATCATTCAAATTGGCAGCGCTGTATAGTTTCCATGGCAACAAGCCATGCGGGCGATCTAGTCGTCAGCTGTTTTTGCCCAGTGGTGCTGAATTGTCAGATTCCAACTCTGGAAAATACACCTATAGGTAGTGAGTTATTGTTATTTCAAGTGGCGGAACTACGAGGTCATCTGCCCCTTATGGAGAATGTTATCACTCGTGCTACTTTCATTCAGTGCTACCATAATACCACCTTGTGGTGTGGTAGCTGCCACTCCTAAGGTCCTGGGCTAGTTTCCAAGTAATTTAATTCTGGTCTGAGGGTTGGAACGACTCACAATCAGCTTCGTGAGCCAGAACTGAGAAGAGGTAGGTTCGATTCTCACCTCGGCCATCCAAGAAGTGGTTTTCCGTGGTTTCCCCACTTCCACTCCAGGCTAACGCTGGGATTGATCCTAACTTAAGGCAATGGCTGCCTCCTTTCCACTCGTCACCTGAATTACAAAAAGTAGGCTATACTGCTCGGGTTCATTTTCCATGTTCTGTGAACTTGCGGGGTGAGGAGAAAGAACAGGGGAGGGTCAGGCGAGAAGAGAAGGGCCTGTCAACTGCCCGCCGTGATATCTGGTATTCCTTTCTATTCCAATAATGCTAACTTAGGGCTGTTGCTCAAAACACTGTGGTGTTACGAATGAGTGAGTGAGCCACCGACCAATGTATTTGGTTCTGTACTATGCACGGACCAAGGAACCTCATCACTCGTCAACACCACTGCGATGCACATTTCTCTCAGGTTCACGCAGCTTAGACCCGAGCAGTACACACTACTACAGGTACTACAATAACACAGATTATCATACAAATCCTACATACTTCCAAATACATGGGGCTAAATGAATTAATATCAACAACACAATGATTCTACAATAAGTGATTCTTTTAAAATGTAGTTATAGTAGGTGCAACTATACACATATCAGCAAATTCAAGTTCTCCATTTGAAGCATTACATATTTTATTAAGTTTACTGCTTCAACATACAAACTTGCATGTGTTGTAGGAATTTGCTGTTCATCAGTGTTAGCCATGGCATAAAGGAGGGAAGAGGTTCATTATCCTGTGCTATAGCCTACTGTTATGCCTTGGCAAGAAAGAAGAAAGGAACATGCCTCAACACGTACTTTTAGGAGGACCAGATTTGATTTCTGTATTTTTGCTAAGTGTGATCTTGGCTCTCGCTGTTATTTTTCTTCGTTGACAACTTTTTAAATAAAACGATGATTTCTAGCAGTATTGAGGTTTTTCTTGTTTTTCATTGAAAGTCCTATTTCTCCTTTCCCCTTCACAGGATGTCATAGAATTTACTGTATTAGTGTGCGATGATGTTTTTTGATGTACTTACTGTATTTCACCCTGTAAAAATTGGTGAACTGGATAAATTTTAAAAGGGAATATGAAATGAACTACTGTATAGACATTTTGTAATATCCAATTATTTTTCTGAAATTTCAGTCTCCCAATGAATTTGGCACTAAGTGCACTAACAATTTTAGTGTGATCTGGTTACACCACCTGTTTACTTAGCATTCTCTCTTAACATTTTACTGTTATTGTTAACAGCATCAAGCATTTTAAGATATGAATATTCTCCCTTCCCAGTACTTTTCCTTTGCAGTTTATTCTAATAACTGATTGGTTATAGGCCTAATTAGGCCTAATGTGGTTAATTGGAAGGGACCCTATTTTTAAGGTGAGTAGTAATATGTTGCAGGCCTTTTAGTAGCCTAATTCTTGTCACCAATGCAATATGCTCCAATTGCAACTGAATGAAATGTAAACATGTAAATTATTGATGAGGTCATGTCCTAAAATAGGGGCAGATGACGTCGTAGTTCCGCCCCTTAAACAACAATAACTAACTAACATGTCCTAAATGCTGTGATTGTTCATTTCAGAGTTCAGGAATTCACAATTTCCCACTTAGGTATTATTAAAAAAAAATGTTATTGGTATTTTGATTGTGATTTATTTCTTGTTGATCATATGATTATCTCCTCACTTAAAAACGTGCTATAAGTATTGGGAAGATTGTGATTTTCGGAACATTGAAGTGGATAGAGAATTTAGGACGAGAATATTTAGTGGAACGAGGGGAAGGGGTGGGGTAGGCTAACCGCACGGCCGTGCTACACGTCAACTAGTACCACGGCCAAACACCAGACAGCGCTGAAGTCTTAGGTGCCAAGAATTAGCATGGCTGTCGGCTATCTGTAGTAGTAGGTAATCTGTGGTCGTATGTAAGGAAGTGTTGTTTTGACTTGTGTGTCGTGTTGGTATGGCTGATAATATTTTGGATCCTCCTCTTACTAAATTTTAGTTTCTTGGAGTTTTTCATTTGAGTAGGGATCCACTATATTACGCATGATGTGATTTTGCTTGCTTGAAAATATGTGAGATGTATTTTGAACCTGACATTTATACCCCTTGGGTTGGTACTCGTTACCTTCAATGTTTTTGATTCAAACACATGGTCGTTGGTTGTTTATGTATGTGCTGTATGTTTCACGTGAGTACCTTGATGATATGCTGAACTTAGCAATAACCAACTCGTCTTCCAAAGGTTTTGTATTGTGTGCAGTTTTCTTATTTTACTAAGCCGATCCAGATTTCCATCTGTTGCATAACGGTGATCACCTTTGTTGTTTCGAAGCAGTTTTATCTAACCTTAATATTTTATCGCTCTTGTTTTAATTGTTTTCCACTGCTTCGTTTCTTTAGCGTGCTCCCTAATAGTCTGTATCACATCTACGATGATGTATTATCTTATTTCTTGGGTCATCGTTGGCCTGGTAACCATAACCTCATTGTTTTGCTTATGGATTATTGGACTTGTATTTTGTCTTAAACATCTGATTTTCACGACTCCATATTTGATTTTGATGATGACAAGACGTGTTCACTAATAGCTTCCCTTCGTTTTGCAATTAATTAATTATTTCTTCGACTTGGCTTATGTATCTGATAACCACCTTGGTTGGTAAATAGTCGAGCTTATTTTAGACGTCATTTATAGTCTTCAACGTTCCTACGAAAGTCTGGCAGAATTATGTCGTTAATGTAGGCATCTTAAACATCGTCTCAAGGGTAATTATTTTCTACTTTCTGTCTTCCTCTTTTCTAAAAAAATATTAAGTGTTTGTTAGATGATAAGATCCTTCATTCAACTGTAAGGTTTAAGTGTTCTTTAAATATATTATAATATCTTTCGAGTCTTGTTTTCTCTGTTACATAGATTCTATGTCTGGTATTATCTCTCAAAGACAAAACCTCTGGGGACCTAACTGGGTAGCACTATTTCCACGTTCCACATTATAACGTCTAATTCGTTAGGGTTATTTGGGTAGCAAAAATAACTACTTTGAAAGGAGCTGTTAGACTGAATACTTGGGCTAAGGAAGTGCGGCCTGGTTCTTTAACTTCACCACTGAACATTTCAGCGGTAACACAATCTAAATTTTATTTAAATTATTAAACATGCAAATATACATTATTGGAAAAACCTTTGGTTTGAAAATTATTTACGTTGCCACAACATGGTGCTATTTACAAGAGCTCATTTGACATGCACACTATTTTTGTAAATAATTGCACTTGCTAGCAAAATATTAAGAACACTTAAAAGAGAAGAGAAATGATTAAAATAATATTTAAAAGGAAACAACTTATCTTCTGCGGCGATTTATACTGACTAGAGAGTCTTTGGTGCGAAGGGTCGGCCGTGGCCAGAGCTTGATGGATTGGCGGCAGAAGCTTCTAGTTTAAAAGGACTAGATTCTGCAGTTGAGATGTCCAGCATCCAGAAATGAAGGCTCTGTTTGAAGCAAGCCTCTTCTTATTTAAAACAGAGGTACATTTGGTAGAATATCACCGAAGAGCAAGAGTAATGAGCATCTTGCGTAGCGGAGCGAAATATGATCTGAGCTTGCAACAGCTCACATAGTCGTGATCATATTTACTAATGCCAATCAGTGTGGCATGTTGTGACAGCGACGCGTTGTAGCCGCCAGCGAATCGAAGTGAAGTGTTGATTGCACCTTCTTACTGCAGAAGTACACCGTCGTAGTGCCGTTTTGTGTATGCACCATGGAATGAAGCGTGGACTGAAGCTTGGAATGAAGCTTCGGAAGAATGAACATCTTGGTGAAGAAAGCCGCCGTTTAAATAGTGCGTAGAACGTTCGAGAACTCCCACGGCTGGCAGGTGATGATTGGCCGAAGCGGAGATGTGACGACAGTCCTTCAGGTAAGCGGCCAGCAAGAAACCACACCTGTCAGTAGTGAACTCGCCGCTCGAGAAGTAAACACCTTTAAACAGGCTAAGGTAAGAGTCTTAGAAAATTTGTTGGTGAAGGGTAATCACTCGCAATTTACAATATATATTACAAACATAAATGTAATTAAATAAATATTAATAGTTCGGTGGTCTCGGAAACCCAAAAGCATTTTACTAGCAAATGCGGCAGCTAAGTTACAGAAAAAATAAACACATTAAACTTAATGAAAGTGATCACGGTGACTAAAACCATTAGAGCTGTACAGCAGGGCATACACCAATTAAAAGAAAGTTAACGACATAATGAAACGATGGAGACGATTGCTGTGGGGGCTAAAATCGCCAATTTAAAGCCAGTCTTTTATCAACAAGGACTTGGGATTTTCCCATCTCCAAATAATAATAAAAACATTAACCACAGCCATAGCAAGACATGCCCTGGCCCATGTACGAGTGGAACCAATTACCGCCACGACCATGGAAACAGGAATGTGCAGTTCTAAATTTGGATGAGAGTACAGGACCAGGAAGCCATTATGTAGCCTATGTAAAAGAGGGGTCCACGGTATGGTTCTTTGACAGGTTTGGGAATCTGCTCCAGCCCATGGAACTAGTGACCTATTTTGGAAACAGGATCAAAATATATTATAATGTGAAACGTGAGCAAACGTTTAACAGCCAAGAGTGTGGGCGTTTGTGTTTAATGTTTTATATAAGACGCAGCATAAGCAAAAACGTCAAGAGTATGTTGGCAGAAAGTAAGACGTTTACACTGCATGGACGTGGACCTGAAGTCAGCCTAGACTTTTACCTGCCTATCGAATTAAGTGAAAGACCTTATGGTTTGGGACTTGTTTCTCTTGAAACGTACAATAGAATATACAACATGCGTAAACATGTAACCAATAAGTTTTACTATGATGATTCTGTGCTAACCCTGAACCCTGGTGTATATACGATATACGATATTTATGGACACATTTACGTGGTGTTGATCAACGAAGATGGTTTAAAGTCATCTCTTAATGGAACACACAAGTTTGAACTTACAGGATATATCAACACTCATCGCTGCAGTATTTTCTCCACGTTTAAGATTGACTTTGAAACACAACCTGATTCCATTGGTCCTTTACTAGGACTTAAACCACGAGTGTTGAAGCCCAACAAAAAACATGATTCAGACTATTAAGTGTAATTGATTGAGGACCATCACGTGTCGGTGACGTGTAATATTATTAGCCAAGTGTATACCAATCAAGAGCCATCGCATTCGCTTTGTGATTTTATTGTGACATCCCCCAATGGCTATATTATTCGTGAAAACCCTCCAGTGGTGCTTTTTCATTCTGTGGCTGTTGATTCTATTAGTAATATAACGTTAAGATTGATCAATAAAGACCAACAACTCATTCAACTAGATTCTACCACACCAGTGACTTACAAGTTGGTTCTAAAGCCACCATGAAGTTGGTGTATAAAGCAACAATACCGTCTAGGAATGGTGTTAGTTGTTTGACACGTGAATACACGTTAACACTTAAGGACACGTAGATTTTACAGCATTTGGGTTACCACGCCAACCACCAAGTGATAATAATGCACTCATGGGGGCTGAAGATGCACCCATAGATTCAAAAATCGAACTACAACACATGCTATGGAAAATACCTCATGTGACCCTTTCCGATAGCAAAAAGAACTGGAAATGTGGGAATAGATATGCCTTTACCCATGGAATTTAGAAGCTGGGCGATCCATGAGTACCCCCTATTGCTCACGACCTACACACACAGTTGGCCTGTAAAAACCACCAGGGGTACGCCAACCGGCCTAGAGTGGTTCCACGATGACGCAGTGGGGACAGTGGACCGCAGCACCGGCCCAATTCAGAAGTTCTGGTGCGCCTAGGCCTTAGTGATCCAATAAGAGTGGAGCGGGAATTGTAAATAATTATTATTTAATTATTCTTTATTCTTCATGTGTTTTGTATGAGCTTATGCAAGGAAAGTTTTTCCTTTGTGAAGTTTTGTTGGACAGGCTGAGGAAGGGGGAGTATTAGCCCCCAAATCTAGTCTCTGTAAGTAATTAGAATTAAACAGTATTGAAGGCGGAAAATCTATTATTCTTTCAAAGTTATAGTTACGTCAATACGGACCTGAATAATCGACATTATGAATCAAACGACATGGCAAGCAAAGAGGTTACGCTTCAAATACAAAGATCTCAAACTGAAGCTTTCCAATGTAATTAAGGACATAGATTTCATGAAGAAATGTAGGAATAATAAATTAGCACCGAGACATCTAGCAACTTTTCAACGTAAAACGTTCAACAATGATTACGAACGTAGGACTCAAGAAATTGTCAATCACAGTATCATTCAGCGAGAATTCAAATTCCTCTACATCAAAAAGAATCACATTAACAATAAACTCTACCGCACCCACTTATTAGCAGCTAATATGTCCAAAGATAAAGAATGGGATGATTTCATGATCCAGTTACACCAAACATTGCAATACCAAATCAGCAAAAAACGGCAACATTAGAAAATAAATTTGATAACCTCGTTAGGAGTAACCAGGAGGAATCTAATGTACGACCCGTCACAAAACACATTTTCCTAAAACCAATAAACAGTCTGACAGACACCGTATTCAACCAATCCGAATTACAAATTCTAGAAAAAGGCATGAAACATAATTGGATATCTAACTATAATGCACACAACCTAACCAAACTGACAGCTGAATCGGAGGCAGGTATTAAACGACTGCCTCAAGATGAACAAAATGGATCACGGCATGAAGTCAACAAGAAAATTAAGAAAATTATTCAACATAAGAAGGAACATAGAATGGATTTACAACTTCAAAGAGATTGCAAAAGTATATCAACCAAAATAGAACAGAACCAGTTAATCCTAACTAAAGCAGACAAAGGCAACACCACAGTCATTATTAAGAAGAATGATTATATTAATAAAACAGAAGATTTCCTTACTAATCCCAACTTTGAGATAAATCAAAAAGACCTCACCCAATGTTTACAAAGGAAACTTAAACAGCTCCTGAAAAACACCTTATTCACCCTTGATGAAAAACAAAAACAAACAAAAAATGGTCAATATGAACCCTAAATTACCAACATTAAGAGCACTACCTAAAATACATAAAGATAACATTCCTATCAGACCAATAGTCAATTTCAGAAATAGTCCGACGTACAAACTCGCTCAATTTGCTCATTCATTTCTTAAATCACATTACAAACTCAAGGCAAATGCATTGTTTAAAAATTCGATACATTTCTGTGAATTAACTAGTAAACTAAAACTTACCATAACGCATTCTTTACACACTATAGACATAAAAGACATGTATACAAGCATACCGATTGCCGTCACCATTAATATTATTGAGAACAACTTGAAGAATAATAGTGATTTAACACAAGTTGAGATCTCTGAATTTTTGAACATCTTAACATTCATCCTAAATAACAACCAATTTAGTTTTAATGAGAAAATCTATAAACAAAAAGAAGGCCTCCCCATGGGTTCTCCTTTATCAAGAATAGTAGCTAACATATTCTTAGATAATCTGAAATATGAATCAATCATTAACAAAAAGGATGGTTTGTTCTTTTGGGGACGATATGTTGATGACGTTTTCGTAATCCTTGACAACTCTAAAACGAAAATAGAACAACTTTTGCAATATTTGAACCAAATGAACAGCAATATTATATTCACGTCAGAAAATGAAATAAACAGTTCCATAAATTACCTTGATCTACTAGTCATGCATGATAAAGATCACCTGTGCTATCAAATATTCAGGAAACCAACTCAAACTAGTACTGTAATTAGACAAGATTCTAATCATCCAGCTTCCCATAAAAGAGCAGCACTCGCATGTTTCGTCAATAGAGCGTAGAACGTCCCACGATTTGACGTAGATTATCGTAAAGAAGTTTCAATAATTCACTAAATTGCCGAAGCTAATGGATTCAATAGTAAATATGTTAACAATATAATTAACAAAATTAAGAACAAACCCGTTTCCAGATGAGCAAAAGAGGACCAAGAACCTTCCACATACGCAACGTTCACTTTTGTGAACCAATCCACATACAATGTTACTAGTGTACTAAAAATTTAAAATAAAAACAGCGTTCAGAACCAATAACACTAATCATAATAAATTTTTCAACTCACATATTCACAACAAAACCAACAAATACAGCAATTCAGGTGTCTACAGGATTAAATGTAACGAGTGTAGTGCCGATTACGTGGGACAAACGGGGAGAGGGTTCAACACCAGATTTTTGGAACATGTCAATGCCATCAAACATAATAAATTTTCAGCGATGGGCAACCTCATGGCAGAAACTGGGCATAAATTCACAACCATAGACAATGACTTAGAAATTTTACATCAAGAAAATAAAGGCACGCTCATGAATATTTTGGAACAAATAGAAATTGAAAAAGCACAGAGATTCAACCCTTCACACAATCTTAATGAAATAATATTTGAAACCAGCATTTTATACAGAACACTAATAGACGAATTATATAGTAATAGATAAAATTGCCGCTATATTCCACTATTCATACCCATCATTTTTCATAACATACTAAAGATTGACACCTCTCATTCTACTTATTAATCAATCTCCATAACAGCAATACACGGCGCGTCAACAAACCTCACTCATTCTCATTTCCTTAGCCTCCCATCTCCCACAGCCCCAACCGTCACCTTTTCCCAAGCACGTCACTAACTCTCAGCTGTAAGAGACTTCGCAAGGCGCATCCGGTTTGTTTTTGTTCACGCCCTGCGCACTGCAGTTCTTGGCGGCGCGTGACGCGGCCACAAATTTTCTCCGCCTTGACGTTTGCCAAGAGAAACTGGGGGACTAGTGTGGTCCCAAGATGACGCAGTGGGGACAGCGGACCGCAGCACCGGCCCAATTCAGAAGTTCTGGTGCGTCTAGGCCTTAGTGATCCAATAAGAGTATCTTCTTTGGAGCGTCGAGCAGGAATGTAAATAATTATTATTTCATTATTCTTTATTCTTCATGTGTTTTGTATGAGCTTATACAAGGACATTTTTTCCTTTTGTGAAGTTTTGTTGGACAGGCTGAGGAAGGGGGAGTATTAGCCCCCGAAACTAGTCCCTGTAAGTAATTAGAAATAAACAGTATTGAAGGCGGAAAATCCGTTATTCTTCCAAAGGAAGAATAAAATATAAATTTGGAAAATCTCATGTCAGGATTGAAGTCCCAAATTAATCTCAAAAAATCAGGATTTTCTGAAAATCCGAGAAAAAATTCAAATTCCAATATCGGAAATGGAATAAATTTTCAAAGTGTAAATTTCATAATACTAAATTCAAAATTCACCGAAATGTGAAAATCCAAAATCGAGAAAAATAAATCAAATGGTAACGTCGGATAATTGTGCAAAATCACAATATGAAAAGAAACATCGAAGATCAAAATAGCAATATCCAAAAATAAGAATATCTAAGAAAATTTAATTTGCGAAAGCAAATTTTCAAAGTGAAAATTCTCTAAATAGCGAAGTGGTAACTGCGCAAAATATGGAATGCAAAAAAGTATAAGTGCGAAGGAAACTGTTCATCTGGAAACCCACTCGAATCCAAAATAATTAATTTCAAAAACCCAAAAGGTCGAAATCCAAATCTGAATCAACATATGAAAATGTTTAAATGCCAGCGGTAATAATCGAAGCGAGGACTCCACTAAACCAGACGCGGTTAACACGAAGTTAACTCGCCTGCAATGATCCCAAACAAAGCTGGAACTGAAGCTAACCCGCGTACAAAATGCGGAAATAACTTGCTTCGAAGAAGTAAATCACAGATTACCAGAGCTATAACTTTATACAGAACAAACTACTACTGAAATAAATGATCACACCAGGCATGCATCAAGATATACCAATCTAAATACAGGGGCTATTTGAATGGAGAGCTTGTCTTACTTTAAGCAGAGCTGGCGATGAAACACGTGTAGACCCAAATACACACAGGATCGGGAAACTGCATCCATCCTCAAGCAGCTGGCAGGTCCCTAGCCTCACTCCAAGCGTCATTTCACCTTTTCTTGATCGCGGCGAGCTTGCACGTAGCCGGCCCACGGTTCTATAGTTTGAAATGGACCCGGATATCCTCGGTGTTCGGTCCACCCCCTGACAGTCCACTCGTTCGATCCTCGGTCTTCCCTTCGACCTTGCTCTTCTTCTCGTTCCTCCGGACAATTTTGTAGCCTCTCTCCATCCTTAGACTGGTTATAGTCCATGCTGCTCTTCATCAGATTGTGCATTCCATGAAGTAGCTGTGTGAACATTGCTTTCCCTGCATTTCATTTTTAAGTGACTCCAATCGAAGGAATTCTTACACCCATGATGTAGACCACATTTCCCACAGAATAATTTAGCAATATAACATGGCTCCCTCTGACAATTCAAATGTTTCTTCCAACCATGTGTCCATGACGTTCGTCACCATTTTATTGCACTCCATTTCAAAGTCGAACATATCGTTCCCAAAATAACGTGTCCCTTTCACATATGTACTTACAGTGTCCTTCACGATGTATATTCATACTCCCACCTTCTCTACGGACGCGACACATAATGCAGACTGGTAATTCATTGTAAGACCACGACACCGGTCTCTACAAAAAATATTCCATTACACACTCAAATTCATATACGGACTTACGTGCTTCGCACAATATTAGCACCGTGATACAAGGTTACACATATTCGTATTGTTCTTTCCTTCACTGAAACACTTGTACACACTCCCGTATCACGTTTTCGGAACTTACGGCTGACATCCGTCCGGTTCAACAACCCGTGTTGCATTCTCTCACACAATGGCCGTCTCTTCCTTCCGCATGCTTTCAGAACCATTTCAGACCTTTCTCAAGGTCCCATAATGCAAGGGACGGACATGAATATCATTATACAGACTTCGGGCGTTAATTATCCAAGGAAAACATTTCCTAATAATATCTTAAATAATTTCTTCGATTTATTTCCAATCTTCAATATTTCCAAATGCATTAAATAGCATACTTGCCAAAATAAAATATTCCATTTCTAAGGTCGCCCAATGGATCCTCCAATCGCGTTCTCTTTCCTCAAGTACTGCCTGTGGTCTATCTCGTAGGATGATCCAATCAGATCCGCACTTACTAGGAGGTGATTACATCCAGCTAACAAGCTTCTCGTTGGACAATACTTCATGACTATACATTTTGTGTTACGGACCTGTTCGAAAATTCATTTTCCAATTTTAATTAAATGATCCCTTTTCTATGGTTGCCTTTCATATCTGTTCCTGGCATCTCTTAATACGAATTCGGGGACAGTACACAGTTATACAGTATTACTACTACATTCTCATTTTAGAGTAGGCTTACTTACAAACTCAAATCTTTGAAAAGAAGTCCGTCAGTTTCTTTTGCTTCCTTTTCTGCAACACCCGGTTCTCCACGAAGTTTTCTAACAGGTTAACAGCTTGAAAAACATCATCTCCTACTGAAGGTTGTCCCTGCACTTAGCGACGAAAAGCGGCCAGAGTATCTAGAGCTTGTTCTCCAGTTGGCACTTCTTTCGATAGCGGCATTTCATTGTTTGTGATGTCCACGTCCTCTTCCTCCGAACCATCTTGTTGCACTGTTACTGTTCCTAAGATTTCACTGTCTATGGGGTGCTCAGTTATCAATACATGTGCATCAACATTAATGAAAGAGTGGTAATCTTCTTCACAAGAAAGAACGTTTTGATAATCCGACCATTCTTCAGGCACAGGTTCATCCAGATCTCCTTGTTCATGAAACTCAAATTCAGTTTTGACAAAACCGGCTTTGCGGAAGCAGTTTGCAATTGTTTTTTTCCCGTTACCTCGTCCCTTAATTTTTCAACATTACAACAGCATCCAGAAACTTGGTATCGTTGAGTTGTTTTCCTGTCTCAACGTTTCTCAATAACCGTTGGACACATTTATTTCTGTAGTGGTGTTTCAAGTTTTTATAACACCTTTGTCCAGAGGCTGCAACTTTGACGTCATATTTGGTGGTAAAAAAAACAACACGTATAGCTTGCAAGTTTCCTGTGATCTTAAGATGAGAAGGACAGTTATTGACAAACAGAAGTATTTTCCGTATTTCGCGTAAAAACTTCTTATCAAGTTTATTTAGCCAGGATTCGTAAATTTCACTTGTCATCCATGCTTTCTTATTGTTTTGATAGTCCACAGGTAATTATTTTACTCCTGAAAAACACCTTGGTTTCGCAGACTTACCGATTACCAAGAGCTTACCTTTTCAGTACCAGTCATATTTGCCGCAACCACTACTGTCACTCTTTCCTTGCTTCTTTTCCCACCGTGACACATTTCCCCTTTAAATGCGAGGGTGTTTTCTGGCAAACATTAAAAAAACAGACCAGTTTCATCGGCATTGAAAACATCATGAGGGTCGTAATCTGCCAATAGAGTTGGTAGAATGTCTCGTCGATAGTCTTCACAGTCAACCTCAGATACACTAGCACTTTCACCTGACATAACTTTCTGCACAATTCCGTTTCGATGTTTAAATTTGTCTAGCCATCCTGTACTAGCCTGGAACGATTCTATGCCTAACTCCTCAGCAAACTTATGTGCTTTTTCACGAAGCATGGAGCCTTGAAGTTGAATGTGTTTGTCCCTCATTCACTTTACCCACTTAAACATAGCTTCCTCCAATTGAGGGTAACTTGAGCTCTTAAAACCTTTACTCTCCGATGAAAACCGTGACTCCTGAATAGCACTAGCAATCTTGTCTTTATTTTTCATAATCGTTGACAGTGTGTTAGCTGGAATGCCGAATTCCACTGCAATATCTTTCTTCCTTCTCACACCCTTTTCCACTTCGTGAATTAACTTCAATTTTTCACTTGCACTTAAACATTTCAAAACACGTTTCTTCTCCATGGTGTTTGCATTACTGATTTACACAGAAGGTCAGAAACTACAGGCCAGAGCTCTCTCACCAGGCTTATCAGCCAAGGACACGAAGGGTGCAGGCATGCCATAAATAGACGGAGTTTCCCTCTTACTCTTATTGTCTGAGGCGCACATTGACCCGAGCCCTCAGGCTGCTCTGGAATGTAGCAGGCCACACAATACTGACCGAAATAACTTCTCCATGTACCGTACCGTACCCAAGGTGAACAAAAATCTCATATTCCAAGCCCCAAGTCACAACTCCAGTCTTCAAGGCAATTGTATTTTCCCCCCAACTTCGAGATATAGACAAATATTTTACGCATTGGGAATGAAATATTCCTCGAGTTATCGAAATATTCGAGTAATAGAACTTCGAATTATAGAACAAATGTAACATGTGAATTTGGTACGATACCGCCGGGAAATGAAAATTACTTTGAGCTATCGAAAATTCGAGATATAGAAGTTCGACTTATGTAAGTTCGACTGTATACCCTGCCATTTCAGCTACCCCTCACTAGTGCCTCTAAGTGATGACAAAAGTTATGATTCGTGTGGGCCTTATGGCGTCAACAGTGCTTCGGTGAGCAGCTCACTGTCAAAAACACCCAGTTTAGAGACATTGGGTCATCATCGGTGCCATGGACGTTATAAATACGAAAGACTGTATTGTTGTATGAGTTGGTATCGTCCCTATCCCAGAAAGACAAAAGGATGTAAAACTCGTTATAACAATAAAATGATGTAATAAAAAATATGTTGTTGTTATTATTTCTCATGTCACCTGTCATACCCTAACCTCAATTTGTTTACTAGAATCAGACGTAAATAAATGCCATGGGTACACCTTAGTTGTTGATAGTCTGTCGTCAGTTGGATTTGGTCCAGCCAAGCGACAACATGTTGCGCACACTGCCTGTGGATTGCCAAGGGTTTAAAATTGCAGATAACAAATTTATATTTAAACAAGTGGCCATCATCGATTGTTCCACTTTTGGATATCACAATCTACTCATTTGGTATTTAAACCGCCCTGTGCTTTTGATTTGTTGTGTGAAAAAGACCGTAAATAAACCCAGTGGACTGAAAATCATTTGCAACTTGACTGGAATCAAGGAACCATTTCATATAAATATTTAGACATAGTGATGAAAGCACATTTGTCCTCAGCCAATGTGCTATTTGTAAAAGGTAAAGAAAAACGCCAATGGCTACAATAGTTTTTGGCTCCTTGCTGTCAATGTAATGATTTGATGGACTTGGGATGCCCCTCGCTGCAAACACTCATGGGCCGCTGTCCCTGTGGAAACATTACCAATAAAGTCCTGGCCCAGGAGTGGCATCTCCTTCATTGGTTAACCACCAATGCCTGCTGGGAATTGTTAAATAAAATTAAAACTCTAGGTTTACTTGTGGATGAGAGCAATGAGATTTCTACAAGTGAATTGTAAACATCTACGCGATACCATGATGAGAGGGGATGCTACCGATAAAGCGATAGGGAAATTCTTTATGTGCAAAAAGAAACTAGACAGTTTTACCAAAGAGGAATTATTGGCGCTCCTCAAGTCGTTCATTTAGTATGTGGCAGCCAACGCTGTGAAAGAAATCTGGCAACATGTACCAAAATCATGGACTCAAGATCCTGTGTTGAGTGAATTGCAACCATGTACGGATTACGATCACCATAAGCAAGTGGCCATGGAACTCGTCTTGAAGAACGTTTGCAGCGTGGTGATGTACCTATTAATCCTTTGGATCAAGCATGCAAAGAAAACGACCTTTCTTGTCGCCATAGTTGTCCTGCTTTACGACATGTGGCACATAAAAATGATGTTGAAAAAAAGTTTAACAACATTTTATATCCTGTGATGCCTCGGGGAAATAGAATCGCCTATCTTCACAATATTAATTTATAGGTACATTTTCTTGGAAACCATGATAGCTACATAACTCAAATTTTTACAGTGTATGAACATAGGCATTGTGCGCCTACTGAAATGATAATATTTTAGTGGGAATAATGATGGAGATATATATTTTTTACCAAGGAATTTTTTACCTCCATTTTTCGGTACATTATCACCATTATATTTTTTCTAAATTATATATCAACACGAACTTATTTCAGTGTATGTAAAACACTCTAATGAACTGCTTCTTAAAGTTTATTGGTTCTAGGTTAAACAGAAGCTGAGGAAATGTTCCCTAAATACAATAAAAGGGAACTTACGGGAAATTTAGTTCAAAGTTAAAACGAGCCTGCTCCATAAGCTTGGATCATCTTCATCCCCTCCGATGGCATCTTGTAGTCTTCTATTGGCACCCCTTATGGTCTGCCTTGCTTTCTTGACTAAGATTTATTTCAGCATTGTCTGCATTTCTTAGCCTAACTTGATCTAGAGTCAACATGGCGTGCACTGGTTGCCAGAACGCAATCCCGACATCTCTAGAACTTGACATTTGGTGATATTCCTCTGGTTAAAAGTTCGTAGACACTAAAATGGAGTGTGCTAATACATACAAAGACTGTTTTAGGTAGACGATTCGATATTACACTATTGATACACTCGTTAGGATTCTGGGTTCTCCCGTGAAGGCATTTCTTTAGGAAATATTTATCAGCCAAGTCAGTGAAGATAGGTTAGATCTCATCCATTATTACTGCTGGTAAACTATGGTGATGGTTGTAGGTCTTCCAACTTATTTTCCCCTTATTATATTTACGCCAGCTGTTTTCTCCTTCAGGACATAATCCATGTTGGGGAGCCTCAATTGTGGAGGCAATGTGATAATACAGAGCCAACACAGTTTTCCGCATAGCTTCTACGTTGGCTGTATTTTGTCTGATGGCTAGCCCATGCTGCAACAGTCAGTCTCCCTTTTCCATCTAATGTCTTTCCATCGCCTAGTTTCTTTCTCTTTGAAGCTGTCTTCATTCTTCTAAGTCTAGTGCCTGTTCCTTTTTGCACTTGTCCCACCCACTCAAGCTTATGTCAACATTCCCATAAGGTTTTCTATATTATACCTCTTACACCAAATACATGTCCCACTGAAAGATGGGAGGTTTGAAAAACGCAGAGAAACATTTGACAGATATTTAATTAGTTATTGTTGATTTAAGGGGCGGAACTACGAGGTCATCTGCCCCTGTTTGATATATAGTCCTACATGGCAGATGGTGAATGGAATAGCGCCACACTCCATCTCAGATATATGCAAATTTAATATAGTTATAATCATAATACAGCAAAGTGCAATACACGATTTTAAAGGGGAAGCTTCAGGGAATAAATATTGATAATAAAAAATCGACATTCTATTTCCCCGTAATCCTTTGGATAAAGCATGCAAAGAACACGACCTTTCTTGTCACCATAGTCGTCTTGCTTTACGACATGTGGCACATAAAATTTTGAAAAAAGCTTAAAAACGTTTCATATACTGTGATGCCTCAGTGGGAGAGTGGTTGGCAGCCCTGATAGTGATAAGTGCTATGAAAAGAAGGTTGATAATGCAGGGTCATGAACATTAAAAAAGGGTTGAGGAATTGGTATTTATTCGTATTCTATTTTTTTGTAAAAGCCCTATTGCTATGAAATAAAAACAAGGTTTACTAGAGCACTATGTTTTATTTTATTTTTTTAAATGATAAAAGCCCATTTGCTGATTTTTTTATTTTCGCATTTCACACATTGCCATTTCCACTTTGCATTTTTTTTAATGTAAGTTTAAAGTTTTTGGATTTGATGATATGAAAACGTGGATTTTCCAATTTGTTGTTGTTTACACATTTGCCAATTTTACATTGTTTTAAATGTCAGTTTAAAGTTTTTGAATTTCGATGATATGAAAACATGGATTTTCCATTTTGTTCATTACACATTTTTTAAATTTTGTCTATGTCGAAAGTTTATTTTACGTTTTTGTAAATGATGTTGATGCGAGTGCTTGACCATGGTGATGGTGCAGTCTGTCTATGTGTTTGCAGAGACGTAGAAGCTTACTACTGCTACTGTAGGTAAGGCTGTTTTACAAAAATAACGCATATTTACCGCTGCATTTAAAAGAAACAAAACTACTGAAATCAAAATTACTATTTACCATTCATATATAAGTGTTGATTTCCCCTCCTCTACCATACCTCACCGTATATGCTCTGGTCAAACGAAAAATGCTACACACACTAGCTTTCTCTTTCTCTCTATAGTCATACATTCACACAACCATGCCTGCCTTTGGAAACAAGCACAACCACTTTATATATTCCCATATAACATTCTCAACATGCTCACTCATCCCAAAGAATTTATAGATATAAATTTATCATTTACCATTACAAAAAATATCTATTACTTATTTAATATATACAAAAAACAAATAGCACTTTTGTACAGCTTTATAAAACAAAAACAAATATTTATCATGAACCATTTTCAAATTCCGAACTCAGTCAATATTTAAAAAAATAAGGCTGAACAGGGCGTTAAAGAGCAAAAGGCATAGGTGGTTTCCAATATTTACAAAATCTACTACTTACAATTACAAAAAACAAATATTTACAAAATACTAAATCTACTAGTTACAAAAAGTTATGTCTCTAAACAATAAAACACAAAAATTCACACATCCTCCTCGCGGTCATAACCCCATGGCAGTCTGGTGATCAAATCATCCGCCCACACACGTTTGTTATTCATCGAGGCGAGGGGGCGTTTTCTCTGTTCCACAAGATACAAATTATGGTTGCTGGATTGTATCTTGCACTGTTTATGTGACACAGTTTTGCCAGTTTGTAAAACCGCTAGGTAGTCGTCTACATAGCGATTTTACCACTGCCCTACCTACACATTTTGCTCCTTTTGGCTTCCTTACAGTCAAGTGTGCGATAGGCATAAATTTTGGAAGCCAAGCCTACGAATTCCGTCATGATGGAAACACCGCATTCATCTTTTAAAACACCCATTTTCTTCTTGTGTTTTAAGGGCAACTGAAACACGTTGTCAGCGCTATAGGAAGAGGTGTCGAACCAGTCACTATGTTGTCTCATGACGACATGGGGGATGCAGTGGCGAATGTGATAAATGAATGAGTCCGTATCAATATACAAAAGAGATTCCCTTAAAATTTTGTTTGGCAAACTCGTAGTGGGATCAATACATAACCGATTTGGAAAAGTCTAAAATGACTTGGCCCACGTAAATGGGCTTATCTATGGTCACACTGGTCTTAGTCATTTCCATGGTAGCCAAATTCGCATTGATAATTTTTATGGATTTGAAATTTGGCTTGGCAATGAACCGCCGGGCACTTTAACGTCCATCCCAGTCATTCACCAATTTAATGTCGCGGTATTTGCGGACATTTTCCATTGACTTGCCATAGATGCAGTTGTTCATCAATTTAAAAAAAATAGATTTCAAACTGCTGTGTTGCCATTTGTCGGTGCTGAGTGTTGAGTTGCATATATGGCTTGAGCCATGCTTTTTGAGCAAAGGAAATACCTCTGTGAATTTTCTTCCACACCAAGACTTGGGTTAGGCATTGCACCAACATTTGGATGTGTAGCACATACTGAGTTTTGTTGTAAAGTGTGCCCATGAGTTTTTCAATTTTCACTTTACTATTAGAGGGAACCATTCGCTCTACGCACAACGGAAAATTGGCATGTTCATCATACAAGGATGAGGGATATTCAACATCCACTTCTAAAACATATTCACGGCATGTTTCTTGGCTGGCCTGTTCACATCAAATTGTGACACTTGTTTTTCTGTCAGCCAAGCAAAATCTCCATAGGGTAAAGGCTAGCTCATGACATAGCCATACAAATTATTCAACTGGTAGTACATTAAGTACGATTCTGGTTTGTTTTGTGAATAATAGGGCACGTATGGATTGTTTGCTTCGGCATGGCGCTCGTTAAGCGACACAAAGCCGCCGCGAATGCCCTTTTCAAAGAATAAGACCATGTCTATATCCGTGAGTAAATCCAATTCCACTTGTGAGTATTTCAAAGCTGCATCATACGACAGCCTAGGACTTGTATAATAGTGTGCTGGGTCAAGGCCATAGATGTATTGACACAACTCAAGGAATTTTTCAAACACATCAGTCAGCAGCAATACATCAAGTTTTAGGTAATGCATAGCATATTCACCTAGCGTCTTTATATGAAACGCTAGCCAAACTTACCATGCATGTGCATAGACTTGATCGGAAACGGTACAGGGTGTCAGCTTTGAATAAAAATTCCCTTGTGGTGGGAGAGTTTTCTGCTTTAACACGTCCCAACTTGCACAGAAATGATACGGGAAAATACTTTCCGAATGCACAACTTAAAATGCTCAGGATTTTCAAAACGCATTCTGATGTATTTTAATTCCTTCTCATCCAAGCCGTTGACAAGATTATCTAGTGAGGATGCCATAAACTTGAAGGAATCCAAAAATCGAATGCAGAATTTGCCCAAACGCCATGTTAAGTATGTAAAACGTTCATGGTTTTTGGGGATAATTGAAAACGAGCCCTTACTGACATGACCCAATTCACGAATCAGAAAATGAATATCGTAATTTGCCAAATTGTGGAATAACACACTAATAAATCGAGGAGCTGCATACTTCAAATTGCATTCGCTATGGGCAGTTCCCCGAAACTCTCCCGTAAAGTGTGAGTGATCTCTCACTTTTTCCTCTCCGCCTAAAATAAGCTTTTCACACATATGGCATGTGGTTGCATGCTCATATAGTTGCTGCTGTCCTTGAGTTAGGCTCATGGGTAATGGGTTGTCCAGTAACTGTTGTACTTCATCAGCCAACTCAACAAGTTGGTCCAAAAACCATTTGGCGCAATCTGGTCCCTCACAGGATTTGTAATAGGATATTGTGGATGGGTGTGTTTGAACAAGTGGAGGGATCTGGTTCACATCCCGCCATGGGTGTGGTGAGAGCTTCAAATCCGCATACACCACAAAAGGCAATGTGTGACGCTTGTGAATGGTCTTAAACTTTAACACAGACTTGTCCCCTTCTGGCAACATCAATCTCACCGCTTTCTGAGAAACACAATCTACCCTATGTCGTTCTCAAAGTGTAGGGGTTGTAAAATATTGCAGGCATCGATCACAAATATGTTTTACATACTTATGCTGGGACACTTGACTGCTAACCAATCTACTCAAATTCTTAATCAGGCAATAGTGATTCACCTCTCCTACAGATAAATATAAAATATGAATGTGGTGACGTTTTGGTTCTTTTGTGGCATAAAGAGGACCCACAATGGCATCACAATCAAGGTCATGCACCATGAATAAAAAGTCCTGGTTATCTTGTTGAAAACTATGAATGTCAGTTAAGTCCATAGGGAACGAAACGCCAGTTAAATTTAAATTTTGTTTTAATTGCTCGAACTTGGCCTTGTACTTTCCCGGCCAACAGCTATTCTGTTGTACTGGCTGCACGTACACAGCCACAGACCAGAGGGAACATTTTTCGTCACGGTTCTTTATATTCACCACCGCTCTCCGACAGGCAATCGCTGATGGTGTTTGAATAAAGCTAGACCCAACATTGAAAGGGTTGAATTGGCAAATGTTAATTTGTAGGTGATGGATTTTGTCTAAGGCAAGGCCACAGGGTCCTTGTTGCAGTTTATCAAATTTAGTTAGCAAGGCATTAATCACATGGGATTCATATCACTCTTTCAGATTAGGGGCTATGAAAAGCTCTTGCATACTACTGCAAATATAAAATGTTTCTTTATGCTCACCGTCCTTATTTATATATGAAATCGCACACAAGTTCTGTATTGACCTTTAAAGCCGTATGCAACCCTTGCGCTGTACAAATTTGATCTTTAAAATTTCAAAACAAGATTCGACATATTCTTTCGGGATTAAACTTTCTCTAACATTGACCACGCGACCAGAACACGCACGCGATTTGAAACAGTGATCGAAGGGTTCCCAAGTTATCGTATCGGCAGCAGCAAAAGACATTATTAATATAAAACACTCTCAACCTGAATTATCAGCCGTAGACTGTTCAGCAATGGTCCCACACACACTTTCAGGTTTTTTAACGGTGGTTGAGGTTTTAGCGACTGCTACAGTGATCAAGGTTTCCCAAATATCTAAAAAAAAAAACTACCATAAGTATATCAATTCCAAATAGTACATGCATTTCATAAACAAACAAAAAAACAAATCAAACAGGTTATATATAAGAAAAAATCTTACCTGGGTTTTGTAAAAGCCTTTTATTCCTGTCTCGTGGGCTGGGGCAAAATGGTTTCCGTCTCTCTCTCTCTTTTTCCCCAACAGGTATACAGATTATCTAAAACAAAAAATTAACCAATCCATTTAATAATCGATCATGGACAGTAAATATATAAATAAATGAATACATGCCTTACAGCAAGCTTACGTATTTTCCAACACACATACGAATATTGTTTAATCCAGAGCCTATGTGCACTAAGGAAAGTTCAACAAAGTAATGACAGGCTATGCGCCATGACATCCACAGTTGTCTCGCACCCCTCCCCCAACCCTCTCCTCCCCTCCCACTACCAGGGCTTGTTGACACAGCACTCGTCTGGCTATGGAATCCAGAGCTATGTGGTCCCCACTGCTCTATCCCTCTCACCACAGCTGTTGACGCCGCTCTTGCCAGGGCTATGGGCAGTCACGTGATTCAGTGTTCTCTCTCTCTCTCTTACCCCGCCCTCCACGCTGCTCTCCGTTGCTCACTCCCGTTATCGCTCTCACATGGTTGCCGACTCGTTCAATTTTGATCTACCCTCTTCACGCAAGCTAGCCGTGTTGTCAGCTCCGGTCACATTCCTAAAGCGTGATAACAATTCAAATCCTGTCAGCCAGGCTGCCTCAAGCAAATTTCTTTGCTAGTCTGCCTTCCAGCAAGACGTAACCAAGTTCTATTTGAGGAGACATAGGCCTACCTAAAAGGGAAGGCACTCGAGGAATATTGCTACCCATTTGGATCCCCAGGGGGTTTGCCTTTGAGAGAAACTACCAGACATTAAGATCTAAGTGATAGAAAACACAAAGTCAGATTTACTTTATAATATATTCACCAAGTTTTAAAAGATACAATTAACATAAGAAATGTCTTAAACAACAAACAATTAATAATCTTAGAAAGGAGGAAACTCAAAATCATAAAATAAAATAATTACCCTCTTCGAAGACAATATATATCATCTTAGCTGATATTAAATATTCGACATCTATTCATGAATACGTAGGAGAAGTAGTACTATGACCAAGCATGACGGTCATCAAAAGATATCAGTTAAACACTAAGAAAATATTTTAATCATTCCCAATCACAAGGGAGCTAGAAGTTAACACGACTGTCGTCATCAAAATCTCAAGATAGAGTCCTCAATATCAGATGTTTAAGACAAAATATAAGGTCAATAATTTATAACCCAAAACAATGACGTTAAGGTTGGAAAGTCAACGATGGCCTAAGAAAAGAATATACATCACAGAGATGTTTCACACAGACTCTTATGGGGCATTCTAACTGAAACGAAGCAGGGGGTAAACAAAATAAACCAGAACGTTAAGATAAAATTATTAAAACTGCTTCGAATCAAAACAAGAGTTTCGCTGTTATGCAACAGATGAGAATCTGGATCAGCTTAGAAAATAAACACATTCAAAACACAACACAAAGAGTTTGGAAGACGAAGTAGTTATTTGCAAATATCAATATATCAAAAACACTCACATGAAAAATCCAAATTTACGCATCACCACCCCATGTGCTCAGAACCCAAACATAGTACGACATAGATACGAACCTCCGAGAGGAAAAATGTTAGGTTATCCAAACGCATCTCACATCCAAATGCCAACACCACAGGCACATCACACGCAATATAAGGGTTCTTGACTCATTTGACAAAATCAAATTAAACTAAAAATAGCAAGAAGTAAGACCCATTATATTACCAAACTCATACCAATATATAAACACAGATCCATTCACACGACATTTCATACATACTGATCTTATTCAATAACGGCTTGTCAACCATTACATGCAATACACGTACCTTATCCTGTCAGCCTCGATCACATAATCATAGTTTAAAATGTAACATGCTTAAAAATAAAACGTGACTCTTCCAAGACGTCAGTACAACTGTTTCCATTCGATGGTAGTGGAAAATAGGCAAATCTCCGCCCAAACCCGAAGGCTGGCTTAATAAAGTTCTCCGCGTTGATAAACTACATCCTTCTTCTTCGATGATAAGATAGGTAAGAATCAATTTTCTAACAAAGTCTTGTTTGGTTATCAGGACGACATAATCCATAAGTAATCTCCAACCCAGACGGTGATCACTGGCAAGATCACAATCCAGCCTGCGCCATCTAGCGTAATACTAGTCCAAACAACGGAACAGCTTCACAAGAAATCCGCCAGGTAGAGCGCGAGTCCAAGTAATTACATAGACTCCATAAGTTTCCAAAATTGACACATAGATGGTGCGATGAGTTACTTACTTTTGAAGTAGTGTACTTCCAGCGGTACTTTGAAACGTACACATAAATATAATTGTCACACTATTGTCAACTATAAAGCCCGTTTCATCTGCATCATAGAATTATCATTTGTCATGTCACTCATCACCGTTTACTAACACGTTAAAGATCCCCTTCAGGTGTACATTTTTTTTAGCACGCTTCACACGTTTTGGTATATTCGCTTCCATCCGTCCGTCATAGGAGATATCTGAAAATCGAGCCATCATTGGCCACCCTGCCGTCCCCTCGAAATAGCGATTGTTCTATTGGGATACCCCCACCATGGCTGGCGACAGGCTCGTTGAAACACACGCCCAGCGGTACAATCTCTTTGTCTACAACCACTCTTCATGAAAATTTTAAACAGGTAAAAAATTAAAATTATTTTCAACATGTATGGCCCGAGGCCCTTTGTGATTTTTTTTTCAAAAAATAGATACCACATTCCAAAGAGAGTATCACCCCAAGTGCAATGACCCCTCGTACAAGACCCTAGCCTTATTGGTTTGCGAAATATAACACAAATCTTCAATCACGTTTTTCCAAAATAGGTTTTACAACTATTTGACAACTGCATCATCGTCAACAGGGCAGAGCAACAAAACAAATGAGATGTCAAACTTTGTTCTAGCCTTAGAGGTTCGCAAGATATCACCAAAATGTCAAAAAACACATGTTTACCCCCAAATTTCGTTTCCAATAATCCACCAATTAAAAATAACCTCACCATCAGATACAGCATAAAAAAATACATTCTAACGACCCCTCATTCGACCCTAGTCCCCCCTCCCCACCTAACCCTTTTCCAACATAGCCATACGTATTCAAGCACGCACGCGACTTGTAGGAGCTCTCTCACTACCACACTACTGCAAGTTCTAGAGGCTTGAAACTTAGTTTGTGGGTAGAGGGCGTAGGGACCTTTCATTTACGTCAAACAAACTTTTTTGTAGAATTCCTAGTTTCTAAAATATAGCCAACTTTCTAAATTGAACGTTTTTGGAAAAAATGTTAAAAATATAAACTTTAGTTTTAACGATAACCATTCGTTTAAACCATTTCACAACGTTCTATCATGTTTGGTTTTCAAAATATTGCCTACTTTCAAAAACAATTTTTTTGTTTGTTTCAATATAACGAGCTGTCCATAAGAAAGAGGACGTCACCCCTAGTCCTACGACACCTCATTTGTTAAAATCCAACTTTGGGTTCGCGAGATATCGGCTTGGACTGGCGTGGCGGCCATGACACTATTTTAAACCCCCTCTGCTCCCCTAATAACTTATGAAGCTATTCTACTGACTACTTCTTGGACGCTCTGTGTTTAAAGTAACTTCTGTCTTCTGGATTTCATTTCGCACTGACAAAGGCATTCAACAGGACTCCATAGAGAACTTCGGGAAGCAATGACATGCTAGATTGTTGGGCTGTAATATTCAGCCTGAACCGAATATTGAAAACAGGCTTTTATTCCCTCTCATCCCATACATGAAGAAACAAAGAAGGCCTAACGAGCATGTCATATCCAGTAAGGAACTGCGGAGACCTGAGATAGAGCAGACTTCTATTCCTGATTCAGTGAAGAGTATATTAAACAATCTCAGTGAACCACCACGTAAGTCGAAATTTTACAGTAATTATTATAAATATTTTCTTATATTAAAACATAATTTGAACGCATTGATTAATTACATATACTTTCAGGTCTTGGATTTGTCACAATGGAACAAGCATAGATGACGTACAGATAAACAATCATAAAATGTCACATCTCTTGAGGCATGAAAATGTTAAGTGTCACTTCGGCTGCTGTCGGCTGCGTACAGTTCGGTGGATATGTACTGCAACATGGTCAGTCCGTAATTCTCTCGCTCTCTATCTCTCTTGCTATCGGCCAGCCCCTCGCCCCGCTCCCACACGCACCGTGTTGTGGTAATACATGATACACTCACAATATTACTAGTGCTGCGGTGAAGCGTAGTAGGTTAGTTGTCAGGTTGTAAAGTTGTTCATCGCCAAGCAACCTCAGTTCGACTCACACCGTGAATATATTTTTGTGATGATGTCATGCTACGAAAACAACCGCGTTTGGCCGAGCTAACGTTGATGATAATGTGTCATTACATTCTGCCAGGACTCACTATACACACGAATCCAGAGAGCACTTTCTGGCTCTCGTCGAACACGGTAATTACATTGTGCGTGAGGCAACAATCCGATGTGGTGTTCCACCGAGATTTGCGGAAAGATGGATACAGCAATGGCGGGTGTCAGGGAGAGTTAGTCATCTACCGGGCACTGGTTTACAACGGGTTTCTACTGTAGAAGAAGACCTCCTTTTAGTTACAGCTTCCCAGGAGAATCCATTCTTAAACTCTGTAGAGCTCATGCAGACGACCAATTTTCCTGGATGCCTATACACGGCCCGTAAACGATTACGAGAAGAAGGAATTGCTTGCAGAAAACCTGCAATCAAACAATGTCTCTCCGACCAACATATAGTCAACCGGTGTGCCTTTGCTGAGCTGGCATTAGATCGTAATTTGCATCAGGTCATCTTCTCTGACGAGACATGTTTCAGTTCGGCAGAGGTCAGACCGGTACGGGTTTACAAACCACGTGGAACCCGATACGAGAAACGGTATGAGGCTGAGCGCAAACGTAGTGGCCTCATATATGTGTCGTGCTGGGGGTAGATGTCGTCTGATGGGGCTGGAGTGTTTCATCGGATAGATGGACATCTCACATCGGACCAATATTTGCACATCTAGCAGAATATTATTATTCCGAGTGTGAGAGAGTGCTACCCACATGCAGTACTTCAGTCCGTGCAAGGCAACTCTCCAATCCACATGATCAGTAGTGTTCAGGACTGGTTTTCTTAGCAGGACTCCATTGAACTGCTCAACTGGGTCCCTCGAACTCCAGACTTGAACTCCATTGAGCATGTGTGGGCAAAGTGGAAACGCCATATCAGGGAAAACTGGCTTCTCCCTCCCTCTCGTTCGCAGGATGCATTGAGGGAGATTATGTTGGAAGCATGGAAGGAGATTACCCTTGATGAACAGTACTTCAGAAATCTAGTTCAGTCAATGCCATGTTGGCTACAGCAAGTTGTCGAAGCCGGTGGATACTGGACGAGATATTTAAGAAGTGCCTACAATAGTCCTTGATCTTCTCCTCCAAACCTATAGGTATGAACATAGCATTTTATTGCAGCTACATTGCTGGTGAATAAAATGCAGCATGGTTGGGGGCGACGAGGGGTTACGAATGTTTTGAGGTTATGATGGTATAATGAAGGAAACTCTAATAACTCGTGATTATATCATTTTTAACAGCTTTTAGTCATTATTAAGAACATTTATATTGTATTAAATGCACCAGTAGGCTTTCAAATAGGCAAATAAATGGAAAAATAGTTCTCGTAGATTTGGAAGTCATACCAACATGTCACACCAAAACTCATCATTGGTATTTCGTTTTTGGAACGATATCGCCTCCTGAGGTGCAATAACGAATGCTTTTGATTCAATGTCAGACACTAAAAATCGGTTCCGAACGTAGTAATGTGCGTTCGTAATGATCACAGTCAATCGTAGTTACTTTATATGCGAGATTGGTAGCCATTGTAGCCCAAACATTGCCACGTGGACCTGAAATTCTACGAAATTCTAGCCAATATAAGCGTCCAGAAAATTAGCATTGAGTGTCGTCTCTCTTATTATATGCTCCTTGCCATATACCAACATGCTTTCACCATGCAAACATCACTAATTCTCCAATTACACTTCATACATGAATACGATATTTTCAGTAACCAATTTTATCCTATGTCTGATAAGAAACGTACCTTAATTGAGATCACTGTTTTTACATAATTACTTAAATATAACCGAGTAGAACATAAATCTATATCAAATAGATTCTGTAGACTGATGTCGTCATTTAGGTGGCATATAAGACGGTGAGCAGTGTCAGAGCAGCTAAAAGCTACTCGAGCTCGAAACCTTTCAGAAGATGATACTTTGAGCGTTTACTGGAAATCGAGCGATCATTTGATAAGTCACTCCATCAATCCCTGGGCTGGATGATTTTTTGTGCCGAAATGCGTGTCTGAATTCGTTACTTGTAATAGGCTGCATTAAACTGGAAAAACGTTCCATGGAACCAGATGTACACGATGTAGGCAAGCGAACAACTATTTCTGGTGTCCAAGTATGATACAGGTCATGGTATCCCTGCACCGAAAGTTGAGAGGGAGATGAGATAGTACGATTATTCGAGAAATGTTTAATCGCCGTCCAAATACTGTTGAGGGACGTAGAACTGCATAATTGGGTAGTATATATTTTCCACGCTTCCCGTCTTTTATCATTAAATACACGTTGTATTTGCGCGGTGAGACTTTTGTATCGTAAATAAGATGTTGGAGAGCCATACTGTCGAAAAGCTTTTAAACTCGCCTTGCGCCGTCTAATCAGCTTTCCGCATTCTTGATCCCACCATGAGGGTAAGGCGCCCCGATTATTTGGAGGACCTGTCGTTGGAATTAAAGGGTGATATATATTAAGATAGGCGCGGATATTCTCTAATAAAAAGGCATAACTGTTACTGAGCCCCTGTGTATTCTGTGAAAGTCTATCCTCTAAAAATCGGGAGAACAACTCATAATCAAAAATTCGTAAATTTCGCTTAACCTTGAAGACGTTTTTTGGGATATGTCGGGTACGCGAGACATCATAGTCGATTATAATTGGATAATGATCGCTTTGATGCGTATCCTGCACGGTCTTCCATGTCATCTTATGAGACAAGTCTAGGGTAGTGACACTTAAATCCACCGCACTTTTGGGACTATTTGGTGGGGTAATGCGCGTGGGTGATCCATCATTTAAGAGATGTAGGTGTAAATCCTGAATAACTGCAGCGATGTGACGTCCTTTTGGATTAATGCGACCACTGCCCCACAAGGCATGATGTGCATTAAAATCCCCCACGGTAATATGTTTAGGAAATTGTTTTATGAACCGGAAATATGCCTGCCATTGCCGACGGGAACCTTGTATACCCGGGGGACAATAAATATGACTTACATGTAGATCTTGTACAAGGAATGTGTGATGATGAGTATGAGGAATATAGAACTGAGTAGGGAGAGAAGTGTATCGTAAGGTCTTTTTGAATAGCGTCATTATGCTACGATATCCTGGACCATCCTGACGTTCGACCAGGTAGTTGGGAATCGAGAATCTATACGAGGCACGAAGCCATGTTTCCTGTAGGAATATGATATCTGGGTCATACTCCTGTATTAACAGTAATAATTCATGCTTCTTATTTAAAATACTCCGGCAATTCCACTGGAGTAGTAACATGTAGCACTTATCGAAATTAGGCCACTGTAGGGCTACTACTTACTAGGGTAATATTTTTTGTGTTAGGAGGATTGGGAAGTAACGGAACTATTTTGTCTAATAATTGTTTCACATAAAAGCTCCATTGAGCATTGTGTCCTAATAATTCCTGTAATTTCAGGAAATCTTCAATGATGTCATGGGACGGGTCTCGTGAAGTGCCGGGTGTTTGAGAACACGGTTTTTTCGAAATTTCCTCACCCATTGTGGCGGGTTGCATAGCCACCCCTACACCACTTCCAGATGGTTGCTTCAGAATCTCGAGATAGGCCCGGCGGTCGTAACCTATGGGATTCACCACTTTCGGCTTTGGGGACACTAGTTCTGTATATTTTCGTTTTCTCGGCGGATCCTCTCGACGCGTATTATGAGACTGTTCTAAGGTTGGAAATTGCTGAGGGAGGGTAAGAGGATTAAACGGTACATTGTAGTTAGCCGTAATAACTTCGTGGTACGATTTATTTTCGGTACACATTTGACGTTTTATGGACTTTTGTTTCTCCAATTCGGGGCAGCGTGCGGCGCCTGCCGGATGATTATCACCACAATTAGCACATTTAAACAGGGTCTCCTTACATGTTTCCGTAGAGTGTCCTTGCGCACAGTTACCGCAAATTGGGGCGCGAGCCCGGCAGTGTAGTTTTACATGCCCGAATCGTTGACAGTTCAAACATCTAATGGGGGAAAATATGAATAATGTTACCTCTAAGAGCACATTAAAAATAGATACGTAATCAGGTAGTCTTTGTGTTTTAAAGAAAATTTTCACTGTTCCTGTAGGAAGGGATTCTAACTTGTCGTTGATCATCTTTTTCCGGAAAAAACGCTGGACTCTCACAATTGGTACAGGCGAATCAATATATTTTAGGATTTCGTCGTGCGTTAAGGATGTGTCCACGCCCCTAATTAGCCCAACACGTTGGACGTTAGCGGACGGGACAAATGCAACCAGGTGCTTTGCTGGCAATAAGGGATTTTGTAAGAAGGAGTTAGCTTCTACGGCCTTGTTAAATTGTACCTGAACACGATTGCGGCCTTTGCGTTGAATATTCTTTATACCTACGATCTTATTTTCGAAAAAAAGCTTTCCTAATGCCATCGGATGTAAATTGCCAATATGTTGATCACCTTCACCTTGCACGAACACCGTGTACGGTCCTGTGTGATGTTCATAATATCGATTGTCATTTGACACTGGCTGTCGCTTAGCAAGAATTGGAGATGTTTCGGCATTGGAAGTTGATGGAGTTGATGCTACCTCAACCTCCGACACTACAAGCATACTTTCAACAGACGCTACGCCCTCGTATTCCACGTGTTCAAATTCGTCCGGTGGTCGCCCCATCTGACTACCATCACTTTCGGACGACATGTCGAATAGTTATCCCCTATTAAGGCGGGGGTACTAACCTGATTAAACACTAACGGGACCTAACACACTAAACAAATAACAGGTCACAAACCCGAAGTCCACACGACACTCAAAGCACGTACCCTACACCCGATACCACTCACTGCACAGATGCACACCGTATGGAGGTTGGGATACGAATGCACGACAAGTTAGAAATAAGAGATGCGCCAACAGCTGTTCGGTGACAAAATACGCAGCCAGTAGTTCTCAACGAGCCACCAGAATACGCTGCAGTAACCACACTGGGGTTGGAACTTAAATCTTTGGCCAACAGGTAGCGTTAGCTTACAGAAGTCAAATCCAGGGGGAACTATTATTCCCTTAACCTCCCTTCCAAGGGAAGAAGTAAAATAGTAGAAATATATTGTCTCAATTATCAGGTAAATATTGATTGAGCATGTACAATCAAGACCATCTTTATATTTTCCACCTCTTGGTGTAGTGGCTATCATTCTTGGCTGTTACTGCGGAGGCCCGGGTTCGATTCCTGGCTCTGCCAAGAAATGTAATTCTGGTCTCAGGACTGGAACGGAGAACACTCAGCCTTGTGAGGCAAAACTCAGAGGAGCTGGGTTTGATTCCTACCTCAACCATTCGGGATGTAGTTTTCTGTGGATTCCCACTTCTACTCCAGGCAATTGCAAGAGGTACCGTAACTGAAGGCCTTGGCTGCCTCCTTCCCAGTCCTTATCTGAATTACAAATACACACACTATTACAGTCATCACAATAACACAGGTTATCAGACAGATTCCACACACACACACACACCTAAGTACACGGGACTAAATGATTACGATGTTTAAGTCTCTCAAATGAAAACAACAACAACTACATGTCCACCTTGTAGTGTAGTGGCTAGCATTCTTGGCTGTCACCGCTTAGGCCTGAATTTGATTAATTAATTCAGGTCTCAGGACTGGAACGGGGGTACCCTCAGCCTTGTGAGGCAAAACTCGAGGAGCTGGGTTTGATTCCTACCTTAACTATTCTGGATGTAGTTTTCTGTGGTTTCTCACTTCTACTCCAGGAAAAAATGCTTGGATGGTTCTTAACTTAAGGCCACGGCCGCGTCCTACCTAAATCCTGCCTCTATTATAAATACACACAGTAGTACAGACATCATAGTGTGCTTTTTTAAGCTTCCGCTGGGTAAACAGTTACAAATACCAATATACTATGAGTGTAAGAATTTTTCGCCATCAAAAGTTCTACAAAAAGTCCGCTAGAGCATATTTCTATCTTCAATACATCGCTCACTATAAGCTTTTTAGGTTTTCATTTCTTCCAACAATCACTATTGATTACTAAAATAACTGTTCCTGGGTAAATCCAGGGCGGATTGCTAGTATGTAATAAAAATACTATGTTTTGTACGGTTTATATGACCGGATACCCTTCCTTACACCAACACACAAAATGTTTTTGTCATGTAACTTCCTAAGAGGCTGAGTGCAGGTCTTTCTAGTCAACGCCTGTGAGAGTATCTACTTATGGATAAAAAATAAATAAACCTGGGCAAAAGAAAATGCAAAAGAAAACGGCCGCTGTGTTAAGTTAGGTACTGTCTCAGCATTGTCTCGGTGTTTAAAGTATAAGTAAAAAGAATTACACAATACCTCCTCTAAAAAATGGTTCAGGTGAAAATCGAATCAATATCTTCCCAGTTTTGTTTTTAACCAAGTGTACCCCGTTCCAGAGAAATACATTTCTTGGCTGAGTCAGGAATCGAACCCTGGTCTTCACAGTAAAGGTATACAGCTTAACCACTAAGCCATTGAGCCCTTTTATTTCTATACAATGCTGTGTTTCAGTCCTCAGAGCCGGGAATCAAACCCAGACTTTCGTAACAATACAGCAAACAATAAGAAAATGGATAAGTTATTACATTCAAAGTAAATAAAATATTCCACTGTGTGGCTGACTCTCTACAAGAGCAGTCTTTAACATATGAGTGCCAGCGTTATCAAGTGAGGTAGTGTTTCGCAGCGTTGCAATTCAGATTTGATCTCCCTGACTGCTCCATAGGGCCAGTTAGTTCATTGTAGGGCTTCGCCAATACAACGTTATAATAATTCACCAGTGTATATTTTAATGCATTTTAGGTCATCAGCCCCGTGTGTTGAGTGCATGTGTTGAAAAATTAAGGTATATCAGTAATTACTCATAATGGTATACAGTAGGTCACATAGCCCTGGATGTTATTATAGTATTAATGCTTAGACCTTAAATAGTCTAATACCGTTGGTTCAGCTAAAAAAAAAAGCTAGTGTTATTTTTTCCAGGGATATCAACAAAAGACAATCTCTGTACAGGTAAGTGATACCAATTCTATGTTTTTGTTTGAGTCTTCAGTCTTTGATTGGTTTGATGCAGCCTACAAGCCTCCCTGTCCTGAGCTAATCGTCTCATCTCTACATAACTTCAACACCTACATCCGAGGCAATTTGTTTAACGTATTGCAAACTTGGTCAATGCCTACAGTTCTTGTCCTCAACCCTTCCTTCCATAACTAAGCATGCTGTTCCTGGTGTGTCTTAGAATGTGTCCTACCAACCTATCTCTTCTCTTCATTAGCAGTCACCAGAAACTTCTCTCTTCTACCTCTCGTCTTAAAACTCTACACTTGTTACTCTATCTAACCATCTGATCGTCATCATTGTCCTGTAACACCACATCTCAAACACTTCTATTTTCCTCTCTTCTACATCGCCAACAGTTCAAGTTTCACTTCCATATATGTTTGTTGCTGATTCATTTAGAGGGCTTTGTGACATCGTCGTCATGTAGCCCTGTGATCTTAGGGTGTTTGTAGAAGCTGTCTGATAACCTGTTTCACCGTAATGTCGGTACTACTGTGTGTATTTGTAATAGAGGCAGAATTTAGGTAGGAAGCGGCCATGGCCTTAAGTTAAGAACCATCCAAGCATTTTTTCCTGGAGTAGAAGTGGGAAACCACAGGAAATTACATCCAGAATGGTTGAGGTAGGAATCAAACCCAGCTCCTCTGAGTTTTGCCTCACAAGGCTGACTGTACCCCGTTCCAGTCCTGAGACCAGAATTAAATTTCTTGTCAGAGCTGTGAATCAAATTCAGGCCTAAGCGGTGACAACCAAGATTGCTAGCCACTACACCACAAGGTGGACATGTAGTTATTGTTGTTTCATTTGAGGGACTTTGACATCCTGATCATTTAGTCCCGTGTACTTGGTTGAGTGTGGAATTTGTCTGATAACCTGTATGATTGTGATGACTGTATTAATGTATGTATTTGTAATTCAGATAAGGACTGGGAAGGAGGCAGCCAAGGCCTCTAGTTACGGTACCTCTTGCCATTTGCCTGGAGTAGAAGTGGGAAACCACAGAAAACTACATCCAGAATGGTTGAGGTAAGAATCAAACCCAGCTCTTCTGAGTTTTGCCTCACAAGGCTGAGTGTACCCCGTTCCAGTCCTGAGACCAGAATTAAATTTCTTGGCAGAGCTGTGAATCAAATTCAGGCCTAAGTGGTGACACCAAAGATCGCTAGCCACTACACCACAAGATTGACATGTAGTTGTTGTTGTTTCATTTGAGGGGGTTTTGCCATCGTGATCATTTAGTCCCGTGTACTTGGTTGAGTGTGGAATTTGTCTGATAACCTGTATGATTGTGATGACTGTATTAGTGTGTGTATTTGTAATTCAGATAAGGACTGGGAAGGAGGCAGCCAAGGCCTTCAGTTACGGTACCTCTTGCCATTTTCCTGGAGTAGAAGTGGGAAACCACAGAAAACTACATCCAGATTGGTTGAGGTAAGAATCAAACCCAGCTCCTCTGAGTTTTGCCTCACAAGGATGAGTGTACCCCGTTCCAGTCCTGAGACCAGAATTACATTTCTTGGCAGAGCTGTGAATCAAATTCAGGCCTAAGCGTTGACAGCCAAGACAGCTTTTTACATCGTGATCATTTAGGCCCGTGTACTTGGTTGAGTGTGGAATTTGTCTGATAGCCTGTATGATTGTGATAACTGTATTAGTGTGTGTATTTGTAATTCAGATAAGGACTGGGAAGGAGGCAGTCAAGGCCTTCAGTTAACAACCATCCCAGCATTTGCCTGGAGTAAAAGTGGGAAACCAAAGAAAACTACTTCCAGAATGGTTGAGGTAGGAATCAAACCCAGCTCCTCTGAGTTTTGCTTCACAAGGCTGAGTGCAAGTAGGGGAGTAATAGGAGCTTAAAGCCACCCGGCGTTGCTCGGGCGGCGTTCATATTAAATAATTAATATCTGGCGAACCCATGGTCGGATTTTAACAAATCTAGTGTCGTTGGACGTGAGCTGACGGGGGCTTTGCTATGGACCACGTATCATATTTTTCAAAAAATTTCGGAAAATTTTTGTTTTTAAAAGTAGGCGATAGTTTGAAAACCAAACATGATAGAACGTTGTGCCATAGTTCAAACGAATGGCCCTTATGACTTTTATTCTTCTTCTTCTTCCTCTTTTCGTTTGGGCCTACTGAGGACCACGGGGCTCGTTTTGACTTCTTGTAAGGAATTTATGTTTCTTCTTAGCCCAGGCTGCTTTCATCTTCTGGCTGTGTGTCTGCTTCCTTTCCTGTGTCCACTTCGGTCTGGTAGTCCCTGTACTCTTCCTGCTGGTGAGAGACACTGGAAAGACACCATGTTGAATCATCTGTCGGAATTGTGATCGATCCTGTATGTTTTTTGATGAAATTCCAAGTTGCTGTAGGTCTGACTTCACTGTGGTGATCCATTTGTTTTTGGACGCTTTCCCTCTTCCTGTCGAGGTGAAGATCTGGCTGGGAAGTCTATCTGGACCCATGCGTGTCAGATGTCCGTAGAAAGCTAATCGTCTCTTCCTCATGGATGTGACGATATCTTCTTGATGATCATAGAGCTCATTGTTGTGCCTGATCCTGTAAGTACCACCCTCTTCCCTTATTGGTCCTAAAATCCTTCTAAGTATTTTCCGTTCCTTGAACTCTAGTTTCCTCAGTGGGCCTTTCCGGTTCATCAGGAGACACTCAGAGGCATATAGAACGGAAGGTCTTACTACTGAGTTGTAATGTAGAAGTTTAAGGTTCTTAGAGAGGCACTTGGATGTGTAGATGCTCTTACAGGAGTGGTAGACCCTTTCCAGTTTCGTGCATCTAGTGTCTATTGCTAAGGTCTCACTCTCGTTTGCTGGAATCCACTCCCCTAGGTACTTCACTGCAGGAACTTTTTGAATTGCGGTGTCTTTCACAAGAATAGTAGATGGGGCTCCCTTTATATTTGTCATGAACACTGTTTTTTGTATATTGACCTTCAAGCCAGTTTTAGCTGCTATGTTATAGAGGCTCTGTAGTTGGTGAGTAGCTTCTTCTATGTTGTTCGCTAACAAGGTAAGGTCGTCGGCAAAGGCCAGGCAAGGTACATTGAGATTGTCTATCTTGTACCCAATTTGCAGTCCTGTTCCTGATGGTAACGTGGTAGTCCATTCCCTGATGATCTTCTCAAGTACACAATTGAAGAGAATACAAGAAATGCCATCACCTTGTCTAACTCCTGTTTGGATAGAGAAGCTGTCTGAGAGTTCACCTCTGAACTTGACTTTGGAGGTCGTAGTCTTCAGTGTAGCCTGGATTAGTCTGGTGGTCTTCGCATCCAATCCTAATTCCCATAGAGTGGAGAAGAGGGTCTGTCTGTCTATTGAATCATACGCCTTCTGGAAATCCACTAGTATGACTACCCATCGATGTCCGCCGCAATTCTTGTACCTTAAGATTGTCTTGAGGTTCTGTATTTGCTCTATGCATGATCTATTTGCACGAAAACCGGCCTGATATTCACCTTATTATTTATAATAAAACTTTTTTATTTTTTACATTTTACTGTAAAAGTCCAATATTGAAATTCCTATATTTTGGAAACTAACAAGTTTACATAAAAGTTTGATTGACATAAATTAAAGGTCCCTACCCCCTCTACCTCTAAAATAATTTTAAGCCTCTAGGACAAAAACATGTAGTAGTGCTAGGTTAGCGGTTCTGCTCCACTTAGGAAGTTGTGAGCCCCTGGCGGCCTTGGGAAGGAAGGAGTAATGCTAGGAGGGCGTGCTTGGCTTCGTTCTTTTCGTCTCGTTGTGCTCTTTACGGGAATGTAGGTGTTGAAAAGGTGAAAAGCTGGAAACATGCTTTTGGGGGGGGGGGGGGGGGGGTAAATCGTGATTTTAGACTTTTTGTTATATCTCGCGAACCAATCATGCCAGAGACGTGTACGAGGGTCCAAGGACTCGGGGTGACGTCCTCTTTGCTATGGACCCTGTATTATATTTTAAAAATGTCTGAAAATTTTTGTTTTTGAAAGTAGGCGATAGCTTGAAAACCAAACATGATAGAACGTTGTCCAATAGTTGAAACGAATGGTCTCTATGACCTTTAGTTTTTATAATAAAACTTTTACATTTTTTATATTTTTTGAAAACACTCAAAATTAGAATTTTTTATATTTTGGAAACTATCAAGTTTACAAAAACATTTGTTTGACATAAATGAAAGGTCTCTACCCCCTTTACCATGAAAATAAATGTCAAGTCTCTAGGAAAAAACTATGCATTATAAACCTTTTTTTACCTGTTTTAATTTTTTTAAAATAAAGAGTGGTTGTAGACAGACAGGCGCTGGGGCGTGTGTTCCAACGAGGCTATCACTGACCATGGTGAATACTGGAAATGGCAATTTCGAGGGGGCGACAAAACGATAGAACGAGGGGTCACTTTCCGATATTTTCCTATGACAGATGAATGAAAGCGAATATTTCAAAAAATTCCCTCATGGCGATCTTTAAAACATATTAGTAAACACTGACCAGTAACCTGACAAATTCATAATGCTATGAGACGAATAAAAAAGCAAGGCTTTTATAGTTGTTAACAACAGAACTTGTTTTTCTATGTCTGACTGGCAGCCAGTACGGAGAAACAGAATATCTTCTCGAGGGCCTGCTTGAACCCTGGCTAGCTGGGTGACAGGATGTGACATGTTATCGCAATTCAGGAATGTGAGCCAGAGCTGACAAAAGACCAACGGAAAATTCCAGTGACGTAGAGGTGACTTGAAGGTTGAACAGTATCACAACTACGTCAGAGAAATAATGCAGTAAGCGAATATAACTCCTCCTCCTACCATTGCCATAGCCAATTGCAGGGCAAGAGCGATGTTAACAGCTGTGGTAAGAGGGGCACAGGGCGAGGGGTCGGGAGAGGAGGGCAGGGATAATACAGTGTTGATCATGTTATGACACACACACACACACACACACACACACAGTCAGTCATTACTGTTTTAAACTTTGCAGTGTAAACATAGGCTGTGTTTTATCTGTATAAAACTAATTGCATTTGTGTGCTCGACTCTAATTAGTGACCCTATTGGATACATTATATATTAAAGGTAAGTGTGAAATTAACACTGTTTAGTTTATATTATGTTAATCAATGTTTAAATTATTATTGGTTTACCATTTTATTAATGAATTGTTTTTTATTTTGTTTGTGTTAGATAATTGGCATATCTGTTGTGGGAGACAGAAACCCCATTTCACTCGAACCTAGGAGAAGGCAAACGCAGGGATTTTTACAAAGCAAGGTAAGATTTTTTTGTTATATATAAGAAATCTGTTTTATTTTTATTTTATTTTATTTATTTTTGTTTATGAAACATGCTATTTGAAATAGATATACTCATGGTGGTTTATTTTATTTCTTTTTTTTAGTGTGTGTTGGAAGACGCTTGACCGCTGCTGAAAACCAGGAACGTGTGTGTTTGGGACCATTGTTGACCGAGCAGTCTACGGCTGAAAACTTTGGTGACATTGTTTTTTTATTATTAATAATGTATTTTGCCACTGCAGATAGCTTAACTTGGGAACCCCTTGAGTCCTGTTTCAAGTCACGTGTCTGCTCTGGCCGCGTAGTGAATGTTAGAGAGAGAGTTTAGTCCCAAAAGACTTGATGGAATCTTGTTTCGAAATGTTTAAAGAACAAATTTGTATAGCGCAAAGGTTGCATACGGCTTTAAAGGTCAATACACAACTCTTGTGCTATTTCGTATATAAAAACAAGGACGGTGAGCATAAAAAAACATTTTATATTGGCAGTAAAATGCAAGAGTTTGAATGCCGATAATCTGAACGAGTGGTATCAATCCAATGTGATTAACGCCTTGCTAACAAAATTTGATAAACTGCAACAAGGACCCAGTGGTTTAGCGTTAGAC
This sequence comes from Meconema thalassinum, assembly GCA_946902985.2. Taxonomy (NCBI): domain Eukaryota; kingdom Metazoa; phylum Arthropoda; class Insecta; order Orthoptera; family Tettigoniidae; genus Meconema; species Meconema thalassinum. The sequence goes on from OX336390.1 coordinate 349,500,556, forward strand.
AAAATTCATCATTTGCAAATCAACATTTGTCAATTCAACCCATTGAATGCTGGGTCTAGCTATATTAAAACACCACCAGCGATTGCCTGCCGGAGAGCGGTTGTCAATATAAAGAATCGTGACCATCAATGTTTCCTGTGGTCAGTGGCTGCGTTTTTGCAACCAGGACAACAGCATTGTTACAGACCTGGAATGTACAAGGCTAAGTTTGAAGAATTGAAACAAACTTTAAATTTTATCACATGTTTCGTTCCCTATGGACTTAACCGAGATCCATAGGTTTGAACAAGATAACCAGGACTTTTCGTTCATGGTGTACGGCCTTGATGGTGATGAGATTGTGAGTCATCTTTATGCCACAAAAGAACCGAACCGAAACGACACCACATTCATCTTTTATATCTGTCTTACGGAGAGGTGAATCACTATTGCCTAATTTAAAGCCTAAGTAGATTGCTAAGCAGTCAAGCGTCCAACGCACATGGTAAGAAGCACATTTGTTATCGTTGTCTGCAATATTTTACAACCCCTACGCTTTTGGAATGTCATAGGGTAGATTGCGTTTCTCAGGAAGCGGTGAGACTGATATTGCCACAAGGGGACAAGGCTGTGTTAACGTTTGAGGACATTCACAAGCGTGACACTGTTCCCTATGTGGTGTATGCAGATTTCGAAGCACTCACCACATCCATGGCGGGATGTGAACCAGATCCCACCATTAACTCAACCACACCCATTCAAAAACATGAACCATTTGCCATAGGATTTAATGTGGCGTGTGCATATGACCCCACACAATCCATTTACAAATCCCGTGAGGGGCCAGATTGTGCCAGATGGTTTTTGGGTGAACTTGTTAAGTTGGCCGACCATGTACAGGGATTACTGGACCCCCCAGTACCCATGAGACTATCTCCAGAACAGCAGCAGCAGTATGGGCATGCAACGACATGCCATATTTGCGAAAAGCCTATTTTAAGTGGAGAGGAAAATGTCTGAGACCACTCGCACTTTACGGGAGAGTTTCGTGGAGCTGCGCACAGTAAATGCAATTTGAACTTTCCAGCTTCTCGTTTCATCAGTGTCTTTTTCCACAATCTGGCGAATTATGACTTTCAGTTTTTGATTCGTGAATTGGGTCATGTCAACAAGGGCTCGTTTACCATTATTCCCCAAAACCATGAGCGTTTTGCAGCCCTGACATGGAAGTTGGGCGACTTTAGCATTCGATTTTTGGATTCCTTTAAGTTTATGGCATCCTTGCTAGACAGTCTTGTGAATGGCTTAGATGAAGAGGAATTAAAAAATACTAGAATGCATTTTAATGATCCTGAGCAATTTCAATTGTGCATTCGGAAAGGTACATTCCCGTATGATTTCTGTAACAGCTGGGACGTGTTAAAGCAAACAAAACTCCCACCACAACACAAATTTTACTCAAAACTAAAACGCAGTACCGTTTCCGATGAAGACTATGCACATGCATGTAAAGTTTGTTGAGTGTTTGATACCAAGACGGTAGGTGAATATGCTATGCTTTACCTAAAACTGGATGTATTGCTGCTCACCGATGTGTTTGAAAAATTCCGTGAGTTGTGTCAATACATTTATGGTCTTGACCCGGCTCACTAGTATACGAGCCCTGGGCTCTCGTTTGATGCCGCTTTGGATTGACTCACTGGTGTAGACATGGTTCTATTCTTTGAAAAGGGCATTCGTGGTGGCTTTGTGTCGCTTAACCAGCGCCATGCCGAAGCGAACAATGTGTACATGCCTGATTATTCACCAGACAAACCAGAATCGTACTTAATGTACTGTGACGTGAATAATTTGTATGGCTACGCCATGAGTCAGACGTTGCCCTATGGGAAGTTTGCTTGGCTGACTGACAAACAAGTGTCGGAATTTGACGTGAACATGGCTAGCCAAGAAACATGTCGTGGCTATGTCATAGAAGTGGATATTGAATATCCCTCATCCTTGTATGATGAACATGCCGATTTCCCATTCTGCCTTGAGCAAATGGTTCCCCCTGACAGTAAAGTGAAAATTGAAAAACTCGTGGGCACACTTTACAACAAAAATCGGTATGTGCTACATATCCAAATTTGGTGCAATGTCTAGCCCAAGGCTTGGTGTTGAAGAAAATCCAAAGGGGTATTTCCTTTTCCCAAAAACCATGGCTCAAGCCATACATGCAACTCAATACAGAGCACCGACAAATGGCAACACAGCAGTTCGAAATTAACTTTTTAAATTAATGAACAATTGCATCTATGGCCAGTCCATGGAGAATGTCCGCAAATACCGTGCCATTAAATTGGTGAATGTATGGGACGGGTGGTGAGGTGCCCGGTGGTTCATTGCCAAGCGAAATTTTAAATCTATCAAAATTATCGATGAGGATTTGGCCACTATTGAATTGAGTAAGATCAGCGTGACCATGGATAAGCCCATTTACGTGGGCCAAGTCATTTTAGACTTTTCCAAATCGGTCATGTATCGATTCCACTATGAGTTTGCCAAACGCTATTTTGATGACGTCTCTCTTTTGTATATGGATACGGACTCATTCATTTACCACATTCGCCTCTGCAACCCCTATGACGTCATGAGGCAGCATAGTGTCTGGTTCGACACCTCTTGCTATAGCGCTGACAACGTGTTTCAGCTACCCATAAAAAACAAGAAGGAAATGGGTGTTTTAAAAGATGAATGCGGTTATTCCGTCATGACGGAATTCGTAGGTTTGGCCTCAAAAATGTATGCTTATCGCACACTCGACTGTAAGGAAGCCAAAGAGCAAAAGTTGTAGGTAGGGCAGTGGTAAAATCTCTACGTGTAGTCGATTACCTGGCGGTTTTACGCACTGGCAAAGCTATGTCCCATACACAGTGCAGGATACAATGCAGCAACCATCATTTGTATCTTGTGGAACAGATCCGTGGATAACAAACGCGTATGGGCTGATGACCAGCTCACGAGCGATCCCTGGGATTATGACCGCAAGCAGGAGGAGGTGTGATTTCTCTGTTTAATCGTTTAGGGACATGGCTTTTTTTGTAACTCGTAAATTTAGTATTTTTTAAATATTGTTTTTTTTGTCAATGTAAATAGTAGATTTTGTAAATAGTGGCAACCCACTTGGACATTTTGCTCTTAAAAAAGTTCTATGCAACCTTATTTTTTATTTTTATTTTAAATTTAACAGAGTTGGGAATTGGAAATTGGTAAATAGTTTGATTCTTTTAAAGCTGTACAAAGTTGTAGTTTTTTTTGAAAATATTTAATGAGTAATAGTATTTTTAGTAACTTTAATTATTTTTGTAATGTAAATTATAAATGGTAAACTAAAAAAGTTCTTTTGGGATAAGTTTGCATGTCGAGAATGTGCTTTGCGAATAAATAAAGTGGTTCTGTTTGTTCCCAAAGACAGGTATCAATGTATGAGTAGAGTAAAAGCTGGTGTGCATGTATGACCAGATCAAACACGGTGAGTTAGGGTGGGTGGGGAGAGGGAAATTGTCACTTATATATTAAATGGTGAATAGTCATTTTGTTTTCAATAGTTTCGTTTTCTTTGAAATGTAGCGGTCAATAGACATTCTTTTTGTAAAAAAAGTCTTACCTGCTGTAGTCGTAGATCTCGACGTTTCTTCAAACACCCATAAACACATTGGAGCATCATCAAGGTCAAGCACTTGCATCAACATCATTGACAAATCTCAACTTTCAACATACACCAAATGGAAAAATGTGAAAACAGAAAAATGGAAAATCCATGTTTCCATAACACCAAAATTCAAAAACGTAAAACGGACATTTTAAAAAACTGAAAATGGCCATGTGTGAAATATAAAACTTGAAACGGACAATTTAAAAAAGTGTCATCAACAAATAGGAAAATCCATATCATCAAAAAGACAAAACTTCAAACAGACATTTTTAAAATACTGTAAATTGAAAATGGCAAATGGCAATGTGTAAATTGATCATGTGTGAAATGAGAAAATAAAAAATCAACTCATCAACATCATGATTTTTAAAAATTTAAAAGAAAAACATCGTGCTCGGGTAAACTTTTGTCTTTATTTTATAACCATAGGGGATTGACGAATTAAAATAGAATACAAACACATCCCAATTCCTCACTCCACAATTCATTAATGTTCATGTCCACGCATCATCAACTTTCCTTTCATAGCACTCATCACAATCAGGGCTGCCATCCTTTCACCCACTGAGGCATCACAGGATGTGAAACGTTGTTTAGCTTTTTTCAAGAACAATTTATCTGCCACATGTCTTAAACCAGGATGACTATGGCGATAAGAAAGGTCATGTTCTTTGCATGCTTGATCCAAAAGATTAATAGGTACATCACCACGCTGCAAACGTTTTTCAAGATGAGTTCCAGGGCCACAAAAACGATACCCTTGAAGATGGATTTCGAAAGGTAAGTATTGAATCACTTTGTTAATGACGCCATTGCCAGTACAGGTCTGGCATATCCTTTTCCATTGATGGTGAAAAGGTTTGGTCTTCCTTCTCCTCTGTGGACGATGTTTGTGTTTGTTGTTGTTGTTGTTGTTGTTGTTGTTGTTGTTGTTGTTGCTGTTGCTTTTTCTCGCCATGACACCCGTGGAATGATTCAACAAAGTCTTTACACGGACTTTTATGACCGTGATACAGTTTCACTAACTGACAAGTCGCGCACTGACGCATAGAGGGTATTTTTTGCCATGGCCACTTGCTTATGATGATCGTAATCCGTACAGGGTTGCAATCACTCAACACAGGGTCTTGAGTCCATGATTTTGGTACATGTTGCCAGATTTCTTTCACTGCGTTGGCGGCCATATAATAAATGAACGACTTGGGCAGCGCCAATATTTCCTCCTTGGTAAAACTGTCTATTTTCTTCTTGCACACAAAGAATTTGCCAATGGCTTTGTCCGTAGCATTGCCTTTCTCCATGGTATCACGTGCTGTAGATGTTAACACGTTGCTTGTAGAAATCTCACTGGCGTCATTGACAGGTAAATCTTGAGTTATAATTTTGTTCAACAACTCCCAACAGGCATGGGTAGTTAACCAATGAAAGAGATGCCACACATGGGCTAGGCTGTATGGGTAATGTTGCCACAGGAACAAGTATCCACGAGCGTTTGCAGAGATGGGCAGCCCAAGTCCATGAGGTCGATACATTGATATTAGGACGCCAAAAATGTTTGCAACCATTGACGTTTTTCATTACCTTTCACAAATACCACATTGGCCGAGGAAAAGTGTGCTTTCATGACCACGTCCAAATATTTATAGGAAATGGTTCCTTGATTCCAGTCTAGTTGCCTATGATCTTCAATCCACTGGGTTTGTTTACGATCTTTTTCACACAACAAATCAAAAGCATGGGGCGGTTTAAATAGCAAATGCCTAGCTTGCGATATCCAAAAGGTGGTACAATCGATTATGGCCACTTAATTAAATATAAATTTGTTGTCACCAATTTTAAACCGTTGGCAATCCACAATGAGTGTGCGCAACATATTGACGCTTGCCTGGACCGAGTTCAACTGACGACTGACTGACGATTGACCACTAAGGTTTGACAATGACATGGATTTGCCTGCCATGCTAGTTTCAAAAAAAATGAGGATAGGGTAGGACAGGGGGACATGAGAAATAATATTAACAACCACTTAAGTTTTTCATTACATCATTTTATTATAATAACACGTCTTACAGGCTTTTGTCATTTTGGGATAAGGACGATACCAACTGATACAACATTATAGTCTCTTGTGTTTGTAACGTCCATAACACCGATGATGTCCCAATGTCTCTAAACTAGGCGTTTTTGATGGTGAGCTGCTCACCGAAGCACCATGGACACCATACAGTCCACACGTATCGTTACTTGTTTTTTCATCACTCAGCGGCATGAGTGAGGGGTAGCTTGAATGGCAGGGTATATTTCCCACTTCCATTCTACACAGGTAGGGGCAGGTGGGTGACCAGCGCTGATGTTCCTGCATGGGTTCATCGCTCTCTTGCCATTGGTCTATGATGATGGGACAAAAAGCACATTTCACTTCATCTCTTGTTTTTAAATAGTAGAATCCAGCGGCCGCCAAGGCTTGAGGGTTTATGAAAGGCACCGGCCATGTTACAAAAATCTTGAAACGTTGTTCCTCAGAGTTTAAATTCATGGATGTGACGTCTCTTGAGGCTTTAAAGCAAGGCATGACTGAGCGGCTTGACGTGGGTTGACTTGTTATTTATACACTCGTCACTTGGTTGGACAGTGGATAATAGTTGACTTGTTTGTGATGAATAATCAAATATTAGGCCGTCGTATTGGCTGGTACATTGTCATGCGTTTCAAAATCTAGTCGGATGTCAATATTGGATGGCTTGACAGACTCTTCCAGATAAGAACAGTCAAAGACAATCAGTGGCGCCCTTGCCTTAAACGCTTGGGGTAGCAGCATGGGGCTGTTCTCTTTTTGATAATACGATCATCGAAATTTAGAAAACAAGTCGTACAGGGGACCAAACTTATTTGTTGAAAAATCCAAATCCAGTCCTTCATAGGGAAACACAGATCCGTTGAGGAAAAGACATGCATTTCTCAATTGCAGGTGATCAAATTGCGTGGCATCTTTGGTTTGTTGATACTTGCGATTTGTTTGAAAACCCACGATGATGTAGAGAGGTCTCTCTGTATAGCGGGCTGTTTTTACAGTCCAACTGTGTGTGTTGGTAGTGGGCAATAGCGGGTACTCATGGAGTGCCCAGCTTCTAAATTCCATGGGTAGAGGCATATCTCTGTTTACCATCTTGAGTATGTCCAGTTTTTTTTGTTGCTATGGTCAAGGGTCACATGTGGCACTTTCCATAGCAAGCGTTGTAGTTGAATTTTTGAATCTATGGGGGCATTGTCGGCTCCCTTGAGTGCATTATTATCACTCCTGACTCTCACCAAATAAAGCACTTGCCTTGCGTTGACCACAATGCGCTGGTGATTTTCAGCAAAGCCTAAAATCAGTTTAAGAGATAAATATCCAGCAAAGGTCCCATCGGTGTGTACCATCCAGTCATTGGTCGAGTCAGGGCACCAATCCGCCATGCAAAGTGTTTTACCTTCTTCCTCACTATAAGAGGGATATAGTTTCATAACACTGGAAATAACCACATTTCGAGTGCTATCCACCACGATATCGTTAATCACGTAACGCACTTCAGAAAACAGAAAGGCAAAAGCATGGTTGGCCAACTTGGATATGGTGGGTGTAGAGCCATCGGCTTTGGTGAGCCGACCTTCAATCTGAATAACACTTTCATGCGGTAGGGTGTAAATATCTTGGTTGTTGATAACAAATTGAATTTCGTCATTGTTATTGAGTCCAGGTGTTTGAGCTTGATAGGAATGGAGATCAATTCTTACCACCCCTGGTTGCTCCTCGATGTGGTTCGCTCTCTCTAGGATAGAATTCATCATGTGGGTTGATGTGGTAACCCAATGCTGTAAAATCTGATTGTCCTTAGATGTTAACGTGTATTCACGTGGCAAACAACTAACACCATTCCTAGACGGCGTTGTTGCTTTATACACAAACTTCATAGTGGCTTTAGCACCAACTTGTAAGTCACTGGTGTGGTAGAATCTAGTTGAATGAGTTGTTGATCTCTATTGATCAGTCTTAATGTTATATCACTAATACCAACGACAGCCACAGAATGAAAAAGCACCACTGGAGGGTTTTCACGAATAATATAGCCATTGGGCGATGTCACAATAAAGTCATAAAGCGAATGCCATGGTTCTTGATTGGTGTACAATTGGCTAATAATATTACACGTCACCGACACATGATGGTCCTCAATGAATTTCACTTCATGGTCTGATTCATGTTTTTTGTTGGGCTCCAACACACGTGGTTTAAATCCTAGTAATGGACCAATGGAATGGGTGCGTGTTTTAAAGTCAATGTTGAATGTAGAGAAAATACTGCAGCGAGGAGTGTTGCGCGTTCCATCGATAAATGACTTTAAACCAGGCGCGGCTGGTCATTAAAGGCTCTTAGGCGGAGCCTCTCCTGCAAGATTCTATAAATATGCATACCGTATTTAATTGAGGAATTTATAATTTATATTGATTGGAAACATTTATAAATTTCACTCAATTCATTCAGTCACGAGTCAATATATTTGGAACTGTTGATAAAGAATGTTTTTCAGATGGATAGTAGCGCCGTTAGGCTGCGCCTTCGATGTCCCATTCCTTCCTATGTAACAGGGACGGGAGGCGTGGTTATGAAAGCTCCATTCGTTTCAATTGTATCGCTTAAGGCTCAGGCGACTACAGCCTAAGCCAGGCTTGCCAACGACGACAAGATATTCTTATTCTGTGGAATGCATTCAAAGTTGTTCAAGGAGACTGAAACCACTCTCATGAAAGTTTATCTTTTCCCTCTTTCACTCTTCGAACGATTAATAATGACAAGTTACCAGAAACAGTTAGATATGACTAATAAGTGATAATCATTATTGAGAACTCAAATGGTATCCCTTAATGTATAATAACTAAAATATTTCCGCCAGATAGCACCATGAGGTGGCAAGGGTTAGCAGAGCCATCTACCGAGACTTAAGGAAAGTATTCTGTTTAAAATATGCCACCGCCCATGCTGCGTATTCGTAAACAAGTGTTCGCGCGTTAAAATCGTTGGTGTAACTTAATTAGTTCATTAATTATGTTGTTTGTCAGTGGCAAGTCTTAATTTGCGTGTTATGGACTACAGTTAGGGTTGCCATTGCATTTTTTTTTAATCAAGGTCGTCAAACGTTGTAATAAATAATACACATAAAGCAAGCCTCCGTGGCCTAGGCGGCAGCACAACGGTCTCTCACCGCTGAGTCCGTGGTTCAAATCCCGGTCACTCCATGTGAGCTCTGTGCTGGACAAAACGGAGACAGACAGGTTTTTCTCCGGATACTCCGGTTTTCCCTGTCTAAATTTCATTCCAGCAACACTCTCCACTATCATTTCATCTGTCATTCATTTCATCATTGCCCCGAGGAGTGCGTCAGGCCTCGGCAGCCGGCACAGTCTACATCCTACCGATGGGGGGGGGGCTTCATTCATTCCATTCCTGACCCGGTCGGAGACTGGAAGCAGGCTGTGGATTTTCATTTTCATGTATTAAATAAGCATTGCATAATCAAATACACATATCATATAGGCCTATGGCACCAGCAACTTACAAATGCTTTTCATTTGAACAAACCTTTGCAAACATCTTTTATTTGTAAGTACCTTCTGATAAAATTCACTACAATTTTCGTCATAATTGTAATATGTGAACAATGGAGTTTGTATAATCTCTCCAATTGATATTCTCTCCGTAAATGCATTGGAGGGGGAAATGCTGAGTATTAACATCACAAGGACTACGATACTCCTTAATGTTGTTGCCCCTAATATATCTATAACATGTATCCATATATCTAACACAGACATAGAAGTCATTTTCTCTTTCAAACTTGCACCTGTATCACCAGAAAACAAGCTAGATATTACAATCAATTCTGAAGCGGGACATTTGAAAATTGGTGCAAAATTGAATATACTATCAAATGAACCAAAAAAACGGAACATTTGGCGTTCCGTTAAAGATTAAAACAGAACGCGGAACAAAACAAGAAACAACGGAATTGTTCCGGGTAAAACGGAACGTCTGGCAGCCCCAGCTACAGTAGTGGTAAGTGTATGTCAACAAGACAATGAATTCAGTTAGTAGCGTATCGGGCAAAAATCTCGACCACTAAACTAGGCTGATTGTGAAGGGTCACAGGAGAGGCATAGCGGTGTTTCTATACCCTAAAACGAGTGAAAACATTTTTACGAAACACAATGAAGGAAGGCCGACTGTGCACTTGCAATGTGTTCCACAGAAAAGGAATTGTTGGAGTCACCGAACTTCAATGAGCTTGTCATTGACCACTTTGCAGCTCTAAAGGAGAGGAGGGCAGACTTCACTTACAAACCTATGAATTAAAGGTCATGTGTTTATATAAAGTAATAGCAAGTAGCTTCACTGCTCTTAATATCTACAATTGTGTTTATTTATTTGTTTCCATTTATCCCTCAAGATCGGGTTCACTTTCGGACTATGTTACAGATCAATTCCCTTACAGTTCTAGCTGGTAAACACAGTATTTTCTAAGTAAATTGCGATTGTTTGGTAGTGTACAACCGTGAAACAGACTCCTCTGATCGGGACTAATTAGAATGGGGAGTAGGTTAAATTAGAAACGGAATGCATTGCCTCTTCCTGAATGTTGAAACTAGGTAAGTACATTCATTTTAATTAGGGAAAAAATGCTTTATAAAATAACATAATGGTGCCAATCTGTAAGTCTGTTCTGAGCTCCCCCACCTTTCACCGTGAAATTAAAAATCCTGCAGCCGTGTATGTGGGTGTCGTATAATGCGTTATACCAGCATTTTGCCACTACGTGCTGAGCCTTCCCCAGCTCCAACACCACGAGCCGCGGCTGCTTTAAACCATATTGATTGATCAACACCACATAAATGTGTTCATAAATGTCATCTATCGTGTATCCACCAGAGTTCAGGGTGAGCACAGAATCATCATAGTAAAACTTGTTGTTCACATTTTCACGTACGTTGTATATTCGATTGTACGTTTCAAGTGAAACAAGTCCTAAACCATAAGGTCTCGCACTCAATTCGATGGGCGGGTAAAAGTCTAGGCTGACTTCAGGTCCACGTCCATGCAGTGTAAACGTTTTACTTTCTTCCGACATACTGTGAACGATTTTGCTTATGCTGCGTCTTATATTAAAAAAGTCCTCTCGGCACGCCGGGAGGTGGAGGTAGATTTCACCGGGCAAACTTGGGGATAGGCGAAAATAGGCAGAATATGCAGGTTTTCGTAGAAAGATCAGACCTCATTTATTGCGAGGAAGTTTTTTATAATTGGAGCTTAATTAACTTTGTTTGTCATCATTTTATGCATATTATAAACATTTTATTGTCTTATGGGGACGGTAACCTTCTTGTCATTTGGGGTCCCTTTTTAAACTTGGGGTCACACTGTCCTGATTCAAGGTTTCGACACTGATGTGTAACTATCTAACTGTCTGTTACTTCTTCACGCAAAACTTTATCTCCCGCAGAGATTTTGGTTGGTTCGTCAGTTTCGGGGCTGCGACAACGAGGTCATGTAACCCCGTGTACTTAGGGTGAGTGTAGAATCTGTCTGATAAACGGTGTGAATTGTGATGGTTGTATTAGTCTGTAATTCAGGTAAGGACTGCAGACGGTCAATTTCAAGCAGTAGTTCCTAATGTTGCTACGTGATACTACCGTCAACGACACCTAGCTGTGAACATGGCTACTAGATGCCACCGCAACCAGCAACTCGCAACGAACGTTGGAACTTCCCCTCCAAAGGAAAGCATACTGAGGGATTTTTAGCGCTCTTAGAAAATCCGACGACTTCGGCCGGCTTTGAACCCGCGACCTTGGGCATAGAAGTCCAGCATGCTACCAGTTAAGTCACCGAAGCCGCTTTACACTTAGTCAGATGGAAAACTGAATGTGATCTCGTGTGAGTGCGTTGTAATGGCAACGTCTGATGGCTCATCCCTCATCAATTTAGTAGTGTTGTCATGGCAACCTCTGATGGTTCTTGGCATTTTCTTATAATTCCGAAATTATTTTTCTCATCCCTTGGCGTAATGGTGGGTCATATAAAAATTTCTTTCAGACAAAAGTTTTAGGTAATTATTAGGGGAATATTGTCCATTTTGTATGGTTCTGATATTGTGCCTATTAAGAGAGATATGATTAATGTTTCCCGAAAAACCCACTTTTTCTCACCCTCTTGGTCAATGGTTGGTGCTATCAAAAAACTTTTGAAACATAAATTTTGGGCCTTATCCGGCACATAGTATGAACTTTGAACGGATTCGATATTTCAAATATTAAGAGAGTTATAGCGATATTTCACTTTTTCAAAAAAAAAGCCCCCCATTTTCATCCCGGTCGACCGATTGTGCCCATTTACGAACTCGACCGAGATTTTATAGGGATACATATTATGTACAAAATTCAAAGCGATTGGTGCAAAATTGAGGTAGTTATCGTGTACACAAGAAAGTGATATATATATATAGATACATATATACATAAATTATGTATAAACTTTTGAACTGACGGTGGTTTTGGGGTCTAGGGGATGTGAAACGCGAAGATATGTCGAAAATTTCCGGAAGTCGAAACATGGTACCCATTGCAATAGTTAGCTTTCTAATGAAATCTACCTACAATTAAACTCGAACATCCACACTGTTGGCTGTTAAACGTTTGTTCACGTTTCACATTATAATATATCTTGATCCTGTTTCCAAAATGGGTTACTAGTTCCATGGGCGGGGGCAAATTCCAAAAACTGTCAAAGTACCATACGGTGGATCCCTCTTTGACGTATGCTACATAATGCGTTCCTGGTCCTCGGTGATCATCCAAATTGACAACAACAGCGCATTCATGTTTCCAGGGTCGTGGGGGTAATTGGTTTCGCATAAACACACCTCGAAAATGAGAAAGCTTTAGTGGTTTAGCATTGCTTTCCACTTTTGTTGCGTCAGGGCATGTCTTGCTATGGCTGAGCTTTTTATTTTTAATATTTCGAAATGTGAAATCCCACATCCTTGTTGATAAATGGCTGGCTTTAAATTGGCATTTCTAGCCCCCATAGCAATCGCTTCCATCGTTTCATTATGTCGCTGACTTTATTTTAGTTGTTGCTTGCCCTATTGCGCGGCTTTAATGGTTTTCGAAACTGCACTGGCACCGCCCAAAAGTGAACCCAGTGCAGTCAGACCGGCAAATAAAGCAGGTAAAAATCCCGCTCGTTTGGGGACGAGAATCACTCGCCCTTGGTTTGAACCCTGTCGCCGACGTTTTGGAATAACATGTCTCTGTGCTGCTCGAAGGGCTTTTCTTATGGTCAACACGTTATTTTTTCTTTTTTTCTTTCGCAAGGGCTTGCCCGCGAATGCCTTAATCCCAGGCTTTGCCTAGGACAGGGTCTTATTTTTAGTCTTTTTAGTCTTTCTCACCACATACCTTTGTTTCACCATGATGATAATCACCAACAACCTTTCACAAGAAAGTTTAAGTCACAACTAACGTCAGGTTGTTATTTCATGGCTGTATATTCCAATTCCACATGAAGTGGGAAATCGTTTATGGTTTTACCCGCTTGATTTTCATCCCATGTCAATATGAGATGAAAGGATAATTCGTCACCTGCATTGACCATTTGATGGTTATGGACCAACATCCTTTGACCATTTATCTGTATTTGTAAATGGTTTTCATCAGGCATGGCCTATTTCATGTGAATGGTTCCATAATAGTGTAATCGATAGTGGTTCAAACCCGAAGCAAGCACATAGGTCAAGTGCTGGTTGAACTAGCGGTATATGGTTTCTCTCATTCACAGGTTTTTCATTTGTCAGATACACTATAAATACAGATGGGATAAATATATAAAGCCTTTTCATTTCATAGGTCACGTAACGCTTGGTACAGACATCGTCTTCGGACTGATGGTCTTCCACGTAAATAATACGATGGTGATTAGCGGTATAGCCATTCACCGTAAGCTGAAGCCTTTTGCCATAAAACTCATACACTTTGTTATCCACATACTTTTTTGTAGTTACGTCTGTAGACACTTGAGGATGTTTTACATGGGTTAACCGCTTTCCCTTAAAGTCATAATCTCCCGTTTAATGCGTGGCACTACTGACCTATCCACATAGTGTTTATTAGCAGGATCTGTTTCTTGTTTAGGATCATGTACGGGAAAAGACCTAGCTTTGGTCATCAACGCACGTCCAAAGACATCCATCGTCAACCTGTAGTACGAGTCTACTGTTTCTATGACAAGGCTCGGTGCCATGTATATAGACAGCCTACTAGCCTCTCTAAGCCTTAGTTGAAGTGAAGATTATTAAGCAGCAAGAGTCATTCCCCGTGGGGGACATGGTTTCCCATCTCTGTCCCACATCACGTGAACAACGTCATGGTTCACTGTTTCCATCTTCCATTCGCTGCATCATTGTGGGACCTTCCGGCTGTGGAAAGACCAATCTTTTGCTAACGCTCATCACAGCGCCCAATGGTTTGCGTTTTCAAAATATTTATATTTTGTGAAATCTCTCTACCAACCCCTCTACGTGTTTCTGTATCAAGTCATGTCTGGATTACAAAATGAGAATATGGCTTATTTCACATTTTCCATGCAAGAAAATGTTATTTCACCGGATGAGGTAAAGCCCGATTTACTCATGATTTTCGATGATGTATCCACTGAACGTCAAGGCATCATTCAAAGCTATTTCAGTATGAGTCGACACAAACATATCGATTGCTTCTATCTTGGACAAACGTATTCTAAAATGTCCAAACAGTTGATTCGTGGCAATGCCAATGTCATTGTTTTATTTCGACAGGACGAGAGGAACAGTCGTCACATTTATAATGAACATGTGAATCCGGATATGACCTTTCAAATGTTTACAGTATTGTGTGCCAAGTGCTGGAACACTCAACATCATGCCTGTTTAGTGATTGACACACAAAGTGAACTCAACCAAGGACGGTATCGCATAGGGTTTGATCATTTTATTGCTATTTAAGGCACTGTCTCATTCCCTCTCAAGTCATTTGTAAATACACCATGGCGTTAGCAGAGAGTCAATTGAAAAAGCATATTATTAGAACAAAAAATACTATTCGTCAAAAGTTTCGTGAATTGAAACGATCACGTGCGGATAATGCTTTGTTTATTCAACAACATTTAGCACCTCCGCTAAAAGCCATGTTGAAACCCTCTATCAAGCCATCTGAAACGCTACCCACCGTTTCACAAGCCACTCAGACGCACCACGAGGACCCTCAGGAAGAGGAAGAGGAACAGGAACAGGAAGATTTGACTAGTGTTAGCGAAGTTGAGGATGAGGAGGAACAAATGTTTACGCCTCAAAAAAGTCCTCACCCCTTGCAGAGTTTTTGAGAAAAAAGAAATCCTTTGCCATGGTCGAAACACCTTGCCCTTCCAGATTGTCTCCGTTTTCACAAGTCTTGGCCACCCCTCAAAATAAAGCACAACTGAAAAACATTTTAATAAAATATTATGGATCAACACTAGAACCCTATTTCACCGATCTATTTATTGGCAACACAGATACCACGTATGGTGTTCGCTATGAGGATGATGGTTTTAAAATTGGTGATTCATCCATTAAATTTGCTCGTACTAAAGCTGTCATTAAGAACATCAACTATAAATTGACGCCAGGACTGTTAAAGCTGCTCTTCTCTCGAACACCCTCATTCCATGATTATACGTCACAGGACCTTGGCAAATATAAATCAATTTTATTGGACACACATGCCCACAAAAGACAGTATGATCCAGCTCAACAAGTGAATGCCAATATATCTCAAAATATAAAACCATCATTGCAAAAAG
This sequence comes from Meconema thalassinum, assembly GCA_946902985.2. NCBI lineage: Eukaryota > Metazoa > Arthropoda > Insecta > Orthoptera > Tettigoniidae > Meconema > Meconema thalassinum. The sequence goes on from OX336390.1 coordinate 349,516,137, forward strand.
GTTTCCCACCAGTCAAAGTACTCGTCGTAAAGCGTCCGCTTCGGGAGTGACATTTAAACCATTAAAACCCCTTATGGATGTTACCTACTGGCACAATCCCAATAAGCTCATCCAGCGACTACAGCTGTTGCATGCTTCACATCAAGCCGGCCATACTGGTCACGATTGGGAAATTCAAGAAATTGAACACAAACTTCGAAATGCCAAAATTATTGTTTAAGCCCTCGCCCATTAAAATGGGTATTACTCATGAGTTGCATCGCCCAGCTAGGCGTCACTATCCACGACTCAATGTAATTTCACGTGGTGTGGATGAACTTTGGCAAGCAGACCTGGTTGAAATGATCCCGTATGCTAGCGTTAACGACGGTGTACGCTATATGTTGACCGTCATTGATGTGTATTCCAAAATAGCCTTTGTTGAACCTGTGCGTCGCAAGCCTGGTCCACTGGTCGCCAAGGCCTTTCAACATATTATTCAAAAATCCAAACGTCAACCTCAGTTGCTACAAACTGATCAGGGAAAGGAATTTTTCAACAAGGATTTCTCCAGTTTTCTCAAATCTAAGGATATTCACCATTACACCACGTACAGCAATCTCAAAGCCAGCGTGGTTGAGAGGTTCAACCGAACATTGAAAACCCATATGTGGAAAGCGTTTACCGCTCAGGGCACCAGAGCTTGTGTCACGTTATAATGACACCAAACATAGAACGATTGGCACCAAGCTACGGCTCGTGAACAAAAATATTCAGCGACTGGATAAACTGTTTAACCCCATAAAAACTGCAAACCCTAAACTTCACCGACTGAAAATTGGGAATTTTGTTCGTGTGAGCAAATTTAAGTCTGCCTTCAATAAGGGCTACACACCTCAGTGGGGGACTGAACTATTTCGAATTCGTCAAGTCAACTTGGACAGTCCAGTCGCCTATTTATTCGAGGACCTCAAACATCAACCCATAAAAGGTAGATTTTATCTCCATGAACTTCAGAAAACAGCGTTTCCTAAACATTATCTTGTGGAAAAAGTGTTGAAACTAAAAGGAAATAAACTATATGTAAAATGGTTAGGATTTAACTCTACGTTTAATTCCTGGATCAATAAATTACATGTTGTGTGAACCTGTGCACTTTTTTATTTATTTATTTATTGAATCATGATGTACGAGAGCTCTGTGTACGGCGCTCCGCGCTTCGTGCATGTCCATACATGTTTTTCTTTCTTTCTCGACACCTGCGTCTCACTCTTTGACTCCACGCCCCTCCCCTTTTCCCATCCACTCCCAGTTTAGACTCAATTTGTTTAGCTATTGGCTGTCATGGATTCACGCTCGTCCCCGCTCGCCCCCCCCCCCCCCCCGCTTCTCTGGCCCCGCCCCTCACCCCTCTACAATGGTCACATGGTTTTCTGTTGTGTAGAGGTTTCCTTCCTCTCCCCTCTCACCCGCTACTGCTCGGGGCCTGGCTGGCTGACAGGATGTGAAATGTTATTTATTTCCGTTACAGAGTTGCCACATTGTTATCACTTGTCAGCAGTGTTGTCAGATCTCACCCGCATTCCATTCTCCTGGTCAGCTCTCAGCCAGGCCCTCTCGATCAAATATTCTGTTTTCCGTTCTGGCTGCCAGTCATACATAGAAAAACCAGTTCTGTTGTTAACAACTATTAAGCCTTGCTTTATTTCATTCGTCTCATAGCATTATGAATTTGTCAGGTTACTGGTCAGTGTTTACTAATATGTTTTAAAGATCGCCATGAGGGATTTTTTTGAAATATTCGCCTTCATTCATCTGTCATAGGAAAATATCGAAAATATCGTTTTGTCACCCCCTCGAAATAGCCATTTCCAGTATTCACCATGGTCAGTGATAGCCTCGTTGGAACACACGCCCCAGCGCCTGTCTGTCTACAACCACTCTTTATTTAAAAAAAATTAAAACAGGTAAAAAAGGGTTTATAATGCATAGTTTTTTCCCTAGAGACTTGACATTTATTTTCATGGTAAAGGGGGTAGAGACCTTTCATTTATGTCAAACAAATGTTTTTGTAAACTTGATAGTTTCCAAAATATAAAAAATTCTAATTTTGAGTGTTTTCAAAAAATATAAAAAATGTAAAAGTTTTATTATAAAAACTAAAGGTCATAGAGACCATTCGTTTCAACTGTTGGACAACGTTCTATCATGTTTGGTTTTCAAACTATCGCCTACTTTCAAAAACAAAAATTTTCAGACATTTTTAAAATATAATACAGGGTCCATAGCAAAGAAGACTTCACCCCGAGTCCTTGGACCCCTCGTACACGTCTCTGGCATGATTGGTTCGCGAGATATAACAAAAAGTCTAAAATCACGATTCCCCCCCCCCCCCCCAGAAAAAAGCATGTTTCCAGCTTTTCAGCTTTTCAACACCTACATTCCCGTAAAGAGCACAACGAGACGAAAAGAATGAAGCCAAGCACGCCCTCCTAGCATTACTCCTTCCTTCCCAAGGCCGCCAAGGGCTCACAACTTCCTAAGTGGAGCAGAACCGCTAACCTAGCACTACTACATGTTTTTGTCCTAGAGGCTTAAAATTATTTTAGAGGTAGAGGGAGTAGGGACCTTTAATTTATGTCAATCAAACTTTTATGTAAACTTGTTAGTTTCCAAAATATAGGAATTTCAAAATTAGACTTTTACAGTAAAATGTAAAACATATTTTTTTTATTATAAATAATAAATGTCATAGGGGCCATTCGTTTGAACTATGGCACAACGTTCTATCATGTTTGGTTTTCAAACTATCGCCTACTTTTAAAAACAAAAATTTTCCGAAAATTTTTGAAAAATATGATACGTGGTCCATAGCAAAGCCCCCGTCAGCTCGAGTCCAACGACACCTGATTTGTTAAAATCCGACCATGGGTTCGCCTGATATTAATTATTTAATATGAACGCCGCCCGAGCAACGCCGGGTGGCTTTAAACTCCTATTACTCCCCTACTAGTGTACCCCCGTTCCAGTCCTGAGACCAGAAATTAATTTTCTTGGCAGAGCCAGGAATCGAACCCGGTCCTCCGCCGTAACAGCCTACACGAAGAGGTGGAAACTATAAGGCTGGTCTTCATTGTACACGAACAATCAATAATTACCTAATAATAATAATAATAATAATACATATTCCATTGAGCAACTACACGGCTGACCTACCCCTGTGACGTCGTCCACGGTCTCAGTGCTGGGAGGCCATCTTGCTCATTAGCCCCTGCGCCAGCAATGACTCATCCCTCCATAAGAATAACATAGGGCAGGTTGCGTGCGCCCGCCATCTTGCGCATTAGCCCCTGCGCCAGCTTCGGCCTATTGTACCTACTATAATGGCTTGCACCATTTCATTTTACTTTATGGCTAACACTTCTTCTGAACTGATAACCATACTAATTAGCTTAATTCAAACCAAATCAGTTCGTATATGTATGAAGTATTTCTAAGTATTTTCACAATATTTTCAACGACACAGATCCCAACTGATTGTAGCTGTTATAAATATTCCTCCTCAAGAAACCTGTCCAAGGTCACCACTTCAGTCTACAATCTTGCTTCGTGAAGAAAATATTCTTGATCATATATACTCATTGATTCACTGTATAGAAGGTTTTGAAAAATGATAGCTCATTAAATAAATAAATATATAACTCTTCCAAAATATCAAATATTGTAAGGTAAAAAAAAGCAAAGTAACACCTATAAAAACTATCAGAATGATCAGACACAGGAGAGCAAAAAAAAAAAAAAAAAATCCTACCAATAAAACTGAAACAAATATATCCATATTATACCATAAGCCAAAATGAATTGTGCAAATCCTATAATATAATATATCAATCACGTAATTCCCACAAACTATATATCCTTCACATGCACATCTCTCTCACACAAAAATATACATAAACATATCAACTATACCATAAAGTCTGCATACATAATACCTATTCCTGAATGTCAGGCATCAATGTACATAACCTTCATAACATAGTTTAGGAAACCTAAAACAATCATCATCATCATCATCCTTTTCCGTCTCCAGTTTCCCGGGTGCGGTAGACAAGCGCTCGCCATTCCTTTTTTTTGTCATTGTACAACTTTCGTTCTACAACTTCTTCCCATTTCACCCCGTTTGTCTCCACTTCTGATCTCACGCTCTCAATCCAGCGTTTTCTGGGTCTTCGCCTCGGTCTTTTTCCATTCAGTTCTCTATTGAAGTAGTCCCTTGCTGTTCTAGTGTTATTCATTCACATCACATGTCCATACCATTGAAGTCTACGCTTCCTTATAACATTTTCAACAGTTTCCTGTATCCCAGGTTCCATGGCCATGATCTCGGGATTAACGGTCAAGTAAAACTACAAGCATTTTTGTATCGCAGCTTCTTTCCTATTTGTTTCGTTTCTGATCTTTTGATTCACGGTTCTTATGAATTTCATTTCTGTTGCTTGGATTTGGTTCAAGTATGTATATTGTAAAGTACATGTCTCCAGTCCATACACCAGAATTGGTACAAACTAAGTATTGAACATGGTTAATTTTGCTTTCAGGGGTATGCTGCTGTCCCATAGTAGGTTTCTCACTTGACTGTAAATATGTGACGCATTCTGTGTCCTGTTGAGTACTTCTTGCTGAACAGTGTTATCCTTTGAGATGGAGCTTCCGAGATATTTGAAGTTGAAGCCAGAGTCTAATTTAGTTATTTCCATAAAGATGTTAGAATTGGCACCGCCTCTGTTGATAGTCATTTCTACAGTCTTGAGTTTGCTGATGTTTAGCAGGAACTCCTTTAACTTGTTGTTCCAGGAATTTAGCTCTTCTGTACTTCAGCTTCCGTTTCTTTCCATATCAGAACGTCATCAGCAAATACAAGGGCGTTTGGTTCACTGTCAGCTTCCTTAATAGATTTAAGGATCCGATCCATTAATATGATGAATAAAAGTTGTGATATATCACGTTTGCATCACCTATTCTGAGCTGCAGGATTGCCTTGGTACCCGCAATAGTACTAAATCACCCACCTCAAATTCATCAGTTTTTTTATTTCTCTGTTGGCGTTTTCTACTTTCAGCTGATTTATGTAAATTCCTACCTGTCAACTTAATAAACATATTCCTTCCCATTTTATTTTTCAAAGATAAACCCAATGTTTCCACCAATTCATTTTGAAGCTTTTTACCTAGATGAATTTCCATAGGTGTAAACTTGGTACTCGCATGCTATACTGAATTCAACCAGGTTTCCACCTTATAAAGCTGAGATACCCAAGCCGAATGTTTATCAAGAAATAAAGTACGGAACATACGACCAATCTCTTTCATCACACGTTCACAAACGTTTCCCTGTGGATAACGTACTGATGAATGTACTTGTTTTATCCCAACTTGGTCCATTTTAGTTTCCAGCACTTAGATGTAAACTGTGGTCCACTATCAGTCAAAATTTTGGGTGGAGTACCATACTCTGGAATATATCGATTTACAATCATTTGACTACATGCTTTTCCTGTTGCCTTCCTCATGGCATACAGTTTTACAAATTTCGAAAAAGCATCAACCACTACAAATATATATTGATAACTAAATTGACCTTTTACCACAGGACCAAATAAATCTGCACATAATAACTCCCCCGGTTTACTCGTAATTACAACCTACAAGGAAATTTGGATTTCTGACAAAGAACACAAGTAGATAGAATATTTCTTACATCCCTTCCTATTTTATACCAAATAAAGTTTTGCTGAAGTTCATACAAAACCTTATTAGCACCAAAATGTCCTAACTCTTTATGGATAAACCATACCATCTCCTGTCTAAGGCATTTAGGTACACAAATACCCAGCATACCCTCCATATTCTTACGTGCCAAATATCCGTCTAGTAATTTATGTACATGTCTACTTATCCTAAGACTTTCAAAACCTCCTACCTCTAATTTAACTAATATCTCACCCAGTTCTTTATCCTCTCTTTGCCTTTTTAACAGTGGCCTTAACGACTCAAAAGACTTCCTGTTACTCTCATCAATACAGGCACAAATTAATATACCCTTCTCAGTCTTCAACATAGATCTTTCTCCTATTATCTTTCTATGTCTTGATAATATATCAGCTAAAATATTATCCTTCCCTCTTATATTGTATATACCAAAGTTGTATTCCTGTAAAGCCAGTATCCATCTACTCACTCTATTCAAACTCAGCTTACAATATTTCATAAAAGCTAATGCATGACGATCCGTATAAATACTAAATTTACCTCCCAAAACATACATACGAAATTTATACAGACTATATACAATACTTAAAAGCTCCAATTCCGTTATACTATACTTTTTCAGCAGATGTCAACTCTCTTGACGCTAATGATACAATCCTAAGATTATTGTCTTCATCATTTTGACACAATACTCCCGAAATCCCAATCTGTGAAGCATCAGTCATCAGAATATACTCGTTATCCCTAAACGGATATCTCAACACTACAGCTCGCATAAATCCCTATCTTAACGCCTGGAATGCATACTCATGAATCTCTTCCCATTTCCACTTCGTACCAATCTTCATTAGATATCCAAAAGGTTCCACTAAGCATGCATACTTAAGTACGAATCTTCTAAAAGGTTACACATTCCAAAATAAGATATCAGTTCTTTCACATTCCTAGGTGCACTAGTATCCAAAATTTTCTGTATCCTACTGATTTCTGGAGACACACCCTGGTCAGAAACTTCATGACCCAAAAAGATAACCTTTTGCCTTCAAAACATAGATTTAGACAAGTTCAATGTAAAACCAGCCTTATCCAATTTACCAAATACACAATTCAAATGGCTTAGGTGTTCCTCGAACGTTCTTGAATTAAATCATGAATATATATATAGTAATAAAAACACCACAATCATCTCCTAATGCAATATTTAGAGCCCTTCTTACAGCAGCAGTAATACTTTTAAGTCAAAAATGTACAGGCCGGAGTTTGTTTTAGACGATTTTGAAGCTAGCGGGAGAGCCTATACACTGTCAATATGTCACCCTCTCACTTCATAACTGTCACCACAGCACCGTCTGACGTAATAGAATTCCAGACTTGAGCAGATGACGATACCACAGTCCAGTCCAGTCAACGTCGAAGTATTGTGTGATGCGGAAGTGAACGTGAAATAACTTAGTTACAGATTGTGGTACGATTATTATTATTACTATTGTTATTATTATTGTTATTATTAATATTCTACGGTAATTATAACTGTGGTGTGACGGAGAAGTGTACGTGTCTGGTACTGATTTTGATGTGGTAATAAATCTTATTGACATGCCGCCTATACTTTCAAAATTGAAGGCAAAGACTCTTCACAGTCAAAGTCGGGAGATCATCGCAAATGTTCATGATTATATGAATGAGGAAGCAAACGTAAAGGATCGACTTTCACCACAGCACTACAAAGAGGTTTAAAAAAAGTGCAAGAAAGAGTTGCTGCTGCTACTGGGGTATCGCAAACTTCTGTTTTCCGAGAATTACGGGAAAAGGAAGTCCGTGAATATGAAGGAACGTATTTCGGCACCCCTTGAAAAGAACATAATGTCCCAAAAAGAATAACAGACATCGATGATTTCGACAAATGTGTCATTCAACGTACTATTTACGATTATTACATGGATGTAAAGATTGCACCAACAATAAGAAGACTGCTGCAGAAATTAAGAGATTCTATCAATTTCGAAGGTAAAACCACTAGTCTTAAGACAATAATAAAAAATTTAGGTTTCCGGTGGAGGAAATCAAGATCTAACGGACATGTGCTTATTGAAAGACACAACATTCGTTCTCTTCGTGAGACATACCTGACTTGTCTTCGTCAATACCGATCTGAAGAACGACCCATTGTTTATGAGGATGAGACATATATTCATAGTAGCCACACCATCCCGAAAAGTTGGTCCGATGACAGTAGCTCAGGTTTGATGGCTCCGGTGTCAAAAGGTGAACGTCTTATTATTGTCCATGCTGGTGGAAGGTTTGGATTTGTACCTAATGCACTTCTTATTTACAGATCACATTTGAAAACTGGAGGCTTTCATAAAGAAATGAACACTGATAATTATGTTAAGTGGCTCCGTACAAAGTTAATTCCTAATTTATCCCCTAACTCTGTCCTCATTGTCGACAATGCGTCCTATCACAATACACAATTAGATAAACCTCCAACTTCCAATTCCTTGAAAACAGATATGCAGTCCTGGTTAACGAAATACAGCATTCCATTTCCTGCAAACTGTACTAATACTAAATTATATGATTTAATATTAGACCACAAGCCTGCACAGAAAACAAACTTAATTGACCAAATTTTAGCTGAAAATAATCACAAGGCCTTGAGACTTCTACCGTACCACCCAGACCTAAATTCCATTGAGCTCATTTGGGCAGACGTCAAACAATGGGTTGCTAGTAGAAATGTGACATTCAAAATAAAATATGTCGAAATGTTGTGCCGGCAGATGTTTGAAGAAATCGGTCAAACAGAATGGGAAAAGGTATGTCTTAAAGTGGAAGACATTGAACGGGAATATTTTGCAAACGATGTGATTGTGGAAGATCGAATTGAGAGAATTATAATTCAAGATAACGGACTGGAAAGTAGTGACGACGAGACCGAAAACGAGGACGATCCCATGGCAAAAGAAGACGCTGAAGACGAAGGCATGTCTGGTGTAAAAGAAATAGGTGAAGATTGACTGTCCATTCCATAAAAGTTTAAAAAAATGAAGATAGTAGTTTTACGTGACCATGAATCTTGTGATTATGAGCCACGGGACCTCCTTTTTACGTGGAATCCGAACCACAGGACATGGCATTTCACTCCGAAAATCTCACATGCATTGGCTGGGAATCGAACCCGGACCGCCTTGGTGAGAGGCATACAGCTAGAACGCTGAGCCACCACGCCCCCCCCCCCCCATAAAAGTTAGTGTGTGATTGTGTTATAAGGACCAATCTGGAAAAAGTTATAAAATACTTTGTATATTGACTGTGCCTTGTGTGAAATGTAAAATACGAACTGAACGCCATTATATTTGCCGCTGACTGTACTTCAGCAGCAGCGTGACCGCACGGGCAGCTTACAACATCAACACAGGTACTGTAGTAACTCGCCTCCAGGCTTCCATTAAGATTTATCACTCGTGTAAAACAAACGTCCGGCCTGTACTCTAAAAAATTGATAAAGGTTGTATCCATAAATAAAGGCAGTAAGAGGCCTATCTTCTTTTCTAAAAGGTACCTACCAGAAACTAGAACTAAGATCTACAGTAGTAAATCACTGCTTATTCTCGAAATTCTGCACTAATTCTTCTATAGACAAAGATTTTAGTTGATCGACTGAAATATGCTGATTCAATAGCCTAGCGTCAAGACATAATCTCACCTTACCATCTTCTTTAGGTACGGTTATAAGAGGATTTACATTACGGCTATTAAATGGCTCAATAATCTTATCAGCCAGCATCTGATCTATCTGAGACTGTACTGCCGACTGAAACTTGAATGGAATTGGGTACCTATGTCCTACAAAACCTTGTGATTGTGGACATTCAAAGAATATACTGTACCCGTTCGTCCTGGGGATGCGATGACCCATCTGCTATTACATCGCATTCCTGAAGTTCCAGGACAGAGCGGAGTTAAATGAACTTCTAGTCAAATAAGGAATGTGTCGGAAATTCAGCTGAGTTATCGAAAAAAGCAGTGGGTAACACGAGACAAAGTATCTCTAGGGTCGTTACGGGCTTAAGTTTAATTTAAAAAATGCAAATATAAATGGGCGCCATCAACTGAACTCCTAGCAAACCACATCCTTTCCGGTTAAGCCTTAATCAAGACAAGGAAAGACAAAGGAAAATCACACCATCATCAGATCACAACTAAGATAAAAACAAATTTATTTCACTTTGATAGTCAGACAGACATTTAAATATTCATCCTACCTGAGAGTATGGTCGAATGCCAACGTTAAATTGTCATTGTCCAAAAATCGAACCATCTCTTTCCTAATCAAAAATATTTCATCCACATAAAACAGAAAATTCTCTAAAGTTCTCTTGGGTTCTCAGGATCACTGTAGCACTATGTCTTTCGTCACTGACATTTGTGACACCTGAGACCTAATTTCTCTTTAATTTAACATCATAAATGTGGATTTGAAAAACATTATCAATCTGTCTAAACATACACATTATAATCACATATTTTAAATATCACGCAATTTATGGCTTGCATGGCATAATTCAAATGTTGAATACTTTAGTAAAATGCTCCTAAACATCGAATAATTAATTTACATTATTTACATTGTCATTAATAATTACTTGTTCGTGAATTACAGAAAATCCACTGCTCATTGGTCATCATCATCATCATCATCAAAGTTAAACATTTCTCACATTAATTCTCATCTCAAAATTCTACATATTCCTGTCAGAATCATTAACTCATCACCATTAATTCATTTAAATGAAAATTATTATCATTACTTCATTATACTTTCTAATTATTCACACACTTTTATTTTATTATCTCCTTCAGATTAAATCATCTTAAATCATCAATACAAATTGTTTAATTCCTCAACTCAAGTTGCAATTTCTTAAATCATCTCTCAATTAAATTTATTTTAATTCCATATAAATTCATTAATCATCAGCTTCTTTAATTAATTATCACCTTCTAATTCAGTTATTCATCATCTATCCAATCATCTATTAATTTATTTAAATCAGTTTCTTTATCCAATCTTTAATTCATCCATTTATTTAATTCATTGATTTATTCCAAAATTTAATTTATCAAATTATTTAAATTTTATTCTTCTGGTTATTTAGATTTTTATTATCTAATCTAGTCATTCTGATTTTTATTTCATTAGGTCAGATCATTAATATGCTTAAATTTCAGATTATTATTTCATTAATTATTATTATCAGAAAATCTTGTATTATCAACTTTATTTATTTGTTTAATTTCTTAACAAATTGTTTAATATGGGTTATAGAACGTTGTCTTGCAGTTTTATCACTTCCAAGTTATATTTTGTATTTAATTATCATGCCAAAAAATATTATTGCCTTCACGACATCACGTTGGATCTGACTATCCACAACTACATTATATGTCCTCACTTCTTCAAATATCACATTTGAATACCACAATTAATCCACAAAACTCCATAAATATTCAGCACATACAGCATGAATCTCAACAATTACGCTAGACTGGGTTCGACAACCTCATGTCTGCCTCAAAATACATTAGCAACATTGCAACTATCACTTGGCAACTTCCACAAAATGCCTATCACAAACTTCACTTAACCATGTTGCATGATCTACAAAAAATATATAACTGGCTTCAAATTATCAACGCACACAATCTCCAATAACTGTAATTAATCTGATCACATCTAGACAACTTCTTAAACAATTGGAAAAAATATTACCTTAGTAATTCAAGATCTGCTTTCAAATAGCATAAATTCTCTTACAATTCTCATAATTCACATCACAGAAAAACACCAATGTGCTATAATCTCTCATATCAAAATCTGCAATACTGATCTGCCTTAAAATAAATCTGACCATTAATGATTCATCTTACAAGATTCAATTACTTTAAATCCTTCTCAAAGGTATCAAACACAATTATAAAAATCATCAAAAGCATCAGCTGTAACAGCTGTTAAACTGAAAGTACTCTCAAAAGAGTATAGCAACAAAATATTGGATTGGCAAACAAGAATTACAAATGTAACCCTGCTAACATTTATCTTTACTTTATTTAACAAAAATTCGACTGATATGTGACTAGTAGTTCCTTGTTTGATCCTCTTACAATCTCAAGTACACTCGGATGATAAAAATGAGTCCCTCAATGGCAAGTAAGATGAGTAACCACCGTACAATCGTATAAATACGAAAGACCTCGCCCCGTCGACTAACATGATAGTGCCCTGAGCGATGGGTAAGATGAGTAACCACCATACAATCGTATAAATACGAAAGACCCCATCTCGAAGACTAAATGAGTGAATGTACCAGATAGGAATCAACAAGTCTCTAGTTGTCATATAAAAGCGATATTCATTCACTAAAGTGAATAACATCTTAATATCTCCAAACAATCCAATGGAAAAAATCCCTACTGATGAATAATACACACTCGCTAGTATGCAATGAACTGACGAAGTAATTTAGATAATCAATTGCAGATCACGAGTTCGAAATACTCGTTACACAAAAAAAAATATTCATGAAAACTATCCTTGCAGGAAAAATGTCTAAAAGACCAAACATCTGCTTAATAAAGTCAACCAATGGTGAGAATTTCGTATAATGATGCCTGCCATATCATATGGTCACGCCATATTCTAGCAAAATTTCGAAGCATATAAAGTCAAAGCCATGTCTAAATAATCGTATCACTCCTATTAGAAAAATATACATGTGTGCCCAGTATTCATGAAAATAATCGTATCAGGAAGTTATAACTCTTACAGTACCTTCTCATAATCAGCTGTTATTAAATTTCAAAGATCGTCGATTTTCCTTATGTAATGAATTTCTCGAAAGATCGGCGTGAATATCATTCCACCCACGGAATGACGATTGCCTTCAAATACCAAGTGAATCAGCTGGTGGACCTCCTTCTCGTCAGGAATCGAATCCATCGCTCTGTGGTGCCATCGCGTCTCTGTCTTCGTTTACTCCGACATGATAAACTGCTGGTTATCCATAGCGGATACTGTCCAAATCTTCACGAAAAAGTTCATAGAAACAGCGGACCCCCTATTCCTCTTCTACGTTACACCACTGTTCCATACAATGTTCAGTTTGAGTGTTGAAAGTTCAATCTCCAATAACTGCTAAGTCTCACTTTCATAAAATAAAAATTTATATGAGAGTGTCTAAGTTTATGAAACACCCTGTAGCTGTGTTCGTACTCGGTAATTTATAACACTTCATAAGAAAGAATTGCATTAATGCACGTGCTAATGTTCAGAAGTGCATATGCCTGTAACATTCCTTTTGCCTAAACTCGTTAATGTTACTTGGAATGCGTTATGAAATGCATAGTCGTAATGTCATTGAAAAACTATGTTCATCTGAAGTTCAAAGTTGCAGTATCTCGTAACTATCTGCCTGTTCGATTTAAATGCTGAATAAACGTTCCAACTCAATGTTATAATGAAGTTCAGCTTTTATCATAATGCTTGCGTATAAAATTGGAAATAACCCGCTCGCCCCTACTGCAATGCTCTAGAACAATCTCCGCCTAAAGCTGGCCTCGCCATGTCGCTCTGCTATGCTGTTCTGCGTTTCCAAATGCAGCTTGTAATAAGGTTCTCCAACTCGATTTACCGTACTGTCCTAAACCCCGGCCTTCTATGCTAGCTTGGGCCGTACAGCTGGTTCTGTAACCGGTCTTCACGCTGCCTACTGCGGTTGTCCGCCCGGCTCAATGACCTACTTTTCGTTCGCTGCTTGGTGAAGTTAAAACTGTCGCTTTCACTTTCCGTGACAAAAGCTGCTCGCTGCGCGACTTTTACCATGCGCTCGGCATGTCCTACTCAGCTCGCTGTCTGACCTCGACTGCCGTGCTAACTGTACTTGACTCCTCTGCTTACAAAGCTCAACTGCTTGGCTCACTGAGCTCAACTGACTGTCTCTGGACTGCAATGACCTGTACCTCCCTGGCGCGGTCACGTGACGTTCTCCCCACCTCTGTGCTCTTGCGTCACAAATATAATCTCGAACCCCGATCATCTCGGCTATTAAGTTATAAAATAACTTAAGGGTTATCTGACTTCCTTCAAAATATTACCATATATAATGCAGGTTATATCTTCTCTTCTGAGATGTTTAAATACCATGTTCCATATAGATCTTAATAAAACTTCATAATTCCATCCATAATTCCATCCGCTTGACTGCCGTCAGTGCCTTCTTAATCCTAGACCTTCTACGTCATCCTGACATTCCTCTTGACTCGATCTGAGCGCTATCTTTTCACAACTCTTCCCATAATCTCAACTACGGCTTAATGTCTGCTGGCGTAGCCGATAGCCTCAACTAGGTATCGGGTACATCTCTCCCGTACATCTCCTTTTTTATCAGGATTGAGAAAAAAATGCACTCTCAGGCATTCTATATATAACACATGTACACGATAGCTCTACAATCCTCTTATTCAGCATGATGGTACTTTCTGACTCTCAACAATGATGATTGACTTCCAATTATTAGCATCTTGATTCTGTATTACTTTGACGTCTATTTCTTCCTTCACTACTCGTGCTTGCTCGATTGACATCTCTGACTGTCTCCTCGGGTGGTGTACTAGGCTGTCTACTTTCTTGCCTCGATCTCTCATATTCACGATTATCTCGTCCTTCATTTGGATCGTTTCTTCGTCCCTCCTGCCTGTCGTTCCGATTATACTGTTGACCTTGGCTCCAGTTGTTTCTACCACGATATCTATTGTTGTATCGATTCCTATCTTGATATCTGGAATTCTGATTATAATTTCTGTATCGGCTGTCTCTTGCTTCCTGATCGTATGGCCTCTCATATGGTCCTCTATCGATCATTTCCACGAACGTTACGGATGTTTCCTCGATTTCCTTCGTTCCTTCTGTTTTCCCAGGAATCTCTTTTGTCCGTCTGAGCTGCGTTATCAACGACTACCGCATTCACCTCTTGCGTGTTTCGATTGTCGTTTCTTGCATTTCTAGGCGTAACTTGAGCGCTTGTATAGTCTAATCGCCGTAAAATGTCGTCATAGTGCTCAAGTGTGTTTGCTCCCGACGCTATGAGTGAACGCTGTACCTCAATCGGTAACTGTCTCGCTATAGCTTGCAAAAGCTCTTCTTCAGGCAATGGAGGAATCAGAAACTGTAATTTAGCCAATTGTGAAGTAAAATAATTGGCATAATGCGTCGGATGTGACGTAGAATAACGCTTCGAGTACATTTCTGCTCTTACGTTCAGCTGATCCTCTGCACTCCAAAATCTCCTTAAGAATGCTATTGCAAATTGCTCCATATTCGCAAAATTGCTTCTGAATGCTCTAAACCAAGTTAACGCAGACCCGTCTAAGGCGCCTTCGAATATCCTTAGTTCTCTTTCCTTGGCTACTCTATGTTCCGCCATGTAGTCTCGAATATCTCGCAGAAATTCGACTGGTGTGACTCCTGTGTTTCCTGAAAACTTCCTCGGCTTGTCATCCAGATTTCTGATAATAGTAACTGGACCTGAGTATCGTTCACTTGTACCCAACGTACTCCTACTCGAACTCGGATTATCCTGAGGGGTTGAACTTGCCCTTTCGCATGTCACATTCGGTTGCGTTTGACGGTCTTCTCCCATGCTAACTTCTTGATTACTCATACTGCGGTCTATCGCTGTCTGATCTATCGATATTTCCCCTGATGTAATATTTTGACTGGTGAAACTATTAATCATAGATTCTAGTTTAGTCATCCTATCTTCTGCCAATTTCTCTACGGTCTTGACCTGAGTCTTCAACTCATCTAACGACGTAACATTCTGCGTTTTGTTACTCTCGTCTAAATCGTTTTTCAGCTTGTCTATCTTGTCTTCGCATGTATTCTTTACTGACGCGACTTGTTCCTTTAACAGATCAACATCTGTCCTAAATAAAGTTGAATCTATCTTCATCGCTTCCTTGTTCTCCGTAAACCTCGCTTCTAAGTTTGCCATACCTGCGATTAATTTCTCATCTAATCCTGCACGTTTTTCTTTTGCTTCGGCATCGACCTTACTATACCGTTCTTCCACGATTGCACCGACTCTATTTTTGAATAAAGCTAAGTTTTCATTAACCTTTTGCTCTATATCATCATCCATTTTCCTAATATATTTCTGCAATTGATTCTCTAATGATTTTAAATTAGAATTAACCTCTCCTAAGACTTCCTCTTTAATGGTCCCAATTACTGTCTTTAAATCTTTGATCTCATTACCTAGATTCATCTCTAGACCTTTGATTTTAGTTTCGAAAGATACTTCGATAGACCACTCTTGAATTTTGCCTACATCTGCCACTAAACCATCGATGTCGAATCTCAACTTCGATACATCCGATTTAATGTCTTTCTGTATAGACATAACGTATGTTCTTAAAGTAAGAAAGTTTTCTTCTCCTCTACTTTCTAATTCAATAATATTCTTTCTGAATATTTGAACATTTTCCTCTCCTTTCATATTTACTGCAATTATATCTAATTGTAAAGTCTTAAGCATCTCATTATTCTTTAAAGTTAATCTATTCTCTAACCTAGTTAACTTGTTTTCTAACTCTGTGTTAGTTTCTTCACTACGAGATTGTAATCTTTCTTCTAATGATTTAAAACTATCCTCACTATTTGATTGTAATCTTGTCTCCAATAACATCAACTCATCTTTACTATTTGACTGTAGTCTTTCTTCTAATGATTTAAAACTATCCTTCAAGTTAGCTTCACTAGCTTTCAAATGACTTTCAGTACTAGTCTGTAATCTAGTCTCCAATGACTTTAAATTTTCTTCACTATTTGACTGTAACCTGGTCTCTAATGACTTTAAATTACCTTCACTATTTGACTGTAATAATTTTAAATTTTCTTCATTACTAGTCTGTAATGCTTGCACATTTTCTTTACATCTAGCTTCTAACCTAGCTTCTGAACTATTTATCTGTTCTTTAACTTCCGTTTCCATTTTAGAAATAGTTTCTGCAATACCAGACATACCACTCTGTAACTCTCCTAACACCTTAGCTAAATCTTCCGGCAACATAATTATATTTTTAATAGACGTTTTATTCATAGACGTTAGACA
This sequence comes from Meconema thalassinum, assembly GCA_946902985.2. Lineage (NCBI taxonomy): Eukaryota > Metazoa > Arthropoda > Insecta > Orthoptera > Tettigoniidae > Meconema > Meconema thalassinum. The sequence goes on from OX336390.1 coordinate 349,533,061, forward strand.
ACAACACATCACAATGTCTCAATTCCTGCATTCACTTGGGTATAGGAAAAATGACTTATAACTAACATGATATAATACTAATACGATTAACATGAACACTGGAATGGGCACACAAGTATATTGTCTGACTAAGTTTAATAAATTTTATAACACAATTAAATGAACTTGAGATCAATCTCTCAGTAATCTAAATCTGATGTGATTCCATAGAATAAACAAAATCGAAGCCCCACAGGTGGGTAAAGCCAATTCTCCCTCTCTCTCTGTACCCGTTCGTCCTGGGGATGCGATGACCCATCTGCTATTACATCGCATTCCTGGAGTTCCAGGACAGAGCGGAGTTAAATGAACCTCTAGTCAAATAAGGAATGTGTCGGAAATTCAGCTGAGTTATCGAAAAAAGCAGTGGGTAACACGAGACAAAGTATCTCTAGGGTCGTTACGGGCTTAAGTTTAATAAAAACAAGTAGTTCCGTGAAGAACTATACAGCCTATTTTCATATATCCTACTTATGCTAATTGCCACTATCAAAATACAAAATTTCAGTTTGATTGCTGTAATAGATTCGTAGATATTGAGAATCGACTAAATATTTCGGATGGTCGCCATGTTGGATTTTATATATGTAGGTCCTAGAGTTATGTACTGTTACATGAAGATTATTATGTACGTGTAGCATTCAAACTTCAATCGCATGATTAGGACACAAGAAGTAACAAGGAGATTTTAAAATTTCGCACAGCTGCCATCTTGTGGTTATGGAAATAATTGAAATAAATTAGATGCCAGTGGATTAACATTCGTATAAGGATTTACTGTACCAAGTTTCACTGCACTCGGATGGTAAAATTACGAGAAACGTCCATGTGAATATTTATACTTCGCTTCGCCGCCATGTTGGATTTGTGATCACCAGGTTATTTAAAGACCTATAGGTGAACTTAAGTTCATAGCACCTATGAACATAAAAAATCAGTTTGATTGCTATAATAGATTCGTAGATATTCAGAGCCGTCTAAATACTTCGGATGGTCTCCATGTTGGATTGTTAAATGCATAGGCCATAGAGGCATGTCCCATTAAAGTAAAATTATTGCGTAGGTTCATTATTCAAACTTTCACTTCGATCGCATGGTTACGACACAAGAAATAAAAACTTAATTTTAAAATTCGCACAGCCGCCATCTTGAGGTTATGTAAACAATTGAACAAAATTAGATACCAGTGCATTAAAATGTGTATAAACATGTCCTGTACCAGATTTCATTGCGTTTGGAACATTAAATCGGGAGAAATGTCTATCTAAAATTTTCAAATTCGCTTGGCCGCCATGTTCGGTTTGTAGTTAACCGGTTTTTGAAAATTTTATAGATGAACTTCCAGTAATGCCCTTTATCTCCGTACAAAATTTCAGGGTGATAACGCTGATAGTTTCAGAGATATAGAATGCCGGTGAAATATTTCGTACATCCGCCATCTTGTGGTTATGTAAACAATTGAACGATGTTAGATGTCGGTGCATTACAATGTGTATAAACTTATACTGTACCAAGTTTTATTGCGTTTGTTGGTTAAATCGCGAGAAACGTCTATTTAAAAGTCGCAAATTCGCGTGGCCGCCATGTTGGTTTTGTAGTTATCAATTTTTTCAAAAGTTACATAGGTGTACTTCTAGTAATTCCCTTTATCACCGTAAAAAATTCCACAGTGATATCGGGAATAGTTTCGGAGATATTGAATGCTGGTGAAATATTTCGCACAGTCGCCATGTTGGATTGGTGAGACGTAACAAAATTTGAAGGGCACGGTCGAGGTCGCCCGGAATAGTGCTATGAACTTACCGAGTTTCATTGAAATCGCTCCAGCCGTTTACATTTTATTAGGGGACACGCACACACACACACACACGCACACACACACGGACAAAAGGTGATCTCATAAGCCTATTATTTCAAAATTGAAAATAGGCTAAAAATGCAAATATAAATGGGCGCCATCAACTGAACTCCTAGCAAACCACATCCTTTCCGGTTAAGCCTTAATCAAGACAAGGAAAGGCAAAGGAAAATCACACCATCATCAGATCACAACTAAGATAAAAACAAATTTATTTCACTTTGATAGTCAGACAGACATTTAAATATGCATCCTACCTGAGAGTATGGTCGAATGCCAACGTTAAATTGTCATTGTCCAAAAATCGACCCATCTCTTTTCTAATCAAAAATATTTCATCCACATAAAACAGAAAATTCTCTAAAGTTCTCTTGGGTTCTCAGGATCACTGTAGCACTATGTCTTTCGTCACTGACATTTGTGATACCTGAGACCTAATTTCTCTTTAATTTAACATCATAAATGTGGATTTGAAAAAAATTATCAATCTGTCTAAACATACACATTATAATCACATATTTTAAATATCACGCAATTTATGGCTTGCATGGCATAATTCAAATGTTGAATACGTTAGTAAAATGCTCCTAAACATCGAATAATTAATTTACATTATTTACATTGTCATTAATAATTACTTGTTCGTGAATTACAGAAAATCCACTGCTCATTGGTCATCATCATCATCATCATCAAAGTTAAACATTTCTCACATTAATTCTCATCTCAAAATTCTACATATTCCTGTCAGAATCATTAACTCATCACCATTAAATCATTTAAATGAAAATTATTATCATTACTTCATTATACTTTCTAATTATTCACACACTTTTATTTTATTATCTCCTTCAGATTAAATCATCTTAAATCATCAATACAAATTGTTTAATTTCTCAACTCAAGTTGCAATTTCTTAAATCATCTCTCAATTAAATTTATTTTAATTCCATATAAATTCATTAATCATCAGCTTCTTTAATTAATTATCACCTTCTAATTCAGTTATTCATCATCTATCCAATCATCTATTAATTTATTTAAATCAGTTTCTTTATCCAATCTTTAATTCATCCATTTATTTAATTCATTGATTTATTCCAAAATTTAATTTATCAAATTATTTAAATTTTATTCTTCTGGTTATTTAGATTTTTACTATCTCATCTAGTCATTCTGATTTTTATTTCATTAGGTCAGATCATTAATATGCTTAAATTTCAGATTATTATTTCATTAATTATTATTATCAGAAAATCTTGTATTATCAACTTTATTTATTTGTTTAATTTCCTAACAAATTGTTTAATATGGGCTATAGAACGTTGCATTACAGTTTTATCACTTCCAAGTTATATTTGGTATTTAATTATCATGCCAAAAAATATTATTGCCTTCACGACATCACGTTGGATCTGACTATCCACAACTACATTATATATCCTCGCTTCTTCAAATATCACATTTGAATACCACAATTATTCCACAAAACTCCATAAATATTCAGCACATACAGCATGAATCTCAACAATTACGCTAGACTGGGTTCGACAACCTCATGTCTGCCTCAAAATACATTAGCAACATTGCAACTATCACTTGGCAACTTCCACAAAATGCCTATCACAAACTTCACTTAACCATGTTGCATGATCTACAAAAAATATATAACTGGCTTCAAATTATCAACGCACACAATCTCCAATAACTGTAATTAATCTGATCACATCTAGCCAACTTCTTAAACAATTGGAAAAAATATTACCTTAGTAATTCAAGATCTGCTTTCAAATAGCATAAATTCTCTTACAATTCTCATAATTCACATCACAGAAAAACACCAATGTGCTATAATCTCTCATATCAAAATCTGCAATACTGATCTGCCTTAAAATAAATCTGACCATTAATGATTCATCTTACAAGTTTCAATTACTTTAAATCCTTCACAAAGGTATCAAACACAATTATAAAAATCATCAAAAGCATCAGCTGTAACAGCTGTTAAACTGAAAGTACTCTCAAAAGAGTATAGCAACAAAATATTGGATTGGCAAACAAGAATTACAAATGTAACCCTGCTAACATTTATCTTTACTTTATTTAACAAAAATTCGACTGATATGTGACTAGTAGTTCCTTGTTTGATCCTCTTACAATCTCAAGTACACTCGGATGATAAAAATGAGTCCCTCAATGGCAAGTAAGATGAGTAACCACCGTACAATCGTATAAATACGAAAGACCTCGCCCCGTCGACTAACATGATAGTGCCCTGAGCGATGGGTAAGATGAGTAACCACCATACAATCGTATAAATACGAAAGACCCCATCTCGAAGACTAAATGAGTGAATGTACCAGATAGGAATCAACAAGTCTCTAGTTGTCATATAAAAGCGATATTCATTCACTAAAGTGAATAACATCTTAATATCTCCAAACAATCCAATGGAAAAATCCCTACTGATGAATAATACACACTCGCTAGTATGCAATGAACTGACGAAGCAATTTAGATAATCAATTGCAGATCACGAGTTCGAAATACTCGTTACACAAAAAAACTATTCATGAAAACTATCCTTGCTGGAAAAATGTCTAAAAGACCAAACATCTGCTTAATAAAGCCAACCAATGGTGAGAATTTCGTATAATGATGCCTGCCATATCATATGGTCACGCCATATTCTAGCAAAATTTCGAAGCATATAAAGTCAAAGCCATGTCTAAATAATCGTATCACTCCTATTAGAAAAATATACATGTGTGCCCAGTATTCATGAAAATAATCGCATCAGGAAGTTATAACTCTTACAGTACCTTCTCATAATCAGCTGTTATTAAATTTCAAAGATCGTCGATTTTCCTTATGTAATGAATTTCTCGAAAGATCGGCGTGAATATCATTCCACCCACGCAATGACGATTGCCTTCAAATACCAAGTGAATCAGCTGGTGGACCTCCTTCTCGTCAGGAATCGAATCCATCGCTCTGTGGTGCCATCGCGTCTCTGTCTTCGTTTACTCCGACATGATAAACTGCTGGTTATCCATAGCGGATACTGTCCAAATCTTCACGAAAAAGTTCATAGAAACAGTGGACCCCCTATTCCTCTTCTACGTTACGCCACTGTTCCATACAATGTTCAGTTTGAGTGTTGAAAGTTCAATCTCCAATAACTGCTAAGTCTCACTTTCATAAAATAAAAATTTATATGAGAGTGTCTAAGTTTATGAAACACCCTGTAGCTGTGTTCGTACTCGGTAATTTATAACACTTCATAAGAAAGAATTGCATTAATGCACGTGCTAATGTTCAGAAGTGCATATGCCTGTAACATTCCTATTGCCTAAACTCGTTAATGTTACTTGGAATGCGTTATGAAATGCATAGTCGTAATGTCATTGAAAAACTATGTTCATCTGAAGTTCAAAGTTGCAGTATCTCGTAACTATCTGCCTGTTCGATTCAAATGCTGAATAAACGTTCCAACTCAATGTTATAATGAAGTTCAGCTTTTATCATAATGCTTGCGTATAAAATTGGAAATAACCCGCTCGCCCCTACTGCAATGCTCTAGAACAATCTCCGCCTAAAGCTGGCCTCGCCATGTCGCTCTACTATGCTGTTCTGCGTTTCCAAATGCAGCTTGTAATAAGGTTCTCCAACTCGATTTACCGTACTGTCCTAAACCCCGGCCTTCTATGCTAGCTTGGGCCGTACAGCTGGTTCTGTAACCGGTCTTCACGCTGCCTACTGCGGTTGTCCGCCCGGCTCAATGACCTACTTTTCGTTCGCTGCTTGGTGAAGTTAAAACTGTCGCTTTCACTTTCCGTGACAAAAGCTGCTCGCTGCGCGACTTTTACCATGCGCTCGGCATGTCCTACTCAGCTCGCTGTCTGACCTCGACTGCCGTGCTAACTGTACTTGACTCCTCTGCTTACAAAGCTCAACTGCTTGGCTCACTGAGCTCAACTGACTGTCTCTGGACTGCAATGACCTGTACCTCCCTGGCGCGGTCACGTGACGTTCTCCCCACCTCTGTGCTCTTGCGTCACAAATATAATCTCGAACCCCGATCATCTCGGCTATGAAGTTATAAAATAACTTAAGGGTTATCTGACTTCCTTCAAAATATTACCATATATAATGCAGGTTATATCTTCTCTTCTGAGATGTTTAAATACCATGTTCCATATAGATCTTAATAAAGCTTCATAATTCCATCCATAATTCCATCCGCTTGACTGCCGTCAGTGCCTTCTTAATCCAAGACCTTCTACGTCATCCTGACATTCCTCTTGACTCGATCTGAGCGCTATCTTTTCACAACTCTTCCCATAATCTCAACTACGGCTTAATGTCTGCTGGCGTAGCCGATAGCCTCAACTAGGTATCGGGTACAATACGTAACAATTAGCTTCACCAATCCTATCCTCAAAAACCCTTTTATTACTTACTAATACCTTAAATGACAATTCTCCCTTATCTTCACTCATTTTACTTTGTTCTATTGCTTTTCCAAATAAGTCTTCTAGATCATCTTCAATAAGTTAAACTCATTTGATACCTCAGTATTTACTCATCCCTTTCCTATCTCTAATTCCTCCTTAATCAAACATATAGGTACGTACGTTGATATTCGTTTCTTAACTTCCCTTCTTGGTTAAATTTAATACAAACCTCCTTACCATTCCACTTAAATTTTACACATGCCTCATCATAACATAATTTATCATTATAACTTGACATCCAGTCAGTACCTAGATTGACTTTATATACTAAATTTGGAACTCCTAAACAGTCTTTAGTACCAATAAAATCCTTAACCTTAATTTCTATAATAACTTGCTTTGAAAGAAGTTGTGACCTCTTCCCTACTGCTGTCACTACAAAAGTAGATTTGATAGGTATTTTCTCAATCTTCTTATTTCCATCATTTAATTTAGTATAAAATTCAGCACTAATACATGATCTCTAACATCCACTATCTAACACATTTAATTCCACAATAGAATTCCAATTAACGTTTACTGATTCTTCTTTCTCCTCAGCTAAATCATCCAAGAGATCACTCTTTATATATATGTCATGAGTTCGGGACAGTATTGAATTGGCCGATATCATATCAGACTGATAATCTGACCTCACATCACAGTCTGATTCTAGTTTAAATGTCTCCTAGACTCATTCCTTATTTCCACATTATTACTCATATTATTGTTAGGCCTACTCTCAAGTCTCCTTTCCTCTCTTCTATCCTCAGAATTTTCCTGACTATTTTGAGAATTATTCCTTTGATAATTATTATCATTATTACGCAATCTATCATTTCTATAACTATTATTCTGATAATGATTACCTTGTCTCTGATTTGAGATTATTGTAGGCTAATAATTTTGAGGTTAATTGTTACCCCTATAAATAGAATAACCTCGACCTTTCTGGTCCTGAGTTATGTGGCTCCCATAACCACCTACTTGACTTTTATTTACACTTTCTAATGCATCAAACCTCCCCAATAAGTTTTCTAATTCAGATATAGTTGTAATTCTTTGCATACATTATGCTTCCTTCACTCTATAAGGAAAATGCCTAAGCAACAGTCTTACTACATCACTATCCTTCCTTAGCCATCCCATCTAGGTATTTACAGATTAGCACCTGACTCAAAAAATACTCAGTCATACTCATATCATTTCTACTAATATTATATAGAACAAATATCACTCTTTCACGTAGTCTAATTGAGCCTGTATCGATTCGTTCCAGTATTTATCACAAAATTTATTTATAAAGCTAATATAACTATCCCACGAATTTCTATATACTAGGAACCAGCTCCGAGTTTCACCTACGAAAGCTTGATCCAAAAGATCCAGTACTTGACTCCAATCTATACTTCCATCATTAAGTTTATCTTTAACTCTGTTCTCTATAATTTCCATGAATTCCATAGGACAACTCTGTCTAATGTTAAATTTTGGTAACTCTAGTTCTTTCATATTATTTACTCCTAATAAACCCACTCTAGCTTGACCATTCTCATTTTTCATCTGAGACATTAATCTCACTTCCATATCTACTATCTGCTCACCTGTTATCTTTTCAACCTTCTCAATTTTTTTTTATAAAATCTTCCTGTACCCTTCCTAATTTATTACCGGTATCTGCTTCCATAGTAATCTCATTAAATTTTTCTGGAATTCTCTTTTCCATTTTTATCAATTTCTGATCTACTTCTTTTATAATTGCTTTAGACTTTTCTTCCACCATACTCCTTATCTTACCTCTAATCTCTTGTTTCACCCCCTCAATACTATGCTGCAACTATCCATACTTCATATCTAACTCCTCATTAACATTAATTATTTTATCTAATATCTTACTCAATTCCTGATTATTTCTTTTATTTTCCCCAAATCCTTCATTCATTTCATGACTATTTTTAAATCAAATTTTTCATTCATTTGTCTAAGCATGTTTAAAATGTTCTGTACTGGCATTAAAACATTCTGTACTGGCACGTCAGTCTTTTCACTTTCCACCACGCTACTTACAATATTATCCTCATCATACACACAACCACACTTTCACCATTCATCTCCATTCTACTACAACTCACTCCATTCCCACTCATCATCCTCATTCATTCATCATCCATGCTAATGCATACACAATAATCTATCCCTCAAATAGCATTTGCACAATTCACATTTATCCCCACTCCCTCATTAATAATTCCAGTTCTCGAACCCAACGTTCAGGTGCCAAATAAATGTAATGTGTTAATTATATTTAATTAGAAGGAAAAAGGGGGTTGGGCGCCAATTCATAAGCTTATGGTTTTATGAATAAATATGATTGTACTACCACACGAGATTTTATTATCTCGCGGGTGCAGGTATCGAGCTACGGGTGATAAATTAACCAACCTGGAATATCAATGAGAAAACATGGCATAATACCGTATAACATACAATCCAAACTTACATTCAAATATGATGGCATGGGGATAAAGATCGATAGATTGTAGGATCACAATAAATAATAAGGTATCACTTTATAAGAATAAAGGGAAAACGTAAGCTCCTTTTTATCAGACAGACATTCATTACTGTTTTAGTATTCCAAGCAGTGCTGGATTAACCATAAGGCACAATAGGCAATTGCTTGGGGCCCCTGGCTTAAAAGCCCCCCCCCCCAAATTAAAAAATCCAAAAAAAAGAATGTTTTGGAAAAAAGTCAAATAAATTAGGTACCGAAACAAAATATGTGAAACTTAGAATTACAGTTCTAATTTTAAAGTTTAATTTCTTGGTTTATACAACGTCAAGTGCTGTTCGTAAATTTGCTCTGCCCAGGTTTTCCCCATAAATTTTATCGTCTTATTATACTTCCAATTCATAAATAACTTAACTACTGTTCAATCGAAATTTCAACTTTCTGTTCACTCTATTGTTTAAGGATTGGAAGCAATTAATTAATACTCCTACGGTCTGGTCCCAAAATTCCCAAAATGGCATGACTATTTGAATTAACTGATAATCCCCCCCCCCCCCCGCCATCCCCTCCACTTTATTAGCCATAGATAAGCTCGGAAAGAGTTTTTCCAAATTCTGGCATTCTGGTCTGTAGAGTAATTTCGGAAACAAGTAACGTGCTCCCGCTTGAGTTCAGACTTCAAATCGAAGGTTTTGTGATCGACAATTTTAATTCGTTAGTTTTCGATGAACAGTTTTATCTGTGCATCAGGTTGAATTAAAACCCCAACTCAAAAATGTCTTCACGTACATATGTGTGTGGTGCACAAAAACGAAAACTTGCCAAAGACAAAAATTACCGAGAAAGTGTGGTGTTAGAGAAAGTGCCAAAAACTGACCAAATTTTTCCTTCGGAATGAAACCTCTTCAAATTCATCGGAAAATCAAGGATATGCAACTAGCGATGGATCAAAGGAGCAAAACAAAACGAACACTGGTCACGCAAAAGACCGGGACAATGATGCGGTCATTTCAAGGTCTCAAACATCCAGTTCTTCTTCTGAAAATGAAGCTGGACAACCAGGTGCCGAAAATTTGAACCGTTTCACTGATCCAGGATATTGGGGAAAATTAACCAGTGAAGACATACAGTTTTGGGTTACACATGGTCCGTCAAATTGTCAAAATGTGGGTGGACCGTCTGAATCGTCCAAGCGTCGATATGATAAGGAATCAACTTCAAGATATTGCCCCAAAATGTATTCTTTTGAAATAAACCGAATGGAGAGAATACATAACGAGATTGGCTCATTTATTCACCTGCGAAAGGTAAGCTTTGATTAACAATTGAGCCATTCATGTATTTATGATACATTGACAGTTTTTGAAATGTTATGCTATTTTTATTAAAAAAAGATTGTAAATTAAGTTTTATTTTTATTTTTCTGTTTTTTGGAATTCTAGTTCAATTCTATTCGTTTCCAGACATCAATAATATCTCCCTTATATATAACAACGGGGTATTTTTGAGCACCATATGCACTTCTGGTAGCTTGGTTCAAATGATCAGCCACGAGCATATCACGCAACGTATATTAAAACGCAACCAAAACTTTTGAATTTTTGACAAGAATAAGATCAAATTTTTTAGATCATTTTTGTTGATCAGTTTGCTTTTTTTGGAATTTTATTCAATCTTATTCGTTACAATTTGTTTAAATTATTATAATTATAAACGCTTGTGGCAAATCAAATCTTGCAACAACAATTTTGAATATTTTTATCTTACCAAAACGAATTAAATTTTGCTTAGTTGTGCAACTTGAAATTACAAATAAATTCTTAAAAAACGCTCTTTTAGTCAAAAAAACGATCATACAAAAATCAAAAAAAATCAAAAATAGAAAAACTGAAGTGCAAAAAATACAAAAAAGTCAAAAGTGAATGAAAAAATTAATAAGCGTCTTCATTAAACTTAAAACGCAAAAAAAAACATAAATTTAAAAAATCGGGTAAATTTATTAAATTCATTGATATTCAATAAATGATCGAAATTTTAATGATCAATAAATGATCGAAAATACATCGTTTTTGGAGAGGTACGATGCTACTTTTTAATCTCCAGTCTAAAGGGGTTAACATTTCAGTTACGGGTTTTATGTCTTGAATACCGTTAAATTTATTTCTGTTCTCAAATAATAATAATATGTTTTTGTTTTGTTTTCAGGCCGAGTCTATTGCTCTTTCTGCAAGTCATTTTTGCCCCCAGAAAAATCGAACAGACTTGCGCATGAAAGTTATGATGAATGGAAGAACCTCGGGATTCATTTACAGCAGCATGAGAAGAATTTGTATCATCGGGAATGTGCTAATTTACTTGGAAAAACGGAAATATGAAAATTTGCCAGATCTGTTCAGAAATGTACTACTTGAAGAAAAAAATTTGGCGCGATGATTTAAAACAAGTAATTGCTGTTATTATCACTCTGGCAGAACTAGGATTGTCATTCCGAGGTACGAACGAGCACTCTGGAAATCCGGATAATGGGAATTATTTAGGTATACTTGAACTTCTTAGGCAGTTTGATCCATTTTTTCGGGATCATATTGTACGATACGGAAATGCTGGAAAAGGTGTTCCTTCGTATTTATCCAAAACGATCTGCGAAGAGTTAATAAACATTATGGGAAAAAGAGTTATATCATATATTTAAGAAGAGGTGTCTCTAGTTCTATATTACAGCTTTTCCGTTGATTCAACTCCCGATGTATCGCATATTGTTCAATTGTCAGTTGTGCTCCAGTATGTTTCACCAAAAGATCACAAACCAGTTGAAAGATTTATATATTTTCTTGAAACAGAAGGTCATACTGGCGAAAGTTTGAAAACTCAAACTGTGAACTTCGTCACTGAAGATTGCGGTTTGGAAATTCAAGACTGTAGAGGACAGTCCTATGACAACGCACCAAACATGTCTGGAAAGTATCAGGGCCTGCAAGCCAAAATATTAGAACTGAATAATATGCGATTTACTGTATGTTCCTTGCGGTACACATTCCCTCGATTTAGTTGGACAATCTGTTGATAAATGCTGTTTTTACGCAGTTTTTTTTTCGATAATGCAATCATTGTATAACTTATTTTCTGCAAACGCTCATCGTTGGGGAGTGTTGAAAAATTATATCTAAAACGCAAAAACTTTGAAATCATTGTCAGATACGCGCTGGGAAGCACATGCTAATGCAACGAACTCGGTTTATTATTCGTTTCATGAAATTGTCGAGGCTTTAGAAAGCATTGAAGATGACGAGTCGGAAAATAATGACACTCGGCATGAAGTGGGGTACATCGCAAACGGAATACAACAATTCGAATTCGAGTTCATGTTAATTTTGTGGGATTCAATTTTGACTTCTATGCGTGCAACTAGTAAATCATTACAAGCTGAACAGATCGACTTACAAACGTGTGCTGTCTTGTATAAAACTTTAGACGAAAAGTTAGGCAAGTTTCGTGATAAGTTCGATATTTTCGAGGAAAAAACTAAGAAATGTATCGTATTCTAAAAAATCGTCGCGTAGAAGAAATAAACAAACGAACGTCGGAGGCGCTCCTGAAATCGAATTTTCGCCTCGTGAGAATTTCAGAATAACAGGTTTCTTCGAAATCTATATATATAAAGCACAAAGTTTGTCTGTTTGTCTGTTATGTATACAAATCTACACCGTTTCACCGATCTGAACCAAAATTTGTACACTTACCTTTTGGAACCCTACGGGTAACCCTGTCAACTTCAAATTTCGGACAGACCACCCCTTTCCCTGCATTTAGGCCCTTATGCACAAATCTACACCGTTTCACCTATCCTAACCAAAATTTGTATACTTACCCCTTGGAACCCTGCGAGTAACACGGTCCACTTAAAATTTCTAACAGACCACTCCATTCCCTGCATTTAAGCCCTTTGGTCCGAATCTACATCGTTTCAACGATCAGAACCAAAATTCGTAGTCTTACCCTTTGGTACCCTGCGCGCAACACTGTCTGCTTGAAATTGCGGACAGACCACTCCATTTAGGCCCTTTGGCACAAATCTACACCGTTTCACCGATCTGAACCAAAATTTGTATACTTACCCTTTGGAACCCTGTGAGTAACACTGTGCACTTAAAGTTTCTAACAGACCACCCCATTCGCTGCATTTAAGCCCTTTGGTCCAAATCTACATCGTTTCACCAGTCAGAACCAAAATTCGTATTCTTACCCTTTGGTACCCTGCGAGCAACACTGTCTGCTTGAAATTTCAGACAGACCACACTATTCCCTGCTTTTTGGCCCTTTGGGACGAAACTACACCGTTTCACCGATGTCAACCAGATTTTACATAATTACCCTTTGGAACTCGACGAGTAACACTGTCCACTCGAAATTTCGGACAGACCACTCCATTCCCGCATTTAGGCCCTTTGTCACAAATCTACATCGATCACCGATCGAAAAAAAATGTGTATACTTACCCTATGGACCCCGATGAGAAACACTGTCCACTTGAAATTTTGGAAAGACCACTCCATTCCATGCATTTAGGCCCTTTAGCACATATCTACATCTTTTCACCGATCTGAACCTAAATTAGTATACTTACCCTTTGGAACCCGACGGGTAATACTGTCCACTTAAAACTTTGGACAGACCACTCCATTCCCTGTATTTAGGCCCTTTGGCAAAAATTTACCCTGTTTCACCGATCTGAACCAAATTCTACTTACTTAGCCTTTGGAACACAACGTGTAACACTGTCTAAATGAAATTTCGGATAGACCATTCCACTTACTGCATTTAGGCTCTTTGGCAAAATTCTACATCGTTTCACCCGACGAGTAGCACTGTCGACATGAATTTTCGGACAGACCAATCTATTCCCTGCGTTTAGGCCCTTTGGCACAAATCCACTCGGTTTCACCGATCGGAACCAAATGTTACATACTTTCCCTTTGGAACCCGATGAGTAACACTGTCCACTTGAAATTTTTGACATACCACTCCATTCCCTGCATTTAGCTCAGGAATCCCTCGGGGTTGCCAGATTCCTAACTCACCAGCCATGAGCCCTTACGGGTGTGCCATAAGTGGTGGGGCTACACACACCCTGCCTCTTTGAGGGCCTGGAGCAGAAGACAGGAGATATTATGAAAAGGAAAAGAAGGCAGACCCCTAGAAGAATGAGGGCATCAGAAAAGATGAGACAACGGCCAATTAAGGCGGGAAATTGAAAGACTCCCTAGCCCTCGGATCCCCTAATACAGTCGGGGTCGGAAGAGAACAAGAGTTGACCAAGGGAGGTCGATAGGAAAGAGAACTGAAAGGAGCCCGGCACCAGGAAGTAGAAGCGATGCCAGACTCAGCTGGGGTCCCGTGGTCGCCAACCCACGTCCCACAAATTGTGAGACACTGGGGTGGGGGTGGGCAGTTGTGAGAATAGCTTACTTATTCATCGCGAGATGACATGAAGGACTTTCCAGAGCCCGCCGTGTTATCTGCTATGCTGATGCCAGCACAGGGCCGTTGCTCAAGCCACTGTGGTGTTGACAAATAGTGAGTGATTCCCCGGCCAATCTAAATAGGACGGAGAACCCAGAACGTGTGTCATCATACGTCGTCATCGTCTGCGATCATCTAAGGTTCGTGCAGCTTGGACCCATATTCTTTGCCGAGCAGTACGCCATAAGCTCTTTCACTAGACGCATCGAGTACAGGCCTAAACCAGAAAATAAGGTTGAGGCTTTGGAAGACATCGAAGCTAGACATCTGAATTACCTATATCAGTTTTAAAATCACACCATGTTCGTTTAGTAGTCATTTTTTCATTACCTTATTATTATCATCATAAGTGCAAATGACCTAGATGTTATGCGCATCAAACCACTAATCACCGCCGCATTAAGTCTTTCTCGACGGTGATTTTTAAAATATTTATTTTTATTACAGTACATTGTGTACATTATAAGTTGAAATGTCAATTCAATACCGGTAGTAGTTTCCCTTATCATCCTCATCATAAGGGCAAATGACCTAGATGTTACGGCCATTACACCTTTGTGTGTGGACACAATAAGTCTTCCTCGCCTGTGAATTGAAATATGTATTTCTATTACGGTAGTTTGTAAATTTGACGTGTCAATTCAACAGTAGTTGTCATTATCATCCTTATCAAAAGGGCAATTACCTAGATATTACGCCCTCATTGTCTTTGTGGACAAATGACCTAGATTTTAAATCCATTATATTTCTAAGGAGACTTTGAGACATTATCATCATTTCACCGGGCGAAGCCGGGTACTACTGCTAGTCATTGATAAACTCAACGTCAAAATAAAAATAGGACAAAAGTTTATATGGACGTTTCCAAGAAATTTGCATTTTTGAATAATATTTTAATGAGCGATGAAGAACTCTGTGAAGCGGTAAACAATTTGGTTGGCTTTTATGATATAGATTTGGAAAAAGGTTCCGCTGAACTGATACATTTTCATTCTTATATAAACAACAGATACACCGTTGCCGAAAAATCTCATAGTCAGTTGTATGAGATTTTAATGAAAGACCAATTCGCAAATGTATTTCCGAATGTAGAAATAGCTCTCCGAATTTTTTAAACTTTAATGATAACGAACTGGACTGCGGAACGTTCTTTTTCACAGTTGAAACGAATTAAAGCGCATCGAAGAGCAACTATGCGACAAGAACGACTGGACCTGTTAAGCCTTCTCTGCAAAGAATTAGACATTTTAAGGAAAATCAACTTCGATGATGTTATTGAAACTTTCTGCGAAACAAAATGCCGAAAAAAGTATTTCTGAAAATGTACATGGTGTTACGGCAGAGAGCTTGTTTTGTCGCTCGCCGCATGAGTCACAGCTCCCGCGGGCTGTGTGTGCTCTGCCTCAGTGTATTACGTGCGCGTTACGCAACGGACTGCGAAGTGAAAGGGATGGTCCAGAATATTCGTGACCCAGCCAGTGAAGGAAATGTCGAGAAGCCGTGTGTCCTGGACGATTCTAGAATTCATTGAGTCACCAGCCTGCTATATAAGCGGTTTCAACAGTGAGGGGACCGAGTTTTCTGTGGGTGTGTATTTTATGAGCTAGTGCGAGTGTCTTTCCTGAGCGACAGAAGTGTGGTGACGAAGTGCCGTGCGAGTTACGAAACCCAGTGACATTGTTTCCCCCAACTTGTCGACAGCGAAATAGTGTGTAGCGGAATATCGTAAGTAACTGTAGTTGGTGTACATGAGGAAGAGGTGCAGGTAGCTTCTGTCAAGGCCACCGGACTCATTAAGACGGTTTTACTTCTGTGGTTTATTGAGAAGTCAAAGGGGGCAAGAGCGCTCAAGGAAGAGACTTGAGGAAACTGGAGTAAGGTTCTAATTGGTTGTATTTGCTGTTGAGTGGTGTATCTTTCCAGCAAGCAATAAAGCTAACTTCTCTTTAAAGCAGTAATTGGTGTTGTGCTTTCTACCCTCCGTAATCCAGTTAACGGAATTGCCACTAGGGAGTGGCACGTAACAACTGGTGCCAGAAGTGGGATTACGAACTCAAGCACAACACCTGACGGTCCTGGTTTCAAAACCCGAGCAGGTCATTTTCTCTAATTTTCCTGTGAGTGCATGCCCTTTACAAGACAAACAACTAAAATGGAGGCGCAATTGGCAGCATTGCTAGAAAAGGTAAATGGCATGGAAACCAAAATGGAGGCCGGCCAGAAGAAGATGGAAGACGGTCAAAGTAAATTAGCGGAGGACCTGAAGAAGATGGAGGACGGCCAGAAGAAGATGGAGGACGGCCAGAAGAAGCTAGCCGAGTACCTAACTGCCAAACTAGAAGACGGCCAGAAGAAGTTAGCCGAGGACCTAACTGCCAAACTAGAAGACGGCCAGAAGAAGATGGAAGACGGTCAAAATAAGCTAGCGGAGGACCTGAAGAGGATAGAGGACGGCCAGAAGAAGATGGAAGACGGTCAGAATAAGTTGACACAGGACCTGAAGAAATTAGAACTGGGTCTGCGTGAGGAAGTCACGGCAGTGGAAAAGAAGTTCGACGCCTTACAAGTGGAAGTTGCCGAGCTGCGCCGACGCCCGCTGATGGGGGTGGAGGAGAAATTCAACGCCTTACAAAAGGAAGTTGCCGAGCTGCGCCAACGCCCACTGACGGGGGTGGAAAAGAAATTCAACGCTTTACAAAAGGAAATTGCTGAGCTGAGCCAACGCCCGCCGACGGGGATGGAAGCGAGATCCAACGCTCTACAAGAGGAAGTTGCCGAGCTGCGCCAACGCCCGCCCACCGTTACACCGGGAATATCAAGAACGGGACATAGCTGAGTGACGCCCCCAACCTTCGACGGAAAGGTCCCATGGAGCGCCTACTTACGTCAGTTCGAGGCGGCCTGTTCCATAAATAACTGGAACAACACAGAAAAGGCTACAGCTCTCATTGTAGCGCTGAGAGGTGACGCCCTTAACGTCCTTCAGGCCATCCCGACTGGATCCCAGGACTACGCTTCACTGATCGCCCATATGGAGTCCCGATATGGAGATAGCCATCTTCAGCAGGCCTACCAGATGCAGCTCCGGACCCGGGTTCAGAAGAACGCGGAAACCCTGCAGGAGTTCGAAATGGACATCGCACGCCTCGTAAGGCTGGCCTATCCAACAGCGCCGGCCGACTTTCTGGAACAGATTGCGACGCAGACCTTCACCGACGGGCTACGGGACTCGGACACTCAACAGGCGCTGCGACTCGCGCGCAATAAGACCCTGGCAGATGCGCTGAGCCACGCACTTGAGTTCGAGACGGCAAAACAGGCATCTAGAATGCACGCGCGGGTACGTCAGGTGGACGTCGACGAACCAGCCAAAGCCGACAAGACCAAGCCCCTGGCCGATGAACTGATGGAGGCGCTAGGCCGGTTCTTCAAGAGTCGCAGTACCACCAACAAAATCGTAGCCGAAGTACATCCGGAGAGGCGGCCCGGAAGAGGACTACCGACCTGCTGGACCTGCCGTAAGAGAGGCCACCTGAGCAAGGACTGCGGTGATCGCCGCCGCCAAGGGTTTCCGTCGGGACAGTCAGTCGTAGGGAAACCGGGGTCCCAGGAAAGCAAGTATCAGGCAGCCTAGGGGGGCAAAGGTTGGCTTGTGACAGTCGTCAAGCCCCGGCAGTCCAAGTTCGTGTGACGCAGTTGCGGAGGGATAATAGCAGCCTGATGGTCGACGGAGTCGTCAACGGAGAGAGCTGGCCCATGCTAATCGACACGGGAGCATCGAGGACCATCGTCAGTCCCACCGTTATCCCGAAATGGAGAGTGCAACCCACACAAAGGAACCTCCAGCTAATAACCGCGACCGGAGAGACCGCACTGGTGCATGGTGAAGCATCACTGGAGTTCGTCATTGGTCGACGGGCGATAAAGCATCCAGTGCGTGTGGCTGACGTATCAAATGAAGTGATCATCGGACTGGACTTCCTGGACCAGAACAACATCATCTTGGATCTGAGTACCAACACTCTGCACTTTGGAAGTGAGAAACTTGCTTTGCAACCAGCACACGAGGCCGTCGCCGCACGACGAGTAAGGCTGAGAGAGGACGTCATCGTTCCCGCCATGACGGAGGTCAGCGCCGCCGTAATTGTCGACGGAACTGCTGAGGGAGTGGCGGCTATCATCGAGCCAACATATGAGGACGTCCAGACAAAAGGATTGCTAGTTGCCAAGACCCTCATCAACACGACGTCTCGGCCGTACGTTCGCCTGTCCAACCTGAACGACTACGACATTACGGTTCACCGGGACACCAACCTAGGAGTCTGCGAGCCCGTTACCTGGATTGCCCGCATCACAGATACGACGGACGGACACCTGCAGACGGACAACCGAAGAAGACGCGCACTGCCTGAATAACTACAGAAACTGTACCAAGGATCCCAGGACCATTTAGACGAGGAACAATCACGCCAACTTCAGGACCTGCTACGCGAATTCCAGGATGTCTTCCCCGTGGGGAGCAAAGACTTCGGCAGGACAAGCTTGGTCCAGCACAGAATCGACGTTGGGGACAGCGCACCGATTAGGGCCCCATTCCGACGTGTCCCGCTCGCCAAGCAAGCCGAAGTCGACCGGATGGTAGAAGAGATGAAGGAGCAAGGGGTGATCGAGCCATCACATAGTCCTTGGAGTTCTCCGGTCGTGCTTGTGAAGAAGAAGGACGGTTCCAGCAGGTTCTGCGTGGACTACAGGCGGGTGAACGACGTCACGAAGAAGGACAGCTACCCTCTACCCCGGATCGACGACACGCTGGACACCATATCAGGATCAAGATGGTTCTCCACCTTGGATTTGAAGAGTGGCTACTGGCAGGTGGAGGTCCACCCTAAGGACCGCGAGAAAACTGCGTTCTCTGTGGGCAGCGGGCTCTGGCAGTTCACCGTCATGCCATTCAGTCTGTGCAACGCCCCTGCGACCTTCGAAAGGCTGATGGAGCCCATACTGAGGGGACTACACTGGAAGACCTGCCTGGTCTACCTAGACGACGTCATCGTTCTGGGGAGAAGCTTCGAGGAGCACTACAGCAACCTGAAGGAGATCCTGATGAAGCTACGGGCTGCCCAGCTGAAGTTGAGTCCCAAGAAGTGTCAGCTCTTCCAGAAGCAGGTCCAGTACCTTGGGCACATCGTCTCCGAGGAGGGGGTGCGCACCGAACCAGAGAAGACCGCAGCTGTGAGGGAGTGGCCAGTCCCGAAGGACAAGTCCCAACTACGAAGCTTCCTGGGACTCTGCACTTATTACCGTCGCTTCGTGAAAGGATTCGCCGACATCGCCAAACCTTAAATCGACTGACTGAGAAGGACCAACTCTTCACGTGGACAGCAGAATGCCACAGTGCCTTCGAACAACTCAAGCAGGCTCTGTGCACCGCGCCTATTCTGGCCTACCCCAGACCTGGAACAAGGTTCATCGTCGATACCGATGCCAGCGACTTTGGCATAGGGGGAATCGTCTCGCAAGTAGTGGACGGCGAGGAGAGAGTAGTGGCCTACTTCAGCAAGGCCTTGTCCAAGCCAGAAAGGAACTACTGCGTCACCAGGAAGGAGCTGCTCGCCATCGTGAAGACCATTGAACACTTCCACAAGTACTTGTACGGGCAAGAATTTCTCATCAGGACCGACCATGCATCCCTGCGGTGGCTCCTGAACTTCAAGCATCCCGAGGGTCAACTCGCGCGGTGGTTAGAGAGGCTTTAACAGTACAACTTTGAGATCCAGCACAGGAAAGGCCAACTGCATTCTAACGCCGACGCCCTGTCACGAAGACCGTGCCCCGAAGACTGCACCTTCTGTACCAAAAGGGAGGAGAACACCGGGATACAGTGCCGAAGGACTACCGTGGAACTTCAAGGGAGCAGGAGCCGCGAATCTTTCACGCGGGCGCAAGTGGAAGATGATGACCTGGGACTGATAGCCGAATGGAAGAGGGCCTGTGTCCCCAGACCCGAGTGGAACATTGTGAGTGACTGCAGCCCAAAGTTTAAGTCCTACTGGGCGCAGTGGGACTCGCTGGTTGTAAGGGATGGCCTCATCTGCCGTACCTGGGAGAGCACCGACGGGAAGACATCTCGGGAGCAAGTCGTCGTTCCAAAGGCTATGACGGAGGAAGTCCTGAAGGAAGTCCATGGAGAATCATCTGGTGGACACCTAGGGATAAAGAAGACCCTGGAGAAGCTGAGAGAACGGTTCTACTGGATCGGATGCCGACCTGACGTGGAGAACCACTGCGCGAGGTGCCACGATTGCGCAGCCAGCAAGGGCCCAGGACGAAGACGACGGGGTCCACTGAAGACCTACAACGTGGGCGGCCACATGGAGAGAGTGGCCATCGATGTTGCTGGGCCATTCCCGTTAAGCGAGGCAGTGAACCGATACATATTGGTCGTCAGCGATTACTTTACCAAATGGCCGGAGGCGTAAGCGCTCCCTAACCAAGAAGCCGCGACGATTGCAGAGACCCTGGTGAAGGAATTCGTCAGCCGGTACGGAGTACCCCTGGAGTTGCACTCCGACCAAGGGAGGAACTTCGAGTCGCAGGTGTTCCAGAACCTATGCCAGCTGCTGGGAATCCGGAAGACAAGGACAACGCCGCTACGCCCTCAGTCCGACGGGATGGTAGAGCCATTCAATCGCACCATCGAGAACCATCTCCGAATAGTCGTCAGCGAGCACCAGAGGGATTGGGACAAACATCTTCCACTATTTCTCCTGGCCTACCGCGCTGCCATGCATGAAACCACCAGGTGCACACCAGCCCAGGCCATGTTTGGGAGGGAGCTCCGCCTACCTGTCGATCTTGCCTTCGGCCGACCTGGGAATGATCCGGTCCCGGTAAGCCAGTATTGTCATGAACTGGTCGACCAACTGGAGGACGTGCACGCGTTTGCGAGGAGGAAACTGCGGATCGAGACCGACCGAATGAAGACCCGATAGACCAACAGACGGATGCTGGCGGATTCCACGAGGACGACCTGGTCTGACTCTTCAACCCATTACGGAAGAAAGGCCTGTCACCCAAACTGCAGAAGTCCTGGGAGGGCCCGTACCGAGTCGTGAAACGGATCAACGATGTCGTCTACAGGATCCAGCGGAGCCCGAGGGCGAAGATGAAGATCGTGCATCGAGATCGCCTGGCAGCCTACGGAGGGACACAGACGGACCAATGATTGATCGGGACGATCAGCCTTTTAGGAAGGGGGTGGTGTTACGGCTGTGAGTTTGTTTTGTCGCTCGCCGCATGAGTCACAGCTCCCTCGGTCTGTGTGTGCTCTGCCTCAGTGTATTACGTGCGCGTTACGCAACGGACTGCGAAGTGAAAGGGATGGTCCAGAATATTCGTGACCCAGCAAGTGAAGGAAATGTCGAGAAGCCATGTGTCCTGGACGATTCTAGAATTCATTGAGTCACCAGCCTGCTATATAAGCGGTTTCAACAGTGAGGGGACCGAGTTTTCTGTGGGTGTGTGTTTTATGAGCTAGTGCGAGCGTCTTTCCTGAGCGACAGAAGTGTGGTGACGAAGTGCCGTGCGAGTTACGAAACCCAGTGACATTGTTTTCCCCAGCTTGTGGACAGCGAAATAGTGTGTAGCGGAATATCGTAAGTAACTGTAGTTGGTGTACATGAGGAAGAGGTGCAGGTAGCTTCTGTCAAGGCCACCGGACTCATTAAGACGGTTTTACTTCTGTGGTTTGTTGAGAAGTGAAAGGGGCAAGAGCGCTCAAGGAAGAGACTTGAGGAAACTGGAGTAAGGTTCTAATTGGTTGTATTTGCTGTTGAGTGGTGTATCTTTCCTGCAAGCAATAAAGCTAACTTCTCTTTAAAGCAGTAATTGGTGTTGTGCTTTCTACCCTCCGTAATCCAGTTAACGGAATTGCCACTAGGGGGTGGCACGTAACAATTTGATCTAAATTGCATTCATTATTCATTGTGAATTTGTATATAAAATCTCTTTCAAAGTTATTATTGCCATTTTGGGTTAAAAAAAAGGAAAAAAGGGGCCTCTAATTAACAATTGCCTAGGGCCACTATGAGTCTTAATCCGGCACTGATTCCAAGAAATGCTTTATAGTGTCTCTCCATCATCTTACATAACTTCCAAACATCCTTTTTATTTACCAACAAAATCGACCTTCCTCTTTTTCTTTTATCACTCTCGAAAAATCAGTCTTTCTTTCTAAGCCTAGTTAGTCCTTGTTATAAAGTTAACTATTTTAGTTCCATATTTCGCTACCATCTCTATTCCTTATTTCTTTTACTCTTTGTATTTACCTCCATGACACAGGCAACTAGATCTATATTACAGCACGGTGGTCTGGGTTACCAACTTCACACCTTTCCTCTATGCTAACTCAGCTACTCTGTTACGCGCTTCTTATCCATCGTCTCTTGGGACGTGTCCCTCACTTCACGCATTTGGGCGGTTTCTCATTAATTGCATATCATTCCTCTCTGTTATTCTGATATCTGCACAGTGGCACTGTGTACTGATTTTGCATTTTGTCACGAACATGTCGTTGAACAAAGATGGAAGTGCATCAATTTTGTTGCAACTGTACAGCCACGTCCAAGCACGATGATACTCGAACAGGACTTGGATATTTTCCATGCGACATTTTATGTTTGTCTATCTGTAGCTTACATCGCAGGATTTATAGTGCAACAAGTAGAAAAGAAAATTCATTGTGAATTATGTTACCAGCTGGTTGAAAGAAGGAAATTTAGCTTCTGCTGAAGGATTTAATTTACGAGAGGGACACTTCTGATGAGCTGCATTGTCCGAGTGATCAACGTGTGTGGATTATGACAACAATTTTTTAGTTCGTGTGCGCTGTTGTAAAGTTTATGTCCACCCGAATATTTGAACACGTGACTGGATTTGTTCTGCCTGCTTTGAGTAAGTCTCCCTTGATGAAGTGCGAATCGTCGTCTGACAGCGGCCACAACGAAGTGTTAAGTATGTTGATTTGTAAAATTGCAATACCAGCATTTCTTGATAAGATCACGTGTGAAATGACAGAGCGATTCGAACATGTTAAATACCTGAAGACAACGCCAACAGGCCAGAAGATTCTTCGTGTTTAGATGACAACAACAGATACGAGTGACTGGAGTATCAACCTACTAGCGCTGCGAGGGAAGTGGTGGAGAATTTCAGTACTCCAGCATGTTCGCTGTTTGGAGTGAAGTGGGAAGGCGTTAGACCATAGCAGACGGCGATGCATGAACATTGAAACTGCTTAATTGATAGCGTTCTTCTTTCAATTTCTCCTGTAACCATGTGGGGCGGAGGAGCGACGTCTGGAGAAAGAGAGCGTAAATTCACCAAACATTTTCATCATGGTGTACTCTTCTAGCCCTTCTGTAAACGCAACAGCTTCATGATTCGAAACGCACAAAAAGAAATCCGAGGAGACAAGCAATGCGTGATAATACGTAATTCACACATAAAATTCAGTGGAACAATCAAATTATATCACATGTATCGCACAGTTATGCATAAAATAACACTGTCAGTATTTTAGAGATTACATTTACCATCGCCGTCTATAATTCTCAAGCCGTGCTGTTGGTAGAATTGGCAACGTATAGAAGAGTCCGTAAATTCTATTAACACGTAAGACCACTTGCTAAGTTTTTTTTCTTAATTAACGTTTATCGTTTATTATCTATGTGTTTTGGCAGTGTTAGTAATTACCATGTGCTTTTCTAGGCCTCCCAGATGACAGATGGGCGTTGTTGCCAAACCTTATGACTCGGTTTGAGGATTGTAGACGGCGATGGATTTATTGATTATAACAGAATAATGCGAAAGTGGTCCATAGCAATTATGTGGTATTGAGTCTTTTATCCTGCTTATCCTGGCCATGTTGGACCGACGGCAGCGCCCCAAGTGATAGTTTGAGTTGCCAATAGCGGCAAATTACAGGATACAAAGCAATGAAACAGTCTTGGAACTAGTGAATCTTTTAAATATTTTGGGATCACTTTTCAACCAACTGCTAATTTCTTCAGAAGCCATGTAAGGGAAAGGTACCGTACTAGGGACGTGTCCCAATACTCAAGTACCGTAGTTAACTATTGACTAGCTGCTAACAACGATGTGCTATGTGCTATGCACTACGGAGATTTGGGACATGTCTGCTTGATTCATGGCCTCCTTCGTAGACTTGTGTTCATCAACGCACAAGGGCTGTTTGCCAAATGATGAACACTCTGCACTCGCACTCCACACTCTTATGTACACTTGCACTCGATCACTCTTTCCACACTCGCAGTATACAACACTCGGTAATTTGGAACGTATCTGCACTCGCTCGCCATGGGTGCGGCGCGCGAAGTATGATGGCTGGCGGCAAGAACAGCTGACCGTCTCATGTTTACATTCGTTGCGATCTGATTATCGTGAATAAGAAGGGGTTCATCGTGTATTTGGCTCTGGCAACTTAAGTATATGAGAAAAGTAAGCTAATGAGTAGCCGTGGGATGTAAAGGCTTCCATGTCTGATGAAGGATAATATAATTTGTAGCAGTTCTACCCTGATAGGCCTACCTGCTACTGCAGTGTATTGCTTAAGAATAAATCCTACATTTAGTCCAATGAGATAGTGCTCAACCTCTTGTTAGTGGCGTAAAATTTATTACTCACTTAGGCCTACCTACTGAATAAACTGGGAGTTAAGCTTTCAATCTCTTTCATCTCTGTAGTTGAATATCTTAGTGTATAGAAGTGATGAAATCTATAATTATATTTTACTTTTCTATTTTAATTGTAATACCTAGCTGTACGTTGTTGTAATTATAGAATTAAGTTTTCATATTATGATAATAGAGTTAGGTGTAAATAGTTGTCCAATAAGATTGTATATCTTAAGATCTGTTATTATAATAAGTTATAAATAGTTATAGTATTAGTATTATATACCTATTACTACTTTTATTTTATAGATGTAAATTCTGACGTGTCCTATATCAAAAATGTATTGTATACATGTATTTGATCAAATGGAATTAATAAAATCTATCTATCTATCATTCCATGAATCCTGAATCTTATCCACTCCGATTTCCTTGTGAAGTAGAGGTGTACTGTAATCCCTATCAGAAGGTATTGGTAATGACACAATAACGATCCTAGTACATAATCTTGGAGAACCAGGTTCATTTCCCGATTAATGCATGGTCGACATAAAAAGGAGATGCTGTGGCTCAAAATTGTGAAATTTGATAGTACGGTATTGGTTTAACGTTTTCTATAATTGCAACGGTTTGAGATCCCAGGGTGCTAGAATTATCCCCTGGTGGGGTTCTGCAAAATGTCAGTATATAAACAGACACAGGCCTCTTGCATGTAGTAGACTAGACATGGGGCCTCATAGGCTGCACCACATACCTGACCAATCATAACTTTTCAGGCCACGTTAAAACTACTATCTTGAGAACAATTGCCTACCGCCATGTTATGGTACAGCTTCCAAAACCAAGAGCATAGGCTATGGTATGTGTTCCGCTTAGTTTAATCAAAATCCGTTTAAGAAACCTGCAATAACAACTTGTGGGCAATTCCACACACTTCATAGTTTTAAGAGTCTGTATTCTTACCTGCGATAAATGTTTCCCAGCTCGTCAATAGGACGTGTGGTATAACGCCTGCATTGTATTGACTGCGTTAAGTGTGGTACTATACTACAGAAGCCATGAATTCCGTTGTGCACACAAGTAATGGCAAGAAATGGAAGGACTAGCTAGTCATAAATAACATTTTAAAATTAGTAGTTTTATTGTATTTTTGCCTTCTTTCTGCTATTTTTCTAAGAGTTTCACTGAACCAGTGAACACTGTACCCACGTTAAGCCTGCTTTATATAGATAGTATTTTCACATCTAGTGAATAACTTAATTATTAGACATGACAAACATACACTCACAAAGGCAGCTAAGTCACTCTGGTGTGTTGTCCAAGTGCCATGCTAGCTTTCAATTCACCCTAGAAATAGCAGGTTTTAGAGTCTATTTCAAATCGAGCAGCATGCATTCACATTCTAGCATGGTATATTGCTTTTTTTTTTTTTTTTTTGCTCATTACAGATTAACTGCATTCTGACTAGTTGACAAATCAGTGCATATGACATGCAGCACTTAGGATGAGAGATGCATTGAGACACTGACTCGTATACACTCAGGAGTGGCCTTCTGTTATTGTCATTGTCCTAGAAGAACAATGTAATCCAAATAGGTACAGAAAATGTATTTTTTCAAAATGCATAGAGTAACTTATATCAATCATTAGGTAGCTTCTAACAATATAATACTTCCACACCTCAGCACTGAAAACTATTCTTAGCGTTTTGTTAAAAAAATGATCTCTACAGTACCAGTATAGCGGGTCTTGGAACAGCCTTAATCAAATAATAATAATGTTATTGGTTTTACGTTCCTTTAACTACTGCAGTTTTTAGAGATGCCAGGGTGCCAGAATTTCCAACCAAAAGGGTATCTTCAACATGCCAGAAAATCTGTAATACGACTCCCTCTCATTTATGCACCAACTGACTGAGCCAGGATTCAATCCTGCAACCTTGGGAACAGCAGGCGAAAACATTACCTCTGCGCCATGCGCCTAAATCAGGCAGCAAATCCCGTTGAATGAAAACAGGACTATTATGCAAAATTGAGATGTACCACATGGAGTTAAGTCTATAATGTTGCAATTTTTACTGTTTATAAATACTTTCAGGAATAAAAGGTTGGAACACATTTAAATTAATATAAACTGTACAGATATGATTTTGAAATTAAATTTCATTTCTCTATTTTATTGACTCTTCATATTACAATTTTTTTTCTTCTTATGTACGCATATGTATATGTACGTTCGTATACTGCAGCAATTCCACAAGAGAGGTCTCCCATTTCTTCAGGCTTGGTGTAGATCCTGCCCTGGAGGCAGATGCCATCGACAGGGTTGCTGGATGGAGGGGAGAGAATGTAATTGTTGTCAATATAATGGGGCTTATTATAAGCTTCCTTGACAAATTCCTCACCTGCCACTGTAAAGACAGAGATTAGCCAAATTAGGTGCTTAAAACATTTCAAAATTATGCAAGTCATAACATAACGAAACATTGTTATACATGCACCTCAACAAAAGTATGGAACACTGGCATTGAGAGTAGTCATACCATATTGTTGTTTCATTGGAGGAGCTTGGACATTGTGGTCATTTAGCCCCGTGTACTTGTGTGTGTAGGCCTATGTATAAGAAAAGTCTGATGGCTGTATTAGTGTGTATTTGTACTTCAGGTGAGGATTGGGAAGGAGGTGGCCATGACCTTAGGTTAGGAACCATCCCAGCCTTTGCATGGAGTCGAATTGGGAAACCACAGAAAACCACTTCCAGAATGTATGAAGAGGGAATCGAACCCGCCTCTTCTAACGAGGGAGTCAGCACAAGTTGCGATCGCAATTGCAAAATAGTTGTGGTTTGCATTTAAGAGTTTTACATCTACATTGAAAATAAGCGCACAATATTTGCCATGGACAATTACACTGCACCTTACAAGCATGCGCATGTTCAGTCACCGAGTTCAAAAAATGGATTGTTGGCAGCTATGGGCAAAGATTACGAGTATAAACATTAAATTCTGAACAGAGGGTATTCTATTCTTATCACAACTACAATAATTGTGGTGACCAAAGCCAAACTGCAGGGACGTAGTCACCGTATGTACAATTTCTAACGTCACGAGGACAATTGTTCCAAATTCTTGTTCCCGACACGAGGAAAGAGTTACGGTACTGAAGGCAGCCACTAGACTGTAGCTCGATATGACGACTTCAGACCAGAGAGGTTTAAATCACCGCCAGAACATATTTTTGATGTTCAAACGCAGTGTGATTTGAAAGACTGCTTAGTGCTGTTATTCTTGAAGTGAATGTGATAACTTTGATAAGCAACTCTGCTTCCGGCACTTTATGCTCTGTGGACATGTTCATCCTCCTAATGTGAATGTGACTTTTTCATACCTTGTGTCCTCGTTTCATCATCAGGGTTGTACAGTGCTGCTCCCTATATTAACGGTAGTTCACCCAGTGCCAACGTACGGCAGCGCCCGTAGCATGGTCGGGTATCTTGCGCATTCCGTGTAATGCCATATCTTTGACTTCATGAGCTCCTTGTCTTATATTATTGTATATTTTCCTCTTATGTTCCAGTTAGTTTTAAGATAATAAACGTCGTAATTAAGTAAATGTGGAATTCCCTTATGAGCTACCAGAGGGAATGTTTGCACACAACACATATTGGTCCTTCCGATTGCCGGATATAGGTGAACTACGTAACCATCTATGAAAATAGCTAACTTGGTTGAGTTAGAGAGCACAGAACTACACCAGTAAGTACAATCCGGTTCTACATTTCCTTTGCCCTATTCTTACCGGGTCATCATGGATAACAATCAAAAACGTGTATTGACAAAGAAAAGAGCAGTCATCAAATCTCGCGTGACTCGCCTGAGTACATTCGTGAATGAATTTGCTGGTGGTAATCTTAACGATATAAAGGTGAGGAAGCAATCATTGGCGAGTATAATGACATTCAGATACAATTGGAAATCGATGATGCTGAAAACGAATCACATGCTCTAGATAGAGTAACCTTTGATGATTTATGCTTGGACCTTAGATCATAAATCCAATAGATGGCTGATGACGTCACGTTGTTGAAACCAACATCTCGATCAGCTGACTAAAGGGAACTGCGGGTAGTTTAGAGCTCTGAAATACTACACGTGATGATAGAAATGGGTTATTTAAAGTGAGTTCAATTCATTACTAAGTCAGAATGGTGTATTACTGTGTCGCGTATGGATGTGAGGAGACGTTTAAAAAAGGATCGGACATTTCTTTCCATACGTATGTTAATTCATTGCTAAATAACCCTAAAATTCGTGACTTAATTACTTGCATTTCTTTAGCCTACGTTTCCTCTTAACTCCTAAACATGAAAGAAAAATAATTAAACATGGAAATGCTGAATTTATTATAAATTATTATAATTTACCCTATCCCTTACTCCACTGAAGGTATCAAGTATTTACATGTCCATATGGTAGGCTAGACGTTTTTCTTGGTGTTTTGTTGAGACTGCTAGTAAATGCATCTCTGAACATGATGATGATGATGATAATTGTTGTTTTAAGGGGCCTATCTCTGAACATAAAAATGCTTCATGTCCCTATGCTGGATTAAATGTAGTGTGGACTACACAATGATAAGATAGATAGATAGATTTTTATTAATTCCATTTGATCAAATACATGCATTCAATACATTTTTGATATAGGACACGTCAGAATTTACATCTATAAAATAAAAGAACTAACAGGTATATATTACTAATATTATAACTATTTAACTTATTATAATAGCAAATCTTAATAGATACAATCTTATTGCACAACTATTTACACCTCACTCTATTATCATAATATGAAAACTTAATTCTATAAATACAACAACATACAGCTAGGTATTACAATTAAATTAAATAAGTAAAATATAATTATAGATTTCATCGCTCCTATACGCTAAGATATTCAACTACTGAGTAAAAACAATGGCACTGCAGATAAGCTTTCAACATTCTATCAAAGGTTTTTATTTTTGGGGCCAGTTTTATATACTGGGGTAGTTTATTGTATAATTTAACTCCAGTGTGAAAAGTTCCTTTTTGATATATGCTTGTGTGTGTGTGTGTGTGTGAAATATGAATGTTTTGATTTTGTCTTGTGTTATGCCTATGAACATGTTTTAAGAAAAACGTCTTTATTCATTAAATTATTTTTAAATACATTATACTTTCAAAGATGTATATGCAGGGCAGTGGGAGAATCTTTAAATCTTTAAACAGAGGTCTACATGATTCTCTTGAGTTTACATTTGCCATAATTCTAATCGCCCTCTTTTGTATCCTAAACGTGCTTAGTACATCTGGCGACATACCCCAAAAAATGATCCCATATCTTAAGTATGAATGGAAATAAGCAAAATAAGTATTTCTTAATGTGTGCATGCTAGTGCAGGTTTTCAAAATACGTAACGCAAAGCACATCGAGTTCAGTTTAGTATTCAGATATTGTGTATGTTTATTCCATTTCAAGTCTTGTTGTATCCATAGTCCTAAAAACTTTGTTTCTGATTTATTTTCTATTTGATGACCATTTAATGTTATATTGGGTTTCGCAGGATTCCTATTCTGTATAATGTGGAAATTTAGATATACTGCTTTTTATAGTTTATTATGAGGCGATTATCTTGTGACCATTTGGTTAACTCTCCTGTAACGGAGTCAGCAGACTGCTGTATGACCTGTTTAGTTTCACCTTTTATTACGAGTATTGTATCGTCCGCAAACAAAATTTCCTTATGTGAATGAACGTTCTGTGTTATATCATTGATATATAGAAGAAAGAGTAGTGGGCCCAAAACCGATCCCTGGGGTACTCCAAATTCAATAATTCCCTCATTGGACAATGTTTCATTAAGTAATTTGGTTCCATCATCCTTGTGTCTCAAGCTTACTATTTGTTTACGATTTGTTAAGTAAGACTCTATCCATTTATTAACTAAACCTCTAATACCATATTGATTTAGTTTGGTAAGGAGGATTTTATGGTCAACAACATCAAATGCTTTCGATAAATCCAAGAATAGGCCAGTTACATGTTCCTTATTGTCAATTTATTTCAGTATACAATTACTACATTCGTAAATTGCTGTCTGTGTAGATTTTTCCGTTCTGAATCCATGTTGTGAGTTTGATAATATTTTATTTTTTTCTATGAAACTTATCAGTCTCTTATACATAATTTTTCCACAATTTATGCAATACCAGTTGGTAAGGTAATAGGACGATAGTTATCTAATGGGTGAGTTAGCCGTGGTCGTTACGGCATGACTGCTGGCAGTCGCTCACATCCGGGAGGCGAGGAGGTTCGAATCCCCCCGCCAGCAACCTTGAGGATGGTCTTCTGTGGTTTCCCATCTTCCTTCCAGGCAAATGCCGGGGTTGGACCCTAACTATAGGCCACAGCCGCTACCTTCCAACTCCTTGTCCTTCCATTCCCAACGATACTTGTAGCTCACCCATTGGGTGTCCGTCTCGAAGCAGCTACAAAACTGGCGAGCCGAACATGTCCTCGGACACTCCCGGCACTAAAAGCCATATGCTAAAAAAATTATCTAATTCATCTTTTGAATCGTTTTTGTGCACTGGAATTACATTTGATAACTTCAAAATATCCGGGTAAGTTCCTGAGAGAATTGAACTGTTTATTAAGTGCGTAAGTGGATTTATGATATTTTCTGCACATTTCTTTAAAATTGCATCAGGGATGCCATCAATGCCAGCACAGAATTTATGTTTTAGCTCTTTTATAACTATTCTTACCTCTTCACTTGTGACATTGTAACATGTTTTTTCTAGGGGGTTTTATGCCACTAACACAAGTTAGTTGGATTATATCATATTTGTTAAACGCGGCAATAATCCGGCCAAGTTAAATTATTTCAGTTTATTCAATTTCATATTTCATATTATTATTATTATTATTATTATTATTAATAATAATATTCATAACGTCATTTTTTGAGCTTTTAAAATTTGGAAGATTACAGATAGGATTTCTACTAGTAGAAATCCGTATCTATATTGGATGATTCCAATATAATATTGCACGGCAAATCATTTCATACGTAAAGTCGGGATTTTATTCATTAGGGGTAAGAGAGAGTGGTGTGTGACGCACTGGGTATTTCAATACAAGAATAGATTGGAGTACAATAAAATTACGAAATCCGAGGGAACACTTCAAAGCAAGAAAACGTGTATGATCTACGTCTTGCCCGGGTACGGAAATATAAATACGGGGAGGCAGCCTCATGGCGGGAATAGCCACGTGGGGTGACCAGCCAATCAAGAAGAAGAAGCAACGAAGCATGGGCATGGGGAGATACGTGACGCACGCGGATTGGTCGAAGCAGCAAGGCCGCGGTATTAACCTAGACCCTGGTGGGAGAAGATTGAAGATATAGTGGACGCGCGGTGTGAGTGAAGACATTCATTAAGCCATTACGCTTGGAGCAGTAAGGAGGTATCTTGTTCGTTAGTCCCAAGTGGGACAATTTTATTCACGCTGACTCCGCTGATCACATCAGATCATGAGTTCCACGCGTCTTGGAGTGTTTAGCCAGACGACGTGTTGTGGTTCATGGAATAGACTCCACCACAAGCTGTAACGATTACTTTTGATCAATGAGGAAGAATCTGAAGCCGTCAACACCAAGGCAGAGCATCCAACACTACGAGACTTCAAGCATGTGGAGACAATGTTTCCGTGGGTAAGCACAAGTAATCTACGACACACACTCTCTGTTTTTCATTCATTAAGCATAAATTTGGAAATAAGTTAAATTCACGTTATTCTCCCGACCGGCGTATTAAGTAATTTTGTTCGTGGCAATGTTTAAAGTAGTGTGCTCCGTTAACAGTGTTAATTTTATTCATGTTGCCATCATATTTTCTAAGTGTATTAAATTCAATTATTACCAAGTAGATTCTTTAATTCCAGTAGGTAGCAATAGTTATAATACCTCATCCTTCTCCACAATCAAATGTTGTCTGGGTTGATGATTCAATCATCCCACGGCCTAGTCATTAAGAGTCTCTCATATGTTCTACTCACGCTAGGGGTCGATATTAAATATATAAATTTAGCTTGGAACACAGTGTATCCAGCTTGGCGCCCAACATAGATCAAACTTAGCAGTAGTATTTTCTGGCGAATAGTCCGCCCAGGTAAAACACATTACATTTGTTCGCTCAACGTGGAGCTTAACAAATACCATTACATTTGTCGCTACCAACAGGGGGCGTTAGGAACCATTACATTTGTCGCTCAACGTGAGGGCAAAACCGTTACAATTGTCGCTCAACTAGAGGGGAAAAACGTTACAACATGATTTATAAATAATGAATCACTACATATATTTATTTTATTATTAGAATTTAGTGTATTTACCTGTGATTTATTTAATAATTTTTGTGGAATTTCCAGAAAATAGTCATTAAAAGTGTTTGCTATTTCCTCTGGATTATTAATCACTTTATTATTTCTGGTCAGTGTAATGTACCTTTGTATTTTAGCAGATTTTCCAGTTTCTTTCTTTATCACGGACCACATAGCCCTGTTTTTATTAGATGATTGGGAAATAAAATTATCATTATGCATTTTCTTTGCTAGTCCTATTACCTTATTTAATATGCTAGTGTATTTTTTGTAGTATAAATTGAATTCATGTGTTGTGTGGTATTGTTTATATAATTTATGTAGAAATTTCTTTCTTTGACATGAATTTATAATCCCTATTGTTATCCAATTGCTAGTTTTGTTATTTTGAACAGTTCTTCGTTTAATGGGGAATGCTATTTCAAAATAGTGTTTAGGGTACTGTTAAATGCATTAAATTTATCATTTACATTTTCTAGTTCATAAATTTCTGACCATGTTTCCTTATTTAATAAGTCATTGAAATATGTAACATTTGATTCAGTGAATGACCTGCACTTTCATTTTACTCCATTATCATTATTATTGATTGTTTCGGATACTTCAAAACTCAGTATTTGTCCATGGTGGTCACTAAAACCCGGACAATATACTTCTTTTGAATGGTGATATTTATCTGTATTTATAAAAAATTGATCAGGAGTGGTTTTACTAAATTTTGTTATTCTTGTTGGGGTATTTACTGTAGGTTTCAGTCCATAGGAAATTAGTAACTGTGTTAATAATTCACAATTTATATCAAATTTTAAGAAATCCACATTTACATCCCCACAAATTATTATATCGAAATTTACTTTGCTCATGTTATTGAGTAACAATTCTAATTTATCTATAAATAAGGGAAACTTTCCTGACGGGGAACGGTATACGCATACAATTATTAACTTAAACTGCTGTATTTTTACGGCAGAGAATTCAAAATCCTGTTCCATAATTAGATAATCATAAGCTGTTATCTGTTCATGATCTAAATTATTTCTTAAGAAGATGCAAGTACCACCATGGCTAATATTAGATCTAGAGTATTTACTAGCTTGTATAAACCCTGGGAATTGAATTAATTCGAGTTGTTCCTCTTTCAGCCAATGTTCTGAAATACATAGTGCTGAGATGCCTCTAAGTTCATTTTTAAGCATTAGATTTATGTAATATTTTTTTTTATAAAGAGACTGGACATTCTGGTGGTAAATTTAAAATTTGTTATTTTTGCAAGCTTGTGTTGGTGATTTATTTACATTATTATTATCATAATTGTTATTATTATTGTTGCTAGACAAATCCGAATTACCATTGTTGCACTCCGTTAAATTTGACTTCAAAAGATGTGAATGCCAAACCTCACGTTTGGCTTCTTCTACCAGTTTCCCTGCTTCCACTCTAATGATATTACTGTTGAATTATTCTTACCATTTGAATTTACAATTTTGCAGATTTCATCACTAAGATACTCTTTTCCTAATCTATTTAAGTGTAGGCCATGCCGAGTGTGGAACTTCCTGTCTAATTTACTTACATCTACAATTTGGACATTTGGAAAACTCTTACAAATTTTATGAATTTTTCCATTTGTAGCCTCTATTTCTACATATACACATGATTTGGGAATTAAATCGTATCTCTGCGGAATGTTTACAATAATGACATTTGTTTTTTGCATGGATGGCAATGTACCCTTTAAATCTTTAATTACCTTTTTACTCTCATTTCTATAGACGTCGTTTGCTCCAGCGATGATCACTGCGTAGTCCTTTGCAGTAAGGGACGCACACTCTCCTATCATCCCGTTCGTACCTCTGCAATTTGAGCTCCTGGCTTTACTGTCGAAGTGACCTCCATTTCTCTGCTTCTCTCCAATACGCTTGCTGCTACATCTCGCCCGTGGCTATCCGCAAATATCCGCATCTTCCTGGATTTTCTCTTTATCACTTTCTTCTTTTCTTCTTGAGGAAAGTCATCATTTTCTTCGACAAGCACTCCAAATGAATTTGAGAGGGGAATTTCAGTTACATGTACTCCATTTATAGTCCTAGGCTTATTCAATCTTACCTTACCAGCAATCACAGTCGACCAAGTTTCCTTGCTTTCCTCTCTGTTTCCTTTTAATTTATTCAACTCTTCCAATAACTTAGCAATATCTTCCTTTAGCAGCTTTATAAATTCGTCTTTTGAGGACAGTTCGTTTCTCAGGTTATGACATTCGCATGACGGTAGCGGTAGGCCTACATTACGACAATCGGTTTCACTTTTCTCCTCATTCAATTTTACCTGAGATCTTGCGATGATTTTATTTGCATTTTTTTTACTTTTATTTCGCACGACGAGCAAAAAACCGTTACGGTTACACTACCTGACGAGACACTAACACTGTTTACTGTGGTCATACTAGAGATCTAAGTTAGCCTAGATGTTTACACCAAATTACACTAAATTTATTTTAATTATTACTACCTAATAGAATTAATCTAATTACCTACCAAAAAAGAAGAAGCCTCCGTGGCTTAGGCGGCAGCACGCCGGCCTCTCACCGCTGGATCCGTGGTTCAAATCCCGGTCACTCCATGTGAGATCTGTGCTGGACAAAACGGAGGCAGACAGGTTTTTCTCCGGGTACTCCGGTTTTCCCTGTCAAAATTTCATTCCAGCAACACTCTCCACTATCATTTCATTTCATCTGTCATTCATTTAATCATTGCCCCAGAGGAGTGCGTCAGGCCTCGGCAGCCGGCACATTTCATATCCTCGCCGCTAGATGGGGGCTTCATTCATTCCATTCCTGACCCGGTCGGAGACTGGAAGCAGACTGTGGATTTTCATTACCTACCAATAAAGAAGAATGTGAAATACGTATATCTTCCAATCGGGTGAAGTCTCGTAAAAGCACCACTGCTCTACTTGGTTCAAACAGTGATTGAAGAAGTCACCGAATCCTTGGATACACGTTCCCACAACTTAGTTTAAGTTTATTAAATTATCAATAAGAATTTCTAAATACTATCAATATTCCGTATTACACTTGATCTAAGGAAAGTAACTTTATAGATTTTAAACCTCTGTTATAATATTTTACCACTTTTATCAAATATATACACTAGCTGCTATTTCACTACACTTTCACTGTGACGCCATCTTGCCACTTCTTGCAGTCGTCAATCATGTTCAGTGTCAAATTACAGGTTATGCTACAGATGTGACGGTGTAGTCTTCGATAATAAATATTAAACGAAAGTTATGGACAGTGCGTTTGGTTGAGGGAATTTTGAGATTCTTCTAGGATAGGCTACATTGCATCCCTAAATTAGTCAATTATTCGTAGAATTTCAAAATTCTGGGTTATTTTTGCAAAGGTTTCTATGATTCATTGAAAATGGAATTTAAAAACAGTTCATTGATTAAAATATTTTCCTATGTAGCAAATGTAATGCATAGTTGTTAAAAACCAACGCTTACTAAATCGATAGACTTCCTTATTTCCATTTGCCCATGTTGTTTTGTTCACTTTCATAAAATACTGAAGTGGAAGGGTAACGCTGAATAAGAGCTCATCGTACGATAAAATGTTCTTACGTACCGGTACAAAAATCAGCCAAAATACATTTTCTAATGATGAAAAAGAATTTGGGAAATGATGTAGTAAGTTAATAGAGTGAACTTGTTTGGAGCTGTCAGGCGTACAATCAAAAATGACCAGCTAGACAAACACAATTCTGTTCAAAAATCAGTAGGCCTAATTCAGATTTGGATTTGTTATTAAGTATTTACAAGGGGGGATCCTGGATGTATGAGTATTACGGAACACGACAGCCACTTTTTTTTATTCAAACACAATTCTGTTCAAAAATCAGTAGGCCTAATTCTCAGTGTTGGATTTGTTATTAATTATTTACAAGATGGGATCCTGGATGTATGAGTATTACGGAACATGACAGCCACTTTTTATACAAACACAATTCTGTTCAAAAATCAGTAGGCCAACTTCTCAGAGTTGGATTTGTTATTAATTATTTAAAAGATGGGATCCTGGATGTATGAGTATTACGGAACACGACAGCCACTTTTAACACCAAATACATTCTTAGGCTTTGCTACCTTCCGGTACGTGAAGAAACATGCGATGCCTTTCCCAATGCCGTATAAATTACGAAAATGTGTGTTTAAACCCTCATTAAAAATCATTTTCCTACATACTCCTATAACCTTCCATTACGAGGTCCTCTGTTTACCCTTTAATCAGCTGATCGAGATGTTGGTTTCACGTCACAGTACAGGCGCAGTGTGGCAATGCGCACTCTATTGCATTTATGCTCGAAGGCTTGGACATTAAGTCAAAAATGGAAACGCTATTGTGCCCCGAACATACACACCCACCTCCGCCTGTAAATAATGATAACATGAGCAATAGTTGTGCATTAAACTTCCAACTATTTCACTACCCAAGTTCAATGGCGCTCTACAAGATTTCATGCATTTCTATGACACCATTGTAGCGCTGTTCATCAATAATGAAACAATCACAGACATTCAAAGATACTATTATCTTCTATCATGCTTGTCTGGGAAACCACACCACCTCATTGAGAATTTACCAATTTCACATGATAACTTCAAGGTCGCCTGGGAATTGATTTGGAGTCGGTATCACAATCCCAGACTTATATCAGATCTCCACATCAAGGAATTGCTGTCACTCCCTAATGCAAAGCACGATTCTCCTAAGGAGCTGCGTTTGGTAATAAATCAACTTAGCAGCAACTTAAATGCCATAGAAGCTTTAAAAATCGAAACGCCCTTACATGACCTCATGCTGTCGCACTTAGTTTTGGAGATAATCAGTCTCAATCTCAGGAAGCAATAGGAGAACGGTACGTCAAATGAAACGCACGCCATCTTGAAGGACTTAATTCAATTCTTGGAAAACAATTGCCAAACTTTAGAAATAGTCACGTCCAATAAGTCAGCTGCTGTAACCCAAGATGAGGTCAAGCATGGTACAAGTTCAAGGGGACCACATCGAACTTTCGTCACCACGTCACCTTATTGTGTGCTATGTAAGACATCTCACAGTCTGCATAAATGCCCCAAATTTAAGTACATGGATGTAAATAGCCGGGTAGGTGTTGTGAGGGAACATAATCTTTGTTTCAATTGCTTGAGAAGTGACCATGTAGCCAATAATTGCAACTCAGGCAACTGCAGAACATGTAATAAGCGTCACCACACATTGTTACATATACACCAGAATATGAACAGTACTGCTACGCCGGTACTAAATGCATCCCAGCAGCAAGCATATTGTTCTGTCAGAAGCGCATGTCCTCACAATGAAGTATTGTTATCAACTGCCTATGTTAACATTAGGGATAGGAAAGGTCAAATGCATCAATGTCGAGCACTATTAGACAGTGGATCACAGATGAACTTCGTGTCTCGAGACTTAGTAGACCGTTTGGGTATCAAACTGAATCGCCATTCGATACCTATAAATGGTATCAGTAACACGCAAGTGACTCAATCCTCTTACTTCTGTCAACTTCAGATAGATTCGAGAGTTAGTACTTATAGTCGGCATATAGTATTTTCTGTCCTGCGTCAGATTACTGGTCCACTGCCTTCATCTAGAATAGATTACGAGGACTGGCAACTGCCCGTCAACATTCCATTAGCTGACCCGGATTCCTACCAGCCCAAAGAGATAGATCTATTGTTAGGTGCTACTATATTCTTTGAACTCTTAAGACCTGAACAACAATCTAGGGATGGTTACCCTACTCTTCAAAATACACAACTTGGTTGGGTGCTATCTGGATGCATCCCCTCTCACTCAGTTCAACAACGTAAGAATGGAACAACATCATTTTTGTCCACGGCTGAAACCTTGCACACACAGGTGGAACGTTTTTGGGAACAGGAAGAGCTTACGACTCGTAGCCATTCCAAGGAAGAAAGTCAATGCGAGGAACATTTTCAGAAATCCTTCACGCGCGATGAGTCAGGCAGGTTCATAGTGAGACTACCACTTCGGCAAGGAGTAGGAGAACTTGGTGACTCCTTTGACAATGCCAGGAGGAGCTTTGGCTTTATAGAGAGGGGAAATTGATTCGACAACCTGCCCTGAAGAACGAGTATATCAAATTCATGAACGATTATTTACAACTAGGACACATGGAACTTGTCGATCCTAGTGACCAGCAGAAACCTGCTTATTACATGCCTCAGCACGCGGTAATCAAGTCTACGAGCAGCACTACCAAGGTCAGAGTTGTCTACAATGCGTCGGCTAAAACTACTTCGTCGATCTCCCTGAATGACGTGATGTTGGTTGGGCCAACTGTTCAGCAGGATCTGTTCTCGATCGTGCTTTGCTTCCGTACACACAAGTATGCGCTAACAGCAGATATCGAGAAGATGTACCGACAGATCCAGATTCATTAAGCAGATCGAGACTTCCAGAGAATCTTATGGCGCAGTTCTCATAATCAACAACTGGATATGTACCGATTGACTACAGTAACCCATGGTACTTCAGCAGTACTTTGAGCTACCCGTTGTTTACTGCAGGTGGCACTCAATGGTCAAGACATATACCCTACAGCAGCCAAAGTTACCAAAAGAGACTTTTACGTTGATGATCTTTTGACAGGGTCAGATACCATTGAAGAAGCCATCCAATTATACAAAGACCTCACATCGCTCCTGAAAATCGGAGGATTTCCCATCCGTAAATGGCGATCCAACAATCCTGATATTTTGGAAGCCATCTCATCAACACTTCGCGAGAGCCAGGTCTCATGCAGTCTTCCCTTTGAAGATGGCGCCGAAAAAACTCTTGGTTTGTTGTGGCATGCGAGTCGTGACTCATTTCAATTCTCAGTGGAGGCCCTCAATTGCAATAATGTGACTTGGACAAAGAGATCAGTGTTGGCCAATGTAGCGTCCATTTATGATCCATTGGGACTCATAGGGCCTGTAATTGTTCAATGCAAGTTGTTTATACAAGTTCTTTGGCAACAACACCTGGATTGGGATGGCAAATTGCCCTCAGAACTTGGGACACAATGGAAACAGATACATCAGCAGCTCCCTAAACTAAATGAAATTCATGTACCACGGAGGGTAACAGCAGACAGCATGAATGCCAATGTTGAACCTCACGGGTTTGCGGATGCGTCAGAAAGAGCCTACGGTGCATGCGTTTATCTACGTTGCATCAACTCCAATGGAACAATCTCCGTTCATTTACTATGTTCAAAATCTAAAGTAGCCCCTTTGAGGAAAGTATCGCTTCCAAGACTGGAGTTGAATGGCGCACTACTTCTGAGCAGACTAATGGAAAGGGTGATTCAGGCTCTTAAGTTACATTCATGTCGACGATATTATTGGACAGACTCCACTGTTGTTCTAGCCTGGATTGCAGGCAATTCTTCAGCTTGGAAAACATATGTGGCCAACAGGGGTTTGGAAATTCACAAACTGACGTCTCAGAAAGATTGGAACCATGTCTCATCACAGGACAATCCAGCAGATATTATCTCCAGGGGAACTGAGCCACATCGACTTCGAAGCAATCGAGCATGGTGGGCGGGGCCCGTTTGGCTGATTACGGATCCTTCAACCTGGCCTGAACTTACCACTGTTCGACCAACCGAAATTCCTGAACAATGAGGAGTAAGAATGTGTTTCGTGGCGAGTAATCACAATGCAGATAACATTTTCATCCGTTTTTTCAGCTGGACTAAACTACACTGAGTAGTTGCTTACATTCTCAGTTTTTTTTTTCACAATCTAAAGCACGATGCAGCAGCAAGACGGCATAGACCTTTGACTACTGCCAAACTTCGCGATAGTCTGACAGCAATCATTCGCATCGTTTAGCATTGTTCGTACAGTCAGGAGATTCATAATTTACATAAAAAGAACGCAGTGTCACTTCAGAGCAATCTTCTCACTCTGCACCCTTTCCTAGATAATGACAATCTATTGAGGGTGGGCGGCAGGCTAGAGAATGCTGAAGCATCATTTGAACAAAAACATCCTTTGATACTGCCACCTAAACACCATGTCACGAAATTGCTTATTTGGAATGAACAC
This sequence comes from Meconema thalassinum, assembly GCA_946902985.2. NCBI lineage: Eukaryota > Metazoa > Arthropoda > Insecta > Orthoptera > Tettigoniidae > Meconema > Meconema thalassinum. Next base: position 349,574,753 of record OX336390.1, read on the forward strand.
ATACGACTTCTGCACGCAGGAAGCCAACTTAGCTTCGTTGCGGCAACGGTGGTGGATAACCAATGGCCGATCTGCTATCAGGCAGGTGATTCGCAGTTGTGTAACATGCTTCCGAGCGAAGACCAATGACACCAGTCAACTCATGGGACAATTGCCTAAGCCTAGAGTGACCCCTAGCAAGCCATTCTCTCATTGTGGTGTGGACTATGGAGGTCCGCTGCATGTGAAATATGGAAATCCACGAAGTAAAACTCAGAAGAAATGCTACATAGCATTGTTTGTGTGCATGGCGACCAAGGCAGTACACATTGAGGCCGTCAGTGATCTATCCACGGAGGCGTTTATTGCCTCCTTAAGAAGATTCATTTCAAGACATGGCCGTTGCAGTCACATGTACAGTGACAATGACACGTTCTTTACCGGAGCAAGAAGGAAATTAGATGAATTGTCACGCTTCATCTGGACAGAAGATCATCAAACGAACGTATTGAACTTCATAGCTGAAGAAGGAATTCGTTGGCATCACATACCTCCTCACTCCCCTCATTTTGGCGGAATGTGGAAAGCAGGTATAAAATAAGTGAAGACCCACCTGAAGAAGGTTGCCGGTAACACTGTGCTAACCTTTGAAGAAATAACCACACTGCTCACACAAATTGAAGCATGTTTAAATTCGAGACCAATCGTCGCAATACCCAACAGTCCTGATGAATACGCTTTCCTCACCCTTGGTCATTTCTTGACTGGCGAGCGTTTAGTCTCTTTCCCTGAACCTGATTGTCACTTAGCGCCATCAGCACGGCTGTCAAGATGGCAATTGGTCAAGCGGTGCCGACGACTCATCTGGAAACGATGATCAACTGATTACTTGGGCCAGCTCCAGCAGCGTTCCAAGTGGCTTCAGAATCAACCCAACCTCAAAGCAGGAAGGCTGGTACTTCTGAAAGAAGATATTATTCCCCCCCCCCTCACGTGGCCAACCGGAATAATTGAAGAGCTTCATCCTGGGATTGATGGTTTGGTGCGTGTAGTAACTGTGCGGACAAGCAAAGGGTCATATAAAAGGCCAGTGACAAGGATCAGTCTTTTCCCTGACGAGCTCATTTAAAGGACTACCTCTGTACTGTGTTCCTTTTTGTTTCTTATATTTGTATGTGTACCGTTTCTGTTGTTAGTTGCTAGAGACTTGCGTTGGAGAAGTGTGTCTATGAATTGCTACCAATTTTGTAATTTGTTTGACAAATTAGGTGGGCGGCATGTACGGTGCTGCTCCCTATATTAACGGTAGTTCACCCAGTGCCCACGTACGGCAGCGCCCGTAGCACGGTCGGGTATCTTGCGCATTCCGTGTAATGCCACATCTTTGACTTCATGAGCTCCTTGTCTTATATTATTGTATATTGTCCTCTTATGTTCCAGTTAGTTTTAAGATAATAAACGTCGTAATTAAGTACATGTGGAATTCCCTTATGAGCTACCAGAGAGAATGTTTGCACGCAACAAGGGTGATATTACGTATTTAAATTAGCAACCCCGGTCACTACTGAACCTCATATATGTGCTAAAGTTCGTAAATATATGATGTTATTTATTGCTATGTTAAAGACGGCTGCCATGTTTCGACAGTGCTTGCATCTCGTTCAACTGTCATCAAGACTCACTCTAGCGGCACGCACCGAGACGGACACATTGTTGCCCACATGTGGGAAACAAAATCACTGTTGATTTAAAAAATCATCGGGACGCGTTAGGCTGAAAGCATTGTCAAAACTCATTGATCTGGCCGCGTTAGGCCGTAACCATTTTCAAGAACCATTGGATTGGACAACACGAAGGTTACAATGGTTACGTGCAGGTGCGGCCTGGCCGCGCGCAGCTAGCGGGGCACGGTTGACACAAACCATTGGTCTGTGCGCGTTAGGCTGTCACCATTGTCATAAACCAATGGATTGGACAAAACGGAGGTCAGGTGTAGGTGTGGCCTGGGCCACGAGCAGCTAGCGGGGCAAGATTGACACAAAACCATTGGTCTGTGCGCGTTAGGCTGTAACCATTGTCAAAAACCATTGGATTGGACAAAACAAAGGTTAGAATGTCAGGTGTAGCCTTGGCCGCGCGCAGCTAGCGGGGCACGGTCGACACAAAACCATTGGACTGTGCGCGTTAGGCTGTAGCCTAACCATTGGACTGGATATAATGAAGGTTAGATTAGAAGGTCAGGTGTAGGTGTGGCCTTGACCGCGCACAGCTAGCGGGGCACGGTTGACACAAAACCATTGGTCTGTGCGCGTTAGGCTGTAACCATTGTCAAAAAACATTGGATTGGACAAAACGATTGTTAGAAGGTCAGGTGTAGGTGTGGCCTTGGACGCGCCTAGCTAGCGGGGCACGGATGACACAAAACCATTGAACTGGGCGCGTTAGGCTGTAACCATTGTCAAAATCACAGTTGTGTGAAAAAATATACACATATTTATTACAGCGGAGCGATATAGGCCTACTGCATAGTAATTACAGAGCAGATAACAAAAAACACTAATTTCAACCGTGGAAAAAAATAGTCATTACAGAGAAGCAAAATATTGCACACATTAGCCTAATTAGAGCGGTGAACTGAGTGCTGGGCACGAATGATGCGCACTAGAGACTGAACTGGGCGCTTCTTTGTGTTACATAGTACCGTAAGGGCGAGGTTGGCAGTATTGTTTTGATGACAGGCCAGCGGATCAGTGGGGCTAACGAAGAGACACGAATACTCATGACCGTAACCGATGATTGATTTGGACTAATGGCGGCCACAGTTGTAATTTTGGTTATATAAGTCGTGATTCTATTTGGGATGGTAGGGTGGGTCACAGACGGCGGAGGAGGAAACATCCATTAAGACATTGTTCCCTGATTTATTTCTCATCGCTTCATAAGGTATTTTGGCTAATTCATGTGTTATAGAGAATGTTATCGCTCGTTCTATCTTCATTCAGCGCTACCATAATACTAAGCTACTGAAAAGATCTTACAGCAAGGATAAGAGATGGAGGTGACGAATATGTTTCTCCACAAGTAGAATGTGGAGCCAGTTTGTAGAGATTGAAGTAGGCCTACATGGAATTCCTCATTCAACTAGATACAAACACTTATAACAAGACTCACGCACTCGCAGGAGTAACCAACTGTTATTTTATGGGGAGGAATATCGAACTAATAACTGCAGGAATAGGGGCAGATGACCTCGTAGTTCCGCCCTCTAAAACTACAATAACTTTACTATCTGCAGCAGTGGCAAGCTGGACAAACGTACTTTGCATGCTGATGACCACAACGTGTTGCATCCAATTGCCAGACGTTAAATGCAGCTAGCATAAATACAGTAATTAATTGGTCCTTGCTATAAAAACAAACTAATTGCCTAACCCAGTTTATTTATTATTATTATTATTCAGAGATCACATATTCTTACCTATCTTGCAATTTTATATGGGTGCTGACTGTTCAAATTTGCCAAATCACATCACACCCGTGAGAAACAAAATCCGTTTTGAAAAAGAAGTTTCAGTTTTTCTTTTCACGTAATACTCCGTCATCGACCCTAGAAAATAAAAAGGAAAACATTATGAATAAATGTTTGAAAGGCCATGGAAAGTTTGGTTAACCTCGCAGGTTATTGAACATTTCTGACAAACACATTTCATTCAACATTGCAAGTATTTTAAAAAACAATCTCCGCTATTGTAAAAGATACATACAATTAAATATAAGTATCCCTCCTTGTATCGTCTGAAATACACAATTGATCATGTCAGGTGAGAATACCGAAGTTCTGTTAAAATGGCGACATCACAGAGCCTGCACTGAGTGAACGAACCGAGTCTGCACCTTCGAAAATGTCGCTATGTACACTCGCACCCTGCTCGTACACTTGCACTCGATCGTATTTGGAACACCACTCGCTGACGTCACTTCCGAGTGAGAGTGAGCAAGAGTGTACACTTTGGCTATTTGGCAAACAGCCAGAAAAACACGGCCATTAAATATGATGTCACCGAACCCACTAAATTGTCTCTAAGAACAGCAATGACAGCCGTAACTTATGGGTTGGAATTATTTTGGGAATACCTAACTCTATCCGACCTCAGAGTTGTAGAAAATGTCAAGCCGAGATTCTTGAAAATAACTTTGAGAATCTCAAAATTTTTCACCCTCCAGGCTAACAAATGAACTAGCCGGAGATACTTGTCTTGAAGATTTAAGAATTAGACTACAATTGCCTTCTACAAGCCAAGAACAGGAATTCCTGAGGATGAGACAAAGAAAGCGAGCGGAAATCGAACTAGAACTTGTAATATATGTACTCTTTGTATATTCATATGTGTAAGTTGGTACTTGTGTGAGCTCGTGTGTGAATACATGCTATTGGCCCGTGACGCAATCCCCCCCCCCCCCCCTTCCCCTTGCCCTGGCTGTAGAGGTGTTCTGCCGATCTTTCTAGAAGTCACTATACTTGACTGTGGACTTCACTTCCTTGACGATGTGTCTTGTATCGCCTGGTCTAGCCGTGGCCACCGAGAGAGGTCATAGCGGTGCGCTGTGACGTCACGGCCCGTCGATTCATTCCTCACAGTCTCCCGAACTCAAAGACTGTCACACCACTTGATATAGTGTTACTACCATACTATTCTGTAAAATATTTTAACAATTATTGAATGAACGAGTACCTGCACAGCACTTATAACTGTCTGAAACCTTTACGATTATGGATATCATTCGCTAAGCCTCGTCGTAGAGGAATATTTTTGACATATTTGGAAACGGAATAATCTAGTATGAACTTACGTTCGACTGAAAATAATAATTCTAACTATAGAACTGGTCAGCTTGAAACGCCGCTTTTTATTTATTTCTTAATAAGAGTAATTCGAATATATACTTCACAGCGTGATGGTTGGAATATTGCCAGTCGGAGATAAACTTTAAAATTTGAAAGTTGTTAATTTTTTCGTATTTGTCTACTTTTTTAAATGGCTTGTGGACATATTTTAAATCAGTGTGTTCCTTGTGCTATTAGCGCTATCCACTACAGACTGCTATAATATGTCTGTGCAACAGAAATGACAGACCGAAGGAAGCCATTTGCCAGTATATAAACTTTTTGTTGTAACACTTCAGTCTGTCAACACGAATGGGCGGGGTTACAATGTAGGCTACGGTATATAATATAAAATAAAATAGAAATAATAAGTAAATAAACAATTCTGAAAAATCTTGAATTTCTCACTTGATATATGACATAGGTTTGAACGAGATGGGGACATACTTATTCACTCGATGACTCTTTCTACATTCGGTACTATGAAACAAAACCTGTACATTGCACTTTAATTTGTGTTTGCGAATTAATTTTCTAACAACGGTAATATTGTGTACATATGATCATATAATCTTCATTGCATCGACATCCTAAACTGAGTGCACAAAACAGGGTTAAAACATTTTAAATTACTCATGATGCAATAATTTTCTTTAGAGATGAAATGATTGGTGATAGTACCCCACTTATCATAGTACATATATTTTTGAGTTTTATTTGTATTTTTAATAATTAACAAAATTTAGCGCTAGAACATGCATCGGCAGACCAACTTCGGCAATGATCCTAAAATCAGTGACAATATTTTATATTATTACTAGCAGGTTCCCGCGGCTTCGCTCGCGTCATAGCCTTGTCATATTGTTATTCAATTAAATGTAGGTTTAACCCCGTTCACACCCCTTTAGAACTTAAATATCCAAAATTCCCTCCTTAGTAGACGTTTTCGACACACAACAAACATATCCCCAAAATATCATTCTTCTAACTTTAATTGTTTAGGTTGGTCGATGAGAGTGAATATCCAAAAATCCTTCCTTAGTGGACGTTTTTCTTCCAGAATGTCACCCCTCCCCATGGGCTCCTTAAATTGGATCTATGAAAAAACGGTCGAACACCTATTTATTTAATTATTTATTTATTCATTATTAAGCTGATTGTTTTCCTCTGAGTTTCAAACTCCTCGCCTATGTCGATTAAGAGATGCACGCTCCGTTAGGTATCCTTCAACGCCCACTTATCACCCTTTTCACTCAAAATATACACCACATCGAAAAACCATTAGACATGTGTCAGCTTATTTTTAATGATTGGCTTATATGCCAAGTATCACATCCCCAAATGAAACCACTCGTGAGATATTGTTTTTGAATGAAATATACGTTTACCCCCTTAACACCCCTTTAGAACCTGAATATCATAAATCTTTCCTTAGTGGACGTTTTCGACATTCAACGAACATATCCAAAAAAAATCATCTTTCTAACTCCAATAATTTTGGCTGGGCGATGATGAGTGAGTGAGTCAATCAGGACATTTTCTTTCATTTATTTTTGAGAATTTCACCCCTCCCCATGAACCCCTTAAATGTGGTTTATGAAAAAAAAACTGTTAAACACCTATTTACTTATTTATTAAGCTGATTTTTTCCGCTGAATTTCAAACTTCTCGCTAATGTCGCTTAAATATGCACGCTCCGTTAAGAATCCTTCAACCCCAATTTTCACCCCTTTCACCTCATAATATACACCATATCGATAAACCCTTAGACATATGTTTGCTTATTTTTATTAATTAATTTATATGCCTAATATAACATCCCCAAATGAAACAACTCGTGAGATATTGTTAATCAATGAAATGCAAGTTTTACCCCCTTAACACCCCTTCAGAACATGAATATCCAAAAATCCATCCTTAGTGGACGTTTTCGACATACAACGAACATATCCCCCAAATGTTTTAAGTTTCTATCTGCAATATGTTTGGCTGGGGGATGATGAGTGAATATCCAAAAATCCTTCCTTAGTGGACTTCCTTCCCCAGAATTTCACCCCTCCCGATGGGCCCCTTAAATTGCATTTATGAAACAATGGTCGACCACCTATTTACTTATTTTTCAAGCTGATTTTCCCCCCTGAGTTTCGTACTTGATGCCTCTATCTTTTAAGATATACTTGCTCCGTTAGGATTCCTTCAACCCCCACTTTTCACACATACACCTCATAATATACACTACATCCAAAAACCCTCAGACATGAGTCTTGTTATTCTTAATGATGAGTTTATATGCCGAGTATCGCATCCCCTAAGGAAACCAATCGGGAGATATTGTTATTCAATTAAATGCAGGTCCACCCCCTTAACACCCCTTTAGAACCTGAATATGCAAAAATCCTTCCTTGGTGAACGTTTTCGACATACAACGAACATAACCCCAAAATGTCATGTTTCTAGCATCAATACTTTTGGCTGGGCGATGATGAGTGAGTGAGTAAGTCAGGACATTTTCTGTCATTTATTTTTCAGAATTTCACCCCTCTCGTGAACCCCTTAAATTGGATTTATGGAAAAAAAACGGTCGAACACCTATTTACTTATTTTTAAGATGTTCTTCCCCCCTGAGTTTGATAAGTGAGTGAGTTAATCAGTTAGAACACTTTCTTTCCTGTTTTTCCCCAGAATTTCACCCCTATCCAAGGGCCATATAGTTGGATTTATGAAAAAACGGTCAAACACCTATTTACTTATATTTTAAGCTGTTTTTTCGCTGAATTTCAAACTTCTCGCCTGTGTCGTTTAAGAGATACACGCTCCGTTAAGAATCCTTCAATATCCAATTTTCACCCCCTTTCACCTCATAATATACACCACATCGATAAACCCTTAGACATAATTATGTCTGCTTATTTTTAATGATTAGTTTATTTGCCGAATATTACATCCTCAAAGAAACAACTCGTGAGATATCGTTATTCAATGAAATGCACGTTTACCCCCCTTAACACCTCTTCAGAAACCGAATAAACAAAAATCCTTCCTTAGTTTACGTTTTCGACAAACAGCGAACATATTCCCAAATTTTTATGTTTCCAACTTCAATAGTTTTTGCTGGGCGATGATGAGTGAGTGAGTCAGTCAGGTCATTTTCTTTCAATTATTTTTACCAGAAATTTACCCTTCCCCATGGGCCCCTTAAATTTGATTTATGAAGAAACGCTCGAACACCGATTTACTTATTTTTAAGCTGATTTTTCCCCGCTGAGTTTAAAACTACTCGCCCATGTCGTTTAAGAGATACACGCTCCGATAGGAATCCTTCAACCCCCAATTTTCACCCCTTTCACCTTATAATATACACCACATCGAAAAACCCTTACACACATGTCTGCTTATTTTTAATGATTAGTTTATATGCCGAGTATCACATGCCCCAATGAAACCAATCGGGAGATATTGTTATTCAATAAAATGCAGGTTTAAACCCCTTAAGACCCCTTTAGAACCTGAATATCCGAAAATACTCTCTTGGTGTACAGTTTTGACGTACAACGAACAACGAACATATCCCCAAAATCTCATGTTTCTAACTTCAATAATTTTGGCTGGGCGATATTGAGTGAGTGAGTGAGTGAGGACATTTTCTTTCATTTTTCTTCCAGAATTTCACCCCTCCCCATGATCCCCTTAAATTTGATTAATGAAAAAAAAAAATGTCGAACACTTATTTACTTATTTTTAAGCAGTTTTCTTTCCCTGAGTTTGAGGAGTGAGTGAGTCAGTCAATCAGTTAGGACACTTTCTTTCCTGTCCCCCCCCCCCGCCCCCCAGAATTTCACCCCTCCCCATGGGCCCCTTAAATTGGATTTATGAAAAAAAGAACGGTCGAACTCCTATTTATTTATCTTTTAAGCTGATTTTTTTCCGCTGAGTTTCAAACTCGTCGCCTATGTCGTTTAAGAGATACACGCTCCGTTAGTAATCCTTCAACCCCCACTTTTCACCCCTTTCACCTCATAATATACACCACATCGAAAAACCCTCAGACACGTGTCTTCTTATTTTTAATGATGTGTTTATATGCCGAGTATCACATCCCCCAATGAAACCAATCGTGAGTTATTGTTATTCAATGAAATTCAGGTTTAACCCCCTTAAGACCCCTTAAGAACCTGAATATCAGAAAATCCTCACTTAGTGGACGCTTTTGGCATACAATGATCATTTCCCCAAAATGTCTTGTTTCTAGCTTCAATAATTTTTTTGGGCGATGGTGAGTGTGTCAGGACTTTTTATTTCAATTTTCTTTTTTCAGAATTTCACCCCTCCCCATGAACCCCTTAAATTGGGCTTATGAAAAAAAACTGTCGAACACCTATTTACTTATCTTCAAGCCGTTTTTCCCCCTGAGTTTGACGAGTGAGTCTGTCAGTCAATCACTTAGGACACTTTCTTTCGTGTTTTTTCCCCCCAGAATTTCACCCCTCCCCATGGGCCCCTTAAATCGGATTTATGAAAAAACAGTCAAACACCTATTTACTTATTTTTTAAGCTGATTTTTTCCCGCTGAGTTTCAAACTCCTCGCTTATGTCGTTTAAGAGATACACGCTCCGTTAGGAATCCTTCAACCCCCACTTTTCACCCCTTTCACCTCAAAATATACACCCCATCGAAAAACCCTCAGACACGTGTCTTCTTATTTTTAATGGTGAGTTTATATGCCGAGTATCACATCCCTCAATGAAACCAAGCCGGAGATATTGTTATTCAATGAAATGCAGGTATACCCCCTTAACACCCTTTTAGAACCTGAATATCCAAAAATCCTTCCTTAGTGGGCGTTCTTGACTTACAACGAACATATCCCCAAAATTTCATGTTTCTAACTTTAATAGTTTTGGCTGGGCGATGATGAGTCAGTCAGTCAGGACACTTGTTTTTATATAAGAGATATTACATTAAAGGCTATTGTAATATTATTATTATTCTCCCCTTTTTCAGTGAATATTAATATAAGAAAGGAAGATTGTAGTTTAACGTTGTAGTTTCTCGTGATCATGAGCCAGGGGACCTCCTATTTTACGTGGAATCCGAACCACAGGACATGGCATTTCACTTCGAAATTCTCACATGCATTCAGTGGGAATCGAACCCGGTCCGCATTGGTGAGACGCAGACAGCTTGACCGCTGAGCCACCACGCCCCTTTTGAATAATAATATATTATACTATATTACGTTATATTATATTATTAATATTATTCTCCCATTTATCAGTGTATAATATTAATACTGTATTACATTATACTAAATTACCGGTATATTATAATATTAATATTATTCCCATCTTTGTTGGTGAATAATTTGTGGTTCCGGTACCTACAGTATTTGTAACATCTGCAAGCCAATCTAGATAAGGCAATGCTCGTCGGCTATATAAAAACAAACACGTTAATTTTCTTCATAAATTGACAGATTCTGTTCAGTTTAGTTAACATTTTGCTTTCAATAATCAATAATTTTACCGTATTTTCATGTATGAATTATAAATTAACTTATCATTTGTGGGGTCAAAATTATACTATTGTTCTCAAATATAAAATATTGAAAAACAATTTACAATTGTGTTGTATACTGACAAATAAGAATTGGGGGTACCCTGATGAATACCAAGTTATAGTTTACAGTCTGTCAACACACTTTTGCCAAATTAGATTATTACCCATAGCACAATGTTATTGGTTTTACGTCCCTTTTAACAACTGCGGCTTTTAGAGACGCCGGGGTGCCGGATTTTTGCCCCGAAGGAGATCTTTAACGTGCCAGGTAATATACTGGCATGGCTCCCTCGCATTTGCGCATCCTCAATTGCCAGGTGACTGCACCAGGATTCGATCCTGCAACCTTGGGAACAGCAGGCGAGAATGTTACCGTTGAGCCATGGAGCAATTTACATTAGGCTAGGTAACTAAATACCGTATATATATACTTTCGTGAAATAAATTACATGTAGTCTATACGGTAAATATTATTCACTGATAAAGGGGAGAATATTATTAATATTATAATATAATGTAATATAATATAATAAAGTATAAGTGGCAGATGAACTCGGAGTTCCGCCCCTTAAAACAACAATAACTAACTGACTTTAATAATAAAGTATAATACAAATCCAAATCACTACCTCGAATCCATTTCTGCCGAAGTTCAGATTCCTGTACGAAGGAAAACAGTGTCACTTTCGGTCCATTCCTATAGTTGCTGTTGGAGTTCGGCACAAAACAACTGTGTGGTATTATCTCACAACTATTCCACTACACAAACTACTACTCAGAATATTCCACTATTTATTTAATCGTATGGTGATACAATACAGAATACAAATAAGACAAAATTAAACTTTAAAGTCCTTCCTTTTCAACCATTCGGTTAGACTAGGTGTGAGATCAAACAAGTCGTCAGGAATTCCAGGGTATGAATGAAGAGGACAGCGTAGGACCAGGTGTTCAATCGTCTGTTCTTCTAAGTTACATTCACACATTGGTGAACTGATCCAGCCCCACTTGTACCTGAAATAATTACAACACCCATGTCCAGTCCTCAACCTGTTGATACGGCACCAGAGGTTCCTTGGTAGGTCAAAACCATTTGGCTTCTTTGTGGGATCAAGATGGTGGGCACTTGTTCCCAATGTTTTTGTTGACCACTCATGCTTCCAGCTTTCCTTTATGTCAAATCCATCCGCGATGAGTTGCCTTGCAGTGACACTTGCCGGTCTTCTGGATTGCAATCGTTGTTGTGACGGATGGCAGAATTCCTGATGCAGTGGCAAAGAGGGTGATGCAAAGATTTTCTTAGCCTCCCTCAGTAGAGCTTGCTTCCGCCTTAAGTGAGGTGGAGGGATGTGGCTCAGCACGGGTAACCAGTGACATGGAGTTGATTTGATGGTACCAGTAATGCAACGCATTGTATCGTTCAGTTTCGTGTCTATCTTCTTCACATGTACGCTTTCCAACCAGACAGGCGCACAGTACTCAGCAGCTGAGTAAACAAGACTGATGCCAGTTAAACGTAGACAGTCAGCAGAGGCTCCCCAGGAGGTACCACTGAGCTTATGCAGTATGTTGTTTCTTGCGGCGACTTTGTGAGAGAGCTTGGTGATGTGCTCTTTGTAGCTCAGGGTTCTATCTAAAGTGACTCCGAGATATTTTGGGAAAGGATTGTACCTCAGCTCTTGTCCATTGAACAGGACTCTAGGTTTGTAGTTTGCGACACGATTCGCTAGATGGAAACAAGAGACTTCAGTTTTTGTTGTGCTTGGGATCAATCTCCAGGTTTTAAAGAAAGTTGACATCTTCTCCAGGTCCTCCGTAATGATTTGTTCGCCATCTTCAAAGTTATTGCTCTGAGCTACCAGCGCGATATCATCAGCATAGATGAACTTACTTGATGTTGTAGTTGGTAAATCATGGATGTACAAATTGAATAGCAGTGGGGCTAAAACAGATCCCTGTGGTAGGCCGTTATTTAGTTTTCGTTTGCGGCTTTTAGTGTTTCCTAGGAACACTTCAAATTGCCTTTCACTAAGCATGCTAGATATTAGATCCACAATTTCTCGGCTTGGTACAACTTGCAATAGTTTGTAGATCAGTCCTTGTCGCCAAACAGTATCATACGCAGCTGTCAAGTCGATGAAAACAGCTGTTGATTTCCGTTTACCTTGAAAACCTGCTTCAATGTGTGTAGTTAGGGCAAGAACTTTATCAGTGCAGCTGCGTCCGTGTCTGAAGCCAGCTTGTTCAGGAGGGATAACAGCCTCAATGAGCGGTGCTATTCTGGTTAGAAGGATTCGTTCAAAAAGTTTTAATATGCAACTGAGCAGTGCTATTGGACGATAGCTTTCGGGGCTGTCTTCAGGTTTGCCAGGTTTGAGAATGGCTATAACATTTGACAGTTTGAATTGTCTGGGCAGTCTGTTCTCTTTGAGAATGTAAGTGAAGAGAGAAGTGAGCCAGCATATACAATACGGACCCATGTTCTTAATGAACTCATTATAGATCTTGTCGGGACCAGCAGCCTTGCCGATTTTCAGTTGTTTGATTGCACTTTCTACTTCCGCTGTGGAGAAGGGATTGGAAAGCGGTTCGTTTCTTGGGGCACTGTGCTTGAGGTTAGAGAGGTTACATTTTACCACTCTGGTATGATTCTTGTCTCTCTTTGCCCTTGAGAGGTCTACGATCCTGTTGGCAATAATGTCAGGACTCAGTTTAGTATGCGGCTTTTTGGGGTGTTGCTTGCCAGTTAGCCCGTTCAAGACTCGCCAGGCTTTCCTACTTGACTTTGCGAAGTTCATTTCTTCGAGTGTTGCTTCCCATTTCTCTCGTCTATTCTTGTTTAAAGAGTGGAGTAGCTGTGAACCCACTGTTTGATTTCCAGAACTTTGGTATTCTTGGTATAAAGCCTCACTTTCTTCATTCCAGCCAGGCACATATTGCTTTCTGTAACCCCTAGGAATGTTTGACTTAGCAGCTTTGATAACTAGTTTCACAAATTCATCGTAGTTGTTTGCTGTCGGCTGTAGATTCTCCGCAACTAAGCTGGAGTCAAGGTCTTTTGAGAATCCATCCCAATTAGCTCGTCGAAAGTTCCATCTGGGTAAGGGCATTGAGTTTACAAGGGGAATTTTCAAACCAATTTCCACCATAACAGGTCGATGTTGACTGTTTGGGAAGTTGGACAGAACAGTACGAGTGGTGTTGAGTGGTTGGTCTAACTGATCTTTAGACACGAATGTCAAGTCTGGGTTGTAATCCTTATCCCAGCGTGCAGAGTGGAAGGTTCCCTTGTCTTTTACATCAAAGACCAGGTGCATATTTGTAGTTTCTGCCCACTGAACTAGTTTCTCCCCATTCACATCCACGGTATCATACCGCCAGTTTGTGTGATGGCTGTTGAAGTCTCCAGTGTATATACAAGGGTGGTCAAAAGCTGGCAGTACTGTAGGAGCCCAATTCACACACGGAGGCTTGTACAGATTGACAATTTTTAAATCATTTATCTGAATTGCTATTGTATAGATGTAGTCAACTTCTGTTGAATCAATTACTTGCACTCCGTTTAAACTTGACTTCACATAAGTGGCTATTCCATATTGTGGATGGTGGATAGCTTTGACCAGTGTGTAACCGGGTATTCGTCCTCTGCGCTGGAGATCCTGTTCGTCTTTGGTATGGATTTCTTGAATGTTAACAAGATCAATGTTAAGGTCATTCAGTTGTTTCTGTAGATACTCACATTTGGCAGAACTTATGCCTTCAATATTAAGTTGCATAGTACGGACTAGGTGTTTCTCATCTATAGTTTGATGGTCCTGAAAAGAACCGTTACTTGATATGTTTCTGGGCATATTGTAAGTCACCTTTAACGCTGTTGCTCGTTTAGCACCACCCAGGGGTCACGTGTAGGGCAATTTAAGGTAGTACCTACGGACGTACTGCAGTATAACGCAAATATTGGTAACCCAAACTCACCACACGAGCAATGTCGAACAAAGAAGACTTACACTGCTCCACTGACCACCCAAATGCCTGGCGCAGGGCGAATAAACCGTTAGCAGAGGGTGAAGGGAGAGAAATTACGAAAATAGCTGGATCCACGCTGCGTGACGACACAACGCACCCTCAGTGCATTAGTGCCGTAAGTCCAAAAAGAGTGGATTTTGATATATTTACATACAAGTCTTCGTGAGAATGCTATCTATTCAATGCATTACCGTAGTAATAATAATTCTGTATAATCTCCTTAGATGGCAGGCTAATACAGTAATACAACTAGCCATTTTGATATAATTTTCCAGTGCATTAGTGTATTAACAGAGATACTACAGTAATGCTCCAGGCTACTGCTGCAGAATTCTTGAACCAGTAAAGCATTAACGCATATATTACCTCCAGACGGCAATGTTTTGATTACTACTATTGCAATAAGTGTAGAGCATGTATTGTAATAATGAGTGTTGATGTATATCTGCTGACAACATGGCGCCCAAGAATAGTAATGTTATATGTACCTCATGTAAAGTTTCGCTGAAGGAGAATGAAAATTTCGTACAATGTGACGGAAAGTGTGGTGAAATGTTTCATCTAAACTGTGCTCGTGTGACGAACGCCGTTTTTAAAGCGATGCTTCCAAATCCGGGCGAAATTCTGTGGCATTGTAAACAATGCAAACATAACCCTAATTCAATCAAAACAGCTACATCTAGTTTTTAGCCGACTAAGGTCAAACCGGACACCGCAAGCTTATGTAAAGCGGTTAACAATATGCAACAAGAACTAAAAGATGTTTGTAGCTCTCTGGAGTATCAATCAAAAAATTTTATGAACTCTTGGAGCAAAATATCACACTAAAAACTTGCATTTACCAACTCACTCTACAGGTAAACAACACTATAGTTGAGAATGGCTTGCTTAAAGAACAAAATGGGCATCTTAAAAGGCAAGTTAATGACTTGGAGCAATACTCTAAGAATTACAATTTTGAAATCGCCGGGATACCAGTCTCCGAACAGGAGAATGTGTATAATATTGTGGCTCAAGTGGCCGGTGCAGTTGGTGTTGAAATCGAAACTGATAGGGACATTGAATATTGCCACCGACTTCCAGCCTTTACAGATAAGGATGGCAAGCAGAAAACGCCCCTCAGAGTAGAAAAATTTTATTCCCGCCAAACTAAAGACATGATCATGAGCAAGAAACGAAAACATGGGAAACTTCTTTGCACAGATGTCAAGATCAAGGGAGATTTGACAGTGTATGTAAATGAACATTTAACCAAAGACAACCAAAACATATATTGACTTGCCAGGAATTCTAATCGGACAATGAATTATAAATTCGCATGGACCAGGAACAGGAAGATCTTCATGAGGAAAAATGAAAACAGACCGATTCTACAAATCAAGACTGCAGCTGACCTACCAACAGTTCATGGCAATCAAGGAAACTGAAGATATTTTTGCCTGAGCCAAGTGATCAATCAATATTTTATGAAATTTTGTTTTGAAGTGAGTGAAAAGTAATTATGGAAGTACCCTGAAATAAAACAACCACGGTATAAAATCAAATAACGAAGTAGACCTTAATTTTCAAGATATTACTTCAAAGATTGTAAACAGTACTCAAGACTTGAACAAATTAATTAGCTTTACTGCAGGAATTAAAATCATGCACCTAGATATATGTGGCATGATAACAAATTTTGAAAGTATGCTAGGTTTGCTCGATCAACTTGATCATAAACCAGATGTCATTATACCAAAAAATATCTACATAGGAAAGTGTATTTCTCCTTAATCCATAGCCACTTACAATATTTGAATACAATTTGGATAAAATGCTCAAATTGCCTAAAAAAGGAAATTGAGGTAATTCAGAATAGAGCCATAAGAAATATTTATAACAACCCTTTTTTTAACACCAACCAAACACCTTTATATTACGAGTAAAATTCAACCAGTAGCCCTAAATGCAGAAATCAAATCAAATGTCCTGATGTACCAAATTCTACACAAAGATATCCACACAAATTTAAACTTCACTAAACAATCTGATTTACAAGTTTACAAAACTAGACATGCAGATGACATATCCCTTTTCCATATCAATTCCAAACAATATGGCAGTAATAGCATTAAGTATAGAGCCTTTGTAAAGTTCAATAGACTACCAGAACATATAAAAATTGCACCTAGCCTACCAATCTTTAAAAGGAGGCTAAACAGTCTATGTGGAATGATTATAAAATGTCAGTTGGAAGAAATTCCTAAATCCGAGAAGACAAAAGAAGACTACATTGTGTACAAAAACTTAAGAAAGCTACAAAATGTTGTATATATTTTCATACTGAAAACTTTGTAAACTAAACATTGAATTGTAATTTGTCGCCAACAAGATAAAGCTGTACGATTCCTTTGTATAGATGAAGATTGAAGATTTTTTATTAATTCCATTTGATCAAATACATGCATTCAATACATTTTTGATATAGGACACGTCAGAATTTACATGCATAAAATAAAAGAACTAACAGGTATATATTACTAAGATTAAAACTATTTATAACTTATTATAATAGCAAATCTTAATAGATACAATCTTATTGCACAACTATTTACACCTCACTCTATTATCATAATATGAAAACTTAATTCTATAAATACAACAACATACAGCTAGGTATTAAAATTAAATTAAAAAAGTAAAATATAGTTATAGATTCCATCACTCCTATACGCTAAAATATTCAACTACTGAGTAAAAACAATGGCACTGCAGATAAGCTTTCAACATTCTATCAAAGGTTTTTATATTTGGGGCCAGTTTTATATACTGGGGTAGTTTATTGTATAATTTAACTCCAGTGTGAAAAGTTCCTTTTTGATATATGCTTGTGTGTGTGTGTGAAATATGAATGTTTTGATTTTGTCTTGTGTTATGCCTATGAACATCATTGTTTGTTTTAAGAAAAACATCTTTATTCATTAAATTCTTTTTAAAAAACATAATACTTTCAAAGATATATATGCAGGGCAGTGGGAGAATGTTTAAATCTTTAAACAGAGGTCTACATGATTCTCTAGAGTGTACATTTACCATAATTCTAATCGCTCTCTTTTGTATCCTAAACGTGCTTAGTACATCTGGCGACATACCCCAAAATATGATCCCATATCTTAAGTATGAATGGAAATAAGCAAAATAAGTATTTCTTAATGTGTGCAAGCTGGTGCAGGTTTTCAAAATACGTAACGCAAAGCACATCGAGTTCAGTTTAGTATTCAGATATTGTATATGTTTATTCCATTTCAAGTCTTGTTGTATCCATAGTCCTAAAAACTTTGTTTCTGATTTATTTTCTATTTGATGACCATTTAATGTTATATTGGGCATCGCAGGATTCCTATTCTGTATAGTGTGGAAATTTAGACATACTGTCTTTTTATAGTTTATTATGAGGCGATTATCTTGTGACCATTTGGTTAACTCTCCTGTAACGGAGTCAGCAGACTGCTGTATGACCTGTTTAGTTTCACCTTTTATTACGAGTGTTGTATCGTCCGCAAACAAAATTTCCTTATGTGAATGAACGTTCTGTGTTATATCATTGATATATAGAAGAAAGAGTAGTGGGCCCAAAACCGATCCCTGGGGTACTCCAAATTCAATAATTCCCTCATTGGACAATGTTTCATTAAGTAATTTGGTTCCATCATCCTTGTGTCTCAAGCTTACTATTTGTTTACGCCTTGTTAAGTAAGACTCTATCCATTTATTAGCTAGACCTCTAACACCATATTGATTTAGTTTGGTAAGGAGGATTTTATGGTCAACTACATCAAATGCTTTCGATAAATCCAAGAATAGGCCAGTTACATGTTCCTTATTGTCAATTAATTTCAGTATACTATTACTACATTCGTAAATTGCTGTCTGTGTAGATTTTTCCGTTCTAAATCCATGTTGTGAGTTTGATAATATTTTATTTTTTTCTATGAAACTTATCAGTCTCTTATACATAATTTTTTCCACAATTTTTGCAATACCAGTTGGTAAGGTAATAGGACGATAGTTATCTAATTCATCTTTTGAACCATTTTTGTGCACTGGAATTACTTTTGATAACTTCAAAATATCCGGGTAAGTTCCTGAGAGAATTGAACTGTTTATTAAGTGCGTAAGTGGATTTATTATATTTTCTGCACATTTCTTTAAAATTGCATCAGGGATGCCATCAATGCCAGCACAGAATTTATTTTTTAGCTCTTTTATAACTATTCTTACCTCTTCACTTGTGACATGATTTATAAATAAAGAATCACTGCATATATTTATTTTATTATTAGAATTTAGTGTATTTACCTGTGATTTATTTAATAATTTTTGTGGAATTTCCAGAAAATAGTCATTAAAAGTGTTTGCTATTTCCTCTGGATTATTAATCACTTTATTATTTCTGGTCAGTGTAATGTTCCTTTGTATTTTAGCAGATTTTCCAGTTTCTTTCTTTATTACAGACCACATAGCCCTGTTTTTATTAGATGATTGGGAAATAAAATTATCATTATGCATTTTCTTTGCTAGTCTTATTACCTTATTTAATATGCTAGTGTATTTTTTGTAGTATAAATTGAATTCAGGTGTTGTGTGGTATTGTTTATATAATTTGTGTAGAAATTTCTTTCTTTGACATGAATTTATAATCCCTGTTGTTATCCAATTGCTAGTTTTGTTATTTTGAACAGTTCTTCGTTTAAAGGGGAATGCTATTTCAAAATAGTGTTTTAGGGTACTGTTAAATGCATTAAATTTATCATTTACATTTTCTAGTTCATAAATTTCTGACCATGTTTCCTTATTTAATAAGTCATTGAAATATGTAACATTTGATTCAGTGAATGACCTGCACTTTGATTTTACTCCATTATCATTATTATTGATTACTTCGGATACTTCAAAACTCAGTATTTGTCCATGGTGGTCACTAAAACCCGGACAATAGACTTCTATTGAATGGTGATATTTATCTGTATTTATAAAAATTTGATCAGGAGTGGTTTTACTAAATTTTGTTATTCTTGTTGGTGTATTTACTGTAGGTTTCAGTCCATAGGAAATTAGTAACTGGTTTAATAATTCACAATTTCTATCAAGTTTTAAGAAATCCACATTTACATCCCCACAAATTATTATATCGAAATTTACTTTGCTCATGTTATTGAGTAACAATTCTAGTTTATCTATAAATAGAGGAAACTTTCCTGACGGAGAACGGTATACGCATACAATTATTAACTTAACTTATATGAGTCCTCGACTCGTTACGGGATTAAAAAAATACATTATTATTATTATTATTATACTGTCTGAAACTCAGCTCTTTGAGGATATACCATTTGCTATTTTAGGATATAATTAATACTTCATACCACCTAAAAATTGTACCCATGACAGCATAAAGATATATGTGCATGAAAACCTCATACAAAATATTACAATATCTACTGTAAAAACACTGAAATCTGCAAATGCTAGCCTACTCACCTTCAGATATAATAAAGAAAGTTACTTGGTACTTGCTATATACAGATCACCCTCCACAAGCCCAAAGAAATGCATAGAAGAACTAGGAAATACTCTCCAGCACTCGCCTACAGCTACACACAGTATATTAATAGGAGATATAAATATTGATATTTTAAATCCTACAAGGCAATATGCCCAAAATATTAAAAATGAGTATTTAAATGTATTACATGCAAATGGATTCATTTCGTACATAAACTCACCAACTAGAATAACCCCAAAATCCAGAACATGTATCGATCACATATATGTTAAGTCCCACAGAAACAGCAACTTTGACCCTTTTGTTCTGCATACTAGTATCACAGATAACAGTACTATATTTCTCATACAAAATAAATCTCAAAAATACACTCCACAAACAGGAGAAAATACTTTGAACAATGTAAGGATAAATTATGAAACTCTAAAAAACTCCTTAACTAAGGAAACTTGGGAATCTATCATAACTGAACATGATGCTAACAAAGCAGCTGATAGTTTCATTAAGTTACTGACTCAATACATCTCTGAACACTCTACTACCATAAATAACATAAGATCAAAATTTTAAAAAATTACTCCTTGGATCACAACTGGAATTTTAACTTCTATTAGAATAAGAGATAAATTACATCAGAAAATTGTTAAAAAAAAAGGGAGAGGTCTTCAAACAGTGATGAGGTCCCAGAAACTGTTAATAAACATAAATTGTACAGAAACTGGATAAACAGGCTTGTTAAAATAGCAAAAGAAAGGTACTATTCCAAACAAATTATGTCAAACTCCAATAATTCTAAAGTCCTTTGGAAACGTATTAATGATTTTACATGTAGGAAGGGAAATAAATCTTCAGCTGTTGACAGCATATTTATCAGAGACTCACAAGGAACATCCCAACCAGCTGCCATTGCAAACAAATTTGTCGACTATTTTAGTAACATAGGTTTAGAACTTTCTGAAAAAAAAAGTAATACAAGAAAGGAACCTGACAACACAAATGTACGTGATAGCACTGCAAAATCTCAACCTCAGTCTATCTTTTTATACCCATACCAAAATCAGAAATAACAAACCACATAGCTGCTCTAGAAGATTACTCAGCAAATGGCTATGATAATATCTCTAGTAAAACAATTAAGATAATTAGTTCAGAAATTCTACAACCACTGCACCATATTTTTAATTTATCACTAACGAAAGGACAATTTCCAGACTCATTCAAAATTGCCATCATAATCCCAGTCCATAAATCAGATGATAAAAGAGAGTTAAATAACTATAGACCAATTTCCCTCACAACCCACCTCTCTAAGCTACTAGAGAAATGCATCAAAACCAGAGTACTTAACTATCTGAGTAAGTTCAACATACTGTCACCAAATCAGTTTGGTTTTAGACCAAACACTAGTACTCAAGATGCAATATTCTCCCTTACTGATTATTTGTATAAAGCCATTGATAGTTCTAAAAGAACAATTTCTGTGTTCCTGGATTTAAGAAAGGCTTTTGACACCGTAGACCACAATATACTCATTAGAAAACTTGAAAAGGAAGGTATTCGTGGTACTCCTCAAGAACTAATAAAAAGCTTTCTTTTTAACAGAATACAAAAGTTACGAATCAAAGATACTCTAAGTAGTGCTGAAGTAAAAATTAGAATTCCCCAAGAAACAGTTTTAGGTCCTATTCTTTTTCTGTTATATATTAACGATTTGTGTGAGCTGAACTGTAATGCGATGATTACATCATACGCTGATGACACTGTCATCACAGTCACAGGAACAACTTGGGAGGACACTTTTAATAGAACTCAAGAAACCCTTGCTACAGTCCAAAAATGGCTAAGAAACCACCTCCTTACATTAAATGAAACCAAAACACAATACATATGCTTCTCACACAACAAAGCATTACAACCTACAGACAATTTAACACTAAAGATCCACACACCAATTGGTAACAATGGCGAAAGATGCAACTGCTATACCCTACACAAGTAAATGAATGCTACATATTTAGGGATTATTATAGATAGTCATTTAAAATGGAACATGCATGCATCAAAGTTGGCCAATAAACTCCAAAAGTTAATTTATATATTTTACAGAATCAGAAATATCCTTTCAGTAAAAATCTTAAGAACTGTATATTTTGCCTTAGTCCAGTCACAACTACAATATGGAATAAATGGTTGGGGTGGAATACTTGATTCACATTTGGCTCAGGTAAATATCTGCCAGAATTTCATTCAAAAAGTTATGTACAAAAGGCCACCAAATTTTCCAACATGTGAACTGTATCAACAAAGCATGTTGCTTAACATACGACAGTTATTTGTTCAGTCAACAATCATATTTATACATAAAAATATGAAGCTCTTCTCTAATGGACAAAAACTTGAAATGTGCACTAGACTTCAAGAGAGAACTTGAATAAATATCCCTCGTCGAAACACACTACTTGGCCAAAGGAATTTAAGTTGTCTTAGCACTAGGATATACAATATATTGCCAGTAAATGTGACAAATAACACCCTGAATATATTGAAGAAAAGGCTTTTATATGGCTCCTTAATAACTTTGATAGAGTAAATGAACTTATAAATTTTCACCAACATATTTAACCAACTCAGTCACAAATAAGTAATGTATCATCTTCTTTTATTTTAGTATCCTTATAATTAATGCTTTTACTATAAACTTTTCTTATTATTATCAGTCAAATACCATGTTGCAAATAAATTAAGAAATTGTGTTCATGAAGCCCACGCACAAGTTTATCTTATGATATGTACATGTTTTCTTTCAGTGAATAAAAATGTGTGCTCGTAAAAAAAAGAGAGAAAATGAGTCGTAAGTTTTCAAATGCCCTTTCAAGGGGGGAACTGATGGTATCACTAGTAAACCTAGAGGTTTGCAAGAGGAATAATGTTATTACTTCGAATATGCCTGCTATCGTGGTGGCTGCAAGAGAAGAAGAAAATATGTGTCACATAAACACAATCCAATGAATATAACAGCCCCCAGTCTTTTCAGTTTTTATCATTTACTGATATGAACATATTATTTATAATATGTTCATTATCTTCTAGCCTTGAAAGTGTATGAAACAA
This sequence comes from Meconema thalassinum, assembly GCA_946902985.2. Taxonomy (NCBI): domain Eukaryota; kingdom Metazoa; phylum Arthropoda; class Insecta; order Orthoptera; family Tettigoniidae; genus Meconema; species Meconema thalassinum. Next base: position 349,597,856 of record OX336390.1, read on the forward strand.
TATGCTATTCTGATATCAAGTCTTGGCGCTAACAGCAAAATAATATGAAGTACCGTAGTACTATTTTCAATTAATAGTAATAATAATAAATAACTATATTACTATTATTACATTAAAAATGGTACGAAGTCCAAATACCCAGCTACCTTTAACGTAGTGTGTAGGCAAAACAGTGAAAATGAAGGCAATTGATACTGTGCTTATTGGTTTTAGAGACACATTTCTGCAAGTGAAATTCCTTGTTATGTCTTCAAACGAACATCGAATGAGGTGCTGCAATCAGACGAATTGAGATAATGCGAAGAAGAGGTGGTCGTTTTATACACACCTAGTGATGCAATCATTTCAGTTGTTCCAGGCGGTCACCGTGGTCACAATGGGCCACCGTTATAAAACTGGCTAAAAAAACTGGAAAACCGTGTGTCGTAAAGGAAATGGAAACAAAAAGTTCCGTAGATCTTGAGAAGCTGTCAAAGCATTTCGGAAAAATTTCAACATTAATGAAAATGGGGATAAAGAGTTGATAAATGATTTCAAAGTAGTTTAGTTTGAAAAGTGTTCGCCCTTCACAATGTAATACAAGACAGATTATCATCAGGAAGCTTACCAGAAGCTAAATTTGAGAGGGAAAATACGTGGCAGAGCATCTGAGAAGAAGTCTGATCTGGAGCCTGCATACATAGAGCCTCCAAAAATTTCAAAATGCAAGAAGGATGACCTGATTTCTCTCTGCACAGCCATCTTGATCCCTACTATGTACCATGATTTCTATTACAATGCAAATGCTTAAAGGTTGTGGCATTGTAGTCTATTGTAATGTATGGCAAAAAGAACAAGTAGTTCTGTGAAGAACTATACAGCCTATTTTCATATATCCTACTTAAGTTCATTGCCTCTATCAACGTACAGAATTTTAGTTTGATTGCTGTAATAGATTCGTAGATATTAAGAACCGTCAAAATATTTCTATTAGATGACGATTTTTGCGTTGGTTCATTATTCAAACGTTCACATCATCGCATGATTAATACACAAGTAATAGAAACTTAATTTTAAAATTGCGCACAACCTCCACCTTGAGGTTATATGAATATTTGAACTAAATTAGATGCCAGTGCATTACAATGTGTATAAACATTTACTGTACCAAATTTTACTGCGCTCAGATGGTTAAATCGCGAGAAAAGTCTATTAAAATGTTCCACATTCGCTTGGCCACCATGTTCATTTTGTATGTTACAGGTTGTTGGAAGTCTCATTGGTGAACTTCTATTAGTAGCCTTTATCACCGTACAAAATTTCAGGGTGATATCAGCAATAAATTCGGTGATAAAGAATGCCGGTAAAATATTTCGCACAGCCGCCATGTTGGATTGGTGAGACGTAATAAAATTTAAAGGGCACGGTCGGGGTCGGCCGTAATAGTACTATGACCTTACCGAGTTTAATTGAAATAGCTCCAGCTGTTGAGAATTATTAGGGGGGGGACTAAAACACACTCAAACACCCATACGCTCACACACACACACACACACACACACACACACACACACACACACACACGGGAAAAGAGAATGTACCTGTAGCATTTCAGACATTCTGTATATGACTTAGTGCATTACTGTCATAACTCAAAACCAGTTACTTAATTTGTTAAAAAGGGGGACATTTCACTTGATTTTCCACATCATATGTTAAAAATTAATTTTAAGAACTTGAATATGGAAATGTTAACAAGCGCAGGAAGGTTAGAAGTATTTCTTTTCGTCCTTTGCATCTTCAAAGTCAATTTCCTCAAAACAAGCAATTTTGAGTTGATACACTAATGCACTGAGGGTACGACAAGCATTTCGTTACTCAGTGAACTGACCTTGTCTCGCGGTGACCACGGTTTATCGTGCGGGCCAGTAGCGGCTCGTGAATTTTACCGAGGGGGGACTCAACCATATAAAATACGCATATTTCAATAGCCTATAATTCTATTTACCTCACAAAAGCTCTCATTTGTAGTGGAACTCCATTCTTCTGCACTTGTCAGTATCACTAATGAACTTCTCTATCACTTTATTGTTAAAGTTAGGAATTTCTTTCACCATTTGTTTCTCAATTGACAGCATCCCTAAAGCTGTTAATCTGTCCTCCCCCATAGAATTACGTAGATATGATTTTATCAACTTCAGGGTCGAAAAACATCTTTCAGTTTCACATGTTGTCATTGGCATTGTCACTAATATTTTAATGCCTTTGTTATTTCCTTAAAAACAGTAGTATCTAGTCCAAATGAAATAAGGAAATCAAGAGTTTTTAAACACCCGGATATGTTGCCATTTGGAGAGAACTCTGGCCGTGAGTAGAAAACACCCAATTCGTGTACGAAATCATCTCTGTCAATTACAGGAAAAGCATCACAAAAACGGTTTACATCTTCAACAGGCAGCCGTTTCCTGTAGTCTTCATAGTTTTCAAGCAGGTACAATTTGGCTCCTGAAAGATGATTTCTGAACTCAAATCTATCTTTCACCTCAGCGAGCATGTAATCACATATTTCTCTTGCAGCGGCATTTAAATCTTGTGCGGAGCTTCCACATCGCTTTTTTGGTAATGGCTCTTGTGTTGTCTGGATTGAACTCGGCAAACTGTGTCTGATATTCGGCAATGAAGACTCAAAACAATGCAGTGCATGTTGTATTTTTGCAACGTCTGTTTCGACCTTTTGCAACTGAGCATATAAAATGTCCTTTGAGGCATCACTTTATTGAAGAAATTCAACCAGAATAAGAAGGTATCATCATTCAGCCACTTAATAAATCCAGCAGTTTGTGACACTGTTTCAGCGGTATGAGGTTTTGTCGCCTCAGATTGAATGTTTTCAAAGCACTGCAGAATTGAGTCGTTATTCTCAAAAACTGTCCTTACCAACCTCGAACGAAAATTCCACCTGGTCTCGCACACTCTTGGTATTCTTACGCTGCATACGTCATCGAGTGCGGCTGTTCTTTCTGGAGAATTCGAGAAGAAAACTGACATTCCTTTGAGATTAACAACAAAAACTTTTACACTGGAAACACTCGATGACGCCTTTTCCAGGAGCCTGTTCAACTGATGTGCATAGCAGTAAATGTAATGCGCACTTTTATAGACATTTTTTACTATGACATTGACACCACCTAAATGTCCTCGAAATACTGCAGCGCCATCATATGTTTGTGCAATCAATTTTTCGGGATGGTCTTGTAATAAAAGTTGTAATTCTTGTAAAATACATTTTGATAAACCTACTGCAGTATGGTTTTCTGCATTGAAAAATCCCCAGAAACGCTCGTGTACCGTTCCGTTCAATTCGTATCGAAACACAATCACTGTCTGGGTCCGAGTCGATACATCTGTAGTATCATCAACCATACAGGCTAAGAATGATGACTGCCTGATTTCGTTTGTTATGAAAACTCTACAAACTTGAAACATACATTCCCGGAGCTCGTTTTGAATTGTTTTTGAAGTACCCTTAAAAACTTTTGCATTTTCAAAATGTGTACGTAACAGTGGATCAAGATTCTTGCTGTATTCTATTAACTCCAAAAATACCCCTTTATTATGCGAGGAAGCCGATTCTTCGTAGCCATGAAGAGGCAGATTACACGCACCACACAATTTCAGAATATCAATTATTTTTGACAGAACCTCCCTATTTTTTGTAACCAATTCATTATGAGCACGAATAGCCTCCATATGCGCACTACTTAAACTTTCGGCAGAGAAGTTGGAAACTGACAGTATTATTCTGATATCTAGTTGATTTCTCATGTTTCTTTATTTTCGCATGTAGGTGCTTCAAATTATTTACTCCTTCTTTTGTCCAATTGTCATCACCTCCATACAGTAAACACACAAAGCAGAAGAAAGAGTTACTGTCCTCACACCCACGCATCCAAAAACATTTATCATATACGGACGCATCAAATTTACGTGTAAACGCGCCACGGGCCCTACACACAGCTTGAACTTGCGTTATATTCAATACTGGCACTGGACGACCACTGTTCTTTAAGTCAACTTTCTCAGGTAAGCTCAATGAGCTAAACACAGTTTCTTTAAGTTCCCGCACTTTCATGTTGGTACTAATACAATCCTTGCGCTCCTTGCCTGTAGTTAGCTCGGCTTGAGACTCACGCACACTGAGTCCACTTCCTTCCTGGCGTACCGGGATAGGGGTTGGAGAGGGGATACATGGAGGAATTCGTTGTCATAGCAACGTAAATTAACAAGCGGGTGATTTTTACTGAGTCCAAACGAGTTCAGGAGACATCTTCCGGCGAGAAGAGGAACTTGGTTGCGATGGCAAATCATTGAGTGCTCCCTAGCGGCAAGCAGAAAGAACATTGCGATTGCAGGAGGCAGTGGAGGGGCGGCGTCCTTGAGTCCATTAGCACGGGCCGCCTCTGGTGCGGGCTGTAGTATTACAGAATATGGTCCACTCTACTCATTTATTCCCCTTGTGGAAAAGACGTCTTGAACGTCACAGTGGCGACGAGGGCATTGGCTTTAGGTCTGAGTTTGTGCGTTTGTCGTACTAAGTTGTAATGTGGCTTGCTAGCGCCGTGTAGCTATTGTACTTCTTATGCTCCGAGCAGGGATGGATGATCAAGTCGTTTTCAATATGTATGACGTCCTTTTATTTATCAAATACCGGGTGAGTTAGCCGTGGACGTTACGGCATGACTGCTGGCAGTCGCTCACATCCGGGAGGTGAGGAGGTTCGAATCCCCCCGCCGGCAACCTTGAAGATGGTCTTCTGTGGTTTCCCATCTTCCTTCCAGGCAAATGCCGGGGTTGGTCCCTAACTATAGGCCACAGCCGCTACCTTCCAACTCCTCGTCCTTATTGTGGTGTTTGAAGCCATATTTTCAGTGTTGCCTTAGTAAAGAAGAGTTTAGTGCTTTTCAGTCGGTCAACACGAATGTACCCTAAAGAGATGGGTTATGCCCTAATCCTGAAATAAATTACATGAGATTAATAAAACACTAGGATGACCAGTTTCGATCGTCAAGCGATCATCATCAGATCCATTACACTTAGGCTACAAAATCTATGTTTGAAATACAGGTGAAAATATTTACAATATGTACAATTATTTAGTTGCAGTATTGGTACTGCATACACTGACAGTTGCAGTACCAATACTGCAACTAAATAATTGTACATATTGTAAATATTTTCACCTGTATTTCAAACAAAGATTTTGTAGCCTAAGTGTAATGGATCTGATGATGATCGCTTGACGATCGAAACTGGTCATCCTAGTGTTTTATTAATCTCATGTAATTTATTTCAGGATTAGGGCATAACCCATCTCTTTTGGGTACATTCGTGTTGACCGACTGAAAAGCACTAAACTCTTGTCCTCGTCCTTACATTCCCACTTCCTCCCCAACGGTACTTGTAGCTCTCCCATTGGGTGTCCGTCTCGAAGCAGCTACAAAAACTGGCGAGCAGAACATGTCCTCGGACACTCCCGGCACTAAAAGCCATACGCTAAAAAAAATTATCAAATTAAACAGCAAGTATCATCAAAAAGGCGCATGACAAACAAAGAAATAATACAATAATGGTTTACACTCTCAGTTACAAACTTCTTCTATTATTATGAACATTTTGTAAACTTAAGGTGTGCTTCCATACAACATATAATCTCATTCAAATACAAGTTGAAAAATACATATTAGATAAGTCGACAACATCATACCTTTTGACTCTATTGCATAGCGCATGTTTATGAGTTATCAGAAACTTCCCTACATTCAATATAGATACAATTTTGATGGCTGATGGCTTCAGATGTCACAGACAATATCTTACACATACATTCCGCCATTAGTTGTACATCTCCTTCTGGTTTAAATCAATTGCCAACTTATAACAGTAAAATACATTTTTGAACACATTGTTACCAACTTAGATTTACATTAGAGGTTATAGTCAGTTGTAAACATAATCAAAATTTCAACAGTAGCACGTGTTTTTACGTCCGCCATTACGCTGTTACTGTCGGGGGAAGATGACGTGTTTTATATTACTACCATTTTCGAATTTGGTGAAATTCCGATTATGTTGGCAATTATAGGCAATATCGGTGAATTTGATGCGGCTGAAGAACAGTGGGAGTCCTATATAGAAAGATTTGAACTCTTTTTCCACTGTAATAAAATTTGTGAGGAACTCAAGGTCAGCACCCTTTTGACCGTTGTGGGCGTGAAAACTTTCAAGTTATTTCGTGATCTGTGTACACCAGACAGTGCACACCTTCTGTTATTACCGAAAATTTTAAGTTTAGCCTTCGGAATCATTTGGAACATGAGACTATTGCGCAGTATGTAGCGAGTCTGAAACATTTATCGACTCACTGCGATTTTGGTACAAATCTTAACGATTGTCTCCGTGATCATTTAGTCAGTGGGATACGCAGCGAATCTACCAAGCAGACACTGTTGGGTGAACATTCCTTACCATTCGAGAGGGCGGTCTCCATTATTTCGTCCATAGAAGCAGCTGAGAAGACTGCTGCGTCTCTCATGCCTAGCGGTGGGGACAAGCTACACCGCATGACGTCACAATCTCCCTGTTCCTGGCGGTCCGGTACGCAATTTTTTTTATTTCAGCCCCAGCCTACCCACATCCCACATAGGTATTTCCGAGCTTCTTATTGGCTCTTCTGTCGTGCCATTCTCCTGGTTCCTAATTGAGACGGTAGGTGGTGGCAGGGTAGATGGAGGAAAGTTAACGAGTGAGGTGTGGACAATTTTCGATGTTGATGCATTATTAATTTAAAAGAGGCATGAAACTAACTTTATGTCAAGTTTGAAACATTCCACACAGCAAATGAATGCGTTCTAATCAACATTTAAGGTCTAACTGAAATCATTCGACATTTTACCACATGGATTAAGATTCATGATAGATAGATAGATTTTATTAATTTCATTTGATAAAATACATGTATACAATACATTTTTTATATAAGACATGTCAGAATTTACATCTATAAAATAAAAGTACTAACAGGTATATAATACTAATACTATAACTATTTATAACTTATTATAATAACAGATCTTAAGAAATACAATCTTATTGGACAACTATTTACACCTTACTCTATTATCATGAAAACTTAATTCTATAAATACTACAACTTACAGCTAGGTAGCCTATTACAATTAAAATAGAAAAGAAAAAAGGAATAATTATAGATTTCATCGCTCCTATACACTAAGATATTCAACTACGGAGTAAAAACAATGGCACTGCAGATAAGCTTTCAACATCCTATCAAAGGTTTTTATTTTTGGGGCAAGTTATATATACTGTGGTAGTTTATTGTATAATTTAACTCATGTGTGTAAAGTTCCTTTTTGATATATGCTTGTGTGTGTGTGTGAAATATAAATGTTTTGATTTTGTCTTGTGGTATGCCTATGAACATCATTGTTTGTAATATTGTCATTTAGACTTTCACGGCCCGTCTTACTATTCATAATGTTGAATTTTGGGCTTATGCCGTGTTTAATTATATTAAATTCGACGCGTTTCGAAAGAAACCATGTCTTTCATCGTCAGGAATAATCTGGAATACGACAATGTTGCTAAGAGAAAGCAACGAAGAACATATAGAAGGTGCCCAAAGATGGACGCCATTATAGACCCATGTTAGGGACAACGGAAAGCAGCAGTGAATTACTTTCTCAGGGTTCTGATAATCGGTAGCCAGGATTCACTGAGATTGTAGCCGGTGTCGCGGTTGAAATTATCTGGGTGTTTACGTATTTCAACCGCCTCCCTGATGATTCTGGGACGATATTGCTTTATACGGGCAAGAACATCCACTCCTTGGAACATGACATCAAGGCCAGGTGTTAAAGCATGATCGGCAACAGCTGATTTATCAGGTTGAATGAGCCTGATACATCTATTATGTTCCTTAATGCGAGTGCATATTGTTCTCGAAGTCTGCCCGATGTAAACCTTGCCACAAGTACAGGGAACTCTGTAGATACCCGGTTGTTGCAATTTAGGCAAACTGTCCTTAGTTGGTCGCAGGAGTTGCCTAATTTTAACAGAAGTTCCAAATACAGTCCGTATGTTGTACCGACGTAGGATTTTAGCAATACGATCCGTTGTGTTATGTATGTACTGAAGGTAAGCAGTTCCTCTTACATCTCTTTTCTCAACTGACGTCCTATTATTATTTGTTGGTTTCAGAACCGTAGAAATCAAAGCCTTGCTATAACCGTTGCTCTCAAAGGTGGTTTGCAGGGTGTTAATTTCTTAACACAACGGATCGTATTGCTAAAATCCTACTTCGGTACAACATACGGACTGTATTTGGAACTTCTGTTAAAATTGGGCAACTCCTGCGACCAACTAAGGACAGTTTGCCTAAATTGCAACAACCGGGTATCTACAGAGTTCCCGGTACTTGTGGCAAGGTTTACATCGGGCAGACTTCGAGAACAATATGCACTCGCATTAAGGAACATAATAGATGTATCAGGCTCATTCAACCTGATAAATCAGCTGTTGCCGATCATGCTTTAACACCTGGCCATGATGTCATGTTCCAAGGAGTGGATGTTCTTGCCCGTATAAAGCAATATCGTCCCAGAATCATCAGGGAGGCAGTTGAAATACGTAAACAACCAGATAATTTCAACCGCGACACCGGCTACAATCTCAGTGAATCCTGGCTACCTATTATCAGAACCCTGAGAAAGTAATTCACTACTGCTTTCCGTTGTCCCTAACATGGGTCTATAATGGCGTCCATCTTTGGGCACCTTCTATATGTTCTTCGTTGCTTTCTCTTAGCAACATTGTCGTATTCCAGATTATTCCTGACGATGAAAGACATGGTTTCTTTCGAAACGCGTCGAATTTAATATAATTAAACACGGCATAAGCCCAAAATTCAACATTATGAATCATTGTTTGTTTTAAGAAAAACATCCTTATTCATTAAATTCTTTTTAAAAAACATAATACTTTCAAAGATATATATGCAGGACAGTGGGAGAATCTTTAAATCTTTAAACAGAGGTCTACATGATTCTCTAGTGTTTAAATTTGCCATAATTCTAATCGCCCTCTTTTGTATCCTAAACGTGCTTAGTACAACTGGCGACATACCCCAAAATATGACCCCATATCGTAAGTATGAATGGAAATAAGTAAAATAAGTATTTCTTAATGTGTGCAAGCTAGTGCAGGTTTTCAAAATACGTAACGCAAAGCACATCGAGTTCAGTTTAGTATTCAGATATTGTATATGTTTATTCCATTTCAAGTCATGTTGTATCCATAGTCCAAAAAACTTTGTTTCTGATTTATTTTCTATTTGATGACCATTTAATGTTTGTTCCTGTGATAGTGAATGTTATCTTGCGGATTGGTGTTATTTTGTTGGGGTGATTGAATCAATTTATATTTGTGTTTCGATATCTCAAATAACAGCCATGTTGTTTGACATTGATTGGATATTTCGTAGTTCTTAGCGTCAATCTAAGGCGTCAATGATCGTGAAATTTCACAGCCACCTTGATATCTAAGACTCCTGCCGTCTAGTACCCGCGCGCATCTATATGTTGGTTGATCTTTCCTGAAGAGAATCAATGGACAAATATATAAGGTTATGGTTATGGCTGCGATTTGTAGGTTAAACAATTAGGCTATTGAATGCTGATTAAGGTGTTATTTACCGATATTTGATCCATATGGACTTTGCCTTTTTCTGTATAAATATACGCAGGGAACGGAAAACTGATGATTGAAGTTTATATTATCGTTTCATTACGGTTGGAATACCCTACGAGAAAAATAATAGTTAGAAGTTCTCAGATATAATAGCACGCGTGGGAGGAAAACGTATCATTCATAATCATTTACCATTCCTTTTTACGGCTGCAGACTTGTTTTTATAAGTATTTTATGAACATTCTAGTAATTTCAATGTTGCAAGCGCTTCGTTTTCACCAAGTAATAATACTGGAGCAAGTATGGTTATTAAAAGGACAGATGGTGAGTAGGCCTCTCTTGCCTGGGCAGTTGTTATATTTCTATTGTTTATGGGCTTCTGGTTCAGTTCCATTCCTGGAGTCATAAAGATTTCATAATTTATGGTATGCATCATGGATAACATCAGATATTGCTTTTGTGGAAAATTGGGCTCAAATGAGGACCCCATGATTCAATGTGATGGTTGTCAAAAATGGTTTCATGCCTCTTGTGTCCACCTCTCCAGTCTGCAAATCGAAATCTTAGGCTCAAATAATGACTCTTGGCATTGCTGTGACTGCATCCTTCAAGGGTCAACGCAACAAAATCAGCCCAACACTCTATCATCGACTAATTGGATTTCCTGCCCGAGATGTACCAATCAGAACCCCGAAAAACTATACAAAGGCATTAGTGGGCTTAAAATTCATTACTCTCGAAAGCATAAAGAATATATCTCCGAAGTTCATCTCCCAACAACAGCTGTCGATAATGTGAAGGAATTTTCGCAGCAATTAGCAAGGATGAAAAGGGACATAAGGGTTTTGAAACGCATTCCAAAAGGAGCTCGTATGGTGGTAGCATTCCGTCTTTCCCACCTTATGGACGAATGCCAAAGGAAGAATTCATTTGATTCTTGGAAGGATCTACTGACATTTTGCTACGTAGCTTTACAAGTCCCTGAAATGAAATCAAAGAATCTAGTCCAATTTATCAAGAAAAATGTTTCTCATCCTCCGATCGATTTTTCTCAGCGAGGTCCTCAAAGAAAAACTCAAAAGCCTCAAACTTCTTTATCACGGAGAGTGGAATCTAAAATAGCAGAAGGAGACATACGTGGAGCCGTGAAACTCCTTTCATCCTCAGATAAGCTTGCACCTGAAAACGAGGATACGTTTTTACGTCTAAAGGATAAACATCCTGAACCAAGTAGAGCACTTATTTATCCCGATCCGCCTAATGAAGAAAACAAGTTCACAGTATCAGAAGAAGATGTGGTGGTAATTCTCAGCAAATTCCGAAATGGGTCTGCCGGTGGTATTGATGGTTTACGCCCACAACACCTCAAAGACCTAACTGCAAAGGGTAATGGTGTGGCCGGAAAAAAATTACTAACTTCTTTAACATCCCTCTGCAATTTTATGCTATCGGGTCAGGTGAATTCGAATATCCTTCCAATCCTATATGGGGCGAGTCTGTGTGGACTGAACAAGGAGGGTGGCGGGCTCCGCCCTATTGCAATTGGTTGCACTCTAAGAAGGTTAACAGCAAGTCTAGCATGTAATTATGTTCGTGAAGAATTGGCAGAATACTTCAACCTTATCCAACTTGGCTTTGGCACGAAGGGTTCCTGTGAAGCTGCAATCCATTCTGCTCGAGCTTTTGTGAACAAAAATGTCGGAACCAACAAGATTGTACTTAAGATTGACTTCAGAAATGCGTTTAATAGTGTTGATCGAGATGTTCTGCTGACACGTTTCAAAGATAAAGCCCCTTCACTTTACAACTTCTTCTGGCAATGCTATCGAGAACCATCTTATCTAGTTTTTGGAGACAAGATTATCCTTTCTCAATCTGGTCTCCAACAAGGTGACCCTGGAGGGCCCTTAGGCTTTTGCCTGGTCCTTCAGCCAATTTTGGAGAAGCTTTCATATGAACTGAACATTTGGTATTTGGATGATGGCTCGCTGCTAGGGGATCCTACTGTCGTTCTAGATGATTTTTCCTCCATTATTGCGGAATGTAAATCTCTTGGTCTTGACATCAACCCCAGCAAATGTGAGTTGTTCTTCTGCGGTGACAATAAAGATGAGATTTTTTCTCGATTCAACGAGTTATCTCCAGGCATTGAAGTGGTTCCGTCTCTAACTTTGCTGAAGGCTCCAGTCACTGAAGGCGCCATTGAACCCTCCTTATCCAGAAAATTTGACGAGTTAACTCTTCTGCTTGGGCGTCTGAAAGATTTGAAGTTTCACATTGCTTACTTTCTCCTAAAAAACTGTTTCCTTGTTCCTAAGCTCATATATTTGCTTAGAAGTACTCCTCTATGGAAGATTAGACCATCGATACAGAGAATGGATGATTTTGTGAAATGCACACTAGAGTCAAATCTTAATACTAATTTAAATGATAGATCTTGGACAATAGCCTCACTCCCTGTTCGTTACGGTGGAATCGGAATAAGGAAAACTGAAGATTTAATGCTTCCAGCTTTCATGTCATCGGCGAATAGTGTTTTCTCTCTCGTCCAGTCAATGTTTCCAGCTATTTCGGACATTGAGGAAATCACTTTTTACGCTGAGGCCTTGGAGTTATGGAACTACCAATTTAACGATCCATCTATCCCTTCAGCTCCTGCGTTCCAACGTAATTGGGACGGTCTCGTTTGCAAAAAAATAATGGACAACCTGGAATTTCACTCAGATGAGGAAAAGGCTATTCATTTGGCTAGTTTGAAGAAAGAATCGAATTCATGGTTGAATGCCATCCCATCGAGAACAATAGGGACATTACTGGACAACAATAGTTTTAGGATTTCGATGTCTCTCCGCCTTGGATCAACGCTTTGTAAACCTCATACTTGTGTATGTGGCGACGTCGTTTCCGCACGTGGTACACATGGTCTCTCTTGTAAAAGGAGTGCTGGTCGACATTCTCGTCATTTCTCTATAAATGAAACGCTTCGGAGGGCTTTCGCTACTGCAAAATTCCCGTCAATTCTTGAACCATCTGGAATTTGCAGAGACGACGGTCGCCGCCCTGATGGGATGACCATAATTCCGTGGTCGAATGGCAAATGCCTAGTCTGGGATGCAACGTGCTCAGATACGTTGGCTCCTTCCTATATTTCATCATCGTCAAAGGAAGCAGGATCTGTAGCTGAGATCGCCGTCACTCGGAAGAAAAACAAATATAGGAAGATCATGGAGGACTACATTTTCGTTGCCTTTGCCGTGGAGACAATGGGTCCTTGGAGTGAGGACGCAATAAATCTAGTACACAAGCTTGGAAGAATAATAGGTGGAGTCTCTGGTGATCCTCGTTCCAAGACCTATTTAATGCAGAGAATTGGCATAGCGATTCAAAAGGGAAACGCAGCCTGTGTAATGGGGACTATTCCACATAACACTAGTATGGACGAAATATTTTATTTGTTATAGGGTAGTTAATTTAATACAGATGTTGTATTTCAAGATTGTATTGAACTGGCAGATTTATGTAAAATGTGCCTATTTGTGTAGCTGTTGTAATAAAAATAATACTCCTCTCCTCCCTTTAATGTTATATTGGGCTTCGCAGGGTTCCTATTCTGAATAGTGTGGAAATTTAGAGATAGTGTTTTTTTATAGTTTATTCGGAGGCGATTATCTTGTGACCATTTGGTTAACTCTCCTGTAAAGGAGTCAGCAGACTGCTGTATGACCTGTTTAGTTTCACCTTTTATTACGAGTGTTGTATCGTTCGCAAACAAAATTTCCTTATGTGAACGAACGTTCTGTGTTATATCATTGATATATAGAAGAAAGAGTAGTGGGCCCAAAACCGATCCCTGGGGTACTCCAAATTTGATAATTCCCTTATTGGACAATGTTTCATTAAGTAATTTGGTTCCATCATCCTTGTGTCTCAAGCTTACTATTCGTTTACGCCTTGTTAAGTAAGACTCTATTCATTTATTAGCTAGACCTCTAATAACATATTGATTTAGTTTTGTGAGGAGGATATTATGGTCAACAACATCAAATGCTTTCGATAAATCCAAGAATAGGCCAGTTACATGTTCCTTATTGTCAATTAATTTCAGTATACTATTAATACATTCATAAATTTCTGTCGGTGTAGATTTTTCCGTTCTGAATCCATGTTGTGAGTTTGATAATATTTTATTTGTTTCTATAAAACTTATCATTCTCTTATACATGATTTTTTCCACAAGTTTTGCAATACCAGTTGGTAAGGTAATAGGACGATAGTTATCTAATTCATCTTTTGAACCGTTTTTGTGCACTGGAATTACTTTTGATAACTTCAAAATATCCGGGTAAGTTCCTGAGAGAATTGAACTCTTTATTAAGTGTGTAAGTGGATTTATTATATTTTCTGCACATTTCTTTAAAATTGCATCAGGGATGCCATCAATGCCAGCACAGAATTTATTTTTTAGCTCTTTTATAACTATTCTTACCTCTTCACTTGTGACATGATTTATAAATAAAGAATCACTGCATATATTTATTTTATTATTAGAATTTAGTGTATTTACCTGTGATTTATTTAATATTTTTTGTGGAATTTCCAGAAAATAATCATTAGAAGTGTTTGCTATTTCCTCTGGATTAATAATCACTTTATTATTTCTGGTCAGTGTAATGTTCCTTTGTATTTTAGCAGATTTTCCAATTTCTTTCTTTATCACGGTCCACATAGCCCTGTTTTTATTAGATGATTGGGAAATAAAATTATCATTATGCATTTTCTTTGCTAGTCTTATTACCTTATTTAATATGCTAGTGTATTTTTGTAGTATAAATTGAATTCAGGTGTTGTGTGGTATTGTTTATATAATTTGTGTAGACATTTCTGTCTTTGACATGAATTTATAATCCCTGTTGTTATCCAATTGCTAGTTTTGTTATTTTGAACAGTTCTTCGTTTAAAGGGGAATGCTATTTCAAAATAGTGTTTTAGGGTACTGTTAAATGCATTAAATTTATCATTTACATTTTCTAGGTCATAAATTTCTGACCATGTTTCCTTATTTAATAAGTCATTGAAATATGTAACATTTGATTCAGTGAATGATCTGTACTTTGATTTTACAACATTATCATTATTATTGATTGTTTCGGAACTTCAAAACTCAGTATTTGTCCATGGTGGTCACTAAAACCCGGACAATAGACTTCTATTGAATGGTGATATTTATCTGTATTTATAAAAATTTGATCAGGAGTGGTCTTACTAAATTTTGTTATTCTTGTTGGGGTATTTACTGTAGGTTTCAGTTCATAGGAAATTAGTAACTGTGTTAATAATTCACAATTTCTATCAAATTTTAGGAAATCCACATTTACATCCTCACAAATTATTATATCGAAATTTACATTGTTCATGTTATTGAGTAACAATTCTAATTTATCTATAAATAAAGGAAACTTTCCTTACGGAGAACGGTATACGTATACAATTATTAACTTAAACTGATGTATTTTTGCGGCAGAGAATTCAAAATCCTGTTCCATAATTAGATAATCATAAGCTGTTATCTGTTCATGATCTAAATTATTTCTTAAGAAGATACAAGTACCACCATGGCTAATATTAGATTTAGAGTATTTACTTGCTTGTATAAACCCTGGGAATTGAATTAATTCGAGTTGTTCCTCTTTCAGCCAATGTTCTGAAATACATAGTGCTGAGATGTCTTTAAGTTCATTTTTAAGCATTAGATTTATGTAATCAATTTTATTATCAGCTTGCCACGGTGGGTGAGTGGATAGCGTGTCGGTCTACTAACCCCAAGATTGCAGGTTCGCCCCTGGCCGTGGTAAGTGATTTTTGAAAGGCGACAAAAATACGATACGCATGTCATACTATGTTGGCATGTCAAAGAACCCATTTGAATTCAGTAGGCCGAGTTCATAATGGCAAAATTAATCTCGGGAGTTTCCGCCAACACAAGTTCCTCATTTCTCTACTAGAAAGCGCTATAATGTACAAGGAGCGTAGATATCTATTATCTAACCTCCTTGACTTTCATAGTGATTCAAGGAACAACGAAATTCGACGCGCAAGCTACCCTCTGGGTGTCAAATTACAATGCTTGCACCAGGCATCCGAGGCCATACGATATTATTATTATTATTAATTTTATTATAGAGAGACTGAACATTCTGGTGGTAAATTTTAAATTTGTTACTTTTGCAAGCTTGTGTTGGTGATTTATTTACATTATTATTATTATTATCATAATTGTTTTTATTATTGTTGCTAGACAAATCCGAAATACCATTGTTGCACTCTGTTAAATTTGACATCGAAAGATCTGAATGCCAAATCTCACGTTTGGCTTCTTTTACAAGTCTCCCTGCTTCCACTCTAAAGATATTCTCTCTCTCTCTATTCGTTTAGCCGATTCCGACTCTCCGTGACCCCATGTACTAAACTACGCCAATTTCTTCTGTCCTGCACTGCCTCCCGAAGATTTTCCAAGCTGGAATTTAGTGCTTCTGTGATGCCATCCATCCATCTCATTCTTTGCCTCCCTCTTCTTCTTGTGCCTTCTATCTTCCCCAGCATTCATGTCTTCTCTAATGAATCATGTCTTCTCATGATGTGTCTAAAGTAGCCCAGTTTTTGTTTCAGGATTAAGCCCTCCAAGGAACACACTGGTTTAATTTGCTGTAAAACTGACTTATTGGTTCTCTTCGCAGTCCATGGAACTCTAAGAACTTTTCTCCAACACCATAATTCAAAGGAATCTATTCTACGGCGTTCAGCTTTTCTTATGCTCTAGGTCTCACATCCGTACATCACAACTGGAAAAACCATAGCCCTTACTATACGGATCTTTGTTGTTAAGGTTAGGTCTCTACTCCTTAAGACATTGTCCAGATTTGAAAATGCCTGTCTACCAAGTAGCAATCGTCTTTTGATCTCATGACTGCAGTCACCATCGGCAGAAATCTGTGAGCCAAGATAGTTAAAAACAGAGACTATCTCCATTTTTTCTCCTCCTACTTGCCATGAATTGAAAGTTGTAGTTGTCATAATTTTTGTTTTCTTGACATTCAACATTAGTCCAGGCTTTGAACTTTCTTCTTTCACTTTCAGTAAGAGGTTTCTTAAATCTTCTTCAGTTTCAGCCATCAGGATTGTATCATCTGCATATCTCAGGTTCTTTATATTTAACCCAGCTATTTTGATTCCTGGTCCTTCTTCATCTAACCCTACATTCCTCATAATGTGTTCTGCATACAGATTGAAAAGGTAAGGTGACAATATACAGCCTTGCCGTACTCCTTTTTGAATCTTAACCCATTTAGTTGTTCCATATATGGTTCTCACTGTAGCTTCTTGATCAGAGTATAAGTTCCGGATGAGGTTAATGATATGTTCTGGTACTCCCGTGTATTTTAGTACTTTCCATAACTCATTATGATCAACACAGTCAAAAGCTTTAGCATAATCAATAAAACAAAAATATACATCTTTCTGGAACTCTCTTGCCTTCCCCATTATCCATCGTATGTTGGCGATTTGATCTCTGGTCCCTCTTCCTTTACGAAATCCAGCTTGTTCTTCAGGTAGCTCTCGGTCTACATACTGGCGTAAGCTATTTTGTAGGATTTTAAGCATGACTTTGCTAGCATGTGAGATAAGTGCTATTGTTCGGTGATTCGTGCATTCTTTAGAATTTCCCTTCTTAGGAATTGGGATGAATACTGAACTTTTCCAGTCTTTTGGCCATTGTTGGGTTTTCCATATTTGCTGACATATGGAATGTAAAATTTTCACTGCACTATCTCAAACTTCTTTGAACATTTCTATTGGAATTCCATCACGTCCACTTGCCTTGTTTTTAGCAATATTCTCTAGGACCCATTTGACTTCAGTTTCCAAAATATCTGGTTCTGGTTCGAAGGGCACATGAATGTCATTATCCATAATACATGGTTCTTTCTTATACAGATCTACATATTCCATCCATCTTTCCTTAATGTCCTCTGCTTCTGTTAGATCTTTGCCATTTTTATCTTTTACCATCCCAAATTTTGCCTGAAATTTTCCTTTGATATCCTTAATTTTCTTGTAAACTTCCCTCGTCTTGCCCATTCTGTTATTTTCCTCAACTTCCTTATATTAATTAGTTATAAAAATATTCTTATCTCTTCTAGCTAATCTTCTAAACTCTGCATTAAACTCAAACATTACTGATATATCCCCTTTAATTTTTGCATTCCTTCGTTCTTCTGCAATTTGCAGTGCCTCATCCGATAACCATTTGGCCTTCTTCATATTCTTTTCCTTGGGAATGTATTTTTCTGCTTCCTGCTTAACAGCAGCAGACACTTCTGTTCACAACTCTTCAGGGGTTTTGTCTCCAATCTGTAATGTATTAAATCTGTTCCTGACTTCTACTCTATAATCACAAGGAATTCTTCCCAGGTCAAATCTGTATGAGGAGGCAGTTCTAGCCGTTTTCCTCAACTTCAACCGGAATTTTTCAATTAATAATTCATGATCTGATCCGCAGTCAGCGCCTGGTCTTGTTGTAGTAGATTGAATAGCACTTTTCCACCTACTATTACAAATTATGTAATCAATTTGATTCCGGTATTGGCCATCTGGTGAAGTCCAAGTGTATAGACGTCTTTTGGGTAACTGGAATAGTGTGTTGGTAATAATCAGTGAATTATCTAGGCAGAATTCTATGAGCCTTTGTCCTGCTTCATTTGTTGTACCAAGACCAAATTGTCCTGTTACACCATTTACTATTTGATTTCCCACTTTAGCATTCCAATCTCCAACTATGAACATGATATCCTTGTTTGGTGTCGACCGTAGTAGTTCTTGTAAATCTCCATAAAATTGGTCAACTACGTCCTCTTCAGCATCAATGGTTGGTGCATAAACTTGAATGACTGTAACATTGAAAGGTTGACCTTGAAATCTGATGGATATCATTCTATCATTTTTATAGTTGCAACCCATCACAGTTTTACCTACTCTGTTACTAACTATGAAGGCTACTCCATTACTTTTGTTGTTGTCTTGTCCAGAAAAGTATACTGTGTAGTCATCCGAAATAAACTCTCCCATTCCAGACCACCTCATTTCACTTATTCCCAATATGTCGATGCCGATTCTCTCCATTTCTCTTTTGACTACATCTAGTTTCCCTTGATACATGGATCTCACATTCCATGTTCCTAAACAGTACTGTTCCTTGCAGCATTGCACTCTTCTTAAAGCCCCTCTCAACCTAGTTCCCCCCGGAGATCCGATTGGGGAACTTGAAACTCCGGAACATTTTAAATTGAGCAAAGCCATGGGGTTTTCTTGGAATATTAAATGTGGTGGTGTCCCGTTGCCTTCCACATTCTGATGCCGTTGACCAATCATGGTTCCTCCGCCTTCAGGGATAATTTCTCATCCCTAGGACAACAGAGTGCCCTAAACCTCTACCCGCTCATCCGCCTTCCAAGGAAACCGTTGGCACTTGGTAGAGGAGGACCTCTTATACCGGAGGTCACTCGGTCGTCAGAGCCTCGTCAGTCTTAAGCAGGGTGCACCACGTGCAGGTGAGGTTGACATTTGAGTAGGAGTTCTGTCAACATCCTACCCCTTACTGTTGAACTATACTTACCATTTGAATTTACAATTTTGCAGATTTCATCACTAAGATACCCTTTTCCTAACCTAGTTAAGTGTAGACCATGTCGAGTGTGGAACTTCATGTCTAATTTACTTACATCTAAAATTTGGATAATGATAGTAAGCATGAATTGCGAGTACACATGTGCACGAATGGTAATGTGCTGGCATTGTAATTTCATGTCCCGGGTTCAATACTGTCCTAGGGCAGACATTTTTATTCCTTTTGAATTATTTCATTGTATCCTCCACACCTCTTACTGCATGTTCTTGTCTTGTTTTATTGAAATTACTTGTGGGGGTGATTGAAATGATAAACATTGTTAGGCGGAATTATTCCCTTTTCTCACTTGAATTTATTTTTCTCTACTAACTGTTCAACGCGGCTAGCGTTCTGGGCTGTCTCCCCAGAGGTCCGGGTTCGATTCCCAGCTCTGCTGAGAAATTACAATTCTGGTGTGAGCGCTCCAACGGGGTACACTCAGCCTCGTGAGCCAAAACTGAGTAGAGGTGGGTTCGATTCCCAACTCAGCCATCTTGGAAGTGCTTTTCCATAGTTTTCCACTTCTACTCCAGGCAAATGCCGAAATTGTTCATAACAAAGCCACGACCACCTCCTTGTGATTCCCACCTAAATAATAAATACTCACAATACTTCAGACACCACAATAACACAGGTTATCTGAGAAATTATTTATTTATTTATTTATTTATATACCCAAGTAGGCGGGGTTCAATGAACACGATGTCCAATTTACTCAAATGAGCAAGAGCAACATCAGCGTCAACTTCTGCAGTGGTCAAGCTGCTTGCCTCTCCCCAAGATGGACCAGCCTTTAATGAGTCACAATGGCAAATCGTTTCACATCTTTTGGTGAATAAATGTGGAAGCACATTGAGGCGGTCGCGGCTTTGGTATGAACAATTTCTTTGTGGTTCCACATTTATTCACCAAAAGATGTGAAACGATTTGCCATTGTGACTCATTAAAGGCTGGTCCATCTTGGGGAGAGGCAAGCAGCTTCACCACTGCAGAAGTTGACGCTGATTGTTAGAAAATATAAATTATAGTGTATTATCTTTCAGGTTACTTCTTTGGACTTTAAGTTACTGACTTGAAGTGACATATCTCTACAGGAGCTAAGCTTTGTCTTGGCGTCTTTTTTTTTATATAAATTTATTTATTGTCGCTTTAACTCAGTAAGTCATATCGCGACATTCAGAATTTTACATACTACACTATCTATGTTAATTATATAGAGATACATTTATGAAAAAAACTATATAATAACAATATATCTTGAACAGATAAAGATTAGATTTTGCTGAATAGATTCGTTTGCCTAAAAAAATTGATAATGTTTTTACACTGAGTATTCTCATTCAAGATGTCACTTACACTATTGTTTTGATTGATTTTGCACAAAAGTCTTTGTTGATCGTATACGTGGCATTCGAGTATGTGGTCAACAGTTTTTCTTTTTCGACAGGTGTCACATGCTGATGGAGGTTTCTTAGAGAAGAGATGTACATGAGTCAGTTTGCTGTGGCCTATACGTATTCTAGTAATGAGCACTTGTTCTCGACGCTGAAGGAATGAAACATCAAATTTATCTGTAGATCCTCGTCTGACATCATGAAGCCTTGTGGGTTGTGTGCGTGTCCATTCGGTTAACCATTCTTTACGGATCTTTGTAGTAAGAAAAGAGGCAACATCTAAGTGGGGAGTTAGAACGTTTGGAACGTGTAGAGGTAGACGAGTTGCTTCTTTAGCTGCTATGTCAGCTTGTTCATTGCCCTTTATTCTTTTATGTGAGGGAATCCATATTCTGGTAACTTGCTGTCCATTATTTTTCACAGTATTGTAGGTCTGCAGTATGCCTTGAACTAATGTGTTTGGGGTTGATGTATTTTGGATAAGTTTTACTGTTGATAAAAAGTCACTGAGGATTAAAGAAAAATCCTTTTCGGGGGAACTCTTTATGTATTCCATAGCTTTTAAGATGGCATACAGTTCACATGTGAATATGGAGCATGTAGCTGGTAGAGCATACATTATCGTGTGATCAGGATAGACAACAGCACAGCCACTACCGTATTCAGTCTTTGAGCCATCAGTATATATAGGAGTGTGTCGGGGCAAACTTGCGCACTTCTCAGATAGCATTCTTTTAAATACGGTACTGTTGGTTGTTTCTTTATTGAATTCACTTAAATTTAATATTATAGGTGGTGGTTCTTCTTTCCATGGAGGGAATGTGGTGTCTCTTTTAGTTCTTGGTGCACTCGGAGGAACTGTAGAATTGATTTCAAGTAAGTATTGTGAGAGCCTAATGTGGAAAGGTATATGTCTCTTTTGTTGCAGGGGATAGCGTTGAGGCGAATTGCGTGGAAAAATATAAGCATGTGCTCTGGAGTGCGGAGAAGCTGCTATCTTTACTGCGTAGTTGATATTCAGTTGTTTTCTGCGAGTCCTGATCGGGGGCTCATTAGCTTCCATTAATAAACTGGAAATCGGGCTAGTTTTGAATGCTCCCAAGACGATCCTGAGAGATGTGTTTAGGATCGGGTCAAGGATTTTCAGTGAGGATGCTGTGGCTGAGTTATATATGATAGAACCATAATCCAACTTGGTGCGAATTATGGATTTGTAGGTGCACATTAATACATGAAGATCTGCTCCCCAGTTATTAGCCGCCAATGCTTTGAACACATTAACACGATGTAGGCAATCTTTTTTCACTCCTTTTAGATGAGAGTTCCATGTTAATTTTCTGTCAAATGTCATTCCTAGTATTCTTTTTTCAGTTACTACTTCAATTTTATTCCCCTTGAGATACAGTTCTGGACAGTTATTTCCTTCCTTTTGTTTGGAAAATAAAATGCATTTGTCTTGGTTGAAGAAAATGTGAAGCCTGTGTGATTTCCCCATTTGGCAACATCTTCAAGAGAGCGTTGCATGATTTTTTGGGTGGTTGACAGGTTGCGACCTATGCAGAAAATAGTCATGTCATCAGCAAAGAGACAGGCCTTTACCGGAGGGTTAATACATGAAGTGATGGCATTTATAGCTACTAAGAATAGTGTTACACTCAGAACTGAGTTTGGCGTCTTGTTGTCGTCATGAACAGACTTTTTGTTCCAGTAAAAAAGAAAATTAAATAGATTGGAGTCAGATAGAATATGTAAACCTATGTTTTAATTATATTTTTAACATTTGGTGAACTCCGACGTGATTGGAGACGTACATAAATTACTGCCAATAATTATTCTTATCCAAGAAGAGAAGGAATAACATGGAACGGCTAAAGAAAGGTAGGGCTCCTATTAGACAAAGTGTAACAAAGAAATTTCAATGCATTAAAGAATTACTTGCTACAGAAATTACCTCGCAGAATAATGACTTGTTAAAATCAAATTTTAATCATTTGGAAAGTTTAAAGGAGGAACTTCATGAAATTGACGTGAAAATAATGGATCATTTATTAGACAATGATGCGGAGGACAATGTTATTTTAGCTGAAAGAGAAAGTACTGAGAAATACATTGACGAATTTGAGCTTATTAAGGTAAAAGTAAACAGTATAATATTGCTCCCCGTGATTAGTTCATCACCTTGCGAGAGGTTTGGAAATGAAGGATATAATCATATCAATAAACAAAGGTCCTTTAAGTTACCCAAAATTCAGCTAAAGACATTTAATGGAGATCTAAAGGAATGATTAGGTTTTTGGTCTCAGTTCAGAAAGGTACACGAAGATGATACTTTGCACGACAGTGACAAGTTTCAGTATTTATTACAAGCAATGAAACCTGACACAGAACCACAGGCAATTGTTCTTAGTTACCCTGAAACAGCAGAAAATTATCCAAAAGTCATTGAAGCATTAAAAGAACGATTCGGCAGGGATGATCTTCTGATGTAAGTCTATGTAAGAGAACTGTTGAAACTAGTAATTTCAAATGCTACTCAAAAGAATAAACTCCCCCTTTCAACGTTATCAATTAAATTAGAATCACATTTACGGTCACTCAGTACCTTAAACTTGACAGACACAGATCCAGGCACATGGTTATTTACCTTAGTTGAATCGAGTCTGCCAGAAGAAACGTTACGGGCATGGCAGAAGAGTCAATTTTCGAAACAAAGTGTTAGTAAAATGGAACCTAGGATGTCTTGACTTGATTGTTTAATGGAGTTTATCAAGACTGAAGTCCTAAATGAGCAACAAATCTTGTTAGCACAGTCAGGTTTCAGTAGCACAGAAGCGAAAGAAAATACTGTAAGGGAGGGATGTTTTTCAAAAGTAGACAGGAAGCATATTAAAAAGAAGATGAGTACACCTACAGTGGCAGCACTTGGCAATACTTCAGAAGACTTATGTATATTTTGCGAAAAGGCCCATGACAGCGAGAAGTGTTTCAAAACAACAAACATGACAGTTGAGGAAAGAAGATCGAAGGTTAGAGAAAAGAAGCGTTGCTTCATATGCTTGCGATCCAATCATTTGTCAAAGAACTGTAAATCAAACATCCGGTGCTTGGTTTGTTGTAAGAAGCATGCCGCGGTTATGTGTCCTGATCTTTTGCAGAAGGATATGAATGAATCGAAGAAAGAAGAAGGAGAAGTCAGTCAGCGTCACACAACTTATAATATGGCTTGTCATACATCTGTCCGTCAAGTAATATTACAAACACTGATGGTTACTGTCTACGGCAATGGCAGACGGAAAACAGTGAGAGCTTTCTTGGATTGTGGCTCTCAGCGATCCTATCTTTTGAAGAAAAAAGCTGAAGAATTCGGATTGATAGCATGTGCTGAAGAATTGGTTTCCCATGTTCTGTTCGGTGGAAGCAAGACCTCGTAAATAAATCACAAGAAGTACACAATTAAGCTACAGAAACCAGGCGGTAACGTTGCTTTTGAGATCGAAGTCAGGGATCAGTCACGTATTTGCCAGTCAATCCCACGAGTTTCAGCATGTTCTACCTTGTTTCGTGAACTTAGAACGAAGAAAATATGGATCAGCGATGTGGGTGATAACTGTCCAGAAATTCAGCTCCTTATTGGAATGGATATCTATGCTAAAATTATAACTGGAAATGTTGTTCGGCTTAAGAGTGGTATTACAGCCATAGAAACAAAGCTAGGATGAACTTTGGGTAGAGAACAAACTGAGAACTCTCCTGAAGTGAACATGGCCAATACAACAATCACTATGGCTTACTACGGTGTCTCAATCACAGACTTGTGGAATCTTGAAACAATTGGTATTCAGGATCCAGTAGAAATCAAGTCAGCTGAAGAACAAGATCGAGAAGCGAAACAACATCTACTCAATACTTTAACCCAGAAAGAAGATGGACGTTATGTAGTTGGTCTTCCTTGGATGGAGGGACATCCAGAAATTCTGTCCAATGAGCAAATAGCAGAAAGAAGACTTCAGTCGACTACGCAAAAGTTGGAAAAGACAGGGCTCTTCTCACACTATGGCAAGATATTTGAAGACTGGATAGCAGAAGGCTTTATTGAAGAAGTGCCACGGGAAGAGGTTGAGAAATCTTGTCATTATCTTCCACACCGACCTGTAGTCAAACCTGAAAGTCTGACTACTCCTGTTCGACCAGTTTTTGATGCTTCATGCAAAACAGACAAAGGGCTTTCACTGAACGATTGTTTAATGAAAGGTCCTAACTACGTTCAAATTATCTCTGAAATTCTTTTAAGGTTTAGAGAGAAAGAGCTGGGTGTTACTGCAGACATGAGGAAAGCATTCCAAATGATTGAGGTACGAGTTGGAGATCGTAATTATCTCCGATTTTTATGGTGGGAGAATTTCAGAACTATGAAATTGAAGATTTATAGACATTCAAGAGTTATTTTTGGAGCCACATGTAGTCCATTTATATTGGGTGCTGTATTGGATCATCATCTTTCGATTGTTAGTAATAATGATGATGATGATGATGATAATTGTTGTTTTAGGGGGCCTAACATCGAGGTTATCGGCCCCTTGTTAGAAATAAGGATGAACTGATAGCGCGGGAACTGATGAAATCTATGTACGTAGATAACTGTGTAACATCAGTTGATTCTGTAGAAGAATACAATATGTTTCGTTTTGAAAGCACACGGATTCTACTGAAGCCAAGATGGAGCTGAGATGCTGGGAATCTACAACAAGAAATTGTGAACTTTCGAAGATCGAAAGCAACAATGAAGATATTGAATGCAATGGATGTGTCACAAAAGTATTAGGCATGAGGGGGAACAAGAGACTGGATACAGTGGGGGTCTGTATTGTTGCTCAATTTCCATTCTCCCTAGATATACCTACCAAGAGGGATCTACATTCAGTAATAATGAAAATTTATGACGTCGTTGGATTTCTAGCCCCTGCGATTCTCCCGTTCAAATTATTGCTACAGGAATCGTGGAAAATAGAAGCTACAGAGAATTCGTGTAAAAAAAGGTTTAAATCAAATTGGGACTCCCCTCTGCCTGACGTAATTTCGAAGGAGTTCAAACAGTGTTACCAGGAAATTGGCCACTTAGATGAGATAGAGGTTCAAAGACTGGTAACTGGTGGAAAAACAGACAGACGGTTTTGGTCATTGCATACTTTTGTTGATGCCAGTCAACATGCCTACGGAGCAGTAGTGTATCTCAGAACTAAGGAGGAGAAGGGTGTATCAGTTCAGTTAGTACTAGCTAAAGCTCGAATAGCACCTCTCAAAAGGGTCACTATTCCTCGACTAGAATTGTTAGGTTGCCTTATAGGAGGTCGTCTTGCTTTATTAGTCAAATCATCCCTTTCGTTAGAAAATGTGAAAAGTTATTTTTGGAGTGATTCCACGACCACGCTTGCATGGATTAGAAGAAATGAACCATGGCATACCTTTGTTGGCAACCGAGTCATGGAAATAAGACAGTTGACTGACCCACAACACTGGAGGCATATACCTGAAGTTTATAATCCTGCCGACTTACTGTCAAGAGGGTGCTACCCATCAGAATTGGCCAATTCCAACTGGTGCGAGGGACCACGCTGGTTGAGATGTTCTGAAGAGGAGTGGCCTGTTTATTTCACCAATGAAGGCACATATGACGAGGATCTCATTGTTTCAGAGAAAAAACAACACAGACGAGCCTGTAACAATGATGGGCATTGATCTGAAAAGAGATCTCACCTATTCTCAAAGAGTAGGAATTATGGGATGGGTATTAAGATTCTACAACAACGCTCGAAGTAGTAGAGAGAGGCAAAATGGTCCACTAACTTGTTTAGAATTAAGGGAAGCAGAATTACTTATTATAAAGTGTGTACAAGGGGAGTCATTTCCTCGAAATGGTGACATAATCTGCGGATTGAAAGTAATTCAAGACAGTAAAGGACTAGTCCGTGTGAAGACAAAGATTACAATGAGGAATGACCTTTTCAATTTCCGATTTCTCTTGTTATTGCCCAGGAATCATGATGTAGTTGATGCCTTGATCAAGGAACAACATAAAGTTCAATTTCATGCTAGCATACAATTTCTCCTCGTACCGCTGAGAAAAAAGTTTTGGATCATTCAGAGAAGAAGAGTGATTTCCATGCGCATGCAGTGCAAACGAGACCGAGCTCAGCACGCAGAATCAGAGACTACTCCACTACCACAAGATCGAATCAAGGATGCTGCAATATTTGAAGTTACTGGAATTGATCTAGCTGGACCATTGATTTTAAAGAATGGTTCGAAGGTGTAGATTACATTGTATAAGTGCGCAATTTACAGGGCTGTTCTCTTAGAACTCGTATCTTCACTCAGCATGGAAGCATTCCTTCTATCATTAAGAATATTCATTGCGAGAAGAGGACGTCCATCCATTATATATTTTGACAACGGAACTAATTTTGTTGGAGCTGCGAATATGCTAAAAGAAAAGTCCGTCCAGAAAATCCTGAATAAATCTCAAATACAAGAAATTGAGTGGCAGTTCAATCCTCCCACAGCTTGTTGGTGAGGAGGTTGGTGGAAGCGCCTGGTTTGTTCTGTCAAGGAGTTACTGAAGAGGATGCTCGGGAAGTCTGATCTGACTTATGAAGAACTGTCAACTTCAATATGTGATGTGGAATCGGTTATTAATGGCCGCCCGCTGACATACGCATCAGAGGATCCAAAGGACTTAACTCCATTAACTCCAAGCATGTTTCTACATGAGATCATTTCTACCCATGTATCAGATCTAGATAAATTAGAGGAAGAAAAGTTCCGTTCTCGCTTACGTTTCAGACAGTACTTAATTCAAGAACTGAAGCAGCGCTTCAGGAAGGAATACCTCTCACAGTTGGTCCAACGTCCCAAAGGAAAGAAGGCATCATCTCTGAAGGAATGTGGCATGGTATTACTTGGTTCTGAGAAACTGAAAAGGATGGAATGGCCTTTGGCGATAATTTTAACGCTCTTCCTGGGTCGCGATGGTGCAGTGCATGTAGCTAAATTGAAAACGAAAGATGGGGTTCTGATTCGCCCAATTGAAAGACTTTACTCTCTGGAGATAGACAGTGAACAAACAATTTTCGATAGAAAATCGGACTTGCAAACATCAAGGCAGAGTGACAGAAAGTGGTCGTGAAGTGATACCTAACAGCAAGTACTCTGACTGAGCTGGAATAGGTTGGAAGACCACATAGAAAAGTATGCTTTTGAAATTGTTCCCACAATTCCAAGGTGGGAGGATGTTAGAAAATATAAATTATAGTGTATTATCATTCAGGTTACCTCTTTGGACTTTAAGTTACTGACTTGAAGTGACATATCTCTACAGGAGCTAAGCTTTGTCTTGGCGTTTTGTTATCGTCATGAACAGACTTTTTGTTCCAGTAAAAAAGGAAATTAAATAGATTGGAGTCAGATAGAATATGTAAACCTATGTTTTAATTATATTTTTAACACTGATGTTGCTCTTGCTCATTTGAGTAAATTGGACATCGTGTTCATTGAGCCCCGCCTACTTGGGTATATAAATAAATAAATACATAATTTCTTAGATAACCTGTGTTATTGTGGAGTCTGAAGTATTGTGAGTATTTATTATTTAGGTGGGGAATCACAAGGAGGTGGTCGTGGCTTTGTTATTGTTACGGCTGTGAGTTGTTTCATCGCTCGCCGCATGAGTCACAACTGCCCCCGGGCTGGGCCGTGCTCTGCCTCAGTGTATTGCGTGCGCCTTACGCAACAGGACTACTAGGACAAAGGGATGGTCCAGAATATTCGTGACCCAGCAAGTGATGGAAACCTCGAGAAGCCGTGAACCCTGGATGGGTCTAGAAGCATTTATTGAGTCACCGGCCTGCTATATAAGAGCGACCTGTCAAGCGGTGAGAGTGTGTGTTTTTCGAGCTAGTGCGAGCGTTTATCCTGAGCGACAGAAGTGTGGTGACGTGACTTGCGAAACCCAGTGAGATTCCTTCCGAGCCGCGGAGCAGTGTGAGGAGTGTGTACCTACCTAGGGCGACCAAGACATTGTGGTGAATTACGAAACGCATTGGGCAGTTCTCTAGCCAGTGGACAGGAAACAGTGAGTGACAGACTTAGTGCAGCTATTTCCAGCCAGCGCATGGGATCACCTCATTAGCGAGAGGATTAACTGCAAGGCCGAGTGAAAGGGTGAGTCGAGCTCCATACAGAACGGAGCTTCTGTAAGACAGATAATTGTTTCTATCTGCTTATTGTACGGTGTATATTTCTGACCTGCAAGCAATAAAGCTAACTTCTCTTTAAAGGTACAATTGTGTTTGTGCTTAAACCCACCGTAATCCAGTTAACGTAAGTGCCACTAGGGGGTGTCACGTAACATTATGAACAATTACGGCATTTGCCTGGAGTAGAAGTGGAAAACTATGGAAACGCACTTCCAAGATCGCTGAGTTGGGAATCGAAGCCACCTCTACTCAGTTTTGGCTCACGAAGCTGAGTGTACCCCGTTGCAGCCCTCACACCAGAATTGCAATTTGTCAGCAGAGCTGGGAATCGAACCCGGACCTCTGGGGAGACAGCCAAGAACGCTAGCCGCGTTGAACAGTAAATAGAGAAATATACATTCAAGTGAGAAAAGGGAACAATTCCGCCTAACAATGTTTATTATTTCAATCACCCCCACAGGTAATTTCAATAAAACAAGGCAGAAAACATGCAGAAAGAGGTAGGGAGGATATAATAAGATAATTCAAAAGGAATAAAAAGACTGCCCTAGGACAGTATGGAACCCGGGACATGAAATTACGAAGCCAGCAAATTACCATTCGTGCACATATGTGCTCGCAAGTCATTATAGATCTTAATCCATGTTGTCGAATGTCGAATGAGTTCAGTTAGACCTTAAATGTTGATTATAACGCATTCATTTGCTGTGTGGGATGTTTTAAACTTGACCTAAATCAATTTTCATGCCTGTTTTACGTTAGTAATGCAATTCAACATCGAAAATTATCCACACCTCACTCGATAACCATCCACAATCTACCCTGGCACCATCTGCTTTCTCAATTAGGAACCAGGAGAATGGCACGACAGAAGAGCCAATAAGAAGCTCGGAAATACCTTCTGTGGCTAGGCTGGGGCTGAATAGTCATCTGTGAGAGGGAAGAAGACAAGGGGCGTGGCTGTTCCATGGTTCCAACCTCCAGTGGCGGATCTTCCCAGCGCTACCAACTTGACCCAGGATGCCAGAGCAGTACCCAGCAAAAATGTCCAGTACAACGGAGCAGTCCCCAGCAAAAGTGTCCCGTGCAGTGTCATTGCTGTGGTGAGTTTGCCCACACGAGTAGGGAGTGCCGTTTGCGCGGATGCGTGTGTTATGTTCGTGGAAAAAGAAACCACATTAGCAAAATGTGTAAGGCGAGGATGCGTGGTAAGTTACATCAATCTTCCTAGAAATCTAAACAGAAGTGTGCATAATTTTGTAGGCCAAGTTGACATTGAATCTGGGGACATATTAACTGATGTTCCTAACCTATTTACTATGCATGAAAGCCACCTTGTTAACCATTTAAGTACTGTTGAAACTGCCCCGAAATTGGGGGCTTGCGGCAAATTACCGTTGTGTGGAATGGTGGGTTTGGAACCCAGGGGTCCAAAGTGGACTGCTACCTAACCTAGCCTCGTACTATTCCTATACTATTTAAGGATGAATGTGGAGTGTCTAATCTCCTCAACCAAAGTGCAGAGTTATATATAATTAAATGAAAGATGTTGTCAAAAACAAACCAATCAAGGTATGAATATATGTTGAAATGATTAATAAAATACAATGCCTAAAAGGCTGTGGGGGGAAGGTAACATAAAAATAAACACTCCTGTAAAAATTAAAAACTTCAATGGCAGCTCAGAATGAAGTGGGCATGGCAACCTTGCATGTAATTACCAAATGTGTTTTCAGAAACTCAGGCAATCGATGAATAGAACATTAGTTTGCAATTAATTAGATTTACAATCTTCCTCATGGGCCTGCGTCCAGTATTGACGCCAAAACAATTATTTGTTTGACCATTACAATTTTAATCATCGCCAACAGAAAACAAAGGACGATCAGCCGTCGTACTATTTTAAAGTTTTCTTCCCGTCCAAAATCCTTCCAATTGCATTTTACGTATTTCGTTTAAAAACTTCTTCCAAGTTAAATCAGAACTGATTTAAAATAGCTTGATGCATCATCATTGATAATAATAAGAAGAATTCGGAAAATATTTAGCGCTTCCTACTAAGTTAAATGGCTTGATCCAAATAAAGTAAATTACGTCAATTACACAATTATGAGCTCATAAGAAGGTAAGATGATAAGATCACATCTTTTGAAGAAGTAAATATAGCGAGCATGAGACACTCAAATCACAAGCCATGGCAAAACTAAAAGTCATTCCAAGCGCTAGGCCATACGGCACTTGGCCTCAGAATTTTAACAAGTTTGATTTCAAAATAAGATCGAGAGTTCATTTTCGCAACACGGAGTAATTCTCCCAAAGATATTTATATGGTTTGAAACATTACCTTTCTTCGTTGCTCTTTTTTGTCCCGGGTGGTGTACTGAATGATCAATAACCATCGGATCGACCAATTTAAAGTCTCCGTATCAGACGCATTTTGAGTGAATTCAAAATGGAATAAAGTTTGAGCGTTAAGGAACATAGGCTAGACAATATGACACAAGAAAAAAGAATAGAGAGGGTAGGTAGCTTTAACATGTATATTCATAAATCATACATTTTCATGTCATACAGGTTAACAATTTGAGATAACATAAGTGTTTCTCACAACAAAAAGAAGTGTACAGATTTTTTTCGCAACACGGAGTAATTCTCCCAAAGATATTTATATGGTTCGAAACATTACCTTTCTTCGTTGCTCATTTTTGTCCCGGGTGGTGTACTGAATGATCAATAACCATCGGATCGACCAATTAAAGGTCTCCGTATCTGACGCATTTTGAGTGAATTCAAAATGGAATAAAGTTTGAGCGTTAAGGAACATGGGCTAGACAATATGACACAAGAAAAAAGAATAGAGAGGGCAGGTAGCTTTAGCATGTATATTCATAAATCATACATTTTCATGTCATACAGGCCACGGCCTCTTCCTTCCACATCCTTGCCCAGTTTCATTCATCTTCATACATTCCATATCTCATCCCGATGCGCAGGTTGCCCACGGGCGTCGACTAGAAAGACCTGCACTCGGCCTCTCAGGAGGTCACACGAAAAAAAAAGTCATACAGGTTAACAATTTGAGATAACATAAGTGTTTCTCACAACAAAAATAAGTGTATAGATCTTTACATATTAAGAACAGGTAGGCCTACATGCTTGAAAGTAGAATTTAATCAAGTTGCTTTGTGCAAAAAGAAAATTAGTAACGCAGCTTATAAGCTAATAGCTGGCAGGGAGCAAATCCTACCATACCGAGGAAAAGAAAGTAGGGGAAACTGAAGAAGTAACCGAGAAAGACATAGCCTATAAAGGGAGCTAGTAGCCAACAGGGGCCTAATCCTGAAGTACCCTATGAAATAGAAATGCTTGGGTAGTTGCCAAGATGCAACAGAAATGTTTGCAAAGTAAATGCAATGGCAGACACAGGATGCGTGAACTGCATATAAGTTAATCATTAAAGATTTCCTAAGAAATGGAGATGGCAGAAGCAGGTAGGCAAGTAGGCCTATTATCTGCAAGTAAACCTTGAAATGTGAAGTACACAAGAAAGGTGCAATGACAGATGCAGATATGCACAAGAAATAAAGAGATTATTCTCAAAAGGAAAAAATGGCTAAAGCCAGCAGATATGTTATACCACCTAGAAGGAGTGGGAAGAAGAAAACCGAGATATTAAAATTGAGGAATCTTCTAAAACGGGTTTGTATAAAGCTAACATGATAGAACAGAAAGAACGTGAAATATCACTGAGTACAGGTTATGTAAGAATACTTATCTTTAGAACAAAGTTTGGGTAACATCCCACGTGTGCGTAGAACACTTGAGTACAAGGAAGATGACATAGTTCATGTCAAGTTGTGGTTGTTTTCACAAAAGTACTTAACTGATTTCACTGATGTCACGTAGAAGACTTGTTGAGTATTAAGGATGACCTTAGGTATCGCAAAAGCATGAAGACGAAGAGATAATATTCACTTAGTAAGAACTTGCGTAGGGATAGATTTCCGTAGCACTTGAAGATGTAAAATTGACATCTTAATGTTCATGTCGCAGGAACACGTTGAAGGTGATTTAAGTTAGATCACTTGAAAATGTCTTTGAAGGCATGGCGAAGGTTATGTATAAACACTTCTTGACGCAGAATTTATGTGTGGTATATTTAAACAACTTGCAGTTTTTCGTCTGGTATGCAAGACGGGTGGTTAGCGTGGCAGCTAACGGGTAAATCACAACGAGGATGGGTCTGCCAGCCTCTTAAATAGCAGACAGACCAAGGTTCTCGAAGCTTCGACGGCCGAGAATGGAGACATCAGGCCACGTTGTAAGGAAGAAGCGCGGTGATTGGCTGGAGTGAGGCCACGTCATGGCGAAGGCCAATGAGCGCGTAGCTTACAGAGACCAGTATGCCATGCGGTCTCGAGTCGTGAAGAAAGACCTTAACACTTAGAAAAATGTCTTAGAGGCGAAATATGACTTATACACTAATTCGCGAACTCAAGCGACGGTGCTGCCGCTTAGCTGGAACTAGAGGAATGGTGATAGAAATATTAACAAACAGCTGTTTAACCTGCGATTTTTGTTGACGTGTGTGATCTTCTCTCATTTTTTCAGCTTTTGCATAATAACTGAGGCTGAAAAATGAGTAATAGATATTGTTCAGTCCCACAGTGCTCTTCAAAGGCAACAAGAGGCATATCAATGCATTACTTTCCTAAAGAGAAAGGTTTAAAGAAGGAATGGAGTCGAGTACTTCGCATCGCAAAGCCGATTTCTAAATATATGATTGTATGCGGTTTGCATTTCACAAAGGAGGATTATTTTTATCCAGGTTAGTAAACATTCCTTTGTACGTGTACTGTAGATGACCTGTTTATTTCTTTCATACATATTAATGGGTCGTTCAAGGGGTAGTGATGTGCAATCTATAACCTCTCCTACCCAAATGTCATCCTCTCCTTCACGTGGCGAACTTGCCCGTTTCCACAGACGAGGCTCTGGCGACCGAGGCACGGCGGGATAACCGTTACATCAAGTACAGAGGAAATGCTGTATTACAGCCTGTCCATGGGCTGAGAGATGGCATCCCCATTAATGGATTTACTTTCTTCAGGCTAGCAACCCGTTGGAAGGACATTTTCATTGCTTTCAAGTCTTGTAAAGGAAAAAACCGGACGGATTCTACAGTTGACGAACTTGGCAAAGGAAAGGACACGAATTGGAAAAGGAAGGATATTATTAGATGTGCTACCTGGAATGTTCAGGGTATTGGACACAAAGATGATCAATTAGACGATATTCTATCTAAAAAAGATATTTCAATTGCAGTTATTTCTGAAACAAAGAAAAAGCTTCAGGGATCTAAGGAGACAAGAAATTATTTACAGTTTTATAGTGGTGTTCAACGAAATGTTAGAGCACAGGCAGGGGTTATGTTTATGGTTCACAAGAGATTACGATCAAATATTGATAGCTATACTTTTTGGAATGAAAGGATCATTCAAGTAAGAATAAAACTATCCAGAGGATATTTGACAGTTATAGGGGTGTATGCACCGGTTGAAGGATACTCGAAAGAAAGTGATATTTTGTATAATGATCTACAGAAGATAATCAATATTACTAATAGACAAGATATGATACTGTTAATGGGAGACTTTAATGGCAGAGTTGGTAATGAGAAAATTCAGAATAACATTGGTATTCATGGAGAGGTAACCCGCAATAATAATGGAACAAAATTAATAGATTTCACTATCTTCAATCAGTTTCGGATTATGAACACACTATTTCCACACAAGGACAGTCATAAATATACGTGGTCCGCAAGAAATCAAAAATCAATTATTGATTATATCATTTGTAATGGAAAATTGGCAGATTTAGTTTTGGATACAAGAGTTTATCGAGGACCTGAATTGGAAACAGACCACTATTTATTAGTTGCTCCTATTCGTTTAAAACCACGGTGGTTCAAGAAAAAGAAACAAAGAACACAGGAAAACGAAACTTTATACAAGGTTAACCTTTTAAATGATCCCAGTATAAAATGGCTATACCAAAACAGGCTTGATAATCACATTCAGATGATTCCACTTTCTGACGATGTGGAAGACGAGTGGTGCAATTTGAGTTCAGCTCTAAAACAGTCAGCATTTGAAAGTTTGGGAGAAAAAAGAAGATGGAAAAAGAAAAAGGGTTTAAGAATTTGGGACGAAGAAATTAAAAAAGTAATCTCCGAAAAAAGAAATTCATATAAAAAGTTTCTGTCAACTGGTAAATTAGAAGATAAAATTGAATACCATCATAAGAGAGCAATAGCAAAAAGAGAAGTTCGGAAGAAACACAGGGAAAGTTGGGAAAACTTTGTCTCGTACCTGGAGACTGACATAACAAGACCACAACCACAAACCTATAAAATTTTGAAAAAACTAAATAGGGAAGTAAAAGAAGATGTAAAAATTAATGCAAAATCCCACAAAGAATGGCTTGAGTATTTTCAGAGCCTTTGGTCGAGTCCAAATATTGAACAACTTGTTTTACTAGCATCTAACAACAAGACATCGGAAAATATTACACTCGAAGAATTAGAACGGGTCTTGAGGAAACTTCGAAATGGGAAAACACCTGGAGAAGATTCGATAAATGCAGAAATG
Source organism: Meconema thalassinum (assembly GCA_946902985.2). Taxonomy (NCBI): domain Eukaryota; kingdom Metazoa; phylum Arthropoda; class Insecta; order Orthoptera; family Tettigoniidae; genus Meconema; species Meconema thalassinum. The sequence continues at coordinate 349,633,620 of OX336390.1, forward strand.
TTAAAATATTCAGGCGATGCCTTCAAGAAAAGATTTCTCAGATTATTGAATTTAATCTGGATGGGTAACAGGCCTCCAGAAGATTGGCAAAAGGCAATAGTAGTTCCTCTTCATAAGAAGGGAAATATGAAAGTTTTGGAAAATTATAGAGGAATAAGTATACTTAACTCTGGATACAAAATGTTTGCAAACATTGTTAAAGAAAAATTACTGAAACATTACTCTGAGTTAATAGGGAATGAACAACATGGGTTTAGAAAAGGTCGCACATGTGCAGATGCCTACTTCACCTTAAAAATTTTGATCGAAAAACGCAGGGAGTTCAATTTGGAAACACACATATCATTTGTTGATTTTAAGAAAGCCTTTGATTTTGTCGACAGAAACAGACTTATTGACATATTGGCCAGAGATGGTGTCCCCCAACAGTTAATTGATAACATTTCCAACATGTATAGTGGTACTCTTATTTCAGTAAGGTTAAGTAATCATAAATCCGAGTGGAAGCCAATCAGCAGAGGGGTAAGACAAGGCTGTGGACTCTCTCCATTGCTATTCATAATCTACATGAATGCTATAATAAAGGAATGGAGGTGTGAAAGACATGGTTCAATACCTATCAGCAGGCATCTAAAAAATTTAGATGCTATACTATTTGCTGATGATGTTGCATTGGTAGCAGCTTCTGAAGATGATCTGCAGTGGTCAGTTTTCAACCTCCAGAAAGTGGCATCAAAATTCAGCATGTGCATTTCTACTGAAAAGACTAAAGTAATGGCCTTTAAGGGTAAGGACCCTATCCCCAGTAAAATTTGTCTGGATGGTAAAATTTTAGAAAGAGTTAACGAATTCAAGTATTTAGGATATCATTTATCATTTCAAGAAGAACGAGACATAACTGCAAAAATAACTAATTATACCAGAACAACAGGAATCCTCAATCACGTCATGAAGCCATCTCTTGTCCAAAGGCATACACGCTTGCGTTTGTATAACACATTAGCCAGACCAACCCTATGCTATGGCAGCGAGGCATGGACAATAAGATGTCAGGACATCTCCAGACTCACAGCACGCGAAATGACCTTCATGCGCCGAACAGCAGGCTATACTAAATGGGATCATAAGAGAAACGAGGATGTGCTGAAGGAACTAAAAGTGAAACCAATAACTGCATACATTTGTGACTACCAAGAGAACTGGAAGCATCATGTCCAAAGGATGGAACCTGGAAGATTTCCAAAGGAGATCCTTCGCTACCAGCCACGGGGAAATAGATCGATAGGAAGTCAGAGGGAAAGTGCAAGACCGTAACGGGACATTTGGCCCAATACTTGGAAGGAAGATGATGATGATGATGATGATGATACATATTAATTACGTCCCAGTTGTGGAAAGATAACCTTCATACACTGGATTAGGCTACATTATTTATACCTATCCTTCTTAAAGTGGACTACACAAGCTACTTCCAGTGGGGTAGGATTATCAATAAACATAAGATTGTTATAATATTGCAGTAGAATTATAAATATATTTTATTTCAGATGTGAGAGCATGTAAAAGATACCTGAAGAAGGGCGCCATCCCCTCTCAGAAATTGCCACTGAGATCATTGGATAAGAAGATATCTTCTCCCCTGAAACTACTGGCAGAGGCCAGGGATGCACGTGTGCAACATAGACATGAAACTGTGGCACCACCATCTCCAACTGAAGACAGTGAAGTGGTAACTGAAGACACAGAGACTGTGGCAGAGGAGATGTTTGCAGCTCTGGTGGAAGATCCCACTCTAAGGAAATGTGTAGAAGATAAAGGGATACAAGTAACGCCAAGTGTAATTGATGATTGTAGAAAAATAAATTTAGAGGACATGATGAAAACAAATAGAGAAATTAATGCATTTACTGGTATCCCATCGGTTACATTATTAGATAATATATGTGTTGCTACAGGAAAATTAGAAAGACAGAGTGCCAAACCACTAACCTTGTCATTAAGACCGCGTATCATTTTAGTGTTCGTGAAATTGAAAATTAATCTTTCTTTTATGTGTTTAGCTGTTCTATTTGGGGTCACAGCTAATTATTGTAAGAACTATTTCCATGTAACAGTAGAGTTATTTCATTAGGCACTAATAACAGCTGTTCCATGGCTGGATAAATGTCTGATTAAGAAGAGGATGCCTATATGTTTTCAACATTTTCAGAATAGAGTTATTTTGGATTGTACGGAAATTCCCGTGGAGAAAAATAAGTGTTTAAAGTGTCGTGTGATGTCCTACTCTCATTACAAAGGCGATTACACATTGAAAGTACTTGTTGCTGTTGCACCATCAGGTTTAGTAACTTTTGTAAGTCAAGTGTATGGTGGAAGGGTTACAGACAAAGAAATATTTTTGCAATCCAATTTATTAGGCATGTTATTACCTTAACAGGATGCTGTAATGGTCGATAAAGGATTTTTGATAGAGAGTGAGTGCATTGAAAGGAATATACAATTGATCAGGCCACCCTTTCTTGGTAAGAATCAGCAATTGTCAACAGAGGATGCACTCAGAACTGCTGACATAGCTGCAGCTAGAGTGCATGTAGAAAGAACAATTCAGAGGATAGTTTTAACAACAAATTGTATATCCGCCTTAGTCAATACATAAATGAAAATAAATTATAATTACACTTGCTCCTGGTACATGTTTCGGGGATTAATTGCTTTTATCCCCTTCATCAGCCAAGACAAATATCCGAAGAAAGATATAATATAGCGTAGCAATCAAAAATAAATAGCTATTTAACTTAATATGGTGCACCATATAAGTAGGTCACAGGAAATTGTTGAGCAATACTAAAAACATATATGTAACAGCGATGATATTCAGCCATCAAAACACAGAGAATCAGTGGACAGTTAACTCGTAAATCCGCTCCAAAACACTGGTCGAAGCTTGAATTGGCAAAAATCACAATACTTCACCATATGGACACAACCAATGAAGATGCCTTATGTTCAACAGGTCCAAAATCAAATGCCTGCATACGAATTAGACGAGCGTGGAAGGAACAACTTCAAATAGCAATGAGGTTAGCTCAATGCATAACCTGAAAGAAGCAAAGGAAAAACAAACACCATAACAAAAGGGACCAAGGGGAAATTTATAGACTGAAATAATTATGAAAAACTGTAAAAATTAATTTATAATGATATAGAACGAATGCAAACTTAATAATATTCGAAGAACTTACTTCAGGTTATGTCAAGGTATCAATTATGAAGAGATTGTCTTATGTTTGAAAATTATTGTAAATAATTTATGGGTGTAGCCAATTCCAACACACATATATATGGTTAGCAGTAGATGATAAATATTGCCATAGCTAGTTCTGTAATAGGACGTATGTATGAGTGGAGCGCTACTATGAAAAAATAGATTCTTTGGGGAAAAATGTTCAAAGTGGAAATTAAATAATGTAATATAATAAAAATCAAGTTGTAGGGAATTGTAATGGCAGAGGGGTGTAACCGTATATTAATAAGTATGTAATTATGTATAAATATGTGATGTAGAAAAGTTATACTAAAGAGCATCTAAGCTGGTTTATTATTAGACTTACTAGTTAAGTTATTTTTGAGAGTGTCAAATAAGATATTAGAATCGAAAATGACTTCATTAAGATTCACTGGGTCTGAAATACTGTGTGCTGTGTTGATTTCAATGGATTCGAGAACATTCATCATAGTACCCTTGCTAGTGTAATGTAAGATTTCTAAATCATTCTCTATACTAGTGAATTTGTGGCCTGAATCCTCCATATGTGCGGCCATGGCTGAATACTTTCTATATTTAGTGGCATTTAAGTGATCATTATATCTTGTGGTGAAATTTCTTCCTGTTTGACCTATATAATTGGCGTTACAATCATTACAACTTAATCTGTAAACACCGGATTTGCTGAATTTATCCTTCAAGTTGAAAGAATTGGAATTAAAGAAAATGCTCTGATTAGTATTGTTAGTTTTGTAAGCTATTTTCATGTTAACCTTTTTGAATTTGTTAGTGATGTTATAAGTATGATGATTCAAATAAGTAAAAACTGCGTATGAGGGCTTTTCTTTATGCTCAGGTTGAAGTCGTGTGATGGGCTTATTTTTTAATTTGTTGATAATATTAAAAATGTATTGACGATTATAACCATTAACTCTGGCAATTTGATATATAATCTCAATTTCTTTGTCAAAATCTTGCTTGGAAAGAGGTAAATTCATGGCTCTGTTCACAAGGCTAATGAAGGTGGCTTTTTTTATGACAGTCAGGATGGTTTGAATCTTGCCTTATAACAGAATGGGTTTGCGTGGGTTTCCTGAAAATTTGGTAATGCAGTCTGTTATCTTTTTTGAAAATGGTTGTGTCAAGAAAATTAATCTTATTGTTTGTGGCGGATTCCATGGTAAATTTAATATTATTATCAATATTGTTGAGTTGATCTGAAATTCTATCAATCTTTTGAATATTATCGTCAATAATGATGAACACATCATCAACGTATCTACCCCAAAATGTAATCCCCATTATTTTATCTATTATTTTAGTTTCTTCTAAATGGTCGAGGTAAATGTTAGCGAGTATTCCTGACAATGGAGAACCCATAGCTAAGCCATCATTTTGTTTATAAACTTTACTGTTGAATGTAAAGTAATTATTATATAGAATAAAATTTAAGATGCAAATGAATTCATCAATTTCTACTTTGGATAGACTGCTATTATCTGTTAGATTCTTCTTAATGATGTCTATTGTAGGCATAATAGGTATATTGGTGTACATATCTTTGATGTCAGCACTATGTAAAGAATGTTCTTGTTTAAGCTCCGATACTGATGTTTTCTCACAAAAATGTAAAGTATTTTTGAAAGACATGTTTGCTTTAAAACAATAATGTTTCTTTAAAAATTGTTGAGCAAAATGAGATGTTTTATATATCGGGCTGTTTCTGAAATTGATAATATGTCTAATAGGAATGTCATTTTTGTGTATTTTGGGAAGGGCACGTAATGTAGGAGCAGTGGGGTTCATATGGGCTAGTTGAGTAACATGCTTATCATCTAAAATAAAAAATGTGTTTTTAAGAATGCTTTTTAGTTTTCTTTGTATGGATGCAGTGGGATCTTTCTTTATTTCTTTAAAATTATCATTGCTAATGAAATCAATAGTTTTAGACATGTATTCATCTTTGTCAATGAGTACTATAGTGTTTCCATTATCTGCTTTAGTTACAATTATATTATTATTTATAAGCTTCCTTTTTAATTTATAGATATCGTGATTATTGGAACTAGTGTCTGAAAAGCTATTATTCTTATTAACAATCTTGTGAATTTCTTTGTTGGTTTCGTGTCTTAATCCGTTTTGTTCATTAATGGGTAGTTTTCTTATTGCGGTTTCAGTTTCAGCTACTATCGTGGTGAGGACTTCATTATTTAATTTAGTATCCCAATTATGCTTTGGGCCTTTGTTCAGAATGTTAAGTTCATGGTCATTGAGCTTAATTTTCGTTAGATTTTTTAAAGGATCCTGAAATTTGTGAAGACCTTTATTTACCAAGTGTTTATGCACTGTGCTGTTATTATTATGTAAATTAGTCAGTTTATTATCTAAAATAGCTAATTTCTGTGACATTTTCGTATGGAGAATTTGATTAACGATGAGAGAATATTTGTCCCAATCCTTTTTAGAAGATAAATTGGAAGCTTCAAGATGCGCACGGTATAGCATGTTATTAATATTATTCTTTCTTATGAAAAGGAATTTAATTTCTCTTTGAAATAATCTATTGTTTATCAATCTTTGCGTTTTACTCTCATATGGGGTAAAAGAAACATTATTGTTTTAAAGCAAACATGTCTTTCAAAAATACTTTACATTTTTGTGAGAAAACATCAGTATTGGAGCTTAAACAAGAACATTCTTTACATAGTGCTGACATCAAAGATATGTACACCAATATACCTATTATGCCTACAATAGACATCATTAAGAAGAATCTAACAGATAATAGCAGTCTATCCAAAGTAGAAATTGATGAATTCATTTGCATCTTAAATTTTATTCTATATAATAATTACTTTACATTCAACAGTAAAGTTTATAAACAAAATGATGGCTTAGCTATGGGTTCTCCATTGTCAGGAATACTCGCTAACATTTACCTCGACCATTTAGAAGAAACTAAAATAATAGATAAAATAATGGGGATTACATTTTGGGGTAGATACGTTGATGATGTGTTCATCATTATTGACGATAATATTCAAAAGATTGATAGAATTTCAGATCAACTCAACAATATTGATAATAATATTAAATTTACCATGGAATCCGCCACAAACAATAAGATTAATTTTCTTGACACAACCATTTTCAAAAAAGATAACAGACTGCATTACCAAATTTTCAGGAAACCCACGCAAACCCATTCTGTTATAAGGCAAGATTCAAACCATCCTGACTGTCATAAAAAGCCACCTTCATTAGCCTTGTGAACAGAGCCATGAATTTACCTCTTTCCAAGCAAGATTTTGACAAAGAAATTGAGATTATATATCAAATTGCCAGAGTTAATGGTTATAATCGTCAATACATTTTTAATATTATCAACAAATTAAAAAATAAGCCCATCACACGACTTCAACCTGAGCATAAAGAAAAGCCCTCATACGCAGTTTTTATTTATTTTAATCATCATACTTATAACATCACTAACAAATTCAAAAAGGTTAACATGAAAATAGCTTACAAAACTAACAATACTAATCAGAGCATTTTCTTTAATTCCAATTCTTTCAACTTGAAGGATAAATTCAGCAAATCCGGTGTTTACAGATTAAGTTGTAATGATTGTAACGCCAATTATATAGGTCAAACAGGAAGAAATTTCACCACAAGATATAATGATCACTTAAATGCCACTAAATATAGAAAGTATTCAGCCATGGCCGCACATATGGAGGATTCAGGCCACAAATTCACTAGTATAGAGAATGATTTAGAAATCTTACATTACACTAGCAAGGGTACTATGATGAATGTTCTCGAATCCATTGAAATCAACACAGCACACAGTATTTCAGACCCAGTGAATCTTAATGAAGTCATTTTCGATTCTAATATCTTATTTGACACTCTCAAAAATAACTTAACTAGTAAGTCTAATAATAAACCAGCTTAGATGCTCTTTAGTATAACTTTTCTACATCACATATTTATACATAATTACATACTTATTAATATACTGTTACACCCCTCTGCCATTACAATTCCCTACAACTTGATTTTTATTATATTACATTATTTAATTTCCACTTTGAACATTTTTTCCCCAAAGAATCTATTTTTTCATAGTAGCGCTCCACTCATACATACGTCCTATTACAGAACTAGCTATGGCAATATTTATCATCTACTGCTAACCATATATATGTGTGTTGGAATTGGCTACACCCATAAATTATTTACAATAATTTTCAAACATAAGACAATCTCTTCATAATTGATACCTTGACATAACCTGAAGTAAGTTCTTCGAATATTATTAAGTTTGCATTCGTTCTATATCATTATAAATTAATTTTTACAGTTTTTCATAATTATTTCAGTCTATAAATTTCCCCTTGGTCCCTTTTGTTATGGTGTTTGTTTTTCCTTTGCTTCTTTCAGGTTATGCATTGAGCTAACCTCATTGCTATTTGAAGTTGTTCCTTCCACGCTCGTCTAATTCATATGCAGGCATTTGATTTTGGACCTGTTGAACATAAGGCATCTTCATTGGTTGTGTCCATATGGTGAAGTATTGTGATTTTTGCCAATTCAAGCTTCGACCAGTGTTTTGGAGCGGATTTACGAGTTAACTGTCCACTGATTCTCTGTGTTTTGATGGCTGAATATCATCGCTGTTACATATATGTTTTTAGTAATGCTCAACAATTTCCTGTGACCTACTTATATGGTGCACCATATTAAGTTAAATAGCTATTTATTTTTGATTGCTACGCTATATTATATCTTTCGTCGGATATTTGTCTTGGCTGATGAAGGGGATAAAAGCAATTAATCCCCGAAACATGTACCAGGAGCAAGTGTAATTATAATTTATTTTCATTTATGTATTGACTAAGGCGGATATACAATTTGTTGTTAAAACTATTTAGTACGTCAATACGGAACCATCATGGAATCTAGTTTAAATAATAGAATTCAGAGGATGAAAATATTTAAAGTATTAAAAGGGAGAGTCAATTTATATATGGTTCCATACATGGATTCTGTAATGACTATTATTGCAGGAGTAGTGAACCTTTCAGCTCCTATTCTTAGTGTTGATAAGTATGACTAAGGAGGCTTTTGCTACTGGTACCTAGTACCCAGTTTGTGGGTGTGTTTTTTCTAAAGCAGAGTTTGAGCGCTGTATCAGCAGTGAAGTAAAGCGCTACATATAAACTAGCTGTAAATAGAAACGGAGAGATGGCACGAAATGACAGTTGTTTAAACGTGTTTCGTTCATTATTTCAAAATAAATTTAATACAACTTAATATAACAATGGATCCACTGAGAGACTAAACTGATGATGAATGCATAGTGGTGTCGCTCAATGAACAACTTTGTTAATTTCACGTTTCTTGTAATTTTTAGGTTTTCCACCCCTTAAAACCTCAATAACTAACTAATTTTTAGGTTAGGCCTAGGCCATTCGAGTTACCTTCTATGAATTAATGCCCCTGCTTTAGCCACTAAAGTTGCATGATCGTTTCATGAATGTAGCAGCATATGGATAACAATTCCTGAACTTAATAATATTCACTATAACGTTTATGTGACAGGTTAAATTGGATCTAAAAATAGGATAAACAAGCTCTCGACTTCTTACAAATAATTCTTAATTAACCTACTGATATGCTGCTAGTGGAAATGTAGGTCTATAATCATGTAGTCTCATAGGCTACACCAGTAGCCAGAGCATGTCGCTAATGATATCGGAGTAGGCTGTGCATGCACACGTTAACATGAGTTTGCTGGTTTGTGACATTACGTCAACAAATTTAATGTATTTTAACTCTCCTGATTCCATTCTGGCCCCTGTTACTGCCACATGCATGGTTCCAATAGGCTTGATTTCATTTTTAGGATTATTATATTTCACTATAGCTTACCTGCTGCATCACTCAGAAAATTTAGCAAATGCATGTATCCTTGTTGCAGATCAGGTCCATGTACGTCCAAAAATGTTTTATGTAGGTGACCTTAATATTACACTCCTTAAAACGTAGGTCCCCACCACCAACCCCGTCCTAATGATGCAGAGTGTTATTAGACTGGGGCGTGGTGGCGCAGCGGTCATTGTTATTAGACTTTAAATACATTTGCCATTGATAGTACAAATGCTTGTAGATATCCGTATTGATAGATTAATTAAAAGTTTAATTTAAACTTTTAACATCTTACATAACACAAAAGTAGCTACAATAAACTGAAACTAACGTGCACCACTAATGCGCCCTCATTGCTTACGGACCCCTATGCATTTGCCCCCCTTGTCCCTCCCTGGGCCTAGACGGTGCCAATTGCTGAAATTAGACCAGAAGAACCAAATCACTAGTAAAACAATGTATAGTAAAGGAAGGAAGCTTGTAGTTTTACGTGACCATTAATCTCGCAATCATGAGCCACGGGACCTTCTTTTTACATTGAATCCGAACCACAGGACACGGCATTGCACTTAAAAATATCTTGCATGCATTGACCAGGAATGGAACCTGGTCCACCTTGGTGAGAGGCCAACAGCTTGATCGCTGCGCCACCACGCCCCCAAGTATACAGTAGATTATAATCAACAAGTTCTCTCTAACATACATTAGCCTACTAGTTCATATACAGTATACAATTTGCGTACCTAGTTAGAATGCACCCGAGTGAAAGAAAATAGGCTGGTACCCGTAGCCTATTATTTTTCATGAGAAACCTAATAGAATTTTCTGTCACTCTGCCAAGTACAGATATGTTACCATGCTGGGAAAGAGTATCTTAGTGATGAAATCTGCAAAATTGTAAATTCAAATGGTAAGAATAATTCAACAGTAATATCATTAGAGTGGAAGCAGGGAAACTGGTAGAAGAAGCCAAACGTGAGGTTTGGCATTCACATCTTTTGAAGTCAAATTTAACGGAGTGCAACAATGGTATTTCGGATTTGCCTAGCAACAATAATAATAACAATTATGATGATAATAATAATGTAAATAAATCACCAACACAAGCTTGCAAAAGTAACAAATTTAAAATTTACCACCAGAATGTCCAGTCTCTTATAATAAAATAGATTACATAAATCTAATGCTTAAAAATGGACTTAAAGACATCTCAGCACTATGTATTTCAGAACATTGGCTGAAAGAGGAACAACTTGAATTAATTCAATTCCCAGGGTTTATACAAGCTAGTAAATACTCTAGATCTAATATTAGCCATGGTGGTACTTGCATCTTCTTAAGAAATAATTTAGATCATGAACAGACAACAGCTTATGATTATCTAATTATGGAACAGGATTTTGAATTCTCTGCCGTAAAAATTCAGCAGTTTAAGTTAATAATTGTATGCGTATACCGTTCTCCGTCAGGAATGTTTCCTCTATTTATAGATAAATTAGAATTGTTACTCAATAACATGAGCAAAGTAAATTTCGATATAATAATTTGTGGGGATGTAAATGTGGATTTCTTAAAACTTGATAGAAATTGTGAATTATTAACACAGTTACTAATTTCCTATGGACTGAAACCTACAGTAAATACACCAACAAGAATAACAAAATTTAGTAAAACCACTCCTGATCAAATTTTTATAAATACAGATAAATATCACCATTCAATAGAAGTCTATTGTCCGGGTTTTAGTGACCACCATGGGCAAATACTGAGTTTTGAAGTATCCGAAGTAATCAATAATAATGATAATGGAGTAAAATCTAAGTGCAGGTCATTCACTGAATCAAATGTTACATATTTCAATGACTTATTAAATAAGGAAACATGGTCAGAAATTTATGAACTAGAAAATGTAAATGACAAATTTAATGCATTTAACAGTACCCTAAAACACTATTTTGAAATAGCATTCCCCTTTAAACGAAGAACTGTTCAAAATAACAAAACTAGCAATTGGATAACAACAGGGATTATAAATTCATGTCAAAGAAAGAAATGTGTACACAAATTATATAAACAATACCACACAACACCTGAATTCAATTTATACTACAAAAAATACACTAGCATATTAAATAAGGTAATAAGACTAGCAAAGAAAATGCATAATGATAATTTTATTTCCCAATCATCTAATAAAAACAGGGCTATGTGGTCCGTGATAAAGAAAGAAACTGGAAAATCTGCTAAAATACAAAGGAACATTACACTGACCAGAAATAATAAAGTGATTAATAATCCAGAGGAAATAGCAAACACTTTTAATGACTATTTTCTGGAAATTCCACAAAAATTAATAAATAAATCACAGGTAAATACACTAAATTCTAATAATAAAATAAATATATGCAGTGATTCTTTATTTATAAATCATGTCACAAGTGAAGAGGTAAGAATAGTTATAAAAGAGCTAAAAAATAAATTCTGTGCTGGCATTGATGGCATCCCTGATGCAATTTTAAAGAAATGTGCAGAAAATATAATAAATCCACTTACGCACTTAATAAACAGTTCAATTCTCTCAGGAACTTACCCGGATATTTTGAAGTTATCAAAAGTAATTCCAGTGCACAAAAACGGTTCAAAAGATGAATTAGATAACTATCGTCCTATTACCTTACCAACTGGTATTGCAAAAATTGTGGAAAAAATTATGTATAAGAGACTGATAAGTTTCATAGAAAAAAAAAAATATTATCAAACTCACAACATGGATTTAGAACGGAAAAATCTACACAGACAGCAATTTACGAATGTAGTAATAGTATACTGAAATTAATTGACAATAAGGAACATGTAACTGGCCTATTCTTGGATTTATCGAAAGCATTTGATGTTGTTGACCATAAAATCCTCCTTACCAAACTAAATCAATATGGTGTTAGAGGTCTAGCTAATAAATGGATAGAGTCTTACTTAACAAGGCGTAAACAAATAGTAAGCTTGAGACACAAGGATGATGGAACCAAATTACTTAATGAAACATTGTCCAATGAGGGAATTATTGAATTTGGAGTACCCCAGGGATCGGTTTTGGGCCCACTACTCTTTCTTCTCTATATCAATGATATAACACAGAACGTTCATTCACATAAGGAAATTTCGTTTGCGGACGATACAACACTCGTAATAAAAGGTGAAACTAAACAGGTCATACAGCAGTCTGCTGACTCCGTTACAGGAGAGTTAACCAAATGGTCACAAGATAATCGCCTCATAATAAACTATAAAAAGACAGTATGTCTAAATTTCCACACTATACAGAATAGGAATCCTGCGATGCCCAATATAACATTAAATGGTCATCAAATAGAAAATAAATCAGAAACAAAGTTTTTTGGACTATGGATACAACAAGGCTTGAATTGGAATAAACATATACAATATCTGAATACTAAACTGAACTCGATGTGCTTTGCGTTACGTATTTTGAAAACCTGCACTAGCATGCACACATTAAGAAATACTTATTTTGCTTATTTCCATTCATACTTAAGATATGGGATCATATTTTGGGGTATGTCGCCAGATGTAGTAAGCACGTTTAGGATACAAAAGAGGGCGATTAGAATTATGGCAAATGTAAACTCTAGAGAATCATGTAGACCTCTGTTTAAATATTTAAACATTCTCCCACTGCCATGCATATATATCTTTGAAAGTATTATGTTTTTTAAAAAGAATTTAATGAATAAAGATGTTTTTCTTAAAACAAACAATGATGTTCATAGGCATAACACAAGACAAAATCAAAACATTCATATTTCACACACACACACACAAGCATATATCAAAAAGGAACTTTTCACTCTGGAGTTAAATTATACAATAAACTACCCCAGTATATAAAACTGGCCCCAAAAATAAAAACATTTGATAGAATGTTGAAAGCTTATCTGCAGTGCCATTGTTTTTACTCAGTAGTTGAATATTTTAGCGTATAGGAGTGATGGAATCTATAACTATATTTTACTTTTTTAATTTAATTTTAATACCTAGCTGTATGTTGTTGTATTTATAGAATTAAGTTTTCATATTATGATAATAGAGTGAGGTGTAAATAGTTGTGCAATAAGATTGTATCTCTTAAGATCTGTTATTATAATAAGTTATAAATAGTTATAATCTTAGTAATATATACCTGTTAGTTCTTTTATTTTATGCATGTAAATTCTGACGTGTCCTATATCAAAAATGTATTGAATGCATGTATTTGATCAAATGGAATTAATAAAAATCTATCTATCTATCTATCTATATACACCAACAAAATTATAGTAATGTTTGTAGACCTAAGAAAAAAATGTGGTATTTCGTTCATAACTACGTACTATATGTAAATTATTTTCACAAATCTGAGTCTTCTTATGGAGAATGGGTTTTCCTCCATAGTCCATAACCAAAGAAATTTAATCATCAATTGAATACTCGTATGATTATGAACTTCAAAGCAATGCTACGCCTTTCTAGGCTTGATCCTACTTATCTTCCTGGATGGCTCTCGTGTAGCATCCGTTGCCCGTTTCGAAAGTGCGTTATTTTACTTAGTAGCGCACTGAAAATGGTTTGTAATTACTCTGCCACATTATTAAAGCCATTTGCCATTGACAAACACCGCATAAACACTTCCAAAGTAAGGAAATTGTCAACATTAACTTTCAAGTAATAAACTTATCAAAAAGCAAGTCGTCATGTTTGCTGCCAACTTACTGATTGTGCTGCTAGGCATAACCATTGGCCTGGATAAAGAGTATTGATGCAGACTACCCCTACTGTGCGTAACAAAAACCAGGGGTGATTATATTAGCCTAACGCGCAGGGCCGCGCTACTTAACCTTTATTGGCCTAGGCGAAAACCATTGGTCTGGAAACAATGTTGGCACTCTGAAAAAATACAGTAACACTCTATCGATAAAATATTCAACTCCTGTATATTAGTAACATTGGCCATTTCTATAGTAAATTTTTCGGATTTTAATGGTGCCGGGCAACGTATACTACACGAGTTCCTAATTGATATTCAGTCGTACACAACAACGCCTTCAAGAAAATTCAGATGAAAACAAGAGTTTATCTTGTTATGACTGCAGCCATTTTTCAATGTATCAAACGTGCAGCGAAGTGAAACCACGCTGCATGATGACTCATCTTAAGCTAAAATGTTGGGGGATGGGGATGCTCTGTGGTATGACCTACATGATGATATTATTACATTCATATTGTACTTCTATGATAAATAAAGCATTTGAAACAATATCACTTTTTTATTATTTTATAAATTAGCCTATTTATGGATACAATGTAGCAATAATTACTCTAAGTTACTTTTTACATCAACTATCCTATAAGAAAAGCTATTAAAATGCTATTTACAAGAAAAAAACATCAATTGTTATTGGCAACTCCAGCTATCTGATTATGACATCTAGCGGTAATAATGAGAAACTTACCAAGTAGGGTACATTTGTCACGTGGTGACTGTTTGCATTATGGTTCCTTGTATCGTGGTAAATTCTTCGTGTCTTTACACGTAAGTAATACGTTTTACTCGTTGATAGAGTGCAAAATGAGTAAAAGCAAAGTATATTGTTCAGTTCACGGCTGTAAGTCGATGTATAAGAGGGCTGCGGATATAAGTTTTCATCACTTTACAAAAGATGCAAATAGCAATAGCCGAAAGGGGACGATACCAAATAAATACGGTCAACAGGAGCGGGTTGGACCACCCACCACTACACACACTGACGACAGGACGGGTTGTTCACTGTTACGCCGAGCCAAGCCGCACCTAGACAGCCAAGTACAGTCTCGCCGAACCAAGCCGTACCACGACAGCCAAGCTTCATCAGTCAGGTATCCTTCCCCGCTCCCTAGTTCATTTCCCTACCAACCACCATCACCTCGCTCTGCGATATCCGAGCCATTCCACTACGAGTCATATAGGCCTAATTTGACTTCGCAGGGTAAATATCTACTCTGCAAGAACCTGCTACCAGTCCGATATTCAACACCAAACCTACCTGCTAACCATCCAACAAATCAAGCAATTCCTATCTCCCCAGAGTTTTAATACAAGTTAAACTCATCCCTTTGCCCTACCAAGCAGCCAATAATTTCTCGAGTCTATGGTACAGTGAGCAAACTCAAATATAGCTTTTAAACGTAACAGCGTCATGACTCGAACTGCTCAAAAACAAATACCAGCAGACAACCGATGCTTGATAATATGCAATTGACACATAAAATCTAGTGGAACACACAAATTAGATCACGTGTATCGCACAGTTATACATATACACAGTTAAAAATAACACTGTCATTATTTTAGGGTCCACATTTACCGATTATAACCGAAAAAAAAGTGTTCCATATCAAACGCGTGTTATTGAGTATTTTTACCCTACTTATCCAGACCGACCGCAGCACAGCTGGCCACCACGTGTGTACTTCTACTCTCCCACTCCTTTCCTCATGGTTTTCAAAAATCTTAAACAAAGCAATGCTTGCAGCAGCACCTGACCATAATATTGATGATTTGTCTAGGATAAAGTATTTTCCTCAATCGACCCATTTAAATATTTTAGGCCCTGCACTACATCAATTGCAGTCTGCGTTTTACCTGCTAGAGGGCACTTAACCTCTACACAACAGAGTGAACTAACCACACCATCCAGACTTACACCTAACCATGGGGCACTTGGAGGAACAATAATGCCCACCGGTTCCACTTTATTTTTAAAAGCAATTTCATAAGCTTCTAAGGCTACTAGTTCAAATTTTTTCCCATGCACAGTTGCCATCTGTCCCTTGAAATCAGTTTTGAACAGCCTACTCACTTTTGAATTCCAGTCAGGGCTTTTATTTTTGCTGTAAGTAAAAACACTGTAACAAGTAGTACCAGTTAATCTTACTTTTCTTGCATTCTTCCAAATTTCTCCAGATTGGGTAAGAGTTGTCAAACATAATTTTACACTGTCTTCATATGTGAGTGCTACCTTCTCATTAAAAAATTGAGCAATGTCACCTTGAAGTTCTGCATCAAAATCAACCATAGCACTAAATTGTGGCAACAAGTTGTTGTTGCCTAAAAGTTTATGGCATAGGGATAATTGTGGCAAATCATCACCACTCGAGACTTGAATAGTAGTAGTAGTAGCAGTAGTTTCCCTTAAGCTCAAAGTAAGATCCAGCTCGGATCCCTGTGCCCCAGAAAGTAGAATATCCAGTATCTCGCCTGCACTACTGACTAGGCGGCTTTGGAGGGTCGATTTGACAGTTGATCTTCCCATGTGGCAGAATTTATTTATAGGAATCGCTTTGTCGTACATGTAGTTGCCTTTCTTTAACTTGCCCCATTGCTGCTTCAAATCTGTGGAGCTCAGGTCTTCCAAGTTATCAATTGTGTGCCTATTACGAAAAGAAGAAAAAACAAATACAGTCAACTTGTACACTCTTCGATTTATCGGCTTCAACAGTATTATATCTTCTAAATTTAAATGCATCTACTTACCGAAATATGTAAAGCAATGTACCGACTACATGCTTACACTTTCCTGAACTTCCAGCCTTACAGGTACACGAACAAATTAACTTTTTCTCGGCAACTGGTGATCGAATCTCAATTTTAATCTGGTGAGGAACTCCCTTCAAATTACTGGTTTGTAAGCATAAAGCTTCAAGTCTCACTAAATCTTCTCTTTCGGCTACTCTCCCAAACATAATTATGTGTTTGGCATCTAAAATTGCCTGTCCTTCAACGAGAGGCCGCCTAGAATCCCCAACAACATTCAATACATCAATCAAGTCTATCACCATTGCGTCCACCATTTTGTCGCGACCGACCTGCCACCTGCATTCGATTGAGTTCGCGAATAAGTAAGTACGTAAATCATTTTAAATATGTTTAGTTTAAACAAGAAAGTGAAACACAAGATGAACTGTCACAAGCAAATGGTGACGAAAATGAGGTTATGAAAAATCAAATTCTGGTCTGACTTTTGACATTATCAAAACTTACAAAATTAACAAATTAATTATTTGCAAATGCGAACACCAGGCCCCGAGACAATTCCGGACTAGGCGTCCGTCCTGGTCAAGATACCACTGTAAACTCTTGTTACTTTTGTTTCGCTCACAACACAGAGTCGCCACCCACGCATGTGCAGTGAGCAGAAATGGATACAAAACAAACGACAGATGATACGGGTTTCAAGGCGCTGCCAACTGTTGCAAGATACATCGCATCTTTCTCTTATGGGCTTCAACTCAAGTTACTGAAAATTAAGTTGGCGATAAATTACATTATTCGATGGCACACTCCCATAGGTTGTCCCGACTACAGTAGAAAATTAGCAAGGTCGCAATACACAAAGTACTGCTAGATACATAAAACATGCAGATCACAATAAACATATTACATTTTCAAATATTCTCTTCTTAAAATTTCATTTTGGCACGCAGTGGCAATTTGTCGACTGGCATGCAATTAAATTTTTGAATAGGGAAAAGCTAATAATTTATTTTATTTCTTCTTGTTCCTAACTGGGATAGTAAATTAATATCTTCAAGTGTTCAAGGGGATCAGAGCTGAATCCCGATTGATAAATTGTTCTGGCGAGACACGAAGACGGCCGATACGACACGAAGGCTCCCGACGGGGCGCGAGGAAGGCCGAAGGTTGAGTGTTAAATCGTGAGTCGATTTTCAATCGGCTCAGAAACATTTAAAACTAATTTACTAGTTGAAAACATACCTGTAGCCTTTGAAATTGATACTGGTGCCTCAGTCAGTGTAGGTAGTGAAAAGGGACACTGGGACTGAGTTTTCTAATTCCTGTAAATATTAAGGTACAGTCTTGATATTTTGTTTGCTGGTAGTAAGCTGTAGTATAAACATGTGTGCCAAATTTGATCAATGTAGCTTTACTAGCTGCATAGAAATTAATTATTTTCCAATATTTACATGCAAATTATTCAAATATTCAAAATGTCAAGCGCGTCAAACTAATGTAGATAGCACAATTTATTTTTATTTTTCTAGTACCTTATTCTTATACAAATAAAATAGTTCATCGAATTTGAGATTGTATTGTTTACTATGAATATATAATTTTTTTCCCCAATGAAATTTATTTTTTGTAAAATTCTTGAAATTTGAAGGTTTGAATTTTTTTTACAGGCAAACCAGAACTCCAATCCAAAAAGTAATGCACACGTTTGTGGATAAAGTACTAAGGAACATGCATGTTAATTTACAAGAAAATTGCATTACATCAGTAACGCGTACTAGATTGTATACATCAGAAAATGTGAAACTGAGAAACCTGCATTTTTCTAAAAACATGCATAGATTTTAATATTTCCATTCAACGTACCCATTAGAACTCTCCTGCAGCATAAGTAACACCTTCCTTCTTCTGTTTTGCAACCTCCTTCTTCATCTTTGTGACCTTAGTCTTCTGTCGAGTTGCTTTCTTCTTCTCAGAGGACGATCGCTGACTCTCATACTTCCTGCGAGCATCACGCCTAAGGACTGCCTGTTCAGTCACATAAGGAACTGAAGTTCTTTTGATGTCCGACTTCAAGTCTGTTGTAGCACTGCATCCCATATTAAATTCTGCTACAGCATTGCATACAGAAATTTCAAGTCTCTTTCTTGATATAAAAGTTTCTTTCGAACACTTCGTCCAAATGGTAGAATGTAGACACTCATTTTGATTCTGCGTGGCACCACGGACACATCGGAATAGTAATTCATTAGAGGCCAGCCTCTGATAAACAGGCATTATTTTACACACTAATGACTCCGAAAGCTTGACAGTCATTTTGTTATGACTCATAGGTACCTTACCTGTCGCTATACTTCTGTTGTAGAAGCACCAAGAATCGACGCCTTGGGGGCACTTCTTATGTAGGGGCTTACTGTCAGTGGACATGTAATGGTAGAGAGTGGCGTAGATAGCAGTCTTCATGTCTTCAACATTAGGTGTGTGTTGTACTATGGCATTCCTATAATAGCTGGTAAGCTTGGTAATCGTAGTATTAGTAAGCCCGCCTGACCTGCCACCCAACTGGACACCCTTTATTTTCCAATTCTGTACCATCTGTCGCAGACCTGTCCCATTCTCTTTGAAATGTGATTCACGCATTCCTCCTTTTTCAGTACTGTGTTGCTGCCATACACATTTGTACTGACCAAATGGTTGAACGTTTTAGAATCACCATCAGAAAGGACAGTTGTATAACGCATCTGGCAGTCTGAAATGGAACGGTTCCATAAAATTCCAGCAGCAAACATTTCCATTGCAACAGAACTACCCTCATAATTCACCTGACACTCCCCACTCTTCTTATGACCTACATGCCACACATTAAATTCTGGGGACTCCGAACCAAGCTCAGCAGAAGTGATACCACACATAGGACACCTCATAGTCTACGACTAGTCCTGTGAGAAGATCTATAGCTATCCCTATTCCATAAGCAGAAGTGAAGCCTCGCTTGTGCCAGGTCCCATCGTAGGAGATTGCAATGCCAATTACATCATTATCAGTAGGCCTACCTTCAGGATTACAATCAAGTGTATCATATGCCCTACGTACCACCTTCCTAGACTGGGAGAGAGTAAGACATTTTAGAGTCTTAGATTCTGCAGCTAAAACTGTCATATGTCTTGTGAATGTTTTCGAATCCATACCCGACATTCCTAACGTGGCACAAAATTTCTCCATTCCCCGATGCCCTACACCTAAACTGAGACATGCATCGACACTCTTCCTATTGACATCAAATGGAGGCCTCTGTGTAATAGTGTCATCTTCTACCCGAGGGCTTGAATAAGTTTGAGTTGGACAAAAGCCACAGTGGGTACATTTGACACATAGCTTATGCGCTAAACCATGCCTTTCTCTTACTTGAACAGTTAATGATGTTTCCCCACACTCATTGCATTTTATATTCTTCACTAGTTCACACAAAGTGGAAGAATGCACCAGAAAATATTCATCACTTGATGGTTGTAAATTTGGCCTAGGCCTACTTTCAGAACCCAATTGTTCAAATAACCCTAACTTTTGTACACTCTTACAAATGTTATCTCTTGCATCAGCAGTGTTCTGAGAATTGGTGGGTGTGACAAGAGGTGAGATCACATGTTCATTACTAGTTTGTTCAGGAATACCAGCTCCCTTACCTGATGTTTTCCAACGAGCAGTAGCAAGTCTGAAAGCCTTGACAGTTTTCTTCTTGCTTTTGCATTTCGGCTTATGCTAGCGGGAAGTGACTGAATCCATTCTGTATACACTAAAAGTAATACACTCACAGAAAGCAATACAAATCGCCAGAAACTTCACAAACACAATAAATTTCGAAAACGTGCTAGCCTAGCGTCCAATAACTTGTTCATAAACAGAGGTTGACCATGCTTACACTTCTAAAGTCAACACAAATATCAAATAAAGATAAATTATGCATCTACTGACATTCTAAAAGCGACTAGGAACTCTCATGAAATTATAAAATACAATATAAATGCAAAATTTCATCATGTTGACCGTTTGAGATATTTATTTATTTATTTATTTATTTTCAAACATTGGAGGTATTTGTATAGCTTACGTAGTAAATAGTGTCAATATTCATCGGTAGATGGTAGCACAATGCAGAACCAGTAGTCCAGAGGGAATTTCAAATCCGTATTCAAACAACTCCGATAAAAAAAATGCATAAATGCGTGTACAGGATAATGTTCTGTAAGGAACCAAGAGAAAGGGGCGTTTAAATGGCAGTGCGGCCGGCATTTAAACGTCTCGCCGTGCCTCAAAGAAAGGCGGAATGTGGAAAATGATACATCTAAATCATCCGTTATGGTCAGGGGTACAATAATATGTCAAAATCGAAAATTTGAATTTTTTAATAAAATATGCTTAAAACTCAGTCCCAGTGTCCCTTAAGTTCATACATTAATGCTCCCATTGAGCTTGTTGGAGTAATTACTGTACATGTTAATTACAGAGGCATTGCTAAAAAATCTGGCATTGTATGTAATTAAAAATGGAGCTAATCCCTTGTTAGGTCGAGACTGGATCATGGCAATAAATGTTCAGATTTCACCTGCAACGGATGAGCAGTTGTTTGCAACTGAAGTTGTTGGCAATGAATCTAGTATGCCGAGTGATAACTTTAAACGAGAAATGTTACTTAAAGAGGTAGTTAAAATACCCTGAGGTGTTTACTGACAAACTAGGTCAGTGTACGGTTGATCCGGTTAGGCTAGTTATGAAAGAGAATAGTGTACCTAAGTACTTTAGGCCTAAACCATTACCTTATACATTGAAAGCTAAGGTTGAAAAGGAACTTGAACGGTTGGTTGAAGCCGATATATTGTACGCAGTTGAAAGTTCAAAGTACGGGTCGCCTATAGTACCTGTTCTGAAGAAAGGTGGAAGTATTCGAATTTGTGGTGACTTTAAGGTTACTATTAACCCGCAGTTAGTTGTAGATCGTTACCCAATACCAAGAGTTGAGGATCTCTTTGCTGAACTACAGAAAGGTGAATCATTTAGTAAAATTGATTTGAGAAAAGCTTACATGCAGTAAACACTGGACGGGACCTCACAAAAATTGTGTACAATCAGCACGCATAAGGGTTGTTTTGCTTTTGAGCGTATGCCTTATGTTTTTTTAGTGCTGTGGGTACCTTTCAGAGAGTTATCGAGCAGGCTTTACAAGGTTTACCTGGTGTGAAGGGTTTTCTTGATGACATCATTGTCAGTGGACCAGATAACTTATTTAAGCAGGCTAAAAGGAGTGTTTGACAGACTAAAGCAGTATGGATTTACATTAAGCAGAATAAGTGTCAGTTTTTCATACCTAAGTTAGAATTTTTGGGTCTCACTACAGACAAGAATGGTCTTCACACTTCGGAATCTAAGGTAAAAGACATTGTCGATGCGCCTGTTCCGAAGAATGTGACTGAAACTAAATCATTTTTGGGTTTAGTAAATTATTACGGAAGGTTTGTGCCTAATCTGTCTACGGTGTTAACACCTTTGTATAACCTGTTAAAGAAAGATTCTGACTTTGTATTTGATCACACATGTATGCAAGCGTTTAATGAGATTAAGAAGCGTTTGTCTTCAGCCCCAATACTAGCACATTACGACCCAGATGCTCCAATAGTGTTAAATGTTGATGCGTCTAGTTATGGGTTAGGCTGTGTTCTTAGCATAATTACTAAAGAAGGTATAGAAAGACCAGTGAGATATGCCTCACGAACACTTAACTCAGCAGAGGCGTATTATTTGCAAATTGATAAGGAAGGAACAGCGATTGTTTATGGTGTTAGAAAGTTTCACCAGTATCTGTACGGCCGACACTTTACCTTGAAATGTGATCACAAGCCATTATTGAGTAATTTGGGCCCAAAAAGAGGTTGTCTGTGTTTGCAATAAGCAGATTGCAGAGATATGCATTATTTTGATCTGGTTATGATTTTGACATCAAGTATGTAAATTCTACTGATAATGTAGCTGATGCCCTATCTAGATTGCCTTTGCAAGTTCCTACTGTGGAACCTACTTCCCATCTGTCAACTCTAGGTACATATTTAAATTTTATTCATGAGAGTTCAGTGCCTATTTCTTGTGAGCAAGTACGAGTGGAAACTAAGAACGATCCACTTTTGAAATGAGTTTATGGCTACCTAATGTATGGATGGCCAACTTATTTGTCTCATTCTGACAATGTTTTATTGCCGTTTTCCCAAAGAAGAGGGGAAATAGTTGTTGAACAGGGTATTTTAACGTGGAGTTACAAGGTAATAATTCCTGGTAGTTTACGTAACTTTGGTTTGAGAGATTTACATGCTAGTCATCAGGACCTTCTATATACCTTCTATAAGCACAGATAATCAAGGGAGACGATTGCTAACCGAAATTCACATCACTATCACATCGTAAACAAAACGACTCAACTAATAAACAAAGCATGTAACCACCAACAGCGACAGCCATCTTTCATCAGTCCCGCCGCCAGTGTCTGGTCCGGTATTATAGAAGGTCCTGTAGTCATTTAGGCATTGTTAAAATGAAATCTGCAGCGCGAGCTTATTTTTGGTGGTCTAATATTGATCAGGAAATAGAAAACCTTGCTAACAGCTGTTCTTCCTGCCTATTGGGGAGACGCTATCCACCCAAAAGTGAACTACTTCATTGGCATTATCCTGATAGCTTGCCACGGTGAGTGAGTGTATAGCGTGTCGGTCTACTAACCCCAAGATTGCAGGTTCGCCCCTGGCCGTGGTAAGTGATTTTTGAAAGGCGGCAAAAATACGATACGCATGTCATACGATGTTGGCATGTCAAAGAACCCATATGAATTCAGTAGGCCGAGTTCAAAATGGCAAAATTAATCTCGGGAGTTTTCGCCAACACAAAGTTCCTCATTTCTCTACTAGAAAGCGCTATAACTTTCAAGGAGCTTAGATAACTATTATCTAACCTCCTTGACTTTCATAGTGATTCAAGGAACAACGAAATTCGACATGCAAGCTACCCTCTGGGTGTCAAATTACAAAGCTTGCACCAGGCACCCGAGGCCATACGATATTATTATTATTATTATTATTATTATCCTGATAAACCGTGGAAAGACTACATCTTAATTATTTGGGGCCATTTAAAGGAAAAATGTACCTAATAATTGTAGATGCTCATTCTAAAGGTACCATTTGGCTGCACACGACAGAGACAAGCGTCCGAGACAGACGACAGCGACGAGAGACGGAGACAAGTCAACGTGTCGCCACTCACGTAATTTGATGACGACCGAGACTGACGACACGCCTATACATTAGGTGTTTATTGGGATATGCGTGCATATATTCTTTGAAAAATGGTTACGAAAAATATTCTAATGAAAAGGTTGCTTGAAGAGGAAGAAGAAGATGATGTGTTGCTGTGTTATTTGTTGCGAAAGAAACCAAGAAAACCTATGAGTTCAATATTCAAAACCAGACGCGAAGAAGGATCTTTCTGTTTGTTAATAAAGAATAAAGATATTTCCTTCTTTGTATGACTGAACTTCAGAATCGAACAGCGGTGGGTTATCTCAGACTAATTCTACTAATATCTCGTCTTCTTCACCAGTAAATTTAATTTCCGACATTTTATCACTTCATAAAACACGTGCTGCGTCCGCTTGTCGCGAGACACTACTGTCTGAGAGCGGTCTCCTACGGTTTGTCTCGGTCGCCGATCTGTGTCGCCTGTCCCTGTCTCGCGCTCTCAAATGTACTGCATATGGTTGAATGGGGAGCAGATCGAAAGCGATCTGTCTCGGTCTCGCAACTCTGTCGTCTGTCTCGGTCGCTTGTCTCTGTCGTGTGCAGCCAAATGGTACCTTAAGTGGTTAGAAGTATTGGAGACCAGTTCAACTTCTGCACACTTAGCTATTGTTAATTTACGCCATCTTTTTGCCCGTTTTGGTTTACCTGTGTCAGTACATAGTGATAATAGACCTCCATTTAATTCGGCAGAGTTTAACGAAGTTTTGGTTAATAATGGTATTAAACATACTTTTTCACCTCCATACCACCCTCAGAACAATGGTTAGGCTGAAAACTCAGTCATGTATGCTAAAACTTAACTGAAATGTGCTTTTAGAGATACCGTAATGTTGGAGATGTTTCAGTAGCTGTGGATAGAATATTGTTCGATTATCGCAATTCTGTAAATTCCATTACTAACGAGACCCCAGCCAAACTCATGTTCAATAGATCACTAAGAACTAGATTTGATTTTTTACGACCAAGCGTCAGGAGGGTAGTGGAGGCTAAGCAGGATAAGCAGAAGGCTTTTGCCAAGGGCAGTAAACCACGTGTCTTTCATGTTAATCAATCCGTTCTGACTAGAGATTATACAAAAGTCACAGTTTGGTGCGCCGTTGCGGAATTTGGTGTGTGGGGACCGTACTTTTTTGAAGAAGATGGACAAACAGTAACGGTCAATGCCGATCGCTATTGTCACATGATAGAGACATTTCTCCGACCCAAGATCAACCAGTTTGTTTTAGACCATGAGGAAGAAGAAGTTTGGTTCCAACAGGACGGAGCCACAGCTCACACTGCTCGGCGGTCCATGGGAATGTTAAGAGAGTTGTTCCCTGGACGTCTTGTTTCTTCAAGAGGAGACATTTCCTGGCCCCCAAGGTCACCCGACTTATCACCTTGTGATTTCTTTCTGTGGGGCTACCTAAAGGCTGAAGTGTACAAACATCACCCCAGAACTCTGCAAGAACTAAAAGATGCCATTAGGCAGGAAGTGGCAGCCATTCCAAGGGAAGTTACACGAAGAACTATGGACAACTTCAGGGAAAGACTTCGTGAATGTCTTAACAATGGGGGACATCATTTATCGGACATAATTTTCAAAACCAAATAAAGTGTACTAAGTGATGTCAAATGGCATCATATAGGCTATTCACAAATATAAGTAATTTTTCTGTATGTTTCTTATTCTTTTTGCAAATGCCTATTTAAATCAGGGAGGTTTTTTGCCGGACCCTGTAGATCTCAAGGTAAATGGATTGATGGTACTGTGGTTAAACAACTAAGTACCGTACTACCATGTATCTAGTTAGAATAGGATCTGGTATTATTTGGAAGAGACATTTTGATCAACTCATTGCAATTGATGCTCTGGTGAGCGAGCAGGCTAAGGAGTTCTTAGGTCACTCAGCTGAAAGTTAATCATCCCAGTCAGCTGAGCAGGTTGATGTAAGTTCAGATTTGACAACTTCACCATCAGCTGTTTGTACTAGGCAGTCTATTGCTAGACAACCAACTCTTACATCGGGTCCGGTTAGCCAAACTATTAATAGTTAATAGTTCTCCTGAAGGGCGTTCTCAGAGACGTTACCCTGTACCTTTGAGAAAACCAGTTGTACGTCTTGCTTGATTTGTGATTGTAATTAAGTTAGTAACATGCCATTTTTATTGGTTATAAAAGAATAAAGAACAGGAATTGTTCTTAGTTGCAAGCTGATTATTGTTTTGTGTATGTTGTTAAACTACGTCTGTTATTTAAGAGGAAAAAAGTAATATACAGTATGTACTGTTTGTATATTCATATGTGTAAGTTGATACTTGTGTGAGCTCGTCATGGAGGAAAGAACGGAAGGAGATGCCTTCGCTGCGCTGCCTAGTGCAAGCTGCTGAAACCAAACGGCACGCCCACTTTGGGGAGCAAGAAAATTGCTGTTCCTATGCCTAAAGCCGTAAACCACTCCAACTAGTCTTGGATTTTAGTGACATAAAACTGCAATGACAAGTTAAGATTTTTTTTCTTGGATAGGCAGAATACACTATGTACATCACGGTACTTGGCACAAATAAGCTGCGTTATCGTTTTAAAAGTCAATTTCATTAGAAATATGAGAGCACCTTTGCAAGGCTAGTTTTGTAAGAAATACGCGGCAAAACGTAATAATACGCTGAAACACTGATTAAATTGAATACAGGTGTCTGAAGGTGCGAGTTGTACCAAAGAAGGAACATCTTGGGAGCTAATGATGCCGAACTACTTACCGGTACGGTATTTACACCAAACTGATTTTTACGGTGTTACAGTATTGGTGTTGAGGCATTCATCAGTTTTCAGGCCTAAATTCGAGCACAGCCACTTTCACTCATTGTTCGTACACATTTTGATATTCAAGAATACGAACCTTCAAATTAATCAACGGAGCACTTAAAAAAGGACTCATATTTGCACAAAAATACGGTATAGCCTATAGCCTCGAATTGATTAATTACGTAGGCCTACCGTAATTATTGACCGACAGCTGTTTGATAATTTGGGATTTGCAGAGAAATGGCTTTTTTGGTATGTAGGGTAAACATGCTGAGATTAGAATTGAAGAGTTATATATATATATATATATAACTTAACACTACTGCTCCAGCATGAGTTAAGGCGAGAAAAGGCTGGAAATATATCCTGCAAGGATAACTCTGAAAACACCATGCACAATGCCTCGTGCAAGTCACGGAACACCGAATACAGAATAAGGTTACGCCCACTTTGGGTGCAGCGCTTGGATTCACTCAAACGAGCTCAGGGCATCTCCTCTTATTCTTTCCTCCATGGAGCTCGTGTGTGAATAAATGCTAGCGGCCCGTGACGCAATCCCCCTTCCCCTTGCCTAGCTGTAGAGGTGTTCAGCCGACCTTTCTATAGAAGTCACTTGACTATGGACTTCACTTCCTTGACGATGTGTCTTGTCTCGCCTGGTCTAGCGTGCGGGCTGTAGTATTACAGAATATGGTCTACTAATTTATTCCCCTTGTGGAAAAGACGTATCGGACGTCACAGAATTCTATGGACTGATGCCATGTCTAACAATGAAATGAGAAGTGCTCTGAATAGACTGGCTGTACACGTCCATCATAAGCTGTGCGTGTGACCTGGCTTTCATGAATCTTCTGTACAGTGTGTGTGTGTGTGTGCGTATTATGTGCTAAACGGCGTGGTCGATACCATTTTAGTGAATGCTCTAAGAGAACACTTTCATTATTGGATTGCTCCAAAATGTAATGCACATTTGTGCGAAGTTCCTTTATTATTATAAAATGGTGTTCCATATAAGTCCGCGAGATGTCTCGGCACTTCACTAATTTGTACATACCAATTATTCGAAAATATTTTCTTTTTGTTAGCTAAAAGACCGAAAAAGCAAATTAATCAAATATTACAGCATTTAAATTATTTGATTTCATTTTAGACCAACAGGTGAAATACGTTAAAATGCCAGCCTGATCTGTTGACCAAGGTTCGATTTTCGACGCTATTATTAATTCTAGCTCGCCAGGTTTAGGAAGAAAGGTCTAAAATGGTCTAAAAAACACAATTGACTTAGAAAAGTATTGGGCTTGTCAGGCACCTCCCATAACATGTTGACTTTGAGCCGCGCAGCAGTTGCCCCGGACGCGAAAGTCGTAAGGGCTGTAGAGCCATAGCCGACCCGTAGGTTGGGCAAATGGGACTGCCATCCGATTCCAGGTACCTCTGTTGGGTATCAGAATAAAATAAAAGACATCCTAATATTCATCCACATCATTTTTTTTCATTTCATTTAGTATTAAATTAATTCCAATAGGCTCGTACAAATGAATTGTACAGCAATGTGTATTTGGCGGACTAATTTTTCTACTGTGAAAATAATAATGTGTACAAGTTATTACCATAATGTAGTACAATTTATATGATTCTATTACTATTCTTGTCATATATGTTACTCATATATTTGCTCTATGTAATTATTATGTAATTTAGTAATGTGTTAGAATCAGTGGCGGCTGGTGGGTTATGGGGGCTAGAGAAGCGGCTTAATATTAACCTAACCCATACATTTCTCTAAAAAAATCACATAAGAAGGAAGAGCAAGTTGAAACGCTTCGGGTTGAGTTTTACCATCGCCGTCTAAAATTCTCATGCCGTGTCATAAGGTTTGGCAACAACGCCCATCTGTCATCTGGGAGGCCTAGCGCAAGCACATCGTAATTGCTAACAATGCGTTAACACATAGATTTTGACGCCAAATGTTTCCGAAAATACAACAGAACTCAACGTCCGCTAATTCTACACACAAATATAGGATACATATTATCATGCTATGTACTGTAGATTCCCGATAAGGTAATAATAAAAGGCTGTACTGTACCTCAATGTCCCAATGTCTGAAGTTTCCTTTTATTGCTGCCATGCTCACTGCCGTCATTGACGCGCTCAGAAAAATATTTAAGACTATTCTTACGAACTTAGAGACTACCTTTGATTTTTTTTAATCTTCATTTTTCGTCCACACATGCACTCATCATAGTCACAATAGGCCTCCAAGCTTAATGCTGACAGTCTAACAATAATGCTCCACTGGTCACTTAATTTAAAAATATGTAGCTTTCTAATGAAATCTACCTAAAGGCACTTGCCAACTGAGTACAGTTCATAATGTTCTGGAATATAGAGGCCACATGGAGATATATACCAAAACTAAATTACTAGGCACTGAAAGTCCAACTCGCTGTAGTGATCAAAACGTAGTGATATAACCAGTTATTTTAATAGTGCTGCCATAATTTGACTTACAGTCAGGCACACAACACTTCCAGGCATCTGAAATGGTTTAATGAAATATTAGTGAAGAATTTGTTGGTTAAATTCATTAGTAGGTATTGATTACACATGCAACTTAATACGGAAAATGCTCACTTCTACAACTTTCAGCAGGTCTGATTTACCACGAGGAATTTCACGGGTGTTGAAATAGTTAGTACGAACTGCTTTTAGATGCTGTCATATCAAAATAAGCGATATTTATTAATAAAACTTAGCATGTGATCTTACGTGTTTATAGAACTTACGGACTCTACTAAACGTTGCCAATTCTACGAACAGCAAGGTTTGAGGATTAGTCAGTTAGTTAGTTATTGTTGTTTTAAGGGGCTGAACTACGAGATCATCTGCCCCTGGTTTGAGGATTATAGACGGCGATGGTTTTACCGAATGCTTTGGACAGCCGATCATATGGCTGTATATTTCAGCTGTTTTATTATATAGAAAATCAATAGTTACTTTTAAATAATGACGTCCGATAGCGTAATGTGAAAATCATGTAAAATAAAGAAAATCCAAATGTGAATTCCAGGGAGCTAAAGTTGGAACCCATTGTTGTACTTTTCCGATTATAACATTCTTCACTAATTCAAAACTTGATAATATTCCATAGGTGGACGACGTCATTTAATACCGTAATATAATACCGACACTACGAGTATTTTTCCTTTTCTTCGAATATACTCAGTGGCGTAACTAGGATTTGCTTCTGAAGGGGGATGACAGGAGTCAAAATTACATGAGACATAACCAATAAAACAAATATACGATAGGTACTGTACCAGTATTTTCCTGGTGAGATTTAAGCTACTTAGGTTATGATATTTTTACGCAGCGCCGCGATCTTTTAGACGCGAGCGTATACACGCAAACGAGATTTCAGCTGGTCAAGGAGAGTTGATACCGTCCCGCATCAATGACACGTGATCAGACCCGTCTACCGTTATGCAACGCGCTGGCGTATGTGAGCCAAGGTCAACATTCCGTAGAGGGTAGGTGGCAATATATCTAGCATTTTTCAAGCAGAAGGCGATTAATAACCAATTACTGAGATTACACCTCCCCCATGGTCTAGTACCTTGACGTGGTGGGGAGGCTTGTGTGTTTCAATGATCCCGAGAGCAATGCCGGCGGGAGCTTCAGCTCCTGGCAGGGGCACCCATGCCGGTAAGGTCGAGGGTGAGAGACCAGACTAAATGACAGACTACAACATGATGGTGGGCAGCAGCGTCATCAGTAGGTTATTTCCAGGCGGAGCTGTAATTCAGTGGTACGGTTGGAAATCTGCGGGGGCTCGTTTTCAGTCCTTAAGGTGGCTGCCCTACCAGAAAACTAGGAAGCTGTGGGCTAATAACTCGCACTCTCCGAAATTGTTGATTATTAAAGAAACTGAAAAGAATGAAAACCGGACCGATCTTATGTTGACAACTTTCGGCACGAAAAGGAAGACACGAATAGGTTTCTGGAATGTGAGGACTCCGGGTGAGAGTAGTAGGCTTAGGCAGGTGACCAGATAAATGATCTCGTATAAACTTGATATACTTGGGCTCAGTGAGATAAGATGACCAGATTTTGGTGAGATAAAAACTTATGAAGGACTTACCCACATATAGTCTGGGAGGAGCGAGGAGAATGCGGAACGCAAAGATGGAGTTGGTCTTTTGCTTACTGAACATGCAAAGGAAAGCCTTATAAGTTGGCAACCCATTTCCAAGCGAATATTATCAGCACGATTTAAGACTCGCATTCGCAAATGTTACGATTATACAATGCTATGCACCCACGGAACCATCAAAAGAAGAACTTAAGGAAGCATTCTACTCCCTTCTACATGAGACAGTAAAGAAAAGCAGTAAGAGAGATGTGATTATAATAATGGGAGACCTTAATGCTAAGGTAGGAGAGAACAACGAGGGTGTACATGGCCTTGGGGATATGAATGGAAATGGGGAAAAGTTCACAAATTTCTTTGCTAGCCATGACCTTGTTATTGGAGGTAGTTTGTTTCCTCTGAGAACCAAATTGACCCAATCGCAGTGAGTAGGAGATTCAGAAGATCAATCACAGATGTTCGGAATATGAGAGGAGCTGATGCTAGCAGTGATCACCACCTTATGCTGGCTGAGTTCAAGATGAAGTCATGGTGGCAAAGAAGAGGTTTGAAAAACAGAGCAAGAGATTTGATGTGAAGTTGAAGGAGGAGAAGGGCAGAGAAGAATTTAAATTGGAGCTAAGAAATCGTTTTCAGGTACTCCAATCTGATACAGCGGAAACTGGTATTGACTCTTCCGGGAGTAATGTAAAGAACATCATCCTTGATACAAGTGAAATAGTCTTGGGAAAGAGCAATCCTCTCAAGTAGGATTGGATGTCAAACAAACTTGGGAGACAATAAGTCATAGGAAAATGATTAAGGAGAGGTTGAATATGTGCAAGACTCGACAGCAGAAAGCAAAAGTGCAAGCAGAATACACGGTCGTTGACAATGAAGTCAAAAGGATTGTGAAGAGAGATAAGAGTAATTGGATCGATGAGATGGCGAAGAAGACAGAAGATGCTGCATGAATGGGTGACAGCAAAGAAATGTACCGTATCACAAAAGTATCTTTTCACGCAGAAGGCGATTAATAACCAAATACTGAGATTACAGAGAGGATCTACCACATGTATATTGTTATGCCCCAGAGGGTATACACCCTCATGACATACACCCCCTAAGGGAGATGTGGCTTACGCCACTGAACCCACACACACCTATAAGCTGGACAGCTACAAATACAGCCACCACTACTCTACAAGGACGACGCATTTATAACATCATCAAACACCCTCTTCTGTCCCAAAACCACCCCAGCTGGAGATACAATAAAATCCAGAACATCATCTTAACACAGCAAGCCGGTGGCCACCTATTACAGGAGGTTGGCCAAGAGCTTGCGGCACACACATACAATTTACACTAGAATTATCCGGGACGACAACATGTGAAGTAACACCAAGTCAGCAGTGCCGAAAGACTTAAAAGGGAAGCTCCAAATGGACTCTGGGTCTGTCGCTGCCAGTGGCCACGCCGGTTTGGTTCCTGATTCTCACCTGAAGGTAAGAGTGTGCTCAGATTCCTAAACACTATAATTGTAATCCCATCACTTCACACCCCAATTGTTACATTGTTCTTAATTGCAATGTGATACACGATCCCGTAGCAAAGGGACATCTTTCATCACAATACTGGTCTAATAAACCATTGATCAGTACCTCTACACATTTGTTATCACTAACTCCATTGCACTTGCTTTTCATCCCAACTCCCCACCTGACGCTCCTAATTGCCCGTGACCGCTAGTTACATAAGTGCTCTGTAAGGGATTCCCTTTGTGCTAACCTTAGAAAGCTCAGGCCGCCAAGCGGTACAGCAAGCTCAGCAGGTAGGCTCATAGCACTCACACAATTGTTTGTTCAGCACAGCTATTAGTTCCCTCTCGATCGCGCGACCCCTGAAAGGCGATCTCACACATTTAGAGCTAACCCCCATTTCCCCCACATTCCTTTACAGACACCTACACTCGCAGTTTCCGCACACACGTGGACACTTGCACCTTTTTGGACAGCATCCCTAAATTAAACATTTACACCCCTTTGTTCGTCCATCCCCTCACCCCCCGGACAGAACAAATATTGGTGGAGGCACAGGGTAGTTCCCACTCATTAACGGTCTCAGACAAATAGACCTGGAACTACGATTTCAGTACCTGAAACAGCCAAGCGAGAATTGGGGGGGGGGGGAATTCTATTAGGGCTACGCCACAGATTTTTTCCTTTTTACAGAAGATATAGCATTTTTCACATTAGCCCTCCCACCCGCCCCATAGGGAAGCACGATAGTAGAAACTTCTCAATAAGCAGCCAAGCGTAGTAGGGATTTTTTTTAAACCTTAGAGCCAAGTTATAGGGAATTTTTATTCACGTGGGATTCCGTTATTTTTGAACCACCTACACTCCCTACACAGAATTTAAAGGATACACCCCTTAAAAATTAACCAGGCGAAAAATAAGATAAAATATTTTTTTAGAGGGACAAAAATAGCCAATTTTGCCAAGAACAATAAACAAGGGATTTCTTAGGAGCGCAATACATTCAATAGCGTCCTCCCAACCAATCTATAGTGTATTTACATATTGAAACCTTTTCCAAGGTACCAAATAAGAAAACTTTTGCAGAGGCTAGGAACCGTGAAATTTTTTTCAGCAGGCATTATGAAATTATATTAGCCCAACCGTTCTACACACACACAATCAGGGGCGTGGTGGCACAGCGGTCTAGCTGTATGCCTCTCACCAAGGCGGTCCGGGTTCGAATCGCGGTCATTGCATGTGAGATTTTTGAAGTGAAATGCCATGTCCTGTGGTTCGGATTCCACGTAAAAAGGAGGTCCCGTGGCTCATAATCACAAGATTCACGGTCACGTAAAACTACAATCTTCCTTCTTACTCACAATTAGGGGCACTAAGTATCACGCAACACCCTGGTTATATATATTTACATACTGCACCCGAATCCCGCATAGTCATAGCCTATATCCGCAAAGATAGAAAAGGATTGTAGGGAGATCGATTCCCGGCCAGGTAGATCAACGCTACCCCACTAGGATAATGACTAGGGAACCCTCGATGCATATCGGTCATGCAATAACACTACCGATTAGTTACACATTTACATAGAAATAAACAATCCTAAACACAAAATGGTAGGACGAGTATCTCGGCTCTCGGGTGTGAACGGTGAACGTTGAGACTAACTTGAACTCTAGTAACTAATTCGCAGTATTATCGCATGTCGATTGCCAGAATGAAATGATGATCAGATTTATAAAAAAAAAACGAACAGGCAAACAAAAACTAGTGCCTGGGATTTATTTCCAAACAAATACAGATAAAATAAAATAATCCCTATCACCATCAATAAATAAACATTAATTAACTAATACACACGTCAAATGGTTCTACTAATCGTAGAATAAGTGTATCTAAATATTCTTGTTACACTAATGTGACGATATTAAGTTTCATAAAATGTTTACATAACTTTACAGTCACCCTGTGGCTGTGTTATTTAAAATGGTCTGATAAAATCAGCTGTTCCCTCATGAACAATGAAATTAACCATTCAAAACCCTACATTATACACGGGCGTGCGTAGAATGTTACTAACTACTCTAATAAAATTATTATTATTAATATATGGTTTAAATATTTACATTATTTAAGCCACCATGGCTTAGGCGGCAGCACGCCGGCCTCTCACCGCTGGGTCCGTGGTTCAAATCCCGGTTACTCCATGTGAGATCTGTGCTGGACAGATCGGAGGCAGACAGGTTTTTCTCCGGGTACTCCGGTTTCCCTGACAAATTTCATTCCAGCAACACTCTCCACTATCATTTCATTTCATCTGCCATTCAATTAATCATTGCCCCAGAGGAGTGCGTCAGGCCTCGGCAGCTGGCACAATTCATATCCTCGCTGCTAGATGGGGGCTTCATTCATTCCATTCCTGACCCGGTCGGAGACTGGAAGCAGGCTGTGGATTTTCACTAATCTCGTGCTTCACACGGTTAAAAAATTACCATTAACACTGTCAGTCGCGTTCTGACAGCCTCATAGTGTCTCTGTTATACAAAATACAGTTCTCCAACGATGTTTCTACCAACGATAAATTATCAGGTACTTCTAGTGGTGTGTCATAATAAATAGGCCTGAGTATCGAACAATTAAGTTAAATACAGCTTGGAATATCGTGTCAATAAATAAAACAATAGGATAAAGATCGATGCGAAACTACTACAAGACTTTATACATCACGTGGGTCATTTACAAATACTCTCAAACATAAACAATTCAAACAATAACCTCTGCGTTAGCGCTTTCACTCATCCTGTAACAATTCGTTGCTCCACATAACAATATATTCCTTCCTTCCGCAATACAGTGAACAATACTTATCAAAGGCGTCGTACTAAGCTCTTAACATGTCAAACATCATTCCTTTCCTCTTTATAAACAATCTTCACAACTCCGCACGTCATTACTTCCTTGAAAAACCCATCTTGCTATACACTTATAGAAGAATCAGTGATTTTACTAGATAACTACACCAGAGTATGTTACCGTTCAGAACGCACTCCTAACTTTCACCTCCTGTCTAAATTATTAAACCTCGAGCATCAAATTACAACAATTACATGTTCGTTCACATTAATACAATACACTGCAACCATTCTGATTGCAAGGCTCAGCTCTTTTGGGTTTGTATGGTTAGAAAATAGCGATTTCTGAGAGTGCTGTTTGCATCTCTGTGTGACATGGCAGGTGGCCTTGCCAATGAAGTTTCTTTTATATGTTCCTTTTTTATGCTATTTTGTATATATATATATATATATATATATATATATATATATATATATATATATATATATATATATATATCTTTGGCTGTTTTGTTGGGAGTCCGTACTGGGGGATTTTGTATTAGAGTATCTGTCCGTATTATCTATGGAGATTGTAAGAAGGCATGTTAGTATCTGTTGTGATGGTTAGATGAAAAAAAAGAAATTGGTTAAGTTTAGTGTGTCAGAGGTCAGATTATATGTGATTGTAGAAACGTAGGAGTAGGAAGAATTGAGATGTTTATTGTGTTTTTGGTCTTGGAAGTAGATAAGGTTTTGTGTGAAAAGATCCCTAGAAGTGAAGTGATAGTGATTGATGCTTAGTGTTAAATACTAGAAGAATAAAATGGAGATAGATTTTATTTTTAAAAGAAAACTCCCTAATTGTGAAATAACAACCACGCCCCGATAACCCAGAAAGAAGTATGTACGGTTACAATTATTGCGCCTCAACGTCGAGCTCGATAAAGGGAAGTTAGAAAAATTACAAAATGGCACACGAACAAGGGAAAGTAGAAAAAGAAATGGAGGAGGATATGAATCGGGATATGCTACTAATGCTGCTTAGCAAGTTCACAGAGATGGAAGAGTCAGTAAGCCAGAAAATAGAGTCTTTAAGTACGGAAATATCATCAGTAAGAGAATCTTTAAGTACGGAAATAGGATCAGTGAAAGAGTGTATGAGTAAGGAGAAGTTAGGCAGCAAGGAGAGTCTATGAAAGTGCAAATAGAATCTATAGGTAAGCAGGTAGAATCTGTAAAGGTGTACGTAAACGATGCAGTAAAGAAGCAGGCTGAAGCAACCAATGCTAAGATTGAGGAGTTAAGCAAAGAAGTACAAGAACATAAGTCTGTACTTAATAGTAGTATGGAGTTGGAATCCTGGAAACTGGCTGTAGAGGAGGAAGAAGTGAAGGATAAGATAAAAGAGGAAGTGAATGAGATAAGTGATTCACTTGAAGGAAAGCAAGAAAATTATCAGCGATATGGGGGCGTGAGAAAGCAGGTGATATGGAAGAAACTGAAGGAGAGGAGGCAGGTGAAAGAAAAGAAAAGAAAAGGCAGAAGAGAAAGGAAAAACGGATAAGGAAGAAGGTGAAACAGAAGGGCGTGAGAAAACAGGTGATATGGAAGAAACTGAAGGAAAGGAGGCAGGTGAAAGAAAGGAAAAGGTACAAGAGAAAGAAGAAGCGAATAACGGAGAAGATGAAATGGAAGAAACTGAAGAAAAAGGAGAATCAGATGAGATGTCAGGCAAAGGAAGATAAGAGTGTGAGGGATCAGAAGAAGAAGAAGAAGAAGATGAGGAAGGGAAGGAAACAGGAACGGTGGAGATGGAAAATGAGGAGTACAAGGTACAGAATGACATGGCGCATGAAGAAAAAGACGAGATGGAAGGCAGAGGAAGAAAGAAAAATGGGGAAGAAGGAGAAACAGAAGAAAAGGAAGAACCAGGACGGGTGGAATGGAAGAAACGGAAGGAGACGAAGATGATGATGATGATCTATAATTTATTGTACTCTGTGTGATTTTAGTATGCTTGATGTATATTACGTTTATGTATGTATTTTTAATGTATGTGATACTCACGTGCTTCTCACGTGAGAATCACATAGAGGGGCGATTGCAACCATTCTGATTGCAAGGCTCAGCTCTTTTGGGTTTGTATGGTTAGAAAATAGCGATTTCTGAGAGTGCTGTTTGCATCTCTGTGTGGCATGGCAGGTGGCCTTGCCAATGAAGTTTCTTTTATATGTTCCTTTTTATGCTATTTTGTTTATATATATATATATATCATTGGCTGTTTTTGTTGGGAGTCCGTACTGGGGGTTTTGTATTAGAGTATATGTCCGTATTATCTATGGAGATTGTAAGAAGGCATGTTAGTATCTGTTGTGATGGTTAGATGAAAAAAAGAAATTGGTTAGGTTTAGTGTGTCAGAGGTCAGAAACGTAGGAGTAGGAAGACTTGAGATGTTTATTGTGTTTTTGGTCTTGGAAGTAGATCAGGTTTCGTGTGAAAAGATCCCGAGAAGTGAAGCGTTAGTGATTGATGCTTAGTGTTAAATACTAGAAGAATAAAATGGAGAAAGATGTTATTTTTAAAAGAAAACTCCCTAATTGTGAAATAACAACCACGCCCCGATAACCCAGAAAGAAGTATGTACGGTTACAACACAAAGTACTCCTTATTCCTTTCATTAGCGTTTTCGTTCTCTATGATCCATAATAAACTTGTTCTTACATGTTACCAAACGTTAACAATGTTACATTGTAGTTCGCTCGTCTTTTAGTAACTAATAAAAATAAATTCATATCCTCCCGCTTCTGGTGTAAGTTTTAATACATGAACAATTCATAATTAAGTTGTTTTTAACATACAAGACCGCAGGTAGACTAACATATCTCCTGGTCTGTTCATCTCAGTTAAACAATGTTTATACTTTAATTGTAGATAAATATAGGCATCATTTGACCTCAATTGTAAATACCATGATCCTAATTTATAGTGTATATCCATAAGATAATAGTTCAAGACTATTTACTTGTCTAATCAGTTGTATTCCGCTATAGGAATTGTATAACACTCAAATTGTTATAAATAAATATATCAGATTTATATGAACATCGTAATGTTTGTTACATAATATTATAGCATCTCACATATATGCCTTACTTGATAACATTGCATTATAGACATATAAATGTATACTTTCGCTATTACGCATAGATATTGTTAATAACAATTGTAATGTTTAAATGTTCTTACAATTTGTCAATATTTACGCTCTTCTACAAAATACAATGTAATCGAATAATCGAATAATCTCGACATTCTCAAGTTATCTTAGCATTATCGAAGCATACCTTTATAAAACGAGTATTGTTCAAAAGTGAGGGTCATATAACGTTTCCTTCAGAATAAAATACAAGAAACGCAAATCTAAGTTAAAAATGTGAATTAAATAACGTCTCATACGACACATGACGACGTATCAAAAATTACAATGAAACTCTAAAATGTAAGCTATTAAAAGACAAAGAATAAAGATAAGAATAACTACAAATGATGTTGGTCACTCCAAAAATGGACCTCTACTACTACAGCAAAACTACAGACATGAAACAAACGGTTGTTCTACCTTGAGACGTCTTCTACAGCCAGGGAATACCTCTGTCAGCTGTCCTAGATGTTGCGTCGAAGCTGTCATCGTTCGTCTCCCAACGAAACCAGTTACTGCCAAGCTCGTTCATCAGCTGAGGTTGCCCCTACTCACTTGGCTTGCCACCTGTTCTCCAACACGGCTTGAGCTGCTAACGGTAGCTGCGTCCCCTTCTCGGCCAGCGGCCTGGAAACTGCGATTCCCCGTTCGATCGGCTGCAAATGGTCTTCTTCTTCTTATCTCTGTCCTGCAGAGTGGTCTCGCCATTGTAGATCCGCAGGTCCTGGGTTGACATCTCGTCCTGGTGAAGTTGGACATCTTGCTTGTGGTGTAGAAATTCATATTTGAAAGCTGTAAGTTGGTGTGCAGTTGTAGCTGTGTCGATCCTTGAATTTTCGAGTCACTCTGACCTCCCAATCCATGGTATAGATTAACCTCCTTTCATTTTACTTAGTTCTCCATAATCTCTTCTTCAATAGACGTATAATAAGGTTATCCTCCCCGACTTATGATTTCTGCCATCATGTAGGCTGTGATGTAGCTTGTAATGAAATACTGCTATATATTTATATATGAAATAGTTGCAGCAATATCGTTGCTTACAATAGATAATGCTCTTAATTATTGCCTCTACGTGAAGTGCTGCTTATAGGCGAAGTCTCGTTCTAAAATTGTAATGCCTTTATACTCGCTGTTCTCTCCAATAATGTAAATGCGTTTCGCCAGCTTCTCTTCCCATCTTCCTCGGTGATGCCTTGGTTGTTTGATGGTACAACGGTGCTTATCGTCCGGGCTAATGCTCTGTTCAAAAACTGCTCCTTTGTTGTGCGCGTGCGTGAAACGTGTCTGCTCGTGGCCAGTCGCTATGAGAGAGTGTTTAGCCACGCTTCTCCTTCGCGGCGCGTGTCACTCCTGGCTTCGCTTCGCTAGCCTCCAACACATGTATATTAACAGAAATATAATCATATTCGCTTTATTATTCAATCATTTATATTTCTTTTCAACCAAATAAATTTCATATTGCATTCTACACTTGTAGATGTGCTTATTTCTCTTGAGGGGCGTGGTGGCTCAGCGGTCTAGCTGTATGCCTCTCACCAAGGCGGTCCGGGTTCGATTCCCGGTCAATGCATGTGAGATTTTCGAAGTGAAATGCCATGTCCTGTGGTTCGGATTCCACGTAAAAAGGAGGTCCCGTGGCTCATAATCACAAGATTCACGGTCACGTAAAACTACAATCTTCCTTCCTTTATTTCTCTTAATATCTGCCAAATTTATATTAAAGCGATTCCCACGAAAATTATGTGCTATTAATTGATTGGCTGTTGAAATATTCTGAAAAAGGCTCCTGGGTCTTCTCCACGGGTCGTGTGCATTGCTTTGCTATTATAGCCTTGCTAACCAAACTGGTTTTCTCGTGCCAAACATGAAGCTTTGTACAAAATCCAGCTTCGAATGATCAAGCTCTTCCTTAGTTAAATCTTATTCACCAGAATATTTCCAAATAATAAATTCCTCAAAATGCTCCAAATTTCTCCAAAATCCTTTCATCATGTATCATTTGCATCCCATAATACATATATATTTATTAAATTATTTTAATTTCAAATTTCCAATTTTTCCTTTCAATGGTGCACAAGTCGTTCGAACCTCGGCTTGGTCAAAGGTCCTAAGCTGGGCTGAATTCGAGTTCAATACACAAACACTCACATAATTCACATTCGCCGCTCTACAAACAAAATGGCTCCACTATACCGTCTAACCATGCTCAAAAAATTGAGGAATATCAGGACCTCATTGCATGGCACAAGGTATTCGCGAGAAGACAAGATTATCTCAGGAGAGACCATGGGCTCTTACACGCCCAATACATTAGGATAATTAGGGCACTTGTCCGGCCATGAAGCATGGCTCAGAAAAGCAAAATTAGGGCCAAAATCCCTACACTCCGAAAAGAGCTCAACCGATCACACTGGCGATTGCACCGACTGCATGACTTTATGTTCCAACAATATCACCAGCTTAGGGAGGAACACATATACATAGGCACACACGGCACCAAGATAGCCGAACAGGCAATAGCGCTGAACCAGGAATATTCAGAAATCTGGGAGGCGTATGGCGAACTGCAGGCCAACAATATGGTGTTTGAGTACGCGGCAGGAGGGCCAACAAAACAGAGAGAGAACAGCGACATCCACACACTAACTGAAACATTTGCGCAGATGTCTATCTCCGCACATACCAACACGAAGAGGAAGGACAAAAGCCTGCCACACCGAGCTCCAGCACACTACGCACACGAACACGTACATGATTCGCAGAGCCGCTTCAAAGGGAAAACACCCCATGAACCAGGCAAACACTGCCACCAACCCCCTCAAGCCAGGCAAACAAGAGGGAGTTGCCACCGTCCCCGACGTTACGTCGAGGGGTACGGCATAATATGTACACCAACACCCCAGCAACACGGAGGCGACCGATATACACCCCCAGGAGGGAACACACCGAGGTAAAGCACACATTTCACCACACACCCCCAAGGTGGCCACACACGAAAATAGGACCATCTAGACCGGTGGCCATCAATCAGACAAGGCGCCACAAATCAGTACACACCCCTGTACACACAATGCACGCACCCCGGTGGTCGCCACCAAGGGCGTCCACACTGACACTCGTGATGGACAGGGAAAGCTACGCGAGGGAAGCACAGAAGATGACCCACGTGCGATCTCATTACCAGGAACATAGAGGCCCACCTAGAAGGACACCAGGGGCGTACGCCACGATGAGGTCTGAGACCCGAAATTGGCGGCGAAACGACCTGAATGACCGGACGAATGAGCGGGCGCAAAACCCGCACGGCATCCAGAAATCCACCGTAAGATGCGACAAGAGGTCATACATGTCCACAAGGCGGACAGGCCTAACTATGCACGGAATGGCTACACATAATTGGTAGGATATAGGCCTATCCTAACAAAGGGTTATAAATCACAATATCACAACACAAAGGAGGAAGGAGTATGCCATGGCCATAGAACAGAGGCAGGCCAATCCACCCTCCAAAACACTGCAGGGGCACATAAACACACGGCACACAGCGCCGGTTCGAAGGGAATTCACCCCCGAAACCAGGTGAACACTGCCATCTGCACCCCCGGCACAAACACACAGAAGGATGTTTAATCCAACCCCTCGGAATACAGCTCGCACATCCCAATACACTAAACCCGTTCACACACAAAATATACAGGGTACTAGGAAAGTATTGCTTCCTACTCCCACGGGGCAATTAGACAGAAGGCAACATACCCTCACAGACACTCACAATACATTGCGAAGCGAAATTAGGCCTTCAGGCACGCGTGCACATCAGCTGGTAAGTGCAAATAGGCCCAAGCTCACATTACTGCAAACTCCCAAGGGAGGCAGCAGGGAGCGACCCCAGTGGATTCCCGAAGCTTACGCCTTGGTCATAGGGCGAAAACAGCCACCACATCGACCAAGGGCGCTCGGGCAATAGTGAAATTAAAGGGACAGAAAAACACATCTCATAAGAAAAGAATTACGGTCCAAAGAAAAACGACAATTGACCTGGCACAGGAGAATCAAAGACAATGCCGTAAATACAAGAGGTAGACACTGACACGGGTGACACATGCAAAAACAATATAAATAACACATTTACATAAAGCCCGTAGGTTCATATACACGTAACTACGTCAGTTACACTATTCTTAAATGAGGGCCCAATTGAGACATAAAGGCTGCCGGACGAAGAGGCCGAAAAAGCAAGCCCACGAGGATAAATGTTCACAGACACAGTATTTTTGCACTACATTTCATAGGTGTTAAGAATATGCCACAAAGGGTTACAAGGAAAAAATCGACACCGACACCTAGCGCGAAACACAACTTTAGTGGCCACGAGGGCAGACATAGAACACAGAGGTTCCTAGACAATACATAGTTCTAACAAGACGTAGCATCATTTTGTATCCATGATAAAGGGTTGGGGACACACACAAATATACTGAGCAGTAGGTTCATTCATTGCAAGGAATGGTAAACAAGTTGTCACCATTACTCAGGCCAGATTACAGACATGAGTGCCTTACACTTTAAATTGTCAACATACGGCGACCAAGCAGCTATACCGGCCAGGCTGCTGTTATCGCATTGTAATGTGAAAACATTGCTAGGTCAGCAGGAACACAGAGTACAATACGGTGGAGTAACGAGTCACCAGCACGCTTAGTAGCGCTGGTAATAACATTACAGTGACACAAATTCATTCACGCCACTTTCAAAACCGCATAACGCCCAAAATCCAGGACGAGGGACAACCAGAATTCCCCAAATCATTACAGACAGGGTATATCTTCACATATGTATGCCAGTTTCACAATGCACGCTACGGAAACATAATTAGGGAATTAGCGACCCCGAAACACCAATATAGGGCGCACCAGACTCTACTGAGTATAGTCAATACTCCCATTAGTCGCGTACAACCCGCATTGCTGGGAAACTCTACATTACAGACAAGGACTGTTAATCACTCGCAAAATTGCAACAGGGTGAAAAATCACGTGGATTGGAAGACAAACACATTGACACAGGGAGACAGGACGTAGCTGGGAGAAATTTAAGCAATGACACCTAGTTACGAAACACACACTGGAGGCCACATGGGGATATATATCAACACTGACAACACACGCAAAAACAAGGTACAGAGAACGCACAGAGGCGAGCGAGTGACCTCCGGAATAGATGAGACTTACACCAGAGAGAAAGGGTCGACCGACTGAAGATCAATTAGATCAAACACACAGGTCATCCGACTGGGAAATCGTTAAACTCACACACACAAATGGACACGA
The DNA here is from genome assembly GCA_946902985.2 of Meconema thalassinum. Classification (NCBI taxonomy): domain Eukaryota; kingdom Metazoa; phylum Arthropoda; class Insecta; order Orthoptera; family Tettigoniidae; genus Meconema; species Meconema thalassinum. The sequence goes on from OX336390.1 coordinate 349,677,542, forward strand.
AGTAGATATGTACAAGACGGGAATCGCACACGATTGCCACCGCTTTCAAATGGAGCAAAGGCACAACACGAAGTGAGAAAAACAGCCCAAAAATACGTAGCCCAAGGGCATAAACACACTTCCTCCCACAGAAATACACCTGCACAGACACATATCAGGGACAGTGGGAACATAGTCAAACCAACCCATCTATTAACACAAAGGATTGGAATACCACATTTCAAAGGCCGAAATATAAGAATTATACGAGCATTCAATACGGAACAGTTGAGATTACCCCAGAAATAGGCTCGAGATTGCTATAGAAGAGTACAAAGTAGGTAAATTGACGGGGGACACAAAGAATAGAAAAGGCGGACCCTTAGAAAGGCCTAGGAATAAATTCCAACAGTTTGACACATTTTAAGCAGAAGCATGGCGAAACGCCAGCAATACCGCAGAAGGAAATATTATTTTCATTTCTCAACAAGGCTTGAGACGCCACAAACACATGTAGCAATCAAAACAAAAGCAATCGACAAATATACATACCTCAAATTCTTTACCGGCCAAGGTTGACACATACCAGGAGAGATTGCACCCACGGACACACAAACAAAAACATGACACGAAATTGCTGAATTGCAGGCAACAGGTTCACGGGAGCCCAACCATTGCAGTAATGCAGGCTTGCACAATCACAGGGCTCAGCATTATTATCAATGGAGTACTTTCACTAGAACTTTGGACACTCGGTACAGAGAATGCAAGGCCACCATAAAACACAATGGGCACTACCACTTTAGGGTGCCCACGTGACTAATACGAATAAATATTCCCACACAACGATAGAATAAGGGCAGTAGACAGCTCCAATGTGCAGTGAATATATTTCGAGAGCAACCTATAATGAAGCGAGAGTGATTGCTATATAGCTCCAGTGAGCAATGAATATAGTGAATAACCCTACAAATTAAACATAAAAGCGTAATGCGAAGGTTACTAACATAATGGCTGCACTTAGATAGCATAAATAGTAAATACGTCAGTCAGCAGAAACGGAGGAAGAACATAAATTCAGGAAGATCAATTCCCTGTTGATTGTAATGGCCCAGGATGATTAGTTCCCTGAGGATATAATATGAAATAATTAGACTTGCCAGGATGTTATTTCCCCGAGCGAAGTTTTGTTCAGACTTGCCAGGATGCTATTTCCCTGAGCGAAAGTTTCTGGAGAAATGCCTGGATGATTGTTTCCCTGAGCTTTATCCTTAGATAATTGCAGGAAGGTTCATTCCCTGTTATAAGTACAGTGACCCAGGACGATTAATTCCCGGAGGTTACGAAACAACATAAAATATATATATTAAAGTTCCATAAAATAGATGGAGCACATTAATCAAAAATGCAGATATTCTGTTAGAAGACCACCTCGCAAAACGTAACACGCTTCGAGAAGGAATGCAGACGTCCAGAATGGAAAGGAACATGTTAAAGGCACAAATAAAAGAGCGGAGAAAACACAGTATGACCAAGAGAGGACGACCACATAGCAAACGGCACAGAGAAATGATGCACCCATAATTTCCCATAAAAGAACATACGGGCAAAGATCCATACACCATTCCAATACATTCCTAGCACCTTCTACCAATTAACAATACACGCACACATACACTACACTAACTATACACGAGAGTTGTAAACATTCATGCTTGTAAAACAAGGGCTGACTGCGCCCCGATCCATACCGCTTCCACCCGAGTACTAGGGGTGCTCGGAAACAAATAATACATGCTAGATATACATCTAGTTACATAGATGGAAGGCCACTAACAAACTAACCAAGATTTGCAATAAAACAGCCCGCATGGTAAACTGAAAATCTATTCAACCCATGCCAAAACATTCCCTTACCTGATATGCATGTACACCCTACCCATTTACCCAGGGTTTTATTAATATCACACCCGCATGCATTTGAATTTTGATCACACGGGGAAAACCCATCCCATCCAGTTTTTTAAGAACATTCCCACAGCATTACCGACTCTAGGCCAATAGATTACAGAGTCCAACGATGCATACCCTTCCAGACCCACGTATGGTACTGAACTCGAATTCAGCCCAGCTTAGGACCTTTGACCGAGCCGAGGTTCGAACGACTTGTACACCATTGGAAGGAAAAAATGGAAATTTGAAATTAAAATAATTTAGTAAATATATGGGATGCAAATGATGCATAATGAAAGTATTTTTGGAGAATTTTGAAGCATTTTGAGGAATTTATTATTTGGAAATATTCTGGTGAATGAGACTTTCACTAAGGAAGAGTTCGATCATTCGAAGCTGGAAATTGTACAAAGCTTCATGTTTGGCACTAGAAAACCATTTTGGTTAGCAAGGCGGTCATAACAAAGCGATGCAAACGACCCGTGGATAAGAGGCTAGATCCAGGAGCCTTTTTCAGAATATTTCAACAGCCAATCAAATTAAAGCACATAATTTTTGAGGGAATCGCTTTTATATAAATTTGGCAGATATAAAGAGAAATAAACACATCTACAGGTGTAGAATGCAATATGAAATTTATTTGGTTGAATAGCAATATAAATTATTGAATAATAGAGTGAATACGAGTATATTTCTATTAAAATACATGTGTGTGAGGCAAGCTGAGCTAGGCTAGCAGTGACACGCGCCGCCGAGAGAAGAAGCGTGGCAGGACTCTCTCATAGCGACTCGACACGAGCGGACGCGTTGACGCACGCGCACTTAAGAGAAGCAGTTTTGCACCAACATAAGCCCGGTCGACAAGCACCGTTGTACTCTCAAACGACCTAGGGATCGCCGAGGAAGCTTAGAAAAGGAGCCGGTGAAATGAAATTACATTAATATTGGAGAGAACAGCGTTTATAAAAGTATAACAGCATTAGAACGAGACTTCGCTTATAAACAGCACTCTACAGAGAAGTAATAACGAACAGTATTGTTTATTGCAAGCTACAATATTGCTACAACGATTTCAACTATATAATTCAACAGTATTTCACCACAATCTACATTACAGTCTACATGATGACAGCGATTGCAAGTCGGGGAGGAAAAGCTTATTCTACGTCTACTGAAGAGAATATTATGGAGAACTAAATAAAATGAAAGGAGGTTAATCTATACCATGGATTGGGAAGTCAGAGTGACTTGGAAATTCAAGGATCGACACAGCTACAACTGCGTAACAACTTGCAGTATTCCAATATGAATTTCTACACTACAAGCAAGATGTCCAACAACACCAGGACGAGATGTCAACTCAGGACTTGCGGATCTACGATGGCGAGACCACTCTGCAGTTCAGAGATAAGAAGCAGAAGACCGTTTGCAGCCAATCGAACCAAGAAAAGCAGTTCCCAGGCCGCTGGCCATGAAGATGGCAGATTCACCGTTAACAGCTCAAGCCGAGATGCAGACCAGGTGATTGCAGCCCGAGTGAGTTGGGGTCGCTCGCAGCTGATTTGCACGTGCTTGGCTGTAACTGGTTTCTCTAGGAGGCGAACGATGGCTGCTTCGACGGAACATCAATAACAGCTGATAGAGGTATTCCTTGGCTGTAGAAGACGTCTCAAGGTAAAACAACCATTTGATCTAATATCTGTAGTTTTGTTGTAATAGTAGAAATCCATTTTTGGAGTGACCAACTTCATTTGTAGAAATTCTTATCTTTATTCTTTGTTTTTGATAGCTAAAATTTTAGAGTTTTATTGTAATTTTTGATACGTCTTCGTGTGTCAAGGCGTTATTTCATGCATATTAAACTTAGATTTGCGTTTCTCGTATTTTTTATTCTGAAGGAAACGTTGTAAGATTCTCACTTTCGAATGATACTCGTTTTATAAAAGGAATGCTTCGATGATTCGAATATTCGATTATTCGATAATATTGTACCACGGAGAGAAGGCTTCGATTACATTGTATTTTGGAGAGGAAAGCGTAAATAATGACATGATTGTAAGAACATTTAAGCATTATAATTGTTATTAACAATTTCTATGCGTAACAGCGAAAGTATACATTTATATGTCTATAATGCATAGTTATCAAGTAAAGCATTATTGTGAGGTGCTATAATTCCATGTAACAAACATTTTGATGTTAATACACATCTGAAATATTTATTTATAACAATTTGAATGTTATAAATTTCCAATAGCGGAATACAACTAATTACACAAATAAATAATCTTGGACCATTGATACTACGAATATACACTATAAAATAGGATCATGGTTGTGACAATTGAGGTCAAATGATGCCTATATTTATCAATAATTAAAATGGAAACATTGTTTAACTGAGATGAATAGACCAGGAGATATGTTAGTCAACCTGCGGTCTAGTATGTTAAAAACAACTTAAATATGAATTGTTCATATACTTAAATGTACACCAGAAGCGTGAGGATATGTATTTATTTTTATTAACAACTAAAAGGTGAGCGAACTACAAATTAACATTGTTAACGTTTGGTAACGTGGATGAACAAGTTTACTATGGATCAAAGAGAACGAATAGCGCTAATGAAAGGAATAAGAAGTACTTTGTGAATTGTATTATTGTGAACGAACATTAATTGTTGTAATTTGATGCACGAAGTTTAATAATTTAGGCAGGAGTTGGTAGTTAGGAGTGCATTCTGAACGGTAATATACTCTAGCGTAGTTACCTAGTAAAATCACTAATTCTTCTACAAGTGTGTAGCAAGATAGTTTTTGTATGGAAGTAATGCCGTGCGGAGTTGTGAAGATTGTTTATAGAGAGGTAAGGAAGTAAGTATGACATGTTTGGAGCGTAGTCAGACGCTATTGATAAGTATTGTTCACTGTATTTCGGAAGGAAGGAATATATTGCTATGTGGAGCAACGAATTGTTACAGGATGAGTAAAAAGCGCTAACACAAAGGTTAAATGTTTGAATTGTTTATGTCTGAGAATATTTGTATATGATCCACGAAATGTATAGAGTCTTTAAGTAGTTTCGCATCGATCTTTATCCTATTGTTTTATTTATTGACACGACATTCTAAGCTGTATTTAACTTACGTGTTTGATACTCAGGCTTATTTATTATGACTTACCACTAGAAGTACCTGAGAATTTGATCGTTGGTAGAATCATTGTTCAAAGAACTGTTTATGTAACAGAGACACTATGAAGCTGTGAGGGTGCGACTGACAGTGTCAATGGTAATTTTTAAACCGTGTGAAGCACGAGAACTGTAAATAATGTAAATATTTAAAACATATATAATTTATAACAGTATTATTAGAGTAGATAGTTACATTTTACGTACACCCGTGTATAATGTAGGGTTTTGTAATGTTAACTTCATCTTTATGAGTGAATAGCTGATTTTAATCGGACTATTTCAATGACATAGCCACAGGGTGACTGTAAATTACGTAAACATTTTGTGAATCTTAAGATAGCTACATTGTTGTAACGATAATGTTCAGAAACATTCATTTATTCTACAGATAGTAGAACTATCTGACGTGTGTAACAGTTAATTTTAACTTGTGTGTTTATATAATGGTGATAGGGATTATTTTATTTCTTATTTGTATTTGTTTGGAAATAAATCCCAGGCACTAGTTTTTGTTTGCCTGTTCGTTTTTTATAATCTGATCTTCATTTCATTCTTGCAATCGACATGCGATAATACTGCAAATTAGTTACTAAAATTCATGTTAGTCTCAACTTTTACCGTTCACTCCCGAAATCCGAGATTCTCGTCCTACCATTTTGTGTTTAGGAGAGTTTATTTTCTTTGTAAATGTGTAACTAATCGGTAGTGTTGTTGCATGGCCGGTATGCATCGAGGGTTCCCTAGTCATTATCCTAGTAGGGTAGTGTTGGTTAACCTGGCTGGGTATCGACCTTCCTACAATCCTTTTCTATCTTTGCGGATATAGGCTATGGCTATGCGGGATTCGGGTGCATATAGGTGGTAACTTCTTGGCGCCCAAACGTGTTTTGGCATCGATTGTGTTGAGACAGTGTAGTCTGCAACGACAACCGTACAAAATATTTGTTAGATATCGTGTTTGTTCAGAAATGCCGATCCAAAATTTTTGGAAAGTTGTTTAAGTGAATAAACACTGCCAAATTTGAGGAGTACAGTTTGTTAGAGGCATGTTTGTTTATCCATCTAATGACATTTTTGGTCATATTACAGTCAAATTTAGTTAAATTCTTGTTGTCGAAACGTAATATTAGTTAGGTATTGCGAAGTGAAGGAAGATCAGTTTATTAGATTAAGGTTAGATAAGATCGTAGACGTTAAGTTATTGAATGTTAATACGTATATCGAAGTATTCATTTGTAGAATTTAAATGAGTTGGTCACTCTGACATGTCCATGAAGTAGTATAGAAGATACCTCCTTATTTCTCAAGTGTGAAATTATTATGTCGTCGGGAGATATGAGCCATATCAGTGCTATCCTGGAAAAGATTCTGTAAAGTCAGAACCAGTTAACAGGAGATGTAGATGCCCTCCACAAATCCACACACGAAAGTATTAAGAAGCTAGATAGAGAGATAAAGCAGTCAGCAGCTACAGTTAAGTCTGAGATGAAGGGAGAGTTAGCATAAGCTCAGTCAGTTACTAAAGCTAGTATATCCTTAGTTCAGGAGGAGTGTAGGATAACTCAAGAGAAAGTACAGGAAGAAATAAGAAAGGCACAAGAGAAAACTGAAGAAGAAAATAGAAAGATTCAAGAGAAAGTTCTAGAAGAAAATGAAAAACCCAAGAGAAAGTACAGGAAGAAATGAGAAAGGCAAGAGAGGAAGATAGAAAGGTGCAAGAAGCTATAAGAGAAGCCCAAGAAGAGGCCAGGTTAGCACAAGAAGAGGCCAGATTAGCACAAGAGAAGGCACAAGAAAAAGTGAGACAGATACAAGAGGAGGCGAAACAAACACAGGAAGAAGTTAAGGAAGCCTTAGAGAAAGCCCAGGAGGAAGGAAGATTAGCTCAGGAGCAAAGCAAACTAGCTCAGGCTGAAAGTAGAATTTCTGTAGACGAAAGCAGGAGAGCTTTGGAAGAGACCAAATCAGCTTTCAATCAGGTGAAGGAAGATGTGGCCTCTACCAAGATGGAAATAAGCTCACTTAGAGAGGAAGTTAGGCAAAAGGTAGTAGAAGCTAGAGTCCAATGTAATGACAACATCATAAAGCTAGAAGGAAAGATACAGGAAAGCATAGGGAAAGCCACAATCGAGCAGCTTAAATACAATGATTCCATGTTAGGTTCCCAGAAGAAACTCACTGATAAGCTCAGTGACCTGACCATCACTGTTGGTAACTTAGAAGGTAAGTTGAAAGACCAACAGAAGTTGATCACAGAGGGTATAAATGTTGACATTACTTCTTGTATAACTAAATCTGTTAGTGATTTAAGAGATAAGGTTATTAAATCTAATAAGGATTATATGCAGGAACTGCATGGAAAGATATTGCAGGATGTTAATCAAATAGAGAAAATGCTAAGACTCACAGGGATAATTTGAAATTAGAACTGTATAAGCATATAGAGGAAAGTAGAAAATCGAGCATCACCGAAATGAGAGGTATTGTAAATAAAACAGAATCGGAAAAAGTGAGGAATTGAACGTTATCCGCGTTACAGTTAACGAAATAAATCTTGATCTCGCGAAAGTAAAATTTAGTCAAGAAAGCGAACTACGTGATATTAGTAGCAAACTCAACGCACTTACTTTAGCAGAACCATGCGACCATGAAGGTTTAAAGGAAGAGCTAAGATTAGGAATGCAACGGGATATTACTCAATTTTTCCTAAGTAGAGAGGAGAGATACAAAGAAGAATTAGGAAGATTTAGCCAACCAGAAGAAAGAAACGAAGAAGATACAGAAAGCATTTTTAGTCGAAGACAGGAGCGGCCACATAAGATGCAAGAACCGGAGCGTATTCAGAGGGAATATGCAGGACTGGGAGGATTCTATGACCAAAAGAGCCATAGAAATAACCAGAATGTTATCGTAATAAGGAATATTGACAATAAACCAACTCGTTTCAGCGGAGTAGGAAACATCACAGCAGTCGGATTTATTAGAGACTTGAGACATTATCTCGATGATAATCGCATACCGAGGGATCGAGAAATGCGTGTAGTTGAAAAGTATCTTGAATCTGAGGCCCTAAATTGGCATAGAGCTTTCAAATACACATACACCAATTTTGAAGAGTTTGCGGATGCTTTACAACGCAGATTTTGGAGTTTAGAGATGCAGCAGAACATTAGAGCTGAGGTATACTCTAAAAATATGCGCACTCTACCCCTACGCGTTATGCAACGTTCTTTACAACGCAACTCGCCAGGCTTCAGTATCTGGATCCACAATTGGCTGAGACAGAACTGATTCATGCAATATCGAGACAGATGCCAAATGATGTCAGAAGACACTTAATTGCGGCAGATGTGAAATCTCTGGAAGGCATGGCAGAAATATTAAGGAAATTAGATCATGCAAGTTCCACGCCGAATGCAACGCTTAGTAACAATACTAGAGGAAGACCGGAGCAGAGAGCACCGTGCTGGTAGATCAGACACAGCAGACGGAGGAGAACCGTAGTAGACCAGGTCCTAGTAGAAACAATGCATCTGGGAGGAACCGTTATGAACCGCCGTATCGCAGATTTCGAGATGGAAGGCCATACCAGGCAAGAATCTGGAATAATGGTTAGAGAAGGACAGGATACCACCGGAACAATGACGCACGGAAGTGCGACTATTACGACCGAAACAATAGAGGCACAGCAGGAGGTTATCGCCGATATAAAAATTGGAACGACGATAATTATGCCCGCCAACAGCAGCAACAACAGCCAAGACAACAACAACAACAGAGAGGTTGGCGTAATAACGAGAACGTTAGACAGTATTACCAAGATCGTGACAGGGAAAGTCAAGACTATAGAAACAGCCACAGAGAAAATGAGGCAAGAAATAGCCAAGGAAGAGAAGAGGTACAACCTCAAGCCTCAAACTCAGGAACAAAGGAACAGAACCTGAGCGGGGTACAAAAAAAACTCCGATTGAAAAACGGAAGTAGAGGGAGGAATAGTGTTCATCAACGATAGGCATGAGATCGCCGTGAACGAATTCTATCATGTACTGTCCCCGTATATTCTAGAGGCGGTCTGTTGGATATCCGAAGCAAGGCTGAATTCGTAGACCCTGATGGCTCCGGCGCAAATACTAGTCAAGGATCCACCCCAACTAGACCCTCATGAATATACGTGGCGGAAATTACGACGCAACTGTGAATTACACAAAAATGCACTTAGCTCGAAGTAGAACACCTACCTTTCATTCTCGGGGATCTCGTGGTCAGCCCATTATAATGGGTTTCACAGTTGCATCTACTTATATCTAAAATAAATCATAACGACGCGGCTTCTAATAAACTAAACAATTTAATAACGAAGGTGTAAACTAAATCTAAACATTCATACAGTAAATAAAAACACACTCCCTTTCTTTCTTCTTCACATTTACGCCACTGATAATACTGCATTCCATGAACGCTGTGACAAATGTTGGGGCAGCTTGTGTCATTACAACAAGCTATACAACAATTAGAAACCCCTGTGTATTTTACATTCCTCTGGCGAGCTTCACAATGAACACCTGGGCGCTAAGAGCACGCGACCTTCGCCACGTGTCTGATGACATAACAAACTCCGTTACATTCCCAGAGCTGGCTGGTTTAAAAGCTGCTTGCCTGACGGTCCGCAACAACTCTCCACATTTGTGCGCGGCCGATCACTGGCCTTGGATGAAAACGAGTTTTAAACAAACCCTCGCTATTCCATCCTTGCCCACAAATACACCTCTCCATCGAATCACAAGCTATGTTAATATGTAACAGATTCGCGTCAGACAAATACGCGAATCATACACACATCCTACACGCTAATGAAACAAAACTTTTATACACTATTCCTTTCATACTCTCGCATTGTGACGTCCCAATGGAGTTCATTTCATTCACACTGAACAAGAAACAAACCACATCCAGTCACATCAACATTCATACGCTAACCACTATGCTAAACAATCACTAAACTTCCTATACCTAACATATCATACACTCGATTGGCAAATAAAGAAAGTTAATACTGAAAGAATCTACAAAGACACTAATAGCATAGGCTATAATCCTTTAAAATAAGTAGTGTCTATATACACATGAGCCTGAGCTCAGATCTCACAGTTATGTCAAATACAATTAACTGGAATCCTCATAAGCTTCTACAGCTTCAGAAATACTACCACCATTCTCTCCTTTCTGATCTGGTGTCATAATAGATTAAATACGTTCGACCTCTCAAGGTTAAACATATGTCGTTACATATTTGGGTTTAATAATCTTAATAAGAGTACAGCATAACAGATGTCAATATCTATTTCCCGTTTCAATTTCATTCGTGACCCTCCTGTCTTCTCTAATCCAAAGCCGTGTATAAAATAAGGAGTACTGTCAACTCACACCTTTGTGTCTTGCCAAACCTAGTCATACCCACGCAATGACTGTAATATAAAATGCGGAAACAGCTTCGCAAAAACCTCGTGTACCAACTACACACGGAATTACAAACCTAGTCATGCCCACGCAATGACTGTAATATAAAATGCGGAACCACCTTCGCAAAAACCTCGTGTGCCAACTACACACGGAATTACAAACATATATATATATATATATATATATATATACTATCAAAGGGTTATTACCTTCACTTCTTTCAAACTGGCATTCCTTAAAAAGGGCATAATTCCTCAGCGTTGTCACATCAACCGCTGGTCTAATGAACGATAACATCAATTGTTAAACCATTAATCTATACATGTTAACGACCTTTGGACTAATCGATACAGACCTCCTCACTATTACTTTTAAAACGTTACTCAGATAAATTTAAACTGTTGTGCATACATTTAATAAAAATACTGAATCTTAACTTCACACTTCTGGATTCAACTTTTACCGATGAAGGAATATGATGTCTACAACGTGACATTATATTACACCTCGTAAATACTAATTACAAAATTATATATGTGTGTCCAACAAGAATCGATCACGACGAGGATATCAAACAAGAACTTCCCTAACGCCGGACAATAATAAACCTTCCAAGAAGATTCTAACTTCAAATTATTTTAAATGACTGAAAGTTCATGGCGTTCTTCAATAAAACATACAATTAGTCATATTCGTATTATCTCCATTCTGAACGAATGTCTATGAGTTCTGACGATAATAATCGTTTCCACGTTAAATGTTTCTCTTCCAAATGATGCCATGATATTTCACAATATATCACTACCCATATCTTCTCTCTTGATGTCTCTTCTCGACGGATAAAATGCCCAAATTAAACTAATAAAAATTAATTTAATTGGTAACATAGACGAAAAAGTCTATCACCTGAATTCAAAATGAATTCATAAACGTCGAAAATAAATTACTATTCCTTAAAGGAAATGATAAAATGCTTGTTCCTCGAACAAGAAAATCTCAGTTCAGAAACTGGATTTCAAACAAACAAAGCTAAAAGCGTCGAAAGACGATCACTACAAATAATCTCGAAGAACAAAATGACTATGCATGGAGTACATAAATATTGTGTCGAAATATGGATAAAGGATTTGCTCAAAAATGTCACTACAAAGCTCTAACTACTAGGTTAGTGAACACTGCTACCTGGTCTGGACGTCTAGAAGCTCAAGATAGAGTATTACAAAATACTCTGTTGTTACATCTTCCAAAGATCCGGGTTGGATCCTAGCTCGTCTCCAAGAACTCGTGACCTCAGGAAAGGAACGAATTCCCCTACTGGAAAACAGCAAGCTCCGACCGGGATCGAACTGCGGGCCTCCAATCTTCATCTTCATTGTGACCGGGTTTACCCTGGACCTCTTGATAATCTTCATGTTTCTTCTTACTCCGTCACAGTACATTTTCATCGAAACAACGAACAGTGTCAAAAGTTATGCTTCCCATTTCGAAAGACATTCGAAAAGGAAGTCGTAGACCTGATTCGCATAACGAACATTCATGTAGATGGAATATGAATATAGTTCTGTAGTCACTGGTGTTAATGTCGAGCTCATGTCTGACAATAATGCACTAGAATACAATTGTACATCAAGTCTCATGTTCGCTCATCAAGAAGACATTCATGAACAAACTCCTTTAACGAAGCTCCATCGCTGACTATATCGCTTCCATCTGCTTATATCCCTGGCGCACATACTTATTTAGTCCATAATTAACTTCATATTAGCAGACTTAATAATGTTCTTCAACATATAATACCGGTACATCTTCATCCTATTGGTGTTGTTATACAGTTCCACAAAAGTAATTCTAACATTCACCCTTACTCACTTGTGTCTGGTGCATGCGTTGTAGTCGCTCGAACAAAGGTGTCTTATCGCGCTGGAAACAAACACTTTTCTCACGCTTTACAAAAACGTTTATATCTTCTGAAATAATCTTCTCAATTTTCTCCAAGTTCGTAATATATTAAATACGATAGTAAGCTACAATCTGTAGTCGAAATAATGTCTCTGAAGTGGATCATACCGAAGTAATTGCGGCATATAAGTTCATCGCAACTTCACTTAGTTTCAAGGCGCGGTAATCTCCTAACTCTCGCCTCGCTTATACCTTGTCTCCACGAGTCAACCTTCTACAAGATCGGTGAAACACTCGGAACACCTCTCTCTTCCGGTAAAACATGTCTGACCTCTCTAACATTCAGATAATAAAGAGCCTCGATGCTTGACGTCTCCCCTCCAAGTCCATCGATTCTGGCCGCCTTTTTGCGTTCCCTCTCAAATTCGCGCGGGCTCTAGCAAATCGCTTATTCCTTCCAATAGCGACCTGCTATCGACTTATAATTATCATATTCTTCTCTTTACCATTATATAAATTCACTCACAAGGGGCTTAAATATGTCAAATATCCATAAAAAAATTAGTTGCTGGAACTCCCGTCTTCCCTAAAACTTATTCTTATTGGCTGTAAGCTCATATCCAATCAGATAATTTATAACAATGTTTAAACAATTCTTGGGATTATTCGCTATTGCTAGGTCGATTCTAAGCTTCTGAAAACTTCCATTGCGCAATACAATCACGTGACGGAATTTCCCTCCTGCTCAACGTCGCCTCTCGACTGGTTTCTGCCAACTTCAAACCTCAATATTGCTTGGTTAAATTTTATCATGGGCTTCGAAAAAATATTCCCATTTTCATCCCAAATAATTCATTTTACGGGGGCAGTACAAGATGGAGACTTATTGTATGAAAGAGAGGAGCCAAGAGAGGAAAAATAGCTAGTTAACTATTTTACAAATTACGACGGAAGGAGAGAATTTAAGGACACTCCTAGATACGGGAGCGAATGCATCTATCTTGTCAGAAAGTTGCTATAATAAGTTGAAAGATGGAAAATCTATAATATCAATGCCAGCCAGCTTCATCTATTAAAGTTCGTGGCATATTCAACGATAAGACGATGAAATGCAGAATACAAGCACTTATGAAGTACACTATAAATGGTCATGCTTATGAACAAATCTTTATAGTACTGAATAAAATTAATTTCGATGCTATACTGGGGATAGATTTCATCACTAAGACAGGTGCAGTGATAGACTTAAAGAATGGCATAGTGAAGTTTAACGAGGGGAACAACGGCGAAGAGGATGAAGAAAGAAATGAATACGTAATAGAAAAGGAAACCACGGGAAAATATTTGGAGAAAATTATTTCGGAAGTCGAATTAGAAAAGACAGGACACTATGGTTTGAAGATAGACGATTTTGAGGTCTATGAAGGCAGATTGGAAGCATTAATCCAGGAATATTCCGACGTCTTCGATGATAAACCAGGTCTTATCAAGGGATTTAAATACGAAATTAAACTGAAGGACAATACACCATTTCAGAAGAAGCTATACCCTATTCCTGAGAAATATCAAGCGAGGTTGCTAATCTCATTACAGGAATGGAAAAGGATGGGATAATCCGGAAACAAGCGACACCTTACTTGAACCCAATCACAGTAGTGAAGAAAGCAGATGGGAGTCTGCGGATTTGCCTAGATGCTAGGGGTCTCAACAGACCCATAGAAAAAGAACACGACCGACCGCCTAAGATCAGAGAACTATTAAGGAAGTTCAAGGGGAAGTCATGCTTCAGTGTATTGGACCTAACTTCGTCCTTTTGTCAGATTAAACTAACTGAGAATAGCAAATGCTATACAGGCTTCTTGTTCGAACAGAATAGCTTCTGTTTTGAACGCGATCCGTTTGGACTTATAAATTCGAGCCCTGCTTTAAATAGAGCATTGGATAGCAAGCTCACAGACGAAGTGAAATCTAACGTCATATGCTACGTGGATGATTTAATTGTTTCATCAGAAAATCCCGAGCAACACCTAGTTCATTTAAAGAAATTATTGGAGAATCTGAGAGAGGTCAACATGAAAGTCAAGTTCAGTAAATGTCACTTCTTCCAACAGAAGATTAATTTTCCGGGGCTTACAATTGATCAACATGGTTACCATCCAAACCAAGACAAAATTGATGCTATTTTAAGATATCCTCGACCGAAGAAGATCCGAGACGTGCGAGCTTTCACAGGTCTATGTCAATTTTTTAGCAGCCATTGTCCTCGTTATTCCGAAGTTATGGCACCATTGCACGAGTTATTGAAGAAAAATAACCGATGGAAATGGGGAACAGAATCTGAGAATGCATTTATTTTGGCAAAGCAGATGCTCAGAGATAATTGAGACAATAGTTTAGACTATTGTGATTCTTCTTGTGAAAAACTTATAAAAAAAGGGGTCTACTTGACTAAGTTTGATTTTCAGTGAGCCAACGCTCCCTGTTGGGGATTTGAGATGTCTTGGTTCTCGAAAGTTACTTCAACGCGTTCTAGCGGTGACCTCCATTCTACTGAGTACTAGCCTTGTCCGGTAGATGGCGACGCAGTTTGATATTTTAAAAGGATTGGTTCGAAAACATCTCTTGTTGGGTTCCCTTGACAACCCTTATTTACTTGTTGGAAAAAACGATTATTCTTCGAAAACTGACCGAGGAAAGATATAGGTAACATCTTGGGAATATATTGAAACTCTAGGGGCTAGCTTTGAGCTAGGCCCTAGATTAATTATGTTCCGATTACAGCTATGGAACAACCAGGAAAACTGTTCCGGTGGATAATTTTTGGATCCTTAAATTTTTTTAAATATATGTTTTTTTACATGTGACAAACAGTGTCGACCGATTTTATGTAGGTTTATTATGTAAGATAAATTGAATTGGTTAAGTCACTGAATAGTAATTTGATGAACGTGGTCGTTTGTGCAGTGTGTGTGATGTCGAGAGTGTTGCACGGTAAAGTGAAATGTGGAAAGAATGGACTGCGTGTTCAAAAGTTTGGTTTGGTGCGGCAGTGTTGGACAAACTCTCTCAAATCATTAGCGATTTGTGTTGTTTGTACAACCGAGATGTGTTCCTTCATTGCGGTGTGCATATTGGGTGATTTGTGGTTGATTGGTATGTTTTCGGCTAGCATGTTATATCTTCTTAAGTTGGTAGCACTGTTTCTGACTACTCAGGCTAGCGGCTGAAAAAACATATGGTTCGGCATGGCATGGGTGTATGAATGTTTGTTTTTGTGATTGGTTCGTCATCCTTCTGATTCATGTGAGTAACCAGTTCAATCTGTCATAGTTTAGTTTGGCCTATGTTTATTTCTTGTGAGGATTGTTTTAGTTTATTAAGCCAGTCCTGACATTTCTGTCTGCGTTCTTGGCGAACATTTCTGGTCATTGGCAAGACAGTTTTTAAAACCTTGCTTAATTTATTTCCTCCTGTTTTGTCAAATAGTATACTCCTTGAGTCTGTTAAAAAACATCTACGAAGATGTATATTTACATTTTTTTCTTGGGTTTGGTTGCGTTGACAACGGGGGCATTTTGTTTATCTTGTGGCCGATTATTAACATTGAGTTGCTGGGGGAACAGATGAAAAGAGGGGACTCCATGTTGCAAAATGGAAAGGAACAGTCACGATTGGATCGAGCTCCGATCTCAGTAATGATAATTAAGGATTTACTTCGTGATTTATGGAATTATTTATGTCAGTCTAGGATGATGGTCAGTGGTTGACCTTAGACATATATTATTACTAACCTCTACGTGTTGTCGGGAATTAATTGATGAGGATATGGGATTTCCTAATGGACTTGCACCTTATTATCAAAAGTGGGTCAGTTTCCTCGTTCTCTAAGGATGTATGTAATTTGTCATTAGCTGGTAAGTCTGGCATATTTTAATGTACTTCTATATTTGTTAAATAATAATTGTTACGTACCAAAAGATATCTACATGACTTGTGTCCATCATTTAAGGGTTCTTAGTTCGGATTCTCTATCGCTATGTTTATTGATCTCTGGGTTGATTAGTATGGGTAGCACTATCTTCCACGCTGGTCGGTGTTAATTTTTAATTTGACGTAGTTGGATGCGTCAACTGGTAGCAGAAGCTTTCCACATATTTAATTATTTGAAATTTCTAATGCGAATCTTAATGATGACCTATTGGATATTATTAAATGCTAATATTTGTGTTTGTTATGTTTCATATATGATGCTGAGCTTGACATATTGATAATTAATGGATGAATGAAATTCTGTCACTACTTATTACCTTAACAGAAACGAGATCGCTCACGAGGTACTCATAAGAGGGAAGATCCCAGTTCATCATAGAGAACTGGACCTGGCCACCTTGAATGAATTAAAAACAGCACCCATTGTCATTCCAAGTTGGAATGAGTACTCAGGGAGTTCTGGTAAGTCCTCTGTTGTGAATGATCTCCAATCTTTGTTGGACCTAGGTAATATTTATGCCAGTGAAAGTGATAATTCCCCATCTCAGTTGAGACGTTTTAAATCACGCCTTACACATTGGTACCATCGTATAGGCGACATTATACAAGTTTGCTCAGACCATGATGGTGAATACTGTGTTGTATTGGAAAATCTAAGATTCCGGCTCATTCAGTGTTACCTAAATTTTTTCCAAAAGCGATAAACCCTATATCTGAAGATATAGTCCATTGTTCTCCCTACGGAGGGAGTAATATTGAGCAATTTAGTCGTTATAGTGGTGGAAGCAATATTAGTTTGTTGGATAATATTAGACCTTGCTCATTGGTTCAGGAAGGTGTAAGCATGAATAATTTCCTTCCTTCGAGTAACGTTGAAATTGGGTCCTCGACCAATAACCCAACAGTGGCGGTTCCTTCAAATCTCAATTGCAATTGAGTTAGGTTATCGATGTTATATGATGTTTAACACCAATAAGTGGGCTGAGGAAGAAAACATTGTGTGTTTTCGAAACATGTACCTATAGAATTTTTATGTAAGTAAAAAGTATTGATTTGGCGAGAAAGTTATGTTATACTTCAAATCTCAATACTAATATGATTGATAAAGTTATAAACCCTACGAATGAGTGTACTCTGGTAAATGTAAGAGATAGTGCATCGCCAAATGAGGTTATACCTACCATCTCGGATTTCCAGCAAGGATTAAAATATGCCCACGTTCCTCATCCATTATCTACATCCTTGAATAGTTTCCCCAGTTGTAACGGTAGCGATTCTGAAACATAAGTGTTATTTTTAAAAAGTTTTCCGTGTTAGTTGAGTATGCTATCGTGTTTAATCTGTCAGAGATTCATATTTGTCAATTGATTTTTCCATTTACCTCTGGATTACTCAGAGAAGAATTACTAAAAGCTATGAGATCACGTACTTCTTTAAGCAATTTCCATTTAGAAATATTAAACAATTTGTTCCCACCAAATAACTTGAGGTTACTACTGAACCCATGGGCCATAGGGTCCATGACGGTCGAATCCATGTCCTTAAGGAAGAAATGAAAGAAACGTATAGTTTCTTAAAGGAACGGAGAGAGATTTTAAGCCAGGAATATAGCTTAACATTGTGCAAGCGACTAGGGACAGATGTTCCTTAGATGAGATCACCCCACTCGACATTTCAGAGAGGGCTGGTCACGAGTATTAATAACTGAGTGGAACTTTCCACCGTGATAGAAAGAGAAGCCTGAATCGGAATTCGAGCTGACGTTGCTGGAATTTGACAACGTCGCATATGCACCAGAAGAGGAATAATTAAAATTAACACGTTTACGAGCATAATAATGAGTAAACAAGCATAGCACAGTGAATCATTTTGAATGAGAGATTTTTCAGTATAGAGAAACCATGTAATAATTGTGCAGAAATAAACTGCCGACGTAAGACGACGTCATAGGGGAATTACCTAAGCCTCTGTGGAGGGGAGAGAGCAAAAGGAATGTAACACCCACACATTTGAGGACGAGAAATTAATTAATATCTCCGAATTGCACGATCGATTCTTAGGTGCAATAAGATCATTTGACATTGAGAAGATGAGCTTTCGGGAGGTATAATTTTTATAATTGTGGCACCATTATTTTAGAAGTTGACCACAGGAAAGGCTAGAGTCTTATTTTTTTGTAGTAAAACAGTATAAAGCTTCGGGCGTTTCCAAGCCAATCATGCAGTATTCAGACAGCCAGAGGGCACGTCATTGTGTCACATCGCATGCAGTCCTACGAGCATTCCGTGAGGGGAAGTGCTGCTCCACGACGTAGAAGAAGTCATTCCGACAGTCCGTGAAGGGACGTAACTCTGCGTTACATCGATAACAGCTACCAGTACTCCTTGAGGGGAGAAACGCTGTTTTACACCGCCGAAGCAAGATCCGATAGCCACAGGCGTCACAGTAGTAACGACTTGCTTGCCTCCATAAGGAGCATTCAAGGCGAAATTTTAAAGTATCGCCGCAGTGAAGTATTAGGAAAATCCTAATTATAGGATTTAGGCCCGACTGTATACAAGTTAAAGTGAAAATTCATAAGATATAGTCAGAGCAGGCTGCGAACGTCGGACTTAAAGGCGATAGGTCGTTAAATGTACGAACGAATAGTTCATAACGTACGGAAGTATCGTACCAGACAGATAAACTGCTATTTAAATTGAAGCAATCTAAAAGGGAAGAACAGAATAAGGTTCGAACGTAGGAGTGTTGAAACAGTTCAAACAAAGAGGATAGGAGACTATAAACATTAGCTCCAGAAAGCAAGCGAACAATTCTAATAGTACTAGAATCAAGAAGTGCTAGCTGCTAGAAACTAATTCTATAGGTCTTAGAGGAGACCTCGATTCATATAGACTTTCGTTAGGATCGATAGACAGATCTACAGACAAGCCGTTCAAGCTAGATCAATAGCCGGTTATCCAGGATAGGAATAGCAGAATTGAACTCCAGGGAACAGTAGATGTTTCGGGACTTTCGCATTCTTCAGAATAGGAAGCCGACATCGGATAAATTTCACCCTTGGAAACGGGAATTTAAGAAGATCACGTGTGAAAGGCTCAGAAATACGGCCTAGTGATCGTTGTGAAGTGTAAAATAATCAAGATTGTGTGTTAAATAATATTTTTAGTGTTTATTATGTGTTCAAAAGGGACACATCAGTATATAAAAATGTCGTCAATATTAAGTGTGTTAGATATATGTTTATTTGTGTTTTTACGTAAGATGAATACCTTTAATATGGTGTAAAAAGTTCAAAGTGGGCCCAAAAATGAAACACCGCACCAGATTTAAGATCAGGGATGATCTGGAAAATATGTGAGTACTAAATTCATTTTTATTTTGGTGTCAGAAATTGATTGTGTACAGACTCACCGGAGTTTTTGAGTGAAAGGGATGTGTTTTAACGAATAAATACTGAATAATCAAGAACACGGTCTGAACAATAATAAAATAAATTGAGAAATTATAAATCATTATGTAAAGAATAAATCCCGTAGAGGTAATATGTGAATAAAGGGTTAATGTATTTAACAAATGTCATAAGAGCAAGCGAAATATCATTTAATTATCATGAAAGACATTGAAATAAAGTTAAGTTGAGATATGAAAGAAATAGCTTTTGAGCTTGTATAAAGAATAAAAATAATAATAATAATTAAATATGGAAATGTTAAATAAAAATCAAACAAATTGATATGAACATAAGAACGTTAAGCCTTAACGTATGTGTAAGAGATGAGGTTCAATGGAATATTTTAAAACAGGGAGCGATTTATCGACCACGGAAAGATTAATATGTGAATAAAAATAATATGAATGGTTACTAAAGAGATTTTATCAGTTCTTGGGAAGACATTTTCGGCTTAAAATAATGCATAGCGCATAATGAGCGCAAATATAATATTAAAGTGTCACGCTAGGAAAGCGTAGTGGTTAAATACTTGGTACATTACTTATGGAGGGTAGTTGATTGCAGTGAATTGATAATTGTGTAAGTCCTCTATTTGTGACATTAGTATCACGAGGCATTGTGTATGTATTTAAAAAGGGAGCTAATATATGGTATTATTGAGCGTATGTCATATGGGCCACGGCCGACTCTAAATCGCATTTTGTATAAGCCCTCTGTATGGGATTGGTTCCCGAGGCACCTGAAGAGATTCGAATGCAGGATCTTCTTATGATAAAAGCCCCTGAAATTCTCCGTCGTCGTATGTGTATTTAATCTTCCCAATCAATGAGGACCCTCTCATAATTAATAAATGCCAAGGATATAAAAAGGGTCTTTGAACCAAAGAATAGTTGTTTGAATGTTATGATACAGTAAAGCCCGGTCTCCCCAGAACTGGATAGAATGAGAAGGTTTGTTTTGAAAGCCTTGAAAATAAGCTACTAATGTTGGGTCAGACGGGATGTCTCCGCCACCCTAACAGGTCATAAATCGCACCCCATGTAGTAGAGACTAGCTCTTTTAAAGCGAGGGGGAACAGAGACCGTCTCGTAAGCTGTTGTAAAGAGAAATAAATACACCAGGAGTGTTTAAAGTTGTTAACGACCCGGGCGTTGAACCGAGGTCCTTAAAGATGGATATTTTCGTTTGCCGGTTCAGATCGTAGTTTCTTATATGAGAATGGTCTATTAAGACGTAAGAGATAAATAACAATCCCTATTGTAATAATGTAAGGACGTGGGATTCCACGAGTTGATTGAAGGCAACTGAGTTCGGGAGTAACTATAGTTTTTTGACTGTGTCAAGTACCTTCACGCTCTGGAGTACACAATTGATTTTCTGATTACCTTAATATATTTGTGAAATAAAGAGAGATGATAACAACTGAATGTGTGGACATGCCCAAAAATATTGAATTAGATAATTAACACAGATTTTAAATATAATTATATATTTGTTCTTGAGAAATAAGAAAATATAAAAGCTAGTGTTTGAGGTGTACAAGAATGACACCGTAATAATGTAAATGCATGGAGCCAAAGAGCTCGGAGTTATGTAAACTTAATGTTAGTGCTTTATGGAAGTGAGATTAAGTAAGAATTGTTGGTTTATGTGGAAACCACAGGTTTTGAATACAATATTTGTTTATTTTATTTGTGATCCCTTGTTCATTTGGAACAAGCAGTTGATATTTGGGTCAGTAATTAAATTGTTAAATGTTTGTAGCGCCATTAATTTTATTAATTAAATGTGTTTAAAATAGGAGTTGATTTTGTTGTTATTTTTGCAAGTGTATCCTCTAATTAATCCAAAATATGTGAGTCACAGAGTGGGGGAACTTACCGCTGCCCCGAAATCCCGAATTGAGCTACGCTGGTATACTGTGATTGGCATATTTCTTGCTAAATGGGCACACTACAGAATAAATATTTTTATAGGGTGCAACGCTTTGATGAAACACTGTGCGATTATGTTTCTGAAATAAAAGGGTATGCCGACATTTTCTGCCTACAATTAAGTGAAGAAATGATCGTGTCTAAGGTTATCGATGGTATCAACCCTGAATATAGGTCTTATTTGGCAATGAGAGGGACTCCTACTGATTTTTCGGGCTTAAATAAACTCATCATGATTGCTGAGACTGTAAAGAACGGTGATTCCCTCCGTATTTCTAGTATCCCCATTCCTTCCAATTTCAGCATTGTTCCGGTAAAACCAGTAAGAAAATGCTTTAGGTGTGATTCCGTACAACATCTGGCTAGAGTTTGTCCTAATAATCTTAATTTCAGGAAATGACATCAAGATAGAGAAACCTCCTCGGGTTGTCATACACATCATAAAGTTTCCTTAAATAAGGTTGTTAATAATATTGTTGATAAAAAGCTTGTCAACAAGAAAGCTATGGTTTGGAATGATAGAGGTTTCAACGCGATGGACCTAGGTTGTAATCGAATTTCTACTGTACCTACAAATAATTGTCCTTTCGTAGAAATTTACTTAAATAACGAACCGGTATCTGCGCTGATTGATTCGGGGAGCATCTATTCCTTCTTTGACTGTAAATGGTTTATATTAATGTCTTCTGTTTGTAAATTTGGGAATTTGGTTAGTGAACCAAACAAGTTTATGACAGCGAATTGTTCTTCTCTTGAAGTACTGGGAACTGCAAACGTCAAAATCAAAATTAATTACCTTTCTTGGAAATTCAAACTTAGGGTGATAAATAACTTATCGTGCGAAGTGATTTTGGGTTCTGACTCCATAACTCATGTGGGTCTGTTATTGTATTTAAGCACTAGATCATATTGGTTCAGATTTAAACCTAACAAGAGGTGGGAATTCAACCTAATTCCTAATAATCAGAGAGTCAATTCTACTAAATAAGAACTACCATCTACCACTATTGACAATTTGGAGTTCAATTATTTATCGGACGATCAAGCTAATTGTGTTAAAGATCTGTGTCATGAATTTCCTGATGTATTAACAGATAAACATGGGGTAACCTACCTAATTGAATATGATATTGAGTTAACTGATAATATACCTGTTCGGGGTCCTCCATATAGGCTTTCCCCTCCCAAAATGAAGATTTTGAAGGAGATGATCGAAGAAATGTTAGAGGAAGGAATCATTAGGAAGTCCATTTCACCTTATTCGTCCCCTATCTTTCTTGTTCCCAAACCTGATGGTAAGTTTAGACCGGTTATCGACTATAGAGAATTAAACAAGAAAGCAATTCTTCAATCTATTCCTCTTCCCGATCTCCAGTCTTGCTTTGGATGGTTCCAAGGAGCTTCTCATTACACAATTTTAGACCTGAACAAAGCGTATTATCAAATTCCTTTATCTGAACGTTCTAGTGCAGTCACAGCCTTCTCTACAGATTGGAATTTATTTGAATCTTGTCGTCTATCATTTGGTATTTCAACAGGGGCTGCCGTGCTCAGCAGACTTTTCGACAATGTTTTCGATGGAATTAAGTTCAAATTCGTATATCACTATTTGGATGACGTAGTCATATTTAGTAAAAGTTTTTCTGAACATTTGGTTCGTGTCAGAGAAATTCTAAAGAGGTTAAGGCATGCTGGACTCACAGTTAAACCTTCTAAGGTATCTTTCGCTAGACCGGAAATTTCTTTCCTGGGTCACATCATTTCCTCGTCTGGTATTTCAATTGATCAAACCAGAACCGAGGCTATTAGGGAGTTCAAGGCACCGAAGAACGTCAAAGAAGTAGCTAGATATATTGGTATGTTAAATTATTTCCGTAAATTTATCCCAAACATCGCTCAGCGTGCTGCACCCATTAATTTATTAAGAAAGAAAGGGATCCCTTTTTCTTGGGGACCTCCGCAAGAATCTGCCTTTCAAGACCTTAAACTAGCCTTGTCTAATGCTCCTATTCTGGCTAATGCAGATTTTTCAAAAAGGTTCATAGTTCAAACTGATGCATCAAACAAAGCAGTAGGTGCTCTTTTACTCCAGGAACACGAACAAGGCAGATTACCTATAGCGTATGCTTCTCGTACTCTCATTCCTGCCGAAACTAATTATTCCATTTATGAATTGGAGGGACTTGCAGTGATGTTTGCATTAGAGAAATTTAAGATCTATCTAGAACATGTAGAATTTAATCTGGAAACTGATAACCAAGCACTAAGCTGGGTGCTTGGTAAACCTAGGAAGACTGGCAGAATAGCTAGATGGGCCACTCGTATCTTATCTTTCAAATTTAACGTCAGACATATTCGTGGAAGTGAAAATGTCATAGCAGATTGCTTAAGTCGAATGTACGATAGTAATTCGGATACTGAGAATATTGTTGAGGAAACTGATAGCGAGAATATCGAACGTAAGGCTATTAACTCAATTCTTTCAAACTTCCCCAAGTTATTTAGGAACGTTTCAGAATATCAACGTGGAGATCCTGAACTCAGTAATATCATTGATCGCATCAAGGAGGGAGAGGCTGTGAAACCTTATTCCATTAGAAAAAATAATCTGTGTTGTACTTCACGCAATGATAAATTACCTAAAATTGTTCTTCCTAAAGTATTAATTCCTGAAATTTTTAAATATTTCCACGAAACTCCAATCGGTGGTCATCTGGGTGTATTTAAAACGAGGGCAAAAATCCGTCAACATTTTATTTGGAAACAGGCAAAGATATTAAGAGTATGGTAAGTAATTGTAATGCTTGTAATGTAGCTAAACCTTCGAACAACACTAAAACAGGGATGTTAGCATCTGATCTCGCTAACAAACCCATGGAGAAAATGTTTGTCGATTGGGTAGGGCCCCTACCCCTTTCTAAGCAAGGAAACAGATTTGCACTTGTGTGCATAGACGGGTTCTCCCGCTTCGTCTGGATATTCCCCACTAAGAAAGCAGATACTCCGACTGTCGTCAGGTGACTCAAGCAGATTTTCTCTTCCTTTGGTCCTTGCCAGTATTTAGTGTCTGACAATGCCAAGTGTTTTTTGTCTCACGCTTTTAGACATTTCTTATTTGACTTGTCCATTGCTCATGTGACTACTACTGCATATTACCCCAAGGGGTCATATGCAGAAAGGGTAAATAGAAACCTGAAAGCGGCATTAATAGCTTTTCTTCATGATGAACATTAGACTTGGGATAATTGTATTTCTTGGCTCACTTTTGCATTCAATACTGTGGTTCATGAAGCCCATCAGACTACCCCCTTTGTTTTAACATTTTCCTTTGTTCCTAACTCGTCAATTTCAAACCTTTGGTCTTGGAAAGAATTATTACCAGATAATATTTCAACTCAGAATGTTCGGGCTATTTGGAGCAAAGCAAGGTCCAACATGAAAGTTGCTCATGATAGACTGAGAGAAAAATACAACAGGGGACGCCAGCCCACGTCATTTCAAATTGGTGATGAGGTCTACGTTAAAAATTTCTCCTTAAAAGAAACTGGTCCAGCTCAATCAAATAAATTGTTGGCTAGATTTTGGGGTCCATGCAAACTAATTAAATTCATTACTCCCGTCACTATACTTGTAAGCGATCCTCAGAGGAAAAGGATATTTAGAGTTCACCTTTCACAAGTGAAGAAAGGAGGTGGAAATGTACAAGGAAATCACTAATATTATGAAAAGAAATGTGTTATAATCTTTTAAAAATTGTTATTTTAGTTGTAAAGAAACGAGGAAACTTAAAAGGTATATATTTAGGTATTTGGGTATTCTATTTTTAATTTAGGTTATGTTTTTTTGGGGGGGGTCGATCACTGTTTGATTTTTCCTCTATTATTGTAATGAATCGACTAGTGGCTGTTATGTAATCTGCGGTGTAGTGAACGAATCAAGAAACTATTCCTGTTCGTAGTCCGGTCTGATTACAGAAAATATGAACTGTTGGAGATTGCTGAAGCAGTGCTGTGCTCCATTGCGATGGTGGACTTGTATGGTAATCCTACGGTGCCCGGATATCAATGCCATCCCTACCTCCAGCTGTATTAACCTGTCTTCAAGAAGCATCCACTTAACTGAATTGGAAAAGAAGACACTTATGTATTCCATTTATTTTACGCATGTAAAAAAAAAGAAACTGTAATATTTGGTTTACTAGGGTTATGGTGGAAGAGTAACCTTGCACATGCATGAACTTGATTTGTCTACATGGTTTTTGAGCGAAACCTTCCCATTCTGCAAGACAACTATTTCTTGGTGATCATTTCTCCCCCCCCCCCCCCTATGATCACAATTGCGGGCGGGGAGGGTTGAGACAATAGTTCAGACTATTGTGATTCTTCTTGTGAAAAACTTATAAAAAAGGGGTCTACTTGACTAAGTTTGATTTTCAGTGAGCCAACGTTCCCTGTTGGGGATTTGAGATGTCTTGGTGCTCGAAAGTGACTTCAACGCGTTCTAGCGGTGACCTTCATTCTGCAGAGTACTAGCCTTGTCCACTAGATGGCGACGCAGTTTGATATTTTAAAGGATTGGTTCGAAAACATCTCTTGTTGGGTTCCCTTGACAACCCTTATTTACTTGTTGGAAAAAAGGATTATTCTTCGAAAACTGACCGAGGAAAGATGTAGGTAACATCTTGGGAAGATATTGAAGCTCTAGGGGCTAGCTTTGAGCTAGGCCCTAGACTAATTATGTTCCGATTACAGCTATGGAACAATCAGGAAAACTGTTCCGGTGGATAATTTTTGGATCCTTAAATTTTTAAAAATATATTTTTTTTTTTACATGTGACAAACAGTGTCGACCGATTTTATGTAGGTTTATTATGTAAGATAAATTGAATTGGTTAAGTCACTGAATAGTAATTTGATGAACGTGGTCGTTTGTGCAGTGTGTGTGATGTCGAGAGTGTTGCACGGTAAAGTGAAATGTGGAAAGAATGGACTGTGTGTTCAAAGGTTTGGTTTGGTGCGGCAGTGTTGGACATACTCTCTCAAATCATTAGCGATTTGTGTTGTTTGTACAACCGAGATGTGTTCCTTCATTGCGGTGTGCATATTGGGTGATTTGTGGTTGATTGGTATGTTTTCGGCCAGCATGTTATATCTTCTTAAGTTGGTAGCACTGTTTCTGACTACTCAGGCTAGCAGCTGAAAAACATATGGTTTGGCATGGCATGGGTGTATGAATGTTTGTTTTTGTGAATGGTTCGTCATCCTTCTGATTCATGTGAGTAACCAGTTCAATCTGTCATAGTTTAGTTTGGCCTATGTTTATTTCTTGTGAGGATTGTTTTAGTTTATTAAGCCAGTACTGACATTTCTGTCTGCGTTCTTGGCGAACATTTCTGGTCATTGGCAAGACAGTTTTTAAAACCTTGCTTAATTTATTTCCTCCTGATTTGTCAAATAGTATACTCCTTGAGTCTGTTAAAAAACATCTACGAAGATGTATATTTATATTTTTTTCTTGAGTTTGGTTGCGTTGACAACGGAGGCATTTTGTTTATCTTGTGGCCGATTATTAACATTGAGTTGCTGGGGGAACAGATGAAAAGAGGGGACTCCATGTTGGAAAATGGAAAGGAACAGTCACGTTTGGATCGAGCTCCGATCTCAGTAATGATAATTAAGGATTTACTTCGTGATTTATGGAATTATTTATGTCAGTCTAGGATGATGGTCATTGGTTGACCTTAGACATATATTATTACTAACCTCTACGTGTTGTCGGGAATTAATTGATGAGGATATGGGATATCCTAATGGACTTGCACCTTATTATCAAAAGTGGGTCAGTTTCCTCGTTCTCTAAGGATGTATGTAATTTGTCATTAGCTGGTAAATCTGGCATATTTTAATGTACTTCTATATTTGTTAAATAATAATTGTTACGTACCAGAAGATATCTACATGACTTGTGTCCATCATTTAAGGGTTCTTAGTTCGGATTCTCTATCGCTATGTTTATGGATCTCTGGGTTGATTAGTATGGGTAGCACTATCTTCCACGCTGGTCGGTGCTAATTTTTAATTTGACGTAGTTGGATGCGTCAATAATTTCAAGCTCGGGTATCCGGACTTTGAACGTTCGTTTATTGTTGAGACGGACGCTTCAAAAGTTGGAATAAGCGCAATTCTGTACCAGAAGGATCAAGAGGGAAACAACCATTATATTTCCTTCAACAATAGAAAACTGAAACCCCATGAAATAAATTATTTCACAACAGAGATGGAAGCTTTAGTAGTGATAAACGCTCTCCATCACTGGAAGAAAATTTTAAATGAACACCAGATCATTATTAGGACAGATCACAAAGCTTTGGAATTCATGCTCAAGTCAGATTTATCTAGTGACAGGATGACTAGATGGACGTTGTTTCTGCAACAATTTAACGCCACAATAGTTCAAGTTCCTGGTAAGGAAAACTTGTTGGCAGACATTCTATCCAGAAATCCAACTGCAGAGAGGAGTGTGAATGTCAATGTAATAGAACTGGACGATGAAGATCAGGCAGCATTGAATCGTCTGAGGAGGATAGCCATCAGTCAGAAGAGGGATACCAGTTTGAGAAATGTGTTCAGATTCTTGTCAGGAAAGATGCAGATTGATGATGAAGCATATGAGGAGACACGGAAGAAAGCTACTCAGTATGTAGTAGTAGAAGGCATGCTTGCCACGGTGGGTGAGTGGTTATAGTGTCGGACTACCAACCCCAAGATTGCAGGTTCGCCCCTGGCCATGGTAAGTGATTTTTGAAGGCGACAAAAATCACGATACTCATGTCATACGCTGTTGGCATGTTAAAGAACCCATTTGAATTCAGTAGGCCGTGTTCAATGGCAAAATTAATCTCGGGATTTTCCGCCAACACAAAGTTCCTCCATTCTCTACTTGAAAGCGCTGTAGTGTCAAGGAGTTTAGATATCTAACCTCCTTGACTTTCATAGCGTGCAAAGGAATAACGAAATTCAACATGCAAGCTACCCTCTGGGTGTCAATTAACAAAGCTTGCACCAGGCATCCGAGGCCATACGATATTATTATTATTATTATTATTATTATTATTATTAGTAGTAGAAGGCATTGTATGCAAGTACGTAGACACTGACCACAGGAAGGTGAGAATTGTAATTCCACCTAGGTTGAGAGTGCCCATAGTTTGGTTGGTTCACAAATCTATTGGTCACGGAGGTGTAGACAAGACGTACAGTACTGCTCAGGAGAAGTTCTATTGGAGCAACATGCGGGAATCCATATCTGTTATTATCAGAACATGTGAACTATGCCAGAAAACTAAGTATAATTCTGAGCTTTTGAAGGGGAAGCCAAGAGCCATAATACCCACTAAACCTTTGGAATTATTCAGTCAAGATATTTCCGGCCCAGTTCATAAGGGTAGTAGAGGTAACAAATACTTGCTAGTCGCAATGGATGTTTCCTCTAAAATAGTTATGATGAATCCAATGCAGAAGGCAACTACGAAAACTGTATTGTACCACTTAGAGAAAAACATAATTCCTAAGTTAGGTAAGCCCGAACGTTTATTGACCGACCATGGAACACAGTACACTTCTACGGAATTTCAACAGGCTATGGAAAGACTCGAGATTGGACATATATTTAGTTCCATCCGTAGTCCACAGACAAATCCTATTGAAAGGACTATGTTAGAGGCCTCGAAATACATACGACTCTACAGTTCAGAGAACCACGCTAATTAGGTAAGCGTAGTTCCACTTATGGAGTTTTGCATAAATAACACAAGGCATGAGAGCACGAACCAAGTTCCAGTGGCACTTCATTACGATGAAAAACCAGTTAGGCCGTGGGACGGAATCTTCAATCTTCCGGAAGATGACGAACCATCGTTGGAACAACGTATAGAAATCGCCAGAGAACGCTTGAATAAACAAGCGGAGAAACGGCTGAAGAGAGGTTTTGGAAAGAGGTAGGCCTACAGTAGACCACTGATACCCGGAGAATTAGTCCTAGTTAGGATGCCCGTCAAAGCTGACGTTTTGAAGAATACATATGTCAAATTTGCAAATGTGTTCAAAGGCCCGTTCAAGGTTGGAAGAGTTTTAAACAACAATTGCCATGAGATCGTCAGGATAGAAGACGAACGAGCCATTGGAAAGTACAACCATTCAAATTGAAAAGATTTTATCCAAGGATTCATTAAGGAAGAATTCGATTTCCAGTATTTAACAAGTCGAGTGTTAAATAAAGTCTGTTTTACACTTTATTTTTAAGTCGGGTGAGGATCTGAACTCGAATTCAGCCCAGCTTAGGACCTTTGACCGATCCGAGGTTCGAACAACTTGTACACCATTGGAAGGAAAAATTGGAAATTTGAAATTAAAATAATTTAATATATATATATATTGTACCCGATTGTCATCATGTGGACCATGTGTTCGTATCCCAACTAACTCACGGTCTTTCGAGGTATGGGACGTTCCTGCCCACTATACGACCATATGCTCAGGATTTGAGTCTACCAGGTAACTACTCTACAGGAAATACACAACATTTTCCTAAAGATAACACATTTACTGGTCTAAAATCATGGCTATACAACAAATACAAATAAAGGACAAATTACATTTAATTCCCACAAATAAAATAGGGTTGTTCTGTGAGCTTTCTTCTTAAAATAGTGCTACACTGCACTCAAATCTAATTCTAGCATCCTGTCAATGATATTTTCAGACTTCCATGGGTTTCCATAGTGTTCATCAACTGACACAACTTTTAGTTAATGGGAGTATCATAACACAAAAATCACATATCACATAAAAATGATATTAATAAAACATTATTCCATTTCATATGGCATTTACCTTGATTGACATGAATTCATTATTTTCTGCAATCATTAACAAATATGTGTTGTGTTGTGTGAATCATCTTCCCTCCTTCCATCCATATGAACGCCTTAAGAAAAGTGGTACTTAATTTTATAGTTTCACCATATAACGATTTTCTGGGTCTTGTCGGGCTTATCATCGTTACAAATGTGTCATGTTCTGGGAAAACACATACCCGTCTGCATAAATTAGCAGGAATGGCAAAATGCACTCTAAAAGAAGATGCCTACATTATTTTGGTTCAGCTTTTCTCCTCAGAGGATAACTGAGCCAAATATTATCTGATTTCTATGATTCAACAACGTATGTGAGTTGCAACCCACCGTTCAATTCACTTGGCATCATCAAAATAATCATATCTTAATTGCATATTTAAATATCGAGATTCCTCAGTGTCCTAGTGTGACTCTAATTTACAAGGGACCGGTCGAACGACCTTCCTCTCCCTCAGCAGGCAATAAAATTCGTTCCAGCTGGCTAGCCAAGATGGCGGCCGCAGAAGTGGTCTACAAATCCCCCCTCTCTCTCTCTGCTGTCAAGATCAAGGTCAGGTTTGTTTACAAAATGCAGTACTGGAGTAACGCTAAGTGTGGCTCCTACGTGATTGAGTCATTTAAATATTTAACACCTATCCTTATAGTGTCTTGGGCTCAACTGGCTCCTTAATTAACATTCATGGCTGGGGTGGAATTCTAGTGATAGCCTTGCCGTTCTATGGTGACTACTAGTGGCTTTTAGACGCGCATCATAGTGAAAATCCACGACTTTCACCAGCAGCTGTCAATAATATATAAGGAACCCTGCGTTCCTAAGCGACGAATATGATCTTTACCTCAGGGTAAATCATTAATACACACATGCTCACAGCGTCTCGACGGACGTCAATAGTGGCATAATTCAAGCAAGCGTTGGATACAGACAGGCTCTGTCCAATTCGCTGCGAAATAATACAGTATGCTCAAGGGCGATACTACTCGTAGATTTAGCCAACTTCTCACCTAACGCGCAAGCTATACTAGTTTGTCCCCGCTATATTTATTACGTAAATCACTGGATTCTACGTTAATTTGCACGCTTACACGCGGCTCAAACAATACTTCACATATATGACTCAATTATTAAGGCACCCGCGTTCTCTCTATCATACCACTTAAGCCAAAGCTTTACATAGCTCCTAACAAAAATGTAATAAAATTTACTGGCTTACTTTACTTTAATGGTCCTCAAACATAATCCCAAGGATTGACCATATCAAATATTCATTCATATTTCACTGACACTGAAAAAGCTCTCGTATTTCTCTATATTTCATGTTATACTCTCACTGTTTACCAAATACAGTTTCTTTACATTAGACATGACAATATTTGAACATTATTTACGCCAAAAAATGCCTATTACTTTACTGTTGCCGACCCCATAATATTATTATTATTATCATTTAACGTTACCGTTACATCCATCACTATTTTTGCCTGAATGGCCTCAAACAAATCACCTTCCAAGCCATATTTTATTCAAGACGAGTGGTGAAAACTCGTTCAGTAAGTGACTATTACATCTTATTCTCAAGGTGATAAATCGTTACATGGTGAACTATTTAGTTATACTGACATTATAAAATAATGGGTACTCACTTTTTCCTCTTTGCTGGATAGTGCCAGCGCCTCAGCTTTGGCGCTACCATGACGCTTGACTTAAGCCATCATGTTATCCTTGACACCACACTTAGATTCATACACTTTCCACATGATGCACATATTTTTATCAGTGGCTTTTATCATTGCTATACACTGCATATTAATCACTATACACATGAACACTTTAAATCACTATTTCACAATTTATATACATTTATCCACTACTTCACATGTTGATCCTTAAATTGGACTTCTCCTACGCCTGATCTCAGAGATGCGATGCAATTATGACAACCGCTGGTCTCCGTGACAATCTAACAGCGTTTTACGGACGTTCAATCCTCGTTCCCTGCAATCTTGTTCAGCTCACTATCCATATTAGGTGGCAATGGTTTCCAAGCTCCCATCATTGTAGTGTTTCTGATGATGCTGTCATATATAATTCTGACAATACCTCCCGGTATAAGAACTGTTCAAAACATTATAAGTTCCTTTTTTCGCTGTGGCGAATTTATATTTGCGTCAGATAATAGGTAAATACCTGTATTAATTTACTTTCGACGCACTTCATGATTACTTATGAAGCTTTATAGCTTGCTTCTATTGTTCTCCAACGACGGCGCGTTGATACTTTAATATTTGGCGCGCTACTAGCAGCGTCTTAGTTACGTGTATACTGTAGAACAACTGTAGAACACTGGTGAAGACTGTAGAGCAACTGGCGAACAACTGGCTTGGCTTGCCTCGCTCCCCATATATAAAGGCTTCTCGTACAAAATAGTCCACTGGACACATGAGAGCGACTCCTTTCTTGAAATAATACCTCTTCAGCCGAAATGACATCTACATCTTGTTTATTTAGGTGTGGAGGTTTCAAAAACATTCGCGTGCCGGTGATCGCTTCGGCCAATTAATTACAATTAATTGCCTTAGTTCAGCGCGTGGGCACGCCATCGTGGTACTTCCCCGTTGACTGGTCACAAAGTCACTGCTCTCGAGCGTAGGCTAGGTTGTGATGCATTCATTTGGAGATAAAGGCCTTAATTTAGGTGAAAAACCACTCCTAAATTACCTCTCCGTGAATATATTCACCTGGGTGTATATTTCAATGCATTTCAATGCTCCACTTGGCTGTAATTAATTAATTTCCATGAGCCATCATGTCTACCCTCAGTTTCCCCGTTGTCCAGCGGTGGATACCCGGGTCATTAATTCTGAGCTGTCTCTCCGCTCCAGACATAAATAGTTCGGTCGGCGCCTAGACTCTCCGCCCACTTGCTAAGAGTCATTTGTAAAACTTCAAACTGGCCTTCTCTCATTTTCGTATGCTCTGAAAATGTATATTTCCCTGCATTTGGCTACAGTTCTTCCCTTAAATTGCTATGATATTCACCTATAGATCGTGAAATCACGCTACCTTGTTATATGCCAGTATACCTCTCATTGCTCTTTGGGTTCCCTGAATCGCTCCCCCGCAGAGATCAATGGTTCGACTCTAGGCATAACCATGTGCCTGGTCTTCTCTGATGAGACCTGAGTTCGATGCCAGACTGCCGTGACTGGTTGGGCACAATATATATGTATTATGGTATGCAAATGATGCATAATGAAAGTATTTTGGAGAATTTTGAAGCATTTTGAGGAATTTATTATTTGGAAATATTCTGGTGAATGAAATTTTAACTAAGGAAGAGATAATAAAAGGATCTGAGTTCACACCAGGTGATGACACATATACATCATGACGATAAAAAGGGCCACAGGAAGGCAAAGCCAAAGAAGGCAGTCGCAGATCATGACACAGACTAAAACAGAAAAACGGAAGGTCGAAGCGACGATGACGTAGTGCGGGCAAACATTCAGATCTCGGCAAGGGGTAGCTTCCCTGTCGTGTCGGATAAGGTTAAACACACTATGCGCTACTGTCAACGAAGCCAGACCTGCAGGAGGGAAATTGACTGCCTGATGGGAGAAATAGCCCACTCAGCATCGGACATAATAGAAAACCCACCTAGAGACGACCAAATTTAAGACTCTACCTTTAGCTAGTCTATATGTTAAGTAGCATCCCTGAGGCGTGGGGATGAGTCTTCTGATCGCATAGAAGTGAAGCATGTGCGCCAGGGACAGCGGAACCCCTCCAGGTCCACGAAAAGTTCTTATCCGGATATAAGGGGAAGAATTTTGATTAATAATGAATAAAGAATAATGATATATAATGATTTTTTTCCACGCCCGCAAATGTTGAGTAGCGACTCTTGAGCTTAATAGAGGGTAGCGACCCCCAGAGTTGTAAATGAAGGTAGCGACCTTTCAGATGGGAATTGGGCATCCCACAATATAATTTCCCGGACGGTATATCCCGGATGATGAATATTTACGCGATGCACATTCCGCAAGATATAGCCCGAATAATTAGGGAAGCAGCGGCCCCTAAAGTAATAAATGAGAGGCGGCGGCCCTCACAGGGCTTTGGGCCACCCAGTGATGGCCAGAATAATCTATAAAACGGCTATAAATCCATGGATATCCCGAGCGAAGTGCTTGCTATTTTTGGCAACGCACACCCACACAGGCCTTCACACACACATGCATTACTTATTAAGGGGGGAAGTCGGCATTTAGGTTAAGGAGGAGAGTGATATAAGGACATAGTCTGGCGTATTCTGTTGGGGACCGGCCCCAGCAGAGTATGCACAAGCGCGGAGACCCTCGATCAAAATTTAATAAATAAGATATCGTTGCACATTTCGAAGAGCAACTTAGATAAAAGCAAATTTAGTAAGCCGCTGTTGCAAAACAGTAGCTTACAAAGGGGTATTTCGGCATTAGGATAAGGACCATTTCGGTAAATTTTAGATATAAATAAGTAAGTAGTTATAACATATCACACTTACAAATTATAAGACGACGTTCGGCGTCATAAGAACCACTCCGTGGCGGTGTAAGTCCGATAAAAGTGGCGAAGAAACACGTTGACAACTCGTCGACAAAGCGGCGACTAGCGTCGACAAGACGGCGTCGACAAACCGCCGACAGTGCGTCAATTTTATTATTCGCGACGTAACATTCCGCGACGAGCGAGTTAATATATTTCCTGGCACTAAGACCGGATGCATAGTAATATTATAGCCTAATTTTAATAGTGGTTAGCGAACCCTAGAGAGTTAAATGTTCGGTAATCGACCGTCGAGACAGGCTCCATAAAGCGTATTTCGCGAGGTAATATTCCGCAATGAAACGAAATAAATAAATTCCCTGGCACTAAGACCAGATGAACAATAATGCAGCCTAATTAAAATAGAGGGTAGCGACCCCTAGAGTTCCAAAAATGCTCAACAAGGCATTCTACACGAGACGTCCGAAGAGGTCTCAAGGGCGGTGGCACCTAAGCCGACCCTTAGAACAGCGCTGCGCGCACATTAATATAGTTTTGGCCAAAGGGATTTCATTTAATTTACATGTCTTATATTCCAGCAAGAGCTCCACCACTGCACCAACGGAGGAAAACCAAATGATCATGTTAAACAGGCAATGTGCACCAATGGAAACACGATCACACATATTCTACACACTTTTCTACACAATGTTGATGCAGACATCCGCACATACACAAAAATATAATAGATGTAAGCCTATAAATAGTATAAGTTCTAGCCGGCATAAGAAGGCATAGAATAAGATAAAGTATGAAGGCGCCAAACAGAGAACAAGGCGGACGTACGTCAATGACGACTGACGAGTGAATATATCGACAGACGATATTAATTATGATTTTCATTTCAGCAAACAAATTCGCCGACACAAGAGGCGGTATGGAAGCTAAACTAACAAATATATGTTATTTTTCTCCAATTTACAGATGGCGACACCATGTATATGATACTGACAAAGATGATTTCACTGCCATACAGCAGCAACATGTTTTTTTTCCTCATTCCAGCACAACACACTCCCTTTATTCTTTATTTTGTACTCACCTTATCACAATGCAACACATTCATCACCTTCTTTTACAATAACACTCGGAGACAAGGTAAATCTGCACAGTAAGTGTTGATACCAGTGGGGTATCAGGCCTACTGACAGATACAGAACACAGCGTCAAAGATGTGACGTGCTATACAACACTGAGAGCCGTAACCAATTTGTGGCAGCGACTTTCACTGTCAAGTGTGGATCCATTCGCCCACAGAGAATGATTCACAGGATAGAGGTACACTAGCGGCCTAGCCACGAAACTATAATAGAATAACGGACAAATAGCATATAAGTAGGGTGTAGATAGTAGCGCGCATAAGATAAAAGGTATGGCGAAATAGCCAGATAAGAATTGTAAACCTACTTTGTAACAGAGGTATCACAACCATGTTTATGATTATTGTTTTAATGATTATCAGTAATATCACTATTACCTTTATTATTAGCATGCAAATATCATTATGCCAGAATGGGCCACATTATTACGTTATTATGTCTTCACCATTGTCATTGCCACTATTGTACACACACATAGAATATTGTCTACATTGTACACAGGTTTTGGATAACATTAGATACTTACACATTTAAACACATGTATTTTCCTTTTCATTCTCTGTAACAAAAAAAAATGTGAAGGTGTCCTATTTCTCCCCACACAATAAACGTATGTTAATACACACCCTTAAATTTACACCCCAGGGCACCTATTTTTTTCTTTTTACCTTCATTCTTTCATACACTATGCATTTATACTTTATACCAGGTGAATGCAAAGAGCATTTTTTTCATCTAGCTCGATTGCTATATCCACTAAACGATGTTTTTTTTCCTCTTTGCACGATCCAATACGACAGATACGTCACAAAATTGCTTTGTTAATATAACCTATAATATCTACATTTTATAATTGAATCGTGACTATAACACGCAAGTAATATTTAATAATCTGATACGCGCGTGTATAACAAACATTGTTCCATCCCTAACACCCACTCCATATAAGGCGCCGAGTTGCAAGAAATGCATTTTTACGTAAAGATTTCGATATACATCGATACATTAACCCTAAGGAGTAGGGGTATGCTCTGACAGAGAATTTGTGCCTAGAGAAGAGACGACAGAATTACTTACGTATTCAACTGATATGGTGGGACTCTGGATGGCACCAGAGTATCTTAAAAATACCACATAAATCCAATGACGACAATGTGACAGGGCGAGTGACTGCTGCCTAAAAAGCACTTTGCCAACGGCTTCCCCCACGGTATCGACAGCGGAGAAGTAGGACTTCGGTACGGCGTCAGTGACGGAAGAGGGAAACCCCGCAGCGTCTGTACTCCAGAGGAGCGGCTACAAAAGGCGTCTGTTCTCCATGTTTGGAGTGTCCTAGTTAGTACCTGGCAGTAGGTATAAAATGCTTGGCGACAGGCTACGTGACAAGTCGGCCGTAAAAACTACCGTCACATGCTCTCTCAAGGATTCGGTATCACGGTTAAGGCGTACCCGGAAACGACGGGCGCTGGCAGGGCCCAGTCAGCGTGGCAAATATGCAAGGGTTACCGTCGCACGGGCGACGACGGCTAAACAAGAGAGCACCCACATTCTGTGTCGCAACCTGAACGTCGGACTATGTCAGGACGATGCAGCGAATTAGCAATGGCACTAGAGACGAGGCACATTGACATCTGTAAGGTGCAAGCAACAAGAAGGAGTGGGCAAAAGTCATATGAGATTGGTTGTGGTTACAAACTAATATACAATGGAACCCGGGGAACAACTAACAGCGTCGGCATTGTCATATCAGCGAAATTCGATGGTTCTGTCTCTGACGTGCAACGTTATGACAATATCCCTATGAAAATTGTCTACATTGCAGACAGGAGAAAAGTCCACTTCTTCAGTGCCTATGCCCCACAAACTGGCCTGAACGCAGAAACAAAAGGTGCCTTCTGGGCACTGCTTGAAGAAAAGACTGCTGAAGTCCCATTAGAAGACTACCTCATCGTTGCAGGTGACCTGAATGGGCACGTAGGTCAAAGGAAAGAAGATCATGTTGCCCATAGTGGACATGGATATGGTGAGAAGAACGACGACGGCCAGCGAATCCTTGATTACGCTGAAGCTCACGATCTTGTCATCACAAACACTTGGTTTAAAAAAACGTGAAACTCACCTGATCACGTACTACAGTGGCTCGAACGCAACTCAGATTGACTATGTTCTCGTGAGACGTCGGAACATCAAAGGTGTGCTAGACACGAAAGTTGTTCCTTATGAAACCGTTGCAATGCAGCACTAACCAGTCATCTGTAAGCTTCGAATGAGCCCACCAAGAGCTGGAAACTCTGCCAGAAATGGACCATCAAGAATCAAATGGAGGCGCTTCAAGGAAAAGGAGGCTGACGTTAGTAGGGGGCTACTAGGAGTTCTGCTTAGTGTCATGGCCGCCGCGTGAGTCCAAGCCAATATCTCGTGAACCCATGATCCGATTTTGACAAATGAGGTGTCGTTGGACTCGGGTTGATGCCCTCTTTCCTATGGACCATGTATTATATTTTTCAAAAATTCTTTGAATTTTTTTGTTTTCGAAAGTTGGTGATAGCTTGAAAACTAAACACGATAGAACGTTGTGCCATGGCTCAAACGAATGGTCTTTATGACCTTTATTTTTTATAATGAAACTTTTTTACTTTTATGTTTTTTTTTAAAACACTCGAATTTTGAAAATCCTATATTTTGGAAACTAGGAACTCTACAAAAAAATTGTTTGACATAAATGAAAGGTCCCTATGCCCTCTACCCCCAAAATAAATTTCAAGTCTCTAGAGAAAAAATTGTGTGTAGTAGTGTGGTAAGGAGAGAGCTGCCTCACTTAGCAAGTGGTGAGCCCCTGCGACCTTGGAATGGAAGGAGCCATGCTAGGAGGGCGTGCTTGGATTCGTTTTTTTCGTCTCGTCGTGCTCTTTACTGGAATGTCGGTGTCGAAAATGTGAAAATCTGGAAACACAGTCTTTTTGGGGTAAAAACGTGATTTTAGACTTTTTGCTATATCTCGCGAACCAAGTATGCTAGAGGCATGTTCGACAGGTCCAAGGACTCGGGGTGACGTCCTCTCTGCTATGGACCACTCGTTATAATTTTTAAAAAATTTTGGAAACTCGATTTTGGGGTAAACACGTGTTTTTTTGTGATTTTGCCGATATCTCACGAACCAATAACGCTAGAGGCATGTACGATGGGTCCAAGGATTCGGGAAGACGTCCTCTTTGCTATGGACCACTCGTTGTAATTTTAAAAAAATTTGGAAACGCGATTTTGAGGTAAACACGTGTTTTTTGTGATTTTTGCCGATATCTCACGAACCAATAACGCTAGAGACATGTACGAGGTGTCCTAGGACTCGGGCTAACACTCCCTTTCAAATGTGGTAGATATTTTTTTTTCCAAAAAGATAATTCACAAAGGGCCTAACGCCATACATGTTGAAATAACGTTTTCTTTTTCTTTGCCTGTTTATAATGTCCATGAAGCGTGGCGGTTGAGAGAGACGATACGGCTGGGTGTGTGTGTTTCAACGAACCTGTCGCTGACCACGGTGGCTGTGTTCAATAGATCAATCGCTATTTCGGCGGGTCGGTGTATGAAAGAGCGAGCGTGCGTTTTTCTGATATTTTACCTTTAACGTGTAAACGGTGATGAGAACTTGGTTCTATGTTGGTCGAAGCGAGTACCGAAAACAAACGAGCAGGAGGTGAATGCCATTTGAGCTTATTGGATGGCGTTGATCTGACTTGACAACAGGTGACGCTTGAAAGTGAAATAATCTGACCATCGTGGTGGTAGGGGAGTGTGAAAGGCATGCACACACATGTGTGAAACCACAGGCACGCTAAACCAGTGACATCCTGTTTTGCTTCGTACGTGACAAAATGCAAGTTCATGTGAAATTTGATCTACCGCAGGTGTTCGCTTGGGACGTTATCTGTCCACGTGCGCGATAACTGTTAACAAGTGACATCCTGTCTTGCTTCGTACGTGACAAAATGCAAGTTGACGTGAAATTTGATCCGGCACAGGTGTTCGCCTGGGACGTTATCTGTCCACGTGCACGATAAGAGAATGTTCAAAGCGTGGGAATCGCTGAATCAGTAAAAAAGTATGATGCAACTTGTGGGAATGATGTCACAACCAATAGACAGGCAAGAGCTGCAAACAGCAATGGTGGGAGGTGAAGGGAGGGAGAGGGGAGGGGGTGATGTATGAGAGAACACAAGAGGAAAGGGAAAGACAAACATGTATGAACATGCATGAAGCGCGGAGCGCTGTATACATAGAGCTATAGGTGGTGTACAACATGGGTGAATAAATAAAAAGTACACAGGTTCACACAACATGTAGTTTATTGATCCAAGAATTAAACGTAGAGTTAAACCCTAACCATTTGACGTAGAGTTTATTTCCTTTTTGTTTCAACACTTTTTCCACAAGATAATGCTGAGGAAATGCTGTTTTCTGAAGTTCATGGAGATAAAATCTACCTTTTATGGGTTGATGGTTGAGGTCCTCGAGTAAATAGGTGACTGGACTGTCCAAGTAGACTCGACGAATTCGAAATAGTTCAGTCCCCCACTGAGGTGTGTAGCCCTTATTGAAGGCAGACTTAAATTTGCTCACACGAACAAAATCCCCAATGTTCAGTCGGTGACGTTTAGGATCGGCTGTTTTTATGGGGTTAAACAGTTTATCCAATCGCTGAATATTTTTAGTCACGAGGCGTGGCTTGGTCCCAATCGTTCTATGTTTGGTGTCATTGTAACGTGATACTAGCTCAGGTAACATGTCCAACCAGCGATACGTGCCCTGAGCGGTAAACGCTTTCCACATATGGGTTTTCAATGTTCGGTTGAACCTCTCGACCACACTGGCTTTGAGATTGCTGTACGTGGTGTAATGGTGAATATCCTTAGATTTGAGAAAACGGGAGAAGTCCTTGTTGAAAAATTCTTTCCCCTGGTCGGTTTGTAGCAGCTGAGGTTGACGTTGGGAGTGTTGAATAATATGTTGAAAGGCCTTGGTAACTAGTGGACCAGACTTGCGACGCACAGGTTCAACAAAGGCCATTTTGGAATAGACATCAATGACGGTCAACATATAGCGTACACCGTCGTTAACGCCAACATAGGGTATCATTTCAACCAAGTCAGCCTGCCAAAGTTCATCCACACCTCGTGAAATCACCTTGAGTCGCGGATAATGACGCCTAGCTGGGCGATGCAACTCGTGAGCAATACCCATTTTAATGGGTGAGGGCTTAAACAATAATTTTGGCATTTCGAAGTTCTTGTTCAATTTCTTGAATTTCCCAATCGTGACCGGTATGGCCAGCTTGACGTGAAGCATGCAACAACTGTAGCCGCTGGACGAGCTTATTGGGATTGTGCCAGTAGGTAACATCCACAAGGGGTTTTAATGGTTTAAATGTCACTCCCGAAGCGGACGCTTTACGACGAGTACTTTGACTAGTGGGAAACATTTTTGCAATGATGGTTTTATATTTTTGAGATATATTGGCATTCACTTGTTGCGTGGGATCATACTGTCTTTTGTGAGCATGGGTATCCGATAAAATGGATTTATATTTGTCAAGGTCCTCTGATGTATAATCATGGGAAGAGGGGGTCCGAGAAAAGAGCAGCTTTAACAGTCCTGGCGTTAATTTATAGTTGATGTTTTTAATGACAGCTTTAGTACGAGCAAATTTAATGGATGAATCGCCAATTTTAAAACTATCATCCTCATAGCGAACACCATACGTGGTATCTGTGTTTCCAATAAATAGATCGGTGAAATAGGGTTCCAATGTTGATCCATAATATTTTATTAAAATGGTTTTCAGTTGAGCTTTATGTTGAGGAGTGGCCAAGAGTTGTGAAAACGGAGACGCTCTGGAAGGGCAAGGTGTTTCGACCATGGCCAAGGATTTCTTTTTTCTCAAAAACTCTGCAAGGGGTGCGGCCTTTTTTTGAGGCGTAAACACTTGTTCCTCTTCATCCTCAACTTCACTAACACTAGTCAAATCTTCCTGTTCCTCTTCCTCTTCCTCAGGGTCCTCGTGCAGCGTCTGCGTGGCTTGTGAAACGGTGGGTAGCGTTTCAGATGGCTTGAAAGAGGGTTTCAACATGGCTTTTAGTGGAGGTGCTAAATGTTGCTGAATAAACAAAGCATGATTGGCACGTGATTGTTTCAATTGACGAAACTTTTGGCGAATAGTATTTTTTTCTCTAATAATATGCTTTTTCAATTGACTCTCTGCTAGCGCCATGGTGTCTTGACAAATGACTTGATGGGGAATGAGACAGGGCCTTAAATAGCAATAAAATGATCAAACCCTAAGCGATACCGTCCTTGGTTGATTTCACTTTGTTTGTCAATCACTAAACAGGCATGACGTTGAGTGTTCCAGCACTTGGCACACAATTCTGTAAACATTTGAAAGGTCATATCCGGATTCACATGTTCATTATAAATGTGACGACTGTTCCTCTCGTCCTGACGAAATAAAACAATGACATTGGCATTGTCACGAATCAACTGTTTGGACATTTTTGAATACGTTTGCCCAAGATAGAAGCAATCGATATGTTTGTGTCGACCCATGCTGAAATAGCTTTGAATGATGCCTTGACGTTCAGTGGATACATCATCGAAAATCATGAGTGAATCAGGCTTTACCTCATCCGGTGAAATCACATTTTCTTGCATGGAAAATGTAAAATAACCCATATTCTCTTTTTGTAATCCAGACATGACTTGATCCAGAAACACGTAGAGGGGTTGGTAGAGAGATTTTGCAAAAATATAAATATTTTGAAAACGCAGACCATTGGGCGCTGTGATGAGCGTTAGCAAAAGATTAGTCTTTCCACAGCCGGAAGGCCCCACAATGATGCAGCGAATGGAAGATGGAAACAGTGAACCATGGCGTTGTTCACGTGATGTGGGACAGAGATGGGAAACCATGTCCCCCACGGGGAATGACTCTTGCTGCTTAATAATCTTCATGTCAACTAAGGCTTAGACAGGCTAGCCGGCTGTCTATATACAGGACACCGAACCTTGTCATAGAAACAGTAGACTGCTACTACAGGTTGACGATGGATGTCTTTGGACGTGCGTTGATGGCCAAAGATAGGCCTGTCCTCATACATGATCCTAAACAGGAAACAGATCCTGCTAATAAACACTATGTGGATAGGTCAGTAGTGCCACGCACAAAACAGGGAGATTATGACTTTAAGGGAAAGCGGTTAACCCATGTAAAACATCCTCAAGTGTCTACAGACGTTACTACGAAAAAGTATGTGGATAACAAAGTGTATGAGTTTTATGACAAAGTGCCACAGCTTATGGTGAATGGCTATAGCGCTAATCACCATCGGATTATTCACGTGGAAGACCCACAAGACGAAGACGATGTCTGTACCAAGCGTTACGTGATCCATGAAATGAAAAGGCTTTATAAATTTATCCCATGTGTATTTTTAGTGTATCTGACAAATGATAAACCTGTGAATGACAGAAACCATTTACCGCTAGTCCATGATCAGCACTTGACCTATGTGCTTGCTTCGGGTTTAAGCCACTATCGATTACACTATGATGGAACCATTCACATCAAATATGCCATACCTGATGAGAACCATTTACAAATAAAGATAAATGGTCATAGGATGTTGATCCATAACCATGAAATGGTCAATGCAGGGGACGAATTATCCTTTCACCTCATGTTGACATGGGATGAAAAGCAAGCGGGAAAAACCATAAACGACTTCCCACTTTATGTGGAATTGGAATATACAGCCATGAAATAACCATCTGACGTTAGTTGTGATTTAAACTTTCTTGTGAAAGGTTGTTGGTCATTATCATCATGGTGAAACAAAGGTATGTAGTGAGAAAGACTAAAAAAAGGACTTTGTCCTTGGCAAAGCCTGGGCTTACAACATTCGTGGACAAGCCCTTGCGAAAGAAAAAAAGAAAAAATAATGTATTGACCATAAGGAAAGCCCTTCGAGCAGCACAGAGACAGGTTATTCCAAAACGTCGGCGACAGGTTTCAAACCAAGGGCGAGTGATTCCCGTCCCCAAACGAGCGGGATTTTTACCTGCATTATTTGCTGGTTTGGCTGATCTGGGCTCACTTTTGGGCGGTGCCAGTGCAGTGGCGAAAACCATTAAAGCCGCGCAGCAGGGCAAGCAACAACTCAAAGAAAGTCAGCGACACAATGAAACGATGGAAGCGATTGCCATGGGGGCTAGAAATGCCAATTTAAAGCCAGCCTTTTATCAACAAGGATTTGGGATTTCACCATTTCGA
Source organism: Meconema thalassinum (assembly GCA_946902985.2). Classification (NCBI taxonomy): domain Eukaryota; kingdom Metazoa; phylum Arthropoda; class Insecta; order Orthoptera; family Tettigoniidae; genus Meconema; species Meconema thalassinum. The sequence continues at coordinate 349,722,326 of OX336390.1, forward strand.
ACTATTAAAAAAAAAAAATTAACCTCAGCCATAGCGAGACATGCCCTGACGCATCAACAAGTGGAAAGCTATGCTAAACAACTAAAGCTTTCTCATTTTCGAGGTGTGTTTATGCGAAACCAATTACCCCCACGACCCTGGAAAAAGGAATGTGCTGTTGTCAATTTGGATGATCACCGAGGACCAGGAACGCATTATGTAGCTTATGTCAAAGAGGAATCCATGGTATGGTACTTTGACAGTTTTGGGAATTTGCCCCCGCCCATGGAACTAGTGACCTATTTTGGAAACAGGATCAAGCTATATTATAATGTGAAACGAGAGCAAACGTTTAATAGCCAACAGTGTGGACGTTTGTGTTTAATTTTTTTATATAAGACGCAGCATAAGCTAAAACGCCACCAGTATGTCGGCAGAAAGTAAAACGTTTACAGTGCATGGACGTGGACCTGAAGTCAGCCTAGACTTCTACCCGCCTATCGAATTGAGTGAAAAACCCTATGGTTTAGGACTTGTTTCTCTTGAAACGTACAATCGAATATACAACATACGTGAAAATGTGAACAACAAGTTTTACTATGATGATTCTATGCTCACCTTGAACTCTGGTGGATACACGATCGATGATATTTATGAACACATTTATGTGGTGTTGATCAATCAATATGGTTTAAAGTCATTTCTCGACGGAACGCACAAGTTTGAACTTGTAGGCAATACCAACACTCATCGCTGCAGTATTTTCTCCTCATTCAACATTGACTTTAAAACACACCCCGATTCCATTGGTCCATTACTAGGATTTAAACCACGTGTGTTGGAGCCCAACAAAAAACATGAATCAGACCATGAAGTGAAATTCATTGAGGACCATCATGTGTCGGTGACGTGTAATATTATTAGCCAAGTGTACACCAATCAAGAACCATCGCATTCACTTTATGACTTTATTGTGACATCGCCCAATGGCTATATTATTCGTGAAAACCCTCCAGTGGTGCTTTTTCATGCTGTGGCTGTTGATAGTATTAGTAATATAACATTAAGACTGATCAATAGAGATCAACAACTCATTGATCTAGATTCTACCACACCAGTGACTTACAAGTTGGTGCTAAAGCCACTATGAAGTTTGTGTATAAAGCAACAACACCGTCTAGGAATGGTGTTAGTTGTTTGCCACGTGAATACACGTTAACATCTCAGAACAAGCAGATTTTACAGCATTTGGGTTACCACGTCAACCCTCATGATGAATTCTATCCTAGAGATAGCGAACCGCATCGAGGAGCAACCAGGAGTGGTAAGAATTGATCTCCATTCCTATCAAGCTCAAACACCTGGACTCAATAACAATGATGAAATTCAATTTGTTATCAACAACCAAGATATTTACACCCTACCGCATGAAAGTGTCATTCAGATTGAAGGTCGGCTCACCAAAGCCGATGGCTCTACACCTACCACATCCAAGTTGGCCAACCATGGTTTAGCCTTTCTGTTTTCTGAAGTACGTTATGTCATTAACGATATCGTGGTGGATAGCACTCGAAATGTGGGCATTTCCAGTGTCATGAAACTATACCCCTCTTATAGTGAGGAAGAAGGTAAAACACTTTGCATGGCAGGTTGGTGTCCTGACTTGACCAATGACTGGATGGTACACACCGATGGGACCTTTACTGGATATTTACCTCTTAAACTGATTCTAGGCTTTGCTGAAGATCACCAACGCATTGTGGTCAACGCAAGGCAAGTGCTTTACCTGGTGAGAGACAGGAGTGATAATAATGCACTCAAGGGAGCCGACAATGCCCCCATCGATTCAAAAGTTCAACTACAACGCTTGCTATGGAAAGTGCCTCATGTGACCCTTAACGATAGCAAAAAACTGGACATACTCAAAATGGTAAAGAGAGATATGCCTCTACCCATGGAATTTAGAAGCTGGGCACTCCATGAGTATCCGCTATTGCCCACCACCAACACACACAGTTGGTCTGTAAAAACAGCTCGCTATACAGAGAGACCTCTCTACCTGATCGTGGGTTTTCAAACGAATCGCAAGTATCAACAAACCAAAGATGCCACGCAATTTGATCATTTGCAATTGAGAAATGCACGCCTTTTCCTCAACGGAGCCGTGTTTCCCTATGAAGGACTGGATTTGGATTTTTCAAAAAATAAGTTTGGCCCCCTGTACGACTTGTTTTCTAAATTTCGATGGTCGTATTATCAAAAAGAGAACGGCCCCATGCTACTACCCCAAGCGTTTAAGGCAAGAGCACCACTGATTGTCTTTGACTGTTCTTACCTGGAAGAGTCTGTCAAGCCATCCAATATCGACATTCGACTAGATTTTGAAACGCATGACAATGTACCAGCCAATACCACGGCCTACTGTTTGATTATTCATCACAAACAAGTCAACTATTATCCACTGTCCAACCAAGTGACGAGTGTATAAATAACAGGTCATCCCACGTCAAGCCGCTCAGTCATGTCTTGCTTTAAAGCCTCAAGAGACGTTACATCCATGAATGTAAACTCTGTGGAACAACGTTTCAAGACTTTTGCCACATGGCCAGTGCCTTTCATAAACCCTCAAGCCTTGGCGGCCGCTGGATTCTACTATTTAAAAACAAGAGATGAAGTGAAATGTGCCTTTTGTCCCATCATCATAGACCAATGGCAGGAGGGCGATGAACCCATGCAGGAACATCAACGCTGGTCACCCACCTGCCCCTACCTGTGCAGAATGAAAGTGGGAAATATACCCTGTCATTCAAGCTATCCCTCACTTGTGTCTCTGGGTAATGAAAAAAAAACAAGTTACGATACATGTGGGCCGTATGGTATCCATGGTGCTTCAGTGAGCAGCTCACCATCAAAAACGCCTAGTTTAGAGACATTGGGACATCATCGGTGTTATGGACGTTACAAACACAAGAGACTATATTGTTGTATCAGTTGCTATCGTCCATATCCTAAAATGAGAAAAGCCTGTAAGACGTGTAATGATAATAAAATGATATAATTCTTAAATTCTTATTTTTTTGCTTTTGCCTCTGTCCTACCCTAACCTTCTTTTTTGGAACTAGCATGGCAGGTAAGTCCATGCCATGATCACACCTGATCGTCAGTCAGTCGTCAGTTGAACTTGGTCCAGACAAGCGTCAACATGTTGCGCACACTCATTGTGGATTGCCAAGGGTTTAAAATTGGTGACAACAAATTTATATTTAAACAAGTGGCCGTGATCGATTGTACCACGTTTTGGATATCACAAGCTACGCATTTGCTATTTAAACCACCCCATGCTTTTGATTTGTTGTGTGAAAAAGACCGTAAACAAACCCAGTGGATTGAAAATCATAGGCAACTAGACTGGAATCAGGGAACCATTTCCTATAAATATTTGGACGTGGTCATGAAAGCACACTTGTCCTCGGCCAATGTGGTATTTGTGAAAGGTAATGAAAAACGTCAATGGTTGCAACCATTTTTGGCGTCTTACTGTCAATGTATCGACCTCATGGAGTTGGGCTGCCCCTCCCTGCAAACGCTCATGGATACTTGTTCCTGTGGCAACATTACCCATACAGCCCTATCGCATGCGTGGCATCTCTTTCATTGGTTAACCACTCATGCCTGCTGGGAGTTGTTGAACAAAATTATAACTCGAGATTTACCTGTGAATGACGTCAGTGAGATTTCTACAAGCGACGTGTAAACATCTACAGCACGTGATACCATGGAGAAAGGCAATGCTACGGACAAAGCCATCGGCAAGTTCTTTGTGTGCAAAAAGAAACTAGACAGTTTTACCAAAGAGGAACTCTTGGCGCTGCCCAAGTCGTTCATTTATTATGTGGCCGCCAACGCAGTGAAAGAAATCTGGCAACATGTACCAAAATCATGGACTCAAGACCCTGTGTTGAGTGAATTGCAACCCTGTACGGATTACGATCACCATAAGCAAGTGGCCATGGCAAAAATACCGTCTATGCGTCAGTGTGCGACTTGCCAGCTAGTGAAACTGTATCACGGTCATAAGAGTCCATGTAAAGACTTTGTTGAATCATTCCACGGGTGTCATGGCGAGAAAAAGCAACAACAACAACAAACACAAACATCGTCCACAGAGGAGGAGGAAGACCAAACCTTCTTACCATCGATGGAAAAGGATATGCCAGACCTGTATTGGCAATGGCGTCATTGACAAAGTGATTCAATACTTACCTTTCGAAATCCATCTTCCAGGTTATCGTTTTTGCGGCCCTGGAACTCGTCTCGAAAAACGTTTACAACGTGGTGATGTACCCATTAATCTTTTGAATCAAGCATGCAAGGAACATGACCTTTCTTATCGCCATAGTCATCCTGGTTTAAGACATGTGGCAGATAAATTGTTATTGAAGAAAGCTAAACAACGTTTCACATCCAATGATGCCTCAGTGGGTGAAAGGATGGCAGCCCTAATTGTCATGAGTGCTATGAAAGGAAAGTTGATGATGCATGGACATAAACATTGAGGAGTGAGGAATTGGGATTTGTTTGTATTCTATTTTTCTTTTGTCAATTCACTATGACTATGAAATAAAAACAAAAGTTTTCCAGAGCACGATGTTTTGTGTTTTTATTTATAAAAAACCATGATGTTGATGGCTGATTTCTCATTTTCACATTTCACACATTGCCATTTTGCTAATTTGCAATTTACAGTTTTTGAAAACGTTCATTTTGATGATATGGATTTTTCCATTTTGCTGATGACACTTTTTAAACAATGACCGTTTAAAGTTTTTGAATTTTCAAATTTCACACATGCCCATTTCCAGTTTTTTAAAATGTCCATTTTAAGTTTTGCTGTTTTGGTGATATGGAAACATGGAATTTCCATTTTGCTGTTTTCACATTTTTCCATTTGGTGTATGTCGAAAGTTGAGATTTGACAATGATGTTGATGCAAGTGCTTGACCTTGATAATACTGCAATGTGCTGATGCGTGTTTGGAGAAACGTCGAGGTCTACGACTACTGCAGGTAAGACTGTTTTTAAAAAATAATGTCTATTGTCTGCCACATTTCAATGAAAAAACAAAACTATTGAAAACAAAATGACTATATAAGTGACCATTTACCCCCTCCCCACCCACCCACCCTACCTCACCGTGTTTGCTCTGGTCAATCATACACACCAGTTTTCTCTCTCCAGTCATACATTCACACCTGTCTTTGGGAACAAACACAACCACTTTATTTATTCCCAAAAGCACATTCTTGACATGTACACTCATCCCGAAAGAACTTTTTTTAGTTTACCATTTTACTATTTCAAAAAATAATTAAATACTAGTTATTAAAGTTACTAAAAATCTTACTTATTTCATATTTACAAAAAAAATCAATTTTGTACAGCGTTAAAAGAATCACACTATTTACCAATCAAAAAATTTTAAAAAAATAAGGTTGCACACAACTTTTTAAGAGCAAAAGGTCCAAGTGAATTGTCACTATTTACAAAATCTACTATTTACAATGACAGAAACCAATATTTACAAAATTCTAAATCTACAAGTTACAAAAAGCCATGTCCCATAAACGATTAAACAGTGAAATCACACCTCCTCCTCGTTGCGATCATAACCCCAGGGCAGGCTAGTGAGCAGGTCATCAGCCCACACACGCTTGTTATCCATGGAGGCGAGGGTGCGTTTTCTCTGTTCCACAAGATACAAATGATGGTTGCTGGATTGTATCCTGCACTGTGTATGAGACATAGCTTTGCCAGTGCGTAAAACCGCTAAGTAATCGTCTACACGTAGCGATTTTACCACTGCCCTACCTACACCTTTTGCTCTTTTGGCTTCCTTACAATCGAGTGTGCGGTAAGCATACATTTTCGAAGCCAAACCTACGAATTCCGTCATAATGGAATCACCGCATTCATCTTTTAAAACGCCCATTTCCTTCTTGTTTTTTATGGGCAGCTGAAACACGTTGTCAGCGCTATAGCAAGAGGTGTCGAACCAGTCACTATGTTGCCTCATGACGTCATAGGGGTTGCAGTGGCGAATGTGGTAAATGAATGAGTCCGTGTCCATATACAAAAGAGAGACGTCCTCAAAATGGCGTTTGGCAAACTCATAGTGGAATCGATACATGACCGATTTAGAAAAGTCTAAAATGACTTGACCCAAGTAAATGGGCTTATCCATGGTCACGCTGGTCTTACTCATTTCAAAAGTAGCCAAATCCTCATCGATAATTTTGATCGATTTGAAATTTGGCTTGGCAATGTACCGCCGGGCACCCCACCGTCCCTCCCAGACATTGACCAATTTAATGTCACGGTATTTGCGGACATTCTCCATGGACTTGCCATAGATGCAGTTGTTCATTAATTTTAAAAAATTAATTTCAAACTGCTGTGTTGCCATTTGTCGGTGCTCTGTGTTGAGTCGCATGTATGGCTCAAGCCATGCTTTTTGAGCAAAAGAAATACCCCTGTGGATTTTCTTCAACACTAAGCCTTGGGCGAGGCATTGCATCAACATTTGGATATGTAGCACATACCGATTTTTGTTGTAAAGTGTGCCCATGAGTTTTTCAATTTTCACTTTACTGTCAGGGGGAACCATTTTCTCAAGACAGAATGGGAAATCGGCATGTTCATCATACAAGGATGAGGGATATTCAATATCCACTTCTAGCACATATCCACGGCCTGTTTCTTGGCTAGCCATGTTCACATCAAATTCTGACACTTGTTTGTCTGTCAGCCAAGCAAACTTCCCATAGGGCAAAGGCTGACTCATGGCGTAACCGTACAAATTATTCACGTCATAGTACATTAAGTACGATTCTGGTTTTTCCGGTGAATAATCAGGCATGTAGACATTGTTCGCTTCGGCATGGCGCTGGTTAAGTGACACAAAGCCGCCACGAATGCCCTTTTCAAAAAATAGAACCATGTCTACATCAGTGAGTAAATCCAATTCCACTTGAGTGTATTTCAAAGCGGCATCGAACGAGAGTCCAGGACTCGTGTAATAGTGAGCCGGGTCAAGACCGTAAATGTGTTGACACAACTCACGGAATTTTTCAAACACATCAGTGAGCAGCAATACATCCAGTTTTAGGTAATGCAAAGCATATTCACTTAGCGTGTTCATGCCAAACACTCGCCAAACTTGACATGCATGTGCATAGTCTTCATCGGAAACGGTACTGCGTGTTAGTTTCGAGTAAAATTTCTCTTGTGGAGGGAGTTTTCTTTGCTTTAACACGTCCCAGCTGTTGCAGAAATCATACGGGAATATACCTTTCCGAATGCACAACTGAAATTGCTCTGGATCGTTAAAATGTATTCTAGTATTTTTTAATTCCTCCTCATTCAAGCCATTCACAAGGCTGTCTAGCGAGGATGCCATAAACTTAAAGGAATCCAAAAATCGAATGCTAAAGTCGCCCAACCTCCATGTCAGGGCTGTAAAACGCTCATGGTTTTGAGGAATAATGGTAAACGAGCCCTTGTTGACATAGCCCAATTCACGAATCAAAAACTGAATGTCATAATTTGCCAGATTGTGGAAAAAGACACTGATGAAGCGAGGAGCTGGAAAGTTCAAGTTGCATTTACTATGCGCAGCTCCACGAAACTCCCCCGTAAAGTGCGAGTGATCACGAACGGTGTCTTCAGCACTGATCAGTGGCTTTTCGCAAATATGACATGTCGTGGCATGCTCATACTGCTGCTGTTGTTCTGGAGATAGACTCATGGGTACTGGGTGGTCCAGTATTTCCTGTACATCATGAGCCAACTTCACAAGTTCATCCAAGAACCATTTGGCACAATCTGGCCCCTCGCGGTATTTGTAAACGGATTGTGTGGGGTCATAGGCACACATCACATTAAATCCTATGGCAAAGGGTTCATGTTTTTGAATGAGTGTGGTTGAGCTCATGGAGGGATCTGGTTCACATCCCGCCATGGGTGTGGTGAGAGCTTCGAAATCTGCATATACCACATAGGGAACAGTGTCACGCTTATGAATGTCCTTAAACTTTTACACAGCCTTGTCCCCTTGTGGCAATATCAGTCTCACCGCTTCCTGAGTAACACAATCTACCCTATGACGTTCCAAAGAAGTAGGCGTCCAAAAGTATTGGAGACAACGGTCACAAATATGCTTTATACCATGTGCTTTGGACATTTGGCTGCTTAGCAATCTACTCAGGCTTTTAATCAGGCAATAGTGATTCACCTCTCCATAAGATAAATATAAAAGATGAATGTGGTGTCGTTTCGGTTCTTTTGTGGCATAAAGAGGACCCACAATCTCATTATCATTAAGGCCATACACCATGAACGAAAAGTCTTGGTTATCTTGTTCAAACCTATGGATCTCGGTTAAGTCCATAGGGAACGATACTCGAGTTAAATTTAAAGTTTGTTTTAATTCATCAAACTTGGCCTTGTACTTTCCCGGCCAACAACCATTACGGTCTTGAGCTGGCTGCAAGTACGCAGCCACAGCCCACAGAAAGCAATCATTGTCACGATTCTTAATATTCACCACAGCCTTTTTCAAAGCTATGGCTAGTGGTGTTTTAATATAGCTAGACCCAGCATTCAACGGGTTGAATTGACAAATGTTGATTTGTAGATGATGAATTTTGTCTAAGGCAAGGCCACTCGGTCCTTGTTGCAGTTTATCAAATTTTGATAGCAAGGGATTCACCACGTGGGTTTCATACCACTGTTCCAAATTATGGGCTATGAATAGCTCTTGCATTTTACTGCAAATATAAAATGTCTCTTTATGCTCCACGTCCTTCTTTTTATATATGAAATCGCACACCAGTTCTGTATTCACTTTTAAAGCCGTATGCAACCTTTGCGCTGTACAAATTTCAATTTTAAAAATTTCAAAACAAGATTGTAAAAATTCTTTGGGAATCAAACTTTTTCTAACATTGACCACGCGGCCAGAGCACACACGTGATTTGAAACAACTGTTTAAGGGTTCCCAAGTTAGGCTATCGGTAGCAGTGGCAAAAGACATTATTTTGAAAGAACACTCTCACCTGAGTTTTCAGCTGTAGACTGCTTGACAATGATTCCACTCTAAAGCCACTTGGTTTTCAACTGTATTTGCAATAGCAGTGAACCTTTTGTTTTCCAAATATCTAAAAAGAAATAAAATAAACCACCATAAGTATATCCATTCCATATAGTTTATGCATTTCATAAACAAAAACAAAATCAAACAGGTTATATTATATAATAAAACAGATCTCACCTTGACGTATAATGCTTTGCTATATTCCCGTCTCACGGACTAGTGTGGAAATGGTTTCCTTCTCTAGTTGTCCGTTTTTCTCTCTTTCTTTAATATCGTTCACACACACACACGACAAGTAGGCTATACCGGTTATCTGCAAACAAATAAATAAATAAAATCATTAATTACCTAATCAATAAATAATTGCATGTATTTATATATAAATCAATAAATGTATAAATGAATAAATATATACCTACCCCACAACAAGGTTAAGTATTTTCCACCAACACCAAAACTGTTAAACAAGACCAAGTGTTTCATGCAACGCAATGTGTTCAAAGGTAGTCACCTAAGTGAGCGTGGAAATGATAACGACATGTCTTTATATATGCTACGTTGCATGTATAATCTTTTTTTCCCACGCTTTGAACATTCTCTTATCGTGCACGTGGACAGATAACGTCCCAGGCGAACACCTGTGCCGGATCAAATTTCACGTCAACTTGCATTTTGTCACGTACGAAGCAAGACAGGATGTAACTTGTTAACAGTTATCGCGCACGTGGACAGATAACGTCCCAAGCGAACACCTGCGGTAGATCAAATTTCACATGAACTTGCATTTTGTCACGTACGAAGCAAAACAGGATGTCACTGGTTTAGCGTGCCTGTGGTTTCACACATGTGTGTGCATGCCTTTCACACTCCCCTACCACCACGATGGTCAGATTATTTCACTTTCAAGCGTCACCTGTTGTCAAGTCAGATCAACGCCATCCAATAAGCTCAAATGGCATTCACCTCCTGCTCGTTTGTTTTCGGTACTCGCTTCGACCAACATAGAACCAAGTTCTCATCACCGTTTACACGTTAAAGGTAAAATATCAGAAAAACGCACGCTCGCTCTTTCATACACCGACCCGCCGAAATAGCGATTGATCTATTGAACACAGCCACCGTGGTCAGCGACAGGTTCGTTGAAACACACACACCCAGCCGTATCGTCTCTCTCAACCGCCACGCTTCATGGACATTATAAACAGGCAAAGAAAAAGAAAACGTTATTTCAACATGTATGGCGTTAGGCCCTTTGTGAATTATCTTTTTGGAAAAAAAAATATCTACCACATTTGAAAGGGAGTGTTAGCCCGAGTCCTAGGACACCTCGTACATGTCTCTAGCGTTATTGGTTCGTGAGATATCGGCAAAAATCACAAAAAACACGTGTTTACCTCAAAATCGCGTTTCCAAATTTTTTTAAAATTACAACGAGTGGTCCATAGCAAAGAGGACGTCTTCCCGAATCCTTGGACCCATCGTACATGCCTCTAGCGTTATTGGTTCGTGAGATATCGGCAAAATCACAAAAAACACGTGTTTACCCCAAAATCGAGTTTCCAAAATTTTTTAAAAATTATAACGAGTGGTCCATAGCAGAGAGGACGTCACCCCGAGTCCTTGGACCTGTCGAACATGCCTCTAGCATACTTGGTTCGCGAGATATAGCAAAAAGTCTAAAATCACGTTTTTACCCCAAAAAGACTGTGTTTCCAGATTTTCACATTTTCGACACCGACATTCCAGTAAAGAGCACGACGAGACGAAAAAAACGAATCCAAGCACGCCCTCCTAGCATGGCTCCTTCCATTCCAAGGTCGCAGGGGCTCACCACTTGCTAAGTGAGGCAGCTCTCTCCTTACCACACTACTACACACAATTTTTTCTCTAGAGACTTGAAATTTATTTTGGGGGTAGAGGGCATAGGGACCTTTCATTTATGTCAAACAATTTTTTTGTAGAGTTCCTAGTTTCCAAAATATAGGATTTTCAAAATTCGAGTGTTTTCAAAAAAAACATAAAAGTAAAAAAGTTTCATTACAAAAAATAAAGGTCATAAAGACCATTCGTTTGAGCCATGGCACAACGTTCTATCATGTTTAGTTTTCAAGCTATCACCAACTTTCGAAAACAAAAAAATTCAAAGAATTTTTGAAAAATATAATACATGGTCCATAGGAAAGAGGGCATCAACCCGAGTCCAACGACACCTCATTTGTCAAAATCGGATCATGGGTTCACGAGATATTGGCTTGGACTCACGCGGCGGCCATGACACTAAGCAGAACTCCTAGTAGCCCCCTACTGACGTTATTACAAAAATTACAGTGCCACCATTTACCACAGTCGACGACAGCTGGAATAAACTGAAGAACTCTGCTCATGAAACCGCACGTTCTATTCTTGGAACAACGAAACCAGGACGACGAAAGATCAACAAAGACACGTGGCTCTGGAATGACGATGTTAAGAATGCTGTACGTAAGAAGAAACAATTGTCCCACGAGTTTATTGCAGACAAAACACCATCTCACTGGAATGCTTACATACAAGCACGTCGAGAGGCGAAGAAGGTCATTGCAGACACAAAAACAGACAAGTATGCAGATCTCTACACTAAACTTGACACACGTGAAGGAGAGCGTGACATTTATCGGTTAGTCAAATCAAGGCATCGAATACCAGAGGACATCCAACGTTTCTACGGTATCAACGACGAACAGGGAGAGCTGCTGGTTGACCGGAAGAAAGCAAGGGAACTCTGGCGGAACTATTTTGAGACAATTTCTACCGAGGAATCCCCCCAACCACCAATAACAACCACGTCACCTGTTGAAGTCGAGTCTGTCCTGAAGGAGATGAAGAGAGGGAACACCGGCCCCGATGACCTTCCAGCAGAGTTATGGTGCTCTCTACAGAGGGATGCAGCTTGTTGGCTAACAGATATTTTCAACCAGAACATCAGAGAAGGTCGAATACCAACAGATTGGCAGCGGAGCATCACAGTACCAATCTTTAAAAATAAAGGAAGCCCTGCTGATCGTTCTAACTATAGCCCGATCTGATTAATGATCCACGCAATGAAGATCTTTGAACGCATTCTCGACACAAAGATTCGCGAGATAGCCCAAATCACAAAGAACCAGGCTGGATTTGTTAAAAATTGCGGGACAACTGACGCAATCCAAGCTGCCCGAATGCTGGTTGAGAAATACCATGAAAAGAACAAGCCACTGCTTCTCGCTTTCCTCGGCCTCAAAAAGGCCTTTGATCGGGTACCACATGACCTAATCTGGTTATCGCTACGAAAACATAGCATCCCAGAATACATTGTAAACTGGTAGAGCTTCTGTATAATGAACCGAGGAGCTATGTCCAAGCGGCTGCAGGAGCATCCAGTGACTTTCGCATCACAGTAGGAGTCTACCAATTCTCGGCCTTGTCTCTACTGCTGTTAATTGTTGTAATGGATACTGGTGTATTCTCTGGAATACACGGTTAGTTAGAGTCATTGAACTCTAGGTAATACCATTGAACTCTAGGTAGTATCTACAGTTCAATGGGTAATTTTTGTGTTTCAGCAGAGATTAATACAAAAGGATAGTTTTAATTAATTGTATATTTGGATATAGATTTGGCATGTCCGCCATTACAGGAAAAAAAAACAAAAGAGTACATTTATATATAACTTAGATAGAGGAGCAAGTTAGTGACTGGCGGTCAAACTCAAGTATAATAGTTCCTCTAGGTTGGCGCTGATTGAAACTGGATTACTTAAAAACCCAATACCCTCACTAAATCCAGTTGTCATTTTATCAATCGGATTCGATCGGCAATAATAAATTCATCAATTTGCAAAAATTCAAATGTTTCGACTTAACTAAGCTTTTTGTCAGAACATCTGCAATCATTTTATTAGTACCTTTAAAATCAACCGATACTTCTTGTTTTTCAACTGCATTTTTGACAAAATGATATTTTACATCTATGTGTTTAGACCTTTCTTGTATTTCGCTACATTTGGCATTTTTAACAGCTGACTGATTGTCACTAAACAATAAAACTTTACTGTTTTTTAAAATAAGTTTGTAATCGTGTCCCTTTAAAATTTCCTTTAATATTCTATTTAGAATTACTGCCTTTCTTGTACATGTTGCTAAACTGACATACTCCGCTTCCGTTGCTTATAGAGCAACAATATCCTGCTTCTTACTTTCCCAAGCGACGGGGCCATTAGCAAGAAACAAAATGTACCCAGTACATGAAATTCTTTCAGCTTTTTCGCTAGCAAAATCTGCATCTGCATATCCTATTAAAGAGCTGCCCGATTTGCTGTAACTATTTTGAAATCAATCGTACCCTTCAAACAACGTAACACCCGTTTTGCATATTCCCAGTGTTCCCTAGTGTAACATGTGTTATAACGACTTAGTTTTCCAACAGCATAGGCAATGTCTGGTCTACTACAGACCGCCGCATACATTAAACTGCCCAGTAACGCTTGATATGGTACATCAGGACATTTACTTGGATCTCCTTTGGGCGGATCTAACTTAGTTTCCATAGGAGTATCCGCTATTTCGCAATCTAGCATATCAAAACAGGACAAAATTGTTTTTATGTACTGTTCCTGATCTAACGTGATTCCCTTTTCTGATCTCTGCACTCTCATACCTAAAACACTTTTAGCTTCCCCTAAGTTTTTAATTTCAAAATTTTTCTTAATTGACTTTTCTAGACTGGTAATAATTGTTTCATTCTTACAAAACACAAGGAAATCATCCACGTACACAGCTATTATGCAAAGTAAATTTCCGCTTCCCTGAACATAAATACATGGTTCAGTTGAAACTCTTTTGAATCCTAATGTCATTAGGACATTTCTACATTTATCATACCATGATTTGGAAGCCTGTTTAAGACCATAGATGGCTTTCTTTAATAAGCAAACTTTGTTTTCAAAGCCCAGCTTTGTAAAACCTTCTGGCTGTTCCATAAAAAGAGTCTCTGTCAAATCTCCATTCAGGAACGCAGCTGTGACATCCAGATGATAAATATTTAACCCAATCTCAACTGATAGTGTTATCAGCATTCGTAATGCCGAATAACTTATAACTGGAGAAAATGTTTCCTGATAATCCACACCATATCTTTGTGAATATCCCTTAGCAACTATTCTTGCTTTAAAACGCTCCAATTTTTCTGCAGCATCAATCTTTTGTTTAAAAACCCATTTACATTTTATAGGAATCTTTCCATCTGGCAAATTTACCAGTTCAAAAACTCCTTTGTCCTTTAATTTTTTCCACTCTAAATTCATTGCCTCTTTCCATTGAACTTTATTTTCCGACCCTAAGGCTTCTTGCACTGTTTGTGGATCATTATGAGCGGGTAAGCAGTCACAAAAGTTTCCACTCATTGACGTTAAATAAGTAACGTGAACTGGAAATATCTTAGGAACCCTTGATCTAATAGGATACCGTCTGATTGATTCATCTTGCACAGTCTCTACTGTCTTACTCATATCAGACTCATTATTCTCAGAAGTCTCATTACAAATAATCAAGTCTTCTTCTAAACTTGCATGACCCTGACTATCACTATTTATAACGTTTGCATTTTTATCGTAACTTCAATATTTTGCTCTAAATTTATTTGGTTCCGTCTTTCCGTATTTGCGTTATCATCTTTGGCCTCACTATTTTCTTCGATTCTAACCGCAAAATCGCCTTTTGGTAACAACGTTCGAAAATCTGTTTTGTCACCCTCACTGGTTTCAGACTCTCTGGAGATGAAATTGTTTTAAAAAAACATCTCTAGATTTTAATTGCTTATATCACTTTTCTGGATCCGCTAGTAGATAACCCTTTGATTCCTCGCAATAACCCACAAATACACATTTCTTGGATTTAGAATCAAACTTGGTTCTATGTTCTTTTGGAATATGCGCATAGGCCACACAGCCAAACACTCGTAAATTCCCTAAATCTACTTGCTTTCCGGACCATTTCTCTTCCGGTACTTCATTTTTAGCGCTTTAGTTGGAGATCTGTTTTTAAGGTATACAGAAGTCCTGCAAGCTTCTACCCACAACTTTTTAGATAGGTTTGCTTCTAGAAGCCTAGGTCTTGCTTTCTCAACTATTGTACGGTTGACTCTCTCTGCAAGTCCATTTTGCTCTGGAGTGTAAGGGATACTAGTTTCGTGCCTAATACCACAGTTTTCAATTTCTCGTTTCATTTCAGAATTGACATATTCTGTTCCATTGTCAGTACGTAGGCATTGAATCTTACACCCTGTTTCATTTTCAACTTTTGCCTTAAATATTTTAAAATACTCATACACTTGATCTTTGCTCTTAAGAAAATAAATGAACGTTTTTCTTGAGAAATCATCTGTAAACGTTAAAAAATATTTTTCTCCATTAACTGAGGGTGGTGTCATTGGCCCACACAAATCAGAGTGCACTATTTCCAATTTTCGGGTAGTTTTCTCATGTCGAGGATTTTTTGTTTGGAAAGGTTCCCTGCATTGTTTACCTTAAACGCAAACGATACATGGTTGAAACGGCGTTGTTCTATCCAGTTTCATACCAGTAGCCCTAGTTTCTAACAAAGCCATATTTTTGTGTCCTAGGTGACCTAACCTTTTGTGCCATAATATTTGGCCATTCTTTTCCTCCATTAAACTAGACATCGCCCTAGCTTCACTACTTTCTTCTTTCCAGTTGACTACAATACTTTTCGCATCCAACGTATAAACTCCACCTTCTTCGGAACCAGTAGCAATTAGTTCCCCTGTAATCTTTAAATTTGCTGCGTCAAATATCTGGCAGCTCTTCTCTTTATATATTACGGTCTAGTCATACAACTCACTGAGAGTAAATTAGACGAAAGCTTCGGTACATAATAAACATTTTTAAGCTCCTGATCGTTGCCCTGAACTAAGCTAATAGTTGCACTGCCTTTTCCTGCTGTGCCAATCTTTTCATTATTTGCAACAGTAACCTCAAGATTATCTTTCGAGTTAGAACTAAAGTAATTTAATAAATCAATATCATTTGTAATATGAGCAGAAGAACAAGAATCTACGTACCATTTTTCTGGTTGAACATTAGATGCCATGGCCATGAGCCACGCATTTGCCCTTCCTTTATTTTTGCCGTCGGCTCTCTTACTGGAGTCATCTCCTCTAGAAACTTGCGCAACTTTATTATTTTGAGAACAATCCCTTGCTAGATGTCCGTAATTATTGCACCTAAACATTTAACTTTATTAATATCAAATGTATTATTCTTACGTTTGCCACCATGATTTGAAGGATTAGAGGATGTTGGATTATTAGGTTTGACTTTGTGTTTAGTATTAAATGCCACCGCAGTCTCCTTGACTTCCAACGAACTTCGATAACCTTCTTGAAGTAGCTTTTGTTTGACAGTTTAGGTATTCAGTTTTCCAGTAGCTGTGTTTTCAATTGCCATTCTAAAAGGTTTATAATCTTCTGTTAATCCTCTCAACATGAGTACGGCAACAAATTCATCGTCAACTTCCTTCCCCATACTTCTCAGTTTTGCACTTATTTCGGTAAATCGCTGAACAAAGGCCTCCATATCCTTTGAATTCGCCAAACTAATATCAAATAATTGGTCTATGAGAGCAATATGCCGATTAACGCTTTTATTCTCGTAGGTTGTTTTTAAGTGGTCCCATATAGAGATGGGCAGCAGTCGACTGAAAACAGTCGAATTAGTCGATAGTTAAAACAATCGACTTATTCGACTGTTTTTAAAAAACAGTCGAATGAATTCAACGACTACTCACCGTATCATAAACAAGTCGTTTGCAAACGACTGATCCCAAAGCTATCGTTGGAAATCATTCGAATGAAGCAAGTCGATGGCAAACGACTACTTCCAAGCGAATGGAATCATTCGAATAAAAGTAGTCGTTGTAAACGACTGATCCCATAGCAATCGTTGGAAATCATTCGAATGAAACAAGTCGTTGGCAAATGACTACTTCCAAGCGAATGGAATCATTCGAATAAAAGTAGTCGTTGTAAACGACTGATCCCAAAGCAATCGTTGGAAATCATTCGAATGAAACAAGTCGTTGGCAAACGACTAATTCCAAGCGAATGAAATCATTCGAATTTAAGTAGTCGTTCTAATCAAACGACTTCTTCAGGATAACTTCATGCTACAATTCATTGTGCTGTATGTTTATTGTAGAGCTTTAATTAATAAGTTAAGTATGCCTGTAGGTGCCTATAGTTTTATACAGTTCGTTGATTCTTTCAATGAAATAGCCTAAATCCAATTGTCCAAGTTATTGGACAATTCAATATTGTCATTCAATATTTAGGTTATGTTTGAACTCCAGATACCGGTTTTGTGGCACATCATCCCAGGCAAGCCGGTAAATACCTTTGCCCCCCAGTCAGATGGATCATTTAGCCGTAATTTTGAATTAGAGTAAGGTTGTAGTATGCGTGGTCAGATTTAGACAATAGCCTACTCCATGAAGGGGTCATGGCTACGTCTTCTATGTTTGTTTAATGATTAGAGTAACTGAAATGAGGGATGTATACTGATTTGAAGATTTGTGGAATGAGTTTATGATTTTTTAAATAGAATTTAATGAAATCTTCAGTAAAGTTGAAGGAGACATGATCGTGTTTAGACAATAGCCTACTCCATGAAGGGGTCATGACTATGCCTTCTATGTCTGTTTAAGGTGTAGTGTGGCTGAAATGAGGGAGGTTTACTGATTTTGGTGTTTGTGGAGTAGTCTTTTCGTTTATAATTTAGGTTTTTGTGAAGCCTGTTGCGGAGTTGTTTTATGGATTTTATTGCTCTGCAAATGAAGTGTATTAGTGGTTTCTGGGTTTGGTTTAGCTGTAGTTTACAGGGTTATGGCTGAGAGTTGTTATAGCTGGCCTAACAGCTGTGTCAGAGCAGAGGCATGCTGTGTGGGAGTGGTGAAGGGGTTAGTGGCAAAGGCATGAGGGCAGGGATGGAAGTGTTGTAGCGTTGTCTGTGGTTGAACTGCCGTTGCCTCATGGCTGATTTTATGTACTGACATCCATCATAAGATAGAGCGGTGATGTGAATCTCTACATCTATTGCAGCGGGTACTGTGAGGACAGCTTGACCGTACGCACAAATTGATTCTGGTCGTCAATTGTTTGGAGATGGGCAGAACCGCAGCAGTCAACTGAAAAATGTTAAATCCATCGACTTGTTTGACTGCTTTTAAAAAACAGTCGAATGAATTCAACGACTGCTCACCGTAACATAAACAAGTCGTTTGCAAACGACATATCCCAATTGTGTTTTAACTTTTAACATGTAGAACGCGCTCGGATAGTTTTACGTTGTGGTCGTCAATTGTTTCAGCACATGGATAGCGCGCGCATTTAAAAAACTTAGTATTTATATTGTTGCCAACATCTCCACTGAAAGTTCGCCCTCGTTGCTATTCTAAAGTGTTCTATTTTCGTGTGTATTTACTGTAGGCCGTAATTTTCTTGCTCAAGTCGTATTTCAGCTCTACGTTCTTAGAACTTCAGAGAGGATTAAATTAGTGAACACATAGCCTAACTTGTTTATGACTCTATGGACCTATTTTACATTTACTATTTTTTGGCATTAAAAATGAAGTGTGATTATTTCAATGTTGGCTATGGAATTGTTCCGGTACTTAAGAACTCCCTCTCAGTAATAGTGATTTAATTTACTCTTAGGTTAATTAAGTATTGGTCTATTACTTCACTTATCCACAATACATACAGGTAATGTGCCCCGTATCAATACCGGTATCGGGGAACATTTACTCACACATTTTGCATTAAATGAAATGTGCAACATTGCAAATAATGGCTGCACTCTACACGACGTAAACCACCATTTCGAAGCACAGTAAAAATAAATAAATAACTTTGACCAATTGCATGTTGCCGAGCGTCGAGTAGTCCAAACTAACGTCTGCAAAAATAGGTGGGTCAAGGAGAAGTTTGATTTTCATCTGTTGGTACGACTCAACTCAGCCGGTAACGGCTTGCAGTGCTTTGTACGCTGCCTAGAAGCGACTACTTTCAGTCGAATACATGAAACAACACGCTTAGGAGCTATGCGAATTCAGGTAACCATTCGTCTGAAAGTAGTCGACTATCTAGTCGATAGTTCCTTCCAATGAATGACTAGTCAGTCGATGGTTAAAAGTAGTCGATAGTCCCATATCGCTTTTGGGGTTTTAATGTTAGCAATTTCCATTTTAGGTCCATTATCTAATAGCATATAAATCTTGGCTCTAGTACGTTGGGCCTGCTTCTTTTGCTCTTCCGACTCAGTCGATGCAAGGTTAAACTCCACATATATCCACAAATCCTCATGCAAAAGATACATCTCCATATCCATCGCCCATGTCTCATAATTTGCGCCTCCATGCAATTTTTCTATTTGCGGCAACGAATTGCCAAATCCGCCATTACCGGCCATTCAACAATTTTTAAATAAATAAAAGTTCAAAACAGTAATATGTCCGTCCACTTCCTTTGTACTCTGGGCCCATAACCTTTTGTGTTTCAGCAGAGATTAATACAAAAGGATAGTTTTAATTAATTGTATATTTGGATATAGATTTGGCATGTCCGCCATTACAGGAAAAAAAAACAAAAGAGTACATTTATATATAACTTAGATAGAGGAGCAAGTTAGTGACTGGCGGTCAAACGCAAGTATAATAGTTCCTCTAGGTTGGCGCTGATTGAAACTGGATTACTTAAAAACCCAATAGTAATACTGGAATGCCGACTGTATGGGAGCAAAGTGCGGTTTATGGTGCGACTAGTTACGCCTGGTAGTGCACGTCAAGGAGGAGAGTTTGACGTATAGGCTACGAACCCAAGGAGACATACAAGTAAAACAGCATGGGGGCCCGCAGGGAGGTGCAAGGTGGGGCCGTGCCCCCCCCCCCCCCCTGGAATTCCGAGAATGTTGATATTCGATTGGTCAATGTGACCAGTTTATTTCATAAATTGAAGTTTCTGATAATCGACTGACAAATGTTACAATAGAAAACTTCTTTAATGTTGCTGACGTACAGTAATATGTATTTATATTTAAAAATGGTTCTAATGATGTCATGTAATAGACCACCAATGGAAACATAGCTCCATTTTTCAATGTGGTTACATCTAGTGTTAAATACCGTCATATGTTTACCCAACACTATCAAAAGTGGTTAGGCTGGCTACTACTTTCCCCACCTCACTTTGGCAGTGACGATATGAAAGCAGGATCTGGAGATATTTTTATACATTGCAACACCGATAGCGGATTTCAGCACCTAAACCGAGGTTTCCTTTGCTGACTAGTAAAACACTGCTTAAGGTCATGCTAACAATATGAGTCATTTACTGTATTCAGGCCCGTAATTGCGGGGAAACAAAGAGGGCAGCTGCTCAGGGTGGCAGGTTTTACGGGCGGAAAAAATCTGGAAAACTGTTCAAAACCGCTTGGGCATTAAACGCCAAGATATTAAAGTTTACCCCCCGCACTCCACACACACACACAAGAGAATTATTCATTGTCACACATTTGCAATGTTGATTATTATTTAAGGACACACACAACAGGATTGTGTAGTCATCTTGGTGTCCTTGCTTTTGAATCTGACTTGGAAGTAAAATTGGACTAATGAAATCCTAATCTTGTTTGCAAATGACAAGGCAAGAAGGAAGCCCCTTGTTATTTAGATAATTGTTTTTTTTTGCCATTAGTTGTGTATGATATCTTTTAAAATTTAAATGTGAATTCTTTGTATTACGTTATTTTCTATTTGTAATTTTAGTAAACACATATTTATAATGTTTGTTAGTCATAGTTAAATACACGCTCAGTGAAGAAACCGCCCCAATAATAAGGAAACTTTATTAATCTACATATTTTAAGTCAGGGGTAGCAAAGATTTAATTTTAATTATTTTTCCCAGGGGCTTCAGGAGCCCCAAATACGGGCCTGACTGTGTTGTACACTCGTCTGGTTTTGCACCTTTCTGCCTTACTGCGATCGTTATTCGTGCTGCGAAATGCCGTATATTTTTATTCAAGGTGTGCCATAGTACTGTGGTCCATTTCTTGAGAACAGAGCAATTATTGCTACAAATGAACAGCACTCTACCATTGTTGTAAACCTGTAGTGTTAAATTTTCTACGATCGAAGCAATTTACAGGCTAATAGTTAAATAGTTCTGTGGTGTTTTTTGCCGTTATCAAAGTGACTGAGATTCGCACTCTCAATCGAATGTAGACGGTAGATCAGTTGAGACAATATGGTGAAGTCCATACTGATAGACTTCGTAATGTTGTAGGCTAAAAATGATTCCAATGGAATCTTCTTGCAAGGTAATTTTCGATGCGCAACATGTTGCCTACTTATATGACTGGAGAAGCGGATTTAATCCTAATTTAATTGGGCTTATAATCGTATTGACCAACTGAAAGTTACAATTCAATATAGATCAATTAGGTGCTAAAGCCAAAGTTCAAAGAGTGCTTGATGATTATGTGCTTCTGAAAGAAGAAAATTGTAGAACAGACATTGGCAGGCTCTTAACTCAAGGAAGATGTATGCGACATTCTTAAGTACGAATGTATAATAGTTAAATGAATCTGCGGTGTTTGTCTTTATCAAAGCGACTAAGTAAGAAGTAAATGATTCAGTAACTTTTATATATTTTAATTAACGGCCAGCAATAATCAAATGGAATATTTTCTTTCTAAATCGAAAATTTGCTGAAACCATGGGCGTCACAAGTACGAGTAACGTACAATACGAATGTATCACTTCGCACAAAATCCATTAAGCTAAGAAGAGCAATGCGAAGTATTCCTGATAGCTTGTTAAGAAAAGGAAAAACGTGATGGATCCGCTGTAACGGGCAGTACAAACTAGATATTTGGAAACAGCGCTATTTGAATTATTAGCCAGATTCATATGTAGGGATATTTCCACAGTTTAAATTAACTCAGTAATTTGGAAATATCTGGAAATGTGTCCTCCAGTTACCGTTTTTAGAAAATAGGCGAATTGAATTTACATTAGCACTTAAATAAACTGCTTGTTTTTTATATTATTGTCGATACATGGTGATACCACTATTTTTACCTGTTTTAAAGACCTGGACATTATGACAATGAATCACAAAAGATGAAACGCGAACTTTCATGGACATAAACTGTCAACTAAAAACAAAACATTCCTCCCAATCTTGCCATAAATTAGCCAACGGATTCAGAGCAGTCAAGTAATGAATTTCACGAAGCAAGTAAGAAATGAAGCAAAAATTGGGGGCGGGGGGTAATGAAATAAAAATTATAATTTCCCCCCCCCCCCTTCTGGAAAATATCCTGCGGGCGCCCATGTAAAACAGGTACTTTTGAACATTTAGGCGAACGGTAAACTAAACGGAACTTACGCCGAAATACATATTTCAAAATATCATAGTAATTTGATACTTAAAATGACTAGGAATATACGCCAACATAAAATATTATATTGCAGCCTGATTGTTCATCATTTTTATCCTTAAATCAATGGCAGCATACACAATAACTAAAGGCCTACTGGCAAAAAATACAAGCTGTACGGTACATTAAAATAAAATGAAAATAAGGTTAGACAGGGAATTACTAAGAATAAAGATCAAAAAGTAAGGTATTGGTATTCAAAATTTTTATTAACTCAAAGGCAGCATTCAAATGAGTGTGAATATGCATAGGCCTACAACTAAACAATTAAGTAGATGTTTAGTGAACAAAAATACATACTTTATTTATACAAAACATCCACATGTTCAATATTCTTCAAAGCAAAGGGGCGTGATGGTGCAACGGTTAAGCTATTCGCCTCTCACCAAGGTGGACCGGGTTCGATTCCCGGTCATTGCATGTGGGGTTTTCGAAGTGAAATGCCATGTCCTGTGGTTCGGATTTCACGTAAAATGGAGGTCCCGTGGCTCATGATCACAAGATTAACTGTCACGTAAAACTACAAGCTTCTTTTTCTTCAAAGCAGGTCAAAACTTAGACGTCACATAAGTCATACAGCAAACAAACAGGGTCTTGCAGGGAAGATCCCTTAAGTCCAATTCTTTTTATCGTCTCCAAGACTGATATCATGAATGTATACTGGAAAATGTGAAATTTTATGCCTATGCTGATGAAAAAAGTAACAGTAAATATTAGGTCTACATACTTCAACTTGTAACTTACTTGTCGTTCAATAACTCTCGGTCTTTTCTTGGGTGAGTGAAACAGATGCTGTGGGAAAATGAAAATTGCAGGTACTGCATCATCTTTAAGCAATGGTTTGTTTCTATTTGAATGAAACAAGTAGCATGAATTATAAAAGTGTTCACTACAGATATAACTGTATTTTGTTTTGGTCCAGTCCTTCCTCCTCACAGCTATAACCCATTTATTTAATACATCTGGACGTTTCCATGGAAATCTGTAATATAAGCTCGGCCTAGGTTATAATTCTGTGACTAATAACTTATAACCTGTAATAGGGCCTACGTGTATTTGCCTTATGCTATTTAGGTCAACATTTGATGTAAAAGACGTATCCATAAACGCAGAATAGGCTTCTTCATTACAAATCTCAATTCCAAAATAAAGTAGACCGTAAACCTACCGTATTATTGGAAAATACCATACCGGTACATATAACGTTGTACAGAGGTACGTACGATCAAATATATGAAAAGAATCACGAGATATCAGCTGACTTGCAAGCTAGAGTTCAATGGAATTACAGTTTTTGGTGCGACTAGTTACGCCTGGTAGTGCACGTCAAGGAGGCGATGACCACGAAGCAGTTCTCAGCGAGGGTTACCATGCGAGGCGTTGTTCCAGTAGTACCTATAGTTCAATGGTTATAGTTAGCTCTTGTTGTTCTTTGCTTTTCATTTTCATTAGTTTCTTTTATTTTCCCTCGCAGACACCAACAGTTACCCCCTTGGTATTCCCTTTTTTCTTTGAACATGCTCCAAAATGTACTTAAGTTTGTTTCAGTTATGTATGCCTTGCAAAGTAACGGCGCTCCATGCGGCAAACTGCCGAAGTTTTTGGGATTCATCGAGTTCAAGAGAACTTACACACCATTCCAGCAGGCGTCGTTGCTATCGCCATCTATTATATCCATGAAGATATTAATTGATGTATCGCATTTTCATAATGTTGAAAATTTTCTTTTCCTATGTTTCCTACACTGTTTAGGCTCTTTTGTTTCCTTCCCCCATCCCTTCGTCTTTCGGGCTCTCGCGTGTGCATCCACAGATTACCTACTACTGTGTGCATCTTTACTCGCCCCACTTCTAGTTCGGACTTCGAGTGAACAGTTCAGACCTCTCTCAAAGGTTCTCCCCCTCTTCAAATGAAGTGATTCAAATGGACGCCATGTCTCAATTTTGAGTGTAACGGTCGCAGGAGGTTTCAATCTTCAATCATCATGGCAAGTTAAGTAAATACCTGCATAGTTTTTAAAGCATTTTAGAGGATTTTAAACAGCATTTGAATGCTTTTAATAGAAGTTATGGGCAGTTTTGGGATTTCCGCAAACTTGAGTAATAACTGACCCACGAGGGAACCGCTATTCTTCGCCAACCAGGCTTGCTGCTTAAGTCACGAAATTCAACATTTCTTGAACTAAATAAGGGAATAATTTCCTGCAACGAGAGATTCATTTCAAATTCATAACTGTCTAAAACCTAACTTGTCTACCTTCGTGGGATGTCAACTTGCCCTTTTAAACTGCCACTACAGCTCTGGAACTTTCCGTTCAAAATAAACTGTCAACCATGATGAACTATACTCAATACTGTCAAAATTACCGCAACTTTAAGTGAAGCAGAACTATTAACTGCAATACAAAAACTCTCTAACGCAATAAACCCATTCAAGTCGAACTCAGTGAATTCATAAACTGCAATATCAAGACTACATACCGCTAAAACCCGTCAAAGTGCAATTTAATGAACCTATACATACAGCAATAGGGAAAATCTACAATCTATCAACAAACTTCAGTGCTACAAAAAAAAGTGTCCGTTCAACAATCTACCGCGTCGCGATTCGTTCGAATTTATAAAATTGGCCAGGACTATATCCTATAATTCCTACACTCCCAGTCCTTTTTACTAACAATTTAGGGTAATTACTTCTTTTCTATGAGGCTTCGTCTATAATTAGACGCCCTCCCAATTTTGCTCCACTTAAAACGTATTCATTCTGTAAAAATAACCGTGGTTATAATCCACATCTTACTACATAATTTTTCCTGTTTTAACCAGGAAGTTCTAATCTTCAAATTGTTAAATTACCTAACTTATGTAATCCAGGTTTCGTTAATCCGACCTGCCCAATTTATACGTAGAATATCTTAATTTCTGTATCAATATAACAGTGGTTATAGGAACCACTTATTAGTCTCCTTTTTCTTATCCTGCTGAACCCAGGATTGTCTAATCCTTTTGCTTGCTGCTAACGTATTTTAAAAGTCTTTGTTTTTTCTTGAAAAATTAATACAAAATATTAAGGGAGGATGTAGGTGAAATTTTCATAAAAATGTTAATTTCTTTTTATTTTTTGTAAAAAATGGTATGTAGTTTCAAGATTATAATCCCAAAGTTTCATTGCTGTATTTCAATTCTAAGGGCGTCAAAAAATCGAAACGTTACGGCGCCACGCCCCCTATTTTGCTGTCACCTGTACAGCTGGACAGGAATCCGTATATATCTTGACACTCTGACCGTCACTGCGAGGAAATGATTGATACTATTGTTCGGAAGGCTGTGGACAAGATGACGGCTGTTCCGGCTCTTTGTTGTTGAGTAACCATGGATACCACGGGGTTAATAACTGTGTGTTACCTGTGATAAGCGTTTCTGACGAATATTTTTTTCCAGTTGTTGATTAGGTTCTATAGGCTACTGATTTTTAACGTAAATATGGGGAGAATAAGGGGTAGAGTGTTTAAAAGAGTGGAAAGGAATAGGATTCAACGTGCAGGTACCGGTACAGTGAAGGGAATTGTCCCGCAAATTTTGAATAGGAGTGTATTTACCAAAAAAATAAAAATCAGTGAGGGTATTTTACCTGACATTAGCTCTGAAGAAACTTCTAATAGTTGTTTAATATTATTAAGGTTTAAAGGGGCTGAACTACGAGGTCATCTGTGAAGCAATTCATAACAGCTGTATCCTACATGTGCCAATTGTGGTTCAAAGTCTATGAAATTGCATGATGATGGTACAGAAAGGATTGCTTAAAGCCTTCTAATTGTAAGTAAATTTCGAAAACTATTGTAAAGTTTCTTATTGTCACTATAGGTCTGAGACCTTTAATGTTTATAAAACAAACAACAAAAAGTTGTACTTAAATTCGAAATTAGATCTGAGATCTACAATTGTTAATTTCTTGCAACCTTATTACTTTGTTAAATACATTCTTTATTATTTGTTTTCTATCTCTCTCGATAGAAAAACCGTCAGGCAGGTCTTTCTCTTCCCTAATCTTTCTCCTGAAATTATTCTATGTTGAAAGAAAAAGGCAAAGCCCTAAATGATAAGTTTATTAAAAACTCTATTTCTTGTTGCGTTTAAAACCAAACTTCCAATAACAACATTTACAAAGTTTCTTTTAGCTATCACAGCAATTCTAGTAAATCATTAAGGCAAGTATAGCTCGCTCTGCCAGCTTCCTACTTGTAGAGATTGTCACTCTGACTTATGGTTCACTGTTTAAAATTTTGGTTTTGTTCAAGTAAGGTTTGAGGTTTTCCTCCGTTCTAAACGTTTAGTCGGCACTCTGCTGGGTAAGAGTTTAGCCTGCTTTAAGTGCACCAATTGGTATTCTTTAAAGATTCTCACTAAAAATAAAAAAATATTGCAAAAAGGCACTATAGTTGTTTTATCTCTGCCCACTCTAGGGGCATTCGGCTTTTCTGTTGGGGATCCGACAGTGTCGCTTCACAAAATTATTCAGTCTAATTTAAATCTTTCTGGCATTTCAGAATGCTCTCTTAAAGTTCACCCTTTTGAAAGAAAAGTACATAATTCATTGCTATTTGGCACCACTTGGTTCGTCAGCACACTACGTCCCTACAATATACCCGCAATCACGCTCGGGAGGGAGGGAACACTTGGCGATAGCTTGCCGGCGACCTCAGCTCCCGCTGCACTCTCCGTTAGCCTCACACAAGTCCCCGCTCATTTTAGGTACTTCATGGGCTTAGTGCAGTAAAATCCTTTTTTTAAATCACTATTTCTTTATGGTTTGATTTGGATTCTCTTCCTGTTTGCCTACGATCGTTTCCCCTCCTAAACCTTTCTTCTTTTCTTTCAATCATCTTCCCTTAGGTAGTGTTGACATTTAGCATTAACCTACCAGATACTGTTACATCAGATCTGCACACGCCGCCTCCATGGACACTTCTCTATGCTGATGATGTCATGGTGGCTGCAGAGAATAAGCTTGATCTCCAACGCCAAACACGAGTGGAATGACCAACTTGCGCGATATGGCTTGCGGCTCAACAAACAGAAAACTGAGTACCTGACAACAGGTCCACAAGAAGTTGGGACCATCAACGTTGACGGAGAAGATCTGCCACGAGTAACAAAATTTAAGTATCTTGGTTCTACTATCTCCAGCGATGGCCGCCTTACAGATGAAGTCAATGCAAGGACACAAGCAGCCTGGATGAAGTGGCGAATGACGACAGGAGTTACCTGCGATCGTCGGATGAAAGACCATCTGAAGTCAAAGATTTACCGGACTGTTATCCGCCCCGTCACTCTCTACGACGCCGAGTGTTGGCCAGCTACAAAAGAGGCAGAACGACGATTGGGGGTCATGGAGACGAAGATACTTAGATGGAGAGGTGGCATCACTAGACTGGATCACGTTCCGAACAATACCATCAGGAAACGCTTTGGGGTTGCACCACTCCAGAAGAAAATGCGAGAAAGCCATCTGCGGTGGTTTGGACATGTACTGCGTGCAGAGGACAATACAATCGCAAAAGCAGCCTACACAATGGAAGTCACAGGAAAGAGACCCAAAGGACGACTTAGACAGCGACCTGAAGGCTGTAAATCTTCATCCAGACATGGCCCACGACCGAACAAAATGGAGACAGTGAATCCACTCAGCGGACCCGGCCCCCACGCGGGACAAACGCTAAAGAAGAAGACAAAATTAATTAGAATGAGGACTTTTACAAAAAGCGTTTTTTTTCAGTCGGATTTTCATATCGTTTTACTTGCTTTTAATTTTCCAGGTCGTCCATGTTTACAAGGTTTGTAAGGCGAAGATGAGTGGTAAGTCAAGTAAATCTACTGTATATAACAATAAGAACTTTAATAGAACTAATAAAACAACAGTGCACATTATTTCGTAGCCAAGGTGGAGGTTGATTCTGAGGAATCTGTCAAAAATGGGTACTTATTTAAATTTTATTAATGAAAGTTCAGTGCCTATTTCATGTGAGCAAGTGCGAGTGGAAACTCAGAACGATCCACTTTTGAAGCGAGTTTAAGGCTATGTGATGCATGGCTGGCCTACTTTTTTGTCTAATGATGACCATGATTTATCAGCATGTTTCCAAAGGAGAGAGAAAATAGCTGTTGAAAAAGGTGTCAATTTATGTTGAGTTATAAAGCAACAATTCCTTTGTACTTTACGTAGTTTTGTATTGAGAGAACTACATGCTAGTCATTTAGGTATGGTTAAAATTAAATCGGTAGCGAGAGCACATATTATTTGGAGACCTAATATTGATCAAAAAATAGAAAACCTTGTGAACAGCTGTTCCTCCTGTCTATTGGAGAGGTAATCCAGCCAGGAGTGAACTACGCCATAAAACGTGGGATAGACTATGCCTGATTATCTGGGGCCATTTAAGGGGAAACTATACCTAATAATATTATAGATGCTCATTCAAAGTGGTTAGAGGTATTTGAGACCAGTTCAACTTCTGCAAACTTAGCTATTGTTAATTTACGCTAAAATTCGTGAAACATTTATTCAATAAAATCAAACCCCTATCCTACTTCGAAGGGTTTGAAATCGGCTAGGCCGCAAAGCTAATAAACGAAAATAAATAAATAAAGAAAGAAATCAGGCCCTAACTGAAGCTAAGTTATCCATCTCAAAAGTCCTACTATACAATAAATCAAAGCAACAACAACAATGCTTGGAACGTCACACGTAAAAGAAACCCTAATCAAATACAAACACATAAATCGATTACATAATTTACATTTAACATCACAGCAAAGCAAGGTCCGAGGTTATGGTGGTACAACTTTCGCATTTACATTTAAATTTACGTTATCTAGCTAAATCCTGAAGTTACTGCAAATGACGGAGAGAAGCGTCCGTAAGAAAACAATTAATGCAAAGCTAGGATAGCAACCATTCCTATCCATAAAAAATACACTGATAATTACAACACAAATTATACATTGGTACAGGAACAATCAGGTGAATAACACAAATAAATAAACAACACTAAAATATTCTTATTTACAATCCTTCATACGCAAATTAAGGAGCTGTTTGCCCTTAATCGTCATCTTAGGCATATAGTTATGTTGGAGAAAGCGTATTTAGAACTACGTCTGACTAAGCATAAAATCACAGCGGCCCACAAGTTACGAACTATTGGTGCCAGTAATTCTCTTCGGTCAAATTAATGCGTCAGCGAGCAAAAATATAGGTTCAAGTTTAAAGGATCATAATTAAACCATCATATTATTTATGTAATTTTAAAGTAATTAGTTTCATGTTTTAGTACAGGTTTAAATCGTTGGTTTAACTCCCTAGTAGGTTTTATGTCGATTCAAAGATTGACCATAACGACACAGGCTGAATAACATTTGTGAGTATCTAGCTAAGAGATGCTTACGAGAACGTGACTCTAGTAGTCACAATAATACCATGATCTATCAATTTGCTCAAATAACAATAACACTCAGGCGGCTCTACATGGCACGCAATCATTCATCGGTACAGTCTGGCAACGCTGGCTCAGTTCTGCCGGTATACCAACAATGGTTGCGGGACTCAATTCTCCCGTCAACGTGCCTTGTAGACACTACAATAACTAGCCTTATACAAATGGTCGACTTGTCAATAATTATAACAGGGATAAACCTTTCATCATACTATAAAATCCATGAAATGTTCACATTGGAACAGTTGTCACAATAGCGAACTCAAAGTGTGACGTAACAGTCATTCCTATCAAAAGCATCCTATCAGCTGGTGACCTATATTTCAGTAGCATTCTTAACATTGCTCCAAACATTCCGTTAAGTCAGAGATTTACTAAAATAAGCATTATTCAAGTCTCGAAAAAGAGAATACAGTGCATCCTGGGTAATAATTCGTCATGTGAGTGGCTTGACCTTGAACGGGTCGCTCATCTCGAACTACATTCAGTGTTCACACCAGTGGCGTAGCTAGATCTGAAGGGGCCCCGGGGCAAGAAGTTGAAATGGCCCCCCCTCACTATCTTTTGAAAACCTGACCTAACTGCAGGCCTTTAATATTAATAAAGTTTGAAGATAAGAACTTATCAAAGTGACTTTGTGCACTTTACGAATTCCTCCCCCCTTGCCACTTCCCTTTATTTTCTATAAATATTTAATTTATACTTTGGCTGTTGGCTCCATAAAAATTTCCTAAATAATTATGATAAATAATAGCTATAGCTTTTCAATTTGTGAAATTGTGATATCAAAATAAGAAAACTACGTCTACACGAATATCAATTAGAAAGAGAAGAAAACTGCTTGTAAATATATATTATAAGTACACATATTTGTTCTTTTATTACTGATAATAATGAAGCTAGAGTAGAAAAGAGAACAGATAAGATCGTCTATGAAGTACTAGGCTTTAAAATAAAATACACACTATGTCGAAAGCTCAAAATTATAAATGTATTGTACAAATAACTTGAAATAAAATAAATTTATAAATTCTTACTCATTGTTTACAAAAAATGTTGAGTTATTATTATTAAACAAACTATTTAAAACAAATAAACGTATCAACTAGGCCTAACCTAATTTTCATAAAACTTTTTTTTCTACTCTTTGCATCTGCAAACATGTTAAATATATGTGAGAAGTTAAGTTTTCGAGCTCTTCCATTTTCAATCAATAAAAGGGCCAACCCACTTAAACGTCCTTGGCTCATTGTGCTGCTTAGGTAGGACTTGATAATTTTCAGCTTGGAAAAAGATCTTTCTGCTTAAACCAATGTGATTGGTACAGTCAAGAACATAAAACAAGCAGTACACACGTCAGGATAGCTTGCAACCAGAATGTGATTTTCAATGTAGAGAGTCGCTTATCAGTCGACATTTTCTTAATTTTAGAGGAAAAAGATGCACTCACGCTGGAAATTTGTTCAGGAAATGTTGGCGACACATCATCAGAAATAGTCTCGGCGAAACCTTTTGCCTCTTGAATCAGTTCGTCATCTGAATCATTGTTAAAGAAATAAGGCTGAACAAATTTGTAGGCATTAATAACTGACTTCATGCCTTCAAATCTGCAGTTTAACTGCTGTGGTATGATGTCGCAGTGGAGGGGGAAGGGGTGGAACGAAGAGTCATGGTCATGCACTGAATGGGGAACAATGCATTGTCTGTCCAGCGCCAGGGTCGGGCGCCCGGCAATCAAAAAATACTCATAGAATACCACACAAATGGATGGACATAACTTACTTACGGATTGCACTGAACGTGACTAGTTTCTAAACACAAGTATAGACGCGGAGTTCCGTACAATTATTGGGGGCCCTGAACTAAATTGAATTCTCAAATATGTTTTCTAGTACTACTTTTATTTATTTATTATTATTATTATTATTATTTATAATTTTTCTTTTGGGGTTTGACAGCCCCCTAGCCTCGGGGTCCCGGGTCGGTGCCCCGCTTGCCCCATTGTAGCTACGCCCCTGGTACACATGGCACGTGAAATGTCCCTCGCATTTAGCAAGTGTAAATATCTGTCTTATACACAGTAGGATTCACATATTATTGTCCTAGGTGTGATCCTTTAACGTAGTTTAATAAATGCTGTAGTTATAACACGCTGATTCGTACCATGTTCTGTACAATAGAAACATATCACATGTTTAAATACAACAAGCTCACACGGCAGAAATTACAACACTCCCTAACTGCTTTGATATCCAAAGATTTGTCTACCACATTCTTTTATGTACAATCTTCAGGGGTTAAACGTGTACGTCTACTCTAGACACAAAAGAAAATCTAAATTAACAGCACATGCATACTCCCGTGCTTTTGATACGATACGTTGGTGTACCTGGGTTCGAGTGGGGTCATATAATCTCAATTATTACACTTATTAATGATTGCTGCTTGGAATATAGTGGCATCAGAGTTCCACACAAAATTGAACCAAACCTCTTCATAAGGGCGGTGGTTAAACCTCAACTCACCAAATGATACGCCCAAAAATGTGGTGCAAATAAAGCAAGGAATTTAAACAGGGTGCTCCCTAAGTTAATATTTGGATGATGCACATCCCACGACATTCAGCTTGTGCTGACAAAAAATACAACTCTCAGAGCTAAGACAATTTAGTGGTTACATTTTGAACATTGTTACGCAGATTATCGTAGATGCACCGGCGCGATAATATTCCACCATAGGGTGTCTCATAAGTCTTGACCAGATTCAAATCTAAGTAGGAAAAATATATTATAAAATCTAATACAACAATCCTGCCTATTGGTTGCTACCAAATACGGTTTTAGACTACTCTACCAAAACAAGCTCCTTTACAAGAAGAGGATACAGGACTCACTGTGGATTGTGTTAGTCACCTCATTTTCCCTGGAGATGAGGCTCATTTCGTCTCCTCGAGGTAGGAGAGATTATAATAATTCATCCTGAGCTCTGGGTCCTGCCCCTTTTCCTCTTCTTATTGTTCCTCTTCATGACAGCGTTATTCCTTTAACATCTCCCTCCATGGGTTGGTTTAAGCCATTATGAACTTCTTATGCACAAGTTGAAACACGCCGTACACGTTGTTAGGCTTAAGATGCATGTTGCGTCGAAACATAACGAAGTTGACACAGAATTTATCCTTAATGTTACAGGTTTTAAATCTCAACACTGCTTCTAATCACAGATGCAAATAAGGTATAATAAAGGCCATTCAAAATCTGCCACAGATTATAACAGATACAGCGGGAGGTATCTTGCACACTGATTCTACTACTCTTCAACACAATCACTCGAAATCACCGTAATCGTGTGGTATAAATCGCGAAACAAACTGTTAATAAATGAAATATTGTTTCAAGATGCGTATTTTACGTTTAAAGTGCTCTACTTACAAATTGATTTGTGAAACTTCCACACCCCGTGGATCGAAGGCTGCCAGCAACGTGATATCGTCGATAGTGGACCACGTGCTAGACAGTGAAAATTACAAATTCACAATTTTATCACAACTTTAACTTTGATTTCAACACAGTTCGCTCTATTCGGCGTTCCAATTAAATTCCACTCACTTTCGAGCGTTGAACAAGCACGATGATTGCAGATATTAATTCACTGAGAATTACAAGTGTGGACTCTCCACAAAAACGTGGACTTGACGAACACAGACGTAACACGTCGAGACTCGGCGGTCTCAAAACTTGGTTTGCTCCTTCTAGAACGACATTCCGGCTTCCAAGGAACTTCTTAAGTCGCGTAGTGATTAGTTACATCCTTTTCACATATCCGCGAGGAAAATACCTTTACCAACGATTAGACAATCGTTTTAATTATACAGAACTACTGATTACAAATTCCTGTGATGTGCAGAATGAAGACATGTATTAATTATATCCAGGAATAATATTTATAATAACTCTCCAAAGTCAAAAGAGTATCCGAAGCATGATGAAGCTAGCACGAGCTTCCGGGTGTGCTCTACACGTAGTCTACGTACATGAATATGCTTACAAAGAATATATCTATTACGTATCTTCCGTTATTTAAAACCTCAATTACACGGTTAGGACCATAGTAGAGATAAACGAACATTCCATATACTCTGTTCATGGGGTTAGAAATTCCAGATCTTCGAATCAAGACGAGATCTCCCACGATGAGTTGATTCCTGAATTTCTTGTAGCGCGTCCTCCGTAAACGCTTCTTCGCTTAGCGATTCAAAGTGTTTCTTGCAGGTGTCTCTCCGCTATTGGGGAAACCTTCCTTTGAAACGGGGAATCGTCCAGAACAACGAGGTCAGATACAACATTTTTAATTTATCCGGGTGTGGTGTCAAAAATGTCTCCGAAGTCATCAAGGAATGTCTCAAGTTTCTTGCTGACTGGTTCCGTACAGTTCTGCGGGGTCATGCACTTTTCCTGCGTGCTGTTGATTTCAATGGTATTAAATTTTCCTACAACGTTGACGTCTGCGCTGAGGCCATGATCGTCCTCGATAATTTTCATGCGAATGGGTTGTTGCGGCATAAACCTCACCGTGTTTTGCCCCATATAGATGATACCATCATGTTTTCTTAAGAAGTCGACCCCCAATATGGCCTCATACCGTAGGTCCTACAAAACCAAAAATTGGTGCAAGTACACGTGGCCTGCGATTTCAAGCGCACATAGGATTTGTACTTTGCACCTCACGGTGCGGTCGGGTATGATCCCCCTTACTTTAATAGTAGAAACAGGCCATTCTGTGATTGTAGTCTGTATCTTCAGGGCAGCGTAGAAGTCGGCTGATCGGACACCCAATGGGTGAGCTACGAGTACCGTTGGGAAGGGAAGTAGGAATGGAAGAACGAGGAGTTGGAAGGTAGCGGCTGTGGCCTATAGTTAGGGACCAACCCCGGCATTTGCCTGGAAGGAAGATGGGAAACCTCAGAAGACCATCTTCAAGGTTGCCGGCGGGGGGATTCGAACCTCCTCGCCTCCCGGATGTGAGCGACTGCCAACAGTCTTGCCGAAACGACCACGGCTAACTCACCCGGTTGGTGCCAGTAATTATCGTCGGTCAAAGAAAGTGTCAGCGCTTCCTAAAGTCATTTCCACCTGGAAATGACCAGCTCAATGCGTCGGTCAGCAAGCAAAAATATAGGTTCAAGTTTAAAGGATAATAATTAATCCATCATATTATTTATGTAATTTTAAAGTAATTAGTTCCATGATTTAGTACAGGTTGAAATCGTAGGTTTAACTCCCTAGTTGGTTTTATGTCGATTCGAAGATTGACCATAACGACGTGGGTTGAATAACATTCGTAAGTCTCTAGCTAAAAGATGCTTACGAGCACGTGACTCTAGTAGTCACAATAATACTATGAGCTATCAATACGCTCAACTAACAATAAAACTCAGGCGGCTCTACATGGAACGCAATAATTCATCGGTGCAGTCTGGCAACGCTTGCTCAGTTCTGCCAGCGACTGCAAATAAAACAAAGAATTTAAACAGGGTGCTCCCTAAGTTAATATTTGGATGATGCTCATCCCATGGCATTCAGCTTGTGCTGACAAAATACAGATCTCAGAGCTAAAACAATTTAGTGGTAACATTTTGAACATTTGCATATTAAGGCTTTCACGGCCCGGATTATTATATAAACAATTCATGCTTTTGGGCTAATGCCGTGTGTATTTTTAATTTAAACCATACGTTTCGGAGAAACCTTGCCTCCTTTTTCAATGGAAATAAACAATGTGGCCAAAGAAAGTATATCAATGAGATTACAAAAAATATAGATAAATTCCTCTGTTCGTCACCAGAGAGCAGCTGCCAGAAATTACTGTATGGACCATGGTGGAACGGCGGACAAAGTAGTAAGTAACCAGAAGGTAAAGGGGGCGGTGTGAAAATATAGAAACTCCTCGAAGAATGAGGAGGGGGGGGGGAGGTGGGAGGGTTAGATGGATATAAGGAAACATAAACAAAAGGGAAGTGTATCTGAACAATACCTAACGTCATACAGTCAACGGCGAAAAAACAGATGGAAACTCCTCCAGTGACGAACAAAGGAGATCAAATCCAGGCTCTGAGCCCTAGAGGGAAAATGTACAATTTTAAATATGTGAAGAACAGAGAGACTGAGAGGAACTATCTCCCTAGATCCTTAATAACTGGTAGCCAAGTGTCACTTAGCTGATATCCAGTGTCTCTGTTAAAATTATTGGGATTTTTACGAATTTCAACTGCCTCCCTTATAATTCTAGACCAGTTGTGCTTAACAAGGGCAAGCGCATGAGCATCCTTGAAACATACATCGTGCCCTGAAGACAGGGCATGTTCAGCTATAGCTGATTTGTCAGGTTGGTTTAGACGGATGTTCCTTTGATGCTCTTTGATGCGAGTTGCAATGGAACGTTTTGTTTGTCCAATGTAGACTTTTCCGCAAGTACAAGGGACTTCATACACCCCAGGTTGTAGTATTGGAGACAATTTATCTTTGTTTAATGCTAAACGTTGACCAATTTTCGTCATAGTGCCGAAAACTGTTTTTATCTTGTGCTTGCGGAGAATCTTAGCAACGCGGTCAGTGGTGTTGTGAATATAAGGGAGGTAAGCAGTTCCTCTCACGTCGGAGCTCTGAGAAGGTTGTCTATCCCTCCTTCTGGGATGTAGGGACCTATATATAGTGGATTCATTATAGCCATTACCCTTAAACATGGTTTGTAAGGCATGTAACTCTTCCTGAAGAGTTGATGCCTCACAAATACGTTCCGCTCTTTTGGCTAGAGTTGTTATAATTCCTTGTTTTTGTGCTGGGTGGTGGTGGGAGTCCGCATGTAAATAACGGTTAGTGTGAGTTGGCTTACGGTAGACGCTGTGCCCCATGGAGCCATCCGCTTTCCTCCTCACAAGAACATCCAAAAAAGGTAAGCATCCACCTGACTCTAGCTCCATTGTGAAGTGGATTGAAGGATGCAGCTGATTAAGGTGGTTCAGAAAGTGGTTCAGTTTCTCAGAACCCTCCTCCCACACCACGAACGTATCATCCACATACCTCCACCAAATCACAGGTTTGAAAGACGCCGAAGATATAGCCTCCCCCTCAAAATGTTCCATGAAAAAATTTGCCACGACAGGCGAGAGTGGGCTTCCCATGGCCACACCATCAGTCTGCTCGTAATATTTACCATCCCACAAGAAATAACTGGAACACAAGCAGTGGTGGAATAATCGGGCAATGTCCTCAGGAAACAAAACCTTGATGAGTGACATGACCGAGTCCACCGGCACTCTGGTAAACAAGGACTCTACATCAAAACTCACCAAAATAGCATTTGGTTGAACGGCGATGGTTGACAATTTTTCGACGAAATGGGTTGAATCCCTAATGTAGGACTGTGTGCGCCCCAAATGCGGCTGAAGCAACTTGCTGAGATATTGCGCAAGAGCATAAGTTGGAGAACCTATTGTGCTAACAATTGGTCGAAGAGGGACGTCTTG
Organism: Meconema thalassinum; assembly: GCA_946902985.2. Taxonomy (NCBI): domain Eukaryota; kingdom Metazoa; phylum Arthropoda; class Insecta; order Orthoptera; family Tettigoniidae; genus Meconema; species Meconema thalassinum. The sequence continues at coordinate 349,760,000 of OX336390.1, forward strand.
CTTATGGATTTTTGGAAGACCATACAATCTCGGAGGAACAGCATCTCTCGGAATAAGACATCTTCCCTCTTCTTTTGGAATAGATGACAGTTTAACAAGCTTAGCAGTGGCATTGGATACACGAGTGGTTGGATCACGAGTGCACAGTGTGTAGACAGGAACAGATAACAGAATCGAGATTTTACTTTTATATTCAACGGTATCCATCACCACTGTCGCATTTCCCTTGTCAGCATGAAGAATAGAAATGGTGTCATTATTTCTTAGTTCCTTCAATGCCTTTCTTTCACCCCGAGTTAAATTGGGTGCGGGTACTTTCGAGGATCTTAATATCCTCACACTTTCTTTATTTTGAACATTGTTACGCAGATTATCGTAGATGCACCGGCGCGATAATATTCCACCATAGTGTGTCTCACAAGTCTTGACCAGGTTCAAATCAAAGTGGGAAAATACATTATAAAATCGAATACTACAAACCTGCCTATTGGTTGCTATCAAATACGGATTTAGACTACTCTACCAAAACAAGCTCCTTTACAAGAAGAAGATACTGGACTTACTGTGGATTATGTTAGTCACCTCATTTTCCCTGGAGATGATGGTTTTTCGTCTCCTCTAGGTAGGAGGGGTTATAGTAATTCATCCTGGGCTCTGGGTCCTGCTCCATTTCCTCTTCTTATTGTTCCTCTTCATGACAGCGTTATTCCTGTAACATCTCCCTCCATGGGTTGGTTTAAGCCATTATGAACTTCTTATTACAAGTTGAAACATGCCGTACACGTGGCTAGGCTTAAGTTGTATGTTGCATCGAAAAATTACAAAGTTGGCACAGAATTTATCCTTAATTTTACATGTTTTAAATCTCAACACTGCTTCTAATCACAGATGTAGATAAGTTATAATAAAGGCCATTCACAATCTGCCATTGATTTTAACAGATACAGCGGGAGGTATCTTGCACACTGATTCTACTACTCTACAACACAATCACTCGAAATCACCGTAATCGTGAGGTATAAATCGCGGCACAAACTGTTAATATATGAATTGTTTCAAGCAGCGTATTTTACTCTTATAGTGCTGTACTTACAAATTGATTTGTGAAACTTCCACATCTCGTGGATCGAAGGCTGCCAGCAACGTGATATCGTCGATAGTGGACCACGTGCTAGACAGTGAAAATTACAAATTCACAATTTTATCACAACTTTAACGTTGATTTCAACACAGTTCACTCTATTCGACGTTCCAATTAAATTCCACTCACTTTAGAGTGTTTAACAAGCACGATGATTGCAGATATTAATTCATTGCGAATTGCAAGTGTGGACTCTCCACAAAATCGTGGATTTGACGAACACAGACGTACCGTAACATGTCTAGACTCGGCGGGCTCAAAACTTGGTTTGTTTCTTCTTGAACGGCGTTCCGGCTTCCGAGGAACTTCTAAAGTCATGTAGTGATTAGTTACATCCTCTTTGTATATCCGCGAGGAAAATACCTTTACAACGATCAGACAATCGTTTTAATTATACAGAACTACTGATTACAAATCCATGTGATTTGCGGAATGAAGACATGTATTATTGCAATTGACGTACAGGTGGGCAAGCCGGGTAAGGAGTTCTTGGGCCAATCACCTGACAGTTTTTCATCTCAGTCAGCGGAGCAGTTTGACGTAAGTTCGAATTTGACAGCTGCACCATCAGCTGTTTGTACTAGGCAGTCTATTGCAAGACAGCCGATCCCCGCATCTAGTCCGGTTAGCAAGATAGCTCACCTGAAGTGTGTTCTCGGAACTTTCCAAAGCGATTTTCGCAATCTCCTCTGAGACGTTACCCAGTACGTGAGAGAAAACCGGTTGCTCACCTTGATTTTTAATAAGTTAGTAACCTGTCGTTCTTACTAGTTACTAAAAAAAAAGGATTTGTTCTTAATGATATTGAAAACGCCCTTAAAACACCACGAGGCAAATTTCACTTAGTATTCATTGATTTTACAAAGGCTTTCGACAACTTAAACCGGGTTATAATTTCCTCGAAACTAGATGAGTTGGTGAAGGACAACAAACCACTCACAATCCTGATCCATAATATATTAAGGAGTAACTACGTTCAAATTTATGACAATGTAACAGTATCGAAAGAGATATTTCAAACAAATGGCGTACTTCAGGGAGAACCCCTGAGTCCCTTTCTTTTTAACGTCGCAACCCACGATGTTGTTCGAGCGATTAAAGAAGACTCACCGGAAATAAAACTGTACATTTATGCGGATGATATGTTTCTGGGCTCCCGTGACATCAGTGAGTTACAATCGGCTGTTTCCTCTCTGGAGGTATGGGCGTCTACCAACGATTTGCAGGTTAACGTCGAGAAAACGAAATATATGATCTTCAGGAAAGGCGGACGAGCGTCCAAGGACGACAGTATAATTTTGAAACAAACTCCCCTTCAAATTGTAAATAGCTTCACCTATCTCGGCTTGACTCTGCAAACTACCATGCAGTCCTTCAGGATTCACATAAAACAGCGGGTGGCATCGGCCACTAAAGCTATTTTCGATATTAGAAACATATCTCGACTTTCACTGAAATCCGCCTTAGCACTCTTTGATGCCAAGATTGTTCCGGTCCTCACATATGGGTTGGACATAGTCTGGGATAAATTAAGCTTGAGCGATCTCAGATCAATTGAAAAAGTCAAAGCGCGATACTTAAAGGCTGCCCTGTGAGTATCAAAATACACGCACTCCCGACTTGTTTATGAACTTGCCAGGGAAACGTTTCTTATTGAAGACTTAAGATCTCGATTGCAATTCCCTTCTACTGGACAGGAACAGGAATTCCTAAGGATGAGACAAAGAAAGCGAGCGGAAATCGACATAGAATTCTATGGGACTGATGCCACGTCTCAGAGAAATTGGACTGAACCGAACAATGAAATGAGGAGTGCTCTGAATAGACTTGCTGTGCACGGCTTCCACCATAAGCTGTGCGTGCGGCGTGGCTTGCATGGGCCATCTGAGCAGTGTGTGTGCATATTATGTGCTAAACAGTGTGGTCGATATCATTTTAGTAAATGCTCTAAAAGAACACTGTCCTTATTGGATTACTCGAAAATGTAATGCACATTTTTGCGCAGTTCTTTTATTATTATGATATCGATCACGTGAGGCATTGCACAGACCAAGAATCATGTAATATTAGTCCAGTCAATAGAGGCTCAAAAAAAGGGTTCACCTTACATCAGATGCGGGAACGTTTTTTATTTTTTGATGTTGTTTAGGACCATTAGGTAGTTATTAATCCAAGTTTCCGTCATCCCCACCCCCTTGCTTCGTCCGCCATCTTGAAAAAACTGTCATATTTCGGCACTTTTTTTCTGTTTTTGGCCTCTAGCTCATTCCCAGCTCATTTGTTTAAAGATATGTCTAAATAAGAAAATGTAGATTACTAAATTTCCAACAACGTTGATGGGAAAGTTTTTTTGTAGGACCAAGCGTATTCCAGCTACGAGATGGTGAAAAAGGTCAAAAATTGGCGATTCGGCAAATTTTTCACTTTCGCTCCACTCTTTCCATCGCAAAAGCAGGGGGAAGACTTTATCTCAGCAAAAAGTTTATTGAATGAAAGTTGTAGAGAATTTAATTTCCTTGGAAACACGTGTATCCAAAGAACAATTATGAGCAATGGGTAGGAGTAGGGGTAAATTTAAGAAAACTAGAGGAAATGCATTTTTTGTGATTCAGCCCTGGAGCGCCGTGTTGGTGAAAGTTCTTCGTTTTCATTATATTACAACCATTTTTTGAACACAGCAGTGCATCTAAATAATATTTAACCATTTTGGTATAAATGTAATCACACACATACACTCACACTCTCTCACACACGCATATATAATTAAATCGGTCATTGTTAGAAGGCACTAAGTCATTTTTGTAAGAATTGAGATAATTGACAAAAACTGTTCCTCTCACTTAATTGAAAAACAGAGGTCCAACAGCTCAGCTCTGGGTTCAGTACTATAACATGGTGACTCTTGTGAAGAAATGTATTCAAGCAGAGAGGATGGGCAACTTTCAACTCCACTTGGACACTACCGGTATCAAGGTAATGATACCATTTTTCCATGCTGCTGGACATTGGCCTTATGCAAAAAGTGCGCATTTGCACCATCAAGAATTGTCCTGTTTGGAAGACAGAATGAATCCTACCGAGTTCCAAAAATTAACAAAAGAAGGTTATTTCACAATCCGAAGGTCAGACAAATTTTGGTCAGGCGTTTGGACTGGCATGACAATCGAACAGAAACTCATGAAATATATGAAAGTTGGAGGTGCCTTGACTAGTGGAAGGGGAATGACAGATAGTACATTGTTGAAGTGGACTCTTGGAATGACTTCTCTTGAGGATATAGCTCAACAAATGGAGCAGTACACTGAAGTTACAGCATTGTCGTCAGAACAACATGTGGAGCTGAGGCCAAACAGGATCACGCGGGACGAACAAGATGTGCAACGGCAGCTCGAATGGTTTTCAAAACACCCCCCTTTCCCTGAAGCAGAGGAAATTATGAGCATCAGCTCTGGTGTAGTTGGAAGTGAGCAGGTGAACTGCTACAAGGACCAGCTAGTCGGTATGGCTGGACTCTCAAGAAAGAAGGACAAAGTGATATCTTTAGCAGCTGACAAGAACTTCTTGAAAGTTGGGGAGAAGAAGATTGCTGTGGACCCACTCACACTCTATCACAGCAAAAACAACCCAGGACGACCTTGAGGAATACCTCTCTTATGAGCTTGCACCGTACCCTATGTCGCTGTTCAACGAGGACGGCATGCGCAAGGGCACAAAGTTTGCTTTATATGCAGCGTTCACACCCCTGCCCATAGATTTCGAGCTCCCATACCTAACCTCACACAAGCTAACTTTACCAAACCTAACTTAAGGTAATCCAAAGGCTAATGCACATACACAAAGTATATAAGAGCACATGCAACTAGCCTTATGCTAGCCTTATAGGCTACTCTACAACATGATTACTACCCCAACCGGTTTTTTTTTTTTCATTTTGTTGTTTACACATTTGTCAATTTTCCAATTTCCCACATTCTGTTTTTTTAATGTCAGTTTTAAGTTTTTCCAATTTCATAATATGGAAACATGGATTTTGCATTTTGTTGTTTACACATTTATCAATTTCACAATTTCCCATTTACAGTTTTTAAAATGTCAGTTTAAAGTACTTCAATATCATGTTATAGAAACATGGATTTTCCAATTTGTTGTTTACACATTTTTCAATTTACCAAATTCCAATTTACAGTTTTTAAAATTTCAGTTTATGTTTTTTTCTATTTTGTCAATATGGAAACATGGATTTTCCAATTTGTGTTTTACATGTTTTGCATTAGGAGTGGAGAGATGTGGGTAGTAATTAAAAATGTACAAGCGGTGTACATACAATATTTTTTATTTTAAATACATGTACACTATTTACACATAATACATTTTTTGTTATAAATTGTTCAGTTGTTTTTATTTTGTTTTCTATTTTTATTTATTTTTGAGTATGAATATAATTTTTCTTTTTGTATTTTTCAATTTTGTAGTGCTATTGTTTTAATTTTTTTAAATTGCTTTGTTTTATGTATTTGCTAGATGCATGCAGAGGATTTTGATATTCAAAACTTAACTCTTTAAGCATGGTCAATGATTGAGTAATGACCATAGGCATGTGTACCTATATCATTAGCATCAATTACTCTTTTATCATCATCAGGACACAAAGCAATTTTGTTTAGTCTTATAGATGATATGTCATGTTGTTTAGAAGCGATAATGTTCATGGGTATTCTTTTTACATTGTTTTTCATGACACAATCCTTATAATCTTGAAAGCTTATACAATTTTTGACAACACCTCTGTTAATACCTTTAATCGTTTTGATTTCTTTACCATTTATGTCTAAAGCGTACATTTTAGCTCTAAGTCCAACAAATGCTTTTATAATTTGTCCACAAGCCTCGTCTTTAAATTTCCCCAACGTTTTCTTGTTTGATGTAGAGTAGCATATGTGATTAGTAGGATAATCTGATGTGTCCAGGGGTTCTAGGAAATCCAACTTGTCTTGATATACATCTTGGGTGTTAACCAAATAAATGAACGAGTCGGTATCCATATACATGAGTTTTAGATTGTTCATTCCATAATAGGGTAGCAGGACATCATAGTGGTGGGAATACATGAGAGTTTTTGAAATATCCAGTATACACATTCCAATATATATATAGGCTTATTGAACACAATGTTACGTTTAGCCATATGGAAAGCAGCTAGGTTAGGACCATAAATTGTTCTGTCAATAAATGTCGGATTTGCTATTAGCTTTTCTGCCTTTTTGCTGTCAGTCACAAGACGTATGTCTATTCTTTTACGGATATTTTCCATTGTTTTTCCAAAAAGGGCATTGTTGAATAATGTGTACAGATTTTTCTCAAAATCATTTTTTGGCTTGTTTTCTAAGGTTGATATTAAAAACAACGTAGGCCTTTAACCAAGGTCTTTGCTTAAACTTTAACACACGATGAATTTTATCAATTTTATTCCATGCTCTAAAGCCTGTTTTAATGCCATGTAGTGAACAACATATCACCTTCGATTTCCAAGATGAGGAATTAGTTTTTTCAGAGACGAATCCTTCGGTTGTGTACACTCTGGTAGGAAAGGTTAATCGTTGTGTAGATCATGAAGGTCAGATGGGTAATCAACATCAACGTCTAGAATGTATCCCACAGGATCGTCTTCCTTTAGTTTTTCTAGATCAACAGTATCTGGAGAAACCCACTGAAATCCACCATAAGGAAGGGAGTGGCACATAGCCCACCCGTATTGGTTGTTGGCATCATCGTAGGTAATAAACTGCGATGGTTTCTCAGAATCATAGGTTTCCATGTATTTATTGTTAGCTTCAGCATACCGATGAGACACTTGGCATATGCCTCCACGTATTCCAGACTCGATTAGAAGAATCCAATCGTAATCCTGTAGCAATTCCAGTTCAATTCCTGTGTAAAGGAGCATTGCCTCGAAACTTAAACCAGGCGAAGTAAAAAAGTGTGCAGCATCCCCTCGGTGTGTTTCTACTGTTTTGTTTCTAAACGTTTCAAAGCTGTCTGCAAGAAGGAGTACATCTGAAGTTAGGTAGAGGTCACTATATTCCCCTAGAGTTTTAATGTTGAACTGTTTCCAGATATTTTTGACATGTTCATAGTCTCCTAGACTAACATTTTCTTGACTTAATTTGTTAAAGAATGCCTCTTTAGGAGGTAAACACGTTTCACTTAACTTTTCCCACGAGTCAATGTAATCATAACAAAATACCCCTTTACGAATAATGAGCATTGCATTTTCTTTTCCAAAGTACTTGTCTGTTTCAGGGTATGATGTTAAGTTGGTAACTAAGTGTTCCAAACTACTTGGCATTAACCGAAACGTATCAACAAATCGAAGCTTAACATTTCCCACATGTTTGGTGAAGGAAATGTACTTTTCTTTAGAGTTAGGAATAACATCCACTCTCTTAGTAGTACATCCTAATTGCTTTACAATGAAATTTGCGTCGTAGCCACTCATATTATGTAGAAACACAGGAACGGGGTTACGTGTTTTACACCTCAAATTACAGTTATTGTGAGTACTTCCACGGTATTCCCCTGTAATATGGCAGTGGTCTCGGACTTCCCAGTCCTCTTTGGTAAATGGTTTTTGACACAAATAACATTGGAACTCTGCTTCTTGATCCTGAGTTAAGGCCTTTGGAACATTTAAGCTCTAAAAGCGATCGATTTCAATAGCTATTGAGATCAAACAGTCCATAAACTTTTCTGCAGCGTCAGGCCCACGATAAATAACAGGTTGGCTTGGAAGGTTTGTCTTTATGTGTTCCACAGCAGGTGAGGGTTTAACGTATATACCAAAGCTCATAGGAACATGACTCTGGTATGGCACTGTATAACTTGCCTCAGGATTAGGTAGACATGATTGATAGGGTAACAGTATACTTTCAAAATCTGCATAGATAACGTAAGGTATTCTCGGCATTTTTTCAACATTTAAGAATTTGACAATGGTGTTTTAATAGGCATTTCAACCCTAGCAATGTCATGCTGGAGACACAAAGCTCTATGTTCTTTCAATTTTTCCATTCCTTGTTGACCATATTGATTATCAAAGTGAGTAAAACATCGTTTACACGTATATATCATATGTTCATGGTGGGTAATCTGATGTCTTACTAGTTTATCAAAATCTTTGATAAAGACGTAGTGGTTCTGGCCGGATGAAGAACTTAGCATAAGGAGGTCGCGATGGTCTTGCAGCTCTTGATCCACAACCTTTAGAGGGAACAGTTTATTGTCTTGTTCCAATCCAAATACATTAATGGATATATCGTTGGCTTTTTCAAATTTGGGAATGTCAGCTAGCGATGTAGGAAACGATATTACAGAAAAATCATACTTGTTGTCCAGGTCCTTGTATTTACTAATGCGTTGAGCATTCTTTTTAACCAGTTTTGCTAAAATGGCAAAAATAAAACACTTTTCATCATTCAAATTTTCAGGATTAATGCAGGCTTTTCTTGCTTTTATAGCGGCTGGTAATGGAATATATGTGCTGCCACGCAAGGGATTGTACTTATTTATTTTCAATCGTACTCCTTCCACTGCTAACAAAGCCCAATTACTGCCTTTTAGCTCAGATTCTTCCATTTCCATAGTTAACTTTGTAAATTGTGTTTCCAAGAAACTACTCAAGTCTGTTTCCAAAAATAGGGCCTGATTTCGTGTTTTAAAAGCACGATCAGTAATTTCATTGGTAGATGTATGAATGAATCTACATTCAGCCACAAGATTAACTTTTATCGACTTGTGCATTGCTAGTTCTTTCTGCATAGCTTGTATTATTTGCTGTTTGGACTCTTTAAGGTATGAATTTAAATCCTTGCACGTATCGCAACGAATTAAATAGGATTTAAGACGACCTTCAAAAGATGTCTCATATTCAATAAGTCGATTTTTGTCAGGGACCAATGACAGTAGGTAATGTTTTGTAGGCTCTGCTTTTTGTCTTTTAGCTGCCGACACAACATTACAACATTCTTCATGACGACGTCCATTGTACACATTGTTGAATGTACTACCACAGGTCTTGCACTCATGAAATTCACCACACGATACTTCATGTCACTTCCTATGATAGTCTCGAAGAAAAGTTTTTCCACACTCTTTACACATATAGCTAGGAATGGGTTCTTCCATTATGAATGTTGATTTCTGCAAACAGCTGCTTACTGCGTATCACAGGGCTAGAGGTTGGTCGGTGAGACGGTCTTTCACGATGTGAACACCATGAGAGGTAGTAGTCAACTGGTGATATTCTTGTTGAGGGTCCTCTAATATACCCCTAGTCTAGACCACCAGCTCTTTACAGCGTATGACAAGGCTGTAGACTGGACCGTGAGACGGTCTTTCACGATAGGAACACTGTAACAAGTAGTAGTCAACTGATTATATACTTGCTAAGGGTTCTCTAATATACAATAGTCAAGACCAACAGCTACTTACTGTGTAGTAGTACAAGGCTGTACAATAGTTGTTTTGTCAATCTTTTACGATGTGGTCACAGTAAGCGGTGGTAGTCAACTGATGATATTCTTGCTAAGGGTCCTCTAATATACCCCTAGTTAAGGGTAACAGCTGCTCACTGCTTATGACAAAGCTAAAGACTGGTTGTTTCAACGGTCTTTCACAATGTAAACACTGCGACAGGTAGTAGTCAACTGAAAATATTCTTACACCATACTCAAAGTTATCAGGTACTTACTGCATATCAAAAGGCTGTACTGTGCCCAAATCTAGGAATGGGTATTCCAAGTTTCAGACACCTAGATATCAAGGGAAAGGCTGTAGCAGCGTTTGAAAGTTCAGATATTTGAATATCGCGCTACATTGCTTCTCGAAGCCATTCGAAGGAAATTACCGATAGTTGGATGGTAAATGACGTAGCGAGTAACAGCAGAGGTGGAGACTATTTATTGATTAAATAGTTAACTATGGAGCAGAGACTTGAGACTGGGATCAGATTACTGGCACGGCCAAATAAAAGAGAATGCAATTAGTATCAAGTAAATCGGACCAGGGATTCAAGAGATACGAGGATTTTTAGATATCAGGCGATGACGCGTGACCCTGACCGTTTTTGTATAAAAGCAAGCTGGAGCAGGCTTAGTTAGCTCAATTCATCACAAGCACTTGGCGAACAAGTTGCGTCTACGCTGAGCCAAGGCACATGGTTGCCGCCTCTACGAAGAAGTACTTTTCAAATCGTGATAGTCACGAGAAGTGCTGCGCAAACGAGTTGGAACTTAGTAAGTTTCTGGTGAGGAGAATCACTGAGGTGATTGTTTTTCTACAGACATTGGTGGAAATATTTATATTTCTTAAAAGGACATATGCTAGACTTGGTCTAGAAAGTAGTATATTGTCACAGTCCAATAGTAAATTAATACTTGGATGTTTAAATCCATTTAAAGTCAGTTTTCATATTTTGTAACTATTTAACCACTTCGATCCGTCAGTACATTGAAGAATAGTCTATAACGGTGGCGTTCATTAGTCTACGCAAGGGAAACTGCAAGTTGTCTAGCGCATGGCAGATGGTGATATACAAACCATGCCCAGGGAACGATCTTCAGAACAGCCGTTAACTGCTTAGACTGTCAACGTTTTTTTCTTGTACTGATGAGATTACAGTGAGTTAAGTTACAACTGACACATTTAAGAAGAGATCGCTTAGATCTGACCATTTTCAAACAAATTGTTATGGCTTTGTTAGAAGCACATATTAAAATGGAACTACAGTCATTTAAAACGTCGAAAGAATCGACCACTATGTCTGACTAGACGATTTGTGGGTCTACAATGGCGGCCGATACAAGGATTATACGTGCTTGTCCGCTAGGGCATGTCTACGGATAAATCTGGTATAGACCAGGTTTACGACACTTCAAGAACATCAAGAAATGTAAGCCACATTTGAATTATTTTATGCCTAGCTAATTGGAACAAACTATTTTTCTGCAGATGACCAACACATTTTTTTCGTCATATTTAAAGCTTGTAATGATTTACGCAAGACTAGTTAGAGTTATTCTGAGCATTTTCAGCACTCAGAACAGTTTAGGATCGATGACCGAGCATTTTGAGCATTTATTTGAATTTTTCATATTTTTGGGAAATCACGGTAATCAGCCGATGTAACTGTAAAAGTTAAATTTATTTTTGTTGAGGAATGGATATTTTTTCCATATTCGAAGGTTCGAACATGTGGATTCTCACATAGTGAGATGATAATTAAACATATTTGAAATAATAATAATAATAATAATCCACTAATAATAATAATAATAATTTTCATATTTTTTCTAAATAATTCTTGGATATTATATTTTATAATAATCATATGTATTGAGAAAGAGCCTATGAAGTAGTTGAAACATTTCTAGTTTGGAACAGGAGATTTTACGAAGGAGAGTGGTTAGCGCAAGCCCGCATTCAACCTACATTTCAGTTCTGGTTGAACAGTTGATATTTGCAATGAGCAAAGTATATGTTTCATATAACACGGAGAGGCATGAAACGGGAAGCAATTGATATTTGTATCAAATAGGATTTTTGTATTTATATAAAATCATGACGTAAATACACTTCGAAAGTGAAATGAAGCTTTTCATAAGTATGGTAAATTCACGGGTTGAACTGAATGGTAAAATAAAATAAACTTGTAAGTTTATTAATCTTCCAGTGTTGATAACAAGCAGAGGCTTGATTTATTGTATAAATTTTGGGAAGATAATTTATGTGTGTGGAGTAGTTGAAATGCCATTCCCAGGTGCGCATGTTAAGTCGCAGGAATGAAGGTTTTTTCGAGCATCAATCAAATAGCAGGTTCGATGGCTCAGGTTTATAGGAGGAGTATTGGAGCCACACATTTCGTCGTATGAATAACCCGAAGGTTATTTCTTTGAAACCATCAGTTCTTATTTCAACCTTGTTTACGAATTCCATTTAGAATTTGATTTTGCTAGAACCCGGATTTGTCATGATAGTAGTTTATTCTTCTTCAGAGGAAGACCTTTGCCGTTGTTGTTGTTGTTATAATATTGTGTTCTTACACAAATAGTAGAATGGGCCACTGCCAATTTAAAAATAATTCTTTAACCACGAATAATTTGAAGGATATTTTCAATCCTAGTGCCATGAACCAAATGAATTCATTATAAGACTACGATTCTAATTTCCGCATTCTGTCGAAGAATTGCAAGTTGTGAAAGTTGCTAGAAATGGCCATAAATATAAACATTTTTTTCATAATAATTCCAAGTGGAAAATCTAATAGTTGAATGGTTCAACCATTTATTGATCAAGTTAATGATTTAGAAATCATATGTTTTGTTTGGAACTTGAAGTTCATAATCGAGTCACTTCTCGAATGTTTAATGTCAGAAGAACAATTAATTGTTGTTGTGCTTCGCACAGTTCTTCGATGCTATGCTCAATGGTCAAATACTTTTCAGATGTTGTTAATATGTGTTAATAATTTGTGTTGCTACGATGATAATAATAGTTTCAACGATATATTTTGGAAAACTGGAGAACAAATGAAAGTCTAAGAAATTCTATAAACATTTATTCTACGAGTGTTAATATCATGTAAATAGTCAAACAGTGATCAACGTTATTTCCAGTATGAACAATTAATTTTGAGCTGGAATAATATTAATAATTTTGGAACACAGTCCACAGGACTAACAATCGGACTTGTGTTTTCAAATAGATTGTCAGATGTGTTTGGAAGATTCTGTATATTGTGTGTAAATAAGAGTGTGGATCGCCACACGTGGATGATGCTGCTTTAAGCATTATTCTTGCAGTCAGATTTTAACTTTAAATAAACTGAGATAATTTTACCAGATGTGTTTCACCCAATTAAATCTCCTTCTATCCTTATTGTTGCATTGAGCCAAAAATCAGCAAAGCATTTTTATAAATTTGATGTCGTTTTTGCGATTTGCTTTAACCCATCTGGCGCTCCGGGATATTTTGATTCTCGTGCTGACTGATTATTGGTAAAGTGCATATGTGGTCGTGCGGACTCCGGTCTAAACGGGCACATAAAATAAGATAGAGAGAGAAATGGCTTCGAACGTGGGGCCCGATTTAGACATGGTCAATCGCATGCCGATTTGAAATTGTGATAAATTTTATAGAAATATTTTGGGAGTTGAGAGATGTCTGGTTTGGATGAATAAATTAGTAGGAAACCCAATTAGTGGGAAAATTAATAATTTAACTTGGTTAATAATTAGAATGGGTTTGATTATTTTTGATAATGGCTTAACCATTAGGGCGTCAAGTAAATTCAGTAGTAAACGTTCGATGACTGGAGATACACATTATTAGAATCCAAGTGGAGGATATTTGAGAACTTGCATATTTTTCTTGTGATATTGTGGTAAATGTAATTCGTAAAAGTAGAGAATTTTGTTTTTCCATCACGTCGATATTAGGACAAATCTCATTTTATTATAGTGTTCCAATTAGCTATTCATATTTCTTGTTCTAGTTATAAGCTTGTGTTTGCCACTGTTGTATACCCCTAAGTTTTGAATAATTGAAATTATGGAAGAAATGATGAGGATGATGAGGAGTTTGGAGGAGAGTTCGAAAGAGGCTGGCCTGCGTGTAGCAGCCATTATGAAAGAAAATACTGAGGCTTTAGAAAAGAAACTTAAAGAAAATTCTGATTCTTTAGAAGGCAGGTTAAAAGATAACTTGAAAGAAAATTCTGATTCTTTAGAAAATAAACTTAAAGAAAATTCTGATTCTTTAGAAAATAAACTTAAAGAAAATTCTGAGTCTTTAGAAAATAAACTTAAAGAAAGTTTGGAGGATAAACTTAAAGAAAATTCTGATTCTTTGGAAAGTAAACTTAAAGAAAATTCTGATTCTTTGGAAAGTAAACTTAAAGAAAATTCTGATTCTTTGGAAAACAGGTTAAAAGGGAACTTGAAAGAAAATTTAAACAGTAAATTTAATTCAATGGAAAGTAAATTTAAAGAGAATTCTGAAATTTTGAAAATGACACTTGAAAGTAAAATGAATAAATTATGCGATAAAACACATGAGCTCGAAACTTCATTAGCTACTAACGCTAGTTTAATGGACGATAAATTTCGCGATGCCGATCTTCGATCCCAAAGCTTAGCTGATAGGATAGAACATGGTCTTAGGAAAGTTGGTGAAGACATGGTCAACCTGGAAGTCAGAGTGAAGAAGGAGAGTAACGAGATGGGAATTCTAGTTGTTCAGCGTTTAACGGAACAATTCAAGGAACTTGTCATGGGAGAAATAAGAGAAGGAGTGATTCATGAATTGCAAACTGAGATTAAAACCACAGTTGTCAATGAAATTAAAGACACACTCAAGCTGGAGAATCAAGAGGGAATCAAGGAGATTAGGGAATCTTTGTCATCCCACATTGAAATAATTGCCAAGGATATTCAAGCAACTCAGAAGGACATATCAGATATGACAGGGTCATTGAAAAGTCATGAGGCTGTTATGAACCAGATATCCATTGATGTTAAAGACAATTGTAAGGAGACTAAAGCAATCAAGAAGATGGCAGAAGAAAACCAGAAAGAACTTGAGGCTATGAAAACTCAAATAAAGGATGAGAAACAGTCTGATCATTTTTTGAAAATGCCGAATGTAAGGGGAAAGGAACCGATACAGATAAATCTAGGAGGAGCTAGAGAGACTGATAGACAGGATGAGGTCAGGACAGTATTTCAATCCAACCCCATAACTGTATTTAAGAATATAGAAGACAAGCCTTCTAAATTTTCAGGGCGAGATTCTGTAACACCCGTGGAATTTCTGAGAGAAGCAGGTGATTACCTGAAAGATTCTAAGATCCCTAAAGAAAGACAGATCAGGGTAATAGGGAAGTTCTTGGAAGGTCCCGCACTTTTGTGGTTTAGAGCATTTAGATCCACTCTAAATACTTTTGAAGAGTTTTCTCGTGGGTTATTGAAGAAGTTTTGGTCCCCTGAAACCCAACAGCAAGTTAGAGCAGAGTTGTATTCGAAGAGATTCTCGACGTCACAACCTACTCGATACTCTACATACTTTTCTGGACAGCTGTCTAAACTCCAACATTTAGATCCGCCAATGCCAGATAACGAGTTGATTACTGCTTTGATACGACAATTTCCAGCAGACGTCCAGAGGACTTTGATCGCTGCTGATATCTACAATATGGAACAGTTTGATGAAGTATTGCAGAAGCTGGATCATACAAACGCTCAATTCTTTCATCAGAAGGGAGTAAAGAGTAATAACGCTGTGTATGCTGTTATGGCTGACAGTTATTCTCAGACACCTCGAGAGATTCGAGAGGAGCGAGAAGAGAAATCGCCGAGGGAAGATTCCAATACAAGAGGATGGAACCAATACCGTAACAGATACAGTTACAAACCATATGCAAGACCGGATGGTGGTAATCGATACAACACTCGATGGAGAAGACCACGTGATACTCAAGGAAGGTACCAGGAAAGAAGATCCTATGGTAATAACTATAATAACAGAGGGAATGTAGATACTCGTCAGTCCAATGAAGAGTTTAACAAGGACACGAGGAAAAACTTGGAAGCGAGACACCAAGATAACTTACAATTTGTGGAGCAGAGGCCCAATGATCCAGGTCCATCGGGAACACAACAATCCCGGGGGAATGGTAAAATTAAGGATTTTGAATATTGTGGAAGTAAACAATAATGGAAGCTATGAAGTAGCTAATACACGAACTGGTAACATCGTGGGAACTTATAATGCATCGAATTTGAAGATCTATTATTCAAGAACCAGATAATTTAATGTGTAGATAGGAAAAATAAAAAAAAATTCAATTTTTATTTTTTGCTAGGTGTGGGGTGGATGTGCCCAAATCTAGGAATGGGTATTCCAAGTTTCAGACACCTAGATATCAAGGGAAAGGCTGTAGCAGCGTTTGAAAGTTCAGATATTTGAATATCGCGCTACATTGCTTCTCGAAGCCATTCGAAGGAAATTACCGATAGTTGGATGGTAAATGACGTAGCGAGTAACAGCAGAGGTGGAGACTATTTATTGATTAAATAGTTAACTATGGAGCAGAGACTTGAGACTGGGATCAGATTACTGGCACGGCCAAATAAAAGAGAATGCAATTAGTATCAAGTAAATCGGACCAGGGATTCAAGAGATATGAGGATTTTTAGATATCAGGCGATGACGCGTGACCCTGACCGTTTTTGTATAAAAGCAAGCTGGAGCAGGCTTAGTTAGCTCAATTCATCACAAGCACTTGGCGAACAAGTTGCGTCTACGCTGAGCCAAGGCACATGGTTGCCGCCTCTACGAAGAAGTACTTTTCAAATCGTGATAGTCACGAGAAGTGCTGCGCAAACGAGTTGGAACTTAGTAAGTTTCTGGTGAGGAGAATCACTGAGGTGATTGTTTTTCTACAGACATTGGTGGAAATATTTATATTTCTTAAAAGGACATATGCTAGACTTGGTCTAGAAAGTAGTATATTGTCACAGTCCAATAGTAAATTAATACTTGGATGTTTAAATCCATTTAAAGTCAGGTTTCATATTTTGTAACTATTTAACCACTTCGATCCGTCAGTACATTGAAGAATAGTCTATAACGGTGGCGTTCATTAGTCTACGCAAGGGAAACTGCAAGTTGTCTAGCGCATGGCAGATGGTGATATACAAACCATGCCCAGGGAACGATCTTCAGAACAGCCGTTAACTGCTTAGACTGTCAACGTTTTTTTCTTGTACTGATGAGATTACAGTGAGTTAAGTTACAACTGACACATTTAAGAAGAGATCGCTTAGATCTGACCCTTTTCAAACAAATTGTTATGGCTTTGTTAGAAGCACATATTAAAATGGAACTACAGTCATTTAAAACGTCGAAAGAATCGACCACTATGTCTGACTAGACGATTTGTGGGTCTACAATGGCGGCCGATACAAGGATTATACGTACTTGTCCGCTAGGGCATGTCTACGGATAAATCTGGTATAGACCAGGTTTACGACACTTCAAGAACATCAAGAAATGTAAGCCACATTTGAATTATTTTATGCCTAGCTAATTGGAACAAACTATTTTTCTGCAGATGACCAACACATTTTTTTCGTCATATTTAAAGCTTGTAATGATTTACGCAAGACTAGTTAGAGTTATTCTGAGCATTTTCAGCACTCAGAACAGTTTAGGATCGATGACCGAGCATTTTGAGCATTTATTTGAATTTTTCATATTTTTGGGAAATCACGGTAATCAGCCGATGTAACTGTAAAAGTTAAATTTATTTTTGTTGAGGAATGGATATTTTTTCCATATTCGAAGGTTCGAACATGTGGATTCTCACATAATGAGATGATAATTAAACATATTTGAAATAATAATAATAATAATAATCCACTAATAATAATAATAATAATTTTCATATTTTTTCTAAATAATTCTTGGATATTATATTTTATAATAATCATATGTATTGAGAAAGAGCCTATGAAGTAGTTGAAACATTTCTAGTTTGGAACAGGAGATTTTACGAAGGAGAGTGGTTAGCGCAAGCCCGCATTCAACCTACATTTCAGTTCTGGTTGAACAGTTGATATTTGCAATGAGCAAAGTATATGTTTCATATAACACGGAGAGGCATGAAACGGAAAGCAATTGATATTTGTATCAAATAGGATTTTTGTATTTATATAAAATCATGACGTAAATACACTTCGAAAGTGAAATGAAGCTTTTCATAAGTATGGTAAATTCACGGGTTGAACTGAATGGTAAAATAAAATAAACTTGTAAGTTTATTAATCTTCCAGTGTTGATAACAAGCAGAGGCTTGATTTATTGTATAAATTTTGGGAAGATAATTTATGTGTGTGGAGTAGTTGAAATGCCATTCCCAGGTGCGCATGTTAAGTCGCAGGAATGAAGGTTTTTTCGAGCATCAATCAAATAGCAGGTTCGATGGCTCAGGTTTATAGGAGGAGTATTGGAGCCACACATTTCGTCGTATGAATAACCCGAAGGTTATTTCTTTGAAACCATCAGTTCTTATTTCAACCTTGTTTACGAATTCCATTTAGAATTTGATTTTGCTAGAACCCGGATTTGTCATGATAGTAGTTTATTCTTCTTCAGAGGAAGACCTTTGCCGTTGTTGTTGTTGTTGTTATAATATTGTGTTCTTACACAAATAGTAGAATGGGCCACTGCCAATTTAAAAATAATTCTTTAACCACGAATAATTTGAAGGATATTTTCAATCCTAGTGCCATGAACCAAATGAATTCATTATAAGACTACGATTCTAATTTCCGCATTCTGTCGAAGAATTGCAAGTTGTGAAAGTTGCTAGAAATGGCCATAAATATAAACATTTTTTTCATAATAATTCCAAGTGGAAAATCTAATAGTTGAATGGTTCAACCATTTATTGATCAAGTTAATGATTTAGAAATCATATGTTTTGTTTGGAACTTGAAGTTCATAATCGAGTCACTTCTCGAATGTTTAATGTCAGAAGAACAATTAATTGTTGTTGTGCTTCGCACAGTTCTTCGATGCTATGCTCAATGGTCAAATACTTTTCAGATGTTGTTAATATGTGTTAATAATTTGTGTTGCTACGATGATAATAATAGTTTCAACGATATATTTTGGAAAACTGGAAAACAAATGAAAGTCTAAGAAATTCTATAAACATTTATTCTACGAGTGTTAATATCATGTAAATAGTCAAACAGTGATCAACGTTATTTCCAGTATGAACAATTAATTTTGAGCTGGAATAATATTAATAATTTTGGAACACAGTCCACAGGACTAACAATCGGACTTGTGTTTTCAAATAGATTGTCAGATGTGTTTGGAAGATTCTGTATATTGTGTGTAAATAAGAGTGTGGATCGCCACACGTGGATGATGCTGCTTTAAGCATTATTCTTGCAGTCAGATTTTAACTTTAAATAAACTGAGATAATTTTACCAGATGTGTTTCACCCAATTAAATCTCCTTCTATCCTTATTGTTGCATTGAGCCAAAAATCAGCAAAGCATTTTTATAAATTTGATGTCGTTTTTGCGATTTGCTTTAACCCATCTGGCGCTCCGGGATATTTTGATTCTCGTGCTGACTGATTATTGGTAAAATGCATATGTGGTCGTGCGGACTCCGGTCTAAACGGGCACAGTACACTCATGTGTTAGACAGTCTTTTTTTTTTGCTAAAGGCCCTCTATATTCCCCACACAAGGCTATACATGTTAGTTCTAAACACTTAGTGGTTAATTGTATAATAAATTTAAATACACAGCATATACGAGCACGTTTTCACTCGGTAAAACTTGACCAAATAGTCAAATGCGACACGCAAAGTATGTTGCCGCTATCTAGCGGAGACTATGAGAACTACTTGAACGACCAGCATGCTACCTAGCGCTCCATTTCAACACTCGCTCACTGAACGACCAGCTTGCTATCTAGCGGTCGATAGCAATACTCACTCAACTACCAGCCTGCTACCTATCGGTCAATATAACAACTCACTCAACTACCAGCATGCTACATGGCTTTTTTGTCAGTTTTTTGTTGGCTTTTGTATTAGCTCTTACATATTTGCTCTTGCTTGTTGGGGCTTATTTGGTCTTGGAAAGTATGTCAGTCCTTTTTATGGCTGCATAATGCTTACAGCCATGTTTGTAAGCAGCAACAACAACAACAACACACAAAATTTCAAACAAAAAAAAACAAAGTACTCTAAGGTTTATCAATGACTCTCAACTCTTACACTTACCTCTATCCCATGCCTAGTCAAAAAAGTAGTGTATTTTTAAAATTTTTCAAAAAATTATTTGGAAAGTAGGCTATATCATTTAATTAAAAATCCTGAAAAGACATATGTTAACTCCAACACCTACTTCTATACCACTCTCAGTCCAAAAATAGTGTATTTTTCAAATTTTCCAAAACATATTTCCAAAATGGGTTATATTTCCAAAGTTAAAAAGTTTACAAAAATGTTTGTTTGACATAAATGAATGGCCATTGCCTCCTCTACCACCGAACCAAGTCCCAGGTCTCTAGGACAAAAAATAAAATTTTTAAAATTGGGTTTTATTTCCAAAATTAGGAATTTTACAAAGACATTTGTCTGACGTAAATCAATGGTCATTATCCCCTCTAACCCCACACTAAGTCTCATGTCTCTAGGACAACAAAAATAAAATTTTGAAAGTGGGCTATATTTCCAAAATTTGGAATTTTACATACAAGTTTGTCTGACGTAAATCAATGGTCCTTACCCCCTCTACCCCCATACTAAGTCTCATGTCTCTAGGACAACAAAAATAAAATTTTGAAAATAGGTCACGATTTTGGAAACTAGGAATTCTACAAAAATAGTTTGTTTGACATAAATGAAAGGTCCCTACGCCCTCTACCTGTAAACCAAGTTCCAGGTCTGTATGACAAAAATGAAAAAAGTTCAATTGGGAAAGTAGGCGATTTTTATCAAACCAAACATTCTAAAAGTGTTCTATGGGCTTAAAACAATGACCCCTATGTTCTTTATTTTTTATAATAAAACGTTTTTATTTTTAACATTTTTTTGAAAAAAGTTCAATTTTGAATTTTATATTTTGGAAACTAAAGAGTTCACAAAAAATATTGTTTGACATAAATGAATGGCCCTGACCCCATCTACCACCAAAATAAATTTCAAATCGCTAGGACAAAAAATAACAGTTGTGGAGTAGTGATGGTTCTAACGTACCCGGTGGCGCTCGGCTACGCTGATTTTGTGTATATCTTTGCGAACCCATGATCGAGTGAGCGTCAGCCTGAATAATTTGATATGTTGCATGTCTAATTCCGATCATGGGTTCGCGAGATATCCACTTATTAACATGGACGCCGCCCGAGCAACGCCGGGTGCGTTTGAACCATAACTACTCCATTACTGTTATTTTTTGTCCTAGCGATTTGAAATTTATTTTGGTGGTAGATGGGGTCAGGGCCATTCATTTATGTCAAACAACATTTTTTGTAAACTCTTTAGTTTCCAAAATATAAGAATTTCAAAATTGAACTTTTTTCAAAAAAATGTTAAAAATAAAAACGTTTTATTATAAAAAATAAAGAACATGGGGGTCATTGTTTTAAGCCCATAGAACACTTTTTAGAATGTTTGGTTTGATGAAAAATCACCTACTTTCCCAATTGAACTTTTTTTCATTTTTGTCATACAGACCTGGAACTTGGTTTACAGGTAGAGGGCGTAGGGACCTTTCATTTATGTCAAACAAACTATTTTTGTAGAATTCCTAGTTTCCAAAATAGTGACCTATTTTTAAAATTTTATTTTTGTTGTCCTAGAGACATGAGACTTAGTATGGGGGTAGAGGGGGTAAGGACCATTGATTTACGTCAGACAAACTTGTATGTAAAATTCCAAATTTTGGAAATATAGCCCACTTTCAAAATTTTATTTTTGTTGTCCTAGAGACATGAGACTTAGTGTGGGGTAGAGGGGGTAATGACCATTGATTTACGTCAGACAAATGTGTTTGTAAAATTCCTAATTTTGGAAATAAAACCCAATTTTAAAAATTTTATTCTTTTGTCCTAGAGACCTGGGACTTGGTTCGGTGGTAGAGGAGGCAAAGGCCATTCATTTATGTCAAACAAACATTTTTGTAAACTTTTTAACTTTGGAAATATAACCCATTTTGGAAATATGTTTTGGACAATTTGAAAAATACACTATTTTTGGACTGAGAGTGGTATAGAAGTAGGTGTTGGAGTTAACATATGTCTTTTCAGGATTTTTAGTTTAATGATATAGCCTACTTTCCAAATAATTTTTTGAAAAATTTTAAAAATACACTACTTTTTTGACTAGGCATGGGATAGAGGTAAGTGTAAGAGTTGAGAGTCATTGATAAACCTTAGAGTACTTTTTTTTTTAAATTTTGTGTGTTGTTGTTGTTGCTGCTGCTTACAAACATGGCTGTAAGCATTATGCAGCCATAAAAAGGACTGACATACTTTCCAAGACCAAATAAGCCCCAACAAGCAAGAGCAAATATGTAAGAGCTAATACAAAAGCCAACAAAAGCCATCAAAAAAGCCAACAAAAGCCAACAAAAGCCAACAAAAAAGCCAACAAACAACTGACAAAAAAAAGCCATGTAGCATGCTGGTAGTTGAGTGAGTTGTTATATTGACGGATAGGTAGCAGGCTGGTAGTTGAGTGAGTATTGCTATCGACCGCTAGATAGCATGCTGGTCGTTCAGTGAGCGAGTGTTGAAATGGAGCGCTAGGTAGCATGCTGGTCGTTCAAGTAGTTCTCATAGTTTCCGCTAGATAGCGGCAACATACTTTGTGTGTCGCATTTGACTATTTGGTAAAGTTTTACCGAGTGAAAACGTGCTCGTATATGCTGTGTATTTAAATTTATTATACAATTAACCACTAAGTGTTTAGAACTAACATGTATAGCCTTGTGTAGGGAATATAGAGGGCCTTTAGCAAAAAAAAAAGACTGTCTAACACATGAGTGTACAGCATTTTGATATGCAGTAAGTACCTGATAACTTTGAGTATGGTGTAAGAATATTTTCAGTTGACTACTACCTGTCGCAGTGTTTACATTGTGAAAGACCGTTGAAACAACCAGTCTTTAGCTTTGTCATAAGCAGTGAGCAGCTGTTACCCTTAACTTGGGGTATATTAGAGGACCCTTAGCAAGAATATCATCAGTTGACTACCACCACTTACTGTGACCACATCGTGAAAGATTGACAAAACAACTATTGTACAGCCTTGTACTACACAGTAAGTAGCTGTTGGTCTTGACTATTGTATATTAGAGAACCCTTAGCAAGTATACAGGGTGTTACAAAAAGGTACGGCCAAACTTTCAGGAAACATTCCTCACACACAAAGAAAGAAAATATGATATGTGGATATGTGTCCGGAAACGTTTAATTTCCATGTTAGAGCTCATTTTATTACTTCTCTTCAAATCACATTAATCATGGAATGGAAACACACAGCAACAGAACGTACCAGCGTGACTTCAAACACTTTGTTACAGGAAATGTTCAAAATGTCCTCCGTTAGCGAGGATACATGCATCCACCCTCCATCGCATAGAATCCCTGATGCGCTGATGCAGCCCTGGAGAATGGCGTATTGTATCACAGCCGTCCACAATACGAGCACGAAGAGTCTCTACATTTGGTACCGGGGTTGCGTAGACAAGAGCTTTCAAATGCCCCCATAAATGAAAGTCAAGAGGGTTGAGGTCAGGAGAGCGTGGAGGCCTTGGAATTGGTCCGCCTCTACCAATCCATCGGTCACCGAATCTGTTGTTGAGAAGCGTACGAACACTTCGACTGAAATGTGCAGGAGCTCCATCGTGCATGAACCACATGTTGTGTCGTACTTGTAAAGGCACATGTTCTAGCAGCACAGGTAGAGTATCCCGTATGAAATCATGATAACGTGCTCCATTGAGCGTAGGTGGAAGAACATGGGGCCCAATCAAGACATCACCAACAATTCCTGCCCAAACGTTCACAGAAAATCTGTGTTGATGACGTGATTGCACAATTGCGTGCGGATTCTCGTCAGCCCACACATGTTGATTGTGAAAATTTACAATTTGATCACGTTGGAATGACGCCTCATCCGTAAACAGAACATTTGCACTGAAATGAGGATTGACACATTGTTGGATGAACCATTCGCAGAAGTGTACCCGTGGAGGCCAATCAGCTGCTGATAGTGCCTGCACACGCTGTACATGGTACGGGAACAACAGGTTCTCCCGTAGCACTCTCCATACAGTGACGTGGTCAACGTTACCTTGTACAGCAGCAACTTCTCTGACGCTGACATGAGGATTATCGTCAACTGCACGAAGAATTGCCTCGTCCATTGCAGGTGTCATCGTCGTTCTAGGTCTTCCCCAGTCGCGAGTCATATGCTGGAATGTTCCGTGCTCCCTAAGACGCCGATCAATTGCTTCGAACGTCTTCCTGTCGGGCCACCTTCGTTCTGGAAATCTGTCTCGATACAAACGTACCGCGCCACGGCTATTGCCTCGTGCTAATCCATACATCAAATGGGCATCTGCCAACTCCGCATTTGTAAACATTGCACTGACTGCAAAACCACGTTCGTGATGAAGACTAACCAGTTGATGCTACGTACTTTTGTGCTTGATGCTCGTACTGTAGAGCAATGAGTCGCATGTCAACACAAGCACTGACGTCAACATTACCTTCCTTCAAATGGGCCAACTGGCGGTGAATCGAGGAAGTACAGTACATACTAACGAAACTAAAATGAACTCTAACATTACGTCAACATTACCTTCCTTCAAATGGGCCAACTGGCGGTGAATCGAGGAAGTACAGTACATACTAACAAAACTAAAATGAGCTCTAACATGGAAATTAGGCGTTTCCGGACACATGCCCACATAACATATTTTATTTCTTTGTGTGTGAGGAATGTTTCCTGAAAGTTTGGCCGCACCTTTTTGTAACACCCTGTATAATCAGTTGACTACTACTTGTTACAGTGTTCACATCGTGAAAGACCGTCTCGCTGTCAAGTCTACAGCCTTGTCATACGCTGTAAAGAGCTGGTGGTCTAGACTAGGGGTATATTAGAGGACCCTTAACAAGAATATCACCAGTTGACTACTACCTCTCATGGTGTTCACATCGTGAAAGACCGTCTCACCGACTAACCTCTAGCCCTGTGATACGCAGTAAGAAGCTGTTTGCAGAAATCAACATTCATAATGGAAGAACCCATTCCTAGCTATATGTGTAAAGAGTGTGGAAAAACTTTTCTTCGAGACTATCATAGGAAGTGACATGAAGTATCGTGTGGTGAATTTCATGAGTGCAAGACCTGTGGTAGTACATTCAACAATGTGTACAATGGACGTCGTCATGAAGAATGTTGTAATGTTGTGTCGGCAGCTAAAAGACAAAAAGCAGAGCCTACAAAACATTACCTACTGTCATTGGTCCCTGACAAAAATCGACTTATTGAATATGAGACATCTTTTGAAGGTCGTCTTAAATCCTATTTAATTCGTTGCGATACGTGCAAGGATTTAAATTCATACCTTAAAGAGTCCAAACAGCAAATAATACAAGCTATGCAGAAAGAACTAGCAATGCACAAGTCGATAAAAGTAAATCTTGTGGCTGAATGTAGATTCATTCATACATCTACCAATGAAATTACAGATCGTGCTTTTAAAACACGAAATCAGGCCCTATTTTTGGAAACAGACTTGAGTAGTTTCTTGGAAACACAATTTACAAAGTTAACTACGGAAATGGAAGAATCTGAGCTAAAAGGCAGTAATTGGGCTTTGTTAGCAGTGGAAGGAGTACGATTGAAAATAAATAAGTACAATCCCTAGCGTGGCAGCACATATATTCCATTACCAGCCGCTATAAAAGCAAGAAAAGCCTGCATTAATCCTGAAAATTTGAATGATGAGAAGTGTTTTATGTTTTCCATTTTAGCAAAACTGGTTAAAAAGAATGCTCAACGCATTAGTAAATACAAGGACCTGGACAACAAGTATGATTTTTCTGTAATATCGTTTCCTACATCGCTAGCTGACATTCCCAAATTTGAAAAAGCCAACGATATATCCATTAATGTATTTGGATTGGAACAAGACAATAAACTGTTCCCTCTAAAGGTTGTGGATCAAGAGCTGCAAGACCATCGCGACCTCCTTATGCTAAGTTCTTCATCCGGCCAGAACCACTACGTCTTTATCAAAGATTTTGATAAACTAGTAAGACATCAGATTACCCACCATGAACATATGATATATACGTGTAAACGATGTTTTACTCACTTTGATAATCAATATGGTCAACAAGGAATGGAAAAATTGAAAGAACATAGAGCTTTGTGTCTCCAGCATTACATTGCTAGGGTTGAAATGCCTATTAAAACACCATTGTCAAATTCTTAAATGTTGAAAAAATGCTGAGAATACCTTACGTTATCTATGCAGATTTTGAAAGTATACTGTTACCCTATCAATCATGTCTACCTAATCCTGAGGCAAGTTATACAGTGCCATATCAGAGTCATGTTCCTATGAGCTTTGGTTTATACATTAAACCCTCACCTGCTGTGGAACACATAAAGACAAACCTTCCAAACCAACCTGTTATTTATCGTGGGACTGACGCTGCAGAAAAGTTTATGGATTGTTGGATCTCAATAGCTAATGAAATCGATCGCCTTTAGAGTTTAAATGTTCCAAAGGCCTTAACTCAGGATCAAGAAGCAGAGTTCCAATGTTCTGAAACCTGTTATTTGTGTCAAAAACCATTTACCAAAGAGGGCTGGAAAGTCCGAGACCACTGCCATATTACAGGGGAATACCGTGGAAGTGCTCACAATAACTGTAATTTGAGGTGTAAAACACGTAACCCCGTTCCTGTGTTTCTACATAATATGAGTGGCTACGACGCAAATTTCATTGTAAAGCAATTAGGATGTACTACTGAGAGAGTGGATGTTATTCCTAACTCTAAAGAAAAGTACATTTCCTTCACCAAACATGTGGGAAATGTTAAGCTTCGATTTGTTGATACGTTTCGGTTAATGCCAAGTAGTTTGGAACACATAGTTACCAACTTAACATCATACCCTGAAACAGACAAGTACTTTGGAAAAGAAAATGCAATGCTCATGACTCGTAAAGGGGTATTTTGTTATGATTACATTGACTCATGGGAAAAGTTAAGTGAAACGTGTTTACCTCCAAAAGAGGCATTCTTTAACAAATTAAGTCAAGAAAATGTTAGTCAAGGAGACTATGAACATGCCAAAAATGTCTGGAAACAGTTCAACATTAAAACTCTAGGGGAATATAGTGACCTCTACCTAACTTCAGATGTACTCCTTCTTGCAGACAGCTTTGAAACGTTTAGAAACAAAACAGTAGAAAAACACCGAGTGGATGCTGCACACTTTTTTACTTCGCCTGGTTTAAGTTTCGAGGCAATGCTCCTTTACACAGGAATTGAACTGGAATTGCTACAGGATTACGATTAGATTCTTCTAATCGAGTCTGGAATACGTGGAGGCATATGCCAAGTGTCTCATCGGTATGCTGAAGCTAACAATAAATACATGGAAACCTATGATTCTGAGAAACCATCGCAGTTTATTACCTACGATGATGCCAACAACCAATACGGGTGGGCTATGTGCCACTCCCTTCCTTATGGTGGATTTCAGTGGGTTTCTCCAGATACTGTTGATCTAGAAAAACTAAAGGAAGACGATCCTGTGGGATACATTCTAGACGTTGATGTTGATTACCCATCTGACCTTCATGATCTACACAACGATTTACCTTTCCTACCAGAGTGTACACAACCTAAGGATTCGTCTCTGAAGAAACTAATTCCTCATCTTGGAAATCGAAGGCGATATGTTGTTCACTACATGGCATTAAAACAGGCTTTAGAGCATGGAATAAAATTGAAAAAAATTCATCGTGTGTTAAAGTTTAAGCAAAGACCTTGGTTAAAGGCCTACGTTGATTTTAATAACGACCTTAGAAAACAAGCCAAAAATGATTTTGAGAAAAATCTGTACAAATTATTCAACATTGTCATTTTTGGAAAAACAATGGAAAATATCCGTAAAAGAATAGACATACGTCTTGTGACTGACAGCAAAAAGGCAGAAAAGCTAATAGCAAATCCGACATTTATTGACAGAACAATTTATGGTCCTAACCTAGCTGCTTTCCACATGGCTAAACGTAACATTGTATTCAATAAGCCTATATATATTGGAATGTGTATACTGGATATTTCAAAAACTCTCATGTATTCCCACCACTATGATGTCCTGCTACCCTATTATGGAATGAACAATCTTAAACTCATGTATATGGATACCGACTCGTTCATTTATTTGGTTAACACCCAAGGTGTATATCAAGACAAGTTGGATTTCCTAGAACACCTGGACACATCAGATTATCCTACTAATCACATATGTTACTCTACATCAAACAAGAAAACGTTGGGGAAATTTAAAGACGAGGCTTGTGGACAAATTATAAAAGCATTTGTTGGACTTAGAGCTAAAATGTACGCTTTTGACATAAATGGTAAAGAAATCAAAAAGATTAACGTTATTAACAGAGGTGTTGTCAAAAATTGTATAAGCTTTCAAGATTATAAGGATTGTGTCATGAAAAACAATGTAAAAAGAATACCCATGAACATTATCGCTTCTAAACAACATGACATATCATCTATAAGACTAAACAAAATTGCTTTGTGTCCTGGTGATGATAAAATACTATTTGATGCTAATGGTATAGGTACACATGCCTATGGTCATTACTCAATCATTGACCATGCTTAAAGAGTTAAGTTTTGAATATCAAAATCCTCGGCATGCATCTAGCAAATACATAAAACAAAGCAATTTAAAAAATTAAAACAATAGCACTACAAAAATAGAAAAACACAAAAAGAAAAATTATATTCATACTCAAAAATAAATAAAAATAGAAAACAAAATAAAAACAACTGAACAATTTTTAACAAAAAATGTATTATGTGTAAATAGTGTACATGTATTTAAAATAAAAAATATTGTATGTACACTGCTTGTACATTTTTAATTACTACCCACATCTCTCCACTCCTAATGCAAAACATGTAAAACACAAATTGGAAAATCCATGTTTCCATATTGACAAAATAGAAAAAACAATAAACTGAAATTTTAAAAACTGTAAATGGGAATTTGGTAAATTGACAAATGTGTAAACAACAAATTGGAAAATCCATGTTTCTATAACATGAAATTGAAGAACTTTAAACTGACATTTTAAAAACTGTAAATGGGAAATTGTGAAATTGATAAATGTGTAAACAACAAAATGCAAAATCCATGTTTCCATATTATGAAATTGGAAAAACTTAAAACTGACATTAAAAAAACAGAATGTGGGAAATTGGAAAATTGACAAATGTGTAAACAACAAAATGAAAAAAAAAACGGTTGGGGTAGTGATCATGTTGTAGAGTAGCCTATAAGACTAGCATAAGGCTAGTTGCATGTGCTCTTATATACTTTGTGTATGTGCATTAGCCTTTGGATTAGCTTAAGTTAGGTTTGGTAAAGTTAGCTTGTGTAAGGTTAGGTATGTGACCTTGTAGTTTACTCTTTTCTTAAAATATAAAATCTAAAATCAAAAAATCTTAAATTTAAAATGTAAAATCTAAAAAATGTAAAATGATATAATAAAAAATCTAGAATGTTAAAATGTAAAATCTTAAATCCTTAAATGAGGTTTCTGTGGGTTAGGTTAGGTTAGGTTAGGTTAGGTTTGGTTAAAACTAAGTTTATTATTTGTGCACTCACTTTTTTGCTCACAATTTTTGCCCTCACTTTTTTTTGCTCGCACTTTTAAGTTAGGTTAGGTTAGGTTAAGTTAGGTTAGGTTAGGTTATAACTTAGTTTATTATGTGTGCTCTCACATTTGCTCTCATATTTGGTCTGACTTTGAAGTTAGTTTAGGTTAGGTCAGGTGAAGTTAGGTTAGGTGAAGTTAGGTTAGGTTAGGTTAAGTTAGGTTAGGTTAGGCTAGGTTAGGTTAGGTTAGGCTAGGTTAGGTTAGGTTAGGTGAAGTTAGGATAGGTGAAGTTAGGTTCGGTTAGGTTAGGTTGAGTTAGGTTAGGTTAGGTTAGGTTAAATGAAGTTGGGTTAGGCTGAATGGCAGAGATATGAATTAAACCCGCCTTTTGTCACTTTTGCCTCACAAGACTGAGTGTGCCCCGTTCCACTCGTAAGACCAAAATTAAATTTCTTGGCTGAGCCAGGAATCGAACCTGGGCCTCCGTGGTGACCTTCAAGATTACTAGCCGCTACACCACGAGGTGGAAAATATAAGGCTGGTCTTGATTGTACATGATCAATCAATAATTACCTAATAATAATAATAATAATAATAATAATAATAATAATAATAAATATTCCATTTGACAACTACATGGCCGACCTCTCCCTGTGATGTCATTGACGGTCTCAGGGCGTGGCGGCCATATTGCCCATTAGCCCCTCTGCCAGCTCTGTCTGTCCCCTCCATAAGAATAACATAGGACTAGTTGCGCGCGGCGGCCATCTTGTCCATTAGTCCCTGTGCCAGAACCGCCTTATATTACCTACTAACGTGTACCTTAAAAAAACAGGAAGAGGCAATCCACCAGACGTCATGTACTCCCCCTCGTTGTTGTTGTTGTTTGAGTCTTCAATCTTTTGACTTGTTTGATGCAGTTCTCCATGCCGCCCTGTCCTGTGCTAATCGTTTCATCTCTACATATCTCCCACACCCTACTCCCCTTCATCATTTATGTATGACTTCGCCGAGAACCTGCTGCTCATCCACGCCATCAGCGGGTGTGACACAACGTCAAACATTTATGGGTTCGGTAAAACCAAATTTTGTTCCCTGTTCCGGAGGAATCCATTATTGTTGGAGATAAGTGATGTCTTCATGGACCCAGAAGCCACATTACAGGACATCTCCAAAGCAGGAGAGCAAATATTGGTCGTCCTCTATGGTGGGGAAATCGACCAATCACTTTCTGACCTCCGACACACAAAATTTGTTGCCACCACGACAAACTTGAACCTGGAAAAGCTGCCCCAACCTCCGATGCAGCGCGATACCACTCCTTGAGAGTATACTACCAAGTGATGTCCTGGACGAGCAGGAAGAAAGACCCGACCATCTTTGGCTGGACAAGAGAAAACAGGGGCTTGATTCTGACAACAACCACCAGAGATGCTGCTCCTCGTACCCTGCTGAAGACGGTATCATGCAGGTGTGTCACCGGCTGTTCCACAGCATGTGGATGCAGAAAAGCCGGTCTGCATTGCTCCACTTTCTGCAAATTCTGCTGCGGCGGAAAGTCTTGCGACAACCGTCCCTTGATAGCCGCTGACGAGGAAGAGGAAAACATCGACGACCCGTCCATACCATTCGACGAAGACCCTGCCGAAGACTCAGCCCTCCCGACCCCCCTTGCGAAACGTCTCCAGTTACTGTAGCAACCCCCACCCCCTTCTATTTTAAAGTTTTCATTTTAGTGTGTTCATTATTCCCTAATAATTAATATGTAAATAATTAATATATAAAACGCATTGTATTCTAATCTATATTTTCTATATAGGCAACATACTCACTTTTTAAATGAATGTGTAACGAAATTGTTCTCTCCCATCTATTCATATTTATACAAAAAATGGTTTACATATGATTAAGATGCACTGCTGTGTTCAGAAAATGGTTGTAATATAATGAAAACGAAAAACTTTCACCAACACGGCGCTCCAGGGCTGAATCACAAAAACGCATTTCCTCTAGTTTTCTTAAATTTACCCCCACTCCTACCCATTGCACGTAATTATTTTTTTGATACATAAGTTTCAAAGGAAATTAAATTCTCTACAACTTTCATTAAATAAACGTTTCGCTGAGATGAAGTCTTCCCCCTGTTTTTGCGATGGAGAGTGGAGCGAAAGTGAAGATTATGCCAAATCGCCAATTTTCGCCTTCTCGTATCTCGATTACGCTAGGTCCTACAATAAAAACTTTCACATCAAAGTTGTTGAAAATTTAGTAATCTACACTTTCTTATTTAGACATATCTTCAAACAAATGAACTGGGAATGAGCTAGAGGCCAAAAACTGAAGAAAGTGCCGATTTCTGACAGTTATTTCAAGATGGCGGACGAAGCAAGGGGGTGGGGATGACGGAAACTTGGATTAATAACTAACTAATGGTTCTAAACAACATCAAAAAATAAAAAACGATCCCGCATCTGATGTAAGGTGAATTTCGTCTATTGACTGGACTACATGGGGCGCGCACTGGTCGGTGGGTTGGTGGGTTCCGGGTCTCGAGCGCGGTTTGTGGTGGAAGCCGGTGGAAACCATGCACCGCTGGTCTATTTCTTTAACTTCTCATCTGACAGTGTCTGTGATATTATGATGTATTTATTTCAAATGCACTTTCGTGCGCAATTATACTATTAATTAATTATTATTATTTTGTGTATGTTATGTTTTGTTATTTCAATGTTACATACTTAACTGAGGTAATTAATAAAATTTCAACCTCTCCTTGTTTTAAGTGGGAGGAAATGTCATTTATCTTACTCATATATTTACTCTATGTAATTATTGCTAAAACCACCACCATGTGCGTCACGCTTCTTGGCGTTCTAAAAACCAAATCAGTTGTTGGGTTGCATATTTCTAACAACAACATACTTACATAGTTACTATTTGGCCTTACAAAATACCGTACCTACTCGACCACTAACTAACCAGTCTTCAAACTCGTCTGTGAGCTGCCATAGGCTACTGCATGACTCGAAGTACTAACCTGATCTTTTGCACATTATTTGCTTATTTAATAATGTAATCTTATTTTACACAAATTGTGCGCTTAACAAGAATCGGGCTATAGGCTTTATATTATTGGAGGCTAAAAAACCATCAAGTCACAAAACAATGTGTTTCCGCGTTCCGGTCACTTTAAATTCCGTGACCTTCTTTTTCTCCGAGTGGAGGTTGACGATCCACATAACTAGCTGTGACATTCGTATCCCAACCTCCATACGGTGTGCATCTGTGCAGTGAGTGGTATCGGGTGTAGGGTACGTGCTTTGAGTGTCGTGTGGACTTCGGGTTTGTGACCTGTTATTTGTTTAGTGTGTTAGGTCCCGTTAGTGTTTAATCAGGTTAGTACCCCCGCCTTAATAGGGGATAACTATTCGACATGTCGTCCGAAAGTGACGGTAGTCAGATGGGGCGACCACCGGACGAATTTGAACACGTGGAATACGAGGGCGTAGCGTCTGTTGAAAGTATGCTTGTAGTGTCGGAGGTTGAGGTAGCATCAACTCCATCAACTGCCAACGCCGAAACATCTCCAATTCTTGCTAAGCGACAGCCAGTGTCAAATGACAATCGATATTATGAACATCACACAGGACCGTACACGGTGTTTGTGCAAGGTGAAGGTGATCAACATATTGGCAATTTACATCCGATGGCATTAGGAAAGCTTTTTTTCGAAAATAAGACCGTAGGTATAAAGAATATTCAACGCAAAGGCCGTAATCGTGTTCAGGTACAATTTAACAAGGCCGTAGAAGCTAACTCCTTCTTACAAAATCCCTTATTGCCAGCAAAGCACCTGGTTGCATTTGTCCCGTCCGCTAACGTCCAACGTGTTGGGCTAATTAGGGGCGTGGACACATCCTTAACGCACGATGAAATCCTAAAATATATTGATTCGCCTGTACCAATTGTGAGAGTCCAGCGTTTTTTCCGGAAAAAGATGATCAACGACAAGTTAGAATCCCTTCCTACAGGAACAGTGAAAATTTTCTTTAAAACACAAAGACTACCTGATTATGTATCTATTTTTAATGTGCTCTTAGAGGTAACATTATTCATATTTTCCCCCATTAGATGTTTGAACTGTCAACGATTCGGGCATGTAAAACTACACTGCCGGGCTCGCGCCCCAATTTGCGGTAACTGTGCGCAAGGACACTCTACGGAAACCTGTAAGGAGACCCTGTTTAAATGTGCTAATTGTGGTGATAATCATCCGGCAGGCGCCGCACGCTGCCCCGAATTGGAGAAACAAAAGTCCATAAAACGTCAAATGTGTACCGAAAATAAATCGTACCACGAAGTTATTACGGCTAACTACAATGTACCGTTTAATCCTCTTACCCTCCCACAGCAATTTCCAACCTTAGAACAGTCTCATAATACGCGTCGAGAGGATCCGCCGAGAAAACGAAAATATACAGAACTAGTGTCCCCAAAGCCGAAAGTGGTGAATCCCATAGGTTACGACCGCCGGGCCTATCTCGAGATTCTGAAGCAACCATCTGGAAGTGGTGTAGGGGTGGCTATGCAACCCGCCACAATGGGTGAGGAAATTTTGAAGAAACCGTGTTCTCAAACACCCGGCACTTCACGAGACCCGTCCCATGACATCATTGAAGATTTCCTGAAATTACAAGAATTATTAGGACACAATGCTCAATGGAGCTTTTATGTGAAACAATTATTAGACAAAATAGTTCCGTTACTTCCCAATCCTCCTAACACAAAAAATATTACCCTAGTAAGTAGTAGCCCTACAGTGGCCTAATTTCGATAAGTGCTACATGTTACTACTCCAGTGGAATTGCCGGAGTATTTTAAATAAGAAGCATGAATTATTACTGTTAATACAGGAGTATGACCCAGATATCATATTCCTACAGGAAACATGGCTTCGTGCCTCGTATAGATTCTCGATTCCCAACTACCTGGTCGAACGTCAGGATGGTCCAGGATATCGTGGCATAATGACGCTATTCAAAACGACCTTACGATACACTTCAATCCCTACTCAGTTCTATATTCCTCATACTCATCATCACACATTCCTTGTACAAGATCTACATGTAAGTCATATTTATTGTCCCCCGGGTATACAAGGTTCCCGTCGGCAATGGCAGGCATATTTCCGGTTCATAAAACAATTTCCGAAACATATTACCGTGGGGGATTTTAATGCACATCACGCCTTGTGGGGCAGTGGTCGCATTAATCCAAAAGGACGTCACATCGCTGCAGTTATTCAGGATTTACACCTACATCTCTTAAATGATGGATCACCCACGCGCATTACCCCACCAAATAGTCCCAAAAGTGCGGTGGATTTAAGTGTCACTACCCTAGACTTATCTCATAAGATGACATGGAAGACCGTGCAGGATACGCATCAAAGCGATCATTATCCAATTATAATCGACTATGATGTCTCGCGTACCCGACATATCCCAAAAAAGTCTTCAAGGTTAAGCGAAATTTACGAATTTTTGATTATGAGTTGTTCTCCCGATTTTTAGAGGATATACTTTCACAGAATACACAGGGGCTCAGTAACAGTTATGCCTTTTTATTAGAGAATATCCGCGCCTATCTTAATATATATCACCCTTTAATTCCAACGACAGGTCCTCCAAATAATCGGGGCGCCTTACCCTCATGGTGGGATCTCTCTCTCTCTTAAGTTAACAGCCCTGGGGCTGGTTTGCAGCAACTCGCCAATCTTCTCTATTCTCCGCCATCCTCTTCAATTCACGATATGATTTTGTGTTCGTGTCTGTCATTAACTGTGTGATGTATGCAAGTGGTGGTCTTCCTCTAGTGTTTTTCCCTTCTAACATCCCTTCGATGACTCTTGCTGGCAGGCTATTATGTCTGAGAATATGTCCCAACATATTTGCTCTTCTTGTTTTCAGGGTCTTCATAAAGCTTCTACTTTCTCCTGCTCTTCTGAAAACCTCTTCATTTGTCATATGTTGTATCCAACTGATCTTAAGCATTCTTCTCCAGCACCAAGCCTCAAAAGTCATCAACTTCCTCTCTTCTGACTTCCCTACTGTCCAGGTCTCACTACCATACAAAGCCACACTCCACACGCATGTCTTCAACAGTCTTTTTCTTATTTTTAGGTCTATACTTCTGGATGTGAAGAGATTCTTCTTTCTATAAAAGGCGTTCTTTGCCTGAATAATTCTACTCCAAATTTCTCGTTTGCTGGTTCCATCATACGTTATCAAGCTTCCCAGATACTTATATTCCTTCACATGTTGTATTCTATCATTCTCGATATAAATTGCTGGTGCTCTTCTATGATCTTCTTGGTTCCGACTGCATACGAGTATTTTTGTTTTATTTTTATTCATCTTCATGTTAAATTCGTTTTTAAGGATGTTATTCATTACATGAAGTATCTGTTGAAGACCATCTTCATTATCTGTTGTTAAAGCAATGTCATCTGCGAATCGGAGCATGTCAGTCTTCTCCCCATGTATATTTACTCCAACTTGAATCTCTTCTCTTATCCTATTTATGGCATCTTGGACATACAAATTAAATAAGTAAGGAGATAGTGAGCATCCTTGTCGTACTCCTTTTCTTATTTCAACCTCTTCCTGGTTATTGCCAGATCTTATTATTCCCCTTTCATTCTTATATAAACTATGTATTATTCTTCTATCTCTATAAGAGATTCCCACTTTTTTTAGTAACTTGAATAGTATATTCCAATTCACGTTGTCAAAAGCTTTCTCCAGATCCACGAATGCTAGATATGTTGGTATTCCTTTTCTATTTCTCTTTTCAATTATTTGTCTTAGAGTTAATATTGCTTCTCTTGTTCCAATGCCCCTTCTGAATCCAAATTGGTCGTCTGTAATGTAGTTATCAAGGTTGTTCTCTATTCTCCTAAGTATAATACGTGTAAGAATTTTAGATGCATGTGTTGTCAGGCTTAATGTCCTAAATTGATCGCAATTTTGTGCTCTGGCCTTCTTTGGAATTGGAATTATTATGCACTTAGTAAAGTCAGTTGGTACTATTCCAGTTTCATACATTTTGCATATCAATCCATACATTGCATCTTCAGCTTTCTCTCCGCAGTTATTTAATACTTCTGCAGGGATTTTATCTACACCTGGTGCTTTTTTGTCTTTTAAATCTTTCAGTGCTCTTTTAAATTCCGATTTTAGTATTTGGTCACCTCTATTCTCTGCATCTGTCTGGTCTTCTTCCTCTATTACTTCCTTATTCATAACTTCATCTCCATAGAGATTCTCTAGATATTCTTTCCATCTCTTCCCAACCTTTCCCTCTTCATACAGGTATTGTCCATTCTCATCTTTAATACCACATGTCTTCTGTTTCTTATCACCAAAAAATTGCTTCACATTACCATATGCTTTTTCTAAGTTATTTGCTTTAAAATCGGTGTCTATTTCATCACATATATCACATAAGTATTTTTCTTTGTCTCGCTTGCTTTTCCTAACGATTTCATTTCTCAGTCTTCTATATTGTTGTTTTCCTTCGTCACTTGTGGCGTTTTTGAACCTTCTTCTTTCAGTTATCATTTCTACAACTTCCTCACTTATCCATGCTTTCCTGCTGTTTTTATTTTTATTTTTTAGCAGTTCCTCTGCAGTTCCTAGTATTTCCTCCTTCAGAATTCCCCACTGACTTTCTATTGGTTTCTCGAATATGTCAGTATTTCTTTAAATCATTTCATCTGTTCTTCTTTGGAACTCATCTCTAATATTTGGCATCTTAAGTTTTGTCACCTGTAGATACTGAGTTTTTCTCGTAACGATGTTCTTATATTTGAGTTCCGCGTGCATCATGACTAGATTATGATCGCTTACGATATCTGCACCTGGATAACTTCTGCAATTTTTAACCTGGTTCTTAAACCTTTCTTTTACCATTATGTAATCCAATTGCGCTCTTCTCGTGTCTCCAGGAGCTTTCCAAGTGTATCGTCTTCTCTTGGGATGGTTGAAGAGTGTATTTGTTATGACTAATTTGTGCCTAGTGCAGAATTCTATCAATCGTTCACCTCTCAAATTTCGGACTCCCAGTCCAAACTGCCCAACAGTTGTTCCCTCTGTTCCTTCCCCTACCGTTGCATTCATGTCCCCCATTATGATTACATTGTCTTCTGCTCTTGTTCCTTCTATCAGGTGATTTAGATCTTCATACATTCTTTCAATTTCCTCGTCATCTTCATTTGTAGTTGGCATATATGTTTGAATTATAACAGTATTGTTTGGCTCCGTATTTATCTTGACTAGAATTATCCTATCACTATGCTGCACATATCCCGCTACTCTGAGTCCCATGGATTTTTCCATAATCACTCCTACCCCATTTCTTCCGAGCGGTCCGTCTTCCGGCCCTGAGTAGATTATTCTGTAGTCATCTGACCAAAAGTCACCCGTGCCAGGCCATCTCATTTCAGAAATACCGAGAATATCTATTTTTAATCTCTTCATTTCTATTTTCAGGTTTTCCAGCTTCCCCACCTTTAATAATGTGTTAACATTCCATGTTCCTATTTTCCTTACGCATTTCTGTTTCTTGCGTTTGTTAATAATACCATTATTTCCTTTAGTTGCCCCCGCCCGGAGATCCGAATGGGGAGCTATTTTACCTCCGGAGAATTTAACCAAAGAGCTTTCCATCATGAGCTGCTGATTCTTGGGATATCCAGTCGGATCTTTAATGGAGTGGTTTCCCGTTGCCTTCTCCATTCTATGCCGTTGGCCATCTGTCGGCTCTTCCGCCTTTAGGAGCAGTTTCCCACCCCAAGGGCAAGAGAGTGCCCTTCTTCTACCCGCTCATCCGCCCTCCTAAAAGACCGTTGGCACTTGATAGAAGGTGGTCTCCTTATCCCGGGAGAAGTTCGGTGTCTGATATATGCCTATTATATGGACATATACCTTTTACTCATTATCCCGAGTACTGGGCTGCCTCTTCCGCCATCTACACTGTTCCGTAGTCCATCTACTCCACTGTCTATGCCGTTGAGGACTTCACCGTAACCCTGGCAAGGGACCCTTACAAGGTACTACCAGCCGGGTCAGCTGGACCGAGGTTTTTTAAAGAGGTGTTACTCCTCT
Source organism: Meconema thalassinum (assembly GCA_946902985.2). Classification (NCBI taxonomy): domain Eukaryota; kingdom Metazoa; phylum Arthropoda; class Insecta; order Orthoptera; family Tettigoniidae; genus Meconema; species Meconema thalassinum. The sequence goes on from OX336390.1 coordinate 349,798,825, forward strand.
ATCACTCACCACTTTGTCCTGGCTTGTGACAGGCAGAGCCTGGCTTCCCAAACATTGGGCCCAGGTTGGCGGGATCAAGAATGCGGAAAGCTGGTTAGACGGCGCAAGGCGAGTTTAAAAGCTTTTCGACAGTATGGCTCTCCAACATCTTATTTACGATACAAAAGTCTCACCGCGCAAATACAACGTGTATTTAATGATAAAAGACGGGAAGCGTGGAAAATATATACTACCCAATTATGCAGTTCTACGTCCCTCAACAGTATTTGGACGGCGATTAAACATTTCTCTAATAATCGTACTATCTCATCTCCCTCTCAACTTTCGGTGCAGGGATACCATGACCTGTATCATACTTGGACACCAGAAATAAGTTGTTCGCTTGCCTACATCGTGTACATCTGGTTCCATGGAACGTTTTTCCAGTTTAATGCAGCCTATTACAAGTAACGAATTCAGACACGCATTTCGGCACAAAAAATCATCCAGCCCAGGGATTGATGGAGTGACTTATCAAATGATCGCTCGATTTCCAGTAAACGCTCAAAGTATCATTATTCAATTATATAATTCAATCTTATGCACAGGGACCTACCCGGAGGATTGGAATGTGTTTCATACTGTACCGATTCTTAAACCCATGAAAGATGCTCGATTACCGAGTAGTTATCGTGGTATTCAACTTGGATCTTGTTTCCGAAAAATTTTCCAACATATACTTCTCCGACGGCTTCAATGGTGCCTAGAATATTATAACCTGTTTCCAAAAACCCAATTTGCATTCAGGAAAAATCTTGGTACATCCGACCCCTTAAATATATTCCTGACTGATTTACTCCTAGCAAAAGGAAAGAAAATGCACACAGTAGCTGTGTTCCTTGACCTCAAAAATGCATATGATTCTGTTGATCCATATCTTCTTATTCAACTTCTAAGGGATCTAAATTTTCCCCTGCCCTTCAGGTGCTTAATACACAATATGCTATGCTATCGTCATATTACGTTAAACTCCCCCGTCGGTGTCTTTGATTCTCGACATACTTCTTATGGTGTTCCCCAGGGCGACGTTCTAAGCGGGCTTTTATACTTACTTTACACCCGTACTTTAGAAACAGTCATATTACCGCACGCTCGCATTCTACAATATGCGGATGACATTCTAATATATTGCACTCGAGAAGAGTTTTCCTCATGTCGAAGAGATATATACCACGCCTTATCTCATGCTCATGATTGGTTACATCAATACGGATTTGAAACATCCGTAGGGAAAAACGCTGCGATGATTTTTACACACAAACGAATTTACGACAGTTCTCCTATTTTATACCGTCAAGGTCGCATTCCGGTGGTGACAAGTGTCAAATATTTAGGGATTCATATTGACAGGAAATTGCAATGGGAGAGACATACGCAATACCTACAGAGTCATCTTGCCAGTAAAATTAATGTTCTAAAATCTCTCACTAGACGTAATTGGGGGGCGGATCCAGAATCATTATTAACGGTTTACCGTAACATAATCCGTTCTGTACTGGATTACAATTCCTTTTTTTTATTCCATGCCCAGCATTAGGCTCCTTCGGTTAGATAGAATCCAGTTTTCTGCTTTGCGTATAATCATAGGTGCGCTTCAATCAACCCCCACAGGAGCCCTGCTAGTTGAAACCGGAGAAATGTCACTTCAGCATCGGCGTAGATATCTTGCATGTATGTACCTGCTACGAAAAATGATGATAACAACATCAACTATCGTCCCTAAATTACAACTATTAGAGGAATATTATACGCGTCGACTGTTGCCCACCGTTTCTCGTCCCGCGTTACTAACCGCATATTCCATGCTTCAACCGCACCGCCATAATATATTAAAAGTCATGCGGTTACCGATATATACTATTCCGTATGCTGCAACGTACTTTCAACCTCCTATTCTTCCGAACTCCTTACCCCACGTCTACCAGACGTTTCAACATCATCCTGTAATTATTCCCCGTATTTTTCGGGAAATAACGAGTCCTTTGATCTCCTGTATCTTTTTTTACACAGATGGTTCTAAAATGGTTAACCCTGCGCGTGTGGGAGCAGCCTTCTGTGCTCCGGACTTACAAATCTCCTTTCAGTATACTTTACCCCTTGACGTCTCGATATTTACAGCCGAAATTTTTGCCATACATCAGACGTGTTTTTATATAAAAAAAAAACATGCCGTTCGTCGTGCTTTAATATGTACCGATTCAATGAGTGTAGTGCAAGCACTTCAAAATGTTAGAGAGGCTGACAACTGGTTTTTATGTCAATTAGTGCAACAATTGTACACTTTACACACGGAGGGTTTCGACGTCAGTATCATGTGGGTACCCGACCATTGTCACATTGAAGGAAACGAAATAGCGGATAACCTTGCCAAAGATGCAGCAAAAGGACACGGGAAAACTTACAACATCGCCATACCAATGTCAGATCTGCGTACTATAATTAGTTCGACAATACGGGAGGAATGGCAAGGCACGTGGACTAGCTACGCCAAAATTAAGGCCAAACATTATTTTGGGTTACAACCGACTATTCTAAACAAACCATGGTTTCATGGAGGGAAATACACACGACGACATATCATTACAATCATTCGTCTACGTTTCAACCATGCATTAACGCCGGTGTATTTATTCCGCATAAAACGACGTGATAATCCTCTATGTTCGTGTTTACAAATGGAGGGTTCCTTAAATCATATTCTATTTCAATGTCCACCATACGACCATCAACGAGCTTTAATGTTGAGAGCTTTATACGATTTAGGGTATGCACTTCCTTTAAATGTGGCCACATTGGTACATAAGCCTACAATTCCACTGGTCAGTAGCATAGTGGCATTTTTCGACAATATTAATTTCAAGATTTGAAAGGGTAATCCTTTCCCATATCCATATTTGTGGCCCGGTCATGTGTGTGTATGTGTAGCGAGTCACCAAGGTGGGTCGCTTCGGTGTGAAGAGTTAATACCATTTGTGTCCTCGTCTCTAATTCCTATGTTTTCCTCATACGTATCCCTCCGCGTTGCGTCATAGTCTTGTTTACGATTCCCCGCTACTCACTGGTCTTACGCTTTTAATCGGTAGTCAACGGTTATCCAATGATACATACCACTGCACAGTAGCAATTGGGTAAAGAGTTTACTATGCCCACTACCGTACCAAGAAGAAGAAGAAGAACTAGCTGTGATCTTGACAAGCCTAAGAAAGTCCATTACTTTCTCCGTCCGTTAAATAATTATTCTTTTGTTTGGGCCCGAACTCGGTAAAAGTTTTGTAACCAACTTTGTTTGCTTGTTTGTCACTAGATTTCAGGGACTTTCCGTTCATTTTGTTGGTCCTTGGAAAAATTATATTTCCATGGCAACGTGAAAATGGACGGTGAATGGATGCATGTGATGAGGATTTCTCAAATCAAGATAATTATTACGTCTCGATATTTGGTGATTTACAGAAAGGTAATGGTAGTTTCAGTCGATAAAATGGCAGTATATTGTTGGTTGATTGTGTGTGAATTAAGTTCTGTTTTAGGTCGTGCTAAGTTTATAATAATAGAGACATAATGAGATCCTGTATAGGTTAACTGATCTTAAGCTCTTCAATATTTGAGAAGTAATGATGGATGTGATGTGTGTTGCTCGTAATCCAGCCATCGGCTAGAAGTTTAGAAAATCTGCCCGCGTATGAATGAGAAATTATTATAGGCTATATATTGAAAATGTGTTAACACATACAGTACAAGTAGACTTTTTCTATTGGGATTAATGGTGTACATTATATTTAGGGGAAGGATGAACATCCTCTTTATTCTCTACATGTAGCCTACATTCTCATCATTTCTCAAACTTTTGTTTCACTTGTTCATGATGAATAGTCTTGTCGCTTTATTGCAGAATTACCATGCTGGGAAGAAGGTCGTGTACTGCTCTGAATTGTGATGGCGACATCTAACCAGCATAGGCACCTGCGTGGCTGACCGTATGGTAGTAGTTTTATACAAAACCTTGTATAAACCAGGTACAGTATTGTCCATTTTAGTCACCTTTATCTGTGATGTAGATTTGTGTCTGTTCATCCCTGTAGTTAGGCTATTATCAGTCAGGTAGTTGAGGTTTTAAGGGGCAGAACTACGAGGTCATCTGCCCCTATCAGTAGATAGCATAAGCTTCACCCAGATGTTCTCCATGAGGAAGTTTTGTTTCTGGTTTGACAAATTGTGATCATTATGTTGATGCTGATACCTTGACAGAATTATACATGTAATTGCAAGTTTCCACGGTTAACATAGAGCCAAATATTAGGCTTGTGACTGTTTGGAGTGTGATAAGTTATCAGCAGGGCCCGGATAATCGTGTACTTAACTCCCTCCTCCCAAATGCCTTGCTGTTTGGTGGGTTGTAATATCTGGACGTGTAGCGATGAATTCATAGACTTGCTATTATTACGAAATGCATCTGGAGCTTTGTACCTTCAGAGGTAGAAAAGTCTTAATTGGAACAACTGTGAATGTGGATGCCATTGCTATTGTAAACCGGATACCAATTGCCTGATCAGGTAGCCTATACTGTACTGCCACTTGTCGCACATCAACTATGCACAGTGACCATATACATAACTTCTTTTGTGCCTCATTGTGTAGTGGCTAGTACTCTTGGCTGTCACTGCGGAGGCCCGGGTTCGATTCCCAGCTCTGCCAAGAAGTTTAATTCTGGCCTGAGGGTTGTGCAAAAACTGAGAAGAGGCAAGTTCCAATCACACCTCAGCCATCCTGGAAGTGGCTTTCTGTGGTTTCCCCACTTCTATTCCAGGCGTATGCTTAATTAAGACCACAGCCGTCTCCTTCTTAATCTTCATCTGAGTTACAACTGCACACACTAATACAGCCTTCACATTAACACCGGTTATCAGACAAATTCCACACACACCTAAGTACACGGGGCCACATGACCACAATGTCGCAAAGCCCCGAAATGAACCCAGTGGCGGATCCAGAGGTTCACCTCGGAGGGGGCACTCTAGGATTTCAGAGTAGCAACAGAAAATATGTAATAAAATTATTAAATTTATATTTAATCTACACACACTACACATAACATCCAACCACCAGATTTTATAATTCTACAAGAAATTAATTTTATTAAAATGGTTCATTGGTTTCAATTTCAAGTCATTGTCATTATGAAAAAAAAAACACATTTTAATTCTACAGAATATGAACATTTCCAAATTTTAATGCACATTACACAGTCTAATATGTATTAAAAACATTTGCAATCATAGTGACTATCTGAAGACAATATAAAAGTCTACTATACAAATGTTACAAGATATGTACATAGTACCAACAAGTCAGACACTGAGTCACTACTAGTCACATAAATATAAATACAAAAAACAATTGTATTGAATACTGATTGGGATTCTATTTGGTGACTATCCTAGGCAAAATACATGCCTATTACAAAATAAAATCCAGGCGATCATTCGTTTACCCCCTTTAGAGAAACGTTCTAGAACTTTTTCAACGTCAACATTTATATCACGGTGAACAAATACCAGTCACAAGCCATTCAACCTTTCCTCTGTCATTCGCGTTCGTAACCATGATTTAACACGTTGCAGGCTGATAAAAGATCTCTCTGCACTTGCAACACTGTCGATGTAGCGATTATATTAACAGTGTTGCCATTACATACTATATGATAACAACATTGACCACATTCATGAATGCAGGCAATACAGCGAAGATTTTACTTGCAGTGCAGTTTGGAGGAACAATCATTTGTATCGGCAATATCAATGTAGCAGACAACTGGTTTTTCGGAGGGGGCACTTGCCCCTTGTGCCCCCCTCTGGATCCGCCACTGAATGAACCAACAACACAATATAATTTCTTTAGGTGGCTTCAACACTGCAGCCAACTGTGGGTGGGGAGTTTAGACTACACCCATGGTATCCTCTGGCTATCGTACAAGGCGACTAAAAGGAGCAACCTTGGCTATTCTTTGAGGCTTCCTACTTGTCTTATGAATTGCCCCCCTCAAGGGTGGGAGGGATGGAATACACCCACAGGCAGAGTTGGATGGTTGGCACACGTGCTGTGAAAGTATTCTGGAAATATATATAATCTGGTGTAACAATATGTTAATGTTGTAGTAATTTCTAAACATTGCACTTTGTCAGTACATGTGTGTGTACTGTATATAGTTTAATGTAAAGTTTTTACATATTTGGTAGCTGCAATCATGTAAGTGCAGTGCTAGGCCATGGGGTCTATCTATCTGGTGACTGGTTTTGGATTTTTTCTGGTCAGGTTCACCATTTTCAACATCCCCCAATGGCCTGGACGGTACCTCGCTTCATTCCAACTGCTTGGTCATATTCATTTATTTCATCCTTTTATCAGCTCCTTGTGATGTTGCCATCTATTACGACATCTGGCTGTACACATTGGCTAGGTGGAACCGCATCGACTTAAATTAATGCAATATTTCAATGGTGGTATTGTATTGGATGGCGGTTCACTGAAATCTTGTTTAAATTTTTATAGCAATTCATTGTATCTCATCTCCGATCCCTCTGAAAGAATAATAATTAGGTGTAGGTATGCCAGCAGCTAAAGCGCAGCGTTCGGCCATGGGCCCAAGCTCTCTGCTGACTCGGTGGACGTGGGTTCCAACCCCACCGTCACCATCCTTGAAATGGTTTTCCGTGGTTTCCCATTTCCAACTCTAGGCAAATGCTGGGACGGTACCTCTGACAGGTCACGGCCGCTTCCTTCCACATCCGTGCCCAGTTTCATTAAATCATCTCTCATTCCGGTGCTCAGGTTGCCCACGGGCGTTGACTAGAAAGACCTGTACTCGGCCTCTCAGGAGGCCACACGACAAAAATGATGACAGGGGGTAGATATACGTGCACATGTTTTGAACTTCACCAGTCCTCTTCAACAAATCAACATCGTCATTGCCTAACTTTAAAACAATAGATTTTTGCATTTAATGTGCACATTTCAAAACACACATGTTGTGAGATAATGGGAGAAGTTAAAGTCCAATGTAAATTTATATTTAAAGGGCATAGAGTATTTTCAAGAATATTGACAACTTGTCTGTAGGACACACTCTTTCCCGGCGGCTTCGGTGGCGTAGTTGGTAGCATGCTGAGCTTCTATGCCCAAGATAGCGGGTTCAAACCTGGCCGAAGCCATTGGATTTTTTAAGAGCGTTAAAAATCCCTCAGTATGCCTTCCTTCGGAGGGGAAGTAAAGCCGGCGGTCCCATGTCATAGATTTATGGCATGTTAAAGAACCTTCCACTAATTACACCTGTGTGAAGCTAAATTGGATAGGTTAAGAATGTAAACAATGCTCTTAGGTTTCTACGTTCGTTGCCAAGAGCCGACTGTGGTGGCGTCTAGTAGCTAAGTTCTGAACTAGGCCTAGTAGTCGTTGACCGTGGTGTTTGGCGGCAGATGTAAGAACTATTTGAAAAATTCTAATTTGCAGTCTGTACTTAATTTAAAAAATAGATACACATACTAATACAGCCATCACATTCAACACCGGTTATCAGACAGATTCTACACACACCCGAAGTACACGGGGCTACATGACCGCGTTGCCGCAGCCCCTAAACTGAGGAACCAACCAACACTCTTTCCCCTCTCTCTTTTAATACAATGGGCACAATAATCCTGTGATGCAGATTTTTTTCTGTGTATTTAACAGTAATATGATGTGGCTTCGTACATTTGGCCTGCAGGGGTCCTTTTAACATGCCCGAAACAGGAGGTTTTAATTGCCATTAAACTGAGGTGGGGGGTATTAAATGTAATTGGTAATGTGTTGCACCATTACGTTCAACCACATCTTCCAAATTTCCCCTCCCTCTTATTTCTTGCAAGAAATGCTGCATTAACTGGAATTGTGTTGCTTTACAGGGTGAAAATTCATGTTCACCAAAAATAATCCTCTTTGAGTTTACAGCTTCTTCAGCCTGAGGATTGATCGAAGCTAGCCAAGAGGTTTTCCTGCGTTGGAGTGTACTTGGCTATGGGTGATCAGTTGTTTTCTACCGTCCTGCAGCATAGCCGATCATCTGAGTGCAGCCCGGCATGGTCTTCTTCAATCCTGTCTCCAGTCGACTAAGCCATTGGCGTTCACACATCAGAAGTTATGACTCACATGTGAAAGAATGTACAATGTGTACCGTGATTGAACATAAATTAATAAATCAATTGAAACTGTCTGGAAAATCAGCTTTCTCATTTCCTTGAAGACAATCCTCAACCCTGCCTATATTTTTTCTTTAGATACAGCTGAAATCATTTAATCATTGAGGCCAAGTTAATTGTAATGAAATGACATTATTGGGCATATACAATTTATTTAGAGAAGGAGGTATAGCAGACAAGAAATCGGCCATAGTGACCAAGGAGTAATAAGGAGAGGCCCTAACGGCAAGGAAGTGAAGCCAGAAGTTACTCCTTCACATATACTCAAAACATTGCGGTAATCCCATAAGAAAAGCATGTAATGGTGTGACGTACGTACTTAAAAGTGGTGATATTTCGCGTGTGGGTCGAAATGTCGACACATGGGGCATATGTTTGCACAAACAGAACTCCCACCTGCCAAAGTAATGTCATTTCACAAGTAAATCCACTTTATTTGCCATTTATTCTGTTAAGTTTTCATCCTTAGAGTAGCCACCTCACGGTACTGTTCTAGTATCATTCGTTAGACGTTCAAATATTGGCATACGTGTCCACCAATATAATTATTTCGATTGCTAGGAATTAATTACGGATATTTTCCTCCGTTTCTTACTGGAAATAGTTTCTGCTTGCCAATTAATGAACGGTATTACTGGAATCTAATTACCCCAATCTATTTTCAACGTGGCTTGAGTTCTAGATTTATTGGTCGTGGGTGTTAGAAGATTGATATGACATTATTTGCATATTTTAGTGTGTTAATCTCAAACCTCAGCCTAGACCTTGTTTAGTTTGTTACCGGAACTGAACTGGCCTATTTTTTTAATCATCGTGCAATAAAAACAATAATGCCACCACCCAATTAGTTCGCATGTCTTAATATTTTAAATTTATTTTATTTATTTAATACACATTCGTGAATATAATGGCAGGCCTACTGGTATCTCGGTAATTATTTTGCTATTATTTGGTATAAGTTAAGAATAGTGATGGGTGTCTGGTTGCCTGAAATCCCACAATAATTACAGGTCATAAAAACTGCATACCGGTATAATACATTCATTTCCCATGTGCTATACTATTCAGATCGGTGTATTGCTCTAGTTTATATTGTAAAATTAAACGTTTCATGGCAGTTAACATGATTCTCGATTGCGACGAAAAGTATTGTGACTGGCGTACACTTCACGCTAGCCAGCAAAGATCAACAAATATTCATTGATTTCCATCGTCATATAGGCCTACCTTTCAATTTCGTAGTGTAGGCCTACCTGCACACGAATCTTTTTCTTTCGTAGTTCCGGCCCTTAAAGCAACAATAACTAACTAACTAACTAACACGAATCTTTTACTGGTAATCATACTTAAATCCCACTAATAAATACGTTTACGGTACCGTAAACTCAATTTACAGCTCGAGCGGGCAAGTATGGGGGCGTGGTCAGTGCTTCAACTCTCCGCATGCTATAGCGCTGACAGGGCGCCTCCTTATTACTCCTTGATAGTGATGGACTGGGTCTGAATAGGGGTACGGCAATTTTGAGGTTATGGTATCGTAATATTGCAAACTTGCATAAAACTTCATGATGTATTTATTTTTATCGTTGAAACTTCAAAAAGACCATTCGCTTGTACTTCAACGTCTTAAAAGGGCGAAGCAACAGAGAAAAGTAGGAAATAAAACAACGACCGTCCTTTTTTTCTTCTCATCGTACCAACGTCATAGACCACAACGGACGTATGAAATTCAAGTTTACGATGTCCGTTGCCTCTTAATATTCAATCTAAGTAATATATTGGCGTTCAAAAATAAAACGTAGTTGCTTTAAAGCAACAATAACGAGGTGTATCCAGATTAAATCAAACTCGATTTGATTTCCTCTCATTTCGTAAGTTGGCAAACGTACTCGGCGAAAGCAACTAGCGCTTAAAGACAGCCCAGCGGGGCTAACGAAATGACTCGAGTACTCACGATCGCAACCGATCATCCATCCCCCTCGAGACAGACCAGCGGGGCAGTCAGCTGTTCCTCGTTGAGACAGACCAGAAACTTCACAACCTACACCGATCATTAGGGCTAGGAATTTTAAGTAAATACATATTCTTTCCCTTTGCTTCTACATAACTAAAATTGCTAAATGTCCCATCCCCTGTGGATTCGATCTGATGACGGGTTTGTGAGATAATAATTCTTAAATGTGACGCATGGTTGAAACACGCTTAAAAACAGGCACTTTTTGTGTTTCAACTGCGATAAAAAATATTAAAATATAAATTTAAAATTGCAAACCTACATGAACTAACGTAAAATAGAACGACGAAAATGATGATGTTATTGGATTTTATGTAGGTCTATTGGTTACTTCACAAACAACCTTCAAACTCGAGTGCACATAATATTTTGGTCGACAGTAATATATTTCTTGATATTCTTCCCTGACCCTTTCTCAACAGCTTATGAATTGCTTGGAAAATCCGGTACCGTACCGTACCTGAGTTTCTAGTGAACAAATATTGTCATACAAACTGTTTAGAATTACCCAATAATTCATTTAATCTCTCATTATCTCCTCTCATGAGGTTGGCGTCAGGAAGGGCATCCGGCCGTAAAAACCATCCGCCACAACTACATCCATGGCATCTCATCCCCGACCCCGTTGGAAAAACGGAAATAATAATGGGTAGACATACATACACTGTTTAGAATTACCGTATATTTCACTTGCGATTTTTTTTTTTTTTACAGTAAGAGACAGATATGTAATTTTAAATAAAAGCAAAATTATATTTAAACAAAATGTCATTTCGATCAAATACCACTATGTAAAATCACAGAATATGTAATTTTGCATTAAAAATATGTAAAACAAATGTCATTGTGATCAGATATGTAACAGTGAAATGTAGTTATATGACAGCTAAGGTAGTGGAGATAAGGGGATGGGACATTTAGCAATTTTAGTTATGTAGAAGCAAAGGGAAAGAATATGTATTTACTTAAAATTCCTAGCCCTAATGATCGGTGTAGGTTGTGAAGTTTCTGGTCTGTCTCAACGAGGAACAGCTGACTGCCCCGCTGGTCAGTCTCGAGGGGGATGGATGATCGGTTGCGATCGTGAGTACTCGAGTCACTTCGTTAGCCCCGCTGGGCTGTCTTTAAGCGCTAGTCGAAAGCAACCTAGATCCTTCGGTCGCTTATTTTTCTAGCACAATATACGGCCAGTTATTGCATCTCAGTGGCGTTGGAATTCGCCACGTGGTGCGCACCATGCAACGCTTCTTAGTAGCTTTGCGCACCATGTGCTTTTGAGTTGGAGCCCAAACAATGACGCAATCGCTGAATTTAACGGAATGCAGAAAGAGCAGAGAGAGTTTCGGGTTGGCAAATATACTAGACGCCACATTATTACCATAATACGGTTACGTTTTCAGCATGCCATGACACCTGATCATATGGCACGCATGGGCATGCGCGAGAATGCGAGTTGCGTGTGTACACTGAGTCATCTGATGTTCCAGTGTGATGTTTTCAATGAACCGAGGATGGTGATGCTACACAAGTTAAGATCATTAGGCTATAACTTACCATTAAATATGTCCACTATGTTGCATAATCCTGTAGTTCCATTGGTCGAGGCCATAATGGAATATTTAGATCATCTCCCGTTCATGCTATAATCTAAGGTCCCTCCCCCTTTTTTTTTTTTTTTTTTTTTTTTCAATTTTTGATGATATGTCATGAAGTATGTATGTACTGATTTTTCTGACCCCTTTCCAAAGTTTCGTGCGTACCAGTGTGCTCTGGAACATATCTACATCATTATTTTCTAAGGTGAATGATTAGGTTAGTTATATTTCGTCGGTGTTCAGAAACATGGCGTGTGAATGTTATGTGCTACGTTGGTGAATTCTATACAGAAGCTATTGGGCGAAGAGGTCAACTGTGTCAATCAACCTTACCACAACAAGAGCAGAGAGTCCCTACTCTGTTATTATATGCTCCTTGATCTTGACATTGATGCATGGAAGGCCTCTTCTGATGTGCAACAATGCCATCTTCAGATATCCTTCGGCCACGAGTTTCTTCGACTACCAATAGACCTTTTTCATTGAATTTTCCCTTCAATAATTATATCCGTGACCAGAAAAATGTATTACAAACGGAGCGCCAAAACGCGTCATTTATATGGCACCGGTACTATGCTGCTGGTTGCTATGGTGATTCACAAACAAATTCTGGTGCATTCTAAAATACAGTACATGTGTTCTGAGTTCTGTGTTGGTCTTGGCTTTGGCATCAACAGACGGGCTAGTGCGGCTGTGATAGTCATCAACTCCAGTTTTTGAGTACCGGTACAGTTGCATTATTCGAGAACCTGCGATATCTGTTATTGTCATACGATAATCCCGAATAATGTAAATAACGTTATGGAACAGAAACGTTCGGCGACGAAGAAAACTACTCCAGATCTAAATCTAACAGAAAGACTTGCTTTAGTTAGAAAACTCGTCGCTGAATTAAAAAGCGACTTACCAGCTAAATTTGTTCTGAAACCGCGTTCAAAGCGGACAACTGATGAATGTCAGAACATTTCTGGAGATCTTACAGGTCCCGGTATGTCTTTGATTCAGCAACCTGCCGGAACCAATCTTCAAGTCGGGAAATCCTCCTGTGTGCATTGGGGGGGTGAATATCCTTTTACGGTACCGGTACGCAAGGGGCGCAGAACGAAGTCCGCCGAAGTACCGGTATGTCAACAATTCATTGAAGCACTAAAACCTAACTCAAAATTTACTGCATGTCCTCATTTAAAACTGCCTGAAGAAGTCTTGGAGTACTTTAAAAAGAAGCATGAACAATCAGACAAATTCAAGGAAAGAATTGTCGAAGACAAATCGCAGGACGTATACATACCTATGTCGACGGAATTTCAAAGAAAACTGGAAGAGTTTGAGACGGTAAGTAGGCCTACCGGTATATTTAAGGAATATTTAAACGGCACGAGAACAGAAACTAGCCTTTACACTTTCACTTATGGATAATATATGATTTCCATACCTTGTTTCATATTCTGGGAAACATGACCAATGGAAATTACAAAGATCACTTCTGCACAGGAAATAGCCTACCGGTATGTGTTAAATTACGTAAAAATGATTTTTATTGCTTGCTCATTCAATGTGGCATCCTTGTTTGTCAGGCACATGATGGTCTCTCCAACTTCAACTGATATTACGGAGGCGCACACATGGACGTCACATTACTGTTACAACATGTGGTATACAAAATACACCTTGTAATTATGTGAAAAAGCACTAATTGGCAAAGCGATTGGTCTGTTTAAAGATTATTGATGCGTGAGTATTTCCAATGTGTGTGACAGAAACCCAGTGGCGGATCCAGGCCTTGCGGAGCCTTGGGCGATATGATAAGGTGGGACCCACAACAATAGGAAATTTTAAAATATCAAATCAAATGGAAAATAGGTTGGTAATAATAATAAAATAAAGAATAGTTACAATATTTTGATTACACTACAGTACATTTTTTAATAATAAGAAAGAAACCTTTAAGTCCCCTTGAAGAAGATTATGTAAACTATGAAATATTAAAATACTACTTTGTGACCTTTTCCCCGGCTGAAGTCTTCTATTATTTCACTGAAATCTAAACTTGCTAAACGGTCACGGGAGGTCATAGCTGCACTGAAAGAAGGAATATGAATTATAAATTAGTTTGAAAAGTATAATTAATTACATTTTAAAAAATCCATGGTGCGGGGCCCTGGGCGGTCGCCCTCCTTGCCCTCCCTAGATCCGCCCCTGCAGAAACCAGGGGTGTATGGGTAGGCCTACATTTTTTAACAATAATAATGCATTTTATTAATCCCTTAACGAGTCAACGACTCTTATACAAAGGAATTCCAGATTTATTTTTCATCATTACAAAAGGTATTTTGGATAATTTGAAGACTTGAGCAAATTTTATGGTATGTTCCGTGCTCGTGTAGTGTTAAGAGAAATGGCTACAAACCAGGGTGACCATACCGTTTTATATCTTTGTCCATCCCCCTCCATAATAATTCTATAAGTGTAGAAGGCAATGCTTTGTCCCATGCGTTACAAGAAAGAAAAAAAAATCAATCGGCACATTTTTAAAGAATATTATTATTAAAAGTGATCATGCACACTCTTGAGCTTATTTTTGTATTAATCTACTGCCATTTGCCAATCATAGGGTTTTTTGATTTACTGTTCAATACATTAGCCAACATAACTGCAGGTTGTCTTGAACGTTTATAAACACTCACTACTAGATGGCCACACTATGTGAATATATGGGAATGGTACTTAACTTAAAATGCACCCCTCGTAGTACCGTATTTAAGTGGCATTTGCACCCTAAGGGGAAGTAAGGTGGATAGTTAAGAATAACTTCTATGGTGGTATTTAAGTGTCTCTAAGAGTGAATGAGGGGCATATTAAGAACAATGAGGTGATGTTAAGTGACATCTAAGTGGTGTGAAGTAGGAAATAAATTGGCAAATCAGGAACATCTTTAAGCTGATATTAAAGTGGCATATATGAAGCACGAAATGCACTAAAATGGCATTTAAGTGGCATCTGAGTGGTACGGGAAATCGTTTAAGGTGGTATTTAAGTGGCATCTATGTGGCATTAAGAGGAGATAATGTGTCAAATTAGGAACAACTGCTAAGGTGCTATTTAAGTGACATAAACATGGTACTAAGAGGAAAACGGTGAAAATTTTAGATGAACTTCTAAGGTGGCATTTAAATGGTACCTAGGGGGAAATAGGGTGGAAAATTAGTAACAACTTTTTGGATGATATTTAAATGGGAGAAATAAGGTGGCAAAATAGGAACATCATCTAAGACAGTATTTTGGTCGCATATATGTATGTGGCACTAAGGAGGAAATAAAATGGAGCTTTGGCGAAATAAAGTGACAAATAAAGAAGGGGCAGTTAGGAACAAGGAGGCATTTTAGGTGGCTGTAAGGAGAAGCTAAGGTATTTAAGTGGCACTAATGAGGGCAAAGTAACATGAAATAGATACCCGTACCAACAGTTCACGGCATGCTAGTTGTGGTTGAGTGAGAATACTGGGCTGAAGACACATGGAGTGGATTTACATCCAGTAGGTGTATTGGTCAGACAAAGACAAGAAAGGAGGAGAGATGGGAATTGAGTGGATAAAAATATGTTTGATCGTTTTATGATTGTTTTTTTTTTTTTGGTAGGTTCTTGAGCTTGGTTGGTTGCTTAGTTTAGGAGCTGCGACAACGTGGTCATGTAGTCCCGTGTAGTTTGAGTGTGTGTAGAATCTGTCTGATAACCGGTGTTAATTGTGATGGCTGTATTAGTGTGCGTTATCTGTAATTCAGTTAAGGACTGCAGACGATCAATTTCTAGTAGTTCCTACTTTTGCTACCAAATGCTACCGTCAACGACACCTATCTGTGAATTTGGTTACTAGATATCACCACAACCAGCACCTGGCAGTGAACTTTTGAACTTTGAGCAGTAATCAAATATAACCTACAAATTTTAGCTTCACATAATTGAAGTTATTGGAAGGTTCTTTTACATGCCAAAAATCTATGACATGGGCCTGCCAGCTTTACTTTCCCTCTGAAGGAAGGCATACTGATGGATTTTTAACGCTCTTATAAAATCCGACGACTTCGGCCGAGTTTGACCCTGCGATCTTCAGCTTGGAAGCTAAGTATGCTACCAACTACGCCACCGAAGCCACCTGTTCTGTAGCTTATTAGTGGAATAAATTTAAAATCAGTAGCTGAGAGTAATAAAATGCTACAGCAGACGGAACAGTTTTTCTATGAAATGAATCTGTATAAGGAACAAATTATTCTTCTGTCATTGATCTTTTCCTGGTTAGAAAAGTAGGTAAAATGGGAGGATATGGTTTTCATCAATTGTGGGGAATATGTCAAATGTTAGATTTTTCACATTATTTAATCAGCCATGTCAAGATGATTTTATAGTATTGTTTCTATGTCGAATTTGGATGAATTGTTGAATATCTTAAGCCACAAATAAAGAAAATCAAAATTTTACCTCAATAAGTTTGCTTCATTGCTGATTAAGATTGAGAAGTAATTGCAGAAATATTATTATTGGAACTGTTACACTTGAACTGAATATTCTAAATTCACATTCTCTGTACAAAGTACAATACAGTGTCACAATAAAATATCTTATTATATAATCTGCTAAGGTGTATGTTTCACAAAACTCAAGCTCCTAAACCAGAGGGAGTTAGAAGGTGTGGTTTGTACCAAAATCTTCCAAATCGTCTCAATAGTACAGGAAAAATCTTGCATTTCTTGATAAGACAACGGAAATATATTTAGCTATTTGTTTTTAAAGTGCTTTTAAACAAATAAACAAGACGATAGCCCCTGGCAGAACTGTGTCGCGTACTAGCACTAGGGCCGGGCGGGTAGTCTGTACACACGGGGTCACACAACCCATTTTGCGAGAGTTCTCGTACGGGTCCGCTAGTAACGTATATTTTATAATATTTTTTTTATAATTTTGTCACTTAACTTTTGACTCACTTCTAAACATCATCGATGTGAAACTTAAGATTAAGCTCACACTTAAATCCATGTTACCAGTGACATGGATACACTCTAAGAATGGGGGCAGATAAACTCGTTGTTCCGCCCCTTAAAACAACAATAACTAACTACACTCTAAGATGTCCAAGGTACTGTGATACACAAATAGGAGGTAGCCGGGTCAGTAGATTTACTGGCAAGTTATAGATATCTTTTGGGGCAAAATTCTGGCACGACGGCATCTCTAAGAGCCACAGTAACATAGTTAAAAGGTACATAAAACCAATAACATTATTATTATTAAACCTACTGGAACGATGGCAATACCTCAACAAAGCAACATTGGGCAAGACAAAATAACCGAAGACACTACAGTTAACAGTATTAGCTTCAGCCATGGAAGTATCTGAAACCAAGTTTACCCACGGTAGCTGTTTACAAAAGAAAAAGTACACATAAAATTAAAGGTTTCTGAAAGATATCTGAATAGGTATAATTGGGTCTGTGTTGCCTGTTTAAAAATAATTTGAAAAGCAATCCTTATATAGATTCTAATTAAGCAACACTGAAAAGGGCTTCTAAGATTTGTTATACAGTACGGTACTAACAAAGACAGTGTTAATATGAAATGAGAGTAAATAATGATGAACTGTAAGTAAATCAACTAATCTCTTATATAGAGGCATAGATGGACAATTAAATAGAGGAATTTGAGCAAATTATATCACATGTGTTACAATGCCATTCAAAGGAATAAAGTGTTTGTGTTGTAGTTTTGTTTACTGAAATGGTTTTGGATACACAATAATTTTTTTGTTTTTCCGTCTGGTGTGTACATGAAAAAATTAAGATGCTTTCCGACGCATGAGCAGGCCACAAGCAGCTGTCCATGTGAGAAGCCTAGATTTTCCAAATTTAGTCTACACCGTTGTACGTATTGTCCCCATGCTTTGTTGATAGTCATCGCAAATGCGAGTCGCACCAGAAACTGAAAACGCTTGGAAACACACAATCTGCCGCTAAACTGTATGAAATACACCAAATTTTTGTAACGACTTATGAGCCACCCATTGTAAATTGGATTTACTGATTCAGAAACCTTTGTGTGCGTGCGCACAAAAACTCACCAAAGTTCATTTGTTAAAAATGATTAGTGTGCCAATACTAATTTGTGAAATGACTCGCATGCCACTGATTGTGAAATAGATTTACAAATTCAGACACCTTCATGCACAACGGTTGACCAAAGTTTATTTCTTGGAACGACTTGCACACCATCTAATGTTAAATCGGATGAATGCTATATGAACGCATAAGGGACTTTATTGAAACGATTCGCACGCTGTCACTCATTTGTTGAAATCTACTCGTGCACTACCTATTGTAAAATTGATTTACTAAGTCAGAAACCTTAGCAGGAGAGTACACACCAACTCACCAAAGTTTCATCGCAATCGGATGAATGGTATGTGAAAGCATAGGGGACACATATACAGACAGACAAACTATCACGTAATATTCATTTTTATATACCATGTGAATCAGCTGCCCCTAATAATATTGTTTTATGCAGCCCAACTAGCATTGTTATCAGGAAGGTCGATATTTCTCTGCATGCATCCCGTATGATACTATAAAAATACTGTGTATTTCGAAAGAAAGAATGTGAAGGAAATGGCGGGAGCTTGGAACAGCTGAGCTGTGTTGCCAAGTCTTTATTGTTGTGGTAAATCATCTGATTTCAATAATACACAGGGCTTAACTTTGTGCATTATATCGTCACAATTATACGTAATATATTTTAAAAGTCGATTCTGAGTCAACGTTGAGGACATTCAAATATAGATGAGTACAGCAGGGATTTGACTAGGAAATCAGTGGTGGACTATATTCTATGCGGGAAGGAGACAAAGAAGAGTATCACGGATATAAGGGTAATACCTTCAGAAGCCCTGGACAGTGACCACCGTCTGCTGGTCGCCAAGGTGAGAGGACTGAAGGAAAAGAGGAGAACTGAGAACCAAGAAAGAAGAATAAGGACATGGAAGCTGAAGGAGGATGGAAATAAGGAGAAGTTCCAGATATTAGTGAGGAACAAATTACCGAAGGATGATCCGAAAACAGGTGAAGAAGAATGGAATAGGTTCAAGGACGTGTTGGTAGAAGCAGCGGAAGTCGTGTGTGGCAGAACTAGTGGAAAGAAAAGGTGGAAGGAAACACCATGGTGGAACCCCAGAACTAAGGAAGCAGTGAAAAAGAAAAATGAAGCATTCAGGAAATGGTTCCAACAGAGGACAGACAGAACAAGAGAAGAATACCAAGAGCGGAAGAAAGAAGCAGGAGAAGTAGTGAAGGAAGAGAAAAAGAAATGGCTGGAGAAATGGACAGAAATGATGGAGGAGGACTGTGATGGCAGTAGGAAAGTGTTGTATGGAATGATAAAGGCAAAGAGAAGAGATACAGGGGAAAATGTCAGAATGGTGGACAGGAATGGAAAGGAGGTCGAAAATATGGAAGAAGTAAAGGTTATCTGGAGAGAATACTTCAAGGAACTCCTAAATCCAACTAAAACCAGCTTAGTGGACATTGAGGAGGAAGATACAGACAGTGACCAAGACATTTCAGAGAAGGAATTGACATGGAAAGAAGTGGAGGAAGCATTAAAGAAGATGAAAGGGGGAAAGGCACCGGGAATAGACGAAGTGAGTGTGGAGATGGTGAGAGCAGCAGGGGTGATAGGAACACAGTGGCTCTTTCGAGTAATGAAAGTGATATGGAGGGAGAAGAAAATACCAGAGGACTGGAAAAGAGGGATAATAATACCCATATTTAAAAAGGGAAGTAGGAAGGAATGCAAGAACTACAGGGGAATTACACTCATGTGCCACTGCGCCAAAATATTTGAGAAGGTACTGGAGAGAAGAATTCGGACAGAAGTTGAAGATGGGCTGAGGGAAGAACAGTATGGATTCAGGCCAGGAAGGTCAACAGTTGACCTCATCTTTGCAGTAAGACAGCTACAAGAACACCATTATGAATATGGGAAAGATCTGGTGATGACCTTCTTGGATATTGAGAAAGCATATGATAGTATTAATAGAAACAAGGTATGGGAAGCAATGAGAGCAAAAGCAGTGAACAAGGAGACAGTGGCAAGAGTGAAAGCAATGCACGAGGGAAGCAAAAGCTGTGTAAAGGTGGGAAGAGAGAGAACGGAATGGTTTCAACTGGAGAGTGGTCTGAAACAGGGAAGTGCCCTCTCACCCCTGTTATTTATAGTGGTGATGCATGAAATCATACGAAAAGTGGTAAATAGCATTGGGGAAAGGAAAATGAAGGCAATGTTGTTTGCTGATGACCTTCTGGTATGGGGAGAGGATGAGGAAGAAGTACAAGAGCAATTAGATGAGTGGGAGAAGGTAGTGTTATCATATGGGATGAAGTTCTCAGCACAAAAGAGTGAAGTGGTCATCACAACGAGGAAGAAGAACAGACTGGATATGGGCATAACACTTGGAGGACAGCAGTTGCAGAAAGTAGAATGCTTCAAGTACTTGGGAAGCATAATTGAAGAAAAGGGAGGCAATAGGATGAAAATAAATGAGAGGGGAAGGTGCGCAGATGGATTTTTCAAGAGTGTTAGGGGGATGATATGGAATAAAGATGTACCACAAAAATGTAAAGGAATTATCTACAAGACCTACTTTGTGCCAATTTTGACATATGGTTCAGAAACATGGGTGATGAAGGAAAGGGACAAGAATAAAATACGAGCAGTGGAGATGAAGTTCCAGAGGAGTAGGGTAGGAGTGACAAGATTGGACAGAGTAAGGAATGAGAGAGTCAGGGAGATGGTAAGAGAGGAACCATTGCAAAATAGAATAGAGCGATCTAGGCTACAATGGTATGGACATGTGAGGAGGATGCAAGAGGAGAGGATACCGAAGAAGATGTTTGGAATGGAAATGACAGGAAGGAGGCCAAGGGGAAGACCAAGGGACAGATGGACAAAAGGAGTTAAGAAGAGTGTGGAGGAGAGAGGAGTGTACTGGGACACAGTAAATGACGAGAGATGGTGGATGGACAGGAAACGATGGAGAGGCTGATGTTCCAAGCAGACCCGAGCAGCGGTTGGAAACTGCTCAAGATGATGATGATGAAATAAATTACATAACGAAGCTATGCTTCCTTTATCACCGGTATCATCGCCGTCTATGCCGGTATTCAATTCAATAAATACGACAAAGAGGGCAAACATTCTACAGCTAATACAAAGAATCTGATGAATATATCAACACTCGCCATGCAATGATTATCCTTCAACATGAAACAAGAGTGTGGGTGGAGGTCGTTCACAGCATACAGTACAGTAGTTGACAGAAACAACAGATCATGATAACACCAAGCACACTCACTGAATCGCGACTCTTTACGGTTAATAATAGCTTTCGTGATAACATAAAAGTAATGTTCAGGTAAAGAATTATGTGAAGTGTTTGTTAGTGCTAATATTCCACTAGGAAAACTAAGCAATCCTAAATTAAGTGATTTCCTTGAATGCCACACTGGTCATACTATTCCAGACGAATCAACATTGCGTAAAAACTACCCATCAAAATGTTACGAAGACTCGTTAAACCGAATACGTGAATGTGTGAATGGGAAAAGAATTTACGTATCATTTGACAGGACTGCAGATTCAGAGAGACTTTATCTAGTTAATGTAGTGATAGGGATCCTAGAAACAAATAGTCCTGGGCAAACTTTTCTTCTGACCTCAGAGGTTTTGGAAGCAGTTAACCACACTCAGATATGCAAACTGTTTGATAAACCCATGTGTTTAATGTGGCCTAGGGGAATACAACATGAGAACATGCTCCTAACAGATGCAGGGCCTTACATGGTAAAGGCAGCAAAATCTCTCAAATCATTTTACAATAAGATGGTGCATGTTACTTGTCTGGCCCATGCTTTTTATCGAATTGCAGAAGAGGTCCGATCAAAATTTTCAGAAGTTGATAGACTAGTTAACACAGTAAAGAAAGTCTTTGTCAAAGCACCATCCCGCACTAAGTATTACAAAGACAAGGCCCCTGATGTAGCTTTGCCCCTGGCACCAGTTTTAACACTGGGGTACCTGGTTGACTGCATGCATATACTATTGTGACAATTTTCAGATAGTGAGAGAAGTAGTGAATGGTTTTGATAGGACAGATGCTAAGGCTGTTCGGAGTGCACAGGACCTGTTTTCTGGTATTGGCCAGGTTAATAGAGTTAGTCAGGAATGCTGAAGGTTGTATAAAACATGTAAAAGATGAGATTGGGGACACGATCAGACAGGAAATAAAATTTGTATTGGACAAGAATAAAGGGTATCAGGCAGTGTGTCAAATAGCCAGTATTTTGTTGGATGAAGACTTCAGAATTGACATTCTTGAAGAGGTTTTAGCAGCCAGTGACATAGTATTTTTCAAATATGCTCCTGTTATGTCAGTGGAAGTGGAGAGAAGTTTCTCGATGTATAAAACAGTATTAGCTGACAACCGCCGTTCCTTCACCTTTGATAACTTGAGGATGACGATGGTGGTGTATTGCAACGAAATATATTTTTTCACACTGCAGTAGAAATGAAAATGACGTAGTGATAATTGTTAATCTATTGATTAATAGTTTAGTAGTAATACACTAATTCTACTAAGAATGTTTGTTATTCGAACCATCATTTGTACAAGACGATCATTATGAAATTGATCATTTTTTGGTCTTTTTTTTTTTAAATAACGTCATTTTGAGAGAATTTTATTGGCATTTTATAGGTCATTTTTCGATAATTTAAGGTCATCAACATTCGGGCCCTAATCATCACCATCATTGTCTTCGTCTGAGCTTGATGAATTGCCAAGGTTAATAATAATTTCATCCACCGCGATATCCAGAACTCCTCATTATTTCTTTCAGTACATGCTGTACGGCATGTGTCCAGTCCTAGGGTCGAACCTCAGCGGAGTAAAAGTAAACGAAGCAATGGCAATGAATGGAACTCCGACACAGACTGTTAACAAACGACTGAATGAATGAACAAACAATGCGCTGGCAACGTGTTACTTTAGATGTCAAAATCTAGCCAATAGGAGCCCGCAGCAACCATTTTATATCGTTCCCGCCAAATCCTTCAGGTTCTTTCGAAATACAGATTATAATGCACTGCAAGTATATCCTGCAAACGGTACTGAACCCTATTATTTTTCCTCAATGTGACTACAGACTAATACGAGGGAAAATGAATAGAGATCAGTATCATTTGCGGGATATGCTTGCAGTGCATTCGTACCATATGGATGCAAGCAGAGAAATATCGACCATCCTGATAACATGTGTTAGTTGAGCTGCATAAAACAATATTATTAAGGGCAGCTGATTCACCCGTCATAGAGATTTACTAATGTACCTTAGGGTTATCACATATCAAGCAATGTCATAAAAAGGATGCCATGTTTGGTCCCTAATCAAACCAAACTTGTGCCATACAGTAAGGGTGACAGCATTTTGAAAATGGGGGAAATCATGAACAATATTGCTGTAAACCCTATTCCAAAAATGTTAAAATTTATTTAGAGGAACATTGAAATTTGGAAAACTTTTAAACAGAGTTGCCAAGTTTTTACTCTCGGAAAACTAATTGCTAGAACGAGGGATGACATTTTATTGCTTAGAGAGAAGAAAGCGTTGACTACAAGTGTACACCTAGGTGAAGTACAGTGCAGTGAACATAAGTACAACTGTTTGGATGATTTTATGCAACAGGACTCTAATATAAGTGCATGCATAAACTCATTAGAATTAGGTGGAGAGGTTAGGTGTTTGTACATTAATAGCAGAAGTATTCGGAATAAGCTTGATGACATTGAAATTCTCGTGCAGATGATAGGTCAGATAGATGTATTGGTAGTTACAGAAACCTGGGTGAAAAGTAATGAGGCAGATTTTTATAACTTCAACAATTTTACAAGCGTGTTTGCTCATAGAGATGACAAAGTTGGTGGGGGTCTGGGTATTGATGTATCACACAAATGGAAAGTGAATGTTAAAAGAAAATGTGAAATGAATCATAGTTTGATGTGGATTGAGGTATTCAGAGATGAAGTTAAAAGTAATAGGCCAACATATAAAAGCATTGATATTATTGCAGCATATAACCCCAATAGAGGCAATGCCATACCCTTCTTAAATTCATTTGAAAGTTTTCTTAGCCAGATAAACAATAAATTATGCATCTTCCTCGGAGATACCAACATTGATATCCTAGCTGCTGATCAATTAAGAAGGAAATATCTAAATCTAATAGCATGCTACGGTTTTAAACAGTGCAACACTAAATATGCTACACGACTTTGTGACACTGCAGCTACCTTAATAGATCACGTGTCACTAAATAATTCAGAATTAAGTTATAAAATATCAAATGTCAGCAATGATATTAGTGATCACAGCATATTAATTCTTGATATTTCCAAGACCAATTATAGCACGTACACTCAGTGACATAACTCGACAAAATCAACAACACACGAGGACTCTTGGGATAGGCAACACACTCCTGAAACTAATATATCTATAAACGCATATTACCACAATGATGCAGACAGTACTGTTAACTCTCTATATAACTCCTTCATCAAACAATTGAATCTAAGGAACAGGCATAGCCAAAGAAAAATAACAAACACAATACTAACAATAAAAGACAGACTACTAACTTACCATGGGTCACAGCTGAACTCCTTACACTTATAAAACAACGAGACACTCTGCATGCAAAGCTCAAAAATCCCCTTCACAGAAATAATAATGATATGAACCAAGAATACTGTAGATGCTGGAATAATGTAACAAACTTAAAAAGAAGACTAAAGTTAAATTACTACTCAGAAAAATTCAGAACATATGGAAACAATTCTTATAAAACTTGGGAGACTATCAAAGAAATCATACACCACAAAAAACCAACAGTTGAGACATGCACTTCACTTGAAATAGACAACAAAATTATCACAGACAATCAAGAGCTATGTGAATCATTTAACTTGTTCTTCACAAACATTGCCGGAAGTCTAGCAAAAGCTATTCCTGAACAGAAGGAAATCCTCAGTAAGGACCACAATCAGTCAAATTCCCTCTACTTATATCCAACAGATGAAGCAGAGGTCAAGTCCATCATCACAAATTTAAAGAATAAAAAGAGCTGTGGCTTAGATAGGATCAAGACAAATTTCATTAAAAACAATATGCAATCATTTATTAAAATCTTGGTTGAAATGATTAATGAGTCCTTAGTTACTGGCATGATACCAGATGACTTAAAAGTGGCCAAAGTAGTT
The DNA here is from genome assembly GCA_946902985.2 of Meconema thalassinum. NCBI lineage: Eukaryota > Metazoa > Arthropoda > Insecta > Orthoptera > Tettigoniidae > Meconema > Meconema thalassinum. Next base: position 349,824,062 of record OX336390.1, read on the forward strand.
CCTATATTTAAGGGTGGTGACAAAGAAATCCATATAATTATAGACCTGTTTCTATTTTATCGGTAGTTTCAAAAATTCTGGAAGAAGTGGTAAAAACAAGATTGCTTTCATTCCTGAACAAGAATACATTCTTTCATAATATGCAATATGGATTCAGGGAAAATTCTAGTACTGAGGCAGCAACTATTGACCTAATAACAATGCTACAAGAAACTATTGACAAAAATAATAAGGCAGTTGGGTTATTTATTGATCTCACAAAAGCCTTTAATACAGTAGATCATAAAATACTGTTATCAAAATTAGAAAATGCTGGTGTCCGAGGTATAGCTCTAAAATGGTTCCAAAGCTACCTTATTGGGAGGAAGCAGCATGTAGCTTTGAATAAATGCATAAGTTCAGGAAAATATATAACTCATGGAGTTCCACAAGGATCTATTCTTGGACCTACATTATTCTTAATTTATATAAATGATATTGTGGAATGTAATTTGAGAGGGCATATCAAATTGTATGCAGATGATACAAATATCTTCTACACTGGGAAAGACATAATCGAAATCATACAAAGTGTGCAACAAGATATAAATACTCTAGGGGCAGATGACCTCGTAGTTCCGCCCCTTAAAACAACAATAACTAACTCTCTCACAATGGTTCCAGGCCAATAAATTAACAATGAACCTACAGAAGACCAATTACATGGTAATTTCAAAACAAAGCATGAAAGAAATCACACATGACAAAATATATATAAATAATATTGAAATAAAAATCACTCAAAGTATTTAGGTCTAATCATCGACAAACACCTGACCTGGATTGAACACGTTGAACGAATTGCTAAGAAACTCTCACCTATAGTAGGGATCCTAAGGAAACTTCGGTATCTTATTCCCCTCTCAACCTTGTAAAACAAATCTACTATTCACTTGTACATAGCAAGCTCCAATATTTAAATGTTATTTGGGCTCACTGCAGGAAATCCACACTGAATGATTTAATGACTATTCAGAATAGGGCTATTAGAAACATATTTAACCTTCCTTACTGCACTCCAGTAAAAGATCTGTACATCAGAAGTAAAATTCTACCCCTCAGCATAAGTGCAGATCTCCGAGCAGCTATGCTAATATACAAGATTAAACACAACACAATACTCTATAGCTCTCCCTACATCTTGAACTCGGACAATCATTCTTATGGAACTAGGCATGCGAAGGACGTAGCCTTATATATCATTCACTCTTCTAAATACGGTAGAAATAGTTTCAAGTTCTCTGCATCACAGTCATATAATAAACTTCCTGAGGAAGTAAAAAGTGCACCAACTTTGTCAGTATTTAAGAGGAAAACTATGCAAGTATTGTGGGAAAAATTCGATGCATCTTAATACATCAAATAAGTTATGTATAAACTTAAAAATCTTAAGTTCTTATCATTTTAAGAGACCTTGGTCTAAACAATCTTAGATATAGTATCAACTTTACTAATAGGCCTGTGGAGGACTGAGAAGATGGACATCTTTAGCTTATTTCATGTATTTCTTCTTTGTTTATTTCGTGTATTTATTCTTCATGTTTGAGGCTCTTTGATATAAGTTAGTGTAATAAAAGATGGCTGCTAAGTAAGACGTCCGTGTTTTCACGATCACTATTTATCCATTATACGAATCCCAACATTGGTGCCGAAAACTTTAGATTACGTAGAAATGTGCATTAGAATACGGGCAATTGTGTTTTACTTGTGTACAAAGTAAACTGGTGATGCTATCACTACAAACAGCAATCACGTTATGTAGGTACAAGCAGCCACGCCACGCCGGATTACGAGGTAAGAAGATACTGGAACTTCTACACGCGCCACATACTAACGTGATATTTCAGTGTTAATATTATTGCAAAAGTTACTACTACGACTAAACAGTGCACGAATTGTAATATAATTACTTTACACCACGTAACGGAATCACGAATGATAGACGAGAAAGTGCTGCCATCTTGCGCTAGATCCTAAACTCAATACCGGTAGCCATCACGGACACTACAATACGATCTCACGAGTATTACGCATGCGCTGACATCAAACAATCACCTTCGCTTGTCACAGCACGGTACTATTTATTTATTTCGTCACCCATTCTTCAAGATGCAAGACGAGAGTGTTAGGAGTAAACTAGCGTTTTTGAAAAGAAAGCAGAAGACGGAAAGAGCAACTAACTAAATTCAGTACGATAATAAATAGCGCTACAGGCGGCGACATCTCAGAATACGAATATAATCGCACTAGACTCCAAGAAGTTTTAGATCATCTCACAGTTCTGGACAATAGTATACGAGGCCGATGTCGAGAAATGTGAAGAATACATCGACATCGCGAAGAAAACGACCGCAAAGTTCTACGACCCTCTTGGATTACTTTCACCAGTGTCCATAGTCGGAAAAGTTCTCTTCCAAGACACTTGGTGTAGGGGCATAGCATGGGACGAAATACTTCCACATGACATTGCATTGCGATGGCAGCTGTGGATAACCAGCCTCAAGGATCTGGCAAGTGTGGTCATTCCAAGATGGATTGGTTTATCAAGGACAACATCGGAGACTTCACATGTCCACGTGTTCTGCGACGCGTCGGAGCGGGCCTACGGAGCTGCACTGTATGTTCGAACGTCTACCGACGTAAACACTTATATACACCTGGTCTGCACTAAGAATAGACTGTCTCCAGTCAAGAAGGTTACACTCCCACGACTAGAACTACTGGCCATCTTAGTGGGTTGCCGTCTTCTGAGGTATTTCTGCCAAGCAACAGACGTGAATGTCACCACATCTACTCTGTGGAGTGACTCCATGGTCACTCTAGGTTGGATTAAAAGCGATGCAAACCGTTGGAAGACATTCATCTCCAACCGAGTGATGGAAATTCAAGGCATCCTGAGCCCAGCTCAGTGCCGGTACTGCCCGAGCCAGAATAATCCAGCCGACCTCTTGTCACGAGGAATATCCTCAAAAGCACTACAGTCTTCTACACTTTGGTGGCACGGGCCTGTATGGCTAGCCAATCATCCTAGCTCTTGGCCCCACAGCAGTGTGCCTAACGCCTCACTTCCAGAGACTCGCAAGACGCATCAGCAAACACTTAATGTCGTTACAACGGAACCTCTCATCATTGCTTCCAGATTCAGCAGTTATTGGAAAATACTGCACATCATGGGTTGGATTTTGCGCTTCTTGAACAACATCAGACAGTCTGAGAAAAATTCTGGGAATCTCACTGCACGTGAATTAGAGGCTTCCCAATTGTGCTAGATAAGCACAGTCCAACGTGAGTGCTTTTCCGAAGAGTACGACGCTCTGACAAAAGAGAGAAACTTGTCTGGGAAGTCCAGGATTGCCCGCTACAACCCCTTCTTACAGGACGGCCTTATTCGACTGGGAGGGCGCCTCCACCATGCAGACCTGCCAATACAGCAGAAACATCCTCTAGTACTCGATGGTGCACACCACTTCACCAAGTTGTTGATCCTCCAGACTCGCATACGGCTACACCACCTTGGAGTACGAATCGTTCTCTCTGTACTACGCGAAGAATTTTGGATCCTCAAGGCACGCCAGGCTGTCAAGAAGGTCATCCACATGTGCTTACCGTGTAAGATCGCCAGAAGCCAACAAGGTAACGGGATCGAAGCCCCGTTGCCTCCAGAACGTGTGCGACATACTACGCCATTTGCAGTTATGGGTGTGGATTTTGCAGGGCCACTACTCGTTAAGGTGGGGAATCTCGTACAGAAATCGTATATTGTTCTTTTCACACGTGCGACTACAAGGGCCCTTCACCTTGAGCTGGCTTTGGACATGACTACGGAGACGTTTCTGATGGCTCTCAGACGATTTGCGGGACGAAGAGGACTTCCAAACACCATTTACTCAGACAACGCTAGAACGTTCCAGGCAGCACACAAAGAAATGACACAACTCAGCCAAGTCCTCACTGACCCACGAACGAGCCAGCACTTCGCCCACAACGGAGTCCAGTGGAAATTTATAGCCCCACGGGCGGCTTGGTGGGGAGGCTGGTGGGAAAGAATGGTGGGTACGACTAAAAGATGCCTTAGAAAGGTATTGGGAAAGGCTCTGATTAGTGAGGACACACTCCGAACTCTATTGGTAGAAGTAGAAGCCGCCATTAACTCCCGACCCATAATCCAAGATGGCTCGGAGACACTGACTCCAAGTCATTTCCTGACTGGCGCACGGCTGACTACCCTGCCCAACGTCTCCGAACCCACGACCCGAATAGACCTGAGGAAGGAGAGGAGACTTAGAGAGAAAATGCAGGAGGACTTCCTCAAGAGATGGAAGAATGAGTATCTTCTCGATCTGAGAAGCTACCACGAAGTACGCCGCCCAAATGGACAGACGAAGGAGTGCCGAGTAGGAGATATAGTACTACTACAGGATGACCTGCGACCTAGACACATGTGGCAGAAGGCACGAATAACTGAAAGGCGACCAGGCAGGGACAACAAGGTGCGAACCCTCATCCTTCAGATGGCCAACGGGACCAAGATTAGTCGGCCTGTACAGCTGGTCTTCCCTCTTGAGATAGACCAGGGTGGGGAGGATGTGGAGGACTGAGAAGATGGACATCTTTGGCTTATTTCATGTATTTCTTCTTTGTTTATTTCATGTATTTATTCTTCATGTTTGAGGCTCTTTGATATAAGTTAGTGTAATAAAAGATGGCTGCTAAGTAAGACGTCCGTGTTTTCACGATCACTATTTATCCTTTATATGAATCCCAACAAGGCCTATGCCCTTATACATCAATTTGTGTTACCTTCAGAATTTTCTTCCTTGGTGTGTAAACACACATATTACTGTACAATTCCTCTGTACGAGCCTATGGCTCTTTGGAATTAATTGAATAAAATATCTATCTATCTATCTATCTAAAAAAAAAAAAACATCATGTCGTGCGGTTCAGATTCCATATAAAAATGGAGGTCCTGTGGCTCATGATAATGAGATTAACGGTCATGTTAAACTACAAGCTTCTTTCCTTCCTTAGTATATTAAGAGAATCAGAGATATTTTTTCTTGCAACTGATATTTAAAACACAAAATGGCGATATTAATGAAATTGTCTGTGCTAGTTTCATTGCAAGTCAAATAATTGCAAAGCGTTCCAAGTCTTATTGTAACGGCGACTATATTTGATATCAACAAATTTCATTCCTGTAGAAATGCTTTCCTTGCCTGAGCCAACTTACATTTTATATCCTCTTTGCTTCTTCCATCACTGGTTATTTTTCTCCCTAAGTAGCAGAAGTTTCCTACTTCATTTAGCTCTTCATCTGCAAATTTGATGTCAATAGGGGTTTCTGATTTCTTTCGGCATTATTTTTGTTTTAAATTTATTGATTTTTATCATGAATTCTTTCCTCAAGATGGATTCCATACCATTTAAGAACTCATACAAATTCTCTGTTGAATCGGCTAAGATGACAATGTCTTCAGCCCTTGGACTGAGCTTCTCAGCTGCTGAATATTGAGCACCAGTTTGGCTTTCTTCTCCACATTCCAAAGAGGTGGATATAGCTCTGAATGAGACTTCCAGGATTGTGTCTGGATGTCTTAGACCAACATCACTGCAGAAGATCTACCCTCTTATTGGAATTTCCCCACCTCATGTTCCAAGAATGGTAGCTGCAGCATCTGAGAAGAAACGGCAAGAAACCGATTCAAGGCATCCACTTTTCGGTCAACAACCAGCCCGAGAAAGACCTAAGTCCAGAAACAGCTTTTTGAGGGGAGTAACAGCCCTTGAAGGCTCACAAGAAGCTGCCTCTGTGAAGATATGGAAGACAGAAATCAAAGACTCAATTATTCCTCTATCAGAAAAAATGGCACCTGGTCACAACTTGCCATATGTAACTTGGAAATCATTGAACAGGCTGAGGACGGGGCTTTCATGCTGCAAAAACAATCTAAAGAAATGGAACATGCTCGTCAACAATGATGAGTTCTGCGAATGCAGCATGTTACAAGTTCCAGAACACCTGATGATCTGCCCCTTGATGGAGGACATACCGGTACTGTCAAAAGACGATCTTATGGCTGCAAATACTAATGCTGTAACTGTTGCTACTTACTGGCAAAATGTAATTTGATTCAGACACGGAAAATAAAATAAACAATGTCTTCAGCAAATCTCAGTGTTGAAATTATTATTGATCGTAGACTCAGTAAACTGAGTTTCATGAAGGGAGGTACTTGTGTGTGGTCGAGCTCTTTCTAGGCATAAAGGGCCTGTTACTGTATGAAATTAAGGATAGGTCATGCAAGGCCCATCCACTCATATCTTATGGAAATGGAAGCTCCCGCACTTTGTGCATGAGGATCTGTATTCACCATGGCCAATATTTTGACTGAATGTGTGCGTGGATCTTGCTGATCTATGAAGAATCGTCTGCACAATATGCCAGAGGCGGCTCCTATCCATGGTAGCAAGTTTGCGCTACAACCAAAATGCTGGGCCTTTATTGATTCAAATAATGTATATATAAGTTCTTAAATGGAGGCGGGATGTATTGAATCTCATCAGTCATCACTCATAGTGGGTTGGGACGAACGCAGTTCTTTATGCTGCGCACGCAACCAACGCCCAACTGTGTAGTGCACTCCTCGTTGCACCCCAGGCAGCTTGTATAGGCCAGTATATGCGAAGACGAACCTCTGGAGTGCAGCGGGTGCATGGTGGGGTTGGAGCTACGTGTGGTTGGTTAACATTCCATAGTGTTCAGAAGTAGATATGGTATATTCTGCTCACGGGCAGTAAACGGCTCAGCAACATTAGCACACTCTGGTGGCTAACAAGCACAATACTTCGTCCTCACTTCCTCACTTAAGATATGTACAGTATTTGCATGATTGAAAAACAATATATAAACAATATAAATCTTCTACAGATATTTGTATTTGATATAGATAAAAGTTATTTGAAACATACTGTGTTCTCAGTATAACTAAAGCGAGTTGGTGACTACTACTACTATGGATGTTACGGCCGTCGGTACTCTCTGAAAAAGTTAATCTTTTGTTTTGTGACTGACCGATTTGCTACGTTTCAGTTTTGTATGGATTTGGCTTGTTATATGTTTCGTTGTGAGAAATTGGTGATCATGGAATTTCCTACCTGGTGAAACACACTGGAATTATGTGTCCGTAATTTTTCTTTCTCATCAGTTCCATAATACAGGATCATTACTTTTGTTACCGTATTTTTTAAGTTTGTCATCTAGGCTACATCGTGGTGGGTTGAATGTGAGTTGGTTGGTTGGCTCCTCAGTTTAGGGGCTGCGACAATGCGGCCATGTAGCCCCGTGCACTTCGGGTGTGTGTAGAATCTGTCTGATAACCGGTGTTAATTGTGATGACTGTATTGGTGTGAGTTATCTGTTTTGAATTAAAGTAAGGACTGCAGACATTGAATATTTTCAAGTAGTTCCTACTTTTGCCGCCAAATGCCACCGTCAACGACTACTAGTTCAGAACTTGATTACCAGATGCCACCGCAGTCGGCTCCTGGTGACGAACGTTGGAACCTAAGAGCGTTTGTCAAATGTTTAACCTATATATAATTTAGCTTCTCACAGGTGTAATTAGTGGAAGGTTCTTTAACATGCCATAAATCTATGACATGGGACCGCCGGCTTTACTTCCCCTCTGAAGGAAAGCATACTGAGGGATTTTTAACGCTCATAAAATATCCGACGACTTCGGCCGGGTTTGAACCCGTGATCGTGGGCATAGAAGGTCAGCATGCTACCAACTACGCCACCGAAGCCGCTTTTTCAGCCGAATACTTACATTGTCATGCTCACCAGTTAAATTTAGTCATGTTGAATGCAGCCTCAATCAACACAAGTGTGAGGATTTTCTTGTAAACCTTCAAGGACTCTGTTCCTTCTTCTCAAACTCTCCTCAAAGTACTGCAGTTTTAGATGAAATAGTTGGAAATGTTTGCCTAGATCAATCCCCACTAGATGGAACTTCCAAATACGATCAGTGAATACTGTCTTGAACTACTGAAGTGAGGTGATAGAATGTATGAAAGTAATTCAGGAAGGTGTTAGAATTAATAATGCAATATCTATTCTTCAAGCTTCTGGTTACATTGATATTTTGAATGATGATCATTTTACTTTTTGGTTGTCTTTCTTCCATAAAATCATGCCACTTGGGAGCAGCTGCAATCTTTCTTCCAGACAAATTTGCAGAATACGAGCTGCACTATCCGGATGAAAATGTCAGACTTGTTCAACAAGCTTACCCATTCATTGAGTGCAGGAAACTTGAGACAGAACTTTCAATTATTTACAGTACAGAAGAATTTAGACACATATCAGGTGCTCTGCCACTAATGGAATCCATTGGGGACAATATTTTGAGTTCATGTGTTAAATTACTGAGTGTAGTTCTGACTATCCCCATGACCTCTTGTGAGGCAGCTTGATGTTTCTCTACCCAGAAAAGGATTAAAACGTTATTGCGAAATACAATGTCTCAGGAGAGATTATCAGCCCTTGCTATGCCCTCTACTGAACGAGATTTTATCATGCAAATAAGGGACTTCAATGACAGAGTCATTGACATGTTTTCAAGGAGGAAGTAGAGACGTGTTGATTTTCTCTACAAATGTGAGTAATGTGGAACCTTCAAGTCAAGGAGTACTAATAGTATAAGCTAACTTATGTTCATATTTATGCTTTTCCTTATTTTGTATCTGTTCAGTATCTAGGGATGTTTTGGCTACTCTTATATCAGTGATCATAGTCATGATAGTTTTGTGAACCACCAACTTTTTTGATCCACCAGCCTCCACTGCAATATACTTAATGGTGCGGTGGCTACTAATGTGTCATTCGCTTTATGGGAAAGAGTGGGCTAGGTCAACACATCTATATTTTCCAGTGTAATTGACTCAACTTTTTTAAAATAAAAATGACTACCATATTTAAAAAAATATTTTGAATCATGAAGGAAATTTTAATTTGTATATACCTAGGTATTTATTACAAATATCATAATAATTTCATTTTTTGTTTTATTTGTATTAGGCTGTTTTCTTATTGAGATATATCCCCATAAATTATAAAATAATGTTTTTTTTTATCTTGTGACTTTGATTTGCAACCTCTTTTCTTTCCCTTTCCTACCTACCTTTCATGGTTCCACTTCTTTCCAAGATCTTAAATCTTCATTCTTCTAGGGTTGAGGGCATTTCTTTTGCCTGTCCATATATCCCTTATTCCTTTTTTATTTTGTCCAATTCTTCTTCTAGTATGTGAGTTGTATAGGCTTAGTTAGTGTTAGTTTTAGTAGTAGTATTCATTGCATTATACATTTCATTAGTGGCTGATGACCTAGAAGTTCTGCCCCTTAGTAATCACCACCACATCTTATGCTCAGTTTTGATTTCTTTTCTCCCTCTCTGTTTCAGAACTTTCCACTGCAGCGCATGATCATCGTAGGAACCCATAAGTTTAAGGGTGATAAGGAGGAATTGATCAAATCAGTGTTTGAAGCCAGTGCACAAACTATAAATAAAGAGAAACCGTTTGGTAAAAAGAACTGTTTACCACCTGAAGTTAAGGATAAGCTTTTTGGTGGCTGGATTTTGTTGACTGGATATCTTATATTTTATGAAGATGTTTTTATTTATCATTTAGAGGCAAGTTACTCCTTAATTGTCTTCATAGTATAGTGCTTGTAGACCAGCGGAGAAAGGGGGATTGCTGTACCAATGCAAATTTATGATGCACAGAATGCACCATAACTCTGTTGCCTGTTGACTGTTGGCAATAATATTTCAAAAGGGTCCCCTCAAATTTCTCCAGAATCATTGATATCTACATTGTAACCACCTGATGGTGTTGTGATTAGTATTCTTGACTGTCATCCCTGAATTTTAAGAATTCTGAAGAGGTAATGCTGGTTTACCTGTAATGAAAATGAATTAATTCTGAATTTGATACGGTACATGTTGATAACAATGTAGAATTCAGTGGTTGTCAGTGCCAAAAGGAAAGTGAAGACACTGATTTTTTAAAATGTACCGTACCGTAACATTTCTTGTTTTATTAAGGGGCTTAAATATCACATTCTTCCCCATGTACTTGGATGTGTGTTATTGTGGTGTCTGTAGTAGTGTGTCTATTTGTGATTAAGGCTTGGATTGGGAAAGAGGCAGCTATGGTTTTAGATTAGGAATTATCCAAGCATTTGCCTGAAATAAGAAATGGGGAAACCATGGAAAACTACTTCTGGGACGGTTGAAGTGGCAATCAATCCCCACTTTTCAGTTTTTTCTTATGAGACAGAGTGTATGCCCTACCAACCCTTAGACTAAAATTAAATTTCTTGGTAGAGCCAGGAATCTAACTCGGAGCCTTTGGGACCTGAGTCTCAATACGTATCACAAGACCACAGAAGCTGACTTAGAATAGTTACCTGGAAAATATGATGACGAATTGCTCATTAGTAAGCACCGGATTTTCTCATGTTTCTTGTAAAATCTGCCTTGAAACGTAATTGTGGCTGTAACGGTTTTCAGCCCAGTAATGTACTGTACATTATTGCCCTCTCCTGAGTGTAGTAGTTTGACCACCCAAGTTTGATTTTTACACACTCATCATAAAAAATGAGTTAGCTGCTTCATTGGGTCAAAGCAGTAACCAGAATTGACTCTAGCCAGTTTTAGCATTTTTTTTATCAGGTTGTACACATTTCAGATAGTTTGATGTGGCACTTAGTGAAACATGCAGGCTAGTTACAGGCAGTGTTGGACAAAATACTGACAAAATGCACTTTCGATTCAAAATACCGCATTGGCCCGAAAATAAGCTGCCTCTGCATATAGGCTGCACCTTTAATATTTGAAGAGAAAAAAAGAAAAAAGTTTATGCCCGGAAATAAGTCTCATCTGGATTAAGGAAAGACACATTTATTTTCTTGTACTTACCAACATGTAAACATTTTTTTGCTGATGTGCGATGCACAACATTGGCACTTAACACAATACCTTTATTGTCTTATTCACTGTCATCACAGCGAGTATTCACTTCATCACTCTCACTATTTTCGCTCTACCGGTAAATGATCGCTCTTTTTTGTGTTAAACAGGCTTTCTTACAGAAACTGAGCTACCGTAGATTATTCAACTTACGAAACAATACCGTGTTGCCGAATAATAAATTCGAAGCCAAAACAAACGTTTGCATTGTCATTAAATGCCGCCAGTTTCTCTTACACACTGTATTGTTACTTTGTTGCTGTGTTCTTGCTAATGAGCATTCCTTTTTAACCCTAAAACACTAACCCACTTTCGCCGCTCATTATTATTAACCCTTCGTAAATTTGACTACTCCAACTTAAAATTGTTATATTTACTACGTTACAGGTAATATTTGGTAAGATTTTTGATATTTAGAGTTCTTATAGATTCATAAACAGGTCATGAATCAAAATACATAGATATTAAATCATTTGATGTGATTATTTGTTAAATATGGCAAACTTGATACACTGAAAACATTACATTAACACGTTTTATAAGAACTTAATTTTATTTTACTAGATAAACCCTTAAAACTATAAATGTGGGTTCTTTATACCACAAAGAAACCTAAACTACCATGAAAATAAATGAATTAAGTATAAATGCAAAGAAGGTATTACGACACACTATATTGCACTATCACTTACCGTCGTCAATATGACGTTACCCACCCAATTATTATAAGAATGAGCAAAGATATCAACAATCGCACCCGCCACTGTCAACAACTGCTCGAGAAATTCAGCTACACAAATTGGCGGCAGGCACGCATGCGCGGTAGGCAATAAACTATGCCGTAATGCTACCTACCGTCGTAAAAATTACGAAGGGTTAGTGTTCTAGGGTTAAATAGTAGGCCTTTCTTTATCTACTATATATTTCTCAAATACCACTCACTCACTCACTCACTTATTCATTCATCATGAAATCTCAGAAACCACCAAACGGATTGGAATGAAATTTGCTGTTCAGCTTTCTCAAGGGCCGCAAACGCCCACTAAGAAAGGATTTTTGGATATTCTGGTTCTAAAGGGGTGTTAAGGGGGTAGACCTGCATTTCATTGAATAGCAATATCTCCCGATTGGTTTCATTGGGGGATGTGATACTCGGCATACAAACTCATCATTAAAAATAAGAAGACACGTGTCTGAGGGTTTTTCGATGTGGTGTATATTATGAGGTGAAAGGGGTGAAAAGTGGGGGTTGACGGATTCCTAACGGAGCGTGTATCTCTTAAACGACATAGGCGAGGAGTTTGAAACTCAGCGGAAAAAAATCAGCATAAAAAATAAGATAATAGGTGTTTGACCGTTTTTTATAAATCCAATTTAAGGGGCCCATGGAGAGGGGTGAAATTCTGGGGGGAAAAACAGGAAAGAAAGTGTCCTAACTGATTGACTGACTGACTCACTCATCATACTCAGGGGGAAAAAACTGCTTAAAAATAAGTAAATAGCTGTTCGTCAGTTTATTCCATAAATCAAATTTAAGGGGTTCATGGGGAGGGGTGAAATTCTGAAAAAAGAAAATTGAAAGAAAATGTCCTGACTCACTCATTCACTCACTCATCATCGCCCAGCCAAAATGGAATGAAATTTGGTATGCAGCTTCCTCAATTGCTGCAAACACCCACTAAGGAAGGATTTTTGGATATTCAGGTTCTAAAGGGGTGTTAAGGGGGTAGACCTGCATTTCATTGAATAGCAATATCTCCCGATTGGTTTCATTGGGGGATGTGATACTCGGCATATAAACTCATCCTTAAAAATAAGAAGACTCGTGTCTGATGGTTTTTCGATGTGGTGTATATTATGAGGTGAAAGGGGTGAAAAGTGGGGGTTGAGGGATTCCTAACGGAGCGTGAATCTCTTAAACGACATAGGCGAGGAGTTTGAAACTCAGCGGAAAAAAATCAGCATAAAAATTAAGATAATAAGTGTTTGACCCTTTTTTCATAAATCCGATTTAAGGGGCCCATGGGGAGGGGTGAAATTCTGGGAGAAAAAAACAGGAAAGAAAGTGTCCTAACTGATTGACTGACTGACTCACTCATCAAACTCAGGGGAAAAAAACTGCTTAAAAATAAGTAAATAGCTGTTCGCCAGTTTTTTCCATAAATCAAATTTAAGGGGTTCATGGAGAGGGGTGAAATTCTGAAAAAAGAAAATTGAAAGAAAATGTCCTGACTCACTCACTCACTCATCATCGCCCAGCCAAAATTATTGAAGATGGAAACATGGCATTTTGGGGATATGTTCGTTGTGTGTCAAAACTGTACACTAAGGGAGGATTTTTGGATATTCAGGTTCTTAATGGGGTTAAACCTGCATTTCATTGAATAACAATATCTCACGAGTGGTTTCATTTGTGGATGTGATATTCGGCATATAAACTAATCATTAAAAAATAAGCAGACATGTGTCTAAAGGTTTTTCGATGTGGTGTATATTATGAGGTGAAAGGGGTGAAAAGTGGGGGTTGAAGGATTCCTATCGGAGCGTGTAGGCCTAGCTCTTAAACGACATAGGCGAGAAATTTGAAACTCAGCGGAAAAAAATCAGCTTAAAAAATAAGTAAATCGGTGTTCGACCGTTTTTTCATAAATTCAATTTAAGGGGCCAATGGCATGCGGTGAAATTCTGGGGAAAAAAAAGAGAGAAAATGTCCTAACTGACTGACTAACTCACTCACTCATCAAACTCAGGGGGGAAGAACAGCTCAAAAATAATAAATAGGTGTTCGACCATTTTTTTCATAAATCCAATTTAAGGGGTTCATGAGAGGGGTGAAATTCTTAAAAATAAATGAAAGAAAATGTCCTGACTGACTCACTCACTCATCACGCCCAGCAAAAACTATTTAAGTTGGAAACGTGTAATTTTGGAAATATGTTCGCTGTAAGTCGAAAACCTCAACTAAGGAAGGATTCAAAAGTTGGGTGCTTTTCAGTCGGTCAACACGAATGTACCCAAAAAGAGCTGGGTTATGCCCTAATCCTGAAATAAATTACATGAGATTGATAAATACACTAGGAAGAATTTGTGTATATTCGGGTTTTAAAAAGGTGTTAAGGGGGTAAACGTGCATTTCATTGAATAACGATATCTCTTGAGTTGTTTCTTTGGGGATGTGATATTTGGTATATAAACTAATCATTAAAAATAATCAGACATATGTCTAAGGGTTTATCGATGTGGTGTATATTATGAGGTGAAAGGGGTAAAAATTGGGGGTTGAGGGATTCTTAATGGAGCGTGTATCTCTTAAACGACATAGGCGAGAAGTTTGAAATTCAGCGGGGGGAAAAAACAGCTTAAAACATAAGTAAATAGGTGTTCGACCGTTTTTTCATAAATCCAATTTAAGGGGCCCTTGTAGCGGGGTGAAATTCTGGGGGGAAAAAAACAGGAAGAAAGTGTCCTAACTCACTCACTCATCAAACTCAGGGGGGAAGAACAGCTCAAAAATAAGTAAATAGGTGTTCGACCATTTTTTGTTTTTGTTTTTTCATAAATCCAATTTAAATGGTTCATGAGAGGGGTGAAATTCTGAAAAATAAATGAAAGAAAATGTCCTGACTGACTCACTTACTCATCACGCCCAGCGAAGACTATTAAAGTTGGAAACATTAAATTTTGGGAATATGTTCGCTGTATGTCGAAAACGTCAAGTAAGGGAGGATTTTTGTTTATTCGGGTTTTAACGAGTTGTTAAGGGGGTAAACGTGCATTTCATTGAATAACGGTATCTCATGAGTTGTTTCTTTGGGGATGTGATATTCGGTATATAAACTAATCATCAAAAATAATCAGACATATGTCTAAGGGTTTTTCGATGTGGTGTATATTATGAGGTGTATGTGTGAAAAGTGGTGGTTGAAGGATTCCTAACGGAGCAAGTATCACTTAAAATACAGAGGCAAAAAGTATGAAACTCAGGGAGAAAAATCAGCTTGAAAAAGTAGTAAATAGGTGTTCGACCGTTTTTTCATAAATTCAATTTAAGGCGCCCATGGGGAGAGGTGAAATTTTGGGGAAAGAAGTCCACTATGGAAGGATTTTTGGATATTAACTCATCATCCCCCAGCAAACCTATTGCAGTTAGAATCTTGAAATTTGAGGATATGTTCGTTGTATGTCGAAAAAGTCCACTAAGGATGGATTTTTGGTTATTCATGTTCTGAAGGGGTGTTAAGGGGGTTAAACTTGCATTTCATTGAATAACAATATCTCACGAGTTGTTTCATTTGGGGATGTGATATTCGGCATATAAACTAATCATAAAAAAAAGCAGACACATGTCTAAGGGTTTATCGATATGGTGTATATTATGAGGTGAAAGGGATGAAAATTGGGGGTTGAAGGATTCTTAACGGAGCATGTATCTCTTATTCGACATAGGCAATAAGTTTGAAATTCAGCGGAAAAAGCCTCTTAAAAAATAAGTAAATAGGTGTTCGGCCGTTTTTTCATAAATCCAATTTAAGGGCCCATGGGGAGGGGTGAAATTATGGGGGAAAAACAGGAAAGAAAGTGTCTTAACTGATTGACTTCTTACTCACTCATCAAACTCGGGGGAGATAAACAGCTTAAAATAAGTAAATAGGTGTTCGACCGTGTGCTTTTTTCCATAAATCCAATTTAAGGGGTTCATGGGGAGGGGTGAAATTCTCAAAAGTAAATGAAAGAAAATGTCCTGACTGACTCACTCACTCATCATCGCCCAGCCAAAATTATTGAAGTTAGAAACATGAAATTTTGTGGATATGTTCGTTGTATGTCGAAAACGTCCACTAAGGAAAGAGTTTTGGATATTCAGGTTCTAAAGAGGTGTTAAGGGGGTAAACGTGCATTTCATTGAATAACAATATCTCACGAGTGGTTTCATTTGGGGATGTGATACTTGGCATATATACTAATCATTAAAAATTAGCTGTCACGTCATGTCTAATGGTTTTTCAATGTGGTGTATATTGTGAGGTGAAAGGGATGAGAAGTTGGGGTTGAAAGATTCCTAACGGAGAGTGTATCTCTTAAACAACATAGGCGAGGAGTTTGAAACTCGGAGGAAATCAATCAGCTTAAAAATCTACTAAATATTTGTCAAATACTACTCACTCACCCACTCACTCACTCATTCATTCATCACGAAATCTCAGAAATCACCAAACGGATTGGAATGAAATTTGGTATGCAGCTTCCTCAAGGGCCGTTGGTATCTACTATATATTTGTCAAATACCACTCCCCGTGGCTCTTGATCTCGCGATTAATGGTCACGTTAAACTACAAGCTTGCTTTGCTTGCAAATACCACTCACTCATTCATCACGAAATCTCAGAAACTACCGAACGGATTGGAATGAAATTTGGCATGCAGCTTCCTCAAGGGCCGTAGGTGCTCGCTAAGAAAGGTTTTCAAAATTTTCAATTGGGATCATGGTCAAACCGCCAAAACCGCCATTAAAGTCTATTGTTGCCAGATAAAGCGGGCTGCATCACGACGCCCCTACCAGAGTTCTGGCGCTTTGCAGGCCTTGAGCTGTGTGGCAATGCTCAGTGTGTTCTTTACTGTCATAACGTGCACGTGATTGTTGTCTGCGCTCCCGACCTTTACCCACTCCATACCTGCCAACTTTTACGGTTTATCCGTAAAATTTACGGAAATTGCAGCATTTTACGGTTTTACGGATGAACGGTGTCATTTTACGATTTCGCGGACAAAAATTTGAAACGATAATTTACATTCGATAATACCGCCCACTTCCGTACAATCGATTGTTTGCGTGGGTCGAAGGCAAGTCCACGATAGTCGATAACTCGTTCTTTGATATGATTCGTACTTTTAACCGTGTGATGTTTGTGTCGTCATTGTAATTGAATTTGAAGCCGGGATAACCGTTCTTCCATGTGAATCTTAGGTGTCGACAGGCTCTGCTTCGCATATTCTTTGTTCCGCTCCGTTTGCTCGTTGCGATTTAAACCATATTCTTTGACCACGTTAGTTGTTCATTGTTCGCGAAGTTGGCGTTCCTTGAATGTTTCCGTCTTTTAAGGTTATGGCATATTTTAATGAAGCGTTCGAGTTTTTGTGCTATAACTTCGTGCTTCGCAGTTTCCTGTATTCCTTGGACTAATTACCTTCGTTCCACGTGTGTGTGTGGTTTTTTTCTACAATGTGCATATTCTTTTTTCACGAGCTTGGCATTGTGTTCAATGTTATAATTTTATGTGACGTTCAATGATCCAGGTTCCTTTCGATGTTTTAGTAGATATCGAGAATGAACAAATCCAACAAGAAACAGTACTTCCAGACATTTAAATAATCATACTCGGTTGATTTTCCGTGCATACTAAAATCAAGAAAGGGAGAAAAATGTGCCTTTTGCACGGTATGTGGGTGTGATATTAATATTGCACATGGTGGAAAAAACGATTTAAGTAATCATGTGAAGTGCGGTAAACACATGCTAAATCGAAGGAAGATAGCAAGAAAATCAACACCTTTTTTGCTAAGTCTGGAAACGTTGACAGTGACGTAATTAGGGCCGAGTGTCTGTTTACTTCCTTTTTGGTGGAACACAATGTGCCCTTAAGTGCGGCTGATCATGCTGGTGCTTTATTTAAGAAGATGTTTCCCACATCGGAAGTTGCAAAGAAATATAGTTGTGCATTGTAAATAAAATGGCAAAAAATGCATCATCTGAAGTTGTTAAGTGCCTTCAGAACGGACCGGATACAGATAAGTCCCTTTTGTTTTCATCAGTGAGAAACTACTTTTGTACTGCCTGTGACTAAATCATCAACAAGTTTCCACTCAAGGATGACGTGTTAAAGAATGCTCAAGTTGCTAGGTTAGACAAAATTGAAGATGCACAGTTTTCTTCCATTCGTTTTTTCTTGGAAAAGTTTCCTATCATGTTATGCAAGGAAGAGAATGAAACTACAGATGAGGTGGTGAATGAGCTTCAGGGGCAGTTCACAGCTCTTCAGGTAGATGACACTTTGGCTGCACATCAAGATGCTGCAAGTGATTGCAGTTGGGCACAAATATCAAGAATTCGTGGAGCCGATGGACTTCTTAAGTGTAACCGAATTTCTAGAGTATTGCTCTCTATTCTCACCATACCCCATAGCAATGCAGAATGTGAACGTGTTTTTAGCCTTGTGAAGAAAAATAGAACACGGTTCAGGTCATCCATGTCCTATGAATCTCTGGAGTCTATTTCTATTTTGAAGACCAGGAGTTCTGGTCCCTGTTATGACAAAACATTTTCTCAAGACTTTTTGCAGGAAGCTAAAATGGCCACAACCATGACTTTAAAGTCGAACTAGCATGTGATTTGCAGTGTGTATTATATTATTTCTTGCCTGTGTTACGTTAAACAAGTTTTATTGTTTAAATCCTTTTTCAATTATCGTATATCAGCTTAATCTATCAAAGAAGTCCTGTTATGTCTGCTCCAAACCAATATTCACTTCGCCTGCTGCTGATTAACATGGATTTCTTCTTGATTGTTATGTTCATCTACAAATCATGTAAGTAGATATGATTTCATTGAAGTATCCTGTTGAAAGCATGAACTATTGTATTTTGTAGCCCAGAAGTATTATTATTTTCGTCAAGCCGGGGTATGTCGAAAATCGTTAGTTTTTTTTTTCGCGCGTGAGTTTTACTGATAGCCCTTTTCAAAAGTTGGCAGGTATGCCACTCTCTCTGTTCAAACAGTACTTCTCTGTAATTTGTACTTTCACCATCACTTCACAATCATTTTAGCCTATAGTTGAAGTAACTGTCGAGTTCATTTCTGTTTGTACTTCGTACTTTCACCATCACTTCATAATCATCATATTGCATTTCATTTCTGTTTGTACTTCGTACTTTCACCATCACTTCATAATCATCATATTGCATTATATATTAGCCTTTAGTTGAAGTAACTGTAGAGTTCCTTTGTTTGTTGGATTAGGTTCGGTGTTTTTCATCATTTCTTGGTAGTACATAGTTATAATGAAAAGTAGATTTTGGTAAAAGAAAATTACCTCTACCAACGTTAATTTTGTTAAGTTAGGCTAGGTCTATTCCATTTATCAGGTTTTTTAAGTAGAGATTTGTTTTTACGTTTTAAGTTAGGCTAGGTCTATTCCATTTATCAGGTTTTTAGCCTACTTTCGATTTTTGCAAAAAATGAAAGTAGACTTATGAGATCAACACAGGGCGAAAAAAGTGTGTCTGTCTGTGTGTGTATGTGTGTGTGTGAGTCTGTGTATGTGTGTGTGTGAGAGTCTGTGTGTGTGTGTGTGTGTGTCTGTGTGTGTGTGAGTGTGTGTACTCTGAATGTCTGTCCCCCCCTATCAATTCGAACACGGTGAAACCGAATTGAATGAAATTTGGTACAGAAGTAGAACAAGCAAAGGGCACCTCAGTGTCATGTTTTATATCGCCGCCATCTTTACTAAAACTGAATGGCGGCCACTCAAACGTTCAAAACGTAAAATCAAATAACGACTAACCAAATCATCCGATCTCTACCAAATTTGGTAACAACATACCTTCGTATAGGATGCGTCTTGTGACCAAACTACAAGGTCGTCTGCCATACCATTTCAGGATGGCGGCCGTGCGAATTATGCAAACTTTATAATCCATATCATGGGACCCACCAGTTCCGATTATCGAGCCGAGAATCGTTTTTTCTTGAGTTTTTTTTTATTCAATTAATTCCAAAGAGCCATAGGCTCGTACAGAGGAATTGTACAGTAATATGTGTGTTTACACACCAAGGAAGAAAATTCTGAAGGTAACACAAATTGATGAATAAGGACATAGGCCTATTATAAGGTTGATACCATATCTAAGATTGTTTAGACCAAGGTCCCTTAAAATGATAAGCACTTAGGATTTTTAATCTTATACATAACTTAACTTATTTGATGTATTAAGATGCATCGAATTTTTCCCACAATACTTCCATAGTTTTCCTCTTAAATACCGACAAAGTTGGTGCACTTTTTACTTCATCAGGAAGTTTATTATATGACTGTGATGCAGAGAACTTGAAACTATTTCTACCATATTTAGAAGAGTGAATAATATATAAGGCTACATCCTTCGCATGCCTAGTTCCATAAGAATGATTGTCTGAGTTCAAGATGTAGGGAGAGCTATAGAGTATTGTGTTGTGTTTAATCTTGTATATTAGCATAGCTGCTCGGAGTTCTGCACTTATGCTGAGGGGTAGAATTTTACTTCTGATGTACAGATCTTTTACTGGAGTGCAGTAAGGAAGGTTAAATATGTTTCTAATAGCCCTATTCTGAATAGTCATTAAATCATTCAGTGTGGATTTCCTGCAGTGAGCCCAAATAACATTTAAATATTGGAGCTTGCTATGTACAAGTGAATAGTAGATTTGTTTTACAAGGTTTAGGGGAATAAGATACCGAAGTTTCCTTAGGATCCCTACTACAGGTGAGAGTTTCTTAGCAATTCGTTCTATGTTCTAAAGGAAGAGGCACGTTCGAAATTAAAAGTTTATTTTGTAATTCTATAGTGCAGACGTGATTTTAAAAAGCTGAGCCGATTCAGTAATAAGACAAGATGGCAGCGGATATCTTGTGCCTGACTTATATTTCACTAATTTGAGTATTGCATGCAATATAGCGTACTGATACAAAATAAATAAACTTTGTATGAAATGCTTTATATATAAATAATATACTCCAGTGATGAAATCGTTTAGTATAAATCATTATTTGCTAACAAGTTCTATGTAAGTCATTTTATATAGAACGATATTCGTTGACACAATTAGCTCAGTGGTAGAGCGTTAGCCTATCGGTCAAATGCCTATGGTTCAAACCCGGTCAGAGCTAGGTTTTTTGCTTGAAATGTTATATGTTTATTGTTTTGTAATGACTCAGACGTTTTAAAATTAAGCGTTATATTGTGCATATTATGGTGTAAAATATATATTTAATTAAAACATAATTCGCCAGCAGATTTACTCGAGACATCTAAGTGCCAAAAAGGTAACTGCACGCCGACCTACTTATTAACTTCCAGATTTTATTGAAAAGTTTCTTCTTCTGGCCGCTAGAATGCACTCGCTCTGTTAGGATTATATTGTTCGATATTTCACTACTAGATGTCACGACTAGTCTACGTGGGGCTCCATTGATTACTATACCATTGGCATTCTATGCGCATCGAATTTGAAGAATGACATGATGATACTACGATACATTTTTACTTTTTATTTTAAAGGGTTTGTAACAGCCTATTTTGCGTTACTTGAAAATGTTATTTGAAGTAAAGAACAAAACGATTTCACATAGTAACTGAATTCAAGCCGTTGGTGTTAGTTCAGGTTATTAATTACTACTTTTATTTCAGGCAAATAGCAATCGAAAATATTCACATAGTTTGTATACACACGTCTCTGTAGGGTCATGGAAAGATTTGTTAATTCAATTAGGGTTGTGAAAGCCATGCACAACCAGACGTGTAAAGACATGCCTCAACTCAAAGTTGGATGTTGCCCACGGCAGGTCGTATATGTAATAATAATAATAATAATAATGTTATTGGTTTTACATCCCTTTTAACTACTGCTGCTTTTAGAGACACCAGGGTGCCGGAATTTTGGCCCGAAGGGGATCTTTAACGTGCCAGTAAATGTACTGACACGGCTCCCTCGCATTTGTGCACCCTCAAATGCCAGCTGACTGCACCAGGATACGAACCTGCAACCTAGGGCCCAGCAAGCGAGAACGTTACCGCTGAGCCACGCAGCCAGTCAGGTCGATTATGTCTCCAGATCCATAACATTCTTGATATACTTCTTATCTTTCTTTCTTCAATGATGGTAGCAGTTTTTATCTAGGTTGTGGCATTTGGTAGAGGTAAATCGTTTCTAAGGTCTTCAACAAAGAATAGTTCTATTATACTCTTTGATAATAACAACGAGTTATAACTATACTCATACATTTAGGAGAAAGTAGGCTATATGTTCTTTACTGAACATCTTGTTTAAGTAGAGATTTGTTTTTACGTTAGGTGTATTCCATTTTTTATTACTCAAGGGAGGTTCTTCTTCTTATTTTTTTGGTACTTGCTGTTCATTGATTGTTTTCACGATGGCTGCAGTAGAAATGTTAGAGGTAGATGGCACCCAAGTTCTCCACCAAGTCTATGAAATTCCCAGAGATGGTGCCTGTCTCTTCTCTGCTCTATCTTACGCAATGTATGGCAACGTATTACATGCACGTACAGTGCGTGCTGATATCGTCAGACACGCCTAACTACTGGGAAAGACTACAGGTGTATTCTATGTCACGAGATTGCCAGCCTTACATAAACAAGGCTGAATATATATCTGTTATGTCTATGCCTTACACATACGGTACATCATTCGAATTGCAAGTAGCGGCAGAGATTTATACTTTCCAATTCCAGATCTACTGTAATCGTGTACTCCGAACTGGAAATGCGTATGGTTCTGCAGCTTCTGTTAAAAGGTTAAGGTTTATGGGAGAGTTCACGCAGGGACATTTTGATGCTTACGAGCCATTCACGTCTACAATTTTACAATGTGAATACCCGCTTCTCATTCAGCCTTATTCATTAACATCTTCTCCTTCTACCGCGAAAATCCTCCTCGAGTCAGTGCCTCAAACTAAATCAAATAGAGGTTCAGAACGTAGAAAACGATTTACTGATAACATCCGTAAAAACAATTAAATAAAGCTGTAAACAAATATGCGAAAGAACATCCTGAAGTAAACCTTAGGGCAGTTAAGAAGTATGTTGAAAGCAATAGGAAAGTCTATAGGGATGCAGTGGACAAATATACAAAGAGCCACCCAGAAGTAAATAGGGATGCAGTGGCCAAATATACAAAGAGCCACCCAGAAGTAAATAGGGATGCAGTGGCCAAATATACAAAGAGCCACCCAGAAGTAAATAGGAATGCAGTGCCCAAATATACAAAGAGCCATCCAGAAGTAAATAGGGATGCAGTGGCCATATATACAAAGAGCCACCCAGAAGTAAATAGGGATGCAGTGGCCAAATATACAAAGAGCCACCCAGAAGTAAATAGGGATGCAGTGGCCAAATATACAAAGAGCCACCCAGAAGTAAATAGAGATGCAGTGGCCAAATATACAAAGAGCCACCCAGAAGTAAATAGGGATGCAGTGGCCAAATATACAAAGAGCCACCCAGAAGTAAATAGAGATGCAGTGGCCAAATATACAAAGAGCCACCCAGAAGTAAATAGGGATGCAGTGGCCAAATATACAAAGAGCCAGCCAGAAGTAAATAGAAAGGCTGTTGTTACACATAATTTTAAAAGAGCTCAAGTCAAGATTCTTCCATGGACAGTACTAAAAATGTCCGGCTTTCAATATAATCCATAAACTTGATTATTCTGCGAACAAAACATTGAATATTGGCTCTCAGGTAGTTTGTATATTTTGCAAAGCCAAGAAATGGAAGGATGAATCTCCTGGAATGTGTTGCAGTAATGGAAAAATACAGCTTCCCCCGATCCAACAATATCCTGAACCCTTGCACAGCCTCCTTAACCATCAGCACTCAGAATCAGAACACTTCCTGTCTAATACACGTAAATATAATAGTTGTTTTCAAATGACATCTTTTGGTGCAAAGGAAGTAAAAGAAGGCAATTTCAAGCCAACGTTTAAAGTGCAAGGTCAGGTATACCATCGAATCGGGAGCTTATTACCATCATCTGAACAACAGCCTCAATTTCTACAAATTTACTTTGTTGGAGATGAAAACATAGAAAAAAACATCCGATGTGGCATCTTCCGTGACGGTAATCCTCAGGTAGTTCTCCAATTGCAGGATCTGTTACACAAGCATAATAGATACATTCAGGATTTTATAACAGCAATGGAATCAGTTCCTGATGGCAATCAAGACTTCCGGGTGGTTATCAAAGCTGACAAAAGATCTCTTGACGAACACAAAGGCCGCTAAAACGCCCCTAGCACTAAGAAAGTGGCGATTTTAATTGTTGGTCAGGAGTTTGAGAAAAGGGTTATTGTACTCCACGGCAGAGATAGCAGGTTGCTTCGTATTAGTGAACCACATCGCGCGTATGATGCTCTGCAATATCCGCTTATGTTCTGCCGTGGAGAAGATGGCTGCTGCATTAATATCCCTCAACGTCACAACAGTACTCAAGCACCTTTGCAGAAGACCGTGTCTGCCGCTAACTTTTACAGCTTCAGAATATTTGAGCGTGAGGGTGATAATTCTTATCTTTTGTTATTTCGCAATCTTCTCAATCAGTTTCTGGTTGATATGTATGCAAAGATTGAGACAGAGAGACTACTTTGGATTCGCATCAATCAGAAAAAGTTGAGAAGTGAGGAATATGAGTGCACCTGAAGGATGCAATGAGTAAAGCTGACAGCCATTTGTCAGATATTGGTAAAATGGTCATGTTGCCGTCGACATTCACTGGAGGCCCGGGCTATATGCATGAACGCACTCAGGTTGCTATGACTTACGTGCGCCATTTTGGACGTCCTGATCTTTTTATAACATTCACTTGCAATCCAAAATGGTCCTTAGTAGTCGAGCACCTGAAACAAGGTCAACAACCTCAAGATAGGCATGATTTGGTAGCGCGGGTATTCCATTTGAAAGTTAAGCACATGATAAGACTTCTTACTAAGGGTTGTATCTTTAGTCCTTCAAGGTGTCACAAGTATTCCATTGAATGGCAAAAGCGAGGATTACCTCATGTTCACATACTTCTGTGGCTGGAAGAAAAGCTAAGGCCTGAAGACATCGACAAGGTGATCAGTGCTGAGATTCCTGACCCAAATCTTGACCCTGCTCTCCATGAAATTGTCAAGGCAACCATGATCCACTGTCAATGTGGAGTCCTCAACAGGAGTTCGTCTTGCATGGTGGAAGGAGTCTGCACCAAGAAGTACCCCAGACCACTCGTCAAGGAAACCCAAACCGGGGAAGATGGGTATCCCAAATATCGCAGGCTGCCCACTTCGGAGGGTGGGGTTTCTATTATTAAAAAGGGAGTGGAAATTGACAATAGCTGGGTGGTACCCTATAACCCCGTCCTATCTCGCACCTTCTCAGCTCATATTAATGTTGAGTACTGCAACTCTGTAAAGTCAATAAAATACATTTGCAAGTATGTTAACAAAGGTTCCGACCAAGCTACTTTTAGCATCAGAGAGTTTGACGAAGTTGCAAGATATGAATCAGGACGCTACATCAGCAGCTCAGAGGCGGCTTGGCGCATATTTTGCTTCCTCATACATGAGCGCTATCCTTCGGTCATGCAACTTGCCGTCCACCTCGAGAACGGCCAGCGGGTTTACTTTAATGAAGATGACGTTCATGATCAGTTTAACAGCCCTCCGAACACAACTCTTCTTGCTTTCTTCGAACTATGCCGATCCGATAAATTTGCTTCAACACTTTTATATTGTGAAGTTCCATCCTATTTCGTTTGGAAAGGTAATAAGTTTTGTAGAAGGAAACAAGGAAAGCCAGTCCCAGGTTATCCTGGTTTGAAAAAAGATCAGACCCTTGGCAGAGTTTACACAGTTCACCCTGGTAATGCCGAGTGCTACTACCACCTCCTCCTTTACATAAAATCCCTGGCCCTCAGTCTTTTACTGACCCCAAAACCGTGGCTAGGGTGGTTCAACCAACATTTCAAGCGGCACGTAAAGCACTTGGCTTGCTACAGGATGATGCGCACTGGGACCGAACACTAGAGGAAGCGCCCTCCACTGACTCTCCCCACAAGATACGCGAGCTGTTTGCCATCTTACTGGTGTTTTGTCAAGTGAGTGATCCCTTCATGCTCTGGAAAAAACACAAAGACAGCCTCGCGGAAGATGTGGTGAGAGAGGTTCAGAGGCAGTGTGCTGATGTCAACCTGATCATGGGCGTTATCTACAACAGGTGTCTGGTGCTTCTTGAGGATTTAGCACTAAAAATGTCTGGTCAACAACTAGAACGCTTTGGACTTCCGTCGCCTTCTCGAGAACAAGACTCCGTCGTTGTTCACCGAGAATATGTCAGTGAACTATCTTACGACACAATTAAGTCATCCAAAGTGGTTGCTGATAATGTTCCAAAATTGAACAACGAGCAGAGATTGGCCTATGACGAAATAGTTCGAAGTGTTGTTTCAGAATGTGGTCAGCTCTTTTTTCTAGATGCACCAGGCGGAACTGGCAAAACCTTCCAGATTAATCTCCTGCTCAGTACATTTAGAAGTCGACAGAACATTACCATCTCAGTCGCCTCCTCGGGTATTGCAGCAACCCTACTGGATGGTAGAAGAACAGCTCATTCTGATTTCAATCTCCCTCTTAACCTCAGTCACGCTGCATCTGCCCTTTGTAACATCTCTAAGCAACGTGGCACAGCTTGTGTGCAGAGAGAGACAAAACTCATTGTTTGGGATGAATGCACGATGGCGCACAAAGGAGGAGTCGAGGCATTGGACAGAACACTTAGGGACATTAGGGGTAACAACCAACTTATGGGTGGAGTCACAGTACTTCTTGCCGGTGACTTTAGACAGACCCTCCCTATTATACCCCGTGGAACAGGGGCTGACGAAGTAAATGCCTGTATAAAATCGTCTTACATATGACCCAAAGTCAGGTCAATTCCCTTGACTGTCAACATGCGCGTACACCTCCATGGTGATTTTTTGGCTGAGGAGTTTTCCCGTCTCCTTCTAAGCATTGGCGATGGAAAGTTGGAGGAAAATGACGGAAAAATAACTATTCCAGCTCAACTGTGCGAAGTTGTTGACAGTTTAGAGAATTTGATCGAAAAGATCTATCCCCAAGTGTTTGTAAATTCCAACCTTGATAATTCATGTATGGAAGAAAGAGCTATTCTTACCCCAACAAATAACTCTGCTGATAGTATAAATATCGCCATCCTTAAGAAGTTATCAACAACAAAAATGGTATACGAATCAGTAGACTCAGTTGTAGAGGTTGAAGATGCAGTTCATTATCCTGTGGAGTTTTTAAACACTCTTAACCCGCCCGGTATACCGCCTCATATCCTGATCCTCAGGGTTGGTGCTCCTGTCATGTTATTGCGCATTCTAAACCCTCCTAAACTCTGCAATGGAACCAGGCTGCAGGTTAAAGCTCTGCATAAATTTGTGATTGAAGCCACCATATTTACAGGTGTTGGCCAAGGCGAAACTGTCTTCATACCCCGCATTCCTCTAATCCTATCAGACTACCATTTTCAATTCGAACGTCTGCAGTTTCCTTTGAAAGTCTGCTATGTCATGGCAATTAACAAGGCTCAGGGGCAGAGTTTAAAAGTAGCTGGTGTGGATCTGAGACGTGACTTTCGCACATGGCCAACTGTACGTGGCATGCTCCAGAGTCAGTTCTTTTGGTGGCTTAGTCATTCTGCAGCCTGAGAGAAAGACCAGAAATGTAGTTTACCGAGAAGTGCTTAGGCGTTAAAAACACTCTCGATAGACATGGCAGTAGGCTAGGGGACCTGCCTTAAATCAAAGCTCCCCGTCGTATATTGCACCCGATTTTCAATTTCAATGCTCCATGTTGCCGTGATTATCTTCCACTACAGGAAAAATCCATATAACTAATGTTATAACGGGATTCAAAATGTTATTGCGGGCGAAGCCGCGAGTAACAGCTAGTGACACATAAAAGTGTAGGTAGTGAGTTTAAGCCGCATCCCGAGTTTTTACCCAAATAATTTTAATAAAGAGTGTGGCTTATTTTTGGGGCAATACGGTACAATAACTGAATCCTTGAAAATACAATATTGATTTTTAAATAGAAAATACTGAACATTTTCAGTAAATTATGCTTGCAAACCATTAATTTGGAAAAGCTAATGGAATAGAAATCTTCTTCGCTGGAGGTATTGGGATACCGGTATTTTCAGATTTGTTTTAAAATTACAATTTTGTATTTTGAATGATTCAGTTATTGTATTTTGTATCAAAAATACATTTTTTGAGTATTTTGCTCAACTATGGTTACAGGCAACACCTAGTAATAAATTATACTAGCAGACCCTTGCGAGAACTCTTGCATGTGTATAAGCCAACCACCCAACTTTATTGGCATGTGGGCTCGACGCGACACAGTTCTGACAGGGGCCATGTCTTGTTCATTCGTTTAACCACACTTTTTAAACAAATTGTCGATATTTATGAAATCAGAGTGGAATTCGTCACTGCTGTGGGTAATTCTCTTTCTTTTGAATGCTCATTTGTTAAGATCAGTTACTTGTGAGACTGGCTATGTGGTATAGAGGTAACGTTCTTGCCTGCTGTTTCCAAGTTTGCAGGATCAAATTCTGGTGCAGTCAGTTGCCAATTGAGGGTGCGCAAATTCGAGGGAGCCATGTCAGTGGTTTTACTGTCACGTTAAAGATCCCCTTCGGGGTAAAATTCTGACACCCTGGCTCTCTAAAAGCCTCAGTAGTTAAAAGGGATGTAAAATCAATAACATTATTATAGGTTAGTTGCAAGTGCGCCATGTAAATATACTATTATGTGGGCTGGAAGCGACACAGTTCTTACAGGGGCTAATGTCTTGATTATTTGTTTAAACCTCGGGACGTCGCACGACGCAGTGTAACGTCAGTCGTTCCGCTCGGTGGAAAAGACTGCAAGCATTCAATATCATTTGATTATTTCCATTTTCTATATATTATTGTTAGGTTGCTTTCTTTATGTGCTTACTCTCTATTTTCAATGTTCAAATTATACATTTTATTTATTTTCATCCAAATGGTGCTTTAAAAGAATACAATAACTAATGTTACATTCTACTTTAAAACACACATAAAAATACAGTGGAAAGGGAAGAACATTCACAAAAGCAAACTGATAAAAAAAAAAAAAAGTACAGTACAATGTACGAGTAATCTATATATATAAAGCACAAAGTTTGTTTGTTATGTATACAAATCTACACCGTTTCACCGATCTGAACTAAAATTCGTATACTTACCCTTTGGAACCCTGCGGGTAACCCTGTCCACTTGAAATTTCGGACAGACCACCCCATTCCCTGCATTTAGGCCCTTTGTCACAAATCTACACCGTTTCACCGATCTGAACCAAAATTTGTATACTTACCCTTTGGAACCCTGCGAGTAACACTGTCTGCTTGAAATTTCGGACAGACCACCCCATTCCCTGCATTTAGGCCCTTCGGCACAAATCTACACGTTTCACCGATCAGAACCAAAATTCGTATACTTACCCTTTGGTAGCCTGCGAGTAACACTGTCTGCTTGAAATTGCAGACAGACCACTCCATTCCCTGCATTTAGGCCCTTTGGCACAAACCTACACCGTTTCACCGATCTGAACCAAATTTTGTATACTTACCCTTTGAAACCCTGTGAGTAACACTGTCCACTTAAAATTTCGGACAGACCTCCCCATTCCCTGCATTTAGGCCCTTTGGCACAAATCTACACTGTTTCACCGATCAGAACAAAAATTTGTATACTTACCCTTTGGTACCCTGCGAGTAACACTGTCTGCTTGAAATTGCGGACAGACCACTCCATTCCCTGCATTTAGGTCCTTTGGCCCAAATCCATACTGTTTCACCGATCTCAACCAAAATTTGTATATTTACCCTTTGGAACCCTGAGACTAACACTGTCTGCTTGAAATTGTGGAGAGGCCACTCCATCCCCTGCATTTAGGCCGTTTGGCACAAATCTACACCGTTTCACCGATCTGACTTACCCTTTGGATCCCGACAAGTAACGCTGTTCACTTTAAATTTCGGACAGACCAAACTATTCCTTGCCTTTTGGCCCTTTGGCACAAAACTACACCGTTTCACCGATCTGAACCAAATTTTACGTAATTACCCTTTGGAACTCGACGAGTAACACTGTCCACTTGAAATTTCTGACAGACCACTCCATTCCCCACATTTAGCCCCTTGGCACAAACCTACATCGTTTCACCGATCTGAAACAAAATTTGTATACTTACCCTTTGGAACCCGATGAGTTACACTGTCCACTTGATATTTCGGACAGACCACTCCATTCCCTGCATTTAGGCCCTTTGGCACGTATCTACATCGTTTCACCGATCTCAAACAAATTTTACATACTTACCCTTTGGAACCCGACGATTAACACTGTCTACTTGAAACTTTGGACAGACCACTACATTCCCTGCAATTAGGCCCTTTGGCAATAATCTACACCGTTTCACCCATCTCAAACAAATTTTACATACTTAACCTTTGGAACCCGACGAGTAACACTGTTTACTTGAAACTTCGGACAGTCCACTACATTCCCTGCATTCAGGACCTTTGGCAAAAATCTACTTACCCTTTGGAACCCCCACCTCAGTGCCCGAAAACCACGTTTATTGTGGTTCACTTCAGTGTAACTGTGCGGGACCAGAAATCACGTTTTAAGGCCCTTGAACCAATCGTGTCGGAAGTTAAGCAACACCACAGTCTTCCCAGCCTGTGATGTTTAAAATATGTTTTTCTGTTGGTTTGTAAGTTTGATGTACCAGTTCAGTAGTAGTAGTCGTCTTAATTATCATCTTTATCAAAAGGGCAAATGACCTAGATTTTATGTCCTTGAAGCAATCGTGTCACACCCCATAGTCTTCCTCGCCTGTGATTTTTAAAATATGTATTTCTATTAGTTTGTAAGTTTAATGTACCAGTTCAGTACTGAGACAGTAGTTTGAGACTATTGTGATTTCTTCTTTGGGAATAACTTATTATATGATCTACTTGACTACGTATGACTTTCAGTGAACCAACGCTCTGTTGGGTATTTGAGATGTCCTAGTTTCTCGAAAAGTGACTTCAACATGTCCTAGCGGTGACATTCGTACTACTGAGTACTAACCTTGTCCACAAGATGGTGATGCATGTTGGATATTTTAAAAGGGTTGGTTCGAAGACATTCCTTGTTGGTTACCCTTGACGACACTTATTGGCTTTGTTGGAAAAATATTATTATTCATCGTGATCTGGACTAGACAAGATGTAGTTAACATTTT
Source organism: Meconema thalassinum (assembly GCA_946902985.2). Classification (NCBI taxonomy): domain Eukaryota; kingdom Metazoa; phylum Arthropoda; class Insecta; order Orthoptera; family Tettigoniidae; genus Meconema; species Meconema thalassinum. The sequence goes on from OX336390.1 coordinate 349,855,274, forward strand.
GTGAAGAGGTGGGAGTTAGGACTAGCCTTGGGCTAGGTGCCTAGACTGGTGATGTTCCGAATTACAGCTGTGGAACAAACAGAAAACAGTCTCCGGTGAATATTTTGGAAATCCTTTATTTAAAAAAATATATATACATATATATTATGTGACAAACAGTGTCGACTGAATTTAGGTACGTTCTTATGTAAGATAGATTGAAAAGGTTATGTCATTGAAAGGTAATTTGATGAGCGTGGTGGTTGTACAGTATGCGAGTCAGTTCAAATGTGTTTGCTTGGTAAGGTGAAAGGGATTTAATGACTGTGTGTCTTAAGTTTTGGTTTTGTGTGGCAGTGATGGGCACATTCTCTCAGATCTTTGCGATTTGTGTTGTTGAACAAAAAGTGATGTGTTCCTTCATTTGCGGTGTGTTTATTTGAGTGATTTGTGGTGATTGGATATGTTTTCGGTTAGCAAGTTTTTTCTTCGCTTGCAGCTAGAAAAACATATGTTTGATACTATATGAATGATCGTATGTTGTTGTTGGTTGTTTGGTTGAAATTGATGGTCTATCTTTCTTTTCACGTGAGTAACCTATTTGATCTGTCATTATTTGTTTGACCTATGTTTATTAATGTGAAGGGTTTTTCTTTTAATTAAGCCAGTCCAGGCATTTCTGTCCGTGTTCTTGGTGAACAATCTTGGTCATTGGCAAGACAGTTTTTTCATTTTAGTTGTTTTAAATTATTTCCTTCTGTCTTGCCAAATTAGTATACTCATTTTGAGTCTGTTTAAAAAACATCTACGACGTTGTACATTTTATATTTATTTCCTTGGGTTTGGTTGCGTTGACAACTAAGGGATATTGTTTCACTTCAGGTCAATTATTGACATATAGTTTGCTGGTGAACAAATGAAAGAGATGACTCCATATTGGGAATTGGGATCGGATGGTCACGTTTTGATTAGGCTGCGAATTGATGGAAGAAAAGTTTGATTTTCTTGGGTGGATTTATTTTATTAACTTCGTCTTACCTTAAAGTTGGTCAGCAGTTTGGCCTCAGGCGAAAGTTTTCTGTACTCATTACTACGTTTGAAGAATAATCTAAAAAGAATTGATATGCCATAGGCAACTGAAAGATACTTACATAATTTGAGTTTCCTCGCTTCTAAAATATTTACCTTTGATGTTAGTATGGTAAGTCCTTATCTGTTTTATGTACCTTCATTCTGTTTAAAAAATAAATTGTTTATTATTCGGTCAAATTGACTTAATCGGCTTGTCATTTAAAATTTCTAGGCCTAATGATATTTGTTCTCTTGTCAATGGGACCTCTTGGTTCGGTATGGGCCGTCTTGACACTGGTACGTTTCCACAAGAATTTAATGGTACTCGTCAACTGAGCTGATTTATTTAAATTAGCCTAGTTAGTTAAAGAACAGCGAGGTGTCAAGTAGTAGTCGTCTTAATTATCAACCTTAATACCACTAATCACCACCACATAAAGTCTTGGTCGACTGTGATTCATAAAATGCTTCTTTCTACTACGTTAGTTTGTAAGTTTGATTTGTCAATTCAATAGTGGTAGAGTATGTATGGCCCCTATGCGTTTATGTACCATTCATCCGATTGCGATGCAACTTGGGTGAGTAGTGTGGATTCGAGGGAAGGTTTCTAGCTACAAATTATTTATGTAATACAAAAAGGTGAGGGACTTAACAGGAAGTTTTAAATACCACATTAGCCCAATTGCACAATGCCAGTTGTGATGATGATGATGATGATTATATGTGTTGTTTTAAGGCACCTAACATCGAGGTTATCGGCCCCTAATGGTTTGGGGGATCGTGAAAATGAAACTACAACTAAAACTAACTACAACACTTACGGGCTAGAAGAAGATAAGGACAAAATAAATAAATAAGGGAAATAAAAGACAGGAGGAAGGGAAATGCCCTCAACCCTGGATAAATGAGAATTGAAGGACTTGGAAGGAAGGAGAGCCACGAAAGGGAGATAGTAAGGGGAAAGAGGAGAGGGGTCCATCCCAAAGGCAATGGAAAAAAGGGGTAAAACCGGACCCAGCTCAGGAATCCCTCAAGGTTGCCAGCTTCCTAACTCATCAGCCATGAGCCCTTGAGGGTGTACCAGAAGTGGTGGGGCTACACACACCCTTCCTCCTTGAGGGCCTTGAGCAGAAGAAAGGAGATATTATGAAAAGGAAAAGAAGGCTGACCCCTCGAAGAATGAGGGTATCAGGATAGATGAGACAACGGCCAATTAAGGCGGGAAAGTGGAAGACTCCCTAGCCCTCGGATACCCTAATACAGTCGGGGTCGGAAGAGAACAAGAGTTGACGAAGGGAGGCCGACAGGAAAGAGAACTTAAAGGAGCCTGGCACGAGGAAGTAGAAGCGATGCCAGACTCAGCTGGGGTCCCGTGGTCGCCAACCCAAGTCCCACAAGTTGTGAGACCCTGGGGGGGGCAGTTGTGAGAATAGCTTGCTGATTCATCGCGAGGTGACATGAGAGGACTGTCCAGAGCCCGACGTGTTATCTGCTGTCTATGCTGATACCAGCACATGGCGGTTACTCAAGCCACTGTGGTATTGCGAAAGAGAGTGATTCCCCGGCCAATCTAAATAGGACGGGGAACCCCGAACGTGTGTCATCATATTTCGTCATCATCTGCGATCATCTCATGTTCGTGCAGCTTGGACCCGAGCAGTACGCCATTAGCTCTTTCACTAGATGCATCGAGTGCAGGCCTAAGCCAGAAAATAAGGTTGAGGCTTTGGAAGACATCGAAGCTAGACATCTGAATTATCTATATCAGTTTTAAAATTACACCATGTTCGTTTAGTAGTCATTTTTTCATTACCTTATTATTATCATCATAAGTGCAAATGACCTAGATGTTACGCGCATCATACCTCTAATCACCACAGCATAAAGTCTTTCTCGACTGTGATTTTTAAAATATTTATTTTTATTACAGTAGGCCTACATTGTGTACATTGTAAGTTGAAGTGTCAATTCAACACCGGTAGTAGTTTCCCTTATCATCCTTATCATTACGGCAAATGACCTAGATGTTACGCCCATTACACCATTAATCACCACACACATTAAGTCTTCCTCACCTGTGAATTTTGTAATATGTATTTCTATTACGGTAGTATGTAAGTTCGACGTGTCAATTCAACAGTAGTTTTCATTATCATCCTTATCAAAAGGGCAAATGACCTAGATGTTATGCCCATTATGCTACTAAGCAGCACCACAGTCTTCCTCGCCTGTGATTTTATAAATATGTATTTTTATTAGTTTGTAAGTTTGATATACCCGTTCAGTCATCGTTTTCATTATCATCCTTATCAAAAGGGCAAATGACCTAGATGTTACGCCCATTATACTACTAAGCAACACCACATAGTCTTCCTCACCTGTGATTTTATAAATATGTTTTTTATTAGTTTGTAAGTTTGATATACTGTTCAGTCGTCGCCTTCATTATCATCCTTATCAAAAGGGCAAATGACCTAGATGTTATGCCCTCATTGTCTTTGGGGGCAAATGACCTAGATTTTAAGTCCATTATATTTCTAAGGAGACTTTGAGACATTATCATCACTCCACCGGGCGAAGCCGGGTATTACTGCTAGTTTACAACTAAAACAATGTTACAGCTTAATAATGTAATTGTTTATTACTGGGAATGGTTGTGCACGGACCACCGAATTAACATACAACTGGCTGATTACAGCAACTGAGTAGCGTTACCTGGCTTTAAACCGTAGAGGAGGGGTGCGGGGTAGATATAGTGGAGGGAGGGGCCTGTCCTCCAGCAAGGCTAGATGGAGTAACAAAAGAAATATGCGTGCGGTCGAAAAGACAGCGGCGCGTCCCGAGGGTTAAACACACTTTATAAACAAATACATATATTTCAGTTGACTTTTCACGAAATATAGATTCTTTCCTGTACAGTACTATTGAGACGATCTGGAAGTGTTTTGGTAAAATCTGCACCTTCTAACTCCCTCTGGGCGGCTTCGGTGGCTTAGCATGCTGAGCTTCTATGCCCAAGATAGTGGGTTCAAACCCGGCCGAAGCCATCGGATTTTTTAAGAGCATAAAATATTCCTCAGTATGCCTTCCTTTGGAGGGGAAGTAAAGCTGGTGGTCCCATGTCATAGATTTATGGCATGTAAAAGATCCTTCCACTAATTACACCTGTGTGAAGCTAAATTGTATAGGTTATGAATGTAGACAACGCTCTTAGGCTCCTACGTTCGTTGCCAAGAGCCGACTGTGGTGGTGTCTAGTAGCTAAGTTCTGAACTAGGCCTAGTTGTCCTTGATGGTGGCATTTGGCAGCAGAAGTAGGAACTATTTGAAAAATTCAAAGTTGCAGTCCCTTGAATTAAAAAACAGATACACACACTAATACAGCCATTACAATTAACACCGGTTATCAGACAGATTCTACACACACCCAAAGTACACGGGGCTACATGACCGTGTTGTCGCAGCCCCTAATCAGAGGAACCAATCAACTAACTCCCTTTGGTTTAAGAACGTGAGTTTTGTGAAACATACATCTTAGTGTTTTATGTATATGATGATTTGGCTGGTATCGCTCCACCTAAGCTACAAGAAAGTGGCTGCTAACTTTAGGTTTTATTAAATTCTAGGAGCAGTTAACCCCAGAGCACAAACCCTCGTAATTTTTACGACGTATACTTGGCAACACGGCTCTATCTGCTAGGCTTTTCTCGCCACGTTGCTGTCCTACTCAGTAGCTTCCTACAAAACCGCGAGCTTCGTCAGTGTGCGTGCATTGTTAGAGTGAGTCTGTTGATTTCAAATTGAAGACCCTTGCGTCGTAAAATTTACGACGATTTGTGACTACGTATGCTAAACTTAGCAAGGTAAGTTCTGTAACAAAGTTAAATTACAGCACTATTCTGAATTAAATAAGTATTGAGAACCGCAGAACTTGTCATATACATACTGGTAAGAACTCTTTGTCACATCTGTCCTGCTCAGAAAAGGCGAATGACGACAACATACTGCAGCGAATGTCACCGCGCATATTGCAAGGAACATAGAGCAAATCTTTGCACTAACTGCTGTAAATGAGACACCAGGGACTTGAAAACCTAGGAGTTAACACTCTGTAAAATAACTTACATGTTAATACGTGCTTCTTATATTATATTTTGTGTGCAATTACATTTTATTCATCATGGAAAGAAATAGTCTTAAATATTACAAGGGTTTGTGTTTGTGTACTACCAAATTAGGGTTTGTGTTCTAGGGTTAATATAACAGTTAGGAGTTTATTCATCACATGCACTTTAGTTTTGGCAGACACATCCTCTCCATTCAGACAACACAGCAGAACACCAACTATGTGCAATGGTTTAAAACTAGCATTCTTATACTGCTCTAGCCAAGTGTCTTCCTATTGGCTGTTGAACTAAAAAGTTAGAGTCATTATTGGATACTCCCCCTCAACAGCCAATCACTAAATATGAGAAACTCACAACGCGAATCATTAATATTTACAAAATCACACCGGCTCAAAACAAATAAAAGTATCAAACTTTTAACATGGAATTGTAGGAACAATTAGCCTTGGAGCCCTAATTTCTCAACAAGCTCCATGACCTTCACCCCTGACAATCATTTAGTAAATAGCTCAGCCACATTTTCTGCCGACTTTACATAATGAAACTTTATTTCACCTCTATCAACACATTGGCGAACAAAACAATACTTAACATCGATGTGCTTAGAATTTTCTGAAACTAATCCTGTTATCCCCTTTTTGATGGCACTCAAATTATCATAATGTATTATTGTAGGCTCTTTAACTAACTCTGGCAGTCCCAATTCTCTTAGTATCATTCTTAGTCAACAGACCTCCTTCACAGTCTCACATATAGCATAGTATTCTGCTTCAGTAGGTAGATTGTGCAGTAATGGACTGCTTCTTAGAATACCAACAAATAGGACAATTTGCTACCTTTACTACATAGGCTGGTCTAGACAATCTTTCACCCTTGGCTCCCCCGTGATCTGCATCACAAAACACCTCAATAAGGTTAGGACCTAACTTATAACATAATTTCAGCTCACTAGTGCCCTTAAGATATCTCACCATATGGAGAATATCATTCCCATGCTTCTTCCTGGACAGGGGCGGTTCGAACTTAAACGTATAGGGGGGGGGGGGGTGAGGATTTAAAAAATGCCGACTGGCTGTTTAACATTGCCGACTCGCTTAAAAACTGAGCAACGGGAGGGAAAAAGGGGGACCTCTGCACTGACCTTAGTGAGCACCCCACCCCTTGAGGAACCTTGGGACCATAAACCTGTCAATTTTGTCAAAATAGCGCTGATATCTGAGGACGCGCCGAGACAAGCGGTAGCAGGTCATAAGTTATGATTCATAACATTAATCCGACAACATCTCAATGAGTTGGCTTGACCTGAAGTTATCAATGCGCTCACCAACACCTTTTGTCTAGCCACATGGCACAGATGCTGGGCTCGCTTCGCTGTGAAGTTGAGTCGCTCTGCATAATGAACGCGGGATGTTCCATTCACCTAGGAACGTGCCGATGACTTCATCCCTTGTCCTTGGTCCCACATTGATCATCTGTCATTCTTGTAGCGGTTAATAATGCCCCATGTTGGTAGCGACAAATGTAGCAGCTTCGCTTGCCCCTAACTGTTGGGTGATAATTGTAACTGTTGACCTTTGCCTAAGCTATGTTGTTTTAATGGGCGCCAAGACCTCAATGCAATGCTGAAATCTAAATTTGTATTTAACAACGTCTAGCTCTGGGAGAACACCTTCAAGAATCTATTCACTCAGATCGTGGTATGATTTGATCATTAACCCAACAAACAATTGTATCAGGAGAAGGAGTTGGTCTATATCTAATGCTATTTACTGAAAGCAAAGATTGCATTGTAAAAGAAATGAATTTATTATATAAAACAAGTATAGCAAAATTAATAATAATAATAAGTTTAAAATTTAAATTGGAGCGTTGCGATTTTAATATTACCGATAGAAAATTACGTGAAAACGGAGTCTGATAAATTGATTTTACTCTTATTTCCAAGCTATGAAGTTACTGAAATATGAAATGTAAAACAAAGAAAAATGAGAGATTGCGTATTTCTGCGTCATTTGCGCTTACCACTGGAAATTGCTAAAGCATTTCCCTCGTACTGGATGATGCTGTGTGCTTCCCACAGTCTCCTGGACGTCGCCATCTTCTTCGTTATTTGATGATATTCTGGTAGATTAGATAATTCTATGGTCCGTACATCGGACCCAAACCGTACAACCACCACGGTTAAGTTTCACAAAGATAGTCGCTAACTCCACTGAACATCGGAGCGACACGCACTTGCAACCGTACTCGGCAAGTTCTACACAGATTCTTCTCGTTCCACGGCGCGTCGAACGATATATGCACACGTTGGCTCCCCACTCCGGAGCCGTCTTCCAGCTTACGTCGTCTCCACTGATTGGCTGCACCCCACGCGCTATACTCCCCTCCTCTGCCTCATTACACTCGGCGGTAAGGGGAAGTCGTATTCCGTTCCAACAATTCGCCTTTTCATGACGATGCGACCCAAGCTTGCGTCATGCTTCCCGACAAGATTAAGCTTGTATTTGAATTTCCAGTGACTCATGTCTCTCATAATATACCCTAACTGACGAAACTCTGTTAAATTCCGTAATCACATAATTTCCTATGATATTGTTGTTCGTAATAATTTGATTGATAGCGTTTTCTAAGACATAGAAAACCTATCTGTATGCTTATAATTTTTATAAAATGCTCCGAAAATATCTTAATAATAATTATAATAAATTAATAATAATAATAAATTAACATGAAAAATTCTCTTGGCTGAACAATTTGCCGCGTAAATAAATATAGAATGGCTTCCTACTGACTTATGCCAGTGGCATAAAAACCCCTCGAAAAACACGTTACATTCTTTCTTCAGTTTCCATACAAAGAAACGAAATGGCAAGTGGCAGCCGGTGCACCGAGGACTGGAGGTGAAACATTTAAAATGGTTATTTTGCCGACTCTTCCCCGTGCCGCACTGGGCTATTGCCTGGCTGTACGAAATTATTGCAGCGTCCGTTTGTGCCGACTGTCGGTAAAAATGCAGACTGTCAGTATAATATTTAAAAAAAATTAAATCGGACCAAATCGTATATGGCCATGCCCCGTTTTGCTTTTTTAAATGCTGTTTTGGGAAATGTTACGACTTCTTCAGGATTTGCCGACTGATGTCGTATTTGCCGACTGAGAAAATACCTGAGGGGGGTGAGACACCCCCCCCAACACCCCCCCCCCCCCCCCCCCCACTCGAACCGCCCCTGTTCCTGGAGTCACATACAAACTGGCTCACAATACTCATAGCATAGCTAATATCTGGTCTTGTACAGGTTGACAAATACATGAGTTTACCAACAACAGCATGATTGTATTTCTCTTGATCAAAAGGTAATTTACCTGACACAGACTGATCATCATTACTTGTAGGTAAAGGGGCAGATCTAGGATTGGCATCTTCAAATTTAAAAGCTACTACAATCTCTTTGATGTATTTGGCTTGGTCAACACAAACGGCATCATTTCTTTGGCTTACCCTCATACCCAAGAAATTTGACATTACTCCAAAATCTGTTACACCTAACTTAGGCTCAAGCATTTCCTTAAATTGTGCAATTTTTTCTTAAATCATCATCAACATACAATATTACTACCAACATTTTGTCCTACTAACATATACACACCTATCTTTCTCAAGTCTTACTAATACAAAACCAATCATTATTTTGTAGATATTTTTGAACCATTCCTTGGCACTCTGTTTCAAGCCATAGGCCTATAAGCTTTTATTTAACCCGGGAGTGGTAATGTGGATTTTTGTAACGTCAATAGTAACGTGGGGTGTCCTCAGACCCCCATCAGTTTTCCATTTTCTGTGTCACTGGAATGAACACTAAGTTATATTTTCATAAAAATACCACAAAGAAAGTTTTAACAGAGAATAAGTATACAATATAGTGTATGGTATGTCATTGGTACATCAACAAGCTGATATAAATCACTGATACAACATTAATTCAGTTTGCAATCGTATGAATTTAAATTGAAATTCCATTTCATTGTAAGTTTCATTCAGATTCACTAGTCATGTGTTCACCAACATCAATGCAAGGTTCACAAACATTTTTCATGTGCTTTATACACATATACCGCAAACACTTACTGCAGAATGACCTAGTTTTTATGTCCTTACTTCTGGGATAAATAGTGCATTTTGACTTGCTAGTGGGACCTGGCTCTGCTTGCGATCCATCATTTAGTTCAATTTTCACTCGCTTGGCTGCTTTATGGCGGATATGCTTAGGTATTTCAGACTTCAGTGCTCTTGCGCTTCATTCTCTTCTCTGGCTATTTCAGTTGTAAATTACATTACTATTTATTCCCGCTATATCTAGAACTCTGAAGAAGATCGCCAACAGCCAGCGATTACATTTTCTAGACGTGGTGTAGGAGGAGCTTAACTCGTCGACGACATCCACGCCACACTTGGTGAGGTTGTAAAAGGTATTCACATTCGGTTTGTTGTTGTCACCTGTAGACAAATCTATGCTATCATCTTCCAAGTGCATTGTTGACAACATTAGCACATTTTTCTTCGAGGCATAAGACACAAGTGTCATATTTTTCTGGAAGGAACCCAAATATTGAGGATTTAGGTGTTGTTTTTTTGCACAACGAATTCCTTCGGCACTTCACTTTTATTCTTTCTGAGTGTCCCCACGAAAGTTAAATTGGCTTGCAAAAGTCTTTCATCTAATGGGGTGCTGGAAAACCAGTTGTCAGCAGTGATGTTCCTCCCTGTTCCTTGAATAGGTGTTGAAATTCTCATAACAATGTCAGAACCAGTGTTGGAACATTTATAGGGTCCATCAGGTTGAGAGCCTGCATATATCTCCATTGAAAGTGTATACCACGTTCTCACGTCAGCTAGAGTGAAAACTTTCACACCGTACTTAGCAGGCTTGTTTGGGATATACTGGCGAAATGAACACCTACCACGAAAAGCCACCAACTGCTCATCGACTGTACAATATTCAGAAACCAAAAATTTTTTTTGACAGTTACTCACAAAAGCATCAAACACTTCATGAAAAGCTGCAAGTTTATCTAGCACTCTCCGTTCAGAAAGTGTTGCAATGTCATCAAAACGCATGTAGCGCAACAAAAATGAAAATCTTTTCAGGCTCATAGTTACACGAAACACTTCGATGCCCATCTTATCAACATTCCATAGTTCAGATAGATTTTATTAAGAACAAAGTTCCAAATGGTTCCGCCTCGTCAATACAGTATTGACTAGGCGGAACCATTTGGAACTTTGGTCTTAATATAATTCAGTCAATACGGAAAAAATGTGCGACTCTCAGAGTCAAAAAGATAGATTTTGCTTACTGGATTTTACCGAGCCTGCTAAAAGAAGAAGACCAATAACTGCTTTGATGTCTTGTTTGTCAGTATTATATGCACTGTGATTATTTACATTCTTGAGAGCGTCTTTCTGTATCTTTATGTTGGTACAATGGGCTAATAGATGAAGTATTTCATCATCAATAAAGAGCGCAAAGAATTGAGCTGGAGTCTTGCAGTTTTTAACATGAGACTTCACAACTGGCAGTTGTGTCACAATATTTTGCTTACGAGTCCTCACATTTTTATTAGCAGGTGTTTTGCACCATTTTGTAACACTATCCCTCCCTACATAATACTGTGCAGTAGGCCTACTTCCGAAGGAAGGCACTTCCTCTTCACTTGAGCTGTCTAAGAAAGATGTTTCTGAGTCTGTGTTATGATCTGATGGCTCACAACAGTCTTCTTCACTGTCAGTTGAATCAATAATATTTTCATCATTGTCGGAAGTTTCCTGTAGAAGAGCTCTGATACGGTCCTCATCCATTCCTCCAATCTAAGGAACAACAAAGGGCCAAATAGTTAAAAAACCAATAATCTAAGGAATATAAGGAATGATAAAGCAACACATAATAAGAATACAATAATCTCAACAGTGACACATAACAATACTGTACACAAAATGTTTCACAAACGGTAACGTGGGGATTCATGGGCACCCCAGTCACTTTAAGAAGCCGTTTACTTCTTCCAAGACAAATAACACTCTGCAGCAACTTGTTAAGCAAAAATGTGAATGAAGGTAGACAAAGCATTAGCAGTTCAGGCCAACCAAACATCAACGCAGTAGTTCGAGAACTGACCGTGGGGGTCTGGCAACACCCCGCGTTGCCATTTCCGGGTTAACTTCCATATCATATCTTCAATTTTTGTCCCACAGCCTTCAGGTTGTTCAACATATGACGTCTCCTCTAGGTTACTGTTCAAATATGCTGTTAGCACATCTATATGATGGCCCACCTACCCTTTTATTACTGAGATTGCCCACAACAATCTTACATTTTCTTTTTCACAACAGGAGCATAGGTTTTCTCAAAGTGGATCCCTTTCATCTGTGCAAAGCCCCTGGCTACTAGTCTAGCTCTGTATCTATTGATTCTTGGAAAGGAAATCTAAAGTGTTTGCTAAATTTAAAGAGTATAAATCAGCAGTGGAAAACAACACTGAAAATTGAAAAATCATGGCACTGCAAACAGATAGAGGGGGTAATATGTAAGTACAGAATTCAGTGAATTTCTGTCAAATAATGGTTTCCCACATGGGAAAACAGTGAAGGAATGCCCAGAACAGAATGGTATTGTTGAAAGGGTTAATAGGACCTCAGCAAATGGTGTTAGGTGTATGCTATTGCAGTCAGTGCTACCTATTTCCTTTTGGGCAGAGTCAATGAATTACATGGTTGCTATAAAGAATTTGTGCCCATCAAGATCTATAGGCTATCAAATACCATTAGCAATGTGGGAGGGAACAGAAGTGAATGCAGGAGATTATGAGAGATTTAAAGTGTTCGGTTGCAAGGGGACAATGAGTGAATCCCAAGGTAGTAAATTTAATGCTAGAGGGATTGATTTTGTTTTTGTGGGATTTGAAAAAGGGGTAGAGGGCTGGAAAGTATTGGTGCTCTAAAGGCACAAATTCATAACGGTACACAGTGTTAAATTCAATGAGAAAATCTTCCCTTATGTGGAGCAAGACAGGAGTTATGTTGAGGACATCCCAAATATTGTAATAAATGAGAAAATTACTGGAATGGTCAATCATGATGATAAATTTATCCCAGATGTTACCTCTAACAGTGATTTAAATACCTGAGATGAAGGCAGTGATGAGAGTGTGTTTTTTGGATGGGATGAGGAAGGTTTGGTTGACTCTTGTGTTCCTATAGGTGAGGATGAAAGTAGTGAAACCTCAACTAATGGGGCGGGGGCTGAATTAGAAGATAACCCAAATGTAAGAAGATCACAAAGAGCAACAGTGCCAAAGTCATGTAAAATATGTAGTGAGTGTTCAGTGACTCAGGATCGACTTTTGCTATCCGGTTGTTATATTAGTAGGCTATATTATGCATTAATGTGACCCGTTTAAATGCTAAATTATGACGGAAGCTACGAGTTATAGGCTATTCGCCGTACCGGTGGGCCTAATATTTAACTTACTAACAACGCATCGTTTCTTCTATGATATTTATTTAATCATTATAATTATAATAGCCTATCTATTAACACTTATTTAACCAATAATCATTGTATAATACATACCGTATTCCAGGTATTGCAAGAAAGTGATATTGATAGCACATGCGGTTCCACCTTAAAATCCAACCGTGCCTAGTTTTCAGTACCTATGGAAAATATTACCGTAAGTTAATAAACCAAACAACTGGCAACATTTTTTAAAAATGCTCATTTACGTCTTCACCGGCGGCTTCGGTGGCGTAGTTGGTAGCATGCTGAGCTTCTATGCCCAAGATAGCGGGTTCAAACCCGGCCGAAGCCGTCGGATTTTTTAAGAGCGTTAAAAATCCCTCAGTATGCCTTCCTTCGGAGGGGAAGTAAAGCCGGCGGTCCCATGTCATAGATTTATGGCATGTTAAAGATCTTTCCACTAATTACACCTGTGTGAAACTAAATTGGATAGGTTAAGAATGTAAACAACGCTCTTAGGTTGCTACGTTCGTTGCCAAGAGCCGACTGCGGTGGCGTCTAGTAGCTAGTTCTGAACTAGGCCTAGTAGTCGTTGACGGTGGCGTTTGGCGGCAAAAGTAGGAACTATTTGAAAATTCAAAGTTGCAGTCTCTACTTGAATTAAAAAACAGATACACACACTAATACAGTCATCACAATTAACACCGGTTATCAGACAGATTCTACACACACCCAAAGTACACGGGGCTACATGACCGCGTTGTCGCAGCCCCTAAACTAAGGAACCAACCAACCAACCTACGTCTTCACCCTAGTCTACGTAAAGTACCATACGGTTATCACTGAAAGGGTAGGGGGGGGGGTTATGACCTCAATTTCACAAACGAATAAACCTCATTTTGCATGAATTAAACCCGAATCCTAATGGAGGTATTAATTGTCTGCATTTAGAAATATTTTAGTCAATAATTTAAAATAAGTTGCCAGAAAACTAAATATAAAAAGCTGCGTGCTTACTATGGTGTAAAGTTGCTCTCTGAAAAAGACCATCTCGCCAAGATTTTACGACGTGCATACAGTTAAATACAATCATCCAATTGGAGAAATACTTTCTTTGTCACGTTCTTATAAGCAATTCAAACATAATCTGTTGTAAATTTACAGGAAAGTGTGGAACATTTAGTGACTACGAGTGTTGTATGCGGCACAACGTTAGCTGACATTTCGCATCATTAATACATAAGGAATGAACACATGCAGAGCTTTCTCATTGTACACAGCTGAAGATCATATCATTGTCCGGCTCCGTGGCTAAATGGTCAGCGCACTAGGCTTTGGCCCGAAGTGCTCCGGGTTCGATTCCCGGCCGAGCCATCAGGGATTTTAATCTCCTGGGGTTAATTCCCGTGGTTCGGGGACTGGGTGTATGTGACGTCTTCATCACCACTTCATCCTCATTACGACGCGCAGGTCGCCCACGGGTGTCAACTAGAAAGACCTGCACTCGACCCCCACACCATCATACTTGGTGCATTTTACAACTTTTATTTCTCCAAACAACATTAATTTGCTTAGTTACATGCAAGGAAAATTGTAGTACACAGTTCCCATTGCTTCCATTACCTGACTACTAAACCGGAAGCTGGTAATGCATATTCATACGCCAGTGGCGCGTCCTATGGCAAGTGAAAGATCGAAAGAAAATGTAAGCTCTATAGGAGCCCGGAACAAGGTGATACAATTTTCTACACTACTGTTGTGTTGGCAGTAAGCACAAGAGTGTAGTGCAGTATCTTTGACATAGTCTTTGATATCAGTGAAGTTCAGTGTCAAAAACAATATGGTGTGTGTCTTGTGAATCTTTCCACAACAAATAATAAAATATGCATTCTAGAGGAGTCTATGTGATTTATTAAGAAGTGAACCTAACATTTTATGGCGACCAGTGACACGATTCATTCACAGTAAAAGGCTCCCGTGAAGAAAGAAGATGGAAAGACTCGCTAAAGAAAGAACCGTAAAGCGGCGGTTATTTACGCGCTCACACAATCAACTAATGACGTCGTTAGAAGATGATCAAACTGAAACGGAAAAAGTGCAAGTGCAACTTGAAATCCTTCAAGAAAAGTATGATGATATCTCTAATTTAGATGGATTAATATTTCAACAGATGATAGACGACGAGTGTGAGGATGACGAAATAGAAGCGGAATGTGAATCAGCTGATGATTACAAACACAAATTCCTTAGCTGTAGAACAAAAGCAACACGTTTTATGAATCCCTTTGTTTCCATGACCCCTCCACAAAGTGTAGTGAATGACAATGTTTGTGATAAAAAGAAATATAGACTTCCAAGAATAGAATTCAAGAAATTTTCTGGTGAAATAATTGATTGGTTATATTTTTGGAGCCAGTTCCGTAAAATTCACGAGGATGAGGACATTGGGAAGGAAGATAAATTCCAATATTTAATTCAGGCTATGACAGAAGGTTCCAGAGCATATGAATTAGTTACTAGTTTTCCACCCACTGCCGAGAATTATGACAAAGCTATAGAGAGTCTTCAAGCTCGATTTGGTAGAGAGGACTTGAAGGTGGAAGTTTATGTTCGTGAATTGCTCAAACTAGTGTTGACGAATGCAGTCAATTCCAAAGAAAGGCCAACACTGAGTAGCTTGTATGATAAATTAGAGTCACATCTCAGATCGCTGGAAAGTTTAGGCGTTACTACAGAAAAATGTACTGCAATGCTGTATCCCCTAATTGAATCATCTTTGCCAGAAGACCTATTAAGAGCATGGCAGAGGAATACTTCCTTCAGGTGTGATTCCATATCCAAAGATCGTTTGCAGCAGCTCATGGCTTTTCTTCAAAATGAAGTAGTAAGTGAAGAAAGAATTTCATTGGCTATGAAAGGGTTTAGTATTAGCACATCCCAAGGATCTAAGATTAAGGGAGACAAGAAACCAAGGGATGTCATTGAACCAAATATACCTACTGCTTCTGCTTTGTTTGATGATGTTTCTAAGAGACAGGAGTGTGTTTTTTGTCTTAAACCTCATTCGAGCCCAGAGTGCATTAAAGCTCAAAAAATGACTGTAGGGGAGAAAAGGAAAATCTTAACTGATAAACACTGTTGCTTCAATTGTTTAAAGAAGGGCCATGCAAGTAGAGCTTGTAAATCGATTGTCAGGTGCATTGTTTGTGGTGGTAAACATGTGGTATTAATGTGTTATAAGCTCCGTGACAAAGAAAATGAAAGTGTGTCCAAACAGAATTACGAGGGAGACAGGAATTTGGTTCTCCAGGATGTCAATAATGTGGATAAGGCTTTAGCTAATGTGTCTTGTTCTCCTGAGGTGTACTTGCAAACCCTGGCAGTTGTCGTTAAAGGAAAGGGTAAACAAAAAACTGTACGAGCTGTCATTGATACTGGGTCTACTAAATCCCACATTGCACGTGACCTAGCCGAAGAAATGGGGTATCAGTCAATCAGGAAGGAAACGTTAATACATTCCTTGTTTGGTGGAGTACGTTCTCGAGAAGCAAAACACGACTGTTACAGAATAAGTTTAAAGCGATTGGAGGGAAATTATTCCAAGGAGCTGGAAGTTTTAAGCCAAGAGATAATTTGTGAAGATGTCCCATATATTAAGAATGGTTCTTGGAGTGAGGAGATAAGGGATCTGAAAATATGTTTAACTGATGTACGAGAGAGAGGGCCTGTGCAGATTCTGATTGGGGCCGATAAGGCGGGTGAACTGCTCACTGGGAGGAAACATCAACTAAAATGTGGCCTAGT
Source organism: Meconema thalassinum (assembly GCA_946902985.2). Lineage (NCBI taxonomy): Eukaryota > Metazoa > Arthropoda > Insecta > Orthoptera > Tettigoniidae > Meconema > Meconema thalassinum. The sequence goes on from OX336390.1 coordinate 349,871,768, forward strand.
TTTGGTGGAGACTTCCCTAGGGTGGACACTAATGGGAAAAGTCATAGGTAACAAGGCCCAAAGGGATTCGGCATCATTATTAGTGTCATCATTGTTTTCCCAACATGCAAGAATTTCTGATCTCTGGGACTTAGAAATTCTTGGAATTACTGACCCTGTTGTGAAAGAATCTATCGTCGAGAGGAATGAGCGTGTTAGAAATAACTTCCTTGAGACTGCACGACTGAATGAAGATAACAGATATGAAGTGTGTCTGCCTTGGAGTGAACAACATCCACCTCTCCCTGACAACAGAGAAATTGATCAGCACAGATTAGAAATCACTACAAAGAAACTACAAGCTGAACAACATTATCAGGAGTACGATAATGTCTTACGAAGTTGGTTGGAGCAAGGAATCATCGAGAGGGTACCTGAAGAAGAACCGAAGAATAGTGGACACTATCTACCTCACCGACCTGTCTTCAAAGAAAACAGCACCACCAAGATCAGGCCTGTTTTTTATGCCTCGGCGAAGCAGAGAAACGCTCCATCTCTGAACGAATGTATTGAGAAAGGGCCTAACTTCATCGAGTTGATCCCTAGTTCGCTACTGAAGTTCAGAGAAAATGAGATCGGTGTGACGGCCGATGTAGAAAAAACATTTCTTCAAATAAGTGTCAATCCTAGAGACCGTGATTTTCTGAGATTCCTTTGGTGGGAGGAGGAAAGTACAGGGAAGGTAGAAGTGTTCCGTCACAATAGAGTTGTCTTTGGACTTGCATGTTCTCCATTCCTATTGTCGGCAACCATCAAACTCCACTTGAACGAGTTGAAGAGACAAACAGTCGATAATAGTTCCTACTCAACTTCAACAATAGAAAGATTGGAAGAATGTTTTTATGTGGATAACTGTGCTATTAGTGTTAACAACAGAAATGACCTTCATTCATTCATGCGAGAGGCAAGCATAATAATGGATAAGGCATCTTTCAATCTCCGAGGGTGGGAGTATTCTCAGGATGGTACAGCTGAAAATCTTACTCATGTGCTGGGGCTCATTTGGAATAAAGGAGAAGATACCATCGAACTGAATCTAACTCATGTTAACGATTTCAAATATGATGTAATCACCAAAAGAGCTATACTAGGAGCTGCACATAAGGTGTTTGACCCTATTGGCTTCTCATGTCCAAAATTAATCTTGCAAGAACTATGGGCCACTGACTTGGGTTGGGACACCAGAGTAGACGAAACAACAAAGAGAAGATTCATGAAGTGGTTGGCAGAACTACCTCAGCTGTCTGAGATTAAGATTCCTAGATGTTTGATCGGTAGTGTCCAGTCGGTTGAAGATATATCTCTTCACGTGTTCTGCAACGCCAGTCAAACTGCGTATGCTGCAGTTATATTCTTGCGAATACAGAGGGTTGACAATATAGAGCTACGATTTGTACAAGCCAAGACAAGAGTGGCACCCAAGAAGAGTATCACCATACCACGCCTGGAATTATTAGCAGCTGCAATAGGGGTTCGACTAGTGACGTCAGTACTGCCAACATTAACTGCAAAAGAAATCGTTACTTATTATTGGAGTGACTCGTCGACTGTGTTGTCCTGGATCAAGTTAGACGAACCTTGGGGGACCTTCGTGTGGAACAGAGTGCAAGAAATTCGAAGACTGTCCAGAATAGAACAGTGGCGGCATGTTCCAGGAACCATGAATCCGGCTGACCTGGCATCAAGGGGATGTAGCACAAAACAGTTACTTCAACAGAGATGGTGGGAAGGGCCAAAATGGCTAAAACAATCCACTACACAATGGCCTAGCCCCGAAATTTCAACAAACGATGATGAAGTCTTCCAAGAAAGAAAAAAGAAAGTCAACACTATGACGGTGTTAGAAGACAAGTCCAATACCCAAGAATGGCACCTTGACTATTTCTCAAGTTTCCGTAGAACAGTTCGTATGATAGGATGGATCTTGAGGTTTCTGTATAATTGTCGACAGAAAAATAATAGAAGAACTACCGAACTATCCATTGAAGAAACCACAGAAGCAGAAAAAGTCGTGATGAAGTTCATACAAAAGGAGTGTTTTGTTGGTGAAAAGGATGAAAGATTCAACTCACTATGTGTTTTCATGGATGATGAGGGAGTCATGAGACTGAAAACAAAAATTATATCGCGCAAACATGATTATGCTTTCCGTTGTCCTGCTATCCTTCCTGCGTAGCATACAGCAGTTCACGCTCTCATTAGGGAGAAGCACAAAGACTTATGTCATGCTGGAACCCAGATTCTGCTCAGTGGGCTCAGACAGAAATATTGGATCCTTGGAGGAAGGAGAACGGTGAAGGGGGCAATTAAAACATGTGTTGTCTGCAGGAGGTACCATGTAAAACATCTTGAAGAAGAACAAACTCATCTCCCCATAGACAGAGTAAGAGAAGCCTCAATTTTTGAAATAACAGGGGTCGACTTTGCCGGGCCTCTGATTTTGAAAGGTGGAGAGAAAGCCTGGGTCTGTCTGTTCACGTGTGCGGTTTTTCGTGCAGTACACCTGGAGCTAGTAACATCTTTGGCTACTGCAACATTCCTGGAAGCTTTTCGGCGCTTCGTGTCCAGACGTGGAAGGCCAATGATTGTCTATAGTGACAATGGGACAAACTTTCAAGGCACCTGCAATATGTTGGAGACAATTCAGTGGGATAAAATTGCTGAATATAGTTCTGTACACCAAATAAAATGGAAATTCAATCCTCCCACTGCAGCATGGTGGGGAGGATGGTGGGAGAGGCTGATTGGTGTCCTCAAACAAATGCTCAGGAAAGTTCTGGGAAAGTCATGTCTGTCGTACCAAGAAATGATGACTGTTCTGTGTGACATTGAAGCTGTCATGAATTCACGACCACTTACTTACCTGTCCAATGATGGAGAAGACTTGATGGCTATCACCCCTACAATGTTCCTACATGAAGTCAAGGAGATTGGAATGCCCGATATCGACATGATAGAGGACATAAAACTTGACAGAAGATTCAGGTACAGACAGAAAGTAAAGGAAACATTAAGGGTAAGATTCAGGAATGAATATCTTGGACAGCTCATACAGAAGAACCACATTAGGAAAAGTCATCACAAACCCTGCGTAGGTGAAGTAGTACTGGTAGCCAGTGACAACACGAAGAGACTAGACTGGCCGCTGGCAAGAGTGACGGAGGTCATCCCTGGCAAAGGTGGTGTCGTGAGAGTTGTTCGCTTGGCGACTACAAAAGGAGAGCTACTGAGGCCAGTACAGAGGGTGTATCCACTTGAAGTGACATCTGGAGAAGATCATGCTTTAAGACTGCAAGTTGAGTGGAATGAAAATGAGAAGAAGGAGAAAAATCCAAAGACTGTTAAACCATCTACTAATACTTCAGATCTCATCAAAACCAGTAGTGGGAGAGTGGTGGTTAAACCAAAGAGATATTTTGAGTGACTTATTTATTTCTGTGTTCATTTATTTTGTGAAAATATGTGTGTTATGTTATTTTATTGTTTTGTTGTTTCCACAACTCAAGGTGGGAGAATGTTGTGTTGGCAGTAAGCACAAGAGTGTAGTGCAGTATCTTTGACATAGTCTTTGATATCAGTGAAGTTCAGTGTCAAAAACAATATGGTGTGTGTCTTGTGAATCTTTCCACAACAAATAATAAAATATGCATTCTAGAGGAGTCTATATGATTTATTAAGAAGTGAACCTACCTAACAACTACTGAAAATAGTCAAAATACCCTTTGTAATAATGAATAATAATTTTGGGGATCATGTAGTAATAGATGTTACCCACCCACTATCCCTTTTTAGATCGCGACTTGTATGGTAAAATTGGAGGTGTGTCCGCCATTACACGCGTAAATTATGGAACAAATACAGTATTGCTAACTCCGCGCATTCGGTACTGACAGCCTTCCTGTCACTTTGCACCGCTTTTCCTCTCCGCAACCCACTGTCGCCTCATAACAAGACCCTACGTCTAACCGCCACACGTCAAGAATTCAACGTTGGCTGGGTTCTCATCCCGCTTAGCGCTCTATCGGTGGCAGCGCGGTCTGCACGCGAAATAGAAGGCTGAGCGGGAAGACTCTACCGAGCGTTCGGCGGCTAAGAAGTTGGCCATTATGAGACTTTTCAAGATTTCCCGAATCAAGTTCGAATTTCCCGTATAATTCCCGCATTTTTCCCGGGTAACTAAATTTCTTTAATCTGTGTTAAGAGGGGCAGATGACCTCGTAGTTCCGTCCCTTAAAACAACAAGAACTAACTAACTAAAATTCCCGTATATTTCCCGCATTTCCCGTATCGCTTGACACCCTACAATATTAAATCCCCTTTCGCATCCTCATCAATTTCCTCTTCCCTTTCCATTACATGATTCTCACTCTCCTTTCCCGTATACAAACACTCTATGTAAGCTTTCCATCTCTCAACCTTTTCTTCCCTATCTGTTGGAGGCTTTCCATCTATGTCCTTAATATTACAACACTTATCTTCTTTTCCCCAAAAGTATTCTTAATCCTTTGATAACCTGTGTCTACTTTTCGTAATTTCAGACAATTTTCTATACCTGCACATTTCTCGTTCAACCATTCTTCTTTCGCTTCCTTGCACTTCTTGTTAACCTCATTTCTCAGACGTCTGTATTCTGCTTTCCCCTTTTCTTCTCTTACATTCTTGTGTTTCTGCCTTTCATCCATCAATTCTAGTATATCCTGAGTGATCCACGGTTTTCTACCTATTCTTTCTTTCCTACCAATGTTTTCATCTGCTGATTTTGTTATTTCATTCTTCAAAAGTTCCCATTCCTCTGCAATTGAAGTTTGTTCGGGGGTTTATCATTAGTCCTTCCTTTATAGTCATCATAAATCGTTTGTTCACGTCCTTCCCTTTCAGTCTGTCTTTTGCCCACCTTTTTGGCTTTTGACTTTTCTTCAGTTTCTTCAACTTAAATCTGCATTGTAGTCAGAGTTTATGTCAGCACTGGGATATGTTTTACAATCCAAAATCTGGTTTCAAAACCTCTGCTTGACCATAATGAAGTCTATTTGGTAACGTCCTGTATCTCTTGGTCTCATCCATGTGTATATTCTTCTATTGTAGTTATTGAATAAGGTGTTAGCTATGACCAACTCATGCTCGGTGTAGAATTCCATCAGCCTGCTTCCTCGATCATTCCTTTCACCTAATTATCATACGAATATAAAATAAAACAAACAATACATGGTGGTGGAGGTGATTGTTTTAGGGGTGAAATGTTTAGCGTATTTGCCCGTAATGATACGGATGATAATGAAAATACAACTCACTGACATTTAATTACTTACTAGAAGGGATAACAAGAAACGATTAGACAGGGAAAAGAAATGGATCCAGCCCCCGAAGATTGAGATGTTGATTTATTCAGGGGCTTTGCGACATCGTGGTAATGTAGCCCCGTGTACTTGGGTGTGTGTGGAATTTGTCCGATAACCTGTCTTATTGTGATGTGTGTATTTGTAAGTCAAGTGAGGATTGGGAAGGAACCGGCTGTGGCATTCAGTAAGAAACCATCCAGCATTTACCTGGAGTAAAAGTGGGAAACCACGGAAAACCACTTCCAAGATAGCTGAGGTGGGAATCGAACCCACATCTTCTCAGTTGTGTCTCACAAGGCTGAGTGCACCCCATTCCAGGGGCAGATGACCTCGTAGTTCCGCCCCTTAAAACAACAATAACTAACTAACTGTACCTCATTCCAGCTCAGGTATCTGCTAGCCATCCCGCTCCCACCACTACCAGTGGAGCGGTGCCAGCAGGAGCGACCTTGTTTTATAAGGACCCGGCGTCTGTGGGGAAGGGACCATCTACTTCCCCAAACACACGTCGGCGCCGATCCAAGAAGAAGTCTCTTCGGGGCGTGTCGGGGACAGACACCCAGTCTTCGGACCGGGAGAAAGTCCCTCGACACCGCTCTCGCTCTTCCCCAAGGGCGAGACCCGTGAGGTCCGACGACGACCGTGCGCAACCCAAGAGAGCGCCCGCTCCATTTTCTTCGGACGGAGATGTGGAGATTGAGGTGTGCTCTCCTGCCCCATCATCTCCAACTAGAGATGGGGAAGGGTGGCAAACGGTCAAGCATAAGTAGAAGACCCACTTCTACTTAAGTCCACACCATGGCACTATTACAATGGAACTGTAATAGCTATTCTGTTCATCTCGCTGAGTTACGACAATTAATATCTTCGTTTTCGGCAACCATTGTCTGTCTTCAGGAATCCAGGTTTCGTCCTGGACATGAGACAACAATGCGTCACTTCAAACTCTTCTCTAAAGACCGGATGGACGGAGCTGCGGCCGCTGGTGGCGTCTGCACTCTCGTCCACTCTAGCCTCTTTAGTGAAGAGGTGCCGTTGCGTACTCAGCTAGAGGCAGTTGCAGTTCGTACTTCGTTGCCAGTAATGGCAACAGTATGTAACGTGTACATCCCACCTGATTCTCAGCCGGATTACGACCAGCTGGTGGATCTAGTCTCTCTGCTCCCCCCTCCTTTTCTCCTTCTGGGAGATGTTAATGCCCACAACACCATCTGGGGCTCCGCTACCACTAGCGGTAAAGGGAGAGATTTTGAGAGGCTGATCAGGCGGCTGGACCTGTGTCTGTTGAACACAGGGGAGCCTACGCACTTCTCTATTGCACACGGTACTTATTCAAGTATCGATATTACCCTGTGCAGTCGTGCGCTGGTTCCCCTGCTACAGTGGGGTGTACACGATGACCTTTGTAATAGTGACCATTTTCCAATTATCGTTACTCTTCCGAACCAGAGAGGCATCGAGTTACCAAGTCGATGGCTTCTCCGTCGGGCTGATTGGCCAACTTTCACGGCACGTGCGGTGTTTGCCGAAGATACCTTTGAGAGTGTCGACGATCATACCATTCACATAACGAATGGTATTTTGACTGCTGCTGAGGAAACAATACCTTCCTCATCCGGCAACTCACGCCGGAAGCTTGTCCCTTGGTGGACAGCCGAGATTGCAGCAGCCATTAAAGATCGTCGACGTGCTTTCAAATGCTATCGGAGGCAAAACACTATGGCCAACCTTATCACCTTCAGAAGGATGCGTGCTAGAGCCCGATATCTGATTCGGGAGAGTAAGAAAACGACGTGGGAAAAGTATGTGTCGTCCATGACGGCGCATACTCCTTCATCTCAAGTGTGGACTAAGCTTCGTCGGATCTCCGGACTCCCGACATCATTATCGATACCCGGAGTGTCCATCAATGGGGACATCATCACGGACCATCTCGCCATTGCCAACAGCATTGGCTCGCACTTCTCCGATGTATCCTGCTCCGGGAGTTACGATCCTACATTTCTGACTCTGAAGCGGGAGGCAGAGACTCACCCCTTGTCCTTTGCCACTGCTGCTTCGGAGTCCTATAATGTACCATTCTCTGAATGGGAACTGCGCAGTGCGCTTGCACTGTGCAGGGATACGGCTCCTGGACCGGATAACATACATAATCAAATGTTAAAACATCTGTGCGAATCCAGTATGAAAGAACTGTTGATCCTCTTCAATCGTATATGGATTGAAGGGGAGTTTCCATCTCAATGGCGAGAGGGGATCGTGATACCGATTCCTAAGGCTGGAAAGGATCCCAAGTTTGTAAGCAGCTATAGGCCCATTTGTTTGACAAATGGCCTATGTAAGCTGCTCGAAAAGATGGTGAATCGTCGACTGGTGTGGTTCTTGGAGGATAAAGGTCTCCTGTCTGAGTACCAATGTGGATTTCGCTCTCATAGGTCCACCACTGACCATCTGGTGCGAATTGAGAGCGCCATACAGGAGGCTTTTTTCCGAAAGCAGCACCTAGTCACGGTTTTCTTTGACCTCGAGAAAGCCTACGACACCACATGGCGCTACGGGATCCTTTCCACCCTTCACAAGTGGGGACTCCGTAGTAACTTACCGACTTTTATTGCGAATTTCATGTCCGTCCGACTCTTCCGTGTAAGGGTCGGTAGGACATTATCGCAATATTATACCCAAGAAAATGGAGTTCCTCAGGGTTCAGTGCTGAGTGTCACCTTGTTCGCGATTGCCATTAATGGCATTGTTGCCGCCGCCGGGTCCGCGGTAGTTCCATCGCTGTATGTAGACGATTTAGCTCTGCATTACAGCTCTGGAAGTATGGCAGTCGTGGAACGGCAATTGCAGCTAGCTATCAACCGGGTCGACAGGTGGGCTCACGACCGGGGTTTTCGTTTTTCAGCAGCGAAAACCTCTGTCGTCCATTTTTGTCGGCTACGGAGGCTACATTTACACCCTGAACTACATCTCAGGGATGCTGCGTTGCCGTTGGTTGACACTTATCGCTTCCTGGGGCTCCATTTTGACAGCAAGTTAACGTGGCAGCACCACATACGGCAATTGAAAATGACATGTCTCAGGAAACTGAACATGCTCAGGTTTCTTAGTGGCACTACGTGGGGGGCTGACCGTGCGGTGCTGCTACGGTTCTACCAAGCCCTCGTCCTGTCCCGGCTAGACTATGGTTCTGCGGCATACGGTTCAGCAAGGCCGGCAACCTTGAAAATGCTGGACAGTATCCACCATAGTGGCGTTAGGCTGGCTACCGGTGCCTTCCGGACCAGCCCGATACCCAGCCTACTTGCCGAATCGGGTGTTCCACCTTTAAATTATAGACGCCAACATATGCTTTTAGCATATGCTGCCAATGTGCGTCAAATGCCGCAACACCCGACCTATCAAGCTCTCTTCGGTACCCAAAACCACCAGGGGTACGCCAACCGGCCTCGTGCCACTCGGCCGGTTGGTATTAGACTTGATAGCTCGTGTACTGAAATAGGAGTGGCTGTAGGTCCCTGTATGATCCGGACATCTAGCGAGGTGCCTCCGTGGCAAGTCCCGCGTCCGGAAATTCGGTTAGATCTTCACCAAGGTCCTAAGGTGAACACGGATGCGTCCGTTTACCGGAGGCAGTTCCACAGCATAGTTCACCAATTTCCGGACGCTGGCATTCTATACACGGATGGTTCGAAGGTGGACGAGAAAGTGGGTTGTGCTTACGTTATTGACGGTGCAAATACCAAGATCTCTTTGCCTGAGGCCTGTAGTGTGTTTACTACGGAGCTCGTTGCCATCTATGAAGCTCTGCAGTTTGCACTACAGGATGCACGAATCCACTTTCTCGTGTGTACCGACTCTTTGAGTTCGTTGCAGTCAATTGCTACATGTTTCCCGCAACACCCCCTAGTGCAGCGAATCCACGACCTACTAGCCGGGCTGTGCCACGCTGACACTCGAATCACCTTTCTGTGGCTTCCAAGCCACATGGGAATTGCGGGAAATGAGTTAGCGGATCAAGCTGCAAAAGAGGCGGTAACACTACCACCTCGACCAATGGAGGTACCCGCTAGAGATATTCGCTCTCAGTTACGCCTACAAGTTCTGGCCTTTTGGGAGAGTCAGTGGCTAGCTGACCCACTGCCCAGTAAACTGAGAGCGATCAAGGGAACTACTCGCGTGTGGCGGAGCTCCTTCCGGGCCCGGAGAGAGTCCGTCATTTTGTGTAGGCTAAGGATAGGTCATACAAGATCCACCCACTCATACCAAATGAGAAGGGAAGACCCCCCACTTTGTACCTGTGGAGCCGTATTCACCGTGGCCCACATTTTCACCCAGTGTGTGGATCTTGCTGAGTTACGAAGAAACCTTGGTTTGCAGACGACACTCAAACTTATATTAGCCGATGACGCGGTGGCTGCTGATCGCGTTATCCGCTTTATAAGTGAGAGTGGGTTAGGGCCAGCAATCTAAATTTTCCAGTGAACATTGACTCAACGACTTGTTCGTTTTTGAATGATAATGTTTTGTTTTTTCCGTAATTTTTGTTTATTTTTATAATTTTTTATTTAATTGTTTGTTTTTTTTTGTTTTATTAATTTTTGGTCTTTTTAAATTTAGATGTCCACCTCAAAATTTTAAATTCAACTCAAAATTTGTATTCTTTAATCTGTGTTAAGAGGGGCAGATGACCTCGTAGTTCCGCCCCTTAAAACAACAATAACTAACTAACTTAACTATTCCAGCTCTCAAACCAGAATGAAATTTATTGGCAGAGTCGGTAATCGAACCCGGACCTGCGGAGCGACAGCCAAGCATGCTAGCTGCAAAACCACGAGGGAAGAATTGAGAGACTTGAAAGCACCGTGCGTGGTGGAGCAACACACCCTGCCTCCTTTATGACCTCTTACAGAAGGCAGAAAAAAAAAGAGGTTTTGGTACAGATCCTACCTTTATTTTCCAAAATTTACAGTTCTCTCTGAAGCTCTCAGGAAGAAATTGAAGACTACAAACAATAGAATGATCAGAAGGTACCCATTTGCTTGTCACTTTCTCTGTAAATAGCCCCTAACCATTTCTCACGCAGAGAATTGTCCGACAGTATCTCGGGAAATTTCAACTCCCCTGTATCCTAACTTAACCTTTTCTGACTTGCAAAAAGGCACGCAGTAGTACACCATTATAAAATCATTTACAATACATTCGAACACGTCAAGGGAACTACTCGCGTTTGGTGGAATTCTTTCCGGTCACCGAGGAAGTCCATCATTTTGTGTAGGCTAAGGATAGCTCATACAAGATCCACCCACTCGTACCCAATGAGAAGGGAAGACTCCCCACTTTGTACCTGTGGAGCCGTTTTCACCGTGGCCCACATTTTAACCGAGTGTGTGGATCTTGCTGACTTACGAAGAAACCTTGGTTTGCAGATGACACTCAAACTTATATTAGCCGATGATGCGGTGGCTGCTGATCTCATCATCCACTTTATAAGTGAGAGTGGGTTAGGGCCAGCAATCTTAATTTTCCAGAGTACATTGACTCAACGACTTGTTCGTTTTTGAATGTTGAATTTTTGTTTTTCCGTAATTTTTGTTTATTTATATAATTATTAAGTTTTATTTAATTTTTTGTTTTATTCATGTTCGGTCTTTTCAAATGTAGGTATCCACCTCTAAATTTTAAATTCCATTCCAAATTTGTATAATTTAATCAGTGTTGAGAGGGGCAGATGACCTCGTAGTTCCGCCTCTTAAAACAACAATAACTAACATTCGAACACACAAGTTTTTTCATTGCGAACAGTATGAAAGTGGTGTCTGCCACAGTGACTTGGTGCTGCTTCCTAGAACCTGTATTTGGAAACGAGGTTGTACACGTAAACCAATGCTGTATTCATGGAATGGGCAGGCAGCTTAAAGCAGCCAGGAGGGATGCGATCCAGCTGGCAGTGGTTAGATTAATGTTAACAACTCCTATACTTTTCACAGGAACATTGCCCTTTCCCATACTAACAAATCCACTTGCTGGGATTTTAGAAGTAAACTTAGATTTATTATTGCAGATGTAATCAGTTGATGCACCTTCTAACAACCACTCGTTATTTTGTAGGTTCATTGTTGCCAAATTTATTGCAGTGATGCAAGAAATCACCCTTCCCTTTGAATTTGAACCAGAATTCCCTTCCGAATTATCATTATTGTTGTTTTCAGAATTTTCCTTCCTAGGACTTGCACAATCATGAGTATAATGCCCCACTCCCCCACAATTGTAGCACTTCTCTTCTTTCTTACATGGGCATTCCCTTTCCATGTGTCCCACTTTATTACAGTAGAAACATTTTCTCTCTTCGTATCCTCCTTGGTTTGGGTTGTTGGTACTGGACGCGTGGGTGAAGTTGGACACCAGTGCTCCTTGTACTTTGTCTTCACTCTCTCGAAAGCCTCGGTCACCATCTTCTTGGAGTAGCACTCCTTTCACCTTCTGGGAATGTAAGTTCTTGTCCCCACCAAGAATAGCCACTGTAACTTTATACTTCTCTTCATTCATTCCAGCCAAAAACAAACCTGCTTTGTCTATCATTTAATTCTAAACCATATCCAGCACTGAAATAACCCGATTCATTCCATGTATTTCAGCCATGTAAGAATGCATCGTCTTCTCAGCCGTTTTTGTTCCATTAAACATGGATATCTGCTTCATGGCCTTGAGTGTGTTCGTCAAGGTATAAGTGGTATGTGTATTTCAAAGATGTCCAGGCTTTCTTCGCTAACACACACTCTCCTATGTCTTCAATGTATTCCCTTGCAACATTCTTTAATATGAATGCCAACGCCTTGCGGTTAAGTCTTGCTTGGTCTACATTGAGATCTTCTTCATCTTCTTTAAAATCAGGATTAATAGCATTCCAACAGTTCTTCTCTATCAATTCTGCCCTCGCAACCTTGGACCAGGCATAATAATTATCCCCTTTTAACTTCTCTATTACCTTTGATCCAGTTCCTTCCGCCATCCTCAACTTGACTTCAAACTTGCTGCTGGTTTTTGGTTGACTTCTTCCTTTACACTTCACTATCTTGCTGTTACTTTATCACTGTATACTTCCTGGGCCCATAACCTTTTGGTTGTATTAAATTCCTGGAGCAGTTAATATAACAGTTAGGAGTTTATTCATCACATGCACTTTACATTTGGCTGACACATCCTCTCCATTCAGACAACACAGCAGAACACAAACAATGTGCATTGGTTTAAAACTAGCATTCTTATACTGCTCTAGCCAAGACTTTTCCTGTTGGCTGTTGCACTCAAAAGCTAGAGTCAATATTCCAATACTAACTAGGAGAGAATTAAATCAGTATAAACAGATCCCGGAGCCTCTGTGGCTTAGGCGGCAGCACGCCGGCCTCTCACCGCTGGGTCCGTGGTTCAAATCCCGGTCACTCCATGTGAGATTTGTGCTGGACGAAGCGGAGGCAGACAGCTTTTTCTCCGGCTACTCCGGTTTTCCCTGTCACAATTTCATTCCAGCAACACTCTCCACTATCATTTCATTTCATCTGTCATTCATTTAATCATTGCTCCAGGGGTCTGCGACAGGCTTCGGTAGCCGGCAGTTCATATCCTCGCCGCTAGATGGGGGCTTCATTCATTCCATTCCCTGACCCGGTCGGTTGACTGGAAGCAGGCTGTGGATTTTTCATAAACAGATCCCACCCACTGTTTAGACACTAGTGCCTAGACACATTGAATATCCAGGAAATGATATTTGATGACCACAGATGTCGTAGTTGTGCTCTCACACACTGCCAGAATAAATATATGAAAAGCTCAAATGGGCCATGATGCAGAATGGATGATTCCATCCGAGACCTTACCACGAGACAACAACCAAGATGGACAACTTGGAAGGCATGAACAGGCTTAGGACCAATGTGTAAGAACAAAGGACACCCAGACCAGGAGGAATTAGTTATTATCTTTCAGCTCCCTTGCCTTTGTGTGAATGTGGAGTATGTGAACTACTCAACACTTGAACCCGCATTACGAATAAGGGACTCCGCACCTTTTTTTGTAGATTTGTTTAAAGTATGTTTTTCTTTAAAAGCGCGCTATTGCAGGAATTTCGTACAAATGTTATATAATAATAATAATAATATCGTATGGCCTCGGGTGCCTGGTGCAAGCTTTGTTAATTGACACCCAGAGGGTAGCTTGCATGTCGAATTTCGTCGTTCCTTTGAACGCTATGAAAGTCATGGAGGGTAGATATCTAAACTCCTTGACACTACAGCGCTTTCAAGTAGAGAATGGAGGAACTTTGTGTTGGCGGAAAATCCCGAGATTAATTTGCCATTGAACACGGCCTACTGAATTCAAATGGGTTCTTTAACATGCCAACAACGTATGACATGAGTATCGTGATTTTTGTCGCCTTCAAAAATCACTTACCATGGCCAGGGGCGAACCTGCAATCTTGGGGTTGGTAGTCCGACACTATAACCACTCACCCACCGTGGCAAGCAAAATGTTATAGGAGTGGTCCCTACTATCATATAAACATTGTAGTTTACTTGTGTGGTGCTTCAGTGATCACTGAACATAGATATAGAGATATTGTTGTCTATAATATAGGAAGAAGGACCCCCCGTAACAGGTTTTGTTGTCTCAGAGCCCACTCGTTAACAGCATGAATTTCTTGTGACTGGAGTCCTTATTCCACTGAATGGATGGTATTAACTATATTAATACACACACTGATCTTTGTTGTTTGTTGTTGTAGTTGTTGATTCTTTTAGAGGCTTTGGGGTCATGTAGCCCCGTGTATTTCAGTATGTGTAAAATTTGTCTGATATCATGTGTCACTGTGATGTCTGTACTAGTGTGTGTATCTGTAACTGAGGTAGGAAGCGGCCATGGCCTCAAGTTAGGTACCATCCTAGCATTATCCTTGAGTAGAAGAGGAAAACCACGTCCAGGATGACTGAGGTGAGAATTGAACCCGTCTCTTCTCAATTCTGCCTCAAGAGGTTTCAGCCCTCAGACCAGAATTAAATTTCTTGGCTGAGTCGGGAATTGAACTCGGACCTCTAAGGTGACAGCCAAGAATGCTAGCCACTACGCAACGAGGTGGACAAAACACTGGTTGGTTCCTCAGTTTAGAGGCTGCGACAACGGGGTCATGTAGACCCGTGTACTTTGGGTGTGTGTAGAATCTGTTTGATAACTGGTGTTAATTGTGATGGCTGTATTAGTGTGTGTTATCTGTAATATTCAGGTAAGGACTGCAGACGATCAATTTCAAGTAGTTCCTACTTTTACTACCAAATGCTACCATCAACGACACCTAGCCGTGAATGTGGCTACTAGATGCCACCGCAACCGACACCTGGCTACGAACTTTGAAACTACAGAGCATTAATCAAATCTAACAAACAAATTCAGATTCACACAATTGTAGTTAGTGGAAGGTTCTTTTACATGCCATACATCTATGATATGTGACCGCTGGCTTTACTTCCCTTCCGAAGGAAGGCATACGCTCTTAAAAATCCGACGACTTCGGGTGGGTTTGAACCCGTGATCTGGGGCATAGAAGCTCAGTATGCTACCAAGGGGTGCGGAAGGGACACTCAAGTTTCTCTTGGGGAACAACTAAATGTAGTTCTCTTTCTTTTCCAGATCTATTGTAACAATCTTATAATGGTTTTTCTCTTTTGGGTGGGAAGAAACACAATCATATTACTGACATGATTTACGAAGAGTGAAGATTGACAAAGATAATTTAAAAACAGTGAGTCATTCGTACATCAGATGGTTAGCTAGTTGGGATTTCAACGGGTTACCACATTCAAATGATATCTTTCTTATAAGCATGGTGATAATGAAATCGATGACAACACTGAATGATGTGAACAGATACATCTTGCAGAGAGTCTCATTCACACGTCTACACACACAACGTTACTGGGCTGCAAACACAGACTTGGATCACTACAAGAACATGTGTTTCGAATATTTTAAAATATTCTCATGATTCTTCCCCCACAACATTGAGAGTGCGCTGAAAGGTGAGGAGGTATGGATGCGTGTGCATTAGCACCTTTTAGCACCTCTTGGCTACCTGCGTCCCTGCGCTCCAACTCTCATGGGGGCTCTGACGCATCCCGAATGCGAAGTGGGGTTTTGCTCTTTTCAGAGACTCCCTTCAGTGTACTGTAAATATAGTGTAAGGCACTGATAAACAAATATGAAATGAAATGATAGATCCTCCATCGTAGAGCTGAGGATCGAACCTAGAACCTACGGTGCAGGTCTCACTGAACTGAGGATATTACAGTACAGTAAATTTATATAAATTAGGACTTCAGGGAACAAGGTTGTACTATGGTGTCTTCTCCCTGAAAAATTTAGTTTTTCTGGGTTCTTCCTCATGGCAAAGAGGACATCGATTATCTTAGAATCTATCATGCTAAGACATTACGAGCCACTTATTCTCTACAGTAGCTGTGAGTGGTAGGGGTAAGTGTAGTAACTGCCCTTTTTTAGATGGCTCGGGTTCGATTACCAGGTTTATTATGGAGAATTTAAATCCTGGTATGAGTGTTGGAACAAAGTACACTTAAATTTGTTAGGATAACCGAGTGTAATGGTTTCCTTTGCCCTCACGTTGAGCGACAAGCGTAACGTTAATTATTGCCCCATCTGTTGGTAGCGACAAATGTAGCAGTTTCGCTGCCCCTAACTGTTGGGTGATAAATGTAACTGTTTACCTTTGCCTAAGCTATGTTGTTTTAATGGGCGCCAAGACCTCAATGCAATGCTGAAATCTAAATTTGTATTTAACAACGTCTAGCTCTGGCAGAACACCTTCAAGACTCTATTCACTCAGATCGTGGTATGATTTGATCATTAACCCAACAAACAATTGTATCAGGAGAAGGAATTGGTCTATATCTAATGCTACCTACTGAAAGCAAAGATTGCATTGTAAAAGAAATGAATTCATTATATAAAACAAGTAGAGCAAAATTAATAATAATAAGTATAAAATTTAAATTGGAGTGTTGCGATTTTAATATTACCGATAGAAAATTACGTGAAAACGGAGTTTGATAAATTGATTTTACTCTTATTTCCAAGCTATGAAGTTACTGAAATATGAAATGTAAAACAACGAGAAATGAGAGATTGCGTATTTCTGCGTCATTTGCGCTTACCACTGGAAATTGCCAAAGCATTTCCCTCGTACTTGATGATGCTGTGTGCTTCCCACAGTCTCCTGGACGTCGTCATCTCCGTCGAAATTTGATGATATTCTGGTAGATTAGATAATTCTATGGTCCGTACATCGAACCCAAACACTCGTATAACCACACTGGTTAAGTTTACAAAAGTTAGTCGTCCACTCCACGGAACATCGGAGCGACTCCCGCGTGCATCCGTACTCGTTAAGTTCTACACAGATAGTCTCACCGAATGTCCTCGTTCCACGGAACATCGGAGCGACTCCCGCGTATAACCACACTCGGCAAGAACTACACAGATTGTCCTGGTTCCACGGCGCGTCGAACGATATATGCACACGTTGGCTCCCCCACTCTTCATCCGACTTGTAGCTTAGGTGGTCCTCACTGATTGGCTGCACCCCACGCGCTATACTCCCCTTCTCTGGGTCATTACACTCGGCGGGAGGGTTCCGTTCCAACAATTCGCCTTTCCTGGACGCTGCAACTCCGCTTGCGTAATACTTCCCGACAAGATTAAGCGTGTACTTGAATTTCCAGTGACTCATGTCTCTCAAATACCCTAACTGACAAAACTCCGTAAAATTCCGTAATCAGATAATTTTCTATGATATCGTCGTACGTAATAATTTGCATGATAGCGTTTTCTAAGACATAGAAAACCTATCTGAATGCTAATAATTTTTATAAAATGCCCCGAAAATACCTTAATAATAATTATAATAAATTAATAATAATAATAAATTAACATGAAAAATTCTCTTGGCTGAACAATTTGCCGCGTAAATAAATATAGAATGGCTCCCTACTGACTTATGCCAGTTGTATAAAAACCCCTCGAAAAACACGTTACATATTCGCCTCGGATCATCGGATGATTTACCGTGACGACGGTCCATTATCCGATTATCCCAGACACGTTAATAAACCCCATCCAAAATACATATTACATAAATGAGATCACCCTAAATTACAGATATATACACTCATAATTTTTCTTCACGCACTTTGCGTCAAAGTTTGTTGTCACTATGGATTGCACTTTGCAACCAGTCCAATGTTTTACATATAGAATAGTGTTCCACGGATATTTCCGCCTCTCAAATTTCTCTATGTTGGAGAAATAGACATAATTAATGTGTGAGCACTATGTATTTATGATGTCATATCACACGCATTGAAGGTGTTCTGATATATTTATATCACCAAAGAACTTCCTAATTTCACTGGAGGTCCCTTCTTTATTGTGAAATTAATCCCATTTCTCACTGAGCACACGATCACACTATTGTGGCAGCGCCTCGTGACCATAATACTTGATCTCTCTTTATAGTAGATTAAATTAATATTGACTTCTGAAAAAAAAAACAGTAAATGCGCATTACATATATCACCAAATATTTCTGTGCCGTAATCGCCCTGTCTTGTTAAGTTCCCGTAGACCATATTCTACTTAATACTAGTTCTCAACACAGAAATAATACCATTGTACAAATTGCCTTAAATTATACACTTACAAATCTTACATGGCGAGGCCGTAAACAGAAATCACGTGTGCTGATATGTATGAGTTTCATGAAGGACTGTCTCGCATTCTGATGGCCCATCTTTTGCCTCGTGGACGCCTTAAGCAAAAATACCATGTACAAGCGCTCACCCATCTCTTGGAGGCAAATGGGAATTCACCAGCGCTACCAAATTCTGGCCTTGGTGTATCGAGACATTTTAGTGCTCAAGAGCATCCGACAATCCCGTCATATTTCCCTGTACCTTAAAAACTCTCATTTACTTACATACTACCCCCCTGTGTGACTTCTGATACGCCTGCCTGGAAGACCAGATCCTCCCACGCACCAAATACCACACTTACTCATTTGATAGACTGGCTCGCCAGCTAAACACACTCACTTTATGACACATATTTTCGTAGACTATGTATATTATACGTCCCGTATGATCTGTTTCCCTCACTACTCTCCAGCACATATGCTGTTTTTCCAATACGTTTGGAAACTATAAATGTTTCTGCGTCACCTGCTTCCAACCTTGCAAGTGGCTCCCTTAAATGAACGTCCTCACGTTGCTCTACCTAGCATATTTCTCAGTGTCTGTAACGATGCCCTGTTGCTACTGTCCACACATGCTAACCCTACCTTCCTATGGTGTCACACCTCTACTCGACACTCTATGACCTAAAAATGTCACTTCTGACTGACAGAATGACGACTTAGATAGCTTCAAAGTGAACCCTGCCTGATCTAACTTCTGAAAAAATATCTAAATGACGTAGATGCTCCTCAAAACTGCGTGAACTAATTACCATATCATCTATGTAAATGGTTACAAACTCTCCTGTGTCATACCCTAATGCGATGTTTAAAGCCCTAATTAAAGCCGCTGAACTACTCTTTAACCCATAAGGTGTTCTACAAAATTGATAAAGGTTATATTTATGACTAAAAGCGGTAAATGGTCTATCTTCATACATAAGTGGCACTTGCCAAAAACTGGAACTCAAATCTACACAAGTGAAATACTTCTTCCCCTCAAATGTTTGCATCAATTCTTCAATGGACATGGACTTCAGCTGATCTGAACTGTTTCTACTGTTAACTAAACGAGCGTCTAAACAAATACGAACAGTGCCGTCGGTCTTGGGTACCGTGATCAAAGAATTAATATATGGACTCTTAGAGTGCTCAATAATCCCATCTTCAAGCATCTGGTTAATTTGTGCCTCAACTGCACTCTGATAAGCGAAAGGTACAGGATATCTATGTCCTGTGAATACTGACCTATCAATAACGTTCAATGAATGTGTATAGCAATTGGCCATACCAATGCGATCCTCAAAAACTCTCCTATTACACCATAACACATCATAGAGCCGAACACATTGTTCCACCTCTATATTTCCCTGAAATGCAGCATCACGTAACGAGTCCTCTAGACATCCGTTCGTAATCACACTGCCCACAAAACATGGAGAACCCCGCTCTACGGCTGGCGATATCTCATTTAAAGTACAAATCACACCTACAATACTACTCCTCTGAATATGGTCATTGAACGCTACTTCTACTTCAGAATCTCCCCATTTAAATTTCAAACTCCCTACATCATAACATAAGTTACCAGACACTCTACTTAGCCACTCTGAACCCAAGTTAACACTGAATACTAAATTTGGAATTACAAGGCAAATCTGCTTCTCTACATGATTATTAATTTTAATGTCTACTAAAACTTGCTTAGAAATTACTTTAGACCTCTTCCCAACAGCTGTGATAACAAAAGTGCTTTTAATTGGCATATCCTCAAAATTTACTCCAGTTCCTTTCATTTTATCATAAAATGCACTACTTATGCAACTCTTCATACAACCACTATCAATTAAAACATCTGTGTACGCCTCGGACACGTTAAATTTAACTATGGGGCTCTTACTAACCACTTCCTGAATAATACCTTCATCATTTAGTTCATGTAATAATTCATTTCTTACATTTAGGTCATAGGGTTCCTGTATAATTGTATGGACAGGGCATGCTACAGACTGAGATTCTGACCTTACTTCGCAGCCTGGTTCGCGTTTAAAGAACCGCTACAGCTGGCCGTAGTACTACTAACTACTAAACTGGTCTGGTTGTTCTGGGCTGTGTTGTCATTGTTTGGCTGTATATTACTACCACTAGGCGGTCCTCTTCCTTGACCCCTATTCTGGTTGTAATTATTATCATTATAATTTCTCCCTTGATTTCCCCTGAAATCATTGTTTCTCCCTTGGTTTCCCCTGTAATCATTGTTCCTCCCTTGATTTCCCCTGAAATCATTGTTCCTCCCTTGATACTGATTACCATAGCCATTTCCTCTGTTCCGATTTAGCTGATTATTATTTCTATTTTGAGCGTTGGCCCCTTCGCCACCGTTCCCTTGAACTTCTTGATGCCTGGCTTCATTAGGCCTATTATTATTATTACCCTGGTTCCGATTGAAATTGTCCTCATAACCCCCTCTCCCTAGTGCATCAAATGTGCTTAACAAATTTTCTACTTGTGATATTGTCTTTACATTCTGGATACAAGCAGCCTCCTTGATCCTATAGGGAAAGTGCCTAAGTAGCAACCTCACCACATCACTTTCCTCCTTCAAGCCATCCAGATATTTACACACTAATACCTGCCCTAAACAGTATTCGGTCATGGTGGAGCTTCCTTTAGGGTTATATTTACCACACACTACTCCCTCACGATGCTGCGACTGAATGACCTCATTCCAGAACTTTTCACAGAATTTCATTTTAAAATAATTAATATCAGTAAACTTGTCTCTGTAGACAGCAAACCAATTCCTCGTTTCCCCCACAAATACTTGTTCTAAAATTTCAACTACCTGGCACCACTCAATACTACCATTTTCCAACCTCTCCCCGAATTTATTTTCTATAGTGTTCATGAACTCCATTGGGCACCCCTGTCGATTGCTGAACTTACCCAGTTCTACCTCCCTGTGTGTGCTATTCACAAAAACTGGCCTATTCTGACTATTTTCTTGCCTGATCCTAGCTTTTAACTTTAATTCTAATTCTGCGATTTTCTCCTCAGCCTTCCTCTCAATACTGTTTACTGTTAATTTAATGTTTCCTTCTGATTCTTCTACTTTATCATATAGCTTTGCTTGTTTCTCCTCAATCTTGCTAATGCTCTCTCTATTACTCTCTCTTAAATCATTTACTTCTGCAACTATTTGCGAGTGGACTTTCTCAATTCTACCCCCCAGCTGTTCCTTAACCTCTTTAGTAGCTACCTGAATTTTGTCAATTTCTCCCCCCAATTGCTTTTTGACCTGCTGTGTTTCCAGTTGCACTAGTTCTTTTAAATTTTCAGCCTGTGTGCTGATTCTAATTTCCAACTCCACCTGTACTTTTCCTAATTTCTTGTCTACATCTGCAATGATCTCTTTAACCTTTTCTTCCATTACTCCTCTGATTTCTCCTCTAATCTGTTCCATTTTCACACTAATTTCCTTACTGTTTTGTTCTAATTTAGCATTTAAAGTTTCAGTACTCTCTCTATTTTCCCTACTGTTTTGTTCTAGTTTAGCGTTGTTTTGTTCTAGTTTAGCGTTATTTTGTTCCAGTTTTGCATTTAAAGCGTCTGTACTTTCTTTATTTTCCCTACTGTTTTGTTCTAATTTGGCGTTTAAACTATCACTCAATTCCCTATTGCTCTCTTTATTTTCCCTACTGTTTTGTTCTAATCTTGCATTATTCTGTTCTAACTTTGCATTTAAGGCATCACTACTAACTTTGTTCTGATACATAAACTCGAGAAGTAAAGTTTTTAATTCTGTTTGGCCGCCTACACTCCCTGTTTCAGTATCGGGATTTACCTCCGCTACCCCGGTACTACCATCACTCGACATACTGCTCGTATCATCACTCTCCCGTTGATGACCACTACGTAACCTCATCTGTCTTTCTTTCTCATCCCCCATAATGATATACACTGATACAGACAAATAACCCCCAATATACAGGCACAGAAATATATACCCTTCTCCTTCCACAAATGTTATTAGGTTTTCATCCCCACGTTGGGCGCCAAATGTAATGGTTTCCTTTGCCCTCACGTTGAGCGACAAGCGTAACGTTAATTATTGCCCCATCTGTTGGTAGCGACAAATGTAGCAGTTTCGCTGCCCCTAACTGTTGGGTGATAAATGTAACTGTTTACCTTTGCCTAAGCTATGTTGTTTTAATGGGCGCCAAGACCTCAATGCAATGCTGAAATCTAAATTTGTATTTAACAACGTCTAGCTCTGGCAGAACACCTTCAAGACTCTATTCACTCAGATCGTGGTATGATTTGATCATTAACCCAACAAACAATTGTATCAGGAGAAGGAATTGGTCTATATCTAATGCTACCTACTGAAAGCAAAGATTGCATTGTAAAAGAAATGAATTTATTATATAAAACAAGTATAGCAAAATTAATAATAATAAGTATAAAATTTAAATTGGAGCGTTGCGATTTTAATATTACCGATAGAAAATTACGTGAAAACGGAGTTTGATAAATTGATTTTACTCTTATTTCCAAGCTATGAAGTTACTGAAATATGAAATGTAAAACAACGAGAAATGAGAGATTGCGTATTTCTGCGTCATTTGCGCTTACCACTGGAAATTGCCAAAGCATTTCCCTCGTACTTGATGATGCTGTGTGCTTCCCACAGTCTCCTGGACGTCGTCATCTCCGTCGAAATTTGATGATATTCTGGTAGATTAGATAATTCTATGGTCCGTACATCGAACCCAAACACTCGTATAACCACACTGGTTAAGTTTACAAAAGTTAGTCGTCCACTCCACGGAACATCGGAGCGACTCCCGCGTGCATCCGTACTCGTTAAGTTCTACACAGATAGTCTCACCGAATGTCCTCGTTCCACGGAACATCGGAGCGACTCCCGCGTATAACCACACTCGGCAAGAACTACACAGATTGTCCTGGTTCCACGGCGCGTCGAACGATATATGCACACGTTGGCTCCCCCACTCTTCATCCGACTTGTAGCTTGCGTGGTCCTCACTGATTGGCTGCACCCCACGCGCTATACTCCCCTTCTCTGGGTCATTACACTCGGCGGGAGGGTTCCGTTCCAACAATTCGCCTTTCCTGGACGCTGCAACTCCGCTTGCGTAATACTTCCCGACAAGATTAAGCGTGTACTTGAATTTCCAGTGACTCATGTCTCTCAAATACCCTAACTGACAAAACTCCGTAAAATTCCGTAATCAGATAATTTTCTATGATATCGTCGTTCGTAATAATTTGCATGATAGCGTTTTCTAAGACATAGAAAACCTATCTGAATGCTAATAATTTTTATAAAATGCCCCGAAAATACTTTAATAATAATTATAATAAATTAATAATAATAATAAATTAACATGAAAAATTCTCTTGGCTGAACAATTTGCCGCGTAAATAAATATAGAATGGCTCCCTACTGACTTATGCCAGTTGTATAAAAAAACCTCGAAAAACACGTTACACGAGGAGTAGATTCCCGGTACCTTCCTTGTCTATCCTAAAAATGATTTTCCGTAGTTTCCCATTTCTACTCCAAACAAATATCGGGATGATAGCATACCAAACATGCCAAGGTCACATTCTTACAAATCCTAGCCCCGAAAACATGTACACACCCTAGCAATCACCACAATAACGCAGGTTATAAGACAGCTCACAAGCGCAAGTACACGGGGCTGATGACAATGATGCCCCCAAGTCCCTAAATGAAACAACTTACTCTCTGCATTATCAACAGGGATATACTCAAATGTCTCATTACCAAATTGTGACCTATTAATATCAAATTCTGGAATGCAGACACCCAGGTGAAATCACGGAGGTCCTTTTTCTACTCGCCTCTTTTGGTTATATTTTTGCTGGAATTTTACGTCCCTGATGATTTTCATATGCTTCCCCAGCATCTTTCAACATCTTTCTATTGAAATCCTTCCACTTTTGCATGTTTGTTTACATCTACGGTCGATATTGTCACGTTCGCTAGCTGACGGAGAGATTTCCAACTTCCTGACGCCCTCCATCTTGGAATACCAGAGCCCTTCCATGGACGTGGCATTTCAATTGCAAATATCTACCCATAGGAGGCACTTGTGTGCACGTTTAACACGTCATTTCATGCTACATGCGACCAGGAACCTATTTCCATCATAATCTCCAAATAGACCAAGGTGGCGTGGAGTCCTTTATTCATTGCGCAGGTTCATTTGTATAACTGCTCATTGTGTCCAGAATTATGCACTTTGGAGGATCTAATTTTTGAAAGACAATAGAATCCATGCTGCTCAAATTTGGTCCAGTGTTGTCTAATTTATTTTAATTTTAATGTAAATATACTTTAAGGCCCTATTTTTATTACATTTGTTTATTGTAAGCAAACTATATTTTTATTTCATTTTCCAGGGTCCAGAATTTTTTCTGAAAATCCACATACAACATCTGGTACAAGAAATGGAATCACAAGAGTGCAAAATTCAAAAAATGAAACTATTGCAGACCAGTGATATGTTTGTGAAGGTAAGAGTTCTTCCAGTTCTGTCTAGTGTGCATATTGACATATACAGTAGTAAATCAATGTATTTATGTCTAACCTTATTATTCCTGTATTGGTGACATTGGGAATGTGATCGATGAACTTGTCTGTAGCATGTGAGTTTTACATCCAGATGACTTTCTTGATGGCAGTCCAATGAGGTGAGTGGAGAGATCAAATGAAGACCCCACGGAAAGAACGGGGTAAGTCCATAATTTTCCAAAATGAGTTTATGGCGTATTCTGGTGGCCAGCCATCGTCACTACACATGAGTTGAAATTAATTTCAAATAAAGCGGAATGTCACCGAGATACAGAGGTTTATATTTTTAGTGGAAACGGAAAGAACGCCCCATATCCTCTCACTTTTTTCATAACTTAACTTTACTTGTTATTTGTTTTACATGTACTTCCTTTATAATAAATAAATTTGGCAAAAAAACTATATTTATTGCTTACCCTCAATTGGGATGTTTTAAGTATTTGATTTTAGTGTTGAAAGTTTAAATTCGCTCTCCTGAATAATTTACAGAATATGACTTACCCCGTTTTTCCCATGGAGTCTTCAGATGAAGGTGAGTGAGTGAAACTGGGGCTTGAACCCATGTCTGCCAAGTCTGCCCCAAGACCTAGCTTAGTTACTGCTGTCAGTACATATGCTATACCAATAAGGAGTATTTCTTTCGTTGGGTTATATGTGGCATTCACCAGATATATCTGGTGGCTTTGCTCGTAAAAGCTGTGGCAAGTTACAAATCTGATGTCTTTACCTTAACAGGCTGAACCTGTTTAACCATGCCATAGTCTCGCCATGTTGTGCATCGTTAATAGTTGCTGCGGACTATCAGTGTACATAGAGATAAATATGGATTTATAAGTAAATAACAACGAAGTAACACAGAATATACAAT
Source organism: Meconema thalassinum (assembly GCA_946902985.2). Classification (NCBI taxonomy): domain Eukaryota; kingdom Metazoa; phylum Arthropoda; class Insecta; order Orthoptera; family Tettigoniidae; genus Meconema; species Meconema thalassinum. The sequence goes on from OX336390.1 coordinate 349,897,432, forward strand.
GTATTATGTTTAAATTTTAATTTACTAAGTATTTTATACATTTTATAAAGCATTAAATTCTATCCAATTCTACTGAAATTACTGTATAAGTTGCTTAATCCGCTACATGTGTTTCAATACCATCAGTAAAAAAGTGCTTCTAAATTTCAAGTCGAGGTTTCAGTTGGTTTACTGACACCAGGAACATAGGTTCAAAAAGCTTAAAAGAAAAAATACTTTCGTGCGGATTATGAGTCCACGTGCGACTACTGCAGAGTTAATGACAAGAGACAAATTATTTCCTAAAGATCAACTTCCCACATTTACGCGCTGCCAACAATGGACAAAGTGTACAAAAAAAACTAAAGAAAACTGTGAAAGCTACAAGGTTGTAATTTAAAGTACTGTAACATACCGTATGTTATCATTATCGTGTTGGAAGCCATTTTTCAGTGTTACTAATCGAAATTTAATGTTTATCAGTCGGTCAACACGATTGTACCCAATTAATGGGTGGTTCCCTATTCCTGAATATTTTTATTTTTACATGAGATTAATAAATACACTTGGATGACCAGTTTCAATCATCAAGCAATCATCATCAGATCCTTTACACTTAGGTATTAAATCTATGTTTATAAGTATGGGTTATGATATTTACAATATACAGTATATACTTATTTAGTTGCAGTAGTGATTAAACTAGCACAACTAGTCAAGATATGTGATTATTTTCTTTGTTGAGATATTGATAGTGGTGTTTGACCTTCAAGTTTGTTTATTTAGTGTGATTATGTGATTGTTATTAAATGGTCAGATTATTGTGGATTGTGCCCTTAGCTGTTTGAGCGATGTGTGGTCTGTTTTCGTGCACCTGTCGTCTCCAGCTGCCTGCACTGAACTGGAATCGAATAAACTATTGACCAATATGGAGATCTCTTCTGATATATCTAGCATCTATAGTTAGTTAGTTATAATAAAATTCTTATAAACGAATCAACTGGTGTAATGTTTCTTTTGTGTTCTAACATAATTTTCATCTACAATTACTAATAAACAAACTTCAACAGGGAGATAGGCTCTTACCATTATTGTTTAATTGTGTGTTGAAAAGAATCATGCGAGAATGGACTATGTCAAACACACATAAAGATTGGCAAAGACATAAAACTAAAATGCTTAGCATTCGCAGATGATCTTGTACTACTTGCAATTGATATAAAATTTCAACTAGAAGAACTTAGAAAGCAGAGCAAAAAGAAGTTGGATTAAAAATGTCATATGAGAAAACAGAAATAATACCAACCTTCAAAGTTACAGCACCAGCAATTTTATTAAACAATAACAAACAAATTCTAATCCCTATATCCCCGATATATATATTATAATAAATTGTGAACGTTTGTGAGGGCGTGTGTGGGTGAGGGTGTTTGTTACCTCTTCACACTAAAACGGCTGGACGGATTTGGATGAAATTTGAAATGGAGATAGCTTATACCCTGGATTAACATATAGGCAGCCTTTCATCCATATATATAAAGCTCATTGTTCGTAGTTAGGCTCTTTGGCACAAATATACACCGTTTCACCGATCTGGACCAAATTTTACATACTTACCCTCCCTCTGAAACCAGACAAGTAATACTGTTCACTTCAAATTTCAAGCAGCCCTCTCCATTCCCTGCATTTAGGCCCTTTGGCACCAATCTACACCATTTTATCGATCTGAAACAAAATCTACGTACTTACACTTTGGAACCCGACGAGTAACACTGTCCACTTGAAATTTCTGACAGCCCGCTGCATTTCCTACATTTAGGCCCTTTGGCACAAATCTACACCGTTTCACTGATCCAAACCAAATTTTACGTACTTACCCTGTAGAGATATTACGCATGGAACAATACAATAAAATATTGGCAAATCTGAGTTCAAGGAACTGTTGTTCAAAATTGGCCTGGTGTTAAATCTGCAGAAGCTTTCGGTACAGGTTCACGGTCCATGTTCGTAACATGGGATGTTTTTTCTTAGACAATGTATCTACACCACCTGTGAGGGCAACCTCTTTAAAAGATCTTTAAAAGCACAATAATCAGGAATTTTCAATATTTAGAGAGGCATGTGAGGCAAAGGGGTTGTTGGAGAATTTCAATCCCTGGTGCAATAGTGTATATCAGTGGCCAAGGTGAGAGATATTTTATTATAGGTCTATTAATAGCGACATGTTGATGTCATATCATCAGTTATTGTGAGAAAATTACACCCTGAATAGCTTAAGGAAAAATACTCTTTTAATTCCCCATATTCCGATAGATTTGTCATTAATTTATTTCTTATGCTTCCTCGACTTACAAGGCTGCTAATATACAAAGCTTAACAATCATAATGAGGTGAAAGAAGAAGAATATTGAAGGTTAACAAAATACGACTAATGAACTATGAAATGTATGACACACATATAAATTAGAATAAAAGAACTGAAGAGTGGGCAAACCACAACTAAAAATAAATAATTAAAGTAGCTATTCGGCCTTAAAATACAGGGCTATTACAAATGATTGAAGCGATTTCATAAATTCACTGTAGCTCCATTCATTGACATATGGTCACGACTCACTACAGATACGTAGAAAAACTCATAAAGTTTTGTTTGGCTGAAGCCGCACTTCAGGTTTCTGCCGCCAGAGCGCAGTGAGACAAAATGGCGACAGGAGCCGAGAAAGCGTTTGTCGTGCTTGAAATGCACTCACATCAGTCAGTCATAACAGTGCAACGACACTTCAGGACGAAGTTTCAACAGGATGGTGCTCCACCGCACTTCCATCATGATGTTTGGCATTTTTTAAACAGGAAATTGGAAAACCGATGGATCGGTCGTGGTGGAGATCATGATCAGCAATTCATGTCATGGCCTCCACGCTCTCCCGACTTAACCCCATGCGATTTCTTTCTGTGGGGTTATGTGAAAGATTCAGTGTTTAAACCTCCTCTACCAAGAAACGTGCCAGAACTGCGAGCTCGCATCAACGATGCTTTCGAACTCATTGATGGGGACATGCTGCGCCGAGTGTGGGAGGAACTTGATTATCGGCTTGATGTCTGCCGAATCACTAAAGGGGCACATATCGAACATTTGTGAATGCCTAAAAAACTTTTTGAGTTTTTGTATGTGTGTGCAAAGCATTGTTAAAATATCTCAAATAATAAAGTTATTGTAGAGCTGTGAAATCGCTTCAATCATTTGTAATAACCCTGTACACATAATTTACGAATATAGGCTAGGTGATTTCTCAAAATACTAATGGATCCTTTAAGGGCTGTTACTGCTATGGTATTAACAAAGCGCAATGACACACACTTAACAGCAGCAGATGTACATTTAGACAAAACCATTTTTTCCCATGGGCAACTGTAGGCTATGTGGCGTGCTCACGAGTATCCAGACAACAAAATCGTTATGTCTCAGCAAAACATGCCAAAACCAAATACATAATTTTAAAATGTGTTTACATAAGGTAACATCGTACCCTGTAGACTTTCTCAAATCTATTGAATTTCCATTTTGCGACTCATACTAATATACTGTAGGCATCAGAATTTTCCGAATTGAAATAGACCCAACCAGCCGAGATTGCTGTAATAGAATAGACCAATTATAAACAATAATGCATCATCCCCATTGTCTTTGTTGCGTGCGAAGCCGCGGGTACCTGCTAGTTGTAAATACATTTAAAATCTTGGTGAAATTCTCACTTGGAACTCCAATGAAAAATCATCAATAGAATGTAGAACATTTAAATTAACCCTCCATTGGGCGCAATTTATCTATTTGCCAAATGTGGCGCATTGTATCAAATTGATACATTTCACTTTAACTCATATTTACAGCTATAATATAATTTTTATTTGTAATTACGTTCATAATATAATTCTGTGGGTTATTTGTCTTCTTTATTTGATATTCATCGACCATTGATTGCTGGTAATGAACCTGAGAGGGACTAAGGAGAATAAAGGGACAGAAAACCAGGAAAGACGTATAAGGATATGGAAACTGAAAGGAGATAGAAGGGTCGAGTACCTCAAAATGGTAAAGGAAGGAATTCCAACAGATGAAGAAAGAGGGGTGGAAGACGAAGAGGAATGGGCCAGAGGCGGCTCCAGTTCCGCACAAGGGGTAGTGCCAAGTAAAAAATATGAAAATATTGGTATGTTCATAACAGTATATCAGAGCAGGGTTCGATTTCCGATGTATATAGGACCTACACTAATCTTGATAGTCAACATTCCACATCGGGACTTACCGAATATAATATACGATAAGAAAATATATAAAAATATATAAAAGAAACTTTTTCAGCACTCAACCAATCACTCACTAGTAGCCTACAACACAAACTCAATGTTTGACTCTTTAACACCTTGACTCACTAAAAATAACCACGAACCGTTCGTTAAGAAGAACTGAAGATAGACTAGACTACAAATAGGAATTCGCGCGATTTCTAGCCTTAGCTACCGAGAGTAATCCGTGAAGCCTTAAACATGTAGGCCTACGGTAGTCATGATCTTACTTTCTTTCTCTTTTATCCATTCACTTAGTTATTCACTTTACCAAATAAGGAATTAATAAATACATACATATTATTTTCACTATTTATTACGGCAAGTTTAAATTTCACTGTTGGACCCAGAGCCCCCTTTTAGAGAACTCGAGAATTAATACTCTTTGTGTGGGAGCGATTGGTTGTCAGTTTGTGTCAACCAACGCCCCACCCCACCAATAACCAATGAGTCAAATTACTTCCAGCCAATCAGGCCATTGGCCCACACCCTCTTCCGTTTGTGACAGCTTGTGACAGGCATGTCGCTGGCCCAGTACCGATAGCTGGCCAATAGATAGCATTGCCCTTCACTTTCAGTACCGCTTTGAGCCAAACTCGATTCGGCACGGAGCCCAGCATATTTCCTCATAGCGAGTGACGACAGAGGCTACGGAAAAGATCGTAAATTGGACTGCGCATGCGTCAACCGTGCCGTATAGGCCGCGGCTCAAGATATCACTGGGGCGAAGATGGACTCAATAATCATACTCTACGGACGGAATATTTTAACTACAAAGTAATTTGAAACTAATTATATATTGGTATTAAACGTAGGCGTTCGAAATTATTCTTTCAGGACTATGAATAATTTATTTTCTCTTAGAGGGCAGTGCCATGGCACGGTGGCACTACGCCTAGAACCGCCCCTGGAATGGGCTAGATTTAAGAAGACACTAGTAGGTGCGGCAGAAGCAGTATGTGGGAGGACAAGTACCGTATTTCCTCGCATAATCGTCGCACTTTTTTTTGCCAAGAATTCGTGGAAGAAAGCAGGGTGCGACGATTATGCGAAGAATATTTTTGTTCAAAAAATATACTGTATCATTATTTGCTGCACGGGCCAGTCATTCGCGTAGCGTGAGTCTTAGCCTGCAGTCAGAGACAGGCTTCTTTTTTTCTAACAAGGTCACGACAGGTTAACGCTCGCGGAATGTGCTGACGAAGCTAGCCATTCGCGTCGTGGTTCATAGCCCGCAGGCATAAAGACGAGATTACGTTCTCCTGACAAGATCACGCTAGATTAGGCCTATAAACTCGCGGAACGTGCGCTGGCCGTTCGCGTCAAAGTTTATAGCCCGCAGGCATAAAGACGAATTACTTTCTGCTGTCAAAATCACGCCAGATTAGGCCTATAAGCTCGCGGAATGTGCGCTGGCCGTGCGTGTCGCGGTTCATAGCCGGCAGGCATAAAGACGACGCGGTATTACTTTCTCCTGACAGGATCACGCCAGATTAGGCCTATAAGCTCACGGAATGTGCGCTGGCCGTTCGCGTCACAGTTCATAGCCCGCAGGCATAAAGACGAGAGTACTTTCTGCTGACAAGATCACGCCAGATTAGGCCTATAAGCTCGCGGAATGTGCGCTGACCATTCGCGTCGCGCTTCATAGCCCGCAGGCATAAATACGATATTACTTTCTCCTGACAAGATCACGCCAGATTAGGCCTATACGCTCGCGGGATGTGCGCTGTCCGCTCGCGTCACAGTTCATAGACCGCAGGCCTAAAAATGAGATTACTTTTTGCTGACATGATCACGCCAGATTAGGTCTATAGTTCGCGGAATGTGCGCTGGCCGTTCGCGTCATAGTTCATAGCCCGCAGGCATAAAGACGAAAATACTTTCTGCCGACAAGATCACGCCAGATTAGGCCTATAAGATCGCGGAATGTGCGCTGGCCGTTCGCGCCGCGGTTCATAGCCGGCAGGCATAAAGACAAGATTACTTTCTCCTGACAAGATCACGCCAGATTATACGCTCGCGGAATGTGCTAAGTGACGAAGCTTGCCGCTCGCGTCACAGTTCATTGCCCGCAAGCATAAAGACGAGATATTTTTCGTCTGACAAAGTCTCGCCAGGTTATAAAGTCGCGGCAGCATGTGCAACTGACTGGCGCACAAATACGAACATGCTATGCGACGATTATGCGATAAAATTTTATAAACCTATTTTAGTGTTTGAAAAGTGGGGTGCGACGATTACGCAGTGGCGATGATTATGCGAGGAAATACGGTAGTAAGTAGTGAGAAGAGGTAGAAGGAAACACCATGGTGGAACGAGAAGGCAAAAGATATAGTAAGGGAAAAGAATAGAGCCTTTAGGAGGTGGTATCAAAGTAGGACGCTAGAGACATAGGAAGATTACCAGGAAAGAAAGAAGGAGACAAAGAGAGTAGTGGCTGAGGAGAGAAGAAAGTGGATGGAAGAGTGGACAAAGATGAAGGAGGATAGTGAAGGTACAAAAAAGATCCTGTATGGTATGGTAAAAAATAAGAGGCGGAAGGATCTGACGGATTATGTCAGAATGGTGAACAAAAGTGGACAAGAGATAGAAAATAGGGAAGAACTGAAGAAAGTGTGAAAATAATATTTTGAAGAACTTCTGAACCCAAATGGAAACTACAGCGAGGAGGAAGAAATCAGGGAAGAGGAAGATGGACTGCAAACAGAAAAGTACTTAACATGGAAAGAAGTGGAAGATGCAGTGACGAAGATGAAAGGAGGAAAGGCACCGAGTGTGGATGAGTTGAGTGTGGAGATGGTGAAAGCAGCAGGAGAGGTGGGGATACAATGGTTGTATCGAGTGATGAAGACAGTATGGAAGGAAAGGAAGACCCCAGAGGACTGGAAAAAAGAATTAATTGTCCCGCTCTTCAAGAAAGGTAGTAGAACAGCAGAAACTATCGGGGAATAACACTGATGAGTCATTGGGCAAAGATGTTTGAGAAAGTTTTGGAAAAGAGAATTAAGACAAGGATAGAAGGAGGGATGAGGGAAGAACAATATTGTTAAGAAAGACAATTTAACTCTTATTTACTTATTTATGTTGTAAGATCTTTCAACGGCATATGTTGGCAACTATGTACCAAAGACAATGCAGACGTAATAAAAGTAAATCGATACCAGTGTAGTTGGTATCGTAGAGCCAAAAGGACGTTAGCAAAGATCTGTGCCTGTTCATTTATTTGTTTCTACCACATATAACCCACAGGAAATATTACTCTTATAACAGGTTATGGTGCCCAGAACATACGGATAGTTCTTGTGAGTGAAACGGGAATCAATACTGTGAGGTTAACGGAATATCGGAGGAAGAATAATGACTTTTTAGCGTAGGCCTACTTTGAACAAAAGGAAAAATGAACGACGAGGAGAGACAAAGAGTCAATGATGAAAGATACCACATTAGTTCTACTGGACGAAAAGAAACTGATGTCCCACATCACAGAAGAAGTTCAGTATACTGAAGCACCGGCGGGCGAGACAACGGCAGCTCGAACGGCCAGGGAAGCAGCTAATGAGAAACTCCGGCAGAAAGATAAGTATTGCATTAGATTTATTGTGAGAGCTATAGCTGATAGTCATTTGGAATATTGCCGAGGACATGATACAGCCTTCAAGGTCTGGAAAACTTTAGCAGACACTTTTCAAAGGAAAGGAATTGCCAGTCAACTTCAGGCAAGGAAAGCAATGCTTGCAATGCGACATAACCCTACAAATGAAACTTTGGAAAATCACTTTCTGAAGTTTGACAGACAAATTCGAGAACTTAAGTCTGCTGGAGCAAATACTGATGAGTTAGATGTGATTTGTCATTTGTTATTGACCATGCCAACTGACTATAGTATGGTTGTAACCACAGATTACCTACTACCTCTATTGAAACCATGTCAGCAAACGGTGAGAACTTAACCCTTCCTTTTGTCAAAAATAGACTTTTGGATGAAGAATCTAAAAGGAATCTGCAAGGAAAAAAGAAACCACAGAGGAATGAGTCAACAACTGCTTTCTTTACTCGACCAAGACAAGTAAAGAATGGAGGAAAACAGAAACATCAGTACCAGCAGCCGAAGACTACTGCAACACCAACATACACTCAGAAACAGTCCAAGGTATTTTCTGGAGCTAACAGTAATACTAAGCCTGCTTCACATTCTTACAAGTGCCACAACTGTGGGGGCAGTGGTCATTTACGGAGAGACTGTCCCAGCCCACATAACACTCCTTGGCAGCCTACAAAGTTTTCAGGAATGCAAACTGGTGCTGCCAATGTCACTCAAGAGGAGGAAGAGGAATTATGTTTCTCAGCTTTATCTGACGTAATAGACTCAAAAATGAATAAGGCTGGAAGTGATGAAGTGATATGGTGGCTTGATTCTGGAGCTTTAGAGCACATGATTAATCAAGCTGATTTCTTTCAGACAAGTGTAAAGATTAATCCTATGAAGATTAAAGTAGCAAAAGCAGGGCACTCAGTCACATCAACACAAAAGGGAAACATGAAACTTTTTGCATTGGTGGACGGAACATGGAATACTGTGAACATTCCAGACGTGTTGTACATTCCAGATTTTGAAATAAATTTACTGTCTGTGAGAAGACTGGTGCGTCAGGCCTCGGCAGCCGGCACAGTCCATATCCTCGCCGCTAGATGAGGGCTTCATTCATTCCATTCCTGACCCGGTCGGAGACTGGAAGCAGGCTGTGGATTTTCTTTTTCTGTGAGAAGACTGGAAATGAGTGGATGCACAATCATTTTTGAATCTGGTAAGGCACTAATAATGAAAGGAAATTATGTGATTGCAGTTGCACATCGGATCAACAAGTTGTACAGGCTAACACTCCATACCAGGAAGGAAATTGCATGCCTAACACTTGGAAGCGAGGACTTGTGGCATAGAAGATTTGGTCACACAAGTAAGGCAGGGCTTCAGAAACTGCAAACCCTGGTGGATGGTATGAAAGAAACTAAGGTGAAGGAAGTGTGTGAAATATGCTGTCAAGGAAAAATGTGTAAGCTGCCACACAACCAAACAAGAAGAAGAGCACAGAGGCCACTGGAACTAATCCAAAGTGACCTGTTTGGCCCAATTACACCGGAGTCATATAATGGAAAAAGGTACATTACAACTCGAATAGATGACTTCACACATTTTGCAGCTGTATATCCTCTAGAAAATAAGAGTGAAGCATTAGACTACATCAAGATCTATGAAGCGATGGCAACCGTTCACTTCAAGAGAAAAATAAGTCACTTCAGGTGTGATCGAGGTGGGGAGTACACCTCGAACGAGCTGAAGACTTACTTTCAAGAGAAAAGAATACAGTTGGAATATACCATGAGCTACACACCTGAGCAAAACGGAGTAGCTGAAAGGTTCAACAAAACTATCCTGGACAAAGCAAGATGTATGTTGTTGAGCTCAGGACTACAGAAGAATCTTTGGACTGAAGCAGTAAGCGCAGCAGTGTACATTATCAACAGGAGCACTACAAATGCCTTATCAGACTGTGTACCAGCAACTCTCTGGTATGGGCATAAACCTGATGTCAGCAAGATCAGGGTATTTGGTTCACCAGCTTACCTTCATACTCCCAAACAACTGAGTGGAGGAAAATTTGACAGTCGATCGAGGAAACTTTACTTGGTTGGGTACTGTCAAAATGGTTATAGATTGTGGTGTCCTGACACCCAAGAAATTATTGAAGGGAAAGATGTCATTTTTGATGAGAGTTCTCCAGGTGAAAGGTTTATAGATATTGATCCATCACACTTTGAAACTAATAAGAATCCTATTTCAAAGGAAGAAGGTACCGTGGAAGATCCAATTCCTGAAGATTGCAAAAATTCAGGGGAAGATCTGGAAGCCAATGACACACCGACAAAAGAATGGAGGCGTGGAACTCGTGTGAGGAAGAGACCGCAGTATCTGGATGATTATGAGGTTACCCTAAGTGAACTAGCTATGGGTGCAGTAGTAGATGATGTTCCTGAATCTGTCAAGGACATTGAAGGTCGACCTGACGCTACAGAATGGCGGAAAGCAGTTCAAGAAGAGATGAATGCACTGCAGGAAAATAAAACCTGGACACTGACAACGCTGCCACCTGGTAAGAAGGCAATCAACAACAGGTGGGTGTTTCGAATCAAACATGATGCATCTGGAAATGTTGAGAAGTATAAAGCCCGCCTTGTCATTAAAGGCTGTTCGCAAAAACGGGGCTTCGACTATTTTGAGACGTATGCACCAGTGGCCCGCCTAGTGACTGTGAGAGTATTGTTGTCAGTAATTAATCATCATGGATTGCTTACTCAACAACTTGATGTGAAGAACGCTGTCCTTCACGGCAGTATCAAGGAAGAAATCTACATGACTCAACCAGAGGGATTTGAGCAAGAGTCAACTCCACCTCTGGTTTGCAAGCTGAACAAAACACTCTATGGATTGAAGCAGGCCCCAAAGGAGTGGAACTCTAGATTCAATGATTTCATTCAGAAGCATGGTTTCAGGCAATCAGAATATGATAAATGTCTTTATTTTCATGACACACTTGCAATTACCCTACTTCTTTATGTTGATGATATTATTGTAGCAGATAGTTCAGCTGCAGCTCTGCAGGAATGTAAGAAGGCTCTCATGGCAGAATTCAAGATGACTGTTCTTGGAGATCTCAGGGAATTTCTGGGAATCAAAATTGATCGCTCAGAGAGAGGAATGTTCTTAAGCCAGCCCCAATACATCCAAAACCTTCTGAAACGTTTTGGAATGGAAGACTGCAATCCAGCTAAAACTCCACCTCTGACAACGCCTGTTGGTGAATGTATCCTTTCTGTCAGACCTTACAAAGAACTAGTTGGATGTTTAATGTATCTCATGTTGACAACACGTCCTGATATAAGCATGGCAGTGAATTTCTATAGTAGGTTTCAAAGTAATGCTACTGATGCGCAATGGGTTGGGCTTAAACGTGTCTTACGTTATCTGAAGGGAACAAGCGAGATGGTACTCTTATTTCAAAGGCAATCAGGAACTAGTGCTAACCTAGTTGGTTATGCTGATGCAGACTGGGGGGGTAATACCAAGAATAGGAAATCAATTTCTGGTTTCATGTTCGAAGTCTATGGTGCTAATGTACTTTGGGTGACTAGGAAACAAACTGCTGTTGACCAGTCATCAACTGAAGCGGAGTACGTTTCTCTCGGATGTGCTGTAATGGAACTCATTTGGTTGAGAAATCTTGTTTTGGACATAGGTGTTGAACTATGTGGACCAGTTGTCATCTTTGAAGACAATCAGTCAACTATTTTCTGTCTAGATAAGTGGGAAGAGAAAATACTAAAACACGTTGATGTCAAGTATAATATTGTGAAAGATATGTATCGGAAGAATGTTATCAAGGTTCTTCATATTCCTTCAGGTGAGCAGAAAGCAGATATTCTCACCAAACCACTGACTGGTAACCATTTCCAGACTCTTCGAGCTGGCTTGGGCATTGTTAGTATGTAAGCAACTTGTAAACTGTTAAAGCTGTGAAAGATTATTTTTGTATTGTGATCATTAGTTTGTTAAACTCATTTAATAGATTTCTATCTAAGTTAAATTGAGGGGAAGTGTTAAGAAAGACAATTTAACTCTTATTTACTTATTTAAGTTGTAAGATCTTTCAACGGCATATGTAGGCAACTATGTACCAAAGACAATGCAGACGTAATAAAAGTAAATCGATACCAGTGTAGTTGGTATTGTAGAGCCAAAAGGACGTTAGCAAAGATCTGTGCCTGTTCATTTATTTGTTTCTACCACATATAACCCACAGGAAATATTACTCTTATAACAAATATGGCTTCAGAGCAGGAAGGTCCACAGAGGATTTGATTTTTGCTGTAAGGCAGTTACAAGAACAGCACTATGAGTATGGAACAGTTCTACTGATGGCCTTCCTGGACATTGAGAAAGCATATGACAGTGTATGCAGAAACGAAGTATGGAAGTCCCTGGAGGACAGAGGAGTAGAAAAATGGACTATACAGAGGATAAAGGAGATGTACAAGGGAAGCGTGAGCTGTGTGAAAGTGGGAGGAGAGAGATCGGACTGGTTGGAACAGAGAAACGGCCTGAAACAAGGAAGTGCACTGTCACCGTTACTTTTCATTGTGGTGATGGATGACATAATGACCCAAGTGGCACAAGTAATTGGGGAAGGAAAGATGAAAGCAATGGTGTTTGCAGAAGATTTGATGATTTGGGGAAACAAGGAGGAGGAAGTACAGGAGCAATTGGACGTGTGGAAAGGAATAATACAAGGATATGGGATGAAATTTAGCATAAATAAGAGTGAGATGGTGATCACAACAAGGAAGAAGGAAAGAACCACAACGGGAATAACAATTGGTGGGGAACAGCTGAAGAAAGTGGAGAGTTTCAAGCATCTGGGAAGCCTGATACAAGATAATGGAAGAAACAATCGAGAAATAAATGAGCGGGGGAGACAAGCAGAAGCATTCCGGAGGAATGTGAGAAGCATGATATGGAGCAAGGATGTCCCCCAGAACAACAAAAAGGTCATATATTGGACGTACTATGTCCCTATCCTGACGCATGCCTCAGAGACCTGGGTTATGAAAGGAAGGGAGAAGAGCAAAATTGAGATGAGGTTCTTGAGAAGCAGTATTGGAGCTACAAAGCTGGACAGAATAAGAAATGTGAGGACCAGAGAATTAATGGAGGAACCATTACAGGATGGTATAGAGAAATCTAGACTTATATGGTATGGACATGTAAAACGAATGGAGGGGAAGAGGATACCCAGGAGGATACACAAGACGAAGTGGAAAGGAAAGAAACCGAGAGGAAGACCGTGAGACATGTGGCTGAGAGGGGTGGAAGAAAGCGAGAAGAAGAGAGGAGAAGACCGGACAATGGTGGAAGCCGAGAGATGGTGGGAAGACAGAAGACGTTGGAGAGGCTTGAGTTCCAAACAGACCCGGCCAGTAGGGTGAACGAAAAAATATTCTTTTCAATTTCAATACGTAATAGTGATAAAAAGTTGCCTTTTGCTATTATTAAATCAATTGTAATGTTTGAACTTGATTGGAGTAGGGTAAGAGGTGCCGCAAAGGGTTAGAAATTAAGTTCTTTTTGTGAAATTTATGAAATTTCAATACATTTGGATCGGCAAAAAATATTGTTGTATATATCAATTTCTGCTTTAAAATGGCAGTTTTAGGTGACTAAGATGCACTAACTAACAGAACTGGGGTTTCAGACAGGGTTGCATGAGCCATAGCAAGTGCCGTTCTTAAAGATGTGGGAATGATTTCTGAGGAGAATAAAACTAACGTCATTGACAGGATGAAAATTCGAAGAGCTAGAGCCAGTAATCGAAAAAAAAAGCAGTTGCAACCAGTGTCAACAATCAAGTTGTAACGTTTTGCTTAGGCTGGGATGACAAGTGAAACGGTATTTACTTTGCTCCACGTTGAGCGTACAAATGTAATGGTTTTCGGTAGCCCACACTGTTGGGAGAAAATGTAATTGTTTACCTTTGCCTAAGCTATGTTGTTTTAATGGGCGCCAAGACCTCAATGCAATGTTGAAATCTAAATTTGTATTTAACAACGTCTAGCTCTGGCAGAACACATTCAAGACTCTATTCACTCAGATCGTGGTATGATTTGATCATTAACCCAACAAACAATTGTATCAGGAGAAGGAATTGGTCTATATCTAATGCTACCTACTGAAAGCAAAGATTGCATTGTAAAAGAAATGAATTTATTATATAAAACAAGTATAGCAAAATTAATAATAATAATAAGTTTAAAATTTAAATTGGAGCGTTGTGATTTGAATATTACCGATAGAAAATTACGTGAAAACGGAGTCTGATAAATTGATTTTACTCTTATTTCCAAGCTATGAAGTTACTGAATTATGAAATATAAAACAAAGAAAAATGAGAGATTGCGTATTTCTGCGTCATTAGCGCTTACCCCTGGAAATTGCCAAAGCATTTCCCTCGTTCTTGATGATGGTGTGTGCTTCCCACAGTCTCCTGGACGTCGTCATCTCCGTCGAAATTTGATGATATTCTGGTAGATTAGATAATTCTATGGTCCGTACATCGGACCCAAACTCTCGTAAAACCGCACTGGTTACGTTTTACATAAGTTCGTCGCTAACTCCACTGAACATCGGAGCGTCACGCACTTGCGACCGTACACTGCAAGTTCTACACAGATTGTCCGTTCCACGGAACATCGGAGCGTCCCCCGCGTATAACCATACTCCGCAAGTATTTCACAGATAGTCCTCGTTTCACGGCGCGTCGAACGATATATCCACTCGTTGGCTCCCCCACTCCGGAGCAGTCTCCTAGCTTACGTTGTCTCCGCTGATTGGCTGAGCACGCCGCCACTTCCCCTCCTCCGGTTCATTACACTCCGCGGGCGAGAGGGAGAAGTCGTTTTCCGTTTCAACAATTCGCCTCTTCTAGACCTTGCGACCCAGGATTGCGTCATGCTTCTCGACAGGAATCAGCTTGTATCAGAATTCCCAGTGAGTCATGTCTCTCAAATACCCTAACTGACAAAACTCCGTAAAATTCCGTAATCAGATAATTTTCTATGATATCGTCGTTCGTAATAATTTGCTTGTTAGCGTTTTCTAAGACATAGAAAACCTATCTGTATGCTTATAATTTTTATAAAATGCTCCGAAAATATCTTAATAATAATTATAATAAATTAATAATAATAATAAATTAACATGAAAAATTATCTTGGCTGAACAATTTGCCGCGTAAATAAATATAGAATGGCTTCCTACTGACTTATGCCAGTTGCATAAAAAAACCTCGGAAAACACGTTACATATTCGCCTCGGATCATCGGATGATTTACCGTGACGACGGTCCATTATCCGATTATCCCAGACACGTTAATAAACCCCATCCAAAATACATATTACATAAATGAAATCACCCTAAATTACAGATATGTACACTCATAATTTTTCTTCACGCACTTTGCGTCAAAGTTCGTTGTCACTATGGATTGCACTTTGCAACCAGTCCAATGTTTTACATATAGAAGTGTTCCACGGATATTTCCGCCTCTCAAATTTCTCTATGTTGGAGAAATAGACATAATTAATGTGTGAGCACTATGTATTTATGATGTCATATCACACGCATTGAAGGTGTTCTGATATATTTATATCATCATAGAACTTCCTAATTTCACTGGAGGTCCCTTCCTTATGGTGAAATTTAATCTCACTTATCACTGAGCACACGATCACACTACTGTGGCAGCGCCTCGTGACCATAATACTTAATCTCTCTTTAAAGTAGATTAAATTAATATTGACTTCTGAAAAAAAAATACAGTAAATGCGCATTACATATAACACCAAATATTTCTGTGCCGTAATCGCCCTGTCTTGTTAAGTTCCCGTACACCATATTCTACTTAATACTAGTTCTCAACACAGACCATTTCTCCTCACACAAATAATACCATTGTACAAATTATCTTAAATTACACACTTACAAATCTTACATGGCGAGGCCGTAAACAGAAATCACGTGTGCTGATATGTATGAGTTTCATGAAGGACTGTCTCGCATTCTGATGGCCCATCTTTTATCTCGTGGACGCCTTAAGCTAACAAGCCCTATACAAGCGCTCCCCCATCTCTTGGAGATAAATGGGAACCCATCAGCGCTGCCAAAAATGGCCTTGGTGCATCGAGACAATTTAGTGCTCAACAGCATCCGACAATCCCGTCATATTTCCCTGTACCTTAAAAACTCTCATTTACTTACATACTACCCCCCTGTGTGACTTCTGATACGCCTGCCTGGAAGACCATCTCCTCCCACGCACCAAATACCACACTTACTCATTTGATAGGCTGGCTCGCCAGCTAAACACACTCACTTTATGACACATATTTTCGTAGACTATGTATATTATACGTTCCGTATAATCTGTTTCCCTCACTATTCTCCAGCACATATGCTGTTTTCCCAATACGTTTGGAAACTATAAATGTTTCCGCGTCACCTGCTGCCAACCTTGCAAGTGGCTCCCTTAACTTAACGTCATCACGTTGCTCCACTAGCATATTCCTCAGTGTCTGTAACGATGCCCTGTTGCTACTGTCCACACATGCACATATTAAAATACCATCCTCTGGTGTCACACCTCTACTCGACACTCTATGACCTAAAAATGTCACTTCTGACTGACAGAATGACGACTTAGACAGCTTCAAAGTGAACCCTGCCTGATCTAACTTCTGAAAAAACTATATCTAAATGACGTAGATGCTCCTCAAAACTGCGTGAACTAATTACCATATCATCAATGTAAATGGTTACAAACTCTCCTGTGTCATCCCCTAATGCGATGTTTAAAGCCCTAATTAAAGCTGCTGAACTACTCTTTAACCCATAAGGTGTTCTACAAAATTGATAAAGGTTATATTTATGACTAAAAGCTGTAAATGGTCTATCTTCGTACATAAGTGGCACTTGCCAAAAACTGGAACTCAAATCTACACAAGTGAAATACTTCTTCCCCTCAAATGTTTGCATTAATTCCTCTATTGACATAGATTTCAGCTGATCTGAACTAATTCTACTGTTAACCAAACGAGCGTCTAAACAAATACGAACAGTGCCGTCGGTCTTGGGTACCGTGATCAAAGAATTAACATATGGACTGTTAGAGTGCTCAATAATCCCATCTTCAAGCATCTGGTTAATTTGTGCCTCAACTGCACTCTGATAAGCAAAAGGTACTGGATATCTATGTCCTGTGAATACTGACCTATCAATAACGTTCAATGAATGTGTATAGCAATTGACCATACCAATGCGATCCTCAAAAACTCTCCTATTACACCATAACACATCATAGAGCCGAACGCACTGTTCATCCTCTATATTTCCCTGAAATGCAGCCTCACGTAACGAGTCCTCTAGACTTCCGTTCGTAATCACACTGCCCACAAAACATGGAGAACCCCGCTCTACGGCTGGCGATATCTCATTTAAAGTACAAATCACACCTACAACACTACTTCTCTGAATATGGTCATTGAACGCTACTTCTACTTCAGAATCTCCCCATTTAAATTTCAAACTCCCTACATCATAAGATAAGTTACCAGACACTCTACTTAGCCACTCTGAACCCAAGATAACACTGAATACTAAATTTGGAATTACAAGGCAAATCTGCTTCTCTACATGATTATTTATTTTAATGTCTACTAAAACTTGCTTAGAAATTACTTTAGACCTCTTCCCAACAGCTGTGATAACAAAAGTGCTTTTAATTGGCATCTCCTCAAAATTTACTCCAGTTCCTTTCATTTTATCATAAAATGCACTACTTATGCAACTCTTCATACAACCACTATCAATTAAAACATCTGTGTACGCCTCGGACACGTTAAATTTAACTATGGGGCTCTTACTAACCACTTCCTGAATAATACCTTCATCATTTAGTTCATGTAATAATTCATTTCTCACATTTAGGTCATAGGGTTCCTGTATAATTGTATGGACAGGGCATGCTACAGACTGAGATTCTGACCTTACTTCGCAGCCTGGTTCGCGTTTAAAGAACCGCTACAGCTGGCCGTAGTACTACTAACTACTAAACTGGTCTGGTTGTTCTGGGCTATGTTGTCATTGTTTGGCTGTATATTACTACCACTAGGCTGTCCTCTTCCTTGACCCCTATTCTGGTTGTAATTATTGTCATTATAATTTCTCCCTTGATTTCCCCTGAAATCATTGTTTCTCCCTTGATTTCCCCTGTAATCATTGTTCCTCCCTTGATTTCCCCTGAAATCATTGTTCCTCCCTTGATACTGATTACCATAGCCATTTCCTCTGTTCTGATATAGCTGATTATTATTATTTCTATTTTGAGCGTTGGCCCCTTCGCCACCGTTCCCTTGAACTTCTTGATGCCTGGCTTCATTAGGTCTATTATTATTATTACCCTGGTTCCGGTTGAAATTGTCCTCATAACCCCCTCTCCCTATTGCATCAAATGTGCTTAACAAATTTTCTACTTGTGATATAGTCTTTACATTCTGGATACAAGCAGCCTCCTTGATCCTATAGGGAAAGTGCCTAAGTAGCAACCTTACCACATCACTTTCCTCCTTCAAGCCATCCAGATATTTACACACTAATACCTGCCCTAAAAAGTATTCGGTCATGGTGGAGCTTCCTTTAGGGTTATATTTACCACACACTACTCCCTCACGATGCTGCGACTGAATAACCTCATTCCAGAACTTTTCACAGAATTTCATTTTAAAATCATTGATATCAGTAAACTTGTCTCTGTAGACAGCAAACCAATTCCTCGTTTCCCCCACAAACACTTGTTCTAAAATTTCAACTACCTGGCACCACTCAATACTACCATTTTCCAACCTCTCCCCGAATTTATTTTCTATAGTGTTCATGAACTCCATTGGGCACCCCTGTCGATTGCTGAACTTACCCAGTTCTACCTCCCTGTGTGTGCTATTCACAAAAACTGGCCTATTCTGACTATTTTCTTGCCTGATCCTAGCTTTTAATTTTAATTCTAATTCTGCGATTTTCTCCTCAGCCTTCCTCTCAATACTGTTTACTGTTAATTTAATGTTTCCTTCTGATTCTTCTACTTTATCATATAGCTTTGCTTGTTTCTCCTCAATCTTGCTAATGCTCTCTCTATTACTCTCTCTTAAATCATTTACTTCTGCAACTATTTGTGAGTGGACTTTCTCAATTCTACCCCCCAGCTGTTCCTTAACCTCTTTAGTAGCTACCTGAATTTTGTCAATTTCTCCCCCCAATTGCTTTTTGACCTGCTGTGTTTCCAGTTGCACTAGTTCTTTTAAATTTTCAGCCTGTGTACTGATTCTAATTTCCAACTCCTCCTGTACTTTTCCTAATTTTCTGTCTACATCTGCAATAATCTCTTTAGCCTTTTCTTCCATCACCCCCCTGATCTCACCTCTAATCAGTTCGAATTTGTCACTCATTTCCCTACTGTTTTGTTCTAATTTAGCATTTAAAGTTTCAGTACTCTCTCTATTTTCCTTACTGTTTTGTTCTAATCTGGCGTTTAAAGTTTCATTACTCTCTCTATTTTCCCTACTGTTTTGTTCTAATTTTGCATTATTCTGTTCTAATTTTGCATTTAAAGCTTCTGTACTTTCTTTATTTTCCCTACTGTTTTGTTCTAATTTTGCATTATTCTGTTCTAATTTTGCATTATTCTGTTCTAATTTTGCATTTAAAGCATCACTACTAACTTTGTTCTGATACATGAACTCGAGAAGTAAAGTTTTTAATTCTGGTTTGGCCGCCTACACTCCCTGTTTCAGTATCGGGATTTACCTCCGCTACCCCGGTACTACCATCACTCGACATACTGCTCGTATCATCATTCTCCAGTTGATGACCACTACGTAACCTCATCTGTCTTTCTTTCTCATCCCCCATAATGATATACACTGATAAAGACAAATAACCCCCAAAATACAGGCACAGAAATATATACCCTTCTCCTTCCACAAATGTTATTAGGTTTTCAGCCCCAAGTTGTCGGCGACAAATGTAACGTTTTGCTTAGGCTGGGATGACAAGTGAAACGGTATTTACTTTGCTCCACGTTGAGCGTACAAATGTAATGGTTTTCGGTAGCCCACACTGTTGGGAGAAAATGTAATTGTTTACCTTTGCCTAAGCTATGTTGTTTTAATGGGCGCCAAGACCTCAATGCAATGTTGAAATCTAAATTTGTATTTAACAACGTCTAGCTCTGGCAGAACACATTCAAGACTCTATTCACTCAGATCGTGGTATGATTTGATCATTAACCCAACAAACAATTGTATCAGGAGAAGGAATTGGTCTATATCTAATGCTACCTACTGAAAGCAAAGATTGCATTGTAAAAGAAATGAATTTATTATATAAAACAAGTATAGCAAAATTAATAATAATAATAAGTTTAAAATTTAAATTGGAGCGTTGTGATTTGAATATTACCGATAGAAAATTACGTGAAAACGGAGTCTGATAAATTGATTTTACTCTTATTTCCAAGCTATGAAGTTACTGAATTATGAAATATAAAACAAAGAAAAATGAGAGATTGCGTATTTCTGCGTCATTAGCGCTTACCCCTGGAAATTGCCAAAGCATTTCCCTCGTTCTTGATGATGGTGTGTGCTTCCCACAGTCTCCTGGACGTCGTCATCTCCGTCGAAATTTGATGATATTCTGGTAGATTAGATAATTCTATGGTCCGTACATCGGACCCAAACTCTCGTAAAACCGCACTGGTTACGTTTTACATAAGTTCGTCGCTAACTCCACTGAACATCGGAGCGTCACGCACTTGCGACCGTACACTGCAGGTTCTACACAGATTGTCCGTTCCACGGAACATCGGAGCGTCCCCCGCGTATAACCATACTCCGCAAGTATTTCACAGATAGTCCTCGTTTCACGGCGCGTCGAACGATATATCCACACGTTGGCTCCCCCACTCCGGAGCAGTCTCCTAGCTTACGTTGTCTCCGCTGATTGGCTGAGCACGCCGCCACTTCCCCTCCTCCGGTTCATTACACTCCGCGGGCGAGAGGGAGAAGTCGTTTTCCGTTTCAACAATTCGCCTCTTCTAGACCTTGCGACCCAGGATTGCGTCATGCTTCTCGACAGGAATCAGCTTGTATCAGAATTCCCAGTGAGTCATGTCTCTCAAATACCCTAACTGACAAAACTCCGTAAAATTCCGTAATCAGATAATTTTCTATGATATCGTCGTTCGTAATAATTTGCTTGTTAGCGTTTTCTAAGACATAGAAAACCTATCTGTATGCTTATAATTTTTATAAAATGCTCCGAAAATATCTTAATAATAATTATAATAAATTAATAATAATAATAAATTAACATGAAAAATTATCTTGGCTGAACAATTTGCCGCGTAAATAAATATAGAATGGCTTCCTACTGACTTATGCCAGTTGCATAAAAAAAACTCGGAAAACACGTTACAAAGTTGGAGAGAACAAAGGGTTGTTTTTTGAAGGCAGAAAGGATAAGACAATTGTAAAAGAGAAAAAAGGGAACAAATTTTACAGAAAGACTGTCATTGAAGAACACGTTTCATTAGTTGAAGAGCCTGGTTCTCTTTTTCTGGCACTCGTTGCTCCTGCCTCCGGTACAGGTAAAGGCATCAAAGATAGTATTATTGAGTATTTCAATAGTAACTGTAATTTGAACTTGAACAGTGTAACTGCAATTCGATGTGATGGCACTGCTACAAACACTGGAGCTTATAATGGTGTTATCGCTCTATTAGAAAAGAACATTCATAAGTCTTTGTAGTGGCTAATATGTTTATTTCATTGTAACGAGTTGCCGTTGCACCACCTGTTTTGTGCATTGGATGGAAATACAAAAGGACCCAATGAGTTTGGGGGAGTATTAGGCAAACCACTTGAAAAATGTTATGAGCTTCCAGTAGTTACGTACTCACCGATTAAGGACAACCTTCCAGACCTCGAAATGAAACAAGATCTAAGTACCGATCAAAAGTATTTACTTGAAATGTGTATATCAATCTCAAGTGGAATCTGCCTCCCTGATCTAGCCATGAAGAAACCAGGAAAGTTGGCACATTCACGATGGCTGACGTTGGCCAGTCGCATTCTCCGGTTGTATGTTGGAACACAGAACCCTTCAGAAAACCTGAAAACCTTAACAGAGTATGTAGTTAAGGTGTATTCTCCCATCTGGTTTTACATTAAGCTGAAGCCCTTTTGTGTAAATGGAGCAAAACACTTATGGAGACTGATTTCGTTTTCAGGTTACCTTTGCAACAAACATCTCAAAGTAATCGACCCGGTTATTAAAAGAAATGACTACTACGCTCACCCTGAAAATATGCTTGTCTGTATGTTAAGTGATGAGAGAAAACACATAAGAGAGTTAGGCCTCCGACGACTTTTGAAGGCAAGGTCAGAACAAAAGAATGAGGTACGGAAGTTTGTGAGACCTAAACTAAACTTCAAAGCTGAAGATTACATCGACATGATCAATTGGGCTGATGTAACAATCACGGAACCACCGATGACAAAGCTCGTAAATGATGAGGACTTAGCCAAGTACATACGTGAAGCAAGAGAAGATGGCCTGATGCAATATATACTGCTCAAAAAAATTAAAGCACCACTTTTTTCAAAGGCCACCAAATTTTGAAAAGTTGACCTACAAGCTCGAAATCTCAGTATGACGTTTGTCCTGACGCCTACCAAGCATATGCTTCAGCACAACTCCCCAACTTGAGTAGTTTCGGGGTAGCACCCCGAAAACCAGCCCATTTTCGAAAACTGCAAATTGAAGTTTGCGAAAAACGCTGCAGGACTTGTCGCAGGTTGCCAAAGCAGTCGAAAATGAATGAGTCTTGCTCTTAAAGGTTCCACAAACACGTAGAAATCATTACATTTGACGTTTGGGCATTTTCAACCCCCTTCATCATCCCCTAAACATGGACTACCATTGGGGGCGTCTGAGAAGGTACCGGGTGTGTTTAACCATCTGAAAACCTGCACACCGTCCTCAGTTGCTGATTGCAGTAAGTTCTTAAGGCCTCCGGCAATGTCCACAACCCCTAACACCCTCAACTGGCATGGGACAAAACCACCCCCTCTCGATTCACCCCTAAGGAAGGTTTTAATCGAGATGTTTATCAGTGCTGTGAATGCGGGGGTCTTCCCCTACCGTTTCAAAAAAGGAGCTGTGCCTTTGTCACCACCCCTTCCCCTGCAACCCCCGTTTGTATGATATTTCGAATCAGGCCCTTTTTAAGGGCTGAAACGAGGTCTTAATCGCTGAAAGGGCTGTACAGGTCCTTAGAAGTAGTGGTGACACGAAATCAACCCCTTCCGATCGATGATTGACATTCCGTCCCCCAAATTCGAAATTTTTGCACCCCCAACCCTCCCTGTCTGGACGAGTAACGCGTATTGGCAGAGTTTTCAGAGTTGGATGGAAATGAAGCTTATGGCCTGCAATGGAGCCCAAAACAGCAGGTTGGATAGAAATTCATCGGTAGGTTGGGAAACGGGACCAAAATTTTTCAAAAAAGTGTACAGCCTACAGTAAGTACGCCCATGCATAGGCAAACCACATCACGTCCGTGCGTGTGGGTTGCCTATGATCGGCAATAGGTTACAAAGTTTGGCAATGAGAGAAAAATGACGTGATGTGGGTTGCCTATGCATTGGTGTACTTACTAGAGGCTGTTAACTTTTTTGAAAACCCTTTGGTCCCGTTTCCCACCCTACCGATGAATTTCCATCCAACCTGCTGTTTTGGGCTCCATGTCAGACAATAAGCTTCATTTCCATCCAACTCTGAAAACTCTGCCATGACGCGTTACGCGTCCAGACAGGGAGGGTTGGGGGTGCAACAATTTCGAATTTCGGGGACGGAATGTCAATCATCGATCGGAAGGGGTTGATTTCGTGTCACCACTACTTCTAAGGACCTTTACAGCCCTTTCAGCGATTAAGACCTCGTTTCATCCCTTAAAAAGGGCCTGATTCGAAAAATCATACAAACCGGGGTTGCAGGGGAAGGGGTGGTGACAAAGGCACAACTCCTTTTTTGAAACGGTAGGGGAAGACCCCCGCATTCACAGCACTGATAAACATCTCGATTAAAACCTTCCTTAGGGGTGAATCTAGAGGGGGTGGTTTGGTCCCATGCCAGTTGAGGGTGTTAGGGGGTGTGGACATTGCCGGAGGCCTTAAGAACTTACTGCAATCAGCAACTGAGGACGGTGTGCAGGTTTTCAGATGGTTAAACACACCCGGTACCTTCTCAGACGCCCCCAATGGTAGTCCATGTTTAGGGGATGATGAAGGGGTTTGAAAATGCCCAAACGTCAAATGTAACGATTTCTACGTGTTTGTGGAACCTTTAAGAGCAAGACTCATTCATTTTCGACTGCTTTGGCAACCTGCGACAAGTCCTGCAGCGTTTTTCGCAAACTTCAATTTGCGGTTTTCGAAAATGGGCTGGTTTTCGGGGTGCTACTCCGAAACTACTCAAGTTGGGGAGTTGTGCTGAAGCATATGCTTGGTAGGCGTCAGGACAAACGTCATACTGAGATTTCGAGCTTGTAGGTCAACTTTTCAAAATTTGGTGGCCTTTGAAAAAAGTGGTGCTTTAATTTTTTTGAGCAGTATATTAATTTTTCACGTTTTCCCTGTCATACACAAGCAGTGGAAAGAGTAATCAAGCTTGTAACACAATCATCACTCTGTGTTTGTGGTCTAGACGAAGGAAATGGATTTGTCTAAGCCAGAATTGCTTCACACAAGATTATGCCAAAATTTGAAACAAAGAAACACTTTACCTAAAATGTATTTGAGAACATTGAATACTGATTTAGCTCTGTTATATGTTTTATTTGTCTATTATTTGCATTTTATGAATAAATGTGTGTTTTTATCACAATGGTTATGACTTTATTGCTTAGATTAAGTACTTTTTATACTCTCTGATTTGGTTCAATATTTTCTCTGTATTATAAAAATGAAAGGAGACATTCTAAGTACCTTAAATAAGTTTTAGTCAAAGAAAAATCATTACACTATCATATCTATCCCTATCTTACTATGACAAAGCCACAAAAGTACATTTTTTTAAGAAAAGCCTTTATTTATTCATGTTTTAATGCCTACTAAGTGGGCCTATAAAATGATGATGGACAACATATTTTAATTTTTGCACTATTTTAGGCGTAGTTTTAATGCAATTGAAATAATAAACATAAAAAACATCAATAAAATAAAAAATAAAATTCTAGAAAATTTGAAAATTTTAAGTCAAAAAATTATGTTCAAGGCCTTTGCGGCACCTCAAGATGTGGTTCTATCACAATAAAACTTTGTAGAATAACTTCTCACATAACCTGACAAATTTTTATCACTATTAGAATGAGTAATACAGAAAACTATTTTTTGCCCTATACCAACGTTCCACCCTACCGGCCAGTGGCTGGAAACTGTGCATGATGATGATTTGATATTCATATTGTGTGTTCAAGAAATTAGAAAATAAAAAAAATATATATAATATCAGGTGAAATAATATATAACGAGATCGGGAGCATTGTATAATTTTGTTGCAGAATAAATCATCATCAAACAGTAAATTATGAACCAATAGCACATCATAGGGATCCTTCGAGTCCAAACGTCTACGCTGATCAGTCATTTCATAACACGAAGAACAGTGAACAGGGAAATAAAAATATCGAACGCTGAACTTTAACAAGAAAATTTATGTAACTGATGAGTCGGGCGCAATGTATCAATCTGTTACACAAGGCTAGCAGAAACTGACACACACACTGCACAGCGGCTTGCTCACAACTGAGTGATAGAGGGGTGGGAGTTAGACAGCCACCGGGGAGGAGGGGAACGGCTTTAAGAATGGCCAACAATGGCACCGAAAAAGCGCGAGCTTTTATCATTTTGTACTGTTGCGCCCGGCGGTGGGTTAACGATAGCACAACGAATTACTTGGCCAATATACAAGAAGAAATCTCTTTCGATAAATGCTAAATTTCAACATTACTGTTCCGTCGTTAAATCTGAAGCAACTTACGCTTGTGAAACACTATTTAAATTAAACACCAAATCAACGACAGATCAACTGCAGAAGGTTGACGAAGAATAATCTGAACAATCATTCATAAAAAACACCAGGTGGATGGACAATGGAGATTGTTGCCTAATGCAGTTGTCTAGTGAATCAATAATAGACACGATGAGAAAAAGTACAATTGCCTTTTTCAGTCATTTATCGAGATTTCAAGACAACAGACTACTAAAACAACTCGCACACCCGGTGCAAGACTGCCACAAGTCAAAAAGCACACTTTTTCAGGAGAGACAATTAAAGATTTTGAGCTAATGGGAAAAATATAAATATTTACATAATTAAAGTGAAAGTAACGTATTACTAACTTCTAACATTTTCTAGTACTATACAATAACATAAGAAGTTCTTTCATAGATTATAATTATGTGTTATAATGTTTTAAAAAAAATTGAGTTATGACAGTTTCCTATTCAGTGCCATAGAATTGCTATTTATAGGATCCGAGTTGTGGCTGTTTTATAGGACACGGTCTTGATCATAAGTACATACTTCAAAATTCATGTTTTTTGACTTGTGGCAGTCTTGCACCGGTGGTGCAAACTATTTAACCACTTTTGGAAAAGTAAAACAAAAAATAATTGGTTCAAAGGAGTTCAAACTGATTTAGAAGAATTGAATATTACAATGCAGCAAATTGCAAATACAGAAGAAAAAAGGATTCTGAAGAACAAACACATATGACAAACTGAAAGTTAAACGAAAACAATATGTCATATCTGATGAGGAATAGGCAGCCAGGTCAGCTAGAATGAAGAGTTTTCGGGAGAGAAGGAAGATGATGACAGCTTAGATGACTTAAATGTATTTGGTTTGATTTAAGTGCTCCAATGTGGGCATAAAATATGTAAATAAAAAAAATAAAAAAATGGACACAACATTATTGTACTGTCATGCCCAGGATTTACCATCAGAGCCCCGCTGTGGTAGCCTCCGGGTCATTTCCCTCTGTCCATGCACAGAAGCCAGATCACTGGTGTCTAAATTCTCTGATCATTCATGCATAATGGCTTGCCACTGGTCTACTTTGCTGACAGTTTGTCTGCATTGAACTGCTACGTCACACTCAACTGACAGTACTCAACTGATTAAACATTTTGAACTCTCTTCACTTGTTGTTCACTTCACTGACTAGTCGACTCACTGCTTGTACTCGACTGGCTCATTCTATCATGCAACAGTTCTTGCATAGGTGTATCTGACATTCTTGTACTTTGTTGGTAGGCTCAGGGTGCTAGACTTTAAGGCTTTAAGGGCAATCAAACATTCCAGACATGTCTTGATCAATCCCTTGTAGACACTGGGCGCTGGTATACGGTAGAGCTCCACAGCTCCATCCCTGGCTTCTCCTATCAGCATGACACTGCCAGGTGGTGACAATTAGCAGACTTTGTAGCATAATTCCCTCTCAGGTGAGACAAAATGATGGACTTTGATAAAATATGAGAAACGTTTTAGGGCCTGTTCCCAGTTATCTGGGTTGCCTAAAAGACAAAATGTATACTGTTTACAATTGAGCTTGCAAAATGACTGCATTTAAAAATTTTGGAATGTTATGAAATAATTGCTAATTGTCTTCAGTAGCAATGGTTACAGAAGATAGATCCATAATGGATTATGAGGATCACTGTGTTATTTTTTTAATACTCCTGGGTCGAGGGTGAAAGACTTCCACAATTCATCGAGGTGCCCCGGGATGGTTGCACACTCTCCTACCATCAAACTAATGAACATTGTTCTGTTCATGTTGTACTTTATCCAGTATCGAGCAGTAGTGCCCGGCTTCGCCCGGTGGATTTATTTGTTTTACAGAACTGGAGCGCTCAAAGATAAGGATCGGAATAAATGAAAGTAAATTTGAAAGCACCAACGTTTATTGCAGCTGATAACCTCAATATACTGCACCAACACCATCACCCTTATACAGAGGCATACTATTGTCATGATGATAACTGTTTTAAGGGACCTAAGAAATATGTTTGCACTAATTACTCCCCGTGACTGCAATTTTATTTATAAGCAGCTCGCAATTCTGTACCAGAACATTAGTAGGGGCGACGTGATGCAGCCCGCATTACATGGCAACAATAGACTTCGGTATTATTGAAGCCGTTCTGGAGCGCTTGTTCTTCCGACTTACTGAACAAAAACCAATCTTTAAGGTTACCTGAGAGGTATAGCCCAATGCTATATAGCCTAAACTATTCCTCTTGAGTCAGGCTATCATATACAAAAAGAATTTTTCGAATCCGACTGGTAGTTCCAGAGATTAGCGCGTTTAAACACACAAACTCTTCAGCTTTATTATATTAGTATAGATTGTAGGTTCATAGATTTGTTGTTACTCTATGTCGACATTGGCAGTCAACAGTAGCACAGTTGCCAAGCCATGTACTTGTTCAAAGACTTGAAGCTTTTTTCCTCTCAACTCATCAAATTAAATTAAAATCAATAAAATTTGCTATAGAATCGTATTGCTCTAAAATTAAATTAATTCATACTTACTGTAGAAGCTTATCCCTAAATAACTTTTTTGATGTAACTTGATAATTATTTTTTTAATCGCTTGTCCTCCCTGCTCAACTTTACCCACAGACTCTGCGAGGGATCATTCCTCTACTGTCACAAGGACAGTGTCTGGGAGCTGAACACACTTTGTCAGCAGATACAACTGGGGATGGTGACATGCCAATCGCCCAGGCAAACGTTAACTTGGGTCTAATTAAGGAAGGAAGGGATTTCGAAAGGATGTCAAACATGGACCTGTTGAAAGGAACCGTCCCGCCATTTGTCTGGTGGTGAAAATGGGAAAACACGAAAACCATTTTCAGGATAACCAAGGTGGGATTAGAAACCACCCTCTTGGCCACCTTGGCCATTTTGATGTATTAATAATTTTAAAAATTAAATAATTGCCTAAATTAATATATCCACCACGTGTCCCGATGCAGTTTATTCTTATCCGTCGGTACTGATTTTTTGAACTTGACCAAAAATATGGAATAAATAACTACGTCCTAGTTGCACATTTCTCAGAACTTTTGGCAACATTGTATTCATAATGAAGTAAAGGATCTCAGTACACTGCTAGTTTACAAGAAGTACAACTTTAAATTTTCCGCCTAATCAATACTTTACTTCCACAAATAGTTCTAAGAGTACATTTTTTAAAACCTTATTTTGGTTCCTTCTTCAGCCCACAATTGTTAGTATACATCATACAACAACGTCGAAATTCTTGTTGAACAACACAAAAAACACTTCATCAATTAAAACATTAAAAATTAAAAACACACTACTTAACATCATTAAAATCCTTAAATATAACATGCAATGTTCCAAGCATCTTCTGTCACTTTGTCCTGTATTTGACTTGTGTCATTAGACACAACTGACTTATTGCTTAAGAACAGACACTTATTATTGAAGTATTTTCAATGGCTTTAAAACACGTAAATCATTCTATGGCGAATCTTGTGTTGATTAATAGATCTAACTGTACAATGTAGTGGCTGGTAAGGAATTGATAGCAGTTAAATTGAAAGCTTCAAAACTGATGGTTTGCTGACGGTCAGTGGCACAATTTGCAAAAGTTTTCCTTTCCTCACATTCTGCATGTGGTACGAGGAACAATCACTTGGTGACTGCTTGCCAGTTTCATTGTAGGTTATTGAAGTGTTCCAAGTTTCGATGTTGAATGACCATGTCTGTTGCGCGACTAATTGGAGGTCAACTTACGTCTGAGCTCACCTGACTGTTGATACTGGACGTAAGTTGACCTCCAATTGGTCGTGCAACAGACATGGTCATTCAATATCGAAACTTGGAACACTTCAATAACCTACAATGAAACTGGCAAGCAGTCGCCAAGTTGTTGTTCCTCGTACCACATGCAGAATGCGAGGAAAGGAAAACTTTTGCAAATTGTGCCACTGACCGTCAGCAAACCATCGGATTTGAAGCTTTAAATTTAACTGCTATCAATCCCTTACCAGCCACTACATTGTACAGTTAGGTCTATTAATCAACACAAGATTCGCCATAGAATGTTTTTACGTGTTTTAAAGACATTGAAAATACTTCAATAATAAGTGTCTGTTCTTAAGCAATAAGTTAGATGTGTCCAATGACACAAGGCAAATACAGGACAAAGTGACAAACATAACTGCTTTCAATCCCTTACCAGCCACTACATTGTACAGTGGGGTCCATTAATCAACACAAGATTCGCTATAGAATGTTTTTACGTGTTTTAAAGACATTGAAAATACTTCAATAATAAGGGTCTGTTCTTAAGCAATAAGTTAGATGTGTCCAATGACACAAAGCAAATACAGAACAAAGTGACAAATTTAACTGCTATCAATCCCTTACCAGCCACTACATTGTACAGTTAGGTCTATTAATCAACACAAGATTCACCATAGAACGTTTTTACGTCTTTAAAGACATTGAAAATACTTCAATAATACGTGTCTGTTCTTAAGCAATAAGTTATATGTGTCCAATGACACAAAGCAAATACAGAACAAAGTGACAAATTTAACTGCTTTCAATCCCTTACCAGCCACTACATTGTACAGTGGGGTCCATTAATCAACACAAGATTCGCTATAGAAAAGTTTTTACGTGTTTTAAAGACATTGAAAATACGTCAATAATTAGTGTCTGTTCTTAAGCAATAAGTCAGTTGTGTCTAATGACACAAGTCAAATACAGGACAAAGTGACAGAAGATGCTTGGAACATTGCATGTTATATTTAAGGATTTTAATGATGTTAAGTAGTGTGTTTTTAATTTTTAATGTTTTAACTGATGAGGTGTTTTTTGTGTTATTCAACAAGAATTTCGACGTTGTTGTATGATGTATACTAACAATTGTGGGCTGAAGAAGGAACCAAAATAAGGTTTCGAAACATGTACCCTTAGAACTATTTGTGGAAGTAAAGTATTGATTAGGCGGAAAATTTAAAGCTGTACTTCTTGTATATACGGTCAATACGGAGCCAGAAATGAGTGCTATTCCTAATATACACTGCTAGTTTAGTTAGTTATTGTCGTTGTAAGGGGAAGAACAGTGAGATCATCTGCCCCTACACTGCTAGTTTTAATCGGCCCGCCAGTGACATGAATGTCTTTTTTTTTTAGCATCTTCCATTCATATAGCTTTAGGTCACTCTGTACCGGGTGAGTTAGCCGTGATCGTTACAGTGTGGCTGCAGGCAGTCACTCACATCCCCGAGGCTAGGAGGTCCGAATCCCCCCCGCCGGCAAC
The DNA here is from genome assembly GCA_946902985.2 of Meconema thalassinum. NCBI lineage: Eukaryota > Metazoa > Arthropoda > Insecta > Orthoptera > Tettigoniidae > Meconema > Meconema thalassinum. The sequence goes on from OX336390.1 coordinate 349,928,845, forward strand.
CTACAAGATGGTCTTCTGTGGTTTCCCATCTTCCTTCCTGGCAAATGCCGAGGTTGGTCCCTAACTATAGGCCGCAGCCGCTACCTTCCAATTCACACGTTCCTCCCCAGACATCACTCCACACGCGACGGTACTTGTAGCTCACCCCATGGGTGTCCGCATAGAAGTAGCTACAAACTCTGGTGAGCCGAACATGTCCTCGGACACCCCGGGTACTACAATCTAAAAAAGGAAAAGGTCACCCTGTATTTCGGTTGATATCTGACCTATATTTTTCGTGGGAATCGCTTTGAAAGGTTACGGTGAGTGAAGCCTCTAAAGTTTCTGCCTTGAGAAGGTATATTGTTGTTTAATACAAAGAGTAGCACATCGTTTGACATCTCGTGAAGTCAATTTCTTTTACATTGCTCTAAGGTAAGCAAATATAAGTTTTCCGTTTCATTTATTTTTATGGGAATTGCTCACTATTTGGAAGCGGCTTCGGTGTCATAGTTGGTAGCATGCTGACCTTCTGTGCCCAAGATCGCGGGTTCAAACCCGGTCAAAGTCGTCGGATTTTTTAAGAGCGTTAAAATCTTTCAGTATGCCTTCCTTCGGAGGGGAAATAAAGCCGGCGATCCCATGTCATAGATTTATGGCATTAAAAGAACCTTCCACTAATTAAACTTGTGTGAACCTAAATTGTAGGTTAGATTTTGTTGAAACACTCTACCATAGTTCCAACGTTCACCACTAGGTGTCAGTGACATCTGGTAGCGATAGTTGGAACTACTTGAAATTGAACGGAACTTGTAGCTCACCCCATGGATGTTTGCATCGAAGCAGCTACAGCCTCTGGCGAGCCGAACATGTCCTCGGACACTCCCGGCACTAAAAGCCATATGCTAAATAAATACCGTAAATACTATTTGGAAAAATGACAACAGTGATAGTGAGTTCTCTCTCGTATCTGATGATATGATGATGATTGTACTTTTAAGGGGTCTAACTCCTGCGTTATCAACCTCTAATGATATGGGAGATAGTGCAAATGATAATGAAATGCAAAACTACTTACAACTAACTATTGACTTATAATTAATTTACATATTGGTTGAAGAAATGGATAACAAAAGATGAATAAGGGAAATTAAAAACAGGGAACAGAAATACCCTCAACCCTCGAAGAATGAGGACTGAGGGACTCGGAAAGAAGCAGAGCCATGAAAGGCAGATAGGAAAGGGAAAGAGTGCCCACTCCAAAGTCAATGGCTAAGGGGAAGAATGGACCCAGCTACTGAATTGAAGACCCCATGGAAAGAACGTGGTAAGTCCATTTTTTTTCAGAAATGAGTTTATGGCGCTTTCTGGTGGCCAGCCATCGTCACTACAGATCAGTTGAAATTAATTTCAAATAAAGTGGAATGTCGCCGAGATACAGAGGTTTTTATTTTTAGTGGAAACGGAAAGAACGTCCCATATCCTTTCACTTTTTTCATATTTTAACTTTAGTTGTTATTTGTTTTACATATACAGTGGAACGTCGTTTATCCGGACTAATTGGGACCGAATGTATTCCGGATAACGATTTTTCCGGATAATCGAACATGTGTTTATTTCATAGTACAGCCATACTACAATAGCGCAGTTTCGAATGCAGTAAAAGCTTCTCCATGACTTGGTCCTTCTTCATCTTTCTCACCTAGGCTATCATCCTTTTCGTCTTCCCCACTTACGTCTTGCACCAGACTAGCAATTTCATCATCATCTAAGCTTTGAAAACCTGAGTCACTGTCACTTTCCAACCAAGCTTGTGCGCCTTCTCTATCACAGTCGGAAAATCCAGGAACTTGGGGGAATAACTCATTTGTCACTGAATCCAAATCTTCATCAACAGTGTCTGTGGTCTTAACGGTCTCTTATTCTCCTACCAATTTATTCAACGCATTTCGAAGATTCTGTGGTGTTAAAGTGTTACATCCATCAGCTATCAAGTAACAGTAGTCCTTAAGAGAAAGCATTTTTGAAAAAGATATCACACTCTCCTCATCTTCTGCCAACAGTAAACGACGTAAAACTTCTTTCTTGTACATCCGCTTAAGTTTTTTTTTGCTCGTCCGGATAATTGACGTTCCGGTTGTTTGACGTCCGGATATACGATGTTTTACTGTAATAGTATTTATGTATAATAGTACTAGCTGACCTGGCAGACTTTGTACTGCCTCAATCGATAAATAAAAGACCTAAACTTTTGTATAAAATAGACTTAAAACAAACAAAAGTAATCCATAATTAATTTTTAAAAATGCTCGGTATGAATGAAGTTTTATTATTATTTTCGATTAATTACACATGATGTTGCTTACTTACAAAACCGAGTTTTCCTGAAATACTGGCTATTTATAAGGTTTCAATTTGATATTGACAGACACACACAGTTATGATACAGTCTGTTAATCAATTTAAAGCTTTCTGATAAACTATATTTTTTGTTTTGTTTTGTGGTGCGTAAATAAACAAAGATGACGGTTTTCCGACGCGCGAACATGCGACGTTTAATTGTCCATGCGCGAAACAGGGAAACTCCAAGTTGATTCCGCAAACTTCCAACGACTGGCCTTGCGATTTATTTATGGTCATCGCAAAGGCCAGACGTACTGGAAATTGTAAACGTTTAAAATCGAATGGTAAATCCGTTGGAATCATCGGTATATGCGGGATCAAGACATCCTCTCCTTTGTATTTTCCTTTTATGATTGTTGCCTCAATGACGTTATTCATCACCTTTTTCACAGCCAGTCTTGTTCCATTGCACAGTCGAGGTTGATTAATGTTAAGCAGCATGATGACAACTGATCCTACTTTTAACTGTAAATTGTGAGGTGGTAATCCAGGCAATTCCAGTGAATTTAAAAACTCTGTGGGATAGTTGACTACGTCATCCTGGTTCATAACGGTGTCGACTGATTTGAAGGAAACCAACTGTCCCGGAAGAAAATTCTGAATGGTCGCATTGAGATCCTCGACATCTTTATTTTTCGCCGCCAATATTGCTCGTTCACCCAGCCAATTATGGTTATTGAACTGTTGCGCTATATCTGGGAAATCACGCTGAATAAGCTCCTCTTTTGAGTCTGTGATGTGACAGAAATCTGTGGGTAATGTGATGAATCCGGTCGAGGTGTTCACTGCGACTTTATTATTTCCAATGTCTAACAACTGCTTCGCAAACACATTTGCAGTTTCTTCTTGTTGCAAAAATACTCGCATGTTAGTTGTTAATTGGAGTGTCTTTACGTACCGCCACAAATTCGATGATTTTAGGCATGCGTTTAGTTCATCAGCAACAGTTGATCGAGGAATAACTGGAAGAGTCTGACGAAAATCACCTGACAACAGAATCATGGCCCAACCAAAAATATTTCGGTTGTCACGAAGATCTTTCAACGTTCTGTCCAGTGCCTCCAGTGACCTCTTATGGGCCATTGGGCATTCATCCCAAACAATCAATTTGCATACCTGTAGGACAACTTTAAAACCTGGATTTTCCGCCAAATCAATACTTTTACTTATGTAAATTTTTTTTATGGGTACATGTTTCGGAGACTCTACTGTCTCCTTCTTCAGCCCTCCTTTGTTACTACAAACATCGTGTCACATTCAAAATTCCATAATAAAACAACAGAATACACAACATAAATTACACAACCACAACATATTAAAAACTATGAGCTTAAAAACACACTTAAAATTCAGTAAACAACCAAAGATAAAACATGTGATGCTCCTCGCATTTTTCAGTCAATCAGTTCATGTTAATTTTGTGTCATGGGACACGTTAGAATATACTTAAGCACAGCATTTGTTTTGTTCACTTTGTTTTCGAAATATAAAATTGAATGTGATTGATCTATGGAGAATCTTGCTGAATTGAATGCATCTAAGATTTGCATATTGTCATTTTTACATTTGTTGTTTTAGGTAGAACATCAGGTATTCTTGTGTTCCTATTCTATAATACTTAGCAACATGCTATAGTAGAATGACTGTTGTTATGAATAACAGTCCAATATAATTGAAGAAGGTTACTTCAAGGCTTCTTATGATGGTAAGCTGATGGTCAACGACTTCTTTAATAATTTCATTAATATTGTACTGGTCCGGACTTAAGTGGCCTAGTCATTAACACAGCCCTCATAGAGGTCCACTTCAACTGAGCTACACCTTAACACCTGTACCTAATACCTGTAGGATCTTGGCCATTGCGCTATTTTTGGCGATGTTGAAAATTGGTGTTTCGTTGATTTGCATGTTTAATGGTAATTTCAATGCAGAATGTGCAGTTCGCCTGCCTTCTAGCAGAGTCGCAGCTATTCCAGATGAAGCCAACGCTAGAGCTACATCATTTCGCGATCTGATCCTCGCCAAAAGCAATGAAATTAAGAACGTTTTTCCGTTTTTTCCGGGAGCATAAAGGAATAAATTCCACCAGATCCACTGTTCACAGCTTCTATCAAAGTGTCGTACGCAATTCTTTGTTGTTGATTTAATTGTGGAACATTTGTACGAACTGTTTCGGCCAATGCTTCAATGTCGTACTGTTGTTCTCTTTGCAACTCGTGGTTTAATGCATCGTGCATACGACGATTGGGTGCTGTCATTCCCAAACATGACAATACTTTATTTGCCATCAATAAACACATATCTTCTATCATGATCAATGTCTCTTTGTAAATTTCTGCAGTCATTTGTAGTGTAGGATCAAAGTTTGACGGCGCACACGATGCAAAACATCCTCAGACATGTCATCTCTATACTTAACCCACAAATCTTTTGGATTCGAGGGTAAACATGTCGATATGATAATCCAAACAATGTACGATGAAAATATTACGGAATCCTTGAGCGTATCATCCCAGTGCGAATCGTTCTCGAGTAAATGTAATAGATGACATGCCTCACGGTAAGTCGCACACAGCTGTCCATTAACTGTTCTCAGTTGTTTAAACGATGTCGGACCACGAACATTCACCAACAACAACCGCAAATAATAACATTCATCGTTTTTTGGATGTACTGTGTAGATGCGACCCAGAGCGTCTGAATCAAATACATTTGGATGTCCTTCAACTGGTGTTCCTTGTTTTCGACGCTGAAACGATTTCGATGATGCATTCCATGTGTAATAGCGTGGCATGTCAGCATACAGCAAAGTGCGAGCAAAATCATCAGTTTGACAGACTGTGTAGAAACTTGTTAATGTTGTCGACGGTGGACGTGCCACTCTGTCTGCCGCGTTCGATTCATTAAAATAAACTCGTTGACCATTTTCTAAATGGACTGCCAAATGGACTACTGTAGGGTGTCTTTCATGGATCGCAAATGAAAAGATATGCCAAATTGCTTCGTTGCTACTTACATAGCGACCCATCTGGTACTGTGATACTTCGTCATTTGCATTGGTTACAGCGAAGACGGCCATATCGCTTCCTTTGTTAACATATTTACATGTACTTTATCGACTTCACAGAGTTACAATATTCCACATTGATGTGAGTCTCAAAAGCTTTGGACAATATTGGCGAGTATGGCACAATCCAACAATTGTCTACATCAACATTTTGTTCTCTTACCTTCACAACTACCTATCGGCCATTGTCCACAACTGATTGCCGACGATACAATGGGTATACATCATTTCCCGTTATGGTTTCAGCAATCAGGTCTCTTGGGTATCGCTTGAAACACTTGCCGTTGACCATACAGGGTGAATTGTAGTTGAAAACTCCGCAAGGTCCATGTATCATGTGTTTGGTAACTACTGCATGCAATTTTGGGTCAACTGTTTCATCTGGAATTTCAGCTGAAATTATGGAATCAATCTCATCTGGCCTTATTTTGTCCGCTAACCAGACTAAAATGTGCGCATGTGGCAGACCACGCTTTTGCCATTCTACAGAGTACATCCAACAACGGACTTGGCCATACACACGATGCTTTATGAAGAAATTCATGAGAGATTTTAATTTTTGTTTAAAAACTCTGGCAGTGATGTCTTGTCTATCAACAGGTGTTTGGCTATGTAGCAATTCCCTCTTGATTTCGGACCATTGTGGGTTACAGGTGAATGTAACAAATAAGTCTGGGCGGCCATAATGCCTAACATATGACATAGCATCCTGAGCATATTCATGCATGTGGCGCGGGCTTCCTATGTAAGTAGCTGGCAAAATTGTCATTCTTCCCACATTATTCACATTGCCATCGGCATTTATAGCATCGCGGAGATGAATGTATTCCTCTGATCGAAGCTGTCGTTGGTTCAAGCGGATGTATGTCAATCGTTCAGTCTCAATTTTGACATACATGTCAACGGCAAACTGATGTAAAAGTCGTCGACACATCAAAATATGATTTGCTTCACCTTCATGGATCATGAGTCTGTATGAATAGTGTGACTGTTCCGGTCACAATGTTCCCAAACCCTTATTTGGTTGACTGCAAGAGAAGTCAGGTTAGGGTAATTTGTTCATACCATTTCTTTTCTTGTTCATCATCATCATTTAGGTTGTAGAATTTCATTTTATTTAGTGTATATATATCTTGTGTATCTCGGGGACTCAGTCAGGAATATTTCATTTAATTTGTATGGGAGATGTCAGTATACAAGACAGCGGATTGTGTAGGTAAGCTACAAGATGTTGCAACAGCAGGAAACTCTAGGCCAAATTTAGATTGGGCCGAGAATAACTTCCCTTGTCTTGAAGAAAGCTTTGTGTAAATTGTGTAAGGTTCTGACGTCAGAGAAGAGTTTCGCGCCACGAGTTGTAAGAAATATACATGGGTTCGAGATTATTGGTGTATTTTGTATGGGTTGGAGGGTATCATGACCCTGGCGGAGAAAGACGAAAACATGTGTTTACAAGATGAGAGGTGGGATTTTCGTGTATAGCGGGGCTTCACTTCTATTGTAGCGTCTGATTGGAAAGGTCGCGTTCTCGTAATTTGGCGTAGGCCTATTTGGAGAAACAGTTTTGTTGAAAGCATGGCTTGTGAATGTACTCGAAACGGCTACATATCACAACGATGTTATCTCTGTTAGCACAATTCAAGTTGGGTACGGAAGCACATTCATTTCTCTCGCAGAGATGTGGCTATGTAAACCAGTAAACATCTCTAACCTCAAACCACGTGTGGAAAATCTTAGAAATGCTGGGGAGAACTGATCTATCGAGCATGTCTCGTAGATTATCTGCTAGATCGTCGATGAGTGAGTAACAAACATCTTTATATTCCAACATTCATTTTGGGTCACATGTTTTCGTCATTGCCGAGGAGAGAAGATAGGAAACCATAGTCTGTTCGACGAGAGTCCCCGCCATATGTTTAAAGTTGATATTAATACACATATTTTGAAGGTTATAATTAGTTTTCTTTATAGGGAATTACACCTAATAGTTGAACGCCCAAATGATACCAGTTAGGTTGACCAAATGTGTGTCCAACACTCCACGACCCTGCCATTTCAATTGTGTGGTATATGATGAAGTACTTCCGATCAAAAATAGGAGGATGATTTTGGGAAGTTTTAAATCAGTCGCCCAAGAAGGGCTGGTAAAAAGTTACAACATAGCACCTCAACGTGGGGCAAGAGTAGGGAAACCTAGCAGGTATCATTAGGGCACATATGCACACAGCCGATAGACACCTTAGGAGTATTAGGGTTCACAGTAATTTGTTTTGTTTTAAGGGGTATGTCCACATCAGACAATTTAGAATTAAGGTCAAGGGTTGTGTGTAAATCAAACAGTAAAATGTCAGGTAATCAGGAAACTGGGGGAAGTGGCAGTGAGGAAGATGTGGAAAAGACAGTGGGAACATATGTTACCATTGTTACTACTGAGTCGCAGCTGATCGCTGAAGGTAGTAACTTAAATGTAAATGGGGGGGTTATGAACGATAGTTTGATCCAAATGCTACTGAGTGAAATAAAAGAGATTAAGAAGCAAGGAGAATCTATGAGTAAGGAAATTAAGGAGCAGGTAGGCTCTGTAAATGAGAAGGTAGAGTCAGTGACCAAACAGATAGTAGAAGTGAAGGAATTTGTAAGTAAGGAAATTCAGGAGAGCAACAGGGCCACGAACACAAGGATAGAGAGTCTCAGCAAAGAAATACGGGACCATAAGTCTGTCCTTAATAGTAGAATGGAGAGTATGAACCTGGAATTAAGTGGGAAAATTAGCAAACAGGGAGAGGAAATCAGGGCAGAAATGCAGGGGAATCAGGCTGGGATCACAAGTAGGCTAGAAGGAATGGAAGGCCATCAGAACCAGCAAGATGTGGAAATAACGAAAATTAAGTCAGAGATAGCTAGTTCAAGGGCAGAAGTACAGAATGTAACGGGAAAGTGTGATGAGATATGCAACACTGTAAGTGGGAATAAGAGGGAATATTTAGATAGAGTAGGTGCCGTTGAAAATAAGTTGGGAGAGATTGAGGGTCTGAGAGGGAAGCAGGTGGCATTGACCGAGAAAAACGAAAAGCTGCAGGAAGAGCTGATAAAGGTCAGGAGAGAGTTGAAAGAGCGACCGATGAGTCAAAGGGTTGTGATGCCATCTAGTTTGCTACTCAGGGACCCTGGTCTGCCACAATTTAACTCAAGGCAGTTCAACCCTATGGAGTTTTTAAAAACCATTGAGAAGAAATTCAGCAAGGATCTAGAAGACGGGGTTGTCGAATGGGAAACAGTGTTGGAGATCTTGTCTAACTCATTTCAAGGGGATGTGAAAGCATGGTTCCAAATATACAGGCCTAACATGAATAGTTTAAGGGAATTCAGGGATAAATTCAAAGCTAAGTTCTGGGGGGAGGGGGTACAGTCCAGGGAAAGGGAAAAATTAACTTTTGGGAAATATAAGGAGAGAGAAGGGGTATCCCTGACAGAATATTTTTTGGCACATGTACTTATTTGGAAGAATTTGGATGGGCTGACCTCTGACAGTGATGTGGTTAGGGTCATGTTGAAGCACTTCCCACCTAGAATTCAGGAGGCAGCTTGTATGCAGAAGGTAAGGACGGTAGAAGAGTTGGAAGAGCTTCTTACGAGCTTTGACGTTTTAGGCAAGCAGCACATGGAGAGGCCAGAGGTCAAACAGGAATTTAGGGGCAATAGGGGGAATAATCAGGAGTTTAATAGGGGTAGATTTAATCAGGAGCAAAGAGATTATCAGCAGAGGCAGGAAAACTATCAGAGAGGTGGGGGGCGTCAGGATAATTCACAGCGACAGGAAGGTAACTATCAGAGAGGTGGGGGGCGTCAGGAAGGTGGTAACGAAAGAGTACAGGTGAACCAGAGGAGACAAGAACAAGGTGGTCAAGGAGCTTTAAACTCCGAACGGGCTGTGCAGGGAGGTCAGTCAGGCAGTCCGTAAGAAATGAAGTCAAGCAGCGTGTTATTGTGGGTGAGGAGGATTTTATGCCTATGAGTCGGGAGGATCTGCTAGCTGACCAGCAGGAGTTCTCATGTATCGGGGAGAAGGAGGCTTTTATGTCAACTGTTGAGTTGAGCATACTAGGTAAGAGAGTGCAGGCATTGGTGGATTCGGGGAGTGAGAGAAGTGTCATCAGTAAGGGATTTTATGATACTTTAATCAAGGACGGTGGTAAGTTGGAAGAAATTCCAGTTAAGTCGACATATGTGGTAACTGCTGTTGGTAATAAATCCCAAAGAGTGGGAAAGCAGGTATTGTTGCCCATGAGGTTTGGTAATGAAGTTGACCACAAGACTTGCTTGGTAATTCCTAACCTAATTTATGAAATGATTTTGGGGATAGACTGGCTTAACGAGCATAGTGCTGTTATTGATTTTGACCGGGGTGTCATCAACTTTGTGAGGGGGAATATAAGCCAGGAGATGAGAATGAAATGCAAGAGTGTAGATAAGACAGTAAAGGCATGTGTTACTGAGGTCACTGTAGGGGATATGGCAGAAGGTAAGGCTGACGATGAGGAGGAAGTTGTGGATTTATGTCACATTGCTGTGGAGGGTGATAAGTGTGATCAACTCCAGCAGGCTGTGGATAAGAGTGGTTTAAGTGTTGAGGAGAGGGATAAGTTGTTAGAGGTTTTAGAGCTAAACCAAGAAGTTTTCAGTGACAAGCCAGGGCTAACACATGTCTATACGCATCAGTTCGAAATTGTAGATCATTCTCCATTTTCAGGACCCAAGTACCCGATACCTCACAAATTTGCTGATGCTGTGGAGAAAGAAATAGGCATTATGCTGAATCAGGGTATTATTGAGCCTTCAACTAGTGCATATCTGAATCCCTTAGTTGTGGTTGGGAAGAGTGATGGCTCGGTCAGGTTGTGTATTGATGCCAGGCAGCTCAATTGTAGGATATCTGGGGACCAACAGAGGCCAGAATGTGTTGAGGAACTGGTTCAGAAATTCAATGGTAAGCAATGGTTTTCCACTATGGATCTGAGTGCATCATTTTGGCAGGTACCGTTGAGAGAACAGGACAGGAAGTTGACTGCGTTTAGCTTTAAGAGTGGTTTGTACCAATTCAGGGTCGTTCCTTTCGGAACAAAGACCAGCAGTTCAGCGTTGATTAGGGCCTTAAATCTAGTGTTAGGGAGGGACACACACGAGTTTGTGACAATGTACATAGATGATTTAATTGTTGCATCTTACACATTAAAGGAACACCTGGATCACTTAGACATTGTTTTGGGGAAATTAAGGGACGGGGGATTTACAATTAAACTTAAGAAGTCTCTGTTTTGCACAACATCAATCACATTTTTAGGGCATACTATCACAACACAAGGGGTGTCTCCCGAACAGTCACGATTAGACAAGATTCACAACACTGCTACACCACGTAACGCCAAACAATTGAGGTCAATATTAGGGGTTTTCAATTATTTTCGTAGATTCGTAGTTAAATATTCCTGTCTTGTAGAACCGTTTAGGGAATTGCTGAAGCAGGGTACTAAGTGGGTATGGACCCAGGTGCACGATGAGGCTTTTAAGGAGTTGAAGAGAGGCTTTGTAGAGACTGTCATGCTTAGGTATCCTCGTCTGGATTGTCCCTACATTTTGATGACTGATGCGAGCATGCAAGGCATCTCAGGCATTTTGTGTCAGGAGGATAGTGAGGGCAATCTAGGGATTGTCTCATTAGCAAGCAGAGGGCTAAGCATGGCGGAGAAGAGATATACAATTACTGAAATAGAGATGTTAGCAATCGTATACTCTCTAGGGAAGTTTAGGAGTTATGTGTTGGGCAGTAAGTTGCAGATACTGACTGACCATCATGCATTACTTTTTATTGGATCCTGCAAGCTCACTTCGAACAGGATGTCAAGGTGGATATTGGTTATAAGTGAATATAACTTTGAGGTAAGGCATATTAAGGGTACTGAGAACATTGTGGCTGACTTCATGAGTAGAAACATTGGGGGTGATGAGGGTCATCAGGTACTGGAGGTACAGGAAGGTGTTGTTATCTGCGTAACCAAGGTAAGCGAGTGTGATTATGAGATACGCTGCTTAAGGAATCTGCTTGTAGAGCAGGAGAAGGATGAGGTCTTAGGTGATATCTTGACTCAGTTGAGAGGTATGGATGTGGATAGTAGAATTAAGGTTGGAAAGTATTGGTACAAGTTGGAGTGTGGTTTCTTGGCTAGGCTGTGCCATGAAGGTGCCTGGAGAGTGTGTGTGCCAAGCTCATTGCAGGTAACGATGATTTGGTATCATCACAAGGCTTTAGGGCATTTTGGATCAAGCAAGGTTCTTTTTGCTGTTCAGCAGCATTTCATTTGGAAGAACATGGGAAGGCAGATTAGGAAAGTTCTGGCAAGTTGTGACTCGTGTCAACGGTGTAAATGCCCAACGAGGTTTCTTGAGGGACCTCGGCAAATGGTGATCACAGAAAAACCAAGGGATTTACTCTGTGTCGATTTGTATGGTCCATTGGTTAAAGCTCAGTCAGTATATCTTCGTGGTTGTTGACGCATTCAGTAAACTCGTCAAACTGTATCCCCTGAGAAAAGCGACCGGGAAGGGTTGTGTCCTACAGATCACTGATAAGTATGTACCTGAGTTTGGGGTGCCTCTCAGGATACTATCAGACCACGGTAGTCAATTCACCTCAAAGATCTGGAAAACCAAGTTGAGTGAATTGGGTATCAAGCACATATTCTCATCTATTCGATATCCTCAAGGGAATTTGTCCGAACGAGTTATGAGAGAATTAGGGAGAGTATTTCGCACCTATGTGAGCAATCGCCACAATGCGTGGTTCTCCAAGTTAGGAGATATTGAACGATGGTTCAATAGTACGTTCCATGAGAGTGTAAAATGCACTCCCTATGAAATTCAGTATGGTAGGAAGCCTACCAATGAGCTTGCTAGAATGCTAGGTTTGGTCACGGGAGAGGAGATTGGGAAGGATGTTTGTATCCAGCTGGCTAGGGACAACTTAATCAAGGCAGGGAATAAGCGTAGGCGCCAGCAGAAGCGGGTAAAGTTTGATTCTTTTGAAGTAGGCGATCAGGTGCTTCTGAGGGTTCCATATCCGTCTTCAGCTGTAGATAAGGAGATAGGGAAGTTTTTTCATCTATTTCAGGGGCCTTTTAAGGTGGTTAAACGTATTGGTGAGTGTGCCTATAGTTTAACGGACCAGGATGGTAAGTCTGTCAGTACACATAATATTAGGAATCTCCGTAGATATCACTCTGTAAAATAATATGGCATGGACTCTTAGAGAATCAGTCAACATAACGTGATGGCATGACAAAACTCAAGAGATGTGACGAAGAATGCTAACCAGCAAAGTGGCATCGAGTGTTAGATGGATAGATGGTATGATAAGGCCTGTGCAGGCAAATACCATGGCTTGTGAAGCGATAGGGTCTCATGATGAGACGAAGAAAATGAAGTGGTAGACCTAAGACACTTGAGAGAAATCAGTGAGGCTAGGAAATGGACACAATAAGACATTCGAGAGAGTGAGAATGTGTGAAAATTTGACAAGTGTGTATGTATATATGTCTTCCAGGGTTTATTTATGTAATAGTGTAATTCTTTGTGTTTTCAGTGCGTTGCTTGTTTGAGTGTTTGTGATCCACACTTGTTTCACCCGTGTGAATCACATGGGGGCGTATTGTGACTGTTCCGGTCACAATGTTCCCAAACCCTTATTTGGTTGACTGCAAGAGAAGTCAGGTTAGGGTAATTTGTTCATACCATTTCTTTTCTTGTTCATCATCATCATTTAGGTTGTAGAATTTCATTTTATTTAGTGTATATATATCTTGTGTATCTCGGGGACTCAGTCAGGAATATTTCATTTAATTTGTATGGGAGATGTCAGTATACAAGACAGCGGATTGTGTAGGTAAGCTACAAGATGTTGCAACAGCAGGAAACTCTAGGCCAAATTTAGATTGGGCCGAGAATAACTTCCCTTGTCTTGAAGAAAGCTTTGTGTAAATTGTGTAAGGTTCTGACGTCAGAGAAGAGTTTCGCGCCACGAGTTGTAAGAAATATACATGGGTTCGAGATTATTGGTGTATTTTGTATGGGTTGGAGGGTATCATGACCCTGGCGGAGAAAGACGAAAACATGTGTTTACAAGATGAGAGGTGGGATTTTCGTGTATAGCGGGGCTTCACTTCTATTGTAGCGTCTGATTGGAAAGGTCGCGTTCTCGTAATTTGGCGTAGGCCTATTTGGAGAAACAGTTTTGTTGAAAGCATGGCTTGTGAATGTACTCGAAACGGCTACATATCACAACGATGTTATCTCTGTTAGCACAATTCAAGTTGGGTACGGAAGCACATTCATTTCTCTCGCAGAGATGTGGCTATGTAAACCAGTAAACATCTCTAACCTCAAACCACGTGTGGAAAATCTTAGAAATGCTGGGGAGAACTGATCTATCGAGCATGTCTCGTAGATTATCTGCTAGATCGTCGATGAGTGAGTAACAAACATCTTTATATTCCAACATTCATTTTGGGTCACATGTTTTCGTCATTGCCGAGGAGAGAAGATAGGAAACCATAGTCTGTTCGACGAGAGTCCCCGCCATATGTTTAAAGTTGATATTAATACACATATTTTGAAGGTTATAATTAGTTTTCTTTATAGGGAATTACACCTAATAGTTGAACGCCCAAATGATACCAGTTAGGTTGACCAAATGTGTGTCCAACACTCCACGACCCTGCCATTTCAATTGTGTGGTATATGATGAAGTACTTCCGATCAAAAATAGGAGGATGATTTTGGGAAGTTTTAAATCAGTCGCCCAAGAAGGGCTGGTAAAAAGTTACAATAGGAATTCATAGCACTAACTTTTTTGTTGGTTTCAGCACCTGCAATCAAAAATGACAAATTTTTTATTTGTTACTTAGATGAATTGAATTTTTAAATATTATTTAATCTTGTTCAATCTAGTTACCTATTACTTGATTTACCATTTTGATATTAAAATGGTATCCATTTTCCCCCTGCCAGAAGATCAAAGGATATTGTAACGCATCATAAGTGTTTCAGGTACACGTTTTAAATCATTATTCCGACGATGATTCACAATATCTCTAGATTGTAAATTTTCTCCCACAATGACAACAGCCACTTCGTCAATGGTAGGTGAATTAAACCTCCTTGTGTGTTCACCGGCAGGTGTTTTGTCAGCTCGAATGATAATATTATGGCTGTCAGATGACATCCGATCCAATGCTATTTTGAACATGTTTACTAAATTGTTGTTCTGATGATAAAACATTTGTAATTCTTGGACAATGGTTCTCTTCACTGTTGGATTGTGAGCACAACGCTTATCAACTTCTGCATCTGAATTGCCCATAAAATAAATTTGTAAAAATTGATGATCTGCATCTGGTAGTGGTAACAGCGCCCCCAGTAAGTGATAAATTTGTCCTTGTATCTGTAATTTTTAAAGATTTGTCCAATAATTATTTCCGATATGTATTTTAATACTAACTTGAATATTATAAAAAAATATTATGGTATAATACCTTGAAAGTGGGCATGAAATTGTCCTGTATAATATGTGTAGCGCTAAACGATGTCATCTGGAAACAGCTGTTATATTTCTGAATGTTGGCCAGAAACTAAAGAGCGTAAAGGATCTGGTGGTGGGACCAATTGTGGCAATTTTACTTAACCTCCAGCACAACATAATCCAGTAGTTTCACCACTGTATTTTAACGCCTTACAATATTTACCAATTATTGTCATTTTCCCAATTGTTACCGATTTGTCGGCACAATAATCTATTGCCGGATCATAGTGGAATGCAGCTCGTTCCAGAATCACAGGAGCACTGCGTCTGCGGAATCGCTCAATTTCATTATGTTTGCTCGCTGTTGTTGTGTTTGATGTGCACGGACTCGTTGCATTCTAAGCCTATCTACTTCATTGTCACTCACTAAAGAACGCAATTCTGACATAGCAATACGACTATTTTCTTGATCTGTCTCTCTCAGGTCAACAGTGCGGTTAGCACATGAGGTAGCTCTTCGCACATTTAATTGACTGCGACGACCTAAGTCTAGACCTAAGTCTATGAGAAAAGTTCTCGCGCACTTTGCAGTGAAGTGTCACTATCACAAAAGATCAACAAAAAAAAGAGCACATAACTTGAAATGTCACTATCACAAAGGATCACGGAAGTAAAGACATTTCTAGTTGATTGTCAAATGTCAAATATTATGGTTGCGTTCAGAAATTTAATTTGTGACAAAACTTTAAGATTTATCAATCTACATAAAAATAATCTGAAAGATAGTTAACAACTTTCATATTTATTCACCTTTTAAACCTTCTCTGGACTTCCACAAATAATTCAAGACCAAAATTAGCCAAATCGGGTACAGCTGGCGTTGTAACTTTGTTTGTAGAAGTGCTTTTGGATCCCCAATATTTTTTTCGTTAACCACCTCTAAACTATTGTAAAATTGATTTACTATCTCAAAAAAATCATGGGAGCGTGCTCAACAGCTTACCAAAGTTTCATCGCAATGAAATGAATGGTATATGAACCCATGCGGGACTTGGTTGAAACGATTCCTGTGCTGTCACTCTTTAAAAGAATATACTCGTGCGCTACCAATTGTAAAATGGATTAACTAAATCAGAAATCTTTGCAGTAGTGGAAACAGCATTTCTCCAAATGTCATTGCAATCGCATGAATGGTATATGAACGCATATGGCTTTTTTTTTTTAACGATATGCGCGCCGTTACTCATTTGTTGTATCTACTCGTGCGCTACCTATTGTAAAAAGGATTTACTAAGTCAGAAACCTTTCCTGGAGTGTGCACAACAATACAACCAAAGTTTCGTAGCAATCGGATGAATGGTATATGAACGCATACGGGACTTTGTTTAAGCGATTCGCGTGCCGTCACTCATTTGTTGAATCTACTCGTGCGCTACAACTTTCATATTTATTCACATTTTAAACCTTCTCTGGACTTCCACAAATAATTCAAGACCAAAATTAGCCAAATCGGTCCAGCCGTTCTCGAGTTTTAGCGAGACTAACGAACAGCAATTCATTTTTATATATATAGATTTTACATGTTTTACATATTTATAAGAAATAAATTTGGCAAGAAAACTATATTGCTTACCCTCAATTGTTTTTTCTTTTCTTTTTAAGTATTTCTTTTTAGTGTTAAAAATTTACAGAATGTGACTTACCCTGTTTTTCCCGTGGAGTCTTCAATTCCTTGGGGTTGCCAACTCCCGAGCTCATAAGTTGTGAGACTTTTAGGATGAAGCACTATCCCAGGTGCATTATAAGTGATCGGGGTGGGAAAATGAAAGACACCTTAGGCCTCGGATACCTTGAAAAGATTAAAGGAACATTCTAATCCTGCCGGATTGGGTCTTGCCGAGACAGTGCAGTTTCAACGTATGACACAAGTGCCATCTCAGAAAGTTGCGGAATTTGTGCTCAAACTTAATGACGCAGCTCAAATGTGTGATTTTGGAAATAATTTGGACTCTCGTCTTCAAGACCAGTTCATGTTTGGTCTCACGTCAGACAAAACTAGAGATCGACTATATCAAGAGCCAAATCCTACTTATGATAGAGCGGTGGAGTTGGCTAAACAAATGGAGAAGTGGCAAACACAATCACAACAGATGGCCACGGAACGGGAAATATATCAGGTCAATAAAGTTCAACATGGGCCTGCATACAGTCTTAATCAACAGCTCTGGAGAACAATGTCAGCTGGATATGGGTCAGGCGGAGGTAGTTGTGTCTCCAATAATGGTGGGGCTCGGGGACGAGCCTGGGGTCAAGGCCTTTGGCCAACAGGCTGGAAAACTGAAATTGATGATGATGATGAGTAGGGACTAACCAAAGTCTAATTCTTCAGGTCACCAGTGATCCAAAACGATAATATCTAAAGAAAGCCGAAGTCACCAATATCCACTGCTGCTGCAGGGAACATGTTAAATCCTTTTCCATCCATTGATAGTTAGTAGCTTCTTTTATACCCTAAGTGGATGTTTATTCATCAATACCATGTTTGCTTCCCAGCGTTCTTTCTCTAAGTGGAGGTATTGGATCATGAAGACTCCTGCTGAGATCACCAAGGTACATTTGGAGGATAGTATAGATCAATGTACCGAATTGATTGAGGAATGCCGTACGAAGATGTATGTGATAGCTGCTGTTGTACGAAATTACATGAAGGTAAGAGTAGGAATCTGCCCTTTTACTCTCCAATTAGTTGCTTACAGATCACTGTAGTGGGCGGGCACCACATGCTTCTGCGTAGAGCAAGGATTTTTACAAAATTGCATTTTTTTTTCTGGTAAGCCAGAAACAATGCTTCCTTGGTATCATGAGCCACGGGAGCTCCATTTCACGTGGAATCCAAACCAGAGGATGTGACATTTTATTTTGAAAATCTTGCATGCATTAACTTGAAATGAAACTCGATCCACTTTAGTGAGAGCAAGCAGCTTGACTGCTGCACTGTCTGCACTATCATGACCATAGGATTCTTTTTAAATGAACCACTGTATATTAAACTAAGCTTCATATTTAAGAAAATAACAAAGAAAAAGACCTAAAGTGCAAAAACATTATAACCAGGGCCAAAAGTAGAAAATATTACCTAAAATGCCGTATACCCCTTACTAGGCACAAGATATGTAAATATCAAAGGAGCAATGTTTCAGGTTTGCTGTCTCCCCCACCCCCTGCCAAAACAAATAAAAAACAACACAATAACAGGCAGGTGTGAGAGGGGGGGATAAAGAAAAGTCCAATACACTGCCTTCTTCTAAGTTGGACATTTGTGTCATCTATCCATTCAATAGCTCTTTGTTACTATAGCCAGCGACAAGCTCGTTTCCACCTTCTGGTCTCATCTTGAGGGTGACCAATAACCAGTTCTTCTGTCACTCAAAGCAGTGGGTAGCATGGAGTGGGACTCTTCAACAAGGTTTTCTGTCTTGAAGTGCTTGGGTTTGGGAAGGAGTTCATATCGGATAGACACAAGGAAGTAAACAGAAGGGGTAAAGTAAGAACACACAGAACAAATATGGAAGGAGAAAAGAACTGTTAAGGTTTGTATTGCAGCCTTCGGATATGTCTAAAAATAAGCCTATCAAGGGCAATTTGCATAGCTGTCATCATCATCATTGTTCCCCATGTCTAAATTCTTGAATTAGGTTGTGCAATACTTGTCTCCATCTCTGCCTGTTTCTTCATCATTCCTCTTCCCCCTTGAGCCACCAGCTCACTGGGACATTCTATTGCCTCTCACTTCCTTAGCTTTCGTTAAATTTGCTCTCTTCATCGTTTCCTGGGGTTACCTCTTCATATTTTCCCTCTAACCTCCAATTCTAATATCAACATTGGAATTCTCATTCCACCCTTCCTTTTCATGTGTTGAAATCACTTAAGTCTTGATTGTTTTACTGTCTCTCCTGCACTGCATACACCTGCTGTTACCTGTCTGTTTATTTCTTATTTGGCCCTATTTTAGCTTGGCCAACATAAAGGGCAGTCCCCCCTTGATTCACTAGATCATTGTACATTCTATATCCCATTATTTGAGGTTTTAAAGCGGCAATGAAATGTAACGCTCGTTTAAATGTAACTTAACTGATTTATTTAACACAAAATACATGAACTGTTTAAATGCGTTGTGCCGTGAACAGATCATAAAACGAATTGTTTAAAAGTTAGTTGAGGGCGCTAGTTGCGCCTATCGATCAGGATGGAGGTCGATACCGGCAGGTGCCGAATCTCACCAACACTTCCCCTCGACCAACAGCCGGAGTCATCCTGGTGCATGTGGTCTCAAGCCAAGGCTTTGAGCACATTTCTCGTGCTTGGGCCTTGACAATCCTTTTGTCAATATGTCGGCAGGCATTTCATCCGTTGGAGTGTACTCCACCGAAACCACCTTTTTGGCCACGGCATCTCGGCCGAAATGGTGCCTGATGTCGATGTGCTTCGTCCGTGAATGAAACATAAGATTCGACGTCAGCTTCTGCGCACCTACATTGTCGTTCTTCACTGCGACAACATCTATCGGTTTTCCGAAGTCTTTCAGGAGTTTCCGCATGTGTAGAGCTTCCTTGGTTGCTTCTGTCAAGGCCATGTATTCGGCCTCCGTCGACGACAGGGCCACAGTAGGCTGCTTCCTGGACTCCCAACTCACTGCAGCGCCGCCTAGTGTGAACGCGTATCCGGTGTACGATTTTCGATCAACCAGGCAGTTTCCCCAGTCAGCGGCCACGTACATCACCGCTGGATTTGGAGTACATGAGGCCGAGATCACGTGTGTTAGCGAGGTATCGCAAGACACGTTTTGCAGCCTTCCAGTGCTGCTGTCCATGACAGTCGTTGAACTGAGAGATAGAACTGACTGCATGGGATATGTCCAGCCTCGTTCCCACTGACAGGTACATTAGAGCTCCTATCAACTGTCGGTAGGGGACGCTCTCCGCTTGTACGCCAGAGTTCACGTCTTCCTTCTGCAGCTTCGTACTTGGATCAATGGGAGTGCTCTGCCATTCCGAATCTCTCCAGGACCTCGTCTATGTATCCTTTCTGGCTGAGTTTCATCTGGTTGGCACTCCTCTCGAACTCTAGCCCCAGACAATACCGCACGTCCCCCAAGTCCTTGATCTCGAACTTGGTATTCAGATAGTCTCTCACCACGTCGATCTTCTTGTCGTCTCGAGCCATGATCATCATGTCGTCGACATAGATGATTATATAAATCCTATCTTCGACCGGTCCGATGTGGTACATGCATGGATCTGCATCCGAGCGAGTCGCCTTGAGATTTTTCATCTCTTCCTCGAGACGGTGATACCTAGCGCGTCCTGCCTGTCGCAGTCCGTACAACGCTTTGTTTAGTGAGCACACCATGTCACGATTGGTCAACTTCTCCAGCATCTCATCTGCAGTCTTTCGCACAGTCTCGTCAACCGACTCGTCTTGAACGGTATGGGCAAGAACGTCCACGAAGTGGTCCGGGGCCTCCATGAAGATTTGCTCCTCGACTTCTCCATTCAAGTACGCCGTCTTGACGTCTAGCTGTCGAATCTTTAGATTATCTTGTACAGCTAACGCCACCGCAGTCCTTATTGTGCTCAGCCTTGCGACTGGAGCGAACGTGTCGTGAAACTCTATTCCTGGTCTCTGCGTGAAACCCCTCGCTACCACGCGCGCCTTCCGCTTGCTGGTAGTGCCGTCAGGGTTAAACTTATTCCGGAGAACGAATCTGCTTCCTATCACACGTTGCCCCTTGGGACGGTCGACCAGCTTCCACGTATTGTTCCGATCCACTCAGGTGAGTCCTCTCCGGAGATAGCCTGGATCACTGGGATTTCAGCGACGTTAGCCCCCCTGGTCGATCACCGTAGTCCTTGCGGGGTCGCCCAGATTTTCCAGTTCTAATCAAACGAGGCTCGTCCGCCTCTTCTCCTAGATGATGCCGCTTGTTGTTCATCGGATTGGATCTCCGGTTCAACGAAGTAATCGTCGGCAGGAAAGCCTATGAAGCCATCGGGGTATTCCCATTCAGCAACATCAGGTTGGTTTTCTGCCGGAACTTCGTCTCTCGACACCAGTTCGAACTCCAGTTCATGGATCGGATCCTCTGGTTCAATGCGTACTTTGTCCGGAGAGTCACGCGGGAACAGATCATCGACTGATTTCTTAGGCGCGGTCATCTCCTCACGAAAAACAACGTCTCGTGATCTCGATCTTCTTCGTTTCAGGAATCCAGATACAGTAAGCCTTCGACTGCTCTGAATATCCTACAAAAATTCCCTCTTTTGAGTGAGGGCTAAACTTCCCCTTGTTTGGGGTCTTGTCCAGGCAGAACACCTTGCTCCCAAAGTCCTTGAAATAGTGTGCAGTCGGAGTTCTGTCGAACCAGCGCTCAAATGGAGTCTTCCCGTTTAGCTTTTTGGTTGGACATCGGTTCCTCAGATAATTTGCGGTGTTGATCGCCTCCGCCCAGAATGTCATCGGTAGGCCAGATTGCAGGAGTAAACATCGTGCTGCCTCTTCAAGAGTCCGATTTTTCCTCTCGGCCACACCATTTTCTTCAGGCGTATATGGTGTTGTGAGACGGCGCTCGATCCCCTCAGATTTCAAGAACTCGTCAAATTCCCTGTTGACATATTCACGGCCATTGTCGGACTGTACGCACTTTATTTTCAGACCGTGCTGCTTCTCGACGAAAGCCTTGTACTCTCGTAACATTTGCAACGCCTCGCACTTCGTCTTCATAAACCGTACCTCTGTCCATCTCGAATAGTCGTCCGTAAATGTGATCATGTACTTGGATCCACCGTTCGACACAACACCCACAGGGCCACAAACGTCTGTGTGAACAATATCGAGCTTACTGGTCACACGATTTGACCCTTTTGGGAAAGGTATTCGAGTCATTTTACATTTCGTGCAAATGTTACACGTTAAATCTCCACACCTCCCTTTTAGTTGCCACCTCGAATGGATCCGGTCTTCACTGCCGTATCTAGATCACGAAAGTTGACGTGACCCATCCTTCGATGCCACAGCTGCGCCACATTCTCGTCGCGCTTGTCTTCTGACACTGCATTTCGACATTTTTCCAGTGGGGTGCCCTGTACATAGTACAGATTGTCCTTGCGCTGTGCAATTAACCTCGTCAGTCCATTCTGGTCAAAAACTTCCGCCTTCTCTTTGCCAAAAACAACCGAGAAACCACGGTCTGTCATCTTCGAGACTGATAAGAGATTAGTGCGGATCTCAGGAACGTGCAAAATCTCATTGAGAGTAACGTTGCAAGTTTTACCGTCTACAAAAAGATGGTATATTGGTTTTCACGGCCGGTGAATTAAAACTCAGCAATTCTTCTAGGTTTGTGCCGTGTCTTGTGTGGGGTTTCGCCTAGGACACCAAGCTAGGCTCATCGGCGGGCTCTTGGTGTCCCCGCCCGGACCCCCACAGGAGTGACGAACTGCGCGCCACCTCCCTTTATATAAGGTGCAACTGCACCACTTGACTACGAGAACTAAAAGCTCAAGCAGCCTTAACCTCCCTATGAAGGCGGGGACACCAAGAGCCCGCCGATGAGCCTAGCTTGGTGTCCTAGGCGAAACCCCACACAAGACACGGCACAAACCTAGAAGAATTGCTGAGTTTTACCGTCTACACTTGTTGCAATTTTTGCAGTTCGTCGGGCCTTTATCTCTACGGTTGCGCTGCTCGCTAACTTCAGCTTGCCAGTCTCGCCCTTGTCCATCTCTGTAAACACAGTCGCATCACCGCACAGATGAGACGTGCACCCACTGTCGAGACACCACAGGTTTTCGACGCTGCTCGTCGCGATCTGGCACGTATCAGGTTCCTCAACTGATAAGAGTGACGCGTCCGACAGCTGATTTTTGTTGACCTTAACATTGCAGTCCACTGCCTTATGTCCCTTGATTCCGCACTTCGAGCATTTGAACGGAAACGATTTCTCCTTGTCACTCTTACCACCGGAGTAGCCGTGGTTTTTGTTTTGAGGCTTCGACTGTGGTTTCCTTGAAGGACCTTTCTTCTTCACGTACATGGCGCCTTGATTTTCCATCGGTGTTGACGAGGCAACTCTGGCATTGTGTTCTTCGATTATCTTCGTACGTAGATTCTCAGGCTTCGGTAGATCGTCCCGGCTCTCGATGGCAATTCTGAAATTTTCAAAACTTGCCGGCAAACTGTACAGCATCATGGTGGTAAGTTGGTCTGGGTTAATAACTACGTCCATGTCAGCCAACTTGTCGACACAGTCAAAGTAGTTGTTGAGGTGCTCACGGATGTCGCCACCTTCAGTCATCTTTTGCAAGGTTAGACTCTTCAACAACGTGGCCTTGTGAGCCGGCCCCTTCGACTGAAACGTATCCTCAAGTTTCTGCCATATCTCGCTTGATGACCTGCAGTTCTTCACCAACTTGAGTTGGCTTGGTCCGATGGATAGGATTAGGTCTGACATAGCCTTTTCATCCCTAGTCGTCCACTCGGTCACTTGGGCTGCATTGTCCTCACCCGGCTCGGGTTTGACGATCTTGCGTTTGACATAACCCCACGCGTCATTCTTTATCAGAATGGCACGCATTTGCATTTTCCAGGTATCGTAATTATCGTGCCCTAAGGCCTCGATGCGCACTACACCGTTTGAATTCATTGTCTCACTTCAATCGTGCCGCGTGTCAATGTCCGGAACACTCACGATTGTTCACAATAAATTTGCTGTGCCGCATGTTATTGTTTGAAACACTCACAACCGGCCATACACTTTACGTCGCGTGCTATTGTCCGGAACACTCGCAAATAGGCCAACGGAATTTTGTTTCGTGCGCGTTTGTACACAACTCGCACGTTAAGCACGTTTTCTTGCGTCACGTGTTATAGTCCAAAACACTCGCAATAAGCCAAAATTCGCGTCGCGTGTTATTGTCCAAACACTCGCGATTGGCTTTTTCACTGTTCACTCACGATCAAGCACACAATATTCGAGAAGACTGCGTTTGTTCCTTCTCGCTTTGTCGATGTCCAGAAGTTTCTCGAGTGAGCAAGATGTCTGTCGATTCAATGCGTTCTTCTCTTTGTGTGTCCGCTTGATCCCGCTGTTTCCAGTTTTCAGTTAATTTAAATCTGAGCCAATCGTTCTGGGTCCATAACCTATTAGAGGTTTTAAAGCGGCAATGAAATGTAACGCTCGTTTAAATGTAACTTAACTGATTTATTTAACACAAAATACATGAACTGTTTAAATGCGTTGTGCCGTGAACAGATCATAAAACGAACTGTTTAAAAGTTAGTTGAGGGCGCTAGTTGCGCCTATCGATCAGGATGGAGGTCGATACCGGCGGGTGCCGAATCTCACCAACACCCAGAAATAAATACTTCTTATTAGGAACTTCATGTCACTCACCCGAATTTACTTTTCTCTGCTTCCATACCTAATGTATGGAAGCTGTATCATTGGTAACATGTGCAAGAATTTACTCTAGTAGACAAGATATACAAAGACGAACAAAGGAAATTTCGAGTGACTGGATATTTTATGCATAGAATATGATTTCATTCTTCTTCATTTCCCAGTTCCAGTGATCTGGGTCGGGACGTGAATCAAGGACATCCATCCGAGGCCTCGACTCACACACTATAATATTTAGGCTATTTGTACGATGGGTTCGCCTACCCAAAGGTAGACAAGGGCCAATTAAGGCGAGAAATTGAAAGACTCCCTAGGCCTCAGGTACCCTAATACCGTCGGGGTCGGAAGAGAACAAGTGTTGGCCACGGTAGGCCGACAGGAAAGATAACTGAAAGGAGCCCGGCATAATTAAGTGGAAGCAATGCCAGACTCAGCTGGGGTCCCGTGGTCGCCAAACCATTTCCCACACGTTGTGAGCCCCTGGGAGTATGATTTCATTGGTTTCAATAATTTAAAGAAAGCAAAGATATTAAATCCGCATGATGCAATTGAAAATGAGTGAAATGGTGTCGCAGAAGCATTTCTCTTGATTATGGTAACTATGAAAAGTCATGTGAGATTTCATTAATATTCTTCAGAAAGGCTTTTCGGGTAAAATGTTTCTTGATAAGTTATCTTCTTACGTTTCACCAACAAGTGCAGTTGGCATTATCAAAGTTTTGTTCTGAATAGCTTGAAGTGGCGCTGTCTGAGATTTACTGTATGTCGGCTATTGGAATGTTCTCGAAAAAATACGAAACTCGGACAGTTTCTGGTAGTTTCTGGTTGACCTATTGTTTTCGTTTCCATGTGGCAATGTTATTACCCATACTTTTATGTGATGGGTTGGTTACTGTGGGATTCTCTGCCCCTATACATGGCTGTGGAGGGGAATGGAATGTGATGTCATTCACATTCAAGGGCTGGCTAACAAATAGCCGCCAGATATTGTTCATAGAGAGTATCACCATTTTTCTATTGAAATTTTGAGAATGTTTATAAATTTCAATTAATTCTCTATACAATCTGGCGTGGTAGTTTGATGTGCTAGGCAGTGTCTTCAAAACGAATAACGTGATCCCTTTCCCAAGCATGTACTGCTAGGACCTAATAACCCGAAAAGCCGTTCTGAAGAAGACTCAACTGGTCGTGAATGCCTACACCGGTATATTCATTGATATTATTTGTATTTATTTTTAAATCCGAAGTCGTCGGACTTTTTAAGAGCGTTAAAATCCTTCAGTATGCCTTCCTTCGGAGGGGAAGTAAAGCCGGTGGGCCCATGTCATAGATTTATGTCATGTAAAAGAACCTACCACTACAGTTGATAGTGTGTAGCTAAATTTGTAGGTTATTTGGTTAGAAATGCTCTATCAAGTTCCAACGTTCGCCGCTAGGTGTCAGTGACAGTAGCATCCCTGGTAGCCAAAGATGGAACTACTTGAAATTGAACTTGATGGAGAGCCTTCGGGCATTCAATTAAACATACCCTGCTATGGCCATTGGCTGCAATTCAAATATAATATTATTTTTATGTGCCATTCTCATTTCTCCTTCATATGCATTATCGTGTTGGAAGCCATTTTTCAGTGTTACCTTAGTAATCAAAATTAATGCTTTTCAGTCAATTAACACAATTCTATCCAATTGTAATGGGTGTTTCTCTAAACCTGAAAAAAAAAATACATGAGATTAATAAAAAAAATACTTGGATGACCAGTTTCGATCGTCAAGCGATCATCATCAGATACTTTACTCTTAGGCTGTTAAATCTATGCCTACAAGTACTGTATGTGCTGTATCTATGTCTACAGGTGTACCATCACCCACAAACTTGTAGACATAGATTTAATGAAATTTTTTCCCACAACGGCAAACCTTAACGTGCCATTTCACTCGCAATGTGATCCAACACTCAAATGTTAAACTGACAATTGTGACATGAGGACAAAAGCAGGTGGTTGAGCTCAGCAACAATTCTTAGCTGTTTATACGCAATCTGTCTTGGACTTTGTTATGAAGAATAGAGGCACTATTTAATCTTCGTTGTTTCTGTAAACTGATGTGCTGTATCACTTAAGCGTACTGAAACAACCTTGTTTGGTACATTCGTTTTTGTTTTTCAGTATTTGTCTCAATTAAATGGCTGTTGCCCATATCAGGCGTCTCTCTTAAGTGGCTTCTCCTGTACAATATAGCTCAAGTTATCATGCAGATCGTATACATACTAAGGTATACTGGGATGGTTACAATAATGATTCCAAGTACCTAACAAGTCGTTCCTTGAAGAACTAAAGCCTATTTTCATATATCCCACTTATGTTAATTACCTCTATCAACACAAAATTGCAGTTGCATTTTTATAAATTCAGGTCTTAGAGTAATGTACTATTACATGAAAATTATTGTGTAGGTGTAGTATTCAAACTTCAATTGCATGATTAGGGCACAAAAAATAAAAGTAAGATTTTAACATTTCGCACAGCTGCCAGCTTGCGGTTATGAAAACAATTGAAATAAATTAGATGCCAGTAGATTAAAACTTGTATACGCATGTACAGTATTAAGTTTCACTGCACTTGGATGGTTAAATTGCGAGAAACGTTCATTTAAATATTTATATTTCACGTCGCCGCCATGTTGAATTTGTGCTCACCAGGTTATTGAAAGTCCCATAGCCTCCATGAACATTTTAAAAAATCCGTTTGATTGCTGTAATAGATTTGTAGATATTGAGAACCATCTAAATATTTCGGATTGTCGCCATGTTGGATTGTGATAATATGTAGTCTATAGGTCATAGAGTTATGTACCATTAAATTAAAATTGTTGCATAGGTTCATTATTCAAACTTTCACTTCGATCGCATGATTACAACACAAGAAATAAAAACTTAATTTTAAAATTGAATATCACAATTGAATTAAATTATATGCCAGTACATTACAATGTGTATAAACATTTGCTATACCATATTTCACTGAGCTCACATGGTTAAATTGCCAGAAAAGTCTATTAAAATGTTTCAATTTCGCTTGGCTGCCATGTTCGTTTTGTACTTTACAGGTTTTTGAAAGTTACTTAGAATAACTTGTAGTAGTGCCCTTTATCACCGTACAAAATTTCAGGGTGATATCGGTAATAGTTTCGGTCATATAGAATGCCAGTGAAATATTTCGCACAGCCGCCATGTTGGATTGGTGAGACGTAATAAAATTTGAAGGGCATGGTCGGGGTCAGCCGAAATGGTGCTATGATCTTATCGAGTTTCATTGAAATTGGTCCAGCCGTTTAGAAGTTATTAGGAGGGTGGACACACATACACAAACACTCACACACACATGGACAAAAGGTGATCTCATAAGCCTATTTTTTCATAAATGAAAATAGGCTTTTGATGATGATGATGATGTAACATTTTTTATAATTTTAAGTTTCTAATTCCCTATAATTTTTCTTTGATTTCTGATTTTTTTGTTGATGTACGAGTAAAGATACAAGGAGAAATAATCAGTTACAGAACTTTTACTTGCATATTTTATGATATTTTAATGCACAAACTTCTGCAGTATATTCATTCTTCTTTTTTTTTTTGACCACATAGGATCACTTTAGTCAGTTCATTATGTAGTCTTCTTCTTTGGCACTGTTCGGGCTTTGCGGTCCCCCCAATACTTTTCCATATGCTCCGATCTTCTAGCTCTATCTTGGATTGAAAATATTCGGTTTGTGATATTCTTGATTTTGATTTTTAATTTATTCTTATCTACAGTGTCCTCTGGTGTATGGCCAATTTCCTTCAAATCCTCTCTGATTTCGCTAATCCACCTGCATCCCGTTGTGGAATTTTTTGACTTGAAATTGTACTGTACCAGTTGTTTCAGAAGTCTCGAATCCTGCATTCTCATTATGTGTCCAAAGAATCTGTCTCCTCTACATGGTGTCAGTAAAGGGTTCCAATTATTCTTTGTACACGACTTTGTGTATCCGCCACTGTCCGTCTTTCTGATTTTTTTTGTTGATGTACGAGTAAAGATACAAGGAGAAATAATTTCAACTCTGAGATTTGCTGATGACATCTTCATCTTAGCCGACACACCAAAGGATTTGAATGAGTTTTTAAATGGTATGGATTCTGTCTTGAGAAGAAATTCACGATGAAAATTAATAAATGTAAAACAAAAATATAGGAATGCAGCCAAAATAAATCAGAAACCCCTATGAACGTCAAATTGGCGGGTGAAAAGCTAAAGAATGTAGGAGACTTCTGTTACTTAGGAAGCAAAATAACCAGTGATGGACAAAGCTAAGAGGATATAAAAAGTAGGTTAGCACAGCCAAGGAAAGCATTTCTACAGAATAGGAATCTGTTGACATCGAATATAGATTTAGGTATTAGGAAGTCAGCTTAGGCTTTCACGGCCAGCGTTCATAATTAAGTACAAGTTTTTCAGGCTTGTAGGCCGTGGTACAGACAGGATATCTCCCAACGTTTCACCGGAAACTGCGTCTGGCATTATCAAGGGTTCTGCTCCTTTCATTGGTCAGCCCGAAAAACTTGTACTTAATTATCAGGTAGTCATTTCTGAAAGCCTTTGTTTGGAGTGTGGCACTCTATGGAAGTGAAACTTGGACTGTTGGAACAGCAGAAAAGAAGAGAATTGAAGCATTTGAAATGTGGTGTTAGAGGAGAATGATGAAGATCAGATGGGTAGACAGGGTTACAAATGAAGAGGTATTAAGATGATTGGGAGAGGAGAGATATTTGTGGCAACTGCTAATGAAGAGAAGAGATAGGTTGGTAGGACTTACATTAAGATAACCAAGAATAGCAAACATAGTTATGGAAGGAAGGGTCGAGGATAAGAACTGTAGGGGTGGACCAAGGTTAGAATATGTTAAACATATTGCCTCGGATGTAGGGTGTGGTAGCTGTGTGGTAGAGATGAAACGATTAACTCAAGACAGGGAAGCATGAAAAGCTGCATCAAACCAGTCAAAAGACTGAAGATTCAAACAACAACAGGTTCTTCCAATTCTTCTTTCGATCCTCTGTAGTTTGTCAGGTTTTGATTGTCTGTTCAGGTAGAAGAGTGTTTCTGCTGCTTAAGTGGCTTCCGGTTATTCATTATATTCATTAGTGTATACTGTATGTATAATATGCCCAACTAAGATTGACCACTTGGGCTCTTCTCCTATAGAGCTTCCCAGCTCAGGATTTGCGGGATCCAGACCTTACATCAGTGACTGATGGTGGTGATTGCTGTTTTACAGAGTGCAATATTGAGCCTTTTTGCCCCTATGACTAGGATGGTCATGAGAATGATTACTACTAATTACTTTCCCGGCCTCTTCTACTTCAACCTGTCCATATACAACTTGTCATGAGAACATCATCCACTGTCCATCCTGTGGTTGCTAGTGTAACGTGTTTTTCGAGGGGTTTTTATGCAACTGGCATAAGTCAGTAGGAAGCCATTCTATATTTATTTACGCGGCAAATTGTTCAGCCAAGAGAATTTTTCATGTTAATTTATTATTATTATTAATTTATTATAATTATTATTAAGATATTTTCGGAGCATTTTATAAAAATTATAAGCATACAGATAGGTTTTCTATGTCTTAGAAAACGCTATCAAGCAAATTATTACGAACGACGATATCATAGAAAATTATCTGATTACGGAATTTTACGGAGTTTTGTCAGTTAGGGTATTTGAGAGACGTGACTCACTGGGAATTCAAATACAAGCTTAATCCTGTCGGGAAGTATTACGCAAGCGGGCTCGCATCGTCCAGGAAAGGCGAATTGTTGAAACGGAACCCTCCCGCCGAGTGTAATGACCCAGAGGAGGGGAAGATCGCGTGGTGGGTCAGCCAACCAGTAGAGGACCACGCAAGCTGAAGCCGGCTGAAGAGTGGGGGAGACGACGTGTGCATATATCGTTCAGCGCGCCGTCGAACGAGGACAATCTGTGAAATACTTGAGGAGTATGGGTGCGCGTGCGTGTCGCTCCGATGTTCAGTGGAGTTAGAAACTATCTGTGTAGAACTTGCCGAGTACGGTTGCAAGTGCGTGTCGCTCCGATGTTCCGTGGAGTGGAAGACTAACTTTGGTAAAACTTAACCAGTGTGGTTATACGAGTGTTTGGGTCCGATGTACGGACCATAGAATTATCTAATCTACCAGAATATCATCAAATTTCGACGGAGATGACGACGTCCAGGAGACTGTGGGAAGCACACAGCATCATCAAGTACGAGGGAAATGCTTTGGCAATTTCCAGTGGTAAGCGCAAATGACGCAGAAATACGCAATCTCTCATTTCTCGTTGTTTTACATTTCATATTTCAGTAACTTCATAGCTTGGAAATAAGAGTAAAATCAATTTATCAAACTCCGTTTTCACGTAATTTTCTATCGGTAATATTAAAATCGCAACGCTCCAATTTAAATTTTATACTTATTATTATTAATTTTGCTATACTTGTTTTATATAATAAATTCATTTCTTTTACAATGCAATCTTTGCTTTCAGTAGGTAGCATTAGATATAGACCAATTCCTTCTCCTGATACAATTGTTTGTTGGGTTAATGATCAAATCATACCACGATCTGAGTGAATAGAGTCTTGAAGGTGTTCTGCCAGAGCTAGCCGTTGTTAAATACAAATTTAGATTTCAGCATTGCATTGAGGTCTTGGCGCCCATTAAAACAACATAGCTTAGGCAAAGGTAAACAGTTACAATTATCACCCAACAGTTAGGGGCAGCGAAACCATTACATTTGTACGCTCAACGTGGAGCAAAGTAAATACCGTTTCACTTGTCATCCCAGCCTAAGGAAATCCATTACATTTGTCGCCGACAACTTGGGGCAGAAAACCTAATAACATTTGTGGAAGGAGAAGGGTATATATTTCTGTGCCTGTATTTTGGGGGTTATTTGTCTGTATCAGTGTATATCATTATGGGGGATGAGAAAGAAAGACAGATGAGGTTACGTAGTGGTCATCAACGGGAGAGTGATGATACGAGCAGTATGTCGAGTGATGGTAGTACCGGGGTAGCGGAGGTAAATCCCGATACTGAAACAGGGAGTGTAGGCGGCCAACCAGAATTAAAGACTTTACTTCTCGAGTTCATGTATCAGAACAAAGTTAGTAGTGATGCCTTAAATGCAAAGTTAGAACAGAATAATGCAAAACTGGAACAAAACAACGCTAAATTAGAACAAAACAGTAGGGAAAATAGAGAGAGTAATGAAACTTTAAATGCCAGATTAGAACAAAACAGTAAGGAAAATAGAGAGAGTAATGAAACTTTAAACGCCAGATTAGAACAAAACAGTAAGGAAAATAGAGAGAGTACTGAAACTTTAAATGCTAAATTAGAACAAAACAGTAGGGAAATGAGTGACAAATTCGAACTGATTAGAGGTGAGATCAGGGGGGTGATGGAAGAAAAGGCTAAAGAGATTATTGCAGATGTAGACAGAAAATTAGGAAATGTACAGGAGGAGTTGGAAATTAGAATCAGTACACAGGCTGAAAATTTAAAAGAACTAGTGCAACTGGAAACACAGCAGGCCAAAAAGCAATTGGGGGGAGAAATTGACAAAATTCAGGTAGCTACTAAAGAGGTTAAGGAACAGCTGGGGGGTAGAATTGAGAAAGTCCACTCACAAATAGTTGCAGAAGTAAATGATTTAAGAGAGAGTAATAGAGAGAGCATTAGCAAGATTGAGGAGAAACAAGCAAAGCTATATGATAAAGTAGAAGAATCAGAAGGAAACATTAAATTAACAGTAAACAGTATTGAGAGGAAGGCTGAGGAGAAAATCGCAGAATTAGAATTAAAATTAAAAGCTAGGATCAGGCAAGAAAATAGTCAGAATAGGCCAGTTTTTGTGAATAGCACACACAGGGAGGTAGAACTGGGTAAGTTCAGCAATCGACAGGGGTGCCCAATGGAGTTCATGAACACTATAGAAAATAAATTCGGGGAGAGGTTGGAAAATGGTAGTATTGAGTGGTGCCAGGTAGTTGAAATTTTAGAACAAGTGTTTGAGGGGGAAACGAGGAATTGGTTTGCTGTCTACAGAGACAAGTTTACTGATATCAATGATTTTAAAATGAAATTCTGTGAAAAGTTCTGGAATGAGGTTATTCAGTCGCAGCATCGTGAGGGAGTAGTGTGTGGTAAATATAACCCTAAAGGAAGCTCCACCATGACCGAATACTTTTTAGGGCAGGTATTAGTGTGTAAATATCTGGATGGCTTGAAGGAGGAAAGTGATGTGGTGAGGTTGCTACTTAGGCACTTTCCCTATAGGATCAAGGAGGCTGCTTGTATCCAGAATGTAAAGACAATATCACAAGTAGAAAATTTGTTAAGCACATTTGATGCACTAGGGAGAGGGGGTTATGAGGACAATTTCAATCGGAACCAGGGTAATAATAATAATAGGCCTAATGAAGCCAGGCATCAAGAAGTTCAAGGGAACGGTGGCGAAGGGGCCAATGCTCAAAATAGAAATAATAATAATCAGCTAAATCAGAACAGAGGAAATGGCTATGGTAATCAGTATCAAGGGAGGAACAATGATTTCAGGGGAAATCAAGGGAGGAACAATGATTACAGGGGAAATCAAGGGAGAAACAATGATTTCAGGGGAAATCAAGGGAGAAATTATAATGACAATAATTACAACCAGAATAGGGGTCAAGGAAGAGGACAGCCTAGTGGTAGTAATATACAGCCAAACAATGACAACACAGCCCAGAACAACCAGACCAGTTTAGTAGTTAGTAGTACTACGGCCAGCTGTAGCGGTTCTTTAAACGCGAACCAGGCTGCGAAGTAAGGTCAGAATCTCAGTCTGTAGCATGCCCTGTCCATACAATTATACAGGAACCCTATGACCTAAATGTAAGAAATGAATTATTACATGAACTAAATGATGAAGGTATTATTCAGGAAGTGGTTAGTAAGAGCCCCATAGTTAAATTTAACGTGTCCGAGGCGTACACAGATGTTTTAATTGATAGTGGTTGTATGAAGAGTTGCATAAGTAGTGCATTTTATGATAAAATGAAAGGAACTGGAGTAAATTTTGAGGAGATGCCAATTAAAAGCACTTTTGTTATCACAGCTGTTGGGAAGAGGTCTAAAGTAATTTCTAAGCAAGTTTTAGTAGACATTAAAATTAATAATCATGTAGAGAAGCAGATTTGCCTTGTAATTCCAAATTTAGTATTCAGTGTTATCTTGGGTTCAGAGTGGCTAAGTAGAGTGTCTGGTAACTTATGTTATGATGTAGGGAGTTGGAAATTTAAATGGGGAAATTCTGAAGTAGAAGTAGCGTTCAATTACCATATTCAGAGGAGTAGTATTGTAGGTGTGATTTGTACTTTAAATGAGATATCGCCAGCCGTAGAGCGGGGTTCTCCATGTTTTGTGGGCAGTGTGATTACGAACGGAAGTCTAGAGGACTCGTTACGTGAGGCTGCATTTCAGGGAAATATAGAGGATGAACAGTGTGTTCGGCTCTATGATGTGTTATTGTGTAATAGGAGAGTTTTTGAGGATCGCATTGGTATGGCCAATTGCTATACACATTCATTGAACGTTATTGATAGGTCAGTATTCACAGGACATAGATATCCTGTACCTTTCGCTTATCAGAGTGCAGTTGAGGCACAAATTAACCAGATGCTTGAAGATGGGATTATTGAGCACTCTAACAGTCCATATGTTAATTCTTTGATCACGGTACCCAAGACCGACGGCACTGTTCGTATTTGTTTAGACGCTCGTTTGGTTAACAGTAGAATTAGTTCAGATCAGCTGAAATCTATGTCAATAGAGGAATTAATGCAAACATTTGAGGGGAAGAAGTATTTCACTTGTGTAGATTAGAGTTCCAGTTTTTGGCAAGTGCCACTTATGTACGAAGATAGACCATTTACAGCTTTTAGTCATAAATATAACCTTTATCAATTTTGTAGAACACCTTATGGGTTAAAGAGTAGTTCAGCAGCTTTAATTAGGGCTTTAAATATCGCATTAGGGGATGACACAGGAGAGTTTGTAACCATTTACATTGATGATATGGTAATTAGTTCACGCAGTTTTGAGGAGCATCTATGTCATTTAAGTATAGTTTTTCAGAAGTTAGATCAGGCAGGGTTCACTTTGAAGCTGTCTAAGTCGTCATTCTGTCAGTCAGAAGTGACATTTTTAGGTCATAGAGTGTCGAGTAGAGGTGTGACACCATAGGAAGGTAGGGTTAGTATGTGTGGACAGTAGCAACAGGGCATCGTTACATATACTGAGAAATAGGTAGGTAGAGCAACGTAAGGACGTTCATTTAAGGGAGCAACTTGCAAGGTTGGAAGCAGGTGACGCAGAAACATTTATAGTTTCCAAACGTATTGGGAAAACAGCATATGTGCTGGAGAATAGTGAGGGAAACAGATTATACGGAACGTATAATATACATAGTCTACGAAAATATGTGTCAGAAAGTGAGTGTGTTTAGCTGGCGAGCCAGCCTATCAAATGAGTAAGTGTGGTATTTGGTGCGTGGGAGGAGTTGGTCTTCCAGGCAGGCGTATCAGAAGTCACACAGGGGGGTAGTATGTAAGTAAATGAGAGTTTTTAAGGTACAGGGAAATATGACGGGATTGTCGGATGCTCTTGAGCACTAAAATGTCTCGATACACCAAGGCCAGAATTTGGTAGCGCTGGTGAATTCCCATTTGCCTCCAAGAGATGGGTGAGCGCTTGAACAGGGTATTTTTGCTTAAGGCGTCCACGAGGCAAAAGATGGGCCAACAGAATGCGAGACAGTCCTTCATGAAACTCATACATATCAGCACACGTGATTTCTGTTTACGGCCTCGCCATGTAAGATTTGTAAGTGTGTAATTTAAGGTAATTTGTACAATGGTATTATTTCTGTGTTGAGAACTAGTATTAAGTAGAATATGGTCTACGGGAACTTAACAAGACAGGATTACGGCACAGAAATATTTGGTGTTATATGTAATGCACATTTACTGTTTTTTTTTTCAGAAGTCAATATTAATTTATCTACTTCAAAGAGAGATTAAGTATTATGGTCACGAGGCGCTGCCACAATAGTGTGATCGTGTGCTCAGTGATAAGTGAGATTAAATTTCACCATAAGGAAGGGACCTCCAGTGAAATTAGGAAGTTCTTTGGAGATATAAATATATCAGAACACCTTCAATGCGTGTGATATGACATCATAAATACATAGTGCTCACACATTAATTATGTCTATTTCTCCAACAGAGAAATTTTAGAGGCGGAAATATCCGTGGAACACTATTCTATATGTAAAACATTGGACTGGTTGCAAAGTGCAATCCATAGTGACAACAAACTTTGACGCAAAGTGCGTGAAGAAAAATTATGAGTGTATATATCTGTAATTTTAGGGTGATTTCATTGATGTAATATGTATTTTGGATGGGGTTTATTAACGTGTCTGGGATAATCGGATAATGGTCGTCACGGTAAATCATCCGATGATCCGAGGCGAATATGTAACGTGTTTTTCGAGGGGTTTTTATGCAACTGGCATAAGTCAGTAGGAAGCCATTCTATATTTATTTACGCGGCAAACTGTTCAGCCAAGAGAATTTTTCATGTTAATTTATTATTATTATTAATTTATTATAATTATTATTAAGATATTTTCGGAGCATTTTATAAAAATTATAAGCATACAGATAGGTTTTCTATGTCTTAGAAAACGCTATCAAGCAAATTATTACGAACGACGATATCATAGAAAATTATCTGATTACGGAATTTTACGGAGTTTTGTCAGTTAGGGTATTTGAGAGACGTGACTCACTGGGAATTCAAATACAAGCTTAATCCTGTCGGGAAGTATTACGCAAGCGGGCTCGCATCGTCCAGGAAAGACGAATTGTTGAAACGGAACCCTCCCGCCGAGTGTAATGACCCAGAGGAGGGGAAGATCGCGTGGTGGGTCAGCCAATCAGTAGAGGACCACGCAAGCTGAAGCCGGCTGAAGAGTGGGGGAGCCGACGTGTGCATATATCGTTCAGCGCGCCGTCGAACGAGGACAATCTGTGAAATACTTGAGGAGTATGGGTGCGCGTGCGTGTCGCTCCGATGTTCAGTGGAGTTAGAAACTATCTGTGTAGAACTTGCCGAGTACGGTTGCAAGTGCGTGTCGCTCCGATGTTCCGTGGAGTGGAAGACTAACTTTGGTAAAACCTAACCAGTGTGGTTATACGAGTGTTTGGGTCCGATGTACGGACCATAGAATTATCTAATCTACCAGAATATCATCAAATTTCGATGGAGATGACGACGTCCAGGAGACTGTGGGAAGCACACAGCATCATCAAGTACGAGGGAAATGCTTTGGCAATTTCCAGTGGTAAGCGCAAATGACGCAGAAATACGCAATCTCTCATTTCTCGTTGTTTTACATTTCATATTTCAGTAACTTCATAGCTTGGAAATAAGAGTAAAATCAATTTATCAAACTCCGTTTTCACGTAATTTTCTATCGGTAATATTAAAATCGCAACGCTCCAATTTAAATTTTATACTTATTATTATTAATTTTGCTATACTTGTTTTATATAATAAATTCATTTCTTTTACAATGCAATCTTTGCTTTCAGTAGGTAGCATTAGATATAGACCAATTCCTTCTCCTGATACAATTGTTTGTTGGGTTAATGATCAAATCATACCACGATCTGAGTGAATAGAGTCTTGAAGGTGTTCTGCCAGAGCTAGACGTTGTTAAATACAAATTTAGATTTCAGCATTGCATTGAGGTCTTGGCGCCCATTAAAACAACATAGCTTAGGCAAAGGTAAACAGTTACATTTCTCACTCAACGGGAGGGCAAAGGAAACCATTACACTAGATCAACTTTGATCATGTCCATCCATCGGGTTCTAGGTCTTCCTTCAAGTCTTTTTCCATTCACCTGTTTTTCCAAATTTATTCTGGCTGATCTTGTAGACTCCATCCTCATCACATGCCCTCACTACCGTAGTCTAGATATGCTGACTCGGTCTAATAGGGATGTCTTTATTCCAGCTTGTTTCTCAGTTTTGTTGCCTCATTAGGCTGAGTGTACCCCGTTACAGCCCTCAGACCAGACTTAAATTTCTTGGCAAAGCTGTAAATCGAACCCGGACCTCCGGGCCGACAGCCAAGCATACTAACCACCACAAGGTGGTCTAAAACGCACCAGCCTGGACAGTATGAGATATGGGTTTGAATCCTGTCTGTGGTCACATTTTTAAGTCTCACTTTCTTTTCAAACAAGAAATGAAATGAAAACAGTCTATGAAAATTATATAAACTGTGTACTTTGACCGGAGGCTGTAAAAATTCCCTCTGAATACTGTATGTGGCTTAGATAGCCTACTATTTTAATCATATACCGTATATACCCGAATGTAAGACGACCCCGAATATAAGACGAGGCCTAGTTATCAACTGCCTCTTAAAGATTTTTTTCCAAAAAAATACTCGCTAACTTATAACTTGCACAATATATGCCCTCAAGGTCGTGCTTTCATTTTTATAACGTCTCGTGTTATCGGAAATCCCTCTGCCTGCTTTTCCAAGACACACTCTATAATTTCTTTGTTCAAGAACGGGAGACGTTATTAAATTAAGATACGTTGACCACTCAATTACTGCTCGTAAAACTGACTGGTTGTTCTTGTAAAGATAGTTTTAAAACATATTTCCGTATGCTTTCGAACATATAATTTATCCGTTTAAATGACGTTTATGCGTAAATCCTAACCTCAAAATGTACGCTATTCGTATATGCATGGTAATTAAACATAACAAACCATATTTTAATCTTCATTAACGCATTGATTTGTTGCGAGTTACAAGATGCCAACACCACATACTACTTTGCAAATAATAATAATAACAATAAAAAAAAAATTAATACCGTGAATATAAGACGACCCCAAACTTTTATAACACAAAAAATACCTCGTCTTACATTCGGGTATATACGGTAATTTTGCTCAATCTATGGCCTATATGGAAGAAAGTTACAACATATGTCTCCTAATTTTCAACATACTTTCTTCCTGTACTTTCCTTGTGAGTAGACCTAAGTCAACCTTGTCATATAATATAAGCTACTTGCTTACAGGGCCCTTCAAGTGTTCTAACAATGGAAATAGCTCCCAACCTGGGAACGCTCCTACCTCAGGTTTCTCTAATTAAGGCTCTGATGAGAATGAATGTATTGCCTTCAATTGATTTCTACTTAGAGGCTTATGAGCATCAGAATCCTGCAATGATACAAGAAGGTATGTATTTTGATACTGGTGCTGAGGTAAGTAGGCCTGTATACAAATCAGGTTGAAAGGATTTCTTGAAACTTTCTATAGGATACTGTATCAGTAAGGATTAAGCATGGTATTAGTATTAGGATTTAATGAGAGATGAGGTGGCTGAACCTGGGCAAGGAGTGCCCGCAATCTATTAGAAAGTACTCTCCCAGCATGTGTCTGGAGTTGAAGAATGGAAAACAACATAAAACCATTTCAAAAACAGCAGTCTCGCCAAGCACCTATGCATAATGTTAGGTGTTGTTATCTGTTAAGTTTTGGATAGGTGGATAGTATTTAGGAATGATCGAAGGAGCAATCCATGGAATAAATATATTTAGTGTCACCAGTGATGGAGGAATTCAAACAGACACTCTCCACCCAGAAGAACATAATATGCGTGGTTTTCTTGGACAGACAAGGTATTTTGCTTGTTGAATTCTTGCCTCAAGCTGCAACAATCAACAAAGATGGCTACTGTGCAATACTATGATAGCTGTATCTTGCGCTTTAGAATGAAATACTGTACGTGGAATGCTTTCCCATGGAATCATTTTGCTTCACAACAATGTCAGACCGCACATAACCAATCAAACCCAGGACCTCATCACATCATTTAGTTGAGAACAATGGCAACAACCCTCTTTCTGTCCTGATTTGGCAAGAAGTGATTTCCTTTTTTTTTTCTTCATCTGAAAGTGTTAGGTACCAAGTGTGTGCAAGTGTTTTGATGATGATGATGATCTCAAATAGGGAGTATAGACATCAGGGGCATATATAGAGTTTTATTTTGGGGGGAGGGGCCCATCGGGGGCTTAGGGGACATGGAATAGCCCCCAAAGAAAAGGGGATCCGGGGTTCCTCCCCGGATAACTTTTGTATAATTTGGTGAAAAATGATGAGATTTAAGGCTTTTTATAGCAATTTGTTGTGACGGTTTTATGTTTGGTTAATGTCAAACACAACTAAGAAAATGTTATGTTACTTTTTATTAACCCTCCGTCGGGCGCAATGCATCTGAGAGATGCACACGCTTTGTGATCTTCTGCTGTTTCATAGTGGGGGGAGCAGAAAGTTTCACTGTCCATGTGTCTTACTAGCACCCTTCTCCCTGCTAGGCAGTGTGCTGATAAGCAAGAATGGGTGAAGTTGTGTTCCATTGTTGACTGATTGCATCTCTCAGATGTATTGCGCCCTATTGTGTTACATTCCAATCTGCGAGTGGTGCGAAGATTTCATAGAATTTTGTCAAGCTAGGAGTCCCGTTTAGACTTTTCAAACCCAGCAGTTACTGCTGAAGTTCAGCAGTTGTTACTGACGGAAAT
This sequence comes from Meconema thalassinum, assembly GCA_946902985.2. Lineage (NCBI taxonomy): Eukaryota > Metazoa > Arthropoda > Insecta > Orthoptera > Tettigoniidae > Meconema > Meconema thalassinum. The sequence goes on from OX336390.1 coordinate 349,969,080, forward strand.
GTACATGATTAATCTCATGTTTTTTTTTTGTTTTTTTCAGGATTAGGGAATAACCCATCTCATTTGGGTAGAATCATGTTGACCGACTGAAAAGCATCAAACTTTCGCTTAGTGTCTTTAATACCATAATTGTTATTACAAATAGTCATATTATGATTGGTTTTTACTTAATATCTCTTACTTTTTGTAACTTTCAAATTACGGTACTGTGATTAAATGATCAGTGACAAGTTTGTGTGTATTTCAATTTAAATTGTATTTAAACAATGCCTATAGTTGTTAAATATAAATAAAATATTCAAAAACATCAAACTCTACAAAAAAAATAACAAAAACGAAAGAAATAACATTTCAAAACGGCTGAATGGTCATCACAAATTTCTGCATCTCACAGATGCATTGCGCCCGGTCATGTATCGAAACACATTGCGCCTGACGGAGGGTTAATACAGTCATCTTGCTCAATTGATAGTACTTAGATGGAAAGAATGAACATTACTGTTTTGATTCGGGGCTCATGACCTCACTGTTCCACCCCTTAAAACCTCAATAACTAATTAACTGTTTTGATTTACAACTTAACACTATAATTTAAAGTCAAGGTTTTTGAAGCATTACCAAATTGTTTTATAACTTAGTCAGTGTTTAGTAGGTCTCTGTGAATAGATAACGATGCTAGACAGTTGAGTCTGTTTTCAGAAGTACAATTTCTGAAGTATGTTTTCAACCTACTCAAACTCAGAAAATTCCGGTGGCGGTAGCTACAGAGACAGGCAAGACTGCCAAAAGTTTGATAAGGGAATAAAGGTTAGGGAAAAAATCTCTTGTCACATGCTTCAAGGGCACTTGTTGCTGTTCTTGGTAGGTTCTTAAAACTGAAAGTACTGGAGGGTAATAAGAGGTTATGTTATTAGCCTACACATGAGATCAGAGCAAACTGATTGTCACAGTGTCGCCTCGGTTTGCGTTGCCATATGTCACTTAGTTACAATAGTACATCTTCTGAGGCAAAACTGACTAGAGATGGGTTTGATTCCCACCTCGGCCATTCTAGAAGTGGTTTTCTGAGGTTTCTCATTTCTGCTCCAGGTAAATGCTGGGTTGGTTCCTCGCTTAAGGCCATGACGCCTCCGTCCCAATTCTAGCCTTAATTACAAATACACACATGGAAACAGACACTACAATAACACAGGTTATCATACATTTTTTTATTTATATATACCGTACACACCCAAGTAGACAGGGCTGAAATGACCATGATGTCCAATCCCCTAAATGAAGCAACAACAGAGTATATCTCATAGGCAATGGCCTGTGACAGATATGGAAACTTCATGTTGATCCACTCAGCCATTAAATAGCGTGCAGACAGGTCAACAAAAAATTTAATTTTTGTGCATATTCGTCATCAGTCTGAAATATGTTAAAAAATGTAAAACTCCAGAAAACTTCACAAAAATCACATAAACTTTGAATTTGGTCGTTAGCCATATTTTCCTGGACAAAAATTAGGCAACAATTCAGAATGTACAGAGAGGTTTTTCAAAATTGCCTGAATCAACACCCGGAAAGTAATGAAGCTGGAACAAAATTGTGTAGCTTTGTAATGTGTTCTAACAAAAGTCTTGACTGTCTGCCACATGATATCATGCTGAAAAAGCTACAGTACTATGGTGTGGAAGTTGAAGCAATATCTGTACCTGCATGATTGGCAACATGTACCAGTAGCTGAAGTGTTTGTTAAGCCTTGATCAAAACTTGTAAAATTCAACTATCTTACAGTATAGCATACTGTATGGTAGTGCTTGTATGTATGTAATATTTATGTTGACTGTTTAATATACCTGTTGACGGGTTCATAGAGTAGAGAAAGGCAGGTTAAAAGAACAATTTGTAGTTCATATCCCTGTCACTAGAAAAAAGAAAAAAAACGAACGTAAAGTCTGAAGATAAAGAAAAAAGAAAAATGTTGTGACATTCTCAGAATGATGAAAGCAAGTGAGTCACGAAGTCCCTCCCATTCCTGCCCATATATGTGAAGAGATACTGGCCACGGTGGCCGAGAGCTCTAACACGCTACTTCGTGCATCAGCGTGGATTCAAACCCCTCCTCAGCAGTTATAAAAATGGTTTCGTGGTTTCCCATTTTCACTACCAGACAAATGCCGGGACGGTTACTTTCAATAGGTCCACGGCCAATGTCTTTCCAAAATCCCTTCCTTCAGTGGTGGTTGTCCATTGAAGCATTTGAATCGCTGCGTCGCCTGCTTTATTACAAAATAAGTAATGATTAAAAAATAAATATTTTGACATTTAGGCCTATTACGATTTTTAAACATGATTTTTATTGCATTAGATGTTACCAATTAAGGCATGAACATCGACCTTTAAGCAACACAGCAAGGTGGCGAATCTACTGCCGCGTTGCTCAACTAGCCTGATGCGGCAGGAATGTGCTGGCAAGAACGACCCTGCCTTGGTGATTGAGTAAGGTTGGGGGGGAATGGAAGTCAGCGGTAACCATGGCATCAGGAGTTCCATGATGGGAATTCAGTCGCAAGTGAGTCATCTCACCAGTGATTGCTCATCCACCTAGCTCTCATTTCAAGCAATCTTGTACTATAACAGATACTGTGCTCGCTGTACATGCAGTTCGTATATTAGATAACGACGTGTTGCATGGGTAATATGTTTTACATTTTGATATTCCAGAATAAGAAACGCAAAAATATTAATATTGAAACATGAGTGAAATACCTAAAAGAAAACAGTATGGACGATGTGTTCGTGGAATCGTACAAATTATTCTCTTTTATATTTTCCCGCATATAACGGCGTATCACCATCCGATTCACTCCCAAACCGCCACTGCCTTCTTTAACATGTCTGAAAATAAAATATATGGCCATTGAGTGCATTATAAAAATTATTATTATTATATGTCAAGAGATGGACACAGATTGTGCAATTGCCTTACTGCTGGGATTTGAGGCTTCCTCTTAACCCTCTCACCCCTTTGTATTACATAATTAATGTGTTGATTAGTTATATTATAGGGGTACTATCTTCTTATAAAAGTAGATACAGATTTCCATGCCATTTACTCGCATAGATTTAATGCCGACCCACAACAAGCGACAAATATACAAAAATTAAACTGAGGGTATATTACATCTCATCCAGGACAAATAAAAAGTTTCAGTCAAAAATTCAAAATGTTTGGACAGGAAGCTTACTTTACTTATTTACTTATTGGAATAGACAATAAGACATGTTTCCTGAAAATATCAGTTTCTTGAGATCTTCAGTTTTGCTAAAATGTTCTTCTATTACAGATGTTAAGTCCAGTATTGTATGTGCTTTGAAAAAAGTAATTTATGAATCATTACCAGATTTGTTCTTTAATTAGAATTTAGTTAATCAGGAAATGAATACCTTCATTCATGAAATGGCAGTTTTGGACCCCAGACTCCCAGTTTGAATGCTCTTAGGACTATTATCATTCACATTTTGTATTTTCTTTTCTTGCAGAGTGTAACTGGACGTTGTTTGATGATATGAACATAATAAACATGATAGATGAAGTGGATGATACAGAAGAGTGGGAAAAATTTGAAGCAAATTTACAATCCTTATTGGTAATGAGGGAATGAATTTTATCTGATTGGCTCAATTGAAAACATTCCACTGTAGAAGATTTTCACAGAAAGCTGGATCAAAAATGGATATTTCACAGGAATATTCATTGTCTTTTACTTCTTGTTATCCTGTTATTCTTTCTTTAACATAATTTTATTCATATTTCTTCTGATGCCCTGTGCTAAGTTTAAGAACTTCATGTCATGGGCTTATTATCTTGTGCACACTAATGATGATTTGAGCTTGTTACTCTTCTGTGGCCTGCCTCAGTTTCATATCAGGGACTGATTGTTATGACCAGAGTTTGTGGTTTATATAGTGTTGGTGATAAGCCAAAAATATGTTCAAAATTCATTGATTGGTGTATCTTCATATTTTATGGGTTTTGAATTAGTGATGAAACATACAATTGGTGCAAATTAAAAATGTGAATTTTTTGTTATCTGCTAAATTACTTTTATTTTTAAAAGGTATTCCTTTATAAAATTAAGAAAAGAAAAGGTACAGGGAGGCATTTTTTGTCGGCCAAAGATGAGCACTCGTATCTTTTTAATTTATAAAACCAATGTTTGTATGTCCAAAACATTGTAGTTAGTTAGTTATTGTTGTTTTAAGGGGCGAAACTACGAGGTCATCTGTCCCTCAAAACATTGTAAATTTTATATTTGTATATAAACACTAAATGTGTGGAGTGTGATGGTGTAAATGCACAACCGCTTGCCTTTCACTCAGATGGCCAGAGTTTGAAGCCAGTAACAGTAAGGTTCAGTTTTCACCTGAAAATACACATGGCAGTCAGGAACAATATCCAGCCTTAAATTATGACCAAAGTCCAAATGAGACAGATTGATTCCAGTGACCCCAAATAATTGGGATAAGTCAAAGAGTTTGCTACCTGTATTTTCTTCCATCCTCATTTATCACAGCATCGTATTTTGTAAATCACATGATGGCATATTTGTTTGTTAATTTTTAAGTTTATAAGGTGGAGATCACGTTGTAAATCCGTAACCAATGCCAGGCTACGATGGTTTGAACAACTGAAGAGGATGGACAATCAGAACAGCCTGCAGATGGTTGGATAAGGAGATCATAGGCAAGAGACCAAGGAAGAAGTGGATCACTAAGGTTCAACAAGATCTGGAAGGCCAAGGATTAGACCTGGATAGACAGCGATGGCGAGCGTTTATATAGCTGGAGACGGTTACGGATGATGATGATGATGAAGGTAGAGATAATACAAATTTTATCCTGAACTAGCATGTCGCACCTGTCATTGGTGGGTTTGTGATCTTGGGCTAAAAAGAAAATGGCACTTTGGAGACTAGTGATTGGGGTTAGCTTAGCTACAGCTAGGCTGCAGGACCTTGTTAGGCCAAAACCCATTATTTTCTAATTTGTATTCTGTACATTGTTTTGTTAGAATTAGGTACCGGCACTGATAAAAAGGATCAGTTGTAGTGACAACAATAAACATTTAACAGTTGTTAAGTTATCATTGGCAGATGACCTCGTAGTTCTGCTCCTTAAAACAACAATAACAATAATAAGTTATCATTAACTATCAGCCATCATGCAATCTAAAGAAAAGGTTTTGGCTTTTGGCCTTTTTCAACCATGCAGCCAGCTTCAATTTAATTTATTTTTACATGCATTATGTGTCTTGTTATGATGAGGAAAAGTGGTTGGAATGTTTTTTATTATAACATAGAAATTAAATGGCTTTTCAATTAAAGACAACACACATCCATACCAATGGTCAAACTCGAACTGGCAGCTGAAGAGCAGGAGTGAACATTCATGGAACCCAAATGTGGAGTAACATCGCATATATTTGGATAAACTGCAAATATTGTAGCTGGTAATGCTATTGTAATAAAATAACTCTTAAAAGCACTTCATATTTCATGCCTAAACATGTAATATTTGGTAAAGAACTACCGTATAAAAATCAAAACAGTTGCTGAATTAAAATCTACATATGATATTTCTATTGATGATGGGCCATAGAATCTTTCCAAAGATAAATTTTGTGCCATGTCTAATGAAATTTTAGAAGCACTGCCTTAAACTCAATCAATCAAGTTCACTCGGGCTTATTAGACCTACTCATCAAATTGTTGTGCCCCCACCTCTCTTTACAATGCCTTTGTACAGTGATGTTACAAAGAGTCCTTTGTGGTTTTCAGCTGATGAGTTCATAGTCTCAGAGCTGCCAAGATGCCCTGACCTAAAGCTGTCAGGTGAATGAGAGCTTAAGGTGTCTTTATGTTTGCCTCTCGTGACCTTACATTTCTCATTTTACTGTATCTTTCTTTTCCTCCTTCAGTCATAGTCTGACTTGACTTTGAAGATTAAACATCATTTTCATTTTCTTGCAGTCCACACTATCCTGATAACTATCAGTTTTCATAACTTCATTTGCATCAGTGATTATCAGTAAATTATGTTTAAAAAAAGTTATTTCATTTTTGTCTGTGACATTTCTGTGTGCTAAATTAATCGCATATTCTCTGCAATCTGTAGTTATCAAATCTATTCCTAATTAATTAGACATGGCTAGTGATATTGTAATTGAAATTTGTTAATTATTTTTTTGTGTTTCAATAAAAAAAAATGTATGCAATTGCAATGCATTTATTTATTTATTTATTTATTTATTTATTTATTTATTTACATAGTTTATGCCCACATTGGAGCACTTAAATCAAACCAAATACAGTACATTAATTAAGTTATCTAAGAATCAGGAATGTAACTGTCATCATCTTCCCCCACTCCCAAAACCTCTTCATTCTGGCTGACCTGGGGCACTTTCTCCATCAGACTTGAAGACCCCAACGGAAAGACCGGAGTAAGTCCATTTTTTTCAAAAATGAGTTTATGGCGCATTATGTTGGCCAGCCATCGTCACTACAGATGAGTTGAAATTAATTTCAAATAAAGCGGAATGTCACCAAGATACAGAGGTTTTCATTTTTAGTGGAAAAGGAAAGAACGCCCCATATCCTCTCACTTTTTCATAATTTAACTTAAGTTGTTATTTGTTTTAAATGTACTTCCTTTATAAGAAATGAATTTGGCAAAAAGACTATATTGCTTAATCTCAATTTGGGGTGTTTTAAGTATTTCTTCTTAGTGTTGAAAGTTTAAATTTGCTCTCCTGAAAAATTTACAGAATGTGACTTACCCCATTTTCCCCATGGAGTCTTCATATGACATATTGTTTTTGTTGCTTGGTTATTAGTAGTATAAGTCTTACATGTTTGTTCTTCAGGATCCTATTGCCTTCTCTATTTGCAATTTGTTGCACTGTAATATTTAAATCATTTTAAACTTCCTTGAACCAATTATTTTTATTATGTTCCATTTAAATGCAACAGTGTTTCGTAACAGTCGTTTTTTAACAGGGTGAGTTGTCGGCCCGACGCCCAACCCCCAACCTGGAGGGCCAGGATTTGTGTTGGGTTTTTGGGCCAGTGTCTGAAAATGAAATCTTTAGAAGAAGAAAAAATATTGAAATCCACACACTGTTTAATGAACCTGATGTGACAGCTGTAATAAAGAGCAGAAGAATTGAATGGCTGGGACATGTCCTGAGAAGAGAAGAGAAAATGGTGAAGACAGTGCTAGAAGGGAAGCCACAAGGTACGAGACCCCTGGGTAGACCAAAACTGAGGTGGATGGATGGAGTCAAGAAAGACCTGAAGACACTGGGAGCCAACGAGAACATGGCTAGCAACAGAGACCAATGGAAGAGGCTAAAGAGTGAGGCAATGAACCGACTTCGGTTCATGTGGCCAACGAAGTAAGTAAGTAAGTAAATGCAACAGTAGTTTATTGTATAAATGTAGTTAAGATAAGAAATGGTATGTGGGAGCATAATAGTCTTTTATATGGAACTTGGTTTTTCCAAAACTTAGGCACCACCTTTTACATTTGACTTATCTCTCTGTTAGGTAGTCAGTCCAGAGACTGGTTGGATCTTCAAAACGTTCCGCCAAAGGCAGCACTATAATGAGGTGTATTAGGCAAGATGAGGAGTGAGGTAGTTTGTCATTGCTTTCCACAATGAGTCAGAACAACAGCACTGACTCTATGAGTAGAACCTTTCACAGTACACACAGACGCTAGTTGTGTCCTGAGGCCGTTACTCAGCACCACTCGTATCTCAGTATAGGACTGATGTTTATTTTTGGCCGGTGGCCGTGAAATCCGCGCATCCACTGTGCTAACTGTTCAACCTCCTTCCTTCTGTCCTTCGTTCCTTCAGATCATTCGTGTGTGCATGCAGTTGTTACTGCGCATACTCACAATGAGAAGGCTTCCTGGCTGGTCGGAGACCTCTACGCAACAAGCAAGCACCGGCCAAAAAAAAAGTCAGACCTGTAGCTTTCATATAATCACAGCCATGAATGAGACTGAAACATCGGTGGAAAGCCACATTGTTCTTGATGCTTAGTAATTTTTAATTCATCTAAATCCATTTGTATTTCTTTAAACATATGATCTTTGTTTTACTGTTCCAAAAGAAATAAAAAAGTTGTTTTAGGAGTCTAGTATGCTGTAAACGGGGAATGTGTCCAAAAAATGCAATCCTTCGTTTTCGCATCATATCAATGATTGATTCACTTTCCTTGTAAAGTACTGAATATATACACATACTAGCAACCTGCGGGCTGCTTCGCCCGGTATATTTAACGGTTTACCCAGCGTAATCTTAAAAGGCGCACGAATGGCAGGTCCCAGGCACAATTCAGAATAGCCGAGGTAAACAGCGAAACTCCAAACACATACTCTTCTCTGAAGTCTTAACTCGACATGACTCGACAGTTTGATGCTGGCCGAAGCTGGGGTGATAGGCTAGCTCGCTAGCTCGTAAACTCAATTCGAAGCTAGTAATTTAAATTTCCACTGAATGGAGATTGTTGGAAGAAATGAAAACATAAAACCCTTATAGTGGGCGATGTATTAAAGTTAGAGATATGCTGTCACTTACTTTTCGTAGAACTTTTCATGCTGAACAATTCTTACACTCAGAGAATATAGATATGTTTAACGGTTTACCCAGCGTAAGCCTAACAGGCGCACGGACGGCAGGTTTTTCTTCAACTCGATTTGATTTATCGCCACGGATAAAAATATTACTGTTATGGCCTTCACAATGACTACTACTGTTTATAAATTAACATTAAATGATGGACACAAGTTTTCACTTTTAAAATATTCAACCCAGGAGATGGGCAACATAGCTACTATTTTGTTTTCAAATAATTGATAATAAAAGCTTAATGCCTAAGATCACATTCATGTTCTGACTTTCATTTCCACTGCAATCAGGGCTACTAGGCAACCAGGATTTTAAGAGACAATAAGTGAATTGGCAATAATTGAAAAATTACTTAATTGGTGTGCGTCAGGCCTCGGCAGCCGGCACAGTTCATATCCTCGCCGCTAGATAAGGGCTTCATTCATTCCATTCCTGACCCGGTCGGAGACTGGAAGCAGGCTGTGGATTCTCACTTAATTGGTCAAAGATACAAGGTGAATGAAATTATAGCAATGCATATGTTTTGAACTAACATGAAAACTGGTTTCTCCTTGCCCTCCTGATGAGACCAGGAGGTCATTGGGGTCTATTGACATTGAAGAGCTTTGATTGGAATGTCCACCTTTGAAGATGGCAGTGTGTCCTTGTCCTCTTTATATGTTTTACCCTTTCTCCCTCCCTCTGTCCACACCTGCCTGTTGTTGTCTCAGATTAGGAATTGCATAATGGCTCACAATATTGCACAAATTAAGATTCAGCCGTATGTGCACCAGGTTTTGACTTCACGGTAGACTACAGTTGAACCTGGTAAATTTAAAGTTGAATGGACCAACAAAAATTTGAATTATTCATGATTTTGAATTAGACAAGATTAGACTGGTTCCTCAGTTTAGAGGCTGCGACAACGCGGTCATGTAGGCCCGTGCACTTTGGGTGTGTGTAGAATCTGTCTGATAACCGGTGTTAATTGTGATTGCTGTATTAGTGTGTTATCTGTAATTCAGGTAAGGACTGCAAACGATCAATTTCAAGTAGTTACTACTTTTGCTACCAAATGCTACCATCAATGACACTTAGCTACTTGGCTACTAGATGCCACCACAACCGGCACATGGCGGCGAACATTGGAACTTACAGTAATAGAGCGTTAATCAAATCTAACCTACAAATTTAGCTTCACACAATTGTAGTTTATGGAAGGTTCTTTTACATGACATAAATCTATTACATGGGCCCGCTGGCTTTACTTCCCCTCCGAAGGACTGCATTTTAACACTCTTAAAAAATCTGATGATTTCGGCTGGTTTTGAACCCTTGATCTTGGGCATAGAAGCTCAGCATGCTACCAACTACGCCACCAAAGCCGCACAAGATTAGATTGCGTTGTGTAAAAATGTCAAGGTCCTCACAAGAAGTTTGAATTATTCACGATTTCAAATTTAAATCATTTGAAGTTCAATCGTATAATTTTTTAACATTTATTGCAAAAGAGAAGTACATGTAAATATATCGGGTACCAAGTACAATGGCCAAAATTGAAATGGCAGGTGAAAAAGAGAAAGTGGAAGAATTCTATTAATTAGGAAGCAAATGCAACATGAGTTGGGGAAAGATATCTATTCGGTATGGTACGTTTGTGGCAAGTTCTGATAGGAGGAGGAACAGTGTGGTAGGACACAATACTGACTTAGTTGTTCATGAAACAATGAAGGTGGTGGTGTTAGTGGCGGAGGTTGTGTTTCTCACAGGGTAGAACATCAAGGTCATTTTCCCCAGAGTAAAGGGCATAGTGTTATTGCATAAAGGGATTAGCACTGGAAATGCAGAGCTAAAAGGCATGGTATGTGAGCTCAGTTCTTCTATAGAGCCCAGACCTTGACATGCTCCACCAGCAGACTTGAATCTCCTGACCAAGATGGATACCACCAGTCCTTGTCCTGCCAAAATTTCAACATCATCTGTGAAGGGAAAATTTCAAATATAGTATATTGGAGACCAAATAATGCATGATAGCAATTTCAACTGTTCATGGTACATCAATACTGCATAACCATAATCTATGCTAGAGTTATTGCAGAAAGGCATTAAGCACTGGAAATACAGGATTATTTAATGTGAATAGTTCATACATGGCACAGTATGTAGGCTTAGCTCTTCTATAGAGCCCAGACCTTAACAGGCTTTGCAGGGAGGAGAGATATTCTTGTGCATGGTGGTTGTATTAAAAAATTGGTTCCATGGTTTTACCACAGTTTGAGATAAACATCTCTACTAATAGGCCAGAAAGAATTACATTATTCAGAAGCTTGGCTTTGGCCCTAAAAATATATTCCTCAACATACTAATTGACCTCATTTAGTTACTTTTGAAGTACAGATTAATATGTTTCTATATTGTTATGCATTTTTTTAAAATTAGCAGTCTATTTTTCTTATAATTCCATATGAACCGAATAAATTGCTAGACCATTGATAGGTTTGGATGTAATGTTCCTTACCTTTGGGTTCGCATTCTTCCAGGGTTTGGGATGGCCATTAGAGGTACAGTCGTCTGGAAATACCCGGATCCCACCAGCTCCAACACCTACGCTTATATAGAACTGAAACAAAGAGTTCTAAATCATTAGTTCTTTGACACACAAAACTTATTAAATTACTGCATTGTAACACTTTGAAGTGTTGATTCTTCACAGGTGAATTATGTTAACTTTCAAAAGAAACTATTGAGTTAAAAAATGACTTCATTATCAGTCCACCCACTAGAAAGGAAACAAGTGAGCACCAAGAAGGTAAGGTGCACAGGGAGAAGTACAAGGCCAACAAACCCAATATACCCTATTATGTAAGAATGGCACCAGTTGGCCCTTACCAAGGTCAAGCTCTCAATTCCAGTACAGCCTGAACAGGGAGCTGGAGAGAAGAGACATACCCATCAATGTAGTGAAAACAAAGACCATGATCATTAACAGAAGCAAGAAATAGCATAGCAAAGCATCCTAGAGCAAATAGAGAGCTCTCAAATGCCTGGATCCCACAGTTAACGAAGAGGGAAGAATACACTGACGGCTGCTGGCCAACTATTCATAGTGATCATCTTTGGGCTCATCAACAAGGCTGAGGTCAGCAGGAGCACCAAAATGGCCATCTTCCACTCGACTTTTGTCCTGATCCTCAGCTGCAGCAGTGAGTCGTGAGCACTAGACTCCAAGCAAGATAGCTACAAGTAATGGAGATGAGGAACTTAGAGAATGAAGAACAGGACCAGGCATGCCCTGAACATTCAGTCTCTGACCACCAAGATGGAGGATGGACAACTGCGATGGTTTGACCACATTAACCAGAAGACTGCAATGAGAGGGACTCTTGAGTTGAGTGGATCGACAACTTCGAAGAAGCCCTTACAGCCTGGAGTAGCAAAATATGGTGCACATAGAGAATGTCGGGATAAAGGTCCCACTGACAATTCTTCATCAAATTCCCAGCACCACAAGGTGATTAAGTACAACTTTTAAAAGTATTTTTGCACACCATACATTTGCATACATTGGAAAAATGTTAATTTTATAATTGCATGTTTTGATTAACAATGCATATCATCAGCTTACAAGTGAATCACACGGAGTGACAGAACTAGTAAAACTGTAGTCTAAGATAATAGGTGATACCATGTTTAGTTTATGTTTCCCTGGCAGTTGCATCCCTTTTTTTAGTTATCTGCTGTCAACATCAGAATCATTAAGTGCACAACCAGTTTGCTTATGTAGACTGTGTGTGAAAACAGTGTTTCAAAATGCTGAAAGGTAAATTTGTTTTCGTTGCTTCATTTTTGGTTATCGTGGCCAACAGACACTTGTACTTATCAAATTTGTCTCATTACTTATGAGAATTCTTTTTTTCAACCTCTGATCATCCATTAAAGACTTTCTAAATAACAAGATGAATTTAGTACCAAAAGTTATGTACAAATACGATTGCTTTTCGACATAGTCACTGTTAAGATTGAGACATTTGTCTGTCTGTAGACAGGCTTTCCAATCTCCTCTTCATAGAATGTTGCCTCCAGTGAGTTGACATGGGTCTTAACGTTGTTTTGAAGCTTGTCTGAAACCTCTGCTCTCCTAGCTACTTTTCTAGTTGCTCGGCACGAAGTTGGGGCTATACGCTGGTTGTTCAAAAAATTTCCATTGAAATTGCTGATTTCCTTTGCAAGTTCATCCTATATTTTCTACCTCACATTGCTGTTTCATTTGGTTTGTGGTCATCGGCCCTACATCACAATATCATCACATTACTCTTTTATAGTAGGATTTTATGGAAATAGGCCTTTCCTTAATTAAGATTATTTATTTGCATCACATTCCATACCATAAAACGTGCACTGCAGAACTACTGTACTAGTGCTGTACAGTAGGTAGAAGGGCTGTAGTGAGCCTGTGCAAATGTGGATACAGCTATACGAGTATGCACAGAACGTTACCGCCATCAGACCGTCTGCAATTTTAAGCAGTCATCCAATGTTGGGTGACCATCTTACTGCATCTTGTTTCCGTTTACACCTCGCAGTGTAGCCGTGCATGTTAAGTCCTGAACCATGACTGTGCAGTAAGTCCAGAGAACAGTGGTTCAAATCCCAGTGCTGATAGTGGCTATCCCGAATGTGTTTTCTTCCTTCGCTGGGAAAATGCTGGGATGGTAGCTAATTTCAAGTCCGAGGGCACTTACTCCAATACCTGACCCTAATTACTGCTACATACACTACCACAGTTATCACATAAACAGATTATCAAACAAGTTCAACACGCACTCAAGTACACAAAGCTGATAACCACGATCTCTCAAGCCTCTAAAATGAACTACTGTGCATCTTAGCATAAGAAATATTTGGGAGTCAGTCCTATCAGTGGAGACAGGGAAAATCGTATTGGTTCAGTTGTCTGGAGTCCTCTGATATCCTCATTTATTGGCTGTTGCCACTGTTGGAAACCATTTTACATTTTACAGCATATTCTGTGCAGCTCAAAGGCTGGTTTTCACCTCCGAAGAGGCGGTACTAAGCCGGAGTTTACTTGTGTTTGGGTGGACAACTCCTGTCCGCACCTCCTTTTCTTCCCCATCAACAGCACATGGTTCTTCAGAACCGGTCACCCATCCATGTTCTGACCATGCCCAATGTTGCTTAACTTTGGAGATCTTGTGCGGTCCCGTATTTCAGCATGGCCAAGCTGTTGGCTAGTGTGTTTATAATGGGCTTTGAATCCTCCGGGGCATGTCCGATAAACTGTAACCCCCATCAGAAAAACAACACGTGTTAGAATCTAGCTATAGAACCTATAGATGGATCTGATAATGCTTGCTTGACGAGTGAAACATGTCATCCCTTAGTCCTCTCCCTCTTCTGTAGTCCATATATATTTTAATCGCATGTAATTGTTTTCAGGTTATTTTTCCACATGTCCCAGTAATTGGAATTATATTGTGTTGACAGTCTGATATTTGCCATATCAATTGTCAATAAGGCAACACTGAAAAATGGCTTCAAAGCTCTCTATGTAGAAATGTCCTTGGAACACGACCTATAAGCCCGCGAAACAGAGATTCCTATTTCTCTATGTAGAATCTATCTCGTCACAAACTGAAACTGAAAAGTTTTCCTGTCCCTACCTGTTAGACAGAATGTCTCATCAACCCATGTCACGTTTGATCTTATGTTTGCCTTGCCCTTCAAGAAGCAAGTTCTATGTAACTTAAAAATATAACTTACATATATAGGGTGAGGCAAAAGGATGTTAACATTAAATGGGTGTTTAATAACTTTAAATTACAAGACAGGGATTTGGTTACAGGGTTTCAATTTGGCACGCATCCTTCTCAATGGACTTAAGAAGCCTGCCCATTGTTGTTTGTAAGACCCTATGGGCCATATAGGCAGGAAATCCAGCAATGACGTGCGTGAGTGATGCGGTGTTTCAGGTCATCCAAGTCGTGAGGTTTGCTTGCGTAGACCCGATCCTTGACCATGCCCCACAGCCAAAAATTGCATGGCGACAGGGTAGGTGAACGTGCTTGGCCATGGGAGAGAACTACCTCTCCCGATCCAGCATTTACCGAACGTGTCGTTCAGGTAATCCCTAACCATCTGACTGTAATGGGCTGAAAGTACCCTCGCTGGAAAATGGCAAGCGGTACGTTCTCCTCCATGAACGTTCTGAGCATGGCAAGGTAATTCACCTGACTGCCTGTTCATTGAAAAAGAAGGGTCCAATCACTCCAAATTCGCTAACAGCACACCAAACGTTCACCTTGGGAGAATCTCGCATGTGCTCGGTCACCCAGATGACACAGTTGTGCTTGTTCGGACGACCGCTGATGTGGAATGTTGCTTCATCAGAAAAGATGAACTGAATGTCAGGCTTCATGTGTACTATTTCAAAGAGAATTTGCGAGCAAAAATAAAATTTAGTCTCCAATAAACTGTTAATATCTTTTTGCCTCACCCTGTATATATATATATATATATATATATATCTTACCTCCTGGTCATATGGTGCAAGCTTACTGCCTCGTGTCCAAGGCACCTGAAGGCCAGAGAAGGGCCCAAGGTCTTTAAAGCCTCCATCTGGTGGGGTCACTTTTCCTATCTCCTTTCTGTCAACACTGAAGGTAATATTATCTGCAAACAGAACACTGTACAAAATAACTGGAACAAGTGAAATCTCTACACCTTAAGTGGGTCTTACGTATCTCCAAATATTCCCCAGCATGGTTAGTCTACGAGATGAGATGGGAACCCTTCCTCATTGAGGAATTAAGATACAATCCCTATGAGTCCAAACAACTACAGTTCTGTTCAGGGATGTAGACAGAGTCCAGGAACTAGAAGGGCTAGACATTTTCATTCTGAAGGATTCTGAGGAGGCCCAACTTTTTTTATGCTACACTATTTAAAATAAGTTTTCAACCAAATTTTACATGCTCTAGAGCAGTGTTTCCCAAACTTTTTTGTGTGTGTACCACTTTAAGAGTTAAGAATATTATTCGCATACCACCTAATGATTGGGTGATAAGGTAACTATAACCACCACCACCACTACGTAGCAGACCAAAATATGGATTTAAATGTTTTTGTTAGAGTTAGACTGTCAGAGTTAAAGTTCAAATAATAAAAAGTTTGTCCAGTTGTTTCATTATTTATTACAATAGCATTGAATTCAAACATTCAGAAATGACACTGTACAAATACTGTATTATTAATAAAAGAACTCTTAATAATTAAACATAAAAACCAAAGTTTAACTAACAACTTCAATGTGTAGGGTGAGTTTGAAGGTTAGAAGCCAACTTAGGAATGTCTGGTTTAAGATTGCTGAGTCTCAAACGAAGATCGTTTTCCACTGTAAGGAGACTATTCCGGTATTTATTCTTGAGGTAAACTAGTGGAGAAAATACAGTCTCACACAAGTACGAAGTAGTGAAAGGCAGTAAAAATCTAACAGCTTTGTCAGCTATGTCTGCATAGTCTGCATACCTCTCAACCCAAAAGTTCACAAGAGCCATTTTTGAAAAGGTTTGCCTTAGTTCAGAACCACAATTCAATTCATAAAACTGCTCCTTATCTTTGGCCTTAAAGACGTCCAGTAACATATCAATGTTTTTATATTTTTATGTAGTTCGTAACGTATCTAATATATTTTTTATATTTTTTCGTAACATCACCGCGAACCACTGCAGCAGTACGATTGTACCACAGTTTGGGAAACGCTGCTCTAGAGGACTGATATTGGATGTCTTTCAAATGAAGTACAGTAGTATCAAAATTATTACCTGTCATAAAAGCAGCCTACTACTATTTTAATTTGTTCAAATGTTGAACAGTCTGAATGTTCAAGAAATACTAAAAGACAAATCATGTCCCAGAAATATATATGTATCTTTTTGTATATTTTTCCATGTTCTATTTTCATATGTAACTATTTTTTTGGAACTGGAGTCCACTGAAAAAATAAAATATTAGAGTGTTGAATTTATATCCACTCATATGTTCTCCTTAGTTCAATAATCATTTTGGTAGAAATTTACCAGCCAAAGATGGCTGTTTTGAGATCCTCATTGCGGTAAACAGAGCCTAATTGTTTTGTTTTACGATGTTCCACTTTTCAATACAAAATTTCTTTATTGAGAACCTATTTTCCCATTCAACTGCGGTACATGTTTCGGTTTAATTTAAACCTTCTTCAGTCACAGAAATCTCTATTAATACACCATGTGGTGCAATTCAATCTGATAGAATGCATGAAAACTTCCATGACAGGGTGGCAGATAAGATTGGTTATGTCACAATGCAAGGTAAACAGTGAAACTCCAAATATGAAGATAAACAGAGGAAGCTTTCAAGGTGATGCTTTTACCCCTATGTGGTTTTGTCTTGCTTTGAATCCTCTCTTATCCATGTTGAATGAGGAAAGAGGGTACATATTTCACGGTGACAACAAGCGTATTAGGCTGGCCCCGTGGTGTTGGGGTAGCGCGCCTGCCTCTCACCCGGAGGCCCTGGCACGATTCCCGGCTCCGTCAGGGTTTTTAGAAACTGACGTGAGGGCTGGAACGGGGTGCACTCAGCCTTGCGAGGACAATTGAGTAGCTGTCTGACAGTGAGGCAGCGCCCCGATCATGAAAACCAAGATTAACGGCCGAGGGGACCAAATACGCTGATCACGCATCACCCCAATATCTGCAGGCCAAATGGCTGGGCAGCGGTCGCTTGGTAGGCCTAGGCCCTCACGGGCTGTAGTGCTAGGGGTTATTATTATAACAAGCGAATTACACTTCTCTTATATGGATGATCTTAAGTTGGTTGCGAACACTGCTGATGGCCTGAACGGACTGATGAAGATTACAATATTTGTAACGATATTAGGATGAATTTTGGATTAGATAAATGTCGAGTGAACACTATTAAAGCACGTAAATGGGTTGAACATGAAGGTTTCAAACTTCCAGGATCAATATCTGGCATGGCAAAGGATGAAGCGTATACCGGTAAGTACTTGGGCCACTATAAAACACAAGGCATCAACCATTATATTGCGAAGGAAGTACAGCAAACGAAAGTCGTGCATCAGAGTAAAGCTATCCTTAAGACCAACTCATCTGGACTGAATAAGGTTAAAGCAATTAACACCTATGCCTTCCCAGTACTAATAGTTTTGGGGTAGTTAAATGGATTATAACTGAGCTTGAGAATATCAACTGTGAAATTCGAGTCATGTTCACCAGATTCTGTGCTCATCATCCCAAAAGTGACCAGCACAGATTTCATCTCCCAAGGATTTCAGGAGGAATAGGTGTAACAGATGTCCAGGACTTGTTTATTGGGCTAGTGAACCGCCTACAAACTTATTTCCACAGAAGAGCAGTGGACAGAGTACTGCATCAAGCTGTAGTAGCATTGGACAGAAACATCTCTCCCCTAATGCTGAGTGCTACAAGGGCTCAGCCTGTTGATGCTTGGCCAACTCAGCAAGTAAAGTTGAACAACTGGCTATCAAAAAAAAATCTCCTACCTGTATTAGAGAGAGCTATGTTATGGACATCTATTTTATAAAAAACATAAGGGTTTCTGATGGCAATACTAGACAGGTGATCCCAACTAGAAAAAATATAGAAAGTACATCTTGAATGATAGCACAGTTGTAAATGACAAATGCAGGATGTGCAACAGTCGCTTGGTGACTGTAGAACATACAGGCTGTCAAGCCCTTGCGCCAAGGGAATATATGTGGCATCATGGCAACGTTGTCAAAATCATCCATCAAGAACTCTACAGTTTATGGTTTGCTGCTATATGACCCTCAGGCAGAACATGAAAACAACACTGCAAAGCTCTACTGGAATAGGACAGTAGCTACTGACCATCCTGTAGGAAGTAACAGACCAGACATCACCTCAGTCTTGAAAGAAGAAAAAAACAACCTTCCTCATTGATGTTGCTATTCTTATTGCCCGCAATCTTGAATAGAAACAAGGAGAGAAGACTGAGAAATATTCATCACTAGCTGTGGGGCTCAAAAGACTATGAAAGGAAAAGATTGCTATAGTCCCAGTGATAATTGGAGCACAAGGGGAGATTCCACGGAAGATCCACGTCTCTCTCGCTATGTTCGGCATGCCAAAGAGGTGGTATCTACAACTGCAGAAGGCGACGATTTTAGGTTTGTGCCATATTGTGTGGAAAGATTTAGCCATGAATGGACAACAGTACTAAAAAAGAAAACACAGAGACAGTTGAAATTAAAACCTGTGCACCTTGCTAATTTTGTAACGTGTTTTTCGAGGGTTTTTTATGCAACTGGCATAAGTCAGTAGGAAGCCATTCTATATTTATTTACGCGGCAAATTGTTCAGCCAAGATAATTTTTCATGTTAATTTATTATTATTATTAATTTATTATAATTATTATTAAGATATTTTCGGAGCATTTTATAAAAATTATAAGCATACAGATAGGTTTTCTATGTCTTAGAAAACGCTAACAAGCAAATTATTACGAACGACGATATCATAGAAAATTATGCGATTACGGAATTTTACGGAGTTTTCGTCAGTTAGGGTATTTGAGAGACATGACTCACTGGGAATTCTAATACAAGCTGATTCCTGTCGAGAAGCATGACGCAATCTTGGGTCGCATCGTCAAGAAGAGGCGAATTGTTGAAACGGAAAACGACTTCTCCCTCTCGCCCGCGGAGTGTAATGAACCGGAGGAGGGGAAGTGGCGGCGTGCTCAGCCAATCAGCGGAGACAGCGTAAGCTAGGAGACTGCTCCGGAGTGGGGGAGCCGACAGGTGAATATATCGTTCGACGCGCCGTGAGACGAGGACTATCTGTGAAATACTTGACGAGTATGGATGCGCGTGCGAGTGGCTCCGATGTTCGGTGGAGTTAAGGACAATCTGTGTAGAACTTGCAGTGTACGGTCGCAAGTGCGTGACGCTCCGATGTTCAGTGGAGTTAGCGACGAACTTTTGTAAAACGTAACCAGTGCGGTTTTACGAGAGTTTGGGTCCGATGTACGGACCATAGAATTATCTAATCTACCAGAATATCATCAAATTTCGACGGAGATGACGACGTCCAGGAGACTGTGGGAAGCACACAGCATCATCAAGAACGAGGGAAATGCTTTGGCAATTTCCAGGGGTAAGCGCTAATGACGCAGAAATACGCAATCTCTCATTTTTCTTTGTTTTATATTTCATAATTCAGTAACTTCATAGCTTGGAAATAAGAGTAAAATCAATTTATCAGACTCCGTTTTCACGTAATTTTCTATCGGTAATATTCAAATCACAACGCTCCAATTTAAATTTTAAACTTATTATTATTATTAATTTTGCTATACTTGTTTTATATAATAAATTCATTTCTTTTACAATGCAATCTTTGCTTTCAGTAGGTAGCATTAGATATAGACCAATTCCTTCTCCTGATACAATTGTTTGTTGGGTTAATGATCAAATCATACCACGATCTGAGTGAATAGATTCTTGAATGTGTTCTGCCAGAGCTAGACGTTGTTAAATACAAATTTAGATTTCAGCATTGCATTGAGGTCTTGGCGCCCATTAAAACAACATAGCTTAGGCAAAGGTAAACAATTACATTTTCTCCCAACAGTGAGGGCTAGCGAAACAGTTTCATTTGTCGCTACCAACATGGGGCGCTAATAACCATTACATTTGTCGCCGACAACTTGGGGCTGAAAACCTAATAACATTTGTGGAAGGAGAAGGGTATATATTTCTGTGCCTGTATTTTGGGGGTTATTTGTCTTTATCAGTGTATATCATTATGGGGGATGAGAAAGAAAGACAGATGAGGTTACGTAGTGGTCATCAACTGGAGAATGATGATACGAGCAGTATGTCGAGTGATGGTAGTACTGGGGTAGCGGAGGTAAATCCCGATACTGAAACAGGGAGTGTAGGCGGCCAACCAGAATTAAAAACTTTACTTCTCGAGTTCATGTATCAGAACAAAGTTAGTAGTGATGCTTTAAATGCAAAATTAGAACAGAATAATGCAAAATTAGAACAAAACAGTAGGGAAAATAAAGAAAGTACAGAAGCTTTAAATGCAAAATTAGAACAGAATAATGCAAAATTAGAACAAAACAGTAGGGAAAATAAAGAAAGTACAGAAGCGTTAAATGCAAAATTAGAACAGAATAATGCAAGATTAGAACAAAACAGTAAGGAAAATAGAGAGAGTACTGAAACTTTAAATGCTAAATTAGAACAAAACAGTAGGGAAATGAGTGACAAATTCGAACTGATTAGAGGTGAGATCAGGGGGGTGATGGAAGAAAAGGCTAAAGAGATTATTGCAGATGTAGACAGAAAATTAGGAAAAGTACAGGAGGAGTTGGAAATTAGAATCAGTACACAGGCTGAAAATTTAAAAGAACTAGTGCAACTGGAAACACAGCAGGTCAAAAAGCAATTGGGGGGAGAAATTGACAAAATTCAGGTAGCTACTAAAGAGGTTAAGGAACAGCTGGGGGGTAGAATGGAGAAAGTCCACTCACAAATAGTTGCAGAAGTAAATGATTTAAGAGAGAGTAATAGGGAAAGCATTAGCAAGATTGAGGAGAAACAAGCAAAGCTATATGATAAAGTAGAAGAATCAGAAGGAAACATTAAATTAACAGTAAACAGTATTGAGAGGAAGGCTGAGGAGAAAATCGCAGAATTAGAGTTAAAATTAAAAGCTAGGATCAGGCAAGAAAATAGTCAGAATAGGCCAGTTTTTGTGAATAGCACACACAGGGAGGTAAAACTGGGTAAGTTCAGCAATCGACAGGGGTGCCCAATGGAGTTCATGAACACTATAGAAAATAAATTCGGGGAAAGGTTGGAAAATGGTAGTACTGTATTGAGTGGTGCCAGGTAGTTGAAATTTTAGAACAAGTGTTTGTGGGGGAAACGAGGAATTGGTTTGCTGTCTACAGAGACAAGTTTACTGATATCAATGATTTTAAAATGAAATTCTGTGAAAAGTTCTGGAATGAGGTTATTCAGTCGCAGCATCGTGAGGGAGTAGTGTGTGGTAAATATAACCCTAAAGGAAGCTCCACCATGACCGAATACTTTTTAGGGCAGGTATTAGTGTGTAAATATCTGGATGGCTTGAAGGAGGAAAGTGATGTGGTAAGGTTGCTACTTAGGCACTTTCCCTATAGGATCAAGGAGGCTGCTTGTATCCAGAATGTAAAGACAATATCACAAGTAGAAAATTTGTTAAGCACATTTGATGCACTAGGGAGAGGGGATTATGATGACAATTTCAATCGGAACCAGGGTAATAATAATAATAGACCTAATGAAGCCAGGCATCAAGAAGTTCAAGGGAACGGTGGCGAAGGGGCCAACGCTCAAAATAGAAATAATAATAATCAGCTAAATCAGAACAGAGGAAATGGCTATGGTAATCAGTATCAAGGGAGGAACAATGATTTCAGGGGAAATCAAGGGAGGAACAATGATTACAGGGGAAATCAAGGGAGAAACAATGATTTCAGGGGAAATCAAGGGAGAAATTATAATGACAATAATTACAACCAGAATAGGGGTCAAGGAAGAGGACAGCCTAGTGGTAGTAATATACAGCCAAACAATGACAACACAGCCCAGAACAACCAGACTAGTTCAGTAGTTAGTAGTACTACGGCCAGCTGTAGCGGTTCTTTAAACGCGAACCAGGCTGCGAAGTAAGGTCAGAATCTCAGTCTGTAGCATGCCCTGTCCATACAATTATACAGGAACCCTATGACCTAAATGTAAGAAATGAATTATTACATGAACTAAATGATGAAGGTATTATTCAGGAAGTGGTTAGTAAGAGCCCCATAGTTAAATTTAACGTGTCCGAGGCGTACACAGATGTTTTAATTGATAGTGGTTGTATGAAGAGTTGCATAAGTAGTGCATTTTATGATAAAATGAAAGGAACTGGAGTAAATTTTGAGGAGATGCCAATTAAAAGCACTTTTGTTATCACAGCTGTTGGGAAGAGGTCTAAAGTAATTTCTAAGCAAGTTTTAGTAGACATTAAAATTAATAATCATGTAGAGAAGCAGATTTGTCTTGTAATTCCAAATTTAGTATTCAGTGTTATCTTGGGTTCAGAGTGGCTAAGTAGAGTGTCTGGTAACTTATGTTATGATGTAGGGAGTTTGAAATTTAAATGGGGAGATTCTGAAGTAGAAGTAGCGTTCAATGACCATATTCAGAGGAGTAGTATTGTAGGTGTGATTTGTACTTTAAATGAGATATCGCCAGCCGTAGAGCGGGGTTCTCCATGTTTTGTGGGCAGTGTGATTACGAACGGAAGTCTAGAGGACTCGTTACGTGATGCTGCATTTCAGGGAGATATAGAGGTGGAACAATGTGTTCGGCTCTATGATGTGTTATGGTGTAATAGGAGAGTGTTTGAGGATCGCATTGGTATGGCCAATTGCTATACACATTCATTGAACGTTATTGATAGGTCAGTATTCACAGGACATAGATATCCTGTACCTTTCGCTTATCAGAGTGCAGTTGAGGCACAAATTAATCAGATGCTTGAAGATGGGATTATTGAGCACTCGAACAGTCCATATGTTAATTCTTTGATCACGGTACCCAAGACCGACGGCACTGTTCGTATTTGTTTAGACGCTCGTTTGGTTAACAGTAGAATTAGTTCAGATCAGCTGAAATCTATGTCAATAGAGGAATTAATGCAAACATTTGAGGGGAAGAAGTATTTCACTTGTGTAGATTTGAGTTCCAGTTTTTGGCAAGTGCCACTTATGTACGAAGATAGACCATTTACAGCTTTTAGTCATAAATATAACCTTTATCAATTTTGTAGAACACCTTATGGGTTAAAGAGTAGTTCAGCTGCTTTAATTAGGGCTTTAAACATCGCATTAGGGGATGACACAGGAGAGTTTGTAACCATTTACATAGATGATATGGTAATTAGTTCACGCAGTTTTGAGGAGCATCTACATCATTTAAATATAGTTTTTCAGAAGTTAGATCAGGCAGGGTTCACTTTGAAGCTGTCTAAGTCGTCATTCTGTCAGTCAGAAGTGACATTTTTAGGTCATAGAGTGTCGAGTAGAGGTGTAACACCAGAAGAAAGTAGGGTTAATAAGATACTTAACGCAGAGGTGCCACAGAATGTTAAACAGTTAAAAACTTACCTGGGAATTTGCAACTTTTTCAGGAGGTTCGTTCTTAAATACTCAGGGTTGGTAGAACCATTCAGGGAATTGCTTAAAAGTGGGACTCGGTGGAGATGGGAGTCCAAGCATGATCAGGCTTTTAGAGCGCTGAAGGAAGGTTTTGAGAAAGCTGTAGTGCTGAAATATCCGTTAAAAGATAAGGAATATGTGGTTATGACAGATGCTTCACATATAGGCATTGCTGGAGTATTATGTCAGAAAGATGATGAGGGAAATCTGTGCATAGTATCTTTAGCCTCGCGAGGACTGACTGCAGCAGAGAAAAGATACACGATTACTGAGTTAGAGCTTTTAGGTATTGTTTTCAGTTTAGGAAAATTTAGAATGTATTTAGTAGGGGGGAAATTTGAGATCCACACAGATCACCATGCATTACTGTATATGAGGACTTGTAAACTCAGTTCTAACAGAGTTAGTAGGTGGATTCTTGCTCTGCAGGAATACGAATTCACAGTAAAATATATTAAAGTTAAAGATAACATTCTTGCTGACATGCTATCGAGGGACACTAATTTATGTAGGGATTATCCTGTGGTTAAAGCAGAGGACGGTATTTTATATGTGCATGTGTGGACAGTAGCAACAGGGCATCGTTACAGACACTGAGAAATATGCTAGGTAGAGCAACGTGAGGACGTTCATTTAAGGGAGCCACTGGCAAGGTTGGAAGCAGGTGACGCAGAAACATTTATAAGTTCCAAACGTATTGGCAAAACAGCATATGTGCTGGAGAATAGTGAGGGAAACAGATTATACGGGACGTATAATATACATAGTCTACGAAAATATGTGTCATAAAGTGAGTGTGTTTAGCTGGCGAGCCAGCCTATCAAATGAGTAAGTGTGGTATCTGGTGCGTGGAGGATCTGGTCTTAAGGCAGGCGTATCGGAAGTCACACAGGGGGGTAGTATGTAAGTAAATGAGAGTTTTTAAGGTACAGGGAAATATGACGGGATTGTCGGATGCTGTTGAGCACTAAATTGTCTCGATGCACCAAGGCCATTTTGGCAGCGCTGATGGGTTCCCATTTATCTCCAAGAGATGGGGGAGCGCTTGTATAGGGCTTGTTAGCTTAAGGCGTCCACGAGATAAAAGATGGGCCATCAGAATGCGAGACAGTCCTTCATGAAACTCATACATATCAGCACACGTGATTTCTGTTTACGGGCTCGCCATGTAAGATTTGTAAGTGTGTAATTTAAGGTAATTTGTACAAAGGTATTATTTGTGTCAGGAGAAATGGTCTGTGTTGAGAACTAGTATTAAGTAGAATATGGTCTACGGGAACTTAAGAAGACAGGGCGATTACGGCACAGAAATATTTGGTGTTATATGTAATGCGCATTTACTGTTTTTTTTTTCAGAAGTCAATATTAATTTAATCTACTTTAAAGAGAGATTAAGTATTATGGTCACGAGGCGCTGCCACAATAGTGTGATCGTGTGCTCAGTGATAAGTGGAATTAAATGTCACCATAAGGAGGGGACCTCCAGTGAAATTAGGAAGTTCTATGGTGATATAAATATATCAGAACACCTTCAATGCGTGTGATATGACATCATAAATACATAGTGCTCACACATTAATTATGTCTATTTCTCCAACATAGAGAAATTTGAGAGGCGGAAATATCCGTGGAACACTTCTATATGTAAAACATTGGACTGGTTGCAAAGTGCAATCCATAGTGACAACGAACTTTGACGCAAAGTGCGTGAAGAAAAATTATGAGTGTATATATCTGTAATTTAGGGTGATTTCATTTATGTAATATGTATTTTGGATGGGGTTTATTAACGTGTCTGGGATAATCGGATAATGGACCGTCGTCACGGTAAATCATCCGATGATCCGAGGCGAATATGTAACGTGTTTTTCGAGGGTTTTTTATGCAACTGGCATAAGTCAGTAGGAAGCCATTCTATATTTATTTACGCGGCAAATTGTTCAGCCAAGATAATTTTTCATGTTAATTTATTATTATTATTAATTTATTATAATTATTATTAAGATATTTTCGGAGCATTTTATAAAAATTATAAGCATACAGATAGGTTTTCTATGTCTTAGAAAACGCTAACAAGCAAATTATTACGAACGACGATATCATAGAAAATTATGCGATTACGGAATTTTACGGAGTTTTCGTCAGTTAGGGTATTTGAGAGACATGACTCACTGGGAATTCTAATACAAGCTGATTCCTGTCGAGAAGCATGACGCAATCTTGGGTCGCATCGTCAAGAAGAGGCGAATTGTTGAAACGGAAAACGACTTCTCCCTCTCGCCCGCGGAGTGTAATGAACCGGAGGAGGGGAAGTGGCGGCGTGCTCAGCCAATCAGCGGAGACAGCGTAAGCTAGGAGACTGCTCCGGAGTGGGGGAGCCGACAGGTGAATATATCGTTCGACGCGCCGTGAGACGAGGACTATCTGTGAAATACTTGACGAGTATGGATGCGCGTGCGAGTGGCTCCGATGTTCGGTGGAGTTAAGGACAATCTGTGTAGAACTTGCAGTGTACGGTCGCAAGTGCGTGACGCTCCGATGTTCAGTGGAGTTAGCGACGAACTTTTGTAAAACGTAACCAGTGCGGTTTTACGAGAGTTTGGGTCCGATGTACGGACCATAGAATTATCTAATCTACCAGAATATCATCAAATTTCGACGGAGATGACGACGTCCAGGAGACTGTGGGAAGCACACAGCATCATCAAGAACGAGGGAAATGCTTTGGCAATTTCCAGGGGTAAGCGCTAATGACGCAGAAATACGCAATCTCTCATTTTTCTTTGTTTTATATTTCATAATTCAGTAACTTCATAGCTTGGAAATAAGAGTAAAATCAATTTATCAGACTCCGTTTTCACGTAATTTTCTATCGGTAATATTCAAATCACAACGCTCCAATTTAAATTTTAAACTTATTATTATTATTAATTTTGCTATACTTGTTTTATATAATAAATTCATTTCTTTTACAATGCAATCTTTGCTTTCAGTAGGTAGCATTAGATATAGACCAATTCCTTCTCCTGATACAATTGTTTGTTGGGTTAATGATCAAATCATACCACGATCTGAGTGAATAGATTCTTGAATGTGTTCTGCCAGAGCTAGACGTTGTTAAATACAAATTTAGATTTCAGCATTGCATTGAGGTCTTGGCGCCCATTAAAACAACATAGCTTAGGCAAAGGTAAACAATTACATTTTCTCCCAACAGTGAGGGCTAGCGAAACAGTTTCATTTGTCGCTACCAACATGGGGCGCTAGTAACCATTACAATTTGTAGCTGGTCATTAGCAGTTTGCTAGGGGAAACCTGTGAGAAATAATAATAATGTTTAGGGTTTTATATCTGTTTAACTACTGTACCTATAGAGACACCAGGGTGCCAGAAATGTCATGCCCTGTATGGGATCATAACGTATCAGTAAACCTACTGACATAGCTCCATCACATTTAGGCACTCTCAGCTGTCAGCTGACTGAACTAGAATTTGATCCTACAAATTTGGACACAGCATGTGAGAATATTATAGCAGCACTACACAACCAACCATAATAAGATGGAAGAGAGAAGCCCAGTGGAAGCAATGCTAGACTCAGCTGGAGTCCTGTGGTTGCCAACCAACCTGTGAGGTCCTGGGTGGGTCATGCAGGTAAGACTAGTTTAGTTATTGTTGTTTTGGCAGATGACCTCGTAGTTCCACCCCTTAAAACAACAATAACAATTGTTGTTTTGAGGTGTGGAACAGCAAGTTCATCTGCCCCAAAGCAGGTGTGGTTATGCACACTGATGACCCGCCACTGGCCGGCAATGATGTCACTTTTGAGGGAGTGTGAGCTAGGAAGCCAAATAAACCAATTCATTTAGCACTTGTATGATCCGAGGATTTGACGTTCATGGTTTGTAAGTTGTTAGTTGGTTTAGTAAATTGCAGAGTTGTGTATGGTTTCATCATCATCATCTTGTACAGTTTCCAGCCCCAGGCTGGGTCTGTTTGGAACATAAGCCTCACCACTTAGTCCTTTCTTCCCACCACCTCTCCGCTGTCACTCTGGTCCAGTCCTCGCCTCTCTTCTTAACACATTCCTCCACTCCTTTCAGCCATCTATCTCTTGGTCTTCCCCTTGGTCGTCTCTTCTGCATCTGCATCTCATGTATCCTCTTGGGAATCCTCTTCTCATCCATTCTCTTTAAGTGTCCATACCACCTCAGTCTTGATGTCTCAATCCTACCTTGCAAGGGCTCCTCTTTCACCATTTCTCTGACCTTTTCATTCCTCAACCTGTCTCTTCTTGTTACTCCGATCCTACTTCGCAGGAACTTCATTTCACCTGCCTGTATTCTGCTTATGTCTCTTTTCTTAATTGTCCACGTTTCTGAAGCATAGGTCAGTATCGGGATATAGTAGCTTCTGTATAACACTTCCTTGCTTTTTTGTGGGACATCTTTATTCCACACTAAGCTCCTAATGCTTCTCAGAAATGCTTCTGCCTGCCTGCCACGTTCCATAATCTCTTTGTCATTTCTCCCATTTTCCTCCACTATACTGCCCAAGTACTTGAGACTTTCCACCTTCTTCAGCTGTCCACCTCCAAGTGTTATCCCACTCATTGGTCTGTCCTTTTTCCTGGTCGTTAACAGGATCTCACATTTACTGATGTTGAACTTCCATCCGTACTCTCCCACTGTTTCTTCCCAAGCCTTCAGTTGCTCCTGAATTTCCTCCTCCTTGTTTCCCCAGACCATGAGATCATCTGCAAACACCATTGCTTTCATCTTATCTTCTCCTATCTTTCCTGCTATCCGTGTCATTACCTCGTCCATAACCACAATAAAGAGAAGGGGTGACAGCGCACTACCCTGTTTCAGGCCACTCATTTGTCTGAACCAGTCTGTACTTTCCCCTCCAACTTTCACACAACTCACACTTCCACAATACATCTCCTTCACTCTGCCTACAGTCCCTTTTTCCACTCCCATGTTTTCCATTGCTTTCCAAACCTTCTCCCTACACACACTATCATAGGCCTTTTCGATGTCCAGGAAAGCCATCAACAGATCCTCTCCAAATTCGTAGTGGTGTTCCTGGAGCTGTCTCACTGAAAATATGAGATCCACTGTTGATCTCCCAGGTCTGAATCCATACTGCTCCTCTCTCAATTTTCTCTCCACTTTGGCTCGTATTCTACTTTCTAATATCTTTTCATATATCTTGGCACAGTGAGATATGAGTGTGACTCCCCTGTAATTTCTGCACTCCTTGCTGCTTCCTTTCTTAAATATTGGGACAATTAATCCTTTCTTCCAATCTTCTGGGGTCTTTTTCTCCTTCCATATCACCCTCATCACACGGTACAGCCACTGTTTCCCAACCTCCCCTGCTGCCTTCACCATTTCAACACTCACTTCATCCACACCCGGTGCCCTTCCTCCTTTCATCTTGTCTATAGCCATCTCCAGTTCTCTCCAAGTCAGATCCTTTTCCATTCCTGTGTTGTCTTCTCCATCTTCCAATGCATTGTCTTCCTCCCTAAGACCATTTGGATTCAGCAAATCCTCAAAGTACTCTTTCCACACTGTCTTGAGTGTCTCTTTGTTGTGTACCTCATTTCCGTTTTTGTCCATCATTACCACATCCTCTCGCAGACCTCTTCTCTTACTTTTGACCATCCCATAAAGTACTTCCTTATTTCCTCTGCTGTCTTCCTCCATCATCTCTGTCCACTTTACCATCCACTTCTTCCTCTCCTCTGCGACAATTTTGTTTGCTTCTTTCTTCTTTATCTTATAATCTTGTATGGTTTACCAATTGAAACCAAACAACTAAAAGTTCTAAAGTTAAATATAAGTTTCTGGATGAGAATGAAGGAAGGAAGATTGTAGTTTTATGTGACCGTAAATCTTATGATTATGAGCCACGGGACCTCCTTTTTTACATGGAATCCGAACCACAGGACATGGCATTTCGTTTCGAAAATCTCACAAGCATTGACCGGGAATCGAACCCAGTCCACCTTGGTGAGAGGCCAACAGCTTGACCGCTGCGCCACCTTGCCCCCTCGGATGAGAATGAGCTTCAACAGAAATTGTTGGCTGCATGTAAATAGACCTTATTAATTTGAAAAATGCCACTATTTACTCAAAACATTTTAGTGACAATTGCTTCTTTCCGGAAACACAATATATTGCAATATAGCCAAAGAAATGTTAGAAATGTAACTAAAGACAATATTCCAACTCAAAATCTCCCTATGTCAAAACAGGACAAACAGTTTAAAGTAGATGCAACAGGTTACAATGATGCATAAGGCAAACATTAATTAATGAAACAGTTAACAATGGTAACACAAGATCCTTGGTGATGGAGAATGAGGAGAGAATATGTAAATCTTGGTCGATGAGATAGGTGCCACCTCCTCTCTCTGCTTTTCTAAGCCACGGGTCTGCAGCTTACTGACCTTTGGCCATTTGGGACTGGTAAGCTGTGAGAGAGTAGTCTTGCTGCCCTGTATGAGATAGATGGAGAGGTGTGACGAGTTTCCCACCAGGTGAGACAAGGCAGGCACAGGGTGGGAAAAACATGGAGCTGAGCACATGAGAGGGTGCTCCTGCCCCACAGGTTAAGGCACATCTGCTGTCTTCTCAAGTATGTATTTATTTATTTGTGCACAAAGGATTTTCATCCTAATTACAGTGGCATCAAGATTACACAGTACTGTAATTAAAATAACTAGGTGTGAAATTAAAACAGTATATTACAAATGAATAGCCCAGATGCAAAGGCAGTTAAGTGCACTTTTTGTCGATTTTGAGTTGAGCACACCGTCACGTTCGTCTTTTAACTGGCTACCCGATGGAATAAGTTTCAGGGTGTATAACCCGCTCAAAACCGTTGAAAATGGCCAACAAAAATCGTGTTCATTTGCATAAACCACTAAATGCATGTTGGCTACGGTTGCAAAGCCAGTTTAATATTCCACATGTTCAAAGACCGTGAAGATTCATAAGTATGGCGTCTGCCTTGCCACATACGACTGAAAAATACACTAACTGGTACAAGAACGGCCGATATTCTTCCCACAAAACTCTTTTACAATAAATAATTCTTATTTATTACAATTGGGAAGGATAGTTTTGTGTTTCGGATTTGGGTTGTCTGGCCTTATCGAAATACACAGTTGATCGACAAGTTGTTTTTTAAAAACGATGGTATATTGGCTTTGAATTAAAACTCAGCAGTTTTTCTAGGTTTATGCCGTGTCTTGTGTGGAGTTTCACCTAGGAACACCAAGCTGGCTCATCAGCGGGCTCTTGGTGTCCATGCCTGAACCCCTACAGGAGTAGCGAACTGTGCACTACCTCCCTTCTTACAAAGCGCATGTGCGCCTTGTGGGCATTTCAAGTCAGAAAAATGAGTGACCTTGTTTTAAGTGAAGCAGTTATTGCATTTGTGTATGTTCCATATACGGAGGGAAAAACAGAAACAGCAGAAGTAGTGGGAGAAATAGTGCAAGTTGAAGTAGTTGAATCCGTTGATATTGGAGTTAAAAACAACTTCTTACGTCTAGTTTGAACATCAACATGCCAAAGGATCAAACCAAATAGCATCAGCAGTTCATCACAAACTGACAAGCATAAATTGTTAAGGTGCAAAATACTTCGGTTATTCACTGATGGCTGTGGGGTTCAGAACAAAAACGAGACTATGATCAGCATGCTGTCTCACTGGTTACGGCTAGAAGCTCCCACATGTCTAGAGGAAATAAAGATATGGTTCTCAATAGTGGGCCACTCATTTATCCCTCCTGACAGAGTTTTTGGAAATATTGAACAGCAACTTCGCAAAGTGAATGTCTTTGAACATCCTTCCGGATACAGCAAGCGCATTGAGAAATTTGCAACGCCTGGGACAAGATGAATGTCCTGTTAGAGATTGGAAAGCATATACGGATGGCATGGTAAACAAGATGTTCGGGAAAGAACATATAGCCTACTTTCTCCGAAATGTATGGGTATAGTTATAACTCTCTGTCCTTATCATCTCCTAATTTCTTCCTATTTGAAGTGCAAATTGGCACACAGGATTTGAACAGTGGCGTTCAAACCATAGTTTATAATTTACCCCAGCATTTTGCAATTTCATCAGCAAACACTCCAAACACCGACTACTTACAATAATTGAAACTTCGTTGCTCTAATAAGGCCCATCTACAATGCGCAGTCGGCAGTCCGTAGTTGGTAGTCCTCGGTCGGCAGTCGCGATCGACTCCGTGTATACTATAGGCACCATACACAACATGAAGTTGCAGTTGGTAGCTGGCAGTTGGCAGTCGAGAATTTTATCCTTGACTGCCAACTACCCGACTGCAGCAATGTAATAGCCAATCAGAGCAGATCAGAAACTGACGTCACGTTGTTGTTCTGTGTCGTGTACGAATGATATAGAACTAAGTGAAGTAACTTCGCAACCCGTTAATTTATAGGCTAATCTTAAATACACGGTATAACAAAATAATCCATCTCCAAATCATCCATATTGCAAGTTTTGAGATTATCAACAACGCCTCTGTGCACAAGGAATAAACGAATGTTACTGTCTTATTACTCCTAGCAGTCGTTAAGACTGGGTTCACTAACTGGCCGGTATAGAGCGCTGCTCGAATCTATAGTTTCTGCATAGTACAACTGAAGGCTGGAAGATGTCACTCCAGTGGAGAATGTCGTTTTTTTTTTAATATATAATTTCCATTGCAAAAAGCACCATATAAAGCTTTATTTTATAACGTCTCAGTACTCAAGAAACAATAAATATAAAAACTAGTCGTGATATCTAGTTGTGAAATATCGAACAATATAATCCTAACAGAGCGAGTGCATTCTAGCGGCCAGAAGAAGAAACTTTTCAATAAAATCTGTTACCTTTTTGTCAGCTAGATGTCTCGATTAAATCTGCTGGCGAATTATGTTTTAATTAAGTATATGTTTTGCACCGTAATATGCACAATATAACGCTTAATTTTAAAACGTCTGAGTCATTACAAAGCAACAAATATGTAAAATGTCAAGCAAAAAACATATCTCTGATGGGGTTTGAACCATAGGCATATGAATGACAGACTAATGCTTTACCACTGAGCCATTTGTGCCAACGAAAATTGATCCATATAAAATGACTTACATAGAACTTGTTAGCAAATAATGATTTATACTAAACGATTTCATCACTGAAGTATATTATTTATATATAAAGCATTTCATACAAAGTTTATTTATTTTGTTTCAGTACGCTATATTGCATGGAATACTCAAATTAGTGAAATATAAGTCAGGCACAAGATATCCGCTGCCATCTTGTCTTATTAATGAATCAGCTGAGCTTTTTAAAATCACGTCTGCACTATAGTATTACAAAATAAACTTTTAATTTCGTACGTGCCTCTTCCTTTAGAACAGTTAAAACGATTCTCGGCTCGATAATCGGAACTGGTGGGTCCCATGATATGGATTATAAAGTTTGCATAATTCGCACGGCCGCCATCCTGAAATGGTATGGCGGACGACCTTGTAGTTTGGTCACAAGACGCATCCTATACGAAGGTATGTTGTTACCAAATTTGGTAGAGATTGGATGATTTGGTTAGTCGTTATTTGATTTTACGTTTTGAACGTTTGAGTGGCCGCCATTCAGTTTTAGTAAAGATGGCGGCGATATAAAACATGACACTGAGGTGTCCTTTGCTAGTGCTACCTTTGTACCAAATTTCGTTCAATTCGCATTCACCGTGTTCGAATTGATAGGGGGGGACAGACATTCAGAGTACACACACTCACACACACACACACAGACTCACACACACACATACACACACACAGACTCACACACACACATACACACACACAGACAGACACACTTTTTTCGCCCTGTGTTGATCTCATAAGTCTACTTTCATTTTTTGCAAAAATCGAAAGTAGGCTAAAAATGCCGGTAGTAGGCATTTCCAATTCCAAAAAGCGAAGATAATCGTGTTCACAATTGCCAAAAAGGAAATAATGTAGTTCTTTATAATGTTGAGGTTGGTGTGGGGAAGAGGAACGAATTTTAACAAACATCCTGGTCCCTCACCAATTCAAGTAAGAAAGAAACTAAACTAGAAGACATTTGACGGCTTTTAGAGCTGCACTTCGGCGAAAACTGGTCAGCGAACGGCAACCTAAAATTTTTCAGTGAGGTCTTCCAGGACAAGAAGCCATTCGCAACAATATCGTCCGACCTTAAGAGGACGAAGAACCAGCAGATTTTGAGCTGATGGACTTGGTCGAGGATGACCTGACCTAACCTAAGAGCCATTTTTTCTTGTTTTGTGCATTTTATTATTTGAACATTTTTTATTCTGTCTAAAAGACGTTGCACGTTGTTTAAGATGTATTTTTTTTAAATATTTTTATCACACCCAATGTTTTCTATTTTTTGAAAATATATATTTTTCCTAATAAACCACATTGAAACTAAAGTAGTTCTTTAATAAAAATCTCATCAAAATAGCATTCGCAAAATAACAAAATAGCGGGTTTCGCTACCGAAGTTTCATTAACGACTCTCGTTGTCATGGGTGCAAAATTTAAGAGAGAAAGGAATTCGGAATCATCAATTGAATTGTTTATAATTTTGGAAAGGAATTTCATAGCATGTATTTTTCTTCGTATTCCTGAACTGTCTACATCAAAATTTATTAACAGTTCCTGATATGGTATCAAGTGAGGATAGTTGGCTGTTCATTTAAAACGTAGATACTTTAGGAATTTCTTTTGTGTGTGTTCAATTATTGAGGTATATATCTTCCATTTAGGACTCCATATAATACTAGCATATTCTAGTTTCGGTCTGACTAGTGAGTTGTACAGGTGGAAACATGTGCTTATGTTTCAATAGTTAGGAACAAGATGAATAAATCCAAGCATGAACATTTTGGATAGGAAAAAATAGAAACAGTGGAGTATAAGTTATATTCAAGAACTCACCTGGTGTCCATGTTACAGCATATACATGAAAACCACTGCTCCAAAGTCCTTCATTATCACTTGTGAATATCTCTTTATGCACTGTTTTTCCAATACCTTGCATACAGCCAACAGCCAAGTGTCCTGCGCCAATCTTTTTATCATTCAAAACAAGATTGCGGTTACCCTTAACTTGTGCCAGCTGGATTAGGCCAGATTCATAGAGGTTGGCACCATATGCATTCTTCTTTGGTTCTAGCCATATTTCTGAAAAGAGATGAATGAATGAATGAATGATATTTATTCAATTAATTCCAAAGAGCCATAGGCTCGTACAGAGGAATTGTACAGTAATATGTGTGTTTACACACCAGGAAGAAAATTCTGAAGGTAACACAAATTGATGAATAAGGGCATAGGCCTATTAGTAAAGTTGATACTATATCTAAGATTGTTTAGACCAAGGTCTCTTAAAATGATAAGCACAGGATTTTTAAGCTTATTTGATGTATTACGATGCATCGAATTTTTCCCACAATACTTTCGTAGTTTTCCTCTTAAATACTGACAAAGTTGGTGCACTTTTTACTTCATCGGGAAGTTTATTATATGACTGTGATGCAGAGAACTTGAAACTATTTCTACCGTATTTAGAAGAGTGAATGATATATAAGGCTACGTCCTTCGCATGCCTAGTTCCATAAGAATGATTGTCCGAGTTCAAGATGTAGGGAGAGCTATAGAGTATTGTGTTGTGTTTAATTTTGTATATTAGCATAGCTGCTCGGAGATCTGCACTTATGCTGAGGGGTAGAATTTTACTTCTGATGTACAGATCTTTTACTGGAGTGCAGTAAGGAAGGTTAAATATGTTTCTAATAGCCCTATTCTGAATAGTCATTAAATCATTCAGTGTGGATTTCCTGCAGTGAGCCCAAATAACATTTAAATATTGGAGCTTGCTATGTACAAGTGAATAGTAGATTTGTTTTACAAGGTTTAGGGGAATAAGATACCGAAGTTTCCTTAGGATCCCTACTATAGGTGAGAGTTTCTTAGCAATTCGTTCAACGTGTTCAATCCAGGTCAGGTGTTTGTCGATGATTAGACCTAAATACTTTGCCTGATTAACCTCTTTTATTTCAATATTATTTATATATATTTTGTCATGTGTGATTTCTTTCATGCTTTGCTTTGAAATTACCATGTAATTGGTCTTCTGTAGGTTCATTGTTAATTTATTGGCCTGGAACCATTGTGAGAGAGTATTTATATCTTGTTGCACATTTTGTATGATTTCAATTATGTCTTTCCCAGTGTAGAAGATATTTGTATCATCTGCATACAATTTGATATGCCCTCTCAAATTACATTCCACAATATCATTTATATAAATTAAGAATAATGTAGGTCCAAGTATAGATCCTTGTGGAACTCCATGAGTTATATATTTTCCTGAACTTATGCATTTATTCAAAGCTACATGCTGCTTTCTTCCAATAAGGTAGCTTTGGAACCATTTTAGTGCTATACCTCGGACACCAGCATTTTCTAATTTTGATAACAGTATTTTATGATCTACTGTATCAAAGGCTTTTGTGAGATCAATAAATAACCCAACTGCCATATTATTTTTGTCAATAGTTTCTTGTAGCATTGTTATTAGGTCAATAGTTGCTGCCTCAGTACTAGAATTTTCCCTGAATCCATATTGCATATTATGAAAGAATGTATTCTTGTTCAGAAATGAAAGCAATCTTGTTTTTACCACTTCTTCCAGAATTTTTGAAACTACCGATAAAATAGAAACAGGTCTATAATTATTTGGATTTCTTTTGTCACCACCCTTAAATATAGGAACTACTTTGGCCACTTTTAAGTCATCTGGTATCATGCCAGTAACTAAGGACTCATTAATCATTTCAACCAAGATTTTAATAAATGATTGTATATTGTTTTTAATGAAATTTGTCTTGATCCTATCTAATCCACAGCTCTTTTTATTCTTTAAATTTGTGATGATGGACTTGACCTCTGCTTCATCTGTCGGATATAAGTAGAGAGAATTTGACTGATTGTGGGTCTTACTGAGGATTTCCTTCTGTTCAGGAATAGCTTTTGCTAGACTTCCAGCAATGTTTGTGAAGAACAAGTTAAATGATTCACATAGTTCTTGATTGTTTGTGATAATTTTGTTGTCTATTTCAAGTGAAGTGCATGTCTCAACTGTTGGTTTTTTGTTGTGTATGATTTCTTTGATAGTCTCCCAAGTTTTATTAGAATTGTTTCCATATGTTCTGAATTTATCTGAGTAGTAATTTGACTTTAGTCTTCTTTTTAAGTTTGTTACATTATTCCGGCATCTACAGTATTCTTGGTTCATATCATTATTATTTCTGTGAAGGGGATTTTTGAGCTTTGCATGCAGAGTGTCTCGTTGTTTTATAAGTGTAAGGAGTTCAGCTGTGACCCATGGTAAGTTAGTAGTCTGTCTGTTATTGTTAGTATTGTTTGTTATTTTTCTTTGGCTATGCCTGTTCCTTAGATTCAATTGTTTGATGAAAGAGTTATATAGAGAGTTAACAGTACTATCTGCATCATTATGGGAATCTGCATTTATAGATATATTAGTTTCAGGAGTGTGTTGCCTATCCCAAGAGTCCTCGTGTGTTGTTGATTTTGTCGGCTTATGTGACTGAGTGTACGTGCTATAATTGGTCTTGGAAATATCAAGAATTAATATACTGTGATCACTAATATCATTGCTGACATTTGATATTTTATAACTTAATTCTGAATTGTTTAGTGACACGTGGTCTATTAAGGTAGCTGCAGTGTCACAAAGTCGTGTAGCATATTTAGTGTTGCATTGTTTAAAACCATAGCATGCTATTAAATTTAGATATTTCCTTCTTAATTGATCATCAGCTAGGATATCAATGTTGGTATCTCCGAGGAAGATGCATAATTTATTGTTTATCTGGCTAAGAAAACTTTCAAATGAATTTAAGAAGGGTATGGCATTGCTTCTATTGGGGTTATATGCTGCAATAATGTCAATGCTTTTGTATGTTGGCCTATTACTTTTAACATCATCTCTGAATACCTCAATCCACATCAAACTATGATTCATTTCACACTTTCTTTTAACGTTCACTTTCCATTTGTGTGATACATAAATACCCAGACCCCCACCAACTTTGTCATCTCTATGAGCAAACACGCTTGTGAAATTGTTGAAGTTATAAAAATCTGCCTCATTACTTTTCACCCAGGTTTCTGTAACTACCAATACATCTATCTGACCTATCATCTGCACGAGAATTTCAATGTCATCAAGCTTATTCCGAATACTTCTGCTATTAATGTACAAACACCTAACCTCTCCACCTAATTCTAATGAGTTTATGCATGCACTTATATTAGAGTCCTGTTGCATGAAATCATCCAAACAGTTGTACTTATGTTCACTGCACTGTACTTCACCTAGGTGTCCACTTGTAGTCAGCGCTTTCTTCTCTCTAAACAATAAAATGTCATCACTCGTTCCAGCAATTAGTTTTCCGAGAGTAAAAACTTGGCAACTCTGTTTAAAAGTTTTCCAAATTTCATTGTTCCTCTTCTATTGAGGTGGAGACCATCATAAGCAAGGTCCCTGTCTTGTAACCAAGAGTTCCCTTCTAAAAACATAATGTTTTTTTCACCACACAACCAATCCAGTGTTGAATTCACTGCATTAATGTATCGTGGGTCTATGTCACGTCTTTGCAATACACCACTAATACACACTTTTGCACTCGGAAAGGCACTTTTCACTTCGTCCACGAGCTTGTCCACGTCATTCATAATGTGAGTTGGTGTTGGAGAACTGTTCAAGCAATTGGTCCCTACATGAATCATTACCACCTCAGGGTCTTCACGAACCTCGTTTGCACATACCTTTCTAGTTAATTGCTCAGTTCTTATTCCTGGATAGCAATAGACTGCGGCATCATCAACTACTGGGCCTACATTTCGCAGAATTGAGTCACCCATGACAAGTACACGGGGACGTCTCCTTTTCTTATTAGTAGGGTTATGGAGAGGTTTGTCGTATCTGGATGTCCCGTTTTCAATACCGGTATCTTGTCTTTCTTCTAATTGGGAATCGGAACGGCTGAGGATTTCAAATGGATTCTGGGAGATAAAGTTGTTAGGAATATTCCCAGATTTCACCAAGGTAGGCCTACGTCTTGGAAAGCGTGAATTCGTTTTAGACCTAACCTCTAAATAGTCTGCCTGAGTAGGCCTATCTTCTTCTGCTTGTAGTCTTTCTTTAAGGATACTTATTTGAGATTGTGCGTTTTTTAAATCAACCACAAGCATTTTGATTATTTCCTCTTTGGAGGCCAATTCTAATTTGAGGAGTTCAGATTCACTCGCCGCTCGCGGCAACTCGTACTTTTTTCCCAGTTGATTTCCTTCACATCTCACAATTTTTTCGCCACTACATGCTTTGTCTTCACAATTAAGACACACCTCTTCAATGGATAAAGAATTGTTATCACATTGAACACTTACATCACTCGATTGGGAACAATTTTCAAGAGATAACCGTTCGTGACTTGCGTTTAACATCGCCATCTTGAGAGAACAGGTTAGTTTGTTATTGGGACGATAGCTAACACAAATCTACATATTATGCAACCATGTGCATCTCTGGATGACATATTTTGATGACATATGAATATAATTATGCTCTGAGGGACTGAGTTGGACAATCTACCTCGTGCATCATCCACATAAAATACATTAAAAATTATTTTTAAAAATTTACGTTCTAACAAAGAGGGAAAATAATCCCCAGTTCAGTACATTTCTTTAATGCTTGGACATTCTCCAGAAAACTATTGTCTTTCTTAGATTATTATTTGTCTTTATTCTCTTTTAAACCATGCTTCCAATGCTGCTTAAGACTTTCTCGGACACACTCCACAACATCCTCACAACTCTGGATTAAGTCTGTTAATATTCAAAGCTTGCAAAAATAGAAATCGAATATGGAAGTATCCGTACTTCAAGGAACACGCTTTGAAGCATAGATTCTTTGAAATAAACATGCTTGGAGAATTGTTTTGTTTGCTTTGTTGTGCTATACAGCTTATGTGAATAGAGGACAACACTGTAAGCAAGATGCTGTCCAGTCCAGTCCAGGTTTCCCTGCTCAGTCAGCAGCCAGCAACATTATAAGCGTTAGACAGCATGTATTACCGTACCGTTACCGTTGTCTACCAATTTATGAGAAAGAAACTGTGCTTAGTGCTTAATTGAATCTCAACTCCACTTTGAAACAAACTACCATAGCAACTGGCATATTGTTTTCTTCCATTTGACGATACTATGTAATTCAAAACCACCTTGTCAAACACTATGGAATGTGTTTGACAAGGCGGTTTTGAATTACATAGTACTATCAGTCAACACGGATATTAATTATTACCATTGTCATAATGGTTAATGTTTACGCATTCCATCTGACAATTCAAGAATTAATTAGTTAGTTATTGAGGTTTTAAAGGGGCGGAACTACGAGTTCATCTGTCCCTCAATTCAAGAATGAACTGGAAACTATTCTAGCAGGTGAATTCTTGTCATTTTCAACCCTTCACAAGGAAATACCCAGGAGATCTAGGAGGCCATTTCAGCAATTTTATTCATGCACACTTCAATTAATTTCTAGAGAAATATGAACACACTCCAAAAAATTCTTTGCATTATACAGTGCGTTAGAAATTAGTCCCGCAGCGACCTAGGCTCGCAGTGGTACAGCGTATGTACGCTATCAGCTTTCTAGTTGGATAACTGCTGAGTGACCTCTGATGAGCAGGTTGCAATGTTGTCGGCTTAGTTCGCATCTGAATCTGAGCAACATTGATGCCACCCAAACTGTGCACTCGGGTAGGCTGCAGCTTCACTGCTTGCTGTGGAGACTCATTTCTAATGCACTGTAGTATTCATATAAATACATGATGAATACATCTTGGTTCCATGCTGATTTGAATTAAATATAATAACATAAATCTTCCATCTGTCAACTCTCAGAGTGGTCCACCATCCCCTATTTCCTTTTGAGATTGGAAACCCAACTTAACATGTATATCATACTCAACCTAAAAGCATTTTGAGCTGCTTCTTTATGGCCTTAGTATAATTATACAATTGAGTTCATGCTCGCGAATGTTGTAGACATTATTAATGGCATCATTATTTCAATGACCTCAACTATAATGAATGTTTGAAACGATCACAACTGCGAATAATACTACCTTACCTTTGGACAGGAAGTGTCTATAAGGACTACAAATAGATCCCATACGTGCCAGTCTTACATCATGGCTGTCAGTAGCTAAGGTGGTTAAATCACGCTTCGCTGTTGTTACGTCAGCCAAGCTGCTGGTAACAGGTTTGATTCCCAGGCTTTCTTTTGCTTAATATCATTTACTGTGGGTGTACTATGACTACATATCTACCTGTTCCGACTGAAGTTTTATTTGGTCCTGAAAAGAACTGCTTTTAACCAATGGTTCATAGCATGGTTGCACGATGACATGATGGCCTGTAGGTACAAAGGAGGGTACCCTGCATATTCAGTGTTTGAAATGTTGACCAGCTTGGTCCACACAAATTTCAGTGTGACGTTGTAAAGACAGTCTTGCATGTTGCTGTGATGTGACCTGGTAGGTGTGCATAAGCATTGTGTCCATTAAAATGGGCACGATCTGTCATTAATAAGAGTGCATAAAATTGAAATCGAACCATTACACTAGCGGCACTCAGACATCTTGTGTCACCAGCCTTTAATCACCTCTGCCACAAATCAAACATATGTAGTGCTTGCTAGAAATGTAACTTAACTGTGGCTCTTCCGCCTTGACAGTTATCATCTGTGTCAGAGCTTTAAACATGGTTTACAGTGTTCATTTAACTTTCTACCATTACAGATCATGTGGCATGACCTACTAATTCAATCTTATTTTCTCCATACATTAGCAACAATTCAACACACTCTTCACAGGAATATATCTCGAGTGAATGAATAAGTGTGATAATGTGACCTGGTAGACTTGGCTCAATTTTGTGACCCCTCTTAAATGGAGCCAGTTCTGTCAAAAAAAAAATTAAAAAAGTCCTATGCTGTATTCGATCACTAGACTACTGATTCTCACACACCAAATCTGACCGGCCCTTAACTGACTCGGCCACAAAGACAACATACATGATTTATGCTAAACTTTTACTACTTACAGTGGCGAAGCTGGAGGGAAATCTTCGAGCCCATTTAAATTTTCATATTTTTCATTGACATAGCCAAATTAAATCTCTAGTTTTCGGTATTATTCTCTGTAACCACGGTGGGATTGACGCCAGCTTCTCAGAGCGGGACTGAGCAGCCAGTGAGTCTCCTTTGAAACAAGCTCAAGTCTCTGAGGGTAGAGAAGGCAATTGTGCATGCGCCAAGCGGAAGGTCGATATCTGAATTCGTCAGCGGAGAGCCTCGGCTCTAGCAGTGCATTCGTGAGGCGGGCGGTATTTCAGGGCATGCATGTTCGTTCGTGAGTTTTAAAACATGGATCAGTGTAGTGATTTAATAGTGTATTTAAATTCAAGACCATTTTCTTCGTTGTCCTATGAAGAGAATATTTTTTGAACAATGGCCTGGAAAAAATATATCAAGAAATAGTGCATCTCATAAGACTGATTTTTACCTTTCCTGTTTCTGCTGCTTCGAGTGAACGAAGTGTGAGTGCATTGAAGAGAGTTAAGACATTTTTAAGGAACTCATGTCAGATTCTAGACTGAGCAATATGAGTACTCTGGCTATTGAGAAGAGTTTGGTGAACTATCTTTCCAGGGATGACATCTTCAAAGAACACATCATTGTTATCTTTGCTGAGCGAAAAACACGACAACTGGAGTTTATCTACAAAAAACTATAAGATATGCTGTTTAGAATACCCAGTTGCATGAATGTAGCTTCGCCACGGACTACTTAACCATAGTCGTTCCACCTCAAACATTAATATCTGTGCCAAAGTCTTCAATTATGGTTTTACAGTGTTCATTTAACTTTCTACCATTATGGGTCATGTGACATAATCCATAACCACTGACCAAAAGCACCACACAATAAGGATTCATATCGACATAATTAATCCACCTGAACATCATAACATGACGATCATGCACCAATGTAAACTCAATAATTTGTATTTTACTACAACTAGGCTTGTGCTTCAAAAAAACTGACTGTTTCATGGGATGTTGCTGTGTGTTTAATGGGAAGAAGACAAAGCCCAAATGACAGAGTCCCATATTCTTAAGCATTTTCATAGTGAATGATAGGTCTATTTTATAAAAAATAGTTCTCCAACAGAAATTTTGACAAAAAAAATTGTTTATAAAATAGATTATTTTAATCTTATCACAAAACAACTATGTATGGAAAGAAAACAAATTATGACTGGTGATTTTAATGTGTAAATTTGTAAATGTGTAACTTTAATGTGTCAAGGAGAATTGCGAAGATGTCTTTATATCAATCTTCAAGAAGATTACACAATTGACCAAAACATGTTCATTTAATTTAAGGAATAGAACTCTAATTGTATTGACCAGGTAGACTAATAAAGTTTGATTATATGTCATTACTGGTCAAGGATTTATATCCAAGTACAAACCAATTTGATCGTATCAGGGGTACATGTTTTTTTCGAAGGAGCAGTAAAGCACATGCTTGTATTTTGATCCTTTGTGTTTGGTAGGAAATTGTTGTTGTAACACAGGCAGGGCGGAGGGCAATATCGACCATCGGGTAAAATGTAATGTTAGTTGGCTGGAGCACTCTGTAAATGTGTGTACTTTAAAATCTAGTACATA
The DNA here is from genome assembly GCA_946902985.2 of Meconema thalassinum. Classification (NCBI taxonomy): domain Eukaryota; kingdom Metazoa; phylum Arthropoda; class Insecta; order Orthoptera; family Tettigoniidae; genus Meconema; species Meconema thalassinum. The sequence continues at coordinate 350,012,986 of OX336390.1, forward strand.
TTTCAGAAAAGCTCTAGTCCTTCCTCAGCCTCCAACAGAATATCAAAATGATAAAATTACTTAAAAATTCACTAAAAAGTTCATAAACATTTGTCACATCAAAAACTAATTTTGATACTCTATTGGATGTGAGGAAGGACAAGTCTGTCCGAAACATATACGGTAGTAGTTTTATAATATAGGTTGGTGGTGGAAGGTTGGAGAAATGTCTGGTGGAAGGATTGTGTTATTATATTCTAATATTCAAATATAAGAAGGCATATCACTTGTCACCACGTGCTTGTCCCCTTCCGCCACATTGCTCTTCACCGCCACGTTATTCCCCTCCTGTGTAGGGGAGTGTTCTCGTTTATTTGCACGAGCTATAGAATGTACAGTTCTTTTATAACATTTCGATTTTCTTCTCATGAGCGATGTAGGGACAGTTTCATCGCCACACTAACTTCTATTTTGCAGAATATTGTAGATTGCAACTGAGAGTTTGCTAATGAGTAAAGTTGTGAACTTGTTACTAAACCATTATGGTGACGATTGTAGATGACAGTGATGCAACTCACCTGGGAATATCCAGTCTCCAGCTGGTAGTTTGGCTTGAACTTCAATGTGACCATAGCGGAAACTGAATGAATCCTTAGTCCTCAAACGAGCTGATTTAATAGGAGGAAGAATAGACGCACCACGGGCAGTTTTCTTGCACTCCATGGTGTTTTGTGTGCCAGTGCATCTGCAAACACAAAAACTTAATTATCACTAGACCTTGGAAGTTAATGCCCCAAAAGTGGCAAATACATGCATTATAAAAATTAAAGTTCCTAATTTGTTGTGGCGTCTGTACTAGAAAGGGTACTTGTAGTTGGGGAAGGATTGAGAAGGTGGCAATGGCCCACCCACCCCTTGCAAGCTAGTTTTATACAACCCGCTGGGTTTACACAATTCTGAAAAATATTGGTTCCTCTCCATAATCTGGGGTAATATTATATGAAAATATTTTCATACATCATATTAATCGATTATGGACTGTGGTGTGGAGTGGCTTGATGTGGAATTACCTTTTTTAGGTGAGGGAAGTGTCACGGTACATATTTTAAGGCCGTAGCCACTGTATTGGTGTACAGATCCAACTCTCAATTTAAATCATTATAGTGTTGTAATATCAGTTCAACATAACATACTGTACCAGTAATATTTTTAAAACAATATTAACCATAACTTAGTTAAATTATTCTTTCAAAACATGGTTACAAAACCTAAAGCTTGACTGTTTACTCCTAAATATCTGTGAGTATTTTAATGTTTCTCTTTCATTTCTACAAGTATAAGTTCTGAGGTGAAGCCATGATCTTTATTACTCATATCCCTTGTTCCATAGGTGCTAACGTTTGTTTTTTTTTTTTTTTGTTTTTTTTCCAAGGATGCTCATACTTTAGCACTGATAAAGTTAGTAAAGTTGTGAAGATTTTTTAATTTTCAATAAACTATGTCAGATTTTATAATCTGAGTGGAGGGATTGCCTACATAATTTTACTTCGTTTTACATAATATTCATAGGAATTCTGGATATGTATAACCTAACAAACAAGAGCTATCGATATACAGCTGTATGCTTCAACCTATGAACCAAAAACTAAACACATTGCATTTGAGCCCCTAAGATATGAGGGCAAAACTATTACAGTATAACACCAAAAACTGGAAAAATTTCTCCCATAAGAGATGTAGCCTACCCTTACCCCCTATGCTGTTCACTTATGAGAATGTGGAAAAATACATACATTTTCATTTCAGACTGTTTTGTCTTTCAGCATCCTCTGTTTGAGAACAAGTCTTCTGCATGATCCCCTATTAGCAGTTAGCACTGTGGCCTCCTTTGCTTCTACATCTCTCACTTTGAAATCGTTCAATACTGAATCTAACCATCACCTCCAAGGTACGTATACCTCTGCTTCTCTTATCCACTACAGCCAAACGCATTAACCTCGTAGGTAATCTCTCCTCGTCCATTCTCTTCACATGATCCCACCATCTGAGTCAGCTGATACGAACTACTTCATCTAGCATGTTGATTTCTAAATTAGCCTTTTTCTCTTTGTTATGAGTATCCTCCTGCCATTGCTCCCATCTATTTGTCCCAGCAATCATTTGTGCTACCCTCATATCAGTTACCACTAGCATACTGTATGTATCAAATATCCTGAATCCACCCAGCTCCCACTTCCGTACAGCAAGGTCGGTCTAAATACTGAGCGATGTAGGGAGAGTTTCATCGCTACACTAACTTCCTTCTTGCAGAATACTATATAGATCGTAACTGAGAACTCACTGCATTGGCTTTTATGCAACTCAATTTTATTTCTTTCCCCATACAAGGATGGTCATATCAGAAGTCATGGCAACTATTTTATATATTCCGAATAACCACATCTACATACATTTGAAAACATGGTGTACATAGTACAGGATACGACCACCAGATGATGTCCGAGTGCATTAGTGTCCAGTAAACAACACATGCAAGCGTTAGTATCCTAGAGACTGTGTTCCGAGATGGATGTCATTCAAGTTGAACTGCGCCATATGTAAAAGTTGCATGTCTGCGTGGCAGAAATGCTCGTGAGTGTCATGCCGAGCTTCGAGAAGCACTGGGTGATAGGGCATTGCCCTATCGAACTATTGCACGTTGGGTAGAGGCTTTCAAACGCGGATGGGTAGCAACTGTTGACCTGCCGCACAGTGGAGGTCCAGCGTTTGCTCAAACAGAGGTGCACGTGGCTGTTATCGAAAACTGTTTAGCAGATGAAAGGCGTTGGACTGTGGCGGAATTATCTGCACATACGGGTATGTCTGCATCAACAGTGTTCCGCATTTTACGGACTGACTTGCAGATGTGCAAGGTTTGTGCAAAGTGGGTGCCACATGCTTTAACTGAGGTGCAAAAATGGACTTGATACGAGACATGCCGTATCCATCTGGAGCGATTCCAACATGAAGCACATGAGATGTTGAATCGCATTATTGTAATTGATCAAAGGTGGGCACGAGCGTATGAACCAGAACTAAAGAGGCAATCAAATGAATGGCGTCGCCGTGGTTCACCACGAAGACACAAGGTTCGACAGACTCCATCACCCACGAAGGCCATGCTTATTTTGGCTTATGACAGCCAGGATATTCTCGTGTGTCATCCTGTTCGTGAGGGCCAAACTGTCACTGCCACGTACTACAGATCATTCCTGCTGCACACTCTGCATCCTACACTGCGGAGGAAACGTCCAGGGTTTCTCAACAATGCAATACTCCTCCATGAGAATGCAACAAGCCACACTGCAGCCTGTGTCCAGAACCTTGTATGGCAGTGGGGGTGGGAGATCTTGAAACACACTCTGTACTCCCCTGATCTCAGTCCATGTGACTTTGATCTCATTCCCAAATTGAAGACGCCGCTGCATGGGCAGTGGTTTGCAAACAGGGAGGGCATCGTATAACAGCACATCGACGAGAGGTGGCGTGCATAGACGCACCACACACTGCGGATGGTATTCAGCGCCTTCCTTACAGTTGGCAACAATGTGTGGAGGCCTTGGGGGACTATTTTGAAGGTTGTTCACTTGTATGAGTACGAGTATTACACGTACTGCTTTGTTGTGTGCATATGTAATACGAATAACACAATGATCACTATTTATGTATCCTTCAGTGTCTCATACCAATAGCCCCTTGTACCCTGATCCCAATGTAGTACCGGCATTGCGAAGGACATTCCAGCGACTTTCCAACGTATATCCTGATTTTTGTTTCCGGCGGCTTTATTGCCAGTTAAGAAATAGTTGCCATGACTTCTGAAATGACCCTCATACCAACCCTAGAGATTATACAGCCTAAGTATTTAAAATGGTCCACCTGCTCCAATTTAGTTCCTCCTATCTAGCATTCTATTTTCTTGCGTTACTTCCCTACTCACATCATCTTCGTTTTTGAAATGCTAATTTTCAAACCACCCTCCCTACATTTCTGTTCAAGTTCTAACTTGTTGGTTTGTAAGCTTTCGACGGAGTCTGTGATCAGAGTCGGGTCATCAGCATAGGCCTGACTGCTTACCTGGTTCCCACCTAATTAAATCCCACCCAGCCAGTTTATGCCCTTCATCAAATGGCCCTTATATCAAATAAACAGTAGCCTAGTGGTGAAAGATTATGACCTAGATCACAGGTTCCCATTAGGAATGTTTCTCGGATCCCCTAAAGCGATCGTTATGTAAGCACGGACCCCCCTGCTCCAAATTTTTTTAAAAGTCAAGACTTACAATGTTTAAATTCCTAATGGGAACCTCTGTACTAGTTCACAGGAAAGAAGAAAATCTTTAAATATATCGTCATGACATAATGAAATGAATGAAAATCCACAGCCTGCTTCCAGTCTTCGACTGGGTCAGGAATGGAATGAATGAAGCCCCCATCTAGCGGCGAGGATATGAACTGTGCCGGCTGCTGAGGCCTGACGCACTCCTCTGGGGCAATGATTAAATGAATGACAGATGAAATGAAATGATAGTGGAGAGTGTTGCTGGAATGAAATTTTGACAGGGAAAACCGGAGTACCCGGAGAAAAACCTGTCTGCCTCCGTTTTGTCCAGCACAGATCTCACATGGAGTGACCGGGATTTGAACCACAGACCCAGCGGTGAGAAGCCGGCGTGCTGCCGCCTAAGCCATGGAGGCTTCCGTCATGACATAATGAAACTTACAAAAACCAACATTATCACCTTTTTACCCTATTTTCATTTATGAAAAGAAAATAGGCTTATGAGATCACCTTTTGTCCGTGTGTCTGTCTGTGTGTGTGTGTGTGTCCCCTAATAAAATCTAATCGGCTAGAGCGATTTCAATGAAACTCTGTAAGTTCATAGCACTATTCCGGACGACCCCCGACCGTGCCCTTCACATTTTGTTACGTCTCACCAATCCAACATGGCGGCTGTGCGAAATATTTCACCAGCATTCAATATCTCCGAAACTATTACCGATATCACCCTGGAATTTTGTACGGTGATAAAGGGAACTACTAGAAGTTCACCTATGTGACTTTTGAAAATCTAGTAACTAAAAAACCAACATGGCGGCCAAGCGAAGTTGCGACTTTTAAATAGATGTTTCTCGCGATTTAACCAACCAAACGCAATGAAACTTGGTACAGTATATGTTGATGCACATTGTAATACACCGACATCTAACTTCGTTCAATTGTTAACATAACCTCAGGATGGCGGCTGTGCGAAATATTTCACCGGCATTCTATATCTCTGAAACTATTACTGGTATCCCCCTGAAATTGTGTACGGAGATAAAGGGTGCTGCTGGAAGTTCATCTATGAGACTTTCAAAAACCGGTTAACTACTAAACGAATATGGCGGCCAAGTTGAAAGTTTTAAATAGACTTTTCTCGCGATTTAATAATCCAAACGCAATGAAACTTGGTACAAAAAATGTTTATACACATTCTAATGCACTGGTATCTAATTTAGTTCAATTGTTTACATAACCTCAAGATGGCGGCTGTGCGAATTTTAAAATTAAGTTTTTATTTCTTGTGTCGTGATCATGCGATCGAAGTGAAAGTTTGAATAATGAACCTATGCAATAATTTTCCTTTAATGGTACATGACTCTATGGCCTATACATATACAATCCAACATGGCGACCATCCGAAATATTTAGACGGATCTCAATATCTACGAATCTATTACAGCAATCAAACTGAATTTTTTGTTGAAATATGTGACCATGGTTTGTGTTGGTCACACTGTTAATTATAAACCTGGTCCTTAGAGATATGTTTCTCTTTTGTTTTTGGTAATGGTGTGTATAAAAAGAATGTTGTATCACCTTGTTCGTTCGGTTCTGTTCTAGTAAATGTCGAGTACATTAAACGTGTGTTCCATTTCAATTGCCTGTGTGCCTCGTAATCCTTTAGGTTATGGGCCCAGCCACGAATCCACCGTGCGAATATAAAGTGCGTATGATAGACTGCTCGTTATATGAACTGTGAATTTCGCTACGAATCGAAATTCAACATGTCTGCAACCAGCACCTCGTTACCGGCTATAGATTAGCTGTGAGGTAGTCTAAATTACATGGATTGGCGATTCGAGATGGAAAACGTCCTAAGACTCGAAGATCTGTGGAGCTGTATAGTTGGCTACCCGGATGGAGATACTACAACATCTGCGAAGAAAGCAAAAGACGAAAGTCGGGCTAGGGCCAGACTTAACCTCATGGTGGATAAATCAATTTTCCCAATCGTCACGCCTTGTAAGACCGCGAAGGAAGTCTGGGAAGCTCTTGAAAAGGCCTACTCAGATAAAGGAGTGAATCGGCGGATCGTCATCTTGAAGAAATTGTGCAAAGTTAAATTAAAGCACTACAAGACGATGGAAGAGTATATTAATGAGGTAATGGGACTTGCTCAGCAACTTGCGTCTATGAATAAGGCACTGGACGACGAGTTTGTGGCAGCTCTTATGCTGAAAGGTCTACCAGATGAGTTTCAGAGTATGATTATGGCTCTGGAAAGTTCCGGAACAGACCTTACTGCAGACACAGTCCGAACCAAGTTGCTACAAGATACTACTTGGAGTGGGAAAAGTACCGTACTTCCAAGCCATCCAAGGATTCTGTTCTGTTTTCACTAGAAGACAAGACGAAGAAGAAGCCCTTCTGCTGGAAATGCAAGAAGCCAGGACACTGGAAGTGGGATTGCAGGAAAGAGGAGATGCAGAGCTCAACTCAACAGAAGTCGAAGAAAGACAAGATGATGCTGGCGACCGATGGACAGGCATTAAGTGCAAGGGCCTCTACAGGGGCCTGGTTCGTTGACTCTGGTGTTACTAAGCATATGAGTTCAAGCAAGACTGCGATGGTGAACTTCACTGCTGGTCCTAATCTGGAGATCAGTACAGCAAACAATCAAAAATTGTATGGCCAAGGATCTGGTAACGTAACTGTTCAATTAGAAAATGGTATTTCACAAATCTTGTCCAATGTAGAATATGTTCCTGGTCTCACTGCTAATCTTTTATCTGTGTCTGCTGCTACTCAAAAGGGTTATGCTGTGGTATTCACCGACAATACTTGTGAAGTTTATGATAGTGAAAACTTTGTAGCTACAGGTAATGTAGCACTGACTGCGAGTAATATGGGGGGTGTTTACCAAGTCAATGCTCTCAGTGCTCAAGCTAATATTTGTTCAGAGGACTCAGAATATTTATGGCATAAACGACTAGGCCATCTTAACAACCACAGTATGAAGTTGTTAAGAGATAGTCTCACTCATGGAATTAATTTCTCAGATAGTGGTTTTAAAAACTGTTTTTCATGTGCTGAAGGTAAACAAGCTAGACAACCATTTAAGTCAAGTAAGAGTAAAACTGTATGTAAAAATAAGCTAGATCTTATTCATTCAGACTTATGTGGGCCTATGCCAGTTCCATCTTGGAGCAATGCTCGCTATTTCTTGACCTTCATTGATGATCATTCTAGAAAGGTTTTTGTGTATTTCCTTGCTAAGAAAAGTGATGTTTTGGATTGCTTTATTGATTTCAAGGCACAGGTCGAGAATCAGTGTGAAAGATCTATTAAGGTCCTACGCACTGATAATGGTGGTGAATTTTGTAGCAAAGCTTTTGAGAGGCTACTTAAATCAGAAGGTATTCAGCATCAAACTACAACTAGTTATTCTCCACAGCAGAATGGTGTAGCTGAACGCATGAATAGAACATTGCTTGATAAATGTAGAGCCATGATGAGCGAGTCTAAAGTAGATAAACGCATGTGGGCTGAAGCAATAAATACAGCAGCCTATCTTGTAAACGGGTCCCCAACCAGAAAAATTCCAGAGGAGATCTGGACTGGTAACAAGGTCAATATGGAGCATCTAAGAATTTTTGGTTGTGTGGCACAAGTTCATGTCCCTGATCAAAGGAGAAACAAGTTGGATCCTAAAAGTGAAAAACACATTTTCTGTGGTTATTGTGAGGACAGTAAAGCCTATAGATTCATGCATCCTGTTACTCATCAACTTGTTAAGTCCAGGGATGCACAGTTCTTTGAAGATGTGTTCCAGGAGGTGTCTGATGTGTCTCCAGGTAATGTTGGTCCATCCTTGCAGATTAATGAACCTGCAATGTTGCAGATCTCAGTTCCCACTGACAGTGAGGCAGAACCCGACAACTCAGGGGATGGGGCAGAGTGCATTTCGGAACTTGAAAGCGTATCGCCCATTAGCAGTGCTGGTGTGGCTGAGACTGTTGACTCAGCTGATTTAAGCTATGTCCCTAGTGGAACAGATTCAGACTGCAGTGATTCTGTGGGCTCTGCCACCATCGTCAATGAGCCAATGAAGGGGGATGCCGAAGGTAATCAAAGGTATCCTAGGCGCCAACAAAAGCCTGTAGACATGTCAGACTATGTGACATACTTGACTCTCACTGATGACTCTGAACCTAGTACAGTTAAGGAGGCACTGTCCATGCCTGATAGGGTTAAGTGGGAGCAGGCTATGAAAAGAGAAATGGAGATACTTCAGTTAAATGACACATGGGATCTAGTTGATAAACCCCAGGGCAAGAATGTTGTCAGTAGTAAGTGGGTTTTCAAAGTAAAAAGAGACTCGAATGGTAACATTCAAAGGTATAAAGCCAGACTTGTGGCCAGGGGCTTCACCCAAAGGTACGGAGTAGATTTTACAGAAACTTTCTCTCCTGTTGTTCGACACAGCACGTTAAGGATGCTGCTTGCCTTGGCTGTCCAAACAGATCTGAAGGTGGTACATTGGGATGCTGAATCTGCTTTCCTCAATGGAAAGTTAGATGAAGAGATCTACATGTATCAGCCAGAAAGTTTTGTCAAGAGAGGTTCAGAGCATAAAGTTTGCAAGTTAAAAAAATCTATTTATGGCTTAAAACAATCTTCTCGTTTGTGGAATGAGCGAGCTCACTCTGTTCTTGTCAAATTGGGTTACAAAAATTGTGCTGATGAACCCTGTGTGTACTTTAAGAAACAAGCCCAAGGTATGGTAATTATTGCATTATATGTGGATGATTTCATTGTGGCTTATAATGATGAGTCTGAGATCAAGTCATTGAAGACCTGTATTGATAAAGAATTTAAGGTACGAGATCTTGGACCAATTTCTTATATTTTAGGTATTAAAGTAAGGCAAGATAAGAAGAATGGTACAATGTATCTTAGCCAAGAGCAGTACATCAGTGAGATTGCAAAGAAATATGGTATGCACGATGCACGCCCCATTGGTACTCCCTTGGAAACCAAACCAAATCTTGGTGTTTCTGATACAGAAACTAGTGATCTTCCTTATAGAGAACTCATAGGTTCGCTCATGTATTTAAGTGTTTGCAGGCGTCCAGATATAAGCTATGCGATATCATATCTCTGTCAATTTAATCATTGTTACAATGAATCTCACTGGTCTGCTGCAAAGCGAGTGCTGCGTTATTTAAATTGCACAAAAGACTTGTCACTTAAGTATGTCAGGAATGGAGGTCAATTCATGGGATTTGTTGATGCTGACTGGGCTAATGATAGCACTGACCGAAAATCATACAGTGGTTTTGTGTTCAAAATGGCAGGTGGTGCTGTATCATGGGGGGCTCAAAAGCAAAAATGCATTTCCTTATCATCTACTGAAGCAGAATATGTTGCACTGAGTGAAGGTGTAAGAGAAGCTGTTTGGTTGAAACGTGTTTTGTCTAACTTTATAGATCTCAAGTCACCCATCATATTATTGAGTGATAGTCAATCAGCTCAAAAACTGGCAAAAAATCCAGTCCACCATAATAGGACCAAACATATTGACACTAAATATCACTATGTTAGAGATGCTTTGGATTCTAAAGTCATATGCATCAAATATGAGGGGACTTCAAAAATGTGTGCAGACATCCTAACAAAGCCTCTTCCTAAGCCTAAGCATATTTATTTTTGTAAAGACTTTGGTCTTAAATCATGTCCTCTACTCCCACAGGTTTAAGGAGGTGTGTTGAAATATGTGACCATGGTTTGTGTTGGTCACACTGTTAATTATAAACCTGGTCCATAGAGATATGTTTCTCTTTTGTTTTTGGTACCGGTGTGTATAAAAAGAATGTTGTATCACCTTGTTCGTTCAGTTCTGTTCTAGTAAATGTCGAGTACATTAAACGTGTGTTCCATTTCAATTGCCTGTGTGCCTCGTAATCCTTTATTTTTTATATTCATAGGGGCTATGAACATAAGTTCACCTATAGGACTTTCAATAACCTGGTGATACAAATCCAACATGGCGGTGACGCGAAATATAAATGTTCACATGGACGTTTCTCGCAATTTAACCGTCCGAGTGCAGTGACACTTGGTACAGTAAATCCTTATACAAATATTAATCCAATGGCATCTAATTTATTTCAATTATTTGCATAAACACAAGATGGCAGCTGTGCGTAATTTTAAATCTCGTTTTTACTTCTTGTGTCCTAATAATGCTATTGAAGTTTGAATACTACAGGTACCGTACACAATAATCTTCATGTAACAGGACATAACTCTAAGACCTACACATATAACAATCCAACATGGCGACCATCCGAATTATTGAGACGGTCCTCAATATCTACGAATCTATTACAACATTCAAACTGAATTTTTTTAAATGTCCATAGGGGCTATAAACATAAGTTCAGCTATAGGTCTTTCAATAACCTGGTGAGCACAAATCCAACATGGCGGCGACGCGAATTATAAATATTTAAAGGCTGTGTCCCAATAGTACAATTTCAGCCGTAGTGAACTAGATAGTCGACTACATTACCGGATGTGACGTCAGAAGTCGTGATCCAATACTGCCTAGCACATAGCAATCAAGTCTGTAGTAGCTAGTGAACGAAAGTTCTTGCTAGATTGGCCGACTACGTCAAGGAAGTTATAGAAATTGTAGCTTATCGGTATTGTAGGTTATGTAAATTGTAGGTTATCTTTGACTTAAGCCAAACACAAACCATAATTAGGGCTCGGCTAAAAAGTGATCATCTTGGCGCATCCATGATTGTATCGTTCAGGTATTGTTTATTTTAAACAGCTGATGAAAGCGCAAAGAGCTTACAAGGAGTAGCCGATCACCGCCATCTTGAGTGATGGTTTGGCACCAGCATGTAAGTCCAGTGCGTTTCAGAACACAAGTCTATGAAGGAGGCTGTGATCAAGCAGACATGTCCCAAATCTCCGTAGTGCATAGCACATAGTAGCTAGCAGAGTATTGGGACACAGCCTTTAAAATGGACGTTTCTCGCGATTTAACCATCCGAGTGCAGTGAAACTTTGTACGGTAAATGCTTAAACAAATGTTAATCCACTGGCATCTAATTTATTTCAATTGTTTTCATAACCACAAGATGGAAACTGTGCGAAATTTAAATCTCGTTTTTTACTTCTTGTATCCTAATCATTCGATTGAAGTTTGAATACCACACGTACACAATAATCTTCATGTAATAGCAAATAAATAAAAATCCATCATGGCGACCATCTGAAATATTTTGACTGTTCTCAATATCTACGAATCTATTACAACAATCAAACTGAATTTTTGTGTGTTGATAGAGGCATTTAAGATGAGTAGGATATTTGAAAATAGGCTGTATATTTCTTCACGGAACTACTTGTTTGATATGTCGTGGTTCTCATCCAACTGCAGAACAAACATGTCATGCATGTGGAGCCCAGGGCCGGATTTAAGAGTAAGCCGACTATAGGCTAAAGTCCATTTGCCGCCCCCTCTATAGTTCATATTTGCTTAATACATTTGTTTTATACAACAAAAGGATAGATTTCATTGGCGTTTTCATCTTTTTTAAACATAAAGTTCATTTAGTTTATATAAAACTACAATTTTAATGGTTTACATAATGAAGGTTAGGCTATACTGAAATTAGTTAGGCCTTTCTACTTGTCTTTTTTTACTTACTTCTTTTAAGATTCGTTAAAATATGAAATGGGTTTCGAACTTAATTAATTAATTTGTTCTTGAAGACCAGTGATCACTATTTTACTCATATTTTTATGTTTTAATGTTGTTGTATTTGCCTCAATACAAAGTAATGAAAGTGAGTTTAATCGTATTTCAGAAATACTAGTTCGCAGATAGTTCTTAACTCTTCTAAGGCAAGAAAAACTGTAGAAGGACTAAAACATAGTTTTATTCTTAAATTCGTACGGAAAATATCATTAACGTCTGAAATACTTCATTTTAGCTTTTGAATGAATTGCCACACTGCCGCCCCTGAAAATTTGCCGCTCTAGTCTGCAGCCTACTTATTGTAGCCTATTTAGAAATACGGCCCTGGTGGAGCCTTGCCAACAACGTCTCTTCAATATTGCTTGACATATTCTGTAATTCGCCTTTGCACAGTATTGTTAGACGGCGGGACGGTACTTATAAGCTATGCGGCAGCATCGCCCAGCATTCTCTTGCACAAAATAATTGCTGAAGGTGGAAAGTTTTTGGCACGTTTTGCGACAAGATGAGATACTTTGTAGGATTCAATCGTGTATTTTCATTCACATTTTACACATTTTCAGGCATGATTTCTGTTCAGCTAATTTTATTTTTAAGAATTCAATGGATTTACTGTACCTTTGTGCTTCGAGTGTTTGGTATCTAGATGATTTAGAGGTTTGCAGGTTTCATTCATACTCTCGTTGGCAAGGGTTTCAAAGCATATCACGCATTGAGGCTCACTACAATCTTTAGGTCCACAATACGTAAAGCCAATTTCCAATATTTTATGTCGTATTTCCTACTTTTCGCAGTAGGCTTACTCTTTGAATGGCTAGGCTCAAGAGAGGCAGCAGGCAGCCAATTCACTTCTGTATTGCCACAGTTTCCTCTTCGTCACTATCTGTAGCAGAAGGCCTACTTCGTTTTAAAGATCCACTCTTCAACCAACGACCCATATTCAATGGACTTTTAACAATTAAAAGTTTCAACTTTCAAAACTCATTTGAATATGTAAACACACAAAATGCAAAGTGGTTGCGGAGCAGAACACAGAGATAGAGGGGCAGAACGCTTTCTAGCGGGAAACTTGAAAAGCTCAAATTACGCTGCGCCACTCATGCTGTGGATAAGCCTCCGTGGTTTAGGCGGCAGCACGCCGGCCTCTCACCGCTGGGGTCCGTGGTTCAAATTCCGGTCATTCCATGTGAGATTTGTGCTGGGCAAAGCGGAGGCAGCCAGGTATTTCTTCGGGTGCTCCGATTTTCCCTGTCAATATTTTATTCAAGCAACTCTCTCCACTTTCATTTCAATTCATCTGTCATTCATTTAATCATTGCCCCAGAGGAGTGCGACAGGCTTCGGCAGCTGGCCCAGTTTATATCCTCGCCGATAGATGGGGGCTTCATACATTCCATACCTGACCCGGTTGGTCGACTGGAAACAGGCTGTGGATTTTCATTTTCACTTATTCTATAGATGGCAATGCATAATTATTATTTTTAAGGAACTGTTTGTACTTACTCCGTTTTCCATTTTCATTTTTGCGGTATTTCTTGACGACTCTTCGCGGACCCCCTGGCCAACCGTCACGGACCCCTGGGGGTCCGCGGACCATCTAATGGGAACCTCTGACCTAGATAATTGAAAGTCAAAATATTTGAAATTCCAATTGGTTCTTCAACTCAGTTTATTTCTCTCCTTTGTATCTAATCTTTTGGGAAATACTGTATTATTTTTCTATTGTTGGATGCAGGCCTTTCACCGCTGGGGTCCGTGGTTCAAATTCCGGTCACTCCATGTGAGATTTGTGCTGGACAAAGCGGAGGCAGACAGGTATTTTTCCGGGTACTCCGATTTTCCCTGTCAATATTGGCAGTAGTCTGATATTCCAGAAGTATGAAGTGCAGAACGTTGCATGCTATTAACAGGGATATAGTGTATAGTGCAGAAGGACCCAATCTCTATTTGAGTGCTTGAGCCCTGCTGCATCCATTTAGTTGGCACATATGCCTTTTCCCCTCCAATTTTCACAAACTAGAACTGAATAAATGGGACTGCACCTACCCTTCCAACTCATAGCTTCCTGAGGTGGGATCAATGTCTTCATTTGCTAGTAAAGTTGGCTGGATGTACAGTTTGCCATTGGACACATAACTGTTTTTCTCATCACCGACATACACCACAAATTCATAATCCTGCAATCAGTATAAAAGGCATACAACAGTCCTTTAGGTGGCTTGGTACACACATGTCAGCACAACTTATGTTGAATACAAATAACAATTGTGCAAAAAGTATGGTAAGTGATGGATTAATGTTGTATTTAATATCCCCCTGTACACAAATAGACAAATGCATCTTGTACATTGAATTTGAAGGAAATTGAAGTTACAACATGTATGCATTGATAATAGAACACCGCAAACTTGAATTTCTTGACCTTGACCACTTAGCATTCATGTTGGCCAGGTTGTAAGGAACACATTTGTGGTGGTATTTTATCTCCAAATTCATTTATTTGATTGCTAACAAAGGTCACAGTTCCAGTCAACCAATCTGTGTTTTCTGATAGCTAAGAAGCCTAGCTGAAGAATCATTGTTACCATGACATTGGACTGCCGCCTATGTTTTTCTTTCTGTATTCTAATTACAGTTGCCTTAGATATCTTTTAAATTGCTACAGTTCTTTCTATAACTTTATTGACATCTATTTGGGGACCTCCATTTTCCCTTTCAGGTTTATAATATTTGTGTAATGCATACATCATATCATGAGCTTGACCATGTAGAACCAAACCTAGTCAACTTTTTAAGCTTGCCTACTTTCAAGGTGAATGAATTATTGATCACCCTCGCATACGTTTATAAGCACCTTGCACTGGTTGCAACGTAGACGAATAAATAGTACGATCTGTTCATTAAAGAAAATACACCATACCACACTACACTTGAAATACTGTACTTATTAAACTAAAAGTAATGCAATTAAAATCAATAATCTCACAGAAAGTTGTTTTTGCTGTTGATTCATTCAGGGTCTTTGCATCATTGTGGTCATTAAGTCTTGAGAAAAACAAAGAATAATATATATATATATATTATCAGTGACCCTCATTTTCTTACATTGAAATAGGTCTTTATTACTATGCAGAGCTGTATAATTTATTGATTATACTGTATGTTGGATTAATTGCATGAATGAACAATCGACTACAAAATTAAATTTATTTTCAGGATAGAAGAGAGCATGACTGTATGTCTGTGCATTCACTTATCAAAAGCTCAAAGAGGCATGAAACGGTTGATATTGGGTTTTATAAGAATGGACAGAAAGAGGGAAGATGACATATGCTTAATTACTAAGGTCACTGACTTTAAAATGATGTTGAATCAACACTGGGTTGGACATGTGGCTCACACAAAGGACGATAGATGAAGAAAACTTAAACCTTGGGAGGAAGCCTAGAGGAATACCACCGTGCTGTTGGGACAACGATGAAACCACTGCTCAAGACTGTCCTGCCTCAAAACAATTAATGGATACGGTGCTTATTTGTTTCACAAACCTTAGGAGGCCACACCATTTAATGATAGAATTGACTGATGATGAAGTTCCATGGCGTCGAAATTCGAAAAGTTCGAATTAGCAATGTCAATGTTGATTTTCAAGGTGGACTTTGTAACCAAAGAAGTTTGTATTCCATCAGGCGAGCATGTATACCTGATTCCCCCTTTGAAATCTTAAAGCTTCCTCCTGATTGAGAGCTTTTACCTTGGAAAAGATTGATTTATTAATTCCCCCCCCCTGTGCAATGTTAGGGGCAGTTGTTCCTGTACGGCCCTTCACCAGTAAGATAATCCTAAAACTACTGAAAGTAAGGAAATTAATTTACATTTCTACCCCTTATTGTTCCAATTTCTGAGGTGAGATGAGATTTTCTATATTTTGGGTAGATTTTATGGCTAGATACTCTTCCTAACATCAACCTCATTGGCGGGGTTAATGAGAAATAAAGTAATTGAATTTGAGCAAGAAGTGGCTGTGGAGCCTATGAGAAGGTACTGTACCAACATTTTACTGAAATTGAAAATAGAAAACCACCGACAACCATTTCTAGAATGGCTGATTCTTCCAAGTCCAGAAATAGCCTGGACCCATTGCCCTGCTCCACAACGCATGTATCTACTCCGATTGATCAATAACAATTATAGCCGTCCCACTTGCCTGTTACCGGTACCTAGAAGACCCAAGTTTGATTTCCAAATCTGGCAAATACGGTATTTAAGATTCAAAATAAGAGTTGGAATGAGGTGCATTCAACCTTGTGAGTACAGTCAAGTAGTTGCTTGATTTGCAAAGCCCTATAGACTAAAACCAAGGTAATACAGCTGTGGGTGGCAATGCACTTGCCATGCATCCTCCATATTCCACTGGCTATGAGCTAGGTAGCAGTACAGTACCGTACTCGGATATGTGCGGTTCTCTGGGGCCAATATGTGGAGTTTTTAGATTATTATTATTATTATCATTATTATTTTGTCTACAGAAATAAAAAGTAAATAACTAAAAAGAAGTTATCTACTAAATGAACAAAGTTTTTAGTTTTACGTGACCGTTAATCTCGCGATCGTGAGCCACGGGACCTCCTTTTAACGTGAAATCCGAACCGCAGGACATAGCATTTCACTTCGAAAATCTCAAATGCATTGACTGGGAATCGAGCCCGGTCCGCCGTGGTGAGAGGCCAACAGCTTGATTGCTGTGCCACTGCACCACCACACCCCCTCTACTAAAGAGGAAAGGTTACTGGAACTCATAATATGGATAATGACAGCTGAAAGAAGATGAGTGCCATCAAAATAATAGTATTTATTAATTTAGGTAAAACTGATAAATAACATCACTCAGATGACCTCGTAATTCTGCGCCTTAAAACAACAATAACATAACTCAGTAGTAAATGAGAAAGGACTTACGGGATCTTCAATGAACTGAACCACTCGTTGCCATTTATTATTATCCAGAGTATCAAAGGTTTCGTCAAAGACCAACTTGCCCTTACATGATGGTTTTCCATTTACTTCTGTCACAGATTTTATGCAGGCTTCTTTATTATCTCCTTCACCTAAACGACTTCCTACAATGTCTCCATTTTCTAGCCCAAAGTTAGGTTCTTTTTGTACAACTGAGTTGCCAATTCCATTATCCTTATATTTGTCATGGATATCTGCAGATGCGTTGATCTTTGTTGGATTCAGTGAGACACCAGCCTCTGCCTCTAGCTGTAACATATTTTAGTAAATCAAAATAAGAAAGGTTGTGTATCGGTGGAGGGCATCCAAGTACCATGCTGCTCCACATTATCTTCCTTGTCAGTTATACAACCCCTAGCCATAAGTGGATATACACTATCGTCAAACTTTATATTTAAAGTTCAATGTCCTCTGCACCTGGCCGTAGAAAACTCAACTTTGGTACCTACTGTATATCTAGGGATTCAAGAGACCAGCTACAAGGAACAGAATATAAAGGCCCACGAGGTCTTGGATGCTCACTTCCGCTAGGTACACTGTGTATTCTTTCCTGTCAGACAGGTAAAACTCCATTATGCAACAAAATAATAAATTATTAAATTATAACATTTCAATATACGGTACAGTGCAGAGTTATTCAGCTAAGAGGGCCACCTCAAATATCTACGGAACCGTTTAAGATATCGACATTCTGTCTTCAAATTCTTAAATCGTATTAAGGGACTCATACAACACGGTCCATTTCGTTCTCAGAACATAACTTACGTAGTTACCGAGAAACCGGTAACAACTTTGGTATGAAACTACCGTATACTAATTTCACCCTGTAGAACAACTAAGAATCAAATGACAAGTTCAGTGATGTTCTTATTTTGCAAATCCGGCGAGTACTTTTTGAGATAGGCCTACTAATGGTTCCCATATGTGTCGGCAGATGACCTCGTAGTTCCGCCTCTTAAAACAACAATAACTAACTAACATATGTGTCGGCATTAGACAGAAAGCGATGCGCTAGCTGCTGGAATGTGGGGTGCATGATTCTACATATGCGTGACCCTCTCCTTGTTGACAAACTCACACACCGAATTTATTCCATTCTATGCATACTGTAATGTGTACATTTCCAAAATCCAGTCTCTTATGTGCGTGTGACTTTCTCCCTGAATCCTAGCGGAATCTGAAAACATCTCAGTGCATAGGATAATTAATAAGTACCGGTACGGACTTTTTAGTACCGTACTGGCGGACCTGCGGCAGTGACTTATTTAAGTCAGAAATGCAACAAGAGTTGCCCGTTTAGTTCATTGCGAACGTCTCGTCTAGTGTTAAATCCTAGGAGTCAGGTTAACCATCAAACATTTTGAAATGGACCGTGTTATATGAGCCCCTTAATACGATTTAAGAAATTGTCGATATCTTAAACGGTTCCGTAGATATTTGAGGTGGCCCTCATACCTGAATAACCCTGTGCGGTATATGTAATGTATTATAGATGTTCAATGGCTTATTTCTTACTTTAGTTAAAGGTATGCCAACTTTGCCGTTGACATTGATTGTATCAAGAACATCGCTAGTCTGTTTGTACGCATTTGAGTTTGTGATGCATTTTCCACTGAGAACACCCACTGCATTGTTGCAAGGTTGAGTAGGAGCGCTGTTTGTCTGACCGCCCCAGCCTAGGTTCTGTGGCAAGCCGCCTGCTGTAAAAAGAACAACATTGTAATACAGTACAATTCTTTACAGCAATTAAAGTAAACCAAAATATACACTTAACTGTCAGCACATGCACAAAAGAAATAAAATACCGGTACTATCTACCACAGTTTTATTTGGATTTACCGTATTTCTAGCATATTTATCCTAAAATTCACGAAAGAATAGCAAGTTGCGACGATTAAGCGATGCATATTAAATTTCAAAGAAAAGAAAAAAAGCACATTTAAAAAGATATATACCGGTACTGTAACATTATTTACTGCAACCTTGTGCGTTTTCTTAATATTATTTGCTTAATTTGTAATCCCGTGTATTTCACTTTCATCAACATCACCGTATATTCTTGTATTTTCTCACTATGAACACCACGTGGGTAACATCACGCACGGGTTTCGGTTGCGATGTTTCTACGGAAGTGGCTGATGCTAGACTGACGCGGGTTGTCCCTCGCGTAAGTTTCCGCCAATAGCAGTCAGGCCTGGTTTCACGTGGGCAAACTGGGGCAAGGTCACGCCAGGTAATAACCTCGCGGGAGCGTGTGGAGCCAATCGGCGCAAAAATAGGAATGTTCTATGTGACGATGCCAACCGCAAACATAGCGTAAATTAAGGCCACAGCAGCCTCCTTCCCAATCCTCACCTGAATTACAAATACACTCAGGAGAGAAACCACACTCAGAATTGCGACTGTCAACGCTGCGATTCGCACCCTATATTTCCAAACTTGCAGCTTTCAACTGCTGTCCTGCAACGTGACGTAACATGCTTGGCTACACCGCTGGATCCTAGGGACTCACTACTACTGTAGTAATATTTCTCACAACCCCAATTACTCTCTAAATTTAAACTTCAGGGCTAACAAAAATGACTCCCGACTAGGAATCCGGCACACATGAAGCATTATTTATAGGAAAGTAACAGACGGATACCATGGCATGGAGGGAAGACTGCTTACAGGCAATCAAAAGTATTTATGTTTATTAATAGGCTGAAGTGAGAGTTGATGGTAGGATGAGTTCTTGGATTAAATTTGTTACAGTAGTGAGACAAGACTGTAAACTTTCACCGTTACTGTCTACTTTAGATATGGACATTAGCTGAAGGGCATAAAGTGACTGGATGGGTAAGCAGTTTGGCTTATTCTGTTGGCCTGGTTGTAATGACAGATTCTCTAGAAAATTGACAACCTAAAATGTTAGAACTAAACAGAAATGTAGGGAATATGGTATGAAAATCAGCATTTCAAAAACAATGATGTCGGTAAGGATAAAAACAAAAGAACATATAAAGCCATGTGGGAGGAACTACATAGGAGCAGGTGGACCATGTATTCTCTCAGGATGGTAGTATGCGGAAAGAAAGAGTCGAGGTGCCCAAAAGCCAATGTAGTGAGTTCTCAGTTACGATCTACAACATTCTGCAAGAAAGAAGTCAGTGTAGCTTCAAAACTCTCCCTACATCGCTCAGTATTTATAGCGAGTGAGAGCTGGCTAGACTCAGGATATCTGATACATAAGCTGGAGGTAACTAATTTGAGGGTAGCACGAATGATTTCTGGGACAAATACGAGTAGATGGGAGCAATGGCAGGAAGGTACTCGTAATGAAGAGATAAAGGTTGGGTTAGATGAAACTGTTCGCATGAGCTGACTTAGGTGGAGGGATTAGATGATGAGAATGAGGGAGGAGAGATTACTCAGGAGGTTAATGAACACTGCTATAGAGAAGCAGAGGTAGGCCTAACAGATAATGATTAGATTCCGTTTTCACCGACTTCAAGCGGAGAGCAAGGTGGTGACTCGTTCGCAATCATAGGCTTGACGAATAGGCGCTGAAAGGCAAAACAGTCTCAAATGAAAATTAATGCTTATAATAATAATAATAATAATAATAATAATAATAATAATAATAATAATAATAATAATAATAATAATAATAATAATAATTCGTCCCCCTTCCAAAGTCTGACAACTCTACGCCAATGACGGGCGCAGTGAAGTTCGGAACATTAGACACCATTGTGTGCAGTAAAGCTCGGCATACTAAGGCAGTTCGGGTGTTGTCGTCTTTCGAAACCGCAGCATATGCATATTCTTTGCCGTAAAATACTGTATAAATGACCTATTAGTGAATGAGGCTTGGCACATTTGCATTTCGCCCGCACAGCCTGGAGTTGCACACTTGTGTTACGTTACTGCATTAAGTGTTGCCTATTACACAGGGGCATAATTGGTTATAGAATATTGCTGAACTGGCAAGGTAGCCTATCTTGCAGTGAAGGAAGAGAGATAAACCCAGATGACAAGATTTTCACCTGACACACCTTTGTTTCAAGAAGACATTTGGTATGTCACATGGAACATACATGCCATTGAATAAACTCTCCTATGCGCCAGAAATGCTTGAAGCTTAGGTTACCCCATGTGCGCGTTTAATCGGGCAGCACGAGCATGATGTGGAGACTGCAGCAAGTACAGAGAACGAAGGTTCGAATCCTAGCGCTGCCAGCGACTATCATGAGTTAATTTTCCCCCGTTTATTTCCACACTCCCCTCAGGTAAATGTCGGGTTAGTACCTTTATTAAAAAGATACAACTACATATACTACTACTGTACATGTGCCACAGGAACACAGGTTATAAAATGAATTCAACACACATCCAAGTACACAGGGATGATGTTCTAAGCTTCTAAAATGAATTAACAACAAAACTTAAACCAGTATTTCTCAATATTCAACAACACCCACGTGTTGACTCTCTTTTATGAAAAATCGCTCAGCAAAAACCACGAAGTTCCTATATTATCAATTTTTAAAACTGTATTCCTTCCATAAAAAGTAACTTGTTGTTGTTGTTGTTGTTTCATTTGAGGGTCTTGAACATTGTGGTCATTTAGCCCCCGTGTACTTGGGTATATGGAATTTTGTCTGATATATAATCTGTGTTATTGTGATGGTTGTATTAGTGTGTGTATACAGTATGTACTGTAATTCAGGTGAAGATTGGGAAGGTGGTGGCCATGGCCTAAGTTAGGAACCACCCGACACTTGCCTGGTAAGAAATGGGAATATATCAGGGGGAGAATTCCAAGAAGGGAGGTAAAGGAAGAAGCAAATGAATCTCAACGAAATTGACGTAAATAGCTTAATTATTCTGTGCATTCGTCACCTTAAAACAATAGTGAAATATCTCACAAAAAATTGAATAATTATATTATATAAAATGCTGTGTTGGGTTATAAAACCTATATTTGTGCTACTAGCAATATCTCAGTATTAAATAGCAGATGACCTCGATGTTTCTCCCTTAAAACAGCGATTATTACTTCAGTATAAACAAATATTATCAAATCTCGAATAAAAATGATTAAAAAAAACAAGAAAGGAAAATCCTCAGGAAAATCTTAGGACCAAACTGTGAAAATGGAATTTGGATGAAAAAGAAATCACATGAAATTAATCAAGTTACAGAAAAAATCACAGATACCATACGGAAACGGCGGTTACAGTTTTACAGAAACCTATATAGAATGGATAATAACGGACTAGCAAAGAAAATGATCAACCTAGCCTTATCTGGCTAAAAGAAATCAGTGAACACATAAATGAAATTGGCTGTCATGAAGAAACCATTCAAGACATAACAAAATTCGGAACTTAAATTCACAAACGCAATTTTTCTGAAAAGCCCACCCGACAAAATACGGGCTGTACTGAACAGCGTGAAAGGGAACACAGTGAGAGGATGAAAAGATTTTGGGAAGGGAAGAAGAGAAAGTGCTAATAAGTTCAAACGCGTTCCTTAGTTAGGCACAACGAATCAAAATAATAATAATAATATTTTCCATCTCAGCCATTATTAGATGTAGCCTATACTTGCCAAACTCATCAAACGTTTTTGAATAAAATCCTAAAAAATTCCGTTTCCGTTAAGTCTCCGCAAAACGGTAATGATTTCCCTAAAACCAGATGCAAACATTATTATGTGGGTGATTCTATAACCTATTAATTGGCATTTAGTCCGTTATGTGGGCGATTCTGTAACCTATTAATTGGCATTTAGTCCGTTATTATGTGGGCGATTCTATAACCTATTAATTGGCATTTAGTCCGTTATTATGTGGGCGATTCTATAACCTATTAATTGGCATTTAGTCAGTTATTATGTGGGCGATTCTATAACCTATTAATTGTCATTTAGTCCGTTATTATGTGGGCGATTCTATAACCTATTAATTGTCATTTAGTCCGTTAATATGTGGGCGATTCTATAACCTATTAATTGGCATGTAGTCCGTTACTATGTGGCCGATTCTATAACCTATTAATTGGCATTTAGTCCGTTATTATGTGGGTGATTCTATAACCTATTAATTGGCATTTAGTCCGTTATTATGTGGGCGATTCTATAACCTATTAATTGGCATTTAGTCCGTTATTATGTGGGCGATTCTATAACCTATTAATTGGCATTTAGTCCGTTATTATGTGGGCGATTCTATAACCTATTAATTGGCATTTAGTCCGTTATTATGTGGGCGATTCAATAACCTATTAATTGGCATTTAGTCCGTTAATATGTGGGCGATTCTATAACCTATTAATTGGCATGTAGTCCGTTATTATGTGTCCGATTCTATAACCTATTAATTGGCATTTAGTCCGTTATTATATGGGCGATTCTATAACCTATTAATTGGCATTTAGTCCGTTATTATGTGGGCGATTCTATAACCTATTAATTGGCATTTAGTCCGTTCCCATCCTAAAATGAACAGGAACAATATAATTATGTTTGTCACATCAAACAGTAGATTCTTCGGAAGAGCCCCACGTTGTCCAAGAAACTACTTTACCAGAACCTTAAGCTGACGATTATGGCCTCCAGAATGGGGACAAATTTTAGAACCACTAGCGTTTTAGAAGAATCTCTCTGATAGCTCATTTGAGGACACCGTCAAAAATTACTGTATTTTTTCTGGAAAACACCGTTAGTGAATTCAAATGACCCCACCAGTTAAATATGACAAATATCGGTAAGGTAAGAAAAATAATCCTGGCGGAATGATATTTAAACAATATGTTTAGTAAATAACATATAGCCTACTTTCTCCTAAATGCATGGGTATTGTTATAACTCATTGTCCTATTCAAGGAGTACAATTGAATGTTGGTGGTAGTAGCCTGCTGAATAACAACGTGCTATATTATACATTGATTGATTGAATCCTCACCTGAATTACAAATACACACACTGATACAGCCATCACAATGACACAGGTTAGCAGACAAA
Organism: Meconema thalassinum; assembly: GCA_946902985.2. Classification (NCBI taxonomy): domain Eukaryota; kingdom Metazoa; phylum Arthropoda; class Insecta; order Orthoptera; family Tettigoniidae; genus Meconema; species Meconema thalassinum. Next base: position 350,037,071 of record OX336390.1, read on the forward strand.
ATTCAACACTCACCAAAGTACACGGGGCTAAATGACCATGTTGTGCAAGACTCTCAAATGAAACAAAACAACAACAGCTTCCCACCCAAATCCTTCCTTGTTTAAAAGTACACACACAGACATTACAGCGACAGTTTGTCAGACAACTTCTTCACACACCGAAGTACACGGGGCTACATGACCACGATGCCGCAATGCCCCTAAAGAATCAACAACAGCAACAACAACTACAAACATCAGACTCTACGGCGTTCAACGACAGCTTCCAACACAACACAACAGAATGAGTGTAATGTAAGGGTGGTACAAAGCGTGCATCAGTCAAAAATTATCAGTTTACCGGGATCGAGACACATTGGAATGTAGTAAAGAACACTGGAAGACAGAGGAAATTTCGAACTACAAACGAACGTGAAGGCAAGTGGCAAATCGACCTGAAAGAGGGTAAGATAAGTTAATTGCAAATTGTTAAGTTGGTTAAGATATCACAGCGAGGTTGAACAAGTGTACTGCAAACTGCCCACTAAGAGACCGAGACCCGCGACGAAAACGCTACCTGGCGAAACAAGGCTTAAACGAGCAAAAGCCATAGGAGGCAGTCTGGCAGATACTGCTTACATGTAACACAGGAGGCAAGGCATTCTCAACTCGTCATAGTAGACAAAGACAGCTTACGTGTAACAAAGGAAGCAGGGCATTCTCAGCGAGTGCACTCGAGACTTTCGGAAGACATACAACACAGAGGAGATTCAACGCACGCATGTTCAATTTACAGTAAAACATTCATGATAGATACTTGCTAGGGACTCGTAGAATTCCAACCCGCAAAATGGCGCCTAAACATAATGAAATCTCGTGTAACTTATGCAAAAAAGTGCTGAAAGAAAATGAAAATTATGTGAAGTGTGATGGAAAGTGCAGTGAAACGTTCCACCTAAATTGTGCGCACGTATCAAATGCCGTTTTTAAAGCAATGGTTGCTAACCCGGGAGAAATACTATGGTTCTGCAAGAATTGCAAACATAACCACAATGATTCCGTGGATAAAACCGTCGATTCAAGCGATGTAAGGTGGGATTCCGATGAACTAAAAGCTGTAGTTCATGGAATAGTGAAGAACGATTGTGACCTATTTGACTCTCTTCTTGAAAAAACTTGTCGATAAAGTTATCAACAGACTAAAAGCGAGTGTTGACTTTAATACCAAAGTCATTCAAGACTTGAGAACCGAACTTAGGGATAGAGATGAAAAAATTAAGGAACTCCAAAATGAGTTAAGTAAAGTTAAAAATGATATGAGCGAGGAGAACGAGAACATCAACCAATATCTCAGGAGGAACAATGTAGAAATCCATGGAGTGCCTGAACAGCGGGAAGAAGATGTATACTCCATTGTGTCAAACATCGGAAAAGCTGTGGGCTGCGAGATTGCCAAAGAGGAAATAGACATTGCACATCGGATTCCGTCAGCTAATAGGTCAATTCCCAGACCCATTGTGGTAAGATTTGTTAACAGATGGAAGAAGCTTGACCTAATTAAAGCAAGGCGTAATGTACAGCGACTGTCCTCATCGGATGTTAGTGGATGCACAGGAGGAGAAACTGTTTATGTAAATGAACACTTAACTCCTAAAGCTAAAGGCCTTCTCAAAAGAGCAAAGGACCTAAGGCAGAAAGGTTACAAAAAGGAAAAGTGTTTATAAGGAAGGATGAGTTATCCCCAATTACTCACGTAAAAAGTATTGAGGATATTCTCACTTTGGATACCTTGTAATTCACATCATTTCTATGGAAGTTGTAGAAAAACAGGTAGATAACTTAAAAGAACTAAAAGGAATTACTGACGGATTTAGAATTTTATATTCAAACTGTCCGAGTATCAGGAATAAATGGAGTCAGTTCAACAGCCTTATTATAACCGAAGCAAATTTCCCGGATATTATAATATTGACTGAAACATGGTTATGTCTCGAAGAGGAGAAATATTTCAATGTAAATGGATATGACGGTTACTTTTGTTCAAGAGTTAATACTAGAGGGGGAGGGATAGCTATTTTCATCAAAAGGCCTCTTAAGGCAAATATAGTGATGTCTATTAATGATACTAAAACACCCTATAATCTATTGCTTGTTGAGGTAATCGGTTTTAGTAAGGATTTCCAAATTTTAGCTTGCTACAACCCGAATGTGAATCATGGCACTGAATTTCTTAAAATTCTTGAGGATACTTGGAAGAAGTATAGTAATAAAGCATGCTTTACAGTTGGAGATATAAATATAGATAAGTTAGGACAAAGTCGTCTAGCTGAAGAACTTGATAAATTATGTGTTTGTTTCAACCAGAATGCATGTAATACAATATATCCGACCAGAGTTACAACTGATAGTGCTACCTTGATAGATCATATCTATATTAACAAACAGTATTGTTGCAACCTGTATAATGTATTCAGTGATTTTAGTGACCACAACCTTTTAGTATGCGACTTTGAAATTCCTATTACTGGTACTGCTCAAGTTCATAAAAGGCATAAGCAAATGCAAAGATGGAATTTACAAGCCATGGATTATTTTATGTCTGTTAATCCATTAGAGATCAAGGATGATGATAGCTGTGAAATAATAGTGGACAAATTGATCTATTATTTGGAAAACGTCAACAGTGAGACTAGGGACCTAAGATCGAGTCATAATACAAGTGGAAGATTAAGGCCATCTTGTCCATGGGTAACTCCAGATTTTTTAAAGCTAATTGATCAAAAGAACAGGATATATAGTAAACTAAAAAGGCAGCAAATCAGAGTAAGATCTGGATGTGAGTATCAGTCAAAGGAGCTAATTGCAGACTATAATGCACACTGTAAGAAAGTAACAAAAATGAGAAGAGAACTAGAAAATGCATATTTTTTGAATAGATTAAACAACACAAATAATCACTGGAAAATTATCAATGAAATATTATCTACAGATACCAAAGCCAATAATAATAGTAATATTAACCTGGAAGTAAATGGTAATTTGGTTACAAATCCAACTGAAGTCTGTACAATTTTTAATGAACATTTCACAAGTATTGGTAAGTCACTTGCCGATAAAATTCCTATCAACGATTGCACCAAATCAGTAACAGGACCTGTCAACTCTATTTTTCTTGAGCCCACAGATGAAATTGAAGTCTCACGAATAATTAATGATCTTAAAAAAAAGTAGTAGTTTGGATGTTTCTGGCTTAAATAATAACATAATTAAGACCCTGTTTCATCAGTTAGTACCGTATATCACAAAATTAATAAATAAATCCTTGAGCGAGGGGAAAATTCCTAAGAAGTTAAAAGTGGCCCGAGCAGTACCAATCTATAAGGGATAAGATAAACATGATGTTAATAATTATAGACCTATCTCAACACTTCCTGTTATTTCTAAAATATTAGAAAAGGTAGTGAAGGACCGGCTATTAAAATTTCTTCTTCATAACCATTATTTCTATAAGCATCAGTATGGATTCATTCCCAACTCTAGCACAAACAATGCAGTGGAAGATATTATTGTTAGACTTCAAGAGGCTCTAGATTCAGGATTGCTTGCTTCAGGTTTATTTATAGATTTAAAAAAGGCTTTCGACACTGTGGATCACTCTCTACTGATTCATAAATTAGAATCAGCTGGTGTGAGAGGAACTGCACTTCACTGGTTTGTAGATTACCTTAAAGACAGGGAACAATTTGTTAGTTGCATGAATGCTGAGAGTAGTTGCCAAGCAATTACTATCGGGGTGCCACAGGGATCTGTTTTAGGCCCAATATTATTTTTAATATTTATCAACGACATTGGTAGACTAAATTTAAACGGTAAGATATCCCTATTTGCTGATGATACCAATGTATTCTATGTTGGAAAGTCTGTCCATGAACTCGAACAGAAAATGCAGGAAGATGCACATCTGATTCTATCATGGATGCATGAAAACCGTCTAACAGTTAACTTAAGTAAAACTAACTATATCGTCTTTCACAAGCCTTCCTACAACCTACCTTTAGACATGCAATTATTCTTCCACGACCAATGTCTACCCCAAGTTAAATCTACCAAATTTTTGGGATTAGTCATTGATGAGCTACTCTCATGGGATGATCATGTCAAAGCTATTGGTGGAAAAATAATTCCAGCTATAGGAGTTCTAAGCCGAGTAAAATACAACGTTTCTCGAGCACTACTGAAGTCTATATATCACGCACTTATTGAAAGTCACATTGCATACATGATTCACATTTGGGCCTGTTGCAGCAAAGGATTATTCAATAAAATTAATATATTACATAAAAGGGCTTTGAAAATACTTTTCAATCTTCCCATGTTAACACCTACAATTCAATTATACCAACAATGTAATGTCCTATCACTAAATTGTCTCCGTCAAAGAGCCTCAGTAATAATGATATATAAAATTAAACATAAAATAACCAATTCAAATATCATACTCACAACCAATTCAGATACTCACTCACACATCACCAGAAATGCAAGCAATATCCACTATAATGTAATAAATACCAGCAGGTTTGGAAATAATTCACTATGGCATTACTCATCATCTATATATAATAGACTGCCTGATGGCCTGAAAAATATCTCCTCACTGAGAACTTTCAGGAAAGAACTGTTTAAATTCTTAATGGATTCAACAATGTAACTTACATGTAATTTCTAAAATACCATTGTTACCTTGATGTACTGCACTATCACGAGCCTCGGCTCAGGTGCCCCTTATGAGATAATAAATAAAATAAAATAAAAATCCTTCCTCATTTACTGCACACGTACACACACTAGTACAGACATTACAGTGACACTGGTTATCAGACAACTTCTACACACACCCAAGAACACGGGGCTACATGACCATGATGCCGCAAAGCCCCCCAAACAATCAACAACAATAGACTCTACCGCGTATCAAGAACAAAGAATTGTAATCCCTGTAGTCCAGTGTTGAGATAGGTTGGTTCCTTAGTTTAGGGGATGCGACAACGAAGTGTTGAGATATGTGGTGTTATAAGTATATATAATATTTTCGATTGCAAATACACACTATATATGCTTAAGATTATAACGCGTGAGTAGTTATAAATCAATAAATATAAAAAGAATCAAGTAAAGAAAATTGAATCCTCTGGTATTTGAACCTCTGACCATCAGGTTAAGAGTCCAACACGGTGCCACGCTGCTACAGATGCCCACTACGTCTAGCAACGTTAACAACAGCTTTAGTACAACTGCCTATCTTTCTTTTGTCTTGTAATGCACGATTTCATTAGCATTTTCTGCCGTTTTTTTATAAACCATTTGGTACTAAACTTTTGTTCAGTACATTCCTGGAAGACTATCAAGCTACTAAAATATGGTCAATAGCATCCATTTTGACCCAACGGGACTGCACGATACGGCACGTTCGGCCTGAACTGTTAGTCACTTTTATGGTATAATATACTGTACTATTCTATTATAAGATGTTAATACTACGGGTTACCTCCTTGAGAACAGTTTAAACCACCCTCTGTACGATAAACGGATTTGGGGAGGCTGGTCCTTGTTGAATCGTAAGTATCGGTTAAGCTATAATTCTTGCATGATTCATACGTCCGCAATCTTGACTTTGTAGTTTGGACAAAAGACACTTCCCACATTAAGGTACATTTTTGTAAAATTTGGTAGCGATCGTATGCTTAGGTTAGTCGTAATTTGATTTAAGCTTAGAACAATTGGGTGAGCGCCATTTCTTTTTCGTTATGATGGCGGCGATATACAACATAGCACTGAGTTGTCCCTTGCTAGTGCTACCTCTGTACCAAAGGTGCTTCAATTTGGTTTCGTTGTGTTTGAATTGATAGGGGTGATCGAATTGCACACATACACGACCGCCATCTTCAAACTATTTAGCTATTTGTAGTTTGGTAAAAGGACGCTTCCCACATGAAGATATGTTGTTGCAAAATTTGGTAGAAATCAGATGATTAGGTTAGTCGTAATTTGATTTAAGATTTGAACATTTGGATGGCCGCTATTACGTTTCTGTCATGATGGCAGCGATATAAAACATGCCACTGAGGTGTCCTTTGCTAGTGCTTCCTCTGTACCAAATTTCATTCAATTCGGTTTCATCGTTTTTGAATTGAAAGGTGGGAGGGGGGTATGGACAGACATACACATTCACACACACACAGACTTTTGACTCGTGTAGATCTCATAAGTCTACTTTTATTTTTTTGCAAAAATCGAAAGTAGGCTAATCATGAAGAACCAAAAGATAACCAGTCGCAAAAATGCATAGCGAAGAGATAATACAGTAAATGCATCTTCAAATTAGCTCAGATGTGTTATCACTATCAATGTAGGTTCTGTACAACGTTTTCCATTTCTTCACTTGAATGTAAATTAGATATCTCAGTTGTCTCAGACTATTACAACACTCGTACTTAAGGTTAACTAAAGGTACCGTACCTAACTTCTTATTCTCACTTCGTTAATATATTAATATATATTTGGTTTAACAAAGCATCGGGCTTAAACCGATCACTTGACAATTACAATTCGCTGGAGACCATGATTTTTACGAATAGCGGAGGATGAAATCTACATGCCTGTTACAGTATTAAAGTCGGCACTGCTCCTAGAGAGCAGGCGCGGAAGATCACTTCTGATTTAGAAAGATGGAGATCCAGATAACAGGCCAGACATGGGGGGCTGCATCCCTGGGACCCGGGGTGCTAGTAGAGCCCATGGTAGACAAATTAACTCAATTTAATTTCCAAACAATTTTTAAATTTCCTGATAGGCCTAACTTTATTCTAACTGAAGTCGTGAATAGATTACAAAATCAGAGAACATAGGTCTAGCCTAATTTTTTTTTTTTTTTTTAATAACCAGTAACCTATATGTAGGCTATATCTTGACAGCCAGAGAAATAGCAAAGTTTTCAAAGTTGTGGGCAGAAAATATCTGGATAACATTTGGAAAGTCCCACTTTTACTTTATATAATTGTGGGAGGCGTTCAATTTGTTTTTGTTATGGCAGTAAACATTTCGACCTCGCTGTTCCGCCGCTTAAAACAACAATAACTACCGTAACTGAAATTTTCGGTCCAACGGATCGCAGTGATCGAGCGCGTTAACGCACTACCTCGTGCCTCGCTGGCATCGAATCCCACCTCGGCCATCCTGAAAATGGTTTTCGAGGTTTCCCATTTTCACCACCAAACAAATGCCGGGGTGGTTCCTTTCTGTAGGTCCACGGCCGATTTCCTTCCAAAATCCCTTCCCCGACCCGTCCTGAAAAGAATATACATGGCCATCGGCTGCATTAATAAAATTATAATACAATTATCAAACTATTCGGTTCGCCCCTTAAAACAATAATAACCGACTAACTAAACTTTTGGGTCTCGCAGTTTCGCCCCTTGAGACAACGTGGACCGTAGATGGCCGTAACGACAGAAATAATAATAATAATAATTCTGACTATTTGAGCAGGTATTTGTTACAACAAAAAGATGCCTTGGCCAAACAGTAGTTATCTCGCATTAAGTCACGCTCCACGACTGCGATGGGAAGCTGTAGCAAGCCTGGAGATACTTTAAGTTCGTCGAATCCCTGCGCCAACAGCCGGCCATCCTGAGTGAGATTTTCGACCTAGTTTTACCAGACTCCTTCTAGGCAATGCCAGGACGGTTCCTTATTTCACGCCCTAGAGCATCTACCATAATAACCTAATTACAGTTACATACACTATTACAACCACCACAGTATCACAAGTTATCAAACAAACCCAACATATACCCTAGTTCGCAAAACCCCCAGAATCGATTTAATGAAAGGACACTACCTCGATAAGACAGAAGTTAAACACTGTAGAAAAAGCTCGTATTTGCTATACGCAGTGTTACTGTTATTTCTCGTGTATTCATCTGACCTAGCATATAGGCTAGGTATTAAAATATCCAGTAGTCAACTTAATGTTAACACGCACGAGGGCAGCTACAGCAAGTCCGGAGATCGTAGGTTCGAATCCCGACGTTGGCAGCAGCTATTCTGAATAATTTCCTTCCCCACACTCCCTCTAAGCAAATGCTGGGATAGGATTGTATTTCAATTCCCGGGACACCTACCCAATCCCTATCCCTAATACAGCTACACACACTACTACAGTCGTCACATAAATACAGGTTATCAGTCAAATTGAACACACACCAACACACGGGCTAATGACCAAGATGTTCCAACCCACTGAATTGAATTAACAACAAATCTACTTAATGACTTATGAATACCGTATGTAAAGAAAGTGATTTGTGGGATTAATTGCCTATGTGCTTTCAAATAAATAAACAAATAAATAAATGAACGAAGGTACGAACTAACGAACACACGAGCAAATAAATAAATGAATAAATAAATAAATAAAATAAAAACTAATTCCTTGCAGTATTGTATCAAGTAGTCTACCCATTGGTATAATATGTAAGAGCTCCTACCTTGGGAAGAGGTTCTAAATACATCCAGAGAACCGAAGAGACCACCGCCGGCTCGTGCGTCCACAAGCAGCAGCGTGGAGCACAACAGAATCTCACTAAACCACATCGTACGCTCAAGTGAGGCTAGCGGTCCATACCAGCCACTTTAATACTCTTCAATGGCTTCCTGGAAAGCCACACTTCGAGGTTCAGGTAAAGCATGTTTTATTTCTGGCGTGAGCCCAGAGGAGGTGGGTGGCCCCCAGCCTCTGCAATGATCTTCAAAACTTGGAAATACCATTGAATGAATAACAAGACATGTACAGTTTGTTGTTTATACAATTTAAGGAAATAACATTTTGAATTGTGAATTTATCGCTTTGTAGGGACAGATGACCATGCTGCCCCGCCCCTTAAAACAGCATGCATCATCATCATCATCATCATCATCATCACCATCATCATCATTAGCGCATTGTAGCAACTACTGTAAGATTTTCAGATATAGGATTTTGTTATGTTCAAAATAATATGTAAGTTGCAACTGTTCAGTCAGTCAACACAACTCGCGATTGTGTTGACCAATTGAATAGTTAATATTGAAACTTTGCAGTCTTACACAATATGATCCCAATTATTGGAACATGCGAAAAAAATATCAAAACATTGCATGTGATTAAAATATACCAGGTGAATCAGCTGCCCCTAATGATATTGTTTTATGCAGCCCAACAACGCGTGTTGTCAGGAAGGTCGTTTCTCTGCACATATTCCGTATGGTACTAATGCACTGCAGCCGGCTCCGTGGTGTTGGGGTAGCGCGCCTGTCTCTCACCCGGAGGCCACGGGTTCGATTCCCGGTTCCGTCCGGGATTTTAAAACTGACGTGAGGGTCGGAACGGGGTACACTCAGCCTCGTGAGGACAGTTGAGGCCCCGATCACGAAAACCAAGATTAACGGCTGAGGGGACCCGATGCGCTGATCACGCTTCACCCCAATATCTGCAGACCAAATGGCGGGGCAGCGGTCGCTTGGTCGGCCTAGGCCCTTCATGAGCTGCATAGTGCCTGGGGTTGACTAATGCACTGCAAGCATATCCTGCAAACGATACTGAACACTATCATTTTTTCCTCGATGTCACTACATACTATAAAATATGCTTGCAGTGCGTTAGTACTATACGGGACGCAAGCAGAGAGATATCGACCTTCCTGATAACATTGTCAGTTTGGCTGCAGCTGATTCATCTGGTGTATATGTACATACTATGTATTAATCAATTTTTCCTCCTGATGAGAACCGCGTTGATGCACTGCTTTTTCCACTTAAGTGGCGATTATCTTGGAAAGCTTTCGCTTTTGGCCGATGTCACTGTAAGTGACAGTTTTGTACGAGGACAAGTCTCAGATTTACCCTAAGGACAGTGGGGCGTAGTCGGTAGCATGCTGAACTGCTATGACCAAGATCGCGGGTTCAAACCCGATCGAAGTCATGGCATTTTAAGAGCGTTAAAATCCATCAGTATACCTTCCTTCGGAGGGGAATAGAGCCAGCGGACCCATGTATAAGAACCAACTTCTACAATTGGTAGTGTGTTGCCTAATTTGTATGTTATATTTGGTTAGCTAGAAACGCTGTATCAAGTTCCAACGCTAGGTGTCAGTGATAGTGGCATCTGGTAGCTAAAGTTGGAACTACTTGAAATCGAACTTGCTGGGAGCCCACGGGCGTTCAATTAAATGATATGGCCATTGGCTGCGATATTCATATACGAGTATCACATGTAATTATTTCAGGTTTTTTTTGCATTTGCCAGTAATTGGGATCATATTGTGTTGACCGACTGAAGAGTTACAACTGATGGTTTGCAGAGGCAAGACTGGGGAAAAAATTACTAAGGATATTTGAAGATATAATAAAGATATAATATATAATTTACAAAATACACACGAATTGACAACGTGCTCAAACATACAGTGAATTTAGTCGTACACATTTAGTAATTTGTTCATCTGATGAAACCGTCGAAATATCCAATCGCAGACAAATTAAAATATTTTACCGAAGAATAGGATATTTTATATTTTTACGAAAAAAAGTACTTGTGGAATACGGTAAAACTTGGATAATACGGAGATAATGTGCTAATAGGTCGTAAATGACGAGAAAACGCCTAAAGCTGTGGACTACTGTAATTGTTTATTACAACCCAATTCCATAAAATTGGCATTCAATACTTTATACAGTTTAATTAAAAGATAAACAGATTACAATACTAAATGAGAGGATTATTTTTGAAAATGCCTTTCATAGTTCTTTTTTTTCTCTCTCTCTCTCTCACTCTTGCCTCTTGGGTAGGTTATTAGCTAAGGAATAACTCTCCCTAAGGGAAGATGATGAAAAAAAAGGGAAAGGGAAGAAATGGGTTCCGGAATGGAGAAAAAGTATGGATAGAGTCCAAATACTAAGCACACAGAATAAATTTGAATGAGTATTTAGTGACGAGTGTCACCGCAAAGCCCGTGAAGCACCTAAAGTGAGTATGCACTTGGACGCAGCTAACGGGAAATGCGGCTGGAGATTGGGCTATTTGCAAGCAAGCAGCGATCGTAGCTTCCCTTCCAAGCCTACATTTGGCTATTATAGGGAAGGGTGGTAGTCTGGCAAGACAAAGAATGACAGATTTACTGTATATCCTTTCAAAGGACTTAAGTTTGAACGAATGTTTTGAAAGGCGCAAATAATTTGAATTTGCCGTGATAATTTTTGCTCTTGGAACTGTAGGATCTCCAACGACTGATCGAGTACTCCCAGGAAAGGTAGTGGTGAAACAGTTATAGTGATTTTGGGAACAATTGTGTTGATTTCTTTGAAAATTTTGGTAATAAAGATAATAGTTGCATTTAAAAATAGCTAAGCTTTTACCCAGCAAAGTGCCGACTAAAAGTTTAGACCGGAAGAAAAACTTAAAATTTGAAAACGAACCACAAGTTTTAGAGAAAATCTCAACAAGCAGGAAGCTTGCGGAGCTAGCTTTATTTGCCTTACTGGCTCATTAGAATTAGCTATAGCAGCTAAAAGATGCTTTGAAAAAGATGATACTAGAAGTTTTCTTTCAAATGCAACAAGAAGCAAAACTTTTATTAGTTGGGTGGTTGATTTTATTAAAGAGGGCATAAACCGATGGGAAGAGTTAGGGAAACCAGGGTCCTACCTAAGCGTTATTCTGTTGTAATGTATAAAGCGAAAAGTTGAAATTTTGTTTATTTAACAATAAAAAAGAGTTGACGTAGCAAACAATATAAAATTGATTTAGATTCAAATTAATAACAATAAACAATTTTAACATACAAATGTCTGAGACTAAATGCTAACAAATTGTAAATTTTTTGACAATATTAAATAGGACGCAAGTTTAAAACTTGATGATGATGATGATGATGATGATAATTGTTGTTTTAAGGGGCCTAACATCTAGGTTATCGGCCCCTGATGGTTTGGGTGAGCGGGAAGATGAAAATGAAATGCAAACTTAAAACTAAAACTAACTACTAACCTACATACTAGAAGAAGAAATGGAAAACTAAAGGAGAATAAGAAAAATAAAGGGCAGGAGGAAAAGAAATTCCCTCAACGCTCGAAGAATGTGGATTGAGGGACTTGGAAGGAAGGAGAGCCATGAAAGGCAGATAGGAAAGGGGAAAGAGGAGAGGGTCCGCCCCAAAGGTAAGGGACAAAAGGGAAAAACGGACCCAGCTCAGGAATCCCTCGGGGTCGCCTACTCCCGAACTCAACAGCCGTGAGCCCCTGAGGGTGTAGCATTATCTAGGGGGCACCAGATGTGGTGGGGCTTCATACACCCTGCCTCCTTAAGGGTCTTGAGCACAAGGCAGGAGGTAAAAGGAAAAGAAAAAGAAGGCTGACCCCTCACAGAAGGAGGGTATCAGGAAAGATGAGACAAGGGCCAATTAAGGAGGGAAAGTGAAAGACTCCCTAGGCCTCGGATAACCTAATACCGTCGGGGTCGGAAGAGAACAAGAGGTGACCAAGTGAGGTCGACAGGAAAGAAGACGGAGAGGAGCCCGGCACAAGTAAGTGGAAGCAATGCCGGACTCTGCTGGGGTCCCGTGGTCGCCAACCCACGCCCCACTAGATGTGAGCCCCTGGGGGAAAGAACTTGCTTCGAGCACAAAATCTGAATAAGATTATAAAAGTTGTGCTAAAAATTAAAAACGTTAAAGTTTATAACGAGAATTACAAATAATTAAAGCTTTAACAAAGAATCAGGTACAATGTAGGCACTTTAAGAATTCCTATTAGAGATCTTAAAGGCTATGAAAAAGCATTTAATATAAGATTATGACAAAAAGGGGAGGAAAATTAAGAAGAAGTTTCTATAACTTCTTATATTTAAACAGGGATCACGAGAAAAATGGGGCCAGTTGCCCTTTCGTGAACCTGGGAAAGAAAAGTTAGAAAACTCACTTGTGAGTAGAAATGATTGAATTCCCTAATAAACGAGGAAAACAATAGTTTAAAGAGTGTGCTAGGCACAGATTATACAGCAATTAAGATGTTAAACAGCACAAAGATGGGAGGGCACTGCCTTTGAGTGACACCTCATTGAAGGAAAGACAAATTTTATAATTTAATTATAATATGTTAATAAGGTATTTGAGAGGAGGAAAATAGGAGGTTTAGGAAAGTGTCTTGGCCATGTTTATTGCTCTGTTTCGAACGCGACACGGTTGGTAGTTTAACGGGCACTGTTTCACTATAGTTTATTGGTGTGTTTGGGAAGTTCACTATTGCAGCACAGAATGTTCACAAGAGGAAAAGTTATTGCAATTATGTAAATCACTAGTTGAATTGCAACTTGAGAAGGTTTATTGCGTTGTAGCTTTTATAGGTTGTAGTTGAATGCAGCGGGAAGATTCCCACGAAGGAAGACAAATTAGACTTAAAGTAACGAATGCTGTTAAGAAAAGTCTTTAGCTAAGAACAGTATTCCAATATTTAGGTGGAAAATACTTGACGGCTTTACTTGCAGAAAGATAACTTGATGTAGAAAGTTCTAGAGCATTGATATCTGTTGAATTGGGCAAAACAAGTCCCCCGGCGGAAAGCTGAATTCTATAGACAGTGGGTACCTTAAATTATCCCTCGGTGTGAGATAGTATCTCAGATAATCAGTACAAGAAGTACTTTTTCATTTTGAAAGTTAGCAGAAGTAGCCACAACTAGATCAGGAAGATCTTTTGAAGGCAGATATTGCATCACATTTATCAATTTCACTCTGTCTATAAAATCAGATAAAATGCTATAAGGAATTTAAAACATTTAAAACTTGGTGAAAACCATTGAAGATGTACTTAGCTCATTTTGAAGAAAGACGATGGTCTGGATGACGGTTGAGGTTAAAACTCACAACATGGCGCAGATATTTAAAAAATGTCTCAAGTAGACAGGAGACAAGCCTGAGATAGGCTCCAACTGTACGTGTTGACGACTGACGAAGAAGTGAGAGCTGCTCGACGAAGCACAGAGGTACCAAGGGGAAAAGGGGGGGGGGGGGAGGACAAAGGAACATACATAAAAATTACCAACCTAACAATGATACATTGCTTTCTTAGATATTAATTTTCTTGATGGAGTAATCTTCAAGGAGAAGCTAGCAGGCGATGATGACGACGTCTGGAGGATTGGTATGATGAAGAAGTCCTCATGAGCATGGAGATGTTAGCTGGAGATAGCGACGACATCTTGTGGCTGGATTGGGAAGGAAGTCCTCTTGAGAGTTGAGATCATGGTTGAGATATTGAGAAACTTCAGTAGTTAGCTGCTAGAAGCCGCTAGATTGATCATGTAAGATATATATCTATAACAAACTTACAAAGGAAGTAAGCAAGGTGCACAAATAAAAGAAAAAGTAAGAAATCACTGTTGGTGTTTGCGAAAAAGGAAGGAATGAATTAAGCAAAGAGCAGCAAAAGCTAACTCTGTCTTACCGTGTATTCCAAAGAATACACCACCTCTCTTGTATGCTGCTGTGTGACAGTAGATCAAGCGACGTAGACTGATCTTGCTGTTCAATGTAGGCTATAGCAGTTTCGATCCCTTTCAGTCCCTTAGAATGTGACATTTTCAGAGTGCTTTCGCCGGTGTTCTGCTCATAATTTTCTTCTGGATTAATGACCATATGAACAATAGTGCCCTTAGTCAGCTCCATTTTTGTTGATACTAGTTAGACCACGAGAAGACGTCTTCATTTTCGATTGGCCTTTCCACTGGTAGCTCATTGCGTAGCTGGACGAGTTCAGAGACATTTTCATAGTTTGTCCCGCCAAATTTTTGTTGGATTTCTGCAACATACATAACTTCACATCTATCAATGATGCTAGAAATAAATCACGAACTCTAAACAAAATAGATAATTTTCAAATGCTAGATTCTAGTTACCAGTAACGGCATTACAGTTACTTATTTTATAATGTAATTTCGTTACTCTCTCGTTACCGTAAAATGTATCTGTTACTTGTGACGGCTTTCCATCCCTGAGAGGTGGTGGTGATTTGTTGTTTTAAAGGACGTTGCATCCAGGTTATCTCCCAACACTGTCTCAATTATTTCGTCGAAAAACTGCTGCACTGTACGTGCTCTTAATGCCACACCATGCTGCCACCAAGTACGGCAAGCCTCTCTCTGCCTGTTGAATGCTGCATGTCACATCGCGTCGGGACATGTTCTGTTAACTCAAAGCTTATAGCTGTACGTGACCGTTACTCTTGTGATCATGAGCCACGGGATCTTCCACTTTTACGAGGAACCCCAACCACAGGACGTGAGTTTCAATCACACATGCACTGATCGGAAATCGGACCCGGACCACCTTGGTGAAGGGCAAGCAGCTTGACCACTGCACCATCACACCCTAATCAGTTAATGCCTTCTCAAGACAATCTTAGAAGGCGATGATTTTAGACTGCTAAGTTGTTGTTTCAATTGGGTAGCATGCTGAACTGCTGTGCCCAAGATAGCGGGTTCAAACCTGGCCGAAGTCGTCGGATTTTTTAAGAGCGTTAAAATCTTTCAGTATGCCTTCCTTCGGAGGGGAAGTAAAGCCGGCGGTCCCATGTCATAGATTTATGGCATGTAAAAGATCCTGCCACAGACTAAACTTGCGTGCAGCTAAATTGTTAGGTTAGATTTCGTTGTAACGCTCTATCCAAGTTCCGACGTTCACCACTAGGTATCATTGATATCTGGTAGCGAAAGTTGAAACTACTTGAAATTGAACGGAACTTGTAGCTCCCTTAAGGGTGTCCGCTGGAAGCAGCTACAGACTCAGGCGAGCCGAACATGTCCTCGGACACTCCCGGCACTAAAAGCCATACGATAGATAGATAGAATTAGGTACTAATGGACATCTCAATCATAATCTCCGTTCACTTATGAGTATTTAAAATTTGATAACCTTCATTATTATAGAGACCGAAGACTTCCATTTTAGCGCCTAGGATTGAGGTAGACGTCCCAGTAATTAAGGTAAGGTATGAATCTCAGCATTTTCAATGGACAATCTTGAAGGAAAACATATGTTTATGATAGCAACTACTGTCCCTTCTTTCACCATTGAGGCGCTTTCGAGGTTTGGAAACCTGTGCCATTGTAATGGTTGTAGTAGTGTGTGTATTTCTAATTAAAGCTAGAATTTAGAAGAAGGCGGCTGTGGCTTTTAAATTAGGAGCCATTCCGGCATTTTCTTGGAGTAGAAGTGGGTAACCACAGAAAACCACTTCCAAAATGGTGAAGGTGGGAATCAAAACTACCTCTTCTCAGTTTTGCCTCACGAGGCTGAGTGCATCCCGTTCCAGCCCAGAGACCAGAATAAAATTTCTTGGCAGAGCCGGGAATCGAACCCGGACCTCCAGAGTGACAGTAAAGACTGCTAGCCGCTACACCACGAGGTGGTCTATTATAAATCTTCTCGCATTTATTACATAAGTAAAAGTTGGTACTAATGGATTTAGAGACCTGCGAGTTAAACATGAAAATTCTAACACGCGTATGTTGTCAATACTGCCATTGATCATTTACTCCGCCGCGTTCGTAGCGGCTAGCATTCTTGGCTGTCATCGCGGAGGCCCGGGTTCAATTCCCGGATCTGCCAAGAAATTTAATTCTTATTTGAGGGCTGGAACGGGGTCCAGTCAGCCTGGTGGGGCGAAACTGAGAAGAGGTGGGTTTGATGTCCACCTCAGCCATCCTGGAAGTGGTTTTCCGTGGCTTGCCCACTTCTACTCGAGGCAAATGTTGGGATGGTTCCTAAACTAAGGCCACGGCCGCCTCCTTCGCAATCCTCATCTGAATTACAAATACACAATTCTAAAACAGCCATTGCAGTAACGCAAGCTATCATACAATTTCCACACACACCTAAGTACACGGGGCTACATGACACGATGTCGCAAAGCCCCTAAATCAATCAACATTACTCAAATATTATCTGAGATATTGTGGCTTAATGGTGTGCCGAGTTTGAAATAATTTCCTTGAGATACTGGATAGGCCTAATAGACTCTAATCAGTTCACAGAGGCTAGCATTCTTGACTGTGACTCATGAAGTCCGTTCGATTCCCACCTCAGCCATTCTGGAAGTGTTTTTCCGTGGTTTCCCATTTCTACTCCTGGCAAATGCCACAATGGTTTCAAAATTAAGGCCAGGGCTGCCTCCTACACCTGAATTACAAATACCTACACTGCTACAAACACCACAATAACAACCGACAGCGGTGGCTACGCTCGCTAAAGCGCAGTGTTCGGTCATGGGGCCAAGCTCTCTGCTGACTCGGTAGACGCTGGTATAATTAGTTAGTTTTTCCCCTTGTTGGGACCTTTTATGTATTCTCTGTCTTCTTAGCACTTCTTGGAACTACTGCAATAACAGCTTTCATCATCCATCAGATAGTTTCTTATCTCTTTGAGTGCCGATAAATGATTTTTCATCCCTCCATAGACATGCCAAAAGTGCCAGGAATTACGTTTTGTGCAGTAAATTTTGTACTTTAGTTTTTTGTAATGGTAATACCGCCAGAAAATCATTTTGTTTTGTAAAAGGACTTTTAAGACGTCGTACTACAAGAAATATTGATAAAGGGAGAGCGAAACTGATTTTTAGGACTACATATCTGCCTTAGAATTTGAATGTTCATTTTGTCAATTCTCATTTTTTCAGATCATTATTTATTTGTATTTTAACTACTCCGTGGCTCAGCGGTAACGTTCTCGCTTGCTGGGTCCAAGGTTGCAGGTTCGTATCTTGGCGCAGTCAGCTGGCATTTGAGGGTACGCAAATGCGAGGGAGCCATGTCAGTAGATTTACTGACACGTTAAAGATCCCCTTCGGGGCAAAATTCCGGCACCCCGGCGTCTCTAAAAGCCAGAGTAGTTAAAAGGGACGTAAAACCAATAACATAATAATAACATGTAGGGCAAATTATCAGTGGATCTCTCAGAAAATGCTGGGATCGTACCAACTGACAGGCCACGGCCGCTTCCTTCCACATCCTTGCCCAGTTTCATTCATTTTCATCCATTCCATCTCTCATCCCGGCGCGCAGGTCAGCCACGGGCGTCGACTTGAAAGACCTACACACGCCCTCTCAGGAGGCTACACGACAAAAATACCCACAATAACACAGGGCATCAGACAATTTCTATAATGAATTATTTATAAATATACACACACACCCAAGTACACAGGGTAAACCCCTCAAATGAAACAACAACAACAACAAAATATCTGATGGGAGTTAAAGGACGGTTGGATTATGTTGGTAAAACTGGCATTCAGGCCTATGTGATGTTCAAAATGTTGTTAAGTCGTATTAGGGTCTTATGACATATTTTATGATCAGCCCCGTGTACTTGGGTGTGTGTTATTTTTGTCTAATAACCTGTGTTTCTGCGGTGACTGTGATAGTGTGTAAGGGTTGAGGCTGGAATAGGTGCCCCGGGACTTGTGATGAGCAGGGAACGGATTTCTACGTAAATACAAATCTATTTAGGAAGCTTAACTTAATTATATTTTGTATTATATTTACGAATGATGGCACGTGGAGTTGAAAAGTGGAGTATTTGTGTTCCATATTTTTCCATATTTGGAAGTTTAGCACATATGTTCCATATTATTCGACCATATTTCGCCTAGAAAGTAGGCTCTTTTAAATTCTAGTTAATATTAGCAGTCCTAACAATAATGAAGCAACGACTCAAGTGGTCAATGTGACCAATCAAGATTAATAATAATAATGAAGAAACAAGTTGAAGATCTTAAAAAAATAAATCGTGGTACAGGTAAAGTTCACTTTCGGAAACGCACATAGCCCTGGGGTTCACTCAGCCTACACCAAAAATGAGTACCAGGGTAATTCCTGGGAGCAAAGACGGCCGAGCATAGAGCTGACAACTCCATCCCATCTAGTGCCGATGTCACAAAAAGTGGAAGCATTTACCTCCCACTACTCCCAGGGCCTCCATGGCCTGAACGGAGTTGGCTTTGCTTTGATTTTACAGGTAAAGTTGCAGATGTAGCAAAAATGAAGATGGACACTGTACTTCCAAAGAATCCTGGATATGAAGGAATAAGAAAGGTTGCTGCAATTTTGTGTGGAGATTTAAGTGTAAAGTTAACGTTGTATTTAACCCCAGTGGACATTGTGAAGTTCAAACATGTCCCTATTACCTCTTCTGCTGATGAACACAGTTTCAGTCAATATATTAATCTGTCCTTAGAGACAATAGGAGAAGATTCACTTTCAGCACTTAAAAGAAAATTTTGTAATCCATTGTTTTGGTACCAGAGAATAAAAGATTAAATAATCTTCAAAGATCATATTGGTAATATAATGAGAAGTGTAACGTTAATTTTTAAGTAGATCTACTTTGTTTAGCTTCTCTGAATTTTGATATTGAAGTATAAATTGTAGTTTTTTGTAATTTTTAAGTCCATATAGAATCCCACATTTCAATAAAAATAACTAAATATGTACGGTATGTACATATTTCATTAATTATTAGTTCATATAAATTCGTACCCTGGTGATAAGGTTCTATCCCGGCATTTACCTGGAGGGAGGATGGAAAAACCTGGGGAAAACACTCTCAGGATGGCCGCTGGCAGCGCTGGAACTCTAACCTCCGATCTTCGGGCTTGTTGAAGCTGTCCATCGCAGTTGCGGTGAGAGATTTAACGCGCACGGCTACGCCGAGGGGTTGTTAAAATGCATGTTATGGCCTAAAACGTACACCAAGGTGGAACTGTTCCCGTCCACAGGTACTGAGATATCACGCCTTGGGTTATAATTTTAATCGATTGGCAGCGTGGCTCGGCGGCAACGTTCTCGCCTGCTGTTCCCAATGTCTCTGAATCGAATCCTGGTGCAGTTAGTTGGTATTTGAGGGTGCGAAAATGCGAGGGAGCCGTGTCAGTAGATTCACTGGCACGTTAAAGATCCCCTTCTGGGCAAAATTCCGGCACCCCGGCGTCTCTAAAAGCCACAGTTGTTAAAAGGGACGTAAAACCATTAACATTATTTATATTATCAAATTTTAATCACTGTTTCATCAGTTGGTAGTTTTCATAACCTAAAAGAACGGCGTTGAGGTGCTTTTGCATAGTCTAGGCCTAACCCCATTTATAGTAAACTTGGATTCAGTAGATGCGATTGTTTAGAAGTTGTTAGGTCCCAAACACAGACAGACTCGCCCCTGATTTATCTCATAAGTCTGTTGTTGTTGTTGCTTATTTTAGGGGCTGCGGCCATTGCCTCGTATATTTCGGGTGTGTTTATGGAATTTGTGTGGTAACCTGTGTTATTGTGATTACTGTATTTGTTATTTAAGTGAGGATTGAGAAGGAAGTAGTCGTGACCTTAAGTTAGTAACTATTCCAGCATTTGTCTGAAGTAGGAGTGGGGGGGATCACGGAAATTCACTTCCAGGATTGCTGAGGTGGGAATTGAACCCTCCCCTACTCAGTTTAGCCTCACGAGTCTGAGTGTACCCCGTTCCAGCTCTCACACCATAATTAAAATTTCTTTGCAAAGCCGGGAATTGAACCCTGACCTCCGGGGTTACAGCCATGAATGCAAGCCGCTGCACCACTTGTCAATGTTTTTTATTTTTGAAAAATGTGAAAAGTAGGTTAACATTTACAACACGTGGATGCATTTTTATGGAGGAATTCGTAAAATTGTCGTTTTCTGTGAGTAGTACTCGCAAGCCAGGGCGTATTGATCTGCGCTAAAAACCTGTCCTATACACGAGTCTCATAACCACGTTGTCTCAAAACGTTATGTTAATACAACGGGAAATGGACAGACCATCCCAGCTGAAGGTACAGAACTCTATGGAAAACATCGGAGATTAAGTCGACAAAGAAGAACTGACCTTAGAAGCTGTAGGGAAGTCCTGATTGCATGCTCAAAGTCATTCTTCACGGTTTGATATCCCAGGTATGTACTTATGCTTTAGTTACATCTGCCTAATTCGCAACGTGGTAACATAACTCGGGAAAAACCTTCATCAGCACGATTTACTGTCCCCGGTGGATTGACTGCTTATTTTCAATAACTCCGTTGTTGTTTGTTGTTAGTTCAATTTAGGGGGTTGACACATCTTGGTCATCAACCCCGTGTAGTTGGGTGTGTGTTCAATTTGTCTGATATCAGCCTGTATTTATGTGATGACTGTAGTAGTATGCGTAGGTGTACTAGGGACATGAATGGGATAGGTGCCCCGGGACTTGAAATAAGGTGCCATCCAGACATTTTCCTGGAGGGATTGTCGAAAAAAAAACCGGGTAAAACCATGCTCAGGATTTCGTCGATAGCTCTAACTGGCTAGCTAGTCTATTAACACAGCGTGGAGAAATATTAACGAACATGTTCAATAGCTCAAACTGGCTATTAACACAACACAGAGAAATATTCGCGAACATGCTCAATAGCTCAAACTGGCTAGCTAGCGTATTAACACAGCACAGAGAAATATTCGCGAACATGCTCAATATCTCCAACTGGCTAGCTAACGGGTTAATACAGCACGGAGAAATATTCGCGAACATGCTACATAGCTCCAACTGACTAGTTAGCGTATTAACACAGCACGGAGAAATATTCGCGAATATCCTCCATGGATGTGTACAGATTTAGAGTAGGCCTACTTTATTTTACAAGCAGGAAAGCAAGCCATCTTGTATTCCAGAGCTCCCTTCAGAATTAAGCAAGCATTGATGTGTTCATATTGTAATACAGTATTAATTCAAAAGATATACGAACATTTTCAGTCAAGTAATATTTACTCAACCACAGTAAGATGAAAAATTACGGATATTTAAAGCTTTAAGGAATTTGTCAGGTGGCTTCGGTGGCGTAGTTGGTAGCATGCTGAGCTTCTATGCCCAAGGTCGCGGGTTCAAACCCGGCCGAAGTCGTCGGATTTTTAAGAGCGTTAAAAATCCCTCAGTATGCCTTCCTTCAGAGGGGAAGTAAAGCCAGTGGTCCCATGTCATAGATGTATGGCATGAAAAAGAACCTTCCACTAACTACACTTGTGTGAAGCCAAAATGTGTAGGTTAGGTTTGATTAATGCTCTTAAATTTCAACGTTCGTTACCGGGCACTGGTTGCGATGGCATTAGTAGTGAAGTTCACAGCTAGGTGTCGTGGATGGTAGCATTTGGTAGCGAAAGTAGGAACTACTTGAAATTATCGTCTGCAGTCCTTACTTGAATTCAAAACAGATAACACACACTAATACAGTCATCACAATTAACACCGGTTATCAGACAGGTTCTACAGACACCCAAATTGCACGGGGCTACATGACCGCGTTGTCGCAGCCCCTAATCTAAGGAACCAACCAACCAAGGAATTTGTCACTAGAAACTCTGAGTTGAAATTTTTTAAAATTTATATCCCCCAGGGACTCATAACTACGTGGGTTGGTGACCATGGGATTTCAGCTGAGTGTATAATTTCTTCCACTTACTTGTGTCTACTTTCCTTTCGACCTCTCTAGGTCAACACTTGTTCTCTTCTGACCGCGACGGTATTAGGATATCCGTAGCCTTGGGAGTGTTTCATTCTCCTGCCTTATTTGGCAATTGTTCCATCTCCCATGATACCTTCATTCGTTAAGGGGCCAGGGCTCTTCTTTTCTTATCATGGTATCCCCGGAGACAGGACGTGTGTAGCCCCACCACTAATGGTACACCTTGGATAATGCTATATCCTAAAGGGCTCGCGGCTGGTGGGTTTGCAAGATGGCAACCCCAAAGGATTCCTGATCCGAGTCCGTTTTTCTGCTTTTTCCATTACATTTAAGACGGATCCTCTCCTTTTTCCTTTTCCCATCTGCCTTCCATGGCTCTACTACAGTACTGTCCGGGCATCACAGTCTTCATTTTTGGAGGGCTGAGTGCATTTCTGTTCCCTTTCGTTTATTTTCTTTATTCCTTTTCATTTTGTCCCTTTCTTCTTCTAGTCCGTAATTTGGAAGTTACAGTAGTTAGTTATTGATTTCATCATCAAACCAATAGGGGGTCGATAACCTAGATGTTATATAATATTATCATCATCATGTGAATCGTATGTCAATATGAAGAGAACTGCTGAAGACCGTAAGAAATGGCTGCAACGACAAGGCTCTTAGCCTTTAGAAGCTGATGATGATGATCATCATCATAACTCGGTTTTTATATCAAAATAGGCTTTACGTGAATCAGTTCTGTAGTTCTCGACAGATAAATAAATAAATAAATGAATGAATAAATAAATAAATTAACAAATTAAAAATAAAATTTTAAAAAATGAATAAATAAATAAATAAAATAATGGTCCGTTTTATGAATTTAGGTGTTTGAAAGCAAGCGGGTGCAAGTGATGGCTGAGAAACGTAAGAAAATGATCCTTAAGACATACCTCTGTAAGGATGATTTTCCAAGTAAAATAAAATGTGACTTGCATCCCTTTGCTTTTGAGCGGGGGTGATAACCCAGATATTAGGCCCTTTAAAGCAATAATTATCATCAACATCGATTTTGAGCGACTCAATTGATATCGTTCTTGTTAATTCACTTTAGAGGTATTGAACATCTTGGTCATCAGCCCCGTGTAGTTGAATGTGTGTTGAACTTGTCTTATTTATGCGATGACTGTAGTAGTGTGTACGGATACGGTTGGGATTGATGCCCCAGACTTGAAGTAAGGCACTATACCGGCAATTGTCTGGAGGGAGTGAGGAAAACCTCGGGGAAGACGACACTCAGGATAACCGCTGTCAGCGCCGGGATTCGAACCTGCGATCTCCGGACTCCTTTCAGCTGCTTTCGCGGCCGTGGTGCATGAGCACGGCTACACTACGTGACTCAATTGATATCGTATTACAGTAGTGACATAGAAATTGTATGTGGTTCGTTATGGAGCTGGCTGCGAGGCTCAGCGGTAACGTTCTCGTCTGCTGTTTCCAAGATTGCAGAATCGAATACTGGCGCAGTCGGCTGGCATTTGAGGGTGCGCAAATGCGAGGGAGCCGAGTCAGTAGATTTACTGGCACGTTAAAGATCCCCTTCGGGGAAAAATTCCGGCACCCCGATGTCTCTAAAAGCCGCAGTAGTTAAAAGGGACGTAAAACCAATAACATTATTAGATTCGTTACGGCGAAGGAATACTTAAGAGTCAGTGGTATTTACGTTTAATATAGCAGTAAGTAGAGGCCATGGTACTGCTGTCACTTGGATAAAATAGCGGAGGCCGGTGTAACCAAAGGACAGAACACATCCCCTAAGCCGTGCAAGCATTTACTAAAATAATAATAGCAATGATATTAATAATAAATGTGGTAGAGACAATTCAAGAAAATGGCTTTGAAAAATCTGCTATAGAGGAGAGGATACAGAAGATGAAAAGAGCGTACGGTATAACCAAGAATACCTACAACAGAAAGTGCTGATCCAAAAATCTTAAAATAGAGCACTACCGCTACAATACAGTAGTGAAACCGGAATGTCTGTATACCAGCGAATGTCTAGTATTGAATTACAAGCTTCATTAATAATCGGAATTATAAGGAAAATATTAGGTCCTCTAAAAATTGCAGAGTTTTGGAAATTAAGAAGTGATAATGAAATTTACCAGAACATAGAAAACATATCAGAAACAATAAAGAAAAGAAGATTGATGTTTCTTGGACATATTTACAGAATTGATGACAATAGGCTAACTATACGAATTTTCAAGTATCTTTGGGAAAATAAATCAACCCCCGCCTAGATTCAAGAAGTCACGAAAGATCTGGAAAGGAACAACATAAGAGAAGAAGAATTATTGAAAAGAGTGGTTTTTAGGACGAAAGTCTTGCAACTGGAAGGATTCCAACGGAGGAAGGAAAAGAAAACAGGCGCAAAGTGGACTCGAGACAGGAAAAAGAAGCATAGTGCAACAATGAAGGAATACTGCAAGAAAAGGAAAGAATAACTAAGGAGGACGAATTGAAATTGTGCCGTGGTCCTTAGAAAGCCGTAACGCAAGAAGAAATGTGCATAGTAAAATGAACGAGACCAGGCCTCCCTTGCCTCCTTTCAAAGTCTGCCACTGCTTGGATTCAAGATGACCAGTTAGCATGCTCGAATTTTTTCTACATATAGACAATTTTTATTTTTAGCCTACGTTTCACATTTTGCAAAAAGAATATGAAGTAGACTTATGAGATAATCCGGGTGAATGTGTGTGTGCCTGTCTGTCAGCCTGTGCCCCGCCTATCAATTCCTAAACGGTTGCCGCTATCGAGACCAATCCTGGTATGAGTAAGGATCTATACCAGGACGCCAGTGTTACCAACTGATGAAAAATAATAATTGAAATTTGAACTCTAAGTTGGATGTCTCAGGCTTGGGTACCACTCCAAAATTGGTACACATTCAGACCAAAACTTCTGAAACTTTTTGAATAGTTCAATAACACTTCCTTACAAACACTGAACTTATAAAAGAGGCAAAACTTTGAAAATCTTAAATGATAAAAGTATATGGGGCGTGGTGGCTCAGCGGTCTAGCTGAATGCCTCTCACCAAGACGGTCCGGGTTCGATTCCCGGTCAATGCATGTGAGATTTTCGATGTGAAATGCCATGTCCTGTGGTTCGGATTCCACGTAAAAAGGAGGTCCCGTGGCTCATGATCTCGAGATTAACGGTCATGTTAAACTACAAGCTTCCTTCCTTTTTAAATGTTCTTCTTCGAACTTTAGCCTCTCTTAAAAAAATTAAGAGTCCAAACCAACACATGTACAGTATTTTATAATTTAAAGGTTCAATATAATACGAATATCCCTTTATAATGCATGAAAAGTTTCAGATCACCATCATAGATCAGGAGAAAAGTGACCTTGAATATGACTAAATTAACATTACTGAGATAAGGGTGGTGTGGTTCCCTTAATGTGCCTAATTAAATTGGGCGGGGTATAACAATTACTTACTAACTTGGAAAAATTAATAATTATGGTTATTATTTACTATTTACACAATATAAGGAGGATTTATTGGTTTTCTGAATTTTTCTTAAAATAAAACTCTCTTATTTTGAGAAGTACCGTATATCAAAGTGTAAAAAGTGTAGGTAATTAATCCATGTTCGTCAGTGTGATAAATAATATTCATTTCCCACCAAATTTAATTGGACACATTAATGTGTTGACCGACTGAATATCGATTCTACTCAATTAAAGTGTCACAGCTTTCACGGCTCTTTTCACAGCAATGTCCTGCATTTGTTGGTAACCCTGGTCAGGAGGTTCACTTCGTGATGTTACCCTGTTCTACGTCTTCCAACATTCATAACGAAAGTCAGCTGTTGTTGTTATTTCGTTAGAGGGGCTTGGGCATCGTGGTCATTTAGCCCCGTGTAGGTGGGTATGTGATAACCTGTGTTACTATGATGTCTGTAGTTGTAGTAGTAGTAGTAGTAGTAGTAGTAGTAGTTTACAGTTTGTTTATTTAACCAAATATTACTTTTTTTGGTCCTGCCAAGCTTACGCTTGTCGGCAGGTGCCAATTATAATTACATACACACATCAAAAAAAGTTTTGCATCACCTCGGTTCCAAGAGTTCCGGAACCTTTAAATACAAAGGGAATAGAGATCAACACAAACAACATTTCAGCTCGTTTTATTGCTCATGAGACCCACACATTGCATGTTGTACCATCATACAGCTAGACTTTCAGCATTTGTGGTCCAGATTGCAGTACACACCACTACCTCTAATACCCAGTAGCACGTCCTCTTGCATTGATGCATGCCTGTATTCGTCGTGGCATACTATCCACAAGTTCATCAAGACACTGTTGGTCCAAATTGTCCCACTCCTCAACGACAATTCGGCGTAAATCTCTCAGAGTGCTTGGTGGGTCAAGACGTCCATAAACAGCCCTTTTCAACATATCCCAGGCATGTTCGATAGGGTTCATGTCTGGCGAACATGCTGGCCACTGTAGTCGAGCGATGTCGTTATCTTGAAGGAACGCATTCACAAGATGTGCACGATGAGGTCGAGAATTGTCGTCCATGAAGACAAATGCCTCTCCAATATTCTGCCGATATGGGTGCACTATGGGTCGGAGGATGTCATTCAGGTATCGTAAAGCCGTTTCGGAGCCTTCCATGACCACCAGTGGCGTACGTCGGCCCCACATAATGCCACCCCAAAACATCAGGGAACCACCACCTTGCTGCACTCGCTGGACAGTGTGTCTAAGACGTTCAGCCTGACCAGGGTGCCTCCAAACACGTCTCCGACGATTGTCTGGTTGAAGGCATATGCGACACTCATCGGTGAAGAGAACGTGATGCCAATTCCGTGGGGTCCATTCAGCATGTTGTTGGGCCCATCTGTACCGCGCTGCATGGTGTCGGGGTTGCAAAGCTGGACCTCGCCATGGACGTCGGGAGTGAAGTTGCGCATCATGCAGCCTATTGCGCACAGTTTGAGTTGAAACACGACGTCCTGTGGCTGAACGAAACGCATTATTCAACATGGTGGCATTGCTGTCAGGGTTCCTCCGAGCGGCAATCCGTAAGTAGCGGTCATCCACTACAGTAGTAGCCCTTGGGCGGCCTGAGCGAGGCCTGTCATCGACAGTTCCTGTATCTCTGTACCTCCTCCATGTCCGAACAACATCGCTTTGGTTCACTCTGAGACGCCTGGAAACTTCCCTTGTTGAGAGCCCTTCTTGACACAAAGTAACAATGCGGACGCGATCGAACTGCGGTATTGACCTTCTAGGCATGGTAGAACTACAGACAACATGAGCAGCGTACCTTCGTCCTGGTGGAATGACTGGAACTGATCGGCTGTCGTACCCCCTCCGTCTAATAGGCCCTGCTCATGCATGGTTGTTTACATCTTTGAGCAGTTTTAGTGACATCTATGAACAGTCAAAGGGACTGTATCTTGGATACAATATACACAGTCAACGTCTATATGCCGGAGATCTGGGAACCGAGGTGATGCAAAACTTTTTTTGCTGTGTGTATATGTTAACAAACACAATATGTAATTATATTGTGTTACAATATAGAGCAGTAGTAGTAGTGTGTATTTGTAAGTCAGATGAAGATTTGCAAGGGTACGGCCGTAGCCTTAAGTTAGGAACCATCCCAACATTTCTCTGGAGTAGAACCGGGAAACCACTGGAAACAACTTCCAGGTTGGCTGCCATGGGATTTGAACCCACCTCTTCTCAGTTTTTCCTCACGAGGTGGAGTGTACCTAGTTTCACCCTCATACCAGAATTAAATTTCTTGGCAGAGCCGAAAATTGAACGAGGACCCCCTGGGCGACAGCCAAGAATGCTAGCTGCTACACCAGAAGATGGACAGCAAAAGACAACACGTGCAGTTGAATAGAAAGGAAACCACTGATGTCATTGCGTAGAACGAGGGGAAATCATCATGTCAAATTAGTAGGAAAAGAACATCATGAGGTGTGCATTGTTACCGAGAGAAAGATGACATCAGGTGTTAGAATAATGGCAATTGCTGTATTACCGCATTAGTAATGCTTGGCGAGGAGCGAGCAGAAGAGACTTCTCGTCTGTATGCACACTGGAAGGGCAGATTATAAGACTTCCATGTACGGTACCGGGAGCTCTTCGTGGAATGAGAAAATACAATATTCTCGAATAATATTTATAAAGGTAAGGACATTTTTCAATATTCTTTTCCCCAGTGGCTCACAACTCGTTAGACATGGATTGGTGACTACAGGAGCCCAGTTCAGCATGGCATTGCTTCCACTTACTCGTGCCGGGATTATCTCTATCATTCTTTCCGTCGACCTCTCTACGGCTAACTCTTGTTCTCTTCCGACTCCGACGGTATTATGTCTGATGAACGTTCGCGCATCACATGTTGTTGTTGATTTATTTAGGGAATTAACGTTCAAAATACCCACTGATCACGATTAATATAAAAATCATGGAGTTTAAAAGCAATAAACGAGACTAACAGAAAAATGATCATGGAGGAAGGGGTGCTAAAAGCAGATATTTAAAGGTTCCAGAATAAGGATATGAGTGTCCATCCAAAAGAAATTACCCCTCCCCACACCCCTTCACTTGACACATGCTACATGTGCATATGGAGTGCTCGCCCTTCTCTTACAGAACGCCTAATTATCTGAAATCGCGATATTGCCACACAGGATGAATTAAATCTTCCACAAATCAACCTCCAAAAGAAGTTGTTTTATTAAAAAAGTATAGTTAGCCCTCGGTTTAGCGGACATCGATTCAATGGACTTCGTACAAAATTAGACCAAATGAGATGTTTTTGTTTCGCGCACCCACGTTCACAACGAATGGAAGTGTTATCTACTGCACGTGCGTTCCAAACCCTAATTATAAAGTACAGTGGTGTTGGGGTAGCGCGCTTGCCCCTCACCCGGAGGCGCCTGGTTCGATTCCCGGCTCCGTCAGGGATTTTAAAACTGACGTGAGGGTTGGAACGGGGTGCACTCAGCCTCGTGGCGACAATTGAGTAGCTGGCTGACAGTAAGGCAGCGCCCCGATCTCGAAAACCAAGATTAATGGCCGAGGGGACCCTATGCGCTGATCACGCGTCATCCCAATATCTGCAGGCCAAATGGCTGGGCAGCGGTCGCTTAGTCGGCCTAGGCCCTTCATGGGCTGTATAGTGCCAGGGGTTGATTGTTGTTGATTTTGAAATAGGCCTACTAAGTACAGTGACGGACTGTGGCGGACACTATATAAACCACTATAAACATATTCTTACTGCAATCACGTAGAACATTCATGTTTATTAGCGCAATCAAATGAAACTACGAAATAATTTCCCCCAAAACATCGTTAATCGGCCATAGTAGTGGCTGCAAGAACAACATATAGCCATTTTTGAAATAGAGCACATCTAACCGATCGTTTCGCGGACAAAACAATCGTTCGATAATTCACAAATATCAATTATTATTCATGAGTACAACGTGGATACTTTTTATCGCTCGAGAGCTGCGCAATTAAGGACGAGTATCTAAAAGCGCGGGCCGATGAATTTTGTAAGATGATTCACGTTGTTTTTAAATATTTTTTAAAAGTAATTCGAATTAAAAGTTATAATTTCTAAGTTCACGTTTTAACGGACGAAACTCCGCCCCAAATAGTCCGCTAAATCGAGGGTTTGCTGTGTATGGAAATTGCCAAACAGAAAGTTAATTTGGATTTTGCAAATCGGTTAGGCCTAATAAAGAAAAAATTGATGAAATTATACATTTTTCTAAAGATTCCCCAAATTATCGTACACTTTTGTCACATTCCTGTAAGGACCCCCTCCCTCCGTTCGAGCGAGCGTGTTTTATGGATGGCTCCCTAAGGCCCATAGTCCTGCTGAGTACCACCAGCAAATAAATGATCTTGTATACAAAGCCTTTCATGTCAACATTTAAATATGATGTTCTTGCGACTTTGTCCAGTCTTTTTTCCTCCACATTAAATAACAAGATAGCTGAGAAGCAGAATGGCCTTGGCATTTACCTAACGATGAAGAAGAACAGGTTGGGATTTTCTGAGGGCCTGTTGCCAGCAGGAGCAGATACAATAAGTCTATGATGTTTCTTAAGTATGGCACTTACTCTAAAATTACAGTCAAACTAAGTGGTTTTCAATAGTTTGACTACAACTGGCCCTCTTTGAGGACCTTGAGCAGATGAGCTGGACCTTGGTCGAGACTACTAGACGTAGTGCTTGTACAGTGCCCAATAATAATAATGATAATAATAAATACCGCCATCTGTGTTCTCGGGATACGTACTGAGATTCCGCATCCAGAGGTCCTGGGTACATGGGTCTTTTAACCACGATGTCGCAAAATCCCCAAACGATATAATAACGACATTCATTCATTCATTCATTCATTCATTCATTCATTCATTCATTCATTCATGCATTTATTCATTCATTCTCATTTGAGGTGGCTGGGGCATGTTGATAGAGCAGAAGCATCTATTTCTAACAGAGATTTTAACTCCTGGCTGATTGGCAAACGCCCAATAGGCCGTCCAAGGACTAGGTGGAGAGATAGAGTGAAGATATGAAACCTACAGCTTCCCTTGGTGATGCAGCAGATAGAATGAGGTGGAACAGCATCTGCAATACATATTTAAAATCGTGACCAGAAACATGCCTCTCATATGTGATTGAACCTCTGATTTTATTTTATTATTTTCTTAATTGTTATGTCAAGGAATATCTTTTGTAATGTATATTCTCTGTTTTCTGCCTTGGATCGTCATGGCCTGTTGAGTAAAATAAATAATGATTATGATGATTTATAATTTTATATTTATCATTCAAATTTTTAAATCTATATATTATTTTTTATAATTTTATTGTTTATATTCATCATAATAATTTAAAAATTTATATTTATCATAATTTTAAATATTTTTACAGGGTAATGTTTATAATTATTATTCCAATTTTTATGTTTATACTTTTTAGGCGGCTTTGGTAGCGTAGTTGGTAGCATGCCGATTTTCTATGCCCAAGATCGCGGGTTCAAACCCAGCCGAAATCGTCGGATTTTTAAGAGCGTTAAAAATCCCTCAGTATGCCTTCCTTCGGAGGCGAAGTAAAGCTGGCGGGCCCATGTCATATATTTATGGCATGTAAAATAACCTTCCACTAACTACAATTGTGTGAAGCTAAATTTGTAGGTTAGATTTGACTAACGCTCTATTAAGTTCCAATGTTCGTCACCAGGTGCCGGTTGCGGTGGCCAAGTTCACAGCTAGGTGTCATTGACGGTAGTATTTGGTAGTAAAAGTAGGAACTACCTGAAATTGATCGTCTGCAGTCCTTAGCTGAATTACAGACAACACATACTACTGCAATACAGCCATCACTATTAACACCGGTTATCAGACAGATTCTACACACACCCAAAGTACACGGGGCTGCATGACCGCATTGTTGCAGCCCCTTAACTAAGGAACCAACCAACCAATGTTTATATTGTTATAATTTTTTTATTTTTTATTGTTATTGTAAAAAAGCTTGTAGTTTTACGTGACCGTTAATCACGGGATCATGACCTACGGGCCCTCCCTTTTACGTGGATTCCGAAACACTGATTGTGGCATTTCACTTTCGAAAATGTCACATTCATTAATCGGAAATCGAACCCGATCCATCTTGGTGAGAGGCACGCAGCTTGACCACTACCCCACCACGTCTCAGTATGCATTATTATAATGTTAATGTTTATATTTATTATTACAATTTTAAATTTTAATGTCTATATTTGTATTTTGAATTTTTAAAATTTTGAATTTCTTAATTCGTTAATTTTATAAGTCAATGTGATAGAAATATTAGATAATAAGAAATATTAACACATCCACAAAATAAATCGTTAAAATAAAACTGGAAGATTTAACCATCAGCACTTTTAGTAGACTAATAAACATCGTCCTCTTGATAGGAAGCTGGTATCCTATAAAGCAGAAGTGTGCCCTGGCACGCTGGCTGTACGCCGGCGCGGCATGCTTCTTGCGCGGACGGGCTTGCAGCGACGGTGGGGAAAGACTATGTGTTTGTCCCTCTCGCTCGCTTTCTCGTCTCACTCCCTCCAGTACTGCCTTCACTGTGTTGTGGTTGATCGGTCGAACGTCCAACGGTATTCAGTATATAGTAAACTATGAAAACAAATTGAAACAAAACGAAAACAAGGGGGGGGGGGGGAAGTGATCGAAATTGCATTGCCTTATATAAGTTCCATGATAGCTTATCGATTGGTTGGTTCCTTAGTTTAGGGGCTGCGACAACGCGGTCATGTAGCCCCGTGTACTTTGGGTGTGTATAGAATCTGCCTGATAACCGGTGTTAAATGTGATGACTGTATTAGTGTGTGTTATCTCTTTCTTAATTCAAGTAAGGACTGCAGACTTTTGAATTCTTCAAATAGTTCCTACTTTTGCCGCCAAACGCCACCGTCAACGACTACTAGTTCCAGAACTTAGCTACTAGACGCCACCGCAGTCGGCTCTTGGCAACGAACGTAGGAAACTAAGAGCGTTGTTTACATTCTTAACCTATATAATTTAGCTTCACACAGGTGTAATTAGTGAAAGGTTCTTTAACATGCCATAAATCTATGACATGGGACCGCCGGCCTTACTTCCCCTCCGAAGGAAGGCATACTGAAGGATTTTTAACGCTCTTAAAAAATCCGACGGCTTCGGCCGGGTTTGAACCCGCTATCTTGGTCATAGAAGCTCAGCATGCTACCAACTACGCCACGAAGCCGCCTAGCTTATCAGTATTTCTGACTATTTTTATGAAAAGTACCTAATCTTCAAGTACCGGCATATGTAGCAACGCAAGGAACACAATGTAGATGTGTTGGACAACCAACGCTTTCGACAAACAGACCGTTTGTTTACATTTACGTCCGGTGAACTAGCGATCCCAACTTGACTCTGCCAGACGCGGCGAAGAGCTGCCGCAGCGCCGACTGTCAGGCCAGGCAGCCCAGCCAAGAGAGGCAGAAGCAAGCCTGTCGGAAAGCGGCGCAACATAGCTAGTACGCCGAGCGTGCAAAGACTGGACGCCGCTGCTATAAAGGGTTATAATCAGCCAATTAACCGGGTGAGTTAGCCGTGGTCGTTACGGCATGACTGCTGGCAGTCGCTCACATCCGGGAGGCGAGGAGGTTCGAATCCCCCCGCCGGCAACCTTGAAGATGGTTTTCTGTGGTTTCCCATCTTCCTTCCAGGCGAATGCCGGGGTTGGTCCCTAAGTATAGGCCACAGCCGCACCTTCCAACTCCTCGCCCTTCCTTTCCAACTTTCCTCCCCAACGGTACTTGTAGCTCACCCATTGGGTGTCCGTCTCGAAGCAGCTACAAAACTGGCGAGCCGAACATGTCCTCGGACACTCCCGGCACTAAAAGCCATACGCTAAAAAAAAAACAGCCAATTACTGTATAGTGTCCTATTTCGATAATAAAACACCATGCCTGTTATCACTGAGCTCTCATCACACCAAACAACGCTTATCGGCGTAAAACAGTAACAATGAATTGGTGGTTGTACGCTCAATTTCATTGATTTCTATTTTTAAGCTTACGTTGGCAGCGCATATCCTCTTTCTTTTGTCTACAGAAAACAACAACATACAGTAGATCGTATGTTTCTGAATAGCAGGGGCGTATATAGAGTTTTATTTCGGGGGTGCCCAACTGGGGTTTAGGGGGCATGGTATAGGCCCAAATAATAGGGGGTCCGGGGTTCTCCCCGAGAAACTTTTGTATAATTTGGTGTAAAATGATGAGTTTTAAGGCCATCTGGCATCACTTTTTCAACCAATGTGTTGTGATGTTTTATGTTTGGTTAATGTCAAACACAACTAAGACCATTTTATGATACTTTTTATTACCGGTAATACAATCATCTTGCTCACTTGATAGTAATTACAAGGAAAGAATTAATGTTACTGTTTTGATTTACAACTCACACTATAATATAAAGTCAAGGTTTCTTGAAGCATTGCCAAATCGGTTCATCACTTCATCGTCAGTGAGATGTATGTCTCTGTGAATAGATGGCAATACTAGACCGTTGAGTCTGTTTTCAGAAGTAGAATTTCTTAAGTATGTTTTCAACCAACTCAAACTCCGTTCGGCAGTACCGGTAGCTACAGAGAGAGGCAAATTTGCAAAAAGTTTGATAAGTGTATAATAGTTATGGAAAAAAATTGTCACACGCCTCAAGGGCACTTGTTGCTGTTCTTGGTTCGTTCATAAGAGTGAAGGCACTGGAGAGTAATGAGACCCTGCTGAACAGACTACTTTGAGAACACGGTAATGGTGTTCATTTGAAATATAAGATGCAGAACATAGCTGCTTTGAATTCCATATGCTGTATTAATTTCTAATATGGCAGATATGTGGTTTATTATTTTATTAAAGTTATTATTATATTTAAACAGCTTATTTTCCAATTCGAAGTTTATTTTAAGGGTTATTCGTGAAATATTCGCTACAGCACTCACCACGCCAAGCAACGCCTACCGTCGTTTCTTGTTCACAAAAAGCAGCAACAATAATATGTTGGTGGCTTGGCGCTCAATTTTATTGATTTCTTTATAAACTTACGGTGGCAACGCAATTCCTGATTCTTTTGCCGACAGAAAACAGCCACAGAAGTCGCCTCCGTAGCGTAGCGGTCAGCATGGTTAGCTGCCGCCCCGGAGGTCCTGGGTTCGATTCCGTGCTCTGCCACGAAATTTGAAAAGTGGTATGAGGACTGGAACGGGGTCTACTCAGCCTCGGGTGTTCCAAATGAGTAGAGGGGGTTCGATTCCCACCTCAGCCATCCTCGAAGTGGTTTTCCGTGATTTCCCACTTCGTCTTCGGGCAAATGCCGGGATGTTACTGTACCCGAAAATACCTACCCTTTACCTGTTGATATCCCTCGATGGTAACTGGATCGTAGAACCTGAAAAACACCGGCTAAGAAAAATCCCCAGATCCTACCAACAGGAGAAGGGAGTATCAGGGTGCAGCATATCCTAACAGAGGTGGCATTAAGCAAGACCATAGCATAGCAGCAAACTGCTCTAAGAACACGAGAATCGTGGGAAATCACCATCTCAGGAGTGTGAGAAACTCTAGAAATAGCTAGCTGTGTCCCTCCCAATCCGACCTCTTTATACTTCTATAAATCATCACATCGCGCGATTAAAAGAAATGACCAAATATTTATTTCCAAAAAGAAAATCTGACAGAAGGTCAGACCAAAACGTCCATGGCTGGACACAAAAACAAAGAAAGTAGGCACTAATATCATGCCAATAAATGCATCAGCAGTCCCCATGGACCAAGAATGCATTTGACTCTTGATTGAAGTTATTAATAATATGAACAACAGGTGATCCAATAGGAAACAAAAAAACAAATCAAAGAGATCACCTTTATGGTTCTTCCACCGATTCCAACATTCTCAAACAAGCGTATTAATTCAGATATACATTTACTTATTTACAGCGAAATCATTATTAATTTTATTACACCCTCAAGTGTAAATGCCTTCCCAAACAGGTAATTCTGCACTCCTCATTGGTGCTTTGTCATAACTGATATTGTATAAATTATATTGCCTTAGCAATGTAGTCAAAATCTATTTTATCAGTCAAGCACTTAAGCTAAAAAGACGTGAAATTCGTAATTCAAAATCTCTAAAGATTCAATAATTTCTCAGTATTAATGTACTTATTTAAATTCCTCCAGAATTTATAGTTATTTATATATTTATTTATCGTATGGCTTTTATGCCGGGAGTGTCCGAGGACATGTTCGGCTCGCCTGAGTGTGTAGCTGCTTCCAGCGGATACCCTAAAGGGTGAGCTACAAGTTCTGTTCAATTTCAAGTAGTTCCAACTTTCGCCACCAGATATCAATGATACCTAGTGGTGAACGTTGGAACTTTGATAGAGCGTTCTGACGAAATCTAACCTAACAAATTTTGCTTTACCCAAGTTTAGTCTGTGAAAGAATCTATTACATGCCATAAATCTATGACATGGGACCGCCGGCTTTACTTCCCCTCCGAAGGAAGGCATACAGAAGGATTCTTAACGCTCTTAAAAAATCCGACGACTTCGGCCGGGTTTGAACCCGCTATCTTGGGGACAGCAGTTCAGCATGCTACCGACTACGCCACCGAAGCCGCTAATTTATAGTTAATGGATCATGAATCATATCTTACATTTGCTTAAATCTTATAAATGGAGTACAACCGAAGAATTAATTAAATGGGGGTGACACACAAAAAAAAAAAAAAACTCTGAGGCTTGACAAAAACTAGATCCATAATTGGAATTACCAATTTATCAATAAACCGTAACAAGAAATGCAAAAGAAAACAAACACTATGTTCTTTCAAAAACATTTGGAAATTAGTATAACCTTGCACTGAAATACTGTAATTATAATGGTCACACATGACCTTGATTTCTCAATACAGGTGGGCATTACCACCAACATCACAAAGATTATATTTTTATAATCGCATTACACATTATGCTTTCACTAGGACCATAAAATTAGCGTACTTCAACGAGTACTACCGTAAATATAATATTATACGCCCACTGACGTTTCTTCACACATTATCACTCACATGGTGATTATTTTATTCAATAACTAGTATTCAGATATATTCAGCTGTGTTTCTTAACTATATGTTTTCTCATTTGAATGCATCATAAATTTAACATGAGTGGCTACTTAATCAAGTCCACTGGTTTACAAAAAGCTTACCTTACAGTGTTGTATTTACAGTCACATAAGAATACGCTTCCCCTTAAAGTTAATCCCTGGGATTTATCTCAAAAAGATTCTTGTTCTTCAAATAGTACTCTTAAGCAACGTTCTACTCAAGAAAAACTCGAAAGACTGAATCAAAATTCAGCTATAGCAATATCAATTAATTAATTAATTAATTAATTTAAAGATCAACAAGGCGTATTCAATTACAAGTGGCTACAAAATCAAAAGTTAAAGTTTATCAGACGAAAATAGAAATGTCCCCTCAAGAGAATTTACGAAAATAAGACTGGGTCTACAGCATGTATCAGGGTAACGACTCAAGTTAACTCCTGTTGACACATTAGAATCCAGTATGACAGCGTTCATTCTCAAGAGAAAAATCCCCATTCTAAAAGAATGATCAAACTTCACATTCTATACTGTATTGTAATAATTATAATGCAAGAGCGCATAGGCAAATTCGAAGCTCACAATTGCCGAACACAAAAATAATAGAACGACAACCCATCAAGCCATAGCTTCATTAAAAAAATAACAAGAAGTATTCCAAAAAATGGAAAATATCAAATCCACTAAATAAAGAAAATTCCCCTTGGGAATAACGTAAATTTCTTCCCCTATGTAGATCTGTTCTCCACAATCAAGAAGTTCGTAATAAAATTTAATGAATTTAATTAATTAAATGATTAAGCTGAAAAAGAAACAATTAATTCATAATAAAATATTATGAAATGAGTGCACCTGAATTACCAGGCCTAAACTCGACTGAAAATGAAGTCACACAGACCAAGGATAGCCATGCATCAACCTCACTTTGCAATCATACTACTAAAAATGTATAAAAGGTGGCGATGTGTTTTCTCTGGACTATCTACTTTGCAATGCTACGTGAAAAAATATTCCTCTACCTGGCTGAAGACTCTCGAAGGCGATATGAAGCATGAGAATGCCCACCATCTGATTCCAACATGGTATAGCAGGACTGCACGGATCCATTCCAATTTCCAATGAACGAACTGGTAACTTCTTACTCCAATGTCCCAAGTCCACTGCTGGTAAACGAACTGCTTCCTCATCTCGGAAATTGTCCTAGCCCGAATTTCGAATAGTTCCAACCCGGGCCGAAAATACATCACGCGCGCGTACGCATCATCGCGATAATCAGATGGACAAATGACGGTAGCCTGAGTTATTTTCGGCTGCATGTTACCAAATGTTTATGTTCCACAAGCCAATAGTCCTCATCGCGAGTAGGCTATGTTCCACTTCGCAGATAGCATTGTACTCACTCGTTAACGTCCACTGCATTTGCTTGAAGAGCCGTGTCCACACTCAAATACCTAGCCGCCATGGTTAATATGTTTATATACATCGAAAACATCTCTCCCAACACCTCAGGTTTCCATACGCTATACATGGTTAAATATCTTCACTCGGAATGTACATGACGTTGAATTGCAATAGTCTTGGTGTGCGTAAAAGAAAGAACACCTTCTCAGTGAGCATAGGCTTCAGTATCAAGCCCCATAATGTATCACTGCACTTCGCTTCTCATCTACACATGCATTTAAATAACATGAAATGAGACGGATTCCTATAACTGAATGTCGCCCGCATACAATGTCAGGCACTCTGTAAATTCACGTTCTTATTCGACACTGAACTTGATGTATATTGGCCTCAATACGTCACAATACGAAGTATAACCATAAACCGGCACCGCCGTGGACTTGTGATAACTGTCACTTTTTCTTGCTGCCCGAAACCACATAGCGATACGAATATTTGCTTAGATGTACATTCGTCTGAGTTTAAAAATGATCTGTCTGTCGCCCGTGAGTATTCGCTCGCAGGTGACAGCTGGCCCGCTGTCACTCCTGCGCATGACGTAACGATCTATCTGTGATAGGTCTTTATAATACATCCATATTCTTGACGTTACAAAGGCTATTTCCATAAAAGCAAGACAGCACTCTCTCTCTCTGCTGTAATATCGTACTTCAATATACATTTGACATCATAACTGTTCC
Source organism: Meconema thalassinum (assembly GCA_946902985.2). Lineage (NCBI taxonomy): Eukaryota > Metazoa > Arthropoda > Insecta > Orthoptera > Tettigoniidae > Meconema > Meconema thalassinum. The sequence continues at coordinate 350,076,513 of OX336390.1, forward strand.
TTATTTCCATATAATGTTCGAATATAAATGTCAATCTTCCCACTGCTGCAAGGATCAAAGTCTTCCGCGCTCCTCCTGGCGGTCTAAATGAGAAACACCCTTCCGAAGGTGGTCGTTGAGACTCGAGCTGAGCCGAATGCTCACATGTTTCAGCCAGCTGTCTTTGGATCTCTCCAAAACTAGGTCAAAAATTGTCATTTTCAGCAGCGGTTCGCCAAGGGAAAATGTACCGTAAATCAGACCAAAGAAAAAACGGTACATCTCTCTCCTAATACCTCAAATAAAATCTGGCTAGACTTTTATTTCATCATTCCAGATAATCCCGTTACAATACTTGGCTACATACAGAGTTAAACTAACTTCTTGTAGTATCTGCGCGTATTTTTGTTCCCGAAGTATCGAGCTATTCGGATCATTTCCTCGGCTACTGTTTCACTAGCCTCTTTCTTATCTTTATTTCTTGGTATATCCCAATGGTGGTGCAGAAGTACATGTTATCTCTAATTTCTTGTTCTTCCTTTTCCTTCATCCTTATCTTTATCCCTTTCTGGGGTTATTTCTCTAATCCATTGACGACTGGTATTTGACTGTATCAAATTGGACTGAGTCAAATTGGGTAGTACCGGACCGAACTGTCCCATCGCTCTAGACTGAAGACGAACTCCTTTAGTAGGACATTCCAGCAGTATAATCCCATTTCTTTCCTGGATCCTGGTTACCACCTGCCCTATCGCAATTTGAAGGTCGGCCTTCCAGAAATACCCCATTTGCTTCCTTAAGCCTTCTGTTTTACCATTACCCCCTAAGTTAATGTTATCAAGTTGCGTTGGAACTACATTTATCTCTAAAGACCCTTTGTTCCTGACTTCGTTCATCTCTAATTTATTCCGATCAGCTTGAACTTCTGTGGAGTTTAATCTAATTTCAATATCTGTTAAGTTATCAGGTTGAGAATTTTGAAGAACATTAATTTTCTTATTGACATCCTCCCTCACATTGATTAAATCCTTACTGGCTTTTAATTTGCTAGTGGCAAGTTCTGGTTTTAGATCATTCTTAACACCTAATTGAATCTGCATATGATTCTGGTTAGCTTCTACGGTGATAACATCAGAATAGATATCTGTTATACCCGTCTGCATACAATCTAATCTAGTTACTGTTACATTTTTACAAGTTTGCGTTACACCAGAGTCAAATTGGACAATTTCTCCTAAGTTTGATTGAACATTTTCAACGTTAGACTTTATTTCAGTTAGACTAGTTAGCGTTTGATTCATACTAGTTTGAATATCATTTTACTGGACTGAAGGTCGTTTAAGGAGCTCAGTATTTTATTTGTGAAAGCTTATCTCTGCTTACACTGATTGTTGTTGTAATTAATCACAGCTTTATCTACTTTATTCATGCTCTCATGAATGCCGTCAAACTGGGCTTGGATTAATTTATAAAGCTCCTTAAAATTAATCGGAGACCCTTTCTCCTCACTCCCAGACATATCAAATATATATCACACAAAAGCTGAAAAACATGGACACCACTCCACCAAACAAAGCGTAGACATCACAGAGTAAACCACATTTGCCATCATAAGAACTTCTTGATTGTGTTGCGTTAACTTAAAATATAATTAAAATTACCAATCAGTGCTTTAAATGTTAGAATCAAGGAATGCCCAGAACCTATTCATACTACGCGTGATGATTTATATCAGTATATGTCCTAAGTATTCCTATTATGACCATCTTTAAATTAATTAAAAGGATTTTATATTTAAAATGGGCACAGAAATACCCATCCGCCGGTTGCAAGAAAATGGGACACCTTGAATGCAGCTCCCCCACGAGCTACATCACAAAGTCCTACTCGACTGATCAAGTCAATTCAGATTTTCAGAGAATGTCTTTCATTGATCTCGGCTCAAGTCGTATATTATTTCCAAATCAGTGTAGCACCACTTAAAAATCCACAAAATCTATTAATGGTTGCAACTCTACACGTATGCCGTGTAGATCGAGAATGGTCGAAATTGCTTTATTCACGAATGAATTCCAACGTCTTGTGCTAAAAACATTGGTGAACCATTACTTCCCGACGTTCATTCAACTAGTTCACAATTGATCGCTGTAATGTTGTCGGAATTGACTAGCCCATAACGCCACCACGTGTTCGAAGGCAAGATTCGAAACGATCATGAAATGGCGTCATATCACCAGTCAGATGCCCTTCCACGAGGTTCGACATCCATAATGGCCTCAAACTATGTTCTCGTCTTTCCAGTTTTCTCGAGTCCATCATCTGTATGCCATTTTACTCAATTGGCACATCCCATAAAGACACGATATCTCTATTCGATGCCCCTTAAGTCTGGGCCGCCAATTTACTGTACCCGAAAATACCTACCCTTTACCTGTTGATATCCCTCGATGGTAACTGGATCGCAGAACCTGAAAAACACCGGCTAAGAAAAATCCCCAGATCCTACCAACAGGAGAAGGGAGTATCAGGGTGCAGCAAATCCTAACAGAGGTGGCATTAAGCAAGACCATAGCATAGCAGCAACCTGCTCTAAGAACAAGAGAATCGTGGGAAATCACCATCTCAGGAGTGTGGGAAACTCTAGAAATACCTAACTGTGGCCCTCCCAATCCGACCTCTTTATATTTCTATAAATCATCACATCGCGCGATAAAAAAAAATGACAAAAATATATATTTCCAAAAAGAAAATCTGACAGAAGGTCAGACCAAAACGTCCATGACTGGACACAAAAACAAAGAAAGTAGGCACTAATATCATGCCAATAAATGCATCAGCAGTCCCCATGGACCATTGACCCTCAATTGAAATTATTTATAATATGAACAACAGGTGATCCAATAGGAAACAAAAAAAAACAAATCAAAGAGATCACCTTTATGGTTCTTCCACCGATTCCAACATTCTCAAACACGCGAATTAATTCAGATATACATTTACTTATTTACAGCGAAATCATTATTAATTTTATTACACCCTCAACTGTAAATGCCTTCCCAAACAGGTAATTCAGCACTCCTCATTGGTGCTTTGTCATAACTGATATTGTATAAATTATATTGTCTTAGCAATGTAGTCAACATCTATTTTTTCAATCAAGCACTTTAAGCTAAAAAGACGTGAAATTCGTAATTCAAAATCTCTAAAGATTCAATAATTTCTCAGTATTAATGTACGTATTTAAATTCATCCAGAATTTATAGTTAATGGATCATGAATCATATCTAACATTTGCTTAAATCTTATAAATGGAGTACAACCGAAGAATTAATTAAATGGGGGTGACACACAAAAAAACAAACTCTGAGGCTTGACAAAAACTAGATCCATAATTGGAATTACCAATTTATCAATAAACCGTAACAAGAAGTGCAAAAGAAAACAAACACTATGTTCTTTCGAAAACATTCGGAAATTAGTATAACCTTGCACTGAAATACTGTAATTATAATGGTCACACATGACCTCGATTTCTCAATACAGGTGGGCATTACCACCAACATCACAAATATTATATTTTTATAATCGCATTACACATTATGCTTTCACTAGGACCATAATATTAACGTATTTCAACGAGTACTGTGCCCAATTCTAGGAATGGGTATTCCAAGATTCAGACACCTAGATATCAAGGGAAAGGCTACAGCAGCTTTTGAAAGTTGAGATATTTGAATATCGCGCTCCATTACTTCTAGAATGGAATGGAAACTTTGTGCAGCCAGGAGCATGTTAAGTGACGTAGCAAGTAGTAGCAGAGGTCGAGACTATTTGTTGATTAAATAGTTAGCCATGGAGTAGAGACTTGAGACCTGGATCAGATTACTGGCACGGCCAAATGAAAGAGAATGCACTTAGTCTCAAGTGAATCGGACCAGAGACACCGGAGATAAGATGATTTCCAGAATCAGCGTGATCCAGCGTGGACCCGACCGTTTTGAATAAAAGCCGACCGGCCCAAGCAACATCAGCTCACTTCGAACCAAGCTCTTGCATGACAAGGTGCTGCTGCTACGTTGAGCCAAGGCACATGGTTGCCGGATCTACGCAGAAGATATCTTTAAATTGTGATAGTCACAAAAGTGCGACGATATGTGTGGAACATAGTAAGTTTCCGGCAGAGGGAATCACTAAGGTGATTGTTATTTTTCTACGGACACTGGTGAAATACTTTATTTCTATATGGACATATGCTAGACTTTGTCTAGAAAGTACTTTGTCATACATAGTCCAGTAATAATAATTCAATACTTGGATATTTTAATCCAATTAGTCAGTTTCATAAATTGTAACTTGATAACCACTCCGATCTTTCAGTATATTGAAGGCCAGTCTATCACGGTGTTGTTCATTAGCCGACAAAGGGAAACTATAAGTTGCTTCGCGCATGATAGATGGTGATAAACCATGCCCAGGGAACGATCTTCAGAACAGCCGTTGATTGATTTGGACTTCAGTGTTTTCTTGTACTGAAAAGATTACCGTGAGTTATGTTACCACTGACGTATTTGAGAATAGATCATTTAGATCTGACCCCATTTAAGCGAAATGCTATGGATTTAATTGAAGCCAATATTAAAATGGATCAGCAGTTACTTCAAACTTCAAGAAATATTTCCACTATGTCGTGTTAGACAGATTGTGGGTATATAATGGCGGCCGTTACAAGGATTAGACGTGCGTGTCCAATAGGGCATGTATCTGGATAAATCTGGTACAGACCAGGTTCACTACGCTTCAAGACCAACGAGAAATGTAAGCCACATTTGAATTTTATATTATGCCTAGGTAATTGGAACAAACTCATTTTCAGCAGATGACCTACACATTTGTTTTTTTTCGTATTTAAATCTTGCAATGATTTACGCAAGACATATTAGAGTTATTCTGAGTATTTTCAGCACTCTGAACAGTTTAGGATCGATGACCGAGCATAACGAGCATTTATTTGAATGTTTCATATTTTTTTGATAATCACGGTAATCAGCCGAGGTAACTGTAAAAGTTAATAATATTATTTTTGTTGAGAAATGGATATTTTATCCATATTCGAAGAATCGAACATGTGGATTCTCACATAATGAAATAATAATTAAACACATTTACAATAATATAACTAATAATAATAATAATAATAATAATAATAATAATAATCCACTAATAATAATAATAATGATTTTCATAACTTTTCTAAATAATACTTGGATCTTATATTTTCTAATAATCACATTCATTGAGAGAGAGCTTATGAAGTAGTTTAATCATTTCTAGTTTGGAACAGGTGATTTTCCGAAGGATAGTGGTTAGCGCAAGCCCGCATTCAACCAACATTACAGTTCTGGTTGAACAGTTAATATTTGCAATGAGCAAAGTATATTTTTCAGATAACACGGTGAGGCATGAAACGGGAAGCAAATGATATTTGTATCAATTAGGATATTTTTGTATTTATATAAAATCATGACGTAGATACACATTCGAAAGTGAAATAGAGAGTATCATAAGTGTGGTAACTTCACGATTTGAACTGAATGGTAAAATAAAATAAACTTGTAAGTTTATAAATCTTCCAGTGTTGATAACAAACAGAGGCTTGATTTATTGTATAAATTTTGGGAAGAAAATTTATGTGTGTGGAGTAGTTGAAATGCCATTCCCAGGTGCGCATGTTTAAGTCGCAGGAATGAGGAGGTTTTTTTTGAGCATCAATCAAATAGCAGGTTCGATGACTCAGTGTTAAAGGAGGAGTATTGGAACTACACATTGCGTCGTATGAATGACCCAAAGGTTATTTCTTAAAAATCATCAGTTCTTATTTCAACCTTGTTTACGGATTCCATTAAGACTTTGATTTTGCTAGAACCCGGATTTGTCATGATAGTATTTTATTCTTCTTCAGAGGAAGACCTTTGCCGTTGTTGTTGGAATATTGTGTTCTTATAAAAATAATAGAATGGGCCACTGCCAATTAAAAATAATTCTATAACCACGAATAATTTGAAGGATGTTTTCAATCCTAGTGTCATGAACTAAATGAATTTATTATGAAGCTACAATTCTTATTTCCGCATTCTGTTCAAGAATTGCAAGTTGTGAAAGTTACTAAAATGGCCACAAATATAAATATTTTTCTTAATAATGATTCCAAGTGGAATGGTCCAACAATTTATTGATCAAGTTGATGATTCAGAAATCATATATTTTGTTAGGAACTTGAAGTTCATAATCGAGTTACTTCTCGAAACGTTTAAAGTCAGAAGAACAATTAATTTTGTTGTGCTTCGCACAGTTCTTCGATGCTATGCTCAAAAGGTCAGATACTTTTCAGATGTTGTTATTAATATGTGTACATAATTTGTGTTGATTCTGAGATAATAATATTTTTTGACAATATTTTTTTGAAACTGGAAAAATAAGTGAAAGTTAAAAATTCTATGAACAATTATTCTACGAGTGTTAATATTATGTAAAAATTCAACCAGTGAACTACAGTATTTCCAGTAAAGACAATTAAATTTGAACTGGATTTAATCATAAATAATGGATATAATTTTGGAACACAGTCTACAGGACTGATAATTAGACTTGTGTCTCCAAAGATAATTGTCCAATGTGTTGGAAAATTTCTGTACATTGTGTAAATAGTAATGTGGGTCGCCACACATGAATGATGCTGCTTTGAACATTTTATTTTGCAGTCAATTTTAAATTCAGAATAAAATGAGATAATTTTACATGATGTGTTATGCCCAGTTGAATCTCCTTCTATCTTTATTGTTGCATTGAGCCAAAAATCAGTAAAGCATTTTTTTCATTTGATGTCGTTTTTGCTGTTAGCTTTAACCCATCTGGCGCCCCGGGATATTTTGACTCTCGTGCTGACTGATTCTTGGTAAAATGCATATGTGGTCGTGCGGACTACGGTCTAAACGGGCACATAAAATAAGATAGAGAGAGAAATGGCTTCGAACGTGGGGCTCGAGTTAGACACGGTCAATCGCATGCCGATTTAAATTGTGATAATTTTTATATAGATATTTTGGGAGTTGAGAGATGTCTGGTTTGGATGAATAAATTAGTAGGAAACCCAATTAGTGGGGAAAATTAAAAATTTAACTGGGTTAATAAGTAGAATGGGTTTGATTATTTTTGATAATGGCTTAACCATTAGGGCGTCAAGTAAATTCAGTAGTAAACGTTCGATGACTGGACATACGCATTATTAGAATCCAGGTGGGGGATATTTGAGAACTTGCATATTTTTCTTGTGATATTGTGGTAAATGTAATTCGTAAAAGTAGAGAATTTTGTTTTTCCATCACGTCGACATTAGGACAAATCTACCGGGTGAGTTAGCCGAGGTCGTTGCGGCATGACTGTTGGCAGTCGCTCACATCCGGGAGGCGAGGAGGTTCGAATCCCCCCGCCGGCAACCTTGAAGATGGTCTTCTGTGGTTTCCCATCTTCCTTCCAGGCAAATGCCGGGGTTGGTCCCTAACTATAGGCCACAGCCGCTACCTTCCAACTCCTCGCCCCTCCCATCCAACATTCCTCTCCAACGGTACTTGTAGCTCACCCATTGGGTGTCCGTCTCGAAGCAGCTACAAAACTGGCGAGCCGAACATGTCCTCGGACACTCCCGGCACTAAAAGCCATACGCTAAAAAAAATAATAATAAAAAAAAATAAATAGGACAAATCTAATTTTATTAGGGTGTTCCAATTAGCTATTCATATTTCTTGTTCTAATTATAATCTTGTGTCTGCCAACATGTATACCCCTAAGTTTTGAATAAAAATTGAAAATTATGGAAGAGATGATGAGGATAATGAGGAGTTTGGAAGAGAGTTCCAAAGAAGCTGGACTGCGTGTAGCAGCCATTATGAAAGAAAATACAGAGGCTTTGGAAAAGAAACTTAAAGAAAATTCTGATTCTTTAGAAAATAAACTTAAAGAAAGTTTAAATGATAAACTTAAAGGAAATTCTGATTCTTTAAATGATAAACTTAAAGAAAATTCTGATTCTTTAAATGATAAACTTAAAGAAAATTCTGATTCTTTAAAAGATAACTTGAAAGAAAGTTCCGATTTGTTAGAAAGCAGGTTAAAAGATAACTTGAAAGAAAGTTTAGATGATAAACTCAAGGAAAATTCCGATTTGTTAGAAAGCAGGTTAAAAGATAACTTGAAAGAAAATTTAAATAGTAAATTTAATTCTATGGAAAATAAATTTAAAGAGAATTCCGAAATCTTGAAAATGTCACTTGAGAGTAAATTGACTAAATTATGCGAAAAAACACATGAGCTCGAAACTTCATTAGCCACTAACGCAAGTTTAATGGACGATAAATTTCGCGATGCCGATCTAAGATCCCAAAGCTTAGCTGATAGGATAGAACATGGTCTTAGGAAAGTTGGTGAAGACATGATCAACCTAGAAATCAGAGTGAAGAAAGAGAGCAATGAGATGGCAACTCTAGTTGTTCAACGTTTGACAGAACAATTCAAAGAACTCATAGTGGGAGAAATAAGAGAAGGTGTGATTAATGAGTTACAAACTGAAATTAAAACCACAGTTATCGATGAAATTAAAGACACACTCAAGCTGGAGAACCAAGAGGGAGTCAAGGAAATTAGGGAATCTTTGTCATCCCATATTCAAGTAATTTCCAAAGATATTCAAGCAACTCAGAAGGACATATCAGATGTGACAGGGTCGTTGAAAAGTCACGAGGCTGTTATGAACCAGATATCCACTGATGTCAAGGAGAACTGTAAGGAAACCGAAGAAATTAGATAAATAGCAGAAGAAAACCATAAGGAAATTGAGGCTATGAAAACCCAAATCAAGGACGAGAAACAGTCTGACCATCTGTTGAAAATGCCAAGTATAAGGGGAGAAGCACAGATACAGATAAACATAGGAGCAGCTAGAGAAACTGATAGTCAAAGACAGGATGAGGTCAGGACAGTATTTCAATCCAACCCCATAACTGTATTCAAGAATGTAGAGGTTAAGCCTTCTAAATTTTCAGGGCGAGATTCTGTGACACCCGTAGAATTCTTGAGAGAAGCAGGTGATTACCTAAAAGATTCCAAAATCCCTAAGGAAAGACAGATCCGAGTGATAGGGAAATTTTTGGAAGGTCCCGCACTTCTTTGGTTTAGAGCTTTTAGGTCCACTCTCACCAATTTTGAGGAGTTTTCCCGTGGGTTATTAAAAAAGTTTTGGTCCCCGGAAACCCAACAGCAAGTCAGAGCAGAATTATATTCAAAGAGATTCTCGACGTCACAACCTACTCGATACTCTACGTACTTTTCTGGACAGCTTTCTAAACTACAACATTTAGATCCGCCGATGCCAGATAATGAATTAATTACCGCATTAATACGTCAGTTTCCAGCAGACGTCCAAAGAACTTTGATCGCTGCTGACATTTATAATATGGAGCAATTTGACGAGGTATTGCAGAAACTTGATCACACGAACGCTCAATTCTTCCATCAGAAGGGAGGAAAGAATAACAACGCTGTGTACGCTGTTATGGCCGACAGTTATTCCCAAACACCTCGAGAGATTCGAGAGGGGCGAGAAGAGAAAACGCCGAGGGAAGAGCCCGATAAAAGAGGATGGAATCAGAACAATAACAGATACAGTTACAAGCCTTATGTGAGACCGGATGGTGGATATCGATATAATACTCGATGGAGAAGGCCAAGGGATAATCAAGGAAGGTACCAGGAAAGAAGGTACTATGGTAGAAACAATTACTACAATAACAGAGGGAATGTGAACACTCGTCAGTCCAATGAAGAGTTCAATAAGGAGACGAGGAACAACTTGGAAGAAAGATACCAAGAAAACTTGCAGTTCTTGGAACAGAAGCCCAATGAACCAGGTCCATCGGGAACACAACAATCCCGGGGGAATGGAAAAGAAAAAAAACTTCGAATTCACAGTAGAAGATAGAATTTTAAACACTTTCACTTCCAGGATTATTAAATGGCAAGCAGAGGATGATGACTTAATTCAACATAATGACGAACAGAAAGAAATGGGTACAAGAATTAAAATGCCAATCATATCATGCGAAGTATTCGGTATGCCTGTCGATACTTTAATTGATACTTGGGCTATGCTTTGTCTTGTGAGCGAGAAGCTGTATATTCTGTGGAAGCTCAAAGAGAATTTAGAGGAGATTCCAGTATCAGGGATTAAAATCCAAGGAATAATACCCAACAAAATATCTCTGTGTAAAACACAATTATACTTATGTGTTACTATTGGAGGACATGATTTCCGACATGTGTTTGTAGTAATGAAGGACATGGCTTTTGACATGATATTGGGTGCGGATTTCATTCAGAAATATCAAGCAGTGATAGACATGAAGACAGAGACGATCAGATTCAAGAATACCGAATAGATAAACTTCGAGGGAAAACAAGAGGAAGACATCGAGGGAGATGCTCAATGGTCTCTGATTTTTCATGAAGATGAAGGAAGAGAAGTCTACACTGAGAAGGAGTCCCCAGAGCTAGGAAATATTTTGGAAGAGTACCACGATATTTTTGATATTAAACCTGGTGAAATTAAAGATTTTGAATATCGTATTCGTGTAAATGATGATGCACCTTTCAATGCTAAATTGTATCCGGTAGCGGAAAGGCATCGAGAAATGGTAAAAGTGCTTATCAAAGAGATGGAAAGTAACAATGTGATTGAAAAGTACACTACCTCTTATGTCAATCCATTAGGAGTAGTGTCTAAGCCAGATGAAAGTCTGAGACTATGTTTAGACGCGCGAAATTTGAATTCAAGATTGCTGCCAGAGTATGGCAGACCACCAATCATTAGGGAACTGTTAAGGAAATTCCAAGGCAAGGTCTGGTTCTCTAACATTGATCTCACTTCGTCCTACCACCACATTAGGCTTAGTGAAGATTCCAAAAAGTTTACAGGGTTTATGTTTGACCAGCAGACATATGTATTCCGCCGTCTACCATTTGGGGTCAAAATATCTGGATCTGATTTGATCAGAGCACTGGAACAAAACTTGAGTCCTGAAGTAAAAGAGATAGCAATTCGTTACATGGATGATATCCTAATTGCATCTGAGACCAAGGAGGAACATTTGTTACATCTTCAGATGTTATTCGCAGATTTGAGAAAAGCGAACTTTAAAGTAAACCTTCGAAAATGTCAGTTCTTTCGGAAGGAAATAAAATTTTTGGGCCACATTTTGGATGGTGAAGGATACCGTCCCAATGAGACAAAGATACAGGTGATTGCAAATTTCCCTAGACCTACTAGAGTGAAGAATGTCCGCAGTTTTCTCGGGACATGCCAATTCTTTGCAGGGCATTGTCCAAACTTTACCAAGACTGTTGCTCCATTGCAGGAATTATTAAAAAAAGGAAACAAATGGAAATGGAATGAAGATTGTGAACAATCATTTCAAGATGCCAAGAGGTTATTGGTAAACAGCGTGAAATTAGAGTATCCTGACTTTACCAAGAATTTCATCATAGAATCCGATGCATTCACCGTAGGGATTGGAGCTATTCTTCTTCAAGAAGATGACGATCACAAGAGATGTTACCTGGCGTTCATAAGCAGGAAACTTCGTCCATCAGAAAGGAATTATTACACCACAGAGTTAGAAGCCCTTGCTGTAATCTTCGCGTTGGAGTCGTGGAAGAAAATGTTAATTGGACATTCAGTAATTGTGAGGACTGATCACCATGCATTGGAGTTTATCTTGAGGACAAACTTTGCCAGTGATAGGATAACTAGATGGTCACTTTTTATTCAACAATTCAACCTAGTTATTGAACACACTCCTGGAAAATTGAACGTTGGGGCCGATTTAGTGAGTAGAGCAGTGGAGTCTACATCTAAGGTTTTTCAAGTTAACCTGACGCAGGAGGATGAGGATACCTTGAGAAGGTTAAGATTGTTGCATTTATCCCAGAGGAGAGACAGACGTTTTAGAAACATTTTTCGTTTTCTACAGGGAGACATGGATCCAAACGATGATGATTTTGTGGAAACTGAAAGAATTTCATGAGAGTACTGGACAGATTCCCATGTTGCTTCATCATGGAATTAAATCAACAAGATTATGGGATCGAATCATCTCTATTCCACCTGAGATTGAACCAAGTCGTCAGATGAGGGAAACTCTAGCTTTAGACAAGTTGAGGAGCCAAGCAGAGAAAACAGAGCGCAGAGTGTGAGGAAAGCGTTTTCGCAGACCCTTGCGCGTAGGAACTCTTGTTTTAGTGAAAAGACATACACCCTCTGACGTGCAAAATCGAGTGTACTCGAAGTTTGCAAGCCTTTACGCTGGACCCTATCGTATTGTGGAAGTAAACAACAATGGAAGCTATGGAATCGCCAATACACGAACTGGTAACATCGTGGGAACTTATAATGCAGCGAATTTGAAGATTTATTATTCAAGAACCAGATGATTTAATGTGTAGATAGGAAAATATAAAAATTTCCAATTTTTATTTTTTGCTAGGTGTGGGGTGGATGTGCCCAATTCTAGGAATGGGTATCCCAAGATTCAGACACCTAGATATCAAGGGAAAGGCTACAGCCGCTTTTGAAAGTTGAGATATTTGAATATCGCGCTCCATTACTTCTAGAATGGAATGGAAACTTTGTGCAGCCAGGAGCATGTTAAGTGACGTAGCAAGTAGTAGCAGAGGTCGAGACTATTTGATGATTAAATAGTTAGCCATGGAGTAGAGACTTGAGACCTGGATCAGATTACTGGCACGGCCAAATGAAAGAGAATGCACTTAGTTTCAAGGGAATCGGACCAGAGACACCGGAGATATGATGATTTCCAGAATCAGCGTGATCCAGCGTGGACCCGACCGTTTTGAATAAAAGCCGACCGGCCCAAGCAACATCAGCTCACTTCGAACCAAGCTCTTGCATGACAAGGTGCTGCTGCTACGTTGAGCCAAGGCACATGGTTGCCGGATCTACGCAGAAGATATCTTTAAATTGTGATAGTCACAAAAGTGCGACGATATGTGTGGAACATAGTAAGTTTCCGGCAGAGGGAATCACTAAGGTGATTGTTATTTTTCTACGGACACTGGTGAAATACTTTATTTCTATATGGACATATGCTAGACTGTGTCTAGAAAGTACTTTGTCATACATAGTCCAGTAATAATAATTCAATACTTGGATATTTTAATCCAATTAGTCAGTTTCATAAATTGTAACTTGATAACCACTCCGATCTTTCAGTATATTGAAGGCCAGTCTATCACGGTGTTGTTCATTAGCCGACAAAGGGAAACTATAAGTTGCTTCGCGCATGATAGATGGTGATAAACCATGCCCAGGGAACGATCTTCAGAACAGCAGTTGATTGATTTGGACTGTCAGTGTTTTCTTGAACTGAAAAGATTACCGTGAGTTATGTTACAACTGACGTATTTGAGAATAGATCATTTAGATCTGACCCCATTTAAGCGAAATGCTATGGATTTAATTGAAGCCAATATTAAAATGGATCAGCAGTTACTTCAAACTTCAAGAAATATTTCCACTATGTCGTGTTAGACAGATTGTGGGTATATAATGGCGGCCGATACAAGGATTAGACGTGCGTGTCCAATAGGGCATGTATCTGGATAAATCTGGTACAGACCAGGTTCACTACGCTTCAAGACCAACGAGAAATGTAAGCCACATTTGAATTTTATATTATGCCTAGGTAATTGGAACAAACTCATTTTCTGCAGATGACCAACACATTTGTTTTTCTTCGTATTTAAATCTTGCAATGATTTACGCAAGACATATTAGAGTTATTCTGAGTATTTTCAGCACTCAGAACAGTTTAGGATCGATGACCGAGCATAACGAGCATTTATTTGAATGTTTCATATTTTTTTGATAATCACGGTAATCAGCCGAGGTAACTGTAAAAGTTAATAATTATTTTTGTTGAGAAATGGATATTTTATCCATATTCGAAGAATCGAACATGTGGATTCTCACATAATGAAATAATAATTAAACACATTTACAATAATATAACTAATAATAATAATAATAATAATCCACTAATAATAATAATAATGATTTTCATAACTTTTCTAAATAATTCTTGGATCTTATATTTTCTAATAATCACATTCATTGAGAGAGAGCTTATGAAGTAGTTTAATCATTTCTAGTTTGGAACAGGTGATTTTCCGAAGGATAGTGGTTAGCGCAAGCCCGCATTCAACCAACATTACAGTTCTGGTTGAACAGTTAATATTTGCAATGAGCAAAGTATATTTTTCAGATAACACGGTGAGGCATGAAACGGGAAGCAAATGATATTTGTATCAATTAGGATATTTTTGTATTTATATAAAATCATGACGTAGATACACATTCGAAAGTGAAATAGAGAGTATCATAAGTGTGGTAACTTCACGATTTGAACTGAATGGTAAAATAAAATAAACTTGTAAGGTTATAAATCTTCCAGTGTTGATAACAAGCAGAGGCTTGATTTATTGTATAAATTTTGGGAAGAAAATTTATGTGTGTGGAGTAGTTGAAATGCCATTCCCAGGTGCGCATGTTTAAGTCGCAGGAATGAGGAGGTTTTTATTTGAGCATCAATCAAATAGCAGGTTCGATGACTCAGTGTTAAAGAAGGAGTATTGGAACTACACATTGCGTCGTATGAATGACCCAAAGGTTATTTCTTAAAAATCATCAGTTCTTATTTCAACCTTGTTTACGGATTCCATTAAGACTTTGATTTTGCTAGAACCCGGATTTGTCATGATAGTATTTTATTCTTCTTCAGAGGAAGACCTTTGCCGTTGTTGTTGGAATATTGTGTTCTTATAAAAATAATAGAATGGGCCACTGCCAATTAAAAATAATTCTATAACCACGAATAATTTGAAGGATGTTTTCAATCCTAGTGTCATGAACTAAATGAATTTAGTATGAAGCTACAATTCTTATTTCCGCATTCTGTTCAAGAATTGCAAGTTGTGAAAGTTACTAAAATGGCCACAAATATAAATATTTTTCTTAATAATGATTCCAAGTGGAAAATCGAATAGTTGAATGGTCCAACAATTTATTGATCAAGTTGATGATTCAGAAATCATATATTTTGTTAGGAACTTGAAGTTCATAATCGAGTCACTTCTCGAAACGTTTAATGTCAGAAGAACAATTAATTTTGTTGTGCTTCGCACAGTTCTTCGATGCTATGCTCAAAAGGTCAGATACTTTTCAGATGTTGTTATTAATATGTGTACATAATTTGTGTTGATTCTGAGATAATAATATTTTTTGACAATATTTTTTTGAAACTGGAAAAATAAGTGAAAGTTAAAAATTCTATGAACAATTATTCTACGAATGTTAATATTATGTAAAAATTCAACCAGTGAACTACAGTATTTCCAGTAAAGACAATTAAATTTGAACTGGATTTAATCATAAATAATGGATATAATTTTGGAACACAGTCTACAGGACTGATAATTAGACTTGTGTCTCCAAAGATAATTGTCCAATGTGTTGGAAAATTTCTGTACATTGTGTAAATAGTAATGTGGGTCGCCACACATGAATGATGCTGCGTTGAACATTTTATTTTGCAGTCAATTTTAAATTCAGAATAAAATGAGATAATTTTACATGATGTGTTATGCCCAGTTGAATCTCCTTCTATCCTTATTGTTGCATTGAGCCAAAAATCAGTAAAGCATTTTTTCATTTGATGTCGTTTTTGCGATTACCTTTAACCCATCTGGCGCCCCGGGATATTTTGACTCTCGTGCTGACTGATTCTTGGTAAAATGCATATGTGGTCGTACGGACTCCGGTCTAAACGGGCAGAGTACTACCGTAAATATAATATTATACGCCCACTGACGTTTTCTTCACACATTATCACTGACATGGTGATTATTTTATTCAATAACTAGTATTCAGATATATTCAGCTGTGTTTCTTAACTATATGTTTTCTCATTTGAATGCATCATACATTTAACATGAGTGGCTACTTAATCAAGTCCACTGGATTACAAAAAGCTTACCTTACAGTGTTGTATTTACAGTCACATAAGAATACGCTTCCCCTTAAAGTTAATCCCTGGGATTTATCTCAAAAAGATTCTTGTTCTTCAAATAGTACTCTTAAGCAACGTTCTACTCAAGAAAAACTCGAAAGACTGAATCAAAATTCAGCTATAGCAATATTAATTAATTAATCAATTAATTAATTTAAAGATCAACAAGGCGTATTCAATTACAAGTGGCTACAAAATCAAAAGTTAAAGTTTATCAGACGAAAATAGAAATGTCCCCTCAAAAGAATTTACGAAAATCAGACTGGGTCTACAGCATGTATCAGGGTAACGACTCAAGTTAACTCCTGTTGACACATTAGAATCCAGTATGACAGCGTTCATTCTCAAGAGACAAATCCCCATTCTAAAAGAATGATCAAACTTCACATTCTATACTGTATTGTAATAATTATAATGCAAGAGCGCATAGGCAAATTCGAAGTTCACAATTGCCGAACACAAAAATAATAGAACGACAACCCCTCAAGCCATAGCTTCATTAAAAAAATAACAAGAAGTATTCCAAAAAATGGAACATATCAAATCCACTAAATAAAGAAAATTCCCCTTGGGAATAACGTAAATTTCTTCCCCTATGTAGATCTGTTCTCCACAATCAAGAAGTTCGTAATAAAATTTAATGAATTTAATTAATTAAATGATCAAGATGAAAAAGAAACAATTAATTCATAATAAAATATTATGAAATGAGTGCACCTGAATAACCAGGCCTAAACTCGACTGAAAATGAAGTCACACAGACCAAGGATAGCCATGCATCAACCTCACTTTGCATTCATACTACTAAAAATGTATAAAAGGTGGCGATGTGTTTTCTCTGGACTATCTACTTTGCAATGCTACGTGAAAAAATATTCCTCTACCTGGCTGAAGACTCTCGAAGGCGATATGAAGCATGAGAATGCCCACCATCTGATTCCAACATGGTATAGCAGGACTGCACGGATCCATTCCAATTTCCAATGAACGAACAGGTAACTTCTTACTCCAATGTCTCAAGTCCACTGCTGGTAAACGAACTGCTTCCTCATCTCGGAAATTGTCCTAGCCCGAATTTCGAATAGTTCCAACCCGGGACGAAAATACATCACGCGCGCGTACGCATCATCGCGATAATCAGATGGACAAATGACGGTAGCCTGAGTTATTTTCGGCTGCATGTTACCAAAAGTTTATGTTCCACAAGCCAATAGTCCTCATCGCGAGTAGGCTATGTTCCACTTCGCAGATAGCATTGTACTCACTCGTTAACGTCCACTGCATTTGCTTGAAGAGCCGTGTCCACACTCAAATACCTAGCCGCACATGGTTAATATGTTTATATACATCGAAAACATCTCTCCCAACATCTCAGGTTTCCATACGCTATACATGGTTAAATATCTTCACTCGGAATGTACATGACGTTGAATTGCAATAGTCTTGGTGTGCGTAAAAGAAAGAACACCTTCTCAGTGAGCATAGGCTCCAGTATCAAGCCCCATAATGTATCACTGCACTTCGCTTCTCATCTACACATGCATTTAAATAACATGAAATGAGACGGATTCCTATAACTGAATGTCGCCCACATACAATGCCAGGCACTCTGTAAATTCACGTTCTTATTCGACACTGAACTTGATGTATATTGGCCTCAATACGTCACAATACGAAGTATAACCATAAACCGGCACCGCCGTGGACTTGTGATAACTGGCACTTTTTCTTGCTGCCCGAAACAACATAGCGATACGAATATTTGCTTAGATGTACATTCGTCTGAGTTTAAAAATGATCTGTCTGTCGCCCGTGAGTATTCGCTCGCAGGTGACAGCTGGCCCGCTGTCACTCCTGCGCATGACGTAACGATCTATCTGTGATAGGTCTTTATAATACATCCATATTCTTGACGTTACAAAGGCTATTTCCATAAAAGCAAGACAGCACTCTCTCTCTCTGCTGTAATATCGTACTTCAATATACATTTGACATCATAACTGTTCCTTATTTCCATATAATGTTCGAATATAAATGTCAATCTTCCCACTACTGCAAGGATCAATGTCTTCCGCGCTCCTCCTGGCGGTCTAAATGAGAAACACTCTTCCGAAGGTGGTCGTTGAGACTCGAGCTGAGCCGAATGCTCACATGTTTCAGCCAGCTGTCTTTGGATCTCTCCAAAACTAGGTCAAAACCTGTCATTTTCAGCAGCGGTTCGCCAAGGGAAAATGTACCGTAAATTTGACCAAAAAGAAAACGGTTCAGTACTGAACTCGAATTCAGCCCAGCTTAAGACCTTTGACCGAGCCGAGGTCCGAACGACTTGTGCACGACTTGGAAATTTGGAATTAAAATAATTTGATAAATATATATGTATTATAGGATGCAAATGAAGCATAATGAAAGTATTTTGGAGAATTTTGAAACATTTTGAGGAATTTTTTATTTGGAAATATTCTGGTGAATGAGATTTTAACTAAGGAAGAGTTCGAGCATTCAAAGCTGGAAATTGTACAAAGCTTCATGATTGGCACTAGAAAACCAGTTTTGGTAAGCAATTTGATCATAACAAAGCGATGCACACGACCCGTGGATAAGAGGCTAGACCCAGGTGCCTTTATTAGAATATTTCAATAGGCAATCAAATAAAAGCACATAATTTTTTGGGGGAATCGCTTTTATATAAATTTGGCAAATATAAAGCGAAATAAGCACATCTACATGTGTAGAATGCAATAAGAAATTTATCTGGTTGAAAAGAAATATAAATTATTGAATAATAGAGCAAAATAAGCAAAAATATTTGCCATAATAGCAAATTGTTTTGATCCGTATTAAATCATTAAGGATTTATGATCACATGTTTAACATTGAAAGACCTATAATTATTTTGGAGTTTAATATTTAATATTAATACATTAAATATCCCAGAAAATTGGCACGTGGAATTGAAGGCATAACGACGTAGATGCTAAACTGGTGCTCTGAATTAAGATATTCGAGATTGAGACGCCACCACGTATTGAAATAGTTGGCATGCGGAACAGAAGGCATATAAGAACTGAATGAACATCGAAAGTTAAACTTGATGCTATTAGTAGGGTCCAAGTATGTACTATTTCCGGAGATACTACGTGTGTTATTTCAACTTCATGATACATTACTTTAAAGCTTTACTAGCTTCTTTTTTAAGACACTGTTTATGTTCAGAGAACCATATTAACTAATTTATTTTTCAGAAGAGGAATTTTTACAATATTTTTCATATATATTTTTCAGAAGATTAACCATGTAATTGCCTAAATTTTCATAGATAATTTTAAGGATTTATAAATGTTTTTGAAAATTATTCTTTTAAGACGTATTGTAAGGATATCCATTTTTTAATTTAAGTTTTTCTTTAGAATAAGTTTTTCTCTCTCAATTGTGCTGAAGAAGAAACCATTGTTGTTTCGAGACATGTACACTTCAAATGATCTATAAATTGTAGACATTTAAGTGTGTTATTATTAGTATTGATTTGGCGTGTAATTAACTTAAGTGTCTTCTTAGTAATAGAGCAAATATGAGTATATTTCTATTAAAACATTTGTGTGTGAGGCTAGCTGAGCTAGGTTAGCAGTGACACGCGCCGCCGAGAGGAGAAGCGTGGCTTGACTCTCTCACAGCGACTGGACACGAGCGGACGCGTTGACGCGCGCGCACAGCAGAGAAGCATTTATTGCACGCAACATAAGCCCGGTCGACAAGCACCGTTGTACTGTCGAACGACCTAGGGATAGCCGAGGACGTTCAGAAGAGGAGCCGGCGAAATGAAATTACATTAGTATTGGAGAGACCAGCGTTTATAAAAGTATAACATCATTAGAACGAGACTTCGATTATAAAACAACACTCTACAGAGAAGCAATAACTAACAGCATTATTTATTGCAAGCTACAATATTGCTACGACGAATTCAACTATATAATTCAACATTATTTCATCACAATCTACATTACAGTCTACAGGATGACAGCGAATTTAAGTCGGGGAGAAAAAGCTAATTCTACGTATACTGAAGAGTATATTATGGAGAACTAAATAAAATGAAAGGAAGTTAATCTATACCATGGATTGGGAAGTCAGAATGACTTGGAAAATCAAGGATCAACACAGCTACAACTGCGCAATAACTTGCAGTATTCCAATATGAGTTTCTACACTACAAGCAAGATGTCCAACAACATCAGGACGAGATATCAACTCAGGACTTGCGGATCTACGATGGCGAGACGACTCTGCAGTTCAGAGATAAGAAGCACAAGACCGTTTGCAGCCAATCGACCCAAGAAACGCAGTTCCCAGGCCGCTGGCCGTGAGGATGGCAGATCTACCGTTAGCAGCTCAAGCCGCGACGCAGAGCAGGTGATTGCAGGCCGAGTGAGATGGGGTCGCCCGCAGCTGATTTGCACGTGCTTGGCTGTAACTGGTTTCTCATGGAGGCGAGCGAGGGCAGCTTCGACGGAATATCAAGAACAGCTGATAGAGGTATTCCTTGGCTGTAGAAGGCGTCTCAAAATAGAACAACCGTTTGATCTAATATCTGTAGTTTTGTTGTAATAGTAGAAATCCATTTTTGGAGTGACCAACTTCATTTGTAGAAATTCTTATCTTTAGTCTTTGTCATTAATAGCTAAAATTTTAGAGTTTTATTGTAATTTTTGATACGTCTTCGTGTGTCGTTTGAGACGTTATTTCATGCCTATTTCACTTAGATTTGCGTTTCTCGTGTTTTTTATTCTGAAGGAAGCGTTGCAAGACCCTCACTTTCGAACGATACTCGTTTTATAAAAGGAATGCTTCGATGATTCGATTATATATCTATATGGTATCTCAAGAGATTATTCGATTATTCGATAATATTGTATCTCGGAGAGAAGGCTTCGATTACATTGTATTTTGGAGAGAAGAGCGTCAATAATGACAAATTGTAAGAACATTTAAACATTATAATTGTTATTAACAATTTCTATGTGTAACAGCGAAAGTATATATTTATATGTCTATAATGCATAGTTATCAAGTAAAGCATTATTGTGAGATGCTATAATTCTATGTAACAAACATTTTGATGTTAATATACATCTGAAATAATTATTTATAACAATTTGAATGTTATAAAATTCCAATGGCGGAATACAATTTATTAGACAAATAAATAGTCTTGGACTATTTATACTACGAATATACACTATAAAATAGGATCATGGTAGTGACAATTGAGGTCAAATGATGCCTATATTTATCAACAATTAAAGTAGAAACATTGTTTAACTGAGATGAATAGACCAGGAGATATGTTAGTCTACCTGCAGTCTAGTATGTTAAAAACAACTTAAATATGAATTGTTCATATATTTAAATGTACACCAGAAGCGTGAGGATATGTATTTATTTTTATTAACAACTAAAAGACGAGCGAACTACAAATCAACATTGTTAACGTTTGGTAACGTGGAAGGACAAGTTTGTTATGGATCAAAGAGAACGAATAGCGCTAATGAAAGGAATAAGAAGTACTTTGTGAATTGTATTATTGTGAACGAACATGTAATTGTTGTAATTTGATGCACGAGGTTTAATAATGTAGACAGGAGTTGAGAGTTAGGAGTGCATTCGGAACGGTACATACTCTAGCGTAGTTACCTAGTAAAATCACTAATTATTCTACAAGTGTGCAGCAAGATGGGTTTTTAATGGAAGTAATGCCGTGCGGAGTTTTGAAGTTTGTTTGTAGAAAGGAAAGGAAGGAAGTATGATATGTTTGGAGTGTAGTCAGACGCTATTGATAAGTATTGTTCACTGTATTGCGGAAGGAAGGAATATATTGCTATGTGGAGCAACGAATTGTTACAGGATGAGTAAGAAGCGCTAACACAAAGGTTAAATGTTTGAATTGTTTATGTCTGAGAGTATGTGTATATGATCCACGAAATGTATAGAGTCTTTCAGTAGTTTCGCATCGATCTTTATCCTATTGTTTTATTTATTGACACAACATTCTAAACTGTATTCAACTTAATTGTTTGATACTCAGGCTTATTTTTTATGACATACCACTAGATGTACCTGAGAATTTGATCGTGGGTTTAAACATTGTTCAAAGAACTGTTTATGTAACAGAGACACTATGAAGCTGTCAGATCACGACTGATAGTGTTAATGGTAATTTTTAAACCGTGTGAAGCACGAGAACTGTAGATAATGTAAATATTTAAAATCTTATATAATTTATAACAGTATTATTAGAGTAGATAGTTACATTTTACGCACGCCCGTGTATAATGTAGGGTTTTTGTAATGTTAACTTCATTTTTATGAGTGAACAGCTGATTTTAATCAGACTATTTCAATGACATAGCCACAGGGTGACTGTCAATTACGTAAACATTTTGTGAATCTTAATATAGCTACATTGTTGTAACGAGAATGTTCAGAAACATTTATTCTACAGATAGTAGAACTATCTGACGAGTGTAGCAGTTAATTTTAACTTGTGTGTTTATTTAATGGTGATAGGGATTTTTTTATTATTTGTATTGTTTGGAAATAAATCCCAGGCACTAGTTTTTGTTTGCCTGTTCGTTTTTTATAAATCTGATCATCATTTCATTCTTGCAATCGACATGCGATAATACTGCGAATTAGTTACTAGAATTCATGTTAGTCTCAACTTTCACCATTCACACCCGAGATCCGAGATTCTCGTCCTACCATTTTGTGTTAGGGATAGTTTATTTTCTTTGTAAATGTGTAACTAATCGGTAGTGTTGTTGCATGGCCGGTATGCATCGAGGGTTCCCTGGTCATTATCCTAGTAGGGTAGTGTTGTTTAACCAAGACCAACTACAATCCTCAGACCTTAATGTAGAAAAAACATGGCGGCGACGGTTGCCCTACCAATAGCTAAGATCATGTCATCGGGCTTGTCACAGTTCGTGTAAATTATTATTTTTACTCACCTAAGAGCATAAAAGATATCACAAGACGAGACTAGGTTCCGAAGAAATATGCATCAATAATTTACGGTAGACTTACCTGAGTTAATTTATCTATATAGTGCTGGCCTCGAATTATTGGTTTCTTCGTCTTCACCCAAGGGGCAGCTACAATAGTCTCACTGTTTCTGTGGTTGAATAAGAAGCTTTTTGGCGAGTTATCACGATTTGTATTTAAGTTCAGTAATTATAGATTAATATTATCATAAAATCAATCAGATTCTGAAGTAGGAGAGAAGAAAGTTCGCGGTTACTGAAGGGCTGTCCCAGCACATACAGAGTATTTGTGTACACAATCGGAATGAGAATAGTTGCCTGAAATAATCGAACCAACGCTATAGAGATACAATTCAATCAAGACATCTCGTAGAATTGTCTAAAATCTCGGCTAAAACATCACACCGAATTAGTTGATTGAAATAAGCAAAGAAGTCGTCGTGTGGATATCTGAACATAATTATGGAGATTACCTCACACAAAGGACACGATAAAATGTTACCATCTAACCTATTAAACATTCGCTGTTACCGTTTGGAATAGTTGTACGCTGGAAATAGTAGATTTAGTAAAGTAATGTAGGTAGGAAAGCACCATCTCCCTCTTACGAAATTATCGCGGCACACCATCTCGCAATATAAGTACATAATTGGCAAGTTACTCACAACACTTTATTACACACATCATAATAAAAAATAACTTGCAAGCTGTAAGAATTACAAAAGAATGAATAATGACGAAACACAATGAGTTCACTGTTTGGCACAGGGGAAACATCTTCCTTAACCAATAAAACAGAAGTTCACTGTAATATTTGGCGTGTATACAAGGCAGTGTAGAACATCTGCTAGACTGGTAAGGATTTACGGAGTCACATGAAGCTGAGCGTTCAAAATAACGTCAACGGTTTGATCTTGCCGTAGATGCTCATTGCGTTTTCCATTTACGTACTTAAGTTCGACACTACCGGTACTGAAGTGTACTAAGCTATTATTATATTGTCACTAACTAGCAAAGCATTGCGGTGTATATTCTTGAGACACTTCTATTAAAGCTTTAGTCTTAGGTACTTCAACATCTGCAGTAAATGACACAATGCCATCGGTCGACTGAATAATCATCACACAATCCAACCAGTCCATAATAAGCGTATTATCACATATTTACACACGATTACAGTATATTAACGTGAACTGGACTTAACAGACATACTGAAGACACTAAAAATTACAGATGCGCAATAGTTTATCCCAACTTTCATCAAACGAAGCTAATCAATGCTAATATTGTATCCCAGCAACGAATGTAAACAAACAATATCTCGGGCTTCCGCATACGCCATTTTCACACTTTCGATACCTGCATTAAGGTCTGAGTATTGTAGTTGGTCTTGGTTTAACCTGGCTGGGTATCGACCTCCCTACAATCCTGTTCTATCTTTGCGGATATAGGCTATGACTATGCGGGTTTCGGGTGCATATAGATTGTAATTTCTTGGCGCCCAAACCTGTTTTGGCATCGATTGTGTTGAAACAATGCAGTCTGCAACGACAACCGTACAAGATATTTGTTAGATTTTGTATCTGTTTAGAAATGCCGATCCCAAATTTTTGGAAAGTTGTTTAAGTGAATAAACACTGCCAAATTTGAGGAATACAGTTTGTTTGAGGCATGTTTTTTTTTATCCTGCTAATGACATTTTGGTCACATTACAGTCAAATTTAGTTAAATTCTTGTTGTCGAAACGTAATATTAGTTAAATATTGCGGAGTGAAAGAAGATCAGTTTATTAGATTAAGGTTAGATAAGATTGTAGACGTTAATTTATTGTATTTTAATACGTATATCGAAGTATTCCTTTGTAGAATTTAAATGAGTTGGTCACTCTGACATGTCCATGAAGTAGTATAGATGATACCTCCTTATTTCTCAAGTGTGAAATTATTTTATCATCGGGAGATATGACCCATATCAGGGCCATCCTGGAAAAGATCCAGGAAAGTCAGAACCAGTTAACAGGAGATGTAGATGTCCTCCACAAATCCACACACGAAAGTACTAAGAAGTTAGATAGAGAGATAAAGCAGTCAGCAGCGACAGTTAAGTCTGAGATTAAAGGAGAGTTAGCATTAGCTCAGTCAGTTACTAAAGCTAGTATATCCTTAGTTCAGGAGGAGTGTAGGAAAACTCAAGAGAAAGTACAGGAAGAAATAAGAAAGGCACAAGAGAAAACTCAGGAAGAAGATAGAAAGATTCAAGAGAAAGTTCTAGAAGAAAATAGAAAGACCCAAGAGAAAGTACAGGAAGAAATTAGAAAGGCAAGAGAGGAAGATAGAAAGGTGCAAGAAGCTATAAGAAAAGCCCAAGAAGAGGCCAGGTTAGCACTAGAGAAGGTTGAAAAGACGCAGGAAGAAATTAAGAAAGCCTTAGAAAAAGCACAGGAGGAAGGAAGATTAGCTCAGGAGCAAAGCAAACTAGCTCAGGCTGAAAGTAGAATTTCTGTAGACCAAAGTAGGAGAGCTTTGGAAGAGACCAAATCAGCTTTAAATCAGGTGAAAGAAGATGTGTCCTCTTCCAAGATGGAAATAAGCTCACTTAGAGAGGAAGTTAGCCAAAAGGTAGTAGAAGCTAGAGTCCAATGTAATGACAACATTAATTAGCTAGAAGGAAAGATACAGGAAAGCATAGGGAAAGCCACAATAGAGCAGCTTAAATACAATGATTCCATGTTAGGTTCCCAGAAGAAACTCACTGATAAACTCTGTGACCTGAACATCACTGTTGGTAACTTAGAAGGTAAGTTGAAAGACCAACAAAAGTTGATCACAGAAGGAATAAATGTTGACATTGCTTCTTGTATAACTAAATCTGTTAGTGATTTAAGAGATGAGGTTATTAAGTCTAATGGGGATTACATGCAGGAACTGCATGGTAAAATATTGCAGGATGTTAACCAAATAGAGAAAAACGCTAAGACTCACAGGAATAATTTAAATTTAGAACTGTACAAGCATATAGAGGAAAGTAGAAAATCGAGCATTACCGAAATGAGAGGTATTGTAAATAAAACGGAATCGGAAAAAAGTGAGGAATTGAACGTTATCCACGCGACAGTTAACGAAATAAATCTTGATCTCGCGAAAATAAAATCTATTCAGGAAAGCGAACTACGTGATATTAGTAGCTAACTCAACGCACTTACTTTAGCAGAACCATGCGACCATGAAGGTTTAAAGGAAGGGATAAGATTAGGAATGCAACGAGATATTACTCAATTTTTCCTAAGTAGAGAGGAGAGATACAAAGAAGAATTAGGAAGACTTAGTAAACCAGAAGAAAGAATCGAAGAAGACACAGAAAGCATCTTTAGTCGAAGACAGGAGCGACCACATATGATGCAAGAACCGGAGCGTATTCAGAGGGAATATGCAGGACTGGGAGGATTCTATGACCAAGGAAGCAATAGAAATAACCAGAACGTTATTGTAATAAGGAATATTGACGATAAGCCAACTCGTTTCAGCGGAGTAGGAAACATCACAGCAGTCGAATTTCTTAGAGACATGAGACATTATCTCGATGATAATCGCATACCAAGGGATCGAGAAATGCGTGTAGTTGAAAAGTATCTTGAATCTGAGGCCCTAAATTGGCATAGAGGTTTCAAATACACATACACAAATTTTGAAGAGTTTGCGGATGCTTTACAACGCAGATTTTGGAGTTTAGAGATGCAGCAGGACATTAGAGTTGAGTTATACTCTAAAAAATATGCGCACTCTACCCCTACACATTATACGACGTTCTTTACATCGCAACTCGCAAGGCTTCAGTATCTGGATCCACCATTGGCTGAGACAGAACTGGTTCATGCCATATCGAGACAGATGCCAAATGATGTCAGAAGACACTTAATCGCGGCAGATGTGAAATCTCTGGAAGGCACGGCAGAAATATTAAGAAAACTAGATCATGCTAGTTCCACACCGAATGCAACGCCTAGTAACAATACTAGAGGAAGACCGGAGCATAGAGAAGTTCACACCGTGCTGGTAGATCAGACACAGCAGACGGAGGAGAACCGTAGTAGACCAGGCCCTAGTAGAAACAATGTATATGGGAGGAACCGTTATGAACCGCCGTATCGCAGATTTCGAGATGGAAGGCCAGACCAGGCAAGAATGTGGAATAATGGTCAGAGAAGGACAGGATACCACCGAAACAATGACGCACGGAGGTACGACTATTACGACCGGAACAATAGAGGCACAGCAGGAGGTTATCGCCGATATAAAAATTGGAACGACGATAATTATGCCCGCCAACAACAACAACAGCAGCAGCAGCAATAGCAGCCAAGGCAACAACAACAACAACAGAGAGGTTGGCGTAACAACGAAAACGTTAGGCAGTATTACCATGATCGAGACAGGGAAAGTCATGACTATAGAAACAGCCACAGAGAAAATGAGGCAAGAAATAGCCAAGGAAGAGAAGAGGTACAACCTCAAGCCTCGAACTCAGGAACACAGGAACAGAACCTGAGCGGGGTACAAAAAAAACTCCGATTGGAAAACGGAAGTAGAGGGAGGAACAGTGTTCACCAACGATAGGCACGAGATCGCCGTGAACGAATTCTATCAGGTACAAGATGAAGGTGTATTGTATGAAAGAGAGGAGCCAGAGAGAGGAAAAATAGCTAGTTTACCTATTTTACAAATTACGACGGAAGGAGAGAATTTAAGGACACTCCTAGATACGGGAGCGAATGCATCTAACTTGTCAGAAAGTTGCTATAACAAGTTGAAAGAAGGAAAGTCTACAATATCAATGCCAGTTTCATCTATTTAAGTTCGTGGCATATTCAACGATAAGACGATGAAATGTAGAATACAAGTACTTATGAAGTTCACTATAAACGGTCATGCTTATGAACAAATCTTTATAGTTCCGAATAAAATTAATTTCGATGCTATACTGGGGATAGATTTCATCACTAAGACAGGTGCAGTGATAGACTTAAAGAATGGCATAGTGAAGTTTAACGAGGGGAACAACGGCGAAGAAGATGAAGAAAAAATGAATACGTAATAGAAAAGGAAACCACGGAAAAATATTTGGAGAAGATTATTTCGGAAGTCGAATTAGAAAAGACAGGACACTATGGTTTGAAGATAGACGATTTTGAGGTCTATGAAGGCAGATTGGAAGCATTAATTCAGGAATATTCCGACGTCTTCGATGATAAACCAGGTCTTATCAAGGGATTTAAATATGAAATTAAGCTGAAGGACAATACACCATTTCAGAAGAAGCTATACCCTATTCCTGAGAAATATCAAGCAGAGGTTGCTAGTCTCATTAAAGGAATGGGAAAGGATGGGATAATCCGAAAACAAGCGACACCTTACTTGAACCCAATCACAGCAGTGAAGAAAGTAGATGGGAGTCTGCGGGTTTGCCTATATGCTAGGGGTCTCAACAGTCTCATAGAAAAAGAACACGACTGACCGCCTAAAATCAGAGAACTATTAAGGAAGTTCAAGGGGAAGTCATGCTTCAGTGTATTGGACCTAACTTCGTCCTTTTATCAGATTGAACTAACTGAGAATAGCAAGTGCTATACAGGCTTCTTGTTCGAACAGAATAGCTTCTGTTTTGAACGCGTTCCGTTTGGACTTATAAATTCGAGCCCTGCTTTAATTAGAGCATTGGATAGCAAGCTCACAGACGAAGTAAAAGCTAACGTCATATGCTACGTGGATGATTTAATTGTTTCATCAGAAAATCCCGAGAAACACCTAGTTCATTTAAAGAAACTATTGGAGAACCTGGGAGAGGTCAACATGAAAGTCAAGTTTAGTAAATGTCACTTCTTTCAACAGAAGATTTATTTCCTGGGGCATACAATTGATCAACATGGTTACCATCCAAACCAAGACAAAGTTGAAGCTATTTTAAGATTTCCTCGACCGAAGAAGATCCGAGACGTGCGAGCTTTCACATGTCTATGTCAATTTTTTAGCAGCCATTGTCCTCGTTATTCCGAAGTTATGGCACCATTGCACGAGTTGTTAAAAAAAGAATAACCGATGGAAATGGTGAACAGAAGCTGAGAATGCATTTATTTTGGCAAAGCAGATGCTCAGAGATAATATCAAGCTCGAGTATCCGGACTTTGAACGTTCGTTTATTGTTGAGACGGACGCTTCAAAAGTCGGAATCAGCGCAATTCTGTACCAGAAGGATCAAGAGGGAAACAACCATTATATTTCCTTCAACAGTAGAAAACTGAAACCCCATGAAATAAATTATTTCACAACAGAGCTGGAGGCTTTAGCAGTGATAAACGCTCTCCATAACTGGAATAAAATTTTAATTGGACACCAGATCATTATTAGGACAGATCAAAAAGCTTTGGAATTCATGCTCAAGTCAGATTTATCTATTGACAGGATGACTAGATGGACGTTGTTTCTGCAACAATTTAACGCCACAATAGTTCATGTTCCTTGTAAGGAAAACTTGTTGGCAGACTTCTATCCAGAAATCCTACTGCAGAGAGGAGTGTGAATGTCAATGTAATAGAACTGGACGATGAAGATCAGGCAGCATTAGAACGTCTGAGGAGGATAGCCATCAGTCAGAAGAGGGATTCTAGTTTGAGAAACTTGTTCAGATTCTTGTCAGGAAAGATGCAGAATGACGATGAAGCATATGAGGAAACACGCAAGAAAGCTACTCAGTATGTATTAGTAGAAGGCATTGTATGCAAGTACGTAGACACTGACCACAAGAAGGTGAGAATTGTAATTCCACCTAGGTTGAGAGTGCCCATAGTTTGGTTGGTTCACAAATCTATTGGTCACGGAGGTGTAGACAAGACGTACAGGACTGCACAGAAGTTCTATTGGAGCAACATGCGGGAATCCATATCTGTTATTATCAGAACATGTGAACTATGCCAGAAAAATAAATATAATTCTGAGCTTTTGAAGGAAAAGCCAAAAGCCATAATACCCACTAAACCTTTGGAATTATTCAGTCAAGATATTTTCGGCCCAGTTCCTAAGGGTAGCAGAGGTAACAAATACTTGCTAGTCACAATGGATGTTTTCTCTAAAATAGTTATGATGAATCCAATGCAGAAGGCAACTACGAAAACTGTATTGTACCGCTTAGAGAAAAACATAATTCCTAAGTTAGGAAAGCCCGAACGTTTATTGACCGACCATGGAACACAGTACACTTCTACGGAATTTCAACAGGCTATGGAAAGACTCGAGATTGGACATATATTTAGTTCCATCCGT
The DNA here is from genome assembly GCA_946902985.2 of Meconema thalassinum. Classification (NCBI taxonomy): domain Eukaryota; kingdom Metazoa; phylum Arthropoda; class Insecta; order Orthoptera; family Tettigoniidae; genus Meconema; species Meconema thalassinum. The sequence goes on from OX336390.1 coordinate 350,107,035, forward strand.
AGTCCACAGACAAATCCTATTGAGAGGACTATGTTAGAGGTCTCGAAATACATACGCCTCTACAGTTCAGAGAACCACGCTAATTGGGTAAGCGTAGTTCCTCTTATGGAGTTTTGCATAAATAATACAAGGCATGAGAGCACGAACCAAGTTCCAGTGAAACTTCACTACGATGAAAAACCAGTTAGGCCGTGGGACGGAATCTTCAATCTTCCGGAAGATGACGAACCATCGTTGGAACAACGAATAGAAACAGCCAGAGAGCACTTGAATAAACAAGCGGAGAAACGGCTGAAGAGAGGTTTTGGAAAGAGGTACAGCAGACCACTGATACTCGGAGAATTAGTCCTAGTTAGGATGCCCATCAAAGCTGACGTTTTGAAGAAGACATATGTCAAATTTGCCAATGTGCTCAAAGACCCGTTCAAGGTTGGCAGAGTCTTCAAAAACAATTGCTATGAGATCGTCAGGATAGAAGACGAACGACCCATTGGAAAGTACAACCATTCAACATTGAAAAGATTGTATCCAAGGATTCATTAAGGACGAATTCGATTTCCAGTATTTAACAAGTCGAGTATTAAATAAAGTCTGTTTTACACTTTATTTTTAAGTCGGGTGAGGATCTGAACTCGAATTCAGCCCAGCTTAGGACCTTTGACAGTGCCGAGGTTCGAACGACTTGTGCACCATTGGAAGGAAAAATTGGAAATTTGGAATTAAAATAATTTGATAAATATATATGTATTATGGGATGCAAATGAACCATAATGAAAGTATTTTGGAGAGTTATGAAGCATTTTGAGGAATTTATTATTTGGAAATATTCTGGTGAATGAGATTTTAACTAAGGAAGAGTTCGAGCATTCGAAGCTGGAAATTGTACAAAGCTTCATGTTTGGCACTAGAAAACCAGTTTTGGTTAGCAAGGCGATCATAACAAAGCGATGCACACGACCCGTGGATAAGAGGCTAGACCCAGGAGCCTTTATTAGAATATTTCAATAGCCAATCAAATAAAAACACATATTTTTTGTGGGAATCGCTTTTATATAAATTTGGCAAATATAAAGCGAAATAAGCACATCTACAGATGTAGAATGCAATATGAAATTTATTTGGTTGAAAAGAAATATAAATTATTGAATAATATAGCAAATATGAGTATATTTCTATTAAAATACTTCTGTGTGAGGTTAGCTGAGCTAGGCTAGCAGTGACACGCGCCGCTGAGATGAGAAGCGTGGTGTGACTCTCTCACAGCGACTGGACACGAGCGGACGCGTTGACGCGTGCGCACAGCGGAGAAGCATTTATTGCACGCAACATAAGCCCGGTCGACAAGCACCGTTGTACTGTCGAACGACCTAGGGATAGCCGAGGACGTTCAGAAGAGGAGCCGGCGAAATGAAATTACATTAGTATTGGAGAGACCAGCGTTTATAAAAGTATAACATCATTAGAACGAGACTTCGATTATAAAACAACACTCTACAGAGAAGCAATAACTAACAGCATTATTTATTGCAAGCTACAATATTGCTACGACGAATTCAACTATATAATTCAACATTATTTCATCACAATCTACATTACAGTCTACAGGATGACAGCGAGGAGAAAAAGCTAATTCTACGTATACTGAAGAGTATATTATGGAGAACTAAATAAAATGAAAGGAGGTTAATCTATACCATGGATTGGGAAGTCAGAGTGACTTGGAAAATCAAGGATCAACACAGCTACAACTGTGCAATAACTTGCAGTATTCCAATATGAGTTTCTACACTACAAGCAAGATGTCCAACAACATCAGGACGAGATATCAACTCAGGACTTGCGGATCTACGATGGCGAGACGACTCTGCAGTTCAGAGATAAGAAGCACAAGACCGTTTGCAGCCAATCGACCCAAGAAACGCAGTTCCCAGGCCGCTGGCCGTGAGGATGGCAGATCTACCGTTAGCAGCTCAAGCCGCGACGCAGAGCAGGTGATTGCAGGCCGAGTGAGATGGGGTCGCCCGCAGCTGATTTGCACGTGCTTGGCTGTAACTGGTTTCTCATGGAGGCGAGCGAGGGCAGCTTCGACGGAATATCAAGAACAGCTGATAGAGGTATTCCTTGGCTGTAGAAGGCGTCTCAAATAGAACAACCGTTTGATCTAATATCTGTAGTTTTGTTGTAATAGTAGAAATCCATTTTTGGAGTGACCAACTTCATTTGTAGAAATTCTTATCTTTAGTCTTTGTCATTAATAGCTAAAATTTTAGAGTTTTATTGTAATTTTTGATACGTCTTCGTGTGTCGTTTGAGACGTTATTTCATGCATATTTAACTTAGATTTGGGTTTCTCGTGTTTTTTATTCAGAAGGAAACGTTGTATGACCCTCACTTTCGAACGATACTCGTTTTATAAAAGGAATGCTTCGATGATTCGATTATATATCTATATGGTATCTCAAAAAGATTATTCGGTTATTCGATAATATTGTATCTCGGAGAGAAGGCTTCGATTACATTGTATTTTGGAGAGAAGAGCGTCAATAATGACAAATTGTAAGAACATTTAAACATTATAATTGTTATTAACAATTTCTATGTGTAACAGCGAAAGTATACATTTATATGTCTGTAATGCATAGTTATCAAGTAAAGCATTATTGTGAGATGCTATAATTCTATGTAACAAACACTTTGATGTTAATATACATCTGAAATAATTATTTATAACAATTTGAATGTTATAAAATTCCAATGGCGGAATATAATTTATTAGAAAACTAAATAGTCTTGGACTATTTATACTACGAATATGCACGATAAAATAGTATCATGGTAGTGACAATTGAGGTCAAATGATGCCTATATTTATCAACAATTAAAGTAGAAACATTGTTTAACTGAGATGAATAGACCAGGCGATATGTTAGTCTACCTGCAGTCAAGTATGTTAAAAACAACTTAAATATGAATTGTTCATATATTTAAATGTACACCAGAAGCGTGAGGATATGTAATTATTTTTATTAACAACTAAAAGACGAGCGAATTACAAATCAACATTGTTAACGTTTGGTAACGTGGAAGGACAAGTTTGTTATGGATCAAAGAGAACGAATAGCGCTAATGAAAGGAATAAGAAGTGAATTGTATTATTGAGAACGAACATGTAATTGTTGTAATTTGATGCACGAGGTTTAATAATTTAGACAGGAGTTGAGAGTTAGGAGTGCATTCTGAACAGTAACATACTCTAGCGTAGTTAGCTAGTAAAATCATTAATTCTTCTACAAGTGTGTAGCAAGATGTTTTTTTTTTATGGAAGTAATGCCGTGCGGAGTTTTGAAGTTTGTTTGTAGAAAGGAAAGGAAGGAAGTATGATATGTTTGGAGTGTAGTCAGACGCTATTGATAAGTATTGTTCACTGTATTGCGGAAGGAAGGAATATATTGCTATGTGGAGCAACGAATTGTTACAGGATGAGTAAGAAGCGCTAACACAAAGGTTAAATGTTTGAATTGTTTATGTCTGAGAGTATGTGTATATGATCCACGAAATGTATAGAGTCTTTCAGTAGTTTCGCATCGATCTTTATCCTATTGTTTTATTTATTGACACGACATTCTAAACTGTATTTAACTTAATTGTTTGATACTCAGACTTATTTATTATGACATGCCACTAGATGTACCTGAGAATTTGATCGTGGGTTTAAACATTGTTCAAAGAACTGTTTATGTAACAGAGACACTATGAAGCTGTCAGATCACGACTGATAGTGTTAATGGTAATTTTTAAACCGTGTGAAGCACGAGAACTGTAGATAATGTAAATATTTAAAACCGTATAAAATTTATATCAGTAATATTAGAGTAGATAGTTACATTTTACGCACGCCCGTGTATAATGTAGGGTTTTTGTAATGTTAACTTCAATTTTATGAGTGAACAACTGATTTTAATCAGACTATTTCAATGACATATCCACAGGGTGACTGTCAATTACGTAAACATTTTGTGAATCTTAATATAGCTACATTGTTGTAACGAGAATGTTCAGAAACATTTATTCTACAGATAGTAGAACTATCTGACGTGTGTAGCAGTTAATTTTAACTTGTGTGTTTATTTAATGGTGATATGGATTTTTTATTATTATTTGTATTGTTTGGAAATAAATCCCAGGCACTAGTTTTTGTTTGCCTGTTCGTTTTTTATAAATCTGATCATCATTTCATTCTTGCAATCGACATGCGATATTACTGAGAATTAGTTACTAGAATTCATGTTAGTCTCAACTTTCACCATTCACTCCCGAGATCCGAGATTCTCGTCCTACCATTTTGTGTTTAGGATAGTTTATTTTCTTTGTAAATGTGTAACTAATCGGTAGTGTTGTTGCATGGCCGGTATGCATCGAGGGTTCCCTGGTCATTATCCTAGTAGGGTAGTGTTGTTTAACCTGGCTGGGTATCGACCTCCCTACAATCCTGTTCTATCTTTGCGGATATAGGTTATGACTATGCGGGATTCGGGTGCAGTACCTTCTTCAAGGCCAAGACCCCTCCTTCCCTCTTCCTTGCCTCTCCATCCTGACCATCCATTACCTTCCTTCATGAGGCCCCTGTTCACTTTGCAGGTGAGGCCGCCTGGACGAGGTCGCAATCACACGTCACCAGTTGTATCCACTCCGAGTAGATGTTCCCCGCTCTAGGACACTGCCCGTAGAGGCGGTAGTGGTGAGTTCCCTCGCTGAGTCCGTGGGTTCCACCAACCTGGAGGGTAAACGACTAAGAAAAAGAAAAGAACAAGAGAAAACATCCACATAGATCGCATGTTTCTGAATATATTGAAAACACCGTCATGGTGTTCATTTTAACCACGAGAATTTATAGAGTTATTCGTGAAATATTCACTATAAATACAACACGTGCTTTTCAAATCCTTTAGCTAGAATGCAAATACATTTGCCATCATAGCCAATTATTATTTAGAGATCCGTATTGATAGAAGAATCATAAGATATTAAACAATTCGGCAATCAATACTTTTTGAAACATATTATCTAATTTAAGTAGGCTATTAATGTATGACTACCCCTTATTACTCCTGTTTTTCAACAGGGTCGCGGATGAGTTGCGATTAAATTCTATATGGCGGATGTTATTTTTATGGCCGGATGCCCTTCCTGACGCCAACCTTATGAGAGGAGTTAATGAGATATGAAATGAATGAAGATGAATGAAACTGGGCAAGGATGTGGAAGGAAGCAGCCGTCTCCTGTCAAAAGGTACAGTCACAGCATTTGCCTGGAGTTGAAAATGGGAGCACGGAAAACCATTTCAAGGACGGCCGACGGTGGGACTCGAACCCACGTCTACCAAGTCATCAGAGAGCTTGGCCCCATAGCCTAGCGCTGCGCGTTAGCGAACGTAGCTACTACTGTCAGTATTTAATTTAAGTAGAGAATGATGATACATATTTCGACCTACGTTGAGGTCTTCTTCAATCAGTATTAGAAATTGAAGATTGTTGAAAAACTATGTTCTAATATGAATATTGGGTAAGAAAAACTATATAATAATTAATTTGTAATTGAAATAATTAATCAATCGAAATGGATATACTTACACACAGAAATAATACATATTTTTATACAAATAAAATATTGTGTTTCACTGTAAAAACCGTCAAAAATCGTCAGTAGTAAAACAAGGAATTTAGAATATCAAAAATAGTGTATATATATATGGCTCCCACGGACTCAGCTAGGGAACTCACTCTGCCGCCTCCACGGGCAGTGACCTAGAGCTGGGATCATTTGATCGGTGTGGATACAACTGGGGAGGTGTGACCAGCACCACGCCAAGGCGGCCTCACCTGCAAAGCGAACAGGGGCCTCATGAGGGAAAGGGAGGGGAAGATTAGGAAGGATAGGCAAGGAAGAGGGAAGGAGGCGGCCGTGGCCTTACAGTAGGGACCATCCCGGCATTTGCCCGAAGACGGAGTGGGAAACCATGGAAACCCCTTCGAGGATGGCTGAAGTGGGAATCGAACACCCTCTACTCATTTGGACCACCCGAGGCTGAGTAGACCCCGTTCCAGTCCTCATACCACTTTTAAAATTTCGTGGCAGAGCCGGGAATCGAACCCAGGACCTCCGGGGCGGCAGCTAACTACGCTGACCGCTACGCTACGGAGGCGACTCAAAAATAGTGTATATATACGTTAAAAATTTTGAAGCTGACGCACTATGTGGCGTGCCCTTGTTTGCAAGATGTGAAGCTGCAAGCGTAAATGGAGTGTAGAATGTTCTACTGTATGTATTTGTCGTAGGCAGATAGTGAAATCCGTCATTTCATGAAGATCCTAGGCACTTCATGAAAAGCCGGCATATGATGTAAAATGAGATAGTTACACTATCTGACGCGTGGTTTCATGAAATGACTAAATTTAGCCGTCACATAGTGTAATTCTTTTTTACACTATCTGACGGCAAGTCAAGCCCGTCACTTCATGAAGAAGCGGTAGCGTTGTCCTCGTGGTGAGATAAGTGTGCTTTCCAAGAATAAATAGTCGCAATATACGATGTGGAAGATACCGTGGAAGTACAGAGGCAGTTGTTTCTTCAGAAAGTTGATGAGTATTATGAAGAAAAGCCTCATAAAAAACCTTGGTCTCAAGAAGAAATGGATAAGGTAAGAAAGACTTAATTGGTATATTTTAGGTTATGTCACTTGCAGCCTGCCTGTTTTAATCATTTACAAGTGTTCTATTCGTCTCATTTGGATGAACATGATACTGGGGGCTGATTAACAGAGGATTAATGGGTCTTTACGCAAATACCAGTATCATCACAAGTCTGAGAATGAACGGCATATGTCCAGACGAAATATTACACTTTCTATTACATGGGGTTAGTTAAAAGGCGGGATGTCAATAGAACAATGCGATGTTTATATTAATGCCATTGTTAGAACATTTTAGGACATAGCCTACACAATAGTCAGCTTATTTCGTGTTTCTGAAGTATTACTGCAATGAACAAATCAGGGCCGTACCTAGAAAGTAATTTCGGGAGGGTTTCTGTATTTTCATTTTTTCAGTCTACACATTTTAATATAGTGTTGTAGTTGTTTTATTATTGTAAAAACGGGCTAGGTACATCTTGGTCACCAGAATACTAGGTGTATGTTGTCTGATAACGTCATCAGCCCAGTACATTAGGGTGTACAGTATGTTGTCTGATAAGGTCATCAGCCCAGTACATTAGGGTGTACAGTATGTTGTTTGATAAGGTCATCAGCCTAGTATATTAGGGTGTACAGTATGTTGTCTGATAAGGTCATCAGCTCAGTATATTAGGGTTTACAGTATGTTGTCTGATAAGGTCATCAGACATATTAAGTTCAAAAATACAAAATACATCAATGAGGAAGAGAGAGAGAGAGAGAGAGAGAGAGAAATAAATAAAAAGAAAGGGTACACATTTTAGGAAATAAAGCCAAACCACAAAATAAATTATGAAAATATACATAAAGAAAAAGTATATTGCACAAATTGGGGAAAATATAAGCTTCTACAAAAAGAAGACAGAGGGAGAAAAGTGTACCTAGTATTCCACGATTAAGGTTTCAGTCTTACGTGGGAATTTATTATGAACATCATAATAAACGAGCATCAATTTATTTCTCGGAATAATTCGTGTATTACACAGAAAAATTAATGTACGACTCCACTGCGGCAGTCATTTAATTCTGATTAGAAAAGGATTAATGCATGTCTACAAATGGAAAAATATATAAACTTACACAGAAGAAAAAACAGGAGAAAAACTTACCCAGTGTTCCAGGATTAGATTTTAGGTTGTACGTGGAAATTGATTTCGAATTCCATAGTAAATAAGCATTAATTTATTTCTTGGAATAGAACAATTAAAGGAATTTATGTACGACTTCGTCGCGTCAGTCATTTCATGAAGAGCCGGATCAAAAAATGCCGGATCATCATGAAGTGCCTCGGCAGATAATGAAGAATGGTTTCTTACACCATCTGCCTAAGGCAGTCCGTCACTTCATGAAGAAACGCGTCAGATTGTGTAACTATCCCATTTTACATCATATGCCGGCTTTTCATGAAGTGCCTAGGATCTTCATGAAATGACGGATTTCACTATCTGACTACGACATATTGACTCCTTTGAAGTTACTGCCAGGTATACCTTCGGGTCCAAGTCTAGCATGCTAATCAGTTAGTCCGCTCGTTGCGTAGTGGCTAGCATTCTTGGCTGTCACCACGGAGGCCCGGATTCGATTGCCGGCTCTGCCAAGAAATTTAATTCTGGTCTGAGGGCTGGAACAAGGTACACCGAGCTTCGTAAGGCAAAACTGAGAAAAGGCGAGTTCGATTCCTACCTCAGCCATCCTCTGGAAGTGGTTTTCCGTGGTTTCCTACTTATACTCCAGGCAAATGCCGGGATGGTTCTTAGCGTAAGGCCATGTCGGCCTCCTTCCCAATCCTCATCTGAATTACAAATACAGCCATCACAATATCACAGGTTATCAGACAAATTCCACTCACATCCAACTACACGGGGCTACATGACCATGATGTCGCAAAGCCTCTAAATCAATCAACATCAACAAACAAGCTAACCAGTTAGCCAAAGGATCTGGGCATTACTGTATCAGATAGAGCAAATGGAAATTTAATTTATACGTACAGAATACACAGTACCGGTAGGTCTAATCTAAAAGTTCTTTTTTTGCTGTCCAGTTATTAATGGTTAGTCTTTTTAGCAAACTAGTTTGTTTATTGCCAGGGGGCATGGTGGCGCAGTGGTCAAGCTGTTGGCCTGTCACCAAGGTGGACCGTGTTCGATTCGCGGTCAATGCATGTGAGATTTCCGAAGTGAAATGGCATGTCTTGTGGTTCGGATTCACGTAAAAGGGAGGTCCCGTGCCTCATGATCGCGTGATTAACGGTCACGTAAAACTAAAATATTCCTTCCTTTCCTTCCTGTTTATTGCCAGCACTCAGCTATCGAGTTTTCTGGTTTAATAGCCGGAATTACTGTATCTCTTGCATGCAACAATAGGACACTGATCCCCAAATGGAACTTTCCGGCAATAAGAGCTAGGCTACAAGGCAAAAGCAAATGTCACATAGACCCTGGAGCGCTTGGCTTTCCCGTATAGACTACTGCACCTTGTAGCAGATGACGAATGACACAAGCAGGGTTGACCAACTACGTTACAGTGCCAACGTAACGTATCATTACGTTAATATAAAATAGTTGCGCAATACTACTTTCCAGTAATATGGAAAAACAAAATGAACTGGCAATGTGTATATCATATTTAATAGTTAACCTTTAGAGTGCTATTGATGAAACGGTTCGTCTCTACGCCCGCGCCTTTTTAGTTTCACATTCCAGCTGTTCGAGGCGATATTATTTCAAAGTAATCTTACCTGCTCTTTTTTGATAGTGCATAGATCCATTTACTTTGCATTTAGTGATGCTAATTACGCTATTCATTTGTTCAAAGAGATGGAAAAGTTTGACTTATATTTGACTTATGTGCGCTGACAATAGACCAAGTAGTAGTTAGAGTAGTGGTGCTTCTAAAATTAACCCAGGAGGGGGCATAGGGGATATATCTTCCCTAAAAGTCTTGTCACCCCTATTGAAAGGCCGTTTAGCTAGTCACTGCAATAGGACTGCATATTACATAAGGCAGTCTATACCTACATCCAGTTCCACTATCTCACCCCCCACCCTTGTGCGCGCCCCTGAAGGAAACTTATTTGATTACATGTGTGTAAAATGTGACTCAATGTAATATGTGCCGGCCCCGTGGTGTTGGGGTGGCACTACTGCCTCTCGTCCGGAGACTCCGGGGTCGATTCCCCACTCCGTCAGGGATTTTAGAAACTGGCGTGAGGGCTGGAACGGGGTGTACTCAGCCTCGTGAGGACAATTGAGTAGCTGTCTGACAGTGAGGCAGCGCCCCGGTCACGAAAACTAAGATTAACGGCCTAATACACTGACCACGCGTCACACCCCTATATCTGCGGGCCAAATGGCTGGACAGCGGTCGCTTGGTAGACCTAGGGCCTCCGTGGACTGTAGTCCAGGGGTATTTGGGGGGGGGGGGGGGGGTGATTTGTAATATATGGAACCAATATAAGAAGGGAGACTATGTAAAGTTTATTTAGAGCCTTGATATAGAATGGAGCTAAGATGTGTGAAAATATGGGTGTTTATTCATCTGGAAATACATACAGTAGCAGTTAAAAGGTTCATTCATAAATCAGTGTCACATTTCGGAAGTGGCAACTTCGTTTTTCAACAGGGTGGGGCCCCGCCCCTCTTCCATCGACTCGTGCGCGCGTATCTGAACGAGAACTTACCACAACGTTGGATTGGACAAAACGCTGACGATGACATCTCATTGTTGCGGTGGCCGACTCGTTCCCCGGACTTAACCCCATGTGATTTCTTTCTATGGGGATATGTGAAGGACAAGGTCTTCATTCCGCGACTTCCTGCTGACTTGAATCTTCAGGGTACTTCTCTGCAAGTTCAAAACATTTCCTCTTTAGCGTGTTCAAAACGTTTTTATTTTGGGGTTTCATTATGAATGTATTCGTCAAAATTACAGAGGAAGCCAAAACGTTCATCCAGTTCCTTGATATTGGCGAACCGTTCACTTAACTCACGAATAAGTTTATCTAAGATCTCTATTGTGCTCCGCTTTACTTTATCTTTCCAGGAAAGTCCAACATCATCAGTGGCTTCCCCTGGCATTTTCCGCTTCACTCTTTGTCTTCGTTCCGTGGGTTCTCCCCATTCCTCACACTTCTTAGTAGCTTTTGATATAACATCAACTGGAAGGGGTTCTTTCCACATAGTCTATTAAGCTGATCTTGGAGAGCTTGTAGATACGTTATTACATAAGTAAACGAAATGCCTTCGATTTGCAAAGTTTTCTGTGTTCGGTCAATTTTTGAAAGTACCTCAGCCCAGAAAAATATCAGAGTTACAAAGTCAAATCTTTCTATTGCATTAATTAACAGCGCTGCACTCTGTCTGGTATCGACGGGTTCAGTTGCAGTGTCTCTGGATTTTTCTAGAGCATGAAGCATTCCATCTAACTGAGATGATGAGGCTTTCACGGCTTCTGCTTTAGAACTCCATCTTGTATCTGAGTGGCCCTTGACTAATAAGCTGACATGTTCGTTGAGGACACTCCACCTGTGAGTCGAACTAGAGAATAAATGCATACATACACTTGTTGAACTGTTCCAAAACACGTCACTGCACATGAGCAGCATGAACGCCAACCAAATTGAGTGAGTGGTTGTCACAGGGAACAAACACGGCTTGATGATACTATTCTTTTAAACTTTGTTGGACACCATTGTGAATTCCAGCAATTTTCTCCTGATTATCGTAGGACTGACCTCTACAGTCTGCAAAGTTAATGCCATCTTCCTCCGGTTTCTTTTTAATTACCTCAGCAATTCCATTGGCAGTTTTGTCATTGATTCAAATAAAATCTATAAAAAGTTCCTTGATTTCAACTGAACTTTGCTTTAAATTTATTTAATTACTTCCACAAATCGTATTACCTGTGACATTTGTTCGTCATGTGACGTGTCAGGAGTGTTATCAAATATAATATTGAAGTAGCCTACTTAGCAGGCTTGCTGGAAGTAATAATTGCTATGAACGTGGTCCCTTAAAAGGTTTATAATTTCATTCTGCATTCTAGGTGAAAGATATGATAAATGTCGAGGGTTATTGGACACTGATTGAAAATGGGCCCTCATAACAGGATCAAATTTCGCCAAATATTGCAATAGAGCAAAATCATTCCATGAACTGCATGTAGTTTCTTCTAAAACTGATTCTCTGTGGCCTCTTAGGGCTAAGTTCAGTTGAGCCAATGTCTGTATGGTAGCAATTATGCGTTCCAGAACTTCTCTCCAAAATCTGCTTTGTTCTAATATTTGTTGCTGAAGAGTGTTGTCAATTACTGAGCCTTGTTTTATAGGTCAAATGTCCTTTACTACTTTGTTAAATACTGCAGTAATATTATTTAGAAATGAAATAAATGTTTCGTTTTAAACTATTTATAGAAAATACGAAATAGTTCGTGCGCGCCGAGCACATAGGAAAAGTTTACGGTGTACGTGTGAACAGAGCGGCGATAGAGAGGGGATGCGTGGTTGATGACGGTGCCGGTCGGCGAGGGGTGGGGGCATCAAGTCACAACAGAATTGACGATTGCTAGTTTGCTAGTCATGAAGTGTATTCCTTAACCTTAATCGTTAGTTTACTTTTGGAGTTGAGTTGCATTCATTTCGCAGTCGTTGTGTATCAATGGATTGAGAATATGCAGTGTGTTTACACGTTGAAAAGTACGAGTAATTCCTGTTCATGCACAACTAGAAAACAGGAAAGTGCAATTAGCACTAGCAAATCATATTAGGTGAAATTCTCTAACACAATTTAAAACTGAAAAGAATTACAGTGTTTCCTCTCTATTTCGTTTGCTATTGGCTGAAGCATTTTTAAGCTAGAATCATTATTGATCAACACCAAGAATCATAATTGATAATAGTAAAAGTAATTTGTTTCATTGTACAGTATTTCATTTTCCATTATGAAACGACATAAGGCAAGTGGGGCTCAAAATAGACAACTGAAACAGCAACGTACCAAAGTACTTGAGAGATCGAAATCGTTTATGACAGCTTTTATAAAAGATCACTGAACTCGGAAAACAAATAAACTCAGAAAGAATGTGAATTTGACAGTATCAACTTAAGCCTTGAGATTAATGAATCAAATATTACAGTAGTTAATAAATTGGCTAAACACGATGATCTTGAAGCAGAGGATTCAAATCTCTCAATCCAACTCTTGGAATCAAGTGCAATTGGCGCTGGACCTTCATCGAGTTCAAATAACGAAACTTGCTGTGTGGCCCGGGGTGGTAGAAGAACCCAGAGTAGACACAAATTCACTCATTTTAATTATCATACAAATCTGAAATTTTCTGGCGGACCTATATTCATTGTAACTGAACCCATGAATAGACCACAAAACATCATCAAGAGAATGTAACATGAATTTGGTAAATAACCATTATTTGTATCTTCAGGGCCAGAGTAATAGGAAAGTTTGCAAAATTGTCAAGCCTTTATAGACATTTCTAGATAACGTTTGCAAAATTCGATTTTTACTTCATAAGACTGTGAAAAGCGTTTGACTTGGCCTTCTAAAGTAAACTTTTCAGTCAGATACAACAAAAACGACATTAAAAATTACATTGAAAAGTAATAATTAAAATGTACAAAAATAAAAATATAATTCTACGGAGTTTCTTTTTCTTTCTTTCCTTCTTTCTTTCTTTCTTTCTTTCTTTCTTTCTTTATTTATTTATGTATTATTTTATTTTTTATTCTTTGCGGAGGGGGGAGAGCTGGGCTTAAATAATAAAGGCAAACTTGATACTTCCAGGATGTCTTGGGACGATCAAAGATTGAGGTACCCGAAAATCTTTAGTCCTAGGGCCCGTGTTAGCTCTCCACAGCCCTGCTCCAGTGGCTTATAAGAAACTCTCTGTAGAACGCACTTGTTGCCATTGCTTGCTTGTGTGCAGTTAATGCGACAATAATACCGGACACCTCAGTCGACCTTCACCTCACGAGTTGACCCTTACTGCACACAATTCTTGTCACTCAATGTTGAAGAAGTGTCCTTGAACTTGCCATCCACTGCTGTAAACAAATAAATTGTTAAAAGAGGGTCCTCAAGTTTCTACACAAAGACCTTCGGATGTTAAACGATCCCTACGTGATGTCACCAACCGGACACTACGGTAGGTGGGGGAAAGACGACGCCAATATCAATAATAATAGTTATTTGTTTTCGTCTTGGCCTTCTATGGACCACACTTGACAGTCTTTACTTTATGCTTCGCCTTCTCTACCTTGACTCTCTGCCAGTATCTTCTCATCCTTTCTCAACTTCCCTCTTCTGTTCTTCTGTGTAGGTTCTCTTCTTTGTCACTGGCTCCTCCTCGTCTCCTGGAAACCTCTGTACTCCTTAATTACTCGTTTAATTTCTCCCTATCTGCTATGTCGCAATGATGATGATAATGATTGTGTGGCCTACTGAGAGGCCGAGTGCAGGTCTTTCTAGTTGACGCCCGTGGGCGACCTGTGCGCCGTAATGAGGATGAAGTGATGATGAAGACGTCACATACACCCAGTCCGCGAGGTATTGGAATTAAACCTAGGAGATTAAAATTCCTGATGGCCCGAACGGGAATCGAACCCGGGACACGTCAGGCGAAAGCCTAGCGCGCTAACCATTTAGCCACGGAGCCGGCCTATGTCACAATAATAATAATAATAATAATAATAATAATAATAATCTCTACTTAGTATAAAAATAAGTCCCTGATTCTTGGATGTTACAGGTAAACTCGAGAACCACTGGATGGATTTTGATGCGGTTTTCACCATTCTGTAAAGGATATCTCGAGGATGATTTCTGTAGAAAATAATTTATTTATGATCAAAGGAAGCCGAGCAGTAACGATTTCAGTGAAAAAGTCGAAAAGAAACCTGGCGTCCGAGCGCTTTGTAAGCTTACGCTGGGCAAACCGTTTAAGATATCTATATACTATGAGTGTAAGAATTGTTCAGTATGAAAAGTTCTACACAAAAAGTCCGCGAGAGCATATGTCTAACTTCAATACATCGCCCACTATAAGTGTTCTTCTTCTTCTTAATCGTTTACCCTCCAGGTTGGTGGAACCCACGGACTCAGCGAGGGAACTCACCACTACCGCCTCTACGGGAAGTGTCCTAGAGCTGGGAACATCTAATCGGAGTGGATACAACTGGTGAGGTGTGATTGGCACCTCGCCCTGGCGGCCTCACCTGCAAAGCGAACAGGGGCCTCATGAGGGAAGGTAATGGATGGTCAGGATGGATAGGCAAGGAAGAGGGAAGGAGGCGGCCGTGGTCTTACAGTAGGGACCATCCCGGCATTTGCCCGAAGACGGAGTGGGGAACCATGGAAAAACCACTTCGAGGATGGCTGAGGTGGGAATCGAACCCCCTCTACTCATTTGGGCCACCCGAGGCTGAGTAGACCCCGTTCCAGTCCTCATACCACTTTTCAAATTTCGTGGCAGAGACGGGAATCGAACCCAGGACCTCCGGGGCGGCAGCTAACCATGCTGACCGCTACGCTACGGAGGCGACTATAAGTGTTCTTACGTTTTAATTTCTTCCAACCGTGTCCATTCAACTACTGAGGCGACAGTTTACGAGCTAGCTAAGGGCGAGTCTATAAACCCTGCTACAGTCTAGCTAGTGGGCGAACCTATTGCCCCAGATACAGCCAGCAGCAAACCGTTGAGTCGTGTTGAGTTAAGACTTCTGAGAAGGGTGGTTGTGTTTTGTGTTTCCCGGGAAGTGCAACTCGGGTTTTCTTCATTTCGCCTGTGAAACACAGTCAAGTTAAGATTGGACAGAAGGGGGATTTGAGTTTCATTCACCTCGCCATTCCCTGGAAGTGCAACTCTCATTTCGCCTGTGAACTTTTCTTTCCGCAAAATTCACAGTCAATTTAAGATTGGACGAAAAGGGGATTATATTATATTTAGGGTCCGGATTTAAAAAAAAATGCATATGCGCATATGCATATGCATATTTTGACATATTTTGAGGTTTAGTGCATATTCTAGACGTAACAGCATATTCCGGTATATATGTCTGAATTTAAGGACAATTACAAGAACTACTAAAATAAATCTGTGTTGTGCATCCATAGCTAGTTGCCTATATTATGTGCATCCCTCACTAATTGGTGTTTTCGACTCTCTGTGTAACGGCACTTTACTTTCACAACTGACAATGGCAACAGATAGCTTAGGTATGGGTAGGCAGGCTGGTTGGACTTCCCGGAATTCCTTTCTCTACCACTGTAGATAATATTCTCAGGGGGTTGGGCAATTGGTCAGGACAGAAGTATCTTCAGTTCACTAGTTACGTTCCAGTTTAATGCCCTGCATCTCAAGTGTTAGTTTCTAAAAATGCCTAAGGAAAAGAGCAGGAGAAGAGATTTACTAAATCAGTGGGTGTCGGGCAATAGGGACTATTCAACAGATGGTGTCATCGTGTACTGTCAAGTTTGCTCAAAGGAAGTAAAATGTGAAAAGAAATTTCAGCTTGAACAGCATTCAAAAACAACTGCACATATTAAAGCAAAGGAGGAGAAGAACAGCACACCACAACAACTACTTCTTACGCAGGTAAAGCCAAAGTCCGGTATTCTTAATACATTTTCAAATGATCTTTGTAGGGCTTTCGTATGCAGCAACATTCCATGGAATAATTTAAACAATCCAGTTCTGCGATCATTTCTTGAGAAATATTGTGTAAATCAAAAAATACCAGATGAATCAACTCTTAGGAAAAATTACCTACCTCCGCTATATGAATCTACCCTGGAATTGATCCGTTCTGGTATCGGAAGGAACTATGTCTGGATATCGGTGGATGAGACAACGGATTCATGTGACCGTTACATAGCAAATGTCGTGATTGGTAAATTACATCCAGACGAACCCGGTAAGCCGCATTTTCTTGCTTGTAAAGTACTAGAGAAAACCAACCATAGCACAATAGTAAGATTTGTAAATGATTCTCTGCGACTATTATGGCCATCTGAAATTGAGGATAATTGTTGTAAAGTGCTTGTACTGCTCACAGATGCAGCTTCGTATATGTTGAAAGCAGCAAAGGCCCTCCAAGCATTTTATCCGAAACTCATACACGTAACCTGTTTAGCGCACGGATTACACCGCATTGCAGAAGAAATACACACACAGTTTCCAGCTGTTAACAATTTAATTGGATGTGGGAAGAAGCTATTTCTGAAAGCACCAGCTCGTGTCCAGTTCTACAAAGATTGTCTACCTGAATTTCCTTTGCCACCTGAACCTGTCCTGACTAGGTGGGGGACATGGTTATCAGGAAAATTTTAATGAAGTGAAAGAAGTGGTTACAAAACTTGAAGATGCGCATATTGCGTGTGTCCGTGATGCAAAAGTTGTGTTTGAAACCGCTACTGTTTATCAAGATGTGAATTTCATTCATGTACATTTTTCTAAACTTCCAAAAGCCATTGAGAGCTTAGAATCTTCTGGTACCACCTCCATGAATCACTTGATCTCGTTGAGAATGCTGCATCTTCATTGAATTCCGCTCCAGGCGAAATTGGAGAGAAGATTAAATGCAAGTTAGAAAAGGTGTTGAATTCTAATCCAGGACTGAAGAAGATTAAGTTAATTAGTCAATACTTGAGTGGAACTAGGGTATCCTTGCCAGATGTATGCTCCGAAACTTTGGTGCCCGTCTATAAGTACTGTCCAATCACGTCAGTTGATGTAGAACGATCATTCTCCGCCTATAAACTCATTTTGACGGACAATAGACATAGTTTGTCTCCAGAAAACATTGAAATACTACTAGTTACCTATTGTGATGCTTCTTTTTGCAACAAATGATACTTGTAAATAGGTAAGTGAATAAAATTGCATGTTTTAAGTGCATATTTCATTATTTTCCGTGCATATTGAACCCGCTGAGCTATGGTTCATGTGATATTTTTTTTTATGACAGAGCATTTATGATGGGATGTTGTACTTTTGAACACACCCAGGAAGCCACGTGAAGCTGAGAGATCACGCGATACTTTGAAGTAGCGGTGAATCGCACTTTTGACTTTGGTGTAAACTGCTACTTATTATCTGAGGTCTTATTAATTATTTTTATCTTTCCTACGAGACTCAGAATATTCCATTTCGTCATGCTGCATTATTAAAACATTTTGGAGAATGTTTATTTTTACTTTAGGTAAGGTAATACCCTTGCAGATACGCAAAAAGGAACGTAAGTAGTCGCTCAACGTTTTCGTTTTGACGACCTACTTTCTAGAGACACCCAGTACCGGAGCACTGCGTCTTGAGAATCCGCCTTGTGTAGGCGTGGAATTACATTTGTCCTACGAGACGTAGAAGAATATCCGCTGTTTAGCGTTAAAAGTGATTATAAGGTGCCATCGAGCAAGCAAATACTAATATCCACTGTCGATGAAGTCCAGTGAATTAAATAAGAAGCTTGGGAAATAATTATTGGCAAGTATAGTGTATTGCACAACATTGCTGTGACATCACATATTACCCACGCGTATGTGGAGGGCAGATGCCTAGTGGAAATATACAGGTAATAGTGTTACAATTATCCTGAATAAGTGTGATTATAATTGTATGAGATATTTAAATTGCCAAAGTGGAAATTTCATCTTTGAAACGTCGTATAATTCACGGATGCTGCGTGATACAAAAGTAGCGTCACTAGCACGTGCAGCATTATAATATAGTATTAGCTCACATGCTAATCCACATCTGCAAGATTAAGGCTGTGTCGTATTTTATAATTGAAGCCTAGAATAGTCACGACGGACATTATAATTTTGGAAGTGAGAGGATGAATAATCACGCAACTTATTTCGCTACCCACGTGATTGGACTTTTATTCACCATGGTTGAAGCAGTCACCATGGGCTAATACCATCCCAGTATGGGGGGGGTGACGTTTCTACAGGGACCCGCATGATGGTGGAACTTCCAGAACGATGAACGAGAGGGAAGGAGCCAAAATGCCATTTCCAGGCATATCCACGAAGATGTCGACAGGGACAAATCGAACCCTGGTCTTTGGGGGAGTCCAGATGGGAATCCTGATGAGGAGGATACCGATCCAGAGAGCCAGAGAGGTTTATGTACAACCCTTGTTGTGGAATAGAGAGCTGAGTGAGAGCTCCTCCATTTCGTGAGTTTTTGTCACACCCCTTCTTTGTTCTAGTTTCTGGTGGTATGGTAGTTTTAATGTAGTTTGTGAATCAACCACACTCAGTGTCAGCCATTTTTCTAGGTAGGGATGTAATTAGATTAGTTAGATGTCATTTATTTCAGTTTAGAGTGAGACACCCTTGGGGTCAGACATTTTGGTCAGCCCTGGTGCAGCTTGGTGAACGTCGTGGAACGTCAATGCCTACCTTTTTGCTGAACCTGATCGTAGTCATTTTGAGGCTATTTTGTTCAACCCTACTTGGGGTAATTTTCAAGTCTTTGCTGACTGTAGTTATGGCAATCAGATGCCTTGGTTATTAATTGACTGCATTCTTCGCAGCCATCCTTTGTTATACCCCTGACTGTCGTTAGAACGGTCGTATCATTTAGGTAGTCGACAGTAACTACCAGTTTGTAAATGCATTATATTTCATTTTGAATAAGCTCAGAAGCTATTCTTGGTCATGTTTGAACCTAACAACTAGAAGGAATGTTTCGTTGCCTAGCATCGAACGCGGTTCCCAACGTATCATTAAGCAGATCTAGTGTGTGAATCTGTGCCACATTTATCATATTTTTCTTGTGTCGTGTGAGACACGTTTTTATTTGATGTTCTAGCAACTACTGAGTTGCATTTTTAAAGCAAAGAGCTTCAGTTATTGTAAGTTTACTTTCATTTAGACGTCTTTGGTAGAAAGACGGAATTGTATTACTATACTCAGATTTATAGCGTGCGTTTGATACACGGACTCTGTAGAGATCCGTAACCTTTGGTAAAGTTTTTTATGAACCGGCCAAGTGCAGGTTTTGTATTGATTAAATCGCCGGCCTTGAATAAACTGGTTATGTAACCCAGTGACCTAGAGCACGCCTGCTTTATTGTGAGACAAAACTACTATAGACGAGGACAGAGTACAATTTGTATTCGCTTTTCCTTTCATTGCTATTTTGCTTATGGAAATCAGTTTCCACTCTTGTATTTGATCACTTGTTTTATGGATCGGTTTTTGTTAGTTTAACGCTCTGTTGCGTGTATTGTTGTATGACAGGTACAGTTATGTAAGGTTTTCTATAGGATGGTGAAGTCTATCCTGTTATAGCAGGATGTTATTGTATGCTATGTCCGGGGATGATCACGTTGACCAGATGTTATTGGAAGGTAACTGTTGTACAGGCCTATCCCAGAGTTATTGAACGCGAGCTTAGCGCCGCTGGTAACCCGTGTTATTGTGTGTCCGAGTTGTTATACTCGTTGATTATATTCCGACTGTTGAGTCGAGGCTTTTTGGTGGAGAATGATCTCAGTTGGAGACACTCCGTGCCCAGGCTATTGTCAATGTTATTCGCCATAAACCTACGATAAACCTATAAACCGACATTCTAATAATAAAATGCATAATTGTTGTAAAACAAGCCTAACTAACGATTCTTTCTATCTAACTTTGTTCTTTGCATTCTGGAACTGTTGACATAGCCGTGCAGTTGAAGATAATTTCCTTGTGAGGAAATGACTAGGACAGTTGACATTTTTGTAGCGACCTGAAGCATGTGCGAACCTAGAGTTCGTAGCTTGTGGAGCTCAGGCCATGCGATGTCAGACGTGGTCTCAACTGCGCATTCGTCACCGTAACTATACACATTAGATGACTATGGTTTACAAAGAGTAAACCAAGGTGTAGGCAGGAATTTTTAATAAAACTACTGTGTCTATTTCGTTATTAATTTATGATGTCAAGTGTATTAAACCCTACATGTTACTTTATTGTGTGCTGTTAGCACATAGTTATTAAGCATAATTAAATTGTTTGTTTTTCATGGCTGTACACTTAGCTTTTGGATGTAATTGTTTTCTTTTACGGACGTCATCGCCGTAAATTTTGTTAATTGATAGGACTTAGCTAGTTGAATTAATGTTAAATTTAAATGTCGAAATGGTACCATCCTAACCTAGATTTGTTTTGCTACCCTGTTAAATGTAAATTCAGATATTAGCTTGATCTTGTAACTTGAACTAGGGACTTGCGTCGTACCATATTCCTAGCGTTGCTGTTGTTGCTTTATCATTGTGAGTTAGATCTTTCGCGAGGGTTTTCAGTAACTTCTCAGGTAGGGGACCTGTTCTTTATCTTTGTTTATTTATTAACTTGCGGACTAGCCGATTATAACCCTCCGAACTAGGCTAGGGGCTTGTGAATTTTAATAAATTTTCACGGTGTTTTACATGAGTCTGGATGTTTATTTTCTCAGTCTAGTTTTAAGGTGAACCTTTCCTTAGGCGGTCTATGACCATCGTCACCATGTACCACGATCCCTGTGGACTACGGACTCTCGTGCCGCTTTAGCCTTTATGGAAGGTCACCTGATCCTCACGGTATATTTTTATTTGATTTATGTGTCGTTAGTTGAGTCATCGTGGTTGTTGACATCAACTAAACGGTCTCATAAAATGGCGCACAACGTTGTGGGCTTGACTTGGACGTCATAAAATGGCGCCCAACTCATGTGCCGACGTTAACGTGGTGACCCTCAGTACCATGTTATTTTTTTGAGGATCCTAATGTTGATTAATGGTAAATTGACAGGACTGGGACGAACTTAGAAAGTCGTACTGCAGATCAATTGACCGCATGGCATTCATGTTTGATAGAAGTCCATGGGGTGAGGCTTTAGTGTTGGATAAATGAAGGATAGGATTTTCTTTGATGATGCCTCATCCTAAGTAAATGTAATACTTTGCTTTGCTCACCGTTGTCTTTGTAAATGTAGAAGCACTTAGTTTGCATACTCCAGCTGTACTCGTGATATTTATATAAATGAAGCAAGCTTTATACCACCAAGTAACTAATCATAGCTGTAAGTTCCAGTAGAAATTGATCCCTCACTTTCTCATATATTTCTTATCTATGGATGAGGAAACTATTCGTCGTGTGTTTGGAGAGATGATGGCGGGTGTGAATGCCAATCTTCAACAGATTACTGCTGACTTAGGTCAGAATACTCAGGCTGTAAATACTGTAAGTGGTCATGTGGACCAGGTTAGACAGGAAGTCAACAATGTCAGTGGTCATGTGGACCAGGTTAGACAGGAAGTCAACAATGTAAGACAGGACTTAGAGATTAACACTCAGTCTATAAACAATGTAAGACAGGATTTAGAGATTAACACTCAGTCTATAAACAATGTAAGACAGGACTTAGAAATTAACACCCACTCTGTAAATAATGTTAGGGCTGATTTAACTCAAGTCAGGGCAGACATGGACACATATAGGATCGAAGCGAGAAATGATCTGACGACAGGTTTAGCAGCTGTTAGGGTTGATGTCATACGACACCATCAGGAGGCTAACCAGCGCGTAGATTGCTTAACCGACCAGATGAATAGAGCTAGGGAGGAGGTGCAAAACCGATTGGAGGAGCACACAGCTCAAATTCAGACAACCTTGAATAAAGTCCAGATAGACATGAGAGCAGATCTGGAACATACCAGGGAAGAATTCGGGACTCGACTAGATCACGTCGAGGGATTTATCGGAAATGTGAAGAAGGACATGGCAACCATGAACGTTGGTTTAATCTTGATGAGAGGAGCTGCCAATGCCGTTAATAACAACGTGAAGACTATCGTTGATGGCATGATGGAGATTAAAGAGGAACTTAACACCAACAGGAGAAACATTTCTGAATTGACGGAAACCGTAGCCAGTCTACGTGAGACAGTTGATGTTCATCATGAGGAACACAAAATTGACCTCATGTTATTGAGAGGTGACCTCAACGAACACGAAGCTACCGTCAAGGCTAAGGTAGCCGAGGTTAGAGACGATGTGGGTAAAATCCAAGAAAATATGTCCAGAGTTGAAGGAGATATCGATTCCTTACAAAAGAGATTTGAGGAAGTCGCGGTGACCGAGAGGTTAGACCTCAGTTATAACCTTAGGACGGCCATACGCGAGGTAGACACAAACCTCAAGGGAAAGGTTGACAGGATCGAGCTGCAATTGAACGACTTAGGCAACAAAGTCGCAGCCAGAACCATCCCAGGTCTTGAAGTAATAGAAAGACGCCTGGACAGACTCGAGACGACTCCAAGAGAGAGACACGTACACCCACAGATGGGAGAATCTCAGGAAACGCCTATATCTCAATCAGGAGGAATGATGCCTACCCATTTCCAACCCAGCGCGCCTATGGAATCGCAACCGTCACAATTCACTAATTTAGCGCAAGGTCAGACCTTGAACTTTAACGCTCACCCGTTTCAACCAGCATCTAATCGAATTAGCCATGAGACTAACACTCCTACGCAGAGTTACATGCAAAATACTTTCAGACCCGCGAATACGCAGGGAAATGTCACCATAATTCGTTCAAGAGAGGAGCAACCAGCTCGCTTCTCGGGAACTGGGAGCGGTGTTACTCCAGTGGAATTCCTAGCAAATGTCGAAAGCTACTTACGTGATACTATGGTAACTCCAGAGAGGGAACTAAGAGTTATAGAGCGACTGCTTGAGGGACAAGCCGGTACCTGGTTCAGAGCATTCCGATACTCATTTACAGGCTACCAAGACTTTAAGGAAGCGTTATTAAGAACATATTGGTCGAGCGACATCCAGCAGAGTATCCGAGCTGAGATGTACACTCGAAGGTACAGTTCCAATGCACCTACTCGTTATGCGAATTACTTCGCAATACAGCTCGCGAAGCTCCGTTGTCTTCAGCCTCCGTTGTCCGAACAAGATTTGGTGAACACAATTGTTTGGCAGTACCCTGCGGATGTACAACGTGTGTTAATCGCTGCAGGGGCATCCACTTTCCAGCAGTGTGACCAGATACTGCGAAGGTTGGACGCTAACACAGAACAGTTTCCTACACACCGTCAGCAGAAGGCTGATAGGCGCGAGGATAGACATATGAATCTGACGACTGTTGATAAAGTGAGCCAGACGCCACAACAAACACAAACCACAGAGGATTCTGGGCGACGTGATAACAATTACAGTTATAACAGGAGAGAATGGAATAACACTCCGTATACTCGAAATCAACATGATGACCGGCGAAGTCATTGGGACCGGCGATTCGACCGAAGGACGGACGACAGCCGACGTCATGAAAACAACCGCCGAGGGAATGAAGGAAGAAATCAGCAACACGGACGTATCCGTAGAGACTATCGATATAGTGGGGGTTACGACAGAAATCGAGTCCCTAGATACCAGCCAGACAGGGATTGGAAAGGAAGAGCGCGGGAGAGCCGTGAGTACCTCCAACAATTGAGAGAATTGCAGATCCAAGAAGAGGGAGAACGGAACCCTACTTCGAGGGAAAATAGACATTCGGCGCAGGAGACGGAGCAGAACCAGCCCAGTACTTCTCGCCATGACAGAAAAAAAAACTCCGAAAAATCAATAGATTCTTGTTTGGTTGAGCACCGAGTAACTGCCTCTATATTACTCTGGGAGCCAATCCAAGAATACTTGTTGGACGAACGACGAACGACGAACCACAATTATGAATTAACACGTCTACCCAAGATTGTAGCCACCTTGAATGAAGTCAGTGTAGTCATACTCATCGATACTGGAGCGATGATTAGTGTAATTTCCGCCGATTGCCATGCCAGACTTAGAGCAAACTCTGAGGTGACGGAGTTGCCCATTTCAGCTATAAGAGTCAGAGGTGTCATACCTGACCGCGTTGTAACGTGCAAAATCCAGATTTTGTGTACTGTGAAGATTTCGAGCCACGTGTACTTGCACGAATTTCTCGTAATGAAGGGCCTGCATCATGATGCCATTTTAGGCGCAGACTTCATTAGAAAATATGATGGAATCATTGACATGGGACGGAATACGGTAGAGTTCAAGCCGAACGAACCCATTCAGATGAGCCTAATTGAAGAAGAACCGGAATTCCTATCCGAAGTAGACGTAGTCGAAGCATTAAAGGGCAAGGAAATTGAGGCGACACTAGATGCCGACGAAGAGGCAGAATCGTTATCAGCACCCACACATGAGGATCTTGACGCAATACTGAACGAATACAGAGATATATTCGACACCACACCTGGTGAGATATTAGACTACGAGTATGATCTTGTATTACTGGACGATTCCCCATTCCAGAAAAGGATCTATCCGATTGCCGAGAAACATCTCGAAGAAGCTGCTAAGAAGATCCATGAGATGGAAGCAGCAGGTACAATCAAGAAATCACCGACTCCTTTCTTGAATCCCATAATACCTGTGGTTAAGGTAGATGGAAGCTTGAGACTTTGTCTTGATGCCAGAGCCTTGAATGAACGCCTAGCTCCTGAGCACGACAGACCGCCCAAGATTAGGGACATTCTCAGGAAGTTCAAAGGAAAAAGGATATTTTCATCATTAGACTTGGTTCAGTCTTATTACCATATCAGATTATCTGAGCATACTCAGAAATATACTGGATTCTTGTTTGATCAAACTACTTATGTATTCCAAAAACTACCATTTGGATTGAAAAATGCCGGAGCCGCATTAATCAGAGCACTTGATGCCAAGCTGACTCATGAAGTGAAGCAGAAAGTAATATGTTATGTGGATGACATAATCATAGCTTCGGGAACAGAAGAAGAGCATTTAAAGACATTGTGCCTTGTTTTTGAGAATCTCCGACAGGCAAATTTTAAGGTCAAGTTTGACAAGTGTCGATTTTTTCAGGAAGAAGTGAAATTCGTAGGACACATAATCAATGGAGAAGGATATAGACCGAATCCGGCAAAGATTAGAACTGTTGCTGCAATTCCAACACCAACCCGTGTGAAACACGTGAGACAATTCTTAGGAATTCTCCAATTCTTTGCTGCTCATTGTGAGAAGTATTCCGAAACTGTTGCACCACTGCAAGGATTATTGAAAAAGAACTGCAGGTGGAATTGGAATGATGAATGCGAGATAGCTTTCAGGAGAGCTAAACAGATGCTTGTGGACTCAATTCAGTTAGAATATCCAGATTACTCTCGGAACTTTATTCTAGAAACTGATGCATCTGCCATTGGTATAGGAGCCATTTTACTGCAGGAAGATGATGAGAAGAAACGTCATTACATTGCTTTCTTAAGCCGACGTTTAAGACCACATGAATCTCACTACTTCACGACCGAGATAGAAGCACTTGCAATTGTTTACGCACTTGAATACTGGCAGAAACTTCTGTTAGGTCAGAGGATTATTGTGAGAACCGATCATCATGCGTTGACCTTCATCTTGAGAACAAGACTGGCAAGCGACAGGATCACACGTTGGACGCTGTTTCTCCAACAGTTCGATTTGGAAATAGTTTATCGACCAGGCAGAGAGAATGTGTTGGCCGACATCCTCAGCCGGAATCCTGAAGCTACTGTTAATGCCATAGACATCGAGGGAGAATGCGAGGAACACCTTCGCCGATTTCGTCATTTACCTGAAGGACAGCGACGTGAGGAGGAACTCAGACATATTATCCGTTTCCTAGAACGAAGAATGGATCCACAGGATGATCATTATGCAAGGATTGCTGCTGTTGCAGATGATTATTTGATTTATCATCGTGTCTTATACAAGTTTGTAGACGAGGACCACACTCAACTGCGTGCAGTTATTCCTAGGAGATACCATGAATCTGTTATTCTTATGGTACATTTATCCATTGGACATGGTGGAACAGACAAAACCATTGCAACTATCAAGGAGTCTTTCACATGGAAAGGGTTAGGAGCCACCGTTAGACAGTGTTTACGTGCTTGCGACGCATGCCAGCGGAACAAGTACACGTCACACTTGCTGAAGGAACAACCTAGACCAATACTACCAACTCAACCTAGAGAGTTGTATGCACAGGACCTGTATGGTCCAATACCTAAGGCTCGTCGTGGGAATCGATACATCGTTGTAACGGTGGATGTGTTCACGAAATATACGATGCTTCATCCAATTCAAAAAGCTACTGCACATCAGATTATTCAGAGGATGATACGTCAAGTGATACCGGAGGCAGGAAAGCCACAATTCTTGTTGACTGATCACGGATCACAGTACACCTCAGCAGAATTTGCCAATGCCTTGAATGAGCTTGAAATAGGTCATGTTTTATCATCTATTCGACATCCAGAGAGCAACCCAGCAGAATGCGTGATGTCTATTATTGCAAAATTCTGTCGATTATATTGTCAAGAAGAACACTGGCGATGGACTGAAGTCCTTGTTATTATGGCAAAATGTATTAATTCAACAGTACATGAAAGCACTGGTCAAATACCTATGGTCTTGCATTTGAACCAGATGCCGCTGAGAATATGGGATCGTGTGATTGTAAATCCACCTTGTTTACAACCATCACATGCCAGCAGACTTTTAGCTGCGAGAGAGACTATGGACAGACAAGCTGCCAAGCGCTTGAGAAGAACTAGACGCCAGAGGTTTAGAGAACCACTAGTAGAAGGAGACCTTATCCTTATAAGGAGACCCGGAATTTCTAGTCCTATAGACCGCATATATGGGAAATTTCTATCCTTGTATTATGGCCCTAGTCGTATCCGACAGCCTTTAAACAATGGATGTTATGTGATAGAAGACATTAGGACAGGAGAACGCATTGGAACCTTTAATGCAGCCAATCTAAAAAAATATCACTCTTGAATGAATTACAAAGGAAATAAAAATGTTATCCCAACATTTTATTTGAAACGACAGAGAGGCAGATGAACCCGCTGAGCTATGGTTCATGTGATATTTTTTTTAATGACAGAGCATTTATGATGGGATGTTGTACTTTTGAACACACCCAGGAAGCCACGTGAAGCTGAGAGATCACGCGATACTTTGAAGTAGCGGTGAATCGCACTTTTGACTTTGGTGTAAACTGCTACTTATTATCTGAGGTCTTATTAATTATTTTTATCTTTCCTACGAGACTCAGAATATTCCATTTCGTCATGCTGCATTATTAAAACATTTTGGAGAATGTTTATTTTTACTTTAGGTAAGGTAATACCCTTGCAGATACGCAAAAAGGAACGTAAGTAGTCGCTCAACGTTTTCGTTTTGACGACCTACTTTCTAGAGACACCCAGTACCGGAGCACTGCGTCTTGAGAATCCGCCTTGTGTAGGCGTGGAATTACATTTGTCCTACGAGACGTAGAAGAATATCCGCTGTTTAGCGTTAAAAGTGATTATAAGGTGCCATCGAGCAAGCAAATACTAATATCCACTGTCGATGAAGTCCAGTGAATTAAATAAGAAGCTTGGGAAATAATTATTGGCAAGTATAGTGTATTGCACAACATTGCTGTGACATCACATATTACCCACGCGTATGTGGAGGGCAGATGCCTAGTGGAAATATACAGGTAATAGTGTTACAATTATCCTGAATAAGTGTGATTATAATTGTATGAGATATTTAAATTGCCAAAGTGGAAATTTCATCTTTGAAACGTCGTATAATTCACGGATGCTGCGTGATACAAAAGTAGCGTCACTAGCACGTGCAGCATTATAATATAGTATTAGCTCACATGCTAATCCACATCTGCAAGATTAAGGCTGTGTCGTATTTTATAATTGAAGCCTAGAATAGTCACGACGGACATTATAATTTTGGAAGTGAGAGGATGAATAATCACGCAACTTATTTCGCTACCCACGTGATTGGACTTTTATTCACCATGGTTGAAGCAGTCACCATGGGCTAATACCATCCCAGTATGGGGGGGGGTGACGTTTCTACAGGGACCCGCATGATGGTGGAACTTCCAGAACGATGAACGAGAGGGAAGGAGCCAAAATGCCATTTCCAGGCATATCCACGAAGATGTCGACAGGGACAAATCGAACCCTGGTCTTTGGGGGAGTCCAGATGGGAATCCTGATGAGGAGGATACCGATCCAGAGAGCCAGAGAGGTTTATGTACAACCCTTGTTGTGGAATAGAGAGCTGAGTGAGAGCTCCTCCATTTCGTGAGTTTTTGTCACACCCCTTCTTTGTTCTAGTTTCTGGTGGTATGGTAGTTTTAATGTAGTTTGTGAATCAACCACACTCAGTGTCAGCCATTTTTCTAGGTAGGGATGTAATTAGATTAGTTAGATGTCATTTATTTCAGTTTAGAGTGAGACACCCTTGGGGTCAGACATTTTGGTCAGCCCTGGTGCAGCTTGGTGAACGTCGTGGAACGTCAATGCCTACCTTTTTGCTGAACCTGATCGTAGTCATTTTGAGGCTATTTTGTTCAACCCTACTTGGGGTAATTTTCAAGTCTTTGCTGACTGTAGTTATGGCAATCAGATGCCTTGGTTATTAATTGACTGCATTCTTCGCAGCCATCCTTTGTTATACCCCTGACTGTCGTTAGAACGGTCGTATCATTTAGGTAGTCGACAGTAACTACCAGTTTGTAAATGCATTATATTTCATTTTGAATAAGCTCAGAAGCTATTCTTGGTCATGTTTGAACCTAACAACTAGAAGGAATGTTTCGTTGCCTAGCATCGAACGCGGTTCCCAACGTATCATTAAGCAGATCTAGTGTGTGAATCTGTGCCACATTTATCATATTTTTCTTGTGTCGTGTGAGACACGTTTTTATTTGATGTTCTAGCAACTACTGAGTTGCATTTTTAAAGCAAAGAGCTTCAGTTATTGTAAGTTTACTTTCATTTAGACGTCTTTGGTAGAAAGACGGAATTGTATTACTATACTCAGATTTATAGCGTGCGTTTGATACACGGACTCTGTAGAGATCCGTAACCTTTGGTAAAGTTTTTTATGAACCGGCCAAGTGCAGGTTTTGTATTGATTAAATCGCCGGCCTTGAATAAACTGGTTATGTAACCCAGTGACCTAGAGCACGCCTGCTTTATTGTGAGACAAAACTACTATAGACGAGGACAGAGTACAATTTGTATTCGCTTTTCCTTTCATTGCTATTTTGCTTATGGAAATCAGTTTCCACTCTTGTATTTGATCACTTGTTTTATGGATCGGTTTTTGTTAGTTTAACGCTCTGTTGCGTGTATTGTTGTATGACAGGTACAGTTATGTAAGGTTTTCTATAGGATGGTGAAGTCTACCCTGTTATAGCAGGATGTTATTGTATGCTATGTCCGGGGATGATCACGTTGACCAGATGTTATTGGAAGGTAACTGTTGTACAGGCCTATCCCAGAGTTATTGAACGCGAGCTTAGCGCCGCTGGTAACCCGTGTTATTGTGTGTCCGAGTTGTTATACTCGTTGATTATATTCCGACTGTTGAGTCGAGGCTTTTTGGTGGAGAATGATCTCAGTTGGAGACACTCCGTGCCCAGGCTATTGTCAATGTTATTCGCCATAAACCTACGATAAACCTATAAACCGACATTCTAATAATAAAATGCATAATTGTTGTAAAACAAGCCTAACTAACGATTCTTTCTATCTAACTTTGTTCTTTGCATTCTGGAACTGTTGACATAGCCGTGCAGTTGAAGATAATTTCCTTGTGAGGAAATGACTAGGACAGTTGACATTTTTGTAGCGACCTGAAGCATGTGCGAACCTAGAGTTCGTAGCTTGTGGAGCTCAGGCCATGCGATGTCAGACGTGGTCTCAACTGCGCATTCGTCACCGTAACTATACACATTAGATGACTATGGTTTACAAAGAGTAAACCAAGGTGTAGGCAGGAATTTTTAATAAAACTACTGTGTCTATTTCGTTATTAATTTATGATGTCAAGTGTATTAAACCCTACATGTTACTTTATTGTGTGCTGTTAGCACATAGTTATTAAGCATAATTAAATTGTTTGTTTTTCATGGCTGTACACTTAGCTTTTGGATGTAATTGTTTTCTTTTACGGACGTCATCGCCGTAAATTTTGTTAATTGATAGGACTTAGCTAGTTGAATTAATGTTAAATTTAAATGTCGAAATGGTACCATCCTAACCTAGATTTGTTTTGCTACCCTGTTAAATGTAAATTCAGATATTAGCTTGATCTTGTAACTTGAACTAGGGACTTGCGTCGTACCATATTCCTAGCGTTGCTGTTGTTGCTTTATCATTGTGAGTTAGATCTTTCGCGAGGGTTTTCAGTAACTTCTCAGGTAGGGGACCTGTTCTTTATCTTTGTTTATTTATTAACTTGCGGATTAGCCGATTATAACCCTCCGAACTAGGCTAGGGGCTTGTGAATTTTAATAAATTTTCACGGTGTTTTACATGAGTCTGGGTGTTTATTTTCTCAGTCTAGTTTTAAGGTGAACCTTTCCTTAGGCGGTCTATGACCATCGTCACCATGTACCACGATCCCTGTGGACTACGGACTCTCGTGCCGCTTTAGCCTTTATGGAAGGTCACCTGATCCTCACGGTATATTTTTATTTGATTTATGTGTCGTTAGTTGAGTCATCGTGGTTGTTGACATCAACTAAACGGTCTCAATATATTCTAACTTTTTACTGCATATTTGCATGCATATTTTCAGGTTTTTAGTGCATATAAATCCGGGCCCTAATTATATTAAACTAGCTGAACCCGGCATGCGTCGCAACGCCAATCAAAGAAAGTGTTGGCGTTGTAATTTTGTTTCTTAAAGTGCTTTTGAATACACAATTATTTTTTCATCTTCCGTTAACTGCCTCCAAACTATCTTAAAATGGATTAACTAAATTAGAAACATTCGTGGGAACGTCCACAACAACTCACCAAAGTTTCATTGCAATCGGATGAATGGCATATGAATACATAGGCTACGAAATTTCATTTATACGATTCGTGTGCTGTCACTCATTTGTTGAATCAACTCGTTCGCTATCTACTGTGAAGTGGATTTACTAAGTTAGAAACCTACACGTAAGTGCACACAACAACTCATCAAGGTTTCATCGCAATCGATGAATGGTATACTGTATGACGCATACAGGATTTTGTTGAAACGCTTCAAGCGTCGTCACTCATTTGTTGCATCTACTAGTGCGCTAAGTATCGCAAAATGGATGTACTAAGTCGAAACCCTTCCCTGGCGTGTACACAATAACTCATCAAAGTTTCATCGCAATCGGATGAATTGCATATGAACGCATACGGGATTTTGTTTAAACACTTCGCATGCCGTCACTCATTTGTTGAATCTAATCGTACGCTACCTATTGTAAAATGGATTTACTAATCCTGAAACGTTCCCTAGAGTGTACTCATCGATCCACCAAAGTTTCATCGCAGTCGGATGAATGGTATATGAACGCATACGGGACTTTGTTGAAACGATTCGCGTGCTGTCCTCATTTGTTGAATCTACTCATGCGCTATCTATTGTAAAGTGCATGCACTAAGCCAGAAACCCTTCCTGGAGTGTACACAACAATTCGTCAAAGTTTCATCGAAATCGGATGAATGTTATATGAACGCATACTGGACTTTGTAGAAACGATTCGCGTGCCGTCGCCCATTAGATGAATCTACTCGTGTGCTACCTATTGTAAAATGCATGTACTAAGCCAGAAACCTTCCCTGGAGTGTACACAACATCTTACCCAAGTTTCATAGCTATTGGACGAATGGTATATGAACGCATTCGGGCCTTTGTTGAAAAGCTTCGCAGGTCGTCACTCATTTGTTGAATCTACTCGTGCTCTACCAATATTGTAAAATCGATTAATTAAGTTGAAGACCTTCCCTGGCGTGTACACAACAACAAAACAAAGTTTCATCGCAATCGGATGAATGGCATATAAACGCATACGGGATATTGTTTAAACGATTCGCGTGCCGTCACTCATTTGTTGAAACTACTCATGCGATACCTATTTTAAAACAGATTTACTAAGCCTGAAACCTTCCCTGGTGTGTACTCAACGATTCACCAAAGTTTCATCGCAATCGGATGAATGGTATATGAACGCATGAGGAAATTTTTTGAAACGAATCGCAAGCAATTTTGTTGAAGCTACTCACGCGCTATCTATTGTAAATTGGGTTTACTATGCCTATAACGTTCCCGGAAGTGTGCACAACAGCTCACCAAAATTTGATCGCAATCGGATGAATTGTGTATGAACGCAACGCCATCACTCATTTGTTTAAACTACTCGCGCGCTATCTATTGTAAATTGGATTACTACGCCTATAAATATCCCTGGAGTGTGCACAACTCATCAAAGTTTCATAGCAATCGATGAATGGTATATGAACGCATACAGGATTTTGCTGAAACGCTTCACGCGTCGTTACTCATTTGTTGCATCTACTTGTGCGCAAAATATTAAAAAATGGAGTTGCTACGTCGAAAACCTTCCCTGGTGTGTACACAATAACTCATCAAATTTTCATCGCAATATGATAAAGGGCATATGAACGCATACGGGACTTTATTGAAACGATTCGCGTGCCGTCGCTCATAAGATGAATCTACTCATGCGCTACCTACTTTAAAATGCATGTACTAAGCCAGAACCTTTCCCTGGAGTGTACACAACATCTCACCCAAGTTTCATCGCTATCGGACGAATGGTATATGAACGCATACGGGACGCATAATATTTTTTTCAACCCGAGCCTAGCCACAGTATGTAATTCCGAGCCTCTTATTGGCTGCTATGTCATGCCATTCTCCTGGTTCCGAATCGAGACGGTAGGTAGTAGCAGGGGTCACATCCGATCAAACATGGAGGAAGGTTATCGAATGAGATGTGGATAATATTCGATGTTGAATTGCATTATTAGCGTGAAACAGGCATGAAACGTGCTTTAGTTAAAGTTTAAAACAACCCACGCAGCAAATGAATGCGTTCCAATCAACATTTAAGGTCTAAGTGAAATCATTCGACATTTAACCACATGTATTAAGACCTATGATAATATACGAATACAGATAATTTCAATAAAGTAAGGCATAAAACATGCTGTAAAAAGGAGGGAGGATATAATAAAATAATTCAAAATAAGTAAAAGTTTCTGCCCCCCGGGCAGTCTTGAACCCGGGACACAAAGTCACCAAGTTCGCACGATACCACTCGGGCACATGTGCGCTTGCAATCGATTAAGATTATCCACATCTCACTCGATAACCTTCCTCCATGTTTGATCGGATGTGACCCCTGCTACTACCTACCGTCTCGATTCGGAACCAGGAGAATGGCATGACATAACAGCCAATAAGAGGCTCAGAATTACATACTGTGGCTAGGCTCGGGCTGAAAAAAATATGCATACGGGACGTTGTTGAAACGCTTCGCGCGTCGTCACTTATTTGTTGAATCTACTCATGCGCTACCTATTGTAAAATGGATTTACTAAGCCTGAATCCTTCCCTGGAGAGTACATAATATATCATCCAAGTTTCATCGCTATAGGACGAATGATATATGAACGCATATGGTACTTTGTTGAAACGCTTCGCGCGTCGTCGCTCATTTGTTGTATCTACTCGTGCCACTCCTATCGTAAAGTGGATTTACTAAGCCAGAAACTTTCCATGAAGTGTACACAACATATCACGCAAGTTTCATCGCTATCGGACGAATGGTATATTAACGCATACGGGACGTTGTCGAAACGCTTCACGCGTCTTCGCTCATTTGTTGAATCTATTCGTGCCCTACCTATTGTAAATTGGATTAACTAAGCCAGAAACCTTCCCCTAAGTGTACACAACATCTCACCGAAGTTTCATCGCAATGGGATGAATGATATGAATGCATGTGGGACTTCGTTGAAACGAATCGCGCGCCATTTTGTTGAAGCTACTCGCGCGCCATCTATTGTAAATTGGATCTACTACGCCTATACATTTCTTGGGTGTGTGCACTACAACTCACCAAAATTTGATCGCAATTGGATGAATTGTATATGAACGCATCGCCATCACTCATTTGTTTAAACTACTCGCGCGCTATCTTTAGTGAAATGGATTAACTACCGGTATGCCTATGAACATCCCGAAAGTGTTTTCATCAACTCACCAAAATTTTATCGCTATCGGATGAATGGTATATGAACGCATAAAAGACAAACAGACGGACATTCCTTTTTATATATATTTAAGATTAAGATTTAAGATTAACATTATACTGATTGGCTTATAATCTCTATTTAGTATAAAACAAAGTCCCCGATTCTTGGATGTCACGGATACTCTCGAGAACCACTGAATGGATTTTGATGAGGTTTTTACAGTTCTGTAAAGGATATCTCGAGGAAGGTTTCTGTAGAAAATAATTTATTTATGACCAAAGGAAGTCAAGCACTAACAATTTCAGTGAAAAGGTCCAAAAAAAAGGCGTCCGTGCTCTTATTAAGCTTACGCTGGGCAAACCGTTAAAGATATCTATATACTATGAGTGTAAGAATTGTTCAGCATGAAATGTTCTACAAAAATGCCCGGAAGAGTATATCTCTATCTTCAATACATCGCCTACTATAAGTGTTTTTACGTTTTCATTTCTTCCTACAATCTCCATTCAGTTACTGAGGCGACAGTTTACGAGCTAGCTTTGGGGCGAGTCTATCGCCCCAGTTACAGCTTAGCTAGCGGACGAACTTGTAGTCCCAGATACAGCCAGCAGCAAACTGTCGAGTCGTGTTGAGTTAAAAACTTTAGAGAAGAGTGGTTGTGTTTGGAGTTTCCCTGGAAGTGCAACTCGGCTTTTCTTCATTTCGCCTGTGAACTTTTCGTTCCGCAAAATTCACAGTCAAGTTAAGGGCACATGGCACGTAATCACTTTCATTTTGCAGCTATTTTAGATTAAATTTAAACTTATATAACCAGGCTCCTAGCCATGATATACAAATGCAATTTATACCACATATTTTTAGTGTATTTCTATCTGTTTTAGTACATTTTCAAAGTCCTGTTATAATTTGGTCCTTCATTATCGATATATTTTGAAAATGTGTACAATTAATTTTGTTTTACACATGCTTATTTTTAGGTACCCTTTTCTCAAAAAATAAAACTCCTACATGACCCAAACTTTTTTACAGGATATAGTACAAGAAATGTGATCTATTAAACTAAAAGTTATTTTTAAAGTGGCCAATAATCTACCAAAAAAAGTTTTTGGAGTGAGAAGTGGACGTCTGAACAACCGCATACTAAGAATCATGAAGGACTCCTCACAACAGGAATTTTAGGTCCCCGGGAACGCTGTGATAGCAGAAGTAATAGATATTTATAAACAAAAACTTGCAGCCCTCTCTAAGCGTTTTAAGAGATACCAGAACACTACCGAACGGAAGAAACAGAACAATAACTTCAAGAGAAATGAGAGAAAGTTCTATGACGACCTGAAAAAGATACCTCAAGTTCAGAATGATTCTCCAGAAGGACCCAGTGCGGAGAGTGTTACCGACTACTGGTCATCAATATGGTCTAGGCCGGAAGAACACAACAATGAAGCTCCCTGGTTTAAGGAAATAGAGAATGTTTCCAGACGAATAAATCAAATGGCACGTACAGACGTTGACGTTGAAGAACTACGTCAGGTCATCAGCAGCCTGCAGAATTGGAAAGCACCTGGCATTGACCGGATCCATAACTACTACTATATAAGGCACACGTGTACCCACCGTTTACTGGCTATCCACATACAATGTTTTCTGGAAAATCCTGCTGCATTTCCATTTTTCCTAATCAGAGGGTTAACCTATCTCAAGCCGAAGGACTCTAAAATCACAAACCCATCCAAATATCGCCCCATCACTTGCTTACCAAAATTGTATAAGATCATTACATCCATCATTGCAAAACGAATTCATGCTCATTGTGAGGAAAACGCCATTCTCATAGAGGAAGAAAGGGGTTGCAGAAGGAATTCTAAAGGATGTAAAGAACAGCTCACTATTGATGCCGTGGCATTAGAGCAGGCCTGTCGTAGATCACGAAATCGTTATGCCTGCTTTATTGATTACCAAAAACTTTCGATTCTGTGCCTCATACATGGCTTATACAGAGCTTGGAGCTTTACAAGGTCAATCCTATTATAGTGAACGTCCTGAAGAGCGTAATGGTTGCATGGAACACTGCCCTCCAACCTACAGTGGGTGGCATCTCTCCATTAATACTGATCACCGAGGAATTTTCCAAGGAGACTCGCTAAGCCCACTCGGGCTTTGTCTGGCTTTGAATCCTCTCTCGCAACTTCCGAACAGTAGCAGCTAAGTATTTAGTATTAAGGGTAATCATGGTGAAGTGTACAAGATGAACCATTTTCTTTACATGGATGATATTAAACTACATACATCAACTAAAGTGCACCTACAACACCTCATCTCTATCACTAAGAGCTTTTCCTCAGATATCCATATGCAGTTTGGTTTTGATAAGTGCAGAACAGAGACTGTTATTAGAGGCTCGCACTCTGCACAAGGAATACCTGTTGGAGAGGAACAGAGAAGTATTCAGCCGTTGGAAGAAGGCTCATTGTACAGATACCTTGGGTTCCCCCAGAGTACCCGTCTCAGGCATGGTGATATCAGAAGAACATAACTGAGGAGTATATATCATGACTTCGCAGTTTTCTCTCTTCAAAACGTAACGCTAAGCATATCATTAAGGCAGTTAACACATTTGCAATGCCCGTAGTTACGTACCGTACTCCTTTGGTACGAAGTATCATCAGGTGGACTCATACTGAGCTGCACGATCTGCAAAGAAAACATCGGTGCTTTTATCACGCCATCGTATGCACTATCCGAAATCAGCAACAGAGCGACTGACTCTACCTCGGTCTGAAGGTGGTAGAGGACTGATAGACATCATGATCCTTCGTACAAAACAAGTGACAACTCTGCGTGCATTTTTCCACAACAAAGGAGAAGCACCCTCTCTCCATCGCACTGTATCTTCAGCTGATGATAATTACACACCGCTCCATCTGTCATCTTTAGATTCACCAGTAAATGAAATGAAAACTAGCGAATACAAGATCGGGAATTGGAAACAGATGGCGCTTCATGGGAAGTTTCCACTTGAGTTGGACCACCCTCACATCGACAAGTTAGCGTCGCACGCATGGCTGCACTCGGTCTTCTTTCCGGAAACAGAGGGATTTGTTGTAGCTATCCAAGACCAAGTTGTTGCTACTCGAAGCTATCGGAAATTTATCATCAAAGATCCAGCAACAGAGAGTGAGAAGAGTCGCCGCTGTGGCAAATATAGTGAGACCATTCAACACATTATATCAGATTGTTCCCACCTTGCCAACACTGACTACAAACATCGACACGATCAAGTTGCCAACATTATCCACCAGAAACTGGCCTTGAAGTACAAACTTCTTCGAAGCTCCATCCCCTATTGGAAATACACACCATCCGCAGTACTCGAAAATGCCACACACAAGTTCTACTGTGACAGAGGAGTTGTGACAGATGTTGTAGTCAGTAACAACCAGCCAGATATCATTGTCATCAATAAAGAACACAGGGAGGCATTACTGACAGATATCGTATGTCCCAACACTCAAAACATCCAAACAACAGTTGCTATTAAAATATCTAAGTACCCAGAGCTGGTAATTGAGATAAAGCAGATGTGGAAACTTGAGTCGGTGACTACAATCCAAATAATTGTATCGTGTACTGGTGTTATACCCAAAACTCTCCACAGTAGACTATCAATATTTAATCTGCATCCGGAGATATATATTGAACTACAGAAGGCAGTTCCGTTAAACACCTGCCATATTGTTAGTAAGTTCGTTGGTGACAATACCCTGGTCGAACACTCAGCAAGGCTCGATGATTCAGATGAAAATTTAGCTCATCCTATATATGAAGGAGACTCGTGAAGAGTGCGACCACGAAATGGATGTACAGTAATATGAAGTATCTCAGTACAGATGGTTCCTTGCTGTAGCCGAACCAGGCTGTAACATAATATGTAGCCGGTATTTGCCGTGATAATGATGTCAAACAAAACATAATAATAATGGTATGGATTTTACGTCCCTTTTAACTACTGTGGCTTTTAGAGACACCGGGGTGCCGGAATTTTGCCCTGAAGGAGAGCTTCAACGTGCCAGTAAATCTACTGACACGACTCCCTCTCATTTAAGTACCCTCCAATGTCAACTGGCTGCGCCAGGATTCGATTCCGCTATCTTGGACTCAGCAAGTGAGAACGTTACCTCTGAACCACGCAGCCAATATCACTGGTGTCTCCAAATCTACATATATATCTAAATAAAGTTTTATAAATAATGTTCAAGTTTGGTTTACACGTTTTTTTAATATACAAAAGAAAGCGTTCTTCATTACATATCGAAAGTTGAGCTTTCAATGGAATTGTGATCTCCCACTCACAGCCTGGCATCCAATAAGCAGAAGTATTTAATTTTCAATGTAGACAGTATGGATTAAAATGTCATATCGATTCAAGTACATACCTCGATATGTACTTGCCTAGGTGAATTGTTTAATGTTTGATGCTGTGGCTTGGATTACTGCCATATTACTAAGCTGTACCGTATGAGGTTTCAAACAGTGCGTCGTTACATACGGATGCTGTCAGATATGTTCAAATGCGAAGTTTGGTGGTAAATTGGGAATGTTCATAAATTACTTTTAGTTGTTCAATTTAATTAAAAAGTTGCACTTCACTCTTGTAAGACCATGATGAGACAAATAAAATGGTCACTACTTGGTTAGACGACTGTCTGGGCAAAAATTGCTGCTTGTGTTACAAGCAACGCAGTCTGTGGCGTAAGCCCCAATTTAAGTTTGTGCTTGTATGTAAAGCCTTATTAACAGAATTTAACATGTATGCATCGTATAAACCTTTATTGTCGTCCCTGACGTCATGGACGCCACCATTTTGTGTCTAGAGGAATTTTGTAGTGTAAGGTATCAAGGTATCGCGATCTATACTACTCCCGTACATGGGCGCCCATATGATAGTTTCCAGGGGGGGGGGGGGGCAAGTAAATATTTTCGTTTCATACCTACCTGTCACCCACCTCCCCCTTCCCTACCCCCCCCCCCCCCACACACACACACACACACACACAAAAGTTTCATTTCTTACTTACTTCGTGATATTCATTATTTGACTGCTCTGAAACAATTGGCTACTTTGTGGCCAGTATGGGAGGAATGTTTTCTTTGATTTTTTGTCCGTTAACGTTCGCTTTTCTTCGTGATTCAACGTCGTAATGTTCAGTTCTTAAAAACAGCAAAAAACTAGGGGTATCGACAAAAATAAAAATCAAGTACCGTAGTTCATTAAAATGGTATCGTTAATCCAGTTCGCCAACTTTCTAAATAACTGGACATATTTTCACATGATCCCAAATCACTAAGTTAAACTGTGGAAATATCCCAACATCTGAATCAGACAATTATTTAAATAGCACTGTTTCCAAATACAGTGGGCTACGGTATCTAGTTTGTACTGGCCATTACAGCAGATCATCACGTCTTTCCTCTTCTAAACAACCAATCGGAAATACTTCGCATTGCTCTTATTAGAATCATGAAACACTTGTAGCCTACGAACTGATAAACTCGAGTCTATGGTTTTAGTAAAAATTAGTTTTGTCAATAAAAATATTTCGCCTGATTATTAATAACCACTAAGTAAAATGGATAAAAACCACTATAACACTTACTTCTTACTACCATTATTCGCATTCTCGACTGAAACAAGAGGAATGGTGATACAGGAATGGTGATACGAACGTAAACAAACCACTTCTTTCAATGTGTAATTGAGCCTTATGCTCAAGCTTTTCTCTGTTTATGAAAATAATAGACGATAAAATAAAACTAACAGATATCGTACAATTCCGTAGAGTTTTATAAAATTAACAAGTGATATATTTCGCCGTATTATTGTACCTGTGACGTAAATAATATACTGTCTAACCAATCTAATACAAATACTTTTTGAGTTTTTTAAATTTATGTGTGTTAAGGCTACCCTTAAAGAGGGGAAAATTAACCTTTTATATTCAATAACTGGCATTGTTGTAAATGTAAACAGGTTTAAACCTCACCCCTTGTACTTGACTCTGAGTGAAATTCCGGGTTATGTAATAACTAGGGATAGGAAAAATTCGCGATCGCGAATTTCGCGAATTTTTAAAAGAAGTCATACACAGGTGATAATGTGTTATAATAACCCTAAAAATGGCAAAAATAAATGTCTTTGAGCTCGCGAATTTTCGCGAATTTCGCATAAAACGCGAATTTTCGTGAATTTCGCATGAAAACGCGAATTTTAGCTTTTTTCGTTTTTTTTCCTTTATAGTGCTCTTCCGATAATTCGCGGCAATTAATGCACAAATTTCCGCGATGTTTTGAAAGCCACGAATTATCTGCAATAATGTTTTTAAGCCAGGCAAAAAGAAAACTATTGGTTAAAATATTGAAATGTATTTTAAGAACACGCAGAAAAAAATAATTATAATACTTAATGTTCGACCCTGACTAATATGTGTCAGAAAACGGTACTATAATGAGGCTCATTATAACACTATTTTGCATTATGAAACAGTTTCTCCCACCAATCAGAGCTCAAGAAACAGTTGTTTGACCAATTAGATAATTAGATGCACTGAGTTCCACGGCCTTCTAATTTAAATGTCGCTGCCTGGCCTAGTGTCATAGTAGGGTAATCGAGGAGGCCATGGTCAAATACAAGGCATTCTCTGCATCTCATGCAGTCTGTTCAGTACTTAAAACTGGTGAAATCTCTACAGATATTTATGAATATTTATGTTCGAACATGAAATAGTTATAATAATTATCGTCGAACATAAACAGTCGAATGCAACTCGCCTATAATGGTAATTAAGACATTCGTATGGAAATTATAAGACTCGCATACGCTCGTTTTATAAACTTACTCGTGTCTTAATTATTGCCATTATAGGCTCGTTGCATAATGTACTATTACAACATAGTATTGTAAGACACACTACGAAGATTAGGCCTACACCAATATTAAAAACTAAGAGAAATGACTGTAATCACTTTTTGTTTCTTAGATAGTTTATTTTTTCTAGTTTAAGGTTGTACAATTCTGAAGAAAACAATATATGAGAACGAAAATTCATCTCGATTTTCTATATAAGAGATAAGTGTGACTATAGACACACTAGCTTGATTGTGGGAACTTGCGGGATTTCCGTTGCATCACTCCTTCACTTGACATGCACTGGATCTCAGTTTACCTCACCGACAGTCAATTTCCGTACAATATCCTCAGCGCTTTCATGTCTGTAACCATGATCGTCTTTATCGAAGTCTAACTACTGAATGTCACTTTCTTCTGCATCTTGGCATTCATCCAGGTTTTGCCCTAATGTCATCGTAGTGAGACCACCTTGCCGATTTAAAATATCGTCGTCACAGAAGCTGACAAAGGCTTGTTTTTGTGCGAGTGTAGTAGCGGTAATTTTCTCTCATGACTTGACTGCATGGAGAGCATCCAATAAACACGGAATGATCGAAAACTTAATGGAAGATAACGGACCTCGCTTTCTGCAAACAGCGATCTTTCAATCTCATCCTGGTAAGTTACTAACTTATTGAGGTTTTATGGACCAGAACAGCAAGGTCACCTCCCCCTTCATCCTAGTAACTACTCGACGCGTGGCGTCATATAGTGCGCCTTTCAGACATGAATATCTAGAGGGCAAGTATCCATATCCAAATGTGCCACTGTTTCCTGAACCAGTCTTAACCAGGTGGTCTTCTTGGTTTCATTCTGTAGTGTACCTGTCAGAGTACTTGAAAGATATCGTGCAATTTATGAATGAAGTAGTAGGGACTGATAACTCTGGTGTTGATTTCCCGAACAATGTTTCACATGACGAAATACTTGAGATTCAAAGAATTTGGCACAGACATCACTAAACTCATCCCAGTCTTATCAGACTGTTCACCTTCTAGATGGACATCTACGGAGAATTCAGCAAGCCCTTAAACTTGCTGTTTCCGGAAATAACGGTACCAACATTAAGGAGCTGTTGGAGGGTTGTGGAAATGAGTTAAAAGGAGAGAAAATACATCCAGTTTTAGTAAACGCTGGGTCCCATGCTCTTAGAATATTAATCAGCCTGAGATACGTTGACCCTGGCAACACGATTTACAAATGTGTGCGTTTGATCCAGCAGAAATAGTGCCAATGAACATCAATGAGGACCTTGCAAAGAAAATTAAGAAGTTGTCATTCTGTGGAACACTGGAAAAAAGTGAGGTCATTAGAGGATACAACGAACTGCAAACTTTAATCAAGAGGCAGATGCACGACAGGACCAAGACAGATATTGTTTGAGTTTTGCAAGGAATGACATTTGTATTTCCAAAGTTCTCAGAATCTGTGCTGAAAACCATTTTGATACCCTGTTCAAACGCTAACTGTGAACTTGTTTTTCAGCTTACACTAGCACGTTAAGTGATACAAGCGGGGCGTGGTGGCTCAGCGGTCTAGCTGTATGCCTTTCACCAAGGCGGTCCGGGTTCGATTCCCGGTCAATGCATGTGAGATTTTCGAAGTGAAATGCCATGTCCTGTGGTTCGGATTCCACGTAAAAAGGAGGTCCCGTGGCTCATGATCTCAAGATTAACGGTCACGTTAAACTACAAGCTTCCTTTTTAAGTGATACATGTTACCGTTTGTCACAAGAGAATTTGGATCTCTTCACTGAAGTATACTTTGAAGGATGACTGAAATGCGTTATGTTATCCATGATATTTAAAAAATACTGCCTAAAATTTAACATTTTGAAAGTACCGAAAAGTTCACTTGAAAACACCGAATTTGCCACTTTAAAATACCGCTTTCTTCACTCTGAAATCACCGAAAAATTCCTATCCCTAGTAATAACGTGTCATTAGGCGAGTGTTTATAAGTAATGTTATTTCAGAGTACCGATAGCGTAGTTTTGAGATGAGTGCCCCGGAACATGAAACATGATACATACGTGGTATTTCCCTGAAGGTAGTGTTGAAAATATCGTAGGCCTACTAAGGATGGCTGCTGTCAGCGTCGGCAATCAAATTTCGAATATTTAGGTAACCAGTCGTCATCGTGGAGCTTAAATTGAGGTACTCGGGTTTAA
This sequence comes from Meconema thalassinum, assembly GCA_946902985.2. Lineage (NCBI taxonomy): Eukaryota > Metazoa > Arthropoda > Insecta > Orthoptera > Tettigoniidae > Meconema > Meconema thalassinum. The sequence continues at coordinate 350,151,043 of OX336390.1, forward strand.
AGATCAAATTACTACATTCTGTCCTTTCTTAAAATGCATGCCACGATGGATTTAAGTTGCTGCCCCCGACTTGGAATATGCAGATTTATTAAAGTTGTAACCTTCCCCGGTCACAAGGGATCGAACCCTTACTTTCGGGACGTACGATTTTTATAATCGTCCACATATGTTTATTTGATGCCTTCTTATGTTTTATAATTATGTAATGAAGTGTATAATATCATGTGATTTATTTCCGATTAATTTGTTTAGGTTTTAAGGGATTGTAATTGGCAGGATCTGAGTCTAGTTATATGTGAATATTTTAACATTGGAATAATCTTCAGTCAGAGAGACTGGAATTGTGTGCAAGAACCAGGAAGTAGGCTTGTTGTCGCCTGGGTTTTTCTCTCGCAAGCTCAAGTGCATGATGACTCATACAGGTAGGAGGCCTGGCAACCCTGTGCTAGGGGTGTGTCTAGGGTATTTTGAAGACCAAGAAGGCACTCCTTATATGGTAATGTTTTGTTTTGATTGGCTGGACCCGTGAGGGAAGTCAGGTAGGCCAGTGATTTGTGGAGGGACTTGACGAAGCTGTGAAGGCGACTCATTCTTAGGACTCCGCGGGGAGTAGTACTCATTCTTTGGACCGCGTGTAGGGCGGTGTACTCATCCTTTGGACTCCGTGTGGAGTGGTTCGTATTCTTGGTAAGACTCCGTGAGGGAGTGGAACTTGTATTTTGGATTTGTGTGTTTTTGGTGGAGAAGGAAGGTATTTTAGACGATCACAAGTTGGTGTTCGATGTGCAATTACTGAGTTGCTGGCTATACATTCTCAAGGGAATTATGAGCCTAGTTTCAAACAAATAGTCTAGATTATTTGTCTCGAATCGCATGAAGTATTGTAAACTAACGTCTGTATACCGAAATTCTGAGACCATAGCGGTTAATTGTTATACGACAAATACTAGTAAAATATGCTATGCATTAGTCAACTCAGGAGCGAACTAGATGCGATAATCCAACACACGGATGTAAAGCATCTTTGTAAAATCAGATCCACGGAACTAGATAAATCGTTGGCTGCTGAGCATCAAAGTAATAATGTACTTAATATTCATAGTTGAGAGGCTTGCGTGTGAAATATGTAGTAATTGTGCTGCGAGTAAGTAGGAGTGATTCTCTGGGAGCAACTAATCCCCGAATCAGTCGAGTTAAGTCGTCACAGCTGAAGCCAACGCCTGTACGTACCAGTCACCATTATTTCCGAGGGTCATCAATATCTCATAAGTGCGCCTGTGTGAATATGATAGTGAGTTTTAGATAGTCTGTACGACGATGATCCTGCGAAGTGTATTTCATGTCTGGTATCAGAATATATTGTAAATTTTACCAAATCGAAAGTGCTTTTATGTATGAGGTAACCAGTGTAGTTAAGAGTGAATGTTTATTGCTGTTGCTCATACCGTACAGGTGTTTAACCCTCACGCAACCCGTGAAGCCGATCAGTTACAAAGTTTCCATAACATATGAAGCTGTTTCTTCGCCTGAGTGTGTATTTAACTATGAGTGGCATACACTATAAATATGCGTTTGCTAAAATTACAAATTTAAAAAAATAATACAAAGAAAGTACATTAAATTTTAACAGATATCATACACAACCAATGTGCAAAAACAATTATTTAAATACCGGTAACAAGTTTGGAATTTCCTCATTGGTACAATTTCACATTCAAGTCAGATCGACAGCAAGAACACCAAGGTGACTAAGACGATCCATTTATTTATGTCTTTAAATAATCAAAAATGCCAAAGTATATTCTCTTGTGGAGGGCTTAAACTTAATCAACTTGACGTTTAATGACCAAGCAGTTTTGTAGAGTTTTCCAGAAATTTTTCCGTCCCTAAAACCTGCCGCCTTGGCAGTTGCAAGTTTGTACCCCCGTCAATACGGGTCTGAATACAGTAAATTATCCAATATTGTAAGCACGACCTTACAGGTCCAGTGTTTTACTAGTCAGCATAGAAAAGCTTATTTTAGGGGTTAAGAAACGCTAGCGATGTTGCAATGTCTACAAATATCTCCAGAACGTGCTTTTCATATCGACACTGCCGAAGTGAGGTGGCAAAATTAGTAGCCACTCAAGATAGTCATGGGAAAACATACGGTATTTAACACTAGGCATAACCGTATTGAAATTTGGAGCTTACCTAGATGTTAGGGCCCTTTAAACATCAATTATCATCATCATCCATTGGTGACAGAGTGCATGGCATCATTAGAACCACATTTGTATTTAAAAATTGTAAATACGTCAGCAACATTACAGAATTTTGTTGTTGTAACAGTTGTCAGTTGACTATTTGTAACTTCCATTTAAGAAATAAACTGGTGTGAAAATGAACAATCTTATTTCAACATTCTCGGAAATCCAGTCCCCCTAAGGGCGTCCACGATACTAACCCATGCATGAGTACCAAATGGCCGAACAGACCCACTTAAAGCTTGAATATTCTAAGAACAATTCTTAGTGAGCACCCACAAACTGAGAGTAATCAACATGCAAAATTTCAGTTTCATAGCCCTTGTGGTTACAAAGATACGATGATTAACGAGTGAGTACCTCCTTTTTGGATTATATGTAATAAGATAAGATTGCATTACTTACCTATAAATGAAATATAAATCCATTCGTAGACGAAGCACACAAAATTAATAAATAATACTGTCAGCACACAGACACAGTCTAGGCGGCCGTTCATAGTGAACACAATACACACGAATGGATTGTAGGCTACGCGCATATAAATTACAATATTCCTTTGTAATATTACTCAAGTGTCTAATTTAAAGTGAAAGCACACCAGAACTATTGCATAACTGACATAATATGTAGGATGATTTTAACCGACCGGTGGGTGCTACTGATCTTATATCATCTTCGTCAACATAGTCGTCAACTACCTTTCAGTAGTTACGTCTTTCCACATGACATTCAAGTCCATATCGGCCAGTTTGTCAATAACCCTCCTACACATTTGCTGTTGTTGCAAAAGTGATATGCGAGGCAGATTGCGCCTGATCGAGCACCTTTACGTAATAGACTATGTAGAGGACGAATGAGTGTTTCACTAATTGAAGCAAACCTATTTTTCAGCAAATATTGTAATATTTAAAAATTCAGATTTCTGACGTGTGCCAGACAGGCTTAATGCACCCACTGCCACTATACAGTATTTAATGTTTGCCTGTCGGAATGTTAAATATCTAAAGTATTTATATTTAGTACAAATTAATTAGAATACTGTAAGCACTTTTGCCAAAAAAAAAGTTTTTCTCAGTCTTATTTTCATATCATTTTATTTTTCAAGGATCCAGGGGGGGGCATGGCCCCCCGTGCCCCCCGTATGGGCGCCCATGCTCCCGTAGTATATGCTTCTTACTCGCTCGTCCTGCAATTAACTTTGTCCTTTTTAACCGCGCTGTGTTGCCTATTTTCCAATAATACAAAGTGATAAGTTTAATACAATGATTTCCGCTCTTGCTGATTATGTAAAATAAAAAATCATGAATAAATTACACAAGGCCTAATTTTCACAATTACCTTATTTTAGCGAGAACTATATTTCTTCGGATAAAAAAATATGCAAGAATTCTAAAACCAATGTTCAAAACATATTAAGAATTTACTTTTGGAATGCCTGACGTTGATAGAAGAAACTATCTTTCCATGGACAGTAAATGTTAGTTAAGAAAAAGAAAAAAGCTATAGTACTTGGAAAAATAGTACATTATGCAACGAGCCTATAATGGCAATAATTAAGATACGAGTTTGTTTATAAAACGAGCGTAGTGAGTTTTATAATTTCCATACGAGTGTCTTAATTACCATTATAGGCGAGTTGCATACGACTGTTTATGTTCGACGATAATTATAACTTTATTATACTTTGTTTTAACATAAATATTCATAAATATCTGTGGGATTCAGTAACTTCAGTTAATGAACAGAGCGCACTTGGTGGTTTGCCGACTGAACAGAGCGCATGCGAGGGTCAAAGAATTTCTAAAACAAATACTATTTACTTTGCTTACAGCCTGCGTGATGTCTAGTGCCGATCAGAACTAGCATTCACTAATATTGTCACTGAAGTCGTTTGAAAGCAATGCGCTGTGTAGAAATTGGAGTTAGGGATATTAAGGTACAGTGCTATTTCTTGTCTCATATTCGCCAGTTTATTTACGCGAACATATGGGACGGTGCCCTCTCCATGTCGGTAATTTATGTAGAAGAATGCTGTGTTGCTAACTTCTGGACGTAGATTCATAAATTTCTTGCATATGTCATAGTATTTTCTTGTTACCGTAAGTGTTCGTGCTGATTTTGTCTTTGTGTTTGGGATTGTAACTACAATGGTTGATCCGACATCCAATTTGAACTTTCAAATCATGTAATTCATGCCCGACATGTTGGATTTTGAGCGCATGCGCGAAGCAATCCTTACCTAATTGGTCAATGAATGAGCTCTGATTGGCTGGAGAAACTGTTTCATAATGAAGAATAGTAATATAATGACCCTCATTATGATATTGTTTTCTGACATATAATATTTACATTTCGCCGTCGTCGAACATAAAGTAATATTATAACTTACGGTATCCTAGATATTATCTCACTAAAAGGATTGCAGACTGTTCGGAACACATATTATGGAAACTACATAACGGAATGGCATAAAGAAGTACGGTATTCATTAGAAGCGTCAGGACACATGGCGTTCCGCACAACCATTAATTCAACAAGTAGGCTATTAAAGAAACTAACATAAACAATGCAAGTTAGCGACGATACGTTAATAGAGCCACTGTGCTTCTCTGGAGCGCTGGGTACCACCTGACGGATGAAAATGGAACTTCGTTGACTTGCATTGTTTATGTCAAATTCTTGGAAGACGACGCACTCCATCTGCAGCACCATTTCTGAATATCTATCTTACTGATCGATCTAGAGCTATCTGGATGTCAACTCTTGATTGAAATCGAAGGCCTCGTAGTGGTTCTTTGATCTTCGAGAATATAAGTCGTAATCACGAGCTCATGTCATGTGAATTTGGGGCATGTTCGAGTACTTCCCAGTTCCACCTTGTAAACAAATTCCTCACTGTTGCGGCTACATGGCAACGAGCATTGTCATGTAACACAATATGACTCCCAATGGCCTTAGGTCGCTTGCGACGCCATGATGTTCCAAGTAATGCAAGTAGTAGTCTGAATTTTACATTTTTACCACGAGGTACAGTATGTACCAAGATTATGCCTTAATATTCATAACACACAATAATAATCAGTTTCAAAGGATCCTGCAATGCTCGACATCTTTCTGGGCGTGGTGATTCTGTATGTCGCCATTCGCTTGATTGCCGTTTCAGCTCAGGTGTGCCGTACCCATGCCTCATCCATTGTGATAACATGACAAAGAAAGGCCTCACATTCATGTTCATATCGCTCCAAATGCATTCTTGCTGTCTCCATTCGCTGCCACTTTCCAATTTCGGTTAGAGTGTGCGGAAACCAGTGGGCACATACATTCCACATCTTTCTTCTTAAAATGTAATGGACAGACGATGCTGCAATACCATGTTCCTTGGAAATCTCCACATATAGTCCAGTAATTTTAGGGTTTAAGGTGGGAATAATTAATGTAAAGCTAATTTTTTGCACAGTGGTCCTACTTGATGTGCTTAGCGAAATATCAAAATTCTCCAACTTTCCTATGTTGGCTTCCTTAAATTTCAGGCCCCGGAACTCGTGGAGTCCTGGAAAAGTAAATGTTCTCACTGGAATTGGCATTTAATGCGAACGGTTGTACCAACATCGACCGGAGATGTCCCAAATTAAAGAAGAAGGATAGAGCTACATTCTGAAGTAGTTTGAAGGCATATCCTATAACATCCAGCGTCGCCAGAAGTGCCCAACGGCGGGAAATTTTAAAAAGAGTTCGCATTTCGTCTCTATGTTTATGTTAGTGTTGTGGCGGGTGGTTTAATATGGCAGATATCAGAAAAGTGCTTTAATTAAACCTTTTAGGGAATACATTTATCTTTTCAATGGTGTATTTATTGTTTCTGTACGACCAATAGGGACTGAACCACGAGCGTTTAAGTGGTAGCATGCGCATCGTTTCTGCATGGCCCGCAAGACCGTATTTTAATATCTGTCCGCGCGCAACGGTTATTATGTGATGCCATTATTCTGTGATAGGATTTTCATTTAATAACCCGTTAAAAGTACTAACTAAGAAATATACTGGGATTGCACGTTGTCGGTGCGTTTATATGAAAGTATTACTATTGTACATTGAACAAACGTTACTTGCCTACCGTATAGTCAGGATCAGCTTCGTCATCCACAAATGCATCGCCAAAACTGTATAGGCAGACATATTGACGAATAGATAATTACGTACCTACCATCCGTATGTACTGAACCCAAAGTGCAGAAGTAAGAATAATCCTTGAAAAGTTCCTCCATAGAAAGAACCACAGAGTGTAGCATTACTACTCTCAAAGATGCAGATAGTTTTTGTGCTATCCTTGAATGACTAGAATGTGGTTTTCAATTCACTCTTACAATTATCTACTTTTCTGGATACTTTCAAATGAAGAGTGATGAGTGCACGTAGAGTCAGGAAGTGAGTTCTCAATGACCTTGCATATGCATGAGCAGAAATCATGTGTGGCACGGAGTTTTTCATGTATACTAATGACCACAGTTCCTCCAGGCTGCTTCCAGACATGACGTAGCCAATACAACATAGAAAGGACTCTCAAACCAAGAGTTTGAGGCTTTTTGAACCACTGTAACTGATCAATATTTGTTAGATCAATTACAAAACTTTCCTGGCTGTTAATTTAATTGAATTGCATAGTGCGATTATTCTACCACATTTAAAATTATTAGAATTGTATTGTTAGGTAAAGAGTGGGGGATGAAGTAACTTAAGTGTTTAGCAAGTTGTATATCACATTCAGTTACGGTATAGTTAAGTTGTTGTCTTCTTTATTTCTCTCACGGCGATATACCTGGAACTTTTGAGCCTATATAGTGTGCCCATTTCAACAATGAAATATGCAAATCACAGTTTTCCAGCAATGCTCAATCGGGAGTATCAGGGTTCATGGTTTGTTCTCCCACTCTGTGACTTACACACTTTAGATTAAACATAGGATACACTTCCAAAAAGAAAAAATCCTACTATCAAAACATTTAACTATCCAAAATATGGCGCTACAAAAATTAAACAAATGAAAATACTGACACTACACTTCACACTTGTCCAAAGCTGAAAAAGGAATTCAAATTAAATAATCACAAAATAATAATTACTGGTTTTCCAAAAACCAACAAAAACTCCAACTAAGTTTTACTCCCATATGGTGTCAATTCTAATTATTTAAAAACGAGCTCCAAATGGCTCGGTAAAGTTTACATGCATTGTGTTAACAATTAAACACACATCATTTAATATTTACATGAGTATATCTGGCTTTAATCATAATATCAAAGTATGGCTAATCATTAATTAATTTTGGGCTCTCACAAGACTCATCTGTTACCATCTCTCTTTCTCAAGCTACCAACTCACTACCGTGATTGGAAAAATTTGCGTATCCCTGAGTTATAGAAAACTACTGAACAAGTCAACTTAAGATTACTCCCAGAATCTTATTGCTTTCATAAGAACTCGTGAATCACTGAATCATTTAATAATAACGTTAGGGATTTATCATTTTGTCTTCAAAGACAATTATATCTTAAGGAAGCAACGATCTGAACTCTGCAAGCAATAATAATGAATGTAAAGTGACCTCAGTTCGAATACTGGGTCGTTAAAACAATCTTAAACACTTCCGTGTACTGTGAATCAGACAGCCCGTTCCTAACCTACCTCACTAAAAGAGTGTAAGGGTCTGTCTCAACTACTTGGCTGATTTATTGCTGTGGAGGGAGGGGAACTCTACAGTCTTGCTTCCGCAGGGGACTGGCTATTCAGCTTTTAAACACAGCTGCTTCAAATGCATTTCTCTGAATGACAAGGCTCACGATACAAATTAACCACAAGACAATATTAGGTTCTACTGACCTATTCTTTCAGCTTCGGTAAAGTATAATTATGAAGTGTCCTCATTAGCGGGTAAGAAAATTCAATAAAACAACCAATATTGAAGGGGCTTCAACACGGACGACTCTGAGTTCGATCCTTTAAAATGCCTCGGGAGCAGTATCCCAACTTTGAGGACTTCAACATTTGCGACATTAGGAAGGCCTAGCCCATAACCAGCGCTCATAATACAACATAAATTGGACCCTTTTCACAATTCAACATAACTCATTACCGCACTAACTGTCCCTCACAATTACTTTTACCGAGCATTTCAACGCATTCCTAGCGTGACAAATTATTTCAACTGCGCGACATGGCGCTCATACATAAAATAGCCAAGTTGCCTTTCAAAGAACGAAATAAATTCAAATCAAAGTTTGATCTACGTCTCAAAATATATATACTCAGCCTCAGCCACCATCAACAATAATCATTATACCATAAAGAACATATTGATCCACAACAATTAATAATTCATCTAAAGGGGCTCTTGAAGCTACCGCTTCTCAATATAAAATTCATAACATAATTAATTTATTTAATTATTATTTTTATTATTACGCTTGCTTTACCATAGTTATATCATTTACCATTATACTGATATTCCACTGAATATTTACCACAAAGGGATTCATTAATACTTCACATATTTCTTATATTTCAATCAAATTAATCGTTCAGATCGCGCAATCTCTATTTCACATGTTTTCAAACATCCCTACTTCCACTCCTGAGGATTATACGCAAATCTTCCCAAAACACATAATAATGAAATTAGTACTCACATGATTGTACGGTCAGAGACCGATTTCTCCACCGATGGAACATTTTCACCCACCAATTTCTTCTTAAGCCATATTCATGGTTATATCTACACTCGATAACACTTTCCTAACAGCACATAAAATATATACCCTAATCACTTTGAATATAAAGAATACCATTTTGGATTCGTTTTCACTTAAACACAAATACAATTTCACTAAAAATATATTACACTCAAAAATTTCACTATATTTAAATTACATAAAATTTTTATCACTCTGGCGTTAATTATTTGCCTTAACACACGTGATTTTTTTATTCTTTCCCGTTTCCAAGGGTTGCACTATATGCACGTCGGCTTCCTACTCTGATGAGATGATTGAACGTCTCGATCGAATTAACCTCAATGGAACGGCTGATCTTCTAATTCTGGGTTTGACTATCGGCTTCTTTAATTTTTACTGCACGATATCGTATCTTGCTAGACGCTAACTTGTTCGTCTAATAAAAGTCTGTCACTGATGTATTACTTTTATGATCGCTCGAACTTGTATAACGGCGACCTAGTAATTTCCTTGTCTAATACTCCACACGTGGATTTTACTTTCTGTTACTTCGATTCTTGACTTATTGGAGTACTCCCCAATGTCTGACTGTTCATTTGTCTACACCTAGACAAAGCCTGGAACCTCGATTCCTAAATTCTATCGTACTTCGCTCTAGTCCCCTCAGTTCAGGAACACTATGCGTTATTATTGCGTTCTACCCTGATCTGGTTACTTAACGTAGATAGAACTGTATATTTCACTGTCCTTGGGTACTTCGAAATCTTATGATGCGTCGGTTCTTTAACTGAAACTATATAAACTCGAGTACCTATCGCCGGTAATTTCTTAAGTCCACAGTCTAAACTTTGACTGTACTGGTGAACTTTATAAAATCCGAAGCTTGATGATCTTATTCCCTATAACAGGATTCTGATGTGTCTTCACACGGCGATACTAATGACGATACTGTACAGCAACTCCCATACGGGGTGCTCGTCTGCGATACAGAGTAACACGACCTCTCACGGTCTGGTAAATACTGCATGCTCTTCCTGACACGTCCAGGGTTTATATTCAAATCTGCCGCAAAAATATCAAATCCGCTTCTTCTCCAGCACTAACTTCTGAAATAATTGTCGTATAATTTTGAAAAATATGTCTCCTTAAAGCTCTTGTTTTAAACGTGAAAGGGTTTCTTTGATCATGAAAATCGATCACACAATTCCAAGATATTAAATAATTTGGCTCCTCAGATGTGTGGGTAGTGTGGTTTATTTTTCCATCTCTCCCATCTTTGGGCTCGGGGAATAACTAACGACGTAATGCCGCGTATGCAATTCTTTCCTGTGCAATTATTATAAACCTTTTCCAAACACAAAAATCTCTTTTCCAAGATGATCAACAATGATGTGTTCATTTCATTAATTAAATGCTTGCAAATGGCTTAATTTTAATTATTTCTCTTCTTGCGTCATTGCAATGCTGCCATTTTATAGCTGAGTAAGATCTTTTTCCGAAACTCAATCTCACTCACTCGCCGTGGAAAGTTTCCAACTCTATCGATGCGTCAAGCGTGATCTCATGCCCGCATGACTAGTGGTCACCCGCTCTTGCATCACATTATAACAGCCTAACTTCTTAAAATCTTTCCAATTCATTCTACAGACTGCATTATTTCCTCTCTTCTTTTGCATATAAAACATGGATTCGACGCTTGAACCAATTGCACATGGGTTCAATAGAGCATATCTGACGGATATACCTCAACCATGTGCTATTCCTAGCATATTTACATCGACGCATGCAAGCTACGAGTTTCCCATGTGATATTGTATCTTTCTGCAAATCTTGTGATGGTGGCCATGTACAGCTAAGCTGGTTAGCAGGTGTCTTAGTTCTTGATTCGGTTTAGTCCATCCTCTGTCGATCATTGCTTCTGTGCTATAGAACTCAGGCCGTATGTCTTCTTGCTTTTCCTTCCCCTCTGCCATAACGTGGACCCATTGTGGAGCCGATGGAAAGGCCATTTTCAATCTTAGGTCTTCCAGAAGGAAAGATTCTCTGGCTAGAGTATATGCAAGTCGGGAGGGCGCGTATTTTGAGATTCCGAGGGTTGCCTTCAGAAATCTCGCTTTTATTTTCTCTATTGATCGTAAGTCTTTAAGACTTAGCTTATCCCAGATTAACTCCAGTCCATAGGTGAGTATTGGGATTATTTTCGCTTCAAACAGGAATAAAGCAGTTTCAAGTGACAGCGCAGTGACGTTCTTGATGGTGTATATGGATCTAATTGCAGCTGATGTTCTGTCTTGAATGTGTATTCTGAAGGATCTCGCAGATGTTTGCAGTGTGATTCCTAGGTACTTGAAGAAATTCCCGATTTGTAATGGCTCACCTTTGTAGGTTAATGTGTGCTTTGGCCTGAGTTTCCCTCCTTTTCTAAAGGTCATTTGGACCGTTTTCGTCCTATTGATTGAAAAGTTATTTATATCTGCCCATTTTGTCAGGGCATCTAGGGCATGTTTCAAGTCTTGCAAGTTCTGGGAGAAAAGCGCCATATCGTCTGTGTACATGAGTACAGTTGTTTCTTTGGAGTGCTGTCGGATTATTTCGACAATGTCGGAGATTGCTACGTTGAACAGTAAAGGACTGATGGGGTCCCCTTGAAGTATTCCATTTGCCTGTCTGATTTTTCTAGTGTTGGACACTGAGTCATTGACAGTGACTACGTTATAGGCTAGGATGTTGCGTATAAGTTCAGTTTCTGGAATTCCTTGACCTGTTAAAGCTTCTAGTTTGAATATCACTATACCTCTGTCCAGCATGTCAAAGGCTTTGGTATAATCTATAAACACACAGTGTAATTTCCCTTTTGGCATGCGTAGTGAGTCTTCTATTGCATTTAATAGTATATTTATTGCGTGGATTGTGCTCTAGCCTTTCCTGAACCCTAATTGTTCCTCAGGTATGTATGGGTCTAATTTCTTTGTCAACCTCATATTTAGTATTATCGTGAGGATTTTAAAGCCTGTATTCTCCAATGCTATTCCTCTGTACGAGTTTGGATCGCTAGAGTTTCCTTTTCCTTTGTATATTGTTTTAATTTCAGTGTGTCTCCATCTTTCTGGTATGGTGCTGTTTTCTATACACTTATTTATTAAGGAGGTCCATAAGTCTAGGAGGGTATCTGCTGACTCCTTCAAGTGTTCAGGGTAAATTCCATCAGGATTACTGGCCTTTCTGTTACGCATGCTTGCAATGGCTTTTTCCACTTCATCTTTGGTGACTATTTCTGTTTTGATTGATACTAGGCTGGGCGGTTTATGCGCAACGGTAATAGCCGAATTAACTTGTTTAGCATTGAATAATCGCGAGAAGTGTTCTTCCCAGTCTTCTATATATATTCCTTTGGTGAGTGTGGTTATGAGATCACCTTTTGTCCGTGTGTCTGTCTGCGTGTGCGTGTGTGTGATTCGTGTGTGTGTCCCTAATAAGTTCTAAACGGCTGGAGCGATTTCAATGACACTCGGTAAGTTCATAGCACTATTCCGGGCGACCCCGACCGTGCCCTTCAAATTTTGTTACGTCACACCAATCCAACATGGCGGCTGTGTGAAATAATTCACCTGCTCAATGTCTCCAAAACTATTACCGATATCACCTTGGAATTTTGTACGGTGATAAAGAGAACTGCTAGAAGTTCACCTATGTGATTTTTGAAAAACTGGTAACTACAAAACCAACATGGCGGCCAAGCGAATTTGCGACATTTAAGTATACGTTTCTCACGATTTAACCAACCAAACCCAATAAAACTTGGTACAGTATATGTTTTTACACATTGTAATGCACTGACATCTAACTTCGTTCAATTGTTTACATAACCTCAAGATGGCGGCTGTGCGAAATATTTCACCGGCATTCTATATCTCTGAAACTATTATCGGTATCGCCCTGAAATTTTGTACGGAGATAAAGGGTACTGCTGGAAGTTCATCTATGAGACTTTCAAAACCGGTTAACAACTAAACGAATATGGCGGCCAAGTTGAAAGTTTTAAATAGACTTTTCTCGCGATTTAATAATCCAAACGCAATGAAACTTGGTACAGCAAATGTTCATACACATTGTAATGCACTGGCATTTAATTTAGTTCAATTGTTTACATAACCTCAAGATGGGGGCTGTGCGAATTTTAAAATTATGTTATTATTTCTTGTATCGTAATCATGCGATCGAAGTGAAAGTTTGAAGTTTCCTTTAATGGTACATGACTCTATGGCTTATAGTCAACCCCTGGCACTATCCAGCCCATGACGGGCTAAGGCCGACCAAGCGACCGCTGCCCAGCCATTTGGCCTGCAGATATTGGGGTGACGCGTGATCAGCGCGTCGGGTCCCCTCGGCCGTTAATCTTGGTATTCGTGATCGGGGCGCTGTCTCACTGTCAGACAGCTACTCAATTGTCCTCACGAGGCTGAGTGCACCCCGTTCCAACCCTCACGTCAGTTTTAAAATCCCTGACGGAGCCGGGGATCGAACCCGGGGCCTCCGGGTGAGAGGCAGGCGCGCTACCCCAACACCACGGGGCCGGCCTCTATGGCTTATACATATAACAATCCAACAAATGCGACCATCCGAAATATTTAGACGGATCTCAATATCTACGAATCTATTACAGCAATCAAACTGAATTTTTGTATGTTCATAGGGGCTATGAACATAAGTTCACCTATAGGACTCTCAATAACTTCGTGATCACAAATCCAACATGGCGGCGACGCGAAAAATAAATATTCACATGAACGTTTCTCGCAATTTAACCAGTGCAGTGACACTTGGTACAGTAAATCCTTATACAAATGTTAATCCACTAGCATCTAATTTATTTTAATTGTTTCCATAACCACAAGATGGCTGCTGGGCGAAATTTTAAAATCTCGTTTTTACTTCTTGTATCCTAATCATGCGATTGAAGTTTGAATACTACACGTACACAATAATCTTCATGTAACAGTACATTACTCTAAGACCTACATATATAAAAATCCAACATGACGTCTATCCGCAATATTTAGTCGGTTCTCAATATATACGAATCTATTACAGCAATCAAACTGAAATGTTGTATGTTGATAGTGGCAATTAACATAAGTAGTTATACGAAAATAGGCTTTAGTTTTTCACGGAACTACTTGTTTCATACTGGTGAAGGGGACAAAACAATGCGTTTTGATTGTTGATTATTTTGGTTTAAAGGATTGGCAGATAACAGATGACCTGTAATTCTTGCATCCGATGCATCACCAACCGGATTTAGAGCAGTGTTGTCACTCATAATGCCAAATAAGACGGAAAGACCCATAGGTTTTGCCTCGAAATCTCTGCATCTCTTGGATCACATTGTGAATTTTTCCTGCCTGATAAATTGATTTTATATTCCATGTTCCTAGATTCATTTTTGGAACTAATATGTTCCTCTGTCCACCAGCATTCAAGGCATTCCTCCCCGGAGATCCGAATGGGGGAATTGAAACTCCGGAATATTTTACAGTGAACGCAGCCATGATGATTATACTAGGGATATCCGAAGATCTTTAATGTGGTGGTTTCCCCTGTCCTTCCACATACTGATGCCTTTGATCAATCATTATTCCTCCGCCTTCAGGAATGATTTCTCATCCCAAGGACAACAGTGTGCTGCGTCTAGTAAACTGTAAAAAAAAAGTCATCGTAATCCTCTGTTTCTTCCCTTTGTTCCCAGAATGAGGTTCAGTTCTTGTTGACGGTCGATGGTAACGGTGCTCTGGAGCAGTAGTCAGCGTTGGCGTTTTGCTTCGACGTTTAAAGAACACGGTGTAGCTAAAGTGTGCGAGGTACTCGCCATGATTGGCCATGCGACTAATTTGTAACTTTTCTTCTTCTTCTTCTTCTTCAGATGTGTTCTTTGGAGACTGTTCCATTCTTGAAAAATAATCGGCGTTAGCATGCTCTGTATTTTTTCTTACTTCAATTTCATAATCGAATCCAGCCCAAAAGTTTGCGTAGTGTATGAGTCTTATTGCTGTGATTGCTGATGTGGTATTTTCAGGATGTAGGATTCTAGCTAATAGTTGATAGTCAATTATCAGAGTATCTTTTCGTCCATAACAAAATTGAAAGAATTTTCTGAGTCCCCATATAAAAACTGCTGCTCTTTGTCAAGCTGACTGTAACTTTTTATGTTTTTGATAATGATTTCGAAGCAAAAGCTATGGATCTTTCCGTCTTAGCTGGCATTATGAGTGACAACACTGCTCCGAATCCGGTTGGTGATGCATCAGTTGCAAGAATTACAGGTTAGTTAATATGAAATGGAACAAATAATTTTCCTCCGTCAATCTTCTCTTTCAGTTCTTCGGATATTTTCCGACACTCTCTTGTCCATTGTTTTTGTTGTTGTTCTTTTTCAGTAATTCATAATGGAGGATTCAATTTTGTTGCAAGATTTGGAATGAACTGTTGATAATAGTTTATTAATCCCAGGAAGGTTCTCAATGATGACACATCAGTTGGACGTTGACTATTTTTGATGTCTTTTCTTTTTTCTTTTGTTGGATGTAGTCCGTTTTCGTCTATTTTGTGTTTTAAGTATTCCACTGATTTTTTGGAAGAATTTGCATTTCTTTTTGTTTAGATGTAAGCCACATTCATGAAGGTTCTGAAAACCTTTCTTATTCTCTCAAGTAATTCTGTGTAAGTAGGGGGTTAAGGCCGGTTCTAAGCCACACCAGAACCCTCCCCGACCCACTACTAAGCCTCAGCCATGTTAAATATCTCTCGAACGCATGGTCCGATTTTTACAAATGAGGTGTCGTTGGACTCGAGCTGACGTTCTCTTTCCTATGGACCACTTGTTATATTTTTGATTTTTTTTTTGAAAATTTTTGTTTTCGAAAGTTGGTGATAGTATGAAAACCAAACATGGTAGAACGTTGTGCCATGGCTCAAACGAATGGTCTTTATGACCTTTATTTTTTGTAATAAAACTTTTTTATTTTTTATGTTTTTTGAAAACACTCGAATTTTGAAAATCCTATATTTTGGAAACTAGGAAGTTTACAAAAAAGTTTGTTTCATGTAAATCAATGATCCCTACCCCCTCTACCCCCAAAATAAATTTCAAGTCTCTAGGATGAAAACCTGTAGTAGTGGGATGATGACAGAGCTGCTTAAAAAAGTAAGTGGTGAGCCCCTGCGACCTTGGAATGGAAGGAGTCATGCTAGGAGGGCGTGCTTGGATTCGTTTTTTTTTGTCTCGTTGCGCTCTTTACGGGAATGTAGGTGTCGAAAGAGTGAAAATTTGGAAACATGTTTTTTTGGGGGTAAAACCATGATTTTAAACTTTTTGCTATATCTCGCGAACCAATTATGCTAGAGCCGTGTACGACGGGTCCAAGGACTCGGGGTGACATTCTCATTGCTATGGACCACTCGTTATAATTTTAAAAAATATTGGAAACTCGATTTTGGGGTAAACACGTGTTTTTTGTTATTTTTGCCGATATCTCACGAACCAATAACGCTAGAGACGTGTACGAGGTGTCCTAGGACTCGGGCTAACGCCCCCTTTCAAATGTGGCAGATATTTGTTTCCAAAAAATAATTCGCAAAGGGTCTAACGCCATACATGTTGAAAAAACTTTTTATTTTTCTTTACCTGTTTATAATGTTCATGAAGCGTGGTGGTTGAGAGAGACGATACGGCTGGGTGTGTGTGTGATTCAACGAACCTGTCGCTAACCACAAGGACCATGCTTAATAGAACAATCGCTATTTCGGCGGGTCGGTGTATGACAGAGCGAGGGTGCGATTTTCTGATATTTTACCTTTAACGTGTAAACGGTGATGAGAACTTGGTTCTATGTTGGTCGAAGCGAGTACAGAAAACAAACTTGCAGACGAGCAGGAGGTGAATGTCATTTGAGCTTATTGGAAGGCGTTGATCTGACTTGACAACAAGTGCAATGGAGAAATGACCATGACGTTTGAAGGTGAAATAATCTGACCACCGTGGTGGCAGGGAAGAGCGAAATGCATGCACACATGTGTGAGATGACATGTACGCTAAACCAGTGACATCCTGTCTTGCTTCGTACGTGACAAAATGCAAGTTCAAGTGAAATTTGATCTGCCACAGGTGTTCACCTTGGGCTTTGGCTGTCCACGTGCGCGATAACTGTTAACGAGTTACATCCTGTTTTGCTTCGTACGTGACAAAATGCAAGTTGACATGAAATTTGATCTGCCACAGGTGTTCACCTTGGACGTTAGCTGTCCACGTGCCTGATAACAGAATGTTCAAAATGTGGGAATCGCTGAATCTGTAAAAAGTATGATGCAACTTGTGGGAATGATGTCACAACCAATAGATATGCAAGAGCTGCAAACGGCAGTGGTGGGAGGTGAAGGGGAGAGAGGGGGAGGGGTAATTATGAGAGAACACAGGTGGAAAGAGAAAGAAATATGTGGAGCTGAGGACTGTACACACAGAACTATAGGTAGTGTACAACATGTGTGAATAAATTAAAAATTGCACAGGTTCACACAACATGTAATTTATTGATCCAAGAATTAAACGTAGAGTTAAACCCTAACCATTTGACATATAGTTTATTTCCTTTTTGTTTCAACACTTTTTTCCACAAGATAATGCTGAGGAAATGCTGTTTTCTGAAGTTCATGGAGATAAAATCTACCTTTTATGGGTTGACGGTTGAGGTCCTCGAGTAAATAGGTGACTGGAGTGTCCATGTTGACTTGATGAATTCGAAATAGTTCAGTCCCCCACTGAGGCGTGTAGCCCTTATTGAAGGCAGACTTAAATTTGCTCACACGAACAAAATCCCCAATTTTCAGTCGGTGACGTTTAGGATCGGCTGTTTTTATGGGGTTAAACAGTTTATCCAATCGCTGAATATTTTTGGTCACGAGGCGTGGCTTGGTCCCAATCGTTCTATGTTTGGTGTCATTGTAACGTGATACTAGCTCTGGTAACATGTCCAACCAGCGATACGTGCCCTGAGCGGTAAACGCTTTCCACATATGGGTTTTCAATGTTCGGTTGAACAGCTCGACCACACTGGCTTTGAGATTGCTGTACGTGGTGTAATGGTGAATATCCTTAGATTTGAGAAAACTGGAGAAATCCTTGTTGAAAAATTCTTTCCCCTGGTCAGTTTGTAGCAGCTGAGGTTGACGTTTGGAGTGTTGAATAATACGTTGAAAGGCCTTGGTAACCAGTGGACCAGACTTGCGACGCACAGGTTCAACAAAGGCCATTTTGGAATAGACATCAATGATGGTCAACATATAGCGTACACCGTCGTTAACGCTAGCATAGGGTATCATTTCAACCAAGTCAGCCTGCCAAAGTTCATCCACACCTCGTGAAATCACCTTGAGTCGTGGATAGTGACGCCTAGCTGGGCGATGCAACTCGTGAGCAATACCCATTTTAATGGGTGAGGGCTTAAACAATAATTTTGGCATTTCGAAGTTCTTGTTCAATTTCTTGAATTTCCCAATCGTGACCGGTATGGCCAGCTTGACGTGAGGCATGCAACAACTGTAGCCGCTGGACGAGCTTATTGGGATTGTGCCAGTAGGTAACATCCACAAAGGGTTTTAATGGTTTAAATGACACTCCCGAAGCGGACGCTTTACGACGAGTACTTTGACTGGTGGGAAACATTTTTGCAATGATGGTTTTATATTTCTGAGATATATTGGCATTCACTTGTTGCGTGGGATCATACTGTCTTTTGTGGGCATGGGTATTCAATAAAATGGATTTATATTTGTCAAGATCCTCTGACGTATAATCATGGGAAGAGGGGGTCCGAGAAAAGAGCAGCTTTAACAGTCCTGGAGTTAATTTATAGTTGATGTTTTTAATGACAGCTTTAGTACGAGCAAATTTAATGGATGAATCGCCAATTTTAAAACTATCATCCTCATAGCGAACACCATACGTGGTATCTGGGTTTCCAATAAATAGATCGGTGAAATAGGGTTCCAATGTTGATCCATAATATTTTATTAAAATGGTTTTCAGTTGAGCTTTATGTTGAGGGGTGGCCAAGAGTTGTGAAAACGGAGACGCTTTGGAAGGGCAAGGGGTATCGGCCATGGCCAAGGATTTCTTTTTTCCCAAAAACTCTGCAAGGGGTGCGGCCTTTTTTTGAGGCGTAAACATTTGTTCCTCCTCATCCTCAACTTCACTAACACTAGTCAAATCTTCCTATTCCTCTTCCTCTTTCTCAGGGTCCTCGTGCAGCGTCTGCGTGGCTTGTGAAACGGTGGGTAGCGTTTCAAATGGCTTGAAAGAGGGTTTCAACATGGCTTTTAGCGGAGGTGCTAAATGTTGCTGAATAAACAAAGCATGATTTGCACGTGATTGTTTCAATTGACGAAACTTTTGACGAATAGTATTTTTTGCTCTAATAATATGCTTTTTCAATTGACTCTCTGCTAACGCCATGGTGTCTTGACAAATGACTTGCCGGGGAATGAGACAGGGCCTTAAATAGCAATAAAATGATCAAACCCTAAGCGATACCGTCCTTGGTTGAGTTCACTTTGTTTGTCAATCACTAAACAGGCATGGCGTTGAGTGTTCCAGCACTTGGCACACAATTCTGTAAACATTTGAAAGGTCATATCAGGATTCACATGTTCATTATAAATGTGACGACTGTTCCTCTCGTCCTGACGAAATAAAACAATGACATTGGCATTGTCACGAATCAACTGTTTGGACATTTTAGAATACGTTTGTCCAAGATAGAAGCAATCGATATGTTTGTGACGACCCATGCTGAAATAGCTTTGAATGATGCCTTGACGTTCAGTGGATACATCATCGAAAATCATGAGTGAATCAGGCTTTACCTCATCCGGTGAAATCACATATTCTTGCATGGAAAATGTAAAATAACCCATATTCTCTTTTTGTAATCCAGACATGACTTGATCCAGAAACACGTAGAGGGGTTGGTAGAGAGATTTTGCAAAAATATAAATATTTTGAAAACGCAGACCATTGGGCGCTGTGATGAGCGTTAGCAAAAGATTAGTCTTTCCACAGCCGGAAGGCCCCACAATGATGCAGCGAATGGAAGATGGAAACAGTGAACCATGGCGTTGTTCACGTGATGTGGGACAGAGATGGGAAACCATGTCCCCCACGGGGAATGACTCTTGCTGCTTAATAATCTTCATTTCAACTAAGGCTTAGACAGGCTAGCAGGCTGTCTATATACAGGACACCGAACCTTGTCATAGAAACAGTAGACCGGTACTACAGGTTGACAATGGATGTATTTGGACGTGCGTTGATGTCCAAAGCTAGGCCTGTCCCCATACATGATCCTAAACAAGAAACAGATCCTGCTAATAAACACTATGTGGATAGGTCAGTAGTGCCACGGACAAAACAGGGAGATTATGACTTTAAGAGAAAGCGGTTAACCCATGCAAAACATCCTCAAGTGTCTACAGACGTTACTACGAAAAAGTATGTGGTTAACAAAGTGTATGAGTTTTATGACAAAGTGACCCAGCTTACGGTGAATGGCTATAGCGCTAATCACCATCGGATTATTCACGTGGAAGACCCACAAGATGAAGACGATGTTTGTACCAAGCGTTACATGACCTATGAAATGAAAAGGCTTTATAAATTTATCCCATCTGTATTTTTAGTGTATCTGACAAATGAAAAACCTGTGAATGACAGAAACCATTTACCGCTAGTCCATGATCAGCACTTGACCTATGTGCTTGCTTCGGGTTTAAGCCACTATCGATTACACTATGATGGAACCATTCACATCAAATATGCCATACCTGATGAGAACCATTTACAAATGAAGATAAACGGTTATAGGATGTTGGTCCATAACCATGAAATGGTCAATGCAGGTGACGAATTATCCTTTCATCTCATGTTAACATGGGATGAAAAGCAAGCGGGAAAAACCATAAACGATTTCCCACTTTATGTGGAATTGGAATATACAGCCATGAAATAACCATCTGACGTTAGTTGTGATTTAAACTTTCTTGTGAAAGGTTGTTGGTCATTATCATCATGGTGAAACAAAGGTATGCGGTGAGAAAGACTAAAAAAAGGACCTTGTCCTTGGCAAAGCCTGGGCTTACGACATTCGTGGACAAACCCTTGCGAAAGAAAAAAAGAAAAAATAATGTATTGACCATAAGGAAAGCCTTTCGAACAGCACAGAGACATGTTATTCCAAAACGTCGGCGACAGGTTTCAAACCAAGGGCGAGTGATTCCCGTCCCCAAACGAGCGGGATTTTTACCTGCATTATTTGCCGGTTTGGCTGCTCTGGGTTCACTTTTGGGCGGTGCCAGTGCAGTGGCGAAAACCATTAAAGCCGCGCAGCAGGGCAAGCAACAACTCTAAAGAAAGTCAGCGACACAATGAAACGATGGAAGCGATTGCCATGGGGGTTAGAAATGCCAATATAAAGCCTGCCTTTTATCAACAAGGATTTGGGATTTCACCATTTCGAAGTATTAAAAAAAAATAACCTCAGCCATAGCAAGACATGCCCTGACGCATCAACAAGTGGAAAGCTATGCTAAACAACTAAAGCTTTCTCATTTTCGAGGTGTGTTTATGCGAAACCAATTATCCCCACGACCCTGGAAACAGGAATGTGCTGTTGTCAATTTGGATGATCACCGAGGACCAGGAACGCATTATGTAGCTTATGTCAAAGAGGGATCCATGGTATGGTACTTTGACAGTTTTGGGAATTTGCCTCCGCCCATGGAACTAGTGACCTATTTTGGAAACAGGATCAAGATATATTATAATGTGAAACGAGAGCAAACGTTTAACAGCCAACAGTGTGGACGTTTGTGTTTAATTTTTTTATATAAGACGCGGCATAAGCAAAAACGCCACCAGTATGTTGGCAGAAAGTAAATCGTTTACACTGCATGGATGTGGACCTGAAGTCAGCCTAGACTTTTACCCGCCTATGGAATTGAGTGAAAAACCCTATGGTTTAGGACTTGTTTCTCTTGAAACGTACAATCGAATATACAACATACGTGAAAATGTGAACAACAAGTTTTACTATGATGATTCTGTGCTCACCTTGAACTCTGGTGGATACACGATCGATGACATTTATGAACACATTTATGTGGTGTTGATCAATGAGTATGGTTTAAAGTCATTTCTCGATGGAACGCACAAGTTTGAACTTGTAGGAAATACCAACATTCATCGCTGCAGCATTTTCTCTACCTTTAACATTGACTTTAAAACACACCCCGATTCCATTGGTCCATTACTAGGATTTAAACCACGTGTGTTAGAGCCCAACAAAAAACATGAATCGGATCATGAAGTGAAATTCATTGAGGACCATCATGTGTCGGTGACGTGTAATATAATTAGCCAAGTGTACACCAATCAAGAACCATCGCATTCGCTTTATGACTTTATTGTGACATCGCCCAATGGGTATATTATTCGTGAAAACCCTCCAGTGGTGCTTTTTCATTCTGTGGCTGTCGATAGTATTAGTAATATAACATTAAGACTGATCAATAGAGATCAACAACTCATTGATCTAGATTCTACCACACCAGTGACTTACAAGTTGGTGCTAAAGCCACTATGAAGTTTGTGTATAAAGCAACAACACCGTCTAGGAATGGTGTTAGTTGTTTGCCACGTGAATACACGTTAACATCTCAAGACAAGCAGATTTTACAGCATTTGGGTTACCACTCAACCCTCATAATGAATTCTATCCTAGAGATAGCGAACCGCATCGAGGAGCAACCAGGAGTGGTAAGAATTGATCTCCATTCCTATCAAGCTCAAACACCTGGTCTCAATAACAATGATGAAATTCAATTTGTTATCAACAACCAAGATATTTACACCCTACCGCATGAAAGTGTCATTCAGATTGAAGGTCGGTTCACCAAAGCCGATGGCTCTACACCCACCACATCCAAGTTGGCCAACCATGGTTTGGCCTTTCTATTTTCTGAAGTGCGGTATGTCATTAACGATATCGTGGTGGATAGCACTCGAAATGTGGGCATTTCCAGTGTCATGAAACTATACCCCTCTTATAGTGAGGAAGAAGGTAAAACACTTTGCATGGCAGGTTGGTGTCCTGACTCGAGCAATGACTGGATGGTACACACCGATGGGACCTTTACTGGATATTTACCTCTTAAACTGATTTTAGGCTTTGCCGAAGATCACCAACGCATTGTGGTAAACGCAAGGCAAGTGCTTTACCTAGTGAGAGACAGGAGTGATAATAATGCACTCAAGGGAGCCGACAATGCCCCCATCGATTCAAAAATTCAACTACAACGCTTGCTATGGAAAGTGCCCCATGTGACCCTTGAAGATAGCAAAAAACTGGACATACTCAAAATGGTAAAGACAGATATGCCTCTACCCATGGAATTTAGAAGCTGGGCACTCCATGAGTATCCGCTATTGCCCACCACCAACACACACAGTTGGTCTGTAAAAACAGCTCGCTATACAGAGAGACCTCTCTACCTGATCGTGGGTTTTCAAACGAATCGCAAGTATCAACAAACCAAAGATGCCACGCAATTTGATCACCTGCAATTGAGATATGCACGTCTTTTCCTCAACGGAGCCGTGTTTCCCTATGAAGGATTGGATTTGGATTTTTCAAAAAATAAGTTTGGTCCCCTGTACGACTTGTTTTCTAAATTTCGATGGTCGTATTATCAAAAAGAGAACGGCCCCATGCTACTTCCCCAAGCGTGTAAGGCAAGAGCGCCACTGATTGTCTTTGACTGTTCTTACCTGGAAGAGTCTGTCAAGCCATCCAATATCGACATTCGACTAGATTTTGAAACACATGACAATGTACCACCCAATACCACGGCCTACTGTCTGATTATTCATCACAAACAAGTCAACTATTATCCACTGTCCAACCAAGTGACGAGTGTATAAATAACAGCTCAACCCACGTCAAACCGCTCAGTCATGTCTTGCATTAAAGCCTCAAGAGACGTTACATCCATGAATTTAAACTCTGAGGAACAACGTTTCAAGACTTTTGCCACATGGCCGGTGCCTTTCATAAACCCTCAAGCCTTGGCGGCCGCTGGATTCTACTATTTGAAAACAAGAGATGAAGTGAAATGTGCCTTTTGTCCCATCATCATAGACCAATAGCAGGAGGGCGATGAACCCATGCAGGAACATCAGCGCTGGTCACCCACCTGCCCCTACCTGTGCAGAATGGAAGTGGGAAATATACCCTGCCATTCAAGTTATCCCTCACTTGTGTCCCTGGGTAATGAAAAAAACAAGTTACGATACGTGTGGACCGTATGGTATCCATGGTGCTTCGGTGAGCAGCTCACCATCAAAAACGCCTAGTTTAGAGACATTGGGACATCATCGGTGTTATGGACGTTACAAACACAAGAGACTATATTGTTGTATCAGTTGGTATCGTCCATATCCCAAAATGACAAAAGCCTGTAAGACGTGTTATGATAATAAAATGATGTAATTCGTAAATTCTTATTTTTGCATGTCCCTCTGTCCTACGCTAACCTCAATTTAAAACTAGCATGGCAGGTAAGTCCATGCCATGATCACACCTGATCGTCAGTCAATCGTCAGTTGAACTTGGTCCAGGCAAGCGTCAACATGTTGCACACACTCATTGTGGATTGCCAAGGGTTTAAAATTTGTGACAACAAATTTATATTTAAACAAGTGGCCATGATCGATTGTACCACGTTTTGGATATCGCAAGCTACGCATTTGCTATTTAAACCACCCCAAGCTTTTGATTTGTTGTGTGAAAAAGACCGTAAACAAACCCAGTGGATTGAAAATCATAGGCAACTAGACTGGAATCAGGGAACCATTTCCTATAAATATTCGGACGTGGTCATGAAAGCACACTTGTCCTCGGCCAATGTGGTATTTGTGAAAGGTAATGAAAAACGTCAATGGTTGCAACCATTTTTGGCGTCTTACTGCCAATGTATCGACCTCATTGAGTTGGGCTGCCCCTCCCTGCAAACACTCATGGATACTTGTTCCTGTGGCAACATCACCCATACAGCCCTATCGCATGCGTGGCATCTCTTTCATTTGTTAACCACCCATGCCTGCTGGGAGTTGTTGAACAAAATTATAACTCAAGATTTACCTGTGAATGACGTCAGTGAGATTTCTACAAGCGACGTGTAAACATCTACAGCACGTGATACCATGGAGAAAGGCAATGCTACGGACAAAGCCATCGGCAAGTTCTTTGTGTGCAAAAAGAAACTAGACAGTTTTACCAAAGAGGAACTCTTGGCGCTGCCCAAGTCGTTCATTTATTATGTGGCCGCCAACGCGGTCAAAGAAATCTGGCAACATGTATCAAAACCATGGACACAAGACCCTGTGTTGAGTGAATTGCAACCCTGTACGGATTACGATCACCATAAGCAAGTGGCCATGGCAAAAATACCGTCTATGCGTCAGTGTGCGACTTGCCAGCTAGTGAAACTGTATCACGGTCATAAATGTCCAGGTAAAGACTTTGTTGAATCATTCCACGAGTGTCATGGCGAGAAAAAGCAACAACAACAACAAACACAAACATCGTCCACAGAGGAAGAGGAAGACCAAACCTTT
This sequence comes from Meconema thalassinum, assembly GCA_946902985.2. NCBI lineage: Eukaryota > Metazoa > Arthropoda > Insecta > Orthoptera > Tettigoniidae > Meconema > Meconema thalassinum. Next base: position 350,176,740 of record OX336390.1, read on the forward strand.
TTACCATCGATGGAAAAGGATATGCCAGACCTGTACTGGCAATGGCGTCATTGACAAAGTGATTCAATACTTACCTTTCGAAATCCATCTTCCAGGTTATCGTTTTTGCGGCCCTGGAACTCGTCTCGAAAAACGTTTACAACGTGGTGATGTACCCATTAATCTTTTGGATCAAGCATGCAAGGAACATGACCTTTCTTATCGCCATAGTCGTCCTGGTTTAAGACATGTGGCAGATAAATTGTTATTGAAGAAATCTAAACAACCTTTCACATCCAGTGATACCTCAGTGGGTGAAAGGATGGCAGCCCTAATTGTCATGAGTGCTATGAAAGGAAAGTTGATGATGCATGGACATAAACATTGAGGAGTGAGGAATTGGGATTTGTTTGTATTCTATGAAATAAAAACAAAGGTTTACCAGAGCACGATGATTTGTTATTTTTATTTTTAAGAAATCGTGATGTTGATGGCTGATTTTTTCATTTTACACATTTCACACATGATGAATTCCACACACTGTCATTTGCCAATTTGCAATTTACAGTTTTTAAAAATATTCGTTTCAAGTTTTGCGTTTTTGATGATATGGATTTTTCCAATTTGCTGATGACACATTTTAAACAATGTCCGTTTGAAGTTTTTTGAATTTTCAAATTTCACATATGGCCATTTCCAGTTTTTTAAAATGTCCGTTTTAAGTTTTGCGTTTTTGGTGATATGGAAACATGGATTTTCCATTTTGCTGTTTTCACATTTTTCCATTTGGTGTATGTCGAAAGTTGAGATTTGACAATGATGTTCATGCAAGTGCTTGACCATGGTGATGCTGCAATGTGTTGATGCGTGTTTGGAGAAACGTCGAGGTCTACGACTACTGCAGGTAAGACTGTTTTTACAAAAAAATAATGTCTTTTGACTGCCACATTTCAATGAAAAAAAAAACGAAACTATTGAAAACAAAATGAGTATATAAGTGACCATTTACCCCCTCCCCACCCACCCACCCTACCTCACCGTGTTTGCTCTGGTCAACCATACACATCAGCTTTCTCTCTCTACTCATACATTCACACCTGTCTTTGGGAACAAACACAACCACTTTATTTATTCCCAAAAGCACATTCTCGACATGCACACTCATTCCAAAAGAACTTTTTTTTAGTTTACCATTTACATTACAAAAAATATATAAAGTTACTTACTTATTTCATATTTACAAAAAAAACTCAACTTTGTACAGCGTTAAAAGAATCACACAATTTACCAATCAAAAATAAAAATAAAGAAAGGTTGCATAGAACTTTTTTTAAGAGCAAAAAGTCCAAGTGGGTTACCACTATTTTACAAAATCTACTATTTGCAATGGCAGAAACCAATATTTACAAAATACTAAATCTACAAGTTACATAAAGCTATGTCCCATAAACGATTAAACAGTGAAATCACACCTCCTCCTCCTTGCGATCATAACCCCAGGATAGGCTAGTGAGCAGGTCATCAGTCCACACACGTTTGTTATCCATGGAGGCGAGGGTGCGTTTTCTCTGTTCCACAAGATACAAATGATGGTTGCTGGATTGCATCCTGCACTGTGTATGAGACATAGCTTTGCCCGTGCGTAAAACCGCTAAGTAATCGTCTACACGTAGCGATTTTACCACTGCCCTACCTACACCTTTTGCTCTTTTGGCTTCCTTATAGTCGAGTGTGCGATAAGCATACATTTTTGAGGCCAAACCTACGAATTCCGTCATAATGGAATCACCGCATTCATCTTTTAAAACACCCATTTCCTTCTTGTTTTTTTTATGGGCAGCTGAAACACTTTGTCCGCACTATAGCAAGAGGTGTCGAACCAGTCACTATGTTGCCTCATGACGTCATAGGGGTTGCAGTGGCGAATGTGGTAAATGAATGAGTCCGTGTCCATATACAAAAGAGAGACGTCCTTAAAATGGCGTTTGGCAAACTCATAGTGGAATCGATACATGACCGATTTAGAAAAGTCTAAAATGACTTGATCCATGGTCACGCTGGTCTTACTCATTTCAATAGTAGCCAAATCCTCATCGATAATTTTGATCGATTTAAAATTTGGCTTGGCAATGTACCGCCGGGCACCCCACCGCCCCTCCCAGACATTGACCAATTTAATGTCACGGTATTTGCGAACATTCTCCATAGACTTGCCATAGATGCAGTTGTTCATTAATTAAAAAATAATAATTTCAAACTGCTGTGTTGCCATTTGTCGGTGCTCTGTGTTGAGTCGCATGTATGGCTCAAGCCATGCTTTTTGAGCAAAAGAAATACCCCTGTGAATTTTCTTCAACACCAAGCCTTGGGCGAAGCATTGCATCAACATTTGGATATGTAGCACATACCGATTTTTGTTGTAAAGTGTGCCCATGAGTCTTTCAATTTTCACTTTACTGTCAGGGGGGACCATTTGCTCAAGGCAGAATGGGAAATCGGCATGTTCATCATACAAGGACGAGGGATATTTAATATCCACTTCTAGCACATATCCACGGCCTGTTTCTTGGCTAGCCATGTTCACATCAAATTCTGACACTTGTTTGTCTGTCAGCCAAGCAAACTTCCCATAGGGAAAAGGCTGACTCATGGCGTAACCGTACAAATTATTCACGTCATAGTACATTAAGTACGATTCTGGTTTGTCTGGTGAATAATCAGGCATGTAGACAGTGTTCGCTTGGGCATGGCGTTGGTTAAGTGACACTAAGCCGCCACGAATGCCCTTTTCAAAAAATTGAACCATGCCTACATCAGTGAGTAAATCCAATTCCACTTGAGTGTATTTCAAAGCGGCATCGAACGAGAGCCCAGGACTCGTAAATAGTGAGCCGGGTCAAGACCGTAAATGTGTTGACACAAGTTACGGAATTTTTCAAACACATCGGTGAGTAGCAATACATCCAGTTTTAGGTAATGCAAAGCCTATTCTCTTAGCGTTTTCATGCCAAACACTCGCCAAACTTGACATGCATGTGCATAGTCTTCATCGGAAACGGTACTGCGTGTTAGTTTCGAGTAAAATTTGTCTGGTGGCGGGAGTTTTCTTTGCTTTAACACGTCCCAGCTATTGCAGAAATCATACGGGAATATACCTTTCCGAATGCACAATTGAAATTGCTCAGGATCATTAAAATGCATTCTAGTATTTTTTAATTCCTCCTCATTCAAGCCATTCACAAGGCTGTCTAGCGAGGATGCCATAAACTTAAAGGAATCCAAAAATCGAATGCTAAAGTCGCCCAACCTCCATGTCAGGGCTGTAAAACGCTCATGGTTTTGGGGAATAATGGTAAACGAGCCCTTGTTGACATGGCCCAATTCACGAATCAAAAACTGAATGTCATAATTTGCCAGATTGTGGAAAAAGACACTGATGAAACGAGGAGCTGGAAAGTTTAAATTGCATTTACTATGCGCAGCTCCACGAAACTCCCCCGTAAAGTGCGAGTGGTCTCTGACGTTTTCCTCTCCACTTAAAATAGGCTTTTCACAAATATGGCATGTCGTGGCATGCTCATACCGCTGCTGCTGTTCTGGAGATAGGCTCATGGGTACTGGGTGGTCCAGTAATTCCTGTACATCATGAGCCAACTTGACAAGTTCATCCAAGAACCATTTGGCACAATCTGGGCCCTCGCGATATTTGTAAACGGATTGTGTGGGGTCATAGGCACACACCACATTAAATCCTATGGCAAAGGGTTCATGTTTTTGAATGGGTGTGGTTGAGCTGATGGCGGGATCTGGTTCACATTCTGCCATGGGTGTGGTGAGAGCTTCGAAATCTGCATACACCACATAGGGGACAGTGTCACGCTTGTGAATGTCCTTAAACTTTAACACAGCCTTGTCCCCTTGAGGCAATATCAGTCTCACCGCTTCCTGAGAAACACAATCTACCCTATGACGTTCCAAAAGCGTAGGGGTTTTAAAATATTGCAAGAAACGGTCACAAATATGTTTCTTATGTTGATCTTTGGATACTTGACTGCTTAGCAATCTACTTAAGCTTTTAATGAGGCAATAGTGATTCACCTCTCCTACAGATAAATATAAAAGATGAATGTGGTGTCGTTTCGGTTCTTTTGTGGCATAAAAAGGACCCACAATCTCATCACCATTAAGGCCATACACCATGAACGAAAAGTCTTAGTTGTCTTGTTCAAACCTATGGATCTCGGTTAAGTCCATAAGGAACGATACTCGAGTTAAATTTAACGTTTGTTTCAATTCGACAAACTTGGCCTTGTACATTCCTGGTCTGTAACAATGCTGTTGTACTGGCTGCAAATACGCAGCCACAGACCACAGAAAGCAATCATTGTCATGGTTCTGAATATTTACCACTGCCTTTTTCGAAGCTATTGCTGGTGGTGTTTTAATATAGCTAGACCCAGCATTCAACGGGTTGAATTGACAAATGTTGATTTGCAAATGATGAATTTTGTCTAACGCTAAACCACTGGGTCCTTTTAGCAGTTTATCAAATTTTGATAGCAAGGCATTCACCACGTGGGTTTCATACCACTGTTCCAAATTATGGGCTATGAATAGCTCTTGCATTTTACTGCAAATATAAAATGTCTCTTTATGCTCTACGTCCTTCTTTTTATATATGAAATCGCACACCAGTTCTGTATTCACGTTCAAAGCCGTATGCAACCTTTGCGCTGTACTAATTTCAATTTTAAAAATTTCAAAACAAGATTCTAAAAATTCTTTGGGAATCAAACTTTTTCTAACATTGACTACGCGGCCAGAGCACACACGTGATTTGAAACAAGACTCAAGGGGCTCCCAAGTTAACGTATCCGCAGCAGTAAAAGACATTATTTTGAAAGAACACTCTCACCTGAGTTTTCAGCTGTAGACTGCTTGACAATGGTTCCACTCTAAAGCCACTTGGTTTTCAACTGTATTTGCTATAGCAGTGAACCCCTTTTTTTCCAAATATCTAAAAAGAAATAAAATAAACCACCATAAGTATATCCATTCCATATAGTTTATGCATTTCATAAACAAAACAAAATCAAACAGGTTATATATAAAAAACAAATCTCACCTTGACGTGTAATGCTTTGCTATATTCCCGTCTCGTGGACTAGTGTGGAAATGGATGCCTTTTCTAGCTGTCTGTCTTTCTCTTTCTTTAATGTATTTCCCACAGACACACGACAGGTAGGCTATACACGTTATCTGCAAACAAATAAATAAATAAAATCATTAATTACCTAATCAATAAATAATTGCATGTATTTATATAAAAATCAATAAATATATAAATGAATAAATATATACCTACCCCACAACAAGGTTAAGTATTTTCCACCAACACCAAAACTGTTAAACAAGACCAGGGGTTTCATGCAACGTAGTGTGTTCAAAGGTAGTCACCTAAGTGAGAGTGGAAATGATAACGACATGTCTTTATATATGTTACGTTGCATGTATAATCTTTTTTTCCCCCACGCTTTAAAGATTCTGTTATCATGCACGTGGACAGCTAACACCCAAGGTGAACACCTGTGGCAGATCAAATTTCTCGTCAACTTGCATTTTGTCACGTACGAAGCAAAACAGGATGTAACTTGTTAACAGTTATCGCGCACGTGGACAGCCAAAGCCCAAGGTGAACACCTGTGGCAGATCAAATTTCACTTGAACTTGCATTTTGTCACGTACGAAGCAAGACAGGATGTCACTGGTTTAGCGTACATGTCATCTCACACATGTGTGCATGCATTTCGCTCTTCCCTGCCACCACGATGGTCAGATTATTTCACCTTCAAACGTCATGGTCATTTCTCCATTGCACTTGTTGTCAAGTCAGATCAACGCCTTCCAATAAGCTCAAATGACATTCACCTCCTGCTCGTCTGCAAGTTTGTTTTCTGTACTCGCTTCGACCAACATAGAACCAAGTTCTCATCACCGTTTACACGTTAAAGGTAAAATATCAGAAAAACGCACCCTCGCTCTGTCATACACCGACCCGCCGAAATAGCGATTGTTCTATTAAGCATGGCCCTTGTGGTTAGCGACAGGTTCGTTGAAACGCACACACACCCAGCCGTATCGTCTCTCTCAACCACCACGCTTCATGAACATTATAAACAGGTAAAGAAAAAGAAAAAGTTTTTTCAACATGTATGGCGTTAGACCCTTTTGCGAATTATTTTTTGGAAACAAATATCTACCACATTTGAAAGGGGGCGTTAGCCCGAGTCCTAGGACACCTCGTACACGTCTCGAGCGTTATTGGTTCGTGAGATATCGGCAAAAATAACAAAAAACACGTGTTTACCCCAAAATCGAGTTTCCAATATTTTTTAAAATTATAACGAGTGGTCCATAGCAATGAGAATGTCACCCCGAGTCCTTGGACCCGTCGTACACGGCTCTAGCATAATTGGTTCGTGAGATATAGCAAAAAGTTTAAAATCACGGTTTTACCCCCAAAAAAACATGTTTCCAAATTTTCACCATTTCGACACCTACATTCCCGTAAAGAGCGCAACGAGACGAAAAAAAAACGAATCCAAGCACGCCCTCCTAGCATGACTCCTTCCATTCCAAGGTCGCAGGGGCTCACCACTTACTTTTTTAAGCAGCTCTGTCATCATCCCACTACTACAGGTTTTCATCCTAGAGACTTGAAATTTATTTTGGGGGTAGAGAGGGTAGGGATCATTGATTTACATGAAACAAACTTTTTTGTAAACTTCCTAGTTTCCAAAATATAAGATTTTCAAAATTCGAGTGTTTTCAAAAAAACATAAAAAATAAAAACGTTTTATTACAAAAAATAAAGGTCATAAAGACCATTCGTTTGAGCCATGGCACAACGTTCTACCATGTTTGGTTTTCAAACTATCACCAACTTTCGAAAACAAAAATTTTCAAAAAAAATCAAAAATATAACAAGTGGTCCATAGGAAAGAGAACGTCAGCTCGAGTCCAACGACATCTCATTTGTCAAAATCGGACCATGCGTTCGAGAGATATTTAACTTGGCTGAGGCTTAGTAGTGGGTCGAGGAGGGTTCTGGAGTGCCCTAGAACCAGCCTTACCCCCCTACTTGTGTACTGTACTGTATGTACGGCCTTGTAATGCGCTTTCATCGAAGAAACAAAATTACGACACGCATATCATACGATGTTTGCATGTCAAAGAACCCATTTGAATTCTGTAGGCTGAGTTCATAATGGCAAAATTAATCTCGGGAGTTTCCGCCAACACAAAGTTCCTCATTTCTCTACTAGAAAGCGCTATAGTATCAAGGAGCTTAGATATCTAACCTCCTTGACTTTCATAGTGCTTCAAGGAACAACAAAATGTGACATGCAAGCTACCCTCTGGGTGTCAAATAACAAAGCTTGCACCCGGCACCCGAGGCCATACGATATTATATTATTATTATTATTATCGAAGAAACATGCTGTACCTGGCAGTCCTTCCAGCGTCTGATCCATATTTGCCATATGTTTGGGGCAATTTTGACACCGAAATTCAATCGGTTTACCTATTATGTGCCTTTTCAAGTACTGATGGCTTACATTCCTGCAGTGGTGTCATCAGTTTTCATATTTAGGTATGCCTGATTAATATTCAGCGTGTAAAAATATTTTCCTCCACTGAGCTTTGCAAACATTTCTTCAATTCTAGGAATTGGGTAGTTATCATCTTGTAAGTTTTTGTTTAATGTCCCTCTGTAATCAGCACACAATCCCATTTGTCCATTTGATTTTGCTACGGGGACCACAGGTCTGCCCCATTGTGAATAAGTGACTTTTTCAAGGATTTTAGCTCTTTCCAGTCTATCTATTTCTTCTTCCACTTTCTCTCTAAGTGCAAATGGCACTGGTCTGGGTTTTTAAAATCATGGAGAATATTCTCTTTTAATTGAAAGCAACTTGGTAATTTTTGATTGCTCCAATATCTTCTGTAAACAATTTATTTGTCGTAATCTTTAATTAATTTTTTCAATCTGGTTTTGAATTCCGATTCTATTCTCTCCGTGTTTAATTTGTAACGAACAGTGTATTTCTCTATTTTTTTATCGTATATTTAGGTTGCAAGTTCCCATAGGTTGTATGATTTCACCTGTGTTAGTTCTCAATTTTATTTTAGTATTTTGTAATTTCAGGTCCTGAAAATTCCTTTTGTAATATTCTGCTGAATATGTAGTCACTTCCGCTCCTGTATCCAGTTCCCAAGTGTGTATTTTTCCATTTAATTTTAATGAAATGTTAAATTTGTCCTCATATGTAGAATTCTGAATAGGTAATTTATGTATCTCGTATATTTCATCGTTATTCTCCTCCGAGAATGAGTTATCATCAACCTCCCAATCGAGTTGTCTTTGATCTTTAAAACAAACATTTTGGGCATGCCCTCTTGTATTACATTTCTTACAGAACAACTTTTGTTTGACTCAGCATTGGTAGGCTGTGTGGTTTTCTTTTCCACATCTAAAGCAATATAGCCTATTTTCTTTCCTTGTGTGCTATTTTTGTTATGTTCTTTTTCAGAATGTACTGTAGATTCACTCATATTTGTGTTTTTATTGTATGTATTTTTCCTCAATGATATATTGTTTTCTTGATCCATTTCCTCGCTTTCACACTTTGACGTTTCAATCGCTAATGCATTTTTTAACGATATTCTCGAACTTTTATCTCGGGATTCGTGTAGTAATTTTTCCTTAATGTCAGCACTTCTCAGACCCCGTATAAACTGAACACGCAAGTAGGTTTCAAACGTGATGCAGATAAAGTTGCATTTTCCTCCTAATTCTTTTAATTAGAGACAGATTCATGCTCATGCTGCGTTCTTAAGCAATGTGGTGCAATATGGTCCTTTAAAAGATTCCGCAGTATTTGGAGCTGTAATGTTCTTTAGGATTTGATAGTGCTTGGGACCAATGCAGTTTAGGCATATTTGTCTTCTTGTAGTATCATTTGTAACATTTTTCAGACTAATATAATTTTGCAGCCTTTGTATACAGTTGTCAAATTTTTCGTTCACTTCGTCGTATCGTTGTAAACTAATACCAGTTATTTGAACAGTTGTACCTCTGTCCTGAGTGTGCCCCCCTTCAGCATCGGAAGCCCGAAAAGAGCTCCAACCATGAAAGAAGATACAGCGCCTCTTTCCCCATCCCAATTCACTGCTACCTGGAAGGGGAGGAAGAGGATTAACGGAATAATCCGGGAAGTGGCGTCTGGCTGGGAACACAGAGGTCCGATGTGGGATGCCGGGTTTCACCTAGTCTCGTACCAAATAAAATAATTAAACATCAAAATGATATTTAGCCTATTCTTAAGAAAGGACAATACAAGCCCGTCTGCCAAGCTTGTAGGGCAGAACTGCTGTGCCCAAGATAGCGGGTTCAAACCCGGCTGAAGTCGTCGGATTTTTAAGAGCGTTAAAAATCCTTCAGTATGCCTTCCTTCGGAGGGGAAGTAAAGCCGGCGGTCCCATGTCATAGATTTATGGCATGTAAAAGATCCTTCCAAAGACTAAACTTGCGTGAAGCTAAATTGTTAGGTGAGATTTCGTCGATACACTCTATCAAAGTTCCAACGTTCACCACTAGGTATCATTGATATCTGGTGGCGAAAGTTGGAACTACTTGCAATTGAACGGAACTTGTTGCTCACCCTAATAAGGGTGTCCGCTGGGAGCAGCTACAGACTCAGGCGAGCCGAACATGTCCTCGGATACTCTCGGCACTAAAAGCCATACGATAAATAAATAAACTCCTGTCTGAAACGAAACCTTGTTGGTGGACAACAATGACCGTAGGGAAATGACAACAACTGACACATTTGCATCTTCAAGCTTTTCAATATCTGCATGAGCAGAACTTCTCCAAATAAATTAATCAAACAATTTGCATTACATTACCAAGCGGCTATGAGAAGCCACATGACCACAAGGTCAAGACATGACAAGCAAGGGAGATATTCAAATTAAGGCGGACCAAACAAAAGGACAGTCCGCCATTGTTAATCCAAAAACGTTATCCACTCCAAAATCCTACCATTACTCTCATCAATCAATGTTTGGTTATATTTCAAGTTATTAGAGTGTGCTGAAAAGAAAACAAAATATTAAACGATAATAATAATAATTCCTAAATTAGGAAGGCGTCTCCTATCATAAACTAGGCATCTACGTAGTTGAAATTACATTTGAAAATATTAATAAAAGAAAGGGGCCAGATTGCACGATCGTATGCCCACATCATGAGTATTTTAAAATTAACTACCGGTAGCTAACCAAACGTTGGACAAATTAACACTATGTGATCAGAAGATGCCCTTGAAAAGTTTTTCAGTCGCTGCTCCAACGACACTGGAGCCTCAAGAACTAAGTTATGAAACTGATAATTGAAATGCCCGAGTCGAAAATGTTTTCGCGTTATAGTTCCAGTTCAGTATTCTATCTGTTCATTACACTACCTGCTTTGTCCATCGACCATCGCCCTTACGGGCGCTCTGGGCGCCGAGGCAACGCCGGTCTCCACAACACGTCTATCACTCTCAAACGTGCCGGTACTTAGAGATGGGCAGCAGTCGACTGAAAACAGTCGAATTAGTCGATAGTTAAAACAGTCGACTTATTCGACTGCTTTTAAAAAAACAGTCGAATGAATTCAACGACTACTCACCGTATCATAAACAAGTCGTTTGCAAACGACTGATCCCATAGCTATCGTTGGATATCATTCGAATGAAACAAGTCGTTGGCAAACGACTAATTCCAAGCGAATGGAATCATTCGAATTTAAGTAGTCGTTGTAAACGACTGATCCCAAAGCAATCGTTGGAAATCATTCGAATGAAACAAGTCGTCGGCAAACGACTAATTCCAAGCGAATGGTATCATTCGAATTTAAGTAGTCGTTTTAATCAAACGACTTCTTCAGAATAACTTCATGCTACATTTCATTGTGCTGTATGTTTATTGTAGAGCTTTAATTAATAAGTTAAGTATACCTGTAGGTGCCTATAGTTTTATACAGTTCGTTGATTCTTTCAATGAAATAGCCTAAATCCAGTTGTCCGAATATATATGTACGTTATTGGAAATGATAATCATTCAATATTTAGGTTATGTTTGAACTCCATACACCGGTTTTGTGGCCCATCATCCCGGGCAAGCCGGTAAATACCTTTGCCTCCCAGTCAGATGGATCATTTAGCCGTAATTTTGAATTAGAGTAAGGTTGTAGTATGCGTGGTCAGATTTAGACAATAGCCTACTCCATGAAGGGGTCATGGCTACGCCTTCTATGTTTGTTTAATGAATAGAGTAACTGAAATGAGGGATGTATACTGATTTTAAGATTTGTGGAATGAGTTTATGTTGTAATTCTTATGCTCCGAGCTGGGATGAATGATCAAGTCATTGTCAATATGTATGACGTCCTTTTATTTATCAAAAATTAAACAGCAAGTATCATCAAAAGGCGCCTGGCAAACAAAGAAATAATACAATAATGGTTTACACTCTCAGTTACAAACTTCTTCTATTATTATGAACATTTTGTAAACTTAAGGTGTGCTTCCATACAACATATAACCTCATTCAAATACAAGTTGAAGAATACATATTAGGTAAGTCGACAATATCATACCTTTTGACTCTACAGCATAACACATGTTTATGAGTTATCAAAAACTTCCCTACATTCAATATAGATACAATTTTGATGGCTGATGGCTTCAGATTTCACAGACAATATCTTACAGATCATTCCGCCATTAGCTGTACATCTGCTTCTGGTTTAAAATAATTGCCAACTTATAAAAGTAAAATACATTTTTGGTCACATTGTTGCCAACTTAGATTTACAGTAGAGGTTATAGTCAGTTGTAAACATAATTAAATTTCAACACTCCTCCTTAATTATTTTACAACGAAGCGATTCAAACAATTTTCTATTGAGGGGTTTGGTCAGGATATCAGCAAGTTGCTTGGAGCTCTCGACATGTTTGAGAGCAACAGTTTTGCCCACGTGTTCCTGGATGAATTTGCGTGGAATCTCTATATGTTTCTTTCCTTTTGTAGTCTTCCCCTCGTGTGCATTGTGCAGCATGTGGATTGCTGACAGGTTGTCAACAAACAGCGTGACTGGTTTGTCTGACTTCAAAATTTCGAGTTCCAGTCCAATTCTCTTGATCCAGCTGATGTCATCTATCGATGAGACAGCTGCTCGGTATTCTGCTTCTGCTGATGACGTAGCAACGAGTCGCTGCTTCTGTGTGTACCAAATGATTGGTCCTCCTCTCAACAGTAGAACACCACTTGTTGGGCGCCCTGTTACGGTGTCCCCACCGTAGTCTGAATCTGTATATGCCACAAGTTTGTCGTCTCCATTGAAGAAAATTCCATAGTCTGGAGTTCCCTTCAAATACTGAAATACCTTCTTCACCATTTTCCAGCTGCTCTGCATGGCTTTGCCGTTGAAGCGGCTCAAGTAGTTCACTGCGTAGCAGATATCCGGTCGGTATATTGTAGCCAGGTAGAGTAGACTTCCCACTGCTTCTCGATATGGAGTTGTAGGTGGCGCTGGTTGTCGTTGATTCGATCTTCTTCGTTTGCCACCATTCCTTTCTCCATGGGTGTTGAACTTGGGTTGCAAGTGTCGAACCGAAAACGATTGATGTTCTTTCTGGTGTATCCAGGCTGGTTCACAAAAATTCCTTCATTCTCTACTGTATTCTGACTTCCATGCCTAGGTACGTGAATTGCTTCTGAACTGATCGTTGGTAAGTGATTTCAAATTCCCGATTTATGACATCCAAGACTTCAAAGATTTCTTTTTCATTATATCCAGCGATGAGCCCGTCGTCGACGAAAAGAGCTATCATCAAAGTTCTCTTCTCGTTATAGTAAATGCAGGGGTCATCGTCGGTGTTCACTAGTCCAAGTTTCTTCTCAAGAAAATCTGACATTTTCTCATTCCACTTTCTTGGTGCTTGCTTTAGTCCATATATGCTTTTCATTAGTTTGCAGACTCTGCCAGTACCATCTTCAAATCCTTCAGGTTGATACATGTACAAGTTCTCCTCCAAGTCTCCGTGCAAGAAGGCTGTCTTCACATCTAAGGGAACAAGTTTCATCTTCTCAGTAGCGCCATGACTGAGAATCAGTCTAATTGAAGCATGGTTTGCTACTGGACTAAATGTTTCTGAATAGTCAATTCCTTCTTCCTGCTCAAAGCCACGTGCTACCAGTCGTGCTTTCATTCTCTCATCAGGCTCCTCTCGTAACACCCAGCGGCAGGTCAGGGGTCGAACTGCTTCCGGACATTTCACTAATTTCCAAGTTTCCATCTTCTGTAAGGATTCAAATTCTTCTGTCATGGCTTTCAGCCACTTGGCATCTTTCAACGCTTCGGAAATAGAGATATCCTGGATTTCTCCTATCATGGCTAAGTTGGCACTCTTTCCTCCCCGGAGGTAGCCCATGACATAGTCTGTTAGTTTGGCAGGTAGCTGAATATTTTGACGATTGCGTAGTCCTGGTCTTCTTGGTTGTTGTTCTTCTTCTCTGGCTTCATCTCTTTCTTCGTTTCTGTCTTGTCTCAGGTCTATGCTGTCTTCATACTCATCTTCTTCAATCAACTCGTTCTCGTTCATGGCCATTTCAACATCTGTCAGGTTTCGCTCATCTTTTTCTCCTTCATTAAACACGACGTTGTCTGGACTTACAACATCACGTTCTTCAGGCAGATAGACTCTGTAGGATGGAGAGTCAATGTCGTATCCAACAAATATACCTTTCCTAGACATCTTGTCAAGCTTGCTTCTCTTGTGGTTGGGAGTCTAAACGTAGCAGTCGCATCCGAAGGTTTTCAGTTTGTTCATGTTGACCTGTCGTCCAAACCATAGGTTGGCTGGACTCTTTCCTTTCACTGAACTTGTGCCAGTCTGGTTGATCGTGAACACAGAATAGTTCACTGCTTCTGCCCACAAATTGTCCTTCAGGTTTCGTGCATGAATTGCTGTCCTTGCTGACTCCAAAATTGTTCTCATTTCACGTTCCACTCTTCCGTTCTGTTCTGGGGTGTAAGCTGTTGAAAAAGTGTGAAAGACACCTAGCTCCTCCAGCAGCTTACGTGTGTTGGCATTCTTGATCTCGGTTCCATTATCTGATCTTAGAATTTTCACCTTTCTTCCGAATTGGTTTTCCACCAGCTTCATGAAAACATCCAGTTTGGCTTCGTCTTCAAGATGTATACTGTTCGGAAATGTGAAAAATCATCCTTGGAAAGCTAGAAATATTTTGCTCTTCCTAGCGATGGTGTCGTCATCTCTCCAATATCTACATGGACCAGATCCAATGGTTGGGTAGCAAACTTCTCGTTCAGTGGGTGAGATACCCGATGTTGTTTACCGTAGGTGCATCCTTCGCAGACTCTCTCGTTCCAATTATCAACATATGGAATGCCATTCCTGTCCAAAGCATCCTTCACATACCTCAGGTTTTGGTGTGCTAGCCTCTCGTGCCAGGTTACGATCGAGGTGGCTACCAAACAGGCTTCCGACTTCTCCTGGCGTAGCATCATTCTGTTCAGGTCACCTTCTCTGACTGCCATGGCCACAATTTCACGATGATCAGACGTTTCAAATATTGACTTATCTTTGTTTGCAGTTTGCACGTAACCTCTGTCGAGTATCTGACTGACAGATATCAAATTGTAGTTGAGCTTAGGCACATAAAGCACATCCTCCAGGATGACCTTGTACCATTCTGTTCCGTTGAACGCCTCAAGTTGAACGTTGCCGATGCCAACACCCTCTAGTACAGTCGCATCTCCGATGACAATAGGAGATGGAGTTTCCAATTCAATCAATTTGACGAACCAGTTCCTGTGCGATGTCATATGTTGTGTAGCTCCACAGTCCTGGTACCAGTGATTTCGTGTGTTACATTTCGAATTTAGACTGTTCAGCTCTGCAGTTGACAGTCCCACTGACGCTAGTGCGCGGTATGGGCGATTCGTGCTCTTCTGTTCACTCCGTTCTGACCTTTCATTTCCATTTTTGTTGTCATCCTTCTTAGTACAGTCTCTTGCGAAGTGACCTTTCTGTCCACACACATGGCAAGGGTAGTTTTCTTTACAATAGGCAAGATATTTGGCACAGGGTTTGTTTCTGCAGTGTTTCTTCACATGTCCTTTCTGTCCACACTTAAAGCAGCTGACTGGCGCGCTTCCATCTTGTCTGTTGCTATTGTTGTGAGTAGACTGATTTCCAGTTTTCGTCTCCTTTGCCATGAGTGCGTTGACTGCAGTTGCTCCACTTTCCTTTTTATCTTCATTGAGTCGATCCTCTTCCAGCCTCAATCTTTCGATGAGTGTTTCAATAGTTTTGTCGGCTCCTGTCACATTGTCCCAGGCTGTTCTGAAATGGTGCAGCTTAGGTGGTAGCATACTCTGCATTCGTGTCATGATCCAACCGTCTTTCACCCTGTCGTCATCTGATGACAGGTCTTCGGCTATCTGCTGAATCTCCAAGAAATTCTCAACAACTGATTTTTGGCTGTCAAAAATATAACCAAAAATTTCCTTTGCAAACCCTCAACAGTAATATCAGACTTTTTACCATAAACATTTTCTAGCTTATCTAACATTTGTTTTGCAGTTTGGCATTTGACTAGCTTTTTCGCTATATTACTACTGACATTTAAACCTATAAGCTCTTGAGCTTCTACATCTTTCTTTATCCAATTACGTACAGGATCGGAGTTTGTACCTCATGGTTTGACAGTCAAACCAGTTGCAATATCAAAACATTATTTTGTTCTCATCGCTAAATTAATTTTGAAACGCCAAGAATCATAATTGACATTTCCATGCAAATCTTCTGTCAAAGTTTCTAAATGAACCTTTACTGTATACATGACTTGATTTAAAAAGCAAAATTAAGTTTCAAAAATATGACAAATTTACAAACGTTTGATTTCACAAGATTTTACTATCTATTTTCAAATAGTTTTATCAATTTACTCTGACTCATGTATAGACTACTTGACTGACATTCTGAGGTTAGATTGACTTAGCTGACGTTTCTTGGGCTGACGATGTGGTTGACGTCCTCTTCGATGGGGCTGACTTTGTCTGCGAAGACTGACCTGGACTTTCTCGGCTGACTGGACTGGCCTGACGACTTCTGACTTGGACGACGACGACTGACTCGGCTGACTTTTTCTCGACGTCCAAATTGTATCCCATAATGCTCGGCGTGTCTGACGTATGAGCGGTATCTGGGCCGATAACCTGTTGTAATTCTTATGCTCCGAGCAGGGATGAATGATCAAGTCATTGTCAATATGTATGACGTCCTTTTCTTTATCAAAAATTAAACAGCAAGTATCATCAAAAGGCGCCTGGCAAACAAAGAAATAATACAATAATGGTTTACACTCTCAGTTACAAACTTCTTCTATTATTAAGAACATTTTGTAAACTTACGGTGTGCTTCCATACAACATATAACCTCATTCAAATACAAGTTGAAAAATACATATTAGATAAGTGGACAATATCATACCTTTTGTCTCAACAGCATAACACATGTTTATGAGTTATCAAAAACTTCCCTACATTCAATATAGATACAATTTTGATGGCTGATGGCTTCAGATTTCACAGACAATATCTCACACATACATTCCGCCATTAGCTGTACATCTTCTTCTGGTTTAAAACAATTGCAACTTATAAAAGTAAATTACATTTTTGGTCACATTGTTGCCAACTTAGATTTACAGTAGAGGTTATAGTCAGTTGTAAACATAATTAAATTTCAACAGTTTATGATTTTTTAAATAGAATTTAATGAAGTCTTCGGTAAAGTTGAAGGAGACATGGTCGTGTTTAGACAATTGCCTACTCCATGAAGGTGTCAAGACTATGCCTTCTATGTCTGTTTAAGGTGCAGTGTGGCTGAAATGAGGGAGGTTTACTGATTTTGGTGCTTGTGGAGTAGTATTTTCGGTTATAATTTAGGTTTTTGTGAAGCTTTATGCGGAGTTGTTTTATGGATTTTATTGCTCTGCAAATGAAGTGTATTAGGGGGTTCTGGGTTTGGTTTAGCTGTAGTTTAAAGGGTTATGGCTGAGAGTTGTTGTAGCAGGCCTAACAACTGTGTCAGAGCAGTGGCGTGCTGTGTGGGAGGAGGAGGGGGGGGGGGTTAGTGACAAAGACATGAGGGCAGGGATGGAAGGGTTGTAGCGTTGTCTGTGGTTAAACTGCCGTTGCCTTATGGCTGATTTTATGTACTGACATCCATCATAAGAGGTGGCATGTGTTCCCTCACAGTTGGCGCACTTAGGCTTATCTCGAGGTACCGTACAGATAGAGTGGTGATGTGAATTTCCACATCTATTGCAGCGGGTAGGGGACAGTCTGATAAAACAGGGTAGTCTGATGAAACGGGGTACCTAGTTTTCTCGTCTGGTATGTGGTGACATCTTCCGGTGAACATAGAAACCTCTTTCTCATTTGATGACCATCATTCTCAGAGCAGTTGCCATCTGTAGGGTGCAAGCGTGCGTTCTCACAGGGGGTAAAATCTAGTTTTACAGTGTAGTGTTATAATATCCGCTTGTAAATTGTGTACTTATATATCCAAGACCTTATTCTGAAGATTGTATGGTCAGGATGATATAACTTAAACATTGTTTGCACTACACAATTGTAGGTGTTTAAAAATGAATGACCGGTTTATGTGCTGTAGAATTCCACTTGCTCCTAACATGGTGTCGTTGGATAAAACAGGGTACCACTAAGTTGGATAGAACAGGGTAGTAACCCGTTTTATCAGACCCACCATTGGAGAAAGGTGATATCCTGTCTTCGGGATCTCTATCTGAGCCATCGAACAGAAATCATCCGCTCTAACCACATCACGGTCTTACCAGTCAGATTGACCTGTTCCATCCACATCAGGTCCTTCTCAGCCAGTTAGGCCTAAGCCCTGGACTTCAGCTTTCCAAGTCTCTCCGAAAGACATAAAGGCAGTGCCGAGAGCTGAAAGAAAGGAAGGAATAGCTAATAGGCGAAGAGGAAAGATGGCTATTCTGTCAAGTTCCCCATACAAGGAAGAATTAACTTCATTTACGAAAAAGGGAAAGACTCCCAAAATGAAACTTCAAATGGAGTCACAATCTCCCAGATTTAGGCCTTCTGACGTCACAAATATCGTAAGGCAGACATCGGAGGTAGTTAGAAAAGTGCAGGATTATAACTCCTCGTCTGAAGAGGAAGGAGAAAATAATAACGCAGCTTGCATTTATTGTAATGAACTATTCACTAATTCGAAGTCTGAAGAAGGCTGGGGTAAGTGTTATAAGTGTGGTGAAAGGGCTCATGAACAGTGTGCCGGGATTGATGATGAAGGTGATGAATCGTATAAATATGATTTTTGTACATGAAGTGAATTTCAATGTTTGTGAAATATATTTCAATTTTGTAATGTTCACTATAATCTAGTACTCTGTTTTATCCAACTCGTCTGATAAAACGGGGTAATGGACAAACATTTATATCAATAAACAATTTTCGGTTAGGCTTTTATTTTAAATTATTTTCTTCATTGCCATTTGTAGGTAGATATATTATACAACTAGACATTAAAAATTTAACACATTAGTACAAGAAGTTCATGAGATATGCCACTTTGTTTATTAAGTTCCCTGTTTTGACCGACTCTCCCCTACTGTGAGGACAAGGGGCAGATGACCTCGTAGTTCCACCCCTTAAAACAACAATAACTAACTAACTGTGAGGACAGCTTGACGCATTATGACCCAGTCTTTGGCAGTTATAACATTGGAAAATTAGAGTAGAGTGTGGTTTGGGAGGGGGCGAGAAGTCGCCCGTGTTCTTGGTTTTGGTGGTGACGCCACCGTGACTGCTGGAGGGGTAGGGGGAGCTACATGGTCGCTATAATCTGATTTACAAAAGATGCTCGGTGAAAGCTGTCATACACTTGATGGGTGAGGTGAGGAGTGGAGACGAGAAGGGTAACGGTCTCCATGGCAACAGTGAGCAATATTGCAATGTATGCCGACACAGCAGTGAGCTCATGGTTTGACTCAGTGTGTCCTCACTCGTCACGGTCATTAGAGCGCCAGGCAGGGGGGCTAACTTACCCAGTATTTGTGTCTTCCTGCAAGCCTCTTGGAATGTTATGAATCATTATCTGCCTCAGTGGCAACGCAGCATTTCCCCACGTGCTAGCTTTAACAGCTGGCAGCGAGCTTTATTGGTAATTCAGAGTATAGTACTTGTGTTTTCTGTAGACTTTGACTGTGAAGTTTGAGTTCTGGTTTTAGGTTTGCGTTTGGTTTTAGATGTTGTAGCTTGTTCATGAGGTTTGTCTGTAGTGCGTGTTTTTACTGGGTCCACTGAGATTTGTGCTATTGGAGTGAGTGAAAGTGTATGGACTGTTTGGGTTTCCCTAGCATGTTTGTATATGGGCATAGGTGGCGGAATTGGTATGGTTTGAGTGTCCTGTTCTGTGCTAGATGGCTGGCAGGTTGCGGGTTGTGTATGCTGATCGAGTAAGTCAGAGGCGTGAGGGTTCATGTACATGAGTGGGGGAATGGCTGAATGTTCCATGAGCGCCTGGCTCAGGGTGTTTAGGCGTCTCTCATGCGTAGGGATGACTGTAACATAGTGTTGAGAAGTCTCCTCTATGCACGAAATGATCCTAGAATGTGGAGCAAGTATGTGGCATATGGCCTGTCTGAGCGTGTCTGGATGTATAGTAAAGCCATCATAACTTCCGACTTGACGTTTCAGTGTTACCCTAGAGTTATCTAGCGGTCAGAAGGAAAATCACTTTAACTAGCCAATCACAGGCAGCCATTCAAATCAATATATCACGACAAATCGAGTTTCGTTCACGATGTCGCGATTTAGCGAAAGAAACTCTACCTTAGCACTGAAACGTCAAGTCGGAAGTTATGATGGCTTTACTACAGATTGCGGAACTCAGTACCGGTATATAACCTTTTAATGAGAATTGGGTGGATTCCTGAATTAATACACGACTTGAACATGGGCCCACCAATTATGAATTAGAGTTCTATTTATTTTATGATTGAGTTTTATTCATTTATTCAGCCACGGGATAAATGAATTACAAGAAAACTACTATGAAATTCTCCCCATAACGTGATGGCAATGATCGATGCAAACATAGAATAGATGTTCCAGGAAAATTAAATCAGAAAATATTTTATATTGGGATCCTAAATAAATAGCATATTAGCAAGCTCTCATGGCCCGTATGGACTGAAAGGTTTTTAAAAATGCGGGCAAAGTCGTCGCATGGTGTGCTGCTGCTACTACTTTTAAAAAACAGTCGAACGAATTCAACGACTACTCACCGTATCTGCACCATAAAATAAACAAGTCGTTTGCAAACGACTGATCCCAATTGTTTTACCATGTAGAAAGCGTCCGGATAGTTTTACGTTCTGGTCGTCAATTGTTTCAGCACATGGATAGCACGCGCATTAAAGAAACTTTGTATTTAGATGGTTGCCAACATCTCCACTGAAAGTTCGCTCTCGGTGCTGATCTAAAGTGCTCTATTTTCGTGTGTATTTATTGTAGGCCCCTGTTTCCTTGTTCAAGTCGTATTTCAACTCTATCTTCTTAGTACTTCAGAGAGGATTATATTAGCGAACACATAACTTGTTTGTCACTCTATGGAAATATTTTGCATTTATTTTGTGGCATACAAAATGAAGTGTAATTATTTCAATGTTGGCTGAGGAAATGTTACCGGTACTTAAGAACTCTCTTTCTGTTATAGCGATTTAATTTGCTCTTAGACTAACAAAGTATTGCTCTATTACTTCACATATCCACAGTACATACAGGTAATGTGCCCTGTTCAATATCGGGGAACATTTACTCAGACACATTTTGCATTAAATGAAATGTGCAACATTGGAAATAATGGCTGCACTCTACCCGACGTAAACTACCATTTCGAATCACAGTAGATATAAATAAATAACTTAGACCAATTGCAAAAATAGGCAGGTTAAGGATACGTTTGATTTTCATCTGTTGGTACGACTCAACTCCGCGGGTAACGGCTTACTGTGCTTTGTACGCTGCCAAGAAGTGACTACTTTCAGTCGAATACATGAAATATCACTCTTAGGAGCTATGCGAATTCAGGTAACCTTTCGACTGAAAGTAGTCGACTATCTAGTCGATAGTTTCTTCCAATGAATGACTGGTCAGTCGATAGTTAAAAGTAGTCGATAGTCCCATCTCTACGGTGCATCTAATTAGAGTGATAATGTCTGAACGCCTCCCAAGTCCACTACCAGCAAAAGTTCGTGCGTGCGCATGCGCGCTGGATAATTAGTGCTGCCTTTTACATGCAGCGGGAGCAAATCGTAATAGTAATCAGAGGAATGTCCTTGTGCACGCTTACACACTGCCAGCTGCTTAACTTCACAGTTCATCAGTTTTATATGACAAAATGACTTAGGCTGCTTTCACACGATCCACCTTCCTCCACACCACTCCACGCCACTCCACTGTAGGTAAAGCTTAGAGCGTGGGGGCTTTCAGATGAGACACTATCTGTGGCGCCATATCCGTCCGCTCTCGTCAACCAGCAGTTGGTGCCTGTCAGCTGCAAGTCCCTCTCCACTTCAAGCAACTCTCGGCCACATGTAGCTTACTCAGTTGCATGAAATCGTTCAGACGGTCAACTTTGTGTGTGCTACGTGTTCTATTTTCACCATTTATATTGAGGTGCCGCTTCCTGGTGGTACTTATTGGTACTTGGGAGGACTCACCAGAGAGCGATATGCTCTGTCTGTATATATACAGAGAGTTAAGTTTGGATGTATCGGAGACCCTCGCTAGCCCGCTCGCCCGCGGCGCGAGCCTGTCTCCCGCCACGCACTTTGCCGTTATGCGGCGCCCTTGCGGCACTGAGTCATTGAGTATAGGAATTTGTACTTACCTAGTTCACAGCTGGTGCTGAAAATGTTCGCCATACACTGCTACACATCGCTGGCACCTTTTTATGAAACTGGCATGTACTCACTGAAGTTCCTCAGCACCGATTGACTGTATTTCAGCTGTAATATAGTCTTTAAGCTCATTTATAGTGGATGGTTTCTAGCATATACTCTACTTTTAAGCGTCCCCCACAAATAAAAGTCACATGGTGATAAGTCTGGGCTTCGCGGGGGCCACACGTTCTGTCATGGATGCTTCGTCAGTGTGAGCAGTGGCAGAATATTGTTGAAAATAAGTTGACAATCGCTCTCCGTAAGTCAGTTCGTCAAAAAAAAATGGTCAAGGATCACATTGAAGTACACATTTAAGTACAAATTCCTATGCCCAATAACTCAATGCCATGCGAGCGTCGCATAACGGCAAAGTGCCTAGCGGGAGACAGGCTCGCGCTGTGGGCGAGCGGGTTAGCGAGGGTCTCCGATACATACAAACTAAACTCTCTGTATTTATGTATCATTATGTGTCTTTATATTGTTGCTTCTTTGGGTTGTAAAGAATAAATAGGCTACAATATTACTATGTTTTACTCGGTTTTTAATTTAAAAATGTCATTTATAGATAGTGAAAAACTAATATTTGAAATTGAACAGCGTCCTTGTATGTGGGACATTCGTTCCACAGATTATGCCAATAAAACTAAAAAAAAAAAAATGTGGGCTGAAGTTGCCCAAGCTGTTATTCTTAATTATAGTGAAGCAAATTACTCCAAGAAGAGAGAAGTTGGTAAGTACACTTTTTTATTTGTAGCCCGTATTATTACAACAAAATTATGCACCGCCCTAATAAAATAAACATATTCTTGGCGTGCCGCCTAGCTGCATCACTGGAACCAACTAGAAAAGAAAGGAGTACGCAGTGGAAATGGATGTTAATTTCTGACCTGTGCTGGGCCCGTACTTGCAGGCCAGATGTGCCGAGCGACTCCAGACTCCGTGAAGGTGGTCCCACGACGAGTGGTAGGAATACCCTCCTGGTGCTAGAAAGCTAGAATAAGTTAGGCCTAGGTTTGAAGAGAGAGAGAGAGCGAGCAGCCCGATCGCCCAACACTACTAAATGAGACACATGGGTAAAGAAATGGAAATTTAATGAATTGAAACCGAACACACAAAGAAACCCGGCCAGAATAACACACAAAAAAAGAATACCCTTCACCTAGGGGTCAAATAAAGTCACTTTCAAACGGGGAAGATAAATATAAATAACAATAAATAACTTACGATAGTAAATAACGTTAACAAATTAAATTCATACCTGTGCTCACTTCGGTGAAAACGATGTAAAAAGGGAGGAAGTAAAAGATCAAGAGGCAATCGAGCCGGTCGCTGGTCAACAACAATCACTTCTCAGCCATGTTTAACATCTCTCTTTTCTTTATTTTCTTTGGCGGCCGTCCCGGTAGACTCAGACGCCATGTGAGATACTTTCTGTCCGGACGTGCCTTGAGGCTCTCCGCCTTATTATTTAAAATGTAATGTTTTCCTTTTTATTTAACATTGTTATTATGCCGAAGCCTTCCATTTACTCATGTAAGTAATACATCTAACCTTGTGTCCACTATGCTCATTTCCTAAATTTAACCTTTCTTTTTGATCTTCGTCGTGTCGCAGAGGCTGTGGCGAGCAATGGGGATGCGATCGAGCTGGCAGTCTCCAGAGAAACGAAATGCAAAAACCAAAGATACTACAAGGAGAAACAAATGACGTCAAGTGTCCGTGAAATATATCATGATACATACACGCAATCAAACACACAAAATGCTAGCCGACGATGCAGTAATAAAACACAAAGCAACTCGTGCTTGTAGGTAGTCTAGCAAAATATGCTAAACCTATATAGTCCCCAACTTACGTTCCGAGTTCGAGCTGAATACGGTAAGGCCTACTTAAAGTTACCGCCGTGATCCAGTTGCCCGAAGCATGGAATGAAGGGAAAACATAAGGGCTAAAATATATGGTGTCATGCCTCGTGTTGGGAGAATGGTCGAAACGCCAACGTCCACAAACAACGGGAGACCCATTCGAAGATATGCCCAATCAAAACAGCATCAATGCACCTGGCAGCAAGAAAAACATACACTCACAAAATCACTCGCAGATATATTTCACGGCACAAATAAAAGGTTAAACAAAGACTCAAACAAAATAAAACAGGAGACCGCCATTACGATTGGTTCCACAGCAAATCCAAGCACACGACGAAGATCAAAAAGAAAGGTTAAATTTAGGAAATGAGCATAGTGGACACAAGGTTAGATGTATTACTTACATGAGTAAATGGAAGGCTTCGGCATAATAACAATGTTAAATAAAAAGGAAAACATTACATTTTAAATAATAAGGCGGAGAGCCTCAAGGCACGTCCGGACAGAAAGTATCTCACATGGCGTCTGAGTCTACCGGGACGGCCGCCAAAGAAAATAAAGAAAAGAGAGATGTTAAACATGGCTCAGGATCCACACCACCCCCCAAAAGAAAAATTATTTATAATAATAAAAGATTTTTCTTTTTACATCACTAAGCACCACCGCTTTGAAATCAATCATGTCCCAAGTGTTCCAAAATACACAACATCCTTATCACACAGGTGGTTTGTCAACAACTATAACAGTACACAAAATATGAGGGGGGAGGGTGATCGATATAACAGTCACTTAAGCAATTGAGCCATATCAGAAAGAATACAGTTATAAAATGAAGTAATATATAAAAATAATCAGATCGCTTCGGCGATCGCAATATCAGGACAGAACTCCTTCGGGGTCCCCAAAGGCGCGCGTTCCTTTGACGATCCCTGGGCTTGTCATAATGGTATTACGGTTCGCCTGCGCGTTACAATGACAAGAAAAGTAGATAGAGACACGGACGAAAATCATAAACAAAAGACTTTCGCCCTTTGACGCCGAAGTCTGCCATTCTCCTTATACCCATCATGAAAGTGACGTATTAAAATAACAAAGAAGCGATATAATGTGTCCATTATTTATAGAATATAAATTCTCTACTGGCCGAATTCGCAAAAATACATATTTTTACAATAAATATTAAGTTACACAGAGTATGTAGGCCTATTTCTTCTTGTATTATTTTCTTTCTTGAGCTCGTAAATTTGTACTTGACTCTGCCTCGGTCAAAATTGGTTCAATAATAGGCAGGTCAAGGAGACGCCATATGAATACTAGCTTCCTTGGATAACATAAGCAAATTATGATTGGCTAACCTACGCAGAAAAAGGACAACATTAATCACAGCAAATAAGAAGGTTACACAATAAATGGTTTCAATTGAGATATGTGAGCTCTGGATACGTCGGTGGGATTCTCCTTGGAGATCAATTCAACAGTGACAGGTGTTAAAAATCTAGTGATAGTTTTGGGCGTGCTCCAGCGAAGCATTAGCTTAGCTGACTCCTTATTCTTGGCCGAACTCTGTGGGTGCAGGCGCACTAGCACGTCGTCATTCACCTGAAAACAAACAGGTTGCCTACCCTTGTTATAGCGAGACGCCACGCGATCTCGTGCCCTTTTCAGATGCCGTACAGCAACTTCCCATTTTTCTTTGACTGAGGTACGGCGGGATGGCGCAGCCAGATAATCTATTTTCCACTGAAGCTGAAGTGGATCAACAATACGCCTTCCTAAAAACAATTCCGAAGGGGTAGAATTCGTCGATTCATGAAGAGCAGTGTTAAATCCTAAGGAGAAAAACTGAAGATTTGCGTCCCAACGTGACTGATCTGCGTTGTGGAACGCACTCAAGCAAGCCTTCAAGTTACGATGAAACCTTTCAACGTGATTTGGCTGAGGGTGGTAGGGTGCCAAAAAGACATGATCAATTCCCCAAGAAAAACACATTGATCTAAAAGACTTGGACCGGAAAACGCTCGCGTTATCGGACACTAAAAACTTTGGAGGACCAAAAACACCAAAAATATGATTGTTCAAAAGCCTAACAGTGGTACGTGTCGTGATTTCCCTGACAGGAAATAACCATACAAATTTTGAAAATCCATCAACGACAGTAAGTATAGCTTGATGACCAGAAGATGACCTAACTAGGGGACCAAAATAATCTATAAACAGGCGCTCATTAGGATATGACATCGTGTCAGCGTGGTGAAGTCCAATGCGAGAATTCTTTGCTGGCTTAGAACGTTGACACGTAACGCATTTTCGGACGAAAGCAAAAGCATCCGCTTTCAAATGAGGCCAGAAGAATTCCTGAGAGATGTTATGGAAAGTCTTCGTCATACCTAAATGTAATCCAAAACAGGATTCATGGAAATACGCCAAGAGCATACTTCGTATATTCTCTGGCACGAAAATCCTACATTTCGAAGATCGAGGAGCGGTATGCACTATAACATCATTGCGCAATGAAAACTCAGATACACCAGGATCTTTCCCGAGAATTTTTTCACGCAATGTGACACAAAATGGGTCATCTGCTTGGTACGTACGGATGTCAGTAAAAGACCATGGAATGTGTTGGAGAAGATTCACTGGCTCGGGGATCTCAACAATGGGAGGAGGTTCCTCAAACATGCGTGACAAACAATCCGCTACAACATTTTCACTGCCTCTGACGTGAATGATGTCAAAGCTGAAAGAAGATAGACGAAGAATCCAACGATTTATACGTCCCAATTTTTTGACATGCGAGCGCATCCAGGACAGAGCTTCATTGTCGGTATACACTATGAAATGCCGATGTTCTAGAAAAGATCTGAAACGTTCACAGCCGAATACGACAGCCAGACTTTCTTTCTCGAAAGTGGAATACCGGCGTTCGCAATCATTAAGCATCCGACTGGCAAAAGCGATGGGTGCCAAATTACCATTCACCTGCTGACTAAGCACACAAGAAACTGCGACATCACTCGCATCACAATGTAACATAAAATCTTTCCCAAAATCCGGAGTTCGAAGGACGGGAGCAGAAGAAAGACATTCTTTCAATTTCTCAAAGGCGAGGCACTGGTCGGGGCCCCACACGAATCGTACATTCCTCTTCTTCAAATAATTCAGGGGCGCTGAAATGTCCGAAAATCCCTTAATGAACCTACTGTAAAAGCCTGCCATTCCCAAAAAACGTCGGACTGCTTTCACATTCGTGGGAGTAGGGAACTCTTGGATACATTGCACACGCTCAGGGTTCACTTCTATGCCCACATCCGAAAGAATGTGACCTAAAAAATTGATTTGCTTCGAAGCCAAAGAGATTTTGTCCGGGTTAACAGTGAGTCCGGCTCTGCGAAGACGACATAGGACTTCACGTAAATGGATCAGGTGATCCTCAAAAGACTGACTGTAAATCACGAGGTCATCTAGATAGTTAAACACAGATGAATACTTTAAATCTCCAAATAACTCGTCCAAAACCCTACTCAATACTTGTCCGCCGATAGAAATGCCCATGGGTAACTTATTGAACTCAAAAAGGCCGAACGGAGTGGAGAACGCAGTTACCTTACGGCTCTCGGGATCGAGAGGAATTTGAAAATATGCACAATTCAAATCTAGGACGGAATAGTACTTCGCCCCGTGAAAATGCTGAAAAGCGCTCTCCAGAGTTGGAAGGGGAAAGTTGTCGAACACTACCTTAGAATTGAGTCGACGATAATCAACTACTAAACGAAAAGTACCCTCTTTCTTAGGCACCAGGAATGCTGGACTACCATAAGAAGACTTAGAAGGGCTCACAACACCGCGTGCCTTAAGATCATGAATATATTCTCTCATGGCAATGAGTTTGGGCGGAGAGCAAGAAAATGGCGCCGACCTAACTGGAACCTCATCAGTCAAATCAATATGACACTCGTAGCCGATAGCGGAACCCAGTTCCGACGTGAGAACATCTGGAAATTCATTCACCAAATCAGATAAAGCGTCACGTTGACTCGTGAATAAGGTAGGAGGGATTAAAACAGCAGAGATACCAGAAAAATTACAAGGAACACTCGCTTCACAAGTATTAAAATGAAACCGCTCCTTGGATTTAAACAAAAAACTGAAGGAATGATCCGAAAAATCAAGCCTCAACCCTGCTTTGTGCATAAAATCAGAACCTAAGATCATAGGCGTAGATAAGTCATCCACCACATGGAAGTTCCAATCCCAAGAATAACCACATATCTTAATATGACATGTTACAACGCTAGAAACAGAAATAGATGACTTCACCGCAGAATAAAATTTCAAACCCCCATCTTGTGGACAAATCTGAGTAACAGGAAGCTGTTCCGCGATGGAGCGCTGAATAAATGAACGTGAAGCACCAGAATCCAGTAAAGCAGGTATCGACAATTTCTTAACACTTACAGGGACCCAAGGACAGAAGTTTCCAGTCGTGGAAATGTTCATTTCCCGGCGAACTTCATTGCATGGCCACGCCGGCGGGTCTAAACCGGGGAGCCATGCTCGTTTCCCTGACGCGAAGCACATCTAGGACAGGCTATGTGCGTCACGTCACGAAGACCACATGTGTGACAAAACACACGAGAGGGCACACGGCAGGAATTAAAATGATGCCCCAAACGATCACAATTCCAACATTTTATACGGTTATACATGTTCGGGTTTCGAGGTAACTGTTGATCCTGAGGAGCGGGATTCGCAGAAGAGGTAGCATTGGGAATACTCCCGACAATATGCGAGTGGGGACGGTTAACTGCCCGGTCCTCCTGACGAGATATTGAAGATGGGTGCGCAGTCCTCTGAATCTGGGATTGCGCGCATGCAGTCTCTGGAAACAAACTGTCAGAGGGGAGGGGTGGGGGTACATATGACTTGCGCAGGCGCCGATTGAACTCGCATTCACGTCCTTGATCAACAATGTCAGCCACACTATACACACTGGACCGGCGTATGAAAGACTTGTACTCAGGTGCTAGATTTCTATACACAATATCAACAGTTTCAATAAGGGGAAGGGGCTGCGACAACCTACTTATTAAAGTCATTAGCCCAGTAACAAAATCGTCTACAGGCTCTTCCAAACCCTGGGTACGGCGATGAATTTCAGCCTTCAAGTCATGTTCAAAATCATAAGTCGTAAACCACTCCTTTATTGACTTACAGAAATCAACCCACGAGATGAAAGATCTGTTGGTAAGTCGATACCATTTTAAAGCTAAACCACTCAACAATAACGGTAGGCAGACAACAATGTCGTCTGGTTCGAGGTCATAACAATGGCAGAGTTCACTGACCCTGTCTAAGAACTCAAATACAGACGAAACTCCCAGTTCACCAGAAAATGAAATTCCCCACTTGGACACTATATTGGCTACGCCTCCCTTGCGATGGCCTTTCACCTCAGTCAATGGATTAGTGTCTTTCCCACAGACACTTTCAAACGATAGCAGATCATCGTCAGACTGGATGAGCTCCTTCTTCACGTTACAACCTGGGAGAGAATACATGGCTAAACTACAGAAGTACTGCTAGCTACAATTCAAAACAATAACTACAAATGTCTTGCCTCCGTCCTGCGCCTGAAATGAGTACGAAACAAGAAGTAGGGTTGGTTAGTACATTACCAATGCTGGGGTTCGTTGATAGGGTCCAACTCATTGCACTCTCCTTAAAGTTTGTTATTTTTATGGTCCATACTCCTTGGAAGTTCACATTGACTCTCAATATTTGTTTGCATAGTATGCAATAGGGAACATGAAACAGAATAAAAACAACATTGAAAAAAATAAGCAGCGAAATATTAAAATCCAATGGATATGGCTAAGCGACCAGGAGACTTAACCACGCTCTGCTACCATCTGCACCGCCCTAATAAAATAAACATATTCTTGGCGTGCCGCCTAGCTGCATCACTGGAACCAACTAGAAAAGAAAGGAGTACGCAGTGGAAATGGATGTTAATTTCTGACCTGTGCTGGGCCCGTACTTGCAGGCCAGATGTGTCGAGCGACTCCAGACTCCGTGAAGGTGGTCCCACGACGAGTGGTAGGAATACCCTCCTGGTGCTAGAAAGCTAGAATAAGTTAGGCCTAGGTTTGAAGAGAGAGAGAGAGAGAGCGAGCAGCCCGATCGCCCAACACTACTAAATGAGACACATGGGTAAAGAAATGGAAATTTAATGAATTGAAACCGAACACACAAAGAAACCCGGCCAGAATAACACACAAAAAAAAGAATACCCTTCACCTAGGGGTCAAATAAAGTCACTTTCAAACGGGGAAGATAAATATAAATAACAATAAATAACTTACGATAGTAAATAACGTTAACAAATTAAATTCATACCTGTGCTCACTTCGGTGAAAACGATGTAAAAAGGGAGGAAGTAAAAGATCAAGAGGCAATCGAGCCGGTCGCTGGTCAACAACAATCACTTCTCAGCCTAGAGATGGATGGTTGTCATGACGACTACAAATAACAAGCATAGCAAAGATAAAACAAGAGGCTGTGTGCGTGTCGCAGAGGCTGTGGCGAGCAATGGGGATGCGATCGAGCTGGCAGTCTCCAGAGAAAAGAAATGCAAAAACCAAAGATACTACAAGGAGAAACAAATGACGTCAAGTGTCCGTGAAATATATCATGATACATACACGCAATCAAACACACAAAATGCTAGCCGACGATGCAGTAATAAAACACAAAGCAACTCGTGCTTGTAGGTAGTCTAGCAAAATATGCTAAACCTATA
This sequence comes from Meconema thalassinum, assembly GCA_946902985.2. Classification (NCBI taxonomy): domain Eukaryota; kingdom Metazoa; phylum Arthropoda; class Insecta; order Orthoptera; family Tettigoniidae; genus Meconema; species Meconema thalassinum. The sequence continues at coordinate 350,207,523 of OX336390.1, forward strand.
TAGTCCCCAACTTACGTTCCGAGTTCGAGCTGAATACGGTAAGGCCTACTTAAAGTTACCGCCGTGATCCAGTTGCCCGAAGCATGGAATGAAGGGAAAACATAAGGGCTAAAATATATGGTGTCATGCCTCGTGTTGGGAGAATGGTCGAAACGCCAACGTCCACAAACAACGGGAGACCCATTCGAAGATATGCCCAATCAAAACAGCATCAATGCACCTGGCAGCAAGAAAAACATACACTCACAAAATCACTCGCAGATATATTTCACGGCACAAATAAAAGGTTAAACGAAGACTCAAACAAAATAAAACAGGAGACCGCCATTACGATTGGATCCACAGCAAATCCAAGCACACGACGAAGATCAAAAAGAAAGGTTAAATTTAGGAAATGAGCATAGTGGACACAAGGTTAGATGTATTACTTACATGAGTAAATGGAAGGCTTCGGCATAATAACAATGTTAAATAAAAAGGAAACATTACATTTTAAATAATAAGGCGGAGAGCCTCAAGGCACGTCCGGACAGAAAGTATCTCACATGGCGTCTGAGTCTACCGGGACGGCCGCCAAAGAAAATAAAGAAAAGAGAGATGTTAAACATGGCTCAATTATTTTATAACATTAAACTGAACACTTCAAATACTTGGGAAGTGAACTGACTGAAGATGGAAGACTAGATTTGGAAATTAGCTGAAGAATACAACTCGGGAGTGCTTTCTACCAACAGGTACGGGGACTAGTATGGAACAAGGATACACCAATTAAGCTAAAGAAGTTATGTACAAAGCATATTATGTTCCTATAATGACATATGCAGCAGAAACTTGGACAATGACTAAGAGGGATGAGAGCAGGGTACAAGCAGCTGAGATGAGATTCCTTTGAAGTATGGTTCAGAAAACGAGGAGGGACAGAGTGAGAAATATTGATATACGGAAAGAACTGGGAGTACAGAAACTAAATGACAAACTGGAGCAAAACAAATTGAGATGGTTTGGACATGTCAAGTGGATGAATGAAGTAAGGCTACTAAGACGAGCACTGGAACGACGGATGACAGGGAAGAGAGGACGAGGAAGACCAAGAATGCGTTGGATGGACTCGGTGGAGAAAAGTATTAGAAAACGGAACCTGGATTGGAACACTGTGACGGAAGATGAATGGTGGAACGACAGAACAAAGTGGAGAGGAACCATATTTGCCCTCACCCAGTGTCAACTGGAAAAGGAGAAATGATGATGATGAAACTGAACACAAGCTATTGTGTCTTGAGGTAGTACCTACTAACGATTAATCATAGAATCCTGCCAGGGTAGTCCCCTTCCACTTCAAAATAATCTGCATAGAAGTCTCTTACGTTGTTAACAGACCTTTGATGTTGGGTATCTGAATGAACTTCCTCGTAAAGCTAAGTTTCAGTTAAAGTATTTTCAAATTGGAATTCATCCCTGGCTCGGACAAAATTATGTAGAACGACATAGGCCTTCACGATACTTGTAGCAAAGTCAATATCTACATTGAGAGGTCTGTGGAAAATACGCCATTTATTTGAAAGTATGCCAAACGAGCACTCTACGAATCTTCTTGCTCTCGAAAGTCTATAATTAAATATTTGTTTCTTGTGAGAGAGATGAGATCCCTCGTATGGACGCATTATATGAGAGGACAAGGAAAAGGCTTTATCTCCTACAAACACTAGTGGGAAATTCGGTTCAGCCTAATCTGGAAACGGCCGATACGGAGGGATGTTCAGTGTGTTCCTGGCCAACGATTTCAAAAGATTGGATTGCTTGAAAATAGAAGAGTCTGGATTCTTTCCATAATTGCCTATATCAACCAATGTGAAACAATAATTAGCGTCACACACAGCCAATAGCACAACAGAAAAAAATCTTATAATTATGGTATAATGATCCACTATGTGCTGGTTTTATAACTCTAATGGGCTTGCCATCTATGGCATCAATGCAGTTTGGAAAATTAGCACGCACAAAGAACAGTTGAGCAATTTCTTCCCATTTTTCTGCTGTCGGAATAGGAAGCACTGTTGGCTGAAGTAGATTCCAAATTTTATCGCATGTTTCATGTATGACTTCACTCAATGTCGACACTCCAATCCTGTAAATGTAATGTAGATCTGTCAAGGAGCATCCACTTGCAAGGTATCTGCAACAAAAGTTAGGCCTATATTGTTTTCAGAACTAGATGTACAGAAGAAGTGGAAGGGCATTAGAAGCAGTTTTTCCAGAGAACTGCAAAAACTGAAAAACCCACCGACAGGAAGTGGAGCCAGCGCCACAAGGAAAACGTACATATACACTTTGACCTGTTACACTTTCTTCTACCAGTCATGGCTAACAAAACGCAAGGAACTCTCAGTGCATCTACTTTTATATGTCAATAATCACCGTTGCATCATTATTTATATGTGATTATTACGCTTGATTATGGGATTCTTTTTTCGTGTCCAGCACTGTTTCCAACATTAACCAGCAAGAGGAAGTTGAAGAAACTGAAGCTGGCGAAGACGTGGAGGACGTCATGGATACCGAGCTAAGGGGCATTATAACTGAAAACCGTGAGGACCAACCACGTCCTCCCAAGAAGCAGAAGAAGATATCACAGGAGGAACTACTCTTAATAAATTTAAACAAAACTTTGAGTCAAGGAAAGGGAAAGGAGGAAGTATTTGATGCAGACAAGCACTTCCTCCTTTCGCTCTTGCCCGAAATGCAACAAATTGATGAAGATGTGATATTAGAGTGGAAGATGGCCTTAATATCCACCATTCGTCAATTCAGAAATCAAATAGGTCGACGTGAGTCGACATATTCTCATGCCGTCCCTACCACTCTTATTACCAGCACCCACCCTCATCCTATTCTTCCTCTTCTTCATTTATCAATCAATCATCACCCAACGCCTCATTTCAGCCAATCCACTACAACACCTCCCCGTACTCCTGATACATACAATAATTGTCAGCCACAAACAAACCTGTGCCCGACGATGATACCTTCTGATGTACTGGCCCCTAATGATACACATATTCAGCAGTAAGTACCTACCAATTTCATACGTTTCTTATATATCCTTCTGTGGTAATTATTATAAGTTAGGTTATAAATGAGAAATATATAACTTTCCTTTTCGTTGTAGACTATTTTATGGTTCGTTTCTAATGAAATATGTACCTATGAAATAAATAGCATTTGAGCATAGATAATGAATTTATAGTACCTACTTACCTCAGAGTAACAGATAGCCTCTCTTTGGGTGGAATACATTTTCTCATGTTGGTGTCCTGACGCTGTAAGCTTGGTTCAAGGATTGATAACAATTCATCAGCAGAACTTACACTCATACGAAAATAATTGAAGATCTTTTTTCGGATCACTGGCAAGTTCTTCCATGAGAAAACGGTGAGTTCCTCGCTCTATGCGATATGCATTTAATGGATGGACCCAATGATCTCTTTTCTTCTTTATCCGTAATCTTCTTCGCACCAGAACATAAATACCAAGTCAAACTGGAGTTATTATAAAAGTTGATGGAAGTGGAAAGGGAAGAAAAACAGAGTGGCTGAAAAGTGGAGTGGAGTGGCGTGGAGTGGTGTGGAGGAAGGTGGACCGTGTGAAAGCAGCCTTAGACCAATTGCAAAAATAGGCAGGTTAAGGATACGTTTGATTTTCATCTGTTGGTACGACTCAACTCCGCGGGTAACGGCTTACTGTGCTTTGTACGCTGCCAAGAAGCGACTACTTTCAGTCGAATACATGACATAACACTCTTAGGAGCTATGCGAATTCAGGTAACCTTTCGACTGAAAGTAGTCGACTATCTAGTCGATAGTTTCTTCCAATGAATGACTAGTCAGTCGATAGTTAAAAGTAGTCGATAGTCCCATCTCTACGGTACATCCAAGACCAACTACAATACTCAGACCTTAATGCAGGTCTCGAAAGCGTGAAAATGGCGTATGCTGAAGCCCCGGCATATTGTTTGTTTACATTCGTTGCTGGGATACACTATTTAGCTTTGATTAGCTTCGTTTGATGAAAGTTGCGATAAACTGTCACTCGTCTGTAATTTTTAGTGTCTTCTGTATGTCTCTAAAGTCCAGTTCGCGTTAATGTACTGCAATCGTATGTAAATATGTGATAATACGCTTAATAAGGACTGGTTCGTTTGTGTGATGATTGTCTAGTCAACCGATGGCATTGTGTTATTTACTTCGGATGTTGAAGTACCTGAGACTAAAGCAAAATAGAAGTGACTCAAGAATATACACCGCAATGATTTGCTAGTTAGTGGCAATATAATAATAGCTTAGTCCACTTCATTAGTGCCGAACTTAAGTACGTAAAGGGAAAACGCAATGAGCATCTACGGCTAGACCAAACCATTGACGTTATCATGAACGCTCAGCAATATGTGCCTCCGTAAATCCTTACCAGTCTGACAGATGTTCTACACTGCCTTGTATGCACGCCAAATAATACAGTGAACTTTTTTATTGGTTAAGGAAGATGTTCCCCCTGTGCCAAACAGTGAACTCATTGTGTTCCGTCCTTATTCATACTTTTGTGATTCTTACAGCTTGCAAGTTATTTTTATTAGATGTGTGTAATAAAGTGTTGTGAGTACCTTGCCAATTATTTTCTTATATTGCGAGATGGTGTGCCGCGATAATTCCGTAAGAGGGAGATGGTGCTTTCCAACCTATAGTACTGTACTAAATCAACTATCTCCAACGTACAACTATTCCAAACGGTAACAGCGAATGTTTAATAGGTTAGATGGTAACATATTATCGTGTCCCTTGTGTGTAGTATTCTCCATAATTATGTACTGATATCCACACGACGACTTCTTTGCATATTTCAATCAACTAATTCGGTGTGATGTTTTACCCGAGATTTTAGACAATTCCACGAGAGGTCTTAATTGAATTGTATCTCTATGGTGTTGGTTCGATTATTTCAGGCAACTATTCTCATTCCGATTGTGTACACAAATACTCTGCATGTGCTGGGACAGCTCTTCAGTAACCGGGTACTTTCTTCTCTCCTACTTCAGAATCTATTTGATTTTTTGCTAATAATATTAATCTATAATTACTGAACTTAAATACAAATCGTGATAACTCGCCAAAAAGCGTCTTATTCAACCACAGGAACAGTGAGACTATTGTAGCTGCCACTTGGGTGAAGACGAAGAAACCTATAATTCGAGGCCAGCACTATATAGATAAATTAATTCAGGTAAGTCTAAATTATTGATGCATATTTCTTCGGAACCTAGTCTCGTCTTGTGATATCTTTTATGATATTAGGTGAGTAAAAATAATAATTTACACGAACTGTGACAAGCCCGATGACATGATCTTAGCTATTGGTAGGGCAACCGTCGCCGCCATGTTTTTTCTACCTGAACGCCTCCCAAGTCCACTACCAGCAAAAGTTCGTGCGTGCGCATGCGCGCTGGATAATTAGTGCTGCCTTTTACATGCAGCGGGAGCAAATCGTAATAGAAAACAGAGGAATGTCCTTGTGCACGCTTACACACTGCCAGCTGCTTAACTTCACAGTTCATCAGTTTTATATGACAAAATATATTAGTCAATTCGTGGTTCAAATCCCGGTCACTCCATGTGAGATCTGTGCTGGACAAAACGGAGGCAGACAGGTTTTTCTCCGGGTACTCCGGTTTTCCCTGTCAAAATTTCATTCCAGCAGCACTCTCCACTATCATTTCATTTCATCTGTCATTCATTTAATCATTACCCCCAGAGGAGTGCGTCAGGCCTCGGCAGCCGGCACAGTTCATATCCTCGCCGCTAGATGGGGGCTTCATTCATTCCATTCCTGACCCGGTCGGAGACTGGAAGCAGGCTGTGGATTTTCATTCATTCATTAGTCAATTCACATTATTGGCACAGATTATGGCACCATCCAGCCTCTTTGTGCTAGGCTAGGTAGTTTAAATAGGACAAGTTTAAAATTGCGCGAATTATGCGTATAGTTCTGCACATGCAAAACATCCATTATTTTAAACAATTTATTTATCGTATGGCTAGCAACTACATGAATTACAATATAATAAATGTATATATAAATAAGTAAATCATAATATGTACAATATGTATATCACTAGAACATTAGTTGCGTTCGCATTCACTGCGAGATACCCAATTGTTGAAGCCAGTCCAGAAAGGGAGGTGCAGCAGAAACAACATCTTGTGGTGATCCAGCATACTTCCTCAGTGGACATTCTTGAATAATATGCTGTACGGTTTGAAGAGGGAGCTCCGCAGTCACAGGCAGGCGTTACATCTGGCGTGACCTGTTCTTAGGCGATTTAACTTTACCCACTGGTTTCTCTTCAGGTTAAATCCCGGAAGTCTTATAGTAGGATCTAGAATACCTTGGTGTTTCACAGGAGCAGACTTCCAGTTTTGGCGCCATTGTTCCGTGGAATTAATGTCAGGTATGTTATGCTATATTGGGTTCCTTGATCTAAGACGAGTGGAGGGAAGATCATTAAGAACTTCATCAATTGGGAGATCCTGTGGATGATTTTGTTGATGTAGCTTTCTCCACTCACGTACTGTTGCTTCCTGTCGTCTTAGTTCTGGAGGTGATATGTTACTGATAGTGTGTAACCAGGGAGTTGGGGTGGATCTCAGTGTACCTGTTATGAACCTCATACTTTCATTCAGATGAACATCGATCTGTTTAGTATGAGCTCTACGGTGCCACTTTGGGGCACAATACTCTGCTACAGGATAAACCATGGAGAGGGCAGTCGTGCGTAGTGAAGTAGCATCAGTACCCCATGATGTGGCAGCCAATTTCTTCATGATATTGTTCCGCGATTTGAGTTTTTGGCCTGTGTATTCCAAGTGTTTCTTGAAATTTAAGGAACGGTCCAAGGTGATGCCAAGATACTTAGGGCTGAAATTGTGCTTAACTCTTTGCTGGCAGAAGTTCACTTTCAGCTGGTGGGCCATGCGGTTGCACAGATGAAATGCACACACTTCTGTCTTATGGGGATTGGGACTAAGTCTCCATTTTGTATAATACGCATGCATTAATTGCACATCACTGGAGAGAATGCGTTTTCCTTCCTCAATCGTGGAGGTTTGTACAGCAATAGCTAAGTCGTCAGCATGGCAGAACTTGTTGCTGATGGTGTCAGGCATGTCACTGGTGTATAAGTTGAAAAGCAATGGAGCTAATACTGAACCTTGAGGAATACAATTTTTTACTGAAAACGACTTGCTTGTCCTTTGTCCTATGGTGACCTTCAAATACCGACTTGTCAGCATATTCTTCAGGAGTGATGTTAGTTTTTTTAGCTCTTTTAAGTTTAAGCAATAATCCGTCCAGCCAGGCTGTATCATATGCCGCTGTTACGTCGACAAATGCGACTGATGTCTTTAACTTCTTCTGGAAACCTGCCTCGATGTAAGATGTTAATGCCAATACCTGTTCACAGCAGCTACGTTGGATTCTGAAACCTGCCTGGTATGATGGAGTTATATTATTTATAATTCCCTGGATTCGATTCAGGATTAGACGTTCTAAGTGTTTGTAGCAAACACTGAGTAGGGCGATAGGTCGGTAGCTTGAAGGGACATATGCTGGTTTTCCAGGTTTGAGGATTGCCAAGGTGTGAGCCACTTTGAACTCTGGGGAATGATCCCAGTATCCAGGATATCATTGAAGAAGTTCTTGAGCCATGTTCTTGCAAGTTTTCCGAGGTTTCTTATAAACTCTGGGAATATGCTGTCTAAGCCTGATGCCTTCCTCAATTTTAGCATTTTAATAGCTGACTCGATTTATTTGTCACTGAATGAATTAGAGAGAGAAGGGTAATTTTGGAGGTTGGTGTGTATATTATTAAGCTCTCTTTCTGTTTGATTCTTCATGGCCATGTCTAATGGAATTTTATCAACTCTCGATTTGATGTGTAGTGCCATATCCGCTGGTGTGATACCAGGTTCCTCTTTACATACATTGGAAGCAGCTCCAAGTTTCCCCATAAGAGACCATGCTTTCCTACTGGAGTGAGTGAAGCTCATTTGAGAAGTTAGATCTTTCCACTTCTCCTTCCTACTTTCATTCAATGCTTTCAATATCTTTTTCCACACTTCATGATCACCAGTTTTTGATAGTTCAAATATAAAGTTTGGGTGGATTTGTCCCAACATGGAATATATTGTTTCCTGAATCCTCGGGGAATGTTCCGCTTAGCTGCGCTGATGACAACGCCTACAAATCTCTTGTAGTTCTCTGCCTTTGGTGGTATCCATCGTAAATTACAGTCCACCTCCGATCTGTATTTGTCCCAGTTCGCCTTCTTAATTCCATCTTGGTTTATGAATTGACCTGATAACTGGAATTTCTAGGCCAATATTGATGAGTGTGGGTCTATGTTGGCTTCTAGGGAATTTCTGAAGGACTTTTCTTGTATGGTCTAGCGGGAGTTTCCTTTCATCAGTGGAGACAAAGACCAGATCAGGATTGTATAAGATAGGTGTCCATGGTCGGCTTCCCGACTTAGGCAACCAAGTGTCTTGGAGATGAGTCCCACACAGGTTCTCTCGCAATTTAGTTATTATTTCCTTAATTCCATCTTTGGGCCGTCATTCAGGGCGACCAAGGGGTCCAGAGGCGGGTCTCCAGGGGCCGAAATGTGTGAGACGGTCACTTGACCGGCTCATCCTCCCACCCTCAAAGGGCAACCGGTGGGGGGATGAAGGCCAGATGGGTCGGTAGAAGGATAACATGGGCTGGACTCACTCATGGAGAATCTGCTTGGGCACGTCACAGCGGGACCAACATTACGGCTTGGCAGCAGGCATCCACAGTATCGACCAGCAGCAGGGCAGACGCCTCCGCCAATGTTGAGCACTCGTATATGGCGACAGCAATCCGTGCACAAGGTTGCTACCGCCGACGGTGAGGGAGAGCTCCACCCACAATGGACCGCATCTGCAACAACACAGACCCATACAGAAAAGGGAGCAACCAAGGACTTGACTCGGCTAGTCAAGCGGGAGAATCTTCCACGAAATGCGTGCTCCAACAAGGGGAACAGCAGACGGTCCTGCCTCATCATGAGACTAGGGCGGAACACCTTCTGGGCAACACCCCCAACATTATTCATTCCAAAGCACTTGGGGAATTCACATTCACCTTCTGTGACTTTCACTTCTTTACGGAAGAATTGGTAGCAACGCTTTGTCCTACCACAAGGTCCACAGATGCGATCGCACCTCATGTTGACTTACTGGAATTCAATTACTGGTCACGAGGACGTAATATCACGATCACCCTGACAAATAAAGAAATTAGTTAAGTTAAGGTTAAGTTAATTCACAACAAAAGGTGGTAAATTAAGAAACGGATCATCACAACCAGATGTCCGAGCAAAGTAAAACAAACTGGTACTCACTCCAAAATAACAAAACTTCACATCACAAAGTGAACGAAATAATGAATCGGAAACGTTACTTAAAACCCACAACTTCCCAGCGAACATGGTGACTCCGCTTCAACTTACAGGGAACGCAAGGCACAAGGTACCACAATACCTTCCGGGCACTTCCCAGTTAGTACAGAACATTTATTTTTAGAAGCCTTACACACGGACATCAAGTATGGCTCTTACCTTCACGTAGACACACCACCAGCAGACGGAGAAACCCAAACCAGAACTACAATCAACCTTGCAGCAAAATCAAAATTTCGAAATCAGCAGGAAATGAACGCCTCGGACACACACCATCTCGCACACAATCAATGCTGCCACAGAAACAACACTCACGATCTTCACATGACCAACCAAAATCAACTCACACACGTTGCCAATATTACGAGCGAAACCTCTCTTGCCCCAAGCAACACGCTCAAGACCACCAAATTTACACCAGAACCAACTAGTGCAACCATTCACCATCTGGCAGCACGACCAACTCCACACCAATACTCAATATTGCAACAGTTCATCCTTAGGCAGCACGACCAAACGAAACACCTCTCACACGGAGGTCATATAGTGCAACCAACAGCACCACTCAAACTCACCATGCCAACCACTTTAAAGGTACAAACTACTCAAAATGCTTTAGTCATCACCACCTCCTGCATACACCTTAAGACTTCCAAGTCAAAACTCTTCAGGTACCACTTCAATAAACTCCATCTTGCCAAGCCCGTCAACAATAAAAACTCTCTCAAGAGCATTACGGGGGACGAACAGCAACTTATCCAACTCGGGGACCGAGCAACCAAATCAATACCAACCTATACCAAACCCATTTCTCAACTACATAGGTACCAACTCTTACTCGAACTCGAAATATCCCACTGCTTCTCAAACACTGGGCCTAAATTTCAACCATCTCCTCATAACACCTCGACGTACCTTCCAATACTTCATCAAATCACAAGTACCAATGAAAGCACAAATACCTCCAACTTCCAATAGGTACCACTACTTCATTTCAAACTTCACATACCTTAAAACTTTCAATACCAACCGAACACACTCCCTCAACCAAATATCCAAAGCCTAAACTTCATGTGAGCATGACACAAACACAAGGAAATACCAAAGAGCACCAAGTTGCTCCTGGAATACACAAGAATACCCATCAACAGACAACGGCAACAACCATCCATTCCATCCTGGCACTTTCTTCCACAACTCGTTCCATATAATAATCCAAATTTCAAACAATACCCCAGCTGAAATAAAAACATTCAAAATAATTCCACGATTCACCAACTGAAAATCAAAATGTACGACCAAAGAAATCCAAAACATAGCCACGAATACCTCTCACCAAACTCTGCACACTTCTGACTCAATACCCCGACAGCACTTCGCACCAAACAGCTGACCTGTCTAGCCCCAACACACCTAACTACACGGGGCTCCACGAAACCAACTATCCCAGCACAGCTCACGGCTCAACGAACCCATCAATTCCAGCGAAATACTAGCAACACAAGCAGAAGACGAACAAGTCGCAGATACTAGATCAACACACAAGCATCACCAGACCTCAACGCAACTATCAGGATTCGAATCGTCGAACACAGTACCAAACAACGAGATGGCATCGAACAGCAGCCAAGACGATACCCGCCAAACAGCTCTCAGCAGGAAATGAACAGGAGAAATTTTGATAGCTAAAAACCAAAACTTAAGAAATCCAACAGGAGTACCAACCTCACAACAACAACAACCAATACACACAACCACTCGTCACACCACGAACCAGAAACTTTCTTCACACGAACAATCTCTCCCGCAGCAGGAACTCCGAACACAGTTCACAATTAGAAACAACCATTACACTACACCTTGACATTCGTAGAAGCTCATCAGACAGTTGACCAACATAACAACGCCGGTAACTTGTCACCTATATCAGCAAGAAAACAAAAATTAGGTTAACTGAAAATCACCAACACGACACATCCTCCGTACACTCGGTCAATTAACTCAATGACACAGAACAACCGAAATAAATAAACTTGGAATCACACGCAGTTACTGAGATGACAACAGCACTGGCAGTTGGCACGCCTGGGCATCCATCATCACAACTCACGCGAACTAACACACATGGCACTCCACGGCTGACGTAGAAAACATAACCTCAACGACACACACAGAGGTATCCGAACTTACGATACAAATTTCGAAACAACAGGTTAACACTCCACTGAATAAAATCAGAACCGACACTGCTGGCATGTGTACCACTGGTACACCATTAATTTCACCATCACGTTCACTGAAAATAACACTTTCATAAAATCATACAGTAATACTTTAGAAGACAGTTCTACTTCAAGCAGATTCTACATGTGACAAACAAAGACATTTTGGGTACCAATATTTTGGAATAGTACGAGACATGGCAAGCAGCGCGGCTATCGAAAACCACGCTCTGCTACCATAAAAATCTGTGCCCCCTCCTCTCTTCAGCATCAGAAGCCCGAAAGGAGCTCCAACCCTGAAAGAAGATAAAGCGCCTCATTCCCCATTCCAATTCACTGCTACCTGGAAGGGGAGGAAGAGGACTAACGGAATAATCTAGGAAGTGGCGTCTGGGTGGGAACACAGAGGTCCGATGTGGGATGCTGGGTTTCACCTAGTCTCGTACCAAATGAAATAATTAAAAATAAAAATTATATGTATTCTTAAGAAAAGACAGTAAATGCCCATCGGCTAAGCTTGGAGGGATAAACACAAAACACTCCTATCTGAAACGAAACCTTGTTGGTGGACAACAATGACCGGAGGTAAATGACAACAACGCACACATTGCATCTTCAAGCTTTTTAATATCTGCATGAGCAGAACATCTCCAAATAAATTATTCAAACAATTTGCATTACATTACCAAGCGGCTATGAGAAGCCACATGACCACAAAGTCAAGACATGACAAGCAAGGGAGATATTCAAATTAAGGCGGGCCAAACAAAAGGACTGTCCAAAAACGTTACCCACTCCAAAATCCTACCATTACTCTCATCAATCGATGTTTGGTTATATTTCAAGTTATTAGAGGGTGCTGAAAAGAAAACAAAATATTAGACGATAATAATAATAATAATTCCTACATTAGGAAGGCGCCTCCTATCATAAACTAGGCATCTACGTAGTTGAAATTACATTATGCAAAGATTAATAAAAGAAAGGGACCAAATTGCGCGATCGTACGCCTACACATCGTATCCATCATCCGTTCTAAATCTGCGACGAGATTTGACTCTCCCATTTTGATATTATGTGTAGGTAAGCTTAACCGAGGAATGCAAGGAAAATAAGGAAATAATTTGTGGGGCGGGCTATCCATATAGGATTGGTAGCTCTTGGATCAAAGGAGTTAGGTTACACGGAACAATTGGTAAGATATGCACACAGAGGTTATTTTTAAGCTCTAGGTTGGTTTTAGTTTGATTTCTCACAATCACTTCACATCCAGTCGCCAATTCTGTTATTTATTCATCGTAGAGAAACAACGTATCAGGTACTATTAAGCCTTTAATCTTTACGTAATGTCCAATCACACACCATAGGTCCGTGCTGCAAAGGGGCAGATGACCTCGTAGTTCCGCCCCTTAAAACAACAATTGACATCGATCCCAAGGAAAACTATGCATCGAATCCCCGCGGTTGAGTCTAATACCCCGATTAGACGTCCCGGTTGCGATCGCGATCAGGCCCCGATCCAGATTAAGTTAGGACGTCTAAACGCAACAGGATTACGTTATCGCCATCAACTTTCCCTCCAACAGGATCGGCCCGATCCCGTTCCCACAACTAGATAATGGCGTTCGTGGCCATTGCGATCGTCGGTGTGTGCTATCCTCCTGCTGTGTGAGTGAAGTAGGCAGTGGAATTGATAGCCATTTTGTATTATTTTGTATTTTGAAATCGAGAATTATGTAGGCCATTATGGTTGTATTTATGTTGGTTGATGTTAGATATATGAAGATTGAAAGACACGAAATGATGGATGAAGACAAACGTACCAGTGTTTAAACACGGAAATTGTTTTATTAGCGTTGAGGAAAGTCTATGAAGACGATAAATAAAGACATAAATTTATTGTCATAGACACAGAAGGGATTCCGATAGGGCCAAATGACTCAGGATTTGTATATATTTAAGAATATACATTAGAAAGTTGAATAATGTATAAAGAACAACTGAAATACTTCAAAACTGGAGGAAACAAACCACTGTAAATTTCTGCTGTAACACTTGGAATTCAAAAGTTGGCAGACCTTAGCGATGTCATGCTGTTTTACTCGATTATCATCCTCTTATTTCATGATGGGACGTCTAAAGACGTACCACCAATAACAAATGCCGTTGATCGCGATTGGACATTATCCAGATCAGAGAAAATCGGGATTGCGACCGAGACGTCTAAACGGGGTATTAGATCCCATCATAGCCTTGTATTTTCCAGGTGGCGCTGCTCTCGCTAGTTAGACAGGTGGCGCTGCCATTGCTAACAATAGCAATAATTGGTAACAATACCTAACTTCAATTTACTCATCATCGAACAGAGGGCGCCGGTGTCGAGTTCCATCTTGACGGTGGTTCCATCATTGATGACATCTATCAACTGGTTCCCTGGAGACAGTATTGTTCCGATGACCTCAACTTTGTTGATTATTAATGATGTATGACATCAACGCTGTCAGCTGGTTGTTCTCCTTCGGTCACGTGATTTGTATTCCGCTGAGGCCTTGATTGGCCGGATTTCTGTTGACGATTGGTTGATATCTCGCGTTGCCACTGGTTGCCACCCCTCCACGACCGGGGCTTTTCGTAGCCTATCCGATTGGTTGAATCTGATTTTGAGGTTATATTCGGATTCTTAACCTTGTCTGCAGAGTTCCGGATGGCTTCGAGTGCGCAGGTTATCTCGTACGCAGCGTGAAGCTCTCCGGTTTCTTGGCAATAATTTCATCACACTTATCCATCGATTCCAAACATTTTAGCAGTTGTTCAATCAGCATGCGGTCTAAAAATTCGCCGTACTCACAGTGTGTTGCAGCTTGTCTTAATCTGAGAGTGAAGCTGGCGATCGACTTCCCTGCTCTCTGCATGACGCTCCGGAATTTTATGTTCTCTGCATATTTGTTGCGCTGGCGTCGAATTGGTTCGACAATCTTGACTGGATTTCGCTGTATGAGAGTGTTTCCGGGTCGACGGGACTTAAGAGGATCTTCAGAGTTTCGTTAAGTTCAGCGCCCATTTAGACACGTGCGTACTGCGCGTGTTCAATGGCCGTGACCTTACTCAGACCGAGCGCCCAAGTGAACCGCGTGAAATAGTCCCCTATGGTGGTCTCATCGGCGGCGTGGTATGCTGGCTTCGAGAACTGTGGTGGTCTAAGTCAATGACATTGACTCGTTCCCGATGCCGCCTCGCATGGTGGATTTCCTGAGAGCGCTGGCAATAATCCCAGATAGAGCCTGAAGAGGTAATGTGGATATTTCTGCTGCTGTGATGGAGATGGTTCACTGATACAGTAACCTGCGTGGAGTTGAACTTCGTTCGGTATCACGTTTCGCACAAGTTTCACTTTCTTATGGGTACGGTGCACGTTATTAATCAATCCCACTTCTAACACCCCTTTTGTGTTTTCAAAGCTTTGTATTTTCCAAGATTGACAATACCACGAACCGATCAACCATATGTCAATTTATTATGAGAAAACCAAACAATGTACAGATCAGTGCGCAACAATGTATAGACGGCTCGGCTGAGATCGAGTAATTGATAACTAAGTCTCTAGTGGTGTCTATATGTTACCAACTGTTGAGGGTGAAATTTCTTTGGAACATACTGTTATATCGTGGGAGATACAAGATAAATAACATACACTTGTTAATATAACACAACGGTTTATTAAACACTAGTCGATACACAACGATACACTATGTGAACTAACTTGAGCGGAACTGACGTCTACAGTCCGCGGGTGCATATATACATAGTAGCTGGAAAGTTCCAGAATCGAATGTTCCAGATTGGAATGTTCTGGGCATAGTGACTAGAATGTTCGTGTTAACTCAAGTAGCCTAAATACACAACACTGACTAGAATGTTCATGTTAACATAGCACTTTCTAGAATGTTCATGTAAATACACAATATTTCCTCCCTCTTTTAAATGGATGATTTAGGAATCAGGAGAGAATCTCAAAAGTGGTCGGCGCTGGCGAGTACTCCTGCGGGGAATAAAAGGGGTTTGTGAAATAGGCGGTGCCCTCTCTACAGGTGTAGCTGGTGTGGTTGGTGGTGTTTGGGCTGTTGCTGGAGTCTCGGTGAAGCGAACTCGTCTCAGGCTCGGTGGCTTGGTCGGTTGTGCGGTGGCTTCGTCGGTTGTGTGGTGACTCCGTCGCTTGTGCGGTGGCTTGGATGGTTGCACAGTGACTTGGTCGGTTGCACGATGACTTGGTCGGTTGCACGGTGACCATGTCGGTTGCACGGTGACCTTGTCGGTGGCACGGTGACCTTGTCGGTTGCATGGTGATTTGGTCGGTTGCACGATGATTTGGTCGGTTGTGCGGTGACCTCGACGTAGCCTGGTCAAGTTGAGTCTCGTGCGGAGATGAGGGTTGCTCCGTTGCTGTCATCGTTCGACTGGCGTAAGCGATTGGACGTTCTTGCCCGTTGCTGAGCCGGTGTGACAATACTGCACCCAGGCCGGTCTTGGTGGCGTCCGTGGCCAACAGGAGTGGTAACGCTGGGTCATACTGCATGAGTACCTGGGGCGAGGTTAGGGCGTTCTTAATGTCTTTGTATGCCCTGTCGCCTTCTGGTGTCCAGATGAGAGG
This sequence comes from Meconema thalassinum, assembly GCA_946902985.2. Taxonomy (NCBI): domain Eukaryota; kingdom Metazoa; phylum Arthropoda; class Insecta; order Orthoptera; family Tettigoniidae; genus Meconema; species Meconema thalassinum. The sequence goes on from OX336390.1 coordinate 350,223,919, forward strand.
GTCCTTGAGCAGCATGTCTCTGAGTGGTCTGTCTCTGGTGGACAAATCGGGGATGAACGAACTGTAGTAGGTTGCTTTACCAAGAAACAGTTGGAGTTCTTCTGGTGTAGTTGGTTTCGGTGCATCACGTACAGCTCGGATGTGTGCATCCGACCTGTGGATGCCTGACGCATCGATTTTGTGGCCAAGGGCTTCCGGAGAAGTTTGAGCGAAAACGCATTTGGCTCGGTTGAGCTTGAGGTTGTGTTGCCGAAACCGTTCCAGAGTGGTGCTGAGGGCCTGCATCAGATTTCCAAAGCTATCAGCAAAAACTATACTGTCATCGAAAAAACTTACGACGTTTGGGAGACCATGCAGGACTGTGTCCATTCGCCGCTGCCAGATAGCGGGGATGTTAGCTGTTCCATATACTGCTCGCGTTGGGTGGATCAGACCGTGAGATGGCGTGTTAAGCGTGAGAGCATGGCTGAACTCATCGTCGACCTCGAGATGAGTGTACGCGTCGGAGATATCCAGATGGCAGAAGAGAGTGGCGCCGCGCATTCGGTTGAACAGATGTTCCACCTTGGGAATCGGATGTTCATCGATGATGATCCGCGGGTTGAGAGTAGGCTTGTAGTTGCCTGTGATGTGATCCTCAGTTTGCCGTTCTTCTTGGCGACGACGTGCGTTGTCGATGCCCACTCAGAGTAGTCCACTCTTTTGTAGAAGCCAGATGCAATTTTCTTGTCGATTTTCTTGGCATAGGCATCGCGGAGGGCAACTGGTATGTTCGAGCTCTGGCGAAAACAGGTGTGGCTCCAGCCTTCAGGTGCATCTTCGCTGGGAGACCTGAGATCTTCCCGGAGGTGTCGCTGAACACATCCTGGTAGCGAGATAGAATGTTGTCGAGCTGCTTCTGTTGTTCCAAGGTCAGGGTCTGCTTGTCTGAGAGCTTGTGGATTGGGTCGGGTTTTGCGAAGAGGTGATGGTGTATTCTTTGAATACACGGTACGAGAGATATAATGTCTATTGCTCTTTGCATGTTCATTTCTTCCTTCCTCTTTGTCAACCACCAACAGTGATCATCTGTTTTCTCCTTGTTGGGCATGTCTCTTATGTCTTCATAAGTATGTTTCAGATATATAACTTCTGTGGTCCACCTAGCGTCATCTAGTAGCGAACCTCTGAAGCTACTCAATTCCTCATCGTGCAAGAGGACTTACTTATCCATTTGGCTACCAGATCTCGTTACCATCGTCAGCTATTTTCTCCTTGAGCAAGAGGACTACGTCTACTGTTTCACTCACCATGCTGCGCTAATATCGCCTACTATCAACTCTTAGAAGACCATCCATCAAGAAGAAAATTATTTTTTGCTAAGTTGGTTATGCTGATATGTATACCTTTTGTTTCCTACCCCCACTCTTTCCCCTTCCGTGGTCTCTCCGTGCTCCGTCGAGCTGCACTCACTTCTCAGTCGGCAGTTGACTTGATCAGTCAGGGCTCAACTAGAGCCGGTCTCCTCAAACCAAGAGACACTCTCTACGTTCTACGCCATGTTGGCGCATTAAGTATCGGTTAAGGGAACTTCACCTTCGCCATGCAACAAAGATAAGTACCTGCTTCAAGTTTTAACCTCATCTTCATGATTTAACCTACCACATGCTTTTAACTATCTTTTATAGGCAGTGTGAAATTACTTATTTTGGGGCAAAATCATCCTCCGCGGGATTTTCCATGTTGAGCTTTTGTTTAATCAAGCTAATCTTAGTGAAAAGCAGCAGTTCTTATGCTTGCCAAATGAGAAATCTTCTCACTACGTGGGATATTATCTAATACCCACTGTCTATAATTTACAAAGCAAGTTCCTCCGCTGGATTTACTTTGGCCCCATTTTTCTACTAAGATCGTTCTGGAACCTTCCAGATCTTGTACTTTATCTGCAAGTCCTACCGTCATGTATTTCTCACTTACTTGTGAGAACGCTATTTAAAATTGAAGAATCTCACTTCTAAATTACTACAATAGTGAATTTTCGTCCACCGCTGGAACATTCTATGGCGCATTTAATTGTAAATTACAACTGTTTCAAGAAATAGACTCTCACCTATATAGTGCAATCAGTTCTTCCTATAATTGCAATAACTTTCTTTTCCATAAACTTTGTGTCTCCACAGTGAACATTTCATATGTTTCAATGAACTATAGTGAAAACCAGTGCTTGATCAACTTTTCTACCGCGTCGCGATCGTCCGCTTATATTCAAATAAGGCCATGAACATTTTCCTTAATTCCCATTTCTCTTTCCTAAACCTCTCACTAACAATCTGCAATAAACTTTTAATCTAGGTCTGTTCCAATAAGGTGTCATTCCAAGAAGTGCCCTTCCATTTTTGTTGGTTTATCATTAAGTATCTCTGTATAATCTTTGTGATACGTGTCCAGCACACGTTTCAAACTTACTTTGTTCCTCCCTTCAAAAGCAGGGAAAACAATTCTCTCAACTCTTGAGTGAGTTATTTTTTGGTCTCGCTAAATGAAAACTGCCTCATTTAACTTGCGAGTCTTATTCAAAGTATAGGAAGTCTAGAACTTTCCCTTTCACTTTCTTCAGGTTTCACAGTAAGTGACCTGCCCTCTTTGTATAATTCTCATATATTAATTCTGTTTAAATATAAGAAGTTGTAGGAACTTCCTTTTTGTTCTTTATGTTTTACAGTTTGTTATCTTCGAAGTTGTTATTCTCGTTAGAATGTTCTTTCGGAGGTTTCGTATAGTACACTGCCTGTACTCCTGTAAATGTTAAAACTTTAATTACTCCATTTTGCCTATTTATGAAATCTTACCAAGATTTTTATACACGGTTTAAAAAACCTTAAAAATTGTCAATTGCCTGGAGCAACTGTTTGATGTTAAGAGGTCTGCGACCCTATTTGTTAAAAAGTTCAAATGAACTATGTTTATTAAATTTATATTGCATAATTGTTAATTTCCTCAAACTTCCTGCATTGTTAAATAAATTAAATATTTGTTTTTGGATTCATCATTTCTTTGATAATACAGTTAGGCAGGATCCTGGCTTTCCTAGCTCTTCCTAGGTTTATGCCCTCGTTCACATACAATAAAGCTTTTACTATTTGTCTGGCCAGATCATCACCCTTCCCTATAGTACTTTTATACATGCTCGGGAGGAAATGTACTAAAGCCTCTCTCTTGCAAACCGCCCAAGTCCTAGCTGCGGTTCCCGTTAGCCTCGACCAAGCTCGTACCTACTTTAGGTATCCGAGCACTGAATTTCTGTGGCAATCGCCCTTAAGTGTGTTTAAACCTCAACTTATTAATTTTGTGGGACTCTCCTCCTATTTTTCTATCCTTCTTTTCCAAATCCCAAATCTACTTCCTTCTCTTAATCATCTTCCCTTGGTGGGTGGGTTATTCCCTAGCCTATAATCTACCCAAAATTTGGTCCCAGAAACCCGGGAGAGCCCATTTTTTCTTTTCTCTTTTTAAAATAGTGTCAATACTTTGCATATTTCTAATATCTGTGTTGAATATTTCAGCTATAACCACATCGTGCAAAGCCTGTGAACGGGAAAGAGGCCGCTCCTGTCTCCTATGGTGTGTCCCATTCTTTCGACCCATTCTCTGCTGCAAACCTGACAGCATCTCCAAGGTTCTACAGTTTCGTGAGTTGTATTTCAATTTATTCTTTTTGTCATGGCTCCTACTGAAAAAGATGAAACTCTCATTGCTAGACGTTCTTCTTATAAAGGGCAACTCACTAGATTCCGAAATTTTATCAACAAATTGGATCCCGCCGAGTGTGATTTAGACATCTTAACACATCGTCTTAAGTTGTACGAACGGTCTTATGATTATTATGACCAAATTCAAACCGAGATCGAATCCGCTTGTCCAGACCTTCAATCGGATCGGGACGAGGTCGAACCCTTGTACTTTGAAGGAATTGCCAAGGCCCACCAATTGATCCGCAATATCTCAGAACCAGACACTAGGGTCATCAATCCGGCCCAGCTAGCACCCGCTTCAGTTCACAAGAACAAACCGAAACCGTTACTTCCCAAGATAAGCCTACCGCACTTCTCAGGCAAGGAAGGTGAATGGTATTCTTTTTACGAACTTTACTGCTCTTTAATTCATGAAAATATCGAGATCCCAGACATACATAAAGTTTACTACCTCCGCACTTCTTTGGAATGTGAGGCTTTAGCCTTAGTGGAGTCACTGCCTTTAAGCGCAGACAACTACCACATCGCCTTTAATCTCCTTAAAGAGAGATATGGCAATTTACGTTTGAGTGTCGCTCGACACATCCGCTGTCTCTTCAACTTACCTGCCGTCAAACCTAATGACGTCACATCTTTAAGAGACCTCTTAGATTCTATGCAGTTAAATGTCAGAGCGTTATACCAGCTAAAACAGCCTGTCCAAACATGGGACACCATACTTATTCACCTAGCTACATCAAGATTCGATTTTTCGACACTGAAGGCCTGGGAGATCGAACTCACCTGCAACAAGGAACATTCGTTCGAACACCTTATCTCGTTTCTCAACAGTCGATGTCAATTCCTTACAGCACTCGCATTTCAGTGCGAAAAAGTCGAAACGAATCCTCAGTGTCAAATTTTTGAAAAAAAACTTGCTTCTTCAAAGGGACATCAGCCCCCATTTGTCGAAAACAAACAAACCCGTCCTTCTTTCAATAATTCAAGAGAAGATATCAGGCCGCTTAATAAATCTTTAAAATGCACGCTCTGTAAAAAGCTTCACACCTTGTATTTGTGCAAATCCTTTAAAGAATTGTCTGTCGAAGATCGAAGAAAGTTTGTCTTAAACAGCAAGCATTGTTTCAACTGCTTATCACCTAAGCATTCTTCTTCGAACTGTACGTCATCAAATCTCTGTTTCCATTGTAAAAAACCGCACCATTCTTTATTGCACGTTCACGATAAATCGAGGTCATCAGCACCCGCCTCTTTAAGCTCCATGCAGAGCAGCTCCGAACAAACTAATGCTTCTTCCTGCATTTCCCACGCCGAAACTTTTCACAGTGCGCAAACCCTGTTGACCACTGTACAATTTGAAATCCAAGATAAATTTGGAAATTGGTTCAAAACCCGTGGTCTTCTCGATTCCGCTTCAACTCATAACTTTGTTTCGCAATCGTTGATTAAAAAACTAGGTCTTTCGTCATCGCCTACTTCTATCAATGTGACCGGCATTGACAATTTGAAAACTCAAGCTTTGCAGTCTTCAAAATTGAAAATCAGAGACGTTTGTCAAAGAAACACCAATCTTAATTTGAACTGTCTCATTCTTACCAGTATTGGCAAGGACACTCCAAGTCACTCCATTAATACTTCCGGTTTAAAGATTCCCTCGCACTTAAGGTTAGCCGATCCTCAGTTTAATGCTCAAGGTCCCATTGATGTGCTTTTCAGTGCCAATGTTTTTTGGAATTGCATTCGCAAACAAACACGCAAGTTATCTTCAACCGTGGTCGCTAGAGACACCGATTTTGGTTGGGTTATTACTGGTGAAATCAAACATACCAGTGTTCAAACCAAAACGCAATGTCATTTCGTTACAGCTGACATAAATCCCATTTCTGAAAAAGAGAACGCTCATGTTTCAAATCTCAATATTTTTGAAAACCACTTGTCGAAACGATGTCTTATCGTGAACAACTGCGCTAACCCTGTAAGTTGTTTAAATGGCTTTTCCTTCTTCCCGCACAAGATGGCCATTCAAGTTCGCCTTGCTTTGTGTTATTTCGTCTATCTTCTTATGTCATTTTTTATAGCAGTTAATTGCTTAAACTATTCCTCGAAAACTATCTTCCCCTTGTGTAAAACCATAGCTATCAGTCACCATCACTTTACTGTACGCTATGTTTCACTTCTTTCGCTATGTAGAAGGATGGCCACGGCCGGCTCCTCCCCCCTTCCTCGCAATTGGAAGTCGCTTATGAAACCGCTTGAAACTCTGAATTCTATAGCATCTAGAATAACTATTCTTATGCATAACCTTCTTCTCAATGTCCCAGCTTGTCTTCTTTGCTCGGAAGAATTAAGCTTCTTTTTGTTGAAAATTGTCCGATTTCGTGATCCTCTCAATTATGCGAAATTGATTTTCTACTTTATTTCATATAGCTTTAAATTGCTTTTTCACGTCCAAGTTACGATTGACTGCATGTCGTGTGACTTGTTCCGCTTTAAGTTACAGCTGATTCAGCTAGTGTGTGTGTACTCCGAACTGCTTGTTTTTCAAACCTGTTTGTTTACAAGCCTGAATAACGCCAAGTTGTTGTTTATTTCCTGTATGATTGCCAAAGGTCAAAACAAGTTTCTCTTATCTCAACTTTGGCTGATTGCCAAGCATTGTCTAGCGAGTTGCTACTACAAGTACAGAAGCCGTTTACCTACTTCCCAAAATAAACTCGTTCCGCTTAAGGACTCTGTCAGCTATTTATATGTCTTATCTCGTTGTACTATGTGTGTCAAGGCCGTACTTGTTTACGTCCCTCACTTACTCATGCTCGTATTCCATAACTGCTTTGATCCCTGTTTCAAAACTTCGTTGCGTATTTCTCACGCGCGTATGTATTGCAATTTGCTTGCATATTTTGCGATCTTAATGTTCATTGATGAACAAACTTGTTTTTTCTCGTCGTCACATTCGATGTGTTTTTGTATTCATACTTGTCCTGTCACGTTTTTCGCTGACTTAAGTATTTTTCTGAGTAACCCCTTTGATACTCATTATAACTTAAGGTTATTGTTTATGGCTACTAGTTTGTTACCTATGGCGTTCTTGCCTTCTACTCGCATAGTTCCTTTGTTTATTTGGTATATTCTTGTCCTGAATAGATGTACTTGTTTCTATACGCTTTGTTTAAACTTGCCAATTCTTCTTTCTCATCGTATCGCAATCTTTACTAGTGCTTTAATTCCCTCAGCTTCTAGTTATTTCGTGATTGAAAGTGTCGTTAATTCTCACCTTTTAACTCCGCTTTCTAATGACCCTGATGACCTCCTTCCACTCACACCTGGTCACTGTTTTACACGCCCTTCTCTCTCTGCCCCTCCTCCCCTTTCCATTTCTTTCAGGGATTCTAATCTACCTATCGCTTGGCGGAAACTTGAAGCCCTCCTTAATTCCTTTTGGAAAAGGTGGAACTTGGAATATTTAACTTCCTTGCAGGGGAGGCAGAAGTGGTTTCTTTCCAGTCCCGACATTAAAGTGGGAGACTTGGTCTTAGTTAGGGATGTTTCACCCCCCCTAGTCTGGCCTTTTCGAAAAGTGACTAAGTGTTACCCTGGAAGAGATAGGAGAGTCAGGGTATTTAGAGTCGTGACCACTAATGGTCAGATCACAAGAATACTCTTCGGCAATTGTTTATTATTGTACTTGTTTTTCTTGCTCGCTGTTGGTGTCTGTCCCCCCAGTATGGTGTATTCTTTGAATACACGGTACGAGAGATATAATGTCTATTGCTCTTTGCATGTTCATTTCTTCCTTCCTCTTTGTCAACCACCAACAGTGATCATCTGTTTTCTCCTTGTTGGGCATGTCTCTTATGTCTTCATAAGTATGTTTCAGATATATAACTTCTGTGGTCCACCTAGCGTCATCTAGTAGCGAACCTCTGAAGCTACTCAATTCCTCATCGTGCAAGAGGACTTACTTATCCATTTGGCTACCAGATCTCGTTACCATCGTCAGCTATTTTCTCCTTGAGCAAGAGGACTACGTCTACTGTTTCACTCACCATGCTGCGCTAATATCGCCTACTATCAACTCTTAGAAGACCATCCATCAAGAAGAAAATTATTTTTTGCTAAGTTGGTTATGCTGATATGTATACCTTTTGTTTCCTACCCCCACTCTTTCCCCTTCCGTGGTCTCTCCGTGCTCCGTCGAGCTGCACTCACTTCTCAGTCGGCAGTTGACTTGATCAGTCAGGGCTCAACTAGAGCCGGTCTCCTCAAACCAAGAGACACTCTCTACGTTCTACGCCATGTTGGCGCATTAAGTATCGGTTAAGGGAACTTCACCTTCGCCATGCAACAAAGATAAGTACCTGCTTCAAGTTTTAACCTCATCTTCATGATTTTACCTACCACATGCTTTAACTATCTTTTATAGGCAGTGTGAAATTACTTATTTTGGGGCAAAATCATCCTCCGCGGGATTTTCCATGTTGAGCTTTTGTTTAATCAAGCTAATCTTAGTGAAAAGCAGCAGTTCTTATGCTTGCCAAATGAGAAATCTTCTCACTACGTGGGATATTATCTAATACCCACTGTCTATAATTTACAAAGCAAGTTCCTCCGCTGGATTTACTTTGGCCCCATTTTTCTACTAAGATCGTTCTGGAACCTTCCAGATCTTGTACTTTATCTGCAAGTCCTACCGTCATGTATTTCTCACTTACTTGTGAGAACGCTATTTAAAATTGAAGAATCTCACTTCTAAATTACTACAATAGTGAATTTTCGTCCACCGCTGGAACATTCTATGGCGCATTTAATTGTAAATTACAACTGTTTCAAGAAATAGACTCTCACCTATATAGTGCAATCAGTTCTTCCTATAATTGCAATAACTTTCTTTTCCATAAACTTTGTGTCTCCACAGTGAACATTTCATATGTTTCAATGAACTATAGTGAAAACCAGTGCTTGCTCAACTTTTCTACCGCGTCGCGATCGTCCGCTTATATTCAAATAAGGCCATGAACATTTTCCTTAATTCCCATTTCTCTTTCCTAAACCTCTCACTAACAATCTGCAATAAACTTTTAATCTAGGTCTGTTCCAATAAGGTGTCATTCCAAGAAGTGCCCTTCCATTTTTGTTGGTTTATCATTAAGTATCTCTGTATAATCTTTGTGATACGTGTCCAGCACACGTTTCAAACTTACATTGTTCCTCCCTTCAAAAGCAGGGAAAACAATTCTCTCAACTCTTGAGTGAGTTATTTTTTGGTCTCGCTAAATGAAAACTGCCTCATTTAACTTGCGAGTCTTATTCAAAGTATAGGAAGTCTAGAACTTTCCCTTTCACTTTCTTCAGGTTTCACAGTAAGTGACCTGCCCTCTTTGTATAATTCTCATATATTAATTCTGTTTAAATATAAGAAGTTGTAGGAACTTCCTTTTTGTTCTTTATGTTTTACAGTTTGTTATCTTCGAAGTTGTTATTCTCGTTAGAATGTTCTTTCGGAGGTTTCGTATAGTACACTGCCTGTACTCCTGTAAATGTTAAAACTTTAATTACTCCATTTTGCCTATTTATGAAATCTTACCAAGATTTTTATACACGGTTTAAAAAACCTTAAAAATTGTCAATTGCCTGGAGCAACTGTTTGATGTTAAGAGGTCTGCGACCCTATTTGTTAAAAAGTTCAAATGAACTATGTTTATTAAATTTATATTGCATAATTGTTAATTTCCTCAAACTTCCTGCATTGTTAAATAAATTAAATATTTGTTTTTGGATTCATCATTTCTTTGATAATACAGTTAGGCAGGATCCTGGCTTTCCTAGCTCTTCCTAGGTTTATGCCCTCGTTCACATACAATAAAGCTTTTACTATTTGTCTGGCCAGATCATCACCCTTCCCTATAGTACTTTTATACATGCTCGGGAGGAAATGTACTAAAGCCTCTCTCTTGCAAACCGCCCAAGTCCTAGCTGCGGTTCCCGTTAGCCTCGACCAAGCTCGTACCTACTTTAGGTATCCGAGCACTGAATTTCTGTGGCAATCGCCCTTAAGTGTGTTTAAACCTCAACTTATTAATTTTGTGGGACTCTCCTCCTATTTTTCTATCCTTCTTTTCCAAATCCCAAATCTACTTCCTTCTCTTAATCATCTTCCCTTGGTGGGTGGGTTATTCCCTAGCCTATAATCTACCCAGGTGACCAAAGTCGATCTCCCGTACAAACTCTGAAATCCACTCTCGGCCAAAGAGCGATTCGACTTCATCGTCAACCACGTAGAGATTCAGGTTCCTGGTTGTGGTTCCGATGGTGGTGCACACTGACGTTTTGCCAATGCATTTAATCGGATGGCCAGTGTAACTGACGAAGTTACGATCGTTTCTCTGCAACACAAAACCTGGTTTGATCATACTTAGCTTTGATTTGCTCATGGTTGAGCAGGGGGCGCCGGTGTCGAGTTCCATTTTGACGGTGGTTCCCTCTATGTTGACATCAACCAGTGGCTTAGGTGCTGCGTTGACCGATCCGATGACCTCGATTTTGCTGAGGTAGTCCACAACGTCGAGGTTTTCTGCTGGAAGCTGTTCTTCGGTCACATGGTTTGTTGTTCGATGTTTCCTCGATTTCGATCGGCAAACTTTTCTGGTGTGACCTTTCTTGCCGCACTTCAGGCACTCTGCGTTCAGGAACCTACACTGACTACGAGGGTGAGCTTCACCGCACCCTGCACATGTTGATTGTTTGTCCTGGGATGCACTCTGGTTTACCTGGTGTGGCCATTGGTGCTGTCTGGTTAGGTTGGAAGACCCTTGACTTCGATGAGCTGACTTGCTGCGTGGCGGCTGCTGGTTGATGTTCTTCCTGGACAGAGGCTTCTCGTATCCAATCCGATTGGTTGATTCAGACTTAGCGGCAGCTGTTTTGACCTCGTCGGTGGTAATGCGAGTAGCTTCGAGTGCGTACGCGATTTCATATGCTGCGGTGAAGTTCTCTGGTTGTTTTGCAATAATCTCGTCGCACATTTCTCGTGATTCCAATCCTGCGAGCATTTGTTCAATTAACATGCGATCAAGAAATGTGCCATACTCACAAAACTTTGCAGCCTGCCGCAGTCTTAAGGTGAAGCTAGCAATGGTTTCTCCTTGCTTCTGCACTACACTCCAAAATTTGATGCTCTCGGCAAACTTGTTACGTGTGGCGTCGAAGTGGCCTTTCAGCTTAGATTGAATCTCGTTGTATGACAGAGTTTCCGGGTCATTAGGACTCACCAGGATCTTCAGGGCATCATTGAGTTCAGATCCCATGTAAACACGTGCAAAGTTTGCATGCTGTTCCGCGGGTTCCTTGCTGAGGTTGAGCGCCCAGGTAAAGCGAGTGAAATAGTCGGCTGCAGTCGTTCCGTCGGTAGTGCAATACGGTTGCATTGTGAACTTTGGCGGTCGAGGTTCTGATGACGTTATTGACCCTATTATCTGTCGGATAGCATCGGCGATCATTGCCGAGAATTGTTGGAGTTGCTCAGAGGTTAAGTCCGGCATGGTGAAGATGAGTTGAGAACAGTATATCTAGCACGCACTTGCGTTGAATTTAATTCGGTGCAAACACTTGCGTTGAGGTTAGAAAGTTCACTCGGTTTAGTTTCCAACACGCACTGCGATGAACGTCGTTCGGTGCAACACTTGCGTTGAGGTTAGAAAGTCACTCGGTTTCACAACGTTATTTATCTTATCCCACTTCTGGCACCACTGTTGTATCGTGGGAGATACAAGATAAATAACATACACTTGTTAATATAACACAACGGTTTATTAAACACTAGTCGATACACAACGATACACAATGTGAACTAACTTGAGCGGAACTGACGTCTACAGTCCGCGGGTGCATATATACATAGTAGCTGGAAAGTTCCAGAATCGAATGTTCCAGATTGGAATGTTCTGGGCATAGTGACTAGAATGTTCGTGTTAACTCAAGTAGCCTAAATACACATCACTGACTAGAATGTTCATGTTAATATAGCACTTTCTAGAATGTTAATGTAAATACACAACACATACATTTTGAGTTCGAATACACAACATTTATGTTTCAAGCTCTAGTGAAGTAAGGATGTCAAATTTCAAGTCTAGGTACTGTACGAAGAAAAAAATACACCGAAGGTATAAATACATTTGTCTCGATTATTATAATAATTTAATAAGTGCAGCTAACTGCCAAAAATATATATATACACGACCTTGAATACAATAACCATACTAAGATCATCTCATACAGAGCATTCAATCATTGCAGAAATCTGTCCACGAGATATTTTCCTTTTGGAAACGGTGATAACGGTCACAGGTTGTCCCACACAGTTTACACTTGCAGTTATCGTCCGGCTCGTGGAAGTTCTCAGTCTGGCACATTCGGTGGTGGAAACCATGCACGGCAGTAGGGTGGTAGTGGCACTTCTAGGCCACTCCAGAACCCCCTTTGCTCTACTACTAAGCCTCAGCCATGTTAAATATATCTCGAACGCATGGTCCGATTTTGACAAATGAGTTGTCGTTGGACTCGAGCTGACGTCCTCTTTGCTATGGACCACTCGTTATATTTTTGTTTATTTTTTTTATTTTTTTCGTTTTCGAAAATAGGCGATAGTGTGAAAACCAAACATGATAGAACGTTGTGCCATCGCTCAAACGAATAGTATTTATGACCTTTATTTTCTATAATAAAACTTTTTTATTTTTTACCTTTTTAAAAACACTCGAATTTTGAAAATCGTATATTTCGGAAACTAGGAACTCTACAAAAAATTGTTTGACGTAAATCAATGGTCCCTACCCCCTCTACCACCAAAATAAATTTCAAGTCTCTAGAACAAAAACCTGACGTAGTAGTGGGATGAGGGGAGCTGCTTAAAAAAGCAAGTTGTGAGCCCCTGCGGCCTTGGAATGGAAGGAGTCATGCTAGGAAGGCGTGCTTGGATTCGTTTTTTCGTCTCGTTGCGCTCTTTACGGAAATGTAGGTGTCGAAAAGGTGAAAATCTGGAAACACTTTGGGGGGGGGGGGGAACGTGATTTTAAACTTTTTGCTATATCTCGCGAAGCAATCATGCTAGAGACGTGTACGACGGGTCCATGGACTCGGGGTGACATTCTCTTTGCTATGGACCACTCGTTATAATTTTTTAAAAATATTGGAAACTCGATTTTGGGGTAAACACGTGTTTTTGTGATTTTTGCCGATATATCACGAACCAATAACGCTAGAGACGTGTACGAGGTGTCCTAGGACTCGGGCTAACGCCCCCTTTCAAATGTGGCAGATATTTTTTTTAAATAATTCACAAAGGGCCTAACGTCATACATGTTGAAAAAACTTTTTCTTTTTCTCTACTTGTTTATAATGTTCATGAAGCGTGGTGGTTGAGAGAGACGATACTGCTGGGTGTGTGTTTCAACGAACCTGTCGCTAACCACAAGGACCATGCTTAATAGAACAATCGCTATTTCGGCGGGTCGGTGTATGACAGAGCGAGGGTGCTTTTTCTGATATTTTACCTTTAACGTGTAAACGGTGATGAGAACTTGGTTCTATGTTGGTCGAAGCGAGTACAGAAAACAAAATTGCCGAGGAGCAGGAGGAGAATGACATTTGAGCTTATTGGAAGGCGTTGATCTGACTTGACAACAGGTGCAATGGAAAAAATGACCATGACGCTTGAAGGTGAAATAATCTGACCATTGTGGTGGCAGGGGAGTGCGAAATGCATGTGAACATGTGTGAAACCACATGCACGCTAAACAAGTTACATCCTGTCTTGCTTCGTACGTGACAAAATGCAAGTCCATGTGAAATTTGATCCACCCCAGGTGTTCACCTTGGGTGTTAGCTGTCCACGTGCACGATAACTGTTAACAAGTTACATCCTGTTTTGCTTCGTACGTGACAAAATGCAAGTTGACGAGAAATTTGATCTGCCACAGGTGTTCACCATGGGTGTTAGCTGTCCACGTGCATGATAACAGAATCTTTAAAGCGTGGGGGAAAAAAAGATTATACATGCAACGTAACATATATAAAGACATGTCGTTATCATTTCCACTCTCACTTAGGTGACTACCTTTGAACACACTACGTTGCATGAAACCCCTGGTCTTGTTTAACAGTTTTGGTGTTGGTGGAAAATACTTAACCTTGTTGTGGGGTAGGTATATATTTATTCATTTATATATTTATTGATTTTTATATAAATACATGCAATTATTTATTGATTAGGTAATTAATGATTTTATTTATTTATTTGTTTGTTTGCAGATAACGTGTATAGCCTACCTGTCGTGTGTCTGTGAGAAATATATTAAGGAAAGAGAAAGACAGACAGCTAGAAAAGGAAACCATTTCCACACTAGCCCACGAGACGGGAATATAGCAAAGCATTACACGTCAAGGTGAGATTTGTTTTTTTTATATATATATAACCTGTTTGATTTTGTTTTGTTTATGAAATGCATAAACTATATGGAATGGATATACTTATTGTGGTTTATTTTATTTCTTTTTAGAGTGTTGGAAAACGCTTGACCTCTGTTGATAACCAGGAACGCGTGTGTTTGAGGTCATTGTTCAGTAGTCAACAGCTGAAAACTCAGGTGAGAGTGTTCTTTCTAAATAATGTATTTTACTGCTGCGGATACGTTAACTTGGGAGCCCCTTGAGTCTTGTTTCAAATCACGTGTGTGCTCTGGCCGCGTGGTCAATGTTAGAAAAAGTTTGATTCCCAAGGAATTTTTAGAATCTTGTTTTGAAATTTTCAAAATTGAAATTTGTACAGCGCAAAGGTTGCATATAGGTTTAAAGGTGAATACAGAACTGGTGTGCGATTTCATATATAAAAAGAAGGACGTAGAGCATAAAGAGACATTCTATATTTGTAGTAAAATGCAAGAGCTTTTGATAGCCGATAATCTGAACGAGTGGTATCAAAGCCATGTGTTGAATGCCTTGCTATCAAAATTTGATAAACTGCAACAAGGACCCAGTGGTTTAGCGTTAGACAAAATTCATCATTTGCAAATCAACATTTGTCAATTCAACCCGTTGAATGCTGGGTCTAGCTATATTAAAACACCACTAGCAATAGCTTCGAAAAAGGCAGTGGTAAATATTGAGAACCATGACAATGATTGCTTTCTGTGGTCTGTGGCTGCGTATTTGCAGCCAGTACAACAGCATTGTTACAGACCAGGAATGTACAAGGCCAAGTTTGTCGAATTGAAACAAACGTTAAATTTAACTAGAGTATCGTTCCCTATGGACTTAACCGAGATCCATAGGTTTGAACAAGAAAACCAGGACTTTTCGTTCATGGTGTATGGCCTTGACGGTAATGAGATTGTGGGTCCTCTATATGCCACAAAAGAACCGAAACGACACCACATTTATCTTTTATATTTATCTCTAGGAGAGGTGAATCACTATTGCCTAATTAAAAGCCTGAGTAGATTGCTAAGCAGACAAGTGTCTAAGCACACTGGTGTAAAACATATTTGTGATCGATGCCTGCAATATTTTAAAACCCCTACGCTTTTGGAACGTCATAGGGTAGATCGCGTTTCTCAGGAAGCGGTGAGATTGATATTGCTACACGGGGACAAGGCTGTGTTAAAGTTTAAGGACATTAACAAGCGTGACATTGTCCCCTATGTGGTGTATGCAGATTTCGAAGCTCTCACTACACCCATGGCGGGATGTGAACCAGATCCCACCATCAGCTCAACCACACCTATTCAAAAACATGAACCCTTTGCCATAGGATTTAATGTGGTGTGTGCCTATGACCCCATACACTCCATTTACAAATACCGCGAAGGGCCAGATTATGCCAAATGGTTCTTGGATGAACTTGTTAAGTTGGCTCATGATGTACAGGAATTACTGGACCACCCAGTACCCATGAGCCTATCTCCAGAACAGCAGCAGCGGTATGAGCATGCCACGACATGCCGTATTTGCGAAAAGCCTATTTTAAGTGGAGAGAAAAAGTCAGAGACCACTCGCATTTTACAGGGGAGTTTCGTGGAGCTGCGCACAGCAAATGCAACTTGAACTTTCAAGCTCCTCGTTTCATCAGTGTCTTTTTCCACAATCTGGCGAATTATGACATTCAGTTTTTGATTCGTGAATTGGGTCATGTCAACAAGGGCTCGTTTACCATTATTCCCCAAAACCATGAGCGTTTTACAGCCCTGACATGGAGGTTGGGCGACTTTAGCATTCGATTTTTGGATTCCTTTAAGTTTATGGCATCCTCGCTAGACAGCCTTGTGAATGCCTTGAATGAGGAGAAATTAAAAAATACTAGAATGCATTTTAATGATCCTGAGCAATTTCAATTGTGCATTCGGAAAGGTATATTCCCGTATGATTTCTGCAATAGCTGGGACGTGTTAAAGCAAAGAAAACTCCCGCCACCAGACAAATTTTACTCGAAACTAACACGCAGTACCGTTTCCGATGAAGACTATGCACATGCATGTCAAGTTTGGCGAGTGTTTGGCATGAAAACGCTAAGAGAATAGGCTTTGCATTACCTAAAACTGGATGTATTGCTACTCACCGATGTGTTTGAAAAATTCCGTAACTTGTGTCAACACATTTACGGTCTTGACCCGGCTCACTATTTACGAGTCCTGGGCTCTCGTTCGATGCCGCTTTGAAATACACTCAAGTGGAATTGGATTTACTCACTGATGTAGGCATGGTTCAATTTTTTGAAAAGGGCATTCGTGGCGGCTTAGTGTCACTTAACCAACGCCATGCCCAAGCGAACACTGTCTACATGCCTGATTATTCACCAGACAAACCAGAATCGTATTTAATGTACTATGACGTGTATAATTTGTACGGTTACGCCATGAGTCAGCCTTTGCCCTATGGGGAGTTTGCTTGGCTGACAGAGAAAAGAGTGTCAGAATTTGATGTGAACATGGCTAGCCAAGAAACAGGCCGTGGATATGTGCTAGAAGTGGATATTGAATATCCCTCATCCTTGTATGATGAACATGCCGATTTCCCATTCTGCCTTGAGCAAATGGTCCCCCCTGACAGTAAAGTGAAAATTGAAAAACTCATGGGCACACTTTACAAAAAAATCGGTATGTGCTACATATCCAAATGTTGGTGCAATGCCTCGCCCAAGGCTTGGTGTTGAAGAAAATCCACAGGGGTATTTCTTTTGCTCAAAAAGCATGGCTTGAGCCATACATGCGACTCAACACAGAGCACCGACAAATAGCAACACAGCAGTTTGAAATTATTATTTTTTAATTAATGAACAACTGCATCTATGGCAAGTCTATGGAGAATGTCCGCAAATACCGTGACATTAAATTCCTGAATGTCTGGGAGGGGCGGTGGGGTGCCCGGCGGTACATTGCCAAGCCAAATTTCAAATCGATCAAAATTATCGATGAGGATTTGGCTACTATTGAATGGAGTAAGACCAGCGTGACCATGGATAAACCCATTTACTTGGGTCAAGTCATTTTAGACTTTTCTAAATCGGTCATGTATCGATTCCACTATGAGTTTGCGAAACGCCATTTTGAGGACGTCTCTCTTTTGTATATGGACACGGACTCATTCATTTACCACATTCACCACTGCAACCCCTATGACGTCATGAGGCAACATAGTGACTGGTTCGACACCTCTTGCTATAGCGCTGACAACGTGTTTCAGCTGCCCATAAAAAACAAGAAGGAAATGGGTGTTTTAAAAGATGAATGCGGTGATTCCATTATGACGGAATTCGTAGGTTTGGCTTCGAAAATGTATGCTTACCGCACACTCGACTGTAAGGAAGCCGAAAGAGCAAAAGGTGTAGGTAGGGCAGTGGTAAAATCGCTACGTGTTGATGACTATCTAGCGGTTTTACACACTGGCAAAGCTATGTCTCATACACAGTGCAGGATACAATCCAGCAACCATCATTTGTATCTTGTGGAACAGAGAAAACGCACCCTCACCTCCATTGATAACAAACGTGTGTGGGCTGATGACCTGCTCACCAGCCTGCCTGGGGTTATGATCGCAAGGAGGAGGAGGTGTGATTTCACTGTTTAATCGTTTATGGGACATAGCTTTATATAACTTGTAGATTTAGTATTTTGTAAATATTGGTTTCTGCCATTGTAAATAGTAGATCTTGTAAATATTGGCAACCCACTTGGACCTTTTACTCTTTAAAAAGTTCTATGGAACCTTTTTTTTTAATTTGACTGGTAAATAGTTTGATTCTTTTAAAGCTGTACAAAGTTGGAGTTTTTTGTAAATATTTAATGAGTAATAGTATTTTTAGTAACTTTAATGACTAGTATTTAATTATTTTTCGTAATGCCATGCCATGAGTGCTATGAAAGGAAAATTGACGATGCGTGGACATGAACATTGAGGAGTGAGGAATTGGGATTTGTTTGTATTCTATTTTCATTTGCCAATTCACTATGGTTATGAAATAAAAACAAAGGTTTAACAGAGCACGATGTTTTTTATTTTTTTATTTAAAAAAATCATGATGTTGATGGCTGATTTTTCAATTTACACATTTCATACATGATGAATTCACACATTGCCATTTGTCAATTTGCAATTTAAAGTTTTTAAAAATGTCTGTTTCAAGTTTTACGTTTTTGATGATATGGATTTCCGTTTTGTTGATGGCACTTTTTAAACAATGTTTGTTTGAAGTTTTTCTGAATTATCATATTTCACACATGGCCATTTCCAGTTTTTTAAAATGTCCGTTTCAGGTTTTGCGTTTTGGTGATATCGAAACATGGATTTTCCATTTTGCTGTTTTCACATTTTTCCATTTGGTGTATGTCGAAAGTTGAGATTTGTCAATGATGTTGATGCAAGTGCTTGACCATGATGATGCTGCAGTGAGTTTGTGGGATTGCGGAAACGTTTAGGTCTACGACTACTGCAGGTAAGACTGTTTTTACGAAAATAATGTCTATTGTCTGCCACATATCAAAGAAAACAAAACTATTGAAAACAAAATGAGTATATAAGTGACCACATCCCCCCTCCCCACCCACTCTACCTCACCGTGTTTGCTCTGGTCATACATACACACCAGCTTTCTCTCTCTACTCATACATGCACACCTGTCTTTGGGAACAAACACAACCACTTTATTTATTCCCAAAAGGACATTCTCGTCATGCACCCTCATCCCAAATGAACTTTTTTAGTTTACCATTCATAATTTACATTACGAAAAATAATTTACAAAATATTTACAAAAACTCCAGCTTTGTACAGCTTAAAAAGATTCAAACTATTTACCAGTCAATTTTTTTTAAATAAGGTTGCATATAACTTTTTTAAAGAGTAAAAGGTCCAAGTGGGTTGCCAATATTTACAAGATCTACTATTTACAATGGCAGAAACCAATATTTACAAAATACTAAATCTACAAGTTATATAAAGCTATGTCCCATAAACGATTAAACAGTGAAATCACACCTCCTCCTCCTTGCGATCATAACCCCAGGGCAGGCTGGTGAGCAGGTCATCAGCCCACACACGTTTGTTATCCATGGAGGCGAGGGTGCGTTTTCTCTGTTCCACAAGATACAAATGATGGTTGCTGGATTGTATCCTGCACTGTGTATGAGACATAGCTTTGCCAGTGGGTAAAACCGCTAGATAGTCATCAACACGTAGCGATTTTACCACTGCCCTACCTACACCTTTTGCTCTTTTGGCTTCCTTACAGTCGAGTGTGCGGTAAGCATACATTTTTGAAGCCAAACCTACGAATTCCGTCATAATGGAATCACCGCATTCATCTTTTAAAACACCCATTTCCTTCTTGTTTTTATGGGCAGCTGAAACACGTTGTCAGCGCTATAGCAAGAGGTGTCGAACCAGTCACTATGTTGCCTCATGACGTCATAGGGGTTGCAGTGGCGAATGTGGTAAATGAATGAGTCCGTGTCCATATACAAAAGAGAGACGTCCTCAAAATGGCGTTTCGCAAACTCATAGTGGAATCGATACATGACCGATTTAGAAAAGTCTAAAATGACTTGACCCAAGTAAATGGGTTTATCCATGGTCACGCTGGTCTTACTCAATTCAATAGTAGCTAAATCCTCATCGATAATTTTGATCGATTTGAAATTTGGCTTGGCAATGTACCGCCGGGCACCCCACCGCCCCTCCCAGACATTCACCAATTTAATGTCACGGTATTTGCGGACATTCTCCATAGACTTGACATAGATGCAGTTGTTCATTAATTAAAAAATAATAATTTCAAACTGCTGTGTTGCCATTTGTCGGTGCTCTGTGTTGAGTCGCATGTATGGCTCAAGCCATGCTTTTTGAGCAAAAGAAATACCCCTGTGGATTTTCTTCAACACCAAGCCTTGGGCGAGGCATTGTACCAACATTTGGATATGTAGCACATACCGAATTTTGTTGTAAAGTGTGCCCATGAGTTTTTCAATTTTCACTTTACTGTCAGGGGGGACCATTTGCTCAAGGCAGAATGGGAAATCGGCATGTTCATCATACAAGGATGAGGGATATTCAATATCCACTTCTAGCACATATCAACGGCCTGTTTCTTGGCTAGCCATGCTCACATCAAATTCTGACACTTTTTTCTCTGTCAGCCAAGCAAACTCCCCATAGGGCAAAGGCTGACTCATGGCGTAACCGTACAAATTATACACGTCATAGTACATTAAATACGATTCTGTTTTGTCTGGTGAACACCTGTGGCAGATCAAATTTCACATGGACTTGAATTTTGTCACGTACGAAGCAAGACAGGATGTAACTTGTTTAGCGTGCATGTGGTTTCACATATGTTCACATGCATTTCGCACTCCCCTGCCACCACAATGGTCAGATTATTTCACCATCAAGCGTCATGGTCATTTTTTCCATTGCACCTGTTGTCAAGTCAGATCAACGCCTTCCAATAAGCTCAAATGACATTCACCTCCTGCTCCTTGGCAAGTTTGTTTTCTGTACTCGCTTCGACCAACATTGAACCAAGTTCTCATCACCGTTTACACGTTAAAGGTAAAATATCAGAAAACGCACCCTCGCTCTGTCATACACCGACCCGCCGAAATAGCGATTGTTCTATTAAGCATGGTCCTTAAGGTTAGCGACAGGTTCGTTGAAACACACACCCAGCAGTATCGTCTCTCTCAACCACCACGCTTCATGAACATTATAAACAAGTAGAGAAAAAGAAAAAGTTTTTTCAACATGTATGACGTTAGGCCCTTTGTGAATTATTAAAAAAAAATATCTGCCACATTTGAAAGGGGGCGTTAGCCCGAGTCCTAGGACACCTCGTACACGTCTCTAGCGTTATTGGTTCGTGAAATATCGGCAAAAATCACAAAAAACACGTGTTTACCCCAAAATCGAGTTTCCAATATTTTTTTAAAATTATAACGAGTAGTCCATAGCAAAGAGGATGTCACCCCGAGTCCATGGACCCGTCGTACACGTCTCTAGCGTTATTGGTTCGTGAGATATCGGCAAAAATCACAAAAAACACGTGTTTACTCCAAAATCGAGTTTCCAATATTTAAAAAAAATTATAACGAGTAGTCCACAGCAAAGAGAATGTCACCCCGAGTCCATGGACCCGTCGTACACGTCTCTAGCATGACTGGTTCGCGAGATATAGCAAAAAGTTTATAATCACGTTTCCCCCCCCCAAGTGTTTCCAGATTTTCACCTTTTCGACACCTACATTTCCGTACAGAGCGCAACGAGACGAAAAAAACGAATCCAAGCACGCCTTCCTAGCATGACTCCTTCCATTCCAAGGTCGCAGGGGCTCACAACTTGCTTTTTAAGCAGCTCCCTCTCATCCCACTACTACGTCAGGTTTTGTCCTAGAGACTTGACATTTATTTTGGGGGTAGAGCGGGTAGGGACTATTTATTTACGTCAAACAATTTTTTTGTAGAGTTCCTAGTTTCCGAAATATACGATTTTCAAAATTCGAGTGTTTTTAAAAAAACATAAAAAATAAAAAAGTTTTATTATAGAAAATAAAGGTCATAAAGACCATTCGTTTGAGCCATGGCACAACGTTCTATCATGTTTGGTTTTCAAACTATCGCCCATTTTCGAAAACGAAAAAAAATATATATATAACGAGTGGTCCATAGCAAAGAGGACGTCAGCCCGAGTCCAACGACACCTCATTTGTCAAAATCGGAGCATTCGTTCGAGAGATATTTAACATGGCTGAGGCTTAGTAGTAGAGCAAAGGGGGTTCTGGAGTGGCCTAGAAGCGCCACTACCCTCCTTCTCACGGCGTATCGCGTCACTACATGCCGTAGTTCATATCCAATTCGCGTCCATTCCCTGTAAATCACGGCATCTGTTGAAAAGAACGTTGGCCATATGTTTTGCTTTTTTGAATTGAGTTCTTGTACAAGTTCTATGTAGACGGCGTTGATGGTAGCAATTGGTTTAGGCAAAGATCTTCGATGAAAAATGTCTCTCTTGCTGCACGTACCGGTAGGTGAGGCGAGACCGTGTGAATTTTGACAGGCACATTGTTCTCTTGAGGAAAGTGGCTTTGACTCTTTCTATTTCTCCAAATTTCTCTTCGTCAGATGTAGCCAAATTGTCTCTAGTCCATAAGTTATGATTGCGGTAATTTTAAGGCGAAACAGGGTGATAGCTTTGGCCAGAGATAGCTGTCTCAGATTCCTTATAGTGTGAATTGCTACCTTTGCCGCAGCAGCTCTTTCCTTGACGTGTAGACAATAGACATCTCCTCTTGTCTGAAAAGTGATTCCCAAGTACTTGAAGTGTGATACATTCCGTAGTGGAACATTCGTATACGTAATGAAGTCATTTGCTGAAAGTCCGCCTCCTTTTCTGAATTTCATTTTCACTGTTTTACTACCATTGAGTGTTAATTCACTGTTTTCGACCCATGTTGAGAGTTTGTCAAAAGCTGTTTGAATGCAATCTAAGTTTCGAGAAGTGAGGACCACACCATCTGCGTAAGCATATATTTTAACGTTATCAACTGCAATTTCTCCGGGTATTTCCGCAATTGCTATGATGAAAAAGCAGTGGACACAGGGGGGTCTCCCTGCAGTACCCCGTTGGTTTGGGTAATCGGGTTTGATTTAGACACTCTATTGTCTATTTCTATTTGATTGTTCGACAAGATATTTTGTATTAGACGTGTCACTTGATTTCTTCCGGTGATGTCTTCTATTTTTCTGATTAATAGTTGCCTTTTCAACAAGTCAAAAGCTTTTGGATAATCTATAAAAACTGCATGGAGCATCCCTCCTGGGAGCCTGAGTGCCGCCTCAATATCCAACATTTTACTGCCTGAATTGTTGATTTCCGTTTAATAAACCCAAATTGCTGCTCAGGGATTGCGTGAGATTTCAGTTTGCTAAGTCTGTTAGTTAATAGTCATGTCAGAATTTTCAGTGGTGCGCACTCCAAAGCTATCCCCGGTATGAGTTCGGGTCCGTCGAGTCACCTTTCCCTTTATACAAAACCTTTACTGTAGAAATCCTCCATCTGTTCGGGATATTTCCTTGCCTTAGACATGCATTAAAAAGTTCAGTCCATATTGTTACAAGAGCATGTGCAGTTTGTTTTAGGTGTACGAAGATGATACCATCTGGACCGCAATATTTTTTTATCTTTTGTGTCTGCGATTTGTTTCCGAACTTCGTCTAGTGAGAATGGATTCGTTAACTCTATTTTTCGTCCTGGTTTGTGTTAGATGGACGTGTTTCTCTGTCTTGTAAAACCACCCTGAAGTGTTTTTCTCATGTGCTAAATGGAATATCTCTCGGGAAATAGGGTTGTTTTGGCGCTGAGGCTTTGAGCCATTGCTGTTCAGATTCTTCAACGGGTTTCTTCTCTTCTTATTATTGTTTTGATTTATAGTTTGTTTGTGGTGATTTCTGGCTGTCTCTTGGTCTCTTTGAGTTAATGTTATTTTTGCTCTATGGAGTGCAATTAGCGCTGTTTTTCTTGCGTGATAGCACTCTCGGGTGAACCATGGTTTTGGATTTTACCCTCCGTTGCCCTCAATTTTGCGTTACTAATGCGTGTGCCAGCTGCTCTTCAATTATACTCAAAACTTCATCTAAGTTGCCTCCTTTGATCTCTCGTAGCGCTATGGGTGCCGCATCCATATTCTAGTTACCTTGAGTTTGCTTATACCGGTATCGATTTCTCTGGTTATCCTTGTTGACCGCTTGGTTGGCGTCTCTTCTGCGAAAGATCCTTTCATTTCAATGAGGGTGCTGTTCGGTAAATGTTTTCGTACCGGCAGGTCTTGTCTGATCTCTTGATGGGTCTTGTCGCTGTTTGCGAACCCTCCTTTTCTAAATAATTGATCACAGTATTTGTGATCACCTATCACTACAATTGGTAGTGTGTAGCCAAAATTTGTAGGTTTTGGTTAGAAATGCTCGATCAAGTTCTAACGTTCGCCGCTGGGTGTCAGTGACTGTGGCGTCTTGTAGCCGAAGTTGGAACTACTTGAAATTGAACTTGTTGGGGAGCCTACGGGCGTTCAATTGAAATGCCCTGCTATGACCATTGGCTGCAATTCAAATACAAAATTTGTCGCGATTATCGTACGTAGATGAAATGTACATTAAATCACGCGCACGTGACTGAACTGGAAAGGGATTTAGGCTTAGAAAAAGTGGTTGAGATTAGCAGCTGAAACGAACTCTCAGTAGTAAAAGGCGAGCATTTATTGATGCATTATTTATTAGATATACCGTATACGGTACCGTAAATATGGTTTCCATGCGCATTTGTGCTGACTTATTAATCTTCAAGTTCCAATAGCAATGCTAGTATGCCTACACGATGTTGTTATAATGTATACCAGCGCGCAAGTGGTCATCTTTTTTTTTTTTTTTCAGATGGCCGATAGGTCTACTTATTTATTTATTTATTTATTTATTTATTTATTTACATAGGTCCCAATGAGCCTGAGCTCGTGTTAGGGACAATCAAGTAACATAGTTACAGCATGGCATATATATAATTTTTGTAACATTATTGTATAGTTTAATAGTAACTTAGATTGCTAGTGACTAACTTTACAGAGATAATACGGTATGATACATTGCATTGCTTAAGGCTATTGTACATTGGCTATTCATTCCTTAATAGGAAGTCTTTTGTTTTCCTCTTAAATGTTTTTATAGAGAAACTTTCCCTTATGCCTAATGGTAGCGAGTTGTATTCTTTTATTATAGAGGACATAATTCCTTTAGTTCCAAATTTAATGGATTGGGAATGGCTGGTGAATATTTGATTTACTCCTCTTGTTGCATAGTGATGAATGTCATTTGCATGGGTAAAATGGATGTGTGTGTGTATCAATTTGTTTTCTAATTTGTATACAAATACTGTTGCTGACATAGCTATTTGTTTTTGCAGTGGCATAATTTTAGTTCCTGAGTACAATTCATTTGAGGGTGTGAGCCAAGGTAATCCAAAGATAGATTTTATAGCACGTTTCTGGAGTATCTCAAGTTCTTTTATCAGCTCCTTCTTACAATATCCCCATATGAAATTCATGTACATTAGATGTGAATGTATCAGAGCAAAGTATATATTTTTCAATTGTTGGCTAGTAAGACAGCTATATCTTAATCTGAAAATAATACCAATTAAAGGGCTGATTTTATGTTTTACATTTTCTACATGTTTTTCCCAGGTTAGTGTACTATCTAGTGTGATACCTAAGTATGTTGCCGATTTAACCCTTTCTATTTCTTTGTTGGCTATGTTGACTACAGAGGTGGCCAAATTATTAGACTAAAGCTTGGAAAATGACATATTTAATTTTCCTGGCTATTCTTACAAATGAAAATCAAACATGCATGTGCCTCAATACTTTGTATGCATTCCTTTGTTGGAAATAAGCATTTTCATCCTTTTGGGCATAATTTCAATGAGTGTTTGGCAATTGTTTTTGATGTCATTGCCATGGTGCCAATTCCGTACCAAAGTTTCAATCAGCCAAATTTTTGTTGTAAAAGTGGTTTTCTTTATTTTCGTCTTGACAATAGCCCACAAATTTTCAATGAGGTTCATGTCCAGGCAAGTTCTGGGTCACGGAAGCACAAAAATATTTTTATCACTGAGGAATTGAGCCACTTTCTTGGCCGCATGACAGGGTGCACCATCATGCATAAAGACGCAAGGATTTTCCCCAATCCAATTTCTTATCTGAGGTACGAGACGCTTCTCAGGGACTTTTATATATTGGTCAAGCTTCATGGTATCCTTTACAATATATAATCTTCCGGTTCCATACACAGACATCATACTCCAGACCATAACTTATATTGGATAATTTACTGTCTGTTGTATGCACTGGTGATAAAACTCTTCTTCTGGCCTCCTACGAACGTACTGACTCGTTTCTTCACTTACTTCAAATATAGATTCATCACTGAAGCAAACCTAGGGTAAAATTTTCATTTTAGTAGTGCAATGGCGGCATTATTACATTCAACAAAGGAACAATAATAACAACAATTTTTATAAGTTTCCAGAGAACAAATTTAAATCTATGATAAGAGTAGTTAATGTTTGTAAACCTATTATTTTGATGTTACATGTACCTTCCAGTCGCCTGTAGAGCAATCTTGCAGGCCTTTTGCCCTTTCCAATTTCTTTTTTTGTTGTTGCCAAAACTGGAGTGATCTATGCTCTTCTTCTGGGTCGTCTAGATTTTAATCCACTATTGTTCAATGTTCACAGTAATAATAATAATAATATTGATGATAATAATAATTACAATATATTCTAAAAAGTTCTTGCAGATATATCTATGGCACTACTCTTCAAATTATTTCTTAGTTCATTGCTAGTAGCTGAGCGATGGTTTCGTGAAATTGACATCAGTTTTCGTACACCTCTAGGGCTTAATTTACTTTTCCTACCACATTTTTCTTTTCGTTGTGACTGGTAAACCTCCCAGTTTTCTTCCATTTTCTTAATTCTGCATACTGATTTCTGTGCAATATTAAGTCTTGTAGCTATCTCCTGCTGTGCGCAGTATCCTTCAGTAAGCAATGTCCTTGGTATCCCAATTTTCCTTGGGGACATAACACTTTTCTTCCCATAAACATAAAATTCCCTTGATAGGTCGATGTTATGCACTGCCTTCTAATCACGTCGCAAATATAGGTTTAAATATGTCAGCATAAAGCACCAGAGCTCTGCTGAAGGAATTAAGTGAAGATAGTAACTAAACAATCACTGAATTCTTAGTAAATTTCAAACAACCAACATCATGTGCACAGAAATAAATAGTTCATTGAGACAGCTGACAATAAATTGTAACAGTTTTGCCAAACTATGAGACAGAAAATCCAAAAATCATTATGCAAATGTCCCCATATCATTGTAACAACCCCAGTGTCAGTTCCCATAGAAAAGCAAATAAATGTGTACTCAGCAAAATTGAATAATGCATTTTCAGACCTTTAGTCTAATAATTTGGCCACCTCTGTATGTTTGTGATCTCAATCTTGTATGATGGTTTATGGGAGAACAAATATTTTGTTTTAGTGATATTGATAACCATTTTGTGTGCTCTCAACCAATCCACCAGCTTATTGAGATCATAATTAATATTTAGCATAATTTCCTGTTCAGATGTTCCCAGATAGAGTATAAAAATATCATCTGCAAATAGTTTAAGCTTGCCTTTCAATTCTAATAATACTATATCTTCTTATATATAAAAGTGAAAGTCTGTATGTATGTGGGTATGTGGGTATGTGGATCTGTTCCGTATACAAATCTACACCGTTCCACCAATCTCAACCAAATTTTGCATACACATAGTTTAGGACCCAGAAGGAACCGCTGGCTACATGAATTTTCGATAGTCTTTCTCATTCTTCTGATTTCGACCCTTTTGCACTCCAGCACATGCTAATCAAATCATAAAATATACTCATGAAGGAATGGCAAGGCGGATAGTTTCCATGGCAACATAGCTCAAGTCGAGACACGGCCGACTGGATGCCATTTGCGCTCTGCACTACCGGTATAGAAAATGAGGATCTTTACTTGAAATCACGTTAGTTACTCAACTTCTCACACAGCACTGTCAACCGAGTTTAGCATAACAAAGACTTGACACTATCTTCTACTATATATTTGTCAAATACCACTCACTCACTCATTCATTCATCACGAAATCTCAGAAACCATCAAACGGATTGGAATGAAATTTGGTATGCAGCTTCCCCAAGGGCCGCAAATGCCCACTAAGAGAGGATTTTTGGATAGTCTGGTTCTAAAGGGGTGTTAAGGGGGTAGACCTGCATTTCATTGAACAGCAATATCTCCCGATTGGTTTAATTGGGGGATGTGATACTCGGCACATAAACTCATCATTAAAAATAAGAAGACACGAGTCGGAGGGTTTTTCGATGTGGTGTATATTATGAGGTGAAAGGGGTGAAAAGTGGGGATTGAAAGATTCCTAACGGAGCGTGTATCTCTTAAACGACATAGGCGAGGAGTTTGAAACTCAGCGGGAAAAAATCAGCATAAAAATAAGTAAATATTTGTTTGACCGTTTTATCATAAATCCAATTTAAGGGGCCCATGGGGAGGGGTGAAATTCTGGAGGGGGGGGGGGGAGAAA
Organism: Meconema thalassinum; assembly: GCA_946902985.2. Classification (NCBI taxonomy): domain Eukaryota; kingdom Metazoa; phylum Arthropoda; class Insecta; order Orthoptera; family Tettigoniidae; genus Meconema; species Meconema thalassinum. The sequence goes on from OX336390.1 coordinate 350,252,374, forward strand.
CAGGAAAGAAAGTGTCCTAACTGATTGACTGACTGACTCACTCATCAAACTCAGGGGGAAAAACTGCTTTAAAGTAAGTAAATAGCTGTTCGACAGTTTTTTTCATAAATCAAATTTAAGGGGTTCTTGGGGAGGGGTGAACTTCTGAAAAAAGAAAATTGAAAGAAAATGTCCTGACTCACTCACTCATCATCGCCCAGCCAAAATTATTGAAGTTAGAAACATGACAGTTTGGGGATATGTTCATTGTATTTCAAAACAGTCAACTAAGGGAGGATTTTCGGATATTCAGGTTCTAAAGGGGTCTTAATGGGGTTAAACCTGCATATCATTGAATAACAATATCTCCCGATTGGTTTCATTGGGGGATGTGATACACGGCATATAAACTCATCATTAAAAAGTAAGACACATGTCTGAGGGTTTTTCGATGTGGTGTATATTATGAGGTGAAAGGGGTGAAAAGTAGGGATTGAAAGATTCCTAACGGAGCGTGTATGTCTTAAACGACATAGGCGAGGAGTTTGAAACTCCGGGGGAAAAAATCAGCATAAAATAAGTAAATATGTGTTTGACCGTTTTTTCATAAATCCAATTTAAGAGGCCCATGGGGAGGGGTGAAATTCTGTGGGGGGGGGGCAGGAAAGAAAATGTCCTAACTGATTGACTGACTGACTCACTCATCAAACTCAGGGGGAAAAACTGCTTTAAAGTAAGTAAATAGCTGTTCGACAGTTTTTTATCAATCAAATTGAAGGGGTTCATCGGGAGGGGTGAAATTCTGAAGGGAAAAAATGAAAGAAAATGTCCTGACTCATTCACTCACTCCTCATCGCCCAGCCAAAAATATTGAAGTTGGAAACATGGCATTTTGGGGATATGTTCGTTGTATGTCAAAACCGTACACTAAGGGAGGATTTATGGATATTCAGGCTCTAAAGGGGTTTTAAGGGGGTTAAACCTGAATTTCATTGAATAACAATATCTCACGAGTGGTTTCATTTGTGGATGTGATACTCGGCATATAAACTAATCATTAAAAATAAGCACATGTTTCTAAGGGTTTTTCGATGTGATGTATTATTATGAGGTGAAAGGGGTGAAAAGTAGGGATTGAAGGATTCCTAACGGAGCGTGTAGGCCTATCTCTTAAACGACATAGGCGAGAAATTTGAAACGCAGCGAAATAACATCAGCTAAAAAGATAAGTAAATCGGTGTTCGACCGTTTTTTCATAAATTACTTTAAGGGGCCAATGGAGTGGGGTGAAATTCTGGGGGAAAAGGAGAGAAAGTGTCCTAACTGACTAACTCGCTCACTCACCAAACTCAGGGGAAAAAGACAGCTTTAAAAATAAGTTAATAGGTGTACAAGCGTTTTTTCATCAATCCAATTTAAGGGGCCTATGGGGAGGGGTGAAATTCTGGTAAAAATAATTGAAAGAAAATGTCCTGTCTGACTCACTCACTCATCACGCCCGGCGAAAACTATTAAAGTTGGAAAAATGAAATTTTGGGAATATGTTCGCTGTATGTCGAAAACGTCAACTAAGGAATGATTTTTGTTTATTCGGTTTTTAAAGAGATGTTAAGGGGGCAAACGTGCATTTCAATGAATAACGATATGTCATGAGTTGTTTCTTAGGGGATGTGATATTAGGTTTATAAACTAATCATTAAAAATAATCAGACATATGTCTAAGGGTTTATCGATGTGGTGTATATTATGAGGTGATAGGGGTGAAAATTGGGGGTTGAGGGATTCTTGACGGAGCGTGTATCTCTTAAAGGACATAGGCGAGAAGTTTGAAATTCGGCGGAAAAAGAACAGCTTAAAATACAAGTAAATAGGTGTTCGACTGTTTTTTTCATAAATCCAATTTAAGGGGCCCTTGGAGAGAGGTGAAATTCTGGGGGGAAAATAACAGGAAAGAAAGTGTCCTAACTGATTGACTCACTTACTCACTCATCAAACTCAGGGGGAAAACAGCTTTAAATAAGTAAATAGGTGTTCGACCGTTTGTTTCATAAATCCAATTTAAGGGGTTCATGGGGAGGGGTGAAATTATCAAAAATAAATGAAATAAAATGTCCTGACTGACTCACTCACTCATCATAGCCCAGCCAAAATTATTAAAGTTAGAAACATGAAATTTTGGGGATATGTTCGTTGTATGTCGAAAACGTCCACTAAGGAAAGAGTTTTGAATATTCAGGTTCTAAATAGGTGTTAAGGGGGGGTAAACGTGCATTTCATTGAATAACAATATCTCACGAGTGGTTTCATTTGGGGATGTGATACTTGGCATATATACTAATCATTAAAAATAAACTGACACATGTCTAATGGTTTTTCGATGTAGTGTATATTATGAGGTGAAAGGGATGAAAAGTGGGGGTTAAAAGATTCCTAACGGACCCTGTATCTCTTAAACGACATAGGCGAGGAGTTTGAAACTCGGAGGAAATCAATCAGCTTAAAAATAAATAAATAAATAAATAAATAAATAAATATGTGTTCGACCGTTTTTTCATAAATCCAATTTAAGGGGCCTATGGGGAGGGGTGAAATTCTGGAAGATAAACGTCCCCTAAGGAAGGATTTTTGGATGTTCACTCTCATCGGCCAACCCAAACGATTAAAGTTAGAAGAATGATATTTTGGGGATATGTTTGTTGTGTGTCGAAAACGCCTATCAAGGAGGGATTTTTGGATATTCAGGTTCTAAAGGGGTGTTAATGGGGTTAAACCTGCATTTCATTGAATAACAATATGACACGACTATGACGCGAGCGAAGCGAGGCTAAAAATGAGATGATGTGCGTCTATGTATTACTCAATCACGCAAGTACCACTGGTCCGATTTACATGAATTTTACATGGAAGTAGCTGATTTACCTGGTTAACATATAGGTTACTTTTGATTTCAATACTTTGTACTATTTAAAGATGGCGACCATTTTAGTGACTTCACTACACCCTTTGGTTTAAAACTTTCATATTTCCATTTCAAATACAAAGAGAACGCTAAGAAATAGCAAACTTTTGATGGTATGTACGAGGTTAAAAATTACATTTTCTATCCGAAAGGTATCTCCAACCGTTAGCGAGTAAGACCTAAATTTGTGCTATAAAACACGGTCAACGCCGAGCGGTGTAGTTGGACAAAATGTTCCATCCTTAATCTCCCTCTGCGCAGCACCTCGCCTATCCCCTGTTTTAACTGTCACCTTCATATTTTAATTTATTTATGACGCGTAGCGAAGCACGGGTACTTCAGCTAGTCATTAATATAGGCCAAGAAAAGAATTGGTCCTAAGACAGAACCTTGAGGTACTCCTGTGTCAATTCTCATTTGAGATCCTTTTACATTATCGATTGCAACATATTGTTTTCTGTTAGTGAGGAACTTCTTGAACCAATCATGTGCCACTCCTCTGATGCCTGCAAATTCTAGTTTATTAAGGAGAATCTTATGGTTAACCAGATCGAAGGCTTTTTGAAGGTCAATTAGTACACCAGCAGCTAGTTTGTTTTCATCTAATGCCTTTTCTACATCAGTTACTACTTCAAATATAGCACTATCAGCTCCTCTATTTGGAATAAACCCATATTGGCAGTTTGCAAAGTAATCATTTTTCATGAAGAAATTCATGTCTTCGTTTAACAACGCTTTCTAGAACCTTGCTGATGGCAGATATAATATTAATGGGTCTGTAATTTGATGGGTGGGTTTTGTCCCCTTTTTTGTAGATCGGGACCACCCTAGAGACTTTACAGGCATCGGGGAATATACCAGTCATCAGTGAAAGATGTATTATTTTGACAAGATATGGTGTAAGGCCCTCAAGACACAATTGTAGCATGACATTAGTAGTGTTGTCCTCACTTATATTGTTTTTGTGTTTTAGGGAGTTTATAATTGATTGTATTTCATTAGCATCAGTAGGTAACATAAAGATTGTCTTAGTGCTAGTAGTATTTTTATAGCTTGTAATGCCCGAGGTAGAACCGTTTCCTTGATTTTCCCATATACTGTTAGCAATATTGACATAATATTTATTAATTTCATCACATATATTTTCCTTTTTTTTTTCGACATTTGTGCCGTCGACTATAAGTTTGACAATTTCATTTTTCCCCTTCTTTGGTCTATTTAACATCTCATTAACAACACTCCACACTTCCCTCTGATTATTTGCATTTTGAATTTTTTGGTCAAAGTAGTTTCTTTGTAGGTTTCTCTTAAGTTTTGTAACTTGGTTGCTAATAATTTTATATTCTTCTAAAATTTCTGCAGATGGATTTTTAACTTTGGTTTTTGTATATATCTTATCTTTCCTGTGTATTAGTGCTAAAAGATCTTGTGTGATCCAGGGTTTTATTGGTGGGGCACTTGGCTCCTTATTCGTATATTTCATAGTACAGGCTTCTATTCCTTTATTAATAAAATCACAGAATTTATTGTAGTAGTCATTGATGTTAGTTTCATTGCATACAAATTCTTAGAGTTATTAAATATTTATTAAGTTTTTTGTAGTTTGTTTTATCCTTTTCTATTGGCCTATCATCACATATTGAGTTCCTGTTTATCTTTTTGTTTCTCATTTCACAGATGAGTAAATGGTGATCACTCAAATCATTATCAATATTATAGACATTACATATTTTGTCACAGTCGTTCGCCAATACATGATCAATTAGAGTAGAGCTAGTTTGTGTTACACGAGTTGGATATTTTGTATTACATAAGACTAGACCGTATGATTTGACTAGGTTAATATAACTACTAGTATATCTGTCCCCAAATAATAGATCGATATTCATATCACCTAGTATTATAACAGGATTCGTTGAGTAAGAACTAATAATTACTTCGAGATCAGTTAGAAAGTGTGGAATGTTGCTTTTATGAGGGTTATAAGCAGTGATTATATTGTATTCTTGATGGCCTTTTCTCACAGTAATGTGCAGTATGCTGTGGGTGGAATTTATTTCCTTTACAAGGGTACTGCTACATTTGTTTGAAATATACAAAGATACTCCCCCGCCAGTTTGCTTTCTAACTATGTGATATGCAACATATTTCTTAATATTGAAAAACATTTTTGTTTGTTCTGTTAACCAATTTTCTGAGATTGCTAGGACATCTACACCTTTGATTCTGTCTAACATTATTTGGATATCATCGAACTTGTTTTTTCTATGTGCATTTATGTGTACGCATTTTAGTGTACTGGTATCGGTTATTATCTGTTTACTGTCCTTAATCTTATAATAATCGCTAAGTGTATTACAGTTACACTCGGTTAATTCTAGTGTATTATTATTAGCATTACCTAAAAAATTTAATTTCTGTAATTCTAGTTCCATATGGGATAATACTTAGTAGATATCTTACTATTACATTGATTTTAGTTTGAGAGGGCGAGTTCATCCAGTATTTCAGCACTTGATATAAGCTTTGAGGGTCCATTTTGATTTTTCCGAATGTATATTTTGCAGTCTCTGACCCAAGTTGCAAAGATTTTTCCCTGTTGTCTCAATTCACGGCACTTTTTGGCGATGGTTTCATTTCTTGGGGTTAGGTGTTCATTGATATATATATTACCACCATCACTGTAACCAATTTCACTCGTCTTCAGGGTCTTCTTTTGTCTTCTGCTACTGAGAATCTCTTCCTTCTTCCACCTATTATTTAATTTCACAATTATCGGTTGAGGCCCAGGCTTTGTTGACGGGAGGCGGTGAGCTGCGTCTATGTTTGCCCTGGTGATTTCAACTCCTAACGTCTTGCCAATGTCCGAGATTTTGTGAAATACATCCTCCTCTCTTTCCGTGGGTATTCCATACACTATCAAGTTGTTCTTGCGCTGGTACTGTTTTAGTTCCTCCATTTCGTTGATAGCTCTAGATGCTGCCATTTCTGCGTCCTTGACGGGTTTTCTCTCTTTCTTCAGAGTTTCAATTTCCCGGTGGAGTTCATCATACTTTTCTGATAAGAAAGTTGCTAGTTTTCGTACCTCGTGGTTTTCTTCTCTCATCGCCGAAAGGGATTCCTCAAGTTTCTGGGAGAAAGATGCCATAACCTCTTTGAGGTTAGGTTGCGGGAGGCAGTCTTCCCGATTGCATGACCATTTGAAAGTATCATCTTTCCGGAATTGTTGGTACGTGTCTTTACTCATTTTCATGCATGTTACATGAAACCAGCGTCCACACTCACCATCACATCCTACAGCCTGCTGATTGTTCTTGATCTTTTTGCCGCATGGAGCACAGTTGACCGTCATGATATTAAATGTTATATGACTTCTCTTTTAGCAAGTTATGTATTGTATTTCTCTTACGTATTTTACCTACACTGTTCACACAATATTTAACACTTTAGTCACTCACGTAATCCTCGGTAAACCTGCGTAATTTCTTAATTTTGCTTACGTTTAGAATATAAACCTTTTACATATCCGCCATTTTAAGTACTTACGACTTTGATATCAATTGGACCTAGAGTTCAATGCTGATATCTGACAGAAACTTTGAGCATACTTCTTATTGGCAACTCCAGCTATCTGATATGACATCTAGCGGTAAAAATGAGAAACTTACCAAGTAGGTTACATATGTCACGTAGTGACTGTTTGTATATGGATTCTTGTATTGGTAAGCAGATCGTTGTAAATTCTTCGTGTCTTTATACATACGTAATAAGTTTTACTCGTTGATAGAGTGCAAAATGAGTAAAAGCAAAGTATATTGCTCAGTTTGCGGCTGTAAGTCGATGTGTAAGAGGGCTGCGGAAAAGTTTTCATCACTTTCCAAAGATGCAAATATCAATAGCCGAAAGGTGACGATACCAAATAAATACGGGCAACAGAAGCGGGTTAGACCACTCACCACTACACTGACGACAGGACGGGTTGTTCACTGTTACGCCGAGCCAAGCCGCACCTAGACAGCCAAGCACAGTCTCGCCGAGCCAAGCCGTACCAAGACAGCCAAGCTTCAACAGTCAGGTAGCCTTTCAAGATCCCTAGTTCATTTCCAATAACCCTACCAACCGCCATCACCTCACTCTGCGATATCCGAGCCATTCCACTCCGAGTCATATAGGCCTAATTTGACTTCGCAGAGTAAATTTAAACTCTGCGAGAACCTGCTACCAGTCCGATATTCAACACCAAACCCACCTGCTAACCATCCAAATCAAGCAATTCCTGTCTCCCCCGAGTTTTAATACAAGTTAAACTCATCCCCTCGCCCTACCAAGCAAAAAATAATTTCTAGAGTCTATGGTACCGTGAGCAAACTCATATATAGCTTTTAAACGTAACAGCGCAATGACTCGAACTGCTCAAAAACAAATACTAGCATACAACCGATGCTTGGTAATATGCAATTGACACATAAAATCCAGTGGAACACACACATTAGATCACGTGTATCGCACAGTTATACATATATACAATTAAAAATAACACTGTCATTATTTTAGGGACTACATCTACTGATTATAACCGAGAAATAAAAAGTGTTCCATATCAAAGGCGTGTTATTGAGTATTTTTACCCTACTTATTCAGACCGACCGCAGTGCCCCAAGTGTTAGTTTGAGTTGCCAATTGGACGCTCGAAGGACAGAAACCAAGACAAATAGATAGTTGGTCTTGCTTTAAAGACGCGAGTAAGTCGACTTTAGAAGATTCGATTAGCATGCAACACCATATAATCGATATAGCAACGATATGCGATCTCATGCAATAGACCTCAAAATCGACTGTTGAAACATAACTTATTATTAAAAATTCGAGTTGCTGCTGTCAGATTATTGTGTTCCATACTTCGAAGAAATATTATTTATGTATAAGCTAAGAGTGCTTGCATATTTTCCTCTTCATGATGTAAGTATATAATTAATATATTCTTTTCTATCTTCATCTGAGTTTTTAATTTGTTAGTCAGTACCTTTTTAGTGTCTACATGTTGTGACCGATATATCCGTGTACAATGATACTGTACTGCACTGTTGACTAGGTACGGTGGTACTGTTAGATTATAGAACTAGGGTAACAATGCGAATCCGTGCGCATTTGAAGACCATTCTATGAGGTGACTGCCTAACCCGTTTACTACACCTCTGTTTTTTCATCCAGACTCGAAGCACGGATAGAATCGCTTACCTCTCTCCTCAACTTTCATACAGGTTACTGTAAACTTATTACTGTTGTTGTTTGAGTCTTCAGACTTTTGACTGGTTTGATGCAGCTATCCATGCCTCCCTGTCCTGAGCTAATCGTTTCATCTCTACATAGCTACCACACCCTACATCCGAAGCAATCTGTTTAACATATTCTAACCTTGGTCTACCCCTACAGTTCTTGGTTGTCCTCTACCCTTCCTTCCATAACTAAGCTTGCTATTCCTGGGTGTCTTAGTATGTGTCCTACCAACCTATCTCTTCTCTTCATTAGCAGTCGCCATAAACATCTCTCCCCTTCCACTCGTCTTAATAGCCTACCTCTTCGTTTGTAACCCTATCTACCCATCTGATCTCCATCATTCTCCTGTAACATCACATTTCAAACTCTGCAATTCTCCTCTTTTCTGCTGCACCAATAGTCAAAGTTTCACTTCCATAGAGTGCCACGCTCCAGACAAAGGCTTTCAAAAATGACTTCCTAATACCTAAATTTATATTCGATGTCAACAGATTCCTTTTTTGTAGAAATGCTTTCCTTGTCTGAGCCAACCTACTTTTTATATCCTCTATGCTTCGTCCATCACTGGTTATTTTGCTTCCTAAGTAACAGAAGTCTCCTACTTCCTTCAGCTTTTCACTTGCCAATTTGATGTCCATAGAGGTTTCTGACTTTTTTCCGGCTGCATTCCAATATTTTTACTATCACTGTTTATTTCTCTGTCGCTCATACACACTCAGTGACAGCACAGACTCTGCAAAGGTAGTAGGCTAGATACTGGTGAGTTGAAGTGTAGCAGACTGAAATTTTTAATTTACAGTATGAACTTCCGTTTCTTAAATACACATGACACACTTGCTTGTCTCTTATTTTTATCACCATCTATTCTCCTATTCTTGTTCACTCTAAATTCACCAATCATCCTTTTGTTCCACTGAAAACATGGCAAGGGTTGAAAGTCCTGAAGAATAGTTCTCTGACTTATATTAATCTATTCTAAACTAGACAAACTCTGTTCTACCCTGGACTGATAGCGAGCAACATGCATCAACAAGTTTTGCACATATAGGCCTACTAAATGTGATGAAGTTGGTTAATTATTATATTATTATTTTTATACGGTACATATAAGTTGGCTGCAGACTTCCATCAAGTGCGAGAACTACTGTCCGTCCACCAGCTCATGGTCTTAGGGGACTGAAGGGGAGAGGAGAGACATTCCAGCTGCGTTGATTGAGTGGACGTGCCGCTGCGGGTATTGCCAACTCAGCACTGATGTTATTCATGCTATGGTTACTCACTGCTACTTTAGCTTACAATAGTTCCAATTGTGAAATCGTACTGGTCAGTAGTAGGTTGGCACTATTGTCGTTCACGCAGAGGCCAGCTGTCTCCTGCTGACTCGTTGCATTCCTGCCACGGACCTTAAGCTGGTGGACGGACAGTATGCAGTTGGGTTAAACATTCATCTTCTATATCAACAACCTGTACATCATTTTCTCTTTTTTTTTATATCTCAAATTCCAAAGGGAATGTGTCAGGTCATACATAGCCTTCTTGATGTTTCAAATACAGTACAAGTGCAAGTCCACTACATCACTCCCCCTTCATAAATATAATTTTAAAAAATACACTGAAATAACATGTAGAAATTATAGCACTTGGCTCAGATGTCGCTTAGGAAATCTGACTGTCCGCTCACTCCTGGTGGTATCATATATGGAGATTTGTTCTTTTTTCTAATGATTCTTCTGGGTTCCTCAGTTTTGGTATTGTGGTGTTGTCGAGTTTCTGACAGTATATAAGCTGGTTTCAGATCGTCCAGTGATATGTTCACTAATTTTCCTTTTATACTTCAGAAAAATATTTATTATGCCTATTCACAACACTATATGGTCCATCATAACACGGTTCAATGGTTTTCTTAATTCTATCCACTCTTACAATTGACATGTGTGCATGTCACAAGATCTTTTGGAATGAAAACAGATGGTGTTCGTAAATGGTAGTTTTGAGTGGCTTAACAAACTGCATTTGTTCTGCATTTGTAATCTGGAGGCAAAAGTCTGTGAATCACCTGTGGTAGTCTGTTCCTGAAAAATTTCACCTGGTAGTTATATGGGCTTTCCTTATACTACAGAGAGTTTGTTTTATATGCGACGGGGATTTTTGCTTGCCCACGTTACGAGCCTGTCTCCCGCCAAGCACTTTGCCATAATGCAGTGCTCACCCGGCCTTGAGTCATTGAGTAAAGGAATTTGTTTTTACCTAGTTCACAGCTAGTGCTGAAAATGTTAGCCATTCACTGCTACACATCGCTGGCACATTTTCAGCACCAGCTGTGAACTTAGTAAAGTACAAATTCCTATACTCAGTGCCGAGCGGGCGCCGTATTACGGCAAAGTGGTTGGCGGGAGACAGGCTCGCAACGTGGGCGAGCGAAAATCCCCGTCGCATATCAAACAAAGTCCCTGTAGTTGTGCTACTGATGTGTTGGAAGTCTCTTGAAGAGCTCCTCTTAATCCAAGCTGAATTGTTGGAAGTGAGTCTGTCCAATGAATAGAGTTATGAGCTCGAAGCGTGCATTTAAAGGTCCTGTGGAATCTCTTAATCTTCCCGCTACATTGAGGATGATATGGTTTAGTGTGCCATATTTCCATCCCACATAATTATGCAAGGCTTTTAAATAATTCAGATTTAAACTGTGCTCCTTGGTTGGTTATGACAAGATAGTGTGCCAAATCGAACAATCCAATGTTTTAAAAAAAGCCTTAGCAACTGTTTCAGCTGTTGTATTCGGTAATGGAATGGTCATTCCATAGTTGGGTGTGTGACATTTTGGCATCATATGCAAAATACACTGTAGATTAAATGTCTTTAGAGCTAACATTCTGATTTTCAGACGAGTGTATCATATAGACCTGCAATTACATAACTCTTTCATGAAGTTTCGAATTGGTTAAGAGGAATAGACTTAAATAAAAAATAAGTTAAACTTTGTTGCATGTGTGACAAATCAATACACCTCTTTCCCAAGTAAATAAATATTTTATTAAAATTCTGTTCTCGTGGATGATGAATGTGATTGCAAATTGCTGCTAATAAAGCTAAATATATTATAAGATGATATAGTTGAAGTTGTTAGTTAGTTAACTTAGTTATTGTTGTTTTAAGGGGCGGAACTACGAGGTCATCTGCCCCTTAGTTGAAGTTGCTCAGAAATATTTTTATTCCATGTAAACTCTAATTTGAGTATGTTGCATTTGTGACAGTAGGAGACCTGTTTATGGAGCCCATCACTTCCGAGCGAGGCGCGCCATGACGCGTGTTGGGCTCCATCTTGGCAACGCTGTAGAGCTTTCCCCGGAGTGGCTAGCTGGTGAACCATGTCTTATTTCCCCGTACAAATACAAACCGATATAAAATAATTGAATTAATTTATGTATTTCACAGTCATACAGCATAACCTTTTGATGTATAAGGATTACAACGTGACCAAGAACTACATTATCCAACAACCCCTAGCCGAGAAAAAGTTACCTTACAAAAATGATAACAACACACAAAATTTTGAAATTATTAACCAGTTATACAACATTCCAATGTATATTGTGTTGAAATTTGCATTCGATCTGATGATGGGTTTGTGAGATAGGCCTAATAATTCTGAAATGTGACCCATGGTTGAAACACGCTTAAAATCGGGCACTGCGATAAAAAATATTAAAATATAAATTACAAACCTACATGAACTAACGTATAGGCTAATAGAACGATGAAAATGATGATGTTATTGGATTTTATGTAGGTCTATTGGTTACTTCACAAACAACCTTCAAACTCGAGTGCACATAATATTTTGGTCGACAGTAATCCCACATTCAACAAATTTCTCATTTAAGTCACTTTGATGCAACATAAATAAAACGTTTTGTTATGGGAGTGTGAAATTTGATACTGGGTCAACATCACACAGTGCAATTTATTCTGAGTACAAAATATTCATGCTACAAAAAAGTTGGTAGGCCTATATTAAAATGTAAACCATGCGGATAACCTCACATTGAGAAAGTTTCACATTGATAAGTTAATTACTTTCCAGTGAGCGTAAATAATATCATGTTCTGTGCTGCATGCGTGACATTTGATGCCTATATTAGGCTGTCACACATGCAACACAAAATATTAATGCTGCAAAAAGAAGTCATTATATAGTAAAATGTAGACCATGTGGATAACTACTCCAGTTACTCTGTTTTGAAGTATTAGATAAAAATTTGAAGATAGATGGTTTGATAATTTTAGGGGAAGTTTAAATTTTTTGGGAATGTCAATGAGGTGTCAGTTACCCAAAGATATTTGCATTGGTTTGGCATTGATTTTTGCTTAGGATTTATTTTGTGTTATGGCACTTGCAAGGGGAAAATAAGAGCAGTTGTCAGTTTCAGCTTATGTTTGGTAAGGAAGTGAACATTGGTCCTTAAAGTTAGTGACCAGTCTCTTTCCTGCTGATGCTGTTAGTTGTTATTTAGGGATGCACTTGCCATTACAGGTAATTGTTCTGATTGGTTGATATGGGTGAGTGCTGATCTGTGATTGGTAGATGTTAATTGGTCATTATTAAGTAGTTATGATTGAAATAAATTGACTAAAAATGTGTATATGTTGTTAGGGACTATTGTTGAGTGTTGTGAGAAAGTTTAGAAGCATTGTAATTGCTGGTTATTGAGTTACGAGTAGTCGGACGTTGGACAGCTATCCAGGGGCTGGCCATCGACTGAGACCCTCAACTGCTTTGAATTGTTTTATTATATATTTGTTATGAGGTAGTCTCTGAGAGGCTTTGAAGAAGTGGGAGGCTTATTGGGGAGGGGGAAGAGAGAAAATATATAATAGATAATGAGGGGTGGGGGAGGAAGGATCGGCGGGTATAAAAATGGCATTTCTCTGTGGTATTGATGTTTTTGCGAAAGAACTTCCTTTAATTGGTATTGATGTTCATTTTATACATTGTGAGTTCCTTCGGAGACTAGGGCTTTGATTTAGGAGAGATGTTGTGATTATTTCAACTGCCGGTAAGCCATAGGAGGTAAAAACCTCTGCTTTCGCCAGCAGTTGAGAAAATAGGGTAGTTGTGATGAGCTGGATGAGTTATATGTCTGGGCGTTCAAGTTATTGCCTAATGGTGAGAATGTATTTGGGTTGGCGTTTTTAATCGTTGGAGTGGGTCTACCTGATACGCTCCCAGTTGCCTGATGAGGAAGTTGGTGTGTGTGGCAGTCTTTTGATAGAATTTAGTTGTAATTTGTATAAGGTGGTCTTGTAGGTAAGGAGTCTGGGTCTTTTTGTGTACGTAGGGAGTGGATTTAAGTCTTTCGTCTTTTTTGGGTTTGGTGGCATATCTTAGAAGCCAGTTTTGGATGGTTTGTAGCTTCTTTAGGTTTGTAATGGACTGGAAACCTATGGCAGGGTAGGCATATGTGAGAATAGAGAGTTTTATTCATTTAAAGTAACATTTTTACTTGAAAGGTGTGATGTCGGGTGTACAAGAGGGTAGAGTGTTTTAATTTGGCCTTTTGCCTTGTGTACCTTGTTTGCAGTATGTATTTGTAGCGTTAATTTAGGATCTAGTGTAATACCTAGGTATTTATAGGTGTTTGCGTAAGTGATGTCTGTGTTGAATAATTGTAGTGGGCGATTAGGTTGTCTATGTCTCCAGGTGAAGTATACTGCTTTTTTTTGGTAAGGTTAACTTTTTTTTGAATTAGCCATGTTTAGAAAGTTTCAGATTGATATGTTAATTACTTTCCAGTGAACATAAATAAAATAATGTTTTGTGTTAACAAATAATATCGTATGACCTCGGGTGCCGGGTGCAAGCTTTGTTATTTGAAGCCCAGAGGGCAGCTTGAATGTCGAATTTTGTTGTTCCTTGGAATGCTATGAAAGTCAAGGAGGTTAGATATCTAAGCTCTTTGACACTATAGCGCTTTCTAGTAGAGAATGGTGGAGCTTTGTGTTGGCGAAAAATCCCGATATTAATTTTGACATTAGCCTACTGAATTCAAATGGGTTCTTGAACATGCCAACAACATATGAGATGTTTTGTGTTGCGTGACATAAGAACATTATATTTTGATTTAGTGCCAAGTATGTGTAAAGCTTAACTTATTTGCTCAAAGATTTCACAGTAGATTCTGGAACCTCTATGCAGCAAGTCTGACACGAATAACAATTGAGAAGCCAAACAACAGATGATCAGGGTAGGCAACATGTGAGGTGCATTTTCCCTTTTTATCAGCAGTGGTGAGAGCAGCAGGAGAGGTGGGGATACAGTGGTTATACCGAGTGATGAGGACAGCATGGAAGGAAAGGAAGACCCCAGAGGACTGGAAAAAAGGAATAATTGTCCCGATCTTCAAGAAAGGTAGTAGAACAGAATGCAGAAACTACCGGGGAATAACACTGATGAGTCATTGTGCAAAGATCTTTGAGAAAGTTTTGGAAAGGAGGATTAGGACAAGGATAGAAGGAGGGATGAGGGAAGAGCAACATGGCTTCAGAGCAGGAAGGTCCACAGTGGATTTGATATTTGCTGTAAGGCAGTTACAAGAACAGCACTATGAGTATGGAACAGATCTACTGATGGCCTTCCTGGACATTGAGAAAGCATATGACAGTGTATGCAGAAACAAAGTATGGAAGTCCCTCGAGGATAGAGGAGTAGAGAAATGGACTATAAAGAGGATAAAGGAGAAGTACAAGGGAAGTGTGAGCTGTGTGAAAGTGGGAGGAGAGAGATCGGACTGGTTGGAACAGAGAAACGGCCTGAAACAAGGAAGTGCACTGTCACCGTTACTTATCATTGTGGTGATGGATGACATAATGTCCCGAGTGGCACAAGTAATTGGGGAAGGAAAGATGAAAGCAATGGTGTTTGCAGATGATTTGATGATTTGGGGAAACAAGGAGGAGGAGGTACAGGAACAGTTGGACGTGTGGGAAGGAATAATACACAAGGATATGGGATGAAATTTAGCATAAATAAGAGTGAGATGGTGATCACAACAAGGAAGAAGGAAAGAACCACAACTGGAATAACAATTGGTGGGGAACAGCTGAAGAAAGTGGAGAGTTTCAAGTATCTGGGAAGCCTGATACAAGATAATGGAAGAAACGATAGAGAAATAAATGAGCAGGGGAGACAGGCAGAAGCATTCCGGAGGAGTGTGAGAAGCATGTTATGGAGCAAGGATGTCCCTCAGAACAGCAAAAAGATCATATATCAGACGTACTATGTCCCTATCCTGACGAATGCCTCGGAGACCTGGGTTATGAAGGGAAGGGAGAAGGGCAAAATACAGGCCAGTGAGATGAGGTTCTTGAGAAGCAGTATTGGAGCTACAAAGATGGACAGAATAAGAAATGAGAGGACCAGAGAATTAATGAAGGAGGAACCATTACAGGATGATATAGAGATATCTAGACTTAGATGGTATGGACATGTAAAACGAATGGAGGAGAAGAGGATACCCAGGAGGGTACACGAGACGAAGTGGGAAGGAAAGAGACCGAGAGACAGGTGGCTGAAGGGGGTGGAAGAAAGCGTGAAGAAGAGAGGAGAAGACTGGACAAGGGTGGAGGCTGAGAGATGGTGGGAAGACAGAAGACGTTGGAGAGGCTTGTGTTCCAAACAGACCCGGCCAGTGGCTGGAAACTGTGCAAGATGATGATGATCGGCAGTACTATTAAAGCTGAAGTCAAATATGTATATAAAATAAATAAGTTAATATTTTAATGAAATTAACAGCTTATATTCGATAGAAGAAATCTTCTGCTTTAAAATTTTGCATATTACAACTACATTGAAATAAATATATTTTTTTACCTCAGAGGGTCCTTTGACATGGAATGACAGAGAATTATTTCCATCCAAGAAGTAAACCGATCGATGCAGGTTAAACAATACGTCATACCATTTCAAGGTGGTAGGGGACCGAAAAGATCAATGTGAACAACATCGAATCGTGCATCAGGTTCAGCCTTCTTGATGTTTCAAATACAAGTGCATGTCCACTACATATTTTATGTATGAATTTTGTAACATAATTGGCATACCTCATGCTCTTGGTCCTCAGCAGACAATATGGAGGTAAATTTGTAGAATTCAATGCATAGGATATTGGTTATTCATGCTGATTATTCATTGGATTATTGGTCATAAAGTTCTTGGGGTAGTAGAGATTTGCTATTAGAACCACTCCTCTCTCTGAGTGACATAATCGCTCCACTGTTGTGGCATTACTGGTTCCATGCTACAGTCTGCCCAGTATGCGCAACGTCATGCTTCGCAAAGTGCAAAGTGCTGTGCAATGGTGCAATGCTCTTGTGAGACAAGGTCTCCATGCATCCTATGGTATGACATATCCTATATGCTGTTGGTCTATGTGGCTGTTAATTGGGTAGGTGCAAAATAGATCTTTCAAGTAAAAAAATTATAAATCTATGCTAAAATAATGTACATATAATCTCTGTAAACTTACGAAGCCCTTACTGAAAGTCGTGAGCAACATTTTTTCTTTAATCACAATCCTTTAATATACTGTAGAATAACCAAGCACATCAGCGCAATCTTCCAACTTTCCGAAATACGTACTGGTACTCTGACGTCACTTGCTTTTGGTTCAAGTATATTCTGCCATGCATACCGGTACGGGTCTAGGGGAACTTTTTAGTGTAGTGGATGACTTGCAGACATTGATACATGTATGGGTGCTAACAGTGTTCAGAGATGGGAGAAAGATTTTAAAGATGGAAACACGAGCATTGAAGATCAACCAGGTCAAGGGCGCCCTCGAACTGCCTCCACTGAGTTCAACATGACACGTGTTGATGACATCATTAAAGAAGACGGACGTGTTACTGTAAATGAAATTGCAACAAGACTTGTGATAGGACACAATGCAGTGCAGGAAATGATTTGTGAGTTAGGCTATCGAAAAGTGTGTTCCCATTGGGTCCCACGGTTACTCACCCAAGAGCACAAAGTTCAAAGACAAACAATCACTCAGAAGCTTTACAGAGACATGGAAATGAAGGAGATGATGTTTGGATTAGTATTGTTACAGCTGGTTCCACCATTAAGTTACGAACCCCAAACCAAACGACAGAGCATGGAATGGCATCATTTGGATTTGTCAACGAAAGAAAAGCAAATATAGTGCAGTCTGGTTGGTTCCTCAGTTTAGGGGCTGCGACAATGGGGTCATGTAGCCCTGTGTACTTTGGGTGTGTGTAGAATCTGTCTTATAATGACCGGTGTTAATTGTGATGGCTGTGTTAGTGTGTGTTATCTGTGATTCAGGTAAGGACTGCAGACAATCAATTTCAAGTTGTTCCTACTTTTGCTACCAAATAGTACCGTCCACAACACCTAGCTGCGAAATTGGCTGCTAGATGCCATCGCAACCAGCACCTGGCGACGAACGTTGCAACTAATGTAGTGTTATCAAATCCAATCTACAAATTTTAGCTTCACCCAAATGTAGTTAGTGGAAGGTTCTTTTACATGCCTTAAATCTATGACTTGGGCCGGCTTTACTTCCCCTCCGAAGGAAGACATACTGAGGGATTTTTAACGCTCTTAAAGAAATATGACTTCGGCCGGGTTTGACCCTGTGATCTTCCGCATAGAAGCTCAGCAAGCTACCAACTACGCCACCAAAGCCGCCCATAGTACAGTCTGTTGGGAAAGTTATGGGCACCGTGTTCTGGGGTGCAAAGGATGTCATTCCGGCTGAATTTCTTGAACCTGGGCAAACCATAAATGCTACCTGTTACGTTGAAACACTTCACAAGCTTCGTCATGCTTTGCGTGATAAACATCCTGGAAAGAACATTATCCAGCAACACGATAGCGCACACCCCCACAGTGCTCGATTCACCAGCAAGAACATTCAAAAATGTGGATGGGAAGTTATGCTGCATCCTCCCTACAGTCCAGACTTGGCACCCTTCGACTACAATCTTTTTGGTTTTGTGAAAGAGCAGATGAGATGCCAGTGCTATGAGATGAACGGGGACGTGAAGAGAGCAGTGCATCAGTGCCTTTAGTGTGCCAGAACGGAGTTCTGCCATCAAGGAATTTTCAAACTTCCACTCCGGTGGGAAAAATGTGTCCAAAGAAATGGAGATTATGTTGAAAAATAAACAAAAGTTTAGAGTTTGAAATGATGTATTCAGTGTACCGCAATTAATAATATTGTATGGCCTCGGGTGCCGGGTGCAAGCCCTGTTATTTGACACCCAGAGGGCAGCTTGCATGTCGAATTTGTGTTGTTCCTTGAAGCACTATGAAAGTCAAGGAAGTTGGATATCTAAGCTCCTTGACACTGTAGCGCTTTCTAGTAGAGAAATGAGGAACTTTGAGTTGGCAGATATTCCCGAGATTAATTTTGCAATTATGAACTCGACCTACTGAATTCAAATGCGTTCTTTAACATGCCAACATTGTATGACATGCGTATCGTGATTTTTGCCGCCTTTCAAAAATCACTTACTACGGCCAGGAGCGAACCTGCACGCTTGGGGTTAGTAATCCGACACGATAACCACTCAACCACCGTGGCAAGCATCGCAATTAATAAACATATTTCTGTAATAAAATTTTGCTCTTGACTTTCAGTATGCCCCTCGTAGTGATGGAAGGAACGGTTGAGGACAAGAACTGTGGGGGTAGACCAATTTCGGAATATGTTAAGCAGATTGCCTTGGATATAGGGTGTGGGGGAGTAGTATAGATCGTGATACATTACACGTATTAAAGAAAGCTTTCCAGTCGGTCAACCAAATTTGTATATATAAATACCTGTACAATTTGTGTTGACCGACTGGAAAGCTTTCTTTAATAGAAATAGGCAGCACTGAAAAAATGGCTTCTATCACTTCAATACATTACACGACCAATAGTTTCGCCTTGGCCGTTGTATAACCAAGTAGCGACAAATGGCTTTGTCTCACCATGGCTTTAGAAGAGTACAGTACAACATTTCAATTAAATTGAACTAAAAGTTATTTATGGAGGGCAGCTTTTTGCATTGTAAGTGTATACAATTTAATCAGTAGGGGGAGGAATGTCAGTCATCACTGAATTCAGAAAGCGGTGTTGGATTGTAAAAGTTAATGAAGCACTGACTTAGAGTGAACGAGAGAGTCTTGATAAAACTATCTACATTTCATATTGACATTTTTTTCTTCTTTTCTTTACAGGGCTTTGGAGAGAACTTTGAACCAGTAGACCTTTAATCATGGACATGGAGGCATACAATAGTCGAGGCTGATGACAGCAATATCTCGAACCCTCAAATGAAACAATGCCACACACATAAATTTTGCAGAGTAGACCTACAATCATGGACGTGGAAGATTTGGTTAAGAAGGAACCCAGTGAGAATCTGGAGTCGCTCCTACCACGAGAAGCAGACTCTGTAAACAGAATGGACACAACACCCAGCATGATTGAGGGAGCAAGAGATGATTACACTGACTGGTTTTATCCGGTAGATATTAAAGAAGCAATAGACACTAATGAATGCAATGCATATAGGAATCATGGTTGTGAGGATGATGAATACCGGGATACCAATGAAGACACTGCAGATAGGAATTATAGCTATCAGGAAAATGAAAACCAGAATTTTACACATGGTGGCATTAATGATGAAGAAGAAGAACTAAATCAACAACCTGAAGAACCTAATGCTGTAACCCTTCATAAGGATGAACAAAAATGTGTGGTTTGCAGTGTAATATTTGCAAATCGTGTTGAACTGAAGAAACACCTGAAGTTTCACGAAGCTCAAAGAAAGAAGATGTGCAATATTTGCGGAGAGTGTTTCTTCACTCAACATGCTCTCTCAGTCCACTCTGCAAAGCATACAGGTGAAACTTATAAATGCGCCGTATGCAGGCAATGTTTCATGAACAAAAATCAAATAGCAGAGCATGTCAAATTTCATATGAAAGACTTTGTATGCCAGACTTGTGGTAAATCTTTCAGCTCAAAACTTGATCTTGATTCACATTTTAGTATACATTTAAACCCATATATCTGCACTTTATGCAACAAAGTTCTAGAAACTAAAGATCAGCTTGAAGTGCATTTACAGGAACATTCTGTTGCTAGACCATATAGGTGTGGAGAATGCTTAAGAACATTTAAACACAAAAACAACTTAATGTGGCATATAAAACTACACACAGGTGAAAATCCATTTCTGTGCAAGGAATGTGGTAAATATCTGACCACATCTCACAGTTTCCGTAATCACTTGGAGACTCATCAAAGGGATGTGTGGTGTAAGGTATGCGATGAACGGTTCAGCAGCTACAGTGATCTCATTCGACATAAAAATAATCACCCCAGGGAGAAACAGTTTGAGTGTTTACAGTGTGAGCGAAAATTTTCTACACAGAGGAGTCTTGTTCGTCACACCAACAGTCATGTGAAAGGCAATTTCACATGTGAAGAATGTGGCCACTATTTCAATACATTGAGCGACATTAAAACCCATCAGCAGTCGCACAGAGAAAAGCCACTGAAGTGCCGGGACTGTAACGAAGTTTTTACTTGCATCAGTGAATATTTTTTTCACCTAAGAACTCATTCTGGAGATAAACCTTACCAATGCAAGGAGTGTGATGAGTCCTTCAAGTTCCCCACAGACTTGATACTTCATTTTAAAGAACACACAAAGAAAGATTAACTCGCTGCTACATTATAATGGTTACCACTTGTAGTTAATTAGGTTGTGTTATGTACCTTGAGCACAAGCCATTTACAGGTATTAAAAAATAGGTATCCAACATTTTAAGATGTGGTGGAAAGATGTTTATGGGTACTACAGTGCACACTTTCTGAGATCTGAACTATTGTTCATTGGAGGTACTTAGTGTGATGTTCATTCATTGCAATGCATCTGTCTGCTCTCCAAATGAAACAAATCTCCACAGTAAGTGCCCAGACTTAAGAGTAACGTACACAAATGCCCAATAACATGATAAACTACACAACTGGAATCACATAACTGACCATGTTTGGCAGAGCCCCAATACGACGATTCTGCTCATTTTCACTTTTGTTTTCAATGTTCCTTACGATGAATCAGTATTCTATGCCATGTGCGTCAACGTTGTGCCTCGTATGCACTGTATAGCCCATGTTTATTAGACACACCGTATTTATGCGTGTATGCTGCACATTTTTTTTTTTTTTTCACCCAAAAAATCAAGTCTTAAAATGTGGAATGCGTGTCATACATGAGGAGGTTATATGTGGACCACCCAAAACCATGTTTGCATTACCGGTGTACATGATTTATTTGTTTTAAAAATCATGTCAAACTTAAGTCAAAATTGCATTATTATTTAACCTTCCACTTCGGCTGCTCATCTATTTATCCCCTTATAAAATTGTGCAAATTATATACAGGGTTATTCTAAATTAGTTACCTGAAAGCATCAATGAATAATTTCTAAACTACTGATTGAAATTGGTTTAGATATTTGTCAAACCTTAAGTCATATCATCAAGTTTTAGGCCTAGCCGACAGACTTCGCTCCATGCACTCTACTCGCTTGTCTGGAGGGAAACGGAATGCAGTCACCATGGAGGTTTCATGAAACGAAGGGGCAGATGACCTCGTAGTTCCGCCCCTTAAAACAACAATAACTAACTTCATGAAACGACAGACAACACTGCGTGTGCTCCGCACTGCTGTACACCTACAGACCTTCACGACATAGCCGTGCTCGTTAAATCTTTCATGAGGGCAACTACAGCAAGTCCGGAGATCGGAAGTTCGAAACTCAGAGCTGACACTAGCTATCCTGAGTGTAGCCCCCGGATTTCTCCACACTCCCTCAAGGAAAACGCCGGGATAGTACCTTCAAGTCCCAGGGTGACTACTCCATCCCTGTCCTTAATACAGTCATCACAGCAAAACAGGTTATCGGACAAGTTCATCAAACATCCACCTACCAAAATGTTCCAAGACCACAAATGAATTAACATCAACAAACACCTCCAGACGAGCGAGGAGAGTGCATGAAGTGAAGTCGGTCGGCTAGGCCCAAAACTTGATGATATGACATGAGGATTGACAAACATCTGAATCAATTTCAATTAGTAGTTCCGAAATTATTAGTTGATGCTTTCAAGTACTGTAATTAATTTAGAATAACCCTGTATATAAATAATGTAAAATTTAAACAATATTATGTGATTATGGTACACACTTCCGGTAGAAAATCATTGCTGTTTTTGTCTCATGTTGTTAGTGGAAGCAACAGCGCGGGCTTGTGACACATGGTTGGAGTCGATCAGTCTTGTGTTGACTGCTTGCTAGATTGGTGTTCAGTGTGTGTTGATGATCAATTTATAAATGTGTATGCCGAAAAAGATAAGATGTTTACCACAGGAGAATAGGAGAATAGCTTAAAATGATCAAGGAAGCAGAAGAAGGAAATACTTGCTTCATTCTAATTATGGTATTATTTCCCCCCCCCCCCCCCCCTCCTCAAAGAGCAACTTAGCAAAATCAGGGTACGCGGCTCACATGAAAGCACGGCATACACACGAAAATACAATATTTTCTTATTTTCGTGCATGCTATCACCTCCTACAATGCTGGATAGACTACTTATTTTTTAATACCCTATAGATATATGAGAGAGTTAAAATGTATTGAATAATGCTGGATACGAATATGTAACCATCAGGCAATGCATACAGTATTGTATATGCCCTATATATTAGGTCATTGAGCTGATACGAAATACCACCTCATTTTTTTTGCAGTGCACACCATCTTATCTGTTACGTTGTCAGCCCAGAGGCTGGTTGGATCCTCAAAAAGCACCACTGTCGAAACCCACAAAAACACAGGCAGCTCTATAATGAGGCTTACAAGGCAAACACAGCATATAACCTGAAAGGTTTGTCAGCCCACTACTCTATGCTAAGCTGGAACAGTTTGTTCTTGTGGCAGGCCAGTCACATTACCTGTTTCTTAGAGAGCCCTGTACCGGAATATCAAAGTGTTTATTGAAGTCACATCATAGAATATGCTGGTAGCCCCTGCAAATACTAGCATGGGACAATTCTTTATTTATTTTTATCACTCCACGTTTTTCAGTTATCGGTTTTCAAAAACAGCCCAAAACAGCGTTTTTTGGCTTGCTGGAAAATGTTTAATCCTTGATAGAATGAGTTCTAGTTAAGCTAGAACAGTAAGAGTGAGCTCATTGTTTCGCAAATTTTCTGGGCTTTAATTTGATATACAACACAATTAAATATTAACAACTTTTAATTTTCAAAAAGAAGTTTGAAACCTGTTACATACTGGTTTTTGAAAAATCAGAAAGAAAAAAAATGTTGGAAATACATCTATTAACTACCAATTCTGGGAATTTCATCATGGGATGACAATGGGATCACATTTTTTTACATATTTTTTGTACATGTGAATAACAAATTTTGTTGCGAATTTAGTTGCTGTTAGTGAACTAGCCTACAGCAAATTTGTACAGATCAACATAAATTGTGGACTAAATTGCTTTACATACAGAAGGGTCTAACTCAAGAATAGAGTATAAATTAATACAAAAATAAAAACTTAAACTTTTAGCCCAGGCATATTAAGTTTTAACCTCAAAAAAAAAATGTAAAGCTGAAATTTGGCATAGATGTTCCCTAGTACCCTAGTAACAAATCCTGAAAAGTCCCCATCTCTGCGGCGTCCGCGTCATAGTTTTTAGAGAGTTCAAAAGGCTTAAATGGGGCCTAAGTGCCAAAAACAGCATTTTTGCTTCCTGCGTTCAAAATATTGATCCAAAATCACTGTAAGAGGATATAAGGAAACCAGAGATATATAAGCAAAGCGAACTGATGTGAGTTTAATAATAATAACGAACTGATGTACATGGATGGCAATAGCGGAACAGTTCAAACTAAACATGTGCGAACATGGCGCGAGTTTTTAGACAAACTGAAACTTAGAGGGCAGGTGGCAGCACCTTACATACTTGATAAATAAGAATAAAACTACCAAAGTTACAACACTTCCCCTCAAGTAGAGGTTAATACAATCTTTACACTCTCCAAACCAGCAAACTTCAAGCAACGTTCATGTTTCATTCGACTTAAACTCTTCGTGAGAAAGTCAGCAACTTGATCGTTCGTAGAGATATACTTCAAAACAAAAAATTTACACTCAAAGACTTCACGAACAAAGTGATGTTTGATATCAATATGTTTGCTTCTACTGTGATACATCGCGTTCTTTGCCAAATTAATTGCACTTTGATTATCACAAAAGATGAACATAGTGGCTAAGTCATTGAAGCCTAACTCGAGCAGAAATCGACGTAAGTACACAGCTTCCTTAGCGCACTCTGACAACGCCATGTACTCGGCCTCCGTGGTGCTAAGGGCCACGGTTCTTTGTTTTCTTAAGTCCCACGATATAGGGCATCCGCCGAGCAGGAACACGTACCCCGTGTAGGACCTCCTATCTTCTTGGCAGCTTCCCCAGTCGGCGTCGACGAATCCTTGGATCGGTTCGGTGTCTGCTTCGTAGATCAGCCCGATGTTCGAAGTCCCCTTCAAGTACCGCAGCACTCTCTTGGCAGCTTTCCAATGTTCGACTCCGAAGCAATTGTTGAACTGTCCCAGGTAGCTGACAGCGAACGAAATGTCCGGGCGTGTAGTTGTCGACAGGTATGTCAGCGCGCCTACCAATTTGCGGTAAGGCAACTTCAACTCGTCAGTACTGGGATTCTCATTTTTGCTCAACTTCGTTCCAGGGTCGAGTGGTGTGACTACAGGGTTGCAGTCGGCCATCTCGTAGCGTTGGAGAAGCTCTTCAATGTAACCTTGCTGTTGCATGGCTATACATCCGGTCTCCTGGATTAGTTCGATGCCTAGGAAGTGTTTGGCCAATCCTAAGTCCTTGACCTTGAAATTTTCACTCAGGACTCTGGAAATTTCGGTGATCGTCTTTTTGCATTTTGACAGCACCATCATGTCGTCAACGTAAACGGCAATCAAAGTTATGTTATTTCCGTAACCAATTTGGAATAGACACGGATCCGATGCGGTTGGTTTGGCACCGCACCTCCTCAAGACCTCACGCAGCTTGGCATACCAGTTTCTACCGGCCTGTTTCAATCCGTATAGTGATTTTTGTAGTAAGCAGACCTTGTCGCCTCCCTGCAACTGGCAAAGCATGTTCTTGGCCTTCTCCTTGGTTTCGTCGTCAGTTCCAGACATCGCAATGCTCACTAATATCTCCCTGAAGTACTTCGGTTGTTTCATGAATATTTCCTCGTCTAGGTCACCATACTGATAAGCCGTTGTGATATCGTACTGTCTGATTTTTACACCGAGCTTGGCAGCGAGACAAACCATCAATCGAATTGATTCCATTCGCGCCACCGGTGCGAACGTGTCAAAGTAGTTGATTCCATACTCCTGGTTGAAACCTTGAGCCACCAGCCTGGCCTTCCTCTTCTCAAGTGTTCCATCAGGTTTTAGTTCGTTGCGCAGCACCATCCGGCATCCGATGACTTTGGCATCACGGGGAGGATCCACCAGCACCTATGGTATTGTTTCTCAGGATAGATTCCATTTCCATGACCATGGCACCATGCCACTCGTTAGAGTTTGGTCCTGTTATTGCCTCCTTGAATGGAATCTCTGCTAGAAAAATCGCCTCGTCTTCTTCTTGCTCCTCCACATCTTGGAGATTTGTTTGAAAAAGTTTCTTCGGTCTTCCCCTTTTTCCAGTTCGCAGAATCTTGGGTCGACCAGGTCCTTGTATCAATTGAGGCGTAGTATCGGATGTTTCGACAGTCGTTCTATCATGATCATCCACTGGCGTCACATCGAAACCGAGGAATGGTTCATCATCTTCACCGATTTCGGGTTGAGAGACTGGTTCCTCCATGACAGCTTGTTGATCTTTTTCTCTTGGTGATTGTGGCGGTGGTTCTGCAAAGAACAGCTCCCAACAAATATCTTGCTTCGAGGATTCCGGGCGCTCCATCCTAGTCTCTTCCAGTGGCTTTTCATTCTCGAAGAATTTTACATCTCGGCTAATCAAAACTTTGTCTTTGTCAGGGGAGTATATGCGAAAGCCCTTGGTTTCTTCGGAGTAACCCATGAACACGCCTTCTCTGCCTCGTTTATCCAGTTTCCCTCTTCCGGGATCCCTGTCCAGGAAGTAAACCTTGCTTCCAAACGTTCTGAATTGTGAGACGTCAGGAATCTCTCCTGTCCACAATTCGTACGGTGTTTTGCCTCCGCGTTTGCATTTCCAGCCGCTGGTTCTGGTTTCGTAGAATTCCCGCCGGCGAATTCCCACAAATCGCCCGTAATGAGGATAGCCTGCATCTGCCCGGCCCGCGTGTCGAAATTATCCTTACCGAGGGGTTCAATTCTCCCAATACTTCCGGCGTTCATTTTTGAGGTTAACTTCTGGCACGTTTTTACGAATAATTACGATTTGTTATTTATGCACTTAGTCACGCGCTTCTGGGTCCTTAACCTGTAAGAGGATATAAGGAAACCAGAGATATATAAGCAAAGCGAACTGATGTGAGTTTAATAATAATATCGAACTGATGTACATGGATGGCAATAGCGGAACAGCGCTAACTAAACATGTGCGAACATGGCGCGAGTTTTTAGACAAACTGAAACATAAAGGGCAGGTGGCAGCACCTTACATATACAGAACCGCATACTTGATAAATAAGAATATATAAGCAAAGCGAACTGATGTGAGTTTAATAATAATAACGAACTGATGTACATGGATGGCAATAGCGGAACACTAAGTTACAACACTAAGCGTGCTGGGCCCATAACCTGTAAGAGGATATAAGGAAACCAGAGATATATAAGCAAAGCGAACTGATGTGAGTTTAATAATAATAACGAACTGATGTACATGTTTAGTTAGCGCTGTTCCGCTATTGCCATCCATGTACATGAGTTCGTTGTTATTATTAAACTCACATCAGTTCGCTTTGCTTATATATCTCTGGTTTCCTTATATCCTCTTACAGTTCTAATGAGCTTTGATAGTAATAAGAGAAGGACTGCGTTATATATAACGCTCTTATTGGTCGTTATTATTGCCATACATTTAAACAGATGAGTAATTAAACATTTTTAGCTCAACTTTTCCCACGAAAATTTGTCATTAGCCGGGACTTATCGTGTAAACAGCTGCTGATAGCGACTAAAGACCCCAAGTAAAAGTTGTAAAGCACACTTGTAGCTTTAAAACAATACATTGCCCATGTTCATCCGACAAACAGCATCAGAGATACAGTTACAAATATAAAAGTGGAAGTGTGGCAGTCACTTTCCGAACGAACGCCCATTTACGCTGGTGGGCCCCATCTATTCACCTTTGCTGACTCCATTTTGTATCTTTGCTCAAGAACTTCAAGGATGGTATTCCTTTGAATCCAGGTAAACTAGCAGAAACAGTTTGCATAGAACAAAATGAGTTTAATGCAGTTAGCAGTTAAACGTACATTCATAATATGCATAATGCAATTAATAACAAAACAAAGCTTAAAAAGCTTTCTTTAGACAAAGAACACTTGCAAAACAAAGCTTACATCGGACTCAATAGTCCTCCTCATCGTCTGAGACATCAAATGTGACGTTGCCACACGCTTTTCCACTGCAGTGCCCACACATTAAGGAGCATGGACAATGTATCGTTTTAAAGCTACAAGTGTACTTGACAACTTTTACTTCGGGTCTTTAGTCGCTATCAGCAGAACTTACACCGGCTGCCAAAAGAGCTCTTGCAGTTGCAGGACATCAAATTGAGGAGATGATCTGGAGCAGCTGGAAGATGAGTTGTCACTGGTACTAAAGCTGAGTGTTGGATTTTCCATCCCCATTGGGTCGGGTCCAAAGAAAATCCTAACCATTCCTGAACTTGCAAATATACCCGCAGTAAATGTTGTTTGCATGCCGCCGAAGTCGGCGGAAGTGAAGCCAGCTGAAATGACGCTGCGACCGGTTGTTTGGCAAATTTTTGGCTGTATTTCACTACGCGAAGTTCGTCGAGGCTTTTGCACTCCGATTTGGCACTATCGTAGAGACAAATGGCGAACTTCTCTCCAGCTGATATTATGGCCTTTTCATCTAGAGCCGTAGAGACGAATACCTTAATTTCCTCGTGCGAAGATGCGGAATCATTCAATATTTTCCAGGCTTGCTGTTCGATGTACTCTATCCTCAGCTTTCCTGTGCGAGATTTCTGGCTCATTGAAGAAGTTGTGTCATGAAGCGACTCTTTGAGACGTTGAAGGTAAGGATATGATAGCAAGTCGTTGGCGGTGCCTTCTTGGATTGCGGTAAAAAGCGCCTGTAATTCGTCCTTGTCATCCTTCAGCCCGTCGTTCATGTTGAGTAACATTGTCCCGACAGCCTGTTTTGTCAGAAAATGCACTCTGAGGGCCCTAGAACATGCACAGTTTCGCGTTATTGATACATTTGAAATTGAAGGCATAACGTAACCATTTTTAAGAGCGAGCTAATTGCAAGCCTAACTAGAATATGCGTGTCCAGACATCATGTGAGTCACTGACGATTTACCGTATATTTCCGCCCAGGGCTCCTCCAAACCGCTTCCATTCATCACGTAGCCGATTGCCCCAAGAAACGACATTAGAATGTAAAATCCGCCTAGACGAACAACCACGTTTTTGAGTTCCTCTGAAGTGTCCAATGCGACTGTCTCCGCAGCTTTCGCGTATAGGGGCTGGTCAAAGGTTTGGAAACAAGTGCTTTGTTTCAGTTCTACGCACTCTCTTGCGGCAAACTTCAACGCGGAATATATAGTTGATGGATTGCTCGGTTCCAAGTTAATGAACGGCAGGGTATCAACTGACGTCATATGGGGAGCTGGTTGAGCAAGAGCAGACAGTGACGTCTTCATAGAGCCGTTCCACGAGGCGGGTAAATTAATACCTGACCACCGTCCAGATAACCACAAGGAGTCCATCATAGATGCAATAGCCACAGAGTTTGGGGCTTCCACAGTTAACTCTGTAATCTTGACATCCTATGAACCAGGAGAAGAGGGCTTCCGATACCACGAAATGTTGAACTTTCCCATCGCCGCAATCACACCAGCATTAGGAACTTCTCGTGTACATGGGAGTGAAGATATTTCACTGTCAAGTGCTGGACCTGTGCACTTGATGCCTCCCATGCAGTGAAATGTGTTTCGCCCGTCCAATGTCCTTATGTTAAAGTCAGTGTTGTCAAAGCAAAACTACGTGAACGCTCCAGCATTTGGGATTGGACGTTCTTCACGAAGCGCTGAAACTTCGAACCTGTGGACTTCCGCCAAATTTACTGAAAATCCAAGACTGTTTAGAAGCTGAATTAATTGTTTGGAGTTTTGTTGGCCTGCTCCGACAGGCCGAGCGCTGTCACCTAGAAACGCGATCGGGTGCCTTTTCAACAGCGGTTATGCTTTGGGACCGTAACTCGGTAACCGTTTCTTGCATAGACATGGGTAATGTGCCAATGTAAAGCTAAAAGTATGCTTTATAACTTTCATTCTGGGTCTTTAGTCAATATCAGCAGTTGTTTAAAATATAATGACCTGCTAATTACAAATTATCCAAATTTTCGTGTAAAAATTGTGCTAAAAATTTTAAATTAGTTTTTTTCCCTTCATCAATAGCAATAATTAGGCCTGATAAGTCCGTTATCCTACTAGTTCATTTTTTATAATTGCTAAAGCTCGCGAGAACTAAATTTGGATCAATATTTTAAATGCAGGAAGCAAAAATGCTGTTTTTGGCACTTAGGCCTTATTTAAGCCCTTTTGAATCCTCCAAAAACTATGACGCGGACACCGCAGAGATGGGGACTTTTCAGGATTTGTTTCTAGGGTACTAGGGAACATCTATGCTAAATTTCTGCGTTACATTATTTTTATTTAGGTTGGCCGTGTTTTTTGCATATAATGCCTGGGGTATTTGTCAAACAAATGTATTTGAAGGTATGAAAATGTCTGGATGAATTTGGAAATTAAGACAAAAAACTCAATAGCCATGTGTCATACTCAGCTGATTGTTTATTATAGAGCTGAGAATGTCACATGACTTTTTTTCTTGTTTCCCTCCAATTCTTGGGTTTACCTCCAAAACTTTCATAACTTATGCAATTAGCATTGTTTGAGGAGTACTGGTAGCTTGAAAGTGACTTGAAAATTTCATGTTTTTGTGTGTGATATTTCTTTAACTGTGCTCAAAGTTCGAACTAAGTAATTTAAAACAGAGTTAATTAGTATTTTATTGAGTTTTTA
This sequence comes from Meconema thalassinum, assembly GCA_946902985.2. Classification (NCBI taxonomy): domain Eukaryota; kingdom Metazoa; phylum Arthropoda; class Insecta; order Orthoptera; family Tettigoniidae; genus Meconema; species Meconema thalassinum. The sequence continues at coordinate 350,282,977 of OX336390.1, forward strand.
AATTAATGTTACCGGTATGGTAAGTAGCCTATAAAATGCCTAATATATCAGCAATGTGTTGTAACCCATTTAAGGAAAATGGCCATAATAATCATAAGAAGAATTTGCAAAATATTACACAATGTATGATAAAGAAATTGCCATCCTTAGTTATAGGACAGAAAGTTTGTGACAAATGTAGGAAAAAAATATCAAACATTGTTGTAGAAATACCAGAATAAGCATTAGATTTGGATGATTCAGACTCTCAATGTAGTAAGAACTCGGTAAATACTAATGATTCATCTGAGGCGGACAATGTTACAGCTGATGCCATTGTAGACAGCTTAAATCATTCCTTGCAAGTACCAGGTGAGACGCCAATAAAAAAGAAACGGCTGAGTGAAAGAAAATATCCTAGAGCTAAAGTTGAAAAGGTGACTTCTGCTATTAAAAGAAAACTTAATGTGTTTGTGTTTGCATGACACATCAAAACTGTATGCTCATGCTCGATGGTAGCAGAATAGCAAAACTTACTGGAAAAGAAGAAATTGACACACCAGACTCTGAAATGATTCTTCAACTGAAGCAAATATTAAAAAACTGCACTTCTAGAAGTGAAGAAAAAAATGACAGTTTTAACTGTATTAGCCTACCTGTAGAAGAGTTTTCATGTCCAAACTATATGGTAAGAAAAGTTAAAGAGCTGGTGAATGACAAAGGAATGTTGTCTTCACCCAACCCAAAGCCAGGAAAAAAATCTTGGAAAATCTTAGTCCGAAATTACTATTGTTCTGACGACATAAGTCGGCTAATGCCTGGGAAAAGAGACTTTGTAGCAATGAAGATTGATGGCCAAAAAACACTGGTACAGAAAAGGTTGATACTCTGCAACTTGAAAGAAATGTATGCTAAATTTAAAGATCGGTATACTGATGTTAAAATAGAGTTTCCAAAATTTGCAGAATTGAGGCCTAAATACTGTTTGCTGGCCGGTGGTAGTGGAACACATAGTGTTTGCACGACACATCAAAACTGTATGCTCACGCTCGATGGTAGCAGAATAGCAAAACTTACTGGAAAAGAAGTAACATATAAGCACTGTATTGCTCAGGTAATGTGCAACCCTCCTTTGACTAGCTGTTTCTATGATGAATGTGTATTTGGTCCTGGACCTGCAACTTTGAGAGAGTTTTTTAAAGAATCGTTTGATTCTAATAACATCTACCAAGTCACTTACTAAAAGTGATTACAGTTGATCGAATCTCTTTAGAGACGATTGTACAACCGGCAGAAGAATTCATAGATTCTTTAATTGAATAACTGAGTTCCGGAATGAGAGGAAGAGTGAACTTCTAAAAGGAGAGTTTTTAGTAGTATGCGATTTTTCAGAGAATTATACTTTTGTAATCCAAGACGAGGTTCTAGGGTATCATTGGCCCAACACTCAGGCAACTGTCCATCCTTTTGTTGCCTATTACAAAGATGAAGAGGACCTAAAGCATGTAAGATTGTAGTAATGCATGGTGTCCACAGGCAGGAAAAGTCAGGAATTTTGTTTTTGGTCAGGAAAAGTCAGGAAAAAGTGGTGCGAGTCAGGAAAAAATGCCAAAAAGTATTGAAAAGTCAGGAATTTTCTATTAACCATACAGAATTTTGTGTTTTACAGCCGTATTTTGATGTTGCTAGTTCAAATAATCTCTGAAGATAAAAAGCAATAACTCACTGGTCATTTTGGTAAGTTTCCATTTTTACAGTACATCATAGTAAAAGCCTCTTTTACCTAATTTTTGTACGCTTTTTTTGTGTTGGCGTAGGGATGTGGCGACCCCATCACTATAGTTTAGGTTATTAAGTACTTTGATTTATGTATTATTGCATTATCATTTATTTTGTATTTTAAATGAATAATGGGCAGATATGGGGATGGTGGAGGCTGCAAATAAAAAGAATATATATATTTGCTCAATAAACTTTTTTTTTCCGATGTTATGATGACTTCGCGAGTCAGGAATTTTGTTGCAAAATGGTCAGGAAAAGTCAGGAAAATTGACATTGAAAATTCTGTGGACACCATGTAATCTCTGAGAGGTTGACACACGACACAGTGGCAGTGCATCTGTTCCAATCTTACTTAATTGACTTTTTGACCTACCACTTTGGTGAGAAACCCACCAAACGGATTTATTTTTCTGATGGTTCAGAAGCACAATATAAAAACAACAACAAAAATCTCTATTAATTTAAGTCATCATCAAGAAGATTTTGGTATCAGTGCTGAGTGGCAATTTTCTGCTACGTCTCACGGAAAAGGAGCCTGAGATGGTGTCGGTGGGACTGTCAAGAGACTCACAGCAAGGGCACGTTAACAACGACCTCTTTCTGACCAGATTATAAATCCTAAACAATTTTATGTCTTTGCCAAGGAAAACACTTGAGGAATTAATTTTCAGTTTTCCAAACAGAAGACCACATCCGAAGCAAGCTTAGCTTAGGGAATGATTTGACAGGTTTTGCACGATCGCTGGAACTCAGAAGTTGCGTACCTTTATGCCCCTATCTAAGAACAAAATACTAACAAAACTATACTCTATTTCAGCCAACAGTGAAGTGGAACTGGTCACGGACATGGACACAGATCCCGTACCATTTGGAAAAATGACATGTGGAAATTTTGTTGGATGGGTTGTGTAGTTGATAAAATTGATGAAACTGAAGAAATCAAGATAAGTTTTTTGCACCCACATGGACCTGCGGCTTCATTTTCTTTCCCTCGTCATCTTGATACTTTGAATGTTAAAAGTACTGATGTACTAACAACACTAAATCCAAAAACTGCAACTGGGAGAATGTACACACTTCCATCTAGTGAAATGCTCCTGTGCTCCCGAATTCTCCAGAAAAAGTAAAATATATTTCCTCACTGTAACCATGAACTTTATTATGTTTTATGAAGTGTCAACTGGGTACTAGTCAAAATGAACATTTGACCATCTGATGTAACAGTCCTCCAATTTTGCCTTTTAGGTAAGTTGTATAATATTGCTGAAATTTAGAACTGTATATCTGACGTGTACTTAAAATGTAACATGTAATATAAATATTTCCTATCTAAATTATATTCATTGTTTTCTGAATGCCTATTATATTTTTTATAATCATAGCACACTCGAATCAATTTTTGAAAAAGTTAATATTTGAAATCAGTGGGAATTTCCCACTGCACATAAAATAGCTGTTTTGATGCTTAAAAAATAGTGATTTAAAAAATCATCTTCTGTGAAGTGTGAACCAAACAAAGAACCTAAACCATTCATCGTAGAGAGGCAAAATAGGGATGCGCTTGAGTAAAATTGCAGTTATGATATGATCCCATTGACATCCCATGATAAAATTCGCAGAATTGGTAGTTAATATATGTATCTTTAACATATAATTTTTTTAGATTTTTAAAACTACAGTTTCTCAAAATCCAGTACATTGAAATTTTGAAAAACTCTTTTTGAAATTAAATCTTGTTCTAATGTAGTTGTGTTGCTTATCAGATTAAAGCCCTAAAAATAAGATAAACAAGTAGTTCCATGAATAACTATGTAGCCGATTTGCATATAACCTACTTATTTTAATTGCCACTATCAACATACAAAATTTCAATTTGATTGCTGTAATAGATTCGTAGATACTGAGAACCGACTAAATATTTCGGATGGTCGCCATGTTGGATTTTTATATAAGTAGGTCCTAGAGGTATGTACTGTTACATGAAGATTATTGTGTACGTGTAGCATTCAAACTTGAACCGCATGATTAGGACACAAGAAGTAAAAACGAGATTTTAAAATTTCGCACAGCTGCCATCTTGTAGTTACGGAAACAATGGAAATAAATTAGATGCCAGTGGTTTAACATTTGTATAAGGATTTACTGGACCAAGTTTCACTGCACTCTGGTTTATGCGAGAAACGTCCATGTGAATATTTATACTTCGCGTCGCCGCCATGTTGGATTTGTGCTCGCCAGGTTATTTAACATCCCATAGGTGGACTTATGCTTATAGCCTCTGTACACTTACAAAATTTCAGTTTGATTGCTGTAGTAGATTAATAGATATTGAGAACTGTCTAAATATTTTGGATGGTCGCCATGTTGGATTTTAATTTATGTAGGCCAAAGAAGTATGTACTATTAGATGATGATTATTGTGTAAGTTCATTATCCAAATATTGATTTCGATCGCATGATTAGAACACAAGAATTAAAAACGTAATTTTCGAAATTCGCACAGCCGCCATCTTGAGTTTATATAAACAATTGAGCTAAATAAGATACCAGTGCATTACAATGTGTATAAACCAAGTTTCATTGCGTTTGGATCATTAAATCGCGAAAAAAGTCTATTTAAAACTTTCAACTTCGCTTGGCCTCCATGTTCGTTTTGTAGTTAACCAGTTTTTGAAAGTCGATATAGAATGCCGGTGAAATATTTCACACAGCCGCCATTTTGAGGTTATATAAACAATTAAACGAAGTTAGATGTATGTGCATTACAATGTGTATAAACATATACTGTACCAAGTTTTATTGCGTTTGGTTGGTTAAATCACAAGAAACATCTATTTAAAAGTCACAACTTCGCTTGGCCGCCATGTTGGTTTTGTAGTTATGAGGTTTTCAAAAGTCACATAGGTGAACTTCTAGTAGTTCCCCTTATCACCCTAAAACATTCCAGGTTGATATCGGTAATAGTTTCGGAGATATTGAATGCTAGTGAAATATTTTGCACAGCCGCCATGTTGGATTGGTGAGACATAGCAAAATTTGAAGGGCACGGTCGGGGTCGTCCGGAATAGTGCTATGATCTTACCGAGTTTCATTGAAATCGCACCTGCCGTTTAGAAGTCATTAGGGGGACACACGCACACACAGACACACGGACAAAAGGTGATCTCATAAGCCATTTTTTTCATAAATGAAAATAGGCTAAAAATGAGCCTTCTCTTGCATTTCTAAGTTTTGGTTCTCATTCTATTAAAAAATCAACATTTGTGTGCAAGCAAAAAACCTCACATTTTTACAATTTAAAAAAATTAACAACTCAAAAGCTAGAAGAGATTTAAAAAAATCAAAACTGTCTCAATATTAGTGTTTGTTAGGCCTATTGACACACCAAATTTCATAAAAATCTGAGAGGGTCAGGTTGGGACCCTTGTTGATTTGACATGGACAATAAAGACAATATAACTCAAGAATGGCATATAAATATCAAATTCTCACGAACGTCTCGTCGCATCACATGTATAAAATTCTATTCAAAATCACAACACAGTTTCCGACCTCAAACGTAAATGTAAAATATGAGATATATTTAACACACTGATCAAACACAAAATCCATATACCTAGGGGCAGATGACCTCGTAGTTCCGCCCCTTAAAACAATACTAACTAGTCATTTACCTTAATTCCTATGGAAAAAAAAGTATACATCAAAAAATTACACAAATCAAAATCCTCTATGCCCACATTTCCCCCCTTTCACCTCATAATATATACCTCATCGAAAAACCTTTAAACACATTTCTGCTTTTTTTTTAATGATTAGTTTATATGCTTACTATCACATCCCCAAACGAAACCACTCGTGAGATATTGTTATTCAATCAAATGCAGGGTTAACCCCCTTAACACCCCTTTAGAACCTGAATATACAAAAATCCTTCTTTAGTAGATGTTTTTATCTAGAATGTCACTCCTCCCCATGGGCCCCTTAAATTGGATTTATGAAAAAACTGTCGAACAACTATTTACTTATTTTTTAATCTGATTTTTTCCCCTGAGTTTCAAACTTCTCGCCTATGTTGTTTAAGAGATACACGCTCCGTTGGTAATCCTTCAACCCCCACTTTTCACCTCTTTTGTTGTTGTTTGAGTCTTCAGTCTTTTGACTGGTTTGATGCAGCCCTCGAATGACCACAATGTCCAAGGCCCTAAAATGAAGCTACAACCACAACAAAACATAATTTAAAACAGCTAAAATACCTGCCTGTAGGGATTGTAATACAGTCAAACCTCGATAGAACAATATGCATGGGACCATGAAAATTATATTGTTATAATGAGGTTTTGTTAACAGTGACTACTATAGTACTGTGCCTTAAAGGTCAATATATATAGTAGTACTTTTCTGATGAGAAATAACAGAATAACAAAAAAGATACAAAATTAATCATGCAGAGTACTGTATGTACTCATCAGCTGAAGGTACTGAATCAACTTATGAAGGCCTATGTACTTGGGTGTGTGTGTATACAAGAGCAATATTCTTGTCAACCTTCGATCTTGCCGGTAAAACAGTGAATCGAGTAGTAGGAGACTGGTATATACAGAGGATGACTGTGCATCTCCCCCACTATAACCACTGTCACTTCCAACGCCATTAAGACTCATTGCTCTATGTTGAGCTGAGTTTCAAGCATGTAATCGTGGCTGCTACAAGTGGTTATTATTATCATTCTAGCAGAATACAATGTTAGTTATTGGAGTTTTAAGGGGCAGAACAGCGACGTCATCTGCCCTTGAATACAATGTTCAGGTTTATGAAAATCTGTTGTTTCATTCGAGGGGCTTGGCCATTCAGCCCAATGTATATATACTGTGCCTGTTTAGACCGAAGTGCAACAACCACATACGCATGCTACCGAAATCAGTTTAGCACAAGACTCAAAAAATATCTCAGGGCTATCTGGGGTAAAACAACAAATACATGCTAGACTGGCATCCCTGATTTCGGTTTGATGCAACAATAAGGATAACCAAGGAGAAATGCAAATATCACAATTTCTTAAAATATCTCATTTTATTTACTTTAAAAATGAAGTTAAATTGAAAAGAATAGAAAATTGGAAAAAGATTCCACACAAGAAAAGAAATATCAACACTGGTGAGAATAATCCCACCTGCAGTTTAAAAACACTTAAGTTTCACTGATTTGAAAAACACTGATGATAACCAGAAAATATTAGTCCATCTGGTACCGAATTAAACTATTTACAAGTAATAGCCTCACAGCTGGGCCCGTGGTTCAAATCCTGGTCACTCCATGTGAGATTTGTGATGGACAAAGCGGAGGCAGACAGGTTTTTCTCCGGTTATCCCTGTCACAATTTCATTCCAGCAACACTCTCCAGTATCATTTCATTTGTCATTCATTTAATCATTGCCATGGCTTCATTAATTCCATTCCCTGACCCGGTCGGTCGACGGGAAGCAGGCTGTAGATTTTTATTACAAGTAACAGCAGGTCATTCAGATTCATTATCAGTCTGTCTGATGCCTGTGTTGCATTATTTACATGAAAAAATCCACAGCCTGCTTCCAGTCTCCGAATGGAATGAATGAATGATGCCCCCATCTAGCGGCGAGGATATGGACTGTGCCGGCTGCCGAGGCCTGACGCACTCCTCTGGGGCAATGATTAAATGAATGACAAATGAAATGATAGTGGAGAGTGTTGCTGGAATGAAATTTAGACAGGGAAAACCGGAGTACCCGGAGAAAAACCTGTCTGCCTCCGTTTTGTCCAGCACAGATCTCACATGGAGTGACCGGGATTTGAACCACGGACCCAGCGGTGAGAGGCCGGCGTGCTGCCGCCTAAGCCACGGAGGCTTCGTTGCATTATTTACATGATTGTTGCATATTATTCCAGTCATTAAATCAAGATCATTATTCACCAAAAGACTATCAGTGTTTGTTGACATTATATTGGGTATTTCACTAATCGTTGTCATACAATTATGTTTGATTTTAAACTTGCCACATAAATCACATGTTTGACTTCTAATCGAATCAAAATTTCATTAATTTATGGTTTATCACCATAATCTATCGTAAGAATTGACAGGTGGGTGTGTAAAGTGCATTAAGTCAAGAAATGGTGTGAACTTAGTTAATACTGGCATCGAAGAGAGGAGGGCGTATATAGTGCGTTATGTCATATTGTGGACGGTTACAAAATTATTGAGTTGTGTATTATGTGTTGTATTGACTACGGCCAGACTTCGGGTGTGCATAGTGCGTTATGTCCTTCCCGTCATGACTTACCACACTGAGCACTATTCAACACTTCATTCTGTGCGTGCAAAGAGCGTTGTGTCAGTTTGGTAGTGACTAAGCGCATTACTCATTCGCGCTCCTCGTGAAGTTGCCCAACAAAGTAATTCAAACGGTTTACAAGAATAAACTTTTTTTATAAGAATTTTGAGCAAGTGGAACAAAATTAAACACAAATTTAAGGAATAATGATGTATTGGACTTATTTTGTTTCATATTAACGGCCATTTCCAGTTTTATTCATAAGTTATTTCTTTGGGAAGACTGCACTGAAATGCTATCGCCTGCTATGTATGTATGATATGTCGGTAGTTTGAGAGAAGCTTGTAAATGGAAAATGTCAGCTTTAAATACATTATGTAACAAATGAAAATCCACAGCTTGCTTCCAGTCTCTGACCGGGTCAGGAATGGAATGAATGAAGCCCCTAGCTAGCGGCGAGGATATAAACTGTGCCGGCTGCCGAGGCCTGACGCACTCCTCTGGGGCAATGATTAAATGAATGACAGATGAAATGAAATGATAGTGGAGAGTGTTGCTGGAATGAAATTTTGACAGGGAAAACCAGAGTACCCGGAGAAAAACCTGTCTGCCTCCGTTTTGTCCAGCACAGATCTCACATGGAGTGACCGGGATTTGAACCACGGACCCAGCGGTGAGAGGCCGGCGTGCTGCCGCCTAAGCCACGGAGGCTTATGTTATATAAGAAACAGGTATAGGCCTAATTAATATGTTTGTTGTGTTTGCATGTACAAGCAGTTTGCATTAGCCAGAGGAGTGCCCATGCTTTTCAGGCCTTACGCACAGCATAAAGACAGCATTTTTATTCTTTATTTTTTTTTAAGTCTACTGGATAATCGCAGCTAAAATGCTTCAAATTGACAAAGACTGTTCATATGGAAATTAAATAAATGAGGGGATTTTTTATATGAACTCTTGACAGTTCTCTTTTGAGTGCCTTAGATACTGGTCTTCTAATCCAAGATAGTGGGTTCGATTGCGGCTTTGTTCGATGACATTTAAGGGTGTTTAAATGCAATATTAAAGATCCCCACGAGGCAAAATTCTGACACCCCAGCATCCCCAAAGCCACAGCAATTAAAAGGGACATTAAATCCATATTATCATCATCATCATCTGGAACCTTTAGCTTTGGCCACCAATTGAGCTAAAGCTGCTCCACAATCAAATCTCTAGTCTAAGAGACATCTGTGTAGTTAGCATGTTAAAACAACTACACTGTACAGCAGACGTTCTCAAGCACCACCCTCATGCCACACCCAAGCACCATTGAATCGAATATAATAATAATGCAAGAAACTTGCTTCTCTCTTTCCTTTGCCTATATCTCTCTCCCTCTGAAGTGCTGAACTAGCTAGGGATTCACCCATCACCAGGCATGCTGCAACTGCTTGCATGACTCATGTAGATGAGATTCATTAATGTGTGGACAGTCTAGTCAAATCAGCATCTTTCGTGTTACTCACAAAACAGGAATGTCCAATTATTTTTACTGTATATTAAAAATACTATTTCACAAATAGATAAAATTTCTGACTGTCCAAATTTGTAATGAAAACACTATTATTCTGGTTCGTGCAACAGAATTTGAATTGAAGAATGGATCTCAGGGGAGCTGGTGCTCATGAGCACTTTTTGGCTCTCATGACGAGAGCACCAAATGTTATTTAAACAGCGCCCAGTTGAGAACGCCTGCTGTACGGAATTGTAGCCTGCTGTTGGGCTCAACTATGAAAATTGGATTTTTTCATTTGACACCAAGCAGGATCAAAAGAGACTAGCAGCTATTAGGTAATTTTGCATACATCGATTCGGCCTACAAACAAGCCATATAAGCTTAAATATTCGTAGTGTAAAAGGTTGTTGGTACATGTCTTACACGCTTTATAAAATTTTGTGCCTTACATTTGCATGGCCTGTACTCAAAGTACACAGTGCAGCTGATAGCTTCTTTGCTAATCATTGTAATCATGAAAAGAAACCCAATTCTTCTTTTTCGATTGTTTTACCATCGGTTAATACACAGAGGGGAGCTCAATTATTTTGGGTGATGGTATTATTGTGTGTACTTCAAATAAATACAGAGATTATATATTTGCAAATTATTCAACTCCACTACTTAACTATATAATTTTGTAAGTGTATCTTCGGTGTATTTATTTCAGGTATTTGAATAGGTTGTGTTAATATTAACCTCCCAAGATGATTGGGCTCGCCTTTATGCATTGATCAACCAATAAATTATACAGCGAATCTGTCAAAGCAATATTGAAAGAAATGGCTCGACGTTTTATAATCTAACTCTTACTGTGATAACAGTAGGATGAACTGTTCAGTGGACATTACAGTAATTCAATGTAAATGGCATCCCTATTCTTTCTTTCTTAAGATGATTGTGCTCCCCTTTATGCATTGATCAACCAATAAATTATACAACGAATTTGCCAAAGCAATACTGAAAGAAAATGGCTCAATGTTTTCTAATCCAATTCTTGGTGGTAAGCACGAATATGCCCAATGAATGGGCAGGGTACAAAGTATAAAGCGACTGGCTGGAAATGGAGGGGGAAACAGGAAGGTACTGTTGCCTAGCACAATAATGATGCGTGCTTGTATTATTCTGATACACATGCGACCGACAGAAGGTTAAAAACAAATCAATTTTTGGGAAAGCAGTACTACTGTACTTACGGTACATGTTATCATATTTGCACATAAATTGATAGATAATAAGAGACAAATAAATGTAGTAAACTGTTGCCTAATTTTAATTTTTGCATCAAACTGATCTTTATTAAGCAATGTGGTCTGATAAGTTTCATCGTGGCTATCTAATTCTATTTGTCCTGATAATAATCCTTACCTATCAAACTATCACATTATGAACTTCACTCGCAGATTTAATGTAAATAGCTTAATCTTGCAATTGGCATTGGTAGTCAAGCTTTAGAACACATGGGTGACAAAAACATGAAAAAGTGTCATTGAGAAAAAAGAACTTGTATTTAGAGAACCAGGGCTGGGTAGCCTATGTTACTTATCAAAAGTGACTTTGATACAGTTACCGTTACGTGACAAAAAATAGTAATGAAGTTGTCGTTATAGTTAATTGTCAACGGCATTACAGTTACAATTGTCGAAGTAACAAACTGTTACTTTTGTATAAAAAATATAGTTCCCTAATAACATTCTCCCCTCTACTATAATTGACTTCATTTGAACGGAATACTGGATTCAAATGAAAAAACAAAATGAACTATCACAAAGAAATTGTCACTACAACACCACAACAACCTGGACCTACTCGTGTGATAACACATCTCATGCCTCCATAAAAAGTTTAATTGTAAACTATTTTGTAACCAGAACAATAATAACTATTATTGTGGCTCAAAGAGCATTTGGAACATTTATGGCATCCGTGCGGGCGTACATAAAGGAAACAGATAGGTTCAGGTACATGGAACTTTTCAAATCCATTAAAAAGTCACGGCTTTTATATGATTACTTTGTGTTGAATGTAGGGATGGGCTGGCTTATAATGGAAAGTTGTTTGTTCCATTCCCACATGCTATTGACAACTGATTACTCCATCTTAAAAAAGTAACGAGCATTTTTGTTACTTCGTTACTCTTAAAAGTTACAGCTACTTATTTTAAAAAGTAACATTGTTACCCTCTTGTTACTGTGAAAGTAACGGTTACTTGTAACAGCGTTAGTCCCCAACCCTGCAGAGAACCTAGTGGATATTTAGAAACTAGATACTTTAGAAACAAGATTGTTTTGGGGGCAGATGACCTTGCTATTCCGTCCCTTAAAACAACAATAACTAACAGTAAGCACAATTTTATGGTAAATAAAATCTTGGAATTTCTTTGAAAAGAAAAAACAGTTTATTGCAGGATGTAAATGGTGGATTAAATTATCAGGACAAGCAAGCTAATCATTACCCCTCCCCTTCATCAAACTCAGTACAGATTAATAACAGCCAAGTAGGGCTGATGTAAATACTCTTATTATCTAGATGAGTTATAACATTATAACCATTATCTTATTTATGGTATACTTACTAAAATATTTGAAGATATTTGCTTGACGAACTAAATAAGTTATGTCATTCCTTATTATTAAGTAGTGAAATATATTTTGTAAGTGTGCATTTTATTTCAGGTATTTGTGCATTGATTGACTGAAGAAGATGTTTACATGGAATTTAAAGTGGTTTCCTTTTTTTTTTTGTGTGTGTGCAAGTGGACCTATGCCCACATAATTAGGATGAATGTTAAAAAAAAAAAAAATATTTGCATGTATTGTTCAATTGAGATAAGTTCCATTGATAAATTGTTACCTTCTTAACTAATGTTGCATTTCACTAGTTTCTAGTCAGAAGAAATGATTTACTATTCAGAAACTTTCAAGAAATAAATTTTCACTTTCCATTTAATCAATCTGGTTGAATCTATTTATATACTGTAATATGGTAACATCCCTTCCAGGTTTTGTAGTAAAAGTCTGTTCTGTGGTCCTTTCAGATTCTGAATGTACTAAGTACACATTAAAGCTTCTCCAGGACAGCATTCCTTTTACTTTTCACAATACTGTGTTTTTTTTTTTTTAATGTTAGATTGCATACATACATACTGTTTCTGTCTGGTTTGAGATGGCATGTGACTGACGACTGTAACCAACCACTGCGACATCCCATCACAAACAACCACACACACCTAACCTGTTTTCAGACTAGTTCTGGCATGAGACTATTATATTCAAGGTGTAGTGGGTTGGAAGGGTAATGTTATGAACTAGCCCAAAATATGCGTTAGTAAAGGGGAAAATGCCTCCCGCCAGTACCGTCACCTTGAAGAAGACAATCAGGTATTGCTGGGTATTTGGAGGCTTGCGAGCTCAAATGATCCTAGGGGCGTTGCCAGCAGGATCTTCGGCTCCTGTTAGGGGCACCCAAGCTGGACAGGCCTAAGGTGATGTGACAGACTATGAGTGGTACCCTGGACCTCCAGTTTGGGGGTTGGACGTGGGGCTAACAACCCCACACCATATAAAGAATCCCGTTACAAAACCCTCAAGATTGCCTTGGAACACTGGTGGATTTATTGTTGACGTACCTGGTAAATACAAAGGACTGAGAAACGGAAAGTGGTATGGACATTGGCTACATAAAACATACGAACAATGCTGCAAGCTGGAAAAATGACAGAGGCGGCGGAGAGGGTATTAAGTTTAGAATTGATGTTGTGGCATGCAAGAAGTGAGTTGGAAAGATTATGGGAGATTTTATAAAAGGAACTATACTATGTTTTATAGTGGACCTGAAACAAGAACTGGAAGGTGTGGGACAGGATTCATTATAATTTCTAAAATGAAGAAAAGCTATCTTGGATTTGAGCCCTTAGGAGACATAATATGCGAATTAAGGCTCAAAGGACGTTTTAGAAACATACCTAATTTCAGCATATGCATCGAGGATTCAAGTGAGGAAGAAAAGAATGCATTTTATGATAAATTGGAGTGAGAATGTGGTAAAATACCTAAATACGATGAGTTGATTCTCCTTGGAGATTTTAATGCAAAAATAGGAAGAGAAGATTTCCTACAGCAATTAGCTGGAAAGCACTCCTTACATGCAGAGACAAGTGAAAATGGAAAGATGTTAAGCCAGTTTGCAGAAGGAATGAGATTGATAATTAAAAGCACTTGTTTTGAACATAAAGGAACATTGAAATTGCCAGGAACTGAAGTAATCAAATTGATCATGTTCTGGTAACAAGGAGACATGCATCATCAATCATTAATGTACGATCTGCACTAGGCCCAATGGTGACTCGGATCATTGCTTAGTTAAAGTCCAATTCTGGGAGAGACTTGCAAATGTAGGTTGTGGAAATGGACACAGGAGAGTGAACAACAAATGTTGGAGAGTTACATGAATCAGAAACTACCGAAAAGTACCAAGAGATATTGGCAAAAAAATTGGAGCAGAAACTACAATGTTTAAATAGAAATGAATCAGTTGGGAAGAAATGGAGTGAAATACAGATGTTTATAGAGGAGACTGCAAAAGAGACAATAGGGGAAAAGAAGAGAGTGAGAAACGATGGTTTGATGAAGCATATTTAAACACAAATTGTGCTAAATGTTCCAGCATAACTCAACAAAACGACAGTGTTTCGCCCCGGTGTGCAATTGGGCTCTTCAGTTGGTTAAAGCACACCTCACCAAGACACTGTCTAGTACACACTGGGAAGGCCATTGCAAGACGTATTTGATACATGTGTATCCACGTCACGAGCAAAGCCAGTGCACTATGGGAGTCAAAACTCCATTCCAAAGCAATTATAACCTTACCTTGGCATTGAATATATAATTTTCAAAAGAAAAATATGTATTGTCTGTTGAGCCATTATATATTTAAACACAAATTGTGCTAAATGTTCCGGCATAACTCAACAAAATGACAGTGTTTCGCCCCGGTGTGCAATTGGGCTCTTCAGTTGGTTAAGCACACCTCACCAAGACACTGGGTGGTGTGAATAAAAATGAGTCAAAGCTCGTGAGCGTATGCTCGGTGAGTGCCCGAGTGTCTGACTGCCGATGAGCTTCTACTCCGCATTTCTGCTGAATAAGAATGTGGAGTGCAAGCACAGCGTACCCTCAAGTGTCTGGAGCAGCCACTCAGCGACAATGCTCAAGGCCGTACACGTGTCTTGTAATATGATGCTGACTCCTGATGTTTGAAAGACAGTTCATTGCTCACCACGGCAGAAGACAGTGTTGAATTCCAGTCCGCTTTTGTCTCAATTTTGAAGGAACATCCAATTCTGTTTTCGAAGTCTCAGCTACCGGATACAAAGCACAAGAAAATAAGGGCAATAAATACAGTTCAGTGTGATTTACTTGCAAAATTTAATTTAAATCTTTCGGTCCAACAGCTGTATAAAATATTACAAAACTTAAAAACCAGGTTAAAATATAAAATAGATTTAAAGCGTACGGGAAACAAATCCATAACGTTAAAAGATTGGGAGAAACAGCTGATAAGCCTCATGCAGGGCGAGGATAACCCAACCATCAGCCGTCCGAAAGGTAGGAAATAATAACCTGAAAATTATAGCATTAATAAATAATAATTTAATAAATTAGGAAATTGGAATCATGTAAATAACAAAACTTCATTATCATGAAAATAATACATTAACAATTGACAATTAACAACAATTGAATGCATATTTCACGAGCAAGATCTGCAGGAGCTGTCTTTACTTCGACTTGCAGCAGAAGCGACAGTGAAAACCTGAATGGTAAGGAAATTATATAAATACAGTGTTGTGGAAGATAGAATTTATTTAAAATATTATGCAATGCTATTTTTCTATTGTATGGTAATTTATATATATTATTACGGTATTTTTAAGGGGAGCGGTCACTACTCCGATTATGGAATATGGAGACGTTTCGTCACATGATTATGAAGTTATTGCAGGAGCCTCTACATCATCAGTGGTAAATCCTAGCACACCACCACCAGCAGCGAGCGTACCGGTAGCTAATAGGCAATTGCTGGAAGATGAAACAGACCAACCAAGGAAACTAAATAACAGTGAACTGCAAAGGTTGGTGCTGTTAAAGCAATTGAAGGTTTTAGAGCAAAAACATAAGGTGTTGTTATTGCAGGAGAAACACCTGAAGCTAATAGAATGTGAAAGGGAAAGGGAACGGGAAACAGCAAGGAAATAGACACAGGAAGAGAGAGGGAAAGAGAAAGAAAGGAACAAGTGATGGATTGTGAAGGTGCTGAAAGTGTGCTCTTATCATCAGATGAGTTCTATCATCAGATGTGATCTTAAACTGTATTTACTTTGCTTTTATCTATTTATTTTATATTTATTTATTTTATTTGTTTGATTTATTTCATTTCTTTTATTTGTTTGATTTATTTTATTTGTTTCATTTATTGTATTTACCGGTATTTAATTTTTAGCCTACTTTTCTCATTTTGCAAAAATAAGGAAAAAGTATGTCTGTCCTTCTTCTCCCCCTATCAACTCCTAAACGGCTGCAGTAATCGAAATTTGGTATGAGTAAAGATCTGTACCTGAATATCTCAATCCCATATTTGAAAATGATGTCAGTGCTACAAACTGCTGAAAAACAGCACTTGAAATTTGAGCTCCATGTTGGATATCTTGGAAGGTATGCATGGCAGCTATTCCAAAATTGGCACACATATAGATAATAATATTTTAGTTCAATTTTCAGGAGGCCATACATCGCAGTGTTGCCAAAATGATTCTAAGCCTACTGATAGGTCCAATTTTTAAATGCATATTACTTCTACACTTTCAATTGGATTTCAACCAAATTTCGAATGTAATATGTGTACATAAACAGATATGACTGGGCATAATCTCAAGAGCTACCAGGGCTGTTAAAAATGCTGTCTCTATTTTTTTTACCCTAATATCAATATATCAGAAAGTATGCAAGCCAACAGTTCTTATCTTTGCACACGTATAGTACCTGCCATTCTAGATAGAACTAATAGAAGTCAGTGCTACCAACATGATTCTAATCTTGTTGATAGGTCCAATTTTAAAATACATGTAACTTCTATATTAACAAATAGATTTCATCCCAAATTGGCACTATTAGAGATCATAATATTTCAAATTGTTTCTGACCAACACAAACACATGCATGACATCGTTGCCAACATGATTTTACGCGCACTGATAAATCCAATTATATGTCTAACTGCATGTCCATTGGACTTCAACCAAATTTTGTATTCTGTACCTTAAGAGATGGAACTAAAACATATTCAGTCACCAGGGCTGCCAACTGTAGTGCTCTATTAGGCTACATTATACCAGGTATATTTTGAACTAATTAGTGCCTGCTTGATCTTTATTCACCAGGAATCGGGAGCGCCTGCTCTGCTACTCAAGTGATTCTCTGCGAAGTTTATTATATATAATTTCCTTTTCCTATTAACCACCATCATAAACTCTGCCATGCTACTTGACACCACTGTTTGGAGCAGTGGCATAGCCAGGGGGGTATTACTGGGGGTTAGAACCCCTCCCTCCACCT
Organism: Meconema thalassinum; assembly: GCA_946902985.2. Taxonomy (NCBI): domain Eukaryota; kingdom Metazoa; phylum Arthropoda; class Insecta; order Orthoptera; family Tettigoniidae; genus Meconema; species Meconema thalassinum. The sequence goes on from OX336390.1 coordinate 350,300,196, forward strand.
TGGAATTTTTACAAAAAAGACTGATAATTAAGAAGCTAAATAAACATGTCTTAAATTAAGTACCGGTAATGGTACTCGCTGATGATGAGTGTATAACTCAAGCTATGTGGGAAATCGTTATGGTTGTGTTGTTGTTTTAAGGGGCGGAACTACGGGTCATCTGTCCCTCTTAACACAGTTATGGTTGTGATTTGTGTCTGTATCACTGCTTGGAGATGTACTGCTGTCGTTTTCGGTCCAGTGTGTCTTCATGACAACCCATAACTCCCTCCTTTCAGGGTTGCCAATCTAGCTCACTCCTCCCCCCTAAATATAGATATTTGTTTTCAATCAACCTTTGAGGCAATCCGCTTTCTTTCATTGTTTAGCGGGAGGAAGGTTATATAAAAATTAATGTAGTTTTAATTAATTCAAAATAAAATGTTTCAATAAGGACCTTGAAAATGCATTAATACTAATTTGGAGACCGTTAATTTCTTGAGTGTGAGATAGCAGAGATGCTGAATATTACTCTGTCCAGCAATTCCCGAAATTACGGTTATCCCCCAGTTAACTAAAACCCCTCTCATTGGTCCATCTTGGCTACGCTACTGGTTTGGAGTCACCTACTGAGCTAGCTCAAGTAAACATGAGCAGGCGCTAACAGGAATGAGTGCCTGCTCGATCTTTATTCACCTGGAATCTGGAGCGTCCGCTCTGCTACTCAAGTGACTGGAGCGTGCGCTCAAGGACGCAGGGACTGTTGTGAGTGACTGCTACCGACCAGCGGATTTTATTCACCTCAATGCGAGTGCCCGCTCTAAATTCGTGAGTAAAGAGCATGTGCTCACTTTAATTCACACCACCCACTGTCTAGTACACACTGGGAAGGCCATTGCAAAACGTATTTCATACATGTGTATCCTCGTCACGAGCAAAGCCAGTGCACTATGGGAGTCCAAACTCCATTCCAAAGCAATTATAACTTTACCTTGGCATTGAATATATAATTTTCAAAAGAAAAATATGTATTGTCCGTTGAGCCATTATATATTTAAACACAAATTGTGCCAAATGTTCCGGCATAACTCAACAAAGTGACAGTGTTTCGCCCCGGTGTGCAATTGGGCTCTTCAGTTGGTTAAAGCACACCTCACCAAGATACTGTCTAGTACACACTGGGAAGGCCATTGCAAGACGTATTTGATACATGTGTATCCACGTCACGAGCAAAGCCAGTGCACTATGGGAGTCAAAACGCCATTCCAAAGCAATTATAACCTTACCTTGGCATTAATTTTCAAAAGAAAAATATGTATTGTCCATTGAGCCATTATATATTTAAACACAAATTGTGCTAAATGTTCCGGCATAACTCAACAAAATGACAGTGTTTCGCCCCGGTGTGCAATTGGGCTCTTCAGTTGGTTAAGCACACCTCACCGGAACATTTAGCACAATTTGTGTTTAAATATATAATGGCTCAACAGACAATACATATTTTTCTTTTGAAAATTATATATTTGATGAAGCATGTCGAATAGCAATAGAACAGAAAAATGCTGACAGAATGACTATGATTCAGAAAGAGACACAACAAAATTATGGTAAATATCAAGAAAGCAGAAGGCATGCAAACAAAACTTTGGGAAAGAAGAAAAAGTATACTGTATAAAAGAATGTATGGGAAAATTTGAAGAATTGAATAACCAGAACGAAAGTAGAAAATTATACCAGGCTGCAAAATGGATGACAAAGGAGTTCCAACCACTGACGATTGCATGCAATGACAGAAAAAAAATGATTGGAGAAGAGGAGAAAGTATTGGGAAGATAGGTGGAGCCGTTTAGAGAGTTGCTGAATGTAACAGAAGAATATGAGGAAGTGGTGTACATGAATGTGCAGCCAGAGGTTAAGATTCCATCACTGGAAGAGATAGAAGATGCAGTGAAATGGTAGAAAAACGCCAGAGCACCTGGAGAGGATCAAATTACAGAGGACAGAATTTAATTAAGAGCCTATGTTGGGAAAGGCAAGAAATGCCAGATGAATGGAAGGTTGGCCTTATCTGCCCTATATTTAAAAAGGGCGATAAGTTGCAATGCAAGAACTACATTACATTACTCAATATAGTCTACAACATTTTCTCTTATTTACTACAGAAGAGGATAAGTAGCTACGCTGAAGAAATTTTAAGGGAATACCAGTGCGGATTCAGAACTGGGAGAGGAACAACGGATAACATCTTTGTAATGAGACAGTATGGAAAAGTGCTACAAATACAATGTCGACCTACACGTGTTGTTTATTGACTTCCAGCAAGCTTTCGATAGTATTAATAGGAGAAAAATGCTTAATGCCATGGAGGGATTCGGAATACCACACAAGCTTATCAAACTGGTTAAAATGACCATGCAAGGACCCTATGTCTTCATAAGAGGTAAGACTAGTGGACCATTTGAGGTGACAACTGGTATGAGGCAGGGAGATTCACTCTCTGTGGTGCCCTTTAATCTGGTTTTGCATGAGGCAATGAAGGTTGGAGTGGACAATAGTCTACAAGTCCAATTAGGCTTACGCGTGTGCTGATGATATAACATTAGTGGCGAGAAACCTAGACTACCTAGGTGAGACCAAATGCCCTATCTCGCCATGTTAATTTCGTATAATTTATGTTCCTTTTACTCAGAAAATGTTAGAGATAGGTTTGTCAGTGGCGGCTGGTGACATTGTTGCAGCGTTGCACAACTCCCAATAATTTTACACCTAATTCGTAGTTTCTTTTCCTTTAATGTTTTAGTTTTATAGATCTAATGCATTCAAAAATGTGTTAAAATCATCTATATTTTGATATTATTTATCCTAATGCTTCACACTGTACCTATAAAAGCTGCCGCCTTCAAATCAAACTCCAGGGGGTTAGCTCTCTTGTGGCGACTCCCAAGCAGACAGCGCGGCGTACAGGACGAGGCCAAGCGTGTGCATAGCATGCCGACCAGAATGGGTAGCAGGGAGTTGCAGACGAGCTGCCAGTCCCCTGGCAACACTCAGTTCCAAATGGCCCCGTTAGACTGCACCACTCTTTGGAAATGACAACACCCTCGATTTCTCTTACCCCACGAAGGGTAGTTTAGTTAGTTATTGTTGTTTTAAGGGGCGGAACTACGAGGTCATCTGCCCCTGAAGGGTAGTTTCTTTCCCACACCACTAGAGAATGCTACACCACCCACAACGGTACAAATATCGGAATTTCATAGGGAGACATTAGTTGGTTCACACCCAATTATTTTTAGATGTTTTCTCATCATAACTTCATTTAATATTTTTGTCAATAATTGTTCTGTAAAGCGAGCCTAAGATCGCCACCATGCTATAAGTACAGTAGATAAGTGGCTCAACTATTTTGCGACGTATTGTTGGTGTACTGTAGCGGTTTATGTTTGCTTTTACCACTCTTGTTCTTGCGGGATTTGAGTTGCGATTAGCTCTGTATTTAGTTGATTTGAGTATTTTGGTTCCAGGCAGATACTTAACTGTGCATTATTATTATTATTATTATAATTGTTTGGTTGATTGTGAGTAGACCTATGCATTCACTACGAAATTTCTTGGCTAGCAAAATTCAGTGTTTTGTTAGTTTGCTTTTCGCGCCACTTTCCGATGTAGCACCCAGATTTATCATCTGTGCATCTTTTAAGTTACCGTAGTATTTTATTTTAACGGAATGTTTAGTTTGAAACATTAATTGTATTGTGGAGTGTGAGTGAAAATGAATAAAGTAATTTGCTAGTCAGACAGTTTTTCCAGCTCCCTGATGACGATAAACTTACAGTAAAAACACTCGGTACACCATTCCCGGATAAGTATTGTCCAAAATATAAGTATACGAGGGCGTTTAATGGAGATATTTAAGGCAATAATAATTGGTTATGTGAATGCGATATTTAAAAACACTTTATTCTGTTTTACATGTTTGTTGGTGGAGAATTCGCGTGGACCAAAATAGGAGTTACGGAAAATAATCCCTAAAATAAAGAAACATGAATCTTCAGCTGAGCGGCTTCGGTGCCGTAGTTGGTAGCATGCTGAGCCTCTATGCCCAAGATCGCGGGTTCAAACCCGGCCGAAGTCATCGGATTTTTTAAGAGCGTTAAAAAAACCTCAGTATGCATTCCTTCGGAGGGGAAGTAAAGCCGGCGGTCCCATGTCATAGATTTATGGCATGTTAAAGAACCTTCCACTTATTACACCTGTGTGAAGCTAAATTATAGGTTAAAAATTTGAACAGCGCTCTTAGGTTCCAACGTTCGTCGCCAGGAGCCGACTGCGGTGGCGTGTAGTAACCAAGTTCTGAACTAGTAGTCGTTTACGGTGGCCTTTGGTGGTAAAAGTAGGAACTGCTTGAAATTCAATGTCTGTAGTCCTCACTTGAATTAAAAACAGATAACACTCACTAATACAGCCATCACAATTAACACCGGTTATCAGACAGTTTCTCCACACACCCAAAGTACAGGGGGCAACATGACTGCCTTGTCGCAGCTCCTAAACTGAGGAACCAACCAACCAATCTTCAGCTGTTTAAAATTGACACTTTTTGGAACTGTTAACGAAGCTGCACAATTGGACAGTGCCTATAGAAGGTAAATTGCGGAATATAACGAAGATGTTAGGCACAATAGATATGTGTTAAATATTGTAATAAACTGTATTCGTTTCTGTGGTTCTTTCGGACTGGCCTTGCGTGATCATGATGAAAGTGTAACATCAACAAATCCAGGTGTTTTGAGAGAACTAATTAATTTTACCGCTGAGTTGGATGCTGTGTTAAAGGTCATTTGGTAAGGGCAACTGTTTTCAAAGGAACGTCCAAAACAATTCAAAATTAATTTTTACAGATTATGTTGGAGGTTTGCCAAGAAGAAGAATCAAAGCAAACAAAGGAATCAGAAATTTTTGCCATTATAGCAGATGAAACTAGTGATATTTCAAACATATTTCAGATGGCTGTTGTGTACCGATACGTAGTAAGAGGCAAACAAAACATGATGCACACACATTAGCAGCGTGTTTACTGGATGAATTAAAGAAGCAGAAATTGAACGAAACTCCGCAAAAATGAATTGCGCCAACGTATGACAGAGCGCACTTCATGGCTGGTTCCTCTGATGGGGTTCAAGCTATAGTAAATAAAAAGACTGATAGTCAGTCTGAAAGACTAGACTTTATATCATTTTAAATGCTACAAATGCTGCGTGAACTCAAAGTCCGTTAGCAAGTGCAAATCAAGGTCAAAGGAGGTAGCTGGCTGGATGACATCCGCTCACCATAGCGCGCGGGGAAAGGAGGAAGCTCAAGCAGTATTATGACGTCACACACCTCAGTGCATGCTCGGTACATTTCGTCCCGTCACCGTAACGTAACGCCAGACCCCAGCGTAACTACGAAGTCGACAAGATCATTTAAAATTATAAAAATCCTATCCTTATGCAGAATATGTGCCCATCTTTGTTAGTAATAACATTTTTCGTTAACGTATAAACTTTTCGGTTGCCATGTTTTTATGTTGAGAATGTTTATTATCCCGGAGATTGAGACCCAACCTTAGACAACCTGCTGTGTTTAAAATTCTTCCCATGAACTCAGGCATAGGGCTTAAATACATAAATCTGATTTTTTTTATGAATTCCTATAGGAAGAAGCCCAAAAGCGCCATTAAAATTTGTCTATTTGTCGAACGTACAGTTATTTTGGAAAACCCATGTATTTCAGTTTTTATAGAACTGTAGTTTATCTAACATTAATTAATTTTTGTTACATGTGTAAACTTCCCATATAAAATTGCGACATCAGAAATTTTGGTGCAACACCCAGCTTTACTTACCACCGGCCGCCACTGAGGTTTATGAAATGTTTACAGTACTGTATATTCACCAATAGTATCCAGAAAACCAACTTCAAAGTTGAAGAATGAAAAAAGTATCATAAACTTACACTACACTTTTTCCTAGACCAACTAGAAGCATCCAGCTCCATAATAAGACTCATCACTGGCCAAACTGCTCCTTTCTTCTTCTTCCTTGCTTCCTTTGTTGCCATATTTGCTGCAAATTGTGCTTTTTGCACCCTCAACCTGTCAAGCAGATTCAATCCATATGTTGTATGTTTTCCTATTTTTCCTCCAAGTTCTTCAAGAACCTTTAGTCTGCCTGATTAAAAGTTATTACAGATTCTCAAACCCTTAACTTTAATGATTTGTACCCTGCAAATACATTCTTGGGAACCCTGGACCAAATTATATTAACTGTTTGGATGATTTCATGCAACAGGACTCTAATATAAGTGCATGCATAAACTCATTAGAATTAGGTGGAGAGGTTAGGTGTTTGTACATTAATAGCAGAAGTATTCGGAATAAGCTTGATGACATTGAAATTCTCGTGCAGATGATAGGTCAGATAGATGTATTGGTAGTTACAGAAACCTGGGTGAAAAGTAATGAGGCAGATTTTTATAACTTCAACAATTTCACAAGCGTGTTTGCTCATAGAGATGACAAAGTTGGTGGGGGTCTGGGTATTTATGTATCACACAAATGGAAAGTGAACGTTAAAAGAAAGTGTGAAATGAATCATAGTTTGATGTGGATTGAGGTATTCAGAGATGATGTTAAAAGTAATAGGCCAACATACAAAAGCATTGACATTATTGCAGCATATAACCCCAATAGAAGCAATGCCATACCCTTCTTAAATTCATTTGAAAGTTTTCTTAGCCAGATAAACAATAAATTATGCATCTTCCTCGGAGATACCAACATTGATATCCTAGCTGATGATCAATTAAGAAGGAAATATCTGAATTTAATAGCATGCTATGGTTTTAAACAATGCAACACTAAATATGCTACACGACTTTGTGACACTGCAGCTACCTTAATAGACCACGTGTCACTAAACAATTCAGAATTAAGTTATAAAATATCAAATGTCAGCAATGATATTAGTGATCACAGTATATTAATTCTTGATATTTCCAAGACCAATTATAGCACGTACACTCTGTCACATAAGCCGACAAAATCAACAACACACGAGGACTCTTGGGATAGGCAACACACTCCTGAAACTAATATATCTATAAATGCAGATTCCCATAATGATGCAGATAGTACTGTTAACTCTCTATATAACTCTTTCATCAAACAATTGAATCTAAGGAACAGGCATAGCCAAAGAAAAATAACAAACAATTCTAACAATAACAGACAGACTACTAACTTACCATGGGTCACAGCTGAACTCCTTACACTTATAAAACAACGAGACACTCTGCATGCAAAGCTCAAAAATCCCCTTCACAGAAATAATAATGATATGAACCAAGAATACTGTAGATGCCGGAATAATGTAACAAACTTAAAAAGAAGACTAAAGTCAAATTACTACTCAGATAAATTCAGAACATATGGAAACAATTCTAATAAAACTTGGGAGACTATCAAAGAAATCATACACAACAAAAAACCAACAGTTGAGACATGCACTTCACTTGAAATAGACAACAAAATTATCACAGACAATCAAGAACTATGTGAATCATTTAACTTGTTCTTCACAAACATTGCTGGAAGTCTAGCAAAAGCTATTCCTGAACAGAAGGAAATCCTCAGTAAGGACCACAATCAGTCAAATTCTCTCTACTTATATCCGACAGATGAAGCAGAGGTCAAGTCCATCATCACAAATTTAAAGAATAAAAAGAGCTGTGGATTAGATAGGATCAAGACAAATTTCATTAAAAACAATATACAATCATTTATTAAAATCTTGGTTGAAATGATTAATGAGTCCTTAGTTACTGGCATGATACCAGATGACTTAAAAGTGGCCAAAGTAGTTCCTATATTTAAGGGTTGTGACAAAAGAAATCCAAATAATTATAGACCTGTTTCTATTTTATCGGTAGTTTCAAAAATTCTGGAAGAAGTGGTAAAAACAAGATTGCTTTCATTTCTGAACAAGAATACATTCTTTCATAATATGCAATATGGATTCAGGGAAAATTCTAGTACTGAGGCAGCAACTATTGACCTAATAACAATGCTACAAGAAACTATTGACAAAAATAATATGGCAGTTGGGTTATTTATTGATCTCACAAAAGCCTTTGATACAGTAGATCATAAAATACTGTTATCAAAATTAGAAAATGCTGGTGTCCGAGGTATAGCACTAAAATGGTTCCAAAGCTACCTTATTGGAAGAAAGCAGCATGTAGCTTTGAATAAATGCATAAGTTCAGGAAAATATATAACTCATGGAGTTCCACAAGGATCTATACTTGGACCTACATTATTCTTAATTTATATAAATGATATTGTGGAATGTAATTTGAGAGGGCATATCAAATTGTATGCAGATGATACAAATATCTTCTACACTGGGAAAGACATAATTGAAATCATACAAAATGTGCAACAAGATATAAATACTCTCTCACAATGGTTCCAGGCCAATAAATTAACAATGAACCTACAGAAGACCAATTACATGGTAATTTCAAAGCAAAGCATGAAAGAAATCACACATGACAAAATATATATAAATAATATTGAAATAAAAGAGGTTAATCAGGCAAAGTATTTAGGTCTAATCATCGACAAACACCTGACCTGGATTGAACACGTTGAACGAATTGCTAAGAAACTCTCACCTATAGTAGGGATCCTAAGGAAACTTCGGTATCTTATTCCCCTAAACCTTGTAAAACAAATCTACTATTCACTTGTACATAGCAAGCTCCAATATTTAAATGTTATTTGGGCTCACTGCAGGAAATCCACACTGAATGATTTAATGACTATTCAGAATAGGGCTATTAGAAACATATTTAACCTTCCTTACTGCACTCCAGTAAAAGATCTGTACATCAGAAGTAAAATTCTACCCCTCAGCATAAGTGCAGATCTCCGAGCAGCTATGCTAATATACAAAATTAAACACAACACAATACTCTATAGCTCTCCCTACATCTTGAACTCGGACAATCATTCTTATGGAACTAGGCATGCGAAGGACGTAGCCTTATATATCATTCACTCTTCTAAATACGGTAGAAATAGTTTCAAGTTCTCTGCATCACAGTTATATAATAAACTTCCCGATGAAGTAAAAAGTGCACCAACTTTGTCAGTATTTAAGAGGAAAACTACGAAAGTATTGTGGGAAAAATTCGATGCATCGTAATACATCAAATAAGCTCAAAAATCCTGTGCTTATCATTTTAAGAGACCTTGGTCTAAACAATCTTAGATATAGTATCAACTTTACTAATAGGCCTATGCCCTTATTCATCAATTTGTGTTACCTTCAGAATTTTCTTCCTGGTGTGTAAACACACATATTACTGTACAATTCCTCTGTACGAGCCTATGGCTCTTTGGAATTAATTGAATAAATATCATTCATTCATCAAAAAAAAATGCTTTGTTGACATTTTGGGTTTTCCCAAGATGTATTTTTAACAACTCAGGGTTTACTTGGTCTTTGTACATGGGCTTTATAGCCTCCATTACATCTAGAGGTATGGAATGTTTATGCTGAAATTTGCCTTTCTATATTTACACCATGTATCTGAAGGTGGTGTAGCCTACCGGTTCATGGTTGTTGATATCCGGTGAATGTAGGTGGCCCACACTGCCCTCTTCATTGCATCTAAGTTATGTTTCTGATAGCTGCACCATAATATTTTTAGCCTACTTTTCACATTTTGCAAAAATGAGGAAAAAGTAGTCCTATGAGATCGATCCGGGAAAATGTCTGTCTGTCTGTCTGGCTGGCTGTGTGTCTGTCCCCCACTATCAACTCCTAAACGGCTGCAGCAATCAAAACCAAATTTAGTATGAGTAAAGATGTGCACCGGAATAGCTCACGTCCATATTTGAAAATGATGTCAGTGCTACCAACTGCTGAAAAAATGCACTAGAAATTTGAGCTCCATGTTGGATATCTTGCAAGGTATGCATGGGAGCTATTCCAAAATTGGCACACATGTAGATAATACTATTTCAGTTTAATTTCCAGGAGGCCAACCATGACAGTGTTGCCAAAATAATTTTAAGCCTTCTGATAGGTCCAATGTTTAAATGCATATAACTTCTACACTATCAACTGGATTTCAACCAAATATTGTATGTAATATCTGTACATAAACGGATATAACTGAGCATATTCTTAAGAGCCACCAGGGCTGCCAACTGTTAATAATTGCTCTCTCTATTTTTTTAAATCCAAATACCAATATATCAGAAAGTATGCAAGCCAACAGCTTTAAACTATGCACACGTATATTCTGACATTTTAGATTAATTTGGAGTAACTTATATACGTCAGTTCTACCAACATGATTATAAGCCTGCTGATAGCACCAATTTTTAAATACATGTAACTTCTATACGATCAGTTGGATTTCAACCAAATTTCGTATGTGCAATGTGTACCATAACAGATATGACTATAAGTATTTTTAAGAGCAATCAGGGCTGCCAACTGTTAATAAATGCTGTCTATATTATTTTTACCCTAATATCAATATATCAGAAAGTATGCAAGCCAACAGCTCTATACTTTGCACACGTATAGCACCTGACATTCTAGATTAATTTGGAGTAATTAATACAAGGCGGTGCTGCCAACATGATTCTATGCCTGCTGATATGTCCAATTTTAAAATACATGTAACTTCTATACTAACAAATAGATTTCATCCAAAATTGGTACAACAAGATATCATAATAATTCAGATTATTTCTGACCAGCACACGCATGGTATTGTTGGCAACATGCTTTTACGCATGCTGATAGATCCAGTGTCTAACTGCATGTAACGTCCATTGGACTTCAACCAAATTTTGTATTCTGTACCTTAAGAGGTGGAACTAAGAATATATTCAGTCACCAGAGCTGCCAACTGTAGTGCTCTATTAGGCTACATTATACCAGGTATATTTTGAACTAATTAGATATTTCGATATTACCAACTTAATTTCGTCATTATTCTAGATAGGTTCATATACTGTAGAATAATCATTGGCATGAAAAGTAGGCTGTATAGTTCTTCACGGAACTTCTTGTTTGTATAGACATGTGCCCCGTGGCATTGTAAAATATATGAATAAATATAAAAAAAACTGAAAGAAATTTGAAACCATAACAAGAATTCAATAAACATGTAACTTTATCGCCAATTATATTTTTGAAAACAACAGTAGGTAGAATAGCCCACTTCTGGAATATTAAAAGGAGCTAAGCCATAGCCTTCTAGGTCAAGAACTTCCTGACATCGAGGATTATGAAAGTTGACGCCAAAATCCATCTAATGTAGACGTTAATGAAAATAAATGAAAAAAATAATTTAAAATACTTCTAGGAGGAATTTGCATACAAATGATACAACATAATGTTTGTAAAAGTCTCAGTTGTAACATCAGTCCAAAAACCTTTTTTTTTTTTGCTTCTTTTTTTCTGATTTTGGCTTTTAGTCTCGCCTTAAAGGAATGTTCTAGACCTTGGAAGAGAAGAGTCAACAAATGGGGCTTCGAATCAATGAAAGTAAGACAAAATACATGAAGATGTCTGCCATGGAGTATAGAAATTCTTCCAAAACATAATCTTTGAATATTACGAATTTGAGTGTGTAAAGAGTTCCAACTATCTTAGTACGGTACTGAATTTAATTGTGGATTGAGGATTATGGCTGGAAACCGAGCATACTTCGATAATATTAAGATCTTAAAATTGGCAATTTTATCTAGTCAACTGAAAGTCAAACTTTACAAGACTCTCATTAGACTGGTTGTGAAATACAGCATAGTCGATGTCAGATACTGATGAGAATACTCTAAGAGTCTTGGAACAGAAAATAATGATTTATGGCCCTGTGAGAGAGGGAGAAGGTTGGAGAATAAGATCAAATAGAGAAATAGAAGAGATTCTCCTAGGCGAAGACATAGTGAGGTTTGTGAAGACCTGGCTGTTAGCTTGGTTAGGTCATGTGGTACGAATGAGTGATAACAGGTTACCAAAGAAGTTGCAAACTGGGGCCATGGAAGGAAGGAGAAGATGTGGGAGGCCAAGAAAGAGATGGTTGCAGGACCTGAAGGAAGATTTGAAGATAATGCTGGCTGGAAGATTGTGGGAAATGACACAGAATTGAGGAGGGTGGACGAGAATCATGAGGGAGGCCAAAGCCCATCCTTGGCTGTAGCTCCGATGAAGTAAAGTCGGTAAAGGGAAAATCATCCAACTACTAAAACAGAAAAGTCATGCGGGTTAGTAAAAACAATCCTTCAGTGGTTTATTCATTGCCAAAAATCCTAGTCTACTCTTTATTGGGAAATGATGTGCTAAGCTCTATCTAACTAAAACCTCCTGTCCTATGAATTCCCTCAAGAGTCATATCGTACAAAAAATAAACAACAAACTAGGTAGATGACATCCTCATATCAGTTACCTCCAGCGTATATGAGAGATCCTGAATCTACCCAGCTCTTACTTCCATACAGCAAGGTCAATCGTGAGTACTGAGCGCTGTAGGGAGAGTTTCATCGATACACTAACTTCTTTCTTGCAGAATAATGTAGATCACAACTGAGAACTCACGGTGTTGGCTTTTCTGCTCCTTTACTCTGTATCTCTTTCCCTACTCGACCATCCTGAGAGAATATACAGTGTAAAGTTTTGAAGCCATTCGTTCCGTGTTGCCTGTACAAACTGTCAGTTGTAGCTCTTCAGTCGGTCTGACACCAAGTTGAACAGTCTTCAGCAAATGTGTCCCCGGCTTTTAGATTGAGACTTGTCAACTTCATAGTCTGCTTAAACTAATCCTTGTAACGACTCTTAGGACCTCCATGAGTCTGGTGCCGGAACAAAATTCACCAAATAGAATCTTACATGGAAGTCTTGTATCACCCATCCAGCAGACATGTCCAATCCATCTAAGCTGATAGCCATTGATGGGTGATTCTATACTTACTCAAGAACTGCAAGGTTGGTGATGTGGTCTTCCCATTTGATCTTGAGGATGGATCGAAGTTTTTGTTAGTGGAAACGCTCAAGTATTTTAAAATCGTGTCTGTAAAATGTCCAAGTTTCACGCCCATACAGCAATGTTGATATTACAACAGTTTGGTACACCATGAGCTTCGTGTTCATGGTCAGATCTTTGTTTGGGCTACTTCGAGTACTGCATCCCTGTATTCTGACCTCGTCATCTCAATGACCTGCAATTCTTTACCGTCTATTCTTTGGAATTTCTCATCACATATACAAGTACGATGACTATGTTGAATGGTAATAAATATCAGTGCTCTACTACTCCTCCTTCATTTCCCGGTTCCAGTGATATGGGTCAGGGCGTGAATCAAGGACCTCCATCTGAGGTCTCGACTCACACATTATCATATTTAGGCTATTTGTACGATGGGTTTGCCACACCCAAAGGTGAGTGCTCTACTACTATGTATCCTTTATTATATGGCTGTACAAGAGAGCTTCACCATGCCTCTTGTTGCCTTATTTTTTGAAGCTCCTTTGTCAAACACAGACCACCTCGTGATGTAGCGACTAGCATTCTTGACTGTCGCCCCGGAGGTCTGGGTACGATTCCCGGCTCTGCCAAGAAATTTAATTCTAGCCTAAGGGCTGGACCGGGGTACCCTCAGCTTCGTGAGGCAAAACAGAGAAGAGGCGAGTTCAATTCCCATCTCAGTCATCCTAGAAGTGGTTTTCCGTGGTTCCCCACTTCTACTTGAGGGTAATCCTTGGATTGGTACTTAGCTTAAGGCCACTTCCTTCCCAATCCTCACCTAATACACACATTACTGCAGACACCACGATCTTCCTTTTCTTCTTTCTAATCATTCCCACTCCTATGTAGGGTCGATGTTTCAGACAGCTCCCTCCATTTAGGCTCGTCATGCAAATCATCTTCCGACAACTTTTTTCCTGAGGTCCTCCTGTACACAATCTATCCATCATCGTTTAGGCCTGCCTCTCGTTCTCACTGTATTTGCATGGCTAGCTTCCTCCTCCCCACGTAGGATTCCTCTCTTCTTCTCATATGCCCGTACCACTGAAGTTGTTTTTCTAGTACCTTCTTAGATATTTCCACAACCTTCAATGTTTCTCTTAATTCACTAGCTTTTATTCTATCACATTTAGTACAGCAGACACCACAATAACACTAAATGATCACGAAGTCCAAGCTCCTCAAATGAAACAACTGTACAAACACAGTACCATCTTAGACTTGGAACTGTACTGGCCCGTGGAGTATGGAACTTTTCATAAACAGAATGTCTCTACAGCCATCATTAAGAGTCCCATACATGCTCAGACTCCCATCAGCTGTAAACAGAAAGTGTAAACTGAGAAACATGCTAGGAAGAGTGTGTGTGTGTTCGTGTCTTCATTCTTTAGACTGATTTGATACAGCCTCCATGCCTCCCAGTCCAGAACTAATTCAGTAGTTTCATTTCTACATACTGTAGCTACCAAACCTTACATTTAGCATATTCTAACCTTGGCCACTCTTACAGTCCTTATCCTCATGTTTTCTGCAATAACTAAGTTTGTTGTTCCTAAGTGCCTTACCAACCTATCACTTCTCTTGATTAGCACTCGCCAGACACATCTCTTCTCCCCCATTTATCATAATAATTCTGCATTTGTTAATCTAATCATCCTCATTCTCCAGCAACACTGCACTTCAAATGTTTATATTCTCCTCTTTTCTGCTGCACAAACAGTGCCAAGTTTCACTTCCATAGAGTGTCATGCTCCAGACAAAGACATTCTAACACCAAAATCAATATTTGAGTCGTCCTGTTGCAAAACTCGTTTAATCCACTTGTGAATAAGAATCATTGTCATGAGAAATGTTCCTCTGGACTTTGCCTCACGTATCTTTTATGTTTGTTGTTTTCTACTTTTTTCTTTTTGCTTTGTGTTTTTGGTTTTGTGTTTGCTTTGTGCTTTTGATTTTGAATTTTACTTTTTGATTTTCTTTCTTGGTTTTGTGTTTGTATTCTGATTTTGCTTTTTGCTTAGTGTTTCTTTTTTTTTTGTTTTCTGCTTTTGTTTTTGAATTTTGCTTTTAGCTTCGTGTTTTTTGTTTTTGGTTTTGTGTTTGTTTTCTGGAAAATCAAATTAAAACAAAACAAAATAAACAAAACAAAATAAAACAAAATGATTGAAACAAAATAAAACAAAATAAAATTAAATTAAACAAAATAAAACAAAATAAAGTAAAATAAAATAAAATAAAATAATTTTATGACATGATCCTTATTCACAAGTGGATTAAACGAGTTTTGCAACTGGACGACTCATTTGATATCAACAGATTTCTTTTCTGTAGAAAAGCCTGTGCTATTCTACTTTTTATATCGTCTTGCTTTGTCTATCACTGCTTATTTTGCTTCCCAGGTAGCAGAATTTTTGTACTTACCTTGATTTTTCACCTACCAATTCAATGTCCATAGGGGTTTCTGATATCTTCCAGCTGCATTCCATTATTTTTCATTTACTTTTTTTGATTTTCAGCATGAAGAGTGAGATTGTATTTCATACTCTCCGGACACATCATACATAAAGGTACTAGGAATAACATCATGCACAAACTCAGTGGAATGGGTTGGGGCCCAACTGCAATGGTTCTGCAAACATCAGTTCTTGACTTAGTCTACCCAGTTGCAGAATAAGGCTCACTTGTGTGGCTTAATAGTGCACACACTGCAAAAGTTGATAAGCAACTGAATGATACAATGAGGATAATATCATCAGGCACTATCAAATCCACACCTTTGAAGTGGTTGCCAGTGCTATGTATTCAAGCAATGATAGAGTATCTCTGTCTTGACACAGTTTTGTTTTGGAATAAGGAAGAGGTTTTTACAAATAGAAAAATTCTACTTGTATTCCCATACATAATTGACACAGGTTTATGAGCTCAAGGGGAAAACCTAATTCTGTCATGTAACTTTCTCTGTGAATGAAGTCGTATGCTTTGAGGAAATCAATGAATAGGTAATCGATGCTCTGATCATACTCCCATACTTTTTCATTTAACATCTTAAGTGAAAATGTATTGTCTATAGAGTATCTATAGCAACGGAAGTCATCCTTATGATTCCAATGATTCCCCCATCATTATGGTTTTAATCTAGATAATAAAAACAAAACACAAAATTTTGTAAGCGGTATTAACGAGAGATCTTATTTCATGCTAAAACAACTCCAATAATATCATATGGTTTAGATTTGATTGTCTGCGACAGAGCAACTGTATTATAAAGTGCCAAATCCAAATACTAAAAGTTGTTGGCAGTATCTAAGTTAACTCCATCCAGAATGGTGTACAAGTTGACGAGGGAACCATTTTACTTAGGAGAATTACAACTGAAACTTTCTCTTCATTGGGAGTATTTCCCTTCATTTTGGTCCGTATTGACTTGATATTGTTTGACAATTTGTTGATAAAATCTTCCGTCTGTTCAATACTTTTCATTTACATAATAATATATTAAAACTGGTACATGTTTCGAGTGATGCTATTCACCCTTCCTCAGCCAGATACACTTGTCACAAGTATTATACAAAACACATTAACACAACATATACCGTAGTCCATTAGAATATAAGACCTCTCATCATTTAACTGTTGCAACCAATATTGTAAATTTAAATAACATAAAAATGACATGCCTATAATTAAAATTATATATACAGTTAAACACATTTAATTAATATAATTCACTAGCAGTAGTGCCCGGTTTCGCACGGTGCATTTATTTGTTTCATGGATGATAATGAATACTACTACAGAACTGATACTTAAATATTTTTTAAATATAACATTTTGTGGTGGTGGTGGTGGTTGTAGTGGGGGTGATAAGCAGTACAGAATAATGGACGTAACATTTAGGTCATTTTCCCGCAATGATAAAGAAAATAATGAATAGGGAAACGGCTATTTACTAACTACAGCACTGACACATGTAATTTACAAACAAATTTCTAAAAATGATTAGAAAGAGGAGTAAGTGAAATAAAAGTCACTGCCTAAGGCAGTCGCATAGCGCCGTAGGAAAATAATCAGAACACTTTGGAAAACTTCGGCTGTCCCGAGCTCCTGAGGTAGCAATAGTATCGTTTATCTCCACATAGCACTCAACGATAAGTTTTGGAATAAATTAATGTAATTTTGAAAGCACCAATGCTTATTGCAGCTGATAACCTCAATGTATTGCACCAACACCATTGCACTTATACAGAGGCATAACATGTTCATGTTGATAACTGTTTTAAGGGGCCTAAGAAATCTTTTTGCACTAATTCCTCCCCGTGTCTGCAATTTATAAGCAGCGCAAGATTTAACTTTTTTTTTTGTGGTCTGTTCGAAATTTCAAGCAGATAGTGTTACTCGTCGGGTTCCAAAGGGTAAGTATGTGAAATTTGGTTCAGATCGGTGAAACGGTGTAGATTTGTGTTAAATGGCCTAAATGCAGGGAATGGAGTGGTCTGTCCGAATTGTCATGCAAACAGTGTTACTCGCAGGGTTCCAAAGGATAAGTATACAAATTTTGGTTCAGATCGGCAAAACAGTGTAGATTTGTGCCTAAGGGCTTAAATGCAGGGAATGGAGTGGTCTATCCGAAATTTCATGCAGTGTTACTCGCAGGGTTCCAAAAGGTAAGTAAACAGATTTTGGTTCAGATCCGCAAAACAGTGTAGATTTGTGCCAAAGGGCTTAAATGCAAGGAATGGAGTCGTCTATCCGAAATTTCATGCAGGGTTCCAAAGGGAAAGTAAACAGATTTTGGTTCAGATCGGTGAAACGGTGTAGATTTGGGCCAAAGGGCATAAATTCAGGGAATGGAGTGGTCTGTCCAAAATTTCATGTAAACAGTGTTACTCGCAGGGTTCCAAAGGGTAAGTATACACATTTTGGTTCAGATCGGTGAAACTGTGTAGATTTGTGCGAAAGGGTATAAATGCAGGGAATGGGGTGGTCTGTCCAAAATTTAAAGTGGACAGTGATGCCCGCAGTGTTCCAAAGGGTATGTATACAAATTTTGATTCAGATCGGTGAAACAGTGTAGATTTGTGCCAAAGGGCCTAAATGCAGGGAATGGAGTGGTCTGTCCAAAATTTCATGCAGACAGTGTTACTCACAGGGTTCCAAAGGATAAGTATACAACATTTGGTTCAGATCGGTGAAACGGTGTAGATTTGTGTCAAAGGGCATAAATACAGGAAATGGATTGGTCTGTCCAAAATTTAAAGTGGACAGTCTTACCCGCAGTGTTCCAAAGGGTATGTATACAAATTTTGGTTCAGATCGGTGAAACTGTGTAGATTTGTGCCAAAGGGCCTAAATGCAGGGATTGGAGTGGTCTGTCCGAAATTTCATGCAGACAGTGTTACTCACAGGGTTCCAAAGGATAAGTATACCAATTTTGGTTCAGATCGGTGAAACGGTGTAGATTTGTGCCAAAGGGCATAGATGCATGGAATGGAGTGGTCTGTCCGAAATTTCATGTAGACAGTGTTACTCACAGGGTTCCAAAGAGTAAGTATACAAATTTTGGTTCATATCGGTGAAACTGTGTAGATTTGTGCGAAAGGGTATAAATGCAGGGAATGGAGTGGTCTGTCTGAAATTTAACATATGGTAGCCTATTCCTCTTGAATCTGGCTATCATATACAAAAATAATTTTTTGAATCCGACTGGTAGTTCCAGAGATTAGCGCGTTTAAACACACTAACTCTTCAGCTTTATTATATTAGTATGTAGATGTTAAAAACAACTTATACAGTTCATTGCATATGTCGCATCTGCGAAACTTCTTTGTCTTGTAATGAAGTTGACAACTTCGAACTGGTTTGATGGATTGTAAAAATTTTCTTTTGTCAACTCAGGCAGCTTGCCCCATCAAGAAAACAAAATATGGAGCAATACTACAAAAAGAAAATGTTTGTGTATGCGGCCATCACATGTAGGACAGGTTGAAGCGGGACTCGTCCAAAAACATTACATTTCGCCTGCCAGTGTCGGTGTGCACGTGCCCATTGTAGTCGGAGGCGTCGCTGGTTCACAGTCAATGGAAGCCGAAACAGTGGCATGCGTGCTACCAGTCCAGCCTTCAAACGCCGGCGCTGCACCGTCGACACAGACATGTCCACCCCCGTCGCGGTGCTCCAACGTTGAGCCAACACGGAGGACGATGCTGTTTTGTCCGATACGGCCATGCGGTCGTCTCGTGCTGTGGTCACATTGCATTGTCCTGTATCCTGTCGTCGCTGTGTACGGCCCTCCTCTCTCCACTGGATCCACATACACCTTACTGTTGACGCAGCGTGCCCTGTACGAGCCGCAATGACCCGGAACGACAGACCCGCCTCCCGGAGCCCAAGTATTCTGCCCCGTTCAACCACACTCACATGCTGATAGTCTACCCTGTGATGTCGGCGAGGCATCGTTGCACTTGCTTACATATTTCCTCTTGGTATGACGGCCCCACGCCGACAGAGCTGTGCGGAACACTGACCTGTCCGGTCCCACGACAGAGGGCACTGGTTCAATGTGCACGCCATCTCTCTGCGATTTCAATCACTTAGTATGGTACCGCAGGCCTACACGACCCCTGTTCTGGGAGTGCCTCCGACCATTTCTTCTGGGTGTTTCACTATCTACAAACAGTACTGTAGAAGGTCCCGTGGCTCATGATCGCAAGATTAACCGTCATGTAAAACTACAAGCTTCCTTTTCTAAATTCGCGAGATAATTTCTTCGAAACAAATGATTTTTCCGACAAGAAATAGAAATATCAAAAGTGAATATGAAACTTCGCTACCAGCGAGCCACCTGTATTTGCCATCCTTGTTCTATAGTCTCAATTTTGAAATATTCATGCACCAAAGAGCACACAATTATTTAATTAGTTATTATCAATCACAATTTACCTTATATTATAAAAATATCCACTTTACAATACAATTTTTTTTATCAACTCCAAACTGCGGATGATGAACATGATTTGTAAAAATTATTAAACAAGCAACTTTCGTTTTTTTGTCTCTACATGGACAACTAACTCACGATTCTTATACTAGACGCTTGTACAATGGGGTCCATTGTTCGGAAATGATTTCAATGATGACGAGTCCATGACTTGAGTTTTTACATAGTTTTTTAAATTCTTTAAGCATTTTATGTCCATTTGTTTTAATTACCATGACGATGTGAAAATCTTAAAAAAAAAAAAAAATATTGAGAGGTCACACTGATCAACCATAGACTGTTTTATGAGAATTTTATTAGTGCTATTGACTGAAGAAGGCTCAAAATGAGCCGAAACATGTATCAAAGTTTATAAGGACATTGTGTGATAAGAAAATTTGTATTGTAAAGTGGATATTTTTATAATATATCATAATCAATATGGGAAAATTCAGAATTATGAATAAAGTCATACATATTCACAATTTACCTTGGTGGATCACTTGTAGCGAAGTTCAATTCTTCTCTTTCTCTTAGCAAATTCATCAATTACACAGTCTACAAGATAATATGGCGTACGGCAATTTATTCAACGCACTATACACTCAAGCACAATAATATCTAGATATACTGTACTAAAATGTGCTCATTGCACTAAAATACTTGCAGTAGAAACATCCGTTGTCAGTTAACCGGACGCAGCTGGATTGTAACAAACGCAACTAACAAATGTCGGGTCTGGTGGTCATAACTTTCTCTAAGGGTGAACAAACCGTGATTGATAGTGGGGTCTGAAGAGATGTGCCAGCAGGGATTACTGCTGGTGTTCTAATCTCACAAGGGTAAGCCATTCGAATCGAAGCAGAACCTGCTACCAACTTTGCCTTGTCTTGACAGAAGTGTGGCTATGGAACTACACATCCCCTGTCTTAGCCAATCAAGGAGGGCCTGACATTCTTGGTGTACTGCTTCATCGGGCATAGCAGTGTCCGTGCCAGAAGGCTCCTGGAAGTACCAGGCCGTTGTCATAGCAACCGGCCACGCACTTTCCTCTTCTCTACAAAGTAGTGGTGGCCGATCGAGAAGAGAAGCTGGGGGAGAGGACGAGAAACTTAATTCAAAGCGGTGATTTTGCTGTTGCTCGCGTGCTAGAAAGTACGAGTAATAATATAAACAATATTTTTATGAGGATGTGCTAGGTAAGCAGTGCTTACCCCGTGGTATTGAAGGACACGCCACTGCGCCGGCTTTACTTCCCCTCCGAAGGAAGGCATAGTGAGGGATTTTTAACACTCTTAAAAGATCCGACGACTACGGCCTGGTTTGAACCCGCGATCTTGGGCATAGAAGCTCAGCATGATACCAACTACGCCACCGAAGCCACCAATAAATTAATTTACTACAAAATGATTGCTTCTCCCTCTAGGCTTCCTTTGACACAGGATCGTTGTTAGACTGCAACCCTCTGCTCTTGTAAGTGCGGTATTAATCGACTTCTATGGCATGGCACCAGATCTGGTAACAAAGTTATGGTGTCGCAGAACCAAAACATAGAATCATGGATATGTTCTTATTCATATCGCTGCCGCTTCAACGAGTGAGAACTAAGTGCACTTGCACTTGTTGTCTTAGTTGCTAGGTGTTGGGAAATTTGCTGTAGCAATGTGCTTCAATGAGTAGGAACTAAGTGCGCTTGACTTGTTGCCTTAGTTACTAGGTGTTGGGAAATTTGCCGGTGCAATGTGCTTCAATGAGGAGGAACCAAAGGCAATTGCACTAAAATGTATCCATGTTAAAATCTAAGAAATCGGGAATAACAACTTTCTTTCTTTCTAAACCAGAAAGAATTTTACTAAGAGACTGCATGACCGCATTGTTGCAGCCCCTAAACTGAGGAACCAAACAATTTTTGCTAATTAAGCACTTTCATTCGTCTTGAACATACACTTATTCACCTTGCCCTACCCTATCTAAAAATTCTGTGCTCCATCACTGGTTAATATAAAGGGAATTTGTCAGAACCTTTAACATCACCATCCAAACCGAATTTATCTTCATATTAAGCTTTGCCATGCTGGTGTTCAAACATTCTTCACTGTGTTGTTTTTTATTAAACTCATTTTTAATGTATTTCAACCTCATTTTATTTTTCATTACAATTTTCTCTGTTAAAAATATGTTGGGAAATTACACAGCTATATTCTGTTGGAAGTCTATGTTTTTTATTACCAGCAAAAGGACAGGAGATTTTAACTTTAAGGAAAAAATCAGGAGAATTTTTCTTTTCATAACTTGTCTTCTTGAACTGGTCTTTAGTTTGGTTATTGCCTCCTGACTGAAGCCTTTCCACAAGAAAAGGAATGGGTGCAAATTCACCTCGACAGCGTAACTCGGTTGTTATTGTTACTGAGGACTGCTTCCTTCCTTCCATGTCTCCCATTGTCTTTATGTACCCTTGTTTACTGAAATGCCCATAAAAATAGGATGTCTCTTGACAGTGATGAAGACCCATGTATATTGCAGAAAATTTCTTTCTGTTGCCGTCTGATTTTAAACAAGTTTCGTGAAAAACTCTCTCTTCAGCAGAGGAATACTCATTTCTATGGTTTCCCAAACGTTGAAAGCATTCGTATAGACTTCTTTGCTCTTGTATTGAAAGAGTAATATTTTTCTTATACTTTGTTTGAGGGCTGCTAGAAAAACCAGCAAAAAAAGAATCTGTAATGATGTATGTTCCTTGAAAGTAAAACCATCCATCATAATCCAAGAGCACTGTAATTGTCTTCGTACAATCCATGCAACATTCTAGAATATCTATTAATTTTATTCCATAAAGGGCATTTGGCCAGTAGTAATTCAAAGGCAAAATCACTTTTCTACTCAGGTTAAGAAGCCTATATTCTATAGAATTATGGAAATAATCAACCCAAGTTTCAATTAAAAAGTCTATATCCTCTAAAGCTTTAATTATATCAAAGTTCGTAATTTTTCCTCTGATTTTATTTAACACTGCATATATCACATCTATGATCTTACCCCCATAAAAGGATATCCTACGAATTAAGGGAGAATCTGATTTTATGTAACGGTAAAGAGTAGAATGCAGGAAGAATACATAATATTGGAGCCTTCTTAAAACCCATTCACTATTTACAAGAAACTGATACTTTTGAAGCATTAATTCTTTGTAGGTCTGTTGTTCCATTTGTACATCCAGATTTCTCTTATTTTGTTCCATTTCTGGCATTGCAGCTTCTTTCATAGTTTTGACAAGGAGCTCTTCAATAACACTGTTCATTTTCAAGAAATGTAAGTTGAGTAAATCATTTCCAAGGTCTCGGAATCTTACTGCTCTTAAATTAGCCACTTGGTGGAAAGAGAGATATTTAAAGATCTGTTCAATTATTTCTGCAGGAAGATTTAAAATATGCTCTTGATTATTTTTATTTTCCCTTGCATCAGGATTGGAGTTATTCAGTAAAGCTTTCAGATTTTCAAGCTGCAATATATTCTCAGTACCGGTATTTTTAAGCATTTTAGATGAAACGAAGTCGCCTTCTTGTGTGATAAATTCATACCCTTTAGATTGATCCTTGAGAACTTTATCTCCTTCAATGTACATAACATTTACACTATATTGAAATGCCATCACATGCAGATTTTCACCAGAATTTGGAAAAGAAAAATTGGTAAATTCTGCTTTACTGCTTACGCATGACAAGAAATACTGGCAGAAATGTGACGAAAATTCATTAACATTCCATAGTTTAACTTATGAGTGAAGTACATTGGCATAACCATGGAAATATTATGTCAACAATTGACAGAAATGCATTATAAACAGCAGACAAGGAAAATTAACAATGTGACGGCAATTGGTGCAAACGGGTGACGGATATAGGAAAAATCCAAATACATCGTGCCAAACTGCAGTTTGCACCCATTCCTTTTCTTGTGGAAAGGCTTCAGTCAGGAGGCAATAACCAAACTAAAGACCAGTTCAAGAAGACAAGTTATGAAAAGAAAAATTCTCCTGATTTTTTCCTTAAAGTTAAAATCTCCTGTCCTTTTGCTGGTAATAAAAAACATAGACTTCCTCTTGTGAGGGTCTGGGCACGGACACCAAGAGCCCACTGATGAGCCTATCTCGGTGTTCTCATCCGAATTCCCTTGCTGATATATTGTCTTGTCACCCCTGTTCGCCAGCACTTTGTTACCTTTCGGATTGAGAAAGAAAACCGTCTCGTCAGCATTGAACAGTCACCGAGGGTCTAACAAAATAGACTGGAAGTCGTTTTCCACTCAATAGCTGTAGACTTCTGAAACCCAGGTTTTATTTTGATGTTCTGTAATTGCAGCACGGCTTACTATCAAATTTTGAGGGGTTCGTAAAAGATAGACCTGGATTTCTTTTTAGGAAAGATTCACGCCATTTCCTTCCTGGCCGCCATCTTTGAAAGGAAAGTCCCTCTTCAATTCTTGTGTGAGGCACTGGACGCTATTTTGCAAATCGTCCTTTGTTACCGGGACCCCGCTTTTCGTAGTGAGATTACCCATTGAACTAGCATAGCCTCATCTTCCTTTGTTAAAATGGAACTTAGCCCCATTTTCTTCTCTCTAGGAGATTTTCCTTTAATTTTGTCCGAGAGGGTGTTTCTCGGAACACCATTCCTCTCCGCGGCCTTTTTAATACTCATGCCGTCCTCCACAACGGCCCTAATAGCAGCTTCCATTTGCTCAATATCATAATTCAGAACTGTGCGTTTCGGCATATTGCCTGGGGCAGATGACCTTGTAGTTCCGCCCCTTAAAACAACAATAACTAACTAACATATTGCCTGAAAGCAAAGATTTAGTCTTAGAATAATATAATATTTTTCATCTCAATAAAAAATTAAAAAATCCTCTGTAGCACATCTAGCCAAAAAACCCTAGGCCTACTTAGGTGCGGCCGTCAAGAAGAGACATCTACGTAATAATAACAATACCCTGTAAATGTTTATTGGTTGCGAAACGTTAACACAAACATTAACATTATCGTGCACTAGTGTTCGTCACGAATGTGCTCTAAAGTTCGTCAGCTATGACGACTACTGGACACGATGATCAAATGATAATTTAATTATTACAGGGTGCTTTAGAGCTACATTATAAGTATATTGCCACTGTTAGTTAGGTCTTACAAGGAGAAATTACAATGTGCCAGTTTTCGTCACAAATGACGAGCATTGGCAAAATGCGTTTTTTTAAATCCAGTGTTCGTCACCGGCATTTCTAACAAAACTAGGCACGTGAGCACGAAATAACAAATCACATATGTTACAGAAACAATTACCAACTATATCACGCACTTGTAACATTTAAAAATGTCGGAACATAACACACATGCACATAATTAACTCGCGTGCGTGCTTAGCACATGCGAGAAGCAAATGGTGCGTCAAGACAGCTCAGCTAACAGGAGATGTTTGATGCTGGGAATCACCTATTACATCGCACGCATAGTTTCGCAAATTTGCTCCTTATCGCCAAGGAAGGTATGACGCATCTCGTAAGACTTCGTGCGTTGAGAAAGACCCGTTGACATGCTTATTTTTTGTACTTATATATGAGAGTGACGACGACTGGATCAGTGACGAAAACCGATACAGTTACCTCAGGGGCGGTTGCTGGGTCGTGGATTAACTCTAGTCTAGAACTAAAAGTCTTTTAAAACCTGGACTTTTTGCTTGCTGGGTGAAAGTTTCTATTAACTCCACACTAATTTTAGTTCGCGAGTCTTGCTGGGTCGAAAACTGGACTAAAATCTCTTAGTTCAGGATTATAACAACGCTTCATATGGACCCGCGAACGAGCAGGATTAATTTAAGTCCGCAACTAATTGGAAACGGCAGCTTACACGTATCAGTGCATAATCTGTGAAGTGGAAAGTGAAAGTGAAGTGAAAATGGATTATTTGGATTATGTGGGCTATGTACATGCTCAAGGACCTAGATTTCAACAACAAATAGATAGTAATCCATTTGTTTATTTGTGGGAACACTAGTTTATTGACCGATATCGTTTTTCAAAGGAAAATGCCAATTACCTTATTCGAAATCTTACTCCCATTTTAGACAGAAATACCACAAGGGGCTGCCCAACTCCTATTAGGAAAAAGGTGCTTGTAGCATTATGATTTTTTGCAAGCAGTACATTGCATTGTAAAACTGGTGATCTTCTAGAAGTTTCTGAATCATCAGCTTGTCGGTACGTTCACCAAGTAGCCACGGCAATTTGTAGACGACTGACAGCAGAATACATACAGTTCCCTACCAATGAATATGCAATTACTATAAAACAAAATTTTTATAGAAGATACGCTTTTCCAGGTGTGTTGAGTTGCATAGATGGAACACATATCCCAATCGTTTGTCCCTCAACCGATGACAAAGAGGAATATCGACATCGAAAAGGCTACTTTTCTTTAAACGTGCTTGCTGCTACAGGCGCGGAAAACGAATTTACATGCATCGTTGCCAGATGGAAGGGAAGCACACATGATTCTAGAATATTTCAAAACTCTTCACTGTATGCAAGATTCGAACGAAATGAATTCAAAGGTATCTTAATTGGAGACAGCGGCTACCGAAGCAATTCATTTCTAATGACACCATTTACAAACCCTGTGGCGCCTCCTCAGATGCGGTACCAGAGTGCTCTAAAACACACAAGATCAAGCGTAGAAAGGGTTTTTGGGCTATGGAAAACCGGTTTACATGCATCAATACACAAAATACTCCCCGATTTTCTCCTGCTCGTTGCTGTATTATCATTGTGGCATGTGCAATTCTTCATAATTATGGACTAAGGAAAGGACAGTGGAGATGTGGTGCCATCAGTGAGCAGTTGGAGCATCAGGAAGATGATGAACAAGATGAGGGGGAAGCTGAACCAGGGCAAGGAGCAAATGATAATGAATATAATGTGGAGGAAGATGTTAGGACACGGGATGACTTCGTGCGAAGGCACTTTACGTGAAACTGACTCATTGTTATGTTCAAAATGAAAAATAGTGAACCAATTTAGGACGGTGACAATTGTTTACTTTTTTATTTATTAATAAGGATTACATTCTGTTAGATCTCTGTGTTAGAATTGTCCATCATTGTTGACTGACACAATAGCTCAACAAGTACACCATCAGATGTTCCAACCCTAGTGTCATCTGCATGAACTTGTTGTTGCATTGTTAGCGCTTATTGTTTCATCCTTTTCTCCTTCCAATAAGTTAGTTCTTCAGCCAGTTCATGTCATGTTCTTCCGGCATGTTTTTCATTCTGGCTGTATGGTACTCTTCGGCATAGCTGACAATTCGTTTCGTTGTTTTCTTTGTAGGCAGCTTCCCAGAGCTGACTTTCCGATTTTCATTTCCATAAGGTGTCGGACATATTTGGTCTATATCGGCATTGTCCTCAGTAATACTATGATTAGAATTATCCAGTGCATCTGTACCATTGCCTGAAATAAAGAACGAAATAACAGGTTTGTTTTCAATCAAGTATTTGTTTCTTTTCCATAAAGTTTTCATTCCACCCACCAGCATAGAAGTAAAGTGAAAACTGGTGCAAAAACCAAGAAAAGATGTGGTGTAGGCTACAACTGTACCATGCGACCACTGGACTGTTAAATGGGGAACGTAAAGGGGTTAAAGTAGTCCGTGTGTTGTCAACAAACGGACTGAGAGTTATTATAATTTAGCACAGGCTAATAAATAAATATAATACTGTATTATAATACTAATTCAATAATATTCGTTACCTATGTCGTCATCATCAGGAATATCCTCCAAGGGCTGTTGGTCCGCTAACACATCATCAAACATCTTATCATATTCGGTATCCCCTCGTGGACTGGGAGAGGGTCCACCACCGGTTATAAATTTCTTCCTGCGCTCTTCGGCAAGCTGGGACTTTCTTTCTCTTTTTATCCGTTTCCAAGCGTTCCGCAGCTGTTCCTCAGTACGTTTTGAATTCTGGGAATCGGAGTTGAACTCGGCACAGACATTTACCCGCGCTTTTTTCTTGATAACTTCGTTCGCTCTGTCATGTAATTTGCTTTCAACCTGCGGATATTTTGACACTAGTCACGTTAAGCACTCTATTTCACATTTTACGAATTTACTGCCGCGGTTTCGTTTCAAATCATCCGTCATTTTTCACTGGGAAGATCTCTACCACACAATCAATTAATAGAATAAACAAAAACTATGTTATCTCCACAGAAAACAGATCACCGTTTGTCAACTTTTTCTTTAAATACTGTGTACTGCCAACATTTAAACAGTCAAATTCTCTGTTTTCCCGCACCAGTTCGGAACTAAAAGAGTGTGGTTTTAAAACTAGTCCTGAACTAAAATTAGTCCGTACTAAATTAAGTCCAGAACTATCGACTGACCTAGCAATGCAATTTTAACTCCAGGTTTAAATTTAGTCCGGACTAGCTTAGTCCTAGACTTGTAAAACCTCGACCCAGCAACTCATCCTTAATGTTTTGAAAATAGTGATGGTCATTTAAATAGTGATGGTCATTTAAAAGAAGGGTAAGACAAAATGGTTGCCCCATATTGTATTGTATCTGGACATCATCAGTAGAATTCAGTTCATAGTTCTGATCAATTTCTCCTACCCACTTTTCGAAGCCGCATTTTGGGCGAAGTTGTTAAACATGCCCTAGATTTGCTTGAAACCTTTCCATATGTCCAGAGAATAATTAAAATAATGCTCAGAAGAATTTATTTGTGCAGAATAAAGATTATATTTGTTTACTTGTTGGAAGGAATCCACAGTTAAGTAATAAGTGGAATAGTTGAATATATTGTGCAAAAATCTGAGATTTTATTTATTTCAATCTGCAAAAATTAAATTATTATGAAATTTAGATATTGCTGGAACACTAATAAATTTAAATTTTATGAAAACTGGACAAATACAATAAATTAATAATTAAAGAATCAAGGAAAATTAAGAATTAAATAATAAATTGTTATAAATTAAATATATGATTTATGTGAAAGAAAAACAAAAAGACTGGAGGAAGTGGATAGTAGGCAGAAATGTACAGAAAAGGCAAAAGTATCAAGAAGCAAAGAAACAATGCCACAGGATTGTACAGGAAGAGAAAAAGAAGTGCTGGGATGATTTTACAGAAAGTCTGCAGGAAGATGTTAAAGGAAGTAAGAAGATGTTATATGGATTGGTTAGAAACAAAGTAAAAAGCAGAGAAGATACAAAATTTGTAAAGACAGAGACAGGACAGATTTTGACACAAAGAGAAGACATACTCCAGCGATTTTGATAAATTTTGATAAATTACTGAACATCAAATTCAAAGAATTAGTGGAAGTTGAAGAAGGCAAAGAAATGACTGAAGAAACCCAAGATGATGATATAACAATGTTAGAAATAGAAAGAGCCATAAAGAAGATGAAGAGTGGTAAAGCAACAGGAGTGGATGAGGTAGCTGTGGAGATGATAGATAGTTTTATTAATTCCATTTGATCAAATACAGTACATGTATACAATACATTTTTGATATAGGACACGTCAGAATTTACATCTATAAAATAAAAGTACTAATAGGTATATACAGTAATACTAATACTATAACTATTTATAACTTATTATAATAACAGATCTTAAGATATACAATCTTATTGGACAACTATTTACACCTTATTCTATTATCATAATATGAAAACTTAATTCTATAAATACAACAACTTACAGCTAGGTATTACAATTAAAATAGAAAAGTAAAATATAATTATAGATTTCATTGTTTCTATGCACTAAGATATTCAACTACAGAGTAAAAACAATGACACTGCAGATAAGTTTTCAACATTCTATCAAAGGTTTTTATTTTTGGGGCAAGTTTTATATACTGGGGTAGTTTATTGTATAATTTAACTCCTGCGTGATAAGTTCCTTTTTGATATATGCTTGTGTGTGTGGGTGAAATATGAATGTTTTGATTTTGTCTTGTGTTATGCCTATGAACATCATTGTTTGTTTTAAGAAAAACATCCTTATTCATTAAATTCTTTTTACAAAACATAATACTTTCAAAGATATATTTACAGGGCAGAGGGAGAATGTTTAAATCTTTAAACAGAGGTCTACATGATTCTCTAGTGTTTACATTTGCCATAATTCCAATCGCCCTCTTTTGTATCCTAAACGTGCTTAGTACATCTGGCGACATACCCCAAAATATGACCCCATATTTTAAGTATGAATGGAAATAAGCAAAATAAGTATTTCTTAATGTGTGCATGCTAGTGCAGGTTTTCAAAATACGTAACGCAAAACACATCGAGTTCAGTTTAGTATTCAGATATTGTATATGTTTATGATAAAAGCAGCAGGACCAGTAGGGATGCAGTGGTTGTACAGACTATTTCGAGTGATATGGAAGAACAAGGAAGTACCTGAAGACTGGGGTAAAGGGCTAATAATTCCAGTATTCAAGAAAGGAGATACGAAAGAATGTAACAACTACAGAGGAATCACCCTCATCCCGCATGTAGCAAAGATATTTGAAAGGATACTTGAGGGTAGACTGAGGATGAAAGTGGAAAAGGAAATGGAGGAAGAACAACATGGATTTAGAAAAGACAGATCAACTTTTGATCTAATTTTTACCATAAGAAACATGATGGAGAAAAGGTGGGAATTCAGGAAGGATTTAGTGATGACATTTATAGACATTGAGAAGGCATATTACAGTGTACCAAGACAACTGGTTTGGGATGCATTGATAAAGAAGAAAGTAGACAGAGCAGAAATGGAAATGATAAAAGCTATGTATAGGAAGTGTATAAGTAGTGTGAAGACCAGGGTTGGACAAACAAACTGGTTTAATGTAGAAACAGGACTCCGTCAAGGGAGTGTATTGTCCCCTATACTTTTCATCACTGTCATGGGTGAAATCCATAAGCGAGTGAAACAGAAAATGGGAAGTAAAGAGACTAAGGCCTTACTCTTTGCTGATGACATAGTAATATGGGGAGAAGATGAAACAGAAGTACAGGAACAAGTCGATGTATGGAACCAGGAGATAGAAGAGTATGGAATGAAAATAAGTGTGGAGAAGAGTAAGACAGTAGTGATGACAAGAAATAAGAGAGATGGTAGGGGGGAATATTGAAGTAAATGGGAAAACATTAGAAGTTGTGAAAAGTTTTAAATATTTAGGGAGTATAATCACAGAAGATGGAAAGATAAGTGAGGAAATTGGTAAGAGAATCCAGCAAGCAAATGGGTTTTACCAGTGTGTGAGAGGTATGGTGTGGAATCAGGATGTTCCAGAGAAATGTAAGAAAGTCATGTACTCAACATATTACACACCTATATTGACATATGCAGCAGGCACATGGACAACAACAAAACGGGATGAAAGCAGAGTCCAGGCAGCCGAGATGAAGTTTCTTAGAGAATAATTGGAAAGACATGAAGAGGCAAAATCAGAAACACAGAAATTAGGGAAAGAACTGGATTCCCAAAGCTACAAGACAAGATAGAGATCAGTAAGCTGAAATGGTATGGACACATGATGCGAATGGGTGAAGACAGAGTCCCAAAGCGAGTATTTACAGAGAAAGTAACAGGAAAGAGGCAACGGGGAAGGCCTAGGAAGAGGTGGATGGATACAGTGAGGGAGTGCATAAAGAGAGGGGTAAAAGTAGAAGATATACTAGAAGAAGGACGAAAGTGGTGGAGAGACAGAAAATTGTGGAGGTCCTTGATTCACACCCCGACCCAGAACACTAGAAACGGGAAATGAAGAAGAAGAAGATTTATGTGGGTCAGTTAATAACCACATTATTATGAAATTATAATAATAATAATTGGTTGAGTGAAACAATTAAACAAATATTATGTGAATGAATTAATTAAACATTTTCTGACAATTTAATTAAAATAATTTCGGAGTGAATTATATACGGTACGGTAAAGTTAAGTAACTCCGTGATACTATGCTTTTTTTTATTACTATTTCTCGAATTTCAGATTTCAGTTATTTCGATTCATTTCATGTTAAAGAGGAATATCCTACCGAACATTTCTGGCATTTATCTTACAAATATTCATAAGTTATTTCAAGGTATTAACTAACAAAATCCGTTAGTAGAAGTAGGTAACATCATGATATTCAAGTTACTCCGTGATAGTGATTCAAGTTACTCCGTGATAGCATGGTGTTCACCATTCAGTGTACATTTTAATCGTGAAAACTAATGATTGATCTAATAAAAGTGTTCAAATCGTATGTAGACTATAAGTTTTTATTACCCCATATTGCCCATATTGAAACATTTCACTACAAAGGATTTTTTTTTATAGAAAAAGAAAACATTCTATTAAAAATATCCCATTAAACATATTTTAAGACTTCTTAGTCACTATCAGATTCCTCACACCTATCACACATAAAATAGACATTATAGGTACCAGACATAACAAAACTGATAATCAATCCATTCGGCTCCATTCTTCCTCTTGGTGCCATCCACCAGGGGAGCCACCTCACGCACCACAACCATCATCGTCATTGTTCTGGGGTCTAGAATTAGGCCTAGACCGAACTATTGTGTCTATCTCGATACACTATCTTCACTTCAAATTCAGGTGACACAACGAATGGATTTCCAATTTTTGCAAGGGTTGCACTTCCTGGATCGGCTGAATATTTTGTACAATAATCCTTTAGTGGGTTATTAAAACATCTACTGGCCTTGTATACTGACAATCCTTCTTCCTTCATCGACCTCAATGCTTCTTTAAGTGTTTCAGCTGTGTAGGAGCGAGCCTCTTTATTCCGTTTTGGCACCATTTCAGCATCCAACCTAAGAAAAACGTACTTATTGCTAAGCTTACACACCTTGCATGCGTAACACTGCATGCATGTAAGTTTTGTATGCGAATGGTCTGCATCTTACCTCTGACTGGTGTTAAAATGAAACTTATACAGTGAAACAGTAGTTTATAAGAAGTTAAAATCTTCACCACAGATTTCACTGGATTTGGATCACTTCTTGAAATGTCAACTCTCTGTAATATATTTTTTAAACCTCATTGAGTTGGTCAAAGGTTGAACGCAAAGGCTTTCTGGATTCCTGGTTTCTACTGCAATCTGTTGGTAAAAAGTTAGAATTTTCGGAATTGAACCTACTTAGTGATAGAAGAAATACGCTTTATCACGGTGTTACTTGATATCACGGAGTAACTTGACTCTACCCTATTTAAAATATTTGAGTCTGAATTTGGTGATAAGAGTTATTGCACAGGAATGCAATCTTTGTTTAGAAATATTAATATTTGAAATTCATGTTCTTCAAATAGGCTATTGACATTGAAAACCTACAAGTTGAAAATTGAATTAAATTTGCAATACCAAGTGAAACAATTAATAACAATTGACGGGTGTGTGTGTAGGGTGCGTTATGTCACAATTCATTAGTTATGAGAAAATCAAGTTTTAAAGTTCAATTCGAAACCCAAAATAGAGTTGTAGAATATAAGCAATTTGAATTATTTCTTCAGGAGCCTAATACTGTTCACAACAATGGGGTAACTCGTCATAATGAATTCCATGTAAATTCACATAGCTACAGAGACAAACAAGAAGCCTCCGTGGCTTAGGCGGCAGCACGCCGGCCTCTCACCGCTGGGTCCGTGGTTCAAATCCCGGTCCATGTGAGATCTGTGCTGGACAAAACGGAGGCAGACAGGTTTTTCTCCGGGTACTCCGGTTTTCCCTGTCAAAATTTCATTCCAGCAACATTCTCCACTATCATTTCATTTCATCTGTCATTCATTTAATCATTGCCCCAGAGGAGTGCGTCAGGCCTCGGCAGCCGGCACAGTTAATATCCTCGCCGCTAGATGGGGGCTTCATTCATTCCATTCCTGACCCGGTCGGAGACTGGAAGCAGGCTGTGGATTTTCATTTTCACAGAGCCAAACAACACGAGGTGTCTCATAAATTATGACTTAACTGTAAAAGGATATGAGGGAACCAGAGTTAAGCATAGCAAACTGATATAGAGAGTTTAATAACAACGAACTGATTACATGTGATGGCAATAGCGAAACTGAACATGTGCGAACATGGTGCGCAGGGTTTACACAACTGAAGCATAAAGGGCAGGTGGCAGCACCTTACATATATAGAACCGCATACTTGTAAAATTAGAATCATCATCATCATCATCTTGCACAGTTTCCAGCCACTGGCCGGGTCTGTTTGGAACACAGGACTCTCCAACGTCTTCTGTCTTCCCACCATCTCTCAGCCACCACCTTTGTCCAGTCTTCTCCTCTCTTCTTCATGCTTTCTTCCACCCCAGCCACCTGTCTCTTGGTCTCCCTCTCGGTCTCTTTCCTTCCCACTTCGTCTCGTGTATCCTCCTGGGTATCCTCTTCTCCTCCATTCGTTTTACATGTCCATACCATATAAGTCTAGATTTCTCTATACCATCCTGTAATGGTTCCTCCTTCATTAATTCTCTGGTCCTCTCATTTCTTATTCTGTCCATCTTTGTAGCTCCAATACTGCTTCTCAAGAACCTCATCTCACTGGCCTGTATTTTGCTCCTCTCCCTTCCTTTCATAACCCAGGTCTCCGAGGCGTACATCAGGATAGGGACATAGTACTTCCGATATATGATCTTTTCGCTATTCTGAGGGACATCCTTGCTCCATAACATGCT
Organism: Meconema thalassinum; assembly: GCA_946902985.2. Taxonomy (NCBI): domain Eukaryota; kingdom Metazoa; phylum Arthropoda; class Insecta; order Orthoptera; family Tettigoniidae; genus Meconema; species Meconema thalassinum. The sequence goes on from OX336390.1 coordinate 350,334,995, forward strand.
TCTCACACTCCTCCGGAATGCTTCAGCCTGTCTCCCCCGCTCATTTATTTCTCTATCGTTTCTTCCATTATCTTGTATCAGGCTTCCCAGATACTTGAAATTCTCCACTTTCTTCAGCTGTTCCCCACCAATTGTTATTCCCTTTGTGGTTCTTTCCTTCTTCCTTGTTGTGATCACCATCTCACTCTTATTTATGCTAAATTTCATCCCATATCCTTGTATTATTCCTTCCCACACATCCAACTGTTCCTGTACCTCCTCCTTCTTTTTTTCTCAAATCATCAAATCATCTGCAAACACCATTGCTTTCATCTTTCCTTCCCCAATTACTTGTGCCACTCGGGTCATTATGTCATCCATCACCACAATGAAAAGTAACGGTGACAGTGCACTTCCTTGTTTCAGGCCGTTTCTCTGTTCCAACCAGTCCGATCTCTCTCCTCCCACTTTCACACAGCTCACGCTTCCCTTGTACATCTCCTTTATCCTCCTTATAGTCCATTTTTCTACTCCTCTATCCTCCAGGGACTTCCATACTTTGTTTCTGCATACACTCTCATATGCTTTCTGAATATCCAGGAAGGCCATCAGTAGATCTGTTCCATGCTCATAGTGCTGTTCTTGTAACTGCCTTACAGCAAAAATCAAATCCACTGTGGACCTTCCTGCTCTGAAGCCATGTTGTTCTGAAACGTTAATTAGTGCCCCATGTTGGTAGCGACAATTGTAATGGTTATTAGTGCCCCATGTTGGTAGCGACAAATGTAATGGTCTTTAGTTGCCCACACGTTGAGCGACAAATGTAATGGTTTACCTTTGCCTAAGCTATGTTGTTTTAATGGGCGCCAAGACCTCAATGCAATGTTGAAATCTAAATTTGTATTTAACAACGTCTAGCTCTGGCAGAACACATTCAAGACTCTATTCACTCAGATCGTGGTATGATTTGATCATTAACCCAACAAACAATTGTATCAGGAGAAGGAATTGGTCTATATCCAATGCTACCTACTGAAAGCAAAGATTGCATTGTAAAGGAAATGAATTTATTATATAAAACAAGTATAGCAAAATTAATAATAATGATAAGTTTAAAATTTAAATTGGAGCGTTGTGATTTGAATATTACCGATAGAAAATTACGTGAAAACGGAGTCTGATAAATTGATTTTACTCTTATTTCCAAGCTATGAAGTTACTGAAATATGAAATATAAAACAAAGAAAATGAGAGATTGCGTATTTCTGCGTCATGTGCGCTTACCATTGGAAATTGCCAAAGCATCTCCCTCGTTCTTGATGATGCTGTGTGCTTCCCACAGTCTCCTGGACGTCGTCATCTCCGTCGAAATTTGATGATATCCTGGTAGATTATATAATTCTATGGTCCGTACCTCGGACCCAAACTCGCGTAAAACCGCACTGGTTACGTTTTACAAAAGTTCGTCGCTAACTCCACTGAACATCGGAGCGACACGCACTTGCGACCGTACACCGCAAGTTCTACACAGATAGTTGCTAACTCCACCGAACATCGGAGCCACTCGCACGCGCATCCATACTCGTCAAGTACTATACAGATTGTCCGCGTTTCACGGCGCGTCGAACGATATATCCACACGTTGGCTCCCCCACCATGGTACCGACATCTGGCTTACGTCGTCCTCACTGATTGGCTGCACCCTACGCGCTAGATCCCCACTCCTTCCTCATTACACTCCGCGGGAGGGAGAAGTCGATTTCCGTTTCAACAATTCGCCTCTTCTAGACCTTGCGACCCAGGATTGCGTCACGCTTCTCGACAGGAATCAGCTTGTATTTGAAATCCCAGTGAGTCACGTCTCTCGATATACCCTAACTGACGAAAACTCCGTAAAATTCCGTAATCAGATAATTATCTATGATATCGTCGTTCGTAATAATTTGCTTGATAGCGTTTTCTAAGACATAGAAAACCTATCTGAATGCTAATAATTTTTATAAAATGCTCCGAAAATATCTAAATAATAATTATAATAAATTAATAATAATAATAATAAATTAACATGAAAAATTATCTTGGCTGAACAATTTGCCGCGTAAATAAATATAGAATGGCTTCCTACTGACTTATGCCAGTTGCATAAAACCCCTCGAAAAACACGTTACATATTCGCCTCGGATCATCGGATGATTTACCGTGACGACGGTCCATTATCCGATTATTCCAGACACGTTAATAAACCCCATCCAAAATACATATTACATAAATGAGATCACCCTAAATTACAGATATATACACTCATAATTTTTCTTCACGCACTTTGCGTCAAAGTTAGTTGTCACTATGGATTGCACTTTGCAACCAGTCCAATGTTTCTCATATAAAATAGTATTCCACGGGTATTTCCGCCTCTCAAATTCCTCTATGTTGGAGAAATAGACATAATTAATGTGTGAGCACTATGTATTTATGATGTCATATCACACGCATTGAAGGTGTTCTGATATATTTATATCACCATAGAACTTCCTAATTTCACTGGAGGTCCCTTCCTTATGGTGACATTTAATTCCACTTATCACTGAGCACACGATCACACTATTGTGGCAGCGCCTCGTGACCATAATACTTAATCTATCTTTGAAGTAGATTAAATTAATATTGACTTCTGAAAAAAAAACAGTAAATGCGCATTACATATAACACCAAATATTTCTGTGCCGTAATCGCCCTGTCTTGTTAAGTTCCCGTTAACCATATTCTACTTAATACTAGTTCTCAACACAGACCATTTCTCCTCACACAAATAATACCATTGTACAAATTATCTTAAATTACACACTTACCAATCTTACATGGCGAGGCCGTAAACAGAAATCACGTGTGCTGATATGTATGAGTTTCATGAAGGACTGTCTCGCATTCTGATGGCCCATCTTTTATCTCGTGGACGCCTTAAGCTAACAAGCCCTATTCAAGCGCTCCCCCATCTCTTGGAGATAAATGGGAACCCATCAGCGCTGCCAAAATGGCCTTGGTGCATCGAGACAATTTAGTGCTCAACAGCATCCGACAATCCCGTCATATTTCCCTGTACCTTAAAAACTCTCATTTACTTACATACTACCCCCCTGTGTGACTTCTGATACGCCTGCCTGGAAGACCATCTCCTCCCACGCACCAAATACCACACTTACTCATTTGATAGGCTGGCTCGCCAGCTAAACACACTCACTTTATGACACATATTTTCGTAGACTATGTATATTATACGTCCCGTATAATCTGTTTCCCTTACTATCCTCCAGCACATATGCTGTTTTCCCAATACGTTTGGAAACTATAAATGTTTCTGTGTCACCTGCTTCCAACCTTGCCAGTGGCTCCCTTAAATGAACGTCATCACGTTACTCTACCTAGCATATTTCTCAGTGTCTGTAACGATGCCCTGTTGCTACTGTCCACACATGCACATATTAAAATACCGTCCTCTGCTTTAACCACAGGATAATCCCTACATAAATTAGTGTCCCTCGATAGCATGTCTGCAAGAATGTTATCTTTACCTTTAATATATTTTACTGTGAATTCGTCTTCCTGCAGAGCAAGAATCCACCTACTAACTCTGTTAGAACTGAGTTTACAAGTCCTCATATACAGTAATGCATGGTGATCTGTGTGGATCTCAAATTTCCCCCCTACTAAATACATTCTAAATTTCCCTAAACTGAAAACAATACCTAAAAGCTCTAACTCAGTAATCGTGTATCGTTTCTCCGCTGCTGTCAGTCCTCGCGAGGCTAAAGATACAATGCACAGATTACCCTCATCATCTTTCTGACATAATACTCCAGCAATGCCTATATGTGAAGCATCTGTCATAACCACATATTCCTTATCTTTTAACGGATATTTCAGCACTACAGCTTTCTCAAAACCTTCCTTCAGCGCTCTAAAAGCCTGATCATGCTTGGACTCCCATCTCCACCGAGTCCCACTTTTAAGCAATTCCCTGAATGGTTCTACCAACCCTGAGTATTTAAGAACGAACCTCCTGAAAAAGTTGCAAATTCCCAGGTAAGTTTTTAACTGTTTAACATTCTGTGGCACCTCTGCGTTAAGTATCTTATTAACCCTACTTTCTTCTGGTGTTACACCTCTACTCGACACTCTATGACCTAAAAATGTCACTTCTGACTGACAGAATGACGACTTAGACAGCTTCAAAGTGAACCCTGCCTGATCTAACTTCTGAAAAACTATATTTAAATGATGTAGATGCTCCTCAAAACTGCGTGAACTAATTACCATATCATCTATGTAAATGGTTACAAACTCTCCTGTGTCATCCCCTAATGCGATGTTTAAAGCCCTAATTAAAGCAGCTGAACTACTCTTTAACCCATAAGGTGTTCTACAAAATTGATAAAGATTATATTTATGACTAAAAGCTGTAAATGGTCTATCTTCGTACATAAGTGGCACTTGCCAAAAACTGGAACTCAAATCTACACAAGTGAAATACTTCTTCCCCTCAAATGTTTGCATTAATTCCTCTATTGACATAGATTTCAGCTGATCTGAACTAATTCTACTGTTAACCAAACGAGCGTCTAAACAAATACGAACAGTGCCGTCGGTTTTGGGTACCGTGATCAAAGAATTAACATATGGACTGTTCGAGTGCTCAATAATCCCATCTTCAAGCATCTGATTAATTTGTGCCTCAACTGCACTCTGATAAGCGAAAGGTACAGGATATCTATGTCCTGTGAATACTGACCTATCAATAACGTTCAATGTGTATAGCAATTGGTCATACCAATGCGATCCTCAAAAACTCTCCTATTACACCATAACACATCATAGAGCCGAACACACTGTTCATCCTCTATATTTCCCTGAAATGCAGCCTCACGTAACGAGTCCTCTAGACTTCCGTTCGTAATCACACTGCCCACAAAACATGGAGAACCCCGCTCTACGGCTGGCGATATCTCATTTAAAGTACAAATCACACCTACAATACTACTCCTCTGAATATGGTCATTGAACGCTACTTCTACTTCAGAATCTCCCCATTTAAATTTCAAACTCCCTACATCATAACATAAGTTACCAGACACTCTACTTAGCCACTCTGAACCCAAGATAACACTGAATACTAAATTTGGAATTACAAGGCAAATCTGCTTCTCTACATGATTATTAATTTTAATGTCTACTAAAACTTGCTTAGAAATTACTTTAGACCTCTTCCCAACAGCTGTGATAACAAAAGTGCTTTTAATTGGCATCTCCTCAAAATTTACTCCAGTTCCTTTCATTTTATCATAAAATGCACTACTTATGCAACTCTTCATACAACCACTATCAATTAAAACATCTGTGTACGCCTCGGACACGTTAAATTTAACTATGGGGCTCTTACTAACCACTTCCTGAATAATACCTTCATCATTTAGTTCATGTAATAATTCATTTCTTACATTTAGGTCATAGGGTTCCTGTATAATTGTATGGACAGGGCATGCTACAGACTGAGATTCTGACCTTACTTCGCAGCCTGGTTCGCGTTTAAAGAACCGCTACAGCTGGCCGTAGTACTACTAACTACTGAACTAGTCTGGTTGTTCTGGGCTGTGTTGTCATTGTTTGGCTGTATATTACTACCACTAGGCTGTCCTCTTCCTTGACCCCTATTCTGGTTGTAATTATTGTCATTATAATTTCTCCCTTGATTTCCCCTGAAATCATTGTTTCTCCCTTGATTTCCCCTGTAATCATTGTTCCTCCCTTGATACTGATTACCATAGCCATTTCCTCTGTTCTCATATAGCTGATTATTATTATTTCTATTTTGAGCGTTGGCCCCTTCGCCACCGTTCCCTTGAACTTCTTGATGCCTGGCTTCATTAGGTCTATTATTATTATTACCCTGGTTCCGATTGAAATTGTCCTCATAACCCCCTTTCCCTAGTGCATCAAATGTGCTTAACAAATTTTCTACTTGTGATATAGTCTTTACATTCTGGATACAAGCAGCCTCCTTGATCCTATAGGGAAAGTGCCTAAGTAGCAACCTTACCACATCACTTTCCTCCTTCAAGCCATCCAGATATTTACACACTAATACCTGCCCTAAAAAGTATTCGGTCATGGTGGAGCTTCCTTTAGGGTTATATTTACCACACACTACTCCCTCACGATGCTGCGACTGAATAACATCATTCCAGAACTTTTCACAGAATTTCATTTTAAAATCATTGATATCAGTAAACTTGTCTCTGTAGACAGCAAACCAATTCCTCGTTTCCCCCACAAACACTTGTTCTAAAATTTCAACTACCTGGCACCACTCAATACTACCATTTTCCAACCTCTCCCCGAATTTATTTTCTATAGTGTTCATGAACTCCATTGGGCACCCCTGTCGATTGCTGAACTTACCCAGTTCTACCTCCCTGTGTGTGCTATTCACAAAAACTGGCCTATTCTGACTATTTTCTTGCCTGATCCTAGCTTTTAATTTTAATTCTAATTCTGCGATTTTCTCCTCAGCCTTCCTCTCAATACTGTTTACTGTTAATTTAATGTTTCCTTCTGATTCTTCTACTTTATCATATAGCTTTGCTTGTTTCTCCTCAATCTTGCTAATGCTTTCCCTATTACTCTCTCTTAAATCATTTACTTCTGCAACTACTTGTGAGTGGACTTTCTCAATTCTACCCCCCAGCTGTTCCTTAACCTCTTTAGTAGCTACCTGAATTTTGTCAATTTCTCCCCCCAATTGCTTTTTGACCTGCTGTGTTTCCAGTTGCACTAGTTCTTTTAAATTTTCAGCCTGTGTACTGATTCTAATTTCCAACTCCTCCTGTACATTTCCTAATTTTCTGTCTACATCTGCAATAATCTCTTTAGCCTTTTCTTCCATCACCCCCCTGATCTCACCTCTAATCAGTTCGAATTTGTCACTCATTTCCCTACTGTTTTGTTCTAATTTAGCATTTAAAGTTTCAGTACTCTCTCTATTTTCCTTACTGTTTTGTTCTAATCTGGCGTTTAAAGTTTCATTACTCTCTCTATTTTCCCTACTGTTTTGTTCTAATTTTGCATTATTCTGTTCTAATTTTGCATTATTCTGTTCTAATTTTGCATTTAAAGCTTCTGTACTTTCTTTATTTTCCCTACTGTTTTGTTCTAATTTTGCATTATTCTGTTCTAATTTTGCATTTAAAGCATCTGTACTTTCTTTATTATCCCTACTGTTTTGTTCTAATTTTGCATTATTCTGTTCTAATTTTGCATTTAAAGCATCACTACTAACTTTGTTCTGATACATGAACTCGAGAAGTAAAGTTTTTAATTCTGGTTGGCCGCCTACACTCCCTGTTTCAGTATCGGGATTTACCTCCGCTACCCCGGTACTACCATCACTCGTCATACTGCTCGTATCATCATTCTCCAGTTGATGACCACTACGTAACCTCATCTGTCTTTCTTTCTCATCCCCCATAATGATATACACTGATAAAGACAAATAACCCCCAAAATACAGGCACAGAAATATATACCCTTCTCCTTCCACAAATGTTATTAGGTTTTCAGCCCCAAGTTGTCGGCGACAAGTGAAACGTTAATTAGTGCCCCATGTTGGTAGCGACAATTGTAATGGTTATTAGTGCCCCATGTTGGTAGCGACAAATGTAATGGTCTTTAGTTGCCCACACGTTGAGCGACAAATGTAATGGTTTACCTTTGCCTAAGCTATGTTGTTTTAATGGGCGCCAAGACCTCAATGCAATGTTGAAATCTAAATTTGTATTTAACAACGTCTAGCTCTGGCAGAACACATTCAAGACTCTATTCACTCAGATCGTGGTATGATTTGATCATTAACCCAACAAACAATTGTATCAGGAGAAGGAATTGGTCTATATCCAATGCTACCTACTGAAAGCAAAGATTGCATTGTAAAGGAAATGAATTTATTATATAAAACAAGTATAGCAAAATTAATAATAATGATAAGTTTAAAATTTAAATTGGAGCGTTGTGATTTGAATATTACCGATAGAAAATTACGTGAAAACGGAGTCTGATAAATTGATTTTACTCTTATTTCCAAGCTATGAAGTTACTGAAATATGAAATATAAAACAAAGAAAATGAGAGATTGCGTATTTCTGCGTCATGTGCGCTTACCATTGGAAATTGCCAAAGCATCTCCCTCGTTCTTGATGATGCTGTGTGCTTCCCACAGTCTCCTGGACGTCGTCATCTCCGTCGAAATTTGATGATATCCTGGTAGATTATATAATTCTATGGTCCGTACCTCGGACCCAAACTCGCGTAAAACCGCACTGGTTACGTTTTACAAAAGTTCGTCGCTAACTCCACTGAACATCGGAGCGACACGCACTTGCGACCGTACACCGCAAGTTCTACACAGATAGTTGCTAACTCCACCGAACATCGGAGCCACTCGCACGCGCATCCATACTCGTCAAGTACTATACAGATTGTCCGCGTTTCACGGCGCGTCGAACGATATATCCACACGTTGGCTCCCCCACCATGGTACCGACATCTGGCTTACGTCGTCCTCACTGATTGGCTGCACCCTACGCGCTAGATCCCCACTCCTTCCTCATTACACTCCGCGGGAGGGAGAAGTCGATTTCCGTTTCAACAATTCGCCTCTTCTAGACCTTGCGACCCAGGATTGCGTCACGCTTCTCGACAGGAATCAGCTTGTATTTGAAATCCCAGTGAGTCACGTCTCTCGATATACCCTAACTGACGAAAACTCCGTAAAATTCCGTAATCAGATAATTATCTATGATATCGTCGTTCGTAATAATTTGCTTGATAGCGTTTTCTAAGACATAGAAAACCTATCTGAATGCTAATAATTTTTATAAAATGCTCCGAAAATATCTAAATAATAATTATAATAAATTAATAATAATAATAATAAATTAACATGAAAAATTATCTTGGCTGAACAATTTGCCGCGTAAATAAATATAGAATGGCTTCCTACTGACTTATGCCAGTTGCATAAAACCCCTCGAAAAACACGTTACAGTTCTTCCCTCATCCCTCCTTCTATCCTTGTCCTAATTCTCCTTTCCAAAACTTTCCCAAACATCTTTGCACCAGCGGCGGCTCTTGGGATGTAAATTCGGTGCAGCCCAACACACGCTCGTGTGCAGTAAACGTATATATTAACTAAAAGAACAAACATCACTCACATTCGGTCACGTCTATTGCTTGTATGTTAAATCTATTCTTCGGTCCTTTGAAGCAGCGAACTTGTCTATGATGTCATCGTAAAAGGGCATTGTATTCATCAAGTCGTTGAGCAGTGACTTCTCTAGGGATATGGTTGCTAGCGCAGACAGCCTCTCCTGGGATGTTGAATTCCTTAAGTATGTTTTATCATTTTAAATGATCTTGTCAACTTCGTGGTTACGCTGAGGTCTGGCGTTACGTTACGGTGACGGGACAAAATGTACCGAGAATGCACTGAAGTGTGCGACGTCATAGTACGATGTAGCAGCCGAGTACCAAGAAGGCAGTGCGAGAACAATCAAGTAGGCAGTGAAGAAACAAAATAGAATCTTGAAACTCTGTTCTCGCACTGCCTACTTGGTACTCGGCTGGTAGCATTTAAAATGATATAAAGTCCAGTCTTTCAGACTGACTATCCGTGTCTTTTTATCCGCTTAAGGCACGAAAAGCTTCTTTCTACTGATGAACTGGCAGACGGCGCTTAAGGCACGAAAAGCTTCTTTCTACTGATGAACTGGCAGACGGTATAGTAAGTATTAAATACAATAATTTATACACTTCTTTGAACACGTCATTCTTATTGAGCGACACAATTATTTCCTCCAATCTGGTATTTTTGTAGGTAGAATCAGAATAGATGTACTGAAGTTCGTTTTTTAACCTGTGTGTGTCAAATGTCGTGGGATAAGAGATTTTTAAGTTCTCTAGACAGAGCGTCAAGAGGGAGGATTTTAGAATATTCTTCAAACTTAGAGCTATCTCCTAAGCAAAGAAACTGGAGCTTCTGCATATCATGAAATCTCGTTAAATTTTAGTTTTCTTCTCAGCCATATGAAAATAGGTTTTAAACGTTACTTCATTCCTTTTACCTAGTAGGCTATCAGTTGCCGTGTGGTGTTTATTTTTGAGAGGCAGAAGTAAATGTGCAGAGACTTGTTTTGGAGCACGTTAAATAATATATTAGCAAGCTCAAAAATGTCATTGAATACTTTTTTTTTTTTGAGTCGTTTCGGCCATCAATGGACCACGATGTTCTTCACTCATATGATCACTGTAAAGCTTGTTTTCTTGTCTGCCAGTAGATCTTCATTCTTGACGAATGTTCAGCTCTCCTTTCTTCCGTCCACTTGCAGTGAGGGCGAGGCATCACAGATGTCAAAGGGTGTAGATTACTAGTTGATTTAACCGCCTTTCTGAACAGGTTCCTATCCCAAACCAGAGCTTGATTGATTCGAGCTTCTGTTAGGTCCTTTTTAACTTGCATCGACCATTTACAATAGGAATTTTTTTTAGAGATTGATGAGTGGATTCGATATGAAAGTCGATGATGCTCCATCCGCTCCAAATGTCCAAAGAAAGACATTCTCCTTTTTCTCATCACACTCACCAAATCTTCTATATGTTCAAATAATTCATTGTTATGTCTTCTTCTGTAAGTACCATTATCATTAACAGGTCCTAATATTTTCCTTAGAATTTTCCGATCCTTAAGTTCTAATTTTCTCAATGGGCCTTTGTTTGTCATCTGTAAGCATTCTGCAGCATACAGTGCTGACGGCCTAATTACTGTATTATAATGACAAAGTTTGACATTCCGGGACAAGCTTTTACTTTTGTAAATGTTTTTGCAGGTTTGAAAGGCACCTTCCAATTTGTTACATCTGCTCTCAATGGCAGCTATTTCTGAATTATTAGGGGTAATCCATTCGCCTAGGTATTTAAATTTTTGGACTTTTTTGATTTTTTGCAGACCAATCGTGATGAATTTTGAGGCATCTTTGACATTTGTGATAAAATTAGTTTTATGGAAGGCCACTTTAAGTCCAGTTTTAGCAGCTATGATTTGTAGTTTATTAAGTTGGTCAGTGGCCTCTTCCATTGAATTAGCGAACAAAGCAATGTCATCTGCAAAAGCGAGACAGTTTATATTCAGGTCTTCTTTTTTATAACCAATTCGAATACCATAATTATTTGGTAAGATTGTTAACCATTCTCTTATAATTTTTTCCAAGACACAGTTGAACAGCATCGGTGATCCCAGATCACCTTGTCTACAGCCAGTCTTGATTGCAAAGGCTTCGGACAATTCACCACGAAATTTGACCTTAGAAATGGTGTTTTCTAAGCTTGCTTTGAACAAATTAATTGATTTATTGTCTAGGCCAAACTCACGTAAGGTGTTAATTATTGTGTCTCTATGAATGCAATCATAAGCCTTTTGAAAGTCCACAAAAATCACAACATAAGGTTTTGATCGTACCGTACAGTAGGAAATTATGGTCTTAATGTTATGAATTTGTTCAGGACAGGATCTTGATTTCCTGAACCCAGCTTGATATTCCCCTAACTGACGGTCTAATATCGGTTCTGCTCTGTTCAGAAGAGCCCTTGCAAATATTTTGTACGTTACCGATACCAGTGAAATACCTCTATAATTATTTGGGTCGGATTTATCCCCTTTCTTATGTATAGGATGAATGATGGCAGAAGTCCAATCCTCCGGCAACTTTTCACTATGCCATATTTCTTCAATGGTTTTCTGGAGACAAATGATGGAGTCATTATCTGCATATTTCCATAATTCAGCCACAATACTATCCTCCCCAGAGGCTTTATTATTTTTTAGCGCCTTGATGATTTGTGTTATTTCTTCGACGGAGGGTGGTGAACTGTCGTGGTATGCAATGCTAGGATAGAAAGCAAGTTGTTCAGTAGGTATGTCCGTGTTCAAAAGGGTTTTAAAATATTCTCCAAAAGCTTTAGCACAGTCTTTATTATTGAGATTAAGTTTACCATCAGATCCTCGGATGTGAAGAGTAGGGGCGACGTATTTGGACAGTTGGTGTTTAAAAGTTTGATAGAAATCCCTTGTTTTGTGCCTTTGAAAATCATCTTCAATTTGAATAATTTGAGATTTATGGAAATTTCTTTTTGCCAATTTTAAAATTTTACAAGTTTCTTTCCTGATGCAGAGAAAGTTCTCAAGGTTCACATCGTCTTTCTTGTTATTCCACTTGTTATTCCACTTGATCCAAGCTTTTCTTCTTTCCTCTGTCATTGAATACTATTGATAAAAATATTAATTGGAAGCTATTGAAGTTATTATACAACCCTTCTGATTGACGAATTGTTTTCTCGTCTGACTGAGGGTCGTCCATTAGTCTTTCAAAAATATCTTTCAATCCCTCCCACTCCTCGACAACCACATTTAAAAGTTTACCATGAGACGACCAACACGTCACAATTAATGCGCCACACGGCCACGAATCACAATTTAACAGCACAATTTTTACTATAAAGGAATACTTCGTACACCACACGTTCAAATTTGTAACAAGCTTCTTGTTGCAGCTGTTGGAACAGTAGCCACAATTCTCGCGACAAAATATACTAGTAGATATGTCTTTGCAGGATTGTGTTTTAGCGTGATTGAGATACTAACATTGGCAGCAATGGTCTAGGAGCGGAGAGCACGGGTTATATTCGGATGCGTTCGGAATAATATCGTTACAGCTCGTGCGAGGCAGCCAGTTATTCCAGTTGCATGCTGGGCAGCACCAAGCGGAATACATCCGTACACATACCGCAGGCGGTTCGGCGCGTTGTCATGGCAACCGTTGAGTTACACGTCACAAGTCAGCCCATACTGCTGTGACCATTAGCAGGGCTGCACTCAGAAGGCAAGGCGCAATCGTGAAGGGAACGGACTGCGGTGCTTGCTTAATTACTAATAAGTATGAGCACTGCACCGGTTGTGTAATCACAACATATAAAGTGCACTCTTCGTTCTTTTTAACGAATACGGTAGGTTTTAAAGAGAAAATATAGGGATTCAGAAAATGATAGACAATTGTTTTGAGAAATGTTAGTGCAGCCGGGCTGTACCTGATGCACCTGAAAAGCCGCTACTGCTTTGCACAATGACTCATCAGTGTTATTCCCTGATAGTTTCTGCATTCTGTTCTACTATCTTTCTTGAAGATCGGGACAATTATTCCCTTTTTTCAGTCCTCTGGGGTCTTCCTTTCCTTCCATGCAGTCCTCATCACTCGGTACAACCATTGTATCCCCACCTCTCCTGCTGCTCTCACCATCTCCACACTCAACTCATCCACACCCGGTGCCTTCCCTCCTTTCATCTTCCTCACTGCATCTTCCACTTCTTTCCATGTTAAGTCCTTTTCTGTTTGCCGTTCATCTTCCTCTTCCCCGATTTCTTCCTCCTCGCCGTGGTTTCCATTTGGGTTCAGGAGTTCTTCAAAATATTTCTTCCACATTTTCTTCAGTTTTTCTCTATTTTCTATCTCTTGTCCCCTTTTGTTCACCATTCTAACATAATCCGTAGGATCCTTCCGCCTCTTATTTTTTACCATCCCATACAGGACCTTTTTTGTACCTTCACTATCCTCCTTCATCATCTTTGTCCACTCTTCCATCCACTTTCTTCTCTCCTCAGCCACTACTCTCTTCGCCTCCTTCTTTCTTTCCTGGTACTCTTCCCTTGTCTCTACCGTCCTATTTTGATACCACCTCCTAAAGGCTACATTCTTTTCCCTTACTATATCTTTTGTCTTCTCATTCCACCAGGGTGTTTCCTTCCACCTCTTCCTACTACTTGTCCTCCCACATACTGCTTCTGCTGCACCTACTAGTGTCTTCTTAAATCTAGCCCATTCCTCTTCCACCCCTCTTTCTTCATCTGTTGGAATTCCTTCCTTTACCATTTTGAGGTACTCGACCCTCCTATCTCCTTCTTTCAGTTTCCATATCCTTATACATCTTTCCTGGTTCTCAGTCCCTTTCTTCTCCTTAGTCCCTCTCAGGTTCATTACCAGCAATCGATGGTCGCTATCCAGGTTCTCCGATGGTATAACCTTGATGTCCGTGATGTTCTTATTTAATTCTTTCTCATACAGTATATAGTAAACCACCGACTTCCTGGTCAAGTCATCACTGTACCATATGATTGTGTGGCTCTCTCTTTTCTTGAACCAGGAGTTCCCAACTAGCAGGCTGTTCCTTTGGCAGAAGTCCAACAGTCTCTTTCCTTCCTCATTTCTTCCGCCCCAACCCTCTGGTCCAAGTACACTCTCATACCCTTGTCTTTCTCTTCCTACATGGGCATTCAGATCCCCCATAATAATCATATTTCTTCCTACCAGCTGCTTCTGCAATTCCTCTTCAAACTCCTCCTTCTCTTCAGAGGTGCAGCCTACTTGTGGAGCATACACTTGCACTATACCAAAGTTACAACACTTCCCCTCAAGTAGAGGTTCATACAAACTTTACACTCTCTAAACAAGCAAACTTTAAGCAACGTTCATGTTTCATTAGACTTAAACTTTTTGTGAGAAAGTCGGCAACTTGATAGTTTGTAGAGATACACTTCAAGACATTCAAAGACTTCACGAACAAAATTATGCTTGATATCAATGAGTTTGGTTCTACTGTGATACATCACGTTTTTTGCGAAATTAATTGCACTTTGATTATCACAAAAGATGAAAGTAGTGGCTAAATCTTTGAAGCCTAACTCTAGCAGAAATTGACGTAAGTACACAGCTTCCTTGATGCACTCTGACACCGCCATGTACCGGTACTCGGCCTCCGTGGTGCTAAGAACCATGTTTTTTTGTTTTCGTGAGTCCCACTATATAGGGCATCCGCCGAGCAACAGCACGTAACCCGTGTAGGGCCTCCTATCTTCTTAGCAGCTTCCCCAGTCGGCGTCGACGAACCCTTGGATCGGTTTGGTGTCTGCTTCGAAGATCAGCCCGATGTTCGAAGTCCCCTTCAAGTACCGCAGCACTCTCTTGGCAGCTTTCCAGTGTTCGACTCTGAAGCAATTGTTGAACTGCCCAAGGAAGCTGACAGCGAACGAAATGTCCGGACGTGTAGTTGTTGACAGGTATGAAAGCGCACCTACCAATTCGCGATAAGGCAACTTCAATTCATCAGCACTGGGATTCTCAATTTGCTCAACTTCGTTCCAGGGTCCAGTGGTGTGACTACAGGGTTGGAGTCGGCCATCTCGTAGTGTTGGTGAAGCTCTTCAATGTAACCTTGCTGATGCATGGCTATACATCCGGTCTCCTGGATTAGTTCGATGCCTAAGAAGTGTTTGGCCAATCCTAAGTCCTTGACCTTGAAATATTCACTCAGAACTCTGGTAATCTCGGCGATCGTCTTTTTGCATTTTGACAGCACCAACATGTCATCAACGTAAACGGCAACCAAAGTTATGTTATTTCCGGAACCAATTTGGAATAGACACGGATCCGATGCAGTTGGTTTGGCACCGCACTTCCTCAAAACCTCACGCAGCTTGGCATACCAGTTTCTACCGGCCTGTTTCAATCCGTACAGTGATTTTTGTAGTAAGCAGACATTGTCGCCTCCCTGCAACTGGCGAAGCATGTACTTGGTTTTCTCCTTGGTTTTGTCATCAGTTCCGGACATCGCAATGCTCTCTAACATCTCCCTGAAGTTCTTTGGTTGTTTCATGAATATTTCCTCGTCCAGGTCACCAAACAGATAAGCCGTTGTGA
Organism: Meconema thalassinum; assembly: GCA_946902985.2. NCBI lineage: Eukaryota > Metazoa > Arthropoda > Insecta > Orthoptera > Tettigoniidae > Meconema > Meconema thalassinum. The sequence goes on from OX336390.1 coordinate 350,350,822, forward strand.
TATCATACTGTCTGATTTTCACACCGAGCTTGGCAGCGAGACAAACCATCAATCGAATTGATTCCATTCGTGCCATCCGTGCGAACGTGTCAAAGTAGTTGATTCCATACTCCTGGTTGAAACCTTGAGCCACCAGCCTGGCCTTTCTCTTCTCAAGTGTTCCATCAGGTTTTAGTTTGTCGCGCAGCACCATCCGGCATCCGATGACTTTGGCATCACGGGCAGGATCCACCAGCACCCATGTATTGTTTCTCAGGATAGATTCCATTTCCATGACCATGGCACCATGCCACTCGATAGAGTTTGGTCCTGCTATTGCCTCCTTGAATGGAATCTCTGCTAGAAAAATCTCCTCGTCTTCTTCTTGCTCCTCCACATCTTGGAGTTTTGTTTGAAAAAGTTTCTTCGGTCTTCTCCTTTTTCCAGTGTGCAAAATATTGGGTTGAACAGATCCTCGTCTCAATTAAGGCGTAGTATCAGATGGTTCGACAGTCGTTCTATCATGATCATCCTCTTGTGTCACGTCGAAACCGAGGAAAGGTTCTCCTGGCAGATCGAGTAGATCGTCTTCTTCTCCGATCTCTCGTTGAGCGACTGATTCATCCATGACAGCTGGTTGATCTTTTTCTCTTGGTGATTGCGGCGGTGGTTCTGCAAAGAACTGCTCCCAACAAATATCTTGCTTCGAGGATTCCATTCGCTCCATCCTAGTCTCTTCCAATGGCTTTTCATTCTCAAAGAATTTTACATCTCAGCCAATCAAAACTCTGTCTTTGTCAGGGGAGTATATGCGAAAGCCCTTGGTTTCTTTGGAGTAACCCATGAACATGCCTTCTCTGCCTCATTGATACAGTTTTCCTCTTTGGGGATCCCTTTCCAGGAAGTAAACCTTGTTTCTAAACGTTCTGAATTGTGAGACGTCAGGAATCTCTCCTGTTCACAATTCGGGCGTTTTTTTGCCTCTGATACTTTTTGATGGCAGGCAATTACGGATGAAATTTGCAGTATTCACTGCTTCCGCCCAGAAGCAGTGAGGTAATCAGGCTTCGAACATGCACCTGACAGTCTCCATCAATGTCCCATTCATCCTCTCCGACTTCCCGTTTTTTCAGGGTTGAGAGGGACTGTGAGGTGTCTTGTGATTCCGCGCTTCTTCAGGTAGTTGAACTCTCGATTCAGGTATTCCCCGCCATTGTCAGGTTGGATCACCTTTACTATTTTTCCTTTCCGATTCTCCATCCTGGTAATGTACTCGACGGTAGCATCGTAGGCCTCTGATTTTGCCTTCAGAAATCTCACTTCACACCAGTAAGAATGATCGTCGATGAATTCCAAGAGGTACTTTGAACCTGCCATAGATGAAGTCGGCATGGGTCCGCACACGTCCACGTGGATCAAATCGAGTAGTTCCGTTCGTCGATCGGATTTTTTTGGAAACTGCCTCCTGGACATCTTCCCCTCGAGGCAGACTTTGCAGTCCAGAGTCGTTGATGGATTCCTCAGCTCAACGCCAGAAACGCTCCCTTTCCTCACAGCTACCAAGATGTCGCCCACGTTGACATGTCCGAGTCGACGGTGTAGCAATTCTAGATCAATTCTTTTGGGCGATGCACTGACGTAATATAGGTTGTTCTTCCTCTCAGCTCGCATCAAGACTTCTCCTTTTTCGTTCGCCACGACTGGACCTTCCTTGTCAAAAATCTCCTCGTGGCCGCGGTCGGTGATCTTTCCCACTGACAGCAAGTTTGTCCTGAGGTCTGGAACGTGAGAAACATCTGAGAGGCATCTATTTCTTCGTTCGCAATGCGGGTAGATAAGCGAACACTACCTTGTCCCAAGATCTCTGCCATTTAATCATCAGCCAATTGTACCATACCCTTTCGTGACTCATCGATCTTCCAGAAAAATCTCAGGGTCGCCACAGATATGTGAAGTGGCGCCACAGTCAAGGCACTACTTACGGAGTGAGTCACTACTCTGAGTTGCCGTCGCCTGAAAGCATAGTTCTCGAGTGAAATTTGCCGATTGAATATTAGAACTGTCTTTACCTTTGTTCTTCGACAGATCTCTTTGTTTAAATCTGCACTGTCTGGCTCGATGACCTTGCTTTTTGTATACTTAGCACCGGAACTCAGATCCACCTCCTTCTGTTTCACTGTTGTTTAGTTTGGGAGTTTGTTTCTTATAGTTCTTGTTACCTGGACCAGTCTTCTTCTTGACGAACATAGCTCCCGCTACTTCACCTTGTGTGCTCTGTTTCCGTGCGTCATCCTCTTCGATGATTTTGGACCGAAGAGCCTCAGGAGTCAGTAGGTTGTTACGTGACTCTCTTGCGCACCTTAAGTTCTCGAACCATGCCGGCAGACTGTATAAACACATAACTGTCAACAATTCCAGATTGATCGTGATGTTCATATCTCCCAATTTGTCCACGGTGTCGAAGAAATCGTTCAGATGGTCACGCACGTTGTCGTCGTCCGCCAATTTTTGTAAGGTGAGCCTTTTCAGTAAGGTCGCCTTCCGAGCCGGTCCCTGAGATTGTTAGATCTTGTAGCAGTTATTAATGCCCCATGTTGGTAGCGACAATTGTAACAGTTTATCTTTGCCTAAGCTATGTTGTTTTAATGGGCGCCAAGACCTCAACGCAATGCTGAAATCTAAATTTGTATTTAACAACATCTAGCTCTGGTAGAACACCTTCAAGAATCTATTCACTCAGATCGTGGTATGATTTGATCATTAACCCAACAAACAATTGTATCAGGAGAAGGAATTGGTCTATATCTAATGCTACCTACTGAAAGCAAAGATTGCATTGTAAAAGAATTGAATTTATTATATAAAACAAGTATAGCAAAATTAATAATAATAATAAGTATAAAATTTAAATTGGAGCGTTGCGATTTTAATATTACCGGTAGAAAATTACGTGAAAACGGAGTCTGATAAATTATTGATTTTACTCTTATTTCCAAGCTATGAAGTTACTGAAATATGAGATATAAAACAAAGAGAAATGAGAGATTGCGTATTTCTGCGTCATTCGCGCTTACCACTGGAAATTGCCAAAGCATTTCCCTCGTACTGGATGATGCTGTGTGCTTCCCACAGTCTCCTGGACGTCGTCATCTCCGTCGATATTTGATGATATACTTGTAGATTTTGTGACTTTATGGTCCTAACAACGGAGCCATACCCTCGTACAACCAAACTTGTTAAGTTTTAAACAGATAGTTCTCCACTCCACGGAACATTGGAGCGACACACACTCGCAACCGAACTAGTCAAGTCTTTCACAGAATGTCCTCCTTCCACGGCGCGCCGAACGATATATCTACACGTCGGCTCCCCACCTCGGTACCGACTTCCAGCTTACGTGGTCTCCACTGATTGGCTCTGCCACCCCGCTACTTCCCCTTCTCTGGCTCATTACACACGGCGCGCGGATGATGAAGTCGATTTCCGTTCCAACTATCCGCCTTTTCTTGACGCTGCAACCCCGCTTGCGTAATACTTCTTGACAAGAATCAGCCCGTATCTGAATTTCCAGTGAGTCATGTCTCTCATAATATCCTAACTGACGAAACTCCTTAAAATTCCGTAATCACATAATTTTCTATGATATTGTCGTTCGTAATAATTTGCTTGATAGCGTTTTCTAAGACATAGAAAACCTATCTGTATGCTTATAATTTTTATAAAATGCTCCGAAAATACCTTAATAATAATTATAATAAATTAATAATAATAATAATAAATTAACATGAAAACTTCTCTTGGCTGAACAATTTGCCGCGTAAATAAATATAGAATGGCATCCTACTGACTTATGCCAGTGGCATAAAAACCCCTCGAAAAACACGTTACATATTCGCCTCGGATCATCGGATGATTTACCGTGACGACGGTCCATTATCCGATTATCACAGACACGTTAATAATCCCCATCCAAAATACAAATTACATAAATGAAATCACCCTAAATTACAGATATATACACTCATAATTTTTCTTCACGCACTTTGCGTCAAAGTTTGTTGTCACTATGGATTGTACTTTGCAACCAGTCCAATGTTTTACATATAGAATAGTGTTCCACGGATATTTCCGCCTCTCAAATTTCTCTATGTTGGAAAAATAGACATAATTAATGTGTGATCACTATGTATTTATGATGTCATATCACACGCATTGAAGGTGTTCTGATATATTTATATCACCATAGAACTTCCTAATTTCACTGGAGGTCCCTTCCTTATGGTGAAATTTAATCTCACTTATCACTGAGCACACGATCACACTATTGTGGCAGCGCCTCGTGACCATAATACTTAATCTCTCTTTAAAGTAGATTAAATTAATATTGACTTCTGAAAAAAAAAACAGTAAATGCGCATTACATATAACACCAAATATTTCTGTGCCGTAATCGCCCTCTGTCTTGTTAAGTTCCCGTAGACCATATTCTACTTAATACTAGTTCTCAACACAGACCATTTCTCCTGACACAAATAATACCTTTGTACAAATTACCTTAAATTACACACTTACAAATCTTACATGGCAAGGCCGTAAACAGAAATCACGTGTGCTGATATGTATGAGTTTCATGAAGGACTGTCTCGCATTCTGATGGCCCATCTTTTGTCCCGTGGACGCCTTAAGCAAAAATACCCTGTCCAAGCGCTCACCCATCTCTTGGGGACAAATGGGAATTCACCAGCGCTACCAAATTCTGGCCTTGGTGTATCGAGACATTTTAGTGCTCAAGAGCATCCGACAATCCCGTCATATTTCCCTGTACCTTAAAAACTCTCTTTTACTTACATACTACCCTCCTGTGTGACTTCTGATACGCCTGCCTGGAAGACCATCTCCTCCCACGCACCAAATACCACACTTACTCATTTGATAGGCTGGCTCGCCAGCTAAACACACTCACTTTATGACACATATTTTCGTAGACTATGTATATTATACGTCCCGTATAATCTGTTTCCCTTACTATCCTCCAGCACATATGCTGTTTTTCCAATACGTTTGGAAACAATAAATGTTTCTGCGTCACCTGCTTCCAACCTTGCAAGTGGCTCCCTTTAAATGTACGTCATCACGTTGCTCCACTAGCATATTTCTCAGTGTCTATAACGATGCCCGGTTGCTACTGTCCACACATGCTAACCCTACCTTCCTATGGTGTCACACCTCTACTCGACACTCTATGACCTAAAAATGTCACTTCTGACTGACAGAATGACGACTTAGACAGCTTCAAAGTGAACCCTGCCTGATCTAACTTCTGAAAAACTATATCTAAATGACGTAGATGCTCCTCAAAACTGCGTGAACTAATTACCATATCATCTATGTAAATGGTTACAAACTCTCCTGTGTCATCCCCTAATGCGATGTTTAAAGCCCTAATTAAAGCTGCTGAACTACTATTTAACCCATAAGGTGTTCTACAAAATTGATAAAGGTTATATTTATGACTAAAAGCTGTAAATGGTCTATCTTCGTACATAAGTGGCACTTGCCAAAAACTGGAACTCAAATCTACACAAGTGAAATACTTCTTCCCCTCAAATGTTTGCATTAATTCCTCTATTGACATAGATTTCAGCTGATCTGAACTAATTCTACTGTTAACCAAACGAGCGTCTAAACAAATACGAACCGTGCCGTCGGTCTAGGGTACCGTGATCAAGGAATTAACATACGGACTGTTAGAGTGCTCAATAATCCCATCTTCAAGCATCTGGTTAATTTGTGCCTCAACCAGGGGCGGTTCCTGAGGTGGTGCCCGTGTGCCATGGCACCACCAATGTAATGAAGAGAGAATATGTGACTTTTCCCTCTCAAGAACAGTTTATATTACATTTACATTTTGAGGAAATTGTATGCATATTCTGCATTTATTTGAACGAGCGTCAAACTGACATGCGTTCTGGTGGCGCTTTATTGAATTACTGAGCCAGAGCCAACCGGCACTACCTACGAATATCAGACCGCATCAGACACTGTACTGCAATAAGGACTAGTTTGGCTTGAGTTTGTTTGTGTTGTGTTGAGACGCATATTACCCTGAGGTAGAGCCAACGGCCCCGTGACGCGGAGCTTCAATTCTATCCACGAGATAGCAGCACGTCACAGGTTCAAGCGCACATTACATACACGTTAGAACTGCTGAACTGCTTTATCTTTCAACCACTAGAGTACAGCATATGGCAACACACCTCCAGTGATACCAGCTTGACGATATATCACTGTGTCTAGACTATTAAATAAATTCAAACCACAAAATAGTTTTAGTTCTTTATTGTTTGACATTTAGCAACTTTTTCAGGCTCATATTGATGACGGGGATTATTTGTTCTCTCTTTGTAATGTAAAAATTCGGAATTTTTCAACGAGTTTTACTGTGTTTCGTTAATTTAATTTGGCGGCACAGTTTCACGTCCCAAGCGTAAACACAAATTCTCAAGTTTGACTGCAAATGTGTATGAATAGTGTCCGTCGTTAAATAGCTTCTGTGTTCATTTATATTAGATGCAGGGGTTATCCTTTCCAATCAATCTGTATGTACGATAAGTAAGGTTGTCTTAGAGGTAGGTCATCGTGTTCATTTCATCTCACCTATTTATTTAGAGACAGCAACTGAAATTGCGACAAAGAGGCTGTGCGCGCGTGTGTGTTAGCAATAGCCATGCTTATTTATTCCTATATAGTCATGTTACTTAAACTTGCATAGCATTGTGTATCATGCGGCATTGACCATATAAACACCGTTTTAATCTAAGTGTGCTTTTTGAATCGATATATGCAAGCTAGGTCCCTTAATAAAATTTGATTTGTTTCATGTTTGAAGATCGCATAGCTCGAGCGCGACGTACGAAGCCGTAGAAATCTCAATGGGCTCTGTGTCACTTTTCGGTGAATAAAATAAGCGAGTTGTTACAATCTCCATTTAGCAATAGGACCCTCACTGAAAAAATAGACATAAAAAACTGGGTAGGCCACTTCCTAATTTAAATCTCCAGCAACGGTCAAAAAATCGATGCCACAAATTCAATCCGGAAATTTATAGCAAAAACAAATGGATTTGTGGTTCCGAAGAAGACAATGCATTCTTCTGTCTTCCTTGTGTGTTGTTCGGCGGTGATGGGAGTTGGAGTAAGACAGGTATTAGGGATATAGGACACATATGGTCTAAAATTAAAGTCCATGAATCATCAAAGCGACATATGGATAATGTTTTAAGCCTCTCATTTCTGGGCAAAACGACCATTCAAAGCAGGTTGGATAGTCAGTACAGACAAACTATTATCACTCACAACAAACAAGTAGATAAGAATAGGTATGTCTTAAATTTAATTATAAACTGTATCCGCTTTTGTGGTGCCTTGGAATTAGCCCTTAGGGGACATGATGAAACAGAAACATTCGAAAACAAAGGCGTATTTCGCGAATTGATTCAGTTTAGTGCTGAATTGGATAAGGACTTGAAAGTTCATCTCAGCCAGTCGCCTGTGTTTAAAGGCATCTCCAAGACTATTCAAAACGAACTGCTCGAATGCATGCTCCAGGTGTATCACGACGAAGTGTCCAAAGAAATAAAAAAGGCTGACAATATAGCAATAATCGCTGATGAAACAACTGATGTGTCTTGCAATTATCAATTGGTTATTGTGTTGCGCTACGTTGTTGAAGGAAGAACAGTAGAAAGATTTTGGAACTTTATTAATCCCAAAGGCCAAAATGCTCATGTCATCGCAGACAGCATTTTAAGTGAAATCGACCCCTTAGTGGGTGATCAACCCACTAAATTGATTGCCCAAAGTTATGACGGAGCATCCGTTATGAGTGATGGATTAAATGGTGTGCAAAAGTTAATCAAGGATAAGTACCCTAATGAAAATGTTATTCATTGCTATGCGCAACAACTTAATCTCATAATGTCCACAGCAGCCTCCGTTAATCGACAGGCTCGCATCTTTTTCGCTCATCTCACAGGAATTTGTTCATTTTTTCGCATTCGCCACAAAGATCGAAAGTGTTGCGCGAGATCATAGAGAAAAGTTTGCCTCGAGTATCACTCACACGATGGAATTACCATTCGCGTGCTGTGAAAGATATTTATGAAAATAGGGAACACCTCGTCAGAGTTATGGAATCCATCGAAAGCAATGGGTCATTAAGTTACCTTCCACCATTGAAAAAGCTGGAGCATACAAGCAAAGGCTTAATGACAAGAAATTCATTTTCTGGCTAACATTTTTCAATAAGATAATGCCTCATATTGACATAATTTTTAATCAGCTGCAAAAGAGAATTACTGACCCAATTAAAGTGAAACAAGACATTCAGCATTTTGAAGGCATCATACAGGCAATCAGGGGCAATATTAATGAAATAATGAATGAGACTTTTATCGAAAGAGGCGAATCCTTACCTTCTAAAACACCCCGGATTGATGAGGACTGTAGAAAAAGGGACGCTCTGGAAGTATGTGATGCTATCCTTTCAGATATAAAAATTCGCTTTCAGTTCATTGGACTCCTCACAGCTACCAACCTATTCGCAGTTCAATATTTTGACAATTATATCAAAAGCTTCCCAGACCTGTACCTTGACGAAATGACGAGCGTATATACATTTCTTGATAAAAGAAAGTTGAAGGGTGAGCTGCAAGTATTCTATGCTAGGCCTGAATTGAGAGCGGTCTCTGGTGCCGTTCCATTTCTGTCGTTGATTCTGGAAGATGAGCTATGTGATACTTTTGAAGAGACAATCAAAATCTTGAAGTGGCTGATCACAATGCCTCTCTCAACATCGGAAGCGGAGCGGTGTTTCTCAATGCTCAAACGGATAAAGAACTTTCTTCGGAACACAATGAAGGAAGAGAGATTAAGTGCCTTAGGAATGTTGTCGTGTGAGAAATCATTTGTGAACAAGATTGAGAACTTCAATTCAAAGGTGATAGACGTATTTGCCTACAAGAAAGAACGAAGAATGGACTTTCAGCACCGCTCTTATTAATTCAAATGAAGGTGTCGATCGAGGTTTTGGAACAAATATTTTTGGTGAGTAGGCCTAGCATATGTTGTTTTCTTCAAATTATTTTTCTGAGAGGTTTGTTCAATTATAATTCTTAAAAATGGTTTTTATTTAAAATGCATATCGATCAAAATATGTGTATGATATAATATTGTATGGCCTCGGTGTCAGGTGCAAGCTTTGTTGTTTGACACCCAAAGGGCAGCTTGCATGTCGAATATTTGTTGTTCCTTGGAGGGCCATGAAAGTCAAGAAAGTTAGATATCTAAGCTCCTTGACACTATAGCACTTTCTAGTAGAGAAAGGAGGAACTTTTGTTTTGGCGAAAAATCCCGAGATTAAAATATTTGTAGTAGTTATGCAATTTCTCAATTCACTTCAGCTGACACTTCAATTAAAAACGTCTTCTACAATAGCACAGTTAAATAATGTTAAACATATAACTTCGCTGCTCCGCCTCACGTGGTTACAAGAGAAATTGAAAGCAGAAAGCTAACAATTAAGCAGTTTCATCATCATTAGAAAACGCAGACTAACTTTCTACGGGCACATACAGAGAATGAACAATAAACGACTTACAAAGAAAATCTTTGATGTAGTAAACAGTTCAAAAAGGAAAACAAATTGGTATCATGATATAGAAGACGATTTAAAGCAATTAGGGATCAACAAGCAAATGATAGAAGACAGAGAAAAATTCAGAAACAAAATTAAGAACGCCAAATTTTTAGTAAGTGAAAGGAAGAAGATAGGAACATTGTGGACGGAACAAAGGAAACAGGAGCACAGTCAAAGGATGAAGAGATTTTGGGAAGAGAAGAAGGGAAAGAAGTGAAAATTGTGACATCATGAGATACTTAAGTTCAAACACTGTCCATAAGGGCAACAATGATGTAATAAAAATAATAATAATAACTTATTGCATAAAATATGCACTACCGGTACCTGCAACTTTGAATGATTTTATTGCAAATTTTGTATTTGCTGGCACCACCAAGCGAAAACTCACCAGCCGCCACTGGCCTCAACTGCACTCTGATAAGCGAAAGGTACAGGATATCTATGTCCTGTGAATACTGACCTATCAATAACGTTCAATGAATGTGTATAGCAATTGGCCATACCAATGCGATCCTCAAAAACTCTCCTATTACACCATAACACATCATAGAGCCGAACACATTGTTCCACCTCTATATTTCCCAGAAATGCAGCATCACGTAACGAGTCCTCTAGACTTCCGTTCGTAATCACACTGCCCACAAAACATGGAGAACCCTGCTCTACGGCTGGCGATATCTCATTTAAAGTACAAATCACACCTACAATACTACTCCTCTGAATATAGTAATTGAACGCTACTTCTACTTCAGAATCTCCCCATTTAAATTTCAAACTCCCTACATCATAACATAAGTTACCAGACACTCTACTTAGCCACTCTGAACCCAAGATAACACTGAATACTAAATTTGGAATTACAAGACAAATCTGCTTCTCTACATGATTATTAATTTTAATGTCTACTAAAACTTGCTTAGAAATTACTTTAGACCTCTTCCCAACAGCTGTGATAACAAAAGTGCTTTTAATTGGCATCTCCTCAAAATTTACTCCAGTTCCTTTCATTTTATCATAAAATGCACTACTTATGCAACTCTTCATACAACCACTATCAATTAAAACATCTGTGTACGCCTCGGACACGTTAAATTTAACTATGGGGCTCTTACTAACCACTTCCTGAATAATACCTTCATCAATTAGTTCATGTAATAATTCATTTCTTACATTTAGGTCATAGGGTTCCTGTATAATTGTATGGACAGGGCATGCTACAGACTGAGATTCTGACCTTACTTCGCAGCCTGGTTCTCGTTTAAAGAACCGCTACAGCTGGCCGTAGTACTACTAACTACTAAACTGGTCTGGTTGTTCTGGGCTGTGTTGTCATTGTTTGGCTGTATATTACTACCACTAGGCTGTCCTCTTCCTTGACCCCTATTCTGGTTGTAATTATTGTCATTATAATTTCTCCCTTGATTTCCCCTGAAATCATTGTTTCTCCCTTGATTTCCCCTGTAATCATTGTTCCTCCCTTGATTTCCCCTGAAATCATTGTTCCTTCCTTGATACTGATTACCATAGCCATTTCCTCTGTTCTGATTTAGCTGATTATTATTATTTCTATTTTGAGCGTTGGCCCCTTCGCCACCGTTCCCTTGAACTTCTTGATGCCTGGCTTCATTAGGTCTGTTATTATTATTACCCTGGTTCCTATTGAAATTGTCCTCATAACCCCCTCTCCCTAGTGCATCAAATGTGCTTAACAAATTTTGTACTTGTGATATAGTCTTTACATTCTGGATACAAGCAGCCTCCTTGATCCTATAGGGAAAGTGCCTAAGTAGCAACCTCACCACATCACTTTCCTCCTTCAACCCATCTAGATATTTACACACTAATACCTGCCCTAAAAAGTATTCGGTCATGGTGGAGCTTCCTTTAGGGTTATATTTACCACACACTACTCCCTCACGATGCTGCGACTGAATAACCTCATTCCAGAACTTTTCACAGAATTTCATTTTAAAGTCATTAATATCAGTAAATTTGTCTCTGTAGACAGCAAACCAATTCCTCGTTTCCCCCACAAACACTTGTTCTAAAATTTCAACTACCTGGCACCACTCAATACTACCATTTTCCAACCTCTCCCCGAATTTATTTTCTATAGTGTTCATGAACTCCATTGGGCACCCCTGTCGATTGCTGAACTTACCCAGTTCTACCTCCCTGTGTGTGCTATTCACAAAAACTGGCCTATTCTGACTATTTTCTTGCCTGATCCTAGCTTTTAATTTTAACTCTAATTCTGCGATTTTCTCCTCAGCCTTCCTCTCAATACTGTTTACTGTTAATTTAATGTTTCCTTCTGATTCTGCTACTTTATCATATAGCTTTGCTTGTTTCTCCTCAATCTTGCTAATGCTCTCTCTATTACTCTCTCTTAAATCATTTACTTCTGCAACTATTTGTGAGTGGACTTTCTCAATTCTACCCCCCAGCTGTTCCTTAACCTCTTTAGTAGCTACCTGAATTTTGTCAATTTCTCCCCCCAATTGCTTTTTGACCTGCTGTGTTTCCAGTTGCACTAGTTCTTTTAAATTTTCAGCCTGTGTACTGATTCTAATTTCCAACTCCTCCTGTACTTTTCCTAATTTTCTGTCTACATCTGCAATAATCTCTTTAGCCTTTTCTTCCATCACCCCCCTGATCTCACCTCTAATCAGTTCGAATTTGTCACTCATCTCCCTACTGTTTTGTTCTAATTTAGCATTTAAAGTTTCAGTACTCTCTCTATTTTCCTTACTGTTTTGTTCTAATCTGGCGTTGTTTTGTTCCAGTTTAGCATTTAAAGTTTCAGTACTCTCTCTATTTTCCTTACTGTTTTGTTCTAATCTGGCGTTTAATGTTTCATTACTCTCTCTATTTTCCCTACTGTTTTGTTCTAATTTAGCGTTGCTTTGTTCCAGTTTAGCATTTAAAGCGTCTGTACTTTCTTTATTTTCCCTACTGTTTTGTTCTAATCTTGCATTATTCTGTTCTAACTTTGCATTTAAGGCATCACTACTAACTTTGTTCTGATACATGAACTCGAGAAGTAAAGTTTTTAATTCTGGTTGGCCACCTACACTCCCTGTTTCAGTATCGGGATTTACCTCCGCTACCCCGGTACTACCATCACTCGACATACTGCTCGTACCATCACTCTCCAGTTGATGACCACTACGTAACCTCATCTGTCTTTTTTTCTCATCCCCCATAATGATATACACTGATAAAGACAAATAACCCCCAAAATACAGGCACAGAAATATATACCCTTCTCCTTCCACAAATGTTATTAGGTTTTCAGCCCCAAGTTGTCGGCGACAATTGTAGCAGGTCCGCTTATGCTGGGATGACAAGTGAAACGGTATTTACTTTGCTCCACGTTGAGCGTACAAATGTAGCAGAATTGCTAGCCCCCCCCCTTTGCCTAAGCTATGTTGTTTTAATGGGTGCCAAGACCTCAATGCAATGTTGAAATCTAAATTTGTATTTAACAACGTCTAGCTCTGGCAGAACACCTTCAAGACTCTATTCACTCAGATCGTGGTATGATTTGATCATTAACCCAACAAACAATTGTATCAGGAGAAGGAATTGGTCTATATCTAATGCTACCTACTGAAAGCAAAGATTGCATTGTAAAAGAAATGAATTTATTATATAAAACAAGAATAGCAAAATTAATAATAATAATAATAAGTTTAAAATTTAATTAGGAGCGTTGTGATTTTAATATTACCGATAGAAAATTACGTGAAAACGGAGTCTGATAAATTATTGATTTTACTCTTATTCCCAAGCTATGAAGTTACTGAAATATGAAATATAAAACCAAGAGAAATGAGAGATTGCGTATTTCTGCGTCATTCGCGCTTACCACTGGAAATTGCCGAAACATTTCCCTTGTACTGGATGATGCTGTGAGCTTCCCACAGTCTCCTGGATGTCGACATCTTCGTCGATATTTGATGAGATTCTGGTAGATTAGATAATTCTATGGTCCGTACCTCGGACCCAAACACTCCTACAACCGCACTGGTTAAGTTTTACAAAAGTTAGTCCTCCAATCCACGGAACATCGGAGCCATCCCCGCGTACAACCGTACTCGTTAAATTCTATACAGATAGTCGCTAACTCCACCGAACATCGGAGCCACTCGCACGCGCACCCATACTCGTCAAGTATTTGACAGATTGTCTTCGTTCCACGGCGCGTCGAACGATATATGCACCTGTCGGCTCCCCCACTCTTCAGCCGACTTCTAGCTTACGTGGTCTCCACTGATTGGCTGCACCCCGCTACTTCCCCTCCTCTAGTTCATTACACTCGGCGCGCGAGAGGGAGAAGTCGTTTTCCGTTCCAACTATTCGCCTTTCCTGGACGCTGCGACCCAGGATTGCGTCATGCTTTCCGACAAGATTAAGCGTGTACTTGAATTCCCAGTGAGTCACGTCTCTCGATATACCCTAACTGACGAAAACTCCGTAAAATTCCGCAATCACATAATTTTCTATGATATTGTCGTTCGTAATAATTTGCTTGATAGCGTTTTCTAAGACATAGAAAACCTATCTGAAAGCTAATAATTTTTATAAAATGCTCCGAAAATACCTTAATAATAATTATAATAAATTAATAATAATAATAAATTAACATGAAAAATTCTCTTGGCTGAACAATTTGCCGCGTAAATAAATATAGAATGGCTTCCTACTGACTTATGCCAGTTGCATAAAAAACCCTCGAAAAACACGTTACAGCAGATAACACTGTGTACCTGAAATTTGGACATCCCTATCTATTTCCTAGATTTATGCCGTTTGGCACATAAACGAAGGATCAAATTTGTAGTAGAAGGACCAATCTAGGCTCATTTTAAGCCTCGCAAAGCCAGAAACAAACTCGGGACGTAAAGTTTAGTTTAGTTTGGTGAAATGGTGCAGATTTGTATAAATAACAAACAATTGGACCTGAGTACCACGTTTCGAAGCCATAGAACCAATCGTGTCGGAAGTAGTGTAACTGCAAGAATATTTAAATAAGTCTCTTGTTAGCTGGCATGGTCAAGATTTAGGCCATTTGGCACATAGGCAAAGGATCAATTTTGTAGTAGAAGGACCAATCTAGGCTCATTTTAAGCCTCACAAATCAAGAAACAAAACTCAGGACATAAACTTTATTTTAGTTTAGTGGAATGGTGCAGATTTGTATAAACTACAGAGAAATGGACCTGAAAACTATGTTTTGAAGCCATAGAACCAATCATGTCGGAAGTAGTGTAACTGCAAGAATATTTAAATAAGTCTCTTGTTGGCTGGCATGGCCAAGGACTAGGAACTTATGATCAATGCTTATTAAAGCAAATAAAAAAATCTTTTCCGCTCTGGAAGACATAATGCTTTTTAACTAAGCTTATAACATAAACTGTGAAAATCTTCTGTCAGCAAAGCAATAGATACCGCAACAAGGTCTGTCACTTGCCAACAAGCAGAACAGCTGGGAAATGATGATTGACAATGGACTACATGACCTTCCAGTTGACAGGATTTTGGATTAATAATCACACAGTGATAATGAGTGATGCTTAGTGTAAGAATTAATTAATTATATTGTTGGGCAACTTCACGAGGAGCGTGAATGAGTAATGCGCTTAGTCACTACCAAACTGACACAACGCTCTTTGCACGCACAGAATGAAGTGTTGAATAGTGCTCAGTGTGGTAAGTCATGACGGGAAGGACATAACGCACTATGCACACCCGAAGTCTGGCCGAAGTCAATACAACACGTAATACACAACTCAATAACTTCGTAACCGTCCACAATATGACATAACGCACCATATACGCCCTCCTCTCTTCGATGCCAGTATTAACTCAGTTCACACCATTTCTTGACTTAATGCACTTAACACACCCACCCGTCAATTCTTATGAGAGATTATGGTGATAAACCATAAATTAATGAAATTTTGATTTGATTAGAAGTCAAACGTGTGATTTATGTGACAGTTTAAAATCAAACATGTCAACGATTAGTGAAATACCCAATATAATGTCGACGAACACTGATAGTCTTTTAGTGAATAATGATCTTGATTTAATGACAGTAACAATATGCAACAATCATGTAAATAATGCAACACAGGCATCAGACGGACTGATGAATCTGAACAACCTGCTATTACTTGTAATGAAAATCCACAGCCTACTTCCAGTCGACCGACCGGGTTAGGGAATGGAATGAATGAAGCCCCCATCTAGCGGCGAGGATATGAACTATGCCGGCTGCCGAAGCATGTCGCACTCCCCTGGGGCAATGATTAAATGAATGACAGATGAAATGAAATGATAGTGGAGAGTGTTGCTGGAATTAAATTGTGACAGGGATAACCGGAGAAAAACCTGTCTGCCTCCACTTTGTCCATCACAAATCTCACATGGAGTGACCAGGATTTGAACCACGGGCCCAGCTGTGAGGCTATTACTTGTAAATACTTTAATTCAGTACAAGATGGACTAATATTTTCTGGTTATCATCAGTGTTTTTCAAATCAGTGAAACTTAAGTGTTTTTAAACTGCAGGTGGGATTGTTCTCACCAGTGTTGATATTTCTTTTCTTGTGTGGAATCTTTTTCCGATTTTCTATTCTTTTCAATTCAACTTCATTTTTAAAGTAAATAAAATGAGATATTTTAAGAAATTGTGATATTTGCATTTCTCCTTGGTTATCCTTATTGTTGCATCAAACCGAAATCAGGGATGCCAGTCTAGCATGTATTTGTTGTTTTACCCCAGATAGCCCTGAGATATTTTTTGAGTCTCGTGCTAAACTGATTTCGGTAGCATGCGTATGTGGTTGTTGCACTTCGGTCTAAACAGTCACAGTATATATACATTGGGCTGAATGGCCAAGCCCCTCAAATTGTAACGTGTTTTTCGAGGGGATTTTACGCCACTGGCATAAGTCAGTAGGAAGCCAGTCTATATTTATTTACGCGGCAAATTGTTCAGCCAAGAGAAGTTTTCATGTAACTTATTATTATTATTAACTTATTATTATTATTAATTGATTTTTTGGAGCATTTTCTTATAAAATTATAAGCATACAGATAGGTTTTCTATGTTATAGAAAACGCTATCAAGCAAATTATTACGATCAACATTAGCGTAGAAAATTATATGATTACGGAATTTTACGGAGTTTTGTCAGTTAGGGTATTATGAGAGAGATGACTCATTGGGAATTCGGCTACAGGCTTAATCTTGTCGTGAAGCGTGACGCAACCCTGGGTTGCAGAGTCAAGTAAAGGCGAATTGGCCTGGACCGGTAAACGACTTCACCCTCCCGCCGTGTGTATTGAGCCTAAGGAGGGGAGTAGCGGGGTAGCACAGCCAATCAGTGGAGACCACGTAAGCTGGAAGTCGGCACTGGAGTCGGAAGCCGACGAGGGCATATATCGTTTGGCGCGCCGTGGAATAGAGGACTTTTCTGTGTAAGACTTGACCAGTATGGTTGCGCGTTTGTGTGGCTCCGATGTTCAGTGGAGTGGAGGACTATCTTTGTAAAACTTAACCAGTGTGGTTGTACGAGTGTATGGCTCCGATGTTCGGACCATAGAATCATCATAACTACAAATATACTTCATCAACTAACGAAGAAGATGACAACATCCAGGAGGCTGTGGGAAGCTCACTTCATCATCCAGTACGAGGGAAATGCTTCGGCAATTTCCAGTGGTAAGCGCGAATGACGCAGACATACGCAATTTCTCGTTTCTCTTTGTTTTAAATTCAGTATTTCAGTAACTTCATAGCTTGGGAATAAGAGTAAAATCAGTAATTTATCCGACTCCGTTTTCTCGTAATTCTCTATCGGTAATAGTAAAATCGCAACTCTCCTATATATATATTTTAAACTTATTATTATTATTAATTTTGCAATACTTCTTATATATAATAAAGTCATTTCTTTTAACCATGCCATCTTTGCTTTCAGTAGGTAGCATTAGATATAGACCAATTCCTTCTCCTGATACAATTGTTGTTGGGTTAATGATCAAATCATACCACGATCTGAGTGAATAGAGTCTTGAAGGTGTTCTACCAGAGCTAGACGTTGTTAAATACAAATTTAGATTTCAACATTGCGTTGAGGTCTTGGCGCCCATTAAAACAACATAGCTTAGGCAAAGGTCAACAGTTACATTTATCACCCAACAACAAGGAGCGAAGCGAGACCGTTACATTGTCGCCGACAACTTGGGGCTGAAAACCTAATAACATTTGTGGAAGGAGAAGGGTATATATTTCTGTGCCTGTATTTTGGGGGTTATTTGTCTGTATCAGTGTATATCATTATGGGGGATGAGAAAGAAAGACAGATGAGGTTATGTAGTGGTCATCAACTGGAGAGTGATGATACGAGCAGTATGTCGAGTGATGGTAGTACCGGGGTAGCGGAGGTAAATCCCGATACTGAAACAGGGAGTGTAGGCGGCCAACCAGAATTAAAAACTTTACTTCTCGGGTTTATGTTTCAGAACAAAGTTAGTAGTGATGTCTTAAATGCATAATTAGAACAAAACAGTAGGGAAAATAAAGAAAGTACAGACGCTTTAAATGCTAAACTGGAACAAAACAACACTAAACTAGAACAAAACAGTAGGGAAAATAGAGAGAGTGCTGAAACTTTAAATGCTAAATTAGACCGAAACACTAGGGAGATCAGTGATAAATTCGAACTGATTAGAGGTGAGATCAGGGGGGGTTATGGAAGAGAAGGCTAAAGAGATTATTGCAGATGTAGACAGAAAATTAGGAAAAGTACAGGAGGAGTTAGAAATTAGAATCAGTACACAGGCTGAAAATTTAAAAGAACTAGTGCAACTGGAAACACAGCAGGTAAAAAAACAATTGGGGGGAGAAATTGACAAAATTCAGGTAGCGACTAAAGAGGTTAAGGAACAGCTGGGGGGTAGAATTGAGAAAGTCCACTCGCAAATAGTTGCAGAAGTAAATGATTTAAGAGAGAGTAATAGAGAGAGCATTAGCAAGATTGAGGAGAAACAAGCAAAGCTATATGATAAAGTAGAAGAATCAGAAGGAAACATTAAATTAACAGTAAACAGTATTGAGAGGAAGGCTGAGGAGAAAATCGCAGAATTAGAGTTAAAATTAAAAGCTAGGATCAGGCAAGAAAATAGTCAGAATAGGCCAGTTTTTGTGAATAGCACACACAGGGAGGTAGAACTGGGCAAGTTCAGCAATCGACAGGGGTGCCCAATGGAGTTCATGAACACTATAGAAAATAAGTTCGGGGAGAGGTTGGAAAATGGTAGTATTGAGTGGTGACAGGTAGTTGAAATTTTAGAACAAGTGTTTGTGGGGGAAACGAGGAATTGGTTTGCTGTCTACAGAGACAAGTTTACTGATATCAATGATTTTAAAATGAAATTCTGTGAAAAGTTCAGGAATGAGGTTATTCAGTCGCAGCATCGTGAGGGAGTAGTGTGTGGTAAATATAACCCTAAAGGAAGCTCCACCATGACCGAATACTTTTTAGGGCAGGTATTAGTGTGTAAATATCTGGATGGCTTGAAGGAGGAAAGTGATGTGGTGAGGTTGCTACTTAGGCACTTACCCTATAGGATCAAGGAGGCTGCTTGTATCCAGAATGTAAAAACGATATCACAAGTAGAGAATTTGTTAAGCACATTTGATGCACTAAAGAGAGGGGGTTATGAGGACAATTTCAATAGGATCCACGGTAATAATAATAATAGGCCTAATGAAGCCAGGCATCAGGAAGTTCAAGGGAGCGGTGGCGAAGGGGCCAACGCTCAAAATAGAAATAATAATAATAATCAGCTAAATCAGAACAGAGGAAATGGCTATGGTAATCAGTATCAAGGGAGGAACAATGATTTCAGGGGAAATCAAGGGAGAAACAATGATTACAGGGGAAATCAAGGGAGAAACAATGATTTCAGGGGAAATCAAGGGAGAAATTATAATGACAATAATTACAACCAGAATAGGGGTCAAGGAAGAGGACAGCCTAGTGGTAGTAATATACAGCCAAACAATGACAACACAGCCCAGAACAACCAGACCAGTGCAGTAGTTAGTAGTACTACAGCCAGCTGTAGCGGTTCTTTAAACGCGAACGAGGCTGCGAAGTAAGGTCAGAATCTCAGTCTGTAGCATGCCCTGTCCATACAATTATACAGGAACCCTATGACCTAAATGTAAGAAATGAATTATTACATGAACTAAATGATGAAGGTATTATTCAGGAAGTGGTTAGTAAGAGCCCCATAGTTAAATTTAACGTGTCCGAGGCGTACACAGATGTTTTAATTGATAGTGGTTGTATGAAGAGTTGCATAAGTAGTGCATTTTATGATAAAATGAAAGGAACTGGAGTAAATTTTGAGGAGATGCCAATTAAAAGTACTTTTGTTATCAAAGCTGTTGGGAAGAGGTCTAAAGTAATTTCTAAGCAAGTTTTAGTAGACATTAAAATTAATAATCATATAGAAAAGCAGATTTGTCTTGTAATTCCAAATTTAGTATTCAGTGTTATCTTGGGTTCAGAGTGGCTAAGTAGAGTGTCTGGTAACTTATGTTATGATGTAGGGAGTTTGAAATTTAAATGGGGTGATTCTGAAGTAGAAGTAGCGTTCAATGACCATATTCAGAGAAGTAGTATTGTAGGTGTAATTTGTACTTTAAATGAGATATCGCCAGCCGTAGAGCGGGGTTCTCCATGTTTTGTGGGCAGTGTGATTACGAACGGTAGTCTAGAGGACTCGTTACGTGATGCTGCATTTCAGGGAAATATAGAGGTGGAACAAAGTGTTCGGCTCTATGATGTGTTATTGTGTAATAAGAGAGTTTTTGAGGATCGCATTGGTATGGCCAATTGCTATACACATTCATTGAACGTTATTGATAGGTCAGTATTCACAGGACATAGATATCCTGTACCTTTCGCTTATCAGAGTGCAGTTGAGGCACAAATTAATCAGATGCTTGAAGATGGGATTATTGAGCACTCTAACAGTCCATATGTTAATTCTTTGATCACGGTACCCAAGACCGACGGCACAGTTCGTATTTGTTTAGACGCTCGTTTGGTTAACAGTAGAATTAGTTCAGATCAGCTGAAATCTATGTCAATAGAGGAGTTAATGCAAACATTTGAGGGGAAGAAGTATTTCACTTGTGTAGATTTGAGTTCCAGGTTTTGGCAAGTGCCACTTATGAACGAGGATAGACCATTTACAGATTTAGTCATAAATATAACCTTTATCAATTTTGTAGAACACCTTATGGGTTAAAGAGTAGTTCAGCAGCTTTAATTAGGGCTTTAAACATCGAATTAGGGGATGACACAGGAGAGTTTGTAACCATTTACATTGATGATATGGTAATTAGTTCACGCAGTTTTGAGGAGCATCTACGTCATTTAGATAAAGTTTTTCAGAAGTTAGATCAGGCAGGGTTCACTTTGAAGCTGTCTAAGTCGTCATTCTGTCAGTCAGAAGTGACATTTTTAGGTCATAGAGTGTCGAGTAGAGGTGTGACACCAGAGGAAAGTAGGGTTAATAAGATACTTAACGAAGAGGTGCCCCAGAATGTTAAACAGTTAAAAACATACCTGGGAATTTGCAACTTTTTCAGGAGATTCGTTCTTAAATACTCAGGGTTGGTAGAACCATTCAGGGAATTGCTTAAAAGTGGGACTCGGTGGAGATGGGAGTCCAAGCATGAACAGGCTTTTAGAGCGCTGAAGGAAGGATTTGAGAAAGCTGTAGTGCTGAAATATCCGTTAAAAGATAAGGAATATGTGGTTATGACAGATGCTTCTCATATAGGCATTGCTGGAGTATTATGTCAGAAAGATGATGAGGGTAATCTGTGCATTGTATCTTTAGCCTCGCGAGGACTGACAGCAGCAGAGAAAAGATACACGATTACTGAGTTAGAGCTTTTAGGTATTGTTTACAGTTTAGGGAAATTTAGAATGTATTTAGTAGGGGGGAAATTTGAGATCCACACAGATCACCATGCATTACTATATATGAGGACTTGTAAACTCAGTTCTAACAGAGTTAGTAGGTGGATTCTTGCTCTGCAGGAATACGAATTCACAGTAAAATATATTAAAGGTAAAGATAACATTCTTGCAGACATGCTATCGAGGGACACTAATTTATGTAGGGATTATCCTGTGGTTAAAGCAGAGGACGGTATTTTAATATGTGCATGTGTGGACAGTAGCAACAGGGCATCGTTACAGACACTGAGAAATATGCTAGTGGAGCAACGTGAGGACGTTAAGTTAAGGGAGTCACTGGCTAGGTTGGAAATAGGTGAAGAAGAGTATGTGAAAGTAGGACGGTTCACGTACAAGATGCAGGATGGGCTTCTGGCAAGGAAATGTAGGAATAATCGGTGGGCAATATGTGTTCCTGAAACTTTGCGGGAGGAGCTAATTTGGTTCATTCATAGGGAATTAGGACACTTTGGTGCTGCCAAGGTCTTCTATGAAATTGGTCGTGACTTCCTTTGGAGTAAAATGGGAAGGGATGTTAGGAGGATTTTAGCTAAGTGTGACACCTGTCAAAGGAGTAAATATCCAGTTAAATATTTAGTGGGGGAGAGATCTGCAGTTCTCACCAGTAGGTCCGGCGAACTACTGTGTGTGGATTTATTTGGCCCGATCGTTAAAGGACAGTACGGCTACGAGTACATTTTTATAGTTATTGACGCTTTTAGTAAGTATGTCAAGCTATATCCGCTAAGGAAAGCCACGGGACTAGCGTGTAGCCGTCTGATCATTAATAAGTATGTACCTGAGTTTGGCCTTCCTCTCAGGATACTATCTGACAGTGGACCACAGTTTACTGCAAAGAAATGGAGAACCAGCATGCAGGAAGCTGGTATAACACACGTTCATTCCTCTGTAAGGTACCCTCAGGGTAATTCTGCAGAGCGTCCATTAAGGGAAGTGGCTCGTCTTTTTCGAACTCTAGTGCATGACAAGCATACGGCCTGGGTTGGACACCTTCCCAAGGTCGAGACTAGATTGAATTCTGTCCAGCATGACAGCACGAAATTGACGCCATACGAAGTTCACTTCGGAAAGAGACCACAAAATGAACTAGCGAGGGTGTTGGGATTAAATGAGGGTAAGCAACCGGGGATGGATTACATTGTCCAGTTGGCGAAACAGAATTTATCTAAGTCAGCACAAAAGAGAATTCGCCAACAAAAAGAAACTAAATTTGACCTATTCGAGCCGGGAGACAGAGTCTTACTTAGAGTGCCGAAACAGTCAAATAAGCTAGAGAAAGTCATGTCCAAGTTCTTTTATCTCTACGAGGGCCCATTTATGGTTACTAAACGTATTGGCAAAACAACATATGTGCTGGAGGATAGTGAGGGAAACAGAATATACGGGACGTATAATATACATAGTCTACGAAAGTATGTGTCATAAAGTGAGGATGTTTAGCTGGCGAGCCAGCCTATCAAATGAGTAAGTGTGGTATTTGGTGCGTGGGAAGATATGGTCTTCCAGGCAGGCGTATCAGAAGTCACACAGGGGGGTAGTATGTAAGTAAATGAGAGTTTTTAAGGTACAGGGAAATATGACGGGATTGTAGGATGCTCTTGAGCACTAAAATGTCTCGATACACCAAGGCCAGAATTTGGCAGCGCTGGTGAGTTCCCATTTGTCTCCTAGAGATGGGTGAGCGCTTGGACAGGGTATTTTTGCTTAAGGCGTCCACGAGGCAAAAGATGGGTCATCAGAAGGCGAGACAGTCCTTCATGAAACTCATACATAACAGCACACGTGATTTCTGTTTACGGCCTCGCCAGGTAAGATTTGTAAGTGTGTAATTTAAGGTAATTTGTACAATGGTATTATTTGTGTGAGGAGAACTGGTCTGTGTTGAGAACTAGTATTAAGTAGAATATAGTCTACGGGAACTTAAGAAAACAGGGCGATTACGGCACAGAAATATTTGGTGTTATATGTAATGCGTATTTACTGTTTTTTTTTTTCAGAAGTCATTATTAATTTCGTCTATTATAAAGAGAGATTAAGTATTATGGTTACGATGCGCTGCCACAATAGTGTGATCGTGTGCTCAGTGATAAGTGAGATTAAATTTCACCATAAGGAAGGAACCTCCAGTGAAATTAGGAAGCTCTGTGGTGATATATAAATATCAGAACACCTTCAATGCGTGTGATGTGACATCATAAGTACATAGTGCTCACACATCATTCATGTCTATTTTCCCCACATAGAGAAATTTGAGAGGCGGAAATATCCGTGGAACATTATTCTATATGAAAAACATTGGACTGGTTGCTAAGAGCAATCCATAGTGACAACAAACTTTGACGCAAAGTGCGTAAAGAAAAATTATATATATTATATATATGTAATTTAGGGTGATTTCATTTATGTAATATGTATTTTGGATGGGGTTTTATTAACGTGTCTGGGATAATCACATGATGGACCGTCGTCACGGTAAATCATCCGATGATTCGAGGCGAATATGTAACGTGTTTTTCGAGGGGATTTTACGCCACTGGCATAAGTCAGTAGGAAGCCAGTCTATATTTATTTATGCGGCAAATTGTTCAGCCAAGAGAAGTTTTCATGTAACTTATTATTATTATTAATTGATTTTTTTGGAGCATTTTCTTATAAAATTATAAGCATACAGATAGGTTTTCTATGTTATAGAAAACGCTATCAAGCAAATTATTACGATCGACATTAGCGTAGAAAATTATATGATTACGGAATTTTACGGAGTTTTGTCAGTTAGGGTATTATGAGAGAGATGACTCATTGGGAATTCGGCTACAGGCTTAATCTTGTCGTGAAGCGTGACGCAACCCTGGGTTGCAGAGTCAAGTAAAGGCGAATTGGCCTGGACCGGTAAACGACTTCACCCTCCCGCCGTGTGTATTGAGCCTAAGGAGGGGAGTAGCGGGGTGGCACAGCCAATCAGTGGAGACCACGTAAGCTGGAAGTCGGCACTGGAGTCGGAAGCCGACGAGGGCATATATCGTTTGGCTCGCCGTGGAATAGAGGACTTTTCTGTGTAAGACTTGACCAGTATGGTTGCGCGTTTGTGTGGCTCCGATGTTCAGTGGAGTGGAGGACTATCTTTGTAAAACTTAACCAGTGTGGTTGTACGAGTGTATGGCTCTGATGTTCGGACCATAGAATCATCATAACTACAAATATACTTCATCAACTAACGAAGAAGATGACGACATCCAGGAGGCTGTAGGAAGCTCACTTCATCATCCAGTACGAGGGAAATGCTTCGGCAATTTCCAGTGGTAAGCGCGAATGACGCAGACATATGCAATCTCTCGTTTCTCTTTGTTTTAAATTCAGTATTTCAGTAACTTCATAGCTTGGGAATAAGAGTAAAATCAGTAATTTATCCGACTCCGTTCTCTCGTAATTCTCTATCGGTAATAGTAAAATCTCAACGCTCCTATATATATATTTTAAACTTATTATTATTATTAATTTTGCAATACTTGTTATATATAATAAAGTCATTTCTTTTAACCATGCCATCTTTGCTTTCAGTAGGTAGCATTAGATATAGACCAATTCCTTCTCCTGATACAATTGTTGTTGGGTTAATGATCAAATCATACCACGATCTGAGTGAATAGAGTCTTGAAGGTGTTCTACCAGAGCTAGACGTTGTTAAATACAAATTTAGATTTCAACATTGCGTTGAGGTCTTGGCGCCCATTAAAACAACATAGCTTAGGTAAAGGTCAACAGTTACATTTATCACCCAACAACAAGGAGCGAAGCGAGACCGTTACAAAATGAAACAACAGATTTTCATAAACCTGAACATTGTATTCAGATCTCTGTTCTGCCCCTAAAACTCCAATAACTAACTAACATTGTATTCTGCTAGAATGATAATAATAACCACTTGTAGCATCCATGATTATGCACTTGAAACTCAGCTCAACACAGAGCAATGAGTCTAATGGTGTTGGAAGTGACAGTGGTTATAGTCATTACAGTCATCCTCTGTATATACCAGTCTCCTACCACTCGATTCACTGTTTTACCGGCAAGATCGAAGGTTGAAAAGAATATTGCCCTTGTATACACACACACAAGTACATGAGGCTCAATGACCACAATGTCCAAGGCCCTAAAATGAAACTACAATCACAATAAAACATAATTTAAAACTGCTAAAATACCTGCCTGTAGGGATTGTAATACGGTCAAACCTCGATAAAACAATATTCATGGGACCATGGAAATTATATTGTATATTTTATTAACAAAAGAATAGTGTTGGCGAAGAAAGCCTTTCAAAATAAGAAGAATTTGCTGCTCAATGAGCACCTCAACTTGAAGATAAGGAAGTCATTTCTCAAGACCTATGTTTGGAGTGTGTTGACCTATGATTGTGAAACATGGACACTTGGGAAAAGAGAAGAATCAAAACTTGAGGCAGCTGAAATGTGGTTTTGGAGACGAATGACCCGAACAAGCTGGATGGAAAGAAAGACAAATGACCTTGTTCTGAACCAAATTCAGGAGAATCGATGCCTGTTGAACACCATCAAGAAAAGAAAAGCAAAATTTATGGGACACATACTCAGACATGACACTCTCCTCCAGGTAATTTTTGAAGGAAAAATTTTGGGGAAGAAACCAAGGGGACGACCAAGACAATCGTACCTCAAGAAAATTGTCAAGGAAATGGAATGCGACTCATTTGTCAATATGAAGAGGACTGCTGAAGACCCTAAGAAATGGCTGCAACGACAAGGCTTTTAGCCTTTAGAAGCTGATGATAATAATAATAATATCGTATGGCCTCGGATGCCGGGTGCAAGCTTTGTAATTTGACACCCAGAGGGTAGCTTGCATGCCGAATTTCGTTGATCCTTGAATCACTATGAAAGTCAAGGAGGTTAGATATCTAAGCTCCTTGAACACTATACAAAAGGTCATCAAACAAAATTTGTCTAACAACAGTATATTGTCAAAAGTAGAAATTAACGAATTCATGACGCTATTAGAATTCACACTCACAAATAATTTTTTCACTTTTAACAATAAGATCTATAAACAAAAAGAAGGACTCTCAATGGGATCTCCGCTATCTGGTTTAGTAGCTAACATATATCTTGACCATCTGGAAGACGAAGAAATTGTAGGCAAAATTGACGGTATACATTATTGGGGAAGATATGTGGATGACGTGTTTGTAATAATCGATGATACTATTTTAAACATAGAAGGACTCTTGCAAAAATTAAACGGTTTGGATAAAAGCATACAATTCACCTCTGAATCAGCCGTAAACAGTAAAATCAACTTCCTTGACACTACAGTTTGTTTGAATAATAACAGGTTAACCTATAAAGTTTTTAGAAAGCCAACCCAGACCCACACGACAATAAGAAAAGACTCTAACCACCCGGGCAATGAAAAGAAAGCCGCCTTTTATAGTATGATCAACAGAGCCTTTTCCCTTCCTTTAAGCAAAACAGATCTAAATGAAGAAATAAAAATCATTAAACAGATTGCCAAGGTAAACGGATTCACATCGCTGTTTGTCAACAATATTATCAGCAAGCTTAAAAACAAACCGGTCACCCGCCTAACGCCGGAACAAAAAGAGCAGCCCAAATACGCGACTTCCACGTATTTCAGCACCAAAACTTATAGTATTTCAGATATTTTCAAAAAGTGTGGACTAAGAATAGCATATAGAACTTCCAACACAAACAATAATATTTTATTCAATACTAATAAATTGAACCATACGAACAAATTCAGTAAATCAGGTGTGTATATGTTGAAATGTGCTAAATGCGACGCTAATTATTGTGGACAAACAGGTAGAGCATTTATAACAAGATATGGTGAGCATTTTAATGCCATTAAATACAATAAATTTTCCGCCATGGCAAATCATATGAAAGATACCAAACATGAGTTCACAGACATTAACAACGATATGAGAATCTTACATCGAGCTAATAAAGGAATTGCAATGAACATCTTAGAAGAAATTGAAATCGATTTAGCCCAAAAGACCGCCCCCCTAACGAATCTTAATGAGATTCATTTCGAAAACAACGTACTCTATGAAACGTTAATCCATTACAAAACAAAATATAAACCACCATAGAAATAAATCCACAACCATTGATCCATGTTACCTTCCCCTAAACTTACTCCATACCCCTTCCCCCTTCCCCACTCCTCACCAAAACACTCCCGAACTCTCACCCCTCTCCTCTTCCGCCCCTATTGTCTTGCTTGTTGCTTCCATGTTGACACACCGTTTCAGTTCAGCACAGTCTCCGTCCGACTCAGCACGGCTCTGTTAGCTCATTGCCGCATTACATCGTAAGTCTTTATATAACATTTAGGGTTTTTAAAGTATTATTTTATCCACCACTTCTTTCTCTCATACATAGTTTCATTTCTTTCCAGTTGGGAATGGTCACCCCTTGCTTGGGCTTTTGAAGCTAACATTAGAAATAAATCAAGAAAGACTGCCAAGCCCGGCTGAGGATTTTATTGAGCTTTTAACATAAGAAAATGTTTTAACAACTTTTTAATGTGTCACAGTGATCTATATGTGTTTTTATGTACAATTTTAACTACACCTAGTATATAAAGGGAATGTTTTAAGTGCTGCCCAAATATTTAGGCTGATGAAGACGTCAATAAGTGTCAGACGTCGAAACATGTACCATGTATTCCATGTATTAAAAGACAGGTGATTGTATCACGACATTTTAATAAACAGTATTGACGAGGCGGAACCATTTGGAACTTTGTTCTTAATATAATATAATAAAAAAAAAAAAGTGGGGGTCCGACTTTGGTCACTTTCCTCTATATATTTCGTATGGCATGAAGATGCAATATATAATTATTTACATTCTACAGTATTTACAGTGCAAATGTATACAGATTGAGACCTTGATCTGTAAGTAGCATCAGTTTTGTTAGAGCTGGATATCTAATTTCTCTAACCATTCTAAAGCTTCATCACTAGCTTGATGAATCTCCTTCATTGGACCATGTTTTATGGTGTTGTGAGAGCTCTTATAGCGATCTTTGATAAATTTGTTACGCGTGATCTTTGTTTACTCTGTTGCTTAGGAATAACTTGAACCAGGTTAGGTTATACATCTTCATGGTAATATTCGTTTGAATAGTTAAATTGAGACTTTGTGTTGTGTATTGATACGCTGTTAATCTATATACTGTCCAATTGTATCATCTGTCCGACAAATTATTGTGAACCGTTGTTCTGATTCATACGGCATGCAGGTTAGGGTTATGTGAGAAGATAACAACTAAACGGGGTTGACGTTGCTCCACGTCCGTAGGAATAACCGGGGGCTCATACACCGTCGGTTGTCAAAATTTTTATTTTTTTATTTTTACATTTAAATGAAAGACAATACCTTTCTCAATATATCTGTTAAGTTTTATACTTAAATTCAGCGTTTTGGCAGAGATATAGCGTATTAAGTGAGACCATGCGCCTATCTGTCAATGGAGTGTTTAATACTCAAAGCTGTTTACCCGAAAGTTTGCTTTTTTGGTGGGAAAAACACAATAACTCGTGAACTATGTGATGAAATTGGATGAAACTCGGCAGATACATTCCAACATATGATCCCTAGAGGATGAACCCCAAGTATGAAATTATCTTAAAAAATAATTGAGATATACTTTCAAAAATAACCAAAAAACTGTTCATTTTTTGAAAGACAAATTTAATATTTTTTTTTAAATATACTATTTACAATATAACATTCATGGTGGTTCATCCTTGCTATTTATGCGTTTACTCTACATGAAAAAAAAAATCATTCCATTCAGACTGGTATTTCTTGTTAAATCGTGTTTTTTGTGATTCACGGAGTTTAAAAAATCACGAATATGGTCCTTTCAATAAATCACGAAATACTTTATATATATACTGCTCCTCTCCTTAAATGAGATGAAAGCTCTATGTATTTACTATACATATGCCAGTTTTCATAACTCTATGTGACATATTTGTGAAGCTATGATATGACTCGTAAATGTATGCGAAAATTCCCTCTGGCGGTGTATGAGCCCCCTTAGTGCCCTACACGTGACCCCTGGGTGGTGCTAAGAAAGCAACAACGTTGGCTGCTGGACCTAAAGCTATGCTTTCAGGATATCCCAGCAATTAGAAGATATAGCAATATGACTTTTCTGATGAGAAATAATAGAATAACGAAAAAGATACAAAATTAATCTGGCAGAGTACTGGACTGTATGTACTCATAACATTGCAGCTGAAGGTACTGAATCAACTTATAAATTAAAGGAAGGTAAAACAAAATGTATGTACTCGTACCTGGTAAGCTTTTTCAGTTTTTTAAGCATCAGGGATTTGTTGATCGTCTGATCACCAATGGTGTCAACTTATGTGTCCGTGACGCGTTGCTTCAGAGAAGAACCGTTATCACAGCTTGCAAAAATCACTGAAATAAACTGCGTATGACCCCAACACAACATTTCTGACTGCAACATGAGCTCAACAATGTACAGAATAAAACAGTTAACACTGGTTCAAACACAGGAGCTCTATGACTCTTTCTACTTTGCCGCTCAGCAGAGCTCGTCCGCGGCTATAACCTATTCGCTACCTGCTTACAAGCCGGACGTTTGTTTTAGACGATTGTCCTTGACCTTGAAGCTTGCGGGTGAGCCTGTACACAGTCACTCTCTAGCCCTGTCGCTTCACAGTTGTCACCACCGGTCTGATAAAATGGAATTCCAGACTTGAGCACGTGACAACACCACGGTGCAGATAGTACAGTCCACATCGAAGTATTGTGTGACACGGAAGTACACGTTACATAATTCCGAACAGAACGCCATTATATTTGCCAATGACTGTACTTCGGCAGTAGTGTGAGACAGCTTTGTCCAACATCGGACCGCATGGGACAGATGACAACAACACAGGTACAGTAGTAACTCGCCTCCGGGATTCCATTAAGATTTTTCACTCGTCTAAAACAAACGTCCGGCCTGTACCGTCAGCACAGTATGTAGCGAAGCTTCTGAAAATACAGCTCTGAAGGTCAATGGGTTTAACAAACAATACATAGGCCTACCATTATGGTCACATTCTTACAAGCAAAATATAGTAAGATCCCGGAAACTCCGTTATAACAGGGTGTTGCTAAAATTACTTCATCGTTGTAATGAGGGGTAATTAACATAGTAGGCTAAATATAGGAAATCAGCCGGGACCATATAAAGTTATCGCTGTACCCGGATTTATCATTGTACGGAGGTTTAACTGTACTTTAAACTACGGTAGTAGATTGAAGAGTTATGGGCAAATTGTGCTCCTGTGGCTAAAGCTAAATCCACAATTTCTTTCTATAATAAAAATTAATGAATGGACAATAAAACAAAGCAGAGCTGTTGGTTACAAAGAATCCATTTATTTTTATAAATATCGCAGTGTGGTTTAACTACAGTCTTATCTTCAGAGAGCCCACACCTTCACGTGCTCCACCTGCAGAGTTGTTTTATCTTCTGACCATGTAGAGTACCAGTTGTCCTTATCTCCCCAGAATTTCACCATCGCCTGTAATCAAAGTGTTGTCTTAGTTAGAAGTTTGGACATTGTGTATGTGGAATTTGTCTGCTGATACCCTGTGTTATTGTGATGTCTATAGTAGTGTGTATTTTGTAATTGAGGCTAAGATTGGCCATGGTCTTAAAAGTTAGGAACGATACTGGTATTTGCGAAGAGTATTACGAAACTACCTAAAACGAGACACTCGGAAAGAATTAATGTTCCTTGAAGTAAAAATAGTGTTATTGTCTGTTCAAGAACTTTTAAGTTAATCTTGGACAATGAAATGCTAAAGATTGTTTGATTATGTCATATGTAGGATCAAGTAAGATATGCTGAATCAGCTTGGTGTTCCTAGGCGAAACCCCACACAAGACACGGCACAAACCTAGAAAAATTCCTGAGTTTTAATTCACTAGTTGTGAAAGCCAATATACCATCTTTCATAAGAGAACTGTTATCACTGAGGAAGGATCATTTAGAGTCCAAAACACATCTAATAAAAGAAAGAAAAATATAAAATTATATTGACTAGGCGGACCCATATACAATACTGTTATCCTATTAA
This sequence comes from Meconema thalassinum, assembly GCA_946902985.2. Lineage (NCBI taxonomy): Eukaryota > Metazoa > Arthropoda > Insecta > Orthoptera > Tettigoniidae > Meconema > Meconema thalassinum. Next base: position 350,382,761 of record OX336390.1, read on the forward strand.
AAAGATACATTTTATGATATGATTTGATGAGAAAAGCTTCCTTTTCTTATTGAAAGCTGTTTTTGCTTAGCTGATGCAACTGTCTATATCTTCTACTCCTCCATCAGCTGTTATAATCAAAGTATGTGAACTTGTGTACGATATTCAGGCCCTTGCCACTTAAAATACAGTGTTGGCTACAGAGCAGGTCCTTGGTTTTTACTTTATTGATTTTAGGAACTAAAATAGGACTATCCGTCTTATTCTTTCCACTTAAGTACTTGTACAAAACATGATTTATTCTTACCTTTTGATCAACAATATTAAATCAAAACCAATAAAATATTAATCAATTTCATAATAAAGAGTGATAAGAAAAGGAAAGACACTATAGACAATTAAATTACTGAAGAAAGCGTGATGGAATGTTCACTCTTCTACCGGACCTTGTAACATACACTTTCTCTTCTCTCAAGGTAACAGCAGGCTGAGGCTCATCCATCGGTACACTAGTTGACTTTGAGCAAATCTCCAAAGGATAGATGCGTTGAACTGGTCGGATCAACATACCAGTAGCAGTTTTCACCTTCACCACACGTATCTTGTTGTCCTTCCCCGAGTATACAGCTGCGACTCTCCCCATCGGCCAGTCCATCTTCTTCCTGTCGTCACCACCATGAAAGGATATGTTGTACTTTTGAGTTTTATCATTTCAAATGTTTGTCGACTTCGTCGTTATGCTTGGGTCTAACGTTATGCATTACGGTTGCGGCGTGTATGACGTCATCATGTTGTTCAGTGCATATGAACCGAGTCTGAGACGGCGAGTGCGTGACGTCATGCAGCAGAGAGGACTTCCCGCTCCACGTTCCCCGTGCGGGAAGCCTACGCACTAGCTGCGTGATACTGAATGACTTGCAACTTGTTGATCATGAAGCGTTCACGTGATTCTTGCTATCTCTGTACTTGCGGGTTCGTTCGTTAAGCTTGCTTACTTACAGTTTACAATTTGTACAGGGTAGTAAAGTGTGTTAATAATGGAGTCTGTGGATCGTTCGTTAAACTTGCTTACTTACAGTTTACGTAAAGTGTGTTAATAATGGAGTTTGTTGACAGTAATAGTGCTATTATATTTACTAAAGCTAAATCTCGTGCTGTAATGGAGTCTGTTGAAAGAGTCCTGCGCCTTTCTAACACAGCATTTGTAGCATGCGTCATTTGAAATGATATAAAGTCTAGTCTCTCGGACTGACTGTGTCTTTTTTATGTATATTTTTGTATCTTGTGGCACCTCAAATTTGAGTAATATTAAATATGTACTAAATAGTAAATTTTGAGTTTATTTGAAGTGTAGCACCAATTAGCACAACTTCACCTACTTGAAGGTCTCGCGTCATCTTCTCCAGCTCGTTCCTTCTTTGGATGAGCTGACCAAGATATTCCACTATGAACCTCTTTCTCAGGTCTTCCTTTAGTCATTGCTGATACCTATACCTCTTTGAGAGATTAACGCTATCGATGAGATCAAGATCAGGTACTCCCACCCTTGGAATGTCTTGTATAAACATTGCAGGCATCTAAGGCACCAAGTCATTCTGATCTTCAGACAGATAAGTTAGTGGTCATGAATTAACAACAGCTTCACAGTCAATCAAAATGGTCAACATTTCATCATATCCCACACATGCACGCCTAAGACACGTCGAACCAACTTCTTAAGCATTTGAATCAATCGTTCCCACCACCCACCCCACCAAGCTGCAATGGGTGGATTGAATCTCCATTCAATTCTTGAAATGGCAGTTTCCTTTACTATCTTATCCCAGTCAAGTGCTTTGAATAAGTTCTCCATTTCATTAAATTTGTCCCGTTGTCACTATAGACAACATATGGTCTACCCCGTCTGGAAATAAATCTTCTCAGTGCCAAAATGAAGCTGGATACAGGAAGAGAAGTAACCAGTTTAAAATGAACCGCTCTGAAGACTGCACAGGTGAAGATCACTATCCAAGACTTGGTACTATTCTTCAAGTGCAATGGACCCGCTAATTCGATTCCTACCACTTCAAATGCACTGGCTTCTCTCACCCGATTTTCAGGAAGTTCCACAGGTACCGATTCAATACATTTTGCTTCAAACCGTTTACATCTCACACATTTGGAAAGATTGCTGTGCAGAGTCTTCCGGCCTTTGACAATCCAGAATCATTCTCTTATGATAGATAGAATTTGCAATCCTGCATGAGAGGCTTTCATCTGCTCTTCCATAACCAACAGATGTGTTACTTTATGATTGGATGGCAACAGAATGGGGAATCTGAAAACTGCATCATCTTTTCTTCTCACAATCTTTGTCTTGATTCTCAGCAGTCCGTCCTCATCTTCTAGAGTACACAAGGATTTGAACTCCAACTTCTTTTCATCTTTCTGCATTCTTTACTTCATGGGTGGACAATTCAGAATCGAGATGCTTATCCTTTTTAACCCGAACATTATGAATGAACCGTAGCATCCAGGCCATCATTCGTACAATCTTCGTATAAGATGAGAAATACTTCAAATACCATGCCTCCTCTTGTGTAGCAACAGTTAATGATATCGCATCTCTCTTCCTTTCCTGATCTATGTCGTCCTCTTTGCCACTGACTCAGACTTTGGCCAGTTCTCTTCGGAAAGCTTAAGCCAGCTCGTTCCCTCCCACCATCGGGATTCTAACAGTTTTTTTGCACTACAGCCTCTCGATGATAGATCAGCACGGTTTTCATGGCCAGGAATGTGTCTCCAGTCTTCAAAATTGGAACTACTACCTATTTCCTTCACTCTGTTTCTAACAAATGTTCCCCACTGCCCATCTTAGGTAATCCAGTGTAATGTGGTGGCAGAGTCAGTCCAGTAATATTCCTTTAAGTCCTCCATGTCAATACCTTTCCTCACATGTGTAGCTAAAAGAGTCCCAATACAACAAGCAAGCAGTTCTAACCTTGGAATTGTGATCTTTATCAAGGGTGCAATCCTAGATTTAGCTTGCAACAACTGAACCGACACTCTCCTGCTGTCTTCAGATCTCAAGAACACCACGGCTGCATAGGATGACTTTGATACATCGCAAAAGACTTGTAGAGAACACGAGTCTGTCTCCTTCATTGAAGTCCATCTTGGGATTCTTACATCCGATAAAATTGGAAATTCTCATAAATTTGTGGAATATCTCTTCTGGAAGTTCAGCGTCCCAGCCTAATTTTCTTTCCCAGCTCTCTTGGAGAAGTATTTTAGGGCCAAGAGTACCAGGAGAGGAAGCCTATTGGATCGAAGACTCTCTGCGCTGTGGATAAGATATTTCTTCTTGTAATTGCTCTTTGAGGGTAACTTATCCCACTGACATCGCAGTACAACTTATCTTCTACCTTATACCACACTAATCCAAGAACTGGTGACAGTTTGGCAATACCTTCGGTGCATAAGGCTGTATGCTCCCAACCTCTCAGGTCAAACTTCCCTTCAGCCATTATTTCAGTAGCTTGTCCAACAAATGTATGCAGCTCCTCTTCTGAATTGACAGAAGTGACAATTGTTAACAGTGTTTCAGCCACTCCTTTTAAAGGCGGTTCATACTGACTCAAGTGATGCTGGATAACTGCTCCCAGGAGGAATGGGCTGCAATTTACTCCAAAAACAACTCTACGATGTCTCACTATTTTTACCTTCTTCTCTTTGACATTTTCCCACCAGAGAAATCGTAGACAGTCACGGCCTTGTTGGTGCACGGAGATTTGTAGAAAGGCCTGCTTGATATCGGAATGACACCAATTTTTCCTTGTCAAAACTTAAGCAAAATCTTGGGGATCAAATCCAGCAAGTTCGGTCCTTTTGCCAAACAGTCATTTAAAGAGCAGCTCCCTTTCTGCTTGCAGGATGCATCAAAGACTGGCCTCACACTCGTCGTTGAATTGTCTTTGAAGACTCCCCGATGCGGAAGATAGTGCCCACATTTCTGTTGCTCGTCATCTTGAACCAATTCTACCATGGCCTCATCGAACCAGTCTTTCAATACTTTATCATAGTCATCAAACTTCACTGCTACATCAAGTTTCGTGCTTGTAACTATAATCTCTTCTCAGCTACCACTCTGTTATCAGGTAGCTCTTCCGGACCATCCAACCAGGGAAAACTAACCTCATACCTTCCCTCAGGATCTCTATTCACAGTTTTCTTAAAGTGATCTCACACAGCTGTCTCGATTTCCTCATTTGTTTGGCTTTCACAGCGATCCAAAATTCCTAGGGCATCCAACTTCCATAGGTCCGGCAGATGACTAGTGTGAGTCAAAAGGGTAGTCGTCATGGCAGCATGGGTGTTTGTGCCAGACTTGTCCATCATTTTACCCATTACGACCCAGCCTAATTTAGTTTGCACAGCAGTAAGTCCACACTCTTAATTCTTTCACAGTTCCAGTGTACAGCTTCCCTAGTGCATCCGATCCTATCAGGATTTCAATTGGTGGCTGTCCAGCTCCGACATCTGTGAGGTGAATCCCCTTCCTCCTCAAATCTCCCATTCAAGTACTTAATATGGCCATGAGATTGACCCACATATTATTGGTTGGTCTAAAACTTGAATTCTGCACTAATAGTTATCTACCAAACTCTTCAAGAAAACATCATAACATTGATGCTACATTTTCCTGGATGAACCCCCTCCAAATAAGGCATGTATCACGACTTCTGATTTGAATGGTTGATAACCCATTTCCCGCGCAGTACTTTTCAATATATATGACCGCTGGGAACCGGTATCGATGAGTCTCCTCAAGATTCACTAGCAGGGTCTGAAGAACTACATCCGAGGAGCACTGACTTAAAAGCGAGGTGTTCTGGTTTTGTTCTGTCTTTTCCTCACATTTTTGGTCCTTTTGCTTGACCTCCAGCTTTGGACACATGATGGTGCAATGCTTCTTAGAACAAACAATGCAGCTCACCTTACTTTTACAATCTTTAGCAGGATGTCCTGGCTTCAGACAGACAAAACATCCCTTGTTTCTCTTTAACATGTGTTCTGCTTCTCATTTAGAGATAACCTCTGTGCTTGAAAACACTCCTTACTCTCGTGTGGTTTTCCGCAGAACACACAAGTCAATTTATACTTCTTCTGCTCACCGGAGAACAAGTCTGTTGCAGTAGGTAAAACTTTATCAGGTTGCTGCTTCTTATCTCTTTGTGGACTAACCTCACTCAGTCTGAAGCCCACTTTCGCCAAAGAAATTCTTTCTTCACCTTCAACTTCCTTCCTGAGGGATAGCATTAAGTGCTTCAACTGGTCTCCATAGATTTTGCTTCCGCCCTCTTCATTATCAATTGTCATTGGACTTCTCAGCCACACCCTAAGAATATCTTCAGGGATGCAGGACTCCACGAGCGGAAAGAGCATGGCAGCATATTTGTCTGAAGTCATACCAATTGACTCTAAAGCACACAGATGTGATTTTAGGTTATCATAGAGGCAATCTGTGTCACGCTCTCCTCTGTCTTCAGTGGCATTTTATCACTCTTGACAGGAGTTCTGTTACATAATATTCAATAAGCAACACTTCTTTTCCAAATCTATTCTTCAGGCTCTCTATAGCCTTATTTAGTTCTCTGCAGTGGTAGGGAAACTATCAATCTCCCGAGCTCTTGAGCCTTCTATGGTAGCCTGAATCAGGTACTGAAATTTGTTCTCATTTCCCAAATTCCCATCCTCGTGAATTCGCCTAAATTGGCTCCAAAAGCCAAGATAGTCTTTTATATCCCCACTGAACTTCTTTAATTCAATTTTGGGTAACCTAAGTTTTCGCCTGCTGGAGTTTGGGAAAGAAATGACCGACTGCCCATTGTTTGTGATTTGGACACCGGTGTGTTGCCTTACAATAAATTGTTCCAGTTTCACACGTTCACAATCCATGTCCTCATTGAATGTCTCTACACTCTCGTATTCTCGTTCAAAGTCACCTTCAGATTGATCACTGTCTTCTAACATTAATGCTGCCACCTGTTCATTGAGGTTATGTAAGTCGGTGGTTAACCGTTCCAGAGTAGTTAAATTGCTTCTTCATCATTTAATATTTGCAACAGGTCGTCATAATTCTTAGTGAACCTCGTTCTCACAGGTTTTCGCCCCTTTACAAGCACATCCATCGTTAAAATTTATGAATATAACCAGATCGAGAATTACCAATATCTCCGTTATTAATCACGTCGGGTCACCACTATTTTAGGAACTGAAATAGGACTACCATCTTATTCTTTCCACTTCAGTACTTGTACAAAACATAATTTATTCTTTCACTTTTAATACACCATTTTTCACAACTGATGACCACAGGGATTTGGCCAAGTCCAACAATTGATGTGTATGTTGTACGTCATGCTAAAAGTGGTTTCCATTTCTGCTAGAATCACATTGAGATCTTCATACGGTACTTTGCCATGTTCATGATATTCTCTGCAAAGTGTTGTCCTGGTACATACTTTTCTCTCTGGAGGCCAGTCCTTCACAGCATAGTGTGATTCAGTTGCCCTACTGTCCAATAAACAAAGAAAACAACAGTACTTCGTGACCCCCCCCCCCCCCCCCCCTGCAGACCTAGCAGTATGGCCATGATCTTTAAATCTCCATAAATTTGCTAGCAATATATGTTATATTGAATAACATTTAACAACACAGATAAACTTTCATATGTTTCCTTCATGTACCGACAGTAGTGGCTACGCTGGCTAAAGCGCAGCATTAGGTCATGGGGCCAAGCTCTCTGCTGACTCGGTAGATGCGGGGTTCGAGCCCCACCGTCGGCCGTCCTTGAAATGGTTTTCCGTGGTTTCCCATTTTCAACACCAGGCAAATGCTGGGACGGTACCTTCTGACAGGCCACGGCCGCTTCCTTCCACATCCTTGCCCAGTTTCATTCACCATCATTCATTTCATCTCTCATTAACTCCTCTCATGAGGTTGGCGTCAGGAAGGGCATCTGGCCGTAAAAACCATCGCCACAAAGACCTTCATCGCATCTCATCCCCCGACCCCGTTGGAAAACGGGAATAATAAGGGGTAGACATACATGCATACATGTTTCCTTCATCTACTGAATGCACTAGAGGTATTGAAGGTTTAGTGTTTCCATTGTGTAACAATACTGTTTTGGGACTTGCTTTTGAAGAATCAATAAACAGTGTGCATTCTTCAGGGATATGCTGAAATCGAAGCACATCCATTAAACCGTCTATATTAATACATGCTCAGAGGGCATTTTCCATTATATAATAGCCAGAAAATTGTTCATTTCTCTTCCGGAAAGACGAAATTCTAGTACTAGGGACAAGTAGATTCCATTTTTGAAGTAGCGATCCACGCATTTCAGCATGCTGCTTCATGAAATACATACTGTATCTCTCACTAAGTCATTCAGTCTGGATTGATTAACCAGGAGGGGTTCCTTTTTATGTTGTGGGCTATAGTTTGGATCAGAGTAGTGGATGGTTTTGGATCTGGCTCTTCTTCTCCTGGAGAGGATTATTCTACCTGTGTAGGTGGACTAGGGATTAGGAGATCAGGTCCATGTGGAACAGATCTTATAGCAGATGGAACATTCAGGTACTCAATACTACATTTCGTCCTTTAGAATGCCCTCCATTTTTTGTTAGGCAAAAATAACAATCTTCCGCATGGCTAGTTGGTTCACGCCAGACCATTGGCTCCGCGAAAGGCATAACACAGGTTTTGTCACCATTTTTCTATTTAATTAGATTTGTATAACATGTTATACAACACACGTCTGAGGCCCACACTTTATCTTCATCACCAACACGACATCCAAAATAACTGTAATAAGCCTGCTTTAATGTATCCGTTAAAGATTGACGTTGACTTTTAAGAGTAAACTGTCCACACACATAATGGAAACTATTTGGTGAATTAACACAACACAGCGTATTTTCTTAATTGCAGTGAAAATTAAACTACACATAACAAACATCATTTAAACACTTTTCAGAGGCACAACCAAGCACATCCCTATGACTCGTCAGGTATAAAAGAATGATTGGTTCCTCAGTTTAGGGGCTGCGACAACACGGTCATGTAGCCTTGTTTGAAAGAATGAACAAATAATTGTGAAAACTAGTTTCAAGAGACATTATAACAGTCTACAGTCCGTTAATAATTATAACTTTAATTATATAATTATAATAATTTATGTATATTAATTATTACTACCAATTTTTCTATTTCTTCATATTTTTATACATATTTTAGTGTTTGTTTTTTTTTTTAAATTGAGGGTGTTGAAACATTTCCATGTTCATATAACTTGGTATGATCATGTAGTTTCAACCGTGGCAAAAACCTTGTTGACTTGTGTTTTTAGCTCAAGATAAAATATTTTCTTACCTTAGGATCAGGATTCCTCCATGGTTTAGGATGATTATTGGAAATAGAACCATCAGGAAATACTCGTATGCCACCCACACCAAGACCAATAACTATATAGAACTGAAAACAGAAATAAAACAAATCTCAAACATTTTCCAATAGTCTTCCTGCAATTCAATTCTGTATGATAAAAATGAAGTCACAAAGGAGTGTGTGTGTACTTTGTGTGGTGAAGGATGTGAACACTATCACATCAACCGATGCAGAAATAGGAAAAAATCAGTTTTGAAGTATAATAAAGATCTGTATCCTAAAGAACCAACAGGAATTGTATTTTGGCCATTCGGCTGCAGTTAAATGTATTAAAAATGACTTACACCAACATGGATATTATTTACTGTTTTAAATCTACCATTGTTTGTTGTTGTTATTTCATTTAGGCACTTGTAAAATTGAGGACATTAGCCCCATTTACTTGAGTGTGTGTTCTTATGATGTGTTGCACTACCATGTGCATTTGTAATTGAGGCTAGGCAGAAAATGTGTGTATATTAGGGTGTCCATTCATCCCGCTTTTTCCGGGACAGTCCCGTTTTTGGCGAAACGTCCCACTGTCCAGCAAGTTTTATTGCGGACACTCAAATGTCCCGCTATTTTGTGATTCCGCTCGGCCAGTGTATCTTACGCTATAATGTTTTGTTTCGTTCGTTTACTGTGCAAGTATATACACAAGAGAGCTCACTTGTACAATTTGCTCAATAATCTTTGCCTTTTACTTTCAATGTTTTGTGTTATTGGTAGCACTGGTGGGATTTTCAGACTAGCACTTAGAGACAGACCAGCGGGGCTAACGAAGTGACCCGAATACTCACGACTGCAATCGATCATCCATCCCCCTCGAGACAGACCAGCACAGCGTGGCAATAAGAACGTACCCGAAACTTCACAACCTAGACCGATCATTATGTAAATACATATTCTTTCCCTTTGCTTATACATAACTAAAATTGATAAATGTCCATGAATTAGAACCTTAGCTATCATATAACTACAGTTTATTGTTACATATTTGATCATAATGACATTTGTTTTACATATTTTTAATTTTTAATGTAAAATTATATATTCTGTGTTTTTATTTTATATATTTGATAAAAATGATATTTTTAAACATAATTTTACATTATTTATTTAAAATTACATATTGTGTCTCTTACTGTAAAAAAAAAGTATTTTATCGCAAGTGAAATACACCCTGCTGGAGACTCAGCTGATGGAATTTACAGTTGTCCAGTGAGTGCCTGAGATTCATAATAATATCAACATGCAAAATATGTAATATTAATTTAATTTTTATATAAATGATATATTACACATGATATTACTTGACGATTCCTCATTTTATTCATTACTAGCAGGAGTGTGCGGCTTCGCCCGGTGGATTTATTTGTTTTATGGGTGATAATGAATACTACTACAGAACTGGCACTTGATACTTAAACTACCAGAAAACAAATATTTTTTAAATATAACTTTTTGTGGTGGTGGTGGTGGTGGTGGTGGTGGTGGTGGTTGTAGTGGGGGTGATAAGCAGTACAGTATAATGGATGTAACATTCAGGTCATTTTCCCATAATGATAATAATGAATAGGGAAAGAGATATTTACTAACTACAGCACTGACACATGTAATTTACAAACACATTTCTAAAAATGATTAGAAAGAGGAGCAAGTGAAATAAAAGACACTGCCTAGGGCCTATATCTCATTGTCTGTTAGAAATGTAGAGACCAATAGTGTCATCTTTTGTCGCATAGCGCCGTAGGAAAATAATCAGAACACTTTGGAAAACTTCGGCTGTCCCGAGCTCCTGAGGTAGCAATAGTATCATTTATCACCACATAACGCTCAACGATAAGTTTCGGAATAAATGAAGGTAAATTTGAAAGCACCAACAGTTATTGCAGCTGATAACCTCAATGTACTGCACCAACACCATTGCACTTAAACAGAAGCATAATATGTTCATGATAACGGTTTTAAGGGGCCTAGGAAATCTTTTTGCACTAATTACTCCGTGTGACTGCAATTTATAAGCAGCGCAAGATTTAACTATTTTCGCAATTCTGCACCAAAACACTGGTAGGGGCGACGTGATGCATCCCGAATTGCCAGTCAACAATAGACTTATTAAAATACTCTTACAGTTACACTACTTCGGACATGAATGGTTCTAGGGCCTTAATCCATGGTTTTCAAGTTCAGTTTGTTTCTCATTCTACATGTAGGGAATGGAGAGCGTTGTCCAAAATATCAAGTGGACAGTGTTACCATCAGGGTCTCAAAGTGTATGTAAAATTTGGTGCAATTAGGAGGAAAGGTGCAGATTTGTGATAAAGGGCCTAAATGCAGGGAATGAAGTGGTCTGTCCAAAATTTAAAGTGGACAGTGTCACCCGCAGAGTTCCAAAGGATAAGTGTACAAAATGTGGTTCAGATCGGTGAAACGGTGTAGATTTGTCCCAAAGGACCTAAATGCAAGGAACGGAGTGGTCTGTCCGAAATTTCAAGCAGACAGTGTTACTCGTCAGGTTCCAAAGTGTAAGTATGTGAAATTTGGTTCAGATCGGTGAAACGGTGTAGATTTGTGCCAAAGGGCCTAAATGCAGGGAATGAAGTGGTCTGTCCAAAATTTCATGCAGACAGTGTTACTCGCAGGTTTCCAAAGGGTAAGTATACAAATTTTGGTTCAGATCGGTGAAACGGTGTAGATTTGTGCCAAAGGGCCTAAATGCAGGGAATGGAGTGGTCTGTCCAAAATTTCATGCAGACAGTGTTACTTGCAGGGTTCCAAAGTGCAAGTATACAAATTTTGGTTCAGATCGGTGAAACGGTGTAGATTTGTGCCTAAGGGCATAAATGCAGGGAATGGAATGGTCTGTCCGATATTTCATGTAAACAGTGTTACTCGCAGGGTTCCCAAGGGTAAGTATACAAATTTTGGTTCAGATCGGTAAAAAGGTGTAGATTTGTGCCAAGGGCCTAAATGCAGGGAATGGACTGGTCTGTCATAAATTTCATGTAGACAGTGTTACTTGCAGGGTTCCAAAGGGTAAGTATACAAATTTTGGTTCAGATTGGTGAAACGGTGTAGATTTGTGCCAATGAGCCTAAATGCAGGGAAGGGACTGGTATGTCAAACTTCAAGTAGACAGTGTTACTCGCAGAGTTCCAAAGGGTAAGCAGGGTGTCGAGTGATGACCATTTTTCAAATTCCTGTATTTCCCGTACGAAAATCCACCAAATTCCCGTATATTTTAGAACTCTCTAAGACTTCGAGTTCGCATACCGAATGGCTGAAAAATGAATCTTAAAGCGCGAATCAAGATTTTCTGGCGTAAGTGTAACAGCATTTTTGGAGATACTTCCGCAGCCCACGGGTTATGGCGAGATTTAGGTCTAATCCGTAGCGTGAGCAAAGCGCGCGTGAGTGAATTCTCTCGCAGATACCGTTTATCTGAGGAGAGCTGATATAAATGAATGTTTTACTGAGGAGGGTTGAGAGAGTAGAGAATAGAAGTGTCACATAATAAATGTTTACGGGAAGTGACTGAATTGTATGTTACCGTAACCGTATAGAGCTTCCACGAGTTCAAATGACACCGAAGCTTATGCATAGGGAACTTCCGGTCCGCGAATCTCCATTTGATTTTCATTGGCAGTGAATCGTTCGTTCGCGATTATCTTCTTTATTATTTCGGATAGTGGTTTTGTTTTTAGGTGTTCAACTAATGAAATAAGAACTGGAGGGTTGGCCTTTCATGAATATTCCAAAGACAAGTGTCTCCTAAAAGAGTAATTAGTAAAACTTCGCATCAGAGAGGACCATAACAAACAGCTTGCCTACAAAGTGTGCGATTTGCACATTTCAAACGGCATTTCTTAGACAACAATATTTAAGTGGGAGCAAATTAAATATGTTATATGTGAGAATATTATTATAATTTGCTATCCGGTTGTTATATTAGTATATTATGCATTAACGTGACCCGTTTAAATGCTAAATTGTGACGGAAGCTACGAGTTATAGGCTATTCGCCGTACCGGTAGGCCTAATATTTACTAACGCATCGTTTCTTCTTTAATATTTATTTAATCATTATAATTATAATAGCCTATCTTCAACACTCATTTAACCAAAAATCAGTTTATAATTTATTTATTTATTTATTTACATAGGTCCCAATGAGCCTGAGCTCGTGTTAGGGACAATCAAGTAACATAGTTACAGCATGGCATATATATAATTTTTGTAACATTATTGTTTAGTTTAATAGTAACTTAGATTGCTAGTGACTAACTTTACAAAGATAATACGGTATGATACATTGCATTGCTTAAGGCTATTGTACATTGGCTATTCATTCCTTAATAGGAAGTCTTTTGTTTTCCTCTTAAATATTTTTATAGAGAAACTTTCCCTTATGCCTAATGGTAGCGAGTTGTATTCTTTTATTATAGAGGACATAATTCCTTTAGTTCCAAATTTAATGGATTGGGAATGGCTGGTGAATATTTGTTTTACTCCTCTTGTTGCATAGTGATGAATGTCATTTGCATGGGTAAAATGGATGTGTGTGTGTATCAATTTGTTTTCTAATTTGTATACAAATACTGTTGCTGACATAGCTATTTGTTTTAGCAGTGGCATAATTTTAGTTCCTGAGTACAATTCATTTGAGGGTGTGAGCCAAGGTAATCCAAAGATAGATTTTATAGCACGTTTCTGGAGTATCTCAAGTTCTTTTATCAGCTCCTTCTTACAATATCCCCATATGAAATTCATGTACATTAGATGTGAATGTATCAGAGCAAAGTATATATTTTTCAATTGTTGGCTAGTAAGACAGCTATATCTTAATCTGAAAATAATACCAATTAAAGGGCTGATTTTATGTTTTACATTTTCTACATGATTTTCCCAGGTTAGTGTACTATCTAGTGTGATACCTAAGCATGTTGCCGATTTAACCCTTTCTATTTCTTTGTTGGCTATGTTGACTATGTTTGTGGTCTCAATCTTGTATGATGGTTTATGGAAGAACAAATATTTTGTTTTAGTGATATTGATAACCATTTTGTGTGCTCTCAACCAATCCACCAGCTTATTGAGATCATAATTAATATTTAGCATAATTTCCTGTTCAGATGTTCCCAGATAGAGTATAAAAATATCATCTGCAAATAGTTTAAGCTTGCCTTTCAATTCTAATAATACTATATCATTAATATAGGCCAAGAAAAGAATTGGTCCTAAGACAGAACCTTGAGGTACTCCTGTGTCAATTCTCATTTGAGATCCTTTTACATTATCGATTGCAACATATTGTTTTCTGTTAGTGAGGTAGTTCTTGAACCAATCATGTGCCACTCCTCTGATGCCTGCAAATTCTAGTTTATTAAGGAGAATCTCATGGTTAACCAAATCGAAGGCTTTTTGAAGGTCAATTAGTACACCAGCAGCTAGTTTGTTTTCATCTAATGCCTTTTCTACATCAGTTACTACTTCAAATATAGCACTATCAGCTCCTCTATTTGGAATAAACCTATATTGGCAGTTTGCAAAGTAATCATTTTTCATGAAGAAATTCATAAGTCTTCGTTTAACAACGCTTTCTAGAACCTTGCTGATGGCAGATATAATATTAATGGGTCTGTAGTTTGATGGGTGGGTTTTGTCCCCTTTTTTGTAGATCGGGACCACCCTAGAGACTTTACAGGCATCGGGGAATATACCAGTCATCAGTGAAAGATTTATTATTTTGACAAGATATGGTGTAAGGCCCTCAAGACACAATTGTAGCATGACATTAGTAGTGTTGTCCTCACTTATATTGTTTTTGTGTTTTAGGGAGTTTATAATTGATTGTATTTCATTAGCATCAGTAGGTAACATAAAGATTGTCTTAGTGCTAGTAGTATTTTTACAGCTTGTAATGCCCGAGGTAGAACCGTTTCCTTGATTTTCCCATATACTGTTAGCAATATTGACATAATATTTATTAATTTCATCACATATATTTTCCTTTTTTTTTTCGACATTTGTGCCGTCGACTATAAGTTTGACAATTTCATTTTTCCCCTTCTTTGGTCTATTTAACATCTCATTAACAACACTCCACACTTCCCTCTGATTATTTGCATTTTGAATTTTTTGGTCAAAGTAGTTTCTTTGTAGGTTTCTCTTAAGTTTTGTAACTTGGTTGCTAATAATTTTATATTCTTCTAAAATTTCTGCAGATGGATTTTTAACTTTGGTTTTTGTATATATCTTATCTTTCCTGTGTATTAGTGCTAAAATATCGTGTGTGATCCAGGGTTTTATTGGTGGGGCACTTGGCTCCTTATTCATATATTTCATAGTACAGGCTTCTATTCCTTTATTAATAAAATCACAGAATTTATTGTAGTAGTCATTGATGTTAGTTTCATTGCATACAAATTCTTGAGTTATTAAATATTTATTAAGTTTTTTGTAGTTTATTTTATCCTTTTCTATTGGCCTATCATCACATATTGAGTTCCTGTTTATCTTTTTGTTTCTCATTTCACAGATGAGTAAATGGTGATCACTCAAATCATTATCAATATTATAGACATTACATATTTTGTCACAGTCATTCGCCAATACATGATCAATTAGAGTAGAGCTAGTTTGTGTTACACGAGTTGGATATTTTGTATTACATAAGACTAGACCGTATGATTTGACTAGGTTAATATAACTACTAGTATATCTGTCCCCAAATAATAGATCGATATTCATATCACCTAGTATTATAACAGGATTCGTTGAGTAAGAACTAATAATTACTTCGAGATCAGTTAGAAAGTGTGGAATGTTGCTTTTATGAGGGTTATAAGCAGTGATTATATTGTATTCTTGATGGCCTTTTCTCACAGTAATGTGCAGTATGCTGTGGGTGGAATTTATTTCCTTTACAAGGGTACTGCTACATTTGTTTGAAATATACAAAGATACTCCCCCGCCAGTTTGGTTTCTAACTATGTGATATGCAACATATTTCTTAATATTGAAAAACATTTTTGTTTGTTCTGTTAACCAATTTTCTGAGATTGCTAGGACATCTACACCTTTGATTCTGTCTAACATTATTTGGATATCATCGAACTTGTTTTTTATGCTATGTGCATTTATGTGTACGCATTTTAGTGTACTGGTATCGGTTATTATCTGTTTACTGTCCTTAATCTTATAATAATCGCTAAGTGTATTACAGTTACACTCGGTTAATTCTAGTGTATTATTATTAGCATTACCTAAAAAATTTAATTTCTGTAATTCTAGTTCCATATGGGATAATACTTAGTAGATATCTTACTATTACATTGATTTTAGTTTGAGAGGGCGAGTTCATCCAGTATTTCAGCACTTGATATAAGCTTCGAGGGTCCATTTTGATTTTTCCGAATGTATATTTTGCAGTCTCTGACCCAAGTTGCAAAGATTTTTCCCTGTTGTCTCAATTCACGGCACTTTTTGGCGATGGTTTCATTTCTTGGGGTCAGGTGTTCATTGATATATATATTACCACCATCACTGTAACCAATTTCACTCGTCTTCAGGGTCTTCTTTTGTCTTCTGCTACTGAGAATCTCTTCCTTCTTCCACCTATTATTTTATTTCACAATTATCGGTTGAGGCCCAGGCTTTGTTGACGGGAGGCGGTGAGCTGCGTCTATGTTTGCCCTGGTGATTTCAACTCCTAACGTCTTGCCAATGTCCGAGATTTTGTGAAATACATCCTCCTCTCTTTCCGTGGGTATTCCATACACTATCAAGTTGTTCTTGCGCTGGTACTGTTTTAGTTCCTCCAATTCGTTGATAGCTCTAGATGCTGCCATTTCTGCGTCCTTGACGGTTTTTCTCTCTTTCTTCAGAGTATTGCAAGAAAGCGATATTTGATAGTACATGCGGTTCCACCTTAAAATCCAACCGTGCCTAGTTTTCAGTATCTATGGAAAATATTACCGTAAGTTAATAAACCAAACAACTGGCGACAATTTTTTTAAAATGCTCATTTACATCTTCACCCTAGTCTACGTAAAATACCATACGGTAATCACTGAAAGGGTAGGGGGGTTATGACCTCAATTTCACAAACGAACGAACCTCATTTTGCATGAATTATGGAACCCGAATCCTAATGGAGGTATGGATTGTCTGCATTTAGAAATATGTTAGTCAATAATTTAAAACAAGATGCCAGAAAACTAAATACAAAAATCTGCGTGCCTACTACGGTGTAAAGTTGCTCCGTGAAAAAAATACACCTCCCCAAGATTACACGACGTGCATACAGTTAAATACTATCATCCAATTGGAGAAACACATTCTCTCTCACGATCTTATAAGCAATTCAAACATAAACTGCTGTAATTTACGGGAAAATGTGCAACATTTAGAGACTACGAGTGTTGTATGTGGCACAACCTTAGCTAACATTTCGCGTCATTAATACATAAGGAATGAACACATGCAGAGTTTTCTCACTGCACTCAGCTGAAGATCATATTCTTGGTGCATTTTACGTTCTCTTAATAACAATAATTTGCTTCATTACATGCAACGAAAATTGTAGTACACAGTTCCCATTGCTTCCATTACCTGACTACTAAACCAGAAAATGGTAATGCATAAACATACGCCAGTGGCGCGTCCTAAGGCAAATGAAAGATCGAAAGAAAATCTAAGCTCTATAGGAGCACGGAACAAGACGATACGATTTTCTACACTACTGAAAATAGTCAAAATTCCCTTTGTAATAATGACTAATAATCCTGGGGGTTATGTAGTAATAATAATGATCGTGTGGCCTCCCGTCGGCGACCTGCGCGTCGTAATGAGGATGAAGTGATGATGAAGACGGCACATACACCCAGTCCCCTAGACACGGTCATTAACCCCAGGAGATTAAAATCCCTGATGGCTCGACCGGGAATCGAACCCGAGGCACTTTGGGCCAAAGCCTAGCGCGCTAACCATTCAGCCACAGAGCCGGACGGGTCATGTAGTAATAAGATGTAACCCACCCACTATCCCTTTTTAGATCACAACTTTTATAGTAAAAGTGTGTCCGCTATTACACGCGTAAATTATGGGACAAATACAGTATTGCTAACCCCATGAATTCGGTACTGACAGCCTTCCTGTCACTATGCCCCGCTTTTCCTCTCCGCAAACCACGGTCGCCACATAACAAGACCCTACGTCCAACCGCCACACGGCAAGAATTCTGAACATGCATCTCACCTACACCCTGTATTTCGAAGGAAACAACGCGAAGGATATGCTGGTATATGTAATATATTTTAAAAGACGATCCTGAGTCAACGCCGAGGACATTCATACAGAGAAATACGATACTTTTTGATGAATAAATGAATTACACACCGAAGCTATGATAACTTTATCATCGGTATCGCTACCAATTCAATAAATACGACAAATAGGGCAAACACTCTACAGCTAATGAATATAAAAACACTCACCATGCAATGATTATCCTTTAACATGAAACAAGAGTCTGAGCGGAGGTCGTTCACAGCTTACTACAGTAGTTGACAGATGCACACCCTCTGAATCGCGACTCTCTACAGTTAATATTAGCTTTCGTGATAATACAAAAGTAAAGTTAAGGTAAATACATATTTAGCACGGAGCACTCAAACAAGCCGCTCAGTGGCGATATTATTGCCGTGGTTTTATATTGTCGAGTTGTAGGCTATTGAATGGCAGACGGTATTTTGAACACTATGATGGGAAACAATAGCCTGTGGTCTATTATCGATTGACGCAAGCGAACTGACGCCAATAAATAACTTATCCTCAGTCACTTGGCAAGGATTTCTTTGACACCCTCCATCCCTTCACTGTCCCTATCATCATCACCACCATCATTGTCTTCGTCAGAGCTTGATGAATTGCCAATGTTAATAATCATTTCATCCACCGCGATATCCAGATCGCCTTCAGTATTTCTTTCTGCACATGCTGTACGGGATGTATCCAGTCCTCGGGTCGAACTTCGGCGAAGTAAAAGTAAGGAAACAGGCAGTGGTTAATAAGCGACTGAAACAATGCCTGCTCATACGAGAATAATTCTGTCACGTGTTTTGTGTATTTTGTAGCCACATGTTGGTGACGGGTGTTTGATAGTAAAATGTCGAGAGCTGTGAGATATTGTTTGTAGTTTTTGAAATTTATGCATGTGTGACGCATTTGGATTGAGTGTTTGCACGGACTTGAAAACAATTTGGTAGGCTATGTGCATCTTCCCTGCGAAAGAAGATCATGGAAAGGCTAAAAACAGTAACATTCCACACGCGACACGCCGCGAATACTTTTTAATTCAGATTTATTTTATCAAAGTAGATAATAGAAAATAAAATAATGCAAAACGAAATTAAATAAGTCACTTTGACAAATACAAGATTGTTACTAGGAACTTCAGTTATACACAGCACAAAATTAAGTTCTTTTGACAGTACTATTTTTTTTTCTCCAATTACTGGAGATCTTTCGTGGCTTTTCTTTTGACTGCCACCTTAGCCGTCGATTTGCACCTGTTTTGCTTCCTTGAACACGGCGTAGGAGTTTCAGGCAGTATGGACTCTTGCTCACGGTATCTTTTCTACTCCACCAGCTGCCATCACAGCGTCCTGAACAGTATACGCATGCCAATCAGACTTGCTTCTTTGTGATTGACGATCATGCACTCCTTGTTCAGGGAGAAACCTCTGTCTAGAGCTGCATTGTTGTGATACAAAATCAGTATCATTTTAACGAAGCTTGAGAGATCGTTTTTTTTTTGGCAGGAACTGCTGAAGCCACTATTTCAGACCACAGCACGTCGAGCCGTGGCTCTTTTCCGTCGAACTGCTTCAAACGTGCAGTGACGGAGGGCAGTCTCAGAAGTGCGGAGTAGCTGCTCTTGAAGCGGTCAGCCATTGCGCCAGAAAGCAACTTCTTCTGATTACAAAGAATTTCCAGGGCAATGACGATCCTAACTTCTTCCAACTTAAGAGTCACAGCGACCCCTATATGGTCCAGGCAGGAAATAGTACGGGTCTCTTGTGAGCAAGAGTTGACCTCTCTGATTTTTTCAGCCATAGGATACGAATGTACAATTTTCGGCAGTTGGTGCGATATTGCAGCACATACGCGTTTGGAATTTTCTGAGATCTTAAGCTGTTAACTTCTTTAAGGGCTGCTCTTGTCGAGAAACCCAGGTCTCCTCTGAATAACAATGCGGACTAATTCCTGCATGTCATTGTCAGCAACCAGCGTGGCGCGCGGAGAGGGTACGGCCGGCGGTCGGCCCGGCAAAGCATGCATTCGACGTTGGCTGGGTTCTCATCCCACTTAGTGCTCTATCGGTGACGCAAATTGCGGGTGGCAGCGCGGTCTGCAGGCGAAATAGAAGACTGAGCGGGAGGACTCTACCGAGCGTTCGGGGGCTAAGAAGTCAGGCATTATGAGACTTTTGAAGATTTCCCGTATCAAGTGCGAATTTCCCGTATAATTCCCGTATTTTTCCCGGGTCACTAAAATTCCCGTATCGCTCGACACCCTGGTAAGTATACACATTTTGGTTCAGATCGGTGAAACGGTGTGGATTTGTGCCAAAGGGCCTAAATGCAGGGAATGGAGTGGTCTGTCTGAAATTTACCATAGCCTAAACTATTCGTCTTGAATCTGGCTATTATATACAAAAATAATTTTTCGAATCCGACTGGTAGTTAGTTCCATAGATTAGCGTGTTTAAACGCACAAACTCTTCATCTTTATTATATTAGTATAGATATTTGTTTGCAAAATAAAGTGTGATACGGGGCAGATAACCTTGCTGTTCCTCCCCTTAAAACAATAACAATACAACAAAAGTGTTGTACAATAATTAATTAATTAATTAATTAAGCATGCCCATATTATAGCAAACAAACACATTTCATTATGTCTGAGAAAATGTGTACGAACTCAAGAATAAGTATTGTGAGGTGCACCTTTTGTTTCCGGGGTGGGAGGAAATATAGCAGCCTTTCTAATTAACAGGTTAAAAAGTAGAGTCTCAGGCACTCACTGGACAACTAAATTCCAGCCGCCGAGTCTCCGGCAGGGTGATACATGAATTCCCATCCCCTTATCTCGACTAATATTTCTTGATATTCTTCCCTGGCCCTTTCTCAACAGCTTATGAATTGCTTGGAAAATCCGTTTCATGTACCTGAGTTTATAGTGAACAAATATTGTCACACAGACTGTTTTGAATTACCGTATATTTCACTTGTGAAAAAATACTTTTTTTTACAGTAAGAGACTGAATATATAATTTTTAATAAATGAAGTTTTTTTAGCCTAGTGAAAACAAAACTATTGATTAAAATATTGAAATGAATTTTATGAACATGCAAAAAAATAATTATAACCTTTCATTACATTGCATTGTAATACACACCATACTAGAAGTGTGTGGGTTATGCCAACATTAATATCTAAGAAAAATACTCATTAATTTTTGTTTCTTAGATCATTTAATTTTTCCAATTTTAGATTGTACAATTCTGAAGAAAACTATATATTTGAACGAAAATTCATCTTGATTTTCTATACGAGACTATAGACACTAGCTTGACTGTGGGAATCTTTCGGATTTTCTGTTGCATCACTCCCGCACTAGATCTCCGTTTGCCTCACCGACAGTCACATTCTGTACAATATCCTCTTCGCTTTCATGTATGAAACCGTAATTGTCTTTGTCGACACCTAAATACTGGTATTCAATTATTTTCTTCTGCATCTTAACATTCATCATCGTGAGATCACCTTGCCCGTTTGAAATATTGTCGTCACAGAAGTCAGCAAACCCTTGCTTTTGTGGAAGTGTTGTAGTGGTAATTTTCTCCCATGACCTGTTGATTGCATGAAGAGCATCCAACAAACACGGTCTCGGCATTGCGTAGGTTGGGCAATAATTGCTCTTTACAATACGCTGTCCGCACATCTACCCTTCACAACTCACAGGTCAGCAACTTTGGAGTGGTGTTGTTGGGAAAGGGAGAGTAGGTTCTGAGTGAAAGTGCATTCCTCTTTGTAATGTCTCAGCTTTGAAGATAAAAGAAACCTGTGGTATATTCCTTTCGGCATAGCAACATGCTCGGATGTTTCCAAGATTGCAGCATTCTGGTAGCAGTGCGCAAGTAGGCTGAGAAACACAGTTCAGTCTTCTCAAATCTCAATGATTTAGTCTCCACGCATCGTATCTCATTAAAATTCTTTTAAACGACGGAGAGAATATTTTATTTAACGGGGTGATTAGTTGCTGTAAGAATTACTACTGTAAGAAAATACTCTTGGAGACCCGTGAATTAACTGCAAAGCGAATTATCCGCATGCAAATTATTGGGAGTACACTGTACTATATTTTCCCTTTTCCAGTAGTGGAAATGTACCATATTGGTGTTTTGCTATAATCAGTCGATAAAAAAGTAAGAAGATAGAGAAATAGTAGTTTAAATAACAGTAGTGTTTGCTCACCTCTTGATCAAATGGTGCTATCTTCGTGCCTTGTCCCCAGGGTACTTGCTGGAGCTGAGAGTATTCTGGCAATGAGCTAAACCCACCATCAGGTGGATCCATTCTTCCTATCTCTCGACCATCCACAGCGAAATTGATATAGTCTGTGAAGAAAACACATTTTATGATTAGTGCAAATTTTATCTGATCAATGAAAATATTTTTATGATTTTAGAAATGAATTTAGGGAGTGGCCTTTTCTGTTGGGTAAGACTTGAACATGTGACCGCAATTGGGTCCTTAACACAAATCTTCTGCTGTTCGAGCAGGCATACATAGCCACAGGTCATATGACGACTTGGACACAAATATCGTGCTGTTCGAGCAGGTGTATGCAGCCACACGTCATATAACGACCTGGACACAAATATTGTGCTGTTCGAGCAAGTGTATGCAGCCACACGTCATATAACGACCTGGACACAAATATTGTGCTGTTCGAGCAGGTGTATGCAGCCACACCTCATATAACAACCTGGACACAAATATCGTGCTGTTCGAGCAGGCATACGTAGCCACAGGTCATATAATGCCTTGGACACAAATATCATACTGTTCGAGCAGATGTATGTAGCCACAGGTCATATAACGATGTTCAAGTCTTAGATGTACTGAAGAGCGACTTCTGGAATGATATATAGATGTCTGTGATATTGCAGATGACACTGGAGCCAAAGTTAGAACCTGGCCTGATCCTGGTCACACATTCAACTTTCACCACCATCTATCCAACAGAACAAGTGTAGTACCGTACAGTAAAACCTGCCTTCAAGGCTTCAACGGACCCTTTATTAAGTGGAAATATTTGATGGACCCATGAAAAATCATGTTAAATTCCCTTCATTAAATGAAAACTGTGTTATGCAGACAATGGAAATCAAGTTATGCATTTTAACAGAAAATTTTCAAATTATAGAATGCAGTGTTAATAAAATGTTCAGGCACCCTGTGAAAGTCTACCTTGTCTGCTTTAACAGTTTATTCTGTAGCTAAGAAGAAATGTGCAAATAGTTCTTCCTTCTTTTGTTCTCCAACTCACATGTCAAAGTGTATGGCTAATTGCCTGTTTCCTGTTCACCAAGCCTTTCCCAATGCTTGCTTTAATGAGATGACGATCAACAAATGCCTGTCTTTGTCTTGGCCCTTGTCAATCAGTTTAGAATTCAGTTTTTAACAGAGCACTTATCAACATACATTACTAACATAGTTCGGCAAAAGTCATTATGGTTTCGAAAGCGAGAGTTGTGCTTGATCTTGACATGAGAGAAAAAGTGATATAGTACAGTATTGATTTGTAGAAGAAATATGTAAATACTGCATTGAATAAGGTACCGTATGTACACCATTTTATTTTTTCTCAGTATGTCCATGGTTTAAACTTTCACTTTCAAGCTCTTATCTGATTCATGTGTGAAAACTGTCAGCCATATTTACCAAGCTGTGCACACACTTCTTTTAAAATGAGATGGAAGAGAGACCAACAAATATATTAAAATAAAATATTACAAACACTTATTACTGAAAATAAGTGATGTCTCTGAGCCATATGATTTCGATGTAAAAAAAAAAAAAAAAAACGATGGAAAAATATTACAAATTTCAGATTTGAAATCTTTGAGGAAATTTTGGGAAATGGAATTCACTTGTCAAGTCTACTATTCATGTTAAATGAAACTCTATATTATTTGATAGCATGGTAAATGTCAAGATTCCAAAATTACCAACAAAAACTGAGAAAAATGCACGTAAGTTTGCCACCAACCACGACGTAAACAAGACACTAAACTCTGTTAGCACATGTTTCAGACTCAAAAAATTAATATAAATACAGGTTGTCTCAGGTTCCCGCGGATTATAAACGTGAGTTAAAATTGCCTTAAAGAAAGGCTGCTTGAGATTTTAGTTCTCACAGTTAAGAATCGCAGGTGCGCTTCATATGAAGGGAGGTAGTTGCACAGTTCGCTACTCCTGTGGGGGTCCGGGCACGGACACCAAGAGCCTGCCGAGGAGCTAGCTTGGTGTTCATAGGCAAAACCCCACACAAGACCTACAAATATTGCTGAGTTTTAAAATTGCCTTCTTCATATTCCATGAAAATTGCTGCTATCAAGCATAAAAATAACTAAATAATCAATAATAAAGGCCGGTAACGATGGATCATTACCCTGGCAGTTTTGGCACAATCAGGGCGTAACGACAGATCGTTACCTTGAAAGTTAAAGGGTTAATTAATTATTTTAGCATAGACCTATGTCTATTAACCGGAAACCTATCTAGCCTATAACGGAGAAAATTGAGAGTACCGTTTGATTCCATTGAAGGCAGGTTTCACTGTATTAAATCATAGAAAAGTTGCCCATTTGAGAAATACAGATGGGAGTATAAAATTGTCAGTGAATCCTATAGAATCTGGGTCAGGACTCCCTCAACCATGAAAAGTTGAAACCTCAATGTTTTTTGTAATTTATTAATAAACTAGCTGTAACCGGCATGCAATGCCAATCAAACTAAGTGTTGGCGTTGTAACTTTGTTTGTTGTTTGTTGAAATGCTTATGGATACACAATATTTTTTTCTTTTTCCATTAACTGCCTCTGAACTATTGTAAAATTGATGTAATATCTCAGAAACATTCGAGGGAGCGTGCTCAACAACTCACCAAAGTTTCATCGCAATCGAATGAATGGTATATGTACGCATAAAGGACTTTATTGAAGCGATTCACGCGCCGTCATCCATTTGTTGAATCTACTCGTGCGCTACCTATTGTACCATGGATTTACTAAGTCAGAAATATTTGCAGGAGTGTAAACAACAACTCACAAAAGTTTAATCCCAATCATATGACGCATTGGGGACTTTGTTGATAAAAATTGTACGCTGCCACTCATTTGTTTAATCTACTTGTGCGCTACCTATTGTAATATGGAACTACTAAATCAGAAACCTTCACAGGAGTGTACACAACAACTCACAAAAGTTTCATCGCAATTGGATGAATGGCATATGAACACATGTAGGACTTTGTTGAAATGAATCGCACACCATTTTGTTGAAGCTACTCGCGCGCTATCTACTGTAAATTGGATTTACTATGCGTATAACCATCCCGGGAGTGTGCACAACAACTCGCCAAAATTTGATTGCAATCGGATGAATGGTATATGAACGCATCGCCAACACACATTTGTTGAAACTACTCACGTGCTATCTATTGTAAATTGGATTTACTATGCCTATAACCATCCCAGAGTGTGCACAACAACTCACCAAAATTGGATCAGAATCAAATGAATGTTATATGTACGCTTTGTAACCGAAACTTTAGTAGGTTACAGAGCTTGCTTTTAGTTTCTTTCTGTTGGTGGTATTTATTTTTGTTTTGGGGTTACTAACCATG
The DNA here is from genome assembly GCA_946902985.2 of Meconema thalassinum. Lineage (NCBI taxonomy): Eukaryota > Metazoa > Arthropoda > Insecta > Orthoptera > Tettigoniidae > Meconema > Meconema thalassinum. The sequence goes on from OX336390.1 coordinate 350,408,195, forward strand.
GCCACCTATTGCTGGGGCACCATGGAGAGTCTTGTGCTTTGATTGATAGAGATTCTTTGTGGGTCCAGCAGTGGGTGGCAGGTGGTTTTGATCTAAGGGCAAGGTAACCATGGGGATGTGTTATTTGAGAGATATAGTTGATGCCATGCGGAATGGAGGTGATCTATGAAAAAATGTGATGTTGGGAATTATGTTATGCTCTCTGGTCTGGCAATTGGTTTGGATGTTGAAGATTATGTGATGTTTTTTGAAGGTCTGGAAATTGGTTTTGGGAGAAAAGAATGATAGTTGTGGTGGACACTTTATAAGAGATGCAGGTAATGGAAAACCTGCTTATATGTCTGACAAACAGGTATTATTAGTTTTGATTGCCAGTGATTAACCAGGGGAGCGTGATGGCGCAGTGGCTTAGCTGCTCGTCTTTCACCCGGACGGCCGGGGTTCGAATCCCGGTGACAGCGGGATGGAATTTTCACCTGAAAAATCACATGGCGTCAGGAAGGGCATTCGGCCTCAAATCCCCGGCCAAATCCAAAATGAGTCTGGTTGGCTCCGGCAACCCTAATTAATTGGGAAAAGCCGAAGAAAGTTATTGCCAGTGATTAACCTAAAAAGAAGAATTATTATTAATAAATAGTGTATTTTTGTGTAGTCGGCTACTGTCTTTGTGATTCTTTTAGCGAGTATATCGCCCCGCTACCCTGAGGTGGCAAGTTTTGGATTTTATATTTATTACAAGTGTCGCCCAACGTAGCTTGGATTATTATATATATTACAATGACACACCAACGTGTGGCTAGATGAAGGAAGTACCAATATCGATAACAACTTTAAATACCAGTATCATATTTATTACAAATGGTAGGCCAAATAAGGAGTATTTAGTATTATATATTACAGCTTAAAGGACGAACAAACATTCATTTCTGTATATATATAGTAGATTGAGAGATGCTACCTATAAAAAAAATCTCAAATTCTTCTCAATAGAATTAAAGTACAACTTGAAAATGAATTGGGAGAATATCAAGGAGGTTTCAGACCATGGAGAAGTTGCACAGATCAAATCATGTGCCTAAGACTGATAATGGATTATAATAGGAAAAGGAATAGAGATATGATGATAACATTTATCGACTTCAAAAAAGCATATGATTGTATTCATAGAGAATCTTTATTAAAAATTCCAAGACACATGGGATTACACCCCAAATTGACAAATCTCATAAAACTAACTCTTACAGGCACCAAATCTAAAGTTAAATTCAGAAGTGAATTCTCTGACCCATTAGAGGTCACCACAACCTGTTTACAACAAGGTGATGGCTTATGACCATTACCACGGTAATGCGAGAATGGTCTAAGAAATGCCCTCCAAATATAAAAATAGGTAGAAAAATTCAAACAAACTGTCTTGGTTTTGCAGACGACATGGCATTATTGGTGAAAGATTTAGAGGAAGCCAAAACACAGATATCAGAGCTTCAGACCATTGCCAATAAGATATCATTTGAAAAAAAAAAAAAAACATTCCACAAAAAAGCAACACCCTTAAAGGAAATACAAATTGATGGTACAAAAATTAAAATTGTAACACGATTCAAATATCTAGGAGAGTTAATAATAAACATCAAATGAGAAAGCATCGATTCAAATAATAACACACAAGTTATCTAGGGCACAAAAATTTACATGGGAAACTTACAAAGAGAAATGCTTATCAATTAATGCAAAAATTAAACATTACAATACAGTCATAAAACCAGAAGCCACATACGCAGCAGAAACATTATTCCATCTAAATGAACATTCTAAAACGGACAGATTACAGAAGATCCAAAGGTGAATTGGAAGAACCTGTATCAATAAAAGTTATAAAAAGGATGGGCAATGGCAAATAATACCTTACAATATTGTCTATAACCACCTAGAACCCATTACTGATACCATGCGAAAGAAAAGACTAGGATTCTTTGGGCACATTATGAGAATGCCAGATTCACGTCTTCTAAACCAACTAGTACAGTACAATCATGCTTAAAAATAAAAAAACAGCTGGATGCCGATGGTTAAAAGAAATCAGAGAGGACTTAAAAGAAATTGGCCAAACAGAAGATGCTACAAATAAGAAAAGTTTAACTACAGCACTTAAAAATATGACTTTTCATTTTCCACTCATAAAAAAGAAAATTCAAACAAGAATATTTTCCGCCCAAGAAGATCAATACAAATGAAGAAGTACTGGGAAGACCGCAAGACTCGTTCAGTTCCAACAAGTCGACGAACTAATGGTTGGTCTCAAAATAAGAAGAAGAAGAAGAAGTAGATTGAGAGACAGTTATCCTTGCTCCAAAAATGAATCTGCTGAACTGCCCACCTATTAATGTAAATGTAATGACAAGTAATAATCATCATTTGCAGTAAAGATCGACAGGTATGACCCACTTATTTGGTGGCCCATCTCTAGTAGGGCGAGACGAGGAAATGAAATGGCTGAGGATCTGTAGGAGTGTGCTGAACAATTGCGAACAAATGCAGGGAACTTGATTGAAGATTTCGCTCTTCTGACTGCAACCCATAGGTTTCCGCAGCATTCCATGGGAAACCCCAAGGGAGACCTTATGTCATGCTTTGCTTCATTAGAAGCGCTGACAGCTGACACAGCTGCAGATGGAACTCACATGTCCAGTTTGCTATTAACTATTATTGTCGAGTCCAGAGAATATTTTTTGGTCGTGTTATATGCATAAAAAGTAGAAACTAGTTAAAATTAGGGGAAGATGACCTCGTAGTTCTGCCCCTTAAAACAACAATAACTAACTAGTTAAAATTCTAGAGACAGTTTCCCGGTTCTACTGTTTTTATGAGCAATGAGTGGATATGTCACTCACAATAAATATGATCTGGGATACAGAATACTGGCACATTTTACATCCAAGAGCTCTACAAGATGTGAAGGTGGGTGTATGCCCAATGGCCTATCTGTCTGATATTGTTTCAGGACCAGATTTCCTCCGACCCAAATAGACGAACAGAGACAGCCCATATGACCTGTCGTTCTCTATGACGGTTAAAGGAAGTATTCCATGATGATCAACTCATCTGTAAAGGCTTATGGCCCCCTCATTAGCTGGATGTGCCTGTGACCGATCTATGGGGAAATTATTTTCCACTCATAAAAAAGAAAATTCAAACAAGAATATTTTCCGCCCAAGAAAGGGCAAGAAGATCAATACATATATATTGCCTTTTTACATAAAAGGCAGTGCCAACCTTCCCTGATCAAGTTTACAGCTACAAGTAAAGTTTACAGGAATAATCCTCAAACTGCAGAAGATCTATGAATCAAAATTATGAATACAGTGCGTTCCATCAGTTTATGAACTGCAAGAAGTATTTCAAAATCTTATTACAATATGCAAAGCTTGCATCGCAGCTTAAGGAGATCACTTTCAACATCTTCTGTAAATACTGGCGAGTTCTCTCCCCTTTCATATATGGCTACGATTTGAACACAGATAATATCCTACCATGCCGCACATTGTAACTACCATGATGGTCTGAACAGAACTAAAGGAAGCGACTTAAAGAACAAGGGGTGCTCAGGCCATTATATTGGACAACCACTGTACTAATTCATTAATTTTTTATTTATCATTAACTTTGGACTCCTGTAGGCCTACCAACTGTTTGCTCAGTAATACAGTGCTGAATTTACCTGGTGTCCATGTAACAGTGTAGGTGTGGAAAGAGTTGGCCCAGAAATCATTGTCATTCCTGGTGAAGCTCTCGGAGTGGAATATTTTGCCAAACTCCAATAAACAAGCCGCCTCCAAATGGCCGGCTCCCAGGTTCTTGTTGCCATTGACCAAGTTCTTGTTGCCCCTCGCCAAAGCTATCTGGATTCGACCAGACTCCAAATGGTTACCGCCATATTTGTTGTGCTTGGGTTCCAGATAGATTTCTGTTCATACAAGGAAGAGTTGATCAGACACATACTCAATTAATAGAGTGCTTTCCAAATTGGTTACTCGGTATCCAGAAATGTCACACACAGCCTTACGAGTGTAGTAAATAAACAAGAAATTAATTAATTAATTTCAATTTCTTTTTGTCTACAATTGAGGAAATGAGTATAAGGAATAGCTTCCCTGAGAGCAGTCATATCTGTTGAGTGAAACTTGAAAAACAAGACTCTTGCTGTCGGGGCAGGTGTGTTTAGCCACTTACATCATCACGATCATGCCATAACCAGAACTTGTTTCCAAGATTTAGGTGTAGATGGCACTATATGGTGATTTCCTGGACTTCGTAGAAATTCCCCACAAGGAGATCACTTTCAACATCTTCTGTAAATACTGGCGAGTTCTCTGTCCTTTCGTATATGGCTACGATTTGAGCACAGATAATATCCTACCATGTTGGTAGTCTAAGTTGGAGCATATTTATAACTTCAATAAAACTCTCTAGAAAGAAAGTGGTTAACTAAATTTGTAGCTCCATAGCTTGTGGCTAAATGTGTTCAAGCTGCAGAGCAATGAAGCAACAACACTCTGGCAGGCAGAAGTCCACAGCTTTTACTTGGGATTGTGTTTTGTCAAGGCTGCATAATACACAACTGTATTGATTGTGGTCTCTGTGACTCCACATCTGTCCCAAAACGAAGTTGCCTTAATCTTAGAATTGAGAATTCCCACATCAATCAGCAACTTCCTGTAGTTCAAGTTTTGTGACACAATTTTGTAGAAAACTGACCATGAAACTTGTGGAACATGAAGTGACAGAGAGGATATCATAAATATTGCCTCTTTACACAAAGGGCAGTGCCAACCTTCCCTGATCAATGATGGTCAATCAGAGCATGGGTCATTGTGAACATACTCCTGAACTTCTTTGAATAACTTCACCTACTTCTGGTCTTTTTCATCATTCATAGTGTTAAGGCCCTATACTTTACATATCTGCCAATAACCTGAAATAGATACACAAATGATGCACTTACAAATTGAAGAAGAACAAAGCTTTGGAAGATATTTTGATCCTTATTGGGAACCCAGCGCATGCGCTCTATTCACTAAAGTGAACTGACAGAATCTCGACATATTTATGAATATTTATGTTAGAACATAATAAAGTTATAATTATCGTCGAACATAAACAGTCGCATGCAATTCGCTTCGCTTGTTTTATAAACATACTCGTGTCTTAATTATTGCCATTATAGGCTCCTTGCATAATGTACTATTATATAACTTTCAAGTGTACCATTTGTGTATTTATTTCAGGTATTTTGAGCAGATTATCTCCAGTGAATTATTTCACTAAGGAACACATATTAAGGAAACTATGTAATGATGACCGTTCATTAGAAGCATCAGGACAAGGGGTGTGTGACAAATCTATCAATTCAATATTTTAAGACTCTACATAATAATAAAACCAACATAAAATAAGTTTACAGCATGTACTGCCATCTGCCAGGGGAGCTGTTGTGCAGCAGCCATGGAATGGTTCACTATATCCTTATTCGTAATTTTCAGTGAACAACTCATCTTCATAGCAGCACAAATATTATACACATTCATACAAAAGGGCAAATGCTCAGCAACATTATTGTATAATTATGTTATATGAATCTCTTTGCACCATGATTGTAATAGAAATCTGTGAGGAAAGTTTTGGAATTTCTCCCAAATAAATTTTGATGGTGCTTTATTTGGCTCCAACTAGCCTCTAGGCTGACTACCTTCGTTGTTGTTTCATTTGAGGGGCCTGAACATCGTGGTCCTTGAGGCCTGTGTACTTGGGTGTATATATATATATATATTTAATTTGTCTGATAACCCTTGTTGAAATGAAAATCCACAGCCTGCTTCCAGTCTCTGACCGGGTCAGGAATGGAATGAATAAAGCCCTCATCTAGCGGCGAGGACATGAACTGTGCCGGCTGCCGAAGCCTGACGCACTTCTCTGGGGCAATGATTAAATGAATGATAGATGAATTTCTTACAAAATTTTTAATAAACCCTGATACACAAGGTACAATATAAATCTACTTTCCAAAAAATATTTTTTCATATATTTTATAATTCTTTCACAATACTACTACACTATAAATTTTCATATTTTTCTATAAATTATACTAAAAATATTCCCCTTTAAAATTACTTTAATTAAAAATAAATTTATACATATTTATTAATTAATATTCATCTTCTAAAGTAATTCGAATTGCACGAAATTCTCCTCAGTGTAAATGAAATGCTTTAATTAAAAGCATCACTTTGACATTCGAGATAAGACTTTCCAGTACATCTAGTATGTTACGACAGGGAAAACCGCAGTACCCGGAGAAAAACCTGTCTGCCTCCGTTTTGTCCAGCACAGATCTCGCATGGAGTGACCGGGATTTGAACTACGGACCCAGCGGTGAGAGGCCGGGGTGCTGCTGCCTAAGCCACGGAGGCTTCTGATAACCCTTGTTATTATGGTGTATTCATAAGTCAGGGGAGGATTGGGAAGGAGGCAGCCATGGCTTTAAGTTAGGTACCACATCAGCATAAGACTGGAGTAGAAGTGGGAATCTACAAAAAAATCACTTCCATGCTCAGGTGGAAATCGAATCTACCTCTTCTAAGTTTTGCCTGGGCGTACCATTCCTCAGACCAGAATTACATTTCTTGGCAGTGCCTGCCGGGAATTGAATATGGACCTCTGGGGCGACAGACATGAATGCTAGCTGCTACACCACGAGGTGGTGCACTACCTAATGGACAGAATGGCGGTCTACAGGGCAGCATGCTTGATCATGGGTGAAATCACGAATTTTAGGTGGCCCAAACCCAACCCCAGATGATTTTATTTTTTTGCCAATTTTTGTTTCCTTTTAATTAAGGAGTTGTATTATATCCTAATTAATTCTAATATGTGGATGCATGCACACTTTTTTATATTAGAAGTCATTCCTGTACGATTCTTAGTTCAATAAATGAAAGTTCGTAAATGAGTGAATAATGGCTGTTCATATTATAACTTTGGAAAAGGGTTTGTATGGCAAGAATTAATGCAAAATAGAGTGTGTGATGATAAGACTATAGAAAAAAAAAGTTCCTACAGAGAATATCTGTTCATATTTCATTGTGCTTATGGTAAAGTATGTAAGCTTTGCAGTAGTATTAATATTGGCCACCCAAGATGATCCCTTCTATTAGATAAATTGAAAATCCGCATTCCCTTCTATTTGTTGATTGACTGGCAGTACAGCGCAGCGGTAATGTTCTCGCCTGCTGTGCTAAAGCCTGCTGGATTGAATCCTGGCATAGTCACTTGGCATTTGAAGGGAGCTGTGTCAGTAGATTTACTGGCACGTTTAAGGTCCTCTTCGGGAAAACATTCTGGCACCCCGACGTCTTTAAAAGCCTCAGTAGTTAAAAAGGATGTAAAACCAATAACATTATTATTCTTGGCTGTCACCCCAGAGGTCAGGTTCGATTCCCGGCTCTGCCAAGAAGTTCAATTCTGGTCTAGTCTGAGGGTGGAAAGGGGTACACTCAGCCTCGTGAGGTAAAACTGAGAAGAGATGGGTTTGAATACCACCTCAGCCATCCTGAAAGTGGTTTTGCATAGTTTCCCCGCTTCTGCTCCAGACAAATAGCGGGATGGTTCCCTCCTTAAGGCCACGGCCACTTCCATCCCAATTACACATACACATGCTACTGCAGACACCACAATAATGCAGGTTATCAGATTTTTTTACTTTATCTTCTCTATACACACATCCAAGTACGGTACATAACAACTACAACTGAAATACCTAAAAATTTTTGAACCATCACATTTTCTTTTGAATATTGAGGGGAACAAGTCCACTGATGGCTCTTCTGGGTACAGCTTAAATTGATGATGGGTGAGAGAACCAACCTGGGAATATCCAGTCCCCTAAGGGCATTTTAGCTTGCACTTCAACACGACCATAGAGGAGGCTGAAGGATTGCTTGGTCCTATACTGAGCTGTTTTCACCGGAGGAAGATAATTCCATGAATGTGGTGTCCTTGAGCAGTCATCACGTAGTACACTTGTGCATCTGTCCAGAAAATAGTATTATTATCTTCAGATTTATACAAGATAGTTTGTAGACATCTGAAAATGTAACATCTATTTTAACTATGTTAAATTCTCAAATAGGAAAGGCAATAAGGAGCAAATTCAAACGGAGCCTCTAACAGAAACTTATCAACAAATTATGTTAAGCTCAAATATTTTCAGCGTTTTGCCCCAGTGTACCATTGGGCTCGTCAGTTGGTATGGTGAGGTGTACACACACAAGAAAAATTGTAATCTCTATGGTGATGCAATTCAGTCGTTCAAAGAGATGGCATTGTTGACTTTTGTGTGCTGCTATGGCTGACAACAGACCAAGTAGTAGTTCAAGTAGTGGCACTACCTAATATCTACCGTACACAGGATAGGGGATATAACCTACATCCAATTTAACTATGTCCCCCCTCCCCAAAATTATTCTCTGTGAATGCCCCGGAAAGAAACTATTTTGAGTACATGTATAGAAAATGTAGCCCACGCCATTCGAAAAGTGATGGTAACACTGTTGTCAATCAGCAATCCTAGTGGTGACATTTGTAATCTTGTAGTATATTGTTCAGCAGCCTTTGTTCTATAAATCTGTAATATTGAAAGACTTGAAATAGCTGATATTTGTGAATACATTAACGGTTTCTCACATTTAGTAAGTAATACCGCCCTAAAATGATGTCCAGTAGATATGAACAAAGGTGAGTCATAAAATTCCAAGTTGCAAGAGGAAAAAGTGCAACTCGGTGCATTAGAGCATTGCAAGAAGCTTGCAGGATAGAACTATTGCAAGATGGGTGGCCTTCCATCAAGGAAGAGAGGAGCGTCAACACAGAGCACGTGCTGGTAGACCCGTTGCTGCAACTGACGATCTCCATGTTCAGGCTGAAAGGGCATTATTGGAAAAATACAGACGCTGGGCATGTGTGGAGATTTCCAAGGAACTTCGTAATGCAGCATCGTCTGTCCATCACATTTTAAGAAAAAATCTGTATATGGGAAATGTTTCTGCCCACTGATTTCCACACATTCTAACCGAAATTGGAAAGTGGCAGCGAATGGAGACAGCAAGAATGCATTTGGAGCAATATGAACATGAAGCACGGAAGCCTTTCTTCGTCGCGTTATCACAATGGATGAAACCTGGGTATGTTCGTATACACCTGAGATGAAACGACAATCAAGCAAATGGCGACATACAGAATCACCACGCCCAAAAAGATGTCAAGCATTGCAGGATACTTTGAAACTGATGATTATTATGCATTATGATTATGAAGGCATAATCTTGGTCCATACTGTACCTCATGGTATAAAAGTAAATGTAGACTACTACTTGCATTACTTGGAACATCATTTGCACCCAACATGGCGTCGTAAGCGACCTCAGGCCATTGGGAGTCCTTTTGTGTTACATGACAATGCTCGTCGCCATGTAGCCGCAAAAAAAGGAATTTGTTTACAAGGTGGAACTGGGAAGTTGTCGAACATGCCCCAAATTCACCTGACGTGAACCTTTGTGATTATGACTTATTCTCAAAGATCAAAGAACCTCTATGAGGCGTTCAACTTCAATCAAGAGTTGATATCCGGAGAGCTGTAGATCGATCAGTGAGAGAGATATCCAGAAATGGTGCTACAGATGGAGTACGTCGTCTTCCAAGATTTGGCAACAAGTTGTTGACATGGCAGGAAAATATAATAGAAGTTCGTAATGTCAAAATTAATCAAATAATATTCTTTGTGATGTTATAGCAGTGTTGCCATTACTTATCGAATGCCCTAGTTGATTTGTCTGATAACTTGTGTTATCGTGGTGTCTGTAGTAACATATATATGGTATTTGTAATTGAGACTACGATTGGGACGGAGTTGGCCTTCAGTTGGAACCATTCTGGTATTTGCCTGAAGTAGAAATGAGAAACCATGGAAAACCACTCAGCCTCATGGGCTAAGTGTACCCCATTTCAGCCCTCTGACCAGAATTAAATTTCTTGGCAGAGCTGGGAATTGAACCTGGACCTCTGGGGCGACAGCTAAGAATGCTACTCGCTACATCATGAGGTTGTCATCAAAAGAAAGAAGGAGTTGTTGATCTGATGAAAAAGAGAAGGACAATAACTGACTAAGAGAATCTTCGATTTCTTCAGGAAGAGGAAGACAGAAGCAAGATCGATCTGGCTAAGATGGGACTTACAGAACTGGATTTAGTGGACAGAGATCAACAAGTCAAGGAGTTCAGAGGCTCACAGGAGGCAGGGGAGGGGCTGGTGAGGAGAGGCAACTCCTACACAGAAGACCAGTTGAAGGAAGCAGGAGAAAGGATAAAGATATATTGGCAGAGAGGAGACTGTCAAGCATGGTCCATTGATGGCGATAACAGAGAGAAAAAATTAATAAGTATAATGTGTGTGGCCTTTGAAGAGGTCTGGAGCAGGTCAATCATGTTCATGACCATGGGCCACATTCTCGTCACGATGCAAATTAAATGAATGATGGAGACTGCACGAATGTAGTTGGTAGCATGCTGAGCTTCTATGCCTAAGTTTGCGGGTTCAAACCCGGCCGAAGTTGTCCGATTTTTTAAGAGCATTTAAAATCCCTCAGTATGCCTTCCTTTGGAGGGGAAGTAAAGCCAGCAGGCCCATGTCAGATATATGGCATATAAAAGAACCTTCCGCTAACTACAATTTTGTGCGAAGCTAAATTTGTAGGTTAGATTTGATTAACGCTCTAAGTGCCAACGTTCTATGCCAGGTGCCAGTTGTGGTGGCATTTAGTAGCCAAGTTCACAGCTAGGTGCCATTGATGGTAGCATTTGGTAGCAAAAGTAGGAACTACTTGAAATTTATCGTCTGCAGTCCTTGCCTGAATTACAGATAACACACACTAATACAGCTATCACAATGAACACCGGTTATCAGACAGATTCAACACACACCGAAAGTACACGGTGTAACATGTTTTTCTAGGGGGTTTTATGCCACTAACACAAGTTAGTTGGACTATATCATATTTGTTAAACGCGGCAATAATCCGGCCAAGTTAAATTATTTCAGTTTATTCAATTTTATATTTCATATTATTATTAATAATATTTATTACGTCATCTTTTGGAGCTTTTAAATTTGGAAGATTACAGATAGGATTTCTACTAGTAGAAATCCGTATCTATATTGGATGATTCCAATATATAAATTGAACGGCAAATCATTTCATACGTAAAGACGGGTTTTATTCATTAGGGCTAAGAGAGAGTGGTGTGTGACTCACTGGGTATTTCAATACAAGAATAGATTGGAGTACAATAGAATTACGAAATCCGATGGAACACTTCAAACCAAGAAAACGAGGTATGATTTACGTCTTACCCGGTAAAACGGAAATGTACAGAGACGCTTCTTGTCCAGGGGAAGGAACCTCATGGCGCGAAGAGCCACGTGAGGTGACCAGCCAATCAAGGAAGAAGAAGCAACGTAGGTCGGGCATGGCGAGAAACTTGACGCACGCGGATTGGTCGAAGCAGCGAGGCCGCGGTGTGAAGCGAGACTCTGGTGGGAGAAGCTGGAAGGCCATATAGTGAACGCACTGGTAGAGGAGGAGAACCTTTTTCATTGAGACTTTACGCTTGGAGTAGTAAGCCCGTAATTTGTTCGCAAGTTCCAAATGGGACAATTTATTCTCGCTAACTCCGCTGATCACATCAGATCATGGGTTCCACGCGTCTTGCAGTGCTAAGGCAGACGACGTGTTGTGGTTCATGGATTATACTCCACCACAAGCAGTAACAATAACTTTTGATCTACGAGGAAGAATCTGACGCCGTCAACTCCAATGCAGAACATCAGACGCAACGAGACTTCAAGCACGTGGGGAGACAATGTTTCCATTGGTAAGCACAAGTAATCTACGACACACACTCTTTGTTTTCTGATAGGGCCAATATAAATTCTTTAAGCATAAATTTGGAAATAAGTTAATTTCACGTTATTCTCCCGACCGGCGTATTAAGTAATTTTGTTCGTGGCAATGGTTAAAGTAGTATGCTCCGTTAATAGTGTTAATTTTATTCAAGATGCTATCATATTTTCAAAGTGTATTAAATTCAATTATTACAAAGTAGATTCTTTGATTCCAGTAGGTAGCAATAGTTATAATACCACATCCTTCTCCACAATCAAATGTTGTCTGGGTTGATGATCCAATCATCCCACGGCCTAGTCATTAAGAGTTTCTCATATGTTCTACTCACGCTAGGGGTCGATATTAAATATATAAATTTAGCTTGGAACACAGTGTATCCGGCTTGGCGCCCAACATAGATCAAACTTAGCAGTAGTATTTTCTGGCGAATAGTCCGCCCAAGTAGAAAACATTTCATTTGCACGCTCAACGCGGAGCGAAGTAAATACATTACAACGGGACTACATGACCACATTGTCGCAGCCCCTAAACTAAGGAACCAACCAACCAGACTGCACAAATACTGAGTCACAAAGCCAGGCCAATTAGTGTGAAGTTAAGCTTCCACAACCTGAATGGGAATCAAACCAGGGATTCTTCGGTCCAAACGCAAGTGGCCTATCACAACTTGGCCATGAAACCTAGTGTCAATGGTAATACAATGTTGAAGTGTTATGAGCATTTGAGATATGCCACAATACACCAGCTGTGAGTTTTTCATGCAGCCACACCGTTTTTTCGATACATGTATTGTTGTTGTCAGTTGTAACTCTTCAGTCGGTCATCATGAATTTGCCCAAAGATTGGTGGGGTACAATATATTTAATAAATGAAAAGGAAGTAAATAACACTTTTGTAAAAAAAAAACATGCACAATAGTGTATTAGTTATGATAGTGATAGTTATAATAGTGATCATAACTAATACATGTAATTGTTTCTATAGGAACGTCACATTTACCCATGAAAACGACAAAGGATTACATAAACACTCAATAGCACATGAAACAACAGTTATTTTATTCAATTAATTCCAAAGAGCCATAGGCTCGTACAGAGGAATTGTACAGTAATATGTGTGTTTACACACCAAGAAAGAAAATTCTGAAGGTAACACAAATTGATGAATAAGGGCATAGGCCTATTAGTAAAGTTGATACTATATCTAAGATTGTTTAGACCAAGGTCTCTTAAAATGATAAGCACTTACGATTTTTAAGCTTATACATAACTTATTTGATGTATTAAGATGCATCAAATTTTTTCCACAATACTTTCATAGTTTTCCTCTTAAATACTGACAAAGTTGATGCACTTTTTACTTCATCAGGAAGTTTATTATATGACTGTGACGCAGAGAACTTGAAACTATTTCTACCGTATTTAGAAGAGTGAATGATATATAAGGCTACGTCCTTGGCATGCCTACTGTCGACCAAAGTATTATGTGTACTCGAGTTTGAAGGTTGTTTGTTAAGTAACCAACAGACCTACATAAAATCCAATACCATCAACATTTTCGTCGTTCAATTCTACGTTAGTTCATGTAGGTTTGGATTTTTTAGTTTATATTTTAATATTATTTATCGCAGTTGGAACACAAAAAGTGCACGTTTTTAAGCGTGTTTCAACCATGCGTCACATTTAAGAATTATTATCTCAAAAGCCCGTCATCAGATCGAATCCAAATTTTAACACAATATACATTGGAATGTTGTATAACTGGTTTATTAATTTCACAATTTTGTGTGTCCAAGAAACAAAGTTGTTATCATTGTTGTAAGGTAACTTTTTCTCGACTCGGGGTCGCCCAGCTGGTTTTTTAGGAAGTGCAGATCCTGTCGCCCGTACACTATTAATCCATTTCCTAATGGTTTTAGCATCAGGAACCTTATCATGACGAGCCAAACCAAACCGCCTACGAAAAGCCCTCTGTGTCGCCACCACACTATCATTGTTTTTAAAGAACGTTTCAACGACAAAGCCTCTATGCTCACCAGACCACTGCATGGCGACTACTGAAATGAAAATGGCATCGTTTCCCCGACCTAACACCACTATCCCCACTCCGCTAACGCACCTGCGCGCTCTACAGTGAGTGTTTGAAACTAGGGAGTCCATTCTGCCCCACCCTGTATAAGTACAAGTACCTATGTAGAGTGAGAGGTCGTATTTAACCCTTTTAGTGCCAGAGTCGCTGTGAGCGATCCTCATAAAATGAACGAAACTTGCCAGCATCGCTCTGAGAGACGCTTCGTTTTTGTATTCTTAGAAGGTCTTATAGACCGAAAATGGCGTCTAAACTTGATGTGACCATTAAAGAGAGTTCTAGCTACCATTTTCTGGCAAACATCTTTTGTTTTCTGTCTATCGATATACTCGAGCGATATTTGAAGTTCCTTGACTTGTTTACGCGTGACTCGTAAAAGCATGGCGTCCAAGGGAAGGAAGCATTGTTTGAGAGAGGAAGAAATTGAAGAATTAATGATTGATGAGTCAAGTGGTGAACAATTGCACTTCGTGGACAGTGATTGCGGTCTTGTGTGTGACGAATCAAGTGCCGATTCCGCTTCAGAATAATGCGATCGCACATAACCAAACAAATGATAGTGATGGTAATGATGTTGATAGTAATAGTGACTGAGAAGAAAGGATTGTTGACCAGGACAATCCTCCACAGGCTACACAACCACAAATGTGAAAGATAAAACTACAGGGTGCCCTTCTGTTTATTTATTTTCACTGTAATTATTTTTATTTTATTTATATCAACAATGCCATTGTTGGTGTACGGTATTTTATGAATATGCTAGATTTTAGAATTTCGGATTTTTGACACCCCTGCTGATATTTTTAAAACTAAAAAACTGCATTTCCTGGTTCTTTTGTTATGTATGTGTGCTCTCCAGTGTTCATTTTTACTCCATTTATATGCGTGTGGTAATAGGAATAATCAAACTTTCTAATTTTATTTTACAGAAGAAATTATTTTAATTAATTAATTAATAAAGAAAGAAATAAGTTTCATAATGATCTGAAAATTTCCCTGAATTTAGATAGCTATGTTTTGCAATCCCTGACTATATTTCGCTTTCGTATCTTTCAAAACAGAGGATGTACATATTTTTTTCTGAAAGCCTACATTTTCCATTTAAAAAGCCTCGCACTTTTAGACTTCACCTTTACCTTTTCGCCTGGCACTAAGAGGGTTAAATCTTTTCTTATAATGTGAAATAATAGTGTTCCCTCCAAGGTGTGTTTTAACATGGAATCGTCCGTAGATTTAGTTTGTATTTTAAGAGAAACTCCGTTTTCTAAATGGAAGGAGGAGGATAAAAAAGAAATGTTATCAAACAATCATCCCCAACCACTTTTGACATATCACAAAAAAAACTGGTTCTGCCTCCGGAAAGGTGCACACGCGAAATTTCCAGGTATCTTGGTATAGTAGTTATCCATGGTTATGCGGTAGTCAGTATTTGCAGAAACTCTTTTGTTGGCCTTGTCTTATTGTAGGAGTGAAACAGGGAGTCTGGAATCACACAGGATTTGAAAATATGTCCTGTGCTACTAGGTCTTTCCAAAAGCACGAAGGTTCCTCGGAGCATATAAAAAGTGCCGTGGGATTTAAAGAACTTAAAAAGAATTAGAATCAAATTGCTGACGCTTTAAGAGAAAATGCTCGTCTTTACATCACAAAGTTTAATGAGAATGTGAGGCTTAACAGACTTTTCATGCGATTACCAATCTATGCAGTTTTATTTCTGTCTAAACAGGAAATGGCATTTAGAGGCCATGATGAGAGCGACTCCTCCTTAAATAGAGGGAATTTCAAAGAACTGTTGAAACTTCTAGTCTGTAGCAGCTCATTAGAAATGCAACAGCATTATGCCTCGATAAAGAAAGTTTTTAGCGGAGAATCGAAAACCATACAGTGTGAGCTAATAGACTGCATCTATACTTTCATTAGGGATGCTGTGAAAGAAGAAATTTTAGAAACCCCTTTCTTTTCAGTTCAGGTCGACGATACAACTGACATCACAAAGAAATCGCAGTGTTCGGTGATACTTCGGTATATTACTTACAAAGGTGCGCTAGTTGAACGGTTTCTTGGCTTTTATGATGTTAGTTCGGACCGTACAGCGATTACTTTGTTCCACTTGCTTCAGACCGTTTTGAGTGAATTTTCTTACAAAACTAAATTGATTGCCCAGTGTTATGACGGAGCTAGTGTCATGGCAGGCCATCTAAACGGTCTTCAAACTAAGGTCAAGGAAGATGCCCCTCAAGCATTATTTGTACATTGTTTGGCACACCGATTAAATCTAGTGGTAAAGCAAAGTATTAGCAACGTATTTTTTTTGCGAGTCTGGGTGGTATACCCTAATTTTTTCAATCGTCAGCCAAAAGAACTTTCGTCGCTGATTCAGTAATTGCGAAACGAATACCATCTGGTGTGGATACACGTTGGTCGTCACATGGAAAACTTTTAAACATGGTTGTCGAGGAGTGGGAGGGATTGAAAGATATTTCTGAAAGACTTATGCACAACCCTCAGTCAGACGAAAAGACCATTCGTCAATCAGAGGGGTTGTTTAATAACTTTAATATCTTCCAATTCACATTTT
The DNA here is from genome assembly GCA_946902985.2 of Meconema thalassinum. Taxonomy (NCBI): domain Eukaryota; kingdom Metazoa; phylum Arthropoda; class Insecta; order Orthoptera; family Tettigoniidae; genus Meconema; species Meconema thalassinum. The sequence goes on from OX336390.1 coordinate 350,424,874, forward strand.
TATCAATAGTATTCAATGCCATTTTTGAGCTTGCTAATATATTATTTAACGTGCTCCAAAAGAAGTCTCTGGACATTTACTTCTGCATCACAAAAATAAACACTACGTGGCAACTGATACTAGGTAAAAGGAATGAAGAAACATTTAAAACCTATTTTCAAATGGCTGAGAAGAAAACTAACATTGAACTTAAAAGACATTCTGGTTTTAAAAACAGAAAACAAGGTTTTCCTCAAGTATCGAGTGATGTATTTTGAGATATTGGATATAGTCTCCGTAGAAATTGATACAAGATTTCAAGATATGCAGAAGCTCCAGTTTCTTTGCTTAGGAGATAGCTCTAAGTTTGAAGAATATTCTAAAATCCTCCCTCTTGATGCTCTAGATAACTTAAAAATCTCTTATCCCACGATATTTGACACACACAGGTTAAAAAACGAACTTCAGTACATCGATTCTGATTCTACCTACAAAAATACCAGTTTGGAGGAAATAATTTTGTCGCTCAATAAGAATGAACTTAACGATGTGTTCAAAGAAGCGTATAAATTATTTTGTTTAATACTTACTATACCGTCTGCCAGTTCCTCAGTAGAAAGAAGCTTTTCATGCCTTACGCGGATTAAAACATACTTAAGGAATTCAACATCCCCGGAGAGGCTGTCTGCACTAGCAACCATATCCCTAGAGAAGTCACTGCTCAACGACTTGATGAATACAATGCCCTTTTACGATGACATCATAGACAAGTTCGCTGCTTCAAAGGACCGAAGAATAGATTTAACAAACAAGCAATAGACGTGACCGAATGTGAGTAATATTTGCTCTTTTAGTTAATTTTATACTTATGTTGTGCTATTTAAAGTAAGTGCATGACAATAATACAGCGGTTGATTTGTATGCCATTGTCTTCCCAATGCATCACTCCGATACCAGATTTCCTCCTAGCTAGATGACCCAACACACCTATTCAAAATGTATGCGTTTACAGCACACGAGCGTGTGTTGGGCTGCACCGAACTTTTACCCCACGAGCCGCCGCTGCCAAGTATAGATCCATGTGGAACTCCATGAGTTTTTTTTTTTTTTTGAGTCGTTTCGGCCATCAATGGACCACGGTGTTCTTCACTCATATGATCACTGTAAAGCTTGTTTTCTTGTCTGCCAGTAGATCTTCATTCTTGACGAATGTTCAGCTCTCCTTTCTTCCGTCCACTTGCAGTGAGGGCGAGGCATCACAGATGTCAAAGGGTGTAGATTACTAGTTGATTTAACCGCCTTTCTGAACAGGTTCCTATCCCAAACCAGAGCTTGATTGATTCGAGCTTCTGTTAGGTCCTTTTTAACTTGCATCGACCATTTACAATAGGAATTTTTTTTAGAGATTGATGAGTGGATTCGATATGAAAGTCGATGATGCTCCATCCGCTCCAAATGTCCAAAGAAAGACATTCTCCTTTTTCTCATCACACTCACCAAATCTTCTATATGTTCAAATAATTCATTGTTATGTCTTCTTCTGTAAGTACCATTATCATTAACAGGTCCTAATATTTTCCTTAGAATTTTCCGATCCTTAAGTTCTAATTTTCTCAATGGGCCTTTGTTTGTCATCTGTAAGCATTCTGCAGCATACAGTGCTGACGGCCTAATTACTGTATTATAATGACAAAGTTTGACATTTCGGGACAAGCTTTTACTTTTGTAAATGTTTTTGCAGGTTTGAAAGGCACCTTCCAATTTGTTACATCTGCTCTCAATGGCAGCTATTTCTGAATTATTAGGGGTAATCCATTCGCCTAGGTATTTAAATTTTTGGACTTTTTTGATTTTTTGCAGACCAATCGTGATGAATTTTGAGGCATCTTTGACATTTGTGATAAAATTAGTTTTATGGAAGGCCACTTTAAGTCCAGTTTTAGCAGCTATGATTTGTAGTTTATTAAGTTGGTCAGTGGCCTCTTCCATTGAATTAGCGAACAAAGCAATGTCATCTGCAAAAGCGAGACAGTTTATATTCAGGTCTTCTTTTTTATAACCAATTCGAATACCATAATTATTTGGTAAGATTGTTAACCATTCTCTTATAATTTTTTCCAAGACACAGTTGAACAGCATGAGTTATATATTTTCCTGAACTTACGCATTTATTCAAAGCTACATGCTGCTTTCTTCCAATAAGGTAGCTTTGGAACCATTTTAGAGCTATACCTCGGACACCAGCATTTTCTAATTTTGGTAATAGTATTTTATGATCTACTGTATCAAAGGCTTTTGTGAGATCAATAAATAACCCAACTGGCATATTATTTTTGTCAATAGTTTCTTGTAGCATTGTTATTAGGTCAATAGTTGCTGCCTCAGTACTAGAATTTTCCCTGAATCCATATTGCATATTATGAAAGAATGTATTCTTGTTCAGGAATGAAAGCAATCTTGTTTTTACCACTTCTTCCAGAATTTTTGAAACTACCGATAAAATAGAAACAGGTCTATAATTATTTGGATTTCTTTTGTCACCACCCTTAAATATAGGAACTACTTTGGCCACTTTTAAGTCATCTGGTATCATGCCAGTAACTAAGGACTCATTAATCATTTCAACCAAGATTTTAATAAATGATTGCATATTGTTTTTAATGAAATTTGTCTTGATCCTATCTAAACCACAGCTCTTTTTATTCTTTAAATTTGTGATGATGGACTTGACCTCTGCTTCATCTGTTGGAAATAAGTAGAGGGAATTTGACTGATTGTGGTCCTTACTGAAGATTTCCTTCTGTTCAGGAATAGCTTTTGCTAGACTTCCAGCAATGTTTGTGAAGAACAAGTTAAATGATTCACATAGCTCTTAATTGTCTGTGATAATTTTGTTGTCTATTTCAAGTGAAGTGCATGTCTCAACTGTTGGTTTTTTGTTGTGTATGATTTCTTTGATAGTCTCCCAAGTTTTATTGGAATTGTTTCCATATGTTCTGAATTTTTCTGAGTAGTAATTTGACGTGAGTCTTCTTTTTAAGTTTGTTACATTAAACCTGCATCTACAGTATTCTTGGTTCATATCATTATTATTTCTGTGAAGGGGATTTTTGAGCTTTGCATGCAGAGTGTCTAGTTGTTTTATAAGTGTAAGGAGTTCAGCTGTGACCCATGGTAAGTTAGTAGTCTGTCTTTTATTGTTAGTATTGTTTGTTATTTTTCTTTGGCTATGCCTGATCCTTAGATTCAATTGTTTGATGAAAGAGTTATATAGAGAGTTAACGGTACTGTCTGCATCATTATGGGAATCTGCGTTTATAGATATATTAGTTTCAGGAGTGTGTTGCCTATCCCAAGAGTCCTCGTGTGTTGTTGATTTTGTCGACTTATGTGACAGAGTGTACGTGCTATAATTGGTCTTGAAATTATCAAGAATTAATATACTGTGATCACTAATATCATTGCTGACCAGTTCTTTGAGACAAGTCACATTAAAATTTTTCATTGCAGCAATAAGGTACAATATCTTACAAATTTCAACCTTCCTCCGTTCCACAAAGAGCACATATTCAACACCCCTTTGACCATCACCGGAAGTCATGTTAAAATTGTCATTGCAGCAGGAAGGTGCAATAGCCTACAAATTCCAATCCTGCACCGCTCCACAAAGAGCCTATTTTCGACAACTTTTTGACCGTCACAGGATATTTTTAACTGACAAAAAAATGTCTGTTTTATAATAATTACAATGACCTATTTAGATATGTCTCTTTTGCTAAATTATTTCATGTTTTCATCATTTTACGGCACATATTTGTAACAGATCTGATTTTCTAATATTTTGATATATTCTTTATTTATTTCCAAAGGTTAAATTCAACTGTAACAATCACATTGCCCACAATTATATTTGTTTTCTTTCATTTCTTTTTAAAAAGTCATTTACTGAGGAGGGCCATAATGTGGCCAAAACAAGTCTAAATAATTAATGTTATGAATTTATTTTTATTGACATTAGGTGAAAATAAATTATTAAATACCGTACTCATTGGTGCTCTCTGCTGACTCGGTAGACGCGTGGGTTCGAGCCCCACCGTCGGCCGTCCTTGAAATGGTTTTCCGTGGTTTCCCATTTTCAACACCAGGAAAATGCTGGGACGGTACCTTCTGACAGGCCACGGCCGCTTCCTTCCACATCCTTGCCCCGTTTCATTTACCATCATTCATTTCATCTCTCATTAACTCCTCTCATGAGGTTGGTGTCAGGAAGGGCATCCGGCCGTAAAAATCATCGCCACGACGTCTTCCATCGCATCTCATCCCCGACCCCATTGGAAAACGGGAATAATAAGGGGTAGACATACATACATTACTCATTGGTATTTTATGTTAACTGGAACGTCAATATGGAAACTTTTGAAATGATTAAGTTCATGTCAATACATAAATACACTCCTGGAAAAAAATTACATATACTCAATTAGCTAATTCATCATCATCATCATCATCATCATTTCCCCTTATCCAGCTCCAGCCGGGTCGGGGTATTTATGGCACTTCTCCACTTTCCTCTTTCCTTCCACAATTCTTCTTCCACGATCTTGTCCCAGTCCAGATTTCTTTTTCTCACGCTGATCTTCACTGAATCGATCCACCTTGTTCTAGGTCTTCCCCTTGCTCTCTTACCCTTGCACTTCGCCTCCAGCATCTGACTTGGTATTCTATTTTCCTCCATCCTCTTTACATGTCCAAACCACCTTAGTTTATTCTTCTCAATTCTCTCATTTAGTGTTCCAATCCCAACTTCCTTCCTAACATCTTCATTCCTTACTCTGTCTTTCATTGTCTTACCTATCATTAGCTAATTATCAGTATTAAATGGGGCAAATTTAGTACTACAGGATCATTTTCTATGTGCGCCCCGATAAGCACGGCAAGCTGTGACTGGCGCAGATCGCGGGCGCGCATACCCAATTCAGCCAGTGGTTGGCGTGCACTTTCACACTTTTACCAAACATGTTCAATAATGTGTACTTATAGTGCTCATAGGCGATATTGAAAATGTCGTCCCTCTCTTGTAACACACACCTGACATCTTCTGATGAAAGAATGTCTGTCAACTCTTTTATTATTTATGGAGCCTGTTTCCCTGAATCGTTTAGCGAGCCTCCTAATTGTACTGGCATTAGCCACGGGTCTTCCTGGAAACTTGATTTGAAATTTTTGTCTCGTTTCAGGACGAGATTTTCTGCTTTTCATATACGAATTATGGATATACACACACGTTCGTGCAATGTGAATTGGTGTCTAGGCATGACCAACAATCACAGTAATCACAACACTCACTAAACGAGCAACACTAACATCTAAGCTTTGCAGGTACAAGTCTATATGAATGGCAAAACACGTGTGAACTAACGATATGAGTCAGGTGGACCACGCCAACCACCCGCTGAACCGCGTACGCGCGCCAGCTATCTGCACCAGTCACAGCTGGCTTAGCTTGCCGTGTTTATCGGGATGCACATAGATAATGACCCTGTACACTGTGTCTTTTCTAAATAGTATACACGTGTATATACTTTTTTTTGCTACTTATGTAATTCATGAACCATTAAGACAAACAAACCTAACATATAACGAGATTCAAATTGCGAATCGTAAAATAATACACCAAAGACTGGCTACGACAACAGTATCATAATTATCTTTAGTGTAAATTTAAACCACAACTCAGTGATCGGTATCTGATGATTCCCACTTGAGGGTCGCAACACTTAATCCTAATGAATTTTTAGGACATTTCATCACATTGTTTTTATGTTAATTTTATGTTTTACTTGCACCACCTGGTGTATTAATCGAGATTGCTATGGCTGAAGAAGGTTTACATTAAACCGAAACATGTACCACAGTTGAATAGGTTCTCAATAAAGAAACTTTGTATTGAAAAGTGTAAAACTTTTAAAACTATGACTTAGTAGTAACCAAAGCTGAAGCCTAATCCATCTTGGCTAACAGCAGCTGCGCTCCAGCAAACACCTCACCCTGCACAAAGTTTATCTGGTCTCAGATGTTAAGTTTAGTTCAATAAGTTCATGTCGCATGTTTTGTTTGAAAGTATTATGTGAAATTATGGGAAAAGGAGATTTTTTCTATGAAGATATAGATAGTTACTAATTTGGTGATACTGTACAAATTAATTCTAAAATATCATTAGGAGAAGGAAGTGTGTACCCGTCTAGAGTGAGAGAATCTGCAGCAACATTCTTGCCATCATCGGAAAGTAGAGTGGGTCTGATGTGTAGTTTCCCATCCTTAACATAGCTGTTTTTGTTGTCGGCTGTGTACACCACGAAATTGTAGTCCTGAAACAAGGAGAGCAGATAAGAAATTTTCATGCCTTTCAAGACTAAAGTCTCATACATTCACTGCGGCCATCACGGGAGTGGTTTCCTTCTAAGTTTCTCCATGTTACCTCCAGGAAAATGCCAAGATGGTGCCTTGTTTCAAGTCACAGGGCACCTACCCCAACCCTAGATCCTTATAATATTACAGTTACACGCACAATTACAGTCATCAGTGACATGCAGGTTATCAGACTTATTCAATACACACCAAAGTACATGAGGCTGAAGACCAAGATGTATGGAGGCCCTAAAATGAATTAAAACTACCACCACTTATGCATTCTTTCACTATATATAATATGAAAATTTTGCATAGATGCATGCTTTGCATTGCCAATAGATGACATCTGGGTTAATGACAGCAAAGCATAATGGCTAGCATTCTTGGCTGTCACCACGGAGGTCTGGGTTTAATTCTTGGCTTTGCCATGAAATTTAATTCTGGTCGGAGGACTGGAATGGGATACTCTCAGCCTTATGAGGCAAAACTGAGAAGAGGTGGGTTCAATTCCCACCTCAATTGTTCTAGAAATGGCTTTCCATGAATTCCCTATTTCTGTTTCAGGTAAATGCCAGGATGGTATTTAACTTACGGCCACAGCCACGTCCTACCCGAATCTTAGCTCAGATTTCAAATATGCACACTAGTACACATATCACAATGATTCAGGTTATCAGACAGATTCCACGATATATGACTGCGTGGTGACAGCCAAGAATGCTAGTCACTATGCCACAAGGAGGACAAGCTTAATCAGTACACTGAAGCAAAACCCCCATAGACATGGCATAATAGCTCAAAGAATTATATTTAGAGAAAATGTTGAGATGGTTCGGTCACTTGAAGAGGATGGATATAAAGAGAGTAGCACGGAAATGGACATTAAAAGAAAGCGACCCAGGGGAAGACCAAGGACACGATGGATCTCCCAAATAAAAGATGATCTGGAAGATAGAGGAGTGGAATTGTGTAAAGTTGAAGAAGATAGACTGAAACTGGAGATGGTTAAAAGATGATGAAATGATGATGAAAAGGTAAAATACACTGGGTAAAATTAAATCCTAACCACCAAGAAGACATTAGTTTAGAGGAATGTAATTTAGGATAAACAAACGTCTAATAACATATTTATTTGACTGAAGTTTCCAGGTCACAGGTTCAAGTATGAGCGAGAACATGTTGGTTCATTAATAACCGCTGTAGTCCCCACAATTTTGAATACAAGCATGCAAACGTGCATATTGTTTGGATTCCTATGTCATTTGGAATTCCATGTCTGCTGCATTTGGTCAGTCAAATCAGCAATGGTTAATGTTAGTATTGGATGTCACTGGATTTGTCATCCCATAATATCTAATACGTGCTCAGTGGGCGAAAGGGGCGATCTTGCAGGCCAAGGCAACTGGTTGACACTCTGAAGAGCACATTGGGTGACAGTAGCAGTATGAGAACAAGTTAGAAAACACCCCCCTTAAATACTATGAATGAATAGTAGCACAACTAGTTCAATCCCCAATCTGACATACAAATGTACTGTCAAGGTTCTTGGGATAATGACAAGAGTGCTCCTGCTGTTGTAGGAAATTGCTCCCGGGACCATAACTCCTGGTGAAGGGCCATTTTGTTGATGCCGTGGATAGCTTGGTTCCAAGCACTCAACTGGCCTCCTCCTTACCATCACTGGCACCATGGCAGAAACGGCTCTCATCGGACATGATAGATGGAGTTAGTTGCATGAACGCCTCGCTCAGAGCTGACCCTCAATTAATCGATTTGTTACAGTTCGTTGTGTCACTCGGGTGCCAACTGAAGCTCTAATGGCTGCTGCTGATGCAATACGATCCACCACAGCCATGCGGTGAATACTGTGGTCTTCCCTCTCCGAAGTGGCCCATGTGGGCCCAGAACCTGGTCTTCTTGAGCATTATTGCCAACACCGATGTGCTGTGGATACATCCCTGCCAAGTCTTTCTGACCCATCGCAGAAAGAACAAAGCCCTATTACACGGCTCCATGCAAACTCGGTAAGCTACTGTTACTGCCTTCTTTGTCTCCTTAAAACAGTGGTTCTTAACCGGTGGTCTGCGAGTGCCTCGGGAATGGTCCGCGGGAGAAAAGAGTCCACAAGCACGTATAAAAATGTGGCCAATAAAAGGGGATTTCAAAATCGGTGTGCGTTGAACGAGAATCGACCGAATGTATTCACGGCGATAACTATCAGATTTTGAATTGAAATGTCTTTAAAATAAGTGTTATTGAGGAAGGTTTACAACTGATAAGGTGTATTGGAGGGAGGGGGGAGGGGTGGGGGTGGGGGTCCGTACATGGTTCAATTTCAGGCTGAGTGGTCCGCAGACTTCTACGGGTTCAGAACCACTGCCTTAAAAGCATGTTTCCATACTTCCCAATGTCAACACTGGATGATTAACGCTCACGAAATGTACAGCACAAATTTGAAGCAAACATGCTTTACAAGGAAGGTCATAGTGGCGTTACTAGCACCACTCTTCATCCACTAGCATGCAGATAGGCATCACCTTTCATATGTTTAAACACGCCTCCAGAATGTTGTTTATCTAGTACAAGGTGTTGGGATTTAATTTTCTGCCATTTTATCTACACTTACAAAGCACTGAGTACAGTAGGGGTAGCACAACATGTTCTAAATTTATTCTCAGGAAGATTGTAGTTCTACACGACTGTTAACTTTGCGATCATGAGCCACGAGACTTTCATTTTTACATGGAATCCAAATCACTGGAGGTGATATTTCACTTCAAAAATCTCACATGCATTGACCGGGAATCCAACCTTGGTAAGAGGCAAGCAGCTTAACTACTGCACCACCACACCTTTATTTCTTCTCAGTAGCACTATTGGTATCTTTGTTCAATCTCACCCAAGCTAATGATACAATATCACCAATGGAAGATACCAATTTGCTTGTTAATTTATACCTTTTCAAGATGAGTAGAATATGGTTCATTGACAACTCCGCTATTTTCCCTGAGAAGCTTTGAAATTCAAACAGCCTAATGTGTATTCATTAATTCAGTATGAAATGTCTTACAGTAATGGGAGCTAACTGTTGTGAGTTATATTCTAGTGGTTGAAAGTATCAACCACAATTGACTCATATTTTGAATTTTTCTTTTAATTGATAATTATGTATGTCTGTATTTATTTATATTTACTTATTTCTATGTTTGTTTGTTTATTTATTTATATGTTTATATTTATTTATTTACACTGTTTACACCCACATTGGAGCACCAAAATCAAACCTATATACAAAGTCTTCCAATATTTCAAATAATAAGTTCAGTTCTTAATTCTTGATAATTTTTTCCTTTCCCAAGACTGCTTCATTCTGGAAGATCTTGCAGCTCGTTCTTCTGCTGATAGAACATATTTCTTACGCTGTGAAATTTTGAATGTTAGTCGAGTGTATTTGTTATTCAGAAGCCGTTTCTCCTCTCTATGTTCAATTTGATGTTGAGTTATTTTCAATTCGTCTAAATCCATTTGTATTTCTTTACACCATGTGATTTTTGTTTTACTGTTTCAAAAGAAGTCGAAAAGTTGTTTCAGGAGTCTAGTATTTGGCAAGCGAGATAAGTGTCCAAAAAACGCGATCCTTCGTTTTCGCATCGTGTCAATGATAGATTCATTTTCCTTGTAAAGTATTGAATTGGGCAAAAGTCTCCACTGGCCCTCAACCTGGTGTTTTTTATTGAGTATTGTCCGAAGAATCCGTCTATCAACCTTCTGTAGTTTGTCAGTTGTTGATCGGGTGTTTATATGTTTATTTATATTTATTAATAGGTATATTGTTGTGCCCCCAATGTGCGTCTCTCCTGAAGGGCTAATAACTTGCTTGGCTTGTGTTAGGGGAGGTATTCTAAGAGACGTTGGGGATGCAACTGGGGATGTAAGCTGAGGGAGGCAGGGATAGAGATTACGCCAGAGGCGGAGGAGCTAGCCGCTGACCTGGTTGGCTGAGCGGGGCTCATGACCTTGCAGGGAACGTGGAGAGTGAAGGGGAGTGTTGCGCAAGGCAGGATGACAGCTGTGCGCCAATAATGGAGGCAGAGAGAGGGTTTGTATCGATGTTTATGTGTCAACGTTGCAATAGAGATGTGATGAGATGATATAGATTTATGTAGGTTTGGCGAGGGTAGGTATAGGATGAATGTAAGCACAACTTACCAGTGTAGTGGTGTAGATCATGGGTGTACGGGCGCAGCCCCTGGCCGTCGCCGGCAGCATCCCCGTGAGCGACTGTCCTCGAGGTTAACAAATTCACAAATGAAATTAACAAATTCACAAATGAAATTTCATAAAATGATAAACTGATGAGCCCAATAGTAGTACATTGGGGCGAAACGGTGGCAACTGTTTTGAGCTAGCCGGACCATTTTATCAAATTTCATTTGTGAATTTGTTAATGTACATAGCTCAATCGGACATTTAACATCCTGTTTCCTTCGGGAATAGTCATTGTCCTCCAGGTCCGGTCGGCTTGAGTATTTAAGGGTTCTTCCATGTTTTGTTGTTTGTCAGCAGAATTCGTGTAGTGGTAAGCAGCATTACTTCCTTGTAGGTGTGTAACTTCGTGTTGTTTGTAATGTTGCTTCATGTTTCCGCTGCCTGTGTACTGGGCTCCTTGTATGAATTATGGATTTAAAGTTACAACCCCTTTGGGGTTGGGGTCATAACAAGATTTATTTATTTATATATTTATTTATTTATATTTATGTTCAAGAAACATAAGGACAACTTTAAAGTTAGGACAGGACGAAATAGAAAAGTGCATTCAAATACTTGGGATGCATAATAACTGAAGACATGAGATGCAAACAGGAGGTGAATACATGCATTACAATTGCCAAGGAGGCATTTAATAAGAAACGGAGACTGCTTTGTGGGGGTATGGACAAAGGCCTGAGGAAGAGAATGGCGAAATGCTTTATTTGGATTGTATCACTATATGGAACTTAGACGTGGACATTGAGAAAAGAGGAAGAAAAAAGATTGGAGGTGTTTGAGATGTGGATATGGAGGAGAATGGAAGGGATACTGGGTAGAGAAAGGACGAAATGAAGATGTGCTGAAAAGAGTTGGGGAGGAGAAAATATATTAAAGGTAATCAGGATGAGGAAACGTGATGATGATGATTATATATTTATTTGTTTATGTATATTTATTCATTTATATTTATTCATTTATTTATTCTTATTTATTTATTTGTTTATAATTATTTATACAGTAGGCTACATTTATTTATATATTTATTGATTTATATATTTATATTTATTTATGTATTTGTTTATTTATTTATTTATTCATATTTCCGATTATTCCCCTTCAGGAGAGCGTGAGCCAATCACAGCTTCACTTCCTTTTCCTCTCTTCTTTTCTTCCCAAAACCTCTTCATTAGTTCACTGTGCTTTTTCTTCCTTTCCTCTGTCCATTTTTTCCCTGACGTGTATTTCCTTGAAACTTGTACAATTTTCGTGTTTCTGTTTTTTTTTTTCTAAATTGTTCTCTGTCCTTAATGTCGTCTTCAGAGATTTTAAGTAATTCCATGACTTCTTGTACTTCTTTTATCCAACAGGTCTTTAATTTACTTGCATTCACGATATTGAAAATCTGTTATTATATTAATTATTTATTTATTTGTTTATTTATATTTATTTATTTTTATTTATATTCATTCTTACTTATTTATTTGTTTATTTACCGGTATTTATTTAGTTAGTTAGTTTCCAAACCATAAAAGGAACCCTACTTTGCCTAGCATATGGGTTATAGTTCGAAAATTAGGCTACAGATAATTTTATAACCAACAACGACAGTAGCAATACGTAGGTCTATGAATACCAGTAGCGGTAACCAATTTCTAGCTCATCGTACAAACATAATAATAACAAATGTAATGCAGCCAATGGCAATAAATAATAAAATATGGTATATATAGTCACTTCACAATTAGCCATTACAAAATTGTGTCAGTGATATGTTTCTTTTCTTGCATTTTTTCACATGATACTGATCGCATAGCCCCTCACAAAGAGAACAAAATGCATTCTTCGTTCAGTGTGTGGAAATGCTTTCCACTACAAACTTTATAGGTACTGTATCTTGTCACAAGATGTCTCAATTCATAATTTGCTCCAGTCCATTCCTTACCGACCATAGCGTCAGTGGCATAGAAATCGCTCTAAATTTCCCACTTCTTCCAGTTATGGTCTTAAAGTAATTCTTTGTGGAATGTCTCAGGGAAATTTTGGTACTCTCTGTTATAAAGCACTTAAACAGAGAGTACCAAAATTTCCCAGAGACATTTCACTTGAAACTTGGATCACACAATTTGAGCACATACTCCAATCGAAGGACATGAGGCCTGTCAAAGATGCTAATCGAGCAGAATATTTGGAACACACCCAATTATTTACTACAGGTGAGGTGCAAGACGTAATTGACAAATTGAAACTAATAAAGCTTGCGGACCAGATAATACATACAACGAGCATATCAAATGTGCGGCCCCAGCTTTAGTAGAAATATGGACAATGCTACTCAACGAGTGTCTCCAACGAAGGTGCATCCCAGACAAATGGAGGACCTCTAACCTTAAATTGTTGTAATAAAGGAAAGGGCGATCATAGTGGCCTGATGCATATAGAGGAATAGCTTTGAAGATTTTTACTAAACTGTAAACATGGAAACGTATGATGATAGTAGAGCACATACCAGATGAACAATTTGGGTTTAGGAAAGGCCGCTCGACATTACATGCTATTGAATGCTTGCAGAAAGATATACAAGAGGCTCTTAGGTGCAAAAGAGGAAAATTTATCACCATATTCATGGATTACTCAAAGGCGTTTGACTCAATTAACAGAAAGGTAATTATGGGTAAACTCAAAACCTTGCTAGGTGAGGAACATATCATAGTCCAGATAGTTCAAGATATATTGGCTGAAAATAGAATGCAAATAAGCAACTCAATGTCTATGTCCACTGGAATGGAGCAAATAATAGGCATCTTACAAAGAGACCCTTTAATTCCAATTCTATTTAATATTGCCACTCATGATATTACACAGGCGATGAAAACAGATGGCGTACAAATGTACGTTTGCGCAGACGATATGGTTTTGGCATCTTCCAGGGATGCATCACAGAGAGCCTTTGACAAACTGATGACTTGGGTTGATGTAAACGAATTATTGTTGAACAGGAAGAAAACAAAATGAATTAATAATCCTCCCTATTACTTGTTGAGGATTTGTATGACCATGCAGACGGGTCAAGTCATTTACGTTCCATGATTCACATATTCTCTCTGAATTCTTGTTAGCAGCTGCTATACAACCGAAACTTGTGGCTTTGTTATGAGTCATAATGTCGATTATTCAGGTCCGTATTGACGTAACTATAACTTTGAAAGAATAATGGATTTTCCGCCTTCAATACTGTTTATTTCTATTACTTACAGGGACTAGTTTCGGGGGGTAAATACTCCCCCTTCCTCATGGTTCTTCATGTATTTTGTATGAACTTGTACATGGAAAGTTTTTCCATTGTGTAGTTTTGTTGGACAGGCTGAGGAAGGGGGAGTATTTACCCCCGAAACTAGTCCCTGTAAGTAATAGAAATAAACAGTATTGAAGGCGGAAAATCCATTATTCTTTCAAAGTTTGTTATGAGTAGCGGGGAGGAAGAATTCCAGCGGAATGGCTTTGGCAGCATGCAGGGAGACAAGTACATAATCCACTTCATAAACAGAGCAGTGCCATTTGCCGAGTGGCTGCCATTATTGACCCAACGGCCTGGATCCTTACCATTGCTGAAGTAGGGAGACAGACTATGCCATCAGATCTTTCACTATACCTTCCAGTGTATGGCACTGAGAAAAATGACTGCTATGTAGCCAAATGCTTGACACTTTTTCTATGCACATTAGGTATGTCTATTGCTAGTGTTGCAAAACACATTTAACTTGCATGGTAGCTTACATTCCAGTTACCAAGTAATAGTACGGTAATTATTGAAGTAAGGTAGTTTAAGTTAATATTCTCAACAAAACCATGATAATGTTATCTGGGCAGAAAAACACCTTGATATTGGACAGAATTCATATATCCCAGATATTCACCTACCTGGACATGAAATCACCTTGTTGCTGTTGGTTAATGAGACAGTGACACCTTCGTCATCATCCCCGATTACGATCTAATAACCTGCTTTATTGTGGAGTCTATAATGTATTTTCTTGCAGACTGCATGTCACTATTAGAAAGCACTTTCAGTCTTGGTTGCACTAGCCATTGCACAGTTGTGTAATACTTTGCACAAGTAACTTTAGGGTTTGTGAAGCTATAGATATCCTGTATGGAAGTATGCAATGAAAAATATCACTATTAACTAAGAGCAATTGTTCTGACAATACTCACTCACTCATTCAGAAGGCTTCTATGGGACACGAAGATCCCACGCCGATCTCACAAAATGCCCCCACTGAACTCTGTTTTGGGAGAGTTATTGCCAGTTGTCCACTTTCAGATGTCTACAGAGTTTGGAGATTTCATTTTCCCAGGAACTTCGTGGTCTTCCTACTGGCCTTTTCCCTCTTGGTTCTTCTTTAACCTTCGGACGGGCGCGCCTTTTGCACTCACACCAGTTGGCGCGCTCCGGCATTTTGGCCGCTCTCATTCTCGTTCAGTTCTCAGAGCCAGAAGTGTTTGTTGGCATGACATTCATTGGGATTTCAATTGTAACACTAAAGACACATTAAGTGAGCAAATATTTTTAATTTTTCAACGACTTTTAACATATCTGCAAACTGAAAAGGAACAACTCAACAAACATCTCAATGAAAATAGTACTGTAAAAGAATAATATTCCAAATATAGGCCTATCACTTGTGTTCAGTTTTTATCACATCAAGGTTACAGTGTTATCACACTTCCATTTGGAATTAGACATCTTCATCTTCATCCTCTAATTCAGGCTGTGCACATGAGTTGCATGCGATTTCTTGGACTGAATGTTTTTACATACATATTTTGCACATTTCTTGCAGGACATCCGAGTACGATTGTTCTTAGATCTACCACAATAGAAACAAATTTGTCTTTTTGTGGAAGGTGTTACTTCAACCTGGTCAGGTTCTTCCTTATACTTTTCTAGAAAACAACGTAGTTCTCGAGGAAGAGTAGTTATTGTGGCCCGGTATTTTAGATTTTCTTCCTTGAGGGCAAAACTTAAGTTGGATACATAAGTTCTTCTCCTCAAATCACTGTTCCGAGTATTGGCCTTGAAGATCTTGAAGGAATTAATCCCAGCCACATCAAGAAGACGGTAAAATACCACCATTGGCCACCTTCGAGTTGTTCTGGAAGTGGAGCACCTTGAACACATGAGGTCCACTGTGTCCACACCTCCTTTGGTGCCATTCTAGTCCATAATTGGTGTGGTTTGCCTGTCTCTTCATCAGTTTTATTGTCGTCGTGCATCGTAGACAAGAAGAGCACTGCTTTCTTTCTCTTTGTCACCATAGTGATCAAAGTCATATCAGGTTGAGCACCAAACTTGTAACTTCGGGGTACTGATGTAGAATTGCGCTCCACAAACTCTGGGGGAATCTCCTTTTGGTTACTTTTCAGGGTGCCCCAAAAGGTCAATCCGTTTCGTCAGCAAATCCTCGGCTAGAGGATAGTTACTAAAGTAATTATCTGTAGTGACATTACGATTTGTTTACTTGATGGGATCTGTCAGTCTGACAACTACATCATGAGGCTTGTTGGTGGTAGCATAGGGGCCAGTTTCTTGCTTTCCACAATGAATTTCAATATTGTACGTATAGAATGTTCGAGTATCACATAAGGCATACATTTTGATGCCGTATTTGGCCGTTTTTTTAGCCATTTACTGTACATTATTAGTGAAAACATTCTATTTCCGTGATACAATGACGGGCAGTTACCTTATGGCCTGGAAAGGTTTTGATAATGTTTCTTCCTCTTGTTTTTACAAGATTTGCGACAGTTTATTCGCCCACAATGTTTCTCCATCTTTACCGATAAAAAAACGAAGACTCTCGCTATTTTCAGCGTCTTCTTCACCTTCATTTTTAATTTCCACTTCAGACTCACTGTCGTGGTCGTCCACATGTATTTCTTCAGTCTCGAAATCTGGATCGTTCTCATCATCTTCCGTCAGATCTTCTAGCTGATCCATTCGTTCATCTTCCTCCAACTCTTGAAGAATTGTAGAAATATCCTCAGGTCTGAGGTAAGGTTCCCTGAAACCCAAAAGTAAAGATTGAGTAAATCGTAGGTATTCATAAAATCCTAGAGAGTAAAACCGAGGGAACGAGGGAGAGGAAGGACAGTTAAATAGAGGTGTAAAGCATAAATATTTGAAAAATATATCACACTGAAATATACGATATTTGAGCAATTCATCATTTAATATAAATCAAGTAAAAAGTAAAGAAATAAATACTTACATTGTGTGTGGTGGACGGTAAACGTTTAGCACTGTTAGGCGCGCGGCGGCAATGTGGCCGGTCGAACTTCCTACCGTGACATAGGCAACTTGCGTACTGAATTGCGCAATCCCTCTACAAGTCGGAGGTGGTGTTGGCCTTCCATCTGACGTCTTACATAGTAGTTAGAGGATACATAGGGGCGTGGTTGTCCCCCACGGGAGTATAGCAAAGTAGCGCGTCTTTTTTTTTAAACCCGGCCAATTTGCCGCGTGCGCGCCCGCCCGAAGCTTAAAGATTTGTAAGACCATCCTATCATCTCCCATCCTTAGTACATGACCAGTTCATTGAAGTCATCTGGAGTTAATGATGTTGAGTATTGGTGCTTTCCATGATAGTGCATGTCTTTATTGATCTCTTTTTCCAGCTTTGAAATGCGGAGTCAAAAAATGGTTCAAAAATTTTCCTATACACTTTATTTTCAAAAACCTGAAACTGGAGTTCTTCCTGTTTTGTTCAGCTCCATGATTCTGCACCATAAGTATGAACTGGCCTATTGATGTCTTTAGTTAAATCACCAGATAACACTTGGAATACTCTGAATAATAAGTTGTTTATGAACAAACTGCAATATAGCCTACATTAGGTAGCCATTACTAACGGACACTATTTTGAACGTTGCCTACGCTATATACAAGGCCGGGAAATGCAAGCTCACAGATTACCTACTACTACAGATAGCCGACAGCCATGCTAATTCTTGGCACCTAAGACTTCAGCGCTGTCTGGTGTTTGACCGCGGTACTAGTTGAGCACGGCCGTGCGGGTAGTCTACCCCACCCCTTCCCCTCATTCCGCTAAATATTCTCGTCCTAACTGCTCTGCCCACTTCAATGTTCCGAAAATCACAATCTTCCCAATACTTATAGCACACGTTTTTAAGTGTGGAGATAATAATATGATCTACACGAAATAAATCACATTCAAAATAGCAATAACATTTTTTTTTTAAATAATACCAAAGTGGGAAATTGTGAATTCCGGAACTCTGAAATGAGCAATCACAGCATTTAGGACATGACCTCATCAATAATGTACATGTTTACATTTCTTTCAGTTGCAATTGGAGCATATTGCATTGACAAGAATTAGGCTACTATAAGGTCTGCAGCATATTATTACTCAATTTAAAAAAATGGTCCCTTCCAATTAACCACTGTAGGCCCAATTATAACCGATTAGTTCCGAGATTAAACTAGAAAGGAAAAGTACTGGGAAGGGAGAATAATCATATCTTAAAATGCTTGATGCTGTTCGCAATAACAGGAAAATTTTAAGAGAGAATACTAAGGAAATGGTGGTGTAACCTGATCCTCATCACACTAAAATTGTTAGTGTAATTAATGCCAAATTCATTAGTTTCAGAAAAATAATTGGATATCACAAAATTTATATACAGTAGTTTATTTCATATCCCTTTTAAAATATATCCAGTCCACCAATTTTGAAGGGTGAAATACAGTAAGTACATGTACATAAACAAATTTCATGGCACACTAATACAGTAAATTCTATGACATGCTGTGAAGGGGAAAGGAGAAATAGGACTTTCAATGAAAAACAAGAAACACACTCAATACTGCTAGAAATCATCATGTTTTATTTAAAAAGTTTGTCAACGAAGAAAAAATAACAGGGAGAGCCAAAATCAAACTTAGCAAAAATACAGAAATCAAATCTGGTCCTTTTAAAAGTATGTGTTGAGGCATGTTCTTCTTTCTTGCCAAGGTATAACGGTAGGCTAAAGCACATGATAATGGACCTATTACCTCCTTGACGCCATGGCTGACACCGATGAACCGCAAATTCCTACAACACATGCAAGTTTGTATGTTGAAACAGTTAACTTAATAAATGTGTAATGCTTGAAATGGAGAACTTGAATTTGCTGTTATGTGTATGTTTTCACCTACTATAACTATATTTTAAAAGAATCTCTTATTGTAGAATCATTGTGTTTTTGATATTAATTTTAGGGCTTTTGATAACATATTCATTTAACCCCATATATTTGGAAGTGTATATGATTTAGCCTATATGATAATCTGTGTTATTGTGGTATCTGTAGTAGTGTGTAGGCTATACTTTCTGTGATTCAGATGAGGACTGGAAAGGTGGCAGCCATAGTTAGGGACATTTATTTTTAAGAATTTTTAATAATATGTACTAAAATGAAATTGAAATACCAACAGGAACAGTTACAACTTCCCTGTCCACTCAGCCAAGATGCCAAGATATTCTGCAGATCTCTCCTGTGGGCCTCAACATTATTTTATTTTATTCCTTTCCTGATGGAACTCCGGTAGTACCTTATTTCAACTCCTGGGGCACCTCCCCAAGCCTGTCCCTTATAAAGCTACACACACTACTACAGTCATCACATAATCGGAGCAATTCTACCCACACCCAACTGCATGGGGCTGATGACCAAGATGTCCCAAGCCCATAAAATGAATTAACAGCAGACAAAATCAAGTCATTATGTTATTTTGTGTGGTGTTTGATTCCGACACATGTATGCGTTTGACAGAGTGCTATTTAAGCTCATGAATAGGAATGAATGAATACGACTACCCTACTTGTTTACGGATTTACAGGAGGCAGTCAAGATAGGAATTACCTAGAAATTTATATTCTGTATGTGTGGGAACCCATGATAAACCACTTGCTGGGTGGTTAAGCGGAGAATCAAACCCAAATTTCCCGGTTTACCTCACTAGGCTGTGTGTACCCTGTTCTTACCCTCAGACTAGAATTAGATTTCTTGACATTCAGGAGTCAAACATGGACCCCAGAAGTGACAACCAAGGTCTCATTTATTTTTAAGAATAATATGTACTAAAAAGAAATTGAAATTCCTACTGGAACAGTTACAACTTTCCCTGTCCACTCTGCCAAGATATTCTGCAGATCTCTCCTGTGGGCCTCAACATTATTTTATTTGATTCCTTTCCTGATGGAACTCCGGTAGTACCTTACTTCAACTTCTGGGGCACCTCCCCATGCCAGTCCCTTATACAGCTACACACACTACTACAGTCATCACGTATTACTGATTGCACATCCACAACATCAAAATTTGAAGGGGTAGGGGTCTAAGATTGCTCTTGGTAATCTGTCAGTGTAGTAAACAAGCATATAAAACTCAGTACAGCATTGGAAGCATATGAAATTGATGTGGCGATAGGAGTGGAATCATGGCTGAGAGAAGGGGTAGGAAATAGAGAAGTATTCCCAGAAGGGTATGTAGTCTATCGTAGAGACCGAGGAAATAAGAAGGGAGGGAGGGAGGAGGGGTGTTTATTCTGGTGCAGGAAACCTACTGCTCACATGAATGGTTTACCGAAGAAAAGATGAAATATTAGGATAGAATTAGTTTGTGACAATATGAAGGAGGTGGGAATTATAGGAATATATAGGCCTGGGAGAGAGATAAGAGACATGGAAATATTTGAGAAAGTAATAGATTACACTCATAAAAACAATAACTTAATGGCATGGTAATAATTGGGGGGGATTTAAATTTGCCAGAAGTTGATTGAAATGGAGCTGCAACAGAAGCCCATGAACAGAAACTTGCAAATAAATTAGTTTGGGAGGGAGGATTTAAACAAGTAGTGTAAGCACCAACTACGCTCAGTAACTTGCTGGATGTATTCCTGATAAAACCAGGGAAACTTGTTGAAAAAACTCACGTAATTGAAGCAATAGGTGACCAAAAGGCTGCAATACTGGACGTTGGTCTGGTACCAAAAAGGCTTAATAGGAGGGTCACCCAGGACAAGAAATTATACGGAAGAACTAAATTCGATGAATTTGGACCTTACCTGAAATCAAAATTTATTTCTTGGATAAGTGAAGGGAGTAATGTGGATACACTCTGGGCAAATCTTGGATTGCAGTGTCAGGTCCAGCAGTATAGAAGGTCCTGACCAGAGGCAAGGGATTCTTCGTTCATCCACGGAGTGGCAGCACTGGTCACACGAAATGAGAACGTGGCCGGTGGCACCTTCTAGTCTCTGCGATAGCATTTTAGAGGGAATTGCTCAAATCAAACGGGGGAAAAATAGAGGAAGCTATCAGCAGATCCCATCTGAAGGTTTATTAACATTCCCAACTTATTCTTGAGTGTTTCTGAGAGAATGCTCCTGTATGTTTTTAAATATTTTAATTCTTTAGAGGGGGGATGGGTTACAGCACACAACTAATTTTCTACACCAGCCGCTACTGAGCACGAGCTGTGACTGGCTTAGACATTGGCATCCTACGTATTGAAAAATATTGTAAGTAACGTGTAGGAATAAAATACTACCTATAGGTATGCCAACCATTACATTGGCATATAATAAATGAATTATATTTATCTTGTATCTATCTATCCGGGCCTGTTTGCCATCTCTTGATGAATACAGTACATTTGCATTTGTCAGTTGGCACAGGCTAGAGTAAAAGGTGGCTTTTCACTGATGTCTCAGTCTCACTCATGGCTGTGATTATATGGAAGCTACTGAGGTATGGGTGGTGCTTAGTAATGGCATTCGGGGCACAGTCAGTGCCTGTGAATGCTGTGAAAGGTTCTACTCATAGGGTTAGGACTACTGTTCTGACTCAGTGAGGAAAGCAATAGCAAACTACCTCACTCCTCTTCTTGCCTAGAACGCGTCAATATAGCACTGCCTTGGGTTTTTGTGGGTATCTACTCGCATAACGTAACGGCGGTGCTTTTTGAGGATCCAACCAGCCTTCGGGCTGACTACCTAACAGACATCTATCTATCCCACGATATAACATAATACAAGGTGAAGAGGCCTTTAAAACAAATTGTTTACTGTGACACTGGAAGAAACAATACAACACAGTGATAATAGTTCTAGCCTGCACCTATTTGTTAATAAAATTTCATGTGATTTCACTCAGATCTCTGTTGTAGTGGCTTATTATATGTGCACCTTGTAACTTAATAGTACATTATGCAACAAGCCTATAATGACAATAATTAAGACATGAGTTTTATAATTTCCATACGAGTGTCTTAATTACAATTATAGACGAGTAGCATACGACTGTTTATGTTCGACGATAATTATAACTATTTTATGTTCGAACATAAATATTCATAAATATCTGTCGAGCAGTTGCAGAAAGTAGAATGCTTCAAGTACTTGGGAAGCATTATTGAAGAAAAGGGAGGCAATAGGATGGAAATAAATGAGCGGGGAAGGTGCGCAGATGGATTTTTCAAGAGTGTTAGGGGGATGATATGGAATAAAGATGTACCACAAAAATGTAAAGGAATCATCTACAAGACCTACTTTGTGCCAATTTTGACATATGGTTCAGAAACATGGGTGATGAAGGAAAGGGACAAGAATAAAATACGAGCAGTGGAGATGAAGTTCCAGAGGAGTAGGGTAGGAGTGACAAGAATGGACAGAGTAAGGAATGAGAGAGTCAGGGAGATGGTAAGAGAGGAACCATTGCAAAATAGAATAGAGCGATCTAGGCTACAATGGTATGGACATGTGAGGAGGATGGAAGAGGAGAGGATACCGAAGATGATGTTTGGAATGGAAATGACGGGAAGGAGGCCAAGGGGAAGACCAAGGGACAGATGGACAAAAGGAGTTAAGAAGAGTGTGGAGGAAAGAGGAATGTGCTGGGACACAGTAAAAGACGAGAGATGGTGGATGGACAGGAAACGATGGAGAGGCTTATGTTCCAAGCAGACCCGACCAGCGGTTGGAAACTGCTCAAGATGATGATGATGATCTGTCGAGATTTCACCAGTTTTATGTACTGAACAGAGCGCATGGGATGCAGAGAATACCTTGTATTTGACCATGGCCTCCTGGAATACCTCACTATGACACTCGCCACGCAGTGAAATTTAAAATAGGGGGCCATGGAAGTGAGCGCAGGTGCGATGCTATCCTCACCTAATTGTGTAACTTTTTACCAGCCCTTCTTGGGCGACTGATTTAAAACTTCCCAAAATCATCCTCCTATTTTTGATCGGAAGTACTTCATCATATACCACACAATTGAAATGGCAGGGTCGTGGAGTGTTGGACACACATTTGGTCAACCTAACTGGTATCATTTGGGCGTTCAACTATTAGGTGTAATTCCCTATAAAGAAAACTAATTATAACCTTCAAAATATGTGTATTAATATCAACTTTAAACATATGGCGGGGACTCTCGTCGAACAGACTATGGTTTACTATCTTCTCTCCTCGGCAATGACGAAAACATGTGACCCAAAATGAATGTTGGAATATAAAGATGTTTGTTACTCACTCATCGACGATCTAGCAGATAATCTACGAGACATGCTCGATAGATCAGTTCTCCCCAGCATTTCTAAGATTTTCCACACGTGGTTTGAGGTTAGAGATGTTTACTGGTTTACATAGCCACATCTCTGCGAGAGAAATGAATGTGCTTCCGTACCCAACTTGAATTGTGCTAACAGAGATAACATCGTTGTGATATGTAGCCGTTTCGAGTACATTCACAAGCCATGCTTTCAACAAAACTGTTTCTCCAAATAGGCCTACGCCAAATTACGAGAACGCGACCTTTCCAATCAGACGCTACAATAGAAGTGAAGCCCCGCTATACACGAAAATCCCACCTCTCATCTTGTAAACACATGTTTTCCTCTTTCTCCGCCAGGGTCATGATACCCTCCAACCCATACAAAATACACCAATAATCTCGAACCCATGTATATTTCTTACAACTCGTGGCGCGAAACTCTTCTCTGACGTCAGAACCTTACACAATTTACACAAAGCTTTCTTCAAGACAAGGGAAGTTATTCTCGGCCCAATCTAAATTTGGCCTAGAGTTTCCTGCTGTTGCAACATCTTGTAGCTTACCTACACAATCCGCTGTCTTGTATACTGACATCTCCCATACAAATTAAATGAAATATTCCTGACTGAGTCCCCGAGATACACAAGATATATATACACTAAATAAAATGAAATTCTACAACCTAAATGATGATGATGAACAAGAAAAGAAATGGTATGAACAAATTACCCTAACCTGACTTCTCTTGCAGTCAACCAAATAAGGGTTTGGGAACATTGTGACCGGAACAGTCACAATACGCCCCCATGTGATTCACACGGGTGAAACAAGTGTGGATCACAAACACTCAAACAAGCAACGCACTGAAAACACAAAGAATTACACTATTACATAAATAAACCCTGGAAGACATATATACATACACACTTGTCAAATTCTCACACATTCTCACTCTCTCGAATGTCTTATTGTGTCCATTTCCTAGCCTCACTGATTTCTCTCAAGTGTCTTAGGTCTACCACTTCATTTTCTTCGTCTCATCATGAGACCCTATCGCTTCACAAGCCATGGTATTTGCCTGCACAGGCCTTATCATACCATCTATCCATCTAACACTCGATGCCACTTTGCTGGTTAGCATTCTTCGTCACATCTCTTGAGTTTTCTCATGCCATCACGTTATGTTGACTGATTCTCTAAGAGTCCATGCCATATTATTTTACAGAGTGATATCTACGGAGATTCCTAATATTATGTGTACTGACAGACTTACCATCCTGGTCCGTTAAACTATAGGCACACTCACCAATACGTTTAACCACCTTAAAAGGCCCCTGAAATAGATGAAAAAAAAACTAAACCAACCCCTAAACTGAAGATAGATAAGAACTCTGAAACACACCTGATCGCCTATCCAAAAAAAAACCTGAATTTAACCCTCCAAAAACTGTAAGCTGCCAACTTCCTACTCATCTCCCTCAAACTTACCTGCCAAAATGATACACTCGATGAAGGTCGACTGATATCCTGATTCAGCATAATGCCTATTTCTTTCTCCTCTGGTTCACCTGTACTCTTTCGTTGCCACTTTCCTGACGCCCCC
Source organism: Meconema thalassinum (assembly GCA_946902985.2). Classification (NCBI taxonomy): domain Eukaryota; kingdom Metazoa; phylum Arthropoda; class Insecta; order Orthoptera; family Tettigoniidae; genus Meconema; species Meconema thalassinum. The sequence continues at coordinate 350,449,747 of OX336390.1, forward strand.
CACCCCTCTGATAGTTTTCCTGTGCTGATATTATCCTTATCCTGTTTCTTTCTACTTCTATAATTCCTTATTTCCACCTCCCGTTTATTCTGTCTACTAGAATCTCCCTGCTGACTTTCACCTAACATCACCTCCAAATGTTGTTCACTCTCAATTAACGTCTCCTCCCACTGCCGTTCACTCTCCTCTAAGTTACTATCACCTACTATCCCTTTCAACTGCTGTTCACTCTCGTCTACGCTACTATCACCTACCGTCCCTTTCAACTGCTGTTCACTCTCGTCTACGCTACTATCACCTACCGTCCCTTTCAACTGCTGTTCACTCTCGTCTAGGCTACTATCACCTACCGTCCCTTTCAACTGCTGTTCTCTCTCGTCTACGCTACTATCACCTACCGTCCCTTTCAACTGCTGTTCACTCTCGTCTACGCTACTATCACCTACCGTCCCTTTCAACTGCTGTTCACTCTCGTCTACGCTACTATCACCTACCGTCCCTTTCAACTGCTGCTTCTCTGCTGCTTCGTCCACACACAACTTCACAGATTCTACCTGCCTGCCTACCTCCTTTCTAATAGCCTCTCCTTGCTGCCTAACTTCTCTTACCTCCTTACTTACAGGATCTTTCACTTCTCTTTCCTGCTTGTTCACTGCCTCTATACCGGACTCTAACTTCTCTGTACTAGACTCTACCTGCTTGCTCCACTTATCCACACTAGGCTCAAACGTCTCACTCACGGACTCTCCCAGCTTGTCCAACTCTTCCCTACTGGACTTACACGTCTCACTCACAGACTCTACCAGAGATTCTAACTCCTTACTGACAAATACTCCTAAATATGTTACTTCCTTACTTACAGATTCCTTCCAAGACTATCTCCTTGGTCACTGACTCTACCTTCTCATTTACAGAGCCTACCTGCTCCTTAATTTCCTTACTCATAGATTCTCCTTGCTTCTTAATCTCTTTTATTTCACTCAGTAGCATTTGGATCAAACTATCGTTCATAACCCCCCCATTTACATTTAAGTTACTACCTTCAGCGATCAGCTGCGACTCAGTAGTAACAATGGTAACATATGTTCCCACTGTCTTTTCCACATCTTCCTCACTGCCACTTCCCCCAGTTTCCTGATTACCTGACATTTTACTGTTTGATTTACACACAACCCTTGACCTTAATTCTAAATTGTCTGATGTGGACATACCCCTTAAAACAAAACAAATTACTGTGAACCCTAATACTCCTAAGGTGTCTATCGGCTGTGTGCATATGTGCCCTAATGATACCTGCTAGGTTTCCCTACTCTTGCCCCACGTTGAGGTGCTATGTTGTAACTTTTTACCAGCCCTTCTTGGGCGACTGATTTAAAACTTCCCAAAATCATCCTCCTATTTTTGATCGGAAGTACTTCATCATATACCACACAATTGAAATGGCAGGGTCGTGGAGTGTTGGACACACATTTGGTCAACCTAACTGGTATCATTTGGGCGTTCAACTATTAGGTGTAATTCCCTATAAAGAAAACTAATTATAACCTTCAAAATATGTGTATTAATATCAACTTTAAACATATGGCGGGGACTCTCGTCGAACAGACTATGGTTTACTATCTTCTCTCCTCGGCAATGACGAAAACATGTGACCCAAAATGAATGTTGGAATATAAAGATGTTTGTTACTCACTCATCGACGATCTAGCAGATAATCTACGAGACATGCTCGATAGATCAGTTCTCCCCAGCATTTCTAAGATTTTCCACACGTGGTTTGAGGTTAGAGATGTTTACTGGTTTACATAGCCACATCTCTGCGAGAGAAATGAATGTGCTTCCGTACCCAACTTGAATTGTGCTAACAGAGATAACATCGTTGTGATATGTAGCCGTTTCGAGTACATTCACAAGCCATGCTTTCAACAAAACTGTTTCTCCAAATAGGCCTACGCCAAATTACGAGAACGCGACCTTTCCAATCAGACGCTACAATAGAAGTGAAGCCCCGCTATACACGAAAATCCCACCTCTCATCTTGTAAACACATGTTTTCCTCTTTCTCCGCCAGGGTCATGATACCCTCCAACCCATACAAAATACACCAATAATCTCGAACCCATGTATATTTCTTACAACTCGTGGCGCGAAACTCTTCTCTGACGTCAGAACCTTACACAATTTACACAAAGCTTTCTTCAAGACAAGGGAAGTTATTCTCGGCCCAATCTAAATTTGGCCTAGAGTTTCCTGCTGTTGCAACATCTTGTAGCTTACCTACACAATCCGCTGTCTTGTATACTGACATCTCCCATACAAATTAAATGAAATATTCCTGACTGAGTCCCCGAGATACACAAGATATATATACACTAAATAAAATGAAATTCTACAACCTAAATGATGATGATGAACAAGAAAAGAAATGGTATGAACAAATTACCCTAACCTGACTTCTCTTGCAGTCAACCAAATAAGGGTTTGGGAACATTGTGACCGGAACAGTCACAATTGGTCACACAACTGTTTCTTGAGCTCTGATTGGTGGGAGAAACTGGATCATAATGAAAACTTGTACTATAATGAGCCTCATTATAGTACAGTTTTCTGACATATAATATTTATATTTCGCCAGTGTCGAACATAAACATATTAACCAATCTTCTTTACACTGTTTTATGAGTTAACACCACTTCAAAACTGATGAGGATTTATTTTAGTTGGACACAGAAGCTTATTTATTAATGTAATGGACATCTATGATTGATGAAACCCATAAGATTGCCTCTCTCACCTTTCAGTAAATAACTAAAATTTTAATTCTGCGATTAATGTAACTAATCCACGTGTGTTTCTATTACACAACAATTAAGGGTAACTCCAGCATATCTTCTAGATTTTTGATGTGTCTGGTGAGTGGTTTTGTTACTGCTTCTGAAAGATGTCTCATCGTTTCTAATTCTATTCTTACTCTTCTGCCAGAGGAGAAATAGTTTTGCAACGCATGAATACAGTGCTGTAGCTGCTGAATTTTCTAAAAATAATTATGGAATGATGGGAAGAAAAATAAATATAGCCTATTCTAAAATAACAACATACGCATAAAATGAAACCATTCTGATGAACTAAATATTCTTCAAATTCAGAGTACAAATGCGTTCACCATTTGGTGCTTCGTTCATTTGTATATTTGTGTTGATGTATTTCACATCATTATTGTTATTTAATAACTCTGATATTTAACTACACTAGCGCCATATGTGAGAACACCCACTCACAAAAGCTGGAGTAACCACTCTTATCTTTTTATCTTCTTTGATCCTACAATAATACTATTCAGTCACCTTTTTGAATAAAAACCAAAGATCGTTTTTCAAAGTTTATTCATTCATGTTTGTTAATTTATTTCAAATAAACCAACAGGTTATGGGTTCAGTCACGCACTGAGATAAAGTGCGTAATTAGACGAAATAAAAATCAAAGTATTTTGTGCGCGATATTTTGACGTAAACTCCGAGAAGCCAATCTTGAAGTTAGGACCAAGTGCTCACACAATGGATTCAACTAGGATAATCAACGTTGGCCTTTTGGAAGGAAAAGTGAACTGGAACACATGGAGATACAAAATAAGTATTTGCCTACGAGGGATCACCGGAGCTATAGACGTAATTGAAGGCAGGTTAGTGAAGCCAACCTCACTTTCTGAGGACGCAACCACTTAAGCAAAGGCGGCGTATCAGAGTAAACTTGATGTTTTTAATAAGGCGGATAGCCACACATTGATTGTATTAACCACTAACATGTCAGAAGAGACGTTACAAAAAAATCATGCGTCTCACGTCAGCTCGTGAAGTGTGGTTAGAACTCCACAAACTATTTGACGGTGTCTCAGAAGATAAAGTTTACAACTTATGCCTGCAATTCTTCAGCTACAAAAAGGCAAATGAGGATGACATCGCAACGCACGTTTCAAAATTAAAGAATCTGTGGAGCGAACTAAAGCAGGAAATGTCCAGAGATGCCGAAATCAACTCTGATCTGCCAGATGTATTTATGATTTGTAAAATTCTAGGTACACTGCCAGAAGAATATTTTTCGTTCAAGTATAGTTGGATGTTGATGTCAAAAAGGGACAGGACTGTCGACAACCTGACCAATCAGCTGTGTGCATACGAGAGGGCGCTCAGAGGCAAAGGAGAATCACCTCAACAAGAAGCACTCTACTCGGATTCGTCCAAACAGAAAACCCAGCAGCAGCACTCTTCGCAAAACTATCTCCAAAAGAGCAACAAAAAGAAAATATTCTGTCCTTACTGCAGGAGACCTAACCACACTATCAAACAGTGTAGAAAGTGGATCGCCGATGGAAGACCGCCCAAGCCCAGCAACTCAGGAACATCAGAAAGCGGTACCAACATGATTTTGGTCGCTATAACCTCGACTGTGATGAACTCAGAATGCAACTCCTGACGACTGGTTTGTAGATAATGGAGCAACGAGCCATGTTTCTAATAACAGGAACATTTTTAGGACATTTGAACCATTTTCTACGGAACACTCAGTGACCACAGCGAACGGTGTGAAGGTTGCGGCCATTGGAAAAGGTGACATCGACATCGAAGCAGTAGTTAACGGCGAGTGGCACAAGCTCACGTTGGCCGATGTATGGTGCGTTCCTGGGATCAAGAGAAATCTATTCTCAGTCCTTGCAGCCCAAGACAGAAACAAGGACAGCAGGTTTGTATAGTCAAGAGAGGTCTGCAATTTCGTCGTCAACGGCGAAGTGAGATTAATTGGCGTTCGTGAGCGGTTCGATGGACTCTACAAGCTGAGAGTGAGGAGCGTGAACAACACTGCATTCAAGGAAGTCAACGCAACAGAAAAGGACAACCTTCTCCAACTCTACCATGAACGATTCGGACATCAGAACAAGCGACACGTGAGATCCCTCCTGAACAAAGAGCTGGGAATCCGCGTTGAGGTGGACAGCGAACTGTGTGAAGGCTGCGTCTACGGCAAGGCTCATCGTCTGCCTTTCGGAACGAGGTCTGGAACTACGAAACCGGGAGAGCGGATTCACACAGATGTCTGCGGCCAATTCGACGAGTCGATATCAGGAGACAAGTATTTCGTCCTCTTCAAGGATGATTTCACGAAGTTCAGGACTATTTACTTGATCAGAGAAAAGTCTGAAGTTCCAGAGAAATTAGCCCAATTCGTTGCAGAAGCTAAGACTTTCGGACACAACATCAGGGAGCTGCTGAGTGACAATGGCAAAGAATTCGACAACCAGTATGTCAGAAAAATCTTGCAGAAAGAAGGAATTGTTCAACGACTCGTCACGCCATACACTCCGGAACAGAATGGATCCAGCGAAAGAGAGAACCGCACCGTGGTCGAATCTGCTCGAGCAATGATGTATGCTCATGGAAAACTTCCACAAAAACTTTGGGCTGAGATGACAGCAGCAGCCTAAGTCCTTAATAGGACTGGACCTTCCCACGCTGAGAGAACATCTCCCTACGAGCTATGGTACGGCAGGAAACCAGGTCTGAAGCATCTTCGGGTGATCGGGTCTACCTGCTATGCGCATGTTCCCAAGCAGCAAAGGAAGAAGATGGATCCCAAGGCCACCAAAGGAATTCTCATCGGATACGACAACGATGACGGTTACAGGATCTTTAGTGAAGAGGAAGGTAAACTAATTCGATCGAGAGATGTCACCTTCGATGAGAAAGTATTGCAGCACAAGAACGATGTCAATCTTCCGGGAAGCTTAGACTCCTCTGTTCAACCAGAACAAGATTCGATCCCTGAAGAATATCAAGCTGACGACGAAACGCAGAGCGAAGAGGAGGAAAATGAATTCTGGGACCTGAATAATGAAGACGAAGCTGAAAGTCAACCAGAACAAAAAGGTACTCCGATCTCAGATGAAACCATCGTTCGACGACTTCGTGAGCGTTCGTCTCTCAATCCTCCATCAAAGTATCAAGACTTCGTGATGTATCTCTCAAGCCTTCAACAAGAACCTGAATCCTACAGTGAAGCCATGAGATCAGATCAACAGGACCAGTGGAAGGAAGCCATGGGTCGTGAGATGAAAGCTCTTGAAGAGAACAAAACTTGGGAACTGGTTGAACTGCCTCCAGGAAAAAGAGCCATTTCAAACAAATGGGTCTACCGAGTTAAAACGAACGCCGATGGATCGGTCGATAAATTCAAAGCCAGATTGGTCATCAAAGGCTATTCACAGCGGAAAGGAGTAGATTATAATCAAACCTTCAGTCCAGTGGCCAGGACATCAACCATCAGAACATTGCTCAGTGTTGCTGCAAATGAGAAAATGAAACTAGCACAGATCAAAGTTTCAACGGCATTTCTCTATGGTGACCTCCAGGAAACTATATATATGCAACAACCTGAAGGATATGGTGATGGATCTGCCAGGGTATGCCGCCTGAAGAAAAGCTTGTATGGACTGAAGCAAGCTCCTCGATGCTGGAATGAGAAGTTCAGCAACTACATCGTCAGCCTGGGATTTCGGCGAAGTGAAGCGGATCCTTGTCTCTTTGTGAGGCAAAAAGGACGAAAGAAGATGTTCTTTGTTCTCTACGTTGACGATGGAATGATTGCAGCAGAAGATGAGCAGGAAATTTATCGACGATCTGAAACGGGAGTTTAAAATCACCTCTAAGCCAGCATCGTACTACCTAGGATTGGAAATCAACCAAGGAAAAGATGGGTCAATACGTGTGGGCCAAGCTCATTACACGGAAACCATACTGGAGAGATTCAACATGAGTAGTTGCAAGGCAGTGACTACTCCAATCACCAAGGGCAACGATTCAGAAGAGAGCCCTCGGAACTTTAAGTTTCCATACAGACAAGCTGTTGGAGCACTCATGTTTCTCATGTGCGGGACACGACCAGACATCGCGTATGCTGTCAGCGTGGCCTCCAGGAACCTTGACAAACCTACCGAACGAGACGTGCTCAGAGTGAAGAGGAACCTGCGGTACTTGAGAGGTACAACAGATCTTGGACTGTTCTACAAAGCCAACCTGGGAGAGGAGGCTTTCGATTGTTTCAGTGATGCAGATCACGGTGGTGACTTCAGTACGGGTCGCTCAACCTCAGGGGTCCTGTGCCTGTACTCTGGATCGCCTATCTCGTGGATGAGCCAGAGACAACCCTCTGTTGCCATATCCACAACCGAAGCTGAAATCGTGGCTGCCAGTGAAGCCGCAAGAGAGATCATCTGGATCAAGAGGCTTCCGACTGAACTAGGCCAGTTGAAGTCGACGCCCATTCTGCAAGTCGACAACGAAGCAGCCATCCGGCTAGCACAAAATCCTGTGTTTCATCGGAGAACGAAACACATTCGTATCAGACACTTCTTTGTTCGCGAATTGGTCACAGCAGGAGAAATAGACATTTCAAGAGTTGACACACAAAATCGGCTCGCGGATATTTTGACCAAACCTTTGTTTTCAATTCGTTTTCGAAAATTATGTAACGACATGGGGGTCTGCAAAGTTATTAAATAAGGGAGAGTGTTGATGTATTTCACATCATTATTGTTATTTAATAACTCTGATATTTAACTACACTAGCGCCATATGTGGGAACACCCACTCACAAAAGCTGGAGTAACCACTCTTATCTTTTTATCTTCTTTGATCCTACAATAATACTATTCAGTCGCCTTTTTGAATAAAAACCAATGATCGTTTTTCGGAGTTTATTCATTCATGTTTGTTAATTTATTTCAAATAAACCAACAATTTGTACCAAAATGTAGACCTCTGAAATAAATTTTAATGTTGGACTTTGCTCCACAGAACAAGACCACACAGCCACCCATAGGACCAGTGTGTGTTAAGATTTTAGAACCTGTAATTACAGTTCTACATCAGTAATGGCATTACTACCTTGTCTTCACCAATGAAGCCAATTTAAAGACGGTGGAGCAGCGAATCATTGGCGAGTCATTAAGGAAACATTTGCCTGTTCTGACAATTTTTGAAATGTCCTCTGCGGTCTCTCAGGAGGTTGTCAGTCACCCAAAAAGATCCCGGAAATTAGATCCAGATTCACTAAGAGGACAGGACATAAATGATATACTGGCTCTAATCTATAGTGGTCAGCTGGATGCTGCAATAGTTAGCATAGAAGATCTGATACTAAAGGCCACGCTCCCATCACCACGGGTAAGGAAGGCTAAGAAGTGGTTCAACGAAAGATGTTACGTGGCCAGGAAGGATGTATTAGGTACCCTTCAATCAGCCCGTGTGGATCCATCAGAACATAACCTGCAGGTTTATAGGCTCAAGAGGAAATGGTATAAGGACATTCTACGAACGACCAGAGACTCCTACAATAAAGAAGAAGAGAGGAAACTAATATCCGAAGCGGAAGAAAACCCCTACAAGACTCTGAACCCAAGGAAACCGAAGTACTCTAGGAATATTCCTATTGAGAGATGGGAAGAGCATCTGACTGCCATTTTGCAAGACAGGGATACTCGGCCAACTGTTCAGTCCCCACCAAAACCAGTTTTCCTAATAAACTCTGAAAGGATCACTGAACAGGAGGTGATGACCACGATAAAGGATTTGAAGAATCATAAGGCGTGTGGTCTTGATCTTATTTACAACGAGCACCTAAAGATTGCATCGGCGGAACTAAGCGGCTGCCTAGCTGCACTGTTTAATGAGTGTCTAAGGAAGGGGTCCATACCGGCCAGGTGGAGGACTTCCTTAGTAAAAATGCTCTATAAAGGTAAGGGAGACTGTGGAGATCCCAATTCATACAGAGGCATTGCCCTGGAATCAGTTCTTCTGAAACTCCTAAGCATTATTTTATGTAATCGTCTGTCTAAAATCATTGACGCTCAATTACCGGAGGAGCAATTTGGCTTCAGAAAGGGAAGATCTGCCACGCAAGCCATAGCCTGTTTACAAACTAACATAGAGGAAGCCTTGTCACGGAAAAGGGGAAAACTGCATGCAGTATTCCTGGATTATGCCAAGGCCTTCGATACAATCAATAGGCAATTACTAGTGAGGAAGTTAGAAAACTTAATAGGTACAGAAAACTATTTGGTGAGGCTCGTTCGGTCGTTACTGAGTGAAAATTTCGTTGTCATTTCGGATGAAATCGCGAAATCGAAGGAAATACGACAGACAATAGGAGTTGTGCAAGGGGATCCCCTCAGCCCTATTCTTTTTATTATTGCCACGGCAGATGTTGTACAAGTATTACCCTCAAACGTGAAGTTATATATCTACGCAGATGACATGGTCCTAACGGCAACCAGTGAAGTGGCGCTGCAACAGGCTTTTAATAAAGTGACGGAGTGGGCGAAATCAAATGAACTTCAGTTGAATGAGAAGAAGACAGTTTCCATGTCTTTTCGGAAAGGAGGAAGAGGAGCAACAATTCTTTACGGAGATAAACCACTGGCGTGTGTGACACACTTCAACTATCTTGGGGTGACTTTTCAGATGCATGGCAACGTTTTCTCAATCCACATCAAGGACAGATCAAACGCGGCTATAAAGGCCATGAGTGACATACGGCATCTCAGAACACTCTCCTTAAAGACTGCAATGAAACTCTTCTGGCTGAAAATCGTCCCGATAATTACATATGGTCTGGAAAACATTTGGTCCCACCTAAAGTACAAGCATCTAGTGGAGATAGAGAAGGTCAAGGCTGTCTACCTAAAGAAAGTCTTATGCCTCTCCCGATTTACTCTTTCTCGTTTGGTTTATGAACTCTCAAGTGAGCTCCCCTTTGTTGAAGAACTGAGACTGCAGATGCTTTTGCCAACAACACATGGTTTTGAGACACTAGTTCAGGAAATGAAGTCTAAGAAAGATAGCATCTGGCAAGAATTTTACGCGACTGATGCGATGACATCACGGGACTGGACAGAGAGCTCCTACGAGCTGAGGCACCTGGTAACGAGATTCTCGGTACATGGTTTCCACTTCAAAGTGTGTAATAACAGAAGATTTCATCAGCCAGACTTAAATTGTGTATGTGCCCTATGTGGTAGAAGATGTGATCGATACCACGTGATGTGGTGTGGGCAGAGGAGGTTATCTCTGTCTCAGTTCTGTTCAAACTAGTTGTAATTTCATACTGCATATTTTGTGCTTTAATAAATTTATTACTACATATTCGACCAACTGAATACTTGCCACTGCACCAGTAACTAACATGTGCAAGAACTGATCTTTTTTGAATACGGTACCAATAATTTGAAATTCAAGGTAGGGGAAAATATTAAAGCTTAGACACGTTGTCATGAGCCATGACATTTTTAATCTACCGCAATGTAAAATGAATTATTAACACTCCTCAAGAACTTGAGTACACATATGCAATAGGCTCATGGTAGTGTATGTATCTCTGCAAGATGTAATCAAGTTGAAAACATTACGGTAACATAGACTCTTACCTGGTCATTTCTCAGGAGAGTAGGCCTAATTGCCACATTCCTCTGCTATTTCGAGAACAGCAATTTACGATTTGTTTGTTCACAGAATTTGGTAGGCCTACCTGTGGAATAAATAATACTGAAAGTTAATTAATATGCCAAGTAGAATATCACCTGTACACTGCGTCTAATATCAATTCAAAACTAGGCTACCGGTACGGTATATTTTTCACAGGCACTACAGACAAAGTTTTCACTTAAACTCTTAAAATAAGCGTACTTACTTGGCATAGCAGAAGAAGAACTGTTCACTTCTCATTACCAAGAAGACGATTTGATGAAAGAAAGATGAGAAAGAACACAACATTAGCTTATTATAAAATATTAATATACGGCCAATATTGCTTACACCATGCACGACATAAACAGAGCGTCCATGTTGGTCAATGCCACCAACCCAGTAGAAATAATGTTTATTTAATGATAAGTGCCGTAATTATCGTCGGTGAGCAAGATAATTGCAAGGAAATGTCAATTAGGAATTATGTGTATATTTATTGACTAAATATAGGGATATATTTGCAATTTAATTACAATGTGTATCATGCATATGTTGGCAAGACGATATACAGCGCTCCATATGGCTGGCCGCGCAACTACACCGGTGGTACCAAATAGTCCCTATCTGGTTGACACCCTCTGTGCAAGCTGTTTTGCGTTAAAAATGAATCACCATGAAGTTCCGCCAGTGACCGCTAGGATCGCTTTGTACCACCCTAGTTCCAGCATTCGCGCCAGTTTAACTCAATACTGACATTGCAAATAGTGGCTGTTTTCATGAGTATTTTTTTAATGGTTTACTGCTGTGTTCCGTTTTGTACGTCCCGGCAGGGAATGTGCAAATCAGTTTCATTTCACTCGTTTCTTATCAATCAGGATTTAAGAAATAAGTGGATTATAGCTGTTTCTCGACGAGGTGATAAGCCAAGTAGTGTGTGGACTCCTTCTAAAAGGTCGGCAGTTTCTAGTAGGCATTTCAGAGAAGACAATTACATTGTGAGCACAACTAGAAGATTTCTTCTGCCTAAATTCGTACCTTCAGTATTTACAGACTTCCCTCAGCACAAACAAGTGACAACTACAGCTAGGAAACCACCAAAACGACGACAGTGTCAAACTGACGACACTCTTTCATCCAAAAGAAAATTTGACTCTCTAGGAACTGTGAGTAATTTTGTCCCTATTTGTGAGGACGAGATAAATTGTAGAAGTAACTTATAGGGACGCAGTTTTCACCCATTTCGAGGCCAGTTGTTAGGAAGCCTCTTCGAAAGAAACTGCGGAGTGCTACAAAAAAAAACTGCTAAGCGAGACGCTGTAATTCACAAGCTACGAAGAAAATTTCATGATCTTCAGGCCGAATTGAAGAAATACAAAACTGAGAAATATGACATGAACAAGCAGCTGTCTGCAATTAAAAATGAAGCCCAACAAGGTAGCCTCAAAGCCATTATTTTGCTCGAACAGCTGCAAGCATTTGGAAAGAAGAAATATAAGTACCAAGAAACTACAATTAAAATTTGTGTTCTTCTGTCTACTAGGTCACCGACAGGCTATCGATTGTTACGTGAACTAAGTATCTTGCACCTACCACATCCCAAAACTTTCAAGATATACGTAGGGTACTCGAAAGGAGAGACTGGCATCACCTCATTGATCAGAGCAAGATTGATGGCAGATGAAAAGTCACTGGAACACAAGAATGCAAAAGTGGGTTCCCCTATCATTGACGAAATGACTATAAAGCCTAGGCTTGTGTACGATAGGAATTTAGACATGTTTCTCGGCATGAGTGACGCAGACTTGGACGCTCTTGGTATTGAAAACAAACTAGCCAACAAGTTACTTTGCATTCTTTTCAAAGGACTATCTTCTTCTTACAGAATTCCTGTGTCATTTTATTTTACTTGTTCTATTTCTGGAGCGCACTTGACAAAATTGGTATTATATGCTATTAAGGTAGTCGAAGAAAGTGGTTTCAGGGTGTTAAGAATTGTAACTGACAACTGTCCAGCGAATGTTTCGATGTTTGAAACGCTATGCGGGGGTCGTATAACGCATGAAATTAAACATCCTCTTGATGAAAATCGACCGCTCTTTATAAGTTTTGATCCCAGTCATATTATCAAGAATGTACGATCGCAGTACTTGTCTAGAGATTTCTTTGTAAATGGCAACAATGTGACAAGTGATCATTTGAAGATCCTATAAGTAGTGGTTTTGTAGCGGTTCTACACCCACCGCCACCGCTGGAATACTAAAATGGCAATATCTCGCGAACCAATCAGGCTAGAGACTTGTACGAGGTGTCATTGAACTCGGGCTGACACCCCCTTTCCAATGGACAACATATTTCCACCCCAAAATAAAACCTACCCCTACTAGGGGGTGAAATTGTATTTTTTAGGGAATCTCTCTTTCCAATTGCAACATGTGAGAGTTTGAATGCCAATATGGAATGAAACGTTGTTCTACACAAGAGACATGTGTACGGTGGATAGCCACTATGAATTAACATGCTTGTTTTTTGATTTTACGCATGCCCACTCATAGCTTTTGTAAGAGGGCGGGCTTTTTAAAGATGGCAGCTGTAGTGTAGCCTAACCTAACCCAACCCACGAGTGGTGATCAAAAAGTATATTAAGTGACGCTTGTCGATCGGCAAACCAATAAGCAAAGAGGGATATGTCAGGCCTTGAGGTGATAGCCCCTTTTGATTGATCTCTGTTGATTTGCCCCTTTGGACTGGTCCCTGTTGACTAGCCCCCCCCCCCCCTGGACTGGCCCTTTTTGACAGGGGGTCATTTTTGATGGATCATTTTTGACGGGGCCCTGTTGATGGGCCCCTGTGGATGGATCATTGTTGACGGGTCATTGCTGACAAGTCCCTTTGTTGACGAGTCCCTGTGGACGGGTCCTTGTTGGCGAGTCCCTGTGGACGGGTCCTTGTTGACGGGTTCCTGATGACGGGTCAATTTTGACAGGTCATTGTTGACGGGTCCTTGTTGATGGATCCCTGTTGACAAGTCCTTTTGACTAATCCCTTTAGACCGGTCCCTTTGGACTGGCCCATGAATTTATCCAAAGTGTGCCAAAGGGCTTAACTAACGGACTAATAAGGCTAGGAACTTGTTTGAGGTATTGTAGGACTTGGGATGAAGTCCCTTTTCAGAATGTATTTTTGAAATTTTGACAAAGGGCCTAACCACACTTTTGTTAATATCTCGCGAACCAATCATGCTAGTGACTTGTATGAGGGGTCCTAGCAATTGGGATGATGTTCCCCTTTGGGGGGTGAAACTATTCCCCTACTCCCAAATTGGAAAATCGATATCGTGGAAACTAAAAACCCTAAAATTATGTGTGATAGCTTTAAAAGTAGGTCATAAGATGCGCTTTTACCACTATAGGTCATTTCACTCCTAAAATAGTAAATAGTAATGTTACAGGAAAAAAAAAGGGTTAAACACTTAAAAATGATAAATGAACCTAAGATCTTTTGTTTTTGATGAAAAACTAGTAGGAGGCTTAAAACTACCCCCAAAATTTAAAAATCGTTATCTTGGAAATTGTGAACCTTAAAATTAAGTGTGATAGCTTTAAAAATAGGTCATGACATACGCTTATACCACGATAGGTCATTTCACCCCTAAAACAGTGAATAGTGTTTTTACAGGAAAAAAATGTGTTAAACGCCTAAAAATGATAAATGAACCAAAGATCTTTTGTTTTGATGAAAAATAGTAAGGGGGTGAAAACTACCCCAAAACTAAAAAAAATCGATATCTTGGAAACTATGAAACTTAAAATTAGGTGTGATAGCTCAAAAAATTGGTCATTTAATACTCTTTTACCACGATTGGTCATTTTTACCCCTAAACAATGCATGTAGATTTTACAGGAAAAAAGGGGAACCAATAATCAGATTTGGACACATGAGGTGTTATAAGACTCAGGGCGACAATCTCTTTTTGAATTTATTTAATTTTAATTTTTGAAATTTTGACTAAGGGCCTAACCACACATTTTTGAAAATTTAGATTTTAAAAATTTTTTTTTTTTTTTTTTTTTTTTTTTTAGAGAGAGAGATAGAACCGGTTGTGTTTAAACGAGCATGTCGCCGATCACTGTGACCATGTTCAATGGTTGAATCGATATTTTATGAAGCATTGATTGAAGAGGGTCATGCGACGACATGTTTTAAGAATACTTTTTATGATTTTTCCTATGATGCATGCATTTATTTAAATATCCCAAAACGGCAAGGTTACTGATTTGAGTTTTATAAACTAATAATGGGATTTGGTCTCTTAAGGTGTCCTATAACTTGACATGATACTTTATTTATACGGCTTATGAATTTTACCAAAAATATTGAAAACAAATGGGTCTACCGAGTTAAAACAACAAGGTCATGGACTTTGGTTTCTCTTAATATATTGCAAACCCATAATGTTAGATGTTTATGGTGAGTGATGAAGCATAGCTAGGTAGAGAAAGAATTATTGTAGGCTACACGTATGGTGACTGACAAGTCTTTGACCATTGAAACTTGTTTTAAACCTGGCCGCAGTACATAGGGAGTATAGGTTTCAGGCATGACACGACAAACGGTATGTACAAAATCCAATTTATCGATTCAAGAATTAAGAGTAGACTATCTTTAATTGATTAGTTAAAGAGGATAGCTAAGAAAACAAGATGGTGATTACACTGAACCAAACCGAACCAATACAATCCTTTTTGGATATATAATGTTACTTGCTAACCATTTTGTGCTGCAGTGGCAAGCACTTTTGGCTCTTGCACTAGAGGCCTTAACTCGATTTAACTCTAAGGCATAGAACGAACCAAACTAAAAAAGATGGTTATAGTGGTGCAGTGGTTAAGCTGTTATCCTTTGACTAAGGTAGACCAGGGTTTGATTTTAGATTAATACGTATGTCAAAAACATATAAAGGATTTTAGATTTTAGATTCAAGTTCGCTTTGCCTACTACGACCTGCTGGAAGAGGGTTCTAGCAGAAAGAACGTTGAAAAGAAGTGAAATCTGGGAAGAATTCTACTCGACCGAGGCTATGATCAACAGAGCATGGATGGAACCGAACCAGGACTTGCGGCACTTTGTGACCTCTTTGGCTGTGCACGGTTTCCACCATAGAATGTGCAAGACAAAGACATTCCATGATCCGGACCCGGCCTGTGTCTGTGAGCTGTGTGACGGAATCTGTGAAAGTTATCACGTTCTTCATTGCAGGAATAGAGGGAAACCCATCATAGATCACTGCATAGGCTGAAGTGCATCTTTCCTTGCATGTTATTTGTAATTTTGCACAACTTGTGCGCAATAAAACGTTATTAAAAACATATAAAAAAGCAGGGATAATGTTTTAAGACTGATTACACTTGTATATTTTTTCAAATTATTACTTAGATTACAAATACAAAGGTGGACTGGGTTCAATATACAGTTAATGCAAGTAAGATTTTGTATTTGTTTTTTATTTTAGACTTTAGATTTTAGAATTTACATTTTACAATTTAGATTGTGCAAAAAGACCAAACCATAATGTCATGACTTTCAATTTTCGGAAACTAATTATTAAAGAAAAACATATAAAGATTTGTATTACATGGAATTATGTTTTCTATACTATATTTTATTTTGGTTTTAGATTTTAGAAATTTGAAATTAGATTTTAGATTTTAGGTAAAGACCAAACTAATATTGACTATTCATTAGACACTGGTATGTAGATAGAAAGATGATTAGCTTCGTCGCGATTTCGAACAGAAATATACAACGCCGACACGTTTTATCACACACTTAATTTATCAACACGTATCTGGGCCCATAACCTATTGATGTCTTTAGTTAAATCACCAGATAACACTTGGATACTCTGAATAATAAGTTGTTTATGAACAAACTGCAATATAGCCTACACTAGGTAGCCATTACTAACCGACACTATTTTGAACTTCTGTACTCCAAAAGGCACACGAGTAAAACACAGAACACCAACATTGTAACATGAAATGAAAGTTATTGGATAACATCAACATGGCCTAATGATGGTATTGTATATTTTCAGTTTTGTATTTCTCATAAAAAATTTGGATCCCAACAAAAACTGCAGAAAGTAGTACACTTTGTTAGCATTCTGTATTCTAACTTTAATTTCCACTTCTCTATGATTCTGTTCATCATGAATCCTAAGAATTTGAAATGTTCAACCCGCTCTAGACTATGCTTGCCAATAAGAAGAGGTAACCAATTCCCAAACGCATCAATATTCCTCTTCATTACCATGTACTGAATTTTTGGTCATTAATTCTAAGGCCTAATTTTAAAGTTACAGTATCTCCTCAAGTTCAACAAACAAATTTCCTGGTCTCAATCTCATTTTTTCCTACAAGTACGATATCATCTACGTATGCAAGCACTTTATGATACTGTCCGAGATGCATGCCAGCCGGAACTAATTTTAGTGATCTGATAACTTTTTCGAGAGCAATGTTGAAGAGAAAAGGGGACAAAGCACCCCCTGTCTTAAACCGGTTCTGTTTGTGAAAGGATCAGATCTTTTCCCATTCAGGAGAATTTTACTTATATTGTCATTCATACACAATCCACACAGGTTAATAAGTTTAAGAGGGAAACCAAACTCTGTCATGACATTCCACAGGCTCTCTCTATGAATTGAATCATATGCTTTGAGGAAATCAATAAATAAATGGTGAATACATTGATTATATTTCCACATTTTCTCACTTATTATTTTGATTGCAAATACGTTGTACTGACAATGATTTATCAAATTATTTTAAACTAGCAAGTTATCCATCCTTCTTATGGGTAAAATACTACTTGTGTGTGTATCTTATATTCAGAACACTTTTATTGTCTGACTTGAGTAAATAAACTCTGAATCAAAAGTGAATATTTAACAGTGAGAAGTGTGGGCAAGGATGGGTGAATATATGCAACCTGCCATGGATACATGTTCGCCGGGTGGGGCGCGGCAGTGATTGCTGCTGAAATGAAATGTAATTTTTGCTACCATAATGAAACATTTCAAAACGGCAATAGCCATATGTTTTCCCCTGGTACGGTATATAAACAGTATGTTCATGGAAAATTTTAGTTAAATCAGTTTAAGTAGTTTCCTTTTACGTTATATATTAGTATGGATAACACTTACATAATTTGCAGAACTAGCACCAAACTGAACGACCTTTTGCCAGTTGCTGGAATTGAAGCTATCGAAAAGGTCTTCAAACTCCAGCTTGCCTGCACATGACGATCTTCCATTGACAATAGTCATAGTTTCCAAGCAATCTCCAAACCTGTTGGGAATATCACCTCCAGTTCCTATTGGTGCTTCGGGATCAACAAATTCTGTGAAAATACAGTTCCAAGTGACATATTAATATTACCAACAATAATGTCAATATACATCTTCTTGCGTTTTCTTATATTGATAAATGTGAATATAATACTGTATATGCAGGAATATCACAGATAAATAATACAACAAGTATTAGTGGGGAAGAGAACATAGCTTGGACAATTCCCTAACATTTGAAATTATTTTCAAGCATTGTGATGGTTAGTTTGAGTGGATTATATTACTGTATTATTGCCTAACGGTTTGGCCACGTTGAAACACTGGATCCTGTGGGAAACAATGGAAAACCACTTCTGGGATGACTGAGGAGAGAATTGAACCCGCCTCTTCTCAGTGTATCCCCTTCCAACTCTCAGACCAGAATTAAATTTCTTGGCAGAGCTGGGAATCGAATCTGGATCTCCACGGTGACGGTTTAAAATTCTAGCAACTGTGCCATGTGGTGGGAACAAAATTAAGCAATGACTCATCAGACCAAAATGACAAAGAAAACCCAATTAAAACAATTAATGGAATATGATGTGTCGTAAAACGGAGGGGGCAGTTACCAGAGAAGCGGAAGAAAGCCCTGATCGATAGATTCGAGAACTGTACTTACAGGATGACAAAGCTGGCAGACGAACAAGATCAAGACACTGGAAATGAGACTGGTTGGTAACACGATGACCATAGAGACTCAATTTGAATGACAAAAATAAAACAATACAGTAATAATAATAATAATCATTTTAAATCAACGTTTCAAACAAAAAACATAGGATGGATTTCTACACTGCGGACCATAGCTTAAATGTGAAAAGAAAAATGATAAATGAGCCCTAAGTGATGACTAGCAACAAATACCTGTAACAGTGAACTGTTGATCAAGTTGTTCATATCCAAGGCCATCTACTATCACATACAACCAGTAATTGAGCTTATCACCACGCTTCAGTCGGACCCTGGGGTCTTCAATCACCCACCGACCATCCTTGGGCTCACGGATTTCCTGATTGATCTGGCCTCCTTCACGAAGTAACATCGGCTTGTTGATATTCACATGGATCGCAAACAGGTTCACGCCAAGGTCATCTGAAACATTGGTAGTCTAATGGTCAGTGTTTTAGTTGAAAAATGTGTCTAGTGGCTATGGGTAGCTGAAATGGTGGGGCGAACAGATTTTTTTTTTACATTAAATTACTTTTTACTATTTTAACATAATATTATAATTTTAAAATTTGAATCCATAACTAATTTTAAATTCTTAGAAGACAATGAGAACATATTTGTTGATGCAGGCCAGGCCTATCAGCGTAGGATTAGTTTCTCTGGACATTGCACTGTTGCTGAACGAGGAGTGATCTGTTGTATGGAGTACGGTACTGAGTGTGTAAACATTGTAGACGTGTCAAGACGGCATCAACAAACACAATTCATATCAATACTGTTTGTTTGCCCCCGCAAATGATCCTTCCGAAGAATTGCCAAGCACGCCTGCGTGAGCTGTCTGACGTTTATCAATGTTGGTGCCAATGGTCCATAGTGTCATATTAATTCCAGATGGCTGTGGCAAACACATTCACGCCTAGACCTTACCATATAACAAAGGAGAAACTGTTCTGCTCAGTCAATACATTTATTTACAACAAGTTATAAACTTGTTACTATATGGTACATGTTTCGGGGCCTCTAGTACTGGTCCCTTCTTCAGCCATAAATTAAGATGAAAAATCCAGCATAATTAAAGATATAAAAAAATACGTAAAATGATGAGTGAACGGATGACATGAGGTGAAAAAGAACATATTAACCATGAGAAATAACACCATTGGTAGTGCTAGATTCTTGTGAATAAACACTTATATAGCACTGTTCTAATGTTTGTGCGTGTGACTAAACATTAGAACAGTGCTATATAAGTGTTTATTCACAAGAACCTAGCACTACCAATGGTGTTACTTTTTACTGATGCGCACTCATGTTACTTCTCATGGTTAATATGTTCTTTTTCACCTCATGTCATCCATTCACTCATCATTTTATGTATTTTTTATGATATATTTAATTATGCTGGATTTTACATCTTAATTTATGGCTAAAGAAGGGACCAGTACTAGAGGCCCCAAAACATGTACCATATAATAACAAGTTTATAACTTGTTGTAAATAAATGTATTGACTAGGCGGAACAGTTTCTCCTTTGTTATATAGTGAATCTGTTAATACGGAAAATGAACTTCTTTCAGAGCACAATTTAGACCTTACCGGACGAGTAGCCATTGCTAATCGCAGTACAAACTAGGAACGTATTGCACCATTTGCTGGAAGCTGGTCTACGATCAAGAGTGGCGTTCGTCAATCTTCCCCTCACACCTCATCACAGTGCAGCCTTCCTCTGATGCTTCCGATGGTATAGCGAAAGACCCAACAGAAGGGATAACTGGGGCAGATTTCAGAGTTTTGATGAGTGATTAAAGTAGTTCGGCCTTCGCGTCAGTGATGGTCGTTCACGAATGCGGCATGGACCAAGTGAGCAGAAATTATCAGATCGTACATGACAGTGACATATAGAACCTATTCCTGGCATCATGGTATTGGGAGTCGCAGCCTGCAATGACATTTCATATTGGTGCTCTTGGGCTCTGCAAGGTTAATGTACCTTTACTATGAAATAGTGCTGTAAACAACTGTTCCAGTAGCAAATGACCTTGCTGTTCCACCCCTTAAAACAACAATAACTAACTAAACTGTCTCAGTAAACACCCCTGCTCTGTTTGGACGAGCCGCTGCTGCCTCTGGTGTCGGTTGAGGGAATACTGAACAGTGCTGGATACATCCAGACCATTCTTTTGCCGCTCCTACAACGCTAAGAAGATGCCATCTTCCAGTAGAATAATGCCCGTGCACAAACTTCTCGCGTTACCCAACATGCTCTCCAAGGTGTCACTTGGCCAGCACGATCACTATACCTGTCCCCCCTCCCAATTGTGCAAGTGTAAGACATAATGGGACGTTGTCTGGTCTGGTCTGCATTGCCAACAAGGAGAAATTAGCATGGAACACCCATGTTGGCATCCGTCACCTCTACGATCGTTTCTATGTACGATTTTAGGACTGCATTGTAGCTAGAGGGGGCTACACAAGATATTGTGTTCATTGGTTGGTTCCTCAGTTTAGGGGCTGAGACAATGCGGTCATGTAGCTCCGTGTACTTTGGGTGTGTGTAGAATCTGTCTGATAATAATAATAATAATAACCCCTGACACTACAGCCCATGAAGGACCATTTGGCCTGCAGATATTGGGGTGACGCATCGGCCGTTAATCTTGGTTTTCGTGTCCGGGGCGCTGCCTCAATTGTCCTTGCAAGGCTGAGTGCACCCTCTTCCAGCCCTCACATCAGTTTCTAAAATCCCTGACGGAGCCGGAAATTGAACCCGGGGCCTCCAGGTGAGAGGCAGGCACGCCTCCCCAACACCATGGGGCTGGCAGAATCTGTCTGATAACCGGTGTTAATTGTGATGGCTGTAGTAGTGGGTTATCTGAAATTCAGGTAAGGACTGTTGACTATCAATTTCAAGTAGTTTCTACTTTTGCTAACAAATGCTACCGTCAACGACACCTAGATGCATACTTGGTTACTAGATGCCACCACAACCGGCGCCTGGCAGTGAACTTTGTAACTTAATAGGGCATTAATCAAATCTAACCTACAAATTTAGCTTTACACAATTGTAGTTGGCAGAATGTTCTTTTACATGACATACATCTATGACATGGGCCCACTGGCTTACGCACTTATGCACTTAATGAACAGTTCATTTCTCTCAGGAACTTACCCAGATATTTTGAAGTTATCAAAAGCAATTCCAGTACACAAAAAAAGGTTCAAAATATGAATTAGATAACTATCGCCCTATTACCTTAACAACTGGTAATGCAAAAAGTGTGGAAAAATCATGTATAAGAGACTGATAACTTTTATAGTAAACAAGAAGTTCCGTGACAAACTAAAGAGCATACTTTTCTTAAAATTTTAGATTCATGCCAATGATTACTCTAAATGGATCTACTTAGAATAATGACGAAATTAAGTTGGTAATATCGAAATTTCTAATTAGTTCGAAATACAGTATACCTGGCATAATGTAGTCTAATAGAGCACTACAGTTGGCAGCCCTGGTGACTGAATATATTCTTAGTGCCATCTCTTAACCGTGCCAGGTGCAGCTTCTGAGCTCTGAACTGAGTAGGGGCTTTTCTGTACTCTGTGGAAGACGGATCTGTGCGGGGAAGTCCTCAACCCCGACACGGCGCGTCCCAATGGCTGATAGGGGCTCTTGATGAGAGTGGTGCTTGCGCCCGCGGATCAACTGAGGACATGATATAGTGGCAGCAGCTATATCATTATTGTTGATACAAGACCTATCTGTCGACCTTGTATCAGCAAACGGCTGCATCATATCATGGCATCCTTGGATGTTGGGATGTGATGTGGTTACTGCGCATTGAGGAAGGCAACGGGAAACCACCTCAATTATTTTTCCCTAGTACATAATCAACCATGATATTGTCAGAGCAAGAAGTACAGTCTACTGATCCTGAGGCGCGGAACCCAAGATCCGGCAGGGGAAGAAAGGAGGCTTCTCAGGTCGTCATCCATCGAAATCCTCAAAAGAATGAATTGATGAACATTGGAACGTGGAATGTAAGAACCTTCCTAGAGGCAGGTAAACTGGAAGAAGCCAAAAATGTAATGAATGAAAAAAACATGGATGTTCTGGGACTGTGTGAAATCAGATGGCCAGGAAATGGTGATTTCTACAGTGATGATTTCAGAATGATCTACAGTGGCAGCACAAGAGGAGGAAGTAATGGAGTAGGACTTCTGCTTAGAGGTAAATGGGCAAGAGATGTGATGAACACCTATCACGTAAATGAAAGGATTATAGTAGTAAAAATCAAAACAAGCCCCAGGAATATAGTTGTTATTCAAGTGTACTTTCCCACATCAAACAGCTCAGATGAAGAAATTGAAGAAATGTACGAACATATTGACCAAATATGGAATCTGATAAAGGAATCAGATAATGTAATAATTATGGGAGATTTTAACGCTATTGTTGGAAGTCATCCAGATCGGGAAGGAATTGGGAAGTTTGGACTGGGTATCAGGAACAAACGAGGAGAGAGATTACTTGACTTCTGTGATCAGTACAATATGATCGTGACAAACACATTATTTGAAGTACCATTACGGCGAAGATATACCTGGACAGCCCCGGGTGACACTGCTCGTTATCAGAATGATTATATACTTGTCAAGAGAAGATATCGCATTCAAGTTAAATCAAGCCATAGCTACCCTGGAGCAGAGATTGACAGTGATCATCGCTTAGTCATGGCCAAATGCAATATCCAACTGAAAAAGAACCGACATAGAAAAACAAAACCTCTGGATGTGACTAAATTAAAGGACAATAACAATAAAGTGATTTTCGCCCACAAAACGAATGAAATGGCTAGAAGACTTGAAGATTCGAAATGGGAAGATATAAAAGAAGGTTTGATAAATATAGCTCGTGAAACACTGGGAACAAGAATTTTAGAACCAAGGAAACCGTGGATTACAAGAGAAATATTGGATCTGATAGTAAAGAGAAACCAGCACAGGAGGGAAAATACCATAAGAAGTCAGGAACAATATAGACTTGTTAAAAATCAAATTACAACCCTTTGTAGAAGAGCCAAAGAGGAATGGATGGCTGAGATAGCTAAGAACATTGGAAATGATATTGCTGAGGGAAAAACTGACAGGGCTTATAGACACATCAGAGCCTTAAACCAGAAATCAAAAGTGAAAAGTTCTATAATAAAGGATAAAAATGGGAAAATCTTATTAGATGCGGATGAAGTCAGTATGCGGTGGAAAGAATATCTTGAAGATCTATATGATGGGAATGTATCTAATAAAACATGGTATATTGAACCGGAAGATGATATAGAAGAAAATGATAAGGGCCCTGCTATCACAAGAAGAGAATTTGAATCAGCGCTTGAAAGAATAAGCTACAATAAAGCTTGCGGTCCAGATAACATATCGGGAGAACTACTAAAGAACATGGGTGAGAAAATGAAAGACCTACTTTATGATGCAATCTGCAGATGCTATGATAGTGGCAAAATTCCTGAAGACTTCGCCAAAAGCAGAACAGTTATGATACCAAAGAAAGGAATTAGTACAGAATGCTCTGAACACAGAACCATAACACTGCTCTCTCATGCATCTAAAATTTTATTGTCAATACTAAAAGCCAGAATAAATAACAAACTTGATTTCCAAATTGACCCAGATCAGTTTGGTTTCAGGAAAGGAATGGGAACAAGAGAAGCAATCTTGGCTCTACGAACAATATTAGAAAGAAGAATGGAGATGAATAGAGACACATATATAGCATTTGTAGTTATTGAAAAGGCCTTTGATAATGTAAGTTGGGACCATCTCTTCAAAATTATCAAATCTTCAGGATTAGATTGGAAGGATAGGAGGCTGATAATAAGACTTTATGAAAATCATACCACAATAGTAGACATCAAAGGAAGCAGTCAGGAAATAAAAATCAGGAAGGGAGTAAGACAGGGTTGCCCCATTTCACCGTACCTCTTCAATGTATTCATCGAAAAAGCTATAAATAAGTTCAAAACGAACACAAAAGGAATTAGAATAAATGGACAACAAATCCATTGTATTTGCTTTGTAGATGATATAGCAGTGGTTGCAGACTCAGAAAAGGAATTATTTAGTAGATTTATACCTAAACATTAACGTGAAGAAGACAAAAATATTAGTTGTAAGTAAACATCCTGAGCGAAATCACACCAGCATCAGGCTTGCTAACAAAGTAGTGGAACAAGTCACCAGTTTCCCATACCTCGGAAGTTTAATCACAAATGATAACCGCTGCAGCAAAGAGATAAGAAGAAGAATAGCGCTTGCCAAACAAGCATTCAGCAACAAAAGAACTCTTCTGACCAATATACATCTAGATATTGAGATTAGGAAAAATTTTGTGATGTCATTTGTGTGGAGCGTACTCTTATATGGATGTGAATCTTGGACAATTCGAGAACAGGATAGGAAACGGCTTGAAGCGTTTGAGATGTGGGTCTGGAGGCGAATGCTAAAGGTCAGTTGGACTGAAAAAAAGAACAAACGAAAGTATACTGCGAGGAATCCAGGGAAGGAAACAGCTGATGGTAACAGTACATAGAAGAACAGCTAAATTAATTGGACACATCGTGCGTCATAATACCTTTCTAACCAATCTACTAGAAGGAAAGGTCTTAGGAAAGAAGGGACGAGGTCATCCGAGGAAGCAATTCCTTCAAGCATTGATACAAAACGTAAGATGTGGTTCCTATTGTGAGATGAAAAGACAAGCTGAAGACAGAAGACAATGGTTGAATCGACACGGCATTGCCTTTAGCCATTGATTGATTGATCTCTTAACCCTGGAGTGGTAACGTGGATTTTTATAACGTCAATAGCAACGTGGGGTGTTCCTGGACCCCCATCAGTTTCCCATCTTCTGTGTCACTGGAATGAATACTAAATTATATTTTCATAAATAAACCATAAGGTAGGTTTTAGCAGTGAATTAGACTACAATACAGCGTTTGATATGCCTTTGGCACATCAACAGACAGATAAAAATCACTCATACAACATTAATTCAGTTTACCATTGTGCCAATCGTCACAGATCTCCACGCGAAAATCCCTTAGTCTGGCATCGATCCCTAGCCTGTGGGAGAGATGTGAGCCTACCTTGGCATCGAACCTTGGTCCCTGAACTTAAAGACTCTGGGAAATAATCATTTGGGTCAGCGAGTGAACTATGCAATTGCCTAACTAATTCAAGCTCGCTAAATGCGAGTCCACCCTAGGAGACCACCCTATCAGTTCCTACTCCCACGTCCATTCAAGCCGGTCCCCACCCAAGAAGACCACTCTATCAGTCTCTACTCCCACGTTCAGTCAAGCCGGTCCCCTTGAAGATGTTGACTTTTGAAGATGTTTACTTCAGAAGATGTTTGCCTCTGTGGATATGTATTCAATGCCCACCCAGTATCCAATTAAAATTCCAATCGGCGGATGGCCAGAACTGGAGTGTTTCAAGATGTGACTTAAAGCGTCTCGCTTGGTGTACCGCCCATTTCCGTGCACTGACATTTCGCCTTTTCCGAAATAAGCCAATCGGCTCGCATATCGGTGTTTGGCGTCATTTTCAACAAAGACTACCCTTGTTCATCGCAGGAATCTACCGCGTTTAGTTTGAACTCTGCCTAGCAACTGCGGGCTCGGAGGTACCAACGTAGCGGCAAGAAGAGTGACTAAAAAGACACGCAAATTTAAGATTCTCGGCAGTGTTTCGTGTGGCGAGCCTGGATGATTTTCCAGCAAGTGTGAAGTGTGCGAGTGTCTTGGCAGGCTGACGCTCGTGATTCTGAATACCGACTTCGAAGCTTGCGGACGTGTGTAACGTGTGCGTCAGCGGCCGGGTGCGAAGATGTCAAGTCTTCCACCCGGCCAGTTAACCAACCAACCTGCAAATGTTTGAAGTAACCGTGTGCGATAATAAGAACTACCGTACTGAGAAGTAACATTTAATATTATTATTTTGGGTGGTTAGGGAATACATCTGTTGGCTGCGCGCGTGATATTCTTTTGCGCACAAGGGCTTCTATTCCAGTTTTGTTTCATGTTTCTGTTTCATGGCGTGTACGAACACGCAAGTAATATGGTTCTGTCACTCCGTGTGAATCCGGTGTCGATTAATTCGTGTAATTATCCGGGGGACCAGTCTTGTAAGATTTGCGTTTATGCAAAGCACTGTGTGGGGGATTAGGGAAGCATTTTTGGCTTTTATTTATGTCAAATCCGGACAGTTTAACTGTTTTTAATGTAGTGTACTTTTAAGGGCAGCATGGCCTAGTTCGATTTTTGCTTTGCGTTATTCTTTTGTTTGTGGTAACTCATTTGTCTATGGACCGAGTGTCTTTTGTTTTATGACAACATGGCGTCCTTGTGTTTACACTTAAGATGGTATCACGTGCGCGGACGTGGAAGTCACCTTAGTTGTGTAATGTGTTTATTTATGTTTATTATTATTGCTGTTTCATATTCAAGCTCTCCTACCAACACAATTTCAAATTGTTCTTTCACGTAAGTAATTGGAGTGGGAGTTAATGCCTCGCGGGGCCTTACTGCCCCAGAGTAATCAGTATTCTTTGCAGTCAGTGCTTGGGCTCTGCCGTATTAAGATGTAATTTGTCATTCGTCCGGTTCGATGCTTAGGCCTAGCGGTTTTCTCTTTAGTTTGTTCATTTAATTATTTTGTATCATTGTGGGGTTATGTTCCAGACTTAGTAATATTCCGCTTCTTGGTTTTTACCCTTCATTTTCGTGTTGCCATTATTTTACCCTCGTTTGGCGATGCCACCCCTTTGTTCGGAAGGGAGCGTTAATATGAATTTCCATTAAAGGATTCATCCACCTCTGATTATACTATCCGATCCGTAGTTCTGTATTAGTTTGGGAGGTCACCTAACCTCATTCGGTTGTATATTTGTTTTACGCGGCGTTCTAGTAAGGGAGCCGTCCCTACTTGGATTTTTAATTATTCATGTAATTCTGTATTGTATCCTGTGACCATTTCACCCGAGGTGAATGGTGTAACCATTGTGTTTAGCCTATAAGTTTGTGCTTATGTACCATGTTAGTCTAATGATTTAGGGTCTGTTTTATTGCTGCGCGCCTTGCTTAATCTATGTAATGAGGCGTAATTGGTTTTGATTTACCTTGTCTGTATTGCTTGAAATTATGTAGTTATTCCCTTAAATGCAACTTCTTTCTCTTAGCATACGAAACCTTAGGTACCGGTAACCTATTCCTAATTGCGGCCTCTGCGTACGAGGTCCCCGTCCATCCCCGAGCTTGTCTCGACTAAGGCCCCGTGTAGTGGTGGCGGCAGGGCGGTACAACCACCTTATGAACTTCTATTCCAATTCTGTTTCATTGTAAATCTCAATCAGGTTTACTAGTCATGGACACAGGAACATCAATGCAAAGTTCACGCAGACATTTTTCATGTGCTTTATACACATATATCGTAAACACTTACTTCAGAATGACCTAGTCTTTATATCGTTACTCCTGCGACAAATAGTACATTTTGACTTGTTATCGGGACCTGGCTCTGCTTGTGAACCATCATTTAGTTCAATATGCACTGTTGACAACATTAGCACAGTTTCCTTTTTCTTTGGGGCATAAGACACAAGTGTTATATTTTTTTGGAACCCAAAGAGTGAGAAACATGTGTTGTTTTCTGCGCAACGAATTCTTTCGGCACTTCCCTTTTGTTCTTTATGAGTGTCCCCACGAAAGTTAATTTGGCTTGCAAAATTCTTTCTGCTAATGTGATGCTGGAAAACCAGTTGTCTGCGATTATATTCCTCCCTGTCCCTTGAAGAGGTGTTGAAATTCTCACAATGTCTGAAGAAGTGTTCAAATATGAATAGGGTCCATCAGATTGAAAACCTGCATATATCTCCATTGAACGTGTATACCACGTTCTTGCATCAGCTAGAGTGAAACATTTTACACCGTACTTAAAAGGATAAATAATATTTGGTAGTGGGAATAATGCTCACCCCAAAAACACTGCACAGCAATGCAAAATGATGTGCACAAAATGTTCCCCAAACGGTAACATGGGGGTCCACGAGCACCCCAGCCACTTTAAAAAGCCGTTTACATCCTCCAAGACAAAGAACACTCAAGATGCACGCAGCAATTTGTAAAGCGAATGTGTGAATGAAGGTAGACAAAGCATGAGCAGCTTAGTCAACCAAACATTAACCCAGTAGCTCAAAAACTGACCGTGGGGGTCTGACAGCTCCCCGCGTTACCATTCCCGGGTTAAGGTACAGAATACAAAATTTGATTGAAGTCCAATGGATAGCATGGACGTTACTTGCAGTTAGACATTGGATCTAACAGTGCGCGTAAAATCATGTTGGCAACAATGGCATGCATGTGTTGGTCAGAAATAATCTGAAATAATATGATCTATTGTTGTGTCAATTTTGAATGAAATCCATAAGTTAGTATAGAAGTTACATGCATTTTAAAATTGGACCTATCAGCAGGCTTAGAATCATGTTGGCAGCACTGACGTATGTTAGTTACTCCAAATTAATCTAGAATGCCAGGTACTATACGTGTGCAAAGTTTAGAGCTATTGGCTTGCACACTTTCTGATATGTTGATATTAGGGCAACAAAAATAGAGACAGCATTTATTAACAGTTAGCAGCCTTGGTTGCTCTTAAGAAGATGCATATTCATATATGTTATGGTACACAGAGCACATACGAAATTTGGATGAAATCCAAATGATAGTATAGAAGTTACATGTATTTAAAATTGGACCTATCAGCAGGCTTAGAATCATGTTGGTAGCACTGACGTATATTAGGTACTCCAAATTAATATAGAATGTCAGGTACTATACGTATGCATAGTTTAAAGCTGTCGGCTTGCATACTTTCTGATATATTGGTATTTTGACAAACGAAATTGAGAGCATTTATTAACAGTTGGCAGCCCTGGTGGCTCTTAAGAATACGCCCAATCATATCTGTTTATGTACACATAGTACATACGAAGTTTGGTTGAATTCGAATTGATAGTGTAGACGTTATATGCATTTAAAATTGGACCTATCAGCAGACTTAGAATCATTTTGGCAACACTGCCATATATGGCCTCCTGGAAATTAAACTGAAATAGTATTATCTATACGTGTGCCAATTTTGAAATAGCTCCCATGCATGCTTTCCAAGATATCCAATATGGAGCTCAAATTTCAATTGCGATTTTTCAGCAGTTGGTTGCACTGACATCATTTTCAAATACGGCATTGAGATATTCAGGTATAGATCTTTACTCATACCAAACTTTGTTTCGATAGCTGCAGCCGTTTAGGAGTTGATAGACAGACAGCAGACAGATACACATTTGCCCAGATCGATCTCGTAACTCTACTTTTTCCTCATTTTTGTCAAAAAGTGAAAAGTAGGCTAAAAATAAAATCAAACTCACAGCATGGATTCAGAACGGAAATATCTACACTGACAGCAATTTATGAATGTATTAATAGTATACTGAAATTAATTGACAATAAGCAACGTGTAGATTAACTGGACTTTTCTTGGATTTATCGAAAGCGTTTCATGCTGTTGACCATAGAATCCTCCTTACAAAACTAAATCAATATGGTATTTGAGATCTAGTCAATAAATCGATAGAGTCTTACTTAACAAGGCGTAAAAAAGTAAGCTTGAGACACAAGGATGATGAAACCAAATTACTTAATGAAACATTGTCCAATGAGGGTATTATTAAATTTGGAGTACCCCAGGGATCGGTTTTGGGCCCACTACTCTTTCTTCTATATATCAATGATATAACACAGAACGTTGTAATAGCCTGGATCTAATCATGATTTGTTCGAGTTATCAAATTTATTATTAACTAGCTATTGTACCCGGCGTTGCCCGGGAAGTATCTTTATATGTTATAGAAAGATACCGGTACATGCCAATATATTTCGCAGTGTGTATTCCTTTTGCCCTTAAGTGTGTTTAGAACATGGTTCTCCTCGATTCTGATGTTACTCAAGTTCAATATTAACTCGCTGTAAATAGTCGAAAAGTACAGTACTGTAGAGTACAATAAGTAGCGGAGAATGCAACAATAGTAAAAACAATTCCTCGTGAACTCAGTCTCACAATTACTTTCCTGATAGTGTTTATTTTTGATTTAATGGGGTCCGCTATTCTTATGGCAAAGTATCATTACTTACTGTTTGGTTCTTGTAGAAAATTATCGCATAATAATATATATTCGTAGTTTAATTACCACATGTTATTGACATGTTATCAACTAAATGCATAATTTAACATCCGGTTCCATTACAAATTAGCATAGTCATAGAGCAGGATAATTACCAATATACTGCCGAAGTGACGCGCCTAGCAACCGCATGGGCGCAGCCACATTGGACCCAAACAACTGGTTGCTAGGTTCCTTTATACATAGGAAGCTGCATTAACGCTGCGCAGCGTCTTGAATTTTGTGGATAAAAAGGTGTAATATGCGTGAAATAAGGCAAACGCCTCCCGTGAAGATCATCTACGGTGTTGGAGCTAGTAAATAGAAGTGCAATTTTATGGATAAAGTACGAGAATTTTGCGAGATAGTATGAATAAAGTTGACCTTACTTCTGAGGCAAGAATTGCATGGCGCATAAGTTACTACAAATTATAAATATTTATTTATAACATCATTTAGTGGATACAGTATATCTAATATAGTGAGATATTTATGACATATATGTCACATAAAGGTTTTTTTGGTTCATGTGGGGAGTGCAGTTGTAATTAAATATGGTTTGTACTATAACCATGACGACTGAAAGAGAAAGTGAGAGGACTCCTCAAGTTCAAGCGCGCCCCGCCCGGCAGCGCTAGAGTGGGCAAGTTCCACGCGGCCGGTCAGCTGGTCTTAGGGATAACTTAATGCCAAGGGAAACGAATTACTTTGTAACTGATACTCTTTTAAAAAGTAATTAGCGATTACAATTAAAATAACACGGCAGCGCACAATGGAAAATATAATTCACGGAAATAAGTACTACGGTCTCCATTACATGTTACGGAAAGCACAGATTCCTGGAGTCGGCTATACAGACTGTTACTTTTGTTGTTTCTTGTTGTGGCAATTTAGTTTCCTCAGATTGAGAGACTAAAGAAGGTGAATTTGTGGGTCTGAATCTAATTAATGAAAATGGGGGAATGACAGAGCGGCTCTTGAGAGCACTAGTGACAGAGTTGAGATGGCTATCCTCAGAGGGAGTGATGCCTATGTGGTGATTACCTAATTCCTCAATGAGGGAAATAAATTGGGCTATGGGATTGAGCGCGTTAATTACCGCTTGTCTGACTTATTTACAAAGGCTAATACCAATAGGTGGGTGGATGAGGACCATCGTGGTCTGAAGGTTACTGCCATTGGGTGAAGCGTACCACAGCTCTTTCTCGAAATCAAATGTCGGGAATGAGACGTAGCCCGGTGAGGGAAGAGGTGAGCTAGAGAGTGAGGAATCTGATTTTGGTGAAGCTGGTTTAACTGGAACGAGTATACCATCTCGTTTTTGGGTAGCCCCATTCGGAATTAGTGTTTTTGGATTGACAGGGGTATAATTTTGGAATGTTATGCCCTGGTACCGTCCCCGTTTACCTGGATAGTAGGCTGTCAGATATCCGCCCCCTCAATCGGATTGCCAATTATCAATCGCACCGGCACAGTTACATCAATGAAAATGGCACTGACAGATACTATCGAGATAAGAGCACAGAAGTTCACAGGAAATCATTGTGGAACACACCAAAATAGACGGGGTTTCATACTTACCGTTACTTACCTCTTAATTATCTCGGGGTTTGAGTTGACAACAGGATCACTAAAGTCTGTTCACACAATAACCTCCACCATGACATTTAAAAATGAACCAGAACGAAGACGAGAACTTTGAACTGTACAAAAGCTTTATTTCAAATAAAGGGTATGATTTTGATAACACAACAAAATCAACGTGGCTATCAGTAGCCCAAGTCAATCTGACTACGTCCTCCAGTAGGACTTGCAAAATTATTATACATGATATTAAACATTTTAGCTCCCAAGAGCTTCAAATAACGTAATATTCATAACACTATTGGATTGGAGAAGGACGTCAGGGTGTGACATATATAGAGCATTTGGTTTCCTTTTAATAAACATGAGAATGGTATTTATAGTCGCAAGGCCAAAGTGTGTACGACCTCACTCTCTGAGAACCAGATGATGGCACAGCTGCGGGCCACCCTCCAGCCTGTTGCATACTGGTCAAATGCACTCCCTTCTCACATGCTACGTTACGTAAGAATACAGCTTGTTCTCTCAAACTTTTAAATGTCTATAAGACAACTCACATTATATTTACGCAAATCTTTCAAGTACTTTGCTCACATCCTATTGGATCATTATGTTAATTCCTTAAACTTGTTAAGTTCAATCCAAATGTTTAATTAGCTCTTAAATGTTTATAACAAAATCACATAAATTATTTATAACAATTAGAAATTGTTTATAATATTTGTCAAAGACAATAAAAATATTATAAGCACGCCTTTAACATCACTCTCGTTCCACATTATTTTCAAAAATATTTACAGCAATTATTTACAATATTAACATTTAAATTGTTTAAATTATTAATTTAAGAAATACATTAACCACATGTTCATTCGGTTGGTAATTTTCATAATCGTGTTTAATATAATCGACCAATGAAGGTTAGTTATACATGTTAATGTCACAATCTGGTTTAATAAAGTTTTTAATAATGATTTGTGACGGCAACCTTCATTCAAAATCTTATCTCAAATTCTTTCAAAACTCGTGTTAATTATAACAGTAACTCACTTGATTAATTTTCAACGAACTATAACAATCTTACTCCAGCGGAAAATCCTTCGCTAACAAGTTAATGCATAAACTGCATTAAAAATATGCCCAAAATCATCATATATTAATCTATATGGCATTAAAAACTTCCACATAACTTACAAAACTTCCACAAATAATTCTTTAACATTAATTCCTGTGGGAACTTCCTTCATATTCAAGGGCATTATACCTCAGCGACTTTCAACACGCGCTGCACTAGCGATTATACATTCATAGTTCCACTTAAAAATTTTTATAATCATTAATTGTTTCAAAACTGTTTTTCTATTTAACCTTCGTGGATTTCATTCATGAACCGAAATGAAGTCAAAACTTGCCAATCACAAACAAATTTAATAGTGAATACGCTTATATACGCCTGTCTGGGCTATCAAAATTTAAGATTAACATCTTAAAAAAAAATTGTAGTATGAAAATACTATCATCAAATAAAGTGCGACTAAAATGCAAAGTAGTCGAATAGAATCCAATTAGACTGGGGAATGCAAACATCGTTATATAATTCTCTAATTGAGAAAAACTCCTAACAAAAGTACTTGACTTTAATGCATTCAATAATTCATTATTAAAGTTACTCTTTCACAAAAGTGTCTATAATGCAATGTTCATTCATAACTGACGATAAATGTCTGTGTTGCAATCAATACAAATAACGACTAGTATTTCCAAGATCGTCGACAACGTAAGAGATTTTAACGCTCTAAAATCATTTAAATGTTCTTCCTTCTTGATGATGACAGAAAATTGGTCAAAGTAATTAAACTGGGGTTGAATTACTTTAATAAAATGACACGCTGTCTGAATTTAAATCTGCCATAAAAATCATTAACTTACAGTCAAATCGTGACTACAAAAATTTTAATTACTGAAAAATCCAAATATCAGTCTCAACTGATTCAAAATCGTTAACTATGCCCATGACATAACAATGTCTTAATAAATCGTCGAAAAAGGCATACCTCATCAAGGTGTACTGAGAATAGGAATCTCAACAAGAAAATAGGGCAAAAAACATGAGGATAAAAATATGGGAAAAATGGTTGCTCAAACATTATTAGTACACTCAAATACAATAAACGTTCACGACTACCTTATCTGCCGATTGACGTTCCAGAGGAAAATTCCCCAAAGAAGACTGCTGATGGATCCATTTCACCACGTTAAAGCTGAGCTCCATCCTCGAAATAGGAAATAGCACCCTCGGAGAATCGAACTGCTTCCTTCTCCGTGAATCGCTCTGCTCCTCGAAGACGAATAGACATCCTTCCGGCAATAATCTTCTTTGTGAGTCGGGATATCCCTGACCTCTCTTGAAAAATTCCCTGAAGTTCCAGTAGACAATCGCCATGAAGTTTTGTAGAAATTTCCGAAGAAATTATTCATATTCAGAGTATGAAATTGTTTCTATGGCTGTTCGATGGTATTCAGCCTTTAATTACGAAACATGGGTGTAGATGGTATTCACCGCATGTTCGCTTGTGTGGAATAGCAATTAGCGAAGTTCCATGTCGCTATCTTACTCCGTTGAAGTATGTCCCAATTGCAATAAGCCCTTTTAGCCTTCCATCTGCTCTTCGGTTGTAGTGTCAGAAGAACAAACTGCCGTATTCAAATGCTCCATTATACTGTATCGTTCTGTAACCAAGCAATCTGAAGTCTTTCTATTCCACTCGCAGCGTTAGCCGTTGCGTTGATTCTGGCTATACAAAAGTGCTTCTCTAGTGGCGAGATAATCACTTTTGTCAGTCGTATAAAACTGCTAATATCTTTTAAACTAATCGGTCGAAATTGTTTAGCTTTTCTCTATAACTGCATGTAGCACTGCACAATACAATTAGCTTATCGGTGACCGCTAACTGTTCGAAGCTAAACTTGTAGAAGCTTTCTAAGGTCCGTTTCAACTTCACCTAGTTTGACTTGGATCTCGTTAATATAGTGGCCTCGCCACGCATTATAAAGACGATTCTTTTCACTGCTGTTCACTTCGACGTCTCACTATAATGAATGTATAAGACAAGAACTTTCACAAATATACTTCGATGATCTGAGAATGAGATCTCAGAATGATCAGAGAACGAAAGAGGCTCCTCTCTTCTGCGCAAGCCCTTTTATTAACTTCTCGAGGGGCGTTACCATCCCTTCCAAAGCGTGATACTGCGTCATCGCTAAAACTTCCAACTTCGTTAATACAAGACGGATTTTCAAAATTCAAAAACTGAAAATAAATTTCACCAAAATTCCAAATCAATGCTTTTACTGCAAATGGATTTCCACAATTCTGCATTCCAAAAGTAATAAAAATACCATAGTTTCAGCAATCTCCGTCTTCCTTTAAACTATCGTTCATTGGTTCATGCCTCTCCTCCAATAGCATAGTTTCTTCCTCAGCAGAATTCCTCGTTTCCTGCGACTGCGTCGTACATCTTGGAACATTCTCGACTAAATGCTGACGTCACTGAGAATCTCAGCTCAAGTAGCC
Source organism: Meconema thalassinum (assembly GCA_946902985.2). Lineage (NCBI taxonomy): Eukaryota > Metazoa > Arthropoda > Insecta > Orthoptera > Tettigoniidae > Meconema > Meconema thalassinum. The sequence continues at coordinate 350,485,764 of OX336390.1, forward strand.
TGCTGGCATAACATTTACGTCATCCGTGCTTACGTCATGACTACCCACGTCATAACTATGACAACCATAACTCTCCTTATAATTTCAAATATAGCCACCGTGGTCTCTATATAATTCAATTACGGGGGCATTCTCCTCTCACCACGTTTTAAAAACAGTTGCAAATTGTTTTTAAACTCAGTGTTACAAGTATCTCAACTCTCTTGAACACGAAATTGAATTATTACTGGCTTACTCTAGGATAGTATCTTTTTAAATTTCCAGCATTGAACTTGCCGTAAACGACATTATTCTCATCATCGTAGAGTTCGTAACAGTTGTTTCCATAAGCGTTCGAAATTCTAAACGGCCCCAGGAACACTAATCCAAATTTGGGGTATATTCTCTTCTGGTAAGGGGTTTCATCTGGCAGCCTTATCTTGTACTTATAATCCTTAATCAATCCAGGCTTTTCATCGAAAATATCTTGGAATTCCTTTATCAGATCCTCAAATTCCCCCTGAATTTCTTCAAATCCTTCAGTTTTTCTACTGGGTATTTCTTCTAAGTTTTCCACTTCATTAATTATAGTATTCAAAATTTCTTCCCTAAGGTCTATTTCCAGACTGTTTTTCACGTCCTGTTCTTCTATCTCTTCTGTGATTATGTACCCATCATTAAAGCTAATACTTCTGTTCTTCATGTCAATAATAGCTCCGACCTTCGATATAAAATCGATTCCAAGCACCATATCAAAATTGATCTTGCTCACCACAATGAAGATCTGTTCATAATTCCTTCCATTGATCTCAAAGTTCAATAACACTTGAATCTTGCATTTCACTGCCTTATCTTGGAATATCCCTCTCACTTTGACGGTAGAAACAGGTAGAACTGTCATGTGCTCTCCTCTTAGCAGACTTTGATAACATTCCTCTGAAATGATGGAAATAATAGCACCAGTATCCATCAGGGCTTTGTACTGCTGTCCATCTATCCGTACAGCAATAATAGGTAATGCACATGGTCTTTCCTCTTTAACAATACCCCTCTCTTCTCGTAAATCTTCATCGGTAACTTCGTATATCTCATTAATCGTAATCAGGTGTGGTGTGGCAATGTATTTACAGGTTCTCACTGACGTTGAGAAATCGGCGTTTTTTTTTGTTTGTTACCGACCTCAAAATTCTGCTGGCTCGTAGAAGGCCCAGGATCGATTACAACATCCTGCCTTTTCTTTTGATTGTCAGCTTATTTATCCCTTAATTATTTTAAGTATTGCTGGCTTTCCTTCTCTCTTTGCTGATACTGATCAGGTGTCATAACCTGACCTTGAGTATTCTGGTTTCTATTTTGGTTTTGGTTATTCCTATTATAGTTACGGTTATACCCATTATTGTTGTAATATCTGCCTCTTCCATTGTAGTTTCCTCGGTTGTAGTTCCAACCTCTTCTCTGTTGATACGGTCGGTAACCTTGTGATCTGTAATTTCTAAACTGATTATTCCTGTGAGGACCTACATTGTCAGTTTTCTCCTGCTCTGGCTTGTCAGTTTGTTGGACTTGGTCCATATATACCGTATTGATTTCTTTAAACTCCTGCCTTTGACCTTTCTGGACTACGTTAGGCATTGGACTTGTGTAGTCTAACCTTCTTAGTAATTCATCCATGCTGGATAAATCCCTGATGTTGGACGAAATTATAAGTCTCCTCACCTCAACTGGCAGCATACGAGAAATCGCATCTATTAGTTGCTCCGTGGACAATGGGGGTTGCAAAAATCTCAAGCGGGACAACTGACTCGTAAAGAAATCAGCGTACCTCGTTGGAAGAGTACCTGAGTATTTTCTTGAATACACCTCCGCTCTTAACGAATTCTGCGCTTCTATGGACCAAAATCGTTTGATTAATGCCTCTGCAAACTCGTCAAAGTTACTGAATGTGTATCTAAATGCGCGAAACCATTCAAGGGGTCCTCCAATCAGATATCTCTCTACTATCTTCATCTCTCTCTCTCTGGGAATGTGAGCTTCGATGAAATAATCTTTGAGATTCCTTACATACTCTATAGGTGTCAAACTATCAGTGTTACTGAATTTTTGTGGTTTGTCTTCGAAATTCCTAATGACCGTCACGTTCCTCGGATATGAATCCGGATAGTTTTTCCCACTATCTCGATAGTTCCACTCAGGTTCCATATTCCTCTCGTCATCCTCCTCTCTGAATCTGGATACACGTTCTTCAGGAGTCACGTCTCTTTCTTCTGGCTCTAGGTTATGTCTTCTAGCATAATTCCTATTCAATTCGCAAGCTAAGCCTTCTGTATCCTTGTCGGTGATTTCTGTTAAGACTTTCTTGATTATCTCTTCTTTGTAGTCCTGCATTAAACTAGCCTCTCCTAACTTCAAATTTTTCAGTTTACTCGTCGTTTCATTTACGTCAGAGACAACTTTATGCATCTGTTCCTCTAATGTAGATTTTAAAGTTTGCATATCCTGATCTAGTTGTGTTCTATCGTCAACTTGTTTTTCGGATAGCGAATTTATCCTGACGCTTAAATCTTTCCTAATCTGTACTACTTCATTGTTAATTTCTACCTGCGTACTGGCAAGTTTTCTTTCAATCCTTTCCTGAATTTGGGTTACATGTTCCCCACTTGACTTATTCCACTCGTCTTTCCATACCGCTACGTTTGCTGTTAACATTTCGGCTATGTCTACTTCGATATCCTCTTTTAATACTCTATTGTGGTCTAATACCTGTGTTCTCATGACCTCTACATCATACTTCAACTCTGCTAAAGACGTTGTTGTTCTAACTGATTCATCGACTAATCTAGTAGCTAATGCAGTTATATTACGCGTACAAAGAGTTTTTGAGTTTTCGATTTCTTCCCTGACTTTATTTACATCAGTTTGGACTTTAGTGATATCTACGAAAACTGTGTTGACCTCTACCTGAATCTTAGTTATGTCACTTTGCACCTCAGTTATATCCGCATGAATGTTATTAATGTCTACCTGAACATTGGATACATCAGTTCTAGCTTTTTGAATTTCTTTTTGGACTTCCTCGACCTTGTCTTGGACAGTCGCTACATCGTTTCTGACAACAACTACTTCGGCTCTAGCACAAGAAATATCCCCTCGGACATTAGCTACATCTAGATTTAACATTGTAAGGTCTTTTTGTACCTTAGACACTTCAAATTTAACATCATCAACATTTTTATGCACATTAGATACATCTGTGCGGATGTCAGTTACAGTATTTTCAATTCCTAGGGTATTAATCTGTAAACGCGACATATTATCCTCCAAATTAGCAGCACTAGTTTGGATACCCTTCAAACTTTCACCCATACTAGCTTTCAAATTACTAGCATTCTCCTCCATTCTTGCATTCAAATTAGCAGACAAATTACTAGCATTCTCCTCCATTCTTGCATTCAAATTAGCAGACAAATTACTAACATTCTCCTCCATTCTTGCATTCAAATTAGCAGACAAATTACTAACATTCTCCTCCATTCGACTATTATTCTCCTTCATGCTTTCATTCAGCATCTGCTTCATACTGCGATTCATGTTAGCAGACATCTCCTCTAACATCTTCTTCAAACTTTCATCTGCCATTACAATATTATTCAAAAATGGATTGCTGTAGGGACATACATCAAAAGAGCAAAATAACAACATTTGAGCAACACTTTTCACCATATATAAATTTGATCAATTTTCTGTCTTAAATCTAACTTATAACTACCTTATAATTAACCTTCGACGATACTTCATGTTGAAACAAACTCAAGCACATGTTCAAATTTCTTTGGCTCATTTTAAAATATCCTAACACAAATAATTTACATTTACAATCCAAATAATTTAATTTTATCCTTAATATGACTGAAATGTCATAAGCCGGTCAAATAAAATAAGATTCCAGATTATAGGCGATTTTTCTAAGTTTCCAGCCTATTTAACCTTTCTCAAGTTGTATAAGATCTGATCTTTTCTGAGTGTAATTTTCCTAACACAATACAACATTTAATTCCTATATAATCACACTCTTAAATACTACAATTGGCCTAGACATCTAACAAAGAATCAACCTCTTTATTTGAGTCTAATCGAACCTCACGTTTTAGGTTTGCCACTCTTTTTGGCGTTCAACCTGGTAATCCAGTTATGTTGAATCGAGCCCCAACGTTTTAGGTGCGCCAATCTTTCTATTGTTCAACCTGGTGATCCAGTGTTGTTGAACATGCCCCACACGTTGACTGCGCCAATCTTTCTGTCCCCGTTTACCTGGATAGTAGGCTGTCAGATATCCGCCCCCTCAATCGGATTGCCAATTATCAATCGCACCGGCACAGTTACATCAATGAAAATGGCACTGACAGATACTATCGAGATAAGAGCACAGAAGTTCACAGGAAATCATTGTGGAACACACCAAAATAGACGGGGTTTCATACTTACCGTTACTTACCTCTTAATTATCTCGGGGTTTGAGTTGACAACAGGATCACTAAAGTCTGTTCACACAATAACCTCCACCATGACATTTAAAAATGAACCAGAACGAAGACGAGAACTTTGAACTGTACAAAAGCTTTATTTCAAATAAAGGGTATGATTTTGATAACACAACAAAATCAACGTGGCTATCAGTAGCCCAAGTCAATCTGACTACGTCCTCCAGTAGGACTTGCAAAATTATTATACAACATGATATTAAACATTTTAGCTCCCAAGAGCTTCAAATAACGTAATATTCATAACACTATTGGATTGGAGAAGGACGTCAGGGTGTGACATATATAGAGCATTTGGTTTCCTTTTAATAAACATGAGAATGGTATTTATAGTCGCAAGGCCAAAGTGTGTACGACCTCACTCTCTGAGAACCAGATGATGGCACAGCTGCGGGCCACCCTCCAGCCTGTTGCATACTGGTCAAATGCACTCCCTTCTCATATGCTACGTTACGTAAGAATACAGCTTGTTCTCTCAAACTTTTAAATGTCTATAAGACAACTCACATTATATTTACGCAAATCTTTCAAGTACTTTGCTCACATCCTATTGGATCATTATGTTAATTCCTTAAACTTGTTAAGTTCAATCCAAATGTTTAATTAGCTCTTAAATGTTTATAACAAAATCACATAAATTATTTATAACAATTAGAAATTGTTTATAATATTTGTCAAAGACAATAAAAATATTATAAGCACGCCTTTAACATCACTCTCGTCCCACATTATTTTCAAAAATATTTACAGCAATTATTTACAATATTAACATTTAAATTGTTTAAATTATTAATTTAAGAAATACATTAACCACATGTTCATTCGGTTGGTAATTTTCATAATCGTGTTTAATATAATCGACCAATGAAGGTTAGTTATACATGTTAATGTCACAATCTGGTTTAATAAAGTTTTTAATAATGATTTGTGACGGCAACCTTCATTCAAAATCTTATCTCAAATTCTTTCAAAACTCGTGTTAATTATAACAGTAACTCACTTGATTAATTTTCAACGAACTATAACAATCTTACTCCAGCGGAAAATCCTTCGCTAACAAGTTAATGCATAAACTGCATTAAAAATATGCCCAAAATCATCATATATTAATCTATATGGCATTAAAAACTTCCACATAACTTACAAAACTTCCACAAATAATTCTTTAACATTAATTCCTGTGGGAACTTCCTTCATATTCAAGGGCATTATACCTCAGCGACTTTCAACACGCGCTGCACTAGCGATTATACATTCATAGTTCCACTTAAAAATTTTTATAATCATTAATTGTTTCAAAACTGTTCTTCTATTTAACCTTCGTGGATTTCATTCATGAACCGAAATGAAGTCAAAACTTGCCAATCACAAACAAATTTAATAGTGAATACGCTTATATACGCCTGTCTGGTCTATCAAAATGTAAGATTAACATCTTAAAAAAAAATTGTAGTATGAAAATACTATCATCAAATAAAGTGCGACTAAAATGCAAAGTAGTCGAATAGAATCCAATTAGACTGGGGAATGCAAACATCGTTATATAATTCTCTAATTGAGAAAAACTCCTAACAAAAGTACTTGACTTTAATGCACTCAATAATTCATTATTAAAGTTACTCTTTCACAAAAGTGTCTATAATGCAATGTTCATTCATAACTGACGATAAATGTCTGTGTTGCAATCAATACAAATAACGACTAGTATTTCCAAGATCGTCGACAACGTAAGAGATTTTAACGCTCTAAAATCATTTAAATGTTCTTCCTTCTTGATGATGACAGAAAATTGGTCAAAGTAATTAAACTGGGGTTGAATTACTTTAATAAAATGACACGCTGTCTGAATTTAAATCTGCCATAAAAATCATTAACTTACAGTCAAATCGTGACTACAAAAATATTAATTACTGAAAAATCCAAATATCAGTCTCAACTGATTCAAAATCGTTAACTATGCCCATGACATAACAATGTCTTAATAAATCGTCGAAAAAGGCATACCTCATCAAGGTGTACTGAGAATAGGAATCTCAACAAGAAAATAGGGCAAAAAACATGAGGATAAAAATATGGGAAAAATGGTTGCTCAAACATTATTAGTACACTCAAATACAATAAACGTTCACGACTACCTTATCTGCCGATTGACGTTCCAGAGGAAAATTCCCCAAAGAAGACTGCTGATGGATCCATTTCACCACGTTAAAGCTGAGCTCCATCCTCGAAATAGGAAATAGCACCCTCGGAGAATCGAACTGCTTCCTTCTCCGTGAATCGCTCTGCTCCTCGAAGACGAATAGACATCCTTCCGGCAATAATCTTCTTTGTGAGTCGGGATATCCCTGACCTCTCTTGAAAAATTCCCTGAAGTTCCAGTAGACAATCGCCATGAAGTTTTGTAGAAATTTCCGAAGAAATTATTCATATTCAGAGTATGAAATTGTTTCTATGGCTGTTCGATGGTATTCAGCCTTTAATTACGAAACATGGGTGTAGATGGTATTCACCGCATGTTCGCTTGTGTGGAATAGCAATTAGCGAAGTTCCATGTCGCTATCTTACTCCGTTGAAGTATGTCCCAATTGCAATAAGCCCTTTTAGCCTTCCATCTGCTCTTCGGTTGTAGTGTCAGAAGAACAAACTGCCGTATTCAAATGCTCCATTATACTGTATCGTTCTGTAACCAAGCAATCTGAAGTCTTTCTATTCCACTCGCAGCGTTAGCCGTTGCGTTGATTCTGGCTATACAAAAGTGCTTCTCTAGTGGCGAGATAATCACTTTTGTCAGTCGTATAAAACTGCTAATATCTTTTAAACTAATCGGTCGAAATTGTTCAGCTTTTCTCTATAACTGCATGTAGCACTGCACAATACAATTAGCTTATCGGTGACCGCTAACTGTTCGAAGCTAAACTTGTAGAAGCTTTCTAAGGTCCGTTTCAACTTCACCTAGTTTGACTTGGATCTCGTTAATATAGTGGCCTCGCCACGCGTTATAAAGACGATTCTTTTCACTGCTGTTCACTTCGACGTCTCACTATAATGAATGTATAAGACAAGAACTTTCACAAATATACTTCGATGATCTGAGAATGAGATCTCAGAATGATCAGAGAACGAAAGAGGCTCCTCTCTTCTGCGCAAGCCCTTTTATTAACTTCTCGAGGGGCGTTACCATCCCTTCCAAAGCGTGATACTGCGTCATCGCTAAAACTTCCAACTTCGTTAATACAAGACGGATTTTCAAAATTCAAAAACTGAAAATAAATTTCACCAAAATTCCAAATCAATGCTTTTACTGCAAATGGATTTCCACAATTCTGCATTCCAAAAGTAATAAAAATACCATAGTTTCAGCAATCTCCGTCTTCCTTTAAACTATCGTTCATTGGTTCATGCCTCTCCTCCAATAGCATAGTTTCTTCCTCAGCAGAATTCCTCGTTTCCTGCGACTGCGTCGTACATCTTGGAACATTCTCGACTAAATGCTGACGTCACTGAGAATCTCAGCTCAAGTAGCCTGCTGGCATAACATTTACGTCATCCGTGCTTACGTCATGACTACCCACGTCATAACTATGACAACCATAACTCTCCTTATAATTTCAAATATAGCCACCGTGGTCTCTATATAATTCAATTACGGGGGCAGTACGTTAATGTGCGAGGTTTAGTGTCAGTGCGCCACATGTTTGTGTTCGTGAGTGTATAAGTGCGTGTAATGAGTAAGGGGTGATGAGAGATAGTGGTCAAATACCTTGGTCGACCAGAGAATAAGGAAAGAGAAAAATAAATTTACCAGTCACTCAAAGTTATCCAGTATAAATACAGTTGGAGCTGTGACGTTGAGTGCGCCGATGAAATTTGAAGTTACTTGAAATAATTAATTAATTAAATAATTAATTATTGGCTGCTTGGTAGGGTGAGGGGATGAGCTAAACTTGTATTAAAACTCGAGGGAGACAGGAGTTGCTCGACTAAGATGGTTGCAGGGTGGGTATGGTGTTGGATATTTGAATGGTAGAGGAGTGACTTAATCTGCACTGTTACCACGGGCATGCAAATTAAGCCTATAGGAACATAGTGGAATGGCTTGAAATATCGAAGTCGAGGCGATAGCGAGGACTATGCTTGGTAGAAAGGCTGGCGGATCATCGATTTCGTCAATTGGCGTTGGAAGACGGAGCCTTAAGCAGTGGCGTGCAGTTTGCTTGGATGCTGGATTCGGAATGATGATGGCACAAAACAGTAATATTAACAAAGAAATATGTTTGAAGTAGGCCTACATAAAACATAAAACGCTGATGTACACTAGACACAATGAACTGAATTTAAGAACTGAAAGCAAAGAAAATTCAATTTAATTCACACAAATATCTCACACAGTTGCTTCCCCCGCACGTTTCTTTGACCCGGTTTGACGGAACAACGGGACACGTGATGGACATAATCGCTTGCAGTGCTTGTAGCGGCGGGACCACGAACTACCGTTCTATAATGGCGGAGTCCTCACGCTAGGTCCTTCTATTCGTCATGCTATAACCATAGCGTATAGAAGAGAAAGTGACGCGACTTGTGGAGTTTGTATGGTCCAGCCGCTAGGCGGCTCTAGCGTCGGCTAGCGCTGAGTGCGGACGGTATCAATAGCCTACCAGCAGTTGAATATGGTTGAATGTTACGTTTCAGCTTCCACTAAAATGAATTAGACAAGATGACACTTTAAAATTCTCTTCACTGAGTACATGAAACGCTGACGTCCGTTGAGTTCATTATGAAACATTATTTTACGTCATACAGTAGGTTCATATAATAAGGAAATAAAACATCCTGGCGGGGATCAAAATGTAACTGAATGTGTAAAAATCATAAGCTACAGACCAATCACAACTGAAAAAATACAGTACATATAATATAATATAATATAATATAATATAATATAATATAATATACGGTAATATAATATAAACTCACCCATGTCATTTATAGCTGTCAGTTGTTTGAAACTTTGCACAGCTTACGGGACGATTTTGCAGACGTAGCAAATGACTGTTCTTTCCTAATTTACTACGAAAGATCAAGCGGCACTTCATGAAATGAAAAACGAGTTTTCCAATAAGGTCCAGTTTATGTTCCATAATATATCCTAAATCAGAGGGCCCTAAAACAATGTCATCAATGCTGTTCAAACACTAATAAAATATATCACCCCACAAATTTGAGAGGGTAGAGTAATAGATTTTAATTAGTACTGCCCCCGTAAATTGAATTATACTGAGACCACGGTGGCTGTATTGGCATATGTGAATAAAGTTATGGCCGTCATAGTTGTGACGTGTATATTTATGACGTAGGCACGGATGACGCAGACTTCATGCAAGTAGGCTGGTTGAGCTGAGATTCTTGGTGACGTCATGATTTTGTTCGAGAAGGATCTGAGATTTACGACGCAGTCGCAGGGAAGCAAGGAATTGTGCTGAGGAAGAAGTTACGCTATTGGAGGAGAGGCTCGAACCAATGAATGATAGTTTGGAGGGAGACGGAGATTACTGAAACTACCATATTTAATTACTTTTGGCATGCAGAATTGTGGAAATCTATTTTCAGTTATGGCATTGATTTGGAATTTTGAAGAAATTAATTATGAGTTTTTGAAATTTGAAAATCCGTCAAGTATAGCCAAAGTTAGAACTTCTAGCAATGACGGAGGAACAAGCTATGGAAGGGATGGATACGCCCCTTAAGCAGTTGATAAAAGGCCTTGCACAGCAGAGAGGAAGTTCTCATGTCTCAGGGCTCTCATGGCTCAGTTGTCTGATTCTCACATTGTCAGACTTCGAGTTATTCAGTGAAGCAAGTCGTCATTAGCACGTGTGGTAGAGCCCACAGCATCGAACAAGCACTGAGCGTGCAGCAGTACAATTTTACGGTTACTAAAACTAGGCGAAGTTGGAGCGCACACATAAACGAGTCTACAAGATTATCTATCAAGAGTTAGCTACTGCATTTATGCTAATTCAATTGTGCATTACAATATTGAGGCGTGTACGAAATTTGAACATTTTCACGAGTATACTTTGGAAGATATTCGCGTTTTAAGACTGCAGACAAAAGTGATTTTCTCGACACCTGAGAAGCACTTTTATAATACCACATTCTACGCTACGGCTGACACATGTATTGCAACCGTGATACTGAAGATTACATTTGGTGATACACTGCTACATTCTACAATGGAACTATATAATCTGGCAGTACTTTCGACTATTATTATAACGGAAGTGGAGATGGAAGACTAAAACTTTAATGCAATTGGGACATATATCAATGGAATGAAATAGCAGCATGGAGCTTCGTTAATCGTCATTCTACAAAAGCGAGCATGTAGTGAACTTCCAACTACACTCATGCATCGTAATCCATCGCTGAATTACATCAAATGGCAGTGGAAATATCTTCATACTCCACAATGATGAACATTTCTGCGGAAATAATTGCAATAAACTTCATGGCGAATTTCTACCAGAACTTCAGGGAATTTTCAAGAGAGGCCAGGGTGGACCCGGCTCACACAGAAGAGTTTTGCCAGAAGGATGTCTATCGTCTACACGGAGCAGTGCAATTTCCGGAGGAGGAAGCTGTTCTATTCTCCGAGGGCGCAGGTTCCAGGTTCGAGGTCGGAGCACATCTTTACGGTGGTGAAATGGAACCAACAGCAGTCTTCTTTGGAAATTTTCCTCTAGAACTTCAATCAACAGATAAGGTAGTCGTGAACGTTTTTTGATTTATTTGAGCCATTTAGCGATATCTGAGCAACTATTTTCCCCATATTTTCTGTCCCATATATTTTGCCCCATATTCTTGCTTGATATTTCTGTACTCTGTACACTTTGCTGATTTATGCCTTTTTCTACGATTTATTGAGACATTATTATGTCATTGGCATATTTATATAATTTTGTATCAATTGAGACTGATATTATATATATTCTTTCAGTAATTTGCATATTTTTGTAGTCACGATTTGACTGTAAAGTTAACGATTCTCTATGGCAAATTTGAATTCAGACAGCGTGTCATTTTATTAAAGTAATTCTATTCAGTAAATTACTTTGACCAATTTTCTGTCATCCTCAAGAAAGAAGAATGATTAAAAGATTTTAGAGCGTTAAAATCTACTACTTTATCGACGATCTTGGAAATACTAGTCGTTTTATGAACATGATTGCAACATAGACATTTATCGTCAATTCTGAAATACCATTGCATTATAGACAATTTTATGAAATATGAACTTTGAGTACGATTTATTGAATACACTATAGTAATGAACATTTGATAGGAGTTTTTCTCAATTGTAGATTGGAACAATAATGTTTGCAGTCCACAGTCTAATTGTATTCTATTCGACTATTTATGCAGTTTAGATGAACTTTGATTGAAGATAGTATTTTTATACTGCGATACTTTGATGATATTAATCTCGATTTTGATAGACCAGGGAGGCGTGTCTAATCGTATTTCCTATTAAATTTATTTGTGACTGGCAAATTTTTACTTCATATCGCTTCATGAATGAAACCCACGAAGGTTAAATATAATAACAGTTTTCGATACAATTGATGAATATAAGAATTTTTAAAGAGGAACTATGGATGTATAATCGTTAGTTCAGTGGACGTGTAAAAGTCGCTGATGAATAATGCCCTTTAATATGTGAAGGAGGTTCCCACAGTAATATTGATGATGATGAATTTATAAATGGAGGTTTTTTTTGTGTGTATTGTGGAAGATTTTGATGCCATATATAATGAGATATATGATGAATTATGGGCCAATTTTGGTGCAATTTTGTGCGTTTTGAGCGAGGTATTTTTCCGCTGAGTGTATTGTTCAGGTTCTTTGAAAATGATTCATGTGAATTTACTGTTAAAATTAACAAGAGTGTTTAAATAATTTGAGATAACGATTTTGAATGGAGGTTACCGTCACAAATAATAATAATTATTAAATCTTATTAAACCTGAATCTAAAATTTAAATATAACTAACCTTTATTGGTCGATTATATCACCACGATTTAAGTAATTATCAACCGGATAAACGTGTGGTTTAATGTATTTCTAATATAAATAATATAAATAATGTAAATAACTATGTAAAAATCTTTAATAATAATTTGAGACGAACGGGATTAATAGAGGCATGTATAAATTTTTCAATTGTCGTTTGACAATGTTATAAACAATTTAAAATGTTATAAATAATTAATGAACATTTTGTTATAAACATTAAGCGTTTTCGTTATTATACTCTAAACAACGCTAGTTCAACAATTGGAATATACAATTAAACAAGATTTGGGATTATTAGAGTAATCCATTGATATTTGAACGGAGCATTTAAAAGATTTGCGTGATAATATTTGAGTTGAGATGTGAACATTTAAAGTGTTTTGAAAAGGAGCTAGGCTCTGAGGTAACGAGCATATGCTAACATTGGTTGAACAGGTGTGTCCATTTGACGAAGCAAGCATGCGACACGGTGCAGGGTGTATCGCAGGTGGCCAGATAACTGAATGCTAGAGGCCAAGGTCATCTACATAGCAGCCTTGCGGTTATAAATAAAATGTGAAGTTCATGAAAAAGGAAACAAATGCTATATGTCTCGTCCCAGCTCCCTTATCCATTCCAAAGTGCTTTGTTTTTATTACTACGTTCTTTTGAGCTAGAGAAAGCTGAAATTTTGTATGTGAAGTCTACAAGTCCTACAGGAGGACATGATTGCATTGACAATGGCTTCTGATTGCCACGTATATTTTGTTGTTAAATTTTGTTAAATTATTTTCTTTATGTGAAATAAATTATTGTGCAGTTTAAATTTTCTTGTTTCCGACTTGGTTCATTTTAAATATCGTGGTGGAGGTTATTGTGAGGGCATACTATTAAGTGATCCAGTTGAAAACCCAGACCCGAGATTAAATTGAATAGGTAAGTAAAAGGTAAGTATGAACCCCCGTATATTTTGGTGTGTTCCACAATAATTTCATGTTGTGGTGTTTGAAGCCATATTTTCAGTGTTGCCTTAGTAAACAAGAGTTTAGTGCTTTTCAGTCGGTCAACACGAATGTACCCAAAAGAGATGGGTTATGCCCTAATCCTGAAATAAATTACATGAGATTAATAAAACACTAGGATGACCAGTTTCGATCGTCAAGCGATCATCATCAGATCCAATACACTTAGGCTATAAAATCTATGTTTGAAATACAGGTGAAAATATTTACAATATGTGCAATTATTTAGTTGCAGTATTGGTACTGCAACTGTCAGTGTATGCTAAATGCAGTATATATGTTAGGTGAAATGCTAAATGGTGATGGCTATCCGGAGATTGTACTTTAGAGAGATTATATGGTTGTAAACTATGGTTAAACTATAAAATTTTAGGCTAACTACTTATCTGATTGTCTTCCGTACTACAGCTATTCGCAGTTTCCGTGCTCACTTGAACTCGCTGTGCGGTCGACTGCGGTGGTTATCTTAACGACTGGTTTATCCCTGCCTTCCCCCCCTGTCCCTACGTGCTGTGGGGAGTGATCGCGATGTGTTTATGTGAGGTGTTGCCAACCTAGATAAGATGTATGTTATTGAATGAGGTGGATCTACAACTATTAAAGACCGTGGATTAGTCCTCGCCACGCGTGGAGCATAACCCATTCGAACTAAGCGTTGACGGTCTTATGAGGACGTCCCGGCACCTTTAATACTGCCTCTAATATGGGCCTTGGTTTATTGCAGAAGAAAAGTACATCGTACACCTGATCCAGATAACATTTACCTATTAAAAAACCCCTAATTTCCCCCTTTTTTATCTAGCTTGGCTGTGTCGCTAAATTGTGTTTTGTTTCCGACAGGGTGTGTTTTTTAGTAGCGTGAAGAGGGGTGAGCTCTCCATGAACGTGTGTTCATTTAGATTGTTGGGATTGTTTCGTTTGGCTAGGTGTATCTCGATTGCTTCCTTTATGTCAAGAGCTCTGCCTTTCGATTCGTGATGGATTATTTTAAGGTCCGACTCTATGTTGGTAAAGCTATGCCCTGCGTCATACATATGTTCGCACACGGCTGAATGTGTTCCGTATCTTATCGCATTTCTATGTTCATTATAACGTGTGTCTACTCGCCTTCCACTCTGCCCGATGTAATTAGCTTGACAATCGGTGTCTTGGCACGTTATAGAATATACCCCTGACCTTGAATACGGGTCACGTTTATTTAGATTACTATTTAGGAGGTGCCTAGCGGTTGTGTTTTTCGTCGTGAAAGCTATCTTTATGCCTTGCTTTTTGAATAGGTTAGTGATTTTATATGTATTCGCATTCACATAGTTGAAACGCGCAAATTTCTTCTCATTACTGTCCGGTTTGGGAATCGTTTTATCTTTATTTTTATGTTTGGCTATAATTTGATTTATTTTGCTTGGCGAGAAGTTGTTTTCCTTTGCTATTTGCATAATAGTTCTTATTTCCTTATTATAGTTGTCTTTTGACATGGGTATGTTTAAAGCCCTGTGCACCATTGAATTGAAACCCGCTAGTTTGTGCGTACCGGGGTGATTAGACTGATTGTCGATTGCATGCGAGGTTTGTGTTGCTTTCCGGAATATGGAATATGAAAGGTCGTTGTCTTTACGTTCAATAGTTATATCGAGATAATTTATTTTCCGGTAACCTTTTCTCAAGGTGAAATGAATATGTTAGACAAAGGTTTGAAATACAACTGCACAGACGCACACACGAACCACAATATAAAACAGTTAATCACAGATATTGAGATAGCCAGTAACAAGCTCCCAGCAGAAGACAGGGAATTAACCAAAAATCTCGCCACCAACGAAGCCAAAAAATCCTCAAACGAGAGGGCGATAGCAATAACATTCAAAACAACAAACAAATCAAAGAAATAAAGTCGTTGAAACAAAAAATAAAAGAACATGACTTAATCATCACAAAAGCAGATAAGGGAAACACTACAGTAATTTTGAACAAAACAGAATACATTGAAAAAACAGTCGAATTCCTAAACAACAACGAAATCAAGGAATTAACAAAAGACCCCACCAACAAATTCCAAAAACAAATAAAAAGTGCGCTAAAAGAAACAGAATACATACTGACCAAAGCTGAAAAATCAAATCTAATAAACATGAACCCGAAAATACCGTCATTGAGGGGACAACCATAAATACACAAAAAGGAATGCCCAATGAGACCAATAGTCAATTGTAGGAATGCTCCTAATTACAAAATCAGCAAAGAGTTACTAAAAATCTTAAAATGCCGTCTTTCCAACGACAAAAACAACTCTGTAAAGAACACAACAGAACTAGTAACAGCATTGAACACCCTACAAATGAAACCTAGCTTCAGGCTAGTATCCTTCGACGTAACTAACATGTACACCAATATTCCGATTATTGAAGCAATCAACACTATCGAAAACAACTTAAAATCCAACAATTCGGTAAAAGAAATTGAAGAGATTGTGAGATTACTGAGGGTCGTTCTCACCCAAAACGTGTTTCAATTCGACAATAAAATATACACACAGAGAGAAGGCCTAGCAATGGGATCGCCACTAAGTGGGTTAATCGCTGACATCTTCATCAATGCACTAGAAAATGCGTTCTTAGAAAAGACTTCAACAAAGGGAATAGTAATATGGAAAAGATACGTAGATGATGTAATTTGCATCTACGATACTGAACTAACAAGCGAAGAAACAATTCTCCAATCCATTAATAGCCTTCACCATTCTATCAAATTCACTAAGGAATCCGAAATAGACCGGAAAATAAATTATCTCGATATAACTATTGAACGTAAAGACAACGACCTTTCATATTCCATATTCCGGAAAGCAACACAAACCTCGCATGCAATCGACAATCAGTCTAATCACCCCAGTACGCACAAACTAGCGGGTTTCAATTCAATGGTGCACAGGGCTTTAAACATACCCATGTCAAAAGACAACTATAATAAGGAAATAAGAACTATTATGCAAATAGCAAAGGAAAACAACTTCTCGCCAAGCAAAATAAATCAAATTATAGCCAAACATAAAAATAAAGATAAAACGATTCCCAAACCGGACAGTAATGAGAAAAAATTTGCGCGTTTCAACTATGTGAATGCGAATACATATAAAATCACTAACCTATTCAAAAAGCAAGGCATAATGATAGCTTTCACGACGAAAAACACAACCGCTAGGCACCTCCTAAATAGTAATCTAAATAAACGTGACCCGTATTCAAGGTCAGGGGTATATTCTATAACGTGCCAAGACACCGATTGTCAAGCTAATTACATCGGGCAGAGTGGAAGGCGAGTAGACACACGTTATAATGAACATAGAAATGCGATAAGATACGGAACACATTCAGCCGTGTGCGAACATATGTATGACGCAGGGCATAGCTTTACCAACATAGAGTCGGACCTTAAAATAATCCATCACGAATCGAAAGGCAGAGCTCTTGACATAAAGGAAGCAATCGAGATACACCTAGCCAAACGAAACAATCCCAACAATCTAAATGAACACACGTTCATGGAGAGCTCACCCCTCTTCACGCTACTAAAAAACACACCCTGTCGGAAACAAAACACAATTTAGCGACACAGCCAAGCTAGATAAAAAAAAGGGGGGAAATTAGGGGGTTTTTAATAGGTAAATGTTATCTGGATCAGGTGTACGATGTACTTTTCTTCTGCAATAAACCAAGGCCCATATTAGAGGCAGTATTAAAGGTGCCGGGACGTCCTCATAAGACCGTCAACGCTTAGTTCGAATGGGTTATGCTCCACGCGTGGCGAGGACTAATCCACGGTCTTTAATAGTTGTAGATCCACCTCATTCAATAACATACATCTTATCTAGGTTGGCAACACCTCACATAAACACATCGCGATCACTCCCCACAGCACGTAGGGACAGGGGGGAAGGCAGGGAAAAACCAGTCGTTAAGATAACCACCGCAGTCGACCGCACAGCGAGTTCAAGTGAGCACGGAAACTGCGAATAGCTGTAGTACGGAAGACAATCAGATAAGTAGTTAGCCTAAAATTTTATAGTTTAACCATAGTTTACAACCATATAATCTCTCTAAAGTACAATCTCCGGATAGCCATCACCATTTAGCATTTCACCTAACATATATACTGCATTTAGCATACACTGACAGTTGCAGTACCAATACTGCAACTAAATAATTGCACATATTGTAAATATTTTCACCTGTATTTCAAACATAGATTTTATAGCCTAAGTGTATTGGATCTGATGATGATCGCTTGACGATCGAAACTGGTCATCCTAGTGTTTTATTAATCTCATGTAATTTATTTCAGGATTAGGGCATAACCCATCTCTTTTGGGTACATTCGTGTTGACCGACTGAAAAGCACTAAACTCTTGTAATAATTTCATGTTAGCTACTGTGCTCTAATCTCGGTAGTATCTGTCAGGGCCATTTTCATTGATGTAGCTGTGCCGGTGCGATTGATTATTGGCAATCCGATTGAGGGGGCGGATATCTGACAGCCTACTATCCGGATTATCGGGGACAGTAGGATTGGCACCGCAATTTCGTGGGGCTCGACAAAACTGGATTACCAGGTTGAACGCCAGTTGGATTGGTGCAATCAACGTGTGGAGTGCTCGAATAACATTGGATTACCAAGATATCGATGTCTATGGGATTGTGAAGACTCAAATAAAGAGGTTGATTCTTTGTTAGATGTCTTGGCCAATTGTAGGATTTGAGAGTGTGATTATATAGGGATTAAATATTGTGTTGTATTAGGAAAATTACACTCAGAAAAGATCAGATCTTATACAACCTGAGAGAGGTTAAATAGGCTGGAAACTTAAAAAAAATCGCCTATGATCTGGAGTCTTAGTTTATTTGACCGGCTTATGACATGTTTAGTCATATTAAAGATAAAATTAAACTATTTGGATTGTAAATGTAAATTATTTGTGTTAGGATATTTAAAATGAACCAGGGAAATTTGAACATGTGCTTGAGTTTATTTCAACATGGGGTGTCTACGAAAGTTAATTATAAGGTAATTATAAGTTAGATTTAAGACAGAAAATTGCTCAAACATATATATGGTGAAAGATGTTGCTCAGATGTTGTTATCTTGCTCTGTTTGATGTATGTCCCTGACGCAGTCTATTATTGAAATATTATTGAGATGGCAGATGAGAGTATAAGAAAGATGTTGGAGGAGATGGAAGCTAGGAATACTAGTCGAATGGAGGAGATGGAAGCTAGGAATACTTGTCGAATGGAGGAGAATATGAAAGTTCTTCAGACCAGTTCGGCAAACTTGGAAAATAATGTGTCGCGTTTACAGACCAGTACCCAGGGAATCCAGAATGCCGTGACTGACATTCACAAGGATGTCTCAGATGTTAAAGTAGATTTATCCAATGTCCACAAGGATGTCTCAGATGTTAAAATAGATTTATCCAATGTGCATAAAGATGTCTCAGATGTTAAGATTGATGTTTCCAATGTACAGGGAAAAGTTGATTCAGTCCAGAAAGACCTTACTATGTTGAATCTTGATGTTGCCAATGTCCGGGGTGATATTTCATGTGCTAGAGCAGAAGTAATCGTTGTTAGGAATGATGTTGCTACTGTACAAGACAAGGTAGAAGAAGTTCAAAGAGAGGTTAGAAATGTTCGAACCGATGTGTCAAACGTTCAAGTAGACATAAATAATATTCATTCTGATGTTAATGATATGCAAAGCGATATCAATAAGATGCAAATAGAAGTTAATACAGTTTTTGTAGACATTGCCAAAGTTCAAACTGATGTTAAGAAGGTTAGAGAAGAAATTGAAACTTCAAAAACGCTTTGTACTCGTAACATTAGTGCTTTAACAACTAGATTGGTTGACGAATCTGTTAGGACAACAGCTTCTCTAGCTGGATTAAAATATGATGTAGAGGTCATGAGGACCCAAGTCTTAGATCATAATCGTTTACTTAAGGAAGACATTGAAGTAGATATTGCGGAAATGTTAACTGCAAATGTAACGGTTTGGAAAGATGAATGGAACAGGTCAAGTGGGGAACATGTCAATCAGATTCAGGAGCGAATTGAACGAAAACTTGCCGGTACACAAGTAGATATAAATAATGAAGTAGTTCAAATTAGAAAGGATTTGAGTATAAGGATGGATTCGCTATCCGAAAAGCAGGTAGAGGATAGAACTCAAATAGGTCAGGACGTGCAAGCATTAAAAACCGCGTTAGAGGAACAAATTCATAAGGTTGTCTCTGATGTCAATGAAACTACGAGCAAACTTCAGAATTTGAAACTAGGAGAAGCTAGCATGATGGAAACGTATAAAGAAGAGTTGATTAGGAAAGTCATCACGGAAATCACAGATAAGGATCCAGAAGGGTTGACTTGTGAAGATAATAGGAATTACGTGAGAAGATGTAACCTCGCTACTGAAGAGAGAGATATTAGTCCTGAGGAACGTATATTCAGATTCCGGGAAGAAGAAGAGGATAGGAATATTGAACCTGAATGGAAATATCGTGATAGTGGGAAGAATTACATGGATTCATATCCAAGAAATGTGACAGTCATCCGAAACTTTGAGGACAAGCCTCAGAAATTTAGTAATACAGATAGTCTAACACCGATAGAGTATATCAGGAACCTGAAAGACTATTTTATTGAAGCCCATATTCCTAGAGAAAGAGAGATGAGAATCGTAGAAAGATTTCTAGCTGGAGGACCCCTTGAATGGTTCAGAGCATTTCGGTACACTTTTAGTAATTTCGGTGAATTTGCAGAGGCACTGATAAAACGATTCTGGTCAATAGAAGCACAAAATTCATTAAGAGCTGAGGTATACTCGAGGAAGTATTCGGGTACTCTTCCAATACGGTACGCTGATTTCTTCACGAGCCAGTTATCGCGCTTGAGATTCTTACAACCCCCATTGTCGACAGAGCAGTTAATAGATGCTATTTCTCGTATGCTACCTGTGGAGGTAAGAAGACTTATTATATCGTCAAATATCAGGGATTTGACCAGTATGGACGAACTATTGAGAAGGCTTGACTACACGAGTCCGATGCCAAATTTGGTTCAAAAAGGTCAGAGGCACGAATTCAAAGACATTAATACAGTCTACATGGATCAAGTTCAGCAAACTGATACGCCTGCTGAAGAGAAAACTGAAAATGTAGGTCCTCACAGGAACAATTATTTTCGCAACAACGGATCACAAGGTTACCGTCCATATCAGCAAAGACGAGGCTGGAATAACAATAGAGGGAACTATAATAACGGAAGAGGTAGATATTATAATAACAATGGGTACAATAGGAACTACAACAGAAATAACCAGTACCAGAATCGGAATCAGAATTCTCAAGGTCAGGTTATGACACCGGACAAGTATCAAGAGAGAGAGAGAGAAAGAAAGTCAGCAGTATTTGAAGGAATTACGAGAGAAGGAAGCTGAAAACCAGAAGAAAAGACAGGATGTAGTGATCGATCCTGGTCCTTCTACAAGCCAGCAGAATTTGGAAAACAGGAATACAGGACAAAAGAGAAAGTAGAGAGGAGAGAATGCATTAGCCACACACAACCCAGAGAAGAAGAGACTTATGATTAAGGACAATAGAGGAAATATCATACAAGAGTAGAATTATAATTCAATTTCGTGTTCAAGTGAATTCAGATATTTATATCAGAGTTAAAAACAATTTGCAACTGTTTTTAAAACGTGGTGAAGGGAGAATGCCCCCGTAAATTGAATTATACTGAGACCACGGTGGCTGTATTGGCATATGTGAATAAAGTTATGGCCGTCATAGTTGTGACGTGTATATTTATGACGTAGGCACGGATGACGCAGACTTCATGCAAGTAGGCTGGTTGAGCTGAGATTCTTGGTGACGTCATGATTTTGTTCGAGAAGGATCTGAGATTTACGACGCAGTCGCAGGGAAGCAAGGAATTGTGCTGAGGAAGAAGTTACGCTATTGGAGGAGAGGCTCGAACCAATGAATGATAGTTTGGAGGGAGACGGAGATTACTGAAACTACCATATTTAATTACTTTTGGCATGCAGAATTGTGGAAATCTATTTTCAGTTATGGCATTGATTTGGAATTTTGAAGAAATTAATTATGAGTTTTTGAAATTTGAAAATCCGTCAAGTATAGCCAAAGTTAGAACTTCTAGCAATGACGGAGGAACAAGCTATGGAAGGGATGGATACGCCCCTTAAGCAGTTGATAAAAGGCCTTGCTCAGCAGAGAGGAAGTTCTCATGTCTCAGGGCTCTCAAGGCTCAGTTTTCTGATTCTCACATTGTCAGACTTCGAGTTATTCAGTGAAGCAAGTCGTCATTAGCACGTGTGGTAGAGCCCACAGCATCGAACAAGCACTGAGCGTGCAGCAGTACAATTTTACGGTTACTAAAACTAGGCGAAGTTGGAGCGCACACATAAACGAGTCTACAAGATTATCTATCAAGAGTTAGCTACTGCATTTATGCTAATTCAATTGTGCATTACAATATTGAGGCGTGTACGAAATTTGAACATTTTCACGAGTATACTTTGGAAGATATTCGCGTTTTAAGACTGCAGACAAAAGTGATTTTCTCGACACCTGAGAAGCACTTTTATAATACCACATTCTACGCTACGGCTGACACATGTATTGCAACCGTGATACTGAAGATTACATTTGGTGATACACTGCTACATTCTACAATGGAACTATATAATCTGGCAGTACTTTCGACTATTATTATAACGGAAGTGGAGATGGAAGACTAAAACTTTAATGCAATTGGGACATATATCAATGGAATGAAATAGCAGCATGGAGCTTCGTTAATCGTCATTCTACAAAAGCGAGCATGTAGTGAACTTCCAACTACACTCATGCATCGTAATCCATCGCTGAATTACATCAAATGGCAGTGGAAATATCTTCATACTCCACAATTATGAACATTTCTGCGGAAATAATTGCAATAAACTTCATGGCGAATTTCTACCAGAACTTCAGGGAATTTTCAAGAGAGGCCAGGGTGGACCCGGCTCACACAGAAGAGTTTTGCCAGAAGGATGTCTATCGTCTACACGGAGCAGTGCAATTTCCGGAGGAGGAAGCTGTTCTATTCTCCGAGGGCGCAGGTTCCAGGTTTGAGGTCGGAGCACATCTTTACGGTGGTGAAATGGAACCAACAGCAGTCTTCTTTGGAAATTTTCCTCTAGAACTTCAATCAACAGATAAGGTAGTCGTGAACGTTTTTTGATTTATTTGAGCCATTTAGCGATATCTGAGCAACTATTTTTCCCATATTTTCTGTCCCATATATTTTGCCCCATATTCTTGCTTGATATTTCTGTACTCTGTACACTTTGCTGATTTATGCCTTTTTCTACGATTTATTGAGACATTATTATGTCATTGGCATATTTATATAATTTTGTATCAGTTGAGACTGATATTATATATATTCTTTCAGTAATTTGCATATTTTTGTAGTCACGATTTGACTGTAAAGTTAACGATTCTCTATGGCAAATTTGAATTCAGACAGCGTGTCATTTTATTAAAGTAATTTTATTCAGTAAATTACTTTGACCAATTTTCTGTCATCCTCAAGAAAGAAGAATGATTAAAAGATTTTAGAGCGTTAAAATCTACTACTTTATCGACGATCTTGGAAATACTAGTCGTTTTATGAACATGATTGCAACATAGACATTTATCGTCAATTCTGAAATACCATTGCATTATAGACAATTTTATAAAATATGAACTTTGAGTACGATTTATTGAATACACTATAGTAATGAACATTTGATATATCAATGGAATGAAATAGCAGCATGGAGCTTCGTTAATCGTCATTCTACAAAAGCGAGCATGTAGTGAACTTCCAACTACACTCATGCATCGTAATCCATCGCTGAATTACATCAAATGGCAGTGGAAATATCTTCATACTCCACAATGATGAACATTTCTGCGGAAATAATTGCAATAAACTTCATGGCGAATTTCTACCAGAACTTCAGGGAATTTTCAAGAGAGGCCAGGGTGGACCCGGCTCACACAGAAGAGTTTTGCCAGAAGGATGTCTATCGTCTACACGGAGCAGTGCAATTTCCGGAGGAGGAAGCTGTTCTATTCTCCGAGGGCGCAGGTTCCAGGTTTGAGGTCGGAGCACATCTTTACGGTGGTGAAATGGAACCAACAGCAGTCTTCTTTGGAAATTTTCCTCTAGAACTTCAATCAACAGATAAGGTAGTCGTGAACGTTTTTTGATTTATTTGAGCCATTTAGCGATATCTGAGCAACTATTTTTCCCATATTTTCTGTCCCATATATTTTGCCCCATATTCTTGCTTGATATTTCTGTACTCTGTACACTTTGCTGATTTATGCCTTTTTCTACGATTTATTGAGACATTATTATGTCATTGGCATATTTATATAATTTTGTATCAGTTGAGACTGATATTATATATATTCTTTCAGTAATTTGCATATTTTTGTAGTCACGATTTCACTGTAAAGTTAACGATTCTCTATGGCAAATTTGAATTCAGACAGCGTGTCATTTTATTAAAGTAATTCTATTCAGTAAATTACTTTGACCAATTTTCTGTCATCCTCAAGAAAGAAGAATGATTAAAAGATTTTAGAGCGTTAAAATCTACTACTTTATCGACGATCTTGGAAATACTAGTCGTTTTATGAACATGATTGCAACATAGACATTTATCGTCAATTCTGAAATACCATTGCATTATAGACAATTTTATGAAATATGAACTTTGAGTACGATTTATTGAATACACTATAGTAATGAACATTTGATAGGAGTTTTTCTCAATTGTAGATTGGAACAATAATGTTTGCAGTCCACAGTCTAATTGTATTCTATTCGACTATTTATGCAGTTTAGATGAACTTTGATTGAAGATAGTATTTTTATACTGCGATACTTTGATGATATTAATCTCGATTTTGATAGACCAGGGAGGCGTGTCTAATCGTATTTCCTATTAAATTTATTTGTGACTGGCAAATTTTTACTTCATATCGCTTCATGAATGAAACCCACGAAGGTTAAATATAATAACAGTTTTCGATACAATTGATGAATATAAGAATTTTTAAAGAGGAACTATGGATGTATAATCGTTAGTTCAGTGGACGTGTAAAAGTCGCTGATGAATAATGCCCTTTAATATGTGAAGGAGGTTCCCACAGTAATATTGATGATGATGAATTTATAAATGGAGGTTTTTTTTGTGTGTATTGTGGAAGATTTTGATGCCATATATAATGAGATATATGATGAATTATGGGCCAATTTTGGTGCAATTTTGTGCGTTTTGAGCGAGGTATTTTTCCGCTGAGTGTATTGTTCAGGTTCTTTGAAAATGATTCATGTGAATTTACTGTTAAAATTAACAAGAGTGTTTAAATAATTTGAGATAACGATTTTGAATGGAGGTTACCGTCACAAATAATAATAATTATTAAATCTTATTAAACCTGAATCTAAAATTTAAATATAACTAACCTTTATTGGTCGATTATATCACCACGATTTAAGTAATTATCAACCGGATAAACGTGTGGTTTAATGTATTTCTAATATAAATAATATAAATAATGTAAATAACTATGTAAAAATCTTTAATAATAATTTGAGACGAACGGGATTAATAGAGGCATGTATACATTTTTCAATTGTCGTTTGACAATGTTATAAACAATTTAAAATGTTATAAATAATTAATGAACATTTTGTTATAAACATTAAGCGTTTTCGTTATTATACTCTAAACAACGCTAGTTCAACAATTGGAATATACAATTAAACAAGATTTGGGATTATTAGAGTAATCCATTGATATTTGAACGGAGCATTTAAAAGATTTGCGTGATAATATTTGAGTTGAGATGTGAACATTTAAAGTGTTTTGAAAAGGAGCTAGGCTCTGAGGTAACGAGCATATGCTAACATTGGTTGAACAGGTGTGTCCATTTGACGAAGCAAGCATGCGACACGGTGCAGGGTGTATCGCAGGTGGCCAGATAACTGAATGCTAGAGGCCAAGGTCATCTACATAGCAGCCTTGCGGTTATAAATAAAATGTGAAGTTCATGAAAAAGGAAACAAATGCTATATGTCTCGTCCCAGCTCCCTTATCCATTCCAAAGTGCTTTGTTTTTATTACTACGTTCTTTTGAGCTAGAGAAAGCTGAAATTTTGTATGTGAAGTCTACAAGTCCTACAGGAGGACATGATTGCATTGACAAAGGCTTCTGATTGCCACGTATATTTTGTTGTTAAATTTTGTTAAATTATTTTCTTTATGTGAAATAAATTATTGTGCAGTTTAAATTTTCTTGTTTCCGACTTGGTTCGTTTTAAATATCGTGGTGGAGGTTATTGTGAGGGCATACTATTAAGTGATCCAGTTGAAAACCCAGACCCGAGATTAAATTGAATAGGTAAGTAAAAGGTAAGTATGAACCCCCGTATATTTTGGTGTGTTCCACAATAATTTCATGTTAACTACTGTGCTCTAATCTCGGTAGTATCTGTCAGGGCCATTTTCATTGATGTAGCTGTGCCGGTGCGATTGATTATTGGCAATCCGATTGAGGGGGCGGATATCTGACAGCCTACTATCCGGATTATCGGGGACAGTACGGACAGGTTTATGCCATGGACACGTCCCCCGAGTTCGCAGTTCTTTTCAACGACTACTTCGACCTGTAAAAAAATGTTCAATACACTGTCGGATGGGTCAATGGGTTAGATAAGTAAGGGTATTTATTGAGCCAAAGTCCTTTGTCAGTGAAAGTTGCAGCAGTTGTGTCTGACGGCCTTTCACTTTGAAGGGTTGTTGCACACTTCACACAGCTGATTCCTTTTTTTAGTTGCTTGACAATGCACCTGCTAGATAGTAAACCAAGCGTTGTTTCGGAATGTTGTCTTCATAAGGAAGGGAAGATCATTCTCCCAGTCCGTTATCACCACTTTGTTTCTAATTTTGTCGTCCGCAGACAACTTAATAGATTTGTGTTGTTCCTCGGTTTGCTTCACACATAATCGCATTTGAGTAGAGTGCGTTTGTTGGTATTCTGGAGTTGAGCGTATCTGCTAGATTGTTCATGTTTCTCGTGAATAATTCTGTATTCTAACTGCCGCTAAAAATGTCGGGGTAAGTCTGCAGGAAGACCTTAATGGCATTCACGGTCGCATTGATGAATAATTGGAAAAAGAGTCTCACGTTCGTTCTTTGGAAAGACTTAAGGTTTATCTGTGTGGAAGTCAATTTTGGACAAGCTTTAAGGCCTGTGAATTCGGGTAACGTGTCCATGGCATAAACCTGTCCGTAGTAATTAAAATCTATTACTTGCTTTTTGTACAGCAACTTACTTTTATCGTGGAAATCGCTTCTTGATAGAATATATTTCTTAGCACCAAGAAATACGGACTAAATACGGCAGCATTTCTGTGTTTCAAACTTGCGAGCGCTTATTAGAAAGTGACTCCAGCCAGCAACAGTCAACCGCTGCGCAGTCTGTGGGCGGGTGCAGCAACTACCCATACTAAAGATAGGGCAGATTCGGGAGTCGGTACACTTTCTCTTCTACACGCTATGCTATAACTATTATAAACGACAACCTACATAACATTACAGCTGATTCACTAACAGCAATAAATTTTATCCTACAACTTTTCTGAGTGGTGATTTTTCACTTTATTTAAGCAGTGAATTGTGTTTCCAAATAACAATTAGGCCTATCCCACACTGAATATTTCTGCCAAAATATTTTATTTTTTGCACTTTCAGAAAAAAATTATCATGTAGGCCTACCAGTAGCCTAGGCCTACACCCTGCAACAAAGTTACAGTACCGTATTGGCAACTCAAACTAACACTTGGGGCGCTGCGGTCGTCTGGATAAGTAGGGTAAAAATACTCAATAACACGCGTTTGATATGGAACACTTTTTATTTTTCGGTTATAATCAGTAAATGTGGTCTCTACAATAATGACAGTGTTATTTTCAATTGTATATATGTATAACTGTGCGATACACGTCATCTAATTTGTGTGTTCCACTGTATTTTATGTGTCAATTGCATATTATCAAGCATTGGTTGTCTGCTGGTATTTGTTTTTGTGCAGTTCCAGTCATGGCGCTGTTACGTTTAAAAGCTATATTTGAGTTTGCTCACTGTACCATAAACTCTATAAATTATTTGCTGCTTGGTAGGGCAAAGGGATGAGTTTAACTTGTATTAAAACTCGGGGGAGACAGGAATTGCTTGATTTGCATGGTAAGTTTTTACCCTGCGAAGTCAAATTAGGCCTATATGACTCGTAGTGGAATGGCTCTAATATCGCAGAGCGAGGTGATGACGGTTGGTAGGGTTATTGGAAATGAACTAGGGAGCGGGGAAGGATACCTGACTGATGAAGCTTGGCTGTCCTTGGCTGGTGTAGGCCTAGGCAAGGATCATGTAAGTATAAGGGCCTAGGCTCGGCTGTCTTGGTACGGCTTGGCTCGGCGAGACTGTGCTTGGCTGTCTAGGTGCGGCTTGGCTCTGCGTAAGTGAACAACCCGTCCTGTCGTCAGTGAGTGCAGTGGTGAGTGGTCCAACCTGCTCTTGTTGCCCGTATTTATTTGGTATCGTCACCTTTCGGCTATTGCTATTTGTATCTTCTGGAAAGTGATGAAAACGTATATCCGCAGCCCTCTTATTCATCGACTTACAGCCGTAAACTGAGCAATATACTTTGCTTTTACTCATTTTGCACTCTTATCAACGAGTAAAACTTATTACTTATGTATAAACACGAAGAATTTACCACGATCTGCTTACCAATACAAGAAACCATATACAAACAGTCACCACGTGACAAATGTACCCTACTTGGTAAGTTTCTCATTTTTACCGCTAGATGTCATATCAGATAGCTGGAGTTGCCAATAGTGACATTATTCAAGCCAAAGAATACTGCTCATTTCTGACGTGATGGAGTGGCAAGTTCTGTTGTCATTGTCAGGGAAGTTTCGGTGAAAAAGTCAGTGGTGTCAAGAAATGAGTTGATGAGGATAGTGGCGAACCAGGCTATCATGGCATTATGTCAAGATTGTTAGAAAATGTTTTAATCGTTTCAGCATGAAGTATTAGTGAAAAAGTCAGTGGTGCTATAAAGTTATCAATAAAAGTGGAAATATAATAACCTAGGTGTGTACTTAGTCAGTTTCTTGTGCATAACTTATCTGGACAATTTTTCAAACATTGGACAGTAAAATTAGGCTAGTTCAATGAAGTTATGGAATGCTACAATATTGTACATTTAAGTTATTATGAGTTATAATAAAACTATAATTCGATTCAAAATATTGAGGCTTAACACTGCACTGTTTGTACCAAACATATTTAATAGATATCAGGAAGTACTGGTATATTATTGGGAACTAGGCTACTCCCCTGCGATTCAACTTACATGCTCCTGCAGAAGTGTGGATGTGTTTTTCTCCCCTCACAATAGGCCTTTTTTTGTTATTGAGCAACTGAGTTTAATTGTAGTTGTAACAGGTCATTTTATCACAGATTGTGGTGAATTATGTAATACGGTACCAAATGGCAGGTAGGTGGTGTTGGTGGTTATTGAAGCCATTAGCTCCTAACAGGAATGTAGGCTGATTTTATTTAGTTCTGTTGCTCAAGTAATGAATTTGAATCATGAAGTGGTGGGTAGCATAAATATTTTCTAGATAATGTTTTTGTTAGTATAGGCCTACCTCATTAAATTCATTTCTTAACTCAAACCTAAGGTATAATTTGATTTGTTTTCAAACTGCTGAAGAGAATGAATATTTCTCGTACTTTTTAATCTCGCTCGCATGTAAATACCGATTGTCTTTTGTCAAATGTATATTCTTCGGCTTTATGTTTTTTGCCTTTTGTCTGTACCCTGTATCATGTGTTCTTGTTCAATACAATCTAAGTCAACATGTGTTCGAGTATTTTAATCCGTTTATTCCGTGTTTAACTGATACAATAGAAACCCATGCATAACTCAAGTAGTTTCAATAGGTTATGGGCCCAGTCATAACGGTGTTCTGTGATCATTTTCTTCAGTGAACTTTTAAGTGAGAAGGAAAAATGGGTGAACATGCTTCGAGTCCTTGTGCTTATGGGTTTCCGAAATTGAGTGGTCGGGAGGATTATTCGAACTGGTCTTTTGGGATGTCAAATTATCTCAAAAAGCATGGATTGTGGGCCAGTGTCCGAGGCACAGATGTGTCGGAGACACATGATCGGCGTGACGAGGGAGCGCTGGCGGATATATGTCTCATGGTGGCTGTTCACAATTATCCCCATGTTCGAGACTGTGCAAAAGCTAAGGATGCCTGGCATGCCCTTGAAAAGGCTTTTGAAGATAAAGGAAAGTGGAGGTATATCACGCTGATGCGAAATCTGTGGTCGCTCAAGTTATCAGATTTCGATTCCATGGACAAGTATATTGGTGAGGTTATGTCAGTTACACAGAAGACAGCAGCTGTTGATGAGCCTGTCGCTGATAAGTTTGTTGCTGCTATGATACTTCGAGGTCTTCCTGATGAATACGATAACTTAGTTATGACCGTAACCTCAACATCAAGTCTATCTTGTTGGACGAAAGCTTTCGCCGAAGTCAAGGTGAGAAGTCAGCTGATGGGGCAGCCCTGTACAGCAACACCAAGAAGGAAGTCAGGTATGTCAAGAAACCAAAGAGCTCTAGTGAAAAAGCAGTTGGCAAGAGTCGTTGGAAGTGTTGGATTTGTGGTGGAAAGGGTCACGGAAGAGATACTTGTCCACAGAAGACAAAAGTTCAAAGTGCACCGAAGTGTCCAAAATCCAATAAAAGTCTGTTTTGTGCTTTAACTGCTCGAGTTCCAAACAATTGTTTCGTCATTGATTCTGGCTGTAGTGCTCACATGTCTCCTAATGTTAAACTTATCTCAAATTATAAATGCAATACCGGTAATGATCCTGATATAAACATTGTAATTGGTAATGATGATAAGTTGTCTGTACAGGGAGTTGGTGACATTGCACTGAATGTAAGCGACAGTATTCATAATCTGTCAGACGTGATGCATGTTCCAGGACTGAGTGTTAACTTGCTGTCGGGAAGTCAGATGATTAAAACGGGTGCTGTTGTTGTGTTCAACAAAAATGGATGTGAAATCTTGGATTCAGAGAATTGCTGAGTGAATGGTAGCGTGCTAGCTACTGGTTCAGTTCTGAATGGTCTGTATTATCTGAATGTTAACCAAGATATGTCTGCCCTTGTTGCTGATGTGTCTGATTACAATTTGTGGCATCAACGATTGGGCCACGTTGAACAACAGAAGTTACAGGTCTTAAGTCAAATGTCTGATGTTAAATTTAAGGAAATACCAAAGGAATTGTGTGAACCATGTGTTCTCGGGAAGCAGCAAAGGCAGTCATTTCCAAAGGTAAGTCACTCGAGGAGTGAAAGTTTTTTGGACTTGGTGCACTCTGCTCTGTGTGGACCGCTCCCTGAGACCTGGAATTGTGTTAAATACATGATGACAATAATTGACGATTTTTCCAGGAAGATTTTTGTTTATTTTTTGAAACAAAAATCTGAAGCCAAGGAGAAAGTCAAGGATTTTGTTGCATATTGTGAAACTCAGAAAGGTAAGACACCAAAGATTTTTAGATCTGACAATGGTAAGGAATTTGTCAATTCTGACCTGAACAAATATTTCAAGGAAAAAGGGATTGTGCAACAGAAAACTGTAAGGTATACAGCTGAACAAAATAGCGTAGCTGAACGTCACAATCGTACCATTATGGAAAGGGTTAGATGCATGTTGTTTACAGCAGGATGTTCTGAAAAACTGTGGGCGGAAGCAGCCAATACGGCAGTGTATATTTTGTACAGGAGTCCTCATAGTAAAGTTGATAATGCCATACCAGAGGAATTGTGGACTGGTAAAGCTGTAAGTCATGAGGATATGAAAATATTCGGTTGCGATGCTTATGCCCATGTTCCAAAATAGGTGCGTACTGGCAAATTGGAACCCAGAAGCAAATGTTTTGTGTTTGTTGGGTATGATTTGAGAAAAGAAAGGTTACCGTCTGTTTGATCCCAGTAAACCTAAAGATATATTTGTAGAGCACAGTGTTAAATTTGTAGAACATAAATTCATCAGGTGTGCTGAGAAAAATGTCGAAATGAGCGATGTAATGTTTTGTCCGTTGCATGACATTGTAAATGATTGGACAGGATAATAACTTGCCAATCGTTGAAGTTTCAGTTGCTGGTCAGGTTAGTGACAACATTGATGTTCCAGGTATTGCTCAGGTTAATGAAGACATTGTTGTAATTCATGATAATGAAAATGATGAAATTGACCAGGTTGGTGTTCCAGAAAAAGCGGGTAGGAGGTATCCTTTAAGGGAGAGACTTCCAAAACAATTTCCTGATTATGAGGTCAATTTTGCTGAAAATGGTGGTTATGTGGAACCAACCACTGTGTCTGAAGCACTTAGCGGTAAGGATGGCATGCAATGGAAAAAGGCGATGGAGGAAGAACTCAAGTCATTTCATGATAATGATGACTGTATGGACATTAGTTGAGAAACCTGATGGAACAAATATTGTAAGATGCAAATGGGTGTTTAAAGTGAAACGTGATACTGAAGGTAATGTGTCTAAATTTAAAGCACGCATAGTGGCTAAAGGTTGTTCTCAACGGTACGCAGTTGATTATCTGAAAACCTTTGCACCTGTACTGCGGTATAGTACATTGTGATTATTTTTTGCTCTTGCTGTAAATATGGATCTGGAAGTTCATCACCTTGATGTTTCAACAGCTTTTTTGAATGGCGTTCCTAAAAATGATATTTATATGTAGCCCCCAGAAGGCTATGAGTGGGACAGTTCTAAAGTTTGTAAGCTTCGAAAAGCTGTTTATGGCTTGAAGCAAGCATCTCGCACTTGGTATGACAGGGTTCATGAAATTCTTACTGAAATCGGTTATAAGAAGTCTCTGTATGAACCATGTGTATATTACTGTAAAGATTCATCATCTTTTGTTGTTATTGCCCTCTATGTTGATGATTTTTTGTATTTTTAATAATTATGTTCAAGTGGAGAAACTTAAGTCTGTGTTGCATTTTCATTTTAAGATCAAAGATTTGACAAGTCTCTGAATATCTGGGGATGAGAGTTCAAAGAAGCAAAGATTGTATTAGATTGGATCAGAAGTGTTATCTGTTAGATGTGTTGGATAGGTTTAACATGTCAGATTGTACTCATGTGAAAACTCCAATGGAAACAGGTTTGTTGTTGGAGAAATCCACATCCTGTGACAAATCCTATCCCTATCAACAGGCTATTGGTGCTTTGTTATACCTTTCCATTTGTACCAGGGTAGATATTGCATATGTAACTAATTATTTGAGTCAGTTCAATAATTGCTATGGTAAGGAACATTGGACATGTGTCCAGAGAGTGTTCAGATACTTGAAGGGTACGGTGGATGTTGGTATCATGTATAAAAAATCAAATGTGATGTCAAGGGTTTTGTTGATGCTTCTTTTGGAAATAATTTAACGGACAGGAAATCTGTGAGTGGTTATGTATTTAAATATGCAGAAGGCCCAATAAGTTGGGAAAGTAAGAAACAGCCAGTTGTGGTACTGTCTAGCACTGAAGCAGAATACATAGGTCTGACTTTAGCATGTAAAGAAGCTCTGTTCCTTAGACTTCTTTGAGTTGTGTAAGAGAGGATGTCCAATTCAGTTGTGTAATGACAGTCAGAGTGCTCAGAGGTTGGCTGAGAATGAAGGTTTTCATCAGAGAACAAAACACATAGATGTGCGCAATCATTTCATTGGGGACATCTTAAAGAAATGCAAAGTAAAGTTGTCCTATATGCCTACTGCTGAAATGATTGCTGATGATTTGACAAAAGGTCTGCCAATTCATGATCATGTGAAATGTGTTACTGGCATTGGTTTGTCCTAAGTGCAGCATAATGTAGCATTGCTCGATTAAGGGAGAGTGTTGAAGAGAATGAATATTTCTCGTACTTTCTAATCTCGCTCGCATGTAAATATCGTTTGTCTTTCGTCAAATGCATATTCTTTGGCTTTATAATTTTTGCCTTTTGTCTGTACTCTGTATGATGTGTGTTCTTGTTCAATACAATCTACGTCAACATGTGTTCGTGTATTTTAATCCGTTTATCCCGTGTTTAACTGATACAATAGAAACCCATGCATAACTCAAGTAGTTTCAATACAAACAAATGCGGCGTTGTGGTAAACACACAAATTGTATTGAAATGCAGTCTTTGATTCTTCTAAAGCCATTGATGAGATTTGGCCTAAACTCTCATGCAAAATATTTTAAACAGTTCCCTTATGCATTGATTGACCTTAAGTTCATTTTATTCGTCACTTACTGGTAGGGCCTACGGTTCTATATTTTCCGTAGTATTGATCATTCATACGGGACGTGATTCACAATATCCAGAAATGTTATATTTTCGTGTTTTCACTTAATTAAAGTTAAATATCGTAGGCCACATCTCTACCACCTATGCTCAAAGGCGTAATGTGCATTTCGTACGCAATATTTTAGAACTTTTTTGGACAACTATGTTAAATTACTGAATAAAATATACTTTTCTATGCTTTCCTGCCTCTGAACATCCATGCATGTACAGTTTTATACGATACAAATAGAAAATAATGACGGCTCAGAGACGAAGCAAGCTACAAAGGAGCCATGTTGTATTGCTCCAGTTGCTTAGCAATGGAGCGGAAGTGACGTCGACTTCGGCAGCGTATTACAATATAACTCGAATAACAGAAGGAAATATTATTCATAGAACAATCTGCATTATCACGCGAAAGTTACTGTATATCTGCACGGCCGACTGAATACGAGCTGCGCTCTATACCGGCCTTGACATTCCCAGTCAGAACCCATGTATAACATGTAATTGGAAAGTTTCTACTCGTTGCCGGTAGAGCTCACTCCCCTCCCATTATAGGCGCGATAAGGAATCATCTGTACAGTACGTATATTAAATGTGTAATCTCAAGAACCACTGGATGGATTTTGATGCTGCTTTTACCATTCTGTAAAGGTGATCTTGAGGAAGATTTGTGTAGAAAATAATTTGTTTATGACCAAAGGGAGCCAAGCAGTAACGATTTCAGTGAAAAGGTCGAAAAAATAGCCTGGCGTCCGTGCGCTTTTTAAGCTTATGCTGGGCGAACCGTTAAAAATATCATTATATTATGAGTGTAAGAATTGTTCAGCGTGAGAAATTCTACAAAAAAGTCCGTGAGAGCATATCTCTATCTTCGATACATCGCCCACTATAAGTGTTTTTAGTTTGGACGGGAGGGGCATTTGGCTTGCACCTCGCCATTCTTAAATTACGTCTGACAGGAATTCCTTGCACATTCATAACTGTTGCCGGGCGAAGCCGGGGCGGGTTGCTAGTGACACTATATAATTATTATCATTATAATTTCCGCATTATCAAAATTAAAATTATATCACAAAATAAAATAACGTGCTAATAAATCTAAGAGAAATTAGACATACCTTGCACCTTCTTCGGGTACAAGGACACTACTCCAGCACCGTCTCATTAAAAGGAAATAGAGGATCAAAATTACAGCCGGGAACAAGTAGCAGCTAATCGTGTGTTGTGTTTTGTGCTAAGAGATCTTTCGACAAATTATCAGATACCGTGTGCCTTCTTTTTCACGAAGCAGCTGTCAGGACGGGACTTACATAAACTCCTGCTGGACGTTATTCTCGAGGTTGAACAATGCGGTTTCATAATTATAATAACTGTCTCTGATAATCACAAAACTAACACTACAATGATGAGGCATTTAGGGGGAGGGAATTTGCAACCAATGGTCAATCACCCATACGACGAGTCTAGGAATGTATTCCCTAGTTTTGATCATTGTCACATTCTAAAAAAAAAAAAAAAAAAAAAAACAACATTAGAACGCAGTTTCTGTAACGAGAGATGACTGATGGTACTGGAATAATTTCAGGAAAATACTTGTCATTACTATACACAATGCAAAAGGGTGAGATCGTCAAACCGGTCAGACACCTCACTAAAAAACACATAGAACCCACTAAATTTGAAAAAATGAATGTTCGGCGTGCCAAGGAAGTGTTCTCGTCAGAAGTTATTGGTGCCATTAGTACACTGAAAGAAAATATAGGCATGCACCCGGAAGCGTACACATTCATGGACGCAGAAGCAACCATTTTTTTTTTTTTGAAAAACGTTAATAAATGGTTCGCTATGCATGTCGTAAGCATCACATATCATCATATTCAGTCTAAAAATCCAGATAAAGGGCATTTTTTCTCATTAAATGTCAGTCGCCTAAACTGGCTAGAGGAATATTTTCTTTCTTACCTTGAAACTTTGAAAGCTGCTAGTAACGCTGCTAGAAAGGACTTCCTGAGTTCTGAGACTTACGAAGCTACCTATACAATTAATCACGGATTCAGCTGTCCAGTGCATAAGGTATCTTCTAAAAATGGGTAGAGGAAAGTCGCCAAATATGGGGAGTTTTTTTTTATAGGGCTCACATTAGACATAAGAAGGAACGGAATAATTTTGGTTTTCTCACCAATGTAAACCTCAGGCGATATACTATGTATATTACAAATATGGGCAAGTTTGATGTTGTAATACCCTCTGATATTATTGTTAACTTTAAAAGTGCACTTTCCCCGTATTAGGCAACCGGGTTACGTAATATGGGGAGGTGAGAAAACTCACGGTTTTTATTTATAATAGGTACACTGATTAGTATACCCTACTAATTAAAGCATTAATTCTGACATTTTTTTCGTGTGGCCTCCTGAGAGGCCGAGTGCAGGTCTTTCTAGTCGACGCCCGTGGGTGACCTGCGCGTCAGGATGAGAGATGGAATGGATGAAGATGAATAAAACTGGACAAGGATGTGGAAGGAAGCGGCCGTGGCCTGTTAGAAGGTACCGTCCCAGCATTTGCCTGGTGTTGAAAAATGGGAAACCACGGAAAATCATTTCAAGGACGGCCGACGGTGGGGCTCGAACACACGCGTCTACCGAGTCAGCAGAGAGCTTGGCCCCATGGCCTAACGCTGCGCTTTAGCCAGCGTAGTCACTACTGTCGGTAATTCTGACAATGTAATGAAATCATGAACACAAATAGTACAAAAATACAAAAATGAATATTTTAAGTAAATAACAGTCCTAGTTTCCTGTTGCCGAACTTCCAAACCGTTCAGCAGAAAAATGCATAAACTTTAATGAAAACCGAGTGATTCTGATCGAATTCAACTGTAACGAGGTGCAAGGTATGTCTAATTTCTCTTAGATTTATTAGCACGCTATTTTATTTTGTGATATGATTTGCATTTTGATATTGTGGGAATTATAATGATAATATAATAGTGTCACTAGCAACCCGCCCCAGCTTCGCCCGGGAACAGTTATGAATGTGCAAGGAATTCCTGTCAGACGTAATTTAAGAATGGCGAGGTGCAAGCCAAATCCCCCTCCCGTCCAAACTAAAAACACTTATAGTGGGCGATGTATCGAAGATAGAGATATGCTCACGCGGACTTTTTTGTACAATTTTTCATGCTGAACAATTCTTACACTCATAGTATATTGATATTTTTAACGGTTTGTCCAGCGTAAGCTTAAAAAGCGCACGGACGTTAAGTTCTTTCTTCGACCTATTCACTGAAATCTAAAAACGTTACTGCTTGGCTCCCGTTGATCATAAATAAATTATTTTCTACAGAAATCTTCCTCGATATTACCTGTACAGAATGGTGAAAGCCGCATCAAAATCCATCCAGTGGTTCTCGAGATTACCCGTGATATCCAAGAATCGGGGACTTTGTTTTACACTAAGTAGAGATAAGTCTTAGTCGTGCAATGCTTGGTGAACAGCGCTGTGTGAGCAGTTGAGTAACTAACAAGATTTCATGAAAAAGGTCTCATTGTCTAGGCCGGAGCGCATTCAGTCGGCCGTGATATCTGATTTGTAATACAAAAGACAGCTGGTAGACGTAGACACCGTCAATAATAAAAGAATGCAGTATAAGGACATTATGATTAATAAAACATAAACGTCAACATATCAGTAGTAGAACACACCTTAACGGAGAGTATAAAATTTCAATTCTAGTGGATATTACAAACAATATATTACGCCTTATACCTTTCGTCATAAGGTAAAGATTCAAAATCTCCCGTAACTCACATCTAGTGGGACGTGGGTTGGCGACCACGGGGCCCCAGCTGAGTCCGGCATTGCTTCCACTCACTTGTGCCTAGCTCCTCTCCGTCTTCTTTCCTGTCGACCTCACTTGGTCAACTCTTGTTCTTTTCCGACCCCAACGGTATTAGGGTATGCGAGGCCTAGGGAGTCTCTTCCTTTCCCTCCTTAATTGGCCCTTGTCTCATCTTTTCTGATACCCTCTTTCTGCGAGGGATCAGCCTTCTTTTTCTTTTCCTGTTATATCCTGCCTTCTGCACAAGCCCCTCAAGGAAGTAGGGTGTATGTAGCCCCACCACTTCTGGTGCACCCTGGATATTGCTACACCCTCAGGGGCTCACGGCTGGTGAGTTCGGGAGTTGGCGACCCCGAGGGATTTCTGAGCTGGGTCCGGTTTTCTCCCTTTTTTCCATTACCTCTGCGGCGGACCCTCTCCTCTTTCACTTTCCTATCGGCCTTTCATGTCTCTCCTTCCTTCCAAGTCCCCCAATCCGCATTCTTCGAGGGTTGAGGGCATTTCTTTTCCTCCTGTCCACGGCTAACTAACCGGTATTGGGGCCGATAACCTAGATGTTAGGCCCCTTAAAACAACAATTATCATCATCATCTCTATTCACAGCAGCGACATTAGAGTATAAGATTAGACCCAAAATGTCACAGAGGTTTCTGTGACATAAAGACTGAAGGTTAAATAAAATTATACATAAAGTGCAAAAATCATTTAGACGACCACGTGTATTAGCGGCTAACATTTTCGGCTTTCGCCTTGGAGGTCTGAGTTACACGAAGTTTTGTTTCAGTTTCAATTATTGTAAATAGTCGGTATTGATATACTGAATTCCTACGTTCTTTGGAATGTTTGCTGATGAAATTGTTAAGTGCAGGGGTTGGTGTATTCCTTGGAAAACACGGTAAGACAGAGTAAGCTTTTGCTGCTCTTTGCTTTATTTCATTACTTCCTTTTACGCAAACACCAACAGTGATCTCCTGGTTTTTCTTTGTTTTTGCACTTTGCTTATATTACCTGTGAGTCTATTCTAGATATATATCTTCCATGACCCACCTAGCGTAATCTAGCAGCGAATATCTGAAGTTCCTCAATTTTTTCATGTACAAGAGGACTTCCTTCCCAATCTGGTCACCAGATCTCGTCGCTATCGCTAGCTATCATCTCTGTGATCAAGAGGACTTCTTCTACATTCCCATCCACCAGGCTTCGCTAGTGACGCCTGCTATCAACTCTTTGAAGACCATTTCATCAAGATACTTAAATTTTTGTAAAGTTTTTCATTCTTATGTATATTCCTTTGTCTCCTACCCCCACACTTTTTCCTTCCCTGGTCCCTCCGCGCTTCGTTGAGCTGGCCTCACTTGTGCGTCTGAAGTCAAACCAGTCAGTTGGAGCCCAACTAAGGCTCGCCTCCTCAACTCGAGAGGCAAACATTTAAATCCGACGCCATGTTCGAGTTTTAAAATCAACCGTCAACAGCAACATCGTTTTCTTCATGAAGCAAAGATAAGTACCGACTTTACGTTTTAAACACATTTTAAGAAGCTAAATGCTTTTATTTTGATTTTATAGACAGTGAAATTGCTATATGTTATATAATAACTGCCTTCAAGAGATCTTCTTGATCAAACTCTAGCTATCAAGTCTAACTTTCAAGGGCGTGGTGGTTCAGCGGTCTAGCTGTATGCCTCTCACCAAGGCGGTCCGGGTTCGATTCCTGGTCAATGCATGTGAGATTTTCGAAGTGAAATGTCATGTCCTGTGGTTCGGATTCCACGTAAAAAGGAGGTCCCGTGGCTCATAATCACAAGATTCACGGTCACGTAAAACTACAATCTTCCTTCCTTCTAACTTTCAAATTGAAATAGTACTCCTTGTACAGATTTTCAAAGACGCTATCTCACATCGAGGGATATTCCTAAAATACCCATTGTCTATAATATCTAGTTTTCCGCCGAGGGACTTTCTACCCATTTCAACAGTCATCACTGCTCTGGAATTTTCCATAACAAAAAAAATCTATCTACCAGTTAAACTGTCAAGTATTTTCCACTTTAATATGGGAGTACTTTTTCTTCTCAGAGAAACTTATGTGGTATAAACTTCTAATCAACATAAATTGTCTTCCTACGTGGGAAATTTTCTGCCGCATTTAACTACCACCTATAAAAACTACAACTCATAATTCTCTCAAGCTAAAACTCAACTAGTGATTTACATGTGCTACTACAGTGAACTTTTCAACTATATCAACAGACTATAGTGAAAACAATGCCCGTTCAACTTAACATCCGCGTCGCGCTCGTCAGAGTACAATAAGTACGGCCATGAACACTCTTCCACAATCCCATTTCATCTTTCCCAAACCCTTTACTAACAAACTAGAGTAACAAAATTGTAAATTTAGGTCTTTTTCCAACGAGGTGTCACTTTCAGTAAGTGCCCTCCCATATTTGCTCCATTTACAACTAATTAATTTCTGTAACTTCGTGTCCAGTACACGCCCTAAAATATATTGTTTCTCCCTTCTATGAGGGAATTCAATTCTTTCTACTCACAAGTGAGTTATCTCTAGGTTTCACGAAAGGGAAACTTGCCCTATTCCTTTCGCGATCCCTATTTAAATATATGAAGTACTAGAAACTTCTACTTATTTTCTCTCTCTCTTTTAGTTATAATTTCAAATTGTTATTTTTTCATACTTAAGATTTCTAAATATGAAATCTTAAAATACCCACATCGTACCTGATTAATTCGGCTACGCTAGAATTACTTTATAATTGTTGTTACAAACGTTAAAATTGTCCATTTTAAGCACCACTTTTAAAATCTTATTAAGATTTTTAGTGCTTACCACAAGTCTTAAACTTGTAATCAATTTAAAATTGTTTGCCAATTATAAACTTGTTATCTTTAGGTCTCAGACCTTCACATGTAACCTTTTAGAAATCACAATCATGATCTAACTGTTATTAATTCTTTGTTAATTCTTCAAAGTTTATTTCATTGTTAATAAACCTATATTTTTCTCGTTATTCTTTTCGCTAGATTCACGCTGAGGTAGGACCCTGTCTTCCCTGACTCTTCCTGGCTTATGCCCTCTTTAAAAAACTCACAAATCAAATTAATAACGGTTCCACTATTTGTTGCACTTGAGCAAGAACTCTTAGTCACAAACTTATTAAAGCCTCTCTTAGCCTGGATAGCTAATTCTAACTGGCCAGTAAGGCAAACATAGCTAGCTCCGCCAGCTTCCTGCTTGTTGAGTTTTTCTCTACAACTTATGGTTGGTTTTCCAAATTTAAGTTTTTCTCATTGTCCAAACTTTTAGTCGGCGCTTTGCTGGGTAAAAGCTTAGCCATTCTTAAATGCAACTATTGGTGCTCTTACCAGAATTATTTTCAAAAGCATAACTGTTTCATCGCTACCCTTCCTGGTGGTACTCGGTCATTTGCTGAGAGGAATTACCCACCCGGAGTTAAGAAATATCACTACGAGCCCAACCTTTGTTTGCCTTTCAAAACATTTTGTTAGACCTAACTCCGTTGAAAGTACAAACAGTAAATCTGTCACTCTTTGTCTTGTCAGACCACCACCCTTCCCCATAGTAGGCAAATTTATGCTTGAGAGGGAATACGCTATAGCTGTTTGCTTGCGTATAGCTCAAGTTCCAGCTGCGTTTTCCCGTTAGCTACGGCCAGGCCCATACCCACTTTAGGTGTTTCACGGGCTTTGCGGTGACACTCGTCTCTAAACATTGTTTTTGTTTGGTGTTGGACTCTCATCCTATTATCCACACTTATTCCTTAGTCCGAAACCCACTTCCCTTTACTTCTCTCTTCATCTTCCCTTGTGGGTAAGGTTAATTCCTAGCAAAAACCTACCCAGTGGTAAATTATAAACCATGGTTTGAACGCCACTGCTCAAATTCAATTTGTCATTCTGTTGTTTGTCATTTTGCACTTTAAATAGGAAGAACAAGTGGACTGTAGAATATGTTATTGGGAGTTGTTGGCTGATTGTCACGTATTATGAAATTTAAAAAGAGGAGAAAGAAAAGAAGTTTTAAGCAACCCATATTTATACAAATGGTCCGGAATTGTCCTGATATGTACTATATATATATATTTGGGTAAGTGATTGTAAGAGCGTCAAATACTGATAGCTGTCTATATGTGGATGGAAGATAAATCGTACGATTAAAGAGCTAAAGGAAGATTTTCTATAAGTAAGGAGGATACCTTTTGAGGTTACGACGATGAAGAATGATATTGAATAAAAGAAAGTTCCCACTATGATTAATCATTATACCCATAATACAACAGTAAATCTGGTAAGCTCCAATATATTTACTAGGTCGTTTTATTTTAATAGAAGTGAAGATTTTAACGTAATACTAAAGTGACTTCCATTTATGATCAACTCACTCAAGCATATCTTTAATCAAATAAATTCCATGTTTGTACAACTTGTTTTCCTTTTATATAGTAATTCATGTCTGGACAGAAATGTTAAGCTTTCAGTTGTGTCCTGTCACCTTGCAGCTCCGACAAAAAGATTATCTGTGCTCATAAGATAATATTGTTTCCAAGACTATTTAGAAACTGTCGCCCGCTCCGGTCAAACAAAACAAAATAAATGAACAGAAAAAGAAATATATT
Organism: Meconema thalassinum; assembly: GCA_946902985.2. Classification (NCBI taxonomy): domain Eukaryota; kingdom Metazoa; phylum Arthropoda; class Insecta; order Orthoptera; family Tettigoniidae; genus Meconema; species Meconema thalassinum. The sequence goes on from OX336390.1 coordinate 350,528,420, forward strand.
ACATTAGTATACCGTAATGTGGGGGGTTGTTGTTGTTGTTAGCGCCCAACGTGGGGATCGAAAACTGATAGTATTTCTGGTCAGCAAAGGGAAAAGTATAATTGTGCGCTACTGGAAATTTTGTTGTTATGGAAGATAAAGAAATTCAAATGATATTACGAAGTAGACCGGAGACCGATAAAGGAGCACCTGTGACTAGGGTTAATGAATTACTTAAAAAGGAGGTGAGAAAGGAAGGTGAGAGTGATAAGAATGTGGAGAATGGTGAAGTAGATTTAACTGGGAATAATGTGGAGATAAATCCTAGTGGTAAGAGCATTGAAGGTGGAATGCATGAGATTTCAACACAAGATAGTATCCTTAGTATTCTAATGCAAATGAGACAGGAAACTAATAATAAATTACAGGAATTTGGCAGTAAATTTGATAATATAAATCTGAAACTAGATAACGTGGCCAAAGTGAGTGAGATGCTAAGTGAGAAGTATGATAAGCTTAAAGAAAGCTTAGAGCAGACGAAAAGTGAAATTAGAAGTGAAATGCAAACTCAGTTGCAGGAGAATTCAAGTGAAATAATTTCAGAAGTAGACCAGAAATTAGGTATAGTACATGAAAAATTAGAAAAGAGTCTCACTATTCAGAGTGAACATCTGAAGCTTCTGGTTCAGGTTGAAACCAAGCAGGTTAAGAATCCGTTAGGAAAAGAAATAGATAAAGTACAAACTGAGCTTGGCTATAAAGAAGATAGATGTACTAAGATCAATGTAGAGAGTATTAAAGAAGTGCAGGAAAAACAAAGTGATTTGAAGGAAGAGTTAGAACAGAAAGAGCTAGATTTTATATAGAGAGAGTAGAGAACGTAGAACAGCAGGCAGGCAAGCAGATAGCAGATCTTGAGGCTAGATTGAGGAGAGAGATCAAGCAAGAGAAAAATCGTGGCAGAATAGTTTATTCGGGGAATAGTAGGATGAAGGAAATGGAACTGGTTAAGTTCTCTAACAAACAAGGCTGTCCCATGGAATGTATGAATATCGTTGAGAATAAATTCAAAGAGAAGTTGGAAGAAGGACAAATAGAATGGAGTGTAGTGGTAGAATTGTTAGATCAGGCTTTTGTGGGAGAGACTAGAAGCTGGTTTTCTGTATATAAGGGAACGTTAATTGATTTCTATGATTTTAAAACTAAATTTTGTGAGAAATATGATTCTCAAGTGGTATTTTGAGATAATTCGAAGAATTAGGATCCCAATAAACTAATTAACTGATTAAATTCAAAGTGTATAATATTTCATGTATTTTGTGTTTTATTCTTGTATTACACACGTTATTCATTAATCCATCCGTCATTGTACAGAGAGTTTGTTTTATATGCGACGAGGATCCTTGCTTGCCCGCTCGCCCGCGTTGCGCGTCCGTCTCCCGCCAGGCACTTTGCCATAATGCGGCGCTCGCGCAGCACTGAGTCATTTGTACTTAATTTTGTACTTCAATGTGATCCTTGACCAATTTTTATTGACGAACTGACTTACGGAGAGTGATTGTCAACTTATTTTCAACAAGATTCTGCCACTGCTCACACTGCCGAAGCATCCATGTCAGAATTGCGTCGCATTTTCGGTACTAGGATTATGAGTCGGAACGTGTGGCCTCCGCGAAGCCCAGACTTATCACCATGTGACTTTTATGTGGGGGACGCTTAAAAATAGAGTGTATGCGAGAAACCCTCACACTATAAATGAGCTTAAAAGCTATATCACAGCTGAAATACAGTCAATCGGTGCTGAGAATCTTCAGAGAGTAAATGACAATTTCATAAAGAGGTGCCAGCGATGTGTAGTAGTGAATGGCGAACATTTTCAGCACCAGCTGTGAACTAGGAAAGTACAAATTCCTATACTCAATGACACAGTGCCGCGCAAGCGCCGCATAACGACAAAGTGTCTGCCGGGAGACAGACGCACAAAGCGGGCGAGCGGGAAAGCGAGGGTCCCCGTCGCATATAAAACAAACTCTCACCACCCACTGCTGGACGAAAAGCAAGGTATACACTGTGCTGTGCTATGGCCTCTGTGAGATGATCAATCGCATGCCGTATTCTTAGTTTCCGACTGGGAAAGCGTTAGCCATCGCGACTATTACTGTAATTATTAGGGTTAAGAGTGGGGTAGGTGTCCCTGGACTTGAAATAATGTACTATCCCGGCATTTGTCTGGAGGGAGTGTGAAAAACCACACTCAGGATAGCCGCTGTCAGCACCGGGATTCGAACCTCTGATCTGCAGACTTGCTGTAGACTCCCATCACGGCCATTGGTGAGCTACACCGCGGGGTCTTTCTTGAAGGTGCGAGAGATTTTACTTCAATATCGGAGAGTCTTTTCAATAGCCACTAAATTTCAATGGTCTCCAAATTTTTACTCCAAAATATCACAAAGCTAATCACCCAAATGGCCTATAACTCAATAATTTGGACCTAATTTTTGCAACATTTTCCGGACCCAACTTGAGATTGGTGGTATTACATCTCCCAGATCCCCTGTGTGTCCACTCCCCCATAATCTTGGCTCAAATCCGCCCCTGATGTTCACCAGTCATAGATAGGGTTGGGGATTTTTAGGAGAACCTGGCTTTAGTTTTACTTACTGCAATATTACATTTTAAGAAATCCACTGACTGAAAATTACAAAATATAGTTCAAATTCTCATTTTCTTCTTTTGTGAAAACAAATCACTGATCAGCTGCAATCTACTGATAGCACATAATAACTTGACTTACGTATGTGTACTGTACACCTGTGGCTAACTATAAAAATATATTTTGCTTTGTTTAATGTACAAAGGTGTGTGATCGCCGTTCAACCAAAACACTTACCAGTGTTTAGGCTTGTACCCTGGTGCGTGACTATTCAAGGGCAGCAAATTTTAAGAATGTCAACATAAAAACACTATATGTAAAACGTATTTTAAAATAAGTCTTGAATTTGTGTAAAAATCATGTTTTCATTATGAAAAGAGATTACGTCATATGCGACAGAGGCCGTAGTACTGCACAGTGTACAGTATACCCTTTCCACCTCTTTTAACATGCAGTTCAGTGAGCTGAACTTCCTGTTGATTAATTTTTGGGTCTGAGGACGTCGTGATCTTCAGTCCTTTCTACTTACTGTGCGTGTAGAACTCTGTCCGACAATCTATATCTGAACTTAATAATATATTTTTAATTAATTTGGGATAGAATTGGGGAGGAAATTAATGTACGATGGTGCCCTATGGTGCCTTTGGCTATAGGGTTAAAACGATGAATCTGGAAAATAATCTTAGAAACACTGACGGTGGAATTCGAACCCACCTGTTTCCGAGTTCATGGACAACAGCTTTTCTCCATGTGAATTGTTTCCCAAAGTTAAATACTATAAAAGCGATGAAATTACGGTCCGGTAAATGCATATTCTTTCCAAATTTGTGTGCGACAAACGAGCATATCGCTTTTACGAGTATCACTGAAAATCTAAAATTATTGATATCAAAGAGGATCTGCAGAACTTTAAATCTGAACACTGTGCATGCTTACAGTGCTAGCTCATCGGGGCAAATTTAGATCAGTCAAACGCCAAAACTAACCAGTATAGTGAATTTAATGAAAATTATTACTTAGTTTTCGATGGCTTTACTCTGATATTTATCTGTGTTAATTGAAAATAATGCATTGATACGCATTTGTCAGGTATAAACATTGACTTTGCAAATAATTTAGCGTGCATTCCTCCAGTTTCACTATTGTAAATTTAACAAAGCAGCATTAACTTATTTATATTGATAGTAATTCACGCTCTGCTTGTGATAATAAATATAGCCTGAATTTAGTGGAATATATAATTGAAATATTATTATAGAGTAACCTATTTATTGCAGCCAATGGCCATATCAGGACATTTCAATTGAACGCCCGTAGGCTACCTAACAAGTTCTATTTCAAGTAGTTCCAACTTTGGCTACCAGACGCCACTGTAACTGACACTCAGCAGCAAACATTGGAACTAGAGAGCGTTTCTAACCAAATATCCTACAAATTGTGGCTACACACTACCAATTGATGATGATGATAATTGTTGTTTTAAGGGGCCTAACATCTATGATATCGGCCCCAACTACCAATTGAAGTGGTAGGTTCTTTTACATACCATAAATCTATGACATGGGCCCGTCGGCTTTACTTCCCCACCAATAAAGCCATAATGAAGGATTTTAACGTTTTTAAAAATCCGACGACTTCGGCCGGGTTTAAACCAGTGATCTTGGGCATAGCAGTTCAGCATGCTACAAGTATTATTATTATTGCTTTGCTGGCTTTTTATGTTCTTGTAATTGATTTCATGATGAACATTTTGTGCAAAAGAAAAAATGCGCAAAATCAGTTTGTGCAAATTTACGAGGAGTATAATTCAAATTAACAGAATTTGGTTATAGAGGGGTCCCGGGAGATTCCAGCCCCAGGGCCCGTCGCCGCTCTCCACGGCCCTGCCTTCCCGCTACAGCCCGGCAGTCTCCCAGGGAACACCTGACCCTCACAAGCTCGGTCGCCGAAGCCGGAGCACGCACCGCGCCCCGCAACATGTACGCGAGACCAGACGATCCAGCCGGAATGCGAAGAGAACGCTCGGCTCACCATGCTAATTTGATGATCCAAACTGCCTTCCAGCCGTTAATTCATCGCCAAGATCCACCTAGCCAACAGTCATATTCAAGCAACAATACCCCACTACAACCGTTACCCATTATTTCAAGCCTCTTCCTCATTCCACTGCTGACCAAGGAAAGGAGCGGAACCCTTGATAATGCATGACGCAGTTTACGGTGAAACGTCGGGAGATATCCTGTCTGGACCACGGCCTACAAGCCCGAAAAACTTGTACTTAATTATGAACGCCGGCCGTGAAAGCCTAAGCTGTTATATCGGTGCTTAGGTTATTGAAGGGGGTGCACCTTAAGTTCCTTAAGTTATTGTTAATTCATTTACTACCCTAAGATATCTTAATCATTATGTGTGTCTGTAAATGTCTAACAACCATTCCCGAATAGTACAGCAACCCTGAACTAATAAGAGGTAAGGCGCTTGGTCACTTACAGTATCTTTTTCGTATCCCTTAGCAATAGGCTACTTATACCTTATGTTATTCATCATGAGAGAAAATGGACATGCAATTTTATTAATTCAGTCAGCAAATATCCTCCTTAATTTTAAGTTTACACAAAACTTGGCTGACATTATTCAATCGTGCAACCATTCCTTCTTTCCTTTCCTTCTAAGAAAGCGATACCCGGTATTTATTGTTAAATACTCCGTATTATCCTCTTTTTCCTGTATCATTTCTTGTGATGGATAGGGGTACCGGTACGCACCCCTGGTTACGTCCCTGATTGCAGGGTTAGCTCCTCTGGATCTGCCACTGAAGTTACCCCATCAATGATGAGTTCATCTGATGTTCAATGGAGACAGTCTCAATAAAGCATTGTTGTTTTTATTTGAGTGGCTTGGACATCTGATCATTTAGCCCCAGGTACTTGTATTATTGTGGTGTCTGTAGTAGTGTGTGTATTTGTAATTCAGGTTAGGATTTGGAAGAGGCAGCCGTGGCCTAAAGTAAGAAACCATCCCGGCATTAGCCTGAAATAGAAGTGGGAAATCACGGAAATCACTTCCAGGATTGCTGAGGTGAGAATTTAACTCACTTCTCAGTTTTACCCTAAGAGGCTGAGTGTACCCCGATCCACTCCTCAGACTAGAATTACATTTCTTGGGAGAGCCGGGAATCGAACATGGACCTCCGGGATGACAGCCAACAATGCTAGCCACTACACCATGAGATGGGCTCACAATGAAAGTGGCAGTGTGGTCAGCCGTGTTCGTCGCGGTTCTTGAATATGACCTGAAGGTCAATTCTCAAGAATGTTCTATAAAAAGGTGAGGTAATCACTTCACTACGGTACCTGCTGTTGAGGTGTGGCAATCATAGCTGAAAGATAAAAACGACACGTGGCCTCCAAAGTGGCCCGGTGCATATCATTTGAGCTGACTCCCGTGGATGACCTACGTGTGTGATTGCTCGCAGGAAAAAATCAGTGGAGACGACGGAATTGAAAGGCGGCCCTCGTGTATTGTCGATTGCCCGTTTCAAAAGTGCGTTATTTTTCTTAGTAGCGCTCTGAAAATGGTTTGTACTTACTGTGCCACGTTATTAAAGCCAACTGCCATTAACAAACACCACGTTCTCACTTTACACATAAGGAAATTGTCAACATTAACTTTCAAGTAATAAACTTACCAAAAAAACACGTCGCCATGTTTGATTACGTAATGCTGCCAACTTCACTTCCCCGGCGACTCTCTGGACGAAATTATTGGTGAAAATTACTGATTGTACTACGTGAGTTACGTGAGTGTACAACACATTGCACGCGGTTCTGGAATAAGCCGCTCTAGTGTTAATGGAGACAGTCTCATTGGTCTGGATAAAGATTATTGATGCGTGACTACCCCCACTGTGCGTGACAACAACCAGGGGTGTTTATATTAGCTGACGCGGCCAGGGCCGCGCTACCTAACCTTTATTGGTCTAGGCGAAAACCATTGGTCTGGATGAAAATATTGGTCTGGAAACAATAATGTTGGCACTCTGAAAAAATGCAACAACACCCTCTAGTGATAAAATATTCAACTCCTGTATATTATTAACAATGGCCATTTCTATAGAAACTTTTTCGGATTTTAATGGCGGCGGGCAACGGACACTACACGAGTTCCTGAAAGACTATTGAACATGATAAAAACGAAGGGCACAATCACAAGTTTGAATAAAATGTTCCCTTTATTCAAACAACTAATCTAAACACACAATAAAGGAAGAAAGATCGCCCGAATGGATGTTAATTTTTACTGTACCGATATTCACTAAGTGACTTTGTTCTTTTGTGGCATATCGTTATAGGGTAACTGTGCCTAAGGTCAGCCAGCCCCCAGTAGTCAGCCATGTCGTGATATATTTCCCTGTAATACATTTGTTTGGAACCTAACTGTCAATTAATCAGAGTCCCAGTAGACTCAGCCACCCTTGGTTCAAATATTCAGACTAATGCTGCCCCCTACCGGGATTATTTGAAACTTCCAAGAAGAGACTTAGTTAGCTGCAGCTGCCTATCAGCATCATGGCAGTTGAAGAGCATGTGCAGTTTTTGAACTAACTGCAGCCCATCGATTGAGAGGTAAGTATTATGCTTTCTTTTATCACAAATCAATCAATTATGGTTGTAATACAATAACAAAGGATGAATTTGAAGTTTTTTCAAGAAGCTGTTGTGTTTCTGTATTTCCTAACCTACAAATTTGGGAGGCTGAGTATAGGGACAGTGGTAGCATCAAAATCCAGTGCTCGGCCTAGGAGGCTGAGTACTGATGTTTGGGCTCATTCGAGATATTGTTGTTCCATTATGTTCATTGGTTGGAAATCGGAACTGGTCCTTTTCTATAGTGTGAAGGATATGTGCATGCCACTCAATAATAGCAGTAGTCAGCCGCATATTAAAATAACGGCTGACTACTGGTATGATGTTAACCAGTAGTCAGCCATGATATTTCCTTTCGGCTAATTTCCTTTTTATATATCATGATCTCTTTCTGCATTAAATAACTGTACTTTTTCTGACAGGATCTGTAGCACGTGCCTTTTATAAATATGCCAGGGACCAAGAGGCCTATTCATCCGTATCCTGAAGATGCTCTCACACAAGCACTTCAGGAAATCCGAGAAAATGAAATGCTAATTAGAGAAGCGAGCAGGAAGTTTGGTATGCCAAGAGGGACTCTACAAGACCGTCTTCATAATAGAGTTGCAGAGGGACCACGATAAATGGGGCCTTGCACAATTCTGACTGAATTAGAGGAATTGAAGATAGTGAAATGGCCTGAGGGTTGGTTTTTGAGGAGGTCTGACAGTGGGTGGATGAATGAAGAGTGACATCTTCTTTGAATACGTTATTAATTGTGTAGACAAGTGGTTAGTAGACAATCTAACCCCAAAATCCATTTTGTTACTTGTTGATGGCCACCGAACACATCTCACGATGAAATTAAGTAGGGAATGTTCAGAGAGAAACGTCATTCTCTACTGTTTACCACCGAACACAACGCACATCATGCAGCCAGCAGATGTTAGTGTATTTAAACCACTCAAATCGGAATGGAAAATACAACTCGAGAGTGGCAGAATGATCCTAAGAATGTCAATACCCTTCTGACGAAGTCAAACTTCTGCCCACTTCTATTCACGATCCTAAAACTCGAAAGTCTCCCCACTTCAATTCAAAATGGATTCAGGAAATGTGGACTGTATCCATTTAATACTAGTGCTGTGGATTACTCGAAATGTGTTCAGAATCAATTGGAAAGCTTGGCTAACACAAACCCAGCCTCAGAAAATGTGCTACAACGTGAACTTTTTAACATAGCTAAGAAAGTTATTCAGGAGTTGAGGAATGAGTTAACTTCAAAAGGACAAGATGTTGATTCTTGAAACTGTTAACACAGTAATGGAAAGATTTACAGCTGAGAGGCCGTCCACAGTGTTAAGACAGTCAAATTGAAATTGATGGAGAGTTGCTGGATTTTGATATTGAACTGGGGGTATATGAAGTCCAGGGCACTTCTCTCATCAATTCTTGCACTGTACCAGATCGCCCCCTGTCTACCCCTGGCCCATCAAGTTCAGTAACTTTGTCAGGTAATAACTTGGCTGTCGCATCTCAAGAAACACACACTTAATTTCTCGCCCTTCCTGAGAAAGTTTCAACTTCTATTACAGCAGAAAATTCTGATTGTGGAACCACTGATTCATCCCCTTCCTTGCAGGTGTCACCTTTCTCGTCATCAGGAACCACACCTACCTCTTTAACTGCTAAAACATCCCTATTCGACAGTCATTTGTATTATCCATCTCCAATTCCGAAGTATACGAAAGCGAAGCAGAAGAAGGCATTAGAAAGTGGGGAGAATGCACCAAAGACACCTCCCAAGGCAATTTCATCAAGATTGCATGGAGAGAATGGTATTCAAGGAAGGAACGGCAAAAGAGAAAGAAGAAACTTTGCTCAAGAAAAGAGAGGATAGGAAGAAAATGGCAGAAGAAAGAAGATTAAATGAAACAAAAAAGAAAAGGAACAGAGTTAAGCGAGGGAAACTGTCTGAAACACAAAATAGAGACGCTAGTGATGCTGGTGTTATTAAGTGTACAGAATGTCAATAAGAACTGGTTAGTGACGTTAAAGATAACGATCTAAAAATGTTGGTTGTGACAACTGCCTAAACTGGTTCCATTTAAAATGCACTAAATTCCAAGGTTTGTCATTTGAATCTGTATATGACTCACCATTCCAGTGTAAAAATTGTTAAAACATAGGTTAAGCACAATAGGATATTTTTTTGTAACCACTCTTTGCTTGAAATTTTCATTGTGGTGTTTGAAGCCATATTTTCAGTGTTTCCTTAGTAAACAAGAGTTTAGTGCTTTTCAGTCGGTCAACACGAATGTACCCAAAAGAGATGGGTTATGCCCTAATCCTGAAATAAATTACATGAGATTAATAAAACACTAGGATGACCAGTTTCGATCGTCAAGCGATTATCATCAGATCCATTACACTTAGGCTATAAAATCTATGTTTGAAATACAGGTGAAAATTGTACATATTGTAAATATTTTCACCTGTATTTCACACATAGATTTTATAGCCTAAGTGTAATGGATCTGATGATGATCGCTTGACGATCGAAACTGGTCATCCTGTTGTTTGAGTCTTTAGTCTTTTGACTGGTTTGATGCAGCTATCCATGCCTCCCTGTCCTGAGCTAATCGTTTCATCTCTACATAACTACCACACCCTACATCTGAGGCAATCTGTTTAACATATTCTAACCTTGGTCTACCCCTACAGTTCTTGTCCTCGACCCTTCCTTCCATAACTAAGCTTGCTATTCCTGGGTGTCTTAGTATGTGTCCTACCAACCTATCTCTTCTCTTCATTAGCAGTCGCCAGAAACATCTCTCCTCTCCCACTCGTCTTAATACCTCTATGTTTGTAACCCTATCTACCCATCTGATCTTCATCATTCTCCTGTAACACCACATTTCAAATGCTTCTATTCTCCTCTTTTCTGCTGCACCAATAGTCCAAGTTTCACTTCCATAGAGCGCCACGCTCCAGACAAAGGCTTTCAAAAATGACTTCCTAATACCAAAATCTATATTCGATGTCAGCAGATTCCTTTTTTGTAGAAAAGCTTTCTTTGCCTGAGCCAACCTACTTTTTATATCCTCTTTGCTTCGTCCATCACTGGTTATTCTACTTCCTAAGTAACTGAAGTCTTCTACTTCCTTCAGCTTTTCACCTGTCAATTTGATCTCCATAGAGGTTTCTGATTTATTTCTGTTTTATTAATCTCATGTAATTTATTTCAGGATTAGGGCATAACCCATCTCTTTTGGGTACATTCGTGTTGACCGACTGAAAAGCACTAAACTCTTGTTGAAATTTTCAGGTGTGACTGTTTTATTGTAATATTGTAGAAATTTGTTAATTGTTGTATTATTGTAGAAATATGTTAATTGTTCTTTTTGTACTATATTTTTCCAAGATTAAAAATATAATCAAAACACTTACATTTTCAAATTACTAAACTTAAATCTCCAGAACAAACACTGGCTGACTACTAGGACTAGAAAGGCTGACTACTGAAAATTAATGGCTGAGTACTAGATAAAGTGTCAAGTATATTTATAGCAGTTACGAACAGTATTCATTTTGAAATGATGCTAAAAAAAAGTACATAACAGAAAGAAAAAAAAACATTCTACCACCCACTTATACATCTACCTTAATGTGCTTAGGCATTGGCGTTCTGTAGTAGGAATAAATAACCCACAAGTTTTGTTACCTGGCTGACTACTGGCGCATCCTATGGTAGGCCTACTTGGTACACCTTTCGTTGCCTAGTAGGCCTACACTACACATAGTCTACACATTGTCACTCGGGCTATGGTAAGATCTGGTTAAACAAATCTTTGATGTACGGTAAGCCATGAATGGCAATTCTCGTTACCAGTACTAATAGTACGGTGCAATTAGACCCAAACCTTAACATCCAAAGTAAAAGTTTCCCTTCAGCTCCAAATTGTTCTATACAATCCACATGTTGTTCGGTAAAAAGTCTCACCATTTTGAGCGTCGGGTATGGGGGGGAGTCAGAAGTTGGTAAGTTAGTAGTTTTTTTAATCAATTTTTCTTAAATATTACGAAAAATATGCCGTTTAGCGCAAAATGTGTCGTATATAGAAAAATAATTTACATTAAATTGCGAACAAAAAAGGTTCCATGCATAATCTTGCTAAAGTGGACGGTTCCAGAGTTACGGAGGGTGTAAAAGTGGACTTTTGTAGTTTTTTTTTGTTTTTTTTAAGAATATGACATTATCACTAAGGAAACTAATTTTATTTATACAGGATTGTGTTTAGTAAAAGCAAATGCCGATTTTATTGACCGGTGGTATACAAAACAAAAGTTTGGTGCTTTTCAGTCGGTCAACACGAATGTACCCAAAAGATTTGGGTAATACCCTAATCCTGAAAAAATTAAATGAGATTAATAAATACCTACCATCTCATATAATTGAACTATTTTGGGTACATTCGTGTTGACCGACTGAAAAGCACCAAACTTTTGTTTACCAAGGCAACACTGAAAAATGGCTTCAAACCCCATAATGACCGGTGGTATGTTAGTGATAAGCCCTTGAAGGAACGTTAACCTCACCACCTTCTCAAGGGGCGCTACTTTTTAAGGGAAAAGAGGCTTCCACAGGCCTAAGCCATATAAACCTGTGGTACGGAGAAACCCACTCTGAACTATTAAAACTAATAAAAATGTAGAATGTTAAATGCGACCTTAAATTAATGTAAAGTAGGCTATTCATCAGTATACAGTCCTCTTCATACAAAGCACTTTCCTGTTCTAGATCTTCGTCTATGATGTTCGTGTCCCTGTTATCACATCCTAGGCCTGAGCAATTACCGCATATATTCGAGCAGTTTAGACCACACTTTCTGCACTCGCAAATACGGACGCATTTGTCTTTGCAAGCGCACACTATGAGGAAAAGTAATTCCTGGGGAGCTGCAGGACGCGTGCTGTATTAATTGGTCTCAGGTGTTCGCCAATCTTCTTCCACCCCCACTCGAGCGGATTCTTCTTCTCATTCAGCCACTGCTGCACCTGGTGGTAGGTTCTAAATGAATGCTGCCTGGAAGCTGCCGAAAGTGGGGGGAAGTGCAGCCAACTTGAACAATGATTATATAGGCTGCTTTACAATACCCTGCAAGTAACACTGGTAGCGAAAACAATCTTGATCTTCAGTGTTCTTGGCTCTAAACATCGCAAGAAGGAAATGCTTTCCAGTCAGCCACTGCACTGGGGTCAGCTTTGGGGTCGTTGAAGACTAGAAGTTTCGTACGAAGAGCTATGTTGGCTTGCACTTTCCCATACGGTGTAATTTTCATTGAACCAAAAATTTGTATACAGCGAGTCACAGCCATTTAGATCACTCTTGATTACCAATCTTTATATCGCATTGGTTCGACAGTGGTCCTTGTCGCTACTTTATGCCTTCATTTATGTCGAGAGCAGTCAAATTACAGCGGAGCGGATCCAACCTTCAGTTAATCCTTCTGACGCATAGACAATCCGAGGGAATCCCTTACAAAGGAATACAATTATATCAATAACTGTCGTCTCATACACAGTAGCGATACCTGCTTCGTAATGAGCCCAAGCCCATCAGTCAATAGCCTGGCTGCATTTTTGTAATCCCTAACTTTGCACTTTCCGACTAATTTACATCATTTAAAAAATATACATATTCCTTTTACTTATAATTAACATAATATATGAGGTAATGGCACGGACGACAATAAGTAATACTGTGAATTGCTTGATATCAAAATGAGATGATTAAATTAATATAATGATTAATGATGAGGAGTGCCTATGAAGATCCAAGATCTGTCACAGTATAACCACATAGTTGGCACAGTATTCTAAAGACGAACAATAAAAAATGAGAGCAGAACTTCTCTAGAAATAACAAACGCATTAAACGGGTCTCCCAATACGAATGAGGGAAAGAGAGTAGATGAGATAGTGTGTGTGTGGGAGGGGCAGGCGGCCGGTGCAGGGTGGAGGTGGTCGACCGGCCCCTTACGCACGGCTTTGTACTGGCAGCCGCGCTTGTACTAAACCGGTTTTTGTTCCCAGAATTTTTACGCTTCTAACCCTTTGTGGTGCCTCAGCCTCTTTTGGACTACAATATGATTGTACAATATTATTGTACAATATTACATTTTAATAAAATTGTTTAGTTACCGACAGTAGTGGCTACGCTGGCTAAAGCCCAGCATTAGGTCATGGGGCCAAGCTCTCTGCTGACTCGGTAGACGCGTGGGTTCGAGCCCCACCGTCGGCTGTCCTTGAAATGGTTTTCCGTGGTTTCCCATTTTCAACACCAGGCAAATGCTGGGACGGTACCTTCTGACAGGCCACGGCCGCTTCCTTCCACATCCTTGCCCAGTTTCATTCACCATCATTCATTTCATCTCTCATTAACTCCTCTCATGAGGTTGGCGTCAGGAAGGGCATCTGGCCGTAAAAACCATCGCCACAAAGACTTCCATCTCATCTCATCCCCGACCCCGTTGGAAAACGGGAATAATAATGGGTAGACATACAATAAAATTGTTTAGTTATTTCTGTTTACATAGTAGTTATAATTTCATTTTTCCAAAAAATCTAACAAAATACGAAAAATTGCAACTTTCGCACCCTCCGTAACTCTGGAACCGTTCACTTTAGTAAGATTATGCATGGGACCTTGTTTGTTCGCAATTTAATGTAGATTATTTTTGTAAATTACACATTTTGCGCTAAACCGCATATTTGTCGAAATATTTCAGAAAATCTGATAAAAAATACTAATTTACCAACTTCTGCCCCCCTCCCCCCCCCCCCTGCCTCCTCCCCCCAAACCCGACGCTCAAAAATGGTGAGACTTTTTACCGAACAACATGTGGATTGTATAGAACAATTTGGGTTTGGAGGGAAACTTTTACTTTGGATGTTGAGGTTCGGCCGTTTTTAGGACTAATTGCACCGTACTATAAGGCGCGTCCAGATTTGCGCCTGAATCTCGTAACGTAACCGCATGGCGTAACTTAGCCCGCAACATGAACGATACGGAACAAGGTTCGCTGCTTTCCACTGCTTGTCGGTGTTTCCGTGTCACATCAACGGGCTGCGCGCCCTGAAGTTACGGCAAATTCGGACGTACCGGTACACAGAATCTCGGCGCGTAAATCATCCATTCGCTTCTGTCGGCTTAATCAGTAAACTTGCAGTGGACCGAGCAAAACACAATGCATTTTATTGAAATGTACAAAGGAAAAGAAAATTTGTGGCTAACCAGTCATCCCAGGCATTTTAAAAAAAAAGGAAAGATGCTTGGGAGAAGCTAACTACAGAGCTGAACGCAACGACCAAGGAATGCATGAAGAAATTGATGTCGTTGCTTTCTTGCATAATTCCAAGGCTGCTGCACATACCTAGCTAGGGTGAACCGTCACAAGCGCCTCCGCATTATTATAGAATAACTCTTCCACAAATGCTACTACTGTATCTATCCTTTTAAAACTCTGTATTTAATGTGTTCTAATACACCAGGTCATACTCTGACCAATTAGATTCCAAGATTGCACCCCTCAACCAAATGCAGTAGGTCGTAACAGTCTGATATAGCTCTCGAGATATTTGGTGTGACAGGCTATAAGAGAGAACGCAAAGAAGTCGGCGAACGCTTGCGTAGGGTCAGATCAGGTCAGGATCTCCATGTTTGAAAGTTGCACTATCTCAACTGGCAGAAGGCTAGAGCTCGCGTCAGCTCGGAAGGCGGCCGGCTCTGTGGGATTTGCGCAGAGAGAGACAGAGATACATTTCCACTGTTGCAACAGATCCACCATGTCCGAGTTCCCACACCGCAGGCTGCTGCCGTGAGTTCCTGCGGTATGACAACACCTCATCCAGCCTGTCTCTTTCACGCTGCTTTACACTTAGCTTTCCTCACAGCACACTAGCTCAGAGTCTCAAGACAGACTGACTGTGATTGGTGGGATGGAAGTGAGGCATGACGTAATGGTAGCGTTGTGATCTGCGCACCGCCTTCCCGGCTGGCTCGAGCTCTAGGTTGTGTTACGGGCTGCGATACGCGTTGGAAATGTTTAGCTCGCAACCGCAGTGCGTAACCCGGCCCCGTTTAACCTCGCGCGCGACGTAGTTACGTTGCAGAGTCGGCATGCATGTCTGTACCCGCCTTTATGTCTTTGTTCTTGTTTGTTGATTCTCCTTGATCCACGTTCTGTCCATCATGGCGTCAGTGATATAGAAATCTGGGTCGATCTCTCTTCTCTTTGCTTTGCTACACTCTTATAATACTGCTCTAATAGGCCAGTAGATGGTCCTGCAGCTGACAATGATATTAGGTAAATTTCATTAGAAAGCTAACTATTTAACTATTTCAATGGGTCCCATGTTTCGACTTCCGGAAAATTTCGACATATCTTCGCGTTTCACATCCCCCAGACCCCAAAACCACCGTCAGTTCAAAAATTTATATATAATTTATATATATATATATATATATATCAGTTTCTTGTGGACACGATAACTGTCGTAATTTTGCACCAATCACTTTGAATTTTTTACATAATATGTATACCCTTAAAATCTCGGTCGAGTTCGTTAATGGGCAAAATCGGTCAAAGGGGGTGAAAATGGGAGGCTTTTTTCGAAAAAGTGAAATATCGCTATAACTCTCTTAATATATTAAATATTGAATCCATTAAAAGTTCATACTATGTGTCGGACAAGGCCCTAAAATTTATGTTTGAAAAGTTTTTTGATATCACCAACCATTGACCAAAGGGGTGGGAAAAAGTGGGTTTTTCGGGAAACATTAATCATATCTCTGTTAATAGGCACAATATCAAAACCGTACAAAATGGACAATATTCCTCCAATAATTACCTAAAACTTTTGTCTGAAAGAATTTTTGATATGACCCACCATTACGCCACGGGGAGAGCAAAATGATTTAAATTATAAGAAAATGCCAAGTGCCAAGAGAGGATGCCATGACAACTTTACTTTTAATTGATAAGGGATGAGCCATCAGCAGTTGCTATGACAACGCCACTGCACGAGATAACATTCAGTTTTCCATCTGTCTGTGGGAAGCGACTTCGGTATCGGAACTGGTAGCATGCTGAACTTCTATGCCCAAGGTCGCGGGTTCAAACCCGGCTAAAGTCATCGGATTTACTAAGAGCGCTAAAAACCCTGAGTTTGCTTTCCTTCGGAGGAGAAGTTTCAACGATCGTTGCGAGTTGATGGTTCCGGTGGCATCTAGTAGCCAAGTTCACAGATAGGTGTCGTTGATGGTAGTATTTTAGGTAGATTTCGTTAGAAAGCTAACTATTGCAATGGGTACCATGTTTCGATTTCCGGAAAATTTCGACATATCTTCGCGTTTCACATCCCCCAGACCCCAAAACCACCGTCAGTTCAAAAGTTTATATATAATTTATGTATGTTTATATATCAGTTTCTTGTGGACACGATAACTGCCGTAATTTTGCACCAATCACTTTGAAATTTTTACCGAATATGTATACCCATAAAATCTCGGTCGAGATCGTTACTAGGCTAAATCGGTCGAAGGGGATGAAAATGGGGGACTTTTTTCGAAAAAATGAAATATTGCTATAACTCTCTTAATATGTGAAATATCGAATCCGTTCAAAGTTCATTCTATGTGCCGGATAAAGCTCAAAAATTTATGTTTGAAGAGTTTTTTTATAGCACCAACCATTGACCAAAGGGGTGGGAAAAAGTGGGTTTTTCGGGAAACATTAATCATATCTCTCTTAATAGGCACAATATCAAAACCGTATCAAATGGACAATATTCCCCTAATAATTACCTAAAACTTTTGTCTGAAAGAATTTTTGATATGACCCACCATTACGCCAAGGGATGAGAAAAATGATTTCGGAATTATAAGAAAATGCCAAGAGCTATCAGTGGTTGCCATGGCAACACTACTAAATTGATGAGGGATGAGCCATCAGACGTTGCCATGACAACGCACTTGCGCGAGATCAGATTCAGATTTCCATCTGACTAAGTGTGAAGCGGCTTCGGTGACGTAACTGGTGGCATGCCCAAGGTCGCGGGTTCAAAGCCGGCCAAACTCGTCGGATTTTCTAAGAGCGCTAAAAATCCCTCAGTAGTCTATGCTTTCCTTTGGAGGGGAGGTTCCAACGTTCGTTGCGAGTTGCTGATTGTGGTGGCATCTAGAAGCCAAGTTCACAGCTAGGTGTCGTTGACGGTAGTATCTGGTAGCAACATTAGGAACTACTGCTTGAAATTGAGCGTCTGCATTCCTTACCTGAATTACAGACTAATACAGCCATCACAATTCATACCGTTTATCAGACAGATTCTACACTCACCCAAGTACACGGGGTTACATGACCGCGTTGTCGCAGCCCCTAAACTGAGGAATCAACCAACATCTCTACGGGAGATATAATTTTGCGTGAAGAAGTAACAGACCGTTACATAGTTACACATCAGTGTCGAAACCTTGCATAAGGACAGTGTGACCACAAGTATAAAAATGGACTCCAAATGACAAGAAGGTTACCGTCATCATAAGACAATAAAATGTTTAAAATATGCATAAAATGACGAAAAACAAAGTTAATTAATCTCCAATTATAAAATACTTTCACGCAATAAATGAGGTCTGATCCTTCTACGAAAACCTGCATATTCTGCCTATTTTCGCCTATCCCCAAGTTTGTCCGGTGAAATCTACCTCCGCCTTCCGGCGTGCCGAGAGGAATTTTTTTAAACCTGAGTTCCTCTATGTATGTTTCCTTCGCTAGCTCGTATACCAATCTTGTAGGGGCCACCTTTCCAACTCTCAGCACATATATTTAAGAATCGCGACATGACTCTCTATTCTTTCGAGATCGCTGATTGTGAGGTGATCCGATACTACACACATCAAAAACGTTTTGCATATTGCCATGGAACACAGTAGGGACGACTGATTTATTAAGCAGTGTCCACGCCTGCTCTATACTATTGAGATCGGGAGCATAGGTAGGCCATTCCATTCTGTGATGAATACCATTCTCCTGAAGAAAGACATGGACAATGTCAGCTCTATGCGGGCGAGCGTTATCGTCCACGAAACGTGAAATTTGGGCCGAAATCGTCAGCATAGCCTTGCACTACAGGTGCCGGGATAGTATACCTGTAACTTATGCCTGTCATACGCCCTGGGATGTACACAAGAGGGGTTCGGCGACCATACATGATGCCACCCCAAAACATTGCACCACCTACTTCCTGTTGGTATCTGTCTCGGGTGTATTGGTTGTGCATACGTTCAGCGGGTCGTCTCCACACTCGCACAGATCTATCCTCATTGACACAGGTGAGTGTACACAGCCGATATACACGCACGCAACAACGACTAATGGGTTTGGGACTACTACGATTCTTCGCAAGCAATAAGCAAAACTTATTTTGATGTGGAACATAGTTGTCTATTTTCACGTTTCTTTTTAACTGCATTCTCAAAAGAAAAGTAGGGTGCCGGCCTACCACCATCCTTCAACTCCACTTCCGTCTCGTGAGAAAGAAAGAAAATTTCAATTTTTAAAGTTCTTCCACTGAAGTATTTTTTCATTAATAAACTGAGTTCAAGAATATCTCCAACAGCGTATTATCAATAAGCAATACCAATAAAGAAGCAATAAAGCACATTTAAAAACACACGTCACTTGAGGAACAATACACAAAAGTTGATGGGAATCCTTTTTGGAGAGAGCTCAATTCATAGCATTAATCCCACAAAATAACAACAACAATAGTAATAATAATAATAATAATAATAATAATAATAATGAGATAAAAGCTAAGTTAGAAATGAACACGATAGATGAAGCTGTTCGTATGAGCCGGCTCAGATGGTGCGGTCATGCGAAGAAAATGGGGAAGAAGAGATTACCTAAGAGCTTAATGAGTTCGTCTGCAGAGGGTAAGAGAAGCAGAGGTAGACCAAGGAGACGATGGTTAGATTCTGTGTTTAACTATTTCAAGGTGAGAGGTGTAGAAGCAAAGGAGGCCACAGTACTAACTGCTAATAGGGGATCATGGTTCACAAACAGAGGCTTGCAGACTAGACTGGACGCTGAAAGGCAAAATAGTCGCAAATGAAAATGAATGGATGAATGAACGATGATAATAAGCACCTACACGAAGCAACATTAACAACTAGCCTACCGGTACTACTTTTGACTTCTCGCTATAGGAAACCTCGGAAGATACAGTATAGAGTTGCCAACTGCGCGGTAATGTAATACTATTACTATAATATTAACAGCACTTTATCCTGATATAGTGCCAGAAAAATGAATAGCAATTCAACGATTTTTTCTTCGTTTTTTTATGTGAAGCAACTCAAAGAGAAAAATGCCCGAGCGCATGTTCAGCTTACGTTGGCTAAACCGTTGAGGATATATCAATCTTTCATCAATACTATCGTTAAGCATAAAACATTCATGTTTCTATGGTTAGAAAGTAATAAAATCTGTAATTTACTGAAAGATTTTCTTTTCCCCTCTAATGGGATATAACAACTTAGTTTAAGGCTCAGCAATTCTTCTAGGTTTGGCCGTGTCTTGTGTGGGCTTTCGCTTAGGACACCAAGCTGGCTCATCGTCTGGCTCTTGGTGTCCCCGCCCGGACCCCCTCAGAAGTAACGAACTGCGCGCTACCTCCCTTTATATACTGTAGAGTGCAGTTGCATTCTATATAAAGGGAGGTAGCGCGCAGTTCGTTACTCCTGTGGGGGTCTGGGCGGTGACACCAAGAGCCCGCCGATGAGCCAGCTTGGTGTCCTAGGCGAAACCCCACACAAGACACCGCACAAACCTAGAAGAATTGCTGAGTTTTAATTCACCGGCCGTGAAAGCCAATATGCCATCTTTTTTAGTTTAAGGCTGTTAACTGGCTGTCTGTACATCATTTTTTGAATTGAAGTTACAAGATCAAATTTTGAATTTTACGGGTTAGTGGATTACAGCACTGACACTATTTTAAGCCTTATAATTGGTGGATGCAATGCTCGTAATCCAGAAGGAATCAATTAAACAAGAAACAACGTGGGACCAAAGAAGACGATTATGACTATTATTGTTGTTGTTGCTTATTTTAGGGGCTGCGACTGTGACAACGTGGTCATATAGTCTCGTGCATTTGGGTGTGGAGTAGGTGTAATTTGTGTGATAACCTGTGTTATTGTGATGGCTTAGTGTGCGTATTTGTAAATTGAGGGTAGGATTGGGAAGACTTTAAATTAGGAACCATCCCGGCATTTCCCTGAAAGAATCGATTCCTCCTCTTCTCAGTTTTGCCTTCCAGCCATCGCACCAGAATTAAAATTTCTTGGCAGGGCCGGGAATCGAACGCGGACCTCAGGGTCGACAGCCAAGAACGCTAGCCGCTACACCATGAGGTGGTCAAGAATGAACAAAGCACAGAGAAATCGAAACATTTCACACTCGCGTGCTACTTGGTTTATACGTTGCTGCCCACAAACGCCTGCAAAATGTATTCAGTAGAAGAGAAATACACACATCAAAAAAAGTTTTGCATCACCTCGGTTCCAAGAGTTCCGGAACCGTTAAATACAAAGGGAATAGAGATCAACACAAACAACATTTCAGCTCGTTTTATTGCTCATGAGACCCACACATTGCATGTTGTACCATCATACAGCTAGACTTTCAGCATTTGTGGTCCAGATTGCAGTACACACCACTACCTCTAATACCCAGTAGCACGTCCTCTTGCATTGATGCATGCCTGTATTCGCCGTGGCATACTATCCACAAGTTCATCAAGACACTGTTGGTCCAAATTGTCCCACTCCTCAACGACAATTCGGCGTAAATCTCTCAGAGTGGTTGGTGGGTCAAGACGTCCATAAACAGCCCTTTTCAACATATCCCAGGCATGTTCGATAGGGTTCATGTCTGGCGAACATGCTGGCCACTGTAGTCGAGCGATGTCGTTATCTTGAAGGAACGCATTCACAAGATGTGCACGATGAGGTCGAGAATTGTCGTCCATGAAGACAAATGCCTCTCCAATATTCTGCCGATATGGTTGCACTATGGGTCGGAGGATGTCATTCAGGTATCGTAAAGCCGTTTCGGAGCCTTCCATGACCACCAGTGGCGTACGTCGGCCCCACATAATGCCACCCCAAAACATCAGGGAACCACCACCTTGCTGCACTCGCTGGACAGTGTGTCTAAGACGTTCAGCCTGACCAGGGTGCCTCCAAACACGTCTCCGACGATTGTCTGGTTGAAGGCATATGCGACACTCATCGGTGAAGAGAACGTGATGCCAATTCCGTGGGGTCCATTCAGCATGTTGTTGGGCCCATCTGTACCGCGCTGCATGGTGTCGGGGTTGCAAAGCTGGACCTCGCCATGGACGTCGGGAGTGAAGTTGCGCATCATGCAGCCTATTGCGCACAGTTTGAGTTGAAACACGACGTCCTGTGGCTGAACGAAACGCATTATTCAACATGGTGGCATTGCTGTCAGGGTTCCTCCGAGCGGCAATCCGTAAGTAGCGGTCATCCACTACAGTAGTAGCCCTTGGGCGGCCTGAGCGAGGCCTGTCATCGACAGTTCCTGTATCTCTGTACCTCCTCCATGTCCGAACAACATCGCTTTGGTTCACTCTGAGACGCCTGGAAACTTCCCTTGTTGAGAGCCCTTCTTGACACAAAGTAACAATGCGGACGCGATCGAACTGCGGTATTGACCTTCTAGGCATGGTAGAACTACAGACAACATGAGCAGCGTACCTTCGTCCTGGTGGAATGACTGGAACTGATCGGCTGTCGTACCCCCTCCGTCTAATAGGCCCTGCTCATGCATGGTTGTTTACATCTTTGAGCAGTTTTAGTGACATCTATGAACAGTCAAAGGGACTGTATCTTGGATACAATATACACAGTCAACGTCTATATGCCGGAGATCTGGGAACCGAGGTGATGCAAAACTTTTTTTGATGTGTGTACATTCTTCATTAAATTGGTGGTATGGTGTCGGCCAGGCTTTAGGTCAATTGGACGCGCCCTACAAATTGGCGGGGGCTTATCTCTGGCTACATGTCTGCCTGTGCCTACGCAGGTGATTCGCGGCATTTTTCTTGTAGCTTCGCTTTCAAATAGCGTCTGTCCTTCACCCTAACTCGATTTCCTTGTGCAACATTCCACTTACATCTGTCTTCGCTTTCATCCAGCACACGCAAGGATAAACTCCCAATGCGTGATGTACAAGAAAAGTAACCTGAAACAAGAAGGAAAAGGAACTAGAGATTTCCAGAGACCTAGCGGTAAAGAAAACCCTAAACCAAGGACCCCTGTGCCTGTAGAGCCATAAATGTCCTGCAGATTGCTGGGTGATGCGTGGCCAGCGTGACAGGTCCCATTGGGTATAATTTTTGGCTTCCTTGACTAGGATGGCTGTCTCTCCGATCAGACAGCTACTTAGTTGTCTTCACAAGGCGCAATGCACCCGTTCCAGCTCTCACGTCAGTTCTAAAATCCCTGACGGAGCAAGAAATCGAACCTGGGATCTCCTAAGTAAGAGGTAGCCGTGCTACCCCAACACTACGAAGCTGGTGGGAATAATAGGCTAATAATAATAATAATCTAATAATAATAAATAATAATATACTGAGACAGAGAAAAATCCGCTTTAGCGTCAATAGCTTTAGTAGATTTATGAATAACCAAAAGTTAGGAATAAAACTACCGGTACTAATGTTTCATAATGCTTCACTTCAAGCTGAATTCACAATTATTATATTTTATCAATACCATATTATCAATACTGTATATCTACGTATTTAGACCGTAATTCTTGCTCTTCAAGGGGGCGTGATGGTGTAGTGGTCAAGCTTCTTGCGGCACTAAGGCGGACTGGATTCGATTCCCAGTTAATACATGTGAAATTTTGGAAGGAAGTACTTTCCCCTTGTTTCCCCCCACTTCTACTCCAGGCAAATGCCGGGATGGTTCTTAACTTAAGGACACGGCCTTCTCCTTCCCGATCCTCACCTGAATTACAAATACATGCACTATTAAAGACACCACGATAATGCAGGTTATCAGATAATTCTACTCGCACCAAAGGACACGGGGCTAAATGACCCCGTTGTCCAAGCCCCTTAAATGAAACAACAAAACAACATCTCTTTTTGCACCAGAAAACGTTCCTCGGTGGACAAAAATTTAACAATGATGACGAGCTCAAAGTACATGTTACCGCATAGTTGCCAACACAGGCAGCAACCATTTATGAAAAAGGCAGCAGTCACTCGTCGCCCGCCGTGCTGTCGACATCGCGTGTTAATGCTTAAAATCTGTGCATGCAATCGTCTTGAGCTCGGCGCAGATACCGTGACCTTGAAGCCTCACCACAAACCCTACTCTTATCTGTACTACTGTAGTTATACCAGGTGAGTTAGCCGTGGACGTTACGGTGTGGCTGCAGGCAGTCGCTCAGGCCGCTACCTTCCAATTCCTCGTCCTTACATTAACACTTTCCTCCCCAGACAACACTCCACACGCGACGGTACTTGTAGCTCACCCAATGGGTGTCCGTATAAAAGCAGCAACAAAACTCGGGCGAGCCGAACATGTCCTCGGACACTCCCGGCACTAAAAGCCATACAAAAAAATGTATGTTTTTATTACCAAACGGTACTTAACTTCTGGACGTAAGCTACACAATATTCTTTCCAGATAAATACGTGGAATGTAATGCTAATTGCAGGTAAGCGAGGCCACGTCCACTTGAGCCAACAGTGTTGAGTGCCTGAATGTGTGCAATACGACCTTTCACATCACACCGCTAATGCTTCCTCTGTGGACAGTGGTAGACTGTCCGACACACGATCTCTGATTCGATTCCTGGTCGAGGAAGTGTGATTTTATAACATACATACATACATTTTCATTTGAGACAGTTTTGCCTTTCAGCGTCCAGTCTGGTCTGTAAGCCTCTGTTAGCAAACAAGCTGCCTCCATGATCCCCTATTAGCAGTTAGTACTGCGGCCTCCTCTGCTTCTACACCTCTCAGTTAGAAATCGTTCAACACTGAATCTAACCATCGCCTTCTAAGTCTACCTCTGCTTCTCTTACCCTCTACAGACGAACTCATTACCCTCTTAGCTTGAAGCAGCTACAGAGACTGGTGAGCCGAACATGTCCTCGGACACTCCCGGCACTAAAAGCCATCCGATAAATAATAATAATAATAATAAATAAATAAAATTTATTCACAGAGACATACAAATCACTGACGAGGAAGTTATGAACCGATTTGGTAATGCTTCAAGAAACCTTGAAGAAACCGGTATAGTGTAAGTTACATAAATCACAACAGTAATGTTAATTCTTTCCGTCGAAATACTATCAAGTGAGCAAGATGGCTGTTTTAATAAAAAGTAACATAAAATGGTCTTAGTTGTGTTTGACATTAACCAACCATAAATGCAGGTATATTTTGCCAGCAAATTTAAACTAGTTAAAGTTTTGTGCCCGTATGAAACATCAGTAACCACCCAACAGCTTCTTTCAATCCAGTTCTTCCACGGGGATTATCTCCTCCTGTGGTCAAGTGGCCTTTACAGTGTTATTCGTTATGAAACTTTGATAAAATATTGTTGTTGTTGTTTCATTTAAGGGCTTTGCGACGTTGTGGTCGTGTAGCCCCGTGCACAATTTCAACATCCCATTTGGACAGAAATCGGAACTCTATAGAACAGATTGCCTAAATGTGCATGGGTACATCTTTGTGATAATTTGTAGCATGTGTGGCTATGTGTGTTTAGGGGTAGTTGACCTTACTGTTCCGCTCATTGAAATAACAATAAGAAGAAGATAATGGTACCAAGATATGTGGATGGACAACGGATATTGAGACCTAACAGAGAGTTATACAAAGAAATTGAGGGAATAAAGAAGAGACGAATACAATATTGTTGCGTGCCACCCCCTAGTGGCACTTTTGTTAACTGGATTACGGTGGGTTGAAGCACAACACAGATTGTTCCTTAAAGAAATAATTAACTTTATTGCGGCCAGAAAGATACACCACTCAACAGCAAATACAAGCAATTAGAACCTTACTCCAGTTTCCTCAAGTCTCTTCCTTATGGAGCGCTCTTGCCCCCTTTCACTTGCCAACAGACCACAGAAGTTAATCCGTCCTATTGAGTCTGGTGGCCTTGACAGAACTACATGCAACACTTCCTTATGTACACAAACTACAGTTACTTACGATAACCTGCTACACGCTGCTTCGATGTCCACAAACTGGGAAACAATGTCACTGGATTTCGTAACTCGCACGGCACTTCGCCACGATACCTCAGTCGCTCAGTGAAATCACACTCGCTCAAAACACAGGCAGTCCCCTGTATGCTTCTCACTCCCTCGCTGTCAAGAGAATCGGCTTCACTAGGGGTTTCGCAAGTCACCACACTTCTGTCGCTCAGGATAAACGCTCGCACTAGCTCGAAAAACACACAACACACACTGCTTGACAGGTCGCTCTTATATAGCAGGCCAGTGACTCAATAAA
The DNA here is from genome assembly GCA_946902985.2 of Meconema thalassinum. Taxonomy (NCBI): domain Eukaryota; kingdom Metazoa; phylum Arthropoda; class Insecta; order Orthoptera; family Tettigoniidae; genus Meconema; species Meconema thalassinum. Next base: position 350,554,316 of record OX336390.1, read on the forward strand.
TGCTTCTAGATCCATCCAGGGTTCACGGCTTCTCGAGGTTTCCTTCACTGGCTGAGTCACGAATATTCTGGACCATCCCTTTGTCCTAGTAGTCCTGTTGCATAAGGCGCACGCAATACACTGAGGCAGAGCACAGCCCAGCCCGGGGGCAGTTGTGACTCATGCGGCGAGCGATGAAACGAACTCACAGCCGTAACACCACCCCCTTCCTAAAAAGGCTGATCGTCCCGATCAATCATTGGTCCGTCTGTGTCCCTCCGTAGGCTGCCAGGCGATCTCGATGCACGATCTTCATCTTCGCCCTCGGGCTCCGCTGGATCCTGTAGACGACATCATTGATCCGTTTCACGACTCGGTAGGGCCCTCCCAGGACTTCTGCAGTTTGGGTGACAGGCCTTTCTTCCGTAATGGGTTGAAGAGCCAGACCAGGTCATCCTCGTGGAATCCGCCGGCATCCGTCTGTTGGTCGTATCGGGTCTTCATTCGGTCGGTCTCGATCCGCAGTTTCCTCCTCGCGAACGCGTGCACGTCCTCCAGTTGGTCGACCAGTTCTTGACAATACTGGCTTACCGGGACCGGATCATTCCCAGGTCGGCCGAAGGCAAGATCGACAGGTAGACGGAGCTCCCTCCCAAACATGTCCCGGGCTGGTGTGCACCCGGTGGCTTCATGCACGGCGGCGCGGTAGGCCAGGAGAAATAGTGGAAGATGTTTGTCCCAATCCCTCTGGTGCTCGCTGACGACTATTCGGAGATGGTTCTCGATGGTGCGATTGAATCGCTCTACCATCCCGTCGGACTGAGGGTTTAGCGGCGTTGTCCTTGTCTTCCGGATTCCTAGCGGCTGGCATAGGTTCTGGAACACCTGCGACTCGAAGTTCCTCCCTTGGTCGGAGTGCAGCTCCAGGGGTACTCCGTACCGGCTGACGAATTCCTTCACCAGGGTCTCTGCGATCGTCGCGGCTTCGTGGTTGGGGAGCGCATACGCCTCCGGCCATTTGGTAAAGTATTCGCTGACGACCAATATGTAGCGGTTCCCTGCCTCGCTTAACGGGAATGGCCCAGCAACATCGATGGTCATTCTCTCCATGGGGCCGCCCACGTTGTAGGTCTTCAGTGGACCCCGTCGTCTTCGTCCTGGGCCCTTGCTGGCTGCGCAATCGTGGCACCTCGCGCAGTGGTTCTCCACGTCAGTTCGGCATCCGATCCTGTAGAACCGCTCTATCAGCTTCTCCAGGGTCTTCTTTATCCCTAGGTGTCCACCAGATGATCCTCCATGGACTTCCTTCAGGACTTCCTTCGTCATAGCCTTTGGTACGACGACTTGTTCCCGAGATGTCTTCCCGTCGGTGCTCTCCCAGGTCCGACAGATGAGGCCATCCCTTACAATCAGCGAGTCCCACTGCACCCAGTAGGACTTGAACTTTGAACTGCAGTCGCTCACAATGTTCCACCCGGGTCTGGGAACACAGGCCCTCTTCCATTCGGCTATCAGTCCCAGGTCATCATCTTCTGCTTGTGCCCGCGTGAAAGATTCGCGGCTCCAGCTCCCATGAAGTTCCACGGTAGTCCTTCGGCACTCTATCCCGGTGTTCTCCTCTCTTCTGGTACAGAAGGTGCAGTCTTCGGGACACGGTCTTCGTGACAGGGCGTCGGCGTTAGAATGCAATTGGCCTTTCCTGTGCTGGATCTCAAAGGTGTACTGTTGAAGCCTCTCTATCCACCGCGCGAGTTGACCCTCGGGCTGTTTGAAGTTCAGGAGCCACCACAGGGATGCATGGTCGGTCCTGATGAGAAATTCTTGCCCGTACAGGTACTTGTGGAAGTGTTCGATGGTCTTCACGATGGCGAGCAGTTCCTTCCTGGTGACGCAGTAGTTCCTCTCTGGCTTTGACAAGGCTTTGCTGAAGTAGGCCACTACTCTCTCCTCGCCGTCCACTATCTGCGACAGGATTCCCCCTATACCAAAGTCGCTGGCATCGGTATCGACGATGAACCTTGTTCCAGGTCTGGGGTAGGCCAGAATAGGTGCGGTGCACAGAGCCTGCTTGAGTTGTTCGAAGGCACTGTGGCATTCTGCTGTCCACGTGAAGAGTTGGTCCTTCTCAGTCAGTCGATGCAGTGGTTTGGCGATGTCGGCGAATCCTCTCATAAAGCGACGGTAATAAGTGCAGAGTCCCAGGAAGCTTCGTAGTTGGGACTTGTCTTTCGGAACTGGCCACTCCCTCACAGCTGCGGTCTTCTCTGGGTCGGTGCGCACCCCTTCCTCGGAGACGATATGCCCAAGGTACTGGACCTGCTTCTGGGAGAGCTGACACTTCTTGGGGCTCAACTTCAGCTGGGCAGCCCGTAGCTTCATCAAGATCTCCTTCAGGTTGCTGCAGTGCTCCTCGAAGCTTCTTCCCAGAACGATGACGTCGTCTAGGTAGACCAGGCAGGTCTTCCAGTGTAGTCCCCTCAGAATGGACTCCATTAGCCTTTCGAAGGTCGCAGGGGCGTTGCACAAACCGAATGGCATGACGATGAACTGCCAGAGCCCGCTGCCCACAGAGAACGCAGTTTTCTCGCGGTCCTTAGGGTGGACCTCCACCTGCCAGTAGCCACTCTTCAAATCCAAGGTGGAGAACCATCTTGACCCTGATATGGTGTCCAGGGTGTCGTCGATCCGGGGTAGAGGGTAGCTGTCCTTCTTCGTGACGTCATTCACCCGCCTGTAATCCACGCAGAACCTGGTGGAACCGTCCTTCTTCTTCACTAGCACGACCGGAGAACTCCAAGGACTATGTGATGGCTCGATCACCCCTTGCTCCTTCATCTCTTCTACCATCCGGTCGACTTCGGCTTGCTTGGCGAGCGGGACACGTCGGAATGGGGCCCTAAACGGTGCGCTGTCCCCAACGTCGATTCTGTGCTGGACCAAGCTTGTCCTGCCGAAGTATTTGCTCCCCACGGAGAAGACGTCCTGGAATTCGCGTAGCAGGTTCTGAAGTTGGCGTGATTGTTCCTCGTCTAAATGATCCTGGGATCCTTGGTACAGCTTCTGTAGTTCTTCTGGCAGTGCGCGTCTTCTTCGGTTGTCCGTCTGCAGGTGTCGGTCCGTCGTATCTGTGATGCGGGCAATCCAGGTAACGGGCTCGCAGACTCCTGGGTTGGTGTCCCGGTGAACCGTAATGTCGTAGTTGTTCAGGTTGGACAGGCGGACGTACGGCCGTGACGTCGCGTCGTGTTGATGAGGGTCTTGGCAACTAGCAATCCTTTTGTCTGGATCTCCTCATATTTTGGCTCGATTACAGCCGCCACTCCCTCAGCAGTTCCGTCGACAATTACGGCAGCGCTGACCTCCGTCCTGGCGGGAACGATGACGTCTTCTCTCAGCCTTACTCGTCGTGCGGTGATGGACTCGTGCGCTGGTTGCAAAGCAAGTTCCTCACCTCCGAAATACAGAGTGTTGGTACTCAGGTCCAAGATGATGTCGTTCTGGTCCAGAAAGTCCAGTCCGATGATCACTTCGTTTGATACGTCAGCCACAAGCACTGGATGCTTCACCGCCCGTCGACCAATGACGAACTCCAGTGATGCTTCGCCATGTACCGGTGCAGTCTCTCCAGTCGCCGTTATTAGTTGGAGGTTCCTTTGAGTGGGCTGCACTCTCCACCTCGGGATCACGGTGGGATTGAAGATGGTCCTCGACGCTCCCGTGTCGATCAGCATGGGCCAGCTCACTCCGTTGACGACTCCGTCGACCATAAGGCTGCTATTGTCCCTCCGTAACTTCGTCACACGAACTTGGACTGCCGGGGCTCAACGACTGTCACAAGCCAACCTTTGCCCCCCAAGGCTGGCTAATACTCGTTTCCCTGGGCCGCGCGGTTTTCAGACGACTGATTTCCCGTCGGATACCCTCGGCGGCGGCGATCACCGCAGTCCTTGCTCAGGTGGCCTTTCTTACCGCAGGTCCAGCAGGTCGGTAATCCTCTTCCGGGCCGCCTCTCCGGTTGTCTTCCGGCTGTGTCGTTGCTGGTGGCGCCGCGACTATCGAAGAAACGGCTTAGCGCCTCCATCAATTCGTCGGCCAGGAGCTTGGTCTCGTTGGTTTTTGCTGGTTCGTCGACGTCCACTTGACGCACCCGCGCGTGCATTCTAGATGCCTGTTTTGCCGTCTCGAACACAAGTGCGTGGCTCAGCGCGTTTGCCAGGGTCTTATTGCGCGCGAGTCGCAGCGCCTGTTGAGTGTCCGAGTCCCGTAGCCCGTCGGTGAAGGTCTGCGTCGCTATCTGCTCTAGAAAGTCAGGCGGCGCTGTTGGATAGGCGAGCCTTACGAGGCGTGCGATGTCCATCTCGAACTCCTGCGGGGTTTCCGCGTTCTTTTGCACCCGGGTCCGGAGCTGCATCTGGTAGGCCTGCTGAAGCGGGACTCCATATGGGCGATTAGTGAAGCGTAGTCCTGGGATCCAGTCGGGATGGCCTGAAGGACGTTAAGGGCGTCCCCTCTCAGCGCTACAATGAGAGCTGTAGCCTTTTCCGTGCTGTTCCAGTTGTTTATGGAACAGGCTGCCTCGAACTGACGTAAATAGGTGCTCCATGGGACCTTTCCGTCGAAGGTTGGGGGCGTCACTCTGCTCTGTCCCGTTCCTGATATTCCCGGTGTACCTGTGGGCGGGCGTCGGCGCAGCTCGGCAACTTCCTCTTGAAGAGCGTTGAATCTCGCTTCCATCCCCGTCGGCGGGCGTTGGTTCAGCTCAGCAATTTCCTTTTGTAAGGCGTTGAATTTCTCTTCCACCCCCGTCAGCGGGCGTTGGCGCAGTTCGGCAACTTCCTCTTGTAAGGCTTTGAATTTCTCCTCCATCCCCATCAGCGGGCGTCGGCGCAGCTCGGCAACTTCCACTTGTAAGGCGTCGAACTTCTTTTCCACTGCCGTGACTTCCTCACGCAGCCCCTGATCTAATTTCCTTTGGCTCTCTAATTTAGTCAGCAGACACTCTTCCAGATTTTTCTGGCCATCCAGAAATTTGGCGGTTAGGTCCTCTGCTAACTTATTCTGGCTGTGCTCCATCTTCCTGTGGCTGTCCTCTAATTTCGCAGTTAGGTCCTCGGTTAAATTCTTCTGACCGTCTTCCATCTTCTTCTGGCCGTCCTTCAGGTCCTTGGCTAAATTCTTCTGGCCGTCCTCCATCTTGGTTTCCATGCTACTTAACTTTTCTATTAATGCTGCCAATTGCGCTTCCATTTTAGATGTTTGTCTTGTAAAGGGCATGCACTCACAGGAAAATTAAAAAAAAAAGACCTGCTCGGGTTTTGAAACCAGGACCGTCAGGTGTGCTTGTGTTTGAGTTCGAAATCCGGCTTCTGACACCAGTTGTTGCGTGCCACCCCCTAGTGGCACTTTTGTTAACTGGATTACGGTGGGTTGAAGCACAACACAGATTGTTCCTTAAAGAAATAATTAACTTTATTGCGGCCAGAAAGATACACCACTCAACAGCAAATACAAGCAATTAGAACCTTACTCCAGTTTCCTCAAGTTTCTTCCTTATGGAGCGCTCTTGCCCCCTTTCACTTGTCAACAGACCACAGAAGTTAATCCGTCCTAATGAGTCTGGTGGCCTTGACAGAACTACATGCAACACTTCCTTATGTACACAAACTACAGTTACTTACGATAACCTGCTACACGCTGCTTCGCTGTCCACAAACTGGGAAACAATGCCACTGGATTTCGTAACTCGCACGGCACTTCGCCACGATACCTCTGTCGCTCAGTGAAATCACACTCGCTCAAAACATAGGCAGTTCCCCGTATGCTTCTCACTCCCTCGCTCTCAAGAGAATCGGCTTCACTAGGGGTTTCGCAAGTCACCACACTTCTGTCGCTCAGGATAAACGCTCGCACTAGCTCGAAAAACACACAACACACACTGCTTGACAGGTCGCTCTTATATAGCAGGCTGGTGACTCAATAAATGCTTCTAGACCCATCCAGGGTTCACGGCTTCTCGAGGTTTCCTTCACTGGCTGAGTCACGAATATTCTGGACCATCCCTTTGTCCTAGTAGTCCTGTTGCATAAGGCGCACGCAATACACTGAGGCAGAGCACAGCCCAGCCCGGGGGCAGTTGTGACTCATGCGGCGAGCGATGAAAAAAACTCACAGCCGTAACAATATTATATGGACATCTCCTGCGCATGAATCAAGGAAGAGTGACTCGAAAACTCATTAGGGGAATCAATCCCCCCAGAGCCAACTAATAAAGCAAGTGATTCGATTAATTTTTATTTTGAATAAAACCAATCTTTGAATTCATAACAAACGATTGGATTATGTACGTTTATACTTACCAATTCCAGAACATTTCTCTTTACTCCTGTAACACGTTTAGTGTCACCCAAACCTAACACTTGCTTACGCAAAAATGTTAATTTTCGAACTTTTGTTCATTCATTGATGGGTGCAAATAAAACTCATCAAATGCTATCTAGTTTAAACACGAAAACGTGTAGGTTTGCTTTCATTGATCATATCTCATTTTGCCCAAGCCACCACCAAACAAAGCAAAAAGCAGAAAAAAGGTAAAAAACATACGGCAAAAAGCAACATTCAAAAATTAAATCAGAAAACAACAAACACAAAGGAAAAACAAAAAAATCAAGCCAAATGGAAAGCAAAAATAAACAAAACTAAAAAAAACATAAAACGCTCTTCATAGCTTGTCAGTTGATTTGACTCCACTCATCCCCCTCCAGAAGCAAATTCTAGTTACGCCACTGTCCCAGGTGGTTTCTGGAAATACAAACTGATATGGAGAGAATGAGCATCAGCCAGAACGATGTTCAAGATAGGAACCACTTGTGGCAATTAGTTTCAGACTTCAGAGGTTTACGAGGAGAAGAAAATAAATCTTCAAATGGGGTATTTTCAGAGGAAAGAAGGAAGGAGATTAGCCACCAAAGCTGTATTGGCAGAATATCAAGGGCAATGGAGGGAAAATATGATCCAAGATACCGCAGTTGTTACCCCTTGGTCCATAAAGGCTCTAGATCGTACAGAATAATAACAACCTGAATGAGTTCGAGCTGCGGAGAATCCTGGCCACGATATTACAAAGCTCCTAAATGAATCAACAACAACGTGTACTAGGGTGTATGCTGGATTTGTCTGATATTATAACTTGTGCGATGACTGCTCTTGAGTAGTGTGTGTAACTGCCATTCTAAAGGCCAGAGACTGGTGTAGATGCCCCGAGACTTGAAACAAAGTATCATCCCAGATGGAGGTAGTGGGGAAACCATGCTCAAGGCGACTGTAGTCAACGCTGGGATTCAAATCTTTGATCTGCGGACTTCCAGCTCCCCTGTGCAGTCATGGTGTAAATCTTAGGGAGCATGACTCTGCTGCGGTGCTGTTTTAATATTAAAGCTATGCAAATATAACAAAATATTTAGTGTGCCGTGCCAATTTCAAGGATACGGTAACTGTGTTTATCAGAATGACCTTGTGCTGAATGCGGTATGTAATTATTGAGTTCAGCAAGTATCGAGTGCCGGGCAGTGGATTAAGCTATATGGCGGGGCAATAACAGTGACAATAGCACAGGTTATCAAACATTTAAAAATAATTCTGTATCTTACCCAAGTATATGAGGCTAAATGATCGCGATGACCAAGACACTCAAATGAAACAAAAAAGAAAAGAAAACTCAGTACATGGCCACGATTTCACAAAGCCCCTAAGATAAGCAGCAAGAAACGATACGCTTATCAGCTCTGTTCCTCCCGATACTTACTGAAAGAATTGTTATGGTTCTTATTGTTATATTTATGGACTTTACGACTTCAGCCCTGTGTATACATACACTGGTATCCAAAATTAAAGCAACAAACTGCTATTTCTCCGTCCTGTGGCTAATTCATGATATAATCAGACAAACTGTCAACAAATGTCCGTACAATCTTGTCCTGCATGGAAGATGGCATTCCTTGTCATCATACAACCATGCCAACGATGATGTCAGCGCACCTGTCAAACGGGGTGGTGTTTACTGGGTAGTTCCACACCAACTCTCGCTGTGTACACATGCACAAAAGGTGCAGTATGGCACAGAGTATAAGCTTAGAAGACCCTCTGCGGTCGAGGGCCACGGGGAGAATGGGAGCAGGACAGTCGCAAAATAATGTGGCCCGATGGCTTAATGTGGATCGTTCTGTTGTTTCTTGGATGTGGCGACAGTTTGTAGAGACCGAAAATGTATCCTGAAGACCAGGGCAGGGCCGACCACGTGTGGCATTAGAACGAGAGGACAGTTATTTGGCTGTAAGGGCACGACGGTACCGCCGTAGTACTGCACGGCAACCGGCATCTGACCTCGCAACATCCACTGGAACAGTAAATCGAGGCAAACTGTGTACAAAAGGCTTCGGCAGAGTTGCCTTTATTGTCGGAGACTTGCTTTATGTGTACCCCTGACGCGTCTGCACAGAAGGGAACGTCTAGAGTGGAGTCGTCAACATGCCTGCTGGACGGTCGAATAGTGCGCCAATGTTCTTTTCACAGATGAGTCCCAATTTGGTATGAAAAGTGATTATCGACGGACACGATTTTGGGACCCAAACATTGTGGAAAGAGACCGATATCAAGGAGGCTCCCTAATGGCGTGGGTCAGGGATTATGTGATTACTCGAACACCTCTTTAGGAAATTGTACGGGTTCAACTGTTGTCAGGTATCGTGACTGAGATCTTGGGACCTCATGTTTGGTTGTTGCGAGGTGCTGTGGGCCCAGACTTCTTACTGATGGATGATAATGCCCGATCTCATAGAGCACAGGTGGTTGATGTCGTCTTGGAAACGGAAGATATTGCACGCATGGTGTGGCCTGCTCTCTCTCCCGATTTGAATCCCATAGATCATGTCTGGGACACACTAGGGAGACGAGTGGCATCACGTCAGCATCCACCAACCACTCTCCAAGACTTACAAGCTGCTCTGCAGGAAGCATGGGCGTTATTGCCTCAACATGAGATTGATGACCTCGTTCGCATTCATGACCAGCCGTTGTCAGACCTGATATAGCTGCCAGAGGTGATCACATACTGAGCACTTTAACCAGTTGTCGGAATGTATGTGCAAATCCATGAAGATTGAAGAAACGAAGAACATTTTTGTCTACTGTTATGAATGTTGCAATTGGTCTACTTTCTGTATTCTTTACAATGTTGCTACGTTACTGTCACCTGTTTATACTGTTTTGTGGCAAAATAAACGAAACCTAGCAACATTTCCTTTGTTGCTTTAATTTTGGACACCAGTGTATTATAGAGCATGATTGTTTACCATCTCTTGATGAATGCAGTACATTTGCATTTGTCTATTAGCACAGGTTAGATTAAAATGTGGCTTTCCACAAATATCTCAACCTCATTCATGGTTGTGATTGTATGGAAGCTACTGAGGTATGGGTGGTGCTGAGTAATGGCCTCGGGGCACAACTAGTGCCTGTGAGAAAAGCAATGCAAAACTACCTCACTCCTCATCTTGCCTAGTAGGCTACGCCTCATTATAGTACTGCTTTGAGATTAGTGTGTATCTGCCGACCTGACCTATGGCGGTACTTTGAGGATCCAACCAGCCTCTGGGCTGACAGGTAGTCATATACTGTACAATATATATATATATATATAGAGAGAGAGAGAGAATAAAATGTGTCTGATAACCAGTGTTGTTGTGGTGTCAATACTAGTATATGGGGTGTATTTTTTCAATCGAAACGGATTTGGAAGGAGACGGTCGTGGCCTTATAGTAGGAACGATCCCGGCATGTGTCTCGAGTAGTAGAGGAAAATCTCGTAAAACCATGGCTGGGGTGGGAATCGAACCCATCTCTTCTCAGTTTTGCCTCAAGAAGCTGAGTATACCCCATTCCAAACCTCAGACCAGATTTTTGTTTTTGCAGAGCTGGGAATCAAACCCAGACCTCAAGGGTGACAGCCTAGCCACTGTACCACGAGATGGATTAATAGTAGTTGGAGCATTATTTATCACATAATATTTGACATCGATATCAAGTGTAAAAACAGTCCGAGTGATAATTACAATCGTGCAAGCTATGAAAATTGCTATTTTTAAAACATTACCGGAAAAAATTCGTATGTCATCGAAGAGCATTTCATAAAACAAATAAAGTATCATTGAGAAGTAGTCTCTATTAAAAAATCCATCGCCAAAATTACAAAATTCACTCAAGGAAAAATCAGTTATCGTTATGTACGGTATGCCTTACATAAGCATTCCTTCCTTTGTCACTTCCATACAGCAAGGTCGGTCTAAATACTGAGCGATGTATGGAGAGTTTCGTTGCTACACTAACTTCTTTCTTGCAAAATGTTTTAGATCGTAACTGAGAACTCACTGCATTGGCTTTTCTGCACCTCGATTCTATTTCTTTCTCCATACTACCATCCTACCATACTGACAGCCTAAGTACTTAACATTTGTTCACATACTCCAATCAGAACATACCTACTAGTGGGTGCGGTACGTATCTCCGTACTGCAAATAGTTTCTATACCACGCCACTTGGCAGGTTTGTCGGTAGCACTATGTTTGATAATTCTAAAAGAGGAAACACCAAAAATGTCCCTTAGGATCCAAGATGGCGGCCATTTTTGAACAAGCGTTAAAAACACACGAAAATAAATAAATTTGTTAAATGAGTGGTGCGTTGTGTTGTTTTCGACTAATTCCGACCTCCTGAACACAATTGAAATATTTGTTTGAACTTCTGATGACATAGAAGTACGTTCCGGGATCAAGGGTGCCGTTATTATTTTATAACAAACGTTAAGAAATTTGAAATATAAGAAATGGACAAAATAGAGTACAGGTATGTGTTATACCGTATTGTTTTTGACTAATTTCTACATTCCAAACACAACTACAATATTTATTTGAACTTTCGAGACCAATACAAATTAGTTAGAGGGGGGGGGGGGGGAGGTTAATGAAAAAACAACCTTTGTCCTTGCTACTTTTTTTTCAAATTCTCTTTGGTGCTCTATTGCGAAGTGAGCGTTTTTTTCTTTTTTAAGGCATTTAACATAAATGTTGTCCACGTTACATTTAAAAGATAAATATTTTACATTTTTGTGTTTGTCACATAATAAAAATACACTCTTTGTTAAGTAATAGACTACTACTAATACTGTTTTGGTTTTATTGATCACAAAATATTACCTACTAAGCAGAGGCCTCATCACTGGAAAAAGAATAAGATAAATGTTTTCTCTGTTATAGGTTACTTACATGATTTAAAAGGGTGTCTCTTTAGGGTTTGACTTTCATTTTAACTGGCATTGTGGCATTTCCCTCGGCAATTTTTTCACATCATTGTACATGGCACATCGTTTCCAAAGCAACTGCATGCTTTTGTTGAAAAGTTTTTTTGGCATCCACACTTGAGCAGTACTTCCCTTAAGGCTGTCGAAATCGGAGGCTGTGTTGTCCATCTAGGAGACCACGTGTCTTCGCGCTTAAGCCATCCCCAGCCCTTAATAAAACGCAAACGCAGTGTTAAAGTTTTTACCGGCAATACTCAACAGACTTACATACACTTTTGATTGAACTTACCTGTGGTGTTGGTAGAATGGTTCGATTTTTGAGGGCCTGTCCCCAAACATGGCCGGCTTGGAATGTAGACCGTAGTGCATGTTGCAACAGGGCGTCTGTTGTCGGTGGAAGACTTTTTATTGATTTGTTCTTGGTTGTTAGAAGAACTTTCCTGGCCTCGTTTGTCGATTGAATTTCAGGATCTCTGGTGTACAAAATAACCACACATTTTTCCAAAGTATGAAAGACGTCATCAGGGAGATCAGGGCGTGGAGCAGATATTTTTCGGAAAGCGCTTGTTGCTTCTTTAAAGGCTAGCCACGTTCTCCATGCGCTTTTTTAGACTAAAAAAAAAAGACTTTGTGTCACACCCATTAAAGGCGTGGAAACCTCTTAAGGCTGCGCATTTTTCTTCAACCAACGATTCGGCAATGTCATGAACGGCTAAGTATCGTCGGCTCTTTGACGCTGCAAAAAAAAATTACAACTCTTCCAATCCAGCTTGCCTGAATACAGACATGAATGAAATAGACAGCACAAGAACGTCCGTATCGCAGGAATAGATCACCACTTTCGTGCTCCGTGATCAGCCATATCTCGAACATGAAGCATCATTCTTGCATCGGCCTCTTCTAGTGCTTCACAGTCTAAGCTATCGCTACTTGTTCTGCTTGAATCTGTCGAAACTATGCGGCCGTTCATGTGGGCAACTAAGCATACCTCATTACTGTTATTTGCCAATGCAAGTGAGGCGTTCAGTCGAAAAAATTGCTCTTTGTTTGAAGAATTTTTTAAAAAGTCTCGCCAATTTCGAGACACATTTGCTTCTTCAATGATTTTTCGTCATACGCCAACTTCTCTGGCATCTCGCGCGGATTTTTTAGGACTGACACCTTTGTAATGGTCCCAGACGATGTCAAGTGGCTTGCACCCCATTGTGGATGTAAATTTGTGAACAGTTTCCCTTAATTCTTTTGTGTAGTAGTCGCTAAAAGTTTTCGCCGATTTTGGAGGGTTGCCACGGACGAGTGCAGCACCATCGTAGATGACACCATCACAATGCTTCGGTGATTCCGTCGTCTTCATCAGACCTTCAAGAATGTGCGTTAAGTCGCTTTTACCTTCATCGATGCGCAAATCTCCTTCGTAAGTTAAAGACGGGGGGAAATTCTGGTTTTCATGTGCGCAGAATTTGTCGATGTCTAACTTCCTGTTCAGGCACGCGACGAAGAGGTTGGAGAATAGCTCGACATTGGCTCTAAGTAATCTTATTTTTCCAGTTGCAGCTGTTACCTTCGACTTTGAGACGTCAAAAATCTGACAGTTTTGCTTTTAAATCCGATCAAAAACAGACTTACTTCCCTCCGAAAATCGTTCCCGCACAAATTCTCCGTATCTTCTCCGATCATCATCTTCGACACGGTCCAAACGGTCTTTCCCTTCAGGTACCACGATGCGACTGTCGATCACTATCAATTCAGAATCGGTGGGAAAGGGTTCCCCATTTCTTCGAAACTTTCCTTCATTTTGCGTACGTTCTCTCGAAATTTAGCTTGGAATGCAGGATAATCTTCATGGTGCTTCGTCTCGGTTTTCTGGGAAGAAGTTGCAGAGTTGTCAAACTCATTCAGTAGCCTACAAACCTCTGGACCGGCGAGACACCAGCGTCTCAGGGCATTAGCATCTTCCGTCAAACCGATAGCTCCGCCATCACCCTTCACGACGGCGTTGTTCTGCTCGTGTACCTGATCTACACCAAGAGCCGAGAACAATCGACAAGAATTCCGGACGACAAAATTCCCTTTACAAAACTTCTCGTAAACTTTTGGTGCTCTCGTGGCTAGTTCCTCAAGGTCTCGAACATGAACAGACAACCAACGAGCGTAGTTCACGTGGTCGAAGGAAAAAAACCAAGGCATCATTGACTGAAGTGTGTTGTGAATTTCTTATATGTTTCAATTTTTTTCACGTTTGTTCAAGAATAACGGTACTTTTTGCCCCAAAAACGAACTTATGGCCCCAGACATTCTAATAAATATTTTAGTTGTGTTTGGGACGTCATCGAAATTAGTCGAAAACAATATAACACATGCAATATGTTGTCGATTCCATATTTTTCAAATTTCCTCACGTTTGTTACAAAAATAACGGTATTTTTGACCCGAAACGTACTTATATGCCTTCAGACGTTCAAATAAATATTTTAGTTGTGTTTAGGATGCCAAAATTAGTCGAAAACAACACAACGCACCCCGCAATTACAAAATTTAGTTTTTTTCGTATATTTTTAACGCTTGTTCAAAACTGACCGCCATCTTGGATCTTAAGGGACATTTTCGGTGTTTCCTCTTCTAGAATCATCAAACACAGTGTCACCAACAAACCTGCCAAGCGACGTGGTATAGAAACTATTTGCAGTATCTTCTTAGAATGTAGGATGTACCGCACCCACTATACTGTAAAATAATTAAAATAATAATAATTCATCAACGAATTGCTGGTTGAGTGGCGCAACAATAACGTTCTTGGCAGTTGACTGCGCCAGGATTCAATCGTGTAACGTTGGGCACAAATATAGCCCCAATTACAAAGATACACACTAATATAGTCATCGCAATAACGCAAGTTTCCGCCACATTTCACACACACCGAAGTACACGACGTCGCAAAGCCACTAAAAGAATCAACAACAATCACTTATCAAAAAGTATTTTTTATACAAAAAAATAATAAAGAAAATCTCTATCATGGGTCGAGAGGATCATAATGCTAACTTTCTCATGACTAAAACAAGTAGTTCCGTGAAGAACTATACAGCCTATTTTCATATATCCTACTCATGTTAACTGCCTCTATCAACATACAAAAATTCAGTTTGATTGGTGTGATAGATTTGTAGATATTGAGAACCGTCTAAATATTTCAGATGGTCGCCAGGTTGGATTTTTATTTATGTACTATTACATGAAGATTATTGTGTACGTGTGGTATTCAGACTTAAATCGCATGATTAGGACACAATAAGTAAACACGAGATTTTAAAATTTCGCACAGCTGCGATTTTGTGGTTATGAAAACAATTGAAATAAATTAGATGCCAGTGGATTAACATTTATATAAGCATTTAACGTGCAAAGTTTCACTGCACTCGGATGGTTAAATCACGAGAAACGTCCATTTAAATATTTATATTTTGCGTCGCCGCCATGTTGGATTTGTGCTCACCAGGTTACTGAGAGCCATATAGGAGAACTTGCGTTCATGGCCTCTATGAAAATTTAAAAAAATCAGTTTGATTGCTGTAAAAGATTCGTAGATATTGCCAACCGTCAAAATATTTCGGAAGCTCGCCATTTTGGATCGTTATATGTATAGGCCATAGAGTTATGTACCATTAAAGGAAAATTATTGCGTAGCTTCATTATTCAAACTTTCACTTCCATCGCATGATTACGACACAAGAAATAAAAACTTAATTTTAAAATTTGGCACAGCCGCCATCTTGAGGTTATGTAAACAATTGAACTAAATTAGATACCAGTACATTACAATATGTATAATCATTTACTGTACCACATTTCACTGCGCTCAGATGGTTCAATCACGAGAAAAGTCTATTAAAATGTTTCAACTTCGATTGGCCGCCATGTTCGTTTTGTACTTTGCAGGTTTTTAAAAGTTACATAGATAAAATTTTAGCAGTGACCTTTATCACTGTACAAAATTTCAGGCCGATATCAGTAATAGTTTCGGAGATACTGAATGTTGGTGAAATATTTTGCACAGTCGCCATGTTGGATTGGTGAGACACAATAAAATTTGAAGGGCACGGTCGGAGTCTGCCAGAATCGTGCTATGATCTGACCGAGTTTCATTGAAATCGCTCCAGCCGTTTAGAATTTATTAGGGGGGGGGGGACGACGACGACACACACACACGCACACACAGACAGACACACGCACAAAAGGTGATCTCATAAGCCTATTTTTTCATAAAATGAAAATAGGCTAAAAATGTAGTCTTTAGAAAAGCATTATGTTACATCGACATGGTTTAGTAAACCTCTTCGGGCCGCGTGGCGCGTGCTATTCTAAAATGGCAGCCCAGACCATAGGGTAGGGGGACCGGTAAAACAAAAACAACGTCTCTTACCTCGTTCCTAAAGGTTCAAGAAATAGTTTTCAGCCAAAAAGAGTTATAGGATTTTTGATACTTTTTTTTTTTTTTACAAAACCTCAGTGCCAATGCCCCTAGCTGAGAAACGGTTCCGGAGTATTGCGACAACCACCTGAGCTGACGCCCTCCATGACTGTATATGAGGCAGAAAGGGGATGTATGGATAATGAGTACTTACCTGGTATGGATATCCGGAGTCCTCGAGGCTTCAATGGCTGAATGAGAGCGTCTGGCACCTCATAGTAGATGCTTGGATCGCAAACTACTACCAGCACAGTACATAGCAACACTACCACACCGGCCCACATCTTGTGGCGAACTGAACACCTCAAGGAATACTCGCTCGCCTAGTCTGCGTCCTCCCAACTGGTAACACAACATAATTATGACTCAACGACATGTGAAGTTTTCCTTGTTGAGACACGCACATTAATAAGACACGAGCGTAATACAGTAAAACCTGCCTTCAACGGACCCTTGAAACTTGTCTTAAACGGAAATATTTGACGGTCCCGTGAACTTAGAGGTGAAAACCGTGTTAAATTCCCTTCATTCGCGGAAACTGTATTACACGGACAACGGAAATCAAAATACCCATTTTAACGGAATATTTCCAAGTTTCGGAATGCAGTATTTAGAAAATTTTCCTTTCTACTGTAACAGTTGATTCTGTAGCTAACAAGGAATGTGCAAATAGGTCTTCCTCATTTTGTTCTCGTCAAAATGTACGGTTATTTGCCATAGTTGCCCAAGTCTTACTCAGAAGAAAATGGATCTGTTGATAAAAATTCGACTTCATTCACTCGCACACAATCAGCATATTAAATAACTACAGTACATATCGTAACACAATACAGTAGTTAAAAACACAATAACTTATAGAAATTAACTTCATTCACAGAATTCACCAACACACTTGTACTGTACGGTACTTGAAACACGAGGCAATATATTTTTGTGTATAATCTCAACTTCAGGAAGCTGTGAACAATGGCTAAGTACTCGTTTAAGGGCGTGGGATTGACACATCTCCCGCAATCAGGTTTGACCTTCACACAGAAAGAGAAGCAGGAATTGAAATGGAGATATCTTCTATTTCACTCCAACGGAACAGGAGTTGGCGAATTGAGCCAGCTAATCTTCTGAGTGGATCTTTCTTATCTTGTCATTCCATCGCACAGTCCTTTCTGGCCAATTGCCCCAGGCCAAGTTCTGGTTCTTCCGCTGAGATCCTTCTCCCTTCGGTCCCCCACCACTACTATTGTCAAAACCCAAAAGCTAAGATCACTTACTTGATCTTGCAGAATGACCCACTGGCTCTGGAATTTCCCGTAAACACACTTCCATGTAGGGTTGTACAAAATGGGATTTGCACACTTTCAGTGAAACAAACATTATGCCTTTATTCTTTTAAACGGCCACAACAGTTAAAAGGTACCTTAAACCCCTTACATTATTATTATTATTATTATTATTATTATTATTATTATTATTATTATTATTATTATTAAGCCTCCGTGGCTTAGGCGGCAGCACGCCGGCCTCTCACCGCTGGGTCCGTGGTTCAAATCCCGGTCACTCCATGTGAGATCTGTGCTGGACAAAACGGAGGCAGACAGGTTTTTCTCCGGGTACTCCGGTTTTCCCTGTCAAAATTTCATTCCAGCAACATTCTCCACTATCATTTCATTTCATCTGTCATTCATCAAATCATCGCCCCAGAGGAGTGCGTCAGGCCTCGGCAGCCGGCACAGTTCATATCCTCGTCGCTAGATGGGGGCTTCATTCATTCCATTCCTGACCCGGTCGGAGACTGGAAGCAGGCTGTGGATTTTCATTTTCATTATTATTATTGTCCCCCGTGGTGTATGGATATCACGCTTTTCTCTTACCGAAGAGGCTCTGGGTTAGATTCCAGTCAGATACTTATGATCTATAGACTCCGGGGTGTCGGAATGTTGTCCCGAAGGAGATCTTTAACGTGCCAGTAAAACTACTGACACGGCTCCATCGCATTTACGCACCCACAAATACCAACTAACTGCGCCAGGATTAGGTCCTGTAACCTTGGGAACTGCATGCGAGAACGTTACCACTGAGCAACGCAACCAGTCATACTTAAGATCTGACTCGAGGGCTGAAAAGTGGTACTTTTTGTCGTTTATTCATTTTGAAGGCTTTGCGATTATGTAATACTTTGGTGTATGTGGAATCTGTCTGATAATTTGTGTTATAGTGACTGCTGTAGCGTACTATTGTGTACTTGTAATTGGTCTAGGATATGGTTAGGAGGTGTCCATGGTCTTAATTTAGGTACAATCTCGGCATCTGCCTAGAGTAGAAATGAGAAACCTTGGAGACCACTTCCAGGATGGCTGAGGTGGGAATCGAACCTGCCTCTTCTCAATTCTGCATCAGGAGAAGGAAAAGTGTACACTCAGCCTTGTTAGGACAATGAGTAGTTGTCTGACAGTGGGGCAGCGCCCCGGTCACGGAGACAAAAATTAACGGTCGAGGTGACGCGACCTGACCTCGCTTCACTCTTCAATCTGTAGGCCGAATGGCTGGGCAGCGGTCGCTTGGCAGGCCAGGATCAAACATGGGCTGTAGTGCCACGGGGTGGTTCGAGTTATTTTGCGTGGATTAAAATTCCTCTAGAGATATTTGCATTCAAATGCTCTCGCTATGTGTTGTAACTTGATAGAAAATAAGTTCTTAACCAGCTGTTTCACTCAGACTGACACTATTTGCATAACATTAGCCTATGTTTGGGCAGATGGCCTTGCTGTTCCGACCGTTAAGACACCAATCATCATCATCATCATCATCATCATCATCATCATCATTATCATCATCAAACTTGTTACATAATCATTCTTACATGCACAGTTATTTTTCTCTAATTTTGAAATTCATCAACGGTAGGCGTAGCCCAGTGGTTCTCAACCTTTTGTGGCCCATCTCCCCTTTCTAGAGGTTGACTAACACCAAATGCAAACACCTTACAAGTAAGATAAGAAGAACAATCTATATATTTCACAATTTAAAACATATTGTCAATTACAAATTAATAAGAGACATCTCCCATGCTCTAGTCCAGTCAGTTCTTGCCTGGGGAGACGCCGATAAAAATGTACTAAAAAGTGTTCAGATAGTGCAGAATCTCATACTGCGAATAATGTTGATCACTCTATTTTATATCAACCTAAGTTATATATAGCCAAACGTAACTTTCTGTATTTCTCACCAAAATTATATATTCTAATATTCTCCCAATTAAATTAAAAGAATTTAAAGGAAATCATGCAAACCTGAAGATGCATATAACATTTTTTCTCAGAGTAAACAAAATTAAAATTGAAAATATAATTAGTTGAGCCTACAAGTTTATACAAACACAAATTCAATTTTCCTTCATATTCATTATTTTTAGCCTACTTTCGATTTTTGCAAAATGAAAGTAGACTTATGAGATCACTACAGGGCCAAAAATTGTGTCTGTGTGTGTGTGTGTGTGTGTGTGTGTGTGTGTACTCTGAATGTCTGCCCCCCCCCCCCCCCTATCAATTCGAACACGGTGAATCCGAATTGAACGACATTTGGTTCAGAATTAGCACTGGCAAATGGCACATAAGTGTCATGTTTTATATCGCCGCCATCTTGACGTAAACGTAATGGCGGCCACTCAAATGTTCAAAGCTTAAATCAAATTACGACCAACCTATTCATCTGATCTCTATCACATTTTGTAACATTATACCTTTAAGTATGAAGAATCCTTTGACCAAACTACGAGGTCATCTGCATAATAATTTGCGGATGGTGGTCATATTTGTATGCAAATCGATTCCCCCTATCTTTTCAAACACGGTGAAACCAAATTGAACGAAATTTGGTACAGAGGTAGCACTAGCAAAGGGCACCTCAGTGTCATGTTTTATATCGCTGCCATCTTGACGGAAACGTAATGGCGGCCACCCAAATATTCAAAGCTTAAATCAAATTACAACCAACCTATTTATCTGATCTCTACCAAATTTTGTAACGTTATACCTTTATGTATGAGGAATCTTTTGACCAAACTGCGAGGTCATCTGCCCAATAATTTGCGGATGGCGGCCATGTTTGTGTGCAAATTGATTCCCCCTATCTTTTCAAACACGGGGAATCCGAATTGAACGAACTATGGTACAGAGGTAACACTAGCAAAGGGCATCTCAGTGTCATGTTTTATATCGCCGCCATCTTGACGAAAACGTAATGGCGGTCATCCAAATGTTAAAAGCTTAAATAATATTACGACCAACCTAATCATCTGATCTCTACCAAATTTTGAAATGTTATACCTTTATGTATAAAGAATCTTTTGACCAAACTACGAGGTCATCTGCCCAATAATTTGCGGATGGCGGCCATGTATGTGTGCCAATTGATTCCCCCTAGCTATTCAAACACGGTGAAACCGAAATTTTGTACAGAGGTAGCACAAGCAAAGAGCACCTCAGTGTCATGTTTTATATCGCCGCAATCTTGACGGAAACGTAATGGCGGCCACCCAAATGTTCAAAGCTTAAATCAAATTACGACCAACCTTTTTATCTGATCTATACCAAATTTTGTAACATTATACCTTAATGTATGAAGAATCTTTTGACCAAACTACTAGGTCATATGCCCAATAATTTGCGGCTGGCGGCCATGTATGTGTGCCAATCGATTCCCCCTATCTATTCAAACACGTTGAAACCGAATTGAACGAAATTTGGTACAGAGGTAGCACTAGCAAAGGGCACCTCATATTCATGTTTAATATCCGTATGACACATATTTCAACAAGCTACTACAACCAACATTCAATTATACTCCTTGGTAAGGACAAAGAGTTATAACAATACCCATGCATTTAGGAGAAAGTAGGCTATATGTTGTTTACTGAACATCTTGTTTAGTATATACATCATTTACATTGAACGTGATATTCGGCTAAGCCATTATACAATATTTTGAAATAGTAATCAATGATATGCATGCCACACACAAGGTTGCACCTTTTAGTGGCATATGTGATATCTCTTCCTGCTCTGTATGAATTTGTATCCTATTTCGACCTGTCTTTATCATATTGTAACAATATAATTTAATAATTGTAAATTGACCAAAGTGTTAGTGCAATTCGCTTCACTACTAGCGATTTGGAGGGCGCGGCTGTCTTCCATTTTCTTGCCACACGACTTTTATTTCTTTACTTCCGTGACGGAGATATGACCTAGAAATTGTCATCATATAAGAGCCTTCCTTTATTCTACGAACCTATGAATGGCGGGTAATGAAATCAATAACTCTTTCCGTGACGGAGTTTCGGTATGAGCTCGTTGGTTGTTTTATCAACTCTCTTAAACTCACCACAGAAGGAAATGAGAGCTACATGACACTCGTTTCCTGCATTTCATCATCTAGCGGCGAGATATCAAGAACTCGGGAATCACTTTACTTTCGAAGAAGTGATGGTGGATATTGTTAGCAAACTCTTTCCCTTGCAATTGCTTCTTCGCTTTAGAGAAGATATTGTTGTTTTACTTAGGGGCTTTGAGACATCGAGGTCAAATTAGGCCCCTTCCTACCCAAATCCTACCTCAATTACAAATACACACACTAGTACAGACATCACAGTGACACAGGTTATTAGACAAATTCTACACACACGCACACGGTCTAAATGAACACGATGTCGCAAAGCACCTACAGAATCAACAACAACCACTCTATTCCATGTTGTTGTTCTATTGGTTTGAGCTTAACATGTGCGTATTAGCACTTGTAAATAGTTCAGCGATACTACAATACAATATCCTAGAGCAGTCACTAGTTTCCACTTTGTGATTACTTATCCGTAAGAGTAGTCCAAATCAAGCACGGTCGTTACATAGGTGTTCAGTTGTACAGTAGTTTAGCACTCCTCGGTTCTCACTAGCCACCAGCACCTGCCTGCTTGTGGTGTGCTAAAAGAGATTCAATGCTAATCGTAATACTAATTAGAACACATTTCTAAATATATTGTGAGGTTTGAAGCCATTTTTCAGTGTTGCCGAAGTAAACAAAAGTAATTTATTTCAGGATTAGGGCACAACCCAGCTCTTTTTGGGTACATTCGTGTTGACCGACTGAAAAGCACTAAACTTTTGTTTCTAAATATAATCATCATATAGGTATATAAAACGCTAAGGTGTATGTTTCACAAAACTCAAGCTCTTGAGGTGGCGGTAACTGAATATTTGAACAAAACAGTTCAGTTTCTAAATAACCTCCTAGCACACAAACTACTGTATCAATGTAATGAAAATTTATCAACATTTACCTGCATAAGATAAATTAGTTAAGTTACTGAAAAGGCAATATCATTCACTGTTACCAACATTACAATTAGTGAAAATGAAAATCCACAGCCTGCTTCCAGTCTCCGACCGGGTCAGGAATGGAATGAATGAAGCCCCCATCTAGCGGCGAGGATATGAACTGTGCCGGCTGCCGAGGCCTGACGCACTCCTCTGGGGCAATGAATAAATGAATGAGAGATGAAATGAAATGAAATGAAATGAAATGAAAGACCAACATTACAATTAGTGATTAGTGATTTTTTGAAAACAAAATATTAATTAAACGGTTCGTACATAAAAGGCGGGTTCACAAGGAGTCGTGAAGCGGGCGAGAGCACTACTGGTCGATCAGCCAGGCGCGGACATGGCCTCGTGTGAACCAGTGGTAGTGGGAGTCAAGGAGTAATAAGGAGAGGCCCTAACGGCAAGGAAGTGAAGCCACAAGTTACTCCTTCACATATGCTCAAAACATTGCGGTAGTCCCATAAGAAAAGCATGTAATGGTGTGTCGTACGTACTTAAAAGTGCTGATATTTCGCGTGTGGGACGAAATGTCGACATGTGGGGCATATTATTGCACAAACAGAACTCCCACCTGCCAAAGTAATGCCATTTCACAAGTAAATGCACTTTATTTGCCATTTATTGAGTTAAGTTTTCGCCACCTTACGGTACAGTTCTAGTATCATTCGTTAAATGTTAAAATATTGGCATATGTGCCCACCAATATAAGTAATTTGATTGCTAGGAATTAATTACGGATATTTTTCTTTGTTTATTACTGGAAATAGTTTCTGCTTGTCAATTAATGAACGGTATTAAGGTAATCTAATTACCCCCAATCTATTTTTAACGTGGCTTTAGCTCTAGATTTATTGCTCGTGGGTGTTAGATGATTGATATGCCATTATTTGCATATTTTAGCGTGTTAATCTCAAACCTCAGCCTAGACCTTGTTTAATTTGTTACTGGAACTGAACTGGCCTATATATAAAAAAAATCGTGCAATAAAAACAATAACACCACCACCCAATTAGTTCACATGCCTTAATATTTTAAATGTATTTAAATTATTTAATTCACATTCGTGAATATAATGGCAGGCCTACTGGTATCTCGGTAGTTATTTGCCTATTGACTGCCGTGCACTTCACGCTAGCCAGCAAAGATCAAGAAATATTCTTTGATTTCCATCGTCATATAGGCCTGCCTTACAACTTCGTACTATACCTGCACACGAATCTTTTACTGGTCATCATACTTAAATCTCACTAATAAATAAGTCAACTCTCCGCATGCTATAGCGCTGGCAGGGCGTCTCCTTATTACTCCTTGGTGGGAGTGGTGGTCGTGCTCGCTCTCGAAAAGGTAGGGCGTGAAATCTCCGACTGGTTGGAGTGAGCACGACCGCTTCAGTCGTATTCTTTCGCAGCTTCACGTTCTGCCATGATCGAACAACGAGCGAGAAACGTACGACCAGCGAGAACACTTCGTCCGTGTGAACTAAACAAGGTCGTGGGTTCTTAAGTTGAATAAGCAAGTCGTGACGAATGCTCAAAACTAGTAGCGCTCTCGCCCGCTTCACGACTCCGTGTGAACCCGCCTGGGAAGTTAAAGGGTTGAAACTTAATACAATTGAAAATGATTTCATGGCTTGCAATCCAAATTAGAATCATGATTCTTGTGCTTAAAACGTTTTGTTAAAAATGTTTCTTTGATAAGTTTTAAAAGTTTTGAAGCAATGCAATTTTTCTCAAGTTATATAAATACTGCAGCCATTACTCTACGCCAGATTAATGCACATAAAGATACTGTAAACATTTCAAGTAGATCAGTGCAGTACTTTCTGAGACAATGTGCCTTATTTGCATAAAAATAAAAGTTGTATGAAATGGCTGTCAAAGAAATGTCTGCAAAGGTAGATGAATAAAGATTTGGTAGATGTTTGCCAATGTTGACAAACTTCAAAGACACTTATCTTGGAAACAGATTAACATTTTTGCTCCAAACTAACTTCCGATCATATTTCAATATGTTGAAAATCCAAAACATCAGAAAATATAAAATTGCATTTTTCAACCGAAACCTAAGTTAGTGCCGCCTTAAACCAGAGGGAGCTAGAAGGTGGGGTTTGTACCAAAATATTCCAAATCGTCTAAATAGTACAGGAAAAATCTTGCATTTCTTGAAAAGTCAACGAAAATATTGTTACGTGCCACCCCCTAGTGGCACTTTTGTTAACTGGATTACGGTGGGGGGTACAAAGAACAACACCAATTACTGCTTAAAGAAATAATTAACTTTATTGTGGCCAGAAAATTACACTAATCAGCAAATACAAGCAATTAGGAGCCTTACTCCAGTTTCCTCAAGTCCCTTTCTTGAGCGCTCTTGGCCCTTCCACTTGTCAACAGATCACAGAAGTTAATCCGTCCTAATGAGTACGGTGGCCTTGACAGAAACTACCTGCTCCTCTCCTTATGTTCTCCGACCACAATTACTTACGATCACTTGCTGCAGGCTATTTCGCTGTCCACAAGCTGGAGAAACAATGTCACTGGATTTCGTAACTCGCACAGCACTTCGTCACCACACTTCTGTCGCACAAGATAATCGCTCGCACTAGCTCGTAAAACACAACAACAACTGCTAGACAGGTCGCACTTACACACATCAAAAAAGTTTTGCATCACCTCGGTTCCCAGATCTCCGGCATATAGACGTTGACTGTGTATATTGTATCCAAGATACAGTCCCTTTGACTGTTCATAGATGTCACTAAAACTGCTCAAAGATGTAAACAACCATGCATGAGCAGGGCCTATTAGACGGAGGGGGTACGACAGCCGATCAGTTCCAGTCATTCCACCAGGACGAAGGTACGCTGCTCATGTTGTCTGTAGTTCTACCATGCCTAGAAGGTCAATACCGCAGTTCGATCGCGTCCGCATTGTTACTTTGTGTCAAGAAGGGCTCTCAACAAGGGAAGTTTCCAGGCGTCTCAGAGTGAACCAAAGCGATGTTGTTCGGACATGGAGGAGGTACAGAGATACAGGAACTGTCGATGACAGGCCTCGCTCAGGCCACCCAAGGGCTACTACTGTAGTGGATGACCGCTACTTACGGATTGCCGCTCGGAGGAACCCTGACAGCAATGCCACCATGTTGAATAATGCGTTTCGTTCAGCCACAGGACGTCGTGTTTCAACTCAAACTGTGCGCAATAGGCTGCATGATGCGCAACTTCACTCCCGACGTCCATGGCGAGGTCCAGCTTTGCAACCCCGACACCATGCAGCGCGGTACAGATGGGCCCAACAACATGCTGAATGGACCCCACGGAATTGGCATCACGTTCTCTTCACCGATGAGTGTCGCATATGCCTTCAACCAGACAATCGTCGGAGACGTGTTTGGAGGCACCCTGGTCAGGCTGAACGTCTTAGACACACTGTCCAGCGAGTGCAGCAAGGTGGTGGTTCCCTGATGTTTTGGGGTGGCATTATGTGGGGCCGACGTACGCCACTGGTGGTCATGGAAGGCTCTGAAACGGCTTTACGATACCTGAATGACATCCTCCGACCCATAGTGCAACCATATCGGCAGAATATTGGAGAGGCATTTGTCTTCATGGACGACAATTCTCGACCTCATCGTGCACATCTTGTGAATGCGTTCCTTCAAGATAACGACATCGCTCGACTACAGTGGCCAGCATGTTCGCCAGACATGAACCCTATCGAACATGCCTGGGATATGTTGAAAAGGGCTGTTTATGGACGTCTTGACCCACCAACCACTCTGAGAGATTTACGCCGAATTGTCGTTGAGGAGTGGGACAATTTGGACCAACAGTGTCTTGATGAACTTGTGGATAGTATGCCACGGCGAATACAGGCATGCATCAATGCAAGAGGACGTGCTACTGGGTATTAGAGGTAGTGGTGTGTACTGCAATCTGGACCACAAATGCTGAAAGTCTAGCTGTATGATGGTACAACATGCAATGTGTGGGTCTCATGAGCAATAAAACGAGCTGAAATGTTGTTTGTGTTGATCTCTATTCCCTTTGTATTTAACGGTTCCGGAACTCTTGGAACCGAGGTGATGCAAAACTTTTTTTGATGTGTGTATATAACAGGCCGGTGACTCAATAAATGCTTCTAGATCCATCCAGGGTTCACGGCTTCTCGAGGTTTCCATCGCTTGTCCAGTCACGAATATTCTGGACTATCCCTTTGTCTTAGTAGCCCTGTTGCATAAGGCGTGCGAAATACAGGAGGCAGGACACAGCCCAGCCCTGGGGCAGTTGTGACTCATGCGGCGAGTGATGACACAAACTCACAGCCGTAACACCACCCCCTTCCTAAAAAGGCTGATCGTCCCGATCAATCATTGGTCCGTCTGTGTCCCTCCGTAGGCTGCCAGGCGATCTCGATGCACGATCTTCATCTTCGCCCTCGGGCACCGCTGGATCCTGTAGACGACATCGTTGATCCGTTTCACGACTCGGTACGGGCCCTCCCAGGACTTCTGCAGTTTGGGTGACAGGCCTTTCTTCCGTAATGGGTTGAAGAGCCAGACCAGGTCGTCCTCGTGGAATCCGCCGGCATCCGTCTGTTGGTCGTATCGGGTCTTCATTCGGTCGGTCTCGATCCGTAGTTTCCTCCTCGTGAACGCGTGTACGTCCTCCAGTTGGTCGACCAGTTCTTGACAATACTGGCCTACCGGGATCGGATCATTCTCAGGTCGGCCGAAGGCAAGATCGACAGGTAGACGGAGCTCCCTCCCAAACATGGCCCGGGCTGGTGTGCACCCGGTGGCTTCATGCACGGCGGCGCGGTAGGCCAGGAGAAATAGTGGAAGATGTTTTTCCCAATCCCTCTGGTGCTCGCTGACGACTATTCGGACATGGTTCTCGATGGTGCGATTGAATCGCTCTACCATCCCGTCGGACTGAGGGTGTAGCGGCGTTGTTCTTGTCTTCCGGATTCCCAGCAGCTGGCATAGGTTCTGGAAGACCTGCGACTCGAAGTTCCTCCCTTGGTCGGAGTGCAGCTCCAGGGGTACTCCGTACCGGCTGACGAATTCCTTCACCAGGGTCTCTGCAATCGTCGCGGCTTCTTGGTTAGGGAGCGCATACGCCTCCGGCCATTTGGTAAAGTAGTCGCTGACGACTAATATGTAGCGGTTCCCTGCCTCGCTTAACGGGAATGGCCCAGCAACATCGATGGCCACTCTCTCCATGGGGCCGCCCACGTTGTAGGTCTTCAGTGGACCCCGTCGTCTTCGTCCTGGGCCCTTGCTGGCTGCGCAATCGTGGCACCTCGCGCAGTGCTTCTCCACGTCTGTTCGGCATCCGATCCAGTAGAACCGCTCTCTCAGCTTCTCCGGGGTCTTCTTTATCCCTAGGTGTCCACCAGATGATCCTCCATGAACTTCCTTCAGGACTTCCTCCGTCATAGCCTTTGGAACGACGACTTGTTCCCGAGATGTCTTCCCGTCGGTGCTCTCCCAGGCGCGGCAGATGAGGCCATCCCTTACAATCAGCGAGTCCCACTGTGCCCAGTAGGACTTAAAATTTGGGCTGCAGTCACTCACAATGTTCCACCCGGGTCTGGGGACACAGGTCCTCTTCCATTCGGCTATCAGTCCCAGGTCATCATCTTCTGCTTGTGCCCGCGTGAAAGTTTCGCGGCTCCAGTTCCCCTGAAGTTCCACAGTAGTCCGTCGGCACTGTATCCAGGTGTTCTCCTCCCTTCGGACACAGAAGGTGCAGTCTTCGGGGCACGGTCTTGGTGACAGGGCGTCGGCGTTAGAATGCAGTTGGCCTTTTCTGTGCTGAATCTCAAAGTTGTACTGTTGAAGCCTCTCTAACCTCCGCGCGAGTTGACCCTCGGGCTGCTTGAAGTTCAGGAGCCACCGCAGGGATGCATGGTCGGTCCTGATGAGAAATTATTCCCCGTACAGGTATTTGTGGAAGTGTTCAATGGTCTTCACGATGGCGAGCAGCTCCTTCCTGGTGACGCAGTAGTTCCTTTCTGGCTTTGACAGGGCCTTGCTGAAGTAGGCCACTACTCTCTCCTCGCCGTCCACTACTTGCGACAGGATTCCCCCTATGCCAAAGTCGCTGGCATCTGTATCGACGATGAACCTTGTTCCAGGTCTGGGGTAGGCCAGAATAGGTGCGGTGCACAGAGCCTGCTTGAGTTGTTCGAAGGCACTGTGGCATTCTGCTGTCCACGTGAAGAGTTGGTCCTTCTCAGTCAGTCGATGTAAAGGTTTGGCGATGTCGGCGAATCCTCTCACGAAGCGACGGTAATAAGTGCAGAGTCCCAGGAAGCTTCGTAGTTGGGACTTGTCCTTCGGAACTGGCCACTCCCTCACAGCTGCGGTCTTCTCTGGGTCGGTGCGCACCCCTTCCTCGGAGACGATATGCCCAAGGTACTGGACCCGCTTCTGGAAGAGCTGACACTTCTTGGGGCTCAACTTCAGCTGGGCAGCCCGTAGCTTCAACAAGATCTCCTTCAGGTTGCTGTAGTGCTCCTCGAAGCTCCTCCCCAGAACGATGACGTCGTCTAGGTATACCAGGCAGGTCTTCCAGTGTAGTCCCCTCAGAATGGACTCCATTAGCCTTTCGAAAGTTGCAGGGGCGTTGCACAGACCGAATGGCATGACGGTGAACTGCCAGAGCCCGCTGCCCACAGAGAACGCCGTTTTCTCGCGGTCCTTAGGGTGGACCTCCACCTGCCAGTAGCCACTCTTCAAATCCAAGTTGGAGAACCATGTTGATCCTGATATGGTGTCCAGCGTGTCGTCGATCCGGGGTAGAGGGTAGCTGTCCTTCTTCGTGACGTCGTTCACCCGCCTGTAGTCCACGCAGAACCTGGTGGAACCGTCCTTCGTCTTCACTAGCACGACCGGAGAACTCCAAGGACTATGTGATGGCTCGATCACCACTTGCTCCTTCATCTCTTCTACCATCCGGTCGACTTCGGCTTGCTTGGCGAGCGGGACACGTCGGAATGGGGCCCTAATCGGTGTGCTGTCCCCAACGTCGATTCTGTGCTGGACCAAGCTTGTCCTACCGAAGTCTTGGCTCCCCACGGAAAATACATCCTGGAATTCGCGTAGCAGGTCCTGAAGTTGGCGTGATTGTTCCTCGTCTAAATGGTCCTGGGATCCTTGGTACAGCTTCTGTAGTTCTTCTGGCAGGGCACGTCTTCTTCGGTTGTGCGTCTGCATGTGTCCGTCCGTCGTGTCTGTGATGCGGGCAATCCAGGTAACGGGCTCGCAGACTCCTAGGTTGGTGTCCCGGTGAACCGTAATGTCGTAGTCGTTCAGGTTGGACAGGCGGACGTACGGCCGAGACGTCGTGTTGATGAGAGTCTTGGCAACTAGCAATCCTTTTGTCTAGATGTCCTCATATTTTGGCTCGATGACAGCCGCCACTCCCTCAGCTGTTCCGTCGACAATTACGGCAGCGCTGACTTCCGTCCTGGCGGGAACGATGAGGTCCTCTCTCAGCCTTACTCGTCGTGCGGCGACGGCCTCGTGTGCTGGTTGCAAAGCGAGTTCCTCACTTCCGAAATGCAAAGTGTTGGTACTCAGATCCAAGATGATGTTGTTCTGGTCCAGGAAGTCCAGTCCGATGATCACTTCATTTGATACGTCAGCCACAAGCACTGGATGCTTTATCGCCCGTCGACCAATGACGAACTCCAGTGATGCTTCGCCATGTACCGGTGCGGTCTCTCCGGTCGCGGTTATTAGCTGGAGATTCCTTTGTGTGGGTTTCACTCTCCACTTCGGGATCACGGTGGGTCTGACGATGGTCCTCGATGCTCCCGTGTCGATTAGCATGGACCAGCCCACTCCGTTGACGACTCCGTCGACCATCAGGCTGCTATTGTCCCTCCGTAACTTCGTCACACGCACTTGGACTGCCGGGGCTTGACGACTGTCACAAGCCATCCTTTGCCCCCCAAGGCTGGCTAATACTCGTTTCCCTGGGCCGCGCGGTTTTCAGACGACTGATTTCCCGTCTGATACCCTCGGCGGCGGCGATCACCGCAGTCCTTGCTCAGGTGGCCTTTCTTACCGCAGGCCCAGCAGGTTGGTAGTCCTCTTCCGGGCCGCCTCTCCGGTTGCCTTCCAGCTGTGTCGTTGCTGGTGGTGCCGCGGCTATCGAAGAAACGGCTTAGCGCCTCCATCAATTCGTCGGCCAGGGGCTTGGTCTCGTTGGTTTTGCTGGTTCGTCGACGTCCACTTGACGCACCCGCGCGTGCATTCTAGATGCCTGTTTTGCCGTCTCGAATTCAAGTGCGTGGCTCAGCGCACTGCCAGGGTCTTATTGCGCGCGAGTCGCAGCGCCTGTTGAGTGTCCGAGTCCCGTAGCCCGTCGGTGAAGGTCTGCGTCGCTATCTGCTCCAGAAAGTCGGCCGGCGCTGTTGGGTAGGCAAGCCTTACGAGGCGTGCGATGTCCATCTCGAACTCCTGCAGGATTTCCGCGTTCTTCTGTACCCGGGTCCGGAGCTGCATCTGGTAGGCCTGCTGAAGATGGCTATCTCCATATCGGGACTCCATATGGGCGATCAGTGAAGCGTAGTCCTGGGATCCAGTCGGGATGGCCTGAAGGACGTTAAGGGCTTCACCTCTCAGCGCTACAATGAGAGCTGTAGCCTTTTCTGTGTTGTTCCAGTTATTTATGGAACAGGCCGCCTCGAACTGACGTAAGTAGGTGCTCCACGGGACCTTTCCGTCGAAGGTTGGGGGCGTCACTCTGCTATGTCCCGTTCCTGATATTCCCGGTGTAACGGTGGGCGGGCGTTGGCGCAGCTCGGCAACTTCCTCTCGTAGAGCGTTGAATTTCTCTTCCACCCCCGTCAGTGGGCGTTGGCGCAGTTCGGCAACTTCCTCTTGCAAGGCGTTGAATTTCTCCTCCACCCCCGTCAGTGGGCGTTGGCGCACCTCGGCAACTTCCTTTTGTAAGATGTTGAATTTCTCCTCCACCCCCATCAGCGGGCGTTGGCGCAGCTCGGCAACTTCCACTTGTAAGGCGTCGAACTTCTTTTCCACTGCCGTGACTTCCTCACGCAGACCCAGTTCTAATTTCTTCAGGTCCTGTGTCAACTTATCCTGACCGTCTTCCATCTTCTTCTGGCCGTCCTCTATCCTCTTCAGGTCCTCCGCTAGCTTCTTCTGACCATCTTCTAGTTTGGCAGTTAGGTCCTCGGCTAACTTATTTTGACCGTCTTCCATCTTCTTCTGGCCGTCTTCTAGCTTCTTCTGGCCGTCTTCTAATTTGGCAGTTAGCTCCTTGGTTAAATTCTTCTGGCCGTCCTCCATCTTGGTTTCCAAGCCATTTAACTTTTCTAGCAATGCTGCCAATTTCTCCTCCATTTTAGTTGTTTGTCTTGTAAAGGGCAAGCACTCACAGGAAAATTAGAGAAAATGACCTGCTCGGGTTTTGAAACCAGGACCGTCAGGTGTTGTGCTTGAGTTCGTAATCCGGCTTCTGACACCAGTTGTTACGTGCCACCCCCTAGTGGCACTTTTGTTAACTGGATTACGGTGGGGGATACAAAGCACAACACCAATTACTGCTTAAAGAAATAATTAACTTTATTGTGGCCAGAAAATTACACTAATCAGCAAATACAAGAAATTAGGAGCCTTACTCCAGTTTCCTCAAGTCCCTTCCTTGAGCGCTCTTGGCCCTTCCACTTGTCAACAGATCACAGAAGTTAATCCGTCCTAATGAGTACGGTGGCCTTGACAGAAACTACCTGCTCCTCTCCTTTATGTTCTCTGACCACAATTACTTACGATCACTTGCTTCAGGCTATTTCGCTGTCCACATGCTGGAGAAACAATGTCACTGGATTTCGTAACTCGCACAGCACTTCGTCACCACACTTCTGTCGCACAAGATAATCGCTCGCACTAGCTCGTAAAACACAACAACATCTGCTAGACCGGTCGCACTTATATAGCAGGCCGGTGACTCAATAAATGCTTCTAGATCCATCCAGGGTTCACGGCTTCTCGAGGTTTCCATCGCTAGTCCAGTCACGAATATTCTGGACTATCCCTTTGTCTTAGTAGCCCTGTTGCATAAGGCGCGCGCAATACAGGAGGCAGGACACAGCCCAGCCCTGGGGCAGTTGTGACTCATGCGGCGAGTGATGACACAAACTCACAGCCGTAACAATATATTTATTTGTTTAAAAACTGCGTCAAATAAACAAGATAGCCCTGGTGTCGAATGCGTATAACAGTAACGCCGGGTGAGTGGTCTACTCTACAGTATACTCTACACAAATGGGTCGCTCACAAGGTGTTTTCAAAAGTAAGAGAAATACCCGCAGTAGTGACGAATTGCACTCTGATTTCATAAAATATCGACAATTTGTTTAAAAGGTGCGTTTAAACAAATAAACAAGAAGCCTGCATAACAGTAAAGCCGATCAGGTTGTTTATGCACATACGAGATTTCTCGCACAGGTCTCCTAGTAAAATTAAACGCCAACCCTAGTGTTTAGTATCTGATGATGACCGCTTGACGGTCGAAACGCGTAATACTAAATTCCCCTTTTATCAGTGAATAATATTAATAAATGTAATTTTGTTCAGGAAAGTGTGTTATACCACACCTAATCTAATTGGGCAAAAGCGTGTTTACCAACTGAAAAGTATAAATTGATAGTTTGTACAGGCAACACTGAAATATGACTTCAAAATTTCACACATCGAGGTCATGGACCCGTGTTTTTGAGTGTGTGTGTGTGTAATTTGTCTAATTACCTGTGTTATTGTGATGGCTTCATTAGTGTGTGTATTTGTAATTGAGATGAGGATTGGGGAATAAGGCCGAGGCCTTAATTTAAGTACCATCCCGGCATTCAACTGGAGGAGAAGTGAGAAACCACTTCTAGGATGGCTGGGTGAACCTCGTTCCAACCCTCAAACCAGAATTACCAGGGATGAAATCATGTCACAAAGGGTGGGTAGTTTATTGGCTGAGGAATAACCCACCCACCAAGGGAAGATGATTAAGAAAAGGAAGTAGGTTTTGGATTGGAGAAAAAGGATAGAAAAATAGGAGGAGAGTCCCACAAAAGTTATGAATTTAACTTTCAATACATTTAGAGGCAGTTGCCACTGAAAATTAACTCTCTGATAACTAAAGTAGGTACGAGCTTGGTCGAAGCTGACGGGGACCGCAGCTAAGACTTGGATGGTTTGCCAGAGAAAGGCTTTAGTGTATTTCCTCCCAAGCATGCATAAAAGTACTATGGGGAGGGGTGATGGTCTGGCCAGACAGATAGTAAAAGCTTTATTCTGTATTAAAGATAGCATGAACTGAAGAAGAGTTAGGAAAGCCAGGATCTTGCCTAACTGTAGTATTAGAAAAATGATGAATCCAAAAACAAATATTTAATTTATTTAACAATGCAAAGAAGCGTAACTTTAACATGTATATAATTTCAATCTTATTAACAATTTGGGGTCGCAGACCTCCGACAACATTTAGAAATTGCTCCAGGCAATTGACAATTTATGAGGTTTTAAAACCTTACATGTTTCTAAAATCTTTATAAGATTTAAACAAATAACTAATGAAGTAATTAAAGTTTGAACGTTAATTGGAGTACAAAGAGTGTACCTTAAGAAATTCCTGAGAGAATATTCTAGAAAAAAGTGAAAACTTCTAAAATAACAATAAGAAAAACATGAAGAATAAGATAGAAGTTCCTACAACTTCTTATATTTATACAGAATTAATGTTGGTTATTATGCAAATAAGGGCAGGTCACTTACTGTGAAACCTGAAGAAAGTTAAAAGGAAGGTTCTAGACTTCCCAAGTTTGAGTAGGAATCACTAGCCAAATGGGACAGTTTCCATTTCGTGAAACCTGAACATGACTCGCTCAAGAGTTTAAAGAATTGTTTTCCCTGATTATAGGAAAGGAACAATGTGAATTTGAATCGTGTATCACACACGTAATTATACATAATTTAATTAATGTTAAACTAGCAAAGTTGGAAGGGCACTTCGTGAGTGACACCTTATAGAAAAGTTACAATTTTATTAATATGGGTTGTTAGTAGAAGGTTGAGGAAAGATCATTGGGATATAGGATCAATGTTCATGGCCGTATTTAATGTAAACGGACGATCGCGACGCGGTAGAAACGTGGAGCAAGCACTGGTTATCACTGTAGTCTGTAAAGATGGATGCAAAGTTCACTATAGAAACACTAAAGTTTATGAGAAAGAAAATTATTGCAATTATGGAAATAACTGATTGCACGATATCGGTGAGAGCCTATTTCTTGAGAAAGTTGTGAGTTACAATTAAATGGACCATAGAACATTCCAGCGGTTCCAGCGGTGGAAGAAAGTTAGCTATTGAGCTTTTAATTCAGAAATGAGATTCTTCAATTTTAAATAGCATACTCACAAGTGAGTGAAAATTTCATAACGGCAGGACTTGTAGATGAAATACAGAATCTAGAAGGTTCCAGAACGAACTTGGTAGAAAAATGGGGTTGAGAAAATCCAACGGAGGAACTAGCTTGGTGAATTATAGACAGCGGGTATTAGGTAATATCCCACGTAGTGAGAGGATTTCTCATTTGAATAGCTTAAGAAAAGCTCTTTTTTAGTAAGATTAGCTTATAAGAGCAAAAGCTCAACATGGCAAATCCCACGAAGAATGATTTTTGCCCAAAATAAATAATTTCACACTGTCTATAAAAGTATCGTTAAAAGCACGTGAAAGTTAAAACCATGAAGATGAGGTTAAAACTTTTAAGATGGTACTTATCTTGATTTCATGTTGAAGGCGAAGTTTCCTTGGATGACAACTACCTTGCCAACATGGCGTAGAAGAGTGTGTGCCTCTTGGTTTGAGAAGGCTGGCTCGAGAGGAGCCTTAACTGATCGAGTCAACTGCCGATTGCGAAGTGAGACCTGCTCAACGGAGCTCGGAGGGTCCAAGGAAGGGGAAAAGAGTGGGGGGTAGGAGACAAAAGGAGAACATATAAGCATTGCCAATGTTACAACAAAAAATGATCTTCTCTTGCTGAGCTGGTCTTCAAAGAGTTGATAACAGGCGATACTAGCGCAGCATGATGAGTAAAAAAAGTAGACGTAGTTCTCTTGCTCATGGAGATAATAGCTGGCGATGGCAGCAAAATCTGGTGGCCAGATGGAGAAGGAATTCCTCTTGCACCTGGAAGAGTTGAAGAGTTTCAGAGATTCGCTGCTAGATGACGCTAGGTGAGTCACAGAGAATATATATCTAGAACAGACTCATGAAGACATAAGAGACAGGAACCAAAGAGAAAATAGAAGATCACTGTTGGTGTTTGACAAAGAGGAAGGAAAGAACATGCAAAGCATTCAAAATTGAAATCTCTCGTACCGTGTATTCCAAGAATACACCATACTGGGAGGGAAAAAACACCAACAGAGAACAAATAAGCAGTTAGACATTTAAAGGAAGAGGAGCGATCAAAGACAGGGGTCTTGTAATCGAACCGTTAGTGGTCAAGACTCTGACCACCCTGACTCTCCCATCTCTTCCAGGATAACACTCGGTCACTCTACCGGAGGTCCAGACTAGAGGGGGAGAAACATCCCTAACCAAGACCAAGTCTCCCACTTTAATGTCGGGACTGGAAAGAAACCACTTCTGCCTCCGTTGCAAGGAAGTTAAATATTCCAAGTTCCATCTCTTCCAAAAAGAATTACGGAGGGCTTCAAGTTTACACCAAACAATAGGTAGATTAGAATCCCTGTAAGAATTAGGAAGGGGAGGAGAGGCAGAGAGAGAAGTGCGTGTAAGGAAGCGACCAGGTGTAAGTGGAAGGAGGTCATCAGGGTCATTAGAAAGCGGAGTTAAAAAACGAGAATTAACGACATCTTCAATCACAAAATAACTAGAAGCTGCGGGGAATAAGGCACTAGTAAAGATTGCGATACGATGCAAAAGAAGAATTGACAAGTTTAAACAAAGCGTATAGAAACAAGTACATCTATTCAGGACAAGACTATACCAAATAAACAAAGAAACTATGCGAGTAGAAAGCAAGAACGCCATGGGTAACAAACTAGTAGCCATAAACAATGACCTCAAGTTATAATGAGTATCAAAGGGGTTACTTAGAAAAATACTTAAGTCAGCGAGAATCGTGACGTGACAAGTATAAATGCAAAAACACATCGAATGTAACGACGAGAAAAAGTAAGTTTGTTCATCAATGAACAATAAGATTTCAAAATATGCAAGCAGAGTGCAATACATAAGCGCGTAAAGGATATGCGACGATGTTACGAGACAAGAATCGAAGCAATTGTAGAATACGAGCGTGAGTAAGTGGAAGACAAAAGCAAGCGCGGCCTTGACCCACATAGTACAACGAGATATGGAATATAAATAGCTAAAAGAGTCCTTAACTGGAACAAGTTTATTTTGGTGATGAGTTGAACGGCTTCTGTACTTGCAGGAGCGACTCACTAGACAATGGTTGGCAATCAGCCAGAGTTGAGATAAGAGAAACTTGCTTTGACCTTTGGCAATCGTACAGGAAATAAACAACAACTTGGCGTTACTCGGGCTTGTATACAAACAAGTTTGAAAAACAAGCAGTTCAAAGTACACAAACAACACTAGTTGAATCAGCTGTAACTTAAAGCGGAACGAGTAACACGACATGCAGTCATTCGTGGCTTGGACGTGAAAAAGCAATTTAAAGATATATGAAATAGAGTAGGAAATCAATTTCGCATAATTGAGAGGATCACGGAATCCGACAATTTTCGACAGGAAACAGCTTGATTCTTCCGAAATAGGAAGGGAAGCCGGGACATTGAGAAGGAGGTTATGCATAAGAATAGTTATTCTAGATGCTATAGAATTCATATTTTCAAGCGGTTTCAAAAGCGACTTCCAATTGTGAGGAAGGAGGGAGGAGCCGACCGTGGCCATCCTTCTAAATAGCGAAAGAAGTGAAACATAGCTTACAGCGAAGTGATGGAGACTGATAGCCATGGTTTTACACAAGGGGAAGATAGTTTTCGAGAAAGAGTTTAAGCAATTACCTGCTATAAAAAATGACATGAGAAGGTAAACGAAATAACACAAAGCAAGGCGAACTTGAATTGCCATCTTGTGAGGGAAGAAGGAAAAACCATTTAAACAACTTACAGAGGTAGTGTAGTTGTTCACGATAAGACATCGTTTCGGCAAGTGTTTTTCAAAAATATTGAGATCTGAAACATGAGCGTTCTCTTTTTCAGAAATGGGATTTATATCAGCCGTAACGAAATGACATTGCGCTTTGTTTTGAACACTGGGATGCTGAATTTCACCAGTAATAACCCAACCAAAATCGGTGTCTCTGGCGACCACGGTTGAAGATAACTTACGTGTTTGTTTGCGAATGCACTTCCAAAAAACATTGGCACTGAAAAGTACATCAATGGGACCTTGAGCATTAAACTGAGGATCAGCTAACCTTAAGTGCGAGGGAATGTTTAAACCGGAAGTATTAATAGAGTGACTTGGAGTGTCCTTGCCAATACTGGTAAGAATGATACAGTTTAAATTAAGATTGGTGTTTCTTTGGCAAACGTCTCTGATTTTCAATTTTGAAGACTGCAAAACTTGAGTTTTAAAATTGTCAATGCCGGTCACACTGATAGAAGTAGGCGATGACGAAAGACCTAGTTTTTTAATCAACGATTGCGAAACAAAGTTGTGCGTTGAAGCGGAATCGAGAAGACCACGGGTTCGAACCCAATTTCCAAATTTATCTTGGATTTCGAATTGTACAGTGGTCAAAAGGGTTTGAGCACTGTGAGAAGTTTCGGCGTTAGAAATGCAGGAAGAAGCATTAGTTTGTTCGGAGCTGCTCTGCATGGAGCTTGAAGAGGCAGGTACTGATGACCTCGATTTATCATGAACATGCAATAAAGAATGATGCGTTTTTTTACAATGAAAACAAAGATTGGATGACGTGCAGTTTGAAGAAGAATGCTTAGGTGACAAGCAATTGAAGCAATGTTTGCTATTGAAGACAAACTTCCTTCGATCTTCGACAGACAATTCTTTAAAGGATTTGCACAAATACAATGTGTGAAGCTTTTTACAGAGCGTGCATTTTAACGATTTTTAAGCGGCCTGATATGTTCTCTTGCATGATTGAAGGAAGAACGGGTTTGCTTGTTCTCGACAGATGGGGGCTGATATCCCTTTGAAGAAGCAAGTTTTTTTTTCAAAAATTTGACACTGATTATTCGTTTCGACCTTTTCGCACTGAAATGCGAGTGCTGTAAGGACTTGGCATCGGCTGTTGAGAAACGAGATTAAGTGTTCGAAGGAAAATTCTTCCTTGCGAGCGAGTTCAATTTCCCAAGCCTTTAAAGTTGAAAAATCGAATCTTGATGTAGCCAGATGAATGAGTATGGTGTCCCATGTTTGGACAGGCTGCTTAAGTTGGTATAATGCTCTGACATTCAACTGTATAGAGTCTAAGAGGTCTCTTAAAGAGGTGACGTCATTAGGTTTGACGGCTGGTAGGTTGAAGAGACAGCGTATGTGGCGAGCTACACTCAAACGTAAATTGCCATATCTCTCTTTAAGGAGATTAAAGGCGATGTGGTAGTTGTCTGCGCTTAAAGGCAGTGACTCCACTAAGGCTAAGGCCTCACATTCCAAAGAAGTACGGAGGAAGTAGAATTTATGAATATCGGGAATTTCAGTATTTTCATGAATTAGGGAGCAGTAAAGTTCATAAAAAGAATACCATTCACCTTCCTGGCCTGAGAAGTGCGGTAGGCTTATCTTAGGAAGTAACGGTTTCGGTTTGTTCTTGTGAACTGAAGCGGGTGCGAACTGGGCCGGATTGATGACCCTAGTGTCCGGTTCTGAGATATTGCGGATCAGTTGGTGGGCCTTTGCAATCCCTTCAAAGTACAAGGGTTCGACCTCGTCCCGATCCGATTGAAGTTCTGGGCAAGCGGATTCAATCTCGGTTTGAATTTGGTCATAATAATCATAGGACCGTTCGTACAACTTAAGGCGATGTGTCAAGATGTCTAAATCACACTCGGCGGGATTTAATTTGCTGATGAAATCTCTGAATCTAGTGAGTTGCCCTTTATAGGAAGAACGTCTAGCAATGAGAGTTTCATCTTTTTCAGTAGGAGCCATGATAAAGAGAATAAATTGAAATACAACTCACGAAACTGTTGAACCTTGGAGATGCTGTCAAGTTGGCAACAGTGTTTAAGTAGAAAGAACAGGACACACCAAAGGAGACAGGAGCGGCCTCTTTCCCGTTCACAGGCTTTGCATGATGTAGTTATAGCTGAAAAATCCAAAGCAGATATTAATAATTTGCAGAGTATTGTCAAATTACACTTTTTTAAAAAGAAAAAATGGAAAATGGACTCTCCCGGGTTTCTGGTACCAAACTTTGGGTAGTTTATTGGCTGAGGAATAACCCACCCACCAAGGGAAGATGATTAAGAAAAGGAAGTAGGTTTTGGATTGGAGAAAAAGGATAGAAAAATAGGAGGAGAGTCCCACAAAAGTTATGAATTTAACTTTCAATACATTTAGAGGCAGTTGCCACTGAAAATTAACTCTGATAACTAAAGTAGGTACGAGCTTGGTCGAAGCTGACGGGGACCGCAGCTAAGACTTGGGCGGTTTGCCAGAGAAAGGCTTTAGTGTATTTCCTCCCAAGCATGCATAAAAGTACTATGGGGAGGGGTGATGGTCTGGCCAGACAGATAGTAAAAGCTTTATTCTGTATTAAAGATAGCATGAACTGAAGAAGAGTTAGGAAAGCCAGGATCTTGCCTAACTGTAGTATTAGAAAAATGATGAATCCAAAAACAAATATTTAATTTATTTAACAATGCAAAGAAGCGTAACTTTAACATGTATATAATTTCAATCTTATTAACATTTTGGGGTCGCAGACCTCCGACAACATTTAGAAATTGCTCCAGGCAATTGACAATTTATGTGGTTTTAAAACCTTACATGTTTCTAAAATCTTTATAAGATTTAAACAAATAACTAATGAAGTAATTAAAGTTTGAACGTTAATTGGAGTACAAAGAGTGTACCTTAAGAAATTCCTGAGAGAATATTCTAGAAAAAGTGAAAACTTCTAAAATAACAATAAGAAAACATGAAGAATAAGATAGAAGTTCCTACAACTTCTTATATTTATACAGAATTAATGTTGGTTATTATGCAAATAAGGGCAGGTCACTTACTGTGAAACCTGAAGAAAGTTAAAAGGAAGGTTCTAGACTTCCCAAGTTTGAGTAGGAATCACTAGCCAAATGGGACAGTTTCCATTTCGTGAAACCTGAACATGACTCGCTCAAGAGTTTAAAGAATTGTTTTCCCTGATTATAGAAAAGGAACAATGTGAATTTGAATCGTGTATCACACACGTAATTATACAGAATTTAATTAATGTTAAACTAGCAAAGTTGGAAGGGCACTTCGTGAGTGACACCTTATAGAAAAGTTACAATTTTATTAATATGGGCTGTTAGTAGAAGGTTGAGGAAAGATCATTGGGATATAGGATCAATGTTCATGGCCGTATTTAATGTAAACGGACGATCGCGACGCGGTAGAAACGTGGAGCAAGCACTGGT
The DNA here is from genome assembly GCA_946902985.2 of Meconema thalassinum. NCBI lineage: Eukaryota > Metazoa > Arthropoda > Insecta > Orthoptera > Tettigoniidae > Meconema > Meconema thalassinum. The sequence continues at coordinate 350,595,159 of OX336390.1, forward strand.
TATCACTGTAGTCTGTAAAGATGGATGCAAAGTTCACTATAGAAACACTAAAGTTTATGAGAAAGAAACTTATTGCAATTATGGAAATAACTGATTACACTATATAGGTGAGAGTCTATTTCTTGAGAAAGTTGTGAGTTACAATTAAATGTACCATAGAACATTCCAGCGGTTCCAGCGGTGGAAGAAAGTTAGCTATTGAGCTTTTAATTCAGAAATGAGATTCTTCAATTTTAAATAGCATACTCACAAGTGAGTGAAAATTTCATAACGGCAGGACTTGTAGATGAAATACAGAATCTAGAAGGTTCCAGAACGAACTTGGTAGAAAAATGGGGTTGAGAAAATCCAACGGAGGAACTAGCTTGGTGAATTATAGACAGCGGGTATTAGGTAATATCCCACGTAGTGAGAGGATTTCTCATTTGAATAGCTTAAGAAAAGCTCTTTTTAGTAAGATTAGCTTATAAGAGCAAAAGCTCAACATGGCAAATCCCACGAAGAATGATTTTTGCCCAAAATAAATAATTTCACACTGTCTATAAAAGTATCGTTAAAAGCACGTGAAAGTTAAAACCATGAAGATGAGGTTAAAACTTTTAAGATGGTACTTATCTTGATTTCATGTTGAAGGCGAAGTTTCCTTGGATGACAACTACCTTGCCAACATGGCGTAGAAGAGTGTGTGCCTCTTGGTTTGAGAAGGCTGGCTCGAGAGGAGCCTTAACTGATCGAGTCAACTGCCGATTGCGAAGTGAGACCTGCTCAACGGAGCTCGGAGGGTCCAAGGAAGGGGAAAAGAGTGGGGGGTAGGAGACAAAAGGAGAACATATAAGCATTGCCAATGTTACAACAAAAAATGATCTTCTCTTGCTGAGCTGGTCTTCAAAGAGTTGATAACAGGCGATACTAGCGCAGCATGATGAGTAAAAAAAGTAGACGTAGTTCTCTTGCTCATGGAGATAATAGCTGGCGATGGCAGCAAAATCTGGTGGCCAGATGGAGAAGGAATTCCTCTTGCACCAGGAAGAGTTGAAGAGCTTCAGAGATTCGCTGCTATATGACGCTAGGTGAGTCACAGAGAATATATATCTAGAACAGACTCATGAAGACATAAGAGACAGGAACCAAAGAGAAAATAGAAGATCACTGTTGGTGTTTGACAAAGAGGAAGGAAAGAACATGCAAAGCATTCAAAATTGAAATCTCTCGTACCGTGTATTCCAAAATTCACCAAAGGGTCAAAACTTCTAGGTCATCTCGCCCTTATGACATGATGACGACCACCTCATTGTGTAACATTCTTAGATGTAATGTTGCACCGGAGGCCGGGTTCGATTAGGACTAAAACGGGGTACACTCAGCTTCATGAGGAAAACCAGATTAGAGTTGGGTTCGATTTCCTCCTTAGCTATCGTGAAAATGGTTTTCTGTGCTTTCCCATTTTCTACTCCAGGCAAATTAAGGGATGGTTTCTAACTTAAAACCACGGCCGCCTCCTTCCCAATCCTAGCCTCAATTACAAACGAACACTAGTATAACAGTAGGGGGGTAAGGCGGTTTCTAACGCACAGCCTACTTTCCTGGGAACATTGCTGATATCTCTCGAACGCATGGTCCGATTTTGACAAATGAGGTGTCGTTGGACTCGGGCTGACGTCCTCTTTGCTATGGACCACTCGTTATATTTTTGAATTTTTTTTTAGAAAATTTTCGTTTTTGAAAATAGGTAATAGTTTGAAAAACAAACATGGTAGAACGTTGTGCCATGGCTCAAACGAATGGTCTTTATGACCTTTATTTTTTGTTCTAAAACTTTTTTTATTTTTTATATTTTTTTGAAAACACTCGAATTTTGAAAATCCTATATTTTGGAAACTAGGAACTCTACAAAAAAAATTGTTTGACATAAATGAAAGGTCCCTATGCCCTCTACTCTCAAAATAAATTTCAAGTCGCTAGAGAAAAAGTTTGTGTTTTGTAAGTAGTGGGATGGGGATAGAGCTGCTTACAAAAGCAAGTGGTGAGCCCCTGCGACCTTGGAATGGAAGGAGCCATGCTAGGAGGGCGTGCTTGGATTCGTTTTTTTCGTCTCGTTGCGCTCTTTACGGAAATGTAGATGTCGAAAAGGTGAAATGCTGGAAACACGGTTTTTTGGGGGGGAAAACCATGATTTTGAACTTTTTGCTATATCTCGCGAACCAATTATGATAGAGGTGTGTTCGACAGGTCCAAGTACTCGGGGTGATGTCCTTTTTGCTATGGACCACTTATTGTAATTTTAAAAAATTTGGGAAACGCGATTTTGGGGTAAACACGTGTTTTTGTGATTTTTGCCGATATCTCACGAGCCAATAACGCTAGAGACGTGTACGAGGTGTCCTAGGACTCGGGCTAACGCCCCCTTTCAAATGTGGTAGATATTTTTTTTCCAAAAAGATAATTCACAAAGGGCCTAACGCCATACATGTTGAAATAACGTTTTCTTTTTCTTTGCCTGTTTATAATGTCCATGAAGCGTGGCGGTTGAGAGAGACGATACGGCTGGGTGTGTGTGTGTGTGTTTCAACGAACCTGTCGCTAACCACAAGGACCATGCTTAATAGAACAATCGCTATTTCGACGGGTCGGTTTATGACAGAGCCAGGGTGCGTTTTTCTGATATTTTACCTTTGACGTGTAAACGGTGATGAGAACTTGATTCTATGTTGGTCGAAGCGAGTACAGAAAACAAACTTGCCGAGGAGCAGGAGGTGAATGTCAATTGAGCTTATTGGAAGGCATTGATCTGACTTGACAACAGGTGCAATGGAAAAAATGACCAAGACGCTTGAAGGTGAAATAATCTGACCATCGTGGTGGCAGGGGAGTGTGAAAGGCATGCACACACATTTGTGAAACCACATGTATGCTAAACCAGTGACATCCTGTTTTGCTTCGTACGTGACAAAATGCAAGTTCAGGTGAAATTTTATCTACCACAGGTGTTCGCTTGAGACGTTAGCTGTCCACGTGCGCGATAACTGTTGACAAGTGACATTCTGTTTTGCTTCGTACGTGACAAAATGCAAGTTGACGTGAAATTTGATCTGCCACAGGTGTTCACCTTGGACGTTAGCTGTCCACGTGCCTGATAAGAGAATGTTCAAAGCGTGGGAATCGCTGAATCAGTAAAAAGTATGATGCAACTTGTCGGAATGATGTCACAACCAATAGATAGGCAAGAGCTGCAAACACCAGTGGTGGGAGGTGAAGGGAGGGAAAGGGGGAGGGGTAATGTATGAGAGAACACAGGTGGAAAGAGAAAGAAATATGCACGAAGCGCGGAGCGCTGTACACATATAGCTATAGGTGGTGTACAACATGTGTGAATAAATAAATTAAAAATTGCACAGGTTCACACAACATAGACTGTATTATTGCCATGGCCAAGCACTCACATTAAGATCATTTACAAAATCATAAAATGAAAAATAAAAAATCTTGTTTTGGAAATATCGTTTTTCAACATACACAAAATAAATATATAAAAAATTTGTAAACAACAAAATGGAAAATCCATGGTCAAGCACTCACATTAATATTATTTACAAAATCATAAAATGAAAAATAGAAAATCTTGTTTTGGAAATATCGATTTTTTTCAACATACACAAAATAAATATATAAAAAATTTGTAAACAGCAAAATGGAAAATCCATGTTTCCATATAGACAAAATTTTTAAAACCTTAAACGGACATTTAAGAAAATATATGCAAATGGGAAATTGACAAATGTGTAAATATGAAAATGGAAAAATCCATGTTTCCATATCATGAAATTGAAAAACATCAAACTGTCATTTAAAAAAATGCAAATGGAAAATTGACAAATTGCAATGTGTGAAATGTGAAATTGAACAAATGGCTATCATTATTTAAAAAAAGAAAAGAACATAGTGCTCTATGGTTGAGGTGTGAATCAAACCCTCTCTACTTATTTGGACCACCCGAGACTGAGTAGACTAGTTTTAGTTATCATACCACTTTTAAAAGTTTGTGTTAAATCTAGGAATTGAACCCAAGAGCTTGTAGGGGAGATCCAAGGTTATAATATGTTAAACAGATAGCCTTGAATGTAGTGTGTGGTAGCTATATAGAAATGAGACGTTTCGCTCGGGGCAGGGAGGCATAGAGATCTGCATCAAACCAGTCAAAAGACTGACGACTCAAACAACAACATGTAGAGCTCACCAAAATAATGTTATGTAACGGTAAATGTTAGTCAACGAACAGTAATGCATTACTAAAACCCATGACACGATACCTAAGAGCTTTTCTAAAATTATTTTAAAATGCCTTTAACCCTATATTAAACACCCAGTTCACAAGACTCATAACTGCAATGTTATGGTCAAACAAAACAAAATCTATATTTTAAAACAAACAAGTGGTTTAGTCAATGTATACTGGAAAAAGTTTTATAAACACTCAAGTCCACAAAAATAATTAAATTAGTAACAGTCAGGTTGACCGAGTGGTTATGGTGTTTGACTTAAGTTCAAATTTTCTGTACAAGAAAGCAAGGGTTCGAATCCCTTACCTGATATAACTATTGCCTCAACATGGCTTGACCACACTGTATTATTGTGTACTCGGTACACAAACCATAAATAGAGTGTATTGTTTAAGGTCACTCTCTTTGCGAACATAGTCAGAGAATGATGATGGTTAACAATTGCATTAATAGTGGGACATAGGGATAGCAATTAAGAAAAACAGACAATACCCATACACTATTTTTATTTCTTTAATGTAAGTACTTGTACAATAGTTATATACAAACTACAACTCTCTTTTGTCTATTACTATCTAGTCCTTTTCGATCCACTTGCATATCAAGGGCAGATGACTTTGTAGTTCAGCCCCTTCAAACAACAACAACACTACTTCTTGCATAGTCTGTGATGTTGATGACTCTTGATGCGTGGAAGATGGATACAACATAACTTTTACAACAGGGGTTAAACGTTGCTCAACAAACAATGCATTATTTTGAGTAGCAACATCTTTCTCTTGTACTAACTTTTTAGCATTCTGATGATTTTTTGTCAATACCATTAGTGTTTTGTCTGGAGCACTACATTGATGATCACTCACACTTAAAACCACACTATTTCTACTTTTCATATTGCCTCGACATGTTGTTGACCTCTGTTTCGAGCATTGCCAGAATATTATTCCTTTTACATTTTGTCGTCTATAGTTATAAGAGTAGCCCTTATAGAGTACACGTTGTTTACCTCGGTTAGTTGGAGTAAGTTCCATAGTAGTAACTAACCTGTTAGTATGATTTGCACACTACAAAGGTTATCTCGGTTCTGGTAATAGAATTATTTAGCGTTGGCTTTTATATTTAATATGTACAGTTTAAAGTGATAGAAAAGTGGTAGAAAAGTGGTAGCAAAGTGGTAGACAATTGGTAACATAGTGGTAGAAAAGTGGTAGCAAAGTGGTAGAAAAGTGGCAGAAAAGTGGCAGAAAAGTAGTAGAAACGTGGTAGCAAAGTGGTAGAAAAGTGGTAGATAACTGGCAGAAAAGTAGTAGCAAAGTGGTAGAAAAGTGGTAGCAAACTAGAAAAGTGGTAGCAAAGTGGTAGAAAATATTACATGTATTGTTAAGAAATAGTTTAAGCGGTTACATGGATTCATTACACTATAATTTTAGCATCACGAAGCTCATTTTCTATATCCAAAAGTTCTTCCTCATATTTAGTATGACCAGCCTGTTTACAGGTATGCAAGTACTGAAGCCGCTGGATTAGCTTACTGGGATTGTGCCAGTAAACAAATTTAACAAATGATTTTTTTGGGTGTAAACCATTATCATCATCATCATCATCATTATCATCATAATCATTATCATCATCATGGTTATCATCATCAATATAATTATCATCAATATAATCATCATCACTATTACTATCTAATCCTTTTTGTTCATCTTGCAATGCAAAAACCTTTGGCATAGTTTGTGTTGTCTTTGATAGTGTTAGAGGTTTCTTAGACGTTAACGACTGTCCTAACATGTCTTTTTCAGGAGATAATAAATGCTCTTTAACAAACAAAGCACTATCTTGAGCCACACTATTTTTTTCTTGGTCTTGCTTTTTAACCTTGGTTAGAGTATTTTGTCCATTTAAATGAGTATTATTTTGAGATTTACAATGATGATCGATTGAAATAAGTATGTTGGAGCCTTTTGTCTTAATCATTCCTCGACACTTTTTAGATCGTTGTTTCGAACAGCACCAAATAACAGTTCCATTTTTATTGGTTCGTTTCACAATATATGAATATCCTTTATAGTATGCGTAAGGCTTACCATAACTAGTCACTGATACTTCCATGTCAACTGTCAAGCATAGACTAAGCTCTAGTAAAGTAAACTTGGTAATAAGAATACTAGTTTAATGTGAGAGCAAATATGGATCCAAAGAGTTCAGGTAAAAGTGGAAGCAAATAAGCAAATATTAGAACCAAGAGTGGGGTTAAAAGTGGTCGCAAAGTGGTAGACCCATTACACAATAATTTCAGCATGACGAAGCTCTTGTTCAATTTCTTTGATTTCCCAATCGTGACCGATATGCCCAGCTTGTCGTAAAGCATGCAATTGTCGAAGCCGTTGAATTAGCTTACTGGGTTTGTTCCAGTATACAAATTTAACAAATGGATTTTTAGGTGTAAACAAAGCACTACCATTATCATGATCATTATCATCATCATCATTATCATCATCATAATCACCATTATCATCATGACCATCATCAGTGTTACTATATAGTCCTTTTTGATCCTCTTGCAATACCATTTTATTTATAGTCTGAGTTGATTTTGATAGTGTTGAAGGTTTCTTGGACGTTGACAATTGTCCTAACATGACGTTTTGAGGACATGATAAGTCCTTTTGAACAAACACTGCACTATCTTTAGCCGCAATATCGTTTTCTTGAACTTGCTTTTTAGCATTTTGATAATTGTTTGTAAACAGTAAGCGTGGTTCGTTTCGAGCACTACATTGATGAACACTCACACTTAAAACCTTTCCAGGCAAAGAAAAAGAAAACGTTATTTCAACATGTATGGCGTTAGGCCCTTTGTGAATTATCTTTTTGGAAAAAAAATATCTACCACATTTGAAAGGGGGCGTTAGCCCGAGTCCTAGGATACCTCGTACACGTCTCTAGCGTTATTGGTTCGTGAGATATCGGCAAAAATCACAAAAAACACGTGTTTACCCCAAAATCGCGTTTCCCAAATTTTTTAAAATTACAATAAGTGGTCCATAGCAAAAAGGACATCACCCCGAGTACTTGGACCTGTCGAACACACCTCTATCATAATTAGTTCGCGAGATATAGCAAAAAGTTCAAAATCATGGTTTTCCCCCCAAAAAAACCGTGTATCCAGCATTTCACCTTTTCGACATCTACATTTCCGTAAAGAGCGCAACGAGACGAAAAAAACGAATCCAAGCACGCCCTCCTAGCATGGCTCCTTCCATTCCAAGGTCGCAGGGGCTCACCACTTGCTTTTGTAAGCAGCTCTATCCCCATCCCACTACTTACAAAACACAAATTTTTGATCTAGCGACTTGAAATTTATTTTGAGAGTAGAGGACATAGGGACCTTTCATTTATGTCAAACAATTTCTTTTGTAGAGTTCCTAGTTTCCAAAATATAGGATTTTCAAAATTCGAGTGTTTTCAAAAAAATATAAAAAATAAAAAAGTTTTATAACAAAAAATAAAGGTCATAAAGACCATTCGTTTGAGCCATGGCACAACGTTCTACCATGTTTGGTTTTCAAACTATTACCTATTTTCAAAAACGAAAATTTTCTAAAAAAAATTCAAAAATATAACGAGTGGTCCATAGCAAAGAGGACGTCAGCCCGAGTCCAACGATACCTCATTTGTCAAAATCGGACCATGCGTTCGAGAGATATCAGCAATGTTCCCAGGAAAGTAGGCTGTGCGTTAGAAACCGCCTTACCCCCCTACTTATAACACTACAATAACATAGATTATCGGACAAATCCTATACACTCGCATTCAAGTGGACGGAGCTAGATATCCACGACGTTGCAAGCTCCTATATAAATAATTATGTTGTTTATTCATTTCGCGACATCGTGATCATGTAGCCCCGTGTACTTGGGTGTGTGTAAAACCTGTCTGATTAACTGATTACATTGTGATGACTGTACTAGTGTGTGTATTTGTAATGGAAGCTAGGATTTGAGTGGGATAGGCCGTGGCCTTGATTTAAGTATCATCTTGACATTCATCTGCAGTTGGGATGGTAAATCTCGGAAAGCCACCACTACAATGGCTAAGATAGGGATCGAATTCGCCTCATCTCAGTTCTGCCTCACAATGAAGTTAAGTGAACCCCGTTCCAGAATAGGAAACAAGTAGTTCCGTGAAGAACTAAATAGCCTATTTTCATATATCCTACTAAAGCCTCCATGGCTTAGGCGGCAGCACGCCGGCCTCTCACCGCTGGGTCCGTGGTTCAAATCCCGGTCACTCCATGTGAGATCTGTGCTGGACAAAACGGAGGCAGACAGGTTTTTCTCCGGGTACTCCGGTTTTCCTGTCAAAATTTCATTCCAGCAACACTCTCCACTATCATTTCATTTCATCTGTCATTCATTTAATCATTGCCCCAGAGTAGTGCGTCAGGCCTCGGCAGCCGGCACAGTCCATATCCTCGCCGCTAGATGGGGGCTTCATTCATTCCATTCCTGACCCGGTCGGAGACTGGAAGCAGGCTGTGGATTTTCATTTTCATTTTCATATATCCTACTAATATTAATTGCCTCTATCAACATACAAATTGTCAGTTTGATTGCTGTAATAGATTCGTAGATATTGAGAACCGTCTAAATATTTTGGATGGTCACCACGTTGGATTTTTATATTATAGACCTTAGATTTATGTACTATTACATGAAGATTATTGTGTAGGTGTTTTATTCAAACTTTAATCGCATGATTAGGTCACAAGAAATAAAAGCGCGGTTTTAAAAATTCGCTCAGCCGCCATCTTGTGGTTGTGAAAATAATTTTAGTGAATTAGATGCCAGTCGTGTTGTGTATTCGAACCCTCCGAAATGTATGTTTTAAAGAAATTTCATCCTCAACAGTTGGTAACACATACACACCACCAGAGACTCAGTTATCGATTACTCGAGCGGACTAGAACCGTTATTGCGGCGCACTGATCTGTATTGTTCTGTATATATTGTTTGGCTTCCTCATAATAAATGGTCAATCTTATAAAACACAAAAGTGGTGTCAGAAGTGGGATTGATAAATAACGGGTACGGTGCCGAAGTTCAACTCCACGCCGAGAAACTTGTGCGAAACGTGCTACCGAACGAAATTCAACTCCACTTAGGTTAGTGTATCAGTGAAGCATCTCCCTTCATCATGGCAGAAGGAATATCCACAGAACTTCTTCAGACTCTTTCTGGGATTATTGCTAGCGCTATCAGGGAATCCACCACGCGAGGCGGCATCGGGAATGAGCCGATGTCACCGGGACGGCCTAGACCACCACAATTCTCAATGTCAGCATACCACGCCGCCGATGGGACCACCATATGGGACTATTTCACGCGGTTCACATGGGCGCTCGGTCTGAGTAAATCCCGGAAAACGAACACACGCAGTACGCACGTGTCTATATGGGAGCCGAACTTAACGAAGCTTTTAAGATTCTAGTAAGTCCCATCGACCCGGAAACTCTCTCATACAACGAAATCCAGTCAAGATTGTCGAACCATTTCGACGCCAGCCGTAACAAATATGCAGAGAGCATAAAATTCCGGAATGTCATGCAGGGAGCAGGAGAGACGATCGCCAGCTTCACTCTCAGATTAAGACAAGCGGCAACACACTGTGAGTACGGAGAATTTTTAGACCGCATGCTAATTGAGCAACTGCTTAAAGGTTTGGAATCGAGGGACATGTGTGACGAAATTATTGCCAAGAAACCGGAGAGCTTCACTGCTGCGTACGAGATAGCCTAGCACTTGAAGCCACCCGGAACACTGCTGACGAGGTTAAGAATTCGAATATAACCTCAAAATCCGATTCAACCAATCGGATAGGCTTCGAAAAGCCACAGTCGCGAAGGGGTGGCAACCAATGGCAACGTGGGATATCGACCAATTGTCAACAGAAACCCGACCAATCAAGGCCTCAACAAGGATTGCATCCAGCAAATCAGGGAACATCAAGTAACCAATCGCTGTGCGCTGGGTGTGGTGGGGAACATCCTCGCAGTCAGTGCAGGTTCCTCAACGCTGAATGCCGGACATGTGGCAAGAAAGGTCACATTGCTAAAGTTTGTAGGTCCAAACCAAAGCAGCGAAATACAAATCACGTGACCGAAGGAGAACAACCAGCTGAAAGCGTTGATGTCATACATCATTTCAACAAAGTTGAGGTCATCGGAACAATGTAGTCTCCAGGGAAGCAGTTGATAGATGTCATCATAGAGGGAACCACCGTAAAGACGGAACTCGACACCGGCGCCCCCTGTTCGATGATGAGTAAACTGAGGTTAGGTATGATCAAACCAAATTGTGTTTTACAGAAGGTTGATCGTATTTTTGCGAGCTACTCTGGCCACCGTATTAACTGCATCGGGAAGACACCAGTCACCGCCACCATTGGCACCATCTCCAGGAACCTTGACCTCTACATTGTCGACGATGAATTCGAGACACTCCTTGGTCGAGAGTGGATCTCTGAGTTTGTGCGAGAGATCAATTTCGAGCAGCTTTTTGGAAAACAGAACCGTTCCACCAACTCTCCGTCAAACAGTCTCTGTCCCTGGACCAGCAAAAGGAACTTGACGCCACCCTCAACCTCTACCATGATGTCTTCAGTGATACCCCCGGGAAGCTGTCAGGCCCACCAGTGAAGATGCACCTGAAGGATGACGCCACCCCAATCTTCTCCCGAGCTCGTGACATTCCTGTAGCCCTGCGAGATGCCTATGCCAAAGAAATCGACGCAAAATTCGCATCTGGTTTCTACAAGAGGGTAGACTACTCAGAGTGGGCGTCAACAACTCATGTCGTTGTGAAGAAGAACGGCAAGTTGAGAATCACGGGGAACTACAAACCTACTCTCAACCCGCGGATCATCATTGATGAACACCCGATTCCGAAAGTGGAATACTTGTTCAACCAATTGCGTGGTGCCACCCTCTTCTGTCACCTGGATGTCACAGATGCATTCACTCATCTCGAGGTCGATGATGAGTTTAGCCAAGCCCTCACGCTCAACACTCCAACCCATGGCCTGATCCGTCCAACTCGTACTGTCTACGGAGCAGCCAACATCCCCGCTAACTGGCAACGGCGAATGGACACGGTTTTACAGAAACTCCCAAATGTTGTGGGTTTCTTTGACGACACCATTGTTTTTGCCGATAGTTTTGTCAATCTGATGGAGGCCCTCACCGTGGTACTAGAGCGCTTTCGCCAACACGGTCTCAAGCTCAACCAAGCAAAATGCAGCTTTGCAGAACCTGTCCTGGAAGCTCTTGGCCACAAGATCGATGCTTCAGGCATTCATAAGTCTGATGCGCACATCCAAGCCGAACGGGACGCACCGAAACCAACGACTCCATAGGAACTCCAGCTGTTTTTGGGTAAAGCGACATACTACATTGCCTTCATTCATAACCTGTCAACGAGAGAACGGCCACTCAGAGACATGCTGTTGAAGGATCCTCTCATATGGACACCAGACGGCGACAGGGCCTACCAGGACATCAAGGACGCTCTAACCTCACCGCAGGTCCTTATGCAGTACGAACCAACACTACCACTTTTGCTGGCAACGGACGTCACCAAAACCAGTCTCGGCGCAGTGCTGTCTCACCGGCTCAGCAACGGACTAGAACGGCCTATCGTATATGCTAGTCGGACAATGTCATGTACGGAGCAAAGGTACCCCCAGATCGACAACGAAGCGCTCGCCATTGTTTGGGCAGTACAAAAGTTTTTCAACTATCTGTACGCTCGACACTTCACGCTAATCACGGATCACATGCCCCTAACGCAGATCCTACGTCCAGAGAAGTCGCTACCAGTCGTGTGCATTAGTCGCATGGCCAATTATGCCGACTACCTCACACACTTCAACTACACTGTGGTTTTTAAAACATCGAAGCAGAACGCCAACGCTGACTACTGCTCTAGAGCACCGTTACCATCGACCGACAACAAGATCCAAAACTCAATCTCGCAACAGAGGGAGGAAACGGAGGATTACGACGACTTAGATTTTTTACAGTTCACCAGACGCAGAAGTTACCCGTCAAATCCGAAGCCATTGCACGAGAGACGAGGAAGGACCCTGATCTCGGTAGAATTGTCAAACTTCTGGAAGGAGGCCAAGATCTCACCCGCCACGACTTCAAGGCACCCGAGGTAAAATACACGCTCGCCGCCAACTGCTTGATGTTCGAGCACAGAGTAGTGGTTTCACCTGCACTGCGAGATGCTATCCTCAACGACCTCCATGCAGCTCACCTGGGGATCGTCAAAATGAAGGGAATGGCACGTTCCTTTGTGTTTTGGCCAGGCATCGACTCCGACATCGAGAAGCTCGCAAAGTCCTGCACCACATGCGCAGCCCATGCGCACGCTCCACCCAAGTTCCGCGAGCATCACTGGGAGTACCCGAAGGCACCGTGGGAACGCATTCACATCGACTACGCGGGCCCAGTAGCTGACAGCATGCTTCTGATTGTTGTAGACGCCTACAGCAAGTGGCTCGAGGTCAAGACAACAACCACCACGACAGCTGCAGCAACAATCTCCCTGATGGATGACCTGTTCACAGCGCACGGCACCCCAGTCACCGTCGTTTCAGACAATGGCAGGCAGTTCATCTCAGAAGAATTCAAGGCCTTCCTGCAGAACAGTGGTGTGAAGTACCACAAGCTTACAACACCATACCATCCATCAACTAATAGCCAAGCAGAACGGTATGTCCAAACGGTGAAGGATGCCCTCTACGCGATGAAAACAACCAAAGGAACTCGGCAGACAAACCTGAACGAGTTCCTTCGCCAATTTAGAAGAGCGTCGCACTCTACCACCGGACAATCTCCATCTCAACTATTCCTGGGACGAAAACTTCGGACACGTCTCAACCTGGCGGGACCCGAAGACGTTCGCACTAGAGTCTGCGAGAAACAGAAAGCAGAAATGGACTCTACATTCCGCATCTTCGAAGCGGGTCAGTCAGTCTACTTCCTCTCTGGCACCCCGAACCTGGACAAGTGGCTCCCCGGTACCATCGCAGCCCGCATTGGAGATCTTCACTATGATATCAACTACCGGGAGAAACGAATAAAGCGCCACATCGACCAAATGAGGCCATTTCCAGGAATACGGCCAAACACAGAGAACCAGGAACCGACCAGCGATGAACCTAAGTTCTACCTAGGCCACGACGTGTTCGGTTCTTCACAGCACCAGCTACCGCAGTACCAGCCGAGAGGATGCCACAAGTGATCCGTGGAAACCGAACACCAACACCAGCTACTCCAGTTACACCGCGCATGTCTACACGCAAACGCCGCCCACCATTAAGATTTTCACCATAGACATGAAAATGAAAATCCACAGCCTGCTTCCAGTCTCCGACCGGGTCAGGAATGGAATGAATGGAGCCCCCATCTAGCGGCGAGGATATGAACTGTGCCGGCTGCCGAGGCCTGACGCACTCCTCTGGGGCAATGATTAAATGAATGACAGATGAAATGAAATGATAGTGAAGAGTGTTGCTGGAATGAAATTTTGACAGGGAAAACCGGAGTACCCGGAGAAAAACCTGTCTGCCTCCGTTTTGTCCAGCACAGATCTCACTTGGAGGGACCGGGATTTGAACCACGGACCCAGCGGTGAGAGGCCGGCGTGCTGCCGCCTAAGCCACGGAGGCTTCACCATAGACATAACAAGTTCAATTTAAAAGAGGTAGGAAATGTTGTGTATTCGAACCCTCAGAAATGTATGTTTTAAAGAAATTTCATCCTCAACAGTTGGTAACACATACACACCACCAGAGACTCAGTTATCGATTACTCGAGCGGACTAGAGCCGTTATTGCGGCGCACTGAGCTGTATTGTTCTGTTTATATTGTTTGGCTTCTTCATAATAAATGGTCAATCTTAGAAAACACAAAAAGTCGATTAAAATTTGTATAAGCATATGCCGTATCAAGTTTCACTGCGCTCGGATGGTTAAAACCCAAGAAACGTCCTTTTGAATATTTAATTTTCGCGTCGCCGCCATGTTGGATTTGTGCTCGCCAGGTTATTGAACGTCCCATAGGTGAACTTATGCTTATAGCCTCTATACACTTACAAAATTTCAGTTTGATTGCTGTAGTAGATTAATAGATATTGAGAACCGTCTAAATATTTCGGATGGTCGCCATGTTGGATTTTAATATATGTAGGCCATAGAGTTATGCGCTATTAGATGATGGTTATTGTGAACGTTCATTATGCAAATGTTGATTTCGATTGTATGATTAGAACACACGAAATAAAAACTTAATTTTCGAAATTCGCACAGCCGCCATCTTGAGGTTACGTAAACAATTGAGCTAAATCAGATACCAGTCCATTACAATGTGTATAAACATTTGCTGTACGTAGTTTCATAGCGTTTGGATCATTAAATCGCGAGAAAAATCTATTTAAAACTTTCAACTTCGCTTGGCCGCCATGTTCGTTTTGTAGTTAACCGGTTGTTGAAAGTCTCATAGATGAACCCTTTATCTCCGTTCAAAATTTCATGGTGATACCGGTAATAGTTTCAGAGATATAGAATGCCGGTGAAATATAATTCGCACAGCCGCCATCTTGAGGTTATGTAAACAATTGAACGGAGTTCGATGTCGGTGCATTACAATGCGTATAAACATATACTGTACCAAGTTTCATTGTGTTTGGTTGGTTAAATCGCGAGAAACGTCTATTTAAATGTCGCAACTTCGCTTGGCCTCCATGTTGGTTTTGTAGTTATGAGGTTTTCAAAAGTCACATAGGTGAACTTCTAGTAGTTCCCTTTATCACCCTATAAAATTCCAGGGTGATATCGGTAATAGTTTCGAAGATAATGAATGTTGGTGAAATATTTCGCACAACCGCCATGTTGGATTGATGGACGTAACAAAATTTGAAGGGCACGGTCGGGGTCACCCTGAATAATGCTATGAACTTACTGAGTTTCATTGAAATCGCTCCAGCCGTTTATAAGTTATTAGGAAGGACACACAAAAATCCTCACACACACACACGCATACACAGGCAGACACACGGACAAAAGGTGATCTCGTAAGCCTATTTTTTTTTCATAAATGAAATTAGGCTAAAAATGTAACACCGCAGTAAACAGACACGCACAATACTGAGTGAGGTGTGTCAGTGTTGAGTGCACGTGTTTGGATGGTACTTGGAGTGTAGAAACAAGTCACGAGTTTCATCATGCTTGAAATCTTGAGTGACTAGTTCCAGGAGCGAATGAAATTGTGCATTGTGTTAAATATATACGTGATGAAAATGGCAGTAAATCGGCAGATGCCTAACGAAATGTTGCGAGATTTCATTGAACTGTATCGACAGCACGAATGTATGAGGAAATACATACAGTACATGTGCGTATGTAACTTCATGTAGGCATACCCCTCTTTAGGTTCTTCATGTAGAATCTTGCAGGTTTCCGGTACAATAAACCCAAGAGGCTGTGTGCGCTGTGGAGATATTGCAGTTGAAAATTTCGGTCTTCATAAGATTGGCCAGTCTCTAATATTCTCTAAGTAGCAATTAAACGCTCCTTGGCTGGAACGGCACTCCCCATCATTGCATCTCGCTTAGTCAGATTTTTCTTCATTCCATTAACCAAGTCTTGACCAATATTTCTCTTTTCAAATCCACCAGCTTCATTTTCAATAACTATGACAGCTGCAGCTAATTTCCGGTTATTACAATAAGAACAGCACTCCCCGCTTCGTAGTTCAGTTTTAACTGAAAGTCTGTGGTCAAGTTGAGGAGTGAAAAGCGTGCGAACTCCCACCCAGCAGTCAAAAATGAACACTCCAGGAATGTATTCAAACGTAGACTTTGATCACATGATTAGGACACAAGAAATTAATAAAGACTTAATTTTAAAATTTCGCACAGCCGCCATCTTGAGGTTATGTAAACAATTGAACTAAATTAGATTTCAGTGCATTACAATGGGTATAAACATTTTCTGTACCATGTTTCACTGCTCTCGGATAATTAATCGCGGATTAAGTCTATTTAAATGGTATATTGGCTTTCACGGCCGGTGAATTAAAACTCAGCAATTCTTCTAGGTTTGTGCCGTGTCTTGTGTGGGGTTTCGCCTAGGACACCAAGCTGGCTCATCGGCGGGCTCTTGGTGTCCCCGCCCGGACCCCCACAGGAGTGACGAACTGCGCGCCAGTAGTGTGTTTTGGCCGGTTCTGGCCCCACCTCCACCTCCCCACCTCACAAGATGGCGGCAGCCCGATATCTCTCGAACGCATGGTTGGAGTTTGACAAATGAGGTGTCATTGAACTCGGGCTGACACCCCCTTTCCAATGGACAACATATTTCAACCCCAAAAATAAAACCTACCCCTACTAGGGGGTGAAATTGTAATTTTTTAGAGAATCTCTCCTTTCAATCGCAACATGTGAAAGTTTGAATGCTGATATGGATTTAAACGTTGTTCCACATAAAGTGCATGTATACGGTGGATAGCCACTATGAATTAACATGCTTGTTTTTTGTTTTTTACGCATGCCCACTCATGGCTTTTGTAAGAGGGTGGGGGAGTGGTTCCCTGTGGACGGGTTATTGTTGACAGGTCCTTATTGACAAGTCATTGTTGACGGGTCCCTGTGGACTGGTCATTGTTGACGAGTCCTTGTGGACGAGTCCTTGTCCCTTTGGACTGATCCCTTTGGACCGGTCCCTTTGGACTGGTTCCTACGGACTAGCCCATGAATTTATTTAAATTATGTCAAAGGGCCTAACTACATTTTGTGTGTAAAGCAGTGTGTTGAACTGACGTTGTTCACCAGTCCCCCACTACTATAATGTGATAACGATATGAAAGAAAAGTGACGAAATACATGTGAACACGTGTGAGATGACCTTATTACCGTCCTCCTTGCGAAACAAGTCACATCCTGTTTTGGTTCATACGTGAGAAAATGCAAGTTCATGTGTAATATGACCTAACACACAAGTGTACACATGTGCACGTGCACGATAAGAGCTAACAAGCCACAACCTGTTTTGACATTGGTGGGAATAAGGCTAGAGACATGTACGAGTAGTCAAATTACACCGGCAGACAACCCCTTTCCTTTGGATAACTTATTTCCACTCTATAATAAAATCTACCCCTACTAGAGGGTGAAATAATAATTTTTAGGTAAAAGTCGCTTTCCATGTGCAACATGTGGTAGTTTGTATGCCAATATGAAATTAAACTCGTTCCACATAAAGTGCATGCATACAACTGAATGCCGCTATGATTTATCATTTTTTTGTTTTTGTTTTGTTTTACGAATGCGCATTTGTTTTTTTTTGTAAGAGGGCGGGCTTTTTGAATAATGATTTATAGATACGTTTTTTTTACAAACTAACCAAAGATCCAAAAACTAATAGGTCATCGGCTTTTTAATATCTTATGAACTAAGAAAGCTAGGGACTTATATGAGGGGTCGTTGGACTTGGGGTGACGCCCTGTTTTTGAATGTATTATTCATTTTTTTGTCAAAAGGGCCTAACTGCACTTTCGTTAATATCTCGCTAACTAATAATCACAGAGGGTCAAGTGAGCTGTCATAGAACTTAAAATGGTCAACCCCTCCCCATGACCAATGAATTTACCCCAAAATAAAACAGCAAGGTCATTAACCTAAGATTTTATCAACTAATAATCAGAGAGGGACAAGTAAGGTGTCACAAGACTCAGGATGGCCAACCCTTTTCCATGACCAACGAATTTACCCAAAATACCCAAAAACAGCAAGGTCATTGACCTAAGATTTTATCAACTTATCAGTAGAGAGGGTCAAGTGAGGTGTCATAGTACTACGAATGGTTAACCCTTTCCCATGACCAATGAATTTACCCCAAAAATCCAAAACAGCAAGGTCATTGACCTGAGATTTTATAAACTAATAATTGGATATCAACATGTGAGGTGTCATAGGACTTAGAATGGTCAACCCTTTCCCATGGCAAATGAATTTACCCAAAAATACCCTATACATCAAGGTCATCGACCTGAGATTTTATAAACTAATAATCGGATACGGACATGTGAAATGTTTACAGTGAGTGATGAAACATAGGTAGGTAGTGAAAGAATTATTGTAGGCTACATGTATGGTGACTGACAAATCTTTAACCATTGGAACTTGTTTTCAGATCAAACTGCAGTACAGAGAGAGTATAGGTTGTAGGTATGGGATAATAAAATGACAAATGGTGTATACAAAATCTGATTTATCGATTCAAGAAATAAGAGTAGACAATCTTTAATTGATTGGTTAAAGAGGATAGTTAAAATCCAAAATGGTGACTATATTGAACTAAACTGATCCAAGCTGAATCAAACCCAACTAAACCGAAGCAAATTTAATCAAAAACAATTCAATGGTTTAAGTGTAAAACTTGAGGGTGAATGTATTCATTGGTAATGTCAGAAAGGAAAGGGATAACGCTCTACCTATAGAGGGTAGGTAAAGCTAGTGCATGATGCTAATGCACACACACAAGTACATGAAACACACACAACTAACCTATACTGTTTTTATGGGTTGACTGTTAAAACTTGCTCAGTGGTTACTGGGACAAGATGGTCGCTACACACAACAAGCGTTAAATACTTGAGGCTAATAATCTACACACACACACACACACACACACACACAAACACACACTTGTTCTAAACTAAACTGTCTTGCTGACAGTGCTCACGCTGTAGGCAGATGACAGAAATGCTTGGCTAACAGAAATACAATCATTTCCGGTTGTCTAATGTTACCAGCTAACCATTTTGTGCTGCAGTGGCGAGCACATGTGCCACTTACACTAGAGATTTTAACTTGATTTCAAACTCTAAGTCCTAGAACGAATCAATCTAAGAAAAAAGGGCATGGTGGCGCAGTGGTTAAGCTGTTAGCCTTTCACTAAAGTGGACTAGGGTTTGATTTCAGGTTAATACGCATGTCATAAACATATAAAAAGCAGAGATAATGTTTTAAACCGATTACACTCGTCTCTTTTCAAATTATTACTTAGATTACAAATACAAAGGTGGACTGGCTGTGATATACAGTTAATGCTGCCTATCGCACACTAGCTGTAAGGAAGCCATATGTAGAGCTATATGTAGAGAACTACCTAGCGATTTCATGAACTGGTATAGCTATGTCGCATAAACGGTGCAGGATACAATCCAGCAACTATAATTCGTATCTTGTGGAACAGAGAAAATGCCCTTTTGCCTTGATGGATAACAAATATGTGCAGACGAATGACCTACGCATTAGCCTAGCAAGGGGTTATAACCACGAGGAGGAGGTGTGATTTCTATATTTTATTGTTTAGAGACATGGCTTTTGTAACCAGTAGATTTAATTGATTTAGTACTTTGTAAATATTTATTTTTGTAATTGTAAATAGTTAATTTTTTTAAATAGTGGAAACCATTTATTTTTGTAATGGTAAATGTTAAATGTATAATTAAAGTTCTTTGGGATGAGTGTGCATGTCAATGATGTTTTAAGGGATAAATAGAGTGGTTGTGTGTTTGTTCTCAAAGACAGGCAAGGTTGTGTGGATGTATGACTACACAGAAAGAGAGAGAGAGAGAGTGTAGAAACAGCCTTACCTGCAGTAGTAATAGTAGACCTCTATGTTTTGCATACACATAGACAGACTGTACGATTGCAATGGCCAAGCACTCACTTTAACACCATTTACAAAATCTTAAAATGAAAAAATCATGTTTCACAAATATGGACTTTTGACATAAACAAAATAAAAATAAAATGTGTAAACAACAAATTGGAAAATCCATGTTTCTATATCATGAAATTCAAAAACTTTAAACTGACATTTAAAAGAAATGCAAATGGAAAATTGACAAATTGTAATGTGTGAAATGTGAAAATGAACAAATGGCTATCATTATTTAAAAAAAATGGTGCTGTATGGTTGCGGTGTGAATCAAACCCTACTTATTTTGGACCACCCGAGACTGAGTATACTTGTTTAGTCCTCATACCACTTTTAAAATTTTGTGTTAAAGCTAGGAATTGGACCCAAGAGCTTGTAGGGGGAGACAAAGGTTAGAATATGTTAAACAGGTAGCCTTGAATGTAGGATGTGGTAGCTATATAGAGATGAAACGATTAGCTCGGGACAGATAGGCACTGAGATCTGCATCAAACCAGTCAAAGGACTAAAGACTCAAACAACAACATGTACGTTCACCAAAATAATGTTGTGTAACGGTAAATGTTAGTCAACGAACAGTAATGCATTACTAAAACCCAAGACACGATACCTAAGAGCTTTTCTAAAATGATTTTAAAATGCCTTTAACCCTATATTGAACACCCAGTTCACAAGACTCATAACTGCAATGTTATGGTAAAACAAAACAAAATCTATATTTCAAAACAAGCAAGTGGTTTAGTCAATGTATACTGGAAAAAGTTTTGTAAACACTCAAGTCCTCAAGACCAATTAAATTAGTAACTGTCAGGTTGGCCGAGTGGTTAAGGTGTTTGACTTAAGATCAAATTTCTGTATAAGGAAGCAAGGGTTCGAATCCCTTACCTGACATAACTATTGCCTTAACATGGCTTGGCCACACTGTATTATTATGATACTCGGTACACAAACCATAGATATAGTGTATTGTTTAAGGCCACTCTCTTTCTGAACATAGTCAGAGACTGTTGATGGTTAACAATTGTATTAATAGTGGGACATGGGGATAGCAATTAAGAAAAAACAGCCAATACCCATACAATATTTTTATTCATTTAGTTTTTTTTTACAATAGTTACACACTGAATACAACATTTTATCTCTTTACCATTGTTTGATATAGATTTTAAACACAACGCTTGTTGTAGATCCTTTTACAACTTTCTCCAGGTACTCTTGTTCTTAAAAACTGGGGAAGCTGCAATGGTTTTATAGACATTAAACCCTCATTCTCTCCTTTTCATCATCATCATCATTATAAATATTATCTTTATAATTATTATAGTCATTGTCACCATCATTATCATCATCATCATCATCATCCTCAACATCACTAGAACTATCCAATTCCTTTTTTTCCTTTTCAAAAGGGACCTCTTGAAGAGTCTGTGTTGCTTTTGATAGTGTTACGGTTTTATTGGGCGTTGTCAACTGTCCTAACATGACTTTTTGAGGAGATAAATGTTTTTTTCACAAGGAAGTCACTATGTTGAGACACTATGTTTTTGTTGGACTTGCTTTTTCTTGTTCTTTTGATCATGTTTTGTTAACACTAACGGTGTTTCATTTGGTATACCACATTGATGAGTACCCACACTTAAGACCTCACCATGTTTACTTTTTAGATGACCTAGACATTTTGTTGTTCTTTGTTTTGAGCACTGCCAAAATATGATGCCATTCGCATTTTCTCGCTTATAGTTATAAGAGTACCCATGATACAGGGCACGTGGTTTACCTTTATTGGTTATAGTATATTCCATAGTAGCCACTGACTTGTATAGTCGATCCGCCTACTACAAAGGTCTGAACACTTGTGGTGAAAGAATGATGTTGTGTTGACGTTTTATGCAGGATAATGTTGGTGGCATATGCGGGTGGCTTATGTTGATGACATGTATTGTTGGCTGATTTTGGTGGCTTATGTTGATGGTTTATGTTGGTGGCTTATGTTGGTGGCTTATGTTGATGACATATGTTGGTGACTTATGTTGATAGCTTATGTTGGTGGCTAATGTTGATGACATATGTTGTTGGCTTATGGTGGTGGCTTATGTTGATAGGTTATGTTGCTGGTCTATGTTGATGGTTTATGTTAATGGCTTAGGTTAATGTCTTAGGTTGATGGCATAAGTTGATGGCTTATGTTGGTGGCTTATGGTGTTGGCTTATGCTGATGGCTTATGCTGGTGGCTTATGGTGGTGGTTTATGGTGGTGGCTTATGTTGATGACATATGTTGGTGACTTATGTTGGTGGTTTATGTTGGTGGCTTATGGTGGTGGCTTATGATGGTGGCTTATGGTGGTGGCTTATGATGGTGGGTTATGGTGGTGGTTTATGGTGGCTTATGGTGGTGGCTTGTGGTGGCTTATGATGGTGGCTTGTGGTGATGGCTTATGGTGGCTTATGGTGGTGACTTAGAGTGGTGGCCTATGTCGGTGGCTTATTTTTGGTGGTTTACGTTAATACCTTATTTGTAATGGCTTATTTGACAAGGAAGGAAGGAAGGAAGCTTGTAGTTTAACGTGACCGTTAATCTCGAGATCATGAGCCACGGGACCTCCTTTTTACGTGGAATCCGAACCACAGGACATGGCATTTCACATCGAAAATCTCACATGCATTGACCGGGAATCGAACCCGGACCGCCTTGGTGAAAGGCATTCAGCTAGACCGCTGAGCCACCACGCCCCCTTATTTGACAAGTTATTGTTGTCAATGTATTTAGAGGATTTTTCTCTTGGTCTTGGAAAGTATCTCAACCCTTTTTTTTATGGTAGCATAATGCTTACTGCCATGTTTGTAAGCAACAACAACACACTAAAATTCCAAGAATCCAAAGTACTCTAAGGTTAATGATTGTCTCTCAACTCCATTCAACGTCTAGTCAAAAACATTATATATTTTTCACATTTTTCAAAAAAGGTAAATTGGGAAAGTAGGTTATATGTTTAAACTAAAAATCATATCAAATCATATGCTAACTCCAACACCTACGTCTATCCCACTCTCAGTCAAAAAATATAATATTCTTCAAAATTTTCCAACACAGTATTTGGAAAGTAGGCCATATTTTGAAAACTAATCATCCTATAAAGTCATATATATAGACTCAGACCAATGGCTTTTATATCCTTAATCGTAAGAACAAAATATGGAATTTTTGACATTTTTTCCAAAAAATGTTCATTTTAAAACGGGGTTATATTTTGGAAACTAGGAATTTTGCAAGAAAGTTTGTTTAACGTAAATGACAGGTATTTACCCCCCCCCCTACCACAAGCCACCACCATAAGCCACCATAAACCACCACCATAACCCACCATCATAAGCCACCACCATAAGCCACCATCATAAGGTTAGGTTAGGTTAAGTAAAGCTACGGCCGCCATCTAGTTAGGTTAGGCTAGGTTAAGTTAAGCTACGGCCGCCATTTTGTTAGGTTAGGCTATGTTAAGTTAAGCTATGGCCGCCATCTTGTGAGGTGGGGAGGTAAAGTGAATATAGACCCCCCCCCCCCAAAAAAAACCTACTGCACTGTTTTTGTCCTAGGGACCTGAAATTTATGTTTTGGGTAGAGGGGGGTAAAGACCTTTCATTTTCGTTAAACAAACTTTTTTGTAAAATTCTTAGTTCCCAAAATATAGACAATTTTGAAAATTGGACTTTTTCGGAAAAACTGAAAAAATGTTAAGTTTTGTTCTACCAATTAAGGACATAAAAGCCATTGGTTTGAGTCTATATATGACTTTTTAGGATGCTTAGTTTTCAAAATATCGCCAACTTTCCAAATTGAACTTTTTTTGGGTTTTGTCCCAGACACCTGGGACTTGGTTTGTGGGTAGGGGGGGGGGGGTAAATACTTGTCATTTACGTTAAACAAACTTTCTTGTAAAATTCCTAGTTTCCAAAATATAGCCCCGTTTTAAAATGAACATTTTTTGGAAAAAATGTCAAAAATTTCATATTTTGTTCTTACGATTAAGGATATAAAAGCCATTGGTCTGAGTCTATATATATGACTTTATAGGATGATTAGTTTTCAAAATATGGCCTACTTTCCAAATACTGTGTTGGAAAATTTTGAAGAATATTATATTTTTTGACTGAGAGTGGGATAGACGTAGGTGTTGGAGTTAGCATATGATTTGATATGATTTTTAGTTTAAACATATAGCCTACTTTCCCAATTTACCTTTTTTGAAAAATGTGAAAAATATATAATGTTTTCGACTAGACGTTGAATGGAGTTGAGAGACAATCATTAACCTTAGAGTACTTTGGATTCTTGGAATTTTAGTGTGTTGTTGTTGCTTACAAACATGGCGGTAAGCATTATGCTACCATAAAAAAAGGGTTGAGATACTTTCCAAGACCAAGAGAAAAATCCTCTAAATACATTGACAACAATAACTTGTCAAATAAGCCATTAAAAATAAGGTATTAACGTAAACCACCAAAAATAAGCCACCGACATAGGCCGCCACTCTAAGTCACCACCATAAGCCATCACCACAAGCCACCATCATAATCCACCACAAGCCACCACCATAAGCCACCATAAACCACCACCATAACCCACCATCATAAGCCACCACCATAAGCCACCATCATAAGCCACCACCATAAGCCACCAACATAAACCACCAACATAAGTCACCAACATATGTCATCAACATAAGCCACCACCATAAACCACCACCATAAACCACCACCATAAGCCACCAGCATAAGCCACCACCATAAGCCACCAACATAAGCCATCAACTTATGCCATCAACCTAAGACATTAACCTAAGCCATTAACATAAACCATCAACATAGACCAGCAACATAAACCATCAACATAAGCCACCACCATAAGCCAACAACATATGTCATCAACATTAGCCACCAACATAAGCTATCAACATAAGTCACCAACATATGTCATCAACATAAGCCACCAACATATGCCACCACCATAAACCATCAACATAAGCCACCAAAATCAGCCAACAATACATGTCATCAACATAAGCCACCCGCATATGCCACCAACATTATCCTGCATAAAACGTCAACACAACATCATTCTTTCACCACAAGTGTTCAGACCTTTGTAGTAGGCGGATCGACTATACAAGTCAGTGGCTACTATGGAATATACTATAACCAATAAAGGTAAACCACGTGCCCTGTATCATGGGTACTCTTATAACTATAAGCGAGAAAATGCGAATGGCATCATATTTTGGCAGTGCTCAAAACAAAGAACAACAAAATGTCTAGGTCATCTAAAAAGTAAACATGGTGAGGTCTTAAGTGTGGGTACTCATCAATGTGGTATACCAAATGAAACACCGTTAGTGTTAACAAAACATGATCAAAAGAACAAGAAAAAGCAAGTCCAACAAAAACATAGTGTTACTCAACATAGTGACTTCCTTGTGAAAAATCATTTATCTCCTCAAAAAGTCATGTTAGGACAGTTGTCAACGCCCAATAAAACCGTAACACTATCAAAAGCAACACAGACTCTTCAAGAGGTCCCTTTTGAAAAGGAAAAAAAGGAATTGGATAGTTCTAGTGATGTTGAGGATGATGATGATGATGATGATGATAATGATGGTGACAATGACTATAATAATTATAAAGATAATATTTATAATGATGATGATGATGAAAAAGAAGAGAATGAGGGTTTAATGTCTATAAAACCATTGCGGCTTCCCCAGTTTTTAAGAACAAGAGTACCTGGAGAAAGTTATAAAAGGATCTACAACAAGCGTTGTGTTTAAAATCTATATCAAACAATGGTAAAGAGATAAAATGTTGTATTCAGTGTGTAACTATTGTAAAAAAACTAAATGAATAAAAATATTGTATGGGTATTGGCTGTTTTTTCTTAATTGCTATCCCCATGTCCCACTATTAATACAATTGTTAACCATCAACAGTCTCTGACTATGTTCAGAAAGAGAGTGGCCTTAAACAATACACTATATCTATGGTTTGTGTACCGAGTATCATAATAATACAGTGTGGCCAAGCCATGTTAAGGCAATAGTTATGTCAGGTAAGGGATTCGAACCCTTGCTTCCTTATACAGAAATTTGATCTTAAGTCAAACACCTTAACCACTCGGCCAACCTGACAGTTACTAATTTAATTGGTCTTGAGGACTTGAGTGTTTACAAAACTTTTTCCAGTATACATTGACTAAACCACTTGCTTGTTTTGAAATATAGATTTTGTTTTGTTTTACCATAACATTGCAGTTAAGAGTCTTGTGAACTGGGTGTTCAATATAGGGTTAAAGGCATTTTAAAATCATTTTAGAAAAGCTCATAGGTATCGTGTCATGGGTTTTAGTAATGCATTACTGTTCGTTGACTAACATTTACCGTTACACAACATTATTTTGGTGAACGTACATGTTGTTGTTTGAGTCTTTAGTCCTTTGACTGGTTTGATGCAGATCTCAGTGCCTATCTGTCCCGAGCTAATCGTTTCATCTCTATATAGCTACCACAATCTACATTCAAGGCTACCTGTTTAACATATTCTAACCTTTGTCTCCCCCTACAAGCTCTTGGGTTCAATTCCTAGCTTTAACACAAAATTTTAAAAGTGGTATGAGGACTAAAACTAGTATACTCAGTCTCGGGTGGTCCAAAATAAGTAGGGTTTGATTCACACCGCAACCATACAGCACCATTTTTTTTAAATAATGATAGCCATTTGTTCATTTTCACATTTCACACATTACAATTTGTCAATTTTCCATTTGCATTTCTTTTAAATGTCAGTTTAAAGTTTTTGAATTTCATGATATGGAAACATGGATTTTCCAATTTGTTGTTTACACATTTTATTTTTATTTTGTTTATGTCAAAAGTCCATATTTGCGAAACATGATTTTTTCATTTTAAGATTTTGTAAATGGTGTTAAAGTGAGTGCTTGGCCATTGCAATCGTACAGTCTATCTATGTGTATGCAAAACATAGAGGTCTACTATTACTACTGCAGGTAAGGCTGTTTCTACACTCTCTCTCTCTCTCTCTTTCTGTGTAGTCATACATCCACACAACCTTGCCTGTCTTTGAGAACAAACACACAACCACTCTATTTATCCCTTAAAACATCATTGACATGCACACTCATCCCAAAGAACTTTAATTATACATTTAACATTTACCATTACAAAAAATAAATGGTTTCCACTATTTAAAAAAATTAACTATTTACAATTACAAAAATAAATATTTACAAAGTACTAAATCAATTAAATCTACTGGTTACAAAAGCCATGTCTCTAAACAATAAAATATAGAAATCACACCTCCTCCTCGTGGTTATAACCCCTTGCTAGGCTAATGCGTAGGTCATTCGTCTGCACATATTTGTTATCCATCAAGGCAAAAGGGCATTTTCTCTGTTCCACAAGATACGAATTATAGTTGCTGGATTGTATCCTGCACCGTTTATGCGACATAGCTATACCAGTTCATGAAATCGCTAGGTAGTTCTCTACATATAGCTCTACATATGGCTTCCTTACAGCTAGTGTGCGATAGGCAGCATTAACTGTATATCACAGCCAGTCCACCTTTGTATTTGTAATCTAAGTAATAATTTGAAAAGAGACGAGTGTAATCGGTTTAAAACATTATCTCTGCTTTTTATATGTTTATGACATGCGTATTAACCTGAAATCAAACCCTAGTCCACTTTAGTGAAAGGCTAACAGCTTAACCACTGCGCCACCATGCCCTTTTTTCTTAGATTGATTCGTTCTAGGACTTAGAGTTTGAAATCAAGTTAAAATCTCTAGTGTAAGTGGCACATGTGCTCGCCACTGCAGCACAAAATGGTTAGCTGGTAACATTAGACAACCGGAAATGATTGTATTTCTGTTAGCCAAGCATTTCTGTCATCTGCCTACAGTGTGAGCACTGTCAGCAAGACAGTTTAGTTTAGAACAAGTGTGTGTTTGTGTGTGTGTGTGTGTGTGTGTGTGTAGATTATTAGCCTCAAGTATTTAACGCTTGTTGTGTGTAGCGACCATCTTGTCCCAGTAACCACTGAGCAAGTTTTAACAGTCAACCCATAAAAACAGTATAGGTTAGTTGTGTGTGTTTCATGTACTTGTGTGTGTGCATTAGCATCATGCACTAGCTTTACCTACCCTCTATAGGTAGAGCGTTATCCCTTTCCTTTCTGACATTACCAATGAATACATTCATCCACAAGTTTTACACTTAAACCATTGACTTGTTTTTGATTAAATTTGCTTCGGTTTAGTTGGGTTTGATTCAGCTTGGATCAGTTTAGTTCAATATAGTCACCATTTTGGATTTTAACTATCCTCTTTAACCAATCAATTAAAAATTGTCTACTCTTATTTCTTGAATCGATAAATCAGATTTTGTATACACCATTTGTCATTTTATTATCCGATACCTACAACCTATACTCTCTCTGTACTGCAGTTTGATCTGAAAACAAGTTCCAATGGTGAAAGATTTGTCAGTCACCATACATGTAGCCTACAATAATTCTTTCACTACCTACCTATGTTTCATCACTCACTGTAAACATTTCACATGTCCATATCCGATTATTAGTTTATAAAATCTCAGGTCGATGACCTTGATGTATAGGGTATTTTTGGGTAAATTCATTTGCCATGGGAAAGGGTTGACCATTCTAAGTCCTATGACACCTCACATGTTGATATCCAATTATTAGTTTATAAAATCTCAGGTCAATGACCTTGCTGTTTTGGATTTTTGGGGTAAATTCATTGGTCATGGGAAAGGGTTAACCATTCGTAGTCCTATGACACCTCACTTGACCCTCTCTACTGATAAGTTGATAAAATCTTAGGTCAATGACCTTGCTGTTTTTGGGTATTTTGGGTAAATTCGTTGGTCATGGAAAAGGGTTGGCCATCCTGAGTCTTGTGACACCTTACTTGTCCCTCTCTGATTATTAGTTGATAAAATCTTAGGTTAATGACCTTGCTGTTTTATTTTGGGGTAAATTCATTGGTCATGGGGAGGGGTTGACCATTTTTAAGTTCTATGACACCTCACTTGACCCTCTGTGATTATTAGTTAGCGAGATATTAACGAAAGTGCAGTTAGGCCCTTTTGACAAAAAATGAATAATACATTCAAAAACAGTGCGTCACCCCAAGTCCAACGACCCCTCATACAAGTCCCTAGCTTTCTTAGTTCATA
Organism: Meconema thalassinum; assembly: GCA_946902985.2. Taxonomy (NCBI): domain Eukaryota; kingdom Metazoa; phylum Arthropoda; class Insecta; order Orthoptera; family Tettigoniidae; genus Meconema; species Meconema thalassinum. The sequence goes on from OX336390.1 coordinate 350,624,500, forward strand.
AGATATTAAAAAGCCGATGACCTATTAGTTTTTGGATCTTTGGTTAATTTGTAAAAAAACGTATCTTTAAATCATTATTCAAAAGGCCCGCCCTCTTACAAAAAAAACAATTGCGCATTCGTAAAACAAAAAAAAAACAAAAAAATGATAAATCATAGCGGCATTCAGTTGTATGCATGCACTTTATGTGGAACGAGTTTAATTTCATATTGGCATACAAACTCCCACATGTTGCACATGGAAAGCGACTTTTACCTAAAAATTATTATTTCACCCTCTAGTAGGGGTAGATTTTATTATAGAGTGGAAATAAGTTAGCCATAGGAAAGGTGTTGTCTGCCGGTGTAATTTGACTACTCGTACATGTCTCTAGCCTTATTCCCACCACTGTCAAAACAGGTTGTGACTTGTTAGCTCTTATCGTGCACGTGCACATGTGTACACTTGTGTGTTAGGTCATATTACACATGAACTTGCATTTTCTCACGTATGAACCAAAACAGGATGTGACTTGTTTCGCAAGGAGGACGGTAATAAGGTCATCTCACACGTGTTCACATGTATTTCGTCACTTTTCTTTCATATCGTTAACACATTATAGTAGTGGGGGACTGGTGAACAACGTCAGTTCAACACACTGCTTTACACACAAAATGTAGTTAGGCCCTTTGACATAATTTAAATAAATTCATGGGCTAGTCCGTAGGAACCAGTCCAAAGGGACCCGTCCAAAGGGATCAGTCCAAAGGGACAAGGACTTGTCCACAAGGACCTGTCCACAAGGACCTGTCAACAATGACCTGTCCACAAGGACTGTCAACAATAACCCATCAACAGGGGCCCGACAGCAGGGGGCTCGTCAACAATAACAGGAGCTCTCACCTCAAGGCCTAACATGCCCTTCTTTGATTATTGGTTTGCAGAACAACGTTCCATTCCATATCGGCATTCAAACTCTCACATGTTGCAATTGGAAAGAGAGATTCTCTAAAAAATTCAATTTCACCCCCTAGTAGGGTAGATTTATTTTTGGGGTGGAAATATATTGTTCATAGGAAAGGGGGTGTTCGCCTGAGTTCAATGACACCTCATTCGTCAAAATCCGACCATGCGTTCGAGAGATATCGCGTCGCCGCCTTCTTGTGAGGAGGTTGAGGAGGAGGAGGCATCTGAACCGCTACAAACACACTACTCGCGCCATCTCCCTTTATATTAGGTGCAACTGCACCACTTGACTGCGAGAACTAAAAGCTCAAGCAGCCTTAACCTCCCTATGAAGGCTTCCAAAAAGATGGTATATTGGCTTTCACGGTCGATGAATTAAAACTCAGCAATTCTTCTAGGTGTGTGCCGTGTCTTGTGTGGGGTTTCGCCTAGGACACCAAGCTGGCTCATCGGCGGGCCCTTGGTGTCCCCACCCAGACCCCCACAGGAATGACGAACTACGCGCCACCTCCCTTTATATTAGGTGCAACTGCACCACTTGACAGCGAGAACTAAAAGCTCAAGCAGCCTTAACCTCCCTATGAAGGCTTCCAAAAATATGGTATATTGGCTTTCACGGCCGATGAATTAAAACTCAGCAATTCTTCTAGGTTTGTGCCGTGTCTTGTGTGGGGTTTCGCCTAGGACACCAAGCTGGCTCATCGGCGGGCTCTTGGTGTCCCCATCCGGACCCCCACAGGAATGACGAACTGCGCGCCACCTCCCTTTATATAAGGTGCAACTGCACCACTTGACTGCGAGAACTAAAAGCTCAAGCAGCCTTAACCTCCCTATGAAGGCTTCCAAAAATATGGTATATTGGCTTTCACGGCCGGTGAATTAAAACTCAGCAATTCTTCTAGGTTTGTGCCGTGTCTTGTGTGGGGTTTCGCCTATGACACCAAGCTGGCTCATCGGCTGGCTCTTGGTGTCCCCGCCAGGACCCCCACAGGAGTGACGAACTGCACGCCACCTCCCTTTATATTAGGTGCAACTGCACCACTTGACTGCGAGCACTAAAAGCTCAAGCAGCCTTAACCTCCCTATGAAGGCTTCCAAAAAGAAGGTATATTGGCTTTCACGGCCGGTGAATTAAAACTCAGCAATTCTTCTAGGTTTGTGCCGTGTCTTGTGTGGGGTTTCGCCTAGGACACCAAGCTGACTCATCGGCAGGCCCTTGGTGTCACCACCAGGACCCCCACAGGAATGACGAACTACGCGCCACCTCCCTTTATATTAGGTGCAACTGCACCACTTGACAGCGAGAACTAAAAGCTCAAGCAGCGTTAACCTCCCTATGAAGGCTTCCAAAAATATGGTACATTGGCTTTCACGGCCGATGAATTAAAACTCAGCAATTCTCCTAGGTTTGTGCCGTGTCTTGTGTGGGGTTTCGCCTAGGACACCAAGCTGGCTCATCGAAGGGCTCTTGGTGTCCCCACTCGGACCCCCACAGGAATGACGAACTGCGCGCCACCTCCCTTTATATTAGGTGCAACTGCACCACTTGACTGCGAGAACTAAAAGCTCAAGCAGCCTTACTCTCCCTATGAAGGCTTCCAAAAATATGGTATATTGGCTTTCACGGCCGGTGAATTAAAACTCAGCAATTCTTCTAGGTTTGTGCCGTGTCTTGTGTGGGGTTTCGCCTAGGACACCAAGCTGACTCATCGGCAGGCCCTTGGTGTCACCACCAGGACCCCTACAGGAATGACGAACTACGCGCCACCTCCCTTTATATTAGGTGCAACTGCACCACTTGACAGCGAGAACTAAAAGCTCAAGCAGCGTTAACCTCCCTATGAAGGCTTCCAAAAATATGGTACATTGGCTTTCACGGCCGATGAATTAAAACTCAGCAATTCTCCTAGGTTTGTGCCGTGTCTTGTGTGGGGTTTCGCCTAGGACACCATGCTGGCTCATCGAAGGGCTCTTGGTGTCCCCACCCGGACCCCCACAGGAATGACGAACTGCGCGCCACCTCCCTTTATATTAGGTGCAACTGCACCACTTGACTGCGAGAACTAAAAGCTCAAGCAGCCTTAACCTCCCTATGAAGGCTTCCAAAAATATGGTATATTGGCTTTCACCGCCGGTGAATTAAAACTCAGCAATTCTTCTAGGTTTGTGCCGTGTCTTGTGTGGGGTTTCGCCTATGACACCAAGCTGGCTCATCGGCTGGCTCTTGGTGTCCCCGCCAGGACCCCCACAGGAGTGACGAACTGCACGCCACCTCCCTTTATATTAGGTGCAACTGCACCACTTGACTATGAGAACTAAAAGCTCAAGCAGCCTTAACCTCCCTATGAAGGCTTCCAAAAAGATGGTATATTGGCTTTCATGGCCGGTGAATTAAAACTCAGCAATTCTTCTAGGTTTGTGCCGTGTCTTGTGTGGGGTTTCGCCTAGGACACCAAGCTGGCTCATCGGCGGGCTCTTGGTGTCCCCGCCCGGACCCCCACAGGAGTGACGAAACGCGCGCCACCTCCCTTTATATTAGGTGCAACTGCACCACTTGACTGCGAGCACTAAAAGCTCAAGCAGCCTTAACCTCCCTATGAAGGCTTCCCAAAAGAAGGTATATTGGCTTTCACGGCCGGTGAATTAAAACTCAGCAATTCTTCTAGGTTTTTGCCGTGTCTTGTGTGGGGTTTCGCCTAGGACACCAAGCTGACTCATCGGCAGGCTCTTGGTGTCCCCGCCCGGACCCCCACAGGGGTGACGAACTGCGCGCCACCTCCCTTTATATTAGGTGCAACTGCACCACTTGACTGCGAGAACTAAAAGCTCAAGCAGCCTTATATAAAGGGAGGTAGCGCGCAGTTCGTCACTCCTGTGGGGGTCCGGGCGGGGACACCAAGAGACCGCCGATGAGTCAGCTTGGTGTCTTAGGTGATACCCCGCACAAGACACGGCACAAACCTAGAAGAATTGCTGAGTTTTAATTCACCGGCCGTGAAAGCCAATATACCATCTTTTTGGAAGCCTTCATAGGGAGGTTAAGGCTGCTTGAGCTTTTAGTTCTCGCTGTCAAGTGGTGCAATTTCACCTAATATAAAGGGAGGTGGCGCGCAGTTCGGCACCCCTGTGGGGGTCCGGGCGGGGACACCAAGAGCCCGCCGATGAGCCAGCTTGGTGTCCTAGGCGAAACCCCACGCAAGACACGGCACAAACATAGAAGAATTGCTGAGTTTTAATTCACCGGTCATGAAAGCCAATATACCATCCTTTTGGAAGCCTTCATAGGCAGGTTAAGGCTGCCTGAGCTTTTAGTTCTCGCAGTCAAGTGGTGCAGTTGCACCTAATATAAAGGGAGGTGGCGCGCCGTTCGTCACTCCTGTGGGGGTCCGGGCGGGGACACCAAGAGCCCGCCGATGTGCCAGCTTGGTGTCCTAGGCGAAACACCACACATGACACGGCAAAAACCTAGAAGAATTGCTGAGTTTTAATTCACCGGTCGTGAAAGCCAATATACATCTTTTTGGAAGCCTTCTTATGGAGGTTAAGGCTGCTTGAGCTTTTAGTTCTCGCAGTCAAGTGGTGCAGTTGCACCTAATATAAAGGGAGGTGGCGCGCTGTTCGTCACTCCTGTGGGGGTCCCGGCGGGGACACCAAGAGCCCACCGATGAGCCAGCTTGGTGTCCTAGGCGAAACCCCACACAAGACACGGCACAAACCTAGAAGAATTGCTGAGTTTTTATTCACCGGCCGTGAAAGCCAATATACCATCTTTTTGGAAGCCTTCATAGGCAGGTTAAGGCTGTTTGAGCTTTTAGTTCTCGCAGTCAAGTGGTGCAGTTGCACCTAATATAAAGGGAGGTGGCGCGCCGTTCGTCACTCCTGTGGGGGTCCGGGCGGGGACACCAAGAGCCCGCCGATGTGCCAGCTTGGTGTCCTAGGCGAAACCCCACACAAGACACGGTACAAACCTAGAAGAATTGCTGAGTTTTAATTCACCGGCCGTGAAAGCCAATATACCATCTTTTTGGAAGCCTTCATAGGGAGGTTAAGGCTGCTTGAGCTTTTAGTTCTCGCAGTCAAGTGGTGCAGTTGCACCTAATGTAAAGGGAGGTGGCGCGCAGTTCGTCACTCCTGTGATGGTCCGGGCGGGGACACCAAGAGCCCTTCGATGAGCCAGCTTGGTGTCCTAGGCGAAACCCCACACAAGACACGGCACAAACCTAGAAGAATTGCTGAGATTTAATTCACCGGCCGTGAAAGCCAATATACCATCTTTTTGGAAGCCTTCATAGGCAGGTTAAGGCTGCTTGAGATTTTAGTTCTCGCAGTCAAGTGGTGCAGTTGCACCTAATATAAACGGAGGTGGCGCGCATTTCGTCACTCCTGTGGGGGTCTGGGCGGGGACACTAAGAGCCCGCCTATGAGCCAGCTTGGTGTCCTAGGCGAAACCCCACACAAGACACGGCACAAACCTAGAAGAATTGCTGAGTTCTATTTAAATGGTTCAAACTCGCTTGGTCGCCATCTTCGTTTTGTACTTAACAGGGGTTTGAAAGTAAAGGGTAACTTTTAGTTAGTGCCCTTTATCGCCATACAAATGTTCACGGTGATATCAGTAATACATTAGTTTCGGAGATAAACTGTAGAATGCCGTTGAAATATTTCGCTCAGCCGCCATGTTGGATTGGTGAGACGTAATAAAATTTGAAGTGCATGGTCGGGGTCGGACAAAATAATACTATGTGCTTAACGAGTTTCATTGAAATCGATCCAGCCGTTTAGATTTCATCAGGGACACACACACACACGGTCAAATAGTGGTCTCATAAGCCTATTTTTTCATAAATTGAAATAGGCTAAAAACAAAAGCAAACAACAAACACAAAAACACAAAGCAAATATTAAAGAAGGCAATTTAAAAAAACGAGCCTTACGGTAGTTGCATATGATGTGTAACATCTGACATAAAAGAAACATCACGTGAAATTGTTGATACACCGGTGTTCTATACTATTATTGGCACAAATATTAATCTATTGTAAAAGGGAGTGTTTTACAGATATTGTAGTTTATAATACGAAACTCATTTTATTAGATGATTTGTATAGGGTGATCAGATCCAGTACTGTGAAATAGAGGACAACACAGGAAAAATTTGAGGACATTAAGGGAAAAATGAGGACAAATCTAAAAGTAATAAAACCATATAAGATACGATAAAAATTGAACTTCAAAATGTATTAATTACATTAGTAAACTTAGAACATTGCCACAGAAAATGTATATTATTCTGAAATTAAAAGCATGAAATAACACTTACCTAATTTGTAGGCTATTTATATTTATCTGAGGATGATATTCCTGCCAACAGTTTAGGTCTGTCCAACAGATATTTATATAAGTCCTGACAAGAGTGTTCCTTAAAATTGTACTGCACCATTAATAGACCTTTCACAGATTCTATTTGCAATCTGTTTCTTTCATCTGTCCATTGAGATGAAATCAATGAGAAAACCCTCTCCACATTAGCATTGTGACCTGGGATACAAAAGAAATATTCTGCAATTTTAAGAAGCTCTGAGTAGCATTCAATATTTTCACTATCGTTGAAATATTTTGCCCATTTTTGACTAGAAGTTAATTTAAGATATTCGCTGTTATTTGAAAACTTCTCTGTAAATTTACTCAGATTACAAAACTGATCAAAACATTTTGCATCATCAATGTGAATACCTTGTAAATGCATAATACTTTTTTCAATATCAGTGTATTCCATCTTCTTTAAAGTTAAACTCATCCACATGAAACAACTGAAATCATCAAAATATGTTACCCATTTTGTCAAATATTCCAAAGATACTTTATATAACATCAATGCTTCATTCATAAATAAATCTGCTTCCTTATCATACCCCTCTTTTCGAACATTTTCTACTACATCTTTCACCTTCAATGAAATGAAAGAACCTTCATATCTATTTTGAAGCATAGCCTTGACACATTCCAACACATTCATGATTTCTAACACAGAACTCTCTTCTTTCTCTATTATCAAAATCTTTGAGTGAAATATTGACATTAGAGAATGCAGGTGCCACAAATAAGCTTCACTCAAATTATTTCCAAAAAAATTAATGAGAAGTTTTGGAGGATTTGGCACTGACAAGAAGTAAGACTTCAAGGGAAGAAACATTTCCAATAATCTCTCAACAGCAGGGAACAGAGATAGCCATCTTGTCTTGCTGTGGGAGAGTAATTGTTTGTAATTGGTATCAACAAATTCACAATATGACAACAACTGTTCAGTTCTTACAGTGTAAACTGAGAAATAATTATACAACTTAACAATAAGACAATCTATGTCCACAGATAAAACATCAGTTCCATATTGTATTGTATTATTCAATATATGAGCTGGGCAACCTATACCTACCATATTCCTATTGACAACATCCTTTAAGTTAGTAAATACATTCTTGCCTTCTCTACGATTTAAACCACCAAAGTTAGTGTTCGTGTTGTCACCAGCAAAGGCCACACATTTCTCTACAAGACCTAAACTAGACAAGGTATCCTTAATATACCCTGCAATATATTCAGCCTTCTCATTAGGAGTTGTCTTTAGTTCTACAACCTTAGTTTTAATACCACCCTGGTTATAATCGAAATATTGAATGAGAATAAGAAACATTTTCAGACTTCCATGATTACTTCCATCCGTACACACTCCATAACAAGATATACCTTTCATACATTCTACTGTAACATCAACAGCATGTGGGCCTATTACTCTGTTTATTATACTTTCAGTTTTGGTTCTAGCTGAAGAAATTCTTTTGGCCACTTCCGAATCATAATAAATTGTCTGGTTCAATTTGGGTGTGCAGTCCATTGATCTGTAGGAGGAATGATGACGAACGGTATGGAATGCTAATGCTCCTTCCGCAGCTAAAACGCGATTCGTTAATGCTGTAGTTGATGTGGAAAAAAGCTTGTCTATAGTTTGGGAACTGCCGCAGCCTTGTACACTTTTTTTGTGTTTATTTGAAGAAATGTGACTATCCAAATCTTGAGAACCCACGAAATTAAATGAGAATTTTATATAAATAACGCTCTTTGAAGATTTGTAATTTAATAACTTGCCCGTTGCGCACGGTAAAATGTTTCTTAAAATTTATTTTACAACTAATTTTATAAAAATTTGACGAAAGCAAGCTGTGTTGTTCACGGTAAAATTATTTTATAAAATTCGTGGATGTATCAGAATCGCCATCTACCGATAAACTTCTGAACCAAGAATCAGCTGTTCAACACACATTGGTTTGAGAGTATGGCTCCAACAAACAAAGCAAAAATTGCAGCTTTAGCTACAATTATATGTCGTACAGTGGTAAAAAGGAAGAAAAGAAATGCTAGGAAGTCTTGGACTCGGGAATGGATAAAAAGAAGAGAAGAGTAGAGGAATGCTGCCCTTGGTCGAAAATGAGTTGAGCGAATGAGAAGATCAGAATTCATATAGGAATTTTCTAAGAATGGAGGAAAGCAGTTTAAAAACTCATAGATCTTGTTGGTCCCAAAATTATTCGACAGGACACTATCATGAGGCAAGCCATTTCTCCTGAAATGAGACTGCAAGTGAGTTCGAAGCCCGTTTAACTTCGCCTTCACATCAGCCTGGCTTGTGTTCGGTCGAATTTGTGAAACATATTCGGCGATTGAGATTTCTGCCTCCCTTCTTGCATTTCTATTGTGGTATATGGGCATTTTAACCTCATACAAACACTGATATTTCTGGTACTCATCCAGTAAAACACTAACAGCTTCCTTAGTCCAGCCGGAGCCTGCCATTTTCGAAGTGTTTGTTTACAAGCGAGCTTCAAAATCTTCTCACCTCGTGGCGCCAGCATCATCTCCATATCAGCTTCCCTGATTGGTTCGTTTCGTAAAATTAATTTAACGGAATAGAACATGTCCTATTTTATGGAAAGTTTTATCAAAGGTTTTATAAAACTTGAATTTGACCGTGAGCAACAGAAATTTTATAAAATTAAATTATTGTACAATAAATTTGAAGGAAAATTTCACCGTGAGCAACGGGCATAAACAATAAATTATAGAACTTACCATGATTTGCTACCGAGACGAAAGTTGCAGTAGGGCAAATTTTACATTCTGCCTCAAAATCATTACGTCCAAGCTTGAAAGTAGGATATTTGGTTTTCAAAGCATCTGTAAACTTGCACTTTCTTTTAGGCATTTTGAATGCGAGCAAATTTTAAACTGGCAAACACACAACAACGCCACAAGACTGCCAATCAACGGAGCACAAACACTGAAACACATTCCCAAACCCAGCGTAGACCGGAAACAATTATTGTAGCGCTGCACATCGGTAAAAAATTAAACTATTTGCATGGCGCCAATATAAACTGCGAAAAACTAAAACATACATACATACATACATACATACATACATGGTTTATTTGCAAATGTGGACACTGTCCATGGTGGCAAATTACAATAAATACACAAAACAATTCACAACCACAAAAATTTTAGAAAATTAGTACTAATTAGAAAATAAGTAATACTTGCTAAGAGAAGAAACCGGTAATCATAAAAATAATCATTCTAATAACAGAATAAACATAAAATACTAAACATTTACACTTTCTTTCATTGCTTCAACTTATGCACCGTTCATCACTGCCTTTTAATCTGGTGCTTTTTCACCAACTCCTTAAATTTACCAACATCAGAAGGCAAAGGGCTGAAAATGCCCCCTGGCAAACTGTTCCATTCTATTTCCCCCCCTCCCAATGAACGAATATTTGCCCCAGTTACTTTTCCACTGACTTAATTTCAATTTACAACAATGACTGTATCTGCCCATATATGAACTTTCCTTTCCCAATCTCTCATGAATATCTTCCCATGCAATTTCCCCATTGTAAGCTAAGAAAATACCCCCTAGTCTTGCTCTTGAACGTCTATCAGCCAGACTTTCCCATCCCAAATCCTGTATCATCCTACTCACACTACTCGTCGATCTGTGGTCCTCCATTACATACCTGGCGGCCTTCCTTTGCACTCCTTCCAATTCCTTTATTAAATACATTTGGTATGGATCCCACACTCCCCCAGCATATTCCAGCAGAGGACGGACTAGGGACATGTATGCCCTTTCCCTAATCTCTCTGCCAGCGCCTTTAAAGACTCGCATAACCATATGTAGTGACTTGTATGCTTTCTTTACTATTTCCCTTATGTGCTTACCCCAGTGAAAATTCCCACCCCCCACAGTTACACCTAAATACCTACATTCGCCCCCAAATACAACTTTATTTTCCCCCACTGAATATTCAAAAACAATATGATTCCTTTTGTTAACAAATCTCACTGCCTGACATTTCTTTGAATTTATCATCATATCACTTTTATCCGCCCAGCTTTGTATGTCCGTCAAGTCCCTCTGCAATATGCCGCAGTCATCCGGGTGATTTATCCTCCTGTATACTAGTATATCATCAGCAAATAATCTTATCTGGGATGATATTTTAACTCCTATGTCGTTTATGTAAATGAGAAATAGTAAAGGACCCAATTTACTCCCCTGAGGTACCCCCCTCCCCACCCTAGACTGTTCTGACACTGACCCACCAACCCTTACCCTCTGACTTCTCCCCTCCAAAAATGATCTCACCCATTGAACTACTCTCCTGTCCAATCCTATAGCCTCCATTTTCCTTAACAGAATACCATGATTGACCCTATCAAAAGCCTTTGATAGGTCAACTGCAATGCAGTCAACTTGATCTCTGTTATCCAAGGCCTCACTGATATCCTGCTGAAAGCCTGCTAGCTGCGATTCACATGAAAATCCCTCTCTGAAACCATGCTGTTTATTTCCCAACCACCTACTACTCCCTAAGCATTCCCTTATGTATTCATTCATAATTCCCTCAAAAATTTTGCATATAATACATGTTAGACTGACAGGTCTGTAGCTATCACTATCCCCCCTTCCCCCTCTCCCTTTATATACCGGAACTACCAGAGCCTGTTTCCAGTCCTCAGGCACTACCCCATTATTTAGACAAAAGTCAAACAGAAATCTTAAATAAGGCACAATGTTCCATCCCATAACCTTTAACAATTCCCCATTTATCCCATCTACCCCGGCTGATTTTCTTGACCCTAATCCCCGTATTGCATTATAGATATCCTTATTTACATAACTTAATTTCTTACCCTCCTCAATACCCTGCTCTCCTCCCTGATCCACATTTCCCTCCCCTGTAATTCCTACCACCTTACCATATACCTTATTTAATGCCTCAGCCTTCTGCCCATCTTCCACCAGCAGCGTTCCATCTTCTCCCTCGATATCAGGTATGCGGCCTTGAACCCCTCTTACTCTCCTGAAATAGACATACATATTCCTCCACCGTTCCTTGAAAGTCGTCCCCCCGCCAACTAGCCTACCCATAAAATGTTTCTTAGCTACTATCTTAGCCCTAACCAGTTCCCTCCTCAACCTATTTAATTCTATTCGGTGGCCTATCCCCTTCCTAATCTTATTGCTTTCTAATCTACATTTCTTCTTTAATCTTCTTACCTCCTTATTGTAATAAAGTGGATCAGTAGTCGCCCCTACTTTTTTAAATGGCACATGTAATTTTTCACAATCCAGAATTATTGTTTTCAAACCAGCCCACAGTCTATCTACATCTAGTCCCCTATCTATCCACTGATTGAAATTTTCAGCTAAGTAACTACCAATCATTTCCTTATTAGCTTTGTAGTACTGTTTCACCAATCTTGCCTCCCTCTTGACCTGCCTCTCAATGCTCAACTTTACCTCTACTAAAACAGCCTTGTGGTCACATATCCCTTCAATTATCTCTGATTTGACCCAAATATCCTCAGGCTTTATCAAAAACACATCCAATAAGCTGTTCCCCCTAGTGCATCCCTTAATAACTTGAACAAAGCCCCCCTCCCATATGATTTTGTTGGCCAGCGATTGGTAATGTTCTTGAGAGTCAGCCCTACCCTCCCAGTCCACTCCTGGCATATTAAAATCACCCCCTACAATTATATTTCTTCCTGCCCTGTCAGCCTCCATAGCATAATTTACTAAAGTTGTTCCTAAATTGACATCCCTTTCCCCCCTTCCTGTTCTATATACACCCAAAATGTCTACCATATCTTTAAAACCAACCCTAACCCCCAGAATCTCATTTTCCTCATCTGTAAAAACTAGGCGACTCCTAAATATATCCTTAACTAATATAAAAACCCCACCCCCCGTGCTTCCCCTATCCCTCCTTTATATCCTATAACCCATAGGAAATACCTCTCCTTCCACAACATTATCCACTAGCCATGACTCAACCCCGATTATAACATCTGGATCATATATTTCCACCATGGTTCCAAATGTTATGCCTTTTCTGACTACATCACGACAGTTTACCAGAAGGCATCTCAATCCTCCTTCATATTCTTCACAAAAATGAGATTGCTCACCTCTTACATACCTTATCTGTTTTTTTTTGCAAGCTCTTTACTATTCGTTCAAAGAGTTGACCTAATTTTACAGACCCCCTTCTATTTAAATGTAGGCCATCCCACCCCAAGTCACAGTCTTGAACCCATACCCCTGAATTAACAAATATCGCCCCCTCTTCTCCACACACCCAGTCAAGTACGCCATTCACTCCATCAATATATCGTGGATCTACATCCCTTCTATGCAGTATGCCGCTTACAATAATGGACGTTTCAGGATATTTCCTCCTACATGTCCTGATCAAATTTTTCATGTCATTTCCAATTGTGTCTGGCGTACCACTGCTTCTAACATCGTTTGTGCCTACATGAATGACCATCGATGCTACATTACGTTCTCCGTCCATGGATTCCACTTGCTTTCTGAGCTGCCCCGTACGTATTCCAGGGAAACAAATTACGTCGGCTTTTTCTACTCGAAGCCGTCTGATTATCGAGTCTCCAACAATGATCGATACAGGTCCCTCTTCTGTTCGCCCGCAATGGTCGTTTGATACAACCGCATCACCAGCTTCATGAACCTTCTTCGGCCGCCGTTCATTCATGTTCTCTGCCTGCCAAGTACGTCCGATTACCTGCTCAGTCAGATGGTTAACGCCCCTGTACGCAGGAACATGAACTACACTCTCCGGCGCTTGTAGCCGTTCACCTATTTTGTTGGACCCTTCCTGAAAGCAACCATCAGATGCTGCCCTCTGCACGTCAAGCACTGAACTTAAATTTAAATGTGACGATTCATATTTTGCAATTACTTCACTCATGTATCTATTTTCCTGTTTCACACGCTCTAACTCTGCCACTACATTGTCAAACTCCAATTTGAACAGCCTAAGTACCTCGTCCCGACTTTCGATTTCCTTATTCAATGCTTTGCACTCACCACACTTAAAAACACCAGGCATGGCTGCCAGGTTCTGAACGTTATTCACTTCGACAACCTTAGCGGACGATCTTGTCGTAATTTGCCCGGTATTCTTCACTCGAAGATCACAGTTCCCGCAAATGACACCATTCGGGTAGATTTTTTTACATTTCCTGCACAATAAACTATGAATTTTCGACTCACTAACTGCACATCGCTCTTGACCGTTCACTCCGCTCGCCATCTTTATTTTTCCATACATACCGGTAAATTCATTCGATAATATAGTAAATTAATAAAAAGGAGGACATTTAGACAATTTTAAAAATTGTTCGCGGACAGAGGACAGAGACGTAAATTGGAGGACATGTCCGCGAAAAAGAGGACGTCTGGTCACCCTAGATTTGTAGCTTCCACCAGCACTAGCCTAAATAAAGAATACGATATGGATCAACTAGATTAATTTACGCGACACCGCTCATAACCTTAAATTACTTATAAACGGACCTCTTGCTTCACATACCAACACGTAATTTCATATGGATTCTGTTAAAATGAGTCATATTGATATGATAATTATCGTTTAAAATGATAATCTGGTAGCAAAAATATCTACCCCGTCCGGGATTCGAACCCGAGATCTCTAGATTCACAGTCATAGGCGCTAACCCCACGGATATTTCGACTACGCAAATATTGTGCACAAGATGGTGACTTATTTCCACGTTCCAATAATACTGCATTACGGAATTAAGTTTCATTTATATTTTGCTTGTTTCGATAATGTTCCTGCGTGAAATTGAGTTTAAAATGCCTTATGAATAGACCCTCTTGTGAGTAAAGAGAATGTATTCAGCATTAGTTCACGAAGGATTGCTCAATTCTCGTATAACCACAACCATTATAATTATTATATTAATGACTGCATTACCGTTATGTGGGTTAATATTTGAATAGCCATTGTGCAGAAACATAATACCGGCCATGCCGACTACTTACAATGTTTGATATTAAGGCATTTTGTCATTTAAATACTGATACGAAGACTTCGAACATGTACCATGTGCTTTGTTTCAATCACTTGACACCAGAGTTCGCATGAGCGTTTACCGTTTAGTATGTCATATGCATTCCACATGGCCGAGAGTTACGTCATGGTATCAATTTCCGACACTGCGCGCTCATTGTTTCTCTTACCACTGACTGCCAGCTGGATCGATCGATCGAGTTAGCAGTGCGTCTTACACTTCCGTTCGATCGAACGGAAGTGTGCCAGCTGGTGCCACCTCGAGCGTTCCGATCCACTTCCGTCCCATTTTTCAAAATCACTCCCACAAAAATATCCATCAACCGAGTGGAAAGATGTTACACATCAGAAACAAATACAAAAACAAAAAAGCTTTAACAAAGATTCAAAAGTAAAATCAAACTGTAAAGCAAAACAAAAATCAGACACAACGCTTGAAACAAAACCTAAACTTAAAACAAAAGAGAGAGAGAGAGAAAGAGAGAATGAAAACAATTGTAAAAACAAGTTCTGTCCTACAGAGGATTTACCAGGCAAGTGAGCAGACCTAGTAAAACGCTCTTCATAGCTTATTGACCCAGCTCATCCCCCGCCAAAAGCAAATCCTAGTTACGACACTGTTCGGGACGGTATAATGCAATAAGCCGCGGTGGCTTCCTTTCAACTCCTCGTCCAGTTTCATTCATTCCCATTCATTTCAACTCTCATTAACTCCTGCCATACGGTTGGCGTCAAGAAGGGCATCCGGTCGTAAAAACACTCACCACATAGAATTCATCACATCTCATCCCAGACTCCGTTGAAACAGGAATAATAAGGTACATACGTACGGTGCAAGTAGCCTACGCCCCCTGTTAAAAATATAATTAAAACATAGGTTTACATATTCCATCTGACTCCAATCTATTTATTTTCCTTTTTTGTTGTAACAAAAGTCTGTTCATGACGACAACAAAACGCCAAGTCAAAGCGTAGCTCCTGTAGAGATATGTCACTTCAAGTCAGTAACTTAAAGTCCAAAGAGGTAACGTGAAAGATAATACACTATAATTTATATTTTCTAACATCCCCTATATTCCTTATTAACTGTAATTTCTCATTAAGAAAAGGCTGATTAACTTGCAACACAGTAGACGCCCAGGAAAAGCAACTTAGTTACGGAAGGAAGGGTCGAGGACAAGAACTATAAGGGTAGACCAAGGTTAGAATATGTTAAGCAGATTGCTTCGGATGTAGGGTGTGGTAACTATGTAGAGATGAAACGATTAGCTCAGGAAAGGGAGGCATGGGAAGCTGCATTAAACCAGTAAAAAGACTGAAGACTACAACAACTGATACTCGCATGGTATGTATTGCTAATGTTGGCCATAATAGCCTTAGGCAGGCCAGGCTAGCCTTCCTACTAATAAGCAACCTTATATGTAAATGTAGCCAACATATAAATTGCACACTAGCCGCGTGGAGCAGTTATTTGTCTGCATCTACTTGAGAAGCGCATCCCAACACTGTAATTACATGATCCTTGAGAACGTCTGTATTCCCACGCATTTCTGCCGCAAAAGCGGCTTCGTTGGCGTCGTAGGTAGCACGTAGAACTACTGTGCCCAAGATTGCGGGTTCAAACCCGGCCGAAGTAGTCGGATTTTTTTAAAGAGCGTTAAAATCCTTCAGTATGCCTTTCTTCGGAGGGGAAGTAATGCTGGCAGTCCCATATCATATATATTAATGGCATGTAAAAGATCCTTCCACTAACTAAACTTGCGTGGAGCTAAATTTCTAGGTTAGATTTCGTTGAAACGTTCTATCAAAGTTTCAACGTTCACCACTAGGTGTCAGTGACATCTGGTAGTGAAAGTTGGAACTACTTGAAAAATGAACGGAACTTGTAGCTCACCCCATGGGTGTCCGCTTGAAGCAGCTACATGTCCTCGGACACTCCCGGCACTAAAAGCTATACGCTAAATAAATAAAATCTGCCGCGAAGAACTGATATTTTAATGTATTCGTATGAAACTTACTCATAAGTTATTGTACTTCCTGACCTCCATTTCCAAACGCTGTCACTCGCCAACTGAAATAGAATGCTCTGTTGTTTACAATATACACTATAGTTGGCTTCAATGGAAAGAGACAAAAGTACCTCTGGAATTCCACAAGGAAGTGTAGATGGGCCATTGTTGTTTCTTCTATATATAAACGACCTGGCAGAATATGTTAAATCAGAAGTCAGACTATTCGCTGACGACTGTGTAATATATAGAAAAGTCAATAATCAAGTTGACACTGCGCTCCTCCAACAAGACTTGGAACGTATAGAATGCTGGGTTATCCGAAATAACACGAGGATAAGTGCAGAAAAAAGTAAATGCCTATTGGGTTTTTAAGTAATCCAGTTTCGATCAGCGCCAACCTAGAGGAACTATTATACTTGCGTTTGACCTCCAGTCACTAACTTGCTCCTCTATCTAAGTTATATAAAAATGTACTCTTTTGTTTATTCCCTGTAATGGCGGACATGCCAAATCTATGTCCAAATATACAATTGATTAAAACTATCCTTTTGTATTAATCTCTGCTGAAACACAACAGGTTATGAGGCCCAGAGTACAAAGGAAGTGGACGGACATATTACTGTAAGTTTTGAACTTTTATTTATTTAAAAATTGTTCAATGGCCGGTAATGGCGGATTTGGCAATTCGTTGCCGCAAATCGAAAAATTGCATGGAGGCGCAAATTATGAGACATGGGCGATGGATATGGAGATGTATCTTTTGCATGAGGATTTGTGGATGTATGTGGAGTTTAACCTTGCATCGACTGCGTCGGAAAAGCAAAAGAAGCAGGCCCAACGTACTAGAGCCAAAATTTATATGCTATTAGATAATGGACCTAAAATGGAAATTGCTAACATTAAAACCCCAAAAGCGATATGGGACCACTTAAAAACAACCTACGAGAATAAAAGCGTTAATCGGCATATTGCTCTCATAGACCAATTATTTGATATTAGTTTGGCGAATTCAAAGGATATGGAGGCCTATGTTCAGCGATTTACCGAAATAAGTGCAAAACTGAGAAGTATGGGGAAGGAAGTTGACGATGAATTTGTGCCGTACTCATGTTGAGAGGATTAACAGAAGATTATAAACCTTTTAGAGTGGCAATTGAAAACTCAGCTACTGGAAAACTGAATACCGAAACTGTCAAGCAAAAGCTACTTCAAGAATGTTATCGAAGTTCGTTGGAAGTCAAGGAGACTGCGGTGGCATTTAATACTAAACACAAAGATAAACCTAATAATCCAACATCCTCTAATCCTTCAAATCATGGTGGCAAACGTAAGAATAATACATTTGATATTAATAAAGTTAAATGTTTTAGGTGCAATAATTACGGACATCTAGCAAGGGATTGTTCTCAAAATAATAAAGTTGCGCAAGTTTCTAGAGGAGATGACTCCAGTAGGAGAGCCGACGGCAAAAATAAAGGAAGGGCAAATGCGTGGCTCATGGCCATGGCATCTAATGTTCAACCAGAAAAATGGTACGTAGATTCTTGTTCTTCAGCTCATATGACAAATGATATTGATTTATTAAATTACTTTAGTTCTAACTCGAAAGATAATCTTGAGGTAACTGTTGCAAATAATGAAAAGATTGGCACAGCAGGAAAAGGCAGTGCAACTATTAGCTTAGTTCAGGGCAACGATCAGGAGCTTAAAAATGTTTATTATGTACCGAAGCTTTCGTCTAATTTACTCTCAGTGAGTTGTATGACTAGAAACGGTGCTTGTGTAATATTTAAAGAGAAGAGCTGTCAGATATTTGACGCAGCAAATTTGAAGATTACAGGGGAACTAATTGCTACTGGTTCCGAAGAAGGTGGAGTTTATACGTTAGATGCGAAAAGTATTGTAGTCAACCGGAAAGAAGAAAGTAGTGAAGCTAGGGCGATGTCTAGTTTAATGGAGGAAAAGAATGGCCAAATATTATGGCACAAAAGGTTAGGTCACCTAGGACACAAAAATATGGCTTTGTTAGAAACTAGGGCTACTGGTATGAAACTGGATAGAACAACGCCGTTTCAACCATGTATCGCTTGCGTTGAAGGTAAACAATGCAGGGAACCTTTCCAAGCAAAATATCCTCGACATGAGAAAACTACCTGCAAATTGGAAATAGTGCACTCTGATTTGTGTGGGCCAATGACATCTCCCTCAGTTAATGGAGAAAAATATTTTTTAACGTTTACATATGATTTCTCAAGAAAAACGTTCATTTATTTTCTTAAGAGCAAAGATCAAGTGTATGAGTATTTTAAAATATTTAAGGCAAAAGTTGAAAATGAAACAGGGTGTAAGATTCAATGCCTACGTACTGACAATGGAACAGAATATGTCAATTCTAAAATGAAACGAGAAATTGAAAACTGTGGTATTAGGCACGAAACTAGTATCCCTTACACTCCAGAGCAAAATGGACTTGCAGAGAGAGTCAACCGTACAATAGTTGAGAAAGCAAGACCTATGCTTCTAGAAGCAAACCTATCTAAAAAGTTGTGGGTAGAAGCTTGCAGGACTTCTGTATACCTTAAAAACAGATCTCCAACTAAAGCGCTAAAAAATGAAGTACCGGAAGAGAAATGGTCCGGAAAGCAAGTAGATTTAGGGAATTTACGAGTGTTTGGCTGTGTGGCCTATGCGCATATTCCAAAAGAACATAGAACCAAGTTTGATTCTAAATCCAAGAAATGTGTATTTGTGGGTTATTGCGAGGAATCAAAGGGTTATCTACTAGCGGATCCAGAAAAGGGATATAAGCAATTAAAATCTAGAGATGTTTTTTTTTATAACAATTTCATCTCCAGAGAGTCTGAAACCAGTGAGGGTGACAAAACAGATTTTCGAACGTTGTTACCAAAAGTCGATTTTGCGGTTACAATCGAAGAAAATAGTGAGGCCAAAGATGATAACGCGAATACGGAAAGAGGGAACCAAATAAATTTAGAGCAAAATATTGAAGTTTACGATAAAAATGCAAACGTTATAAATAGTGATAGTCAGGGTCATGCAAGTTTAGAAGAAGACTTGATTATTTGTAATGAGACTTCTGAGAATAATAAGTCTGATATGAGTGAGACAGTAGAGATTGTGCAAGATGAATCAATCAGACGGTATCCTATTAGATCAAGGGTTCCTAAGATATTTCCAGATCACGTTACTTATTTAACGTCAATGAGTGGAAACTTTTGTGACTGCTTACCCGCTCATAATGATCCACAAACAGTGCAAGAAGCCTTAGGGTCGGAAAATAAAATTCAATGGAAAGAGGCAATGAATTTAGAGTTGAAAAATTTAAAGGACAAAGGAGTTTTTGAACTGGTAAATTTGCCAGATGGAAAGATTCCTATAAAATGTAAATGGGTTTTTAAACAAAAGATTGATGCTGCAGGAAAATTGGAGCGTTTTAAAGCAAGAATAGTTGCTAAGGGATATTCACAAAGATATGGTGTGGATTATCAGGAAACATTTTCTCCAGTTATAAGTTATTCTGCATTACGAATGCTGATAGCACTATCAGTTGAGGTTGGGTTAAATATTTATCATCTGGATGTCACAGCTGCGTTCCTGAATGGAGATTTGACAGAGACTCTTTTTATGGAACAGCCAGAAGGTTTTACAGAGCTGGGCTCTGAAAACAAAGTTTGCTTATTAAAGAAAGCCATCTATGGTCTTAAACAGGCTTCCAAATCATGGTATGATAAATGTAGAAATGTCCTAATGACATTAGGATTCAAAAGAGTTTCAACTGAACCATGTATTTATGTTCTGGGAAGCGGAAATTTACTTTGCATAATAGCTGTGTACGTGGATGATTTCCTTGTGTTTTGTGAGAATGAAACAATTATTACCAGTCTAGAAAAGTCACTTAAGAAAAATTTTGAAATTAAAAACTTAGGGGAAGCTAAAAGTGTTTTAGGTATGCGAGTGCAGAGATCAGAAAAGGGAATCACGTTAGATCAGGAACAGTACATAAAAACAATTTTGTCTCGTTTTGATATGCTAGATTGCGAAATAGCGGATACTCCTATGGATCCTAAGTTAGATCCGCCCAAAGGAGATCCAAGTAAATGTCCTGATGTACCATATCAAGCGTTACTGGGCAGTTTAATGTATGCAGCGGTCTGTAGTAGACCAGACATTGCCTATGCTGTTGGAAAACTAAGTCGTTATAACACATGTTACACTAGGGAACACTGGGAATATGCAACACGGGTGTTACGTTATTTGAAGGGTACGATTGATTTCAAAATAGTTTACAGCAAATCGGGCAGCTCTTTAATAGGATATGCAGATGCAGATTTTGCTAGCGAAAAAGCTGATAGAATTTCATGTACTGGGTACATTTTGTTTCTTGCTAATGGCCCCGTCGCTTGGGAAAGTAAGAAGCAGGATATTGTTGCTCTATCAACAACGGAAGCGGAGTATGTCAGTTTAGCAACATGTTCAAGAAAGGCAGTAATTCTAAATAGAATATTAAAGGAAATTTTAAAGGGAAACGATTACAAACTTATTTTTAAAAACAGTAAAGTTTTATTGTTTAGTGACAATCAGTCAGCTGTTAAAAATGCCAAATGTAGCGAAATACAAGAAAGGTCTAAACACATAGACGTAAAATATCATTTTGTCAAAAATGCAGTTGAAAAACAAGAAGTATCGGTTGATTTTAAAGGTACTAGTAAAATGATTGCAGATGTTCTGACAAAAAGCTTAGTTAAGTCGAAACATTTGAATTTTTGCAAATTGATGAATTTATTATTGCCGATCGAATCCGATTGATAAAATGACAACTGGATTAAGTGAGGGTATTGGGTTTTTAAGTAATCCAGTTTCGATCAGCGCCAACCTAGAGGAACTATTATACTTGCGTTTGACCGCCAGTCACTAACTTGCTCCTCTATCTAAGTTATATAAAAATGTACTCTTTTGTTTATTCCCTGTAATGGCGGACATGCCAAATCTATGTCCAAATATACAATTGATTAAAACTATCCTTTTGTATTAATCTCTGCTGAAACACAACAATGCCTCTATTTTACTAACAGCAGAAAAGGGACAATAGCTGATTATAAATTAGGAAACAAAATTATTCCTTGAGTGGAGTCATGCAGGTTACAGTGGGATGAGAGCGTTGCTAATAAGGCACAAAAATCGTTATACTTCGTTATGAGAAACATGAAGGGTAGGAGTATTTAAGCCAAAGAATTGGCTTACACATGTCTTGTGAGACCAATTTTGGAATACGCCACGTGTGTGTGGAAGCCCTACCAATCAACTCTAACGAACAAATTGGAGATGGTGCAAAGGAAAGCTGCAAGATTCGTGCTTGGCAAATTCTCCCAAACTGATAGTGTCTCTGACATGTTAAAGTCATTGGGTTGGGAATCCCTACACAGCAGAAGACATAAAAGAAGACTCCAAGAGATGTACAAAGCATACACAGGGGAGCCTGCCTGGAATGAGTTGCAAAACAGAATGCATGATCCAGATTATATGGGTAGGAGAGATCTCGAATACAAAATTAGGCCCATCATTCAAAAAATAATCTTAGCTAACTTAAGTATTCTTTTCTAAACAGGGGTATTCAAACATGGAATGAGTTACCTGAAGAAGTCTTAGAACCTTTTCCTAACAGTTTAAAAGTTTTCAATAAGAAATTAAATGTTGCATACAGGGAACCCAGAGACATTATGGAGAGAAATTGAGATATAGGCAGCATGTAAATATCTTGTTACCACCAGGTTTTGCCTAACTGTAACAGTACCTATTAATAAATAAATTCCATACACTTTCAAACGTTTATCTTAAATCTTTCGTGTTGCCTCTTATTCGGGCGGCTTCGGTGTCGTAGTTGTTAGCATTCTGAGCTTCTATGCCCAAGGTCGCGGGTTCAAACCCCGCCGAAGTCGACGGATTTTTTAAGAGCGTTAAAAATCACTCAGTATGCCATCCTTCGGAGGGGAAGTAAAACCGGTGGTCCCATGTCATAGATGTATGGCATGTTAAAGAACCTTCCACTAATTACACCTGTGTGAAGCTAAATTGTATAGGTTAAGAATGTAAACAACGTTCTTAGGTTCTGCGTTCGTTGCCAAGAGCCGACTGTGGTGACGTCTAGTATCTAAGTTCTGAACTAGTAGTCGTTGACGGTGGCGTTTGGCGGTAAAAGTAGGAACTATTTGAAACATTGAAAGCCTTCGGTCCTCAAAATAGGAATCTCTGTTTCGCGGGCTTATAGGCCGTGTTCCAAGGACATTTTGTCGTCCTGACGTTTCGCTGAATACTGCGTTCAGCATGTTCACAGGTTACATCAAGCGAGGTAAAACAAGTAAACAGAAGATATATAATTAGTCAACAACCCACACATAGAGGCTACCATAGCAACGGCGTACCACATAAAGTAATGCATCAAGGACAGGGCTGCTCGTCTGTTGCATCTTCTCGTCTACGACGGTCAATAAGGGCAGGCTCGAGGGGATTAAGGACTGGAAGACAAGCTCTGTTCACACGTTCTGCTTCCTCCTTAAGATTGAAGCTGTTAGTATGCTTCAGGATTTCAATGGCCTCCCTTTGTAGCCTGGCATGAAGTATTTATCCACTGTAGCAGCACACTCACTACTCGCAGGTCACGATATGAGATATGGAGGCACCGAAGTTCTGTCCACCACGGTGTCTTATCATGCCAGGCTTCAAAGGGAGGCCATTGAAATCCTGAAGCATACTAACAGCTTCAATCTTAAGGAGGAAGCAGAACGTGTGAACAGAGCTTGGCTTCCAGTCCTTAATCCCCTCAAGCGTGCCCTTATTGACCGTCGTAGACGAGAAGATGCAACAGACGAGCAGCCCTGTCCTTGATGCATTACTTTTATGTGGTACGCCGTTGCTATGGTAGCCTCTATGTGTGGGTTGTTGACTATTTATATATCTTCTGTTTACTTGTTTTACCTCGCTTAATGTAACCCTTGAACATGCTGAACGCAGTATTCAGCGAAACGTCACGACGATGTCCTTGGAACACGGCCTATAAGCCCGCGAAACAGAGATTCCTATTTCAACGCCGGTCGTGAAAGTCTAAATTTCTTCAGTCCTTACTTGAATTAAAAAACAGATTACACACACTAATACAGTCATCACAATTAACACCGGTTATCAGACAGATTCTACACACACCCAAAGTACACGGGGCTACATGACCGCGTTGTCGCAGCCCCTAAACTGAGAAACCAACCAACCAACCAACCAAACTGGATTACAGCTGGTTAAGGAGAAATTATAATATCCCGCAACAACTTCATGTGGCCAGGAGTGTTTCCAGTTATGTCACGCGCTAGCTGATGACTACCAAGGTCAACTCTCCGTAGACAGAAAGGGAGAGATATGTATCGCAATTTTCACGCTGAAGGCGATTAAGATCAATTACTGTGATTACAGAGAGGACAGACGACATGTATATGTTAGGAATAATAACATTCTGTATTATGAAGCGAGTTCTATTGAGTTTTCACTCCGTTGATGGCGTTAAGTAGCAGGAATTGCTGTTTTACGTATTTAGACTTCGATATACTACGCTGAGGAGTGGGGGTATGCTCTGACAGTGAGAAGAGACAACAGAATTTCCATACCGGTAAAGAACATTCGGACGGGAAAAGTGTGAGGTGCCGCTTGCTGGTGGTGCTGATTGATACTAGAGATGACTTACCAGAGAGCGATGTGCTCTGCTGTTCTCTGGAGGATATTAATAAATAGATCGGCTACAAATTGGTGATCCCGACGTGATGCACCGCTGGTTGATCGTTGAGTGCCATGAAGTTCGGTGAATGATACTTATAAAGGACGGAATGATAACTAACACTGTAAATGATGTTCTCCAATATTTACTTCTTCCTATTACAATACACTCATAAGTCAATTAAGTGGTCAAAGAAACTGTTCAATAATTCATATTTATGAGGAGGATAGGTACCGGTAGGAGTTTTAAGTTGGTGGATGATCCACCAAAATCCCAGGCTGGAAATAATAATGGATTGTAGCATCTGGAAGTCCCGGCTAAAAACAACATAGAGCTACTTGGCGAAAACACTCAGAATAAGGAACAGGATTTTTCTCAAACGGAATGTGCTATAGTAACTAAATACAGAACAGTAGGGTTCTCTATCTACTCAGGAAAAATGAGAATCTATGAAAATCTCGGGCGTAAGGATGCGGATCAGGTCCCTCGGGAACTTCCACCCTGCAGCACATTCCACTACCATATAACTACAAAGATAATGCCAATTTCCTATAAAAGATCAGGGAATCGTAACACTTAACAATTACACGTTTCCTAACTCTAGCATTGATTATATGCATTAGTAACTTTAAATAAGATAAAATGACCAAATGTAATTGCTTCAGTTACATGAAATACATGTTCGTTTCTTTAAGAAACCATAAAAAATATTTCAAACGCTTTTATAAGCTTAAATAAAACCATGACTTAAATAGCAGCAAACAAATGCTGTGCCCTAGTTAACGGGAGTTTCATAACAAGAAACATGTTATAAAGTTAAGAAAAAATATCCCCAAAAATAAATGAAGTTACCCCTGACGTAGTGAACCCATGTACCATTGGTTCAAGGGGTCGAATCCATGTATTATGGTGAAAGGAGGGAAGGAGATATACAGTCTTTAGAATGACTTGGAAAGATTTTATACAAGAGAACTGGTTTAGTCTTGTGCAAGAATATGAGCCCAGGTGGCCAGGAAATGATATCATGCATTACGCACTGATAAGGAGCGATCATGGCTATAATTAGAACGAGAGGAACTTTCCGTTCAGAGTGACAGAGAGACGGTTTCGGAAATTGAGCTTGCGTTGCAGTAAAATGGCAACCGCGCTGTTATGCAAGAAGAGGAATAATTAGATTTAAGCCATTTGCGAACATAAAATTAACAAAAGAAATACATCATTGTGAATCATTTCGGAATAGAGATTTTTGTGTGGGAAAAGATGTTGTAATAATTGCCTAGGAAAGAAGTCAAACGTGGCATTACGTGAATAAAAGTTCCCCGAGACCCGCGGTGGTGGGGATTAAAAATCAACTACAACACCCACGTATCTTAAGAGTAAATTTCATTTAATATCTCAGAATTGTACGATCGATTTTTCACGTGCAAAGAAATCAGTTTACGTTTAGAAAACAAGCTTTCCAGAGATATAATTTTTAAAAGTGTGCGACCATTGCTTCAAAAGTTGGTTATGAAAAAGACAAGGATTTGATCGTTTTGTCGCCGTTTTGTATAAAAGCCCTGGCCGTGCCAGGCAAATCATGCAGTACTTACTAGACCTCGAGAGGTCGTGATACTCTGTATCACCAACCAACACCCGTAGGGAGTGGCCGCGAAGTATCATCATAGTATCGCCGTGTGAAGACTTATGAAAATCCTAGTACAGGATTTAGTTCAGCAAGCGTCAGTCTTTATAGTGAAAAGTTCAGTATTACAGTCAAGTTAGGCTGCGAACTTAAAGAACAGGCGATAGGTCTTCAAATAACAGTTCAGTTAAACGACCAAAAGTATCGTAACGTTTGAAGTACCAAATATAGTGAAACAAACAGTTATATAACAGTTAAGGAACCCGATCAGGGTCTGACAAAAATAGTAACGCCTAGTGTATCAAAAATATAGGAACTAGAGCGCCGAAGAATAAGAAGGGAAAATTTAATCCAAGACATTGTCTAACAGGAGACAAACGAACAGTAAAAGCATTAAGCTACGAAACTAATTAAAGGAATAGCGGTAAGTGCTAGGGAATCATAGGTCACCGATAAAATATTCGAAAGGCCGTAACAGAACAGACTGTAGCTAGACCAATAAATAGTGTCTAGAAAGAAGCGAGTTCGAGCTAATAAAAATAGAAGCCGATCGTCAGGAAACCGGATTTGAGGAATAGCCGTTCCAGGGAGGGGTAGATTGATTGAGACTTTCATCATCTTGCCAGATAGGAAGCCAACGTCTAAGAGTGTCAACCCTTGGAAACGGGAAAGAAGGAATCACGTGTGTAAAGGCAAAAAGCAAAGCCTTAGTGATTAAAAGCAGTGTAATGTAAATATAGTTAAATCCGTTTAAGTGTTATAATTTTTAGTGAATGTATTTGTGTATGATAAAGAATACAAAATTGTATTCAATATGTTACCAGTGTTGAAGGTAAATAATAGGTTTGTGTATCAAGAAGTGTTAATGTGTGAAATGGAATTAGGGAAGATGGCTTAAACACATTCAAGTGGGCAAAATGAAACATCGTTGGAAAGTTCGGTCGGTGACCGACATATCATGTGAGTAACCATTTCATTATGTTATGTATTGGGGAATATTTGCGTACAATCCACCTGAGAATGAGAAAATAGGGATGTTGTTGAATAACAAATAACAGAATAATAGCGCGATCTGAACGATTAAAATGGAGAAAGTATAAAATAATTATGTGAAATGAATAAATCCCTTAGGGGAAATGTATGAAATAAAATATCAGTGTAGTTGATAAATGATTTAAATATGTGAAAGCAAGCGTAATAATAATAATAACAATTATATGAATGAATAAAGTTTATAATGAATTATATGAAAGTAGTAGCTTTCGAGCTCCTTTAAAAGAATTAATACTTGTGGTGAACACATTGTTTTGAGATAAAGCGATTATTGGCACGGGAGAGGATTAATATAAAATTGAGATGTAGATCAAATTTGTATTGTTGAATCTATCAGTTCTTTGAAAGCAATTTGGCTCAGTAACATGAAAGCGCTGTGAAGCACATTAAAGAAATTTGTCACGCTAGGAACGCGTTGGAATACTCGGTAAATTTAATTATGAGGGGTAGTTGGTCGCGGTAATTGAGCTATGGTAATTCCTCTGATCACGAGGCCATGTGTGTGTTATATTGTAGAAGGGTGTGAAATATTTGTTGTATTATGAGCGCAGGTTATAGAAAAAGGTCGCCCTAAGTCGCGAATGTGTAAGTCCTCCAGTATGGGATATGGTTCCCGAGGCAGTGAAAGGAATCGAACCCAGGTTCGTCTATTATTGAAGCCCTTAAATATTTGTTGTTGTATTGAATTATTCTTACCCACCAATGAGGATACTTCATAATTAATAAATGCTGAGTTTAAGAGAATAAGGTCTTGTGAACCTCAATAAAAATAGTATAATGAAAGCCATGCTTGTTCAAAGAACTACATAATGAAACAGCTGTGTAAAGCTAAGAGTCGTTCGTCCCGTGTGAGCGAGGACCGTAATGTCTGCCTCCCCTGCAATAAATCGCGCTAAGTGGTCAGACCAGACCCCTCGTATTGACGGGTTGTGGTAGGTTTAGAAAGCCGTCTGTTTGAAGTTATATTACACAAGAGTGTAGAGTTTGTTTTAACGACCCGGTCTTCGAACCGAGGTTCCTTTAGTTGAAGATTACCGCTTGCAAGTTCAGATCGTTGCTTTATTATGAGATAATGGTCTTTTAAGACAAATAACGATAAGTCCCTAATGTAATATAATGTAGGAATTCACGAGTTCAGTGAAGACAATTAGATTTCGGGAGTGATCTTAATTTTTGACATGTTCAAGTAGTCTTCTGAAGCTCGGGAGTACGCGGATGTTTTCCCAATCACGGTAGTGAATTGTTGACTGAGAGAGATGGTAACCCATGAACATGTGAAAGCCTAAAATTTAAGTAAATGAATAACAGTACTTTAAATAAGAAGTATATATTGTTTTAATTATAAGATACTCATATAATAGGAAGTGAGGTGTTGTAAAAGAATAACACAGAGTATATAAAAAGTATCGAGCCATTTGGAGCTCTTGATTTTATGGAATTTTAAAGGGATACTTTATGGAAGTGAAAAGAGATGTAAGTTTGTTGGTTTATAGGAAACCATTTATTATGATTTAACCTTTGTTTGTTTATGTATTCCTTGTTCACTCTGAACAAGTTAGAAGTATTGGTCAGTATTTTATTTGTTTAATTTGTTGTAGCGCCATATATTTGGTTAATTAAATGTTTTATAGTAGGATTTGATTTTGTTTATTTATTTTGGAAGTGTCTCCTCTATTTAATCCAAAATGTGTAAGTCACAGAGTGGGAGAACATACCATAACCCCGAAAATTCCGATTTGAGCATTGCTGGCATACTGTGATTTGCATATTTCATGCTAAAAGGACACAGTAGATCGCCGTCATTACAAAAACTATTCATTATTCTATACAATTTATCTCACGCCTCCTATCACTTAAATTCTTCTCATGGAAGCGATAAAAATCTCCATTTACATTTAAATTACAAGTTAAATATTATAATGCGCGTAAATGTAACAACAAACCTTTCTTTAAATTCTTAATACATTTTATGTACACCACAAATATTAACGTTGTTGTTCAGCAACTACTCAACATAAAATAAAATATGTACAACGGTCCAACTGCTTTCTTTACTGACAATATAGACTGAAATTGTCTTCATATTTCTTTATTGCTTCTCAACGGGCTTTAGACAATAATCCTTCACCATACTATGTCTTATTCGTGAAAGTGTGACAATTTGGGATTCTATAATCCATACAATTAAGTAGAGACATAGTTCATAGACCTCCTACAACTGGTCTGTCGTCATAATAAACATACGTAATAAAAATAAACTTCCACTACGTTGAATAATTACCGTAAATTAAATATCTAATTAAGAACCATTTAAATAGATCTCAGTTTACGCTCAGTTTCATCAAAGATCCATTGATCCTATCATTTCTTTCAGATTCAACTTTATCTAGGATTCGCTGTCCTGTGAATGTCAAGGAGTTTCAACTCTGTGAGACTATTGCAATAACTTCCAATACTAATAAACATCAATAATACTGCATCTTCATAAAACATCCTATTTCAACCTCAAAATATGCGTAAGTCTGTCACTACAGACATTCCTTCAATAATTGACCAAAGGATTCACAATTGCCCATTGTCATTCAACAAATACCTCCGTCTGCTGCGGGAAAAATAAATCTCTCTCTCAGAGATGCTTCGCAGTTTCTTCCAAAAACATATACTTCTTAACTCACTTCTCATAGTTACAACAAACTTAATAAACATATTTAATAAAAATACTGGTTCTATCAAGGAATTAATTTAACAGGTAATACGATAAAATACTAGTCTTCAAATAACAATCTTATTTCTTTGTATCTCTCACATTTCATAAAAGCTTTCAATTAGCTGTAACATTTCTTTAAATCTTTCTTCGCATTCTTATTACTTCAAAAATACGCTGTAAATCGTATTTGTTAACTTGACATTGTATTCCTTTACATATTCTTCCTTTAATATATTTCTCACAAACTTTAATATTTTATAATTGTTAGTCACCAAATATTTATAACCAAATCTGTCTAATAAGTTATCAGATCGTGACTTTACATAGATCTCTACATAAGATCTTTAAGAATCGCATTCTCTAAAATATATCTGTATAACACTCTTGGAACAAATTTCCATTATTATTATCGTTGACAAAAATGATATCTTACAATTCAAAAATTGACAAAATGTGATCTGAACACATTTAAACTTTATCATAAAATATTCTGAACAAAACTGTAAAATCTCCTCATTCAAATTTCGAAAGTCACAAAATTCCAAAAATTCCAAATAAAATTCTAAATATTCAAAATCGACGAAAAACGTGAATAAACATTCGCATGATGTAGTTATGGAAATATAACGTCGAAAACTACAATAATATTATTAAAAACGTAGAAAAATGGCATCAATAAATAGTTGTCAGATATTCTCAAATGTTCTACAATACTCTACAACTTGGGATATATCGTTGGTCCGCAGACTACCTTGTGTTGCGTTATAGATGACTAGAAGTGGGCTTTATTCGCTATCCTTTAGAAACGGATTGTTTCCAATAGCGCGAGACTGCTTGATGTCGTGCGGTCTTCTACGATCTCCTACAGAATTTCCCATGCAGTCAGGTTCGGGATTCGAACTCTATCATCATCGTGTTGCCGTTCCTTCTGCTGGTGAATCTTCTTGTATGAGATGGAAAAGCCCTTTCTCTCTTGATTGGCGCTGGGTCCACCCTAGCCGCCCTCGTTCTGGAATTCTTCTGTCTTCTTTCGCCAAAATTCTGATATATGTCGTCATTTTAGTTGTTGAAATGACTTGTAGATGTAGAATTTTCTGCGTGGGAGAGACGAGATGTTAATCTCTCCCGCGAGATTGATGTTATGTCATTTCGAATATTCTTGCTGCCGTCACAGTTCTGTCCCCATAACTGCTTAGTTGATCATCATAACTCCTGTAGATTCATTAGTAAATTCCTCCCTCAACTTCAGGAATTTCGACATGGTTAATAATGTAGATTGGTTTCAATAACTTTTAAATTTCATTGAATATCGACTTTATATATCTGCTTGCACAAACTAAGTGCCTTCGTTCGTGAATCTCTATTTGCTTTGTTGTATTGTTGAGTAACTTGTTGAGACGTCCTTCTCCGCTGAAGTCGTAAGTATTAAGAGCCTCTATTCTTCTCTCATTTCCCCCTCATCAAATTTCCAAGCCCGCGTCCTTTTCAGAACAAGGATCTGATTGGTCGCTCACTATCGATGATCATAATAATCCTTAATTACATAAATAATTAGCCGCAAATTTAATAAATAGTTCTTATTTATTATTTAATATCTTCTATGATATTACGATGTGTTAAAATCATCCTGGTAATTAGCTATGCTCATTACATTGCTTGCTCTTGTTTAAGTAAGGTTGCTTCTCATTGGCTGCGTGCCACGCGCCGTGCCCGCATCTTCCCCTTCCACACTCCAGACACACAACGCGTGCTGGGGTGGGCTCTCCTTCGGGAGTCCTCGATTCTACTCGTGCACGCTCGTCCCGTCTTTGTTCAAACGACGCAGTCTAGCTCCAAGTTCCCCACGTGACTGCTAATATACTCAGTGGTCGGCTCGGTTAACTCGGTCAACTCTGCGATGTACAAACCAGTTTTGTGTCGACTTCCAGAATCGCTATATTTTATCATGGGACAATTTAGAAAACTTTTGAAGAGATGAATAACTTCCTAGCTCATGTCCATATAAGAGCACAGTACCGGTAGGAGTTTTAAGTTAACAGGAGGCGAAATGCGGAGAGGGTTGAAAGAGATTGGTAACCAAGTGAAAATACATGCAACATTCGTTGTAGGCTAGCAACTCAATGTAAAAACTATCTTGGATTAACGACAAAACAAGAAAATGTTACCATACTAGTCGTAACGCCAGGGTGAGAGTAATAGGCAGTACGCATGGAACAAAAAGGTTAGCTTACACCTTGATACAGTGTACCATCCCCTCCCCACCTTCAGGGCGAGATTTCGCTCCATGTATGAATATAGCAATGGATTAACCAACACGACTCCTTGTAAGTTATATTAAAACATGAAGATAGTGGTGGAGAGTTCATTTGAGAGGTAACTTCATAACCTCTATCCATACCACCATAAATAATTATCTGGATACACTACTACACGAGACAATAATGTAACTTCACAAGAATTACTTAAAAAACATTGTTCTTACATCAATTGCAGCTAACCTTTAAACTGTGTCTGTAAGGAATACAGGTTCACGATGCACACGATCGTCCAATTTTAGAACAGGTCTAATAACGGCACATCGGCAAATCACGGTCCAGAGATTGTCCAGGATAGCGTCTGGATGGTCCATACGGGTCCATGCTTTCTCGATCAAAACGCCGGCCTCCTCCAGGGCCGAAGGAGTCCATACTGTCACGATCGTAACCCGCTCCGCTGTAGCTGGAAGATGGGGGAGGTGACCCCCTACGGTAAATATCAGTGGAGAGACGTGAACCCCCATAATCGCTACGACGCTCAAAAGATGCAACTGGTGGCAAACTTGGTCTGTCGTAAGGGCTACGAACGTCTGAGAATGACCGGTGCTCAAATGGTGATCGCATCATTTCAGGGTACGACCGTCGATCTGGTTCCCTATCCCGCGACGGCAAGAAAGGTGGAGGTCCTCGTGATGGATAATTCTCATATCCACGATCGTAACTGTCATGCTAGCCCAAGGAATATGTCGACCATCTACAAGTTGTTGGTCATCCCCACTTCACATGGTCCAAAAGAAGAACAATGTGTGGAGACACTGTGGTGACTATCGTCAGCTGAACGCTCGCACGATTCCTGATCGCTACGCAGTCCCACATATTGAAGACTTTGCCATCGACCTTCGTGGACGATATGTATTCTCCACCATTGACCTTGTTCGTGCTTTTTACCATATTCCCATTACAGAAGAAGACATTCCTAAGACTGCTGTGACCACTCCGTTTGGATTGTATGAATTTAACTCCTTGCCATTTGACCTATGTAACGCTGCCCAGACATTTCAACGCTTCATGGATGAAGTTAATCGTAATCTCGATTTCTGCTATGTCTATATTGATGACATACCGTACTGGTTGCATCTCGTAACGAAATGGAGCATCTCGAGCACTTACATCAGGTATTCGCTAGACTTCGTGACTTTGGAGTAGTGATTAATCCAGCAAAGTGTGTGTTCGGCTCAGACGGGGTGCAGTTCCTTGGTTATTTGGTGAACTCAGATGGAATCTGTCCACCTCCATGTAGAGTTGAAGCAATCACAACCTTTCCAAAACCAATCAATGAACAAGATTTCCGTAGATTTATGGGATTAGTTCATTTCTATCGACGTTTCATTCATAATGCAGCAGCCATCTCTGCCCCTATGAACAGATTCTTGCAAGGTAGCCCGAGACCTAAAGACAAACTACATTGGGCCTCTGATACCGAACACGCATTTCAGCAACTGAAGGATGCAGTTGCCAACGCCACCCTCCTCGTGCACCCTTCACCAGATGCACCGCTATCACTAATGGTAGATGCATGGTTGACAGCAATAGGAGCATCGGTTCAGCAACTTACAGGAGGTAATTGGCAGCCATTATCATTTTTCAGCCACAAATTATCCCCTTCACAACAACAATGGTCAGCTAATGATCGTGGACTCTACGCTGCGTATGCTTCGGTTAAGAAGTTCAAAAACATGCTTGAAGGAAGACATTTCACTCTGATCACTGATCACAAGCCCCTTACATTCGCTTTGAAGCAGAAACCAGAGAAAGCATCACCTCGTCAGTCACGCCATCTGGACTACATCGCACAATTTACGACAGATATACGCCACATCGAAGGTTCTAACAATATTCCAGCCGATACTCTCTCCCACATCTCATCCATTGAAAGGGAAGTGCACTTCAGAGGTCTTACCGAAGCACAGCAAACTGATAACGAACTACTGACATTCATTGGTACGAACAAAAGCGTGGTTCTGAAAAAGATTTGCATTCCGAATTCTGGCATTCAGTTATATTGTGACATCTCAACATCTTCAGCTTGCCCATTCGTTACGAAGGATTTTCGTCAACAGGCTATCGCATCTTTACACAGTTTGTCACATCCTGGAGTGAAAGCTACAACCCGATTGGTGAAGAAATCCTTTGTTTGGCCCAATATTGAACGGATTGCAGAGAGTTCGTTCATAACTGCATTTCCTGCCAGCGCAACAAGGTTGCAGCGCTGTTATTTTTACGCTCACCGGCGTATCGGAGATTCTTTCTTATTTTATACAAGGAAAATATATCAATTCAAAACAACAATTTATTGATACTTCTGGATGCCATGACAGTTAATTTTCACAACAGTGGAAAAAAAGATAATAAAGAAACAAATGACAATTATAATGTAGCATCTTTGACCAAAAGATATGACAACGGCATGTCATGGTCCCTGTTGGTTCATTTGCTCCACCTAACCATCGTTTTGAGCATGTCCACATCGATATTGTTGGTCCGCTTCCTCCATCCAACGGATTCACCTACTGCCTAACAGCTATTGATCGGTTCTCACGCTGGCCAGAAGCACATCCCATAGCGGACATCACTGCAGAGACTGTCGCGCGTGCATTTTTTAATAGTTGGATTGCTCGTTTCGGTGTTCCACAGTCACATTGGATCAAGGACGGCAATTTGAGTCACATCTTTTCAAAGCCCTCAATGTGCTGACAGGAACATCTCGTATCCGAACAACAGCCTTTCATCCGGCAGCCAATGGAATGGTTGAGCACATTCACCGACAACTTAAAACTGCTATTCGGTTTCATGCTGGTGTATTCTTGGTATACACGGTAGATAGAGTATATTTTTAATACTCTTTGCTTGTTCATTCCTTCC
This sequence comes from Meconema thalassinum, assembly GCA_946902985.2. Taxonomy (NCBI): domain Eukaryota; kingdom Metazoa; phylum Arthropoda; class Insecta; order Orthoptera; family Tettigoniidae; genus Meconema; species Meconema thalassinum. The sequence goes on from OX336390.1 coordinate 350,659,258, forward strand.
TTTTCCTCAAACACCAACAGTGATCTTCTAGTGTCTCTTTGGTGGTCATGTCTCTTATGTTACTTGTGAGTCTGTTCTAGATATATATCTTCCATGGCTCACCTAGCGTCATCTAGCAGCGAATCTCTGAAGTTCCTCAATTCTTCCCGGTGCAAGAGGACTTCCTTATCCATCTGGCCACCAGATCTCGTCGCCATCGCCAGCTATCATCTCCGTGATCAAGAGAACTTCGTCTACTTTTTCACCCACCATGCTGCGCTAGTATCGTCTGCTATCAACTCTTTGAAGACCATTCATCAAGAAAAAACATTTGTTTTTTCAAGGTTGTCTATTCTGATATGTATTCCTTTTGTCTCCTACCCCCACTCTTTTCCCTTTCCTGGTCCCTCTGCGCTTCGCTGAGTGGGCCTCACTTGTACGTCGGCACTCGACTTAGTCAGTCAAGGCTCATCTAGAGCCAGCCTCCTAAACTAAAGAGGCATTCTTTAGATTCCACGCCATGTAGGAACTTTAATCGTCAAAGGGAACTTCATCATCGCCATGAAGGAAAGATAAGTACAGACTTCAAGTTTTAACCTCATCTTCATCGGTTTTAATATCTACATGCTTTTAATAATCATTTATAGGCAGTGTGAGATTACTTATTTGTGGCAATAATCATCCTTCGCGGGATTTTCCATATTGAGCTTTGTCTGTCTATGCCAATCTTTGTAAAAGCTGCATTTCTGATGCTTATTAAATGAGAGATCTTCTCAAAACGTGGGATATTATCGAATACCCACTGTCTATAAAATATTAAGCTCGTTCCACCGCTGGAATAAATTTGGCCCTATTCCTCTATTAGGATCGTTCTGGAACCTTCCAGAATCTGCACTCTATCTACAAGTCGTGCCGTCATGTATTTTCCACTCACTTGTGGGAATACTATTTAAAAATGAGGAATCTTCCTTATAAATTACTGCTCAATAGCTAATGTTCCTTCCTCCGTTGGAATGTTCTCAGGCGTATTTATTGATAATCTACAACCTTCTCAAGCAATAGACTCTCGCCTTCCAGTGTAACTAGTCATTTTCCATAATTGCAATAACTTTCTTTGCCATAAACTTTTGCGCTACTACAGTGAACTTTTCATCCATTTCAAGAGACTATAGTGAAAAACAGTGTTCTTTCAGTATTTCTTCCGCGTCGCGCTCGTCCGATTATTATAAATACGGCCATGAACATTTGCCTTCCATCCCAGTTGATCTTTCCTAAACCTCTTACTAACAAACCATAATAAAATTGTTACTTTAGGTCTTTTTCAATGAGGTGTCACTCTAAAGACGTGCCCTCCCACTTTTGCTTACATGTAATTAATTAACTTCTGCATAACTACGTGTCTTGTACACGTTTCTAATTATCTTGTTTCTCCCTTCTAATTAGGGAATACAATTCTTTCAACTCATGAGTGAGTTATTTCTAGGTTTCACGAAAGGGAATCTTGCCCCATTTGGCTCGTGATTCCTACTTAAACATAGGAGGTCTAGAACCTTCCTTTTGACTTTCTCTTCAGGTTTCACATTAAGTGACCTGCCCAATTTGTATAACCAAAAAAAAGGGTAATTCCGCTTAAATATAAGAAGTTAGGAACTTCTATTTTATTCTTCCTGTTTTTGTTATTGTTATTTTCTAAGTTGTTACTCTCTCTAGAATATTTTCTCAGAAATTTCTTAAAGTACACACCTTGTACTCGATTTATTGTCAAACTTTAATCACTTTAATTGTCTTTAAATTTTGTATTTTATCTTCGCTATTTCAAATTCTTGCGAGGATTTTATAAAGGTTTGAAACCTAATGAATTGTTAATTGCCTGGCGCAAACTTTAAATGTTTTCTGAGGTCTGCGACCCCAAATTGTTAATTAAATTGAAAATATATCTTTGTTAAATTCATCAAATTCTTTTGAATTGTTAAATAAATTAAGAGTTCCTTTTAGCTTTTTCATTTTTCTAGTATAACAGTTAGGCAAGATCCTGTCTTCCTTGACTTTTCCCACTTAATGCAAATAAATTTTGTGATAGGGTTTTCACCACTTGTTGAATTTGAGCAAGAACTCTTAGTTGCCAACTCGGTAAAGTCTCTCTTAGCTTTAATAGCTAATTCTAACCGGCCAGTAAGGCAAGCATAGCTCGCTACGTCAGCTTCCTGCTTGTGGAGATCCTCTCCAAAAAAACTTATGGTTGGTTTTCCAAAAGATAAGTGTTTCTCTTTGCCTAAACTTTTAGTCGACTCCTTGCTGGGTAAAAGCTTATCCATTTCCAAATGCAACTATCGGTTCACTTACCAAAATTATTCCCAAATGTATAATTATTTAATCACTATCCTTCTTGGAAGCACTTGGTCGCTTTTCAGGAACTCTACAACTTCGAAAACTGGAAATATCAAAACCGATTCAAATTATTGGTATTCTTCGAATCACTTGTTCAAAAACTAATTCCTTTGAACAGACATACAATAAGTCTGTTACTATTTGTCTTGTCAGAACATCACCCTCTCCCATAGTAGGCATATGCATGCTTGAGAGGGAATACGCTAAAGCCATTCTCTTGCAAACCGCCCAAGTCCTAGCTGCGTTTCCCGTTAGCTTCGACCAGGTCCTCACCCACTTTAGGTATCAGAGAGCGGATTTTCAGTGGCAACCGCCTTTGAGTGCATTTAAAGTTAAATTTATAACTTTTGTGGGACTCTCCTCCTATTTTTCCATCCTTTTTCTCCAGTCCGAAACCCACCTCCTTTTCTTTATCATCTTCCCTCGGTGGTTAGGTTATTCCTCAGCCAATAATCTACCCAAATTTGGTGCCGAAACCCGGGAGGGTCCATTTGCCATTTGTTATTCTTTTTCAAATGTTATTTGACAATACCTTGCAAATTATTAATACCTGCTTTGAATTTTTCAGCTATAACTACATCGTGCAAAGCCTGTGAAGTGGAAAGAGGCCGCTCCTGTCTCCTTTGGTGTGTCCCTTTCTGTCAACTTATTTGCTGCTGCCAGCCTGACAGCATTTCCAAGGTTCCACAGTTTCGTGAGTTATACTTTAATCTATTTACCTTGACATGGCTCCTACTGAAAAGGATAAGGATGAAAAACTTACTTCTAAACGAGCATCCTATAAAGGACAAATTACCCGATTCAGAATATACATCAAAGAACTAGATTTCTCAGAAGCTCAATTAGACTTGTTAAAACATCGTGTAAGGGATTTTGAACGTTCATATGAAAATTATTGCAACATCCAAACTGAAATAGAAACTTGTATGCTCAATCAAACCGAAGATCGAGTCGAAGTAGAAAACCAATATTACGAAGGCATAGGTTCTGCTTTCAAAATAATACGCCAACTCGAAGAGGAGCAGAAAAAGGACGCTTGTGTTCTTGGTTCTCTTCACGAACCAGAAACTTCTTTTCGCGATGGTACTCACAAGCCCAAACCAATTCTACCTAAAATTGATTTACCCCTCTGGAGATGAATCTACTTGGGATTCTTTCTATGAATTATTTTGCTCACTTGTTCATGACAATGAAGACATTCAAGTCATCTACAAGTTTCATTACTTGAGATCTATCCTTCTAGGTCAAGCGCTTCAGTTAGTTGAAGCACTCCCTTAAGTGCCGAAAATTACCCCATTGCCTTGAACTTATTAAAAGAAAGATACGGAAATTTACGGTTACGTATTCAACGCCATATGAAGGCTCTATTTAACCTACCTGCGTCACAGCACAATGACGTCACTAGTTTGCGTACTCTCATTGATACTACTCAGCTTCATGTTAAAGCTCTGTCCCAATTAGATCAACCTACTGAACACTGGGATACTTTCCTAATACATTTAGTGGTTTCTAAAGTTGATGTTGCTACCCTCAAAGCTTGGGAAATTGAACTTTCTAGAGAAGACGATTACTCTTAAGAGCATTTAGTCACTTTCATAAATGCTAGATGCCAACTCTTAACCGCTTTAGCTAATCAAAGTGAACCCTCATCTCCGAGTTCTAAATTTGAATTAATGTCTATCAAACCTAAAAGCGAACGCTTAGCGTCTAGTATCCAAAAACCTGGGTCCAGCTCATCTAAATTTAAGCCAAACACCACTGGTTACCCAACTAGGTCTAGTGAACGCCGTATTGCTAGCTCTCTCGTTTTAAACACTCAAAGCGAACCTCGCAAGAGTTTAAATGAACCATTAAAGTGTATACTTTGTAAAGATTCCCATGCCTTATATCTATGCAAATCCTTTAAAGAACTGTCAGTCGACGACAGAAGAAAATTAGTTTCCCAAAACAAACGTTGCTTCAGCTGCCTAGTGCCCATGCATTCTGCTTCTAATTGCAAGTCCACAAGACTTTGCTTCCATTGTGAAAAGGCTCATCATACTTTGCTACATCATCATGATCAGGCAAGGTCATCGACAGCATCTACTTCTCAGAAAAGTGATAATGCTAACAGTTACAATGCTTCATCGTACATTCAAAATGCCAAGTCCATTCGTAGTGCCCAAGTATTATTGCCTACTGTCCAAATCGAAGTTCAGGATAACTTTGGCAACTGGGTTCGTGCACGCGGTCTTCTCGATTCAGCGGCAACTCATGATTTTGTGTCTAATTCTTTGATCAGAAAACTAGGCCTACCTGTAAACCCTACTTCTATTAACGTGTCGGGCATCAACAGCTCAAAATCGCAAGCTTTACAGTTCTCAAAGCTAACCATAAGAGACATTTGTCACAGAAACAACTTTCTTAAACTGAATTGTCTCATTCTCAATAGCATTGGAGAAGACACTCCAAGTCACTCTGTGGATATTTCAGGTTTAGACATTCCCTCGCATTTAAGGCCAGCCGATCCTTTGTTTAACATACAAAACCCCATTGACATAATCTTCAGTGCCAATGTTTTCTGGAATTGCCTTCGTAAACAGGTTCGCAAGTTATCCTCAAACGTGGTCGCCAGAGACACTAATTTTGGATGGATCGTCACCGGTCAACTTCTCCATTATTCTCCCCAACCCGCATTGCAATGTTACTTCGTCAATACTGACCTGGAACAGTTCTGGTGGCTCGAAAGCGTTGATTCTCCTAACGTGACCTCTTCAGAAAACGAACTCCGTGAGCAACTATTTTTGAACACCACCACTCGTTCTTCTGATGGCCGGTTCATTGTTCAAATGCCAAGATTACATAATCCCCCTAAACTTATTACCTCTCAACCCAAAGCTAGAAAAGCTCTCTTTGCGATCGAGAGCAAATTCAAGAAAGAACCTCTCGTTAAACAGCAGTACACCGATTTCATGGATGAGTATGAAAGCTTAGATCATATGGAAGTTGTTAACAAATCTGATGATGAATTGCACCCCCCAATTGAAACGGTTTTCTTAAATCATCATCCCGTGTGGAAAAATCCTCTTGTAAAGGATAAAATCCGAGGTGTTTTCAATGGTTCATCACCTGACGTTAATGGCAACAGCCTTAACGACACTCTTTACTCTGGTCCTGCTATTCAGTCAGATCTATCTGCTATACTCTTAAACTTTCGATTATTTCCCATAGCTGTTATAGCGGTTATAAAACAGATGTACCGCCAAGTTTTAATTCAGCCTGAACAACGAGATCTCCAAAGAATCTTGTGGGGCGACGAAATCAGTAAGCCCATTAAGGTATTTCGTTTAAAAACAGTTACTTATGGCTTAAAACCTTCCGCTTTCCTTGCTATCCGATCCCTACACTTGTTAGCCTCTCAAGATGGTCATTTATTTGATTCTAAAGCTTCTGAAGCGCTAACCACGTCATTCTATGTTGACGATTCTTTGCAGTCCTTCCCCACTCTGGAGGAAGCTTCTTTCGTGTCTTTAGAACTTCAGGCATTGCTAAGGAATGGAGGTTTCCCACTTCATAAGTGGAATTCCAACTCCCCTGAGTTTCTCGCCCAGTTTCCTGTTGAAGACGTAGATCCCTCCTCTGTCGAAATTTGTGGAAACTCCGAATCCATAAAAACTCTTGGAGTTCATTGGTGCACTAGCACTGACACTCTCATCTATAAAGTATCGCTCGCCGAAGAGCTCCCTAACACAAAAAGACAGATTCTCTCTGAAATTGCAAAAATTTTTGATCCGCTTCAATTCCTTGCCCCAGTTATCGTTATAGCCAAACTTTTCATGCAAGAGCTGTGGTCGCTCAAATGTGATTGGGATGACAGTTCCCCTTTCTTTTCTTAACAGATGGCTTTCTTTTCGCAGCAATTTGCTTAATCTTGCCCTTATTGAAATTCCTAGGAATTTAATTAACGCTCATTCTAATGCATCTTTTTTCTTCATGTGTTCGCGGACAGTTCCGAAAAAGCTTATGGTTGCTGCGCATATTTAGTTTATCGCGGTCCATTAAATGGATCTTCAGTTTCCAGCCTTGTTTGTGCCAAATCGAAGGTAGCTCCTCTTAAAACTATCACTTTGCCTAGGCTTGAATTGTGTGCTGCACTCATGGCTGCAGAACTTGTTAAAAAATTACGGGAAGTATTAAAAGTCGAATTCTCGCAAATCTATCTCTGGAGCGATTCCATGATCACCCTTTCTTGGATCGCCAAGAACCCCGCTCACTGGCTAACTTTTGTTGCAAACAGGGTTTCCAAAATTCAAACTCTTTCTTCGGGATGTCAATGGAGGCATGTGCCCAGTGCTGATAACCCAGCCGACATTATCTCTCGTGGATGTTTACCCTCTCAATTGGCAGCTTCCCAGTTGTACTGGCATGGGCCCTCGCGGTTAATCGAAGACTCTTCTTCTTGGCCTTCCAAACCTCCAGCTACAAACTCCAACTTGCCTGACGCTAAAGTATCTTTATCTACTGCTTCGTGTCTTGTTTACAACGTTTCTCATCCCTTGTTGTCCCGCTATTCTTCCTTTCATAAACTAATTCGAATTGTCGCCTATCTTCTTAGATGGAGATATCTTGTGGTTGACCAACCTCTTCTCCCCAAACCACACCTTACCAATCATGAATTGAATCTCGCTACCATTAAGGTTTTACAACTGACACAGCAAGAAGCCTTTTCTTCTGAATTGTCTTTACTTTCTTCTAAAAGGGATCTTCCCAAATCCAGTCGTCTTCGTGCCTTGGCCCCTTTCCTTGATGACAATGGGTTACTTAGGGTAGGTGGTAGGCTCTCTCAATCTTTGCTCTCTGAAGACAAAAAGCATCCCGTTATTTTGCCTTCTAAACATCACGTAACTTCCTTAATTATACGTGACTTTCATTATCGTAATCTGCATGTTGGTACCCGCACTCTGCTTTGCCTCTTAAGGGAAAAGTACTGGATTATAAATGGAATTCATGAAGTTTCCTCTGTAATTCACAAGTGCATTCCTTGCTTCAAAGCGAAACCTAAAATCAATACTCAATTAATGAGCGATCTGCCTTCTTTTCGCTCTTCTCCTATACGCCCATTTGCTCTAACTGGTGTGGACTACAGTATATGGGTCCGTTCCAATATCAACGAAATTCCCCTGAAGCTAAACGCAAATTGTTTGGTAAGCTCTATGTTTCTCTCTTTGTTTGCATGGTTACTGGCGCAATCGATTTGGAACTAGTAACGAATGCTTCTACTTCTTACTTTTTATCAGCTGTCTCTCGCTTCGCTGCTAGGCGTGGTGTTCCTTCGGAGATGTTCTCTGATAACGCTTCCACCTTTCAGGGCGCAGCGTCCTTGTGGAAGAAAGCTCTCACATCTTCTCCTGCCATGGAACAGATCTCTAATTTTTCCTATTCAAAGGGTTTCAAATGGCGTTTTATACCTCCCTACGCTCCTCATCACGGTGGTAGGTGAGAATCCTGCGTAAAGCTCACTAAACGTCATTTAAGAAAGGTTTTAGGTAATCGCATTCTGACTTATGAAGAATTTAATTCACTGTCCGTTCTGATTGAAGGTGTTGTTAATTCTCGCCCTTTAACTCCGCTTTCCAATGACCCTGATGACCTGCTTCCACTCACACCTGGTCACTTCCTTATAGGCACTTCTCTTTCTGCCCCTCCTCCCCTTTCCAGCTCTTACAGGGATTCTAATCTACCTATTGTTTGGCGTAAACTTGAAGCCCTTCGCAATTCTTTCTGGAAGAGGTGGAACTTGGAATATTTAACTTCCTTGCAACGGAGACAGAAATGGTTTCTTTCCAGTCCCGACATTAAAGTGGGGGACCTGGTCCTGGTTAGGGATATTTCTCCTCCCCTGGTCTGGATTTCTGGTAGAGTGAGCGAGTGTTATCCTGGAAGGGATGGGAGAGTCAGGGTGGCCAGAATCTTGACCACTAACGGTCAGATCACAAGACCACTGTCTTTAATTGCTCCATTACCTTTAAATGTTTAATTGTTTTTCCTGCTCTCTGTTGGTGTTTCCCCTACCAGCTTGGTGTATTCTTGGAATACACGGTAGATACAGTATATTTTTTAATACTCTTTGCTTGTTCTTTCCTTCCTTTTTCTCAAACACCAACAGTGATCTTCTAGTGTCTCTTTGGTGGTCATGTCTCTTATGTTACTTGTGAGTCTGTTCTAGATATATATCTTCCATGGCTCACCTAGCGTCATCTAGCAGCGAATCTCTGCAGTTCCTCAATTCTTCCCGGTGCAAGAGGACTTCCTTATCCATTTGGCCACCAGATCTCGTTGCCATCGCCAGCTATCATCTCCGTGATCAAGAGAACTTCGTCTACTTTTTCACCCACCATGCTGCGCTAGTATCGTCTGCTATCAACTCTTTGAAGACAATTCATCAAGAAAAACATTTATTTTTTCAAGGTTGTCTATTCTGATATGTATTCCTTTTGTCTCCTACCCCCACTCTTTTCCCTTTCCTGGTCCCTCTGCGCTTCGCTGAGTGGGCCTCACTTGTACGTCGGCACTCGACTTAGTCAGTCAAGGCTCAACTAGAGCCAGCCTCCTGAACTAAAGAGGCATTCTTTAGATTCCACGCCATGTTGGAACTTTAATCGTCAAAGGGAACTTCATCATCGCCATGAAGGAAAGATAAGTACAGACTTCAAGTTTTAACCTCATCTTCATCGGTTTTAATATCTACATGCTTTTAATAATCATTTATAGGCAGTGTGAGATTACTTATTTGTGGCAATAATCATCCTTCGCGGGATTTTCCATATTGAGCTTTGTCTGTCTAAGCCAATCTTTGTAAAAGCTGCATTTCTGATGATTATTAAATGAGAGATCTTCTCAAAACGTGGGATATTATCGAATACCCACTGTCTATAAAATATTAAGCTCGTTCCATCGCTGGAATAACTTTGGCCCTATTTTTCTATTAGGTTCGTTCTGGAACCTTCCAGAATCTGCACTCTATCTACAAGTCGTGCCGTCATGTATTTTCCACTCACTTGTGGGAATACTATTTAAAAATGAGGAATCTTCCTTATAAATTACTGCTCAATAGCTAATGTTCCTTCCTCCGTTGGAATGTTCTCAGGCGTATTTATTGATAATCTACAACCTTCTCAAGCAATAGACTCTCGCCTTCCAGTGTAACTAGTCATTTTCCATAATTGCAATAACTTTCTTTGCCATAAACCTTTGCGCTACTACAGTGAACTTTTCATCCATTTCAACTGGCTATAGTGAAAAACAGTGTTCTTTCAGTATTTCTTCCGCGTCGCGCTCGTCCGATTATTATAAATACGGCCATGAATATTTACCTTCCATCCCAGTTGATCTTGCCTAAACCTCTTACTAACAAACCATAATAAAATTGTTACTTTAGGTCTTTTTCAATGAGGTGTCACTCTAAAGACGTGCCCTCCGACTTTTGCTTACATGTAATTAATTAACTTCTACATAACTACGTGTCTTGTACACGTTTCTAATTATCTTGTTTCTCCCTTCTAATTAGGGAATACAATTCTTTCAACTCATGAGTGAGTTATTTCTAGGTTTCACGAAAGGGAATCTTGCCCCATTTGGCTCGTGATTCCTACTTAAACATAGGAGGTCTAGAACCTTCCTTTTGACTTTCTCTTCAGGTTTCACATTAAGTGACCTGCCCAATTTGTATAACCAAAAAAAAAGGGTAATTCCGCTTAAATATAAGAAGTTAGGAACTTCTATTTTATTCTTCCTGTTTTTGTTATTGTTATTTTCGAAGTTGTTACTCTCTCTAGAATATTTTCTCAGAAATTTCTTAAAGTACACACCTTGTACTCGATTTATTGTCAAACTTTAATCACTTTAATTGTCTTTAAATTTTGTATTTTATCTTCGCTATTTCAAATTCTTGCGAGGGTTTTATAAAGGTTTGAAACCTAATGAATTGTTAATTGCCTGGCGCAAACTTTAAATGTTTTCTGATGTCTGCGACCCCAAATTGTTAGTTAAATTGAAAATATATCTATGTTAAATTCATCAAATTCTTTTGAATTGTTAAATAAATTAAGAGTTCCTTTTCGCTTTTTCATTTTTCTAGTATAACAGTTAGGCAAGATCCTGTCTTCCTTGACTTTTCCCACTTAATGCAAATAAATCTTGTGATAGGGTTTTCACTACTTGTTGCATTTGAGCAAGAACTCTTAGTTGCCAACTCGGTAAAGCCTCTCTTAGCTTTAATAGCTAATTCTAACCGGCCAGTAAGGCAAGCATAGCTCACTACGCCAGCTTCCTGCTTGTGGAGATCCTCTCCAAAAAAACTTATGGTTGGTTTTCCAGAAGATAAGTGTTTCTCTTTGCCTAAACTTTTAGTCGGCTCCTTGCTGGCTAAAAGCTTATCCATTTCCAAATGCAACTATCGGTTCACTTACCATAATTATTCCCAAAGGTATAATTATTTTATCACTATCCTTCTTGGAAGCACTTGGTCGCTTTTCAGGAACTCTACAACTTCGAAAACTGGAAATATAAAAAACCGATTCAAATTATTGGCATTCTTCGAATCACTTGTTCAAAAACTAATTCCTTTGAACAGACATACAATAAGTCTGTTACTATTTGTCTTGCCAGACCATCACCCTTCCCCATAGTAGGCATATGCATGCTTGAGAGGGAATACGCTAAAGCCATTCCCTTGCAAACCGCCCAAGTCCTAGCTGCGTTTCCCGTTAGCTTCGACCAGGTCCTTACCCACTTTAGGTATCAGAGAGCGGATTTGCAGTGGCAACCGCCTTTGAGTGCATTTAAAGTTAAATTTATAACTTTTGTGGGACTCTCCTCCTATTTTCCATCCTTTTTCTCCAGTCCGAAACCCACCTCCTTTTCTTTATCATCTTCCCTTGGTGGTTAGGTTATTCCTCAGCCAATAATCTACCCACATGCTACCGATTCTTGGACTGACAATTTACCTATCGTTCTCCAGGGCATCCGCACTGCGGTTAAGGAGGATAATGGTGCAACAGCTGCTGAGTTAGTTTATGGTCAAACATTGCATCTTCCAGGCGAGTTCTTCACGAACACCAGCAGTGATATCATCGATGCGTCCAACTTTGTCAGAGACATGCGTACGAGATTCAGGCAGCTGCGTCCAGTCGCTCCAAAGATACACGGTGCTCAACAGGCTTTCATCTTTCGTGAACTAAAAAACTGTGCACAAGTGTTCATACGGCACGACGCAGTGCGCAGGCCATTACAGCCCCCGTACGATGGCCCCTTTAAAGTGTTGCTTCGTGCCACCATGACCTACGATATTGATAAAAATGGGAAACGATTAACAGTGTCAATTGATCGACTGAAGCCTGCCTTCATCGCAACGCCAGATGACGCCATTCCACCTAGGTCTTCGACGACTCCAGTTATTCAACAACAGGACTCAGCCTAACCTATAACACAGGCGACTACCTCACCTTCCCCCGTTATTAACCGTTCCGGACGACGGGTTCGATTTACTGAGAAATATAGTCGAACTCTGAGGGGGGAGTATTGATGTGCCGCTTCCTGGTGGTGCTGACTGGTACTAGAGATGACTTACCAGAGAGCGATGTGCTCTATCTGTGGATATATATAATTCTTATACATGTTCTACTGCGTAGTTACTCATTCTGTGTCTTTGTATTATTGCTGTTCTTTGGAGGATGTTAATAAATAGATCGGCTACGAGTGAATAAGTGAAGTGCGCTTCGTGCAAAGTGTTATACACACGCAGAGTAGTCACGAGAAGGAGCTCGAACTTTGTTATATCAGCGATGCTCATCAGACAGAATACTTTTTCTTCACTTTACTATTGCTAAAACTGGAACTTATAATATTTACAGTGGAACCTTATACATTATACGTCGCAGTGGAGAAACAATTTGACACAGGGATTGTTCTATATAATTAGCAACATGTTATTCAGACAGGAGTCGGGAGGAATGAACACGCAGTTTTATGACATACGTCTGTAGCATGCAACAATAATACTAGGAAGTGAAGCTTCGACCTTTTCGCGTTCCTCTATAGACGGCAGCACATGTGTTCGACTAGGGCGATATGAGTGAGTAGTGAACGAATGTATTTTGACTGGACAGTTGAACATACCATTGCTGCCAACAAATGTAGATTGACACTAATGGTCCAGTATTGTAAAAAACGGCAAAAATGTGATGATTTTGGGTTTATATAACAATGAGAATACATGTATTAGTATATGTAAGCTTATAAATCAAAGACGAAATGTTGTTAAACGTGTACAGCTCTTCCTAGTGCATCGTCAATTAATTGCCAGTTACTTACTGTCCCACGACATAGTTGGCTATCATTTATGATTTGACCGCGCTTTTCGTGAAGTTGTTTGATTATCCATTGTGGTTTCTGGTATCTTTTAAAATTTCGTTTTCGCAGAGAAATGGCTGAGAAACGGAATTGTAAAAAGCGAGGTGGCTATTATTGCGCTGCTCTCTGGTGCAGCAATAATATGAGCTGCAAGAAGGGTATATCCATGCATAAGTATCCTGCCGACCCTGCCAGGTAAGTCATGAATTGAATATTTTCGGCGATGCATTCTTTCATTTCATTTCGGTATACGGGGGATAAAAAGGTCACATGAGCTATTTTATCTATAATGTAGTACACTACCCGTGTGATTGTATCTATTACAACATTATAATAATATAAGGAAGGTACACGTGTGCTTGTCATAAGACATGCTGACCCTAGTGTCCCAAGTCCCTGTAGCGAATTAATAGATTTTAAAGAAGGTCCGATTCATGTCCAAGGAAATTCAGATTACAATATTTTCAGAAAAAAAAGTACTCCCACTGGTTTTCATTAGAACTAGTCAAGTAGATCGCTATAACCTACTAAAATTGAAGGTCATTAGAAGAAATATTTATTCTCTTAAAAGGAGATTTGCATATTAAAAGATGGCAGAACATAATGTAATGCACTGGGATTTGGTTATGAGTATAATGTTAGCCAGATAAATGTGTGGTTACTGTACTGCAACACACAGTAAAACTGTAAGTCCTACATAATGTTCACGTTACAGTAATAATGTAGGAGAACTCATGAAATGCATCAGAGTATGTATGTATGTACCATATATTTGCTAATATTCAAGCTGAGTTTTCAATAGTTTATTGTGGATATGTGATTTTAACAATTAAAATGTTGTAGTTTCTGCACATATCTTTAATGGAGCAATTTTTCTTTCCAGATGCAAGGAGTGGTTGTTATTTAGTGCAAGGGATGACCTGTTAGGGAAATCTGTAGGTGACATGATCCATCATTGACTATGCAGTGATCATTTCGCCGAAAGATTTATCATAAGGCATTTCACTAGAAATTCCCTGGCTTTCGATGCAGTTCCTACTATTCTTGTACCTGATGGTAGGTTGAAATGTGTCCTGACATAGAATTATATACTATGTATTGAAAAGCTCTACAATTCTGTGCAATAATAATGTGTGGTCATTTATAGGTGCTGGTTCATCAGTAGTTGACAACCTATGTGGGGATGCATTAAATCGCGAGAACTGTTCCTTGGCACCATGTAAGTAACTTGATGGAGGATTTTATCAGTGTATTAACTTCAGATTAATTTTAACATTTCAATGCAATTAAGAAATACGGTATTAACTATGTGTTTCAGTGACCTCTGAGGCTTCTATTAGTATGGGACCTGCGGGTAGTGAGGGAATGACTCCTCCTTCAGAACCATCGAGAGTCACTACTATTGACAAGCATAGTGGGTCTGCATTGCATACTTCCTCTGATGCCATAGTGGAATTGTGTCCAAGTGAGTATATTTTGTTACGAAACTGCCTCTTCTATGCATGTTTGCAAAAGTGTGTTTAAAAAGATCTATAACGTAGGTCATAACTTTTCTAAAGTAGAAAATCTGACCAAAATACCTGTAGTAATGGTAAGGAAAATATCTGAAGAAAATGTAGTAATAGATGTTTCGGAACTCTTGCATTGTCCGGTATCCACCCCCATGAATATCTGCAAAATTTACTATAGCATTGGCTAATGTTACTAACATACAGAAGTTTAATATTTTATCGCTAAGGGTGTTATTGCATTTTTTAGTAGTGCCAACATTATTGGTTCCAGACAAATGGTTTTCGTCTAGACCAATAATGGTTAGTTAGCGCGGCCCGCGTGAGCTAATATGAACCCCCCTGGTTTTTTTTCACGCACAGTGGGGATAGTCATGTAACAATAATCTTTATCCAGGCCAATGGTTTTGCCTAGTAGTTCAATCAGTAATTTTCACCAATAATTTCGTCCAGTCAGTCGCCAAACCTCACAACAGGGGATTGCGGTGAAGTAAAGTTGCAATCCAACGAGGCAACGTGTTTTTTGGTTAGTTTATTACTTGAAAGTTAATGTTCACAAATTCCTTATTTTGAAAGTGTTTTCGTGGTGTTTATTAATAGCAGTTGGCTTCAATACCGTGACACAGTACTACCCTACCAGTGAATTGTTACCGGTGGCAGAAATCTGAACTAATGCGCTCCACCCGGCCACACGCCTGCGATAGACGTGCAGATGTCGCCAGCGAAACAACATCGTGTGTCACTTGTGTGCATGATTCATGCTGGCTCTTGCACTGTGCGGTGTGTTCTCATTGTATGCCTGTACATGCTTTTCCCTCTTGCCCCGGAACCGCTCGCTGCAGCCCTAACGAGGCGAGATTACATAATGTATACACTACAGCTGCGCTCCACAGCCAGCGGTACCAATTCCGTGGTAGGGTAGTAAGTACAAACTATTTTCAGAGCGCTAATAACAAAAATAACGGACACCGGAGAATGCACAAGAGCCGATGTTTACTCCTCTGCTGTCTGTGACCCACCCAGTGATCCCAAATAAGATCACGACTTATATAGCCAAATTACAGCTGTGGCCGCCATCAATCATCAAAACAGTACTGCCAACCGTGCCTTTACGGTACTATATAAAACAAAGGAGCGCTCAGTTCATTCTCTAGTGCGCTTCATTTGCGTGCAGCACTCGGTTCATTTGATTGCCGAATTGAATCATTTATTCACTATGGATTGTCGAAGTTGCCTTTTAACAATTGGTAACTTAACTTCAGAAATTGCTGAAGCTATTGAAACAGTACATTTTAGTACCAAAACCACTGCCATGCGCGAAATGCCATCGTCAAGTGGAAGTTAGATGGATGACACATAAACTATTACCTGCAACAAGAGGGTACCCGGACGTCAAAGCCGCACCTACACCCGACCATTCTAACCTTATTTGTCCGATCCAATGGTTTTTGACAATGGTTACAGCCCATGTCCAGATCAATGGTTTTTGATTGCGGAAAAGAGAAGTTGGCACCATTGCCTCATACAAGCATTATTTACAAATACAACTAATACTCGATAGCCCAATTATTTCTTTTTTCACATAATTACAACATTAGCCTACGTGTCATCTGGTGTACGGTATTTTGTATCGGACATGTTGGCGGCAACTACTGACATCAATGTGTGAGCCTCATGAACACTCGCTGCAGCAGTTTCACATACTATAAAGGTGCAGTTGCACCTTATATTAAGGGAGGTGGCGTGCAGTTCGCTACTCCAGTGGGGGTCCGGGCGGGGACACCAAGAGCCCGCCGATGAGCCAGCTTGGTGTCCTAGGCAAAACCCCACACAAGACACGGCACAAACCTAGAAGAATTGCTGAGTTTTAATGGCTCTGGTTGTTAATAGAACACGTATTTACTCGTTTTAGCACATATATCGGATGCAGTCGGTGCAAAAGTGATCAAGGTTGTAAGTTAAAATTAATAATATCCCCCCGAAAGATAAAATACCGTATGAAAATTATATATTGTCGAAATGGAAGCGAAAAGAAAAAAGTGATACGTCATGCATAATTAATGGTTATTTTTCAGTAGTATCTCTTAAGTAATATGAATGTTTTGTGTTATTCCTTTTGATTGTTGCTACATAGCATTTAAGACGTGAATGCATTTAAATGTCGTGTTCTTCAAGCTTAATCATCCTTGTGAAACTATATTAGTAATAGGCTGCAAGGATTTTTTTCTCTTGTTTACAATTTTCCATGTTTCATGTATTGTACAGATGTGGTTTGTCCATTTGCAGGTGTACTTGACATTGTTGCAACTAGTTGCATGGAGTCAGCAATTCAGGATGACTTCTGTGTTTCAATACCAAGTAAGCATTTTGTAACTTAGACAGTATTGGTATTGTATTTAAAAACATGCATATTAGTTTTGTGTAGGCCTAAATAAACCTTTATTGCAGGCTAATGTTATTTATGTTATTACTTTTCTTCTCAGCTGCCACTGATATGGTAATTGGTTCAGCTCCCATGGCATATCACGAAGAAGTAGTTGGATCGATACCAGACGTGACTTCTACTTCCCCTTCATATCATGCTATGTGCTTGGGTGAGTAACAGTATAAAAAATAACCCTTTTGGCTTGTCTCTTTCTATGTATGAATGCTCGTATGGGGATGGTGTTTATTGTTTCAAGGGGTGGAACAACCTTACCTTCCTGTAAAATATGTTATAGTACAATGTATTGAAAATTTGTGGCAAATACTGATATGCAGGTTACAGGCCCACAGGAAATCAATTAATTCTGAATGAAAGTAGAACGTGGCTTATACACTTGCATCAGACATGAATGTGCCTTTTACATACCTTGTGTCCTTGTTTCATCTTCTGGACGATATTACGTATTGAAATGAGGAACCCTGGTCATTGCTGCACCTCATATACACTCACCGGCATAAAAAGCGAAACACTTCAAATTTCAGACAAAACTCAATGTTGGACCGCTTCAAACCTTGTATTAATCAAATATTATGACATTAAAACAACATGGCAATGGTTCATAAGTTAATTACCCTAAATAGCACAATAATTGATACAAATTAATTATCATAATAATCACAACAGTGCACAAACACGAATTTGGAAATGTCGAAACCTGGGATCCATCGTACTGTCCTCCGACACGTTACACTGTATGATTACGAATGATTACTTTACGACTCAGTCCGTTTGTCCACTTGTTTGCACAACATTTTCATTGGCTCAATAACGGGTATTACCACCTCTAGCCACAGTTACAACTGTGATTCGATCAGGTATGCTTAGGATGCAATCTCGAATGTTCTCTTGTGGTATGAGCTGCAATTCTTCCTAGAGCGAAGCTCGGAGTCAGGAGAATGACTCCTAGCACGTCTCCCAAGCATATCCCAGACATGCTCTAACGGGTTTAGGTCGGGACTACAAGTAGGCCACACCATGCGCTCAATTCCGACTTCATTCAGATACTCAAGTACACAGACGGCAGCGTGTGGGCGAGCGTTGTCAAGCATCAGGATAAAGTTCGCTCCAATGACAGGTGAAAACGACACGACGTGATGTACTTAAATCTCCTTGATTTTCCGGTGGGCTGTCAACGCTGTCAGGCTCTCATTGTCAACGAACACAAGTTTCGTGCGCGTATCCGTGGTAATCCCTGCCGAGACCATCACAGAGCCTCCATTGAACGGTGTCCTTGCAGAGAAGGTACAGGGTGAATAACTTCCCCGGGCCTTCTCCATACTCTCTCCTTCCCATCCGGTGCCCTCAAACAGAATCGACATTCATCCGTAAACAGCACTGAGCTCCTCTGCTCCACAGTCCAGTTTCGATGGACTTTGGCGAATTGCATCCGAGCGGCGTGGTGCTCATGTCTAAGGAGAGGTCCTGTGGTGGGCCTCTTGGACTGTAAATCCACTTCTTATAACCTCCTCCTTACTGTCCTTTCACTCATGTTCGTGCCTCGCACTTGCTGCAAACGATTTCAGGATTTGACAATGGCGGCCACAGCTGTAATTTTGGCTATATAAGTCGTGATCCTATTTGGGATGGCTGGGTGGGTCACAGATGGCAGTGGAGGAAACATCTATTAAAACATCATTCCCTGATATATTTCTCGTCGTTTGAAAAGCTTTTTTGGCTAATTCATGTATTATATAGAATGTTATCGCTCGTTCTACGTTCATTCAGTGCTACCGGCAATCATTCATTGTTTACTTATCCAAAACGTTAGTGAATATTGACAGGAAGTACTTCTGAGGTGGCAGTAGTATACTCTGTCACTGTATCTGGAAGGACAAGGATGTGTTTTAAGTTGCACAATAGTAAACTTAGAAATGAACTTGTTATTTCTTCTCTGCCTTGAATGAGTAAATTATAGAAGGGCAGGTGGGTGGCATAGGATAGTGGAAGCTCTTGGTAATGTGTATAAGAAACTGTAGTTTAGGTATTTCATTATTGTGATGAAATAATTTACGTGGAGTTAAGTTTCTTCAAACTGGCACCTATATTTTTAATTAATACTGTATTATTAATCATAACACATGCCAGCATATGCCATGCTGTAATAAGTTATTATATTTATGATGAAAATATTTCTCTTTATTTTAGGCAATGATGAGCCCATGGCCACATGTCAAACCCCAAAGATGGCCAAGAGGAAACTTACCTATTTGGAGGAGCCAAATTCGACTCCAAAGAGAAGAAAGGGCCTTGCGTCACCTGCTGGGAACGTGAATGTCACCCCAGAGGCATCGGTGATGTGTCGGGACTCGAAGTCTTCGGGCAGAAGCAACCCAACCCCTCGTACTGCCAGGAAGCTACTGCGTTATCGCAAAAGTATCAGGATGCTTCGTGCACGCCTTTTCAGGGCACGTAAACAGGAAGCTGCAAAATCTCGACCTTCCAAATTGAAGAAAATTATTGAGGCTTCTAGAACTTATTTACCGGAGTCTTGCCATAGGTTGTTTGTGTCACAGCTTAAGCTTAGTCAGGTAAATAAGTATGGAAGGAGGTGGCCGCCTCACATTAAGGACTTTGCGTTGTCTTTGTACTACCACAGTCCGAGAACATACAGATTTCTCCAGAAAACACTGTGCCTACCTTCGGTGAGGACATTGTTTTCTTGGCAGAAGAAGGTTGCAGTGAAGCCTAGCATTTACAATAATGTCTTGGCGTCACTGAGGGAGTTCTCCCGCAACCTGACAGATGCTGACCGTGTGGTGACATTGGTTATAGATGAGGTTGCAGTGAAGGAGAATCTATCCTATGACACCAGCACGGATTCAGTCCTAGGGTTTTGTAATGATGGGCATGTTCAAACCCCAGATGTGGGACGTTTATGCCTTGTAGCTATGGTTAAAGGCATCAACAGAAAGTGGAAACAAATATTGGGTTACTGGGTCACACATGAAGGCACTAACGTACTTACAATTAAGGGAATTGTTTTAGATTGCATCCAGAGCTTG
Organism: Meconema thalassinum; assembly: GCA_946902985.2. Lineage (NCBI taxonomy): Eukaryota > Metazoa > Arthropoda > Insecta > Orthoptera > Tettigoniidae > Meconema > Meconema thalassinum. The sequence continues at coordinate 350,679,009 of OX336390.1, forward strand.
ATTGACGTAGGATTCTTTGTGAAAGTTCTCATCTGTGATCAAGGTCCTCACAATCAATTTCTGGCTCGTAGTTTAGGAGTTTCTGTTTCAGAACCTTTTTTGTTGTGAATGGCCACAAAATTCACTTCATGTATGACCCACCTCATTTGCTAAAATCGATGAGGAACAACCTAATGAAGTATGATTTTGATTTTGATGGCAAAATTGTGAAGTTGGCTGATTTTAAGGCTGCGGCCGAGTGTTCTGATCCACTTCGCTTGAAACTAATGCCTAAAATAACCAAATCCCACACCCACACTGGGGCCTTTCAAAAAATGAAAGTGAAATATGCAGCTCAGGTGTTCAGTTCTTCTGTAAGTGTTGGCATCTCTGTTTTGATTGCAATGGGTTTGCTGCATAGCAGTGCTGCTGCGACTGCAGAATTTATTGAATTCATGGATAAGTTGTTTGATTGTCTCAATAGTGTTCAGCTGAATGTCCATAAGTACAAACTAAGGTATGCCATCTCATCCAATTCCGAACACAATAAATTTCTTTTGGAAGTCCTAAAGAAATTTGAGAAAAGACGGTTTCTTGTTTGTCGAAGGCAACCTGTATGTTTGAATGGATGGATAATTAGTGTAAAGAGTGTGCTAGCACTTGCAGAGGAACTGAGGAATCACTTTGGCATCCCAAAACTTTGCACACTAGTTTTGAATCAGGATGCCCTTGAGAATGTGTTTTCAGTGATCCGACAGCAACATGGGTGCAGTGATAACCCTACAGTTGTGCAATTTGGACGTGGATTTAGGCACATACTGCTTTCTTCCCTTCCAAAATTGTCCGACAAATCTAATTGCGAGCTTGATTTAGAGGAAGTTCTATTGACTCTAAACAAGTTCCTGAGTGAGCAGCCACCACCCAGTGACAAAATAGATTTCATGACCATCAACATAGATGATGTAACTTCCTATGAAGTTGGAGATGTTGAGGCCAATGTTATTTATTATGTCACTGGGTACCTCTGTAAGAAATTCATTAACTCACACAAGTGTGAGTTATGTAAATCTCTTCTTGTTGACTTCTATGAGGAAGGTCGAGTTTTTCAGGAGTTTCATCAGACCTTCACCTACCTGAAGGCACATGAAGGTCTGGAGAATGAGTTTGGGGGTCTCACTCTTCCCCAGGAGGAAGTCTTCCAGTTTGTGAAAAAATGTGAAGAAATATTTCAATTTTGTTTTTTTTCAAAGGATGCATGAAACATGCATTGGACAGAAAATGAAGCTTCAAATAACAGGACATGACAGCTTCAAACCTGTAAAGCTTTGCAGCCAGGAGGCTTTTGATATGCTGTTGTCATATGTCATTAAAGTCAGGATTTTCTGGGCCATCCGTTTTTTTAATCAGAAAAGGATTGCAGAGAAAATGAGAGACACACCCTATGCCAGAAGGTCTCTCTTCAAGGCAGCACATTAGTGTGTTTTCTAAATACACTCCCTGGCCAAAAACATTATGCAAAAGATTAACTGATATCGAAACTCCAAACTAGAAACTTCTGACCAGTTGTCCTTTGGAGCTGTTTGTTATATTAAGGAAGGAATTGTGATAGTTGTGGGGATTTGTTAGGGATTGGACATGGAGGTCATCTCCTCCTATTAACACATAATTATTTTATGGAGTTACGAACTCTTAAAAAATGAGAATATAAGGAAAAGGAACGAGAGGCATGACAACCAAAGTGATGGATGCTTTACAGTATACCGCTGGGGTCAGCAGAGAACAAGAGTTGACCAAAGGAGAATTGCATCTTCTAGACGGTCTGAACTTCTGTGGTCAATGTTCAACATGAAATACCGAACTTAATTTTTGACCAATTGAAAACGAGTTGCACCGTTCTTGGCCAGGGAGTGTATTTAGATGTGGGATGTGAGTGATGATGGTAATTGTTGTTTTAAGGGGCATAACATCTAGGTCATCTGCTCTAATGAGGGTGATTGTTGTTTTAAGGGGCATAACATCTAGGTATCTTCTCCGATGAGGAGTGTGTCATCATGTTTATGTTTTAATTGTATCAGCCTTGCCCTTCTGATTACATGGTTAATGCTGTTCTTATCTGCAATGTGTGTTCATTTCTGATGAAATATTCATTTGGCAATATGTATGAAAGTACTTAATGATTTTAATTCTGTATTGATCGAATGGGTGTAGTCCATAATTGGTTCAAGTGACAATGTTGCTCAATATTGAGTTTGGTACATAAGAAGATCATATTATTTGAAACAGTTGGGTCTCACAATTTGTTAGAGGTATGTCTCGTCTTCCAAGTGTCAATACACACACTAGTATTGCCATCACAATAACACAGGTTATCACACAAATTACACACACCCGATTACACGGAGCTATATGACCTCAATGTCGCAATCCCTATAATAAGCAACAACCCGTCAAGTGACAGAATCAGAGATTCTAAACACATGGGCGAATACGGCGGCTGTCATATCCCCACTTTGCTTTATATCTGAAGTGAATAAGAAACATTTGCAAGAATGTGCTGGAGGGGACCAGGATTTTAAAGATCTCAATATACTGTACAAAATGTATACAGATATATGAAAAATAAGAATGTTGGATCAGCATTTCCCAATATTGAAATTGACATGCAAATTTCTCTGATATTGTTTGTGACAAATGCATCTTGAGAACACTAATTTTCCTCGTTAAATCTGATAAAAATGAATCAAGAAATTTAATGATACAACTGCATCATTTGATTAATATGGAATGTGAAATTTCAGTGGAGAAGGATTTTGAACATACAGTTCACAATTGCCAAATGGTGCAGTATTATTCCAGGTTTTCCATCTTCAATTAAGGGAGGGGGCCTTTTTTAATTTTGCCATGCAGCCTCTAGCACTCTTGATTTGTCACTGGACTTAACTCCACACAGCAGCTGCAACATGTACTGCTCAAATATGGTTTTATCACCAAAATGAACTGTTCCTTATACTGTTCAGGCTTTTACCAATTCTTTTGTAATTGAAATTGATTACCATGCCATTAAGTTGGAAAATGTAGCATGCAAATAGCATTGGATGGTGACAGGTGGTGATTGCTATCTTAAGGGATATGACATCTAGGTCATCTGCTAGAAAGATTTGGTGGAAAAAAGATAAAATTCAATATATTTCGGCTACTGGTCACACAATAGAGTTTTGTAGAAATTGCAGAACAGATCCCTAGTTGGCTCCAACACCAAGTACCTACAATTATTATTAGTACAAGCTAGGGTACATAGTTCAAATGTGATGCTGCCTCCAGGAATCAAATCCATAGCCTTTGGCTTTGGCTGCCAATGCTCTGCCATTGATCAGAATGTTATGGAATCTTTCAAGTCTACAAACCAACCATTTATCAAATGTCTTTTGCAATATGCTCTTCCTTGCTTACTCAGAAGTAGAAAAACCTGGCAGTAGCCATCCAACTTGGAACACTGATTCAAGATGATTCCATGAAAGAGCAAATTAACTAAAACCTACTGGTGCCAATATTTATAACTAATTCAATTCGCTTTGAACACCTGTTAATACTTAATATGCCAATATTTATTTTTCATTCATTCATCCATTCATTCAAATTATTAGGAAACTTGGAGGTGTACTGTATATCCATTTCCTGTACAGCTAAGAATGAATTAAATAAATGCTGACTATAGGTAAAGCCCTGCGCGGATGCGGATATGTTCGCTACGCGGATATAGTTTGCATTGCTGTGCGGATAGCGGATACGCTGTGGATAATGTTTCGAGTAAATTTGCGGATAGTCTGTAGAATACAAACTTACGTTATGCCAATCTACAGCTTCATGCTTAAAAGAGGAATACTCCTATAGCCTATTGCATACGAAATATTCAGGCACGTATTGCACTTATACACGAAAAGATCATTTCACTCATAATTATGCTTTCAACTACATTTTATTAATTACCGTATGTTTGTAGTAGATGGTCTTGACATCCCATCATCATGGCTTCTCACTGCTATTATTACTATACGTACGAGATATAATGCTGTCAATAAGCTTGTTAGTTGATCGTGGTGACATCATTAACATTCTTCATGTCAGCTAGTTCGCCATCTAAGCTATCCTGGAAGATCGGGATCCAGGTTTATCTGTAGATTTATTTCCAACATGCCACTGAAGTACGTTGGCTGTGATATTGCAACATCAACTATGACATCATCTATGCGAACATGGATGTGTCCAGAAGCAGCAGGATGATGACTGACTTGGAATTTCCTGCCAAATGTCAATCCCTTTCCCCAAGTGTAAAGAGAACTTCACTTATTAGTGAATGTTACCGCGACCGTGAGTATGAAAATCATCACCAACATGGATAAACTATACATTAAAATAAAACAAGGTGAATATTCAATAGCGCGTGAAACAAAGCTCAAGTCAAAGATATGGCAGACATTTGGTTACGATTTCAATGGAAACGAAAGGGTGAACGATATAGTGATGTTTTACCTGTAAAACAGTGTATTCATACTCAGGACACAAATTGGGCACATCCAACTTCCTGAGGCACAAGTGCGAAAGTAGCCAAAAAAGTATAGCCAATTTTTTGTCTAAAGCGGAGGTCAAGAAACCAGAAGTGTCATCCACGTTGAAGTCCCTTGGAATGCCAACTTGAAGTTCCTTGCAATGAAGGAAATTGTCAGGAACGACTTTCTCCTCAAATGTCTAAATGTGTTGGTTTAACACGTTATGCTTGATCTAATAAATCAAACATAATATTGAAATATCAGCGGATGCGAATAAAAGCCATGCGGGGCGGATACGGATGCGGATAACAGGTGTGCGGCTGCGGGGCGGATGCGGATACCAGGCAGGCGGATGCGGATAACAGTCGTGCGGATGCGGAAAACGTTTTGTTTATCCGCGCAGGGCTCTAACTATAGGAGCAGGTGGGGTGTGGGTGTACCAGCTTAAATCTCTTTCAAACATGTATCTTTATCTCAGATTCAGGTACCTTATTTCAATCCTATGTAGGAGTGTTACTGCTTTGTGAAAATTAGTTTCTTCAATTGTCTTGTGAAGGTTGTAAATTTTATGTACAGTGGTTGTCTAAATAACATGGTCTGAGTGTCCCTTATAACTGTAGGTTTTGATCTCGTTAAAACGTGCAGTTTCACATTATCTGTGTTTAAAACAGTCATAAACCATTAAGGAACCTTGCCATGGGGTGGTATCTTGGCCGATGTGTTGAAGATGTTGATAAGAGCAGCTGAGTAATTTGATTTATCGTTGAAGCAAGTTGCAGCTTGGATCACCAGTAACATATGTTGCAGGTAATAAAAGGGGGGGATAAGTTAAGTGCAAGTGGATGATTGTAAATCTATATAGCAGGTTGAGAAATGAAAGTATTTTGAGGTACAATTGTTTACTCAGGCTGTGCTGAATTTAAGAGAGTTCGTTTTTAATCGCTCCACCTCATGATTTGACATTTGTAATTCTTCAGGACTGATGAACCTGGATCCTACACTGGCACTTACCTATTATATGTTATTTCCATAATTTTCATTTGATATTCTGGGAGTCGTTACTAATTGAAATTACTGTCCATTATCACTCTTGCATAGGAAATATGTGCTAAATTATGTAAATATGTGACTTAAGTCGTTATTTGTTGTTCATTCATTCAACGACGGCAATTTACATTGTTTGTCATTTCTTGTCGTTGCTCAACTGCTACTGAAATAGGCGCATTAGGTGTCCCAACTGTACCGAGACACACACACAGGAGTATACATTGACGTGATTTCACCTCTGTTGACATCGGGCATAGATTTAGGTATTCGGAAGTCATTTTTAAAAGCCTTCGTCTGGAGCGTGGCGATCTATGGGAGTGAAACTTGGACTATTGGTACAGTAGAAAAGATGAGAATTGAAGCGTGTGAAAGGTGGTGCTACAGGAGAATGATGAAGATCAGATGGGTAGATAGGGTTACAAATGAAGAGGTATTAAGACGATTGGGAGAGGAGAGATGTTTGTGGCGACTGCTAATGAAGAGAAAAGATAGGTTGGTACGACACATACTATGAACCCCAGGAATAGCAACCTTAGTTACGGAAGGAAGGGTCGAGGATAAGAACTGTCGAGGTAGACCAAGGTTAGAATATTTTAAACAAATTGCCTCGGATGTAGGGTGTGCTAGCTATGTAGAGATGAAACAATAAGCTCAGGTTAGGGAAACATGGAGTGCTGCATCAAACCAGTCAAAAGACTGAAGACTCAAACAACATTTCACTGTTTCCAATGTATAGTATACAAAATACACGACACAGGTCATGCGTAGCGAGCTAAGCGAGATACAATTGGCTTCTGTCTGGACTGCTTGTAGTCTTCTACAAGCGAGTCTCGAGCGTTAGCCCCAGGTTAGGTTTTTGTATGTAAAGCCTTAACGTAGAAATACAACAAATCAAGCGGATCCATCACAGGATAAAACAAACACCACGCGGCCATGCTTACCGTATGCGCGAGGTTGGCAATATTTTATTTGTCCTTTAAACCATGTCTTCAATTGCCGACACAACACAACTGAAATTTCACTAATGTAGGAGAAAACCTCTAATACCGTACAACATAATTTGCACAATTATTATTCGTCATTTATAACCGCACCCGGCTTGCTGGAGCGAAGAAACGATGATGATATTTCAGCTAATTTAAGTAGTTTTGTACTAGGTTCATCACTCCCGAAGCGTTACCAAATATATATTACCAAGTCTCTTGTCTTGGCCCGTTGGATGCCTTTTCAGGTACACAAGGAGGAACAGGAAGATGAGATGTGTGGAGGGATACAGTATCTCCAATCTGACGATTGGCATAGTATGCACTTGCATAAATGACTCCTACAATATAGCCCTTTTCTCTGCACTGCATCTCATTCACTGCTCTGAGAGACAGGCCTACAAGAGGGACAACGACTATATTCATACTGAATTGTCTTATAAAATTTGTAAATTGTATGTATTCATATATCTTCTTTGATACGTACAATTAATGGTAATTCTGCACGCCGTGAGAACATGCCTTTTCGTGACTTTTAACGAGGTACCATTGAAAATAAAGGATGTATGATTTACATACCTTTCTTGGAGTTGTTGGGAGTCGTTTCACAATCTCAAATACAACTGCCGCACCTCAATAATGTTTTTTTTTTTTTACGAAAATAAAGAATGTTTCTCACGGTGTGCAGCGCTACTAATTCTGCACGCCGTGAGAACATGCCTTTTCGTAACTTTTAACGAGGCATATTATTGAAAATAAAGGATTTATGATTTACATACTGTGCCCAACTCTAGGAATGGGTATTCCAAGATTCAGACACCTAGATGTCAAGGGAAAGGCTACAGCCGCTTTTGAAAGTTGAGATATTTGAATATCGCGCTACATTGCTTCTCGAAGCAATTGGAAAGAATATACCGCTAACTGCATGTCAAGTGACGTAGCGAGTAATAGCAGAGGTCGAGGCTATTTATTGATTAAATAGTTAGCCATGGAGTAGAGACTTGAGACTTGGATCAGATTACTGGCACGGCCAAATGAAAGAGAATGCACTTAGTATCAAGTAAATCGGACCAGGGATACCAGAGATATGAGGATTTCTAGATTTCAGCGTGATGACGCACTAAATCAAACAATGGCCAAGCAGGGGTTGGCCTCATATTGAGTAGGAAACTTGGACAGCGGGTGGAATATTATGAGCAATATAGTGAACGGATTATTGTAGCAAAAATCAATACTAAACCTACCTGCACCACAGTGGTACAAGTCTATATGCCTACCAGTCAAGCTGATGATGAGGATGTTGAAAAGGTCTACGAAGAAATAGACGAAATTCTGAGGTATATCAAGGGTGATGAAAATGTTATAGTAATGGGAGATTGGAATGCTGTGGTAGGAAAAGGGAGAGAAGGGAAGATAGTAGGAGATTTCGGATTAGGTGAAAGGAATGATCGAGGAAGCAGGCTGGTAGAATTCTGCACCGAGCATGAATTGGTCATAGCTAACACCTTATTCAATAACCACAATAGAAGAATATACACATGGATGAGACCAGGAGATACAGGGCGTTACCAAATCGACTTCATTATGGTCAAGCAGAGGTTTCGAAACCAGATTTTGGATTGTAAAACATATCCTGGTGCTGACATAAACTCTGACCACAATCTGGTTGTAATGAAATGCAGATTAAAGTTGAAGAAACTGAAGAAAAGTCAAAAGCCAAAAAGGTGGGCAATAGACAGACTGAAAGAGAAGGATGTAAACGAAAGATTCAAGAAGAGTATAAAGGAAGGACTAATGAAAAACCCTAAACAAACTTCAATTGCAGACCAATGGGCACTTTTGAAGAATGAAATAACAAAATCCGCAGAAGAAAACATTGGTAGGAAAGAAAGAATAGGTAGAAAACCGTGGATCACTCAGGATATACTAGAATTGATGGATGAAAGGCGGAAACACAAGAATGTAAGAGATGAAAAGGGGAAAGCAGAATACAGACGTCTGAGAAATGAGGTTAACAAGAAGTGCAAGGAAGCGAAAGAAGAATGGTTGAAAGAGAAATGTGCAGGTATAGAAAATTGTCTGAAATTAGGAAAAGTAGACACAGCTTATCGAAGGATTAAGAATACTTTTGGGGAAAAGAAGACTAAGTGCTGTAATATTAAGGACACAAATGGAAAGCCTCTAACAGATAGGGAAGAAAAGGTTGAGAGATGGAAAGCTTACATAGAGAGTTTGTATAAGGGAAAGGAGATTGAGAATCATGTAATGGAAAGGGAGGAGGAAATTGATGAGGATGCGAAAGGAGATTTAATATTGAGATCAGAATTTGATAGAGCTTTGGAAGACTTAGTTGGTTGGTTGGTTCTTAAGTTTAGGGGCTGCGACAACGCGGTCATGTAGCCCCGTGTACTTTGGGTGTGTGTAGAATCTGTCTGATAACCGGTGTTAATTGTGGAAGACTTAAGCAGGAACAAAGCACCAGGCATAGATGATATACCGATTGAGTTGCTATGCTGCATAGGAGATGAAGGTCTTATCAGGTTATTTCACTTGGTGTGTAGGATTTATGAGGCAGGTGAGGTACCCCCTGATTTCAAGAAGAATGTAATCATCCCTATACCAAAGAAAGTGGGAGCTGACAGATGTGAAGATTACCGTACAATCAGCTTGATTACTCATGCTTCAAAGATCCTGTCTAGAATAATTTACAAGAGGATTGAAAGCCAGATAGAAACGGAGTTGGGTGAAGACCAGTTTGGTTTCAGGAGACATGTAGGAACAAGGGAAGCTGTACTAAGTCTTAGGCTGATTTTGGAAGGTAGAATAAGGAAAGATAAGAGAACGTTCATGGCTTTTGTAGACTTAGAAAAGGCTTTTGATAACGTTGATTGGACTAAATTGTTTGACATTTTGAAATCGATTGGAATAAAGTACAGGGATAGGAGGGTGATATACAATCTGTACAGAAACCAGACAGCAGTCATTCGAGTTGAAGGACATGAGAGAGAAGCTGGTATTCAGAAAGGTGTAAGGCAAGGCTGCAACTTATCACCCATACTTTTCAATCTTTACATTGAACAAGCAATGAAGGAAATTAGAGCAAAATTTAAAGTGGGAGTGAAGATTCAAGGAGAAATAATTTCAACTCTGAGATTTGCTGATGACATCGTCATCTTGGCCGACAAGCCTGAGGATTTGAATGAGTTTTTGAATGGTATGGACTCCGTCTTACGGAAAGAATTCATGATGAAAATTAATAAATGTAAAACAAAAATACTGGAATGCAGCCGAAATAAATCAGAAACCTCTATGGAGATCAAATTGGCAGGTGAAAAGCTAAAGGAAGTAGGAGACTTCTGTTACTTAGGAAGCAGAATAACCAGTGATGGACTAAGCAAAGAGGATATAAAAAGTAGGTTGGCTCAGGCATAGAAAGCATTTCTACAAAAAAGGAATCTGTTGACATCGAATATAGATTTAGGTATTAGGAAGTCATTTTTGAAAGCCTTTGTCTGGAGCGTGGCGCTCTTTGGAAGTGAAACTTGGACTATTGGTGCAGCAGAAAAGAGGAGAATTGAGGCATTTGAAATGTGGTGTTACAGGAGAATGATGAAGATCAGATGGGTAGATAGGGTTACAAACGAAGAGGTATTAAGACGAGTGGGAGAGGAGAGATGTTTCTGCCGACTGCTAATGAAGAGAAGAGATAGGTTGGTAGGACACATACTAAGACACCCAGGAATAGCAAGCTTAGTTATGGAAGGAAGGGTCGAGGACAAGAACTGTAGGGGTAGACCAAGGTTAGAATATGTTAAACAGATTGCCTCGGATGTAGGGTGTCGGAGCTATGTAGAGATGAAACGATTAGCTCAGGACAGGGAGGCATGGAGGGCTGCATCAAACCAGTCAAAAGACTGAAGACTCAAACAACAACAACGACGCGTGACCCTGGCAGTTTTGAATAAAAGCCGGCCGGCCGAGGCATCGATAGCTCACTTCGACACAAGCACTTGCCTAGCAAGGTGCGACTACGCTGAGCCAAGGCACATGGTTGCCGGATCTACGCAGAAGTAATTTTCAAAGTTGTGATAGTCACAAAAGTGCTGCGCTACGAGGTGGAACTTAGTAAGTTTCCGGCGAGGAGAATCACTGAGGTGATTGATTTTTTTTTCTACAGACATTAGTGGAAATATTTATGTTTCTACATGGACATATGCTAGACTTTGTCTAGAATTAGTACTTTGTCACAGTCCAGTAATAACCTAATACTTGGATGTTTAGTCCATTTCAGTCAGTTTTCATATTGGTAACTTGTTAACCACTTCGATCTATCAGTACACTGAAGACCAGTCGATCACGGTGGTGTTCGTTAGTCTACGCAAGGGAAACTACAGGTTGCTTAGCGCATGGTAGATGGTGTGAAGCCATGCCCAGGGAACGATCTTCAGAACAGCCGTTGATTGGTTAGACTGTCAGTGTCTTCTTGTATTGATAAGATTACCGTGAGTTATGTTACAACTGACATATCTAAGAATAGATCACTTAGATCTGACCCCATTTAAACAAACTGTTATGGCTTTGATAGAAGCCCATATTAAAATGGAACAACAGTTAAGTCAAACGTCAAGAGATACTACCACTATGTCTGACTAGACGGATTGTGGGTATATAATGGCGGCCGATACAAGGATTATACGTGCTTGTCCGATAGGGCATGTCTACGGATAAATCTGGTACAGACCAGGTTCACTACGCTTCAAGACCATCAAGAAATGTAAGCCACATTTGAATTATATTATGCCTAGCTAATTGGAACAAACTATTTTTCGGCAGATGACCAACACATTTATTTTTCTTCGTATTTAAATCTTGCAATGATTTACGCAAGATATATTAGAGTTATTCTGAGTATTTTCAGCACTCAGAATAGTTTAGGATCGATGACCGAGCATTTCGAGCATTTATTTGAATATTTCATATTTTAGGGATATCACGGAAAACCGTCGATGTGAAGGTTGAGTTAAATTATTTTTGTTGAGGAATGGATATTTTTTTTTTCCATATTCGAAGATTCGAACATGTGGATTCTCACATAATGAGATAATAACTAAACACATTTAAAATGATATAACAAATAATAATAATAATAATCCACTGATAATAATAATAATAATTTTCATAATTTTTCTAAATAATTCTTGGATATTATATTTTATAATAATCATATGTATTAAAAGAGAGCCTATGAAGTAGTTGAATCATTTCTAGTCTGCAACAGGAGATTTTCCGAAGGAGAGTGGTTAGCGCAAGCCCGCATTCAACCAACATTTCAGTTCTGGTTGAACAGTTGATATTTGCAATGAGCAAAGTATATTTTTCAGATAACACGGAGAGGCATGAAACGGGAAGCAATTGATATTTGTATCAAATAGGATATTTTTGTATTTATATAAAATCATGACGTAAATACACTCGACAGTGAAATAAAGATTTTCATAAGTATGGTAAATTCACGGGTTGAACTGAATGGTAAAATAAAATAAACTTGTAAGTTTATTAATCTTCCAGTGTTGATAACAAGCAGAGGCTTGATTTATTGTATAAATTTTGGGAAGAAAATGTATGTGTGTGGAGTAGTTGAAATGCCATTCCCAGGTGCGCATGTTTAAGTCGCAGGAATGAGGAGATTTTTTTTTTGAGCATCAATCAAATAGCAGGTTCGATGGCTCAGGTTTATAGAAGGAGTATTGGAGCCACACATTTCGTCGTATGAATGACCCGAAGGTTATTTCTTAAAACCATCAGTTCTTATTTCAACCTTGTTTACGGATTCCATTTAGACTTTGATTTTGCTAGAACCCGGATTTGTCATGATAGTAGTTTATTCTTCTTCAGAGGAAGACCTTTGCCGTTGTTGTTGTAATATTGTGTTCTTACACAAATAATAGAATGGGCCACTGCCAATTAAAAATAATTCTTTAACCACGAATAATTTGAAGGATGTTTTCAATCCTAGTGCCATGAACTAAATGAATTTATCATGAAGCTACAATTCTTATTTCCGCATTCTGTTGAAGAATTGCAAGTTGTGAACGTTACTAAAAGGGCCACAAATATCAATATTTTTCTTAATGATGATTCTAAGTGGAGAATCGAATAGTTGAATGGTTCAACAATTTATTGATCAAGTTGATGATTCAGAAATCATATATTTTGTTAGGAACTTGGAAGTTCATAATCGAGTCACTTCTCGAAATGTTTAATGTCAGAAGAACAATTAATTTTTGTTGTGCTTCGCACAGTTCTTTGATGCTATGCTCAAGGTCAAATACTTTTCAGATGTTATTAATATGTGTAAATAATTTGTGTTGATTCAGAAATAATAATATTTTTGACAATATATTTTTTGAAACTGGAAAAATAAGTGAAAGTTAAAAATTCTATGAACATTTATTCTACGAGTGTTAATATTATGTAAAAATTCAAACAGTGATCTACGATATTTCCAGTAGAGACAATTAAATTTGAACTGGAATTAATCATAAATAATTTTGGAACACAGTCTACATGACTATTAATCAGACTTGTGTTTCCAAAAAATAATTGTCAAATGTGTTTGGAAAATTTCTGTATATTGTGTAAATAGGAGTGTGGGTCGCCACACGTGAATGATGCTGCTTTGAGCATTTTGCAGTCAATTTTAAATTCAAAATAAAATGAGATAATTTTACTTGATGTGTTACGCCCAATTGAATCTCCTTCTATCCTTATTGTTGCATTGAGCCAAAAATCAGTAAAGCATTTTTTTTATTTGATGTCGTTTTTGCGATTAGCTTTAACCCATCTGGCGCTCCGGGATATTTTGACTCTCGTGCTGACTGATTATTGGTAAAATGCATATGTGGTCGTGCGGACTCCGGTCTAAACGGGCACATAAAATAAGATAGAGAGAGAGAAATGGCTTCGAACGTGGGGCTCGAGTTAGACATGGTCAATCGCATGCCGATTTAAATTGTGATAATTTTTTCTATAAATATTTTGGGAGTTGAGAGATGTCTGGTTTGGATGAATAAATTAGTAGGAAACCCAATTAGTGGGGAAAATTAAAAATTTAACTGGATTAATAATTAGAATGGGTTTGATTATTTTTGATAATAGCTTAACCATTAGGGCGTCAAGTAAATTCAGTAGTAAACGTTCGATGACTGGACATACGCATTATTAGAATCCAGGTGGAGGATATTTGAGAACTTGCATATTTTTCTTGTGATATTGTGGTAAAGGTAATTCGTAAAAGTATAGAATTTTGTTTTTCCATCACGTCGACATTAGGACAAATCTCATTTTATTGGAGTGTTCCAATTAGCTATTCATATTTCTTGTTCTAGTTATAAGCTTGTATTTGCCAATATTGTATACCCCTAAGTTTTGAATAATAATTGAAAATTATGGAAGAAATGATGAGGATGAATAGGAGTTTGGAGGAGAGTTCAAAGGAAGCTGGACTGCATGTAGCAGCCATTATGAAAGAAAATACAGAGGCTTTGGAAAGGAAACTTAAAGAAAATTCTGATTCTTTAGAGAATAAACTTAAAGAAAATTTAAACGATAAACTTAAAGAAAATTCTGATTCTTTAGAAAATAAACTTAAGGAAATTTCTGATTCTTTAAAAGGTAATTTGAAAGAAAATTTAAATAGTAAATTTAATTCTATGGAAAGTAAATTTAAAGAGAATTCTGAAATTTTGAAAATGACACTTGAGAGTAAAATGAATAAATTATGCGAAAAAAACGCATGAGCTCGAAACTTCATTAGCTACTAACGCAAGTTTAATGGACGATAAATTTCGCGATGCCGATCTTAGATCTCAAAGCTTAGCTGATAGGATAGAACATGGTCTTAGGAAAGTTGGTGAAGACATGATCAACCTAGAAGTTAGAGTGAAGAAGGAGAGTAATGTGATGGGAATCCTAGTTGTTCAACGGTTGACAGAACAATTCAAAGAACTTGTAATGGGAGAAATAAGAGAAGGTGTGATTAATGAGTTACAAAATGAAATTAAAACCACAGTTGTCAATGAAATTAAAGACACACTCAAGCTGGAGAATCAAGAGGGAATCAAGGAGATTAGGGAATTTTTCTCATCCCATATTCAAGTAATTTCCTAAGATATCCAAGCAACTCAGAAGGACATATCAGATATGACAGGGTCATTGAAAAGTCATGAGGCTGTTATGAACCAGATATCCATTGATGTTAAGGAGAATTGTAAAGAAACTGAAGCAATTAAGAAAATGGCAGAAGAAAACCAGAAGGAACTTGAGGCTATGAAAAATCAAATCAAGGACGAGAAACAGTCTGACCATCTGTTGAAAATGCCAAATTTAAGGGGAAAGGAACAGATACATATAAATCTAGGAGCAGCTAGAGAAACGGACAGTCAAAGACAGGACGAGGTCAGGACAGTATTTCAATCCAACCCCATAACTGTATTTAAGAATGTAGAAGATAAGCCTTCTAAATTTTCAGGGCGAGACTCTGTAACACCCGTAGAATTTTTGAGAGAAGCAGGTGATTACCTGAAAGATTCCAAGATCCCTAAGGAAAGACAGATCCGAGTGATAGGGAAGTTTTTGGAAGGTCCTGCACTTCTTTGGTTTAGAGCTTTTAGATCCACTCTAACCACTTTTGAGGAGTTTTCTCGTGGATTATTGAAAAAGTTTTGGTCTCCGGAAACACAACAGCAAGTCAGAGCAGAATTATATTCTAAGAGATTCTCGACGTCACAACCTACTCGATACTCTACGTACTTTTCTGGACAGCTTTCTAAACTTCAACATTTAGATCCGCCGATGCCAGATAACGAATTAATTGCTGCATTGATACGTCAGTTTCCAGCAGACGTCCAAAGGACTTTGATCGCTGCTGACATCTATAATATGGAGCGATTTGACGAGGTATTACAGAAGCTGGATCACACGAACGCTCAATTCTTCCATCAGAAGGGAGGAAAGAAAAACAACGCTGTGTACGCTGTTATGGCCGACAGTTATTCCCAAACACCTCGAGAGATTCGAGAGGGGCGAGAAGAGAAAACGCCGAGGGAAGATCCCAATAAAAGAGGATGGAATCAGTACAGTAACAGATACAGTTACAAGCCTTATGCGAGACCGGATGGTGGAAATCGATATAATACTCGATGGAGAAGGCCCAGGGATAATCCAGGAAGGTACCAGGAAAGAAGATACTATGGTAGAAACAACTACAATAACAGAGGGAATGTGGATACTCGTCAGTCCAATGAAGAGTTCAGCAAGGAGACGAGGAAAAACTTGGAAGCAAGACACCAAGATAACTTGCAGTTTTTGGAGCAGAGGCCCAATGAACCAGGTCCATCGGGAACACAACAATCCCGGGGGAATGGAAACGAAAAAAAAACTTCGAATTCACAGTAGAAGATAGAATTTTAAACACTTTCACTTCCAGAATTATTAAATGGCAAGCAGAGGATGATGACGTAATTCAACTGAATGACGAACGGAAAGAAATGGGTACGAGAATTAGAATGCCAATCATATCATGCGAAGTATTCGGTATGCCTGTCGATACTTTGATTGATACTGGGGCTATGCTTTGTCTTGTGAGTGAGAAGCTTTATATTCTGTGGAAGCTCAAAGAGAATTTAGAGGAGATTCCAGTATCAGGAATCAAGATCCAAGGAATAATACCCAACAAAATATCTCTGTGTAAAACACAATTATACTTATGTATTACTATTGGAGGACATGATTACCGACATGTGTTTGTAGTAATGAAGGACATGGCTTTAGACATGATATTGGGAGCGGATTTCATTCAGAAATATCAAGCAGTGATAGACATGAAGACAGAGACGATCAGATTCAAGAATACCGAAGAGATTAACTTCGAGGGAAAAGAAGAGGAAGACATCGAGGGAGATGCTCAATGGTCTCTGATTTTTCATGAAGCTGAAGGAAGAGAAGTCTATACTGAGAAGGAGTCCCCAGAGCTAGGGAAAATTTTGGAAGAGTATCACGATATTTTTGATATTAAGCCTGGTGAAATTAAAGATTTTGAATATCGTATTCGTGTAAATGATGATGCACCTTTCCATGCTAAATTGTATCCGGTAGCGGAAAAGCATCGAGAAAGGGTGAAAGTGCTTATCAAGGAGATGGAAAATAACAATGTGATTGAAAAGTACACTACATCTTATGTCAATCCATTAGCAGTAGTGTCTAAGCAAGATGGAAGTCTGAGACTATGTTTAGACGCGCGAAATTTGAATTCAAGATTGCTGCCAGAGTATGACAGCCCACCAATCATTAGGGAACTGTTAAGGAAATTCCAAGGCAAGGTCTGGTTCTCTAATATTGATCTCACTTCGTCCTACCATCACATTAGGCTTAGTGAAGATTCCAAAAAATGCACAGGATTTATGTTTGACCAGCAGACATATGTATTCCGCCGTCTACCATTTGGAGTCAAAACATCTGGATCTGTTTTGATCAGAGCACTGGAACAAAATTTGAGTCCTGAAGTAAAAGAGATAGCAATTCGTTACATAGATGATATCCTAATTGCATCTGAGACTAAGGAGGAACATTTGCTACATCTTCAGATGTTATTCGCAGATTTGAGAAAAGCGAACTTTAAAGTAAACCTTCGAAAATGTCAGTTCTTTCGGAAGGAAATAAAATTTTTGGGTCACATTTTGGATGGAGAAGGATACAGTCCCAATGAGACGAAGATACAGGCAATTGCAAATTTCCCTAGACCTACTAGAGTGAAGAATGTCCGCAGTTTTCTCGGGACATGCCAGTTCTTTGCAGGGCATTGTCCAAACTTCACCAAGACGGTAGCGCCATTGCAGGAATTATTAAAGAAAGGAAACAAATGGAAATGGGATGAAGATTGTGAACAATCATTTCAAGATGCCAAGAGGTTATTGGTAAACAGCGTGAAATTGGAGTATCCTGACTTTCATCATAGAATCATAGAATCTGATGCATCCACCGTAGGGATTTGGAGCTATTCTTCTTCAAGAAGATGAAGATCACAAGAGACATTACTTGGCGTTCATTAGCAGGAAACTTCGTCCATCAGAAAGGAATTATTACACCACAGAGTTAGAAGCACTTGCTGTAATATTCGCGTTGGAGCCGTGGAAGAAAATGTTAATTGGACATTCAGTCATTGTGAGGACTGATCACCACGCATTGGAGTTCATCTTGAGAACAAACTTTGCCAGTGATAGGATAACTAGATGGTCACTTTTTATTCAACAATTCAACCTAGTTATTGAACACACTCCTGGAAAGTTGAACGTGGGAGCTGATTTATTGAGTAGAGCAGTGGAGTCTACATCTAAGGTTTTTCAAGTTAACCTGACGCAGGAGGATGAGGATACCTTGAGAAGGTTAAGATTGTTGCATTTATCCCAGAGGAGAGACCGACGTTTTAGAAACATTTTTCGTTTTCTACAGGGAGACATGGATCCAAATGATGATGATTTTGTGGAGACTGAAAGAATTTCAAGAGATTTTATGATGTTGGATGGTTTAATCTACAAGTT
The DNA here is from genome assembly GCA_946902985.2 of Meconema thalassinum. Taxonomy (NCBI): domain Eukaryota; kingdom Metazoa; phylum Arthropoda; class Insecta; order Orthoptera; family Tettigoniidae; genus Meconema; species Meconema thalassinum. The sequence goes on from OX336390.1 coordinate 350,697,162, forward strand.
TGCAGATCCCGACCATACGAAGCTGAGAGTAGTGATACCTCCACGAATGCAAAAACCCATTATCTGGATGGCACATCGAATCGCAGGTCATGCTGGAGTAGATAACCTCCTGAGACCCAAGGTCAATTTTGTTTCATGAAATATGATTCCCTGAATTAATTTTACACTTTTAGACTTGAAAAAGGTACTTTCATTTTAAACATTTTTTTTAGGGGTTCCATGGTGGGAGTAGGGGACGTATCATATATGATACAATGGGTCAGTATCGAGAACAACCATTTATTGCAAGAAAATGTATTTACATGATATTACAGGTTACAATAAGCTCTTTCTTAGCCTTTTACTTGTTACAACTATTGAACAATCAAAGAATGATTTTTAGGGTTGCTCTTCCATACCCATCCGAGAGGTGACTCACTCATGTGGTATGGAAATCCTTGAAGCAGTTCCTTTGGGAAGTGAAACATAAAAAAACTTTACAATCTATGCATCTGACATATGTTAGTGCAGAACATCCGGGAGCTCTACACCTTGATCTTGACTTCTGTTGTGTCATCATTTCGGGTAAATGCATGGCATTTCTTGATCTTTTTGCCAGTGGTGGAAGTGGCTGGGTTGGGGTTCGTTTTCTTCTTTCCTCTTCTCCTATTTCTTCATCTTCACTTTCACTTTCTACACTTCTTCTAGTGCCATGAGAGTAGATGAGTTGCTCTGCAATACATAGCTTGAATAAGAAATAGGTCAGAATGTCTTTCCTTAGCCATTTATTTTGCATAGCAGCCATTCGATACTCGATCCAAGCTGCTGCCAACACAAAATCGAAAAAATGGTGGATTGTTCTAATTGTCCACTTATTTGTTCTGTTTCTCATTGCATACCTGCTGAGGATTCTGTCCAAGAGATCAACACCTCCCATGTTGTTGTTGTACATTTTGACTAGAAATGGTCGAGAAATATGTATGTACTGACCATCTTTCTTTGACCAACGCCTGCAGTCTTCAGTGGGAGCAACACCATAGCCTGTTGAAATTAAATGAATGGGGCGATTATCATACCATTTTACAATAACCATCTTTTCATCTGCTCTTACAACTTGGTCACTTGCACCTCTCCCTTCACGTTTCATATCACAATCTCGTTTCAGGGTCACAGATTTTGGAATCCGGTTTACCATGATTGTACCACAAGCTAAAATCGACCTGTGGGTAAACAATGCATCAAAGAGAGTCACAGATGAAAAATACCTGTCCATAAAAATGGTTGAACCAGGGGGGAGAGAGTCTGAGAGTTTAAGTACAACCCTTCCTCCAATGTCCATTTTCTGTGGGAGAGGAACCTTTTCCGACAGAATTTCCCTTCCACCTCCTTCGTACATGGTAAAATCTAAGGGAAGACCACTGGTACTTGTCATTACAAAGTTTTTTAACCCAACAGGTTGGGGTTTCCCTTTCACATATTGTTTCATCCTCACTTGGCCATGAAACGGTATCATTTGTTCATCTATAGACACCTTCTCAGGACGAGGATGTTGCAAACAAGTATTTCTTATTCGCGTCAACATCGGTCGCACCTTCCAAAATCTATCGGCACTCTTAACTTCCTCACTGGTAGCCTGATCGTCAACAACTTTGATATTGCTTCTAATTGTATAGAACCTATTCCTACTCATATTGTCTGCAATGAGTGGGTATCTGGTCTTTTGTTCCCAGCACATCCTTAATTTTGGAAAACCTAATAACGATGCAATAATGCTGGCGCCCCAATAGATCTTCATCTCATGTCCGGTTACCCCCAAAGATTTTCCTTTCTGCAGCACGTACCTTCTGTTCGTGAATTCAGACATTTCTTCAAAAAAGTCATCTTCAAGGTAGTTCTCAAAATACTGATATGGCTTCTTAACCTCAAAATCAACGGTTGAATCAGTACCTGGGCTATGATGAGATGGCCCCAGAAACCTGAAAAGAAAAACACGAAACAATTAAAATAGTAACAGAAAACTTTTTACTGTTTGAACTACAACACAATGGGAAAATCTGTGGAAATTGGCTGTTTATCTGGGTTGTTTATTTATTAAATGGACCAGTAAACAAAATTACTCACTCTGTTTTGTGGCGCCATTGCTGAGTAGGATCCCTTCTGGCAGAAACGTCACCATTGGAAGCTGTTCCATCATTAGCATCATCATCATCATCATCGGAAGCTGCTTCAAGAAATCCAGCACTAACTGCTGGAGCTTGAATATCAGCCTCAACATCATCATCTTCAATTTCAATATCTGAATTGTTTGGGTCTATGCCATCCAACACCTCAAAAATCTCATCTTCATCCAGCCCTAACAAAGGAAATCGAAAGGTCATTAGCTTAGGCCTAACCTTAAAATATCGAGATATTTTATATTCAAAACCACTGTATGGGCTTACATATTATGATTGGCAATTACCTCACTATTCTATCTCATTAAACCAAAATAATGATAATTCCGAGAATAAAAAACAAACTACTAAATTAGAGACAACCCGCGAAAAAACTACTTGAAAAGTAGTCTCAGGAACCCAGTGTATCATATGTGATACATAAGATATATCGTGGTATTACACATTTGAATTGTATTGAAAAATGTGTTACTATGATAAAATTATGATATTCAGTCTTTGAGCACAATTACCAAACAATCTAATGTTATAAAGAACGTAATAATGTAACTTACCGTGTTTGTTTCGAAGCATGCTTGTTTTGGCTTGACCTCGACCTGAACACAACCTCCCCTGCCATCTACCGGGACAGTGAGCAATGAAAAATAAGTGACGGTTGAATAGCGGAAAGTGTAAAGAATATGATACTATGGGTGCAACCTACCGACAATGCGTACGAAGCGACAGAGAAAATAAAGTCCCAGTGTATCATATATGATACAAGGGGTTGCTAGAGGATAAGACGGTCAACATGATTCAAGAGAAATTTTCGTGGGAGCGAATGCGACAAACTGTCAGAAACACTATTCGAGAATGCGACTTATGCCAAATGAGTAAACATAATTCTAGATTATTGAGAGAATTACCAAGGCCTATTATTCCTTCTAAGCCTTGTGAAATCTTCGCGACTGATTTATATGGTCCTCTCCCAAAGTCTAAAAGAGGTAACCGATATATTCTGGTGCCCATGGATGTATTCAGCAAATACACTATGTTACACCCAATCCAGAAGGCAAACGCAAAATATTGTGCGAAGAGAATTAGAGGCAATGTAATTCCGGAAGCAGGCAAACCGGAATTCCTTTTATCAGATCGTGGACCCCAATTTGCATCTTTAGAATTTCGAACCGTCATGAATAATCTTGGGATTAGACAATTGTTTTGTTCTATCAGACATCCAGAGAGCAATCCAGCAGAACGCGTGATGGCTGAAATAGCAAAATTTTGCCGCCTCTATTGTCCAAATGAGCATTGGAAATGGATGGATGTTCTCTCTTTAGCATCCGAATCCATCAACTCTACGATTCATGAGAGTACTGGACAGATTCCCATGTTGCTTCATCATGGAATTAAACCAACGAGATTATGGGATCGAATCATCTCTATTCCACCTGAGATTGAACCAAGTCGTCAGATGAGGGAAACTCTAGCTTTAGACAAGTTGAGGAGCCAAGCTGAGAAAAGAGAGCGCAGAGTGAGAGGAAAGCGTTTTCGCAGACCCTTGCGCGTAGGAACTCTTGTTTTAGTGAAAAGGCCTACACCCTCTGACGTGCAGAATCGAGTGTACTCGAAGTTTGCAAGCCTTTACGCTGGACCCTATCGTATTGTGGAAGTAAACAACAATGGAAGCTATGAAGTCGCTAATACACGAACTGGTAACATCGTGGGAACTTATAATGCATCAAATTTGAAGATTTACTATTCAAGAACCAGATGATTTAATGTGTAGATAAGAAAAATAAAATTTTTTCAATTTTTATTTTTTGCTAGGTGTGGGGTGGATGTGCCCAACTCTAGGAATGGGTATTCCAAGATTCAGACACCTAGATATCAAGGGAAAGGCTACAGCCGCTTTTGAAAGTTGAGATATTTGAATATCGCGCTACATTGCTTCTCGAAGCAATTGGAAAGAATATACCGCTAACTGCATGTCAAGTGACGTGGCGAGTAATAGCAGAGGTCGAGGCTATTTATTGATTAAATAGTTAGCCATGGAGTAGAGACTTGAGACTTGGATCAGATTACTGGCACGGCCAAATGAAAGAGAATGCACTTAGTATCAAGTAAATCGGACCAGGGATACCAGAGATAAGAGGATTTCTAGATTTCAGCGTGATGACGCGTGACCCTGGCAGTTTTGAATAAAAGCCGGCCGGCCGAGGCATCGATAGCTCACTTCGACACAAGCACTTGCCTAGCAAGGTGCGACTACGCTGAGCCAAGGCACATGGTTGCCGGATCTACGCAGAAGTAATTTTCAAAGTTGTGATAGTCACAAAAGTGCTGCGCTACGAGGTGGAACTTAGTAAGTTTCCGGCGAGGAGAATCACTGAGGTGATTGATTTTTTTTCTACAGACATTAGTGGAAATATTTATGTTTCTACATGGACATATGCTAGACTTTGTCTAGAATTAGTACTTTGTCACAGTCCAGTAATAACCTAATACTTGGATGTTTAGTCCATTTCAGTCAGTTTTCATATTGGTAACTTGTTAACCACTTCGATCTATCAGTACACTGAAGACCAGTCGATCACGGTAGTGTTCGTTAGTCTACGCAAGGGAAACTACAGGTTGCTTAGCGCATGGTAGATGGTGTGAAGCCATGCCCAGGGAACGATCTTCAGAACAGCCGTTGATTGGTTAGACTGTCAGTGTCTTCTTGTATTGATAAGATTACCGTGAGTTATGTTACAACTGACATATCTAAGAATAGATCACTTAGATCTGACCCCATTTAAACAAACTGTTATGGCTTTGATAGAAGCCCATATTAAAATGGAACAACAGTTAAGTCAAACGTCAAGAGATACTACCACTATGTCTGACTAGACGGATTGTGGGTATATAATGGCGGCCGATACAAGGATTATACGTGCTTGTCCGATAGGGCATGTCTACGGATAAATCTGGTACAGACCAGGTTCACTACGCTTCAAGACCATCAAGAAATGTAAGCCACATTTGAATTATATTATGCCTAGCTAATTGGAACAAACTATTTTTCGGCAGATGACCAACACATTTATTTTTCTTCGTATTTAAATCTTGCAATGATTTACGCAAGATATATTAGAGTTATTCTGAGTATTTTCAGCACTCAGAACAGTTTAGGATCGATGACCGAGCATTTCGAGCATTTATTTGAATATTTCATATTTTAGGGATATCACGGAAAACCGTCGATGTGAAGGTTGAGTTAAATTATTTTTGTTGAGGAATGGATATTTTTTTTCCATATTCGAAGATTCGAACATGTGGATTCTCACATAATGAGATGATAACTAAACACATTTAAAATGATATAACAAATAATAATAATAATAATCCACTGATAATAATAATAATTTTCATAATTTTTCTAAATAATTCTTGGATATTATATTTTATAATAATCATATGTATTGAAAGAGAGCCTATGAAGTAGTTTAATCATTTCTAGTCTGGAACAGGAGATTTTCCGAAGGAGAGTGGTTAGCGCAAGCCCGCATTCAACCAACATTTCAGTTCTGGTTGAACAGTTGATATTTGCAATGAGCAAAGTATATTTTTCAGATAACACGGAGAGGCATGAAACGGGAAGCAATTGATATTTGTATCAAATAGGATATTTTTGTATTTATATAAAATCATGACGTAAATACACTCGAAAGTGAAATAAAGATTTTCATAAGTATGGTAAATTCACGGGTTGAACTGAATGGTAAAATAAAATAAACTTGTAAGTTTATTAATCTTCCAGTGTTGATAACAAGCAGAGGCTTGATTTATTGTATAAATTTTGGGAAGAAAATGTATGTGTGTGGAGTAGTTGAAATGCCATTCCCAGGTGCGCATGTTTAAGTCGCAGGAATGAGGAGATTTTTTTTGAGCATCAATCAAATAGCAGGTTCGATAGCTCAGGTTTATAGAAGGAGTATTGGAGCCACACATTTCGTCGTATGAATGACCCGAAGGTTATTTCTTAAAACCATCAGTTCTTATTTCAACCTTGTTTACGGATTCCATTTAGACTTTGATTTTGCTAGAACCCGGATTTGTCATGATAGTAGTTTATTCTTCTTCAGAGGAAGACCTTTGCCGTTGTTGTTGTAATATTGTGTTCTTACACAAATAATAGAATGGGCCACTGCCAATTAAAAATAATTCTTTAACCACGAATAATTTGAAGGATGTTTTCAATCCTAGTGCCATGAACTAAATGAATTTATCATGAAGCTACAATTCTTATTTCCGCATTCTGTTGAAGAATTGCAAGTTGTGAAAGTTACTAAAAGGGCCACAAATATCAATATTTTTCTTAATGATGATTCTAAGTGGAGAATCGAATAGTTGAATGATTCAACAATTTATTGATCAAGTTGATGATTCAGAAATCATATATTTTGTTAGGAACTTGGAAAATCATAATCGAGTCACTTCTCGAAATGTTTAATGCCAGAAGAACAATTAATTTTTGTTGTGCTTCGCACAGTTCTTTGATGCTATGCTCAAGGTCAAATACTTTTCAGATGTTATTAATATGTGTAAATAATTTGTGTTGATTCAGAAATAATAATATTTTTTGACAATATATTTTTTGAAACTGGAAAAATAAGTGAAAGTTAAAAATTCTATGAACATTTATTCTACGAGTGTTAATATTATGTAAAAATTCAAACAGTGATCTACGACATTTCCAGTAGAGACAATTAAATTTGAACTGGAATTAATCATAAATAATTTTGGAACACAGTCTACAGGACTATTAATCAGACTTGTGTTTCCAAAAAATAATTGTCAAATGTGTTTGGAAAATTTCTGTATATTGTGTAAATAGGAGTGTGGGTCGCCACACGTGAATGATGCTGCTTTGAGCATTTTTGCAGTCAATTTTAAATTCAAAATAAAATGAGATAATTTTACTTGATGCGTTACGCCCAATTGAATCTCCTTCTATCCTTATTGTTGCATTGAGCCAAAAATCAGTAAAGCGGTTTTTTTATTTGATGTCGTTTTTGCGATTAGCTTTAACCCATCTGGCGCTCCGGGATATTTTGACTCTCGTGCTGACTGATTATTGGTAAAATGCATATGTGGTCGTGCGGACTCCGGTCTAAACGGGCACAATACCTTTCTTGGAGTTGTTGAGAGTCGTTTCACAATCTCAAATACAACTGCCGCACCTCAATAATGTTTTTTTTACGAAAATAAAGAATTTTTATCGTGTTTGTTTCACTACGGACGCCATCTTGGACACTCGACAGACGGAAACGTGACTGGGTTACCAACATGTCGCCTACAAAATTCACCATTCACCATTTCACACGTAAATACGTAAAGTACTGCCTGGCCGAAAATTTCTGCTAGTACGACAAGCAGGGGGGTCTGGGGCGTAAGCCCCAGGTTAGGTTTGTTTTTGTATGTAAAACATTAATAAGATAGAATTTATGTCCGCTACTAGGTTAGGTACTGCCTGGCCGAAAATTACTGCTAGTACCACAAGCAAGGGGGTCTGGGGCGTAAGCCCCAGGTTAGGTTTGTTTTTGTATGTAAAACATTAATAAGATAGAATTTATGAAGTAATTTCACATGCCACACAATCCATGGTTAAAGTACGACTGACGAGTTGGATTCGGCGCAATAGTATATTACATTATCGACGCTCTTTTGTTTCTTTGTATACCCGGTGCGAGATAGTATCAAATGCGTGGGGTTGGCATTCCTGACTTCGTGAGAAAGATGTCTTCTAGAGACTTCATTTCAACTATATAAGTAGTGTTGCTATTTGGGATGGCTGGGCGGGTCTATGACAGCGGACGAGTCAACATCTATTAATTTATCATCTCCAGATACCATTACTACAGGTACTTTGGCTAATTTCATTACTCAATTTTTTTATACACATGTTCTCACGGTGTGCAGCGCTACCAATTGCCTTATACTGATACGTGAATTATTATACGGGTGCTATTATTTGCATAACCTGATGTGTGACAACAGTTGGGTTGGATCGCTGATTATTGTCCCAGATTATGAGTAGCCAATGCTGGTCCATAGTGGAGGAAAATAAGTTGATCTATTGTAGCTTTGTATATTGGGACTTCGAAAACACTCTCGGGAAAAGAAATTAATACAGAATGATTTTACGCCGTAACGTAGGCAATTTTAAAAATAATGAAAACTGTAATCTCAAATACTTGCAATAGCAACTACCTAACCTCGAAATGTAGCATACATTTAAATGCCGCGCCATTTTGTGGTGCGGTTCACTTCTCATCAGAGTGCAGTAAGGTGTAACAGCTGAGGATCGAAATTAGAAAGTGATAACCATTGGCCTTATATGGGAGCTTCGCATCCTAGTGGTTTTATGAACTTGTCATTATGAAGTGCTAAGCTACTAAAGGAATGTAACAGACAGAACAGAACCGGATATCATGAGTAACTACGAGGTAGAACATGTATCAGAATTATACTGTTCATTAGCACGAAGTGAGCGCAGGGAAATCAACAAATAGCACTCTGAGATGGAATACTGTTACAAATGGAGATATCTTCCACCAAGAGAGCATGTGTCTACTATGGCTACGAATGAGATCCAAGGGTTGTCCAGGAGAGATGCCAAGACTATTCGAGGAAGAACGAGCAGGGGGAAGGAGTTTGTTTTCCCAGTTCGATGCCAGGAGGGTCAACAGCATTTCGGAACTAAGGTGTCGTTTGGAGAAGGAATGGTTGGGCATTCCAATATACACGTTCATCAGGAAGCCATCACAAGGTAGCTGGGAAGATTTTCACTATATAGACAGTAGATGTAGAGATATTTGTGGAGTAACCTTTTCATCATATTTCTATATGTTGAAGTGAACAATAGTTAAATTATGACGTTTCTGTCATTTCTAGCTATTCGTTTGCCAAGATTTTGATTCGATTACGAATGCATCTTTCGCTTTATTTTGGTAGATTCGATGGCTTTGTATTTAATACTTTAGAATTTCGTCTATTAGCCTACTTTCGCTTTTTGCTAAAAATTAAAGTCGACTTATGAGATCCACACAGGGCCAAAATTTGTGTGTCTGTGTGTGTGTCTGAGTGTGTGTGTGTGTGAGTGTGTGTACTCTGAATGTCTGTCCCCCTCCCCCCCCCCCCATCAATTCGAACACGGTGAAACGGAATTGAACGAAATTTGGTACAGAGGTAGCACTAGCAAAGGGCACCTCAGTGTCATGTTTTATATCGCCGACAATTTTGATGGAAACGTAATGGCGGCCACCCAAATATTCAACGCTTAAATCAAATTCCGAATAACCTAATCATCCGATCTCTACCAAATCTTGCAACAACATATATTTATATGACAAGCGTCTTTTTACTAAACTAAAAGGTCATCAGCCAAACAGTTTGCAGATGGCGGCCTTGTATATGTACAAATCGATTCCCCCTATCAAGTCAAACACGGTGAAACCAAATTGAACGAAATTTGGTACAGAGGTAGCACTAGCAAAGGGAACCTCAGTGTTATGTTTCATATCGCCACCATCTTGAAGAAATCGTAATGGCGGCCACCGAAATGTAAAACGCTTAAATCAAATTACGACCTACCTAATCATCTGATCCCTACCAAATTTTGCTTCGTTATATCCTTATGTTTGGAGAATCTTTTGACCAAACTACAAGGTCATCAGCCCAATAATTTGCGGATGGTGGCCATGTATGTGTGCAAATGGATTCCCCCTATCTATTCAAACACGGTTAACCCGAATTGAACGAAATTTGGTACAGTGGTAGCACATGCAAAGGGCCCCTCATTGTTATGTTTTATATTGCCGCCATCTTGACGGAAACATCATGGGGGCCACCCAAATGTTAAAAAATTAAATCAAATTACGACTAACCTAATAATCTGATCTCTACCAAATTTTGCAACAACATATATTTATATGACGAGCGTCTTTTTACTAAACGACAAGGTCATCAGCCCAATAGTTTGCAGATGGCGGCCATGTATGTGTGCAAATCGATTCCTCCCATCAATTCAAACACCGTAAAACCAAATTGAACGGAATTTGGTACAGAGGTAGCACTAGCAAAGGGCATCTTAGTGTTATCGCCGCCATCTTGACGGAAACAGAATGGCGGTCACCCAAATATTAAAAGCTTAAGTCAAATTACGACCAACCTAATCATTTGATCTCTACCAAATTTTGCAACAACATACCTTTTTATGGGAAGCATCTTTTGACTGAACTACAAGGTCATCAGCCCAATAGTTTGCAGATAGCGGCCATGTATGTGTGAAAATTGATTCACCATATCAATTCAAACACGGTGAAACCGAATTGAATGAAATTTTCTACAGAGGTAGCACTAGCAAAGGGCACCTCATATTCATGTTTAATACCCGTATAGCACGTAGTATTACAACAAGCTACTACAACCAACATTCAATTATACTCCTTGAAAAGGACAAAGAGTTATAACAATACCCATGCATTTAGGAGAAAGTAGGCCATATGTTCTTTACTGAACATCTTTTTTTTATTTTGGCTTTTCGTTATGAAGATTTTTAATGGTTGAGAAGATTTTTCGATAGGAAGAAGATTACGTATGACAGAAGATTGCATTTACAAGAAGAATATATTTTCGAATGATATTAATGAACGTTCTACAGGAATCATTCACGAATAATTTTGAATATTTGCTCAGTACGTTGAAATAGAAGTGCTTTTTGATAATTGAAATAATACGTCGATCTGAAACTTAGATCTGAACTAAATGTGATTTTTTTGAATTCTGTATGAATATTTTCTTTTTCTTTTAGAGGAGACTTCAATTCTCGAATGAAATTTTAGGTCATGATTTCTTGGTTTAGATTCTAAACTTAGAATCATCTCGGTTTTTCCGAGTTTCATTGATCTAAGATCATTGCCAGCTATTTCTTGGATCGATCATTTGTAATGATTTTTTAATTAAACTCAATTAACATTTGAAATAAATTTCATGGTGTAGGATTGATCAATTTTTAAAACTGAATTTTTCTGACTCTTACTAATACTAATACTCATTGTTTTTGATGGTCAATTGTTGATAAATTGTATTACTATTACGAGATGGTTAAGAATTCTACAAAGGAATATTTCCAACGATTTTCAACATAATCTGGTTACGAACATATAATATATAACAATTGATAATGCAAATTGATATTTGAGAAATTTTGAAGCGGTAGATGAATTTACAGCATTCGTATATTAAATAATTATTGTATTTAGATGAGTCAACAAGTGGTTGAATGGAATTATAATGTGGTAATATAACGTCGTCGATTATTATGAGAAATGTTGGTGTTACGTGTGAAGTAATGTAAAATATAGTGAGAATGATAAAATTATTGACGAATTTAATGAGCTATAATGCAAGCACAATGAAAGTTGATGGATTGATTATGATGTAATTATAGTTTTTTCGTGATTTAGCACGATCAATCTAGTTAGAAACCGTATGTAGGAATCTTTTTGTACCACGAATGAGTTTTAAGAATTGAAATTTGAAGTGAGGGAATGCATTGTTAAAAATATGGATCATGTTGAATAATTGTTACGAATCGTAAGGGAAACTTACAATGACACTTTTGGAGTATAAGTACTTAATATTACTCACGGATATTACAATTCACGTTTGCTGATCTTAATTGCTTGTCAAATAGGACTGGATGTGACTAAGCAACAACTATGAAATTAACGTTAATGAGATAATTATAATTGCGATGACGTGAATCTTACAGGGATTCAGATATGACTAAAACTGTACATAACTGTAAATAATTTTGATGGATAATTACGTGTGTAAATTAGGTTAAATCAATATTTGGTGGATAGTTTAGTGTGAATCTCATACCTGTTGTATTAGTAACGTTAGATGCAAGATTGCATCGAAATTAATAACTTATAATTAGGGCTCGGATTCGAGCATATTTGCATATTTTTTCCTGAATAGTACACATTGAAAGAAGCCCTTCGGTGGTATTTTCACCTCTCTGGGACCAACAGAATTGAAATTGATCGAGCATATAAATGCATAAAACCGCGGTTTTCAGAATAGAAGCATATACATGCATATTCATGTGGTTTTTGTCTAAATAGTTTGTTTTCCTTCGAATTCCTCCATCCCCCTCCCCGAATTCGGGCCCTGACCATCCTTAAGGTTTAAAATCAGAAATACTTATTGAAAAGCCAATCTGGTGAGAATAACAAAACCGCAGGTTTTTAACTTTTAGTGAGTTCGTTCTCGTCATTGAAACTTTTATTGACTGATTTAAGAAAATCATTCAAAACTGAAAACATAGAAAAAATTCTTGTTGTACAGACCAATGCAGATCTACTTCATTGACTTGCCTAATTCTGAACATTTTGTAAATGAACTTTTAAACTATAACTTTTATAAGAAAACTTCTCTTGAATGCGAGTATATCGCTGTGTATCATACATACAATTAGAAAATAAAGTCCAGATATAAAGATATGTTATTGGTTTCTTCGTTTCACTTTCCTTTCTATAGTTTTTAACGGTGTTTTTCGAGCATATTCTGCATATTTAACCGCATATAATGGTTTTTTCGAGCATATCTATCGAGCATATAATGGCTTTTCGAGTATATCTATCGAGCATAAAACACATGGTTTTCGAGCATATCTGGAGATCTTATCGAGCATATCGATCCGAGCCCTACTTAAAATCATTGACGAAACATTTTCTTTGAAAAAATTTTAATGTCATCATTTACTTCGTTTGTCTTCGATTAATAAACTTATATTTTATTCTAAATTCTTCCCGATGTGGTGATTTATATTAATGCAAGGATGTGTTAGGAAGGCCAGTGTTTGATATTTTCCCAACTTAAGTCTTTCATCACGAGATTTTCTTTTGACTCTCGAGATCTTCGTTATGAGCTAGTTTAATATTTTTGAGAATGGTTAAATTATTGATGAATTTAGTGTGGATGATGTTCAGGAGTACATTAAAAAGGTCCAATTGGATGTCAATAATGTACGAGTTGAGGTCAACAATGTACAAACCAATGTTAACAGAAACACGCATTCTTACATCTTTGTGTATCCCTATTCCTGGTTGATCTTGTTGGTAGGATTTTGGGTGTTTTTCTTGCCAGGTACTTCCAGATTCTAAGATTCAGCTTGGTCATCGGATTCAACAGGTTCTGTCCACGTGCGGTGGTGTACCGTACAAGGTAGAAATGGGGTACCCAACGTTTACTAAAATTTGATTTGAAGGAAAGAGCCTTAATATATATTTTTATTAACGATTGGGGCGAGAGCAGTAAAGTAAATTTGACGAAAACTTTTATTGACTTGTCCAGTCGAGTGGAACACTTAATGGGGTCCATTTTTGAGCTCCATTTAAGTTGTTCATTTCTTGCTTGAAACCGGCTGATGATATTTAGGAAATCATCATTAAAGTAGAATCAGGTTGTTTAGTATAAATTCAGTAAATAATAATAATTAGGGTAATTAATATAGATCACTACAGTTATACTGCTTACACATTCGAAGACTAGTTATAGTTAAGTAGTATATAAGATTTAATGCCAAACAGTTAAAACTCTTCATATTGATGGAAATTGGTTACTCCATGATATTCTACTACTGTTCTGTTATGTTATGTTATGTTATGTTATGTTCCTGTTTGTTACGTGTATTGCTTAGTTATGCCTATGCCACCAATATCCATTGGTGATCTCCGTGCAGTCCTCATATTAATTCAGGGCAAGATGGATCATCTTGACCAGGACCTCAATAATATATGCACGTGTACTAAACAAAGTTTTGATAATATCCATGAAGTAGTTCACAAGAATAAGGATTTTATTAAGGAATGTGTTGCCGAAAGTATAAAGGGAGATATTGAGTTAATGCAACAGTCTCTTAGGGGACTACAGGATAGTTCTAAAAGATTTGATAGTAAAATAGGATATGTTGAACTTAGTGTGGATGATGTTCAGGAGTACATTAAAAAGGTCCAATTGGATGTCAATAATGTACGAGTTGAGGTCAACAATGTACAAACCAATGTTAAAAGTGTACAATCTAATGTTAAAACCATGCAATCTAACTTTAACAGTATCCAATCTGATGTTAATAACATGCAATCTAACGTTAACAGTATAGAATCTAACATTAACAGTACCGGTATCCAATCTGATGTTAATAACATGCAATCTAACGTCAACAGTATAGAATCAATATAACTAACACGCAGGATGATGTTAGGAATATTAAACTAGTGCTTGACAATACAAAAAGGAAAATAGGGATAGTTTGGATGCTTTGCAATTACAATTTTCCAATGATGCCATTAGTACACAAGATACTTTAAATCAATTGAAGGGTGATATTGCTTCCCTACAAAATCAGGTTAAAGATCACACTAATATACTTAGAAAAGATATTGAAATTGATCTCAAAGCTATTGTTAATGAACAGGTAATAATTTTAAGAGAGGAAATTGTCACAATTAATGATGAATGCATTCAAAGTATTAAGCTAGACTTCGATAAGAAATGGACCAATAACGAAATGAGAATTACCCGAGATGTTACCAATGTGAGGGAGGACTTGTGTAAAATGATTGACACAATTCAAAATTCTCAGATTGCGAGTATCGCAGACTTTCGTGTAGGATAGAATACAATGATTAAAGATGTAAGCGTTAAATTAGATCAGTGTAGGATTGATTTTAATGCTGAGAGGGAGAAAAAGACCTCAGACTTGAACGATTTAAGAGAAAAACTAGGCAATATCAATCTTGACGACCATGTTAATGTAGATACACTCAGGGAGGAGTTTAAAAATCAATTGAAGGATTTAAAATCTCATCAGGTGCTTGTGAGCAATTGATTAGTAGGCAGGAAAGAGACTCCAATAATCCCAGATTACCCACGTTAGAAGGAGCAACTCAAGCAGATGGGGCAAGTGGAATGCGCCAAGTTCATACCAGACAGGAGGAGCATAGTACACCTGTAATTGATGCTAATTCCCGAGATCTTAGAATGTCCATGCCTACGAAAATATCGTCGAATGTTACGATTTTAAGGAATTATGAAGATAAGCCTCGAAATATCAATAATGTTGATAGCGTGACCCCTATAGAATTCGTCCGAAGTCTCAGTGATTACTTTGTGGAGAATCTTATTTGGATAGACATGGAATTGAGAACCGTGGAACAATTTTTGGCAGAATCACCATTATAGTGGTTTAGAGCTTTCAGATACACGTTCGATAACTTCGACGAATTTTCTGATGCCTTTATTAGACGCTTTTGGTCTATTGAGACGCAACAGAATGTATGATCAGAGGTTATTCCCGCAAATATGCTAATTCTGGACCAACTAGCTATGTAGAATATTTTACCTCACAGTTGGCAAAGATTCGTTTTCTGCAACCACCCCTAACACAAGACGAACTAATAGAAGCTATATCGAGACAGTTGCCGGTGGGCTGAGACGCTATATTATCTCATCAGGAGTCTCCAATTTGGCAACTATGGACGATCTTCTTCGGAGACTAGATTATACAAGTAGAACTCCCAATATTATGAGGAACTCTAGGCAGGAGACGAGAACAGTTAACGCTGTAGTAATGGACCGTACTCAGCAGACAGACCGTATGAGAGAGAAGTGAGGAGGTTAGGTCCAATTAGGAACAATTATCTTCCAAGCAGAAGATATGATACCCGTTATAGAAGGGAGGAATTTAGGCCATACCAACAGAGATACTATAATGGTAGAGATAGAAATAACTACAGGGAGGATTATCATCCCAGAAATACTTACAGTAGAAATTACAAAGACAATTATAGAGAGAATTATAGACAGGATTACAGAGAAAACAAAAACCGACAGTACAATAGTAGTATACATTTGTTCCCTTTGGATATTGCGTAATCGCGAGGGGATATTGCATCATCATGCGGTGATGTCATGGCGCTCTTAATGGGTGCTTAGAGTGAACACGTGCACTGCACATGTTAGCGTGGGAAGAGGTTGACTTTTGGTCAGTTTATGCGGTGGTGATTAAAAATATAATGGGTGTTGACGTCATGAGGGTTGTTTATTAGGATGCTAACCGTCATCTGACACCCGTGCGAGTGTATGCATGTGCACCAGTGCGAGCGATCCACACATGTGGTGCGCAGCTGTTATTGTTTTTTGGCTCGCGCGGGCGAGCTGAGCGGAGAGCCGACTTGCTATCCCCACATGTGGCGCGCAGCTGTTATTGTTTTTTTGCTCGCGCCTGCTAAATAAGTTCGCGTGAGACGTAGTTGACCTTTAACGTCATTGGCTAAGAATGTAATCATTGACTTCTTTAAGCAATAGGGGGGAAAATGATGAGATGTTTGCGTTAGAAGCTTGTTTGCAGCATATGGTTTCTTGAGTGTAGGTGGGGGTGAAGGATATATAATAGGACGAGTGCGTGGAAGTGTTTAACTTTTACTTTTGCGCGAAGAGAGAGTGTGTGTGAAAGAAATAAATAAAGTCAACGACAAGGAACAAATTGTTTGATGGATGTTCTAACGAAGTTCAATAACTTATCCACTTGTGTCGAGTATTCTAATAAGAAACTACCAGAATTAATAATTGATTTACCGTATGTGGTTCAAATTATTCGGGCTGTGGAGACAAGATATGGAAGAAAAATAGTGGTGGACATTATCATTGAAGATGAAATATCAAGTGTATTTCTACCTGCAGTATTTGCAAAACTAAGCGCATCAGAGATCGATCAACTAAACTCAATTAGAGGCACACTGATGATGGTGTATTTGGGGTTGAAGAACCGCTCACATCAAGTTGTTTTAAAACAGTAATTTAATCTGGTGAATATATATGGATTATATGTATTGATTGATATAACGATTGATATATATATATATATAGTTGCTAATTATTCCTTAAATTGTTTAATTTTTCAGATTGTCTAAAAACTAATAAAAGGAACAGCATAATGAAGTGGAAAACTGTTAATTTTCTGAGTGGAAATGAACATCGATCGCACCCGCTAATTGAGTATCATCGTGTAAGCTTTCAACATCCAGAAGAAGAGGAAGAAGAAGATGATAATGAGGTGAGTCATAATGAGAAAGAAGCTTGTTTTAACAAATGGACATCTTCAAGTGGAATTTCAACATTTTCAGTCTACGTTACTAATGTTAGCAAATCAGATTTATATTATTTCGAGTCATAAGCACAGCAAAAAGAAACATAGGAAACAAAACCAAAGGTTGATAGAATATCATACAATGTAACTCAAATCTTCATCTCGATGAGTTTCTTGTATACATAAAACATCACACCTAGGTTCATAAGATGTGGTCTTGATAAAGACCGTAGGTTTCCAATCATTATGAAACTTTCAATGCAATGCTCTTGGAGTGCTGACGTTCAGTTCAGTACTGGAGAACAGACCATGTACCTATGCAGGGGCACCACGTGCAGGAATCAGCTTCACCCCCAGCAAATCAGATGATAGTCAGCGAGAGGTGACAGAAACAGTTCTAAGATATCTGTTAAAAGAATTATGTGAAGATGAACATTTTATTTGTTTCTTCGGATACAATACATTTGATGAGGTTTAAAAAATTGAATTGTCCATGACTTGTTACGATGTAACAAAATTGAATGAGTATAGAAACAAATTGCTTGGTAAACTTCAAGAGGAATTTCCTTTTGAAGCAGTTCATTGTTCATTGGAGATTACAGGCAGTAATTTATCTCAATGGCTTGAATATACTTTAAAAGATTTTAGGTTTATGGTAAACCGATGTTACAGCAACTGTTGGTGGTGTATTAACAATAGTGCAAATTGGACATATGCTTAGTCAACACTGATGTTACACCAACTGTTGGTGGTGTATTAACATTAGTGCAAATTGGACAATTGCTTAGACAACAATGGCGTCACCTCCTAGCAAACGTAGAAAGGTTGATATTGTAATACATAATAATAGTGAAAATATAAGAAACCAATTGGACAATGCATTTGAAAGTGTTTCTAATTTTAGAAGTGAACTAAACGGTGCTATTTCAATATCATACCAAATAGGGGAAAACACTCAAACCGTCTTGATTGAGAACAGTGATGAGTTGATTGAATGTTGGAGAGTTATTAGTGAGCACATAATGCAACAAGCTGTGAATTGTGAAGAAATTACAATTCAAATAAAGGATGAGTCTTCCTTAAGCTGCGAGTTAATCGAAACGGCATTCAATTCTAGAGTGTACATACTTGCAGTTTCAAATGTTAAGAATGAGTTTTTGGATCCTCGCGAATTTTTAGCAAATGCTAATATTTGGTTTACAAAGTATGTTAATAAAGCACTAACTGTACAAGCTTTAAAGGTGAATTCAGTTTTGTGTGCACAATAGGCCTATGTGCTTCGCGACATATCAGAAACAAAATATTTTGTTGTCAAAAATAAAGTAGTTTTGGAGTATACTGATTTAAATGAATTTTATAATAATCATATCATTGAAGGTATGTACATTGACAAAAATGAGCGAATTTGAAGCAAACGGTTCTGAGTGGGCTTCAGAAAGAATTCATAGTTTGAGAATTAATAAAAATAAATTTGTTGGATTTCAAGTAGGAATGTCCAATACTAGTAGATTGCCTCACGTAATAATAAATACACATGCTGTGATAAATTTGTCTGATACACAGGAAGCTTGTTTTGCGTGGAGTGTGGTTGCTGGTTTGTATCCAAAAACTCTAAAACGCGAATCATCTTTCTTCCTATCCTAATTACAGAGATGTTTTAAATTTAGATGATATTCCAATTCCAATGCAAATGAAATATTTAAATAAGTTTGAAAATCAAAACAATATTTCTGTAAATGTGTGTGGAGCACAATATGATGAAAACATATGGGTATGTATGGGAACGAACGAAGTAAAGGAAAAAAAAACTTTTACTATTGTAGCTTTGTATGTATCAGATAATGTTTATGAAAGGAGTGTGGATTTATTGATGTTGCAGATTGGAAACAGTGAAAGTTATCACTTTTGTTTAATTAGAAATCTCGCACGCCTTGTGCGTTCAAGCGTCACTAGCAGTCATAGACGGATTTATATATGTAGACTTTGTTTGTCATATTATTTTCTTGAGGATGAGTTAAATGTTCACTTTGCGGACTGTAAACAATTTCCTGTTGCAAGAAGCATAATGCCAACTGATGAACAAAGGTTTGTTAATTTTACAGAATTTACATTTAAAGATACAGTTCCATTTATAATTTATGCTGACACTGAATGCGTTTTGTCTCCTATTTCCTCTTGTTTTCCAAATAGTGACATTAAACATAAACATATTCCTTACAGCATTTCCTTATACCTTCATTGTAATTTTGATAGTGAATTGTGCTGTTTTAAACTCTTTAGGGGAAATAATTGCATAGAATTGTTTGTAAAGGAACTTTATAATATTGTAGATAAACTTCAAACATATTATTTATCGGCTAAACCAATGTTCAAGATGACAGAAAGTGAAGAAAGATTATTTTTGTTAAGTAAAATTTGTCACATTAGCTTGCCACGGTGGGTGAGTGGATAGCGTGTCGGTCTACTAACCCGAAGATTGCAGGTTCGCCCCTGGCCGTGGTAAGTGATTTTTGAAAGGCGACAAAAATACGATACGCATGTCATACGATGTTGGCATGTCAAAGAACCCATTTGAATTCAGTAGGCCGAGTTCATAATGGCAAAATTAATCTCGGGAGTTTCCGCCAACACAAAGTTCCTCATTTCTCTACTAGAAAGCGCTATAATGTTCAAGGAGCATAGATATCTATTATCTAACCTCCTTGACTTTCATAGTGATTCAGGGAACAACGAAATTCGACATGCAAGCTACCCTCTGGGTGTCAAATTACAAAGCTTGCACCAGGCACACGAGGCCATACGATATTATTATTATTTGTCACATTTGCGAGAAACCGATTGCAGATAATGAACTCAAAGTCCGCGATCATTGTCACATAACTGGAAAATATAGAGGAAGCGCACACAATAGCTGTAATTTAAATTACAAAGTAACAAAGGTCCTGCCTATAGCATTTCATAATCTAACGGCGTATGATGGACATTTTATAATTAAAGAAATTTGTGAGAAACATGATGGAGAGGTGTTACGTCATAATCCTGGTCATATACGTTTGTTCGCAATGAATATGGAACGTTATAAAGGATTTACATAGTATGTACGGGTTAAGAATGGATTCATTCAGTTAAGATTTATCGATGCATATAATTTCTTGTTCTGTTCACTAGAGCAATGTTCTTCTTCGTTAAGTGAAGATTCAAAGCAAATAACTAGACGTTATTTTAATGATGATGCACAGTTTCGACTTACTGCGAGAAAATGCGTGTTTCCATATTGTTACGTGCCACCCCTCTAGTGGCACTTTTTGTTAACTGGATTACGGTGGGTTGAAGCACAACACAGATTGTTCCTTTAAATGAAATAATTAACTTTATTGCGGCCAGAATGATACAGCACTCATCAGTAAATACAAGCGATTATTACCTTACTCCAGTTTCCTCACGGCGAGAACACTTCCCCTTTCACTTGTCAGTAAGCCGCAGAAGTTAATCTCTCGTAATGAGGTGGCCCCGTGCGTTGGCTGGAAATATCTGCACTCAGTCTGTCACCGTACTACACACTGTTTCACAATGCACCACAATCACTTCTGTCGCACTGGAAAAACACACTCGTTCAAGACACGGTTCCTCTGTAGGCTTCTCACTTCCTCGCTGTCAAGAGAATCAGCTTCACTAGGGGTTTCGCAAGTCACCACACTTCTGTCGCTCAGGATAAACGCTCGCACTAGCTCATAAAAACACAACAACAGCAACTGCTTGACGGGTCGCTCTTATAGAGCAGGCCGGTGACTCAATAAATGCTTCTAGACCCATCCAGGGTTCACGGCTTCTCGAGGCTTCCATCGCTGGCTCAGTCACGAATATTCTGGACCATCCCTTTGTCCTAGTAGTCCTGTTGCATAAGGCGCACGCAATACACTGGGGGAGAGCAGCCCAGCCCTGGGGCAGTTGTGACTCATGCGGCGAGCGATGAAACAAACTCACAGCCGTAACACCACCCCCTCCCTAAAAGGCTGATCGTCCCGATCAATCATTGGTCCGTCTGTGTCCCTTCGTAGGCTGCCAGGCGATCTCGATGCACGATCTTCATCTTCGCCCTCGGGCTCCACTGGATCCTGTAGACGACATCGTTGATCCGTTTCACGACTCGGTACGGACCCTCTCAGGACTTCTGCAGTTTGGGTGACAGGCCTTTGTTCCGTAATGGGTTGAAGAGCCACACCAGGTCGTCCTCGTGGAATCCGCCGGCATCCGTCTGCTGGTCGTATCGGGTCTTCATTCGGTCGGTCTCGAT
Organism: Meconema thalassinum; assembly: GCA_946902985.2. Taxonomy (NCBI): domain Eukaryota; kingdom Metazoa; phylum Arthropoda; class Insecta; order Orthoptera; family Tettigoniidae; genus Meconema; species Meconema thalassinum. The sequence goes on from OX336390.1 coordinate 350,718,793, forward strand.
CCGCAGTTTCCTCCTCGCGAACGCGTGCACGTCCTCCAGTTGGTCGACCAGTTCTTGACAATACTGGCTTACCGGGACCGGATCATTCCCAGGTCGGCTGAAGGCAAGATCGACAGGTAGACGGAGCTCCCTCCCAAACATGGCCCGGGCTGGTGTGCACCCGGTGGCTTCATGCACGGCGGCACGGTAGGCCAGGAGAAATAGTGGAAGATGTTTGTCCCAATCCCTCTGGTGCTCGCTGACGACTATTCGGAGATGGTTCTCGATGGTGCGATTGAATCGCTCTACCATCCCGTCGGACTGAGGGTGTAGCGGCGTTGTCCTCGTCTTCCGGATTCCCAGCAGCTGGCATAGGTTCTGGAACACCTGCGACTCGAAGTTCCTCCCTTGTTCGGAGTGCAGCTCCAGGGGTACTCCGTACCGGCTGACGAATTCCTTCACCAGGGTCTCTGCGATCGTCGTGGCTTCTTGGTTAGGGAGCGCATACGCCTCCGGCCATTTGGTAAAGTAGTCGCTGACGACCAATATGTAGCGGTTCCCTGCTCGCTTAACGGGAATGGCCCAGCAATATCGATGGCCACTCTCTCCATGGGGCCGCCCACGTTGTAGGTCTTCAGTGGACCCCATCGTCTACGACCTGCGCAATCGTGGCACCTCGCGCAGTGCTTCTCCACGTCTGTTCGGCATCCGATCCAGTAGAACCGCTCTCTCAGCTTCTCCAGGGTCTTCTTTATCCCTAGGTGTCCACCAGATGATACCAATGAACTTCCTTCAGGACTTCCTCCGTCATAGCCTTTGGAACGACGATTTGTTCCCGAGATGTCTTCCCGTCGGTGCTCTCCCAGGTACGGCAGATGAGGCCATCCCTTACAATCAGCGAGTCCCACTGCGCCCAGTAGGACTTAAACTTTGGGCTGCAGTCACTCACAATGTTCCACCCGGGTCTGGGGACACAGGCCCTCTTCCATTCGGCTATCAGTCCCAGGTCATCATCTTCTGCTTGTGCCCACGTGAAAGATTCGCGGCTCCAGCTCCCCTGAAGTTCCACGGTAGTTCTTCGGCACTGTATCCCGGTGTTCTCCTCTCTTCTGGTACAGAAGGTGCAGTCTTCGGGGCACGGTCTTCGTGACAGGGCGTCGGCGTTAGAATGCAGTTGGCCTTTCCTGGGCTGAATCTCAAAGTTGTACTGTTGAAGCCTCTCTAACCACCGCGCGTGTTGACCCTCGGGCTGCTTGAAGTGCAGGAGCCACCGCAGGGATGCATGGTCGGTCCTGATGAGAAATTCCTGCCCGTACAGGTATTTGTGGAAGTGTTCAATGGTCTTCACGATGGCGAGCAGCTCCTTCCTGGTGACGCAGTAGTTCCTTTCGGGCTTTGACAAGGCTTTGCTGAAGTAGGCCACTACTCTCTCCTCGCCGTCCACTACTTGCGACAGGATTCCCCCTAAACCAAAGTCGCTGGCATCGGTATCGACGATGAACCTTGTTCCAGGTCTGGGGTAGGCCAGAATAGGTGCGCGGTGCACAGAGCCTGCTTGAGTTGTTCGAAGGCACCGTGGAATTCTGCTGTCCACGTGAAGAGTTGGTCCTTCTCAGTCAGTCGATGTAGTGGTTTAGCGATGTCGGCAAATCCTCTCGCGAAGCGACGGTAATAGGTGCAGAGTCCCAGGAAGATTCGTAGTTGGGATTTGTCCTTCGGAACTGGCCACTCCCTCACAGCTGCTGTCTTCTCTGGGTCGGTGCGCACCCCCTCCTCGGAGACGATATGCCCAAGGTACTGGACCTGCTTCTGGAAGAGCTGACACTTCTTGGGGCTCAACTTCAGCTGGGCAGCCCGTAGCTTCATCAAGATTTCCTTCAGGTTGCTGTAGTGCTCCTCGAAGCTTCTCCCCAGAACGATGACGTCGTCGAGGTAGACCAGGCAGGTCTTCCAGTGTAGTCCCCTCAGAATGGACTCCATTACCCTTTCGAAGGTTGCAGGGGCGTTGCACAGACCGAATGGCATGACGGTGAACTGCCAGAGCCCGCTGCCCACAGATAACGCCGTTTTCTCGCGGTCCTTAGGGTGGACCTCCACCTGCCAGTAGCCACTCTTCAAATCCAAGGTGGAGAACCATCTTGATCCTGATATGGTGTCCAGCGTGTCGTCGATCCTGGGTAGAGCGTAGCTGTCCTTCTTCGTGACGTCGTTCACCCGCCTGTAGTCCACGCAGAACCGGGTGGAACCGTCCTTCTTCTTCACAAGCACGACCGGGGAACTCCAAGGACTATGTGATGGCTCGATCACCCCTTGTTCCTTAATCTCTTCTACCACCCGGTCAACTTCGGCTTGCTTGGCGAGCGGGACACGTCGGAATGGGGCCCTAATCGGTGCGCTGTCCCCAACGTCGATTCTGTGCTGGACCAAGCTTGTCCTGCCGAAGTGTTTGCACCCCACGGACAAGACGTCCTGGAATTCGCGTAGCAGGTCCTGAAGTTGGCGTGATTGTTCCCCGTCTAAATGGTCCTGGGATCCTTGGTACAGCTTCTGTAGTTCTTCTGGCAGTGCGCTTCTTCTTCGGTTGTCCGTCTGCAGGTGCCCGTCCGTCGTATCTGTGATGCGGGCAATCCAGGTAACGGGCTCGCAGCCTCCTAGGTTGGTGTCCCGGTGAACCGTAATGTCGTAGTCGTTCAGGTTGGACAGGCGGACGTACGGCCGAGACGTCGTGTTGATGAGGGTCTTGGCAACTAGCAATCCTTTTGTTTGGACGTCCTCATATTTTGGCTCGATGACAGCCGCCACTCCCTCAGCAGTACCGTCGACAATTACGGCGGTGCTGACCTCCGTCCTGGCGGGAACGATGACGTCCTCTCTCAGCCTTACTCGTCGCGAGGTGACGGCCTCGAGTGCTGGTTGCAAAGCAAGTTCCTCACATCCGAAGTGCAGAGTGTTGGTACTCAGATCCAAGATGATGTTGTTCTGGTCCAGGAAGTCCAGTCCGATGATCACTTCATTTGATACGTCAGCCACAAGCACTGGATGCTTTATCGCCCGTCGACCAATGACGAACTCCAGTGATGCTTCGCCATGTACCGGTGCGGTCTCTCCGGTCGAGGTTATTAGCTGGAGGTTCCTTTGTGTGGGTTGCACTCTCCACTTCGGGATCACGGTGGGACTGACGATGGTCCTCGATGCTCCTGTGTCGATCAGCATGGGCCAGCTCTCTCCGTTGACGACTCCGTCGACCATCAGGCTGCTATTATCCGTCCGTAACTGCGTCACACGAACTTGGACTGCCGGGGCTTGACGACTGTCACAAGCAAACCTTTGCCCCCCAAGGCTGGCTGATACTTGCTTTCCTGGGCCGCGCGGTTTCCCTACGACTGACTGTCCCGACGGAAACCCTTGGCGGCGGCGATCACCGCAGTCCTTGTTCAGGTGGCCTCTCTTACGGCAGGTCCAGCAGGTCGGTAGTCCTCTTCCGGGTCGCCTCTACGGATGTCCTTCGGCTACGTTTTTTTTTTGGTGGTACTGCGACTCTTGAAGAACCGGCCTAGCGCCTCCATCGGTTCATCGGCCAAGGGCTTGTTCTTGACGGCTTTGGCTGGTTCGTCGACGTCCACCTGACGTACCCGCGAGTGCATTCTAGATGCCTGTTTTGCCGTCTCGAATTCAAGTGCGTGGCTCAGCGCATCAGCCAGGGTCTTATTGCGCGTGAGTCGCAGCGCCTGTTGAGTGTCCGAGTCCTGTAACCCGTCGGTGAAGGTCTGCGTCGCAATCTGTTCTAGAAAGTTGGCCGGCGCTGTTGGATAGGCGAGCCTTACGAGGCGTGCGATGTCCATCTCGAACTCCTGCAGGGTTTCCGCGTTCTTCTGTGCCCGGGTCCGGAGCTGCATCTGGTAGGCCTGCTGAAGATGGCTATCTCCATATCGGGACTCCATATGGGCGATCAGTGAAGCGTAGTCCTGGGATCCAGTCGGGATGGCCTGAAGGACGTTAAGGGCGTCACCTCTCAGCGCTACAATGAGAGCTGTAGCCTTTTCTGTGTTGTTCCAGTTATTTATGGAACAGGCCGCCTCGAACTGACGTAAGTAGGTGCTTCACGGGACCTTTCCGTAGAAGGTTGGGGGCGTCACTCTGCTATGTCCCGTTCCTGATATTCCCGGTGTAACGGTGGGCGGGCGTTGGCGCGGCTCGGCAACTTCCTCTTGTAGGGCGTTGAATCTCGCTTCCATCCCCGTCGGCGGGCGTTGGCTCAGTTCAGCAACTCCCTTTTGTAAAGCGTTGAATTTCTCTTCCACCCCCGTCAGTGGGCGTTGGCGCAGCTTGGCAACTTCCTTTTGTAAGGCGTTGAATTTCTCCTCCACCCCCATCAGCGGGCGTTGGCGCAGCTCGGCAACTTCCACTTGTAAGGCGTCGAACTTCTTTTCCACTGCCGTGACTTCCTCACGCAGACCCAGTTCTAATTTCCTTTGGCTCTCCTCTAATTTCGTCAGCGGACACTCTTCCAGATATTTCTGGCCATCCAGAAATTTGGCGGTTAGGTCCTTTATTAACTTATTCTGGCCGTCCTTCAGGTCCTCTGCTAACTTCTTCTGGTCATCCTCCATCTTCTTCTGGCCGTCCTCCATCTTCTTCTAGCCGTCTTCCATCTTCTTCAGGTCATCCTTCAGGTCCTTGGCTAATTTCTTCTGGCCGTCTTCCATGCCACTTAACTTTTCTAGCAATGCTGCCAATTGCGCCTCCATTTTAGTTGTTTGTCTTGTAAAGGGCATGCACTCACAGGAAAATTAGAGAAAATGACCTGCTCGGGTTTTGAAACCAGGACCGTCAGGTGTTGTGCTTGTGATTGAGTTCGTAACCCCACATCTGACACCAGTTGTTACGTGCCACCCCCTAGTGGCACTTTTTGTTAACTGGATTACGGTGGGTTGAAGCACAACACAGATTGTTCCTTTAAATGAAATAATTAACTTTATTGCGGCCAGAAAGATACAGCACTCATCAGTAAATACAAGCAATTATTACCTTACTCCAGTTTCCTCACGGCGAGAACACTTCCCCTTTCACTTGTCAGTAAGCCGCAGAAGTTAATCCCTCGTAATGAGGTGGCCCCGTGCGTTGGCTGGAAATATCTGCACTCAGCCTGTCACCGTACTACACACTGTTTAACAATGCACCACAATCACTTCTGTCACACTGGAAAAACACACTCGTTCAAGACACGGTTCCTCTGTAGGCATCTCACTTCCTCGCTGTCAAGAGAATCAGCTTCACTAGGGGTTTCGCAAGTCACCACCCTTCTGTCGCTCAGGATAAACGCTCGCACTAGGTCATAAAAACACAACAACAACTGCTTGACGGGTCGCTCTTATATAGCAGGCCGGTGACTCAATAAATGCTTCTAGACCCATCCAGGGTTCACGGCTTCTCGAGGCTTCCATCGCTGGCTCAGTCACGAATATTCTGGACCATCCCTTTGTCCTAGTAGTCCTGTTGCATAAGGCGCACGCAATACACTGGGGGAGAGCAGCCCAGCCCTGGGGCAGTTGTGACCCATGCGGCGAGCGATGAAACAAACTCACAGCCGTAACAATATGAATACGTCACAAGTATGGATGCACTTAACGAAACTAAATTACCTGAAATATCCAAGTTTTATAGCAGCCTTTATAATCAAACAATATCGAATGAGGAGTATGAGTGGGAAACCTTTTCCTGTCAAACATTAGGAGAATACGCCGATTTGTATTTAAAAGTAGACACACTTCTTTTGGCGGATGTCTTTGAAAATTATAGATTGAATGGCATGCAAACTTATGGCATTGATGCAGCTCATTTTTACACTGCTCCATCCATGTCTTGGTGTACAATGAAAAAGATAACCAATGTTCAACTTGAATTGCTTCAATATATTGATATGTTACACTTTTGTGAACGATTTATTCGATGAGGTAATGTTCAGTGTATAACACGACATGCGATTGCTAATAATAAGTATATGAAAACTTATGATGAGAAAAAACAAGAGTCCTACATAATGTACTTTGATGTTAATAATTTATATGGATATGCTATGATGGAATATCTTCCAACGGGTGGCTTTAAATGGGTTGCAAATGTTGAAGGGTTTGATGTTTTAACTATTGATGATACTTCAGAAATTGGATATATTTTGGAAGTAGATTTGAGTTATCCTCAAGAGTTACATGACAAATATTCAGATTACCCTCTATGTCCAGAAAACTTGACAAAGCTAATGGCTACCCTAGATAATAAAGAACGTTATGTTTTGCATTATAGAATGTTAAAGCAATGTATTCAACTAGGAATGAAATTAGATCGTATTCACAGAATAATTTAATTCAATCTGTGTCAATGGCAAAAACCATATATTGATGTAAACACAGAGAGACGCAAACAGGCAAAAAATGTTTTTTTTTATAAATTGATGAATAATGCAATTTTTGTTCTTTCACTGATGAATGTGAGGAAGTTAAGGGATATCGAATGGGTTACCAAATGGCATGGACCCTATGGTGCTAAGTCTTTAATAGCTAGGGCTAATTTTAAACATAGAATTATATTCAATGAACAATGTATGGCCATTGAGATGAGCAGACTAAAGATTTTTCACAATCAACCAGTATATGTTGGTGAATCTATATTAGATTCGTCTAAATGTAAAATGAATGACTTTCATTACAATGTTATTTTAGCAAATCCTGAATCAAATGTAAGGTTGTTATACACAGATAGTTCTATGTATATATTCTATTATGATATTTATGAGTTCATAAAACAGCATTAAAATTTGTTTGATACTGGAAACTATGAAACAATCAATCCTTTCGGCATTGTAAGACAAAATAAAGGTGAAATTGGATTAATGAAAGATGAATATGCTGGAAGGATTGATAAAGAATTTGTGGGGTTAAGACCCAAAATGTATGCAATAAAATTGTGTGATGAAATTAATAGCTTGTGTAAGGCTAAACACATTAAGAAGAGTGTGAGTAAAACTATGAATATTGATGAGTATCGAAAGTGTCTATAACAGAGATCAAGCCAACAAAGTTCAAGTTTGTATAATTTCAAAATCTCATTCTGTATTTACTGTTCGGCAAAATAAGTTGGCAATTTCATCAAACGATGATAAAAGGCACATAACTGAAAACGGAATTGTTACATTACCGTTTGGTCATTTTTAGAGAAAAATGATTAGAAACAAATTTGAGATAAAAGCACTTCATCTCTCTTACTTTATTTCTTTCACACACACACTTCTCTTCTGATAATAATACTAATTTTTGTGTGTTCCTTTGCTTATGAAAAAAGAATAAATGATAACCCAAATTTTGTGTGTATTATTTACAACTCCTCCCCCCACTATTCCCATTTTCCAGAAATATATATGTATAATTACTTTATATTACTTATCATTTAGTAATGGTGCATTGTAAGAGGAGCAACTCTACCACTCAATATAAAGATCAGGAAGTGGATCATTAAATAGTCGTGTACTAAATTAAACTATTGTCATTTACCCGTGGAATTACATATCCTGGGATATGAATATTGTGGACCAGGAACAAAATTAGAAAAGCGATTGAGCCGTGGTGATCCAGGAATAAATATATTAGATAAAGCGTGCAAAGAGCACGACATTGCTTACGCAAATCATAAAGATTCTAACAAAAGAAGAGAGGCTGATGAAATTTTAGCTTCAAAAGCTTGGTCTCGTGTAAAATCCCGTGACGCATCATTCGGAGAGAGAGTGGCTGCACTAACAGTCAGTGGCAGAATGAAAGCTAAATCTAAGAGGTAAACAAAACTTAAAAAAAATACAACAAGGAAAGATAATTAAAAAAGAACATCGAAAAAGCAAGGTGGTATTTTACCCCTACTTCCGATATTTAATAAATATTTATTGCAGCTAAGTGGCCATAATGGACAGTTATAAGGTGTGCTTACAAATAATTATTACAGGTAGATCAATCTTTACTGTATTCAACTATGCTCTTTGTCCGTTTGCTGCATGATGTGTTGTGGTATTTGTCGCAGGGGTTATTGCACAGAGAACATATGCATTCTTCATTCGGTTCATGGTATTTAACATTTTTACAGATCTTGTGGTGGAAACCGTGGATGGCGAGTCTTGTAACCACATGTCTCATCTCCTGGTTCTCGTTTGTCCATCTTCTGTCCACCATTGCTTCTGTTGCGTAGAATTCAAGCGGGATTTCGTTCTGCTTCAGATGTCTTATCTCGAGGAGTTTCTTCATATGCTTAGTAGATGGCAGTTGTAGTCTTAATCTGAGATCTTCAATGTAGTATGTTTCTTTTGTTAGGACATATGCCAGCCTGGACTGGGACGTTCTTGCAATTCCTAGCACCCTTTTCAGGAAAGAAGCTTTTACTTAATCAATTGTGATTAGGTCTGTCATGGATAGCCTTTCCCATATCAGTTCTAGGCCATATTTAATGACGGGGGTTATTTTCGCGTGGAAGAGAATCATTGCTGTTTGTAGAGATAGTTAGGTAATATTGTTCAAATCGTACATTCCTCTAATGGCTGCTGCTGCTCGTTCCTTTATATGTAGTCTAAAGGATTGGCACGTTGTCTGTAGGGTGAGGCCGAGGTATTTGTAGGAATTGACTGTCTCAAGTTCAGTCTCTCCCAAGATCATTTTGTTTTCGGCGGCTAGTTTTCCTCCTTTTCGGAAGGCCATATGCACTGTCTTCTTTTCATTTATACTGAGCTCATTTTCCTCCGCCCAGTCTTGCAAGTTGTTGAGCACTTCCTGTAGCTCCTGTCTGTTTTTAGACCCCAGAACCATGTCATCTGCATATAGGTAAAGGGATACTGATTTTGTGTTTTCAATAGTCCGTATAACATCCGCTGTCGCGACGTTGAACAGAGTGGGACTCAGTGGGTCGCCTTGTAGTACTCCGTTGGTTTGGGTGATCTCTCTTGAGGTTGATATCCCATCATTTATCTCTACTTTGTTGAAAGCCAGGATGTTTTTTTTATCATATACGTGATTTCGGATTTTTCATCCATCATTTGCTCCAGTTTTATAATGAGCTTCGATCTGTTTAGTAGGTCGAAGGCCTTCGAGAAGTCGACAAATATTGCATGGAAAATTCCTTTAGGGTGTCTAAGCGCTTGTTCTATGTCATTCAGTAGATTGTTGATAGCTTGAAGGGTTGACCTTCCTTTCCTGAACCCGAATTGTTGATCGGGAATCAGTTGATCGACTGTCGGGGTGAGCCTTTTGAGCAGAATGTTTGAAAATACTTTGAATATATTGTTCTCTAGAGCGATTCCTCGGTATGAGTTTGGGTCGTTGTCTTCTCCTTTGCCTTTGTGTAGAACCTTAATTATGGATTTTCTCCATTCGTCGGGTATTTCCCCTGTTGCTAGGCATCTGTTAAACAGATCTGACCATAGTTCACTTAGAATTTCAGCCGAGTCTTTCAGGATCTCATTGGAGATGCCGTCTGGGCCTGTCGCTTTCTTGTTTTTTGTCTTGCTGATTGTCGCAATTACTTCTTCCGATGTGATGGGTGTGCCCAATTCTACACTTGTGTGATATGTTGCGTTATACGCCGCTTGTGACTGAGTTAGGTTCAGTACTTGTAAGAAGTGATTTTCCCATATGTCCATATGAATTTGGCCAGATTTCCTCGTAGTCTTTTTTCTGATGGCTATGAAGGGGTCTTTTAGTGCTTCTTCTGCCTCCATTAAGGCTTGTTTTTCTATGTATTGAGCCTTTTTCTTTTTCAGGAGAGTTTTATATTCCTTTCTTTGTGCTGCATATTCTTCTAGAAGACCTTTTGTGTTGTGGAGTTTGGCCATGTGTAGTTTTAGGAGGACTTCATTTCTAAGTGTGTAGCATTCCGTATCAAACCTTGGTTTAGCTCTTCTTTGGTTGATTGGGATTGTTGATGCTCGAATGGCCTCCTGAATTGTTGTCAGGGCTTGGTTGAGATTGTTTTTGTTAAGGCATTGTTTTGTTGCCTCCATTGCTTGTGCGTTGTTGCTTAGGGCATTTGCGTCAATCTTTCTGGAGCTCTTGTGGGTTAGTAGGTTCGGTATTTCCTCTTCAGTTTTTTCGAGTATAATATTGGTCCTGATAGGTATATGTTTTGTTAGTGGGGTGCAGGATGACTTCCAGAGTCCCTGTTGGTTTTTGATGGAGATGTTGCTTCCTCTGTAAAAAAACTAGGTCGATGGTACTTGTGCCATTGTGGGCTATGTACGTTATTTCATTTGCTTTGTTTATAAGAGAGTAGCCTTCTTCTTGTAACATATCCAACATAGCTCTTGTTTTGTTGTTGGGCTTGTCTATTCTGCAGTTAAAATCTCCTGCCAGGATGACGTTTTTGTCTGTCTTTGTTCGGGCAATCGCCCCTGCTATTATTTCTATTGTGTCTTCTAGGGAGGATCCATATGTGATGTATATACCTATTATTGTTAGGTTTGGGTTTTTCATTATTACTAGGTTCTCTTCATTTATCGAGCCTTCAATTTTCCCTATGGAAGGTTTGAAAATTATGGAAAATTATGGAGACTCCTCCCTCTGGTCTGCCTCTTGGGTTTGACTTGGCGAGAGAGTGAATTGCGTAGTGGCTCGTGAAGTTCAGAGGTTCTGTCAGGAAGGTTTCAGTGGCCACCGTTATGTCGCTCTTTATCCAGATATCCTCAGGTGCTGTTTGCCTCTCAGGCCCTCTACATTCCACAAAAGTATTTCCAGATTTCTCTCGGCGTTGTTCAGTGTGGGGCTTCCGTTGGGGTTATTGCCTCCGAAATCGAAAGGTACGATATATTACCCTATCCGGCCATAGACTTGTTTGCATAACGGAGTCCCTTTCTTCCATGGTCACCCCTATTTTAAAGGCTTTGCTGGTGCCACGGAATGGGAGCTGTTCGCAGCTGATTACCTTAGAGATGCCGTTTTGAGTAAGGTGTCCTTTTATGTCATCTTCGGTTACGTCGGTGTCAAGTCTCCCAATGAATATCCAGGCGGTTCGTGGAGCTGCTCTCAGCCTGCCGATTTCGGAGCCTCCCGTGCCATGTTGTGGGGGTTTTCTCATCGTGTCGTCTAGTTTTCTTGTGATTATGTTTGTTGAGGTGTCTTCGTTGGTATGTTTGCTAGGCAGATCTGGCCACTCTTTGTTTGCTGAAGGTCTGTCTCTATATTTGTTTTTGTTTGTATCTCTAATTGGCGGTAGTGGTTTGGTGGTAGGTGGGTGCAGCAGCGTTACTGTTTTTGGAGTTTCAGTGAGGTCTTGGGTTTTGGGGTAGTCTAAGTCTTGTTGTTTTACAAGTATGTCTGCTTGTTGCAGTTGCGTCTCGAGAATTAGGGTCTTTTTTTCATAAGGTTTTCAGACAGTTCGTCTAGCTTTTCTTTGATGTTTTCACATGATGTTTTATTTTCCAAGGTATCTCTCTTACTTCTTTATTTAATTCTTGGTTGCTTGTCGCCGATGGGGCCAAACCATTTGATTTCAGGCGTAGTCTACAGGTCTCGCACATCCATAGTAGAGATCTCTTTTTTGAGTGAAGGGCGTTATACTCCGTTGTAGTCATAGAGGTGCACTCCTTGTGGAACCATTCGTTGCAACCTCCGTCGCAACTCACTGCTGTGTCTTCTAGTGGTGTGTCCGAATCACATTTGGCACATCTTTTGTAGTCCATTGCGGGTAGCATTGTTTGTAGTGATGTTCGTACGGTTCGGAATGTGTGAATCTGTTTAAGCGCAAGTGTGGTTGGTATTGATATTGGTTTGGTTCTTATAGGTCCTGTCTACTTTGATTGTACCTGCTTTGATATAAGGGGTTTGTTGAGAAGGTCTTGTTGCACTTGCGACAGGAAGGTGGTCTTAGTCCGAAATGGATCACTGATGTGCTTGTGTGCGTCTTGTGTGGTAAGACTTTCGGTGAAGGGTTGTGCGTTGTGTGCGCTTCGTGCGGGAAAGCATTCAGCCGGGATTGTTCTCCAAGTGAGCGGTATGTATAATTTTACTGTTTGTTGTACTTAAACTAACTAATATTTTATCGGAGAGGGTCTTCTTTTGTGATTGTGTACTTGCAAATTACCTTTGATGTGGTTGGTCTTTTGTTGTCTTCAGCACTGGCGTTCCTTTTTACCTACTTTATCACTCATTTGAGCACACTAACACTGCGATTGACAGTATAAATTTCAAAATTCCGGGAGCTCGAAATCGCCGCGTCACTCAACTCAACTGGCTTGTCGGGCTTGGGGGTAGCGCCTGCTATAAACAAAGCGAAAGCTGCTCAAGAAGAATTAAAAGAAATGAAAAGACACAATCGAATGATAGAAGCAAAGCGAGGAAAAGGAGGTCAAGGCATTTATTTAAATCCTCCTGCATACAAAAGATGTAATTAACCAAATTAAGTAATTTCGATTTTGCTAATAAGGACATCAATTAAAGATTCCAAATTTTAGAGGAGTCTTTATGCGAGATACGTTACCAAGATATCCTCGAAAAAATGAAAACTGTATTGTTAACCTTGAACCGATGGTTCACATTGGGTGTCTTTCAGTAAACGAGGTAAATACGTGCATTATTTTGATAGTATTGGTAATTTAAGACCACCATTAGAAATTTTAACATATCTTAAAAATTGCTATCTACAATATAATTTTCATTCATATCAATGAATTACTTCTTCGATTTATGGACATTTATATTTAGTCTTCTTGTATTGTATAAATAAGGGAAACACAGGCCGTCTTTAAACATTTCAAAGATGGCTTTCGAAAGACGGACAACTCTTGAAGGTAAAGGCTCGAAGATTGATGTTACATTGGAGAACCCGATTCATCTTGCAGGAGCAGAGTTTTTTGAAATAGGACTTGCAGGATTGTATACATCTAATTCTATTCGAAATGTTACCGACAGAAATAATAAATTTCGCATTCATTTTACTAATTTTTTATCAATTGATTTAGTGGTACCACCGGGTATTTATGAATTTGAAGATCTAGCCTCAACATTTGACGATTTACTTAGTTATCACTCATTGTGGGAATTTATACCAAAACATTTTGAAAAAAAAACAAATATGTATGTGGAAGAAGATATAGACGGAAAAGGACGCAACCGTCTTGTTTTGTCTTCTCCATTTAATATTGATTTCAGTGTAGCCAACAGTGTAGCAGGGCCTTTAGGTATTGAAAAGAAAGTTTACCCTAAAGAGAATAAAAAAGAAATTGAAATTGATCGAAATTGAATCGAAAATGAAGTAATAATTAGCGAAAATAATAACGTTTTAGCTATAAAGATGAACGAAGTGGATACAGCGATTTTAATAATACCCGATGCTAGCTGTACGTTACAACAATGAAGTGTAAAGATTAATGAAATATTACTAGAAAATTTATTAGGTGAAAAAGACAAATTTCCTTCATTTTATATTAATTATGATAAAGTCCTTTATCATTGTAAACCACATTCGAAAAAGTTTGCTATAGATTTTGATGTTGCAGATTGTATTGCAGATTTGTTAGGATTTTCTCATAAAAAGTTCGAGGCAAACACAACTCATTATTCGGAATATATGATTAAAATTAACACTGTTAATAGTATTCGAGTATGTTGCAACCTTGTGCTTGGTACGAGTTCTTATTTGAACCATAATCCAACACACTCTTTATATAATTTTAAAGCTCTTGTTCCTGCTGGTTATCCGATTGTTGTACAAACAACAACAATTAATTTTTTGCCAATGAACAGCAAGGTTATTCAACATGTATCTGTGCAACTTGAAGATCAACTTCAACAGCTCATTGATTTGCAAGATGAAGAAGATTTATCTGTAGAATTAATTATTCGTCCACCACGATATCTTACTATATGAAGTAATGAAATACTGTTATATTTTCATTCTACTTTAGTAAGCTTACTAGAAAACATACACAAATATGGTTATACTATATAATACTCAAAGTTTGAAAAAAAAAGAAGTCGGCTCTGATTCGAAAAAGTAATATAAATCAATCAGCTAAAATTTCTAAAAAAAAAAAAAACGACATCGCACCTTAAAATCTAAGAAACAGTTATCGACTAACAACAAACATTTCTTACAGTCTTTAGGCTATCGCGTATTTTAATTTCAATATAAATATATATGCAATTGTTAATATTATTTAGTTACTATCTATATTTGAAGCTGTTAACATGTTTAACATAACGGATAAAAGAGGGGTTGACAACAGAGTTGTGCGACGAGAAGAAACAGTTTATCAACCTTATTCAGCTAATAAATTCGAAAATAATGATGAAATTCGAATACCAATTCAAAATGAAGAAAACATAGTTTTATTATCAGAAGGTGATCTTCACTTAGAAGGACAAATTATTACTTCTAACATAAATCTAGCTGCTTCTACTACAGCACATCCTGACCAAAATGTTGGGGCTAATCTTTTTAGCGAAATTCGCGTTACGCTAAATGGTAAAGAAATTGATCGTACACGCCATCTAGGTATAACAAGTTCTATAAAAACCCTTGCATCATATTCAAAAAACGAATATACAGCTTTACAAAATGCTGGTTATTTTCCCTCTTTAACAACACCAGCAAGTGAAGCAAATATTGTTGATAGTATCACAAAACGTTTTCATGTAATACTTCCTTTAAGCAACCTGTTAGGTTTAGCAGAGGACTATAGAAAGCCGATTTTAAATTGCAAGCATGAGCTAATATTTCTCCGATCGTCAAGTGACGCACGTGCGTTGCAATCGACAACCGAAAGAGATCTTCCTAAGGTCAAGTTATTTAAAGTTTATCTAAAAATTCTTGTTTTATTATTATCGGACGAAGAACAAATTAAAAGATTAAAACTAATGCAGAAAAATATTCCCATTCAGGTTAGTTTTCGATCATGGGATGTTCATGTCTTGCCTTCTCTTCCTAGAACAACTAAATATAGTTGGACTGTAATGACAACTTCTGAAACTCAAAAACCACGCCAATTTTATTAGGTTTTCAAACTAAAAGAAATGTACTAAATACATGCTCTTCCTATTTTGACCATTGTAACATTAAATCTATAAGAGTTTTTTTTTTAAATTCAATTCTTTATTCCTATGAAATGCCATCTTCTGAAATTGTTATAAATGACTACAGCGAATTGTATGACATGTTTGTAAAATTTTGTAATGCATATTATCAGATCGATGATTTTCGTTCAGAGACTCTAGTTTCACGAGATGAATTTAAGTCTCATTGTCCGATTATTGTAATTAAATTATTGTCTCGAGCAAGTGGAAGCAGTGATGTGCGAATTGAAATCGAGACAAGTGAGAATATACCTGAAGATACAACTCTTTATTGTGTTCTTATTCATGATCGTCATATATCTTACAGACCATTAACTAATGAAGTAATTATCTGAACCATTATTTGCCAAGTTATAAGCAATCAAGTAAACAAGTGTTCTCACTTTAGTTGCAAACATGGAATTGACAACAACAAACTCTCCTTCTACTGATGCTGGCACGTGGAATAAGAAGCAGCCAATAGTTGCAGACATTCGCAAGCTACCAAACGGCAGTTTGGAACATGCTTACTGTATGTTAAATAACAGCAATATATCTTCATTCAGTACTGTGTTCACATGGGTCGCAGCGTATTGTGAAAAAACTCTTTCTTCGTTTTTTGACTCTATTAAAAATAAATTTGAATATTTAGTTGTAAATAATTTGCCACATGAATTTTCTTTGTTTGCACTAAACGCTTTCCCCTGGCTCATTAATCGATCTTAATACGATTGATGGAATGTCAGATCTAATGTTGAAGCATAGCCATCGTTTGCCTACAGATTGTCCAAAACATTTACCATCTCTTGCAATGGGAAGCAATAGTTGTGCTAAATGTAATGTCAATGCTGTTCAACATTGGTTAAATTCTTCTGATGACATCATGAAAATCGTGTGTTCGATAATAAACAAGTTTCGAAACAATGGACTTCAAGGTTTTAGTAAGTTTGATTGGAACTACATTCCTATAAACGTACTGACTATATATGAGCCACAACGAATTCGTCTGGAGTGGTAACATCTACCAGATCATCTAAAGAGAAAATTTCTACTGTTTCATCTTCGCTGCAAATGTGATAACTGCATTCACTACCCATAAAAGGTAATTAATTAAATCTACTGGTGTCATTGACACCTATGCATTTTTTGTTTGCTTTTTAACATGGTGTATTTTTTGTCTACAGGAAATAAACATCTGGACAATTAAAAGAACAAGATCATCTCAACACACACTCATCTGGACAACTAAAAGAATGAGATTACTTCAACACTCATACAAGAGAAATAAAATTGTATTAATTGTAATTCTAAATGAATAAAGAAGAAAAGGTCTTTGTACCACTTCATATTAAAGTTTTTTAATGATCAAATACCACCTCACTCCACATGTAAATAAAATAATATTGTCAGGCGAGGGATTCGAACCCCCGCTTTCAATTTCTGTAAATTAGGGCTTAAGTCTAATGCCTTAGACCGCTCGGCCAACCCAACACACGCAGAACATGCATATTAGTCAATGTGTTTTGTTGAATCATATCAGTTCACATTTAGCTTCGTGTGGTGAACATATTTTTTGTGAAGTAAAGCAGCAGCATGAAGTATTTTAATTGTGTAAAGTATTCCAAAAAACAGTTAATGCAAATGATATTAAGTCAAAAAGAAATAAATTTAAAATCTGAAAGAGATCGGCTAAAAACATTTAAGAACTTGTCTTCAGACAGTTTTACGAACACTGCATGGTTAGCAGCTGCAGGATTTTACTATTATGGATATAAGGATATGGTTAGGTGTACTTTCTGTTATCTGCAACTTAGTTATTGGAAAGACGATGATGATCCGTTTGAAGAGCATAAGAAATGGACTCCTTCTTGCCCTTACGTAAACGATATTTCTCCTAGCATGGAAATAAAATCTGAATATGAAAGACTTAAAACTTTTCAAAATTGGCCTCTTCCCTGTCCAAACGAATTTTGTTTAACATCAGCAGGATTTTATTATACTGGTCATGGTGATAAGGTTAAATGTATATTCTGTAAGATTGAAATTGAAAATTGGAAAGAAAACGATATTCCATTAAATGATCATAAAAAATGGGCACCATATTTTCCATATTTAAGGGGTTTTTACGTCGGCAACGTTGATTTAAATCCTGAAAATCCTACTATTATTCCATATAATACAGGTTATGATACGTGTAGAAACAATATATGTTGATGTGATGTGATTTTTTGTGCAGTGTGCATTCTCAGACGCAAACGTAGACATGCTGAAGTTTGTTAAGCAGTCAAACACTCTACCAGTAATTTCATTTACTAATGGTGAAAACCAGAGTAAAAGTGAAGAAATAAACCATAGTGTTTTACTACCGAACACTATTCGATGTATCATTTGCGATCCATCTAACAGTGGCAAAACAAACGTAATGATAAATTTATTATGTCATAAAAATGGAGTACGTTTTGAAAACGTTTATATTTATTCTAAATCACTTGCTCAAAGTAAATATATTGAATTAAAAAGTTTTTGGACACTCTAAAAGAAATAAAAAGTGATTTTTTTCTGATAATGATGAAGTTATGCCTCCAGAAATGGCTAAAAAACTCTACATTTGTTTTTGATGACGTAGCCAGCAATAAACAACAACACATGAAAGATTATTTCAGTAGAGGTCGTCATCACGATGTTGACGTATTTTATCTTTGTTAAAAATTTTCTTGTATACCTAAACATCTAATTAGAGATAACGCTAATTTTTTAATTCTTTTTAAACAAGACGGAACAAACTTGCGGCATATATATATATATATATATATAACGATCATGTAAATACGGATATGAGCAGTACATCATTGCCAAGATGGGCTACATCACGCGTCATGGCACGTCTCGCTCGGAAGTGATGGGCTCCATATCAGCAACGCTGTGTAGCATTTCCCGGAGTGGCTAGCTGGTGAACCATGTCTTAATTCTCCGTACAAATACAAACCGATATAAAATAAGTGAATTAATTTACCTATTTCACAGTCATACAGCATAACTTTTGGATGTATAAGGATTACAACGCAACCAAGAACTACATTTTCCAACGACCCCGAGCCGAGAAAGAGTTACCTTACAAAAATAATAACAACATTCGTTCTTGAACACACAAAATTTTGAAATTAATAAACCAGTTATACAACATTCCAATGTATATTGTGTTAAAATTCGGATTCGATCTGATTACGGGTTTGTGAGATAATAATTCTTACATGTGACGCATGGTTGAAACACGCTTAAAAAGGGGCACTTTTTGTGTTTCAACTGCGATAAAAAAATATTAAAATATAAATTAAAAATTCCAAACCTACATCAACTAACGTAAAATCGAACGTCGAAAATGATGATGTCATTGGATTTTATGAAGGTCTATTGGCTACTTTACAAACAACCTTCAAACTCGAGTGCACATAATATTTTGGTCGACAGTAAGCTTGCTATTCCTGGGTGTCATAATATGTGTCCTACCCTCCTATCTCTTCTCTTCATTAGCAGTCGCGAGATACATCTCTCCTCTCCCACTCGTCTTAATACCTCTTCATTTGTTACCCTAACTACCCATCTGATCATCATTCTCCCTTATCACCTCATTTCAAAAGCTTCAATTCTCCTCTTTTCTGCTGCACCATTAGTCCATTAGTACAACTCAGCAACTTTTCTAGGTTTAAGCCGTGCCTTGTGCGGGGATTCAATAGGAACGACGAAGAGGAGCGTGACCACCAGACTCAAGGAACATAACAGACACAGCCGCCTGGGTCAAACTGAGAAATCGTCAGTCGCTGAGCATTCTCTCTTGCCCGGTCACGATGTAAAATACGGGGACACGGAGATACTCTACACGACCACTCACTACCAGGCCAGGCTGCAACGGGAAGCCATAGAAATCTTCAAACACCCCGACAATTTCAATCGGAAGGAAGAAATTGAACGTGTGCGTAATACATGGATCCCGGCTCTTAGGAACACCAAGGCCAAGAAATCACTCACACGTCAACCTGAAGAACCTTCCTGCTACAGCCCGGCAGTCGCGCAGGGAACACCTGAACCTCACAAGCTCGGTCGCCGAAGCCGGAGCACGCACCGCACCCCGCAACATGTACGTGAGATCAGACGATCCAGCCGGAATGCGAAGAGAACGCTCGGCTCACCATGCTAATTTGAAGATCCAAACTACCTTCCAGCCGTTAGTTCATCGCCAAGATCCACCCAACCAACAGTCATATTCAAACAACAATACTCCACTACTAACGGTTACCCATTATTTCAAGCCTCTTCCTCATTCCACTGCAGACCAAGGAAAGGAGCGGAACCCTTGATAATGCCGGACGCAGTTTCCGGTGAAACGTCGGGAGATATCCTGTCTGGACCACGGCCTACAAGCCCGAAAAACTTGTATTTAATTACAAAACAACAACTTTATTGAAATAAGTTTGCCCAATTCCTCAGTAAGAGTAATTAAGAAACAATAATAATTAACGTGACAGCCGGTAGAATACGACACATTCGACTGTGAATCAACGTTGCAGATCATGGATAAAAACGAAAAAGAGCAGATCAAAATTGGCAAACAAAAATATTCAGTTAAGAAAAAACACATTTAAAAAAAAATGAAAGCATACCGTGCAAAATAGAAAGTATCTTAACATTGTAAATTCGAGTAAACTTCTGAAAGCTCGCTTACAACAACAGCCGAAAGAGTATAAAATTAGACTCAAAATCACGATCGTATCCGAGCCCCAAAAGCAACCTCTATATAAAAAATATATCTCATTTTACGCGCATCAATGCGAGGAGCAACGTTCGTGGTTAGAGGTGGGAACTGAACCCAGCGTTTTAAGGCACTAAAACGAACGGTTTTCGAGATATTGCCAGAAAACTATCCCCGGTCTGCGAAATTTCAGCGGTTGCCATAGTAAAGTTGATCTGTTTCTCAGAGGGAACACAGTTATTTGGGAATATCTCCGAAACAGTTCATTTAAGGAACTTAAAAAGTGTGCTTCGGGGTCCCTACAGGACCTCCGAGTATTGTTTCTCGTATGTGGCGGCTTAAAATGAGCTAAATCCGAACATTTTACCGACTGTCCTTACTCAGTGCCAAAGGGCCGAAAAAAGGCACTTACAAATTGAATTTTCAAAAACCGTTTCTTATTGGGCCTCTACATACTCGGATCAACCAACATGCAAAATTTCAGCTTTCTAGATCTCGTGGTTTGAGCCCTGCGTCGATGAGTCAATTTTGGATTGTCAATGCCAAAGGGCCGAAAAAAGTCACTCACAAATTGAATTTTCAAAAACCGTTTCTTAGTGAGCCTCTACATACTCGGATCAACCAACATGCAAAATTTCAGCTTCCTAGGTCTAGTGGTTTGAGCCCGGCGGTGGTGAGTCAGTTTTGGATTATATATAAGAGAAGATGAGATTTTCCGAGTAGATTTGATCGTAGAAATATGGATTATAGCTCTTTTTGCGCGTATCAATGTGAGGAGCAATGTTCGTGGTTTCCACTTCCAAGAAGTGGGAACCGAACCCAGCGTTTTAAGGTCCTTAAACGAACGGTTTTCGAGATATTGCCAGAAAACTATCCCCGGTCTGCGAAATTTCAGCGGTTGCCATAGTAACGATGATCTGTTTCTCAGAGGGAACGCAGTTATTTGGGAATATCTCCGAAACAGTTCATTTAAGGAACTTAAAAAGTGTGTTTCGGGGTCCCTACAGGACCTCCGAGTATAGTTTCTCGTATGTGGCGGCTTAAAATGAGCTAAATCCGAACATTTTACCGACTGTCCTTGCTCAGTGCCAAAAGGCCGAAAAAAGTCACTTACAAATCGAATTTTCAAAAACCGTTTCTTATTGGGCCTCTACATACTCGGATCAACCATCATGCAAAATTTCAGCTTTCAAGGTCTAGTGGTTTGAGCCCTGCGTCGATGAGTCAATTTGGATTGTCAATGCCAAAGGGCCGAAGAAAGTCACTTACAAATTGAATTTTCAAAAACCGTTCCTTAGTGAGCCTCTACATACTCCGATCCACCAACATGCAAAATTTCAGCTTCCTAGGTCTAGTGGTTTGAGCCCTGCGGTGATGAGTCAGTTTTGGATTATATATAAGAGATGAGACTTTCCGAGTCGATTTGATCGTAGAAATATGGATTATAGCTCTTTCTGCGCGTATCAATGTGAGGAGCAATGTTCGTGGTTGGGAACCGAACCCAGCGTTTTAAGGCCCTAAAACGAACGGTTTTCGAGATATTGCCAGAAAACTATCCCCGGTCTGCGAAATTTCAGCGGTTGCCATAGTAACGTTGATCTGTTTCTCAGACGGAACACAGTTATTTGGGAATATCTCCGAAACCGTTCATTTTAGGAACTTAAAAAGTGTGTTTCGGGGTCCCTACAGGACCTTCGAGTATTGTTTCTCGTATGTGGCGGCTTAAAATGAGCTAAATCCGAACATTTTACCGACTGTCCTTGCTCAGTGCCAAAGGGCCGAAATAAGTCACTTACAAATTGAATTTTCAAAAACCGTATCTTAGTGAGCCTCTACATACTCCGATCAACCAAAATGCAAAATTTCAGCTTCCTAGGTCTAGTGGTTTGAGCCCTGCGGTGATGAGTCAGTTTTGGATTATATATAAGAGATGAGACTTTCCGAGTCGATTTGATCGTAGAAATATGGATTATAGCTCTTTTTGCGCGTATCAATGTGAGATGCAATGTTTGTGGTTTCCACTTCAGAGAAGTGGGAACCGAACCCAGCGTTTTAAGGCCCTAAAACGAACGGTTTTCGAGATATTGCCAGAAAACCATCCCCGGTCACCGAAACTTCAGCGGTTGCCA
This sequence comes from Meconema thalassinum, assembly GCA_946902985.2. Classification (NCBI taxonomy): domain Eukaryota; kingdom Metazoa; phylum Arthropoda; class Insecta; order Orthoptera; family Tettigoniidae; genus Meconema; species Meconema thalassinum. The sequence continues at coordinate 350,740,722 of OX336390.1, forward strand.
TAGTAACGTTGATCTGTTTCTCTGAGGGAACACAGTTATTTGGGAATATCTCCGAAACAGTTCATTTAAGGAACTTAAAAAGTGTGTTTCGGGGTCCCTACAGGACCTCCGAGTATAGTTTCTCGTATGTGGCGGCTTAAAATGAGCTAAATCCGAACATTTTACCGACTGTCCTTGCTCAGTGCCAAAGGGCCGAAAAAAGTCACTTACAAATTGCATTTTCAAAAACCGTTTCTTATTGGGCCTCTACATACTCGGATCAACCATCATGCAAAATTTCAGCTTTCTAGGTCTAGTGGTTTGAGCCCTGCGTCGATGAGTCAATTTTGGATTGTCAATGCCAAAGGGCCGAAGAAAGTCACTTACAAATTGAATTCTCAAAAACCGTTCCTTAGTGAGCCTCTACATACTCCGATCCACCAACATGCAAAATTTCAGCTTCCTAGGTCTAGTGGTTTGAGCCCTGCGGTGATGAGTCAGTTTTGGATTATATATAAGAGATGAGACTTTCCGAGTCGATTTGATCGTAGAAATATGGATTATAGCTCTTTCTGCGCGTATCAATGTGAGGAGCAATGTTCGTGGTTGGGAACCGAACCCAGCGTTTTAAGGCCCTAAAACGAACGGTTTTCGAGATATTGCCAGAAAACTATCCCCGGTCTGCGAAATTTCAGCGGTTGCCATAGTAACGTTGATCTGTTTCTCAGACGGAACACAGTTATTTGGGAATATCTCCGAAACCGTTCATTTTAGGAACTTAAAAAGTGTGTTTCGGGGTCCCTACAGGACCTTCGAGAATTGTTTCTCGTATGTGGCGGCTTAAAATGAGCTAAATCCGAACATTTTACCGACTGTCCTTGCTCAGTGCCAAAGGGCCGAATTAAGTCACTTACAAATTGAATTTTCAAAAACCGTATCTTAATGAGCCTCTACATACTCCGATCAACCAAAATGCAAAATTTCAGCTTCCTAGGTCTAGTGGTTTGAGCCCTGCGGTGATGAGTCAGTTTTGGATTATATATAAGAGATGAGACTTTCCGAGTCGATTTGATCGTAGAAATATGGATTATAGCTCTTTTTCCGCGTATCAATGTGAGGAGCAATGTTTGTGGTTTCCACTTCGAAGAAGTGGGAACCGAACCCAGCGTTTTAAGGCCCTAAAACGAACGGTTTTCGAGATATTGCCAGAAAACCATCCCCGGTCTCTGAAACTTCAGCGGTTGCCATAGTAACGTTGATCTGTTTCTCAGAGGGAACACAGTTATTTGGGAATATCTCCGAAACAGTTCATTTAAGGAACTTAAAAAGTGTGCTTCGGGGTCCCTACAGGACCTCCGAGTATTGTTTCTCGTATGTGGCGGCTTAAAATGAGCTAAATCCGAACATTTTACCGACTGTCCTTACTCAGTGCCAAAGGGCCGAAATAAGTCACTTACAAATTGAATTTTCAAAAACCGTTTCTTATTGGGCCTCTGCATACTCGGATCAACCAACATGCAAAATTTCAGCTTTCTAGGTCTAGTGGTTTGAGCCCTGCATCGATGAGTAAATTTTGGATTGTCAATGACAAAGGGCCGAAAAAAGTCACTTACAAATTGAATTTTCAAAAACCGTATCTTAGTAAGCCTCTACATACTCCGATCAACCAACATGAAAAATTTCAGCTTCCTAGGTCTAGTGGTTTGAGCCCTGCGGTGATGAGTCAGTTTTGGATTATATATAAGAGATGAGACTTTCCGAGTCGATTTGATCGTAGAAATATGGATTATAGCTCTTTCTGCGCGTATCAATGTGAGAAGGAATGTTCGTGGTTGGGAACTGAACCCAGCGTTTTAATGCCCTAAAACGAACGGTTTTCGAGATATTGCCAGAAAACTATCCCCGGTCTGCGAAATGTCAGCGGTTGCCATAGGAACGTTGATCTGTTTCTCAGAGGGAACACAGTTATTTGGGAATATCTCCAAAACCATTCATTTTAGGAACTTAAAAAGTGTGTTTCGGGGTCCCTACAGGACCTCCGAGTATTGTTTCTCGTTTGTGGCGGCTTAAAATGAGCTAAATCCGAACATTTTACCGACTGTCCTTGCTCAGTGCCAAAGGGCCGAAAAAAGTCACTTACAAATTGAATTTTCAAAAACCGTTTCTTATTGGGCCTCTGCATACTCGGATCAACCAACATGCAAAATTTCAGCTTTCTAGGTCTAGTGGTTTGAGCCCTGCGTCGATGAGTAAATTTTGGATTGTCAATGCCAAAGGGCCGAAAAAAGTCACTTACAAATTGAATTTTCAAAAACCGTATCGTAGTGAGCCTCTACATACTCCGATCAACCAACATGCAAAATTTCAGCTTCCTAGGTCTAGTGGTTTGAGCCCTGCGGTGATGAGTCAGTTTTGGATTATATATAAGAGATGAGACTTTCCGAGTCGATTTGATCGTAGAAATATGGATTATAGCTCTTTCTGCGCGTATCAATGTGAGGAGCAATGTTCGTGGTTGGGAACCGAACCCAGCGTTTTAAGGCCCTAAAACGAACGGTTTTCGAGATATTGCCAGAAAACTATCCCCGGTCTGCGAAATTTCAGCGGTTGCCATAGGAACTTTGATCTGTTTCTCGGAGGGAACACAGCTATTTGGGAATATCTCCGAACCCGTTCATTTTAGGAACTAAAAAAGTGTGTTTCGGGGACTCTACAGGACCTCCGAGTATTGTTTCTCGTATGTGGCGACTTAAAATGAGCTAAATCCGAACATTTTACCGACTGTCCTTGCTCAGTGCCAAAGGGCTGAAAAATGTCACTTACAAATTGAATTTTCAAAAACCGTTTCTTATTGGGCCTCTTTATACTCGGATCAACCAACATGCAAAATTTCAGCTTTCTCGGTCTAGTGGTTTGAGCCCTGCGTCGATGAGTAAATTTTGAATTGCCAATGCCAAAGGGCCGAAAAAAGTCACTTACAAATTGAATTTTCAAAAACCGTATCTAAGTGAGCCTCTACATACTCCGATCAACCAACATGCAAAATTTCAGCTTCCTAGGTCTAGTGGTTTGAGCCCTGCGGTGATGAGTCAGTTTTGGAACCGAACCCAGCGTTTTAAGGCCCTAAAACGAACGGTTTTCGAGATATTGCCAGAAAACCATCCCGGACTCCGAAACTTCAGCGGTTGCCATAGTAACGTTGATCTTTTTCTCAGAGGGAACACAGTTATTTGGGAATATCTCCGAAACCGTTCATTTTAGGAACTTAAAAAGTGTGTTTCGGGGTCCCTACAGGACCTCCGAGTATTGTTTCTCGTATGTGGCGGCTTAAAATGAGCTAAATCCGAACATTTTACCGACTGTCCTTGCTCAGTGCCAAAGGGACGAAATAGGTCACTTACAAATTGAATTTTCAAAAACCGTTTCTTAGTGAGCCTCTACCTACTCGGATCAACCAACATGCAAAATTTCAGCTTCCTAGGTCTAGTGGTTTGAGCCCTGCGGTGATGAGTCAGTTTGGATTATATATAAGAGATGAGACTTTCCGAGTCGATTTGATCGTAGAAATATGGATTATAGCCCTTTTTCCGCGTATCAATGTGAGGAGCAATGTTTGTGGTTTCCACTTCGATGAAGTGGGAACCGAACCCAGCGTTTTAAGGCCCTGAAACGAACGATTTTCGAGTAATTGCCAGAAAACTATCCTCGGTCTGCGAAATTTCAGCGGTTGCCATAGTAACGTTGATCTGTTTCTCAGAGGGAACACAGTTATTTGAGAATATCTCCGAAACCGTTCATTTTAGGAACTTAAAAAGTGTGTTTCGGGGTCCCTACAGGACCTCCGAGTATTGTTTCTCGTATGTGGCGGCTTAAAATTAGCTAAATCCGAACATTTTACCGACTGTCCTTGCTCAGTGCCAAAAGGCCGAAAAAAGTCACTTACAAATCGAATTTTCAAAAACCGTTCCTTAGTGAGCCTCTACATTCTCCGATCAACCAACATTCAAAATTTCAGCTTCCTAGGTCTAGTGGTTTGAGCCCTGCGTTGATGAGTCAGTTTTGGATTATATATAAGAGAAGATGAGACTTTCCGAGTCGATTTGATCGTAGAAATATGGATTATAGCTCTTTTTGCGCGTATCAATGTGAGGAGCAATGTTCGTGGTTTCCACTTCCAAGAAGTGGGAACCGAACCCAGCGTTTTAAGGTCCTAAAACGAACGGTTTTCGAGATATTGCCAGAAAACTATCCCCGGTCTGCGAAATTTCAGCGGTTGCCATAGTAACGTTGATCTGTTTCTCAGAGGGAACGCAGTTATTTGGGAATATCTCCGAAATAGTTCATTTAAGGAACTTAAAAATTGTGTTTCGGGGTCCCTACAGGACCTCCGAGTATAGTTTCTCGTATGTGGCGGCTTAAAATGAGCTAAATCCGAACATTTTACCGACTGTCCTTGCTCAGTGCCGAAGGGCCGAAAAAAGTCGCTTACAAATTGCATTTTCAAAAACCGTTTCTTATTGGGCCTCTACATACTCGGATCAACCATCATGCAAAATTTCAGCTTTCTAGGTCTAGTGGTTTGAGCCCTGCGTCGATGAGTCAATTTTGGATTGTCAATGCCAAAGGGCCGAAGAAAGTCACTTACAAATTGAATTTTCAAAAACCGTTCCTTAGTGAGCCTCTACATACTCCGATCCACCAACATGCAAAATTTCAGCTTCCTAGGTCTAGTGGTTTGAGCCCTGCGGTGATAAGTCAGTTTTGGATTATATATAAGAGATGAGACTTTCCGAGTCGATTTGATCGTAGAAATATGGATTATAGCTCTTTCTGCGCGTATCAATGTGAGGAGCAATGTTCGTGGTTGGGAACCGAACCCAGCGTTTTAAGGCCCTAAAACGAACGGTTTTCGAGATATTGCCAGAAAACTATCCCCGGTCTGCGAAATTTCAGCGGTTGCCATAGTAACGTTGATCTGTTTCTCAGACGGAACACAGTTATTTGGGAATATCTCCGAAACCGTTCATTTTAGGAACTTAAAAAGTGTGTTTCGGGGTCCCTACAGGACCTTCGAGTATTGTTTCTCGTATGTGGCGGCTTAAAATGAGCTAAATCCGAACATTTTACCGACTGTCCTTGCTCAGTGCCAAAGGGCCGAAATAAGTCACTTACAAATTGAATTTTCAAAAACCGTATCTTAGTGAGCCTCTACATACTCCGATCAACCAACATGCAAAATTTCAGCTTCCTAGGTCTAGTGGTTTGAGCCCTGCGGTGATGAGTCAGTTTTGGATTATATATAAGAGATGAGACTTTCCGAGTCGATTTGATCGTAGAAATATGGATTATAGCTCTTTTTGCGCGTATCAATGTGAGATGCAATGTTCGTGGTTTCCACTTCGAAGAAGTGGGAACCGAACCCAGCGTTTTAAGGCCCTAAAACGAACGGTTTTCGAGATATTGCCAGAACACCATCCCCGGTCTCCGAAACTTCAGCGGTTGCCATAGTAACGTTGATCTGTTTCTCAGAGGGAACACAGTTATTTCGGAATATCTCCGAAAGAGTTCATTTCAGGAACTTAAAAAGTGTGTTTCGGGGTCCCTACAGGACCTCCGAGTATTGTTTCTCGTTTGTGGCGGCTTAAAATGAGCTAAATCCGAACATTTTACCGACTGTCCTTGCTCAGTGCCAAAGGGCCGAAAAAAGTCACTTACAAATTGAATTTTCAAAAACCGATTCTTATTGGGCCTCTGCATACTCGGATCAACCAACATGCAAAATTTCAGCTTTCTAGGTCTAGTGGTTTGAGCCCTGCATCGATGAGTAAATTTTGGATTGTCAATGACAAAGGGCCGAAAAAAGTCACTTACAAGTTGAATTTTCAAAAACCGTATCTTAGTGAGCCTCTACATACTCCGATCAACCAACATGAAAAATTTCAGCTTCCTAGGTCTAGTGGTTTGAGCCCTGCGGTGATGAGTCAGTTTTGGATTATATATAAGAGATGAGACTTTCCGAGTCGATTTGATCGTAGAAATATGGATTATAGCTCTTTCTGCGCGTATCAATGTGAGAAGGAATGTTCGTGGTTGGGAACTGAACCCAGCGTTTTAAGGCCCTAAAACGAACGGTTTTCGAGATATTGCCAGAAAACTATCCCCGGTCTGCGAAATTTCAGCGGTTGCCATAGGAACGTTGATCTGTTTCTCAGAGGGAACACAGTTATTTGGGAATATCTCCAAAGCCATTCATTTTAGGAACTTAAAAAGTGTGTTTCGGGGTCCCTACAGGACCTCCGAGTATTGTTTCTCGTATGTGGCGGCTTAAAATGAGCTAAATCCGAACATTTTACCGACTGTCCTTGCTCAGTGCCAAAGGGCCGAAAAAAGTCACTTACAAATTGAATTTTCAAAAACCGTTTCTTATTGGGCCTCTGCATACTCGGATCAACCAACATGCAAAATTTCAGCTTTCTAGGTCTAGTGGTTTGAGCCCTGCGTCGATGATTAAATTTTGGATTGTCAATGCCAAAGGGCCGAAAAAAGTCACTTACAAATTGAATTTTCAAAAACCGTATCGTAGTGAGCCTCTACATACTCCGATCAACCAACATGCAAAATTTCAGCTTCCTAGGTCTAGTGGTTTGAGCCCTGCGGTGATGAGTCAGTTTTGGATTATATATAAGAGATGAGACTTTCCGAGTCGATTTGATCGTAGAAATATGGATTATAGCTCTTTCTGCGCGTATCAATGTGAGGAGCAATGTTCGTGGTTGGGAACCGAACCCAGCGTTTTAAGGCCCTAAAACGAACGGTTTTCGAGATATTGCCAGAAAACTATCCCCGGTCTGCGAAATTTCAGCGGTTGCCATAGGAACTTTGATCTGTTTCTCAGAGGGAACACAGTTATTTGGGAATATCTCCGAACCCGTTCATTTTAGGAACTTAAAAAGTGTGTTTCGGGGACCCTACAGGACCTCCGAGTATTGTTTCTCGTATGTGGCGACTTAAAATGAGCTAAATCCGAACATTTTACCGACTGTCCTTGCTCAGTGCCAAAGGGCCGAAAAATGTCACTTACAAACTGAATTTTCAAAAACCGTTTCTTATTGGGCCTCTGCATACTCGGATCAACCAACATGCAAAATTTCAGCTTTCTAGGTCTAGTGGTTTGAGCCCTGCGTCGATGAGTAAATTTTGGATTGTCAATGCCAAAGGGCCGAAAAAAGTCACTTACAAATTGAATTTTCAAAAACCGTATCTTAGTGAGCCTCTACATACTCCGATCAACCAACATGCAAAATTTCAGCTTCCTAGGTCTAGTGGTTTGAGCCCTGCGGTGATGAGTCAGTTTTGGATTATATATAAGAGATGAGACTTTCCGAGTCGATTTGATCGTAGAAATATGGATTATAGCTCTTTTTGCGCGTATCAATGTGAGATGCAATGTTCGTTGTTTCCACTTCGAAGAAGTGGGAACCGAACCCAGCGTTTTAAGGCCATAAAACGAACGGTTTTCGAGATATTGCCAGAAAACCATCCCCGGTCTCCGAAACTTCAGCGGTTGCCATAGTAACGTTGATCTTTTTCTCAGAGTGAACACAGTTATTTGGGAATATCTCCGAAACCGTTCATTTTAGGAACTTAAAAAGTGTGTTTCGGAGTCCCTACAGGACCTCCGAGTATTGTTTCTCGTATGTGGCGGCTTAAAATGAGCTAAATCCGAACATTTTACCGACTGTCCTTGCTCAGTGCCAAAGGGCCGAAAAAGGTCACTTACAAATTGAATTTTCAAAAACCGTTTCTTAGTGAGCCTCTACCTACTCGGATCAACCAACATGCAAAATTTCAGCTTCCTAGGTCTAGTGGTTTGAGCCCTGCGGTGATGAGTCAGTTTGGATTATATATAAGAGATGAGACTTTCCGAGTCGATTTGATCGTAGAAATATGGATTATAGCTCTTTTCCGCGTATCAAAGTGAGGAGCAATGTTTGTGGTTTCCACTTCGATGAAGTGGGAACCCAACCCAGCGTTTTAAGGCCCTGAAAAGAACGGTTTTCGAGATATTGCCAGAAAACTATCCTCGGTCTGCGAAATTTCAGCGGTTGCCATAGTAACGTTGATCTGTTTCTCAGAGGGAACACAGTTATTTGAGAATATCTCCGAAACCGTTCATTTTAGGAACTTAAAAAGTGTGTTTCGGGGTCCCTACAGGACCTCCGAGTATTGTTTCTCGTATGTGGCGGCTAAAAAGGAGCTAAATCCGAACATTTTACCGACTGTCCTTGCTCAGTGCCAAAGGGCCGAAAAAAGTCACTTACAAATCGAATTTTCAAAAACCGTTTCTTATTGGGCCTCTACTTACTCGGATCAACCATTATGCAAAATTTCAGCTTTCTAGGTCTAGTGGTTTGAGCCCGGCGTCGATGAGTCAATTTTGGATTGTCAATGCCAAAGGGCCGAAAAAAGTCACTTACAAATTGAATTTTCAAAAACCGTTTCCTAGAGAGCCTCTACATTCTCCGATCAACCAACATGCAAAATTTCAGCTTCCTAGGTCTAGTGGTTTGAGCCCTGCGTTGATGAGTCAGTTTTGGATTATATATAAGAGAAGATGAGACTTTCCGAGTCGATTTGATCGTAGAAATATGGATTATAGCTCTTTTTGCGCGTATCAATGTCAGGAGCAATGTTCGTGGTTTCAAAGTGGGAACCGAACCCAGCGTTTGAAGGCCCTAAAACGAACGGTTTTCGAGATATTACCAGAAAACTATCCCCGGTCTGCGAAATGTCAGCGGTTGCCATAGTAACGTTGATCTACTTCTCAGAGGCAACACAGTTATTTGGGAATATCTCCAAAACCGTTCATTTTAGGAACTTAAAAAGTGTGTTTCGGGGTACCTACAGGACCTCCGAGTATTGTTTCTCGTATGTGGCGGCTTAAAATGATCTACATCCGAACATTTTACCGACTGTCCTTGCTCAGTGCCAAAGGGCCGAAAAAAGTCACTTACAATTTGAATTTTCAAAAACCGTTTCTTAGTGAGCCTCTACATACTCGGATCAACCAACATGCAAAATTTCAGCTTCCTAGGTCTAGTGGTTTGAGCCCTGCGGTGATGAGTCAGTTTTGGATTATATATAAGAGATGAGACATTCCGAGTCGATTTGATCATAGAAATATGGATTATAGCTCTTTTTGCGCGTATCAATGTGAGGAGCAATGTTCGTGGTTTCCACTTCGATGAAGTGGGAACCGAACCCAGCGTTTTAAGGCCCTAAAACGAACGGTTTTCGAGATATTGCCAGAAAACTATCCCCGGTCTGCGAAATTTCAGCGGTTGCCATAGTAACGTTGATCTGTTTCTCAGAGGGAACACAGTTATTTGAGAATATCTCCGAAACCGTTCATTTTAGGAACTTAAAAAGTGTGTTTCGGGGTCCCTACAGGACCTCCCAGTATTGTTTCTCGTATGTGGCGGCTTAAAATGAGCTAAATCCGATCATTTTACCGACTGTCCTTGCTCAGTGCCAAAGGGCCGAAAAAAGACACTTACAAATTGAATTTTCAAAAACCGTTTCTTATTGGGCCTCTACATACTCGGATCAACCATCATGCAAAATTTCAGCTTTCTAAGTCTAGTGGTTTGAGCCCTGCGTCGATGAGTCAATTTTTGATTGTCAATGCGAAAGGGCCGAAAAAAGTCACTTACAAATTGAATTTTCAAAGACCGTTTCTTAGTGAGCCTCTACATACTCCGATCAACCAACATGCAAAATTTCAGCTTCCTAGGTCTAGTGGTTTGAGCCCTGCGGTGATGAGTCAGTTTTGGATTATATATAAGAGATGAGACTTTCCGAGTCGATTTGATCGTAGAAATATGGATTATAGCTCTTTTTGCGCGTATCAATGTGAGATGCAATGTTCGTGGTTTCCACTTCGAAGAAGTGGGAACCGAACCCAGCGTTTTAAGGCCCTAAAACGAACGGTTTTCGAGATATTGCCATAAAACCATCCCCGGTCTCCGAAACTTCAGCGGTTGCCATAGTAACGTTGATCTGTTTCTCAGAGGGAACACAGTTATTTGGGAATATCTCCGAAACAGTTCATTTAAGGAACTTAAAAAGTGTGTTTCGGGGTCCCTACAGGACCCCCGAGTATTGTTTCTCGTATGTGGCGACTTAAAATGAGCTAAATCCAAACATTTTACCGACTGTCCTTACTCAGTGCCAAAGGGCCGAAAAAAGGCACTTACAAATTGAATTTTCAAAAACCGTTTCTTATTGGGCCTCTACATACTCGGATCAACCAACATGCAAAATTTCAGCTTTCTAGATCACGTGGTTTGAGCCCTGCGTCGATGAGTCAATTTTGGATTGTCAATGCCAAAGGGCCGAAAAAAGTCACTCACAAATTGAATTTTCAAAAACCGTTTCTTAGTGAGCCTCTACATACTCGGATCAACCAACATGCAAAATTTCAGCTTCCTAGGTCTAGTGGTTTGAGCCCTGCGGTGGTGAGTCAGTTTTGGATTATATATAAGAGAAGATGAGATTTCCCGAGTCGATTTGATCGTAGATATATGGATTATAGCTCTTTTTGCGCGTATCAATGTGAGGAGCAATGTTCGTGGTTTCCACTTCCAAGAAGTGGGAACCGAACCCAGCGTTTTAAGGTCCTAAAACGAACGGTTTTCGAGATATTGCCAGAAAACTATCCCCGGTCTGCGAAATTTCAGCGGTTGCCATAGTAACGTTGATCTGTTTCTCAGAGGGAACACAGTTATTTGGGAATATCTCCGAAACAGTTCATTTAAGGAACTTAAAAAGTGTGTTTTGGGGTCCCTACAGGACCTCCGAGTATTGTTTCTCGTATGTGGCGGCTTAAAATGAGCTAAATCCGAACATTTTACCGACTGTCCTTGCTCAGTGCCAAAGGGCCGAAAAAAGTCACTTACAAATTGCATTTTCAAAAACCGTTTCTAATTGGGCCTCTACATACTCGGATCAACCATCATGCAAAATTTCAGCTTTCTAGGTCTAGTGGTTTGAGTCCTGCGTCAATGAGTCAATTTTGGATTGTCAATGCCAAAGGGCCGAAGAAAGTCACTTACAAATTGAATTTTCAAAAACCGTTCCTTAGTGAGCCTCTACATACTCCGATCCACCAACATGCAAAATTTCAGCTTCCTAGGTCTAGTGGTTTGAGCCCTGCGGTGATGAGTCAGTTTTGGATTATATATAAGAGATGAGACTTTCCGAGTCGATTTGATCGTAGAAATATGGATTATAGCTCTTTCTGCGCGTATCAATGTGAGGAGCAATGTTCGTGGTTGGGAACCGAACCCAGCGTTTTAAGGCCCTAAAACGAACGGTTTTCGAGATATTGCCAGAAAACTATCCCCGGTCTGCGAAATTTCAGCGGTTGCCATAGGAAAGTTGATCTGTTTCTCAGAGGGAACACAGTTATTTGGGAATATCTCCAAAACCATTCATTTTAGGAACTTAAAAAGTGTGTTTCGGGGTCCCTACAGGACCTCCGAGTATTGTTTCTCGTATGTGGCGGCTTAAAATGAGCTAAATCCGAACATTTTACCGACTGTCCTTGCTCAGTGCCAAAGGGCCGAAAAAAGTCACTTACAAATTGAATTTTCAAAAACCGTTTCTTATTGGGCCTCTGCATACTCGGATCAACCAACATGCAAAATTTCAGCTTTCTAGGTCTAGTGGTTTGAGCCCTGCGTCGATGAGTAAATTTTGGATTGTCAATGCCAAAGGGCCGAAAAAAGTCACTTACAAATTGAATTTTCAAAAACCGTATCGTAGTGAGCCTCTACATACTCCGATCAACCAACATGCAAAATTTCAGCTTCCTAGGTCTAGTGGTTTGAGCCCTGCGGTGATGAGTCAGTTTTGGATTATATATAAGAGATGAGACTTTCCGAGTCGATTTGATCGTAGAAATATGGATTATAGCTCTTTCTGCGCGTATCAATGTGAGGAGCAATGTTCGTGGTTGGGAACCGAACCCAGCGTTTTAAGGCCCTAAAACGAACGGTTTTCGAGATATTGCCAGAAAACTATCCCCGGTCTGCGAAATTTCAGCGGTTGTCATAGGAACTTTGATCTGTTTCTCAGAGGGAACACAGTTATTTGGGAATATCTCCGAACCCGTTCATTTTAGGAACTTAAAAAGTGTGTTTCGGCGTCCCTACAGGACCTCCGAGTATTGTTTCTCGTATGTGGCGTCTTAAAATGAGCTAAATCCGAACATTTTACCGACTGTCCTTGCTCAGTGCCAAAGGGCCGAAAAATGTCACTTACAAATTGAATTTTCAAAAACCGTTTCTTACTGGGCCTCTGCATACTCGGATCAACCAACATGCAAAATTTCAGCTTTCTAGGTCTAGTGGTTTGAGCCCTGCGTCGATGAGTAAATTTTGGATTGTCAATGCCAAAGGGCCGAAAAAAGTCACTTACATATTGAATTTTCAAAAACCGTATCTTAGTGAGCCTCTACATACTCCGATCAACCAACATGCAAAATTTCAGCTTCCTAGGTCTAGTGGTTTGAGCCCTGCGGTGATGAGTCAGTTTTGGATTATATATAAGAGATGACACTTTCCGAGTAGATTTGATCGTAGAAATATGGATTATAGCTTTTTTTGCGCGTATCAATGTGAGATGCAATGTTCGTGGTTTCCACTTCGAAGAAGTGGGAACCGAACCCAGCGTTTTAAGGCCCTAAAACGAACGGTTTTCGAGATATTGCCAGAAAACCATCCCCGGTCTCCGAAACTTCAGCGGTTGCCATAGTAACGTTGATCTTTTTCTCAGAGGGAACACAGTTATTTGGGAACATCTCCGAAACCGTTCATTTTAGGAACTTAAAATGTGTGTTTCGGGGTCCCTACAGGACCTCCGAGTATTGTTTCTCGTATGTGGCGGCTTAAAATGAGCTAAATCCGAACATTTTACCGACTGTCCTTGCTCAGTGCCAAAGGGCCGAAAAAAGTCACTTACAAATTGAATTTTCAAAAACCGTTTCTTAGTGAGCCTCTACCTACTCGGATCAACCAGCATGCAAAATTTCAGCTTCCTAGGTCTAGTGGTTTGAGCCCTGCGGTGATGAGTCAGTTTGGATTATATAAGAGATGAGACTTTCCGAGTCGATTTGATCGTAGAAATATGGATTATAGCTCTTTTTCCGCGTATCAATGTGAGGAGCAATGTTTGTGGTTTCCACTTCGATGAAGTGGGAACCGAACCCAGCGTTTTACGGCCCTGAAACGAACGGTTTTCGAGATATTGCCAGAAAACTATCCTCGGTCTGCGAAATTTCAGCGGTTGCCATAGTAACGTTGATCTGTTTCTCAGAGGGAACACAGTTATTTGAGAATATCTCCGAAACCGTTCATTTTAGGAACTTAAAAAGTGTGTTTCGGGGTCCCTACAGGACCTCCGAGTATTGTTTCTCGTATGTGGCGGCTTAAAATGAGCTAAATCCGAACATTTTACCGACTGTCCTTGCTCAGCGCCAAAGGGCCGAAAAAAGTCACTTACAAATCGAATTTTCAAAAACCGTTTCTTATTGGGCCTCTACTTACTCGGATCAACCATCATGCAAAATTTCAGCTTTCTAGGTCTAGTGGTTTGAGCCCGGCGTCGATGAGTCAATTTTGGATTGTCAATGCCAAAGGGCCGAAAAAAGTCACTTACAAATTGAATTTTCAAAAACCGTTTCTTAGTGAGCCTCTACATTCTCCGATCAACCAACATGCAAAATTTCAGCTTCCTAGGTCTAGTGGTTTGAGCCCTGCGTTGATGAGTCAGTTTTGGATTATATATAAGAGAAGATGAGACTTTCCGAGTCGATTTGATCGTAGAAATATGGATTATAGCTCTTTTTGCGCGTATCAATGTGAGGAGCAATGTTCGTGGTTTCCAAGTGGGAACCGAACCCAGCGTTTTAAGACCCTAAAACGAACGGTTTTCGAGATATTACCAGAAAACTATCCCCGGTCTGCGAAATGTCAGCGGTTGCCATAGTAACGTTGATCTATTTCTCAGAGGCAACACAGTTATTTGGGAATATCTCCAAAACCGTTCATTTTAGGAACTTAAAAAGTGTGTTTCGGGGTACCTACAGGACCTCCGAGTATTGTTTCTCGTATGTGGCGGCTTAAAATGAGCTACATCCGAACATTTTACCGACTGTCCTTGCTCAGTGCCAAAGGGCCGAAAAAAGTCACTTACAATTTGAATTTTCAAAAACCGTTTCTTAGTGAGCCTCTACATACTCGGATCAACCAACATGCAAAATTTCAGCTTCCTAGGTCTAGTGGTTTGAGCCCTGCGGTGATGAGTCAGTTTTGGATTATATATAAGAGATGAGACATTCCGAGTCGATTTGATCATAGAAATATGGATTATAGCTCTTTTTGCGCGTATCAATGTGAGGAGCAATGTTCGTGGTTTCCACTTCCATGAAGTGGGAACCGAACCCAGCGTTTTAAGGCCCTAAAACGAACGGTTTTCGAGATATTGCCAGAAAACTATCCCCGGTCTGCGAAATTTCAGCGGTTGCCATAGTAACGTTGATCTGTTTCTCAGAGGGAACACAGTTATTTGAGAATATCTCCGAAACCGTTCATTTTAGGAACTTAAAAAGTATGTTTCGGGGTCCCTACAGGACCTCCCAGTATTGTTTCTCGTATGTGGCGGCTTAAAATGAGCTAAATCCGATCATTTTACCGACTGTCCTTGCTCAGTGCCAAAGGGCCGAAAAAAGACACTTACAAATTGAATTTTCAAAAACCGTTTCTTATTGGGCCTCTACATACTCGGATCAACCATCATGCAAAATTTCAGCTTTCTAGGTCTAGTGGTTTGAGCCCTGCGTCGATGAGTCAATTTTGGATTGTCAATGCGAAATGGCCGAAAAAAGTCACTTACAAATTGAATTTTCAAAGACCGTTTCTTAGTGAGCCTCTACATACTCCGATCAACCAACATGCAAAATTTCAGCTTCCTAGGTCTAGTGGTTTGAGCCCTGCGGTGATGAGTCAGTTTTGGATTATATATAAGAGATGAGACTTTCCGAGTCGATTTGATCGTAGAAATATGGATTATAGCTCTTTTTGGCGTATCAATGTGAGGAGCAATGTTCGTGGTTTCCACTTCTAGGAAGTGGGAACCGAAACCAGGGTTTTAAGGCCCTAAAACGAACGGTTTTCGAGATATTACCAGAAAACTATCCCCGGTCTGCGAAATCTCAGCGGTTGCCATAGTAACGTTGATCTGTTTCTCAGAGGGAACACAGTTATTTGGGAATATCTCCAAAACCGTTAATTTTAGGAACTTAAAAAATGTGTTTCGGGGTACCTACAGGATCTCCGAGTATTGTTTCTCGTATGTGAGGGCTTAAAATGAGCTACATCCGAACATTTTACCGACTGTCCTAGCTCAGTGCCAAAGGGCCGAAAAAAGTCACTTACAAATTGCATTTTCAAAAACCGTTTCTAATTGGGCCTCTACATACTCGGATCAACCATCATGCAAAATTTCAGCTTTCTAGGTCTAGTGGTTTGAGCCCTGCGGTGATGAGTCAGATTTGGATTATATATAAGAGATGAGACTTTCCGAATCGATTTGATCGTAGAAATATGGATTATAGCTCTTTTTGCGCGTATCAATGTGAGGAGCAATGTTCGTGGTTTCCACTTCTAAGAAGTGGGAACCGAACCCAGGGTTTTAAGGCCCTAAAAAGAACGATTTTCGAGATATTACCAGAAAACTATCCCCGGTCTGCGAAATTTCAGCGGTTGCCATAGTAACGTTGATCTGTTTCTCAGAGGGAACACTGTTATATTGGAATATCTCCGAAACCGTTCATTTTAGGAACTTAAAAAGTGTGTTTCGGGGTACCTACAGGACCTCCGAGTATTGTTTCTCGTATGTGGCGGCTTAAAATGAGCTACATCCGAACATTTTACCGACTGTCCTTGCTCAGTGCCAAAAGGCCGAAAAAAGTCACTTACAAATTGAATTTTCAAAAACCGTTTCTTATTGGGCCTCTGCATACTCGCATCAACCAACATGCAAAATTTCAGCTTTCTAGGTCTAGTGGTTTGAGCCCTGCGTCGATGAGTAAATTTTGGATTGTCAATGCCAGAGGGCCGAAAAAAGTCACTTACAAATTGAATTTTCAAAAACCGTATCGTAGTGAGCCTCTACATACTCCGATCAACCAACATGCAAAATTTCAGCTTCCTAGGTCTAGTGGTTTGAGCCCTGCGGTGATGAGTCAGTTTTGGATTATATATAAGAGATGAGACTTTCCGAGTCGATTTGATCGTAGAAATATGGATTATAGCTCTTTTTGCGCGTATCAATGTGAGATGCAATGTTCGTGGTTTCCACTTCGAAGAAGTGGGAACCGAACCCAGCGTTTTAAGGCCCTAAAACGAACGGTTTTCGAGATATTGCCAGATAACCATCCCCGGTCCCCGAAACTTCAGCGGTTGATATAGTAACGTTGATCTTTTTCTCAGAGGGAACACAGTTATTTGGGAATATCTCCGAAACCGTCCATTTTAGGAACTTAAAAAGTGTGTTTCGGGGTCCCTACAGGACCTCCGAGTATTGTTTCTCGTATGTGGCGGCTTAAAATGAGCTAAATCCGAACATTTTACCGACTGTCCTTGCTCAGTGCCAAAGGGCCGAAAAAAGTCACTTACAAATTGAATTTTCAAAAACCGTTTCTTAGTGAGCCTCTACTTACTCGGATCAACCAACATGCAAAATTTCAGCTTCCTAGATCTAGTGGTTTGAGCCCTGCGGTAATGAGTCAGTTTGGATTATATATAAGAGATGAGACTTTCCGAGTCGATTTGATCGTAGAAATATGGATTATAGCTCTTTTTCCGCGTATCAATGTGAGGAGCAATGTTTGTGGTTTCCACTTCGATGAAGTGGGAACCGAATCCAGCGTTTTAAGGCCCTGAAACGAACGGTTTTCGAGATATTGCCAGAAAACTATCCTCGGTCTGCGAAATTTCAGCGGTTGCCATAGTAACGTTGATCTGTTTCTCAGAGGGAACACAGTTATTTGAGAATATCTCCGAAACCGTTCATTTTAGGAACTTAAAAAGTGT
Organism: Meconema thalassinum; assembly: GCA_946902985.2. Classification (NCBI taxonomy): domain Eukaryota; kingdom Metazoa; phylum Arthropoda; class Insecta; order Orthoptera; family Tettigoniidae; genus Meconema; species Meconema thalassinum. Next base: position 350,757,857 of record OX336390.1, read on the forward strand.
GTTTCGGGGTCCCTACAGGACCTCCGAGTATTGTTTCTCGTATGTGGCGGCTTAAAATGAGCTAAATCCGAACATTTTACCGACTGTCCTTGCTCAGTGCCAAAGGGCCGAAAAAAGTCACTTACAAATCGAATTTTCAAAAACGGTTTCTTATTGGGCCTCTACTTACTCGGATCAACCATCATGCAAAATTTCAGCTTTCTAGGTCTAGTGGTTTGAGCCCGGTGTCGATGAGTCAATTTCGGATTGTCAATGCCAAAGGGCCGAAAAAAGTCACTTACAAATTGAATTTTCAAAAACCGTTTCTTAGTGAGCCTCTACATTCTCCGATCAACCAACATGCAAAATTTCAGCTTCCTAGGTCTAGTGGTTTGAGCCCTGCGTTGATGAGTCAGTTTTGGATTATATATAAGAGAAGATGAGATTTTCCGAGTCGATTTGATCGTAGAAATATGGATTATAGCTCTTTTTGCGCGTATCAATGTGAGGAGCAATGTTCGTGGTTTCCACTTCCAAGAAGTGGGAACCGAACCCAGCGTTTTAAGGTCCTAAAACGAACGGTTTTCGAGATATTGCCAGAAAACTATCCCCGGTCTCGAAATTTCAGCGGTTGCCATAGTAACGTTGATCTGTTTCTCAGAGGGAACACAGTTATTTGGGAATATCTCCGAAACAGTTCATTTAAGGAACTTAAAAAGTGTGTTTTGGGGTCCCTACAGGACCTCCGAGTATTGTTTTTCGTATGTGGCGGCTTAAAATGAGCTAAATCCGAACATTTTACCGACTGTCCTTGCTCAGTGCCAAAGGGCCGAAAAAAGTCACTTACAAATTGCATTTTCAAAAACCGTTTCTAATTGGGCCTCTACATACTCGGATCAACCATCATGCAAAATTTCAGCTTTCTAGGTCTAGTGGTTTGAGTCCTGCGTCAATGAGTCAATTTTGGATTGTCAATGTCAAAGGGCCGAAGAAAGTCACTTACAAATTGAATTTTCAAAAACCGTTCCTTAGTGAGCCTCTACATACTCCGATCCACCAACATGCAAAATTTCAGCTTCCTAGGTCTAGTGGTTTGAGCCCTGCGGTGATGAGTCAGTTTTGGATTATATATAAGAGATGAGACTTTCCGAGTCGATTTGATCGTAGAAATATGGATTATAGCTCTTTCTGCGCGTATCAATGTGAGGAGCAATGTTCGTGGTTGGGAACCGAACCCAGCGTTTTAAGGCCCTAAAACGAACGGTTTTCGAGATATTGCCAGAAAACTATCCCCGGTCTGAGAAATTTCAGCGGTTGCCATAGTAACGTTGATCTGTTTCTCAGAGGGAACACAGTTATTTGAGAATATCTCCGAAACCGTTCATTTTAGGAACTTAAAAAGTGTGTTTGGGGGTCCCTACAGGACCTCCCAGTATTGTTTCTCGTATGTGGCGGCTTAAAATGAGCTAAATCCGATCATTTTACCGAGTGTCCTTGCTCAGTGCCAAAGGGCCGAAAAAAGACACTTACAAATTGAATTTTCAAAAACCGTTTCTTATTGGGCCTCTACATACTCGGATCAACCATCATGCAAAATTTCAGCTTTCTAGGTCTAGTGGTTTGAGCCCTGCGTCGATGAGTCAATTTTGGATTGTCAATGCGAAAGGGCCGAAAAAAGTCACTTTCAAATTGAATTTTCAAAGACCGTTTCTTAGTGAGCCTCTACATACTCCGATCAACCAACATGCAAAATTTCAGCTTCCTAGGTCTAGTGGTTTGAGCCCTGCGGTGATGAGTCAGTTTTGGATTATATATAAGAGATGAGACTTTCCGAGTCGATTTGATCGTAGAAATATGGATTATAGCTCTTTTTGGCGTATCAATGTGAGGAGCAATGTTCGTGGTTTCCACTTCTAAGAAGTGGGAACCGAACCCAGGGTTTTAAGGCCCTAAAACGAACGGTTTTCGAGATATTACCAGAAAACTATCCCCGGTCTGCGAAATTTCAGCGGTTGCCATAGTAACGTTGATCTGTTTCACAGAGGGAACACAGTTATTTGGGAATATCTCCGAAACCGTTCATTTTAGGAACTTAAAAAAATGTGTTTCGGGGTACCTACAGGAACTCCGAGTATTGTTTCTCGTATGTGGCGGCTTAAAATGAGCTAAATCCGAATATTTTACCGACTGTCCTTGCTCAGTGCCAAAGGGCCGAAAAAAGTCACTTACAAATTGAATTTTCAAAAACCGTTTCTTATTGGGCCTCTGCATACTCGGATCAACCAACAAGCAAAATTTCAGCTTTCTAGGTCTAGTGGTTTGAGCCCTGCGGTGATGAGTCAGTTTTGGATTATATATAAGAGATGAGACTTTCCGAGTCGATTTGATCGTAGAAATATGGATTATAGCTCTTTCTGCGCGTATCAATGTGAGGAGCAATGTTCGTGGTTGGGAACCGAACCCAGCGTTTTAAGGCCCTAAAACGAACGGTTTTCGAGATATTGCCAGAAAACTATCCCCGGTCTGCGAAATTTCAGCGGTTGTCATAGGAACTTTGATCTGTTTCTCAGAGGGAACACAGTTATTTGGGAATATCTCCGAACCCGTTCATTTTAGGAACTTAAAAAGTGTGTTTCGGCGTCCCTACAGGACCTCCGAGTATTGTTTCTCGTATGTGGCGTCTTAAAATGAGCTAAATCCGAACATTTTACCGACTGTCCTTGCTCAGTGCCAAAGGGCCGAAAAATGTCACTTACAAATTGAATTTTCAAAAACCGTTTCCTATTGGGCCTCTGCATACTCGGATCAACCAACATGCAAAATTTCAGCTTTCTAGGTCTAGTGGTTTGAGCCCTGCGTCGATGAGTAAATTTTGGATTGTCAATGCCAAAGGGCCGAAAAAAGTCACTTACAAATTGAATTTTCAAAAACCGTATCATAGTGAGCCTCTACATACTCCGATCAACCAACATGCAAAATTTCAGCTTCCTAGGTCTAGTGGTTTGAGCCCTGCGGTGATGAGTCAGTTTGGATTATATAAGAGATGAGACTTTCCGAGTCGATTTGATCGTAGAAATATGGATTATAGCTCTTTTTCCGCGTATCAGTGTGAGGAGCAATGTTTGTGGTTTCCACTTCGATGAAGTGGGAACCGAACCCAGCGTTTTACGGCCCTGAAACGAACGGTTTTTCGAGATATTGCCAGAAAAACTATCCTCGGTCTGCGAAATTTCAGCGGTTGCCATAGTAACGTTGATCTGTTTCCCAGACAAACACAGTTATTTGAGAATATCTCCGAAACCGTTCATTTTAGGAACTTAAAAAAGTGTGTTTCGGGGTCCCTACAGGACCTCCGAGTATTGTTTCTCGTATGTGGCGGCTTAAAATGAGCTAAATCCGAACATTTTACCGACTGTCGTTGCTCAGTGCCAAAGGGCCGAAAAAAGTCACTTACAAATTGAATTTTCAAAAACCGTTTTTTAGTGAGCCTCTTTTTACTCGGATCAACCAACATGCAAAATTTCAGCTTTCTAGGTCTAGTGGTTTGAGCCCTGCGGTGATGAGTCAGTTTGGATTATATATAAGAGATGAGACTTTCCGAGTCGATTTGATCGTAGAAATATGGATTATAGCTCTTTTTCCGCGTATCAATGTGAGGAGCAATGTTTGTGGATTCCACTTCGATGAAGTGGGAACCGAACCCAGCGTTTTAAGGCCCTGAAACGAACGGTTTTCGAGATATTGCCAGAAAACTATCCTCGGTCTGCGAAATTTCAGCGGTTGCCATAGTAACGTTGATCTGTTTCTCAGAGGGAACACAGTTATTTGAGAATATCTCCGAAACCGTTCATTTTAGGAACTTAAAAAGTTTGTTTCGGGGTCCCTACAGGACCTCCGAGTATTGTTTCTCGTATGTGGCGGCTTAAAATGAGCTAAATCCGAACATTTTACCGACTGTCCTTGCTCAGTGCCAAAGGGCCGAAAAAAGTCACTTACAAGTCGAATTTTCAAAAACCGTTTCTTATTGGGCCTCTACTTACTCGGATCAACCATCATGCAAAATTTCAGCTTTCTAGGTCTAGTGGTTTGAGCCCGGCGTCGATGAGTCAATTTTGGATTGTCAATGCCAAAGGGCCGAAAAAAGTCACTTAGAAATTGAATTTTCAAAAACCGTTTCTTAGTGAGCCTCTACATTCTCCGATCAACCAACATGCAAAATTTCAGCTTCCTAGAACTAGTGGTTTGAGCCCTGCGTTGATGAGTCAGTTTTGGATTATATATAAGAGAAGATGAGACTTTCCGAGTCGATTTGATCATAGAAATATGGATTATAGCTCTTTTTGCGCGTATCAATGTGAGGAGCAATGTTCGTGGTTTCCAAGTGGGAACCGAACCCAGCGTTTTAAGGCCCTAAAACGAACGGTTTTCGAGATATTACCAGAAAACTATCCCCGGTCTGCGAAATGTCAGCGGTTGCCCATAGTAACGTTGATCTATTTCTCAGAGGCAACACAGTTATTTGGGAATATCTCCAAAACCGTTCATTTTAGGAACTTAAAAAGTGTGTTTCGGGGTACCTACAGGACCTCCGAGTATTGTTTCTCGTATGTGGCGGCTTAAAATGAGCTAAATCCGAACATTTTACCGACTGTCCTTGCTCAGTGCCAAAGGGCCGAAAAAAGTCACTTACAAATTGAATTTTCAAAAACCGTTTCTTAGTGAGCCTCTACCTTCTCGGATCAACCAACATGCAAAATTTCAGCTTCCTAGGTCTAGTGGTTTGAGCCCTGCGGTGATGAGTCAGTTTGGATTATATATAAGAGATGAGACTTTCCGAGTCGATTTGATCGTAGAAATATGGATTATAGCTCTTTTTCCGCGTATCAATGTGAGGAGCAATGTTTGTGGTTTCCACTTCGATTGAGTGGGAACCGAACCCAGCGTTTTAAGGCCCTGAAACGAACGGTTTTCGAGATATTGCCAGAAAATTATACTCGGTCTGCGAAATTTCAGCGGTTGCCATAGTAACGTTGATCTGTTTCTCAGAGGGAACACAGTTATTTGAGAATATCTCCGAAACCGTTCATTTTAGGAAATTAAAAAGTGTGTTTCGGGGTCCCTACAGGACCTCCGAGTATTGTTTCTCGTATGTGGCGGCTTAAAATGAGCTAAATCCGAACATTTTACCGACTGTCCTTGCTCAGTGCCAAAGGGCCGAAAAAAGTCACTTACAAATTGAATTTTCAAAAACCGTTTTTTAGTGAGCCTCTACTTACTCGGATCAACCAACATGCAAAATTTCAGCTTCCTAGGTCTAGTGGTTTGAGCCCTGCGGTGATGAGTCAGTTTGGATTATATATAAGAGATGAGACTTTCCGAGTCGATTTGATCGTAGAAATATGGATTATAGCTCTTTTCCGCGTATCAATGTGAGGAGCAATGTTTGTGGTTTCCACTTCGATGAAGTGGGAACCGAACCCAGCGTTTTAAGGCCCTGAAACGAACGGTTTTCGAGATATTGCCAGAAAACTATCCTCGGTCTGCGAAATTGCAGCGGTTGCCATAGTAACGTTGATCTGTTTCTCAGAGGGAACACAGTTATTTGAGAATATCTCTGAAACCGTTCATTTTAGGAACTTAAAAAGTGTGTTTCGGGGTCCCTACAGGACCTCCGAGTATTGTTTCTCGTATGTGGCGGCTTAAAATGAGCTAAATCCGATCATTTTACCGACTGTCCTTGCTCAGTGCCAAAGGGCCGAAAAAAGTCACTTACAAATCGAATTTTCAAAAACCGTTTCTTATTGGGCCTCTACCTTCTCGGATCAACCATCATGCAAAATTTCAGCTTTCTAGGTCTAGTGGTTTGAGCCCGGCGTCGATGAGTCCATTTTGGATTGTCAATGCCAAAGGGCCGAAAAAAGTCACTTACAAATTGAATTTTCAAAAACCGTTTCTTAGTGATCCTCTACATTCTCCGATCAACCAGCATGCAAAATTTCAGCTTCCTAGGTCTAGTGGTTTGAGCCCTGCGTTGATGAGTCAGTTTTGGAATATATATATGAGAAGATGAGACTTTCCGAGTCGATTTGATCGTAGAAATATGGATTATAGCTCTTTTTGCGCGTATCAATGTGAGGAGCAATGTTCGTGGTTTCCAAGTGGGAACCGAACCCAGCGTTTTAAGGCCCTAAAACGAACGGTTTTCGAGATATTACCAGAAAACTATCCCCGGTCTGCTCAATGTCAGCGGTTGCCATAGTAACGTTGATCTATTTCTCAGAGGCAACACAGTTATTTGGGAATATCTCCAAAACCGTTCATTTTAGGAAATTAAAAAGTGTGTTTCGGGGTCCCTACAGGACCTCCGAGTATTGTTTCTCGTATGTGGCGGCTTAAAATGAGCTAAATCCGAACATTTTACCGACTGTCCTTGCTCAGTGCCAAAGGGCCGAAAAAAGTCACTTACAAATTGAATTTTCAAAAACCGTTTTTTAGTGAGCCTCTACTTACTCGGATCAACCAACATGCAAAATTTCAGCTTCCTAGGTCTAGTGGTTTGAGCCCTGCGGTGATGAGTCAGTTTGGATTATATATAAGAGATGAGACATTTCTGAGTCGATTTGATCATAGAAATATGGATTATAGCTCTTTTTGCACGTATCAATGTGAGGAGCAATGTTCGTGGTTTCCACTTCGATGAAGTGGGAACCGAACCCAGCGTTTTAAGGCCCTAAAACGAACGGTTTTCGAGATATTGCCAGAAAACTATCCCCGGTCTGCGAAATTTCATGCGGTGTCCATAGTAACGTAGATCTGTTTCTCAGAGGGAACACAGTTATTTGAGAATATCTCCGAAACCGTTCATTTTAGGAACTTAAAAAGTGTGTTTTGGGGTCCCCTACAGGACCTCCCAGTATTGTTTCTCGTATGTGGCGGCTTAAAATGAGCTAAATCCGATCATTTTACCGACTGTCCTTGCTCAGTGCCAATGGGCCGAAAAAAGACACTTACAAATTGAATTTTCAAAATCCGTTTCTTATTGGGCCTCTACATACTCGGATCAACCATCATGCAAAATTTCAGCTTTCTAGGTCTAGTGGTTTGAGCCCTGCGTCGATGAGTCAATTTTGGATTGTCAATGCGAAATGGCCGAAAACAGTCACTTACAAATTGAATTTTCAAAGACCGTTTCTTAGTGAGCCTCTACATACTCCGATCAACCAACATGCAAAAATTTCAGCTTCCTAGGTCTAGTGGTTTGAGCCTTGCGGTGATGAGTCAGTTTTGGATTATATATAAGAGATGAGACTTTCCGAGTCGATTTGATCGTAGAAATATGGATTATAGCTCTTTTTGGCGTATCAATGTGAGGAGCAATGTTCGTGGATTCCACTTCTAAGAAGTGGGAACCGAACCCAGGGTTTTAAGGCCCTAAAACGAACGGTTTTCGAGATATTACCAGAAAACTATCCCCGGTCTGCGAAATTTCAGCGGTTTCCATAGTAACGTTGATCTGTTTCACAGAGGGAACACAGTTATTTGGGAATATCTCCGAAACCGTTCATTTTAGGAACTTAAAAAAATTTGTTTCGGGGTACCTACTGGAACTCCGAGTATTGTTTCTCGTATGTGGCGGCTTAAAATGAGCTAAATCCGAATATTTTACCGACTGTCCTTGCTCAGTGCCAAAGGGCCGAAAAAAGTCACTTACAAATTGAATTTTCAAAAACCGTTTCTTATTGGGCCTCTGCATACTCGGATCAACCATCATGCAAAATTTCAGCTTTCTAGGTCTAGTGGTTTGAGCCCTGCGTCGATGAGTCAATTTTGGATTGTCAATGCCAAAGGGCCGAAAAAAGTCACTTACAAATTGAATTTTCAAAAACCGTATCGTAGTGAGCCTCTACATACTCCGATCAACCAACATGCAAAATTTCAGCTTCCTAGGTCTAGTGGTTTGAGCCCTGCGGTGATGAGTCAGTTTTGGATTATATATAAGAGATGAGACTTTCCGAGTCGATTTGATCGTAGAAATATGGATTATAGCTCTTTCTGCGCGTATCAATGTGAGGAGCAATGTTCGTGGTTGGGAACCGAACCAGCGTTTTAAGGCCCTAAAACGAACGGTTTTCGAGATATTGCCAGAAAACTATCCCCGGTCTGCGAAATTTCAGCGGTTGTCATAGGAACTTTGATCTGTTTCTCAGAGGGAACACAGTTATTTGGGAATATCTCCGAACCCGTTCATTTTAGGAACTTAAAAAGTGTGTTTCGGCGTCCCTACAGGACCTCCGAATATTGTTTCTCGTATGTGGCGTCTTAAAATGAGCTAAATCCGAACATTTTACCGACTGTCCTTGCTCAGTGCCAAAGGGCCGAAAAATGTCACTTACAAATTGAATTTTCAAAAACCGTTTCTTATTGGGCCTCTGCATACTCGGATCAACCAACATGCAAAATTTCAGCTTTCTAGGTCTAGTGGTTTGAGCCCTGCGTCGATGAGTAAATTTTGGATTGTCAATGCCAAAGGGCCGAAAAAAGTCACTTACAAATTGAATTTTCAAAAACCGTATCATAGTGAGCCTCTACATACTCCGATCAACCAACATGCAAAATTTCAGCTTCCTAGGTCTAGTGGTTTGAGCCCTGCGGTGATGAGTCAGTTTTGGATTATATATAAGAGATGAGACTTTCCGAGTCGATTTGATCGTAGAAATATGGATTATAGCTTTTTTCCGCGTATCAATGTGAGGAGCAATGTTTGTGGTTTCCACTTCGATGAAGTGGGAACCGAACCCAGCGTTTTAAGGCCCTGAAACGAACGGTTTTCGAGATATTGCCAGAAAACTATCCTCGGTCTGCGAAATTGCAGCGGTTGCCATAGTAACGTTGATCTGTTTCACAGAGGGAACACAGTTATTTCGGAATATCTCCGAAACCGTTCATTTTAGGAACTTAAAATGTGTGTTTCGGGGTCCCTACAGGACCTCCGAATATTGTTTCTCGTATGTGGCGGCTTAAAATGAGATAAATCCGAACATTTTACCGACTGTCCTTGCTCAGTGCCAAAGGGCCGAAAAAAGTCACTTACAAATTGAATTTTCAAAAACCGTTTCTTAGTGAGCCTCTACCTACTCGGATCAACCAACATGCAAAATTTCAGCTTCCTAGGTCTAGTGGTTTGAGCCCTGCGGTGATGAGTCAGTTTGGATTATATAAGAGATGAGACTTTCCGAGTCGATTTGATCGTAGAAATATGGATTATAGCTCTTTTTCCGCGTATCAATGTGAGGAGCAATGTTTGTGGTTTCCACTTCGATGAAGTGGGAACCGAACCCAGCGTTTTACGGCCCTGAAACGAACGGTTTTCGAGATATTGCCAGAAAACTATCCTCGGTCTGCGAAATTTCAGCGGTTGCCATAGTAACGTTGATCTGTTTCCCAGAGGGAACACAGTTATTTGAGAATATCTCCGAAACCGTTCATTTTAGGAACTTAAAAAGTTTGTTTCGGGGTCCCTACAGGACCTCCGAGTATTGTTTCTCGTATGTGGCGGCTTAAAATGAGCTAAATCCGAACATTTTACCGACTGTCCTTGCTCAGTGCCAAAGGGCCGAAAAAAGTCACTTACAAATTGGATTTTCAAAAACCGTTTTTTAGTGAGCCTCTACTTACTCGGATCAACCAACATGCAAAATTTCAGCTTTCTAGGTCTAGTGGTTTGAGCCCTGCGGTGATGAGTCAGTTTGGATTATATATAAGAGATGAGACTTTCCGAGTCGATTAGATCGTAGAAATATGGATTATAGCTCTTTCTCCGCGTATCAATGTGAGGAGCAATGTTTGTGGATTCCACTTCGATGAAGTGGGAACCGAACCCAGCGTTTTAAGCCCCTGAAACGAACGGTTTTCGAGATATTGCCAGAAAACTATCCTCGGTCTGCGAAATTTCAGCGGTTGCCATAGTAACGTTGATCTGTTTCTCAGAGGGAACACAGTTATTTGAGAATATCTCCGAAACCGTTCATTTTAGGAACTTAAAAAGTTTGTTTCGGGGTCCCTACAGGACCTCCGAGTATTGTTTCTCGTATGTGGCGGCTTAAAATGAGCTAAATCCGAACATTTTACCGACTGTCCTTGCACAGTGCCAAAGGGCCGAAAAAAGTCACTTACAAGTCGAATTTTCAAAAACCGTTTCTTATTGGGCCTCTACTTACTCGGATCAACCATCATGCAAAATTTCAGCTTTCTAGGTCTAGTGGTTTGAGCCCGGCGTCGATGAGTCAATTTTGGATTGTCAATGCCAAAGGGCCGAAAAAAGTCACTTAGAAATTGAATTTTCAAAAACCGTTTCTTAGTGAGCCTCTACATTCTCCGATCAACCAACATGCAAAATTTCAGCTTCCTAGATCTAGTGGTTTGAGCCCTGCGTTGATGAGTCAGTTTTGGATTATATATAAGAGAAGATGAGACTTTCCGAGTCGATTTGATCATAGAAATATGGATTATAGCTCTTTTTGCGCGTATCAATGTGAGGAGAAATGTTCGTGGTTTCCAAGTGGGAACCGAACCCAGCGTTTTAAGGCCCTAAAACGAACGGTTTTCGAGATATTACCAGAAAACTATCCCCGGTCTGCGAAATGTCAGCGGTTGCCACAGTAACGTTGATCTATTTCTCAGAGGCAACACAGTTATTTGGGAATATCTCCAAAACCGTTCATTTTAGGAACTTAAAAAGTGTGTTTCGGGGTACCTACAGGACCTCCGAGTATTGTTTCTCGTATGTGGCGGCTTAAAATGAGCTAAATCCGAACATTTTACCGACTGTCCTTGCTCAGTGCCAAAGGGCCGAAAAAAGTCACTTACAAATTGAATTTTCAAAAACCGTTTCTTAGTGAGCCTCTACCTACTCGGATCAACCAACATGCAAAATTTCAGCTTCCTAGGTCTAGTGGTTTGAGCCCTGCGGTGATGAGTCAGTTTGGATTATATATAAGAGATGAGACTTTCCGAGTCGATTTGATCGTAGAAATATGGATTATAGCTCTTTTTCCGCGTATCAATGTGAGGAGCAATGTTTGTGGTTTCCACTTCGATGAAGTGGGAACCGAACCCAGCGTTTTAAGGCCCTGAAACGAACGGTTTTCGAGATATTGCCAGAAAACTATCCTCGGTCTGCGAAATTTCAGCGGTTGCCATAGTAACGTTGATCTGTTTCTCAGAGGGAACACAGTTATTTGAGAATATCTCCGAAACCGTTCATTTTAGGAAATTAAAAAGTGTGTTTCGGGGTCCCTACAGGACCTCCGAGTATTGTTTCTCGTATGTGGCGGCTTAAAATGAGCTAATTCCGAACATTTTACCGACTGTCCTTGCTCAGTGCCAAAGGGCCGAAAAAAGTCACTTACAAATTAAATTTTCAAAAACCGTTTTTTAGTGAGCCTCTACTTACTCGGATCAACCAACATGCAAAATTTCAGCTTCCTAGGTCTAGTGGTTTGAGCCCTGCGGTGATGAGTCAGTTTGGATTATATATAAGAGATGAGACTTTTCGAGTCGATTTGATCGTAGAAATATGGATTATAGCTCTTTTCCGCGTATCAATGTGAGGAGCAATGTTTGTGGTTTCCACTTCGATGAAGTGGGAACCGAACCCAGCGTTTTAAGGCCCTGAAACGAACGGTTTTCGAGATATTGCCAGAAAACTATCCTCGGTCTGCGAAATTTCAGCGGTTGCCATAGTAACGTTGATCTGTTTCTCAGAGGGAACACAGTTATTTGAGAATATCTCCGAAACCGTTCATTTTAGGAACTTAAAAAGTGTGTTTCGGGGTCCCTACAGGACCTCCGAGTATTGTTTCTCGTATGTGGCGGCTTAAAATGAGCTAAATCCGAACATTTTACCGACTGTCCTTGCTCAGTGCCAAAGGGCCGAAAAAAGTCACTTACAAATCGAATTTTCAAAAACCGTTTCTTATTGGGCCTCTACTTTCTCGGATCAACCATCATGCAAAATTTCAGCTTTCTAGGTCTAGTGGTTTGAGCCCGGCGTCGATGAGTCAATTTTGGATTGTCAATGCCAAAGGGCCGAAAAAAGTCACTTACAAATTGAATTTTCAAAAACCGTTTCTTAGTGAGCCTCTACATTCTCCGATCAACCAACATGCAAAATTTCAGCTTCCTAGGTCTAGTGGTTTGAGCCCTGCGTTGATGAGTCAGTTTTGGAATATATATATGAGAAGATGAGACTTTCCGAGTCGATTTGATCGTATAAATATGGATTATAGCTCTTTATGCGCGTATCAATGTGAGGAGCAATGTTCGTGGTTTCCAAGTGGGAACCGAACCCAGCGTTTTAAGGCCCTAAAACGAACGGTTTTCGAGATATTACCAGAAAACTATCCCCGGTCTGCTCAATGTCAGCGGTTGCCATAGTAACGTTGATCTATTTCTCAGAGGCAACACAGTTATTTGGGAATATCTCCAAAACCGTTCATTTTAGGAACTTAAAAAGTGTGTTTCGGGGTACCTACAGGACCTCCGAGTATTGTTTCTCGTATGTGGCGGCTTAAAATGAGCTACATCCGAACATTTTACCGACTGTCCTTGCTCAGTGCCAAAGGGCCAAAAAAGTCACTTACAATTTGAATTTTTAAAAACCGTTTCTTAGTGAGCCTCTACATACTCGGATCAACCAACATGCAAAATTTCAGCTTCCTAGGTCTAGTGGTTTGAGCCCTGCGGTGATGAGTCAGTTTTGGATTATATATAAGAGATGAGACATTCCGAGTCGATTTGATCATAGAAATATGGATTATAGCTCTTTTTGCGCGTATCAATGTGAGGAGCAATGTTCGTGGTTTCCACTTCGATGAAGTGGGAACCGAACCCAGCGTTTTAAGGCCCTAAAACGAACGGTTTTCGAGATATTGCCAGAAAACTATCCCCGGTCTGCGAAATTTCAAGCGGTTGCCATAGTAACGTTGATCTGTTTCTCAGAGGGAACACAGTTATTTGAGAATATCTCCGAAACCGTTCATTTTAGGAACTTAAAAAGTGTGTTTCGGGGTCCCTACAGGACCTCCCAGTATTGTTTCTCGTATGTGGCGGCTTAAAATGAGCTAAATCCGATCATTTTACCGACTGTCCTTGCTCAGTGCCAATGGGCCGAAAAAAGACACTTACGAATTGAATTTTCAAAAACCGTTTCTTATTGGGCCTCTACATACTCGGATCAACCATCATGCAAAATTTCAGCTTTCTAGGTCTAGTGGTTTGAGCCCTGCGTCGATGAGTCAATTTTGGATTGTCAATGCGAAATGGCCGAAAAAAGTCACTTACAAATTGAATTTTCAAAGACCGTTTCTTAGTGAGCCTCTACATACTCCGATCAACCAACATGCGAAATTTCAGCTTCCTAGGTCTAGTGGTTTGAGCCCTGCGGTGATGAGTCAGTTTTGGATTATATATAAGAGATGAGACTTTCCGAGTCGATTTGATCGTAGAAATATGGATTATAGCTCTTTTTGCGCGTATCAATGTGAGGAGCAATGTTCGTGGTTTCCACTTCTAAGAAGTGGGAACCGTACCCAGGGTTTTAAGGCCCTAAAACGAACGATTTTCGAGATATTACCAGAAAACTATCCCCGGTCTGCGAAATTTCAGCGGTTGCCATAGTAACGTTGATCTGTTTCTCAGAGGGAACACAGTTATTTTGGAATATGTCCGAAACCGTTCATTTTAGGAACTTAAAAAGTGTGTTTCGGGGTATCTACAGGACCTCCGAGTATTGTTTCTCGTATGTGGCGGCTTAAAATGAGCTACATCCGAACATTTTACCGACTGTCCTTGCTCAGTGCCAAAAGGCCGAAAAAAGTCACTTACAAATTGAATTTTCAAAAACCGTTTCTTATTGGGCCTCTGCATACTCGCATCAACCAACATGCAAAATTTCAGCTTTCTAGGTCTAGTGGTTTGAGCCCTGCGTCGATGAGTAAATTTTGGATTGTCAATGCCAGAGGGCCGAAAAAAGTCACTTACAAATTGAATTTTCAAAAACCGTATCGTAGTGAGCCTCTACATACTCCGATCAACCAACATGCAAAATTTCAGCTTCCTAGGTCTAGTGGTTTGAGCCCTGCGGTGATGAGTCAGTTTTGGATTATATATAAGAGATGAGACTTTCCGAGTCGATTTGATCGTAGAAATATGGATTATAGCTCTTTCTGCGCGTATCAATGTGAGGAGCAATGTTCGTGGTTGGGAACCGAACCCAGCGTTTTAAGGCCCTAAAACGAACGGTTTTCGAGATATTGCCAGAAAACTATCCCCGGTCTGCGAAATTTCAGCGGTTGCCATAGGAACTTTGATCTGTTTCTCAGAGGGAACACAGTTATTTGGGAATATCTCCGAACCCGTTCATTTTAGGAACTTAAAAAGTGTGTTTCGGGGTCCCTACAGGACCTCCGAGTATTGTTTCTCGTATGTGGCGGCTTAAAATGAGCTAAATCCGAACATTTTACCGACTGTCCTTGCTCAGTGCCAAAGGGCCGAAAAATGTCACTTACAAATTGAATTTTCAAAAACCGTTTCTTATTGGGCCTCTGCATACTCGGATCAACCAATATGCAAAATTTCAGCTTTCTAGGTCTAGTGGTTTGAGCCCTGCGTCCATGAGTAAATTTTGGATTGTCAATGCCAAAGGGCCGAAAAAAGTCACTTACAAATTGAATTTTCAAAAACCGTATCTTAGTGAGCCTCTACATACTCCGATCAACCAACATGCAAAATTTCAGCTTCCTAGGTCTAGTGGTTTGAGCCCTGCGGTGATGAGTCAGTTTTGGATTATATATAAGAGATGAGACTTTCCGAGTCGATTTGATCGTAGAAATATGGATTATAGCTCTTTTTGCGCGTATCAATGTGAGATGCAATGTTCGTGGTTTCCACTTCGAAGAAGTGGGAACCGAACCCAGCGTTTTAAGGCCCTAAAACGAACGGTTTTCGAGATATTGCCAGAAAACCATCCCCGGTCCCCGAAACTTCAGCGGTTGATATAGTAACGTTGATCTTTTTCTCAGAGGGAACACAGTTATTTGGGAATATCTCCGAAACCGGTAGCATGCTGAACTGCTGTGCCCAAGATAGCGGGTTCAAACCCGGCCGAAGTCGTCGGATTTTTTAAGAGCGTTGAAAATCCTTCAGTATGCCTTCCTTCGGAGGGGAAGTAAAGCCGTTGGTCCCATGTCATAGATTTATGGCATGTAAAAAATCCTTTCACAGACTAAACTTGTGTAAAGCAAAATTTGTTAGGTTAGATTTCGTCAGAACGCTCTATCAAAGTTCCAACGTTCACCACTAGGTATCATTGATATCTGGTGGCGAAAGTTGGAACTACTTGAAATTGAACGGAACTTGTAGCTCACCCTTTAGGGTATCCGCTGGAAGCAGCTACAGACTCAGGCGAGCCGAACATGTCCTCGGACACTCCCGGCACTAAAAGCCATACGATAAATAAATAAATCCGAAACCGTCCATTTTAGGAACTTAAAAAGTGTGTTTCGGGGTCCCTACAGGACCTCCGAGTATTGTTTCTCGTATGTGGCGGCTTAAAATGAGCTAAATCCGAACATTTTACCGACTGTCCTTGCTCAGTGCCAAAGGGCCGAAAAAAGTCACTTACAAATTGAATTTTCAAAAACCGTTTCTTAGTGAGCCTCTACTTACTCGGATCAACCAACATGCAAAATTTCAGCTTCCTAGATCTAGTGGTTTGAGCCCTGCGGTGATGAGTCAGTTTGGATTATATATAAGAGATGAGACTTTCCGAGTCGATTTGATCGTAGAAATATGGATTATAGCTCTTTTTCCGCGTATCAATGTGAGGAGCAATGTTTGTGGTTTCCACTTCGATGAAGTGGGAACCGAACCCAGCGTTTTAAGGCCCTGAAACGAACGGTTTTCGAGATATTGCCAGAAAACTATCCTCGGTCTGCGAAATTTCAGCGGTTGCCATAGTAACGTTGATCTGTTTCTCAGAGGGAACACAGTTATTTGAGAATATCTCCGAAACCGTTCATTTTAGGAACTTAAAAAGTGTGTTTCGGGGTCCCTACAGGACCTCCGAGTATTGTTTCTCGTATGTGGCGGCTTAAAATGAGCTAAATCCGAACATTTTACCGACTGTCCTTGCTCAGTGCCAAAGGGCCGAAAAAAGTCACTTACAAATCGAATTTTCAAAAACGGTTTCTTATTGGGCCTCTACTTACTCGGATCAACCATCATGCAAAATTTCAGCTTTCTAGGTCTAGTGGTTTGAGCCCGGCGTCGATGAGTCAATTTTGGATTGTCAATGCCAAAGGGCCGAAAAAAGTCACTTACAAATTGAATTTTCAAAAACCGTTTCTTAGTGAGCCTCTACATTCTCCGATCAACCAACATGCAAAATTTCAGCTTCCTAGGTCTAGTGGTTTGAGCCCTGCGTTGATGAGTCAGTTTTGGATTATATATAAGAGAAGATGAGACTTTCCGAGTCGATTTGATCGTAGAAATATGGATTATAGCTCTTTTTGCGCGTATCAATGTGAGGAGCAATGTTCGTGGTTTCCAAGTGGGAACCGAACCCAGCGTTTTAAGGCCCTAAAACGAACGGTTTTCGAGATATTGCCAGAAAACTATCCCCGGTCTGCGAAATATCAGCGGTTGCCATAGTAACGTTGATCTGTTTCTCAGAGGGAACACAGTTATTTGAGAATATCTCCGAAACCGTTCATTTTAGGAACTTAAAAAGTGTGTTTCGGGGTCCCTACAGGACCTCCCAGTATTGTTTCTCGTATGTGGCGGCTTAAAATGAGCTAAATCCGATCATTTTACCGACTGTCCTTGCTCAGTGCCAAAGGGCCGAAAAAAGACACTTACAAATTGAATTTTCAAAAACCGTTTCTTATTGGGCCTCTACATACTCGGATCAACCATCAAGCAAAATTTCTGCTTTCTAGGTCTAGTGGTTTGAGCCCTGCGTCGATGTGTCAATTTTGGATTGTCAATGCGAAAGGGCCGAAAAAAGTCACATACAAATTGAATTTTCAAAGACCGTTTCTTAGTGAGCCTCTACATACTCCGATCAACCAACATGCAAAATTTCAGCTTCCTAGGTCTAGTGGTTTGAGCCCTGCGGTGATGAGTCAGTTTTGGATTATATATAAGAGATGAGACTTTCCGAGTCGATTTGATCGTAGAAATATGGATTATAGCTCTTTCTGCGCGTATCAATGTGAGGAGCAATGTTCGTGGTTGGGAACCGAACCCAGCGTTTTAAGGCCCTAAAACGAACGGTTTTCGAGATATTGCCAGAAAACTATCCCCGGTCTGCGAAATTTCAGCGGTTGCCATAGGAACTTTGATCTGTTTCTCAGAGGGAACACAGTTATTTGGGAATATCTCCGAACCCGTTCATTTTAGGAACTTAAAAAGTGTGTTTCGGGGTCCCTACAGGACCTCCGAGTATTGTTTCTCGTATGTGGCGGCTTAAAATGAGCTAAATCCGAACATTTTACCGACTGTCCTTGCTCAGTGCCAAAGGGCCGAAAAATGTCACTTACAAACTGAATTTTCAAAAACCGTTTCTTATTGGGCCTCTGCATACTCGGATCAACCAACATGCAAAATTTCAGCTTTCTAGGTCTAGTGGTTTGAGCCCTGCGTCGATGAGTAAATTTTGGATTGTCAATGCCAAAGGGCCGAAAAAAGTCACTTACAAATTGAATTTTCAAAAACCGTATCTTAGTGAGCCTCTACATACTCCGATCAACCAACATGCAAAATTTCAGCTTCCTAGGTCTAGTGGTTTGAGCCCTGCGGTGATGAGTCAGTTTTGGATTATATATAAGAGATGAGACATTTCGAGTCGATTTGATCGTAGAAATATGGATTATAGCTCTTTTTGCGCGTATCAATGTGAGATGCAATGTTCGTGGAAGTGGGAACCGAACCCAGCGTTTTAAGGCCCTAAAACGAACGGTTTTCGAGATATTGCCAGAAAACCATCCCCGGTCCCCGAAACTTCAGCGGTTGATATAGTAACGTTGATCTTTTTCTCAGAGGGAACACAGTTATTTGGGAATATCTCCGAAACCGTCCATTTTAGGAACTTAAAAAGTGTGTTTCGGGGTCCCTACAGGACCTCCGAGTAGTGTTTCTCGTATGTGGCGGCTTAAAATGAGCTAAATCCGAACATATTACCGACTGTCCTTGCTCAGTGCCAAAGGGCCGAAAAAAGTCACTTACAAATTGAATTTTCAAAAACCGTTTCTTAGTGAGCCTCTACTTACTCGGATCAACCAACATGCAAAATTTCAGCTTCCTAGATCTAGTGGTTTGAGCCCTGCGGTGATGAGTCAGTTTGGATTATATATAAGAGATGAGACTTTCCGAGTCGATTTGATCGTAGAAATATGGATTATAGCTCTTTTTCCGCGTATCAATGTGAGGAGCAATGTTTGTGGTTTCCACTTCGATGAAGTGGGAACCAAACCCAGCGTTTTAAGGCCCTGAAACGAACGGTTTTCGAGATATTGCCAGAAAACTATCCACGGTCTGCGAAATTTCAGCGGTTGCCATAGTAACGTTGATCTGTTTCTCAGAGGGAACACAGTTATTTGAGAATATCTCCGAAACCGTTCATTTAGGAACTTAAAAAGTGTGTTTCGGGGTCCCTACAGGACCTCCGAGTATTGTTTCTCGTATGTGGCGGCTTAAAATGAGCTAAATCCGAACATTTTACCGACTGTCCTTGCTCAGTGCCAAAGGGCCGAAAAAAGTCACTTACAAATCGAATTTTCAAAAACGGTTTCTTATTGGGCCTCTACTTACTCGGATCAACCAACATGCAAAATTTCAGCTTCCTAGGTCTAGTGGTTTGAGCCCTGCGTTGATGAGTCAGTTTTGGATTATATATAAGAGAAGATGAGACTTTCCGAGTCGATTTGATCGTGGAAATATGGATTATAGCTCTTTTTGCGCGTATCAATGTGAGGAGCAATGTTCGTGGTTTCCACTTCGATGAAGTGGGAACCGAACCCAGCGTTTTAAGGCCCTAAAACGAACGGTTTTCGAGATATTGCCAGAAAACTATCCCCGGTCTGCGAAATTTCAGCGGTTGCCATAGTAACGTTGATCTGTTTCTCAGAGGGAACACAGTTATTTGAGAATATCTCCGAAACCGTTCATTTTAGGAACTTAAAAAGTGTGTTTCGGGGTCCCTACAGGACCTCCCAGTATTGTTTCTCGTATGTGGCGGCTTAAAATGAGCTAAATCCGATCATTTTACCGACTGTCCTTGCTCAGTGCCAAAGGGCCGAAAAAAGACACTTACAAATTGAATTTTCAAAAACCGTTTCTTATTGGGCCTCTACATACTCGGATCAACCATCATGCAAAATTTCAGCTTTCTAGGTCTAGTGGTTTGAGCCCTGCGTCGATGAGTCAATTTTTGATTGTCAATGCGAAAGGGCCGAAAAAAGTCACTTACAAATTGAATTTTCAAAGACCGTTTCTTAGTGAGCCTCTACATACTCCGATCAACCAACATGCAAAATTTCAGCTTCCTAGGTCTAGTGGTTTGAGCCCTGCGGTGATGAGTCAGTTTTGGATTATATATAAGAGATGAGACTTTCCGAGTCGATTTGATCGTAGTAATATGGATTATAGCTCTTTTTGGCGTATCAATGTGAGGAGCAATGTTCGTGGTTTCCACTTCTAAGAAGTGGGAACCGAACCCAGGGTTTTAAAGCCCTAAAACGAACGGTTTTCGAGATATTACCAGAAAACTATCCCCGGTCTGCGAAATTTCAGCGGTTGCCATAGTAACGTTGATCTGTTTCACAGAGGGAACACAGTTATTTTGGAATATCTCCGAAACCGTTCATTTTAGGAACTTAAAAAAATGTGTTTCGGGGTACCTACAGGAACTCCGAGTATTGTTTCTCGTATGTGGCGGCTTAAAATGAGCTACATCCGAACATTTTACCGACTGTCCTTGCTCAGTGCCAAAGGGCCGAAAAAAGTCACTTACAAATTGAATTATCAAAAACCGTTCTTAGTGAGCCTCTACATACTCGGATCAACCAACATGCAATGTTTCAGCTTCCTAGGTGTAGTGGTTTGAGCCCTGCGGTGATGAGTCTGTTTTGGATTATATATAAGAGATGAGACTTTCCGAGTCGATTTGATCGTAGAAATATGGATTATAGCTCTTTTAGCGCGTATCAATGTGAGGAGCAATATTCGTGATTTCCACTTCGATGAAGTGGGAACTGAACCCAGCGTTTTAAGGCCCTAAAACGAACGATTTTCGAGATATTGCCTGAAAACTATCCCCGGTCTGCGAAATTTCAGCGGTTGCCATAGTAACGTTGATCTTTTTCTCAGAGGGAACACAGTTATTTGGGAATATCTCCGAAACCGTTCATTTTAGGAACTTAAAAAGTGTGTTTCGGGGTCCCTACAGGACCTCCGAGTATTTCTCGTATGTGGCGCCTTAAAATGAGCTAAATCCGAACATTTTACCGACTGTCCTTGCTCAGTGCCAAAGGGCCGAAAAAAGTCACTTACAAATTGAATTTTCAAAAACGGTTTCTTAGTGAGCCTCTACATACTCGGATCAACCAACATGCAAAATTTCAGCTTCCTAGGTCTAGTGGTTTGAGCCCTGCGGTGATGAGTCAGTTTTGGATTATATATAAGAGATGAGACATTCCGAGTCGATTTGATCGTAGAAATATGGATTATAGCTCTTTTTGCGCGTATCAATGTGAGGAGCAATGTTCGTGGTTTCCACTTCGATGAAGTGGGAACCGAACCCAGCGTTTTAAGGCCCTAAAACGAACGGTTTTCGAGATATTGCCAGAAAACTATCCCCGGTCTGCGAAATTTCAGCGGTTGCCATAGTAACGTTGATCTGTTTCTCATAGGGATCACAGTTATTTGAGAATATCTCCGAAACCGTTCATTTTATGAACTTAAAAAGTGTGTTTCGGGGTCCCTACAGGACCTCCCAGTATTGTTTCTCGTATGTGGCGTCTTAAAATGAGCTAAATCCGAACATTTTACCGACTGTCCTTGCTCAGTGCCAAAGGGCCGAAAAAAGACACTTACAAATTGAATTTTCAATAACCGTTTCTTATTGGGCCTCTACATACTCGGATCAACCATCATGCAAAATTTCAGCTTTCTAGGTCTAGTGGTTTGAGCCCTGCGTCGATGAGTCAATTTTGGATTGTCAATGCCAAAGGGCCGAAAAAAGTCACTTACAAATTGAATTTTCAAAAACCGTTTCTTAGTGTGCCTCTACATACTCCGATCAACCAACATGCAAAATTTCAGCTTCCTAGGTCTAGTGGTTTGAGCCCTGCGGTGATGAGTCAGTTTTGGATTATATATAAGAGATGAGACTTTCCGAATCGATTTGATCGTAGAAATATGGATTATAGCTCTTTTTGCGCGTATCAATGTGAGGAGCAATGTTCGTGGTTTCCACTTCTAAGAAGTGGGAACCGAACCCAGGGTTTTAAGGCCCTAAAACGAACGGTTTTCGAGATATTACCAGAAAGCTATCCCCGGTCTGCGAAATTTCAGCGGTTGCCATAGTAACGTTGATCTGTTTCTCAGAGGGAACACAGTTATTTTGGAATATCTCCGAAACCGTTCATTTTAGGAACTTAAAAATTGTGTTTCGGGGTACCTACAGGACCTCCGAGTATTGTTTCTCGTATGTGGCGGCTTAAAATGAGCTACATCCGAACATTTTACCGACTGTCCTTGCTCAGTGCCAAAGGGCCGAAAAAAGTCACTTACAAATTGAATTTTCAAAAACCGTTTCTTAGTGAGCCTCTACATACTCGGATCAACCAACATGCAAAATTTCAGCTTCCCAGGTCTAGTGGTTTGAGCCCTGCGGTGATGAGTCAGTTTTGGATTATATATAAGAGATGAGACTTTCCGAGTCGATTTGATCGTAGAAATATGGATTGTAGCTCTTTTTGCGCGTATCAATGTGAGGAGCAATATTCGTGGTTTCCACTTCGAGGAACCGAACCCAGCGTTTTAAGGCCCTAAAACGAACGGTTTTCGAGATATTGCCTGAAAACTATCCCCGGTCTGCGAAATTTCAGCGGTTGCCATAGTAACGATGATCTGTTTCTCAGAGGGAACACAGTTATTTGGGAATATCTCCGAAACCGTTCATTTTAGGAACTTAAAAAGTGTGTTTCGGGGTCCCTACAGGACCTCTGAGTATTGTTTCTCGTATGTGGCGGCTTAAAAACAGCTAAATCCTAACATTTTACCGACTGTCCTTGCTCAGTGCCAAAGGGCCGAAAAAAGTCACTTACAAATTGAATTTTCAAAAACCGTTTCTTACTGGGCCTCTACATACTCGGATCAACCAACATGCAAAATTTCAGCTTTCTAGGTCTAGTGGTTTGAGCCCTGCGTCGATGAGTCAATTTTTGATTGTCAATGCCAAAGGGCCGAAAAAAGTCACTTACAAATTGAATTTTCAAAAACCGTTTCTTAGTGAGCCTCAACATACTCGGATCAACCAACATGCAAAATGTCAGCTTCCTAGGTCTAGTGGTTTGAGCCCTGCGGTGATGAGTCAGTTTTGGATTGTATATAAGATATATATATGTATATATATATATATAACGATCTTGTAAATACGGATATGAGCTATGATCAGTTCTTTGATATTTGTTCGTATTGTTGGCAAAACTCTAAGTTTGCCTTTTTGGTTATCGATAAAGATAGCGATTTACAAAATGGTCGATATCGCAATGGATTTGATGTTTATTTTCAGTTATAAATATGTCTTCAAAAGAGCTAAATGCTCATTCGTGTTATACATTTTGTGTGGTTAACAACTTAACTATGGCATCGTTTAACAAAATCAATAATGTGTCTATCGGACGACCGACTTCACGACATGATATTGCAACTAAATCGTATGTTGATGATAAGCTAGTGCAATATGGAAATCAACTAACAACAACAAGTGACGGACATCTAAGTATTAACGGCAAACGGTTAAATAATATTGGAACGCCAATACATGTTGAAGATGCTTGCAACAAAGGTTATGTACTGAAGTTATTGAATGAGCTAAATAAAATTGAGTCTAAAGAAGCCATACAACGAAACATTAACGACCTTAAAGGTTTAATTTTTTCAATTTGTAAAATAGAGAAACAAGAACTTGACTTAAAAAAAAGTCTCGCGGGCTTAGCTTTACCATCATCTGCAAATGATGCAGTAAACCTTATTGCAATGCAGCAACATACATCGAATATAAAAAATATCTAGACAACCGAATAACCGAAGTGTTACAACGAGTAGAATTCATTCATGGTTTAGTGCGCGAATTTTCAGAAGATTACTTTCCGTATGATGATGATAGTCTCAACTTGGGTAACAAAAGAATAAGAAATGTTAAAGACCCAATTCAAAATCATGATGCAGTATCGTATTCTTTTCTTAAAACTCATGTAACAAAAGAACTAGATGAAATTAAAATCTATTTTGAATATAAACAAAGATGATGAAACTGTAGATATGTAAAATAGAAGAATAACAAACATATCTCAACCAATCGATTCGTTAGATGCAAGAAACAAATATTATTTAGAAAACGTTGCTGCTTCTCGAAAAGATCTAGAAGACTTAATCACTAAATTTAATAAACAAACTTTTTAAACGTAGACGAAGGTGGAACTTTAAATATGATGAGTAGACGAATTACTCACGTAAACAATCCCATATACGATAAGGATGTTGCAAATAAGACGTTTGTTGAACAATATGTCGCATCCCGGCGTGAATTTGAACAAATGAAACAGACTGTAAACAATCTACAACATCAAAAACAAACAAATGTTGAGTTTCCTGTTAACGACCAAGATGTGACAAATAAACGGTTTGTAGAGCACTATGCTGCTTCACGAACTTAAGTTAATCAACTAAAAGAAATATTAAGGAATTTACAAACTCGTATTGAAGGTGTTGTTAACAATCTAAATTTAAAAAAAGAAGAACTTGAAAGTTATGCTGCTGCATCCAAAGATGAACATAACAAGTTAAAAACTGAAGTAGAAAAAAAATGAGCAATTGGTTAACAAAGAACCACTCGAACGTTTTACTCCATCAAAAGACGAATATGGTATATTACAAGATGAAGTAAAGAAAAAGAACTTATCGAAATTTATTCTGAAATTCACCAACACGCCATCAATCCATTCTTCGGTATACACGCTTCATAATCATAATATACAGTACCAACTTCTCTATAAATGCATATTAAAACCAATTTTTGTTTCACCAAGATCTCCAATTGTGTATGCAATTTTATATACGTCAAGAGATTGAACTGGATGGCAGTGACATTGTTGTTGAAGAACAAGATGAAATACAATTTCGACTTAGAGACTCTGAAAAACATAAAACCAATGATCTTCCTCTTCAAATTGATTTTGAATATGCTATAAATAAGTAAAACAATACAATTTTAGTTTAGTCATGGAGAAGAGCTCGAAGATTAAAGCTGAAAGTCGAGTAAAGGATAAACTTTCTCGCTTATAAAAAAGATGTTAAAGACAAGTATCTATCACTTAAAATGATGTTAGACGTCAAGAATTAGATATAGAGACTAACTTTAAACCAGTAACAAATTCATTAAATCAGCTTGTAGCTATTGCTAATACAACGTCAACTCAAAAAAAATCAAAAAAGAAAAAATATGATTTTGAATCAACTGCTACTTTAGACGAAGAAGATGGAGATAGCATCAAAATAATTACACTAATTAACCGCTACTTTGATCCGTTCATTAAACAAAACGTGGATAGAACATTTGGTATAACGATAAGAAATGATAAACCTAAGGACGTGAACGAATTATCTTTGATAAAAAGTGGATAACAGTTAGTGGTGAAAAAATTCCTATAACAGAAGGTCTACTTGAATTCATTCAAAGGAAAGTACAAGATCCCACTCTAATAGATAGGAGTGATTTAACTTCATATTTGAAATTATTAAATGTTTCAAACGTGCACAAAATAAATTATGCAAGCAATGCAGCTCCGAGAGGAACGCAATCTCATATGTATAGAAATATAATTGAACCCCTTCTTACTGAAGACATAGATAGAATTATAAAAACAGCAGATGAGAATGAAGAAGCAAATACTGCGATGCATACTGGATATGGCCAAAAGAAACACATCACACCACAAGCCATTTGGAAATTAGAAGGAGGAAACAATATTGAATTTGTTCACTGGAATGAACCAAACAAATTGGTATCAAGACTTAAAAAATTAATTGCATCGAAAGCTGCAGGTCACACAGGACTCGACAGCGAAATCTTTGCAATTGATGAAGAACTAAGAAATGCAGGATATATTGAATAAAAATTCGTACATTTGTAAAACAATGCACAGTATGTTATAAATCATTGTTTGGAAAATAACTATGAACGAAATCAGACGAGAAATTGCAAAATAACTTCATGCACTACTTAGAAAAAAGTTTAAAAGACGACATGTTATTAGCAAAGGAATCGATGAGCTCCATGAAGCAGACCTTGTGAACATGTCAAAACTTGCAAAATGGAATAATGGATTTAAATATTTATTAACCATTATTGACGTTTACTCAAATATGCATGGGCAATTCCTCTTAAAACCAAAAAAGGAAGTGAGATTGTAAAAAGTTTAAAATTTGTTTATTCTCAAAGTAGAAGATTGCCCAATTATTTTCACACAGATCGAGGAACGGAATTTTTAATAGTGAATTCAAAACATGGTCTCAGAAACAAAATCTAAAGCATTATTCCACGGGAAGCAGCATCAAAGCAAACGTTTTAGAAAGATTTAATCGACCTCTCCAGGGATCGATGTGGAAAGAATTCACAACACGAGGTTCTTATCGGTGGGTAAATATTTTACCTCAGTTATTAGTTAAGTATAATCACAAAATACATCGCAGCATTGGCATGAAACCTATTGATGTAAAAAGAAACAATCCACCCAGCTTGCCAACACAATACAATGAAACTTAAAAAAAGTATAAAATTGGTGACATTGTGCGAATATCAAAAATCAAGAAACACTTCACCAAAGCCTACGAAGCTAATTGGACTACGGAATTATTTACAATTTATAAAGTTCAAAATACTAATCCACGAACATATCTTTTAAAAGATAATACAAATTTACCGATATTTGGAGCCTACTATGAACCGGAGTTACAATGAACAAAACATCCTAATATTTACTTAGTCGACAAAGTACCACGTAGAAAAGGAACCCAATCTTTCGTATCTTGGCGTGGATTTGATTCTACTCACAACTCTTGAATTCCAAACAAAAATATCTCCTAATTACAACAATGTAAATTTTGTTTTTAATTCATCACAAAAATATTATTATTATGATTATTATTAATGTGTCTCTATATATTTTCAGCTCACTAAAACCAACACACACAAGAAAGAAAGAAAGAAAGAAAGAAAGAAAGAAAGATCGTACTTACCCTGTGCACAAGACCAGCATATTCAACTCTGCAGACAGCATCTTCAATTCTCAGCAGTTTAGTGGAAAAAGAACTACTTACCACTTTAAGAACGAAGATCATAACATTTTCATTATTTCATAATATATAATTTATATAAACCACAAATGATTAAAATAAATATATTTTTAAAACAATTTTTACATTTTTCAATTAAAAATCACTGTCCACTGTTTTTTTTTTACAAAAGTTGGACTTCATCATCATCATCGTCCTCGTCCTCGCCCAATCATTCTTCTTCTTCCTCCATTCCCTCTCCCTCTAGTGGTGGAAGATCCAGCTCAATCGTTCTTAAACCGATCGCTCTTAATTTTTCAATAACAATCGTTAAATTGTTGAACGTCACCACATTAAAAATAAACTCTCGACGCTGGCACTGGTCTCTTAGTAACTCCAAGAGTTCGCAATTAAACAATTCCTGTTCGCTAACTGTTGGTTTGTTATACCATGCGTCCTCCACCACTTTCATAGCACTGAGCACAAAATTCAAACCCTGAATACGGGCGCTATCCTCCATCAACTTTATGTCTCGCAATTTCAACAACTTTGTGATCAAACCTTCGCACAAACTCATGATGATGGTGATATCTAACTACTGCTTCATAGTAATCTCCTCTTATATACTAAGAAGCAAAAGCAGCAAAAATCTCTTTAAAACATTTCACATGAAGCTCTGGGAAACGAAACCCTATGTTGTTCTCTCATTAAAAAATTACAGGGTTGAATAATGACAGCTATGAATCTAAAGCAAACAAACCAACTTTCATTTCACACAGTCAATCCATTTGCTTGTCTTATAAAACAGTGTAACCAGATTGAGACCATGAAGCAACCCAGGACACAAAAAATGTTAACACTATCGAAATAAAATACACATAACTTGCCAACGTCAACTAATTTATTACAAGCATAATAACAACTCCTTAGCAGCTGCTCAATCATGCAAACACTGTCTTCATCTCACAAGTTCAATCCCACGCTCTAGTGACAGATGTTAACTTAAACACACTCTAGCATTCCGACAGTCGCTTACTTATTTAGCAGGCGCGAGCAAAAAAGATAACAGCTGCACGCCACATGTGTGCATAGCAACTCAGCTCTCTCGCGCGGCTCGTCCGGCGCGAACAAAAACAATAAGAGCCGCGCGCCACATACGAGGTTAGCAAGCCAGCTCTGTCGCCTGCCTCGTCCATACACTCCCGTTCAAAAAGTTATAACACCCAACACTCTCTGCACTAACTTGACCATATACCTAAATACCAGTCTATCAACAATTACCTATAGCCATGATACACAGCTGATCTCTCCATGCGAACGCACACAAGGCGCGGTGGTCGTCTCGGCCATTAACCAATCACCCGATCTCCCCTTGACCACGTGCTCGCTCTAAGCACCCATGACGTCATCAAGCACGCGATGCGCAGTGGTGCACATGCTCACACTCGCACGGGTGTCAGATGACGGTTAGCATCCTAATAAACAACCCCCATGACGTCAACAGACATTATTTTTTATCACCACCACATAAACAAGACAAAGGCTAAATTATACATCTGCTTCAAGCAGTTCCCACGCTAACACGTGCAGTGCACGTGCTCGCTCTAAGCATCCATTAAGAGCGCCATGACGTCACCACATGATGATGCAATATCCCCTCGCGATTACGCAATATCCAAAGGGAACAAATGTATACTACTTACAATACACCTCAACAAGGTTATGTAAGGTATTGAAATTATAAGGATGACCTACCCCAGAAACAACGTGTAAATGAGAGGCTCGGAAAGGAGCAGGATAAAAGACGCATACAGGATAGAGGGGAACATGTTGACAGGAGAGATAACTCCAGTGTTCGCCAGGAACCAAGCACGAGCCAGCAAGCTACGAACCAGGAAAGGGTTCCACCCGAAGAAAGAAAACGCCGATTTCAGATCGGCATTAGTCATGTGTGATTAACCGTCTCCATATGATATCTCAATTAATGAAGTGTTTGAGGATACCAACGAAGAAATTGGACATTTCAATGCCAAAAACTTAAGGAAATACTATGAAAAAGTAGGTTAAGGAACAGTAAAATACAGTCCTTGACATTATATAATGAATATCTGGAAAGATCTGAATAACAGTATTAGTCACACTTTTATTCGGAAGTCAAGAGGAAGATTACCAGTATTTTCCCGGAGAGATGAAAGCAATTATGGTTTGGATATTTTTACGCAGAGCTGCGATCTTTCGAATGTACGATATTATAACGCAAACTGGATTACAGCTGGTTAAGGAGAACTGATACTATCCCGCAACAACCACATGTGGCCAGGCGTGTTTTCAGTTATGTCACGCGCTAGCAGATGACTGCCAAGGTCAACACTCCGTAGATGGAAAGGGAGCGATATGTGTCGCAATTTTCACGCTGAAGGCGATTAATAACCAATTGCTGAGATTTCAGAGAGGACAGACGACATGTATACATTAGGAATATTAACATTCTGTATTATGAAGCGAGTTCTACTGAGTTTTCGCTCCGTTGAAGGCGTAAAGTAGCAAGAATTGCTGTTTTACGTATATGGACTTCGATATACTACCCTGAGGAGTAGTGGTATGCTCTGACAGTATGAGTTTTGTGTCCTGAGAAGAGACGACAGATTGATTTTCATATTCAACCGGTAAAGAATATTCGGACTGGAAATGTGAATAAGTGAAGTGCGCTTCATGCAAGTGTTATACACACGCAGAGTAAAGTCACGAGAAGGAGCTCGGACTTCGTCATATCGGTGATGCTCATCAGACAGAAGACTTGTTCTTCATTTTACTATTGCTAAAACTGGAACTTATAATATCTACAGTCAGGCGCTGATCTAGAGTTTGGCTTTGGGGGGGGGGGGTTACAGAATTGAAATTGTTAAGAAAAATGGTATCACTAACGCAGTAGCGGCTGGTGAAGAAAAATTGTGGGTGTGCACTCTTTAAAAAAAACTAAATTTGATGCATATCTAAGCATACAAAATATCTGTCTCCTCACAATGTTACTCTATTTTGTATGCTTAGATATGCATCTAGTGGCACTTGGAGTTGGTTTTTCGACACCTCGATATTTTGCTGTTCTATGTTCCCTCCTGAATGCACAATGAAGCTGTTGTCTGATTTGTTACTTTCCTAGTACTTGTAATTCCAATTCTGCATTCATGTAGGCTTTTGATTGTTCACATTTGTCGATTTTAGTTAGATGTCATTAGAAAGCTACCTATTGCAAAGGGTACCACTTCGACATCCGGAAAAAATTGACATATCTTCGCGTTTCACATCCCACAGATCCCAAAACCACCGTCAGTTCAAAAGTTAATATATAATGTATATGTATAGGCCTACATAAAATATAACCATTCAAAATCTCGGTCGAGTTCGCTAACGGGAAAAATCGGACCAAGGGGTTGGAAATGGGGGGAAAGTGAAATATTGCTATAACTTTCATAGTATGTTAAAAACTGTATCCATTCAAAGTTCGTACTATTTTTAGAATAAGGGCCAAGTGCTTATCTTCGTAAGTTTGACCAAAGGGGTGGGAAAAATTGAGTTTTTAGAGAAAATCATACCTCCCTTAATAGGCACAATATCAAAACAGTTTAAAATGGCCAATACCCCTCTAAAATGTAACAACATTTTTTGCCTGAAAGAATATTTGATATGACCCACCCTTGCACCAAGGGATGAGCAAAATGTTTCAGGTATTATATGAAGATGCTGTATGCTAAACATGTGTAACTTTCGTAGATATACTGTACAACAATTGGCAAATTTACTGAATTCGAAGCACTTTTCTTTGCCCGGTGAAATCTACCACCGCTTCCAGCGTGCAGAGAGAGATTTTTTTTTGTGCACGGAAAACAATACATCCAGTTGGTTAGTTCACAGCCACAAGTCCACTCATACTAACTTGCTATAACTTCATCATGGAATAAGTGATTCCTAACCTTCGCTTTGCACAGGGATGTTTGAATTAAATTCAGGTTTGGAATAGGTCTTCCCATTTCTTATTATATGGCCACCTTTTCTTGCAGAGTAAGTAAGTTGAGACGATGTAATAGTTTTTAAATCCTGAACAGTAGCCATAATAATCCCGAATCCCACCTTGGCCGTCCTGAAAATGATTTTCGTGGTTTTCCATTTTTATCACTAGGCAAATACCGGGACGGTTCCTTTCAGGCCAACGGTCAAAATCTCTTCTTTGACCCTGAATTAGACCCAAGTTTGCGGTCACCTGTCACCATCCCCAGTTGCAATTGCTGAAAAAGTGTGTTTGCCTCCCAGACACCATCCTTCCGACGGTAGAGGAATGATCCTAGCTATGTCAGTGGGTGAAGCCAAGCTGGGAGGATAAGCTATCAAATACGAAATAATGCACACGCACACAAATATTCCACACTTTAGAAACACACTTGTGCCAAATACTTGCCACGTCCAAGATCAACAAGATAATAGGCTGCGTTAATCCTCCAAATTACTGGACCTTAAAAATCTGTAAATTATAAAGAAATGTAATGAAACTGAATTCACTGTTACAACTATAGACTATATAATATCATACAGTTGGCTGTATAATTGTGGTTTTTAAATGCACATTGAAAATCAAATGGCAGTGGCGCTATTATACAAGCTGCGTAAAGACACAACCTTTCAAACCACTTCAAACTGCGCATGAAACTCTACTTGGTACAACAATTCACCAACAGATAGTGCGGTAGCTCCTGCACGCTAGCGGTCATCGCTTCTTCGTCTGTCAATCAGATGCGACAGGAGATGGAAAATAAACGGAGCATGCGCAGTACAATTCGCCGGGCAAGGATTTGGCTCCGATTCTGTTATAGTAAACACACATCCCCTCTCCCCTCTTTGCCATCCCCTCTCCTGCCGTCAAGCCTAACGCTGGCTACAATTCTGCAGGTGGCGAACGGCGATATTTGATGATACCCGAGTCAGCACACAAGCAACGTACAATGAGGCGCAACGAACTCGGTACATTTAAATGTGAAAAAGCGGCATTCTGGACATTTGTTGACGCTTTATACTACCATAAAATCTTATATTAATTTTTATATTCGTAAAATTCAAATGTGAACGGCAATTTTTCAAGAATGGGTGTGCACTGGCTCCAGGGCGAATACCCAGAAACCGCCACTGCACTAACAACGCAAACACAAAATAACCAAACGTACAAAACCAGACCAATTTTTTTGCAAGCTACATGGATAGAAATTTGATGCGTTTAGCGTACCAAAAATATTCGTACAAATTGCAACGGCGTGTTTTGTGACTTCTACATCGAGCTTCGAGAAATGCATCAAGGTACGTTACAGTTTCGGCAAGTCGAGTTGCTACCGACAAAGAGAGAAAGTCACAGCTTAAACTGCCAACCAAGCTTGCAGTTTGGACGTCGGCAAAATTTTGTGGTGCGAAAAAAGCCCCAAATTCCTATCCGTGCATTACTGCACATTCATCGTGACATCACTATAGACATCGATTCGGTAATCACAAGGTTTGCTAAACAAAATAGACGAGTTGATATTGTTATATAAATAATCGTTTTTATATAACAAGTATGAAGTTGTAAATATGTACAATTGTAACAGAACATAATAATTGCAATAAAGATAATTTCAGTATTGAATAAAATAAAAAACAACTGATTTTCAGTTTAAATACGTTAAGTTTTATTTGTCTGGTTATTGTGTTTTCGTTTTTTGAGTTTGCAAAAACATTTGGTCTCCGTTTGGGGGTGGGGGTGGGGGGTGTTCATGACACCCTTGACCCCCCCCCCCCCCACTTGATCCGCGCCTGTCTACAGTGGAACCTTATACATTATACGTCACAGTGGAGAAACAATTTGACACAGGATAATCTATATAATTAACAACAAATTATTCAGACTGGAGTCGGGAGGAATGAATACGCAGTTTTATGAACTTGCCATTATGAAGTGCTAAGCTACTAAAGGAACGTAACAGACAGAACCGAAACGGATATCATGAGTAACCACGCAGTAGAACATGCATAGATATTATACTGTTCATTACCACAAAGTGAGCGAAGGGAATTCTACAAATACTGTAGCACTATGAGATGGAATACTGTTACAAATGGAGAGGTCTTCAACCAAGAGGGCAGGTGTCTACTATGGCTACGAACGAGATCCAAGGGTAGTTCAGGAGAGATGCCATTGACTATTCGAGGAAGGACGAGCAGGGGCAAGGAGTTTGTTTTCCCTGTTCGATGCCAGGAGGGCCAACAGCATTTCGGAACCAAGGTGTCGTTTGGAGTAGGAATGATTGTGTATTCCAATATACACGTTCACCTGGAAGCCATCACAAGGTAGCTGGCAAGATTTTCATTATGTAGACAGTAGATGTAGAGATATTTGTGGAGTGACCTTTTTCATCATATTTCTATATGTTGAAGTGAACGATAGTTTAATTATGACGCTTCAGTCATTTTTAGCTATCCGTTTACCAAGATTTTGATTCGATTACGAATGCATCTTTCGCTTTATTTTGGTAGTTTCGATGTTTTTGAATTTAATACTTTAGAATTTCGTCTATTTTTATTTTGATATTTCGTTAGGAAGATTTTTAATGGTTGAGAAGATATTGCAATAGGAAGAAGATTACGTATGTAAGTAGATTGCATTTACAAGAAGAATATATTTTCGAATGATGTTAAGGAACACTAACGGACCCGTGCGACAAATTTCGCATGTGTATAAGTCATACTTTCCCCAATAGGTTTATAATGAGTGACTTAAGGAGAAAGGTTGTTATGTTTTTATTTCAACCAAACGATTATAGAACACTATTTACATTTCAGTTAGAATTCCAAGCTCTACGTTCTCTAACTTAAGAAGGCAATCACTGAAAATTGGATCATCCTAACACTCACCAGTTATTCCATATTTATGAAAGCATCTTGGTCAAGATTTCCTGCTTTATCTTGTTGGCTGAGGAACCTCTTTCCCCCTTATCAGGACAGCCCTCGTTGGAAAACTTCTTCACGCCCCGCTTACAGTGATGCTCCTTGTTCCTAAGTGCAACGATCAGCGTTAAACGCCTTCACACACTGCCTGCAGGGCAGCTTTCCAGTTCCTGTGTGAGGCACTCAGCGCTAAACTCCTTTGCACGTTACCTACAGGGGTGCTTTCGCTTTCTTGAGTGGAGCGTCAGCATGAGAGCGTGCTGTGGCTGGTATCTTTCTGTGAGCATTGTATACTGCTTCCTTGATCTGATTTTCCATGTTTTCTTGAAGTCGGGTTTTTATGTATTGTGTTAGGTCCTCGACCTTTTCGGCAAGGGCGGCTATTACTACCCTACATGATGTATTCATGTCCCGTGCCTTAGGTTTACATATTTCACACAACCATATCAGTTTCCTGTTCTTTCTTTCAAGGTATTTGACTTCCTGACAAATGAGCCCAGTACAGTTCTCGTGGGTCTTTTCTCTGCACCTTTCGCATTCGATTGTGCTGTCCTCATTACTGCATTGTCCCTGACATATCGGGCAGAATTCATGTTTGTTGCTTCTAGGTGCACCTCGGGCAGAAAGCATTTTGGTCAAGATTCCCTGCTTTATCTTGTCGGCTGAGGAGCCTCTTTCTCACTTATCAGGACAGCCCTCGTTGTAAAACTTCTTCACGCCCCGCTTACAGTGAGGTTTCCTTGTTCCTAAGTCCAACAATCAGCGTGGCTTGTTTCTTTCTTTGATATTTATAAAATTAGAATGCAATTCGTCACTGTTAATGCCATTTGTGTGCTGAGTCCATTGATTGACAGTTTAGGCGTAACACTCTCCGGTTATTCGATACATTAACTTTCAGTCAGAATTCCAAGTAGTACGTTCCCTAACTTAAGAAGGCAATCACTGAAAATTGGATCATCATAACACCGGTTATTCGATATTTATGAAATTATACGATTTGAGTACCCAATCCATTGATTTACTAATTCTGAAAACCATGGGAAATGATAGAAGATAGAAGAGAAACCTGTAAAAGAATAAATGTTTAATAGTTCTAAGGTTTTAGACGCCGTAACACTCGCCGGTTTTATGATTTAGAGTAGGGCATTCTCAATCCATTGATTTACTGTTTCTGAAATCCTTGCGAAATGATAGAAGAAAATCTGTAAGGGAATTAACGTTCAATAGCACACTTCTTACAAAAATTGATAGGCCTATGTATGAAATTAGAATGCAATTCGTCACCGCTGATTTATGAGGCCTATATGATGATGATGACAGTTTTAAGGTTTTAGACGACAACTCATATTATAGCATGATACAGCAACAGTATGTGCAAAAAGCAAACTTCTTACAAAAATCGATATTTATGGAATTAGAATGCAGAACAAAAACCTGTTCCCAATTCATTGATTTACTGATTCTAAAAACCACATAGCAAAAAGCACAATTCTTACAAAAATCGATATTTATGGAATTAGAATGCAGATGAAAAACCTGTATCGCGGCATATTAACAAACCTGGAATTTAATAAATCCATTGTTTAGACGGATGAGCTTAAATCATGTGTGTACTGAGTCCATTGATTGAAAGCTTAGCAGTAACATTCGCCGGTTATACGATTTGAATATCCAATCCAATGATTTAGCCGACTGATTCTGAAAACCATGGGAAATGATGGAAGATAACGTGTAAAAGAATGAATTTAATATTTAATAGTTGTAAGGTTTTAGACGACCTAACACTCACCGGTTATACGATTAGGTTACTCAATCCATTGATTTACTGTTGCTGAAAACCATTCGAAATGATCGATATTTATGAAATTAGAATGCGGAAGAAAAACCTGTAAAATAATTAACGTTTAATAGTATTAGGGGGTTATACGCAAGTTAGACAACTCATAATTGCAATTTGTTAGTGCATTGGTATTTGCAAATCGCACACTTCTTACAAAAAATTATATTTATGAAATTAGAATGCAATTCGTCACTGCTAATTTATGAAATTATATGATTTGAGTACATATTCCTTTGATTTACTGCGTGAACTCCATGTAAAATGATAAAAGAAAGACCTCAGAATGTTAAAATGACATGAAACAGGTGTCACAGTGGCCAAAATGTAAAGTGGACACCAATTATGGAGCGTATCTTCCTGCAGCAACAGTAACTGCAAATCGCACATTTCGTACAGTTCTTTAAGTCATTTTCGGAAGAAATTATTGATATTTAGGAAATTAGAGTGCAATGCGTCACTGGTAATGTATATTCTCTTTCATTTGAATGCTCATTTTTTACTATCGATCGATTGTGAGCGCCGCATGAGGGATGCATACTACTGAAATAATATATATGATTCTACAGGAATCATTCACGAATAATTTTCAATATTTGCTCAGTATAAGCTACGTTCAAATAGAAGAGCTTTTTGATAATTGAAATAATACGTCGATTTGAGATTTAGATCTGAACTAAATGAGATTTTTTGAATTCTGTATGAATATTTTCATTTTCTTTTAGAGGAGACTTCAATTCTCGAATGACATTTTAGGTCATGATTTCTTGGGTCCAATTTGAGTTCAGCTCTAAAACAGTCAGCATTTGAAAGTTTGGGAGAAAAAAGAAGATGGCAAAAGAAAAAGGGCTTAAGAATTTGGGACGAAGAAATTAAAAAAAGTAATCTCCGAAAAAACAAATTCATATAAAAAGTTTCTGTCAACTGGTAAATTAGAAGATAAAATTGAATACCATCATAAGAGAGCAATAGCAAAAAGAGAAGTTCGAAAGAAACACAGGGAAACTTGAGAAAACTTTGTCTCGTACCTGGAGACTGACATAACAAGACCACAACCACAAACCTATAAAATTTTGGAAAAACTAAATAGGGAAGTAAAAGAAGATGTAAAAATTAATGCAATATCACACAAAGAATGGCTTGAGTATTTTCAGAGCCTTTGGTCGAGTCCAAATATTGAACAACTTGTTTTACAAGCATCTAACAACAAGTCATCGGAAAATATTACACTCGAAGAATTAGAACAGGTCTTGAGGAAACTTCGAAATGGGAAAACACCTGGAGAAGATTCGATAAATGCAGAAATGTTGAAATATTCAGGCGATGCCTTCAAGAAAAGATTTCTCAGATTATTGAATTTAATCTGGATGGGTAACAGGCCTCCAGAAGATTGGCAAAAGGCAATAGTAGTTCCTCTTCATAAGAAGGGAAATATGAAAGTTTTGGAAAATTATAGAGGAATAAGTATACTTAACTCTGGATACGAAATTTTTGCAAACATTGTTAAAGAAAAATTACCGAAACATTACTCTGAGTTAATAGGGAATGAACAACATGGGTTTAGAAAAGGTCGCACATGTGCAGATGCCTACTTCACCTTAAAAATTTTGATCGAAAAACGCAGGGAGTTCAATTTGGAAACACACATATCATTTGTTGATTTTAAGAAAGCCTTTGATTTTGTTGACAGAAACAGACTTATTGACATATTGGCCAGAGATGGTGTCCCCCAACAGTTAATTGATAAAATTTCCAACATGTATAGTGGTACTCTTATTTCAGTAAGGTTAAGTAATCATAAATCCGAGTGGAAGCCAAACAGCAGAGGGGTAAGACAAGGCTGTGGACTCGCTCCATTGCTATTCATAATCTACATGAATGCTATAATAAAGGAATGGAGGTGTGAAAGACATGGTTCAATACCTATCAGCAGGCATCTAAAAAATTTAGATGCTATACTATTTGCTGATGATGTTGCATTGGTAGCAGCATCTGAAGATGATCTGCAGTGGTCAGTTTTCAACCTCCAGAAAGTGGCATCAAAATTCAGCATGTGCATTTCTACTGAAAAGACTAAAGTAATGTGGCCTTTAAGGGTAAGGACCCTATCCCCAGTAAAATTTGTCTGGATGGTAAAATTTTAGAAAGAGTTAACGAATTCAAGTATTTAGGGTATCATTTATCTTTTCAAGAAGAACGAGACATAACTGCAAAAATAACTAATTATACCAGAACAACAGGAATCATTAATCATGTCATGAAGCCATCTCTTGTCCAAAGGCATACACGCTTGCGTTTGTATAACACATTAGCCAGACCAACCCTATGCTATGGCAGCGAGGCATGGACAATAAGATGTCAGGACATCTCCAGACTCACAGCACGCGAAATGACCTTTATGCGCCGAACAGCAGGCTATACTAAATGGGATCATAAGAGAAACGAGGATGTGCTGAAGGAACTAAAAGTGAAACCAATAACTGCATACATTTGTGACTACCAAGAGAACTGGAAGCATCATGTCCAAAGGATGGAACCTGGAAGATTTCCAAAGGAGATCCTTCGCTACCAGCCACGGGGAAATAGATCGATAGGACGTCCGATGAAGAGATGGAGGGAAAGTGCAAGACCGTAACGGGACATTTGGCCCAATACTTGGAAGGAAGATGATGATGATGATTTCTTGGTTTATAATTATCTCGGTTTTTCCGAGTTTCATTGATCTAAGATCATTGCCAGCTATTTCTTGGATCGATCATTTGTAATGTTTTTTATTTAACTCAATTAACTTTTATGTTTCGATTTTTGAGATGGAATTGTTTTGACTCTTACTAATACTAATACTCATTGTTTTTGATGGTCAATCGTGAATAAATTGTATTACTATTACGAGATGGTTAAGAATTCTACAAAGGAATATTTCGAATGATTTTCAACATATATGGTCACGAACATATAATATATAACAATATTTATAAATTGATATTTGGGAAATTTTGAAGTGGTAGATGAATTTATATCATACGTATATTAAATAATTATTGTATTTAGATGAGTCAACAAGTGGTTGAATGGAATAATAATGTGGTAATATAACGTCGTCGATTATTATGAGAAATGTTGGAGTTACGTGTGAAGTAATGTAAAATATAGTGAGAATGGTAAAATTATTGACGAATTTAATGAAAGTTGATGGATTGATTATGATGTAATTATAGGTTTTTTTTTCGTGATTGAGCACGATCAATCTAGTTAGAAACCGTATGTCGGAATCTTTTTGTACGAAGAATGAGTTTTAAGAATTGAAATTTGAAGTGAGGGAATTTATTGATAAAAATATGGATCATGTTGAATAATTGTTACGAATCGTAAGGGAAACTTACAATGACACTTTTGGAATATAAGTACTTAATATTACTCACGGATATTACAATTCACGTTTGCTGAGCTTAATCGCTTGTCAAATAGGACTGGATGTGACTAAGCAACAACTATGAAATTAACGCTAATGAGATAATTATAATTGCGATGACGTGAATGTTACAGGGGTTCAGATATGACTAAAACTGTACATAACTGTAAATAATTTTGATGGATAATTACGTGTATAAATTAGGGTAAATCAATATTTGGTGGATAGTTTAGTGTGATAGTCATACCTAATGCATTAGCAACGTCAAATGCAAGGTTGCATCGAAATTAATATTTTGTAATCATTGACGAAACATTTTCTTTGAAAAAATTTTAGTGTCATCATGTATTTGGTTGGTCTTCGATTAATAAACTTATATTTTATTTTAAATTCTTTCCGATGTGGTGGTCTATATTAATGCAAGGATGTGTTAGGAAGGCTAGTGTTTGATATTTTCCCAACGTAAATCTTTCACCACTAGATTTTCTTTTGATGCTCAAGTTCTTCGATTTGAGCTAGTTTAATTTTTGTCGTTTCCATTGGTTTCTTTTAACTCATTCTTACATCTTTGTGTATCCCTATTCCTGGTTGATCTTGTTGGTAGGATTTTGGGTGTTTTTCTAGCCGGGTACTTCCAGATTCTAAGATCCAGCTTGGTCATCGGATTCAGCAGGTTCTGTTCACGAGAATACGGATAGAGTACCATCCCGGCATTTACCGGGAGTTGAAGTGGGAAACCACGGAAAGCCACTACCAGGATGGCTGATGTTGGAATCTGTTAATATTTGAAAGAAAAATAGCACAGTAGCGCCACCTGGTGAAATAGACATGCGCAGTAAAGAAGAGAACAAAAGACGAGTCAGTGCAAAGTCGGTGCGTGTTCGCGTAACATGTGGCAAGCGTCTCAAAAGATGATTTGTATTTTGTATTGTATTTCTCACTTGATAAATAAAGATTTACATTAAAACTAACAGGTTATGGGCCCAGGTCACGTGTAAATGGTATTATCTCGTGAGTGGATCCGAAGCTGAGCGCCTGTGGAACACGTGCTGTATTTTTTGTGAGTAAGGATAACCTCAAAATGGCAACCGGCAGTGA
Source organism: Meconema thalassinum (assembly GCA_946902985.2). Classification (NCBI taxonomy): domain Eukaryota; kingdom Metazoa; phylum Arthropoda; class Insecta; order Orthoptera; family Tettigoniidae; genus Meconema; species Meconema thalassinum. The sequence goes on from OX336390.1 coordinate 350,797,765, forward strand.
CTACAAAGTTCAAGTGGATAATCTTGAAGGACCTGAAGACTGGGCAAAGTGGAAATGGCATGTGTTGATGGTTTTGCGGTCGTATGAACAGGAAAATATTGTTGATGGCTCGAAAAAGTGTCCTGTGTTGCCGGCAGATGCAACTGCGCAACAAAAAGCGGCATATAGGCCTAAGCATTGGTTGAAAGAAGACGCGAAAGTGGCCAGATTGCTAGCAGGTGCGCTAGGAAAATCTGTTGCCGAGCTCGTGTTGACGTGCACCAATGCCAGTGAAATTTGGACAAAATTGAGCGCACGGTTCGAACGAAGCAGTACGCAGCGACTGAACATGTTGATCGAGTCATTCTTCCGAGTGACACGTGACGACAAGGAGGACATCAGCACCCATGTCGCGAAGTTACAGAAGCTTTATCAGGATCTGAACGACGAACTCCAAAAGCACAACGAAAACACGTTATCTGAAAGGATTTTAAACGGTCGAATTTTATCCACGCTGGGAAAAGAATATGATAATTTCAAGGATGTGTGGGACACGATGCCGACGGAAAATCAAACTGTGAACTTGTTGATTGAAAAATTGTGCACGATTGAACTGCGCGACCAAGGAAACGTGGAATCAACTGCGTTTGTGGTACGTAGTGCTCCCAAGAAGCAGTATGGCAGTGGCAAAGGCAGCGCTGATGACAAGTCGAAGAAAAATGTTCAACGAGTAAAGCAGAAGTTTCCATGTTTCAAATGTAAGGAATTGGGCCATTGGGCAAGTGAATGCCCAGTGAAGAAGAAAGAGGGTGACACTAGAAACAAAAATAAGGAGAACAATGCTTCGTTTCTGACACATGCTATGAGTGCGTTAGACGGCGACTTTGTTCAAGCCGACGAGTGGTACTGCGACAGTGGTGCCACAAATCACATCACCGCGAACAAACAGTATTTTACAACATACGTCAAGTTTGCTGCTCCAGAGAAGATTTTGCTAGGAAAACGAGGTGTGAGCATGCTAGCTCACGACAAAGGAACTGTAAACATTCAAGTGCGGCTCAACAACGCTTGGTTGAGTGCTGAGATGACTGAAGTTTTGTGTGTTCCCGATGCAATGGCTCATCTGTTTTCTGTGAAAGCTGCGGCTAGGAAAGGTTTTTGTGCAAGACTTGACGCCCTAACTGTTAGAATTGAAGACAAGGTTACTGGAAAGGCGATGATGGCTGGACGTGTGAGTCATGGTATGTATGTATTTGACATGCGCGTCGTGAAACCGGCGCAACCCATTCAAGTGAATTTAGCTACATCGTCGGACAAACTGCAGATCTACCATGAACGATTTGGTCATCAACACAAAGCGCATGTCAAGAATGTACTGAAACAGATGAACATCAATGTAGACATGTGTAAAGAGGATTTCTGCGATGGATGTGCACTGGGAAAAATGCATCGACTGTCATTCAAGACACGAATGAATCGACCAACAGCCACCGGTGAACAAATCCACGCCGATGTGAATGGTCCAATGTCTACTGAATCTCTTGGAAAGGCACGCTTCTACGCATGTTTCAAGGATGATTTCAGCAAGTTTCGATGAGTTTTCTTTTTAAAGCACAAAAGTGAAGTGTACACCGTTCTAGAACAGTTCCTGAATGAAGCCAAAACAAATGGACACGTCGTGAAGCTGTTCAGGTGTGATGGAGGAAAATAATTTGATAACAAGAAGGTTTCTGAACTACTCACAAGCAGAGGCATAGAACACAGCATTACTACGCCGTACACACCACAACAAAACGGAGTTGCGGAACGTGAAAATCGGACGATTGTGGAGTGCGAAAAATCTATGCTGAATCCCAGCAAGTTAACGAAACAACTTTGGGCTGAAGCCTGAAACACTGCGGTGTACCTCCTGAATCGCACTGGGAATTCATCCATTGAAAACAAATCTCCCTATGAATTGTGGTATGGACGACCAGTGGGAAGTCTCAGTCATCTGAAGATCTTCGGAACAGAATGCTACGTGCATATCGACAAGAATTTTCGCTCAAAGTTCGACGACAAAGCTGTTTTTGGACATCTGGTTGGGTACGTGAACGACAGGGATGGATTTAGAGTCTGGATTCCAACTCAGGGAAAGGTTGTTCTAAGCCATGATGTGAAATTCAAACCTGAAGTTGTCTGCAATCTGCGCGCCAACGCCAGAAAGGTTGAAGTCACGCTTGAAGAACGTGTGGAGAGGAATCAGTCTAATTCATCGTCTGATGTAGGCCTACAGAGGAGGTCAGAGTCAGATGAGAACTTAAGCGAAATTGAAGATTTTGCTTCGGCATCCAGTTCCGGAGGAAGCGAAGAAGAGGAAGAAGGAGAGACTGAAGAAAGAAGGAAAAGCAAACGTGAAAGTAAGAAGCCATCGTGGATGATCAGTCGAAATTACATGTACATGGCTGGACCATCTATCGTTGAAAAGAATCCTGACTCATACTCTGAAGCGCTGCAGTCTAGTGATAAAAATCAGTGGCTGAAAGCAATTAATGAAGAATTGGAGTCCTTAAAGGAAAATGATACCTGGAAATTGGTTGAGCGTCCAAATGGTGCACGGGTCCTGAAAAATCGGTGGGTTCTTCGACAGAAGACAACGGACAGTGGAGAAGTTCGCTTCAAGGCACGATTGGTAGCCAAAGGCTATGTGCAACAGCAAGGAATCGATTATGAAGAAACATTCAGCCCTGTTGCACAGTATGATACCATTCGAGCTCTGTTGGCAGTAGCTGTTGAAAAGGAGATGAAACTTGGTCAATTTGATGTCAAGACGGCCTTCTTGAACGGCGAGCTTGAAGAAGATCTATTCATGGAACAGCCAGAAGGTCATCAGGACGGTACTGGCCGAGTGTGTCATCTAAAAAGAAGCGTATATGGTTTAAAACAGGCTCCACGCTGCTGGAACAAGCGTTTCAAGAAATTCATGGAGAAAGCTGGATTCAAAAACAGCAAAGCTGATCCTTGTCTCTTTTACAGCAACAAAAATGGAAAGTGGTTGGCTGTTGTAACCTTTGTGGATGATGGTCTGGTAATTTGCAACGAAGAAGACATCGAGCAGTTCATGGAAAAACTTCAGCAGGAATTTCACACGACCAGAGGATCTCTCAACAATTTCCTGGGCATGAAGATACAACAAAACCATGATGGATCAATTTCAATCAGTCAAGAGGATTATACGAGGAAAATCCTAGAAAAATTTGGGATGGCCGAGTCAAATGGAGTGTCTACCCCAGTTGGACGAGAAGAAAGTGAAGACGGAGAAAAGGTTTCGGCCAGGGTTCCTTATCGTGAGGCGGTGGGATCCTTGATGTACCTGACTACAGCTACACGTCCAGATATCGCATTCACGGTCAACAAAGCTGCTCGAGCCATGGAGAATCCTACAGTTCAAGACTGGAGTCAAGTGAAACGGATATTTCGATATTTAAAGAGCACAGTGAACCATGGAATCGTCTATAGGAAAGAGGACGTTTTGAAGGTCTACAGTGATGCTGACTACGCCGGTGACAAGAGGATGAGACGTTCAACGACGGGTGTCATTTCGACCTACAATCATGGAGCTGTATCGTGGAGAAGTCAGTTACAGAAGTCTGTGTCAACATCGACAACTGAAGCTGAAATTGTGTCTGCAAGTGAAGGAGCAAAGGAGTTGATTTGCCTGAAACGACTGTTTTCTGAATTACTGGGAACTGCTGACAAACCTCCTACGCTTTACATCGACAATGCTGGTGCAATTAAATTGGCTAAAAAAACCGGAGTACCATCGAAAATCCAAGCATATTGAGGTACGTCATTTCTATGTGAGGGAAAGATTTTTGGACGGAGAACTTGAGCTGGATCACATCGACTGGACCAATCAATTAGCTGATCTTCTAACTAAACCTCTGGAGAGGGTCAGATTCGAGATGCTGCGTGAGAGGATTGGCGTGCAAAAAATGACATCTTAGAGGCTGAAAAGTGTTCAATAGTTCATCTTGTTTATTTTTTATTTGTATTTGATTTTTCTTTGGAGGAAGTGTTAATATTTGAAAGAAAAATAGCACAGTAGCACCACCTGGTGAAATAGACATGTACAGTAAAGAAGAGAACAAAAGACGAGTCAGTGCAAAGTCGGTGCGTGTTCGCATAACATGTGACAAGCGTCACAAAAGATGATTTGTATTTTGTATTGTATTTCTCACTTGATGAATAAAGATTTACATAAAAACTAACAGAATCGAAACCGCCTCTTCTTAGTTTTGCCACACGAGGCTGAGAGTACCACGATCCAGCCCACAGACCAGAGTTAACGTTCTTGGTATAGCATGGAATAGAACCCGGGCCTCCGCTAGCCACTACCCAACGAGGTGGCAGGTTTATTTATTATTAGAAGCTTTTCAGTCGGTCAAAATGAGTGTTCCCAATTAGACTGGGAGGTGAGTTACAATTAATTTCCTAGTGTACTTTTTAAATCACATATTATTTCATTAGTATGCATCCTCATGCGGCGCTCACAAGCGATCGATCGTAAAAAATGAGCATTCAAATGAAAGAGAATATACATTACCAGTGATGCATTACACTCTAATATCATAAATATCTATAATTTATTCAAAAAATGACTTTTAAAAAACTGTACGAAATGTGCGATTTGCAGTTACTGTTGTTGCAGGAAGATACGCTCCATAATTGGTGTCCACTTTACATTTTGGCCACTGTGACACCTGTTTCGTGTCATTTTAACATTCTGAGGTCTTTCCTTTATCATTTTACATGGATTTCACGCAGTAAATCAAAGGAATGTGTACTCAAATCGTATAATTTCATAAATTAGCTGTGACGAATTGCATTCTAATTTCATAAATATAACTTTTTGTAAGAAGTGTGCGATTTGCAAATACCAATGCTCTAACAAACTGCAATTATGAGTTGTCTAACTTGCGTCTAACCCCCTAATACTATTAAACGTTAATTATTTTACAGGTTTTTCTTCCGCATTATAATTTCATAAATATCGATCATTTCGAATGGTTTTCAGCAACAGTAAATCAATGGATTGAGTAACCTAATCGTATAACCGGTGAGTGTTAGGTCGTCTAAAACCTTAGAACTATTAAATATTAAATTAATTCTTTTACACGTTATCTTACATCATTTCCCATGGTTTTCAGATTCAGTCGGCTAAATCATTGGATTGGGTACTCAAATCGTATAACCGGCGAGTGTTACTGCTAAGCTTTCAATCAATGGACTCAGCACACACATGATTTAAGCACATCCGTCTAAACAATGGATTTATTAAATTCCAGGTTTGTTAATATGCCGCGATATAGGTTTTTCATTTGCATTCTAATTCCATAAATATCGATTTTTGTAAGAAGTTTGCTTTTTGCACATACTGTTGCTGTATCATGCTATAATATGAGTTGTCGTCTAAAACCTTAAAACTGTCGTCATCATCACAATATAGGCCTCATAAATCAGCGGTGACGAATTGCATTCTAATTTCATACATAGGCCTATCAATTTTTGTAAGAAGTGTGCTATTGAACGTTAATTCCCTTACAGTTTTTCTTCTATAATTTCCCAAGGATTTCAGAAACAGTAAATCAATGGATTGAGAAGGCCCTATTCTAAATCATAAAACCGGCGAGTGTTACGGCGTCTAAAACCTTAGAACTATTAAACATTTATTCTTTTACATGTTTCTCTTCTATTTTCCATCATTTCCCATGGTTTTCAGAATTAGTAAATCAATGGTTTGGATACTCAAATCGTATAATTTCATAAATTAGCAGTGACGAATTGCATTCTAATTTCATAAATATAACTTTTTGTAAGAAGTGTGCGATTTGCAAATACCAATGCTCTAACAAATTGCAATTATGAGTTGTCTAACTTGCGTCTACCCCCTAATACTATTAAACGTTAATTATTTTACAGGTTTTTCTTCCGCATTATAATTTCATAAATATCGATCATTTCGAATGGTTTTCAGCAACAGTAAATCAATGGATTGAGTAACCTAATCTTATAACCGGTGAGTGTTAGGTCGTCTAAAACCTTACAACTATTAAATATTAAATTAATTCTTTTACACGTTATCTTACATCATTTCCCATGGTTTTCAGAATCAGTCGGCTAAATCATTGGATTGGGTACTCAAATCGTATAACCGGCGAGTGTTACGGCTAAGCTTTCAATCAATGTACTCAGCACACACATGATTTAAGCACATCCGTCTAAACAATGGATTTATTAAATTCCAGGTTTGTTAATATGCCGCGATACAGGTTTTTCATTTGCATTCTAATTCCATAAATATCGATTTTTGTAAGAAGTTTGCTTTTTGCACATACTGTTGCTGTATCATGCTATAATATGAGTTGTCGTCTAAAACCTTAAAACTGTCGTCATCATCACAATATAGGCCTCATAAATCAGCGGTGACGAATTGCATTCTAATTTCATACATATGCCTATCAATTTTTGTAAGAAGTCTGCTATTGAACGTTAATTCCCTTACAGTTTTTCTTCTATCATTTCGCAAGGATTTCAGAAACAGTAAATCAATGGATTGAGAAGGCCCTACTCTAAATCATAAAACCGGCGAGTGTTACGGCGTCTAAAACCTTAGAACTATTAAACATTTATTCTTTTACATGTTTCTCTTCTATCTACCATCATTTCCCATGGTTTTCAGAATTAGTAAATCAATGGTTTGGATTCTCATATCGTATAATTTCATAAATTAGCAGTGACGAATTGCATTCTAATTTCATAAATATAACTTTTTGTAAGAAGTGTGCGATTTGCAAATACCAATGCTCTAACAAACTGCAATTATGAGTTGTCTAACTTGCGTCTAACCCCCTAATACTATTAAACGTTAATTATTTTACAGGTTTTTCTTCCCCATTCTAATTTCATTAATATCGATCATTTCGAATGGTTTTCAGCAACTGTAAATCAATGGATTGAGTAACCTAATCGTATAACCGGTGAGTGTTAGGTCGTCTAAACCTTAGAACTATTAAATATTAAGTTAAATCTTTTACACGTTATCTTCCATCATTTCCCATGGTTTTCAGAATCAGTCGGCTAAATCATTGGATTGGGTACTCAAATCGTATAACCGGCGAGTGTTACTGCTAAGCTTTCAATCAATGGACTCAGCACACACATGATTTAAGCTCATCCGTCTAAACAATGGATTTATTAAATTCCAGGTTTGTTAATATGCCGCGATACAGGGTTTTCATTTGCATTCTAATTCCATAAATATCGATTTTTATAAGAAGTTTGCTTTTTGCACATACTGTTGCTGTATCATGCTATAATATGAGTTGTCGTCTAAAACCTTAAAACTATCATCATCATCATCATCATCATATAGGCCTCATAAATCAGCAGTGACGAATTGCATTCTAATTTCATACATAGGCCTATCAATTTTTGTAAGAAGTGTGCTATTGAACGTTAATTCCCTTACAGTTTTTCTTCTATCATTTCGCATGGATTTCAGAAACAGCAAATCGATGGATTGAGTAGGCCCTACTCTAAATCATCAAACCGGCGAGTGTTACGGCGTCTAAAACCTTAGAACTATTAAACATTTATTCTTTTACAGGTTTCTCTTCTATCTTCTATTATTTCCCATGGTTTTCAGAATTAGTAAATCAATGGATTGGGTACTCAAATCGTATAATTTCATAAATATCGTATAACCGGTGTTATGATGATCCAATTTTCAGTGATTGCCTTCTTAAGTTAGGGAACGTACTACTTGGAATTCTGACTGAAAGTCAATGTATCGAATAACCGGAGAGTGTTACGGCTAAACTGTCAATCAATGGACTCAGCGCACAAATGGCATTAACAGTGACGAATTGCATTCTAATTTTATAAATATCAAAGAAAGAAACAAGCCACGCTGATCGTTGGACTTAGGAACAAGGAAGCCTCACTGTAAGCGGGGCGTGAGGAAGTTTTACAACGAGGGCTGTCCTGATAAGTGAGAAAGAGGCTCCTCAGCCGACAAGATAAAGCAGGAAATCTTGACCAAGATACTTTCTGCCCGGAGTGCATCCAGAAGCAACAAAAATGAATTCTGCCCGATATGTCAGAGGCAATGCACTAATGAGGACAGCACAATCGAATGCGAAAGGTGCAGAGAAAAGACCCACGAGAACTGTACTGGCCTCATTTGTCAGGAAGTCAAAGACCTTGAAAGAAAGAACAGGAAACTGATATGGCTGTGTGAAATATGTAAACCTAAGGCACGGGACATGAATACATCATGTAGGGTAGTAATAGCCGCCCCTGCCGAAAAGGTCGAGGACCTAACACAATACATAAAAACCCGACTTCAAGAAAACATGGAAAATCAGATCAAGGAAGCAGTATACAATGCTCACAGAAAGATACCAGCCACAGCACGCTCTCAAGCTGACGCTCCACTCAAGAAAGCGAAAGCACCCCTGTAGGTAACGTGCAAAGGAGTTTAGCGCTGAGTGCCTCACACAGGAACGGGAAAGCTGCCATGCAGGCAGTGTGTGAAGGCGTTTAACGCTGATCGTTGCACTTAGGAACAAGGAGCATCACTGAAAGCGGGGCGTGAAGAAGTTTTCCAACGAGGGCTGTCCTGATAAGGGAGAAAGAGGTTCCTCAGCCAACAAGATAAAGCAGGAAATCTTGACCAAGATGCTTTCATAAATATCGAATAACTGGTGAGTGTTAGGATGATCCAATTTTCAGTGATTGCCTTCTTAAATTAGAGAACGTAGAGCTTGGAATTCTAACTGAAATGTAAATAGTGTTCTATAATCGTTTGGTTGAAATAAAAACATAACCACCTTTCTCCTTAAGTCACTCATTATAAACCTATTGGGGAAAGTATGACTTATACACATGCGAAATTTGTCGCACGGGTCCGTTTGTTTTATTTATTGTTGTTTTAAGGGGCGGAACTACGAGGTCATCTGCCCCTCTTAACACAGATTAAAGAATACAAATTTGGAATTGAATTTAAAATTTTGGGGTGGACACCTACATTTAAAAAGACCAAAAATTAATAAAACAAAGACAATAAAATAAATAATAATAACAATAAACAAAACTTTAAGGAAAAACAAAACATTATCATTCAAAAACGAGCAGTCGTTGAGTCTCCGTGTACTTTGGGTGTGTGTAGAATTTTTCTGATAACCGGTGTTAGTTGTGATGGCTGTATTAGTGTGTGTTATCTGTGATCGAGGTAGAAGGACTGCAGACGATTAATTTCTTCAGGTAGGTCCTACTTTTGCTACCAAATGCTACCGTCCACGACACCTAACTGTGAACGTGGCGACTAAATGCCATTCCAGTCAGCACCTGGCGGTGAACGTTGGAACTAATATAGCGTTAACAAACTAACCTACAAATTTTAGCTTCCACAAGTGTAGTTAGGGGAAGGTTCCTTTTCATGCCATAAATCTATGACATGGGACCGCCGGCTTTACTTCCTCTCCGAAGGAAGGCATAACGAGGGATTTTTAATGCTCTTAAAAATCCGACGACCTCGGCCGGGTTTGAACCCTCGATCTTGGGCATAGAAGCTCAGCATGCTACCAACTACGCCACCGGAACGGCTGTGGACTAAATTGGATGATTATTTTTGGTTGTCAAGCGAACACCATGGAGCGTTAAAACTTCCTTCGGAGGGGAAGTAAAGCCGGCGGGCCCATGTCATAGATTTATGGCATGTAAAGGAACCTTCCACTAACTACAAATGTGTAAAGCTAAATTTGTAGGTTAGATTTGATTAACGCTCTATTAAGTTCCAACGTTCACCGCCAGGTGACGGTTGCGGTGGCATCTACTAGCCATGTTCACGGCTAAGTGTCGTTGACGGTAGCATTTGAAATTGATAGTCTGCAGCCCTTACCTGAATTACAGATAACTCACATTAATACAGCCATCACAATTAACACCGGTTATCAGACAGATTCTACTCACACCCAAGTACTCGGGGCTACATGACCGGGTTGTTGGTTGAGGAACAAACCAATTTAGGTTCAGAGCTATGTCAAGTTCTCTCACTTTCCTCGTTAACAACGGCTACTCAAACCTTAGGCAGTAGCACGAGCTGACAATAACCATGACTAGAGCTGGTGTCCGGCTCCGTGGCGTGATAGGCTTTGGCCCAAAGTGCCCCGGGTTCGTTTCTTGGCCGAGCCATCGAAGATTTTAATCCCCTGGGGATAATTACCGTGACTCGGGGCGGGCCTGGGTGTATGTGCCGTCTTCATCATCACTTCATCCTCATTACGACGGGCGTCAAGTAGAAAGACCTGCACTCGGCCTCTCCGGAGGTCACACGATATGAAAATAAGCGAACTTAAGCGATGACCTCTCATTTCAACTTCTCTTCTTATCGCGTGTCCACCGTACTAATCAAGTGATCGATTTTTCGGCTAGCCGATTCATCTATTATTTGGTTAGTTATTAAACGGTGAATCGATTAATCGTTATTTGTAACAGTTAATTGTTTTCGATTAATCGAACATAGCTTATTACCGGCGCTACTGCTCACCAATAGCATGCTCGGTCTGACACTCCACATGGAGTCCAGAGTCCGATCCCCGCTCCAAGCTCGCTTCAAGCTCGCTTGTCAGTTCTCCAGTGTTGCACAGTTGTACACAGTTCTGTCCAGTCTCCCCGATTGCTTCTCAGTGGCTACGGTGGAGAGTTGATAACGCTGTGTCCTTATTTGGGAAAGTTCTGACTCCAAGCAAACATCAAATGTACTGTAACCATGGCCGCTCTGCTGGGTTTCAAAAGCGAGCCGCTTGTTAATGAGGAAAGTGAGAGAACCTGCCAGCCCCTTTAATAAGGCACTCCCGAATATCTTACCGTATATTGCCCATGCTAATTTCCTATTTTTATTTACCTTTTTCGCAGGAACTTTTAACAGGAAATATCCCATTTTTTTTAAGGACTGTTTTTCAAGTGTTTCTCCTTACTTTGACGCAGGCTTTTTGAAAATAAATGTATTCTTGAATTTTCAAGAATCTTTTTTGAGATAAATAATTTCAACAGCAATTTCATGAACATTTCCATCTGGCAAAATTAAACTTAAGTAGTTAAAATATAGGCCTAACACATACAGTAAAAGGAGGAATTACATCTGAAATTTTCAGCTTTGTATGTTGAAAGATTCCGAACAAAATGGAAATTTTATATCTAGAAAAACATTTTAGCGCGAAATTGGAATCGAAGATTCTTCCGGTTTTTAGAACATACCATTATCATAGGATTCCTTTTCCTCCATTTGAAGCACTAGCATGCATTTTGCTATTGTTCCATGTCTCTTTGCCCTTGCTCCTAACGCAGCCTCATTCTTATTTCTTTTTTTTAAAATATATTATCAAATAAAAATAAAAATGTATAACGGTGGATTTACTACTAGGACGCACGATTGTGGTAAAGTATAAGGAAATTAACCTCACGAATGATTTACGAAAAAAATATGCAGTATGAGCCGTTAGAAAGCTAAAGGTCTGACCCACCTCCCAGTAAACTGAGAGCGATCAAGGGAACTACTCGCGTGTGGCGGAGCTCTTTCCGGTCACGGAGAGAGTCCGTCATTTTGTGTAGGCTAAGGATAGGTCATACAAGATCCACCCACTCATACCTAATGAGGAGGGAAGACCCCCCACTTTGTACCTGTGGAGCCGTTTTCACCGTGGCCCACATTTTAACCGAGTGTGTGGATCTTGCTGACTTACGAAGAAACCTTGGTTTGCAGATGACACTCAAACTTATATTAGCCGATGACGCAGTGGCTGCTGATCGCGTTATCCGCTTTATAAGTGAGAGTGGGTTAGGGCCAGCAATCTAAATATTTCAGTGAACATTGACTCAACGACTTGTTCGTTTTTGAATGATTTTTTTTTGTTTTTCCGTAATTTTTGTTTATTTCCATAATTTTTAATTTTATTTAATTTTTTGTTTTTGTTTGATTATTTTTGGGTCTTTTTAAATTTAGGTGTCCACCTCAAAATTTTAAATTCAATTCCAAATCTGTATTATTTAATCTATGTTAAGAGGGGCAAATGACCTCGTAGTTCCGCCCCTTAAAACAACAATAACTAACTAAAGCTAAAGGTCCATAGATTAGTATGACGCAAAAACAAAACATTGAACACTTTGAAGATTTTGGGCATCCCGGAGCCCCTTTAAACACTGGCGTTGGTTGGTTGGTTCCTTAGTTTAGGGGCTGCGACAACGCGGTCATGTAGCCCCGTGCATTTTGGGTGTGTGTAGAATTTGTCTGATAACCAGTGTTAATTATGGCTGTATTAGTGTGTGTTATCTGTGATTCAGGTAAGGACTGCAGACGATCAATTTTCCAAGTAGTTCCTACTTTCTCTGCCAAATGCTACCATCCACGACACCTAGCTGCAGACTTGGCTACTGGATGCTATCGCAGCCAGCACCTGGCGACGAACATTGGAACTAATAGAGTGTTATCAAATCTAACCTACAAATTTTAGCTTCCACTAGTGTAGTTAATGGAAGGTTCTTTTTCATGCCATAAATCTATGACATGGGACCTCCGGGTTTACTTCCCCTCAGAAGGAAGGCATACTGAGGGATTTTAACGCTCTTAAAAATCCGACGACTTCGGCTGGGTTTGAACCCGCGATCTTGGGCATAGAAGCTCAGCATGCTATCAACTACGCCACCGAAGCCGCCTTAAATACTCGCGACTTGCATGATTTTTCACTATTTTTCCTATGCTGCTATTACTTCGTTTTGAGGACTTGGGACATCTTGGTCACCAGCTCAGTGTACTTTGGAGTGTGTTGTATTTTGTCTAATAACCTGTGTTTCTGTGGTGACTGTAGAAGTGTGTGTAACTGTAGTTATTAGGGTCAGGGATTGGGGCATGTGTCTCGGGATTTGAAATAAGGTACTATAACGGCATTTTGCCTGGAGGGAGTGTGGAACCTGGGGGAAAAATCACACTTAGAGTAGCCGCTGTCAGCGCCGGGATTCGAATTCCATTCTCAGGACTTGCTGCAGCTCCGCATCGCAGTCGCGGTGAGCGATTTAACTCACTACACCGTTGGGTGATAGGCTACTGTATGTCATACATACATACATACATACATACATGATTTATTTGCAAATGTGGACACCGTCCATGGTGGCAAATTACAATAAATACACAAAACAATTCACAACCACAAAAATTTTAGAAAATTAGGACTAATTAGAAAATAAGTAATAGTTGCTAAGAGAAGAAACCGGTAATCTTAAAAATAATCATTCTAATAACAGAAATAAACATAAAATACTAAACATTTACACTTTCTTTCATTGCTTCAACTTATGCACCGTTCATCACTGCCTCCTAATCTGGTGCTTTTTCACCAACTCCTTAAATTTACCAACATCAGAAGGCAAAGGGCTGAAAATGCCCCCTGGCAAACTGTTCCATTCTATTTCCCCCTCCCAATGAACGGATATTTGCCCCAGTTACTTTTCCACTGACTTAATTTCAATTTACAACAATGACTGTATCTGCCCATATATGAACTTTCCTTTCCCAATCTCTCATGAATATCTTCCCATGCAATTTCCCCCTTGTAAGCTAAGAAAATACCCCCTAGTCTTGCTATTGAACGTCTATCAGCCAGACTTTCCCATCCCAAATCCTGTATCATCCTACTCACACTACTCGTCGATCTGTGGTCCTCCGTTACATACCTGGCGGCCTTCCTTTGCACTCCCTCCAATTCCTTTATTAAATACATTTGGTATGGATCCCACACTCCCCCAGCATATTCCAGCAGAGGACGGACTAGGGACATGTATGCCCTTTCCCTAATCTCTCTGCCAGCGCCTTTAAAGACTCGCATAACCATATGTAGTGAATTGTATGCTTTCTTTACTATTTCCCTTATGTGCTTACCCCAGTGAAAATTCCCACCCCCCACAGTTACACCTAAATACCTACATTCGTCCCCAAATACAAATTTATTTTCCCCCACTGAATATTCAAAAACAATATGATTCCTTTTGTTAACAAATCTCACTGCCTGACATTTCTTTGAATTTATCATCATATCACTTTTATCCGCCCAGCTTTGTATGTCCGTCAAGTCCCTCTGCAATATGCCGCAGTCATCCGGGTGATTTATCCTCCTGTATACTACAATATCATCAGCAAATAATCTTATCTGGGATGATATTTTAACTCCTATGTCGTTTATGTAAATGAGAAATAGTAAAGGACCCAATTTACTCCCCTGAGGTACCCCCCTCCCCACCCTAGACTGTTCTGACACTGACCCACCAACCCTTACCCTCTGACTTCTCCCCTCCAAAAATGATCTCACCCATTGAACTACTCTCCTGTCCAATCGTATAGCCTCCATTTTCCTTAACAGAATACCATGATTGACCCTATCAAAAGCCTTTGATAGGTCAACTGCAATGCAGTCAACTTGACCTCTGTTATCCAAGGCCTCACTAATATCCTGCTGAAAGCCTGCTAGCTGCGATTCACACGAAAATCCCTCTCCGAAACCATGCTGTTTATTTCCCAACCACCTACTACTCCCTAAGCATTCCCTTATGTATTCATTCATAATTCCCTCAAAAATTTTGCATGTAATACATGTTAGACTGACAGGTCTGTAGCTATCACTATCCCCCCTTCCCCCTCTCCCTTTATATACCGGAACTACCAGAGCCTGTTTCCAGTCCTCAGGCACTACCCCATTATTTAGACAAAAGTCAAACAGAAATCTTAAATAAGGCACAATGTTCCATCCCATAACCTTTAACAATTCCCCATTTATCCCATCTACCCCGGCTGATTCTCTTGACCCTAATCCCCGTATTGCATTATAGATATCCTTATTTACATAACTTAATATCTTACCCTCCTCAATACCCTGCTCTCCTCCCTGATCCACATTTCCCTCCCCTGTAATTCCTACCACCTTACCATATACCTTATTAAATGCCTCAGCCTTCTGCCCTTCTTCCACCAGCAGCGTTCCATCTTCTCCCTCGATATCAGGTATGCGGCCTTGAACCCCTCTTACTCTCCTGAAATAGACATACATATTCCTCCACCGTTCCTTGAAAGTCGTCCCCCCGCCAACTAGCCTACCCATAAAATGTTTCTTTGCTACTATCTTAGCCCTAACCAGTTCCCTCCTCAACCTATTTAATTCTATTCGGTGGCCTATACCCTTCCTAATCTTATTGCTTTCTAATCTACATTTCTTCTTTAATCTTCTTACCTCCTTATTGTAATAAAGTGGATCAGTAGTCGCCCCTACTTTTTTAAATGGCACATGTAATTTTTCACAATCCAGAATTATTGTTTTCAAACCAGCCCACAGTCTATCTACATCTAGTCCCCTCTCTATCCACTGATTGAAATTTTCAGCTAAGTAACTACCAATCATTTCCTTATTAGCTTTGTAGTACTGTTTCACCAATCTTGCCTCCCTCTTGACCTGCCTCTCAATGCTCAACTTTACCTCTACTAAAACAGCCTTGTGGTCACATATCCCTTCAATTATCTCTGATTTGACCCAAATATCCTCAGGCTTTATCAAAGGCGTATCCAGGCGTATGTCAGAGGAGTATCCAGGATTTTATTCGAGGGGGTAGGGGCTGAATCCATAAATTTACAAAATCATCATCCGAGAGGAATGGCAATCTATACTAATATATAAAAATGTAATGGTGTAGGTCTGTTACTCTTTCGCGCAAACACTAACCAACCGCTTAAGCTAATATTTATAATAATTTTATTAATGCAGCCAATGGCTATGTACTTTTCTTTTCAGGACGGGCCAGGGAAGGGATATTGGAAGGAAATCGGCTGTGGACCTATTGAAAGGAACCGTCCCGGCATTTGCCTGGTGGTGAAAATGGGAAACCACGAAAACCATTTTCAGGACCGCCGAGGTGGGAATCGAACCCACGCTCTCCCGATGCCAGCGAAGCACGAGGTAGCGCTTTAGCGCTCTCGGCCAACGCGGCCGGTTTATGCTGATATTTTGCAGGAAGATAGTTTGTTGTTGCTGTTTGAGTCTTCAGTCTTTTCACTGATTTGATGCAGCACTCCATGCTTCCCTGTTCTGAGCTAATCGTTTCATCTATCATCTCTACATAGCTGGTTTCGCCCCTTAAAACAACAATAACACCCTACATCTGAGGCAACACACAGTAGGGCTATAGCCGTTTCGATATATAGCTTATGACCAGCCCTCTGGCAATTGGTGAGGCTAGAATTGACAAAATATCGTGGTTGGGGGACACAGCTCATTTTACACCGTTTCCCGGTCAATGCATGTGAGATTTTCGATGTGAAATGCCATGTCCTGTGGTTCGGATTCCACGTAAAACGGAGGCCCCGTGGCTTATGATCGCGAGATTAACGGTCACGTTAAACTACAAGCTTCCTTCCTTTTTCATTTTACACCACTCACTGTGAGAAACAATTTTACAGCGTGAGCTTAAATAATCATTTGTTTCGTGCTTTAATGCATAGCCTACTTATATTTAAATTAGTTTAGGGGCTGCAACAACGCGGTCATGTAGCCCCGGAAACCATAACGGCATTTGGGGTCTGTTTTTATACTAAGCTAATACTGCCAGTTTTCTTATGGTGGATTTTGACACTCTAGTTCATATTTGTTCGTACAATACGTAATATGTTGCATATAATGCTTGCGTATACCAACCACAAAACAACTCTGAACATGAGGGAGGAGCCAGATACACTCACTCGCCAGCGATAGCCAATAGCATAGCGCGGCGTTGCCTAGATAACTGAACTCGGTAGGCTCGCTGTGCCGTACGAAATATTTATTTCTCTCCGCGTACGAAAATAATTAATTAATTCAATTATTTTGATGACCCTATGTTACAGAGCTAAAATTTTTGAGCTGACTGTCCAAACTCTGTGACGCTACGACCAGCCGTTCGGGAGATAACACTTGCCCTTGAACTGAAGGGATAATAATTATCCCTAATAAGTCGAGGGAGAATGATTTAGGTGCTGAAATATTTAGGTTCACCGGGGAAGGAAACAGTGTACAATGGTAAAGCTTTAATTAGTGCTGTGAGCTGAAGTTTTGAATTCATAACAATGTCCCTTACCAAGCCGAGTGACAGCCGAACAGTTTTACACAGCTAGGCGAGAAATATAATTTTCAGTATGTCCTTCTAAAGAAGCTTTCGCATATTGAAGTACAAGGTAACAAAAATTTATGATAACCTGTGTTATTGTGGTGTCTGCAATTATGGTTTTTTTTTCTTGTTTAATTGAGGCAAGGAGACTCACCTCTTTTCAGTTTTACTTCACGAGGCACAGTGTACCCCATTCTAACCCTGAGACCAGAACTAAATATCTTGACTGAGTCGTGAATCGAATCCGGACCTCATGGGGGACATGAAGTGTTGTTGTTGATTGTTTTAGGGACTTTGTGACATCGTGGCCATGTAGCCCTGTGTACTTGGGTGTGTGTAGAATATGTCTGATAACCTGAGTCATTGTGATGTCTGTGCTTGTGTGTGTATTTGTAATTGAGAAATGATTTAGGTAGGGAGCGGCCGTGGCATTGAGTTAGGCACCATCTAAGCATTTTCCTGGAGTAGAAGTGGGAAATCACGGAACACCGTTGCCAGGATGGCTGAGGTAGGAATCGAATCCACCTCCTTTCAGATTAGCCTCACGAAGCTGAGAGTAGCCTACCCCGTTCCAGCCCTCAAACCAGAAATACATTTCTTGGTTGAGTCGGGAATCGAACCCGACAAGTTTGCTAGCCAGTACACCACAAGGTGGTCCCTAATAAACGTAAACTGTTCCCATTGAATTGTTTTCTGTATTTCTATTACCGTACTGTAATTTATAAGTCCACAAGTATTTTCACTCGGAATAACATGGGTTGTACCTGTAGATTACGTCATGTGAAATAATAACGTTGTTTAGGGGCAGATGACCTCGTAGTTCCGCCCTTTAAAACCTCAATAACTAACGTTGTTGTTTCATTTGAGAGGCTTGGACATCTTGGTCATTTAGCCCCGTGTACTTGGATGTGTGTAGAATTTGTCTGATAATCTGTGTTACTGTGGTGTCTGTATTAGAGTGTGTGTTTTTGTAATTCTGTGAGGATTGGGAAGGAAGCGGCCGTGGCCTCAAGTTAGGAACCATCCAGGTATTTACCTGGAGTAGAGATGGGAAACCACTTCCAGGATGGCTGAAGTGAGAATCGAACGCACCTCTTCTCAGTTTTG
The DNA here is from genome assembly GCA_946902985.2 of Meconema thalassinum. Lineage (NCBI taxonomy): Eukaryota > Metazoa > Arthropoda > Insecta > Orthoptera > Tettigoniidae > Meconema > Meconema thalassinum. Next base: position 350,816,074 of record OX336390.1, read on the forward strand.
CCTCAAGAAGCTGAGTGTACTGCTCGGGTCCAAGCTCTATGAACTTGTGGGGTGAGGTGACGTGGGAGGCGGGAAGAGAAGGGCCAGTCAACTGCCCGCTGTGTTATCTGGAATTCCTCTCTATTCCAATACTGCTAACATAGGGCAGTTGCCTATACCAGTGTAGTGTTGCAAATGAGTGAGTGAGGTGACGTGGGAGGCGGGAAGAGAAGGGCTTGTCAACAGCCTGCCGTGTTATCTGGAATTCCCGTCTATTCCAATACTGCTAACATAGGGCCGTTGTCTATACCAGTGTAGTGTTGCAAATGAGTGAGTGAGTGACCGACCAATGTATTTGGTTCTGTTACTACGCACGGGTGCCCCCTCCCTACATCTCTCCTCATCATCCGCGATCCACATTCCTCTCAGGTTCACAGGGCTTGGACTCAAGCAGTACCCGTTCCAGCCCTCAGGCTAGAATAAAATTGCTTGGCAGAGCCAGGAATCGAACCTGGACATCCTGGGCGACAGCCAAGAATACTAGTCGCACCAGGCAATGCTAAATAATCTCTGCCACTACAGCTCACGAAGGGCCAACCGACCACTGCCCAGCCATTTGGCCTGCAGATATTGTGGTGACGCGTGGTCAGTGCATCCGGTCCCCTCAGCCTTAATCTTTGTTTTCGTGACAGGGCGCTGCCTCACTGTCAGACAGCTACTCAATTTTCCTCACGAGGCTGAGTGAGCCCCATTCCAGCTCTCACGTCAGTTTCTAAAATCCCTGACGGAGCCGGGTGAGAGGCAGGCGCGCTACCCCAACACCAACTTCAATTCAGCACACTCCCCTATAGCAATGTTAGAAGACTGTCTGGACGAAAATTACTGATGCACGTAAGTTTAGTAATGCACTCAAGTTGGGTGAGACAAAGTCTTTGGTCATTACTTGGTTAGACGACGTCCTGGACGAAATCATTGATTGCTACTTGGTTAGACGACTGTCAGGACGAAACCATGCCAGTACGAAAGTTACTGCTTGTAACTTACTATAAGCGAGGGGGTCTGGGGCGTAAGCCTCAGGTTAGGATTGTATGTAAAGCCTTATTCCGCGTTCACTACTTTCGAACTAAGCGGCAAAACCAACGCCAAACTATAATGTTGGCACTGCTGAAAAATCCAAACACTCTAGCATGGTCTAGCGATAAAATGTTAGTCCAATAACCTATTATTTTAGAAAATTTCCGGATTTTGATGGTGACTGATACAATATAATGCACGGGTTCCGTGGCTATGCCATAGAAGAGGTATTCTTGTTCCATGGCTATGCTATGTACAAAAATTAATTCGGCGAGGGGGGCAGATTACCTCGCTGTTCCGGCCCTTTTGTTCTGTGCAGGACTTTATCGCCGGATCTAGCGACTTTTTCGAACATGCTGGTAACAACATATTTTACAATTAGTATTATTTTGATGAATATTTAGCGACTATTGAAACTCCCGTTAACGGCAAAAATGTCGGTATTGGAAGCATAGGAATATAGCGACCTTTGACTGCTACGGGTGACTTTTTAAAGGCTTGAGTTGGCAGCAATGTGTTCAGTTTCGATGGTTCGATGGATAAAATAGTTGTCATGTAAAATTGTGACTGTCTTATCGGTATTGTTCTCACAAAATTGAGTTACCTTTTAGGGAAGGGAATCCACTGCATGTGATGATTATATCGTGAAATCTAGTGTGGTAATCTGGTGTCGTAACCTTTAGAAGAGTCGCCCGAAACCAACTTGAAATTTTATTTAGGCTTTCATAACCTCTTTCAATATGTATACTGCAATTAAAAACGGCGATCATGTGTTGATCCTGTGGGGTTCTGCAGTTCCAGCAGAGAAACTTCGGAATACTGTTGAAGAAATACAAAAAATCACTGGTGAGAAAGGAAAAGTCAATCTTGAAAACGCAGATCGGTTATCTATGGGTATGTCTCTCATCTAACCTCTCTTTCTTGATTTGTAAGTGTATTCTGTTGGAAATTTCCGATATAAGCTGTTTCTTTCTAATTTAATCCTATGTTTTCAGCTGCCTACCCTGCATCATCCTTCGATGTTGTTCTGTCAAGTGTGATGTTTCCTCAATCTATTCTTCACACAGTGGAGCAGTTAGGAGAAATTGTGAAAGTTGTGAAACCCCAAGGAACTGTAGTTCTTCATGAACCAGTGATTTCGAAACTAAATGGCTGCAAATTTAAGACACCAGAAAAGCTAGCTACAACTTTAAAACTTACTGGGCTCACAAATATTTCTGAGGCAAAACCTGTCTCTCTTAGTAAGACTGAAATTGAGAAAGTTAAAGAGCTTGTAAACACTAATGAAGAGATATCTGTAGTTGAAGTTCATGGTAAGAAACCAAATTTTGAGGTGAGTTTAGGTTTTTCTTATTATTTACATCTACGATTTTATGTGGTGTAGGCCTATACTGGTAATGAGTACGGTATCTCTTTGTTGCTAGGTGGGGTCATTTTCAGAGCTTTCATTTGCCAAGAAAGCACAGCCCATTAAACCATCTGCCGAAGTTGCTTCAGTGTGGAAATTGAATGATACTTTGGATGATGATATTGAGACTATTGATGAGGATACTTTATTGGATGAAAGTGACTTTAAGAAACCTGATCCATCATCACTAAAAGGTTTGCTTATGAAATTAAGATTTGTGGTCTTGAGAAATCCAGCTTGGAACAAATTACGAATCCAGTTGCAAGGATGTGGAGTCATGCCAGAATAAACGTGTCCTGTAACAACACTGCTCCGCAGTGCCACTTTTCAATAATTAGTCGTTTAGAATTCATCGCTCAAGTTGTTTACACTTACTGCTGATTAATTGAAAACTTACAATCAGTTATCACATATTTATGCCCAGTTAGCCTTTACCCAAAAATATTAAGGTAATGGTAAAGGAGTGGTCAATCTTCTACAAACTACAATTAGCCGAAATGAGTGGGGTTGGCGATACTGTAGGCCTACTTGTCATAATTCACGCGGATAATGGCCACACAGCTGGAATTTTACTATATGTCATGATCTAAATACAGGGAAGGCAGTTGGGTTATATACTGCGGAGGAGTAAACTACATCATTTACAGATGTCTTTTGAATCATTGCAGAAAGTATATTAATTTCATAACTTTCACAAGGCAGATTATTGAAAATATATTATTTATGATTCACATACCTTCCTGGGAGTCATTAGAAGTTGATATCAATTTGAATTGTCACTACTGAACCTCGTACTCTATATGTGCTAAAGTTCGTATATATATGTGTTTTTATTTATTGCTATTTTAAAAACGGCTGCCATGTTTCGACAGCGCTTGCATCTCATTCAACTGTCATCGAGGCTCACTCTAGCGGCACGCACCGAGGCGCACACATTGTTGCCAACATGTGAGAAACAATATCACTGTTTATAAAAAGAAGTGGGATACAAAATCACTGTTGATCAAAAAAAGATTCATTGGGACGCGTTAGACTGTAACCATTGTCAAAACTCATTGATCCTGGCTCGTTAGGCTGTACCCATTGTCAAAACTCATTGATCTGGGCACGTTAGGCTGTAACCATTGTCCAAACTCATTGATCCGGGCGCGTTAGACTGTAGCCATTGTCAAAACTCATTGATCTGGGCACGTTAGGCTGTAACCATTGTCAAAAACATACAGTCAGTCTGAGAGACTAGACTTTATATCATTTCAAATGACGCATGATACAAATGCTACACATGTTAGAAAGGCTCAGGAGGGCTTCTCGCTTCGCTTGAAGCCCCAGGACTCTTTCAACAGACTCCATTACCCATTAACTTAGGTTTTCCGCGCAGCGAACGGAGAGCGGGAGGTGCACTCTGCTGCATGACGTCACACACTCGCCGTCTCCGTATCGCCAGACTCCAAGAGTTAACTCAGACTCAACAGACTCCATTACCATGGTGTCCACAGGCAGGAAACGTCAGGAAAAGTCAGGAATTTTGTTTTTGGTCAGGTAAAGTCAGAAAAAAGTGTGAAAAAATGGCGTGAGTCAGGAAAAAATGGCTAAAAGTATTAGAAAGTCAGGAAATGTTATATTAACCATACAGTATTTTGTGTTTTACAGCCATATTTTGATGTTCCTAGTTCAACTAATCTCTGAAAATAAAAAGCAATAACTCACTGGACATTATGGTAAGTTTCCATTTTTACAGTAAATCATAGTGAAAACCTCTTTAACCTATTTTTTTGTACGCTTTTTTGCGTTGGCGTAGGGATGTGGCGACCCCATCATTATGCTGTAGTTTACGTTATTAAGTACTTTGATTTACGTATTATTGCATTATAATTTACTTTATTTTGTATTTTAAATGAATAAAGAGGCGAGCGTTGGGCAGTATGGGGATGTTGGAGGCTGCAAATAAGAGAGATAATTATATATACTGTATATTTGCTCAATAAACCATTTTTCCGATGTTAATACGAGTCAGGAATTTTGTTGAAAAATGGTCAGGAAAAGTCAGGAATAGTCAGGAAAATTCTGTAGACACCATGATTACCCTTTAACTTAGGCTTCCCACACGGGGGCTGCATGACGTGACGCACTCGCCGTCTCCGTATCGCATAACGCCAGTCCCCAGGAGTAAACTCAGACTCGGTGCATATGCATTGAACAACATGATGACGTCATACACGCCGTAACCGTAACGCATAACGGTAGACCAAAGCATAACGATGAAGTCTACGAGATAATTTGAAATGATAAAACGATTGGATTGGACAAAATGAAGGTTAGAATGGTCGCGTACAGGTGCGACTTTGGCTTTGTGCAGCTAGCGGGGCACGGTTGACACAACACCATTGGTCTGGGTGCGTTAGGCTGTAACCATTGTCAAGAACCATTGGAGTGGACAAAACGAAGGTTAGAAGTTCGGGTGTAGAGGAGCATGGTTGACACAAAACCATTGGTCTCGGCGCGTCAGGCTGTAACCATTGGATTGGACAAAACAAAGGTTAGAAGGTCGGGTGTAGGTGCGGCATTGGCGCGGTTGCGCTGCTTTGTGTTATATAGTACCATAAGGGTGAGGTTGGCAGTATGATGACAGACCAGTGGAGCTAACGAAGAGACCCGAATACTCACGACTGCAACCGATGATTGATTTGGACTAATGGCGGCCACAGTTGTTATTTTGGCTATATAAGTCGTGATCCTATTTGGGATGGCCGGGTGGTCTCAGACAGCGGAGGAGGAAACATCTATTAACTACATCATCTCCAGATATTTTCCAGACTATTAATTCAGGTAATTTGCTTAATTTTAGTAGTTTAAGAATTTTATAGAAAGGAGTACCTTCTGTCAATTCTTACCGAAAGTATTTGTGGCTAATTTCAGTGGTTTAAAAATTTGGTAACACTGAATGACTTATCACTTCTTGATAAGTTTTTTCTAAAGTACAAAAATTAGCCGAAATACCTGTAGTAATGGTCTGGAAAACATCTGGTTGGTTCTTAAGTTTAGGGGCTGCGACAACGCGGTCATGTAGCCCCGTGTACTTTGGGTGTGTGTAGAATCTGTCTGATAACCGGTGTTAATTGTGATGACTGTATTAGTGTGTGTTATCTGTTCGTTAATTTAAGTACTGCAACTTAGAATTTTTCAAATAGTTCCTACTTTTGCCGCCAAGCGCCACCGTCAACGACTACTAGGCCAAGTTCAGAACTTAGCTACTAGATGCCACCGCAGTCGGCTCTTGGCAACGAACGTAGAAACCTAAGAGCGTTGTTTACATTCTTAACCTATCCAATTTAGCTTCACACAGGTGCAATTAGTGGAAGGTTCTTTAACATGCCATAAATCGAATGACATGGGACCGCCGGCTTTACTTCCCCTCCGAAGGAAGGCATACTGAGGGATTTTTAACGCTCTTTGGGCATAGAAGCTCAGCATGCTACAGACTACGCCACCGAAGCCGCTTGGAAAACATCTGGAGATGATTTAGTAATAGATGTTCACTCCTCCGTTGTCTATATCCACCCGCTGTCCCAAATCTGATCATGACTTATATAGGTAAAAGTCCAACTGTGTCCCCTATTATGTGCGTGAATTATCGTCAAAGACAGTATTGTCAACCCCGCGATCACAGTATTACGTAATGCTCTTTTTTCAACGGAGCCCAACTTGCTTCCCGCGGCCAATCCAATGGTTTTTGACAATGGTTACAGCCTAACACTTCCAGATCAATGTGTTTTTGTCAACAGTGATTGTGTATTTATTATAAGAGTATCCATTTTTCAATACAAATTTTTATCATACGATGTCCTTATGAACTATGATACATGTTTCGGCTCATTTTGAGCCTCCTTCAGTCAATAGCACAAATGAAATTCTCACAAATCAGTCTAGGGTTGATCAGTGTAACCTCTCAATAAAATTTGTTAATGAAATTTTTATAAGATTTTCACATCGTCATTGCAATTAACATTGGAAATAAAATGCTTAAAGAATTTAAAAAATGTATAAAATTTAAGTCGTGAACTCATCGTCGATGAAATCGTCATTTCCAAATAAGGGACCTGTAACAACAAAAATGTTCCTGACAATCTACATTTCTTACTTGGAAACCTGAACTTATAACTCTGATTGGGCATTAACTTACCCTATTGTACAGACGTCTTGTATAAAAATCGTGTGTTTGTTATCCTGGTAGAAACGAAAGTATGGAAGTTAAGTTACTTGGTTAATAACTTTTACAAATAGTGTTCATCATCCTGTAAAGCGAAACATATTTGACAACATGAAAGAATAAACAAAACCGTACCCCACATAAAAATGATCAGTTGTTTACAAACCGTAGTTTTGGAGACCAGAACTGTAACATCGCACATTGAGAGGAATACAACGAATGTGTCTCTGACCATCGTTGCTTGTCTACCTGTGATAACTGTATCCCACATGTTTGCATCAATGAGTGTGGATTGGTGTGTGCCGTTGAATTCGCCTCGTTGACAGTTGAACGAGATTCAAGCGCTGTCAGAACATGGCTGCTGTTGTTTAACACTCTGTTGGGCGCAGTGCGCCTGACAGGCACCTGTTGCAAAGATGTCATTGACACCCAAGTAACGCAATTATTTTTAAAGTGATAAGTGACATCCATAGAATATACCTAGTACATAGGGAGTTAATTCAACATCAGGTTTTTAAAAACTTACTATAATTTATTGCTCACAATTAAAATTTAAAAAATAGTTCACATTTACAACCCACCACCAAATTGCGTTCAGTTTTCATTGGAAAAATTCCATCAAACATCAAAATTACGAACAAAACTTAAATATTGTTTTATGACAAAATAAAATACAGCACAATACAGTCATTCTTACTTGGTATCACTGTTGGAATGCTCAGCAGTAAAGATACATTGGCCCAGTAAAGTGCAAGGTTGGCAAGTCATACTGTATCTGTATGGGGCAGGCAGATTGCTTTGACATTCATAGCATTCGTAATTTGACATCCTGTGACCTGTTTATTCCACAAAATAAAATGAGTAAAGTAAACAATATTGCGATGGAATAAGCAAATAAAACAATATAGTACAATATATTTCCGTCAATCAATACCAAACAAATTATGTTAAACTCTATTAACACTCACATTCGTGGGACATGTTTCGGGGCCATGCTGCTCCCTTCTTCAGCCACTTCATCTCCTCAAAGTCATCGTGCATTCTCAAAGATATCTCATTATAAAAGATACTCACACAAACAAACTTTAAAAACAATCTTAAAAAACACTATACTAAAAATACACATACGTATAAACTTATGCAACTATATCGAAACTCAGAATGTCTGTCACCATGTCCATGTAAAATAATAATTCCTCTTCTACATTGAAGATGGTTCAATCGACTGTTTTGGCCTTAGGTATCAATCACGGTGCATATTACGGAGTGACCAGTCGTTTAAATTATAGTGCTTGATACAAAAAATGGAACATGAACCGGTAATTTACGGACCATGATAGATATCGTAAATTATCTGTCACGGATGAGTTCGGGCGCATTGCACCTCACAGGCCTGGAGGGTAATTACTGCACTTAACGCAGGCGGCGGGAAAACTAACTGGGAGCATTTGGAATGGGACCTAGAGATAGGAATTCACTAAAAGGGACAGGCACATAGTCACCTTTGGGGGAGGAGGGGGGAGAAAGAATAGATTTGCGGTGCCTGTCAGGCCAGCTGCGCCCAACAGAGGGTTAAAAGAGCAATAAATGAAAACATATATTTACATAATTTAGCACATACATCCGGTGCAGTCGGTGCGGAAGTGACCAAGGTTGGTAATTGCAATTTATGTCCCCGCAGAATATGAAACAATACTACTGCCTATACTTTGGTGATAACCCTTAAAACAGAATTACAGCGAGTTCCTTCTTTTTAGGACGGAGCCTTGCAAGGACCGCGTGGCGGGCGGATCGTGATTAGTTACGGCCAGATAACTAGCATGTACCAATTACAAAACAGCGGGTTGGGAAGCACCGGATGCTTCCATAGTATTGGTTATATTCGTAGCTGGCAAGATATCTTAGTTGAGATGATTAAGAATTGTGGTGAAGTACTGTAGCCTATCGCGTATCCCATGAACATGGTTAGGGATAGAACAAAACCACTAATTTTCCTAGTGGAAACTCATCTTCTCAAAAATACTTACAATTAATGTGTTCGTAAGTTTCAGCGCTGTGCTATTTTACTTGTGGGGGAACCTCAAACAAAAGGCATACAGAAACAATCTGCATAATCTGGAGGCCTTTGGAATGAAATAACTACACAGATACGAAATATCAGTCGGGATGAATTCAGCGAGTGTATCAAAACTTCCTACTTCAGGGCAACGCATGTGTCTAGAAAATGAAGGATAGCATTTCTAGCAACTACAGTAGCCTACTCTGAAATTCATGTAAGTAATGATGATTATTAAATATGTTATAAAGTGTAAATAACTAGTTGGGTGCTACGCTACTGCTAGTGGCAGTGCCTTGCTCGACATGCTGCTACACACAGTGGCCCGTCCACTTGCATCCTATAGATAGATGTTTATCCGTATCCGCACGTTTGTTATCCAAATCCGCTGACATTACAATTACATTTTTAATTTATTAGATAAAGTATTAAAGCAACACATTTAGACATTTGAGGAAAAATTCATTCCCCTAGGCTGTGTGTGAATCGCAAGACAATGTTGACTGAGTTTTGTCCCTCTGAGTAACGGCAAGTGAAACAGTGGGTGGCTAATTATAGCACTTACTTAGTCGTCGGATATACCCACGCAGGCAAGAGCAGGTATAAAGGAATTTTTTTGGAAATAAGTCAACAGTAATTGAGGGTATTTCCATGTCAGGCTTCTCTTGCTTCTCTATTATTCTCATACAATCCAAGAAAAAGCAAACGGGGAAATAACAAGAAACGAGTAAGACTCAGATCTTAGTAAAAACTAAAATTATTTTAAAAAACTCCAGTTCAACATTGTATTCTAAAAACTTTTCGCAAACTCTAAACATTATCCGCAGCTTATCCACTATCCGCACAGTCATGCAAACTATATCTGCAAGGCAAAAAATTTTGCGGATGTCCACGGGTTTATCCCACCTTCTTCAACTATAATTCTATCAACAAGATGGATAAATACAATAACTCAGGAGTGTTTCAAATAAATTGCAAGGACTGCGGCTGCAATTATGTAGGACAAACCGGGGGATCTTTCAAAATGAGATATGTTGAACATACCAACGCAAAAAAATACAATAAATTCTCAGCAATAGGTAACCACATTGACGAAGAAAAACACAACTTCAGCTCCATAGAAGATTTGAAAATTCTACACAAACAAAATAAATGCAAACTTATGAAAATATTAGAGAACATGGAAATACACATCAATCAAAAAATTGAACCTATAAAAAAATCTAAACGACCTTACATAGAATGACAACGTATTATTTAATATGGTGGCGAAAATGAGAGAAAAATCCAGAAAAACACGTGCTGATGCGTCATTCCTACCTCCCTCCATTCACGCCTCTCCCACTGCGCCACACAAGCTAACAGCAGGCAGGCTGATATCTCAGCCAGTCACCCACACGAAGGCACGCAGTACGGACCTCGCCTCGCTCAAGTAAGTGGGAACAGCACACATATGACTCACGCGTTTCTTGTCCGTAAACTAATTCAGGTTTGTTCTTGCAGAACATCAAGGAGCACCAAAATCAAATAGAGAAACCTGGAACAACGCACCTAAAATCATCATAACATTTTGTTGTATTTTAAAAAACTTTTGAAACTTATCGTCCATCTCTGTGTCATTTTCATCATAAATGTTATGTATTTTAATAGGTTTTCATAGTATTTTAATCCTATTGGACTAAATTGCACATTTCCGTCTATTCAGTACAAAATGTATTGTTAAAATTAACTTATTTCACTTTCGGGACATGTTTCGAGCTCTATATAGGCTCTTCATCAGCCAGGTGCCTTCATAATATAATGAAAAACACTCACTAAAGAACACAAAGTTCATAAACAAATACATCTAACAATTTAATTAAAATTGACTATGGTAAAACTTAGCACACCTATAGTAAAAATTAAAATATTTTTACAGGAGATATTTATAATAAAACTTTATTATAAACATTGTTACAGTATGCGGAACTACTGGGAAACGGAAAGCTTGCAAGAACTGCAGCTGTGGGCTTGCAGAAGAATTAGAAGTAGAGGGTGCTCAGAAACAGGCTCAAACCAAGACTTCAGCTTGTGGCAATGTGAGTGTTGATTGTGATTCATTTATTACACCCTGTGTAATTGAGTATATGTGTGTATAATTTTTCTGATCAACTGTGTATTGTTCTGGCTGTATTAGTGTGTGTATTTGTAATTGAGACTAGGGTTGAGAAAGGAGGTGGCCATGGCCTTAATTTAGGTACCATCCATTTTCTTGGAGGAGAAGTGGGGAAACCACAGAAAAACACTTCTAGGATGGTTGAGGTAGGAATTGAACCCCCGTCTTCTCAGTTTTACCTCATGAAGCTGAGTGTACCCCATTACAGTCCTCGGACCAGAATTACATTTCTTTGCAGAGCCAGGAATCGATCCTGGACCTCAGGAGTGACAGTAGAGTATGCTAGCCACTGCATCATGAGGTGGTCGATTGTGATTTAGGAAGCAGTGCCCATAAACAGACTAAACAATTATGTGCTTACAGTATTTGTGGAGTCAAACATTTTAATTTTATACATGTAGCTTGTTGCCAGAAATGGTAACTGTACATTTATATACAATGCTTCTTCCATTCAGTTTGTTTTCAATGTTTTCACATTCCCCAGAACAGTTCTGTCATTGGTGATCATGGCAGGCAACTTGGTTATCAAACATGCTGTGACAAGAGGAGATGTTGAGTATTTTATATTGTTGTGTTAATTATTTCTAAAAGGAATATGAATTGGTAATTGTTCAGAAGTGGTGAACCTGGATTCTACACTTGGCACTTGGATAATATATGTAATTTTCATACCTTGTTTTATATTCTGGGAGTCATTGCCAATAGAAATTACTGTCCTTAACCACATCTGCACTGAAATTATGTGCTAAATTGCGTAAATATGTGTTTTTGTTTCTTGCTCATTTTTTTGACTGTTACTGATGTGCACACATTGATGTCGCATCACTGTCGCCAACATATGGGATTCAAAATGCACCTTGTAATTTTGTGAAAAAAAGCATTAATTGGTAAAATGATTGGTCTGGATAAAGGTTATTGATGTGTGACAATCCCCCACTGTGCGTGACCATGGGCCACGTTACCTAGGAAATATTGGTCTAGACAAGAACCATTTGTCTGAATGAAGGTTATTGAAGAGTTTGTCCTTAATTAACGCGTATAAAGGCGGATTTAGTTGGAATTTTACTATATAAGCCGTGATCTAAAAAGGGGATGGTAGGTGGGTTATAGACAGCAGAGGAGAACAACATCTATTGCCGCAGCATTTCCACAATTATTATTCATCATTATAAAAAGTATTTTGGCTAATTTAAGTAGTTAGGTAGAAGGTTCACCACTCCTGAACTGTTACCTATGAATTGTCACTGCACTTATTTTTTAGATTTCTTAGAATGCAAACACATTTGACATTGAAAAAACAAATGTTTTAAATATCCGTATTGATAGTAGAATTTAGGGGAGCGTGGTGGTGCAGTGGCTTAGCTGCTCGTCTTTCACCCGGACGGCCGGGGTTCGAATCCCGGTGCCAGCGGGATGGAAATTTCACCTGAAAAATCACGTGGCGTCAGGAAGGGCATCCGGCCTTTAAATCCCCGGCCAAAACCAAAATGAGCCTGGTTGGCTCCGGCGACCTCAATTAATTGGGACAAGCCGAAGAAAGAAAGAAAGAAAGAAAGAGATTGATAGTAGAATTAAATGTTTAAAATTATATGCCAAATCAATACTCCACACATATATATTTTTTATATATAGGACATATTTTGACCTTCAATGAGCGTAATCTTCAGCTAAAAAATTAAAATCAATTAAGAATTAAACCAAAATAGTATATACAGTATGTACTTAAATCTAAATAAGAAATGAAATGTTAATGATAAAATTGTAATAAAATAAAAAACTAAAATGGATATACTTACAATTCAGTATTAAATAAAATATAATACGGTACTGGTCCTTTCACAATAATTCTCAAAATGTAGTTGAAAAGCGAGAAATATTACTGGTGATTGTAAATAAATGTAGCTATATAATAAAAATGTTATCAAAATAATATACATAAAATAATTTAGAAAATTAAGTTCTAAAATCAATAATTAATTCAGTTCAGTGCTTGAATGAATAAGCTAAATCTTTCTTCAATACCTCAGTATGCCTTCCTTCGGAGGGGAAGTAAAGCCGGCGGTCCCATGTCATAGATTTATGGCATGTTAAAGAACCTTCCACTAATTGCACTTCTGTGAAGCTAAATTGGATAGGTTAAGAATGTAAACAACGCTCTTAGGTTTCTACGTTCGTTGCTAAGAGCCGACTGCGGTGGCTGAACTTGGCCTAGTAGTCGTTGACGGTGGCGCTTGGCGGCAAAAGTAGGAACTATTTGAAAAATTCTAAGTTGCAGTACTTAAATTAAAAAACAGATATCGCACACTAATACAGTCATCACAATTAACACCGGTTATCAGACAGATTCTACACACACCCAAAGTACACGGGGCTACATGACCGCGTTGTCGCAGCCCCTAAACTTAAGAACCAACCTTTTTCAATACGAAGTTTAAAAATTTTGAATAGGTGCCAACCAGTTAATATGTCGACATGAAAATAACCTGCTAGGAAAAAATAAAATATGTCAGAAAAAGATTTTATATAAATAAAAGAAATATAATTAACCAGCATATGAGTGTGATAACAATCTTCTTTATATAATAGGTCATCCATTCCACATCAGGCATTTCTCTTATACTTATCACACCGAATTCTCCATCCTATTGCCTACATCAAGGTAGGTTATAATAAATGATATAAAGTAGACTTTTATCACACTCGAGAAAAGCGATTTTCTGTTTATTTTCTAACTCCATGGTAACGAAGACCGCTGATCTAACCTTGGGACATACAGCCGACCCACACTGGCAGATATTTACATAAGATGTCCAACCGCCACCCACGACAGAAATACGGAGTGATAAAAACACTGGCTGACCGCGCGAAAATAATTTTGAAAAGCAGTGCCTAAAACAAGAAATTAAACACCTCAACGAGGCCCTACACGCCAATGGGTACAGCCAGAAAGATATCCAGCGAGCACTCCAACCGAGACGTCCAAGTACAGTACAAGGGTAATTGGAGACAAGCAGCCCCTGGCTAGAGCTTTCCTTCCATACGTAAAAAAGGTCACGGACAGAACAGGGAGGCTACTCGAGTCCGATGATATAAAGACCACTTACAGGATTACGCGAAAAATTAAGGACATATGAATATTCAAAGCCATTTTTGGTCCGTATTGACAAATTATGATTTAATTTATTGAACAACCTCCGTCAAATCAATACAATCAATCAATGACTCACTAAGTGCGGTACATGTTACAAACCATAGGATAGCGGTCCTTCATCTGCCACATCATGACATAATTAAATAACATTACACACAAAAACCCTGAGCAAGATAAAAAACTCATCATGCACTCATAAAAACACATTAAAAATTCTGATCAACTTAAAACACATTGAACATTTTTTTTTTAAGGCAATATAGTCCATTATCTTCTTGTCCAAACATTCTTCAGTTGTTCGGACTTATTGTCATATCCTGTCATTTCAACTGTCCTTACCTTGGCGAGGTTAAGTTGGGAAGTTGTTCAATATACCAAAGTGGTACCTTGCTTATATACGGACGAAAATTCGAGAAAATATTTCCAATGAACTGCCTAAAATGAACAGAAACTAAGCATTAATTTAATTTTATAATTGAAAATTAAGAGAATGAGTAAATAATTTTAAACTGACTTACTAAAAAATGAATCTTTGACCATTCCAGATGGCATAAATGGCGTGTCTCCGCCCCTCCATTCCCTTCTTGACCTCGGCTCGCCCTGACCCAGTCCTTCAGTTGCAACAGCAACTCTATCGTTTTTTCGCGACAAGTCTTCTCGTTGATCAATTTTGCGGTGATTATTTATTTTATTTCTTTTGTCAACAGAGGACTAATCTTTGCCATCTGGAATAGTCAAAGATTCATTTTTGAGTAAGTCAGTTTAAAGTTATTTACTCATTCTCTCAATTTTCTATTATAAAATTAAATTAATGCTTAGTTTCTGTTCATTTTAGGCCGTTCATTGGGAATATTTTCTCGATTTTTCGTCTTTATATGCGCAAGGTACCACTTGGGGATAATGAACAACTTCCCAACTTAACCTCGCCAAGGAAAGGACAGTTGAAATGACAGGATATGACAATAAGTCCGAACAACTAAAGAATGTTTGGACATGAAGATAATGGACTATATTGCCTTTAAAAAATAATTAAATGTTCAATGTGTTTAAGTTGATCAGAATTTTTAATGTGTTTTTATGAGTGACTGTGTAAATGCATGATGTGTTTTTTATCTTGCTCAGTGTTTTTGTGTGTAATGTTATTTAATTATGTCATGATGTGGCTGATGAAGGACCGCTATCCTATGGTTTGAAACATGTACCACACTTAGTGAGTCATAACACATAACTTTGTATTGATTTGACGGAGGTTGTTCAATAAATTAAATTAAGGACATGTTTAGGTCCGCTAAAGATAAGAGATATCCTCATACCGCGGCAGGGGTTTATAAAATCCTGTGTGATTGTGGCCAAGTATACATTGGAACAACAAAAAGAAGTATTGCCACTCGTATCAAGGAGCACGAACGATGCAGCCAGCTGGGACAAACAGATAAATCCATTGTCGCAGCACACTCGCTACTCGCAGGTCACGACATAAGATATGGAGACACCGAAGTTCTGTCCACCAAGGTGTCTTATCATGCCAGGCTACAAAGGGAGGCCATTGAAATCCTGAAGCATACTAACAGCTTCAATCTTAAGGAGGAAGCAGAACGTGTGAACAGAGCTTACTTCCAGTTCTTAATCCCCATCGTAGACGCAACAGAAGAGCAGCCCTGTCCTTTATGCATAACTTTTATGTGGTATGCCGTTGCTATGGTAGCCTCTATATGTGGGTTGTTGACTGTTTATATATCTTCTGTTATTTGTTTTACCTCGCTTAATGTAACCTGTGAACATGCTGAACGCAGTCTTCAGCGAAATGTCAGGACAACAAAATGTCCTTAGAACACGGCCTATAAGCCCGCGAAACAGAGATTCCTATTTCAACGCCGGTCGTGAAAGTCTGAATTTTTACTTAAAGAAGTGTCTTCCAAATTGAGATATGTCTCATGTTCTTAACCAAATTTTATTCATTCTAGGGGTCTTTAAAGTAAAGTTCGATGAAAGTTAGTACAAGGATATTACCCAATATCTAATACATGTATTATCTGAACAGTTTGATTATTCAAAACTGACTATCACTTGATTCTTTTCACAGGAAAATAATTCCGCTTTTCGTATAACTCTACACAATTAGACTGGCCACAAGGCTCAGCGGTAACATTCTCACCTGTTGTACCCAAGGTTGCAGGATCGATTCCTGGTGCAGGCTGTGGGCATTTGAGGTTGCGCAATTAAAAGGGAGCTGTGTCAGATTTATTGGCATGTTAAAGATCCCCTTTGGGACAAAATTCTGGCACCCCGGCGTCTCAAAAGCCGCAGTAGTTAAAAGGGATGTAAAACCAATAACATTATTATATCTACATAATTATGTTTTTATACTGAGCCACTATTGTATAATGATCCTGAATTCCTCCTGAAAGGTAATAAGAGTTCACTTGATGAGAGGAGATCAAATATAATAGTTTTTTTTTTTTACATTTATTGCATCAATCAAAAAATAGACACATATAGAGACTTTTCTACATAGTGTCCTGCCTTCGACACACATTTTCTCCATCGGATTGGTAAGTTTTTAATGCCGTCCTGGTAGAAAGAAGATGGACATGTAAGGAGCCACTTGCGCACAAACTTTTCTACACTTGCATCATCATCAAACTGCTGTCCTCCTAGGTCTTGTTTAACCCTTTTAGTACCAGTCACTTATAGGTGGTATATGTCAAGAATACCAGGCTTCTTTCAAGAAATTGCAATGTTGTACTAAAATCATTATAACTTTGGTATTTTTGAAGATATACCCCCAAAAGTTTTCCTGATCATTGAAAATGAGTTGCTTTACCATTCTACTAAGTAACATGCTATGTTACAATTAACACTACAACATATAAAATATATTTGTTTTATGACTGTGAAAATAAAAAGAGAAGTCAAAATTGAGAGAAAAAAACACAATTCAAAATGAAAATTACACACTAACGGTTGTTATTGTCTAGTCACATGTTGTTGGTTTACTCTCTGGAAAGTTTCATTATCTTAGGTACAATAGTTTCTAATTTAAAAAATATTTTAATACACCATGCACTGTACATATTTCACATTTTCATACTGGTTTACTTTTAGCACTTGTAACATTTCAGAATTAATTGGAATATGTTGCGGGAAAACATGGAACTGAACCAAGGAATTTGTCGTGAGTTAGTCGACCAGTATGACAGTATGTTTGGCCTTTTTGTAATGCCCATTTCCAATAATAATGCCAGAAAGGCTTTTATTTTTGTAACCGTATCAGGCCTCCATCGTCGAGCGGTTACTCTCACTTCCTGTATGAGAGATAAAATCACCAACATCATTACTACACGACCCTGATATTGCTACATCTTCATCAGACTCGATGTAATCATCATCGGCGCACACTCTATTGATACACTCTGCTAGATCATCATCGTTTACGAAAACATCCCGCGCGGCTGAGGCCATACTCGTACTATCAACGGTGCGTGGTGGACAAAACAGTGGGCGCTTTCAAAAATATCATATCTCCGTAAATAAAGCTATTACCGCGATATTTGTGGTAGATTTAGGAACTACAGGCTTTGCCGATTCTGGATCATCTGCGTTGTGCTGCTATCTGTTACAAAACTGAGAACTACAAGCATATATAATACTGTCTGCATGAGGAGCGCTATTGCGTTCCTGGCTGTTTACGCTAACACGCCGAGGAACGCTTTTGCGCTCCTTGGTATTCTAAGAGTTAAGTGGTCCAAACAATTCTTAGTCGCAAGGCGATAAATCTGGACTGTAGGGAGGATGTTCCAAAGGTGTCCAATGAATTTCCTCCAGTTTTCCCCGCGTTAAGCGGCAGTATGCGGCCTTGCATTTCTGAAATCGAGCTCATCTCGGATGATGGTTTGAACACTTCCGTAACTTATTCCTACAGCTAACACAATTTGCAAAATTTTTATTCACCGATCTTCTTCAATAATGTCACGAATGGCAACAATGATGTCTGCAGTGATGCTTGTCCGCGGTCTCCTTTCATGAGGTTCATTTTCCTCTGTTTCTCTTCCTGCCATAAATTTTTTAGCCCACTCATACACTCGAGTCTGCGAAAGTGTTTCTTCCCCAAACTGTGCGCGGAGCAGTCTCAAAATTTCGGAAGGTTTGGTGCCCTCTTTTGCGAGAAATCTGATAATGATGCATTGCACAACAGAAACGTGCACCTCTTGCTCACTCATAGCGTACAGAAGCAGCCCAGCTCCCTGCCGTGCGTGTGCACGCAAACCCCTTCTTCAGACACTCCCACCAAAATTCTGGCAAAGATTTATTGCTAACGGCGGCGGTACATTCAAATTCCCGTTTATATTTGATCCACCCTCGTATTTATACATAGACCAATGTTATGCGTAATGAAGTCACTATTTAGGTGGCAATTTATGATATTTTTAAGCCTATATACCTCTTTGGTCTTTAGAGAGAATTACAATTAACATAACTTACACATATCATTTAAATATTTGTGTGAGATAATCTTGCTTCCTGGTAGAAATTATACCATGGCTTGGTTCAGGTAGAGGTCACTTCAGTTCCATTATTGTTCCTTCCTGTACAAAATTCTCATTCAGCTTGTGATGTAGTTCTATTACAAGGGCCCAATTGTGTGTCACACTGTTGTCGAAAATGTCTCAGAGTCAAAACATGGCTTTTAGTTTAATGAAAGAGTAACATCACTGCTGCGTTATCAGTCTGCCATTGTTGTAAACACTAATATCATAGCAGCAGTGTTGTGAATTACGCATTATTTCTTAACTCATTTCTTTCTCAATGTTCTATTGATACTGCTGTTGAGATGTTCAACAGGATATCTAGTGCGACTGATAAGTTATGTAAGAAACAAATGGTGGCTCATTTTGTGTGCCACCCTGTAATTCTCTCACATATGTACCTGTTCCCCCTCAAATTTCACATTTGATGAGATGTGAACACAGTACAATAATTAGAATTGAGATTTTCATTAAATTATACAATTTAATTCAATTTTGAAATTAATTTTTTTTAGTGCATGTTGAACCTCAATATAAAGAAATGGTCAGCTATGAGATTTACTAGGAACAAATTCCTGGTGATATTTTAGTACCAGATATTGGATACATATCTCGGTATTAGTAGATCAATCAAAGACTTACGAGTCAATTTTGATTATAAACTTACATTTTCATTGCACATTTATGAAATGGTAGCTAGTTAGTTATTGTTGCTCTAAGGGGCAGAAAAGCAAGGTCATCTGCCCCGAACTGCTGGCTAGTTTTTATAAAATGTTAGGCTTTGTAAGGAGAAATTCTAAATATTATGTCAACCCAAGAAAGCATAAAAACATTGTTGAAATGGTTTGTTGAATGCTGATTTAAATGACCACCTCGTGGTGTAGTGGCTAGTGTTCTTGGTTTTCGGTGTGGGTTCAATTCCCGGCTCTGCCAAGAAATTTTAATTCTGGTGTTAGGGCTGGAACGAGGTACTCTTGGCCTCGTGAGGCAAAACTGAGAAGAGGAGGATTCGATTCCCATCTCGGCCATCCTGGAAGTGGTTTACCGTGGTTTCCCGTGGTTTCCCCACTTCTACTCAAGGTAAATGCTGGGATGGTTCCTAACTTAAGGCCTGGGGCGTGGTGGCGCAGCGGTCAAGCTGTAGGCCTCTCACCATGGCGGACCGGGTTCGATTCCTGGTCAATGCAAGTGAGATTTTCAAAGTGAAATGCCATGTCCTGTGGTTCGGATTCCACGTAAACGGAGGTCCCGTAGCTCATGGCTTCATATCAATGCATACTAAAAGCATCAATTTTAATAGGGTGAGGGTTCTCCGCCCAATCAATACTTTTTGTTATGGACAACTAGAGGTTTATTGCCAATGGGACATGTTTCAGGCCTAAATCGACCCTTCTTCTGCCATATAAGTTATAAATTCTTGTACATCCATCAAATACATTATCACCAAAAACATGCACATTACAAGAAAATATGAAAAGAGCACTCAAAAACTATATCTAACAGGGTATTTAAAAAACATAAAATAAAAAACACTTTAAAACAAGATGGATCTCGTTGCTTTGTTGGCCATTCTAGTGGTTGATTTTAGCTTGATAAACAACATTTAAGAGAACACTTTAAAATTTTTGAAATTTTAAAAGACTGGTTTAATAACATCACTGAGGGTGATGTGTGATGCCACTGTGTTGTAGCAGGTCTTGACGGTCTGGTTCAAAAGGCAGGCTAGGAAAATGCCATAGACGAGACCCATTCGACCTTTACTGCATTGTTTTTATGCTGGGCAGAGATGGTAACATTCATTGTATTAGTACGTCATAAGGACTGTATTGATGAGACGACCTTGCCAAAAGATGTGTTAGCGGCGCAAGCTATAAGAGACAACGAAAATCTTTAGAAAAAGAGCAAATGCGTCAGAGAAGATGGAAACAATTGACTAAATTTGTTGAAAGGTGACTTACTGAATTCAAGGTGGAAAGTTATATCGTATGTCTTAAACCTCTTGCCTGGAAGCTGTAATGAGTGAAAAAGAAAGTAATAAAATAAAGTCAAAGAACGGAAGGAAAAAACATGTGATCTCTTCTCATCGGGTGCATGACTGCTTATCTGTACTGGAACTGTCGAAGGCTGGAGGTGGACTGATGATGATCTGTGCTGTGGAGTGACCGTGAGCTGGGCAGAGCATGTGACAGGTAGACAGGGGGAATAGGGGGGGGAGTGGGGAAGAGAGGTAGAGACAGGAGTGTGTGTGTGGGGGGTGTGGGGCATGATTAAGAAGAGCGCGGGGGGGGAGGTGAGGGGTTTATGTGGGGTTGGGAGAATTTTGAAATTGGTGTTCAGTCTGGGAGGTAATGGTTGTAGTTTTCTTTGGATTAATGTGTTTTTGTCGTTGAGATTTGGGAAAAATTTGTAAAGGTTTTCAAAAAGTATATTTGCGTCAAAATTAATTTAATTGAGATTATGTATGGGATTGGTGCATTGTGCATTGTCGATTTCAATTTGCTCAAGCGTGTTCATAATGGCTCCTTTCCTGATATAGTGGATGATCTCTAAATCTTTCTCTATATTTGTGAATTTGTGATTGGTTTCTTGCATGTGGTTTCCCATGGCCGAAAACTTCCTGTGTTTTATTGCGTTAACATGCTCATGGTATCTCGTAGAGAAGCTACGTCCGGTCTGTCCTAAATAATCCGATTCACACTGCTGACATTTGAGCTTATAGATGCCTGAACATTGGTATTTATTGGATTCATTGATTTTGTTGGAATTGTAGTTGATTTTGTGGTTATTGTTATTGGTTTTAAAGGCGATTTTAGTGTTGAATTTTTTTAAAATGTTCGCTATGTCATGTGTGTGTTGATTTATGTACGTAAAGACTGCAAAGTGTGTTCTTTTCTTTTTTATGGGGGTGAGTTGAGATTGAGGCTTGTGTTTAATTTTGGTAATGATTCTTTTAATTTCTGTTCGGGTGTACTCATTGGCTTCGGCAATTTGAAAAATTATGTTAATTCGTGCTGATCTTTTTCGGACATGGGGATGCTGAAAGCTCTATTGATGTCGCTTATAAAAGCTGCCCTTTTGTGGCTTTGAGGATGATTGGAGTTCTTTTTGATAACTGTGTTGGTTTGGGTAGGTTTTCTGTAAATGCTATATTGAAACTTCCCGCTCTTAATGGTTAACGTCATATAGCTCATATTGGCCTGTATTGACTCAAATTGATTCAGTAAAGTTTATTTTTTGCCCCCAGGGGCTCACATCTAGTGGGAAGTGGGTTGGCGACCACGGGGCCCCAGCTGAGTCCGGCATTGCTTCCACTTACTTGTGCCGGGCTCCTCTCTGTCTTCTTTCCTGTCGACCTCACTTGGTCAACTCTTGTTCTCTTCTGACCCCGACGGTATTAGGGTATCCTAGGCCTAGGGAGTCTTTCACTTTCCCGCCTTAGTTGGCCCTTGTCTCATCTTTTCTTTCTTTGGTGTAAATGTGTGTGTGCGTGACAGGAGGTGGAATCCTCCCCTAATCACAAGCTGAGTGGTCGTGGCGAGGTGATGAATGGCTACTGGGTGAGTAGTCACAAGTGACCCACCTCCAGATACCTGGCGACCTCTGGAGAACCTTAGCCTTACCCCGGGCAAGCGGGGCTCTGCCGGGGGTTGACTTTTAGTTCCCTAGCTACTCGTGGGACCAAACATAGCGTCCATTATTTCACAGGGTGGCTCCCTTACAAAGCCGTCTTTAAAATTTAAGAAGAGGAAGTTTATGCCTCTAGTTTCGCCGCTTGATGAAAAGGATACAACGTTTTTCCCTCGGTACCTTATGGTAACAAGGATCGATGGGCAAAATTTTACAAACGTTGATCCTTTTGATTTACATGATGCAATTGAGGGGAAATGGGGCGATGTAGACACAGTAAAAAAGCTGCGAAACGGCGCACTCTTGATAAAAACTCGAGGAAAGAGACAGACAGATGGTCTTCTTGGGACGACAAGTTTCGGTGGTATTCCAGTCGAGGTAGTGAAGCACCAGTCCCTAAACCTGAAGAAAGGTTTAGTATTTCATAGGGACCTGGTGAACACTACCGACGAGCGTATCCTGGAAAGAACTGGAAAGCATGGCGTTGTCGAGGTGAGACGAATCAAACGTAAGATGAATGGTGTACTAGTTGACACCGGGGCGTTCATCTTATCGTTTGAGTCGGATAGCCTGCCCAAGAGGATCAAAGTGTCAATGTACACTCTCGATGTGCGACCGTATATTCCATCTCCATTGCGGTGTTTTCAGTGTCAGCGATTTGGACATACCTCATCTCGTTGCTCGGGAAAGCCTATCTGTCTTTCCTGTGGCAAGGCCACTCATGAGGGAGCGGAATGTACACCACCTCCCGCATGTCCAAATTGCAAGGGAGAGCACTCTCCTCGCTGGAAGGAATGTCCTGCCTTCCTAGAGGAGAAGAAAATTCAAGAAATAAAGACCTTAGACGAGCTCTCCTACACTGAAGCACGCAGAAAATATCGCTCCATGGCCTCTCCTATTTTCTCAGTATCATATGCTCAAAAGGTATCAAACGAATCTAGTAATCAAGCGGCAAACTTGACATCGGCAAGTTCTAAAAGAGTTACCACTGTTAAAGGGGCTACAAATAGCCCTATTATCACCCCTGTTAGCCAGAAGAAGGTTACGGAATCTTCTTCTGGCATCCAACAAAAGGCGCAGGTGCCTCCAACTAAACCGGCGCCATCGGAGAAGGCAACTCCTCCGATAAGGCCAGTGAAGAAGCAATCTCCGACTCGTTCGAGGAGGAAGTCTTCGCCGGCCACGGCTGGACCCACATCCAGCCAAACAAAACAGGGAACAGGAACGGCGGGTAAGAAAGAGACTGTTCATCGCCGTCTCTCTTGCCCTCCTGCTGAAAAGGCAGCTCCAATACCTGCTGGCAAATCTGCTTCCACGACCACCGGAGGAGCAGTCCTAGCAAGTGCTGCATTGTTTGGCAGGACGGAGACGTCAGGGGGGAAGGGACCAACTACTTCCCCAAATAGACGTCAACGCCGGTTCAAGAAGAAAAATAGTCGGGACGTGCCGGGGACGGACTCCCAGTCATCGGACCGGGAGAAGGTCCCTCGTCACCGCTCTCGCTCTTCACCAAGGACGAGACCCGGAAAGTCCGGCGATAACCGTTCGCCAACCAAGAGAGCATTCGCTCCGTTTTCTTCGTCCTCCGAAGGAGATGTGGAGATTGAGGAATGCTCTCCTACCCTATCAACCACTCCTAAGGATAGGGATGGTTGGCAAACGGTTAAGCATAAGTAGACGACTAACTTCTACTTAAGTCCACACTATGGCACTATTACAATGGAACTGTAATAGCTATTTTCGACATCTCGCTGAAGTACGCCAATTGATTTCTCAGTTTACGGCAAACATTGTCTGTCTTCAGGAATCCAGGTTTCGTCCTGGACATGAGACAACAATGCGACACTTCAAACTCTTCTCTAAAGACCGGGTGGACGGAGCTGTGGCCGCCGGTGGCGTCTGCACTCTCGTCCACTCTAGTCTCTTTAGTGAAGAGGTGCCGTTGCGTACTCAGCTAGAAGCAGTTGCAGTTCGTACTTCGTTGCCAGTAATGGCAACAGTATGTAACGTGTACATCCCGCCTGATTCTCAACCGGATTACGGACAGCTGGAGGATCTAGTCTCTCAGCTCCCCCCTCCTTTTCTCCTTCTGGGAGATGTTAATGCCCACAACACCATCTGGGGCTCCGCTACCACTAGCGGTAAAGGGAGAGATTTTGAGAGGCTGATCAGGCGGCTGGACCTGTGTTTGTTGAACACAGGGGAACCTACGCACTTCTCTATTGCACACGGCACTTATTCAAGTGTCGATATTACCTTGTGCAGTCGTGCGCTGGTTCCCCTGCTACAGTGGGGTGTACACGACGACCTTTGTAATAGTGACCATTTTCCAATTATCGTTACTCTTCCGAACCAGAGAGCCATCGAGTTACCAAGTCGATGGCTTCTCCGTCGGGCTGATTGGCCAACTTTCACGGCACGTGCGGTGTTTGCCGAAGATACCTTTGAGAGTGTCGACGATCATACCATTCACATAACGAATGGTATTTTGGCTGCTGCTGAGGAAACAATACCTTCCTCATCCGGAAACTCACGCCGGAAGCTTGTCCCTTGGTGGACAGCCGAGATTGCAGCAGCCATTAAAGATCGTCGACGTGCTTTCAAATGCTATCGGAGGCGAAACACCATGGCCAACCTTATCACCTTCAGAAGGATGCGTGCCAGAGCCCGATATCTGATTCGGGAGAGTAAGAAAACGACGTGGGAAAAGTATGTGTCGTCCATGACGGCGCATACTCCATCATCTCAAGTGTGGACTAAGCTTCGCCGGATCTCCGGACTCCCGACATCACTGTCGATACCCGGAGTGTCCATCAATGGAGACATCATCACGGACCATCTCGCCATTGCCAACAGCATTGGCTCGCACTTCTCCGATGTATCCTGCTCCGGGAGTTACGATCCTACATTTCTGACTCTGAAGCGGGAGGCAGAGACTCACCCCTTGTCCTTTGCCACTGCTGCTTCGGAGTCCTATTATGTACCATTCTCAGAATGGGAACTGCGCAGTGCGCTTGCACTGTGCAGGGATACGGCTCCTGGACCGGATAACATACATAATCAAATGTTAAAGCATCTGTGCGAATCCAGTATAAAACAACTGTTGATCCTCTTTAATCGTATATGGATTGAAGGGGAGTTTCCATCTCAATGGTGAGAGGGGATCGTGATACCGATTCCTAAGGCTGGAAAGGATCCCAAGTTTGTAAGCAGCTATAGGCCCATTTGTTTGACAAATGGCCAATGTAAGCTGCTCGAAAAGATGGTGAACCGTCGACTGGTGTGGTTCTTGGAGGATAAAGGTCTCCTGTCTGAGTACCAATGTGGATTTCGCTCTCATAGGTCCACCACTGACCATCTGGTGCGACTTGAGAGCGCCATACAGGAGGCTTTTTTCCGAAAGCAGCACCTAGTCACGGTTTTCTTTGACCTCGAGAAAGCCTACGACACCACATGGCGCTACGGGATCCTTTCCACCCTTCACAAGTGGGGACTCCGTGGTAACTTACCGACTTTCATTGCGAATTTCATGTCCGTCCGACTCTTCCGTGTAAGGGTCGGTAGGACATTGTCGCAATACTATACCCAAGAAAATGGAGTTCCTCAGGGTTCAGTGCTGAGTGTCACCTTGTTCGCGATTGCGATTAATGGCATTGTTGCCGCCGCCGGGTCCGCGGTAGTTCCATCTCTGTATGTAGACGATTTAGCTCTGCATTACAGCTCTGGAAGTATGGCAGTCGTGGAACGGCAATTGCAGCTAGCTATCAACCGGGTCGACAGGTGGGCTCACGACCGGGGTTTTCGTTTTTCAGCAGCGAAAACCTCCGTCGTCCATTTTTGTCGGCTCCGGAGGCTACATTTACACCCTGAACTACATCTCAGGGATGCTGCGTTGCCGTTGGTTGACACTTATCGCTTCCTGGGGCTCCATTTTGACAGCAAGTTAACGTGGCAGCACCATATACGGCAATTGAAAATGACATGTCTCAGGAAATTGAACGTGCTCAGGTTTCTTAGTGGCACTACGTGGGGGGCTGACCGTGCGGTGCTGCTACGGTTCTACCAAGCCCTCGTCCTGTCCCGGCTAGACTATGGTTCTGCGGCATACGGTTCAGCAAGGCCGGCAACCTTGAAAATGCTGGACAGTATCCACCCTAGTGGCGTTAGGCTGGCTACCGGTGCCTTCCGGACCAGCCCGATACCCAGCCTACTCGCCGAATCGGGTGTTCCACCTTTAAATTATAGACGCCAACATATGCTTTTAGCATATGCTGCCAATGTGCGTCAAATGCCGCATCACCCGACCTATCAAGCTCTCTTCGGTACCCAAAACCACCAGGGTTACGCCAACCGGCCTCGTGCCACTTGACCGGTTGGTATTAGACTTGATAGCTCGTGTACTGAAATAGGAGTGGCTGTAGGTCCCTGTATGATCCGGACATCTAGCGAGGTGCCTCCGTGGCAAGTCCCGCGTCCGGAAATTCGGTTAGATATGCACCGAGGTCCTAAGGTGAACACGGATGCCTCCGTTTACCGGAGGCAGTTCCACAGCATAGTTCACCAATTTCCGGACGCTGGCATTCTATACATGGATGGTTCGAAGGTGGACGAGAAAGTGGGTTGTGCTTACGTTATTGATGGTGCAAATACCAAGATCTCTTTGCCTGAGGCCTGTAGTGTGTTTACTGCGGAGCTCGTTGCCATCTATGAAGCTCTGCAGTTTGCACTACAGGATGCACGAATCCACTTTCTCGTGTGTACCGACTCTTTGAGTTCGTTGCAGTCAATTGCTACATGTTTCCCGCAACACCCCCTAGTGCAGCGAATCCACGACCTACTAGCCGGGCTGTGCCACGCCGACACTCGAATCACCTTTCTGTGGCTTCCAAGCCACATGGGAATTGTGGGAAATGAGTTAGCAGATCAAGCTGCAAAAGAGGCGGTATCACTACCACCTCGACCAATGGAGGTACCCGCTAGAGATATTCGCTCTCAGTTACGCCTACAAGTTCTGGCTTTTTGGGAGAGTCAGTGGCTAGCTGACCCACTGCCCAGTAAACTGAGAGCGATCAAGGTAACAACTCGCGTGTGGCGGAGCTCCTTCCGGACCCGGAGAGAGTCCGTCATTTTGTGTAGGCTAAGGATAGGTCATACAAGATCCACCCACTCGTACCTAATGAGAAGGGAAGACCACCCACTTTGTACCTGTGGAGCCGTATTCACCGTGGCCCACATTTTTGCCGAGTGTGTGGATCTTGCTGACTTACGAAGAAACCTTGGTTTGCAGACGACACTCAAACTTATATTAGCCGATGACGCGGTGGCTGCTGATCGCGTTATCCGCTTTATAAGTGAGAGTGGGTTAGGGCCAGCAATCTAAATTTTCCAGTGAACATTGACTCAACGACTTGTTCGTTTTTGAATGATAATGTTTTGTTTCTTCCGTAATTTTTGTTTATTTTTATAATTTTATTTAATTGTTTGTTTTTGTTTTATTAATTTTTGGTCTTTTTAAATTTAGATGTCCACCTCAAAATTTTAAATTCAATTCAAAATTTGTATTCTTTAATCTGTGTTAAGAGGGGCAGATGACCTCGTAGTTCCGCCCCTTAAAACAACAATAACTAAACATAAAAATAACTAAAGTTTATTTTATTTTGAAAAGGGTGGAAAATAAAATAAACTTTACTGAATCTTAATGGTTAAATTAAGATCTAGGTAATTAATCGAGGTGT
Organism: Meconema thalassinum; assembly: GCA_946902985.2. Classification (NCBI taxonomy): domain Eukaryota; kingdom Metazoa; phylum Arthropoda; class Insecta; order Orthoptera; family Tettigoniidae; genus Meconema; species Meconema thalassinum. The sequence continues at coordinate 350,843,992 of OX336390.1, forward strand.
TGTTGTGCGTTTCGCCTGTGAATTTTAAATTGGTGTCAATGTTATTCAACTTGGTGAGAAACTGATCAAAATTAGTTATATTTTTGTCGAGAATGACAAAAATATCAACGTACCTTCCCCAAAATACGATGCCCTCTATTTTGTTTGTGATTTCGTTCGCTTCTAGGTGATCGATATAGATGTTTGCAAGGATGCCAGAAGCTGGAGAGCCCATCGCTAGGCCTTGGTTCTGTTTGTATATGTTATTGTTGAACTTAAAATAATTGTTGTTGAGTGTGAAGCTAAGAATCTCGATGAATTCTTCGATTTCTATTTCTGATAGTTTCTCATTGGTTTTTAGATTGCTTTTGATGGTTTCTATTGTTTTTTGGATGGGTATGTTTGTATACATATCTTTTATGTCTGTTGTATGACATGAATGTGTGGGTATGAGGATCAAATATTTGTTTTTTTTCGCAGAAGTGTAGTGTGTTTTTAAAGGATTTGTTGGCTTTAAATGTATAATTTTTGTGGAGGAATTTCTGTATAAATTGAGCCGTTCTATAGATTGGGCTATTCCTGTAATTGACAATCGGTCTGATGGGGATATTAATTTTATGAATTTTGGGGAGTGATCTGAGGGTGGGAATGCTCGGATTCATATTAATTGGGCTATTGTTTTGTTTGTCATTCATGATGAATACAGTGTCCTTGAGTAATTGTTTAAGTTTCCTTTGGGTAGTTGCAGTTGGGTCTTTGTTGATTTTCAAAAAATTTTTGTTGTAAAAAATGCCCATTGGCAATAAACCTCTAGTTGTCCATAACAAAAAGTATTGATTGGGCGGAGAACCCTCACCCTATTAAAATTGATTTGTACACGTCAATACGGACCTTGTAAAATGGAAAATTCTCCATTTAATCTACTAAAAGCATGCCGTAAACGTAATCGCCTTTTGTTGATTTGATTTTATATTCTGTAGTGAATTTTAATATTGACTGACAGAAGAAAGAAAGGAGATTTACTTGATGAGTGGGGAGTTGTTTGTAACCGTAAACATAATAAAATATTCATTGGTGATATGATGCACAAAAATTGGTATATTGTATCATAGTGCTTGTGCAGTTGGAAAGAAATATTATACCAATGGCACGAAAAAGTGTTAATTTACTTACAGCCAAATAAGGTATTGATCAAATTTAACATTGTTTGTCGTGAGCCCATTCTACCCCGGAGAAAAATTCTGCATGCGCTCCTTTGTGCTACAACACATCACGTGCCCTCTCCCGGGTTATAGTCCGGTCAAAATAGACATTCCACCCTTGCATCAATTCCCAAGAAGCTGAATTTTTGCATGAATGTTAGGGATACCATTATAATGAAATTGTGAAAAGTCCCCAATCTATCCCATATGTGCAAAACAATTTATGCAAGGTCAAAGTCTGCAAAAATGGGTTTTTTGGATTTTGTAGGCAAACAATTAGTTTTATGATAAAAATAGATCAGACAAAAATTGTAGATCATGCAATTATCTTCAAAAATTGTCCTTAAGATTCACAATTTCTGAGAAGAAGCGATTCTAAAATGTACTAAAGTTGTATTCCCCATAATGCACACGTTTCCATGCCACCTATGAGGTAGTGTACTTGGTGCATTTTTTTAAAATGTGGTTTCCCCAGTAGGCCTACTCCACGGTCTGTTTTACTTAATTTTACTAGATTGTAAGGTCTTCTCCCTCTTCTTCTTCTGCTTCTTGATCTTCCTGAGTTTACGTAAATTGTTCTAACAGCGATACATCACTTGTTTCGTCGTTGATGTAAGGATCTTCTTCTGTTAGAGATTCAACATTTGAGCACGATTGGCCTTGACAACTGGTGCATGCTGGTGAACAAAATAAGCCTACATTTTTGCAGCCGCATTTTGAATTACATCCCTTTCTGCAGTTGCAAAAAATAGTATTAAGGAGCTTTTCTGGTGTAGGTGGAAGTAGTGTGTGGATTGGTTCCAATACATAATTAATTAGCTTCCAACCCCATTGTTCTGGGTCCAGTTGATTACCAATCCACACTTGAACCTGGTAATAAACTCGATAAAAATGTTGGTGAGCAGAAGCCGAGGTTGGAGGAAGACAAGCTAGTTGCACACGTCTTTTATTACGCGTTAGTTTTGCAAAAGATAAGTAACGTAAGTTATCTATGCAAGTAATTCTTTTTGGAGCTCCAAATACAGAAAGAAGAAAGCGAATTCCATTGGTGATCAGAGTTTCTGGAGCAGAGTTCTTATCTTCAAAAGCTTTCGCATGTCATTAAATCTTGTTTTTCAAACAATTTGAAAACTGTTGTTTTACCCCTGATGTTGTATCACAGCCAGTCATAGCATGTAAAACCGGGTGAGTTAGCCGAGGTCGTTGCGGCATGACTGTTGGCAGTCGCTCACATCCGGGAGGCGAGGAGGTTCGAATCCCCCCGCCGGCAACCTTGAAGATGGTCTTCTGTGGTTTCCCATCTTCCTTCCAGGCAAATGCCGGGGTTGGTCCCTAACTATAGGCCACAGCCGCTACCTTCCAACTCCTCGACCCTCCCATCCAACATTCCTCCCCAACGGTACTTGTAGCTCACCCATTGGGTGTCCGTCTCGAAGCAGCTACAAAACTGGCGAGCCGAACATGTCCTCGGACACTCCCGGCACTAAAAAGCATGTAAAAATAGAATATGATTTTTACATTTAGGATAAGCCGATAAACTCTTATTCGAAAGTATTTGCGATGGTTGTTGAGCCTTGCCTGGTTTTGAAAAATAAATTATTTTTTCAATTGGAGTTCAAGTGGTAAGTAATACCAAAAGGTATGTACTAAACAACAACATTTACATCAGTTGGATAGAATTGATTTATTGCAGTTTCTATGATGAGTACTTCAGCGTCATTGCCAGCTTGCTTGACTAAAATATGTTCAGTGGTAAATTTTTCTTTTAGCATTGCGATGAACCGAGACTTATTATGATTGTTTGACAAAAATTGTTGTTGGCTAGTTGGGACTGTCATAAATCGGTCAAAGAGAATATCAGAAAATGCCGATGTTTTTGCCACACGGCGATGTTGTTCTGCGGTTTTAATATTTTTTGTAGAATCGGTTTAGCCATCAAAAACTACGGTTACTTTTTGACCAAAATGTCTGCATATATACTGAACATATTTATCTGAGATGTTGCTGAATGTATCTTCTCGATCTCAATCGACACGGTGCACTAAATATCCTCCATCGATAGTATATGTAGCATTTCTGTTGTCAATGTCAATGTTTACTTTTTGTAAACAATCATAAATGGCTGATTTTCTTAATTTTCGCATTCCAAGCTCATCAAATAAGGATAATGGGTAGGGAGACAATTCATATTCAAAATATTTTTCAATTTTATCGTCAAATGCCGTAGTAATACTCATGCATTGAAATAATAACACGGGGTCAACAGGTACTTTCTCATCATGAACTTCTATGGTGCTACTCATAGCTAAAAGTGGAATCACTTTATCAGCACGTTTGAGTTTAATATTATTAAATGTCAGTCCTGACATAGTGGAAATCCCAACTTCATGAGCTTTATGGCAGTTAATTTTATCATCACCAATGACTCAACTGGCAATAGACAAAATTTTGTTAACCTCCGGAAAAGGATTATGTGATGAAAACCACTCTAGAAGTTTTTGTACATCTTTAGCATCTTTCTTTACTCGTGAGTCACTTGCATCAGCATGCTGATCTGTTGTATCCATTCTTACATTTGTGAAGATTTTCCAATGCTTCACAAACTGTATTCATTGCATGCATACTATAAACCCATTTGCTGATGACACTCTCTTTGCTACTTCTTCCTCGAGCAATACCTCCATCTGTCTTCATAGATTTCATCGACTGATCTATCACCATATCCGTTGAAGTCCCACAACTTAACTTATTTGAACGTCTAATACAACCTTAGTAACTTTTAGAATCACTTTTTCTCAGAAATTGTGAATCTTAAGGGGAAAAGTGTAAGGACAACTTTTGTTGATAATTGCATGATCTACAATTTTTGTCTGATCTCTTTTTATCATAAAACTGTTTCGCTACAAAATCCAAAAGACCCATTTTTGCAAACTTTGACCTTGCATAAAATGTTTTGCACACATGGGATCGATGGGGACTTTTTACAATTTCTTTATAATGGTATCCCTAACGTTCTTGCAAAAATTCAGCCTCTTGGGAATTTATGCAAGGATACCCCTATTTTTTGGGCTATTAAAGAAATGGTTCAGAATAAATTCCTAAGATATCTACAGTATAAAAACTAAAATAAAAAATTCCACCTAATTTAACGATTTCCTCACCCCACACAAGGTGCGTCTTTTCAGGTTATTTACCGTTTCTATAAATTTATAATTTTCAGTTTGTCAACACGAGCCAACTAAAAAGTACAAAATGATAGTTTGTGCAGGCAACACTGATTCAAAACTAGTCTTCGTTGCTGCGACCAGACGTGTCTGGTAGGTCTTCTTTCTCTTCTGCCTCAAGGCTTCAAAACTTCACATTGTTTACGGTAATTCGAAATAGGGATGCTTCAAAAGATAATTCTGATCCTGTGACTGCAACGACAAAGACTACTTTATCGAGTGATTTTCTTCATAATAAACTCATTTCGCCTACACTCCCAAGATGTGCTCTATCCAACGCTTTACTTCTTGGTGCTGATCACGATCAATTTGCACTATTGAACAATTGATTGTTCCCGACTCATTTTATCTGATTCTTCTTTTTCTGCGCGAATGGGTCTCCTAGGACCACGCGGAATCAACACTTCTTGGCCTTGATGTTTGCCTAATAACTCTTCATGCGCAACGATTGAGCTAGTCTTCGTTGCTGCGACCAGACGTGTCTGGTAGGTCTTCTTTCTCTTCTGCCTCAAAACCCCGTGTATTAGTAATTTTCCTAATTTCCTCTCGATCCTTGAGATTGGGAAAACCTAATTCAGCCAAGTCCTTTTCCGCCTGTTTGTACCAATTGGACCTTGTTGCCTTTTTCTGCAAAAACGTATAGATTTTATTTGTTAACCTAGTTGGGTCCATTCTGTCTAAATGTCCCATGAATTGGATCCTTCTCATGCGGATTGTGTCTGTGATTTTAGTAATTTTTAAATAGATGTCAGCATTAGGTTTTGGAAGGTGAATTCCATCTTTAATTCTTGGTCCCAAAGTTTTTCGCATGATTTTGCGTTCCTTAATCTCCAATTGATTTCTCAGTGTTTTATGTTGTAGATTAAGTGTCTCGGCTGCATAATGGGCTGCAGGCAAGACTACTGTTTTATAATGTTGAATTTTTCAATTCCAAGAGAGGCATTTTTTGTTATAAACTTGTTTTGTCAAATGGAAAGCAGTTTCCATTTTCTGTAGTCTTGCTTCTATAGCTTTTCTTTCGTTGCCAGTTTCATTGATCCATTCACCTAAATACTTGAAGTCTTTCACTCGGGAGACCTGATATTTACCGATGCAGAGTGTATTTGGAGCAGTTTTAATATCCGTCATAAATTTCGTTTTGTGAAAAGAAATCCGTAAGCCGATTTTTGCTGCTTGTTCTTGGAGTAATTCAAGTTGTTTCTGGGCATCAGAAATGCTTGGATCAATTAACGCCATGTCATCCGCAAATGCCAAACATTTCTGATTCATTTCATAACAGTTGATTACTTTCATTCTGACACTATTCTTGGTAAAAACTTAAATCTTGGTTGTGTAATATTCAATCAGCAGAGGGGTAAGACAAGGCTGTGGACTCTCTCCATTGCTATTCATAATCTACATGAATGCTATAATAAAGGAATGGAGGTGTGAAAGACATGGTTCAATACCTATCAGCAGGCATCTAAAAAATTTAGATGCTATACTATTTGCTGATGATGTTGCATTGGTAGCAGCATCTGAAGATGATCTGCAGTGGTCAGTTTTCAACCTCCAGAAAGTGGCATCAAAATTCAGCATGTGCATTTCTACTGAAAAGACTAAAGTAATGGCCTTTAAGGGTAAGGACCCTATCCCCAGTAAAATTTGTCTGGATGGTAAAATTTTAGAAAGAGTTAACGAATTCAAGTATTTAGGATATCATTTATCTTTTCAAGAAGAACGAGACATAACTGCAAAAATAACTAATTATACCAGAACAACAGGAATCATTAATCATGTCATGAAGCCATCTCTTGTCCAAAGGCATACACTCTTGCGTTTGTATAACACATTAGCCAGACCAACCCTATGCTATGGCAGCGAGGCATGGGCAATAAGATGTCAGGACATCTCCAGACTCACAGCACGCGAAATGACCTTTATGCGCCGAACAGCAGGTTATACTAAATGGGATCATAAGAGAAACGAGGATGTGCTGAAGGAACTAAAAGTGAAACCAATAACTGCATACATTTGTGACTACCAAGAGAACTGGAAGCATCATGTCCAAAGGATGGAACCGGGAAGATTTCCAAAGGAGATCCTTCGCTACCAGCCACGGGGAAATAGATCGATAGGACGTCCGATGAAGAGATGGAGGGAAAGTGCAAGACCGTAACGGGACATTTGGCCGAATACTTGGAAGGAAGATGATGATGATGATGATGTAATATTCCATGAAAGAGTAGACTGCAAAAATAAGCAGTATAGGAAAATAAGCCAAAACACATATGGGCTTCATTTCAATCTACTTTTTTGTTTGAGACTTCAATCTTTTGACTGGTTTGATGCAGCTTTCCATTTCTCCCTATCCTGAGCTAATCATTTTATTTCTACATAGCTAGCACTCCTTACACCCAAGACAATCTGTTTAACATATTCTAACCTTGGTCTACCCCTACAGTCCTTATCCTCGACCCTTTCTTCCATAACTAAGATTGCTATTCCTGGGTGTCTTAGTATGTGTCCAACCAATCACTCTTCATTAGCAGTTGCCAGAAACATCTCTCCTCACCCACTAGTCTTAATACCTCATTTGTTACTCTACTTACCCATCTAATCTTCATCATTCTCCTGTAACATCATGTTTCAAACTATTCTATTCTCCTCTTTTCTGCTGCACCAACAGTCCAACTTTCACTTCCATAGAGCCACGCACCAGGCAGAGACTTTCAAAAATTGCTTCCTAATACCTAAATCTATATTTGATGTCAACAGATTTCTTTTCTGTTGAAATGCTTTCCTTTTACCTTGAGGTATTCAAGTTTCCACTCCATACAGGTTAAACAGTATTTTAAAAACATATTTTTTTGTGCTTGGTTTAGGTCCTACATGGAAGAAAGACAGGATACATGTCTCCTTATTTTCAATATATTTTCTTATCATGTGTTTTATGACGAACTGAAATATTGATCCTGTGCTGTCTCCATGTAAGAGGGAGTAAATTTGTACTGTATATTAGTCACACAATTCCTTTGTTCTCTTGCAGTGTTACTTGGGTGATGCTTTCCGTTGTGCAAGCTGCCCATACCTCGGAATGCCAGCCTTCAAACCTGGAGAGAAGATACAGCTGTCGGCTGGCCAACTTAAGGCAGATCTATGAGCTACTTATGTCTGATGAAAATGTAGGATGGATATCCCTAGACTAAAGCAATTTAGTTGGTGTAAGCTAGAATTCAAATCAATTGTATAATACCATGATGTGTATATCTTTCTGAAATTAAAACTTTCATAATTGAACCATAATTATTATTTATTTTTCAGACTGGTTAGTTGATATCTCTGTTCCTAGACTTGAAGAGAATGGTTATGCTACCAGGGTGGGTTTGTTTATCAACCTCCGATCATGCTGGTAAATAAGTCAGTTGAGTGGTTAGCTATTTTAAGGGGCGGAACTACGAGGTCATCTGCCCCTGAGGTGTGTGTGCTCAGAGGGTGACTCGCATCTCTCCCACTATAACCACTGCCACTCAAATCATTATTAGATCATTTTGAGCTGAGCTACATGCACATGAACATGGTTGCTATAATTGATTATCCCACCAAGTGATTGTTGTGGTGTAATTCTGTTTCTGCAAGCAGGACGGAATAGTTGAGTGGAAATTCATTGAAGATTTTCTGATTCAAGACAATGTCTGCTTCACAGTGCTGCTGTAACTCAGCAGATTCAACAATTTAAATGAATTTTTGAACACCCGGTATGCAGCCCCAACTTAGTGCCAAGTGACTGCCACTTCTTCCATGAACTGCAAAAGTGGCCAAAAGGGCAGAGGTTTCAGACTAATAACGAGCTTAATGTCCAAGTCATCTCGCTAGTGGCAACATTTTATGAGAAGGGGACTGGAAGGCTCATCCTTGCTGAAGCATACGGAGACAGTGCAGGACTGGTGTGGAATGGCTTGGGAGAAGCGGGCGAGGCTTCAGGCGTGGGGAGGGGGAGGGGAAGTGTACTGGTAATGTTCGTAGGACCGGGGGGGAGTAGAGGAGTGGAATAAGGGGGATTTAGCAATGCCTCAACCTTACGTCAAGTCTCGGAAACTATTGCAAATCATTGTTGAAACATACATAATGTTGGTTTTAGTTTATCTTTTGCTCCTTTATTAACATAAGTTGTCTTGAAAGCTACCTCTATGGCTGTTCAGTGCATGAAAATTTCAAATGTAGCATATGGGGCTACAGTCTGCGGAAATGAGCTAACCTTGGCCAACTGATGTAAACAAGACAACAGTGACCACATGTTTCGAAGTCCAAGAATAGTTTGCAAGTACTGTAGAGTCTCGATTATTCGACCTAAACTGAGCCTGGAGTACGTTGGATCACTGAAAATGTCTGATAATATAGAATGAAAATTAACTACAACATAGGTAGGCTATACTGTATTACTAAAACAATGACATGTTTTATGGTACTCTTATTTACTGAATTATCAGTTCATTGTACATGCAGTATTGAACAAAAACGTTCCAAATGCCTTAAGAAAAGGAACTTGTCAACAGTGTCTGCTTGCCTGCCGATTCAAGTTTTCTTGCTGTGAGATCTAGTCATCGACGAAACATCAACACCTCCGTTGCGCTTGCCTCCGGCTGTTGCTCTGTCGTAGTCAGATAGTGAAATCCGTCATTTCATGAAGATCCTAGGCACTTCATGAAAAGCCGGCATATGATGTAAAATGGGATAGTTACACAATCTGACGCGTTTCTTCATGAAGTGACGGACTGCCTTAGGCAGATGGTGTAAGAAATCATATTTCATTATCTGCCGAGGCACTTCATGAAGATCCGGCATTTCTTGATTCGGCTCTTCATGAAATGACTGACGCGACGAAGTCGTACATAAATTCCTTTAATTGTTCTATTTCAAGAAATAAATTAATGCTTATTTACTATGGAATTCGAAATCAATTTCCACGTACGACCTAAAATCTAATCCTGGAACACTGGGTAAGTTTTTCTCCTGTTTTTCTTCTTCTGTGTAAGTTTATATATTTTTTTTCCATTTGTAGACCTGCATTAATACACGAATTATTCCGAGAAATAAATTGATGCTCGTTTATTATGATGTTCATAATTAATTCCCACGTTAGACTGAAACCCTAATCGTGGAATACTAGGTACACTTTTCTCCCTCTGTCTTCTTTTTGTAGAAGCTTACATTTTTCCCAATTTGTGCAGTCGACCTTTTCTTTATGTATATTTTCATAATTTATTTTGTGGTTTGGCTTTATTTCCTAAAATGTGTGCCCTTTCTTTTTATTTATTTCTCTCTCTCTCTTCCTCATTGATGTATTTTGTATTTTTGAACTTAATATGTCTGATGACCTTATCAGACAACATACTGTACACCCTAATGTACTGGGCTGATGACCTTATCAGACAGCATACTGTACACCCTAATGTACTGGGCTGATGACCTTATCAGACAACATACTGTACACCCTAATGTACTGGGCTGATGACCTTATCAGACAGCATACTGTACACCCTAATGTACTGGGCTGATGACCTTATCAGACAACATACTGTACACCCTAATGTACTGGGCTGATGATCTTATCAGACAACATACTGTACACCCTAATGTACTGGGCTGATGACCTTATCAGACAACATACTGTACACCCTAATGTACTGGGCTGATGACCTTATCAGACAACATACTGTACACCCTAATGTACTGGGCTGATGACCTTATCAGACAACATACTGTACACCCTAATGTACTGGGCTGATGACCTTATCAGACAACATACTGTACACCCTAATGTACTGGGCTGATGACCTTATCAGACAACATACTGTACACCCTAATGTACTGGGCTGATGACCTTATCAGACAACATACTGTACACCCTAATGTACTGGGCTGATGACCTTATCAGACAACATACTGTACACCCTAATGTACTGGGCTGATGACATTAACAGACAACATACACCTAGTATACTGGTGACCAAGATGTACCTAGCCCGTTTTTACAATAATAAAACTTATACAACACTATATTAAAATGTGTAGACTGAAAAAATGAAAATACTGAAACCCTCCCGAAATTACTTTCTGGGTACGGCCCTGATTTCTTCATTGCGGTAAGACTTCAGAAACACGAAATAAGCTGACTATTGTGTAGGCTATGTCCTAAAATGTTCTAATAATGGCATTAATATAAACATCGCATTGTTCTATTGACATCCCGCCTTTTAACTAACCCCATGTAATAGAAAGTGTAATATTTCATCTGGACATATGCCGTTCATTCTCAGACTTGTGATGATACTGGTATTTGCGTAAACACCCATTAATCCTCTGTTAATCAGCCACCAGTATCATGTTCATCCAAATGAGACGAATAGATCACTTGTAAATGATTAAAACAGGCAGGCTACAAGTGACATAACCTAGAATACACCAAACAAGTATTTCTTACCTTATCCATTTCTTCTTGAGACCAAGGTTTTTTATGAGTCTTTTCTTCATAATACTCATTAACTTTCTGAAGAAACAACTGCCTCTGTACTTCCACGGTATCTTCCATATCATATATTGCCACTATTTATTCTTGGAAATCACACTTATCTCACCACGAGGACAACGCTACCGCTTCTTCATGAAGTGACGGGCTGGACTTTCCGTCAGATAGTGTAAAAAAGAATTACACTATGTGACGGCTAAATTTAGTCATTTCATGAAACCACGCGTCAGATAGTGTAACTATCTCATTTTACATCATATGCCGGCTTTTCATGAAGTGCCTAGGATCTTCATGAAATGACGGATTTCACTATCTGCCTACGACAGCTCCACGTAGCCATATCCAATGCACCTAATCCTTCACTGTGAGACATCGTTTATATCCTTTTGTTCTGCAATTCCTCCTTCACCATCCCCATTTTTGTTAGCATTCACGAAATCAATAATATCAGTGTCGGTTTGTTCAAACAGCTGATCTTGTGCACACCACTTACATTTTGAGATGTAGCACCCTCACAGTAAGGAAACAATGTCGGATAACACGGAGTTTCGGACAAGCGAAGGTCGGTTAAGAGGCACTCTACTTACTTCCTACAAAGTCTAACTCAAGTTACAATTGAGACATCTAGAATAAAAACCCGCCAAAATCCATATTTTATGAAAATTGAGATAAGCATTGTTTCTTATAGCTTATGCTGCGCTGAATTCATTAAAACTATTATTCTGCCACAAAACCTGCTTCATCCTACTGTAAAACGAAGTCAAAGTTGAAGCTTGGTTGCAATATCCGCCAAGTCCAAAGATAGTTTCGCCATTTTTGGTTACAAAATCCGCCACATCCACATCAGCCAATAGGAGCACCCTGTTCCGCCATCTTACCTTCCATGATGCTTTGCGAAGTGTTTACTCTTTACCTACCAGCATTAGTCAGAGAACGTACCCCAGCCTGACATGATCTGAATGGTTTATGTTGTTATACTTTCCGATAATAATTTGTTTTGGATAATTTTGACAAAGAACAAGAGAACAATAACATTTTGGTCCAGGGTGAAGTTTTCCATAGTACTGACATTTGCGAACATAAACGTGTCACGAAACCTGATTTTGATATGACTCACGTACAGCCAAAAGACATAAACAGAGAGATTGCCCTTCAGGCACAATAAGTGGAAGATGTTTCTAGACTGCTTTTCAAGCATTTTGGAGAAAGATGGAGGAAAAATGAAGAGCTGCAGTTTTATTGCAATCTTCAAATTTATTAGGGCTTTTGGTATCAAAACCTGTCAAATCCAAATCTTAGTAACAAACACGAAGAGAATGATGAAGATTGTGAAACTACTATTGAGGATGAGGCAGAAACAGACAATTGTGTAGCTAGAACTTGCAGTAAAGAATGTGATTTAGTAGTTGAATGACGATAGTTTTGTCTCTAAGAACCTGGACCATATGAATTGAACATGAATTTAATTTGACGTTTTTCCTTGTTATTAATATTCAGTACAGTACCCAGGAGGATACATGAGACGAAGTGGGAAGGAAAGAGACCGAGAGGAATACCGAGAGACAGGTGGCTCAAGGGGGTGGAAGAAAGCGTGAAGAAGAGAGAAGACTGGACAAGGGTGGAGGCTGAGAGATGGTGGGAAGACAGAAGACATTGGAGAGGCTTGTGTTCCAAACAGACCAGGCCAGTGGCTGGAAACTGTCCAAGATGATGATGATGACTGTACAGTATTATCACCCTTTTCACGAATTGATTGCTGGCGGTGGAGATGGGAACTATTCTTCATGTACTTGTATCTCACGTCAGACTGCTTCGTCGACAGGTACTGTTACGCGAGTAGGATATGACTCAGATCCACAGTACCCTCAGTCATTGTTTAACTGCCATGGTGACATGAGCTCCTGTGACGCTTATCTGACGCTATGCAGCTCGCACTCTGTCATCGCTGTGTCCTCCGCTTCACCCCACGGGGCTCATGCTACAATAAACATAAACGCTGGCACAGCCCACGCTCAGCGGCAATCGAATATTGAATGGGTAATATTAGTTTTATTATTTTTCTGTTTATTCTTACTAGCCAATAATCTTTGTGCTAATAAAGCACAAAAAATAATAAGATTTTTTATTTTATAACCTAAATTTAGTTAACTTTCATTCAAAATATTAATTTCTTAGTAAAGCTTATGCAGTTTCTACAATCTCATCACAACTTAAATTTATTAGGGCTCTTTGGTATCAAAACCTGCCAAATCCAAATCTTGGTAACAAACCCCGACAAATCCGAATTATTGTTTTATATTTTTCTAAATAAATTAACTATCCCAGGGATCAGCTTCGTACTTCGTCACTGTTCCTAAAAATAATTTATTTTTTAGTGAAAAAAAGTATTTCTTTCTAGGTATTGGTTTGTTTGTGGCAGTTTTTGCCACTTTGCCATGAAAGTGAAGGAATGGATTTGGAGAGTTTTGATTCTAGGCACCTCAATTGTCCTCCCGTCATATTTCCTGAGATATGCTGCTACTTAATGCATAAATATTGAAATACCAGTTATAAAGGTCGGTGATAAGATTGTTATAAGAAACAAAGTTTTTACAGTTCCGCCTAGTCAGTACCTATTTTATTAAAAATTTTATCGTGACATAATCACTTGTCTTTTTATGTGTAGGTACATGTTTCAGTGTCTAACGATATTGACACCTTCATCAGCCTAAGCTTATGGTAGCACTTAAAGACCTTCACTTTTTTTCAATAAAAAGTTCATTTTAAAATATAACATGCAGATCATTAAGATAACACTTTACAAGTTTGTAAAAACACTGTTATAATAAAAGTTCACTAAAAACATTAGAAAAGGCTTGGTGCACTGTCTAGGTTTACTACCGTATGTTCTGTTTCCGATGATAGCCCCAGAAATCCCTGCAAGAGGCAATCATTCATAACTGGAAAAGAAAATCCCTATGTGAATATAAAAGGCATTAAAACCAAAGATGGAGAAGGCAAATGAAAAAAATGAAAATCCACAGCCTGCTTCCAGTCTCCGACCGGGTCAGGAAATGGAATGAATGAAGCCCCCATCTAGCGGCGAGGATATCAACTGTGCCGGCTGCCGAGGCCTGACGCACTCCTCTGGGGCAATGATTAAATGAATGACAGATGAAATGAAATGATGGTGGAGTGTTGCTGGAATGAAATTTTGACAGGGAAAACCGGAGTACCCGGAGAAAAACCTGTCTGCCTCCGTTTTGTCCAGCACAGATCTCACATGGAGTGACCGGGATTTGAACCACGGATCCAGCGGTGAGAGGCCGGCGTGCTGCCGCCTAAGCCACGGAGGCTTCGGAGAAGGCAAATAAAGTATATAAAAAGCTGTGTGATGGACTTACGATGTAATTGCGGCAGCGAGTAATCGGGCTGTACTGAAGCATACGGAGACAGTGCAGGTTTGGTGTGGAATGGCTTGGGAGAAGCGGGTGAGGCTTCAGGCGTGAGGGAGGGGGAGGGGAAGTGTACTGGTAATGTTTGTAGGACAGGTGGGGGAGGGGTATGGGGTAGAGGAGTGGAATAAGGGGGATTTAGAGGGCCTCGGTTATTTGATAAATTAAGGTGCAACTATAGATCTCATATTTTCCCTCAGAATGCTGCTAGAAAAGCACTGGGAGAAGGGTGGAGACCTAACACTTGTATTTTTAGATCTTGAAAAAGCATTTGATAATGTCCCAAGAAAGACAATATGGGAATGCCTAAGAAAGAAAAACGTACCCGCGGGGCTAATCCAGAAAGTTAAAATGCTTTACGAAGGTTGCCACAGTTGTGTTCAGATAGGAAATGGTAATTCTGACTGGTTCCAAACAACTAAAGGAGTTCAACAGGGCAGTGTCCTCTCGCCATTACTTTTTATCACTGTAATGGACGAAGTTATGAAAGGAATAAAGCATAACAACACAGAAATCAGCGCATTTGCATTTGCAGATGATGTAGTACCGTAATTTGGGGGTAATACAGAGAAAGAAGTACAGGAGAGGTTGGCAACCTGGAATAACTGTCTAAAAGCACAAATCAAAAACGGTAGCGATGTCAGTCAACAGACAGAACAAGAAAGGAGAAATAAGGCTTGAAGGTACACAGCTTGAAACAGTAGACCAGTTTAACTATCTTGGGTGCATTATTTCAAGCAATAACAGGATACAGCATGAGATTAATAGCCAAACCCAAAAAGCAACCCAGTTCTACCATCAAGTTCGGAACCTACTCTGTTTGTTTTTAATTTTATTAATGACTAGCAGAAGTACCCATTCCTCGAACGGTCTTCGGTATTAATAGCCAGACTTAATCAATTGAGCTACTGTTGCAATGGTTAGGGGCTTGGAACTTGTTTGTCGACAAAGAAGTATGATTACTTAAAATATGCTCTGAAACTAAATTTACCTAACATGTACTTCCTGACGTGAAAATAAAATTGAAAACATCGTAGACGAAACGCAATACACGTCACATAAAAACTGACCCTCACTGTTGTGTCAAGTCCCCATCCAGAGGAAGACCCCTTTAATCTATCTATCTATATATATAAAAATCAATGTTACGTGATAGTTTGTCTGTATGTCTGTGGGTATGTCTCCTATGCGTTCATATACCATTCGTCCGATTGCGATGAAACTTGGGTGAGATGTTGAGTACACTCCAAGGAAGGTTTCTGACTTAGTAAATCCATTTTACAATAGGTAGCGCACGCGTAGATTCAACAAATGAGCGACGATGCGCGAAGCATTTCAACTAAGTCCCGTATGTGTTCATATACCATTCGTCCGATAGCGATGAAACTTGGGTGAGATGTTGTGTACACCTACGTGAAGGTTTCAAAATTAGTGAATACATTTCACAGTAGATAGTGCACGAGTAGATTCAACAAATGAGCGACGACACGCAAAGCGTTTCAACAAAGTCCCGTATGCATTCATATACCATTCTTCCGATAGCTATGAAACTTGCGTAAAATGTTGTGTACACTGCAGGGAAATTTTCTGGCTTAGTACATCCACTTTACAATAGGCAGCGCACGAGTAGATTCAACAAATGAGCTACGACGCGCGAAGCATTTCAACAAAGTCACGTTTGCGTTCATATACCATTCGTCCGATAGCGATGAAACTAGGCTGAGATTTTGTGTGCACTCCAGGGAAGGTTTCTAGCTTAGTAAATCCCTTTAAAAATAGGTAGAGCACGAGTAGAATCAACAAATGAGCGACGACGCGCGAAGCGTTTCAACAAAGTCCCATATAATTTCATATACCATTCATCCGATAGCGATGAAACTTGGGTGAGATATTGTGTACACTCCAGGGAAGGTTTCTGGCTTAGTACATACATTTTACAATAGGTAGCGCACCAGTAGATTCAACAAATGAGCGATGACACGCGAAGCGTTTCAACAAAGTCCCGTATAAAGTCATATACCATTCGTCTGATAGAGATAAATGCTTGGTGAATTGTTGTGTACACTCCAGGAAAGGTTTCTGGCTAAGTAAATCCATTTTACAATACGAAGCGCACGTTTATATTCAACAAATGAGTGACTACGCACGAAGCGTTTCGACAACGTCCCGTATACGTTCACATTCCATTCATCCGATTGCGATGAAACTTGGGTGAGATGTTGTGTACACTCCAGGGAAGGTTTCTGGCTGAGTACATCCATATTACAATATGTAGCGCAAGAGTAGAATCAACAAATGAGCGACGACAAATGAGCGTTTCAACCAAGTCCCGTATGCATTCATGTACCATTCGTCCGTAGCTATGAAACTTGGGTGAGATGTTGTGTACACGTCATGCAAAATATCTGGCTTAGTAAATCCACTATACAATATGCAGCGCACAAGTTGATTCAACAAATGAGGGACGACGCGCGAAACATTTCAACAAAGTCCCGTATAAGGTCATATACCATTCTGCCGTTAGCGGTGAAACTTGGGTGAAATATGGTGGACACTCCAAGGAAGGTTTCTGGCTTAGTAAATACATTTCACTGTAGGTAGCACACGAGTAGATTCGACAAATGAACGACCACACGCGGAGCGTTTCAATACAGTCCCCTATGTCTTCATATCCCATTTGTCCGATAGCGATAAAACTTGGGTGAGATGTTGTGGACACTTACGTGACGGTTTCTAACTTAGTAAATACATTTTACAGTAGGTAGCGCACGAGTAGATTCAACAAATGAGTGACGGAGCGCGAATCGTTTAAACAAAATCAGGTATGCGTTCATATACTATTCATCCGATTGCGATGAAACATTTATCAGTTATTGTGTACCCGCCAGGGAAGGGGACTTAGTAAATCCATTTCACAATAAGTAGCGCAAGAGTAGATGCAACAAATGGGTGACGACGCGCGAAGCGTTTCAACAAAATCCCCTATTGCGTTCATATAACATTCTTCGATTGCGATGAAACCTTGATGAGTTATTGTGTACACGCCAGGGAAGGGCTTCGACTTAGTAATACATTTCTCAATAGGTAGCGCACGAGTAGATTCTACAAATGAGTGACAGCGCACGAATCGTTTAAACAAAACCCCGTATACGTGCATATACCATTCATCCGATTGCGATAAATCATTGATGAGTTATTGTGTACACGCCAGGTAAGGGTTTCGACTTAGTAAATCCATTTCACAATAGGTAGCGTACGAGTTGATTCAACAAATGAGTGACAGCGATGAAACTTTTGAAAGTTGTTGTGCACGCACCCACGAATGGTTCTAAATTAGAAAATCCATTTTACGATAGCTTAGAGGCAGTTAACCTGTTGTGTATCCAAAAGCACTCCAAGAAACAAAATTTCAACGCCAACACTTTCTTTGATTGGCATTGCAACGCATGCCGGGTACAGCTTGTAAATTATAAAGGCTTGTGGTGCAGGAAAATTCAGGTTTTATAGCTTCCAATGGCCCAAATTCCTAAAAGCAAGAAAAAAAAATACTATTTCAATTCAGGAATTTTTGAAAATAATGTTGCTGTTTGGAGATATAATAGACCTTCTGTACGACATATCGCACGTTTAAGTCGTGTGAAAAAAATCTATGGTAACCCCTGACACCCTTAAGCGCATTGATGAATTTTACAGTTTTAGTTGGTTCCGTGATAACCTTATAGCCATTTGCAAATGTTCACAGAAATTTAATAAATGGAGTGGCATTTTCTTGCAGAAATAGATGGAAAGTTGGATGTCACCTTTTGAGATGCTTTTGTCATGGCTACTGGCGTCCATTCCTTCGTTAGTTTATTAAATGAAATTAGTTTTCTGGGAATATCAGAAACTGTTGGTTTTAGAGCCTTAAAATGTAGTTTTCAGGGACCTTTTAAGGCTATTTAGGGTCCCCGAGTTTTGTTTCTGACACCAAGAGACAGAAAATAAGCTTTGTCTCGTCGTTGTAGGCCGTAGTATAATAATATTAATAATATAACAATATAGGGATAGGGACCTAATAGACATTCCGTACCACACCCGCACGTGTAAATCGCGTGAAAAAATTCCAGAGTACCCCTTGACCCCCTTAAGCACAATATATGTATTGATGAATTTTACAGCTTAATTTGGTTCCATTTTAAACTTATGGTCAGAGCATCATTGTCGTGGGAGATTTGAATGCACATGTAGGAAGTGAAAGGCAAGGATATGAAAATGTATTGGGAGCAGAAGGATGGGGTAGCAGGAATGAAGAAGGGAGAAAGTTGCTGGATTTTTGCAAGAGAAACGGTTTAGTGGTAGGCAACTCCTGGTTCCGGAAGAAAGAAAGCCACAAGGTAACGTGGTACAGCAGTGATTTAACAAAGAAATCTTTGGTAGATTACATGCTGTACGACTGGGAAATGAAGAGAAGTGTCAGAGATATAAAGGTAATACCATCAGAGGCCTTAGATAGCGACCACAGAATACTTGTAATGAACCTGGGAGTTGTTAAGGATAGCAAGAGGACAGAGTACCAGGAAAGGAGTATCAAAGTATGGAAACTCAAGGAAAAGGAAGTCAAGGAAGAATTCCAGAAGATAATAAGGGAAAGGATGCCAACAGTCAATCCTAAAACAGGGGAAGAGGAATGGAAGCAATTCCAAAACACAATGGTGGAAGCTGCAGTGGCAGTATGTGGAAGAACAAGCAACAGAAAGCGGTGTAAAGAGACACCATGGTGGAATGAGAGAGTAAAAGAAGCTGTGGGAAGGAAGAACAAGGCTTTCAGAGTGTGGTTCCAGGAAAGTACTGATCTGGCAAAGAAGAAAGAAGCAAACAAGATTGTCGCAGAGGAGAGGAAGAAGGGGATGGTAAAGTGGACAGAGATGATGGAAGAAGACAGCAGAGGAAATAAGAAAGTACTTTATGGGATGGTCAAAAGTAAGAGAAGAGGTCTGCGAGAGGATGTGGTAATGATGGACAAAAACGGAAATGAGGTACACAACAAAGAGACACTCAAGACAGTGTGGAAAGAGTACTTTGAGGATTTGCTGAATCCAAATGGTCATAGGGAGGAAGACAATGTATTGGAAGATGGAGAAGACAACACAGGAATGGAAAAGGACCTGACTCGGAGAGAACTGGAAATGGCTATAGACAAGATGAAAGGGGGAAGGGCACCAGATGTGGATGAAGTGAGTGTTGAAATGGTGAAGGCAGCAGGGGAGGTTGGGAAACAGTGGCTGTACCGTGTGATGAGGGTGATATGGAAGGAGAAAAAGACCCCAGAAGATTGGAAGAAAGGATTAATTGTCCCAATATTTAAGAAAGGAAGCAGAAAGGAGTGCAGAAATTACAGGGGAGTCACACTCATACCTCACTGTGCCAAGATATATGAAAAGATATTAGAAAGTAGAATACGAGCCAAAGTGGAGAGAAAATTGAGAGAGGAGCAGTATGGATTCAGACCTGGGAGATCAACAGTGGATCTCATATTTTCAGTGAGACAGCTCCAGGAACACCACTACGAATTTGGAGAGGATCTGTTGATGGCCTTCCTGGACATCGAAAAGGCCTATGATAGTGTGTGTAGGGAGAAGGTTTGGAAAGCAATGGAAAACATGTGAGTGGAAAAAGAGACTGTAGGCAGAGTGAAGGAGATATATTGTGGAAGTGTGAGTTGTGTGAAAGTTGGAGGGGAAAGAACAGACTGGTTCAGACAAATGAGTGGCCTGAAACAGGGTAGTGCGCTGTCACCCCTTCTCTTTATTGTGGTTATGGACGAGGTAATGACACGGATAGCAGGAAAGATAGGAGAAGATAAGATGAAAGCAATGGTGTTTGCAGATGATCTCATGGTCTGGGGAAACGAGGAGGAGGAAATTCAGGAGCAACTGAAGGCTTGGGAAGAAACAGTGGGAGAGTAAGGATGGAAGTTCAACATCAGTAAATGTGAGATCCTGTTAACGACCAGGAAAAAGGACAGACCAATGAGTGGGATAACACTTGGAGGTGGACAGCTGAAGAAGGTGGAAAGTCTCAAGTACTTGGGAAGTATAGTGGAGGAAAATGGGAGAAATGACAAAGAGATTACGGAACGTGGCAGACAGGCAGAAGCATTTCTCAGAAGCATTAGGAGCTTAGTGTGGAATAAAGATGTCCCACAAAAAAGCAAGGAAGTGTTATACAGAAGCTACTATATCCCGATACTGACCTATGCTTCAGAAACGTGGACAATGAAGAAAAGAGACATAAGCAGAATACAGGCAGGTGAAATGAAGTTCCTGCGAAGTAGGATCGGAGTAACAAGAAGAGACAGGGTGAGGAATGAAAAGGTCAGGGAAATGGTGAGAGAGGAGCCCTTGCAAGGTAGGATTGAGACATCAAGACTGAGGTGGTATGGACACTTAAAGAGAATGGATGAGAAGAAGATTCCCAAGAGGATACATGAGATGCAGATGCAGAAGAAACGACCAAGAGATAGATGGCTGAAAGGAGTGGAGGAATGTGTCAAGAAGAGAGGCGAGGACTGGACCAGAGTGACAGCGGAGAGGTGGTGGGAAGAAAGAACTAAGTGGCGAGGCTTATGTTCCAAACAGACCCAGCCTGGGGCTGGAAACTGTACAAGATGATGATGATGATAAACTTATAGCCGTTTGCAAACTATCTCAGTAATGTAACAAATGGAATTGTATTGCGTCTTACAGCAATAGATGGACCTATGAGGTTCTGTTGCCATGGTTACCGGCTTGCGTTCTTTCATTATTGTATTAATTGAAATTAGTTTTCTGGGAATATCTCAAGAACTGTTGGTTTTAGGGCCTAAAAAAGGTGGTTTCCAAGATTCGTTCCTCACATTGAGGAGCTAAAAATTAGCTTTGTCTCACCCTTCTACACCTATTTCAGCAAGGGTTTAAAGGGGGTAGGCCCGCTTTTATGAGAGGTACAGAGAAGAGTTACATCAATGATTAGTGTCGTGCCTCTGAAGGATATCTGTACCAAATTTTACGTTGATCCACCCAGCCGTTCTCGAGTTATAAGGGAACAAAGTTGTCCACAGACAGACAGACATTTTATTTTCGCACGCATCCGTCATAAAACAGTCTGAAACGCGTAAATAACGCAAATTTCCTTAGAAATTAAAAAAACAGACAAACTTTCATTTTTATATATATACATGGTGGCCACTACCCTGGAAAACTCCTAGACTTTTAATAGGTCTGGAAAATTCCTGGAAAATGACGAAAAATTTGAAAACTCCCGGAAAATAGCCACTGTTAATTAATTATAAAAAAATTTCCATCCACTGCTAAAATTCCCAGTCTGCTCTTAGTCCTCGACGTCATATTGCGGATGGGGTAGCAAGGGCCATCTAGCGGTCGCTCTGCAAACCCTGTTTATTTTTAACCGGAAATTTAAGTGCCGTGTTTTATCTTAAATCATACTCCCACTGCGGTTTTGGGTGAGCACCCTATCGTTAACGAACATGCGATAGTATTTTTGTAAAACATATTGAGTACAGACAACTTGACCGCAATAAAATTGCAGGCAGCATTCTTTTCTCTTTTTTTTAAAGCGGATATTTGAGTCACAAAGGCTTTTTTTAAAACAACAATTAAATCATTTGTGTGTAGGCTTGCATAACAATAACACAATCACCACTAATTTTTGTCAACATCTGTATAAGTAGACCAAACACAACTGCTTTACTTTGGTCTTGAAGTAGGCAACCGATAAAGCCCCCTCCCGCCCGGGATTCGTGCTTATTTTTAAGTCTGGAAAAATGAGAATTACTCCTGGAGAATTCCTGGAAAATGGTTGACCGATTTGTGTGGCCACCATGTATATAGATAGAGATGTTGTTAACAAACTGTGGTGTGGAACCGTTTATTTTGGCAACTTGCTTAATGATTTTTAGCTCTTCATTTAGACTTGCTTCGTCCAGAGGAAGGGAGAAGGCTCTGTTGATCATGCTCTGAAATGCGGCTTTCTTTTGACTACCCAGGTGGTTAGAGTCCTGCCTTATGGTTGTATGTGTTTGGGTTGGCTTTCTGAAAATTTTATATGTTAATCTGTTATTAATCCGACTGACTGTGATGTCAAAGAAGTTTATGTTATTGTTCACCGCTGATTCTGCCGTAAATTGTATATTTTTATTCAGAATATTTAATTTATGCACCAATCCTTCTATGTTCAGGATCGTTTCATCTAATATTACAAATACATCGTCCACGTATCTTCCCCAAAAAAATATCTCGTCAATTTTGTCTATGATTTCCTCATGTTTTAGCAAAAGGAAGTTAGATTCACGGCAAATAAAGAAATCCAAAAAATAATCAGCACCAATACTAACCAGACACCGAACCTAAATCGTCTTAAAAAATTAAAAAGAAAAATCAATAGTAACAATGTAATTGTTACAAAAGCGGACAAAAAGAACACGGTCTTGCTGATGGATAGGGAGGTATACGTTAATAACACCCATGAATTCCTTAAAAACCTCAATTTGATGAAGCCGAAAAAGACCCCACCCAGTCCATACAAAGAAAATTGAAAAGCATCCTGAAAAACTCCATGTTTATTTTCAAAGATAAACAAACAATTAATCTAATCAATATGAACCCGGGATTACCCACCGTCGGAAACAGAACATAGTAAACCAAGACATTGCCCCAAGCCTTTTCTAATGTTTTTAGTGAACTTTTATTACAACAGTATTTTTACAAACTTTTAAAGTGTTATTTTAATGATCTGCATGTTAGGCCTATATTTTAAAATGAACTTTTTATGGACAAATAGTGAATGTCTTTGAGCTCTACCATAAGCTTAGGCTGATGAAGGTGTCGATATCGTTAGACACCGAAACATGTACCTACACATAAAAAGACAAGTGATTAGGTCACAATAAAATTTTTCATAAAATGGGTATTGACGAGGCGGAACTGTAAAAACTTTGTTTCTTATTACATTCTGTCAATACGGGAAAAATGTGTGACTTTAAAAGTCAAAAAGAAAGATAAGATTGTTCTTAATTTTATGGGCTTAGTCATCAGCCCCGTGCAGTCGGGTGTGTGTTGAACTTTTTTAATAACCTGTACTTATGTGATGACTGTAGTAGAGGGTGTAAATGTATTACGGACAGGGAGGTGCCCGAGGACTTCAAGTAAGGCATTATCCTGGTGTTTGCCTAGAGAGAGAGTGGAAAAACCACAATCTGAATAGCCGGTGTCAGTGCCAAAATTTAAACCTGTGACGTCTGAACTTGCTGCAGCTGCCCACATGACAGCAGTGCTTACACCACGAGACAAGATTGTTACCATGACAATTTTCATAGGAACTGTGGGTACCTATAAATCTTTTGAGCACTTAAGGGTTAAATAAAAATAATTTACTCCTTTGACTTCTCAACACTTCGCTATTGGGAAGGTGTGACTAGGCTGTTGGATTCAGTGAACCCTTCTTCTATCACATACAGTGAACCCTCACAAATTCGGAATTCAGACAGGTTTTCATCCCTGCAGTACTGCGCCAGACATCATTTGCATCAAGGCCATCTATTGTGAAATGTTGATCGCATCCCCCTCCCTTCCCGTTCACTCCACTCTCGGCCAATAATAACTACCACATGTATCATTATTGGTCACAAGCACGCAACAAAGGCAGTGGCTGCTCAGTTCGCTTTTTGACACCCACATGACGAGTTATCGTTACATTGTGTGAAATTCTATTTCTACGATTGCTTAAAAGTGTTTTTAAGTGTTGTACTGTTTTCCTCGCTAGAAAACAGTAACTAAGACTAGGGTTAAATATACATCGCTAAGTTTAGAAGACAAAACGTATATAGGGATACATATAAAGCCTTTGAATGTATTGTAACTTTAATCCAGTATACACATATGTTCATCTAGTTTTTCTTTAACAATTACATACATTGTGTATTTCTAATTATAGCTTCAGATAACTATGCATCTACTGCTCAGTTCCAAGCTCTGAACTTGCGGGATGAAGGGTATGAGCAGGCGAGAATTGAGAAGCCTGTCGACAGCCCGCCGTGTTACCTGACATTCTCGTCTATGCCAATACTGCTAACATCGGTCTTTTCTGAAACCAGTGTGGCGTTGGGATTGACTGACTGAGTCACCGACTAATGTACAGTATTTGCTTCTGTTACTACGCAAGGACCGAGAAACCGCATCACTCGTCACCACCAGTACTAATAGTCTGCGATGCACATTCCTCTCAGGTCCACGCAGCTTAGACTACATCTCTCCCCCATTAGTCCTAAGAGCCCACCGGCTTTACTTCCCCTCCGAAGTAAGGCATATTTTTTGAAAGAATAATAGGATATCCGCCTTTCAATACTATTTATTATTAATACTTACAGGGACATGTTTCGAGGGCTATCACTCCCCCTTCATCAGCCTGTCCAACAAAACTTCAAAGATAACCTTCCTTATTCACAAGTACATGCAAATCACATGAAGACAGTTTCTACAGAATAATAAAAAAGTTCTCCAATCCATTGTTTTCGACTCCCGTTCAATGCTCCAAAGAAGATCTTAATGGATTTCTAGGCCTGTGCGTACCAAAACCACAGGAGTGAATGATAAATGAAATTTATTTCAAGGAATGGAGGAGGGCAAGGTGTATGAAGGAAGTGGCTAACTGAAAATACCATCCTGGCATGTATGCATACGGACTATACTCTGTGAGCTGCCAGAATAGGATTGACAGTTCTCGTCCCGCCATGTGGTCTGAGAACGAGATTGTCACACTGTACAAGCCAGAGACACGGCTGACCAGGCACTGAAGCACGTGGGCTTGTAATATTGCAACGCAGAGTATTATGACAACTATGCGAACATGGATTGGTTAAGACGCTGAGGTGTGATGACTGACGTGGAATTTCTGGCAAAATGTCAATCCTATTCAGGCAGCTCACAGAGTATAGTTGATTTGTACTTTAACAGAGGCAGAACGTTTTAGGACACACCCTTACAGACCATCAGTGGATCAAGAAGGGAGGTGTACACTTCCAATTGCACACAAAGCTATTTTCAGTTTTATTCTGTGAACCTTAGTAGCAGGGGCATAGCCAGAATCCATGAACTGGGGATGCTGAGAGGGTGTGATTTGAATTGTAGGTGCTTCTTTGTTTAGAAGCTCAACTTTATCACCAGTCTCCTTAATTTAATTGTGTGTAGAATAAGTCTACCATCAGTAGTAGTGGCTCATGCAGTCAAGAGATTGGCCGAAGATTTGCCCTAGCAAGAGCAGCTTTTAAAGGACTGGATAAGATCTTCAAGTGTTCCGATGTTTCTTTGCCTACTAAAATTAAGACTGGTTAAGGCACTAGTCTTTCCCATAGCTACATATGGTTATGAAAGCTGGACCATAAGGAAACTAGATAGGAAGTATATTGATGCTTTTGAGCTCTGGTGTTGGAGAAGGATACTGCGTATTCCTTGGACAGCCAAGAATACAAATGTATGGGCGATTCAAAAAATCAAAGCAGATCTGTCTCTCGAAGCATTGATGACACGATTACAGCTGTCATATTTTGGACACATCATGAGGCATTCTGATTCGTTTGAAAAGACAATTATGCTTGGAAAGGTGGAAGGGTCTCGGAGACGAGGGCGGCCAACATTGAGATGGATCGACTCCATCAAATCCAACATGAATATGTCAGTGAAGGATCTGAAGCATATGGCTGAAGACCAAATCATAATGAGACTATCCATCCAGTCTTGGGAATATTTAATGCCAATTTTGGTTCGTATTGACAAATTATGATTTGATTTATTGAACAACCTCCGTCAATCAATACATTGGTTATGCATTATGACGCACTAGTTGTGGGACTTGTTTCAAACCCTGGAGCGGTCCTTCATCAGCCACATTTTGACACCATTAAAACATTACACATAAAACACTGAGCAAGGTAAAAAGAACCTGCACATACAGTCACTCATAAAAACACAAAATCCTGAACAGGGTGAGTGAATATTTTTTACACCCTGTAGATTGAGGTAGGAGTGTTCTGCTTATGACCTGATATAACTTTTATCTAGTAAATGTGGGGTGTGGTTTGTGGAAATCTTGTGCGTCCTCACTATGCTCAGGCGCAGGTCTCGGACACAGTTCAGCACCACTTAGCCTTGCCCGTTCACCCGAGATTTAAGAATCTTGTGCTCAACTGTCTTCGAGGCTCCCGCATATGTGGGCGTTTATCTTCCGATAAACGGGCACATAGAGTATAGAAAGCCAGCAGGCCATTTGCAGGCACGTGTACGAGGATCTTTGCCATCTGGAACATTTAGTTTTCATTTTCGAGCCGCTCATTGGGAATGTTTGTGTGATTTTTCGTCCTTATACAAGCAATGGCATCACTTTGGCCAAATGAACAACTTCCCAACTTAACCGTGCCAAGGAAAGGACTGTTGAAATGACAACCGTGCCAAGGAAAGGACTGTTGAAATGACAGGATTATATGACAATAGTCTGATCAACTGAAGACAGGAAGATAATGGACTATACAGTACATTACCGTTTTTAAAAAGTTTTTTAATGTTTAATATGTTCAATCTGTTCAGGATTTTGTGCTTTTATGAGTGACTGTATGTGCATGATGTTCTTTTTACCTTGCTCAGTGTTTTGTGTGTAATGTTTTAATGGTGTCAAAATGTGTGTGATGAAGGACCGCTCCAGGGTTTGAAACATGTCCCACAACTAGTGCGTCATAACGCATAACCAATGTATTGATTGACCGAGGTTGTTCAATAAACAAATCATCCATGCAGTGGCTAGGAGTCTACGCCGACTTGATGGCACCTGATCATCATCATCAGAATATGTCTAGAGGAGCCAGAGATAGCCGTGGCATCTTCCACATTTTCGGTGCTTCCATTTAAGAATAACTTCCAGTATGTGTTGGTTTTAAAATTAAACATTGAAGAGAGATAAATATTTTGTTGCTGTATCATCATCATGTCTATCGCATAAAAAGCTTTGAAGCCATCTGCACATGACTATTGATGTCCACACAAGTACTAAGACGACTGGGTACTTTGTTCCAAAACTCCCAAAAATTACTTAAATAGGGATGTAGCGGGAGAAAGTTCGCGCCAGATAGCGCTCGTGTAGTACTGGGTAAGCGCAAGGCGATCGTCTTATGTTTCTCCCAGTCAGCTGCGACGAATGTGTAAATTGTGACAGAGTTTTCTAAGCTAAAGTAAATTATATCTTCTCTAATTTTACTCCAAGACTATATTAATTAATTCTATAGGTATATCTCCTAATATATGATAAACGATTTTCAGCGTTTAAGCGTTAAACAGCTGCAAAATGAGCTACGGACTAGAAGCACTAAAACCAGCGGGAGGAAGGAAGAATTAATAGCCTACAGCGGTAATAAGAAAATTCTAACACGCTTTATTATTCAAATAATGAATATGAGTCAGCATGCTTTCTACTAAAGATTACAATTACTAGAGTATTGTAGGCCTATATTGATAAATATATCTCCAAAAGACTTAAATCATAAATTGAGATTTAAATATTCACTTGCTCCCCCTGCTTACAGACTTCGATTCATGTATTTTTTTAGGTTGATAGCTTACATGAGACTGTCGTGTTTTAAGGTAAACATAATCAAAGAAAGTTGATACCGGTGATTAAATATGTACCTCGAAAATGCATCGCAACGTTTGGTTCTTATGTAATTTTGTCAATTTCGCAATAAGAATCGTTCCCTTATCCCTGGGAAAGGACTTGAGGGTACAATTTTTTTAAAGTTTGAGAATCCCTGCTTTAGGACCACGAACTGTTTCCATTCATCTGACTATGTCTCAAGAATGTAAAGAATGTAGAAGTCAGTCGCTACCACATTCTCCGTCAGGCAGATGGAAATTGACGATTAATTCCGATTTCAAGAAACCAACCATAATACGTTTGTGACTGTTAATGTTGCGACATTTATTCTTGAAGTATTTGACCGAGAAGCCTAATGATGTCTTTGAAAATGGGAGTCAGAAATGTTACATTCATTTCTTCGTGTATATTGACAATTTCTTCCCGTACTTCAATGGAGATGATTTCTGCAGATTCCGATATTGTAGGCTTATCGTGATAATCCGGCAATTTTCTTGTGTATGACCTCTTCCTAAATAATTATTTTTGTTGTGTTCGTGGTCCACGGAAAAAGCGGTAGAACAGCGCCCGGTTTTTATCTTGCTCTCTCACCTTCAAATAGGCCTAAAAGCGCATACATTCAGTGGATGTTATCGAAATGTCTAAATCAGTTTATAGGTACAAAATAGGAATTATTTTCCATTGTAAGTCACACTTATCCAACACAGTTTTCGTGAAGTCATCGGGTTGTAAATGATGGAAACACACTTTAATATATTCGGTCAGATTTTTCTCACCGAAATGTTTCCTTCTAAAAGCATGTGACCATTTCTTCCTCATTTCTTTATTTTGTGGAAATTGGTGAAACGAAAACGGGCTTCCCTGATTTTTGCAAAGAGGAACACTGCAATAGCTCGACATAGTTACGAAAATAACAATTTAAACAACTTAAATTCGTGGATATTAGCGGCATGAGAACATAGGAGACAAATGAAGAGCGCCTTGCGCTTACCCAGTACAACAGCAGTGCGCTCTATCGGTGCTAGTTCTATACATCCCTATTGTGTTGTAAGTAGGCCAAAATCAATAAAACACTGTTTCAAATTTGAGGAAGCTGTGTATTTTCTAGTATAGTGTTTAAAAAAATACAATACCAACATTTCAAAATGATAACTATGACAAAATAAATATCATAACAAAAAAAAATAATTTCAATTACCAAGCAGCAACATAATGGAGTACTGTGATATAAATGAAAATACATTGTAAAGATCTGTCTAAAAAGAAGTTGCCACATAACACAACACAACATTAAGGAACCATTGATACCATTTGATTTCACAGAACATGTAACATACAAAAAATCTCAACACAAAATTCCATTATACTAAAAAAATAAAATAAAAATCATATCCAAGAAATGAAACCTCTGGTCCACTACACACTTTTGGTACTGGAAGGAAAATTCAGAGTTTACTGACAGTGGCAAACACTCACAACAACTTTCAAAACTAGGTCTGAATTTAATGCAAAGGTATGGACTTACATCCTAAATTTGGCAAATACTTCACTGAAGCAAGCAAACCAAATCATAAAAGGATCATTTACTGGTATATGAAATACTCTATTAACATTATCATTGCATGGGACAGGCCCTAAAAACACATAGACCAGAACTGTTCTACAGTGTCGGAGCTTCTCTACTCACGATGACATGTTGGTCAATTGTAATGTCTGATGAAGTGCCAGAGTTGAAATGGAAAATCTTGTGTTCAGCAAATAATTTAAACCCTTCAGCATCATGAATCCCAGATATTAAAATAGCTCGTGAAACTTATGATAATGGTATCAAGGGTGTACATATACTAACAAGACTATTTAAAAAAAACATTATCACTAAACAAAATATAAAAATCACTAAACAAAATATAAAAATCACTTGCCAGGACAAAGGAAGACCACACTTTGGTTAAGCAATGGAATGTTCTATTACAATGGAATTTACTGGTGGGTTATGGAACATTTTTGCCGCTGCATTTTGAACAGTAAATATTTTAAGTTTTGAAAGTAAAATACAAATGGATGTGTGTCCAGGGAAATAATATCCTTTAAGTGAGAGACAACAATTTCCTAATTAATGTTATGCATTCAAAATTCAGTTCATTTACAATCATAGTTTATATATTAATATTAGATGCCCTTGGAACAGACGCAGTTGTGATGTAAGATAGGTTGAAGACCACTGCTCAATTATTTACTATGCTGCTGGTTTCGAAATTAACAATAAAGACTTCTACAATTACAGGCTTTTGTGTCAACTCCATGGTTTTTTTCTTGGCAACCTGTGTTACTGAAGTAGTGGGTGTAACCAATTATCAGGGTCTAGGATAATGAAAGGTGTGAAATAATCCTAGCATTTGCCTGAAGCGAGTGAAAAAACCTAGGGGTAAACCACTCGGAACAGTCTTGTCAATTCCAAACTTCCAGCTCCTCATGGCAGTGGTGGAGTGCAACACGAATAGTGTAATTTGATCTTAATAGCATTCCCAAGATCATGAATTGAGAATTCATGGCTGAGAGATTTGTGATTGGCTAGCCTAGAGAGGAATGCCATAGTGGTGGGGAGTGTTCCTTAGCGCACGACACCGCTGCCTCTCAGGACAAACAGAGCGAGTGATTACATCTTAGGAAGTAACACTACCCACAGCCACTTGTCCTGCTGGTTAAGAGGGAACGCCCCATCAGCGTGTGTTTCAGAAGAGTATTACAGTATTGTGGTCATGCCCTCCACCAGAAAGTCCCTTTGATGTTCTCCATGGGTGTCTCAGGCTGTTATAGTCAACTAAGCTATATGTCAGCCATGATGCTGGGAAATTGTAAAAACACTGGCAATGGCTGGCTACAAAGGTCTCCCTCATCTTTGTTGAAAATGTTTCACAAATTGGAGGACAAAAATAACTAAAAACATCTTCACTTAATACTGTATTTTACTACTTGATGCTTTAGGACATGTGACAATCTCAATGTCTAACCAAAATGTGGTTCACTTAACTCTTCTAAGAGCATATTAGTACTGATGCCAAGATTGAGATACTTTCAAAATAAATAATAAATAAATGAGATACTTTCAAAATAAATAATAAATTAATTAATTAACTACCATAATTACCTGGATGCTGTTTGACACTGAAAGCAATATACTATGTACAAGAGATTCAAACAAGTGTACAAGTGGGAAGAACAACTATGCAGGAATGGGTTAGTATAACATACCGTATTCAGTTTTGAGACATTCTCGAGAAGCTTCACTTAGGATGGAATGTACTAAATAGTTTTTATTTTATTTTAATGAGAATTACATCTGGTTCAACTAGGAGGCTAAGCAGTTTCACTCAATTCGATTAGTACAGCAGTGAAACGAGTCTAGCTACAAGTTGCCAAGTTTCATGTGTTAAGTACTTTCAGGAGGTTTTCACACCTAAATGGCAACTGTTCAGTACCTACTGCACAAATACTTGCCAATCTTCCCTCCAGTTCAGATAAAAACTTGGATTTATCATCATTCTTAAAGTCAACAGTGTGCCATAATTTTGCCCTCGAGTTAAATACCAGTGGCAACAGGCTGGCTGAATCAGGATTCAATCCCGCAACCTTGGCAATGACAAGAGCATCACTGTTAAATCAGCAAGAAACTGTGTAACCGAGATGACATGTCCCATGCTCCCCCAAAAAGTGGTGCACACAACTGGAATTGTATGCATTGTGCCTCACCACTTGTACATACAGTAGTTGCTGTGACTGCAAAATCCAGTATGTGAGTATGTTACTCTGTGTAGTTCCATCCCCCTGCAAGCGTTTCTTACGTGGCAGGAAGGTGACTTAATGACATAACGGGTTTTAAATGGAAGTTGTGTCTAAAGTTTACAGACTCCAAGAAAAATCCTTACAGCCATGTTGCCAATACATCTCTCATTATTAGAATAATATCAGTCTTTCAGCGGCTAATTGAAAGGTCTTTGTCGAATTAATTTGCTGGTAATGTATAAAGCAAAATATTGGTTATGTTGTGGTCCATGATCAGTCTCATATTTTGTACTAAAAAAAAGCTAACGTTTTAAATAGTTAATGCAAAATGCGACAACTGTGCTATTGGCAGTGTCCACACCCTTTAAACCAGGAGAGAACAGTCAAGATATATGGTGTCCAGAGATAGGTAACTGACACAAAATTCCTTAATCACTTAGGTGGGACTCCTGCGTCAAGAGTTTGAAGATGAAAGCCCCCCCCTCATTGGGAATAAGTTGGTCGTCGCATCTACACTATTATATTACATAAGGTGGTCACACCCCACAGGTCGACATGAATATGCATTCACACAATTCACGTAAGGTTACTTTCCTCTATATGAGCTTAGAAAAATGAACCTTACATAGTTATGTGAGATATCTCCCCTCCTAATAGGAAGCATGGCTGATTTTATAGAAAAGACTAGCAGAGAACAACAGTTCCACAAAGTGGATTTTTCAGACACAGCAATGATATGATCACAAGTTGCTTCAGGAGCCCAGCATACATTTGATTTTAAAGTTCTATTATTTCTTCAAATATCGTGCCACCCAACACATATAACTTGGGTACGAAAGTACACCTAATACATTCCTGTATTATACATTTTACATAATTATTAATACAACAAAGAGAGGAACATTATTAACACTAACTAAAACTGTTGAGAGTTATCCTGAAGAATATGGGTCAAATTGCACCATGGATGTGGTGGAAAGACATAAAATACAGTACATATTTGAGTCATTAATAACACGAGAATCCTAAGAAGATACTTCTCCAATGAATCTCTCTTCAATAAATGTCACCTCATCATCGGAGACTCAGCTTGGCGGTGCATTCTAGTCTGCTCTTTCTTTCTCTTTATTATTAAATTTAATACAAGATTATCAATGATCATTTGACAAAACAGGCATGGAGATGATTTCTCTCCTTTCATGCAGGACCTATTTTCAATGCTGGACTAAAAAATAATGTTTCATTCACTGACACACAATTGCTGTCTGACGTGGTGGCCTTAGCGGCCGTTAGTGCTGTAAGTCATGCCTCTTGGTCTGTTCGGGCTGTCACAATATCATATTATCTGTGTTCAAAACATAATCATAAATCGTTCCATTATGGAAGAACGAGTTTTTCTGTGGCCACTGTCTTGCAAAACCAAGTGGCTCACCAATATAATGTAGACATAAAAATTAATAATGGCTTGTGGCCCCCAGAGAGAGGCCTAGACCTTCACATCATATTGTAGACATGATTGTATGTGCTTGTGCAGAATGACTTTTATAACAACACTCTTCTCCTATCTGTGTCTTTCCCTGCCAAAGGACAGACAGGCCATCAAGTAAGACAACCACTGTACCAGACAGTACTTAAAACGGGTATTAGATACCATAGCTTTACCCAACCACTTCAGAGCCTGACAGTGGGGGGAAAAATAAGCCAAGTATATGGTAATATGCTTTTATAACATCAGAAGAGTTTTGATATTATGCACTAAAATCTCGGCTAATTACTTTTCAGGCTTTAAGTTGCTCATGCTTGTTGTGGTCTACCAGCAGGATCATATCCTCTGGCTGCTTTAACTCTAGAACCAGCAGTGTTAAACTCTCTACTGACAACAAGTTTCAATAGGGTTTACAAGGTTCGGGTATTTTTCCTTTTGTCAAACCACTAGCAAAAGTAATCATTCATTGAATGGACCTCTACATTAATACCCAGATGTTATCAATTGAGCTACTGTTGCAATGGTTAGGGGATTGTCATTCCTTCATCAGTTTACCACAGAGAACTTAGTTTCCTGGGAATGACACACTCTTCAGTTAACAGCCCTGGGGCTGGTTTGCAGCAACTCCCCAATCTTCTCTATACTCCGCCATCCTCTGTTAAATTTAGAGCCTTAAAATGTGGAGGCGGGGAGTGAAGGGCCTGTCAACAGCCCGCCGTGTTATCTGGAATTCCTGTCTATTTCAATACTGCTAACATAGGGCCCCATTGCCTAAACCAGTGTGGTGTAAGGTGTTGCGAATGAGTGAGTAGGTGACCGACAAATGTATTTGGTTCTGTTACGGACTGGGAACCCCCCCCCCCCCCACATCTCTCATCGTTCGCGATCCAAATTTCTCTCAGGTTCACAGAGCTTGGACTCTAGCAGTACTTGGCCTAAGAGTGGAGTCTTTCACTCATCTTATCGTTTTTCCCGTGTATCCATCATACAAGTATTTTGTGAGCCATCAGCTTGTGCTGTCTATCAGTGTCTACTGTCTACACATTATGCAACGAATCAAGTTAGAGTGAAAGGTGGTGCAATATCTTTTCTATCTCATGTGTGACTCACTCATCTATCACCGAGTCCCGTTAAGAAGTATGAACGAATGATGGTAGCGAGAGCTGTGATGAGGGCTAGTATTACTAATGAAATTAGTTTTCTGGGATTATCTCAGAAACTGTTGATTTTAAGTCCTTAAAAAGTGGTTTTCTGGGTCCTCATGTACTCAAGAGTTTTGTTTCTCACATTGAGGGGCTGAAAATGAGCTTTGTCTCGTCCTTTTACGCCTATTTCATCATGTATTTTAAGGGGGTAGCTCCTCTTTTATGATTGGTATGGAGAAGAGTTACATCAATGATTAGTGTTGTGCCTGTGATGGGTAACTGTACCAAATTTTACGTCGATCCACCCAGCCGTTCTAGAGTTAAAAGAGCACAAAGTTGTACACAGACAGAAAAAAAGAAAATTGTTTTTGCAAGCAACGGTAATAAAACAGTATGAAACGCGTTAATAACACAAGTTTCCATGGAAACTCAGAAAAAACTGACAAAATTCATTTTTTTATATATAGAGAAGAGATACAAACAGTATGCCTGTTTTATAAAACGTCAATGAAATGTAGATTAAGGAGCTTTTTGATATAATTTAAATTTTGTTTTCAAAGGAGGAAAAAATTGTAAGAAAAAATATAAAATTGTAATCACGAAATGAAACATTGTGCAGAAATATAAAAATAAAACGAAACTAAGATAAACTATTCACATGTCACCTGTATACAAATTCATGCCCCTACAATAATATCTCTTTATTAAAAAAGAAATATTTTGAAACAAGGGTGCGAAAATCAACAAACTTGAGATACAAACATGAGCTCGTGCTTGGCTGTGAATTACTTCTATTTTTCCCAGACTTAAGGAGCACATGTCCTGCCATCTATTGTCAAAATTGGGCAAGTGAAGAAAGTGTCAGTGCAACAAAGTTGTAAAGTGAGTTAAGTGCCGATATTATGATGCTTGTCACTTCTCGTGTCAATCTGGGCTCTCGATCAACATGGAAGTTAATGATGGGAGTTTATTGTAATTTGTCATGGACTGCACATGCATTTCCATGGAATCCTTTAACCTCAAATCAGATTGTTAGACCACTGTGCTACGAGCTGCCTTGGCATACCGATCCAAGTGGACCACAAAATCGTCAAAAACAGGAAACGGAAGCTCGTCAGAGAAGAAAACTCCGCCAAACACTTCCATGTCCACCCCCTACCATCAGATATGACTTATGCAACCGCATGTTCTATGCGAGGATCGGTCTGCTGAGTCGGCGGCGGCATATCCATCGTGCGGACACGAGAGCTTAGGAGTGCAGGGAAGAACGAACACTCGGATACGAGTATCGGCTGATGACAGCTGGCACACTGTCAGTATGCATGTTTTATTCGTCAAAACTGTGGTAAATTTAACGTGTCAAGGACCTGCTGTACCACCGTAAGCTCTATCCCCCCCTTCTTTTTTCATAGGGGTAATAACAGTCAACTTTTCACAGAGAATGCCCCAATTTGTGGAGGGAAATTAAAATTTAAACCTGGATGCACATGCCAACATTCATTAGAAGTTTTTAACAATTACCCAAGCACATTTTAGTGAATCATAGATCAAGATAACTAATTAAGTATATCCATCGAAATAATAATATTCTCTATTTTCACAGTGGACATAAATTACTGCAGTGAGGACAATTCATATATTTCCTACAAGAATATTAAACAAGAAGCACCAGATATAGTGGACTGTTCCTTAGCAGGACTGGGGGGCCAAACAAGCAAGCTGCATTTCACTTCTCTACAGTCACTGAAATGAAATTCCGGAGGAAACATTTGATTCCTATAAAAAGCTTTTGCTCTAAAATTATGTATGACGTTTTCATACGTCTCTCAAACTGTAATCAGACTAGTATAAAATATTCATTAAAATCCCACTCATAACTATGCGCCAATTTATTTTGGTCTTTATTATCAGCAAAAGTTTGTTTACTGCAATAACTAAGAAGGAAGATTTAAGCACACATAGGCCAGACTACAATTTCATAAAGCTATAGTAATGCTCAGATGATCCTTGACTTAATTTTTCTTCAAGACAATATTTCCTTGCATTGCAGCTTACTTGTTAGCCCTTAACACCAAACATTCAGCAGAGTGAAACATTGCAATGCTGAACACATCTTGAAACCATAAATTCAACATTATTACATTTACACTTACACAATACACTATCTTGTAATTTCTTTCTGTGCAATCAAAACTAACTAGGATGATTACATTTTACCACTGAATACAATCTAAACAAGGCAAGAAGAGACAAAAATTTAACACAATAAATGAATGAATGTACAGTACCATCCAAATTTAAGGTTTCAAGTGCTAGTTCAGAACACAGAAGCAAACAAGAAGGGAAATGCGATAGCTTTAGCTTCTTTCTGAACTTCATCAGAGATGTGGTATGAGAATTATTTTTCTTGCATCTTTCTTGTTGGAACTCATCATTTACTTCCATTTTTTTTATTGCTGTGACCTAAGAGATTCCACAGTGGTGGTGGTTTTGTTAACTTGCCAGTGACATGGCTACCTCACACTGCAACCCTAGGCACAAGAGGTTGTTCCACACAGTTGCCTGTACCAATCTATACCTGCTCGGGAACTGGGACAGATTTGACGTAACAGGACTGAAGCTAGGCAACAAATCTTTTATATCTTGCACTTGAAAAGATCACTTGGAAAATGTTCATTGACAACTTTGATGGTATCAAAATTGAAGACTAGAACCTCGCACATCTAGCTTTTGCTGACGACTAAGCCATACTGTCTAATTCCAGGGAGGAGCCGACATGCTTGAGCGAGGTACTCTAGACCGCAGCAAACAAGTTTGACCTGCTTATCAATGAAATTAAGACAGTACCTTTCGTTGATTTGGGCACAAGTCGTTGTGGCAGGAAGCTTACAGTTGCTTGGAGTCAGGAACTAATCCTACAAGGGAGTCTGCAAGTTCAAATATTGGGGGCTATGTACTTGGAGTATGCATCGTGTGAGGGAGAGATCAACACATGGATCTAGGCTAAATATTCGAGCTACCACAAACTCGGCCAATTCCAAGTCAAGAAACCTGTTGAGACAGATCAAGATCTGACTGTATAAGACATTGATCCAATTGGTCATGGAAGATCTTTGGCCCAGTGCAGAATGTGGTCATGGGGAGAGGTGCATTAATACAATCACGAGCTAGAGAACCTCTAAATTGATATGAATACCATGGTTCTTACGTGGAGCTGTCGACTCGAGTGGGCTGGGCATGTCACATGGGCTAGCAACCATTGGTGGCCTATCAAGCTGCTCATTCATTGCCCAGGGAAAGAGACATCTGGGCAGGCTGAAGAAGAGGCGGAGAGAGGGTTTCTGTGAGGACCTGTTCCAGGTCGGCATTGAAATGGCTAACAGGCGATGGCGGGAAGGAAACACAAGGCCAATGGAGGAGAAGCCTTGAGGCAGTCGTCTGGGTTTGACAGCGTAAAGATAGTCTGCTAAGCGCTTCTTATCATACATATCAGTATGATCAGAAACTGGTTTGTCACTCCGGCAAAGGATACCTAGATCAGGTTTTCTGTTTCGCTGCTGGAGTCATAACTCAAAACATTAAGTACAT
The DNA here is from genome assembly GCA_946902985.2 of Meconema thalassinum. NCBI lineage: Eukaryota > Metazoa > Arthropoda > Insecta > Orthoptera > Tettigoniidae > Meconema > Meconema thalassinum. The sequence goes on from OX336390.1 coordinate 350,882,012, forward strand.
TATTTATGCTGCCATCATAGTTTTTAAATTCATGCTGTAATAGATGTGCCAATCAAATACAATAATACATAGTAGATAAGGTGTTTAATCATAGCTTATCATTTGGCTAACAATGTGAAGATTGAAACGACATCATCCAGGGTTGCCAAACTATAACTGAGAAATACAGTGTGCTGTTTGCACAAGTGGAACTCCAAATGCATCTCCCACCGAAAGTCTCTCTCTTGCTTGAAGATTCTCTGAAAGGTGTGGGCAGTGACAGCATGCCATTGACCAAATGTTAACATCTGTCCAGTGCATGCTTTCCTTAGAAATCTACAACAGGTAGTTGAGGCCATATTATACTTGCATAACATGTGCCCTATATTGGCTCCTTTGTCAAGTACTTATTACTATTAAATACTACAGCTCTTATCCACCATGGTTGGTTTTGAAAGGGAAGCTTGTAGTTTTACGTGACCGTTAATCTTGAGATCTTTAGCCACAGGGCCTCAGTTTCTACATGGAATTTGAACCACAGGATGTGATATTTCACTTCCAAAATCTTGCATTAGCGAGAGGCGAGCAGCTGAATGGTTGGTTTTGGGACACCACAACGTTTAATTCAATAATTTTCTTTATATGGGGAATATGGATAGGCATGGTGGTAGCCTAGAAGATGGGACCACCACCTAAATAAGCTAAGAAATAAAGGCATCAAAAGAACTTCCTAATTCCACATTCCAGATCTCTGATGATGCTAATACAAATTCAAATCACAGAACATAAGTGAAGGATGAAAATACAACCACCACCACAGAGCAATGCCAATCAGGCAAAAAGTGAGTATATGAACATAACCATAGTTAAAAGAAAATAAACACTACTTCTTTCAGAAAGCCAGGAATGACATTATTTGAATGAACGCGCAAATAAAATGTATACAAAAGCTATTTTCCACTGAACTAGGGAGAAAAAGCAGAAAGAGCACATTTCTTCTTAAATTTTTAACATTCCTTAAAGTATGTGTTTCTGTTATGCCAAAATATGTTTCCATAACATATGTTTACCTAACAATTACAATATTATGATTCCTGATCATATATAATTATCATGAAAATCCCTCTGAAGAATTATTATTTCTGTAACATTTAACAGTATTCAAAACTTACATATCTGTGCAGAGAAATAGGAGTGTGTCAGAAAAGAAAAGAAAAATGAAATTCCATGCAATTATTTCTTTTTGTCTAGAAAAATGTGCTATAAGAACACAACTTTAGTGAGAGATTAGGTTGTAAAATTGACAGCATTAACACTTACAAAAGTCTTCATAGTTTCATCTTAACCTTAAGCCTATAATTGTACATAACTCATTGTTTCTACATATTCCCTAACGTTCAACAACTTTTTTTAACAGAACAAAAATAACATTGTACTTCACAAATTTCATAGTGTGAGAACTCTGATAACGAACACCTACATTATTACAGGTAATACTGACTAAAGATTTTGAAAGAAAATTTGCAATATTTTTCTAAAATAAGACACCCTCTGAAGTTCAAGAAAAAAAGAAAAAGCACTTCTAAAAACTGATCAACTAGAGATGACAGTCATGTCATGAATTATCTGAACTAACCAGTCAAAAGATTTGAAACTCATTATTGAACAATAAGAGAAGAATCTTATGACTGGGCAGGTTAATGATTTTATGATGAATGAAAAAAGTCAAAAGACTTCAGGAAAGAACACACCAAATCAGGTGCCTGGATACATCATCTTTTAATTATAAGACTCTCAGAGGAGAAAAAGTCTGGGGTTGAAAGAAAGAAAGAAAGAAAGAAAGAAAGAAAGAAAGAAAGAAAGAAAGAAAGAATTTCACAAATCCACCAGACATTACTGGAAAATGTTCAATAAAAAAAAAATAAAAAAAAAGAATTACAGTACTTCCCTGTAAAGAAACACTGTTTCATTACCCCAAGTAAATCAATTCCCTATTAAACCTAAGTAGCCATAGGCTATTTCATCAGGAACAGTTTCATTTTTAATTTCCTAAATTTTAAAAACTACAAATAGAAGAAAGCATACACAACCTTTGCCATTATTGACTAAGAAAGAAGTGCCACCTGTATGTCCCTGTGCTTATACGCCACAACAGCAATATTCTCTTTACACTCACATTACACGACGACTAATAGCAGCACTGTTCCTTTTGGTATCATTATATCACAGATCCTCCATCATATTTTTAAATGTTCAAAGACATATGTGACTAATATATCCCGGTAAAACACTATGCAGCTGTCTTGGTCAACAGATCAGCACTGTCTTAGCATCATAAACACCATCTTTGCTTACGAGCAAATCTCAATATTTTTCTTTTTTGGAATTTCAACCCATTTCAAAATGTCAAAATCAATTACCTCAGAACGAGGTGGTAATCGTGGAGTGAAGTATAGATTTCAACACTAAAGAGCATTTGAAAGATATCAAGGTTACTATACCATATCATTTTACCAGTTCAAAGTGTGTTTTTAAAGTTCATTGTTGCCTAATCTCATTTGACTGTTGGCGTTTCCATTTTGTATTTTTTCCCATACCAGAAGAGACCTCCCCATATTTATTATAGACTTTTTATAACAAAGAAATAGGTTAAAGTCGATAAATAAATCTTAGTCTACACGGGCCTTACTTCTGGTTTTCCTTAACTGTCATACAAAATCTAGTTCCGATTTTAGTGATTTCTGGCGCCTCTCCAGCTGTCGCTCGACCAACTTCTTTAGTTCCGAGATGATGAATACGGTGGAGGAGAGACCAACAAGGAACAGGATGTCTGAAACAACCACACATGAGACAATAAGGCAAGCGCAAGGTATGATAAACAGAAAAAAGAGGACAAACACAGTCTCCATAGACCGACATCTGTCTTCAAAGATTGCCACCCTTCAGCAATCTGTAATGCAGTATCGCCCTCAGCGGGTTGGTTTCTCCCAATTGCTTTAATCATGAGGGGGCAACCTTTACCACAACAAAAAGCCCATGACTAGCTGATTATGACCTGGTTTAATCATGAAGGGCCAACCTTTACCAGAACAAATAGCCCCTGAAGGCAGCTTCAGTGGAGTAGTTGGTAACAGGCTGAGCTTCTATGCCCAAGTTCGCGGGTTCAATCCCGGGCAAGTCAGATTTTTCAAGAGCGTTAAAAATCCTTCAGTATGCCTTCCTTTGAAGGCATAGTAAATCCGGCAGGCCCATCTCGTAGATTTATGGCATGTAAAAGAACCTTCCACTAACTAAACGTGTGTGAAGCAAAATTTGTGGTTCGTCACCGGACTCAGGCTGTGATGGCATCTAGTAATAGCCAAGTTCAGAGCTAGATGTCATGGACGGTAACATTTTGTAGCAAAAGTAGGAACTACTTGAATTAAAAACAGATAACACTCACTAATACAGTCATCACAATTAACAACGGTCATCAGACAGATTCTACACACACCCAAAGAGCAGGGGGTTACATTTTGTCACAACCCCTAAACTAAGGAACCAACCAAATAGCCCCGACTAGCCGGTTACATCATGAGGGGGCGAACTTTACAAGAGCAAATAGCCCCCCCCGACTAGCTGGTTACGACCTGGTTTAATCATGAGGGGGCAAACTTTACAAGAGCAAATAGCCCCCCCCGACTAGCTGGTTATGACCGGGTTTAACCCTTTGGCTTCCAAGGTAACGATCTATCGGTACCCACGGGTCCTGCGAAAACTGACAGGGTAACGATCCGTCGTTACCCGTCTTTTTTATTATTAGTTCATTATTTACGCGTCAGATAGCAGCATTTTTGCACGGAATAAGAAGAATATAGTTGTATCTCACGTTATACTCCGCGGGAATTTCCAGCTATCTGTATTTATCGATATTCTTAGAGTCTGAAACATGTGCTCACTGGAGTTCTGTGTTTTGTTTAGATCGTGTCGGTGGCGGCAATCTTGCGTTCATTTCTCTGAGTATTCGTTCGTGATTATATAGTAAAATTAAGTTATATCGCGGGCAATATATTTAGTTAACGTGTTAGTTCATCATTTACATAGTTTTCTTAGGTAATTAGGTGCATAGTGATAGTGAAGTGTTAGATATTGTTCAGTTAGATTAGGCCTAGTTATTTGCCGTGTGTGACATGGCGGAGAGACTTCATTTAGCTGAAGATGATATCACTGAATATATTGATAATTATTCAAGTGGTGGTGATGATTCTCTGTCCGAAACGGAAAGTGTAGAGGATAATGATGATCCAGTAATATCTTCATTGGTGAGTGCTACATATTCGTTTTAAGAAATCTGTATTTTATGCAAAAAGGCTGACATTTTTCAGTGTTACATCATTTTAAACATTTTAATTTATCCTTGGATCTAATGCACATAGAATCTTCATATTTACTATGCTAGTAAACAATATTATAGCCTTCCTACTGACATTAATAACAAACTTGGGCTGTAAATACCATTTTCTAGAATTACTTCCAAACTTTCAAAATCTGAAACTTGTAATTTTGATTTCAAATTTCTTATTTTTTAACATTATACCCTTTTGGTTACAGTAATAATAAGTGATATATACTCTATAAGTTTACCAATTTTCATGTTGATATCATCATTGGTGTGCCTTCCATGTAATTTTAAAAGAAGTGTGTGCATAGTGTGGTAAATATGGCTGTCAGTTTTGACACATCCATCAGCTGAGAGCTTGAAAGCAAAAGGGTTAATCATGAGGGGGCGAACTTTACCAGAGCAAATAGCCCTTGACTAGCTGGTTACGACCTGGTTTAATCATGAGGGGGCGAACTTTACCAGAGCAAATAGCCCCCGACTAGCTGGTTACGACCTCCTGGTTTAATCATGAGGAGGCAACCGTTACCAGAGTAAATATCCCTCAACTAGCTGGTTACGACCTGGTTTAATCATGAGGGGGCAACTCTTACCAGAGCAAATAGCCCCCGACTAGCTGGTTACGACCCCCCTGGTTTAATCATGAGGAGGCAACCTTTACCAGAGTAAATATCCATCGACTAGCTGGTTACGACCTGGTTTAATCATGAGGGGGCAACCTTTACTACTTTCTAGATTGTTAAATTTTGGTTACTTGGTCAGACCTTGCCACAAAATGACGACTTCTCCTTCTCCTAGCGCCGTGTTCGGTGCCCTGAACGTTGGCTATCCCATGTCTATGGCATTTCTATCTTCTGCAAGCCAGCTTGGACATTTCCCCAATAGATTGAATCTCTGACCAGTATGTTCTGAAGCCAGGACATTGTCTTCTGCAATGACCTTGTCTGCCATTTGTCTTGCCTTTCATTATTAGTTGAAGCAACCAATATTTTTGGCCTCTAAGCTCAAGACCTAAATAGGCAGTTATTCTTCATTCAATGTCCGACAAAAGTTGAAGGCTACTATTCGCTCTTCTTAGGACATCTCTGTTTGTGACTATCAGTCACAAGATATTTTTAGCAATCATAGATAGATTCACATTTCGAATGCCTCAGATTTTTTCATGGTGTTACCTTCAAAGTCTTAATCCTCCATACCGTATTATAAGAGTGTCGACCAGACGTAAGTTCTAGCCATACTTTGATGTACGTTCAGATTCAAGTTGTTGTCGCTGAAGAAGAATGGCATTTTTCTATATACTGTACAATGTATGCTCTTTCTATGAAACTTCCGATTTAATCATCAGGGGTCTAAGATGTTGGCGATTATTAGAGCCCGGATTTCCAAGCAAAATGCTTATAAATGCCTTTTTCGCTGAAATAAGGGGTCGCTTACTTACTTTATGATTTTTAATAAAATAGCTTATTTTACCCAAAACATGTGAATTTGAAAGTAAATTTTCACTCCTAGCCATCATTTTATCATTCAAGCAATTCGTCCCACATTTTATATCGACTAATAAGCAATACGGCGTAAGTGTAAAAGGGGGAAGCCCCACGATTTTGTTGTGAAATAATACCGAGTAATTGAAATTACGAGAGAAACTTAGGATGTCCCGCCGAATGTCTTCTAATGCGATTAAGCTGTCCAATCCGGTATCGGCATATTGTCACTTAGTTGGTGGAATCCCCGCTTCCCAAGCTGTTAGGGCACGGCTTACTGATGCAATCAGTACTTCTCTTTCAGTCGTGCAACACGTGTTCGTATGATAAGGTGTATATAATCGCAATCGATTATTTAGTAAGTTAAGAAATGCCTCAATCGGCTTTGATGCGCAAATATGCTAACGAGTTTGAAGGTGATATATTTAGCGAAGACGGTAGGGTCTCATTTTGTTTGCTGAGCAAAAGTGTTTCTACAAAGAAAAGATATGACATTGTACAGCATATTAACACAACGTGACTTAAGGAGAGGGTTAAGAATAAATCTAAGTTAAATCAGCAACTTACTGGCACTGTAGACGAACAATCTAGTTCATTTTTCGAAGACTTGTGTTTAGCATTGTGGAAATTAAATATTAAGCAGCTTCGGGGTTTTTAGAAAAATACACAAACAGAAGGGTGCTGAACGAATCTACATTGCGAAAAACTATTTGCAACACCGTTTTCAAGACTATTTTTTCATGTTCGAGATCAACTAAAGCACGAAAAAATATGGATTTCTAGACCACATATGCAGCAGGAAAATGTGTATGTAGTGCTGTACTTGGTGCTATGAAAGCAGACAGTAGATCTTCTTAATATACAAGTACTTGACCGAGGAAATCATTCCACTATTGCAAAAATTTTCAATGACTCGTTAGCTATCTTGTGGCCAGAAGAATCATGGTATGACAATGTATTGTTCTTTCTCAGTGATGCTGCTCCATGTATTGTTAAAGCAGGAACTGGATTATAAGACCTTTATCCTAAGTTAGTTCACCCGACGTGTCTTGCTCTCGGTTTACATCGTGTCGCTGAAACAGCTTTAGCGTGAAGGAAGTGTTTGTTAACTCACCGATTAGGGTTCAAGAATTCCATGAAGTACTTCCAAATATTTTGTCTTTACCTCCTCAGCCAGTTTTAACTTTATGGGGTTCGTGGTTAAAAGCTGTGTCATACTACGCAGAATATTTCAATGAAGTAAGTTTTCACCAATAGCAGTTGGGCCCGTTCTTATGTGGGCGAACTGGGGCTCACAGGGCTTCATTTCATACGGCGGCTTATTGAATCTTGTAATTCCGAGACTAACATGGATGAGTTTCACTCCCCTAGACTGGCGCCGTGTGCCAACCACTAGCATAACACGAGTCATAGCCTACAGGCACTGAGACTAGACTACTTTCTTTGGACAAGGTCATGCCAGTTCATAAGCTTGCATCAGCATGTGCAACTGACCGGTACAAAAACATGTATATGCTATGCGTTGATTATGCCATGAAAGATTATAAACCAATATTTTGTATTTAAAAGTTTGGTGCAACGATTATGCGATGGTGACAAATATGCGAGGGAAACGATACGTCTCTAATAGGATACAGTGCACTCCCGATAATTCGCGGGTATCTACGAGTATTTTTTATAGTAGTAATTCTTATAGCAATTAATCATCCTGATCAAGGTCGCTGGCCTATCTGTTGTGAAAGGTAGATGCACGGACAGCGATTATTGCCCGATGGCGTAAACATACGCGACGCCGCGCCGAGTGCGTGCTTGTTAGATCTTCATGCAGTCAACACGCTACTTCACTTGCACAAAAGCAAGAGTTTGTCGGCTTCTGTGACGATATTTCGGATGGGTGAAGGTGGTCTCACTATGATGTCATTAAGGCAAAACTTGGATGAATGTCAAGTTGCAGACGAAAGTGACATGCTGTAATTGAGTAGTTAGACGTCGATAAAGAAGGTTATGGTTTCAAACATTTCCATGCGAGGAGAATATTGTATGGAACTAGACTGTCGATGAGGAAAACTGAGATCTAGTGCGGGAGTGATCCAACAGAAATCCCAAAAGTTTCCCACAGTCAACCTAGTGTGTCTATAGTCACACTTATCTCTTATATAGAAAATCGAGATGAATATTCGTTCTCATATATTGTTTTCTTCAGAAATATACAATCTAAAATTAGAAACACTATTGGAACGCAAGAAAGCTGATGGATTGGAATCCGGACTAGCCATAACAACAACAAGAAAAAAATAAACTATCAATAAACAAAAAAATAATGACAGTCTTTTCTTAGATATAAATGTTGGCATAATCCACACACCTCTAGTCTAGTGCGTCTTACAATGCAATGTAGCAAAGATTTATAATTATTTTTTTCAGTCTTCATAAAATTGGCATTTATTTCCATATTTTAAACAATTGCTATGTATTTACTAGGCTTAAAAATCATAACTGCGGATAATTCGCGGAAGTTCGTGCATTAATTACCGCGAATTATCGGGAGAGCACTGTACTTTAGAGTGTAAATCCATTGATAGAATAACATTGTCTTGCCACCAATTAGTAATGAATGAGGTGTTTTAAAGCAAGTAAGTTTACGTACCAAAGAAGGTTAATGCTTCAGTCTGGAAAACCATCTGTAACGGAGGGAAATAAATGACGAGCATCTGGCCAACTACAGACAACGTAACAGCCAATAAAAACATACGATTGCTGAATAGTCCTATGGTGAAAATAGACTTCATCTGAAAGAAAAACAAAACAAAACTGATTAACATTTATTACAAAGCTAAAAAGAATTGAAATAATTATCTCAGAAAAGAAGGATGAATTCACATAAAAGTATAAATGAAAGTTCCTTAGCTACATTGAGAAACATCGAATCATGGATATGTTTTTAGGCCTAGATTATGAACACTTGCTGCAATGGTAACCATATAGGTAGAGCCCTGCGCGGATAAACAAAACCTTATCCGCATCCGCACAACTGCTATCCGCATCTGCCCCGCAACCGAATGATTTTTATCCATATCTGCACGTTTGTTACCGTATAAAAATTTGCTGACATTACAATAATATTTTTAATTTATTAAGAAGTATTAAAGCAACACCTATTTTAGACATTTGAGGGGAAATTAGTTCCCCTAGGCTGTGTGTGAATCGCAAGACAATGTTGACTGAGTTTTGTCCCTCTGAGTAAAGCCAAGTGAAACACCGGCTGGCTACTTAGTCGTGGATATACTCACGCAGGTATAAAGGACTTTTTTTTTTTTTGCAAAAGTCAACACTAATTTATGGTATTTCCATGATCGGCTTTTCTCACTTCTCCATTACTCTCATACAATCCAAGCGAAAGCAAATACGGAAATAACAAGAAACGTGAAAGACACACATCTTAGCAAAAACTAAAATTGATAAGAAAAATCCAGTTCAATATTGTATTCCAAGAACTACCGGTACCCGCAAATTTACTCTTAAATACTATGCAAATACATTTGCCATTGGAAACAAATGTTTTAAATATCCGTATTGATGTTATAATTTAAACGTTTAATTCTTAAATACTATCCGCAGCTTATCCGCATATCCATGCAAACTATATCTGCACGGCGAAAAATTTTGCGGATATCCGCATCCGCGCAGGGCTTTACATATAGGAGGCCTAGATGACGTGACACTTGTTGCAATGGTAACCACTGGTCGAAATTTTGTCCACACTAATCATAGAGCACCCCCACATCCAAAAACATGAATTTTGAAGTATGTGGTACATATAAATGCCTATGATCAAGTCTGTGTCCTGTAAAACTGCCACAACTCAGATTCTATAAATAGCAATTCTACGGCACTGAATAGAAAACTGCCATAACTCAAAATTATTATTATTTTTATTAAAACACATACTGTATTTATAATCCATGGATGAACTTTGTATGTTATTGTATAGTAAAGAAGGAAGGAAGTTGTAGTTTAACGTGACCGTTAATCTGTAGATCATGAGCCATGGGTATTGTATAGTACTAGACAATGTTAGAAGTTAGTAATATGTTACTTTCACTTTAATAATGTAAATATTAATAATTAATCAACAATTCTTCTAGGTTTGTGCCGTGTCTTGTGTGGGGTTTCGCCTAGGACACCAAGCTGGCTCATCGGTGTCCTAGGCGAAACCCCACACAAGACACGGCACAAACCTAGAAGAATTGCCGAGTTTTAATTCACCAGCCGTGAAAGCCAATACTGTATACCATCGTTTTGGAAGCCTTCATAGGGAGGTTCAGGCTGCTTGAGCTTTTAGTTCTCGCAGCAAAGTAGTGCAGTTGCACTCAATATAAAGGGAAGTAGCGCGCAGTTCGTTACTCCTGTGGGGGTCCTGGCGGGGACACCAAGAGCCCGCCGATGAGCCAGCTTGGTGTCCTAGGTGAAACCCCACACAAGACACGGCACAAACCTAGAAGAATTGCTGAGTTTTAATTCACCGGCCGTGAAAGCCAATATACCATCTTTTTAAATATTAATACTTTTCCTATTAGCTCAATCTTCAAATGCTTCTCCTGACAAAGTGTCCTTCTTGACTTGTGGCAGTCTTGCACTTGGGGTGCAATAGATAGACCCCAGCTCTAAAGCATATCCATGTTAATATTGAATAAACCCATTAATCATACAACATAGCGATCAATAGTGACAGTTTTATTAATAAATCATCATCTATCTGTATACCCTTCACAGGGTGAGGTGGCAGCCATATGTTTATGTAGAATAAGCAAAGTACAGGCAGCTGAGATGAGATTCCAATGGTCCAGAAAACGAGGAGAGTGGGAAATGAAGATATACGGAAAGAACTGGGAGTACAGAAACTAAATGACAAACTGGAGCAGAACAGATTGAGATAGTTTGGACATGTCAAACGGATGACTGAAGTAAGGCTACCAAGATGAGCACTGGAACGATGGATGACAGGGTAGAGAGGACGAGGAAGACCAAGAATGCGTTGGATGGACTCTGTGGAAGTATAGCATTAGAAAACGGAACCTGGATTGGAACACCGTGTCTTAAGATGAATGGTGGAACGACAGAACAAAGTGGAGAGGAACCATATTTGCCCCCAGCCAGTGTCAGCTGGAAAAGGGGAAATGAAGATGATGATGATTAAACACCATTCTCTCCAGTCCTGCTACAAGCTGAGATTTGCCAAGCCAACTGGTACATCCATATGATAGGGCATCTGCCCTGTGGTACTGCCCCCGAAAATTGAATTATTCTGGGACAAAATGAGAGTATTTTCCATCCCCATGATAAAATTTAACCAGCAAATATAAATTCTGGAAGTGTGACACAGGAGGGTCGTGTTACAAGCTCGAGGCCGTGGGAGAGCCCAGTCACGTGACATATTGCACAATAGACTCTTCAAGAAGGCTGAAAGTGGCATAGCAACAGAGTTTGGAAATAAATATTATACATATTGTTATAAATTATGCTATTGGATCCCAGCCCAGACCCAATGAGAAGAGGTCTTACTGAAGACGGGATTAAGTTCAACTACATAATTTGGTGAAATTATGCATTTAGGCCCTTAGAAGAAGATTTTCTTATTTGGTAATGAAGAGAGTATTAAAAGAAAACATGTCTGATACTTTAAAGACCGCAGATCGGTTAATCTACGCAGTAATAAGCATTAGTAATCTATGTGCTAAAATTATGGTGGGAGATTGATATGGCCGCCAAAATTTCGACTTGGAGGGGGAGATCCAAGGATCGAGGTTCTTATTCTAGCAGTCTTTAAAGAGTGAGGAAGTGTTTGTATTGGGTTAACGGAGATCCCAAAATTTTGTCCGAGTGCGACGACTGTCGACTCGTGGAGACGCTTGGAGATTACCGCACTTCCATTTTAAGCGAAGTTGTCAGGAACATTGAAAGTAGAATCTCATATGTATTTGCGACTAGACTTCAACTAAGTCAATATATAGAAAGAACAGGTCGAATACTACATTCTGTTGAAAGTCGAGCGTTCTAAGATTTACCATTTCGACAAAATAAGCCTGTTAAGACAGCTTTTCAAAGTGTTGGAAATAAAGCTGAATATCACTTTAGTTGCAACGTGAAGTTGGCGAACGCAGTTCAAGTGAACAGTAGCGGAGAACTTTTAACATTGGCGCAGCAAATAAACATCATAATGACTATCATTATTCTTCGATTAGTTTCATTCGACATAATTAACATTGTTGATATGATGAACTAAATAGTCATGCGCCAGAGACATATTCGATAACAGAAGTTAAGATGCAACGATTGAACTTCGTTAGACAACGTATTCTTGAATACAGACGTAGTGTACGGTCCTCTTGTACATTTTCGTCAGTCTACGAACACTAAAGTAACATCAATTAGAAATAGAAAAAAATCTTTCACCATCTACATGAATATTTCTATAAATTATTATTCAATGATGAGGCTGATATATATTTGCGATGGAGAATGAAGATTCTACAGAAGATATTTGTCAAGATGCTAGGGTATCCCAGCAACAACAGAAGAATTTGCCAGAAGAATGTCGTTCGAGCCCAGGCGAAGGTTGGTGAATTCCGGAGAAGGAAAGTTTTCCTATCTCTGAGGTCGCAGATCCGAGGTTCGAATGGAGATCCATCTCAGTATCTTGAACTGAGGAAACATCTAAAGTATTGTGTAAATACTTACCCAGATCTTCAAGATATCGTCCAAATAAGGTAGCAGTGTCTCTTATTTTTAGTATAGAGCTTTATTAGTGACATTCTGAGCCGACGTTCTTACTCCATATTTTCACATTTCATGCATTTCAGTGTTCTCATGTATTTTACACTTCAGATGTGTGCTGAGATTTTTATGCTTCTAGATTATTTAGGAGATGATTGCCTTTCATCTATTTTTCAATTTTATTCTACGGATCAGTTGTTGAACCAACATTAAAAATTTTGTTTGAGGTATCAGATTTCCTTATAGAAGACCGAGTCGTTTCGACTATCGAATTTTAATAATTTTATTTAAACCAAGTATTCAGACATTGTGTCATAGTTTCAAATTGAATTCTTTTAAATTTAATTTGAGCACTTTAATGTAACAACATCAAACTTCATAAGCAGAAGAAACATCGAATGATATTGTCATATCATTATTGTACATAAACTTTCGACGATCTAGGAAATACTAGTCGTTTGATAAGACCGAAGTCTTATTCCCTATAGACATTCTTTGTGTAGAGTGGAAAAACATTACGACGTTGACAAACCTTTTCATTATTTGTAAAGCTGAGAGCTTTGTTCATTTAATATGTTAGAGGAAATATCTTTTGATAGAAGATTATTCAAATCTTTGGCTAGGAATTCAAAGCTAGTTTATCCCGGTCAAGATTAAAGCAAGCTTGTAGTTTAACGTGACCGTTAATCTCGAGATCATGAGCCACGGGACCTCCTTTTTACGTGGAATCCGAACCACAGGACATGGCATTTCACTTTGAAAATCTCACATGCAATGACCGGGAATCGAACCCGGACCGCCTTGGTGAGAGGCATACAGCTAGACCGCTGAGCCACCACGCCCCCCCGGTCAAGATTGAATTCTATTTGACACTATAAATAACATGTGTGTTATTTTAAACTATTTGTGTAATATCACGTCATTATGTAGACCTGATATTACAACGACATACAATTTAAAGCTTGATAAGTGAGGTGAGACAGGAGTATTATTTTTATTATATGTATTTGCGACAGACGAGTTAATAGTTAATTATCTTTTTGTGTAGTACACTTTGGAGGTCAATCACGACAGTCTAAGATCGTTCATTACGAATGGAAGTTTCGTTTGAAGAACTTAAGAATGTATAATAGTAGATCAGTAGTCATGTGAAACGATACTGAGGGTCATGCCATTATTTGAGAAAAGTTCCTACAGAAGAAATGTTAATAACAATTAATCCGTTTTTGATTATTGTTTAACATACTGGATGATAATTGTTTATGCCATATATACTGTTATATGAGGATTTGTAGAGCTATGGAGAGCTCGTGCGAAGAAGTTCCCGCATTTTAAGGGAATCAATGAAATTATTGTTCCTTGATAAGAGTTGTTGTATACAAGTAGTCCAGTTCATGTGAAGTAACGTTTTAGCTGTGTGGACAGAAGGGTTTTAGCGGAATGCAATTAGAGAATGATTGTCTACTCATGTCAATGATACCATTATTAAATATTATTAAACCCGAAGTTATGTAATTACGTACATTTAACCTTTGTCAGTCGACTGTATTAGATCGACAATGTAATGAAACCTATATAAGACGATGTGTGAGCAATATATGAAAACTAAAGAGTGTTAGATAATGTTTATGTGGAAAAACATTGTAAATAACTAATTGAAAGTTGTATAGTAACTGAGACTCCAGAATCTCGAAGATAACGTGTTTGCAACGTTAAATATTGTCTATTAATATGAACAAAATTCTTGTAAATATTTTTCTGAAATGATTTAATTAAATAATTTTTAATAGGATTTATCAATCAAATGTTTTGGAATAGCGTGTTTTGTGAGCGGATGTTTTTGTATGGATGATTGCCCACTGTTAAGAATGATTGTTGAACCGAATTGGTCTAGAACAATTACGGGGTATGAATGAAAGATTGTATAAAAATTTCAGAATGATTGTTAAAGGAATGTAGGAGTTATGAGCATTTTTGTAAGATCTGAATGTAAATTTTATCCGTGTATTTTAAACGCACACAAGGCAGTATTGATACAAGCCAGACAGAATGATTCACCATTAGGAGTGGAGAGCTCGGTGTTATATAATGTGAACAGGTGGAGAGTCACAGCCTAGTATAAAATGTAAATAGTTCTGAGCACAACGCTATGGTAGCGTTCATTGATGAAGCAAACCAACGCAGGTGCGTTTTCTAGACGCGTGCCAATGAAGGTAACCTGTTGTCAGGAATGTCATGAATGCAAGAGCCCCTGTTAAACATTTTTCTTCAAGTACAGTAGGCCCAGGCATCTCAAACTTTCTATGCTTGAAATTTAAAACCCAGTAAATGTAGTAAGATTTGTTGTGGAAGAGAAGTGTGTATGAATGTATGTTTTGGTTGTTAGAATAGTTTATTGTTATCTTGTTTATATTAGATTAGTTTACTCTTGTTAATATATTTACTCAGTTCGTTATCTTTGGTCGTTGACGTGTGGTTCATTTTTAAATATAAGGATTCGAGTATTGTGGATGTATTGTAGGCGAAGCTGAGTTCCCATTCCCCGAGACACGTAAGTAAAGGTAAGTGTGCCCCGTGTAGTTTGTTGTTTATCCACAATATTCTTGTAACTGCTGTATGTAAATCCCTAAAGACCATGTTGGAGCGATTTCTAATAAAGTAATTTGCCGGTGCTGTTAGAAATAGGCGATCGAGCTGGGGCAATGGATATTCCAATAGGCTACTTTCCTTCTACTTTCCTCTTATTATTTTTTCCATAGCAGTGTCCCTTTGTGAGATGTTTTGAAAGTATCTCAGATAGGAAGTGTCTATTCCTCCCATGAGCCTATCCTTCAGTTGAAGGGAATAGAACTATTCATTTGATGCTCCATTCACGATATCTGTAGACCCCAGCAATGGACCCATATTTCCTACGCTCTATTTTCTGTTTGTCTGCTTTTTGTTTCAGCAATGAGAAATATCAGGGCATCAATCAGACAGTTTGGTATGGTCCTCCTTACCTTGGTGATTTTGTTAGATGCGTTAGGGCCATCGCCAGTCTTCTCCATATTTCTTCATAGCATACCCCACAATTTAAATCAATGATCCCAAGAAGATCAAGTTGTTGGCCTGCAACTTGTCTTGGATGTTGCACACGGTTGTTTATACTGTACGTATCATCTTGGGGGACTTCAATGCTCGTTTTTCATATTAGCTTACATAAGCGATTTTAAAACAACAATTATCATCATCATCACCTGCCATATCCAATTAAAAAAAAAAACTTTTGACCTCTTTTGACTTTTCAAACATTTTCAAGATGATAATTACCATGTATGATTCATATGTCTTGAACTTCACAATTAGTTCTTTTAACATCAAAGTGGTATACCATTTTTACGGATTTTAGATGTTAATACGGATTTATGGATTTAGTTTGCAGGCTTGTTATTTATTTATGTTATTTATTTAATTAATTAATTGTTATTTATTCCATAGATATCTACGCATAGAATACATGATATGAGATGGGATACTGGCATTGAACACTTCAGATATTATGGCGAAAAGTTTCCCTACTCGTCGCAAGAAGAAAATGTATATGGGGCACTGTATGTAAGTGGCCACTTAAGCATTAAGAAAAGTCTTGCTTGCCAGAGGAAACAAGCTGCAGATAAGAGGATTGTAGTTTTGAGGGCAGAACAGCAAGGTCATCTGCCTCCGAGATGCAGGTAGTATTTGCACGTGTACACTTAGGGGCAAAATGGACGGTAAAATCTACTGAACTGTTTCAGTGGCCGATACATGCCTAAATAGAGGTTAAATTTAAAATTGACGAACATTAAACTGAAGCCTAATTTACATTGTGTTTATGGCGTAATAGTGTGGGAACCGGTGTCAAAAAAAACACTCACTTTTGATTTGTTGATTATTTAAAAGAATACGTTGTGGTGAACATCAATGCCTTCTCAGCTCCAAAGAACAATAATAATGAACTCCATAGCAACTCTTTTTCTCCATATCCGTGCGCCTTCTATATCACTCGCGGCAAAACATCGAAACTCCTGCCCGTCTTCCCACAATAGCTGGGACCGATGGAAATTAACATCAATTCCAGGGAAAGTTACTTAGATAAATATTAAATCAGGATTTTAGAATACACTTCCTTATAAATACTTTCCTCATGCCATTCGTGGGTTCTTGGTTGATCTTATGAAGAACAAAAACAAGGGCCAGAACCAAAATTGCTGTTTACTCCCAACCATGACAACATGGGCACATTTCTCTTGGTTCATTAAAATATGTAGAAATCAACTAAATAATCATAATTTCTAACTTTGATGTGCTACTCATAATCTTTAACTGTAGGGGAAAAGTCATACTCCTACTGATTACAGTAATTTGTAACGGTTGGCATGTTTAGAAAATTTATTTGCTAAACTTGTAACTAAAATATTTCTCCCAGCTATTATGAATAAAGAAAGTTATCCTTAAAAGCATCGAGCATTGAAAATAAATTCACAATCAGGCCTTGAATCCTGGGCAAATTCACAAAGATAGATCATTGGTTGGATCATATGCATACCTGCCAACTTTTGAAAAGAGCTATCAGTAAAACTCACGCGCGACAAAAAAATCTTCGATTTTTGACATACCCCGGCTTGACGAAAATAATAATACTTCTGGGCTACAAAATACAATAATTCATGCTTTAAACAGGATACTTCAATGAAATCATATCTAATTACATGATTTGTAGATGAACAAAACATATAATAATAATAATGTTATTGGTTTTACGTCCCTGGCTTTTAGAGACGCCGGGGTGCCGGAATTTTGCCCCGAAGGGGATCTTTAACGTGCCAGTGAATGTACTGACACGGCTCCCTCGCATTTGTGCACCCTCAAATGCCAGCTGACTGCGCCAGGTTTCGAACCTGCAACCTTGGGCTCAGCAAGCGAGAACGTTACCCCTGAGCCACGCAGCCAGACATGAACAAAACAATCAAGAAGAAATCCATGTTAATCAGCAGCAGGCGTGGTGTATATTGGTTTGGAGCATACATAACAGGACTTCCTTGATAAATTAAGCAGATATACGATAATTGAAAAAAGCTTTATACAATAAAACTTGTTTAATGTAACACAGGCAAGAAATAATATAATACACACTGCAAATCACATGCTAGTTCGACTTTAAAGTCATGGTTGTGGCCCTTTTAGCTTCCTGCAAAAAGTCTTGAGAAAATGTTTTGTCATAACAGGGACCAGAACTCCTGGTCTTCAAAATAGAAATAGACTCCAGAGATTCATTGGACATGGATGAACTGAACTATGTTCTATTTTTCTTCACAAGGCTGAAAACCCATTCACATTCTGCATTGCTATGGGGTATGGTGAGAATAGGAGCATTACTCTAGAAATTCGGTTATATTTAAGAAGTCCATCGGCTCCAAGGATTCTTGATATTTGTGCCCAACTGGAATCACTTGCAGCATCTTGATGTGCAGCCAAAGTGTCATCTACCTGAAGAGCTGTGAACTGCCTCAAGCTCATTCACCACCTCATCTGTATTTTCATTCTCTTCCTTGCATAACATGATAAAACCTTTTCCAAGAAAAAACGAATGGAAG
The DNA here is from genome assembly GCA_946902985.2 of Meconema thalassinum. Lineage (NCBI taxonomy): Eukaryota > Metazoa > Arthropoda > Insecta > Orthoptera > Tettigoniidae > Meconema > Meconema thalassinum. The sequence continues at coordinate 350,900,236 of OX336390.1, forward strand.
AAAACTGTGCATCTTCAATTTTGTCTAACCTAGCAACTTGAGCATTCTTTAACACGTCATCCTTGAGTGGAAACTTGTTGATGATTTAGTCACAGGCAGTACAAAAGTAGTTTCTCACTGATGAAAAGAAAAGGGATTCATCTGTATCCTGGAGATCATTCACTATGTTCGAAGTTTGAATGCCAATAACTAACTCATCATCATCACTTTGATTTTGAATCAAGTTGTACTCAACTTCAAGCAATGAGGAGCTTTTGACAATTTGGGGCTTAACACACTTGGTGAACAGCTGCTTTAGCAAATCCATTAGAAGTTCTAATAACAAGTGAACTTGTGGGGCAGAAGTCTGAAGGGCAACATTCAATTTGTCAAATACAGGAATAGTCACAAGAAGGAAAGTGCAAAAGGCCTTGTTTAAGATTGAGGACAGGAACATAAACAATTTTTCCTCACGAGTTGTAGCAGAAGTCTTACTTTTTAGGATGGGTTTGTCACATTTGGAAGAATATGCTATTCTTTTAGGGGCATGTGTAGTAGCAGAATCAAGAATTCTCTTCTTCTGATACTCTTTGGATCCACTTTGTTCAACTTTAGGTATTCTGAAAGATGTCAAGCTTGTGGAAATATTTTGGGTACATGATATTACTTCCTCCTTGAAGGAAGAAAGAAAGAAAGAAAGAAAGAAAGAAAGAAAGAAAGAAAGAAAGAAAGAAATGATTTGAGTGATCACCATTTACTAATCTGTGAAATGAGAAACAAAAAGATAAACAGGAACTCAATATGTGATGATAGGCCAATAGAAAAGGATAAAATAAACTACAAAAAACTTAATAAATATTTAATAACTCATGAATTTGTATGCAATGAAACTAACATCAATGACTACTACAATAAATTCTGTGATTTTATTAATAAAGGAATAGAAGCCTGTACTATGAAATATACGAATAAGGAGCCAAGTGCCCCACCAATAAAACCCTGGATCACACAAGATCTTTTAGCACTAATACACAGGAAAGATAAGATATATACAAAAACCAAAGTTAAAAATCCATCTGCAGAAATTTTAGAAGAATATAAAATTATTAGCAACCAAGTTACAAAACTTAAGAGAAACCTACAAAGAAACTACTTTGACCAAAAAAATTCAAAATGCAAGTAATCAGAGGGAAGTGTGGAGTGTTGTTAATGAGATGTTAAATAGGCCAAAGAAGGGGAAAAATGAAATTGTCAAACTTATAGTCGACGGCACAAATGTCGAAAAAAAGGAAAATATGTGTGATGAAATTAATAAATATTATGTCAATATTGCTAACAGTATATGGGAAAATCAAGGAAACGGTTCTACCTCGGACATTACAAGCTATAAAAATACTACTAGCACTAAGACAATCTTTATGCTACCTACTGATGCTAATGAAATACAATCAATTATAAACTCCCTAAAACACAAAAACAATATAAGTGAGGACAACACTACTGTCATGCTACAATTGTGTCTTGAGGGCCTTACACCATATCTTGTCAAAATAATAAATCTTTCACTGATGACTGGTATATTCCCCGATGCCTGTAAAGTCTCTAGGGTGGTCCCGATCTACAAAAAAGGAGATAAAACCCACCCATCAAACTACAGACCCATTAATATTATATCTGCCATCAGCAAGGTTCTAGAAAGCGTTGTTAAACGAAGACTTATGAATTTCTTCATGAAAAATGATTACTTTGCAAACTGCCAATATGGGTTTATTCCAAATAGAGGAGCTGATAGTGCTATATTTGAAGTAGTTACTGATGTAGAAAAGGCATTAGATGAAAACAAACTAGCTGCTGGTGTACTAATTGACCTTCAAAAAGCCTTCGATCTGGTTAACCATGAGATTCTCCTTAATAAACTAGAATTTGCAAGCATCAGAGGAGTGGCACATGATTGGTTCAAGAACTACCTCACTAACAGAAAACAATATGTTGCAATCGATAATGTAAAAGGATCTCAAATGAGAATTGACACAGGAGTACTTCAAGGTTCTGTCTTAGGACCAATTCTTTTCTTGGCCTATATTAATGATATAGTATTATTAGAATTGAAAGGCAAGCTTAAACTATTTGCAGATGATATTTTTATACTCTATCTGGGAACATCTGAACAGGAAATTATGCTGAATATTAATTATGATCTCAATAAGCTGGTGGATTGGTTGAGAGCACACAAAATGGTTATCAATATCACTAAAACAAAATATTTATTCTTCCATAAACCATCATACAAGATTGTGACCACAAACATAGTCAACATAGCCAACAAAGAAATAGAAAGGGTTAAATCGGCAACATACTTAGGTATCACACTAGATAGTACACTAACCTGGGAAAATCATGTAGAAAATGTAAAACATAAAATCAGCCCTTTAATTGGTATTATTTTCAGATTTAGATATAGCTGTCTAACTAGCCAACAATTGAAAAATATATACTTTGCTCTGATACATTCACATCTAATGTACATGAATTTCATATGGGGATATTGTAAGGAGGAGTTGATAAAAGAACTTGAGATACTACAGAAACGTGCTATAAAATCTATCTTTGGATTTCCTTGGCTCACACCCTCAAATGAATTATACTCAAGAACTAAAATTATGCCACTGCAAAAACAAATAGCTATGTCAGCAACAGTATTTGTATACAAATTAGAAAACAAATTGATACACACACACATCCATTTTACCCATGCAAATGACATTCATCATTATGCAACAAGAGGAGTAAATCAAATATTCACCAGCCATTCCCAATCCATTAAATTTGGAACTAAAGGAATTATGTCCTCTATAATAAAAGAATACAACTCGCTACCATTAGGAATTAAGGGAAAGTTTCTCTATAAAAACATTTAAGAGGAAAACAAAAGACTTTCTATTAAGGAATGAATAGCCCATGTACAATAGCCTTAAGCAATACACTGTATCATACCGAATTATCACTGTAACGTTAGTCACTAGCAATCTAATATAAGTTACAATAATGTTACAAAAATTATATATATGCCATGCTGTAACTATGTTACTTGATTGTCCCTAACACGAGCTCAGGCTCATTGGGACCTATGTAAATAAATAAATAAATAAATAAATAAAAAATAGATCCCACTGATACAGTACTCTATCCAAACATCTGCCTAAAGATAACCACCTAGTACATACATGCTTCAGAATTTTCTTTGCCTCTTTATTGTGCAAGTTCTGAAATTTCTGAAGGCGTTCTTTTCTCTTTACACTCTTCTCTAAGAAATAAAATATATCAACAAGGATCTCATCCACTTTAACTGGTAATCTTCCAGCACCTTTTTCAGCTGCTAGATTAATCAGGTGGCAAATGCAACCTATGATGGCAATACCTGGTTGAACTTCCTTCAGAACTGCTGAAACCCCATTTTTGTGTCCTATCATAACAGGAGCATTGTCGGAGCAGAAAGCCACACAGTTTTCAATTGGTATATTATGAGAACTCAGCTGTGATAACATCGGGTTACCTATGTTTCGCCCTGTTGAGTCCCCGTCCAACGCTGGTATGGATAGCACAGTGCTCACTACTTTTTCCTGCGGAACATCATAGAATGTAACAACAATAGGATACAACTTGGCATTCGTATCATTGCTTCCATCCGTTGCCAAAGAAAATGGTCCGTTCTGAAGGCACTTAACTCCAGATGATGCATTTTTTGCCATTTTATTTACAATGCCTGTCGTTTTCGTGCGACCACAACTATATTTCTTTGCAACTTCTGATGTGGGAAACATCATCTTAAATAAAGCACCAGCATGATCAGCCGCACTTAAGGGCACATTGTGTTCCACCAAAAAGGTAGTAAACAGACACCTGGCCATAATTACATCACTGTCAACGTTTCCAGACTTAGCAAAAAAGGTGTTTATTTTCTTGCTATCTTCCTTTGATTTAACATAACTTATGTGTTTACCGCACTTCACATGATTACTTAAATCGTTTTTCCACCATGTGCAATATTAATATCACACCCACATACCGTGCAAAAGACAAATTTTTCTCCCTTTCTTGATTTTAGTATGCGCGGAAAACAACAGAGTAGGACTCGATATCTACTAAATCATCGAAAGGAACCTGGATCACTGAAGGTCGCATAAAATTGTAACAAAACACTCTAGACAGCCAACACTTCATTAAAACATGTCAAAGCACACAAAGCCTTAAACCATTAAATGAACACTACGCCAACCTCGTGAAGAAAGAATATGCACATGGTAGAAAAAACAAACACACACACACACGTGGAACGAATGTAATTAGTCCAAGGAATACAGGAAACTGCGAAGCACGAAGTTATAGCACAAAAACTCTTCATTAAACACTTCATTACACTTCATTAAAATATGCCATAACCTTAAAAGACTAAAACATCCAAGGAACGCCAACTTCGGGAACAATGAACAACTCACGTGGTCAAAGAATATGGGTTAAATCGCAACGAGTGAACGGAGCGGAACAAAGAATTTGCGAAGCAGAGCCTGTCGACACCTAAGATTCACATGGAATAACTGTTATCCCGGCTTCAAATTCAATTACAATGACGACACAAACATCACACTGTTAAAAGTACCAATCATATCAAAGAGCGAGTTATCGACTATCGTGGATTTGCCTTCGACCCACGCAAACAATCGATTGTACGGAAGTGGGAGGGATTATCAAATGTTAATTATCGTTTCAAACTTTGTCCGTGAAATCGTAAAATGACACCATCCGTAAAACAGTAAAATGCTGCAATTTCCGTAAATTTTACGGACAAACCGTAAAAGTTGGCAGGTTTGCATATGGCACTACATAGTTCCAGTCATTAACGTCAAGAGTTGACAAATGCGCTACCTTTGGTTGTGGACAATGCTTTGTGTTATCGGTTTGTGCACCTACCCAAAATGCAGGGTAGTTGTTTGATTCCCCAAGGTCACGGTTTCAATTTTTAAGCTTCTATGTACAGTATGTCGACCTTTAAATAACTCATTCCTATGGGTCGGGAAGAGGTTTTGTGTATTATTTTAAGAAGGGAGGAAAGAACCAGAAGTTTAATTGAAGTAAGTAAGTAAGTTAGTTATTGTTGCTTTCAGGGGTGAAACTACAAGGTCATCTGCTCCTAGTTTAATTGAAACACAATAATGTAAAGTGAATAATAAACTTGGGCAGGGAGCACCTTAGTATCTATCTGTCTCGCAGGTGAGAAGGAAGGTACTCACCTGAGATCGACAGCTAAGTGCATTAAACATATCGAAGAACACAAAGCACGTGAATGTCATGGTGGTATCCCTGGGCGTAATCACGTTATCACTCATCTGCAAAGAAACAACATTGTCACTGGCAAGTCTTTCCACTGCATGCAGAACAACGCTCGGCGAGTGTGCGCTGCGAGGAGCCTCTACTCCTGCAGTGCGGCCAAACAATGGTAATAGCGTAATACATAGTGACATACAGGATACACAAGATACGAGTAGGAACATGCAATGGATGCTCTTTTACACAGAAAGCTTTATTTTATCAGTATTGCCTTAACAATTTTAACTTTTTAATTATTGGGAATTGGGAAATGTGAATAGTGAAACAATCTGAAAAAAATTACATGTGATTATAATTATTTGCACGGATTACAAGAAGAGGGAGAAAATACAGGATGACAAGTTTCACTGGTCAAGCGAGCATAGTTAGATTCTAAAGTTTAAATCTACATGTATGACAAATAGCTCTACAAAACTTGGATCAAATCCTAAAATGTCAACCATGAACGGATACAGTCCTCAACACAAACCCTCCTTTGACTAACAAAATATCATAAAATACAGCTGATCCAGTTGTTAAAAACTGACTGAAAGTTACAATATCAATCAATGCCCTTTTATTGAAGACCAGAAATCATGACTTACTTTATTAGCATGTATACTCATGTTACATCGATTGATCAAGTCCTGAATTTTAAGAAGCCATGCAAATTATCTTAGCAGAATCGCATTGATTTTGATTGGCCGGATCTACTCTCTCCCTTATTAGTGTCAATCTGTAATTGATCATGGCCTTTAAGATGACAAAGAAGGCTATCTTAACAAATAAACATATGCCTTTCAAGATGGTAGATGATCATCACAAGCAAGCAGTGCTTGAGCTGGAGGAATCAACCATAGCAGCACAAGTTGCAGGTTCGCATTCTACATGTGTTGGACATTTTAATTCTGTACCTTTCATCTAAATGGCCTGTACCATTTGTATAATACACAAGATACTTGATAAAAGATTCCATTTACTGTCAATGCAGTCGTATAAATCCAATTATTGTACGCTAGGCCACAGCAGGCGACTATGACTAAACTGGTCTTCTCAGATCCACCCTTAGAGCATTAGAAGAGTCTTTGCATTAGATTAGTGGTAGAACAACATTAGCCAAAGCTGGAGGTCACTAGTTCATGATACTTATGTCTCAGACATTGTGCAGTAATTCTCTACCAACCATGTAAATGGCTTTTACTGTTTGTACAATGAAATGAAATCCACAGCCTGCTTCCAGTCGGCCAACCGGGTCAGGGAATGGAATGAATGAAGCCCCTACCTAGCGGCAAGGATATGAACTGTGCCGGCTGCCGAAGCCTGTCGCAATGATTAAATGAATGACGGATGAAATGAAATGATGAAATGAAATGATAGTGGAGAGTGTTGCAGGAATGAAATTGTGACAGGGGAAACAGGAGTACCCGGAGAAAAACCTGTCTGCCTCTGCTTTGTCCAGCACAAATCTCACATGGAGTGCCCGGCATTTGAACCACGGTCCCAGTGGTGAGAGTCCAGCGTGCTGCCGCCTAAGCCACGGAGGCTAACAATACACAACCTAATAGCAGAAAGGTAAAAATCTTATGGCCCAACCGGTAATCAAGCCTGGGACCCTTTGGGCTGAAGCCTAGCAAGCTAATCCTTTAGCCATGCAGCCGGACAATTTAGGGATGTCTTATGTTGTCTGACCGACATGTGTGCCAACTTTAATCAAGATCAGATGTTCATGTTTGTGAGGTTTCCTTGCAAGAATTAAACATGGATCTGACATAAAACATGTATGAACGTGAAATATTGTGAGTTTGCAAGCAGAGAATCTCTGAACATGTTAGAGCCTTTATAGACAAAACTGAAGGTTTTGTGAGCACAGCATTTGGTACACGCCAACAATGTCTGAAACTAGATTAAAAAATTAGTGCTTTAGTTGGTAAAGTACTAAAGGGGTATACCGCATCATCTACAGTGCACACCAGTTATTTCGTGGGTCTAGGCTACTGGAGTGCATTTGTTACACTCGTAATTTCAACAGTTAAAAATTCATCACAAGAGAGAGGGAGGAAAGCTGTGGCTAAGGGGTATATACATTACGAATAACTCAGAACAGCACAGATTTTAACTACTCGTAACTGCTCTTGAAATAAAGGTTATGTGGACAAATTCTTGTTGCCTAATTTTTGAAGCTCCTTTGTACACTTGATTATTTAATTTCAATCGTATTTTTCAAGCTCTCATCGTCACAGAATCAAAATGCTCAACACGCACCTCTCTCTTGAAGACCCACAGTGTGCCTGTGATTATGATGAAAGCCGAGAGCAGTACGTTGCAAATCACAGACTTGGTGATCATCGGCTCCTTAACGTTCCTTGGCTTCCTTTTGACCACATCCTTATCAACTGGTTCCACTCCCAAACTGTGGAACATAAAAAGAAAAAAACAAGATTGCACAAGATGTTTTCTCTCTTGCCAGATAAACCTCACATTACATCAAGAATCATCAGACATACCTCTGAGCTGGTGGTCCATCCATAATAATGTTGATCCACAAAATCTGCATGGCATTGAGGGGATTTGGAATGCCCATGAGTGTTGCTAATGCGATAAGTGATAAAGCTGCAATACTTGTACTCAACTGGAAACGCACGAAGTTTCGAATGTTGTAGAAAATACCCTTCCCTTCTTCAATTGCTGCTCTGAAAGAGAAGCACGTATTTCAAATAAGTGAGGATTTTACAATTTATTCAACAATGAATTATTTGGTGGATCGACCTAGTCAATACAATGCATGTTTTTGTAAATTATTCTATTTTTAATTGCATGTTTTGGGTCCAATCTAACCCTTCTCCAGCTAAATTGGAATATAAAATCTAAAGCCTGAAAAATCAAAATTTTAAATTAATTTTAAATTTCAATTAATATTACACGATTATTACCTGCATGCTAAGAAATAAATAGCTAAACACATGTGAGGAATAACGTGTTCACTGGTGCATCCCATATAACCAAATGTTCATTGATTGTGTAGCATGAATGAATGGAACGTAGTTTGTCATTGGGTTTGATGAATTAGGGTAACGATAGAATCAACAAACTTTGTTCACATTCACTTTGCACTAAAGACCGCAGTAGTTAAAAGAGACTTAAAACCAATAATGGATCATTATTATTATTATTATTACAACATTCACATTGTGAACATATGAAATGTCATGATGTAAGTAAGTTGTTCACTTGCAAATAGATCTTGCTTTTGACATAATGTATGTTCGGCTGTAATAAGATCATGTTTTTCATATCTGTGACAAAATATGTTGGATATGAAATTCAATGTATGTCTACCCCTTATTATTCCCGTTTCCAACAGGGTCGGGGATGAGATGTGGCGGGAGTTTTTTACGGCCGGATGCCCTTCCTGAGGCCAACCTCATGAGAGGAGTTAATGAGTGATGAAATGAAGATGAATGAAACTAGGCAAGGATGTGAACGGAAGCGTCCATGGCCTGTCAGGTCAGAATGTCAGAAGCATTTGCCTGGAATTGAAAATGGGAAATCACGGAAAACTATTTCAAGGATGGGCGACGGTGGGGCTCGAACCTACGTCTACCGAGTCCGCAGAGAGCTTGGCCCCATGGCCTAGCGCTACGCTTTAGCAAGTATAGCTACCGCTGTCAGTAACATTTCTTCGGCTTTTCCCAATTATTTGGGGTCGCCGAAGCCAACTAGGCTCTTTTGGTTTTGGCCGAGGATTTAACGGTGGATGCCCTTCCCAACGCCACGTAATTTTTCAGGTGAAAATTCCACCCCACTGTCACAGAGATTCGAACCCTGGTCGTCAGGGTGAAAGACAAGCAGCTTAGCCACTGCACCATCACACTCCCCTGGATATGAAATTCAATATCTATTTAAAATAGCCTACTCTATATACATACTGTAGTACCATACAATAAGGTACTCTTAGTCTAGTTTTATTTAGTCATGCTCTTTTTTAATTTACTGTACATTAAATAAATTAGATGTCGCTGGTGCTTTTACTACACTGTATGCCTTACGGTACTACAGCCAATGATTTAATTATACCTCTTTCCTACTTCCAAAATGCTGCAACCTTAATTTAGTTTTTGGAAGAACGACAGGTTTCATTGTTGTAATGTCCAAATATCTGATATGGACCAGGACAACACACAAGAAGAGGAAAGATCTGATCAAGATGATACACACAGAGCTACCTGTACAACAGCACCTTTTCATCTAAGACTTGGTCTGAGCACCTGCCTGGACAGTGGGGGATTTGGGTTCGAATCCTGACTGGGGTCACATTTTCAAGTCATACTGCAGATATGATTGCTCCGTGAGGCTATGTCCTAAAGCCATTCATACGTTTTAAAATAAGTTTACAATTCCTCTTTTCTTTTTGGCAAAATCCCAGACTGAAACCTCGATCAATCTCGGAAGTACAGTTGTCCTACATTCAAATTTTGCAGTCTCAAAAAAATACCTATTCAACCTGGGTTAATGAAACATTTCTAACATTCAAGTTCTGTTTCGCCGCATCTGTTATCCGGAAATCTTTGTTTTTTAGATGTAACCTGTAAGTTTTTACAAGCAATTTTGTAAAGGTTTTTGAACACAATCCCCCATTTGTTGTTTTCCTGGCATTCATAATTCTTTTCTCTCTTGGGGCCCTGCCAAAAGAGACAAATCAAGGCTCATTGTAAGTTCATAGTTCTCTTGAACAAATTTCCTTCCATAGGACATTTGTATTGACTTAATAGGATTTGTAACAAGCTCTACAAAATGATATGCGCACTTGAAATTGATTTACACAGTGCTCACTGAATTCAGTCACAAGCAAATAAGTCATTGGTCTATCTAAACACACTGTGCCAGGTGACGCGTTACTATTTTAAGATCCTAATTTCGACGCTATTTCTATCTAGCGGTAATTGCTTGAAAAACTAAGAGATTGTATTTACCGGCTATCTCTCGTAAATATAAAAAGCACCCCAATGAGAATGTCAGCTTGACCAAAGGGACTTGCAACAACAATATATAGATCGGAGATTGTCATTACGAGAAGATTTTTGAGAGCGACCGGTTAAGAAATTATAAGATGTTAATGTGTTTAGAGAAAAGGTTTGAAATGATCTCGTTATGATCAAAACATTCTCGCTTGGGTATCCCGTGTTCTTCGTGCTCATTTGAAACAAGACCAGGTTTGAGCATATATATATATATATATATATATATATATATATATATATATATATATTTGAAGCCATCGACTGGAAATTCTGATCTCATCTAAAGCTGTCTTTTACTATTTTAAGTATCCTGCATGAAAATATAACTAGAAGTTGGTTACTAAGTAAATATACTCCAATCTTTAGTGTTAACATGACCCTTTATAATGTCAATAGATTTGGGGATCTTTCATTTTTGAGGTTAAGCTGATAACCTTTGTCCATGTTCCCTTGTAATATATAAACGTAGTGGGCGATCGCGTTGTTTGTATTTTAAGGGGTTTTGTATCTTAAGGGTTCCTGTTTCTTTTCCGATTTGTTGTTTTTCGTATTGCTTATTTCCTCGTGTGCAGTTGCGTTTTCGTTATGCTGGATAATGGAATGTTTAAGAGTGAATGCCTAGTGTTATATTTTGGCGTTCTACCATGGGGTTAGCTCGCTGTTTACGTGGATCTACCATGGGGTTAGTTCCACGTCATGTTGTCGGTATCGAAGGATGATAATTTAGGGTATGTTTCGTTTATTTTGTGTTTTGTGTAAATAATTTAACACTACGTATTCCTCCTTAACATTCCATTATAAGCTCGTGTTCTTTGTGGGTGGGTAAATATTGTTTGATTAAGGTGGGTCTTGACTGGACAGTGGTTCTTTGTAAATGTTTTCTTGTGCTTCTTTTGGGTCCAGTCAAGAAACGACGCGAGAGCTCGTTATGTTATTAAATGGAATGTATCGGTTAACCTTTCAAGTTGTGATATGTGTTCCTTTTGCAGCTGTCCGGAAGTTATAATTGGTGCTCATGTTACTTCAGGTTAGATAACCGAATCCCATACTCTTGTTCGAAAAGAAGTTTTATTCTACTAGTTCATGAAATCATTTTCGTTGGTTATTTATTTTAGGGTTGTTCTTTGTTGTTGGTTCTTTTCGTGGTTAATGTTTGAACTGATCTATGTTTCTTTAAGAGTTTGGTATGTCATGTCATGTTTTAGTGAAGTTCGGGTACGTGTTTTGTAATGTTCTTTGTGAAGTCGTTTGTTCTTTGTACCGTTTGTTTATGATGTGACATACATTATACTAAGGGTGGTCGGATAGACGGTTCTTGGGATATGTGATTTCTTAAGCTAGTCAGAATATCTCTTCTGACTACATTTATGTAGTTAGCCTGTGGTGGAGCGAATGTATTATTTAATTATTGTTAAATGTGATATTATTCTTTACCCCCAGCCTTTTTTCTAAATTGAGTAATTTTTTGAAAGATCTCCAGCCTTCCAGTATCTTGAGTCATCTCTCGGTCAATCTATTATTTTTTTGATATGTTTTGATGTTGTATTTTTGTACTTTATAATTTGTATTTTATTCTAGCCCCCGTAAATCATCTTCATTCTCCATTTTCATGCGCTCCTCACGTTCCCTGTTTTGATATGTCTCTTTTCATTAAATTCTAATTTGGAGTTTTCGACCTATAAATGAAACGTGTTTTCATTCCATAGTTAGTCACCATCTAATTCCTAATGAGATTACACTCGACACTGGTAGAGGGTCCACGGTTCCCTCTGAGTGGCAGTTCCCATCCTGCGCATATGTGGGAGCTCTTTCGTTCCCACTGTCTCGACACCAACTGTGTGCGTAGGTGGTAATACATCCCGGTGCCACACCAGGGATTTAACTACAGTAGGTGCCAATATATGATCATGGGGATCACACTCCATCTTGTCGGTGGGAATGCAAGCCCTTGTAAGTCACAATGCTATTCCTTGCCACCTATCCATATATTGAAATATATTCTCACCAAACATTATATATAAGAGGAGTTTCTGATGGCAGTGTGCAAAGGTATTCTTATCTTAAATATAAAGTTTGATAAAAAGTATATCCACTTATGGCAGGGCTTCACAAGAACTCCAAACTTCACATATGGGAAGTGCAATGCGCTGGGCAACCGAGACTCCATGCGGAAGAAAAAACTGCTGTCATTCTGCCCGGCTCATTCTGTCTGCTTGAGTCAGCATGGCTGGTAAGTGGATAGCAGCAAGGCATAGTAGCATCACATTTAAAAGTAAATAGGAGCTTACATATTTTTGAGGTACTGCACCTGTAAATTGAATTATTTAGGGACAAAATGAGAGTATTTTCCGTCCCCATGATAAAATTTAACTAGCAAATATAATTTCTGGAAGTTGACACAAGAGTGTAGTGTTACAAGCTCGAGACTGTGGGAGAGCCCAATCACGTGATATATTGCACAATGGACGCTTCTAGAAGGCTAAATTTAGCATAGCAACAGCGAGTTTGGAAATTAATATTATAAATATTGTTATAAATTATGCTATTGGATCCCAGCCCAGAGCCAATGAGAACAGGTCTTATTGAAGACGGGATCAACTTTAATTACACCATAGGATGAAATTGTGCATTTAGACCCTTAGAGGAAGATTTTCTTATTTGATAATGAAGAAAATATTAAGAGAAATTATGTCGGATACTTTAAAAACCGCAGATCGGTTAATCTACGCAGTAATAAGCATTAGTAATCTACGCGCTAAAATTATGGTGGGAGATTGATATGGCCGCCAAAAATTCGACTTGGAGAAGGAGATCCAAGGATCGATGTTCTTATTCCAGCAGACTTTGAAGAGTGAGGAAGTGTTTTTACTGGGTTAACGGAGATCCCAAAGCTTAGTCCGAGTGCGATGACTGTCGATTTGTGGAGACGCGAGGATAGCTAGGTGGAACATTAGAGATCACCGCACTTCCATTCTACGTGAAGTTTCGAGGAACATTGCATTGATTATATCTCATATATAATTGAGATCTGAAGTTAAATAAGCGAATATATATCAAGAACAGGTCGCCTACTATATCTTGTGAAAAGTCGAGCGTTTTAATATTCACCGGTTCGACAATATAAGCCTGTCGAGTTAGATTTCCAAATGTGTTGGAAATAAAGCTGAATATCAGTATAAATTGCAACGTGAAGTTGACGAACGCAGTTCAAGTGAACAGTGGCGGAGAACTTTTAGTATTGGCGCAACACATAAACATTAACAGAATGACTATAATTATTCTTCAAACATTATCATTCAGCATAATTAACATTGTCGATATGATGAACTCGATAGTCATGCGCCAGAGACATATTCGATAACAGGAGTTAAGATACAACGATGGAGCTTCGTTAGACAACGTATTCTCGAATACAGACGTAGTGTACGGTCCATCTTGTGCATCTTCGTCAGTCTACGAACACTAATATAACATCAATTAGCAATGGAAACATTTCATTCACTATTTATATGAATATTTCCATAATTATATTCCAATGATGAAGCTGATACATATTTACGACGGAGAATGAAGACAATACAGAAGAGATTTGTCAAGATGCTAGGGAAAGGTAGCCCAGCAACCCAGAAGAATTTGCCAGAAGGATGTCCGAGCCCAGGTGAATGTTGGTGAATTCCAGAGAGAGGGACTTTTCTTATCTCTGAGGTCGCAGATCCTAGGTTCGAATGCAGATCCATATCAGTGTCTTGTACTGAGGAAACATCTAAAGTGTTGTGGGAATACTTACATTGATCTTCAAGTTTTCGTCCAAATAAGGTATTAGTGTATCTCATTGTTATATAGAGCTTGATTAGTAACATTCTGAGTCAGCGATCTTATTCCATATTTTCAGCGATCTTAATCCATATTTCTATATTTTCACATTTCATGTATTTCAGTGCTTTTATGTAGTTTACACTTCAGATGTGTGTTAAGATTTTTATGCTGCAAGATTATTTAGAAGATGATTGCATTTCATCTATTTTTCAATTTTATTCAACGGATTAGTTGTGGAACTGACATTAAAATTTTGTTTGAGGAATTATATTGCCTCATAGGAGACTAGTCGTTTCACTCTCGAATTTTAATAATTTCATTTAAACCTAGTATTCTGACATTGTGTCATAGCTTCAAATTAAATTCTTATTAAATTTAATTTGAGCACTTTAATGTAACAACATATAACTTCAAGAAAAGAAGAAACATCCAATGATATTGTTAAATCAATATTGTACATAAACTAATAAACTATCGACGATCTAAGAAATACTAGTCGTTTGATAAGACCGAAGTCTTAATCCATATGAACATTCTTTGTGAAGAGTGGAAAAACATTACGACATTGACAAACCTTTCTTATTATTTGTAAAGCCAAGAGCTTTGTTCATTTAATATGTTAGAGGAAATACCTTTTTTTGATAGAATCTTTGGCTAGGAATTCAAAGCTAGTTTATCCCGGTCAGGATTGAATTCTATCTGACACTATAAATAACATGTGTGTTATTTTATCCTATTTGTGTAACATCACGTCATTTGTGGACATGATATTACAACGATAAACAATTTAAAGCTTGACAAGTGAGATGAAACAGGAGTATTATTTTTATTACATGTATTTGCGACAGACGAGTTAACAGTTAATTATCTTGTTGTGGAGTAAACTTTAGGAGGTTAATCACGACTGTCTAATATCGTTCATTACAATTGGAAGTTTCGTTTGAAGAACTTACGCATGTATAATTGTAGTCCAGTAGTCATGTGCAATGATACTGAGGGTCATGCCATTATTTGAGAGAAGTTCCTACATAAGATATGTTAATAACAATTAACTCTTTCTGATTATTGTTTAACATAGTAGATGATAATTGTTGATGCCATACATATTGTTATATGAGGATTTGTAGAGCTTTGGAGTGCTCATGCGAGGGAATTCCGCATTTTTAAGGAAGTCAAAGTATTGTTGTTCTTTGATAAAAGGCACGTATCATGATAAGAGCCGTTGTATACAAGTAGTCCAGTTCTTGTGAATTACCGATTTAGCTGTGTTAACATGAGGGTTTCAGGGGAAATACAACTTGAGAAAGATTGTCTACTCACATCTATAATACTATTATTAAATTTTATTAAACCCGAATTTATGTAATTACATACAGTTTACCTTAATTAGTCGACTGTATTATACCGATAATGGAATGAAAACTATATAAGACGATGTGTATGCAGTACATTAAAACAACAGAACGTTAGAGAAGGATGGTTATGTGAAAAACCAGTGTATATATTTAGTTAAGAATTATATTGTAACCGAGAAGTTAGAATCTTGCACTAGCAACACTAGATAATGGATATTATTATAAACATATTACATGTAAATAATTTTTGTGGAAATGATTTAATTAGTTAAATAATTTAGTAGGATTTATTTATCAATTGTTTTTGAACAGTGTGTGTTTATGAGCGGATGATTTTGGTGTGAATGATTATTCATATTTAAGAGCAAATGTGGAACCGGATTGGTCTAGAACAATTACGGTGTGCGAATGAAAGTGTGTATAAAATTTTTTAGTACGATTGTTTAAGAAATAAAGTAGTTATGTGAACTTATGTAAGATCTAAATGTTAATTTTTACGCGTTTTATAAATGCACACACAAGCAGTCTCTGTAGACTAGCGAGAATGATTCACCGCTAGCATTGGAGAGTGATGACATAATATAAACAGGTGTAGACTCACAGCCTTGTATTTATTGTATAAACCAGTTTAGAGTTCGACGTAGTGCCGATATTTCATTGATGAAACGAAGTTTCTGCACGTGCGTTCTACAACGCAGGTTTGTGAATGAAATCAGGTGTCTGGAATGCCATTAAGAGGCTTCATTAAACGTTTTTATTTTTACGCATTGTAGGCCTAAAACAAGCCAAGATTTTATACTCATAATTTTTAATACAGCATTGTAGCAAGATTTAGAGTTGAAAGGAGGTGTGAATGTTTGCGTGTTTTTAATTTTAATGTCTATTGTTAAATTAGTTTATTGTTATTTGTTTATAGTAGATTAGTTTACCTTTTGTTAATAAATTTGTTCAAATTGTTTTCCATTGTTGTTGGAGTGTGATTCATTTTAAATATAAGGAGCAGAGTATTGTGGATGTAGTGTAGGCGAAGCTGATGTCCCAGTCCCCGAGGTAAGTAAAGGTGAGTGCCCTGTGTAGTTGGTTGTTGATCCACAATATTCTTGTAACTGCTGTCTGTAAATCCCTAAAGACCATGTTGGAAGCGATTTCTAATGTAGTATTTGCCGGTGAAGTTAGAAATAGGCAATCTCCAGTGGGGGCAATGGATATTCCAACAGGATCCCTTCCGGATTATCGGGTACAGTACATGGCACAAACACATGTTTAATTTGCAGAGCCATTATTACAAGTACACTAATCTAATATTTAGGGAATTTCAGCAAAACACTGACAATTAGATTAAAGAATTCAATTATGGAAAATGCCAACATAAGAAAACCAAAAAAGAAAAAGAAATCTGGTGATGGAGCATAACAACAGGAGAAACTTCAAGTAACTTTTTGTATAACAATTGGGAGTTTTTATGAAAAATGGGCTTTGTAATTTACAGACAATTTCTCCTCTTAATGCATGCTTAGATCGTTCCTTCAACAGCAATAACATAGATTGTGTACGCTGTGTGTTGTAACTAACACAATTCACAGTGAAAGCAGGCGGGAGGGGGACAGATAGTCGCACTAATTGCCTTCTTACACACGAGCAAATACATTGCACAGCGCAGTAGACCACATTAGGAGAAAATGTTGTCAGTCAAAAGATAATGAATGGAAAGGTTGTGGTTTACAAGTTCTTGCATCCCCCCTGGACATTATATGTGTAGGTTGGTGCAGGATGCACCATTCCACATCACACAGATGCTCCATGGGGATTAAGATTGGGAGAGTAAGGAAGCCAATCCATATGATGCAGATTGCTACTGTTCATTACTGGGATATTTAGCTAAGGTAGAGAGGTATCATCTCCAGTGGGTAGAGAAGGCCAGTCAACAACATGATTACACTCAGTTTATGAGTTGGAGTGTGACTAGCTTGGATGGTACCACATAACTTTTATACAGCATGGTAACCTCGTAACCAGCTGTATACCTTTCTGAACGACTAAAATGCCCAGCAACGAATAGCTGTACATTCCTCATGCCATTCAAAGTTCTACGTGCATTGATGTCCTGAAACATGTTGCAATAGTACGGATAGAAGTGGCATCTTGTGGTGAAGGTTCTCTAAACATGACATGGTGCACAATGGGAGCTGAACTGAGAGTTGTTCAAAGCAGTTCAGAGGGTTGGTAAAAATTCAGAGTACTGCGTATAACATTAGTTGCAGCTCCACTATGCTCTTCATATCAAATTTCCCTCATCAATTGATAAAGAAAATTCATTAGCTCGAAACAAGTTTAACAGATAGTCCAAAGGACTAAAGAAAAGTAATTATTCTTTATCAAAACAAAAAGTTGAAGTGCTAGGAAAAGAAGAAAAATCCTAAGACACAAAATACATACATGATAGTGCGGAAGTCATCGTCCACAAGAATCATGTCAGCAGCTTCCTTGCACACATCAGTGCCATTCTTGCCCATGGCAATACCGATGTCTGCCTTCTTCAAAGCTACACCATCATTCACACCATCCCCTGTCATTCCCACAATAATACCATTCTTTTGGAATGCCTAAAACAAGAGAGAATTATAAGGAATCAGTCAAACCGAGAGAGTAAGTTATAAACTGGCCTTTCTATGAACAATACAAAAATATTTCCTGTCAACAATTTGTAGATGACAGATGGTCCTTTCTTATTTTACTAATGAAGGGTTAGATGAACAAGCCCACTAACTCCAAAGTTCTCATCACACATCCTGAAAAAACATAAGGGAAAAAACATTAAAGCAGGAAATCGCTGAACGTAACAGTTACCTTGACAATGTAGAGCTTGTGCCGAGGAGTGACTCTGTAGAACACACTAACATTGCTGACAACTTGCTCTAGCTGGTGTTTTGTCATGTTATCAATTTCATCTCCTGACAACACCTGGGTGTGAATTGTGTCCAGGCCAATCATAGACGCTGCAATAAAACAAGGATATGAAGCACTCCACACTGTAGGACTAGGGATACCCTTCATTCAACAGAATAAAATAAGGCCATACCAATTGCAGTTGCTGTTTCTTGTGCATCTCCAGTGACAAGAGTCACTTTCACACCAGACTGAAGCAGCAATTGGACACATTCTCGAACATAAGGCCGTGGAGGATCACAGATCCCAACTAGACCCATGTAGATCAGATCCTGGAGGGAAGATCCTCTGGCCATTCCCACAACTGCAACAAATAGCAACTCTCTTCAAAGGCAGAAGACACAACAGAAGAACACTAAGTCCCATGTTTACTTGCCTGTATCATATTTTAGAATCTACTAATTCAGGAAACACTTTAGGGTGCATATGCCTTCAATAATCACTGAAACTACTACGACGTCACAGGAGATTAGAACAGTTTGAATTTTTCTTAATTTCTGAATTTAATTTAAAACGTATCGAAGACAATTCTAAGATAAGATATCTGTCAGCATCCATTCTTTACATGTGGCCATACTATCTCAATCTTTGGAATTATATTTTATGTTGCAACATGTCAATTTTTTGTCACCATTTTTAGTTCTATCCCAGATGTTATCACATCTTGTCTTGCCAACCATGCTCCTAACATAATGTTATAGGTTTTACGTCCCTTTTAACTACTGTGGCTTTTAGTGATGCTGGGGTGCCAGAATTTTACCCTGAAAGGGATCTTTAACGTGCTAGTAAATCTGCTGACACGGCCCCCTCGCATTTCCACACCCTCAAATGCTAGCTGACCGAGCCAGAATTCGATCCTGCAACCTTGGGCACGGCAGACGAGAACATGACCGCTGAGCCACGCAGCCAGCTACGCTCCTCATCTCAGCCAACTGGATCCTACTCTCATGGTCCATGTTTTAAAGATGGGTATGTACTGTAGTATGTTTGATATATGTTGTGTTTTTATTCTTAAATCTCTTTCAAGACAGAAGTTTAAGGTCAAAGAGTTTACGTCAATCATATAAGTTATAAACTGGCCTTTCTATGAACAATACAAAAATATTTCCTGTCAACAATTTGTAGATGACAGATGGTCCTTTCTTATTTTACTAATGAAGGGTTAGATGAACAAGCCCACTAACTCCAAAGTTCTCATCACACATCCTGAAAAAACATAAGGGAAAAAACATTAAAGCAGGAAATCGCTGAACGTAACAGTTACCTTGACAATGTAGAGCTTGTGCCGAGGAGTGACTCTGTAGAACACACTAACATTGCTGACAACTTGCTCTAGCTGGTGTTTTGTCATGTTATCAATTTCATCTCCTGACAACACCTGGGTGTGAATTGTGTCCAGGCCAATCATAGACGCTGCAATAAAACAAGGATATGAAGCACTCCACACTGTAGGACTAGGGATACCCTTCATTCAACAGAATAAAATAAGGCCATACCAATTGCAGTTGCTGTTTCTTGTGCATCTCCAGTGACAAGAGTCACTTTCACACCAGACTGAAGCAGCAATTGGACACATTCTCGAACATAAGGCCGTGGTCATCTACAAATTGTTGACAGGAAATATTTTTGTATTGTTCATAGAAAGGCCAGTTTATAACTTATATGATTGACGTAAACTCTTTGACCTTAAACTTCTGTCTTGAAAGAGATTTAAGAATAAAAACACAACATATATCAAACATACTACAGTACATACCCATCTTTAAAACATGGACCATGAGAGTAGGATCCAGTTGGCTGAGATGAGGAGCGTAGCTGGCTGCGTGGCTCAGCGGTCATGTTCTCGTCTGCCGTGCCCAAGGTTGCAGGATCGAATTCTGGCTCGGTCAGCTAGCATTTGAGGGTGTGGAAATGCGAGGGGGCCGTGTCAGCAGATTTACTAGCACGTTAAAGATCCCTTTCAGGGTAAAATTCTGGCACCCCAGCATCACTAAAAGCCACAGTAGTTAAAAGGGACGTAAAACCTATAACATTATGTTAGGAGCATGGTTGGCAAGACAAGATGTGATAACATCTGGGATAGAACTAAAAATGGTGACAAAAAATTGACATGTTGCAACATAAAATATAATTCCAAAGATTGAGATAGTATGGCCACATGTAAAGAATGGATGCTGACAGATATCTTATCTTAGAATTGTCTTCGATACGTTTTAAATTAAATTCAGAAATTAAGAAAAATTCAAACTGTTCTAATCTCCTGTGACGTCGTAGTAGTTTCAGTGATTATTGAAGGCATATGCACCCTAAAGTGTTTCCTGAATTAGTAGATACTGCTCCAGACGGCAAATAATTTCTGATTCAACAACTCTTGTATGGTTTGTGATGTCTTATTTATTATCTTCCTTCTGAAAGTTGTGAACAAAATAGATACTCGTAATGAACATTGTAATGTATAGGCACAAGTTTTCCTTCCTTATGAGAGATATTCCAAATTTTATCTACAACATTCAATGCAATATTACATTCCAGATAGTAGGATATTTAAAGGTGTGAAGTTTCTATAAAAATGTAAATATTGGCAAACATATAATGAAACCTTTATGCATAGGTAATAAGCATACAGTTTCAAGGTCATCCTTCTCAAAAATGCACTCAATGGCCAGGGACCACACAGTATTTTCGGCAAGAGACCGAGAGGAAGAAGGGGGTGGAAGAAAGTGTGAAGCAGAGAGGAGAAGACTGGACAAGGGTGGAGGCCGAGAGATGGTGGGAAGACAGAAGACGTTGGAGAGGCTTGTGTTCCAAACAGACCCGGCCAGTGGCTGGAAACTGTGCAAGATGATGATGATTCATGGGGGGGATTAACTTTATTTTTGGTCATTCTATTGCTTCTCATGAATAAATTCTTTTATTTTTAAAGTTTATAGTATAAGACCCCGTGATCCTTCATGAAATCCCAGGGTGTTTATGTGTAATTGAGCGCCACCCGGACCGATCACCACCCGAGAGAAGAGAGTCCATCCTGGGAGTCCTAAATAAGGGTACAATAGAGAGCTTTGAAGCCTGAGAGGCAACAGTGAATGCAACCCTGTTACAACCCAAAAGAAAGAAAAATTGCTAAATAACCATGCTTGAAGCCTGTTACAACCCAAAAGAAAGAAAAATTGCTAAATAACCATGCTTGAAGTGATGAGGGGACAAAGTGTGAAGTTTCACCCTTAATAATTTAAGGGGACCAGATTGCACAATATACAAACCTCTTAATCCTTTCCTGCCTATCTCGTATGCTTCTGCCAGGTAATCTTGTTCTTTTTTGCTATTCATAGGATGCACAGCACCATTAGAAGAGTACTTTGTACACTGTTGTAATACTTTCTCCAATGCACCTTTAACAAAATAAATTTCTTCTTTGTTCTGCAAGTAAAGTGTTTGTTGAATTAATTACAATAATTGTTATGAGCTTGTGATTCAGATTCTCAATGTAACTACAGTAACTTACATCTCCATACTTTGGACCACATTTCACAGCCATCATCTTCTGCTCTGAACTAAAGGGATATTCTTGTAGGCGGACATACTTTTCTGCCACTCCATACATACCATGCTAAAAAACAAAAATCTTTGACACCACTGTGCACATTACTAATCTTTGTTACAAACCTCAGAATTATAATAATGTTATTGTGTTTACGTCCCTTTTAACTACTGTGGCTTTAGAGGCGCTGGGGTGGCGGTATTTTGCCCTGAAGGGGATCCTTAACGTGCCAGTAAATCAACCGACATGGCTTCCTCGCATTAGTGGAGCCTCAAATGCCAACTGACTGAGCCAGAATATGATCCTGCTACCCTGGCAACGGCAGGCGAGAATGTTACCACTGCGCCATGCAGCCAGTCAATCAGAACTAACAGATTATAAACATCAAGTACAATTACTGATTATGATTTCCACTATTCAATACAACTTAGTTTTAGTTTAGAGTAAGAAACTAAAACTAAGTTGTATTGAATAGTGGAAATCATAATCAGTAAGTTAATTGTAGATTTCAATACGGGCCAAAATGGTAATTATGACGAAAGTCATACATAACATCAAGTACAATATAATTGAAATTTGGGACTATTTATTTCATCCTAACTTTTACCATGATCATTATTAATATTATTACAAGCATAAAGGCTCAAAATGATGAAGCCCGACAGCTCCAGACTGTGGGAGAGTGGGTTTGAACCCCACCAATGACCATCCTTTAACTGGTTGAGTGTGGTTCCCCATTTTCAATGCCAAGCAAATACCACATTTTAATAAGACTTGGCCACTTCCCGCCAACTACTTGCCCAGTTTCCTTCATTTCCTTTCTCAGCAACTCCTCTCGTGAGGTTTGCATCCAGCAGCCATAAAATCTATTTACCAAAGACATTTCTCAACCCCATACAAATGGAAATAAGAAAGGAGTTAGTTATTGAGGTTTTAAGGGAAGGTACTACGAGGTCATGTGCCCCTAATAAGAAAGGAAAACATATTACAATAGTCATCATCTAGGACAGGGCTGCCACCAATGGCCATTATATAAAACGTTTTAGCTCACTGTTCCTTACGGGGCTACAGGACCCCGTCCTTATGGGGCTACACGACCCCGTTGTCGCAGTCCCTAAACTAAGGAACCAACACTGTTCCTTAAACAAAACTGTTCATTTTATTTGAAATTTTGGGAAAATGACCAACTTGCACATGGCAACTCTATGCATGTAGTTTTCTTATCAAAATAAAATGGGGTTGATTCAAAACTGAATAATTTAAAATATTGCAATATTTCAAAAGTCATTTTGAACTCTAGTTCCAAGAGATGTACATTGATATTGCTACTTTTCTGTCTGTCAACACAATACAATCCCAATTACTGGGAAATGTGATGAAATAATCTGGAAAGAATTACATATTAAATATTATATTCGTTATGGACAACATAAAAGAGAAAAACTATGGGATGACATGTTTTGCTCTTCAAGCGAATATCATACAAGACAAAACAGTTCTACAAAACACTACCAAACCTACATCACACCCACAAACAGCTTCTGCCCTCTCAAAAACAAAAAAGGCATGCCAAAATCTTGGAAAGTGTGGCAAATGATAAATACTAAACCTATTAGGACCCCCTTTCTTCCCTAAATATTTAGTTCCGAAATTAGGGGGAGGTACTATAGACGCGAAATTCACAAAAATCCATTATATTGGGAAAGGGAGAGAGTAAAAATAACCTATTTTATTTTGATGCTACATAGTATGATATATTTAATCAAAATAAACGAAGTTTATCAGCAATGATACACCACAACATCTGTGCAGCGAGTTCCGCAAAGATAGAAGATACTACCATAGTGGTGGATGGGTGTGGCTAGTAGAACATGCAGGCTGAATACAAAATCGCTACCTATAACACGTTCATTGTTTCGAAATACACCACAGAGTGCCGTCCGGCGTGCGTATGCTGGCCAGCCACTAGCGTCTAGTCCTTAATTGAATACGGCAGCACCGCATGTGTGGCCGGCCGGCCACCTGACAAGTACATTCCATGATTATTGCCAACCACCTCTAAAATGATTATCACACTTTCCCTGCTATTGTTTTGCTGACCAACCGCCGGCAGTACCCCATCCGCACACAGCTGCTCATGCCGCGCTCGTTGCTTGACAATGATGGACAGGACTATCAATAATTAAGGAGGAGTACTATAAGCGATTTCCAAGAATTTTGTATCTTGGCTCTCGAAAATTAAGGAGGGTACTATAGGCGAGGCAGCACAATATGTGGGAGGACCGGACAGTAGGCGAGGCAGCACAATATGTGGGAGGACCGGACAGACTGGAAGAGGCTCATTTATATCCATACCCAGCTTGATGGGTTGGAGAATGGATGACTATGATGACTATAGGCGAGGGGGTCCTATAGCCAAGTAAATACGGTATTTATTTTAGGGCCGGTTTCACCACGGGGCCGCTGAAGCCCTCCTTTACGAAGGGTGGCTTACGGTTAAGCGATCCTTAAAGGCAACCACTTAAGGCTGGGTGTTGCACCAGCCCGTCTCGTACTTCGCTTAGCTAAGCCATGGCTGAGCGAACATGGCAGCGAGAGTCGAAGATCTTCGCTTGGTGAGTAATGCTCCCTTAGCAAAGAATACCGTGGCCTTACCGTTATGCCAACAAAATCCCAGCCGTACAGAATTACTTGCATAACGATCATGTGCACTATAAGGAAAGAATGACAACTTAAGTATCTAGGGAGCTATTTGAAGGCTATTATTGTATTCGCATCATACATATAATATGAAATAATTTCCGCAGTATTGATCTTCCGAGATTGATTTTGTTTGTCATGTTGGTCACTGTTATTTGTTTCTAGCCGTTGCAATAATTTTCCACAACTACAGCTGTTCTACTTTTGGGTTGGCGACCATAAAATACATTACTAGTTGTAGAAAGAATTGCCTACTGTGTTTGCAAGACGTAGCAGTATCAGCTGTAGTAGACGCTGGGAAAACCGTAGTTGAAATATAATGTAGTGTATTTTTCCTCATCATTAGGGCACTTCATGAGCATGTTATTGACTACACCCCACCTTGAGATGGTCGCATCTTGCGAAGGTTAGGTTTTCTTACTTGGATTTCATTTCATTATAGCTCGTTTTATAAATACGCATACATTATAGCATTAAGCACATATAGTGCATATTTTCTAATGACATATATATATATATATACAGTATGTATACGAATAACACAGGATGTTTTATTGCAAGCATCCACAATAGGCTAGTTAGTCATTGGCTAAGGATTTCTACATTCATCCCTGGGCCAATATTTAGGTTAACAACCAAAAATGTACATTGCTGTACTAACAATATGAAGAGTATTTCATTATACGTTGTCAGGAGCTATGATGTCTGTAGTACAAGCTACCGTGATCTAGGGAGTGCAAAAGGAAATCCCTGTGGCAGAGCGTTGAAAGAATGTGATGTTATACATAGGCTTATATATTTAATTTTCATCCCAAAATGCACACTATGTATGCTTTATATTATGACCGCTGAGTAATTATAAAACAATACAATAAAAGTCAAGCAAAAATATTACTCCCAGCTGGGAATCGAACCCCGGCACTCCAGGTAGGAGTCAGTAACGTTATCCACTCAACCGAAGATGACTTCATATTCAGGCTTTATCAACAGGTATAGATACAAGTGCTTAGCAAATGATCACACTGAAGAATATCTCTCTTCAGTGTATTGTGCCGTCATTATACACAATTTAATGATATTTTTTTATTATTTCGTTCACAACATTATATAACAACACCCTCAACCTACTGAGATATGAGTGACAATGGGGCCAACCGCCATTTTGGAGTATGAGTGAACGGCTTAAACCATCCTTATGCCTTAAGCCACCGAGCACGACCGCTCATCTAAACGCACTTTAAGCCATTGCTTATG
This sequence comes from Meconema thalassinum, assembly GCA_946902985.2. Classification (NCBI taxonomy): domain Eukaryota; kingdom Metazoa; phylum Arthropoda; class Insecta; order Orthoptera; family Tettigoniidae; genus Meconema; species Meconema thalassinum. Next base: position 350,926,206 of record OX336390.1, read on the forward strand.
GTCTGGTGCAACGGGTCACATCCTTGAGGATAGTTTAAACCACCCTTAGTTTGTTAAGCGGAACTGGTGAAACCGGCCCTTAATACTGTATGAACAATGTTGCAAGATTAGAAATGATGATCCTATCAACAAACAGTCTCTCTCCACTAACTAGTTAATATAATTTTTATTGATGCAGCCAATGGCCATGTACTTTTCTTTTCAGGACGGGTCAGGGAAGGGATATTGGAAGGAATTCGGCCATGGACCTATTGAAAGGAACCGTCCCGGCATTTGCCTGGTGGTGAAAATGGGAAACCACGAAAACCATTTTCAGGACGGCCGAGGTGGGATTCGAACCCACGCTCTCCCGATACCAGCGAGGCACGAGGTAACGCGTTAGCGCTCTCGGCCACCGCGGCCGGTAGTTAATGAAGGTATAGACACTATTGCTTGGATACACTGAACTAATAAGCCCTAAACTACAATTGTAAACTAATAGCAGAAATGACCTACGAGTACTCTGCTGAGATGATGGTAAAAAGCTAGAACTGCAACATACAAACCAATGTTTTTTTTACTAATAATGTGTTGGAAAGATCTGATATGGAGAGTTTGGTTCTTAAGTTTAGGGGCTGCAACAACGCGGTCATGTAGCCCCGTGTACTTTGGGTATGTGTAGAATATGTCTGATAACTGGTGTTATTTGTGATGACTGTATTAGTGTGTGTTATCTGCTTTTTAATTTAAGTACTGCAACTTAGTATTTTTCAAATAGTTCCTACTTTTGCCGCCAAGCGCCACCATCAACGACTACTAGGCCAAGTTCAGAACTTAGCTACTAGACGCCACCGCAGTCGGCTCTTGGCAACGAACGTAGAAACCTAAGAGCGTTGTTTACATTCTTAACCTATCCAATTTAGCTTCACACAGGTGCAATTAGTGGAAGGTTCTTTAACATGCCATAAATCTATGACACGGGACCGCCGGCTTTACTTCCCCTCCGAAGGAAGGCATACCGAGGGATTTTTAACACTCTTAAAAAATCAGACGGCTTCAGCCGGGTTTGAACCCGCTATCTTGAGCATAGAAGCTCAGCATGCTACCGACTACGCCACCGAAGCCGCTTCTGATATGGAGACTTATCTGAATTGTGGAATGTAAACAAGCTGCTCTGATAACCACTTTTCTGATGAAAAAAACAAAAACAAAATCTGTATGTGGAACCAATCGCAAAATAACCAATCTCAAGATAAAATTATGTAATTTGAGGAGCTTTTATACAAGCAGATTGATATCACAACTTTTCAGATTATTTCAATTAATTCAATTAAGGTGGGAAACTGAAAGACACTCTAGGACTCTGATACTGTCAGGATCAGAAGAGAACAAGATTGACAGGAAAGATTACTGCGAGGAGCCCGGCACAAGTAAGTAGAAATGCCAGACTTAACAAGACCAACCCACATCCCACTAGTTGTTAGCCCCTGGGTAATACACTAAAAGATGTAACTATAGTATCAGTAACTTACCTTCATACCAGCTGCCAGCAACGCTCCTTCAGTGGGTTGACCAAGGAGTGTGTCTCCATTTATTACAGCATTGTTACACACACAACCAACCTGTCAGGTAACAAAACAAAAACAAATAACTCAAAGCAATTGACAGCTTGTAAAATATTATTCATGCTGAGAAGAAGAACCGCATGCAACAGACCGATAGAGGACACACTCTCCAAAAGCTGGAGCTAAGCCATCTAGGAGCTTGAGGTGTACCGTAATGTCAATAATGCCACAACCTCATGTATTAAGAGGCACTAGTAACTACAAACAAAACAGCTAGTACTGATCAACAAAAGTGTGTGTACATGTAAATATTCACTCAGAAGAAAATGGACTGTGACTGCGAGAAGAATATTATCCACTTTCCTGTCCAGCTTTCCTTTCATAATGCCCAATTACATTTGCTTACACCAAGAAAACTGATGGTAATAAAAAATAAGAACATGCGAGGATCATGAACATGGAGGACTTGAGAAACATAAATCAAGCTGGCTGCGACATCTAGGAAGGAGCAGTGAAAGCTGTTAGTTTACACCGAGAACCACTAAATAGCCACGCACCAATTGTCGCAATGATATTTCAAGCGAGCGTGCATTATCAGTCTCGATACTATTTGCTACAGGTACGCAGGAGAGGACACCTATGAAATAATATGGGCTCTAATAATTTTCAGGGATCATCTAGAGGAAGAAAACTTTAGACCTTACACATTTAACATGCGTTACTCACTTCCAGTAAGTTATATATCGAGTCCCTGGCTTTGTCAATATTGTCACACTTGTGGATGTGGACCTCTCCTTGGTCGTTATAGCCAGCACCAGATACCTGCAATTAGGATATGACAATGTAAAGTTAGGTAAATAACTGTAAGACTGTTCTTAAATCTGACTTCATTTCTTCGAAGTCACGTATGAGGTTCATTTAACACTACAAACAATCCAAATGCTAAAAATAATCAATTATTGGGCAGAATAAGGACAGATTCATATAAAAAGGACCAACACAATGGAAGGGGCAGGTGCGGATGCAGGAGCAAAAAGAAGGACGAGCACACAAGAAGGCCAAGAACAATTTCCACCGTTGGACACAGTCTTCTTCAAAGGGACATTCACACTATCGACCCAATCAATACCTGTTCAATGTTATAATACCCAACAAGGTTGTTTCGACGTCAGGAGGAGGACATTCTTCTAAACTATCTTCTTTCTTCAAGTGGATGGTATGGGAAGGAGTGAAAATCAACAGGAAAGGAAGACAGAATGAGCCAAGTAGCAACACACGGAACAAGCACGGAAGGAGAAGTTTACTTTAGGTTATACAAATAGATACAAGAAAATATGATGTGATAAGACATACGTTTCCACCACCCTGTTAGTCGTGGTATTCCTTCCTTCTATGATATTATAGGGTTGCACCATTGAAGTTTAAAGGTTAGAAATTCAACTTGAAAGCGAACATCACTATGTAAATTTGCACTTCCATATTTTCTCGAACCAAATGCGCAACCTAACTTTAAAAACCATCAAACAAAGAACAGACTTGTTAGCGAATGTAATGCACTTCAGCAAAAAGTACATCCCGTACGTCAATGAGGTCATGTTACGATGTCATTTGCATTATAATGAAATGTGATTCATTAATCAACTCATTATTACTGTAATAGATACCATGCGTATACTTTGATTGGTATTTCATTTGAAAGGCAACACTAGATTACAAGAAATGAAAATCCTCAGCCTGCTTCCAGTCTCCGACCAGGTCAGGAATGGAATGAATGCAGCCCCCATCTAGCGGCGAGGATATGGACTGTGCCGGCTGCCGAGGCCTGACGCACTCCTCTGGGGCAATGATTAAATGAATGACAGATGAAATGAAATGAGGATTATAGTGGAACAGTGTGTGGAATGGAATACTACACTTTACCTTATGTTTGTGGATTACTGCAAAGATTTTGATTCCCTGAGGAGAGAATTCATGTGGAAGGCGTTTGCCAGATATGGAATTATCAATAAATGATAAAAATGGTCCGGCTAGCTCAAACAATGCCAGCGTTTCGCCCCAGTGTGCCGTTGGGCTCGTCAGTTGGTACAGACACACCTACCAATACGCGTGGCTAGCACATACTGAGAAGGCCATGCAAGACACAAAATACAAGCAGTAATGACGTCACGAGCATGCCAATGTGCTACGGGAGTAAAACTCCCTTTCATAGAAACCTTATTCAGATATGGAATACCTGAGAAGATCATCAGCCTTGTAAAGAGCTTTTATAGCAATTATCGATGCCAGGTGGTCCATGAAGGGAAGCTTACTGAACCAATATATGTCAATTCAGGAGTTAAACAGGGATGTATCCTATCTCCTACCATCTTCCTTATTGTTATGGACCTGGTTCTGAGAAAGGTAATGTTTGGAACAAAAACTGGATTGCAATGGAAGTTGATGCAACAGCTATTGCTGACGATGCTTGTGCAATCTCGCAGAACTTTATGGATATGGAAATGAAGTTAAGGCGCATCACAGAAGAGGCAGCAAGAGCAGGAATGAAGATAAATTGCCAACAAGACCAAAGAAATGCGAGTTAACAGTTTAATAAATACAAACCGCAAGTGCAAAATAAATGGAGAAGAAATTGAAACTGTGAGAGAGTTTCCATATCTTGGTAGCATCAATGCAGAGGACGGTGGTGCTAGCGCACCAAAAATGCAAACAGTGCATTTGTTCAATTATATCCGGTTTGGAAAGCTCGCGACTCTCGACCAGGACGAAACTACGAATCTTTCGTAGTAATGGCAAAGCAGTTCTCCTGTATGGAAGTGAAACTTGGAAAGTTACAACCCAGATCACCAGGAGTCTCCAAGTCTTCACTAACCGTGTTGCCTCGGAAGGATTCTACGCATCTATTGGTCAGAAACCATTTCAAATGAGGAACTTCTGAAGAAAACAAACGAAAGGCCAATACATCTAGAAATAAAACATAGAAACTGGAGTTGGATAGGCCACTGTCTGAGAAAGCAGGATGCCATTGGTTGGAACCCCCAGGGCACCCGAGGAAGGGGTAGGCCAAGAAATACCTGGAGAAGAAGTGTTGAGGAGGAGAGGAAGGAGACTGGCAAATCCTGGACAGACCTGCAGAGACTGGCTGGGAGAAGAAATCACTGGAGGAATATTGTTGCAGCCCTTTGCTTCGAGAGGGGACATAGGAATTAAGTCAAGTTAAGTCAGATGAAAGGAAATGATAGTGGAGAGTGTTGCTGGAATGAAATGTTGACAGGGAAAACTGGAGTACCTGGAGAAAAACCTGTCTGCCTCCGTTTTGTCCAGCACAGATCTCACATGGAGTGACCGGGATTTGAACCACGGACCCAGCGGTGAGAGGCCGGCGTGCTGCCGCCTAAGCTACGGAGGCTTACTAGATTACAAGACCAAGACCTAATTTTCAGCACTGTTTTAGCCAGAAAACTCTTAGTCAATCGTGCCAATTTATTCCACAGTCTTAATGAGGTCTTAATGAGGGAGAAGGTGCCCGTTAACCTGACAGCCAACGATCACATTTATGCATAAACCTCTAGAACACTCAGGGCGAACTAGCCGGTAAAGATATATAACTGCTCTGGGCAGAAAAGATTTTCATTCATTCATTCATTTGCAATTGGGGGTGTGTCCCCAGGTGGCAAATTAGATATATCAAATAAATAATTATACATAACAATTCAATAACAATTAAACTGGAGTATTTACACAAATAGTCAGTCTTTTCTTAAATACACCTATATGTTTGGGAAAAGGCTCTAAGACTGCGGCAGGTAGAGAGTTCCAGTTATCAATGGCATGGTTTACGAAAGAATATTTACCATAATTTGTTCGCTGTGGCCGGGCCTTAACTTTGAAAGGATGATCACTCCTACTCATGTAAGTGGGCTTTGCCATACGTTTGCTAAGCTCACCCCATGCTGGTTGATTTGTATACGTGTTGTACATAGCGCAGAGTCTAGATTTCATCTTCCTAGACTCAAGTGATTCCCACCCAAGTTTCTTTAACATACGGCTCACACTGCTTCTGGGATTAAAGTCACTGAGCACAAATCTAGTGGCCTTTCTTTGTACATTTCCATCTCATTCATGAGCCCTACTTGAAATGGATCCCAAACCACCGAGGCATATTGCAGAATAGGTCTTACAAGTGACAAATATCCTAATTCTTTAGCAGAGGTACTACTTCCTTTTAATACCCTCATTACAAAGTGCAGGGATTTGTAAGCTTTAGAAACTACACATCCTACATGACTAATCCATTTCATATCATTCCTTACGTGAACGCCCAAATATTTGCGAGAATCTTCTTCTACAAGTATTTCCGAGCTAATGTTATATTGAAAATCTTGCCTTCGCACTTTCCCTATTTTTATGAGACTACATTTTCTTGTGTTTATTTTCAATCGCCCACTTACAGACCTGATTCAGGTCATCTTGAAGTACTGCATTGTCTTGCGAGTCCTGTATCTTTCAATATATTACACAATCATCCGCAAACAATCTACAGTGACTGCGAATCCCATTTGGTAAGTCATTTATAAACGCCAAAAATAACAAAGTTCCGATTACGCTGCCCTGAGGGATACCCGACGTTACGGGAAATTCATCCGAGAATCGGCCTTTGACTTTCTGGGAACGACCCGTCAAAACTCTTGGATCCATAAAATTACTCTTCTATCAATCTTCGTCGAAGCTAATTTATGGAGTAGCATGTCATGCGGTACAACGTCAAATGCCTTGTCCAATGATTCGCTAATATCTTGAAAAAGTGATAGCATCCGACTCTCGCATGAGTAACCTTTCCTTGCCTATCATTAAACCATGATAATCCTTCCCACTGTTCCCTCAAGTAGTCCCACATGAGATGCTCATCTGTTTACAAACGATGGACGTAAGGCAAACCGGCCTGTAGTTGCCAAATTAAAGTCTGCTCCCTCCCTCAAATATTGGGACTACCGTAGCTCTTTTCCAGTTATCTGGGATTTGCACATTGTTTATGGACACATTAAACATCACCTCCAAGTATCGTGCCACAGCCCTATAGTTTAAGTACTTCACTACCAATATTTTCAGGACCCTTCGATATATTGTAACGTAATTTTTGTATTAGCTTTACAATTGCTGACTGGTTTATTTGGAAAAGGGGAGCCCCTGATTCACCGTTAGGGTCCAACACACAGCTATTGGATTTATTGAACACACTACCGTAAAAGACATTTAATTATTAGCAATGGCCTGTTTCTCAGTAATTAATTTACCGTCACAGACATTATCATCGACAAATTACCTGAATTTCCCTTTCTTCTCCTAACATAACTAATTTTTTTTCCACCCATTGCCTCCCGAACCAAGTAAACCTTGCATATAATTGTCATGAGCAGCCCTCTTTTTTAAGACGAGCTCTCTTGATAACTTAAATTTCAACATATACTTTGTCACTATCATGTCTTTTATTGTATAATTTCCCAATTTTCCGTTTTAGACTCCTGATTTCTCGTGTGTAATACTCAGGATCTGGGTTTTGTTTCAGTAATTTAAATGGGACAAATTTATCAATAGCTCTATTTAAAATTTTCAAAAAGTTAGTCCACAGGATATTAATGTGATTTCCTCCCGATGCCCATCCTACAAATAGCTCATTCAAATACCCCTGGAATTTGCCCTGACCCGTCCTGCGATACTGAAATATGATCTTTTTTGCTATATCAGAGTCTTCATTTTGTAATGTCACTGTATCTAATATTTAATTCAACCCCAGAATGATCACTAATTCCTGGTACTGCTCTCCAATTCCATGCGTGAACAGGAATAAATAAATTATGCACAACCATCACAAGATTTCCTAAAACACCTACTTTTATTTTCAAAAGCACAAATCAAAAGGGATATCGAAACTTAATTAAATATGGCCTCCTTGAAAATAAAACATCCTAGGCTTCCCTGAGGTCCTATTTGTGTAGAGTCATCATCAAGTTTCCACTCCAGTTTCCCGGGTGTGGTTTATGAGCGCTCTCCATTTTGGTCGATTCATGTACCACTGCTCCTTCAAGACTTCATCCCAGTTGATTCCCTTGGACGTGACATCTTCCTTAACTTGGTCCAGCCATCTCCTGCTAGGTCTTCCAACAGGTCTCTTTCCAGTAATCTCAGTATGTAACCATTGTTTTGCTATTCTTCCGACATACGTTTGACGTGACCAAACCATCGCATACGTGCCCCAGTTATGGTCTCCTTCAGGGACTGATTTATTCCAGCTTGTTCTCTTATCTTCTCATTTATTACTTTGTCTTTCCTAGTTTTTTGAAGCATGCTTCTTAGAAACTTCATTTCTGAAGCCTGAAGTCTGCCGTCATCTTTTTTGGTAGCTGTGCATGTTTCCAACCCATAAGTCAATATATGGACAAAGTATGTTCGAAACAGAGTTTGTTTTGATCTTAGTGGCACTTGCTTATTCCAGAGTAAATATCGAACTTGCTGATAGAATTGACTTGATTTCTGAATACGGTTATTTAATTCAAGCTGCATTCTGTTGTCACTTGATATTAAGCATCCAAGGTACTGATACTGGTTTACTGTTTCCAATTGTACACCCTCCAGCATTATATTATCTTTACTTCTCTGTCTGTTAACAGACATTGCAGCAGTTTTTGTAGCACTTACTTTCAGTCCATATTTGTTCAAATGATCAGTCCAGACGTTCAGCCTTTCCTGGACTTCCAGCTCACTATTTCCCCAGATAACTATATCATCTGCAAAAGCAAATGCTTGAGGATCCATATTGGTGTTCTGCTTCACTTCCTTTATGATTTCATCCATGATGGTGATGAATAGTAATGGTGAAAGGCCTAGTTGCACTCCTCTAGATGTCTGGAACCAATCTGAATATCCATTTCCTACTTGGACACAGCTGTAGCAGTCATCGTAAAGCATTTTTACTCTCTGAATGAGTTCCATAGTCACATTCTTCTTTTTAAGACACTCCCATATAGTTGTTCTAGGGACACTATCGAATGCTTTTTCTATGTCTAGAAACACTAATGTCAAATTACAATCTTTCTCCCAGGGCTTTTCCAATATTTTCAGTGCGAATATGAGGTCTATAGTTGATCTATCTTTCCTAAATCCATATTGTTCTTCTTGCAGTTGGGGTTCAATAATTTTCCTTAATCTTTTCTCAAGAATCTTATCAAATATTTTTAAACCATGAGACAGTAAAGTAATACCTCTATAGTTGCTGCACTTTTTTCGACTTCCTTTCTTAAACAGGGGAACTATAACTCCCTTCTTCTAGTCATCTGGTATCTGTGTAGAGTGAAAATGAAAATCCACAGCCTGCTTCCAGTCTCCGACCGGGTCAGGAATGGAATGAATGAAGCCCCCATCTAGCGGCGAGGATATGAACTGTGCTGGCTGCCGAGGCCTGACGCACTCCTCTGGGGCAATGATTAAATGGATGACAGATGAAATGAAATGATAGTGGAGAGTGTTGCTGGAATGAAATTTTGACAGGGAAAACCGGAGTACCCGGAGAAAAACCTGTCTGCCTCCGTTTTGTCCAGCACAGATCTCACATGGAGTGACCGGGATTTGAACCACGGACCCAGCGGTGAGAGGCCGGCGTGCTGCCGCCTAAGCCACGGAGGCTCTCTGTGTAGAGTAATAGGTAGAAATAAACAGAAGAAGTGTGTTCAAAATTTCATGATAATTTCTTATAAGCATTCAAAAATTCTCAAAATTTAGTACTATTCAATTAATCGTATCAAAACATAAGGCTCGAATCATTCTTCTTAGCTTTTAGAATCATTTCTAAAATACCACCTAATCATTTCTTGACTTCTACTATCACAATTCAAAACAACATTTATATCAACAATGTTGTCACTGCCTTTCATCTCAATTTTACTTTTATATTTTCTATTAGAAATATAGGTTACATTGGCTAAGTAAGCTTGTTATTATTAACTCAAATCCTTGTACAGAAGAACAAATTAACTTCCTAGGCTAATTTACTAAGTTTCCAATTTTTATCATCATCATCATCATCATCATCATTTCCCCTTATCCAGCTCCTGCCGGGTCGGGGTATTTATGGCACTTCTCCACTTTCCTTCCACCATTCTTCTTCCACGATCTTGTCCCAGTCCAGATTTCTTTTTCTTACGCTGTTCTTCACTGAATCGATACACCTTGTTCTAGGTCTTCCTCTTGCTCTCTTACCCTTGCACTTCGCCTCCAGCATCTGTCTTGGTATTCTATTTTCCTCCATCCTCTTTACATGTCCAAACCACCTTAGTTTATTGTTCTCAATTCTCTCATTTAGTTTTCCCATCCCAACTTCCTTCCTAACATCTTCATTCCTCACTCTGTCTTTCCTTGTCTTTCCTATCATACTTCTTAGGAATTTCATTTCACTGGCTTGGATTCTACTCTCTTGCCTGCTTGTCAGGGTCCAAGTCTCAGCTGCATAAGTTAATATGGGAACATAGTACACTTTATACATTACCTTCTTGCTTTTCCTTGGTAATTCCTTATCCCAAACAAATTTTCTTACATTTTGATAGAATGCACTGCTCTGCTGTACCCTCCTGCCAATCTCCATGTCCAACCTACCAGTTTGCATCAATTCACTTCCTAGGTATTTGAACGTGTCCACAATTTCCAAACTCTGACTTCCAATTTTCACAGTGCCCTTTCCTTGTCTTTCCCCTCTTGTCATCACCATGGTCTTGCTTTTCTCTATACTGATTTTTAGGCCGTACTTCTGAATATTTTCGTTCAGTGCATCTAGTTGTTTTTGCACTTCTTCGGTGTTCCTTCCCCAGACCACAATATCATCTGCAAATAACAGTAACTTCATTTCTTTATGTCCATATGCTTCCTTTGTTTCCTTTACAATTTCATCCATCACCATTATGAACAAGAGAGGTGACAGCACACTCCCCTGTCTTAGTCCAGTCTTGTTCCTAAACCCATCTGTCTTTCCAACTGGGGTCAGTACCCTGCTAACACAGTTGTTGTACATTGCTTGCACCATTTCCAACATTTCTCTTCCCAGTCTCTTTTTAACCATGGTTTCCCATACCTTCTCTCTGGGTACACTATCATATGCCTTTTCTAGATCTATGAAAGTCATGATCAAATCCTCTCCATATTCCCAGTTCTTTTCCATCACCTGCCTCAAGCTAAAGATTGGGTCCACTGTGAATTTTTATATGGCATCATAAAAATTCAATCAACACATTATTAGGCCATAAGTATTCTAAATCCTTTGGCTAATTTCAAAAATACAATCATCACTCATCTGTAATGCAACTGACCAATGGGCATTTGCTTTGGCTATGTGGCGGAGTTTATGACGTGGCATTAGTGTAACCTCATTCAATCGGTGAACACTTATCATAATTACCGTACTTCAATACTCTTTGAATTATACAATGTTTAACACTTATACTTTTTCTATAACACCAATGATTAGCATTCATATAACTCTCACAAACACGACTGAGCCATGCCTCAGGCATGCACACTTGAAACAGGCACCATGTCTCCACTAATATAAGCGTCGACACTTTTACAGTTATCTTTCCACAGTTTCGCATAGCTACTGTTCAAATAAATTTCTTCTATACTTCCAACAAAACTTTAAATGTCACCACACATTACTAATTAAAATCCATGCTGAGACTGTTGTGTGCACATGGCTTGCAAGCTTCCTAGCACATCTTTCCAAATTAGCCAGACTAATTGAAATTTTATATCAGACTAGCTGAAGTACCCGTGCTTCGCTACGGGTCGTAAATAAATCAAAATGTGAAGGTGACAGTTAAAACAGGGGATAGGCGAGGTGCTGCGCAGAGGGAGATTAAGGATGGAACATTTTGTCCAACTACACCGCTCTGCCTTGACCGTGTTTTATAGCACACATTTAGGTTTTACTCGCTAACGGTTGGAGATACATTTCGGATAGAAAATGCAATTTTTAACCTCGTACATGCCATCAAAAGTTTGCTATTTCTTAGAGTTCTCTTTTTATTTGAAATGGAAATATGAAAGTTTAAAACCAAAGGGTAGAGTGACGTCACTAAAATGGTCGCCATCTTTAAAAGTGCAAAGTATTGAAATCAAAAGTAACCTGTATGTTAACCAGGTAAATCTGCTACTTCCATGTAAAATTCATGTAAATCGGACCAGTGGTACTTGCGTGATTGAGTAATACACAGACACACACATACCATCTCATTTTTAGTCTCGCTTCGCTCGCGTCATAGTCGTGTCATATTGTTATTCAATGAAATTCAGGTTTAACCCCATTAACACCCCTTTAGAACCTGAATATCCAAAAATCCCTCCTTAGTAGATGTTTTCGACACACGACAAACATATCCTCAAAATATCACTCTTCTAACATTAATAGTTTTGGTTGGTCGATGAGAGCGAACATCCAAAAATCCTTCCTTAGTGGAAGTTTTTCTTCCAGAATTTCACCCCTCCCCATAGGCCCCTTAAATTGGATTTTTGAAAAGACGGTCGAACACCTATTTATTTTATTTATTTATTTATTTTTAAGCTGATTGATTTCCTCCGAGTTTCAAACTCCTCGCCTATGTCGTTTAAGAGATACACGCTCCATTAAGAATCTTTCAACCCCCACTTTTCATCCCTTTCACCTCATAATATACACTATATCGAAAAACCATTAGACATGTGTTAGCTTATTTTTAATGATTAGTATATATGCCAAGTATCAATCCCCAAATGAAACCACTCGTGAGATGTTGTTATTCAATGAAATGCACGTTTACCCCCTTAACACCTATTTAGAACCTGAATATTCAAAACTCTTACCTTAGTGGATGTTTTCGACATAAAACGAACATATCCCCAAAATTTCATGTTTCCAACTTCAATAATTTTGGCTGGGCGATGATGAGTGAGTGAGTCAGTCAGGACATTTTATTTCATTTATATATGATAATTTCACCCCTCCACATGAACCCCTTAAATTGGATTTATGAAACAAATGGTCGAACACCTATTTACTTATTTAAAGCTGATTTCCCCCTGAGTTTGATGAGTGAGTAAGTGAGTCAATCAGTTAGGACACTTTCTTTCCTGTTTTATCACCCCAGAATTTCACCCCTCTCCAAGGGCCCCTTAAATTGGATTTATGAAAAAACGGTCGAACACATATTTACTTGTATTTTAAGCTGTTTTATCCCGCCGAATTTCAAACTTCTCGCCTATGTCGTTTAAGAGATACACGCTCCGTTAAGAATCCCTCAATCCCCAATTTTCACCCCTTTCACCTCATAATATACACGACATCGATAAACCTTTAGATATATGTCTGATTATTTTTAATGATTAGTTTATATACCGAATATCACATCCCCAAAGAAACAACTCATGAGATATCGTTATTCAATGAAATGCACGTTTACCCCCTTAACATCTCTTTAAAACCCGAATAAATAAAAATCATTCTTTAGTTGACGTTTTGACATACAGCGAACATATTCCCAAAATTTCATTTTTCCAACATTAATAGTTTTCGCTGGGCGCGATGAGTGAGTGAGTCAGACAGGACATTTTCTTTCAATTATTTTTACCAGAATTACACCCCTCCCCATGGGCCCCTTAAATTGGATTTATGAAAAAACGGTCAAACACATATTTACTTTTTTTTTTTGCTGATTTTTTCCGTTGAGTTTCAAACTCCTCGCCTATGTCGTTTAAGAGATACACGCTCCGTTAGGAATCTATCAATTCTTACTTTTCACCCCTTTCACCTTATAATATACACCACATCGAAAACCCCTCAGAGACGTGTCTTCTTCCTTTTTAATGATGAGTTTATATGTCGTGTATCATATCCCCCAATGAAACCAATCGGGAGATATTGTTATTCAATGGAATGCAGGTTTAACCCCCTTAAGACCCCTTCAGAACCTGAATATCCGAAAATCCTCCCTTAGTAGACGGTTTTGACATACAATGAACATATCCCCAAACTGTCATGATTCTAACTTCAATAATTTTGGCTGGGCGATGATGAGTGTGTGAGTGAGTGAGTGAGGCAGGACATTATCTTTCAATTTTCTTTTTTCAGAATTTCACCCCTCCCCATGAACCCCTTAAATTTGATTTAATAAAAAAAACTGTCGAACAGCTATTTACTTACTTTAAAGCAGTTTTTTCCCCCTGAGTTTGATGAGTGAGTGAGTCAGTCAATCAGTTAGGACACTTTCTTCCTGTCCCCCCCCCAGAATTTCACCCCTCCCCATGGGCCCCTTAAATTGGATTTATGAATAAACGGTCAAATATTTACGTATTTTGTATGCTGATTGTTTTCCGCTGAGTTTCAAACTCCTCACCTATGTCGTTTAAGAGATACACGCTCCGTTAGGAATCTTTCCATCCCCACTTTTCACCCCTTTCACCTCATAATATACACCACATCGAAAAACCCTCAGACTCGTGTCTTCTTATTTTTAATGATGAGTTTACGTGCCGAGTATCACATCCCCCAATGAAACCAATCGGGAGATATTGAAATTCAATGAAATGCAGGTCAACCCCCTTAACACCCCTTTAGAACCTGAATATCCAAAAATCCTATCTTAGGGGGCATTTGCGGCCCTTTGGGAAGCTGCATACCAAATTTCATTCCAATCCGTCGGTGGTTTCTGAGATTTCGTGATGAATGAATGAGTGAGTGGTATTTCACAAATATATATAGTAGATGATAGTGTCAAGTCTTTGTTATGCTAAACTCGGTTGACAGTGCTGTGTGAGTAGGTGAGTAACTAACGGGATTTCAAGTAAAGATCCTCTTTTTCTATACCGGTAGTGCAGAGCAGAACTGGCATCCAGTCGGCCGTGTCTCGACTTTAGCTATGTTGCCATGGAAACTATCTGGCTTGCCATTCCTTCATGAGTATATTTTATGATTTGATTAGCCTGTGCTTGAGTGCAAAAGGGCCGAAATCAGAAGAATGAGAAAGACTATCGAAAATTCATGTAGCCAGCGGTTCCTTCTGGATCCTAAACTATATGTATGCAAAATTTGGTTGAGATTGGTGGTACGGTGTAGATTTGTATACGGAACAGACCCACATACATACATACATACATACCCACATACAGACTTTCACTTTTATATATAAGATTTGTTGTATTACAGAAGGAAAAATACATAGCAAATCACAGCCAATTTAAATCATGCTTTCCCCAGATATTTAAGGTGATAAATATTTGGCGACTCATGTACCGGTATTTGTTCCTTGTAATGCTCTGTTACTAGCCACACTTTCGATGCTGCGTTAATGTTGTGGAGGTGCAGATGACCTTAGTTCTGTCCCTTAAAACAACAAAAACTAACTACTTAATGTTGTGTGATAAACTTTTTTTACATATTAGCCTCAGTCCCTATTAGGAGATCCTGAAATTGATGTAAAAACATCTGGCCGATACGTGAGTAAATATTGAAGTTGTTTGATATACCGAATTTGCTCGCGTATATCTCGCACTTTTTTGACCGAAAATATGTGTGAAAATTTTCGGTGTTAGATATACGCGGGGAATGACCGTATTCCCGAAAAAAAAAAAAAAAAAAAAATTGCGATGCAACTTGCGCAACTGTTGTGGCGCGCTAATCGCTAATTTGAACGTGTCTCAAGGCGGTGAATTTAGCCAACCGCGGCCGAAGACGCGGCAAACGATGTACAGCGTGCTAACACTCACGCTGCGCCGTATGCTTGCACGCGACCGAGCTCTGATGCGACGCCTTGCGTAAAGACGATATCATTGAGATTCGAGAAGACTGAACTGCGTTTCTCTGCGATGTAACAGTAGGCCTACTTCCGCAACTGACGTGGCGCGCTAATCGCTAATTGAACTTGTCTCAAGGCGGTGAATTTAGCCAGCCGCGGCCGAAGACGCGGCGAACGTAGTACAGTGTGCTAACAATCACGCTGCACCGTATGCTTGCACGCGGCCAAGCTCTGATGCGACGCAATGCGTAAAGACGAAATCATTGAGATTCGGGAAGACTGAACTGCGTTTCTCTGCGATGTAACAGTAGGACTACTTGCGCAACTGACGTGGCGCGCTAATCGCTAATTCGAACGTGTCTCAAGGCGGCGAATTTAGCCAACCGCGGCCGAAGACTAACGATGTACAGCGTGCTAACACTCACGCTGCGTCGTATGCTTGCACGCGGCGCCTCGATCCCTAATCGGCTCGTATCAAAGTTCGGATCAACTCGTTGTTGCTCGCTCTTTCTGTTAGTAACGCTTCGGGTAAATTCCTGGACAATGACGACTGTTGTGGCGCGCTAAATCGAATGTGTTTCTACCTGAAGGTTATTACGGTCATTTATATGATGGCGTCAGTAATGTATGCGAGATATATGCGAGTACTTTTTTTCCCCTGTAATTTCAAATAAGAAAATGGTGTGCGAGATATATGCGGGGGCGAGATATACGCGAGCAAATACGGTAAGTTTTTTTGGTTCCTCTACTACCCGATTACAGTAGTGACTATAGTAGTTTTAGTGCAAGTGTTACCTGTGTTATGTCCTATTATCTGCCTGGAATGAGTGAGGGTGGCCACTGCCGATGCTGCTCCCCATTCCTCTAATGGAGTGTAGCTTACCCTGCTTGACTACCAAGTGAATACCAGGTTTAGAACTGTGTTCAAGATGCCAACCAACAACACGTTAGCAGTGTCTACTTACCTCAGCTAAATATCCATCAGATGTGACCATCACAGTAACAGTCATTTCATTCTTTGTAATTGTGCCAGTTTTATCTGAACAAATAACATTCACACAACCTGGAAAAAGAAATAACACAAACTCAAAACAGAACCAAAATGTACCAAGAGGAGTTTCCCAGTGTAAGTGAACTACAAGGTTTTTCACCTTACCTAGAGTTTCCACAGTGGGCAATTTCTTTACGATGGCATTCCTCTTAGCCATCCTCATCACTCCAAGAGCTAGTGTCACAGTCACTACAATGGGAAGACCTTCCGGAATAGCAGCCACTGCAAGACTACAAACGGCAACAATGTTACAATCACTTCACCCAATCTCCTCAGCTACTAGCTCACATCGAAACAATTGTCACCAGTCCAAACAAATTCTATTCCACTATCATCTTTACCATGGTAAAATATTGAAAATTTCAAAGTGATTGGGACAAAAAAAAACTGACTTGCCACTATACTACCCTCTGAACCTCTTCAAGTAAGTGTCAACCCCTCAGCACATGGAAATGATCAGTTTAGTTTTTGTAATTCTTGAAACTTGAAACTTTTTTTACATTACCTGTATCTAATGGTATGCATTTCATGTTGAGATACAAAGGAGAACATCTGGGCGATGAGAAACTTAACCACCCTCACATTGTGAGAAATATATCCTTAAAAACATTAAAATATGAAAGTAATGTGAGAAGGCAAAATAAATGTATGCTTATTCATAATTATTGTGAAAAAAAAAAAAGACGAGCAGGGGTAGCTTAAGCTAGTGGTAGACAGCTCGAGATCTAAATCGAGCCATTCAACTCTGTCCTCACATCAGGGTATTATGGCTCTTCAGCTCAACTGCCCTCTGGCCAGCTTAAGAGCTGTTGGGCTATATCCGAGCGCTCTTGCTGCCCTGTATGGGAAGGTTCTAGTGGTGTGAAACATTTCGAGTGGTCACCTATCAGAGCAAGCCAGTTTACTACATGAGACAAGGCAGGCAACTGGTGGGGTGAACACAGTCTAGCATCGAGCCATCACAATGACAGGCATGGGTTGGAGAACCATGCCCTAAATTGGGCCTTTGTCGAACAGACCAATTTGAGTGTGTGCTACCTTCATATACAATTGATCCATTTTTTGATGTGTAACATCTTTCCAGTCGGTTGCTGGATATTTTTGTGGGAGCGATTTTGAAAAATGGGACGGAAGTGGATCGGACGGAAGTGTGTAAGACGCACTGCCAGCTGGATCACATCCCTTCTGGCTGCTAAAGCAGCAGTGGTACCATGTGGAATGTTTATCACATACGGATTCCTTTGTAACAGCAGAGTATCAAGAAGGCAGTGCGAGAGTAGAAATATCAGTAGGCAGTGAATAAAAAAAAGCCAGTCTCTGTTAACATAACTTTGTTACTGGCAGGAGAGTGATGTAACAGCAGAGTATCAAGAAGGCAGTGCGAGAGTACAAATATTAAGTAGGCAGTGAAGAAAGAAAAGAGTCTTTGAATTGTTATGTATTATGCGAGTGTAAAAAATAAGTTTTTTTGTGTATTGATGAATGTCAAGGATAATAAAAATGGTAACAACTCCAAGGTAGGATAACATGTCAGATGTTACACATCATATGCGACTACTGTAAGGTTCGTGTCTTTTTTTATTTTCCCCAGCCTTCTTTTTCTGTGTCATCTGATTTTCACTCTATCCTACACCATCCCCTTCAAGACCGAAGAACATGGTGAAGAATGCCCCCCCCAGCTTCGCACTGTTTTGAGTGACAGAAGAGACTGAGGTCGAAACAAGTTTGTTGCGGGGCTAAAGCAATGAAGGGGAATTGATTGGTTGGAAAGAGTGATTACTGACCTTCGTAAACAGCAGTGTTTCCGGCTGAGGAGATTATTCCCGATCATTTGTGTGTTTTTCCTATTGTCTCTCCCTCCGTCCACACCGTGGTTGTCCTTGTTATGTGAATATGTCTTTTCCTAACCAATGATTGATTAAAATACTCTTGTACACCATACAATATAACATTCACTGATGGCGTATTTGTGGAGATTCGAATAGGATCCTCATGGCCATCTGAGGAGGCTTCTTTGGGGTAACACTACTACAGATATACATTATGAGAAATGAGATTGGGAACTAAGGAATATATATAACAATGTTCATAACATGTCCATACCTGCCAACTTTCAAAAATAGAAATCCAGAAGATCCCAAAGCGCATAAATTTAACGCGTACATGCGTCGCAAGGTCTTAAAAATAGCGAGAAAAGACTACAGGGAAAGAGCTTACAAACTCTTGGTGATGTGAGTATCTAATTCATTGTGCCAGATTCCAAAAATTCTGAAGAATATGCCTCCCTGAAAGACTGATGATATCGTTTCTTAATTGAATTCATCACGAAAACACCAAATTGCACAAAAAATTGTCACACAATTGCACGAATACCAGAAATACAGCAGCACCGCTTAAAACCTAGCTTTCCCGCTTACAAACGGTCGAAGCACGAAGAGTAATATAAATGCAGCGATAATCTACAAGAAGTGATTATCGATAGACAATTCTATCGACTTTCAGCGTAATGTCAAACGCAAGGAATTAATGACAAAAGCGCTGCGATAATCTGCGAAACGGGATTATCGATAACTTTGCAGGGTGTCTATTGTAAGGATGAAGTAAAAATTAGTTACTTTTTAGCTACCTTTTAGTTAATTTTAGTTACCTTTTAATTCAAGATACGTCTGCGGTCGCCAACCACAAAAGCTCTTCGCGCGGTGAAGGAAAACAACAATGAACTGTGTTTAAATCAGTGAATAAGATTCACTTATGGTGTTATAAAAATTTAGATAAAAATAAATAATGGATATTTAATATCAAATGAGTTGATTCAGCAAATATGCCGTCTTGTGTACAAGAAGTTATGATTACCAAGAAGTTGCTCTGATCTTGGCCGTTTGGGGAGATTTCCTTTGTCCCCGCGGTAGACCACGAAGAAATATATCATGCGACGTTACGTGATCGTCACCGAATTATGTCTTCGCAGTCAGGTACGGAGAAATATCGAGACGTTACACGATCTGCGCTGGTCTCAGCCGTGACGCGATTCGTAGTTTTTTACATAGAACACTGAGAAAAATCGCGATTTTAGTCGTTCGACGAGATTTCTATTGTCCTTGAGGTCGGGCACGAAAAATATGGTAAGTTGTTATTATTACGCAATCGGCACCGCTTGCTGTCCATTTGACAAGAATCCAGTTGTACTCGTCATCGAATGCGAAGAAATATCGCGATGTATCGCAATCGCTGCCGCTCGCGGTAGTTTTACGAGATTCGCGATGTCCCCGCGGTTGCATAATGAGAACGCGATATTATGCAATCGGCACCGCATCCGGCCGTTCAAAGATTGTCTGTCTGTCTATCTGTCCTGGCAGAATGGCGGAGGCGAGCTCGAGGTTGGGCATGGTTAAAATTCACGACCAGTTATAGAAATGTTGTACGATCGGCGCCGTGATTCCCGCTGCCCCTATGCTGTGGTTGGAAGATCACCGTGGATCACGAGAAGAAATGAGTATCACGATGCTACGTAGTCTGTCATTTCTACGTGGGTTGATGCACTTCTCGCTCCCCGACACTTTTTAAGTATATGGTCATAGGAAAAGTGGCGAGTATGTTTCGTGATGGGTGCCCAACCACCTTTGACAGGATTCCCGGAGTTCTCGTGGACACAAGTTCGCGGCCGTGCACGGGTTTTATAATTTTACGCAACTGGCGTCGAACGTGGTCTGTTTGACGAGCTTCCCGCAGGCAAGTCGTGCTGTCAGCCGGCCGTCTTGAGGATGTGATTTTGGAGGATGAACGTTCGAAGTAGGTATCAGTTATTATGAATATTATTATTCAGAGAGGATTGTACGAATAATCCAACAAGAGGGCACATTCGAATTCAAATTATACAAGTTTTCAAGATAGCACGGTTAGATTAGGCCTATATATATCCAATGGAACCATAGTTCGAAGGAAAAATAGACATATCGGAATTTCGAATTAGGCACACTTTATGTCGCAAATTCACTACGCGGATAATTTTTAAAATATAGTCTATGTATTTCGAAGCATTTTTGAGATTATTATTTGAAACGGTATCATTTCGCAAGATTGCGACAGTAAATTATTTCGCGCTATTTTGGACTTCAATTTGAGATATACAAATTTAGAGGCCAATATCAGAAATGAGAGGTTTCTGTTGAGTTTCGGAAGTTATTGCGAATAAACGTCTCGCAAAAAGTCAGGTTGCCGATTAATACAGAAAAATATTTCACACAAAACTAAACTCTTCTTGATGGCAAAAATAAACTTTGAACCAATGTATACAGTACCACTGAAGGTATCCTCAGTATGCATTTCCTTGAGGTCGTGTACAGGGAAATATAGCTTACGCAATCGGCGCCGCTTGCGTGAAACTCGCTTCATCGCATCCGCGAGCCTAGCGGTGCGGGTTTAAATGATTTTAACAGACCTCGGCGAATTTTCGTTACCTCCAACTATCCAGACATAAGAATTAGCTACTTTTCGTTACTTTCGTTACCCATTTGTAAAATTAGCTACTTTTTCGTTACCGGTAGACACCCTAAGTCTTATCAGTCGAATTTAAACACAGAGGAGCAGTAAGTGCATTTATTACTACAATACAACCCCAGTAATCCATCACCTTTGGGACTGAGGGCATGGTCGGAACATAAAAAAGGTCGGATTATCAGAAAGTACAGAAAAATACGGATTTGCATTAAAATAGAGAATCTCTAAACTCAAGATACCGGGGTTCCTTTCCTTCTTTCTTGGTAGAATCACATCCACAATGCGTTGTCAAGCACTTCAAGTTTATGCTTTTTCAATGTTTTACGATTCTTAAGAGCGTTTTCACCATCTACAGTCACTGTACATGATTCAATGTCTTTCCGATCTTCTCCCATCTTTTATTGTCGTAACGCCTACATTGAGTTCCTTGGCAATTTTTGGAGTGATTCCCCTTTGTCCAGTCTTCGTAGCACTGCTAATTTTTCATTTAATGAAAACGTAATGTGTTTACGTTTCACTCGTGACATGTTGCAAAAACACACAACTATAGAGTACACACAAACAAATTCTTGTGCAGTACTGAAACGAACACAGAAGAACAATGTCGTAAAACCAACGAACAGTAAGCACTTAAAACTTTACAGTCCAGTACGTACTATACAAAACACGGACAACGACATATACGATACGAGAGATGACGGAGCACTAAAACTGACAAGTGATAACAACAAGTAGACTACCTGTAAACAACAATGACACGACGGGTAGTGAGTCACCGCTACGAGTCAGGGCACGTACGGCTCGATCACGGTCAGATCAACCGGAGCGACGAACCAGCCGAGGGCGGACGAGAGGGGTTCTACTGTACTTAAATACCCCATATTGAAGCAATTTATCTCATTTGTTATATTTGAAAAAGCACATTTATACTGAATTTGAAATCTGTCGACTTAGGTAATGTGTATGCCTAACTTTCCTTTCCCTCTGACCTGTCAAGGACTTCTTTCCCCTTTTCCAATTTTCATAATCACCCTCCACTCCCGTATGGCACGGCATTAGATCTGTGCATAGCATCACCCTCCACACTCTAGTGGGCACTTTGACTTGCACTTTCACACCTGTGCGTAGTTTTGGATGTCTCACGTAAAATGGGTGAATTCCGACGCCTTTTGAAGCCTCGACGTCGCACTGCACTTTCCCTACAGCCAGTCAGTGTTTTCTCCTCTTACGTGTTTTTTGAACAGTACCATCCTCGACGTTTGGTGGTGAACTGGTAAAATATTGGAATGGAACTCCAAAACACTGTAATGGCAGCATCAACACTACCAGAAAGAAAATATGTTATTGGTTTTTCATCCCGTTTAACTACTGTGGCTGTTAGAGACGCCGGGGTGCTGGAATTTTGCCCCAAAGGGGATCTTCAACGCGACAGTAAATTAAATGACACGGCTCCTTTGCATTTGCGCACCCTCAAATGCCAGCTGACTGTGCCAGGATACGAATCTGCAACCTTGGGCCCAGCAAGCAAGAACGTTACCGCTGAGCCACGCAGCCAGTCCTGCCAGAAAGAAGAAGGTTGCAAATATTGTTTCCAGTACCATAGTCAAAACGTACATTACTACGATCTCTGTAAACCCTGATTAAGACCAATACAATGTAATTCAACAAGTTAGTTATTGTTGTTTTAAGGGGCGGAGCTATAGGTCATCTGACCCTCTTAACACAGATTAAAATATACAAATTTAGAATTGAATTAAAAATTTTGAGGAGGACACCTAAATTTGAAAAGACCGATAATTAATTAAACAAAAAAATTAAATAAAACTAACAATTATAATAATAAACAAAATTACGGAAAAACAAAAAGAATTCAGAATTCAAAAAAGAACAAGTCTGAGTCAATGTATAGCATATTCCCTGGACAGAGATAAATTTTCATAGTCAGTTGAATTAAACGGCCAGTCTGTAGGATGGGTCACCTACAACAAAATCTTTAAAATATTTCAATGCAGTTTTAATTGTCTGAACAACCTGTAAACATATTTCACGATGCCATTCCTGAGGATTGTACAAACAGTGTGATACAGACCCAAATAAACAGTTTCCATCAGCGACTATTGGAATAATTCGCCGCTCCATGGTTATAACACGACGACGAACTGAAAATACAACCTTTCAATGGCCATATACAGAACGATGTAATATGGAGAAATAATCACAACAAAGGGGGAGTGAACAATAATAGCGACAATGTACTAATTGGTACTAATCCTTTGCAAGAACAGCAGTGGAAATATTTCTCTACAAGGCAACACAGAAACCGGCCATGGACAGAACACTCAACTACTTTCTAAAATCTAAACCCTACAGATACGGTTTCATATTTTCACCAATGGCCTCGTAGTTCCGCCCCTTAAAACAACAATAACTAACTAATATATGCTGGAATGCAATTGTGCTGCCATCTGTTGTCAGTTACTGGAACTGATTGTAGGTATTGAAAGTGCTTTCTGGGGCCAAGAGAAGCTTTTCCCGAATAATGACAAACTCCCTTTAAACTGGTACCTATAAATGGAAAAAAAAAAACCATAATGATGCGGAATGTAGAAAGATTTATCTTCAATTTAAAGCAAACGGCATGAAAATCGGCCTGGTAGAAGTCTCTGGTGGATTGTAGATAGAAAGCATAATTGTCGTATATGGGTGAATAGCATTATGAGCAAGTTAATTTCATGAAATAAAATACCAATAATAATTGAAATAAAGAAAACAATAGTGATGGCACATTATACTGTACATATCTTCATCTAAATCACATTTCCATTGGGGAGTTGTTGGCAACTTGCAAAAGAAAAGCCTTGTGTTTTAAATATATAGACTATATTCCATTTTTCCAGATATGAATTTGTCCAAAGTGGTATTTTCAAATTTTACATCAATATGTGCATAGCCTCTCAATTTGAGAGTTCGTTACAGGAAAACAGTTTTCCAATATCTTTTACAGCTGCTATGTTAGAAGAAGTACTCCAGACAAAGGAATTTGCTAAATAGGAGTTTAGTAAACAGTGGTCTAACAGTAATGAAATAATGATCAAGGAGAGTTTCCCATACCTGACACCAATGGTGAACATGTCAAGGATAGGCCGTTTCTGAAGCCACCCCAGGAGCATGATCAGGCCTATGATACAGAATGAATAGAAGGACAACTGTGTACCAAGGATGTCCATACTCTTCTGCAGGGGAGTCTTGGGAGCCTCCTCTGCCTGCATCATCTTGAACACTTCACCAAACTCAGACTTCTCACCCGTGTTAACCACGATACCCTGCAAGCACACACATTGTTTCATGTACTTGGGCATGTGTTGAATGTCTGTAGAAGAAGCAGTATGTGTGTAATAGAGGCTAGGATTTGGAAGGAGGTGCCCATGGCCTAATTTAGGAAACATCCCAGCATTTCCCTGGAGTACAAGTGAGGAAACTATAGAAAACCTCTTCTAAGAACGAATAGAAGGATGTCCATACTCTTTTGTAGGAGAGTTTACTCTGCATACATCATATTGAAAACTTCACCAAACTCAAAGACTTCTCACCTGTGTAAACCACGATACTCTGCAATATTTTTTTTTTAGCGTATGGCTATTAGTGCCGGGAGTGCCCGAGGACATGTTCGGCTCGCCAGTTTTGTAGCTGCTTCGAGACGGACACCCAATGGGTGAGCTACAAGTACCGTTGGGGAGGAATGTTGGATGGGAGGGTCGAGGAGTTGGAAGGTAGCGGCTGTGGCCTATAGTTAGGGACCAACCCCGGCATTTGCCTGGAAGGAAGATGGGAAACCACAGAAGACCATCTTCAAGGTTGCCGGCGGGGGGATTCGAACCTCCTCGCCTCCCGGATGTGAGCGACTGCCAACAGTCATGCCGCAACGACCTCGGCTAGCTCACCCGGTCTCTGCAATAATGCATAATATGCTCTAAGATGACTGAGATGAGAATTGAACCCACCTCTTCTCAGCTTTGCCTCACAAGGCTGAATATGACGTATCCTATTCCAACCTTCACAATAGAATTAAATTTCTTGGCAGAGCCAGGAATTGAACCCAGATCTCAGGAGTGACAGCCAAAAAGGCTAGCCACAACACTACAAGGTGGTTACCATACACTAGAGGCACCACCACCACCACCACAGTCACCGTGTATATAACATGCAGAGAATATGAGAAGACTACAATTTTGCCAGAAGTTCCCACGTCCTCAAATGTAAAACTGATGACAAGCGGGAAGCATGGCAGCAATAAGGAGAAACTTAAGTTTGATGAACAGAACCAACAAAATTGTGGGCAAGTAAATCCATTCTTTATAGAGTCTTAGGAGAAAGGATAGTCAGGTGTGGTAGACAAAAGCTACTCATACTTGGAACAACTAATCGTACCACAACATTCAAAATCAAGGTTCAAGTACTGTACTAAAAATGAAAACCAAATGTAATAGTGTGATAAAATATAAAAGTATACTATTCCCACAGTATGCTCCAGTGGGCTAGTACCAAAGTAACTATTTGAAGAAACCAGGTATCTACAGTACCTGGCACAGAGCTTACATACGAAGGAGTATTAATAAGACTAAGCCTGCCATTCAAGCTGTGTCCTCACATTCTATGAGAATACAAGACATTGAGCATTTACTAAAACCACTAGAAGCCTTAAAGAAAATTATCATATTTCAATGAGTCATGGTCATGGGGCTAAGGTCTCTGCTGACTTGGTAGACGCGTGGGTTCGAGCCCCACCGTCGGCCATCCTTGAAATGGTTTTCTGTGGTTTCAACTCCAAGCAAATGCTGGGATGGTACCTTCCGACAGGTCACGGCCACTTCCTTCCACATCGTTGCACAGTATCATTCACCATCATTCATTTCATCTCTCATTAACTCCTCTCATGAGGTTGGCGTCGGAAACTGCATCCGGTCTGTAAAAACCATCCGCCACAAAGACTTCCATCGCATCTCATCCCCGAACCCCATGGGAAAATGGGAATAATAAGCGGTAGACAATGAATCATTGCTCATGTCCGAGTTGAAGGTAACGAGATGGCTGATGATAGGTTACCCAAAAAACAAAGCATAGGAATCCTCGTCAAAATCATTAAGAAAGTAATTTTTGAAACAAACTTTCAGTATTACAAGATTATTAAATAGGATGTGTTATCCCTATTGGAAGCACTGGAATATCACTACCGGTATTTATCTTCACTCCCAATCCTATTGAGAGTATTAGAAGTTTGTTTTAATTTCTTGCCCAAATTGTTAGATACTAATTTGAAACTTCATCTCTGAGTTTACCCATGGTTCACTTTCTCTCTTCACCAGAGTCAATATTTGTTTCCAAGGTAATCCCGTAATTCATTTTCATTGGATAGCCCCCACAATTTAAATCAACAGATACAGAGGTGTGCAAATTATTAGACTTGATGGCAATTTTCCAACATTTACTTTGTACGTTTTGTGACTTAATACAGTAGAAGTGAAGGCGCAGAAATTATTTCGTATGTTTAATCAATAGTGTTAATAACAGTTTTTAAAGAATCTGATAGTTTTTTTTTTACCGTTTCCACTAAAAGAGGAACCTTGTTAATGCAGAATGCCACACATTTTGTTTTGATTACTTTATTCTAGTTTTCGTGTGAATTTAGACCAGAGAGATTGGAAGTCTTTATTTACTGATTGTCCACTCCTGAACTATTCAAAGATCCCTGGACAATGGATTCAAGTGACTCCATTTAGAGGATACATTCCAAAGTCAATGAAAATAAGAATAAACGGACCCAGTTGAGGTGTCCCTCAGATTCTCCAATTTTGAAAATTTCCAGGTGCAATTCCCTATGGGAAAAATTTTAAGCCCACAGGGGAGAAAACATTACTAAGTAGAGTAAAAAATATTCAAAAAAATATTTTTGAATAAAAAATTGTGACTAATTTAAATTCTTTATTTGAGTCTAATAACTTACACACCTGTGCATGCATCCAGTCATCAATTATTTTCAATACTAATTTTGCCTTTTTGCACCGATTGAGGGGAGGGAGGGTTTGGTAACCCGAGGCCAAAGTGGCCTGAGTCAATTAACCTAGTACTATTCTATTGCGCTCAATAAAACATGGATTCAAACAGCAGTAGGTAAAAATAAAATATATTTCCGAAGGGAAAGTGAAATACAATGCCGAAAGGCTAAGGGAGGGAACACTTAATATACACTCCTGCGTTTAAGAAAGGGGGAGGCCAACATTAATCCCATTATTAATGGCAACGCCGCATTATCAACCGGTCACATTTCGTGACTACATTTCACTAATAAATTATTCTTTCATGTTAAAACATTTTTCAAATAATAGCCGAAACTAGAACATCTTTAAACAACCAAGTGATATTTCATTACATCTTTTCAAATGCCATTTCGAGAATCATTTTGCAAACAGCATGGATGCTGTGCTTCAGCGGCCATTTAAAGACCAAGTTATGCCATCTATGACAAACGAAAAACAAAGGACCGTTTGTCATTGTTAAACTATCTGGTTCCCATAACCAAAATCCTGACAGTTACATTATAAAACTTTAAGTTATTATGATCTTGATACACAAGGATCGAAATCAGAATTATCAATTTTATCGGGAATGTTCAAATCTTCAGTGCCCTTAACCTACGCATGCGCTGCACCCTATATTATAAAAGGCTTGTTCCCTAACAAACATTCAAGTAAATAAATAAATAAATCATCATGGGCCCACTTTAAATAAATAAGAAGGAAATTACACACATAAATAAATTAAATCTCTTGAACAAGATATGCTCGTAACAAGCCAAAGAAACTCAAGTTTGTAGCATGTGTGTACAGCGCGAGGGTCAAACGCCACTTGCCCTCAACAAGCTAAGCTAAGAAATATCAATCATTGTCCGGAATGCTGCAATCCTATGCCGATCAGCAACGAGTTCCCACATTTTAATATATCAACAGTTTTACCTTATTCATGGCCTAAGGTAGAATATGGCCCGAGGCTGCCACTCACATCCTTTTACAGAAATTCACATCATAAGTCTTAATTATTTCGGCAGTGGCTCCGAGACAGGCCACGCCACGTCTTGCTTCTACAGAATCACATCAAGAAGTCTCTCTTCCAAGCTTTTGCTTGGCTTCATAGCAATCTGGCAGCCATCTTGCGCATGCTCAGATATCATTTTTGAACCAGTAGACAACTGAAGATCGGTCGGCAATACTTACATTGCCAACCTCATGAATTAATTTGTCTCTAAGACCCTTTATGGCCGAATCAAGTATCAGAACTAAAGTTAACTTGACAACACAATCAGCACAGATGTGTCAACCACTGATTGGCTATCCAGTCTTGTGTTAATTTAATTAGAGAGCGCCAAATTTCAGAAACATCAACAATGCACAAAACAGTCAACAATGGCTACATTCTCCCAAATGTAGACTAGCAATTTGTTTATATATTTAGTAATCAAATTATTTTATAGAAATGTTCTTTCCCTCCTCTTGATCCAGAAATGATTATTTATCACATTAATGACCAGGGGCGCCCAAGGCTAGTAAACTACAGAGGTTGCCTCAATATGGAGCTCTTAGGCGAGGGGATCGCGGAGGGAAGGGAAAGGACGTGACGTCACACGTTTCCTCGTAGCGCGCGAGGCGCGAGATATGCAAGGAAAGTCAACTTATATTGTATGGATTGCAGTGGTTTAAACACGTGTTTTAGGCCCTTTTGTTTATAATCATGCCAGGCCAAAGATGTGCTGTGGCAGTTTGTCACAGTTATTATGAAGTTGGAAATGACGTGTCGTTTTTCACGATGCCTAAAGACGCATGCCTTAGCAATCAGTGGATTGCTGCATGTAAGCGAAAAGATCATTGCAACCCTCAAACAAGTAGGATATGTTCCCTGCACTTTAAGAGTGAAGACTTCGAATTAGACTACAGGGTCGAATTGCTTAATATAAAGCCAAGATTTCCAAGGAATCTAAAACCAAATGGTAAGTGAGCCTAGCTGGCCTACTCTTAAGTTTTGATGACCTGCTAGGATGATTTTAAAGCTGTTAATATTTTTGACATATTTCGTACATGGTATCAGGGGCATGTATACAATTTTTTTTAGAGGGGGGGGGGGGGGTGGTGACTATCGTGGATAATTGTGAGTACTTAATGAATTTTCTATTATAGCCTATGGAGTATGAATGGAAAATATCTAAATGGGCAACTTGTCAATTTATAAAGCAGAAAGGTAAACACTCATTTCCTTTTACAAATTGATAATTATTTCTTAAAAGTAGACTACTGTGAAATACCCTACATTGTATGTTGTACCCAAGTTGGCTTTTTCGGGGAGGATCTGGAGCCCCCTCAGCCCCCCCCCCCCCCCCCCCCCTATATACGCCCAGGCATGGCATTTTGTTTTTGGACAAGATGGAAAATTTCATGAGTAATTCTCTTTGTATTGGTAAAAATTATTTGCAAATATTCCAGAAAGCAGTCATCCTTTGAATAAAATCCCTTCGACTTCTGTTCCAAGATATGGCCCGTAGGCATAATACAAAGTACATTCTCACACATAGGCTAAATCAAGATGTACTGGAAAACCTCTTTTCACAATTGCGAACCCGTGGTGGCTCCCCTTGACTGCATTTACAGACTGAGGATGATTATTTTAGGAAATAATCCAGGAGTTGTTCAAAATCAAACAAACACTGCTGATCCAGATGCAGATGAATATGTAGTTGCTAAATCACTATACAAAGCTGGCATAGTGTCTGAATCAAGTAACGTGCTTCCAGAACCAACCTTAGGGAGCAATGTGCAACCTGCGCCCTTCATTGCCAGTATCATGGAACAAAGTGAGGAAGATGGCAAGGCTTATGTTGCAGGTTATGTAGCCCACAAGTTCCAAGGTAAATTTCCACAACTTGGGAACTTAACCTATGGAATGCAAACTCAACACGATTATGCATTACCAACCTGGAATAAACACTTGTCTTACGGTGGTATGACCAATCCCTTGTAACGTGTTTTTCGAGGGGTTTTTATGCAACTGGCATAAGTCAGTAGGAAGCCATTCTATATTTATTTACGCGGCAAATTGTTCAGCCAAGAGAATTTTTCAGGTTAATTTATTATTATTATTAATTTATTAGAATTATTATTAAGATATTTTCGGAGCATTTTATAAAAATTATAAGCATACAGATAGGTTTTCTATGTCTTAGAAAACGCTATCAAGCAAATTATTACGAACGACAATATCATAGAAAATTATCTGATTACGGATTTTACGGAGTTTTGTCAGTTAGGGTATTTGAGAGACGTGACTCACTGGGAATTCAAATACAAGCTTAATCCTGTCGGGAAGTATTACGCAAGCGGGCTCGCATCGTCAAGAAAAGGCGAATATCCGGAACGGAAATCGACTTCTCCCTCCCGCAGAGTGTTGGTTGGTTGGTTCTTAAGTTTAGGGGCTGCGACAACGCGGTCATGTAGCCCCGTGTACTTTGGGTGTGTGTAGAATCTGTCTGATAACCGGTGTTAATTGTGATGACTGTAATAGTGTGTGTTATCTGTCTTTTTTAATTTAAGTACTGCAACTTAGAATTTTTCAAATAGTTCCTACTTTTGCCGCCAAGCGCCACCGTCAACGACTACTAGGCCAAGTTCGAAACTCAGCTACTAGACGCCACCGCAGTCGGCTCTTGGCAACGAACATAGAAACCTAAGAGCGTTGTTTACATTAACCTATCCAATTTAGCTTCACACAGGTGCAATTAGTGGAAGGTTCTTTAACATGCCATAAATCTATGACATGGGACCGCCGGCTTTACTTCCCCTCCGAAGGAAGGCATACTGAGGGATTTTTAACGCTCTTAAAAAATCCGACGGCTTCGGCCGGGTTTGAACCCGCTATCTTGGGCATAGAAGCTCAGCATGCTACCGACTACGCCACCGAAGCCGCCCCCGCGGAGTGTAATGAGCCAGAGAAGGGGAAGTAGCACATGGGGTGCAGCCAATCAGTGGAGACGACGTAAGCTAGTTGGGACTGAAGAGTGGGGGAGCCGACAGGTGCATATATCGTTCGACGCGCCGTGGAACGTGGAGATTCTGTGTAAGACGAAAGCAGTACGGTTGGACGCGGGAGTCGCTCCGATGTTCCGTGGAGTGGACGACTAACTTTTGTAAAACTTAACCAGTGTGGTTGTACGAGTGTTTGGGTCCAATGTACGGACCATAGAATTATCTAATCTACCAGAATATCATCAAATTTCGACGGAGATGACGACGCCCAGGAGACTGTGGGAAGCACGCAGCATCATCAAGTACGAGGGAAATGCTTTGGCAATTTCCAGTGGTAAGCGCAAATGACGCAGAAATACGCAATCTCTCATTTCTCTTTGTTTTACATCTCATATTTCAGTAACTTCATAGCTTGGAAATAAGAGTAAAATCAATTTATCAAACTCCGTTTTCACGTAATTTTCTATCGGTAATATTAAAATCCCAACGCTCCAATTTAAATTTTATACTTATTATTATTAATTTTGCTATACTTGTTTTATATAATAAATTCATTTCTTTTACAATGCAATCTTTGCTTTCAGTAGGTAGCATTAGATATAGACCAATTCCTTCTCCTGATACAATTGTTTGTTGGGTTAATGATCAAATCATACCACGATCTGAGTGAATAGATTCTTGACGGTGTTCTACCAGAGCTAGACGTTGTTAAATACAAATTTAGATTTCAGCATTGCATTGAGGTCTTGGCGCCCATTAAAACAACATAGTTTAGGCAAAGGTAAACAATTACATTTATCTCCCAACAGTATGGGCTAGCAAAGCTGTTACACCCTCAGAAACTTAGCTAAACCAGTTCCGGCACATTTCAGCAAAATTCGTCACATTTCACGGAAAATACGGATTTCAACGAGGCAAGAACGTTCTAAGAAGAACGACAGATTTTATGTCGAGAGAAGTTTCTGATGTACTGTCTGGTGGGGTTGAGGCAGCTGTGATAATTTTCTTCATCAGATTGAAACATTCCAATTCTATCTTGCATAAGAAGTGGTTATTGGAAGTCACTAACACCCACGATACTGCTACCGGTTCTAGGCGAATTTCCAAGAAATTCAAGAAGATCACAACATCAAATGTAAGTAGGCTACATTCAGTTATTTTATCACCCTGAAACGTGTTTTTAATGCCCCATGTTGGTAGCGATAAATGAAACGTTTTGCTAGCTCCTAACTGTTGGGTGAGAAATGTAACTGTTTACCTTTGCCTAAGCTATGTTGTTTTAATGGGCGCCAAGACCTCAACGCAATGTTGAAATCTAAATTTGTATTTAACAACGTCTAGCTCTGGCAGAACACATTCAAGACTCTATTCACTCAGATCGTGGTATGATTTGATCATTAACCCAACAAACAATTGTATCAGGAGAAGGAATTGGTCTATATCTAATGCTACCTACTGAAAGCAAAGATTGCATTGTAAAAGAAATGAATTTATTATATAAATCAAGTATAGCAAAATTAATAATAATAATAAGTATAAAACTTAAATTGGAGCGTTGTGATTTGAATATTACCGATGGAAAATTACGTGAAAACGGAGTCTGATAAATTGATTTTACTCTTATTTCCAAGCTATGAAGTTACTGAAATAAGAAATGTAAAACAAAGAAAATGAGAGATTGCGTATTTCTGCGTCATTTGCGCTTACCACTGGAAATTGCCAAAGCATTTCCCTCGTACTTGATGATGCTGTGAGCTTCCCACAGTCTCCTGGATGTCGTCATCTTCGTCGATGTTTGATGATATACTGGTAGATTAGATAATTCTATGGTCCGTACATCGGACCCAAACACTCGTATAACCACACTGGTTAAGTTTTACAAAAGTTAGTCCTCCAATCCACGGAACATCGGAGCGATTCCCGCGTACAACATACTCGTCAAGTATTTCACAGATTGTCACTAACTCCACTGAACATCGGAGCGACTCGCACGCGCACCCATACTCCTCAAGTATTTCACAGATTGTCGTCCTTCGACGGCGCGTCGAACGATATATGCACACGTTGGCTCCCCACTCCGGAGCCGTCTACTAGCTTACGTAGTCCTCATTGATTGGCTGAGCACGCCGCGCTATCTTCCCCTTCTCTGGGTCATTACACTCGGCGGGAGGGTTCCGTTTCAACAATTCGCCTTTCCTGGACGATGCGAGCCAGCTTGCGTAATTCTTCTCGACAGGAATCAGCTTGTATTTGAATTCCCAGTGAGTCATCTCTCTCAAATACCCTAACTGACAAAAACTCCGTAAAATTCCGTAATCAGATAATTTTCTATGATATCGTCGTTTGTAATAATTTGCATGAGAGCGTTTTCTAAGACATAGAAAACCTATCTGAATGCTAATAATTTTTATAAAATGCTCCGAAAATATCTAAATAATAATTATAATAAATTAATAATAATAATAAATTAACATGAAAAATTCTCTTGGCTGAACAATTTGCCGCGTAAATAAATATAGAATGGCTTCCTAATGACTTATGCCAGTTGCATAAAAACCCCACGAAAAACACGTTACAACCCATTTACCAATAATTTCATGAGAATAAACTGTTCTTTGCGTACTCAACAGCTGATGTTGACAGTTTCGTTACGTTCCCCACATGGCGCGTTTGGTATCTTGTGACGTCATTCGCCTTCCGAGCGCTGATTGGTGAGTGAAAATTGAGGCAACCTCTGTAGTTTATAAGCCTTGAGGGGCGCCGACATAATAAGGGGGGCGGGGGCGAAGTATTGTGAGTCGAAACCAATCGGCTCACTTTTGTTTCGTTATGAGCGTCTGTTTGCCATTTTACCCCATTAATAAGTATCAACAATAAACGTATACACAAAAATACTACCAACATATTCTTTCCCAAAAACCTAATGTAGAGTGCACAGTATCCAGTCACTATACTTGCATGTGTATGTGGAATCTCTATTAGTGTGTGTAGCTGGGTTGGGGAGTAACGCTTTACTTTTTGCGGCAATGAGAGGGTGACGGCATTAATAATTAAACTAAGAAACTGTATTACTGCTACCTTCAACAGTAACAAAGTAACAAAATTGCTTGTTATATTTTGAAGTTGGAGCAATTTGAGGATTATCTGAGATGCATAAAATGGGCAAAGAGCAAACACATAATATTTACTCAGCAGAACAGTGGTGAATAACTGATTAAATAAAGCCGGTCAAAGAGATTTACCCTATTTCCTTGTACAGGGTATTTCACTCAAAGCGCCCGGCCCAGCGCTCCAGGTGGAACGTGGAGCTTAAGGTCAGACGAGCATATTGCAGCGCACTGCTGTGACAGCAAATGTCATAAGATAAGGAAAGATGTGCTGTTGGATTGATGAAATTAATGCTTCGGAGCAGTGCGGAACTTCGCGGTGCTGGGACAATTGTGATGCAGTGTTTGCCGAGTGAAGTTGAATTTGGTATTCCGTTTATAGCGGTTATTGTTTAATTGTTATTGTATTTCAAAACTTTATAACGTGTTATTGTTAAGTGTTAAAGCCTATTGGTTCAATAATGCTTCAACCTGCTTCCTCACTAGCAAAAAAGATTTTCATGTACGACACTTTCATACGTATTGATAAATTCCTGTAGAGATGTTAGAAGGCGGTATACAGGAAAATTCCCAGGTGCGACCATTTCAGGTAGCGAAGCGAAACTGGAAGAAGACTTGGGTACGAATTTAGAAGTATAGGTTTGATTCTCGTTGGAAAACGAAGAGTAAAAAAGCGTGGGCTTACTAAGGAGAAATTAGGAGAGGTATGGGAAAAATGACAACATACTCCTACAAAATCGCTCAGAAAACTTTCGCAGCTAACACAAATTTTGATTACCTCCGCGTGGTGAGCTACATCATCTTGCACAGTTTCCAGCCACTGGCCGGGTCTGTTTGGAACACAAGCCTCTCCAAAAGCTACAAAAATGTTAAAATTGAAACCATACAGGATTACTGTTGTTCAAAAGTTGTTTCCACATGATAATGAGAGCAGGGCAAATTTTTGTAACTGGGTTTTAAGGGGTGTTGATGATGGGGTACTTGATCCAAAATTAATAATACTGTATTCTCTGATGAAGCATGGTTCCATTTAAGTTGAAATGTTTCAAGTCAGGATACATCAAACACCTCTACATGATGTGAAAATGTGAGTGTGGGCGGCAGTAACTGTAGACAGGATAATAGGGCCTATATTTTCTGAAACACAATCACTGCGCAGAGATATAGGGATGACATTCTCATACCATTTTTTGAACAATTGACGGACAGTGAATGCCAATCTGGATATTTCCAGCAGGACTCCGCAACTCCGCCTACGGCTATGGCTACATTAATCCAGTATCAGCGAACAACGGCTTTTTTATGAATGGTTAAAAAGCTAACAAGCATGTAGCAAAAAATGATACAGTATATTTTTAAAAAGATTGTGGTTTTTCTTTTTTGAACGTTAATAGTCTTCAAATAATTGTGTAGCCTTCACAGTTAATTATACCACTTTCTACATACACAGGCGAGGTCGTGGGATGTTAGACACACTGTATGAAATACCAATATGATGGAAATAAAACAACAATGACTACCTACAGATTAAAGCTCACCCTAAAAATTGAAACATACTATGTGGTATAGATCTGACCTTCCATCAAAGGAGGCCTTACTTTGCCTATTACACATTTATTTTCAACAAACCAGTTTGAAATGTCCATAAAATTGATTTATTTAATTGGCAACAACTTTATAAATACAAGAATCTCTTGTGGATTCTTCGACTAAATATTACCTCAAAAATAATAATGGCCTTAGTCATTTACAAATCCTTACATAATAATAAATTAATAATCAATTTGGTCTAGGTTATATTCACTGAGTTATAGGATCCCCCCCCCCTCCTCACCTATAGTACCCCCTTAATTTTCGAGAGCCATAACAAAAAATTCTTGGAAATTGCTTATAGTACCCTTCCTTAATTATTGAAAGTTCTGTCAGTCATTGTCTAGCAAGGAGCGCGGCGTGAGCAGCTCCGCGCGGATGGGATATGGCCGGCGGTTGGTTAGTCAAAACAATCTCAGGGAAAGTGTGATATCTTTTCAGAGGTGGTTATATACCAGATGTTGGATCATTGTTGGCTGCTTGGGCCATACCATTCAATCGTATACGAGCTCCGTTGCTAACATGATGATGATGATAATTGTTGTTTTAAGGGGCCTAACATCTAGGTTATCGGCCCCCCGTTGCTAACAAGGCATGACCTTGTTTGAAGAAAGAAGTGTTTCTTTCTGTACAAACGGGGCTATGACTCACGCTATGTGACAAATGGCTGGCAGGCCGGCATACGCACGCTAGGGATGGGCGCGACTGAAGCCTGGAATCGAGAGTGTCGACTATCGACTCCGAACACCGGTCTCTGTTCGCATGAAGCCTCGCGACTCCACGTTAATCTGATGCATATTGCGGGGCCGCTTCGCATGAAGCCTCGCGACTCCAAGCTAACCTGATGAGTAAGGTCCGGATAGTTATGTGTTTATATATATTTAATTTTACTATATATTTTCTATTTGTTTACATATATATGAAGATTTTATAAATAAAAAGATATTATGGCGAATTTATTCGTAAGTAGGCTACATATTTCCTGTATTTGGTGGTATGTCGCAATCCTTAGATAAATACTGCCGACATTTTCGACCCTCGGCAATTCCATTAATTTGCCTCTATTTCGTGAATGTACCCTTGTCTCTGTATTGTAGTAGTATTTCAAGACAGGAATTCCCTGGCCATTAAGTATAGCAGGGGGGCTGGAGAAGACTCGCGACTCCAAGCTCCCCTGTTGAGTAATGCGGGGTCGCTTCGCATGAAGACTCACAGACTCCAAGCTCACCTGATGAGTATTGTGGGGCTGCTTCGCATGAAGCATCGCGACTCCAAGCTCACCTGTTTAGTATTGAGGGGTCAATTCGCATGAAGACTCGCGACTCCAAGCTCACCTGTTTAGTATTGCGGGGCCGCTTCTCATGAAGCCTCGCGACTCCAAGCTCACCTGTTGAGTATTGCGGGGGTCGCTTCGCATGAAGCCTCGCGACTCCAAGCTCACCTGATGAGTACTGCGGGGTCGCTTCGCATGAAGCCTCGCGACTCCAAGCTCACCTGATGAGTACTGCGGGGTCGCTTCGCATGAAGACTCACGACTCCCAGCTCACCTGTTGAGTACTGCGGGGTCGCTTCGCATGAAGACTCGTGACTCCAAGCTCACCTGATGAGTACTGCGGGGTCGCTTCGCATGAAGACTCTTGACTCCAAGCTCACCTGATGAGTACTGCGGGGACGCTTCGCATGAAGACTCACGACTCCCAGCTCACCTGATGGGTATTGCGGGGTCGCTTCGCATGAAGCCCCGCGACTCCAAGCTCACCTGATGAGTATTGCGGGGTCGCTTCGCATGAAGACTCGCGACTCCAAGTTCACCTGTTGAGTATTGCGGGGCCGCTTCGCATGAAGCCTCGCGACTCCAAGCTCACCTGTTGAGTATTGCGGAGTCCCTTCGCATGAAGCCTCACAACTCCAAGCTCGCCTGATGAGTATTGCGGGGTCAATTCGTATGAAGACTCGCGACTCCAAGCTCACCTGTTGCGTATTGCGGGGCCGCTTCGCATGAAGGCTCGCGACTCCAAGCTCACCTGATGAGTATTGCGGGGCCGCTGAGCATGAAGCCTCGCGACTCCAAGCTCACTTGATGAGTATTGCGGGGGGCACACGGTCGCTTTTTATCCGAATCTCTCATTATTATTTACAATCACTGTACCAAATTGTTGTAATATTGCACTTTAGGCAGGTTTTATTACTATTATTGTTATAAATATTAATCATAATAAACACAATAACAAGTACACCTACAACATTACCAATGATAACCCGAAACAATCATCCATGTTTGCTGGCTAATAATCCTATTGTATTAATCGTAAAACAAGGTATCAAGGGACGAACGTGGATGCATAACAAGACCATCACAATATGGGAGGCCTGTGCGCACATCTTAAACAAAGCAATTAACAAACTATAACATAGGCCAAATCTTACATTAATTCACCACCCAACTTTTGTTATTGGAGACAGGGAAATGAAACACCCTATCATGAAAGAACTTCGTAATTGGTATTCGACATTCCATATAACGATCTTGCCGGCAAAATAAATATCCCATCACTATACTCATACTGTAAAACCCTACAGTAGATCATAACAAAGAACGACTATGCATACAATCATTCTATTGAATCGTTTTGCAGGTTATAACAGCTTGCCATACATTTCAATACCAAAAAAGTATCACTGGCAAGCTAGCAGCAAGATTTAGTCAGCTGTATTTTAAACATGCCGCAGCGATGGCGAATAACGTTGCTGCTGGCGCCGTGTGGCATACATGTTCAAACAGTTCCACAAACTCCGTTTGCAACCCATCCCTAACGCACGCTATGAGATAGGTGGCCAGCCGGCCACACATGCGGTGTTGCCACGTCCACGTAAGGACGAGACACTAGTGGCTGACAGACATATGCACGCACTTCGTTTATTTTGATTAAATATATCATACTATGTAGCATCAAAATAAAATAGCTTACTTTTACTCTCTCCCTTTCCCAAAATAGGATTTTTGCAAAGTACGCATCTATAGTACCCCCACATACAATTTCGGAAGTAAATAGTAAATACAGTATTATACTATACTGGTATCAACAAAGCACAGTACAAAATAATAAAAACAAGTAGTTCCTTGAAGAACTAAATATCCTATTTTCAAATATCCTACTTATGTTAATTGCAAGCAAACAACATACAAAATTTCAATTTGATTGCTGTAATAGATTCATAGATATTGAGATCAGTCTAAATATTTCGGATGGTCGCCATGTTGGATTTTTATATAGGTAGACCATCGAGTTATGTACTATCAGATGACGTTTATTGCATAGGTTTATTATTTAAACTTCAATCGCATGGTTAGGACAAGAAATAAAAAAAGAGATTTTAAAATTTTGCACAGCCGCAATCTCGAGGTTATGAAAGCAGTTGAAATAAATTATATGTCAAAAATTTGTGTAAGCATTTACCGTACCAAGTTTCACTGCGCTTGGATGGTTTAATCGCGAGAAGCGCATTTAAATACCTACATTTCGCGTCGCCGCCATGATTTATTTGTGTCCACCAGGACATTGAAAGTTCCATAGGTGAACTTACGTTAATAGCCTTTATGAACGTACAAAATTTCAGTTTGATTACTGTCATAGATTAGTAGATATTGAGAACAGTCTAATATTTCGAATGGTCGCCATGTTGGGTTTTTATATATACTGTATATGTAGGCCATAGAGTTATGTATTATTTGATGACAATTATTGCGTGGATTCATTATTCAAACATTGACTTTGATCGCATTAGGATACAAGAAATAAAAACTTTATTTTAAAATTTCGCACAGTCACCATCTTGAGGTTATGTAAACAATTTAACTAAATTAGATGTCAGTGCATTACAATTTGTATAAACATTTGCTGTATCATGTTTCACTGCGCTCAGATGGTTAAATCGCGGGAAAAGTCTATTTAAATGTTTTTAACTTCCCTTGGCCGCCATGTTAGTTTTGTACTTAACAGGTTTTT
This sequence comes from Meconema thalassinum, assembly GCA_946902985.2. Lineage (NCBI taxonomy): Eukaryota > Metazoa > Arthropoda > Insecta > Orthoptera > Tettigoniidae > Meconema > Meconema thalassinum. Next base: position 350,965,871 of record OX336390.1, read on the forward strand.
GAAAGTCACACCGGTGAACTTCTAGTAGTGCCCTTTATCACCGTAAAAAAATTCAGGGCGATATCAGTAATAGTTTCGGAGATAAAAAATGCCGGTGAAATATTTTGCACAGCCGCCATATTGGATTGGTGAGACTTAATAAATTTAGAAGGGAACGGTCGGGGTCGGACGAAATAGTGCTATGTCCTTACCGAATTCCATTGAAATCGATCCAGCCGTTGAGATTTTACTAAGGGGACACACATGCATATGCACACACACACACGGACAAAGGTGATCTCGTAAGCCTATTTGTTTCATGAATGAAAATAGGCCAATAAATGCAATTAGATATGATAGCACTTACAGCTTGATTACAACATATTTAATTTAATTTTTTGAAATAAAACAAGAAAACTTTAAGAATAAAAGAGTTATTTTTCTAGGAGGTTTTTTTTAGAAAAGAAAAAAAAGAAAACAGTACATTTCTTTTTTGGTTGCAGAAAACTGACTAGAACTCTTGTCAGTTACCCTCAAGGCACTAAGAGCACCCCATTCCAACCATGCGACCAGGATCTCCAATTATCATTCCAGATATTAAAAATTTATGAATCGCATACCTTGCCATTTCCACATCGGACAAGAGTGCCCATGAATGCTATGTTCTTCTTTGAGGTGTGTCCATTGGCTTTCAATACTGGTGCAGTCGTCTTTGTGGCAGGTTCCGTTTCTCCAGTAAAACTGCTTTCATCTATTGCCAGGTCAATAGACTGTAAAACAATATTACAATATCAAAATGTAATATTTACTATACACTCTAAGGATACAAAAACAAACAAACAAACAACACAAAAATTGAACACTATCTACTAGAGTAGTGGTCTTCAACCAGTTTGTCATGAACATTTTTGGATGGTTCATAGCGATAGTTTCAATGGTAAATATACTTTTTAAGATAAAAATGTGCATGCTGGAAAACGATACAGTATCTGTGCAAGTGCACACAATTATTGCCAAATTAATGTTATGCATTCAATGTTCCGTTAATATTTATTTTCATATTAATATTAATATTGCACATCCTTGAACAGTAGACTGGGCAATGTGCAAGTGACTCGACTATAGAATTTGACCAACTTGGAAATATTACATCGATGCAATCTATTTACAATCCAATAATACGTTTAACTGAGACCGTATAATTTTATGCATCTGGTTTGTTGATTTTCCTATCTACCTAGTAATGTCAAAGAGGTTTCTTCTGCAATGGCAAACTTAATTGGTTCTGTGAAGATTGAAGTAATCTTATTTTTCATATAACTTAATCTACTGGTCCTTTCCATCTCAAAACACACTCCCATCAATTAAATATATTTTCTGTGTGATAGCTCTTAGCACATGACATACTCTGTGAAAGTACAGGACAATAATTTGAACTCAAAACCCAAACAATGTATCATCATTTTAGACAAACACAAAAATACAGTATTTCCAGAACCTCCACCCAATATGGACTCTGAGGGTGTCACATTACAAAAAGTCTTGCTTCAAGAACTAGGCCCAGAAGTCGGGCTAACGCTGGTCAGAACCTTGAGAAGCGCCACTATAGAGCTTCCACGAGTTAAAATGGCACCGATGCTTATGCATAGCGAACTTCCGGTCCGCGAATCTCCATTTGGTTTTCATTGGCAATGAATCGTCCGCGATTATTTTAATTATTATTTCAAATTTTGTTTTTAGGCGTTCAACTTATGAAATAAGGACTAGAGGGTTGGCCTTTATTGAATATTCCATAGACAAGTGTCTCCTAAAAGAGTAATTAGTAAAACTTCACAACAGAAACTATCTTAACAAACAGCTTGCCTACAAAGTGTGCGATTAGCACATTTCAAACGGCAGTGGTCTAACATATCTTAGACTACAATTGTATTAAATTGGTGCCAATTAAGTATGTTATATGTGAGAATATTATAATCATTTCCTATCCAGTTGTTATGCATCAACTTGACCCGTTTAAATATTAAAACATGACGAAACGAGTTATAGGCTATTCACCGTACTGATAGGCCTAATATTTACTAACAACGCGTCATTTCTTCTTTAATATTTATTTAATCATTATAATTATAATAGCCTATCTATTAACACTTATTTAACCAATAATCATTTTATAATTACATACATATTCCAGGTATTGCTAGAAAGCGATATTTGATAGCACATGCGGTTCCACCTCAAAATCCAACCGTATCTAGTTTTCAGTATGGAAAATATTACCGTAAGTTAATAGACCACAATTGGTGACCCTGACGTGATTTACGATGCCAAACAACAACGCAGGAAATTCAGGTGGGTCGCAACCTCAAAATAATAGTGCCAATGACAAGACGGAGATAGTTCGTGTTGCAGTTAAGATACCGCCGATTTGGCGAAAAAACATTGAAGTGTGGTTTATACAAATTGAAGCACAGTTTTTTACGGGAGGTATTACAGCAGAACAAACTAAATTTAACCATGTGCTAGGTTCTTTAGAAGCAGACATACCGTAGCAGAATTGATTTCTGACTTTTTGAGTAGACCTATCTCACCTTCCCCATTCACGGATTTGAAGAAACGGCTTATACAGGAGTTTGAGGAGTCTGAAGGAAGAAAAGTAAATAAACTGCTGACAGAATTAGATCTAGGGGATAATAAACCTTCTCAGCTTTTGAGAGATACGTAACTTGGCTGGCACACAAGTCCAAGATGATTTTTTACGCACTATATTCATCCAGCGCCTGCCGGTCATAGTACATTCTATATTGGTGTCTAGCAATGACAGTTTGGCTGCTATGGCTGACAAGATAATAGAATTTTCGACTCCAGGACAGTGGGTTTACAGCTCTCAAACCACTCAACCCACCCCTCAAGTTCCATCTCATGAAGCGATACCGACAGACAGATTATCACGCCTAGAAGCTCAAATAGCCCAGCTAACCTCCTCTATAAATGAAATGAGAAAAGATCTCACTCAAGGTCAAGGAGCTCAAGAGCACGTTCTAGCACACCAGACAGTTACAAACTTAAAGGAGTATTTTGCTAGTATCACTATAAGTTCGGTAATAAGGCAAAAAAGTGCATAGATCCATGTTCATATCGTCCTACAGCTAACAACAACACAAATGCATCGGGAAACTAGTTCGCTCTCCACTGGACGCGGCAGGTGATCAGAGCTCAACGTCTCGCCGCCTATTCGTCACCAATAACCTAACAGGCAATCACTTCCTGATAGATTCCGGGGCCGATATATTAGTGGTTCCACCCTCTGCTACGGAACACAATCAAGTGGCAAAAAGGCAACTGTATGCAGCCAATGGTACCACTATCAAAACTTATGGCGAGCGACTGCTACGGCTTGAGTTAGGGTTACGCAGGAATTTCTGCTGGAATTTTCTAATAGTTGATGTTCAAACACCCATAATTGGAGTGGATTTTATCCATCACTTTAATCTTTTGATTGATCTTAAGAACAGACATCTCTTAGATTGTACAACTGTCTATCATCAAAAGGTACTCTTGTCAAAATGCCTGGAATTGAATTGCTTCTCATCATACCTCCTAATCAGAAATATGCCGATATCATTAAAGAATATCCACATCTGTTGAGAGAAAATATCAGTTTTTCTGCTCCACCCACCGAGTGGCGCACACCATTGTAACGGTTGGACACCCAGTTGCAGCCAAGGCTCGACGATTACCACCAAAGAAGCTCGCAGCTGTCAAATCAAGAGTTTCAACAAATGCTTGACATGAAGATTTGTCAATCCTCCAATAGTTGCTGGGCCAGTCCTCTTCATCTCGTGCCCAAAAAGGACGGATCTTGGCGCCCGTGTGGCGATTATCGAGCTTTAAATAACATAACATAACACAACCAGACCGGTACCCAATACCTAACATACAGGACTTTAATGGCCAGCTGGATGGCAAGAAAATATTTTCAAAGATTGATCTAATTCGTGCGTATCACCACATACCAGTTCACCCAGATGATGTTCCGAAGACTGAGGTGATTACCCCTTTCGGATTGTTTGAATTTTTGTATCTTCCATTCGGCTTGAGAAAAGCAGCACAGTCCTTCCAATGATACATAGATTCCATGTTACGTGATTTTGATTTTGTCTACTGCAACATCATATATATTATTTCAGTAGTATAGATCCCTCCTGAAGAAGCTGAAGAAGGTGGAAAGTCTCAAGTACTTGGGAAGTATAGTGGAGGAAAATGGGAGAAATGACAGAGATTACGGAACGTGGCAGACAGGCAGAAGCATTTCTGAGAAGCATTAGGAGCTTAGTGTGGAATAAAGATGTCCCACAAAAAAGCAAGGAAGTGTTATACAGAAGCTACTATATCCCGATACTGACCTATGCTTCAGAAATGTGGACAATGAAGAAAAGAGACAAGCAGAATACAGGCAGGTGAAATGAAGTTCCTGCGAAGTAGGATCGGAGTAACAAGAAGAGACAGGGTGAGGAATGAAAAGGTCAGGGAAATGGTGAAAGAGGAGCCCTTGCAAGGTAGGATTGAGACATCAAGACTGAGGTGGTATGGACACTTAAAGAGAATGGATGAGAAGAAGATTCTCAAGAGGATACATGAGATGCAGATGAAACGACCAAGGGGAAGACCAAGAGATAGATGGCTGAAAGGAGTGGAGGAATGTGTCAAGAAGAGAGGCGAGGACTGGACCAGAGTGATAGCGGAGAGGTGGTGGGAAGAAAGAACTAAGTGGCGAGGCTTATGTTCCAAACAGACCCAGTCTGGGGCTGGAAACTGTACAAGATGATGATGATGATGAGTATAGATCCCTCCTGCGACGCTCACAAGCGACCGATCGTGACAATGAGCATTCAAGTGATGAGAATAGACATTAGCAGTGACGAATTGCACTGTAATTTGATAAATATCTATAATTTCTTTAAAAAATGAATTAATTAAAAAAATGTACGAAGTGTGCGATTTGCAAATACTGTTGCAGTATGAAACTACGCTCCATAATTGCTGTTCACTTCACATTTTGGCCGCTGTGACGCTTGTTGCATGGCATTTTAATATTCTGAGGTCTTTCTTTTAGCTTATTTTGCGTGGATTTCAGATCAGGAAATCGTAGGAATGAGTACTCAAATCGTATAATTTCATAAATATTGAATAACCGGTGAGTGTTACAGCAACCTTTCTCTTTAAGGCTCTCATTATAAACCTATTGGGGAAAGTGTGGTTTATGAACATGCGAGATTTCTCGCACGGGTCCTCTAGTTGACTATATTCTAATTGCTTCTAAGAGTGAAAAAGAACACACAAACCATCTTCATCTACTCTTCAAACGACTCAGCTAATTTAATATTAATATCAACATAAGCAAATGCCTTTTTGGTTTAACCGAAGTACCATTTTTAGGTTACCTCATAAATGAAAAGGGTATACGTCCACTGCCAGATCGGGTACAAACAATCACCAACTACCCAGTTCCAGAAACAGTTCAGGATTTACGAAGTTTCCTTGGCCTAATCAATTTTTACAGACTAGTACTTCCATATGCAGCAACCATGAAAGCTAGTCTTTTTGACCTCACTCGTGGTGCATCAAAGAATGACAAAAGGAAAATCACATGGACAGATAAACTTCTCACCACATTCAGTGAACTGAAGACCAGTCTAGAAAATGTGACACTCCTAGCTCACCCTTCTCAAGATTTGCCACTGGTGTTGATGGTCGATGCCTCTGATTTCGCTGTGGGTGCTTCACTTTAGCAACTTCAAGAAGATAAGCTAGAACCTTTTAGGATTTTTCTCCAAATAGCTCTATGACTCAACAGAACATTCCACATACGACAGAGAACTTATTACTATGCAGTCCGCCGTCAAGCATTTTCAACACATGCTAGAAGGAAGGGAATTCCCAATATACAATGACCATAAGCCTTTGACATTTATGTTCAAACAACGACCTGAAAAAGCTACTCCAAGACAATTACGTCACATGACCTTTATAGCGCACTGATATACGATATGTAGAAGGAAAGAACAACGCAGCAGCTGACGCTTTCTCCCGGATCTGCTTCATTAGTATTCCCTCAAGATTTACTACCGAAGAGATCGCCAATGGACGAAGAATTGAGTCAGTTATGACAATCAAACAACTGCTCAATGGAATTTCAAACCATCACTCTACCCAATAACCTCCAACTTATCTGCGACGATGTAAATGGTAAACTCCGACCATACATCCCAGCAAGATTTCGTTGACAAATTTTTGAATCTCTCCACAACCTGTCCCATCCAGGAGTTAAAGGATCAACTGCCATCATCCAGTCAAGATACGTTTGGCCATCCATGAAAAAGGACAAACTCGGGACAACATCATGCATTCCATGTCAACGAGCAAAAATCTGGCGACATACAAATAGTGAGGTTGGCCAATACCAGCCGGTTATGGAACGATTCAGCCATGTCAACATTGACATTGTTGGACCACTTCCACCATCTCAAGGATACACATACGATGAATGATCATTTCTCCAGATGGCCAGAACTGTACCAGTACACAACATCACCGCCGAAACAATCGCAGCCACCATTTTGACCACATGGATTGCTCGTTTTGGAGTCCCTAAGACTATCACAACCGACTGAGGACGACAGTTCGATTGCACACTTTTCACCTGTCTCACACAATCTCTCGGCATTCAACACAACAAAACCACAGCATATCATCCTGCAACAAATGGAATGATGGAATGATTGAATGGTGGCATCGGCAACTCAAATCGTCGCTAAAAGCACAACTTACAGATGACTGGGTTCCTAAACTTCCCTTGATTTTACTTGGACTGAGATCTTACATAATTCCCAATTATCACACCACTCCTGCAGAAATCACCTAAGGTGTGCCTGTCAAGCTTCCTGCGGATTTCTTTCATCACCAAGAAAATTTGCAAGACATACCGACTTTCTTTTACAAATTAGAGGAACAAATGCGCGCTCTTCAACCTGTTCAAGCAGAACGTCACTCTGCCAAGAAAGTTTTCATTCACCCGCAACTAATGAAGTGTAATCATGTTTTCATTCGACATGATGCCACCAGACTACCACGGCAACCTGTTTATGATGGTCCCTACCAAGTTCTCACACGAACGGCAAAACACTTCGACATCGACACTCCAAGAGATAAACAGACGATTTCTGTGGACAGACTGAAACCAGCATTCATCCTGCACGACCCCCAAACCCCTGCATATGGAACAGACAATCCACCGCCATCCACAATTCCTAATACTTCCGAACAAGACAAAAACCATCAGACCAGGACTACCAAATCTGGTCGACAAGTTACATTCCCTCGATTCCTGGACGTTGTCACTGGGAAGGGAATGTGTGGCGGATGTTAGTGCCACCTAAGTATGTGGTGGGTACTAGTGCCACGGACACTAGAGCTACCTAGGTAGATGGCAGATAATAGTTCTAAGTACATAGTGTGTATCATATTATATTCTTTGGTTTTTCTCTTTGTTCTTCTCTGTTGTTAAATAAACAAGAATCAAGCACATCAACTGTTGGCCTATTGTACATCATTTATATTGTATACTGAAACCCTTATTACACTGTATCATACTCCTTCCACAGTTACATGCAAGGAAAATTGTAGTACACAGTTCCCATTGCTTCCATTACCTGACTATTAAACCGGAAGCTGGTAATGCATAACCATACGCCGGTGGCGCGTCCTATGGCAAGTGAAAGAACGAACGAAAGGGTAAGGTCTATAGGTAGAGGTGTTAGAAAGTGTTTTTATTTTTTTGAAGATTTGTTGATTTAAAATTCAAAAGGTGGTGTTTTGTGTTTTTATTATTTTTTCGGGGATGACATGTTAAAATTTAGAAAGCGATAAGGTTTGTACAATAAGTGTATTTAAAAACGTAAACAATTAATAAAACAAAGTAAAAAACAAAACAGCAGGGTAAACCGTTAAACATGGCTATGGAAGAATGAGATAATACTTATATGGAAGTCACATTTTAATTTTACATTCACCATCTCAAAACACATTTCAGTGAATACCTTTTTCAGTTTTATCCAAATACTGCAGTGAAATCATTGGAAGTAGATCATAGTTAAAGTCTCAGCATTTGCAGCTTTCAATTTTCGCCTCCTATCACTTACTATGAGACTGTATTTCGAAAATCACCTTTCAGAATCCACATTTGAACAAGGATACTACACACACTATAATGCAGCTGTTTCATAGTCTCGGTGAGCAGGCCTTAATCCCATGAGGATCTCTGGAACATTCACATTATCTTCATGACGCAGTTGGTTCTTGATTGCAGTCAGGTAAATGCTGTGAGTCTCTAAAAACTGTTGAGGCTCCATCTTCTTAAGAAATGGGGCATTCTTCTTAAATTGGAGCAGTTCTGTGGGAGATACGTTCTTAGGTGCATGCCGAGGATCAAACAATGACCCGATGGCTTCTACAGTCTTCCTGACTGGATCCGTGGTCCTTAAAGTCCTGACTTTCACTATAGCTGACTGGGCAACATACGTAAGCTTGGACTTAACCATTATCTGCACCTTTTGAGGAAGCTGTTCCAAGTTCTCAAGGATCGCATGATTGAACATTCCACCGTCGCCTAATAGCTTGAGCTTTACCTCAAGGTCATCTAGCTTCCCAGCCAGTAAGTGAATTGTTGGGTACCTAGATCCCTCCAAGAAACTAAGCAAGTCCATAAGAGAGGCACCAACAACAGAAACATACAATGCTTGTAATTTTATCATTTGTATTGATGAAGTCGATGCTTGTTGGAAAAATTTGACCCCAGAATTTGAATCTTCCAATGTTTTGAAAAATACTACCAGATCTTCCACATGCGTGGCCATATACATTGCAGCCTTAAACCATGAATTCCATCTTGTACATACAGGCATTGGGAAAGCTAGAATTTCATTATCTTTATCTGTGTTTTCATATTTCTCCCTTAGAAATGCAACGTAATTGCTTTATCTTTTTCGCGTATTTAAAAAGGCATTCTTTGTCTTTACTATAGACGTGTTCAATTCGTCCAGCTCGTTTTCAAATATGCAGCCGATAAGATTGACATTATGAGCCCAGCACTGGACATTACATAATTCTTCAATCAATCCTTGAAGAGTAGTTACACATTTTGTCATGTAGCATGCTGAGTCCGTAACTACTGCCACTACACGCTTCTGTTCAAATTCATAGGAATTCAAGGTGTCTAATATCGCATTGGAGCATTTACGCTATTGGCAGAATCTAGAACAACAGAGGCAGTCAGATGGGTGTACATTTCAGTTGATGGTACTGATGGACGAAAAAGAATGCTGAAAACACACCTACCATTCTTGTCAGTTGTTTCGTCACATAGTAGAAACACGTCTTTGTTTTTTATATCTTCCCTCCTCCTTTCGCCAATCATGGGGATGTATTTCTGACGAATCTGATTTGCTGATGGTAAATCTCCACTTCCGCGAACGTACTTATTCAACCAAGTACGGATAACAGGATTGTCTAGTTTCTCTACTGGTATATTAGCTTTCACAAACGCAGTAGTTGTATCCAAAATAAACCCTTCTTTCATATCCTTCACACGACAAGCATTTGATAATGTTTCTTTCAAGGTGGCCACTCTAGGAACACTAACTTCAAGACGCGAATTTTCTCGGCGTTTTGAATGCTTCTCCAATTTGCAATGTTTGTCTAATGCATCTTTCCTGCAATAATCTAACCGACAATCATAATATTTGCACATAAGAATGACACAAGAAATTATAAATCCTTCATTCTTATATTCTTTAAGTCTGTCTGTGGCAGAAACTGCTACCTTCAGCATTTTTAACCTCAACTGAGACATGCCCAGTAACAAACACCGTTACCACACGGTTGACTGTAGTCAGACGCCAGTAAAAAGCCGTAACCACACGCAAAATTTATTTCTGAATTCAGTGTCAAATATTTAAATTACGTCGCGTCTCATCTTCCTGTACTGCTAAGTTTGGAACGACTACGACGAACACGTGGTCACCAACTGATTCACACAAATAACACACTAGCTTCGATGATAACGCACAATTTGTGCACTTTTTATTAAATTATATAGAATTCTCTAATATGAATTACACTCGCTACCGATGTAACAGGAGGCAAACGTAGTTTACAATATGAACAACTATCACATAACCTTTTGGAGGTAGTCGGCCAAACTATTCACGCCGCGAGATAACAGCTGTTTAACACAGCACTAAAATCCAACGAGTAACGAGAATATCTACAGTATGACGTATATCGTAGTATTACCCCTCGCGAAACTATGCAATCGATCATTCTCGAATAATTGAACACCAACCAAATTCGATTATCGGCTTCTGGACAAGAATGTTCAGATTGGCGTGGGAAAAAAATATGAAAAATGTATTTTATTTCGCAGATTGCGGTATTTGTGGTTGTGTCAGTCGTTTCGACTATCACAATGATTTACCCCCACCCCTCCCCCTTCCCCGGGCCACTCGCCCCGGAAGGAGGCCTCTTGAACTGATAAACCGTTTTAATATTCTGAATTTCCCGCTTCCCCCTACCCCATCACTACTTCTCGTGCCAAAGCATGGCCGAGATGCTTCTAGTATGTTCGAGAAACTTTTCAAATAATTCCAACTGCAAGATCTGTGAACGCTTGTATTTGTTACCACCTTAACTTTGGATACATCACTTCTGACATTATAAGGAAATACTTGGCGCCATCTATACCCAAAGGTTGGCGGGCTTGCCTTGACGTGTGTACGCAGTTACACCGTGCGTACGGGTCCTGTGAGTGTCTCGTGGGGACGGAATGATTCGATGCTTGGACTTGCTGCGATGTAGTCGCGAGTGTGTGAGAGCTGGCCACTCTGAGGCTAGCTGTTATGGCTGGTTTGGCCACGAGCCCGGATACCAAGGTACTATATGCTAAATTGAACTGTGACACAAAATGCTTGAGTTACTATTATTTGTTTCATTTCTCCCATTAGAGTTTTTCTTTTATTGAGTATTTGCTGCTTCTGTGCGGGTGAGAAGCCTAGTGTCTGACGAACCTTTGGACGTGAACTTGTGTGGGCGCCACATTGTTAGTAAATCATTATTCTACGTTTGATATCTCATATTATTCAGAAAATATTGCTTCCTAATTATCCTGCACTTGGTATCATATTTTACGCCTGGCAAAGGCTTCGCAAATTCTAACACGTGCTGGATGTGAAATTGCAACGGTCGTATTTCAGACGCCAACCTAACTTTAGAAATAAACTAATTACGCTATTTTAAATGTGGACATAACCACCTTACTATTCTGTGAAATACTGCTGGTATTATTTTGGATGGGGATTTTGTTGTAATTCTTGTCGACATGACCTTTGTGTTGTCGATAGCTGGAGAGGCCATTGTTTAAGTGCCTCGTGGCACATTGTGTTTAGGCCTTTTGCTTCCTTTCCTCATTGCCTTGCTCGCAATCATTTGTTATTTTATTAAGAGCCATTTGGACCTCAGTAAGCCCTCCTGGGCCATTTCAATTTAAATTCGGCATTTGGTTGCAAGCACGTGCTCGTGCAATAACGTAGCTTCTGTGGTGTCCCATGCCACGTTTTCCCGCCCTCTTGCTGCCACGGTTGGCAGTTCATATTTTCCTTGCTTCCGCTCTCCTGAACCTTCAAGTTGTTTCTTGTATTTAATGTGTTTTCTCGTCGGGTTTGCTATACCCATGTAAACCAGCTTTCAGGGGTTCCTCCTGCATTTTTGTAGAACCCAAGTTGTTATTTTACTTGTGCCCCAGTCCCTGTGTATACCCCTTTATTTCAGAATATATCTTTGTTTTGTTATTTGTTTTAAACATGACTATTATTTGGGGAAGGGCAACCGGCAGTAAAACCCCACCCTCTGGATACGTCCAGACCCCACTCCCTGGCTATTCGTACCACTGCGGCGCTTACGGCCACAATTAGTGGAACTACGCTACAGTGGTGTTATTCACAAAATTCGCGTTATTTCGTGATTTAATTTCACTCCTGGGAAGCATGAAAATGTATATACGTGAAAATAAAATTTCCCAACCTCTAAATATAACCTTTCGTTTTATCGCTAATTAACAAAAACTAATACCTCTATCTATGGGTTATGTGATGCACAATTTAAAGCACAAGGCTATGCCTCAGGATGATGGTAGGTGTGAGCAAAGGATAATATAAAAGGAAAAAACTAGCTAAACAGACTAGGAAAATCTCCACAGCTGGATAGCTGTTGGGGTAACATTAATGTCCATCTTCTAAGACAATGGTGTCCACTTGAAGGGCTATCAATTAGATTGATGGTGAGAACACCCACTTTTGAAGACAGTGTGCCTAGCTGATGATGAAATATCGATTCGACTGATGTGCTATATTTAATATGTGGACATACCGGTATTCAACAATGAATTTACAACATGTTCCAATAAAATACTTACTTCATAGAGTCTGATGTCAGCAGGTACTCGATCACCGACATTGAGATGAACGACATCTCCTGGTACTAGATTACGGGCGAGGAATGTTTCCAGTTGGCCTTCACGCAGGCTACAAACATAAAGATTAGATCTTAAGTATAGTGCATACAGCACAAGCAGTTAAGAGTTTATAGATTTAAAAAAAAACAATACAGGATGCCTCAGCAGATACTTGAATGTTGACTTAACAATATTAACCCTGCGTTAGGCAAGTGGATGACAGGTGTCATCCAGACAACTTTTCGACAACGGTTATTTAAAACTAAATAATTACGCATGCGCGGCTTTGTATACCTCTCTGGCGATCTCTTATCTGATCACCCAGCTGAGTTTCGATGGTGCAATAGAGGCTGCTGTCATCAATGTCGGGCCAAGTCGGGACAAGACAAGAAGGTGGTGCACAAAGTGCAAAAATTGGACCTATCCTGACCATGATGGATATGTGTGGCAATTGTTTTAAGAGTAGGAAAAGTTGAAAGTCTGAATTTACAATTTACATTATTTGAAAATGATACATATTCAGCAATAAAAAGTCTGTGATTGTAAGGAAAAAAATATTTCTTGTATTTTGTCTCTTGACCTTAATGTCTTTTTTTAAACGATCAAATACGTTGTATTAAAATAAACGAGTTTTGGTATTAGGTACTTTACTGTAGTTAATAAATAAGTATTATACTTTCTCTAGCTAGTAAGTTATTCATACAACATGTGTCATCCATGTGCCAAAACCCGTTACTGAATTGCACGCGCCTAACTTAGGGTTAAGAATAAAGTTTATTTCTATTGTTGTGAAATTCATTTACACTGGCTTATTCAGTCATAGCATGCACCCTTGTTGATTTATTGCAGTAGTTCACTAACAAGCAATATTCACAAACTACCAATCGAGCAATTACACATTACACAAAACTAGAACACATTACAAAAAACTAGATTTCTAAGAGCTCACATATAAGATCATTAACTTACCAACGACATGCAGGTGGAACAAGTTTTGTGAGCTCCTCCAGAGACTTTTCCGACCGGTACTCTTGAACGAATGCCACTGTCACGACAATGATAATAGCCTGCAAGGAAAGAAACAAATCTGTAACCAACAATGAAGGGTAGACTAACACGGATTCTCTTTTTAAAGATTTCCTTTATTGAAACAAAAACTGAACATCCTCACTGAAAACACAATGAAGGAAAAAGGATCGCCCGAATGGGCATTCATTTTTACTATAATCACTTAATGATTTTAATCTTTTGCGGCACGTCGTAATATGGTACCTGGTACACCTTTTGTTGCATAAAATGCAAACACAATTATCATTCGGACTATGGAAGGATTTGTTGGCGCATATCTTATGATGGAATCCATGAATGACGAGTCTCGTTATAATGTGTCTGATCTTTATTCTCGTTCGACCACGTTCTGTCTGTGGAGGACTGAGAAGATTGACATCTTTGGCTTATTTCATGTATTTCTTCTTTGTTTATTTCATGTATTTATTCTTCATGTTTGAGGCTCTTTGATATAAGTTAGTGTAATAAAAGATGGCTGCTAAGTAAGACGTCCGTGTTTTCACGATCACTATTTATCCATTATACGAATCCCAACATTGGTGCCGAAAACTTTAGATTACGTAGAAATGTGCATTAGATTACGGGCAATTGTGTTTTACTTGTGTACAAAGTAAATTGGTGATGCTATCACTACAAACAGCAATCACATTTTGTTCAAGCAGCCACGCCACGCCGGATTACGAGGTAAGAAGATACTGGAACTTCTACACGCGCCACATACTAACGTGATATTTCAGTTATTCATATTATTGCAAAGTGATACTACTACGACTAAACAGTGCACGAATTGTAATATAATTACTTTACACCACGTAACGGAATTCACGAATTATAGACTAGCAAATGCTGCCATCTTGCGGTAGATCGTAAACTAAATACCTCGTAGCCATCACGGACACTACAAGACGATCTCACGAGTATTACGCATGCGCTGACATCAGACAATCACCTTCACTTGTCGCAGCACGGTACTATTTATTTATTTATTTCGTCACCCATTCTTCAAGATGCAAGACGAGAGTGTTAAGAGTAAACTAGAGTTTTTGAAAAGAAAGCGGAAGACGGAACGAGCAAATATAACTAAATTCAGTACGATAATAAATAGTGCTACGGTCGGTGACATCTCAGAATACGAATATAATCTCATTAGACTCCAAGAAGTTTCAGATCATCTCACAGTTCTGGACGATAGTATACAGGAATGTTTGACCGACGCAGAATACGAGGCTGATGTCGAGAAATGTGAAGAATACATCGACATCGCGAAGAGAGCGATTCTAAAAGCATTATACGCCGAGAATAAATCTAAGTCACTCTCCAGTTTGACAACATCGGTCGCCGGAATGAGTATGCAACCAACGCCAGGATCTCCAATCCCAACACCCGTCACACACAGTGAAGCTACCTGCCGTAAAATTAGACAAATTCGCAGGTGACATTGAGAATTGGGCACGTTTTTGGGAGCAATTCCAATCTTCTGTTGACAACAATCAATCTCTCGCTCACATTGACAAGCACGTCTATCTCCGTGGATATCTGGAGGGTGAGCGGAAGAATCTAGTTGATGGAATACCGATAACGGCTGATGCTTATGAAGAAACAAAACGGATATTAATATCTCGCTACGGAAACACTGACCGCATAATTCAGGCCCATCTTGACTATCTCGAAGCCTTGCAACCAATTTCAGACGATACTCCTAATCTAAATACCATGTACATCGAATGCAATAGACGCGTACAAGCCTTACGGGCCTTAGGGGAAAATGTAGATAATTACGGGCGGATGTTATGCCCTAAAATTCTCCGAGCATTCCCTCAAGGTATTGTCCGCCGTTGGATAATTTATTCCAAACGAGAGAGCATTCCCGAGAGTCACATTACCAAGTTGATGGAGTTCCTGAACGAGGAGGTAGAGGGCGCTGTGATCACACAGAAGATCAGAGGAGATAGAGGAGATATCACTTCACTCGAATCCTTCTCAGGCACTGCCGCGACACTCCATGTGAACACAAAGTCAAAACGGACGGGCATGAACACAAAGAAAGTGTACTCCGAATTCTGTGTGTTCTGTGAGACTCAACGCCACTGGGCCCAGAACTGTGTGAAGATCCGCAATGTAGCTGAGCGGATTGAAAAGTTAAAAACTGCCAACCGATGCTTCTTGTGCCTCAATAAAGGTCACAGTGTGACGGCCTGCATGAAGAAGAGTAAGGTATCATGCGCAAAGTGCAAAAAGAATCATCACATTTCCATCTGCACCGGAGAACAGCCCGCATCAATATCCGTGGGGAAGATTGACGTTATTATGCCGCAGTTCACTTATCTTCAAACGGCGAATATTTGGATCACAGGGCCCACCGGACTGAGAAAACGTACACGATGCATATTGGATGCTGGCAGTCAATCAACCTTCGTAAGCCGAAGTCTGGTAGATCAGCTTCAACTGAATATCGTGGGACACAAGGATTTGACAGTTACCGGATTCGAGTCATCTCGTCACACATCTTCAGCTCGCAGACTCATTGACCTCAACATCAGTGGACTATGCACGGAGGCTGCTCTGCGTATTTCTGCATTTGAGAGTGACAACGTTTACTCGCCACATCCGACTGTTCCACTTGACGTCCAGTCCCTGTCACGCCGTCCAGTCCCTGTCACGCTTACGAAGATTGAGACTTGCTGATCCCAAGGATGACAACAATGAACTTCCTATAGAACTTCTAATAGGTGGAGACCATTATTGGAAGGTGATACTTGACAACAAGCCAATACGCCTCTCAGACACGTTAGTACTGCTTCCTTCTAGATTTGGATGGATTCCGAGTGGAAATAGGTCAGGAATTACTGTCCAGAGCGTCAACGTGCACCACATTCATACTGCTAATGGCCCATCTGTCGAGGATGATGATATGCGACGGTTTTGGGATCTAGAGTCCCTAGGAATAAGGGAAGATCAGAAAAGGACCCTCACAACGAAAGATGCCACTATTCTTCAAGAATTCCATGATTTGTTTCACTGACAAGACGGGCGGAGGATAGTATCCATACCGAAGAAAGAAGATCTGGTCTTGCCCTCAAACCGTAAGAACGCTCTAAATCGTTTTCACACATTGCAGAGAAAACTTGCCGTTAATGCCCAGTACAAAGAAATGTACCACGCGCAGATGATGGACTACGTAAACATGAGACATGTTCAGCTGATCGCTACAGAGGAAACCACAAATGATGTATACTACCTGCCTCATCACGCCATCAAGAAAGAGAGAAATGGCACAGAGAAATGGAGGATCGTCTTTGACGCATCATCCCACGAGAGAGATGCACCGTCCCTCAATGATGTTCTGGAAACAGGCCCTAATCTGTTACCAGAGATACTGCCCACGTTGATCCGCTTCCGGACTTACCGCAAAGCCATAGTAGGAGATGGAACTCAAGCTTACCTTCAATTATGCCTGGATATTGAAGACCAAGATTTAACAAGATTCTTCTGGTTCAATGTGGAGAAGGACGAACTTGGAAAATGGCAAGCAAGAGATGATACAGCCGTCTATAGATTCACTCATCTACCATTCGGCCTTGCTAGCAGTCCCTTTCTTCTGTCTGCAACTCTCCGTGAACTAGCAATGAGATTCAAGGATCAGTTCCCGTCAGCAGCAGCACTTACGGATCAAAGCACTTTCATGGACGACTTTGATGCGGGAGCTGAAGATGACAACAGAGTTATCACCTTATATTACGAGGTGACAGGTCTACTACGACAGATACGGATGCCGATGGCAAAATGGGCAACAAATTCTGGACCATTGGAAGGTATATGGAGAGCCGAAGGACGTGAAACGAAAAGGGAAACCGGAGTACTAGGTGTACGATGGGACACAGAATCAGATTCACTACTCTTTGACCATACAGATATCACAGACAACCTTTCGCAGGATCCAGGAACCAAACGAAAGCTATTGAAAACTACCGCAAAGTTCTACGACCCTCTTGGATTACTTTCACCGGTGTCCATAGTTGGAAAAGTTCTCTTCCAACACACCTGGTGTAGGGGCATAGCATGGGACGAAATACTTCCACATGACATTGCATTGCGATGGCAGCTGTGGATAACCAACCTCAAGGATCTGGCAAGTGTGGTCATTCCAAGATGGATTGGTTTATCAAGGATAACATCGGAGACTTCACATGTCCACGTGTTCTGCGACGCTTCGGAGCGGGCCTACGGAGCTGCACTGTATGTTCGAACTTCTACCGACGTAAACACTTACATACACCTGGTCTGCACTAAGAATAGACTGTCTCCAGTCAAGAAGGTTACACTCCCACGACTAGAACTACTGGCCATCTTAGTGGGTTGCCGTCTTCTGAGGTATTTCTGCCAAGCAACAGACTTTAATGTCACCACATCTACTCTGTGGAGTGACTCCATGGTCGCTCTAGGTTGGATTAAAAGCGATACAAACCGTTGGAAGACATTCATCTCCAACCGAGTGACGGAAATTCAAGGCATCCTGAGTCCAGCTCAGTGCCGGTACTGCCCGAGCCAGGATAATCCAGCCGACCTCTTGTCACGAGGAATATCCTCAAAAGCACTACAGTCTTCTTCACTCTGGTGGCACGGGCCTGTATGGCTAGCCGATCATCCTAGATCTTGGCCCCACAGCAGTGTGCCTAACGCCTCACTTCCAGAGACTCGCAAGACGCATCAGCAAACACTTAACGTCGTTACAACGGAACCTCTCATCATTGCTTCCAGATTCAGCAGTTATTGGAAAATACTGCACATCATGGGTTGGATTTTATGCTTCTTGAACAACATCAGGCAGTCTGAGAAAAATTCTGGGAATCTCACTGCACGTGAATTAGAGGCTTCCCAATTGTGCTGGATACGTACAGTCCAACGTGAGTGCTTTTCCGAAAACACGGACGCTCTGACAAAAGAGAGAAACTTGTCTGGGAAGTCCAGGATTGCCCGCTACAACCCCTTCTTACAGGACGGCCTTATTCGACTGGGAGGGCGCCTCCACCATGCAGACCTGCCAACGCAGCAGAAACATCCTATAGTACTCGATGGTGCACACCACTTCACTAAGTTGTTGATCCTCCAGACTCACATACGGCTACACCACCTTGGAGTACGAATCGTTCTCTCCGTACTACGCGAAGAATTTTGGATCCTCAAGGAACGCCAGGCTGTCAAGAAGGTCATCCACACGTGCTTACCATGTAAGATCGCCAGAAGCCAACAAGGTAACGAGATCGAAGCCCCGTTGCCTCCAGAACGTGTGCGACATACTACGCCATTTGCAGTTACGGGTGTGGATTTGGCAGGGCCACTACTCGTTAAGGTGGGGAATCTCGTACAGAAATCGTATATTGTTCTTTTCACATGTGCGACTACAAGGGCCCTTCACCTTGAGCTGGCTTTGGACATGACTACGGAGACGTTTCTGATGGCTCTCAGACGATTTGCGGGACGAAGAGGACTTCCAAACACCATTTACTCGGACAACGCTAGAATGTTCCAGGCTGCACACAAAGAAATGACACAACTCAGCCAAGTCCTCACAGACCCACGAACGAGCCAGCACTTCGCCCACAACGGAGTCCAGTGGAAATTTATAGCCCCACGGGCGGCTTGGTGGGGAGGCTGGTGGGAAAGAATGGTGGGTACGACTAAAAGATGCCTTAGAAAGGTATTGGGAAAGGCTCTGATTAGTGAGGACACACTCCGAACTCTATTGGTAGAAGTAGAAGCCGCCATTAACTCCCGACCCATAATCCAAGATGGCTCGGAGACACTGACTCCAAGTCATTTCCTGACTGGCGCACGGCTGACTACCCTGCCCAACGTCTCCCAACCCACGACCCGAATAGACCTGAGGAAGGAGAGGAGACTTAGAGAGAAAATGCAGGAGGACTTCCTCAAGAGATGGAGGAATGAGTATCTTCTTGATCTGAGAAGCTACCACGAAGTACGCCGCCCAAATGGACAGACGAAGGAGTGCCGAGTAGGAGATATAGTACTACTACAGGATGACCTGCGACCTAGACACTTGTGGCAGAAGGCGCGAATAACTGAAAGGCGACCAGGCAGGGACAACAAGGTGCGAACCCTCATCCTTCAGATGGCCAACGGGACCAAGATTAGTCAGCCTGTACAGCTGGTCTTCCCTCTCGAGATAGACCAGGGTGGGGAGGATGTGGAGGACTGAGAAGATGGACATCTTTGGCTTATTTCATGTATTTCTTCTTTTTTTATTTCATGTATTTATTCTTCATGTTTGAGGCTCTTTGATATAAGTTAGTGTAATAAAAGATGGCTGCTAAGTAAGACGTCCGTGTTTTCACGATCACTATTTATCCATTATACGAATCCCAACACTGTCCATCATGGCATCAGTAATATAAAAGTCTGGATCTAACTCTTGTCTCTTTGCTCTTCTAGACTCCAATAAGTCGAGGATCTTGTAGCCGGCAACAGTACTCTTTTACCAAAACTAAAAAAGTTTACTTTAATTTTTCTATGCTCCATTTAGGACATTTTAGGGAGGCGTGGTTAATTGAAAGTACCGTATATGTTTTTTCAGTCGGCCAACACGATTGTATCGAATTGTAATGGGTGGTTCCCTAATCCTGAAATAAATTTACATGAGATTAATATATACACTTGGGGGAGTGTATAATTATACAGTATGTGTATATATTGTACATACTTGTAGACATAAATTTAATAGCCCAAGTAAAAGGGATGCGTAGTCAAAATTAACATCCAATATTCCACCTAGTCAATTATAATTTACAAAATTAAGTCTACAACTTGAGTCCAATTGACTCATCTTCAGCACTTACACAACATTACATAACACCAAGACATACACTCATAAAATATAAAAGATTTTTAATACATAAACTAAAATGGTAGCTTAGTTAAGATGATCCTTAATAGTGCATTGACAAGACTATGGACATGTCTACTGTTATGTTTCGTGACTTCCTTCTTTTCTATATGGTACTTTGGTAGACGAGAGAGAAAATTCACAATCTTTTAAAACGAAGTGCATCAACATGGGACAGAAAATGCTTTGTTATGGCAGCTCATAATGATTTGAAAATTTTGTAGTGTAAAATGGGGTCATTCTGAAAGACAAATTCCTTTGTCTTTTCATAACAGTATAGATGTTGAGAATGTATTTATACTTTACCCCACATAGCTATTAAGCTTATGTAGTGATCTGCTGATTGCGTGACTTTCGAAACTGGTCATCCAAGTGTATTTATATTAATCTCTTGTAAATTTATTTCAGGATTAGGGAAACACCCATTACAATTTGGTGCAATGAAAGTGGGAATCATGAATCATGAAAGTGGGAATCATGAATGTAATGACCCTGACAGGCAAGGTGGAGGAGGTGGTAGACTTCATGGAGAGGGAGAATGTTGGATTGATGGGGCTGAGTGAAGTGAAATGGAAAGGTAAAGGAAGGAAGAAATTGAGGAAAGGATATACATTATACTGGAGTGGTGGCCAAGAGGCAAAAAATGGCGTGGGACTGATAACCTCGAAACAACTGGAGGAGTATGTTGAAGTGGTCGAGTGTGTGAGTGACAGAATAATGAAAATTAGAATGAAGATGAAAAATGACGTGATGGACTTCATACAAGTGTATGCACCACAGACTGGATACAGAGAAGAAGATATTGAAGTATTCCTGGAGGATGTACTACACGTACACAATAATCTTCATGTAACAGTACATAACCAAGACCTACATATATAAAAATCCAACATGGCGACCACATGAAATATTTAGTCGGTTCTCAATATCTACGAATCTATTACAGCAATCAAAGTGAAATGTTTTATGTTATAGTGGCATTTAATGTAAGTAGGATATATAAAAATAGGATCTAGTTCTTCATGGAACTACCCTACTTGTTATATACTAACTCTACCCAGCATGTGCTGCAATACCAATCGAAGAAAGAAAGTGCTTGTGTTGTAATTTTGCTTAGTGGAGGGTTTTTGGATACAAAATATATTTTGATTTTCTGTCTGCTGCGTAAGTCGTGAATAAATCAGAATCCCACCAACACTTGAGCAGGCCACAAACAGGTGTCGCGTGTCACACCTGGAAGGTAAACGTTTGGAAACACACAAACTGCTGCTAAACTGTATGAAATACTAACTCTTTGTAACGACTTATGAGCCACCTATTGTAAAATAGATTCACTAATTCAGAAACCTTCGCGGTCGAACGCACAACAACTCATCAAAGTTCTTTTCTTAAAACGATTAGCGCGCCAACACTCATGTTGAAACTACTCATGAGCCACCTATTGTATAATGTATTTACTAATTCGGAAACTTCGCAAGAGTGTGCAAAACAATTCACCACAGTTTAATCGCAATAATTACAAGCAAAAATTATTTATAAATGTTAGAAACAAACATCAATTACCAAAACCTCTTAAATAGGTTATGGATATTTCATCACACTTAGCTATTTTATTATCTTGTAACTTTGTAGTTGCAAACTGTATCAGGCCAACCGATATATTTTAGCGAACACTCGCAAATAGATTTTAACCTGGAACAAATGTAGGCCACATTTATTTGCATGGAACAAATTAATTATTAACATATTTACACATTTAACACAATAACACAAATCACTGGCGTTTAAGAAACATATCCATTGTTGTTTGCTTACGATTTCCCTGTCCAAGTGAGTAGCCTACAATGTACCATCTAATTTTGAGTGTGTGTTCATGATTTCTGTCTAGGCTACTTCTTCAAGAATTTTAATTTTCTCATCACTTCGAATTTACTCGCATTTATCTCTAGCCCCATTTTTTAATTTGACATTGCAGGAAAAAATATTTCCGCATATAAGTTATCCCACCAACCTGGACCCAATATTGGGGAGCCAAGCTCTGCCTGTCACAAGTCAGGACTAAGGGTGAGTGATAGAGGAGTAACACCTCTTAAAAAAACCTTGGACCAGCTGGTTGTACCTTGTAAGGGTCCCTTGCCAGGGTTACAGTGAAGACCTCAATGGCAGCTACAGTGGAGAGGATAATCTTCGGTACAGTGTAGATGGCGGAAGAGGCATCATAGTGCTCAGGATAATTCAGTAAAAAGGTATATGCACCAATAGGGGCATATATCAGATAGGGCACTCTATTGTCCTTGAGATGAGAAATCATCCCTAAAGGCAGATGAACTCTCTTGATCTGGTCAACGACATTAGGATACAGAAGGCAACGGGAAACCACTGCATTCAAGATCCTAGGGATATCCCTTGCATAGCAGCCATGCCGAGTTGCGGAAATGGAAATGAAGTTACTAATCATGGAAGTCGGAAGCCAACATTCGGCAGGAGTGGACACAGCAGCAAGGTCTCTCCGGTAATCATCATGCGAAGTCCTTGCAAAGAGAGCAGTAAGTTCAACTTAGATTCATGGAATGTGAGAACACTATTTAAGCTTGGAAAATTGGAAGAAGTGAAGAAAGACCTGGATATGCTAGGTGTCTGTGAAACTCTATGGGCAGGAAACGGCGACTTTCAACCAGGCAATTTCTTACCGGAAATAATCAAGGTGGACTGAATGGAGTAGCAATAATCCCAAAAGGTAAATGGTGTCAAAATGAGATGAATACCTATCATATTAATGACAGGATTATGATGGTAAAGATAAAAGCTGACCCAACTGACATGGTCATTATTAAAGTACAGTATATTTTCCATTAACCAAGTTTTACTGTATATTTTCCAACCACTAACAGTGAGGATGATGTTATAGGAGAAATTTATGATTGTATTGAAGAACTCTTTGAGCTAGTAGACACCAAAACGAATATCTTAACGGGAGACTTCAATGCTCCAATTGGTTGTCACGAAACTTTAACATGCTGGTAAATTTGGACTTGGTGAAATGAACTCGAGAGGGGAGCAATCACTCGAGTTTTGTGAACATGAACTATTAATAACTAATACATGCTTTGATGTTCACAAAAGACTACGCTATTCATGAAAATCTCCTGGAGATAATAGAAGGCATTTCATAAGACTATATAATAGTTAAGACAACAAAGATACAGAAACCAAGTGCACACCAGTCACAGTTACCCAGTGGTTGATGTAGACAGTGATCATACCATTAGTTGTAGCGAAGTGCAATATTCGATTAAGAAAACAAAATGTACAGTTCTAAGAATTAGAGTTTGAACTGATATTACACATTGCAGCTTTGGTTTCAAAATTCACAGAGAAAACTAATCAACTGAGCAGTGAAAGCTCTGGATGGGATAATGACAGCCGCCAGAGAAATCCTAGGTGAAAGAAAATTGGAACCAAAGAAGCCTTAGATGATGCAAGAAATTTCAGATCTCATTGAACATAGGAACAAAATGAGAAGAAGGTATTTTGAACAATATAGAGCATTAAAAAATTCAATAACGGAAAAGTGTCGCTTAGCAAAAGGAATTATTGAGGACATCGAAAAGGATTTAAAATCTGGGAAATCTGATAAAGCATATTTGAAGGGTGTCTGGAGAAAACAAGGAATGTCACAAAATGGACATTTTAAAGGTTATGATGCCATCTGATAGCGATCTTTGTGTACTTCACAGTGGTCTATTAGTTCAAGTAGAAAACGAGAGAGGTCGCGTGATTATAGAGGTTATAAAATCAGCTCATAGGGAGAAAACTGCAAACTTGTAAATCTTACATTTATTATTTCTCAAACATGCATTCGTTGGACATTTCTTGTTTTCCCCTAACTCCCTTCATTTTAAAATCAAATCCATGCAGTAGAAGAAAATTACCAAGAGCAATGTGGTTAAAAACAAAGCAGGACAGCTTCTTTTTGAAAATGAGGAGGTTGGCGACCGCTGGAAGCAATATATTGAGGATCAATAGGAGGGCCAGGAAATGGAAAACATTCGGGATTATGTGGAGGATGAGAGCCAGATTGAGGAAGAAGACAAACGCCCACCAATTACAAAAAGTGAATTCAACAGAGTACTACACTTATTAAAAGATAAGAAAGAGGTAGGTGTTGATAACATTTCAGATGAGCGCCTAAATATTGTGGAGACATCATGAAGAGCGATTGATATTCTTACTAATTGCTATGAAGAGGGAATTCTACCACCAGATTTCATAAAGAGTCTGACAATAACACTGCCCAAGAAAGGAAATGACACTACCCACTCAGATTACAGAACAATCGCCATTCTATCCCATGCTTCTAAGATCCTGCTGACAATACTTAAAGGCCGAATCAGAAGCAAAATAGAACAGAATTTAGATGACGACCAATATGGCTTCAGAGCAGGTAAGGGTACTAGAGAAGCAATTCTGGCTCTGCGTCAAATACTGGAAAGAAGACTAGAAGTTAAAAGGGAAACTTATGTAGCTTTCGTTGATTTAGAAAAAGCATTCGATAAGGTTGACTCTCAGAACGTTGGGTTCTGATTGAAAGGGTCTTGATTGAAAGGACAGATATTTGCTTTTTAACCCTTATAAAGACCAAAGCACACAAATAAACATCAATGGAACGAAGAGAGAAGCAAGAATTAGAACATGAGCGAGACAAGGCTGTCCCTTATCACCATATCTGTTTAATATATTCATAGAAAATGCAATTCGAACAGTGAAAGAAAAAACCAAAGGAGTCAAATTTAATAGTAAACAAATTCACAGTATTCGCTTTGCAGATGATATTGCTTTGGTAGCTGATTCAGAGCACACCATACTACGATGCTCAGTATGCTAAACAACATGTTACAGAAGTTCAGGTTAAAAATAAACACAAAGAAAACTAAAATCATGGTTGTTCAAAAGAAGAAGACTGTTGAAAACAAATATTAAGTTAGGCTGTACAAAAATAGATCAGGTTACAGAATTTTGTTACCTGGGCAGTGTCATTACCAGTGACTTATAGAAGTCAAAAGAAGAATTGCTATGGCAAAGCAAGCATTTGAGGGCAGGAAAAATCTATTGTTAAATTAAAACCAGGAAGAAATTTGTTAAAACCTTTGTTTGGAGTGTGCTAGCTTACGGATGCAAGACATGAACTTTGGGAAAGCAAGCAAAATGAAGACTAGAAACTGCTGAAATGAGGTTCTGGAGAAGACAAGGATGAGTTGCAGGGAAAAAAAGACTAATGAAAATCTTGGATGAAGTTAAGGAGAAACGGACCTTAGGCCGGTATTACACTATCAAAGAAATTTGTCAAAGATCTTTTATAAAAGATACGACAGTGTAATGGGGAAATCTTTTATAAAAGGTGGTTTTATAAAATTTCTTTTATAAAATGTAGGAGCATCATGGTATCTTTGATAAAAGATTTAAACCAAAATGGCCGATCATAACAGCTAGGATATTACCACAACAAAGATGCTCATATCAAGAGTGTGAAATGCATGAAATGTTACATAATATGTTACATAATGAATGGTATACAATGTAAGACATAAATAACAGAAAGTGTAGGTAAAAATAGCCGAAACTATAAGCGCTGCACATAGAGGGCGCACATTTCAGGACATAAAGAGGAATTAAATAGTTAAATAGGCTGAAATAAGCCGTGAATAGTAGTGTGTTTTATGTTATAATACAATTCGTTAATTTCACTTATGGTATTACAAGCGAATGTAAATAAGCACTTTATCTTTACCAGTACGTAATGCATGTAACAACCTCCGTGAGCATGTGCTTAGTTGGCTGAATGAGTCGAGCGCCCGACTCCGGACGGAAAAGACCTGGGATCGAATCTCACCTAATCCATAGTTTTTTACTTGGTATGTTTCAATTTTACTTGCTAGAGCAGTGGTTGTTTCGAACGTCACCATCATTAATTTAATCATAATTATTAATAATTAAATAATAATGCAATTTTTCAAGTCTTCGTACTGCAGCTCGTTCACCAAGATTTTACTCGTATAAATATCTTTCCTGTCACATGGCGACCCACGGTTTAACCCATAGGTGTTTAGTTTATCTTTCCGTTTCTTTTACATACCGGTATTGCCACTACAGAATTTCCACTACCGTAAAACAGTCAAGTGAACAAGGAACTGTCCTTCATCCATTTTGCTGAACTATGATAAAATATTTGATGTAGTGTAATGGTATGATTATTACTTTGTATAACTTTTATAAAAGTTCAGTTTTATAAAATATTTTATAAAATTTCTTTGACAAACTTCTTTGATAGTGTAATACCGGCCTTACTTTGTTCATTAGAGAAGAGAAAAACTAAATTTCTTGGACACGTCTTACGTCATGACACACTTCTCCAGATTGTCTTCGAAGGCAAGATCCTAGGGAAGAAATCTAGAGGAAGACCACATCTCTCATGCCTTAGGAACACAATCACTCAGTTGGGTTTTGCTTCCTACCTCATGATGAAGAGAACTGCTGAAGATCGTGGGCTGTGGCTGCAGCGACAAGGCTTATGCCTTCAGATAATGAATGGTATATGAACGCATACGAGACTTTGTTGAAATGATTCAAGTGTCGTCACTCACTTATTGAAACAATTTGTGCGCTACCTATTGTAAAATGGATTTACTAATTCAAAAACATGCGCGGGAGTGTCCACAACAATTCACCAATGTTTCATCACAATAGGATTACTGGTATACGAATGCATATGGGACTTTGTTGAAAGGATTCACGCATCGTCACCCATTTGTTGAAATTATTCGCGCATAATCTGTTGTAAAATAGATTTACTAATTCAGAAACCATCACGGGAGTGTGCACAACAATTCACCAAAGTCTCATCACAATCGGATGAATGGTATACGAGTGCATACGGGACAAACAGGACATAACATTTCTATTTTATATATACAGGGTGTAGCAAAAATGTACGGTACAAAATGCAGGACACATTCCTCACACGTAGACGAAGAAATTATGTTATATGAACATGGGTCCGGAAACGCTTTGTTTCCATGTTACACCTCATTGTCTCCAACTCATTATGCATGGGAAACGCACAATAACAGAACGTTAGAATCATGGGAACATGCATTCTCGGTTACGTCTGGTCACGTTGTCATCATCGTAGGTGCACCTCCAGTGCTTTGTTTAACATGGCCCTGTTGAAATGCGACGAAGCAGACGTGCCTTTAGCTCTGCAACATAACATGTACTCCATGCACAATGGAGCACCTCCTCATTAGTGTTAATGTCTGTCGGCTTCTAAATAACAGATTTTATGACGGATACGTAGAGGTGGACTAACTGCCTGGCCTCCATGCTCTCCGGACCTAAACCCACTGGATTTTTATTGTGGGGGGCATTTGAAAGCTCATTCTCTCCGTGCCCGTATTATGGAAGGCTGCGAAACCATACGCAGTACCCCAGGGATACATTAGCGCATCCGAGATTCACTACGACGGAGGGTTGATGCTTGTATCAATGCGCACGGAGGGCATATGGAACATCTCCCTTTTGAAAGAGTTGCAAGTGGTATGCTTGTACGTTCTGTTCTTGTGTGTTTACCATCATTATAGAGTTGGAGACAATGAGGTTTAACATGGAAACAAAGCATTTCCGGACCCATGTTCATGTAACAATCTTTCTTCGTCTACGTGAGAGGAATGTGTCCTGCATTTTGTGCCGAACATTTTTGTTACACCCTGTATACAAGAAAAAGATGGACAAATTTGTATTTGTATTTTAATAAAATCACACTTTTTTTTTCAAAATTAATTGACCCGATAGTATCCTGACCTTGTTATACAGAAAAAGCAAGGTGACACAGTCATGTTACGACAGAATTCAGAATTTTGATCAAATAAAACTATGCCATATTTTGTGAACATCATTACGTTAGTTCTTGAGATATCGTTCTCATAAAGCTGATGAACCTTATGATTTTTGTGTAAAGACAACAATACAATATTTTATGTTTTATAGGAGTAGGATGCAGTCACTCCTTTCCTCTTCACAATTTTTTGCAATTTTTAACACGGGTGTTTTGAAGACTAGAATTCTACTCGGCTATCTGAGTCCAAGTTACAAGAAACTACCGAAAACTTGGTATGTGCCAACATTCTCCAGAGTGTACTCACCACAGTGATGCTCACAGCATCATCGTACTGCTTCATAGCCACACTGACGACTGCCGAAGCCAGCAGCAGCAAAATCAGGGGATTTTTAAACTGCAAAACAAAAAAATTCACCTTCAGCCATCAAAAAATCATCTGCTTCAATTTATCTAGGGAAAGGTTTACACAGCACAACAGTACATGACGAATTTCAGGAATAAAATCTCCAAAATAATAAATTATGGCATCTCAAAGTTTAAAGATCTTTAGTCAACAGGAACATCAAAATATTTATCTATCTAGGATAATACTACAAGAATGATATACAACCAGTCATTAACAAGGAAAATAATAGGAAAACAGGACAAATATTAACAGAGGTGAAGACAATAAAAGAAAGACAAGTCAAATATAAAAAAAGTAAGGAATAACAGCCATGGCTGACACACAACCTTCACGCGATCAATCCACTCTACAGAGCGTCTCTACCTTAAAAGACAGTAAGGGATTAAATGTAGTATTTGTCTCTCATTGGTACTCGTATGTCCTGCAATTAGCTTCGTCCTCTTCTACCCCGACGATGTTGCCATTTCCCAATAATGCAAAGTGATAAATCTAAGAAAATGTTTGTGTTGTCTTATAGAGAATCTTCTGCTCCTTATGATGTAAAATTAAAAGCCATAAATAATTAACGCATGGCCCAATTTTCACAATTACGATATTTTAGCGCGAATCTATATTCCTGCACTCAACACGCCATAGCTAATGAACTAATGATCACAACAGATTAAGAATTTATTTTTATATTCCCTAATGTTGGTAGAAGATATCCTATTTCTCATGATAGTAATTTGTTTCATAATAAGAAAGCTAAGCCTCCGTGGCTTAGGCGGCAGCACGCCGGCCTCTCACCGCTGGGTCCGTGGTTCAAATCCCGGTCACTCCATGTGAGATCTGTGCTGGACAAAACGGAGGCAGACAGGTTTTTCTCCGGGTACTCCGGTTTTCCCTGTCAAAATTTCATTCCAGCAACACTCTCCACTATCATTTCATTTCATCCGTCATTCATTTAATCATTGCCCCCAGAGGAGTGCGTCAGGCCTCGGCAGCCGGCACAGTTCATATCCTCGCCGCTAGATGGGGGCTTCATTCATTCAATTCCAGACCCGGTCGGAGACTGGAAGCAGGCTGTGGATTTTCATTTCAATAAGAAAGCTATATTTTCTTTTCTTAAACGTTACTCGAGAATTCTAGGATGGTGTCACAGAAAAGTTAGTTAGCGAGAAAAAATGTTCATAAATATCTGACATAGTTTTTCAAAACAAACCAGAGCTCGGTATGAGATAGCATTCATAAGTTATCGCACTTCGCGTATTGCGCCTGCCCAGCACAAGTTGACGCATCAAAAGTTTGTTTATTCAGGTGTCCCGTTATCTCCATGACAGTTTGATGAGGGTAGGAAAAGATTCTGTGGTACCCCCGAGCTCAGTGTTATTAAATTTGTTGTGGTGTGAAGTGAAGTGGTCCTTGTGATTTTAATAAATTGTGTTATTAAGTTATTATATTTATTATTACATTATTCGCTATGAATACAGCTATTAGAAAGCGGCATGAAAATGAAAATCCACAGCCTGCTTCCAGTCTCCGACCGGGTCAGGAATGGAATGAATGAAGCCCCCATCTAGCGGCGAGGATATGAACTGTGCCGGCTGCCGAGGCCTGACGCACTCCTCTGGGGCAATGATTAAATGAATGACAGATGAAATGAAATGATAGTGGAGAGTGTTGCTGGAATGAAATTTGACAGGGAAAACCGGAGTACCCGGAGAAAAACCTGTCTGCCTCCGTTTTGTCCAGCACAGATCTCACATGGAGTGACCGGGATTTGAACCACGGACCCAGCGGTGAGAGGCCGGCGTGCTGCCGCCTAAGCCACGGAGGCTAGAAAGCGGCATAGTATTGACAAATTGCATAGTAGAGAACGAATTATAGTACTGAATCGAAAGTGAACTGTGGAAAGCAGACGAGATTCAAGAAGACTAGGAACAATTCTTGATACGCTGGTCATCTTCATCTTCATCTACTTTCGATGGATGGATTATTGGTTCCGATTCACCTGAAAATGGACCATCCAGGGACACAGGAATTTATGGAAGGGTTAGCACCACTACCAGAGGATAGTGGGCAGGCTTGAAGGTATCCGATGTATTTTAACTTTCAATTTTCTGATATTATATTCGTGGAAAATGTAATTATAATTTATTATATCCTATGATTTTTGAGAAAATTTAATATTATAATTAGAGACACGATTTTATGGTGAATAAGAAACCACAATAGCGGTGTAAAAACTAAGGGCAAAGTGGGATAAAAGCGGTGAATAAATGCCATTGCTTACGGTGTAGAAAAACGGTTTACTAGACTATATACATACTTTTGCCTTATGTTGCAATGAAGGAAACAACAAACACACTAAGTATGGCTTGGTTTACAGTATTCATTTGCTGTTGAAGTAGTAATTCAGTAATGTTTCTAAGTTATCATTTGACAGGTTGGTACACTTGTCAGACAAAATATCATTGTAGGCAGACAGGGCCCTTTCACTTCAACATTTGAAATGGAAATGTACAGAGACTGAAGACATTTCACAGCTATAGGATATTCCTCTAACATTCCCTTCAATACATCTTCAACTACATTACCGTCACTACATGAAAAAGATTTACAGGTGATTTGCAGTTGAATGTAGAACTTCAAAAAGGCATGAGAATTCACTCCAGCTAAAAGGGGGATTTTCTCTATCTTGTTGAAAAGAGGATGACTATGTTCTCAGTTCTTAGCAGGGGCAGATGAAACAGTGAGGAGAGTGAATTAAAAATCTCACGAGCAGAGTCTTTTGCCAGCATATCTGAAAGTTTTGTGTGACGCATTGGCAAGGGCTACGAACCTTTTTTCAGCACTTTTCTTTCTATCGCTTGATAGTTCATTCGATGCCTTCAATGTGTCTGGTTTCATCACTAGTTTTTTGATAACCGTGTACTCAGAAATGAGTTCATTTACCATTGGAACAACATTATGTGCCAAAGCATAATTAGAACCCTCGAAGCAAGTTATCTTTTCAGAAGTTGAGGCACAGTGTTCTTTCACAAAAATTGCCTCACACAAAATTGATTTTACTTCACTTTCACTTAATTTTTGAAAGTATTTAACACTTTCAGCATCACTCTCCACTGTTTCAAAATACTGAACCAAGTCCATGACATAGTCTGCCAAATAGGAAACTGATGTGAACCACGCATTCCTCCTTGTGATAACTGGTGAGGGAAAGAGCTTTATATCCTTTTCTCCTGCACCATACTTCTGCTGCAAGAACCTAATATACCTATGCTTCCGTTTTCTTGTATTCAGAAAAGCTTGCTTTGTTTTGGTAACACACTCATTCACACGATGAAGATTCTTCCACCAGATTCCTGCTACTAAATCAAGCTTGTGTGCCCAACACTCAATGTGAAGAAGGTTGTCCGATATCAAACCTTGTAAAGTTTGCACACACTTTTTCATATATCGTGCACCATCTGTTGAAATACCTATGATATTTTTGTATTCAAGTTTATGTCTCTTAATAACCTCCACTATGGCTTGAGAACATTCCTGCGAGTTAACATTCTGAAGCATTAGGACACCACCTACTAGCACTTTAGGAGTCTCGCTACTACCCTTGGGAAGAGTTCTAAATAGCACAATGAACACGGCTCGACCCATCCTATCTGTGGTTTCATCACAGTGTAGAATAACATGATGATTCTTTAATTTCTCACTACTTGATTCTTCTTTTTCTTGATGTAATAGGGGCAAATATTTCTTTCGTAACCTGTCAGCTGTGGGAAAATTTCCACTTCCTAAAACAGTGTAATGAAAAAAATCTATTACCAAACAAATCATTTTAATTTAAAATATTAATAAATCAGACTTATTTGTTGTTCATGATATGAACTTAAAAGTATTTAAAAGTAAACTAAGTCATTACTACACTTTCTAGTATCCCACATCACGTTTCCATGGTGGCTGCAAAACTTTCAGCTGTAAATATCACGGCGGGTTGGTGGATTCTCGGCAATCTTAAAAGAATTACCTTCCCCCTCCCCTGATAAAATTCGTTACATAAAACTACGTCTTTCCACCTATTATTATTTTTATCGTTACGAAAAGTGGGGCTGCGGGATACTGGTAAGTGTAGCGGCATCCGAAAAAAAATTAACTCGCCTGGAATATGTTTGTTCATCCAATCCTTCATTGTTGGATGAACTAGCTTTTCTAAAGGAATGTTGGAACTCAAAAAGGCCTCCACTGTTGACATTACAAATTCGTCGGAGTCATTTCTCACTTTTTTGGCATTCCCGACCGCCTCTTGAACTGATATCTGTCTTTTGGTACCTCCTTCAGACAAAATCCTTTTCTTCTTTTTGTGATTTTCAAAGTTGTGTTTCACACATGAATCGCGACGCTTCCAATCTAGTCTAATGTTGCAGAATTTGCACATAACTATCTTCTGCCGCGCATCGAAAACATGATAGCCTTCATCTTTAAACTCGTCAGCCCTATCAAACACGTCATTATTTTCGGCATTGCGAATTCACATTAGAAATAGAAATTTCACCTACAAATCACAGCGCACCCACGTGGTCAGCAATGCGCGGCCCAACTCTCACTTGTCTCCCAGTACGACAGGATAGCCAATATTGAAACTGTGTAGTAATTTCCTGCTACGTGATGTTAGGATATGCTTAGGCTTTAAACACTTAAAAATACATTTGAATTGGGTTCTACCAGCAATGCTAACAAGGTGAAACCACTGAAGGCTCGCGATATCGCACCGAATCGTGTAGAGACGTAATAAACAAGCCGATTTCGTGATATGTTGCAAATACGGACGTACATCGCAAATAAGGTGGAATTTCGCGTTTAGTCGTGAAGACAAATTCAGTGCTTGATGATCAAACAATATTATACACACATTTATAACACCTTTGATGCACATATAAACACATTTCGCATTTTTGCGATACACTATAAAATCGTGTCTCTAATTATAACATATTATAATAATATCATATTAGCCCAATTCTTGGGGACTTCACAATGCTGGGACACCCTCTCTCCAGGGGTCAAATATGGAGGGTCCAGCTCTGGGTTAAGAGTGAAGACCTCAACGGCACCTGCAGTGGAGAAAGTACTTCGGTACAGTGTGGTTGGCGGAAGAGGCAACCCAGTGCTCGGGTTGTATGAGTAAAAGGTATCTCCTCTAGATGGGGACAGATATCAATCTTAGCGTCGGTACTTCAAGAGAGGCGGCTAAAAACAGCGTTGTTTCCTATGTTAAGGACGACTGTTGAATAGCCATAATTTGCATTGATGCTGGCAGCAGCTTTAAAATGCTTGGTGACAGGCTCTGACAAGCAGACTAAAAACCCTCAGTCACAATCACATGGAATGATGTCTGTCGGATTTAGTACCATGACTAGGGCGTCTCCCGTAGGCGAAGCACGTTGGCATGGCCTGGTCAACGTGAAAAATATGCAAGGGTTACCGTCGCACGGGCGGCGATGGCTAAACAAGCTAGCCCATACAACCAGTCTTGCTTCACATAACGTCGGCACTATGTCTGGGTGAACTGTCAAAGGCTCTTCAAAAGAGACGGGTCGATGCCTGCGAGGTGCAGGAAACTCTGTGGAGTGGACAAAAATCATATGACATCGGATGCGGGTACAAACTGATATACAATGGTACACGTGGAACAACCAGTGGTGTAGGTATTTTTGTATCAGCAAAGTTCGACAGCTGTATCTCTGATGTGCAGCGTTACGATAACCGTCTGATGAAGATTATCTACATCCCAAATGGACGAAAGGTCCTCTTTTTCAGCGCATACGCCCCACAGACATGTTTGCCTGGAACAACAAATTATGCCTTTTGGGAGATGCTTGAAGAGAAGACGACAGCAGTACCCCTGGAGGACTACCTCATTACCGCCGGTGATCTAAACAAACACGTCTGTTGCAGAAAGGAGGGTCATGTAGCCCACGGTGGTCATGGTTTTGGGGAAATGAACGACGATGGCCAACGAATCCTCGACTATGCTTAAGCCCGTGACCTGGTCATCATGAATGCATGGTGCAAAAAGCATGATTCGCATGTTATAACTTATTACAGTGGTACACAGGCAACGCAGATCGATTATATCCTCGTCAGGCGTCGGGACCTTACGGACGTGTTGTACACAAAGGCTGTACCATATGAAACTGTCGCTACACAACATCGACCAGTCATCTGCAAGTTGCGTATCAAATCGCCGAATAACGAACACGCCTTTAGTACGGGACCTGCAAGAATCAAATGGTGGCGCCTCAAGGAACAGGAGGCCCAGGTTGTCACAGGAATACCACTGACACCAATTATTACAGTCAAAGAGAGCTAGATTAAACTAAAGGAGGCTGCCCATGATACTGCATGTACTGTTCTTGGAACAACCAAACCTGGACGGCGGAAAATTGACAAAGAAACATGGCCCTGGAGAGATGAGGTCCGAGATGCAGTAAGAAAGAAGAAGCGGCTTTACCACGAGTTTCTTGCCGACTTTCTTGCCGACAAGACATCCCGTAGTGATGCAAAGAAGATCATTGCCACAACAAAAAAATGCGCATTATGCAGATCTTTACGCAAAACTTGACATGCGCGGGGGTGAGCGGGGAATTATATCGACTCACCAAAGCAAGGCATCGCAAAACACAGGACATTTAGCACTTCTATGGTATTAATGATGAAATGGGAAACTTATTGGTCGATTGGACGAAGGCAAGAGAGCGCTGGCGGAGCTACTACGAGAAGATCTCAACGGAGGAATTTCCCCATCCACCAATCC
This sequence comes from Meconema thalassinum, assembly GCA_946902985.2. Classification (NCBI taxonomy): domain Eukaryota; kingdom Metazoa; phylum Arthropoda; class Insecta; order Orthoptera; family Tettigoniidae; genus Meconema; species Meconema thalassinum. Next base: position 351,001,474 of record OX336390.1, read on the forward strand.
CAGTCCATGCTGTAGTGGAAGGACCTGTCAGAGACATTGATGTCGAAGAAGTCAAGGCTGCTTTGAAACAAATAAAGCCGGGGTAAGCTACTGGCCCAGACGATCTCCCAGCAGAACTCTGGAATTCTCAACAGTGGGATGGGGCAGGATGGTTAACACGCCTATTTCAGCAGATCATTAAAGAGGGTCGAACACCGAGGGATTGGCGGCAGAGTATCACCGTACCCATTTTCAAGAAGGGGAGTCCAGCTGAATGTGCTGATTACCGGCCGATCCGACTCTTGTGTCATGCGATGAATATATTCGAACGTGTTCTTGATAACAGGATTGTCGAGCTTCCCAAAATCCAAACTGGATTTGTGAAGAATTGCGGCACAACCGATGCAATCCACGCTCCATTGAAAAGCATCGTGAGAAGAACAAGCCGATTCATCTAGCTTTCCTGAACCTTGAGAAGGCCTTTGATCATGTACATCATGACCCTGTATGACTAGCACTGCGAGAGCATGGCATACCGGAATATCTTGTCAACTGGGTTCAGCTGCTTTACAAGGATCCACGGAGCTATGTTCAGGCCGCCGCATGAGCCTCCAGTGACTTTCCCATCACCGTCGGCGTTCACCAGGGTTCAGCGCTGTCACCGCTTTTGTTCATTCTAGTAATGGGCACTGTAACAGCAGACCTGCACCGTCCTTTGCCATAGACGCTCCTATATGCAGACTATGTCATGTTGGCCTTTGAGATCCAGGTTTATCTGCAACGTCAAACCCAGCAATGGAAAAAATCGGCTGGCGCAATACGGCCTGCACCTCAATAAGAAGAAAACCGAATATATGACATCTGATACACAAGTAATCGGAAGCATTAGGTAGACTGCAAGGATCTACCGCGAGTAACGAGATTCAAGTATCTTGGCTCCACGATCGCTGCTGATGGCCGACTTGTCGAAGAGGTCAATGCAAGGAAATACGCAGCTTGGATGAAATGGCGAACAACAGCTGGCTTCACTTGCGACAGGAGGACGAAAGATCACCTCAAATCTAAAATCTATCATACTGTCATCAACCTGTCGTACTGTATGGTTGCGAATGTTGGCCTACTACGACTGAGACGAAGCGTCGATTGGGAGTCATGGAGACCAGAATGCTGCGGTTGACACCTGGTGTTACTAAACTGGTTCGCATCCTCGAATGCATCAGGGAGACATTTGGCATCGCACCCATTCCTGAAAAAAATATGCGAGAGTCGTTTAAGATGGTTTGGACATGTGCTGAGGACAAGGGCTGACACTATAGCAAAGACTGGTTACATGTTGGAAGTCGCCGGTAATAGACCAAAAGGACGACCAAAACAGAGATGGGCCGATACCCTTCACAAAGATCTGAAGAGCGTCAATCTCCACCCTGACATGGCCCAGGACAGAACTAAATGGAGACATCGAATCCATGTAGCGGACCCTGCGGCCAGGCGGGACAAACGCTGAAGAAAAAGAACAAGATCATATTAGTGAATAATTTAAAATGATAAATGATTATAATGTGTGCATTAAAATTGTGCTCTGGGCTTTGGTGTATCATGTTATTCACTGCAAGGCATGAGGTATAGCTATAAGTACAACAAACAAATATTTCGGAAATTTCCAGAATTTTGCATAAAACCACGTCTGCATAAGAGTTATGTTGTATCATGTGCCTGGCCTTGCAGAACTCTGTATAGGCAGTAGATCTGGCATTAGCGTGCCCCACTTAACGCGTACTGTCTTATAAGGTAGTGACACACTATAGTACAGAATAACCTGCCTAAACCAGACCCTTTTTATATCAGAAACCTGGACAAAAGGAAAACAAAATTGGGAACAGAGTTATTTCCAATCTAAAACGACACTGTAAACCGGAAAACTGCCTAACGCAGAGACGGAAAGAAATTCCGGAACTGTAGGCTAAATAACCTGACAGACTGATAACCTTGTCCATAATACAAAGATATGTACAGTACTAAATTTTGAGTGCGACTGTAGTTGCACCAAAGTTCTAGGAAATAAAAACGACTGAAGACATTCAAAGTGCAGCCGATATTGCTGTCGAAAAAAGGTGTGAAATCATGGAAGAAATGGACGACAATGACCAAGGCAATGAAAGGGAGCTAAAAATACACACTTTAGAAGAAGCACTATCTGTTGTGAGTGACCTTCAGGAATTTTCCGCTTCCAAGAATGTTCCAGAACTCCTGGAGTTAATGCAGGATGCAAAGGAGATCATACAAAGTTCTCTTGTAAAGAAGTTGCAACAATGCACTTTGAAAGACATGTGGAAACAAAGAAAGGAGCAGAGAAACAAATTTTTGTACGTAAGTTGAAAATGCAGTGTAATACATGTGAAGCTACCTAATTTTCTTATTTAGACCCATGTTTTAAATTATTATTTCATTGTATTACTATGTAATAATACAGTATTTCCTTGTAGTGTATTTTGTCTTATTAACACTCAACCCTTAGTAAAACGGAAACCTGTGAAAACTGAAAAATAAATCCGGAACGATTGCGTCCCGCTTTAGGCAGGTTTTACTGTATTTCTAATGCTATAACCCTAACAAACTCGTTCCCCGTCTTATCTGGAGGTGAAGAAGCTTATTGTTGTTGATTCGTATTACAGGTCTGGGCATCTTCGGTCATCTGCCCTGTGTTGTATTTGTCTGATAACATGTATTTCGGTGATGACGGTAATGATAGTGTAGCTGTAATTATTAGGATCATGGATACGGCAGGTGCCCAGGACTTGCCATAAAATACTATCCAGGCATTTGCCTGGAGGGAGCGTGGAAAAACCACACCCAGGATTCAAACCTCCGATCTCCGGACTCGCTGCAGCTCCCTGTCACAGTCATGGTGAACTATTTTGTGCACATGGCTATGCCGCGTGGTGGACGACAAGAGGCAACCCGTTCTTCAGTGGCTTAACACAATGCATTGTAGGAAGGATCTTTTGTCTTGAAGAGGATAGTGCACGAGGAACTAAACACCAGATAAACAAAAGGGCAAATGCAATGAGAGCTCTTGAGAGGACTGAAGATGGTGGTGTGTGTCAGCTGTGGAAGTTATTCCTTATTCATTTACATTATTTGTCTTCCTTTTTTCTATCTCCTACCCTCTTGTTACAGTCAGCAGTGGCTACGCTCGCTAAAGTGCAGCATTAGGTCATGGGGCCAAGCTCTCTTCCAACTCTGTAGACGCGTGGGTTCGAGCCCCCATAGTCTGCATCCATTTTCAACATCAGGCAAATGCTGGGACGGTACCTTCTGACAGGCCACGGCCGCTGCCTTCTACATCCTAGTTAGGTTCATTCATCTTCATTCAGTCCTTCTCGAATCACAACGTGCAGGTCGCCCACGGGCATCAACTAGAAAGACCTGCACTTGGCCTATCAGGAGGCCACACGACAAAAAAAAAAAAAAAAGCGTATTATGTTTTGTCCCTTTCAGTATATTTCTATTCCTTTTCCAGTCTTATGACTCATACTAATATCAAGGTATCAGACTTTAGTTAACGTTAAAAATCCTATGATTTAAATATGATGTAGTCTACATTTGTCTACCCCTTATTATGTACCTCTCTATCAGAAGGGGGCAGATGGCTTCGTAGTTCCGCCCCTTAAAACAACAACAACTAACTAACTATCAGAAGAGGACTTTATTCAGGATGACGACAATCAATAAGATGATGGTTGCTAATATACAAGGTGGTTATAATTAAACTTGCGTTAATTGTCCCATGTAGACTGAAAACTGTTCTCCGTTTGGGTACCCCATTTGACAGGAACGATATTCAGACTGTATGCTGCGGTGTGTGCATGGTTAGTAGTGGTAGTGGCATGATGTGCCACTAGACGTAGGGTGGACACTAGAGCCGGGCAAATTTGCTCTATTTCCGATCGGGATCGTAAGTTGCCGCATGGCCAGTATCGTCCCTAACCAAGTGCACTCAAGACCAGGTATCTCCGCTGAATGAGAATCTTAAGTCTCGATAATACCGGTTATTATTACAAAATATTATCGACATTATTTATTTAAAGGTAAAATCAGACCTACTCAAGCCGCTGCACGTGTCACTGAAGACTCTGCACGTGTAGAGTCAAAGCCTTCTGTAATAACTCTGGAATGTAAACCACTATTATGAAAATTATTAATGCATATTGGAAGTGATCATGTTCACGCAGTATATCGTCTATCATTCAGATTAATGAAGCTCTATGAGTTTTTTGTTTTCTTGTTTGACAAATAAATGAATGTCAGATTTGGTTCAAGTATCTGCACGAATTTTTAATATTTAATAGGATGGCGTTTTGCATCAAACGCGCAGGCATAAATTTAAAATGAATATAAACATTTGAAGCCTATTTGACGGGATATTCATGTACCGTATTCAACATCAAATATCTACCCGCCTTCTGTGGCATGGTTAGTAATTCAAGGCCATTGCCACCACCTTACCACTCCTACCCTCAGTTACAAATATACACACTACTACAAACACCATAACACAGGTTATTAGACAAAGTTGACACACAAGAGCACAAAAATGATCACGATGTTGTAGCCCCTAAAGTAAAATAAAACTCAAATACCGTAATTGACATAGCAGAGAAGAGCTGAAAGCAAGTCTCACGTGTATGGCTCATGAATTATTAGCCCTACTGACTAGGAATTTGCTTTAAAGAATACTTTCAACCTTCTTCTCCACCTTGTAACTGGTTGTTATTCGAGGCAACTATAGTGCCAAAATTGGCTACGATGGTGAAAATACACTTGCAAAATATTTCGCTAAAAAGTTTCAACTAATTTCATCTAACAAAAACTCTGATGTGCTTTAAAGCAATACCAGTTTGTGGCATGTCGTGTATTAATCATGTCAGTGCAAACACATCACTGATTTGTCCATAAATGCCAAAGATATGAGTTTCAGTGAGAATAGTGCGACGGGAGTTGCACTGTGAACAACTCATTACCGCGGGAATGTCACTTCGTCCGATACTCTACAGTCTCGTTCTATCACAAGGTAATATCGTTGCTCTCACTAGCACCCATGATGCAACGCGCGAGCACGTGCGTAGGGACGCAATTGAAATGGCGGTGGCTTGGCTTAAGCATATGGCAAAGCCATTATGACGAAAGATAAAATCAATCTTATTCTTGAAGGTGAACATATTTTATCGTATGCCCGACAACTAGAGAATATTATTCAAACTGGTAGGAGCATTTGAGGTAAAGAGAGTCAAGTATCCAACACAAAAGTTTTCACTGTGTATGTTTGTGACATTTTCCCTCTGTGTATAAGAGTCTCAGTGGCTGAATTGGTCACGCGTTGGACTCTTGAATGAAAGGACTCTATACTTGGCAGGGGATTTTTTTTTGTTACGTTTTATTGTTTATATTGACCGCTTTATCTTACTACAAAAATCATACGTCAGTACTCAGTTGCATCATAGGAGCTTTAGTAATATAGCGAGTGTATGAATTTTCAGGTTCGATTATGAGAAAGTTACATACGGTAGTGCTTGAATGTGGCATTACACAAAAAAAAATTTAATACGTACACGTCAAATAGAATTTTCCTTTGCTGAAATTTAATGACCAAATAATACCGACTGACTATCAAAATCTCCGTTATGCTACAGTATTAGGATGATATGCTCAATATACCTTAGGTAGTCTGTTAATATGATATCGTTGAAGTTGAGTGGATTCTTCCAATTCGCAGACTCCAGTCAATGGAATGAACAAGTTCCATTGAATCCTTACATAACAAGCCTCAGTGCCTTCAGGCAGCGCCATATTGCCCAAGCGAGAACGAGCGATAATGTCGAGAATTATCGTTATCGAGCCCACATTATCGGTAATACCAGTTCCGGAACCAGCATTTCCGTTCTTCATTCTCGTCCAACGAGACCAATCGGAACTAGAGAGCTTTTTGCCCGGCTCTAGTGGACACACCAGTATCAGTGTGCATTACAGGTGCAGACAGTCAACATGGCTCTGGACAAGGTGAGCAGGGCTTTACTCGTAAAGTTGTTTTATAAAAAAAAAAAAACAATAATAGTGCTGCTTCTCTGCGGGTGTATCAACGCATTTAAGGAATACGAAGAGGTCCCCTGTCCGCACAGGGGTTCAAGAACATGATGCAGAAGTTCAAGTTAATTGGAGAGTTGGGCATCGCTCCTGGGAGAGGCCTCCTGCGCAACAAATTGAAGAAGTTAACTGTTGCCATGGCTGAGAATACCGGACGCAATATGTGATCGTCAAGCAGTGCACGAGCTGTGTCACGACAGCTGAAAATTCCCTGGTCCACCGTTCGAAAGGTGCGACAAATTGTGCAATGATATTCATACAAACTTCACGTGACACAGCAACTGTTGCCATGGGACGCAGACGTTTGATTAGACTTTGCTCTTACGTTTCTTGCAAGGGTAGCACATGTGGCCTTGGAACATTTTGTGGAGTATGAATGTCTTTTATAATCATTTTCCGGGTTGACATTATAGATCTACTTATTATGTCCACTGTAGAACACAACTTACTTTGCGTGAGGTACTAACTTTCTTCTTCAGCTTAGTTCAGTAAAGTTACAGTCTAAAATATTCACCTTGTTGGTGATGGTCACACACGTTAAGATACATAAATGAGGACGAAATGACACCGATTGGTGAATGATAAAAGTTCTTTTAAAAACTATTAAAAGGAATTTGTAAAACGGGTAAAAGTTTGAAATATGTCGCTCTAATTGTCCGGTGCAGCTCAATTTGATGACGGGAAATTGTTGTGAATGAGAGGAGGTCCGCGCTGATCACCTTCGAATGAGTGACTGGCCCAAGCTTGCTCGCTACTAACTCTAGAACTTTTATCATTCACCAATCAGTGTCATTTCATCCTCATTTAGGCTGCCTTCACACGTACCACTTTACAACCACACCCACACCACACGATGGTGGGTGGTCGCAAGATGTTATGGAAATGGAATATTGCTTTCACACGTACTACACTCTGCAGTCAAATTCAACCAGTGTCGCAATGCATGGGCGATATCACCCACAACACTGTCGCTGGCAGTGGTCGAACACTATTCACAGGTCGACACGCCAACCACACGTCAGTGACAGTGCTGGGTGACCTTCATGCTTTTCCCTCCCACTGACTGAACTGTTGTACTTACCTTATTGTGATTGCGAGAAGTTCTTCTGGTGATATACTTTTCATCATACTGTAGGTGTGTTTTTTCGTTCTAAACCATCTCTTAATCGAAGTAATAAATAGGTAATTGTATGTGTCTTTGTTCATTCTAAAATAATTTAAAAACTTGTCATACATTCTCAAAGACTCATACAATAAGTGAAACTGACTTTCGCTCTTGTTTTCTATAATCGGATGAATCCAATAAACTCTCTTTCGAAGATGCCGTCTTCGTCGACCTAATAACTAAGGGCCTTATTTTTTGGTGAAATAAAACCGCTATTTCGGTGTTAAAACTGACGCTATTTCGGTGGATATTTCGCGAAATAAATTGTCATGATGATCAATGTTTCTTCTGAAATCTTCATTATAGTATGGGATAAATCTAACAGATTATGTGATAAGGGGGTTCTCAAGCTTCTTTGCGATGTGTAGAGTATCGCCGAGTGTTATTTGCCGCTTAGAATTAAGTTAATTTCCTTCTTTCTTCCTCTTTTTATGCGTTGCTGAATCCCTGCAGTGTTTATTGCACGTGTCTTTTCGCTCCCACTGAATACGAACATAGGAGTATTTACACATCAGAATCTTTCCTGCAGCGTCAAATACATAGAACCCCTCACTGTTGTATTCCTCGGCCCTCGAGATAACTGTTGTGACTTTAATTTTCAGCATTTTTATACTTAAATGCTGGATGTTTGCCGATAATTTTATCAGTCGCAAACTCGCTCTGATGTATCTACGACCACAACGCCATTTGATGTAATTGATAGCGGATATCGATTTTCATCGATAGTCATAGAGATCGCGGAACTGAATACATATACTTCCGGCGTTGTTGGTTTTTGTGTAGAAACATGCAGCACTATCAATCAAATGAGAAGGAAACCACGACGGTCAATTCTTCAGAAGCATTTAAATGTTTATTGGAGAGCTTTTTCGATAATATTTAACATTTTCGTACCACGTGGAGTATATTTCGTGATTATTTGTGTAATTCGTGCAATAAATCAGATTTTGTGATATTTTGAGAGTTCATTTCGCTAAAATACGCTACTTTAAGTACCTACAAGGTCATATATAGGCAAGAAAGGAGGTATGAAAAAAATTTGCGCGTATCGCTATTACCAAAAAATACGACCCCTAGTAATAACAAAAGCAACAGCAATGCTTCCACTTCGAAATCAATTTTAGTACTGTGAACGTATGGCTGTGGTGTGGCTGGAAAGTTGGCAGATACGAACTTCCAATAACCACAACGAACCACTTCGTTGTGGTAAAAGAGTGGTCGGTTTGACCACAACCAACCACCGTCGTGTGGTGTGGTTGTGGTTGTCAAGTGGTACGTGTGAAGGCAGCCTTATGTATTTAACGCGTGTGACTATCAACAAGGTGAATATTTTAGACTAACTTTACTGAACTAGGCTGAAGAAGGACTGCTTGGGAGTCCAAAACATGACCCTGAAGAGGAGTTAGCACCTCACGCAAAGTGTGTTGTACAGTGGACATAATAAGTAGATTTTGAGGAGTGATGAAGTACACTTACGCTCACTGGGGCTGTGAACACTCACAATTGTCACATTTAAGGTTTGGCACCGCCAACGACGGTTCATGAAGTTCACCTGCATAGTGAACGCGTCACTGTGGTTTCACGGCACAGTTCCTGAACGGACCATTCTTCTTTGAGGAAGTCGGGAGCCCAAGGACCCAGGACATGCAGCGTGACCAGCACACGTTACTGTGATCTGGTTCGGCAACAATGTGATCCCTGTTCTATGAGAGAGATGTACGAAGGAGCTCCACCACACATTGCGCGCGAGGTCACGCAGTTACTTCACAACACGTTTGGCGAACACCGCATCATCGGTCGATTGTTCCCCACTGCGTGGCAACCAAGATCCCCAGATTTGAACCTGTGTGATTTCTGGCTGTGGGTTTACCTTAACGACAGGGTGTATCAAAGGGACACTGACACATGTTGGCGTTTGAAGGTGAGAGTCGCGAGGAAGGTAGCCAACATCCCACCCGAGATGTTGCAGGCAGTGGTGGAGCACTTGCTAGTCAGTTCCAGGCTGTTGTGGATGCAGATGGTAGTCACATTGAGCATTGTTTGTAACCTGGACTGTCAACATGGTACGCCATTAACACCAGTTACCCGCTCATATGGAAATTAAAATGTGTTCCTTTCAATAGTTTATTCGTTATGTCTCCTCCGCGTGTCCTGCCAAAGGTTTCCATACTGTTTCATTGTCCTACGATCAATCGTTTGTCCGGGGAGGGGAGCCTCGCAAGTAGCGCGAATTTAATTATAACCACCCTGTATTTTCATACTGTAGATTTAATGAAATATAATAAAAGGTAAGACAAACAAGCAAAAAGCACATTTTAAAGCTGTCGTCAAAAACCCACAACTCCCAACTACAACTGATAATAAATATGAAAATAAAACTAATTTGTACCACGGGAGTGCTGACCAGACTAGCATTTGCTGGTACTTACCTAAATCATAATAAGTATCAAGTTACTTAAAAGACCGTACCCAAGAACAAAATTTTACACTGTCCAGATTTGAAACTAGAGCCCATCGCGTAATTGTTTTGTCTTCATAGAAATAAAATCCCATATGTATAGAAAACATGTGTGACTTAACATGTTGTTGTGGCACAACAAAGTTGAGAATTGCAAATTTTTAAACTCTTGAGTTTCCCTTGAAACCTACCAAAAAACAGTCCTTTTCTTAAGTTACGCCCAGCAAATGTTACTGTCTCTTGGCACAAAGCATGTTTACATCAAATGTGTTTCTAAAAGTTAACTTTACTATCAACGGAGAACGAGGAAAATTATTATATTGTCATTTGATTTTCTGTAAGCCTTTTGTTTGTTGTGCTATTTATCTCTGAACTGTAACACACATCATTTCTGCACCGACAGTAAGAATGATCCATGTTCACTAGACTGAGATGAAGTCTGCACATCACAGAGTTCAATCATACTGTCAAGTGGAAGTCTAACTAGTCTAGAGACAATGTAACAATATGACATGATGAACTGAATATGGTAGATTCCATGAATGTTTTATCTTCTAATGTACAGTTGCTCAAACACGGATGGGAGACTCTTGTAATCTGTTCTGGTCAAGTCCTAACGGTGTGCCTAAATGAAAACCTTTACGGCGGTGCTAAGGATAACAAGTACATAGGATGAGGTTAGTTACTCTACTCATTCCTTTGAATTTTGGATCTCAGCTCAAGATTTAAACAAGAAAGACACCTGTACATTTACTAAGAGTTGAGTGATTGTGTAAGTAACTAGTGACCTACATCAAATATAATATGATAATTTTTGTATTAAGGGGCATACCAACAACTTTATCGACCCATAATGGTTTGGGTGATTAGAGAATGAAAAAAATGGAAACAATAAATAAAACCAATAGGTCTACAGACTTGCATACTAGAAGAATAAATGGAAAACAAAAGAAAGGAAAGAAGGTAAATAAAAGACAGCACGAAAAGAAATGCCCTCAACCCTCGAACAATGAGAATTGAGGGACTTGGAAGGAATGAGAGCCATGAAAGGCAGATAGGAAAGGGGAAAGAGGAAAGGGTCCATCCCAAAGGCAATGGAAAATGGGGGGCAAAACGGGGGGAAAAACGAACACAGCTCAGGAATCCCTCGGGGTCGCCATCTACTAAACTCCCCAGCCGTGAGCCCTTGAGGTCGTAGCACTATCCAGGGTGCACCATAATTGGTGGGGCTACACACACCCTGCCTCCTTTAGAGCCTTGAGCAGAGGGCAGGAGATATCATTAAAATAAGAATGAGGGATCAGGAAAGCTGAGACAAGGGCCAATTAAGGTGGGAAATCGAAAGACTCCCTAGAACTCTGATACCCTAAAACTGTCGAGATCGGAAGAGAACAAGAAATGACCAAGGAAGGTAGACAGGAAAGAAGACCGAGGAGCCCGGCAGCGAGATTGCAATTTCCAGTTCACTTTTAGCATTGGAGAAAGATACAGCTTCCTAATTGGCTATTCTGACGAAACCTGACTGCACCAAGGGCTATGATTAGTCAGTGAAGTTATAGGGTGGAGCCTATCAGCGATGTCGTTCCAGGTTTGAAACAAAATATGTAGAACTCCCACTGTTTTAACTTCCTATTTCCTAGGTACCCTTATAAATTGTAATGCGCCAAGCAAGAGTTGCATGATCATTGATCCTAGGCCATAAGTGTTTCCGTACCTTCTTAAGTAAAGAAGAATCATTTCCAAAATGTTCATCGATTAGCTCATTTACTCTGTACGTGCGGAAGTAGCTATCATCCACTCCTGATCAAGAATTGTATGCACATGGGAGGTGGCTCAAAATATTTTATTTCCGGTCGGCCTGAAAGGCATAAATGGCAACCACGGAGCCGAAAAATGAGCTTGCCAATCACCGCAGTTTTTGAATTAAGATATAACTACGCTGAATAATCACAGCCCTTGGTGCAGTCGTGTTTCGTAGGAACAACCAATCAAGAGGCCGTATCGCTCTCTAACACTAAAAGTGAACTAGAAAATGCAGTCTCGCAGCCCGGCACAAGTAAGCGGGGTCCCACATGGTTGCCAACCCACGTCCTACTAGTTATGACAATAATATAACACATAAAGCAACACCACAACACCAAATGATTCTGACCTGTTCAATATACTTTTTCCAGGTTGGCTCCTCATCTTTGACAGTAAATTCATTATATCCTGCCAACTGTCTTCTCAGCTCTGCTTCTCGCCACCTGAGGCCCATCCGTAGATCTGTTCGCAACCTAGCAGCCACCTCCTCCGAGCCGAGGGTGCTCGACTCTCCAGTCGTGAGCCACATGTCTGAATCATCCACCTGGAACACACAATCACTAACATCAGGAACATTCAATGTCAATTACAATGTTTTCAGTGGCCTGAAATCTAAATTACCACTTCTTAATGATGACTTATGAAAATGATCATTACTACTAACTTAAAGCTTGCTTACATAGTAGATGAAAATATTAAAATTAAAGAAAGTCAAATGACAAATAAAAACAAGACAATATAAATACTCTCAACCCTTGAAGAATGGATTGGGGACTTGAAAATGGAAGTGACCAACAACCAAGCTCGCAGAACCAATTGGTGTTGACAATTCTTCTGATCACTGGCCGTGAGCTAGATGGTGTTAACTACTTACTGTAACATGTTGACAGACATTTACAAAATACTCTGTTAGTTACTTCCAGAAGCAAACCTCCAAACTCAAGTAGTACTACATAATGGCCAAAAGATGGCAGAAGATGCAAGAGATCAACTCTGCACAGCGAATGGGGAGAATGATAGTTCTTGTGCAACGTTTACAGACTGACAAAGCACTAGATGGGTTAAAAACAAGGCCACTAATTATTCATAGCCAGCCCCGTGGTGTCAGGTAGCATGCCTGCCTCTCACCCAGAGGTCCCGGGTTCGATTCTTGGTTCAGTCAGGGATTTTAGAAACTGACGCAAGGGCTGGAACGGGGTGCACTCAGCCTCGTGATTACAATTAAGTAATTGTTTGAAAGTGAGGCAGCATCCTGGTCACGAAAACCAAGATTAACGGCCGAGGGGACCTGATGCGCTGACTAGCGTCACCCCAATATCTGCAGGTCAAATGGCTAGGCAGCGGCCGCTTGGTAGGCCTAGGCCCTTCTTGGGATGCACTGCTACGGCGTTACTAATTATTCATGTAATAATAATATTGTATGGCCTCTGGTGCCAGGTGCAAGCTTTGTTATTTGACAACCAAAGGGAAGCTAGCATGTCGAATTTCGTTGTTCCTTGAAGCACTATGAAAGTCAAGGAGGTTAGATACCTAAGCTCCTTGAACACTATAGCGCTTTCTAGTAGAGAAATTAGGAAATTTGTGTTGGCGGAAACTCCCGAGATTAATTTTGCCATTATGAACATGGCCTATTGAATTCAAATGTTTTTTTTGACATGCCAACATCGTATGACATGGTGTCGTAATTTTTGCCGCCTTTCAAAAAAAAAAACACTTACCACGGCCAGGAGCGAACCTGCAAGCTTGGTGTTAGTAGACCGACACATTGACCACTCACCCACCATGGCAAGCTATTATTCATGTTGTAATACAAAGGGATAAGGGGATCAACAGGAAACCTCAAATCCCGACAGTAAGCCAATTAGTTGATCAGTACCCTTCTCTTGACATTCCAATGGCATATGTGAGAACGACTTCGTGATTCTCTTGCTCATCTGAGAGCCACGAGAGACATGTCCTGGCATTGATATCACAGCAGAGACTCATTGCCATCAGCAACTATCAAGACCTATGTAAAAAAAACTTACTGTACTGCCAGATCATTGGGAGACATTAATTTAAAAACCTTGCTGCACATCAACACAATATTTAGAACCAGCTCTTCATAAGGGAGCGTGATGGTGCAGTGGTCAAGCTGCTTGCCTCTCACCAAGGTTCAATATATGTGAGTATTTCGAAGAGAAATATATCCTGTGGTTCGGATTCTACGTAAAAATGGAGGTTATGTGGCTAGTGATAGCGAGATTAAAGGTCACATTAAACCAAAAGCTTCCTTTTGCTTAGTTCTTCATGCCAGTCGTTGACAGGTTTGAATTGTGTGTGTTTTGAGTCTTCAGTCTTTTGACTGGTTTGATGCAGCTATCCACGCCTCCCTGTCCTGAGCTAATCGTTTCATCTCTACATAGCTACCACACCCTACATCCGAGGCAATCTGTTTAACATATTCTAACCTTGGTCTACCCCTACAGTTCTTGTCCTCGACCCTTCCTTCCATAACTAAGCTTGCTATTTCTGGGTGTCTTAGTATGTGTCCTACCAAAACCTATCTCATCTCTTCATTAGCAGTCGCCAGAAACATCTTTCTCCCATTCGTCTTAATACCTCTGCATTTGTAATCCTATCTACCCATTCTCCTGTAACACCACATTTCAAATGCTTCAATTCTCTTTTCTGCTGCACCAAAGGTCCAAGTTTCACTTCCATAGAGTGCCATGCTCCTGACAAAGGCTTTCAAAGATGACTTCCTAATACCTAAATTAGCTCTCGTGTAGTATACGTTGCCCGTGTCGAAAGTGCGTTATTTTACTTAGTAGCGCTCTGAAAATGGTTTGTAATTGCCACGTTATTTAAGCCATTTGCCATTAACAAACACCGCATAAACACTTCAAAAATAAGGAAATTGTCAACATTAACTTTCAAGTAATAAACTTATCAAAAAGCACGTCGCCATGTTTGATTACGTAATGCTGCCAACTTACCGATTGTACTACCAGGCAAAACCACTGGCCTGGATAAAGATTATTGATGTGCGACTACCCTCACTGTGCGTAACAAAATCCAGGGATGTTTATACTAGCCTAACGCGGCCCTCAGGGCCGCGCTACCTGACCTTTATTGGCCTGGACGAAAACCATTGGTCTGGATGAAAATATTGGTCTGGAAACAATAATGTTGGCACTCTGAAAATATACAGTAACACTCTCTAGCGATAAAATATTCAACTCCTGTATATTAATAACATTGGCCATTTCTATAGAAAATTTTTCGGATTTTAATGGCGCCGGGCAACGTATACTACAGGAGTTCCCCTAAATTTATATTCCATGTCAACAGATTCCTTTTCTGTAGAAAGGCTTTCCTTGCCTGGGCCAACTTACTTATCATATCCTCTTTCCTTCGTCCATCACTGGTTATTTTGCTTTCTAAATAACAGAAGTCTCCCACATCCTTTAGCTTTTTCACCTGCCAATTTGACATCCATAGGGGTTTCTGATTATTTTCGATGCATTCCAATATTTTTGATTTACATTTATGAATTTTCATCATGTATTCTTTCCTGAAGACTGTAATGATAAGTCGCTTGAAATCCCGCCGACCACCCATCCTAACAGCGGAATCTCTACAATTAAATAATTTTCAGATTGACAACAAATGAGTAGCTTATTTCCAAAAGATACCAAATCCAAAAAAATCGAAATTGAGATTATGATGGTAAACGTACGTTGTTAGGAAGCTCCATCATATGAAAGAAAAAGAAATTGCCAAAACGACCTAAATCCATAACAAACAGGGCATTAAAAATCTCGTTTGATGCCAATAAGTACCAAATCCTGTGGCCTGAATGTGCCAATACGTACCGTATCCATGCAGCCAATGAGAGGCCATTTCTGGGTCACTAGAACAGCAGCGAAATGGCCGCGAAATGTTTATATGACGTTGTGGGGTTTGAAACCATTTTTCAGTGTTGCCTTAGTAAACAAAAGTTTGGTGCTTTTCAGTCGGTCAACACCAATGTGCCCAAAAGAGTTGGGTTATACCCTAATCCTGAAAAAAATTACATGAGATTAGTAAATACACTATAAAATAAATACACTATTGTATTTATTAATCTCATGTAATGTTTTTCAGGATTAGGGTATAACCCAACTCTTTTGGGTACATTCGTGTTGACCGACTGAAAAGCACCAAACGTCTCAGGGACATGGGGTACAAGGTGGATGACTTCCCCCTTTATTCACAGGCATTAAATTTGCCAGATGATGGTGTTAATGATAATGATATTGGTGACACTGAAATAACTTATGATAGCACAGAGACCACAGAAGTATAGAAGAAAGGGTCTGAATTTTGGTTAAAATTTTGACAAATTTAATTTAATTTTGCATGGGTTTGTTGTCATATATTAGCATTTTCATTATTTTTGACTTATAGTATTGGATAATATTATCCATTTTCCAGTTCACAAGTTATTTTCTATATTCATGTTCTTTAGACACAAACTACAATCATAATTCCATAAGTTCAGCACCGGTACTTTGCATAATTTTCTTTGTTTTGTTCAATTTTATTTAATATCATTTAAATAATCTATGCCTTCACTGTAAGTACCTTCAATCTAATTATTGCGTAAATAAATACAGTCAGTTCTCTCGAAGATTCTGATGACCACAGTGAAATTTATGTCTTTCCGTTGAAAGTATTTAGAGTTTCAGTGCCAAAAAATACCAAATCCATCATTTTCTTTGAATATTTCCTAAACTGCAAAATTAAATACTTGGCATAACAATGCATTTATTCTATCTGAATATAATTAAAGTGCTCAAATGAATTTTCAGTTGAAATTTTACACTCTTAGCATTTTTCCTCTCTCCTGTAAAATATTACTTTTTGGATTTGGTACCTTTTGGAAATAAGCTTCTCAAATGGTCTGAGGTATGGAATAATTTATTCCACGAGAAATATGGAAACTTCATTGATCCTGTAAAGAAACCAGCTGGCATGGAACTACCACGCCATACATGAAAATCACTCAACAGGATTCGAACAGGACTTGTAAATGTGAACATTTTATCTATTGAATATGTGTCGCTTCACTCAAAATTTATTTTAATATTTATTGTTCTTTTAGGCTAAATACTAATTTATATGTTTAATGTGTTCCTTTACTTGTAATTATGTAATGTACTATGCCATACCTAAATAAATAAATCCTCAAGACTCATTCAAATCCTCTGGCATTTTGGCCAAGATGACTAATGTCATCAGCAAATCTCACAAGTTGGGATTATATCGCCTTAAATCTTTACTCCCACTTTAAATTTTCTCCAATTTTCTCCATTGCTTGTTCAATGTAAAGATTGAAGTAGGGGTGATAAGTTGCAGCCTTGCCTTACACCTTTCTCAATACCAGCTTCTCCTTAAAGTCCTTCAGCTCGATTGACTGCTGTCTGGTTTCTGTATAGATTGTAGATCACCCTCCTATCTCTGTACTTTATTCCAATCATTTTCAAAATGTAAAACAATTTACTCCTATCAACATTATCCAAAGCCTTTTCTAAGTCTACAAAATGTCATGAACGTTCTCGTCTTTCCTTATTCTACCTTCCAAAATCAGCCTGAGACTTAGTAGGCCTACAGCTTCCCTCGTTCCTAAATTTCTCCTGACCATGGCTAAATGACCATGATGTCCAAGTCCATCAACTGCAACAACAACAGTTTTGGCTAGTCTGTTGGACCAAACTAACCTAATCCAGTGGCACTACAGCCCTTGAAGGGCCTAGGCCTACCAAGCGACCGCTGCCCAGCCAATTGGCCTGCAGATTTTGGGGTGACGCGTGGTCAGCGCTTCGGGTCCCCTCGGCCGTTAATCTGGGTTTTCATGACCGGGGCACTGTCTCACTGTCAGACAGCTACTCAATTGTCCTCACGAGGCTGAGTGCACCCCGTTCCAACCCTCACGTCAGTTTTAAAATCCCTGACGGAGCCGGGGATCGAACCCGGGGCCTCCGGGTGAGAGGCAGGTGCGCTACCCCAACACCACGGGGCCGGCCTGTTGGACCAAAGCCCGTGCAATTTTGTAATTTCCACTCAATAACTTCCCTTGTTCCAAATAGAATTAAGTACTGACAGAAAGACCACTTTGGGTGACAAAAATAAATATTAAACAAACATTGAAGAGCTGTAATGTGTACCATGTACTATATCATAGGAATTGAATGGACTGCAATTACAGACAACAGATGAGTAGCCCGTTTGCAAAGGTCGCTAAGTGCATTATAAACGAAACCGAGAAAATTACGAAAAACTGCTACGACCAAACTATTTAAGCTAATACCATATCTTTTACCCCTGAAAATCAACATAAAAACATTTATTATTCAGTTAAAATCTGTGAAATCTACGGTTGGATCTTCTGTCCCAAATCATACATTAAAATATTGACTTAGTGGTTTTTGCACACGTTTTGTGCAGTTAGCGACATTTGCACCCGTCACGACGAGTCTTTAATGAAACTTCGGTTGCAAAACCCTCTGTTTTGTTGTTTTACGAATGACATTTGGGCGAGATTTTTAATAAAGAACTACTTTAGTTCCAATGTGGTTTATTAGGAAAAATATATTTTGAAAAAAATAGAACACATTGGGTGCGATAAAAGGATTTTTTAAAATACATCTTAAACACCGTGCAACGTCTTTTAGACAAAATAAAAATTGTTCAAATAATAACATGCACAAAACAAGGAAAAATGGCCCTAAGTTAGGCCAGGTCATCCTCGACACCATCCATCAGCTCAAAATCTGATGAATCTTCGTCTACTTCCTCTTGAGGTCGGACGATATCGTTGCGAATGGCTTCTTGCTCCTGGAAGACCTCGTTGAAAAAAATTGGGTTGCCGTTCGTTGGCCAGTTTTCGCCGAAGTGCACTCTAAAGGCAGTCGAACGTATTCTAGTTTAGTTTCTTTGAGTGCAACACCTACTTGAATTGGTGAGGGACCAGGATGTTTGTTAAAATTCGCTCCTCTTTTCATGATGCTCTTCCCTCTCACCAAACTCAACATTGTAGAATGGTTCCTCTTGGACCGGACATGTTTTATTTTTTCTTTGCCAATTATGAACACGATTTTCTGCGCTTTTTGGAATTGGAAATGCCTACTACCGGGATTTTTTTACCATGTCACCCGTATACGCTTTCCAATCCCTAACAGGACACTCATCTTGTCCCAGGCGAACTACAGTCGCAAATTTCTCAATAAGCTTGATGTATCTGGAAGGATGTTCAAAGACACTCTCTTTACGAAGTTGTCGTTCAATATTTCAAAAAACTGTCAGGTGGGATAAATGAGTGGCCCAATATTGGGTACCATATCTGTATTTCCTCTACACATCCATCTAGCAGTAACAAGTGAGATAGCATGCTGATCATAGTCTCGTCTTTGTTCTGACCCTCACAGCCTATGTATTTTGCACCTTAAACATTTATGCTAGCCAGTTTGTGATGAACTGCCGGCAGTATTTGGTTTGATCTTTTGGCATGTTAATGTTCTAACCAGACGTAAGAAGTTGTTTTCAACTCCAATATCAACGGGTTCAACTACTTCAACTTGCACTATTCCTCCCACTACTTCTGCCATTTCTGTTCTTCCCTGCGTATTTAAGACATCCGCAGTAGCATTACAGTCCACAAATGCAATAAATGCTTCACTTAAATACACAAGATCATTCATTTCTCTGGCAAGACACAACTTGTCGATCAACTGTGCTTTTACACGGTGTATTTTGACAAGGCAGCATATTATTGTTGTGTGCATTTCCTCAGTAGTGCAGCCAACCCAAATCCGAAACACAAAACTATCCTTCAGATCGTAATAAAATTAATAATAATTCTTTATCGTAAAAGAGTTTTGTGGGAGGAATATCGGCAGTTCTTGTACCAGTTAGCGTATTTTGCAGCCGTATGAGGCAAGGCAGACGTCATACTTATGGAACATAGCGGTCTTTGGACACGTGGAACATTAAACTTGCTTTGCAACCATAGCCAACATGCATTTAGCGGTTTATGCAAACGAACGCGATTTTTGTTGGCTATTTTCAACGACTTTGAGCGGGTTATGCACCCTGAAACTTATTCCATTGTGTAGCCAGTTAAAAGACGAACGTGAATGTGTGCTCAACTCAAAATCGACAAAAAGTGCACTTAGCGGCCTTTGTATCTGGGCTACTCATATACTGTACACATCTATATCCATGGCTGGATTCGAACCACCAGCCAAGATGAGAGTTCAGTGTCAAGACCAACCCCTTACTACTGACCCACACCAGCTATCCAAAAGGATAAAAAAAAGGAAGGAAAGTGTTTGTAGTGTTATCACACGTCCAAACTTTTGGCTGGGGTCCGGGAGGAATTTCTTTTAGTTCGTATGCATCCTCCGTTTTTAGAAACGTAACATTTAAACACATCAGTGGTTATAGAACAATGTTCCAGTCGTAAAAGAAGGAGAAGGAGAAGAAACAATGGGTTATGATTGCAAGGGGAGTGCTGCTGTATGGTCTGTGGGGAGAGATTTTCATATTCATTGGAGTGTTCCTCTTTGCTGCTTGAATGTTGGCAAGTCAGCATTGTTGATTGTGATTGCATTCTCTCAAAACGTATCAAATTAAACCACAATATTTTCTACAATGCCAAAGAGGTAGTGTAAATTTAATGACATTTTAGCACCTTCATATTGGGAAGAAACGAACATGAAGCTCAGTGTCTAAAATGCCCTTCAGGACAAATCAGTTTGAAATTTGAATGTTGTTTCAGAGTCAACAGAAATATATAACCAGAATAATACTATATTTATTTTGAGATATTTTTGCTTTTTAGGGTTAGATTTTGAGATATCCTTACATTTTCCTGAAATGTCCTACATTTTACAACATTATGTTCTACATTTCGTAAAAAGCATCTGGTAACCAAAGTGTTTGGGATACATGTACTCCTCTATCACATCTAATTGACCTTCCCATCAAAGCCAGTTCATCTGTGAGGAAGAGAGGTGATTAAAGATTGTACAAACGTCTTACTTCACTGGACAGATTTTTGCATTTACCTGAAGAAGAGTTCACTCTAATAAGCTGGGAAATATTCACATACATTTAGCCAGCAATTAGTAGGCACGAAAGTCTAGAAAGTCATAGTAAAGTAGCTGTCAGTACAGTCGGACCATTCAGAGCAATAAAGACACCTTTCCAAACATTTACAAGTACTGTAAACAAATTTACTGGTTCATTTCCACTTGGATCATTAATTAATGATCTCCCTCACTTCACAGTTCAACAAGCATTACAATAATGGATAATATGAATGAAAAACTATTTAGAATTCTTTTTTAAATAATCTAGAAAAAATATCACCCTTTGAATGTGGATTTGACCCTAAAAGTCCTGCACATTATATAGGTTTGGAAAAGGAGGCCGATGCAATGACTGTACAAGGCAGACTCCAGCAATAGACATGAGTAGAAGCAGCAAGACAGTGGTAATTAGGAAGCAACACACTCTTTAAAGAGGTAATAAACTATTTTATTGCATGCACGGATCAATGGACAGCAATGCTTGCAGACTCCGAGAACGAGATGCTTCTCCTCCTCCTCATTTTCGTCAGTGCTTGTCCTACAGCTGCAACATCCACACCGGGTGTCCCAGAATTTAGTGTACACCAAACGTTCGAATTAAGTCTAACGAAGGTTGGTTGAGCGGGACTTTACTGTATCTAAATCAATATTCAATGTCAAATTTCTTCCCTACCTGAGTCAACCTACTTTTCATGTTCTCTTTGCTTCATCCATCACTGGTTATTTCGCTTCCGTAACGAAGTATCCCAATTCCTTTATCTTTTCACCTGCCTATTTAATGTCTATAGGATTATCCGGTTTCTTTCGTCTGTATTCTATCATTTTAGTTTTACATTTATTAATTTTCATCATGATTTCTTTCCTCAAGACTGAGTCCATACCATTTAAAAATAAAAACTCATTCAAATCCTTCGATGAAACGGTTAAGATGTCATCAGCAAATTTAAGGGTTGAAATGTTTATATGGAACATTTAAAATTTTATGGATTGCTGAATATTCTAAATATACTGTTTTCAGCAGTAATTGCCCATGTCGACTGCATAATTAATGCACATTCATTCATTCATTCATTCATTCATTCAGAACAATTATTACTACTGTGTCCTGTCAATACAATATTTTGGAAATATTTTACTAATACATGTTTCAACTTGAAATTAGTCATCAGACAAAACTATATTTAAAAATTACAATCGTAATTAACAAAAAAGCTTGTAGTTTAACTTGACCGTTAATCATGAGATCATGAGCCACGGGACCTCCTTTTTACGTGGAATCCGAACCACAGGGCATGGCAATTCACTTCGAAAATCTCACATGCATTGACCGGGAATCGAACCCAGACCGCCTTGGTGAGAGGCATACAGCTAGACCGCTGAGCCACCATGCCCCCCCCCCCCCCCCGTTATTAACAATATAATCCACAAATTGAAGGTACACTTTATTTGTTTCACTGTTCACGTTTCACTCCTTCTCAGTATTTATTTATTTATCCATCGTATGGCTATGAGTGCCGGGAGTATCCGAGGACATGTTCGGCTCGCCTGAGTCTGTAGCTGCTTCCAGCGGACACCCTTAGGGCGAGCTACAAGTTCCGTTCAATTTCATGTAATTCTAACTTCGCTACCAGATATCAACATGGTGAACGTTGGAACTTTAATAGAGTGTTCCAACGAAATCTAACCTAACAATTCAGCTTCACACAAGTTTAGTCTGTGGAAGGCTTTACTTCCCCTCCGAAGGAAGGCTTGTCGGTACTAATTTTCATCATCCAAATTATTAAAATATTGACCCTTGAGAGCGACACATTAAAAACGCAGGCTAACAAAAGTATTTCTATGCAATTAATAAATGTACAGCTCACTTACTCCCTGTTCAAAATAACTTAATATAATGTAGCTTGGGGAAACGAAGAGGTCCGAGATTTGGCAAGATTCTACTCTACAGAGGCTATGATGAACAAATTATGGGCAGACACAGACCAGGAACTATGACATTTTGTGACTTCGCTGGCAGTGCATGGGTATCACCACAGGATGTGCAAAGTAAGTCCTTCCACGATCCAGATGATAATTGCACGTGTGACCTCTGTGACGATTACTGCGAACGGTATCACGTCAATTTCAAAAGACTTCCCAAGTCAGTCAGAATTTTGTACGAGCGCAGAGTGAGCCACTTGTTTTCACACTGCCATCTGTAATTTAAGCACAACTAGCAACCCACCCCAGCTTCGCTCGGTATCTTTAATGGTTTACCCAGCATAAGCTTAAAAGGCGTATTTTTTTCGATTTCAATGAACTACGACCTATATCTGTTTTCCGTCTCGGCATGATGGGTTAAAATCACTGACTGGACTATATTACCATGCAGATAGCATGTGCAACGAATTCTTGTCAGACATAATTTAAGAATGGGAGGTGCCTGAAACACAAATCCCCCATTCCGTCTAATCTAAACTTGACTGTGTATTCTGCGGAACAAAGGGTGGAACTGGGGTGATAAGACTCACTCGGTACCTAGATTGTGAACTGTCTACAAAGCTAGCAATTGAATGAAGATTGTTAGAAGATAACGTAAAAACACTTATAATGGGCTATGTAATCAAGATATCGCCTAGCAACTTGAAATGCGACCCTGTGTGAGCGCTAGTTTCGTCAGCCAGTGTGACAGAGATGACAGCGAGCTTGTAGTTCTCATTTTTTCCGGGGTTCCAGTTGGAGTTGCTGAGCTCTAGAGATATGCTGTTGGGGACTTTCTTTTAGACTAGATTCACTGAAATCGTTACGCTTGGCTTCCTTTGGTCATAAATATATTAATTTCTACAGAAACCTTCCTCAAGAAATCCTTTACAGAATGGTGAAAACCACAGCAAAACCCATCCAGTGGTTCTCAAGATTACCCGGAACATCCAAGAATCAGGGACATTGTTTTATACTAGTAGAGATTTGTGTGTTATATTTACATATTAATATTGTAGCTTTCACAAAAATCATTCCAATCACTGGAATATGTGAAAAATTACCTGAAATAAATTACATGTGATTATGATTTATATATAGTGTTACGGACTACTGAAGAAGTAGAAGTCCGTAGTAATTTATTTCAGGTTATTTCTCACATATTCCAGTAATGACTGAAACTGATCTACAAATCCCAGGGACCGGCTCGGAAGGCGACCTTACTGAAAAGGCTAACCTTACAAAAATTGGTGGACGATGGCGACGTGCGTGACATCTGAACGATTTCTTCGACACCGTGGACAAATTGGGAGATATGAACATCACGATCAATCCGGAATTGTTGACAGTTATGTGTTTATACAGTCTGCCGGCACGGTTCGAGAACTTAAGGTGTGCAATAGAGTCACGTGACAACCTACCGACTCCCGAGGCTCTTCGGACCAAAATCATCGAAGACGATGACGCACGAAAATCGAGCACACAAGGTGAAATAGCGGGAGCTATGTTCGTCAAGAAAAAGACTGGTCCAGGTAACAAGAACTATAAGAAACAAACACCCTAACTAAACAACAAAAGTGAAACAGAAGGAGGCGGATCTGAGTTCTGGTGCTACGTGTGCAAAAAGCAAGGTCATCGAGCCAGCCAGTGCAGATTTAAACAAAGAGATCCATCGAAGAACAAAGGTAAAGACAGTTCTAATACTAAATCGGCAAATTTCACTCGAGAACTATGCTTACAGGCGACGACAACTCAGAGCAGTGGCGTACGCAGAATATGGTGCATGTCTGTGGCGACCCTGCGATTTTTTCGAAGATCGATGAGTCACGAAGGGGTGTGGTGAAATTGGCTGATGATTCAACGGCTGAGATCGTGGGAAAAGGCAGTGTTCGCTTATCTACCCACTTTGCGAACGAAGAGATAGATGTCTCTCTCTCAGATGTTTCTCTCGTTCCAGACCTCAGGACAAACTTGCTGTCGGTGGGAAAGATCACCGACCGTGGCCATGAGGTGATTTTTGACAAGGAAGGTGCAGTCGTCATGAACGAAAAAGGAGAAGTCTTGATGCGAGCTGAGAGGAAGAATAACCTATATTACGTCAGTGAGAGTCAAGAACGTGCAAATATGGCTGCATCACCCAAAATAATTGATCTAGAATTGCTACACCGTCGGCTCAGACATGTCAACGTCGGCGACGTCTTGGTAGCTGTGAGAAAAGGGAGGGTTTCTGGCGTTGAGCTGAGGAATCCATCGACGACTCTGGACTGCAAAGTCTGCTTCGAGGGGAAGATGTCCAGGACGCAGTTTCCAAAGAAATCCGATGACGGACGGAGCTACTCGATTTGATCCACACGGACGTGTGTGGACCGATGCCGACTCCATCTATGGGAGGTTCGAGGTACCTCTTGGAATTCATCGACTATCACTCTCATTGGTGTGAAGTGAGATTTCTGAAGGCAAAATCAGAGGTCTACGAAGCTACCGTCGAGTACGTTACCAGGATGGAGAATCAGAAAGGAAAACTAGTAAAGGTGATCCAGTCTGACAACGGCAGGGAATACCTGAATCAAGAGTTCGACAACTACTTGAAGAAGAGCAGAATCACAAGACGCCTCACAGTCCCTCACAACCCTGAACAAAACGGGAAGTCGGAGAGGATGAATAGGACTTTGATGGAGACTGCCAGGTGCACGTTGTTCGACGCCGGATTACCTCACCACTTCTGGGCGGAAGCAGTGAATACTGCAAATTACATCCGTAATCGCCTGCCATCAAAAAGTATCGGAGGCAAAACACCGTACGAATTGTGGACAGGAGAGATTCCTGACACCTCGCAATTCAGAACGTTTGGAAGCAAGATTTACTTCCTGGACAGGGATCCCGGAAGAGGGAAACTGGATCCACGAGGCAGAGAAGGCGTGTTCATGGGTTACTCCGAAGAAACCAAGGGCTTTCGCATATACTCCCCTGACAAAGACAAAGTTTTAATCAGCCGAGATGTAAAATTCTTCGAGAATGAAAAGCCACTGGAAGAGACTAGGATGGAGCGCCCGGAATCCTCGAAGCAAGATATTTGTTGGGAGCTGTTCTTTGTAGAACCACCGCCGCAATCACCAAGAGAAAAAGATCAACCAGCTGTCGTGGAGGAACCAGTCTCTCAACCCGAAATCTGAGATGATGAACCTTTCCTCTGTTTCGATGTGACGCTAGTGGATGATCATGATAGAACGACTGTCGAACATCTGATACTACGCCTCAATTGATACAAGAACCTGGTCGACTCAAGATTCTGCGAACTGGAAAAAGGGGAAGACCGAAGGATAATAATAATATCGTATGGCCTCGGGTGCCTGGTGCAAGCTTTGTTAATTGACACCCAGAGGGTAGCTTGCATGTCGAATTTAGTTGTTCCTTTGAACGCTATGAAAGTCAAGGAGGTTAGATATCTAAACACTACAGCACTTTCAAGTAGAGAATGGAGGAACTTTGTGTTGGCGGAAAATCCCGAGATTAATTTTGCCATTGAACACTGCCTACTGAATTCAAATGGGTTCTTTAACATGCCAACAACGTATGACATCAGTATCTTGATTTTTGTCGCCTTCAAAAATCACTTACCATGGCCAGGGGCGAACCTGCAATCTTGGGGTTGGTAGTCCGACACTATAACCACTCACCCACCGTGGCAAGCAAGACCGAAGAAACTTTTTCAAACAAATCTCCAAGATGTGGAGGAGCAAGAAGAAGACGAGGAGATTTTTCTAGCAGAGATTCCATTCAAGGAGGCAATAACAGGACCAAACTCTTAACGAGTGGCATGGTGCCATGGTCATGGAAATGGAATCTATCCTGAGAAACAATACATGGGTGCTGGTGGATCCTCCCCGTGATGCCAAAGTCATCGGATGCCGGATGGTGTTGCGCGACAAACTAAAACCTGATGGAACACTTGAGAAGAGGAAGGCCAGGCTGGTGGCTCAAGGTTTCAACCAAGAGTATGGAATCAACTACCTTTGACACGTTCGCACCGGTGGCGCGAATGGAATCAATTCGATTGATGGTTTGTCTCGCTGCCAAGCTCGGTGTAAAAAACAGACAGTACGATATCACAACGGCTTATCAGTATGGTGACCTAGTCGAGGAAATATTCATGAAACAACCGAAGAACTTCAGGGAGATGTTAGAGAGCATTGTGATGTCTGGAACTGACGACGAAACCAAGGAGAAGGCCAAGAACATGCTTCGCCAGTTGCAGGGAGGCGACAAGGTCTGCTTACTACAAAAATCACTACGGATTGAAACAGGCCGGTAGAAACTGGTATGCCAAGCTGCGTGAGGTCTTGAGGAAGTGGGGTGCCAAACCAACCGCATCGGATCCGTGTCTATTCCAAATTGGTTCCGGAAATAACATAACTTTGATAGCCGTTTACGTTGACGACATGATGGTACTATCAAAATGCAAAAAGACGATCGCAGAGATTTCCAGAGTCCTGAGTAAAAATTTCAAGGACAAGGACTTAGGATTGGCCAAACACTTCCTAGGCATCGAACTAATCCAGGAGACCGGATGTATAGCCATGCTACAGCAAGGTTACATTGAAGAGCTTCTCCAATGCTACGAGATGGCAGACTGCTACCCCGTAGTCACACCACTCGACCCTGGAACGAAATTGAGCAAAAATGAGAATCCCAGTACTGACGAGTTGAAGTTGCCTTACCGCGAATTGGTAGGCGCGCTGACATATCTGTCGACAACTACACGCCCGGACATTTCATTCGCTGTCAGCTACCTGGGACAGTTCAACAATTGCTTCGGAGTCGAACATTGGAAAGCTGCCAAGAGAGTGCTGCGGTACTTGAAGGGGACTTCAAACATCGGGCTGATCTACGAAGCAGACACCGAACCGATCCAAGGATTCGTCGACGCCGACTGGGGAAGCTGCCAAGAAGATAGGAGGTCCTACATGGGGTACGTGTTCCTGCTCGGCGGATGCCCTATATCGTGGGACTCGAGAAAACAAAGAACCGTGGCCCTTAGCACCACGGAGGCCGAGTACATGGCGTTGTCAGAGTGCGCCAAGGAAGCTGTGTACTTACGTCGATTTCTGCTTGAGTTAGGCTTCAAAGACTTAGCCCCTATGCTCATCTTTTGTGATAATAAAAGTGCAATTAATTTGGCAAAGAACGCGATGTATCACAGTAGAAGCAAACATATTGATATCAAACATCACTTTGTTCGTGAAGTCTTTGAGTGTAATTTTTTTGTTTTGAAGTATATCTCTATGAACGATCAAGTTGCTGACTTTCTCACAAAGATTTTAAGTCGAATGAAACATGAACGTTGCTGGTTTGGAGAGTGTAAAGATTGTATGAACCTCTACTTGAGGGGAAGTGTTTTAACTTTTTTAGTTTTCATCTTAATTATCAAGTTTGCGGTTCTATATATGTAAGGTGCTGCCACCTGCCACTATGCTTTCAGTTTGTCTAAAGCCCGCGCCATGTTCGCACATGTTTAGTTTGCGCTGTTCCGCTATTGCCAATCCATGTACATCAGTTCGTTGTTATTATTATTAAACTCACATCAGTTCGCTTTGCATATATATCTCTGGTTTCCTTATATCCTCTTACAAAGTCTATATAAATGAAAAATTGTAACAGGGTGTCTACTGTAAGGATGAAGTAAAAATTAGTTACTTTTTAGCTACCTTTTAGTTAATTTTAATTACCTTTGAATTCAAGATACGTCTGCGGTCTGAAAGCATAGGAGCTCATCAAGCGGTGAAGAAAAACAACAATGAACTGTGTTTAAAGCTGTAAATAATATAAATAATAAAATACTATATATTTATTATCAAATTAGTTGTTTCAGCTAATATGTCGTCTTGTGCACAATACGGTCTTTTAATATCAAGAGGTTGCTCTGCTCTTTACCGTTTGGCGACATTTCTTTGTCCCCGCGGTAGATCACGAAGAAAATGTATGCGACGTACCGTCAGCTGGGGTTACTTTACACCCTTTTCATGTGTTTTTTAAATTTTATTTGTCGTGATAGGTTGTTAAATTGATTGCGACATGTTTATGTATTCCTTAAGGGTTCTTACAAAAGAACATAACGTCACCGTGAGAGCAAACTATCTCTCAGACACTTTTAAAAATAAATGAATACGTGTGTAAAGTTACCCCACCCTTGGGGTTACTTTACACAGACATGCACTTATCATGTCGTTTGGCTATACAGCCTCACAAGGGGTAACTTGACACATGCCTGGAACTTTTCATTGGAAAGATATAATTCATTTGAAGTAAAGAGGATACTTTCATAGCTTAATTGAATTGTTTGAATACATTATAAAATAAATTAAACGTGTGTCAAACGTTTAATTTTATGTTTGTAGAAAATAACAAGAAAAACAATGCTTCTGAAGTGTTAGTCGTAGAAAGGTACCAAACTTTGTTTTTACAGGAGCCTAAGGCATCATTAACAGAAATATCACGTTAATAGATTCTATATTTATATCAGTGACTGCAGGTAGCTGGCTTTGGAAATTTTGAGTAAAATGCCTGTTAATACAAGACGCTGCCAGCTGTACGAGTAAAAGCCCGTATTTGTGTTTTTTCTATTTCACTCCTTTGGATATCAACTGCAGCTATAAATGCACTGTACATTGTTAAGTTGTATAGAAACTTTCATTTCTATGACATGGTCATATTTTACTAGATGTTCTAATTTGTGACAAATAAATTTCCCTAAAGACTAGAGAGGCGGGAGGTGGATGTGGAACATGTTTCCTTGTTGAGTCACATTACTAGGCTCTTACTAATCCACAGCACTCAAATACTCTGGGATTCAAATATGAAATAGTAAACACTGTCTTTTGTGTCAAATAGCCTGTGTAAAGTTACCCCCTCCAAGGGCGAGTCGTGCACCTTCGGTTATTTTAGGCTTCCTAGTAAAGTGATTCAACAAGTAAACATGTTCCACATCTAATTTCCGCCTCTCAAGTCTTTAAGGAAATTGATTTGTCACAAATTAGAACATCTATAAAAATATGACTGTCATAGAAATGAAAGTTTCTATACAACTTACCATATGTACAGATACTCAAGTGCACTTAGTTGCAATTATTATCCAAAGGAGTGAAGTACAAATAACACAAACACGGTTTTCTTACTAGTACAGCCCACAGCGTCTTGTATAAACAGGCATTTTACTCAAAACTTCCAAAACCAACCACGTGGAATGCTCAAAAGATTTTAGTGAAAAGTGTGTAAAGTTACCCGGGCTGTGTAAAGTAACCCCAGTTGACGGTAACGTGATCGTCACCGAATTCTGACTTCGCAGTCAAGTACGGGAGAAATATCGAGATGTTACACGATCGGCGCTGGTCTCAGCCGTTTGACGAGATTCCCGTAGATTTCACGATAGAAAACAGAGAAATTCGCGATTTAGATAAACGGTGTCACTTTTAGTCATTCGACGAGATTTCCATTGTCCTTGAGGTCGGGCACGAGAAAATATAGCATTATTACGCAATCGGCGCCACTTTCTGTACGTTTGACAAGAATCCAGTTGTCCTCGTCATTGAATGCGGAGAAATATCGCGATGTATCGCAATCACTGCCGCTCTCGGCCATTTTACGAGATTCTCGTTGTCCTCGTGTTATTATGCAATGGGCGCTGCACCCGGCCGTTCAACGATTGCCTGCCTATCTGCCCTGACAGAATGGTGGAGGCAAGCCCAAGGTTGGGCATGGTTAAAATTCACGAGTAGTAATGGACATGTTTTATGTTCGGCGCCGTGATTCCCGCTGTCCCTATGCTGTTGTTGGGAGTTCATCAGTTCAGGGTGGATCACGAGGAAAAATTAGTATCGCGAAATTACGTAGGCAGTCATTTGTAAGTGGGTTGATGCACTTCTCGCTCCCCGTACGCATTTAAGTATACGGTCATGGGAAAAGTGGCGAGTAGGTTTCGGAATGTTTCGTGATGGGTGCCCAATCACCTTTGACAGGATTCCCGCAGTCCTCGTTTTCACAAGTTCACGATAGGGGGCGGGTTTTATCATTTTACGCAACTGACGTCGATCTCGGTCCGTTTGACGAGATTCGCGCAGGCAAGTCATGTGGTCAGCCGGTCGTCTTTAGGATGTGATTTTGGTGGATGAACATTCGAAGTAGGTATCGTATCGAATATTACGAATTATTCTGAGAGGATTGCACGAATAATACAAGAGGGCACATTTTCTTTCGAATGCGAATTATACAAGTTATCGAAATAACCAGTTAGATTATACAGTATATTGGATGGAACCAACGTTCGAAGGAAAAATCGACATATAACTGATTTTCGAATTAACCATACCGGATGCCGCAAATTTACGAGACATTTTTAAAATACCGGTAAGTTATTATGTATTTCGAAGCTAACTTGTAATTTTTGTTTCGAAACGGTAACATTTCGCAAGATTGCGACATTAAATTATTTCGCGTTATTTCTGGACTTCAATTTGACATAGTCTCCAAATTTAGAGGTCAAAAACAGAAATGAGAGGTTTCTGTTTAGTTTCGAAAGTTTTCGCGAATAAACGTCTCGCGAAAAGTCAGGTTTCCTAATAATACAGAAAAATATTTCACACAAAACTAGAAAGTCATCTTGATGCCGAAAATATACGTTGAATTGATGTATACCACACAAGGAATCCTCAGTATGCATTTCCTTGAGCTCAGGCACGGGGAAATATAGCTTATGCAATCGGCGCCGCTTGCGTGAAACTCGCTCCACCGCAATCTCTGAGCTTAGCGGCGCGAGTTTAAATGATTCATCCTGACTTCAGAAATTTTTCGTTACCAGTTTGTAAAATTTGTTACTTTTTCGTTACTTTCGTTACCGGTAGACACCCTGTGTAAGGATATCCATTTTGTTTTATGAACAATTGTTACAATAGTTTTAAGAATTAGATATAACCAATTTGGCTGATGAAGACCGCAATGAAAGGCTGAACCATATACCAATGATTGAGATACTAAAACATTTGAATATATATTTTTATAGTAAAGCCATCATTACTTCCAACTTGACGTTTCAGTGTTGCCCTTGAGTTATCTAGCGGTCAGAAGGAAAATCATTTTAACTAGTGAATCGCAGACAGTCATTCAAATCAATATATCACGACAAATGGAGTTTCGTTCGCGATTTCGCAATTTTCCGAACGAAACTCTAGCCTAGCACTGAAACATCAAGTCGGAAGTAATGATGGCTTCACTATAATTTTGTATCGATTGGCCGCTACTAGGTTAGAAGACAATCTGGCCTAAACCATCGCTACTAGGTTAGTCGACTGTCTGGACGAAAATTACTGCTTGTAATACAAGCAAAGAGGTCTTGGGCGTAAGCACCAGTTAGGTTTATGTTTGTATGTAAAGCCTATATTAACACATGGAATTTAACATGTATGGATTGTTGAAAGCTTTAGTGTCTTTCATGATATGATGGATGCCGCCATATAGTGTCTAAAGGAATTTTGCATTTTAATGTATATCGCAATCTATACTACTCCCACTCTGATTTTCTGAAATAATCCACCCACTATGCCTGAAGTTAGTTTCTTTTTTCAAAATCTGGTCACTAGTCTGGAGAAGGATGCAGAGGATCAATGAAGGGTGAATGAAATTTGAGATACGGTATAAGAAAACTGGTCTTTACTGTGTACAGTTCACTCCACCATTTCCTGCCGGAGGATCCAGGATGCGCATTGGGATACCATACAGTCTGCGAGCCTCATATTCTACAGCATGCGTGTTGATGCATAAATTGTCAGTCGGTCAGAGCTTGGCCAGGGCCATAACCGTGGATAAACTCGAGCTCTGTGTTCTGCTGTTAACGAACAATGCCTCCACACTTGCTTCAATGCATGAGCTCTCAAGGACACTGGCAGAAATAGGTGGAGTCAACTGTTTGAAAAAACGATTGCTGAACTCATTAAACACACCCTAAACAATTCAATGGAAGGGAAAATCTTCGGGAAAAGAATTATTTGCATGTTTTCAGCATGTACTAGACCAAGAAAACAATTTTCCTGAGGATTCCCTTTTGTTTCCAGTCCAGATATTCAAGAGCAGAGTAGACAAAACCAGGGAAAAGAAAGAAATTGTATAACTTAGTGCTGTATTCCTAGAAGCATTACAAGTGCTATGTAATTCCTACAGCAGTTATGTGAGGGGAGTTCAATCAATGTGTGAATAGTACATTTAGTTACTGTATTCTTTTAATACTGTGTAGTGTTTGTAACTTATGTACCTCATTTGCCACCGAGGTAGACACCTCATTGCAAATGAAGTGATTTTGATTTGATTTGAAGAATCACACCTTCCTTAATAGACACAATATCAAAACAGTCTAAAAAGGTCAACCGTCCTCTAAAAAGTACCTAACACCTTTGTCTGAATTCATGATATGACCCAACCTTACGCCAAGAACAAACAGTTTTAGGAATTATAAGAAGATTAGGCTTCTCGTATGCTAAACATGTAGAACATTTGAGGAATACAACAATTGACAAATTTAGTGAATTCAATATATTTTTCTTTGCTCGGTGAAATCTACCTCCGTATTCCTTTTATTTCTAATGAAATCTACCTAAAACTTCACATCTGTTCTCAAAGAGCATTTCAAAGTGCCTTAACAATAATTTGTAGCATCATGAAGTTGCAATTGAAAACAAATCACCAAGAAAAATATTGAAAATCCACTGCCTGCTTCCAGTCGACTGACCGGGTCAGGGAATGGAATGAATGAAGCCCCCATCTAGCGGCGAGGATATGAACTGTGCCGGCTGCCGGAGCCTGTCGCACTCCCCTGGGGCAATGATAAAATGAATGACAGATGAAATGAAATGATAGTGCAGAGTGTTGCTGGAATGAAATTGTTGACAGGGATAACCGGAGTACCCAGAGAAAAACCTGTCTGCCTCCGTTTTGTCCAGCACAAATCTCACATGGAGTGTCCAGGATTTGAACCACGGACCCTGCGGTGAGAGGCCGGCTTGATGCCGACTAAGCCACGGAGGCTTAACCAAGAAAAATATTGAAGTTTATAAATTTCTAAATTGAATACACAGGAAATAAAACCAAGGAAAAAGAAAGTTAAAAATAATATTTAAAACATTGGGTACCACACAGATAACACTCCCCTTTTGTTTCTGTTTCCTTATATCCATCCCTCCTCCCCCCACCCTTTCCCCTTATTTGGACATACTCATTCTTCAAGGAGTCTAAAATTCCCCACCCCCATTTTCCTTCTCCTTCCTTACTACTCTTTCCGCCGTTCTAATTAATATGGCGTGTTTTTCCACCAAGGACCAAACAGTAGCTTCTGGCTGCTATCTGTTGACTAACAGAAGAATTTCTCTAGTTTTTTGTCTCATTGACACACATTCTTCAGCCACATTGTTTTGATTGTATTGAAAAAGGAGGCATGGTTCCTCTCAAAACTTCTAGAATTTCAATTTTATTTTCACTAGAATTTCAATTTTATTTTCACACTGCCAATATTCCAAAAGTATGAATAATTATAATAAAAACTATAACTACTAAACAATATTAATAAAACCTGCAAGCATTAAAAGTAATTCTTTGCACTAAAATGTAATACACCTGCACATATGTATACAGGCTGACTAGGAACGATTAGGCAATAGGAAATATGCAATTCCTCAGATCAGGAAGTCAACATGAATAATAAAAGGCATGTGTGTTTACCCGGAAAAAATGAATTAGTTAATTATTTAAACTTGTTTAGCAGGCAAATCTTACATCCTGTTACTTAGTGTTTGCACTACATTGGGCAACATAAAATAAATTATGTCTGGGGTGGATTCGTATTTGGCGAGTGGTTCTCACACCAATCCGTGTAATCAGCCGGGCAACAACACTTTAAAGGGGCACGTGTCAGGTGCCCCCCTAGGGCCCAGCTCGATGAGACCAGCCTTCTTTTAAGGCCTGTCTGTGTGACCACCTTGGTAAAGAGAGCTTTGAAGCCATTTTTTCAGTGTTGTCTTATTGACAATTGATATTGCAACTTTTCAATCTGTCAACACAACATTATTCCAATTACTGGTACATAAAAATAAAAATAAACTGATTTTTTTACATGTAATTAAAATAGGGATTAGGGGTTTCCCACTTCTGTAGTCCATAACAAATGGATAGCCTATATTGTTAATCACATGTAAATTTTTTTCAGGTCATTTTTTCATGTCCCAGTAATTGGAAAAATATTGTGTTGACAAGGTAAAAAGTTGCAATATCGATTGAAGACCCCACGGAAAAAACGAGGTAAGTCCATTTTTTTTTCCGAAAACTAGTTTATGGCGCATTCTGGTGGACAACCATCGTCACTACAGATCAGTTGAAATTAATCTATACTAAGATAATAAAGCTGAAGAGTTTGTATGATTGAACGCTCTAATCTCTGGAACTACCAGTCTGATTCGAAAAATTATTTCTGTATTTGACAGCCAGATTCAAGAGGAATAGTTTAGGCTATGCAGCATTAGGCTACACCTCTCAGGTAACCTTAAAGATTGACTTTTGTTCAGTAAGTCTGAAGAACAAGCGCTCCACATCAGCTTCAATAATACCCAAGTCTATTGTTGCCTGGTGATGTAGGCTGCACCCCTACCAGTGTTCTGGTACAGAATTGCGAGCCGCTTATAAATTAGTGCAAAAAGATTTCTTAGGCCCCTTAAAACATTTATCATCATGACAATAGTATGCCTCAGTATTAGGGGGATGGTGTTGGTGCAGTATACTGAGGTTATCAGCTGCAATAAGCGTTGTTGCTTTCAGATCCTTATCCTTGAGAGCTTCAGTTCTGTAGCAGTATTCATTATCATCCATAAAACAAATACATCCACCGGGCGAAGCCGGGCACTACTGCTAATTTCAAATAAAGCGAAATATCACCGAGATACAGAGGTTTTTTTTATACTGGAAACTGAAAGAACGTCCCATATCTTCTCACTTGTTTCATAATTTAACTTTAGTTGGTATTTGTTTCCTTTAGAAGAAATAATTCTGGCAACAAAAAACAAACTATTTTGCTTACCCTCAATGGGGTGTTTTAAATATTTCTTTTGTGTTGAAAGTTTAAATGCGCTCTCCTGAAAAATTTACAGAATATGACTTACCCCGTTCTTCCCGTGGAGTCTTCAATTGTCTTCACCTGGATACCAGCTGGCTAAAGGTCAGCTCTGTATTATCATGTTTCTCAGATTTGTTGGTAATTCAACACAAAAACAGTTTGCCACTATTTCCTCGGTATATGCACTATAGTAGGCATGCAAGAGGTAATACCAATTGCGACAAAAATAAATTATGTTTTCTCCTAAACAACGAACTTTATGCTACACTCAGCAATTATTTTTCTAGGTTTGTGCTATGTCATGTGTAGGTTTTCGCCTAGGACACCAAGCTGGCTCATCAGCAGGCTCTTGGTGTCCCCGTCCGGACCCCCACACCAAGCTGGCTCATCAGCAGGCTCTTGGTGTCCCCGTCCGGACTCCCACAGGAGTAGCGAACTGTGCGCTACCTCCCTTTTATGAAGGGCACCAGCGCCTCTTTACTGCGAGAACTAAAAGCTCAAGCAGCCATAACCTCACTATGAAGGCTTCCAAAAAGATGGTATGTTGGTTTTCACGGCCAGTGGAAACTCAGCAATCTTTCTAGGTTTGTGCCAACATATCTTTTTGTAAGTCTTCATAGGGAGGTTATGGCTGCTCGAGACATTAGTCCTCGCAGTAAAGAGGTGCAGGCGAGCTTCATAAAAAGGGAGGTAGCGCGCAGTTCGCTACTCCTGTGGGGGTCCGGGCGGGGACACCAAGATCCTGCTGATGAGCTAGCTTGGTGTTCTAGGCGAAACCCACACAAGACATGGCACAAACCTAGAAAAATAGCTGAGTGTTAATTCACTGGCCATGAAAGCCAATATCTTTATGCTACACATTTTTCAAGTCTTTCAGCTCTTCCTGACCCGAGGAAACATGTTTCCAGCTGCCTAGGAATGCCCCACCCACCCTGTATTCTCACATACTCAGTATATGAGTGAAAATATGTTAATCTTTCAAGAAATGACTGCCTATTGATCAAATACCAATAAGAACATATGTTTGCAACATTCACCTGAAAATTCTCTTTTCCTGGCAATGCACAATTTGCAATTTCTGCGATTCGACCTTCTGAAGCTAAAATAAGGGAATTTCCAGAATTTTAAAATTTCCTGAGAGTTTCCTGCTTTCTTGAGTATTCGACACCCTGGTTTTCTGTCAAAATGAAGTATGTAGCAAGGAACAGGGGTTTTTGGTTTCATCAACTTTAGAAGATGATGAACTAATCATTCTGAATAATTTACTAGGACATCTTAGTAATGGCAGCTCCCTATGACACGTTACTATGCTTTGTTGACTGGAAGAATAACTGAACACAATACCTATGATAAGCATCAAACACATGAATTGATAATAATGTAGTTTGTTTGTGATTTTTTAAGACCCTGTTTATATTGAGCAGGCAATAGAGCTGTGGACACTGAGCAGTAAATCAAAATTACTGCATGGAGATAACGTTCAATGGACGGAAAGGTCAAGCTCAAACAATCTTCAATCTCAACAGCATTCCTTGAAGGCTCACAGGACTGAAGAAAGATGATTAGACATTCTCAATGAGAACCAGGAAGAAATTCAATAGAAATTGATACTTTATTGCTCATAAGAATAAGAAAAGATTCCAACAGAGAAATATTGACCAAAAAAAAAAAACAACAATGGTCTATTTTAAACTCCGTATGTCAACAAATTCATTCTAACGAATATACAAATTATATGGATATAGGCCCATAGAAAATAAAATAATGAAATATGTTTTAATGTGTAGAAAAGAAATTTATGTTAAAAAAATTGCGAAAATATATTTTTGTCAACGCTGAGGATGGTCTGATACACGGCCGAAACATGTACTTTTTAATCAAATGGGAAAGAAAAAGTTTATTGACAAGGTAGGCCAATAATAAATAAATGCCGTAGGCTACTAAAGTATTGTAACTTAAATAATTGATTTATTATTGCTACAACCATTGAATAATCTGCCTAACTCTAAGTCATCTTGAAGCAACTTCTGTTCACAAAACCTCATGAAACATTACATGAGTAGTTTGTGGAATGTATACAAGGACTGCCAGACTAGTTCAACAGGAAACAACAATTGCAAGTTCCAATGCAGAGAACTTCAGTAGTTTGCTGCCTCTTCATCCAGGCTGCATTTACTCATGCAGACATCTGATTGTTCACTTTTGGCAGTAACCATAAAACATTTATTTATCAGCTATTCTTTTCTTTGACTAGGTCTATGTGCAAATGAAACTTGTTTTGCATCATCAGGAGCACCAGTACCACATTTCAAAATCCTCCAAATTGAAAGTTAGTTATACTCTGTGAGCTGCCTGAATAGGATTGACTTTTCAGCGGAAATTCCACATCAGTCATCACCCCTCTGCCACTTGACCAATCCACGTTTGCATAGTTGATGTCTTAATACTCTGCGTTGCAATATTACAGACCACGTGCCTCAGTGCCTGGTCAGCCTTATCTCTGGCTTGTAAAATTTGGCAATCTCATTCTCAGACCACATAGCGAAACGAGAATGGTAATTCAATTCAATTCTGGCAGCTCGCGCATCATTACTTCCATGGCCAACAAATGAGCATCAGAACAAATACGTCATAAGTGACGTCATGGAGGTCACTAAAATCCCACTAACAGCAGGGACTCTCGATGTATACTACAGCCAGAGATCTAACTTAATAGTTAGAAAATTTTAATTCGATAAGGGATATAGGCCTAATAACTTCTTTTTCAGTACGGCAAACAAAATTACCTCCAACACCAGATTCAAATTACTGCAAGCGATCATTTGGAATTGTGGAGACACTTTGCATATTCCTCTGTTTTTTTCAGCTATTCCTATGCTTTTTCTTTTATAGCCAGGTTTATACATCATGATTACAGCAAACATGACTTGGGAGTCTACAGATATTCATGTTGTTAATTAACTTTAGGGGCATGGGATAGCTTGGTCATCAGCCTCGGGTAGTTGGGTGTATTGAACTTGTCTGATAACCTGTAATATTGTGAAGGTAAATTCCTAAGGATGGCACCTTGACAAAGTTTACAGCTAAGTCTTTCAGGCCGATCTGCCTTCTGCCAGTTCTAGGAAAGATTCTGGAGAAGCTAATGATCGACAGAATTAAGTACCACATGTATCGTCACAGCCTATTATCCCAATTTCAGTATGCTTTACTCCACAAAAATCTACTTAAGATGCTGTTCTCTATGCAACGGAATGGATTCGGAATGTCTTCCCTTGGCGGAAAATAGGATTATTAATACCTTTGGGCATAACAGGTGCTTCTGATAATGCTTGGTGGCCGGAAATTTTGTAACAACTAAGGGAGAAACAATGTTCACATAATCTGTACAAAATCACTCAAGCGTACTTCAGCAACAAAAAAGTAGAATTTCAAGTTGGAACAGCAATTTCACCTAAAATCAACAAAGGATGCCCTCAGGGATCTACCTGCAGCCCATGATTTTGGAATATCCTGTATGATGACATCCTCAATGTACCTCTTCCCAAGGACTGCAGGATTGTTGCTTATGCAGATGACGCACTTCTGTTAATTGAAGCTGACAATGATGCTGATTTATGCACTCGAGCTAACACAGCACTACATACTTTGCATGGTGTCCACAGAATTGTCAATGTCAATTTTCCTGACTTTCCCTGACCATTTTTCAACAAAATTCCTGACTCGCGAAGTCATCGTAACATCGGATAAAAATTTTATTGAGCAAATACATCTACTATATAAAGCTCAAATACCACTCACTCACTGACTGACTCACTCACTCACTCACTCATTCATTCATCACGAAATCTCAGATTGGAATGCAGCTTCCTCAAGAAAGGATTTTTGGATATTCAGGTTCTAAAGGGGTGTTAAGGGGGTAGACCTGCATTTCATTGACTAGCCATATCTCCCGATTGGTTTCATTGGGGGATGTGATACTCTGCATATAAACTCATCATTAAAAATAAGAAGACACGTGTCTGAGGGTTTTTCGATGTGGTGTATATTATTAGGTGAAAGGGGTGAAAAGTGGGGGTTGAAGGATTCCTAACGGAGCGTGAATCTCTTAAACGACATAGGCGAGGAGTTTGGAACTCAGCCGAAAAAAATCAGCATAAAAAATAACTAAACCGGTGTTTGACCGTTTTTTCCTAAAACCAATTTAAGGGGCCCATGGGGAGGGGTGAAATTATGGGGGAGGGGGGGGAAACGTAATATGTCCGAGTGTAAAATTATACATGGCCTATGTAGTAGACAATAACACATTACATCTTTTTTGTCTCTTGCTATTTCATCATACGACGAATACTTAGGGAGTTATTAATTATTTTGTACTTTTTGGCCGGAATTTTCTAAGTCCAAGAAATGACATAAAAATTGATTCAAATGATATTTCAAAAAATAGTTTTTTTAATACTTTTATTATATTTTTCACGTCTTTTAGGGTCCGAAACCAACATGATATTTTGATGGTTTTTTTCGTCCCATGCATTTTTGGTTTCAGGTGATAGAATTATTTTCCACTAGGACCGATGCTTATCTACTACTGTATATAAAGCTCAAATACCACTCACTCACTGACTGACTCACTCACAAAATTTCAGAAACCACCCAACGGATTGGAATGAAATTTGGTATGCAGTGTAAGAGGATATAAGGAAACCAGAGATATATAAGCAAAGCGAACTGATGTGAGTTTAATAATAATAACGAAATGATGTACATGGATGGCAATAGCGGAACCGCGCAAACTAAACATGTGCGAACATGGCGCGAGTTTTAGACAAACTGAAAGCATACAGGGCAGCACTTTACAAATATAGAACCGCATACTTGATAAATAAGAATAAAACCACCAAAGTTACAACACTTCCCCTCAAGTACAGATTCATACGATTTTTACACTCTCCAAACCAGCAAACTTCAAGCAACGTTCATGTTTCATTAGACTTAAACTCTTCGTGAGAAAGTCAGCAACTTGATCGTTCGTAGAGATATACTTCAAAACAAAAAATTTACACTCAAAGACTTCACGAACAAAGTGATGTTTGATATCAATATGTTTGCTTCTACTGTGATATATCGCGTTCTTTGCCAAATTAATAGCACTTTGATTATCACAAAAGATGAACATAGTGGCTAAGTCTTTGAAGCCTAACTCGAGCAGAAATCAACGTAAATACACAGCTTCCTTGTCGCACTGTGACAACGCCATGTACTCTGCCTCCGTGGTGCTAAGGGCCACGGTTCTTTGTTTTCTCGAGTTCCACGATATAGGGCATCCACCGAGCAGGAACAAGTACCCCGTGTAGGACCTCCTATCTTCTTGGCAGCTTCCCCAGTCGGCGTCGACGAATCCCCGGATCGGTTCGGTGTCTGCTTCGTAGATCAGCTCGATGTTCGAAGTCCCCGTCAAGTACCGCAGCACTCTCTTGGCAGCTTTCCAATGTTCGACTCCGAAGCAATTGTTGAACTGTCCCAGGTAGCTGACAGCGAACGAAATGTCCGGGAGTGTAGTTGTCGACAGATAAGTCAGCGCGCCTACCAATTCGCGGTAAGGCAACTTCAACTCATCAGTACTGGGATTCTCATTTTTGCTCAATTTCGTTCCAGGGTCGAGTGGTGTGACTACAGGGTTGCAGTCGGCCATCTCGTAACGTTGGAGAAGCACTTCAATGTAACCTTGCTGTAGCATGGCTATACATCCGGTCTCCTGGATTAGTTCGATGCCTAGGAAGTGTTTGGCCAATCCTAAGTCCTTGACCTTGAAATTTTCACTCAGGACTCTGGAAATCTCTGCGATCGTCTTTTTGCATTTTGACAGCACCATCATGTCGTCAACGTAAACGGCAATCAAAGTTATGTTATTTCCGGAACCAATTTGGAATAGACACGGATCCGATGTGGTTGGTTTGGCACCGCACTTCCTCAAGACCTCACGCAGCTTGGCATACCAGTTTCTACGGGCCTGTTTCAATCCGTACAGTGATTTTTGTAGGAAGCAGACCTTGTCGCCTCCCTGCAACTGGCGAAGCATGTTCTTGGCCTTCTCCTTGGTTTCGTCGTCAGTTCCAGACATCGCAATGCTCTCTAACATCTCCCTGAAGTTCTTCGGTTGTTTCATGAATATTTCCTCGTCTAGGTCACCATACAGATAAGCCGTTGTGATATCGTACTGTCTGATTTTTACACCGAGCTTGGCAGCGAGACAAACCATCAATCGAATTGATTCCATTCGCGATTGAGTATTAAAACTGTCTTTACCTTTGTTCTTCGATAGATCTCTTTGTTTAAATCTGCACTGGCTGGCTCGATGACCTTGCCTTTTGCACACGTAGCGCCGGAACTCAGATCCGCCTCCTTCTTTTTCACTTTTGTTGTTTAGTTTGGGTGTTTGTTTATTATAGTTCTTGTTACCTGGACCAGTCTTCTTCTTGACGAACATAGCTCCCGCTATTTCACCTTGTGTGCTCAATTTTTGTGCGTCATCCTCTTCGATGATTTTGGTCCGAAGAGCCTCGGGAGTCTGTAGGTTGTCACGAGACTAGTGCGCACCTAAAGTTCTCGAATCGTGCCGGCAGACTGTATAAACACATAACTGTCAACAATTCCAGAATGATAGTGATGTTCATATATCCCAATTTGTCCACGGTGTCGAAGAAATCGTTCAGATGGTCACGCACGTCGCCATCGTCCGCCAATTTTTGTAAGGTTAGCCTTTTCAGTAAGGTCGCCTTCCAAGCCGGTCCCTGGGATTGGTAGCTCTGTTTCAGTCGTTGCTATGTATCACGAGCCGTGGCACAATTCTTGACTTGCTTTATTTCACTTGGAGACATCGACAAAATGATCAGCGACCGAGCCTTTTGATCCTTCTTGTCCCACTCTTGAATTGCTGCCGCGTTTGCATTTCCAGCCGCTGGTTCCGGTTTTGTAGAATTCCCGCCGCCGAATTCCCACAAATCGCCCGTAATGAGGATAGCCTGCAACTGCACGGCCACGTGTCGAAATTATCCTTACCGAGGGGTTCAATTCTCCCAATACTTCTGGCGTTCATTTTTTAGGTTAACTTCTGGCACGTTTTTACGAACAATTACGATTTGTTATTTACGCACTTAGTCACGCGCATCTGGGTCCATAACCTGTAAGAGGATATACGGAAACCAGAGATATATAAGCAAAGCGAACTGATGTGAGTTTAATAATAACGAACTGATGTACATGGATGGCAATAGCGGAACCGCGCAAACTAAAAGCATAAAGGGCAGGTGGCAGCACCTTACATATATAGAACCGCATACTTGATAAATAAGAATAAAACTAACAAAGTTGCAACATGCAGCTTCCTCAAGGGCCGCAAACGCCCACTAAGAAAGGATTTTTGGATATTCAGGTTCTAAAGGGGTGTTAAGGGGGTAGACCTGCATTTCATTGAATAGCAATATCTCCCGATTGGTTTCATTGGGGGATGTGATACTCTGCATATAAACTCATCATTAAAAATATGAAGACACTTGTCTCTTGCTAGTTCATCATAAGACGAATACTTAGGGAGTATTAATGATTTTGTACTTTTTGGCCGGAATTTTCTAAGTCCCAGGAATGACATAAAAATTGATTCGAATGAAATTTCAAAAAATAGTTTTCTTTAATACTTTTATTATATTTTTCACGTCTTTTAGGGTCCGAAACCAACATGATATTTTGATGGTTTTTTTTTCGTCCCATGCATTTTTGGATTCAGATTATAGAATTTTTTTTCCACTTGGACCGATGTTTATCTACTATATAAAGCTCAAATACCACTCACTCACTGACTCACTCATTCATTCATCACGAAATCTCAGAAACCACCCAACGGATGGGAATGAAATT
The DNA here is from genome assembly GCA_946902985.2 of Meconema thalassinum. Taxonomy (NCBI): domain Eukaryota; kingdom Metazoa; phylum Arthropoda; class Insecta; order Orthoptera; family Tettigoniidae; genus Meconema; species Meconema thalassinum. The sequence goes on from OX336390.1 coordinate 351,045,147, forward strand.
TGGTATGCAGCTTCCTCAAGAGCCGCAAACGCCCACTAAGAAAGGATTTTTGGATATTCAGGTTCTAAAGGTGTGTTAAGGGGGTAGACCTGCATTTCATTGAATAGCAATTCTCCCGATTGGTTTCATTGGGGGTGTGATACTCGGCATATAAACTCATCATTAAAAATAAGAAGACATGTGTCTGAGGGTTTTTCGATGTGGTGTATAATATGAGGTGAAAGGGGTGAAAAGTGGGGGTTGAAGGATTCCTAACGGAGCGTGTATCTCTTAAACGACATAGGCGAGGAGTTTGGAACTCAGCCGAAAAAAAGCAGCATAAAAAATAACTAAACAGATGTTTGACCGTTTTTTCCTAAATCCAATTTAAGGGGCCCATGGGGAGGGGGGGTAACTTAATATGTCCGAGAGTAAAATTATACATGGCCTATGTTGTAGAAAATAACACATTACATCTTTTTTGTCTCTTGCTATTTCATCATACGACGAATACTTAGGGAGTTAATGATTTTGTACTTTTTGGCCGGAATTTTCTAAGTCCAAGGAATTACATAAAAATTGATTCAAATGAAATTTCAAAAAATAGTTTTTTTTTAATACTTTTATATTTTTCAAGTCTTTTAGGGTCCGAAACCAACATGATCCCATGCATTTTTGGTTTCAGGTGATAGAATTTTTTTCCACTAGGACCAATGCTTATCTATCTATTTAACTAATGTTATAACGGAATTCCAAATGTTATTGCGGGCGAAGCTGCGGGTAACAGCTAGTATATATATATATGTCTTTTTTATTTGCAGCCTCCACCATCCTCATATCTGCCCATTATTCATTTAAAATACAAAATAAATTATAATGCAATAATACATAAATCAAAGTACTTAATAACCTAAACTATCCCATCCCTACGCCAAAGCCAAAAGAGAGTACAAAAAATAGGTAAAAGAGGTTTTTACTATGATATGCTGAAAAATGGAAACTTACCATAATGTCCAGCGAGTTATTGCTTTTTATCTTCAGAGATTAGTTGAACGAGTAACATCAAAATATGGCTGTAAAACACAAAATATAAAATTCATGACTTTCTAATACTTTTTGGCATTTTTCCCGACTCATGCCACTTTTTCACACTTTTTCCTGACTTATCCTGCCTGTGGACACCATGCTTTGTTCGACTGGGGTTACAAAAACAAGCTGCAATTTAATCAACTGAAAACCAGGGCCATGGTTGTTACGAGAAGAAACCTGATAAAGCGACAACTCACGATGAACGGACAGGAAATCACACTAGATCAACTTTTATATCTGGGGGTCCTATTGGACAAACATTTAACTTTCAGGCCACATTTCAATAAACTAAAGCTTAAATCATATAAATTTCTTTAGGCCATTGCTACTGCATGCAAGCCGTCATGGGGATTAAACTCGTTAGTATATACTACACAACCTTTGTTCCGCTAATACTGTATTGTGCTTCTTCATTTCGTTCTGCACTTGGAAAGCAGTGGCCTAGGGAAAATCTTCTGCAGATTCAGAGAGGAATCTGTCCTTCGAATTTCCAACGCCTATCACACAATATCTACACAAGCAGCCCTTATCATCGCTGGAATAGAACCCCTGTTCTTTACTGCCACAGGAACGGCCGAACTCATGTTAATGAAGAAGAACATAACATCCCCTGCACCAATTCTTGAAACCGAAGTGGAGAAGAACTGTCACTTCCTGGAATCCGGTCACCCTTAGTATCTTCAAGACTTATGTCTGCAATAGCTGCTCACTCAACCACGACTATTATATTTATACAGACAGCTCTCGCACCGCTAGTAACACTGAATCTGACAAAGTGGGATGTACATTCGTTGTCTACGAGAACAGTGAAGTGTTTTCAGCCCAATACAAATTGTCATCCAGTTGCTCAGTATTTCAATCTTTTTGACTCATAGAGTCACCCATTTCAAGCCGAGCTATGGGCCATCAAGTCTGCTGTGGAGTGGTGTAAACACAACATAAGTGCTCGGATACTAAGCGACTCACAGGCTGCTTTGATCACAATCAACGACAAGTACAATCTCACAAAACCATTGATCTGGAAGAGTTAGGCTGTAACCATTGTCAAAAACCATTGATCTGGACGAGTTAGGCCGTAACCATTGTCAAAAACCATTGTCTGGAAGAGTTAGGCTGTAACCATTGTCAAAACCATTCCTTTCATTTGAATCCCTCACAGAACGCTACCTAGACCGCCTATACAATTAGTACCGTACGGGTGGGGTTTGCTTGGGGTTGGCATTACTGTGCTTGTGCATAATTCACGCCGATAATGGCAGACACAGCTAGAATTTGACTATAGCCTATAAGTCTTGATATAATTTAATTTGGGAAAGCGGGTGGGTTATTGACAGTGGAGGGGTGAACTACATCATTTCCAGACCAATTTTGAATCATTACAAAAGGTATTTACGGCTAATTTCAATAGTTCAATTTTTTCATAAGTTCTCATCTCCTTCACTGTTATTGGAAATCCATCTTATTTAATGACTGAGTAAGGCTAATAATAACATTAAAATACTTTCCATCACCTCTTGGTCGAGGAAAACAAAGCTTTCGCTGTTTTAAACTGATATCTTTAAAATGGTCTGTTTCTACTGAAACACAATCGAATGGGGCTGCTATTTTTCATTTCTTTTGGTGTAGGTTCACGATAGTAGAAAACTATTAAATTGCTGATTTTATGACAACGTCGAGTTGCGTGAATGTTCCATTAAACTGGTGGTAATTCTTGGTGCTTATACTTGTGGTGCTGATACGTAACAAAATGAATCTTCAAATTTTACTAGTGTAGGCCTAGTTGACGCTCCATTGGGAAATTTGATGTTTCCATTCCCCTATTGTTCTATTTGTTGAACTATTGGGATGAAGCAAGTGGTCGTGTTGGTTGTGCACAATGTTCACTGTGGCTTGCTAGGCCACTACACTCCAGTAAAATTTGAAGATTAGTTTTGGAATATCAACACTACAAGGATCAACACCAAAAATTAGCAACTTAATGGAATGTAAAATTCATCAATTGAATAATTTTCTACCATCGTGAACCTATACCTAAAGACATGAATAATAGCAGGATCCCCATTAGACTGGGTTTCAGTAGAAAATCAATTTTAAGATATCAGTTAATAACAGTGGTGATTGTAAGTATTTTAATCATTGTATTATTAGCCTCACTCAATCACTAAATAAGATGGATTTCCAGTATCGTGCAATGTAATTCATACTTATAAAGGATGAAGCTTTTAGAATTTCTTGTATACACTTCCACAATTATTGTACAATTTTACAAGCAAATATCAGTCTGTAAGAGTTGATGATTAAAAAGTAAGTTTTTATTTTGTTTTTGAGGAATGTTTGCAAGTTTTCAGAGTGTTGTTAAGAAGCTTTTACGAGAGGCTGAAGAAGCGAGTATAGCCTACATCTCTCGAAACATGTACCTCTAATGTAATTTTTAAAAGTAAAATCTAAGGCATTGACCAGATGGACTATTTAGTTAAAACCCTCATAATGACCTTAACTTACTTTGCACACAGTTTATAGTCGATCCGGCCTGGGCCCTATAAAAAACTGCCATGTCCCATCAAGTAAGTTATAGGCTAAAACCTTTGAGGTATTCAGACAACTTTTACTATAAATATTGCTTACACTGTGATAGCCTATTAGAACTGTAGGCTATTTAAGTGAATGATGAATTGCAGTCAACTTTAATTAGGCTACTGCCGATGGGGACATGCTCTTGCTGGAAACCAGCCTATTCCAAAATAAAATCATTCCTACTATGACCTATGACATTCAACTCACCTGGTCCCATCTTACAACGTCCGACTTGGAAACTCTGGAAAGAGTAATAGCTAGATTCTTGAAAAGAGTGCTGGGCATAGCAAAGTCTGTGCCCCTATGCCAATATCTTACAAACATGATGAAACAAGTTGTAGAGTTGTAAACCCTAATAATTTAATAAATTCGCACAAGTGTGCATGAGAAATTCAGAATATACAGGACATTAATCAGTATAAACAAAGATGCCTACTTGGATCAATAGTTGGTCTGTTTCGAAGTTACAAGTTGGCATTTATAAACAGGAATCTGGCTATATAAACATGTTACTCGTTACAAAACTGATTATAAAATTTAAAAAAAAACGCCCCTTTCATTTTTACACACTATTCCTTCATACTAATTTGCATGTAGCAACAAAGAAAAAAAATATCCAGATTCAAATGCTGAAGAGACAAGACAATGAAACTAATATTCATGCTACTTCAATGCAACTTCTGTAGTGAAACACCAACCTGAAAATCAGCACCTTAACGCTGAAATTGAAATATGCTAATTAACAATCTACGAGTTTTTCTACCCTCATTTTAATTTCAGGGTGATCAAATGGGTTACCGAAAATAACGCTCGGAATACCCTGCCTAAACTCTTAAATTAAAATTGCAATGTCCTCATTAATCCCTCATATTATTTTTCAATAGAAACAGTCTCCGTCGCAAACTTATGACGATAATTTCCTGGAATTGACTAGATCATGTGGTACCAGGTCAACCCAAAGTGTGTTATTGATCCTTGCACATTTAGCCGAATTTTAATAACAGATCACACTGAATACATCAACAGCATTGCATATAGTAAAGATAATCGTAGAATAGAGCTATAATGAACGTGTAACCTACATGTGTGTGTTATAAAACTGTCATTCCAGATACTTCACTCTAGCAATAATCAATATCAACAGGCCTAACGTCTGACAGAACACTCACCTCGGTTATTGCTGTACTTCCACTTTCAGGACTTCCTATAGTATCCCCATTAAATCCCTTGTCGGTTTGTGACTGTGCAAGCTTTTCATATTTAGTACTGTTGCTTTGTTTCATGGTTAGTGGTTCGTTGACACCACAAATAAGCCTATTTCATATTTACATGACGAGACGACTGACTGCACCAAGAGCTACTCGCACCACTCGCACAAGCTGAGCTCCCACTGACTGCGCCCAAAGATATTCTAATCGAAGACGTACCACTTCTGTAACATCTGACGTACAGGAAATGAGGTCACTATGATATTATTATATCTCTATGAAATCCATTTGGCAAATCAATTCATTATAAGAGCCTGGAATTAAAAAATGTAATATTCATACTGAATAACAGTGCGCCCTTGTTGGCTCATTGAATACGATATCTAAGCACAAAAGGTGGAAAGTCTGTACAGGTTTATCTTTGCCTACGAGTTATCGCTAAAACCTGGGAAATACACCGCAAACGGAACGTTCTCCTCTTTAACGTAACAAGGCGCGCAATACGAAGGTTTGACGGACTATTTCGAGGCTGAAAAAAAATAAACATTTTAAAACTTACGAGGTAGCTTTTGTTTGGAAAATCTGAAATAATAAATTCATGTAAGTGTTCTAAGTAGACAAATCGATGATAAGAGATATTGACTTCCTGTGTTCTGACCGGAGTATTGGAATGCCAAACCCCGCAACGTAGCGTAAGAAGTTACACTCCAAAACTGTAATGAAGAGCTGCCAGTCCGACAATACGAGGTACGAATCCCACGCTAATATACAGTGGTCCACTTAGTGTGAGCTATCGCTAGATTTTTCACCCCACACTTCCTCCAGGCAAATGCTGGGATGATTTCCTATTGAAAATGAAAAACCACGGATATTCATTTCAAATCCCTGTAGGCCGCTTAGCACGCGTAGCTACCGTGGTCGGCATTAATAAACAATAATAATAATGCCTTTATGTACGAATAGTCAGTAGTCCCTACAATATTAGTAGGTGCGTCCGCCTCGTTTCGTAGAGGCTAGCATTCTTGGCTGTCACCGCGGAGGCCCGGGTGCGATTCCCGGCTCTGACAAGAAATTTAATTCTGGTCTGAGAGCGGAACGGGGAACACTCAGCCTCATGAGGCAAAACTGAGAAAAGGTGGGTTTGATTCCCATCTCAGCCATTCTACTCCAGGCAAATGCCGGGATGGTACCTAACTTAAGACCACGGCCGCTTCTTAATCTAATCCTACCTCAATTACAGATACACACACTAGTACAGACATCACAGTGACACAGGTTAACAGACAAATTCTACATACACCTAAATACATGGGGCTATTATAAACATATACATGAGCACGATGTCACAAAGCCTCTAAAGAATTAACAACAATAACTTTAGTAGGTGCGGATTAGACTGCACATTCTCCTAATACCCGGATGCTGAATGTAGTACCCACTACTGCTCGGTTCCAAGCTCTGTGAACTTGCGGGATGAAGAGCAGAGGCTGGGTAGGAGCAGGCGAGAATTGAGAAGCCTGTCGACAGCCCGCCGTGTTACCTGACATTCTCGTCTATTCCAATACTGCTAACATGGGTCTTTTCTGAAACCAGTGTGGCGTTGGGAATGAGTGACTGAGTCACCGACTAATGTATTTGCTTCCGTTACTACACAAGGACCGAGAAACCGCATCACTCGTCACCACCACTCATAATGCACATTCCTCTCAGGTCCACGCAGCTTAGACTCGAGCAGTACACACTCTTCTCATAATACGTGGATTTCGTCAGCTTTTTCTGTACCTTGCGTTGTTGTTGTTTCATTTGAGGAGCTTGGACATCGTGGTCACTAACCTGTGTTATTGTAGTGTAGCCTATGTACTAGTGTGTGTATTTGTACTTCAGATGAGGATTGGGAGGAAGGCTGCCGTGGCCACTAGTTAAAATCATCCCGGCATTTACCTGGAGTACAAGTGGGAAACCACGGAAGAATCACTTGCTGGATGGCAGAGGTGGGAATCGAACCCATGTTCTGAACTAGTCGTTTCACCTCTACATAGGCTACAGCAGTTACCACAACCTACACCCGCTACAAACTGTTCAACATATTGTAACCTTGATCTACCCCTACAGGTTTTGTTCTCCATCCTTCCTTCCAAACCTAAGTTTGCTATTCTAAGTTTGCTATTTCAACCAAATTATTTACGTATAAATTAAAGAAGAACAATTGGAAATCAATGGTAAATTAAGAACAGAGTTCAAAAACCACTGATAACATTAATGCCAGGTTAAAATAATCAATGGCATTGTGCTCAGACAATGTAAAACATTTTAATTAGGCTTACTGTTTAATGATCAACTCGTTAATGTATAAAGTAACTGTTACTAGAAACGGCGGTACGGTTACTTACGTTAAAAGTAACTTCATTACTGTATAAAGTAACTAATACTAGAAACGGCGTTACGGTTACTTACGTTAAAAGTAACTTCATTACTGTATAAAGTAACTAATACTAGAAACGGCGTTACGGTTACTTACGTTAAAAGTAACTTCATTACTGTATAAAGTAACTAATATTAGAAACGGCGTTACGGTTACTTACGTTAAAAGTAACTTCATTACTGTATAAAGTAACTAATACTAGAAACGGCTTTACGGTTACTTACGTTAAAAGTAACTTCATTACTGTATAAAGTAACTAATACTAGAAACGGCGTTACGGTTACTTACGTTAAAAGTAACTTCATTACTGTATAAAGTAACTAATACTAGAAACGGCGTTACGGTTACTTACGTTAAAAGTAACTTCATTACCGTACTGTATAAAGTAACTAATACTAGAAACGGCGTTACGGTTACTTCCGTTAAAAGTAACTTCATTACTGTATAAAGTAACTAATACTAGAAACGGCGTTACGGTTACTTACGTTAAAAGTAACTTCATTACTGTATAAAGAAACTAATACTAGAAACGGCGTTACGGTTACTTACGTTAAAAGTAACTTCATTACTGTATAAAGTAACTAATACTAGAAACGGCGTTACGGTTACTTACGTTAAAAGTAACTTCATTACTGTATAAAGTATCTAATACTAGAAACGGCGTTACGGTTACTTACGTCAAAAGTAACTTCATTACTGTATAAAGTAACTGTTACTAGGAACGGCGTTACGGTTACTTATGTTAAAAATAACTTCATTACTGTATAAAGTAACTCTTACTAGGAACGGCGTTACTGTCACTTATGTGACTGAAAAGTAACTTCGTTACCGTATAAAGTAACTGTTAGTAGGAACGGCGTTACATTTACTTTTGTAAGAAGTAACTTAATTTCCGTAACTGTTACTGGTAAAGGCGTTACTGTTACTTATGTTAGATAGTTACTTCGTTACCATAAAAATAACTGTTAACGGTAACGGCGCGGCGTTCCAATTAACGAGTTGCTCCCGAACCCTCGGTGATACACAGACAAGGAAAGAGCACCAAGGAGAGTGCAGTCTTCCCCAAGGTACAGCGTGGGTTTCTGTGAACACTGGGTAATTATGGTGATTGGAATGCCCATTAGGAAACACAACGGAAAATAAATATATATATTTGTCATCCGTTTCGAATTAAAACACGTCAACGTCTGATAACAGATATCGCATTGAGTAACACTGCTTATTGTAACCAGAACACTATTAACCTTTTCACGAATTGATTGCCGGCGGTCGAGATGGGAACTATTGTTTGTTTACTTGTGTCACACGTCAGGCTGCTTCGATGACAGGTAGGCTACAGTGGCGCGAGTGGGATATGACTCAGCTCCAGTAGCCTCTGTCATCGTTTAACTGTCCGTGGTGACATGAGCACCTGTGATGCGCAATGCTGCTTGACTTATGTGCAGAATGTACTCTGTCATCGCTGTGTTCCCCGCTTCACCCCGCGGGGCAGCTGCTACAATAAACAACAAGCACTGGCGCCACGCTCAGCGGCAATCAAATGTTAAATGGGTAATACTACAGTAGTCTCTTTCTGACTACCAGATCTTCTCTCATTCTGTGGATCCCCGGGGACATTTCTTGATTCTTATGGCGGGGCTGTCAACCGTCCATCTTTTGTGGGGGCATTCATCTTTTCATATTCTTTGATCACCGTACCAGCATTTTACCCAAGATGTCCGCAATTCGATGGATTCGTAATCTATATAAATAAACTAAGTTAAGCTTTCATCTGAACATTATGAATATTTGGCTAAAACTTTGTATTTATCCCGGATGAAGGTTCATTCCTCTACCGCCCCTACCCGGAAGCTGAACGCGAACTCAGTTTCAACACCAACGCCCTACGTACCTAATCCACGCCAGCTGTGAAACTGATTATTTTTTGTCTGTTCGCTGGTTTGTCTGCTTGCTATGTTGTTGTTGATGATTCTTTTAGGGGCTTTGTGACATCGTGGTCATGCAGCCCCGTGTACTTGGGTGTGTCTAGAGTTTGTATGATAACCTTTGTCACTGTGATGTCAGTACTAATGTATGTATGTGTAAATGAGGTAGAATTTAGGTAGGAAGCGGCCGTGGTCTTAAGTTAGGTATCATTCCGGCATTTACCTGGAATTGAAGTAGGAAACTACGGAGAATCACTTCCAAAATGCCTGAGGTAGGAATCGAATCCGCCTCTTCTCAGTTTTGCCTAACGAGGCTGATTGTACCCTGTTCCAGCCCTCAGACCAGAATTAACTTTCTTGGCACAGCCCAGAATCGAACCCGGGCGCCCATAGTGACAGTCAAGAATGCTAGCCACCACACCACGATGTAGATGTGAGGAAAGGAAGTGACTGCAAATTCGAACAAGCCTTACTTCCCTGAACAGCTTTTCGCGTTTATCTCATAAACATTCCTTTAAATCGCTTATCCTCCTAGCTCGGGTTCACCCACGGATTCTGCGAGGGTTCATTCCTCTACCGCCTCTACCTGAAGTGGATCCTAGCCGTCAGCTGAACGCAAACTCAGTTTCAGCACCAACCTGATCCACACCAGCTGTCTAAAAGAAAGAAGTAAGGAGATTGACTGGGACACATGTACTCATAATCACTTCTATCTCACCTTCACATGTCATGATGTGCTGACGGATGGCATTAGTCATGAGACTGTGCCATCAAAAGCCAGTTTGGCTGTGACGTAAGTTTTTTTTTTCTTTCATTGGAGGAGCTTGGACATCGGAGTCATTCAGCCCGGTGGGTGAGTGCTGGAATTTTGTTTCAACACCAACGCCCTACGTACCTAATCCACGCCAGCTGTCAAACTGATTATTTTTTGTCTGTTCGCTGGTTTGTCTGCTTGGTATGTTGTTGTTGATGATTCTTTTAGGGGTTTTGCGATGAGATGGCTGTATTCGTGTGTGTATTAGTAATTCAGGTGAGGGTTGAGAAGGAAGCGGCCGTGGCCTTAAGTTAGGAACCATCCCGGCATTCGCTGGAGTAGAAGTGGAGAACCATGGAAAATCACTTCCAAGATGTTTGAGGAGGGAATCGAATCTCTCGAATCGAATCTAGGCTGAGTGTACCCCGTTCCAATCCTTACACAAGAATTAACATTTCTTGGTAGAGTCGGGAATCCAACCCTGACTTCCGGGTGACAGACAAGATCGCTAGACGCTACACCATGAGGTGGTCGTGCTAGCAATATTGGATAAGACAGCCAAGTCTTTGAATTGACAACGGAGAGATACGCGAAGATAAATGAATCTCTCGTGAATGTCATGAATATTATCTGTGTTTACTCCAGCCATATGAGAAGGGGAAACATTACTCATATTATGTATCCTATTGCTAAAACCCTGCGCGGATGCGGATATCCGCGGATAAACCCGCGGATATCCGCAGCATTTTTCGCCACGCGGATATAGTTTGCATGGCTGTGCGGGTAGCGGATACGCTGCGGATAATGTTTGGAGTAAATTTGCGGATAGTTTTTAGAATACGATGTGGAACTTTCGATGATATTACATATTTGATATGCCAATCTACAGCTTCATGCTTAAAAGAGGAATACTCATATAGCCTATTGCGTACGAAATATTCGGGTACGTTTTGCAGTTATACACGAGAAGATTATTTTACTCATATGGTTTCAACTACATTTTATTAAGTACCGTACCGTATGTTTGTAGTAGAAGGTCTTGACATCTCATCATCATCATCAATTTCTCCCTGTCATTATCGACGAGATATAATGCTGTCAATAGGTGTGTTAGTTCATCGTGGTGACATCATTAACATTTCTCAAGTCAGCTACTTCGCTATCTAAGCTATCCTGTAAGATCTGGTTCCAGGTTTATCTGTAGATTTATTTCCATCTTGGCACTGAAACGCGTGGGCTGTGATATTGCAACGGAGACAGTTATGACATCAACTATGCGAACATTGATGGGTCAAGAGGCAGAAGTATGATGACTGACTTGGAAGTTCCGGCCAAATGTCAATCCCTTTCTCCAAGCTTAAAGAGAAGTTCACTTAGTAAATGTTACCGAGACCGGGAGTATGAACATCATTTAACCAACATTGATAAAATATCTATTAAAACAAAACAAGGTGTATATTCAATAGTGCGTGAAACAAAGCTCAAGTCAAGGATAAGGCAGATATTTGGTTACGTTTTCAATGGAACCAAAGAGGTGAACGATATAGTAGGATGTTTTACCTTTAAAACAGTGTATTCATACTCAGGACACAGATCAGGCACATCAAACCTACTGCGGCACAAGTGCGATAGTAGCCAAAGAAGTATAGCCAACCAGTTTTTTGTCTAAAGCGGAGGTCAGGAAACCAGAATTGAAATATCAGCGGTTTTTTATACAAGTCTTGCGGATGCGGGGCGGATGCGGATAACAGTCTTGCGGAAGCGGGGCGAATGCGGATAACAGTCGTGCGGATGCGGGGCGGATGCGGATAACAGTCGTGCGGATGCGGGGCGGATGCGGATAACAGTCGTGCGGATGCGGATAACGTTTTGTTTATCCGCGCAGGGCTCTACCTATTGCACGAGCAGTTGTCTGAAAGGTTGCTGCCGATAACTCTGCCTTATCATCATGTATCACCCGATAACCATTCATGCATTCCTTTCGAAATTCGACCGTTTGATGTTCCTTCCAAGTAGTAGGCTAGATTTAATTCGTATTAGTAGCGTCACCAGAAATTTTCGTATGGGTATGAACAAAGATAATTCCCCCCACTTCTCCCATATTCTCACTATTAGATCTCATGTATTTTTGTTTTAGTTAAAATGAACAAAAATCAGGAAAATACTAGGATTACTGATAACACAATTTTAGAACGCGTAGTAATTTAGGAAAGAGAAATAATCAAACATATTGTTACGTGCCACCCCCTAGTGGCACCTTTGTTAACTGGATTACGGTGGGTATAAAGCACAATACCAATTACTGCTTGAAGAAATAGTTAATTTTATTGCAGCCAGAAAAAAATACACTACTCAACAGCAATTATTACCTTACTCCAGTTTCCTCACGTCGAGAATACTTTCCCTTTCACTTGTCATCAGACCACAGTTAATCCTCTTCGCTAATGAGTCCGGTCCCGTACGCTAGCTGGAAATAGCTGCACTAGGTCTGTCACTGTACTATACACTGTTTCACAAGCACCACAATCACTTCCTCGCTGTCAAGAGAATCAGCTGCACTAGGGGTTTCGCAAGTCACCACACTTCTGTCGCTCAGGATAATCGCTCACACTAGCTCGTAAAACACAACAACCACTGCTTGACAGGTCGCACTTATATAGCAGGCCGGTGACTCAATAAATGCTTCTAGATCCATCCAGGGTTCACGGCTTCTCGAGTTTTCCATCGCTGGTCCAGTCACGAATATTCTGGACTATCCCTTTGTCCTAGTAGCCCTGTTGCATAAGGCGCACGCAATACAGGAGGCAGGCCACAGCCCAGCCCTGGGGCAGTTGTGCCTCATGCGGCGAGCGATGACACAAACTCACAGCCGTAACAATATTTAATGATGATTTAAAACAAATTAACAATAAATCTTTAATTACAGTGAAACCTCTATTTTACACATTTAAAGGGGGCACAAAAGTGTAAAATGTAAAACAGGGGGAATGTTAAATTTGTACCCATAAGGGTAATACACACATTTATTTATGCCATATTCACGACAATGGTTCAATAATTGTTGCATTACATAATAGAGAGCTTTGAAGCCATTTTTCAGTGTTGCCTTATTGACAATTGATACTGCAACTTTTCATTCGGTCAACCCAATATAATCCCAAATACTGGGACATGCGAGAAAATATCCTGAAAAATATTACATGTGATTAAAATAAATATATAGGGCATGATCAAAGAGTTTCTGTTTGATGGCCGTAGAGTCCAGAATCGGTTTGCCGTTCAGGCAAAATCACCGAGAGCATTGAGGCACTCATCCCACTTTTTGATCATGCCTTATGGACTAAAAATGAGGGATTATAATAATAATAATAATAATAATAATAATAATAATAATAATAATAATATAATATCGTATGGCCTCGGGTGCCGGGTGAAAGCTTTGTTATTTGACACCCAGAGGGTAGCTTGCATGTCGAATTTCGTTGTTCCTTGAAGCACTATGAAAGTCAAGGAGGTTAGATATATAAGCTCCTTGAACACTATAGCACTTTCTAGTAGAGAAATAAGGAACTTTGTGTTGGCGGAAACTCCCGAGATTAATTTTGCCATTATGAACATGGCCTACTGAATTCAAATGGGTTCTTTGACATACCAACATCGTATGACTTGGTGTCGTAATTTTTGCCGCCTTTCAAAAATCACTTACCACGGCCAGGAGCGAACCTGCAAGCTTGGGGGCTAGTAGACCGACACGTTAACCACTCACCCACCGTGAGGGATAAAACTATAGGATGATGTATTTCGCACGTCAAGCTTTACAAAGGCGGGTTCGGTGGCGTCCTAGCTTGCTGAGCTTCTATGCCCAAGATCGCGGGTTCAAGATCGGCTGAAGTCGTCGGATTTTTTAAGAGCGTTAAAATCCCTCAGTATGCCTTCCTTCGGTAGGGAAGTGAAGCCGGCGGTCCCATGTCATAGATTTATGGCATGTAAAAAAACCTTCCATTAACTACACTTGTGGAAGCTAAAATTTGTAGGTTAGTTTGATAACGCTACATTAGTTCCAACGTTCGTCGCCAGGTGCTGGCTTCGATGGCATCTAGTAGCCAAGCCCACAGCTAGGTGTCGTGGACGGTACCATTTGGTAGCAAAAGTAGGAACTACTTAAAAAATTGATCGTCTGCAGTCCTTCTACCTGAATTACAGATAATACGCACTAATACAGCCATCACAATTAACACCGGTTATCAGACAAATTCTACACACACCCAAAGTACACGGGGCTACATGACCGCGTTGTCGCAGACCCTAAATTAAGGAACCTACCAATCAAGCTTTACAAAACACTACCAAACCCGCAACGACACCAACAAAAAAAAATGTATTTATTTTAATATCTACAATGTTACAAGACAATTTTGTTTGTCGTTCCGGAGGTCCGGGTTCGATTCCCGGCTCTGCCAAGAATTTTAATTCTGGACTGGAACGGGGTTCACTCAACCTCGTGAGTGGAGTGGACCCTGTTCCAGTTCTTGGACCAGATTTAAATTTCTTGGCACAGCCGGGAATCGAGCCCGGACCTCTGTGAATACAGCCAAGAATGCTAGCCGCTGCACTATGAGGTGGACCCACATCAAGTTCAAATTCACATTTTAAGAAACAATTCCTTATTGTTGATGGCGATATTCAGCTGTGAAGTGCAGGACATTCCATAGGTTCGGCTTGGTTGTTTGGTTCCTCAGTTTAGGGGCTGCGACAACGCGGTGATGTAGCCCCGTGTACTTTGGGTGTGTGTGTAGAATCTGTCTGATAACCGGTGTTAATTGTGAAGGCTGTATTAGTGTGTGTATCTGTTTTAGGTAGATTTCATTAGAAAGCTAACTATTGCAATGGGTCCCATGTTTCGACTTCCGGAAAATTTCGACATATCTTCGCGTTTCACATCCCCCAGACCCCAAAACCACCGTCAGTTCATAAGTTTATATATATATATGTATATATATATATATGTATATCAGTTTCTTGTGGACACGATAACTGCCGTAATTTTGCACCAATTACTTCGAATTTTTTACCGAAGATGTATACCTATAAAATCTCGGTCGAGTTCGTTACTGGGCTAAATCGGTCGAAGGGGGTGAAAGTGGGGGGCTTTTTTCGAAAAAGTGAAATTTCGCTATAACTCTCTTAATACGTGCAATATCGAATCCATTCAAAGTTCATAATATGTGTCGGATAAGTGCCAAAAATTTATGTCAAATAAGATTTTTGATAGCACCAACCATTGACCAAAGGGGTGGAAAAAAGTGGGTTTTTCGGGAAACATTAATCATATCTCTCTTAATAGGCACAATATCAAAACCGTACAAAATGGACAATATTCCCCTAATAATTACCTAAAACTTTTGTCTGAAAGAATTTTTGATATGACCCACCATTACGCCAAGGGACGAGAAAAATGATTTCGGAATTATAAGAAAATGCCAAGAGCTATCAGTGGTTGCCATGGCAACACTACTAAATTGATGAGGCATGGACCATCAGACGTTGCCATGACAACGCACTTGCACGAGATCAGATTCAGTATTTCCATCTGATTAAGTGGTTGGTTGGTTGGTTCTTAAGTTTAGGGGCTGCGACAACGCGGTCATGTAGCCCCGTGTACTTTGGGTGTGTGTAGAATCTGTCTGATAACCGGTGTTAATTGTGATGACTGCATTAGTGTGTGTTATCTGTTTGTTAATTTAAGTACTGCAACTAACAATTTTTCAGATAGTTCCTACTTTTGCCGCCAAGCGCCACTGTCAACGACTACGAGGCCAAGTTCAGAACTGAGCTACTAGACGCCGCCGCAGTCGGCTCTTGGCAACGAACATAGAAACCTAAGAGCGTTGTATACATTCTTAACCTATCCAATTTAGCTTCACACAGGTGCAATTAGTGGAAGGATCTTTAACATGCCATAAATCTATGACATGGGACCGCCGGCTTTACTTCCCCTCCGAAGGAAGGCATACTGAGGGATATTTAACGCTCTTAAAAAATCCGACGGCTTCGGCCGGGTTTGAACCCGGTATCTTGGGCATAGAAGCTCAGCATGTTACCGACTACGCCACCAAAGCCGCCTGATAAAGTGGGAAGCGGCTTCGGTGACGTAACTGGTAGCATGCTGAATGTCTATGCCCAATGTCGCGGTTTCAAAGCCGGCCGAAGTCGTCGGATTTTCTAAGAGCACTAGAATCCCTCAGTATGCTTTCCTTTGGAGGGGAAGTTCCAACGTTCGTTGCGAGTTGATGGTTGGGGTGGCATCTAGTAGCCAAGTTCACAGCTAGGTGTCGTTGACGGTTGTACCTGGTAGCAACATTAGGAACTACTGCTTGAAATTGACCGTCTGCAGTACTTACATGAATTAAGACTAATACAGCCATTACAATTCACACCGTGTATCAGACAGATTCTACACTCACCCAAAGTACACGGGGTTAGATGACCGCGTTGTCGCAGCCCCTAAACTGAGGAACCAACCAGAGGTAGATTTCGTTAGAAAGCTAACTATTGCAATGGGTACCATGTTTCGACTTCCGGAAAATTTCGACATATCTTCGCGTTTCACATCCCCAGGCCCCAAAACCACCGTCAGTTCAAAAGTTATATATAATTTATGTATGTATATGTATATCAGTTTATTGTGGACACGATAACTGCCGTAATTTTGTACCAATCACTTTGAATTTTTTACCGAATACGTATACCTATAAAATCTCGGTCGAGTTCGTTACTGGGCTAAATCGGTCGTTGGGGGGTGAAAATGGGGGGCTTTTTTTTTCGAAAAAGTGAAATATTGCTATAACTCTCTTAATATGTGAAATATCGAATCCGTTCAACATTCATACTATGTGTCGGATAAAGCCCAAAAATGTATGTTTGAAGAGTTTTTTTTATAGCACCAACCATTGACCAAAGGGGTGGGAAAAAGTGGGTTTTTCGGGAAACATTAATCATATCTCTCTTAATAGGCACAATATCAAAACCGTACAAAATGGACAATATTCCCATAATAATTACCTAAAACTTTTGTCTGAAAGAATTTTTGATATAACCCACCATTATGCCAAGGGATGAGAAAAATAATTTCGGAATTATAAGAAAATGCCAAGACCTATCAGTGGTTGCCATGGCAACACTACTAAATTGATGAGGGATGAGCCATCAGACGTTGCCAAGATAACGCACTTGCACGAGATCAGATTCAGATTTCCATCTAAGTGTGAAGCGGCTTCGGTGACGTAACTGGTAGCATACTGAATGTTTATGCCCAAGGTCGCGAGTTCAAAGCCGGCCGAAGTCGTCGGATTTTCTAAGAGCGCCAAAAATCCCTCAGTATGCTTTCCTTTGGAGGGGAAGTTCCAACGTTCGTTGCGAGTTGCTGGTTGCGGTGGCATCTAGTAGCCAAGTTCACAGCTAGGTGTCGTTGACGGTAGTACCTGGTAGCAACATTAGTAACTACTGCTTGAAATTGACCGACTGCAGTCCTTACCTGAATTACAGACTAATACAGCCATCCCAAAGTACACGGGGTTACATGACCGCGTTGTCGCAGCCCCTAAACTGAGGAACCAACCAAAATCTCTGCGGTAGATATAATTTTGCGTGAAGAAGTAACAGACCGTTACATAGTTGCACATCAGTGTCGAAACCTAGCATAAGGACAGTGTGACCACAAGTATAAAAATGGACCCCAAATGACAAGAAGGTTACCGTTCCCATAAGACAATAAAATGTTTAAAATAAGCATAAAATGACGAAAAACAAAGTTAATTAAGCTCCAATTATAAAATACCTTCTCGCATTAAATGAGGTCTGATCCTTCTACGAAAATCTGCATATTCTGCCTATTTTCGCCTATCCCCAAGTTTGTCCGGTGAAATCTACCTCCGCCTTCCGGCGTGCCGAGAGGACTTTTTTTAATTCAAATAAGGTCTGAACATTTGAATTTTTCAAATAGTTCCTACTTTTGCCATCAAACGCCATCGCCAACGACTACTAGGCCTAGTCCAGAACTCAGCTACTAGACGCCACCGCAGTCGGCTCTTGGCAACGAACGTAGAAACCTAAGAGCATTGTTTACATTCTTAACCTATACAATTTAGCTTCACACAGGTGTAATTAGTGGAAGGTTCTTTAACATGCCATAAATCTATGACATGGGACCGCCGGCTTTACTTTCCCTCCGAAGGAAGGCATACTGAGGGATTTTAACGCTCTTAAAAAATCCGTCGGCTTCGGCCGGGTTTGAACCCGCTATCTTGGGCATAGAAGTTCAGCATGCTACCAACTACGTCACCGAAGCCGCCAAAGGTTCGGCTTCAAGCGTATGCTATCTTCAATCAAGAATTTCTACAGCCTTCCAAATAAGTTATTTCCCTTAATGCATGGAGATAACTAGTTTAATTTGACAGAGAAAAACAGCCTTACTATTGCGTAACTAAGCTGTGCTGTTTGGATGAGCATCACATTGATTAACAAGAGGAGATTTTGTGATATTTTGGATCCATTTCTGCTTCTGATGCTTTTGAGTAGTCACTAATGATTTGAGTAGACATCCAAGTTTTCGTATTGGCTACATAATTACAAGGAAACTTCTTGATGTTCTTGAAACATCTAGAATTGTTGAACTTCCCAATGATAAGAGGTTGTAACTTGTGAATACCGTGAATACCACATGTGAGTAGCATTGTTATTCCGTCCTTGATTTTCCCGTCCTCCATAGCAAGGTCCTCCTCGTTTGGTTAATGATCTGATAGGTGGCAGTTCATTAGAAAAAAGCCAGATTCATCAACATTGGAGATATCACATAGGTCATGTCATAACCTATAAGCTCCTCCTTTTATTTTCCTATCTTCCAATCTTCTACCAGAGGTGGCTGGCGGATAATTGTTCTGGGTGTTGCACTATTTTTTACTAAGGAGATGCAGGGGGTAAAGCAAAAGACTGATTGATATCAGAGAAGACTGTATAAACATGCGCAGTAAAACTCATGTAGCTCATTCGTCAAGAATGCCGCTGTCCAGAGAACAGGGATTAAATTGACTATCAGTTATTTGAATAACTTCACGAGAGTAAAAAACGCGTAAGATACACACGAGGGCGAGAAAGAACCGAAAGTGTCGTACTCACGCGCAAATTACATTGGGAGACAGTGGTATCATCATTAGACGGAGCAAATCGGGAGTCTTCGTTTACCCTTCCCCACCCTAGTTGCAATCAGTGGGCCGAGTTAACTGTTGGGATACGACTTACTCTTCCATACCCTCCACTATTGAGATCTGGTCGGTACGCGAGCCTGTCAACGATCACACGGTGACCGTTCCTATACTGGCGGCGCGGTTTGCTTTTTCAAACAGTTCACAGTACTACAAGATTTCCTGAATTATTAAAGCACAAAACTATGGGTGTAAGAGGAACGTACAGTTTTCTTTTCATTACTAAAATATTATAATCACGGTATTTTTTTTATTGAAAAAATCTGGTCGTTGTGTACCACTGCAACCCTATTACCATCCGCCACTGTCTTCTACTGATTCCACGTTGGAGCTCTTACTCGCACCCAATAGAGTTTTGTAGACAACATTATGACCCCTCATAGAACTATTGTTCCAACTAAGAAGCTAAGAAGTTGGTTATTACTAACATAGCTGCGAGATGTATTGCCTTCTCATTAGATATAAGGTGCTAATGACATAGTTGCTAGCCCGTGCCTGCTTGAACCATTCAACGTCTCCAATAGAGAACCCTATAGACTGTCAATTTATAATTTCTGTCGATCAACACGCTATTCACCTAATATGATTGAAAGGGGGTGCAATATATACGAGCACAAGTCCTGAAAAAAAATTACATGTAGGCCATTACTTATTATTCACACAAATTAATTTAAGTTTTTCCAGTACACTCAGAAACATCGAATTATGAATTTGTTTTTCAGATTTATGAGGTGCGTTCAAAAAGTAACGAGCCGGAGGCATTACAGAAACCAGTACCTGTATGTTAGAAGTATTGACCCTGGCTGTTGAGGCACTTGTCCCACTGTGACACGAGGCGGTGAATGGCTGTCTCATAAAATTCCCTGGGCTGCGATGTGAACCAGTTCCACACGTACAGCTGGACGTCGACGTCCGAAGTGAATAGTTGGCCCCGCAGAGCTCTTTTCAGGGGACCAAACATGGCGTAATCACAGGGAGAGAGGTCTGGACTGAATGGAGGGTGGCCGAGAACCTCCCATTTGAATTTCTGCAGGAGTGCCGCGACTGTGTTGGCCGTATGAGGTCGTGCATTGTCGTGGAGCAGAATGACCCCACGGGTGAGATTGCCTGGTCGTTTTGTTTTGATCGCTTGGCGAAGGGTGGTCAAGGTTTGCGAGTAACGCTGGGCATTCACTGCTGTCCCGTGCGGCATGAAGTGAATCAGAAGAACGTCAGCATTACCTTTCCTGCACTCGTGTGGATGGCCTTGCCTTTTTTTGGGTGGTGGTGACCCTGGATGCTTCCATTGGAGGCTTTGTCGTTTGGATTCGGGTTCGAAGTGATGACACCATGACTCATCTCCAGCCACCACTCGTGCCAGGAACCCATTCCCTTCCCTCGCGTAGCGCTGCAGATGCCCAAGACAGTGGGCCATTCGACATGCTTCCTGGTGTTGTTGAAGACTGTGGGGCACCCATTGGGCACACACTTTACGCAAGTGCAGTCGTTCCTTCATGATGGTGTGCACACTTCCGACGCTCAATCCGATCACGGCGGCTAACTGTCACTCGGCGGTCCTGGGTAATGAGTGCATCAACCAGCTGGACGTTGTCATCGGGAATCATCGGCTAACGACACCCGTCCTTCCCTGAAGCGCTTGTGCCACGCCTTGAACCTTGCAAGGGACATGCAGTGTTCGCCATACACTTGTGACATTCGGCGATGAATGTCCGTTCCCCCTACTCCTTCCACTGTCAGAAACCGAACAATACCTCTTTGCTCTTCGTTTGACGCCTCCATGTCACTGTTTGCAATGCGACTGGCAGCGTTGGACTATTGATGCATGCTGCTGCTCGCTATGTATCGTCACGTGACGTGCAAGCGTGCCCTCTAGCGACGGGCTGTGACCTTCCACGCTCTGGTCCGAACCACACCTCGTTACACACACCACGATTAACCGATGTCGTCACCGGTTTGCGCATTCCAGCCTCCACTTCGTTACTTTTTGAACGCACCTTATAGATGATGAATACTTGTTGTCTTGGTAACCATATAGGAGGCCTAGATGACCTTTACACTTCAGATTTAGATGATGAATAGTTGTTGCCTTGGTAACCATATAGGAAGCCTAGATGTCTATTACACTTCAAATTTAGATGGTGAATATTTGTTGCCATGGTAACCATATAGGAGGCCTAGATGGCCTTCACACTTCAGATTTAGACGATGAATACTTGTTGCCATGATAACCATATAGGAAGCCTAGATGGTCTTTACACTTCAGATTTAGACGACGAATACTTGTTGCCATGGTAACCATATAGGAAGCCTAGATGGTCTTTACACTTCAGATTTAGATGGTGAATACTTGTTGCCTTGGTAACCATATATGAAGCCTAGATGCCTTTACACTTCAGATTTAGATGGTGAATACTTGTTGCCTTGGTAACCATATAGGAGGCCTAGATGGCCTTCACACTTCAGATTTAGACGATGAATACTTGTTGCCTTGATAACCATATAGGAAGCCTAGATGGCCTTTACACTTCAGATTTAGATGATGAATACTTGTTGCCTTAGTAACCACTACACTTTCGTCTTCCGATTCCTGCTAAGATTACACGTTCTGGACACCCTTCCTTGTGAGAAATAGCTGCTATTCTTTGGATTTTCGCAAATGTTTTGAAATTCGAGACATGAGGTGATTTCCGCGACTTCTCACGAAACAGCAAATGCTTATTTATGAAAATATTTCATGTATAAATAATACAACGACCTTGAATTATTTATGTTGTAGACCACCTTGTGGTGTAACAGCTAGCATTCTTTGCTGTCGCCTCGGAGATCCGGTTTCGATTCCTGACTCTGTCAAGAAATTCTAATTTCGGTGTGAGGGCTGGAACGGGGTGAGATAAAATTGAGAAGAGGAGGATTCGATTCCCTCCTCAGCCATTCTGAAAGTGGTATATCGATATGAATGGCTGCCTGTGATTGGTTGGTTAGAGTGATTTCCCTTCTGACCGCTAGGTAGCTCTAGATAGATAGATAGATAGATAGATAGATAAAAGGAAGCTTGTAGTTTAACGTGACCGTTAATCGTGAGATCATGAGCCACGGGACCTCCTTTTTACGTGGAATCCGAACCACAGGACATGGCATTTCACTTCGAAAATCTCACATGCATTGACCGGGAATCGAACCCGGACCGCCTTGGTGAGAGGCATACAGCTAGACCGCTGAGCCACCATGCCCAGATAGATAGATAGATAGATAGATAGTTTTATTTATTCCATTTGATCAAATACATGTATACAATACATTTTTGATACAGGTCACGTCAGAATTTACATCTATAAAATAAAAGTACTAATAGGTATATACAGTAATACTAATACTATAACTATTTATAACTTATTATAATAACAGATCTTAAAAGATACAATCTTATTGGACAAATATTTACACCTTATTCTATTATCATAATATGAAAACTTAATTCTATAAATACAACAACTTACAGCTAGGTATTACAATTAAAATAGAAAAGTAAAATATAATTATAGATTTCATCGTTTCTATACACTAAGATGTTCATCTACAAAGTAAAAACAATGGCACTGCAGATAAGCTTTCAACATTCTATCAAAGGTTTTTATTTTTGGGTCAAGTTTTATATACTGGGGTAGTTTATTGTATAATTTAACTCCTGTGTGATAAGTTCTTTTTTGATATAGGCTTGTGTGTGTGTGTGTGTGTGTGTGTGTGAAATATGAATGTTTTGATTTTGTTTTGTGTTATGCCTATGAACATCATTGTTTGTTTTAAGAAAAACATCCTTATTCATTACATTCTTTTTACAAAACAACACTTTAACGCTAAGTCGAAAGAAATGATGCCCCAAGAACAGTAGCCTACTGAGAACACATTGGCATGGGTTATCAAACTTACAACCACACAAGTACACGGAGATGATGGCCACGATGCCCCACATCCATAAAATAAAACAACAGCAACAACAATATAAATAACGTAGTGTCCATACATGAATAGTTGTTGTTGCTTCATTCAGGGGCTTTGTGACTTGGTAGTCCCGTGTACCTGGGTGTGTAGGCCTATATACTGTATAATGTATGTGATCTGTCTGATAACCTGTGTTAGTGTGATTTCTGTACCAATGTGTGTATTTGTAATTGAGGCTAGGATTTGGAAGGAGGTGCCCCTGGCCGTGAGTGAGGAACCATCCCAGCATTTGACTGAAGTAGAAGTTGTAAACCAATTCTATGACAGCTGAGGTCAGAATCGAACCCATCTCTTCTCAGTTTCGTCTCACGAGGTAGATTTTACGCAATTCCAACCCAACCCTCTTCGACCAGAATTCAATCTCTTGGCACAGCCGGGAATCGAAACTAGTCTTTCTGGATCCGGATCTCAATGCGTACCCCGAGACTACGGAAGGCAGTGAAGTCCATCTTACTGTTTTGATTCTGGCAAGTGCAAACACTGCGTTGTGACCTTCACCCGTTCGCAGTGAGTAACTTAAATACAAGCTTCTCCGATGAACTGATAGCTTATCACTAGTGCTCGAATTTTTAGGTGCTAAAAATCGGGAAAATATTTATTTTTTATGTATTAAAAATACCTGAAAGATGTGTCAAAAAATAAAAATATTTAATTATAATTTACTTTATTAATGACAATATAAACAATATGCAGTACCCACGAATGCAATTTATGGTATGCCTCACTGGCCGTTGAAGCATTACAATACACAACGAGAACATCTTCAGGATGTCCATAACAAATGACCGACGATTATCGCGAAACTCTTATTCTGAAGGCGCAAAACTGCGTCAATATATTTCTTGCCCTTGAGGTGTGGTGTAACTTGAGCTTTGATTGATTTCCCACATGGTTGGCAGAACAGAATGCCCCCATCAGAAGAGAACTGCATGTGAGTGACGCTGGTTCCAGGTAGCTGGGGGAAGGGGAGATCTAGCACGTGGTGCAATATGGCTATGGACAAGGATATCCCTGGCTTCCACAGTAAGTGGCACGAGGCGACAAGTTACGACAAACATACCTGCAAGCTGACATACGCTCTGCATGAAGATTAGATAGCTCACAGGTTATTCCCCGTTGAAATAACACAGAACAATAATGCAATAAACTGAAGGATTTTAAAAAATATAAATATTATGTCTTTTTTGTGCTAGTAAGTGAAAAGCAGGAATTTATGTATTTATAGAAAAACTGCTTAAAATATGTATTTACATAAGAAATTATTTATTTACCTAAAAGTCCGAGTCCTACTTATCACACATATATACACCCTGGAAGAGTCGAAGTGTAGTTATGTGGAGTAGCAAGGAAAAGTTGTATATCAGAAGAGAAGAGTTCGAATTCCACTTCCTAGCATTTCCACCCTGCAAGTTCCTCAATCTACTCCAACAAAGCTTACACATTGTTGCCAGACTAAACATGCATATTTAAGGATTAGCTAACTCTGATGAACCTAAGGGGTTAGGTTCCGGTACCTTCGAAAAATCAATTTTTCAAAATATTATTTTATTTTATGCTCCTATCCCTTAGGAACATTTTGGTGAAAGAAATATGTCTTTATGCGCCATAGTTTTTGAGTTATGATTTAAAAGGCAAAGCCCTTAATGATATGTAAAATTTATAATAATTAATTTTATTTCAGCCAATGGCCATAATAATAGGAATACCATACAAGCTCATTCTGTACAAAATTTTGTAAGAGACATCTGACGTTCACTGCATGTTAATACATGATATCTCTCACATGATATCTTACATAAAATACACACGCAATTTAAGTTTGGCTGATGATACTTCTTTTCTGTGCAAACTTTATAGTGAAAACCATGCACTGCCATTCGTGTCATCATATGACGCAGTTCATAATTTTTGTTCATCCACTCACAAGTCGTCACGGCATCTGTACAGTAGAAGTCACTCCAAATATATTTCCTCTTGTCACGAAGTTCACTCAGTAAAGCATCATAAGCTCCAGTGGCGGGCAGCATCCATCGATTTCTTAAATCTTCGATGTAAAATTGCCAATACATACACAAGGCGAGAGAATGTGTACTTCGAAAGATTGAGTAACTTTTTAAAGTATACAGCCTTCACTCTTTCCATTTTCATCAGGTCATTCTTTGTCAGGTGTTCCCATATATTTTCCAATGCATATGCAACTATTGGAGTAATTTTGAGCTTAAATAACGCCATTCCTGTATCAAGGGACAATTTTCCAAGTTGTCTTATGTCATTCATTGCTGCAATTGCTGTGTATTTACGAAGCACATACAAGACAAAGTTATGTAAAATTTATGCACAGATGTTTATCGCTCATTTTCTCAGAATTGTGTTTTTGACACCCGTTTTAATGTTAACTCAAAACCTAATTGACATACACTAATAGGAATGTTTGTGTGTATTTCTGCTTACTATATCTACAAAATGACGTAAATTCATGCCTCTCTCTAAAATAGTTTCTTTAAAAAAATGTAGCAAAAATATTGTAAAATTTTGACATTTTCTTTTCAATGCAAAAGTAAAAAATATTTGTTGTTAAGATATGTTGCTGAAAGTACTTGCATTTCTAGAGGAATATCTTTTCAATAAAATAAAATTAACAGAACCTAAAAACGTTGAACATTACAGGATTTATCACTAAAACGCTGTAACCTTGTATAATGAACAACCACCATTTTGAATTTTGAAAGGGGGGAAAAAGAATGACATGAATGAAATGTTGTTTTTCATATAGATTAATGCCAGTATTTCATGTGCACAAAATGTCATTGCTGTAACTGTTGTGGTTTTGAGCAAAAAAGAAAAATATAACTGTTAAAATTTTACCATGGTAACCTGTTGCTATGTTGCTAACGCTAAAATAACACATTTTCTTGGGATCTGTTGGGTATTGAGACAAAAAAAAAACATGTACAATCACTTGTCTTCAATACACTGAGCCTCAGTCACTTCAAAATGTTCATTAAACAAATGGCTGTGATTTTTAAAATAGAGTGCCAATTTATTTTAAAATCTGATATTTTAACTTTTTTTTTAAATTATCCACTGAAGGAAAGTTGTTTGCAAATGATCGACAGCATTAGAGTACATATGGTAATCGTTTATTGGATATATAGCCAGCAGTTTCTTAGATAATGGGTCATTTATGTACAAAAATGTACATTCGAGTACATTCCCACCAAGACTCATTTCTCGCAGAATAAATAGGCTATTCTAAAATCCTCCTGGTTGGTAGTCCTCATCTTCTTCTCTATCTTGTTTACCCAGTGCTGTCCTTGTCTTACTCGTTACGCAGTGGCTAGCATTCTTGGCTGTCACAACGGTTCGATTTCCGGCTCTGCCAAGAAATTTAATTCTGGTCTGAGGGCTGGAACGGGGTACACTCAGCCTCGTGAGACAAAACTGAGAAGAGACGGGTTCGATTCCTACCTCAGCCATCCATGGAGTGGTTTTCCGTGCAGGCAAATGCCAGGATAGCTCCTAAATTAAGGGCACGGCCGCCTCCTTCCCAGTCCTCATCTGGATTACAAATGCACACACTAATACAGCCACCACAATTACACAGGTTATCAGACAAATCGCTCTCTCTCTCTCTCTCTCTATATATATATATATATATATATATAACACACACACACACCCAAATGAACGGGGCTACTTGACCACGATATCGCAAAGCCCCTAAATCAATCAACAACAAAATGTATTAATGCTAAGCACGTTCGTAATGATGCGTTGGAACTACAGGCAGTTGACATTCTCCGATTCAATGGCCTATGTGGTTCTGCAATCATAATCATCAAGGTTGATCCAATGATCCAATCACCGGACTTGCTGCAGTTTCCCATCCCTGCCGAGCGCACGCACGGCTATGCCGCAGGGTATAAATACCATTAAAGAAAACGTACGGTGTGCTGTTGGTGATATAGAAGTACGGTAGAAGCTGCCTTTGGCGACCTCATTCGTGGCTAATCGATACCGGTAGATGTGGGCGTGTGATGCACAATAACACAATTACGTGGCTCTATCCCATTAGTTCGTGATGTTTAGTTACACCACCAAGGGTCTTGACTCTTGATGACAAACGTAACCTCGTAAGAATTGGGTTTTAACGACCGCATTGATACAAATGAAGGTTTTGAGCAATTACGTCATGTAATGCAAGCTATGTAGATGGATGAGAATAATAATGCCTGACCCAAGCGGGGCTATAGTAGATGTATCATTGCCAACTAGCGGCTTCGGTGGCGTAGTCGGTAGCATGCTGAACTGCTATGCGCAAGATCGCGTGTTCAAACCCGGCCGGCCTAAGTTGTCGGACGTTTTAAGAGCGTTAAAATCCTTCAGTATGCCCTCCTTCGGTGGGGAAGTAAAGCCGGCGGGCCCATGTCATAGATTTATGGCATGAAAAAGAATCTACCACTACAATTGGTAGTGTGTAGTAAAATTTGTAGGTTATATTTCGGTAGACACGCTCTATTAAGTTCCAACGTTCGTTGCTAGGTGTCAGTGGCATCTGATAGCCAAAGTTGGTGCTACTTGAAATTGAACTTGCTCATTTCATCTCATCCACACGCGACGGTACTTGTAGCTCACCCCATGGGTGTCCGCATAGATGCAGTTACAAACTCTGGTGAGCCGAACATGTCCTCGGATACTCCCGGCACTAAAAGTCATACGCTAAATAAATAAATAAATAAATAATAATAATTGCCAACTGAGAATTAAAAGTCCCTTTCAATAGCTTAGTGGTCAGAGCTCCGAGGTAGAATGCCGGAGGTTGCATGTTCGAGTCCTGCTTGGTTCAGGCATATTAAATCATGAATACATTTATTTATCAAACGTTAAAGTAGCTACATTTCCTGACGCGCTTTTGAAAACATCAGATTAATTTTACGTGAAATCACCAAGTACACAGCAGAGGTAGCTGGATTCATTTGTTAACCCTTATAGTACTAGGGAGCTGATACATTGACCGAGGGAGCTTCTGATAAAAATGCTGTGTGCTGATCTATACAATTTTTATTTCCAGCCACGCAACGCTATCATTCGCTGTTGTAACCAAGACAACGCGGGAATCATTCTCTCCATGGATATATCGATGTGTTTAAGTTCCGTAAATCACTGGATGGATTTATAATAAGTATTCTTTGATCATGCTTCAGTCAGCTGACCTCCCGTAAGTGCTATCTTTTGAAGTTGTGTTTGTTTACGGTCTTGCTCGGAGTTAAAAGATACGTGGTGATAAATATGGCCTAACTCTTTGAACGAAGGGGAATTACGTAAGGTTTCAACGTTGAGTGAAACATTTGAGAGTCTTTTTCGACTGAAGATGACGAGTTTGAAAATTATCCTATTTAAATTTAACAAACAAATATTTTTTAAAGAAACAAACATCTAAATACGTTTAACCTGCTAGGGAAATGAATATCATCATTCTATCTTTATAATAATAGGTAGCAGATAATATTTTTTAAAAATCTTGTTATTTTACTAAACTTGGGTTGGCACTTTTAATATAACCACTGATACTAGTTAGGGCATCAAAAGGGTTAATACAGGAATATTTATTTCAGTGAGTGAGGGAAGTTCTAATGAATTCTCCATTTCTCCATTGAAACAATAGAAAATGTACAATAACTTGTCACCAAAAAAGGAAGAAAAGAAGTAGTTATTATATCTTGCGACAAAATCACCAAAATAGTGCAAAGATGAGAGAAAACATATTATTTTGCAGTGGCGGCCGGTGGTAAGTAAAGCTGGGTGTTGCACCAAAATTTCTGATGTCGCAATTTTATATGGGAAGTTTACACATGTAACAAAAATGAGTTAACGTTATATAAACTACATTATAAAAACTGAAATACATGGGTTTTCCAAAATAACTGTATGTTCGACAAATAGACAAATTTTAATGGCTCTTTTGGGCTTCTTCCTATAGGAATTCATAAAAAAATCAGATGTATGTATTTAAGCCCTATGCCTGAGTTAATGGTGAGAATTTTAAACACAGCAGGTTGTCTAAGGTTGGGTCTCAATCTCCAGGATAATAAACATTCTCAACATAAAAACACGGCAACCGAAAAGATTGTATGTTAACGAAAAATGTTATTACTAACAAAGACGGGCACATATACTGCATAAGGATAGTTTTTTTTTTTACTATAGCTTGAACCCCATCAGAGGAAGCAGCCATGAAGTGAGCTCTGTCATACGTCTGCGCAATTCATTTTTGCGGAGTTTCATTCAATTTCTGCTTCTTTAATTCATCCAGTAAACACGCTGCTAATGTGTGTGCATCATGTTTTGTTTGCCTCTTACTACGTATCGGTACACAACAGCCATCTGAAATATGTTTGATATATCACTAGTTTAATCTGCTATAATGGCTAACATTTCCGATTCCTGTATATGCTTTGATACTTCTTCTTGGCAAACCTCCAATATAATCTGTAAAAGTTAATTTTGAATTGTTTTGGACGTTCCTTTGAAAACACATGCCCTTACCAAATGACCTAACACAGTATCCAACTCAGCGCTAAAATTAATTAGTTTTCTCAAAACACCTGGATTTGTTGATGTTACACTTTCATCATGATCACGCAAGGCCAGTTCGAAAGCGCCACAGGAACGAATACAGTTTATTACAATATTTAACACATACCTATTTTTGCCTAATTCCGCAATTTACCTTCTATAGGCACTGTCCAATTGTGCAGCTTCGTTAACAGTTCCAAAAAGTATCAATTTCAAACAGCTGAAGATTGGTTGGTTGGTTGGTTCCTCAGTTTAGGAGCTGCGACAACGCGGTCATGTAGCCCCCTGTACTTTGGGTGAGTGGAGAATCTGTCTGATAACCGGTGATAATTGTGATGGCTGTATTAGTGAGTGTTATCTGTTTTTAATTCAAATGAGGACTGCAGACATTGAATTTCAAGCAGTTCCTACTTTTGCCGCCAAAGGCCACCGTAAACGACTACTAGTTCAGAACTTGGTTACTAGACGCCACCGCAGTCGGCTCCTGGCGACGAACGTTGGAATCTAAGAGCGTTGTTCAAATTTTAACCTATAATTTAGCTTCACACAGGTGTAATTAGTGGAAGGTTCTTTAACATGCCATAAATCTATGACATGGGACCTCCGGCTTTACTTCCCCTCCGAAGGAATGCATACTGAGGGATTTTTAACGCTCTTTAAAAATCCGACGACTTCGACCGGGTTTGAACCCGCGATCTTGGGCATAGAGGCTCAGCATGCTACCAACTACGGCACCGAAGCCGCTCAGCTGAAGATTCATATTTCTTTATTTTAGGGATTAATTTCCGTAACTCCTATTTTGGTCCACGCGGATTCTCCACCAACAAACATGGAAAACAGAATAAAGCGTTTTTAATATCGCATTCACATAACCAATTATTATTGCCTTAAATATCTCCATTAAACGCCCTCGTATACTTATATTTTGGCAATACTTATCCGAGTATTTTCACTGTAATTTTATCGTCATCAGGGAGCTGGGAAAATTGTCTAACTAGTAATTTTCACTCTCACTCCATAATACAATTAATGTTTCAAACTAAACATTCCGTTAAAATAAAATACTAACTTACAAGATGCACAGATGATAAATCTGGGTGCTATATCGGAAAGTGGCGCGAAAGGCAAACTAACAAAACAATGAATTTTGCTAGCCTAGAAATTTCGTAGTGAATGCATAGGTCTACTCACAATCAACCAAATAATAATAATAATAATAATAATAATAATAATAATAATAATAATAATAATAATAATAATAATAATAATAATAATAATCAACTATTATTTTGGTGAGAGAATGAATGCCATGACCAATAAATCATGGACTGAAGAACGGAGGAAGATTAGCAGTGCCCAGACGAAGAGAGTTTTGGAGAAGAAAATAACTTCATCAGTTAAATAAATCGCGCTCCAGAGATGGACATAACGCAGAGATGGACATAACGATGTAATAATAAATAATCTCTTTTTCTTCTTAATTCCTGCCGCTCCTTCCGGAGCATAGGGCCTTGGCGAAATTTCTCCACGCAGTACGGTTCCTGGCTATTCTCTTCACTTGACTCCAGTTCTTGTCCTCCTCTGCAATTTCATTTTCGATCGTCCTCTTCCAGGTCTTCTTAGGTCGACCTCGCTTCCTGGCACCTTGAGGATTCCAGTCTAGCGCCGCCCTCTCAACAGCTCCGTCCGGCTTCCTTAGTGTGTGACCGATCCAGCGCCATTTCCTCTCCTTGATCTGGATGCTAATCGGTTGTTGATTGGTGATGGTCCAAAGATCTTCGTTAGAGATTCATGATGCGACGCAGACATCTGTTAATGAACACCTGTAGCTGGTTGTTGATCGGTTTTGTGACTTTCCATGTTTCACAACCATAGAGTAGAATCGACTTTACGTTGCTATTGAAAAGGCGGAGCTTGGTCTTCCTGGAAATGTTTCTATTTCTCCAGATGGGGTAGAGCTGGACAAAGGCACCATTTGCCTTCCTGATACGGCTTCGAACATCTTCCTCTGCTCCCCCATCATTTGTGACTATACTCCCAAGGTAGAGGAAGGACTCAACTCGCTCAATTTCCTTTCCGTTGACTGTCAAGCTAGTCGTGACGTCAGAATTTATCCTCATCTCTTTGGTCTTGTTGGTGTTAATCATCAGTCCTGCACGTTCTGCTTCTCTCTGCAACCTCCCCAGCTTATCTTCTATGTCTCGGTACCGTTGTGCCATAAGACAAATGTCGTCCGCGAAATCCAGATCTTCAAGCCTGTCATTTATACCCCATTGAATACCCCTCTTCCGTCCTCCCATTACATTCTTCATCACACTATCCAGGACCAACAGGAACAAAGTGGGGGAAAGGACACACCCCTGTCTCACTCCGGAACTGACCTTTATCTTTTCTGTTAATTTGCCTTCGTGTAGAACCTGGCACTCATACCCTTCGTACATCTCTTCCATGATTCTGATGATCTTTGTTGGAATTTTATATTCCTCGAGGGTCTTCCACACGATTCTTTGATTTACGGAGTCGAAAGCTTTCTCGAAGTCAACAAATGTGAGGTAAAGGGTATTACGCCACTCCACACTCTGCTCCAGGATGATTCGGAGGGTGTTGATGAGATCCACACAGCTGCGATGTTGTTGAAATCCAGCCTGTTCCTTCCGAAGCCTTTTTTCTACGCAGTCTTTTATACGATTCAGGATGACTCTCGCCAGTACTTTGCTTGGAATGGACAGCAAGGTGATTCCCCTCCAGTTGTTACAGTTTGTGGTGTCCCCTTTCTTCGGCAACTTGACTATCAACCCCTTCTTCCAGTCGGTTGGTATTTTCTCCTCCTTCCAGATCTTCTCCAACAGCGGGTGCAGCAGATTGATCGTGATATCTAGGTCTGCTTTCAATACTTCTGCTGGGATATTATCCAGACCTGGTGCCTTCCCGCACTTTATCTGCTTCAACGCTGTCCGTATTTCGCCCCGAGTTGGGGAGTCGAGGCTGATGTCCGGGTCACTTTCTGCTTCCTCTTCATCTCCTCCTCGCTGCTTACTTTCTGGTCCTCTATCTCTATTAAGAACCTCCGCAAAGTGTTCTCTCCATCTAGTCAGCTGCTGTTCACACGTCGTGAGGATCTCGCCCGTCTTGCTCTTCACAGGCCTAGTTTTATTAAAACCTTTCTTCGAAAGCATCTTTGTGATGCCATAGAGCTCCTTAACGTCCCCCCTTCTTGCCGCTTCTTCTGCTTTCACCGCGTGTTCATCAATCCACCTCCTATGATCCTTCCGCACACTCCTCTTTACCTCCCTGTTTGCTGTTGAATACTCTGCTTGTGTGAGAGCCTTCTGCTGCCTAGTCTTGCAGGTGTTGAGCTTAGTCCTAATCTCCTTTCTATAATTTATCTTGTCCCAGGTCTGATCGGATATCCATTCTTTCCGCAGGTAGTTCTTGTACCCGAGCTGCATCTCACTGGTCTCCACAAAGATATTCTTTACCTCGCTCCACACAGTCTCTACATTCTTCTCTGTCTCGGAGTCCAACACCTGGAATTTATTTCTGAGCTCCAGTTTAAATTGGTCCAATCTCTGCTGGTTCTTAAGCTTGCCCACATCAAACTTGTTGTGCCGAGTGATAAACTTTCGGCGGACTGCCACGATCTTCATGCGGAAGTTGGCAACCATAAGATGATGGTCACTACCGACATCCGCTCCTCTCTTGTTCCTAACATCTTCCAAGCTTCTTCTGAACCTCCTGCTCACCGCGATGTGATCAATTTGATTTTCTGTGACTTGATCAGGAGACACCCAGGTGACCTTGTGGCACCGCCTATGAGGAAACACCGTGCCACTCATCACCAAATCCTGACTGGCGCAATATTCCGTAAATTTCTCCCCATTGTTATTCATCTCACCAAGGCCATGTTTACCCATGATCTGCTCCAACCCCTCATTGTTTGATCCCACCTTCGCGTTGAAGTCTCCCATAACAATGAGAATGTCCTTCTTACTTGTTTGTCTTGTGGCATCTCGCAGCATTTGGTAGAATTCTTCCTTCTTCTCTGGCTCCGATTGTTCTGTAGGCGCATAGCATTGGATGATGATCACATTCCTGATCTTTGTCTTGAACCTAGCAAACATGAGCCTGCTGGAAATTGGCTTCCACTCCATAAGGCTCCTCTTTGCATTTCTGTTGAGCAGCAACCCCACTCCATCCCTGTGTTCTTCCTCATCGCCCCCAGAATAGAGAAATGTAATTCCATCTGTTGTCTGTATTTCACCAAATCCTGGCCACCTCACCTCACTCAATCCTAGGATATCCAGCCCATAGTTCTTGATCTCCCGTGTCACTTGTTTCAGTCTGGTTTTCTCCATCAAGGTCCTCACATTCCAGAAACCGATTTTCGTAATCCTTTTCATGCCAAAAGTCGTCATCAGGTTATCCGTCCGGTTTTGTAATTTCGCTTCAGTTTCAGTAATCAGTTTATTTAAGAGGAGCGAGTGATTAACCCACTGCCTCCGAGTGCCTTGGAGGGACTGCCACCTTAGGCCTGAGGCACCAGGCTGATTTTCTGTCAGGGTTTCTTCCCTTAGCCTTTGAAGGACCAACTCCAAACTACAAGGCAGCAGTTGTTTCACCAGAGCCCCGTTAGCCGTAATTTCTTCAGGGTTCCTGTAGGGCCTTCACAGCTACCATAGCGGTCTTGAGGCACACAAAGTCCCCAGTGTACTTCACCCCTACAGGCAATCCCCTACTTCATTACGTTGCCCATCTCCCACGACGAGGACGAGGGGTTGGATTTGTGGGAGACAATAATAAATAATAATAATAATAATTACTGAAGGAAATGATCAATTTCTTAACTGAAGTAAAGATCTGTTAAACCCCTCAAATAAATATTTCTATATTCATGAAGAAATTTGGTGACTTTTGGTCTAAACTTTAGAATTTTAGGTACATTTGAGCAAACAACGCGTTAATTATACAAGTTTGCGAGAAATTTCAATAGCAGTGGATTGTTTATCCGTGGAATTTTGTGAGTAAATGAGTGAATGGATAGACAGATAGATTAATAAGTAACTTATACGTCAAAGGTAGGTATAATGGCGTGAGGTAGCTTTAACCAGCAACCCTTTAACTTTTTCTGTTGGACGGGTGACAACTCCTGTACTACTGTACGGTAACTCTCACCTCAAAACTTGAGGTAATACAGGCAGCCCTTTTGACTTTCCTGTTGGGCGGGTAGTAGCACCTAGACCAAGGTGAGTTTTACGCCACGTCACGCCTTGAGGTCATTTGTGTAGGCAACACTTTTATCTTTCTTGCTGGGTCAGTTGTAACTCCAATAATAGGGTGATTTTTATATCACGCCTTGGGGTACTCAAGAGAACAGAGAAGAATACGGATAAAATATAATAATCATAGTAATAATGTTATGGGTTTTAGCTACTCAGAATTTTAGAGACGCCGGCGCGCCGGGGTGCCAAGATATTTAACGTGCCAGTAAATGTAGACTACTGACACGACTCTCTCGCATTTTAGACATTCAAATACCAACTGACTGCACCGGGATTCGACCCACAACCTTACGTACAACAAGCGAGAACGTTACAGCTACGCCACCCAGCCAGCCTAAGACAAGATGAATCCTTGCATCTTTGCATCCGTGATTCAACCTTACGATCTTAGTCTTTTCAGCTGCGTAATTTTGTTCACCTGCCAGAAACTCGGTTGATAACTTCAAATTACAAAAGGAATGGTTGCAAGAATGGACTAGTACAGCTCCATCTGAGTATCAGAACTTTCCCTGCATTAAAAACCTACCACAGGGATTTGGTCTATCCCGCAAGACCTGGTAGGCCTATACCCTTAATCAGATCAGGACACGCCAAAGCAAATGTGCTGATTCCCTTAATAAATGGGGCAGACTTTCCTCCTAAAATTGTAGCTGCGGTGCCCCTCTAACTTACATTCTGTACAGTGTCCTTTGAGTGCCCATTTACCCAGGATGCTAATAAATAAATAAATAAATAAATAAATAAATAAATAAATGGACGGACGGACGAATGGATGGATGGATGGATGGATGGATGGATGGATAAATAAATCCATATAAATCCATAAAGCACAAAGTTTGTCTGTTTGTCTGTCTGTTATGTATACAAATCTACACCGTTTCACCGATCTCATCCAAAATTTGTATACTTACCCTTTGGAATCCTGCGAGTAACACTGTCCACTTAAAATTTCGGACAGATCCCCCCCCCCCCCCTTTCCCTACACTTAGGCCCTTTGGCACAAATCTACACCGTTTCACCGATCAGAACCAACATTCGGATACTTAGAACTACCCTTTGGTACCCTGCGAGTAACATTGTCTGCTTGAAATTGCGGACAGACCACTCCATTCCCTGCATTTAGGCCCTTTGGCCCAAATCTACACCGTTTAACGATCTCAACAAAAAAATACCCTTTGGAACACTGCGACTAACTGTCCGCTTGAAATTGCGGAGAGGATACTCCATCCCCTGCTTTTAGGCCCTTTGGCACAAATCTACACCGTTTCACCGATCTGAACCAAAGTTTACATACTGACCCTTTGGAACCCGATGAGTAACACTGTCCACTTGAAATTTCTGACATACCACTCCATTCTTTGCAGTTAGCTCAGGAATCCCTCGGGGTTGCCAGCTTCCTAACTCACCAGCCATGAGCCCTTGAGGGTGTACCAGAAGTGGTGGGGCTACACACACCCTGCCTCTTTGAGGGCCTTGAGCAGAAGACAGGAGATATTATGAAAAGGAAAAGAAGGCAGACCCCTCGAAGAATAAGGGTATGAGGAAAGATGAGACAATGGCCAATTAAGGCGGGAAATTGAAAGACTCCCTAGCCCTCGGATACCCTAATACAGTCGGGGTCGGAAGAGAACAAGAGTTGACCAAGGGAGGCCGACAGGAAAGGGAACTGAAAGGAGCCCGGCACCAGGAAGTAGAAGCAATGCCAGACTCAGCTGGGGGTCCCGTGGTCGCTAACCCAGGTCCCACAAATTGTGAGACCCTGGGGGGGGGCAATTGTAAGAATAGCTTGCCGATTCATCGCGAGGTGACATGAGAGGACTTTCCAGAGCCCGCCGTGTTATTTGCTGTCTATACTGATGCCAGCACAGGGCCGTTGCTCAAGCCACTGTGGTGTTGCGAAAGAGTGAGTGATTCCTCGGCCAATCTAAATGGGACGGGGAACCCCGAACTTGTGTCAACATATTTCGTCATCATCTGCGATCATCTCAGGTTCGTGCAGCTTGGACCCATATTCTTTGCCGAGCAGTACGCCATAATCTCTCTTACTAGACGCATCGACTACAGGCCTAAGCCAGAAAGTAAGGTTGAGACTTTGGGAGATATCGAAGCTAGACATCTGAACTACCTATATCAGTTTTAAAATTACACAATGTTCGTTTAGTAGTCATTTTTTCATTACCTTATTATTATCATCATAAGTGCAAATGTCCTACATGTTACGCGCATCATACCACTAATCACCGCCGCATAAAGTCTTTCTTGACTGTGATTTATTTATATATTTATTTTTATTACAGTACATTGTGCACATTATAAGTTGAAGTGTCAATTCAATACCGGTAGTAGTTTCCCTTATCATCCTCATCATAAGGGCAAATGACCTAGATGTTACGCCAATTACACCGTTAATCACCACACACAATAAATCTTCCTCGCCTGTGAATTTTGAAATATGTATTTCTATTACGGTAATTTGTAAGTTTGACGTGTCAATTCAACAGTAGTTTTCATTATCATCCTTATCAAAAGGGCAAATGAGCTAGATATTACGCCCTCATTGTCTTTTTGGGCAAATGACCTAGATTTTAAGTCCATTATATTTCTAAGGAGACTTTGAGACATTATCATCATTCCACCGGGCGAAGCCGGGTACTACTGCTAGTAAATAAATAAACAAACAAATACATAAATCAATCAATCAATAAAATATATAAAATATATAAAATAACTAATTAATTAACTGACCAACTAATTAACGAAGTAACTAACTGACCACCTAACTAACGAACTCACTAACTGACCAACTAATGAAAGGGAGAGAAGGGAAGATAGTAGGAGATTTCGGATTAGGTGAAAGGAATGATCGAGGAAGCAGGCTGATTGAATTCTGCACCGAGCTTGAGTTGGTCATAGCTAACACCTTATTCAATAACCACAATAGAAGAATATACACATGGATGAGACCAAGAGATACAGGGCGTTACCAAATCGACTTCATTATGGTCAAGCAGAGGTTTCGAAACCAGATTTTGGATTGTAAAACATATCCTGGTGCTGACATAAACTCTGACCACAATCTGGTTGTTATGAAATGCACATTGAAGTTGAAGAAACTGAAGAAAAGTCAAAAGCCAAAAAGGTGGACAATAGACAGACTGAAAGTAAAGGATGTAAATGAAAGATTCAAGAAGAGTATAAAGGAAGGACTAATGAAAAACCCTAAACAAACTTCAATTGCCGACGAATGGGCACTTTTGAAGAATGAAATAACAAAATCCGCAGAAGAAAACATTGGTAGGAAATAAATAATAGGTAGAAAACCTCACTCAGGATATACTAGAATTGATGGATGAAAGGCGGAAACACAAGAATGTAAGAGATGAAAAGGGGAAAGCAGAATACAGACGTCTGAGAAATGAGGTTAACAAGAAGTGCAAGGAAGCGAAAGAAGAATGGTTGAAAGAGAAATGTACAGGTATAGAAAATTGTCTAAAATTAGGAAAAGTAGACACAGCTTATCGAAGGATTAAGACTACTTTTGTGGAAAAGAAGACTAAGTGCTGTAATATTAATGACACAAATGGAAAGCCTGTAACAGATAGGGAAGAAAAGGTTGAGAGATGGAAAGCTTACATAGAGTGTTTGTATGAGGGAAAGGAGATTGAGAATCGTGTAATGGAAATGGAGGAGGAAATTGATGAGGATGCAAAAGGTGATTTAATATTGAGATCAGAATTTGACAGAGTATTGGAAGACTTAAGCAGGAACAAAGCACCAGGTGGTCACTTTCGTGACAGTATAATGTTTGTATTCGTTCTTCGCGACAGCCCTGTTTGACTGTTCGCCTTTTCTCTTCCCGAAAACTTTCAAACAAATTAATATGATGAACATTTTATTGTATTATTAATGTATTAATTTATATATAATTAGCTTCGTTTTCTAAGATCTTACCTAAGTGTTCCAGCATGCATATTCTCAGCCATTCACACTCTAGGCACTCACAGCGTCTACTAGTGTGCTGTGGGCTTCCGGCATGTCAGTGTTGGTATGACGTCAGCTCGACCTTCCCTCAGCCAATGGCAAGATTCTGTGGTCACGTGGGCTACTGGTTCGAGAGCCTTCTACCGCTCCCGTATATAAGACGCTTCTTGCTGGCGTTCATCATCACTCTGATCACTTCGTCACTCTGATCACCTCACTCATCCAGATCAGATTGGCATTCTGATCCCAGCATTCTGATCACTGATTTGGATCAGATCCTCATTCTGAACCACGCTGCATTTGCTTCGGATCACTTCGAACGCCGCCACACCTCATGGCACTCGTCACTTCGCTACGATCTTACGAGATGCCACGCTGAACACATCTCTCTAGACTACTGAAATGTTGGCAACCCGCAGTACTCCAGCAGTCACACCTCAGACGGTATTCACGGCCACAGCAGTTTCGTGGCTGTCAACAAGTCCATTATTGGAATGAGTCATCGACTAGACATTGCTGGTGTCAAGACAAGAAGAAGGAACGCTCATATCGAGGTCATGAATGCCACCCGCTGAAGAAATGGAAAAGGACTTCTTAATCAACATTTGGTCAGAAGTGATTTTATAGAGCTGGCTCCTTAAAAGATAAGTTAAAATTGTATTAAGAAGCTAAATTATTTAGAATTATTTTATCATGCTATTTTATACTTCAATCTTATTAGACTGAAATTAAGGCAAGCCTCATCGTTGGGTTCACTTTCTTGGGTCCTGTTGAAAGACCCTTCCAATTTTTCAGGTTTACAATTACCTATTTCTGCTTACCTTTGTGTGCATTAGATGTGCATTTTTTTATGTTAACATTTAAATCTTGTTATCTTAATAAACATATTTATACCCTGTTATTTAAATTTTGGTTTTCTGGTGATGCACCTTTATGCCCACTGTTCGCACCGCTTCAGTCTATTTCTGTTTCACAGTAGCTATTTTGGTCAGGCTTAAGCCTACTTCGCGTTCTCCCGTTATGGGAAAGATTAGGGCAGATCTTTTATCCATAAACTTTGTTGCCTTAAACCCGGGAGTTAACCCATTTTAAATATTGCACGCCAAAAATCAAAGGGTTATTATAATGATCAAATTAATTACAATGCATTAATACATGTGTATTTTTCAGCTCAAACTTGAGGCGAGCAGCGACAGAGAGGATTCTGGAGACGTGCCAAGTCTTCCTTCGCTGGTGTTCACTTCAGCTGACGCACGCAATACAAGTAAAATACAGGTGGTGAGTTTGCTTCAGCTTTCAACATGCCTCTTGATACTACAATTATAAACACTCGCACTTCGTATAAGGGTAAATTAACCCGCTTTAGAACGTTTCTCTCAGAGTTAACAGAACAAGAACGTAACTTAGATATTATAACTCAAAAACTCAAAAATTATGAGCAGGCTTTCGAAAAATACGATGAAATTCAATGCGGCATTGAAATTCAAAGCCCCGAACAACAAGCTCATCGGAATGAAACTGAACGATTATATATCAAGGCTTTGCCGAAGCTAAAGCTTTACTCAGAACTCTAGCACTTGAAGCTAAGAAAGAAGATTCAACTCCCTTTTTCTCTTCGTCCTCACCAAACCGAACTATTCTCCCTAAAATTGAATTACCCACATTTCGTGGTGATGAAAGTTCCTGGGAACCATTTTTTGAATGGTTTACTTCATTAATTCATGACACTGAAAGTCTTCCGCCGATTCAAAAGTTTCACTACTTGCGCTCAGCCGTTCAAGGCCAACCACTTAAGCTCATCCAGGCGTTAGCCCTGACAAGTGATAACTATGATGTTGCCGTAGAATTACTTAAGGATCGCTATGGGAATTAAAGACTTAGGACTCAAAGACATATACAGGCTTTATTTAATCTCCCTAATATTCAATCTGATAACGTCATAACTCTTCGTAATTTAATTGACACAGCAGAGCTTCACATTCGTGCTTTGGCGAATTTAGGTCAGCCTATGCAATTTTGGGATTTATTCATAATTCATCTTGTTACCAGTAAATTTGATTCTGCTACCCTAAAAGCCTGGGAGATGGAACTATCTCAGCATTCGCAATGCACTTACGAGGCCCTTGTTAAGTTTGTAAAAGCCAGGTGCCAAGTTTTGTCCGCTATAGCCTGTAAAAAAAGTGCTGTTGTTTCTACTAAAATTCCTTCAAACCAAAAGGTCATTAGTCATGATCAAAGAGTTTTGAGATCTCATGCCTTTGCCGCACATACTCAATCACCTGGTCAGATGCAAGGTTGTGTCTTATGCTAACAGTCCCATAACTTATATCAATGTTCCGATTTCAAAGCCTTGTCGGTGGACGAGAGATGCAAAATAATATCCCAACGAAACCATTGTTTTAATTGCCTCTCGAGATCACATTCTTTGAATAACTGTCTTTCATTGCAAAGGCAAGCATCATACCTTATTACATAGACATGAAAAACCACGATCATCAGCCCCTAGCTGTTCTTCTCAAAAACCTAATTCTGAAAATCCTTCTACTAGTGCTCAGTCTTTCACTCAAAGCTCCACTTCCCTTAGTAAGGTGCAAGTGTTGCTATCAACTGTGCAAGTCTTATTGAAAAATGCTCATGGGAAATAGATCACCGCCCGTGGGTTACTTGATAATGCCGCCACTAATAACTTCATCAGTGAGCGTTTAATTCATAAATTAGGTCTGCAAAGGCATCCCACTTCAATTGAAGTCACTGGAATTAATCGTTAAAAGTCCAAATCTTTAAGTTTCGTCAAGGTCGACTTAAAGGACTCTCATAATTTTGGCACTCGTTTTCAACTGGATTGCTTAGCGATTGATTCCATAGGCAATGAAACTCCTAGTTCCTTTTTTCCAGTTCATGAATGGCATATTCCGCATTTTATAAAATTTGCTGATCCACGTTTCAACGAAAGACTGCCCGTTGACATTCTTCTTAGTTCTAGCATTTTCTGGCAGTGTTTGCATTCTGAGAAGGTCAAAGTTGCCCCTAGCGTCTTTTTTCGAAAAACCGGCTTTGGAAGGATTGCTACTGGACAAATACATCGCAGTCCTGTTCAGTCTGTCTCAACTTGTTATCATGTTCACGCCGATTTGGGCCATGACCTGACAAAATTTTGGGATATAGAAAATGTCTAAACCGCAACTTCTTCTTCCTCGAACAACGAAATTTGCGAAAAGCTTTTTCGTGAAAGTACAGTTCGTACCCCTCAAGGTAGATTTATCGTAACTCTTCCTAGAATTTCTGAACCCCCTGTCATTCTTGATTCTTACCCCAGGGCGCTTAAGGCTTTATTTGCTGTAGAAGGTCGCTTCAAGCAAGACGAGGCTATGAAAACTCAGTACACTTCTTTTATGGAGGAATATGAGTCTGCTAATCACATGGAGGTAATTTCCAAAATTGAAGATGAAAATAATCCTTCCAAAAATATAGTTTACTTAAACCGTCACGCTGTCTGGAAAAACCCTTCCACGCGGGAACAGATAAGAGTGGTATTTAATGGTTCTTCTCCTGACATCAATGGCATTTCACTCAATGACACTTTGCATTCAGGACCCGCAATTCAGAATGATCTCACTTCTGTCTTATTGAATTTTCGTCTTCACCCAATTGCAGTCTTAGCTGACATTAAACAGATGTAACGACAAATCTTAGTAAACCCCCAGCAGCAGGATTTGCAAAGGATTTTGTGGCGCGACGAACATTCAAAACCCATAAAAATATTTCGTCTAAGAACAGTAACTTATGGTTTGAAACCCTCTTCTTTCCTCGCAATTCCCTCTCTGCATATGCTGGCTGAGCTAGATGGTCATCAGTACCATCCCTTAGCCTCTGAAATACTTAAAAATTCTTTTTACGTGGATGACTTCCTCTATTCCTTTTCGAATTTAACTGATGTTTGCATTATTTCTGAAGATCTTAAATCTTTATTGCTTGGAGGTGGTTTTCCGCTCCATAAGTGGAGCTCAAATTCAACTGAGTTTTTGTTAAAGATTTCATAGGATTCGCCCACCACTAAGCTAATTGAGCTGCCTAATGAGAAAGCTACCGTGAAAGCCCTAGGTATTTTCTGGTCTCCTTCTTCTGATAATTTTTCCTATAAGGTTCAGTTGTCAAATTTGAATCCTCAAACTAAATGGGAAGTCTTATCAGAGATAGCCAAGATCTTTGATCCTCTTTAGTACCTAGCCCCTGTTGTAATTACTGCAAAAATCTTTATGCAACGACTTTGGTTATTAAAATCAGGATGGGATGAATTAGTACCCGCTCCCTTTCTGAATGAATGGTTGGAATATCGAAGCAGCTTATCTGATCTTTCTAAAATTTGTATTCCCCGCCTTTTAATTTCAGATCCCATGTGTCAATCCTTTGAATTGCACATTTTCGCGGACAGTTCCGAGAAAGCCTATGGC
The DNA here is from genome assembly GCA_946902985.2 of Meconema thalassinum. Classification (NCBI taxonomy): domain Eukaryota; kingdom Metazoa; phylum Arthropoda; class Insecta; order Orthoptera; family Tettigoniidae; genus Meconema; species Meconema thalassinum. Next base: position 351,088,644 of record OX336390.1, read on the forward strand.
TGTTTTGCCTATATAGTAGGACGTTCCCCCACCTCTTCTAGTGGATTCTCAAATTTGATTTGTGCTAAGTCCAAAGTAGCTCCGCTTAAGTCAATTTCCATTCCTAGATTGGAATTATGTGCCGCCCTTATGGCCGCCGAATTATCTGTCAAACTAAACAAAAATCTGAATGTTCAATTTTCTCGCACATATTTTTGGTGTGACTCCATGGTTGTTTTGGCTTGGCTCTAAAAACCATCCTCTCATTGGAATACTTTTGTTTCAAATCGTGTTTCCAAAATTCAGGAAATCTCCCACTCAGAGCAGTGGTGTCATGTTTCTGGTAAAGATAATCCCGCGGATATTATATCACGTGGCTGTTCACCTGCAAAATAGGCTTCTTTTGATTTATACTGGCATGGGCCGCCATGGCTTTTGCAAAATTCCGCATTCTGGCCTCGTCCTTCCTGTAATGTGTTGACAGAAGTACCAGAAACGCGAATTGTTTCCGCTTCCTCTTAAGTTGTTTCAATTTCAATTAGTCTTTTTCAGCGCTATTCTTCCTTCTAGAAATTAATTCGAGTGATGGCATACCTCTTTCGATGGAAATATTTTGTAATTAATCAACCTCTCGAACCTCAAGGTTTTCTCACTGCAGTAGAACTGGAATTCGCAACGTGAAGAATTCTAATGTTAATCCAACAAGTGTTTTCTTCCGAAAGGCTAATGCTTTCGAATGGTCAGGAATTACCGAAATCTAGTCGACTTTCAGCTCTAACTCCCTTCCTTGATCAGGATGGTTTGATAAGAGTAGGAGGTAGATTGTTATTTTCAAACTATTCTGATGAAAAAAGGCATCCTATAATTCTTCCATCAAAACATCATGTAACCGCTCTCATAATACGAAGGTTTCATCACAAGCATTTACATGCAGGAACTCGTACTTTGTTGTGTTTGATTAGAGAACACTACTGGCTTATTAATGGAGCTCATGAAGTGTCATCTGTTGTCCGCAAGTGTATACCTTGTTTCAAGGCTAAACCGCGTCTTTCCACTCAGATTATGGGTCAGCTTCCTTCCTTTCGATCTGAGCCTAACAAGCCCTTTGCACTTACCGGTGTCGATTATTCTGGTCCTTACACCTATCAAGTGAATTATCCTACTTCTAAGCGCAAGGTGTTGGAAAAGCTATACATAACTTTATTCGTTTGCATGGTTACAGGAGCCATTCATTTAGAGTTAGTAACCAATGCATCCACATCATATTTTTTGGCCGCCTTCTCAAGGTTCACCGCTAGACGAGGTGTACCTTCTGAAGTATTTTCAGATAATGCGGAAACTTTTATTAGTGCTTCTGATCTTCTAAGAAAGGCACTAACTTCTTCTTCCTCTAAAGAAAAACTCTCGAATTTTTCCTACAATGAGCGTTTCAAGTGGCATTTCACCCCTTCTTATGCCCCTAACCATGGTGGTCGCTGGAAATCGTGCGTGAAGCTTACTAAGAGGCAATTACGGAAAACTCTTGGTCCTTCTGTACTTTCCTATGAAGAATTTAATTCCCTCAAAACTGAAATTGAAGGAATTGTTAATTCTAGACCGCTTACTCCCTTATCCAATGACCCTAAGGATCTTATTTCTTTAACGCCCAGTCATTTTTTAATTGGTTGCGCTTTAGCTTCCACTCCTCCCTTGTTAACTCGGCGCTTTGACATCAATCTGCCTATTTATTGGAGAAGATAGAATCTTTCCGTAATGCTTTTTGGCGCCGTTGGAAGCTGGAGTAACTTAGTTTACTTCAGCGGAGGGAGAATGGCGCCTTTCTCATCCTAATGTACGTGTGGGTGACATGGTGCTCCTTCGGGATCCCACTCCCCCCCCTCGTATGGAATCTCGGCAGAGTGACCCATTGCCACTCTGGTCGTGATAATCATGTTCGAGTGGTAGATAATTTTACCAGTAAAGGTCATTATACTAGACCTATTTCTATGGTTGCTCCCCTACCACTCGACTCTTAATGTTTTGCTTCTTTGTTGTTGTTCGTTTGTTGTTTGTTTGTTTGTTTTGGTGGTTTTCGGAGCGTGGTCACTTTCGTGACAGTATAATGTTTGTGTTCGTTCTTCGCGACAGCCCTGTTTGACTGTTCGCCTTTTCTCTTCCCGAAAACTTCCAAACAAATTAATATGATGAACTTTTTATTGTATTATTAATGTATTAATTTATATATAATTAGCTTCGTTTTCTAAGATCTTACCTAAGTGTTCCAGCATACATATTCTCAGCCATTCACACTCTAGGCACTCACAGCGTCTACTAGTGTGCTGTGGGCTTCCGGCATGTCAGTGTTGGTATGACGTCAGCTCGACCTTCCCTCAGCCAATGGCAAGACTCTGTGGTCACGTGGGCTACTGGTTCGAGAGCCTTCTACCGCTCCCGTATATAAGACGCTTCTTGCTAGCGTTCATCATCACTCTGATCAACTCACTCATCCATATCAGATTGGCATTCTGATCACTGATTTGGATCAGATCCTCATTCTGAACCACGCTGCATTTGCTTCGGATCCCTTCGCACGCCGCCACACCTCATGGCGCTCGTCACTTCGCTACGATCTTACGAGGTGCCACACTGATCACATCTCTCTAGACTACTGAAATGTTGGCAACCCGCAGGACTCCAGCAGTCACACCTCAGACGGTATTCACGGCCACAGCAGTTTCGTGGCTGTCAACAAGTCCATTATTGGCAGTAGCGTAGCCAGGATCGGCCCATGGGGGGTTATAGGTACTCAAGCCAAATTCTTCAAGCATTTCGTCCCGCGGCGTAGCCGCGCTCGTCAAACGTGCACCATGGCCGCGAGGGCAGCTGTGGTAAGTACGGATATCGTAGGTTCGAATCCCGGTGCTGACAGCGGTTATCTGAGTGTGTTTTTTCCCCGGGATTTTCCACACTCCCTACAGAAAATTACCGGGATAGTACCTTGCTCAAGTCCCGGAGAGTCTACTCCATCCCTGCCCCATATACATTTACACACATAACTACAATCATCACAGCAATTCAGGTTTCCAGACAGCTTCAACACACTCCCAACTACACGGGGCTGATGAGAAAGGTGTCTCAAGCCCCTCAAATGAATTAACAACAACTCTACAATTATTTTTTCCATTTCTCTATGATATATTATTACAGAAGAAAAGTTTCATGTATTTTGATCCCGAATATTTCGATTAATACAATATGTTCAAAAGACAAAAACAAATCAGTTCTTTAAAAAATTAAGTTAATTTTTGACTAAAATGTCTCACCTCAATGGTAAATGTAGAACATTCCAGTTCCCCTGACAGGAACAAAATAAACTCAAATATATCTGTGCTACTAACATGAAGACTGCGTATCTCTCAACAAGAGAAATTATTTACAGAGGACTCAGCAAAAGTGGGCATGTCCTCTCACGATGTATCTAGTTTGATTTATGAGTAATTCATTACCGGTTCTCATTTTCATGTTTATTCAGTTTTTCCAACAAGATCCTGTGCTTTATATTGCAATTAGCCCTGAATGCCTAAACTACCATTTTCGAAGATTTTTGTCACCTACCAAGGTCCTTCTTACCTTACAAATGCTAAATGCAGCCAGAAAAAGGTTTAATTGCTTACACTACTCAGGCGACAAATTTCACTCATTCATAACTGGGAGATAACCGTAATTCGTGGAATTGCTGGACATATATTTACGTAATATGAATCAACTCGGCTGACGCTTATCTCATGCTCAAGATGTTAATAATGATCCCAAAATTAGTGTTAATGTACTCATAGAATTGTCGAAGTCTTTATTAAATCGCGTTATTTTTAATAAAAACTATACTAATTTACATATAACTTCTCTCCCGCCAAGAACAGATAAGGAAAGCTAATATTGTCCCGCTGTGTGGGATTCAAAATTATTTGGCGCTAGCCTCAGTTTGAAATAAGCTATAAGTTATTTCGCAAGGGAAAAGTTAGATTGGCAACTCTGGGAGGACGGAGTTGTATTACCACAGTCTAAAATACGAAGTCGCGAAGCTCGCTGTGCTACGAAATTGCATCCTCTTTGTAGGTGAAGCGACACTAGCGCTCACGGCGGCCAGCAAGCTGGCAACTGCCTTGAGCACGTTATTCTCGGGTCAGATGATTTCACTTTTGCAAGGGCTTTTTGAATTTTAACTCACCTGAGTGATTATTTCCATTGTAAACAAAAGTCACGTTAAATCACCAACTACTACAGAAAAAAAAGCCACAATGTTGATATACTGTGCACTTTTAATTCATAGAAACATAAAAAATGCTTTGTTTTTATTAGTTCAGTCCTCTATAAGTATCCCTAGGTACAGTGGTATGATGTATTTAATGAGTCTTACGTAGAACGCATAGTCCATACTAGTTATAAATTCATGTATTTGTTTTAATGATAGTCGCTGGCATCACTACATAAAACCAAGCCCACCATTCCTGGATGTAACGGGTAATCTCTAAATCCACAGAATGGATTTTGATGCGGTTTTCACCATTCAGTAAAGAATTTCTCGAGGAAGGTTTCTGTAGGAAAACATTCATTAACGACCAAAGGAAGTTATTTAGTTAGTTATTGTTGCTTTAAGGGACGGAACTACGAGGTCATCTGCCCCTGACCAAAGGAAGCCGAGCAGTAACGATTTCAGTGAATCGTGTCGAAGGAAAACCTGCCGTCCGTGTGCTCTTTAAGCTTACGCTGGGTAAACCATTAAAAATATAAGAATTGGTCAGCATGAAAAGTTCTACAAGGAAGTCTGCGACAGCATATCTTTATCTTTAATACATCGCCAAGTGATTTTACCTTTTAATTTCTTCCAACAATCTCCATTCAGTGGAAATTTAAATTACTAGCTTCGGAGCGAGTTTACGAGCTAGCGAGGGAGCCCATCGCCCCAGCTTCGGCCAGCATTAACTGTCGAGTCATGTCGAGTTAAGACTTCAGAGAAGAGTAGACTATAAGTGTTTGGAGTTTTGCTGTTCACCTCGGCTTTTCTGAATAGCGTCTGAGACCTACCGTCCGTGCTCCTTTTAAGCTTACACTGAGTGATCCCTTTAAGATACCAGACGAAGCCGGGGTGGGTTGATAGTATGGGTATAATATAATATCAAATTCTTAACCATATCAAAAGCTAGTTATTCCGTAAAATTCAGTAACATTATAGTTAATTAGTAAAATACCAGTGTGATTTGTGAAACGAAAAGTATCAAAAGATCGTAAGGTCTTAAATGGCTCAATTGTAGGTACTTCGTTTTTTTCTGTGGGTTTGAAAGCTTTCATTCCAGAATTTTACAAAATAATACAATGCCAATTTTACAAAATATCGGCAATAACAATGTGTACCGTACCTTCACGGCAGCCATGTGGGAGACCAAGTAGTTCATAAGAGAATTAACAAATAGTTTGTGAGCATTATCCTGACGACATAAATTGGCTTGCTTCTAAAGGATACGAGAATAAGTTTATATTATTGAACAAAATCCTTATTCATTAAATCAGCTCTCTGACTATTAAAACACCATTTTCTACATCTGAAAATTAAAACGTTGGCACGCGTTTGAGATGATATCTTTTACGTTTACTTAGCCTACCGTATGTCTTAATTTTCAAAATGCATAGATATTTATATTTGATTTTCATCCAATGGGTATAGCAGGGCATTTCAGATGAACGCCCGTAGGTTTTCCAATTTCAATGTCAAGTAGTTCCAATTTAAGCTACCAGACGCTACTGCCACTGAAACCCTACGGCGTACGTTTGAACTTGATAGACCATGTCTAACCCAATAGCCTTCACATTTTAGCTACACACTACGAATTGTAGTTGTAAGTTCCTTTACGTGCCATAAATCTATGACATGGAGATGTACTCCTGTTGTAGCCAAACTTCATACATTACGTTTTCCTTCATGTCTACTTCGACTGGGTTTGAACCCGCGAACTCAGGCATATCAGTTCAGCATGCTACCGACTACGCCACCAAAGCCATGCATAGATATCCTACCGAGACATGCTTCTGATTTATAACCGACTGGCTCCGTTGCTCAGCGGTAACATTCTCGCCTGCTGTTCCCAAGGTTGCAGGATCTAATCCTGGCGCAGTCAGCTGGCATTTAAGGGTGCATAAATGCGAGGGAACCGTGTCTGTAGTTTACTGGCACATTAAAGATCCCTTTCAGAACAAACTTCCGGCAACCCGGTGTCTCTAAAAGCCACAGTAGTTAAAAGGAACCTAACACCAATAACATTATAATTGATTTATAACCAGTTAAAGACCTAGTTCGGTTGTTTGATTGAAAAGCTTTATAATACTTTCTACTGCGTATCCCAATTAATTGGAGTCGCCGGTGCCAATAAGGCTCATTTTGGTTTTGGCCGGGGATTTAAGGCCGGATGCCTTTCCTGACGCCACGTAATTTTTCAGGTGAAAATTCCACCCCACTGTCACCGGGATTGGAACTCTGGCCGTCCGGGTGATTTACGAGCAGCTAAGCCACTGCACCATCACGCTCCCCTTGAAAAGCTTTATAATACTAGCCTAAAATCCATAGATCAAATCTTACCTTTTAGGGTCCTTTGGAAACTCGGGTGTCGACTTGCAATTCGAACAATCTGACTTCCCAGTCTGTCAACACGAATACACCCAATTAGATTGGGCGAGGAGTAACAATTAATTTCCCTGTGTAATTCATAGTATAATAATTATTTATACATTTAATAAAACGCTTCTCATACAAACCCCCCCCGTTATGTGAGAGGTGTTTTATTAAGTGTATAAACGATTCATGTATTTTTATTTCAGGCATTAGGAGATAAATTGTCACTGACCACCAAATCAAATTGGGTACCGTACCTCGTGTTGACCGACTGAAAAGCGGTCATAGAGGTTACTTAGCAACACTGAAATATTTCTTCTAATATTAGATCTGTTTATTGAACTGCACATCTCTTCTTGTAAAGCACATGTTAAATTAAAGATATAAACTTTTCACAATGCTCACATACAGTAAATCCAGCAACAATAACATACACCAACATAGCGCAGTGGGCACATTCTTGCTGGCTACATGAGAGCATTATTGTCTGGCGGTAGAAAAATATGAGCCAAGCTTCGCGATCTGTAGGTAGACTGTGGTTATACGTTGTCATGAAGACGTGTGTAGCCACCTAGCCACAAATGAGGACCCGGGCCTTAAGGCGACAACAGTACATCACCACAGACACAAATCACAACCTGCCGATTTTCCAATGGGGGGGGGGTCTAACCCCCCTACCCCCCCCCCCCCCCCCCCCATTGGCTACGCCACTGATTATTGGAATGAATCATCGCCTGGACATTGCTGGTGTCTTCTCCTTCAAGACAAGAAGAAGGAACGCTCATATCGAGGTCATGAATGCTTCCCGCTGAAGAAATGGAAAAGGACTTCTTAATCAACATTTGGTCAGAAGTGATTTTATAGAGCTGGCTCTTTAAAAGATAAGTTAAAATTGTATTAAGAAGCTAAATTATTTATAATTCTTTTATCATGCTATTTTATACTTCAATCTTATTAGACTGAAATTAAGGCAAGCCTCATCTTTGGGTTCACTTTCTCGGGTCCTGTTGAAAGACCCTTCCAATTATTCAGGTTTACAATTACCTATTTCTGCTTACCTTTGTGTGCATTAGATGTGCATTTTTTGATGTTAACATTTAAATCTTATTATCTTAATAAAATATTTATACCCTGTTATTTAAATTTTGGTTTTCTGGTGATGCACCTTTATGCCCACTGTCCGCACCGCTTCGGTCTATTTCTGTTTCACAGTAGCTATTTTGGTCAGGCTTAAGCCTACTTCGCGTTCTCCCGTTATGGGAAAGATTAGGGCAGATCTTTTATCCACCAGGCATAGATGATATACCGATTGAGTTGCTACGCTGCATAGGAGATGAAGGTCTGTTCAGGTTATTTTACTTGGTGTGTAGGATTTATGAGACAGGTGAGGTACCCCCTGATTTCAAGAAGAATGTAATCATCCCTATACCAAAGAAAGTGGGAGCTGACAGATGTGAAGATTACCGTACAATCAGCTTGGTTACTCATGCTTCAAAGATCCTGTCTAGAATAATTTACAAGAAGATTGAAAGCCAGATAGAATCGGAGTTGGGTGAAGACCAGTTTGGTTTCAGGAGAAATGTAGGAACAAGGGAAGCTGTACTAAGTCTTAGGCTGATTTTGGAAGGTAGAATAAGGAAAGATAAAGAGTACGTTCATGGCATTTGTAGACTTATAAAAGGCTTTTGATAACGTTGAATGGACTAAATTGTTTGACATTTTGAAATCTATTGGAATAAAGTACAGGGATAGGAGGGTGATATACAATCTGTACAGAAACCAGACAGCAGTCATTCGAGTTGAAGGACATGAGAGAGAAGCTGGTATTCAGAAAGGCGTAAGGCAAGGCTGCAACTTATCACCCATACTTTTCAATCTTTACATTGGACAAGCAATGAAGGAAATTGGAGAAAAATTTAAAGTGGGAGTGAAGATTCAAGGAGAAATAATTTCAACTTTGAGATTTGCTGATGACATCGTCATCTTGGCCGACAAGCCTGAGGATTTGAATGAGTTTTTGACTGGTATGGACTCCGTCTTACGGAAAGAATTCATGATGAAAATTAATAAATGTAAAACAAAAATACTGGAATGCAGCCGAAATAAATCAGAAACCTTTATGGAGATCAAATTGGCAGGTAGGAGGAAGTAGGAGTGGTTCGGCCACTGTCTTGGCAAACCAGTTTTTGTGTTTCCCTATTTGTTTCCACTCTGTGTGGTTGTACATATCTGTATTATTTGTCTTCATTGTATTTATTCATTGTCAAGTTAGTTTTGTTTATGTTGGTTAGTTGTCATAAGTTATTTGTTTTGATTACATGTAGTATTCCCACTGCCGTGTTTCCAGTAGGATATTTTTGCTTAGAAGGTAATTTTGTATTCTTAAGTTGGCCACATTGATTCATCTTTAACTTGTTTTTGAACTCTCTACTGTGATTGGCTGCTTTCGGCCTATCAGAGGCCTTTAACTTGTTTTTGAACTCTCTACTGTGATTGGCTGCTTTCGGCCTATCAGAGGCCTCCTTGCTGCTTGTAGCGACCAATCACGTTGTTTCTTCTTCATTGTTCTCTAAGTGTAGCCATGTCAATGCTGTGCTTCAACGCTGGTTGTGATATATCTACGAACATCCAGCTAATCATTTCTATAATTGGTGCTATCTTCATAGTAACCGTGCTTAGCAATCATGTCCTATGCACATGATTCATATTTTGTTTGGGCAGTGACATTACGGTGATTTTCGATCTCATCAAACCATGCTTGATGTTGCTACGCGCCATGTCGACGAATTCTTCAATCCGCGGCGTCGGATAGTTTGTTGTAATGTGTTTACTTCTATCTTCATTTACTGCCTAACAATTTGTCTTCACGCGTATGAATAATGATGATGCTTCGTGTGATAAGTAATTCATCGTGTCTGGAAGCATGTTACAAGGCCAGGCATCATCACTAAATGGAAGTTGACGCTAGGCTAAACTGCTTTACTATTGTGACAATGCCGTGCGATTGGCATATCCCGGTATTTGTATGATAGCAACTACTTTGACTTCCTGCAACATCACTGGAATGGAAGTTGACGCTGGGTTTAACTACTTTACTATTGTGACAATACCGTGCGATTGGCATATCCCGGTATTTGTATGACAGCAACTACTTTGACTTCCTGCGTTTCACACATAATTTGTTTTATTAACAATTCATTTTTTGGGCTTACAGTATCGGCGCATCACTGTAAGTCAGTCCTGGTTCGACGACACATTCTCGTTCCGTGCGACCTGTTTTTTCATTATTTGTTGCAACTCCACTTGTGTTGCATATTTAAATTATATCATTCTTTGGAACCGCCGTGTATTGCATGCCGTTCTATGATGTACTGATCTGCAGCTACGTTCAAGACAATATGTGTGTTTTAGGCTCAAGACTTAACGTGTGTTAAATCCTTGCGAGTGTTTCTTCAATTGTGTAAATTTGTGCTAGTGTTTCTCATATGTTTATGTGCCACCTTTGAATATTTGTTTTATGTGCCACCTTTGAATATTTGTTTTATGTGCCACCTATTTGATAATATATCTTATTATTAGTTAGTGGTGGTGTTGTGTCCTTTATGCCTTCCTGGACCTCCTTATTTGGTGACAATAATATTGTCTGGTCCTCCACATGTTTGCTAAATTGTCATGCGACCTTTGTAAAGTCAACTCTTTGTATTATCACATCATTATCTAATGCTTTGGCCAACAAATCTTTATACATTGTCCACTATTACCAGAATACTCTTGGTGGGTTGTTGACTTCCCGCGTTGGCCATTACATTATTTGGTCCTCCGGGCCGCATATTGAGCTGTTTACTACTTTGAATCATTAAGCTTTGCTTTGGCCATGTTGGGCCCTTGTTTCTTGCTATTTCACCAGGAAGGCCATAAATTTAAATTGTATACGTTCCCATTAACTTCCCAAGGACACAATACAGTATTCTATGTTCAGATGTTTGTTTACAACTTAATCGAGACCATTGTCTCAGTGTTTATTTTTTGTGTTAGTTAGTTGGTTGTGTTAGTTAGGTGTGCAACTCTGGTAATTACATCTAGGCGGGCAATCCTAAAGTCATTATGGATGATGCCCAAAAACGACTTTTAGTTAGGAAGCGTGCAGTCGCTAAGGACATGCTTACCTCACAAGAAAAAGTAATTAGCAACTTTCAGGACATTACAGAAGAGCAATATCAAATGTTAGTGTTACGCAAACACAAATGCGAGGAAATTTATAAACAATATAACGAAGCGCAAGTCGCTTTAGAGGATATTACAGACAATATCGACGAAGAAATAGCCGAACGTTGTGACTTCGAAGATAAGTATTTTGAGTTGATGGTTAAAATTAAACTACATTGTGACAATTTCAAAAAATCCAACACTACAGACAGTGATAACCCTTTGAATAATTTGCTGAGTGCACAATTTCCTAATGCTAACGTAGCTGCAGCTCATATAAAGTTGCCTGAAATTCAAATTCCGCAGTTCAGTGGCGACTTCACAGACTGGCTGAATTTCAGAGAAGCTTCAAGGCCATAGTAATTGATAACCATGCTCTTTCTGATATTGTTAAGTTCTACTACCTTAATTCTAGTCTTAGTGGGGAGGCCAAACTCCTCCTAAAGAACATTACTGTGTCAAATGATAACTTTATGGTTGCATGGAACTTGCTGACAACTCGATACAATAACATTAGGCTCATAGCGCACAATCATGCCACCAAGCTTTTCAAGCCCCCTGCATACGGTAATGATTCAGTGTCCTTGCGTGCCATCATCGACCACTTTGTTTCTCATGTCAATGCGTTAGAAGCTTTGGACTTTAACGGGGTTCCCCTTCAAGACTTGTTATTGTCACATTTTATATTGGAGCTACTAGATAATGATAGCATCCGTGAATGGGAGAATCATGTTGATTCTGGGAGAATTCCCACTCTCCAGGACTTGGTTAGCTTCTTAGAGAAAAAATGCAAGGTACTGGAAATAACTGAAAAGAATGGGTCCAGGCCTGCATTACATACTGCTGTAACCAAACTTAAAGCTGAAGGTCATTCGCCTCAGAAACCCATGTTAACTACTACCAAATCTCGTAGTACATATTGTAGGAGCATTGATCACCAATTGTCGAAATGTGGTACCTTTATTAAACTTTCGTCCACAGCCAAATGGGATTTTGTCAGGTCTCGAAAATTGTGTTATAATTGTTTGCGTAATTTCGAGCCTAATCATCAATGTTCGAAGTACTCTTGTAACACTTGTTCCCGAAAACACCACACTCTTCTTCACTATGAGCCCTCCAGTGGCACTAGTAATGATGCTTCTCAAGTTCATGCTAACGTGGTAAACTCTAGTTGCAGTAACGTCGCTCGTGACAATCAATTTTCAAGGACGCTATTACCCACTGCCAAGTTGAATATATTAGCTGGCAATGGCTTACGTGTACCTGTCACTGCACTACTTGACTCTGCATCAGATTGTAACTTAATTTCGTCACATTTAATTAAGAAATTAAGACTCCACACCAAACCTATGAAGGTACACATTCACGGTGTTGGTCAAAATCAAAGCACTGCTACTGTTGTTGCTGATGTGAACGTTTTTGCCTGTGCTACTAATTGGTCTGCTAAGCTTGAATGTCTCGTGGTTCCCAATATTGCACTTGAGCTACCCGCTGCTGGTTTCGACACCTCTGAATGGAACATTCCATCACATATTGATTTAGCTGATCCTGATTTCAATTGCACTAAATCTATTGACCTTGTTCTTGGTGCAGAATATTTCTTTGACCTGTTATGTCCTGGTAAAATCATACCAGTTGGTGATTTGCCCATCATTCAAAATACCTCTGTGGGTTGGGTGTTTTCTGGGAAGCTGCCCAGTGCAAGCACCTCGCAACCATCGCACGTGGTATCAGCACTTACACTCTCACGCCCTCATGTAGAACAACAGCTGGAAGCGTTTTGGAACGTTGAAGAAGTTGAAACCCCAGTGTTGTCTGTTGATGAATCCATATGTGAAGAACACTTCGTTGCTACTACCACTCGCAAAGACGATGGTAGATTTGTGGTTAGACTCCCTCGCAAGGTAGACTCGGAGCCTCTAGGTGCCTCTCGCTACGCTACACTAAATCGTTTTCACTCTCTCGAAAGACGTTTGGCTCGTAACCCTGAGTTAAGGTTAGAATACACTGAATTCATGCATGAATATCTAGCCTTAAATCATATGCAAGTCGCCCCCCACCCGACTGATGGTGAAGTTTACTACATTCCCCATCATCCTGTTTTCAAGCCGCACAGTACTTCTACAAAGCTCAGAGTGGTATTTGATGCTTCGATGGTTACTACGTCTGGGTGCTCCCTTAATGATACCTTGTTGGTGGGCCCTGTAATTCAGCAGGATTTGTTCTCTATTTTGCTTCGGTTCCGTACTCACTTGATAGCGTTTGCAGCTGATCTGAGTAAAATGTACAGACAGATTCTTGTAGATCACAAAGATCGTGACTTACAGAGAATATTTTGGAGAGACTCTCCTTCAGACCCAATAGTAGAATATCAATTAAACACCGTTACATATGGTACTGCCCCAGCTTCCTTCTTAGCCACTCGTGTGCTAAAGGAGCTCGCCCTCACTGATGGCACAGCCTTTCCAGCTGCCACTCAGATTGTTTTAAACGACTTCTATGTTGATGATTGTATCTCGGGATGTGATTCCGAGCATGACGCACTCATTCTGTATGATGAATTGACCCTTCTTTTGAGATTAGGTGGTTTTGAACTGTGTAAGTGGAGTTCAAACTCCATGACTCTAATAGACAACATTCCTCTTGATCATCAAGAGAAACAACAACTCCGTAGTTTCGGCGATGGTGAAGAAACAGTCGCCAGAACGCTAGGACTTTATTGGCAACCTATCGATGACTTGTTGCGGATTCAGTCACCTATCGTGAACTGTGACACTTCAATTACTTTTACTAAGCGTTCATTTTTGTCCATTGTTGCCTCTATCTTTGACCCCTTGGGTTTAGTGTCACCTATTGTAGTTGCTTGTAAGATTCTCTTCCAAGATTTGTGGATTCACAAACTCGGTTGGGATGACCCCCTTCCAAAGGAAATCACGCAAGCTTGGCTGAATGTTTATAGCAATTTGCCTGCGATTTCTGAGATTTCTACTCCACGTTTGATTAAGCCTGCTTCAGAAATCAAATCTATGCAACTTCATGGCTTTTGCGACAGCAGTCAGCAGGCCTATGGAGCTTGTCTCTATTTATTGTCAATTGATACCTACGGCGTCGTCACTGTTGCACTTGTGTGCGCTAAGTCGAAGGTTGCTCCTCTTAAACAGTTGTCTTTGCCCAGACTTGAGTTATGTGGTGCACTTTTGCTTTCCAAATTAATTGCAAAGGTGCAACCCGCTTTGAACTTGCCTATTGAATCCGTCTATTGTTGGACAGATTCCACTATTGTTTTGTCTTGGTTGGCTTCGCCCCCCTCAAAATGGAAAACCTTTGTAGCCAATAGAGTTGCTGAAAATACAAAGGCTTACTGTTCACTGCGCCTGGAAACATGTCTCTTCCCGTGACAATCCAGCCGACATAATTTCCCGAGGCTGTATGCCCTCGGAATTGAAAAATAATCAGCTATGGTGGCATGGTCCAGCATGGTTGAAGGCCTTTACAAGCTCCAGTACTTCAGATATCTTTGACACTCCTGTGTCCGAATTGCCCGAGTGTAGAATTTCGTGTGCAAATGTATCTAAACCTGTTGACATTGAATTTTTAAACAATTTTTCTTCCTACACGAGATTGTTGAGGGTCATAGCCTACTGTATTAGGTTTTTCTCTAATTGTAGAAATACCACTAGGATCAGTGGTCCACTCACTGCCATTGAAATTGATGTTGCACTACTTACATGTGTGAAAATGATTCAAGCTCAGTGCTACTCTACTGAACTTACTGCTCTAATGAAGAATGAGCAAGTGCCATCCACTTCCACCATCAGCAATTTGCACCCTTTGCTTCACTCTGATGGCACTATTCGTGTGGGAGGCCGTTTGGAATTGGCCGACCTTCCATTTGATACAAAACACCAGATACTTTTGCCCAATGACCATCATTTCACTAAAGTCCTGGTCAGACATACCCATTTAAAGTTGCTTCATGGCGGGGTCCAGGTTGTGATTGCGACTATCCGACAACGCTTCTGGATACCGTCACTACGAAAACTTGTTCGTAGCCTATCTCGCTCTTGTGTTACTTGCGTGCGCTACGCTGCACGTCCTTCTGAACAGTTAATGGGTCAACTCCCAGCTGTTCGCCTCCATCAAACCTTTCCCTTTAATCACGTTGGTGTTGATTACTGTGGTCCATTCACTATCAGGTACGGTGGCCCCAGGTCAAGGGTCTCGACGAAGGCTTACATCGCAATGTTCGTTTGTATGGTTACGAAGGCTGTGCACACTGAAGTCGTCACTTCCCTCTCCAGTCATGCTTTCGTTGCAGCCTTTACTCGCTTCTGCAGTAGAAGGGGCGTTCCCGCTCAAGTGTATTCCGACAATGGTACCAACTTTCAAGGCTCACAGTCTGACCTTGCTGATCTTGGTTCGTTGCTCTCCTCTGCAGATTTTCAATCTGTTGTTCAAGATTCTACCTCATCACTACTAATTCAGTGGCACTTCATTCCTCCTAGTTCTCCGCACTTTGGTGGAATATGGGAGGCAAACATCAAATCTTTGAAATCTCATTTAATAAGAAACATGAAGGCTCAAGTACTTACGTATGAAGAATTGACCACTCTCGTGGTGCAAATTGAAGCCATTCTAAATTCTAGACCCATTTCGCCTATGACTGAGGATCCTACTGACTTGTGCTATCTCTCGCCAGGTCACTTTCTGGTTGGACGACCTTTGAATGCCTTGCCCATTCCTGACGCTTCTGAAGTGCCGATCAATAGGTTGTCTAGATGGCAATTACTTCAACAGATTATGACTTCATTGTGGCGTAAATGGTCCACAGATCATTTACTCTCCCTTCAACAACGTCACAAGTGGAACCGTGTGTCTCCTAACCTCAAGGTTGGCACGCTTGTGCTTATTATGGACGACAATGTTTCTCCTACTTACTGGCGACTTGGACGTATTCTTGAGGTTCATTGTGGTAAGGACGGCCTAGCTCGTGTGGTCTCTCTACATACCACCTCTGGACTCTTGAAACGTCCCATCGTCAAGGTGTCTCCCTTGTTGCCGCAGAACTAAACACTCTTGTATTTTCATAAACAACCTGCCTGTTGTTTCTGAGCGGGCAATATGGTTCGGCCACTGTCTTGGCAAACCAGTTTTTGTGTTTCCCTATTTGTTTCCACTCTGTGTGGTTGTACATATCTGTATTATTTGTCTTCATTGTATTTATTCATTGTCAAGTTAGTTTTTGTTTATGTTGGTTAGTTGTCATAAGTTATTTGTTTTGATTACATGTAGTATTCCCACTGCCGTGTTTCCAGTAGGATATTTTTGCTTAGAAGGTAATTTTGTATTCTTAAGTTGGCCACATTGATTCATCTTTAACTTGTTTTTGAACTCTCTACTGTGATTGGCTGCTTTCGGCCTATCAGAGGCCTTTAACTTGTTTTTGAACTCTCTACTGTGATTGGCTGCTTTCGGCCTATCAGAGGCCTCCTTGCTGCTTGTAGCGACCAATCACGTTGTTTCTTCTTCATTGTTCTCTAAGTGTAGCCATGTCAATGCTGTGCTTCAACGCTGGTTGTGATATATATCAACGAACATCCAGCTAATCATTTCTATAATTGGTGCTATTTTCATAGTAACCGTGCTTAGCAATCATGTCCTATGCACATGATTCATATTTTGTTTGGGCAGTGACATTACGGTGATTTTCGATCTCATCAAACCATGCTTGATGTTGCTACGCGCCATGTCGACGAATTCTTCAATCCGCGGCGTCGGATAGTTTGTTGTAATGTGTTTACTTCTATCTTCATTTACTGCCTAACAATTTGTCTTCACGCGTATGAATAATGATGATGCTTCGTGTGATAAGTAATTCATCGTGTCTGGAAGCATGTTACAAGGCCAGGCATCATCACTAAATGGAAGTTGACGCTAGGCTAAACTGCTTTACTATTGTGACAATGCCGTGCGATTGGCATATCCCGGTATTTGTATGATAGCAACTACTTTGACTTCCTGCAACATCACTGGAATGGAAGTTGACGCTGGGTTTAACTACTTTACTATTGTGACAATACCGTGCGATTGGCATATCCCGGTATTTGTATGACAGCAACTACTTTGACTTCCTGCGTTTCACACATAATTTGTTTTATTAACAATTCATTTTTTGGGCTTACAGTATCGGCGCATCACTGTAAGTCAGTCCTGGTTCGACGACACATTCTCGTTCCATGCGACCTGTTTTTTCATTATTTGTTGCAACTCCACTTGTGTTGCATATTTAAATTATATCATTCTTTGGAACCGCCGTGTATTGCATGCCGTTCTATGATGTACTGATCTGCAGCTACGTTCATGACAATATGTGTGTTTTAGGCTCAAGACTTAACGTGTGTTAAATCCTTGCGAGTGTTTCTTCAATTGTGTAAATTTGTGCTAGTGTTTCTCATATGTTTATGTGCCACCTTTGAATATTTGTTTTATGTGCCACCTTTGAATATTTGTTTTATGTGCCACCTATTTGATAATATATCTTATTATTAGTTAGTGGTGGTGTTGTGTCCTTTATGCCTTCCTGGACCTCCTTATTTGGTGACAATAATATTGTCTGGTCCTCCACATGTTTGCTAAATTGTCATGCGACCTTTGTAAAGTCAACTCTTTGTATTATCACATCATTATCTAATGCTTTGGCCAACAAATCTTTATACATTGTCCACTATTACCAGAATACTCTTGGTGGGTTGTTGACTTCCCGCGTTGGCCATTACAAGGAGACTTCTGTTACTTAGGAAGCAGAATAACCAGTGATGGACGAAGCAAAGAGGACATAAAATGTAGGTTGGCTCAGGCAAGGAAAGCATTTCTACAAAAAAAAGGAATCTGTTGACATCGAATATAGATTTACGTGTTAGGAAGTCATTTTTGAAAGCTAAGGGCCTTATTTTTTGGTGTAATAAAATCTTTTTTTTTTCGGTGTTAAAACTCACGCTATTTCGGTGGGTATTTCGCGAAATAAATTGTCATAATGATCGATGTTTCTTCCTTATAGAATGGGGTAAATTTAACAAATTATGTGATAAGAGGGTTTTTCAACTTCAATGCAATGTGTAGAGTATCGCCGAATGTTATTTGCCGCTTAGAATTAAGTTAATTTCCTTCTTTCTTCCTCTTTTTATGCGTTGCTGAATCCCTGCAGTGTTTATTGCACGTGTCTTTTAGCTCCCACTGAATACGAACATTGGAGTATTTACACATTATAATCTTTCTTGCAGCGTCCAATACATAGAACCCCTCACTGTTGTATTCCTCGGCCCCCGAGAAAACGGTTGTGACTTTAATTTTCGGCATTTTTATACGTAAATGCTGGATGTTTGCCGATAGTTTTATCAGTCGCGAACTCGTACTGCTGTATCTACGACCACAATGCCATTTGATGTAATCGATAGCAGATGTCGATTTTCATCGATAACTTTAGAGATCGCGGAACAGAATACACATACTTCCGGCTTAGTAGTCAGTTGTGTAGAGAATATGCAGCACTTGGTGTTGACACTATCAATCAAATGAGAAGGAAACCACGACGGCCAATTCCTCAGAAGCATTTAAACGTTTATTGGAGAGCTTTTTCAGTAATATTTAGCATTTTCGTATCAAGAGGAGTATATTTCGTGATTATTTGTGCAATTCGCGCAATAAATCAGATTTCGTGATATTTCGCGAGTTCATTTTGCTAAAATACGCTACTTTAAGTACCTACAAGGTCATATATAGGCAAGAAAGGAGATATGAAAAAATTTCGCGCGTATCGTTATTACCAAAAATACGGCCCCTATTGAAAGCCTTTGTCTGGAGCGTGGCGCTCTATGGAAGTGGAACTTGGACTATTGGTGCAGCAGAAAAGAGGAGAATTGAACATTTGAAATGTGGTGTTACAGGAGAATGATGAAGATCAGATGGGTAGATAGGGTTACAAACGAAGAGTATTAAGACGAGTGGGAGAGGAGAGATGTTTCTGGCGACTGCTAATGAAGAGAAGGGATAGGTTAGTAGGACACATACTAAGACACCCAGGAATAGCAAGCTTAAATATGGAAGGAAGGGTCGAGGACAAGAACTGTAGGGGTAGACCAAGGTTAGAATATGTTAAACAGATTGCCTCGGATGTAGGGTGTGGGAGCTATGTAGAGATGAATCGATTAACTCAGGACAGGGAGACGTGGATGGCTGCATCAAACCAGTCAAAAGATTGAAGACTCAAACAACAACAACGAACTAACTAACTGACCAACTAACTAACTGACCAACTAACTAACTGACCAACTAACTAACGAACTAACTGACCAACTAACTAACTAACTAAACAACTAACTAACGAACTAACTGACCAACTAACTAACTGGCCGACTAACTAACCAGCTAACTAACGAACGAATGAACTAACTGACCAACTAACTAACAAACTATCAAACTGACCAACTAACTAACTAACTAACTAACTAACTGACCAGCCGACAAACTAACTGACTGACCGAGCAACTAACTAACAAACTACCTGACCAACTAACTAACGAACTAAACAACTTACTAACGAACGAA
Source organism: Meconema thalassinum (assembly GCA_946902985.2). NCBI lineage: Eukaryota > Metazoa > Arthropoda > Insecta > Orthoptera > Tettigoniidae > Meconema > Meconema thalassinum. The sequence goes on from OX336390.1 coordinate 351,108,076, forward strand.
CCAACTAACGAACGAACTAACCAACTAACTAATGAACTAACTAACAAACTAACCAACGAACTAACGAACTAACCAATTAACTGACAAACTAAGCAACTAACTAACGAACTATCTAACTGACAAACTAACTAACTAACTGACCAAACAACTAACGAACTAACTGACCAACTAATTAAGGAACTAACTAACTGACCAACTAACTAACTAACTTAACTGACCAATTAACTAACAAACTAAATGACCAACTAACTAACGAACTAACTGACCAACTAACTAACAAACTAATTGACCAACTAACTAACGAACGAATTGACCAACTAACGAACTAAACAACTATCTAATGTACTAACCAACTAACTAACGAACTAACGGACCAAATAGCGAACTATCTGACCGACCAACTAACTAACGAACTTACTAACTAAATAACTGACGAACTAACTAACGAAATATCTAGCTAACTGACCAAAGACAGTAACTAACGAACGAACTAACTAACTAACTGATGAACTAACAAACTAATTAACAAACAAACTAGCTAACTAACTAACTAACTAACGAACTATCTGGCCAACTAATTAAAGAACTAACTTACTGACTAACTAACGAACTAACAAATTAACCAACCAACTAACTAACTGGCCAACTAACGATCTAACTAAATAACTCACCAACGAACTAAGTGACTAACTAACGAACTAACTGACCAACTAACTAACTAACCAACTAACTGACAAACAAACTAACTAACTAACTAACTAACTAAATGAATGAATAAATAAATGACTAAATGAATAAGTAAATAAATGAATAAATGAATAAGTAAATAAATGATTAAATGGATACATGAATGAATAAATAAATGAGCAAACAAATAATTAAATAAATAAATAATGCATCCGTGACCCGTGTGAAGCAGAGAGAAGGCTAATTCCGCGACTACCCCTACACCGTTATGTATTTCCCACGATCAAGTGTGTGTTGTTGGTAAATTTGGTAAATTTGATATTATATAATAACTATATTGACACCAAAGATTGCTTAATATGTAAGACTCAAGCCATTGGGTTTAGAGAGAGAGGAAAGTGTGCATTAAAACGAAACATAAAGCATTAGCCAATTAATTTTCCATTTAGTTAACCCGATGGATTAGAAGTAATCCGTATGTGCTTATCTGCTCCTATCTATGTTTGATAGAACGTGTATGTGTGTATATTCTCTATACAATTCTATACCGTTCCACTAATCTCAACCAAATTTTGCATACATACATTATATTTTAGGACCCAGAATAAATCACAGGCATCATAAATATAATTTCCATTATGGTTTCGGCTCTTTGGTATTTGAGCGTAGGCTAATATTAGCAAATGATCGAAATTGTTGTACAAGGACTGGATAGAGCTCGATACGTGAAACAATACTCGGCAGATCCCAACGTGACCCCGAAAAACAATTTATAAAGCCCAAAATGAACAGTTTCCGAGATATTTTCAGATTACTATCCTTACTCTGTTCGAGGTATGGCAAGCCATAACCATGGCAAGAGCAGCTCTAGAGGTGACATCTATCCTTGTAAGAGACATCCTATTTAATACCTAAAATATAATACACACCTTGTAAATCGTAACAACCCACTTTGATGATGTATAGTTATAATGTGGTTTGCTGCGCTACGTAAGATACAATTGGAAGACTGTGATGACATCATTTAAGAGGCTTTGGACACCTTAGCCATCATCCCCGTGTGTTGGGTGTGTGTTCAATTTGTGTGATAACCTGTGTTTCTGTGATGACTTTAGTAGTGTTAGAATTGTTGTTTTAAGGCGCAGAAGTACATGGTCATCTGCCCCTACTGTAGTAGTAGTATGTGTTGTATTAGGGACAGGGATGGGGTAAGTGCTTCGGAACTTGAAATAAGGTACTATCCCGGCACTTTCCTGGGCAAAGCAGGTGAGAGCGTTACCACTACACCACGCAGTCAGTCGGTCTATCATTCAAGTCAGCATTACAACACACTGAGTAATAACTGTTCAAGAACATTACCGTATCTTATCAAAGCAATACCGATACGTTAACGTAAACACAGAGCACACATCATTTGGTTAACAACCATTGAAAAAGTATGGGTAGCCTGCATCAACCCTCGATATTCTTCTCTGTTGTCGTTGGAGGCATAGGCAGCCCTTCTCAGTTTTCAATAAGGCAACGCGGAAAGTAACAAGTAGGAGTCCACGCAGCACGACCTGCTTTGGACGAGACGGTAGCGCAACATAGTTGCGAGCGAGAGGGGTAATAATCTCAAACAACAACTTCGTTGGAGGCAAGGCCTGCTGAATTGCATTTCGGACATTCGACCCGATTGCGTGGAAATGTAGGAAAATTATAAAATGTTATTCTAGGCAATGCTGACACGATCACGTGGTTATGAAAGCCGGACGTCCTCGGAAATGGAAACTATCTTACAGCTGTAAATACATAATTTAACTTATTGAAAAGGTGAAAACGGGTCATTAAAGATAATTTTCCGTAGAATTCAATGAGACCATTAGTTGAATTTTTACAAATTATCACACACATTTGGGCCCTTTTTTTTTTTTCAAAAACCAAAAACATTTAATGACATCAAAATGATGAAAGATATCAAAATATGATAAGGGGTAGAAAACTTGCTAATTACTGAGATATTACACCTGTAGATTTAACTTTTTTCTATAGGACCGATTGTTTCCGAGATATGACGATTCGAAAAAAAAAGGATGAAATTCATGGCCCCAAAAATAGAAAACTGTGAAAGATATCAAATAACCATTCGGGGTAAAAAGTTGAAAATCGCCGAGATCTTACACCTGTAGATTTAACTTTTTTCGATAGAACCGATGTTTTCTGAGATATAACGATCGAAAAAATGATGAAATTCCGGCCTCCCAAAAAAGAAAATGGTGAGAAATAACTAAAAATCATAGGGGTTAAAACAGTTGCTAATCACTGAGATCTTACACCTGTAGATGTAACTATGTTCGATACGACCAACCGTTTCCCATTCATATCGATTCGAATAAAAGGAATTGCATTCAGGGCCCCAGAAAATGAAAACGGTGAGAGATATCAAAAAATCGTTATGAGTAAAACAATTGCATACCGCGGAGATCTTACACCTATACCTTTAACGTTCTTCGATACGACCAACCGTTTCCGAGATATATCGATTCCAAAAAAAAAAAGGATGAAATTCAGGGCCCCAAGAAAGGTCCGGCCCTACACCGATTTCAACGCCCAACAATAGGGTTCCTCACAGACCGCAACCCTTTTGCCGTACCAAATTTCAGTTCGATATCTTGAAAATTGCGACCTGTATTTTGCTAAAAGCAAAAACGTCACGCACATACGTACATCTTCAGGCCCCCCAAAAAAGAACACGGTGAGAGATATCAAAAAATAGTTATGAGTAAAAAAGTTGCATACCGCGGAAATAACAAAATCCGCAGAAGAAAACATTGGTAGGAAAGAACGAATAGGTAGAAAACCGTGGATCACTCAGGATATACTAGAATTGATGGATGAAAGGCGGAAACACAAGAATCTAAGAGATGAAAAGGGGAAAGCAGAATACAGACGTCTGAGAAATGAGGTTAACAAGAAGTGCAAGGAAGCAAAAGAAAAATGGTTGAAAGAGAAATGTGCAGGTATAGAAAATTGTCTGAAATTAGGAAAAGTAGACACAGCTTATCGAAGGATTAAGAATACTTTTGGGGAAAAGAAGACTAAGTGCTGTAATATTAAGGACACAAATGGAAAGCCTCTAACAGATAGGGAAGAAAAGGTTGAGAGATGGAAAGCTTACATAGAGAGTTTGTATAAGGGAAAGGAGATTGAGAATCATGTAATGGAAAGGGAGGAGGAAATTGATGAGGATGCGAAAGGAGATTTAATATTGAGATCAGAATTTGATAGAGCTTTGGAAGACTTAAGCAGAAACAAAGCACCAGGCATAGATGATATACCGATTGAGTTGCTACGCTGCATAGGAGATGAAGGTCTGATCAGGTTATTTCACTTGGTGTGTAGGATTTATGAGACAGGTGAGGTACACCCTGATTTCAAGAAGAATGTAATCATCCCTATACCAAAGAAAGTGGGAGCTGACAGATGTGAAGATTACCGTACAATCAGCTTGATTACTCATGCTTCAAAGATCCTGTCTAGAATAATTTACAAGAGGATCGAAAGCCAGATAGAAACGGAGTTGGGTGAAGACCAGTTTGGTTTCAGGAGAAATGTAGGAACAAGGGAAGCTGTACTAAGTCTTAGGCTGATTTTGGAAGGTAGAATAAGGAAAGATAAGAGAACGTTCATGGCTTTTGTAGACTTAGAAAAGGCTTTTGATAACGTTGATTGGACTAAATTGTTTGACATTTTGAAATCGATTGGAATAAAGTACAGGGATAGGAGGGTGATATACAATCTGTACAGAAACCAGACAGCAGTCATTCGAGTTGAAGGACATGAGAGAGAAGCTGGTATTCAGAAAGGTGTAAGGCAAGGCTGCAACTTATCACCCATACTTTTCAATCTTTACATTGAACAAGCAATGAAGGAAATTAGAGAAAAATTTAAAGTGGGAGTGAAGATTCAAGGAGAAATAATTTCAACTCTGAGATTTGCTGATGACATCGTCATCTTGGCCGACAAGCCTGAGGATTTGAATGAGTTTTTGAATGGTATGGACTCCGTCTTACGGAAAGAATTCATGATGAAAATTAATAAATGTAAAACAAAAATACTGGAATGCAGCCGAAATAAATCAGAAACCTCTATGGAGATCAAATTGGCAGGTGAAAAGCTGAAGGAAGTAGGAGACTTCTGTTACTTAGGAAGCAGAATAACCAGTGATGGACGAAGCAAAGAGGATATTAAAAGTAGGTTGGCTCAGGCAAAGAAAGCATTTCTACAAAAAAGGAATCTGCTGACATCGAATATAGATTTAGGTATTAGGAAGTCATTTTTGAAAGCCTTTGTCTGGAGCGTGGCGCTCTATGGAAGTGAAACTTGGACTATTGGTGCAGCAGAAAAGAGGAGAATTGAAGCATTTGAAATGTGGTGTTACAGGAGAATGATGAAGATCAGATGGGTAGATAGGGTTACAAACAAAGATGTATTAAGACGAGTGGGAGAGGAGAGATGCTTCTGGCGACTGCTAATGAAGAGAAGAGATAAGTTGGTAGGACACATACTAAGACACCCAGGAATAGCAAGCTTAGTTATGGAAGGAAGGGTCGAGGACAAAAACTGTAGGGGTAGACCAAGGTTAGAATATGTTAAACAGATTGCCTCGGATGTAGGGTGTCGGAGCTATGTAGAGATGACACGATTAGCTCAGGACAGGGAGGCATGGAGAGCTGCATCAAACCAGTCAAAAGACTGAAGACTCAACAACAACAACCGCGGAGATCTTACACTTGTACATTTAACGTTTTTTGATACGACCAACCGTTTCGAGATATATCGATTCAAAAAAAGGATGAAATTCAGGGCCCCAGAAAAAGGTCCGGCCCTGCACCGATTTTAACGCCCAACAATAGGGTTCCTCACAGGCCGCAACCCTTTCTCCGTACCAAATTTCAGCTCGATATCTTGAAAATGGCGACCTGTACTTTGCTAAACGCAAAAACGTCACGCACATACGCACATCTTCAGGGCCAAGAAAAAAAGAAAACGGTGACAGATATCAAAAATCGTTATGAGTAAAAAAGTTGCATACTGCGGAGATCTACACCTGTGCATTTAACATTTTTCGATACGACCAACCGTTTCCAAAAAAATGATAACATTCAGGGCCCAAAAAAGAGGTCCGGCCCTGCACCGATTTTAACGCCCAACAATAGGGATCCTCACAGGCTGCAACCTTTTCACCGCTCCAAATTTCAGCTCGATATCTTGAAAATTGCGACCTGTACTTTGCTAAACGCAAAAACGTCACGCACATACGTATATATACGTACTGTTCCCGAGGGCATTAGGCTGACTGGTGTTGAACCTGGAACACTGGGAAATAGAGAACGGACTGGAGGTGCCAGCGAGAAACGAACCCAGGGTCTCTGAGGGAGTTTAATCAAGAAAAACCCATAGAGACAGAACACATGAAATCACAAAGGTGATATGGAATGAATTCTGACGTTATTTACTAACATGACGCAGAAAATATGGGAAGAATACGACAACATTTAGCTGAAAAGTGCATGAGTGTCTCAGCATAGAACTAGGAGTTGGAACTTGTGACGGCCGACAGATGAGTTTTGAAAGTGGGCGTGTTTTCATGCCGACATGTCAGCAATGACCTACTTACACCGTCTGAGGAGAGTGAGAGAAGCAGATGTGCTCCAGAAAAATCCCCTAAGCACAAGGGAAGAGAAGAGTGGAAGGAGACGCGGGAAAGATAATTTAATGATTACTCGCAATTGGAATATATCAGACCCAGAGGGTTGCACCAATGTGAACCAAATTCAAGGAGGCTAATTGTCAAGCCACCAAACTTCAAAATCGAAGCTGGATAATAAAGTGCGGAAGAACACGCCGGGACTGAGATCAGCGCACGGATTGCAAGAGTGAAAAGGGGAAGAACCGACAAGGAAGCGTCCTAAGGCCATGTAGGAATTAATTATTTTCAATTAATTGGCTGATCGAATCTCGAGCACGCAAACAGTAATGGAACCAGCGATGCAAGACGGGACAGAAAAACATCATTTCAAGCTAGGAAAGGCATTTAGAGAAGAAATGGAGCTCCGAGGGATTTACGGACCTACTTTTCGGGTGGAAAGCAATATAAGGTAGCCGGAGGAGCCAGTCGAGGACAGTTGTACCAGATTCTAGCGCGGAACGTATGTCGCCTGGGTCCAGGAAAGGACGCGTGCACTAAGACTTTAACATTTTTAGAGTTATTAATTATCTTAGCCGGACAGTGCAATGTACGAAGTAAGACAGTCGTACCATATTGCAGGGCAGAGTGCACGCCACTCTGATGCCTGAGATTACGCCACGCACCAAGACAAAGTCTTTTATATAGGTGTAATGGTGAATGCAGTTAAATGCAACATACAAGTTAAGACGGTTGTACAATATCGTATCATTCTCAAAGTGCAACGTACAGTGTCCAGTGAGAACAATCACATTAGGCCAGTAGAACCACGTGATGCAGAGACAATGGATTTTATACGCGTGTAAAATTTATTGCAATAGAAGAGTATGAAAAGTGTCGTAGTGAAGAACATTGCGTTATACGCAAGTATACGAGGGAGTGCACGAGATACTGTTAAGAGCTGACTGCTCAGGCAAACAGTAAACGCAGTAGGAGAACAATAGAAGTGGTAGTTGTACCAGTGGAATGTACTGCACCCGAATTCTCCAATCAGCACCTATATCCGCAGAGATGAAACGGATTGCAGACTCACAAATACCCAGCTCAACATATCTTACCGTGGCCTGCTAAGTAAGAATTGGGAATTCTGGGATCACATAGTGCATAATTTAAATAGTACCGCCTGAACAGATACATACTTCTACTATTATTTACATTTAATAGTGAATTCGAGAAACTCCAATCTCGAGGGGTCTTCAAGGCCTAACTATAGTGGGCGCCTGTAGCTATCCAGCCGTGCCATTTACGAAGTCTATAGAATGAGTAAGCGATCAGTTAAAATAAAATTGACTGAGTCACTAAAAAGTGCCAGCCGTTTATTCACTAAGGAACGATACAAGAAAAGTCCCTATCGCAAATAATCTGACCTATTGTCCCACTTGACACTACCAAATTTAACACAAAAAAATCAAACTGACAATAACTATGTCCTGAAAAAGAAATTACTTACTTAATTCCTGCCGCTCCTTCCGGAACATAGGGCCTTGGCGAAATTTCTCCACGCAGTACGGTTCCTGGCCATTCTCTTCACTTGACTCCAGTTCTTGTCCACCTCTGCAATTTCATTTTCGATCGTCCTCTTCCAGGTCTTCTTAGGTCGACCTCGCTTCCTGGCACCTTGAGGATTCCAGTCTAGCGCCGCCCTCTCAACAGCTCCGTCCGGCTTCCTTAGTGTGTGACCGATCCAGCGCCATTTCCTCTCCTTGATCTGGATGCTAATCGGTTGTTGATTGGTGATGGTCCAAAGATCTTCATTTGAGATTATGCCCGGCCACCTCACATTCATGATGCGACGCAGACATCTGTTAATGAACACCTGTAGCTGGTTGTTGATCGGTTTTGTGACTTTCCATGTTTCACAGCCATAGAGAAGAATCGACTTTACGTTGCTATTGAAAAGGCGGAGCTTGGTCTTCCTGGAAACGTTTCTATTTCTCCAGATGGGGTAGAGCTGGACAAAGGCACCATTTGCCTTCCTGACACGGCTTCGAACATCTTCCTCTGCTCCCCCATCATTTGTGACTATACTCCCAAGGTAGAGGAAGGACTCTACTCGCTCAATTTCCTCTCCGTTGACTGTCAAGCTAGTCGTGACGTCAGAATTTATCCTCATCTCTTTGGTCTTGTTGGTGTTGATCATCAGTCCTGCACGTTCTGCTTCTCTCTGCAACCTCCCCAGCTTATCTTCTATGTCTCGGTACCGTTGTGCCATAAGACAAATGTCGTCCGCGAAATCCAGATCTTCAAGCCTGTCATTTATACCCCATTGAATACCCCTCTTCCGTCCTCCCATTACCTTCTTCATCACACTATCCAGGACCAACAGGAACAGAGTGGGGGAAAGGACACACCCCTGTCTCACTCCGGAACTGACCTTTATCTTTTCTGTTAATTTGCCTTCGTGTAGAACCTGGCACTCATACCCTTCGTACATCTCTTCCATGATTCTGATGATCTTTGTTGGAATTTTATATTCCTCGAGGGTCTTCCACATGATTCTTTGATTTACGGAGTCGAAAGCTTTCTCGAAGTCAACAAATGTGAGGTAAAGGGTATTCCGCCACTCCACACTCTGCTCCAGGATGATTCGGAGGGTGTTGATGAGATCCACACAGCTGCGATGTTGTCGAAATCCAGCCTGTTCCTTCCGAAGCCTTTTTTCTACGCAGTCTTTTATACGATTCAGGATGACTCTCGCCAGTACTTTGCTTGGAATGGACAGCAAGGTGATTCCCCTCCAGTTGTTACAGTTTGTGGTGTCCCCTTTCTTCGGCAACTTGACGATCAACCCCTTCTTCCAGTCGGTTGGTATTTTCTCCTCCTTCCAGATCTTCTCCAACAGCGGGTGCAGCAGATTGATCGTGGTATCCAGGTCTGCTTTCAATACTTCCGCTCGGATATTATCCAGACCTGGTGCCTTCCCGCACTACATCTGCTTCAAAGCTGTCCGTATTTCGCCCCGAGTTGGGGAGTCAAGGCTGATGTCCGGGTCACTTTCTGCTTCCTCTTCTCCTCGCTGCTTACTTTCTGGTCCTCTATCTCTATTAAGAACCTCCGCAAAGTGTTCTCTCCATCTAGTCAGCTGCTGTTCACACGTCGTGAGGATCTCGCCCGTCTTGCTCTTCACAGGCCTAGTTTTATTAAAACCTTTCTTCGAAAGCATCTTTGTGATGCCATAGAGCTCCTTAACGTCCCCCCTTCTTGCCGCTTCTTCTGCTTTCACCGCCTGCTCATCAATCCACCTCCTATGATCCTTCCGCACACTCCTCTTTACCTCCCTGTTTGCTGTTGAATACTCTGCTTGTGTGAGAGCCTTCTGCTGCCTAGTCTTGCAGGTGTTGAGCTTAGTCCTAATCTCCTTTCTATAATTTATCTTGTCCCAGGTCTGATCGGATATCCATTCTTTCCGCAGGTAGTTCTTGTACCCGAGCTGCATCTCACTGGTTTCCACGAAGATATTCTTTACCTCGTTCCACACAGTCTCCACATCCTTCTCTGTCTCGGAGTCCAACACCTGGAATTTATTTCTGAGCTCCAGTTTAAATTGGTCCAATCTCTGCTGGTTCTTAAGCTTGCCCACATCAAACTTGTTGTGCCGAGTGATAAACTTTCGGCGGACTGCCACGATCTTCATGCGGAAGTTGGCAACCACAAGATGATGGTCACTACCAACATCCGCTCCTCTCTTGTTCCTAACATCTTCCAAGCTTCTTCTGAACCTCCTGCTCACCGCGATGTGATCAATTTGATTTTCTGTGACTTGATCAGGACACACCCAGGTGACCTTGTGGCACCGCCTATGAGGAAACACCGTGCCACCCATCACCAAATCCTGACTGGCGCAATATTCCGTAAATTTCTCCCCATTGTTATTCATCTCACCAAGGCCATGTTTACCCATGATCTGCTCCAACCCCTCATTGTTTGATCCCACCTTCGCGTTGAAGTCTCCCATAACAATGAGAATGTCCTTCTTACTTGTTTGTCTTGTGGCATCTCGCAGCATTTGGTAGAATTCTTCCTTCTTCTCTGGTTCCGATTGTTCTGTAGGCGCATAGCATTGGATGATGATCACATTCCTGATCTTTGTCTTGAACCTAGCAAACATGAGCCTGCTAGAAATTGGCTTCCACTCCATAAGGCTCCTCTTTGCATTTCTGTTGAGCAGCAACCCCACTCCATCCCTGTGTTCTTCCTCATCGCCCCCAGAATAGAGAAATGTAATTCCATCTGTTGTCTGTATTTCACCAAATCCTGGCCACCTCACCTCACTCAATCCTAGGATATCCAGCCCATAGTTCTTGATCTCCCGTGTCACTTGTTTCAGTCTGGTTTTCTCCATCAAGGTCCTCACATTCCAGAAACCGATTTTCGTAATCCTTTTCATGCCAAAAGTCGTCATCAGGTTATCCGTCCGGTTTTGTAATTTCGCTTCAGTTTCAGTAATCAGTTTATTTAAGAGGAGCGAGTGATTAACCCACTGCCTCCGAGTGCCTTGGAGGGACTGCCACCTTAGGCCTGAGGCACCAGGCTGATTTTCTGTCAGGGTTTCTTCCCTTAGCCTTTGAAGGACCAACTCCAAACTACAAGGCAGCAGTTGTTTCACCAGAGCCCCGTTAGCCGTAATTTCTTCAGGGTTCCTGTAGGGCCTTCACAGCTACCGTAGCGGTCTTGAGGCACACTAACTACACCCCTACAGGCAATCCCCTACTTCATTACGTTGCCCATCTCACACGACGAGGACGAGGGGTTGGATTTGTGGGAGACTGAAAAAGAAATACATTTGGATAATTCGGCACTCTATTTGAGCCCTTATTCCTCCCTCGAATAAATCTCGTGCCTAGATGTGCACCTCAATAAACATGAAGATGATTTACAAAATCTCGAACCCTTGTGAAATTCGTCAGAACTTTCACTTGAAATTATGAAACGACGTTAGCTTTAGACATTACCCTAGTTGATACAGTTGCGTTTCATTTTCTTGAACTGTAGTTCCAAATCTTGTAATGGTAAAAAAAAATGTTAGCTATTAAGTATTAATTATGACGCTTATGTGCAAATGTACAGAAGCCTCCGTGGCTTAGGCGGCAGCACGCCGGCCTCTCACCGCTGGGTCCGTGGTTCAAATACCGGTCACTCCATGTGAGATCTGTACTGGACAAAACGGAGGCAGACAGGTTTTTCTCCGGGTACTCCGGTTTTCCCTGTCAACATTTCATTCCAGCAACACTCTCCACTATCATTTCATGTCATCTGTCATTCATTTAATCATTGCCCCAGAGGAGTGCGTCAGGCCTCGGCAGCCGGCAAGGCCATATCCTCGCCGCTAGATGGGGGCTTCATTCATTCCATTCCTGACCCGGTCGGAGACTGGAAGCAGGTTGTGGATTTTCATTTCATGTGCAAATGTACAACGATTTGTTATCAGAACAAATTATAATTTCTTACATGAAATTAATTTAATGATCCATCTATCACGATTTCTAATAAATCTTCATGATTTTTCTTTCACAACCACCACGCAAAAATGAGCATTCGTGCCAAATGGTTTAGTTTAGCACTGCTCTGATCTCCTAACTGGTGATAATCCCGATAAAGTAATTCATTGCAAGACTATCACTTACGTAAAAATAGTGGATTCTAAAAGTGCTTGGCATTATTTTCTCATTCATCACTTCCCTTTCAAAAATTACACACATAATTGCTCTACTTTTCGAACATACTGTACAGACCCTTGCCTCGATGCAATATAATATTTTCACACTACCTGTGAACAAACTGGGAAAACATTGACACTATGCCTCCTGATTCAGTAAAACGTAATGTCATCTAGGTTCATCACCTTGCACGGAATTCCACTATAACATCCCTTTCGATTGCATTTTATCTATAATGCACAACTCTTACAAACTTCTACTATCCTGACACATTTATTCCTCGTGCTACAAAATTTCAAATTTCAACTACGTCTGTACAGCCTTTTAAATATCTTGTAAGAAGATTTTATTTACCTTAATACACGTATAAATTTCGTAGTGATTATACCGTAACTAACAATTTGATTAGTCTGCAAGAATTCAAAGAAATAAAAATACGAACATATCCTCTCCTTCTGGTATTTCAAAATTTCTGAATATAATGCAGTCAAATCTTTATTGGCTTATTTTACAGACACCGGTCGACTTATAAAATGTCGCCTGTCATTTCCTTTCGATTATTTAATTACATGTTCTGATCAATGAAGTTTCAAGGTTTCCTTCATGAAATATAAATGTGTTCTAAATTATAGAGACCTTTTTAACGCTCTAATTAAATCCTTCATTCACCAGTGTGAATGTTCTCTTGACATTTGTTAATTGGAAATATAGTTAAATCCATTGTTTTATTAACAGTATAGTTTCAAATAACTATCTGCCTTGTCTACTACAAATGACATTTATTGTAAATGGATTTATTTATTTAAAGTCTATCATTTATTAACAATTGATTGTCGTGTAATTAGGCATTAATTGCACGCTGTACGTTTGTAATTGGGATTGAAACTTGAATCAACATCGTAAGTTTCGCTTATCCCCGTATTTTCCTTGAAAATACCGACTTTCTTATCCTACAGTGCTGTGTCTAGATTTATCAATGCGTGTTCCATCTCACTATAAAATACAGATATAGATAACGTTGCGCATATATAAAGCTTATTTAATGAATTTACGATCTACTATCAGCAATGAGTAAAAGGATTATTCGCTCAAAAACCATCAAAGTGACTTAAATCTGTATTAAAAAATGGCAATAAAATGAATTTAACGGATTTGACTTATCTACAAAATTGATAATAATAATAATAATAATAAAATGTTGGTCAATCACAGGATGAAACATAGAAAAGAAACTACTACTAGAAACATGGATTATGTAATCTGACAGCTTCAGCTACCTAATGTTGAACGACGAGATTCTTGGAGTACTTGCTCTTAGCAAGCAAAGTTCTACTCGAGACCTTCAAAATCAGCTGTGGCCCCCACCTGCGGTCGGACCGTGACGTAGCCAGCGAAACTGGGTCAATGGCCAGCGTGATGACCTCGCCTCGCTCTCCTGGTCCCTTCCTGGTTCGTTGGCTGTCCGTCAGCTTATCGTGATGAATTTTGATGTTTCTTCTCAATCCTGCTTGACCAGCGCATTTGGTTTGCTCCGAATCTCGTTCCTTTGTAGTTTGCAAGAGCATTTCAAGATGTGAGTGAAATCTCTTGTCGTATAGTAGTTCAATTCATAGTTTCAGAGTCTCGCGTGGTTGGATTACCGCGATCTCCATCTATGTAGAAGTATCCTGGACTTCATTGTAGATACTGCGTTTCTGTTTCCCTACATTAATGCAATTAGCAGTACATCAGTATTTGGTTAAAGAGTGAACCAATGATATCTCCCCTTTGCCTGACTGTAACTTGCATTTTTAATACTGGTGTTTGTAATGTAATACCACCGTCGAATACTGCCTAGAAGTATAAAATATAGACTGCAGTAAAATTATCGTCGTGTAGAAATATCAGTTTTAAACTGTGGCTGCAAGATATACTTCCGTCCTCCTGTAGTGAACTGAGCCGTATGAATGAACTGCTTGCAAGCTGTGTGTGAAGTGGACAGCTGCAAGTCAGCCTAGCAATGCTAGCTTGCACGGTGAGAGTTCTGCTTTCACGCCGATTTCACTGCCTTCTGAAGCCTCGCGCTTCACTTGATATACGTTGCACTGTTATATGAAATTTTGTTCCCAGACTAGGTCTTGCCTCGACCTGGTCAAAGTGTAGAGTGAATACGAGCGATTCCCTGCTTGTCTCAGAACCTCTCTTCAAGTCTCCCCCACTCTTTCTCCTTCTGTGACGCGACTGCTGACCTCCCCAGGCTGTTGTCACATGTTGTTACCTCTCCTCTCTTGTGACGACACACTACCGTCTCCGGATGTGCGATCCGCGCTGCAAGCGATGTTGGCCTGTCCATTCCTATAATTCACCTGTTTATTGTTTAAATAATTTCTAAATTTCCATCCTTTCTTCTGGCCTTTCATAACTGTTACTAGTACTTGCTTGACATAATAAAATACTCATTCTGAATATAAAATCTTTAGATCTTCGATTTTATTTATTCTGAATCATTTTATTCCGTCACTTCTCAAATTCGCGGGTCTTAGTTCTCATCTCGTCTGAGTCATGGTCTTAGCCATAAATAATTCGGGCGCAATTCCCCTTTTCCATTTAAAGTAAAGTATAGCCTGTACTTTCTTTAATAACAATGTCGCCCTATAACTGAAGACTGAATTTATTTACTTAGCGGATTTTTGGATAAAATCGCTTCAATTTTGAGTTATTGAACTTCCCAATGGATCTGTCATCCTCAATCCTCGCTGTTTGATAACAATTGTTTCCGTAGACCTTGGCTACCTTAATGGTTTTACTACCTGTCTATTTATTTTCCTCTTCGTCCTATTTCAGGGCCCATTCTTCTTTTCTCTCATTCCCTCGGTGTTCTTTCTTTCTCTAGGTATGGTGATGTGTTCTCTCCTCTTAATTCATATCCGAATGTATTCTTTTATCTTTCTTCCCTCCTGGATCTTCATTGCTCCGGCTCTGCTTGTTCCGGGCTTCGGTTCTAGATTCCTGTTTTGTTGCATTTGATTTTGGTCTCTGGCTTTTCTCTCATCCCTCTCTCTGAGGCTCTTCCGGTATTCTTGACTCTCTCTCTCTCCCGGTCATCGTAATACCTCCTTACGTTTGCGTCATTTCTCCATCCCTGATTCTGTTGTTGCTGTTGTTGCCTAGAATAATTGTTGTTATTAGACCTACAGTTTTGATACCTTCTGAATCCGTAGTTGTTGTTGCGGTTGTCCCTGTTATAATACTCATCTCTACGATAGTTATTATTTCTCTGGTGATAGCTGCTCCTCCTCTGAGCATCATTCCAGCGTAGGTTTTGGTATGGTCTCCGATACTCTGGTTGAAATCTGTTCTGTCCATAATTGTTATTTCTTGTCGGACCTCCGCCATTCTTACTCACTTTCGTTTGTTGTGTCTGGTCAACAAGAACGGTGTGCACTTCCCGATGTTCCTGATTTCTGCCTCTGGAATTCTGATTACCGCTGGCGTTGTTGGGCACATTTGAGGTGTGGTCCAATCTTCGTAAGATTTCCGCCATTCCTTCTAGCGTTCGGACGTCTGCTGCTATCAGATGTCTCCTGACCTCTGTCGGAAACTGACATGATATCGCATGCACCAAATCTCCCTCTGCTAACGGGGGTTGCAGATGTTGCAAGCGGGCTAACTGACTCATGAAGAAGCTTGCGTACTTTGTTGGGACTGAATATGCATATTTCTTTGAATATATTTCCGCACGAATATCTTGCTGGAGTTATTTACTCCAGAACAGTTTTTGAAGTGCTACGGCGAATTCTTCAAAAGTGTGATATGTGTATCGGAAAGCGCGATGCCAACTTAGTGTTTCCGAATCCAGATACTTTTCCACCACCCTCATGTGTCATTCGCGAGGTATCCTATTGTCCTCCAAGTAAGACCGCATATCCCTCAAAAATTCTACGGCCGTGATGTTGCCTACACCACTAAACTTGTTCGGCTTCTCATCATTTCCTCTAATAATAATGATATTAGGATTAGAGACCTGGTTTGAAATGGTTCAAAGGTTCCTCCGAAATCCTCCTTATCCTGGTGAAATTGTTCCTCTTCAAAGTTAAAATTGGGCCTAGAACGTTGCTGACTAGTGACGCTGTTCTTATCCTCTTCATACTGATCCGTCCTAGCTTCAAGTCTCTTTAATTCTTCTTTCAACTTCTCATCCCGTTCTTGAATGAATTTGGCTAAGTCCTTTCTCAAGTCCTCTCTGACTTCTGTTCTTAGCGTGGTCGTAAAAGTGGAATCTCCTATTTTCAGCGTCTTTAATTGCTGACCTATCTCATCAGCCTCCTTTTCCTGCCTAGACCTAACCTTAGCAAGTTATGTGTTAATATCATCTACCTTTCTTAATATTATCAAGTTCGCTTGGTTTTACTAGATCTGCATTTTTAACAATGTTTGTGAGAGTGGAAGCGCATGATGTTTGTATTTCGTCTATCCGCTTAGATAAATCTTCACGGATTTGACTAACACTTAAATTAGTGCTTAACTCTATTGCATTTAAATCCCTAGACAATCCATTATGGATCTCATTTATTGAACGTTTAGTTTCTGTCAGGACCTCCTTCTTCATATCCGTGACAGCGTTTACAATAGCAAGGTTTATATCAACATTAATACCGTCCTCAATCAATTCCTTTTGATCAGACAGTTTACATTGCTGTTCACTAACAGTACAATTGAGACTGTCAAGCTGCTCCTTCAGCTTGTCCTGGGAACCTGAAATGTGTTCATGGTGTTGAGTGTTCTCTGTCTTTACACCATTAATGCTGGTTTGTAACTTTTCCTCCAGTTCTATAATGCTGTTGCTACGAGCCATTTTCGCCTCTAACACCTGCCCAATCATGTCTGTTTTCAGCATAGCTATTTGCGTTTTTGTAAACTCCATGTCCTCTTTGAGTTTATCAAAGGACGCTTTTAACTCCTCCTGGGAATTTCCTGCTTTCTCTAGGATTTTCCTAGCTAATTCCTGTTGGTTTCTGATCTCTTCATGACTTTTTCTGGCCTCTTCCTGAACTGCTCTGATTTCGGCTTGGATCTTCCTGTCCTCCTGTCTAGCCTGTTCCTGATTTAATCCATCCTCTTGTCTAGCTTTTTCTTGGGCTAACCTCATCTCAGCCTTAATCCTGTTAGTCTCCTCCTGTCCCTTTTTGTCCTCCTCTCTATCTAATCTATCCTCTTCCTTGGCTTTTTCTAATGTTAGCTTAATCTCCTCCTGTGCCTTTTCTCTTTCTAGCTTTTTTTCTGCACATGCCTTTTCTAATGCTAATCTAGCTTCTTCTTGTGCGAGTGTCATACTAGCCTTTGTGAGTGTCTGAGCTACAGATAATTCTGCTTTAAGTTCAGATTTAACCGTGGCTGCAGACTTGTGTATCTCTGCCTTCATTTATTTAGTATTATTGTATGGAGGGCTTCCATGCCTTTAGTCAATACACTTTGACTGTTTTTCATGGCCTCCAACATGCTCTTAATGAACGTCATATCGTTCGACGACATATTTCTTCTTTCTTGGGAGAAGGGAAACATCCACTACATTAATCTACAAGTGAATATCCAGGATTGACCAACATATGTATTTTATGCGAGTATGGAATGCATTGATAATCTAATACTCCCTAAATCTACTTAAACGCATGTCCTAAAATTCATGTGTAAGCTTGCCGCATTTTACTCAACCGACATTACCTCATTCTATAAGCCTTCCTAACTTATTTTAAAGAAATTTTGATTTTAAACTTTAATTTAATTTTACGTGACAAACTGTCGTTAGCCGCTTCTACAAACATGCCTCATAACTCTAATGCACTCCGCAAATTTGTTGAAGTCTCATTCAACTCAACCATCATCAAATTTGGGATAGGCATTTCTTTATTATTTCAATTAAAATATGGCCTCTCAACGTCTCTCTACGCCTCTCGATGTGCCCCACGTTCCGGGCCTGCCATAAAAATATCCACCTATATGCACCCGAATTCTCCAATATGCACCTATATCCGCAGAGATGAAAAGGATTGCAGACTCACAAATACCCAGCTCAACATATATTACCGTGGCCTGCTAAGTAAGAATTGGGAATTCTAGGATCACATAGTGCATACTTTAAATAGTACCGCCTGAACAGCTACATACTTCTACTATTATTTACATTTAATAGTGAATTCGAGAAACTCCAATCTCGAGGGGTCTTCAAGGTCTAACTATAGTGGGCGCCTGGAGCTATCCAGCCATGCCATTTACCAAGTCTATAGAATGAGTAAGCGATCAGTTAAAATAAAATTGACTGAGTCACTAAACAGTGCCAGCCATTTATTCACTAAGGAACGATACAACAAATGTCCCTATCGCAAATAATCTGACTTAGTGTCCCACTTGACACTACCAAATTTACCACAAAAAAATCAAACTGACAATAACTATGTCCTGAAAAAGAAATACATTTGGATAATTTGGCACTCTATTTGAGCCCTTATTCCTCCCTCGAATAAATCTCGCGCCTAGATGTGCACCTCAATAAACATGAAGATGATTTACAAAATCTCGAACCCTTGTGAAATTTGTCAGAACTTTCACATGAAATTATGAAACGACGTTAGCTTTAGACATTCCCCTAGTTGGTACAGTTGCGTTTCATTTTCTTGAACTGTAGTTCCAAATCTAAAATTGTAATGGTAAAAAAAAGTTAGCTATTAAGTATTAATTATGAAGCTTATGTGCAAATGTACAACGATTTGTGATCAGCACAAATTATAATTTCTTACATGAAATTAATTTAATGATCCTTCTATCACGATTTCTAATAAATCTTCATGATTTTTCTTTCACAATCACCACGGCTTCCTAGGTTATAGTATTAAGTCGTTGCAGAAATGAGCATTCGTGCCGAATGGTATAGTTTAGCACTGCTATGATCTCCTAATTGGTGATTATCCCAATAATGTAATTCTTTGCAAGACTATCAGTTACGTAAAAATAGTGGATTCTAAAAGTGCTTGGCATTATTTTCTCATTCAACACTTCCCTTTCAAAAGTTACGCACATAATTGCTCTACTTTTCGAACATACTGTACAGACACTTGCCTCGATGCAATATAATATTTTCACACTACCTGTGAACAAACTGGGAAAACATTGACACTATGCCTCCTGATTCAGTAAAACGTAATTTCATCTACGTTCATCACCTTGCACGGAATTCCACTATAACATCCCTTTCGATTGCATTTTATCTATAATGCACAACTCTTACAAACTTCTACTATCCTTATACATTTATTCCTCGTGCTACAAAATTTCAAATTTCAACTACGTCTGTACAGCCTTTTAAATATCTTGTAAGAAGATTTTATTTACCTTAATCCACGTATAAATTTCGTAGTGATTATACCGTAACTAACAATTTGATTAGTCTGCAAGAATTCAAAGAAATAAAAATACGAACATATCCTCTCCTTCTGGTATTTCAAAATTTCTGAATATAATGCAGTCAAATCTTTATTGGCTTATTTTACAGACACCGGTCGACTTATAAAATGTCGCCTGTCATTTCCTTTCGATTATTTAATTACATGTTCTGATCAATGAAGTTTCAAGGTTTCCTTCATGAAATATAAATGTGTTCTAAATTATAGAGACCTTTTTAACGCTCTAATTAAATCCTTCATTCACCAGTGTGAATGTTCTCTTGACATTTGTTAACTGGAAATATAGTTAAATCTATTGTTTTATTAACAGTATAGTTTCAAATAACTATCTGCCTTGTCTACTACAAATGACATTTATTGTAAATTGATTTATTTATTTAAAGTCTATCATTTATTAACAATTGATTGTCGTGTAACTAGGTATTAATTGCACGCTGTAAGTTTGTAATTGGGATTGGAACTTGAATCAACATCGTAAGTTTCGATTATCCCCGTATTTTCCTTGAAAATACCGACTTTCTTATCCTACAGTGCTGTATCTAGATTTATCAATGCGTGTTCCATCTCACTATAAAATACGGATAGAGATAACGTTGCGCATATATAAAGCTTATTTAATGAATTTACGATCTACTATCTGCAATGAGAAAAAGGATTATTTGCTCAAAAACCATCAAAGTGACTTAAATCTGTATGAAAAAGTGGCAATAAAAATGAATTTAACGGATTTGACTTATCTACAAAATTGATAATAATAATAATAATAATAATTAAATGTTGGTCAATCACAGGATGAAACATAGAAAAGAAACTACTACTAGAAACATGGATTATGTAATCTGACAGCTTCAGCTACCTAATGTTGAACGACGAGATTCTTGGAGTACTTGCTCTTAGCAAGCAAAGTTCTACTCGAGACCTTCAAAATCAGCTGTGGATCCCACCTGCGGTCGGACCGTTACGTAGCCAGCGAAACTGGGTCTATGGCCAGCGTGATGACCTCACCTCACTCTACTGGTCCCTTCCTGGTTCGTTGGCTGTCCGTCAGCTTATCGTGATGAATGTTGATGTTTCTGTTCAATGCTGCTTGACCAGCGCATTTGGTTTGCTCCGAATCTCGTTCCATTGTAGTTTGCAAGAAAATTTCAAGATGTGAGTGAAATCTCTTTTCGCATAGTAGTTCCATTCATAGTTTCAGAGTCTCGCGTGGTTGGATTACAGCGATCTCCATCTATGTCGAAGTATCCTGGACTTCATTGTAGATACTGCGTTTCTGTTTCCCTACATTAATGCAATTAGCAGTACATCAGTATTTGGTTAAAGTGTGAATCAATCATATCTCCCCTTTGCCTGACTGTAACTTGCATTTTTAATACTGGTATTCGTAATGTAATACCACAGTCGAATACTGCCTTGAAGTATAAAGTATAGGCTGCAGATTATCGTCGTTTAGAAATATCAGTTTTAAACTGTGGCTGCAAGATATACTTCCGTCCTCCTGTAGTGAACTGAGCCGTATGAATGAACTGCTTGCAAGCTGTGTGTGAAGTGGACAGCTGCAAGTCAGCCTAGCAATGCTAGCTTGCACGGTGAGAGTTCTGCTTTCACGCCGATTTCACTGCCTTCTGAAGCCTCGCGCTTCACTTGATATACGTTGCACTGTTATACGGAGTTTTGTTCCCAGACTAGGTGTTGCCTCGACCTGGTCAAAGTATAGAGTGAATACGAGCGATTCCCTGCTTGTCTCGGAACCTCTCTTCAAGTCTCCCCCCTCTTTCTCCTTCTATGACGCTACTGCTGACCTCCCCAGGCTGTTGTCACATGTTGTTACCTCTCCTCTCTTGTGACGACACACTACCGTCTCCGGACGTGCGATCCGCGCTTCAAGCGATGTCGGCCTGTCCATTCCTATAATTCACCTGTTTATTGTTTAAATAATTTCTAAATTTCCATCCTTTCTTCTGGCTTTTTATAACTGTTACTAGTACTTGCTTGACATAATAAAATACTCATTCTGAATATAAAATCTTTAGATCTTCGATTTTATTTATTCTGAATCATTTTATTCCATAATTTCTCAAATTCGCGGGTCTTAGTTCTCATCTCGTCTGAGTCATGGTCTTAGCCATAAATAAATTCGGGCGCAGTACAACAGACTAATTACAGCATAGCCCATATCAGTTAGCTGAGTTTAAACTGTTTAGGAGCGCGCAGATATGAACACCTTTGATAATACGGGTGAAGCATTTTATGCGAATACCACTTTGTCATTATTTGTATCGGTATTAGAGCACACTTGCTATTATCTAAAATGAACAATTTAATAGGAATTCATAGACATTGGGAATCGTGAGGGATTTTCCAGGAGCAGAGATACACTAGGAAGCTTCGTGCAGAGAGTACCAGACTTTCAGTCCGGATACAGGATTATTCGGGGGAGGACAGCTCTACGGAACCTGTAGTTCTGAGATACTGCATGAAGCATCGCCAAGTGAGGCCAGTGTATATAATATCGTGTGTTTTAAGTATGTTTATGTATTTTAAAGTGTGTGTTTTACAAGCATAGTGTTAAATATAAAATTTGTAAAATGGCAGAACGAAGCAGTAGCTTCAATATGTTATGTCAAAGTGAAGTGCATACCTTATTTGAAATACCACGCAACATATGTGTTAAAAGTGTGAATATGCCTTGCTAAGTGCAAATTATGGCAGGCATGATGGAGTGTGAGTGGGCGAATCCGCCATGTAAGATACGTGAGTACCAATAAACCACGATTTTATTGTAAGATGTAATCCACTATATGTCGAAATATTTAAAGAAGTAATATATGCCATTAAAAGTTTGAATTTCGGGAAGTTATGACTTCCATGCATTAAGTTTTATGTTGGAATATTGTTCAAAGTAGATGTTCGTTACATCGAGTTGTGTATAAATCCGTTACGATTAACGTAAAAATGGCAAATAATTAAAGGGTTGTAAATGTATTCATGAGCGCGGAAGTTCAGTTATTGATGAAATAAATATCGTTACGTTGTGTCGGGATAAGGTAAAGTGTGTCAGTAATAATAATAATAAATAAACATCAGGGAAAGTGTATGTAAGCATGTTTTAAGGTAAATGACTGTATATTGATGCAGTGTTATTAAAATTTAAAGGACCACTCAAATAAGAATCAGCATTATGATGTGACAAAGAATCATATAAATAACAGTCTTTAAAAAGATGATAAGCATATGGAAAATGGAAATGTTTAAAAGCGAATTTAATTGCAGCTTGATGAAAAAGCATATAAGGTTAATTGATAGAGATTGTCTTAATGATGAAGGAAGAGTCATCCGCATGAGAAGTCAGGAAATTCAGGTTTGCTTAGTCGACGTGTGAAGTTTCGTATAGCCTAGAGCATACGGAGTTATAATAAGCAATCGAGCGTATCTAGTGGGAACCCTAGCTCAGATTATGTTAATAAGCGGTCCGGATTCGATTCTGAAGCGTATGGAAGGGCAACTGTAGACACCTCGCCATTACGCGTGATATCGACCGTGAGCCAGCAAATTGTATGAATTAATTCATCTAGGTGGGAGTGAATTCGACACGGAGGGAAGTTGTGCCCTTGCCGTGATCTTTAACACAAGTGACCGACTGATCCGCTGGGACTACATGCTTGATGAATCTCATTTCCTCGGCTTGAAATAGATGTGCCTGTGAGGCTAGCCATTTAATCCCAACGATAGGTATAAATGTTTTAAACAAGTCCATCTTTCCAAACGTATTCTGTAATAATTAGGTCACCAGTGCACGAGGGGCCAATGTAACCTCGTAAGGCTTGTTGTATGAAAGCAGAACGTCGCTCAGTAGAGGCGAGATAATAAGTGTGACGGAGGGGAGCTAGCGGCCATACTTGTTGACTCCCCGCCGCGAGGGTCCAGAAAAGATTGGGGGGTGAACCTCGAACATTGTACTACTGTAGTAGCAGTTGAGAGTTATAAATGTGTGATACCCTGAATGTTATAAATTGATGATTATATTAATAAATATAAAATATATGTGTAGTAAGACACAATGCTAACTAAGAATCGTCCTGATATCTTAATATTTGGCCAAGTTGTAAAATGGTAAAAGTTACGTTTGTATACTGACAGAGACACCTAGTTTCGAAGGTTGAAACTACACCACAACCCACGCAACGGGTAGCAGTAAATCCCAACTCGACACAACAGTAACAGAATAATAATTTGGAAGAGAACTCATTACGGCATATAGTGGATTTACAATTGAAAAGTTGGTTAACGCATGGTAGACTCAAATGTTTTGGTGGGAAGAAAGGAATAAGACATGATTGTACACATATAGTATATATGAAAATTGTATGCACTAGTTAATTATAAGGTTGTAAGATTAACATTGTTTGTGTTTGTTGAATCAGTGCATTAGCGCACGTGCAAGTGAGTGCAATGGTAATTGCAATGTAAAATTAAATCAACGTTTATTTGGATCTGTGATGTTAAAGTGTGAATGTTAATTGAGGGAAGGAGTTTTATTTTGCATTTTGTATAGAGACACAGCATGGTTGATAAACCACATGGACTGATATAGAACCGGTCAATGGACTAGGATGCCTGCCATGGGGGGGGGGGGGATGAGTGTAACGTAAGGGTTATCTGTTTATGTCATCTCAACGTCCAAATTTGATTGCTGTGTGTATAATGTAAATGTAATATTGTTTTGCTGTGTGATAAGCCATGATTTTTAACTCAAATGAAATCCTTTAGAATAGAGTTGTGTGTTGTCATTGTAGAGTTGACAACTCTTAGTTTCAAATCCAAAATATGTAACCGCTCAGTGGGTTGAATGGTACACGCCCGGGAACTGCTGCTAGCTGGAGGCGGAAGCATATTTTCCATGGAAAGTATTCACATGGATACAGTACATACAGAAGACTTTTTTTGAAGTTTTTTTTTTGTTTCGACTCTGATTCGATTGGTAGAGGTTTGAAACCTGGGCGACGCTTAGTTTCCGAGATCTCGAAAAAAAAACTACCACAACAAGTAGGAGTCCACGCCGCACGACCTGCTTTGGATGAGACGGGACGGCTACATAGCGGCGAGCAAGAGGGGTAATAATCACAAACAACAACTTCGTTGGCGGCATGGCCTGCGGCCTTGCATTTCGGACCTTCAGCCCGATTGCCTGGAAATGTATGAAAATTATAAAATGTTATTCCAGGCAATGCTGACACCATCACGTAGTTACATTAGAGAATTCATAGGCAATGCTTAAACCATCACATAGTTATGAAATATCTGTAATAGATTTCTTGCACCTGTCCGCCTCGAATAGGCTGATCTACCCTGTATATTGTTTTACCCTAAAGTAAAGAGCCCCTGGCTACCCTATGCCACAGGCCCCGCGCTGCCTTAATCCGGCACTGTATCATGCTTTTTCCGTTTCGAGATGCCGAGATCCCTAAAAAGAAGAAGAAGAAAGGTTTGTTTAACCTATGACGTATGGCAACCTTTAATAATAAATTGTATGCCAAAATTTGATGCTCATTGTAATACGTGTATACTTTTTCATTGAATACGGCTGCACAGTGTGGCGCCTTTTCGATGTATTTGGCGTGTATCCTTGAAAATAATCAAGATAGGGCAAATCGGATTTCGCAATTCCGTGACCTTTTTTTGTGAAACAAACCGATGGTGCAATCGAAATCATCGCTGCCCTCTTGGTTTTCGAAATACAGGGTGATTGTTGAAAGTCTGCACTTTGGGATCCCCCCTTGTATTTCGAGCATTTTTTAGCCTACTTTTCACATTTTGCAAAAATGAGGAAAAAGTAGACTTATGAGATCGGGCAAATGTGTGTCTGTCTGTCTGTCTGTCTGTCTGTCTGTCCTTCTGTCTGTCTGTCTGGCTGTGTGTGTCCCCCCCCTATCAACTCCTAAACGGCTGCAGCAATCGAAACAAAATTTGGTAGGAGTAAAGATCTACACCTGAATATCTCACGGCCATATTTGAAAATGATATCAGTGCTACCAACTGCTAAAAAATCGCAATTGAAATTTGAGCTCCATGTTGGATATCTTGGAAAGTATGAATGGGAGCTCTTTCAAAATTGGCACACGTACAGACCATAATATTTCAGTTTAATTTCCAGGAGGCCAAACATGGCAGTGTTGCCAAAATCATTATAAGCCTCCTGATAGGTCCAATTTTTAAATGCATATAACTTCTACACTATCAATTGGAATTCAACCAAATTTCGTATGTTGTATGTGTACATAACCAGATATGACTGAGCGTATTCTTAAGACCTACCAGGGCTGCCAACTGTTAATAAATGCTCCTAATTTATTTTATCCAAATACCAATATATCAGAAAGTATGCAAGCCGACAGCTTTAAACTATGCACACGTATAGTACCTGACATTCTTTATTAATTTGGAGTAACTTATATACGTCAGTGCTACCAACATGATTCTAAGCCTGCTAACAGGTCCAACTTTAAATACATGCAACTTCCATACTATCATTTGGATTTCAACCAAATTTCGTATGTGTTATGTGTACCATAACAGATATGACTATGCGTATTCTAAGGAGCAACCAGGGCTGCCAACTGTTAATATGTGCTGTCCCTATTTTTGTTACCCTAATATCAATATATCAGAAAGTATGCAAGCCAATAGCTCTAAAATTTGCACACGTATAGTACCTGGCATTCTAGACGAATTTGGAGTAACTAATCTACGTCAGTGCTGCCAACATGATTCTAAGCCTGCTGATAGGTCCAATTTTAAAATGCATGTAACTTCTATACTAACTAATGGATTTCATTCAAAATTGGCACAACAATAGATCACATTATTTCAGATTATTTCTGACCAATACATGCATGACATTGTTGCCAACATGATTTTACGCGCGCGGTTAGATCCAATGTTTAACTGCATGTAACGTCCATGCGATTCATTTGACTTCAACCAAATTTTGTATTTTGTACCTTAAGAGATGGAACTATGAATATATTCAGTCATCAGGGCTGCCAACTGTAGTGCTCTATTAGGATACATTATGCCAGGTATACAGTATTTCGAACTAATTGGAAATTTCGATATTAGCAACTTCATTTCGTCATTATTCTAGATAGGTTCATATTCTGTAGAATAATCATTGGCATGAAAAGTAGGCTGTATAGTTCTTAACGGAACTTCTTGTTAACTTATTGAAAAGGTGAAAACGGATTATTATAGAGAATTTTCCGTAGAATTCAATTAGACCATCAGTTGAATTTGAACAAATTATTATATACATTTGGGCCCCAATTTGTGTTTCAAAAGCAAAAAAACATTTAATAACATCAAGACGGTGTGAGATATCAAAATATAATAAGAGGCAGAAAAGTTGCTAATTACTGAGTTCTTACGCCTGTATATTGAACTTTTTCGATAGGACAGACGGTTTCCGAGATATAACGATTCGAAAAAATATGAAATTCAGGGTCCCAAAATTAGAAAACGATGAGAGATATCAAAACATCAGATCGGATAGAAAAGTTGCTAATCACTTAGATCTTACACCAGTAGACTTAACTTTTTTCGATAGGACCAACCGTTTCCCAGATAAAACGATTCGAAAAAAGGATGCAATTCGATACGACCAACCGTTTCCCAGATATATCGATTCCAATAAAAAAGAATAAAATTCAGGGCCAAAAAAATGGTGAGAGATATCAAGAAATCATAAGGGTTAAAAAGTTGCTAATCACTGAGATCTTACACCTGTAGATTTAACTTTGTTCGATACGACCAACCGTTTCCCAGATAAAACGATTCAAAAACAAAAAGAATGAAATTAAGGGCCCCAGAAAATTAAAACGGTGAGAGATCAAAAGATCATAAGAGTTTATAAAGTTGCTAATCACTGAGATCTTACACCTGTGGATTTAACATTGTTCGATACGACCGACCGTTTCCCAGATATAACGATTCGAAACAAAAGGAAGAAATTCTGGGCCCCAGAAAATGAAAACGGTTAGAGATATAAAAAATCAGAAGGGGTAAAAAAGATCCTAATCACTCCGTTCTTACTCCTGTAAATTTAACTTGTTTCGATACGACCAACCGTTTCCGAGAAATGTCGATTCCAAAAAAAATGATAAAATTCAGGGCCACAAAAAATGAAAATGGTGAGAGATATCAAAAATTCATGAGGGTTAAAAAAGTTGCTACTCACGGAGATATTAAACCTGTAGATTTAACTTTGTTCGACACGACCAACCCTATCCCAGATATAACGATTCAAAAAACAGAATGAAATTCAGGGCCTCAGAAAATAAAACGGTGAGAGATATCAAAAAATCGTTAAGGATAAAAAAGTTGCTAATCACTGAGGTCTTAACACCTGTAGTCTTAACTTTTTTCGATAGGACCGACCATGTCCAAGATATAACTATTCCGAAAAAAAGGATGAAATTCAGGGCCCCAAAAAAGGTCCGGCCCTGCACCGATTTTAACGCACGACAATAGGGTTCCTCACAGGCCCTAACTCTTTCACCGTACCAAATTGCAGCTCGATATCTTGAAAATTGCGACCTGTACTTTGCTAAACGCAAAAACGTCACGCACATACGTACATCTTAAGGGCCCCTAAAATGATAACGGTGAGAGATATCAAAAAATCGTTATGGGCAAAAGAGTTGCATACCGCGGAGATCTTACACCTGTGTGTTTAATTTTATTTCGATACGACCAACCGTTTCCGAGATATATTGATTCCAATTAAAAGGATGAAATTCAGGGCCCCAAAAAAAGGTCCAGCCCTGCACCGATTTTAAAACCCAACATTAGCGTTCCTCACAGGCTCTAACTCTATCACAGCTCCAAATTTCAGCTCTATATCTTGAAAATTGCGACCTGTACTTGGCTAAACGAAAACCGTCACGCACACACGTACATCTTCAGGGCCCCAAAAAAAGAAAACGGTGAGAGATATCAAAAAATCGTTATGAGTAAAAACGTTGCATACCGCGGTGATCTTACACCTGTACGTTTAACGTTTTCCGATACGACCAACCGTTTCCGAGATATATCGATTAAAAAAAAGGATGAAATTCAGGGCCCCCCAAAAAAGTCCGACCCTGCACCGATTTTAACGCCCAACAACAGCGTTCTTCACATGCCCTAACTCTTTCACCGTACCAAATTTCAGCTCGATATCTTGAAAATTGCGACCGGTACTTTGCTAATCGCAAAAACGTCACACACATACATACGTACATACATACTTTGGGGGGGGGGGGGGGGGGGGAATTCGACTCCGATTCGATTGTTATAGGTTTGAACCCTGGGCGACGCTTACTTCCCGAGATCTTGAAAAAACTACCACGGCTATATGAAAGCCTATAGGATCTAGATACGGCTTTCATATCAAGGAGGAGTCCACGCCGCACGACCTGCTTTGTATGAGACGGTGTGCCTACATAGCGGCGGGCAAGAGGGGTAATAATCTCAAACAACAACTTCGTTGGCGGCAAGGCCTGATTGCGTGGAAATGTAGGAAAATTATAAAATGTTATTCCAGGCAATGCTGACACCATCACGTGGTTATGAAAGTCGGACGTCCTCGGAAATGGAAAATATCTTACAGCTGTAAATATATTTGAGAATTCATAGGCAATGCTTAAATCATCACATAGTTATGAAATATCTGTACTAGTTTTCATGCAACCGTCCGCCTCGAATAGGCTGACCTACCCTGTATATTGTTTTACCCTAAAGAGGCCCTGGCTGTCCTATGCTACAAGCCCCGCGCTGACTTAATCCGGCACTGTATCTAGCTTTTTCCGTTTCGAGATGCCGAGATGCCGAAAGAGAAGAAGAAGAAAGGTTCGTTTAACCTATGATGTATGGTAACCTTTAATAATAAATTGTATGTCAAAATTTGTAAGCCTCCGTGGCTTAGGCGGCAGCACGCCGGCCTCTCACCGCTGGGTCCATGGTTCAAATCTCGGTCACTCCAAGTGAGATCTATGCTGGACAAAACGGAGACAGACAGGTTTTTCTCCGGGTACTCCGGTTTTACCTGTCATAATTTCATTCCAGCAACACTCTCCACTATCATTTCATTTCATCTGTCATTCATTTAATCATTGCCCCCAGAGGAGTGCGTCAGGCCTCGGCAGCCGGCACAGTTCATATCCTCGCCGCTAGATGGGGGCTCCATTCATTCCATTCCTGACCCGGTCGGAGACTGGAAGCAGGCTGTGGATTTTTCATGTCAAAATTTGAGGCGCATTGTAATACGTGTACGCTTTTCCATTGAATACGGCTATACAGGGTGGCACCTTTTCGATGTATTTGGCGTGTATCTTGGAAACGAATCAAGATAGAGTGAAACGGATTTCGCAATTCCGTGCCACTTTTTTGTGAAACAAACCGATGGTGCAATCGAAATCATCGCTGCCCTCTTGGTTTTCGAACTACAGGGTGATTGTGAAAAGTCTGCATTTTTGGACCCCCCTTGTATTTCGGGCATTTTTTAACTTATTGAAAAGGTGAAAACGGATTATTCGGAACTTCGGCCCGATTGCGTGGAAATGTAGGAAAATTTTAAAATGTTATTCCAGGCAATGCTGACACCATCATGTGGTTATGAAAGCCGGACGTCCTCTGAAATGGAAAATGTCTTACAGCTGTACATACATTAGAGAATTCATAGGCAATGCTTAAACCATCACATAGTTATGAAATATCTGTAATAGTTTTCTTGCACCCGTCCGCCTCGAATAGGTTGACCTACCCTGTATTGTGCCCGTTTAGACCGGAGTCCGCACGACCAAATATGCATTTTACCAATAATCAGTCAGCACGAGAGTCAAAATATCCCGGGGCGCCAGATGGGTTAAAGCAAATCGCAAAAACGACATCAAATGAAAAAAATGCTTTACTGATTTTTGGCTCAATGCAACAATAAGGATAGAAGGAGATTCAATTGGGTATAACACATCCTGTAAAATTATCTCATTTTATTTTGAATTTAAAATTGACTGCAAAAATGCTCAAAGCAGCATCACTCACGTGTGGCGACCCACACTCCTATTTACACAATATACAGAAATTTTCCAAACACATTTGACAATTATCTTTGGAAACACAAGTCTGATTGTTAGTCCTGTAGACTGTGTTCCAAAATTATTTATGATTAAATCCAGTTCAAATTTAATTGTCTCTACTAGAAATATCGTAGTTCACTGTTTGAAATGTTACATAATATTAACACTCGTAGAATAAATGTTCATAGAATTTTAAAACTTTCACTTATTTTTCCAGTTTCAAAAAATATTGTCGAAAAATATTATTATCATCATTGAATCAACACAAATTATTTACACATATTAATAACATCTGAAAAGTATTTGACCTTGAGCATAGCATCGAAGAACTGTGCGAAGCACAACAAAAATTAATTGTTCTTCTGACATTAAACGTTTCGAGAAGTGACTCGATTATGAACTTCAAGTTCCTAACAAAATATATGATTTCTGAATCATCAACTTGATTAATAAATTGTTGAACCATTCAACTATTTGACTTTCCACTTAGAATCATCATTAAGAAAAATATTTATATTTGTGGCCCTTTTAGTAACTTTCACAACTTGCAATTCTTCGACAGAATGCGGAAATAAGAATTGTAGCTTCATGATAAATTCATTTAGTTCATGGCACTAGGATTGAAAATATCCTTCAAATTATTCGTGGTTAAAGAATTATTTTTAACTGGCAGTGGCCCATTCTATTATTTGTGTAAGAACACAATCTTATAACAACAAGAATAAACTACTATCATGACAAATCCGGGTTCTAGCAAAATCAAAGTCTAAATGGAATTCGTAAACAAGGTTGAAATAAGAACTGATGGTTTCTAAGAAATAACCTTCGGGTCATTCATACGACGAAATGTGTAGTTCCAATACTCCTTCTATAAACCTGAGCCATCGAACCTGCTATTTGATTGATGCTCGAAAAAATCTCCTCATTCCTGCGACTTAAACATGCGCACCTGGGAATGGCATTTCAACTACTCCACACACATAAATTTTCTTCCCAAAATTTATACAATAAATCAAGCCTCTGCTTGTTATCAACACTGGAAGATTAATAAACTTACAAGTTTATTTTATTTTACCATTCAGTTCAACCCATGAATTTACCATACTTATGAAAATCTTTATTTCACTTTCGAGTGTATTTACGTCATGATTTTATATAAATACAAAAATATCCTATTTGATACAAATATCATTTGCTTCCCGTTTCATGCCTCTCCGTGTTATCTGAAAAATATACTTTGCTCATTGCAAATATTAACTGTTCAACCAGAACTGAAATGTTGGTTGAATGCGGGCTTGCGCTAACCACTCTCCTTCGGAAAATCTCCTGTTCCAAACTAGAAATGATTAAACTACTTCATAAGCTCTCTCTCAATACATATGATTATTATAAAATATAATATCCAAGAATTATTTAGAAAAATTATGAAAATTATTATTATTATTATTATTATCAGTGGATTATTATTATTATTATTTGTTATATCATTTTAAATGTGTTTAGTTATCATCTCATTATGTGAGAATCCACATGTTCGAATCTTCGAATATGGAAAAAAATCCATTCCTCAACAAAAATAATTTAACTCAACCATTACATCGACGGTTTTCCGTGATATCCCTAAAATATGATATATTCAAATAAATGCTCGAAATGCTCGGTCATCGATCCTAAACTGTTCTGAATGCTGAAAATACTCAGAATAACTCTAATATGTCTTGCGTAAATCATTGCAAGATTTAAATACTGTAACGTGTTTTTCGAGGGGTCTTTATGCAACTGGCATAAGTCAGTAGGAAGCCATTCTATATTTATTTACGCGGCAAATTGTTCAGCCAAGAGAATTTTTCATGTTAATTTATTATTATTATTAATTTATTATAATTATTATTAAGGTATTTTCGGAGCATTTTATAAAAATTATTAGCATTCAGATAGGTTTTCTATGTCTTAGAAAACGCTATCAAGCAAATTATTACGAACGACAATATCATAGAAAATTATGTGATTACGGAATTTTACGGAGTTTTGTCAGTTAGGGTATTTGAGAGAGATGAGTCACGGGGGAATTCAAATACACGCTTAATCTTGTCGGAAAGCATGACGCAATCCTGGGTCGCAGCGTCAAGGAAAGGTGAATTGTTGAAACAGAACCCTCCCGCCGAGTGTAATGACCCAGAGGAGGGGAAGATCGCGTGGTGGGTCAGCCAATCAGTAGAGACCACGCAAGCTGGAAGTCGGATGAAGAGAGGGAATGCGAGAGGTGCATATATCGTTCGACGCGGCGTGGAAGGAGGACTATCTGTGGAGAGCTCAACGAGTACGTTTGCACGCGGGAGTCGCTCCGATGTTCCGTGGAGTGGAGGCCTTACTTTTGTAAAACTTAACCAGTGTGATTGTACGAGTGTTTGGGTCCGATGTACGGACCAGAGAATCTTCAAATCTAGCAGTATATCATCAAATATCGACGAGATGATGACGTCCAGGAGACTGTGGGAAGCTCACAGCATCATCCAGTACGAGGGAAATGCTTTGGCAATTTCCAGTGGTAAGCGCAAATGACGCAGAAATACGCAATCTCTCGTTTCTCTTTGTTTTCTAATCAATATTTCAGTAACTTCATAGCATGGGAATAAGAGTAAAATCAATAATTTATCAGACTCCGTTTTCACGTAATTTTCTATCGGTAATATTAAAATCACAACGCTCCTATTTAAATTTTAAACTTATTATTATTATTAATTTTGGTATTCTTGTTTTATATAATAAATTCATTTCTTTTACAATGCAATCTTTGCTTTCAGTAGGTAGCATTAGATATAGACCAATTCCTTCTCCTGATACAATTGTTTGTGGGGTTAATGATCAAATCATACCACGATCTGAGTGAATAGAGTCTTGAAGATGTTCTGCCAGAGCTAGACGTTGTTAAATACAAATCTAGATTTCAACATTGCATTGAGGTCTTGGCGCCCATTAAAACAACATAGCTTAGGCAAAGGTAAACAGTTACATTTGTCTCCCAACAGTTAGGGGCAGTCAAACCGTTACAATTGTCGCTACCAACATGGAGCATTAATAACTGCTACACTTGTACGCTCAACGTGTGGGCTAGCAAAAACGGTACACTTGGCGCCCAACGTGGGGATGAAAACTTAATAACATTTGTGGAAGGAGAAGGGTATATATTTCTGTGCCTGTATTTTGGGGGTTATTTGTCTTTATCAGTGTATATCATTATGGGGGATGAGAAAGAAAGACAGATGAGGTTACGTAGTGGTCATCAACTGGAGAGTGATGATACGAGCAGTATGTCGAGTGATGGTAGTACCGGGGTAGCGGAGGTAAATCCCGATACTGAAACAGGGAGTGTAGGCGGCCAACCAGAATTAAAAACTTTACTTCTCGAGTTCATGTATCAGAACAAAGTTAGTAGTGATGCCTTAAATGCAAAATTAGAACAGAATCATGCAAAATTAGAACAAAACAGTAGGGAAAATAAAGAAAGTACAGAAGCTTTAAATGCAAAATTAGAACAGAATAATGCAAAATTAGAACAAAACAGTAGGGAAAATAAAGAAAGTACAGAAGCTTTAAATGCAAAATTAGAACAGAATAATGCAAAATTAGAACAAAACAGTAGGAGAAATAAAGAAAGTACAGAAGCTTTAAATAAAAAATTAGAACAGAATAATGCAAAATTAGATAAGAACAACAAGGAAATTAGTGTGAAAATGGAGCAGATTAGAGGAGAAATCAGAGGAGTAATGGAAGAGAAGGTTAAAGAGATCATTGCAGATGTAGACAAGAAATTAGGAAAAGTACAGGAGGAGTTGGAAATTAGAATCAGTACACAGGCTGAAAATTTAAATGAACTAGTGCAACTGGAACCACAGCAGGTCAAAAAGCAATTGGGGGGAGAAATTGACAAAATTCAGGTAGCTACTAAAGAGGTTAAGGAACAGCTGGGGGGTAGAATTGAGAAAGTCCACTCACAAATAGTTGCAGAAGTAAATGATTTAAGAGAGAGTAATAGAGAGAGCATTAGCAAGATTGAGGAGAAACAAGCAAAGCTATATGATAAAGTAGAAGAATCAGAAGGAAACATTAAATTAACAGTAAACAGTATTGAGAGGAAGGCTGAGGAGAAAATCGCAGAATTAGAGTTAAAATTAAAAGCTAGGATCAGGCAAGAAAATAGTCAGAATAGGCCAGTTTTTGTGAATAGCACACACAGGGAGGTAGAACTGGGGAAGTTCAGCAATCGACAGGGGTGCCCAATGGAGTTCATGAATTCTATAGAAAATAAATTCGGGGACAGGTTGGAAAATGGTAGTATTGAGTGGTGCCAGGTAGTTGAAATTTTAGAACAAGTGTTTGTGGGGGAAACGAGGAATTGGTTTGCGGTCTACAGAGACAAGTTTACTGATATTAATGATTTTAAAATGAAATTCTGTGAAAAGTTCTGGAATGAGGTTATTCAGTCGCAGCATCGTGAGGGAGTAGTGTGTGGTAAATATAACCCTACCATGACCGAATACTTTTTAGGGCAGGTATTAGTGTGTAAATATCTAGATGGGTTGAAGGAGGAAAGTGATGTGGAGAGGTTGCTACTTAGGCACTTTCCCTATAGGATCAAGGAGGCTGCTTGTATCCAGAATGTAAAGACTATATCACAAGTAGAAAATTTGTTAAGCACATTTGATGCACTAGGGAGAGGGGGTTATGAGGACAATTTCAATAGGAACCAAGGTAATAATAATAATAGACCTAATGAAGCCAGGCATCAGGACGTTCAAGGGAACGGTGGCGAAGGAGCCAATGCTCAAAATAGAAATAATAATAATCAACTAAATCAGAACAGAGGAAATGGCTATGGTAATCAGTATCAAGGGAGGAACAATGATTTCAGGGGAAATGAAGGGAGGAACAATGATTACAGGGGAAATCAAGGGAGAAACAATGATTTCAGGGGAAATCAAGGGAGAAATTATAATGACAATAATTACAACCAGAATAGGGGTCAAGGAAGAGGACAGCCTAGTGGTAGTAATATACAGCCAAACAATGACAACACAGCCCAGAACAACCAGACCAGTTTAGTAGTTAGTAGTACTACGGCCAGCTGTAGCGGTTCTTTAAACGCGAACCAGGCTGCGAAGTAAGGTCAGAATCTCAGTCTGTAGCATGCCCTGTCCATACAATTATACAGGAACCCTATGACTTAATGTAAGAAATGAATTATTACATGAACTAAATGATGAAGGTATTATTCAGGAAGTGGCTAGTAAGAGCCCCATAGTTAAATTTAACGTGTCCGAGGCGTACACAGATGTTTTAATTGATAGTGGTTGTATGAAGAGTTGCATAAGTAGTGCATTTTATGATAAAATGAAAGGAACTGGAGTAAATTTTGAGGAGATGCCAATTAAAAGCACTTTTGTTATCACAGCTGTTGGGAAGAGGTCTAAAGTAATTTCTAAGCAAGTTTTAGTAGACATTAAAATTAATAATCATGTAGAGAAGCAGATTTGCCTTGTAATTCCAAATTTAGTATTCAGTGTTATCTTGGATTCAGAGTGGCTAAGTAGAGTGTCTGGTAACTTATCTTATGATGTAGGGAGTTTGAAATTTAAATGGGGAGATTCTGAAGTAGAAGTAACGTTCAATGACCATATTCAGAGGAGTAGTATTGTAGGTGTGATTTGTACTTTAAATGAGATATCGCCAGCCGTAGAGCGGGGTTCTCCATGTTTTGTGGGCAGTGTGATTACGAACGGAAGTCTAGAGGACTCGTTACGTGATGCTGCATTTCAGGGTAATATAGAGGTGGAACAATATGTTCGGCTCTATGATGTGTTATTGTGTAATAGGAGAGTTTTTGAGGTTCGCATTGGTATCGCCAATTGCTATACCAATTCATTGAACGTTATTGATAGGTCAGTATTCACAGGACATAGATATCCTGTACCTTTCGCTTATCAGGGTGAAGTTGAGGCACAAATTAACCAGATGCTTGAAGATGGGATTATTGAGCACTCTAACAGTCCATATGTTAATTCTTTGATCACGGTACCCAAGACCGACGGCACAGTTCGTATTTGTTTAGACGCTCGTTTGGTTAACAGTAGAATTAGTTCAGATCAGCTGAAATCTATGTCAATAGAGGAATTAATGCAAACATTTGAGGGGAAGAAGTATTTCACTTGTGTAGATTTGAGTTCCAGTTTTTGGCAAGTGCCACTTATGTACGAAGATAGACCATTTACAGCTTTTAGTCATAAATATAACCTTTATCAATTTTGTAGAACACCTTATGGGTTAAAGAGTAGTTCAGCAGCTTTAATTAGGGCTTTAAACATCGCATTAGGGGATGACACAGGAGAGTTTGTAACCATTTACATAGATGATATGGTAATTAGTTCACGCAGTTTTGAGGAGCATCTACGTCATTTAGATGTAGTTTTTCAGAAGTTAGATCAGGCAGGGTTCACTGTGAAGCTGTCTAAGTCGTCATTCTGTCAGTCAGAAGTGACATTTTTAGGTCATAGAATGTCGAGTAGAGGTGTGACGCCATAGGAAGGTAGGGTTAGTATGTGTGGACAGTAGCAACAGGGCATCGTTACAGACACTGAGAAATAGGTAGGCAGAGCAACGTGATGACGTTCATTTAAGGGAGCCACTTGCAAGGTTGGAAGCAGGTGACACAGAAACATTTATAGTTTCCAAACGTATTGGAAAAACAGCATATGTGCTGGAGGATAGTAAGGGAAACAGATTATAAGGGACAGATAATATACATAGTCTACGAAAATATGTGTCAGAAAGTGAGTGTGTTTAGCTGGCGAGCCAGCCTATCAGATGAGTAAGTGTGGTATTTGGTGCGTGGGAGGAGATGGTCTTCCAGGCAGGCGTATCAGAAGTCACACAGGGGAGTAGTATGTAAGTAAATGAGAGTTTTTAAGGTACAGGGAAATATGACGGGATTGTCGGATGCTCTTGAGCTCTAAAATGTCTCGATACACCAAGGCCAGAATTTGGTAGCGCTGGTGAATTTCCATTTGCCTCCTAGAGATGGGTGAGCGCTTGGACAGGGTATTTTTGCTTAAGGCGTCCACGAGGCAAAAGATGGGCCATCAGAAGGCGAGACAGTCCTTCATGAAACTCATACATTTCAGCACACGTGATTTCTGTTTACGGCCTCGCCATGTAAGATTTGTAGTGTGTAATTTAAGGTAATTTGTACAAAGGTATTATTTGTGTGAGGAGAAATGGTCTGTGTTGAGAACTAGTATTAAGTAGAATATGGTCTACGGGAACTTAACAAGACAGGGCGATTACGGCACAGAAATAGTTGGTGTTATATGTAATGCGCATTTACTGTTTTTTTTTTCAGAAGTCAATATTAATTTAATCTACTTTAAAGAGAGATTAAGTATTATGGTCACGAGGCGCTGCCACAATAGTGTGATCGTGTGCTCAGTGATAAGTGAGATTAAATTTCACCATAAGGAAGGGACCTCCAGTGAAATTAGGAAGTTCTGTGGTGATATAAATATATCAGAACACCTTCAATGCGTGTGATATGATATCATAAATACATAGTGCTCACACATTAATTATGTCTATTTCTCCAACATAGAGAAATTTGAGAGGCGGAAATATCCGTGGAACACTATTTTATATGAAAAACATTGGACTGGTTGCAAAGTGCAATCCATAGTGACAACAAACTTTGACGCAAAGTGCGTGAAGAAAAATTATGAGTGTATATATCTGTAATTTAGGGAGATTTCATTTATGTAATATGTATTTTGGATGGGGTTTATTAACGTGTCTGGGATAATCGGATAATGGACCGTCGTCACAGTAAGTCATCCGATGATCCGAGGCGAATATGTAACGTGTTTTTCGAGGTTTTTTATGCAACTGGCATAAGTCAGTAGGAAGCCATTCTATATTTATTACGCGGCAAATTGTTCAGCCAAGAGAATTTTTCATGTTAATTTATTATTATTATTAATTTATTATAATTATTATTAAGGTATTTTCGGAGCATTTTATAAAAATTATTAGCATTCAGATAGGTTTTCTATGTCTTAGAAAACGCTATCAAGCAAATTATTACGAACGACAATATCATAGAAAATTATGTGATTACGGAATTTTACGGAGTTTTGTCAGTTAGGGTATTTGAGAGAGATGAGTCACGGGGGAATTCAAATACACGCTTAAACTTGTCGGAAAGCATGACGCAATCCTGGGTCGCAGCGTCAAGGAAAGGCGAATTGTTGAAACGGAACCCTCCCGCCGAGTGTAATGACCCAGAGGAGGGGAAGATCGCTTGGTGGGTCAGCCAATCAGTAGAGACCACGCAAGCTGGAAGT
The DNA here is from genome assembly GCA_946902985.2 of Meconema thalassinum. Taxonomy (NCBI): domain Eukaryota; kingdom Metazoa; phylum Arthropoda; class Insecta; order Orthoptera; family Tettigoniidae; genus Meconema; species Meconema thalassinum. Next base: position 351,147,082 of record OX336390.1, read on the forward strand.
CGGATGAAGAGAGGGAATGCGAGAGGTGCATATATCGTTCTACGCGGCGTGGAAGGAGGACTATCTGTGTAGAGCTCAACGAGTACGTTTGCACGCGGGAGTCGCTCCGATGTTCCGTGGAGTGGAGGCCTTACTTTTGTAAAACTTAACCAGTGTGATTGTACGAGTGTTTGGGTCCGATGTACGGACCAGAGAATCTTCAAATCTAGCAGTATATCATCAAACATCGACGAGATGACGACGTCCAGGAGACTGTGGGAAGCTCACAGCATCATCCAGTACGAGGGAAATGCTTTGGCAATTTCCAGTGGTAAGCGCAAATGACGCAGAAATACGCAATCTCTCGTTTCTCTTTGTTTTCTAATCAATATTTCAGTAACTTCATAGCATGGGAATAAGAGTAAAATCAATAATTTATCAGACTCCGTTTTCACGTAATTTTCTATCGGTAATATTAAAATCACAACGCTCCTATTTAAATTTTAAACTTATTATTATTATTAATTTTGGTATTCTTGTTTTATATAATAAATTCATTTCTTTTACAATGCAATCTTTGCTTTCAGTAGGTAGCATTAGATATAGACCAATTCCTTCTCCTGATACAATTGTTTGTGGGGTTAATGATCAAATCATACCACGATCTGAGTGAATAGAGTCTTGAAGATGTTCTGCCAGAGCTAGACGTTGTTAAATACAAATTTAGATTTCAACATTGCATTGAGGTCTTGGCACCCATTAAAACAACATAGCTTAGGCAAAGGTAAACAGTTACATTTGTCTCCCAACAGTTAGGGGCAGTCAAACCGTTACAATTGTCGCTACCAACATGGGGCATTAATAACTGCTACACTTGTACGCTCAACGTGTGGGCTAGCAAAAACGTTACAATACGAAGAAAAATAAATGTGTTGGTCATCTGCCGAAAAATAGTTTGTTCCAATTAGCTAGGCATAATATCATTCAAATGTGGCTTACATTTCTTGATGGTCTTGAAGCGTAAACCTGGTCTGTACCAGATCTATCCATAGACAGTCCCTATCGGACAAGCACGTATAATCATTGTATCGGCCGCCATTATATACCCACAATCCGTCTAGTCAGACATAGTGGTAGTATCTCTTGACGTTTGAATTAACTGTTGTTCCATTTTAATATGGGCTTCTATCAAAGCCATAACAGTTTGTTTAAATGGGGTCAGATCTAAGTGATCTATTCTTAGATATGTCAGTTGTAACATAACTCACGGTAATCTTATCAATACAAGAAGACACTGACAGTCTAACTAATCAACGGCTGTTCTGAAGATCGTTCCCTGGGCATGGCTTCACACCATCTACCATGCGCTAAGCAACCTGTAGTTTCCCTTGCGTAGACTAACGAACACCACCGTGATCGACTGGTCTTCAGTGTACTGATAGATCGAAGTGGTTAACAAGTTACCAGTATGAAAACTGACTGAAATGGACTAAACATCCAAGTATTAGGTTATTACTGGACTGTGACAAAGTACTAATTCTAGACAAAGTCTAGCATATGTCCATGTAGAAACATAAATATTTCCACTAATGTCTGTAGAAAAAAAAATTCAATCACCTCAGTGATTCTCCTCGCCGGAAACTTACTAAGTTCCACCTCGTAGCGCAGCACTTTTGTGACTATCACAACTTTGAAAATTACTTCTGCGTAGATCCGGCAACCATGTGCCTTGGCTCAGCGTAGCAGCAACTTGCTAGGCAAGTGCTTGTGTCGAAGTGAGCTAACCATGCCTGCGCCAGCCGGCTTTTATTCAAAACTGCCAGGGTCACGCGTCATCACGCTGAAATCTGGAAATCCTCATATCTCTGGTATCCCTGGTCCGATTTACTTGATACTAAGTGCATTCTCTTTCATTTGGCCGTGCCAGTAATCTGATCCAAGTCTCAAGTCTCTACTCCATGGCTAACTATTTAATCAATAAATAGCCTCGACCTCTGCTATTACTCGCTACGTCACTTGACATGTTCTTAGCGGTATATTCTTTCCAATTCCTTCTCGAAGCAATGTAGCACGATATTCAAATATCTCAACTTTCAAAAGCGGCTGTAGCCTTTCCCTTGATATCTAGGTGTCTGAATCTTGGAATACCCATTCCTAGAGTGGGGCACAGTATATTGTTTTACCCTAAAGAGCCCCTGGCTACCCTATGCTACAGGCTCCGCGCTGACTCAATCCGGCACTGTATCTAGCTTTTTCCGTTTCGAGATGCTGAGATGCCGAAAAAGAAGAAGGAGAAGAAGAAGAAGAAGAAGGAGGAGGAGAAGAGGAGGAATAAGAAGAAGAAGAAGAAATGTTTGTTTAACCTATGACGTATGGTAACCTTTAATAATGAATTGTATGTCAAAATTTGATGCTCATTGTTATACGTGTATGCTTTTTCATTGAATACGGCTGTACAGAGTGACGCCTTTTCGATGTATTTGGCTGGTATCTTGGAAACGAATCAAGATAGAGCAAAACAGACTTCGCAATTCCGTGCCACTTCTTTGTGAAACAAACCGATGGTGCAATCGAAATCATCGCTGCCCTCTTGGTTTTCGAACTACAGGGTGATAGTGAAAAGTCTGCATTTTGGAACCCCCTTCTATTTCGAGCATTTTTTAACTTATTGAACAGGAGAAAGTGGATTATTATAGATAATTTTCCGTAGAATTCAATTAGGCTATCAGTTGAATTTTTACAAATTATTATATGCATATGGGGCCCAATTTGCTTTCCAAAAACAAAAAACATTTAATAACATCAAAACGGTGCGAGATATCAAAATATGATAAAAGGCAGAAAAGTTGCTAATTACTGTGATCTTACGCCTGTATATTTAATATTTTTCGATAGGACCGACGGTTCCCGAGATATAACGATTTGAAAAAAAAGGATGAAATTCAGGGCCCCAAAAAAAGAAAATGTTGAGAGATATGAAAAAATCATGTGTTAAAATAGTTGCTAATCACTGAGATCTTACACATGTAGATTTAACTTTGTTCGATTCGACCAACCGTTTCCCAGATATAATGATTCGAAGAAAAGGAAGAAATTCAGGGCCCCAGAAAGTAGGAAACGATGAGAGATATCAAAACATCATATGGGATGGAAAATTTGCTAATCACCGAGGTCTTACACGAGTAGATTTAACTTTTTCGATAGGACCGACGGTTTCCGAAATATAACGATTTGAATAAAAAGGATGAAATTCAGGGCCCCAAAAAAAAGAAAATGTTGAGAGATATGAAAAAATCGTAAGTGTTAAAATAGTTGCTAATCACTGAGATCTTACACCTATAGATTTAACTTTGTTCGATACGACCAACCGTTTCCCAGATATAATGATTCGAAAAAAAGGAAGAAATTCAGGGCCCCAGAAAATGAAAACGGCGAGAGATATCAAAAAATCATACGTGGTAAAAAAAAGATGCTAATCACTGCGAACTTACTCCTGTAAATTTAACATGTTTCGATACGACCAACCGTTTCCGAGATATATCGATTCCAAAAAAGGATAAATTTCTGGGGCCCCCAAAAGAGAAAATGGTGAGAGATATAAAAAATTCATAAGGGTTAAAAAGTTGCTAATCACTGAGATTTTACACCTGTAGATTTAACTTGGTTCGAAACGACCAACCGTTTCCCAGATATAATGATTCGAAAAAAAGGAAGAAATTCAGGGCCCCAGAAAATGAAAACGGTGAGAAATATCAAAAAATCATGTGGTAAAAAAGGATGCTAATCACTGCGAACTTACTCCTGTAAATTTAACATGTTTCGATACGACCAACCGTTTCCGAGACATATCGATTCCAAAAATAAGAGGATAAAATTGAGGGCCCCAAAAATAGAAAATGGTGAGAGATATCAAAACTTCATAAGGGTTAAAAAAGTTGCTAATTACTGAGACCGTACACCTGTAGATTTAACATTGTTCGATACGACCAACCGTTTCCTAAATATAACAAAAAAGAAAGACATTCAGGGCCCCAGAAAATGAAAAAGTGAGAGATATCAAAAAATCATAAGGGGTAAATAAGATGCTAATCACTGCGATCTTACTCCTGTAAATTTAACTTGTTTCGATACGACAAACCGTTTCCGAGGAATGTCGATTCCAAAGAAAAAGGATAACATTCAGGGCCCCAAAAAAGAAAATGGTGAGAGATATAAAAAATTCATAAGGGTTAAAAAGTTGCTAATCACAGAGGTCTTACACCTGTAGCTGTAACTTTGTTCGATAGGACCAACCGTAACCCAGATATAACGATTCGAAAAAAAACAGAATGAAATTCAGGGCCCCAAGAAAGAAAACGGTGAGAGATATCAAAAAATCATAAGGGGTAAAAAAGTTGCTTATCACTGAGGTCTTTCTCCTCCGTATTTAACTTTTTCCATAGGACCGAGATATAACTATTCAAAAAAAGGACGAAGTTCAAGGCCCCAGAAAAGGTCCGGCCCTGCACCGATTTTAACGCCCAACATTAGGCTTCCTCACAGGCCCTAACTCTTTTACCTTACCAAATTTCAGCTCGATGTCTTGAAAATTGCGACCTGTACTTTGCTAAACGCAAAAACGTCACGCACATACTGTAACCATCTGACATTATATGGAGAACATGTGTTTGTAACCCAAATGCTCACGGTCTTTCGAGGCATGTAACGTTCCCCCACTGTACGAACACATGCTCAGGATTTGATGACTACAAGGTAACTACTCTACAGGAAAAACAAACATATTCCTGAAGTAACTGCATTTAATTCTAAATCATGGCATAATAAACAACAACAAAACATAATTTAAATTACTCCCAACAAATGCAAAACAAAGTTTGGAGCACACAGATGATAGTTCCCAAAGGGTCACAAATCCTAACTTGGCTTATCTGTGCTCCGCAGCTTGGATCAAAATATGATCTCCTCAGGCATGCTGCAACACACTCTCTTCACTTGTGAGTTCTTGAGTCTGTGTGTGGTGTCTCAATACACCCTACCCTAAACTTTCACTAAATAAATTCCACTCTTAGAAAAGCATTCATTGTCATTTGACGAACGTTCATATTCCATGCACATCACTTACAACAATGATAACCAATAAAATCAAATCAAAGCAAAACATGACATAAGACTGTACGCTTATAGCACTTCCTATTATTTGATGTTACTGTACTTGATTCAATCTGACTGTCCGTAGTGCTTACGGTACATTTATCTCTACTTTACGATCCAACAATGCATTTACCATCATTGCGTTTGGTTACTTGTTCAATGGTTTGTGTAGTTTGTGTAACAATTAGCTTCCCTCTCCTTTCAACAAACGCGGATTATAGTACCTTCTCTACTCTTCACAAACAATGCTAATTTGTTATACGCTACACCATATTCCTGACGTTGTTCAGTAATAAGTCGATCTATTGTTAAAATTGCGTCAACGCGTATTTCGGGCTACCCGTATGAATATATTAACATTTTACTGGGTCTTCATGCCTCAAAGTGTGTCAGTGAGTTCAGATAAGTTACATGTTATGGAACATTAACTTGGCTAAATCTCGAGCGATTTCAACAATTAAAAGAGGTATTCACATCCTCTGAATGCCAAAAATTGATTTCTGCAATCAAAACAATCAATTTCTCAATATTTTAGAATACCAGTTTATACATTTCAATTGCCCAGTACACTCTTTCATGGGTCGGTCATTAGCCGTGTCACCCGCTGCGCGGACAAAAGGTTTAGACTGCTACTCCCAAAAGAAGATGGCTGCCTGGCCCGATCGTCGTCGTTCAGCCCTCTCCCCTCTACCAGCTGTATCATTATTCATTCATACAATAACAACAAAGTTTTAACTGTTATTCACTCTCTTTCTCACGGACAAGGCGTGAATATCCAAATATTTATCTCCTATCAAATAGGGTACGTTACTTGGCTCATATATATGGCTCACAAAAGTATTTATAGCAAAGGAATGGATTTCTTACATTCCCGAGTCTTGGGGAACGGATATGGCTTTTAAATGCGTGCGAGTGTGGTTTCTACAGTTTTCCACCTCCACGTGGCGAAGTAGTGGTAAGGTATTCTCAGACCCTTCCATAATTAATGGTGTCACACCTCGACGGGCGGATCATTCCATAATGCAGCTGAATTACGATGACATTGTTAATCCTTAATGGCTGTAATGACGCTGGTATGGCAGAACAGATACCCACACCTGTCTCCATCCGCAGTCAACAATATACCTGTACGCCCTAGGCTGTACGTCAATTATACCTTCGAAGAATAGCGCATATTGTCCTGACCTCGTGCTATAGAATTGTTCCTTGCATTTATTACAGTAAAAGTCTTGGCTTTACTTTACACTGCTCGCATTTTAGCGGCTCAACTATTAGATCTATTAGATTATTCGGATCATATGACACTTCAGTTTCCCTTCCGCATAGTTTGTTCATGACTTTACATCATCTGTCATTCTACTGGCATTTATTACTGCTATTAATAACTGGCTTTACTTTACAACGCTTACTACGTTACTCATGACAATTCTTACATTTAAACATGTATAAAACATCCTGACACATATATTCCACACTTTCACTTAATTTACCTTGCAATTTCTTGGAATTGACGCAATTTAACGTTTCATGCATTATCATGCTGAATATTAATCCTTCTTTCGGCTTTGACCAATTCATTAAGTTATTTATTAACTTTATTATTACATTCAACGTGCTCTTACGCATTTCTGTCGTAAGCAAAATCATTCTTAATTTGCAAACTATTTAATGCAACTACGAGGATTTTTTTAGCGTATGGCTTTTAGTGCCGGGAGTGTCCGAGGACATGTTCGGCTCGCCAGTTTTTGTAGCTGCGTCGAGACGGACACCCAAGGGGTGAGCTACAAGTACCGTGGGGGAGGAAAATTGGAATGGAAGGTCGAGGATTTGGAAGGTAGCGGCTGTGGCCTATAGTTAGGGACCAACCCCGGCATTTGCCTGGAAGGAAGATGGGAAATCACAGAAGACCATCTTCAAGGTTGCTGGTGGGGGGATTCGAACCTCCTCGCCTCCCGGATGTGAGCGACTGCCAGCAGTCATGCCGTAACGACCACGGCTAACTCACCCGGTACTACGAGGAATGAAAAACTCGTACATATCTTTACCCCAAGTTCCCTATGGTACTTTATTTTAACACGGACATATGGCGAGCTAACTGATATATTATAACATTGAAATGGTACTTACATCCTTCTCACTCGGTGGTCGAATCCAATAATACAGCATGTGACCCACCATTGTGCATCTAACAACGCTTCATTGTGATCACAATATACATTTCTTGTGGTTTCACAACACTTATTTTCACTTTGATGTTACACATTTTGAATTTAACACTTTCATTCATTTTTATACAACACTTTATGATAAAACACTTCATATTAACAACACTTAAACAGATTAATTTTATATTACACTTGCTTTATACCCTGATACCTCCCTGGGCTTCGAATATGCACGATGTCAGAGTTGCAGGCGGTGCGTTCCCTGACACATCCTTCATCCCAATGAAAGTCTCTATCATCTGCGCGTTCCTCCTGACTAATCCTCTTCTACCGGCTCCCAGTAGCGTTCCTACTTCAACAATGAGTATATCCTCTATTGAGTGTGTGATCCTTCTTCCAGATCGCCTAGCATATCAATGTAGTGTCTGCTGGCTTGATAATAATCACCATGCCTGTGATATTCTTTCCATCCCATGACCTATCGTGTATTGTTTATATTGTATTATCACGATAATATCTCGATCATGACTTCGCGAATTTCTTACTGAGTTACACGTTAAACTGGTGTAATTAAATTGTTCACTTAACATGCGCGTCACTTACTGTGCGGCTTTTGATAACTATAAGCTTTACTCAGCTTCAATTTGTGTTCCATTGTCTTAGCACTCGTTGCTTTGTTTAACAAATTTGGTGGAGGAGAGTAACATCCTCCCCGCGTGAGTTCTGACATATAACTGTAAGACGACTTCAAAACGACTTCGAAACGACTGCAAGATGACTTCGAAACGACTGTAAGAAGACTTTATACTTCACTTGCGAGGCGTTGTTTAACACATTCCGTGCGGGAGAGTAACATCCTCCCCGCATGAGTTCTCTCAAAAGACTGTAAGACGACTGCCTGCTCCAAGCTTCCCTGCTCTATATAAGGAATTTGTTCAGAAACATAGTTCCCTCATATCGCCGGAGCGTCTTTTTCTTCGTAATTGCACTTTCCGACCTGGAAATGAATTTTTCTGTAGCATCTTTGTATGGAGGTTACGGTTCTTGCCTCGTGCAAGCAATCCGATCGTCCAATTAATTAATTTTAATTGGTTTCTCTGATGGCGTACCCAAGCCATGCTCTAGGGAATCCCCTGTAGTTTTCCGCTAATGGTCTTTCAACCGCATCACCTCTGTTCTTTCGCCTCCAATGATTTTTATGCTTCAATTTGCATATCTGATGGCTCCATAATTTTCCTCGTGGGATTTTATTCATCTGGATGTTAATCTCTTGTCTCTCGATTGCATTGTTTCCGAGTAATCAATTAATTTCCCTTGGCAAACTTCCCTATCCACCTTTTCTCCTTTGTGCTTCGGGGATTTCTTGGGTCACCCCTAGCTGTCCCCAACCCCTATGACGCTCGAAAATAGGTCGCTGTGATTGATCTGGTGCCTGTCTGGTCCTCCCACTTGCTCGAGCCAATGTCAAGTGTCAAACTGCCTCGAAAGCTAAGTTCTTGGCTAAAATTTTGTATGTTATAGCAGTAAGCATACAATCTTCTTGCACAAAATTGCTTGTAATTCCTCACAGATAAATGGAATTAAGCTGGGATTACTTCAGTAATCATTATTTACATGTGTCTTGGGTTCCATGAGGTTGTTCCCCCTCAGAGACCTCGGGTTCAATACTCTGTAAAATCATAGGCATGATTTCTCCTCCTTAGAGTATCAGGTTCGATGTCAGCATCACTACCATTGGGTACAATACATACATAAAGACAGACTTTTTTTTGAAAAAAAAATCGACTCCGATTCGATTGGTAGAGGTTTGAACCCGGGGCGACGCTTAGTTCCAGAGATCTCGAAAAAACCTACCACGGCTATATGAAAGCCTATAGGATCATGATCCGGCTTTCATAACAATGCCTTAAGACTAGCATTAAAAACAAATATTTCAAATCAATTTCCTGGTATAGTGGCTAGCATTCTTGTCTGTCGCCCCAGAGGTCCGGCTCTGCCAGAAAATTTAATTCTGGTCAGAGGGCTGAAACAGGGTACACTCAGCCTCGTGAGGAAAAACTGAGAAGAGGTAGGTTCGACTCCCAACTCAGCCATCCAGAAGTGGTTTTCCATGGTTTCCCACTTCTACTCCATGCAAATGCCGGGATGGTTCCTAACTTAAGGTCACGTCCGCTTCCCATCTAAATCCTACCTCAATTACAAATACACACAGTGCGACAACTATTCAGTTAATTAGTATAATCTGCTGGTTGATTTCTATTGACTATTTTCATGATTAGCGTAATTTATGACTAGGTATTTTATCAGTATCCCAATAATTGTTCATTTCATGGTTAGTGGTTAAGTAATATCAAGCTCTTATTTATCTTCATGTTACCATAATGTACGCTGTGTGTTGTATTATCTGGTTAGATGTAAAACAGAACACTGGGCCGTAATTTTCACGGACGAGTAAGGTAATTAATCTCCAGCAAAGCAATCTTGTTAGTGGATTTACGTCTCTTTTAACTACTGCGGCTTTTCTGCAAAAAAAAAAAAAAAAAAAAAAAAAAAACATTAATTTTTGACCAAAGGAAGCCGAGCAGTAACGATTTCAGAGAATCGAACTGCAGAAAAAACTGCCGTCCGTGCGCCTTTTAAGCTTACGCTGGGTAAACCGTTAAATATATCTTAATGTTCGTCGATGTCGAAATGTAAATATTATATGTCAGAAAACTGTATCATAATGAGGGTCATTATAACACTATTTTTCATTGTGAAACAGTTTCTCCCACCAATCAGAACTCAAGAAACAGTTGTGTGACCAATTAGGTAAGGATAGCATCGCACCTGCACTCAATTCCACGGCCTCCTATTTTAAATTTCACTGCGTGGCTCGTGTCATAGTGGGGGTATTTGAGGAGGCCATGGTCAAATACAATGTATTCTCTGCGTCCCATGCGCTCTGTTCAGTACATAAAACTGGCGAAATGTCGACAGATATTTATGAATATTTATGTTCGAACATAAAATAGTTATAATTATCGTCGAACATAAACAGTCGTATGCAACTCGCCTAAAATGGTAATTAAGACACTCGTGTGGAAATTATTAAACTCGCTTCGCTCGTTTTATAAACATAATCGCGTCTTAATTATTGCCATTATAGGCTCGTTGCATACTGTACTAATATACTATGAGTGTAAGAATTGTTCAGCATGAAAGGTTCTACAAAACAGTTCGCGACAGCATATCTCTATCATTAATACATCGCCCACTATAAGTGTTTTTACGTTTTCATTTCTTCCAACAATCAACATTCAGTAGAAATTTAAATTACTAGCATCGGAGCGAGTGAGCCTATCACCCCCAGCTTCGGCCTGCATCAAACTGTCGAGTCGTGTCAAGTTGAGACTTCAGAGACGAGTATATGTGTTTGGAGTTTCGCTGTTCACCTCGGCTTTTCTGAATCAGGTCCGGGACCTGCCATCCGTGCTCCATTTAAGCTTACGCTGGATAAACCGTTAAAGATACCGGGTGGTGGGTTGCTAGTAATAATACACTGGTCAAAAGAAGTTTTGCATATTGCAAGCTTATGTATTTTTGGACCAAATATAATACTCGTGCTTTATCCGATAACTGTTTTCTGTAGCGTATGTCATTACTAGGGCTCGGATTTTTAGGTAAATAAATATTTTTATGTAAATACATATTTAACCATTTTTTTATAAATACATAAATTCGTGCTTTTCACTTATTAGCATATAAAAAGACATAGATCAAAATTTATATTTCTTGAAATCAGTTTGCTAGGTCTTTCAGTTTATTGCATTTTAGTTCTGTGTACTTAAAACGGGGAAAACCTCTGAGCTATCTAATCTTCATGCAGAGGGTAGGTCAATTTGCAGCTGTGTTATTCTTTACTTGTCGTCCCGTCCCACTCACTGTGGAAGCCGGGATTTCCTTATCCAAATGCATATCGCACCACGTGCTAGACCTCCCCTCCCCCCAGCTACCTGGAGCTAGTGTCACTCACATGCAGTTCATTTCTGGCACTGTGAAGTGTAAGGCAATTCTACGATGCCTGAAGTAAAAACAACTGCAAGTTATCGTCTGTTGCAGAATTTAAAGTTAATTTTAATTCTGATGGGGGCGTTCTGTTCTGCCAACCATGTGGGAAAGAAATCAAGGCTTAACAGTGATCTCAAGTTACACAACACCTCAAGGGAAATAAGCATATCGCCGCAGTTTCGCGCCTTACGAAGAAGTGTTTCGCGATAATCGTCGGTCATTTGTGATGGACAACCTGAAGATGTATCTCGTTGTGTATTGTAATGCTTCAGCAGTCACTGAGACATAGCTTAAATTGCATTCGTGAGAACTGCATATTGCTTATATTCACATTAATAAACTAAATTATAATTACATATTTTTACATTTTTGTCACATATTTCAGGTATTTAAATACATAAAAAATAAACATTTTTCCGATTTTTAGCACCTAAAAATCCAAGCCCTAGTCATTACACATGAAACACATTAGGAATATAATGATAATTATTATTAATAATAACAAGTACATACTAGCACAGATATCAATCTTATTACGCCCTAATGTCCAGTCTATTTTCTCCAGTCGAGACTCGATGGTGTAGCACTGACAAAGTTGTTAGGGTCACCTAAGTACGCTCTTAGTTTGCAACCTTCGACAATGTGCCTGATGGTCTGGTTCGGTGTACCGCAATCACAGCAAGGGTTTGGCCACCTCCTTATTCGTGCAGGTTGTATGCACAACCTCCATGTACCTAACAGTGTACGGTGCAAACAAACGTGTTATCTTAGAGTTACCACATGAGCCAATGTGCAAAAACAAAAAGTCGTCATACAGCAATCAAAATACAACATCATGCAATATGCAAAACATATTTTGACCAGTGTAACATAAAAATGCTATTGGTTTCGCGTCCCTTTTAACTATTGACACTTTTAGAGATGTTGGGGTGCTGGAATTTTGCGCCCTAGGGGATCTTTAACGTACCAGTAAATCTACTGACGTGGCTCCCTCGCATTTTCGCACCCTCAAATGCCAACCGATTACTTCAGGATTCGATCGTGCAACCTTATGTACAGCAGGCGAGAACGTTACCACTGCGCCACGCAGCCTGTCAATCTGCAGCAATTCTTCTAGGTTTTTGCAGTGCCTGTGCGTGGTTTCGCTTAGGTGCAACAAGTCAGGCTCTACAATGGGCTCTTGGTACACCGTGCCCGGACGGCCACTGGGGTAGTAGACTACGCACTCCGTCCCATAGGTTTCGCTTAGGTGCAACAAGTCAGGCTCTTCAATGGGCTCTTGGTACACCGTGCCCGGACGGCCACTGGGGTAGTAGACTACGCACTCCGTCCCATAGGTTTCGCTTAGGTGCAACAAGTCAGGCTCTTCAATAGGCTCTTGGTACACCGTGCCCGGACGGCCACTGGGGTAGTAGACTACGCACTCCGTCCCATAGGTTTCGCTTAGGTGCAACAAGTCAGGCTCTTCAATGGGCTCTTGGTACACCGTGCCCGGACGGCCACTGGGGTAGTAGACTACGCACTCCGTCCCATAGGTTTCGCTTAGGTGCAACAAGTCAGGCTCTACAATGAGCTCTTGGTACACCGTGCCCGGACGGCCACTGGGCTAGTAGACTACGCACTCCGTCCCATAGGTTTCGCTTAGGTGCAACAAGTCAGGCTCTTCAATGGGCTCTTGGTACACCGTGCCCGGACGGCCACTGGGGTAGTAGACTACGCACTCCGTCCCATAGGTTTCGCTTAGGTGCAACAAGTCAGGCTCTTCAATGGGCTCTTGGTACACCGTGCCCGGACGGCCACTGGGGCAGTAGACTACGCACTCCGTCCCATAGGTTTCGCTTAGGTGCAACAAGTCAGGCTCTTCAATAGGCTCTTGGTACACCGTGCCCGGACGGCCACTGGGGCAGTAGACTACGCACTCCGTCCCATAGGTTTCGCTTAGGTGCAACAAGTCAGGCTCTTCAATGGGCTCTTGGTACACCGTGCCCGGACGGCCACTGGGCTAGTAGACTACGCACCCCGTCCCATAGGTTTCGCTTAGGTGCAACAAGTCAGGCTCTTCAATGGGCTCTTGGTACACCGTGCCCGGACGGCCACTGGGGTAGTAGACTACGCACTCCGTCCCATAGGTTTCGCTTAGGTGCAACAAGTCAGGCTCTTCAATGGGCTCTTGGTACACCGTGCCCGGACGGCCACTGGGGTAGTAGACTACGCACTCCGTCCCATAGGTTTCGCTTAGGTGCAACAAGTCAGGCTCTACAATGAGCTCTTGGTACACCGTGCCCGGACGGCCACTGGGCTAGTAGACTACGCACTCCGTCCCATAGGTTTCGCTTAGGTGCAACAAGTCAGGCTCTTCAATGGGCTCTTGGTACACCGTGCCCGGACGGCCACTGGGGCAGTAGACTACGCACTCCGTCCCATAGGTTTCGCTTAGGTGCAACAAGTCAGGCTCTTCAATGGGCTCTTGGTACACCGTGCCCGGACGGCCACTGGGCTAGTAGACTACGCACTCCGTCCCATAGGTATCGCTTAGGTGCAACAAGTCAGGCTCTTCAATGGGCTCTTGGTACACCGTGCCCGGACGGCCACTGGGGCAGTAGACTACGCACCCCGTCCCATAGGTTTCGCTTAGGTGCAACAAGTCAGGCTCTTCAATGGGCTCTTGGTACACCGTGCCCGGACGGCCACTGGGGTAGTAGACTACGCACTCCGTCCCATAGGTTTAGCTTAGGTGCAACAAGTCAGGCTCTACAATGAGCTCTTGGTACACCGTGCCCGGACGGCCACTGGGCTAGTAGACTACGCACTCCGTCCCATAGGTTTCGCATAGGTGCAACAAGTCAGGCTCTTCAATGGGCTCTTGGTACATCGTGCCCGGACGGCCACTGGGGTAGTAGACTACGCACTCCGTCCCATAGGTTTCGCTTAGGTGCAACAAGTCAGGCTCTACAATGGGCTCTTGGTACACCGTGCCCGGACGGCCACTGGGGTAGTAGACTACGCACTCCGTCCCATAGGTTTCGCTTAGGTGCAACAAGTCAGGCTCTACAATGAGCTCTTGGTACACCGTGCCCGGACGGCCACTGGGGTAGTAGACTACGCACTCCGTCCCATAGGTTTCGCTTAGGTGCAAGTCAGGCTCTTCAATGGGCTCTTGGTACACCGTGCCCGGACGGCCACTGGGGCAGTAGACTACGCACTCCGTCCCATAGGTTTCGCTTAGGTGCAACAAGTCAGGCTCTACAATAGGCTCTTGGTACACCGTGCCCGGACGGCCACTGGGGTAGTAGACTACCCACTCCGTCCCATAGGTTTCGCTTAGGTGCAACAAGTCAGGCTCTTCAATGGGCTCTTGGTACACCGTGCCCGGACGGCCACTGGGGTAGTAGACTACGCACTCCGTCCCATAGGTTTCGCTTAGGTGCAACAAGTCTGGCTCTTCAATGGGCTCTTGGTACACCGTGCCCGGACGGCCACTGGGGCAGTAGACTACGCACTCCGTCCCATAGGTTTCGCTTAGGTTCAACAAGTCAGGCTCTTCAATGGGCTCTTGGTACACCGTGCCCGGACGGCCACTGGGCTAGTAGACTACGCACTCCGTCCCATAGGTTTCGCTTAGGTGCAACAAGTCAGGCTCTTCAATAGGCTCTTGGTACACCGTGCCCGGACGGCCACTGGGGCAGTAGACTACGCACCCCGTCCCATAGGTTTCGTTTAGGTGCAACAAGTCAGGCTCTTCAATGGGCTCTTGGTACACCGTGCCCGGACGGCCACTGGGGCAGTAGACTACGCACTCCGTCCCATAGGTTTCGCTTAGGTGCAACAAGTCAGGCTCTTCAATGGGCTCTTGGTACACCGTGCCCGGACGGCCACTGGGGCAGTAGACTACGCACTCCGTCCCATAGGTTTCGCTTAGGTGCAACAAGTCAGGCTCTTCAATGGGCTCTTGGTACACCGTGCCCGGACGGCCACTGGGGTAGTAGACTACGCACTCCGTCCCATAGGTTTCGCTTAGGTGCAACAAGTCAGGCTCTTCAATGGGCTCTTGGTACACCGTGCCCGGACGGCCACTGGGGTAGTAGACTACGCACCCCGTCCCATAGGTTTCGCTTAGGTGCAACAAGTCAGGCTCTACAATGGGCTCTTGGTACACCGTGCCCGGACGGCCACTGGGGCAGTAGACTACGCACTCCGTCCCATGGGTTTCGCTTAGGTGCAACAAGTCAGGCTCTTCAATGGGCTCTTGGTACACCGTGCCCGGACGGCCACTGGGGTAGTAGACTACGCACTCCGTCCCATGGGTTTCGCTTAGGTGCAACAAGTCAGGCTCTTCAATGGGCTCTTGGTACACCGTGCCCGGACGGCCACTGGGGTAGTAGACTACGCACTCCGTCCCATAGGATTCGCTTAGGTGCAACAAGTCAGGCTCTTCAATGGGCTCTTGGTACACCGTGCCCGGACGGCCACTGGGGTAGTAGACTACGCACTCCGTCCCATAGGTTTCGCTTAGGTGCAACAAGTCAGGCTCTACAATGGGCTCTTGGTACACCGTGCCCGGACGGCCACTGGGGCAGTAGACTACGCACTCCGTCCCATAGGTTTCGCTTAGGTGCAACAAGTCAGGCTCTTCAATAGGCTCTTGGTACACCGTGCCCGGACGGCCACTGGGGCAGTAGACTACGCACTCCGTCCCATAGGTTTCGCTTAGGTGCAGCAAGTCAGGCTCTTCAATGGGCTCCTGGTACACCGTGCCCGGACGGCCACTGGGGCAGTAGACTACGCACTCCGTCCCATAGGTTTCGCTTAGGTGCAACAAGTCAGGCTCTTCAATGGGCTCTTGGTACACCGTGCCCGGACGGCCACTGGGGCAGTAGACTACGCACTCCGTCCCATAGGTTTCGCTTAGGTGCAACAAGTCAGGCTCTTCAATAGGCTCTTGGTACACCGTGCCCGGACGGCCACTGGGGCAGTAGACTACGCACTCCGTCCCATAGGTTTCGCTTAGGTGCAACAAGTCAGGCTCTTCAATGGGCTCTTGGTACACCGTGCCCGGACGGCCACTGGGCTAGTAGACTACGCACCCCGTCCCATAGGTTTCGCTTAGGTGCAACAAGTCAGGCTCTTCAATGGGCTCTTGGTACACCGTGCCCGGACGGCCACTGGGGTAGTAGACTACGCACTCCGTCCCATAGGTTTCGCTTAGGTGCAACAAGTCAGGCTCTTCAATGGGCTCTTGGTACACCGTGCCCGGACGGCCACTGGGGTAGTAGACTACGCACTCCGTCCCATAGGTTTCGCTTAGGTGCAACAAGTCAGGCTCTACAATGAGCTCTTGGTACACCGTGCCCGGACGGCCACTGGGCTAGTAGACTACGCACTCCGTCCCATAGGTTTCGCTTAGGTGCAACAAGTCAGGCTCTTCAATGGGCTCTTGGTACACCGTGCCCGGACGGCCACTGGGGCAGTAGACTACGCACTCCGTCCCATAGGTTTCGCTTAGGTGCAACAAGTCAGGCTCTTCAATGGGCTCTTGGTACACCGTGCCCGGACGGCCACTGGGCTAGTAGACTACGCACTCCGTCCCATAGGTATCGCTTAGGTGCAACAAGTCAGGCTCTTCAATGGGCTCTTGGTACACCGTGCCCGGACGGCCACTGGGGCAGTAGACTACGCACCCCGTCCCATAGGTTTCGCTTAGGTGCAACAAGTCAGGCTCTTCAATGGGCTCTTGGTACACCGTGCCCGGACGGCCACTGGGGTAGTAGACTACGCACTCCGTCCCATAGGTTTAGCTTAGGTGCAACAAGTCAGGCTCTACAATGAGCTCTTGGTACACCGTGCCCGGACGGCCACTGGGCTAGTAGACTACGCACTCCGTCCCATAGGTTTCGCATAGGTGCAACAAGTCAGGCTCTTCAATGGGCTCTTGGTACATCGTGCCCGGACGGCCACTGGGGTAGTAGACTACGCACTCCGTCCCATAGGTTTCGCTTAGGTGCAACAAGTCAGGCTCTACAATGGGCTCTTGGTACACCGTGCCCGGACGGCCACTGGGGTAGTAGACTACGCACTCCGTCCCATAGGTTTCGCTTAGGTGCAACAAGTCAGGCTCTACAATGAGCTCTTGGTACACCGTGCCCGGACGGCCACTGGGGTAGTAGACTACGCACTCCGTCCCATAGGTTTCGCTTAGGTGCAAGTCAGGCTCTTCAATGGGCTCTTGGTACACCGTGCCCGGACGGCCACTGGGGCAGTAGACTACGCACTCCGTCCCATAGGTTTCGCTTAGGTGCAACAAGTCAGGCTCTACAATAGGCTCTTGGTACACCGTGCCCGGACGGCCACTGGGGTAGTAGACTACCCACTCCGTCCCATAGGTTTCGCTTAGGTGCAACAAGTCAGGCTCTTCAATGGGCTCTTGGTACACCGTGCCCGGACGGCCACTGGGGTAGTAGACTACGCACTCCGTCCCATAGGTTTCGCTTAGGTGCAACAAGTCTGGCTCTTCAATGGGCTCTTGGTACACCGTGCCCGGACGGCCACTGGGGCAGTAGACTACGCACTCCGTCCCATAGGTTTCGCTTAGGTTCAACAAGTCAGGCTCTTCAATGGGCTCTTGGTACACCGTGCCCGGACGGCCACTGGGCTAGTAGACTACGCACTCCGTCCCATAGGTTTCGCTTAGGTGCAACAAGTCAGGCTCTTCAATAGGCTCTTGGTACACCGTGCCCGGACGGCCACTGGGGCAGTAGACTACGCACCCCGTCCCATAGGTTTCGTTTAGGTGCAACAAGTCAGGCTCTTCAATGGGCTCTTGGTACACCGTGCCCGGACGGCCACTGGGGCAGTAGACTACGCACTCCGTCCCATAGGTTTCGCTTAGGTGCAACAAGTCAGGCTCTTCAATGGGCTCTTGGTACACCGTGCCCGGACGGCCACTGGGGCAGTAGACTACGCACTCCGTCCCATAGGTTTCGCTTAGGTGCAACAAGTCAGGCTCTTCAATGGGCTCTTGGTACACCGTGCCCGGACGGCCACTGGGGTAGTAGACTACGCACTCCGTCCCATAGGTTTCGCTTAGGTGCAACAAGTCAGGCTCTTCAATGGGCTCTTGGTACACCGTGCCCGGACGGCCACTGGGGTAGTAGACTACGCACCCCGTCCCATAGGTTTCGCTTAGGTGCAACAAGTCAGGCTCTACAATGGGCTCTTGGTACACCGTGCCCGGACGGCCACTGGGGCAGTAGACTACGCACTCCGTCCCATGGGTTTCGCTTAGGTGCAACAAGTCAGGCTCTTCAATGGGCTCTTGGTACACCGTGCCCGGACGGCCACTGGGGTAGTAGACTACGCACTCCGTCCCATGGGTTTCGCTTAGGTGCAACAAGTCAGGCTCTTCAATGGGCTCTTGGTACACCGTGCCCGGACGGCCACTGGGGTAGTAGACTACGCACTCCGTCCCATAGGATTCGCTTAGGTGCAACAAGTCAGGCTCTTCAATGGGCTCTTGGTACACCGTGCCCGGACGGCCACTGGGGTAGTAGACTACGCACTCCGTCCCATAGGTTTCGCTTAGGTGCAACAAGTCAGGCTCTACAATGGGCTCTTGGTACACCGTGCCCGGACGGCCACTGGGGCAGTAGACTACGCACTCCGTCCCATAGGTTTCGCTTAGGTGCAACAAGTCAGGCTCTTCAATAGGCTCTTGGTACACCGTGCCCGGACGGCCACTGGGGCAGTAGACTACGCACTCCGTCCCATAGGTTTCGCTTAGGTGCAGCAAGTCAGGCTCTTCAATGGGCTCCTGGTACACCGTGCCCGGACGGCCACTGGGGCAGTAGACTACGCACTCCGTCCCATAGGTTTCGCTTAGGTGCAACAAGTCAGGCTCTTCAATGGGCTCTTGGTACACCGTGCCCGGACGGCCACTGGGGTAGTAGACTACGCACTCCGTCCCATAGGTTTCGCTTAGGTGCAACAAGTCCGGCTCTTAAATAGGCTCTTGGTACACCGTGCCCGGACGGCCACTGGGGTAGTAGACTACGCACTCCGTCCCATAGGTTTCGCTTAGGTGCAACAAGTCAGGCTCTTCAATGGGCTCTTGGTACACCGTGCCCGGACGGCCACTGGGGTAGTAGACTACGCACTCCGTCCCATAGGTTTCGCTTAGGTGCAACAAGTCAGGCTCTTCAATAGGCTCTTGGTACACCGTGCCCGGACGGCCACTGGGGTAGTAGACTACGCACTCCGTCCCATAGGTTTCGCTTAGGTGCAACAAGTCAGGCTCTTCAATGGGCTCTTGGTACACCGTGCCCGGACGGCCACTGGGGTAGTAGACTACGCACTCCGTCCCATAGGTTTCGCTTAGGTGCAACAAGTCAGGCTCTACAATGGGCTCTTGGTACACCGTGCCCGGACGGCCACTGGGGTAGTAGACTACGCACTCCGTCCCATAGGTTTCGCTTAGGTGCAACAAGTCAGGCTCTTCAATAGGCTCTTGGTACACCGTGCCCGGACGGCCACTGGGGTAGTAGACTACGCACTCCGTCCCATAGGTTTCGCTTAGGTGCAACAAGTCAGGCTCTTCAATAGGCTCTTGGTACACCGTGCCCGGACGGCCACTGGGGTAGTAGACTACGCACTCTGTCCCATAGGTTTCGCTTAGGTGCAACAAGTCAGGCTCTTCAATGGGCTCTTGGTACACCGTGTCCGGACGGCCACTGGGGTAGTAGACTACGCACTCCGTCCCATAGGTTTCGCTTAGGTGCAACAAGTCAGGCTCTTCAATAGGCTCTTGGTACACCGTGCCCGGACGGCCACTGGGGCAGTAGACTACGCACTCCGTCCCATAGGTTTCGCTTAGGTGCAACAAGTCAGGCTCTTCAATGGGCTCTTGGTACACCGTGCCCGGACGGCCACTGGGGCAGTAGACTATGCACTCCGTCCCATAGGTTTCGCTTAGGTGCAACAAGTCAGGCTCTTCAATGGGCTCTTGGTACACCGTGCCCGGACGGCCACTGGGGCAGTAGACTACGCACTCCGTCCCATAGGTTTCGCTTAGGTGCAACAAGTTAGGCTCTTCAATGGGCTCTTGGTACACCGTGCCCGGACGGCCACTGGGGCAGTAGACTACGCACTCCGTCCCATAGGTTTCGCTTAGGTGCAACAAGTCAGGCTCTACAATGGGCTCTTGGTACACCGTGCCCGGACGGCCACTGGGGTAGTAGACTACGCACTCCGTCCCATAGGTTTCGCTTAGGTGCAACAAGTCAGGCTCTTCAATGGGCTCTTGGTACACCGTGCCCGGACGGCCACTGGGGTAGTAGACTACGCACTCCGTCCCATAGGTTTCGCTTAGGTGCAACAAGTCAGGCTCTTCAATGGGCTCTTGGTACACCGTGCCCGGACGGCCACTGGGGCAGTAGACTACGCACTCCGTCCCATAGGTTTCGCTTAGGTGCAGCAAGTCAGGCTCTTCAATGGGCTCCTGGTACACCGTGCCCGGACGGCCACTGGGGTAGTAGACTACGCACCCCGTCCCATAGGTTTCGCTTAGGTGCAACAAGTCAGGCTCTTCAATGGGCTCTTGGTACACCGTGCCCGGACGGCCACTGGGCTAGTAGACTACGCACCCCGTCCCATAGGTTTCGCTTAGGTGCAACAAGTCAGGCTCTTCAATGGGCTCTTGGTACACCGTGCCCGGACGGCCACTGGGGTAGTAGACTACGCACTCCGTCCCATAGGTTTCGCTTAGGTGCAACAAGTCAGGCTCTTCAATGGGCTCTTGGTACACCGTGCCCGGACGGCCACTGGGGCAGTAGACTACGCACTCCGTCCCATAGGTTTCGCTTAGGTGCAACAAGTCAGGCTCTTCAATAGGCTCTTGGTACACCGTGCCCGGACGGCCACTGGGGCAGTAGACTACGCACTCCGTCCCATAGGTTTCGCTTAGTTGCAACAAGTCAGGCTCTTCAATGGGCTCTTGGTACACCGTGCCCGGACGGCCACTGGGGTAGTAGACTACGCACTCCGTCCCGTAGGTTTCGCTTAGGTTCAACAAGTCAGGCTCTTCAATGGGCTCTTGGTGCACCGTGCCCGGACGGCCACTGGGGTAGTAGACTACGCACCCCGTCCCATAGGTTTCGCTTAGGTGCAACAAGTCAGGCTCTTCAATGGGCTCTTGGTACACCGTGCCCGGACGGCCACTGGGGCAGTAGACTACGCACTCCGTCCCATAGGTTTCGCTTAGGTGCAACAAGTCAGGCTCTTCAACGGGCTCTTGGTACACCGTGCCCGGACGGCCACTGGGGTAGTAGACTACGCACTCCGTCCCATAGGTTTCGCTTAGGTGCAACAAGTCAGGCTCTACAATAGGCTCTTGGTACACCGTGCCCGGACGGCCACTGGGGCAGTAGACTACGCACTCCGTCCCATAGGTTTCGCTTAGGTGCAACAAGTCAGGCTCTTCAATGGGCTCTTGGTACACCGTGCCCGGACGGCCACTGGGGTAGTAGACTACCCACTCCGTCCCATAGGTTTCGCTTAGGTGCAACAAGTCAGGCTCTACAATAGGCTCTTGGTACACCGTGCCCGGACGGCCACTGGGGTAGTAGACGACGCACTCCGTCCCATAGGTTTCGCTTAGGTGCAACAAGTCAGACTCTTCAATGGGCTCTTGGTACACCGTGCCCGGACGGCCACTGGGGCAGTAGACTACGCACTCCGTCCCATAGGTTTCGCTTAGGTGCAGCAAGTTAGGCTCTTCAATGGGCTCCTGGTACACCGTGCCCGGACGGCCACTGGGGTAGTAGACTACGCACTCCGTCCCATAGGTTTCGCTTAGGTGCAACAAGTCAGGCTCTTCAATGGGCTCTTGGTACACCGTGCCCGGACGGCCACTGGGCTAGTAGACTACGCACTCCGTCCCATAGGTTTCGCTTAGGTGCAACAAGTCAGGCTCTTCAATGGGCTCTTGGTACACCGTGCCCGGACGGCCACTGGGCTAGTAGACTACGCACTCCGTCCCATAGGTTTCGCTTAGGTGCAACAAGTCAGGCTCTTCAATGGGCTCTTGGTACACCGTGCCCGGACGGCCACTGGGGTAGTACGACTACGCACTCCGTCCCATAGGTTTCGCTTAGGTGCAACAAGTCAGGCTCTTCAATAGGCTCTTGGTACACCGTGCCCGGACGGCCACTGGGGTAGTAGACTACGCACTCCGTCCCATAGGTTTCGCTTAGGTGCAACAAGTCAGGCTCTTCAATGGGCTCTTGGTACACCGTGCCCGGACGGCCACTGGGGTAGTAGACTACGCACTCCGTCCCATAGGTTTCGCTTAGGTGCAAAAAGTCAGGCTCTTCAATGGGCTCTTGGTACACCGTGCCCGGACGGCCACTGGGGTAGTAGACTACGCACTCCGTCCCATAGGTTTCGCTTAGGTGCAACAAGTCAGGCTCTTCAATGGGCTCTTGGTACACCGTGCCCGGACGGCCACTGGGCTAGTAGACTACGCACTCCGTCCCATAGGTTTCGCTTAGGTGCAACAAGTCAGGCTCTACAATGGGCTCTTGGTACACCGTGCCCGGACGGCCACTGGGGTAGTAGACTACGCACTCCGTCCCATAGGTTTCGCTTAGGTGCAACAAGTCAGGCTCTACAATGGGCTCTTGGTACACCGTGCCCGGACGGCCACTGGGGCAGTAGACTACGCACTCCGTCCCATAGGTTTCGCTTAGGTGCAACAAGTCAGGCTCTTCAATGGGCTCTTGGTACACCGTGCCCGGACGGCCACTGGGGCAGTAGACTACGCACTCCGTCCCATAGGTTTCGCTTAGGTGCAACAAGTCAGGCTCTTCAATGGGCTCTTGGTACACCGTGCCCGGACGGCCACTGGGGCAGTAGACTACGCACTCCGTCCCATAGGTTTCGCTTAGGTGCAACAAGTCAGGCTCTTCAATGGGCTCTTGGTACACCGTGCCAGGACGGCCACTGGGGTAGTAGACTACGCACTCCGTCCCATAGGTTTCGCTTAGGTGCAACAAGTCAGGCTCTTCAATAGGCTCTTGGTACACCGTGCCCGGACGGCCACTGGGGTAGTAGACTACGCACTCCGTCCCATAGGTTTCGCTTAGGTGCAACAAGTCAGGCTCTTCAATAGGCTCTTGGTACACCGTGCCCGGACGGCCACTGGGGTAGTAGACTACGCACTCTGTCCCATAGGTTTCGCTTAGGTGCAACAAGTCAGGCTCTTCAATGGGCTCTTGGTACACCGTGTCCGGACGGCCACTGGGGTAGTAGACTACGCACTCCGTCCCATAGGTTTCGCTTAGGTGCAACAAGTCAGGCTCTTCAATAGGCTCTTGGTACACCGTGCCCGGACGGCCACTGGGGCAGTAGACTACGCACTCCGTCCCATAGGTTTCGCTTAGGTGCAACAAGTCAGGCTCTTCAATGGGCTCTCGGTACACCGTGCCCGGACGGCCACTGGGGCAGTAGACTACGCACTCCGTCCCATAGGTTTCGCTTAGGTGCAACAAGTCAGGCTCTTCAATGGGCTCTTGGTACACCGTGCCCGGACGGCCACTGGGGCAGTAGACTACGCACTCCGTCCCATAGGTTTCGCTTAGGTGCAACAAGTTAGGCTCTTCAATGGGCTCTTGGTACACCGTGCCCGGACGGCCACTGGGGCAGTAGACTACGCACTCCGTCCCATAGGTTTCGCTTAGGTGCAACAAGTCAGGCTCTACAATGGGCTCTTGGTACACCGTGCCCGGACGGCCACTGGGGTAGTAGACTACTCACTCCGTCCCATAGGTTTCGCTTAGGTGCAACAAGTCAGGCTCTTCAATGGGCTCTTGGTACACCGTGCCCGGACGGCCACTGGGGTAGTAGACTACGCACTCCGTCCCATAGGTTTCGCTTAGGTGCAACAAGTCAGGCTCTTCAATGGGCTCTTGGTACACCGTGCCCGGACGGCCACTGGGGCAGTAGACTACGCACTCCGTCCCATAGGTTTCGCTTAGGTGCAGCAAGTCAGGCTCTTCAATGGGCTCCTGGTACACCGTGCCCGGACGGCCACTGGGGTAGTAGACTACGCACCCCGTCCCATAGGTTTCGCTTAGGTGCAACAAGTCAGGCTCTTCAATGGGCTCTTGGTACACCGTGCCCGGACGGCCACTGGGCTAGTAGACTACGCACCCCGTCCCATAGGTTTCGCTTAGGTGCAACAAGTCAGGCTCTTCAATGGGCTCTTGGTACACCGTGCCCGGACGGCCACTGGGGTAGTAGACTACGCACTCCGTCCCATAGGTTTCGCTTAGGTGCAACAAGTCAGGCTCTTCAATGGGCTCTTGGTACACCGTGCCCGGACGGCTACTGGGGCAGTAGACTACGCACTCCGTCCCATAGGTTTCGCTTAGGTGCAACAAGTCAGGCTCTTCAATAGGCTCTTGGTACACCGTGCCCGGACGGCCACTGGGGCAGTAGACTACGCACTCCGTCCCATAGGTTTCGCTTAGTTGCAACAAGTCAGGCTCTTCAATGGACTCTTGGTACACCGTGCCCGGACGGCCACTGGGGTAGTAGACTACGCACTCCGTCCCGTAGGTTTCGCTTAGGTGCAACAAGTCAGGCTCTTCAATGGGCTCTTGGTGCACCGTGCCCGGACGGCCACTGGGGTAGTAGACTACGCACCCCGTCCCATAGGTTTCGCTTAGGTGCAACAAGTCAGGCTCTTCAATGGGCTATTGGTACACCGTGCCCGGACGGCCACTGGGGCAGTAGACTACGCACTCCGTCCCATAGGCTTCGCTTAGGTGCAACAAGTCAGGCTCTTCAACGGGCTCTTGGTACACCGTGCCCGGACGGCCACTGGGGTAGTAGACTACGCACTCCGTCCCATAGGTTTCGCTTAGGTGCAACAAGTCAGGCTCTACAATAGGCTCTTGGTACACCGTGCCCGGACGGCCACTGGGGCAGTAGACTACGCACTCCGTCCCATAGGTTTCGCTTAGGTGCAACAAGTCAGGCTCTTCAATGGGCTCTTGGTACACCGTGCCCGGACGGCCACTGGGGTAGTAGACTACCCACTCCGTCCCATAGGTTTCGCTTAGGTGCAACAAGTCAGGCTCTACAATAGGCTCTTGGTACACCGTGCCCGGACGGCCACTGGGGTAGTAGACGACGCACTCCGTCCCATAGGTTTCGCTTAGGTGCAACAAGTCAGGCTCTTCAATGGGCTCTTGGTACACCGTGCCCGGACGGCCACTGGGGCAGTAGACTACGCACTCCGTCCCATAGGTTTCGCTTAGGTGCAGCAAGTCAGGCTCTTCAATGGGCTCCTGGTACACCGTGCCCGGACGGCCACTGGGGTAGTAGACTACGCACTCCGTCCCATAGGTTTCGCTTAGGTGCAACAAGTCAGGCTATTCAATGGGCTCTTGGTACACCGTGCCCGGACGGCCACTGGGGTAGTAGACTACGCACTCCGTCCCATAGGTTTCGCTTAGGTGCAACAAGTCAGGCTCTTCAATGGGCTCTTGGTACACCGTGCCCGGACGGCCACTGGGCTAGTAGACTACGCACTCCGTCCCATAGGTTTCGCTTAGGTGCAACAAGTCAGGCTCTTCAATGGGCTCTTGGTACACCGTGCCCGGACGGCCACTGGGGTAGTACGACTACGCACTCCGTCCCATAGGTTTCGCTTAGGTGCAACAAGTCAGGCTCTTCAATAGGCTCTTGGTACACCGTGCCCGGACGGCCACTGGGGTAGTAGACTACGCACTCCGTCCCATAGGTTTCGCTTAGGTGCAACAAGTCAGGCTCTTCAATGGGCTCTTGGTACACCGTGCCCGGACGGCCACTGGGGTAGTAGACTACGCACTCCGTCCCATAGGTTTCGCTTAGGTGCAAAAAGTCAGGCTCTTCAATGGGCTCTTGGTACACCGTGCCCGGACGGCCACTGGGGTAGTAGACTGCGCACTCCGTCCCATAGGTTTCGCTTAGGTGCAACAAGTCAGGCTCTTCAATGGGCTCTTGGTACACCGTGCCCGGACGGCCACTGGGCTAGTAGACTACGCACTCCGTCCCATAGGTTTCGCTTAGGTGCAACAAGTCAGGCTCTACAATGGGCTCTTGGTACACCGTGCCCGGACGGCCACTGGGGTAGTAGACTACGCACTCCGTCCCATAGGTTTCGCTTAGGTGCAACAAGTCAGGCTCTACAATGGGCTCTTGGTACACCGTGCCCGGACGGCCACTGGGGCAGTAGACTACGCACTCCGTCCCATAGGTTTCGCTTAGGTGCAACAAGTCAGGCTCTTCAATGGGCTCTTGGTACACCGTGCCCGGACGGCCACTGGGGCAGTAGACTACGCACTCCGTCCCATAGGTTTCGCTTAGGTGCAACAAGTCAGGCTCTTCAATGGGCTCTTGGTACACCGTGCCCGGACGGCCACTGGGGCAGTAGACTACGCACTCCGTCCCATAGGTTTCGCTTAGGTGCAACAAGTCAGGCTCTTCAATGGGCTCTTGGTACACCGTGCCAGGACGGCCACTGGGGTAGTAGACTACGCACTCCGTCCCATAGGTTTCGCTTAGGTGCAACAAGTCAGGCTCTTCAATAGGCTCTTGGTACACCGTGCCCGGACGGCCACTGGGGTAGTAGACTACGCACTCCGTCCCATAGGTTTCGCTTAGGTGCAACAAGTCAGGCTCTTCAATAGGCTCTTGGTACACCGTGCCCGGACGGCCACTGGGGTAGTAGACTACGCACTCCGTCCCATAGGTTTCGCTTAGGTGCAACAAGTCAGGCTCTTCAATGGGCTCTTGGTACACAGTGCCCGGACGGCCACTGGGGCAGTAGAATACGCACTCCGTCCCATAGGTTTCGCTTAGGTGCAACAAGTCAGGCTCTACAATGGGCTCTTGGTACACCGTGCCCGGACGGCCACTGGGGCAGTAGACTACGCACTCCGTCCCATAGGTTTCGCTTAGGTGCAACAAGTCAGGCTCTTCAATGGGGTCTTGGTACACCGTGCCCGGACGGCCACTGGGGCAGTAGACTACGCACTCCGTCCCATAGGTTTCGCTTAGGTGCAACAAGTCAGGCTCTTCAATGGGCTCTTGGTACACCGTGCCAGGACGGCCACTGGGGTAGTAGACTACGCACTCCGTCCCATAGGTTTCGCTTAGGTGCAACAAGTCAGGCTCTTCAATGGGCTCTTGGTACACCGTGCCCGGACGGCCACTGGGCTAGTAGACTACGCACTCCGTCCCATAGGTTTCGCTTAGGTGCAACAAGTCAGGCTCTTCAATGGGCTCTTGGTACACCGTGCCCGGACGGCCACTGGGGCAGTAGACTACGCACTCCGTCCCATAGGTTTCGCTTAGGTGCAGCAAGTCAGGCTCTTCAATGGGCTCCTGGTACACCGTGCCCGGACGGCCACTGGGGTAGTAGACTACGCACTCCGTCCCATAGGTTTCGCTTAGGTGCAACAAGTCAGGCTCTTCAATGGGCTCTTGGTACACCGTGCCCGGACGGCCACTGGGGTAGTAGACTACGCACTCCGTCCCATAGGTTTCGCTTAGGTGCAACAAGTCAGGCTCTTCAATGGGCTCTTGGTACACCGTGCCCGGACGGCCACTGGGCTAGTAGACTACGCACTCCGTCCCATAGGTTTCGCTTAGGTGCAACAAGTCAGGCTCTTCAATGGGCTCTTGGTACACCGTGCCCGGACGGCCACTGGGGTAGTACGACTACGCACTCCGTCCCATAGGTTTCGCTTAGGTGCAACAAGTCAGGCTCTTCAATAGGCTCTTGGTACACCGTGCCCGGACGGCCACTGGGGTAGTAGACTACGCACTCCGTCCCATAGGTTTCGCTTAGGTGCAACAAGTCAGGCTCTTCAATGGGCTCTTGGTACACCGTGCCCGGACGGCCACTGGGGTAGTAGACTACGCACTCCGTCCCATAGGTTTCGCTTAGGTGCAAAAAGTCAGGCTCTTCAATGGGCTCTTGGTACACCGTGCCCGGACGGCCACTGGGGTAGTAGACTACGCACTCCGTCCCATAGGTTTCGCTTAGGTGCAGCAAGTCAGGCTCTTCAATGGGCTCTTGGTACACCGTGCCCGGACGGCCACTGGGCTAGTAGACTACGCACTCCGTCCCATAGGTTTCGCTTAGGTGCAACAAGTCAGGCTCTACAATGGGCTCTTGGTACACCGTGCCCGGACGGCCACTGGGGTAGTAGACTACGCACTCCGTCCCATAGGTTTCGCTTAGGTGCAACAAGTCAGGCTCTACAATGGGCTCTTGGTACACCGTGCCCGGACGGCCACTGGGGCAGTAGACTACGCACTCCGTCCCATAGGTTTCGCTTAGGTGCAACAAGTCAGGCTCTTCAATGGGCTCTTGGTACACCGTGCCCGGACGGCCACTGGGGCCGTAGACTACGCACTCCGTCCCATAGGTTTCGCTTAGGTGCAACAAGTCAGGCTCTTCAATGGGCTCTTGGTACACCGTGCCCGGACGGCCACTGGGGCAGTAGACTACGCACTCCGTCCCATAGGTTTCGCTTAGGTGCAACAAGTCAGGCTCTTCAATGGGCTCTTGGTACACCGTGCCAGGACGGCCACTGGGGTAGTAGACTACGCACTCCGTCCCATAGGTTTCGCTTAGGTGCAACAAGTCAGGCTCTTCAATAGGCTCTTGGTACACCGTGCCCGGACGGCCACTGGGGTAGTAGACTACGCACTCCGTCCCATAGGTTTCGCTTAGGTGCAACAAGTCAGGCTCTTCAATAGGCTCTTGGTACACCGTGCCCGGACGGCCACTGGGGTAGTAGACTACGCACTCCGTCCCATAGGTTTCGCTTAGGTGCAACAAGTCAGGCTCTTCAATGGGCTCTTGGTACACAGTGCCCGGACGGCCACTGGGGCAGTAGACTACGCACTCCGTCCCATAGGTTTCGCTTAGGTGCAACAAGTCAGGCTCTACAATGGGCTCTTGGTACACCGTGCCCGGACGGCCACTGGGGCAGTAGACTACGCACTCCGTCCCATAGGTTTCGCTTAGGTGCAACAAGTCAGGCTCTTCAATGGGGTCTTGGTACACCGTGCCCGGACGGCCACTGGGGCAGTAGACTACGCACTCCGTCCCATAGGTTTCGCTTAGGTGCAACAAGTCAGGCTCTTCAATGGGCTCTTGGTACACCGTGCCAGGACGGCCACTGGGGTAGTAGACTACGCACTCCGTCCCATAGGTTTCGCTTAGGTGCAACAAGTCAGGCTCTTCAATGGGCTCTTGGTACACCGTGCCCGGACGGCCACTGGGCTAGTAGACTACGCACTCCGTCCCATAGGTTTCGCTTAGGTGCAACAAGTCAGGCTCTTCAATGGGCTCTTGGTACACCGTGCCCGGACGGCCACTGGGGCAGTAGACTACGCACTCCGTCCCATAGGTTTCGCTTAGGTGCAACAAGTCAGGCTCTTCAATGGGCTCTTGGTACACCGTGCCCGGACGGCCACTGGGGCAGTAGACTACGCACTCCGTCCCATAGGTTTCGCTTAGGTGCAACAAGTCAGGCTCTTCAATGGGCTCTTGGTACAACGTGCCCGGACGGCCACTGGGGTAGTAGACTACGCACTCCGTCCCATAGGTTTCGCTTAGGTGCAACAAGTCAGGCTCTTCAATGGGCTCTTGGTACACCGTGCCCGGACGGCCACTGGGGCAGTAGACTACACACTCCGTCCCATAGGTTTCGCTTAGGTGCAACAAGTCAGGCTCTTCAATGGGCTCTTGGTACACCGTGCCAGGACGGCCACTGGGGTAGTAGACTACGCACTCCGTCCCATAGGTTTCGCTTAGGTGCAACAAGTCAGGCTCTTCAATAGGCTCTTGGTACACCGTGCCCGGACGGCCACTGGGGTAGTAGACTACGCACTCCGTCCCATAGGTTTCGCTTAGGTGCAACAAGTCAGGCTCTTCAATGGGCTCTTGGTACACCGTGCCCGGACGGCCACTGGGGTAGTAGACTACGCACTCCGTCCCATAGGTTTCGCTTAGGTGCAACAAGTCAGGCTCTTCAATGGGCTCTTGGTACACCGTGCCCGGACGGCCACTGGGGTAGTAGACTACGCACTCCGTCCCATAGGTTTCGCTTAGGTGCAACAAGTCAGGCTCTTCAATGGGCTCTTGGTACACCGTGCCCGGACGGCCACTGGGGTAGTAGACTACGCACTCCGTCCCATAGGTTTCGCTTAGGTGCAACAAGTCAGGCTCTTCAATAGGCTCTTGGTACACCGTGCCCGGACGGCCACTGGGGCAGTAGACTACGCACTCCGTCCCATAGGTTTCGCTTAGGTGCAACAAGTCAGGCTCTTCAATGGGCTCTTGGTACACCGTGCCCGGACGGCCACCGGGGCAGTAGACTACGCACTCCGTCCCATAGGTTTCGCTTAGGTGCAACAAGTCAGGCTCTTCAATGGGCTCTTGGTACTCCGTGCCCGGACGGCCACTGGGGTAGTAGACTACGCACTCCGTCCCATAGGTTTCGCTTAGGTGCAACAAGTCAGGCTCTTCAATGGGCTCTTGGTACACCGTGCCCGGACGGCCACTGGGGCAGTAGACTACGCACTCCGTCCCATAGGTTTCGCTTAGGTGCAACAAGTCAGGCTCTTCAATGGGCTCTTGGTACACCGTGCCCGGACGGCCACTGGGGTAGTAGACTACGCACTCCGTCCCATAGGTTTCGCTTAGGTGCAACAAGTCAGGCTCTTCAATGGGCTCTTGGTACACCGTGCCCGGACGGCCACTGGGGTAGTAGACTACGCACTCGGTCCCATAGGTTTCGCTTAGGTGCAACAAGTCAGGCTCTTCAATGGGCTCTTGGTACACCGTGCCCGGACGGCCACTGGGCTAGTAGACTACGCACTCCGTCCCATAGGTTTCGCTTAGGTGCAACAATTCAGGCTCTTCAATAGGCTCTTGGTACACCGTGCCCGGACGGCCACTGGGGCAGTAGACTACGCACTCCGTCCCATAGGTTTCGCTTAGGTGCAACAAGTCAGGCTCTTCAATGAGCTCTTGGTACACCGTGCCCGGACGGCCACTGGGCTAGTAGACTACGCACTCCGTCCCATAGGTTTCGCTTAGGTGCAACAAGTCAGGCTCTTCAATGGGCTCTTGGTACACCGTGCCCGGACGGCCACTGGGGTAGTAGACTACGCACTCCGTCCCATAGGTTTCGCTTAGGTGCAACAAGTCAGGCTCTTCAATAGGCTCTTGGTACACCGTGCCCGGACGGCCACTGGGGCAGTAGACTACGCACTCCGTCCCATAGGTTTCGCTTAGGTGCAACAAGTCAGGCTCTACAATGGGCTCTTGGTACACCGTGCCCGGACGGCCACTGGGGTAGTAGACTACGCACTCCGTCCCATGGGTTTCGCTTAGGTGCAACAAGTCAGGCTCTTCAATGGGCTCTTGGTACACCGTGCCCGGAAGGCCACTGGGGTAGTAGACTACGCACTCCGTCCCATAGGTTTCGCTTAGGTGCAACAAGTCAGGCTCTTCAATGGGCTCTTGGTACACCGTGCCCGGACGGCCACTGGGGTAGTAGACTACGCACTCCGTCCCATAGGTTTCGCTTAGGTGCAACAAGTCAGGCTCATCAATGAGCTCTTGGTACACCGTGCCCGGACGGCCACTGGGCTAGTAGACTACGCACTCCGTCCCATAGGTTTCGCTTAGGTGCAACAAGTCAGGCTCTTCAATGGGCTCTTGGTACACCGTGCCCGGACGGCCACTGGGGTAGTAGACTACGCACTCCGTCCCATAGGTTTCGCTTAGGTGCAACAAGTCAGGCTCTTCAATAGGCTCTTGGTACACCGTGCCCGGACGGCCACTGGGGCAGTAGACTACGCACTCCGTCCCATAGGTTTCGCTTAGGTGCAACAAGTCAGGCTCTACAATGGGCTCTTGGTACACCGTGCCCGGACGGCCACTGGGGTAGTAGACTACGCACTCCGTCCCATGGGTTTCGCTTAGGTGCAACAAGTCAGGCTCTTCAATGGGCTCTTGGTACACCGTGCCCGGAAGGCCACTGGGGTAGTAGACTACGCACTCCGTCCCATAGGTTTCGCTTAGGTGCAACAAGTCAGGCTCTTCAATGGGCTCTTGGTACACCGTGCCCGGACGGCCACTGGGGTAGTAGACTACGCACTCCGTCCCATAGGTTTCGCTTAGGTGCAACAAGTCAGGCTCTTCAATGGGCTCTTGGTACACCGTGCCCGGACGGCCACTGGGGCAGTAGATGACGCACTCCGTCCCATAGGTTTCGCTTAGGTGCAACAAGTCAGGCTCTTCAATGGGCTCTTGGTACACCGTGCCCGGACGGCCACTGGGGTAGTAGACTACGCACTCCGTCCCGTAGGTTTCGCTTAGGTGCAACAAGTCAGGCTCTTCAATGGGCTCTTGGTACACCGTGCCCGGACGGCCACTGGGGTAGTAGACTACGCACTCCGTCCCATAGGTTTCGCTTAGGTGCAACAAGTCAGGCTCTTCAATGGGCTCTTGGTACACCGTGCCCGGACGGCCACTGGGCTAGTAGACTACGCACCCCGTCCCATAGGTTTCGCTTAGGTGCAGCAAGTCAGGCTCTTCAATGGGCTCTTGGTACACCGTGCCCGGACGGCCACTGGGGTAGTAGACTACGCACCCCGTCCCATAGGTTTCGCTTAGGTGCAGCAAGTCAGGCTCTTCAATGGGCTCTTGGTACACCGTGCCCGGACGGCCACTGGGGTAGTAGACTACGCACTCCGTCCCATAGGTTTCGCTTAGGTGCAACAAGTCAGGCTCTTCAATGGGCTCTTGGTACACCGTGCCCGGACGGCCACTGGGGTAGTAGACTACGCACTCCGTCCCATAGGTTTCGCTTAGGTGCAACAAGTCAGGCTCTACAATGGGCTCTTGGTACACCGTGCCCGGACGGCCACTGGGGCAGTAGACTACGCACTCCGTCCCATAGGTTTCGCTTAGGTGCAACAAGTCAGGCTCTTCAATGGGCTCTTGGTACACCGTGCCCGGACGGCCACTGGGGCAGTAGACTACGCACTCCGTCCCATAGGTTTCGCTTAGGTGCAACAAGTCAGGCTCTTCAATAGGCTCTTGGTACACCGTGCCCGGACGGCCACTGGGGTAGTAGACTACGCACTCCGTCCCATAGGTTTCGCTTAGGTGCAACAAGTCAGGCTCTACAATGGGCTCTTGGTACACCGTGCCCGGACGGCCACTGGGGTAGTAGACTACGCACTCCGTCCCATAGGTTTCGCTTAGGTGCAACAAGTCAGGCTCTTCAATGGGCTCTTGGTACACCGTGCCCGGACGGCCACTGGGGCAGTAGACTACGCACTCCGTCCCATAGGTTTCGCTTAGGTGCAACAAGTCAGGCTCTTCAATGGGCTCTTGGTACACCGTGCCCGGACGGCCACTGGGCTAGTAGACTACGCACTCCGTCCCATAGGTTTCGCTTAGGTGCAACAAGTCAGGCTCTTCAATGGGCTCTTGGTACACCGTGCCCGGACGGCCACTGGGGTAGTAGACTACGCACTCTGTCCCATAGGTTTCGCTTAGGTGCAACAAGTCAGGCTCTTCAATGGGCTCTTGGTACACCGTGCCCGGACGGCCACTGGGGTAGTAGACTACGCACTCCGTCCCATAGGTTTCGCTTAGGTGCAACAAGTCAGGCTCTTCAATGGGCTCTTGGTACACCGTGCCCGGACGGCCACTGGGGCAGTAGACTACGCACTCCGTCCCATAGGTTTCGCTTAGTTGCAACAAGTCAGGCTCTTCAATGGGCTCTTGGTACACCGTGCCCGGACGGCCACTGGGGCAGTAGACTACGCACTCCGTCCCATAGGTTTCGCTTAGGTGCAACAAGTCAGGCTCTTCAATGGGCTCTTGGTACACCGTGCCCGGACGGCCACTGGGGTAGTAGACTACGCACTCCGTCCCATAGGTTTCGCTTAGGTGCAACAAGTCAGGCTCTTCAATGGGCTCTTGGTACACAGTGCCCGGACGGCCACTGGGGTAGTAGACTACGCACTCCGTCCCATAGGTTTCGCTTAGGTGCTGCAAGTCAGGCTCTTCAATGGGCTCTTGGTACACCGTGCCCGGACGGCCACTGGGGTAGTAGACTACGCACTCCGTCCCATAGGTTTCGCTTAGGTGCAACAAGTCAGGCTCTACAATGGGCTCTTGGTACACCGTGCCCGGACGGCCACTGGGGCAGTAGACTACGCACTCCGTCCCATAGGTTTCGCTTAGGTGCAACAAGTCAGGCTCTTCAATGGGCTCTTGGTACACAGTGCCCGGACGGCCACTGGGGTAGTAGACTACGCACTCCGTCCCATAGGTTTCGCTTAGGTGCAACAAGTCAGGCTCTACAATGGGCTCTTGGTACACCGTGCCCGGACGGCCACTGGGGTAGTAGACTACGCACTCCGTCCCATAGGTTTCGCTTAGGTGCAACAAGTCAGGCTCTACAATGAGCTCTTGGTACACCGTGCCCGGACGGCCACTGGGGTAGTAGACTACGCACTCCGTCCCATAGGTTTCGCTTAGGTGCAACAAGTCAGGCTCTACAATAGGCTCTTGGTACACCGTGCCAGGACGGCCACTGGGATAGTAGATTACGCACTCCGTCCCATAGGTTTCGCTTAGGTGCAACAAGTCAGGCTCTTCAATGGGCTCTTGGTACACCGTGCCCGGACGGCCACTGGGGTAGTAGACTACGCACTCCGTCCCATAGGTTTCGCTTAGGTGCAACAAGTCAGGCTCTTCAATGGGCTCTAGGTACACCGTGCCCGGACGGCCACTGGGGCAGTAGACTACGCACTCCGTCCCATAGGTTTCGCTTAGGTTCAACAAGTCAGGCTCTTCAATGGGCTCTTGGTACACCGTGCCCGGACGGCCACTGGGGTAGTAGACTACGCACTCCGTCCCATAGGTTTCGCTTAGGTGCAACAAGTCAGGCTCTTCAATGGGCTCTTGGTACACCGTGCCCGGACGGCCACTGGGATAGTAGACTACGCACTCCGTCCCATAGGTTTCGCTTAGGTGCAACAAGTCAGGCTCTTCAATGGGCTCTTGGTACACCGTGCCCGGACGGCCACTGGGGTAGTAGACTACGCACTCCGTCCCATAGGTTTCGCTTAGGTGCAACAAGTCAGGCTCTTAAATGGGCTCTTGGTACACCGTGCCCGGACGGCCACTGGGGCAGTAGACTACGCACTCCGTCCCATAGGTTTCGCTTAGGTGCAACAAGTCAGGCTCTTCAATGGGCTCTTGGTACACCGTGCCCGGACGGCCACTGGGGTAGTAGACTACGCACTCCGTCCCATAGGTTTCGCTTAGGTGCAACAAGTCAGGCTCTTCAATGGGCTCTTGGTACACCGTGCCCGGAAGGCCACTGGGGCAGTAGACTACGCACTCCGTCCCATAGGTTTCGCTTAGGTGCAACAAGTCAGGCTCTTCAATGGGCTCTTGGTACACCGTGCCCGGACGGCCACTGGGGCAGTAGACTACGCACTCCGTCCCATAGGTTTCGCTTAGGTGCAACAAGTCAGGCTCTTCAATGGGCTCTTGGTACACCGTGCCCGGACGGCCACTGGGGTAGTAGACTACGCACTCCGTCCCATAGGTTTCGCTTAGGTGCAACAAGTCAGGCTCTTCAATGGGCTCTTGGTACACAGTGCCCGGACGGCCACTGGGGTAGTAGACTACGCACTCCGTCCCATAGGTTTCGCTTAGGTGCAACAAGTCAGGCTCTTCAATGGGCTCTTGGTACACCGTGCCCGGACGGCCACTGGGGTAGTAGACTACGCACTCCGTCCCATAGGTTTCGCTTAGGTTCAACAAGTCAGGCTCTTCAATGGGCTCTTGGTACACCGTGCCCGGACGGCCACTGGGGCAGTAGACTACGCACTCCGTCCCATAGGTTTCGCTTAGGTGCAACAAGTCAGGCTCTTCAATGGGCTCTTGGTACACCGTGCCCGGACGGCCACTGGGGTAGTAGACTACGCACTCTGTCCCATAGGTTTCGCTTAGGTGCAAAAAGTCAGGCTCTTCAATGGGCTCTTGGTACACCGTGCCCGGACGGCCACTGGGGTAGTAGACTACGCACTCCGTCCCATAGGTTTCGCTTAGGTGCAACAAGTCAGGCTCTTCGATGGGCTCTTGGTACACCGTGCCCGGACGGCCACTGGGGCAGTAGACTACGCACTCCGTCCCATAGGTTTCGCTTAGGTGCAACAAGTCAGGCTCTTCAATGGGCTCTTGGTACACCGTGCCAGGACGGCCACTGGGGTAGTAGACTACGCACTCCGTCCCATAGGTTTCGCTTAGGTGCAACAAGTCAGGCTCTTCAATGGGCTCTTGGTACACCGTGCCCGGACGGCCACTGGGCTAGTAGACTACGCACTCCGTCCCATAGGTTTCGCTTAGGTGCAACAAGTCAGGCTCTTCAATGGGCTCTTGGTACACCGTGCCCGGACGGCCACTGGGGCAGTAGACTACGCACTCCGTCCCATGGGTTTCGCTTAGGTGCAACAAGTCAGGCTCTTCAATGGGCTCTTGGTACACCGTGCCCGGACGGCCACTGGGGTAGTAGACTACGCACTCCGTCCCATAGGTTTCGCTTAGGTGCAACAAGTCAGGCTCTTCAATGGGCTCTTGGTACACCGTGCCCGGACGGCCACTGGGGTAGTAGACTACGCACTCCGTCCCATAGGTTTCGCTTAGGTGCAACAAGTCAGGCTCTTCAATGGGCTCTTGGTACACCGTGCCCGGACGGCCACTGGGGCAGTAGACTACGCACTCCGTCCCATAGGTTTCACTTAGGTGCAACAAGTCAGGCTCTTCAATGGGCTCTTGGTACACCGTGCCCGGACGGCCACTGGGGCAGTAGACTACGCACTCCGTCCCATAGGTTTCGCTTAGGTGCAACAAGTCAGGCTCTACAATGGGCTCTTGGTACACCGTGCCCGGACGGCCACTGGGGTAGTAGACTACGCACTCCGTCCCATGGGTTTCGCTTAGGTGCAACAAGTCAGGCTCTTCAATGGGCTCTTGGTACACCGTGCCCGGACGGCTACTGGGGCAGTAGACTACGCACTCCGTCCCATAGGTTTCGCTTAGGAGCAACAAGTCAGGCTCTACAATGGGCTCTTGGTACACCGTGCCCGGACGGCCACTGGGGCAGTAGACTACGCACTCCGTCCCATAGGTTTCGCTTAGGTGCAACAAGTCAGGCTCTACAATGGGCTCTTGGTACACCGTGCCCGGACGGCCACTGGGGTAGTAGACTACGCACTCCGTCCCATAGGTTTCGCTTAGGTTCAACAAGTCAGGCTCTTCAATGGGCTCTTGGTACACAGTGCCCGGACGGCCACTGGGGCAGTAGACTACGCACTCCGTCCCATGGGTTTCGCTTAGGTGCAACAAGTCAGGCTCTTCAATGGGCTCTTGGTACACCGTGCCCGGACGGCCACTGGGGCAGTAGACTACGCACTCCGTCCCATAGTTTTCGCTTAGGTGCAACAAGTCAGGCTCTTCAATGGGCTCTTGGTACATCGTGCCCGGACGGCCACTGGGGTAGTAGACTACGCACTCCGTCCCATAGGTTTCGCTTAGGTGCAACAAGTCAGGCTCTTCAATGGGCTCTTGGTACATCGTGCCCGGACGGCCACTGGGGCAGTAGACTACGCACTCCGTCCCATAGGTTTCGCTTAGGTGCAACAAGTCAGGCTCTTCAATGGGCTCTTGGTACACCGTGCCCGGACGGCCACTGGGGCAGTAGACTACGCACTCCGTCCCACAGGTTTCGCTTAGGTGTAACAAGTCAGGCTCTTCAATGGGCTCTTGGTACACCGTGCCCGGACGGCCACTGGGGTAGTAGACTACGCACTCCGTCCCATAGGTTTCGCTTAGGTGCAACAAGTCAGGCTCTTCAATGGGCTCTTGGTACACCGTGCCCGGACGGCCACTGGGGTAGTAGACTACGCACCCCGTCCCATAGGTTTCGCTTAGGTGCAACAAGTCAGGCTCTTCAATGGGCTCTTGGTACACCGTGCCCGGACGGCCACTGGGCAGTAGACTACGCACTCCGTCCCATAGGTTTCGCTTAGGTGCAACAAGTCAGGCTCTTCAATGGGCTCTTGGTACACCGTGCCCGGACGGCCACTGGGGCAGTAGACTACGCACTCCGTCCCATAGGTTTCGCTTAGGTGCAACAAGTCAGGCTCTTCAATGGGCTCTTGGTACACCGTGCCCGGACGGCCACTGGGGCAGTAGACTACGCACTCCGTCCCATAGGTTTCGCTTAGGTGCAACAAGTCAGGCTCTTCAATGGGCTCTTGGTACACCGTGCCCGGACGGCCACTGGGGTAGTAGACTACGCACTCCGTCCCATAGGTTTCGCTTAGGTGCAACAAGTCAGGCTCTTCAATGGGCTCTTGGTACACCGTGCCCGGACGGCCACTGGGGCAGTAGACTACGCACTCCGTCCCATAGGTTTCGCTTAGGTGCAACAAGTCAGGCTCTTCAATGGGCTCTTGGTACACCGTGCCCGGACGGCCACTGGGGTAGTAGACTACGCACTCCGTCCCATAGGTTTCGCTTAGGTGCAACAAGTCAGGCTCTTCAATGGGCTCTTGGTACACAGTGCCCGGACGGCCACTGGGGTAGTAGACTACGCACTCCGTCCCATAGGTTTCGCTTAGGTGCAACAAGTCAGGCTCTTCAATGGGCTCTTGGTACACCGTGCCCGGACGGCCACTGGGCTAGTAGACTACGCACTCCGTCCCATAGGTTTCGCTTAGGTGCAACAAGTCAGGCTCTTCAATGAGCTCTTGGTACACCGTGCCCGGACGGCCACTGGGGTAGTAGACTACGCACTCCGTCCCATAGGTTTCGCTTAGGTGCAACAAGTCAGGCTCTTCAATGGGCTCTTGGTACACCGTGCCCGGACGGCCACTGGGCTAGTAGACTACGCACTCCGTCCCATAGGTTTCGCTTAGGTGCAACAAGTCAGGCTCTTCAATGGGCTCTTGGTACACCGTGCCCGGACGGCCACTGGGGTAGTAGACTACGCACTCCGTCCCATAGGTTTCGCTTAGGTGCAACAAGTCAGGCTCTTCAATGGGCTCTTGGTACACCGTGCCCGGACGGCCACTGGGCTAGTAGACTACGCACTCCGTCCCATAGGTTTCGCTTAGGTGCAACAAGTCAGGCTCTTCAATGGGCTCTTGGTACACCGTGCCCGGACGGCCACTGGGGTAGTAGACTACGCACTCCGTCCCATAGGTTTCGCTTAGGTGCAACAAGTCAGGCTCTTCAATGGGCTCTTGGTACACCGTGCCCGGACTGCCTCTGGGGTAGTAGACTACGCACTCGGTCCCATAGGTTTCGCTTAGGTGCAACAAGTCAGGCTCTTCAATAGGCTCTTGGTACACCGTGCCCGGACGGCCACTGGGGTAGTAGACTACGCACTCCGTCCCATAGGTTTCGCTTAGGTGCAACAAGTCAGGCTCTTCAATAGGCTCTTGGTACACCGGGCCCGGACGGCCATTGGGGTAGTAGACTACGCACTCCGTCCCATAGGTTTCGCTTAGGTGCAACAAGTCAGGCTCTTCAATGGGCTCTTGGTACACCGTGCCCGGACGGCCACTGGGGTAGTAGACTACGCACTCCGTCCCATAGGTTTCGCTTAGGTGCAACAAGTCAGGCTCTTCAATGGGCTCTTGGTACACCGTGCCCGGACGGCCACTGGGGTAGTAGACTACGCACTCCGTCCCATAGGTTTCGCTTAGGTGCAACAAGTCAGGCTCTTCAATGGGCTCTTGGTACACCGTGCCCGGACGGCCACTGGGCTAGTAGACTACGCACTCCGTCCCATAGGTTTCGCTTAGGTGCAACAAGTCAGGCTCTTCAATGGGCTCTTGGTACACCGTGCCCGGACGGCCACTGGGGCAGTAGACTACGCTCTCCGTCCCATAGGTTTCGCTTAGGTGCAACAAGTCAGGCTCTTCAATGGGCTCTTGGTACACCGTGCCCGGACGGCCACTGGGGCAGTAGACTACGCACTCCGTCCCATGGGTTTCGCTTAGGTGCAACAAGTCAGGCTCTTCAATAGGCTCTTGGTACACCGTGCCCGGACGGCCACTGGGGCAGTAGACTACGCACTCCGTCCCATAGGTTTCGCTTAGGTGCAACAAGTCAGGCTCTTCAATGGGCTCTTGGTACACCGTGCCCGGACGGCCACTGGGGCAGTAGACTACGCACTCCGTCCCATAGGTTTCGCTTAGGTGCAACAAGTCAGGCTCTTCAATGGGCTCTTGGTACACCGTGCCCGGACGGCCACTGGGGCAGTAGACTACGCACTCCGTCCCATAGGTTTCGCTTAGGTGCAACAAGTCAGGCTCTTCAATGGGCTCTTGGTACACCGTGCCCGGACGGCCTCTGGGGTAGTAGACTACGCACTCGGTCCCATAGGTTTCGCTTAGGTGCAACAAGTCAGGCTCTTCAATAGGCTCTTGGTACACCGTGCCCGGACGGCCACTGGGGTAGTAGACTACGCACTCCGTCCCATAGGTTTCGCTTAGGTGCAACAAGTCAGGCTCTTCAATGGGCTCTTGGTACACCGTGCCCGGACGGCCACTGGGGTAGTAGACTACGCACTCCGTCCCATAGGTTTCGCTTAGGTGCAACAAGTCAGGCTCTTCAATGGGCTCTTGGTACACCGTGCCCGGACGGCCACTGGGGTAGTAGACTACGCACTCCGTCCCATAGGTTTCGCTTAGGTGCAACAAGTCAGGCTCTTCAATGGGCTCTTGGTACACCGTGCCCGGACGGCCACTGGGGTAGTAGACTACGCACTCCGTCCCATAGGTTTCGCTTAGGTGCAACAAGTCAGGCTCTTCAATGGGCTCTTGGTACACCGTGCCCGGACGGCCACTGGGGTAGTAGACTACGCACTCCGTCCCATAGGTTTCGCTTAGGTGCAACAAGTCAGGCTCTTCAATGGGCTCTTGGTACACCGTGCCCGGACTGCCTCTGGGGTAGTAGACTACGCACTCGGTCCCATAGGTTTCGCTTAGGTGCAACAAGTCAGGCTCTTCAATAGGCTCTTGGTACACCGTGCCCGGACGGCCACTGGGGTAGTAGACTACGCACTCCGTCCCATAGGTTTCGCTTAGGTGCAACAAGTCAGGCTCTTCAATAGGCTCTTGGTACACCGGGCCCGGACGGCCATTGGGGTAGTAGACTACGCACTCCGTCCCATAGGTTTCGCTTAGGTGCAACAAGTCAGGCTCTTCAATGGGCTCTTGGTACACCGTGCCCGGACGGCCACTGGGGTAGTAGACTACGCACTCCGTCCCATAGGTTTCGCTTAGGTGCAACAAGTCAGGCTCTTCAATGGGCTCTTGGTACACCGTGCCCGGACGGCCACTGGGGTAGTAGACTACGCACTCCGTCCCATAGGTTTCGCTTAGGTGCAACAAGTCAGGCTCTTCAATGGGCTCTTGGTACACCGTGCCCGGACGGCCACTGGGCTAGTAGACTACGCACTCCGTCCCATAGGTTTCGCTTAGGTGCAACAAGTCAGGCTCTTCAATGGGCTCTTGGTACACCGTGCCCGGACGGCCACTGGGGCAGTAGACTACGCTCTCCGTCCCATAGGTTTCGCTTAGGTGCAACAAGTCAGGCTCTTCAATGGGCTCTTGGTACACCGTGCCCGGACGGCCACTGGGGCAGTAGACTACGCACTCCGTCCCATGGGTTTCGCTTAGGTGCAACAAGTCAGGCTCTTCAATAGGCTCTTGGTACACCGTGCCCGGACGGCCACTGGGGCAGTAGACTACGCACTCCGTCCCATAGGTTTCGCTTAGGTGCAACAAGTCAGGCTCTTCAATGGGCTCTTGGTACACCGTGCCCGGACGGCCACTGGGGCAGTAGACTACGCACTCCGTCCCATAGGTTTCG
Organism: Meconema thalassinum; assembly: GCA_946902985.2. Classification (NCBI taxonomy): domain Eukaryota; kingdom Metazoa; phylum Arthropoda; class Insecta; order Orthoptera; family Tettigoniidae; genus Meconema; species Meconema thalassinum. The sequence continues at coordinate 351,189,466 of OX336390.1, forward strand.
CTTAGGTGCAACAAGTCAGGCTCTTCAATGGGCTCTTGGTACACCGTGCCCGGACGGCCACTGGGGCAGTAGACTACGCACTCCGTCCCATAGGTTTCGCTTAGGTGCAACAAGTCAGGCTCTTCAATGGGCTCTTGGTACACCGTGCCCGGACGGCCTCTGGGGTAGTAGACTACGCACTCGGTCCCATAGGTTTCGCTTAGGTGCAACAAGTCAGGCTCTTCAATAGGCTCTTGGTACACCGTGCCCGGACGGCCACTGGGGTAGTAGACTACGCACTCCGTCCCATAGGTTTCGCTTAGGTGCAACAAGTCAGGCTCTTCAATGGGCTCTTGGTACACCGTGCCCGGACGGCCACTGGGGTAGTAGACTACGCACTCCGTCCCATAGGTTTCGCTTAGGTGCAACAAGTCAGGCTCTTCAATGGGCTCTTGGTACACCGTGCCCGGACGGCCACTGGGGTAGTAGACTACGCACTCCGTCCCATAGGTTTCGCTTAGGTGCAACAAGTCAGGCTCTTCAATGGGCTCTTGGTACACCGTGCCCGGACGGCCACTGGGGTAGTAGACTACGCACTCCGTCCCATAGGTTTCGCTTAGGTGCAACAAGTCAGGCTCTTCAATGGGCTCTTGGTACACCGTGCCCGGACGGCCACTGGGGTAGTAGACTACGCACTCCGTCCCATAGGTTTCGCTTAGGTGCAACAAGTCAGGCTCTTCAATGGGCTCTTGGTACACAGTGCCCGGACGGCCACTGGGGCAGTAGACTACGCACTCCGTCCCATAGGTTTCGCTTAGGTGCAACAAGTCAGGCTCTTCAATGGGCTCTTGGTACACCGTGCCCGGACGGCCACTGGGGTAGTAGACTACGCATTCCGTCCCATAGGTTTCGCTTAGGTGCAACAAGTCAGGCTCTTCAATGGGCTCTTGGTACACCGTGCCCGGACGGCCACTGGGGTAGTAGACTACGCACTCTGTCCCATAGGTTTCGCTTAGGTGCAACAAGTCAGGCTCTTCAATGGGCTCTTGGTACACCGTGCCCGGACGGCCACTGGGGCAGTAGACTACGCACTCCGTCCCATAGGTTTCGCTTAGGTGCAACAAGTCAGGCTCATCAATAGGCTCTTGGTACACCGTGCCCGGACGGCCACTGGGCTAGTAGACTACGCACTCCGTCCCATAGGTTTCGCTTAGGTGCAACAAGTCAGGCTCTTCAATGGGCTCTTGGTACACCGTGCCCGGACGGCCACTGGGGCAGTAGACTACGCACTCCGTCCCATAGGTTTCGCTTAGGTGCAACAAGTCAGGCTCTTCAATGGGCTCTTGGTACACCGTGCCCGGACGGCCACTGGGGTAGTAGACTACGCACTCCGTCCCATAGGTTTCGCTTAGGTGCAACAAGTCAGGCTCTTCAATGGGCTCTTGGTACACCGTGCCCGGACGGCCACTGGGGCAGTAGACTACGCACTCCGTCCCATAGGTTTCGCTTAGGTGCAACAAGTCAGGCTCTTCAATGGGCTCTTGGTACACCGTGCCCGGACGGCCACTGGGGTAGTAGACTACGCACTCCGTCCCATAGGTTTCGCTTAGGTGCAACAAGTCAGGCTCTACAATGAGCTCTTGGTACACCGTGCCCGGACGGCCACTGGGGTAGTAGACTACGCACTCCGTCCCATGGGTTTCGCTTAGGTGCAACAAGTCAGGCTCTTCAATGGGCTCTTGGTACACCGTGCCCGGACGGCCACTGGGGCAGTAGACTACGCACTCCGTCCCATAGGTTTCGCTTAGGTGCAACAAGTCAGGCTCTTCAATAGGCTCTTGGTACACCGTGCCCGGACGGCCACTGGGGTAGTAGACTACGCACTCCGTCCCATAGGTTTCGCTTAGGTGCAACAAGTCAGGCTCTTCAATAGGCTCTTGATACACCGTGCCCGGACGGCCACTGGGGTAGTAGACTACGCACTCCGTCCCATAGGTTTCGCTTAGGTGCAACAAGTCAGGCTCTTCAATGGGCTCTTGGTACACCGTGCCCGGACGGCCACTGGGGTAGTAGACTACGCACTCCGTCCCATAGGTTTCGCTTAGGTGCAACAAGTCAGGCTCTTCAATAGGCTCTTGGTACACCGTGCCCGGACGGCCACTGGGGCAGTAGACTACGCACTCCGTCCCATAGGTTTTGCTTAGGTGCAACAAGTCAGGCTCTTCAATGGGCTCTTGGTACACCGTGCCCGGACGGCCACTGGGCTAGTAGACTACGCACTCCGTCCCATAGGTTTCGCTTAGGTGCAACAAGTCAGGCTCTTCAATGGGCTCTTGGTACACCGTGCCCGGACGGCCACTGGGGCAGTAGACTACGCACTCCGTCCCATAGGTTTCGCTTAGGTGCAACAAGTCAGGCTCTTCAATGGGCTCTTGGTACACCGTGCCCGGACGGCCACTGGGGTAGTAGACTACGCACTCCGTCCCGTAGGTTTCGCTTAGGTGCAACAAGTCAGGCTCTTCAATGGGCTCTTGGTACACCGTGCCCGGACGGCCACTGGGGTAGTAGACTACGCACTCCGTCCCATAGGTTTCGCTTAGGTGCAACAAGTCAGGCTCTTCAATGGGCTCTTGGTACACCGTGCCCGGACGGCCACTGGGCTAGTAGACTACGCACCCCGTCCCATAGGTTTCGCTTAGGTGCAGCAAGTCAGGCTCTTCAATGGGCTCTTGGTACACCGTGCCCGGACGGCCACTGGGGTAGTAGACTACGCACCCCGTCCCATAGGTTTCGCTTAGGTGCAGCAAGTCAGGCTCTTCAATGGGCTCTTGGTACACCGTGCCCGGACGGCCACTGGGGTAGTAGACTACGCACTCCGTCCCATAGGTTTCGCTTAGGTGCAACAAGTCAAGCTCTTCAATGGGCTCTTGGTACACCGTGCCCGGACGGCCACTGGGGTAGTAGACTACGCACTCCGTCCCATAGGTTTCGCTTAGGTGCAACAAGTCAGGCTCTACAATGGGCTCTTGGTACACCGTGCCCGGACGGCCACTGGGGCAGTAGACTACGCACTCCGTCCCATAGGTTTCGCTTAGGTGCAACAAGTCAGGCTCTTCAATGGGCTCTTGGTACACCGTGCCCGGACGGCCACTGGGGCAGTAGACTACGCACTCCGTCCCATAGGTTTCGCTTAGGTGCAACAAGTCAGGCTCTTCAATAGGCTCTTGGTACACCGTGCCCGGACGGCCACTGGGGTAGTAGACTACGCACTCCGTCCCATAGGTTTCGCTTAGGTGCAACAAGTCAGGCTCTACAATGGGCTCTTGGTACACCGTGCCCGGACGGCCACTGGGGTAGTAGACTACGCACTCCGTCCCATAGGTTTCGCTTAGGTGCAACAAGTCAGGCTCTTCAATGGGCTCTTGGTACACCGTGCCCGGACGGCCACTGGGGCAGTAGACTACGCACTCCGTCCCATAGGTTTCGCTTAGGTGCAACAAGTCAGGCTCTTCAATGGGCTCTTGGTACACCGTGCCCGGACGGCCACTGGGCTAGTAGACTACGCACTCCGTCCCATAGGTTTCGCTTAGGTGCAAACAAGTCAGGCTCTTCAATGGGCTCTTGGTACACCGTGCCCGGACGGCCACTGGGGTAGTAGACTACGCACTCTGTCCCATAGGTTTCGCTTAGGTGCAACAAGTCAGGCTCTTCAATGGGCTCTTGGTACACCGTGCCCGGACGGCCACTGGGGTAGTAGACTACGCACTCCGTCCCATAGGTTTCGCTTAGGTGCAACAAGTCAGGCTCTTCAATGGGCTCTTGGTACACCGTGCCCGGACGGCCACTGGGGCAGTAGACTACGCACTCCGTCCCATAGGTTTCGCTTAGTTGCAACAAGTCAGGCTCTTCAATGGGCTCTTGGTACACCGTGCCCGGACGGCCACTGGGGCAGTAGACTACGCACTCCGTCCCATAGGTTTCGCTTAGGTGCAACAAGTCAGGCTCTTCAATGGGCTCTTGGTACACCGTGCCCGGACGGCCACTGGGGTAGTAGACTACGCACTCCGTCCCATAGGTTTCGCTTAGGTGCAACAAGTCAGGCTCTTCAATGGGCTCTTGGTACACAGTGCCCGGACGGCCACTGGGGTAGTAGACTACGCACTCCGTCCCATAGGTTTCGCTTAGGTGCAGCAAGTCAGGCTCTTCAATGGGCTCTTGGTACACCGTGCCCGGACGGCCACTGGGGTAGTAGACTACGCACTCCGTCCCATAGGTTTCGCTTAGGTGCAACAAGTCAGGCTCTACAATGGGCTCTTGGTACACCGTGCCCGGACGGCCACTGGGGCAGTAGACTACGCACTCCGTCCCATAGGTTTCGCTTAGGTGCAACAAGTCAGGCTCTTCAATGGGCTCTTGGTACACAGTGCCCGGACGGCCACTGGGGTAGTAGACTACGCACTCCGTCCCATAGGTTTCGCTTAGGTGCAACAAGTCAGGCTCTACAATGGGCTCTTGGTACACCGTGCCCGGACGGCCACTGGGGTAGTAGACTACGCACTCCGTCCCATAGGTTTCACTTAGGTGCAACAAGTCAGGCTCTACAATGAGCTCTTGGTACACCGTGCCCGGACGGCCACTGGGGTAGTAGACTACGCACTCCGTCCCATAGGTTTCGCTTAGGTGCAACAAGTCAGGCTCTACAATAGGCTCTTGGTACACCGTGCCAGGACGGCCACTGGGATAGTAGATTACGCACTCCGTCCCATAGGTTTCGCTTAGGTGCAACAAGTCAGGCTCTTCAATGGGCTCTTGGTACACCGTGCCCGGACGGCCACTGGGGTAGTAGACTACGCACTCCGTCCCATAGGTTTCGCTTAGGTGCAACAAGTCAGGCTCTTCAATGGGCTCTTGGTACACCGTGCCCGGACGGCCACTGGGGCAGTAGACTACGCACTCCGTCCCATAGGTTTCGCTTAGGTGCAACAAGTCAGGCTCTTCAATGGGCTCTTGGTACACCGTGCCCGGACGGCCACTGGGCTAGTAGACTACGCACTCCGTCCCATAGGTTTCGCTTAGGTGCAACAAGTCAGGCTCTTCAATGGGCTCTTGGTACACCGTGCCCGGACGGCCACTGGGGTAGTAGACTACGCACTCCGTCCCATAGGTTTCGCTTAGGTGCAACAAGTCAGGCTCTTCAATGGGCTCTTGGTACACCGTGCCCGGAAGGCCACTGGGGCAGTAGACTACGCACTCCGTCCCATAGGTTTCGCTTAGGTGCAACAAGTCAGGCTCTTCAATGGGCTCTTGGTACACCGTGCCCGGACGGCCACTGGGGCAGTAGACTACGCACTCCGTCCCATAGGTTTCGCTTAGGTGCAACAAGTCAGGCTCTTCAATGGGCTCTTGGTACACCGTGCCCGGACGGCCACTGGGGTAGTAGACTACGCACTCCGTCCCATAGGTTTCGCTTAGGTGCAACAAGTCAGGCTCTTCAATGGGCTCTTGGTACACAGTGCCCGGACGGCCACTGGGGTAGTAGACTACGCACTCCGTCCCATAGGTTTCGCTTAGGTGCAACAAGTCAGGCTCTTCAATGGGCTCTTGGTACACCGTGCCCGGACGGCCACTGGGGTAGTAGACTACGCACTCCGTCCCATAGGTTTCGCTTAGGTTCAACAAGTCAGGCTCTTCAATGGGCTCTTGGTACACCGTGCCCGGACGGCCACTGGGGCAGTAGACTACGCACTCCGTCCCATAGGTTTCGCTTAGGTGCAACAAGTCAGGCTCTTCAATGGACTCTTGGTACACCGTGCCCGGACGGCCACTGGGGTAGTAGACTACGCACTCTGTCCCATAGGTTTCGCTTAGGTGCAAAAAGTCAGGCTCTTCAATGGGCTCTTGGTACACCGTGCCCGGACGGCCACTGGGGTAGTAGACTACGCACTCCGTCCCATAGGTTTCGCTTAGGTGCAACAAGTCAGGCTCTTCAATGGGCTCTTGGTACACCGTGCCCGGACGGCCACTGGGGCAGTAGACTACGCACTCCGTCCCATAGGTTTCGCTTAGGTGCAACAAGTCAGGCTCTTCAATGGGCTCTTGGTACACCGTGCCAGGACGGCCACTGGGGTAGTAGACTACGCACTCCGTCCCATAGGTTTCGCTTAGGTGCAACAAGTCAGGCTCTTCAATGGGCTCTTGGTACACCGTGCCCGGACGGCCACTGGGCTAGTAGACTACGCACTCCGTCCCATAGGTTTCGCTTAGGTGCAACAAGTCAGGCTCTTCAATGGGCTCTTGGTACACCGTGCCCGGACGGCCACTGGGGCAGTAGACTACGCACTCCGTCCCATGGGTTTCGCTTAGGTGCAACAAGTCAGGCTCTTCAATGGGCTCTTGGTACACCGTGCCCGGACGGCCACTGGGGTAGTAGACTACGCACTCCGTCCCATAGGTTTCGCTTAGGTGCAACAAGTCAGGCTCTTCAATGGGCTCTTGGTACACCGTGCCCGGACGGCCACTGGGGTAGTAGACTACGCACTCCGTCCCATAGGTTTCGCTTAGGTGCAACAAGTCAGGCTCTTCAATGGGCTCTTGGTACACCGTGCCCGGACGGCCACTGGGGCAGTAGACTACGCACTCCGTCCCATAGGTTTCGCTTAGGTGCAACAAGTCAGGCTCTTCAATGGGCTCTTGGTACACCGTGCCCGGACGGCCACTGGGGCAGTAGACTACGCTCTCCGTCCCATAGGTTTCGCTTAGGTGCAACAAGTCAGGCTCTACAATGGGCTCTTGGTACATGGTGCCCGGACGGCCACTGGGGTAGTAGACTACGCACTCCGTCCCATGGGTTTCGCTTAGGTGCAACAAGTCAGGCTCTTCAATGGGCTCTTGGTACACCGTGCCCGGACGGCTACTGGGGCAGTAGGCTACGCACTCCGTCCCATAGGTTTCGCTTAGGTGCAACAAGTCAGGCTCTACAATGGGCTCTTGGTACACCGTGCCCGGACGGCCACTGGGGCAGTAGACTACGCACTCCGTCCCATAGGTTTCGCTTAGGTGCAACAAGTCAGGCTCTACAATGGGCTCTTGGTACACCGTGCCCGGACGGCCACTGGGGTAGTAGACTACGCACTCCGTCCCATAGGTTTCGCTTAGGTTCAACAAGTCAGGCTCTTCAATGGGCTCTTGGTACACAGTGCCCGGACGGCCACTGGGGCAGTAGACTACGCACTCCGTCCCATGGGTTTCGCTTAGGTGCAACAAGTCAGGCTCTTCAATGGGCTCTTGGTACACCGTGCCCGGACGGCCACTGGGGCAGTAGACTACGCACTCCGTCCCATAGGTTTCGCTTAGGTGTAACAAGTCAGGCTCTTCAATGGGCTCTTGGTACACCGTGCCCGGACGGCCACTGGGGTAGTAGACTACGCACTCCGTCCCATAGGTTTCGCTTAGGTGCAACAAGTCAGGCTCTACAATGGGCTCTTGGTACACCGTGCCCGGACGGCCACTGGGGTAGTAGACCACGCACTCCGTCCCATAGGTTTCGCTTAGGTGCAACAAGTCAGGCTCTTCAATGGGCTCTTGGTACACCGTGCCCGGACGGCCACTGGGGTAGTAGACTACGCACCCCGTCCCATAGGTTTCGCTTAGGTGCAACAAGTCAGGCTCTTCAATGGGCTCTTGGTACACCGTGCCCGGACGGCCACTGGGGTAGTAGACTACGCACTCCGTCCCATAGGTTTCGCTTAGGTGCAACAAGTCAGGCTCTTCAATGGGCTCTTGGTACACCGTGCCCGGACGGCCACTGGGGTAGTAGACTACGCACCCCGTCCCATAGGTTTCGCTTAGGTGCAACAAGTCAGGCTCTTCAATGGGCTCTTGGTACACCGTGCCCGGACGGCCACTGGGGCAGTAGACTACGCACTCCGTCCCATAGGTTTCGCTTAGGTGCAACAAGTCAGGCTCTTCAATGGGCTCTTGGTACACCGTGCCCGGACGGCCACTGGGGCAGTAGACTACGCACTCCGTCCCATAGGTTTCGCTTAGGTGCAACAAGTCAGGCTCTTCAATGGGCTCTTGGTACACCGTGCCCGGACGGCCACTGGGGTAGTAGACTACGCACTCCGTCCCATAGGTTTCGCTTAGGTGCAACAAGTCAGGCTCTTCAATGAGCTCTTGGTACACCGTGCCCGGACGGCCACTGGGGTAGTAGACTACGCACTCCGTCCCATAGGTTTCGCTTAGGTGCAACAAGTCAGGCTCTTCAATGGGCTCTTGGTACACCGTGCCCGGACGGCCACTGGGGTAGTAGACTACGCACTCCGTCCCATAGGTTTCGCTTAGGTGCAACAAGTCAGGCTCTTCAATGGGCTCTTGGTACACCGTGCCCGGACGGCCACTGGGGCAGTAGACTACGCACTCCGTCCCATGGGTTTCGCTTAGGTGCAACAAGTCAGGCTCTTCAATGGGCTCTTGGTACACCGTGCCCGGACGGCCACTGGGGTAGTAGACTACGCACTCCGTCCCATAGGTTTCGCTTAGGTGCAACAAGTCAGGCTCTTCAATGGGCTCTTGGTACACCGTGCCCGGACGGCCACTGGGGCAGTAGACTACGCACTCCGTCCCATAGGTTTCGCTTAGGTGCAACAAGTCAGGCTCTTCAATGGGCTCTTGGTACACCGTGCCCGGACGGCCACTGGGGTAGTAGACTACGCACTCCGTCCCATAGGTTTCGCTTAGGTGCAACAAGTCAGGCTCTTCAATGGGCTCTTGGTACACCGTGCCCGGACGGCCACTGGGGCAGTAGACTACGCACTCCGTCCCATAGGTTTCGCTTAGGTGCAACAAGTCAGGCTCTTCAATGGGCTCTTGGTACACCGTGCCCGGACGGCCACTGGGCTAGTAGACTACGCACTCCGTCCCATAGGTTTCGCTTAGGTGCAACAAGTCAGGCTCTTCAATGGGCTCTTGGTACACCGTGCCCGGACGGCCACTGGGGTAGTAGACTACGCACTCCGTCCCATAGGTTTCGCTTAGGTGCAACAAGTCAGGCTCTTCAATGGGCTCTTGGTACACCGTGCCCGGACGGCCACTGGGGTAGTAGACTACGCACTCCGTCCCATAGGTTTCGCTTAGGTGCAACAAGTCAGGCTCTTCAATGGGCTCTTGGTACACCGTGCCCGGACGGCCACTGGGCTAGTAGACTACGCACTCCGTCCCATAGGTTTCGCTTAGGTGCAACAAGTCAGGCTCTTCAATGGGCTCTTGGTACACCGTGCCCGGACGGCCACTGGGGTAGTAGACTACGCACTCCGTCCCATAGGTTTCGCTTAGGTGCAACAAGTCAGGCTCTTCAATGGGCTCTTGGTACACCGTGCCCGGACGGCCACTGGGCTAGTAGACTACGCACTCCGTCCCATAGGTTTCGCTTAGGTGCAACAAGTCAGGCTCTTCAATGGGCTCTTGGTACACCGTGCCCGGACGGCCACTGGGGTAGTAGACTACGCACTCCGTCCCATAGGTTTCGCTTAGGTGCAACAAGTCAGGCTCTTCAATGGGCTCTTGGTACACCGTGCCCGGACGGCCTCTGGGGTAGTAGACTACGCACTCGGTCCCATAGGTTTCGCTTAGGTGCAACAAGTCAGGCTCTTCAATAGGCTCTTGGTACACCGTGCCCGGACGGCCACTGGGGTAGTAGACTACGCACTCCGTCCCATAGGTTTCGCTTAGGTGCAACAAGTCAGGCTCTTCAATAGGCTCTTGGTACACCGTGCCCGGACGGCCACTGGGGTAGTAGACTACGCACTCCGTCCCATAGGTTTCGCTTAGGTGCAACAAGTCAGGCTCTTCAATGGGCTCTTGGTACACCGTGCCCGGACGGCCACTGGGGTAGTAGACTACGCACTCCGTCCCATAGGTTTCGCTTAGGTGCAACAAGTCAGGCTCTTCAATGGGCTCTTGGTACACCGTGCCCGGACGGCCACTGGGGTAGTAGACTACGCACTCCGTCCCATAGGTTTCGCTTAGGTGCAACAAGTCAGGCTCTTCAATGGGCTCTTGGTACACCGTGCCCGGACGGCCACTGGGCTAGTAGACTACGCACTCCGTCCCATAGGTTTCGCTTAGGTGCAACAAGTCAGGCTCTTCAATGGGCTCTTGGTACACCGTGCCCGGACGGCCACTGGGGCAGTAGACTACGCACTCCGTCCCATAGGTTTCGCTTAGGTGCAACAAATCAGGCTCTTCAATGGGCTCTTGGTACACCGTGCCCGGACGGCCACTGGGGCAGTAGACTACGCACTCCGTCCCATGGGTTTCGCTTAGGTGCAACAAGTCAGGCTCTTCAATAGGCTCTTGGTACACCGTGCCCGGACGGCCACTGGGGCAGTAGACTACGCACTCCGTCCCATAGGTTTCGCTTAGGTGCAACAAGTCAGGCTCTTCAATGGGCTCTTGGTACACCGTGCCCGGACGGCCACTGGGGCAGTAGACTACGCACTCCGTCCCATAGGTTTCGCTTAGGTGCAACAAGTCAGGCTCTTCAATGGGCTCTTGGTACACCGTGCCCGGACGGCCACTGGGGCAGTAGACTACGCACTCCGTCCCATAGGTTTCGCTTAGGTGCAACAAGTCAGGCTCTTCAATGGGCTCTTGGTACACCGTGCCCGGACGGCCTCTGGGGTAGTAGACTACGCACTCGGTCCCATAGGTTTCGCTTAGGTGCAACAAGTCAGGCTCTTCAATAGGCTCTTGGTACACCGTGCCCGGACGGCCACTGGGGTAGTAGACTACGCACTCCGTCCCATAGGTTTCGCTAAGGTGCAACAAGTCAGGCTCTTCAATGGGCTCTTGGTACACCGTGCCCGGACGGCCACTGGGGTAGTAGACTACGCACTCCGTCCCATAGGTTTCGCTTAGGTGCAACAAGTCAGGCTCTTCAATGGGCTCTTGGTACACCGTGCCCGGACGGCCACTGGGGTAGTAGACTACGCACTCCGTCCCATAGGTTTCGCTTAGGTGCAACAAGTCAGGCTCTTCAATGGGCTCTTGGTACACCGTGCCCGGACGGCCACTGGGGTAGTAGACTACGCACTCCGTCCCATAGGTTTCGCTTAGGTGCAACAAGTCAGGCTCTTCAATGGGCTCTTGGTACACCGTGCCCGGACGGCCACTGGGGTAGTAGACTACCCACTCCGTCCCATAGGTTTCGCTTAGGTGCAACAAGTCAGGCTCTTCAATGGGCTCTTGGTACACAGTGCCCGGACGGCCACTGGGGCAGTAGACTACGCACTCCGTCCCATAGGTTTCGCTTAGGTGCATCAAGTCAGGCTCTTCAATGGGCTCTTGGTACACCGTGTCCGGACGGCCACTGGGGTAGTAGACTACGCACTCCGTCCCATAGGTTTCGCTTAGGTGCAACAAGTCAGGCTCTTCAATGGGCTCTTGGTACACCGTGCCCGGACGGCCACTGGGGTAGTAGACTACGCACTCTGTCCCATAGGTTTCGCTTAGGTGCAACAAGTCAGGCTCTTCAATGGGCTCTTGGTACACCGTGCCCAGACGGCCACTGGGGCAGTAGACTACGCACTCCGTCCCATAGGTTTCGCTTAGGTGCAACAAGTCAGGCTCTTCAATAGGCTCTTGGTACACCGTGCCCGGACGGCCACTGGGCTAGTAGACTACGCACTCCGTCCCATAGGTTTCGCTTAGGTGCAACAAGTCAGGCTCTTCAATGGGCTCTTGGTACACCGTGCCCGGACGGCCACTGGGGCAGTAGACTACGCACTCCGTCCCATAGGTTTCGCTTAGGTGCAACAAGTCAGGCTCTTCAATGGGCTCTTGGTACACCGTGCCCGGACGGCCACTGGGGTAGTAGACTACGCACTCCGTCCCATAGGTTTCGCTTAGGTGCAACAAGTCAGGCTCTTCAATGGGCTCTTGGTACACCGTGCCCGGACGGCCACTGGGGCAGTAGACTACGCACTCCGTCCCGTAGGTTTCGCTTAGGTGCAACAAGTCAGGCTCTTCAATGGGCTCTTGGTACACCGTGCCCGGACGGCCACTGGGGTAGTAGACTACGCACTCCGTCCCATAGGTTTCGCTTAGGTGCAACAAGTCAGGCTCTACAATGAGCTCTTGGTACACCGTGCCCGGACGGCCACTGGGGTAGTAGACTACGCACTCCGTCCCATAGGTTTCGCTTAGGTGCAACAAGTCAGGCTCTTCAATGGGCTCTTGGTACACCGTGCCCGGACGGCCACTGGGGCAGTAGACTACGCACTCCGTCCCATAGGTTTCGCTTAGGTGCAACAAGTCAGGCTCTTCAATAGGCTCTTGGTACACCGTGCCCGGACGGCCACTGGGGTAGTAGACTACGCACTCCGTCCCATAGGTTTCGCTTAGGTGCAACAAGTCAGGCTCTTCAATAGGCTCTTGGTACACCGTGCCCGGACGGCCACTGGGGTAGTAGACTACGCACTCCGTCCCATAGGTTTCGCTTAGGTGCAACAAGTCAGGCTCTTCAATGGGCTCTTGGTACACCGTGCCCGGACGGCCACTGGGGTAGTAGACTACGCACTCCGTCCCATAGGTTTCGCTTAGGTGCAACAAGTCAGGCTCTTCAATAGGCTCTTGGTACACCGTGCCCGGACGGCCACTGGGGCAGTAGACTACGCACTCCGTCCCATAGGTTTTGCTTAGGTGCAACAAGTCAGGCTCTTCAATGGGCTCTTGGTACACCGTGCCCGGACGGCCACTGGGCTAGTAGACTACGCACTCCGTCCCATAGGTTTCGCTTAGGTGCAACAAGTCAGGCTCTTCAATGGGCTCTTGGTACACCGTGCCCGGACGGCCACTGGGGTAGTAGACTACGCACTCCGTCCCATAGGTTTCGCTTAGGTGCAACAAGTCAGGCTCTTCAATGGGCTCTTGGTACACCGTGCCCGGACGGCCACTGGGGTAGTAGACTACGCACTCCGTCCCATAGGTTTCGCTTAGGTGCAACAAGTCAGGCTCTTCAATGGGCTCTTGGTACACCGTGCCAGGACGGCCACTGGGATAGTAGATTACGCACTCCGTCCCATAGGTTTCGCTTAGGTGCAACAAGTCAGGCTCTTCAATGGGCTCTTGGTACACCGTGCCCGGACGGCCACTGGGGTAGTAGACTACGCACTCCGTCCCATAGGTTTCGCTTAGGTGCAACAAGTCAGGCTCTACAATGGGCTCTTGGTACACCGTGCCCGGACGGCCACTGGGGTAGTAGACTACGCACTCCGTCCCATAGGTTTCGCTTAGGTGCAACAAGTCAGGCTCTTCAATGGGCTCTTGGTACACCGTGCCCGGACGGCCACTGGGGCAGTAGACTACGCACCCCGTCCCATAGGTTTCGCTTAGGTGCAACAAGTCAGGCTCTTCAATGGGCTCTTGGTACACCGTGCCCGGACGGCCACTGGGCTAGTAGACTACGCACTCCGTCCCATAGGTTTCGCTTAGGTGCAACAAGTCAGGCTCTTCAATGGGCTCTTGGTACACCGTGCCCGGACGGCCACTGGGGTAGTAGACGACACACTCCGTCCCATAGGTTTCGCTTAGGTGCAACAAGTCAGGCTCTTCAATGGGCTCTTGGTACACCGTGCCCGGACGGCCACTGGGGTAGTAGACTACGCACTCCGTCCCATAGGTTTCGCTTAGGTGCAACAAGTCAGGCTCTACAATGAGCTCTTGGTACACAGTGCCCGGACGGCCACTGGGGTAGTAGACTACGCACTCCGTCCCATAGGTTTCGCTTAGGTGCAACAAGTCAGGCTCTTCAATAGGCTCTTGGTACACCGTGCCCGGACGGCCACTGGGGCAGTAGACTACGCACTCCGTCCCATAGGTTTCGCTTAGGTGCAACAAGTCAGGCTCTTCAATGAGCTCTTGGTACACCGTGCCCGGACGGCCACTGGGGCAGTAGACTACGCACTCCGTCCCATAGGTTTCGCTTAGGTGCAACAAGTCAGGCTCTTCAATGGGCTCTTGGTACACCGTGCCCGGACGGCCACTGGGGTAGTAGACTACGCACTCCGTCCCATAGGTTTCGCTTAGGTGCAACAAGTCAGGCTCTTCAATGGGCTCTTGGTACACCGTGCCCGGACGGCCACTGGGGTAGTAGACTACGCACTCCGTCCCATAGGTTTCGCTTAGGTGCAACAAGTCAGGCACTTCAATGGGCTCTTGGTACACCGTGCCCGGACGGCCACTGGGGCAGTAGACTACGCACTCCGTCCCATAGGTTTCGCTTAGGTGCAACAAGTCAGGCTCTTCAATGGGCTCTTGGTACACCGTGCCCGGACGGCCACTGGGCTAGTAGACTACGCACTCCGTCCCATAGGTTTCGCTTAGGTGCAACAAGTCAGGCTCTTCAATGGGCTCTTGGTACACCGTGCCCGGACGGCCACTGGGGTAGTAGACTACGCACTCCGTCCCATAGGTTTCGCTTAGGTGCAACAAGTCAGGCTCTTCAATGGGCTCTTGGTACACCGTGCCCGGACGGCCACTGGCGTAGTAGACTACGCACTCCGTCCCATAGGTTTCGCTTAGGTGCAACAAGTCAGGCTCTTCAATAGGCTCTTGGTACACCGTGCCCGGATGGCCACTGGGGTAGTAGACTACGCACCCCGTCCCATAGGTTTCGCTTAGGTGCAACAAGTCAGGCTCTTCAATGGGCTCTTGGTACACCGTGCCCGGACGGCCACTGGGGCAGTAGACTACGCACTCCGTCCCATAGGTTTCGCTTAGGTGCAACAAGTCTTGCTCTACAATAGGCTCTTGGTACACCGTGCCCGGACGGCCACTGGGGTAGTAGACTACGCACTCCGTCCCATAGGTTTCGCTTAGGTGCAACAAGTCAGGCTCTTCAATGGGCTCTTGGTACACCGTGCCCGGACGGCCACTGGGGTAGTAGACTACGCACTCCGTCCCATAGGTTTCGCTTAGGTGCAACAAGTCAGGCTCTTCAATGGGCTCTTGGTACACCGTGCCCGGACGGCCACTGGGGTAGTAGACTACGCACTCCGTCCCATAGGTTTCGCTTAGGTGCAACAAGTCAGGCTCTTCAATGGGCTCTTGGTACACCGTGCCCGGACGGCCACTGGGCTAGTAGACTACGCACTCCGTCCCATAGGTTTCGCTTAGGTGCAACAAGTCAGGCTCTTCAATGGGCTCTTGGTACATCGTGCCCGGACGGCCACTGGGGCAGTAGACTACGCACTCCGTCCCATAGGTTTCGCTTAGGTGCAACAAGTCAGGCTCTTCAATGGGCTCTTGGTACACCGTGCCCGGACGGCCACTGGGGTAGTAGACTACGCACTCCGTCCCATAGGTTTCGCTTAGGTGCAACAAGTCAGGCTCTTCAATGGGCTCTTGGTACACCGTGCCCGGACGGCCACTGGGGTAGTAGACTACCCACTCCGTCCCATAGGTTTCGCTTAGGTGCAACAAGTCAGGCTCTTCAATGGGCTCTTGGTACACAGTGCCCGGACGGCCACTGGGGCAGTAGACTACGCACTCCGTCCCATAGGTTTCGCTTAGGTGCAACAAGTCAGGCTCTTCAATGGGCTCTTGGTACACCGTGCCCGGACGGCCACTGGGGTAGTAGACTACGCACTCCGTCCCATAGGTTTCGCTTAGGTGCAACAAGTCAGGCTCTTCAATGGGCTCTTGGTACACCGTGCCCGGACGGCCACTGGGGTAGTAGACTACGCACTCTGTCCCATAGGTTTCGCTTAGGTGCAACAAGTCAGGCTCTTCAATGGGCTCTTGGTACACCGTGCCCGGACGGCCACTGGGGCAGTAGACTACGCACTCCGTCCCATAGGTTTCGCTTAGGTGCAACAAGTCAGGCTCTTCAATAGGCTCTTGGTACACCGTGCCCGGACGGCCACTGGGCTAGTAGACTACGCACTCCGTCCCATAGGTTTCGCTTAGGTGCAACAAGTCAGGCTCTTCAATGGGCTCTTGGTACACCGTGCCCGGACGGCCACTGGGGCAGTAGACTACGCACTCCGTCCCATAGGTTTCGCTTAGGTGCAACAAGTCAGGCTCTTCAATGGGCTCTTGGTACACCGTGCCCGGACGGCCACTGGGGTAGTAGACTACGCACTCCGTCCCATAGGTTTCGCTTAGGTGCAACAAGTCAGGCTCTTCAATGGGCTCTTGGTACACCGTGCCCGGACGGCCACTGGGGCAGTAGACTACGCACTCCGTCCCATAGGTTTCGCTTAGGTGCAACAAGTCAGGCTCTTCAATGGGCTCTTGGTACACCGTGCCCGGACGGCCACTGGGGTAGTAGACTACGCACTCCGTCCCATAGGTTTCGCTTAGGTGCAACAAGTCAGGCTCTACAATGAGCTCTTGGTACACCGTGCCCGGACGGCCACCGGGGTAGTAGACTACGCACTCCGTCCCATAGGTTTCGCTTAGGTGCAACAAGTCAGGCTCTTCAATGGGCTCTTGGTACACCGTGCCCGGACGGCCACTGGGGCAGTAGACTACGCACTCCGTCCCATAGGTTTCGCTTAGGTGCAACAAGTCAGGCTCTTCAATAGGCTCTTGGTACACCGTGCCCGGACGGCCACTGGGGTAGTAGACTACGCACTCCGTCCCATAGGTTTCGCTTAGGTGCAACAAGACAGGCTCTTCAATAGGCTCTTGGTACACCGTGCCCGGACGGCCACTGGGGTAGTAGACTACGCACTCCGTCCCATAGGTTTCGCTTAGGTGCAACAAGTCAGGCTCTTCAATGGGCTCTTGGTACACCGTGCCCGGACGGCCACTGGGGTAGTAGACTACGCACTCCGTCCCATAGGTTTCGCTTAGGTGCAACAAGTCAGGCTCTTCAATAGGCTCTTGGTACACCGTGCCCGGACGGCCACTGGGGCAGTAGACTACGCACTCCGTCCCATAGGTTTTGCTTAGGTGCAACAAGTCAGGCTCTTCAATGGGCTCTTGGTACACCGTGCCCGGACGGCCACTGGGCTAGTAGACTACGCACTCCGTCCCATAGGTTTCGCTTAGGTGCAACAAGTCAGGCTCTTCAATGGGCTCTTGGTACACCGTGCCCGGACGGCCACTGGGGTAGTAGACTACGCACTCCGTCCCATAGGTTTCGCTTAGGTGCAACAAGTCAGGCTCTTCAATGGGCTCTTGGTACACCGTGCCCGGACGGCCACTGGGGTAGTAGACTACGCACTCCGTCCCATAGGTTTCGCTTAGGTGCAACAAGTCAGGCTCTTCAATGGGCTCTTGGTACACCGTGCCAGGACGGCCACTGGGATAGTAGATTACGCACTCCGTCCCATAGGTTTCGCTTAGGTGCAACAAGTCAGGCTCTTCAATGGGCTCTTGGTACACCGTGCCCGGACGGCCACTGGGGTAGTAGACTACGCACTCCGTCCCATAGGTTTCGCTTAGGTGCAACAAGTCAGGCTCTACAATGGGCTCTTGGTACACCGTGCCCGGACGGCCACTGGGGTAGTAGACTACGCACTCCGTCCCATAGGTTTCGCTTAGGTGCAACAAGTCAGGCTCTTCAATGGGCTCTTGGTACACCGTGCCCGGACGGCCACTGGGGCAGTAGACTACGCACCCCGTCCCATAGGTTTCGCTTAGGTGCAACAAGTCAGGCTCTTCAATGGGCTCTTGGTACACCGTGCCCGGACGGCCACTGGGCTAGTAGACTACGCACTCCGTCCCATAGGTTTCGCTTAGGTGCAACAAGTCAGGCTCTTCAATGGGCTCTTGGTACACCGTGCCCGGACGGCCACTGGGGTAGTAGACGACACACTCCGTCCCATAGGTTTCGCTTAGGTGCAACAAGTCAGGCTCTTCAATGGGCTCTTGGTACACCGTGCCCGGACGGCCACTGGGGTAGTAGACTACGCACTCCGTCCCATAGGTTTCGCTTAGGTGCAACAAGTCAGGCTCTACAATGAGCTCTTGGTACACAGTGCCCGGACGGCCACTGGGGTAGTAGACTACGCACTCCGTCCCATAGGTTTCGCTTAGGTGCAACAAGTCAGGCTCTTCAATAGGCTCTTGGTACACCGTGCCCGGACGGCCACTGGGGCAGTAGACTACGCACTCCGTCCCATAGGTTTCGCTTAGGTGCAACAAGTCAGGCTCTTCAATGAGCTCTTGGTACACCGTGCCCGGACGGCCACTGGGGCAGTAGACTACGCACTCCGTCCCATAGGTTTCGCTTAGGTGCAACAAGTCAGGCTCTTCAATGGGCTCTTGGTACACCGTGCCCGGACGGCCACTGGGGTAGTAGACTACGCACTCCGTCCCATAGGTTTCGCTTAGGTGCAACAAGTCAGGCTCTTCAATGGGCTCTTGGTACACCGTGCCCGGACGGCCACTGGGGTAGTAGACTACGCACTCCGTCCCATAGGTTTCGCTTAGGTGCAACAAGTCAGGCACTTCAATGGGCTCTTGGTACACCGTGCCCGGACGGCCACTGGGGCAGTAGACTACGCACTCCGTCCCATAGGTTTCGCTTAGGTGCAACAAGTCAGGCTCTTCAATGGGCTCTTGGTACACCGTGCCCGGACGGCCACTGGGCTAGTAGACTACGCACTCCGTCCCATAGGTTTCGCTTAGGTGCAACAAGTCAGGCTCTTCAATGGGCTCTTGGTACACCGTGCCCGGACGGCCACTGGGGTAGTAGACTACGCACTCCGTCCCATAGGTTTCGCTTAGGTGCAACAAGTCAGGCTCTTCAATGGGCTCTTCGTACACCGTGCCCGGACGGCCACTGGCGTAGTAGACTACGCACTCCGTCCCATAGGTTTCGCTTAGGTGCAACAAGTCAGGCTCTTCAATAGGCTCTTGGTACACCGTGCCCGGATGGCCACTGGGGTAGTAGACTACGCACCCCGTCCCATAGGTTTCGCTTAGGTGCAACAAGTCAGGCTCTTCAATGGGCTCTTGGTACACCGTGCCCGGACGGCCACTGGGGCAGTAGACTACGCACTCCGTCCCATAGGTTTCGCTTAGGTGCAACAAGTCTGGCTCTACAATAGGCTCTTGGTACACCGTGCCCGGACGGCCACTGGGGTAGTAGACTACGCACTCCGTCCCATAGGTTTCGCTTAGGTGCAACAAGTCAGGCTCTTCAATGGGCTCTTGGTACACCGTGCCCGGACGGCCACTGGGGTAGTAGACTACGCACTCCGTCCCATAGGTTTCGCTTAGGTGCAACAAGTCAGGCTCTTCAATGGGCTCTTGGTACACCGTGCCCGGACGGCCACTGGGGTAGTAGACTACGCACTCCGTCCCATAGGTTTCGCTTAGGTGCAACAAGTCAGGCTCTTCAATGGGCTCTTGGTACACCGTGCCCGGACGGCCACTGGGCTAGTAGACTACGCACTCCGTCCCATAGGTTTCGCTTAGGTGCAACAAGTCAGGCTCTTCAATGGGCTCTTGGTACATCGTGCCCGGACGGCCACTGGGGCAGTAGACTACGCACTCCGTCCCATAGGTTTCGCTTAGGTGCAACAAGTCAGGCTCTTCAATGGACTCTTGGTACACCGTGCCCGGACGGCCACTGGGGTAGTAGACTACGCACTCCGTCCCATAGGTTTCGCTTAGGTGCAACAAGTCAGGCTCTTCAATGGGCTCTTGGTACACCGTGCCCGGACGGCCACTGGGGCAGTAGACTACGCACTCCGTCCCATAGGTTTCGCTTAGGTGCAACAAGTCAGGCTCTACAATGAGCTCTTGGTACACCGTGCCAGGACGGCCACTGGGGTAGTAGACTACGCACTCCGTCCCATAGGTTTCGCTTAGGTGCAACAAGTCAGGCTCTTCAATAGGCTCTTGGTACACCGTGCCCGGACGGCCACTGGGGTAGTAGACTACGCACTCCGTCCCATAGGTTTCGCTTAGGTGCAACAAGTCAGGCTCTTCAATGGGCTCTTGGTACACCGTGCCCGGACGGCCACTGGGGTAGTAGACTACGCACTCCGTCCCATAGGTTTCGCTTAGGTGCAACAAGTCAGGCTCTTCAATGGGCTCTTGGTACACCGTGCCGGACGGCCACTGGGGTAGTAGACTACGCACTCCGTCCCATAGGTTTCGCTTAGGTGCAACAAGTCAGGCTCTTCAATGAGCTCTTGGTACACCGTGCCCGGACGGCCACTGGGCTAGTAGACTACGCACTCCGTCCCATAGGTTTCGCTTAGGTGCAACAAGTCAGGCTCTTCAATGGGCTCTTGGTACACCGTGCCCGGACGGCCACTGGGGTAGTAGACTACGCACTCCGTCCCATAGGTTTCGCTTAGGTTCAACAAGTCAGGCTCTTCAATGGGCTCTTGGTACACCGTGCCCGGACGGCCACTGGGGTAGTAGACTACGCACTCCGTCCCATAGGTTTCGCTTAGGTGCAACAAGTCAGGCTCTTCAATAGGCTCTTGGTACACCGTGCCCGGACGGCCACTGGGGCAGTAGACTACGCACTCCGTCCCATAGGTTTCGCTTAGGTGCAACAAGTCAGGCTCTTCAATGGGCTCTTGGTACACCGTGCCCGGACGGCCACTGGGGTAGTAGACTACGCACTCCGTCCCATAGGTTTCGCTTAGGTGCAACAAGTCAGGCTCTTCAATAGGCTCTTGGTACACCGTGCCCGGACGGCCACTGGGATAGTAGATTACGCACTCCGTCCCATAGGTTTCGCTTAGGTGCAACAAGTCAGGCTCTTCAATGGGCTCTTGGTACACCGTGCCCGGACGGCCACTGGGATAGTAGATTACGCACTCCGTCCCATAGGTTTCGCTTAGGTGCAACAAGTCAGGCTCTTCAATAGGCTCTTGGTACACCGTGCCCGGACGGCCACTGGGGCAGTAGACTACGCACTCCGTTCCATGGGTTTCGCTTAGGTGCAACAAGTCAGGATCTTCAATGGGCTCTTGGTACACCGTGCCCGGACGGCCACTGGGGTAGTAGACTACGCACCCCGTCCCATAGGTTTCGCTTAGGTGCAACAAGTCAGGCTCTACAATAGGCTCTTGGTACACCGTGCCCGGACGGCCACTGGGGTAGTAGACTACGCACTCCGTCCCATAGGTTTCGCTTAGGTGCAACAAGTCAGGCTCTTCAATGGGCTCTTGGTACACCGTGCCCGGACGGCCACTGGGGTAGTAGACTACGCACTCTGTCCCATAGGTTTCGCTTAGGTGCAACAAGTCAGGCTCTTCAATGGGCTCTTGGTACACCGTGCCAGGACGGCCACTAGGATAGTAGATTACGCACTCCGTCCCATAGGTTTCGCTTAGGTGCAACAAGTCAGGCTCTTCAATGGGCTCTTGGTACACCGTGCCCGGACGGCCACTGGGGCAGTAGACTACGCACTCCGTCCCATAGGTTTCGCTTAGGTGCAACAAGTCAGGCTCTTCAATAGGCTCTTGGTACACCGTGCCCGGACGGCCACTGGGGCAGTAGACTACGCACTCCGTCCCATAGGTTTCGCTTAGGTGCAACAAGTCAGGCTCTTCAATGGGCTCTTGGTACACCGTGCCCGGAAGGCCACTGGGGTAGTAGACTACGCACTCCGTCCCATAGGTTTCGCTTAGGTGCAACAAGTCAGGCTCTTCAATGGGCTCTTGGTACATCGTGCCCGGACGGCCACTGGGGCAGTAGACTACGCACTCCGTCCCATAGGTTTCGCTTAGGTGCAGCAAGTCAGGCTCTTCAATGGGCTCTTGGTACACCGTGCCCGGACGGCCACTGGGGCAGTAGACTACGCACTCCGTCCCATAGGTTTCGCTTAGGTGTAACAAGTCAGGCTCTTCAATGGGCTCTTGGTACACCGTGCCCGGACGGCCACTGGGGTAGTAGACTACGCACCCCGTCCCATAGGTTTCGCTTAGGTGTAACAAGTCAGGCTCTTCAATGGGCTCTTGGTACACCGTGCCCGGACGGCCACTGGGGTAGTAGACTACGCACTCCGTCCCATAGGTTTCGCTTAGGTGTAACAAGTCAGGCTCTACAATGGGCTCTTGGTACACCGTGCCCGGACGGCCACTGGGGTAGTAGACTACGCACTCCGTCCCATAGGTTTCGCTTAGGTGCAACAAGTCAGGCTCTTCAATGGGCTCTTGGTACACCGTGCCCGGACGGCCACTGGGGTAGTAGACTACGCACCCCGTCCCATAGGTTTCGCTTAGGTGCAACAAGTCAGGCTCTTCAATGGGCTCTTGGTACACCGTGCCCGGACGGCCACTGGGGTAGTAGACTACGCACTCCGTCCCATAGGTTTCGCTTAGGTGCAACAAGTCAGGCTCTTCAATGGGCTCTTGGTACACCGTGCCCGGACGGCCACTGGGGTAGTAGACTACGCACCCCGTCCCATAGGTTTCGCTTAGGTGCAACAAGTCAGGCTCTTCAATGGGCTCTTGGTACACCGTGCCCGGACGGCCACTGGGGCAGTAGACTACGCACTCCGTCCCATAGGTTTCGCTTAGGTGCAACAAGTCAGGCTCTTCAATGGGCTCTTGGTACACCGTGCCCGGACGGCCACTGGGGCAGTAGACTACGCACTCCGTCCCATAGGTTTCGCTTAGGTGCAACAAGTCAGGCTCTTCAATGGGCTCTTGGTACACCGTGCCCGGACGGCCACTGGGGTAGTAGACTACGCACTCCGTCCCATAGGATTCGCTTAGGTGCAACAAGTCAGGCTCTTCAATGAGCTCTTGGTACACCGTGCCCGGACGGCCACTGGGGTAGTAGACTACGCACTCCGTCCCATAGGTTTCGCTTAGGTGCAACAAGTCAGGCTCTTCAATGGGCTCTTGGTACACCGTGCCCGGACGGCCACTGGGGTAGTAGACTACGCACTCCGTCCCATAGGTTTCGCTTAGGTGCAACAAGTCAGGCTCTTCAATGAGCTCTTGGTACACCGTGCCCGGACGGCCACTGGGGTAGTAGACTACGCACTCCGTCCCATAGGTTTCGCTTAGGTGCAACAAGTCAGGCTCTTCAATGGGCTCTTGGTACACCGTGCCCGGACGGCCACTGGGGCAGTAGACTACGCACTCCGTCCCATGGGTTTCGCTTAGGTGCAACAAGTCAGGCTCTTCAATGGGCTCTTGGTACACCGTGCCCGGACGGCCACTGGGGTAGTAGACTACGCACTCCGTCCCATAGGTTTCGCTTAGGTGCAACAAGTCAGGCTCTTCAATGGGCTCTTGGTACACCGTGCCCGGACGGCCACTGGGGCAGTAGACTACGCACTCCGTCCCATAGGTTTCGCTTAGGTGCAACAAGTCAGGCTCTTCAATGGGCTCTTGGTACACCGTGCCCGGACGGCCACTGGGGTAGTAGACTACGCACTCCGTCCCATAAGTTTCGCTTAGGTGCAACAAGTCAGGCTCTTCAATGGGCTCTTGGTACACCGTGCCCGGACGGCCACTGGGGCAGTAGACTACGCACTCCGTCCCATAGGTTTCGCTTAGGTGCAACAAGTCAGGCTCTTCAATGGGCTCTTGGTACACCGTGCCCTGACGGCCACTGGGGTAGTAGACTACGCACTCCGTCCCATAGGTTTCGCTTAGGTGCAACAAGTCAGGCTCTTCAATGGGCTCTTGGTACACAGTGCCCGGACGGCCACTGGGGCAGTAGACTACGCACTCCGTCCCATAGGTTTCGCTTAGGTGCAACAAGTCAGGCTCTTCAATGGGCTCTTGGTACACCGTGCCCGGACGGCCACTGGGCTAGTAGACTACGCACTCCGTCCCATAGGTTTCGCTTAGGTGCAACAAGTCAGGCTCTTCAATGGGCTCTTGGTACACCGTGCCCGGACGGCCACTGGGGTAGTAGACTACGCACTCCGTCCCATAGGTTTCGCTTAGGTGCAACAAGTCAGGCTCTTCAATGGGCTCTTGGTACACCGTGCCCGGACGGCCACTGGGCTAGTAGACTACGCACTCCGTCCCATAGGTTTCGCTTAGGTGCAACAAGTCAGGCTCTTCAATGGGCTCTTGGTACACCGTGCCCGGACGGCCACTGGGGTAGTAGACTACGCACTCCGTCCCATAGGTTTCGCTTAGGTGCAACAAGTCAGGCTCTTCAATGGGCTCTTGGTACACCGTGCCCGGACGGCCACTGGGCTAGTAGACTACGCACTCCGTCCCATAGGTTTCGCTTAGGTGCAACAAGTCAGGCTCTTCAATGGGCTCTTGGTACACCGTGCCCGGACGGCCACTGGGGTAGTAGACTACGCACTCCGTCCCATAGGTTTCGCTTAGGTGCAACAAGTCAGGCTCTTCAATGGGCTCTTGGTACACCGTGCCCGGACGGCCTCTGGGGTAGTAGACTACGCACTCGGTCCCATAGGTTTCGCTTAGGTGCAACAAGTCAGGCTCTTCAATAGGCTCTTGGTACACCGTGCCCGGACGGCCACTGGGGTAGTAGACTACGCACTCCGTCCCATAGGTTTCGCTTAGGTGCAACAAGTCTGGCTCTTCAATAGGCTCTTGGTACACCGTGCCCGGACGGCCACTGGGGTAGTAGACTACGCACTCCGTCCCATAGGTTTCGCTTAGGTGCAACAAGTCAGGCTCTTCAATGGGCTCTTGGTTCACCGTGCCCGGACGGCCACTGGGGTAGTAGACTACGCACTCCGTCCCATAGGTTTCGCTTAGGTGCAACAAGTCAGGCTCTTCAATGGGCTCTTGGTACACCGTGCCCGGACGGCCACTGGGGTAGTAGACTACGCACTCCGTCCCATAGGTTTCGCTTAGGTGCAACAAGTCAGGCTCTTCAATGGGCTCTTGGTACACCGTGCCCGGACGGCCACTGGGCTAGTAGACTACGCACTCCGTCCCATAGGTTTCGCTTAGGTGCAACAAGTCAGGCTCTTCAATGGGCTCTTGGTACACCGTGCCCGGACGGCCACTGGGGCAGTAGACTACGCACTCCGTCCCATAGGTTTCGCTTAGGTGCAACAAGTCAGGCTCTTCAATGGGCTCTTGGTACACCGTGCCCGGACGGCCACTGGGGCAGTAGACTACGCACTCCGTCCCATGGGTTTCGCTTAGGTGCAACAAGTCAGGCTCTTCAATAGGCTCTTGGTACACCGTTCCCGGACGGCCACTGGGGCAATAGACTACGCACTCCGTCCCATAGGTTTCGCTTAGGTGCAACAAGTCAGGCTCTTCAATGGGCTCTTGGTACACCGTGCCCGGACGGCCACTGGGGCAGTAGACTACGCACTCCGTCCCATAGGTTTCGCTTAGGTGCAACAAGTCAGGCTCTTCAATGGGCTCTTGGTACACCGTGCCCGGACGGCCACTGGGGCAGTAGACTACGCACTCCGTCCCATAGGTTTCGCTTAGGTGCAACAAGTCAGGCTCTTCAATGGGCTCTTGGTACACCGTGCCCGGACGGCCTCTGGGGTAGTAGACTACGCACTCGGTCCCATAGGTTTCGCTTAGGTGCAACAAGTCAGGCTCTTCAATAGGCTCTTGGTACACCGTGCCCGGACGGCCACTGGGGTAGTAGACTACGCACTCCGTCCCATAGGTTTCGCTTAGGTGCAACAAGTCAGGCTCTTCAATGGGCTCTTGGTACACCGTGCCCGGACGGCCACTGGGGTAGTAGACTACGCACTCCGTCCCATAGGTTTCGCTTAGGTGCAACAAGTCAGGCTCTTCAATGGGCTCTTGGTACACCGTGCCCGGACGGCCACTGGGGTAGTAGACTACGCACTCCGTCCCATAGGTTTCGCTTAGGTGCAACAAGTCAGGCTCTTCAATGGGCTCTTGGTACACCGTGCCCGGACGGCCACTGGGGTAGTAGACTACGCACTCCGTCCCATAGGTTTCGCTTAGGTGCAACAAGTCAGGCTCTTCAATGGGCTCTTGGTACACCGTGCCCGGACGGCCACTGGGGTAGTAGACTACGCACTCCGTCCCATAGGTTTCGCTTAGGTGCAACAAGTCAGGCTCTTCAATGGGCTCTTGGTACACAGTGCCCGGACGGCCACTGGGGCAGTAGACTACGCACTCCGTCCCATAGGTTTCGCTTAGGTGCAACAAGTCAGGCTCTTCAATGGGCTCTTGGTACACCGTGCCCGGACGGCCACTGGGGTAGTAGACTACGCACTCCGTCCCATAGGTTTCGCTTAGGTGCAACAAGTCAGGCGCTTCAATGGGCTCTTGGTACACCGTGCCCGGACGGCCACTGGGGTAGTAGACTACGCACTCTGTCCCATAGGTTTCGCTTAGGTGCAACAAGTCAGGCTCTTCAATGGGCTCTTGGTACACCGTGCCCGGACGGCCACTGGGGCAGTAGACTACGCACTCCGTCCCATAGGTTTCGCTTAGGTGCAACAAGTCAGGCTCTTCAATAGGCTCTTGGTACACCGTGCCCGGACGGCCACTGGGCTAGTAGACTACGCACTCCGTCCCATAGGTTTCGCTTAGGTGCAACAAGTCAGGCTCTTCAATGGGCTCTTGGTACACCGTGCCCGGACGGCCACTGGGGCAGTAGACTACGCACTCCGTCCCATAGGTTTCGCTTAGGTGCAACAAGTCAGGCTCTTCAATGGGCTCTTGGTACACCGTGCCCGGACGGCCACTGGGGTAGTAGACTACGCACTCCGTCCCATAGGTTTCGCTTAGGTGCAACAAGTCAGGCTCTTCAATGGGCTCTTGGTACACCGTGCCCGGACGGCCACTGGGGCAGTAGACTACGCACTCCGTCCCATAGGTTTCGCTTAGGTGCAACAAGTCAGGCTCTTCAATGGGCTCTTGGTACACCGTGCCCGGACGGCCACTGGGGTAGTAGACTACGCACTCCGTCCCATAGGTTTCGCTTAGGTGCAACAAGTCAGGCTCTACAATGAGCTCTTGGTACACCGTGCCCGGACGGCCACTGGGGTAGTAGACTACGCACTCCGTCCCATAGGTTTCGCTTAGGTGCAACAAGTCAGGCTCTTCAATGGGCTCTTGGTACACCGTGCCCGGACGGCCACTGGGGCAGTAGACTACGCACTCCGTCCCATAGGTTTCGCTTAGGTGCAACAAGTCAGACTCTTCAATAGGCTCTTGGTACACCGTGCCCGGACGGCCACTGGGGTAGTAGACTACGCACTCCGTCCCATAGGTTTCGCTTAGGTGCAACAAGTCAGGCTCTTCAATAGGCTCTTGGTACACCGTGCCCGGACGGCCACTGGGGTAGTAGACTACGCACTCCGTCCCATAGGTTTCGCTTAGGTGCAACAAGTCAGGCTCTTCAATGGGCTCTTGGTACACCGTGCCCGGACGGCCACTGGGGTAGTAGACTACGCACTCCGTCCCATAGGTTTCGCTTAGGTGCAACAAGTCAGGCTCTTCAATAGGCTCTTGGTACACCGTGCCCGGACGGCCACTGGGGCAGTAGACTACGCACTCCGTCCCATAGGTTTTGCTTAGGTGCAACAAGTCAGGCTCTTCAATGGGCTCTTGGTACACCGTGCCCGGACGGCCACTGGGCTAGTAGACTACGCACTCCGTCCCATAGGTTTCGCTTAGGTGCAACAAGTCAGGCTCTTCAATGGGCTCTTGGTACACCGTGCCCGGACGGCCACTGGGGTAGTAGACTACGCACTCCGTCCCATAGGTTTCGCTTAGGTGCAACAAGTCAGGCTCTGCAATGGGCTCTTGGTACACCGTGCCCGGACGGCCACTGGGGTAGTAGACTACGCACTCCGTCCCATAGGTTTCGCTTAGGTGTAACAAGTCAGGCTCTTCAATGGGCTCTTGGTACACCGTGCCAGGACGGCCACTGGGATAGTAGATTACGCACTCCGTCCCATAGGTTTCGCTTAGGTGCAACAAGTCAGGCTCTTCAATGGGCTCTTGGTACACCGTGCCCGGACGGCCACTGGGGTAGTAGACTACGCACTCCGTCCCATAGGTTTCGCTTAGGTGCAACAAGTCAGGCTCTACAATGGGCTCTTGGTACACCGTGCCCGGACGGCCACTGGGGTAGTAGACTACGCACTCCGTCCCATAGGTTTCGCTTAGGTGCAACAAGTCAGGCTCTTCAATGGGCTCTTGGTACACCGTGCCCGGACGGCCACTGGGGCAGTAGACTACGCACCCCGTCCCATAGGTTTCGCTTAGGTGCAACAAGTCAGGCTCTTCAATGGGCTCTTGGTACACCGTGCCCGGACGGCCACTGGGCTAGTAGACTACGCACTCCGTCCCATAGGTTTCGCTTAGGTGCAACAAGTCAGGCTCTTCAATGGGCTCTTGGTACACCGTGCCCGGACGGCCACTGGGGTAGTAGACGACACACTCCGTCCCATAGGTTTCGCTTAGGTGCAACAAGTCAGGCTCTTCAATGGGCTCTTGGTACACCGTGCCCGGACGGCCACTGGGGTAGTAGACTACGCACTCCGTCCCATAGGTTTCGCTTAGGTGCAACAAGTCAGGCTCTACAATGAGCTCTTGGTACACAGTGCCCGGACGGCCACTGGGGTAGTAGACTACGCACTCCGTCCCATAGGTTTCGCTTAGGTGCAACAAGTCAGGCTCTTCAATAGGCTCTTGGTACACCGTGCCCGGACGGCCACTGGGGCAGTAGACTACGCACTCCGTCCCATAGGTTTCGCTTAGGTGCAACAAGTCAGGCTCTTCAATGAGCTCTTGGTACACCGTGCCCGGACGGCCACTGGGGCAGTAGACTACGCACTCCGTCCCATAGGTTTCGCTTAGGTGCAACAAGTCAGGCTCTTCAATGGGCTCTTGGTACACCGTGCCCGGACGGCCACTGGGGTAGTAGACTACGCACTCCGTCCCATAGGTTTCGCTTAGGTGCAACAAGTCAGGCTCTTCAATGGGCTCTTGGTACACCGTGCCCGGACGGCCACTGGGGTAGTAGACTACGCACTCCGTCCCATAGGTTTCGCTTAGGTGCAACAAGTCAGGCACTTCAATGGGCTCTTGGTACACCGTGCCCGGACGGCCACTGGGGTAGTAGACTACGCACTCCGTCCCATAGGTTTCGCTTAGGTGCAACAAGTCAGGCTCTTCAATGGGCTCTTGGTACACCGTGCCCGGACGGCCACTGGGGTAGTAGACTACGCACTCCGTCCCATAGGTTTCGCTTAGGTGCAACAAGTCAGGCACTTCAATGGGCTCTTGGTACACCGTGCCCGGACGGCCACTGGGGCAGTAGACTACGCACTCCGTCCCATAGGTTTCGCTTAGGTGCAACAAGTCAGGCTCTTCAATGGGCTCTTGGTACACCGTGCCCGGACGGCCACTGGGGTAGTAGACTACGCACTCCGTCCCATAGGTTTCGCTTAGGTGCAACAAGTCAGGCTCTTCAATGGGCTCTTGGTACACCGTGCCCGGACGGCCACTGGCGTAGTAGACTACGCACTCCGTCCCATAGGTTTCGCTTAGGTGCAACAAGTCAGGCTCTTCAATAGGCTCTTGGTACACCGTGCCCGGACGGCCACTGGGGTAGTAGACTACGCACCCCGTCCCATAGGTTTCGCTTAGGTGCAACAAGTCAGGCTCTTCAATGGGCCCTTGGTAAACCGAGCCCGGACGGCCACTGGGGCAGTAGACTACGCACTCCGTCCCATAGGTTTCGCTTAGGTGCAACAAGTCTGGCTCTACAATAGGCTCTTGGTACACCGTGCCCGGACGGCCACTGGGGTAGTAGACTACGCACTCCGTCCCATACGTTTCGCTTAGGTGCAACAAGTCAGGCTCTTCAATGGGCTCTTGGTACACCGTGCCCGGACGGCCACTGGGGTAGTAGACTACGCACTCCGTCCCATAGGTTTCGCTTAGGTGCAACAAGTCAGGCTCTTCAATGGGCTCTTGGTACACCGTGCCCGGACGGCCACTGGGGTAGTAGACTACGCACTCCGTCCCATAGGTTTCGCTTAGGTGCAACAAGTCAGGCTCTTCAATGGGCTCTTGGTACACCGTGCCCGGACGGCCACTGGGGTAGTAGACTACGCACTCCGTCCCATAGGTTTCGCTTAGGTGCAACAAGTCAGGCGCTTCAATGGGCTCTTGGTACACCGTGCCCGGACGGCCACTGGGGTAGTAGACTACGCACTCTGTCCCATAGGTTTCGCTTAGGTGCAACAAGTCAGGCTCTTCAATGGGCTCTTGGTACACCGTGCCCGGACGGCCACTGGGGCAGTAGACTACGCACTCCGTCCCATAGGTTTCGCTTAGGTGCAACAAGTCAGGCTCTTCAATAGGCTCTTGGTACACCGTGCCCGGACGGCCACTGGGCTAGTAGACTACGCACTCCGTCCCATAGGTTTCGCTTAGGTGCAACAAGTCAGGCTCTTCAATGGGCTCTTGGTACACCGTGCCCGGACGGCCACTGGGGTAGTAGACTACGCACTCCGTCCCATAGGTTTCGCTTAGGTGCAACAAGTCAGGCTCTTCAATAGGCTCTTGGTACACCGTGCCCGGACGGCCACTGGGGCAGTAGACTACGCACTCCGTCCCATAGGTTTTGCTTAGGTGCAACAAGTCAGGCTCTTCAATGGGCTCTTGGTACACCGTGCCCGGACGGCCACTGGGCTAGTAGACTACGCACTCCGTCCCATAGGTTTCGCTTAGGTGCAACAAGTCAGGCTCTTCAATGGGCTCTTGGTACACCGTGCCCGGACGGCCACTGGGGTAGTAGACTACGCACTCCGTCCCATAGGTTTCGCTTAGGTGCAACAAGTCAGGCTCTGCAATGGGCTCTTGGTACACCGTGCCCGGACGGCCACTGGGGTAGTAGACTACGCACTCCGTCCCATAGGTTTCGCTTAGGTGTAACAAGTCAGGCTCTTCAATGGGCTCTTGGTACACCGTGCCAGGACGGCCACTGGGATAGTAGATTACGCACTCCGTCCCATAGGTTTCGCTTAGGTGCAACAAGTCAGGCTCTTCAATGGGCTCTTGGTACACCGTGCCCGGACGGCCACTGGGGTAGTAGACTACGCACTCCGTCCCATAGGTTTCGCTTAGGTGCAACAAGTCAGGCTCTACAATGGGCTCTTGGTACACCGTGCCCGGACGGCCACTGGGGTAGTAGACTACGCACTCCGTCCCATAGGTTTCGCTTAGGTGCAACAAGTCAGGCTCTTCAATGGGCTCTTGGTACACCGTGCCCGGACGGCCACTGGGGCAGTAGACTACGCACCCCGTCCCATAGGTTTCGCTTAGGTGCAACAAGTCAGGCTCTTCAATGGGCTCTTGGTACACCGTGCCCGGACGGCCACTGGGCTAGTAGACTACGCACTCCGTCCCATAGGTTTCGCTTAGGTGCAACAAGTCAGGCTCTTCAATGGGCTCTTGGTACACCGTGCCCGGACGGCCACTGGGGTAGTAGACGACACACTCCGTCCCATAGGTTTCGCTTAGGTGCAACAAGTCAGGCTCTTCAATGGGCTCTTGGTACACCGTGCCCGGACGGCCACTGGGGTAGTAGACTACGCACTCCGTCCCATAGGTTTCGCTTAGGTGCAACAAGTCAGGCTCTACAATGAGCTCTTGGTACACAGTGCCCGGACGGCCACTGGGGTAGTAGACTACGCACTCCGTCCCATAGGTTTCGCTTAGGTGCAACGAGTCAGGCTCTTCAATAGGCTCTTGGTACACCGTGCCCGGACGGCCACTGGGGCAGTAGACTACGCACTCCGTCCCATAGGTTTCGCTTAGGTGCAACAAGTCAGGCTCTTCAATGAGCTCTTGGTACACCGTGCCCGGACGGCCACTGGGGCAGTAGACTACGCACTCCGTCCCATAGGTTTCGCTTAGGTGCAACAAGTCAGGCTCTTCAATGGGCTCTTGGTACACCGTGCCCGGACGGCCACTGGGGTAGTAGACTACGCACTCCGTCCCATAGGTTTCGCTTAGGTGCAACAAGTCAGGCTCTTCAATGGGCTCTTGGTACACCGTGCCCGGACGGCCACTGGGGTAGTAGACTACGCACTCCGTCCCATAGGTTTCGCTTAGGTGCAACAAGTCAGGCACTTCAATGGGCTCTTGGTACACCGTGCCCGGACGGCCACTGGGGTAGTAGACTACGCACTCCGTCCCATAGGTTTCGCTTAGGTGCAACAAGTCAGGCTCTTCAATGGGCTCTTGGTACACCGTGCCCGGACGGCCACTGGGGTAGTAGACTACGCACTCCGTCCCATAGGTTTCGCTTAGGTGCAACAAGTCAGGCACTTCAATGGGCTCTTGGTACACCGTGCCCGGACGGCCACTGGGGCAGTAGACTACGCACTCCGTCCCATAGGTTTCGCTTAGGTGCAACAAGTCAGGCTCTTCAATGGGCTCTTGGTACACCGTGCCCGGACGGCCACTGGGGTAGTAGACTACGCACTCCGTCCCATAGGTTTCGCTTAGGTGCAACAAGTCAGGCTCTTCAATGGGCTCTTGGTACACCGTGCCCGGACGGCCACTGGCGTAGTAGACTACGCACTCCGTCCCATAGGTTTCGCTTAGGTGCAACAAGTCAGGCTCTTCAATAGGCTCTTGGTACACCGTGCCCGGACGGCCACTGGGGTAGTAGACTACGCACCCCGTCCCATAGGTTTCGCTTAGGTGCAACAAGTCAGGCTCTTCAATGGGCCCTTGGTACACCGTGCCCGGACGGCCACTGGGGCAGTAGACTACGCACTCCGTCCCATAGGTTTCGCTTAGGTGCAACAAGTCTGGCTCTACAATAGGCTCTTGGTACACCGTGCCCGGACGGCCACTGGGGTAGTAGACTACGCACTCCGTCCCATAGGTTTCGCTTAGGTGCAACAAGTCAGGCTCTTCAATGGGCTCTTGGTACACCGTGCCCGGGCGGCCACTGGGGTAGTAGACTACGCACTCCGTCCCATAGGTTTCGCTTAGGTGCAACAAGTCAGGCTCTTCAATGGGCTCTTGGTACACCGTGCCCGGACGGCCACTGGGGTAGTAGACTACGCACTCCGTCCCATAGGTTTCGCTTAGGTGCAACAAGTCAGGCTCTTCAATGGGCTCTTGGTACACCGTGCCCGGACGGCCACTGGGGTAGTAGACTACGCACTCCGTCCCATAGGTTTCGCTTAGGTGCAACAAGTCAGGCGCTTCAATGGGCTCTTGGTACACCGTGCCCGGACGGCCACTGGGGTAGTAGACTACGCACTCTGTCCCATAGGTTTCGCTTAGGTGCAACAAGTCAGGCTCTTCAATGGGCTCTTGGTACACCGTGCCCGGACGGCCACTGGGGCAGTAGACTACGCACTCCGTCCCATAGGTTTCGCTTAGGTGCAACAAGTCAGGCTCTTCAATAGGCTCTTGGTACACCGTGCCCGGACGGCCACTGGGCTAGTAGACTACGCACTCCGTCCCATAGGTTTCGCTTAGGTGCAACAAGTCAGGCTCTTCAGTGGGCTCTTGGTACACCGTGCCCGGACGGCCACTGGGGCAGTAGACTACGCACTCCGTCCCATAGGTTTCGCTTAGGTGCAACAAGTCAGGCTCTTCAATGGGCTCTTGGTACACCGTGCCCGGACGGCCACTGGGGTAGTAGACTACGCACTCCGTCCCATAGGTTTCGCTTAGGTGCAACAAGTCAGGCTCTTCAATGGGCTCTTGGTACACCGTGCCCGGACGGCCACTGGGGCAGTAGACTACGCACTCCGTCCCATAGGTTTCGCTTAGGTGCAACAAGTCAGGATCTTCAATGGGCTCTTGGTACACCGTGCCCGGACGGCCACTGGGGTAGTAGACTACGCACTCCGTCCCATAGGTTTCGCTTAGGTGCAACAAGTCAGGCTCTACAATGAGCTCTTGGTACACCGTGCCCGGACGGCCACTGGGGTAGTAGACTACGCACTCCGTCCCATAGGTTTCGCTTAGGTGCAACAAGTCAGGCTCTTCAATGGGCTCTTGGTACACCGTGCCCGGACGGCCACTGGGGCAGTAGACTACGCACTCCGTCCCATAGGTTTCGCTTAGGTGCAACAAGTCAGACTCTTCAATAGGCTCTTGGTACACCGTGCCCGGACGGCCACTGGGGTAGTAGACTACGCACTCCGTCCCATAGGTTTCGCTTAGGTGCAACAAGTCAGGCTCTTCAATAGGCTCTTGGTACACCGTGCCCGGACGGCCACTGGGGTAGTAGACTACGCACTCCGTCCCATAGGTTTCGCTTAGGTGCAACAAGTCAGGCTCTTCAATGGGCTCTTGGTACACCGTGCCCGGACGGCCACTGGGGTAGTAGACTACGCACTCCGTCCCATAGGTTTCGCTTAGGTGCAACAAGTCAGGCTCTTCAATAGGCTCTTGGTACACCGTGCCCGGACGGCCACTGGGGCAGTAGACTACGCACTCCGTCCCATAGGTTTCGCTTAGGTGCAACAAGTCAGGCTCTTCAATGGGCTCTTGGTACACCGTGCCCGGACGGCCACTGGGGCGGTAGACTTCGCACTCCGTCCCATGGGTTTCGGTTAGGTGCAACAAGTCAGGCTCTTCAATAGGCTCTTGGTACACCGTGCCCGGACGGCCACTGGGGCAATAGACTACGCACTCCGTCCCATAGGTTTCGCTTAGGTGCAACAAGTCAGGCTCTTCAATGGGCTCTTGGTACACCGTGCCCGGACGGCCACTGGGGCAGTAGACTACGCACTCCGTCCCATAGGTTTCGCTTAGGTGCAACAAGTCAGGCTCTTCAATGGGCTCTTGGTACACCGTGCCCGGACGGCCACTGGGGCAGTAGACTACGCACTCCGTCCCATAGGTTTCGCTTAGGTGCAACAAGTCAGACTCTTCAATAGGCTCTTGGTACACCGTGCCCGGACGGCCACTGGGGTAGTAGACTACGCACTCCGTCCCATAGGTTTCGCTTAGGTGCAACAAGTCAGGCTCTTCAATAGGCTCTTGGTACACCGTGCCCGGACGGCCACTGGGGTAGTAGACTACGCACTCCATCCCATAGGTTTCGCTTAGGTGCAACAAGTCAGGCTCTTCAATGGGCTCTTGGTACACCGTGCCCGGACGGCCACTGGGGTAGTAGACTACGCACTCCGTCCCATAGGTTTCGCTTAGGTGCAACAAGTCAGGCTCTTCAATAGGCTCTTGGTACACCGTGCCCGGACGGCCACTGGGGCAGTAGACTACGCACTCCGTCCCATAGGTTTTGCTTAGGTGCAACAAGTCAGGCTCTTCAATGGGCTCTTGGTACACCGTGCCCGGACGGCCACTGGGCTAGTAGACTACGCACTCCGTCCCATAGGTTTCGCTTAGGTGCAACAAGTCAGGCTCTTCAATGGGCTCTTGGTACACCGTGCCCGGACGGCCACTGGGGTAGTAGACTACGCACTCCGTCCCATAGGTTTCGCTTAGGTGCAACAAGTCAGGCTCTGCAATGGGCTCTTGGTACACCGTGCCCGGACGGCCACTGGGGTAGTAGACTACGCACTCCGTCCCATAGGTTTCGCTTAGGTGTAACAAGTCAGGCTCTTCAATGGGCTCTTGGTACACCGTGCCAGGACGGCCACTGGGATAGTAGATTACGCACTCCGTCCCATAGGTTTCGCTTAGGTGCAACAAGTCAGGCTCTTCAATGGGCTCTTGGTACACCGTGCCCGGACGGCCACTGGGGTAGTAGACTACGCACTCCGTCCCATAGGTTTCGCTTAGGTGCAACAAGTCAGGCTCTACAATGGGCTCTTGGTACACCGTGCCCGGACGGCCACTGGGGTAGTAGACTACGCACTCCGTCCCATAGGTTTCGCTTAGGTGCAACAAGTCAGGCTCTTCAATGGGCTCTTGGTACACCGTGCCCGGACGGCCACTGGGGCAGTAGACTACGCACCCCGTCCCATAGGTTTCGCTTAGGTGCAACAAGTCAGGCTCTTCAATGGGCTCTTGGTACACCGTGCCCGGACGGCCACTGGGCTAGTAGACTACGCACTCCGTCCCATAGGTTTCGCTTAGGTGCAACAAGTCAGGCTCTTCAATGGGCTCTTGGTACACCGTGCCCGGACGGCCACTGGGGTAGTAGACGACACACTCCGTCCCATAGGTTTCGCTTAGGTGCAACAAGTCAGGCTCTTCAATGGGCTCTTGGTACACCGTGCCCGGACGGCCACTGGGGTAGTAGACTACGCACTCCGTCCCATAGGTTTCGCTTAGGTGCAACAAGTCAGGCTCTACAATGAGCTCTTGGTACACAGTGCCCGGACGGCCACTGGGGTAGTAGACTACGCACTCCGTCCCATAGGTTTCGCTTAGGTGCAACAAGTCAGGCTCTTCAATAGGCTCTTGGTACACCGTGCCCGGACGGCCACTGGGGCAGTAGACTACGCACTCCGTCCCATAGGTTTCGCTTAGGTGCAACAAGTCAGGCTCTTCAATGAGCTCTTGGTACACCGTGCCCGGACGGCCACTGGGGCAGTAGACTACGCACTCCGTCCCATAGGTTTCGCTTAGGTGCAACAAGTCAGGCTCTTCAATGGGCTCTTGGTACACCGTGCCCGGACGGCCACTGGGGTAGTAGACTACGCACTCCGTCCCATAGGTTTCGCTTAGGTGCAACAAGTCAGGCTCTTCAATGGGCTCTTGGTACACCGTGCCCGGACGGCCACTGGGGTAGTAGACTACGCACTCCGTCCCATAGGTTTCGCTTAGGTGCAACAAGTCAGGCACTTCAATGGGCTCTTGGTACACCGTGCCCGGACGGCCACTGGGGTAGTAGACTACGCACTCCGTCCCATAGGTTTCGCTTAGG
The DNA here is from genome assembly GCA_946902985.2 of Meconema thalassinum. Classification (NCBI taxonomy): domain Eukaryota; kingdom Metazoa; phylum Arthropoda; class Insecta; order Orthoptera; family Tettigoniidae; genus Meconema; species Meconema thalassinum. The sequence goes on from OX336390.1 coordinate 351,226,201, forward strand.
TGCAACAAGTCAGGCTCTTCAATGGGCTCTTGGTACACCGTGCCCGGACGGCCACTGGGGTAGTAGACTACGCACTCCGTCCCATAGGTTTCGCTTAGGTGCAACAAGTCAGGCACTTCAATGGGCTCTTGGTACACCGTGCCCGGACGGCCACTGGGGCAGTAGACTACGCACTCCGTCCCATAGGTTTCGCTTAGGTGCAACAAGTCAGGCTCTTCAATGGGCTCTTGGTACACCGTGCCCGGACGGCCACTGGGGTAGTAGACTACGCACTCCGTCCCATAGGTTTCGCTTAGGTGCAACAAGTCAGGCTCTTCAATGGGCTCTTGGTACACCGTGCCCGGACGGCCACTGGCGTAGTAGACTACGCACTCCGTCCCATAGGTTTCGCTTAGGTGCAACAAGTCAGGCTCTTCAATAGGCTCTTGGTACACCGTGCCCGGACGGCCACTGGGGTAGTAGACTACGCACCCCGTCCCATAGGTTTCGCTTAGGTGCAACAAGTCAGGCTCTTCAATGGGCCCTTGGTAAACCGAGCCCGGACGGCCACTGGGTCAGTAGACTACGCACTCCGTCCCATAGGTTTCGCTTAGGTGCAACAAGTCTGGCTCTACAATAGGCTCTTGGTACACCGTGCCCGGACGGCCACTGGGGTAGTAGACTACGCACTCCGTCCCATACGTTTCGCTTAGGTGCAACAAGTCAGGCTCTTCAATGGGCTCTTGGTACACCGTGCCCGGACGGCCACTGGGGTAGTAGACTACGCACTCCGTCCCATAGGTTTCGCTTAGGTGCAACAAGTCAGGCTCTTCAATGGGCTCTTGGTACACCGTGCCCGGACGGCCACTGGGGTAGTAGACTACGCACTCCGTCCCATAGGTTTCGCTTAGGTGCAACAAGTCAGGCTCTTCAATGGGCTCTTGGTACACCGTGCCCGGACGGCCACTGGGGTAGTAGACTACGCACTCCGTCCCATAGGTTTCGCTTAGGTGCGACAAGTCAGGCGCTTCAATGGGCTCTTGGTACACCGTGCCCGGACGGCCACTGGGGTAGTAGACTACGCACTCTGTCCCATAGGTTTCGCTTAGGTGCAACAAGTCAGGCTCTTCAATGGGCTCTTGGTACACCGTGCCCGGACGGCCACTGGGGCAGTAGACTACGCACTCCGTCCCATAGGTTTCGCTTAGGTGCAACAAGTCAGGCTCTTCAATAGGCTCTTGGTACACCGTGCCCGGACGGCCACTGGGCTAGTAGACTACGCACTCCGTCCCATAGGTTTCGCTTAGGTGCAACAAGTCAGGCTCTTCAATGGGCTCTTGGTACACCGTGCCCGGACGGCCACTGGGGTAGTAGACTACGCACTCCGTCCCATAGGTTTCGCTTAGGTGCAACAAGTCAGGCTCTTCAATAGGCTCTTGGTACACCGTGCCCGGACGGCCACTGGGGCAGTAGACTACGCACTCCGTCCCATAGGTTTTGCTTAGGTGCAACAAGTCAGGCTCTTCAATGGGCTCTTGGTACACCGTGCCCGGACGGCCACTGGGCTAGTAGACTACGCACTCCGTCCCATAGGTTTCGCTTAGGTGCAACAAGTCAGGCTCTTCAATGGGCTCTTGGTACACCGTGCCCGGACGGCCACTGGGGTAGTAGACTACGCACTCCGTCCCATAGGTTTCGCTTAGGTGCAACAAGTCAGGCTCTGCAATGGGCTCTTGGTACACCGTGCCCGGACGGCCACTGGGGTAGTAGACTACGCACTCCGTCCCATAGGTTTCGCTTAGGTGTAACAAGTCAGGCTCTTCAATGGGCTCTTGGTACACCGTGCCAGGACGGCCACTGGGATAGTAGATTACGCACTCCGTCCCATAGGTTTCGCTTAGGTGCAACAAGTCAGGCTCTTCAATGGGCTCTTGGTACACCGTGCCCGGACGGCCACTGGGGTAGTAGACTACGCACTCCGTCCCATAGGTTTCGCTTAGGTGCAACAAGTCAGGCTCTACAATGGGCTCTTGGTACACCGTGCCCGGACGGCCACTGGGGTAGTAGACTACGCACTCCGTCCCATAGGTTTCGCTTAGGTGCAACAAGTCAGGCTCTTCAATGGGCTCTTGGTACACCGTGCCCGGACGGCCACTGGGGCAGTAGACTACGCACCCCGTCCCATAGGTTTCGCTTAGGTGCAACAAGTCAGGCTCTTCAATGGGCTCTTGGTACACCGTGCCCGGACGGCCACTGGGCTAGTAGACTACGCACTCCGTCCCATAGGTTTCGCTTAGGTGCAACAAGTCAGGCTCTTCAATGGGCTCTTGGTACACCGTGCCCGGACGGCCACTGGGGTAGTAGACGACACACTCCGTCCCATAGGTTTCGCTTAGGTGCAACAAGTCAGGCTCTTCAATGGGCTCTTGGTACACCGTGCCCGGACGGCCACTGGGGTAGTAGACTACGCACTCCGTCCCATAGGTTTCGCTTAGGTGCAACAAGTCAGGCTCTACAATGAGCTCTTGGTACACAGTGCCCGGACGGCCACTGGGGTAGTAGACTACGCACTCCGTCCCATAGGTTTCGCTTAGGTGCAACGAGTCAGGCTCTTCAATAGGCTCTTGGTACACCGTGCCCGGACGGCCACTGGGGCAGTAGACTACGCACTCCGTCCCATAGGTTTCGCTTAGGTGCAACAAGTCAGGCTCTTCAATGAGCTCTTGGTACACCGTGCCCGGACGGCCACTGGGGCAGTAGACTACGCACTCCGTCCCATAGGTTTCGCTTAGGTGCAACAAGTCAGGCTCTTCAATGGGCTCTTGGTACACCGTGCCCGGACGGCCACTGGGGTAGTAGACTACGCACTCCGTCCCATAGGTTTCGCTTAGGTGCAACAAGTCAGGCTCTTCAATGGGCTCTTGGTACACCGTGCCCGGACGGCCACTGGGGTAGTAGACTACGCACTCCGTCCCATAGGTTTCGCTTAGGTGCAACAAGTCAGGCACTTCAATGGGCTCTTGGTACACCGTGCCCGGACGGCCACTGGGGTAGTAGACTACGCACTCCGTCCCATAGGTTTCGCTTAGGTGCAACAAGTCAGGCTCTTCAATGGGCTCTTGGTACACCGTGCCCGGACGGCCACTGGGGTAGTAGACTACGCACTCCGTCCCATAGGTTTCGCTTAGGTGCAACAAGTCAGGCACTTCAATGGGCTCTTGGTACACCGTGCCCGGACGGCCACTGGGGCAGTAGACTACGCACTCCGTCCCATAGGTTTCGCTTAGGTGCAACAAGTCAGGCTCTTCAATGGGCTCTTGGTACACCGTGCCCGGACGGCCACTGGGGTAGTAGACTACGCACTCCGTCCCATAGGTTTCGCTTAGGTGCAACAAGTCAGGCTCTTCAATGGGCTCTTGGTACACCGTGCCCGGACGGCCACTGGCGTAGTAGACTACGCACTCCGTCCCATAGGTTTCGCTTAGGTGCAACAAGTCAGGCTCTTCAATAGGCTCTTGGTACACCGTGCCCGGACGGCCACTGGGGTAGTAGACTACGCACCCCGTCCCATAGGTTTCGCTTAGGTGCAACAAGTCAGGCTCTTCAATGGGCCCTTGGTACACCGTGCCCGGACGGCCACTGGGGCAGTAGACTACGCACTCCGTCCCATAGGTTTCGCTTAGGTGCAACAAGTCTGGCTCTACAATAGGCTCTTGGTACACCGTGCCCGGACGGCCACTGGGGTAGTAGACTACGCACTCCGTCCCATAGGTTTCGCTTAGGTGCAACAAGTCAGGCTCTTCAATGGGCTCTTGGTACACCGTGCCCGGACGGCCACTGGGGTAGTAGACTACGCACTCCGTCCCATAGGTTTCGCTTAGGTGCAACAAGTCAGGCTCTTCAATGGGCTCTTGGTACACCGTGCCCGGACGGCCACTGGGGTAGTAGACTACGCACTCCGTCCCATAGGTTTCGCTTAGGTGCAACAAGTCAGGCTCTTCAATGGGCTCTTGGTACACCGTGCCCGGACGGCCACTGGGGTAGTAGACTACGCACTCCGTCCCATAGGTTTCGCTTAGGTGCAACAAGTCAGGCGCTTCAATGGGCTCTTGGTACACCGTGCCCGGACGGCCACTGGGGTAGTAGACTACGCACTCTGTCCCATAGGTTTCGCTTAGGTGCAACAAGTCAGGCTCTTCAATGGGCTCTTGGTACACCGTGCCCGGACGGCCACTGGGGCAGTAGACTACGCACTCCGTCCCATAGGTTTCGCTTAGGTGCAACAAGTCAGGCTCTTCAATAGGCTCTTGGTACACCGTGCCCGGACGGCCACTGGGCTAGTAGACTACGCACTCCGTCCCATAGGTTTCGCTTAGGTGCAACAAGTCAGGCTCTTCAGTGGGCTCTTGGTACACCGTGCCCGGACGGCCACTGGGGCAGTAGACTACGCACTCCGTCCCATAGGTTTCGCTTAGGTGCAACAAGTCAGGCTCTTCAATGGGCTCTTGGTACACCGTGCCCGGACGGCCACTGGGGTAGTAGACTACGCACTCCGTCCCATAGGTTTCGCTTAGGTGCAACAAGTCAGGCTCTTCAATGGGCTCTTGGTACACCGTGCCCGGACGGCCACTGGGGCAGTAGACTACGCACTCCGTCCCATAGGTTTCGCTTAGGTGCAACAAGTCAGGATCTTCAATGGGCTCTTGGTACACCGTGCCCGGACGGCCACTGGGGTAGTAGACTACGCACTCCGTCCCATAGGTTTCGCTTAGGTGCAACAAGTCAGGCTCTACAATGAGCTCTTGGTACACCGTGCCCGGACGGCCACTGGGGTAGTAGACTACGCACTCCGTCCCATAGGTTTCGCTTAGGTGCAACAAGTCAGGCTCTTCAATGGGCTCTTGGTACACCGTGCCCGGACGGCCACTGGGGCAGTAGACTACGCACTCCGTCCCATAGGTTTCGCTTAGGTGCAACAAGTCAGACTCTTCAATAGGCTCTTGGTACACCGTGCCCGGACGGCCACTGGGGTAGTAGACTACGCACTCCGTCCCATAGGTTTCGCTTAGGTGCAACAAGTCAGGCTCTTCAATAGGCTCTTGGTACACCGTGCCCGGACGGCCACTGGGGTAGTAGACTACGCACTCCGTCCCATAGGTTTCGCTTAGGTGCAACAAGTCAGGCTCTTCAATGGGCTCTTGGTACACCGTGCCCGGACGGCCACTGGGGTAGTAGACTACGCACTCCGTCCCATAGGTTTCGCTTAGGTGCAACAAGTCAGGCTCTTCAATAGGCTCTTGGTACACCGTGCCCGGACGGCCACTGGGGCAGTAGACTACGCACTCCGTCCCATAGGTTTCGCTTAGGTGCAACAAGTCAGGCTCTTCAATGGGCTCTTGGTACACCGTGCCCGGACGGCCACTGGGGCAGTAGACTTCGCACTCCGTCCCATGGGTTTCGCTTAGGTGCAACAAGTCAGGCTCTTCAATAGGCTCTTGGTACACCGTGCCCGGACGGCCACTGGGGCAATAGACTACGCACTCCGTCCCATAGGTTTCGCTTAGGTGCAACAAGTCAGGCTCTTCAATGGGCTCTTGGTACACCGTGCCCGGACGGCCACTGGGGCAGTAGACTACGCACTCCGTCCCATAGGTTTCGCTTAGGTGCAACAAGTCAGGCTCTTCAATGGGCTCTTGGTACACCGTGCCCGGACGGCCACTGGGGCAGTAGACTACGCACTCCGTCCCATAGGTTTCGCTTAGGTGCAACAAGTCAGGCTCTTCAATGGGCTCTTGGTACACCGTGCCCGGACGGCCTCTGGGGTAGTAGACTACGCACTCGGTCCCATAGGTTTCGCTTAGGTGCAACAAGTCAGGCTCTTCAATAGGCTCTTGGTACACCGTGCCCGGACGGCCACTGGGGTAGTAGACTACGCACTCCGTCCCATAGGTTTCGCTTAGGTGCAACAAGTCAGGCTCTTCAATGGGCTCTTGGTACACCGTGCCCGGACGGCCACTGGGGTAGTAGACTACGCACTCCGTCCCATAGGTTTCGCTTAGGTGCAACAAGTGAGGCTCTTCAATGGGCTGTTGGTACACCGTGCCCGGACGGCCACTGGGGTAGTAGACTACGCACTCCGTCCCATAGGTTTCGCTTAGGTGCAACAAGTCAGGCTCTTCAATGGGCTCTTGGTACACCGTGCCCGGACGGCCACTGGGGTAGTAGACTACGCACTCCGTCCCATAGGTTTCGCTTAGGTGCAACAAGTCAGGCTCTTCAATGGGCTCTTGGTACACAGTGCCCGGACGGCCACTGGGGCAGTAGACTACGCACTCCGTCCCATAGGTTTCGCTTAGGTGCAACAAGTCAGGCTCTTCAATGGGCTCTTGGTACACCGTGCCCGGACGGCCACTGGGGTAGTAGACTACGCACTCCGTCCCATAGGTTTCGCTTAGGTGCAACAAGTCAGGCGCTTCAATGGGCTCTTGGTACACCGTGCCCGGACGGCCACTGGGGTAGTAGACTACGCACTCTGTCCCATAGGTTTCGCTTAGGTGCAACAAGTCAGGCTCTTCAATGGGCTCTTGGTACACCGTGCCCGGACGGCCACTGGGGCAGTAGACTACGCACTCCGTCCCATAGGTTTCGCTTAGGTGCAACAAGTCAGGCTCTTCAATAGGCTCTTGGTACACCGTGCCCGGACGGCCACTGGGCTAGTAGACTACGCACTCCGTCCCATAGGTTTCGCTTAGGTGCAACAAGTCAGGCTCTTCAATGGGCTCTTGGTACACCGTGCCCGGACGGCCACTGGGGCAGTAGACTACGCACTCCGTCCCATAGGTTTCGCTTAGGTGCAACAAGTCAGGCTCTTCAATGGGCTCTTGGTACACCGTGCCCGGACGGCCACTGGGGCAGTAGACTACGCACTCCGTCCCATGGGTTTCGCTTAGGTGCAACAAGTCAGGCTCTTCAATAGGCTCTTGGTACACCGTGCCCGGACGGCCACTGGGGCAATAGACTACGCACTCCGTCCCATAGGTTTCGCTTAGGTGCAACAAGTCAGGCTCTTCAATGGGCTCTTGGTACACCGTGCCCGGACGGCCACTGGGGCAGTAGACTACGCACTCCGTCCCATAGGTTTCGCTTAGGTGCAACAAGTCAGGCTCTTCAATGGGCTCTTGGTACACCGTGCCCGGACGGCCTCTGGGGTAGTAGACTACGCACTCGGTCCCATAGGTTTCGCTTAGGTGCAACAAGTCAGGCTCTTCAATAGGCTCTTGGTACACCGTGCCCGGACGGCCACTGGGGTAGTAGACTACGCACTCCGTCCCATAGGTTTCGCTTAGGTGCAACAAGTCAGGCTCTTCAATGGGCTCTTGGTACACCGTGCCCGGACGGCCACTGGGGTAGTAGACTACGCACTCCGTCCCATAGGTTTCGCTTAGGTGCAACAAGTCAGGCTCTTCAATGGGCTCTTGGTACACCGTGCCCGGACGGCCACTGGGGCAGTAGACTACGCACTCCGTCCCATAGGTTTCGCTTAGGTGCAACAAGTCAGGCTCTTCAATAGGCTCTTGGTACACCGTGCCCGGACGGCCACTGGGCTAGTAGACTACGCACTCCGTCCCATAGGTTTCGCTTAGGTGCAACAAGTCAGGCTCTTCAATGGGCTCTTGGTACACCGTGCCCGGACGGCCACTGGGGCAGTAGACTACGCACTCCGTCCCATAGGTTTCGCTTAGGTGCAACAAGTCAGGCTCTTCAATGGGCTCTTGGTACACCGTGCCCGGACGGCCACTGGGGCAGTAGACTACGCACTCCGTCCCATGGGTTTCGCTTAGGTGCAACAAGTCAGGCTCTTCAATAGGCTCTTGGTACACCGTGCCCGGACGGCCACTGGGGCAATAGACTACGCACTCCGTCCCATAGGTTTCGCTTAGGTGCAACAAGTCAGGCTCTTCAATGGGCTCTTGGTACACCGTGCCCGGACGGCCACTGGGGCAGTAGACTACGCACTCCGTCCCATAGGTTTCGCTTAGGTGCAACAAGTCAGGCTCTGCAATGGGCTCTTGGTACACCGTGCCCGGACGGCCACTGGGGCAGTAGACTACGCACTCCGTCCCATAGGTTTCGCTTAGGTGCAACAAGTCAGGCTCTTCAATGGGCTCTTGGTACACCGTGCCCGGACGGCCTCTGGGGTAGTAGACTACGCACTCGGTCCCATAGGTTTCGCTTAGGTGCAACAAGTCAGGCTCTTCAATAGGCTCTTGGTACACCGTGCCCGGACGGCCACTGGGGTAGTAGACTACGCACTCCGTCCCATAGGTTTCGCTTAGGTGCAACAAGTCAGGCTCTTCAATGGGCTCTTGGTACACCGTGCCCGGACGGCCACTGGGGTAGTAGACTACGCACTCCGTCCCATAGGTTTCGCTTAGGTGCAACAAGTCAGGCTCTTCAATGGGCTCTTGGTACACCGTGCCCGGACGGCCACTGGGGTAGTAGACTACGCACTCCGTCCCATAGGTTTCGCTTAGGTGCAACAAGTCAGGCTCTTCAATGGGCTCTTGGTACACCGTGCCCGGACGGCCACTGGGGTAGTAGACTACGCACTCCGTCCCATAGGTTTCGCTTAGGTGCAACAAGTCAGGCTCTTCAATGGGCTCTTGGTACACCGTGCCCGGACGGCCACTGGGGTAGTAGACTACGCACTCCGTCCCATAGGTTTCGCTTAGGTGCAACAAGTCAGGCTCTTCAATGGGCTCTTGGTACACAGTGCCCGGACGGCCACTGGGGCAGTAGACTACGCACTCCGTCCCATAGGTTTCGCTTAGGTGCAACAAGTCAGGCTCTTCAATGGGCTCTTGGTACACCGTGCCCGGACGGCCACTGGGGTAGTAGACTACGCACTCCGTCCCATAGGTTTCGCTTAGGTGCAACAAGTCAGGCGCTTCAATGGGCTCTTGGTACACCGTGCCCGGACGGCCACTGGGGTAGTAGACTACGCACTCTGTCCCATAGGTTTCGCTTAGGTGCAACAAGTCAGGCTCTTCAATGGGCTCTTGGTACACCGTGCCCGGACGGCCACTGGGGCAGTAGACTACGCACTCCGTCCCATAGGTTTCGCTTAGGTGCAACAAGTCAGGCTCTTCAATAGGCTCTTGGTACACCGTGCCCGGACGGCCACTGGGCTAGTAGACTACGCACTCCGTCCCATAGGTTTCGCTTAGGTGCAACAAGTCAGGCTCTTCAATGGGCTCTTGGTACACCGTGCCCGGACGGCCACTGGGGCAGTAGACTACGCACTCCGTCCCATAGGTTTCGCTTAGGTGCAACAAGTCAGGCTCTTCAATGGGCTCTTGGTACACCGTGCCCGGACGGCCACTGGGGTAGTAGACTACGCACTCCGTCCCATAGGTTTCGCTTAGGTGCAACAAGTCAGGCTCTTCAATGGGCTCTTGGTACACCGTGCCCGGACGGCCACTGGGGCAGTAGACTACGCACTCCGTCCCATAGGTTTCGCTTAGGTGCAACAAGTCAGGCTCTTCAATGGGCTCTTGGTACACCGTGCCCGGACGGCCACTGGGGTAGTAGACTACGCACTCCGTCCCATAGGTTTCGCTTAGGTGCAACAAGTCAGGCTCTACAATGAGCTCTTGGTACACCGTGCCCGGACGGCCACTGGGGTAGTAGACTACGCACTCCGTCCCATAGGTTTCGCTTAGGTGCAACAAGTCAGGCTCTTCAATGGGCTCTTGGTACACCGTGCCCGGACGGCCACTGGGGCAGTAGACTACGCACTCCGTCCCATAGGTTTCGCTTAGGTGCAACAAGTCAGACTCTTCAATAGGCTCTTGGTACACCGTGCCCGGACGGCCACTGGGGTAGTAGACTACGCACTCCGTCCCATAGGTTTCGCTTAGGTGCAACAAGTCAGGCTCTTCAATAGGCTCTTGGTACACCGTGCCCGGACGGCCACTGGGGTAGTAGACTACGCACTCCGTCCCATAGGTTTCGCTTAGGTGCAACAAGTCAGGCTCTTCAATGGGCTCTTGGTACACCGTGCCCGGACGGCCACTGGGGTAGTAGACTACGCACTCCGTCCCATAGGTTTCGCTTAGGTGCAACAAGTCAGGCTCTTCAATAGGCTCTTGGTACACCGTGCCCGGACGGCCACTGGGGCAGTAGACTACGCACTCCGTCCCATAGGTTTTGCTTAGGTGCAACAAGTCAGGCTCTTCAATGGGCTCTTGGTACACCGTGCCCGGACGGCCACTGGGCTAGTAGACTACGCACTCCGTCCCATAGGTTTCGCTTAGGTGCAACAAGTCAGGCTCTTCAATGGGCTCTTGATACACCGTGCCCGGACGGCCACTGGGGTAGTAGACTACGCACTCCGTCCCATAGGTTTCGTTTAGGTGCAACAAGTCAGGCTCTTCAATAGGCTCTTGGTACACCGTGCCCGGACGGCTACTGGGGCAGTAGACTACGCACTCCGTCCCATAGGTTTCGCTTAGGTGCAACAAGTCAGGCTCTTCAATGGGCTCTTGGTACACCGTGCCCGGACGGCCACTGGGGTAGTAGACTACGCACTCCGTCCCATAGGTTTCGCTTAGGTGCAACAAGTCAGGCTCTTCAATGGGCTCTTGGTACACCGTGCCCGGACGGCCACTGGGGTAGTAGACTACGCACTCCGTCCCATAGGTTTCGCTTAGGTGCAACAAGTCAGGCTCTACAATGAGCTCTTGGTACACCGTGCCCGGACGGCCACTGGGGTAGTAGACTACGCACTCCGTCCCATAGGTTTCGCTTAGGTGCAACAAGTCAGGCTCTTCAATAGGCTCTTGGTACACCGTGCCCGGACGGCCACTGGGGTAGTAGACTACGCACTCCGTCCCATAGGTTTCGCTTAGGTGCAACAAGTCAGGCTCTTCAATGGGCTCTTGGTACACCGTGCCCGGACGGCCACTGGGGTAGTAGACTACGCACTCCGTCCCATAGGTTTCGCTTAGGTGCAACAAGTCAGGCTCTTCAATGGGCTCTTGGTACACCGTGCCCGGACGGCCACTGGGGTAGTAGACTACGCACTCCGTCCCATAGGTTTCGCTTAGGTGCAACAAGTCAGGCTCTTCAATGGGCTCTTGGTACACCGTGCCCGGACGGCCACTGGGGCAGTAGACTACGCACTCCGTCCCATAGGTTTCGCTTAGGTGCAACAAGTCAGGCTCTTCAATGGGCTCTTGGTACACCGTGCCCGGACGGCCACTGGGGTAGTAGACTACGCACATATGAAGCGCATCGCACTTCTTTGCTGGAAAAACTAAACGTTCCCTCTGGTAGCGCAGTTGGTAACATTCTGAGCTTCTATGCCAAAGGTCGCGGGTTCAAACCCGGCTGAAGTCGTCGGATTTTTAAGAGCCTTGAAAATCCATCAGTAGGTTATGCCTTCCTTCGGAGGGGAAGTAAAGCTGGCGGTCCCATGTCATAGATTTAATGCATGCAAAAGAACCCTCCACTAACTACACTTGCGTGAAGCCAAAATTTGTAGGTTAGGTTTGATTAATGCTCGTAAGTTCCAACGTTCGTCACCGGGCTTTGGTTGCGATGGCATCTAGTAGTAGCGAAGTTCACGACTGGGTGTCGTGGACGGTAGCATTTGGTAGCGAAAGTAGGAAGTACTTGAAATTATCGTCTGCAGTCCTTACTTGAATTAAAAACAGATAACACACATTACTTACTACAGTCATCACAATTAATACCGGTTATCTGACAGATTCTACACACACCCAAAGTACACGGGGCTACATGACCGCGTTGTCGCAGCCTCTAAACTGAGGAACCAACCAACCAACATTAACTCCAACCTATAGATCAGGCCATCTCAATTAAATTTTACGATTATTTAAGGTAAGATTAGCTCAGGACAACTGGGTGAGTTAGTCGTGGTCGTTAAGGCATGACTGCTGGCAGTCGCTCACATCTGGGAGGCGAGGAGGTTCGAATCCCCCCGCCGGCAACCTTGAAGATGGTCTTCTGTGGTTTCCCATCTTCCTTCCAGGCAAATGCCGGGATTGGTCCCTAACAATAGGCCACAGCCGCTACCCTCCAACTCCTCGTCCTTACATCCAAACTTTCCTCCCCAACGGTACTTGTAGCTCACCCCTTGGGTGTCCGTCTCGAAGCAGCTACAAAATTGGCGAGCCAAACATGTCCTCGGATACTCCCAGCACTAAAAGCCATACGCTAAAAAATAAGCTCAGGACAGTGAGGCATGGAGACCTGCATGAAACCAGTCAAAAGACTGAAGACTCAAACAACAATGTATTAAGGGGGCCGGAAGTGAAAAAAAAATAGAATGCAGTAGGTCAAACATTTAACCGAAGTTGCAATTGTAAAGTATTTTGTCTTTAGAAAAGTGGCAAGTTTAAAAACAGAAGGGATCTAACTTGTAAGAGTAACATTTAGAGCCAATAGTTTGAATTATCCAAACTTAATTATTCACGCTAACAGAAATCTCTTAGCGGGCCGGACGTAGCCCGCGGGCCACCTATTGAGAAGGCCTGCATAGGTGGTTTGGGTAGGGTGTACCTGGAGCCCGCTGATGAGCCTGACTTGATGCCCCTAGGCGAAATCCCGCAACAGACACAAAAAAATAATAGAAGATTTTCTAGAGTTTAATAACCAATCAATACATCAATTAATCAATCATTGCATCCTCATCACAATGCACAAGTCGCCCACGGCCGTCTACTCGAAAGACTAGCGGCAGACCCCTCAAAAGTGTTTTTGGCATTTCATTTCAATAAAAACTAAATGTACTAACCTCACTGTATAACGCCCTTGTTAGGGAAAACGGGCTTATGTCGATTCTGAACACTCTGAATGTTAGGGTTAAAGGGTATAAGTCAAAATAATACCAACACTGAGATTATGCAATTGTTTGGTAGGGAATTGTCATTACTTTGTTTGTGCAAAAGGGCTTATGTCGATTCTGAATACTCGGACTGTTAGGGTTAAAGAGTGTAAGTCAAAAGACTACCAAAACTGAGATTATGCAATTGTTTGGTAGGGAATTGTCATTAATTTGTTTGTCCAAAAGGGCTTATGCCGATTCTTAATACTCTGACTGTAAGGGTTAAAGGGTATGAGTCAAAATAATACCAACACTGAGATTATGCTATTTTTTGGCAGGGAATTGTCATTACTTTGTTTCTGCAAAAGGGCTAATGTCGATTCTGAATACTCGGACTGTTAGGGTTAAAGGGTGTAAGTCAAATTAATACCAAAACTGAGATTATGCAATTGTTTGGTAGGGAATTGTCTTAACAAGAGCGATAATCCTCCTGACAATGAGTAGGGCAGACTGGATGGAGTTCACGTTGCGCTCTTTGCCTGTACACACAACTGCACTTCCATTGTCACGAACAACACAAAGTGTACATTACTCGCACGTTAGTTATGTAGTCAGTGAAGCCTTATCACACACCCACTAATTTAGTCAGATTAAAGGTGCCGAGGAACGATAATACGACTGTTGCCACACTACAGGGGCCCTCACGAGTGCGATGTGCAGTACGGTAAAACTATGTGCACGCTATAGGCTTCGAACGCGGTTAGGCTGCCATCAGATTACTCCACATCGATCACACATCATGGTGTAGCGGCTAGCGTTCTTCACTGTCGCCTCAGAGGTCCAGGTTCGATTCTCGGCTCTGCCAAGAAATTTAATTTAAGATTGAGGGCTGGAATGGAATACACTCTGCCTCGTAAGGCAAAACTGAGAGAGGTGGCTTTGATTCCCACCTCGGCCATCCTGAAAATGGTTTTCCATGGTTATTTCTACACCTATCAATACTCAGCCCATCTTTTAATTATAATTTTTCATATAATGTTTTCATATCAAACAGTCATACAGAAAAACCTCGTTTATCCAGCCCTCAATTATCCGGATTTCCGGTTTATCCGGATTGATTTTTTGTACTGCAATATTATATTTTCATCACGAAAATATACGCGCCCTTCGAATAATACTGTACACTTAATCATCAACATTCCTCTAAGGAAAGTACCTACACAGGTAGTAAGCGTTTCCAGGTTTCAATATTTATATCTCCAATTTGAAACAAAAGTAACTTTCACAGTATTTCAGTACATAGAAATACAGTACAGTACGTACGCCACCGTATTGAATTTGTGTGCCAAAACTCTTTCTTTCAAATTCTTGGTATTGTCAAAATAAAGGTTTGTGTAGCTCAGTAGCTTATATTCATTTAATAGTTTGTTTCCGGATTATTCGGATTTTCGATCATCCGGTTAACCTCCAGTCCCAACTAGTCCGGATAAACGAAGTTTTTGTGTAATTAGACTTAAATTAATCATTATAATATTAATGGTTAATTGGGCTGAGGAAGACCTCAATGCCTGGTGGAAACATGTACCCATCCTATAATATATAATAGACTAGCGGACCCGTGCGAGAAATCTCGCATGTTCATAAACCACACTTTCCCCAATAGGTTTATAATTAGAGACTTAAGGAGAAAGGTTATGTTTTTATTTCAACCAAATTATTATAGAACACTATTTACATTTCAAGATAAAAGAAAGACCTCAGAATATTAATATGACATGAAACAGGCGTCACAGCGGCCCGTGCACAGCAATTATGGAGTGTATTTTCCTACATCAACGGTGTTTGTAAATCGCACACTTCGTACAATTTTTTAAAGTCATCTTTTAAAGAAATTATTGATATTTATGAAATTATAGTGCAATAAGTCACTCCTAATGTGTATTCTCTTTCATTTGAATGCTCATTTGTCACGATCGGTTGCTTCTGAGCGCCGCAGGATGGATCTATACTACTGAAATAATATATATGATGATTAGGGCCCGGATGTTGATGACATGTCATCTTTTTACTGAGCTGTCTAAAACAATGCTGAAGTACATAGAAACTCCGGACGGGCCACCCTGTCTTCAAATAGCCTATGTCATTTTTGTTTTGCATCTTTTTGCATTTTTTGCTATTTTTCCATTTTAAGAGCATTTTTTAAGTTTGGTAGATTTTTTGGTCTTATTTTACAGAAATCGGCCTTTTGATGTCTTTTTTTTCTTTCAATTTAGTCATGTCACAGCTTTATATGAGGGAGTTACGTCTCTCAGAATTAAGAAGAAGTTAGTAGACGAACTGATACAAGATAATTTGAAATATTGAAATATTGATTCCATTTCCTTAATCAACCGGGTGGAAACTAGTCTTAGCAACAATCGTACTGCATGAAAACTGAAACAAATGTCGGACAAAAACACCGGGTATAAAACATTATGCAAATTCTCAGACATTCTTTCTGGTGAAAACTACTGAGGAGGATTTGGCAGCAAACGTCCTTCCTGACTTCAAGTACACTCCGATCACATCAGTTGACGTTGAACGCAGCTTTTCGAGATATAAAATCTTGTTGGCTGATAATCGCAGATCATTTATATTTGACAACATCAGAATGATATGCGTAGTGCAGTGCAACTCAGACTAAAGTGAACATAAACCTTTTGTTAAGTGTTAGAAATCTATTTTGATGACTTTTCAGTTTGAGCAAGATGTAATTTTTGAAATATTGGTGAGTTAATTATTATAAGATCATTTTCTCCATTTTATAGTGCATTTTTGAAAATTTTAAGTGCATTTTTTAAACTTTTTTACGGCGTCAACATCCGGGCCCTGATTGGCGGATACTTTAAACTTTAGAATTCATTTATCAATACGGATATCAACAAACATTTTGCTATCAAAGACAAATGCAGTTGCATTCTATTTCCGTGGTTACCCCATTTCAACTCCAAGCAAATGCTGGGATGGCTTCTTATTGAAGGATTAGGCCACCTCCTACCCAATCATCGCCTGAATTACAAATATTCACACTGATACAGTCATTCTAATAACACAGGATATCAGAAAAAATCCACACACACCCAAGTACATGGGGATAAATGAACAACAGCAACAAACATTACACACCTACTAAATCTAGATTATCGGGTCCTGAAAATATACGAGTGCATAATTGATTTCGGGAAATGGAAATATTCGAAGCCAATTTTCAGTGTTGCCTTTGTAATTTGTTGATTCTCTTAGGGGCATTGCGACATCGTGGTTATGTAGCCCGTGTACTTAGGTGTGTGTAGAATTTGTCTGATAACCTGCGTCATTGTAATGGCTGTACTAACGTGTTGTTGTCTTAAGGAGTGGAACAGCGAAGTCATCTGCTGTACTAGTGTGTGTATTTGTAATTAAGCCGAGGATTTGGGTAGGAGGTGGCTGTGGCCTTGATTGAGGTACAATCCCGATATTTGCCTGGAGTAGAAGGGAAAGATAGCAGAAAACCAATGGTATCAAAACAGATGATAATTTAAATTCATTGTCATGAATCTTAATATAAATATTAAAAACTCTCCATTTACAATTAAATTTAGATTTTTGGGGTGGGGGTGGGGGTGGGGTGGAGGGAGGGTAATTTAAATTTCTGGGCGGGTTTCCCCCAGGCTTGTGTGCATATAATTAGTGACTTGAAGGGAAACGAACATATCGAAAGCGCTCCTCCCACCTGGAAGAACCATTAGTACCTTGTGAGGACAATTTATTGCCACGGTAAGAAGTAAGCTTGCCACGATAACAGTGGTGGTATCTATCGCGTGACACACAAAGCTGTCCCTAGGATTGATGGCTCTATTTGAAAAGTGGAGATATACAGGGTGTAACTAAATACGTGGGAAAGCTCTGGGGATTCGATAGAGGGCCTGACAACAAGCAAAACATGCCCTGTAAATATACGGTGTATTTGCTTTCGTTTCCGCGTTACAAGCATTGTTTGTGGTGTACATAAAGCAGACCGCTTCACTATGCAGGTTGGTCATTTGTGTTGATAAAGTGTACGTTACTACTTACAGTTCTCTATAGAAGAAGCTCTAAATGGCTACCATGAGCTAGCTGTATTGCAGGCATCTATGCGCCGCATCTGTCTCACATGCTCCCATATTCCCGGTGTCTGTCGTATCTGCTGACATCCTTGCTCTATTCACTGACGCAGCATGTCCACGATATGAATAGGTGTGGCCTTTAAATGACCCCATAAGTAGAAGTCTTATGGCTTGAGATCTGGAGAACGAGCAGGCCACGGTGTCGGTCCATGACGCCCTATCCATTTGTTTGGGCTTGAATAGCGACAGAACGTACAAGTGGCCTGTGTGCCCTCCACTAATAACCAACTAGCATCATGCCGCCGTCTGTGTTATGCACACCACAAACAATGCTTGTAACACGGCAACGAATGCACATATACCAGATGTTTACAGGACATGTTGTGCTTGTTGTCTGGTCCTCTATCGAATCCCCGGAGCTTCCCACAGATTTTGTTACACCCTGTGTAATGGTCCAGGCGCCAAAACAAAAACAAGATCCGGAAGCACTGATGCACCCAGAATATTCTTAACCCTTATAGTGCCAGAGGACCGATATATCGGTGAAGGAAGTTTCTGCTAAAAGTGACACGGGCCGATCTATCAGTCCCGTCTTTATAAACGTTTTATTACTATTTCCAGCCAAGCACTGCTATCAACGTTATAACCTAGACAACGCGGGAAACATTCTCTCCCTGAATATACAGAGGTGTGCGATTTATTAGAATTTGGTTGGTTCCTCAGTTTAGGGGCTGCGACAACGCGGTCATGTAGCCCCGAGTACTTTGGGTGTGTGTAGAATCTGTCTGATAACCGGTGTTAATTGTGATGACTGTATTAGTGTGCGTTATCTGTTTTTTTTTTTTTTTTTGTAATTCAAGTAAGGACTGCAGACTTTGAATTTTTCAAATAGGTCCTACTTTTGCCGCCAAACGCCACCGTGAACTACAGTAGTTCAGAACTTAGCTACTAGACGCCACCACAGTCGTCTCCTTGGCAACGAACGTAGGAACCTAAGAGCGTTGTTTACAAATTTGTTCACATTGATGTGTTCTAAATCAGTTTATTGATCACCTGCTGATATATTTTATTACCACACTGACAAGTGAAGTATCAGGTAAGACAGGTCTAAACCTATCTTGAAACTTTGTGGACGCAATCGTTGTACTATAAGAGGACAACATGCGGAAAATCAGCCGCCAGATTGAACTACAAGGCTCCGAAATCCAAATCTCTCATATAGATCAATGGGAAGTAGCGAGTACCATACATGTTGGAACGGACAGCCCTGACGACTCAGCCACTCAAGACCGGTGGGAAGCAGCCGCACGCTCCAGTCAGCATGTACGCCCCGCCGCGTTACTACTCCGAGTGCCAGGGATGTCCAGCTAAGGCAGCCGTCACGCCTGCGTACCAGGATGTCACGGGTTCAAACCCGGCCGAAGTCGTCGGATTTTAAGAGCGTTAAAAAACCCTCAGTATGCCTTACTTTGGAGGGGAAGTAAAGCCGGCAGTCCCATGTCATATATTTAAGGTATGAAAAAGAACCTTACACTAAGTACACTTGTGTGAAGCCAAAATTTGTAGGTTAGATTGATAACGCTATACTAGATCCAACGTTCGCCGCCAGGTGCTGGCTGCGATGGCATCTAGTAGCAAATTCCGCAGCTAGGTGTCGTGGACGGTAGCATTTGTTAGCAAAAGTAGGAACTACTTGAAAATTGATCGTCTGCAGTCCTTGCCTGAATCACAGATAACACTCACTAATACAGCCATCACAATTAACACCGGTTAACAGACAAATTCTACACACACCCAAAGTACACGGGGCTACATGACCGCGTTGCGCAGCCCCTAAACTAAGTAACCAACCCACCAACCTTTTCATAAGGAATTGCGTCTAGAATTTTTGCAGTTGGAGATTGTGAGGGATGCCTGAGCTGAGTCCGTTTTCTCTTTTTTCAATGACTTTAGTATGTACCCTCTATATCAAGTGATTTCAATCCATTATCCACAAACCTTCGAATAGATCAAGAAAGGGCTATCAGTAAAATAAAAAGTACTTTGAATCCCTCTTCTCCAAATTTACACGAAAACTAGATTAAAGTTTTCAAAACAAAATTTATCACATTTTGCATTAGCAAGGTTCCTCTTTTAGAGAAAATAGTCATTATACTGTATGTATGTATGTATGTATGTATGTATGTATGTCTACCCCTTATTACTCCTGTTTTCCAACGGGGTCGAGGATGAGATGCGATGGAAGTCTTTGTGGCGGATGGTTTTTACGACCGGATGCCCTTCCTGACGCCAACCTCATGAGAGGAGTTAATGAGAGATGAAATGAATGATGGTGAATGAAACTGGGCAAGGATGGGGAAGGAAGCGGCCATGGCCTGTCAGAAGGTACCGTCCCAGCATTTGCCAGGAGTAGAAAATGGGAAACCACGGAAAACCATTTCAAGGACGGCCGACGGTGGGGCTCGAAACCACGCGTCTACCGAGTCAGCAGAGAGCTTGGCCCCATGACCTAACGCTACGCTTTAGCGAGCATAGCCGCCACTGTCGATAATAGTCATTATACTGTGAGTTTCATAAAAGAAAATATAATTACGACTATTGGTTAAACTTTAGAAGTAATTTCAGCGCCTTGCAAACATTTTTACTGCATTAAGTAAAATATAAAATGTTGGAAAACTGGGATCTAGTCTAATAATTTGCACACCTCTGTAATTATCGATGTGTTTAGTTTCGTGAACATGTTGCAGGTAGCTGACTTAGCGCGCGTATTAACTTTTTACGTCGTGTTTGTTTACGTTCTTAGTGCTAATTGAGGCGCATGGTGATAAATATTGAGCGAAGAGAAAGTAAATAATAAATGTTTTTAACGAAACAGATTAACGAAAGTAATAATTATAATATTTAGCGTCTAATACGCTTAAAATTATACACATCCTACGGAAATATATATCAACATTTTGTAATTTCACTAAACTTGGCCATTTTTAAAATACCCACTCATAATAACTTGTTATCAAAAGGGTTAAGAGGGAGGGTCTGAACATATTCTGACAACTTTTCTAAAAGATATATATATTGTACACATACAGACCGATGAAGCGCCTCAAAATACTCCTCAGAACGTCTTTTCGGGTTATTAGGACGTGTGTAACGTTTCTTGATATCTTTTGACGTTTCACCAACAAGTGAGGTTGGCATTGGTTAGTTCCTCAGTTTAAGGGCTGCGACAACGCGGTCATGTAGCCCCGTGTACTTTGGGTGAGTGTAGAATCTGTCTGATAACCGGTGTTAATTTTGATGGCTGTATTAGTGCGTGTTATCTGTAATTCTGGTAAGGACTTCAGACAATCAATTCCAAGTAACCTAGTTCCTAATTTTGCTACCAAATGCTACCGTCAACGGCAACTAGCTGTGAACTTGGCTACTAGATGCCACCACAACTTGTACCTGGCGGCGAACTTTCGAACATAATAGAGCGTTAATGAAATCTAGCCAACAAATTAAGCTGCACACAATTGTAGTTAGTGGAAGGTTCTTTTACATGCCACAAATCTATGACATGGGCCCGCCGGCTTTACTTCCCCTCCGAAGGAAGGCATACTGAGGGATTTTAACGCTCTTAAAAATCCGACGACTTCGGCGCGGTTTGAACCTGTGATCTTGGGCATAGAAACTCAGCAAAAGAGGTTGGCATTAAAATGCCTAAAAGCCGTTCAGAATAATACTCAACCAACCATGAAAGCCTACAGAAGTATAACTCAAAATCATACGGTATAACTAAGAATCGGTACTTAAAACCTTCATTTTATCATAAAGCCTCAAATACACAAATCCAAAACTAACCACCACTGCGCCATGGTGCTTGGTGTTGAAGTCACTTTCCTGCTGCGGTACTAAACATCTCAGTAAAATTCGCATCCTAATTTCTCGTCAAAGGGTGACAAGCATATCCTCTTTGAATGGCATTTCTTACTTCTATAATAGTTATTGACATCACGGTATAGTTGTGCACGTTAAATGGCTCACAACGCCCGTGTAGTGGAGGTGTAGCGAGTCTGGAGAACGAAGTTCGAATCCGGGAGCTGACAGCCGCTATCCCGAGTTTGGTTCTTGGCTGGTGTTTTGCAGTCTCCCTCCAGAAAAATGCTGCTTCTTCTTCTTCATGTGCCGTCTCCTCTAAGAAGGTTGGCGATCACCACAGCAATCCTGTTTTTGGATCTAGCAGCACTGAAAAGTTCACTGGAACTACACTTGAACCATTTTTTTTTTAGGTTGTCCAAACAAGAGATCCTTCTTCTTCCTCGACTCCTTCTGCCCTCAATCTTCCCTTGAATAATTTCTTGTAGAAGACGATACCTCTCCTCTCATTATGTGACCCAAGTATTGTAACTTCCTAATTTTGACACAGGTAATTATCTCCTTATCTTTACCTATCCTACGCAATATCTCAAGATTTGTGATTCTATCCATCCAGCTTGCTCGTAAGATCCTTCGATATGTCCACATCTCAAACGCCTCTAGTCTGTTAATCATATCTTGTTTGAGTGTCCAAGCTCCCATACCGTAGAAGAGTACCGAGAACACACAACATTTTAGCAACCTTAGTTTTAATTTATGCGAAGGTCTCTATTGCACAATACATTTCTCATTTGATTGAATGCACTTCTGGCTTGTCCTATCCTTGCCTTAATTTCTTGAGAGCGATCATTGGTATCATTAACTATGGTTCCTAAATATCTGTATTTAATTCAAGTCTTGGGGCACCTACTCTATTCTCGACATTATAGCTACACTCACTACTACAGTCATCACCGAAGTACAGGTTATCAGACAAATCCAATACACACCCAAGTACACGAGGCTGATGACCAACATGTTCCAGGCCCCTAAAATTAATTATTAATAACAATTACAACAAATAGCTGTGTGCCCCCTAAAAGTTCGTGCTTCGCTTGTGGATTAGACTAAGCCTAGTAGTTTACAAGCTTGTCTATGGCAGCCACTGACTCCCAAACACCTTCACAAGCGGTAGCAAGAAGTAAGCCATTTCCTGAACCCACATATCTTGTTCCCCTATTGTTCAGCATGAAAAGTTCTACAAAATAGTCCACGACAGCATATCTCTATCTTTAATACATTGCCCGCTACGGTATAAGTGTTTTTACGATTTCATTTCTTCCAACAATCTCCATTCAGTGGAAAATTAAATTACTTGAGTTTATCACCCCATATTCGACCAGCATCAGTTGAGTCGTGTCGAGTTAAGACTTCAGAGAAGAGTATATGTGTTTGGAGTTTCGGTGTTCACCTCGGCTTTTTTGAATTGCGTCTGGAACCTGCCGTCCGTGCGCCTTTTAAGCTTACTCTGGGTAAGCCGTTAAAGATGCCGTGCGGAGCCGGGGCGGGTAACCATGTCACGTAAAACGACCCTGGGCGTTAGTAGATCAGTGTACTGCCGATAAAGCAATAAGACGACCTCGGAACACCAGACACGCCATTATATGCACTGGCGTAAGGCTACATAACCCCAATGTTTCTGCCGGAACTAAGTTGTGCGTGGCCCGCTCCTAGCGGAACATCCGTGTCAACACATGAACATCAGACAGTCGAAATCCACACTGACGTCACACAGTAGTTTTTCACGCGCCAGTTCATCTCAGTTCATGCTATTTATAGCCTAGGTATTCCCACACAAGCCGAATTACTGCCTGTCTTTTCCGGGTATGTACATGTCCAGCACTAGAAAATACCAATTCATTGTACCTTTATAGTACAGCCACGAATCTAACATTTAACATTACTAGGTCAAAATAAAGCCATGAACCCCGAACCAAAATGAAATAATGCTTCTACTTAATACAGTCTTATATATCATTATTCCCAAAACGTAATAAATCGCAAAACCCCGTATTTTATAATATCAAATATCCAAAAACCGATAATTAATAAACAGTGATCCTAGTTGGTGCGGACCATCCAAAGATGAATCCGTCCACAAAAACACACACAGGCACAATAAAAATCACCTCTGCAACCCCACGTTAACCCAATATAATAAGATACGAATAAAATACCCCAAACTAACTGCACAAGGCAGAAAACCCGAGGGTGAGCTACTGTAACTGAATAAATTCCGTTACATACGCCCCCACAAGGATCAATCTCTAAACTACAAGGCTATAGAATTATCCTTGTCCCTCACACAAATACACTAGAACTCCTGTCTTGTCATCGTGAGCAAGATCTCTAGGTGACATATAGCTTGAGGTAAGCAACGTTATATGTACCTAGGACCTTGTCATCGTTGGTAATCAAGCTGTAGGCACATGCACCTACCCTGCGGTCTATAGCAAATGGACCGGAATGAAAAACCTCAAGAATGCAACTCTGCTCTACCGACAGCAGATGCTCAGCTCGCAACAACACCAGATCACCTACCTTAATTTTTACCCCCTCCCTTGCCTGCTGTTTCAAAAGTATCTTACCTACTACTACAATAATTCTCAATTTATTTAATCTCTTAGGGTACAGCTTCCCCTGTTGAAAATCCCAAAATCTTGCGAGAGACACAAAAGAAATCCTTCCTGCAAACTACTAACTGCCACGACCTCCAAACATAACCTACTGGTACCATCCCACACGGTCACCACCACCAGAAGACTAACAGACTGACTGTTGCTAATCTCAAATATAACCTCAAAAAGCTTCTGACCAATCACCTCAACAACACCCTCCATGTAAGAATGAGCTATAGGGTACCTAGGACCGCTCAAGCTAGACCTGCGATGTCAAACCTCTGCCCGTAGCCGTGAGTACATCCAGGTTTCTCCGAGAACACCACCCTGTGTTCCCTCAGAACATCAATCACCTCTGACTTCTGACCCTCGTCCAACATGGTATCTTTAACAACTGCCTCCACACAGTGATCATCATCACTCAACTCACGATCATCTCCCATGACCCAGAAACAACAGTGATCCACATCACTCAACACACGATCATCTCCCATGATCCAGAAACAACAGTGATCCACATAACTCAACACATGATCATCTCTCATGACCAAAATACAACTTGATACCATGCCGACACCTAATTCTTTCTCCACATAAACCTCTTTAGTAACCTGAATGCATCCAACGACACTAACAAAATCTCTACCATCAACCTGATAGCCTAACCTAACCCAATCCTGTTGCTCACTCCACCCAAACTTCACTAGCGCCTTACTGTAACCTAATTTACAGCTCTGGTCTCCTAACCTATCAGATCCTACATTGATATTATACTCTACATTATGTTTTTCTTCCAGAGCATGAGCAGGAATACTATGCAAGAACTCTCCCCCTGCTCCATATAGTGAGTCCTGACGAAGTTTAAACTTCCTGACCTATTGCTTCTCTCAACCTGCCTTTCCATAGCACGCCCCCTATTTGCCTGCTCTACCTCACGTGGTCTGTTCCCCGGTTGATTGTTTTTCCCGTACCCCTGACACTCATTGTTATTTCTTCCTCTCCCATGATCTTCATACCACATGTACCTATCTCCTCTACCTGGATCCCAGTTCTTCTCTCTCCCCTGATTATAATTTCCTTCCCTTTGATTACCCCCATTTCTCTGACGTTGCCTACCTGTCTTTCTCAAGGTACCTAACCTTCCAAGTGACCTCTCTATGCCTGTAATAGCGACTATCTCCTGCACGCACACTGCAGTCCTAATGTCATCAGAGAAATTACATACTAACTTCGTAAGAAGATTTTCACTCCCTCCTAGTCCCAAATGTTGACCACGTAGAATTCTACCTACAGTATCTTCCTCCATACTAGTCACTATCTCGCTAACCTGGCTAATATTCTCGTCTACCTTCTTCATACCATTCCCTAGCAAACTAAGCTCGACTCGCTCATCCATCTCCATTACCTCACCACTCTCCTCACTAACTTCAGCACTCTCAAGCATCTCCACTCTCCCAGCACTCTCCCCACTAACTTCAGCACTCTCATCCTTCTCCACTCTCCCAGCACTCTCCCCACTAACTTCAGCACTCTCATCCTTCTCCACTCTCCCAGCACTCGCATCACTAACCACAACGTTCTCTTCCACGATGCCTACAATTTCCTCTTTCTGCTCTCCCAACCTATCTACCCTGGGAAATTTCTGGCTAGTCAAAAGTGCCTGGCTAGAAATCTCCCCTGCCAACATCACTTGTTGAGCATCCAACTTATCTACTTCCGAGTCTACGCTCTCTTCCTGAACAGCAATCTGATTACCTAGCTTAGTTTCCAGATTAGTGGCATCTACACTGACTTCACTAGCCTGGCTAGTAACATGGCTGTCTAGACTAATCACATGCTCTTTGACCTCATCTATCTTTGCTGACATTTCCTTTTTAAAACTAGTCATCTGGGAGGCCATCTGACTGGTCATCTGACTGGTCATCCTCTCTTCCATTCCTACAGACTTGTCGCTAAGATACACGAGCCTCCTCAACATGTCCATCATACTTAATTCATTTCCCCCCTTCCCTGGCAAATCTCTCCTGACTCTACCGTTTTCCCCCATCCCTGCAGCAAATTTCCTATCACACCTGTCTGATTCTGCCGCTCACCAGCACTGTCCCCCAACAAAGCAGAATTGCATCCTGGCTCTAACGTAGCCATCCCTAATTGAAATATGTGAAATTGTGAAAATATGCCTACAGTTTAATTCCTGTGTCCTGGTACACATCAGCATGTCTAAGGCATCACGTTGGGCTGCCACTGAAACACTCTCACCTCCTCGCTGGAGTTGATTTACAATTAACTACCCTCATTACCACAAACCTACAGAATTTACTGCCTTTAAATACAGGCCACAAGTGATTTTAACATTACTCCCGACTTTGAATGGGCGCCAAGGTTGACCATATGGGTCTTCCTGAATAAAATAGGATAAAATACGGTACATAACTGTTGCCCCGACTATGAAACTCCATATCCCAGGCGTAGGGCATTTGGCATGCGTTTGCTGATGTACCAGGTTCGTGCAAGACAGGAATATAAACACACATGAATTTTAAAGAGATAATCTATTGGCTGTACTATACACATATATACATAATATACAACACAAAATACCATTCATACACTCGTGATTTATACAGTACCTTGCCACTGAATTTAGGCTCTGAGAGCAGGAAAACACTTACGGCCATATCAGACCCAGGCATAACAGCCACCTACGTATATACACTGTACCGTCCGTACACAAAATATCTACACACGTTAGACTGGTTCACTCTACTTTCTTTCTTCTCGAACTGCACGTTCACGTCTCCATTCACGCATGACTTCGATGAAATGTTTACGACTGATTATCCTTTTAGGCGTGGTAAGTTATTACCGACAGCCCATGGTATGGATGGACCCATGAAATGCACGTTGCCTCCAATAGCCCGTAAGAGCTCAGTGGATAGCTGAAAATTAGTCACTGGTCGTTCGTATTACGATACAATGATCAAGTAATAACTACACTGAAATGCAAGTAGACAACGGACTTTCGCTGTAAAAGCAAGAAGACGATCTCTAACTGTTCGTTACGGAAACCATGTCACGTAAAACGACCCTGGGCGTTAGTAGATCAGTGTTCTGCCGATAAAGCAATAAGACGACCTCGGAACACCAGACACGCCATTATATGCACTGGCGTAAGGCTACATAACCCCAATGTTTCTGCCGGAACTAAGTTGTGCGTGGCCCGCTCCTAGCGGAACATCCATGTCAACACATGAACATCAGACAGTCAAAATCCACACTGACGTCACACAGTAGTTTTTCACGCGCCAGTTCATCTCAGTTCATGCTATTTATAGCCTAGGTATTCCCACACAAGCCGAATTACTGCCTGTCTTTTCCGGGTATGTACATGTCCAGCACTCGAAAATACCAATTCATTGTACCTTTATAGTACAGCCACGAATCTAACATTTAACATTACTAGGTCAAAATAAAGCCATGAACCCCGAACCAAAATGAAATAATGCTTCTACTTAATACAGTCTTATATATCCTTATTCCCAAAACGTAATAAATTGCAAAACCCCGTATTTTATAATATTAAATATCCAAAAAAAACCGATAATTAATAAACAGTGTTCTGGTTGGTGCGGACCATCCAAAGATGAATTCGTCCACAAAAACACACACAGGCACAATAAAAATCACCTCTGCAACCCCACGTTAACCCAATATAATAAGATACGAATAAAATACCCCAAACTAACTGCACAAGGCAGAAAACCTGAGGGTGAGCTACTGTAACTGAATAAATTCCGTTACAATATTGTACACATACAGACCGATGAAGCGCCTCAAAATATTCCTCAGAACGTTTTTTCGGGTTATTAGGACGTGTGTAACGTTTCTTGATATCTTCCGACGTTTCATCAACAAGTGAGGTTGGCATTGGTTGGTTGGTTGGTTCCTCAGTTTAAGAGCTGCGACAACGCGGTCATGTAGCCCCGTGTACTTTGGGTGTGTGTAGAATCTGTCTGATTACTGGTGTTAATTTTGATGGCTGTATTAGTGCGTGTTATCTGTAATTCTGGTAAGGACTTCAGACAATCAATTCCAACTAACCTATTTCCTAATTTTGCTACCAAATGCTACCGTCAACGGCACCTAGCTGTGACTTGGCTACTAGATGCCACCACAACTTGTACCTGGCGGCGAACTTTCGAACATAATAGAGCGTTAATGAAATCTAACCAACAAATTAAGCTGCACACAATTGTAGTTAGTGGAAGGTTCTTTTACATGCCACAAATCTATGACATGGGCCCGCCGGCTTTACTTCCCCTCCGAAGGAAGGCATACTGAGGGATTTTAACGCTCTTAAAAATCCGACGACTTCGGCGCGGTTTGAACCTGTGATCTTGGGCATAGAAACTCAGCAAAAGAGGTTGGCATTAAAATGCCTAAAAGCCGTTCAGAATAATACTCAACCAACCATGAAAGCCTACAGAAGTATAACTCAAAATCATACGGTATAACTAAGAATCGGTACTTAAAACCTTCATTTTATCATAAAGCCTCAAATACACAAATCCAAAACTAACCACCACTGCGCCATGGTGCTTGGTGTTGAAGTCTCTTTCCTGCTGCGGTACTAAACATCTCAGTAAAATTCGCATCCTAATTTCTCGTCAAAGGGTGACAAGCATATCCTCTTTGAATGGCATTTCTTACTTCTATAATAGTTATTGACATCACGGTATAGTTGTGCACGTTAAATGGCTCACAACGCCCGTGTAGTGGAGGTGTAGCGAGTCTGGAGAACGAAGTTCGAATCCGGGCGCTGACAGCCGCTATCCCGAGTTTGGTTCTTGGCTGGTGTTTTGCAGTCTCCCTCCAGAAAAATGCTGCTTCTTCTTCTTCATGTGCCGTCTCCTCTAAGAAGGTTGGCGATCACCACAGCAATCCTGTTTTTGGATCTAGCAGCACTGAAAAGTTCACTGGAACTACACTTGAACCATTTTTTTTAGGTTGTCCAAACAAGAGATCCTTCTTCTTCCTCGACTCCTTCTGCCCTCAATCTTCCCTTGAATAATTTCTTGTAGAAGACGATACCTCTCCTCTCATTATGCGACCCAAGTATTGTAACTTCCTAATTTTGACACAGGTAATTATCTCCTTATCTTTACCTATCCTACGCAATATCTCAAGATTTGTGATTCTATCCATCCAGCTTGCTCGTAAGATCCTTCGATATGTCCACATCTCAAACGCCTCTAGTCTGTTAATCATATCTTGTTTGAGTGTCCAAGCTCCCATACCGTAGAAGAGTACCGAGAACACACAACATTTTAGCAACCTTAGTTTTAATTTATGCGAAGGTCTCTATTGCACAATACATTTCTCATTTGATTGAATGCACTTCTGGCTTGTCCTATCCTTGCCTTAATTTCTTGAGAGCGATCATTGGTATCATTAACTATGGTTCCTAAATATCTGTATTTAATTCAAGTCTTGGGGCACCTACTCTATTCTCGACATTATAGCTACACTCACTACTACAGTCATCACCGAAGTACAGGTTATCAGACAAATCCAATACACACCCAAGTACACGAGGCTGATGACCAACATGTTCCAGGCCCCTAAAATTAATTAGTAATAACAACTACAACAAATAGCTGTGTGCCCCCTAAAAGTTCGTACTTCGCTTGTGGATTAGACTAAGCCTAGTAGTTTACAAGCTTGTCTATGGCAGCCACTGACTCCCAAACACCTTCGCAAGCGGTAGCAAGAAGTAGGGGAGAGGGGGGCATGTTGTTACAATTTTCAAATTTTATTTTTTTAAACTGATCTCCTGGAAGCTATTAGCCTGTTATGGCAGTGACAATGAAGTATCAGTATTTGGCTTTATATATGAAAAATGTGAAGACTGGCGTAAAATTATTTTCGGTATAAATAATTTGTCTTGTTAATGTGGTAAATTGTAACATGCCCCACAACGGGGCTAGTTGATATATGTCATGGGTAAGTTGTTACACTCAACTTAATAATAAAATGCGACATAGTTGTAACTACAATCTTGTATTTTTAACTCGAAATAATATAACAGTCAACCTTGAAATACATTTACCACATTTCACAATTCTGGTTTTTACGGTCAAATGCCCTTCCTGACGCCAACCTCATGGGACGAGTAAATGAAATATGAAATGAATGAAGATAAATGAAAATGGGCAAGGATGTGGAAAGAAGCGGCCGTGACCTGACTGAAAGTACCGTCCCAGCATTTTCCTGGAGTTGAAAATGGGAAACCATGGAAATCCATTTCAAGGTCGGCAGAGGGTGGGGCTCGAACCCACGTCTACCAAATTAGCAGAGAGCTTGGCCTAGCACTGCGCGTTAGCAAGCATAGCTATCACTGTCGGTATAGATAAATAATAATGATACCGGTAATAATAATCAACTAGCGAATACGTTAATACGTTTATAGTAGGGCCGGATAGTTATGTGCTGAACTTTTCAGAAATATGTATTTATTTACGTGCTTAAAAGTGAAAAATATGTGATTAAATTTCCAAAACATGTTCTTAAATTTGTATCAAATTTGTGTCCCCCAGTTCCTCGAAATATAGTTGAAACGTCCAGCTGCTTGAATAATCCATAATCCTGTCTACAGTACAAAAAATGTTCCCGCATAACAGACCGGGGCTCGCCTCAGTTTCCGAGTACGTCTTACTGTACTGCAGATGCGCAGTACGAAATCATGTATGTGCTGTTTTCGAATTTCATTCTAAAGGGCAGAAAAAAAGGTCACATCAGAAACTTTCATAGCAATCTGTCAATATTTACGAGTTTTGCAGACCACTGTAATTTCAAGTAAAATTTCCTTTCAAGGTAAGGACTATTGGAGGCTTAATGAGACTGTTGACTCCAGTCCCCCTGCAGTACTTAATGACCTGGGAATTCCTGTTTGAAATACAATACAGAGACAAGGGTGCATTCTAGAAATAGATAAGCCAATTACTGGAATTGCCAAGAGTCGAAAATGTGGGCAGCAATCATCTAAGGAGTACAACATACCACCAAATATAGGAAATATGTACTTATGAATAAATACACCAGAATATGTATTTATTTATAAAAACGGCAAAAATGTGTAAATAAATAGAAAATATTTAGTTAATTAAAAATATTTAAACAGACAACAATCCGGGCCTTAATAATTAGCAATTAAATAATATTACGATACCATGGGGCATGTTGTTACAGTGTAACAACAAGCCCCCAGCTTACTGTAACAACTTGCCCCACCGGCCGACATTTTGTATTCAAGGTCAATACTTCGGCGGGGAGTAGCCTAGCTAACTACTCTCTCAAGCATTTATTTCGTAAGATATCAAACTACATTCTCAGAGACATGCAAGTACTTACCTTCAACACAGAAGAAGACAGATGACTTCAAAGTCGAATATTTACTTTTACTTTTCACTTCAAAAAACACTTAAACCTTCATAACAATCTTCAAATACACACAATGGTTTCCTTGTTTTCACTGTATCTGAAGACAGGCACCCCACGCTTTAGTAGCTGATCGTTACGCGCTTCAGCCACACGGGTGATTTTAAAACTAACATGTAACAACGTGCCCCTGTTAACAACATGCCCCCCTCTCCCCTAAGCCATTTCCTGAACCCACACATCCTTGTTCCCCTATTGTTCAGCATGAAAAGTTCTACAAAATAGTCCACGACAGCATATCTCTATCTTTAATACATTGCCCACTATAAGTGTTTTTACGATTTCATTTCTTCCAACAATCTCCATTCAGTGGAAATTTAAATTATTCGAGTTTATCACCCCAGATTCGACCAGCAACAGTCGAGTCGTGTCGAGTTAAAACTTCAGAGAAGAGTATGTGTTTGGAGTTTCGCTGTTCACCTCGGCTTTTCTGAATTGCGTCTGGAACCTGCCGTCCATGCGCCTTTTAAGCTTACTCTGGGTAAACCGTTAAAGATACCGTGCGGAGCCGGTGCGGGTTGCTAGTATAAACATAATTCGTGAACAAGACAAATGTAAATTGGCACTTTTAACCTCGGTATGACATGTTTGTGCAATCATTTCCTATTTCTTCCTTTTGTCCTTTTCCTTCTTCTGGGATGTAAGTTAGTTGTAAGTCATTAATTGGATTTGGTTTTGCATTGATATTCAATTCCACAACCACCAAAATGAATAGGGCAGACGACCTAGATGTTTCGCACCTTAACACAATAATCATCACATCACCACCAAGGTAGTGTTTCATAACGGTTAACCTCGCGATCTTTTATGTGTAATCCGAACCACGGGACGTGATATTTCACTTCAAAACTCTCACATGCATTAACGGGGAATCGAACCCAGTCTGCTTTGGTGAGACGCAAAGAGCATGACCACTGCGTCATCACACCCCCTCAGCAGTAGTAGTAGTCGTTAGGAACTGTACTGACTTGTGATAAGGTGAAGAATTGCTGATGATGATCGTGTAAACAAGGCACCCAGAAGTTCAGCATGTTGTGCTCGGCAACGGGTAATAAAGACTATTTAAATAATGTCGTGGTAATGGTCCACACGTGGAGCAGTGAGCAAGAACAACGTTAATATTACATGAGGAGAAAGCATTCAAAACACCACTTGTCAAGTTCAAACTATCGAGTTGGAGCAGACTTACTTATTGACAGACCGTTAAATTGTATTTATACAACCTACTGTAGATACAAGGCCAGATAATAATAATAATAATAATAATAATAATAATAATAATAATAATAATAAATTAAGACAATATACCACAGTAATCACTCTGAATCACTATAGCCTATGCCTCAGAAACATTGATCATTGGATGCAGATCACTCATTAAAGACGTAGAGAGGCAGCTTCACTGGCGTAGTTGGTATCATGCTGAGCTTCTATGCCCAAGAGCGCGGGTTCAAACCCGGCTGAAGTCGTCGGATTCTTTAAGAGCGTTAAAAATCCCTCAGTATGCCAACCTCCGGAGGGGAGATATACCCGCCGGCTCATGTCATAGATTTATGGCATGTAAAAGAACCTTCCATTAACTACAATTGTGTGAAGCTAAATTTGCAGGTTAGATATGATTAATGCTCTATTAAGTTCCAACGTTCGTCGCCAGGTGACGGTTGCGGAGGCATCTAGTAGACTAGTTCGCGGCTAGGTGTCGTTGATGGTAGCATTTGGTTGCAAAAGTAGGAACTACTTGAAATTGATCGTCTGGAGTCCTTGCCTGAATTACAGATAACACACACTAATACAGCCGTCACAATTAACACTGGTTATCAGACAGTACACGGGGCTACATGACTGCGTTGTCGCAGCCCCTAAACTGAGGAACCAACCAACCAAAGACGTAGAGAAACAAGAAAGAGGAAAATACTTGGTCCAGTCTGCCTACAAGGACTCTGGATGAAACGGAAGTCTCAGGAGCTCTATCAGCATGCCGAAAAGATCATTGACACCTTCAGGAAAAGGTGATTGATGTTCTACGGCCACATTCTCAGAATGAACAATGACTGGCTCACCAAAAGGATTCTCAACCTTGATCTCTCAATGAAAGTCAAGAACAACTGACTTAGCGAAATAGAAAAAGTCTTAAGAAATTGGCATTACG
Organism: Meconema thalassinum; assembly: GCA_946902985.2. Lineage (NCBI taxonomy): Eukaryota > Metazoa > Arthropoda > Insecta > Orthoptera > Tettigoniidae > Meconema > Meconema thalassinum. Next base: position 351,259,315 of record OX336390.1, read on the forward strand.
GAGGAAATTTTACAAGATCGACTCCAGTTCGGAACATTAATCAATAACCTTACTTTCTCTGAGGAAATTACTACCATGACCAAGAAATCACGGACGGTAGAACGGAGGAAGGTTTTTAGTGCCCAGATGAAGAGATTTTGGGAGAAGAAAAAAATCATTAGCAAAGTAAGTTTAATCACGCTCCGCAGATGGGCATAACGATGTACTGTATTTAATAATAATAATAATAATAATAATAATAATAATAATAATAATAATACACCTCTACATAGTATAACACAAAGTCCCCGATTCTTGGATGTAACGGGTAATCTCGAGAACCACTGGATGAATTTTGATGCGGTTTTCACCATTCTGTAAAGGATATCTCGAGGAAGAGTTCTGTAGAAAAACATTCATTATGACCAAAGGAGGCCGAACAGTAACGATTCTAGTGAATCGAGTCGAAGAAAAACCTACCGTCCGTGTGCACCTTTTAAGCTTACGCTGGGTGAATCGTTAAAAATATCTATATACCACGAGTGTAAGAATTGTTCAGCATGGAAAGTTCTACAAAAGAGTCTGGGATAACATATATCTATCTTTAATACATCACCCACTATAAGTGTTATTCTTCCAACAATCTCCATTAAGTGGAAATTTAAATTACTGCCTTCGGAGCGAGCCTATCACCCCAGCCACGGTCAGCATCAAACTGTCGAGTCGTGATGAGTTAAGACTTCAGAGAAGAGTATATGTGTTTGGAGTTTCGCTGTTCACCTCGGCTTTTCTGAATTGCGTCTGGAACCTGCTGTCCGTGCTCCTTTTAAGCTTACTCTGGGTAAACCGTTAAAGATACCGGGCGAAGTCGGGTTGGGTTTCTTACAACAAGAATTAAGGATACCCTTGCATGAAATCAGGAATTCTATATCAAAAGTGACATAATAATAATAATAATAATAATAATAATAATAATTAAAAAGTAGGCTAATAATGATAATACAATAATAATATCGTATGGCCTCAAGTGCCGGGTGCAAGCTTTGGTTTTTGACGCCCAGAGGGTAGCTTGCATGTCGAATTGTTTTCTGTTCCTTGGAGCGCTATGAAAGTCAAGGAGGTTAGATATCTAAGCTCTTTGACACTATAGCGCTTTCTAGTAGAGAAAGAAGGAACTTTATTTTGGCGAAAAAACCCGAGATTAATTTTGCCACTATGAACACGGCCTACTGAATTCATATGGGTTCTTTAAAATGCCAACAACGGATGACATGCGTTCCGAGATTTTTGCCGCCTTTCAAAAATCACTTACCACGGCCAGGGGTGAACCTGCAGGCTTGGGGTTGGTAGTCCGACACGATAACCACTCACCCACTGTGGCAAGCTATACAATAATAATAATAATAATAATAATAATAATAATAATAATAATAATAGAGCAGTCCGTACTGCATGGTATTGGTGCAAGATAGAGTGCGTATGACCTCTTAAAACAAGGGATGGAGCGCCAAAATTTCTGGAGACGCTTCTCATATTGAGACACAGAAGCTGGCTAGCCCCAGGATATAAGATATAACAAGCATATAATGGCATCAATTACTTAAGGTCTCACAAATTAGTAGCTCGACAAGTGGGCGTGTCATGGTATAATATTATATTAGTGGCTCAAGTAACGACAGGCGCTAATTATGGTCCAAAGTCATGATTACTTTGTATCCTATACTTAGCAGGACGATGTTAGTGACATAAGAATGAGAGCGGCCGCCTATAATAAATTATAAACGATAATAATTAAGGTTACCTTTGTATGGAATCCGGAATTCTAAAAGAGCAGTATTTTTTTTATAATTTATACAAATGTTAATGGAGATTAGGCTAAGTAGACAATGCACTAAATTGCACTGCCATAGCTTTAATTGTTTTGGTAATACAGCTTAATTAACACCCTTTTTCCTACCTTGAAAACAATCACTTGCGTTACAATTTTTTTTTGTCTAATACTATGTAAGTTCTTCTCATGCAGAATTTCTGAAATTGGCCTGGATTTTAATGTGACCATGGTATATGGTTCTCTAGATATTTTAAAAACATTAGATAGATCCCCCTCGTGACGCAGTGGCTGGCATTCTTAGCTGTCACCGCTGAGGTTCAGGTTAGATTCCTTGTTCTGACAATAATTATTATTTAATTCTGGTCTGAGAACTGGAACGGGGTACACTCAGTTTCGTGAGGCAAACATGAGAGGATATGGGTTATATTACCACCTGGTGTATTCCTTGGAATACACGGTAAGATAGAGTAAACTTTTACTGCTCTTTGCTATAATTCTTTCCTTCCTTTTTCTCAAACACCAACAGTGATCTTCCAATTTCTCCTTGCTGTTTATGGTTCTCATGTTACTTGTGAGTTTGTTCTAGATATATATCTTCCATGACCCACCTAGCGTCATCTAGCAGCGAATCTCTGAAGTTCCTCAATTCTTCCCTGTACAAGAGGACTTCCTTATCAATCTGGCCACCAAATCTCGTCGCCATCGCCAGCCATCATCTCCGTGATCAAGAGAACTTCGTCTCCTTTTTCACCCACCAGGCTGCTCTAGTGTCGCCTACTATCAACTCTTTGAAGACCATTTCATCAAGTTTTTTTTTTAAGTTGTCTATTCTGATATGTATTCCTTTTGTTTCCTACCCCCACTTTTTTCCCTTCCCTGGTCCCTCCGTGCTTCGCTGAGCGTGTCTCACTTGTACGCCGGCAGTCGACTCAGACAGTTGAAGCTCAACTAGAGCTCGCCTCCTCAACTCAAGAGGCAATCTTTTAATTCCACGCCATGTTGGAACTTTAATCTCAACCGTCAAAGGGAACTTCACCTTCGCCATGAAGCCAAGCTAAGTACTACTTCTACGTTCTTCAACTAATTTTAATGGATTTTAAATAGCTACATGCTTTTAATGATCATTTTATAGGCAGTGTGAGATTACTATATTTGGGGCAATAATCATCCTTCGCGGGATTTTCCATGTTGGGCTTTTGTTTGTCTAAGCCAATCTTAATAGGAAGCAGCATTTCTTATGCTTATTAAATGAGAGATCTTCTCACAACGTGGGATATCATTGAATTACCCACTGTCTATAAAATACTTAGCTCGTTCCACCGCTGGAATAACTTTTGCCCTATTCTTCAGTCAGAATTGCTCTGGAACCTTCCAGAATCTGCACTCTATCTACCAGTTATACCGTCATGCATTTTCCACTCGCATGTGGGAATACCTTTTCTAACTAAGGAATCTTCCTTATGAATTACTGATCAATAGCTAATTTTTCTTCCTCCGTTGGGATTTTCTCTGGCGAATTTAACTGTAATCTACAACTTTCTCAAGCAATAGACTCTCGCCTATCTAGTGTTACTAGTTATTTTCCATCATTGCAATAACTTTCCTTGCCATAAACGTTTGTGCTACTACAGTGAACTTTTCATCTATTTCAACAGACTATAGTGAAAAACAGTGTTTGTTCAATATTTCATCCGCGTCGCGTTCGTCCGATTATTATAAATACGGCCATGAACACTTATCCTCAATCCCATTTGATCTTTCCCAAATCTCTTACTAACAAACTATAATAATAAAATTGTTATTTTAGGTCGTTTCCAATTAGGTGTCACTCTCAATAAGTGCCCTCCCTCTCTTGATTTATTTAAAACGAATTAATGTCTGCATAGCTACGTGTCTGGTACACGTCTCAAATTATCTTGTTTCTCCCTTCTAATTAGGGAATACAATTCTTTCAACTCATAAGTGAGTCATTTCTAGGTTTCACGAAAGGGAAACTTGCCCCATTTGTCTCGTGATTCCTACTTAAACATAGGAAGTCTAGAAACTGCCTTTCGATTTTTCTCTTCAGGTTTCACAATAAGTGACCTGCCCTATTTGCATAATCCAACCAAGTAATTCAGCATTAATATAAGAAGTTATAGAAGCTTCTATTTTATTCTTCCTGCTTTTTGTTATTGTTATTTCCAAAGTTGTTACTCTTTCTAAAATATTTACTTAGAAATTCCTTAAAGTACACACCTTGTACTTGATTTATTGTCTAACTTAATCACTTTAATTATCTTTAAATTTTTCATTTTTATCTTCGCCATTTCAAAATCTTGCGAAGATTTTAAAACATATAAAGGTTTGAAACCAAAAGAATTGTTAATTGCCTGGCGCAAGCTTTAAATGTTTTCGGAGGTCTGCGACCCCAAATTGTTAACAAAATTGAAATTATATATTTGTTAAATTCATTATACGCTTTTGCATTGTTAAATAAATTCAAGAGTTCTTTTTCGCTTTATCATTTCTCTAACATAACGGTTAGGCAAGATCCTGTCTTCCTTGACTCTTTCCACTTAATGCAAATAAATCTATTGATAGGGCTTTCACCACTTGTTGCATTTGAGCAAAAACTCTTAGTTGGTAACTTGGTAAAGTCTCTCTTAGCTTTAATAGCTAATTCTAACTGGCCAGTAAGGCAAGCATAGCTCGCTACGCCAGCTTCCTGCTTGTGGAGATTCTCTCCAACACTTATGGTTGGTTTTTCAAAATATAAGTGTTCCTCCTTGCCTAAACTTATAGTCGGCTCCTTGCTGGGTAAAAGCTTAGCCATTTCCAAATGCAACTATTGGTTTACTTACCAAAATTATTCCCAAAGGTATAATTGCTTTATCACTCTCCTCTTTGGAAGCATTTGGTCGCTCTTTAGGAATTCTACAATTTCGAAAACAAAAAATATCGAAACCGATTCAAATTATTGGCATTCTTCAAATTACTTGTTTAAAAACAAACTCCTTTGAACAGATACACAATAAATCTGTTACTCTTTGTCTTGCCAGACCATCACCCTTCCTCATAGTAGGCATATGTATGCTTGAGAGGGAATACACTAAAGCCACTCTCTTGCAAACCGCCCAAGTTCCCGCTGCGTTTCCCGTTAGCTTAGCCCAGGTCCCTACTCACTTTAGGTATCGGAGAGTGGATTTGCAGTGGCAGTCGCCTTTGAGTACATTTAAAGTTAAAATTATAACTTCTTTTGGACTCTCGTCCTATTTCTCCATCCCTTTTCTCCAGTCCGAAACCCACTTCCTTTTCTTTATCATCTTCCCTTGGGGGTTAGGTTATTCCCAAGCTAATAATCTACCCAAAATTTGGTGCCGAAACCCGGGAGAGTCCATTCATGACATTTTTTTTCAAGGGTTATTTGACAATATTTTGCAAATCATTAATACCTTCTTTGAATCTTTCAGCTATAACTACATCGTGCAAAGCCTGTGAAGTGGAAAGAGGCCGCTCCTGTCTCCTTTGGTGTGTCCCTTTCTTTCAACTTATTTGCTGTTGCCAGCCTGACAGCATTTCCAAGGTTCCACAGTTTCGTAAGTTATACTTTAATTTACCTACTTTGTCATGGCTCCTACTGAAAAGGATAAAGATGAAAAACTTACTTCTAAACGAGCATCCTATAAAGGGAAAATTACCCGATTCAGAAAATACATCAAAGAGCTAGATCCCTCAGAAGCTCAAATAGATTTGTTAAAACATCGTGTAAGGGATTTTGAACGTTCATATGGAAGTTATTGTAACATCCAAACTGAAATAGAAACTTGTATGCTCAATCAAACCGAAGATCGAGTCGAAGTAGAAAACCAATATTACGAAGATATATTCATTCATCCATTCATTCATTCGTTTATTTCCAATTGGGGTTGTGTCCCCCGGTGGCAAATTAGATATACATAATAAATAAATAATTGTACATAACAAATCACTAACAATTAAACTGGAGTATTTACACAAATAGTCAGTCTTTTCTTAAACACACCTATATGTTTGGGAAAAGGCTCTTAGTCTGCGGCAGGTAGAGTGTTCCAATTATCAATGGCACGGTTTACGAAAGAATATTTACCATAATTTGTTCGCTGTGGTCGGCCCTTAACTTTGAAAGGGTGATCGCTCCTACCCATGTAAGTAGGCTTTTCGATACGTTTGCTAAGCTCACCCCATGCTGGTTGATTTGTATACGCGTTGTACATAGCGCAGAGTCTAGATTTCATCCTCCTAGCCTCAAGTGATTCCCACCCAAGTTTCTTTAACATACGGCTCACACTGCTCCTGGGATTAAAGTCACTGAGCACAAATCTAGCGGCTTTTCTTTGTACCATTTCCATCTCATTTATGAGCCCTACTTGATACATAGGTTCTGCTTTCAAAATAATACGCCAACTTGAAGAAGAACAGAAAAAGGACGGTTCTGTTCTTGGTTCCCTTCACGAACAACAAACCTCTTTTCGCGATGGTACTCACAAGCCCAAACCAATTCTACCTAAGATTGATTTACCCCACTTCTCTGGAGACGAATCTACTTGGGATTCTTGCTATGAATTATTTTGCTCTCTTGTTCATGACAATGAAGACATTCAAGTCATCTACAAGTTTCATTATTTAAGATCTATCCTCCGAGGTCAAGCTCTGCAGTTAGTTGAAGCACTCCCCTTAAGTGCCGAAAACTACCCCATTGCCTTTAACTTATTGAAAGAAAGATACGGAAATTTACGGTTACGTATTCAACGCCATATGAAGGCCCTATTTAACTTGCCTGCGTCACAGCACAATGACGTCACTAGTTTGCGTACTCTCATTGATACTACACAACTTCACGTTAAAGCTCTGTCCCAATTAGATCGACCCACTGAACACTGGGACACTTTCTTAATACATTTAGTGGTTTCTAAAGTTGATGTTGCTACCCTCAAAGCTTGGGAGATTGAACTTTCTAGAGAAGACGATTACTCTTACGAGCATTTAGTCACTTTCATAAATGCTAGATGCCAACTCTTAACCGCTTTAGCTAATCAAAGTGAAGCCTCATCCCCGAGTTCTAAATTTGAATTAATGTCTCTTAAACCTAAAAGCGAACGTTTAGCGTCTAGTACTCAAAAACCTGGGTCCAGCTCATCTAAACTCAAGTCAAACACTGCTGGTTACCCAACTAGGTCTAGCGAACGCCGTATTGCTAGCTCTCTCGTTTTAAACACTCAAAGCGAACCCCGCAAGAGTTTAAATGAACCATTAAAGTGCATACTTTGTAAAGATTCCCATGCCTTATATCTATGTAAATCTTTTAAACAACTGTCATTCGACGACAGAAGAAAATTAGTTTCCCAGAATAAACATTGCTTCAACTGCCTAGCACCCACGCATTCTGCTTCAAATTGCAAGTCCACAAGACTTTGCTTCCATTGTGAAAAAGCTCATCTTACTTTACTACATCGTCATGATCAGGCAAGATCATCGACAGCATCTACTTCTCAGAAAAGTGACAATGCTAACAGTTCCAATGTTTCATCGTACATTCAAAATGCCAAGTCCATACGTAGTGCCCAAGTACTATTGTCTACTGTCCAAATCGAAGTTCAGGATAACTTTGGCAACTGGGTCCGTGCACGCGGTCTTCTTGATTCAGCGGCAACTCATGATTTTGTGTCTAATTCTTTGATTAGAAAACTAGGCCTACCTGTAAACCCCACTTCTATTAACGTATCGGGCATTAACAGCTCAAAATCGCAAGCTTTACAGTTCTCAAAGCTAACCATAAGAGACATTTGTCACAGAAACAACTTTCTCAAACTAAATTGTCTCATTCTCAATAGCATAGGAGAAGATACTCCAAGTCACTCTGTGGATATTTCAGGGTTAAACATTCCCTCGCATTTAAGGCTAGCCGATCCTTTGTTCAACGTACAAAACCCCATTGACATACTCTTTAGTGCCAATGTTTTCTGGAATTGCCTTCGTAAACAGGTTCGCAAATTATCCTCAAACGTGGTTGCCAGAGACACTAATTTTGGATGGATCGTCACCGGTCAACTTCCCCATTATTCTCCCCAACCCGCATCGCAATGTTACTTTGCTAATACTGACCTGGAACAGTTCTGGAGGCTCGAAAGCGTTGATTCTCCTAACGTGACCTCTTCAGAAAACGAATTCTGTGAGCAACTTTTCCTGAACACTACCACTCGCTCAGCCATTCATCTCTTGATGAATACAGTACATTTGCATTTGTCAGTTGGCACAGGCTAGAGTAAAAGGTGGCTTTTCACCGATTTCTCAGTCTCACTCATGGCTGTGATTATATGGAAGCTACTGAGGTATGGGTGGTGCTTAGTAATGGCATTCGGGGCACAGTCAGTGCCTGTGAATGCTGTGAAAGGTTCTACTCATAGGGTTAGGACTACTGTTCTGACTCAGTGAGGAAAGCAATGACAAACTACCTCACTCCTCTTCTTGCCTAGAACGCCTCAATATAGCACTGCCTTGGGTTTTTGTGGGCATCTACTCACATAACGTAACGGCGGTGCTTTTGAGGATCCAACCAGCCTTCGGGCTGACTACCTAACAGACAGACAGACCATTCGCTCTTCTGATGGTCGGTTCATTGTTCAGATGCCAAGATTACATAATCCTCCTAAACTTATTAACTCTCAACCCAAAGCTCGAAAAGCTCTCTTTGCTATCGAGAGCAAATTCAAAAAAGGGCCTCTCGTTAAACAGCAGTACACCGACTTCATGGATGAGTATGAAAGCTTAGATCATATGGAAGTTGTTAACAAATCTGATGACGAATTGCATCCCCCAATTGAAACGGTTTTCTTAAATCATCATCCCGTGTGGAAAAACCCTCTTGTAAAGGATAAAATTCGAGTTGTTTTCAATGGTTCATCACCTGACGTTAATGGCAACAGTCTTAACGATACTCTTTACTCTGGTCCTGCTATTCAGACAGATCTATCTGCTATACTCTTAAACTTTCGATTCTTTCCCATAGCTGTTATAGCGGATATTAAACAGATGTACCGTCAAGTTTTAATTCAGCCTGAACAACGAGATCTCCAAAGAATCTTGTGGCGCGACGAAATCAGTAAGCCCATTAAGGTATTTCGTTTAAAAACGGTTACTTATGGCTTAAAACCTTCCGCTTTCCTTGCTATCCGATCCCTACACTTGTTAGCCTCTCAAGATGGTCATTTATTTGATTCTTAAGCTTCTGAAGCACTAACTACGTCATTCTATGTTGACGATTATTTGCAGTCCTTCCCCACTCTGGAGGAAGCTTCTTTCGTGTCCTTAGAACTTCAGACATTGCTAAAGAATGGAGGTTTCCCACTTCATAAGTGGAATTCCAACTCCCATGAGTTTCTCGCCCAGTTTCCTATTGAAGACGTAGATCCCTCCTCTGTCGAAATTTGTGGAAACTCCGAATCCATAAAAACTCTTGGAGTTCATTGGTGCACTAGCACTGACACTCTCATCTATAAAGTTTCGCTCGCAGAAGAGCTCCCTAACACAAAAAGACAAATTCTCTCTGAAATTGCAAAAAAAAAAAAATGATCCGATTCAATTCCTTGCCCCAGTTATCGTCATAGCCAAACTTTTCATGCAAGAGCTATGGTCGCTCAAATGTGAATGGGACGACACTGTTCCCCTTTCTTTTCTTAACAGATGGCTCTCTTTTCGCAGCAATTTCCTTTATATTTCCCTTATTGAAATTCCCAGGAATTTAATTAACGCTCATCCTAATGCATCTTTTTTCCTTCATGTGTTCGCGGACAGTTCCGAAAAAGCTTACGGTTGCTGTGCATATTTGGTTTATCGCAGTTCATTAAATGGATCCTCAGTTTCCAACCTTGTTTGTGCCAAATCGAAGGTGGCTCCTCTTAAAACTATCACTTTGCCTAGGCTTGAATTGTGTGCTGCACTCATGGCTGCAGAACTTGTTAAGAAATTACGGGAAGTATTAAAAGTCGAATTCTCGCAAATCTATCTCTGGAGCGATTCCATGATCACCCTTTCTTGGATCGCCAAGAACCCCGCTCACTGGCAAACTTTTGTTGCAAACAGGGTTTCCAAAATTCAAACTCTTTCTTCAGGATGTCAATGGAGGCATGTGCCCAGCGCTGACAACCCAGCCGACATTATTTCTCGTGGATGTTTACCCTCTCAATTGGCAGCTTCCCAGTTGTACTGGCATGGACCCTCGTGGTTAATTGAAGACTCTTCTTGTTGGCCTTCGAAACCTCCAGCTACAAACTCCAACCTGTCTGACGCTAAAGTATCTATATCTATTGCTTCGTGTCTTGTTTCCAACGTTTCTCATCCCTTGTTGTCCCGCTATTCTTCCTTTCATAAATTAATTCGAATTGTCGCCTATCTTCTTAGATGGAAATATCTTGTGGTTGACCAACCTCTTCTCCCCAAACCACACCTTACCAATCATGAATTGAATCTCGCTACCATTAAGATTTTGCAACTAACACAGCAAGAAGCCTTTTCTTCCGAATTATCTTTACTTTCTTCTAAAAGGGATCTTCCCACATCCAGTCGTCTTCGTGCTTTAGCCCCGTTCCTTGATGACAATAGGTTACTCAGGGTAGGTGGTAGGCTTTCGCAATCTTTGCTTTCTGAGGACAAAAAGCATCCTGTTATTTTGCCTTCTAAACATCACGTAACTTCCATAATTATACGTGACTTTCATTATCGCAATTTGCATGTTGGTACACGCACACTGCTTTGCCTCTTAATGGAAAAGTACTGGATTATAAATGGAATTCATGAAGTTTCCTCTGTAATTCACAAGTGCATTCCTTGCTTCAAAGCGAAACATAAAGTCAATACTCAATTAATGAGCGATCTGCCTTCCTATCGCTCTTCTCCTATACGTCCATTTGCTCTAACTGGTGTGGACTATATGGGTCAGTTCCAATATCAACGCAATTCCCCTGAAGCTAAACGCAAATTGTTTGGTAAGCTCTATGTTTCTCTTTTTGTTTGCATGGTTACTGGCGCGATCCATTTGGAACTAGTAACGAATGCTTCTACTTACTTTTTATCAGTTGTCTCTCGCTTCGCTGCTAGGCGTGGTGTTCCTTCGGAGATGTTCTCTGATAACGCTTCCACTTTTCAAGGCGCAGCTTCCTTGTGGAAGAAAGCTCTCACATCTTCTCCTGCCATGGAACAGATTTCTAATTTTTCCTACTCAAAAGGTTTCAAATGGCGTTTTATACCTCCCTACGCTCCTCATCGCGGTGGTAGGTGGGAATCCTGCGTAAAGCTCACTAAACGTCATTTAAGAAAGGCTTTAGGTAATCGCATTCTGACTTATGAAGAATTTAATTCACTGTCCGTTCTGATTGAAGGTGTTGTTAATGCTCGCCCTTTAACTCCTCTTTCCAATGACCCTGATGACCTGCTTCCACTCACACCTGGTCACTTCCTTATAGGCACTTCTCTTTCTGCCCCTCCCCCCCCCCCCCTTACCAATTCTTACAGGAATTCTAATTTACCTATTGTTTGGCGTAAACTTGAATCCCTCCGCAATTCTTTCTGGAAGGGGTGGAACTTGGAATACTTAACTTCCTTGCAACGGAGACAGAAGTGGTTTCTTTCCAATCCCGACATCAAAGTGGGGGACTTGGTCCTGGTAAGGGATGTTTCTCCTCCCCTGGTCTGGATTTCTGGTAGAGTGACCGAGTGATATCCTGGAAGGGATGGGAGAGTCAGGGTAGCCAGAATCTTGACCACTAACTGTCACATCATAAGACCACTGTCTTTAATTGCTCCATTACCTTTAAATTTTTAATTGTTTATCTCGTTCTCTGTTGGTGTTTCACCCTCCCAGCTTGGTGTATTCTTTGGAATACACGGTAAGATAGAGTAAACTTTTACTGCTCTTTGCTATAATTCTTTCCTTCCTTTTTCTCAAACACCAACAGTGATCTTCCAATTTCTCCTTGCTGTTTATGGTTCTCATGTTACTTGTGAGTCTGTTCTAGATATATATCTTCCATGACCCACCTAGCGTCATCTAGCAGCGAATCTCTGAAGTTCCTCAATTCTTCCCTGTACAAGACGACTTCCTTATCAATCTGGCCACCAGATCTCGTCGCCATCGCCAGCCATCATCTCCGTGATCAAGAGAACTTCGTCTACTTTTTCACTCACCAGGCTGCTCTAGTGTCGCCTACTATCAACTCTTTGAAGACCATTTCATCAGGAAAAAAATTATTTTTGATAAGTTGTCTATTCTGATATGTATTCCTTTTGTTTCCTACCCCCACTTTTTTCCCTTCCCTGGTCCCTCCGTGCTTCGCTGAGCGTGTCTCACTTGTACGCCGGCAGTCGACTCAGACAGTTGAAGCTCAACTAGAGCTCGCCTCCTCAACTCAAGAGGCAATCTTTTAATTCCACGCCATGTTGGAACTTTAATCTCAACCGTCAAAGGGAACTTCACCTTCGCCATGAAGCCAAGCCAAGTACTACTTCTACGTTCTTCAACTAATTTTAATGGATTTTAAATAGCTACATGCTTTTAATGATCATTTTATAGGCAGTGTGAGATTACTATATTTGGGGCAATAATCATCCTTCGCGGGATTTTCCATGTTGGGCTTTTGTTTGTCTAAGCCAATCTTAATAGGAAGCAGCATTTCTTATGCTTATTAAATGAGAGGTCTTCTCACAACGTGGGATACCATTGAATTACCCACTGCTTATAAAATACTTAGCTCGTTCCACCGCTGGAATAACTTTTGCCCTATTCTTCAGTCAGGATTGCTCTGGAACCTTCCAGAATCTGCACTCTATCTACCAGTTATACCGTCATGTATTTTCCACTCGCATGTGGGAATACCTTTTCTAACTAAGGAATCTTCCTTATGAATTACTGATCAATAGCTAATTTTTCTTCCTCCGTTGCGATTTTCTCTGGCGAATTTAACTGTAATCTACAACTTTCTCAAGCAATAGACTCTCGCCTATCTAGTGTAACTAGTTATTTTCCACCATTGCAATAACTTTCCTTGCCATAAACTTTTGTGCTACTACAGTGAACTTTTCATCTATTTCAACAGACTATAGTGAAAAACAGTGTGTGTTCAATATTTCATCCGCGTCGCGTTCGTCCGATTATTATAAATACGGCCATGAACACTTATCCTCAATCCCATTTGATCTTTCCCAAACCTCTTACTAACAAACTATAATAATAAAATTGTTATTTTAGGTCTTTTCCAATGAGGTGTCACTCTCAATAAGTGCCCTCCCTCTCTTGATTTATTTAAAACTAATTAATGTCTGCATAACTCCGTGTCTGGTACACGTCTCAAATTATCTTGTTTCTCCCTTCTAATTAGGGAATACAATTCTTTCAACTCATAAGTGAGTTATTTCTAGGTTTCACGAAAGGGAAACTTGCCCCATTTGTCTCGTGATTCCTACTTAAACATAGAAGGTCTAGAAACTGCGTTTCGATTTTTCTCTTCAGGTTTCACAATAAGTGACCTGCCCTATTTGCATAATCCAACCAAGTAATTCAGCATTAATATAAGAAGTTATAGAAGCTTCTATTTTATTCTTCCTGCTTTTTGTTATTGTTATTTCCGAAGTTGTTACTCTTTCTAAAATATTTACTTAGAAATTCCTTGAAGTACACACCTTGTACTTGATTTATTGTCTAACTTAATCACTTTAATTATCTTTAAATTTTTCATTTTTATCTTCGCCATTTCAAAATCTTGCGAAGATTTTAAAACATATAAAGGTTTGAAACCAAAAGAATTGTTAATTGCCTGGCGCAAGCTTTAAATGTTTTCGGAGGTCTGGGACCCCAAATTGTTAACAAAATTGAAATTATATATTTGTTAAATTCATTATACTCTTTTGCATTGTTAAATAAATTCAAGAGTTCTTTTTCGCTTTATCATTTCTCTAACATAACGGTTAGGCAAGATCCTGTCTTCCTTGACTCTTTCCACTTAATGCAAATAAATCTATTGATAGGGCTTTCACCACTTGTTGCATTTGAGCAAAAACTCTTAGTTGGTAACTTGGTAAAGTCTCTCTTAGCTTTAATAGCTAATTCTAACTGGCCAGTAAGGCAAGCATAGCTCGCTACGCCAGCTTCCTGCTTGTGGAGATTCTCTCCAACAATTATGGTTGGTTTTTCAAAATATAAGTGTTTCTCCTTGCCTAAACTTTTAGTCGGCTCCTTGCTGGGTTAAAGCTTAGCCATTTCCAAATGCAACTATTGGTTTACTTGCGAAAATTATTCCCAAAGGTATAATTGCTTTATCACTCTCCTCTTTGGAAGCATTTGGTCGCTCTTTAGGAATTCTACAATTTCGAAAACAAAAAATATCGAAACCGATTCAAATTATTGGCATTCTTCAAATTACTTGTTTAAAAACAAACTCCTTTGAACAGATACACAATAAATCTGTTACTCTTTGTCTTGCCAGACCATCACCCTTCCCCATAGTAGGCATATGTATGCTTGAGAGGGAATACACTAAAGCCACTCTCTTGCAAACGCCCAAGTTTCTGCTGCGTTTCCCGTTAGCTTAGCCCAGGTCCCTACTCACTTTAGGTATCGGAGAGCGGATTTGCAGTGGCAGTCGCCTTTGAGTACATTTAAAGTTAAAATTATAACTTCTTTTGGACTCTCGTCCTATTTCTCCATCCCTTTTCTCCAGTCCGAAACCCACTTCCTTTTCTTTATCATCTTCCCTTGGGGGTTAGGTTATTCCCAAGCTAATAATCTACCCACCACCTCAGTCATCTTGCAACTGGTTTCCCATTGTTCCTCACTTCTACTGCAGGCAAATGCCGGGATGGTTCCTAACTTCAGGTCACGGCCCCCTCCTTCACAATCATCTCCTGAATTACAATTACACACACTACTATGTATACCACAATAACACAGATAATCAGACAGATTTAGCATGCAGCCAAGTAAACGAGATAGAATGACCACGATATTCAAGCCCCTCAAATGAAACAACTACAAAAAATTAAATGACGAACTTTCTATGATAAGGGAAGTGATGGTGCAGTGGTTAATATGCTTGCCTCACACCAAGATGAACCAGGTTCGATTCCCGATGAATGCATGTGAGATTTCCGAAGTGAAATATCACGTCCTGTGGTCCAGATTCCGTGTAAAATGGAGGTTGCGTGGCTTATGGTCGCGAGATTGGTGGTCACGTAAAGCTACAAGCTTCATGTTTTCTATATTAAATGCCAGTACTACATTCTTTTCTTTTTCTTTTTTAATAAATCAACTCATGATAAAATCTACGGCAATTCTCATTTATCGTATTTTAATGAACCTGGGTAGTAAGTTTTATCACAATAATTGCTCCACAATGAATATTGTATTTAAAAAAATAATACAATAATTCAAGAAAAGAGCGAGATGTAGCAAAGAAAATTGCATGTATAAATTCACATTAAAATTCTCGTGGGACTCCCAGATATCTTCTTCCTCACCTATGCTCTCATTTTTTCCACTTTCCACTTATTCTGTGTTGTTTCTTTCCTTCAGCAGTAAAATATTACGCAAATAAGTAAAAGTTTTCGAGCCATGGAAAAGTGGCGTACAGACAGTTTCAACATCTGAGGATTATTTAAGGATACTGTGTACTCTTGAGCGTGTAAGTTGTTTACACATTATTAGGTATCATTGTACTAAGCATTTTCTTGTTTTGTGGTAAGATCATAGTAGTGGAGTAAGGCGGTTTCTGCTTCACTCCAGAACCCTCCTCGACCCACTACTAAGCCTCAGCCATGTTAAATATCCCTTGAACCCATGGTCCGATTTTGACAAATGAGGTCTCATTGGACTCGAGCTGACGTCTTTTTTCCTATAGACTACTCGTTATATTTTTGAAACTTTTTAGAAAATTTTTGTTTTCGAAAGTTGGTGATAGTTCGAAAACCAAACATGGTAGAACGTTGTGCTATGGCTCAAACAAATGGTCTTTATGACCTTTATTCTTTGTAATAAAACTTTTTTATTTTTTATGTTTTTTGAAAACACTCGAATTTTGAAAAGTCTATATTTTGGAAACTAGGAAGTTTACAAAACAGTTTGTTTGACATAAATGAAATGTCTCTATGCCCTCTACCCCCAAAATAAATTTCAAGTCTCTAGAGCAAAAATTTGTGTTTTGTAAGTAGTGGGATGGGGACAGAGCTGTCTACTAACTTATTGAACCCTCCTCGTATTTGCCCCGAAGCTGATATCTCGCAAACCAATCATGGGATTTCAACATACAGGGTGTCCTAGCACTCGTAGTGATGCCCCCTACATTCCTATAGGCTCTTTATTTAATTAAAAGACCAAAACTAAAAGGTCATCCGCTTTTAATATCTCGCGAACCAATCATGCTAGAGGCGTGTTCGACAGGTCCAAGGACTCGGGGTGACGTCCTCTTTGCTATGGACCACTCGTTATAATTTTTAATAAAATTGGAAACTCGATTTAGGGGTAAACAAGTGTTTTTTGTGATTTTGCCGATATCTCATATAGGTAAGAAACGGGTCATACTATACTTTCAACTACACTAGTTTCAACTACTTTTCAAGGCCACGCTCACCGAGCATTGCCGAAGACTGCCGAAAGTTAACGATTGAATTAAGAGTGTCATATAGGAAGAAACGGGTCATACTATACCTTCAACTACACTAGTTTCAACTACTTTTCAAGGCCACGCTCACCGAGCATTGCCGAAGACTGCCGAAAGTTAACGATTGAATTAAGAGTGTCAGGCGCGTAACAAGAAACACAAGCGGTACCCATGCAATAGTTTTATTAATCACATATATCTATAATTTTTACATATAATACACTCTTTTCTTTATTTTAGTGTTAATAACATTCATTTTCATTTTTCTACATTTTAACTTAAATTTTTGCTTAAATCTCTTAGGTCCCTTTTGTATCCATTTGTTTAATACGAACAGGGCAGCCCAAATTCTTGATTTGTCATGCATAATTACACACAGAACACAACTCTTTCCTTATTTTTGCTTGGTGTAGTTTTAAGAGCATTCAGCTTAATTTTGATCCGATAATTCAAATCTGTATCCGAATCTTCTAGTTCCTTTTCCAGCCAGTAATTGGATATAAACAAAGAGTCAATATTCTCCATTTCCAACACATATCTAACTTTATGTCTGTATACTATTGGTTTTATTCCCTTAATAATTAGTTCTGTTCCTTTTTCCAAACTTTCTAACCGGGAGCACTTTCGGATTTTTATTTGGCCTTTGATTTCCTGCATAGTGATGTTATTAAGCAGATCGACGTCACATTGCGTATACGATGTCGACTCTACTCTATAGTCTGTTTGGATGCTTGTGAACAACTTAAAATTCTCGATTTTAGCAAACGAGTTACCATTAAATGTAGTCATTCCATTGGTGTTGAATGCTGCAAACCGTTTTTCAGTTTCCAAATGTACAATGTCCAATCCACCACATCGAGTTACAATAAATCCATCCTTTTTAAGCAAGTCTAAATTACCATGACTCTTTAAAAACATAGATTTTAAATATCCTCTTAAGTAGCACACATGTTTACATTTTTCACTTTCTACAAGCACTCCAACGCGTGGATAAGTTCCTTTGTAATTAACAGTAAATGCTGAGAGTTTGTATTTCCCACTCACATCTAGATTTTGCCAGGGACTTTGTTTAAAGTAAACTGTAAACCTGTTTCTTGCATCCACAATCGCCTGTTCTTTCTGCAACACTGCTTCGTACTCTTTCTTTAGGGCAGTAGTCTCTGCAACATACTCCACTTTCCTTTTTTTGATCTCAATTTCCTCTAACTCCAATTTTCGTTTCCTTACACATAGCACATTAACTGTACTCAATGGGGTAATTTCCTTAAGAGGGTATGGTTTAAGTCTGTTAGTTTTATTGGTTCTTTTTCTCAACACCTGGGGAAGAATATTATTTGTAGGAGTCAATCCTAATTCGCTAATGTTTATGTTTGCGGAAATTGTGGAAAACAATGTCCTGGATTGGGAAAAGAATGTTTCTCCAGCTTTAAGATAGCATTTCTGTATAATGCGAACATTGTTGTTTCCAGAATCATCGTTAACAATTTCTACAAAGTTTACAGGTAAGTAATTAAAACTATAGGCAGAGAGAGCATAGTTTATCATCTTTTCCCGTTCTTGTCCATCGCGCAGTTCGATTTGCACACCAGTCAATTTCCGAGTATTTTTATTACCCCAATACACAAATTGCAAAACTTTGTTAAACACCACACAGCAACTATTTCGTAGGTTATCCGATAATTTGGTCCACATGGACGCGATCGGCACCGAGTACAGGGGCGCTTCTTTTAAGTAATGTTTGTTGGCGTTTAATACACTAACACAATCTTCGAGTGGGTCAAATACACCATCCATTTTGTAGTTGTAAATTGTTGCCTCTAGTCTTGTAATACCATGTTCTTTAGCTAAGGAAGACGTAAACGTTTCCCTTAGACGGGAGTCTGGACATCGGATAAAGTCTATAATATGGTTTCCAATGACTTTTTTTTACACCAGGACTTGTAATTTGACATATAAATTTGTTATATATCTTTATTCTAGAATTAGAGTTCATCCATGTTAAACAGTCTATACCAACCGTTTTATCATTGTTCACAATCACATTACACTTTTCTCGATACTCTCCTTGCACACAAAAGTTGTGATTCGATGTTAGATAATCATACATCTCTGCCTTGTTAAAAACACCAGCCAAATCTTGGGTTATGTCCAAATCCATATGATAAAACTCCTCAGTACGAAGCTGTTGCAATATCTCTGGAAGTTCGGCTAACAGAACATCTAATTTAACATCAGCTAGCTCCACTTTGTATGGTATAGCCACAGGATTTTTATACTTTTCCATAATGTTAACCATTCCTTTCTCCCCAAGCTGTGTCCTGAGTCCCCGTGCCATTGCACACTCGTTATTGAGTAGAGGAAATGGTAGCTTTGCCTTGACACCGTGTTTAGCAGAGATGAACTTGGAGAATTTACCACGTAAATAGAGGTTGAAAGCACCACACACCTCTTTCTTTAGCAGCACAGACTTACTATTTTCCAATTGTTCTTGGCAGTCCACTTGGTCACATATCCTAACCACCATAATGTTATCACAAAACGGCTCCGTAATCGGTGTAAGTAGATTAACATTTTTATCACTTAGGAGCGTCTCGTTTTCTGTGTAGTTTATATTACCAATGTCTGTAACCAGATTGTCCAGGTTTTCCAACAACAACCACAACCCAAACCGCTCGTTGGTAGGCTTTATTCTGTTCCCCATAAGTTGGGGGACACTAAACACTTTAGAGAGAGACATCTTCACACTTTCAACTACCACGAAGCACTGATCAAATGCATCTGTAGCGTCTCTTATATATACCATTAATCAATTCTATTTTTAGATTATGACGTAACTGACAACGCTTGTCGGCAGAAAGCAGTACACATATAAATACAAAATCTCTCGAACATTGCCGGAGACTGTCGAAGATTAACGATTGGAACTCAAACAAGATTTAACTTGTCACATGACGTAACAAAAAGTTAAATGATTTAATTGCATGGGAATGTTGCTTTACCTAAAATGTAATACTATGCAAGTGTTTAACATTTTACAATCAGCTTGTGTATTGGCTTTTTATGTTGGCTTTTTTTGTTGGCTCTTGTTGGCTTTTGTTGGCTTTTGTTGGCTTTAAGGTTGGCTTTTGTTGGCTTTTGTATTAGTCTCTCATATTTGCTCTTGCTTGTTGGGGCTTATTTGGTCTTGGAAAGTTTGTCTGTCATTTTTTATGGCTGCATAATACTTACAGCCATGTTCGTAAGCAGCAGCAACAACAACAACAACAACAACAACACACAACATTCAAAAAAAAAAGTACTCTAAGGTTTATCAATGACTCTCAACTCTTACACTTACCTCTATCCCATGCATAGTCAAAAAATTAGTGTATTTTTCAAATTTTTCATATAGGTAAGAAACGGGTCATACTATACTTTCAACTACACTAGTTTCAACTACTTTCCAAGGCCACGCTCACCGAGCATTGCCGAAGACTGCCGAAAGTTAACGATTGGATTAAGAGTGTCAGGCGGGTAACAAGAAACACAAGCGGTACCCATGCAATAGTTTTATTAATTACATATTGAACCCGCTGAGCTATGGTTCATGTGATATTTTTGTGACGGAATAATTATTATGGGATGTAGTACTTTTGAACATACCCAGAATACCACGTGGAGCAGAGAGCTCATGCTATACTCTTTGAAGTAGCGCTCAATTGCATTTTTGACTTTGTAGGTCTTGTTAATCACTTTTATCCTTTCATAAGACTCAGAATATTCCAATTCGTCATTCTGTATTATTGAATCATTTTGGTGAATGATTATTACGTTTTTGGTAAGGTATAACACTTGCAGATACGCAAGGAGCTATGAAAGTAGTCGCTCAATGACTTCGTTTTGGCCACCTACTTCCGAGTGAAAGTCAGTGACGACACTACATCTGGAGATCTGACGCCAGACAGGCGTGTTTCGAGTATCCGTCCGTCGCGACGAGGACATTATAAATATTTTTGTGCTCAAGTGAGCATCCGACTGCATCGTGTGTTGAAAATAACTATACTAACGTTGTCACACATTGTGGACATATTATTGTTCTACGAAAGGCCATATTAGGCAATATTTTCTACAAACTGTAATTGGTGCCATACGCCAGATATTTTTCCCACGTGTAAGTGGAAGGGCAAAGTGCCACGCCGAAAATATAAGAGTTATCGTCTGATAATTGTGCCAAGACGACGTGATTATTACTGCCAACGATCACAACATTATTGCTACGGAAATTCTGAATTGAAAATATCAATTTTATCGCGGATGCCACGTGATTGATAAAACGTGGTACAATTGCACGTGCTAACAAGCAAAGCATCGCATCGTGTTGAATCTTGAGGATCAACAGGCTGAAAACTACAAAATACTGTGGAGAACACTATTATTTGCATCGTCCACAATAATCACGCCAAAACGCCGAGAGGAACGAGATATTTCGACATTTTCGACATCATGCAAGACATTGAACTTTTCCACGCCATGGTGAAGAAGACGATTATGGGCTAATACCATTCCGGTATGAGGGGGACGTCGTGACGGAGATCACCAGCTTGATGGAACGTCAGGATGCCGAGGACGCAGACGAAGGAACGTGGATGCCGACTTCCAGGCACATTCCAGACCTTTTTGGGAGACCATCATCCGGAGGCGAACGAACCCTGGTTGCTTGGGAGGTCCAGATTGGTGAATCCGTGGAGGACAGGACCATGCTGGAGAGCCAAGCAGAGTTTTTCGCGACCCTGGTCGATGAATGTCTGAGCCGATGTGAGAGCTACCAAAAGTCGTGAGTTTGGGCACCTTTTCTTTTGTAATAGTCCGCGGTGGTATATTTAGATATCGTAGTTTTTTTGTGAATCAACCGCACTTATGTGTCAGCCATTTGCTAGGTAGGGTTGTAATTAGTATAATTGTTGTTTATTTCAGTCATTGTGAGTCACCCTGTGGGGTAGACCAGTTTTGGTTAACCCTGGTGCCGTCCTGATGGACGTCGTACCACGTTATAGCCGACCCACTGCCAAACATGACTGTAATCATTTGCAGCTATTTTGCTCAGCCATGTGTAGGATATTTATCCGTGGTTTCATTCAGATGTCATCGTCACTTTATTTAACTGCAATCTTTGCAACCAGTCTGTTGAGACTTATGACCTCGTTAGATAGGTCGTACCGTTAGGAAACCAACTGTAGTTTCCAGTTTTATAAAAATATGGTGTATTTTCATTTTTGAAAGCGCTCAGAAGCCGATTTATAGTCAAATACTGACAGATTTATTATTTTGGAGAAAGTGTAGATGTCAAGCATCGAACTAAGTGCACTATCGCATCATTATGCAGGTCTAGAGTTGCAGATCTGTGCCATATTTATCAATTTGTTACTACTTTGTTTCTGTCATGAGGACACAGGTGTTAATGTTATACTGAGAACTTAATAAGTGTTATATCTTTGATGAGCAAAGAAGCTCGTGAGACATGCTGTTATGTCTGTGATTTACTATTCTTTGAAATGAAGGACAGCGATACTTTATTGTACAGTTAAATTGTAACGTGTTTAGCACACGGATTCTATAAGGTTTTTGAACCAAGCATATGCTAAGAATGACAAGGCCAAATATTACGGTATTATATAATGTTAAAACTAGCCGGCCTTGCCTGTTGAAAAATGTGGTCAGTGAAGGACTGCAATTTGTGAAGTTGTCACCAATAAACTGGTTTGTTGACCCAGTAACCTTGAAAACAAATGCTTGAAAGCGAGACAGAACTACGATAACATAGGACAGAATGTTGATTTCATTCATCTCTTTCTTTCAAAGCAGCTATTGCTCATGAAACCCAGTGTTTCTTACTGTATTTTTGTTCATTTGTTTTTCTTGGATTTTCATACTGTTAGTTAGATATTTTGCTGCGAGGAATGTCATTTCCACATGTCCAGGGTTGTCAGGTTTCTTTATGCATTGTTGGCGATCCTCTTGAGAGAGGCAAATTATAATGAAGGCAATTTGGTTATTAAATGCGAGGTTTTTGCCGCAGGTAACCCATGATATTATGTGCCTTGAGTGAGTAAGACGTGCCATTGTTGTAAGTCGCGCATCTGTTGTTGTTATGAGGCATTATTATGAGAGTTGTTGAAAGCGAGGTATTTACCGCTGATAACTCGCGTTATTGTGAGTCCGAGCCGAGTTTGCTCGTTGAGTTTTCCGACTATTGAGTCGATGTTTTGCTGCGGGAGAATGATCTTTAGAAGACTACTCCTTGTCAGGCCTTTGTCAGAATACGCCATAAACCTACGGAAGGAACATAAACCGACATAATAAACATCATCCGCATAATTGTTTTAAACAAGATCTAACTAACATATTGTTTCCATTTAAACTTTGACTTTCTTACATTTGAACCTGCTGACATGGCCGTGCAGATGAAGGGATTTCTTTTATTGGAAACGACGAAGACTGTAGACATTTTTGTTGTGACCTGGCGCACACATGAACCATTAGTTCATAGTGCGTGGAGCGCAGGCCATGTGATTGTCAGACGTGGTTTTAACTACGCTATCACCGACATTACTATCAAGCTAGATGACAATGGTTTACAAAGAGTTAACCATGGGGCAGGAAGGCATTATAATAAAAACTGTGTTGTACTATAATTATTGATGTCATGAAATTGTATTTTTTTCCCATGTTACCTTTATTGCGTGCTATTTAGCACATGATTGTTGATTAGATTAATTGTTTTTAAATGGCTGTACACTTAGCTTTGTATTGTAACTGTTTTGCTATTACGGACGTCACCGCCGTAACTTTGAATGTTAACTGATAGGACTTAGCTAGAAAAGTTAAATGTAAATGTGGAAATGGTACCACCATAACTTAGCTTTGCTTTGCTCCTTCGCTTAAATGTAACTTCATATTAGCTTGATCATGTAACTTGTATTAGGGATTTTGCGTCGTACCATTTACCCAGCGTTGTTGCTGTTGCTTACTTATTGTGAATTAGATCTTTCGCGAGGGTTAATGTAACTTCATTGTTAGGGACTTGAACTTTTATTATCATTAACTTTTAGCTTGCGGATTAGCCGAATATAACCCTCCGAACTAGGATAGGGGTTTGTGGAAATCTACAATAAATTTTCACGGTGTTTTACATAAGACTGGATGTTTAATTTCACAGTCTAGTTTTTGAGGTGAACCTTTCCTTAGGCCGTCTTTGACCATCGCAACCATGTACCACGCTCCCCGTGGACTATAGAACCTCGTGCCGCATTGGCCTATTGTTAGGAAGTTCACCTGATCCTCACGGCAAACTTTTAAAGGTCCGACGGGGGAGATGTTAGGAGAGTCATCGCGGTTGTTGGCTATCCCGACAGCTTTACCGGAGGACTTCTGAAGGTCACTCACAAATATGTGCCGTTGCCACCCGGCTGACGGTCACATAAAATGGCGGCCCAACTAATGGGGCTACGAAGTTGACATGGTGCACGGTGTTAACGTGGAAACCGACGTATAGGTCGCACATAAATTGGCTCCCTATACGTGGGGAGAGACGTTGACATGGTAACACATTGATTGACTCCCTATACATGGAGCCAGATGTCAACATGGTGATCATCAGATGGCGCCCTGTATATTTTCTTATGCCGATATTTAGGAGAATCTTAATATTTGAATAATGGTAAATTGACAGGACTGGGACGAACTTAGAAAGTCGTACTGCAGATCAATAGACCGCATGGCATTCATATTTGATAGAAGACCATGGGGTGAGGTTTTTATATTGAATAAATGAAAGATAGGGTTTTTCTTAGATGAAGCCTCATCCTAAGTAAATGTAATACTTTGCTTTGCTCACCGTTGTATTAGTAAATGTAGAAGCACTTAGTTTGCATACTCCAGCTGTACTCGTGATATTTATTAAGTCGAAACAAGCTTTATACCACCACGTTACTATCATAGCTGTAAGTTTCCATCATGATTGATCCCTCGTTTCTCTCAATATAAATTCTTGTCAAATGGATGAGGATATGAGTGTGAATACACAAGCCTTAGAGGTTAATTCACAAGCTATTGACAATGTTAGACAGGAAGTAGGTGATGTAAATGGTCATGAGGACCAGGTCAGGCAGAACCTCGAGATAAACACTCAGTCTGTTGACAATGTCAGGCAGAACCTTGAGGTAAATACCCAATCAATTAATGAAGTACGTTTAGATTTAGAGATAAACACCCGTACTGTTAAAGACGTTAGGACCGATCTAACGAAGGTCAGGGCCGAAATGGACTCGTACAGGGTAGAAGCGAAAAATGACTTAACGGCAGGTTTGGCAGCGGTAAGGATAGACGTGATTCGTCACCACCAGGAGGCAAGCCAGCGCGTAGACACATTAACGGAAGAAATGAATAGGGCAAGACAGGATGTGCAAACCCGACTCGAGGAGCACAAGGCTCAAATTCAGACCGCTATAAATAAAGTACAGTTAGACGTCCAAGCTGATATCGAGCACACCAGAGAAGAATTTGGGACTAGGTTGAATCACGTAGAAGGTTTTATGGACAACGTAAAAAAGGATATGGCTACCATGAACCTAGGACTGGTATTAATGAGAGGTGCAGATAACGCCGTTAATAACAACGTGAAGACCATCGTGGATAACATGCTTGAGGTTAGGGAGGAACTTAATTCTAACCGGAAAGACATCGCGGAACTAAAAGAAACTGTCACAGGCTTACGTGATACTGTAGATGTGCACAGGGAGGAGCACAATGTCGACCTGATGATGTTGAGAGGCGAATTCGTGGAGCATAAAACTACAGTCGACGCCAATGTAAATGGAGTCAAGGATGATATCAACCATATCCAGAGTAACGTATCTCAGGTTGAGGGCGAAATTGCAACATTGCAGAAAAAGATTGAGGAAATAACGATTATTGATAGGCTCGAGTTGAGTCGTAACCTCAAATCAGCTATTCGTGAGGTGGACCAAAATCTCAAAGGTTAAGTTGAACGAATCGAGTTGCAACTAAATGATTTAGGGAACAAAGTCGCCAACAGGAATATACAAGAATTAGAAGTCATCGAGGAGAGGCTCGACAGGTTAGAAGCACTTCCGAGGGGAGTAGATTTGCAACCGCCGATGGGAAATACACGTGAAACGCCGGAATTTTGGACTAGTAATGTACAGTCAAGTGTACATGCCGATACACGACCTTGGCAGTTTAATGCAACAGCGCCAAGCCAGACGTTAAATTACGATGCTAACCCGTTCAGACCAGCTATAAATAGACTGGATCCTGAAACTAACACGCCGTCAAACAACTACATGCAGAATACATACAGTACTGCTAATACTCAGGGTAATGTCACAGTGATAAGGTCAAGGGAAGAGCAACCCGCTAAATTCACTGGCACAGGAAGCGGAGTGACTCCTGTAGAATTTCTCACGAACGTCGAGAGCTATTTACGAGACATACTCGTAACTCCTGAAAGAGAACTTCGAGTTATTGAACGTCTTCTGGATGGACAAGCAGCAACTTGGTATCGGGCTTTTAAATATTCATTCTCCGGGTATCAAGACTTTAAAGAAGCACTACTGAGGACGTATTGGTCGAGTGACGTTCAGCAAAGTATAAGGGCTGAAATGTACACTCGCCGATACAGTTCCAACATGCCAACTCGCTATGCAAATTACTTTGCAACCCAGCTTGCTAAATTGAGAAATCTTCAGCCTCCTTTATCGGAGCAGGATTTAGTGAATACCATAGTATGGCAATACCCAGCCGACGTGCAAAGAGTACTAATCGCTGCAGGGGCGACGACATTTCAACAGTGTGATCAGATATTACGACGTCTTGATGTTATCGCGGAGCAATTTCCAACTCACCGTCAACAGAAGGTTGACAGGCGTGAAGAGCGTCACGTTAACGTCACGACTGTGGACAAAGTTAGCCAGACACAAGAAGCATCACAGAACTCTGGGAATCCTCGGCCAGAATACAACAATGAATACCGCCGTAACTGGAGAGAGTGGAGTAATACTCCATATTCAAGGAACCAGAGAGAAGACAATAGAACATATTGGAATCGTAGGTTCGATAATGGGGCGAGCGACAACCGTCGTCACGACAATAACCGTCGTGGGAATCAGGAAGGTCCGTCAGGAAGAGGAAGGATCCGGCGAGACTACAGGTATAACGGAGGTTACCAACGAGGACGTGATCCACGTTACCATCCGGACCGTGACTGGGAAGGGAGAGCGCGCGAGAGCCGCGAGTACCTCCAGCAATTGAGAGAGAGCCAAAATAGAGAAGAGGGAGAAAGGAACCCTACTTCGAGGGAAGAAAGAAATGTGACGTCAGAGGCAGGACAGAACCAGCCTGGTACCTCTAGTCACAACAAAGGAAAAAAAACGCCGAAAAATTAAGACAGTCTAGTTTGGCTGAGCACAGAGTGACGGCAGATATTTTACTCTGGGAGCCCATCCAACAGGATTTACTCGACGAACGACGAACGACGAACCACAGTTATGAGCCAACACGTTTACCCAAAATAGTAGCCACTCTCAATGGATGCAGTGTTATAATTCTGATCGATACTGGCGCAATGATCAGTGTAATCTCTGCAGATTGCTATGCTAAGTTGAAGGCTAACTCTGAGGTGACAGAGCTGCCTGTTTCCGCTATTCGTGTCAGAGGAGTGATACCTGACCGGGTTGTGACGTGCAAGATACAGGTTTTGTGCACATTGAGAATCACAAGCCACGTGTATTCGCACGAATTCTTAGTTATGAAAGGTTTGCATCATGATGTCATACTAGGGGCTGATTTCATGAGGAAGTATGACGGTATTATCGACATGGGACACAATACTGTCGAATTTAAACCGAACGAACCTATAGAGATGAACCTTGTGGTAGATGTACCGGAATTCCTGTCCGAAGTCGACGTTGTCGAGCAACTTAATAGCAAGGAAACTGAGGAAACACTTGATGCCGACGGAGAGGCAGGATTAATATCCACAACCATGCAAGAGAATTTGGCTACTACACTAAATGAATATTGGGACATATTCGATACTGCTCCTGGCGAAATTATGAATTATGAATATGACCTCATTTTATTAGACGACTCTCCATTTCAGAAGAAAATTTACCCGATTGCTGAAAAACACCGCGAGGAAGCTGCAAGGAAGATCCATGAGATGGAAGTAGCAGGCACGATTAAGAAGTCACCGACTCCTTTTCTGAATCCAATTATACCTGTGGTTAAGGTTGATGGAAGTTTGAGGCTTTGTCTCGACGCAAGGGCTTTAAACGAACGCCTGGCTCCCGAGCACGACAGACCGCCTAAGATTAGGGACATCCTTAGGAAGTTTAAAGGGAAGAAAATTTTCTCATCATTGGACCTTGTACAATCATATTATCACATCAAACTGTCCGAGCATACTCAGAAGTACACTGGCTTCTTATTTGATCAAACCACCTATGTCTTCTGCAAGTTACCATTTGGTTTGAAGAATGCTGGAGCTGCTTTGATTAGAGCACTAGATGCTAAGTTAGCTCCAGAGGTAAAAGAGAAAGTAATATGTTATGTGGACGACATAATCATCGCTTCTGAAACAGAGGAAGAGCATTTGGCTACCCTACGCCTTGTTTTTGAAAATCTTCGACAGGCCAATTTCAAGGTCAAGTTTGATAAGTGCAGATTTCTCCAAAGAGAAGTAAATTTTGTTGGACATATTATTAATGGAGATGGATATCGACCGAATCCAGCAAAAATCAGAACAGTCGCCGCTTTTCCAACGCCAACCCGTGTGAAGCACGTGAGACAATTTTTGGGAATACTACAATTTTTTGCTGCTCATTGTGAGCAATACTCAGAGACTGTTGCACCACTTCAAAGTCTGCTGAAAAAGAACTGTAGATGGAATTGGAATGATGAGTGTGAGACAGCATTCCAGAAGGCTAAGCAGATGCTAGCGAATTCTATCCAGTTGGAATATCCTGATTATTCACGCAATTTCATTCTTGAAACAGACGCATCAGCCATTGGAATTGGAGCTATATTATTGCAGGAGGACGATGATAAGAAACGTCACTACATCGCTTTCTTGAGCAGACGTTTAAGAGCTCACGAATCTCACTATTTTACAACAGAAATAGAAGCACTAGCCGTCGTCTATGCATTAGAGTACTGGCAGAAACTTTTGATAGGCCAGAAGATTGTCGTAAGAACCGATCACCACGCTTTGACCTTCATCCTACGAACAAGACTGGCAAGTGACAGGATCACTAGATGGACTCTTTTTCTCCAACAGTTCGATCTGGAGATTGTTTACAAACCAGGCAGAGAGAATGTATTGGCCGACATCCTCAGCCGGAATCCTGAAACTTCTATTAATGCCATTGACATCGAGGGAGAATGCGAAGAACACCTTCGCCGACTTCGTTATCTACCCGAAGGACAGAGACGTGAAGAGGAACTTAGACACATCATTCGATTTCTTGAACGAAAGATGGATCCTCAGGATGAGCTTTATGCAAGGATTGCTGCCATAGCAGATGACTATCTGATTTACCGTCGCGTTTTGTATAAATTTGTGGACGAAGATCACACCCAACTGCGTGCAGTTATTCCCAGAAGGTACCAGGAATCTGTCATTCTCATGGTACATTTGTCTATTGGTCACGGTGGAACGGACAAGACCATTGCCACCATTAAAGAGTCGTTCACCTGGAAAAGGTTAGGAACCACTGTCAGAGAGTATTTACGTGCTTGTGACGCATGCCAGCGGAACAAATACACGTCACACTTATTGAGAGAACCACCTAGACCTATACTACCAACTCAACCCAGAGAGTTGTACGCACAAGATCTTTACGGTCCTATACCTAAAGCCCGTCGTGGGAATCGTTACATTGTAGTCACCATAGATGTGTTTACAAAATACACAATGCTCCATCCTATTCAGAAGGCTAATGCACATCAAATTATCCAGCGAATAAGACGACAAGTGATACCGGAGGCAGGGAAGCCACAATTCTTATTAACTGACCACGGATCGCAATATACTTCTGCAGAATTCGCCAACGCTATGGAGGAACTAGAGATTGGTCATCTTTTGTCATCAATAAGACACCCTGAGAGCAATCCAGCGGAATGCGTTATGTCCACTATTGCAAAATTTTGTCGTTTGTATTGTCAGGAGGAACACTGGCGATGGACTGAAGTCCTTGTTTTGATGGCAAAATGCATTAATTCTACTGTGCATGAAAGCACTGGTCAAATACCTTTGGTCCTGCATTTGAACCAGATGCCACTGAGAGTCTGGAACCGCGTGATTGTAAATCCACCTTGTTTACAACCATCGCATGCCAGCAGACTGTTAGCTGCTAGAGATACTTTAGACAGACAAGCTGCCAAACGCTTGAGGAGAACAAGACGCCAGAGATTCAGAGAACCACTTGAGGAGGGAGACCTTATCCCTATAAGGAGACCCGGAATTTCTAATCCAATTGACCGCGTATACGGGAAATTTCTTTCCTTGTATTACGGCCCTAGTTGGGTTAGACAGCCGTTGAATAATGGGAGTTATGTCATTGAAGACATCAGAACTGGAGAACGTATTGGAACTTTCAACGCCGCCAATCAAAAAAAATATCACACATGAATGAATTATAGAGGCAAATAAAATGTCGTCCCAACATTTTCTTTGAAACGACGGAGAGGCAGATGAACCCGCTGAGCTATGGTTCATGTGATATTTTTGTGACGGAATAATTATTATGGGATGTAGTACTTTTGAACATACCCAGAATACCACGTGGAGCAGAGAGCTCATGCTATACTCTTTGAAGTAGCGCTCAATTGCATTTTTGACTTTGGAGGTCTTGTTAATCACTTTTATCCTTTCATAAGACTCAGAATATTCTAATTCGTCATTCTGTATTATTGAATCATTTTGGTGAATGATTATTACGTTTTTGGTAAGGTATAACACTTGCAGATACGCAAGGAGCTAAGAAAGTAGTCGCTCAATGACTTCGTTTTGGCGACCTACTTCCGGGTGAAAGTCAGTGACGACACTGCATCTGGAGATCTGACGCCAGACAGGCGTGTTTCGAGTATCCGTCTGTCGCGACGTGGACATTATAAATATTTTTGTGCTCAAGTGAGCATCCGACTGCATCGTGTGTTGAAAATAACTATACTAACGTTGTCACACATTGTGGACATATTATTGTTCTACGAAAGGCCATATTAGGCAATATTTTCTACAAACTGTAATTGGTGCCATACGCCAGATATTTTTCCCACGTGTAAGTGGAAGGGCAAAGTGCCACGCCGAAAATATAAGAGTTATCGTCTGATAATTGTGCCAAGACGACGTGATTATTACTGCCAACGATCACAACATTATTGCTACGGAAATTCTGAATTGAAAATATCAATTTTATCGCGGATGCCACGTGATTGATAAAACGTGATACAATTGCACGTGCTAACAAGCAAAGCATCGCATCGTGTTGAATCTTGAGGATCAACAGGCTGAAAACTACAAAATACTGTGGAGAACACTATTATTTGCATCGTCCACAATAATCACGCCAAAACGCCGAGAGGAACTAGATATTTCGACATTTTCGACATCATGCAAGACATTGAACTTTTGCACGCCATGGTGAAGAAGACGATTATGGGCTAATACCATTCCGGTATGAGGGGGACGTCGTGACGGAGATCACCAGCTTGATGGAACGTCAGGATGCCGAGGACGCAGACGAAGGAACGTGGATGCCGACTTCCAGGCACATTCCAGACCTTTTTGGGAGACCATCATCCGGAGGCGAACGAACCCTGGTTGCTTGGGAGGTCCAGATTGGTGAATCCGTGGAGGACAGGACCATGCTGGAGAGCCAAGCAGAGTTTTTCGCGACCCTGGTCGATGAATGTCTGAGCCGATGTGAGAGCTACCAAATGTCGTGAGTTTGGGCACCTTTTCTTTTGTAATAGTCCGCGGTGGTATATTTAGATATCGTAGTTTTTTTTGTGAATCAACCGCACTTATGTGTCAGCCGTTTGCTAGGTAGGGTTGTAATTAGTATAATTGTTGTTTATTTCAGTCATTGTGAGTCACCCTGTGGGGTAGACCAGTTTTGGTTAACCCTGGTGCCGTCCTGATGGACGTCGTACCACGTTATAGCCGACCCACTGCCAAACATGACTGTAATCATTTGCAGCTATTTTGCTCAGCCATGTGTAGGATATTTATCCGTGGTTTCATTCAGATGTCATCGTCACTTTATTTAACTGCAATCTTTGCAACCAGTCTGTTGAGACTTATGACCTCGTTAGATAGGTCGTATCGTTAGGAAACCAACTGTAGTTTCCAGTTTTATAAAAATATGCTGTATTTTCATTTTTGAAAGCGCTCAGAAGCCGATTTATAGTCAAATACTGACAGATTTATTATTTTGGAGAAAGTGTAGATGTCAAGCATCGAACTAAGTGCACTATCGCATCATTATGCAGGTCTAGAGTTGCAGATCTGTGCCATATTTATCAATTTGTTACTACTTTGTTTCTGTCATGAGGACACAGGTGTTAATGTTATACTGAGAACTTAATAAGTGTTATATCTTTGATGAGCAAAGAAGCTCGTGAGACATGCTGTTATGTCTGTGATTTACTATTCTTTGAAATGAAGGACTGCGATACTTTATTGTACAGTTAAATTGTAACGTGTTTAGCACACGGATTCTATAAGGTTTTTGAACCAAGCATATGCTAAGAATGACAAGGCCAAATATTACGGTATTATATAATGTTAAAACTAGCCGGCCTTGCCTGTTGAAAAATGTGGTCAGTGAAGGACTGCAATTTGTGAAGTTGTCACCAATAAACTGGTTTGTTGACCCAGTAACCTTGAAAACAAATGCTTGAAAGCGAGACAGAACTACGATAACATAGGACAGAATGTTGATTTCATTCATCTCTTTCTTTCAAAGCAGCTATTGCTCATGAAACCCAGTGTTTCTTACTGTATTTTTGTTCATTTGTTTTTCTTGGATTTTCATACTGTTAGTTAGATATTTTGCTGCGAGGAATGTCATTTCGACATGTCCAGGGTTGTCAGGTTTCTTTATGCATTGTTGGCGATCCTCTTGAGAGAGGCAAATTATAATGAAGGCAATTTGGTTATTAAATGCGAGGTTTTTGCCGCAGGTAACCCATGATATTATGTGCCTTGAGTTAGTAAGACGTGCCATTGTTGTAAGTCGCGCATCTGTTGTTGTTATGAGGCATTATTATGAGAGTTGTTGAAAGCGAGGTATTTACCGCTGATAACTCGTGTTATTGTGAGTCCGAGCCGAGTTTGCTCGTTGAGTTTTCCGACTATTGAGTCGATGTTTTGCTGCGGGAGAATGATCTTTAGAAGACTACTCCTTGTCAGGCCTTTGTCAGAATACGCCATAAACCTACGGAAGGAACATAAACCGACATAATAAACATCATCCGCATAATTGTTTTAAACAAGATCTAACTAACATATTGTTTCCATTTAAACTTTGACTTTCTTACATTTGAACCTGCTGACATGGCCGTGCAGATGAAGGGATTTCCTTTATTGGAAACGACGAAGACTGTAGACATTTTTGTTGTGACCTGGCGCACACATGAACCATTAGTTCATAGTGCGTGGAGCGCAGGCCATGTGATTGTCAGACGTGGTTTTAACTACGCTATCACCGACGTTACTATCAAGCTAGATGACAATGGTTTACAAAGAGTTAACCATGGGGCAGGAAGGCATTATAATAAAAACTGTGTTGTACTATAATTATTGATGTCATGAAATTGTATTTTTTTCCCCATGTTACCTTTATTGCGTGCTATTTAGCACATGATTGTTGATTAGATTAATTGTTTTTAAATGGCTGTACACTTAGCTTTGTATTGTAACTGTTTTGCTATTACGGACGTCACCGCCGTAACTTTGAATGTTAACTGATAGGACTTAGCTAGAAAAGTTAAATGTAAATGTGGAAATGGTACCACCATAACTTAGCTTTGCTTTGCTCCTTCGCTTAAATGTAACTTCATATTAGCTTGATCATGTAACTTGTATTAGGGATTTTGCGTCGTACCATTTACCCAGCGTTGTTGCTGTTGCTTACTTATTGTGAATTAGATCTTTCGCGAGGGTTAATGTAACTTCATTGTTAGGGACTTGAACTTTTATTATCATTTACTTTTAGCTTGCGGATTAGCCGAATATAACCCTCCGAACTAGGATAGGGGTTTGTGGAAATCTACAATAAATTTTCACGGTGTTTTACATAAGCCTGGATGTTTCATTTCAAAGTCTAGTTTTTGAGGTGAACCTTTCCTTAGGCCGTCTTTGACCATCGCAACCATGTACCACGCTCCCCGTGGACTATAGAACCTCGTGCTGCATTGGCCTATTGTTAGGAAGTTCACCTGATCCTCACGGCAAACTTTTAAAGGTCCGACGGGGGAGATGTTAGGAGAGTCATCGCGGTTGTTGGCTATCCCGACAGCTTTACCGGAGGACTTCTGAAGGTCACTCACAAATATGTGCCGTTGCCACCCGGCTGACGGTCACAATATATCTACAATTTTTACATATAATACACTCTTTTCGTTATTTCAGTTTTAATAACATTCATTTTCATTTTTCTACATTTTAACTTAAATTTTTGCTTAAATTTCTTAGGTCCCTTTTGTATCCATTTGTTTAATACGAACAGGGCAGCCCAAATTCTTGATTTGTCATGCATAATTACACACAGAACACAACTCTTTCCTTATTTTTGCTTGGTATAGTTTTAAGAGCATCCAGCTTAATTTTGATCCGATAATTCAAATCTGTATCCGAATCTTCTAGTTCCTTTTCCAGCCAGTAATTGGATATAAACAAAGAGTCAATATTCTCCGTTTCCAACACATATCTAACTTTATGTCTATATACTATTGGTTTTATTCCCTTAATAATTAGTTCTGTTCCTTTTTCCAAACTTTCTAACCGGGAGCACTTTCGGATTTTTATTTGGCCTTTGATTTCCTGCATAGTGATGTTATTAAGCAGATCGACGTCACCTTGCGTATACGATGTCGACTCTACTCTATAGTCTGTTTGGATGCTTGTGAACAACTTAAAATTCTCGATTTTAGCAAATGAGTTACCATTAAATGTAGTCATCCCATTGGTGTTGAATGCTGCAAACGGTTTTTCAGTTTCCAAATGTACAATGTCCAATCCACCACATCGAGTTACAATAAATCCATCCTTTTTAAGCAAGTCTAAATTACCATGACTCTTTAAAAACATAGATTTTAAATATCCTCTTAAATAGCACACATGTTTACATTTTTCACTTTCTACAAGCACTCCAACGCGTGGATAAGTTCCTTTGTAATTAACAGTAAATGCTGAGAGTTTGTATTTCCCACTCACATCTAGATTTTGCCAGGGACTTTGTTTAAAGTAAACTGTAAACCTGTTTCTTGCATCCACAATCGCCTGTTCTTTCTGCAACACTGCTTCGTACTCTTCCTTTAGGGCAGTAGTCTCTGCAACATACTCCACTTTCCTTTTTTTGATCTCAATTTCCTCTAACTCCAATTTTCGTTTCCTTACACATAGCACATTAACTGTACTCAATGGGGTAATTTCCTTAAGAGGGTATGGTTTAAGTCTGTTAGTTTTATTGGTTCTTTTTCTCAACACCTGGGGAAGAATATTATTTGTAGGGGTCAATCCTAATTCGCTAATGTTTATGTTTGCGGAAATTGTGGAAAACAATGTCCTGGATTGGGAAAAGAATGTTTCCCCAGCTTTAAGATAGCATTTCTGTATAATGCGAACATTGTTGTTTCCAGAATCATCGTTAACAATTTCTACAAAGTTTACAGGTAAGTAATTAAAACTATAGGCAGAGAGAGCATAGTTTATCATCTTTTCCCGATCTTGTCCATCGCGCAGTTCGATTTGCACACCAGTCAATTTCCGAGTATTTTTATTACCCCAATACACAAATTGCAAAACTTTGTTAAACACCACACAGCAACTATTTCGTAGGTTATCCGATAGTTTGGTCCACATGGACGCGATCGGCACCGAGTACAGGGGCGCTTCTTTTAAGTAATGTTTGTTGGCGTTTAATACACTAACACAATCTTCGAGTGGGTCAAATACACCATCCATTTTGTAGTTGTAAATTGTTGCCTCTAGTCTTGTAATACCATGTTCTTTAGCTAAGGAAGACGTAAACGTTTCCCTTAGACGGGAGTCTGGACATCGGATAAAGTCTATAATATGGATTCCAATGACTTTGTTTACACCAGGACTTGTAATTTGACATATAAATTTGTTATATATCTTTATTCTAGAATTAGAGTTCATCCATGTTAAACAGTCTATACCAACCGTTTTATCATTGTTCACAATCACATTACACTTTTCTCGATACTCTCCTTGCACACAAAAGTTGTGATTCGATGTTAGATAATCACACAGCTCTGCCTTGTTAAAAACACCAGCCAAATCTTGGGTTATGTACAAATCCATAAGATAAAACTCCTCAGTACGAAGCTGTTGCAATATCTCTGGAAGTTCGGCTAACAGAACATCTAATTTAACATCAGCTAGCTCCACTTTGTATGGTATAGCCACAGGATTTTTATACTTTTCCATAATGTTAACCATTCCTTTCTCCCCAAGCTGTGTCCTGAGTCCCCGTGCCATTGCACACTCGTTATTGAGTAGAGGAAATAGTAGCTTTGCCTTGACACCGTGTTTAGCAGAGATGAACTTGGAGAATTTACCACGTAAATAGAGGTTGAAAGCACCACACACCTCTTTCTTTAGCAGCACAGACTTACTATTTTCCAATTGTTCTTGGCAGTCCACTTGGTCACATATCCTAACCACCATAATGTTATCACAAAACGGCTCCGTAATCGGTGTAAGTAGATTAACATTTTTATCACTTAGGAGCGTCTCGTTTTCTGTGTAGTTTATATTACCAATGTCTGTAACCAGATTGTCCAGGTTTTCCAACAACAACCACAACCCAAACCGCTCGTTGGTAGGCTTTATTCTGTTCCCCATAAGTTGGGGGACACTAAACACTTTAGAGGAAATGATAGCTTTGCCTTGACACCGTGTTTAGCAGAGATCAGGGGCGGTTCGAGTGGGGGGGTTGGGGGGGTGTCTCACCCCCCTCAGGTATTTTCTCAGTCGGCAAATACGACATCAGTCGGCAGTCGGCAAATCCTGAAGAAGTCGTAACATTTCCCAAAACAGCATTTAAAAAAGCAAAGCGGGGCATGGCCATTTACGATTTGGTCCGATTTCTTAAAAATAATATTTATTATACTGACAGTCGGCATTTTTACCGACAGTCGACACAAACGGACGCAGCATTAATTTCGTGCAGCCAAGCAATAGTCCAGTGCGGCAAGAGGAAGAGTCGGCAAAATAACCATTTTAAAAGTTTCACTTCCAGTCCTTGGTGCACCGGCTATCACTTGCCATTTCGTTTCTGTATATGGAAACTGAAGAAAGAATGGCAGATGAGCAATATGGGACCAAGGACAAGGAATGAACTCATCGGCACGTTCCTGGGTGGGAGTAATATCCCGAATTCATTATGCAGAGCGACTCAGCTTCTCAGCGAAGCGAGCCCAGCATCTGTGCCATGTGGCTAGACAAACGGTGTTGGTGAGCGCATTGATAACTTCAGGTCAAGCCAACTCATTGTGATGTTGTCGGAGGAATATTATGATCTGCTACCGCTTGTCTCGGCGTGTCCTCACAGATCCGCGCTATTGTGA
Source organism: Meconema thalassinum (assembly GCA_946902985.2). NCBI lineage: Eukaryota > Metazoa > Arthropoda > Insecta > Orthoptera > Tettigoniidae > Meconema > Meconema thalassinum. The sequence continues at coordinate 351,296,665 of OX336390.1, forward strand.
CAAAATTGACAGATTTATGGTTCCTAGGTTTCTCAAGGGGTGGAGCGCTCACTATGATCAGTGCAGTGGTCACTGAGAATGAGCGAAAGCAGTCGTTCCTGAACCAGCAACTTTTACAGTGATAACTAGGTGCAAATACAGTGGCAGTGGGACGTGAGTTTTCGCCGGCACGGAGCTCGCGTACCCATGAAACGTACGTAATAATAATACAATAAATACATGCATATTTTCAGCCATGTTTATGTTTAATGGTGTTATCAAGAAAAAATGCCCGATAAATCCTTAAAAGTCTACCTTTGTGGGGGGAGTTCTATTTTAAACCATCTTTTTTATTTGAATAAAACTTACAGAGTGTTTTAAGGGCCGGGTTCACCAACGCAGCGTTAACAGACCGTCAGTAAATGCGTTGTTAACTTTAACATCGGCATTAAGCTCGTTGGCGTTTCACCAGCACATTCGCCGATTGGCATTAGAAAACGAAGTGTTATGTTTAAGGGCTGTACAAAACTCATTGAAAGATGATGATTCTGGCGGTATTTGTTTATTCTTTGGTGTAATCGAGCAGACTGTTAACTGAAAAGGCTTAAAAGTTACATGCTCCTTGGTTAAAAACAAACATGGCTGATGAGGAAAAGAGCAAGAAGGGCCGGGGAATGTGAAGTTTTCGATAATTGAATGAAACATAATTATTATCCACCCTTATCTACTCGGTGGATGAGCATCGTGAAATCGTTGAAAATAAGAGGACTGATGCTGTAACGTTTAGGTAGTCTTTTATTAAATTAAATTAACTAGGATGTTTTATAACGTAATTCATTACACGTAAAAATAAATAAGAGTACTGATGTTGAGACGTCTAGGTAGTCTTTTATTAAATTAACTACATGTGCTACGCAGTAATGCATCACACGATATTAGACATAAATAAAGAATGGTACATAGACCTAGGCTATCTTACTTATCAGATGGGAATTCCAGGTTAGGTTCTGTCATCTGTAGAACATTCATCAACACAGAAGGTTTTGACAACCGAAATCTCATAATAAATTCTATGTCGTCGCATTCATTGAAGTAATTCCTTCGTTAATTATGTTAGTGGTCGAAGAAAATCTAGCATGTCTTCAAAAACATCGTCATCGTTGAGAATAAAGTGTAATGCACGACTATTCCAGCTTTCGCCGCACGCCATTTTGGATTTGATTGCTACGTAAATCGACCGTCAAGTCGTTAATTCCATGTTGACAGAGCAATTAGTTTTGACGGCTTGTTAGGGAAGCTAATGGATTGTTAAAGTTTGGTGAACCACAACATTTCGGTAATCGTCCGTCAACGGCCTTAATTGGTTTGTTAACATTTTAACGAACCATGGTGAACCCGGCCCTAAAACCCAGTGACAAGAAAACCGGGGCGGGGTGGAGGAGACAAGTCTAAGTAAGTTTGTCGATGGAACGAATATCCGGAAAAGCACCACTGCGACGCTCGACGTCTTCAAAGGGATGAACTTAATGCCCATCGGGTAGCTAAGGTACAATTAAAATCAAAATCTACCGTTGAGCCATCGTCTACCGTTGAGCCATCACCTACCGTTAAGCCATCGTCCATCGTTGAGCCATCGTCCACCGTTGCGCCATTTACCACCGTTGAGCCATCGCCCATCGTTAGCCATCATCTACCGTTGAGCCATCGTGTACCGTTGAGCCATTGACCACCGTTGCTCATCGCGAACCGTTGAACCACCACTATTCCCCAACACTTCCGACGTTCGCAAGTTACGAGCAGCTGGAACTTCATCGGATGCCGGTTTTAGTGGTGACGGTCCTACACTGCGTAGTAGCGAATTTTCGTGGATCGTGCTTTCTGGCCAAGTTTCTTAACGCATTTCAAAAGAGTTGAAGGTATTTTGAAAATAATAAAAGAAGACGCTATTCCGAACACAACTTTTTATGGTAGAAATGATAAGACTGCTTATTCAGAATCCATGATGAAAGCGGACGAGCATGAGAGGAGGAAAATAAAATGCGTGCAGACGCAGTACCCATTCAAGCGGGCGATTTACCTGTTAATCGCGATCCTTCAAAACGGAAAAGAATTATCACGGCAAACGAACGACTGTACCTGACTTCACTTGGGGCCTTCCAGCCAAAACTTAGTGTATTTCCATCAAATCCAGACATACCAGAAAATAAGCAGCATCGATTTAATCTGGCCGGGTATACGGATTTTCCCATGTTGAAGTACAGCATTGAAAAAGACGCAGTGTTTTGTTTTGCCTGTGGCTTATTTCCAAACGGACGAGGAAGGGCGACCGCAAGTGAAGAATGGTCGGACGCCGGAGTACGTCAGTGGCACAAATTGAAAAGTCGCGGAAAGAAGATAAAGGGAAAATTACAAGAACACTTCACTTCAGAAGCTCATCAAGCAGTTATGACAGATTTGTGCCACTTTATCAATGCAAAAGGCCACGTAGACGTTCTCCTTGATAAACATTTATGGACGATCGGAATTGAGGAAGAACAAGAAAAGGAGTTCCACAAAAGCGTTATCCAGATACTTATTGACACTGCAAGAACCCTTTGTCGGCAAGGTTTGGCTTTCCGAGGTCACGAGGATGGAATCACTCAAGATAATGGAAACTTCACGCAAATTGTGAAGTTACTTTCACGGCATAGTCCGGTCATGAATAGGTGGTTGGAAGAAGTGAATACGCGGAAGCACAAGGTTACGTATATGAGCAAGGACTCTCAAAATGAATTCATCCGTCTACTTGGAGGGAAAACTCGTGAAATAATTGCAGAAGAGATCAAGAACGCCGGTATGTTCTCCGTTATAGCAGATACTACTCCCGATATGTCACATAAAGACCTCCTCGCGTTGAACATCCGATACGTCGTCGAAGAAGATGAAGAGCTCGTTCCTATGCAGCGTCTTTTAAAAATAGACGCTGTTTTAACAAAAAAGGACTGGAGAGGAGTTGTCTGAAAAATTGTTTTCAATTTTAAATTCAGAAGGACTTTTACTTCCACTCGATAAACTAGCGTTTCAATCGTACGACTTTGCTAGTAACATGTCTGGCATATACAACGGCACTCAGAAAAAGCTATCAGAGAAGTGCAAAATATATATTCCGTACGTTCCATGCCAAGTTCACAGGTTAAACATTTTCGTAGAGACAGCTTGTAATGCTAGCGCACTTATCCGAGAGTTTTTTGACACTCTTGAAGCATTGCAGGTTTTTTTTTCGGGTAGCACGAAACGACATTCAAGCTTGCAGAAAGAGCTGGATAAAATTGAAAATTCACTTCGACTTAAGAATTTATAAAAAACAAGGTGGACTGCGTGCGCCGAATCGGTGAGAGCTGTTTCTACATCTTATGAAGAGGTAGTCACAGCATTGGAAACAATGAAAACCTAATTCGATTCTGAATTTGACAGTAAAACCCGAACCTTTGCGTCAGGCTCGCACAAAAAGCTTCTACATTGATTTTATCTGCGGCATGTACTTTACCAAAAACATCCTGTTTAAAATTAAGAACGTAACTGAGCTTTTAGAAGCGGAGGAGCTGAATGTAGTAGACGCGATGCAGCTGATTCAGAGCGCTTTGAAGTCTTTTGAAGATATCAACGACGAAGGCAAGATGAACGCACCGTCATTTGCGAAAAGTATGTAAGTAAATGCGGAGGAAGACTTCTTAAAGTACCACAGGACCCGGCGACTTGCAAAGAAGTATGACGCGCATGCTGAAACGACAGCAGAAATTTCTTTTCTTACATTCTACAGAAAGGATGTGGATGTACTTACTACAAGCGTGCAAGACAATCTCGCAAAACTAATTTCTTTGCTAGAGCCATTCCACATAATTTTCAAGATACCCGCTGATAGAAAAAACTGCACCATCGAGCGCGTCCGATCTATAAAGCAATCACACTCGAAAATCATCCTTCACGATGAAAAGCTTGTGCTGGCAGAGCTTGAAATCCTACTCGATGCCAGTAAACAGTGCTCATCTCTTAAGGAAATCGCAAAAAATGCTGTTAAATTAAAGAGGATTATCCAGTGTGGTTAACAAGTAGTTCGACTGATTTTAACATCCCCAGTGTCTTCTGCTTCTTTCGAACGGTCCTTCAGCAAGTTGAAGCTCATTTACAATTATTTGCGGACATCGATGGGTGACGACCGCTTAGACTCTCTCATGATGTTGTTTTCAACGAAAGATAAGGTCGACGACATTGAAATTACGGAGATAGTGGAGAAGAAGTCCTTGTTAAAACATCGTACAGTAGGGTTTTAGAAAGAATAACTTTTTTTAAATTCTTGTAATATTTAAACACTTATTTTCTTCATTTATCAAATTTTCCTGCGATTCAAAATTCAGGAACTAATAAAATACATTTTAAATGAAAGCCATTGATTAAGTATATTTGTCTTGTGTATCGTTTGCCGCCCCCCCCCCCCCCCCCCTCTCTCTCTCTCTCTCTCCCTTTCCCTACCGTTGCTCAGTTTTTAAACGCATAGTCGGCAATGTTAAACAGCCAGTCGGCATTTTTTAAATTCTCACCCCCCCTAGATGTACAAGGTCGAACCGCCCCTGGCAGAGATGAACTTGGAGAATTTACCACGTAAATAGAGGTTGAAAGCACCACACACCTCTTTCTTTAGCAGCACAGACAACACATCTTCACACTTTCAACTACCACGAAGCACTGATCAAATGCATCTGTAGCGTCTCTTATATATACCATTAATCAATTCTATTTTTAGATTATGACGTAACTGACAACGCTTGTCGGCAGAAAGCAGTACACATATAAATACAAAATCTCTCGAACATTGCCGGAGACTGCCGAAGATTAACGATTGGAACTCAAACAAGATTTAACTTGTCACATGACGTAACAAAAAGTTAAAAGATTTAATTGCATGGGAATGTTGCTTTACCTAAAATGTAATACTATGCAAGTGTTTAACATTTTACAATCAGCTTGTGTATTGGCTTTTTATGTTGGCTTTTTTGTTGGCTTTTGTTGGCTTTTGTTGGCTTTTGTTGGCTTTTTTGTTGGCTTTTGTATTAGCTCTCTCATATTTGCTCTTGCTTGTTGGGGCTTATTTGGTCTTGGAAAGTTTGTCTGTCCTTTTTATGGCTGCATAATGCTTACAGCCATGTTTGTAAGCAGCAACAACAACAACCTCTATCCCATCCCTAGTCAAAAAAGTACTGTATTTTTCAAATTTTTCAAAAAATATTTGGAAAGTAGGCTATATCATTAAACTAAAAATCCTGAAAAGACATATGTTAACTCCAACACCTACTTCTATACCACTCTCAGTCCAAAAATAGTGTATTTTTCAAATTTTCCAAAACATATTTCCAAAGTGGGTTATATTTCCAAAATTAAAATGTTAACAAAAATATTTGTTTGACATAAATGAATGGCCTTTGCCTCCTCTACCACCGTACCAAGTCCCAGGTCTCTAGGACAAAAAAATAAAATTTTTAAAATTGGTTTTATTTCCAAAATTAGGAATTTTACAAAAACGTTTGTCTGACGTAAAACAATGGTCTTTACCCCCTCTATCCCCATACCAAGTCTCAAGTCTCTAGGTCAACAAAAATAAAATTTTGAAAATGGGCTATATTTCCAAAATTAAGAATTCTACAAAAAATTTGTCTGACGTAAATCAATGGTCTTTACCCCCTCTATTCCCATACCAAGTCTCAGGTCTCTAGGTCAACAAAAATAAAATTTTGAAAAAATGGTCACTATTTTGTAAACTAGGAATTCTACAAAAACGTTTGTTTAACATAAATAAAAGGTCTCTATCCCCTCTACCTGTAGACCTAGTTCCACGTCTGTATGACAAAAATGAAAAAGGGAAAGTAGGCGATTTTTCATAAAACCAAACATTTTAAAAAGTGTTCTATGGGCTTAAAAGAATGGCCTCTATGTCCTTTATTTTTTATAATAAAATTACTTATTTTTTACATTTTTTTGAAAAAAGTTCAATTTTGAAATTTTTATATTTTGGAAACTAGGAAATCTACAAAAAAAATGTTTGACATAAATAAATGGCCCTGACCCCCTCTATGACCAAAATAAATTTCAATCCTCTAGAACTAAAACTGCAGTAGTGGCGTAGGGGGGTTCTAACGAGTGTCATGGCCGCCGCGTGGACTCACAAATATTTTTGTTAACATTTTAATTTTGGAAATATAACCCATTTTGGAAATATGTTTTGGTAAATTTGAAAAATACACTATTTTTGGACTGAGAGTGGTATAGAAGTAGGTGTTGGAGTTAACATATGTCTTTTCAGGATTTTTAGTTTAATGATATAGCCTACTTTCCAAATATTTTTTGAAAAATTTGAAAAATACAGTACTTTTTTTGACTAGGGATGGGATAGAGGTAAGTGTAGGAGTTGAGAGTCATTGATAAACCTTAGAGTACTTTCGATTTTTTTTGAAATTTTGTGTGTTGTTGTTGTTGTTGCTGCTGCTTACAAACATGGCTGTAAGCATTATGCAGCCATAAAAAGGACAGACAAACTTTCCAAGACCAAATAAGCCCCAACAAGCAAGAGCAAATATGAGAGAGCTAATACAAAGACAACAAAAGCCAACAAAAAAGCCAACAAAAGCCAACAAAAGCCAACAAAAAAGCCAACATAAAAAGCCAATACACAAGCTGATTGTAAAATGTTAAACACTTGCATAGTATTACATTTTAGGTAAAGCAACATTCCCATGCAATTAAAACATTTAACTTTTTGTTACGTCATGTGACAAGTTAAATCTTGTTTGAGTTCCAATCGTTAACCTTGGGCAGTCTCCGGCAATGTTCGAGAGATTTTGTATTTATATGTGTACTGCTTTCTGCCGACAAGCGTTGTCAGTTACGTCATAATCTAAAAATAGAATTGATTAATGGTATATATAAGAGACGCTACAGATGCATTTGATCAGTGCTTCTTGGTAGTTGAAAGTGTGAAGATGTCTCTCTCTAAAGTGTTTAGTGTCCCCCAACTTATGGGGAACAGAATAAAGCCTACCAACGAGCGGTTTGGGTTGTGGTTGTTGTTGGAAAACCTGGACAGTCTGGTTACAGACATTGGTAATATAAACTACACAGAAAACGAGACGCTCCTAAGTGATAAAAATGTTAATCTACTTACACCGATTACGGAGCCGTTTTGTGATAACATTATGGTGGTTAGGATATGTGACCAAGTGGACTGCCAAGAACAATTGGAAAATAGTAAGTCTGTGCTGCTAAAGAAAGAGGTGTGTGGTGCTTTCAACCTCTATTTACGTGGTAAATTCTCCAAGTTCATCTCTGCTAAACACGGTGTCAAGGCAAAGCTACCATTTCCTCTACTCAATAACGAGTGTGCAATGGCACGGGGACTCAGGACACAGCTTGGGGAGAAAGGAATGGTTAACATTATGGAAAAGTATAAAAATCCTGTGGATATACCATACAAAGTGGAGCTAGCTGATGTTAAATTAGATGTTCTGTTAGCCGAACTTCCAGAGATATTGCAACAGCTTCGTACTGAGGAGTTTTATCTTATGGATTTGTACATAACCCAAGATTTGGATGGTGTTTTTAACAAGGCAGAGATGTGTGATTATCTAACATCGAATCACAACTTTTGTGTGCAAGGAGAGTATCGAGAAAAGTGTAATGTGATTGTGAACAATGATAAAACGGTTGGTATACACTGTTTAACATGGATGAACTCTAATTCTAGAATAAAGATATATAACAAATTTATATGTCAAATTACAAGTCCTGGTGTAAACAAAGTCATTGGAAACCATATTATAGACTTTATCCGATGTCCAGACTCCCGTCTAAGGGAAACGTTTACAACTACAAAATGGATGGTGTATTTGACCCACTCGAAGATTGTGTTAGTGTATTAAACGCCAACAAACATTACTTAAAAAAGCGCCCCTGTACTCGGTGCCGATCGCGTCCATGTGGACCAAACTATCGGATAACCTACGAAATAGTTGCTGTGTGGTGTTTAACAAAGTTTTGCAATTTGTGTATTGGGGTAATAAAAATACTCGGAAATTGACTGGTGTGCAAATCGAACTGCGCGATGGACAAGATCGGGAAAAGATGATAAACTATGCTCTCTCTGCCTATAGTTTTAATTACTTACCTGTAAACTTTGTAGAAATTGTTAACGATGATTCTGGAAACAACAATGTTCGCATTATACAGAAATGCTATCTTAAAGCTGGGGAAACATTCTTTTCCCAATCCAGGACATTGTTTTCCACAATTTCCGCAAACATAAACATTAGCGAATTAGGATTGACTCCTACAAATAATATTCTTCCCCAGGTGTTGAGAAAAAGAACCTATAAAACTAACAGACTTAAACCATACCCTCTTAAGGAAATTACCCCATTGAGTACAGTTAATGTGCTATGTGTAAGGAAACGAAAATTGGAGTTAGAGGAAATTGAGATCAAAAAAAGGAAAGTGGAGTATGTTGCAGAGACTACTGCCCTAAAGGAAGAGTACGAAGCAGTGTTGCAGAAAGAACAGGCGATTGTGGATGCAAGAAACAGGTTTACAGTTTACTTTAAACAAAGTCCCTGGCAAAATCTAGATGTGAGTGGGAAATACAAACTCTCAGCATTTACTGTTAATTACAAAGGAACTTATCCACGCGTTGGAGTGCTTGTAGAAAGTGAAAAATGTAAACATGTGTGCTATTTAAGAGGATATTTAAAATCTATGTTTTTAAAGAGTCATGGTAGACTTGCTTAAAAAGGATGGATTTATTGTATCTCGATGTGGTGGATTGGACATTGTACATTTGGAAACTGAAAAACCGTTTGCAGCATTCAACACCAATGGAATGACAACATTTAATGGTAACTCATTTGCTAAAATCGAGAATTTTAAGTTGTTCACAAGCATCCAAACAGACTATAGAGTAGAGTCGACATCGTATACGCAAGGTGACGTCGATCTGCTTAATAACATCACTATGCAGGAAATCAAAGGCCAAATAAAAATCCGAAAGTGCTCCCAGTTAGAAAGTTTGGAAAAAGGAACAGAACTAATTATTAAGGGAATAAAACCAATAGTATATAGACATAAACTTAGATATGTGTTGGAAATGGAGAATATTGACTCTTTGTTTATATCCAATTACTGGCTGGAAAAGGAACTAGAAGATTCGGATACAGATTTGAATTATCGGATCAAAATTAAGCTGGATGCTCTTAAAACTACACCAAGCAAAAATAAGGAAAGAGTTGTGTTCTGTGTGTAATTATGCATGACAAATCAAGAATTTGGGCTGCCCTGTTCGTATTAAACAAATGGATACAAAAGGGACCTAAGAAATTTAAGCAAAAATTTAAGTTAAAATGTAGAAAAATGAAAATGAATGTTATTAAAACTAAAATAAAGAAAAGAGTGTATTATATGTAAAAATTGTAGATATATGTAATTAATAAGACTATTGCATGGGTACCGCTTGTGTTTCTTGTTACCCGCCTGACACTCTTAATCCAATCGTTAACTTTCGGCAGTCTTCGGCAATGCTCGGTGAGCGTGGCCTTGAAAAGTAGTTGAAACTAGTGTAGTTGAAAGTATAGTATGACCCGTTTCTTACCTATATGAGGATGATATTTTTAAAATTGGCGATTCATCCATTAAATTTGCTCGTACTAAAGCTGTCATTAAAAACATCAACTATAAATTAACGCCAGGACTGTTAAAGCTGCTCTTTTCTCGGACCCCCTCTCCCCATGATTATACGTCAGAGGATCTTGACAAATATAAATCCATTTTATTGGATACCCATGCCCACAAAAGACAGTACGATCCCGCTCAACAAGTGAATGCCAATATATCTCAAAAATATAAAACCATCATTGCAAAAATGTTTCCCACCAGTCAAAGTACTCGTCGTAAAGCGTCCGCTTCGGGAGTGACATTTAAACCATTAAAACCCCTTGTGGATGTTACCTACTGGCACAATCCCAATAAGCTTGTCCAGCGGCTACAGTTGTTGCATGCCTCACGTCAAGCTGGCCACACCGGTCACGATTGGGAAATTCAAGAAATTGAACAAGAACTTCGAAATGCCAAAATTATTGTTTAAGCCCTCACCCATTAAAATGGGTATTGCTCACGAGTTGCATCGCCCAGCTAGGCGTCACTATCCGCGACTCAAGGTGATTTCACGAGGTGTGGATGAACTTTGGCAGGCTGACTTGGTTGAAATGATACCCTATGCTGGCGTTAACGACGGTGTACGCTATATGTTGACCGTCATTGATGTCTATTCCAAAATGGCCTTTGTTGAACCTGTGCGTCGCAAGTCTGGTCCACTAGTTACCAAGGCCTTTCAACATATTATTCAACACTCCAAACGTCAACCTCAGCTGCTACAAACCGACCAGGGGAAAGAATTTTTCAACAAGGACTTCTCCAGTTTTCTCAAATCTAAGGATATTCACCATTACACCACGTACAGCAATCTCAAAGCCAGTGTGGTCGAACGGTTCAACCGAACATTGAAAACCCTTATGTGGAAAGCGTTTACCGCTCAGGGCAGTTATCGCTGGTTGGACATGTTACCTGAGCTAGTGTCACGTTACAATGACACCAAACATAGAACGATTGGGACCAAGCCACGCCTCGTGACTAAAAATATTCAGCGATTGGATAAACTGTTTAACCCCATAAAAACAGCCGATCCTAAACGTCACCGACTGAACATTGGGGATTTTGTTCGTGTGAGCAAATTTAAGTCTGCCTTCAATAAGGGCTACACGCCTCAGTGGGGGACTGAACTATTTCGAATTCGTCGAGTCAACTTGGACACTCCAGTCGCCTATTTACTGCAAGACCTCAACCATCAACCCATAAAAGGTAGATTTTATCTCCATGAACTTCAGAAAACAGCATTTCCTCAGCATTATCTTGTGGAAAAAGTGTTGAAACAAAAAGGAAATAAACTCTACGTCAAATGGTTAGGGTTTAACTCTACGTTTAATTCTTGGATCAATAAATTACATGTTGTGTGAACCTGTGTATTTTTAATTTATTCACACATGTTGTACACTACCTATAGCTCTATGTGTACAGTCCTCAGCTCGACATATTTCTTTCTCTTTCCACCTGTGTTCTCTCTTACATTATCCCCCCCCTCCCCTCTCCCTCCCTTCACCTCCCTCCACTGCTGTTCGCAGCTCTTGCCTATCTATTGGTTGTGACATCATTCCCACAAGTTGCATCATACTTTTTACTGATTCAGCGATTCCCACGCTTTGACCATTCTGTTATCAGGCACGTGGACAGCTAACACCCAAGGCGAACACCTGTGGTAGATCAAATTTCACGTCAACTTGCATTTTGTCACGTACGAAGCAAAACAGGATGTAACTTGTTAACAGTTATCGCGCACGTGGACAGCTAACGTCCAAGATGAACACCTGTGGTAGATCAAATTTCACCTGAACTTGCATTTTGTCACGTACGAAGCAAGACAGGATGTCACTGGTTTAGCGTGCATGTGGTTTCACACATGTTCACATGCCTTTCGCTCTTCCCTGCCACCACAATGGTCAGATTATTTCACTTTGAAGCGTCATGGTCATTTTCCATTGCACCTGTTGTCAAGTCAGATCAGCGCCTTCCAATAAGCTCAAATGACCTTCACCTCCTGCTTGTCTGCAAGTTTGTTTTCTGTACTCGCTTCGACCAACATAGAACCAAGTTCTCATTACCGTTTACACGTCAAAGGTAAAATATCAGAAAAACGCACGCTCGCTCTGTCATACACCGACCCGCCGAAATAGCGATTGTTCTATTAAGCATGGTCCTTGTGGTTAGCGACAGGTTCGTTGAAACACACACACACACCCAGCAGTATCGTCTCTCTCTCTCAACCACCACGCTTCATAAACATTATAAACAGGTAAAGAAAACGTTTTTTCAACATGTATGGCGTTAGGCCCTTTGTGAATTATTTTTTGGAAAAAATATCTACCCCATTTGAAAGGGGGCGTCTCTAGCGTTATTGCTTCGTGAAATATCGGCAAAAATCACTAAAACCACGTGTTTACCCCAAAATCGAGTTTCCAATTTTTTTTTTAAATTACAATGAGTGGTCCATAGCAAAGAGGACGTCACCCCAATTCCTTGGACCCGTCGTACATGCCTCTAGCGTTATTGGTTCGTGAGATATCGGCGAAATCACAAAAACACGTGTTTACCCCAAAATCGAGTTTCCAATTTTATTAAAAATTATAACGAGTGGTCCATAGCAAAGAGGACGTCACCCCGAGTCCTTGGACCTGTCGAACACGCCTCTAGCATGATTGGTTCGCGAGATATTAAAAGCGGATGACCTTTTAGTTTTGGTCTTTTAATTAAATAAAGAGCCTATAGGAAAGTAGGGGGCATCACTACGAGTGCTAGGACACCCTGTATGTTGAAATCCCATGATTGGTTAGCGAGATATCAGCTTGGGGGCAAATACGAGGAGGGTTCAATAAGTTAGTAGACAGCTCTGTCCCCATCCCACTACTTACAAAACACAAAATTTTGCTCTAGAGACTTGAAATTTATTTTGGGGGTAGAGGGCATAGAGACATTTCATTTATGTCAAACAAACTGTTTTGTAAACTTCCTAGTTTCCCCAAAATATAGAATTTTCAAAATTCGAGTGTTTTCAAAAAAACATAAAAAATAAAAAAGTTTTATTACAAAGAATAAAGGTCATAAAGACCATTTGTTTGAGCCATAGCACAACGTTCTACCATGTTTGGTTTTCAAACTATCACCAACTTTCAAAAACAAAAATTTTCTAAAAAATTTCAAAAATATAACGAGTAGTCTATAGTAAAAAAGACGTCAGCTCGAGTCCAATGAGACCTCATTTGTCAAAATCGGACCATGGGTTCAAGAGATATTTAACATGGCTGAGGCTTAGTAGTGGGTCGAGGAGGGTTCTGGAGTGAAGCAGAAACCGCCTTACTCCACTACTGATCATGACTATTATGACATGAACATCGTATCTTATTCTGAACTGGATATTAACCATATGACAATATTTTGAGATTGGAAAATAGGGAAAATTACAACAAATTTTAACAAAAGAAAATTCGTAAATAAAAGTTGCTTTTCAACCTAATGCTCTCCAACATTTCATCACATAGGCCTACTCAGGGTAGCTTCTTTTTGTGTTAATCTGGTTTAGAGTTTATGATATTTTGCCATAATTTCTTTGGGTTTGAAATTATGTGAGTTAATTCTCTGTAGACAGTAAAACCTGTTTAATCCAAAATCAAAGGGACATACAATATTCATTTTGAATAATTGCTCAATTCAATACGATTTTTCTAGTAATGGGACTGATGACCTCGACGTATCGTCCTTTTGAACAACCACTTTGCAAGACTTCTGTCTGTTGGACCTAGCATCAAATCATTATAGAAATCTATATATTAACAAATATTGAACAATGAAGTCAGTCATTCCTGACGTTCTACCAAACCGATTTGCTCAATTCTTTTTTAAAATGAAATATATATGGCCAGATATGTCATCGGGGTAGGCTAAGGATAGGTCATACAAGATCACCACTCGTACCTAATGAGAAGGGAAGATCCCCCACTTTGTACCTGTGGAGCCGTTTTCATGGATCTTGCTGACTTACGAAGAAACCTTGGTTTGCAGATGACAGTCAAACTTATATTAGCCGATGATGCGGTTGCTGCTGATCGCGTTATCTGCTTTATAAGTAAGACTGGGTTAGGGCCAGCAATCTACATTTTCCAGTGCACATTGACTCAAAGACTTGTTCTTTTTTGAATTCTGAATATTTTGTATTTCCGTAATTTTTGTTAATTTTTATTTATTTATTTATTTATTTTTAATCGAATAGCACTATTACAGAGCACGTAAAATCAATACTTCAAATCTTGCCAAATGTATTTTTTCTCTCTGCCCACATTCGCTTCATCCCCTCTGATCTCTGCTTTTGGAGCTGCTCAATATTCCGTGGCTGCTTTCGTTGTCTTTCTTGTTCCTCACTGAAGACCACTTTTTGAATTTTGTCCCGAAATAAATTCCTATTATATGTATCTGGAATGTCTATGTCGGAGCCCCTAAGATCTTTTAATATCTGTGTAAACCACGCTGGTTGAACTTTTAAGTTATAATATTTTATAAAAATTTGTTTTGTTAGCCTGTCATTATTCATTCTATTTAAATGCCCAAAAAATGGCATCCGTCGTTTGCGCATGGTGTGAATTATGTTCTCCACATGGGTTAGATTAGATTAGATAAGATTAGATTTTTATTAATCCATTTGATCAATACATGTATACAATACATTTTTGATATAGGACACGTCGGCAATTACATCTATAAAATAAAAGAACTTACAGGAATATATTACTAATACAATAGCTATTTATAACTTATTATACTAACAGATCTTAAGAGATACAATCTTATTGGACAACTATTTACACGTTATTCTATTATCACAATATGAAAACTTAATTCTATATATACAACAACTTACAGCTAGGTATTACAATTAAAATAGAAAAGTAAAATATAATTATAGTTTTTATCGTTTCTATACACAACAGAGTAAAAACAATGGCACTGCAGATAAGCTTTCAACATCCTTTCAAAGGTTTTTATTTTTGGGGCAAATTTTATATACAGGGGTAGTTTATTGTATAATTTAACTCCTGTGTGAAAAGTTCCTGTTTGATATAAGCTTGTGTGTGTGTGTGTGAAATATGAATGTTTCGATTTTGTCTTGTGTTATGCCTATGAACATCATTGTTTGTTTTAATAAAAACGTCTTAATTCAGTAAATTCTTTTTTAAAAACATAATACTTTCAAAGATATGAATGCAGGGCAGTGGGAGAATGTTTAACTCTTTAAACAGAGGTCTGCATGATTCTCTAGTGTTTACATTTGCCATAATTCTAATCGCCCTCTTTTGTATCCTAAACGTGCTTAGTACATCTGGTGACATACCCCAAAATATGACCCCATATCTTAAGTATGAATGGAAATAAGCAAAATAAGTATTTCTTAATATGTGCATGCTTGTGCAAGTTTTCCAAATACGTAACGCAAAGCACATCGAGTTCAGTTTAGTATTCAGATATTGTATATGTTTATTCCATTTCAAGTCATGTTGTATCCATAGTCCTTAAAACTTTGTTCCTGATTTATATTCAATTTGATGACCATTTAATGTTATATTGGGCTTCGCAGGATTCCTATTCTGTATAGTGTGGAAATTTAGAGATACTGTTTTTTATAGTTTATTATGAGACGATTATCTTGTGAACATTTGGTTAACTCTTCTGTAACGGAGTCAGCAGACTGCTGTAAGACCTGCTTAGTTTCACCTTTTATTACGAGTGTTGTACCGTCCGCAAACAAAATTTCCTTATGAGAACGAACGTTCTGTGTTATATCATTGATATATAGAAGGAAGAGTAGTGGGCTCAAAACCGATCCCTGGGTTACTCCAAATTTAATAATTCCCTCTTTGGACAGTGTTTCATTAGGTCATTTGGTTCCATCATCCTTGTGTCTCAAACTTACTATTTGTTTACGCCTTGTTAAGTAAGCCTCTATCCATTTATTAGCTAGACCTCTAATACCATATTGATTTAGTTTTTTAAGGAGGATTTTATGGTCAACAACATCAAAGGCTTTCGATAAATCCAAGAATAGGCCGGTTACATTTTCCTTATTGTCAATTAATTTCAGTATACTATTACTACAGTCATAAATTGCTGTCTGTGTAGATCTTTCCGTTCTGAATCCTTGTTGTGAGTTTGATAGTACAGTATTTCATTTTTTTCTATATAACTTATCAGTCTCTTATACATGATTTTTTCCACGATTTTTGCAATACCAGTTGGTAAGGTAATAGGACGATAGTTATCTAATTCATCTTTTGAACCGTTTTTGTGCACTGGAATTACTTTTGATAACTTCAAAATATCCGGGTACGTTCCTGAGAGGATTGAACTGTTTATTAAGTGCGTTAGTGGATTTATTATATTTTCTGCACATTTCTTTAAAATTGCATCAGGGATGCCATCAATGCCAGCACAGACTTTATTTTTAGCTCTTTTATAACTATTCTTACCTCTTCACTTGTGACATGATTTATAAATAAAGAATCACTGCATAAATTTATTTTATTATTAGAATTTAGTGTATTTACCTGTGATTTATTTAATATTTTTTGTGGAATTTCCAGAAAATAGTCATTAAAATTGTTTGCTATTTCCTCCGGGATTATTAATCACTTTACTATTGCTGGTCAGTGTAAAGTGCCTTTGTATTTTAGCGGATTTTCCAGTTTCTTTCTTTATCACGGAACACATAGCCCTGTTTTTATTAGATGATTGGGAAATAAAATTATCATTATGCATTTTCTTTGCTAGTCTTATTACCTTATTTAATATGCTAGTGTATTTTTTGTAGTATAAATAGAATTCAGGTGTTGTGTGGTATTGTTTATATAATTTGTGTAGAAATTTCTTTCTTTGACATGAATTTCTAATCCCTGATGTAATCCAATTGCGTTTTCTCTTGAAGAAGTTGTAGCAGCTATCAAGCAGTTGAAGACCAACAAGGCAGCTGGTCCTGATAACATCTATAATGAATTCATCATACACATGGGTCCACTCAGTATAAACTGGATTACTTCTCTTTTCACATATATCCTTGAAAAGAATCACCTACCCAAACAGTTTAAACTATCCAAAGTTATAGCTATTCTGAAACCAGGTAAATCTGAACACAATCCTGAAAGCTATCGTCCCATTGCCCTGTTTAGCGCCATGTTTAAACTTCTGGAACGTGTCCTTCTGAACAGGATAGCACCGTACATTGAAGATGTCATACCACCTGAACAAGCTGGCTTCCGAAACGGTCGTAGTTGCACAGATCAAGTTCTTGCCCTTACAACACATATTGAAGCAGGTTTCCAAAACCATCTAAAATCCACAGCTGTCTTCATTGATCTCACGGCAGCCTATGATACTGTCTGGAGACAAGGGTTACTTTTCAAACTGTTTCAAGTTATTCCATCTTTTGAAATTGTGAATTTGTTATCAAACATTCTCAGTGAAAGACAGTTTGAGGTGTTCTTGGGTGACTCTAAAAGTCACAAGAGGAAGCTGAATAATGGACTCCCACAAGGATCTGTTTTGGCCCCAATCCTTGTCAACCTGTATATTCATGACTTGCCAAATACTAAGGCAATATACCGATTGAGTTGCTACGCTGCATAGGAGATGAAGGTCTGATCAGGTTATTTCACTTGGTGTGTAGGATTTATGAGACAGGTGAGGTACCCCCTGATTTCAAGAAGAATGTAATCATCCCTATACCAAAGAAAGTGGGAGCTGACAGATGTGAAGATTACCGTACAATCAGCTTGATTACTCATGCTTCAAAGATCCTGTCTAGAATAATTTACAAGAGGATTGAAAGCCAGATAGAAACGGAGTTGGGTGAAGACCAGTTTGGTTTCAGGAGAAATGTAGGAACAAGGGAAGCTGTACTAAGTCTTAGGCTGATTTTGGAAGGTAGAATAAGGAACGATAAGAGAACGTTCATGGCTTTTGTAGACTTAGAAAAGGCTTTTGATAATGTTGATTGGGCTAAATTGTTTGACATTTTGAAATCGATTGGAATAAAGTACAGGGATAGGAGGGTGATATACAATCTGTACAGAAACCAGACAGCAGTCATTCGAGTTGAAGGACATGAGAGAGAAGCTGGTATTCAGAAAGGTGTAAGGCAAGGCTGCAACTTATCACCCATACTTTTCAATCTTTACATTGAACAAGCAATGAAGGAAATTAGAGAAAAATTTAAAGTGGGAGTGAAGATTCAAGGAGAAATAATTTCAACTCTGAGATTTGCTGATGACATCGTCATCTTGGCCAACAGGCCTGAGGATTTGAATGAGTTTTTGAATGGTATGGATTCCGTCTTACGGAAAGAATTCATGATGAAAATTAATAAATGTAAAACAAAAATACTGGAATGCAACCGAAATAAATCAGAAACCTCTATGGAGATCAAATTGGCAGGTGAAAAGCTGAAGGAAGTAGGAGACTTCTGTTACTTAGGAAGCAGAATAACCAGTGATGGACGAAGCAAAGAGGATATAAAAAGTAGGTTGGCTCAGGCAAAGAAAGCATTTCTACAAAAAAGGAATCTGCTGACATCGAATATAGATTTAGGTATTAGGAAGTCATTTTTGAAAGCCTTTGTCTGGAGCGTGGCGCTCTATGGAAGTGAAACTTGGACTATTGGTGCAGCAGAAAAGAGGAGAATTGAAGCATTTGAAATGTGGTGTTACAGGAGAATGATGAAGATCAGATGGGTAGATAGGGTTACAAACAAAGAGGTATTAAGACGAGTGGGAGAGGAGAGATGTTTCTGGCGACTGTTAATGAAGAGAAGAGATAGGTTGGTAGGACACATACTAAGACACCCAGGAATAGCAAGCTTAGTTATGGAAGGAAGGGTCGAGGACAAGAACTGTAGGGGTAGACCAAGGTTAGAATATGTTAAACAGATTGCCTCGGATGTAGGGTGTCTGAGCTATGTAGAGATGAAACGATTAGCTCAGGACAGGGAGGAATGGAGAGCTGCATCAAACCAGTCAAAAGACTGAAGACTCAAACAACAACAAGGCAAGAAAGTTCATTTATGCTGACTATATTGCGCTTGTAACGCAGAGCAGAAATTTTGAAGATGCAGAAAACACCCTTACTGAAGACCTTAAGAGAATGTCAGCTTTCCTTCAGTCCTGGAGATTGATTCCGAGCCTGAATAAAACAGAAGTATCTTGCTTCCACCTTGCACGTCGGTTTTCTAATTACAAACCAAATATTTTGCTTGACGGACAACAAATTAGATACAATCCTTTTCCTACTTATCTTGAAGTGACTTTGGATAGAACCCTGACCTACAAAGAGCATCTCACCAAGCTCTCCCATAAAATTGCTGCAAGAAACAACATCCTACATAAACTTAGTGGTACTTCCTGGGGAGCCTCTGCCGACTGCTTGCGCCTAACTGGCATTAGCCTTGTCTATTCAACAGCAGAATACTGTGCACCTATGTGGTTGGAAAGTGCACATGTGCGTCAAGTTGACTCAAGATTAAATGATACAATGCGATGCATCACTGGTACTATTAAGTCAACGCCTTGCCATTGGCTGCCTGTGCTGAGCCACATTCCTCCACCACATCTAAGAAGGAAACAAGCATTGTTGAGAGAGGCTAAGAAGATCAGGGCTTCACCTATTTTACCACTATACCATGAATTTTGCCATCCCTCACAACAGCGACTACGGTCTAGGAGGCCAACATGTGTTACTGCAGAAATACTATATGTGGATGGGTTTAATTTAAACCAAAGTTGGAGAAACGAGTGGTCAACTAAAACAGCGGGGACAAGTGCCCATTCTCTTGATCCTACAAAGGAACTGAAAGGTTCTGACCTCCCAAGGAAACTGTGGTGCCGTCTTAACAGATTCAGAACCGGCCACGGCTGCTGTAAATTCTTTCAACACAGATGGGGCTGGACCAATTCAGCAATGTGCGACTGTGATCAAGAGGAGCAGACAATGGATCATCTGCTCCGACGCTGCCCTCTGTTCTCGTTCCCTGGGAACCCTGCTGAACTCTTTCATGTCACTCCAAATGTCATAACTTGGTTGCAGAATGTGGATAATGTTGTATAATGTAAATTTTGTATATAATTCACCGTGCGATTAAATAAATAATCCAATTGCAAGTTAAGTTATTTTTAATAGTTCTTTGTTTAAAGGGGAATGCTGTTTCAAAATAGTGTTTTAGGGTACTGTAAAATGCATTAAATTTATCATTCACATTTTCTAGTTTATAAATTTCTGACCATATTTCCTTATTTAATAAGTCATTGAAATATGTAACATTTGTTTCAGTGAATGACCTGCACTTTGATTTTATTCCATTATCATTATTATTGATTGTTTCGGGTACTTCAAAACTCAGTATTTGTCCATGGTGGTCACTAAAACCCGGACAATAGACTTCTATTGAATGGTGATATGTATCTGTATTTATAAAAATTTGATCAGGAGTGGTTTTACTAAATTTTGTTATTCTTGTTGGGGTATTTACTGTAGGTTTCAGTCCATAGGAAATTAGTAACTGTGTTAATAATTCACAATTCCTATCACATTTTAAGAAATCCACATTTACATCCCCACAAATTATTATATCGAAATTTACTTTGCTCATGTTATTGAGAAACAATTCTAAAATGTCTATAAATAAACGAAAATTTCCTGGCGGGTGTATATTTCCTTGTTAGGTCGTGGTCTGTTATAGTCTGTTTCTGTTTTCCTTGGGTCAAGGATGCATCGAACCAATCTTCTTTCCATGAGCATGATTTTGTTTATGTCACCTTTCCGCATTAACTTTAATGTTTCAGCTCCAAAGAGTGCTTCAGGTCTCACCACAGAATTGTAATGTTTAATTTTAGTGTCCCATGATAATGCTTTCTTCTTGTATACATATCTGGTGATCTGAAATGCTACGTTCATTTTCTTTGCTCGGACCTCTAAGCTATTTTTTTTTCATTGTTATTGATAGTTATCCATTCACCTAAATACTTAAATGAGTTAACTTTGTGTATTTTGTTTTGGTTTATGATTATTACATCAGGACAATCTTGAACATTCGTTATAAATTCTGTCTTGGGGAAGGAGATTTGTAAATCTATTTTTCCTGCTTTCTCCATTAAGTTTTCTACTTGGATCTTTGCATTTTCTTGTGTGTCCGTGATCAGAGCAATGTCATCCGCGAAAGCCAAGCAATCTAAATGGATATTATCTTTTTTACTTCCCATAAGTAAACCTTTCGTGTCTGATTTTCTCCATTCTCTAATCACCTTCCCCAGAGCACAATTAAAAAGCAAATGCGACAACCCATCTCCCTGTCTGACACCTGTCTTAATTTGAAAAGTTCTAGAGAATTCTCCATTAAATCTAACTTAAGATGAGGTATTTATTAATGCATCTTGTATAATGTTTGTGGTTTTTGAATCTAAGCCAAATTCTTTTAAAACATTGATGAGGGATTCTCTATTAATTGAATCATAAGATTTCTTGAAGTCAATAAAAGTAATAGTTGTTGCTTTGTTTCTCAGTTGCCTCATTTGTAGAATAGTTTTGAGATTCCAGATCTGCTCAAATGCATGATATGTTTTTCCGAAAACCACCTTGATATTCCCCTATTTGCGGATCTAATTGTGGTTCTGCACGGCTGAGTAGTGCTTTCGAGAGTATTTTATACGTCACCGGCACAAGTGAAATGCCCCTATAGTTACAGTATTTGGATCATTTTTTGGACCTTTCTTATGTTTAGGGTGTATGATGGCTGACTTCCAATCTTCTGGAATTTCTTCACTATCCCAGATTGTATCTAAGATATCTTTAAGTTTATTGATGACATCATCTTCGAGAATTCTCCACAATTTTGCTTTAATTCCATCTTCACCTGCTGCTTTATTATTCTTCAAGGATCATATAATTTATTTAATTTCATTTAAATCTGGGGCTGTAGAGTCATCTTTTTGCATATAATCATTACTAAATGTAAATGTGAATTCCGGGTTATGACAGTTATGTAAATCTTCAAAAAATCTGCCATTATATCGCAATTTTCCTGCTTAGAGTGAGCAATTTGCTTTATTCTTGGATTGACTAGTTGTAAGGTTGGAGGAGTAAATTTGGTCAATTGTTTCTTAAATTGGTAGAAGTTTCTCATCTTATTTTTCTGAAAGTCTACATTAATTTGATGTAGTTCATTCAAAATAAACAACTTTCTTTCCTTTTAAAACGTTTTAGTAGCCTCCCTTCTCTATTCTCCTGACTCTTATTTGCATTCCATTTTTCCCAAGCATTCTGTCTTTCTTGTAGAACCTTATCACATTGTTCATTCCACCAAGTCTGTTTTTTCCTCTTAGTTAATGGTGCCGTTGTCGTAGCTGCTTTTATTATGTCATTTTTTACATCAACCCAAGTATGAACGTTTTTGGTTTGAAATTCTGCCTTTAATTTATTACCATCTAATTTATTAACATCACATTGTGGGATTCTAACTTGTCGAACATATTTTCGTACATTAGGTTTAATCCGAAATTTATCAACAGAAAGATAATGATCAGATTCAATATTTGCAGACTTTATAACTCTGACATTCATTATTTCATTCGATGACTTTCGACTTATTGCTATGTGGTCAAGTTGTTTTTCACCACATAAAGGATTCGGTGACACCCATGTCATTAATTTCTGGGGATCCCTCATAAAGGATGCGGATTTTACAACTAAGTTGTGATTATTACAAAGTTCGATCAATCTTTCCTCATTTTTAGTAGTATGCATATGAGCTGAATGCAATCCCACTATTCTCTTATATTTATTTTCTTTTCCAATTTGAGTGTTAAAATCCCCCAATAAAATAATAGTATGTTTTGGTGGTATCTTGCTCTAGTAGTTATCTATTTTTTGCCAGTATTCATCCACAATATGCCTAGTTTTCTTTTGTTTTTTATCATTCGTAGGAGCATGGACATTTAAAATAGAGTAAGCTTTAATTGTGGACTTAAATGTTAAGGACGATGTCCTTTCATCAATTGGATCAAAGCTCACTATTGAATCAATTATTTTAGTCGATACAATGAACCCACTGCCAAAAATCGGTGCTCCTTTTAATATCCTACTAGTTTATTTGCTCTTATAGATCCTATATCCATTTGATTCGAATGGTTCATTATCCACATAGCGAGTTTCTTGCAATGCTGTAATCATGATGGGTTTTTTTCCTAGAAAATTTGTTATAGTTTTAAGCTTTCCAAGTTTCATCAGATACTGAACATTTAACGTTGCGATATAATTTAAATGTTTGAATTTAATTTTGCATGTGTGATCCTCAGGATGCTCGGACTCACCCAAACCTTTACCCAATATCTTAACTTAACGATGTGGTCCCTCAGAGTCCAAATGACCACTTAGCACCATACTGTTAGATACGATAGGGGATTGACCCCCTGGGGGTAATACGCTTACATAATTATTAGTTTTATTTACTTTTTTGTTTTATTAATTTTCGGTCTTTTCAAATTTAGATGACCATCTCTAAATTTTAAATTCCATTCCAAATTTGTATACTTTAATCTGTGTTAATATGGGCAGATGACCTCGTATTTTCGCCCTTAAAACAACAATAACTAACTATGTCATCGGGCATATAAAACCACCTACCTCTCACCTTACTTGAGTTGAGGTATTAAAACACAACCTTTTCCTGATATTTTCCACTTTTATTTTCATTCAATCACCCATATCTCATGCTATAAGTTCTGCACACCGTTGATTTATGTCTTAAAAAACTCCATAAATCAATATCTCTCTTTTGTGCCGTTGGTCACTCAAATCGGTTGCGTCTGAAGAAAGTTCTGAGGTAACAATCAAATCAACGCATGCTTCTTTCGAGAGTTTCTTCCATTCAAGGAACTATAGCTCAGGTTGTAATTACTGTACTCCGATTGTTTAAGTCTTAAAACACTTAATAACTCATCATCTCTCTTTCGAGCTATTGATCACTCAAATCGCTTACGTCTGAGGGACGTTCTGAGGTAACATTCAACTCAACTCAAACTGTGTACCCATGCTTCCACCAGCTGCCACCACGTAATGCTAGTGCTGCGCCACAAACCTTAGCAGGTGACTGAGGAACAAACAGAGCGAATATTGTCAACGTTGCTGGAATATCTACGGACGAACAGAAAGGAAAAAGTAAAAAGAACAAGTAATTCCGTGAAGAACTATACAGCCTATTTTCATATATCCTACTTATGTTAATTGCCACTATCAACATACAAAATTTCAGTTTGATTGCTGTAATAGATTCGTAGATATTGATAACCGACTAAATATTTCGGATGGTCGCCATGTTGTATTTTATATATGTAGGTCCTAGAGTTATGTACTGTTACATGAAGATTATTGTGTACGTGTAGCATTCAAACTTCAATCGCATGATTAGGACACAAGAAGTAACAACGAGATTTTAAAATTTCGCACAGCTGCCATCTTGTGGTTATGGAAACAACTGAAATAAATTAAATGCCAGTGGATTAACATTCGTATAATGATTTACTGTACCAAGTTTCACTGCACTCGGATGGTTAAATTGAGAGAAACGTCCATGTGAATATTTATACTTCGCGTCGCCGCCATGTTGGATTTGTGATCACCAGGTTATTGAAAGTCCTATAAGTGAACTTATGTTCATAGCCCCTATGAATATAAAAAAAATCAGTTTGATTGCTATAATAGATTCGTAGATATTCAGAGTCATCTATTTCGGATTGTCGCCATGTTGGATTGTTAAATGTACAGGCCATGGAGTCATGTACCATTAAAGGAAAATTATTGCGTAGGTCCATTATTCAAACTTTCACTTCGATCGCATGATTACGACACAAGAAATAAAAAACTTAATTTTAAAATTCGCACAGTCGCCATCTTGAGGTTATGTAAACAATTGAACTAAATTAGATACCAGTGCATTACAATGTGTATAAACATTTCCTGTACCAAGTTTCATTGCGTTTGGAACAATAAATCGCGAGAAAGGTCTATTTAAAATTTTGAATTTCGCTTGGCTGCCATGTTCGTTTTAAAGTTAACCGGTTTTTGAAAGTCTTATAGATGAACTTCCAGTAGTGCCCTTTATCTCCGTACAAAATTTCAGGGTGATACCGCAATTAGTTTCAGAGATATAGAATGCCGGTGAAATATTTCGCACAGCCGCCATCTTGTGGTTATGTAAACAATTGAACAAAGTCAGATGTCGGTGCATTACAATGTGTATAAACATATACTGTACCAATTTTTATTACGTTTAGTTGGTTAAATCGCGAGAAAGTCTATTTAAAAGTCGCAACTTCACTTGGCCGCCATGTTGGTTTTGTAGTTACCAGTTTTTCAAGAGTCACCTAGGTGAACTTCTAGTAGTTCCTTTTATCACCGTAAAAAATTCCAGGGTGATATCGGTAATAGTTTTGGAGATATTGAATGCAGGTGAAATATTTCGCACAGCCGCCATGTTGGATTGGTGAGATATAACAACATTTGAAGGGCACGGTCGGGGTCGTCCGGAATAGTGCTATGAACTTGCCGAGTTTCATTGAAATCGCTCCAGCCGTTTAGAAGTTATTATGGGAGACACACACACCATCACACACGCACACACACACACGGACTAAAGGTGATCTCACAAGCCTATTTTTTCAAAATTGAAAATTGGCTAAAAAAAAAGAAGGCGTGAATGGTGCTAGGTTAAAGAATTGATTTATTCGGTGAAAGTTAGGACTAGTGTGAAAAAATGATACTGAGGTGTTGTTAATTGTATGGGTCTTGGTA
The DNA here is from genome assembly GCA_946902985.2 of Meconema thalassinum. Classification (NCBI taxonomy): domain Eukaryota; kingdom Metazoa; phylum Arthropoda; class Insecta; order Orthoptera; family Tettigoniidae; genus Meconema; species Meconema thalassinum. The sequence goes on from OX336390.1 coordinate 351,322,201, forward strand.
GGAAAATCAAACGTGCTCAGCGAATATGTGAAAAAAAAAAAAAAAAAAAGCAAAACGCGCGCGAAAGTAGCAAACAACAACAACTACTTCCTCAGACTGATGCAGATGTGATGTCATGTGGTTCTTCAAATACAAACGGTTTCGAAGTTATATGCGTTGTTGGCGATGGTAATTGTTTATTCCGCGCAATTTAGTATTGCCTACATGGAACAGAAGACAGTCACTATGAAATTCGTTTGGCTACTGTTGATAATATTATCAAGAAGTGGCGTGCATATAAGAATTGTATTACTGGTGACGGATCTCTTCAACGAAATATTAATAACCCTACTAAGTATAAACGTTTAATGATTGCTGATGCACAGTTTGCTGACCAGGGGCGGCCCTATGGCGGTGCGAACGGTGCGACCGCACCAGGCGCTGTCATATGGGAGGCGCAGAAAATGCAACGGTAGTTTGACAGCGCAAAAAATAAAAAACAATCACCTTATCAGCCCACTACTTAAACCTACCCGTCAAAATTAATTCTATATAGGTATAGATGAGCTTGGCCTGTTTGCCATCTCTTGATGAATGCAGTACATTTGCATTTGTCTGTTGGCACAGGCTAGAGTAAAATGTGGCTTTTCACCGATGTCTCAGTCTCACTCATGGCTGTGATTATATGGAAGCTACTGAGGTATGGGTGGTGCTTAGTAATGACATTCAGGGCACAGTCCGTGCCTGTGGATGCTGTGAAAGGTTCTGCTCATAAGGTTAGTACTGCTGTTCTGACTCAGTGCGGAAAGGAATGGCAAACTACCTCACTCCTTATCTTGCCTAGTACGCCTCAATATAGCGCTGCCTTGGATTTTTGTGGGTAATTTAATAATATCGTATGGCCTCGGGTGCCTGGTGCAAGCTTTGTTAATTGACACCCAGAGGGTAGCTTGCATGTCGAATTTCGTCGTTCCTTTGAACGCTATGAAAGTCAAGGAGGTTAGATATCTAAACTCCTTGCTTGACACTACAGCGCTTTCAAGTAGAGAATGGAGGAACTTTGTGTTGGCAGAAAATCCCGAGATTAATTTTGCCATTGAACACGGCCTACTGAATTCAAATGGGTTCTTTAACATGCCAACAACGTATGACATGAGTGTCGTGATTTTTGTCGCCTTCAAAAATCACTTACCATGGCCAGGGGCGAACCTGCAATCTTGGGGTTGGTAGTCCGACACTATAACCACTCACCCACCGTGGCAACCTTTTTGTGGGTATCTACCCACATAACCTATCGGCGGTACTTTTTGAGGATCCAGCCAGCCTTCGGGCTGACTACCTAACATACATAGATGAGCTGGGGTACGTACATTTCAAAGGTATGGCCATACAGTATAACGAGAAATTCGCGCGTAACGTTGTATAAATATTAACGAGTTGAAACCCGTATCTATACATCTAGGATTCTGTCCGCCACCTGCTTTCTTGGCGTCCGATCGCGTGTGGGTGCATGTGGATTGTGATTTGTGTCTGTGTTGCAAGCTACGAGTGAATTTGAAACTTTACTTTAAAAAACTTTCTTCGGCTTTTCTCGATTAATTGGGGTCGATGGAGCCAACCAGGCTCATTTTGGTTTTGGCCGGAAGTTCTTCCTGACGCCACGTGATTGTTCAGGTGAAAATTCCACCCCGGCCGTCCGGGTGAAAGACGAGCAGCTAAGTCACTGCGCCATCACGCTCCCCTACAGTTAGAACGTTACTACTATAATAAGTAGAGCTCGGATTTTTAGGTGCTAAAAATCGGAAAAAGATTTATTTTTTATGTATTAAAAATACCTGAAATATGTGACAAAAATGTAAAAATATATAATTATAATTTAGTTTATTAATGTGAATATAAGCAATATGCAGTTCTCACGAATGCAATTTATGCTAAGTCTCAGTGACTGCTGAAGCATTACAATACACAACGAGATACATTTCAGGTTGTCCATCACAAATGACCGACGATTATCGCGAAACATTTCTTCTGAAAGCGCGAAACTGCGGCACTATGTTTCTTGCCCTTGAGGTGTTGTGTAACTTGAGATCGCTGTTCAGCCTGGACTGCATTCCCACATGGTTGGCAGAACAGAACGTCCCCATCGGAAGTAAAATTATCTTTATATTCTGCAACAGACGATAACTTGTAGTTATTTTTACTTTAGGCATCGTAGAAATGCCTTACAATTCACAGTGCCAGAAATGAACTGCATGTGAGTGACACTGGTTCCAGATAGCTGGGGTAGGGGAAGTCTAGCACGTGGTGCAATTTGGCTATGGGCAAGGAAATCCCCGGCTTCTACAGTGAGTGGCACGGGGCACAAGTTAAGAATAACACAGTTGCAAGCTGGCATAAGCACTGCATGAGGATTAGATAGTTCACAGGCTTTCCCTGTTGAAGTAACACAGAACAAGAATGCAATAAACTGAAAGATCTAGCACACTGATTTTAAAAAATGTAAATATTATGTCTTTTTATGTGCTAATAAGTGAAAAGCAGGAATTTATGTATTTGTAGAAAAAATGCTTAAAATATGTATTTACATAAAAAATATTTATTTACCTAAAAATCCGAGCCCTAATGATAAGTCTTGTTATGTAAGCGCGACTATAAGCGAACAATATTGTTTAATATTAAAATAATAGTTATGAATAATGTAAAAAACATGTTTGTTATATTTAGTCTCTACAGGGGGTGGGGGGGGGGCACAATGAGATCTCGCACTACCTGAAAATATTGCTAAGGCCGCCTCTGATGCTGACATGTTGAACTTCATAGTGAGTGATCTTTTTCCTGAGTGTCTGTTCAGAGCACACCGTGAAAATAGTGACACAATTACTGACTATACTATGGTTCTGGAGAGTCTATTCATGACTTACTATTTTCTGAAAACTTCGACAAAGGACATACAACTACAATAAAGAAGCCTAAGAGTGTTGAAGAGGTTCCTCTGGAAACTGAAATACAAAACGTACCGCCTAATGATAGTGAAAACTGTATCACTTTCCAAACAGACAACTCTCGCAAAGATATTCCTTCCTTTCTGGTAAAAGTTCTACAGTTGGTATTTCTAAAGTTAGTAGGCCCAAACGTAGGGCCACTTTGACAGGTCGTCGTGAAGTCAGTGACAAAGCCTCTACGAACAGTGTCCTAGAGCTGGGAACATCGAATCGGAAGGGATACAACTGGTGAGGTGGGATTGGCAAGGAAGAGGGAAGGAGGCGGCCGTGGCCTGGAAGAAGGTACCATCCCGGCATATGCCCGAAGACGAAGTGGGAAACCACGGAAAACCACTTCGAGGATGGCTGAGGGGGAATCGAACCCCCTCCACTCATTTGGGCTACCCGAGGCTGAGTAGACCCCGTTCCAGTCCTCGTACCACTTTTCAAATTTCATGGCAGAGCCGGGAATCGAACCCAGGACCTCCGGGGCGGCAGCTAATCATGCTGAACGCTACGCTACGGAGGCGACTGTAAATAAAATACAATACAAAAATGCATTGTGTTGTAAAAAACTATGTTGTATAAAAAAAATTATTTCATAGAAATGCTCTGCAAACGCCATTAACGGAAGCGTAAAATAACAAGTTCTGAAACAGAAATCGTTAAAACTTATTTTGAGACCTGTGTAAATATATTTTGAAAGAGCAAAATACTTTTCAATGCTTCATAAGAAGGCGGCAATCAGTGAAATCGAACTCGGCCCCGTCGCTAGCGCGCTGCGAGCAGCTTTCAAGCCGATTGCTGGTGGGTAGGCAACCCATTTTACATTTCCGTGTTGAATCGGAACAGGCTGTACATTCTATCCGGCCCCTTCATTGGGCAAATTCGTGTTGACCGACTGAAGAGTTACAACTGAGAGCTGACCTTACAAGGGGACCCTACGGCAATCGGAGTTTTGTAATTTTTCCCGATTCGGGTACGTAAAGTTCAGACCTCGAACAATAATTTCCCAAAGCCGTTCGATGCCATATTCCTACATTCTCGAGAAAATCGACTTCCAAATTTTCCGAGCGCTTCATATCCAGTAATGATGTTACCGAGATCGAGCAGGACGCGTGGCTCACCCGGTAACGTTCGGGCCCAGTAATCTCCGGGACGCTAGTTCGAGTCTCACTTCAGGTACTATATTTTTTCTTTTCTTCTTTCAATTCATATACTGCTAATGTGATTGTAATATAAAAATCATCAAGTCTGTAGTAATTCACAGATATGTAATTATAATTTCTAATGAAAAAGCGCACGTCTCATTTCTAATTATATCTTATTTGAAATTGCGAATGTATGTCTACCCTTATTATTCCCGTTTTCCAACGGGGTCGGGGATGAGATGCGATGGAAGTCTTTGTGGCGATGGTTTTTACGGCCGGATGACCTTCCTGACGCCAACCACAGGAGAGGAGTTAATGAGAGATGAAATGAATGATGGTGAATGAAACTGGGCAAGGATGTGGAAGGAAGCGACCGTGGCCTGTCAGAAGGGACCGTCCCAGCATTTGCCTGGTGTTGAAAATGGGGAAACCACGGAAAACCATTTCAAGGACGGCCGACGGTGGGGCTCGAACCCACGCGTCTACCGAGTCAGCAGAGAGCCCGGCCCCATGACCTAATGCTGCGCTTTAGCCAGCGTAGCCACTACTGTCGGTTTATTTGAAATTGCGAATAAGGGACAAAAATAATATCCAGCAATAATATTCACACCTTGTAGATTAATAAAAATATGAATAGAAGAATAAATGTAAACAATGGAATGAGTAAAATTGAATGTGATGGATATTTGAATATGGTGGTTTCTTCGAGATCTGTCATTATTCCGATCAACAGTTCTGCGTGTATCGTGTATATGAATTGAAAGAAAATAAAATATAGCACCCGAAGTGAGACTCGAAATAGCGTCCCGGCGATTACTGGGCCCGAACGTTACTGGGTGATCCACGCGTCCTGCTCGAACTCGGTAACATCTTGACTGGATATGATGCGCTCGGAAAACTTGGAAGTCGATTTTCTCGAGAATTTATGAATATGATATCGAACGGCTTGGGGAAATTATTGTTCGAGGCAGGGCCGGTCTTAGGGGTGTGCGACATGTGCGGTCGCACAGGGCGCCAACGGTTTGGGGGGCGCCGAAGGCGTCCCCCAAAGATAGGCAAATTTCGATTTATTTCCTATTGAACAAATGGCAAGTTAGGTAAATGCGAGTTCGTCAAACAAATAAGGGAATCAGCTTTAAAAAGAAGTTCAACCGGTGTTATCTCTCACGACTGAAATCTCTAAGCGCACTTAGACCGTGACGGACCGAAGTTAAACTCAGTGAAATAGTGATTAGCAAACACTATATCTTTCTCTCCCTTGCCTTGCTTGCCTTTTCACTATCGCGGAAACGCAACCTGGCTCGACTCCCGGGCCCGGGACCAACCAAATCGCCCTTCGGCAGCGCTTGGGCATTTCCGTGATATTTCGGTTCGGTTCGCTGTTGTAGCAGAGCTGTAGCAAGGCGAATGAGAGAGTAAGAAAGAAAGTGAGGAAGGCAGGGAGTGAGGTTGGAGAAGGGAGTGCGGGTGTCGCATGAGCTGAAGACAGAGGCAAAGAGAAAGAAATCATAACAAACGGCACGTGTGGCTGGGCGAATCGGCGTCGACCCGCTCGTAGATGACCGGACGTATTAGCACAATGCACGGGAGTGTTATGGCCCTTGATAATCGTCGTTCATTCGAGTGCGTGGTGCGGATGGTGTAAAGTCGGGACGGAGAACGAGAAACCCTACAACAATGGCCTCCTCAGGTAAAGCTAGTGGAGCTGCAAACAAAAAACGAAGGTTGCAGCATGCAGAAGAAGACAAGAAGGCAGCAGAAGCTTTTAAAAAATTCGTCCGTCCTTCAACGTCAATAGATGAGAGATCTTCTCAAACAAATCCTATTGACCAGTCCAATAATGTGCCGATCTGATCATTAATACATTGACAGAAATGGTGTTAAAGCTAGAAGACTTTAGAGGTCAAGGCTTTGACAACGGCGCGAATAGGAAAGGTAAACATAAAGGAGTTCAAGCTTGCATTGTAAAACAGTTCCCGCACGCAAAATATGTTCCATGTGGTAGCCATTCCTTTAACCTAGTTTTATCTGACTCAGCCGAATGCTGTCCTTACTGAGTTACTCTATTTGGCATTATTCAACGCATATATGTTTTATTTTCATCGTCTCCTGGCCGGTAGTCTATTTTGTCGGCTCACATTTGTAATTTGACTCTAAAATATTTGAGCGACACTCGCTGGGAGTGTCGCATAGATGCAGTGAGGCCTCTTAGATACACGATACGAATCGGGTAGTGGCAGCCTTAAAGGCCATTAATGAGAATCCTGCTTTTGATTCGGGTCTACGCCATGAAGCTGAATACTTGGCGAAAAAAACTGTGACATTCGAATTTGTCGTTGCTGTTGTAGTATGGCACGACATTTTGTTTCAAGTAAACAAAGTTAGCAAAGCCATGCAGGCAGAATCAATTGATATACAAAAGGCGTCTTCTTTCACGGAAGGTTGTATCGCGTACCTTGAAAAATATTCCCAAGAAGGCTATGAAAGCGCTATAACTTCGGGTAAAGAAATCATTGCGTCTGTGTCTCTTGAGGTCGAAGAAGGTAGACCGAAAAGGAAGTCTAGACCCCTAAACGGCTGATTGAGAAAGATGACTCGGACCGTGGCATCGAGTCAGGCACTGAGAGTGACAGTTCTGAGTCAGAGTCGGAGCCGGAGCTGACAGAGGCTGAAGCTCAGGCTAAGGTTAAGTGTAAACAAGGGGAGCTACAACGACTCTTCAAAAAAAGTTTCTTTGATAAACTCCTAACAGTAGCTTTAAAGTCTGTAAGGAAGAGATTTGTTTCTTTAAAGAGCATTCCGATACATGGGGATTTTTGTACGATCTAAAGGCACTGCCTGGGTCTATTAAAGATAGTAGTCAACTCTTGTATCGTTGCTTGAACTTGCAAAAGCAGCTTTCCAGTGGAAATAATGAGTCTGACATAAGTGGGCTGGATCTATGTTCTGAGCTGCAACATTTGAGCCCATGCCTACCACCAAACGCAAAAAACCCTCGCGCTGCGTTGCAGTTCATTTACAGCACGAATATGATTGACGTTCTTCCAAACGTCGATGTAGCTTTGCGAATTCTCTTAACCTTGCCGGTAACTGTCACTTTGGGTGAACGTAGCTTTTCAAAATTGAAGTTGATTAAAACTTACCTGCGTGCTAGAATGGGCCAAGAGAGACTGTCAAAACTTGCTTTAATTTCAATAGAGAACGATGTTGCGCGTTCACTCGATTTAGCCCAGTTAGTAAAACAGTTTGCTTCATTCAAAGCACGGAAAGCTCCCTACTCATAATTTTTGGGGTTTTAGTGTTTTTTTTCTTGTGTGTCGTAGTTGTTTGAACTAGTAAAGCATGATTCCTGTACAGTAAGTGTATTTTTCCAGTGATTTTGTTATGTTGATATTTTGCATCACAACTGAAAAAATCGTTATTGTAATATGTTACGCATCACCTATTAGGTAATAAAGTCCAGTATTTTTGCATCATGCGAGCGTACAGCCGATATTTTGTATGTTACCTTGACTATCCCCTTATTACAACGCAAGTAAAGCATGTTCAAGTAATATAGTAAATGGGTAAATGTACTTTAGGTTCATTTTATTTAATTTCATCCGATAACTCGGTGTCTTGCCTTTGCCTGCATTTTCTACTTCATATTTTCGTGATTCCTCTTTATGAATGCTCATCATTTTTATCAGAGTTAGGCAACCCGTCTCGCACAGAGGGGCGCAAAATCGAATTTCGCACAGGGCGCTGAAACCCCTAAGACCGGCCCTGGTTCGAGGTGTGAACTTTACGTACCCGAAGCGGATTGCCGATTGCCGTAGGGTCCCCTTGTTAGTCAAGGACAATGGAGAAGCGAAAGCGCACAAGTTGGCTTCAGTGGTGACAAGCGCAGCGGGACTGTGGCGGGCCACATCCGTGGATCTCGTGGTTATTTCTTGCTGATTGAATCTCCGATAAAAGAATGCTTCTCCTGTGGTTTCCACTTCTACTCCAGAAAGATGGTGGAGTGGTTCTAAATTTACAAACCACGACCGCTCCATCCCAATCTTAGCCTCAATTACAAATACACACATATTGTTCGTTTTTTTTAATGATAATTTCTTGTTTTTCCGCAATTTTTGTTTATTTTTATAATTTTTATTTTTATTTAATTTCTTTTGTTTGTGTTTTATTAATTTAGATCTTTTTAAACGTAGGCGAAGCGGCTTCGGTGGCGTAGTTGGTAGCATGCTGAGCTTCTATGCCCAAGATAGCGGGTTCAAACCCGGCCGAAGCCGTCGGATTTTTTAAGAGCGTTAAAAATCCCTCAGTATGCCTTCCTTCGGAGGGGAAGTAAAGCCGGCGGTCCCATGTCATAGATTTATGGCATGTTAAAGATCTTTCCACTAATTACACCTGTGTGAAACTAAATTGGATAGGTTAAGAATGTAAACAACGCTCTTAGGTTGCTACGTTCGTTGCCAAGAGCCGACTGCGGTGGCGTCTAGTAGCTAGTTCTGAACTAGGCCTAGTAGTCGTTGACGGTGGCGTTTGGCGGCAAAAGTAGGAACTATTTGAAAATTCAAAGTTGCAGTCTCTACTTGAATTAAAAAACAGATACACACACTAATACAGTCATCACAATTAACACCGGTTATCAGACAGATTCTACACACACCCAAAGTACACGGGGCTACATGACCGCGTTGTCGCAGCCCCTAAACTAAGGAACCAACCAACCAACCAAAACGTAGGTGTCCACCTCAAAATTTTAAATTCAATTCCAAATTTGTATTCTTTAATCTCTGTTAAGAGGGACAGATGACCTAGTGGTTCCGCCCCTTAAAACAACAATAACTAACTAAGTAACTAACTAACAAATACGCACATAACTACTGACACCATAATAACACAGATTATCAGACCAATACTACTATTTCATTCAAGAATACGGGTTGAATGTTCATGGTGTTTAAACCCTCAGGTGAAACTACAACTCCGTCACTAGATGGCTGACTGGAAGCGCTGTATGGACAATGGGCCATTCTTAGTGTGTGGGTGGAGAGTGTTAGTTAGTTAGTCATTGTTGTTTTAATGGGCGGAACTACGAGGTCATCTGCCCCTGGGTCGAGAGTGTAGTAGCCTGTTTTTTTTTTTTTTTTTTTTTTTTAGTCGTTTACCCTCCAGGTTGGTGGAACCCACGGACTCAGCGAGGGAACTCACCACTACCGCCTCTACGGGCAGTGTCCTAGAGCTGGGAACATCGAATCGGAAGGGATACAACTGGTGAGGTGGGATTGGCACCTCGCCCAGGCGGCCTCACCTGCAAAGCGAACAGGGGCCTCATGAGGGAAGGGAAGGGATGGTTAGGATGGATGGACAAGGAAGAGGGCCTTGAAGAAGGTACCATCCCGGCATTTGCCCGAAGACGAAGTGGGAAACCACGGAAAACCACTTCGAGGATGGCTGAGGGGGAATCGAACCCCATCTACTCATTTGGGCCACCCGAGGCTGAGTAGACCCCGTTCCAGTCCTCGTACCACTTTTCAAATTTCGTGGCAGAGCCGGGAATCGAACCCATGACCTCCGGGGCGGCAGCTAACCATGCTGACCGCTACGCTACGGAGGCGAGCCAGCCCGAATTTACTCAAGATTTTTGTTGTATTTTGTTCAAGAAATTAGAGTCTGTATCCTTGAGGTTCGCTTGTGTTTGAATATATGAATGTGACCAGGCATCATTTGTGACCCTGAGGTAATACGCTGTACACCCCTAATTTGCTACCCCGCAGTGTAGTGTTAAATCACGCACCAGAACCGCGACGTGGAGCTGCAGCAAGTCCGGAGATCGCAGATTCGAATCCCAGCTCTAACAGCGGTTATTCTGAGTGTAGTTTTCCCCTGTTTACTCCACACTCCCTCCTTGAAAATGCCGGGACAGAACCTTACTTTATGTCCCAGTGCACCTACCCCATCTCTGTCACTTCTGTAGTCAACACAGAAACACAGGTTATCAAACAAATTCAACACACACCTAAGTACAAGGAGCTGATAACCACGATGAATTATTAACAACAATTCATTTTAGTGGCTTAGGAAATCTTGGTCATCAGCCCCATGTAGTTGGGTGCGTGTTGATCTTGTCTGATAACTTGTATTTAAGTGATAACTGTAGTACTGTATGTAGTTGTATTAGGAAGAGGGATGGAGTAGGTGCCCCGAGACTTGAAATAAGGTAGTACCGCGACATTGCCTGGAGGAAGTGTGGGAAAAAACTGGGGAAGAACCACACTCAGGATAACCAGTGTCAGTGCCGGGATTTGAACCTGTGATCTCCGGACTTGCTGTAGCTGTCGTCACGCACGGCCGTGGTGCACGATTAAACAAACCTGGCCACGCCCCGGGACTAACAACAACCTAATGTGCCCTGGGCTGTGTTAAAGGAAGGACTATCGACATCTGAAGCAAAGGAAGTTCTAACACTCGAATTCTTAGAGAAGTGGACTTGCTAGATAAATGTTGGCACGGTATTGAACGGAGCGACACTGGCAAACAGTCTGCGTTGTCAAGCCAACATTGATTGAGTATCGATCAGCAACCTTTGAGGAAGAAAACATTCCCTTTACTTGTCAAGGACGAATAGCGATCAATTAGGAGCTAAACGCTCAGATGATTCGACACACCTAAAGCTTCCTTCATTTTCAGAGCAGGGGGCGCCGGCAGACATATGGAGCAGCGTGTTCGCCCCAAGGCACCAAGCACCAACTGTTATATTAATTCTTCATTCCTTTAATTCGGACCCACCTCTTCTCAGTTCTGCCTCACAAGGCTGAGAGTACCCGCTCCAACCCCTCACACCAGAATAAAATTTCTGGCAGAGCCGAACCTAGGACCTCCAGAGTCTCAATACGTACACCATGACCACAAAAGGTATCATCCACATAATATAATTGGGTGTAAATACCTGTTGACCTACTTAATGTTATGTTTGGCCAAGGTAAAACTCGTGCATAAATCAGTAATTTAAGATTATTGTGTTGGAAGTCAGTTTTCAGTGTTGCCTTAGTAATTAAAATCCACAGCCTGCTTTCAGTCGTCCGACCGGATCAGGGAATGGAAAGAATGAAGCCCCCATTTAGCGGCGGGGATATGTACTGTGCCGGCTGTCGAAGCCTGTCGCATTCCCCCGAGGCAATGCATAAATGCATGACAGATGAAATGAAATGATAGTGGAGAGTGTTGCTGGAATGAGATTGTGGCAGGGAAAACCGGAGTACCTGGAGAAAAACCTGTCTGCCTCCGCTTTGTCCAACACAAATCTCACATGGAGTGACCACGAACCCACCGGTGAGAGGCCGGTGTGCTGCTGCCGAAGCCGCAGAGGCTTCCTGCCTTAGTATCAGGATTAGAGAACCACCCATTACAATTGGGTACAGTCCTGTTGAGCGCCTGAAAATCATTAAATGGACAGTAATTTAAGAATACAATAAAAACTCGGCAATGTTTCTAGGTTTGCCGTGTCTTGTGTGGGGTTTCGCCTAGGAACACCAAGCTGGCTCATCAGAGGGCTCTTGGTGTCCACGCAAGGAAAACCTAGGAAAATTGCTGAGATTTAATTCGCATGCCGTGAAAACAAACATACCATTTTTTTTGGAAGCCTTTATAGGGAGGTGAAAGGCTGCTTGAGCTTTAAGCTCTCGCAGTTAAGAGGCGCAAGTGCGCTTTATAAAAAGGGAGATCGTGCACAGTTCGCTACTCCAGTGGGGGTCTGGGCGTGGACACCAAGAGCCCACTGATAAGCCAGCTTGGTGTTCCTAGCCGAATCCCCACACAAGACACGGCATAAAACTAGAAAGAAATTGCTGAGTTTTAATGCACAGGCCGTGAAAAACAATATACCAACAATTTACGAATAATTTTCTTCCTCGACTGGTGAATTACTTGTGTTTCTACAGGAGCAATCAGTGGCTGACAGAGCATTTAAAACAGTATTCGTAAACAAACACTACCCATATGTGTGTTTACTTGCGAGTTTGGGGGATTGTCGCTATGGTACATCACAGCAATAGTGGTACACACACGCAGTGGTTGATTTAAGATAGGTTATCTTATCCTAACATTTAACACGGTATTCGTAAACAAACACTACCCATCTGTGTGTTTACTTGCGAGTTTGGGGGATTGTCGCTAAGGTACATCACAGCAATAGTGGTACACACACTCAGTGGTTGATTTAAGATAGGTTATCTTATCCTAACATTTAACACGGTATTCGTAAACAAACACTACCCATCTGTGTGTTTACTTGCGAGTTTGGGGGATTGTCGCTATGGTACATCACAGCAATAGTAGTACACACACGCAGTGGTTGATTTAAGATAGGTTATCTTATCCTAACATTTAACACGGTATTCGTAAACAAACACTACCCATCTGTGTGTTTACTTGCGAGTTTGGGGGATTGTCGCTAAGGTACATCACAGCAATAGTGGTACACACACTCAGTGGTTGATTTAAGATAGGTTATCTTATCCTAACATTTAACACGGTATTCGTAAACAAACACTACCCATCTGTGTGTTTACTTGCGAAGTTTGGGGGATTGTCGCTAAGGTACATCACAGCAATAGTGGTACACACACTCAGTGGTTGATTTAAGATAGGTTATCTTATCCTAACATATAACACAGTATTCGTAAACAAACACTACCCATCTGTGTGTTTACATGCCTAGTTTGGGGGATTGTCGCTATGGTACATCACAGCAATAGTAGTACACACACGCAGTGGCTGAATTAAGATACGTTATCTTATCCTAACATTTAACACGGTATTCGTAAACAAACACTACCCATCTGTGTGTTTACTTGCCAAGTTTGGGGGATTGTCGCTAAGGTACATCACAGCAATAGTGGTACACGCACTCAGTGGTTGATTTAAGATAGGTTATCTTATCCTAACATATAACAGAGTATTCGTAAACAAACACTACCCATCTGTTTGTTTACTTGCCATGTTTGGGGGATTGTCGCTAAGGTACACGTCCGAAGGAGTTACCTATAAATTGCCGTGCAGGTGTCCCCTGGGTGGTGCTAAGCGAGCAACAACGACATACGGTGAAACTGAACAAATTACAATGTCTCAAACTCTTCGTTATAACGGTTCTTTTCAGAACCACCAAGCCATAGACATTGGACCTTCCGTCCGCATACTCCAACTAAATATTGAAGGCATAAGTTCTGCCAAGTGTGACTACCTCCACAAACAGCTTAATAGCCTCAACATTGATATAGTCAACATTCAGGAGACACACACAAAAGATGAACAGGACCTTGCTGGAAGAGGACAAATACCGGGCTATACATTAGTTGAAGCCATCCATCACCAACAGTATGGAATTGCCACTTACGCCAAATCTGGCCTGACTGGAGTACAAGTTGTTGAATCGAGTGACAAAGATCTTATCTTCTCTATAGTAGTAAAAATTAATTACCTAATCGTCGTTAATGTGTACAAGCCTCCTTGCATCAGATGGACTTCGAAAGTTTTGCCCACCTTCAACCATCCCTGCATATATACTGGGGATTTTAGTAGCCACCACACAAACTGGCGGTATGACACAGTAGATGATGATGGCGAGGTACTAACTCAATGGGCAGAAATATCCGATCTGCATCTAGTTTTTGACGCGAAAGACAAAGGCTCCTTCCATTCTGCTCGTTGGGGAAGAGACTACAATCCCGACCTAACATTTGTGTCCAAGGATTGTCTTGATCAGCCTCTTAACACTGCACGTGAAATACTGTCTAACTTCCCAAACAGCCAACACCGACCAGTTCTTCTGGAAACTGGCACGAAGATACCCCTGGTGAACTCAGTACCTCTACCCAGGTGGAATTTCAACCGTGCAAATTGGGACAAATTCTCTGAAGATCTTGATCGGAAGCTATTTGATTCAAAACTAGAGCCAATTGCCAATAACTATGATGACTTCGTTAACCTAGTAATTTCAGCTGCTAAATTAAACATCCCTAGAGGTTTCAGAAAAGACTATGTGCCAGGCTGGAACCCTGAAGAATATCTAACAACAGGCAATCATGAAGTTGGTTCGAAGATGCTACAATCACTAGAGAAGAATAGGAAACAAAAGTGGGAAGAAACAGTGAAAAACATGGACTTCGCGAAATCGAGCAGAAAGGCTTGGAGAGTCTTAAATCGTCTTACTGGAAAACATGTCTCCAAAAAGCAGTATACTAACTTGAGCCCAGATGCCATTGCAAATAGAATGGTGGACATTACACGATCCAAAAGAGATAAATGTCACACGAAAACAGTGAAACAAAAGCTCACCGAACTCAAACGTAGAACTCAGAAGAATGAGAAACTGTCTAGGCCATTTTCTGTTCAGGAAGTTGAAACCGCTATCAAGATGTTGAAAACTGGTAAAGCTGCTGGTCCAGATGGCATCTATAATGAATTCCTGCGAAACATGGGTCCACATAGCATCAGCTGGCTTACTTCACTTTTTACTTTCATCCTTCAGACTAACAACCTACCAAAGCAGTTTAAACGGTCAAAGGTGATCGCCCTTCTTAAACCTGGCAAGTCGGAGCAGAGACCTGAAAACTACCGTCCAATAGCACTTCTTAGCTGCATTTATAAACTTTTAGAACGAGTCCTTCTTGCCAGGATAGCACCACTCATTGAAGCTGTAACCCCACCAGAACAAGCTGGATTCAGGAAAAACCGAAGCTGTACTGATCAAGTCTTGGCCCTCACCACTCACATTGAAGCAGGGTTTCAAAAGAAGCTAAAATCAACAGCTGTCTTTATCGACCTGACTAGCGCATATGATACTGTCTGGCGACATGGACTGATCCTCAAAGTGCTGGAAGCTATCCCCTGTTTGGAAATTGCAAATCTTATCTCTAACATGCTTTGTGAAAGAGAGTTCGTAGTATTTCTAGATGATGCTAAAAGTCGCAAAAGGAAACTAAATAATGGTCTACCCCAAGGATCAGTTTTGGCCCCAGTTCTATTCAATCTGTACATTCATGACTTGCCACCAACAACAGCTACTAAGTTTATTTACGCAGATGACATTGCACTGGTAGCTCAAAGCAGAACTTTTGAAGATGCAGAAGGCACTCTTACAACCGATCTGGAGAAAATGTCAACGTTCTTCAAGTCCTGGCGACTGATCCCAAGTATGTCTAAGATAGAGGTTTCATGCTTCCATCTTGCCAACCGACTAGCAAACTACAAGCCAAATGTTGTATTTCGTGGTGAAAAACTGAAATACAACCCTTTTCCGAAATACCTAGGTGTCACGCTGGACCGAACTCTGAGCTACAAAGAACACCTCACCAAGCTCTCTCACAAAATTTCCACCAGAAATAACATCCTGCACAAGCTTTGCGGTAGTTCATGGGGAGCCACGGCGGACTGCTTAAGACTAACGGGTATCAGTCTAGTCTATTCTGCAGCGGAATACTGTGCTCCAGTATGGTTGGAAAGTGCACATGTGCATAAAGTGGATACCAAGCTGAATGACACTATGCGTTGCATAACCGGCACCATAAAATCAACCCCTCGCCACTGGCTACCAGTACTCAGCCACATTCCACCACCTCACCTGAGGAGGAAGGAAGCTCTGATCAGAGAAGCAAAGAAGATCTATGCTTCTCCCTCATTACCAATACACCAGGAATTCTGCCACCCACCACCGAAGCGACTTCATTCGAGGGGACCAACCAGTTTATTGGCTGACCAACTTCTGGCAAATCGATTCAACCTAAACCAATGCTGGCAGGACGAATGGTCAAACGCAACGTCTGGAACTAGTGCCCAGGAGATCAACCCAACGGTGAAAATACAAGGATTTGACCTTCCTAGAAAATCATGGTGTCGCCTCAATAGACTGAGAACCAGGCACGGCCGTTGCAATTACCTATGCCATAAGTGGGGTTGGATAGATTCCCCATTGTGTCAATGCAATGAGGAGGAACATACCATGGACCATATCATCCAGCGCTGCCCTCTACATGCATACTCCGGGAGCCCTAGTGATCTGTTTCATCTTCGAGAATGTACTGTGGAATGGCTCCAAAACTTGAACTTGGATATGTGATTTGTTTTTATGTAATTCACCATACGATTAAATAAATCACAGCAATAGTGGTACACACACTCAGTGGTTGATTTAAGATAAGTTATCTTACCCTAACATATAACACAGTATTCGTAAACAAACACTACCCATCTGTGTGTTTACTTGCCAAGTTTGGGGGATTGTCGCTAAGGTACATCACAGCAATAGTGGTACACACACTCAGTGGTTGATTTAAGATAGGTTATCTTATCCTAACATATAACATAGTATTCGTAAACAAACACTACCCATCTGTGTGTTTACTTGCGAAGTTTGGGGGATTGTCGCTAAGGTACATCACAGCAATAGTGGTACACACACTCAGTGGTTGATTTAAGATAAGTTATCTTATCCTAACATATAACACAGTATTCGTAAACAAACACTACCCATCTGTGTGTTTACTTGCGAAGTTTGGGGGATTGTCGCTATGGTACATCACAGCAATAGTGGTACACACACTCAGTGGTTGATTTAAGATAAGTTATCTTATCCTAACATATAACACAGTATTCGTAAACAAACACTACCCATCTGTGTGTTTACATGCCTAGTTTGGGGGATTGTCGCTATGGTACATCACAGCAATAGTAGTACACACACGCAGTGGCTGAATTAAGATACGTTATCTTATCCTAACATTTAACACGGTATTCGTAAACAAACACTACCCATCTGTGTGTTTACTTGCCAAGTTTGGGGGATTGTCGCTAAGGTACATCACAGCAATAGTGGTACACACACTCAGTGGTTGATTTAAGATAGGTTATCTTATCCTAAAATATAACAGAGTATTCGTAAACAAACACTACCCATTCGTGAGTTTACTTACCATGTTTGGGGGATTGTCGCTAAGGTACATCACAGCAATAGTGGTACACACACTCAGTGGTTGATTTAAGATAAGTTATCATATCCCAACATATAACACAGTATTCGTAAACAAACACTACCCATCTGTGTGTTTACTTGCCAAGTTTGGGGGATTGTCGCTAAGGTACATCACAGCAATAGTGGTACACACCCTCAGTGGTTGATTTAAGATAGGTTATCTTATCCTAACATATAACAGAGTATTCGTAAACAAACACTACCCATCTGTGTGTTTACTTGCGAAGTTTGGGGGATTGTCGCTAAGGTACATCACAGCAATAGTGGTACACACACTCAGTGGTTGATTTAAGATAAGTTATCTTATCCTAACATATAACACAGTATTCGTAAACAAACACTAGCCATCTGAGTGTTTACTTGCGAAGTTTGGGGGATTGTCGCTGTGGTATATCACAGCAATAGTGGTACACACACTCAGTGGTGGATTTAAGATAAGTTATCTTATCCTAACATATAACACGGTATTCGTAAACAAACACTACACATCTGTGTGTTTACATGCCTAGTTTGGGGGATTGTCGCTATGGAACATCACAGCAATAGTAGTACACACACGCAGTGGCTGAATTAAGATACGTTATCTTATCCTAACATTTAACATGGTATTCGTAAACAAACACTACCCATCTGTGTGTTTACTTGCCATGTTTGGGGGATTGTCGCTAAGGTACATCACAGCAATAGTGGTACACACACTCAGTGGTTTATTTAAGATAAGTTGTCTTATCCTAACATTTAACACGGTATTCGTAAACAAACACTACCCATCTGTGTGTTTACTTGCCAAGTTTGGGGGATTGTCGCTATGGTATATCACAGCAATAGTGGTACACACACTCAGTGGTTCATTTAAGATAAGTTATCTTATCCTAACATTTAGCACGGTATTAGTAAACAAACACTACCCATCTGTGTGTTTACTTGCCAAGTTTGGGGGATTGTCGCTATGGTATATCACAGCAATAGTGGTACACACACTCAGTGGTTGATTTAAGATAAGTTATCTTACCCTAACATTTAACACGGTATTCGTAAACAAACACTACCCATCTGTGTGTTTACATGCCTAGTTTGGGGGATTGTCGCTATGGTATATCACAGCAATAGTGGTACACACACTCAGTAGTTGATTTAAGATAAGTTATCTTATCCTAACATTTAACACGGTATTCGTAAACAAACACTACCCATATGTGTATTTACTTGCGAAGTTTGGGGGATTGTCGCTATGGTATATCACAGCAATAGTGGTACACACACTCAGTGGTCGATTTAAGATAAGTTATCTTATCCTAACATTTAACACGGTATTCGTAAACGAACACTACCCATATGTGTATTTACTTGCCAAGTTTGGGGGATTGTCGCTAAGGTACATCACAGCAATACTAGTACACACACTCAGTGGTTGATTTAAGATAAGTTATCTTATCCTAACATATAACAGAGTATTCGTAAACAAACACTACCCATCTGTGTGTTTACATGCCAAGTTTGGGGGATTGTCGCTAAGGTATATCACAGCAATAGTGGTACACACACTCAGTGGTTGATTTAAGATAAGTTATCTTATCCTAACATATAACACACTATTCGTAAACAAACGCTACCCATCTGTGTGTTTACTTGCCAAGTTTGGGGGATTGTCGCTATGGTATATCACAGCAATAGTGGTACACACACTCAGTGGTTTATTTAAGATAAGTTATCTTATCCTAACATATAACACAGTATTCGTAAACAAACGCTACCCATCTGTGTGTTTACTAGCCAAGTTTGGGGGATTGTCACTATGGTATATCACAGCAATAGTGGTACACACACTCAGTGGTTTATTTAAGATAAGTTATCTTATCCTAACATTTAACACAGTATTCGTAAACAAACACTACCCATCTGTGTGTTTACATGCCAAGTTTTGGGGATTGTCGCTATGGTATATCACAGCAATAGTGGTACACACACTCAGTGGTTGATTTAAGATAAGTTATCTTATCCTAACATATAACATAGTATTCGTAAACAAACACTACCCATCTGTGTGTTTACTTGCCAAGTTTGGGGGATTGTCGCTATGGTACATCACAGCAATAGTGGTACACACACTCAGTGGTTGATTTAAGATATGTTATCTTATCCTAACATATAACACAGTATTCGTAAACAAACACTACCCATCTGTGTGTTTACTTGCCAAGTTTGGTGGATTGTCGCTAAGGTACATCACAGCAATAGTGGTACACACACTCAGTGGTTGATTTAAGATAGGTTATCTTATCCTAACATATAACAGAGTATTCGTAAACAAACACTACCCATCTGTGTGTTTACTTGCGAAGTTTGGGGGATTGTCGCTAAGGTACATCACAGCGATAGTGGTACACACACTCAGTGGTTGATTTAAGATAAGTTATCTTATCCTAACATATAACACAGTATTCGTAAACAAACACTACCCATCTGAGTGTTTACTTGCGAAGTTTGGGGGATTGTCGCTATGGTATATCACAGCAATAGTGGTACACACACTCAGTGGTTGATTTAAGATAAGTTATCTTATCCTAACATATAACATAGTATTCGTAAACAAACACTACCCATCTGTGTGTTTACTTGCCATGTTTAGGGGATTGTCGCTAAGGTACATCACAGCAATAGTGGTACACACACTCAGTGGTTTATTTAAGATAAGTTGTCTTATCCTAACATTTAACACGGTATTCGTAAACAAACACTACCCATCTGTGTGTTTACTTGCCAAGTTTGGGGGATTGTCGCTATGGTATATCACAGCAATAGTGGTACACACACTCAGTGGTTTATTTAAGATAAGTTATCTTATCCCAACATTTAACACGGTATTCGTAAACAAACACTACCCATCTGTGTGTTTACTTGCCAAGTTTGGGGGATTGTCGCTATGTATATCACAGCAATAGTGGTACACACACTCAGTGGTTGATTTAAGATAAGTTATCTCACCCTAACATTTAACACGGTATTCGTAAACAAACACTACCCATCTGTGTATTTACTTGCGAAGTTTGGGGGATTGTCGCTATGGTATATCACAGCAATAGTGGTACACAGACTCAGTGGTTGATTTAAGATAAGTTATCTTATCCTAACATATAACACAGTATTCGTAAACAAACACTACCCATCTGTGTGTTTACTTGCCAAGTTTGGGGGATTGTCGCTATGGTATATCACAGCAATAGTGGTACACACACTCAGTGGTTGATTTAAGATAAGTTATCTTATCCTAACATTTAACACGGTATTCGTAAACAAACACTACCCATATGTGTATTTACTTGCCAAGTTTGGGGGATTGTCGCTAAGGTACATCACAGCAATACTAGTACACACACTCAGTGGTTGATTTAAGATAAGTTATCTTATCCTAACATATAACAGAGTATTCGTAAACAAACACTACCCATCTGTGTGTTTACATGCCAAGTTTGGGGGATTGTCGCTAAGGTACATCACAGCAATAGTGGTACACACACTCAGTGGTTGATTTAAGATAAGTTATCTTATCCTAACATATAACATAGTATTCGTAAACAAACACTACCCATCTGTGTGTTTACTTGCGAGTTTGGGGGATTGTCGCTAAGGTACATCACAGCAATAGTGGTACACACACTCAGTGGTTGATTTAAGATAAGTTATCTTATCCTAACATATAACATAGTATTCGTAAACAAACACTACCCATCTGTGTGTTTACTTGCGAGTTTGGGGGATTGTCGCTAAGGTACATCACAGCAATAGTGGTACACACACTCAGTGGTTGATTTAAGATAAGTTATCTTATCCTAACATATAACATAGTATTCGTAAACAAACACTACCCATCTGTGTGTTTACTTGCCAAGTTTGGGGGATTGTCGCTAAGGTACATCACAGCAATAGTGGTACACACACTCAGTGGTTGATTTAAGATAAGTTATCTTATCCTAACATATAACATAGTATTCGTAAACAAACACTACCCATCTGTGTGTTTACTTGCGAAGTTTGGGGGATTGTCGCTAAGGTACATCACAGCAATAGTGGTACACACACTCAGTGGTTGATTTAAGATAAGTTATCTTATCCTAACATATAACATAGTATTCGTAAACCAACACTACCCATCTGTGTGTTTACTTGCCAAGTTTGGGGGATTGTCGCTAAGGTACATCACAGCAATAGTGGTACACACACTCAGTGGTTGATTTAAGATAAGTTATCTTATCCTAACATATAACATAGTATTCGTAAACAAACACTACCCATCTGTGTGTTTACTTGCGAAGTTTGGGGGATTGTCGCTAAGGTACATCACAGCAATAGTGGTACACACACTCAGTGGTTGATTTAAGATAAGTTATCTTATCCTAACATTTAACACAGTATTCGTAAACAAACACTACCCATCTGTGTATTTACTTGCCAAGTTTGGGGGATTGTCGCTATGGTACATCACAGCAATAGTGGTACACACACTCAGTGGTTGATTTAAGATAAGTTATCTTATCCTAACATATAACATAGTATTCGTAAACAAACACTACCCATCTGTGTGTTTACTTGCGGAGTTTGGGGGATTGTCGCTAAGGTACATCACAGCAATAGTGGTACACACACTCAGTGGTTGATTTAAGATAAGTTATCTTATCCTAACATATAACAGAGTATTCGTAAACAAACACTACCCATCTGTGTGTTTACTTGCGAGTTTGGGGGATTGTCGCTAAGGTACATCACAGCAATAGTGGTACACACACTCAGTGGTTGATTTAAGATAAGTTATCTTATCCTAACATATAACACAGTATTCGTAAACAAACACTACCCATCTGTGTGTTTACTAGCCAAGTTTGGGGGATTGTCGCTAAGGTACATCACAGCAATAGTGGTACACACACTCAGTGGTTGATTTAAGATAAGTTATCTTATCCTAACATATAACATAGTATTCGTAAACAAACACTACCCATCTGTGTGTTTACTTGCGAGTTTGGGGGATTGTCGCTAAGGTACATCACAGCAATAGTGGTACACACACTCAGTGGTTGATTTAAGATAAGTTATCTTATCCTAACATATAACATAGTATTCGTAAACAAACAGTACCCATCTGTGTGTTTACTTGCGAGTTTGGGGGATTGTCGCTAAGGTACATCACAGCAATAGTGGTACACACACTCAGTGGTTGATTTAAGATAAGTTATCTTATCCCAACATTTAACACGGTATTCTTAATCAAACACTACTCACCGCCTAGCTGCTTGCCACGGTGGGTGTGTGGTTATAGTGTCGGACAACCAACCCCAAGCTTGCAGGTTCGCTCCTGACCATGGTAAGTGATTTTTGAAAGGCGAGAAAAATCACGATACTCATGTCATACGTTGTTGGCATGTTAAGGAACCCATTTGAATTCAGTATGCCGTGTTCATAATGGCAAATTTAATCTCGAGATTTTTCGCCAACACAAAGTTCCTAATTTCTCTGCTAGAAAGCGGTAAAGCGTCAAGGAGCTTAGATATCTAGTCTCCTTGACATTCATTGCGCTCCAAGGAGCAATAAATTCGACACGCAAGGTGCCCTCTGGGTGTCAATTAACAAAGCTTGCACCCAGCACCTGGGGCCATACGATATTAAATTATCCGCCTAGTTTGGGGGATTATCGTTATGTTACATCGCAGCAATATTAGTTGCACCTTCGTGGATACTTGGTGGAGGGAGATTATTTGTGGTTGGCAATGTGATTTTTCGATCTTGTACTCTTCTTCTTCTTTTCTTAGTCGCTTACCCTCCAGGTTGCTGGAACCCACGGACTCAGCGAGGGAACTCACCACTACCGCCTCTACGGGCAGTGTCCTAGAGCTGGGAACATCTAATCGGATTGGATACAACTGGTGAGGTGTGATTGGCACCTCGCCCAGGCGGCCTCACTTGCAAAGCGAACAGGGTCCTCATGAGGGAAGGTAAAGGATGGTCTGGATGGATTGGCAAGGAAGAGGGAAGGAGGCGGCCGTGGCCTTGAAGAAGGTACCATCCCGGCATTTGCCCGAAGACGAAGTGGGAAACCACGGAAAACCACTTCGAGGATGGCCGAGGTAGGATTCGAACCCCCTCTACTCATTTGGAACACCCGAGGCTGAGTAGACCCCGTTCCAGTCCTCATACCACTTTTCAAATTTCGTGGCAGAGCCGGGAATCGAACCCAGGACCTCCGGGGCGGCAGCTGACCGTGCTGACCGCTACGCTACGGAGGCGACTTCGATCTTGTAACCTGTATATAATAAACAAATGGTCTTTTCGGGGGAAATAAGCACGTATTTCACAACAGTTCCATAGTTGATGCACTTAATTAAGAGTTTGTTGCACCTTAGCGGGTAAGAGTTGTAGGTTCAAGACCGTTTGTGATTAGCATTATGAGTTTTATTGGTGTTTCGTAGAATAGTTTTGTATGGTATGTTTGTACTCTACGGTTTGAATGTTTAAGAACTGATGATGCTGGTTCGATTACGAAACATGTCATCCTTCTTAATCCACCCTCCCCCCACCTTGCAGTCTGTGCAAATAATATATAATCATATGTATAACACTTTTTAAGGTGGAATGTTATATTTATTTGCGCATGAACATTATTTGTATCGACTGAATGAAAGTATTCACTTGATTGTAAATTTAAATGACACTGAAAATGGCTTCAAAGCTCTCCATACGTACTTAAGAGTTTTTGTTGTTAGGTCATATTGGGGATTTGTGACATAACTGTCATCAGCTCCATATAATTGGGTGTGTATTGAATTTGTACGGTAACCTGTGTTTCTATGGTGACTGTAATAGTGTGTTAATTGCATATCTTTGGGTTTGGAATTCGGGTAACTTCCCTGAGATTTCGTGTTGGACTCGGGCATCGTGGTCATTCAGCCCTGTGTGTGTGTGTGTGTGTGTGTGTGTGTGTGTGTGTAAATATGTCTGATAACCTGTGTTATTGCGATGGCCGTATTAGGGTGTGCATTTTTTATTCAGGTGAGGTTTGGGAAAGAGGCAGCCGTGGTTTTATGTTTGTAACAATTCCGGCATTTTCCAGGAGTAGAAGTGGTAAACCACGCAAAAATCACTTCTGAATTGACAATCAAACCCACCTATTCTCAGTTTTGCCTCACGAGGCCGAGTGTACCACTTTCCAAGTCTCAGACTAGAATTAAATATCTCAGCAGAGCCGGCAATCAATCCTGGGCTTTCGGAGCGACAGCCACGAAGGCTAGCCGCTACTCCACAAGGTGTCTTGAGGCTGCGATCGATAACGATTACATAAGAACAGTATTTTTAATCCAGTTTTTTTAATCAAAATCCGACGCTGTGAATAATTTTCCGATGTTTTCCAAGTATTCGTCGACTTCGGGAAGAAGGCTACAAGATGTCTTTGAGACATTGGTTGGTTCCTCAGTTTAGGAACAGCGACAACGCGGTCATGTAGCCCCGTGTACTTTAGGTGTGTGTAGAATCTGTCTGATAACCGGTGTTAGCTTTGATGGCTGTATTAGTGTGCGTTATCTGTGATTCAGGTAGAAGGACTGCAGACAATCAATTTTTAAGTAGTTCCTACTTTTGCTACCAAATTTTACCGTCCATGACACCTAGCTGCGAACTTGACTGCTAGATGCCATCGCAACCAGCACCTTGCGGCGAACCGAACTAATAGAGCGTTATTAAATCTAACGTACAAATTTATATTCACACAATTGTAGTTAGTGGAAGGTTCTTTTACATGCCATAAATCTATGACATGGGCCCGCCGGCTTTACTCCCCCTTCGAAGGAAGGCATTCTGATGGATTTTTAACGCTTTAAAAAAATCCGATGACTTCGTCCAGGTTTGACCCCGCGATCTTGGACATAGAAGCTCAGCATGCTACCAACTACGCCACCGATGCCGCTTTGGAGATATTGGAGGCGAATGAGAATAACTGATGGAAAGGGATTTTCATGTTTGAATCAATGTAGTTAATCACACGTTAGTTAATCACAGGTTGATTTTAAATAGACGAGGAAGCGGCGAAGCAAATGTTTAATGCAATTCCGAGAGAGGCGCGGCATGGCGCTTTGTTGTGCTTTATCTCGACAACGCTGTACAGCTTTACTCGTATCGGCTAGCGACTGATCCATGTCATTCGCATACAAATACAAACTAATTTTTAAAACCATTCAATGTTTTACTTATTACACAGCCATACAGCATAACCACTAGATATACTGTAATAAGATTGCAACGCGACCGCAACATAAACTAAGGTCAGGGCTCCTCTTGCCTAAATAAGTTAGTCCTACTAGCCCCTATTACAAATGCATATACACCACTACAACCACCATAATGACACAGGTTATCATACAGATTACACACACCCTAGTAGCCTACACGGGGCTGATGACCAAGATATCGGTAAGCTCCTAAATGAATCAACAATAACAGTAATAATGGCATAGCTGTTCTTACGGCATGGGTCGATACCGATGACAGTTGTCAGGAAGGACAACCGGCCTTAAAACCCCCGAACACAATAAAAATAAGCCACATTGGCTCATTAATTAATTGATATCAGCTGTTGAAAGTTTTAGTGCAGTCCTCAATTCTCAGTTGTACTGCAAATATTAACTGATTCATTGGTATTCATTGTATTGAAATTAATGAGTAGATCAGTAGAAACGTTAAAAGTTAGTAGGGTTGCCAACACTGACTGTGAGTGAGCCAAACAACTGCCCGGGGTACACGCACCATCGCACCATAGATCGATTAACATTGCACTAGAGTTATCCCAGAGGCATACGCAGGATTCTTTCTAGGGATGGGGGGGTGGGGGGTGGGGGGGGGACACATTCATACAGTTG
This sequence comes from Meconema thalassinum, assembly GCA_946902985.2. Lineage (NCBI taxonomy): Eukaryota > Metazoa > Arthropoda > Insecta > Orthoptera > Tettigoniidae > Meconema > Meconema thalassinum. Next base: position 351,348,227 of record OX336390.1, read on the forward strand.
TGTACATTATTAAAATTATATTTCGATTATTATTCATAAAAATCAATAATTAAATAAACATTCTCTTTGCTTAAAAACGATTTTAATTTTATTTTCCAGCACAATAAAAAAAGAAAAATATAATTATTAAATATGGAAGACAGTAACTAAATATTAAAACTGAAATGATGCAGTGGTCCATACGTGACTGCTTATAATATTGATATTATGTGAAAGAAAAATATTTTGCTCTCCATCTTACTGCCATTAGGCTACTGTTGACTCTCAAAATCTGCTATCATGATGGCTTTAACTGCATCAATGATAGCAATAAATTGCAGAAACTCCTCATGTACCGAATTATCTTTAACGAAACGGACACACAGTGACGCAAATATGCACATTTAAAGCAGCCCGAAATGACGTGAAAATGTTACCGATCGCACTGTCTAACAGCAAAACTGATTAATAGCTCCAACGCTAATGGAGGAGTCTTGCTGCGAGTATAGTGTAGGTCATTTCCCAAGGCTTAACGTGATCACATTTAAAATATATACAGGAGTAAAAAAAAAGCCTCACTAGCGCCAAGGGGTGATAGATGCGACAATATAAGGATTCAAGTAAACCAATGTCCCTAAGGGGGGGGGGGGGGTAAACCCTGGCCCAACAAAACAGAGTGTATTAGTGTAATTGCTCGTCATGCTCACACGTCTCCAGTAGCAGCTACCAACCCAGCATCTCCGTGAGATGATGCTTGGACAAGAGTGAAGAAACTGTGCTGGAACGATCACGTGTGCAATGTCGTGCTATCGGTCAACAGGGAAAACATACTGAACACTAACGATCATTGCGACATTAATCTTCTGATTACAATCGCTACTGATAAACCTGCCTTCTTTCAGGGGTTTGGACATCGTCATTTAGCTCCTTGTACTTGAGTGTGTGTATAAATAACTAATTAAATAAATATTAAAAATATGCTCGATAACCTGTGTTATTGTAGTATCCATAGTAGTAGAATGGAGTGTACCCCTCAGGTAAGGATTGGGAAAGAGGCGGCCGTGGCTTTTAAGTTAGGTGCCATTCCGGCATTTGCCTGGAGTAGAAGTGGGGAAACCACTTTTGTTTCACATTCGTTCCAGGAAAATGCTAGGATATTATCTTATAATAAACGTATTGGTGTGACGTCCCTTACAACTACTGCGGCTTTTAGAGGCGCCAGGGTGCCTATTTTGTCCTGAAGGGGATCTTTAACGTCCCAATAAATCTACTGGCACGGCTCCCCTCGTATTTGCGCATCCTCAAATGCAAGCTGACCGCACCGATCCGACAACTTTGGACACAGCATGTTAGAACGGTACCGCTGCGCCACGCACCAGACAGGATTATCATTTATAGCTTTTTACATTACTTTCTTATTTTCTATTATTTTGTTGTTTTTAGTTCCAATTTTTATGAAGAAGTCACAAACACCAAGTCCCTGGGCCTGGGCAATTAAACATAACAAATTAAAATCCCCACGGCCAGGCCGTGAATCAAACGTGGGACCTTTCGGACGAAAGCCTACCGTGCTAACCAATTATCCACTGGGCTGGACAAAGTCAATGTCACACATTATTAACCACTAAAAAGCAACTTAAGCTATTTATACTTTGGAGAAAGTAAGTCGGCGAGATCCGGGAAGCTTGTAGTTTAACGTGACCTTTAACCTCGTGATCTTGCGCCACGGGACACAGCAGTTCACTTCGAAAATCTCACATGCACTGACCAGGAATCGAACTCGGTCTGGCTTGGTGATTGGCAAACAGCTTGACCGCTGCGCCAAATTCCATCCAATGATTTGTCCATGATAATGTCCGGAGATGGTGAATGAATACAGTAACTGAGAAACAGACAATTATTGCTAATGAATTAAATAGGAAGGAGGAAGGAAGGTCGTAGTTTTACGTGACCGTTAATCTCGCGATCATGAGCCACGGGACCTCAATTTTACGTGGAATCCGAACCACAGGACGTGATATTTCACTTCGAAATTCTCACATGCACTGACCGGGAATCGAACCCGCTCCACCTTGGTGAGAGGCAAACAGCTTGACCACAGCACCATCACGCCCCTTGAATTAAATACATGGTATGGTAATGTGTTTAATAAATGTAATTGCAAATACAGCTTTGAAGCCAGTTCTCTGTAAAAATGTAGACTTTCACGACCGGCGTTGAAATAGGAATCTCCGTTTCGCGGGCTTATAGGTCGTGTTCCAAGGACATTTTGTCGTCCTGACGTTTCGCTGAATACTGCGTTCAGCATGTTCACAGGTTACATAAAGCGAGGTAAAACAAGTAAACAGAAGATATATAAATAGTCAACAACCCACACATAGAGGCTACCATAGCAACGGCGTACCACATGAAAGTAATGCATCAAGGATAGGGCTGCTCGTCTGTTGAATCTTCTCGTCTACGACGGTCAATAAGGGCAGGCTTGAGGGGATTAAGGACTGGAAGTTCTGTCCACCACGATGTCTTATCATGCCAGGCTACAAAGGGAGGCCATTGAAATCCTGAAGCATACTAACAGCTTCAATCTTAAGGAGGAAGCAGAACGTGTGAACAGAGCTTGGCTTCCAGTCCTTAATCCCCTCAAGCCTGCCCTTATTGACCGTCGTAGACGAGAAGATGCAACAGACGAGCAGCCCTGTCCTTGATGCATTACTTTTATGTGGTACGCCGTTGCTATGGTAGCCTCTATGTGTGGGTTGTTGACTATTTATATATCTTCTGTTTACTTGTTTTACCTCGCTTTATGTAACCTGTGAACATGCTGAACGCAGTATTCAGCGAAACGTCAGGACGACAAAATGTCCTTGGAACACGACCTATAAGCCCGCGAAACGGAGATTCCTATTCCAGTTCTCTGTGTTTCCTTATTAACAATTATTGATATCGTAACTTGCAGTCGGTCAACACGAAATAATTCCAATTACTGGAATATGCTAAAAATAACCTGAAATAAATTACATATGATTAAGATAAATACATATTGTTCTGGACTATTGAAACAGGAGAAAACTAAGGGATGACATGTTTCGCTCATCAAGCGAGCATCAGGCGCGGATTCAATTTTTTTTGAAAACTCAGAAAACTAAACCACAATAACCAGACAAATAAAACTTAACGAATTTTAACTAAAAAACAGTGTTTTTCATTTTATTCAATACTGAAAATATCTTTATTGCAATTATTATGTTCTGTTACAACTGTACATATTTACAACTTCATACCTGTTATATAACAACGATTATTTATATAACAAAATCAACTCGTCTACTTTGTTTAGCAAACCTTGTGATTACCGAATCGATGTTTATAGAGATGTCACAATGAATGTGCAGCAACGCACGAATACGAATTTGGGGCTTTTTTCGCACCAAAAATTTTTACCGACGTCCAAACTGCAAGCTTGGTTGGCAATTTAAGCTGTGGTCTTCTCCCTTTGTCGGTACCAACTCGACTTGCCGAAACTGTAACGTACCTTGATACTTTTCTCGAAGCTCGATGTAAAAGTCGCAAAACACGCCGTTGCAATTTGTACGAATATTTTTGGTGCGCTAAACGCATCAAATTTCTATCCATGTAGCTTGCAAAAAAATTGGTCTGGTTTTGTACGTTTGTCTATTTTGTGATTGCGTTTTTAGTGATACCATTTTTCTTAACAATTTCGATTCTCTAACCCCCACTCCCCAAAGCCAAACTCTAGATCCGCGCCTGGCGAGCATCACCAGACCCAAATATTTAAGACAAATGGCTCTACAACACACTACCAAACCTACAATGGCACCCACAGATAAGCTAGTTTCTATCCTCCAAAGAAGCATAACTTCTTGCCGTTATGTTTCTAATAAGAAGAACAAAGGTGATCCTTCCGAGTACATGTGGTCATTTAAATGTGACGGGCTATTATTCTACGCAAATGTATTATGATCGATTCCTTGCTGTCTAAAACCCTGCAATTTAACTGGTGTAAAAATCCAATATCTTTCCTAAGTTGGAGAATTTATTAGTTTTCTTAACTGAGTTTGCCAACCACGTATTTATTTATTTATTTATTTGACTGGCTGAATGACTTAGCGGTAACGTTCTCGCCTACTGTGCCCAAGTTTGCAAGATCGAATCCTGGCGCAGTCAGCTGGCATTTGAGGGTGCGCAAGAGCCTTGTCAGTAGATTTACTGTCACGTTAAAGATTCCCTTCCGGGCAATTTTCTGGCACCCCGGCGTCTCTAAAAGCTGCAGTAATTAAAAGGGACGTAAAACCAATAAAATTATTTATTTATTTATTTAATTATTTACCCCTTATTTTTCCTGCTTTTACCGGATCGGGGATGAGGCGAGATGAGTATCTATTTATGGATGGTTTTTACTGCCATATGTCCTTCATGACGCCAACCTCATGCCAGGAGTTAATAAGAAATGAAGATGAATGTAGCTGGACATGGTATCGGAAGAAAGCAGCCGTGGCCTATTACAAAGTACAATCCCGGCATTTGCCCGAGGTGAAAGTGGACAGCCACGGGACACCTTTTCAAGGACGATCGACAGTGGAGTTCGAACGCGCTTGTCTTCCAAGTTCGGAGATAGCCTTAGCAACCGTGCCTATCCCGGTCGGTGAATATAGTTTAGCAATGAAGTTGTCAGGCACATTGTTTACCACATAGAGCATCATCTGAGTACATCCACATTGTGACAGTTCACATTCGTGGCTGTACAGTTTGCGAGTCACGCAAGCCCCGTGAATGATTGACGGAACAGTTAGTATAATTGACCAGAGAGGCCGCAGTCCCGAGAACTCAGTGGTGGAAAGGCACAACCAAATGCACGGGTAGATAATTACAGTATCATGAAATGTGTGGCACTTTAAATTTTATTCCAAAATATAAACATTTAAAAGAATATATCCCTCGTATCCTACTGAACAACTAAACGGTGGACGCTAACACTGAACTCTGTACTGCTAGCGTATTCACATAATTATGCTATACCAGCACAACACGCTGCCTAACGGAAGCATTTCATTGGTTGGATTACGTTTGACGTTTACCTGAGAGGTGGGATTTTTCACGAGTGGCGCCGAGCAAGGAATATACAGAGAGATTAACCAGACCCTTAATTTTTTTTGGAGTAAGGCAACCCAATTAACGCGTATACCATGGTCATCCTAAAAAACATTAGTACCTGCTCTTTACGACCTTAGTACAATTTTATCGTTGAGTTCATGCTCGCAAATATAGTAGAAATAAGTTATGCCAGTGTTATTTCAATGCCCTCAAATATAATGCATGATTAAAACGATCACAGCGGGGCAGATGACCTCGTAGTTCCGCCCTTTAAAACCTCAATAACTAACTAACTAATGATCACAGCTCCGAATTACGTATGGACGGGAAGTGTTTACGAATAGATTCAATACGTGCCAGCAATACACCATAGTTCTCAGTAGCTAAGATGGATAAATCAAGCATTGCTGAAGAAGCCTCAGCCAAGCTGTTTTGTAGTAAGTTCGAACCCCGAGTTAGTACATATTTTTTTGCTTAATGTCGTTTATAGTGGATGCATTAAAGACGCATATCTACCTGTTCCAACGAGTGATTATTTTATTTGGTCCTGAAAAGGACCGTTTTTATCTGATGGTACGTAGCCAGGTCGGACGACGTCATAATGATATTCAGGGTAGCAAGTGTTCGAAATGTTGACCACCTTATGAAAACTCAACCTCACCCGTGTCAAGCCAAATACCTCTGTAACATCGGGTTGTAAACCATTCTTTATTCTTACGTTTGACAAATATAAAAAAGTATTAATTAATCCAGTCGCCTCCCTGGTGTAGCGGTCAGCATGGATAGCTGCCGCCCCAGAAGTCCTGGGTTTGATTCCCGGCTCTGCCACGAAATTTGGAAAGTGGTATGAGGACTGGAACGGGGTCTACTTAGCCTCGGGTGGTCCAAATGAGTCGAGGGGTTTCGATTCCCACCTCCGCCATCCTCGAAGTGGTTTTCCGTGGTTTCCCACTTCGTCTCCGGGAAAATGCCGGGATGGTATTGAGCCAGATTTTCCCTGATGAAATTATAGCGATTTGGTTTGGTTATATTCACGCAGAGTTGCGATGTTTAATTCACGCGAGAATTGTTACGTAAATCTCATTCCAGCTGGTTTAGGGGAGCTGAGGCTAACCCGCAAGTCACCATACGTTCGAGCCAAGACAACAAACACGTCACGCGCATGCCAAGTCAGGCGCGGTCATCGTGATGAGGAGAGCAATAAACGAGTTTTATCGAGCTATTCATTCACAAGGCGATCTTATATAAATTACGGAGTATACAGAGGGGAGAAACTACATTGAATTGTACTAAAAATTAACACGCTTTCATGTGTAGCTATTTCTATTGAATTTTTACTCCATAGAAGGCTGTGAGTTGCCTGGAATGCAGTTATATGTTCGACGCGATTTGCATCGAATATCACCGGAAGATTGGGAGTAATCTGAGACAGTTGCAGGTTTGATACCAGAGCAGAGGCAGAAGATTGATTTTTGTACTCGACTTGTTAAGTACATTCGGATGGTGCTACATTTATAAACAGTGAGGTGGGTTCAGCACGTACAGTATCTACGCTACACAAAGCGACATGAAGGAACTTAGTGTTTGGAACACTACCAGTGTATAGTATACAGGAGAGTTGTTCTTTATTCCATCATTGTGAGAATTGCAACTACTAATATCTATAGTAAACATTACATCTCAGTGAAAATCATGCCAATACGTACACTATTCTACGTTTATTCAACATGTAATCGAAAGTGAAGTCAGGAGGAAAAATCATGCAGTTACATAAATATGCCTTTATGAATTGCTAAATCATCGAAGGAATGTAACCTACAGAGTGGAGAAGAATATCATGAGTAACTAGCTACGTTAACATGTATGAGAATTATACATTCCAATACCATGAAGTAAGCGAAGGCAAATCTTCTGATATCACTCTGAGACGGAATGATGTTGAACATTGAAATAACTTCAGAGAAGAGAGCAGGAGTCTACAATCACTACGAACGAGATCCAGAGTCGTCCATAAGAGATGCTGTTGATTATCCAGGGAAGGACGAGCGGGGCGAAGGTATTCGTGTTCCCCAGTTCGATGGTATTTTGGAACCGATGCACTGTTTGGAGCTGGTATGGTTGTGCGTATTCCAATATGCACGATATTCGAGAAGACATCATAATGTAGCTGGGAAGACTTTCATTATGTAGACAGTAGATTTAGAGGTATCTATGGAGTAGCCTTTTCACCATATGTTCTTATATGTTGAAGTGGCGGTAGTTTAGATATAATTTTTTCATATTTAGCTACTTGTTCTACGAAGATTTTGATTCGATTACGAATGAATCTTCCGCTTTTCTTTTTGGTATTTTAGGTATTTTTGGATTTAATATTTTAGGTATTTTGACTATTTAACTAGGTAATACGATATGAAGATTTTTAATGTTAAGAAAAATATCGATAGGGAGAAGAATTGCGTGTACAGTATAAGAAGAACATATTTTCGAATTGAATTTGATGAACATTCTACGTGAGATATTTATGAATAATTTTGAATATTTGAACAGTACAATCTACGATGAACTTGAAGAATTTATGATATATGAAATATTTCGTCGATTTGGATTTAGATTTGGACTTGATGAGACTTTGAATTTTGAACTGATATTTTCACTAACTTACTCTCATTTTGAGATGTATTTAAGCTTTTTGAATGAAGATTGCAGCTATGATAATTATGATTTCCAGTGAGTATTTTTTGTTAATTAACGTGGATTTCATGGTGTAGGATCATAGCAGGATTTCTGATTTTATAAAGCCAGGATCATTCCCCGTCATTTCTTGAACCGATCAATTCTAATGGTTTTTATTTAATTCAATTAATATTTGACATACTCTCCATGGTGTAGGATTGATCGAATTCTATTGAAGTCTGGTATATTTTGAATTGAGAATTTGAATTGTTTGAATCTTATCAATACTCATGGTTTCTGATCGTCAGTTTTCTAAATAATTATATCATTATTACAATATAATTGAGAATGTTATAGAAGAGTATAGCGACTTGTATTGAACAAGATGTGATCATGAACATGCAATTAATGATAATTCGAAGTACGGAATTGATGTTTGAAATCTATATGAATGGTATAAGACTTTACAACGTATTTATATTGAATATTTAGTGCATTAAGGTGAATGAACATGTGGTTGAATTGAGTATTAGAGTGGTAATACGACATCGTCGAATGTTATAAGAATTGGTGAAGGTTTTTGAAGTCGTATTGAGGACAGTAGGGATGATGATGTTACTGATGAGTTTATTAGAATATAATACGAGTATACTGAACGTTTATTAATTGATTATGGAGTAAGAATTTTTGTCGTGAGTGAGCACGTATATTATTGTTGAAAGAAATATGTAGGAGCATTTTTATACCACAAAAGAGTGTTGAAATTTGAAATTTAAGGTTAATGAATTTATTGTTGGAAAATGGTTCGTATTGAATTCTAATTGAATCATAAGCGAAGCTAAGAATGATATTCTTGATTATTATTATTAATTATTAACCACGAAGGTGTAATTTACATTTGCTTAGCTTCATTGCTCGTCAAATTGACCATGATACGACAAAGAATTAACAATGATAAGACATAATTGATATCGAATACAACTGGAAGACGTGAATCTTTGATGTACGGTATTGAGATATAATTAAGGGTGTATGTGTGTATATAGCTGTACATATTTTTGATTGATAGTTTCGTGATTTTCAAAGACATGATTTAGGATATATCATGCGAATGTGTATCAAATATGGTGATTTATAATATTCAGAAAATTGCTACTTAATTTTGAGTAATTTTCACACTGCTATTTCGAACTACAGGTGCAAGTAGGCATCAAAAATACAGTGATATTCAACGTATTCTACATTTTTGAGTTTTCATTTTCAATTTTCACTTGTGTCGTCTTCGATAAATAAATATTTTGAAGTGGTGATTTATATTAAAGAAGGGATGTGTTAGGAAGGCCAGTGTTTTTTTCTTTTGATTCTCGAGTTCTCTGATTTAGCTAGCGTATTTGTGTTTCCATTGGTCTTTCCTTAACGCAATCTTGATGCTGTGTGTATTCCCATTTCTGGTAGGACTTGTTGGTAGGATTTTGGGGGGTTTTCTAGCCGGGGATTTCCAGGTTCTACGATCCAGCTTCTCCAACGGATTCAACAAGTACTGTCCTCAATAATTCGGGTACAGTACCTAACGTAAGACCAAGGCCGTCTGCTTCCCTCTTCCTTGCCTATCCTTCCCAATCTTCCCATCCCTTCCCATCCCTTATAAAGTCCCTGTTCGCTTTGCAGGTGAGGCCGCCTAGGCGAGGTGCTCGTTCCACCTACCCAGTTTGTGTGTTTGTGACTGAAGGTAGGAGCATTTTATCTGGAGTAGAAGTGTATTGTATCCTCCTACCCGATGTTTCAAGCTCCAGTACACTGCTCTGGAGGCGATAAAGGTGGGATCCCTCGCTGAGTCCGAGGGAAAAGCCAACCCTGGAGGGTAAACCGACAAAAAAAAAAAGAAGTTCCACTTATGAGAAATACCGCAGTGCATTGAGTTCATTAGACTTTTAACATGACTTTCCTCACTAAAGATATGCTAAGAGGGAAACTGAAGTTATTAGCTACTGATCGAATGAGCGCCTGCTGAATGAATTTTCAGGTGGGATTATTTTTATACAAACAAAATAAAGTGCGTTCAGATGCTTGTGAAATTGACTTTCAAATCTATATCATCTACTTGAGACCAACGAAAGTCATCCGTGGTATCCCACTTCTACTCCAGATAAAATGATCCTACCGTCAGTTACAAACACACAAACTACTACTGACACCATAACATAGATTATTAGACAAATTAATCACACACAAATACACAAGAATGTGATGATCACGATGTCCAAGCCCCGAAAGTTTAAAAAGAAACCTACCCACAATACAGTCGAAACGCACGTGGCTAGGCGATGCGATCGAGCTGGCCGTGGGTTAAGCGAACACCTGCACATTTCAAAACCATCACAACAGAAGAAGAGAAAACGAATTTTATCCTTGAATGTGAACATTAATATTTCAAATGCCCGACAATAAAAAAATTGCATTCGAACCGGTAAGAACGTTTTAGATAAAGAAAGTCTAATATCCAATGAAGCTGGCTGCGTGGCTCAGCGGTAACGTTCTCGCTTTCTGGGCCCAAGGTTGCAGAATCGAATCCTGGTGCAGTCAGCTGGCATTTGAGGGTGCGCAAATGCGAGGGAGCCGTGTCAGTAGATTTACTGTGTCGACCACTTTACCTACGGAAATGATACGAGAGATCACAGTTGATTATTGGAGAGGGGGCGCTAGTACTGTAATATAGTGAGCACATGCATTTTCAGGTTGGATTCCATGAACGTTACAAAGTATCCGAATGTGGTATTACACGAAAACATCTTAATATGTACATGTCAAATACAGTTGTCTTGTTTTTGTTAAAATTTAATAACAAAATAATACCGAGGGAAATTCTAAGGAATACATATACTTCGATGGGAGCACTGGCGATTAGAATCTTCTTCAAAATGTTATGTTAAAATCCATGTCAGAGTTTTAAATCATGGGTTACGGTATTCATTTATCTTTCTGTCATTACAGGTCTCGTGACATAACCTACTAATTCGATTGTAGTCTCTTCATAAATTAGCAAAATTCAACGTACGTGAATAAATGTTGTAATGTGACTTTGTAAGTGTGGCTTGATGTTATATCCCCACTAAAATGGAGCACGGGCTATCGTTCAAAAACGTATGCCTACAGCTGGATTCGAGGCACCACTCTGCCCGGTCTCGCACACCACGTCAGATCGGACTTTAACCGTCACAGCCATAAAAACAACGTACACACTGCGCGCTACACGGGTACTAATTAACTATAGTCGTTCCAGCTCAAACATTAATATCCGTGTCAAATTCTTCAATCATGGTTTATAGTGTTCATTTAACTTTCTACTAATACAGATCACGTGGCGTAACCTATTCATTCGATTGTATTATATGTACGTGTGCTCTTCAAGGGGCAATCAATCACATGTTCGTAGAATGGTTCTTAGTATTTGGCGCAGAACTGATTACGGTCGTTTTTCCTTTGGTAGGCCCATAGCTCAGTTTACATTGGTGTCACACAGGCAAGGCGTAGAGCAATATCGACCATCGGGATAATTGTAATGTTAGTTGGGTTTCATAAAACTAAATAATAAGGTGCTGGTGCCACTCTTATAGGCCATATATTTTACAAACAATCGTGGTAATTTTCATCAAGATGGAAAATCTTTCAAATAACTTAATGAATTGTAAATTAATGGTTCTTGGCAGTAAAACCAAAAAGGTAGTTTCTACAGACAACAAGCAGCAATAGGGAATATTTGATGGGTTAGATCCCACGGAAAACGTCAAAGTTTGATCACTAAATATTTCTCGCAATAAGAGGACGTTTTCGCCCATCCAATAGTACATTGTGCAACGAGCCCATTATGACAATAATTAAGACACGAGTATGTTTATAAAACGAGCGAAGCGAGTCTTATAATTTCCATACGAGTGTCTTAATTGCCATTATAGGCGAGTTGCATACGGCTGTTTATGTTCGACGATAATTATAATTTTACTATATGTTCTAGCATAAAAATTCATAAATATCTGTCAAGATTCTGTCAGCTGACGGGCACATGCGCTAGATTCCCACCAAGAATCAAAGTCCTTCCATAGCTTTGTTCTTATTTTCTTGGGAATTGTGTGGGCTCAGCATTTGCTCTCTACCCTATAACAAATTCGTAAGCGTAGAAACACTGTTTATCCTGAACTAGAACCAACAGATAGCGTACAAGTACGATGTGGGATCATTTTGCTATTTTGGTCAAGTAATACACAATAGGCTGTTACAAACGCTTTAAAATTAAAATGTATCGTATTATCAACTAGTTATTCTTCAAATTCGATGCGTATAGAATGCCAATGGAAGGCAAATCAATGGAGTCCCAAATAGAACAGTCATGACATCTGGCGGAAAAGTTTCGCATAAGAAATTCCTTTACTACATAGAGCTGGGCTATTGACTTCCGTGCTAATGTCATACGCCTGCTTCCTCCATGATGTTCTGGTGTGTTTATGTCAACATCTGCATTCACTAAAATTGTCGGCGAAATCGTACGAATGCAACGCCCTGTGTAGAAATTGGAGTTGCGGATATTAAGGTACAGTGCTATTTCTTTTGCAATATTGCCCAGTTTGTTTATGCAAACATTATGGACACTTTCCATGTCAGTAATTTATACAGGCTAGAAGGATGGTGTTGCAAACTTCTGGACGTAGAATCCTGAATTTCTTGCATATTTCATAGTTTTTTTTCTGTTACCGTAAAGGTTCGTGCTGATTTCGTCTTTGTGTTTGTCATTGTAACTACAATGGTTGATCGGATATCCTTTACGTTGTCAACTTTCAAATCATGTAAGTCTTCTCCGACATGTTGGATTTTGTGTTCACGTGCGAAGCTATCAAGAACCTCTTGAGCTCTGGTTGGTTAGAGAATCTGTATCATAATGAAAACTAGTAATTTAATGACCCCCATTATAGTATGGTTTTCTGACATATAATACATTTCGACATCGTTGAACATAAAATGCATTATTATTCTGCAGACGTTACCATGGCAACTAGACTTCTAAAAGCTAGACCTATGCCGGTTACCCAAATGGTCATGTTAGGTAGATTTCATTAGAAAGCTTACTATTGCAATGGGTACCATAGTTTCGACTTCCAGAAAATGTCGACATATCTTCGCGTTTCACATCCCCCAGATCCCAAAACCACCATCAGTTCAAAAGTGTATTCATAATTTATGTATGTATGTGTGTACAGTATATCACTTTCTTGTGGACAGGATAACTACCGCTATTTTGCACCAACCACTTTCAACTTTATACATAACTAGCTGAAGTACCCGTGCTTCGCTACGGGTCGTAAATAAATCAAAATGTGAAGGTGACAGTTAAAACAGGGGATAGGCGAGGTGCTGCGCAGAGGGAGATTAAGGATGGAACATTTTGTCCAACTACACCGCTCTGCCTTGACCGTGTTTTATAGCACACATTTAGGTTTTACTCGCTAACGGTTGGAGATACATTTCGGATAGAAAATGCAATTTTTAACCTCGTACATGCCATCAAAAGTTTGCTATTTCTTAGCGTTCTCTTTTTATTTGAAATGGAAATATGAAAGTTTAAAACCAAAGGGTAGAGTGACGTCACTAAAATGGTCGCCATCTTTAATTAGTGCAAAGTATTGAAATCAAAAGTAACCTGTATGTTAACCAGGTAAATCTGCTACTTCCATGTAAAATTCATGTAAATCGGACCAGTGGTACTTGCGTGATTGAGTAATACACAGACACACACCACCTCATTTTTAGTCTCGCTTCGCTCGCGTCATAGTCGTGTCATATTGTTATTCAATGAAATACAGGTTTAACCCCGTTTACACCCCTTTAGAACCTGAATATCCAAAAATCCCTCCTTAGTAGATCTTTTCGACACACGACAAACATATCCTCAAAATATCACTCTTCTAACATTAATAGTTTTGGTTGGTCGATGAGAGCGAACATCCAAAAATCCTTCCTTAGTGGACGTTTTTCTTCCAGAATTTCACCCCTCCCCATAGGCCCCTTAAATTGGATTTTTGAAAAGACGGTCGAACACCTATTTATTTATTTATTTATTTATTTATTTATTTATTTATTTATTTATTTATTTATTTATTTATTTATTTATTTATTTATTTATTTATTTATTTATTTATAAGCTGATTGATTTCCTCCGAGTTTCAAACTCCTCGCCTATGTCGTTTAAGAGATACACGCTCCATTAAGAATCTTTCAACTCCCACTTTTCATCCCTTTCACCTCATAATATACACTATATCGAAAAACCATTAGACATGTGTCAGCTTATTTTTAATGATTAGTATATATGCCAAGTATCAATCCCCAAATGAAACCACTCGTGAGATATTGTTATTCAATGAAATGCACGTTTACCCCCTTAACACCTATTTAGAACCTGAATATTCAAAACTCTTACCTTAGTGGATGTTTTCGACATAAAACGAACATATCCCCAAAATTTCATGTTTCCAACTTCAATAATTTTGGCTGGGCGATGATGAGTGAGTGAGTCAGTCAGGACATTTTATTTCATTTATATATGATAATTTCACCCCTCCACATGAACCCCTTAAATTGGATTTATGAAACAAATGGTCGAACACCTATTTACTTATTTAAAGCTGATTTCCCCCTGAGTTTGATGAGTGAGTAAGTGAGTCAATCAGTTAGGACACTTTCTTTCCTGTTTTATCACCCCAGAATTTCACCCCTCTCCAAGGGCCCCTTAAATTGGATTTATGAAAAAACGGTCGAACACATATTTACTTGTATTTTAAGCTGTTTTATCCCGCCGAATTTCAAACTTCTCGCCTATGTCGTTTAAGAGATACACGCTCCGTTAAGAATCCCTCAATCCCCAATTTTCACCCCTTTCACCTCATAATATACACGACATCGATAAACCTTTAGATATATGTCTGATTATTTTTAATGATTAGTTTATATACCGAATATCACATCCCCAAAGAAACAACTCATGAGATATCGTTAATCAATGAAATGCACGTTTACCCCCTTAACATCTCTTTAAAACCCGAATAAGTAAAAATCATTCTTTAGTTGACGTTTTGACATACAGCGAACATATTCCCAAAATTTCATTTTTCCAACATTAATAGTTTTCGCTGGGCGCGATGAGTGAGTGAGTCAGACAGGACATTTTCTTTCAATTATTTTTACCAGAATTACACCCCTCCCCATGGGCCCCTTAAATTGGATTGATGAAAAAACGCTTGAACACCTATTAAGTTATTTTTTTAGCTGTCTGTTTCCCCTGAGTTTGATGAGTGAGTTAGTCAGTCAGTCAGGACACTTTCTCTCCTTTTCCCCCCCAGAATTTCACCCCACCCCATTGGACCTTTAAATTAATTTATGAAAAAACGGTCGAACACCGATTTACTTAATTTTTTAGCTGATTTATTTTCGCTGAGTTTCAAATTTCTCGCCTATGTCGTTTAAGAGATAGGCCTACACGCTCCGTTAGGAATCCTTCAACCCCCAATTTTCACCCCTTTCACCTCATAATAATACACCACATCGAAAAACCCTTAGACACATGTCTGCTTATTTTTAATGATTAGTTTATATGCCGAGAATCACATCCACAGATGAAACCACTCGTGAGATATTGTTATTCAATGAAATGCAGGTTTAACCCCCTTAAGACCCCTTTAGAGCCTGAATATCCAAAAATCCTCCCTTAGTGTACGGTTTTGAGATACAACGAACATATCCCCAGAATGCCATGGTTCCAACTTCAATATTTTTGACTGGGCGATCATGAGTGAATGAGTCAGGACATTTTCTTTCATTTTTTCCTTCAGAATTTCATCCCTCCCGATGAACCCCTTCAATATGATTGATCAAAAAAACTGTCGAACAGCTATTAACTTACTTTAAAGCAGTTCCCCCTCCCCCCTGAGTTTGATGAGTGAGTCAGTCAGTCAATCAGTTAGGACACTTTATTTCCTGTTTCCCCCCCCCCTCCCCCCAGAATTTCACCCCTCCCCATGGGCCCCTTAAATTGGATTTATGAAAAAACGGTCAAACACATATTTACTTATTTTTTTTTTTTGCTGATTTTTTCCGCTGAGTTTCAAACTCCTCGCCTATGTCGTTTAAGAGATACACGCTCCGTTAGGAATCTTTCAATTCTTACTTTTCACCCCTTTCACCTTATAATATACACCACATCGAAAACCCCTCAGAGACGTGTCTTCTTCCTTTTTAATGATGAGTTTATATGTCGTGTATCATATCCCCCAATGAAACCAATCGGGAGATATTGTTATTCAATGGAATGCAGGTTTAACCCCCTTAAGACCCCTTCAGAACCTGAATATCCGAAAATCCTCCCTTAGTAGACGGTTTTGACATACAATGAACATATCCCCAAACTGTCATGTTTCTAACTTCAATAATTTTGGCTGGGCGATGATGAGTGTGTGAGTGAGTGAGTGAGTGAGTCAGGCAGGACATTATCTTTCAATTTTCTTTTTTCAGAATTTCACCCCTCCCCATGAACCCCTTAAATTTGATTTAATAAAAAAAACTGTCGAACAGCTATTTACTTACTTTAAAGCAGTTTTTCCCCCCTGAGTTTGATGAGTGAGTGAGTCAGTCAATCAGTTAGGACACTATCTTCCTGTCCCCCCCCCCCAGAATTTCACCCCTCCCCATGGGCCCCTTAAATTGGATTTATGAATAAACGGTCAAACACATATTTACGTATTTTGTATGCTGATTGTTTTCCGCTGAGTTTCAAACTCCTCACCTATGTCGTTTAAGAGATACACGCTCCGTTAGGAATCTTTCCATCCCCACTTTTCACCCCTTTCACCTCATAATATACACCACATCGAAAAACCCTCAGACTCGTGTCTTCTTATTTTTAATGATGAGTTTACGTGCCGAGTATCACATCCCCCAATGAAACCAATCGGGAGATATTGAAATTCAATGAAATGCAGGTCAACCCCCTTAACACCCCTTTAGAACCTGAATATCCAAAAATCCTATCTTAGGGGGCATTTGCGGCCCTTTGGGAAGCTGCATACCAAATTTCATTCCAATCCGTCGGTGGTTTCTGAGATTTCGTGATGAATGAATGAGTGAGTGGTATTTCACAAATATATATAGTAGATGATAGTGTCAAGTCTTTGTTATGCTAAACTCGGTTGACAGTGCTGTGTGAGTAGGTGAGTAACTAACGGGATTTCAAGTAAAGATCCTCTTTTTCTATACCGGTAGTGCAGAGCAGAACTGGCATCCAGTCGGCCGTGTCTCGACTTGAGCTATGTTGCCATGGAAACTATCTGGCTTGCCATTCCTTCATGAGTATATTTTATGATTTGATTAGTCTGTGCTTGAGTGCAAAAGGGCCGAAATCAGAAGAATGAGAAAGACTATCGAAAATTCATGTAGCCAGCGGTTCCTTCTGGATCCTAAACTATATGTATGCAAAATTTGGTTGAGATTGGTGGTACGGTGTAGATTTGTATACGGAACAGACCCACATACATACATACATACCCACATACAGACTTTCACTTTTATATATAAGATTTAGTGTTGCTAACACGTTACTTTCGAGATTCTGGCTACTCAGTTACAATACAACTCTCAATTAGTTATATACATAGTTTTTCCACATAATCATTTTCTAACGCTCCGTAGTTTTGATATACTGCTGACACGTCGTCTTATATAGGTTTCCTTACATTGTCGGTCTAATACTGTCGACTGACTAAGGTTAACTGTACGTAATTACATAACTTCAGGTTTAATAAAATATAATAATTGTATCATTGACATGCGTAGACAATCGTTCTCTAGTTGTATTTCCGCTAAAACCCTTCTGTCAACACAGCTAAAACGTTACTTCACATGAACTGGACTACTTGTATACAATGACTCTTATCATGATCCAATGCCTTTCTTATCAAAGAACAATAACACTTTGACTTCCTTTAAAATGCGGAACTTCCTTCGCATGAGCGCTTCATAGCTCTACAAATCCTCATATAACAATATATATGGCATAAACAATTATCATCCACTATGTTAAACAATAACCAAAAAGGATTAATTGTTATTAACATTTCTTCTGTAGGAACTTTTCTCAAATAAAGGCGTGACCCTCAATATCGTTTCACATGACTACTGATCTACAATTATACATACTTAAGTTCTTCAAACAAAACTTCCAATCGTAATGAACGATATTAGACTGTCGTGATTGACCTCCTAAAGTTTACTCCACAAAAAGATAATTAACTGTTAACTCGTCTATCGCAAATACATGTAATAAAAATAATACCCCTGTCTCATCTCACTTGTCAAGCTTTAAATTGTTTATCGTTGTAATATCAGGTCGACATAATGACGTGATGTTACACAAATAGTGTAAAAAAACACATATGTTATTTATAGTGTCAAATAGACTTCAATCTTGACCGGGATAAACTAGCTTTGAATTCCTGGCCAAAGATTTGAATAATCTTCTATCAAAAGGTATTTCCTCTAACATATTAAATGAACAAAGCTCTCAGCTTTACAAATAATAATAAGGTTTGTCAACGTCGTAATGTTTTTCCACTCTATACAAAGAATGTTTATAGGGGTTAAGACTTCGGTCTTATCAAACGACTAGTATTTCCTAGATCGTCAACAGTTTATGTACAATAATGATATAATAATGGCATTCGATGTTTCTTCTGTTCTTGAAGTTTAATGTTGTTACATTAAAGTCCTCAAACTAAATGTTTAAAAAAAATTGAAGCTATGATACAATGTCAGAATACTTGGTTTAAATAAACTTATTAAAATTCGAGAGTCGAAACGACTAGTCTTCTATGAGGCAATATGATTCCTCAAACAAAATTTTTAATGTGAGTTCCACAACTGATCCGTAGAATAAAATTGAAAAATAGATGAAAGGCAATCATCTCCTAAATAATCTTGAAGCATAAAAATCTTAGCACACATCTGAAGTGTAAAATACATGAGAACACTGAAATACATGAAATGTGAAAATATGGAGTAAGATCGTTGGCTCAGGATGTCACTAATCAAGCTCTATACTAAACATAAGAGACACAGCTACCTTATTTGGACGAAAACTTGAAGATCTAAGTAAGTATTCACACAATACGTTAGATGCTTCCTCAGTTCAAGATACTGAGATGGATCTGCATCCAAACCTCGGATCTGCGACCTCAGAGATAGGAAACGTCCCTCTCTGGAATTCACCAACATTCGCCTGGGCGCGAACGACATCCTTCTGGCAAATTCTTCTGTGGTTGCTGGGCTACCCCTAGCATCTTGACAAATCTCTTCTGTAGAATCTTCATTCTCCGTCGCAAATATGTATCAGCCTCATCATTGGAATATAATTTATAGAAATATTCATATAAATGGTGAATGAAATATTTCTATTGCTAATTGATGTTACATTAGTGTTCGTAGACTGACAAAAATGTTCAAGATGGACCGTACACTACGTCTGTATTCAAGAATACGTCGTCTAACGAAGTTCCATCGTTGTATCTTAACTTCTCTTATCGAATATGTCTCTGGCGCATGACTATTTAGTTCATCATATCAACAATGTTAATTATGTTGAATGAAACCGCTTGAAGAATAATGATAGTCATTATGATAATGTTTATTTGCTGCGCCAATGTTAAAAGTTCTTCGCAACTGTTCACTTGAACTGCGTTCGCCAACTTCACGTTGCAATCTAAAATGATATTCGGCTTTATTTCCAACACATTTGAAAATCTGTCTTAACAGGCTTATATTGTCGAAACGGTAAATTTTAGAATGCTCGACTTTCAACAGAATGTAGTATTCGACCTGTTCTTTCTATATATTGACTTAGTTGAAGTCTAGTCGCAAATACATATGAGATTCTACTTTCAATGTTCCTCATAACTTCGCTTAAAATGGAAGTGCGGTAATCTCCAATGTTCTACCCTGCTGACCTAGCGTCTCCACGAGTCGACAGTCGTCGCACTCGGACAAAGCTTTGGGATCTCCGTTAACCCTGTAAAAACACTTCCTCACTCTTCAAAGACTGCTGGTCGAAATTTTGGCGGCCATATCAATCTCCCACCATAATTTTAGCACGTAGATTACTAATGCTTATTACTGCGTAGATTAACCGATCTGCGGTTTTTAAAGTATCAGACATAATTTCTTTTAATTTTCTCTTCATTACCAAATAAGAAAATCTTCTTCTAAGGGCCTAAATGCATAATTTCTCCAAATTATGTAGTTGAAGTTGATCCCGTCTTCAATAAGACCTCTTCTCATTGGCTCTGAGCTGGGATCCAATAGCATAATTTATAACAATATTTATAATATTAATTTCCAAACTCACTGTTGCTATGCCAATTTTAGCCTTATAGAAGCGTCTATTGTGCAATATATTACGCGATCGGGCTCTCCCACGGCCTCGAAATTGTAACACTACCCTCCTGTGTCACACTTCCAGAATGTATATTTTTTTTTTATTTAGTCAATTTACCCTCTAGGTTGGTGGTTCCCACGGACTCAGCGAGGGAACTCACCACTACCGCCTCTATGGGCAGTGTCCTGGAGCTTGGAACATCTGGTCGGGATGGATACAACTGGGGAGGTGTGATCAGCACTTCGCCCAGGCGGCCTCACCTGCAAAGCGAACAGGGGCCTCATGAGGGATGGGAAGGGATGGAAGATTAGGATGGATAGGCTAGGAAGAGGGAAGGAGACGGCCGTGGCCTTACAGTAGGTACCATCCCGGCATTTGCCCGAAAACGAAGTGGGAAACCACGGAAAACCACTTCGAGGATGGCTGAGGTGGGAATCGAACCCCCTCTACTCATTTGGACCACCCGAGGCTGAGTAGACCCCGTTCCAGTCCTCATACCACTTTTCAAATTTCGTGGCAGAGCCGGGAATCGAACCCAGGACCTCCGGGGAGGCAGCTAATCGTGCTGACCGCTACGCTACGGAGGCGGCTTAGAATTTATATTTTCTGGTTAAATGTTATCATGGGGACGGAAAATACTCTCATTTTGTCCCAAAATAAATCAATTTTCGGGGGCAGTACCATCCCGGCATTTGCCCGAAGACGAAGTGGAAAACCACGGAAAACCACTTCGAGGATGGCTGAGGTGGGAATCGAACCCCCTCTACTCATTTGGACCACCCGAGGCTGAGAAGACCCCGGTCCAGTCCTCATACCACTTTTCAAATTTCGTGGCAGAGCCGGGAATCGAACCCAGGACCTCCGGGGCGGAAGCTAACCATGCTGACCGCTACGCTACGGAGGCGACATCCATATTATTAATAAATTGTACAAACACATAATAACTTTTAACACTGTCAAATAGAAGTAATGTCTATTACTTTAAGCGTTTGGATTTTGTTAAATCGAGAACCTGCAAAACGAATCAAACACATGCATAAAAGACACATTATAACACTGAGGAAAAGAGCGAGAGTGAGATGCATTCAAATCGGCTACGGTGTCCGAGAGCGCTCACGCGCTACATCATGCCTCGCTGGCATAGGAAGAGCGTGGGTTCGAATCCCACCTCGGCCGTCCTGAAAATTTGTTCGCAGCTTCCCATTTTTTCCGGGACGGTTCTTTTCAATAGGTCCACGGTCGCGTCCTGAGAAGAAAAAGCCATGGCCATTGGCTGCATTAATAAAATTATTATCTATAGGTTGGGCTGCCGACTGTTGTTAGTACTGTATATTTACAAATAACTTCATGATCGGTTTTCCGATCGCTATGGAGCCGGCCTTGATAACAACACATTGGCACGTGGTGCTGCGGTGATGCAAAGCTTGTTTTATGTTTATCGTTCAAGGCAAGAACCAATTATCGATGTAATAAGAAGTAATCTGCAGCTAACACGAAACAGAAACAGTGTCAAACAATCATAATTCTTAATTACCATAGAACATTAACTCTCGTTCTTCGGTCTGCTTGCGTGGCTCAGCGGTAACGTTCTCGCCTCCTGATCCCAAGATATCGGGATGAAATCCCGGAGCAGGCAGTTGGCATTTGAGAGTGCACAAATGCGAGGGAGCCATGTCAGTAGATTTATTGGCACATTAAAAATAACCTCAGGGCAAATTCTCTAAAAGCCGCAGTGGTTAACAGGGACGTAGAACCAATAACTTTATTAACAACAACTCTTCTCAGGTTTGTCCCAGCCCTCAGACCAGAAATAAATGTAGTGGCAAAGCCGGGTATCAAACCTGGACTTCCGGGGTGACAGCCAAGATCTCAACTTGTCTGGGTTAGGCTGTATAAAGACTACTGCAGGTACACTCAGCTCAACACCACCCATACCTCAATAATCACAGCCATGAATGAGACTGTTATCAATAGTCATACAGTATTTTTCTCTAGCCTGTGCCAATGATAAAAAAAGAAAACATATCAAGAGATTGTAACCAGCCGATGGGTCAGGCAATTAATAAAGTGTCTCGTCAGGAAACAAGCTGAACAATTTATTTTGCAACTATACCACTAGACTAGGTCTAGTCTATGACGGGTTCCAGGAATGTAAATGGTACAGAGATAGGCAGTCATTATTTCTAGCAACACTCACTTTCACTGTGCAGCGAAAGGAAACTCTCCTTCCCTCCTTGTTTGGAAGGAAGCCTTGAACGAGAGCAAGCGGTGCTCCAAATGAAATAGCGTACCATAGAAATATGAATCATGTTTCCAGTCTGAAGATAGCTTCCTTGGTTATTCTGAGATCAATCCTGACTTCAACATCCCCTGAGGGCGGGGGAAATCCTTGGCATGTCATTCCCTTCCTAATCGCAGCCCAACATTACACAGATTATCAGATAAATGTCATGCACACCCAAGTACATGGGGTCACATGGCCCCCTAAATGAATCATTAACAACAACTAGGATGCCTACAGAAGTCAAACAGCTTGCCCATATCACGCAGCGACAGAACGTTTATGCTAGAGTTATCCCGCTTTCCTCGTTAATCATCGTCACATTGGGTGGCCATGTATACATTCCAAGTCTGCGTGGAGCCAGAGCTTTCCCAGCTCGAGGTACAGCGTTGTCAACTCTCTACTGTAGCCACTTAGAGCAAGCAGCGGGACTGGACAGAACTGCGTGCAACTATGCAACACTGGAGACCTGACAAGCGAGCCGGCAGCTAGGACTGGACTCTGGACTCCACGTGGAGTCACAGAGCAAGCATCCTATTGGTCAAAAACCATCAGCTATTGGTCAGCAGCGAACAATGGTTGTTGTCGGCCTAACGTTTGAGTCGTCATGCGCTATACTTACCATACAGTACATAGCTTTGTAGAACTGACGCAAATTCACCATACGTACCTGAAAAGACAAAACATAGTGTTCATAAGTTCATCAAGGTGAATCAAGAATATATAAGGTGCGTTCAAAAAGTAACGAGCCGGAGGCTGTAATGCACAAACCGGTGACGACATCGGCTAATCGTGGCGTGTGTAACGAGGTGTGGTTCCGACCAGAGCGTGGAAGGTCACATCCCGTCGCTAGAGGGCACGCGTGCACGTCAAGTGTCGATACAAAGCGAGCAGCAGCATGCATCAATCGTCCAACGCTGCCAGTCGCATTGCAAACAGTGACATGGAGGCGTCAAACGAAGAGCAAAGAGGTTTTTTTTTTCGGTTTCTGACAGCGAAAGGAGTAGGGGGAACGGACATTCATCGCCGAATGTCACAAGTGTACGGCGAACACTGCATGTCCCTTCCAAGGGTCAAGGCGCGGCACAAGCGCTTCAGGGAAGGACGGGTGTCGTTAGCCGATGATGCCTGGTCTGGGGCACCCCACTGCATTACCGATGACAACGTCCAGCTGGTTGATGCACTCATTACCCAGGACCGCCGAGTGACAGTGAACGCCATAGTCGCCGTGGTCGGATTGAGCGTCGGACTTGTGCACACCATCATGAAGGAACGACTGCCCAATGGGTGCCCCACAGTCTTCAACCACACCAGGAAGCATGTCAAATGGCCTACTGTCTTGGTCTTGGTTGGACGATTGATGCATGCTGCTGCTCGCTTTGTATCGTCACGTGGCGTGCACGCGTGCCCTCTAGCGACGGGCTGTGACCTTCCACGCACTGGTCGGAACCACACCTCGTTACACACGCCACGATTAGCCTATGTCGTCACCGGTTTGCGCTTTCCAGCCTCCGGCTAGTTACTTTTTGAACGCACCTTATATTTACAACACCCCTCCACACACCTTCTGTCTCCCCCACCCCTTCCCCCAAACAATTTCGCTCCCACGAACAACAAGAGAAGGGATCGACAAGAAAGTGCCACTGTCGCTAAATAGTCGATTATTACTATTCGAGCTTCCGTAGAGTAGTCGGTAGCATGCTGAACTGCTATGCCTAAAATCGTGGGTTCAAATCCAGCCGAAGTCTTCGGATTCTTAAGAGCGTTAAAATCCTTCAGAATGACTTCCTTTGGAGGGGAAGTAAAGCCGGCGAACCTATCACTACAATAGGTAGTGTGTAGCCAAATTTGTAGGTTATATTTGGCTAGTTGTAAACGCTCTACCAAGTTCCAACGTTCACCGCTAGGTGTCAGTGACAGTGGCATCTGGTAGCCAACGTTGGAACTAGTTAAAATTGAACTTGCTGGGAGCCCACGGGTGCTCAATTATAATACCCTGCTATGGCCATTAGCTACAATTCATTGTATATTCTAATCGAGAGTAGCCTGTTGCTATGGTAACGCGGGCTGTGTTGCCAATACTACTAACGCCATGTGTTTCGTTCCTTTGCTTTGCAACAACGACTTGCTGGAACTAAAAGGGCGGCTTCGGTGGCGTAGTCGGTAGCATGCTGAGTTTCTATGTCCAAGATAGCGGGTTCAAACCCGGCCGAAGCCGGCGGATTTTTAAGAGCGTTAAAAATCACTCAGTATGCCTTCCTTCGGAGGGAAGTAAAGCCGGCGGTCCCATGTCATAGATTTATGGCATGTTAAAGAACCTTCCACTAATTGCACCTGTGTGAAACTAAATTGGATAGGTTAAGAATGTAAACAACGCTCTTAGGTTTCTACGTTCGTTGCCAAGAGCCGACTGCGGTGGCGTCTAGTAGCTAAGTTCTGAACTTGGCCTAGTAGTCGTTGACGGTGGCACTTGGCGGCAAAAGTAGGAACTATTTGAAAAATTCTAAGTTGCAGTCTGTACTTAAAATTTTAAAAAAGCAGATAACACACACTAATACAGTCATCACAATTAACACCGGTTATCAGACAGATTCTACACACACCCAAAGTACACGGGACTACATGACCGCGTTGTCGCAGCCCCTGAACATAAGAACCAACCAAACCAACCTGGAACTAAAAGATTGATGGGGAAAAATAGTATGCCAATAATGTACATACATTTTCATTTGAGACTGTTTCCCGGGGGATCAACAATATTTCCCCTTCTTCAGCCTTCAGCATTTAAGGTATACACTTGTCACTTATAAAAAAACAATCCATATAAAAACCTAAATTAAGGCTATTGCCTTAAGTTGAAAATGGGGGAAACCACGGAAAACCATTTCAAGGACGGCCGACAGTGGGGTACGAATCCTAGTCTACCGAGACCGCAGATAGCTTGGTTCCATGAACTAGCGTAGCGCGTTAGCGAGCGTAGCTACAGATGTCGGTCACAAACATACGGGGCAATATATCCACGATGTCACAAAGCCCCTAAATTTATCAACAACGGTCGCACGAATGAGGATTGTGGTGAACTGTGGCTGGATGCGCGTTGGCGGGTAGAATTATTATGTTGTTATTGTTAAAAAATCACTTTAGGGGCTTCGACCATTTTGGTCATCAGTTCCGTGTACTTGGGTGTGTGATCAATTTGTCTAATAACCTGCATTTCTGTGGTGAATGTGTTAGTATACGTATCTGTAATTATTACGATAGATTTTACAAACTAATACTCAAATAGACTACATAGGAATGATGATCACTACGTCACAAAGCCCCTAAATCAATCAACAACAACAACAACAACTGAATAAAAAGGTTGCGTTCCTGTTTTTTGCTTATGAATGAAGACAACCCTTGGAATACGATTAAAATTAAAACTCTTGTAGATTTTTTCCGTATCCTTCGCGGGTTTTAGCCCTTGTTTCGCCGAAGTGCACCAAGTAAGGTGGGTATTCTTCAACTTAATCATTACTTCTATACTAATAATCTTTCAATTAGTAAGATATTTTTTAATGATTGAAACAAACGCCAATTATCTTTCCGGATGTCCGGAAGCAGAGAGCTGCCCTCGCGAGGAGGGAACAAAAGGAAGTTGACAGGTAAAAAAAACATTGTTTTTCGTGAAAGTATTTCCAGACCGAAACCGCTTTGACGATCTAATTTTTCACCAGCCATCTTTAAGCGGACACTCTGGATACAGACACTGATGTTTTCTTCTTCTTCCTCTTCTTCTTCTTCTTCTTCTTCTTCTTCTTATTATTATTATTATTATTATTATTATTATTATTATTCTGCTTCTACTTCGTCTTCGTCTTTCCAGTAAGGCCTGCTATGGACAACGCTCAAATTTCAATTCTTCACTCTTTGTTGTTTTCTCTTCCGTTCTTCCCAATATTTCTTCATATTGTTGTTTTAAGGGGCCTAAAATCTGGGTTATCGGCCACCAATATTTCTTCATTCTTAGACTATGCTGCTTCTTTCAGTCGTCAGACCACTTCGCCCCAGGTTTCCTTTCAACTCTTCCCTGGAATCCTTCCCTACTTAACACCTTCTTTTGAAAAAAAAAACTCTCTGTCCACAGTGTGTTCTTCTCTTATATTATTCCTTTCTAAATCTTTCTTTACCTCTTGAATTCTACTAGTTGTTGACCTTTTATCCCAAAGGTACTTTGATGTTTTCAATTTTGGTCATTTGGGAGAAAAATATATCTTAAATTGAAAACATTAAATATATTTTTCGTCACAAAGTTATTATGTCCAATTCAAACTATTTGTTGTTGTTGTTGTTGTTGTTTGAGTCTTCAGTCTTTTCACTGGTTTGATGCACCTCTCCATACCTCCCTGCCCTGAGCTAATCGTTTCATCTCTACATAGCTACCACACCCTATATCCGAGGCAATCTGTTTAACATATTCTAACGTTGGTCTACCCCTACAGTTCTTGTCCTCGACCTTTCCTTCCATAACTAAGCTTGCTATTCCTGGGTGTCTTAGTGTGTGTCCTACCAACATCTCTTCTCTTCATTAGCAGTCGCCAGAAACATCTCTCCTCTCCCACTCGTCTTAATACCTCTTCGTTTGTAACCTGATCTTCATCATTCTCCTGTAACACCACATTTCAAACGCTTCAATTCTCATCTTTTCTGCTGCACCTATAGTACAAGTGTCACTTCCATAGAGCGCCATGCTCCTGACAAAGGCTTTCAAAAATGACTTCCTAATACCTAAATCTATATTTGATCAACAGATTCCTTTTTTGTAGAAATGCTTTCCTTGCCTGAGCCAACTTACTTTTTATATCCTCTTTGCTTCGTCCATCACTTGAAAAATAGTTTGTTTGCCGCACTCCATTCAAGCAAATGCTGGGATGGTATCATGGGATTATATTACGTTGGCCGACTGAAAAGTTGCAATTGTCAGTGACAAACAACTACTGTACACCCTAAGAATTACACACAGCTATAGTCAGCACAGAAATACAGGTTGTCAACACAGATACAAGTACACGGGCGAGAAGGTGTAGTGGTCAAGCTGTTAGCCTCTTCGATTCCCGATCAATGCATGTGAGATTTTCGTAGTGAAATATCACGTCCTGTGGCTCGGATTCCAAATTAAAATGGAGGTCCCGGAGCTCATGATAGCGAAATTAACGGTCACATAAAACTACAAGGTTGCTTCCTTTTTTCTTCAAGTATACAGCTTGTCAGAAATAATAACTGAATAAACCATAAAAACAAGCTCAAACTTGAATGCGTTAATAATCTTTTGTTAGCTTTCCCAGGTCAGGGACTTACAAAGAGGAGATTTTGTGTCACTGACAATAGATAGGCTATTGCAACTTTTCAGTGGGTCAACGCAATATAATTCCAGGCTCCGGGACATGTGAAAAAATATCCTAAAAAAAAATTGCATGCGATTAATATATATCTACCATGGACTACAGAACAGGGAGAAAATTATAGGGTGACATGTTTCGCTCGTCAAGTGAAGATCATCAGATCCTAATATACAAGACAAAATAGCTCTACAAAAGACTACCAAACCCACAATGACATCCTCAAGCGGTCTCAGTCCTCCAAAAACAAAAAGCACGGCAAAAACATAGAAAGTATGCCAACTATTGCTGAGAAATACTAAAGCATTAAGCACCCAAAATAAGAACTACGAGTATTTATTTTAATATCTACAATGTTGCAAGACTGAGAAATGACTCTTCCATCAAAAAACGGTCTCCCTGCACCAACTAATAATGATGATGATAGTTGTTGCTTTAAGGGGCCTAACATCTAGGTTGCCGGCCCCTAATGGTGTGGGTGATAGTGAAACATGAGAATGCAATGTAAACTACGGTATAACCAAAACTAACTACACACTTACATACTAAAAGAAGAAATGGAAAACAAAAGGAGAATAAGGCAAATGAGGGACAGGAGGAAAAGAAAAGCCCTCAACCCTCGAAGAATGAGGATTGAGAGGGACTTGGAAGGAAGGAGAGCCATGAAAGGCATATAGGAAAGGGAAAGAGGAGAGGGTCCACCCCAGAGGCAATCGAAAAAGGGGGAAAATCCGGTCGCAGCTCAGGAATTCCTCGGGGTCGCCAACTCCCAAACTCACCAGCCGTGAGCCCTTGAGGGTGTATACTCTGATTTACAAAAGATGGTCGGTGAAAGCTGTCATCCGCTTGAAGGGTGAGATGAGGAGTGGAGACAAGAGGGGTAACGGTCTCCATAGCAACAGCGAGCAATGTAGCAATGTATGCCGACACAGCAGTGAGCACATGGTTTGTCTCAGTTTGTCTTCACTCGTCACGGTCATTAGACCGCCAGGCAGGGGGGGCTAACTTCCCCAGGATTTGTGTCTTCCTGCAAGACTCTTGGAATGTTATGAGTAATGATCTGCCTCAGTGGCAACGCAGCATTTCTCCACGTGCTAGCTTTGACAGCTGTCAGCGACCATTATTGGTAATTAAGAATACAGCACTATCGAGGGTGCCCATGAAGTGGTGAGGTTACATACACCCTGCCTCCTTGAGGGCCTTGTGCAGAAGGCAGGAGATATCATGAGAATACAGAAGAGGTCTGACACCTCGAAGAATGAGGGATCAGAAAAGATGAGACAAGGGCCTATTAAGGCCGGAAAGTGAAAGACTCCCAAGGCCTCGGAAAAACCATTCCCGTCGAGGTCGGTAAAGAACAAGAGTTGACCAAGGCAGGTCGATAGGACAGATGACAGAGAGGAGCTCGGTACAAGTAAGTGGAAGTAATGCCGAACTCAGCTGGGACTCTAATCTATGAAGGTGTAGCTATTACGAGTATTAAGCAATAAGACGTAAGCTAGAATTGTAAACTAGCATGCACAAGTTTCAAAATCTCCCATCTAATTTCTTTTATGTGATTAGTTTCATGATGGTAAAAAGTTAGAAGCGCAACAAACAAAAACAGTGTTTGTTTACTAATAATGTGTTGAAATGGAGACTTATCTGAAATGGCTTCAAAGCTACCGGTATCTATGAAAGAAGTTGTGACTAGAGGACTGTGCAGGTGACGCTCACTGCCAAGGTTAGTCTCAAAGATCAGGTGCATGACCTTGGTCAGTAATGTGTGTTTAGGACAAGTTCATCAACCCGTCAGATGAACCAAACCACTGCACCGACAACAGAAGCACGCTAATTCCAACACCACATACTGCTCATTATCACTATAACCAATCGGCAGGCAGGTCAAGACCTAAGGAAGATATCGCTCCGCGCATTTCCAATCTCGGTTGCTCCTCGTGCTTCCGACATGGTGCGTGGCCTAGCGGGTTCAGTATCTGAAACTAGTTTACCCACAAGCGGTGCGTGACTTTCATTCATTTCTACTCGAATTTATCTACGGTACATTCACTGAATCAAGTTTAGTTGGATAACCCTTAAGCCCATATCACACGACACTCGCTGATAAGGAAGCCGTTGTGATGGCTGATTCACAATCCCGTATGATTCTGTTCATCCTCGTCAGTACTGATGGTTGGTTCCTTAGTTTAGGGGCTGCGACAATGCGGTCATGTAGCCCCATGTACTTTGGGTGTGTGTAGAATCTGTCTGATGAAAATGAAAATCCACAGCCTGCTTCCAGTCTCCGACCGGGTCAGGAATGGAATGAATGAAGCCCCCAACTAGCGGCGAGAATATGAACTGTGCCGGCTGCCGAGGCCTGATGCACTCCTCTGGGGCAATGATTAAATGAATGACAGATGAAATGAAATGATAGTGGAGAGTGTTGCTGGAATGAAATTTTGACAGGGAAAACCGGAGTACCCGGAGAAAAACCTATCTGCCTCCGTTTTGTCCAGCACAGATCTCACATGGAGTGACCAGGATTTGAACCACGGACCCAGCGGTGAGAGGCCAGCGTGCTGCCGCCTAAGCCACGGAGGCTTGTGTAGAATCTGTCTGATAACCGGTGTTAATTGTGATGGCTGAATTAGTGTGTGTTATCTGCTTTCAATTCAAGTAAGGACTGCAGACATTGAATTTTTTCAAGTAGTTCCAACTTTTGCCGCCAAACGCCCCCGTCAACGACTACAAGTTCAGAACTAGGTTACCAGATGCTACCGCAGTCGGCTGCTGGCGACGAACGTTGGAACTTAATAGCGTCAGTCAAATGCTTTACCTATAATTTAGCTCCACACAGGTGTAATTAGTGGAAGGTTCTTTAACATGCCATAAATTTATGCCATGGGACCGCCGGCTGTACGGTACTTCCCCTACGAAAGAAGGCATACTGAGGGATTTTAACGCTCTTAAAAAAATCCGACAGCTTCGACCGGGTTTGAACCCGCGATCTTGGGCATAGAAGCTCAGCATGCTACCAACTACGCCACCGAAGCCGCCTTTTTATGGCTGAAGTGTATCACACGCTAGCATATTGCGCCAAGTTGTAAGAAATAAAACATGGAGGAGGGTTGTCTTTTGAGGGTAATATTTTTCAGTTGATTCGCAGTGTTAACTCAAAGTGGTCGTGAAACTTGCTATAAGTAAATTTGAAAACATGCCAGGTACTGAATGAATTCATTCCAATCAATATTTAAGATCTAACTGTAATACTTGGATATTTAACCATACGCGTTAATAACTTGTGCAACAATGTGTTCCATGCTGAGTTTCTATGCCCAAGATAGCAGGTTCAAACCCGGCCGAAGCCGTCGGATTTTTTCAGAGCGTTAAAATTCCCGCAGTATGCCTTCCTTCGGAGGGGAAGTAAAGCCGGCGGTCCCATGTCATAGATTTATGGCCTGTTAAAGAACATTCCACTAATTACACCTGGGTGAAACTAAATTGTATAGGTTAAGAATGTAAACAACGCCCTTAGGTTGCTACGTTCGTTGCCAAGAGCCGACTGCGGTAGCGTCTAGTAGCTAAGTTCTGAACTAGGCCTAGTAGTCGTTGACGGTGGCGTTTGGCGGCAAAAGTAGGAACTATTTGAAAAATTCAAAGTTACAGTCCATACTTGAATTTAAAAAAACAGATACACACACTAATACAGTCATCACAATTAACACCGGTTATCAGACAGATTCTACACACACCCAAAGTACACGGGGCTACATGACCGCGTTGTCGCAGCCCATAAACTAAGGAACCAACCAACCAACCAATGTCTTCCAATGTCCGTAGGAAAAGTATGCGAGTGCTATCCTGCCTGTTCACTGTTTTAAAGATCTCCGGTTCAAGACTATCCAACAGCGGAGAATCTTACTACTTTTCAATTACTTTATTACTGTATATCCTTCCTACCTCGTACTGCAACTTTTCAGCCTAGTTTTATTCACATGATCTACGGGGACGATTCAAACGAAACACATTGTTAGTTAGTTATTGTTTTTTAAGGGGCGGAACTACGAGGTCATCTTCCCCTCGAAACACATTGGTAGGGAAAATTGTTCTTTTCTCTCATTTGAATTTGTATTTTCCCTACTTCCTATTCAAACCCATGAATGGATACTACTCATGAAAACTATTAGAATTTTAATAGCACAGCATTTTATCCCAGAATAATAAGATCTTTTTCTTCTCTTTGTCGTGTGGCTTCCTGAGAGGCGAAATGCAGGTCTTTCTATTCGACACCCGAGGGCGACGTGCGCGCCGGGATGAGAGATGGAATGGATGAAGATGAATGAAACTGGGCAAGGATGTGAAAGGAAGCGGCTGTGGCCTGTCAGAATGTACCGTCCCAGCATTTGCCTGGTGTTGAAATTGGGAAACCACGGAAAACCATTTCAAGGACGGCCGACGGTGGGGTTCGAACCCACGCATCTACCAAGTCAACAGAGAGCTTGGTCCCATGACTAAACGCTGCGCTTTAGTGAGCGTAGCCACCGCTGTCGGTTTATTAATAATAATAATAATAATAATAATAATAATAATAATTACACCTTCTGTATTTACTGTAAGGGCTTGACGCACAGCGCCGTTTAAAGAAAATATAGTTTCGTAATGATCTATTTATTTCGTTGGTCTACCCACATAACAAATATATTTGTTTATATCGCCGCTAGGATCTCGACAAGAACGAGAAAAGCAATCCGAATGGTCTTGTACTCAATCTTCCATACAAACTGCTGGAAAAAATGGCACCTGTTCAATTCCGTGAGTTGAATGGAAGCTATTATAGAAGCTAGAACCTAGTATGGAAGGTACAAATCACATTGGTTAAAATTAAAAACAATTCCGTATTGACTTGCAATGTCTCAATTAATTGAAAACGAACGCCTATCAATACTTTGTTTGACGAAACAAGATCTAATTAAAAATGTGCATGTTTCGAATCGTGATTGATTCTTCTTCAGCATGTTAGTAACAACAAGTAAACTAATTAGCATTAACCTTAAAACAAAATAAAATAACATAACACTAACCTCAATTATAATAGTACTTGTCATCACAGGGTTTTTATATTTGCTTGGCAAGGACATTCTCGCTCATGCGCTCCGCCAGTGATGGCTCAGTTGCCGGCTGCCACACGCGCGTATGTACGGCAGAATACAGTGCTTAAAATCAGTATCATGCATTTTTACTCACTATGTTTACAGAAGAAGCTGAAAATTGTCCCCATCCGCTGCCGGGGCCGTGGTGGCTCAGCGGTCTAGCTGTATGCATCTCACCAAGGCGGTCCGGGTTCGATTCCCGGTCATTGCATGTGCGATTTTCGAAGTGAAATGCCATGTTCTGTGGTTCGGATTCGACGTATAAAGGAGGTTCCGTGGCTTATGATCTCGAGATTAACGGTCACGTTAAACTACAAGCTTCGCTTTCATCCGCTGCCAAACATAATTGCTGCTTTATTGTCCGATTTATAGGAATGGAAGTTTCACTCGAAACATCTATCTTGTTCTAGCGCACGATATCCTTCACTTTATGTACGTATTGTGCAGATATACACGTTCAAGTAACGAATATTTCACATAAGGCATTACAGCACTATACACAATCACAATAAAACAACTGGCTAAGAGATTCAAACATACAGGTTCAGTAAACGATAAAAAATAGACGTAAAGGTCGTTATTTCCTTAGTGAACATTGTGAGGTTTGAAGCCATTTTTCAGTGTTGCCTAAGTAAACAAAAGTTTGGTGCTTTTCAGTCGGTCAACACGATTGTACCCAAAAAGAACTGGGTTATGTCCTAGGATGACCAGTTTCGATCGTCAAGCGATCATCATCAGATCCATTACACTTAGGCTATAACTTCTATGTTTGAGAATACAGGTGAAATTTTTTACAATATGTACAATTATTTAGTTGCAGTATTGGTAATGCAACTGTCGGTGTAAGCTAAATGTAGTATATCTAATGTTATGTGAAATGCTAAAATGGTGATAAAAATCCGGAGTTTGTCTGTTTGGGGCGATTATATGGTTATACAAAATCAACTATGGTTATACTGTAATAATACAGGCTGATACTTATCCGGTTGTCTTCCTGACTGGAACTTCGACTAGTTTCGTGTTCACACTGGCACGTTTTGGTCGACTAACCCGGGTGTTAACTGGACGAAACTGTTTTTTCCTTTCTCCCCCCTTTGTTCCTGTGTGCTTTCTGAGGTCAGTGCTATGTTTATTTGTGTGACGTTGCCAAATCTAGATAAGAATGTATGTTATTGAATACAGGAAGATCTACAACTATTAAAGACCGTGGAACTGTCTTCGCCACGCGTGGACTAAAAATCAATTGAACTAAGCGCTGCCCGGTCTATTGAAGACGTCCCGGCACCTTTAATACTGCACGCCGTAATTTTTCCAGTGTTGCGCAGTACCGTTCCCCAGTGATGAAGACATCAGGTTCCTTGAAGTCAATAAGTAATGAACCCCGGTAATCAAGGAACAGGGTGAGCATCACCTTTCCAGCAGATGGTTGGCTCGTAAATCTCTTGGGACGAGGGGGCGATGGATGACACCACTGAATCGTCGACGCTTTCGGTTCCCAATTGTGGCACCAGCTATCGTCGACTGCAACAATGTGCTCCAGGAACGTGTTGCCTTCAACATTGAAACGCATCAGGTGCTGCAGGCAAACAGCCATCCGGTGTGCTTTTTGTTCCGGGTTATCCACTGCCTGCAGACCTTCCGGTAGCAACGCCCTCAAACGGAAACTTTTTGATTACCCCTTATAGAAACCGTTTATTGATGTGTAAGACATTTTTGAAAACACGATCAGTTTAGTCTTGGCTACGGTCATGAACAAACTAAAACGTTCACTGTAATAATGTAAAATTTTATATGTAATTAATTATTATTACCCCCCACCCCCGTTTGAAGTCAGTGCATAATACAGGGCTGTGCGTAAAAAGATGCAAACAAGGTAGTATATTGTCAATAATGGGAAATCAGACACATTTCTCCAAGCACCAAATGACACTTTGAATGTATCTCCAAAGTAAAAAGTCTGGAACGGCTAAATCTGGTAACCTGATTGCCACTGTAGGTTTCCAATAATTCGAGAAATAGAAATGGCGGTGAAACACTTATCGTACAGCGATCACAAACTCGTCCAGCGCAATGTAAAAAGCTCTACCGACTGCATATTTAGAACTATTAATGACAGTCCCCTCTGGATCTACAGATGTGTTCAAATTATTAGACTCAACACACAAATTACCGCCATTGTTAAGTTAATTTCAAGATGGCTGTTCATGAAAGAGAATTTTTGTGTCAAAGTTTGAGCATGGTTTTTGTATAATTTGCAATAACAGTTTCCACTCCATTTATGGCTTCATCCTAGATGTTGGCAACTCCGTTTTGATCTTTGGCTGTTTTGTTTTGGAGTGCGAGTTACTCGCTGCTCTGTGACTGAAAGTAAGTGTTGGAGTCTTGCTTCAGGCAACAACGAATATGTGAAATTACGGTCATTGTTGGTGGATTGTTAATAGGAAGTAGATGTCCAGCTATATCTCACCGTTAAATTCGAAGTGTTATTATAGAATATAATTAAATAAGTTGTTTATTTCCATGATTTAGCGCTGCGTATAGTAAAATCGGATGGTTTTTGGATATTGGGAAAGGCAAAGACCTTGGTAAAGTTGCAGTTGTTAATACTCAGCTTAATGAAAAAGATTTAGTAAAAATGAGTTCTTGAGTCGAATAATTAGAACAGATCTGTAGTTGATACACTTTTTATGCGTAAGAGCAAACACCGCGGAATACTACATGAATCAAATCAGTTTATTCATTACGCACAACCCTGTACTAATTAAATTTTATCCTGTCCCATTATATACACCGCGGACTGGCCAACAAGGACCACGCAAATATCACTTCTTTATAGGTCTAGTTTCCTTCTTTCTCTTCCAGAAGTCTGTCATCCTGGTCGACTGCGCAGCTCTTCTTTCAGCAGTCTATTCTCCTCTTTTGAGATTCTTCTTCTCCCCGACAAGAATTTTGAGGCCATTTTTTTTTCTGTACTCTATTCGATTTAGACAATCTTCTTCAGTAATTTTGAATTTTTGAAGTTCTCCTTGCCCTTTATAGTTCCAGATTTTATCAAAAAATTGTTTGTTTAACCTTGAGCAATCCATGCGGACCATATGTCCGTAGAACTGAAGTCGCCGTTTTCTGATCATCACTTCAAGGTTGTCGATTTTACTATAAATTTCTGCAGTGGATCTCACTCTATAACCTTCCATTATTTAGATATTTTTCTAAATTACAAATACTGATTTCTCTACCGTAATTTTATATGTTTTATGGGCATATGTTACACAATCAGCACGTAAGAAAGACTAAATTTGTGTCAGCATTGAAGAAAATAATGACTTGAACTCGGATGCTAGACATATACACTGTATAGCAACAACAACAAAAAAGACGCACCGGGAAGGCGTTGTCCGATTGTAAGAAAATTACGTATGCAAAGACATTCGGACCGAACATGCAACTGATTAAAGCTTCGTGTTCAATGAATGAATAGCGGGAACTCCCGCGCATCCGAACTGCGCATGCATCAGGTGTATATAAGGCGCGACTACCTCCACGAGAGGACATAGAGTTGATTCCAACCTCCAAGTCGCATTAGACACCCTAGAACCCTGGTTTAGGGATTGGAGAATTAAGATTAATGTTAACAAATGTTCCGCCACACTGTTTACTAAGAAACGCAAACACACAGAAGTCCAGGAACTCAACTTCTTTGGAGATGTAATCAGGTGGCAACCTGCTACTAAATACCTGGGAGTCACGCTGGACCGAGGCCTCACCTTCGCTCAGGAGGTTTCTCAGCGCGCTAACAAAGCGAAGGCGGTCCAAGCGCAGCTCTGACCCTTACTCAAGGCCCAGAGCTTCCTAGATGAATTCAGCAAGCTCCTGTCTTATAGCACCCTTGTGCGTCCTGTGATGGAATATGCCAGCTCTGTTTGTGGTTACGCAGCTCCCTCAACTCTCAGGAAACTCCAGACTGTCCAGAATCGAGCCTTGCGTATGATATCAGGCGCCCCCTGGTACGTTCGCAATGCTCAATTACACGCCGACTACAACCTCTCGACCATCAGTCAGAGGATACACCGACAGGCGGTTAAATCTTACCGAACATCTACACGAAGTACCAATCCTCTTATAAACAGTTTGGGTGATTACCGAGCAAGGGGGTGTCGCCACAAACGCCCCCGAATTATTATAGAATAAAACTCTTTCCAATCATGCTACTATAGCACTTTTACTTTCTCCTGAAAATCTCTATCTTCACAACCTTCTTAATTTTCGATTTCATTTTCACGAACTTCTTACTTCCACTATCCTTTAAATTTCTGTATTCCATATGTCTAGTACATCAGGTCATATTCTGATCAGTTCGATTCACGGTAATTACCAAAACACCCCATAAACAATTGTAGTCGGTCGTATTAATTTGTCAGAGCTCTCAAGGCCTTAGGGCTGATAGGCTTAAAAGCAACGCACCGAAGCCGGCGTAGCCGGCTTCGATTGCTTGGGTTCCGCCGATATCTGAACGTCGGCTGTAAGAAAGCCACGCCGAAGGATTCGTGTTCATTACGAGCAGATGTCAGAGTTTGAAAGAGGTCGTGCGATCGGATTGAAAGATGCTGGTCGAATCGAGCTGTCGCTGGACATTTGGGTCGAAGTGATGCGGCTATCAGACGATGCTGGCAAGCGTGGGTGAGCAACTGCAGGCATCAGCATCAGGACGGCAGTGGTCGACCGAGGGCCACAACAGCACGGGCAGACAGAGCGATTGTTAGAACAGCTGTCACAGCACCGGAGTCGTCGTTATCAACGATCCAGCGTGTGACCCGCACACATGTGTCCACCATGGCCATCAACAGACGCCTGAGCGACAGGAATTTACGCTCGCGCCGCCCGTTACGTCGCTTACCACTCACGCCTGTTCACCGTCAAGTTAGATTACAGTGGTGCCACGCTCGAGCAACGTTGAACTGTACGGACTGGATACGTATAATCTGTAGTGACGAGTCCCGTTTCCAACGGTGCCCTGACGACAACCGCAGACGTGTTTGGAGACGTCCAAGCCAGCGTGGGGATCCTGCCTTGACTATCGCACGCCTCACAGCTCCACAAA
Source organism: Meconema thalassinum (assembly GCA_946902985.2). Classification (NCBI taxonomy): domain Eukaryota; kingdom Metazoa; phylum Arthropoda; class Insecta; order Orthoptera; family Tettigoniidae; genus Meconema; species Meconema thalassinum. The sequence continues at coordinate 351,386,349 of OX336390.1, forward strand.
AGGGGGTGATGGTCTGGGGTGCCATCTTCATTGATAGCCGGACCCCTCTGGTAGTCAGTCCTGGCACACTGACAGCACAGCGGTATGTTGATGACATTCTATGGCCGGTTGTGTTACCGTCCCTTCAGCGACATCCAGGCCTTAATTTCCAACAGAATAATGCCCGGCCGCACACGGCACGTGTTGCCATGGACTGTCTTCAAGCTTGCCCTATCCTTCCTTGGCCAGCTCGGTCGCCTGATCTCTCTCCCAAAGAGCACATTTGGGTCGTCATGGGAAGGCGATTCTGAACATCCCGGAATGTCGCCGATTTAGCCCAACAGTTGGAGACCATTTGGCACGAAATTCCGCTGGACACCATCCGGTAACTTTATCAGTCCATGCCACGTCGAGTGACTGGGTGGACCAACACCTTATTGACGTCCTCACTTTGTAACGCTCTGACTCTGCAATTAATCATTCGATTGTTGTTCTGCGCTTTTGATCGTTTGTGTTTTTATGTCTGTTCCTCACATCCACCGATTTTTATCGCCATCGGACAATTCCTTCCTGGTGCGTCGTGTTTTCTTTTTTTTTTTCTTGTTATACAGTGTATTTTGATTAAGGTGGACATTAAAATACAGTATGTAGCCAGTTAAATAATAGAATAGGTACTTGAAAATTATACAATGCATTTATGCTCCACGTTTGAAAATCTAATCTACTTTATAGGCAGTAAAAGAATGAATGGACTCAATAAAAATCCACCTACGCATCAAATTTTAGCACTTGGTCTTGCTTTTCTTTTTTGTATACCACAATAAGGTGTTCATTCATTATTCCCAACGTCACCGTTAGTCTGGGAGAAGGCTTCGCCAGAGCAAACACAATACAGTATATGGCTTTGTGTGCAAGTTATAGTGTTGAAGCGACGATTCTTGTAGCATTCAGAAGATGTAAGAAGCCTGGGAACGTAATGTTGAACACATGACTTGCGGATTGAGAGTTTAGGATAACAAAAAGAAATAATAAACTTTATGTTCGAAGATGTTGAAATGTAAACATTATGTGACAGAAAACTGTATCATAATGAGGCTCATTATAACACTATTTCTCATTATGAAGTCGCCTCCGTAGCGTAGCGGTCAGCATAGTTAGCTGCCGCCCCAGAGGTCCTGGGTTCGATTCCCGGCTCTGCCACGAAATTTGAAAAGTGGTATGAGGACTGGAACGGGGTCTGCTCAGTCTCGGGTGGTCCAAATGAGTAGAGGGGGTTCGATGCCCACCTCAGCCATCCTCGAAGTGGTTTTCCGTGGTTTCCCACTTCGTCTTCGGGCAAATGCCGGGATGGTACCTACTGTAAGGCCACGGCCGCCTCCTTCCCTCTTCCTCGCCTATCCATCCCAATCTTTCATCCCTTCCCATCCCTCATGAGGCCCCTGTTCACTTTGCAGGTGAGGCCACCTGGGCGAAGTGCTGATCACACCTTCCCAGTTGTATCCCTCCCGACCAGATGTTCCAGGCTCCAGGACACTGCCCATCGAGGCGGTAGTGGTGAGTTCCCTCGCTGAGTCTGTGGGAACCACCAACTTAGAGGGTAAATTGACTAAATAAAAAATAAAAATAAACTCATTTTGAAACAGTTTCTCCCAGCAATCAGAGCTCAAGAAACAGTTGTGTGACCAATTAGGTAAGGATACCTTCGCGCATGCGCTCAAAATCCAACATATTTCTGTGTTGGCAAGCAAAGTGAATGGTCTCTGCTTTCGGAGTGCCTTGGCCCACGCATGCGCTCTGTTTAGTCAGCAAAGCCCGCCCTATTCACTAACTGAATTAACTGAATCCCACAGATATTTATGAATATTTATGATAAAACATACAATAAAGTTATAATTATCGTCGAACATAAACAGTCGTATGCAACTCGCTTATAATGGTAATTAGACACTCGTATGGGAATTATAAAACTCGCTTACGCTCGTTTTATAAACATACTCGTGTCTTAATTATTGCCATTATAGGGTCGTTGCATAATGTACTATTATGTTCGACCCTGACTATTGTATGTCAGAAAATTGTACTATAATGAGGCTCATTATAACACTATTTTTCATTATGAAACAGTTTCTCCCACCAATCAGAGCTCAAGAAACAGTTGTTTGACCAATTAAATAATTAGATACGCTGAGTTCCACGGCCTTCTATTTTAAATTTCACTGCCTGGCCTAGTGTCATAGTAGGGTAATCGAGGAGGCCATGGTCAAATACAAGGCATTCTTCTGTGTCTCATGCGCTCTGTTCAGTACATAAAACTGACGAAATCTCGACAGATATTTATGAATATTTATGTTCGAACATAAAATAGTTATAATAATTATCGTCGAACATAAACAGTCGTATGCAACTCGCCTATTTTTAGCCTATTTTCAATTTTGAAAAAAATAGGCTTATGAGATCACCTTTTATCCGTGTGTGTGTGTGTGAGGAGTTGTGCCCCCCCCCCTAATTACTTCTAAACGGCTGGAGCGATATCAATGAAACTCGGTAAGTTCATATCACTATTGCGAACGACCCCGACCGTGCCCTTCATATTTTGTTACGTCTCACCAATGCAACATGGCGGCTGTGCGAAATATTTCACCAGCATTCCGTATTTCCGAAACTATTACCGATATCGCCCTGAAATTGTGTACGGTGATAAAGGACACTACTAGAAGTTCACCTATGAGACTTTCGAAAACCTGGTGGCTACAAAACCAACATGGCGGCCAAGCGAAGTTGAGACTTATAAACATACTTTTCTCGCGATTTAACTATCCAAACGTAATGAAAGTCTGTACAGCAAATGTTTATACAAATTGTAATGCACTGGAGTCTAATTTAGTTCAATTGTTTACATAATCTCAAAATGGCGGCTGTGCGAAATATTTCACTGACATTCTATATCTCCGAAACTGTTACTGATATCACCCTGAAATTTTGTACAGTGACAAAGGGTAATGATAGAAGTTTATCTATGTAACTTTCATAAACCTGTAAAGTACAAAACGAACATGGCGGCCAAGCGAAGTTGAAACATTTTAATAGACTTTTCTCGTGATTTAACTCTCTGAGCGCAGTGAAATGTGGTACAGTAAATGATTTTAAATATTGTAATGCACTGGCATCTAATTTAGTTCAATTGTTTACATAACCTCAAGATGGCAGCTGTGCGAAATTTTAAAATTAAGTTTTAATTTCTTGTGTCGTAATCATGCGATCGAAGTGAAAGTTTGAATAATGAACCTAGGCAATAATTGTCCTTGAATGGTATATAACTCTATGGCCTATACATATAACAATCCAAAATGGCGAGCAACCGAATTATTTAGACGGTTCTCAATATCTATGAACCTTTTACAGAAAACAAACTGATTTTTTTTATGTTCATAGAGGCTATGAGCATATGTTCACCTATAGGACTTGCCGTAACCTGGTGAGCACAAATCCAACATGGCGGCGACGCGAACTATAAATATTTAAATGGACGTTTCTCGCGAATTATCTATCCGAGTGCAGTGAAACGTTGCACGTTAAATGCTTATACAAATGTTAATCCACTGGCATCTAATTTATTTCAATTGTTTGCATAATCACAAGATGGCAGCTGTGCAAAATTTTAAAATCTCGTTTTTACTTCCTGTGTTCTAATCATGCGATTGAAGTTTGAATACTACACGTACACAAAAATCTTAATGTAATAGTACAAAAATAAAAATCCAACATGGCGACCATCTGAAATATTTAGACGGTTCTCAATATCTACGAATCTATCACAACCTTCAAACTGAAATTTTGTATGCTGATAGAGGCAATTAACACGAGTAGGATATATGAAAATAGGCTGTATAGTTCTCCACGGAACTACTTGTTATTTTTATCGTATGGTAATTTATGCAATATACAATACATAACAAGCTATATTCAATCTTTAAAGTCCATAGGAATCTCTGTTTCGCGGGCTTTTTGGTCGTGTTCCAAGGACATTTTGTCGTCCCCAGGATGTACCACTGAGCTTATACAATATGTTGTTTCTTGCGGCGACTTTGTGGGAAAGCTTATTGATGTGTCCTTGGAACACGACCAAAAAGCCCGCGAAACAGAGATTCCTATTTCAACGCCGGTCGTGAAAGTCTACATTTTTATTTAAAGTCCATCCTTCTCAACCATTCGGTTAAGTCGGGTGTGAGAGCGAACAAATCGTCATGAATGCCAGGGTACGAATACAGAGGACAGCGTTGGACCAGATGTTCGATCGTCTGTTCTTCCAGGTTACACTCACACATTGGTGAGCTGATCCAGCCCCACTTGTACCTGAAATAATTGCTGCAACCATGTCCAGTCCTCAGCCTGTTGATGTGGCACCAGAAGTTCCTCGGTAAGTCAAAGCCGTTTGGTTTCTTCGTGGGATCAAGATGGTGGGCACTTGTTCCCAATGTTTTAGTTGACCACTCATGCTTCCAGCTTTCATTTAGGTCAAATCCAGCAGCAATAAGTTGCCCCGCAGTGACACTTACTGGTCTTCTAGATTTCAGTCGTTGCTGTGATGGAAGGCAGAATTCTTGGTGAAATGGCAAAGAGGGTGATGCAAAGACTTTATTAGCTTCCCTTAGTAGAGCTTGCTTCCTCCTTAAGTGTGGTGGAGGGATGTGACTCAGCATGGGTAACCAGTGACATGGAGTTGATTTGATGGAACCAGTAATTCAACGCATTGTATCATTCAATTTTGTGTCTACCTTCTTCACATTTACGCTTTCCAACCAGACGGGTGCACAGTACTCAGCAGCCGAGTAGACAAGACTGATGGCAGATAAGCGTAAACAGTCAGCAGAGGCTCCCCAGGATGTACCACTGAGCTTATACAATATGTTGTTTCTTGCGGCGACTTTGTGGGAAAGCTTATTGATGTGTTCTTTGTAGCTCAGGGATCTATCTAAAGTGACTCCAAGATATTTTGGAAAAGGATTGTACCTCAGATTTCGTTCGTTGAACAAAACTTGGATTGAAGTTTGCAGCACGATTCGACAGATGGAAACAAGAGACTTCAGTTTTTGAAGTGCTGGGGATCAATCTCCAGGTCTTAAAGAAAGTTGACATCTTCTTGAGATCCTCTGTAAGAATTTGTTCACCATCTTCAAAGTTATTACTCTGTGCTACAAGAGTGATGTCATCAGCATATATTAACTTAGTTGAAGTTGTGACTGGTAAATCATGAATGTACAAATTGAAGAGCAATGGGGCTAAAACAGATCCCTGTGGTAGACCATTATTTAGTTTTCGTTTGTGGCTTTTAGTGCTGCCTAGAAACACTTCGAATTGTCTTTCACTAAGCATACTAGATATTAGGTCCACGATTTCTCGATTTGGTACAACTTGCAATAGTATGTAGACAAGTCCTTGTCGCCAAACAGTGTCATATGCTCCAGTCAAGTCGATGAAAACAGCTGTTGATTTCAGTTGTCTTTGAAAACCTTCTTCGATATGTGTAGTTAGAGCAAGAACTTGATCGGTGCAGCTGCGTCCATGTCAGAATCCAGCGTGTTCAGGAGGCGTAACAGCTTCAATGAAAGGTGCTATTCTGGTTAGGAGGATTCGTTCAAGAAGCTTGAATATGCAACTGAGCAGTGCTATTGGTCGATAACTTTCGGGGCTATCTTCGGGTTTGCCAGGTTTGAGAATGTCTATAACTTTTGATAATTTGAAATGATTGGGCAGTCTGTTCTCTTGGAGAATGTAAGTGAAGAGAGAAGTAAGCCAGCATATACAATAAAGACCCAAGTTCTTAATAAATTCATTATAGATGTTGTCCGGACCAGCAGCCATGCCGATTTTCAGTTGTTTAATTGCACTTTCTACTTCCGCTGTGGAGAAGGGCCTGGAGAGCGGCCCGTTTTTCGGGGCACTGCGCTTGAGTTTAGAGAGGTTACCTTTGACAATTCTGGTGTGATTCTTGTCCCTCTTTGTCCTTGTGAGGTCTATGATCCTGTTGGCAATAATATCAGGATTCAGTTTAGGAGGTGGCTTTTTAGTGTGTTGTTTGCCAGTTAGCCCATTTAAGATTCTCCAGACTTTCCTGCTTGACTTTGCGAAGTTCATTTCTTTAAGTGTTGCTTCCCATTTCTCTTCTCTGTTCTTGTATGGAAATTATAAAACTCGCATACGTTCGTTTTATAAACATACTCGTGTCTTAATTATTGCCATTATAGGCTCGTTGCAAAATGTACTATTACATCAATTTAGTAAACTACATGTGACAAAGGATGTGGTCTAACTGTTGGTGTTCATGACTTCTCAGTCAAACCGGAAGTATATATTTTGGTTTTGATTTGACCGTGTATGAGTCAACACTAGGGGCAGATGACTTCGTAGTCCCGCCCCTTAAAACAACAATAACTAACTAACTAGTCAACACTAGCGCTCATAGTGATAGATTTAGTGCACTACATTTGGATGTGGTCTAACGCTTGGTGTCCATGAATTGATTGAACGAGTATCGTCTGTCTTCGTCTTCTGTTGGCAACGTTTGCACTTCTTGGAAGTAATTTCATTTGTAGTTGTTGATCGTTCAGTGATTACAATGTCTTCTTCATCTTGTTGTCGATTCGTTCCAGGTTCGTCGCTGAAACTTACTATTCTCTGCTTTTTAATTTTATAATTCCACTTTTGAGTATTTTATATTAACCAAACGCCTCTTACATGTTGGCGGGATGGTGACACACACTAGACTGACAAATCATGGACACCAAGCGTTAGACCACATCCTTTGTCGTATTTAGTTCACTAAATCTATCACTACGAGTGCTAGTGTTGACCCATACATGGTCAAATCAAATCTAAATATCTACTTCCGTTTTGACTGACAAGTCATGCACACCAACAGTTGGACCACATCCTTTGTGGCCTAAATCTAACACTACGAGCGCTAGTGTCGACACTTCCATGATCAAATGAAAATCGAAATATCTAGTTCTGTTTCGTGAAATCTTAATCCCACAAATTGAAAATAAAGAATCAAAGAATAGATAAAAACAATCAAACTTCAATTTCATTTAAATCTGTAGAACTGGTTCCATTATAAAAAACAAGCGTTTTTAACATATTTGTTTTTCAAAATATCATTTAAGCCGGAAGTAATTTTCAAAATTTTATTTTGAAGTATGATAAGAGTTTCCAAAACACGCATTTTGGCACTTATCCGGGTCTTCTGGCTTTTCAACTGTTGGCCCAATTGTCAAAATAGCTTTCCTTTGCGATTTTGCTAAACTGGACCCTAATAGTCCGAGTGCTCTTAGTGCCATTTAACAAATGTTTTCAACGTTAAAACCCGCAATTATTCGCTACTAGCGGACCTGTGCGAGAACTCTCGCATAATGGGTTGTGTGCGCCCCATGACTGTGTACAGACTACTCGCCCGGCGCTAGTGATGTCTGTTAGGTAGTCAGCCCGAAGGCTGGTTGGATCCTCAAAAAGTACCGCCATTAGGTTATGTGGGTAGATACCCACAAAAACCTAAGGCAGCGCTATATTGAGGCGTACTAGGCAAGATGAGGAGTGAGGTAGTTTGTCATTGCATTCCTCACTGAGTCAGTACAACAGTACTAACCCTATGAGTAGAACCTTTCACAGCATCCACAGGCACGGACTGTGCCCTGAATGTCATTACTAAGCACCACCCATACCTCAGTAGCTTCCATATAATCACAGCCATGAGTGAGACTGAGACATCGGTGAAAAGCCACATTTTACTCTAGCCTGTGCCAACAGACAAATGCAAATGTACTGCATTCATCAAGAGATGGCAAACAGGCCACTAGGCTAGTGCTATGTGGGCTTTATGCGATGCCAGGGGCTATCGTCTTATTCATTTGTTTATAAACAAATAAATATACTGTATTTCCGTCAAGAAAAGCAAGATTTTTCTTGTACTATTGGGAAGATTTGGTACAAACCACACCATCTAACTCCCTCTGGTTTAGGAGCTTGAGTTTTGTGAAACATACACCTTAGCAGATTATATAATAAGACTAGCGAACCCGTTGGAGAACTCTCGCATATTCTAATGCAGGCTGTTCCAGCCGAGCTGCTCGCCAGGGAGCAGCTGAGTACTCGCCGCCTTGCGTGAGTAAACCTGCAATATGCAATACAGCTCTGCTGTACGGGCTGCCGTTACTAAGCGGTGGATACATCAAGACTGGCAGGAAGCGCATGGACTTGTACTATGACCTTCGCCCAGTGACGTATTGGCTATCACCCCCAGTCCCTCTCCAACCGTGCTCCGAGCATTACTGCTGAGTACTTGTGTGTACGCATACTCAAACCCGTAGATTTGGAACAGCAACTGCATTCATCAAGAGATGGCAAACGGGCCACTAGTGCTAGTGCTATGTGGGCTTTATGCGATGCCTGGGGCTATCGTCTTATTCATTTGTTTATAAACAAATAAATATATTTCCGTCAAGAAAAGCAAGATTTTTCTGTGTGCGCACCATGTGTACAGACTACCCGCCTGGCGCTAGTGTTATGCGGGCTATACACGCGACAGTTCTGCTATACCTCCAGTCACCTCAAGACATAAGCGGTCTCTTTGATGCTCTGGTCTGTGAAGAGGCTAACGCGTCGGAAATAGTTCCCACTTTTTCTGCTTGTACCTGTCGCTATGTTTCCATAAACTGGCTAGATTACTTTTCAGAATTTACTTAGTAAAAATCTATGAATGGGTTTTTCATTGTCACGATAATTGGGATCCTTACTAACTTTGCTTTTCATGTGATGAATTGTGTGTGTGAATATAGTTTTAGTCGTATTTGGTACGATAAGCAATTCAGCATGAATTCAATATTATATTACATTTTGTTGTGTATAAACCTTGCTTGAGTGGCAAAAGAGCACCCGAGTAATTCGATTTTATGGCGATCAGGCTCAAAGGTTGGCAACACTAGTTCAACATGGTTTCCTCAAGTAGACAATGTGTTCAAACTGCAGCTGTAAAGCTTGAAACACCAATACAATTCTTGAAAGGTAATAAAAGTGGAGAGAATTTGAGAAAAGGTTCAGGCATATGATTTTAAATGTAGGTTGAGAGATGACAATCTCGAGTTTCCAAGCTGCGAACACAAGAATGGACAGAGAGAGAGGAGATACGCGGAGGGAAATTTTCCTCAGGACTTGACGTTTTGTATAGGGGCTATCATCTTGATTATTTGCTTAATATCATTTTATAAACAAATAAATATATTGCCGTTGACTTTTCAAGAAATGCAAGATTTTTCCAGTGCTATTGAGACGATTTGGAAGATTTTGGCACAAACCACACCTTCTAACTCCCTCTGGTTTAGGAGCTTCAGTTTTGTGCAACATACACCTTAGCGTATTATTATAATAAGATAAGACTAGCGGGCCCGTTGGAGAACTCTCGCATAATGGGTTGTGTGCGCCCCATATGTACAGACTACCCGCCCGGCGCTAGTGCTATGCGGGCTATACGCGCGACAGGTCTGCTAGGGGCTATCGTCTTGTTTATTTGTTTAATAGCACTTTATAAACAAGTAAATATATTTCCGTTGACTTTTCAAGAAATGCAAGATTTTTCCTGTACTACTGAGACGATTTGGAATATTTTGGTACAAACCACACCTTCTAACTCCCTCTGGTTTAAGAGCTTGAGTTTTGTGAAACATACACCTTAGCGTAGCCTATTATATACCAAGATAGATATGCACGGCTCTGTCTGCCTTGTGAGAGTCATTATTTACAGAACTCAGCGTTTGGGAAACTGGGTCGGTGAACAGATGGGCGTTTGGGGGCTGAGAATTTTATTTCTCAGCTGAATAGTAAGCCCGAAAAGTTGGAAACGGGTTGGCGTCAGGAAGGGCATCCGGCCATAAAACTAAATAGCCAAAACCGTACAAATATGACAAGTTCTACAAGCTTAGCCTCGGAAACTGCTAGGGAGTTCCCCGGAAGCGACGCGCAAGGATTCCGCCTGTCCCTTGTGAGAAATGAGCGAAGGCTACCGGGCCATGGGCGGGCCTGGCTAAAGAAGCAAGTCCAAATGAGAATTGGTACCCTGAATGTTGGATCTATGACTGGTAAAGGTAGAGAGGTTGTGGACCTAATGATAAGGAGAAGGATTGGAATCCTGTGTGTTCAAGAAACTAGGTGGAAGGGTAATAAAGCAAGAGAGCTTGGCTGTGGCTTTAAGTTGCTATACAGTGGAGCAAACAGTGCAGGTAGAAATGGTGTTGGAATTATCCTTTCAAATGACTTTGCCACCTGCCTGGTCAGTGTAAACAGAAGAAATGACAGAATAATGAGTGTGAAGCTGTGCCTTGGGGAGGAGTTCACAATTGTAGCTGCTTATGCTCCACAAGTTGGTTGTGAAGAGCAAGAAAAGGATGACTTCTGGAGAGACCTGGAAGAAGAACTTTCCAGCATACCAGCAAATGAAAAAGTATTTTTGGGTGGAGATCTGAATGGACACGTTGGAACCAGTATCGAAGAAGAAGGAATGAGAAGAGTACATGGAGGTTGGGGATTTGATGCGAGAAATGAAGAAGGCGAGAGCGTGATAAATTTTGCCTTGGCTTCAGATCTGGCAATTTGTAACACCTTCTTCCAGAAAAGCGAGAGGCATCTATTGACATACAAAAGTGGAGGACGGGAAAGCCGAATAGATTTCCTCTTGTGCAGAAGAATACATCTGAAGGAGGTAAAGAACTGCAAAGTCATACTAGGGGAAGACGTGACTCCACAGCACAGAGTGCTGGTGCTGGACTATGAATGCACAGGCATGAAGAAAAGAGCAGTACGGAAAATGACTCCAAGAATCAAATGGTAGAGATTAAAAGATCCAATTTTGGGAAGTGAATTCAAGGACAAGGTGCTCCAAGAAACACATTTAGTGGAGGGAGTTCAGAAATGGTGGACAGTAAATGCTGAGGCTATCAGGAAAGTTGGTGTGGAAGTTCTGGGTAAGACGTCTGGGAAAGGCGCTCCACTTGATAAAGAAACATGGTGGTGGAATGATGAGGTCCAGGATACGATCAAGGCGAAAAAACAAGCCAAGAAGGCCTGGGAAGAATCTGGAATGACCAAAGACAGAGAACACTACAGACAAGCAAACAAAGCTGCGAAAAGAGCAGTTGGAAGAGCAAAGGCAATGGCATGGAATGAAGTCTACGAAAATCTAGAGACCAAAGAAGGCGAGGCAAAGCTCTTCAGAATTGCTAAGGCACGGGACAGAGCATCAAAAGATCTTACCCACATCAAGCAAATAAAGAATGAACAAGGAATGGTAATTCGAGATGAGAACCAAATTAAGAAGAGATGGGAGGAGTACTTTGAAAAGCTGCTTAATGAGGAGAATAAAAGGCTTGTGTTTGAAGATGGTATTCAAAATTATAATTTAACAACTAACATTTGCAGGGTAGAGATTGTAACTGCTATGAAGAAAATGAAAAGTGGAAAAGCAACGGGCCCCGATGAAATCCCCGTAGAGGCCTGGAAATGCCTGGGAGAAGAGGAAATAGATATGTTGCTGAGCCTATTCCAACAAATATTTCAAGAGGAAATAATGCCCAACGAATGGCGGAAGAGTACCATAATTCCCATCTATAAAGAAAAGGGGGACATTCAGGATTGTGCAAATTACAGAGGAATAAAACTCATGTCACACACTATGAAGATCTGGGAAAAAGTCATTGAAGGTAGGCTTAGGCAAGAGACAACAATAGCAGAAGAACAGTTTGGATTTATGCCAGGGAAAGGAACCACAGATGCCATTTTTTCTCTGAGACAGCTCATGGAAAAACACAGGGAAAAGAAGAAAGAATTGCATATGGTGTTCATAGATCTAGAGAAGGCTTATGATCGTGTCCCCCGTCAAGAAGTATGGAGATGCATGAGATTCAAGGGAGTACCAGAGAAGTATGTGCGCATTATCCAGGACATGTACCATGGGGCAAAGACGCAAGTTAGAAGCAGTGTAGGGCTAACGGGAACCATACCAGTTGAAGTTGGTCTCCATCAAGGATCTGCACTGAGTCCCTATATCTTTGATCTGATAATGGATGTTATCTCTGAAAGCCTTAGAGAACCTGCTCCTTGGTGCATGCTATTTGCAGATGACATTGTACTATGTAGCACTAATCAAGAACAACTCGAACTTAAACTAGAACACTGGAGAAAAGCATTAGAGGACAGGGGTCTTAAAATCAGCCGGAATAAGACTGAATACATGTGCCTCGGTGGAAAGGGAAATGACAGTGTGAAGATGGACGGAAATCAGCTCCAAGCAAGTAATAGTTTCAAGTACCTTGGATCAACGGTATCTGACGATGGCAATCTAGACCTGGAAATTACCCACCGAATTCAGGCTGCCTGGTTAAACTGGAAAAGGTTGTCTGGTGTCCTCTGTGACAGGAGACTAAATGTCCAAGTAAAGGGGAGAGCCTATAAAAGTGTGGTGAGACCTGCCATGCTATATGGAGCAGAAACTTGGCCAATAGTACAGTCGCAAAATAAACGGCTGGATGTAGCCGAAATGAAAATGCTGAGATGGATGTGTGGTGTTACTAGGAAAGACCACATCAAGAACAGCTTCATACGAGGAAGTGTCAAGGTAACCCAAGCATCAAGGAAAGTTCAAGAAAGGCGGTTGCTCTGGTATGGTCACATTAAGCGCAGGGATGAGACCTATGTGGGAAGAAGAGTGCTGGATCTTGAGCTGGAGGGCAGGAGGGAGAGAGGCAGACCTAGAAGAAGATGGATGGACTGCGTGCGGGAAGACTTCGCAGAAAAACAGTTAACCGAAAACACCATTTGGGACCGAGGGAAATGGAAAAGACTTGCCAAAAACGTCGACCCCGCATGAGCGGGAAAAGATGAAGAAGAAGAAGATAGCGTTTGGACGAAGTCTGAGAAGTGAAAATGAGACGTATTGATGAAGCACCATAGGTTCGATTCCAACCTCGGCTGTCTAGAAGTGGTTTTTATGCACATTTCTACTTCTGCTCCAGGCAAATGCCGGGGTAGTTACTAAAAATTAAGGCCATGGCTGTTTGCCATTTAGATACTCATCTCACTTTATAACAACCCGGCTTAATAGGGGTGAGAAATTCAATTGAGTGATGTTAATGAAGTTTAAGTGACCGCAAGAACTATACAATTGTGTATGTTTAGTAACACTGGTCTTTATTGTAGGGACAACCGTCAGTGACATGTGGTCAATCATTACATCATGCTAGTGATTGGAATTTCCAAGAAACTTGAGACCACGTGATGTGTTGGATCATTAGTCACATACCCCTCAAGCTATCACATTCTCTACACATGCGCTGCCATTTTGAGAACTAATCATCTTTCGTGTAGTATGTTGTTATTGATTTATTAATGGGCAACATCTTGGTCATATAGCCCCGTGTACTTAGGTGTGTGGGCGAGTAAGTTGCCTAATAGCGTGTGTTATTTTGATGACTATATTAGTGTGTGTATTTGTAATACAAGCGAGGATTGGGAAGGAGGCGGCCGTGGCCTTAATTTACGAACCCTCCAGCATTTGCCTGGAGTAAAAGTGGGGAACAACGGAAAACCACAACATATCCAATGAACTGCTTACTTCGTTATTTTAGCAGTGGCTAGCATTCTTGGCTGTCACCGCGGAGGCCCGTGTTTGATTCCCGGCTCTGACAAGAAATTGAATTCTGGTCTGAGGGCTGGAACGGGGTACACTTAACCTCGCGAAACAAAACTCAGAAGAGTCGGGTTCGATTCCTACCTCAACTATCTTGGAAGTGGTTTTCCGTGGTTTCCCACTTCTACTCCAGAAAATGACGGGATGGTTCCTAACTAAAGGCCGTGGCCGCTTCCTTCCCAAATCCTACGACCATTACAAGTACACACATTAGTACAGCCATCATAGTGACACAGGTCATCAGACAAATTCTACACACACCCAACGACACGTCCACGATGTCGCAAAGCCCCTAGACAATCAACAGCAACAACAACAATTTCGTTATTTTGAGGCCATTACATGTGAACCACGGCGCAATTTTTTACATGGGTAGGCTATATTATTCTGTCTTACTTCTTTATAAAATTTTGCAGATAATACCACCATCAATTTGAACTACGATATATTATATTATTTCCAATTACGACAAATAATATGGCAACATTTCCCGATTTGTAAAAACAATTGCTACAAAATACTTCATCTGAAAGTCATAGATGCTACAAAACACTAAATTTGATTTGAACATTTAAATATTGTACAGTATTTTAAAATTCTAAAATCCACAAATTCTAATTACCGTTATGAATAACAGCTGAAACTTTTCCTTGAAACTTGCGACAATATTCCCCTAAATCAGCTAACAACAACATTATTTTCGGAGATGGTGCTCGTGAGATTTGGCGCACTCGTCCAGTAAAGCGCCGACAGAGCCGTTCAATCGTTCAAATGAATACAGAATAAGATATGCTTGCTATTTCCTTGAAATTTAAGGGGAAAAGCTTGTAGTTTTACGCGACCGTTAATCTTGCGATCATGAGCCACGGGACCTCCTTTTTACGTGGGATCCGAACCACATGACTTAGCATTTCACTTCGAAAATCTCACATGCATTGACCGGGAATCGAACCCAGTTCACCTTGGTGAAAGGTCAACAGCTTGACCGCCTGCACCACCACGCCCCCCTCCTTGAAATTTAATACAAACTGTTATTGAGAGGGCACATTGGTGGTGCTATGGCACACCGGCACTACCTCAAGGGCCACCCCTGTATAAAGAAAAGTCATCTTGTATGTAGAATTGGTTGAGTACAGGTACTATTGGAAAACTTTATTTGCAAACATGATAAATGTTATTTCGAACAATTGACAAATAATCTCTGAGAACAGTAACTGCAATTTTGAACAATCAATTCCAAGTACAGTATTCTGAAAATATTTCAAAATCGCTCTTCTAGCTCCGAAATACATGTATAATCCAAAGACTTCCCACTGTTAAATGTCATACTTTTCTGGTTGCTTGGTTGGTTGGTTGGTTGGTTGGTTGGTTCCTTAGTTTAGGGGCTGCGACAGCGCGGTCATGTAGCCCCGTACTTTGGGTGTGTGTAGAATTTGTCTGATAACTGGTGTTAATTGTGATGGCTGTATTAGTGCGTGTTATCTGTGATTCAGGTAGAAGGACTGCAGACGATTAATTTTTTCAAGTAGTTCCTACTTTTGCTTCCGTCCACGAAACTTAGCTGCGGACGTGGCTACTAAATGCCGTCGCAGTCAGCACCTGGCGGTGAAAGGTGGAACTAATATAGCGTTATCAAACTAATCTACAAATTTTAGCTTCCTCAAGTGTAGTTAGTGGGTAGGTTCTTTTTCATGCCATAAATCTATGACATGGGACCGCCGGATTTACTTCCCCTCCGAATGAAGGGATTTTTAACGCTCTTAAAAAATCCGACGAACTTCGGTCGGGTTTGAACCCGCGATCTTGAGCATAGAAGTTTAGCATGCTAACAACTACGCCACCGAAGCCGCTCATACTTCTCTTGCATGTAACCTATGCAAGGTAAATCAACCACGTTTACATGATTTTCATTCTATTCAAATCGTTCTTTTGTATCAAATTGTATGTTCAATAACCACAATATCGCTCTCTCCATTCATCCTGTATCCGACACGCTGCAGATAATAGTGGAAACTCGTTTTAGTTCCAACTTGAACCAATTGTGGGAGGGAGCATTGTCGCAACTTTCAAGGAAGAGGTTTTGTAGTTATCTTTACGAGTAGGCCTATACGACATTTGTTCCAACTGCACGTTCCTTTCTGCTTCGGATAGTTTGTGATTCCAAATGAAGTTGAACTTAGTATTTTGTACTGTAATGGCAGAAAATGGCTACACAGATAATTAGCAAACACTGTTTAGAATTCGACAACCAAGTGCAGTTACTAGCAAGCAATCCATACGCACAACTACTAACAACTCCCGTAATATTTTTAATCAGCCACAGAAGGATAACTCTTCTATTCTTCTTTATTTACGTAACATTTTGTACCAATCTAACTCTTAAAGCTTGTTCCGTTCTTGTTGTTTATGGGAATTTTCTGCGTCAACTCTGTGCTTGCGTCCTTGGTGGAGGCCAATCTCGCCCCCTCCGTTCGGCTCTGGTCCAAACCCCTGAAGTCCGTCAGCAAAAACAACGAGACAGGGAGGCATTCTTGTTCCGAATCTCTTTAACTGCGTGCTGAAAAATTGACATAGAGTTGAGGGTGGAGTAGGCTTACTCAAAGAAAGAGGGTTCCATGGCAATATTAAGGTCTAAATTCAAGGGGGTGTATGTAAACTGCTGGGCTTACACTGTCAACATACCGAACCTCTCTGTAAATGATGATGATGATGATGATGATGATGATGATGATGATGATGATTGTTTTAAGGGGAGAATCAGCGAGGTCATCTGCAAAGTATAGATGTTGCAGTTGTTGTTGTTGTTGTTTCATTTGAGGGGACTTGGACATCGTACACAGTACCGGTATATAAAGTGATGCGATTATATTTTCCCCCACTGTAGTTCAATAGCACAATTTCAGAGAAAACTCATTTTAGTCAAAAAGTTGACTTGCAAGAAAAAACTTCCGAAACCCACCTCTCTGCAAGGATATAGATTCCTTTAAAGAAAATCCACATGCAATTTATTGACGAGGCAATAACTGTTCCAACAGTTCCAACACCTAGTCCAGCACATGTTGGATCAATCTCTCGCGTACGCCAAAAAACATTACTCCACTGGTGTACTGTCGTTGTATAGTACATTTCCAGGTCTTTAATCCAGATAGCCGCAGCTTAAGAATGTAAACATGATTAAGAGATGCTGTAAACTGGTAATGAATTATCCCCCATCGACTTTAATGGAATATCTACACAATTATGGGATTGTTACAAATAGCCGCGTAAACAGACAGCGAATAATTCTAATAAATCAATTGTGGTGGTGATGATTGTTTTACGAGAAGGAACATTGTTGTTATTCGCCCTTAATTAATCGATTAATTAAATTTAAGAACAAAAGTATGCTAAATAACGTTGAAGTCGGAAGCACCATTGAAATGACGTCCATTTAATAGATCTGAATCTTCCATTCAATTGCCAAAGCTAAGAAACAAAAGCAAATATACGTAATTATCAAAAGAGCCTCCTTGAGAGACAATGGGTGATCTTTTCTTGAATTTTGGTAGCATGAACTAAACTTATTCGTACAGGATTCTCTTTGTAAGATATTGCAATATATTTTGCCTGAAAATGGGTTAACATAAACCTAAATCTTTGACACGGGATCAACTTTCCGGCTGGCTGGAGTTCACGAATTAAATCGATCATACACTCTTTGTTATACAGGACTTCCTTCAGATTGATCGATTTTCTTTTCTGCTGCGTCATAAATAAACAAACTGTGTTTCCTCGCGCCACTTCTGAAACTTTCCCTCATTAACTACCGAAAATATAGACAAATAATATTGTAACGTGTTTTTCGAGGGGATTTTATGCCACTGACATAAGTCAGTAGGAAGCTATTCTATATTTATTTACGCGGCAAATTGTTCAGCCAAGAGAAGTTTTCATGTTAACTTATCATTATTAACTTATTAACTTGTTTATTAGTTATAGTTCATTGTTTCAGTAGACTGTGATGTGTGATTGCATGTGAGTGTGTCTGGTGACAGACTGTTTTAGTGGTAGTATTTGGTGTTGGTGGAACTTTAGTATTTTTTCGTTAGTAGAATTTTGGTATTTAATTGTTAGTACAGTAGAAGGTTAGTATTTTTGTTAGTAGAATTGCTCTTTACTTATTCTGAAAGGGAGTAGCAGCCTTTCAGAATAAATCAATTCTTTACTAGTCTTATAGACGGTTAAGATATTGATAATATAAGCCAAATAATGGCTACACTGCGTCCTGCTGCATGGCTGAAAGCAAGGGGAAACTACAGCCGTGTGCTATTCCCGAGGATATGCACCTCTCTATGCATAAATACATGTGATGATGGCCTCCTCCCTTGTAAAATTTCAATCCGGAGGTAAACTAGTCCCCCGTTCGGATCTCCGGATGGGGACTACTCGAGAGGGGGTTAACATCACAGAAGTGACAAAGAGGAACTCTGACATTCTACGGATCGGAGCGTGGAATGTTAGAAGTCTGCTAGGAAATGGAAGGTTAGAAAACTTAGAAAGGGAAATGGATAGGTTGAGGTTGGATTTGGTTGGAATTAGTGAAATGCGCTGGCAGGAAGAACAGGACTATTGGTCAGGAGACTATAGGGTCATTAGCACTAAATCAAACAATGGCCAAGCAGGGGTTGGCCTCATATTGAGTAGGAAACTTGGACAGCGGGTGGAATATTATGAGCAATATAGTGAACGGATTATTGTAGCAAAAATAAATACTAAACCTACCTGCACCACAGTGGTACAAGTCTATATGCCTACCAGTCAAGCTGATGATGAGGATGTTGAAAAGGTCTACGATGAAATAGACGAAATTCTGAGGTATATCAAGGGTGATGAAAATGTTATAGTAATGGGAGATTGGAATGCTGTGGTAGGAAAAGGGAGAGAAGGGAAGATAATAGGAGATTTCGGATTAGGTGAAAGGAATGATCGAGGAAGCAGGCTGGTAGAATTCTGCACTGAGCATGAGTTGGTCATAGCTAACACCTTATTCAATAACCACAATAGAAGAATATACACATGGATGAGACCAGGAGATACAGGGCGTTACCAAATCGACTTCATTATGGTCAAGCAGAGGTTTCGAAACCAGATTTTGGATTGTAAAACATATCCTGGTGCTGACATAAACTCTGACCACAATCTGGTTGTATTGAAATGCAGATTAAAGTTGAAGAAACTGAAGAAAAGTCAAAAGCCAAAAAGGTGGGCAATAGACAGACTGAAAGAGAAGGATGTAAACGAAAGATTCAAGAAGAGTATAAAGGAAGGACTAATGAAAAACCCTAAACAAACTTCAATTGCAGACGAATGGGCACTTTTGAGGAATGAAATAACAAAATCCGCAGAAGAAAACATTGGTAGGAAAGAGAGAATAGGTAGAAAACCGTGGTTCACTCAGGATATACTCGAATTGATGGATGAAAGGCGGAAGTACAAGAATGTAAGAGATGGAAAGGGGAAAGCAGAATACAGACGTCTGAGAAATGAGGTTAACAAGAAGTGCAAGGAAGCGAAAGAAGAATGGTTGAAAGAGAAATGTGCTGGTATAGAAAATTGTCTGAAATTAGGAAAAGTAGACACAGCTTATCGAAGGATTAAGAATACTTTTGGGGAAAAGAAGACTAAGTGCTGTAATATTAAGGACACAAATGGAAAGCCTCTAACAGATAGGGAAGAAAAGGTTGAGAGATGGAAAGCTTACATAGAGAGTTTGTATAAGGGAAAGGAGATTCAGAATCATGTAATGGAAAGGGAGGAGGAAATTGATGAGGATGCGAAAGGAGATTTAATATTGAGATCAGAATTTGATAGAGCTTTGGAAGACGTAAGCAGGAGCAAAGCACCAGGCATAGATGATTTACCGATTGAGTTGCTACGCTGCATAGGAGAGGAAGGTCTGATCAGGTTATTTCACTTGGTGTGTAGGATTTATGAGACAGGTGAGGTACCCCCTGATTTCAAGAAGAATGTAATCATCCCTATACCAAAGAAAGTGGGAGCTGACAGATGTGAAGATTACCGTACAATCAGCTTGATTACTCATGCTTCAAAGATCCTTTCTAGAATAATTTACAAGAGGATTGAGAGCCAGATAGAAAGGGAGTTGGGTGAAGACCAGTTTGGTTTCAGGAGAAATGTAGGAACAAGGGAAGCTGTACTAAGTCTTAGGCTGATTTTGGAAGGTAGAATAAGGAAAGATAAGAGAACGTTCATGGCTTTTGTAGACTTAGAAAAGGCTTTTGATAACGTTGATTGGACTAAATTGTTTGACATTTTGAAATCGATTGGAATAAAGTACAGGGATAGGAGGGTGATATACAATCTATACAGAAACCAGACAGCAGTCATTCGAGTTGAAGGACATGAGAGAGAAGCTGGTATTCAGAAATGTGTAAGGCAAGGCTGCAACTTATCACCCATACTTTTTAATCTTTACATTGAACAAGCAATGAAGGAAATTAGAGAAAAAATTAAAGTGGGAGTGAAGATTCAAGGAGAAATAATTTCAACTCTGAGATTTGCTGATGACATCGTCATCTTGGCCAACAAGCCTGAGGATTTGAATGAGTTTTTGAATGGTATGGATTCCGTCTTACGGAAAGAATTCATGATGAAAATTAATAAATGTAAAACAAAAATACTGGAATGCAGCCGAAATAAATCAGAAACCTCTATGGAGATCAAATTGGCAGGTGAAAAGCTGAAGGAAGTAGGAGATTTCTGTTACTTAGGAAGCAGAATAACCAGTGATGGACGAAGCAAAGAGGATATAAAAAGTAGGTTGGCTCAGGCAAGAAAAGCATTTCTACAAAAAAGGAATCTGCTGACATCGAATATAGATTTAGGTATTAGGAAGTCATTTTTGAAAGCCTTTGTCTGGAGCGTGGCGCTCTATGGAAGTGAAACTTGGACTATTGGTGCAGCAGAAAAGAGGGGAATTGAAGCATTTGAAATGTGGTGTTACAGGAGAATGATGAAGATCAGATGGGTAGATAGGGTTACAAACAAAGAGGTATTAAGACGAGTGGGAGAGGAGAGATGTTTCTGGCGACTGCTAATGAAGAGAAGAGATAGGTTGGCAGGACACATACTAAGACACCCAGGAATAGCAAGCTTAGTTATGGAAGGAAGGGTCGAGGACAAGAACTGTAGGGGTAGACCAAGGTTAGAATATGTTAAACAGATTGCCTCGGATGTAGGGTGTGGTAGCTATGTAGAGATGAAACGATTAGCTCAGGACAGGGAGGCATGGAGAGCTGCATCAAACCAGTCAAAAGACTGAAGACTCAAACAACAACATTAACTTATTATTATTAAGGTATTTTTTGGAGCATTTTTATAAAATTATAAGCATACAGATAGGTTTTCTATGTCATAGAAAACACTATCAAGCAAATTATTACGAACAACATTATCATAGGAAATTATATGATTACGGAATTTTACGGAGTTTTGTCAGTTAGGGTATTATGAGAGAGATAAGTCACGGGGAATTCGGCTACAGGCTTAATCTTGTCGAGTAGCATGACGCAAGCTGGGTTGCTGCTTGAAGAAAAGGCGAATTAGTCTGGAACGGTAATCGACATCATCCTCGCGCCGAATGTAATGACCCTGAGGAGAGGGGTAGCGCGTGGTGGCCCAGCCAATCAGAGGAGAGCGGGCGAGAAGAAGCCGGGTCCAGGGAGGGGAAGCGACGAGTGCATATATGGTTTGCGCGCCGTGGAGGCAAGGCGACTATCTTGGTAAAACTAAACCAGTGTGGTTGTACGTGTGGTTGGTTCCGATATTCGGACCATAAGTTATCATATCTACAAGTATCTCATCAACTAACGAAGAAGATGACGACGACCAGGAGGCTGTGGGAAGCTCTCTACAACATCCAGTACGAGGGAAATGCTACGGCAATTTCCAGTGGTAAGCGCGAATGACTCAGAACTACGCAATCTCTCGTCTCTTTGTTTTATATTCAGTATTTCAGTAACTTCATAGCTTGGGAATAAGAGTAAAATCAGTAATTTATCCGACTCCGTTTTCACGTAATTTTCTAGCGGTAATATTCAAATCGCAACGCTCCAATTTAAATTCAAAACTTATTATTATTATTATTATTAATGTTGCAATACTTGTTTTATATAATAAATTCATTTCTTTCAACCATGCAATCTTTGATTTCAGTAGGTAGCATTAGATATAGACCAATTCCTTCTTCTGATACAATTGTTTGTTGGGTTAATGATCAAATCATACCACGATCTGAGTGAATAGATTCTTGAAGGTGTTCTACCAGAGCTAGGTGTTGTTAAATATAAATTTAGATTTCAACATAGCGTTGAGGTCTTGGCGCCCATTAAAACAACATATCTTCGGCAGAGTAAATATTTCAAAGTGCAACTCAGGGCTAGTAAAAACGTTTCAATTGTACGCTCAACGTGGAGCAAAGTAAATACCGTTACAATATGTTACTTTTATCTTTTATCCCCCATCTCCGATGATGAACTATTGGAAATAAGAGCGATTGTTCGATAAATGTATAGCTGTATATGTTGTGATCATCCATATTTAGAGTCATCAGACTTCACTCTACACAACTCTCTTTCTTTCTTTCTTTCTTTCTTTCTTTCTTTCTTTCTTTCTTTCTTTCTTTCTTTCTTTCTTCCTTGTGAAGGGGATTTATGGGAATCACTGTAGATAAGCTGGAGTAGAAGTGACCCTAAAATATACACGTAGACTATGTAACAGACATTTGATATCTCTCTAAAAGCCAGAGAAGTTAAAAGGGACGTAAACCAATAACATTATTTAAACATTTGATAAATATTTTCCACTCTGCATTTACAGAAATGTATTTTGATTTCAATAATGAAATATGTCTTTCAAGAAGTTTATAGTAATGTCAATGGATATATATGGGCGAAACTATGTGAACACTGTTGAATATAACTTGAAAATGAGACCTCAGTTGGGATTCGAACCCGAATCTCCTGCTTTCCAGCCATGAGCGTGTAACCGCTTACACCACCGCGACCAAGCCACGATCAGGACTCATTTCCAAGCACTGAGGATTGACTTCCTGGATATCGCAGAGATGACCGTGTATCGAGTAGAAGTGGCCCTAAAATGTGCCATAATCGGAACCTGACTTAGCCTAGTATCTGAATACTGCAATGACGTCGTAATTTCCACAGTACCGTCCTTCAGAGACAAATAACACCATAGAAGTAACTCGGGGTTCAAAGTATTGAGAATTAGTTGAAATACCCGTTCTTTGGTAATTGCCGGCAAAAAACATTCATATAATCTCACATATTTAATGTAGTTATGTTATTGCCATGTTACCGGGTGAGTTAGCCGTGGTCGTTACGGCGTGGCTGCAGGCAGTCACTCACATACGGGAGGCGAGGAGGTTTGAATCCCCACGCCTGCAACCTTGAATATGGTCTTCTATTGTTTCCCTTCCTTCCAGGCAACTACCGGGGTTGGTCCCTAACTATAGGCCACAGCCGCTACCTTACAATTCCTCGTCCTTACATTCACACGTTCCTCCCCAGACAACATTCCACACGCGACTGTACTTGTAGCTCACCCCTTGGGTGTCCGCATAGAAGCAGCTACAAACCCTAGCGAGCCGAACATGTCCTCGGACACTCCCGGCACTAAAAGCCATACGCTAAAATAAGTCATGCTATCAATTAAATCCATAACTTAACCAGCGGCATATAAATAAATATTATTAACACAGGTCTACAGCAGTAATTTGATAGCATTTCGTGACATTGATGAAGTAGAGAGAGGACTAAGTTAGTCTTTGAAACTAAATAATAACTACAACACTAAATCAAGAAGGCATGCCTGCTACAAGGAAAACAACATCAACAACACCTGCCTCTTCGTTTAGTGACTTGTGGGTTCCATTCCATCTTCTTCCCTGCCCGGAAACAGGAGCGTACCTCCAGCCTGCGTCTTTACTTCTTCCGAATCCATTCCATCTCACCTCACTCAGGCTCAATATATCCAACCTGCATTGCTTCATCTCCCTCGATACTTCATCCAATCTCCCTGTCTGCCACATTTCATATTCCAATTCGATTGTTCGATTTCATGCTGAAGGTCAAATCAAATTAACATTCGTTAATCTGTCTGTAATAGAGTAATTTCTGGAGTGCGGGTTATTGGCCTTCAGCACCCAAAGCCTGGTGAAGGGGCTGCCTTCTAAATATCCAGACCTAATGATGTTATGTCAGGGTTCCTTCCCTTAGCCTTTGAAGTTCCCACTTCTATCCACAAGGCAGTGGGGATCCTGACCTCTTAACCCTAGTCAGCTGGGCTGCCTCTTCCGCTAGCTCCACCATACCGAAGACGATCTTCTCCGCCTTCGCTACCGTTGAGGACTTCTGGATTTTGGGTTGCTTCTCAGCCTTTGGCCTGTCCGGCAAGGGAGGCCCTACCAGTAGCTACGCTACCGCCAGCATAGCCCAAGGGATCATTAAACCTAGCAAGCACTCCCACCACGTTAAGATCATCCAAAACCTAGGGAGTGGCTTTCTAATGAGACTTACACATATTTGGGAATAAAGCAAGCCCAACCCATAGAGCACACAGCGTTGAAGCTAGATCTGACAGCAGAATATGACAGAAGAATCAAACTAGTTGTGAACACCAGCCTTAATAGTAAGGACTTGTTTAAGGCCATGCACAATTATCCTGTCCCAGATCTTAGCTACTCCTTTGGTGTTATCATGTGGAGTGAAACTGACACTAAAGGTCTCGAACATAAAATTAGAACACTGCTGATAAAGGCACGAAAATATCACCTTAAAACATTTATGGAACGAGTCACGAAACAGTGGCATGTGAGCGGACGAGATTTTGTTGATATACACAACCAGTTAGCTCGACAGATCCACGAGTTATGAAGATACTCCTACAGTGAATCGAACCATTCTATACTGTACAGGGCTGTCACAGAAGCAGACGATTCAATCCCGCTGCTCTTGAGTCAACAATGATCTCAGTACCAGCTGCGCAGTGATACTAATAAATTTAATTCGTGATTATCGAAACCAGTCCTTGGACGGCATCCCAATGAAATCATCCAAACTCACGTCGACAAGCTATCGTCGAACTTTTGGCAGATTTCAGATCAGATGTTTCCTGAAACAGAGGGATTTATGTTGGCTATTCAGGACCAGGTCGTTACAATTATCGCAAGTTCATTCTGAAGGAATGAAGGTAAGGTTGTCCAACAATCGAGACTATTCAACACATAACCTCAGGTTGTCTTTATTTCACAGAACAGCATCATCTTGTTGCCAAAATAATGCAAAAGGACCTCACTTCAAGACACCAACTATTAAGCCAAGAGTTCGGCTCGTTGCGTAGTGGCTAACATTCTAGATTGTCACGACGGAGGCCCGGGTTCAATTCCCGGCTCTGCCAAGAAATTTAATTCTGGTCTGGGGTTGAAACGGGGTACACTCAGACTCGTGAGGCAAAAGTGAGAAGAGATGGGTTTGATTCCTACCTCAGCCCTCTTGGAAGTGATTTTTCATGGTTTCCCACTTCTACTCCAGGCAAATGCTGGGTTGGTACCTAACGAAAGGCCACGGCCGCTTCTTACCCGAATTCTACCTCGATTAAAAATACACACACGTACAGACATCACAGTGACACAGGTTATCAGTCAACGTCTACAAACACCCAAGTACACGGGGCTATATGACTATGATGACGCAAAGCCCCTCCAGAATCAACAACAACATTATTAAGCCAGGACCAAGTTCCGTATTACAGACATGTATTAGAAAATGATACTACAATAAATTGTATTAGAACAGCACTGTACTGACAGATCAACAGTTACGCACGATAGATCTGATCTAAAGCACACGACCTTCATAGATGTGACAATTCCAAACAACCGTAACATGCAAACGAAACATGTTGAAGAGCTGACCAAATATTTAACCCTTTCTATGCCAAGCTACGATGAATATTTATGTTAATAATCCCAAGCCAAGTTTAGTGTAATTACAAATTATAGGTTAAAATTATATCCTAGAATTTTGATTCTAAATAATTAACATTATGATCCATTCGTTTCATTAAAAACAATTTTGTTCTTTTTTATTTAAACTGGAAATTTTAATATAATTTTTACAGCCAACACAGCCTTATTAATTTCCTCTTCTTTCATTGAGATCTTAATTAGCTGAGAGGAAGAACGTAACCAAACACGACTTCAAAATACATGTATAACAAGCGCGAGATGTCAACTGATTGCAGCATGTTCAATATCATGAATCCAATAATTCACGGAACATCGATATATCCACAGAGAGAGAATTATACCCGCGTTGTCATGGTTACAACACTGATAGCACTACGCGGTTGGGAATAATAATAAAAATTGTTTAAAAAAACATGGCCGATAGATCGATTCGTGGTGTTTCTTAGCAGAAACTATAAGGGTTAATCAGGAACCAATGACACTTGCATCAAGTAAGAAAAGGACCTATCATCATCTCCAGTGCTGGTGAAATTCCCAGCTCCATACAGAATAGTCTCCGAGACCCAGGACTTTACGTATAGAATTGTTCGGCTCGTGGTGTAGCGGCTAGCATTCTTCGCTGTCGGTTCGGAGGTCCGGGTTCGATTCTCGGCTCTGCAAATATATTTAATTCTGGTCTGAGGGCTAGGACGAGGTCCACTCAGACTCATGAGGCAAAACTGAGAAGAGGTGGGCTAGATTCCCACCTCAGCCATCCATGAAGTGGTTTTCTTTGGTTTCCCACTTCTACTCCAGGGGAATGTCGGGATGGTTCCTAACTTAAGGCCACGGCCGCCGCCTTCCCAAGCCTCATCTGAATTACAAATACACACACTAACACTGCCATTACAATAGCACAGGTTATCAGATATAATTTTACACCCGAGTACGCGGGACTGAATGACCTCGATGTCTAAGCCCCTCAAATGAAACAACATGAGGACCAGAATACAACATCAGAATTACAGATGTAATGGTACGCTGGAATGAAGTCATCAGATGAAGAAACTTAACATCATCCTTCACTCAATTCTTGTGATATATTTGGGATTATGTTTATGTACTTCTAGCAAATATGCTGAGAGAGTGTTAAGTGAACGCACAAAATAAATGAAGAAATTAATAATAACTAGCGGACCCGTACGAGAAATCTCGATTGTTCATAAACCACACTTTCCCCGACGTCCCTACGGCCAAAATGCGAACTGAACAGCAATGATGTCGCGCATTTTCCTACACCAACAGTATTTGCAAATCACACACATTTTACAAAAATTGATATTTATGAAATTAGAATGCAATTCGTCACTGCTAATGCCATCTGTGTGCTGAGTCCATTGATTGACAAATTAGCCGTAACATTCACCGGTTACTCGATATTTATGAAATTATACGATTTGAGTAGTCATTCCTTTGATTTACTGTTTCTGAAATCCATGCAAAATGATAAAGGAAAGACCTCAGAATATTAAAATGACATGAAACAGGTGTCACAGCGGCCAAAATGTGAAGTGGACAGCAATTATGGAGCGTATTTTCCTACAGCAACAGTATCTGCAAATCGCACACTTCGTACATTTTTAAAGTCTTTTTTAAAGAAATTATAGATATTTATGAAATTAGAGTGCAATTCGTCACTGCTAATGTCTATTCTCTTTCATTTGAATGCTCATTCGTCACGATCGGTCGCTTGTGAGCGCCGCATGAGGGATCTATACTACTATAATAATATGTATGATGATAATATTAAGTACGTACCATCATTATTGAGTCGGAATCCGAGGCCCACATTTCATCTCGCGTACACGCACACGTACATCGATGTCGAACACACGAGCCTTGGACAACGCACTGACAGCTATCCAAGTGGGTTAGCTGAATGCCTGGTCAACGGCCTTGGTGCACGAACCATCACAGCGCTGACGTAACGTGAGGGCCAAGGCTGATACAGAGAGGTAATTCACTCGTACTGAATAGCCTCATCAGTAGATGGGGGAGATGGACTGGGTCTTAAATCCAAGGAGGGAGGTATCTTACAGATTCACCATAACGTCCTACCTTTTGCTTTCAGTCATCTGGAGTTAAAGTGGAAAACCATGGAAAATCATATCAAGGACAGGGTCAATGGTGGGGTTCGACCCTACACGTCTTCCGAGATTGAAGATAGCCTGGTCCCATGGTCATGTGCAATTAGCTACCCCGGTCGGTGATGTGAAAAATAGCTTGCCACGGCGGGTGAGTGGTTAACGTGTCGGTCTACTAACCCCAAGCTTGCAGGTTCGCTCCTGACCGTGGTGAGTATTTTTGAAAGGCGGCAAAAATTACGACACACATGTCATACGATGTTGGCATGTCAAAGAACGCATTTGAATTCAGTAGGCCGTGTTCATAATGGCAAAATTAATCTCGGGAATTTCCGCCAACACAAAGTTCCTCATTTCTCTACTAGAAAGCGCTATGGTGTTCAAGGAGCTTAGATGTCTAACCTCCTTGACTTTCATAGTGCTTCAAGAACGGCTTCGGTGGCGTAGTTGGTAGCATGCTGAACTGCTGTGCCCAAAATAGCGGGTTCAAACCCGGCCAAAGTCGTCGGATTTTTTAAGAGCGTTAAAAATCCTTCAGTCTGCCTTCCTTCGGAGGGGAAGTAAAGCCGGCGGTCCCATGTCATAAATTTATGGCATGTTAAAGATCCTTCCACAGACTAAACTTGTGTGAAGCTAAATTGTTAGGTTAGATTTCGTCAGAACGCTCTATCCAAGTTCCAACGTTCACCACTAGGTATCATTGATATTTGGTAGCGAAAGTTGGAACTACTTGAAATTGAACGGAACTTGTAGCTCACCCTAATAGGGGTGTCCGCTGGAAGCAGCTACAGCCTCTGGCGAGCCGAACATGTCCTCGGACACTCCCGGCACTAAAAGCCATACCGGTAGGATAAATAAAATAAGATAGTGCTTCAAGGAACAACGACATTCGACATGCAAGCTACCCTCTGGGTGTCAAATAACAAAGCTTGCACCTGGCACCCGAGGCCATATGATATTATTATTATGTGAAAAATGTGCACTAAAATCCTTAAAATATACTTCAAATATACGGTACCCTTAAAATTGTCAAAATATGTCCCGAATTTTTCAAAATGCGCAGTAATTTAGTGGGAGATGACCTCGTAGTTCCGCTCCTTTAAAACAACAATAACTTAAGTTATAAAAAATATGCACTAAAGCTGTCATTATATGCACCAAATTCAATGTGCACTAAAATTGCCATTACATGCGTTAACATTGTTATAATCTGCACGGTATCTATCAAAATGTGCACTAAAATTATCAACATATGCACTAAAGCTGTCATTATATGCACTAAATTATTATGTGCACCAACATTGTCATAACATGCGTTAAAATTGTGGTAATATGCACGATAATTATCAAAATGTGCACTAAAATTATCAAAAAATCACTAAATGTATAATGTGCACTATGTCATAACATGAGTTGAAATTGTTGTAATATGCGCGGTAATTATCAAAATGTGCACTAAAATTATCAAAATATGCGCTAAAGCTGTCATAATATGCACTAAATTTATATAAATGCAGTAAAATTGTCATAACATGAGTTAAAAGTGTTTTAATATGCACGGTAATTATCAAAATGTGCACTCGAATTTTCAAAATATGCACTAAAGCTGTTATTATATGCACTAAAAAGTAATAGGATGCACTAAACGTTTATTAATATGCATGATAATTACCAAAATGTGCACTATGTTGTCATACCATGATAAAAGTGGCATAACATACTCCGTAAAGTCGGGACTGATAAAGGGTAGACATCCCGGACGACGTCCATAGTGTCCAAAATGTCACTGGCCTCTTATATGTAGTTGGCAAAAATGGCACCTGCAGACTCGGGATTAACGATTAAAAATATTAACGTTATAATTAGTAGTTAAAAATATGTGACTTTTTACTAATAAACGTTTTACTTGTAATCGGTTGCTATGATTAAGATAAATATTGTTCAGTGTTTGGTTGCAGTAGCTACTAACGAAGTTAAGAATATCTTTAAACAAGAAAAATCTGCAATAATAGATTTTCGTGTCGGAAGCCACTTTTCAGTGTTGCCTTAGTAATCGAAATGTAATGTTTTTCAGTCGGTCAACACGATTATACCCAATTGTAATGGGTGGTTCCTTGGACCTGATAAGAATTTACCAGTTTCGATCGCCAAGCGATCATCTTCAGATCCTTTACACTCAAGCTAATAAATCTATATCTACAAGTGTGTGCTATGATATTTACAATATATACACTTATTTAGTTGCAGTAGTGTAAAGGATCTGATGATGATCGTTTGACGACTGAAACTGGTCATCCACGTGTATGTCATGTTTTGTGGCTAGCATTGGCTGCCACTAAGAAAATGTTTGGAAGCTGAGCAGGGTGAACTGACTCCAGACAACATCGTGCTTGTTATGCTGCAAAATCAAGAATCCTGAGATCAGGTAGCAGTGTATGTGGAAAGTACTTAAGGAGAAAAGAATAGGGACTTAGATGCTTGTTATAAGCGATAGTAAATGAGAATTGAAAGAAGAGGAAGAAGCATAACAGAGGCTTCACGCACGACACCGCCTTGAAGTAATGCGAGAGCGGTTCCGGGGCGGAGACACGCGTCTTGGGAGAAGGGTGTGTGTAGTTTTTAGTTGGTAAGTATCCACCACACTTGCGGAGTGCGGGCCCCCACAAGCATCTCAGGCAAGTTTTTCCTCATTCCCTCGTGAAAAATAATAATAACACGGTAATTTTAAAAAATCATGTACTGTATTTGTTTTTCAGGATTAGGTAACCACCCATTACATCGGGTACAATCGTGTTGACCGACAGAAAAACATTAAATTTAGATGTAATATTAGATATAACAATACACAAGGCAATATACAGTAGTTAGATCGTTGAAACAGAAATAATTGACAAAGAAGTCCTAATTCTGACAAAAGCAGATAAAGGCAAAACTACAACAGTCATGCAAAAATTTGAATACTGTACATAAACAAAACAAACAGAATGAATGGGACAGGAAAAGATCCCACCAACAAATTCCAAAAATACATCCTCACGAAGGACGAAAAAACTAAAACACTGAATACGAATCTGAAACTACCTTCACTAAGAGTTTTGCCTAAAAAGGCGCGGCCAGTAAGAAGCGCACCGAATTACAAACTAAGCAAGGAATCACTCAAATCAAAATTTAATGTTTTTCTGTCGGTAAACAAGATTGTACCCAATTGCAATGGGTTCCCTAAAACTGAAAATAAATTACACGAGATTAATAAATACACTTGGATGACCAGTTTCGATCGTCAAGCGATCATCATCTCAGATCCTTTACCCTTTAATTTCGTACTAAGTCAACACTGAAAAATAGTCTCCAACACGATCATGTTCACGGCTAGTCAGGCAAATCGTGAAGCCAAAAGGCTTAAACTCATGAATTTAGACAAGACTATTTGGTTCAACAAAAATGCATGGAACTGAATCTTTATTGATGTAGACATAGATTTAATAGCCTAAGTGTAAAGGACCTGATGATGATCGCTTGACGATCGAAACTGGTCATCCAAGTGTATTTATTAATCTCATGAACATCTTTTTCAGGATTAGAAAACCACCCAATACAATTGGGTACAATCGTGTTGACCGTCTGAAAACATTAAATTTCGATTACTAAGGCAACAATGACAAGTAGTTCCGTGAAGAACTAAATAGCCAACTTTCATATATCCTACATAAAATATGTTAATTGCCTCTATCAGCATACAAAATGTCAGTTTGATTGCTGTAATAGATTCGCTTATATTGAGAACCGTCTAAATATATCGGATGGTCACCATGTTGGATTTTTATATATGTAGGCCATAGACTTATGTACTATTACATGAATATTATTGCGTAGGTGTATTATTCAAAATTCAATCGCATGATTAGGGCACAAGAAATTAAAACGAGATTTTAAAATTTCGCACAGCCACCATCATGTGTTAGTTAGTTACCGTATTGCTTTAAGGGGCGGAACTACGAGATCATCTGGCTATAAAAACAATTGAAATAAATTAGACTAAAATTTTATAAGCACTTACCGTACCAAGTTTCACTGCACTCAGATGGTTAAACCGCGAGAAACGTTCATTTAAACATTTAAAATTCACATCACCGCCATGTTGGATTTGCGTTCACCAGTTAATTGAAAGTCCAATAGGTGAACTTATGTTTGTAGCCTTTATCAACATACAAAATTTCGGTTTGATTGCTGTAATAGATTAGTAGATATTGAGAACCGCCTAAATACAGTA
The DNA here is from genome assembly GCA_946902985.2 of Meconema thalassinum. Taxonomy (NCBI): domain Eukaryota; kingdom Metazoa; phylum Arthropoda; class Insecta; order Orthoptera; family Tettigoniidae; genus Meconema; species Meconema thalassinum. The sequence goes on from OX336390.1 coordinate 351,418,496, forward strand.
TTTCGGATGGTCACCATGTTGGATTTTTAGTAGGCCATAGAGTTATGTACTATTAGATGACGATTATTGCATAGGTTCATTATTCAAACGTTGACTTACATCGTATGAGTACGACACAAGAAATAAAAATTAATTTTAAAATTTCGCACAGCCGCCAATGTGAGAATATGTGAACAATTGAACTAAATTAGATGTCATTGCTTTACAATGTGTATAAACATTTGCTGTACCCTGTTTCACTGCGTTCGGAGGGTTAAACAGCGAGAATTGTCTATTTAAATGTTTCAACTTCACTTGGCCGCCAAGTTCGTTTCGTACTTAACAGGTTTTTGAAAGTCAGATAGGTGAACGTCTAGTAGTGCCCTTTATCACCGTACAAAATTTCACGGTGCTATCGGTAATAGTTTCATAGATATAGAATGCTGGTGAAATATTTCGCACAGCCGCCATGTTGGATTGGTGAGAAGTAATAAAATTTGAAGGACTCGGTCGGGGAAGGACAAAATAGTACTATGACTTTAACGAGTTTCATTGAAATCGCTCCAGCCGTTTAGATTTTATTGGGGACACACACACACACACATACTCACACACGGGTAAAAGGTGATCTCATAAGCCTATTTGTTCCTAAATGAAAATAGGCTAAAAAAAATTGCTTCCAACTCGATAATGAATTACTCAAAATATTAAAGCAAATGATTGTTATAAAGGTTGTTCTATCAATAAAATAGTTAAGAAATTAGATTCCATACAAACAGAACCTAGCATGAGAATAGTATCATTTGATACAGCCAACATGTACACCAACTTACCGATGAAAGAAGCCATCAAAGTAATAGGGAAATTAAGAATTAGCAATCGGGAATTGAAACAGGAGATATAGTCAAATTGTTGAGGATTGCTCTCAACCAAAATGTTTTTCAGTTCAACAATGAAATTTACAAACAAGCGAACAGGTTAGCAATGGGATCAGCTCTCAGCCAATATTTTCATCTACATTCTAGAAAACAAGCTTTCGGTGTAGGACGGGACGCAAGAAATAGAGCACTTTCACAGATAGATCAATGGCATGTTATGCGAGTACGACACAGAATTAACAAGTGAAGAAGCTTTACTCCAATCGATCAACGACTCACATCATTCCATCAAATTCACAATAATAATTAAGTTGGCAAACAACAACCTCACATACTCGATTTTTCGCAAGCCTCACAAACATCATGTAGTAGCGATAAGTGATCCAAACACCCAAGCTCACATAAGCTAGCGGGCTTTAACTTAATGGTCATCAGCACACCCATGACACCAAAAAACTTTAAACACAGAAATAAAATAATCGTACAAATAACCGAATAGAAATCCTGGATACGCGCCTGCGAAGCCGAGTCGGCCACCGAGAGCGAAGTTGTGAACTAGGCAGCACAGGCTTTTCTATTTTTGCGGAATGGATTATATTGATGAAGAATAAATTACCGGTATGCTTCTTTCGTTGATTTTTTTCTTTTTTCGATGGAGACGTAGGTAAAATGGAAGAATGCTGTTTTATCCAACTGTGGGAAATTGAACTTCGAAAGCATTTTTTTACACCATTACGCCAAGGGATGAGAAAAATGATTTCGGAATTATAAGTAAATGCCAAGAGCTATCAGAGGTTGCCATGGCAACACTACTAAATTGATGAGGGATGAGCCGTTGCCATGACAACGCACTTGCACGAGATCAGATTCAGTATTTCCATCTGACTGAGCCGGCCCCGTGGTGTTGGGGTAGCGCGCCTGCCTCTCACCCGGAGTCCCCGGGTTCGATCCCCGGCTCCGTCAGGGATTTTAAAACTGACGTGAGGGTTGGAACGGGGTGCACTCAGCCTCGTGAGGCACGACAAAGTGAAGACATATTTTGCGGTATTGTTCGTATATCGAGACAATCTTTCAATGAATTGTTACATACATGTAAAGAAAATAGGAACTTTAAAAGTATGTATGAGCTTGGTGGTTGCATATTTCTAATTTCATTTTGCTTTTTTTTTTTAGTTACTGCAACAGTACATAATATGAGTTATTCTATAGTCTATTTAATTTGTATAACCATTTAATTGATTATTGGCTTATTTCATATTATTGTAATATTAACTTCTGTGATCACTGGAATATGAATTATTCATTGTAGGTATGGAATATAGTGAAGATATGCTAACCAACTAGCCACTCATTGTCTTTAAATTCCAGCTGTCTGTATTATGCAACGTATTTAAACTGAGTAGCCATATGCCGCAGTCAATTAGTCGGCGGATCAAACAGTCAGCCAGTAATGCTATGATGATGTAGCTCCGACGTCTGTTTACTGTGTGTACGCAAGGTTGTATTGTGTCGAGTTCAGATTGTTATCAGTGAGTCCATTAGTTTTCACATCTTTAAAGAACTGAGTGAAGGCATACGTATTGCAAGTGATAATCATTTGAGAATTCGAGAATAGCGCATGTGATGATGAGAGAAACGTAGGCTTCATAGAAGACGCTCTATCAAAGTTCAAACGTTCACCACTAGGTATCACTGACATCTGGTAGCGAAAGTTGGAACTACTTGAAAATGAACGGTACTTGTAGCTCTCCCTCTGGGTGTCCGCTGGAAGCAGCTACAGACTCTGGCGAGCCGAACATGTCCTCGGACACTCCCGGCACTAAAAGCCATACGATAAATAATAAATGTAAGAGGATATAAGGAAACCAGAGATATATATGCAAAGCGAACTGATGTGAGTTTAATAATAATAACGAACTGATGTACATAGATGGCAATAGCGGAACCGCGCAAACTAAACACGTGCGAACATGGCGCGAGTTTTAGACAAAACTGAAAGCATAAAGGGCAGGTGGCAGCACCTTACATATATAAAACCGCATACTTGTCAAACAAAGTATAAAACTACCAAAGTTACAACACTTCCCCTCAAGTAGAGGTTCATACAATCTCTACACTCTCCAAACCAGCAAACTTCAAGCAACGTTCATGTTTCATTCGACTTAAACTCTTCGTGAGAAAGTCAGCAACTTGATCGTTCGTAGAGATATACTTCAAAACAAAAAATTTACACTCAAAGACTTCGCGAACAAAGTGATGTTCGATATCAATATGTTTGCTTCTACTGTGATACATCGCGTTCTTTGCCAAATTAATTGCACTTTGATTATCACAAAAGATGAACATAGTGGCTAAGTCTTTGAAGCCTAACTCGAGCAGAAATCGACGTAAGTACACAGCTTCCTTGGCACACTCTGACAACGCCATGTACTCGGCCTCCGTGGTGCTAAGAGCCACGGTTCTTTGTTTTCTTGAGTCCCACGATATAGGGTATCCGCCGAGCAGGAACACGTACCCCGTGTAGGACCTCCTATCTTCTTGACAGCTTCCCCAGTCGGCGTCGACGAATCCTTGGATCGGTTTGGTGTCTGCTTCGTAGATCAGCCCGATGTTCGAAGTCCCCTTCAAGTATCGCAGCACTCTCTTGGCAACTTTCCAATGTTCGACTCCGAAGCAATTGTTGAATTGTCCCAGGTAGCTGACAGCGAACGAAATGTCCGGGCGTGTAGTTGTCGACAGATATGTCAGCGCGCCTACCAATTCGTGGTAAGGCAACTTCAACTCGTCAGTACTGGGATTCTCATTTTTGCTCAATTTCGTTCCAGGGACGAGTGGTGTGACTACAGGGTAGCAGTCGGCCATCTCGTAGCGTTGGAAAAGCTCTTCAATGTAACCCTGCTGTAGCATGGCTACACATCCGGTCCCCTGAATTAGTTCGATGCCTAGGAAGTGTTTGGCCAATCCTAAGTCCTTGACCTTGAAATTTTTACTCAGGACTCTGGAAATCTCTGCGATCGTCTTTTTGCATTTTGATAGTACCATCATGTCGTCAACGTAAACGGCAATCAAAGTTATGTTATTTCCGGAACCAATTTGGAATAGACACGGATCCGATACGGTTGGTTTGGCACCGCACTTCCTCAAGACCTCACGCAGCTTGGCATACCAGTTTCTACCGGCCTGTTTCAATCCGTACAGTGATTTTTGTAGTAAGCAGACCTTGTCGCCACCCTGCAACTGGCGAAGCATGTTCTTGGCCTTCTCCTTGGTTTCGTCGTCAGTTCCAGACATCGCAATGCTCTCTAACATCTGCCTGAAGTTCTTCGGTTGTTTCATGAATATTTCCTCGTCTAAGTCACCATACAGATAAGCCGTTGTGATATCGTACTGTCTGATTTTTACACCTAGCTTGGCAGCGAGACAAACCATCAATCGAATTGATTCCATTCGCGCCACCGGTGCGAACGTGTCAAAGTAGTTGATTCCATACTCCTGGTTGAAACCTTGAGCCACCAGCCTGGCCTTCCTCTTCTCAAGTGTTCCATCAGGTTTTAGTTTGTCGCGCAGCACCATCCGGCATCCGATGACTTTGGCATCACTGGGTGGATCCACTAGCACCCATGTATTGTTTCTCAGGATAGATTCCATTTCCATGACCATGGCATCATGCCACTCGTTAGAGTTTGGTCCTGTTATTGCCTCCTTGAATGGAATCTCTGCTAGAAAAATCTCCTCGTCTTCTTCTTGCTCCTCCACATCTTGGAGATTTGTTTGAAAAAGTTTCTTCGGTCTTCCCCTTTTTCCAGTTCGCAGAATCTTGGGTCGACCAGGTCCTTGTATCAATCGAGGCGTAGTATCGGATGTTTCGACAGTCGTTCTATCATGATCATCCACTGGCGTCACATCGAAACCGAGGAAAGGTTCATCATCTTCTCCGATTTCGGGTTGAGAGACTGGTTCCTCCATGACAGCTGGTTGATCTTTTTCTCTTGGTGATTGCGGCGGTGGTTCGGCAAAGAACAGCTCCCAACAAATATATTGCTTCAAGGATTCCGGGCGCTCCATCCTAGTCTCTTCCAGTGGCTTTTCATTCTCGAAGAATTTTACATCTCGCTGATTAAAACTTTGTCTTTGTCGGGGGAGTATATGCGAAAGGCCTTGGTTTCTTCGGAGTAACCCATGAACACGCCTTCTCTGCTTCGTTGATCCAGTTTCCCTCTTCCGGGATCCCTGTCCAGGAAGTAAACCTTGCTTCCAAACGTTCTGAATTGTGAGACGTCAGGAATCTCTCCTGTCCACAATTCGTACGGTGTTTTGCCTCCGATACTTTTTGATGGCAGGCGATTACGGATGTAATTTGCAGTATTCACTGCTTCCGCCCAGAAGCGGTGAGGTAATCCGGCGTCGAACAACATGCACCTGGCAGTCTCCATCAAAGTCCTATTCATCCTCTCCGACTTCCCCTTTTTGTTCAGGGTTGTGAGGGACTGTGAGGCGTCTTGTGATTCCGCGCTTCTTCAGGTAGTTGTCGAACTCTCGATTCAGGTATTCCCTGCCGTTGTCAGACTGGATCACCTTTACTAGTTTTCCTTTCTGATTCTCCATCCTGGTAACGTACTCGACGGTAGCTTCGTAGACCTCTGATTTTGCCTTCAGAAATCTCACTTCACACCAATGAGAGTGATCGTCGATGAATTCCAAGAGGTACCTTGAACCTCCCATAGATGGAGTCTGCATCGGTCCACACACGTCCGTGTGGATCAAATCGAGTAGCTCCGTCTGTCGATTGGATTTCTTTGGAAACTGCGTCCTGGACATCTTCCCCTCGAGGCAGACTTTGCAGTCCAGAGTCGTCGATGGATTCTTCAGCTCAACGCCAGAAACCCTCCCTTTTCTCACAGCTACCAAGATGTCGCCCACGTTGACATGTCCGAGCCGACGGTGTAGCAATTTTAGATCAATTATTTTGGACGATGCAGCCATATTTGCACGTTCTTGACTCTCACTTACGTAATATATGTTATTCTTCCTCTCAGCTCGCATCAAGACTTCTCCTTTTTCGTTCATGACGACTGCACCTTCCTTGTCAAAAATCACCTCATGGCCGCGGTCGGTGATCTTTCCCACCGACAGCACGTTTGTCCTGAGATCTACACGCAATGCGGGTAGATAAGCGAACACTGCCTTTTCCAACTATCTCTGCCGTTGAATCATCAGTCAATTTCGCCACACCCCTTCGTGACTCATCGATCTTCGAAAAAATCGCAGGGTCGCCACAGATATGTGAAGTCGCGCCACTGTCGAGACACCATATTCTGCGTACGCCACTGCTCTGAGTTGGCGTCGCCTGTAAGCATAGTTCTCGAGTGAAATTTGCCGATTGAGTATTAGAACTGTCTTTACCTTTGTTCTTCGATGGATCTCTTTGTTTAAATCTGCACTGGCTGGCTCGATGACCTTGCTTTTTGCACACGTAGCACCGGAACTCAGATCCGCCTCCTTCTGTTTCACTATTGTTGTTTAGTTTGGGTGTTTGTTTCTTATAGCTCTTGTTACCTGGACCAGTCTTCTTCTTGACGAACGTAGCTCCCGCTATTTCACCTTGTGTGCTCGATTTTCGTGCGTCATCCTCTTCGATGATTTTGGACCGAAGAGCCTCGGGAGTCGGTAGGTTATCACGTGACTCTATTGCACACCTAAAGTTCTCGAACCGTGTCGGCAGACTGTATAAACACATAACTGTCAACAATTCCGGATTGATCGTGATGTTCATATCTCCCAATTTGTCCACGGTGTCGAAGAAATCGTTCAGATGGTCACGCACGTCGCCATCGTCCGCCAATTTTTGTAAGGTTAGCCTTTTCAGTAAGGTCGCCTTCCGAGCCGGTCCCTGGGATTGGTATATCTGTTTCAGTAGTTGCCATGTATCACGTGCCGTGACACAATTCTTGACTTGCTTTATTTCACTTGGCGACATCGACAAAATGATCATCGACCGAGCCTTTTGATCCTTCTTGTCCCACTCTTGAATTGCCACCGCGTTTGCATTTCCAGCCGCTGGTTCTGGTTTCGTAGAATTCCCGCCGACGAATTCCCACAAATCGCCCGTAATGAGGATAGCTTGCATCTGCACGGCCCACGTGTCGAAATTATCCTTACCGAGGGGTTCAATTCTCCCAATATTTCCGGCGTTCATTTTTGAGGTTAACTTCTGGCACGTTTATACGAATAATTACGATTTGTTATTTACGCACTTAGTCACGCGCATCTGGACCCATAACCTGTAAGAGGATATAAGGAAACCAGAGGTATATAAGCAAAGCGAACTGATGTGAGTTTAATAATAATAACGAATTGATGTACATGGATGGCAATAGCGGAACCACGCAAACTAAACATGTGCGAACATGGCACGGGTCTTAGACAAACCTGAAAGCATAAAGGGCAGGTGGCAGCACCTAACATATATAGAACCGCATACTTGTTAAACAAAGTATAAAACTACCAAAGTTACAACAATAAATATATGAATAAATAAATTCAGAGAAGACATAGGACTATGTTTAATGCTGCAAGCTACTGACCCATACCAAAAGTTATTAACCACCAGGATCAAAAAACTACAAGCAATCGACCCAGAATTTTATTGCACAGATGCAATGCTGGATAGATTCTGGACAAAGGAAAACCAGGAACAACGGCACGTGATTAGAAGACGCGACTCATGGTTTCCACCACAAGATCTGCTGCAACAAAACATTCCACAAACCAAACGTGTGACTTACACCACATAACAAAATGTGCTAAAAGACTACTCATGCTCTTTCGAGCGATTTTCTACTTTATATTCATTTGCAATAGATGAATCTTGTGAAGTGTGAAGTTTTTCTCCAAAGAGGATGTGCATCTACACTTGAATCAAATATACGTCGGGCATTGAACGTGGGACTTGTCTGTGAAGTCTTCAGCTAATAAGCACCAACGTGAACTTATTAAGTATTACCATTAACTGATTATCATCATTTGGCCATAGAGTGACTTTCTTTTATCAAAGAAGTAAACCATCATATTACAGGAAGATAAACAGAGTATTTGTCTGTATGAAGTTGTAGGCTGGTCAATTTCTGTATAATTTATTACTGACATTTCAGTTTACATTTTATTAGAATAAAACATTCTGTGCATTATAATATTTGTATCGAGCATCACGCCAGATATTCCATCGATATCCTGAATGAAAAAGATGACAAGGCCGCCCGCGTAAGAGGTAGTTGGATAGACGACGCACTACAGCTGCGAGTTCGTAGATGAAGGAGGCTGGTCTCGACCGTGAAGTATGGACTGAAGTATTGGAAAGGCCCGGAATCTGCACAGATGTAAGGTGGACCTACAATACACAGGTAGCCAAATTATTATGGTGAAGCTGAATAGAACCAAATTCTATATTGTTAATTGTTAATTGGTTCACAGATTTCCTGTGAAGATTTCCTCTGATAAAGAGTGTGTGTCTTGTGGCATCCTAACCAGACCGCCAATTGAGCTAATGTTGCTGGACATAAATAAAATTAATGATTTCCAGTCGATGATTTGCTGTGAAATAATTCCTTCTAAGATATTCTAAGATACACTACTAGTAACAATAGAAGAAACGACGCCAGATTTTATTTAGTCCCCACACCACATCGTTTTGCTTTCTTAGAGATTGGCCTTTTAATGTCTATTGTTTAATACAAAATATAAATAATAGTCTATAAAAGCACTTAAAAGTTAAATGCGTAACAAAAATAATAAATATATGTTATGTTAGTTCGTAAATGATCTCTTGTAGTTAGAGCACATTTGGCGAACACATGAAAAAATTCAACCAAGAAATGTTCTGCAACGGAGACTAGGACTCAAATAAAATCTTCCATTTATTACATTGTATCTTAATTTGCAATAAACAATTTGGTTCTGTTGAGCTTTACCATAAAGAATTTGGCCAACTCTATTTGTGAACATAATTGTTGCTGAGATTCCAGCCCAATTCCAAATCAGTAGTTTACTGACCCACCTTGTGATAATTCAATAATTTGCACATTTTATAATTAAATTAAAATGTATCAATCAAAATAATGTATTTAATAGTTAATTTAATGAAATTCAATCAAGTCCATGTTTAATTAATATTTTGTAATTTGTTGCTAGACCATAGATCCTATTCGCAAATAGATTATTATTATTTATGGAAAGGAAACTTCATTGTAAAATATAGTCACCAAAGTTGTTATCTAAAGTATTTTAAGAGATACATTCTCTGTGTGTTAATTTGCCACTCCATAAACAGCTGTGTGAGTTAATGAGGCACGAAAGTATTCGGGTGACCTTGAAAATAGCTCCCTGCATTGAGAGCATAATTATGATGAGCCGAGTTGGCAAATCTGTTACCTTTCGGCATCGGCTCGTGACTGTTTTGTCCGGTATGATACAATGGAATGACGTACCGAGTCTGTGAAAACCGGGCGTGTGTCTTCAGCTTCAATGTTCGTCCTTACATCAAGGAATGTCCGAATAAGCCCAGATTAGCAACATGGCAGCTTTATACAAGAGATGAAAAGTGCATCACAGTCAAGGGTGGACGTATTGAATATGTTCTACATGGTGGGTGGACATGCTATTCCTCAGGTCAGAAAGCTCAGATAGATTTGAAACACAAGGTGGTTTAGGAGAAAACAGGAGGAAAAGTGCGTCACATTTGGCAACACTGCTTATAACTCTACTACTTAGAGCATAAATACAATAGAGGGCGCATTGCCACACTGCGCCTGTACTGTGACGTGAAACCAACATCTCGATCAGCTGACTGAAGGGTAATGGCTCAAGACCGAATACAATTGGCTAATGGCGAATGCTAAGCAACGTCAAGGAATACAAAAGGAGCTCCATATTGGATAATTCTATTAGCACTATCCGCAGTTCCCTTCAGTCAGCTGATCGAGATGTTGGTTTCAACAATGTGACGTCATCAGCCATCTATTGAATTTATGGTCTAAGCTCTACTACTGTGCGTTAACCCGGCAACCAGCAGGCGAGACGAGACAAACTGGTTTTGATTGTAAACGCCAACAAATCTGAGAAACGTAAACAATATAACACGTAAGAGACATTGTAGCCAGCTGGTATCCAGGTGAAGGTCACACAGACAGGTCATGAGAAAGCCGTTCTTGTAGAGTGGGGGAGAACCTGTCCAACTGGTGTCCGTCCGTTAACTCATTCGACACTTGAAACATTACAGCTTTGAAACCATTTTTCAGTGTTGCCTTATTGGCAATTGATATTACTACTTTTCAGTCAGTCAACACAATATAATACCAATTACTGGGACATGCAAAAAGACTTTGAATAAACTACGTGTGATAGGCCTACTTATATGTAATACTAGCAGTAGTGCCCGGCTTCGCCCGGTGGATTTATTTGTTTTATGGATGATAATGAATACTACTCAACTGGCACATAATACTTAAACTAACAGAAAAAAATATTTTAAAAATATAACTTTCTGTGGTTGTGGTGGTGGCGGGGCTGATAAATAGTAGGCTACAGTATAATGGACGTAACATTCAGGTCATTTTCCCGTAATGATAATGACAATAATGTATAGGGAAACGGCTATTTTCTAAGTACGGTACTGACACATGTAATTTACAAACGAATTGAAAAATATGATTAGAACGAGGAGTATGTGAAATAAAAGACACTGCCTAGGACCTATATCTCATTTGCAGTTAGAAAAGTAGAGATCAATACTGTCGTCTTTTGTCACATAGTGCCATAGGAAAATAATCAAAGCACTTTGGAAAACTTCGGCTGTCCCAAGTTTCTGAGGAAGCTGTAGTGTCATTTATCGTCACATACCGCTCAAGGCTAAGGATCAGAATAAATGAAAGTAAATTAAAGCACCAACGCTTATTGCAGCTGATTACCTCTATGTACTGCACCAACACCACCGCACTTATACAGAGGCGTAATATTTTCATGATAACTCTTTTAAGGGGCCTGAGAAATTTTATTGCAATAATTACTCCCGCGACTCCAATTTATAAGCGCTAGTTGTAACTATTTTCGCAATTCTGGTAGGGGTGACGTGATGCAGCTCGCATTGCCAGCCAACAATTGACTTATTAAAATATTCTTACAGTAACACTATACGGACATGAATGGTTCTAGGACCTTAAAACGTAGTTTTAGAGTTCATTTTGTCTGTTGTTCTAAATGTAGGGAATGGAGAGAGTTGTCCAAAATATCAAGTGGACAGTGTTACCCGCAGGGTTCCAAAGAGTAAGTACATTAAGTTTGGTTAAGATCGGTGAAACGATGTAGACTTGTGCCAAAAGGCCTAAATGCAGGGAATAGAGTGGTCTGTACGAAATTTCACGTAGACAGTGTTACTCGTCTGGTTCCAAAGGGTTAATATGTAAAATTTGGTTCAGATCGGAGAAACGGTGTAGATTTGTGCCAAAGGGCCTAAATGCAGGGAATGGAGTGGTCTGTCCGAAATTTGATGTAGACAGTGTGACTCATAGGGTTCCAAAGGGTAAGTATACAAATGTTGGTTCATATCGGTGAAACGGTGTAGTTTTGTGCCAAAGGGCCTAAATGCAGGGAATGGAGTGGTCTGTCCGAAATTTCATGTAAGCAGTGTTACTCGCAGGGTTCCAAAGGGTAAGTAGCCTATACAAATTTTGGTTCAGATCACTGAAACGGTGTAGTTTTGTGCCAAAGGGCCTAAATGTAGGGAATGGAGTGGTCTGTCCGAAATTTCATGTAAGCAGTGTTACTCGCAGGGTTCCAATGGGTAAGTAGCCTATACAAATTTTGGTTCAGATCACTGAAACGGTGTAGTTTTGTGCCAAAGGGCCTAAATGTAGGGAATTGAGTGGTCTGTCCGAAATTTTGCGCAGACAGTGTTACTCGCAGGGTTCCAAAGGGTAAGTATACAAATTTTGGTTCAGATCGGTGAAACGGTGTAGATTTGTGCCAAAGGGCCTAAAGCAGGGAATGGAGTGGTCTGCCCAAAATTTCATGTAGACAGTGATATTCGCAGGGTTCCAAGGGGTAAGTATACAAATTTTGGTTCAGGTTGGTGAAACGGTGTAGATTTGTATAAATAACAGACAGACAAACCAACATTGAGCTTTATATAGACTAACATCGCTCGGTGTTGGTCGTGTATTATAGCACAAATGTGGGTTTTACTCGCTAACCGTTGTAGATACACGAAAGGTGATAAGGACCTTTATGATAGAAAATTAAATTTTAAACCATCAAAAGTTTGCTATTTCTCAACGTTCTCTTTTTATTTGAAATGGAAGTATGAAATTGTGAAACCAATGGGTGTAGTGACGTCACTAAAATGGTCACCATCTTTAAATACCGTAGTGAAAAGTATCGAAATCAAAAGTAGCCTATATGTTAACCAGGTAAATCAGCTACATCCATGCATAATTTCATGTAAATCGGACCAGTGGTTCTTGCGTGATTGAGTAATACACAGACACACACGCAGACACACACCATCTCATTTTTTAATATTAGTATGATTTCTTATGGATTTCAGAAGTGGTGGGATGACACGTATCGCTCGTCAAGCGAGCATCATCAGATCCTAACTCTTCTGTAATCTATAACAAATTATGGTTCGAGCCTATATACGTAATCACATGTATTTTTTTTTAACATAATGTAACCAGAACGGACCTTTTATTATATGATTTTCACGCCTTTCGGCGCTTTTTGGCCTGGAGAATCCTATGTTACTTACTGCCTGAAGAAAGATAGCTGCACTATGTACAAATTAAATAGAACGTAAATTTAACAATCTCTTATCATACTATGCCCCCTCCTTATTGTTTCCATTACTTCCTCGTAACTATTAATTAGTAGGACATGTATTTACATTATTTTCTTTCTGTTCAGAATCACTCATAATATGGCCTTGTCCTTCTGAATCACCCAGTATATTATAAGGTATGTGGCATATCATTGAGGTTACGACGCTCAGGCATGACCAAACCGATTAATGATGAGCATTTTAGTGTACAGTCGCTCAAACAATAAACCATTTTGGCTGAGTCCTCAAAGGCAGATTTACACCGGAACCTTTACATTGGTTTCAGGTATTATAAGTGATCTGGCATTGGCTGGTAACAATGCTGTCAATGAAGCCAAATACTGGTCACAACTTGTGTAAATATTGTATATATTATCATTTAATAGCTGATTTCTCCTGTTTCATTTCTATGTTATATTATATGCAAGTGCTTCATTATGTGTTTTTTTTAATTCAATTTCTTGTTTGTATATTCTGGTACCTCTGACACGAATAAAAAAAGTGAATCGCCTAGTTGCAAAACCAGATAACTGACAAACAAAACCGAGCTTTTAGCGCCATTGGATAGGTTTTCGCGTCCTCTAACGATTGCTGAAAGACTCAGGGTGCAAAACCCGCTATAAAACTCTCAAAATGAACTACGAAATAAGCGTTCGTTTCCAACAAATACGGATGACATCTCCAAGCTTGAGACTAAAAACACCTGTTAGTTAGTTATTGTTGTTGTTTTAAGGGGTGGAACTACGAAGTCATCTGCCCCTCTTAACACAGATTAAAGTATACAAATTTGGAATGGAATTTAAAATTTAGAGGTGCACAGCTAAATTTGGAAAGACCGAAAATTAATAAAACCAAAAATTACATAAAACGAATAATTATAATTAAGCAAAACTTACGGGAAAACAAAAATTCAGCATTCAAAAAAGAGCAAGTCTTTGAGCCAATATACACTGGAAAATTTAGATTGCTAACCCTAACCCACTCTCACTTATAAAGCGGATGACGAGATCAGCAGCCACCGCGTCATCGGCTAATATAAGATTGAGTGTCATCTGCAACCCAAGTTTTTTCGTAAGTCAGCAAGATCCACACACTCGGTTAAAATGTGGACCACGGTGAAAACGGCTCCACTCCACAGGTACAAAGTAGGGGGGTTCCCACCTCATTAGCTACAAGTGGGTTGATCTTGTATGACCTATCCCTAGCCTACACAAAATGACGGCCTCTCTCCGTGATCGGAGGGAGCTCCGCCACACGCGAGTAGTTCCCTTGATCCTTCTCAGATTACTGGGCATTGGGTCAGCTAGCCACTGACTCTCCCAAAAAGCCAGTACTTGTCGGCGTAACTGAGAGCGAATATCTCCAGCGGGTACCTCCATTGGTCGAGGTGGTAGTGATACCGCCTCTTTTGCAGCTTGATCCGCTAACTCATTTACCGCAATTCCCATGCGGCTTTGAAGCCACAGAAAGGTGATTCGAGTGTCAGCGCAGCACAACCCGCCTAGGCCGTGAATTCGTTGCACTGGGGGTGTTGCGGGAAATAAGTAGCAAATGACTGCAACGAACTCAAAGAGTCGGTACACACGGGAAAGTGGATTCGTGCATACTGTAGTGCAAACTGCAGAGCTTCATAGATGGCAACGATCTCCGCAGTAAACACACTACAGGCCTCAGGCAAAGAGATCTTGGTATTTGCACCTTCAATAACGTAAGCACAACCCACCTTCTCGCCCACTTTCGATCCATCCGTGTAGAGAATGCCAGCGTCCGGAAATTGATGAACTATGCTGTGGAACTACCTTCGATAAACGGAGGCATCAATGTTCTCCCTAGACCTCGGTGCATATCTAACCGAATTTCCGGACGCGGGACTTTCCACGGAGGCACCTCGCTAGGTGTCCGGATCATGCAGGAACCTACAGCCACTCCATTTTAGTACACGAATCGAGTCTAATAACAATCGGCTGAATGGCACGAGGCTGGTTGGCGTACCTCTGGTGATATTGGGTACTGAAGAGTGCTCGATAGCTCGGATGTTGCGGCATTTGACGCACATTGGCAGTATATGCTAAAAGCATATGGTGGTGTCAATAATTGAGAGGTGGATCATCGGATTCGGCGAGTAGGCAGGGTATCGGGCTGGTCCGGAAGGCACCGGTAGCCAGCCTAACGCCACTATGGTGAATATTGCCCAGCATTTTCAAGGTTGCCGGCCTTGCTGAACCGTATGCCGCAGAACCATAGTATAGCCGGGTCAGGACAAGGGCTTGGTAGAACCGTAGCAGCACCGCACGGTCAGCCCCCACGTAGTGCCACTATGAAACTTGAGTATGTTCAGTTTCCTCAGACACGCCGTTTTTAGTTGCCGTATATGGTGCTGCCATGTTCATTTGCTGTCAAAATAGAGCCCCAGGAAGCGATAACTGTCAACCAACGGCAACGCAGCATCCCTGAGATGTAGTTCAGGGTGTAAATGTAGCCTCCAGAGCCGACAAAAATGGACGACGGGGGTTTTCGCTGCTGAAAAACGAAAACCTCGATCGTCATCCCACCTCTCGACCTGGTTAATAGCTAACTGCGATTGCCGTTCAAAGTTTGCCACACTTCCAGAGCAGTAATGCAGAGCTAAATCGTCCACATAGAGCGATGGAACTATCGTGGGCCCGGCGGCGGCAACAATGCCGTTTATGGCAACCACGAATAAGGAGACACTCAGCACAGAACCCTGAGGAACTCCATTCTCTTGAGTTTAGTATTGCACTACAGGATGCACGAATCTACTTTCTCGTGTGTACCGACTCTTTGAGTTCTGTTCGCTTTTGCGAATAGCTTTGTTTGTGTTTATGTGTATTTCCCTTCGGGTGTGAAATACTATTTATTTTGACTGCCCCATTATCCTATTATTGTTTTCTTCCATGCAGTGGGATCACGGTTACACATATACTACATGTTATGTCTATTTAATTACTAATTTTGTTCAATGTACTTACCATCTGCTCGGAGTGTTGTAGAGCACTTTACAAAGTTTGAATCTGGAATGGTTCATTTCCACTGTGGATCAACTGGACGTTCTGCGTGTCGGACCGGTGATTGGCTGGTTGGTTCTCCCTCCCTGTCTTGGCGACGTATCATCTCATTTTGGATATATATTCCGAGTGATCTTTCCCAGATGGTCACTCCTGAATTGGCATTCCTGAATCGTCATTCTGAATCTGCTGGATTCTACAGGGATCCCGCCTGGGACTCTCGGCCACGGTCCTGGACTCTACATGAGTTTTTAGACGTCACTTCAAGATCCTACCAGTCTCCTCAACTCGAGGAGGAAATTCTCCTTTCAACATCATATCGAATCCCTACCTGGGGTTCTTGGCCTGCTTCATGGTCGAGGCAAAATTACCACTGATTTCTCTGGCTGTGGTGAGGTTGGCCACTGCCGCCTCACTGAACGACTACTGAGTTCCTGCGGGAACTCCAATCTGCCCACGATTGGAGGATCACCGAGATATTGGATGGCCTAACAGGGGCTTTTTGTGCAAGCCACGGCCGCCTCATTGCTACTTTCATGGACCAATGAAATAAGAACAAACGCCAATCACGAGCCATTCAGGATAAGTTATCAAACATCTACGAACTCTTAAATTTCAATTTTATTGAACTTTTTAAACTATCTAGGGCTTCTGCTAGCCAGACCCTCACAATTGTTGGAATATTAATTGTTATTTATTGTTAATCATTTTAACCTCTGCGAGTCATTAAGATGTCTTTTTTCTTGGAGTTGAACTTCATCATTCTTGTTGGTTTACTCCTTATTAGCTTTGTTAGCCTTGTTGCAATTTCTAATTATAATTTGTCAAAAGGAGAATAAACCAAAAGTAATTTCTAACTGTGGTCTATCACATATGTTTCCCTTATCCTTATGTCACTCCTATATTTTTTCTATCTGTCGAAATCCCTGTTGCGGAGGATTGTTCAAGACGCATTACGACCTCCCATTCCATGGTGCCGAAACTCTGGATTGCTTCCTCCAGTAGTACCTCGACCCTGGATCTAATCCGTTATCTTCACCCTGAGATCACATATGTATATTCAAAAGACTGTGTAATCTAATATAGTTTGTATAGTTCAGTTTACCGTGGCTAAACGCAGGGTATCTGCCGGGGGACGTAAACAATCCCATCCTACCAGAGCAAACAGACTTATTTCCGGAAAGCAAGTCTTAGCCTGGCGCTCCAAGCAGAAGTGGTGAGTGAGTCATTCCAACTTCCAGCCATGCCGATAACGATAGATGATAAGTTGTTAAATTCCCGAGCTGCCTACAAGGGCCAGCTTACCCGTTTCCAAAAATATCTAGCCTACTTACCTAAGGATGAACAAAATCTTGACATCATTTCCCAGAGCAGAAAGCTAACGAGCAAGCTTACAAAATGTATGTTCTCGTACAGCTTGAAATTGAAATTAAAAGTCCAGAACAACAATTAGATAGAGAAGATGTTGAAAATAATTATTTTGAAACACACGCTCAGGCCGTAGCTCTAGTTCGCGCTTTGACCATGGCGTTAAGGGCAGAAGAAACTCTAGGGACGGTTAATAATGGGAACAATATAAAACCATTATTACCTAAAATTGAAATTCCACGCTTCTTTGGGAAAGAAGACAAGTGGCAACCATTTTTTGAATTGTTTTGTTCACTAGTGCATGAAAACACGGCAATTCCAGAAATTCAAAAATTCCACTATTTGAAATCTGTGTTTGAAGGCCCTCCCCTTCAACTTATTAAAGAACTTCCCAGAAAATTATAATATAGCCATAGATTTACTTAAAGGTCGATATGGCAATGAATGATTATGCATTCAAAGACACATACAGGCTTTATTTAACCTACCTTTCTTACGTGCTGACAATCTGTCAACATTACGGGCCTTAGGGGATACAGCTCAGTTACATGTTAGATGATGATGATGATAATAATTGTTGTTTTAAGGGGCCTAACATCGAGGTTATCGGTCCCTTTACATGTTAGAGCATTGGCAAGACTGAAACAGCCAGTCGAGCATTGGGATTTATTCTTAATTCATTTAATTACTTCCAAGTTTGATCCAGCAAGCTTAAAAGCATGGGAGATTGAAATAGCAAATACTTCGTCATATACCTATGAGTCTTTGCTTGCATTCATAAACAACAGATGTCAAGTTCTCTCGGCCGTAGCCTGTCATACGTCAGGTTGTACAGATAACAAATTTAATGTTGTCAAACCAGTCAGTATTAAAGTAAACAAATCTGCTGTCTTTACTGTTCAACATAACTCAACAGACTGTATTCTCTGCAAAAAAAAACTCACGGGTTATATTCCTGTGTTGACTTTAAAGCTCTTTCTACTGACGAAAGACGCAAAATAATAGCTCAAAACAGATATTGCTTCAACTGTCTGTCAGCTAGGCATATGTTGTCTGAGTGTTTATCCAAAAATACTTGTTCACATTGCAAGGCTCAACATCATATCTTGCTTCACAGGTTTGAAAAGCCACGTCAGGCTCCTTCCCCTGGAAGTTCCAAAGATACATCCCCAGTAGCCAATGCGCAATCTTATACCCAGAGCTCTAGCTCCATTCGTAGTTCCCAGGTGCTGCTGTCAACCGTGTTATTGAAAGTTCAAGATTCTTCTGGTAGATGGCTTGAAGCACGTGCCTTATTAGACAATGCCGCCACTCACGACTTTATAAGTGAGCACCTTATTAAAAAACTTGGTCTTCCAAAACAACCTACATTGATTCAGGTTACTGGTATCAACAAAGGCAATGTTAAATCTTGTACCCATGTGAGTAATCTCGATGGAAAATATGCTTCTGCCTCCAGCTAGCATCAGGACTCAGGCGTGTACCGTTCTCCCATTGAGCAGTTGCATATTTTGGATTTGAGGCTAAAAGGTATCAACTCTACAATGATAAGGCACAATTCTACTCTAAAGACTTTAATTCAGTAAAACTCATGGCTTCAAACAAATAATGAGAACACAAATCCCATAAACAATATACAAACAAACAAAGTTACTCCCACAATCCATTAATTATTCACATAGTTGAACAAATTAAATCCATATCACTATTCAATCTTTTACCATTATGTGGACTTTAAACTTTACTCAAGTGCACTGATGCACATGTAATGTTTCACAAAACTGAACTATTACATTCATGTCACCTAATGTGACTTCTTTATATTCACAAAGATTACTTGTATCCTACAATACATCTGAATTTACATCATGTGTACCATCTGTGTTACATCTCTCTCTCCCACCAAATGCTTTCATGCATTAGCCAACTCATGGTTTGCACTACGATCTACTTGCAACACCACAATTACGTAAGTCTACCCCTCCACTCCCTTCTTTTTATAGTTACACTGCATGCCATTGTGATTTCACTAAATAACTTCTGTTATCGTTGTGTCGGATAGTATACTATTACGCTACCCTTACGAGCGTAGCCTGTGGCAACGAGTAACCAACTTCATTAACTAGGTGTCAGTGACAGTAACAAATACAACATCCAACCATTCGTTAGATTGCTAAATTTTTATATCATCAGGGAAATCTATGATTAGCAATGTGTTTTTAAACCACACACATTCATTACACATTATAACAATTCTTCCTTTCATTACAAGCAAGGTCTTAAATCTGTCCGCTCAAGAACGCGAACCTTCACAGTTAGTTTAGCAACCCCAGCCCCTTGGACTGCCTGCATACAATGGACAGGGTAGGGTCGTTCACGGCTGTAAACCGCCCTTTGTCTCCCCGTTTCCTGGACTTTTACCTCCCAAGCAGTATTACAACTTTGAATATAACATTGTGGTCATAATGATCCACGTGATCCCATATGATCTGAACTGAATATTATGCAATGGTTCTGGGTGAGCTTGAATATTTAATCCTATCCTTAGGACATTAATAACGGCCTCAACCGGTCCGTATCACAATATGAAGGCACGAGATTCATAGAACACAGGTCTAGTGGTTAGCCGGTATCTCAAATAAAATATTACGGTCAGTCAACAGCTGCCGCCAATGATTCGCTTCAACGAGCCGAATCACTCAACATTAAGTTCTCGGGGAATCAGGTATAGCGTCGAGGTGTCCAACGTTCTCCCCGCGCTTACCACAGGATTGGACCCGGAACATTTCATATCCAACATCGGAGATAGTGTACACACTAAATATGCTCCGGCATAAATTAATATCTCTGTACGCTCATGCTGTACGAGATTTCACACGTCGATTAGATCACCTGGCCCCTTACCTGTCCACGATCTCGCCTTATAATAAAGAGAACTCTAACTCTACTCTACAAGCTTAATCAAGCCACAAATTCAATTCACTGTCAAGCTCCAACATTCCCGTGCATAATTATATTCCCATTAATACAATCTATTTAATATTAACTCTTTTCTCTTCCCTTAATGTAATCTACTGCTTGGCTAGATAAATAATCCAATTAGCGTAAATACTTCTTGCTTAAAACCTTTCATCCTGATGTATTCAATTATACCGTTTATCATTATTATAATTATTATTATTATTATTATTACTGACATAAATTATCCTTCCGACACAACGTAACTGCTTCAATGATCGAACATTCGCGTTCGTCACGTTAAGTTTCACATAACTGAATTGCCATTATTTATTAGTAGCATTAATAGTGGTAACGATTAATCCACTCTCTGATGTATTCAACATCTTAACTTTACTGAAATCAAACAATAAACATATGAGGATATGCCTCCTAATATTGATTCTTACTGGCATATTTTATACTTCCGAAATCACATTACATGCAGTGACTATCCTTCTATAGTAACATGATTTGTGGGGTACTTACGTCGGCTTTATCCAGGTGGCTCCAACCACCATATTCCAGTGTCACCTGCCATCGGCTTACTTAGTGACACATTGCCATCTTGCAAATACACATATTATATGACATCTGATTTGTAAACACACGACACTTTCCCATTTTTATAATGAAGCTAATGCTTCCGAAACACATGACACTTTTCCATTTTTATAATGAAGCTAATGCTTCCAAAACACATAACACTATATAACACTGGTTATATTATGACTTTAAGAGATATTTTACATAACATCGGTGCACAAACACACGTTACACTTTAATTCCTGATTGGTTGACATTCCCTAGCATGTATCGAAAGTACAGGTGCGGATGGCCCTATCTTCGGTCCTACCCCTTCCTGATTGAATCTCCCGATCATCTGCTCACGGATTCACCAACAGTTTCTCGATCATCCCTTGACAATCTTCCTACTATTGCAGCGATATGCTTACATCTCGTCATGAACGCTACTTACTGGTATACTCCAAATATGTATAACCAATCACTATACTTTACCGCGCTCAACATTGTACATTGTATTTACATGAATTATTACTTTTCACAGTCCTGCCTAGTATATCACACGGCACTTAATAAACATTATATAACAGTCTTACTGCACGGCTTCCCACATTGAAGTCCGAGCATCCTCTCCTAACTTCGGTGATATGCATTTCGCATAATCAAGTTTGTTAATTACCGACTTCATTCTTAGTTCATGACCATGCATGAATATATTCTCACATGTGTGTTACATTGCACAGCTAACATGCTGATTACCAGTGAAATGTTTAAGTCTTTGTGTGCGCCTGGGCGCTCCGTGTCCTTTTCAACTGCGACTGCTTCAAAACAACTCTCCCTCCGACTGGGTCTAAAACTGTCACGAACTGTAAGTTTCAACTGTACGCCGTAAACTGTACGCTTCGACTGGGTTCACCCTCTTATATCTGTTTCACATAAAAAGTAGGGCAAGAATTCCCGCGATAAATCAGCTCCTCTCCTAGGGTGATTCTGAACTTGGAATAATATCCATATTGTTCCTTTTTCTTCGCTGGTCACAAAAATGTATGTGTGTTCGAGGATCGATCGGCCACTTAATTTATATTAATTATCTTATCCATGGCGTGGGGACGCTACTTCACTGGGAATCCCTGGCAACATCCTCAAGTCCAACCGCGAACACCCATAGTCCTGTAACATTACGCACTGCATTAAACATGCCTAGATTTCGCCGTTTTATGGCTCTAAAATTAGCCTCCTGGCTAAAGATTCACCTGTGCGCAACTCTCATGTCATTGCATTGCTCCAATCATGAGTAATCAATGATTTTCCTTCGGATCTTCCCGTTCCATTCTCAAGTCTATTCTCAAACGGGGAAGAACCTGGTCATTATTTAACCTCCCGACCCCTTGCAGACGACTTATCTGGGTCAGCAAGATTGACGTGGCGCCACGGGCCTCCTCCCACAATCCTGGGGCTATTTGCAAAACGTCAAACTTTGAAACTCCTGTGTTTCAAATCTAGCATAGCCTACTTCATGTAGTCCAAATAATGCTATCTTCCACTATTTTCCTGCATTATTTCACTAAATAATGTCAGTAACAACTGATATCACACCAGTAATTAAATATATAATTTCTTCTAGGTGTTCTTACAATGAAATACCCTCAACAGATCTCGGGTTCGTTCCCTGGTGGAACCTTCATTCAGAGCTCAACTTATCTCCGAGATCCACGTTCGAGACCAGTCAGCATGACCACCTCGGGTTCAATCTTTGCATTTTGTTGGAATTCATATCAAAGATGCTGTTCATTGTAATACAACATTACAGTTGAATTGTCTTGCCATTGATACTATTGGCAGTAATACCCCTAGCACTTCTTTTGAAATTAGAAACTGGCAATTTCCTCATGATATTCAGTTGGCAGATCCGACATTTAATACAAGCGCTCCAGTAGACATACTTCTCAGTGCCCATTTATTTTGGCAATGTCTCCTTACCTCTAAAGTCAAAATATCACCAGGAGTGTTCGCTCATCATACCAAATTAGGCTGGTTAGTAATGGGTCAAGTCCCTCGTAAGTCATTTCAAAATTTCTCACAATGTCATTTTGTTAATACAAGTCTTGATCAAAACTTAGAAAGATTTTGGAAAATTGAAACTATTTCAGTTTCACCTTCCTCAGTTGAAAATGAAATGTGTGAAAAACTGTTTTGCGAAACAACTACACGCACTTCAGAGGGTAGATTTGTTGTAACCATGCCCCGCGTGGATACTCCACCTCTTCTACTTGAAACATGCCCTAGAGCTCATAGAGCACTCTATCCTGTTGAAAGCAAATTTGAACGTGACCCTGTTGTCAAAACTCAATATTCTACATTTATGGAAGAATATGAGGCGCTCGATCAAATGGAGGTTGTTACTACGAGAGAGGATGCTTCATATACCCCATCTGAAGTCATTTATCTTAATCACCATCCTGTTTGGAAGAATGAAGAGTGGTCTTCAATGGCTCTGCTTTGGATGCCAACGGAACTTCTCTGAATGATAATTTATTACCTCCCCCCCCCCCCCCCTAATTCAATCTGACATGTCTTCTGTTTTAACAAATTTTCCTCTGCCGGAGTTATCAGACTTGCCGGATGCTGGGAAGATCACTGGATCCTCTCTACTCGTTTCCGACTCTCCCCTTCTCTTGCATAGATATTCCTCTTTTTATAAATTGGTAAGGGTTATGGCTTATCTCCTCCTTTGAAAATATTTTGTAGTAGATTAACCTATTTTTCCTAAACCATATTTAACCCTTTCTGAGCTAGGTTTAGCCACTATAAAAGTGTTATGGCTTACTCAAAGGGAAATATTCTCTGAAGAATGTCTGACCTTGGCTCAAGGTCAATCACTTAAGAAATCGAGTAGGCTTTCCTCACTCACCTCTTTTTTTGGATGCTGATGGTTTGCTAAGAGTAGGAGGACGTTTATCTTTGTCTGAACTTTCTGAGGATAAGAAAAATCCAATTATTCTTCCCTCAGAGCATTATGTCACCTCTTTAATAATTCGCCAGTATCATTACCAGCATCTTCATGCTGGCAATCGCACATTACTTTCTGTCATTCGTGAAAGGTATTGGCCCATAAACGGAGTGCATGAAGTCACCTCTGTTATCCGTAAGTGTATTCCATGTTTTAAATCCAACCATAAGGTTACCGCTCAGCTCATGGGTGATCTTCCCACGTTTAGATCTGCGCCTGCCAGACCTTTTACCTTTACGGGGGTGGATTATTCCGGTCCCTTTGTTTATAAAAAAAAAAATCTCCTGAAGCTAAAAAATGTATTTCTGAAAAACTATATATTTCGCTTTTTGTATGCATGGTTACCAGTGCAGTTCACTTAGAACTGGTTACCAATGCCTCCACTGCTTACTTTTTTGGCAGCTTTTACCAGATTTTCTGCCCGCCGAGGCACTTCAGAAGTGTTTTCGGATAATGCTAAACATTTTGTCGGAGCTTCTGAACAAATTAAGAGAGCTCTTACTCATAATTCAGCGTTAGAAAAGATTACTAATTATGCTCACCAGAGAAATTTCAAGTGGCACTTTATTCCCCCTAATGCACCTCAACAAGCTGGGCGTTGGGAGTCTTGTGTTAAACTCACCAAGGAGCACCTTAGACGAGTTTGTGGCCGAGTTTGGGAATAATTTAATTCCTTAATTATTTTTATTGAGGGCATAATTGATTCTCGCCCTTTATCTCCCTTATCTAATGACCCTTCAAATCTTCTGCCATTAACGCCGGGCAATTTTCTTATTGGTGGTCCATTGACTGCCTCTCCCCCTTTGTTATATTCTAATTCTGAATCTTCTTTAGCCATTTCTTGTCGAAAAATTGAAAGCTTGCGCAATAATTTTTGGCGTCGCTGGAGGTTGGAATACCTCGGTTTGCTTCAGCAGCGTGGTAAATGGCGAGTTTCCTGCTCTAACCTTCAGGTAGGGGACTTGGTGCTTATGAAAGATCCCAGTCCCCCTCTTGTGTGGAATTTGGGTAGGGTTGTTGACTGCTTTCCAGGCAGAGATAGTAGGGTCCGCGTGGTAAAACTAAAAACTTCTGCTTGTCATTTTCTCAGGCCCATCACCATGATTGCTCCTTTACCACACGGAGCCTAGCTCCTGTTTTTTCTCACTGCATCGTTTCTCCCGCCCCTCCCAGCATGTTCGCTTTTGCGAATAGCTTTGTTTGTGTTTATGTGTATTTCCCTTCGGGTGTGAAATACTCTTTATTTTGACTGCCCCATTATCCTATTATTGTTTTCTTCCATGCAGTGGGATCACGGTTACACATATACTACAAGTTATGTCTATTTAATTACTTATTTTGTTCAATGTACTTACCATCTGCTCGGAGTGTTGTAGAGCACTTCCGTACTTTACAAAGTTTGAATCTGGAATGGTTCATCTCCACTGTGGATCAACTGGACGTTCTCCGTGTCAGACCGGTGATTGGCTGGTTGGTTCTCCCCCCCCCCCCCCCTGTCTTGGCGACGTATCATCTCGTTTTGGATATATATATTCCGAGTGATCTTTCCCAGATGGTCACTCCTGAATTGGCATTCCTGAATCGTCATTCTGAATCTTCTGGATTCTACAGGGATCCCGCCTGGGACTCTGGCGGGCCACGGTCCTGGACTCTACATGAGTTTTTAGACGTCACTTCAAGATCCTACCAGTCTCCTCAACTCGAGGAGGAAGTTCTCCTTTCAACATCATATCGAATCCCTACCTGGGGTACTTGGCCTGCTTCGTGGTCGAGGCAAAATTACCACTGATTTCTCTGACTGTGATGCGGTTGGCCACTGCCGCCTCACTGAACGACTACTGAGTTCCTGTGGGAACTCCAATCTGCCCACGATTGGAGGATCGCCGAGATATTGGATGGCCTAACAGGGGCTTTTTGTGCAAGCCACGGCCGCCTCATTGCTACTTTCATGGACCAATGAAATAAGAACAAACGCCAATCACGAGCCATTCAGGATAAGTTATCAAACATCTACGAACTCTTAAATTTCAATTTTATTGAACGTTTTAAACTATCTAGGGCATCTGCTAGCCAGACCCTCACAATTGTTGGAATATTAATTGTTATTTATTGTTAATCATTTTAACCTCTGCGAGTTCTTAAGAGGTCTTTTTTCTTGAAGTTGACTTCATCATTCTTGTTGGTTTACTCCTTATTAGCTCTGTTAGCCTTGTTGCAATTTCTAATTATAATTTGTCAAAAGGAGAATAAACCAAAAGTAATTTCTAACTGTGGTCTATCACATATGTTTCCCTTATCTTTATGTCACTCCTATATTTTTTCTATCTGTCAAAATCCCTGTTGCGGAGGATTGTTCAAGACGCATTTCGACCTCCCATTCCAAGTTCGTTGCAGTCAATTGCTACTTGTTTCCCACAACACCCCCTGGTGCAGTGAATCCACGGCCTACTAGGCGGGTTGTGCCGCGCTGACACTCTAATCACCTTTCTGTGGCTTCAAAGCCACATGGGAATTGCGGTAAATGAGTTAGCGGATCAAGCTGCAAAAGAGGCGGTATCACTACCACCTCGACCAATGGAGGTACCCGCTAGAGATATTCGCTCTCAGTTACGCCGACACGTACTGGCATTTTGGGAGAGTCAGTGGCTAGCTGACCCAATGCCCAGTAAACTGAGAGGATTCAAGGGAACTACTCGGCTGTCCACCAAGGGACAAGCTTCCGGTGGGAGTTGCCGGATGAAGAAGGTATTGTTTCCTCTGCCGCAGCCAAAATACCATTCGTTACGTGAATGGTATGATCGTCGACACTCTCAAAGGTATCTTCGGCAAGAACCGCACGTGCTGTGAATTCTGGCCAATCCGCCCGACGGAGAAGCCTTCGACTTGATAACACGATGGCTCTCTGGTTCGGAAGAGTAACGATAATCGGGAAATGGTCACTATTGCAAAGGTCGCCATGTACATTGTACACCCCACTATAGCAGGGGAACAAGAGCACGACTGCACAAGGTGATGTCGACACTTGAATAAGTGACGTGTGCAATAGAGAAGTGCGAGGGTTCCCATGTGTTCAACAAACACAGGTCAGCTGCCTGATCA
Source organism: Meconema thalassinum (assembly GCA_946902985.2). NCBI lineage: Eukaryota > Metazoa > Arthropoda > Insecta > Orthoptera > Tettigoniidae > Meconema > Meconema thalassinum. Next base: position 351,445,247 of record OX336390.1, read on the forward strand.
GTCTCTCAAAATCTCTCCCTCTACCGCTAGTGGTAGTGGTGCCCCAGATGGTGTTGTGGGCATTAACGTCTCCCAGAAGGAGAACAGGAGGGAGAAGCTGAGGGACTAGATCAACCAGCTGGTTGTAATCCAGTTGATAATCCGGTGGGATGTACACGTTACATACTGTTGCCATTACTGGCAACGACGTACGAACTGCAACTGCTTCTAGCTGAGTAAGCATCGACACCTCTTCACTAAAGAGGCTAGAGTGGACGAGAGTGCCACCACCGGCGGCCACAGCTCCGTCCACCCGGTCTTTAGAGAAGAGTTTGAAGTGACGCATTTTTGTCTCATGACCAGGACGAAACCTGTATTCCTGAAGAGAGACAATGGTTGCCGAAAACGAAGATATTACTTGATGTAACTCAGCAAGATGACCAGAATAGCTATTACAGTTCCATTGTAATAGTGCCATAGTGTGGACTTAAGTAGAATTTGATCTTTTACTTACGCTTGACCGTTTGCCACCCTTCCCCATCTCTAGGTGGAGATGATGGGGGAGGAGAGCACAGCTCAATGTCCACATCTCCATCCGCTGACGAAGAAAATGGAGGGGACGCTCTCGTAAGTGGCGCGCCGTTCTCGTCGGACTTTCCCTCTCTCGCTCTTGAGGTAGAGCGAGAGCGGTGTCGGGGTATTTCCTCCCGGTCCAAAGACTTTTTCTTGGTTCTGCGGCGACGTCTCAGTGGGTCAGAAGGTGTAACCTTCCCCTCAGACGTCTGGGTGACAGGCTCCTGAAGCCTTTCACCCTTAGCCGAAGCTCCTACTGAGAGATCCTCCTTGCTTACAGGTTTGGCTTCTGCCGGCTTCGCTCCCTTGATGTTCATCGGAGCGGAAGGTCCAGCAGAGACAGGATCCACCCTGTCAGCAGGAGGGCGAGAGAGATGGCGGCATAACTTCTCTCTCTCCTCCGCTGCTATTATTTCCATTTCAGATGGGCTGGTAGATGTTGTTCCATCCCCGGTCGGCGAAGTCTTCCTTCCCCCTTTAGCGGGGGGAGATTTCTTCACCAACAGTTTCGGAGAAGCAGAAGAAGAAGACTTCTTCTCCGGAGGCGCCAGCTTGGATGGTATAGCTGACACCTTTTTCACGATGGCCGAAGAAAAGATTCTGGAACCTTCTTCGGGCTAGCAGGGCTCGCTGGTACAGCGAGGGGAGATTTTAAGACTGCACTAAAACTAGACATCGAGGGTACTGCACTGGGAACGTTTACGGCAGGGGTGATGGAGGGCGTCGCTGCATCCGCAAACGATACTCGAAAATCGGGGGCATTCATATCACGGTACCTGCTAAGAGTCGATCTTGTTTGGATGCAAAACCAGCTAAGTGGCCAATGGTTGAAAAACCAGCTAAGTTGGGTAAATCGATTGCCCACTTCTTACCGTACGGATGCAAAACCTGCCAACTGTTGCTGTGTTCAGTTCTGTTCATTGTCCCGATTATAAGTGCATTTATTTCCTATTTCTACTCCTGCAAAATAAGAGTTTGAAATATCGTCGCAATTATTATTATTATTATTATTATTATTATTATTATTATTATTATTATTATTATTATTGCTAGACATGCAAGTACAGGGAGTGAGAACGCGAGGCAGACCTAAACGGCGATGGATGGATTGTGTACAGGAGGACCTCAGGGACAAATAGTTGTCGGAGAAAGATGTGCATGACCGGTCTAAATGGAGGAGAGCTGTCAGAAACATCGACCCCACATAGGAGTGGGAATGATGTATAGAGAAAGAAGAAGAATTGATGTTTGATGAATATACTATAATTTATAAGGACCGCTATTTCCAAATACGTTTACACCTATTTCGCGTCTCACAACTCGCATGCCATGTATTCCGAATTCCTAGCATTGATTCTTTCAGAAGGTTTCATTTCATAGTTTGCAAAACCTATTATTACGACGTTCTATTGCAAGACCAGCTAATTTCAAGATTTACGTCTAAAATACGACTAATGTACAAATTCACGATTTGTTATTGTAAGGATTTTTTTTAGATAGTTAACGCCCGCGTTGGAGCACTTTAAGTTTAATAGTGTTAATTAGAGATTCGGCTTTTCAACTTCTTCTTCTTCTGCTCCCGAAATATATTTATCCTGTCTGACCTGGCTGCCCTTTGTTTGTCAGTTATGGTGTAGTTTCTTCGTTCAAATGTTGTTAGTTTAAGTATTTAAGGTAATTATTATTATTATTATTATTATTATTATAAAGGTGGGCCCGAATTGGCATTTCATTATTTTTCTTCGCTATAAAAGTGAAGGGATTTCTTTCTGTGCTTGCAGGTCGTAAAGTGATACTATTCACATTACATATTGCACAGTGTACAAAAGCACTGATCATTGGCCCGATGAAATTTTTTGTTCGCACACAGTTTATGGTGAAAACCATGTATTGCTAGACTTATGAAAGCTTGTCTTTGTGTCTGGTTGGTTTTGGTCCAGTCTCTGTTGAGCATTGCATCCGTCCCAAAGAAGTTAATGTCGATGTCCTCTGATTTTCGTTTTCGCGCTGTTATGAATTCGTTATACGGTCCAGTAGATGGTAGTTGGAGTTTGGCTCTTAGGTCTTTGAGGAAGAACGTTTCTCTTGTAGGGCGTATATCATTCTGTTTGGTGCAAATTTTCCTGAGCCAAGGGCTGTTTTTAGAAATCGCACTTTGATGTTCTCAATTTTAGTGAGGTCAGTAATGTTCAATTTCTCCTAAATGAGGGAGAGTCCATATGTTATGATAGGAGTTATTGTGGTATCAAAGAGTACCATAGTAAATTATTAATATTATAAATCGCGTGAATGGCTGGTGTTGTTCTCGCTTCAATGTGCATACTGTAGGATTGGGTTGTTGTCTGTAGAGTTATTCCAAGATAGTTACATTTTTGACACGTTCGAGTGGTTCATTTCTTAATAGTATGATGTCCTTTTCTTTTTTCCTTCCACCCTTCTTAAAAGTCATTTGCTTACTTTTCTCTATATTTATTTTAATTTTGTTTCCCTCAGCCCTATTCTCAAGGTATTTATAATACACTATTTTTATCTGTTATTTAAAAAAGAATCATATTTTTGTCTCTGTTAAGCCGCTTTAAAACGGTTTTTGCTGTTTCCCCAACATTTAAAAAAGTATATGTATCTGGTTTTGCATCTAAGCGACTCAATTGCAGAAGCGCGCGTGGTTGCAGTTAGCCAGCCAGCTGGGACAGCGCTTCTTGTGCGATAGGAAGAAAAGTGGAGTACTCATGTTTCGCACAGTCGCAGTTTTAATTATTGTTCTTATTTCGCTTGTAGGTTGGGTGTTCATATTCTTCGCGCAGCGTGATTGCATCAGCAAGTGGCGCTAAGTTACTAAAAATTGGGCGAGTTCGGTACTACTGTTTATTTTAACTGGTTGGTTGGTTCCTCAGTTTAGGGGCTGCGACAACGTGGGCATGTAGCCCCGTGTACTTTGTGCGTGTGTAGAATCTCTCTGATAACCGGTGTTAATGTGATGGCTGTATTGGTGTGTATTATGTGTAATTCAGGTAAGGACTGCAGACATTCAATTTTCAAGTAGTGCCTACTTTTGCTACCAAATGCTACTGTCAACAACAACTAGATACCACGACAGTCGGCTCTTGGCGACGAACTTTGGAACCTAAGAGCGTTAGGCAAATCTAACCCATAATTTAGCTTCACACAAGTGTAATTCGTGGAAGGTTGTTTTACATGTCATAAATCCATGACATGTGACCACCAGCTCTACTTCCTCTCCAAAGGAAGGCATACTGAGGAATTTTTACGCTCTTTAAAAGTCCGACGACTTCGGCTGGGCTCGAACCCGCGACCTTGGGCATAGAAGCACAGCATGCTACCAACTAAGCCACTGAAGCCGCCTTTATTTTAATTAAACAGAGTTACTTGAACATACTCAAAACGAAACCTTGTTCACAAATAAAACCTATACCGGTACATTGTTTAAATAATGGCTTCTTTATTTTAAGATTTCGATAGTTATCCATTACCTTAATTAAATGTTTATAAGCCAGATAAGCGAAAAGAAAGTATGAGGAGGAATTGAATTTATTCGAATTTGAATGTTATAATCAAAGAACTACCACTGAGGGTCATAAGCCCTTTTATGTAGCGTATTCATTGATCTGGACTGGATTAAAACATAATAAGAAATAAACTTTGTTGTTGCTTATTTCAGGGACTGCGTGGACATATCGCCCCGTGTATTTGTGTGTGTCCGTTATTGTGATGGCTCCACAAGTGTGTGTATTTGTAAATTAGAGATAGGATTGGGAAGGAGGCAGCCGTGGCCTTAGGAACCATCCCAGCATTTGCCTGGAGTAGAAGTGGGTAATCCACGGAAAACCACTTCAAGGATGGCTGAGGTGCGAATCGAATCCTCCTCAGTTTTGGCTTACGAGGCTGAGCGTACTGCGCTCGAAATTAGGTCTAGTCAAGACAATATCACCGGACGAGGTACGAACCGAGAGCATCAGAGGAAAATAGTGCATCAAATTTTCGAGATATGAATCTTATTTACACTCAGGAAGAGAGATTATGCATCAACAAGCCATTGGTAAAATTTTAGCCAGAAGAAATATTTGTATTTGGAGAAGGAATGGAAATGTTATTACTTGATACATTTTAACCAAGCATAAATGACTTGAGACAAGTCCAGCATAGTGCATAGTTTTATCAGTGTTAGCTGCGAGAAACCTGTTTTTGATACGAGGGGACATGGCAAGGATGAGCTGAGGTCGAACGCGAGCCAGAGGAGAGAGAAGTGGGGACGACGCGTGATCAGCGCGCGCCATAAAGAGTCGACAGCCAATCAGATAAAAGATTGATTACAGAGGAACTGATAAATATTAAATACATTATTTTAATATTATAAAGGATTGTGACATATCAAATTCACCAGGAAGGAAAAAGGAATTTGACTGGCAAGACGGAAATTAAATTGAATAACTGAGAGAGGAGATATGAGCGAAGGAGTGAATTTTCAGAGCGGAGTGAGGCTAGTTCAGTGAATTTACGAGGGAAATCGAACGGAGGAGGCTAGCGAACGCCAAGTAACGAGGCTCTTTCTATCTGAACTTTCAAGGAGACAACATGTAAAACGAATCACTCTCTAATCTACAAGAGGTAAACACTTGGAAAATATTAGACTACAAGATGAAGAAATATAGTAGAAACATGGAACAACAAGTATGAATAAGCTGATAATACAATTGAGAAGAAGTATTTAGCAGAAACAACGAGAGATATAAGTCGTGAAACTATACTTTGTAACAGTACATTGAAACTTTGAACACAAGACCACGCAGAAGAGAAGCCTAAGGCATTGTCATACTTCAAGGAAGAAACACGTCACACTATACAAGATGTATAAAGAATTAGGTCGAAGGGGGGGGGGGGGGAGATTACGACTACTTATTATTTAGAAGGAAGGAGAATGTTTTAATTCTTCCACTATGAAGGGAAAGTAAAGCTATACTGACAAGCAAGATCCAGATATGACCATGACAACATAACTAATGGGAGTGAGCTGCATCAACATCTGCAGTTCGTTCGAATAAACGCAACAAGCTACTACAGTGGAGGGAAATGCACAAGCTGAGATGAGTTCTCGTGTTAAGAAAGCACATTGCAACACTACCGACATCCAAGAACATCCAGAGGTGGGCAGAAAGAAGATGGACCCAAGAATGAAGCGTGAGGAGTATCTAGGCCATCGGGCCGAGAAGAGTGAAATGCTGCGGAGGAGCGAGGACAACGGCACGGACGGGGGAGACTGCCAGTCGAGTTCCAGCTGATTACCGGTTTTACCCACCCCATCGCTGTACAACAAGCCCAGCGGTCTACACGGAAGCGGTGTGACTCAAGCAGACCTGATGGCAGGCAAGTGTCACATTCCCGAAGGCGCGTGGGAGAAATTCCACGGATACCAATATCTTCAGATCTTACCAGCGGCCACAGTTTCGAAGGTAGACAAGTGCAATTTTACGCACCTATGTAGTTAGAACTTGTACACGATATTCCAGTATAATGACCAACATCTTATCTTATATTAATAGCCCATGTTATTATTTTGTCTAGAATTTAGAAATTTTGGTAGAAATGTTCATACGTCATTTGGACGTATTTTGAAAGTTTAATGATGATCTTCGTCACCGTAATTATTTTTGCAGTTTATTAGAACGGTTAGAATTTCTGCTTGAAGATAAATCCTTTGCGATAACAAAGTATATTACGTAGATATTGTTGTAACATCAGAGAAAACGGTAATAAGTATGTTAAATAGATATTGTTGTAACATCAGAGGAAACGGTAATAAGTATGTTAAATAAATAAATAACAGTGGAGAGAAAGTAGTCATGAGTTTTGACAAGCGTAAATTATTACATGTGATACAAGAGAAAGAGAGGACATGATGATCCTAAGTATATGAAGCTAATTCGTCTCAGGAACGAAATTATGATGTATAAAACCGTAATTATTGGCAGGAGTATTCAATATTTGCATTGAAGGAACTCCATTGTCTGAGAAGATGGTATTGTAAAACCCAGAAGTATGTTTTGAAAGTAAGAACAGTATGCGTATTTTAAAGGCATATCTGAATGTTGTTTGAGTCTTCAGTCTTTTGACTGGTTTGATGCAGCTCTCCATGCCTCCCTGTCCTGAGCTAATCGTTTCATCTCTACATAGCTACCACACCCTACATCCGAGGCAATCTGTTTAACATAATCTAACCTTGGTGTACCCCTAGAGTTCTTGTCCTCGTCCCTTCCTTCCATAACTAAGCTTGCTATTCCTGGATGTCTTAGTATGTGTCCTACTAACCTATCTCTTCTCTTCATTAGCAGTCGCTAGAAACATCTCTCCTCTCCCACTCGTCTTAATACCTCTTCGTTTGTAACCCTATCTACCCATCTGATCTTCATCATTCTCCTGTAACACCACATTTCAAATGCTTCAATTCTCCTCTTTTCTTCTGCACCAATAGTCCAAGTTTCACTTCCATAGAGCGCCACGCTCCAGACAAAGGCTTTCAAAAATGACTTCCTAATACCTAAATCTATATTCGATGTCAACAGATTCTTTTTTTGTAGAAATGCTTTCCTTGCCTAGCCAACCTACTTTTTATATCCTCTTTGCTTCGTCCATCACTGGTTATTCTGCTTCCTAAGTAACTGAAGTCTCCTACTTCCTTCAGTTTTTCACCTGCCAATTTGATCTCCATAGAGGTTTCTGATTTAATTCGGCTGCATTCCAGTATTTTTGTTTTACATTTATTAATTTTCATCATGAATTCTTTCCTTAAGACGGAGTCCATACCATTCAAAAACTCATTCAAATCCACAGGCTTGTCAGCCAAGATGACGATGTCATCAGCAAATCTCATAGTTGAAATTATTTCTCCTTGAATATTCACTCCCACTTTAAATTTTACTCCAATTTCCTTCATTTCTTGTTCAATGTAAAGATTGAAAAGTATGGGTGATAAGTTGCAGCCTTGCCTTACACCTTTCTGAATACCAGCTTCTCTCTCATGTCCTTCATCTCGAATGACTGCTGTCTGGTTTCTGTATAGATTGTATATCACCCTCCTATCCCTGTACTTTATTCCAATAGATTTAAAAATGTCAAACAATTTAGTCCAATCAACGCTATCAAAAGCCTTTTCTAAGTCTACAAATGCCATGAACGTTCTCTTATATTTCCTTATTCTACCTTCCAAAATCATCCTAAGACTTAGTACAGCTTCCCTTGTTCCTACATTTCTCCTGAAACCAAACTGGTCCTCTTGTAAATTATTCTAGACAGGATATTTGAAGCATGAGTAATCGAGCTGATTGTACGGTAATCTTCACATCTGTCAGCTCCCACTTTCTTTGGTATAGGGATGATTACATTCATCTTGAAATCAGGGGGTACCTCACCTGTCTCATAAATCCTACACACCAAGTGAAATAACCTGATCAGACCTTCATCTCCTATGCAGCGTAGCAACTCAATCGGTATATCATCTATACCTGGTGCTTTGTTCCTGCGTAAGTCCTCTAATGCTCTGTCAAATTCTGATCTCAATATTAAATCTCCTTTTGCATCCTCATCAATTTCCTCCTCCCTTTCCATTACACGATTCTCAATCTCCTTTCCCTTATACAAACACTCTATGTAAGCTTTCCATCTCTCAACCTTTTCTTCCCTATCTGTTAGAGGCTTTCCATTTGTGTCCTTAATATTACAGCACTTAGTCTTCTTTTCCCCAAAAGTATTCTTAATCCTTCGATAAGCTGTGTCTACTTTGCCTAATTTCAGACAATTCTATACCTGCACATTTCTCTTGCAACCATTCTTCTTTCGCTTCCTTGCTCTTCTTGTTAACCTCATTTCTCAGACGTCTGTATTCTTCCTTCCCCTTTTCATCTCTTACATTATTGTGTTTCCGCCTTTCATCCATCAATTCTAGTATATCCTGAGTGAGGTTTTCTACCTATTATTTATTTCCTACCAATGTTTTCTTCTGCGGATTTTGTTATTTCATTCTTCAAAGGTGTCCATTCGTCTGCAATTGAAGTTTGTTTAGGGTTTTTCATTAGTCCTTCCTTTATACTCTTCTTGAATCTTTCGTTTACATCCTTTACTTTCAGTCCGTCTATTGCCCACCTTTTTGGCTTTTGACGTTTCTTCAGTTTCTTCAACTTTAATCTGCATTTCATTACAACCAGATTGTGGTCAGAGTTTATTTCAGCACCAGGATATGTTTTACAATCCAAAATCTGGTTTCGAAACCTCTGCTTGACCATAAGTCGATTTGGTAACGCCCTGTATCTCCTGGTCTCATCCATGTGTATATTCTTCTATTGTGGTTATTGAATAAGGTGTTAGCTATGACCAGCTCATGTTCGGTGCAGAATTCCATCAGCCTGCTTCCTCGATCATTCCTTTCACCTAATCCGAAATCTCCTACTATCTTCCCTTCTCTCCCTTTTCCTACCACAGCATTCCAATCTCCCATTACTATAACATTTTCATCACCTTTGATATACCTCAGAATGTCATCTATTTCTTCGTAGACCTTTTCAACATCCTCATCATCAGCTTGACTGGTAGGCATATAGACTTGTATCACTGTGGTGCACGTAGGTTTAGTATTGATTTTTGCTACAATAATCCGTTCACTGTATTGCTCATAATATTCCACCCGCTGTCCAAGTTTCCTACTCAATATGAGACCAACCCCTGCTAGGCCATTGTTTGATTCAGTGCTAATTACCCTATAGTCACCTGACCAAAAGTCCTGAATGATGAAAATGAAATTATAAGGTATTGTAGACCAATATTTGTTATGAAAAGGTCTTGTAAAATGAAAGGAAGGATATTAAGTATCTATTGAAAGGAGAGACGGGAGGTAAAGATATTCTTATTTGAATGACAAACGCGAGCAGACTTAAGATTCAGAGCAAAGCTAGAAATTGTAACAGAAATGTATTTAAAGCAGAGAGAAGAAATACGGCATGATTTATGGAAGCGAGAATGTGAAGAGATTTTCGGTAACATTTTGTGAGAGATGTATAGATGGAACATAGCACGGAATTGTATAATCGATAGAAGATTATGTCGGAGGAGGAGTAGTGAATTCATGAAAGGTGTTACATTCGTAATATCTAGTAGGAATTCTGAATATCTTACTTTGTTGAAAGTATTTGATATGGTTCATTGAAGTTTGTAAAAGTGCTAAGAGGAGAATATATACGACAAGCAATTATGCCGAAAGAAGAGTAATAAGGACGCAATAATATGTTTATGAAGTGTGTGAGATAAAGAATTTATGATGGAAGGATGTGAAATACTATGTGTCAGTTAAGTAAAGCCGTAATATGCATTTTTGGAGAATCACGAGTGTGAGCAGTGAGGGTTAATGCACACTTATAGTTTTATTTTGGAAGCTTATTTGAGGCGGAAGGATCCAACGGATTATGTTAGAATGGTGAACAAAAGGGGACAAGAGATAGAAAATAGGGAAGAACTGAAGAAAATGTGGAAAGAATATTTTGAAGAACTCGTGAACCCAAATGGAAACCACGGCGAGGAGGAAGAAATCGGGGAAGAGGAAGATGAACTGCAAACAGAAAAGGAATTAACATGGAAAGAAGTGTAAGATGCAGTGAGGAAGATGAAAGGAGGGAAGGCACCGGGTGTGGATGAGTTGAGTGTGGAGATGGTGAGAGCAGCAGGAGAGGTGGGGATACAATGGTTGTACCGAGTGATGAAGACAGCATGGAAGGAAAGGAGGACCCCAGAGGACTGGAAAAAGGGAATAATTGTCCCAATCTTCAAGAAGGGTAGCAGAACAGAATGCAGAAACTACCGGGGAATAACACTGATGAGTCATTGTGCAAAGATGTTTTAGAAAGTTTTGGAAAGGAGAATTAGGACAAGGATAGAAGGAGGGATGAGGGAAGAACAACATGGCTTCAGAGCAGGAAGGTCCACAGTGGATTTGATTTTTGCTGTAAGGCAGTTACAAGAACAGCACTATGAGTATGGAACAGATCTACTGATGGCCTTCCTGGACATTGAGAAAGCATATAACAGTGTATGCAGAAACAAAGTATGGAAGTCCCTGGAGGATAGAGGAGTAGAAAAATGGACTATAAGGAGGATAAAGGAGATGTACAAGTGAAGCATGAGCTGTGTGAAAGTGGGAGGAGAGAGATCGGACTGGTTCGAACAGAGAAACGGCCTGAAACAAGGAAGTGCACTGTCACCGTTACTTTTCATTGTGGTGCTGGATGACATAATGACCCGAGTGGCACAAGAAATTGGGGAAGGAAAGATGAAAGCAATGGTGTTTGCAGATGATTTGATGATTTGGGGAAACAAGGAGGAGGAGGTACAGGAACAGTTGGACGTGTGGGAAGGAATAATACAAGGGTATGGGATGAAATTTAGCACAAATAAGAGTGAGATGGTGATCACAACAAGGAAGAAGGAAAGAACCACAACAGGAATAACAATTGGTGGGGAACAGCTGAAGAAAGTGGAGAGTTTCAAGTATCTGGGAAGCCTGATTCAAGATAATGGAAGAAACGATAGAGAAATAAATGAGCGGCGAGACAGGCAGAAGCATTCCGGAGGAGTGTGAGAAGCATGTTATGGAGCAAGGATATCCCTCAGAACAGCAAAAAGATCATATATCGGGCGTACTATGTCCCTATCCTGACGTATGCCTCGGAGACCTGGGTTATGAAAGGAAGGGAGAAGAGCAAAATACAGGCCAGTGAGATGAGGTTTTTGAGAAGCAGTATTGGAGCTACAAAGAGGGACAGAATAAGAAATGAGAGGACCAGAGAATTAATGAAGGAGGAACCATTACAGGATGGTATAGAGAAATCTAGACTTAGATGGTATGGACATGTAAAACGAATGGAGGAGAAGAGGATACCCAGGAGGATACATGAGACGAAGTGGGAAGGAAAGAGACCAAGAGGGAGACCGAGAGACAGGTGGCTGAAGGGGGTGGAAGAAAGCGTGAGGAAGAGAGGAGAAGACTGGACAAGGGTGGAGGCTGAGAGATGGTGGGAAGACAGAAGACGTTGGAGAGGCTTGTGTTCCAAAAAGACCCGGCCAGTGGCTGGAAACTGTGCAAGATGATGATGATGGTCTGAAGTTCATGCGTCGCAAGTTTGTAATATTATTGATTATTAAAAACCGGATTTGTATATTTAAGTGAATAGTCATGAACTTAACTGTTTGTAACAATAATTCACATTGGTTATAACAATGTAATACAGGATTTGACAATTTTATTGTGTGATATACGAGAGAAGGAGGTAGGAATGAACTCGATACAATTGGAGACAAATATAAAGAAATCGTGCAGGACGCGATATATATATGTGTATATATATGTGTATATAAACAGTATTATTATTATTAATTATTTTATTCAGATTTGTAGATTTGACGCTATATTGCGGAGACTTTAACGACTGTATTAAACAGGGAACATGTTTGTAGAAGTTAAACGTTAAAGTGAAGTACAACAGAAGTAGAACTACAGCATTTGGCATTGTAATAATATTGTTTGTTTGCAACATCTTTCAAGGAAAGATATTATTTTCACATATTTTGTGTGTGAAACACAAGAGACTCATTTTAGTTATATTAAGCCTAGAGAAGGGCAGCTATTTTATTTTGAGTGTTTTTATTTTATCTTTCAACAGTGATAGGGACATTTATGTAATGTCATTTTAGGTAGATTTCATAAGAAAGCTAACCATTGCAATGGGTCCCATGTTTCGACTTCCGGAAAATTTCGACATATCTTCGCATTTCACATCCCCCAGACCCCAAAACCACAGTCAGTTCAAAAGTTTATATATAATTTATGTATGTATATATATATATATATCAGTTTCTTGTGGACACGATAACTGCCGTAATTTTGCACCAATCACTTTGAATTTTTTACCGAATATGTATACCTATAAAATCTCGGTCGGGTTCGTTACTGGGCTTAATTGGTCGAAGGGGGTGAAAATGGGGGGCTTTTTTTTTCGAAAAAGTGAAATATTGCTATAACTCTCTTAATGTGTGAAATATCGAATCCGTTTAACGTTCATGCTATGTGTCGGATAAAGCCAAAAAAAATATGTTTGAAGAGTTTTTTTATAGCACCAACCATTGACCAAAGGGGTGGGAAAAAGTGGGTTTTTCGGGAAACATTAATCATCTCTCTCTTAATAGGCACAATATCAAAACCGTACAAAATGGACAATATTCCCCTAATAATTACCTAAAACTTTTGTCTGAAAGAATTTTTGATATGACCCACCATTATGCCAAGTGATGAGAAAAATCATTTCGGAATTATAAGAAAATGCCAAGAGCTATCAGTGGTTGCCATGGCAACACTACTAAATTGATGAGGGATGAGCCATCAGACGTTGCCAAGATAACGCACTTGCACGAGATCAGATTCAGATTTCCATCTGACTAAGTGTGAAGCGGATTCGGTGACGTAACTGGTAGCATGCTGAATGTCTATGCCCAAGGTCGCGAGTTCAAAGCTGGCCGAAGTCGTCGGATTTTCTAAGAGCGCTAAAAATCCCTCAGTATGCTTTCCTTTGGAGGTGAAGTTCCAACGTTCGTTGCGAGTTGCTGGTTGCGGTGGCATCAAGTAGCCAAGTTCACAGCTAGGTGTCGTTGACGGTAGTACCTGGTAGCAACATTAGGAACTACTGCTTGAAATTGACCGTCTGCAGTCCTTACCTGAATTACAGACTAATACAGCCATCCCTAAGTACACGGGGTTACATGACCGCGTTGTCGCAGCCCCTAAACTGAGGAACCAACCAAAATCTCTGCGGGAGATATAATTTTGCGTGAAGAAGTAACAGACCGTTACATAGTTACACATCAGTGTCGAAACCTTGCATAAGGACAGTGTGGCCACAAGTATAAAAATGGACCCCAAATGACAAGAAGGTTACCGTTCCCATAAGACAATAAAATGTTTAAAATAAGCATAAAATGACGAAAAACAAAGTTAATTAAGCTCCAATTATAAAATACCTTCTCGCAATAAATGAGGTCTGATCTTTCTTCGAAAACCTGCATATTCTGCCTATTTTCGCCTATCCCCAAGTTTGTCCGGTGAAATCTACCTCCGCCTTCCGGCGTGCCGAGAGGACTTTTTTAGTTAATAAAAGGCAAGCGTTTTTATACTCTTGCTACGTTTTTATAGAGCTGATTCTTATTTCAATGCTTAATTACGCGATAACGATACCGCTAGCTAGATGCAGACAGTCTATCGACACATTTACCTTAATTACCCGAGAGTCGAGTTGCTCATCAGTGCTCTATTTTTATTTTTTAAGCTGTTTTGTATGCAACTAGTTGGTAGTATATTTAGGTGTGCGTTATGTGTGTTCAGGGTTCCCTAGTCATTAGTCCGGTAGGACATATTCAATTCTTAGCCGGGTATTGACACCCCTACGATCCTTTTTCCATCTGCGCGGATTTGGGACTGTGACCTAGAGGAATTCGGGCGCATATATAGCATATCTAATTTATGGTCGCCCAACAGGTGTGGCTTCGACGTTGTCGATTGCCTGGGTCTTTCGAATTTGTGAATTTGAATTCCCAGAGATGAGTGACCTCCGGTTGTGTCGAGTTTCTTACACTAGGTGATATTTAGGAATCACGGCAATTTTCAGCAAGTTTGGTGTACGGCACAGTGGAGTTTTGTTTGTATTTGTAAATGCCGATCCCAATCTGATAAGTTGTGGAAGTGAATTCCCATTATCTGATATGAGGAATACATTTAGTTGAGAGGCATATCTTGCATTGTTCCGGCAAATGACATTTTCTTCAAGTAAAGCGCAAGTGTAAAGTTGTTATTGTGATTAAGTAAATTTTTGGTTGGAATTGAGTATTGAATTGATGTCAGTTTTAGTTATACGACGTAGTAGACATCGTTAGTGTTAGCGTAGACATTCGATAGGCAGGTAGGACATATCAACGAAATACTTTAATTTATCTAAGATAATTTATTTGTTGGTCATTCAGAAATTTCGCTGTGTTTAGTATAGTAATACTTCCCTATTTCTCATATATATATAAAGAGTATGTCGTCTGAGGACATGACCTACATCAGGTCAATATTGGAGCAGATGAGAAGCAGTCAGGCAGGTTTAACTGCCGAAGTTGAAGCCCTACATGCACTTACACATGAAAACACAAAACAAGTTAGGGAAGGAAATTAAGGAGCTGCAAAGGCAGAAGTGAAAGCAGAGTTAGCGATAGCCAGTGGTGGATCCAGTCCTTGCGGGGCCCTGGGCGATATTATAAGGTGGGGCCCACAATAATAGGAAATAAAATAAATCAAATCAAATGGAAAGTAGTTTTCTAATGACAATAAAATAAAGAATAGTAACAATATTTTGAATACACTACAGTACATTTTTTTAAATAATATGAAAGAAACCTTGAAGTCCCCTTGAAGAAGATTATGTAAACTATGAAATATTAAAATATTACTTTGCGACTTTTTTTCGGCTGAAGTCTTCTATTATTTCACTGAAATCTAAACTTGCTAAACGGTCAAGGGAGGTCATAGCTGCACTGAAAAAAAAGTTCGAAAAGTATAATTAATTAAGTAATTAATTAATTAATTAAATTTTTAAAATCCATGGCGCGGGGCCCACCGGACCGCGGGGCCCTGGGCGGTCGCCCTCCTCACCCTACCCTAGATCCGCCCCTGGCGATAGCCCAAGAAGATGCCAAAAAAGCTCAAGAAATAGCTAGACTATCCCAAGAAAAAGCCCAAGAAGAAGCTAAAAAAGTTCAGGAGGAGATCAAATTAGCTTTAGATAAGGCTCAGAATGAAGGAAAAGTATCCCAAGAATTGAGTAGACTTGCGCAAGAAGAAAGCATACTAGCCCAAGAAGAAGCCAGAAGAGCTCAGATGGAAGCCAAAGCATCCCAAACTGACGCAGAGAAACGACTACACGAGCTACAGGAGAATCTACAAAAGAGCATAGACACAATCAAAGTAGACAACACAAACCATTTTAACACAATTTCAGGATCCCAAGGTGAGCTGCAGAATCAGCTGACTACCTTAAATGGTACAGTTGATGAGCTTCAACAAAAGGTGATAAATCAACAAAAGTTGATTTCTGAAGGTATCAATGTAGACATAAATAAATGTATTATTGATGCTGTTTTGAAACTGAAAGAGGAAGTGTTAAAGAGTAGTAGTGACCATATATGTGAAATGCACGGTAAAATTATGAAAGAGGTCAAAGAAATTGTACGAAAATCTAACATACATGTAACTGGGTTAAGAGAGGAGTTAACAAAACGCATTGACACTCTAGAAGAATCTAATGTTACAACATTAAGCGAAATTACAAGTAAAACTGATAGGATTAAACTCAAAGAATTAGAACAGATTAGGAAATTAGTAGATGAGGTCAATACTGAGATAGCGAAAGTCAAGTCGAAACAGGAGAAAGAAATAGGTGAGCTTAGCGAGCAAATGAAATTACTGTCGATCAGGGACACACCCAACATGAAACAAAATTTAGAAGAATTCTTTAAGGAAAGAGACAGCATTCTGAGAGGAGAACTGAATAAACTAAGAATTGGACAGGGTGATCAGGATGAAGACAGGGAGAGTGTTGACACTCACATGTTTAGCAGGTCACGCAATCTTTAAAAAAAACGCACGGAGAAAATAACAAGAGAACCGGATATGTTAGGAAGAACATATGATCAGGGTGCGAACAGAAGTAATCAGAACGTGTTAGTGATCAAGAGCCATGAAGAAAAACCAGGCAAGTTCACTGGAGAGGGAAGTGTCACAGCCGTAGAATTTTTACGGGACATGCGATACTACCTAGATGAAAATAGGATTCCAAGAGAAAGAGAAATGAGAGTTGTGGAGAAATATCTTGCATGGGAAGCCCTAATTCGGCACAGAGCTTTCCGATACACCAACAACACATTCGACGAATTTGCAGAGGCGATATTCAATTATCAAAGAAGCAGGTGGAGAGATAATGGAAATGTGCAGAGGTATTATGAAGATAGAGAAAGAGAAAGTCAGGAATACAGAAAAAACAAAGGGAAAAAGAAGAAAGAAGGGAAGAACCCCAATGTCAGACGCAAGTAAATAAGGAACCGCAACAAGGCACTAGTCGTGAAGGACAGAATCATGACAGGACTGGACAAAAAACGCCATTTCAGAAAAGAAAGTAGGAGGGAGCGTAGATCACACAATATTTAGGCACGAGATCGCCATTAACGAACTATACGAAGTCACAGATGAGGAGTTGTTATATGAAAGAGAGGGGCCGAAGAGAGGAAGCACAGCTAGACTACCTATTATTCTATTGAAAGTAGGAGAGAATACTTAAAGGACTCTTATAGATACTGGTGCTACAGCTTCAATATTATCAGAGAACAGTTTCCAGAAACTAGGAGCAGGAAATTTATTACCTGCATTGCCTGTCTCGACAATAAAAGTAAGAGAAGTATTTAATGACAAGACTATGAAGTGCAAGGTACAAGCATTGTTGGAATTCCATATTAATGATCAGAGATATGAACATATATTCATAGTATTGAACCACATCAGTTTTGATGCAATACTGGGTATTGATTTTATTACACAATCTGGAGCTTTCATAGATTTGAAAAAAAATGGAATTATACGATTTAATAATGGTGAAACTGAGAATGGAATTTCAAAATCAAAAGAACAAGAGTACTGCATAGAAGATGGAATTGTTGAAGGAAAATTGGAAGAAATGGTCATGGAGGTAGAAGAGGAAGGAAGAAGACATCCCATATATCCTATAGAAAGACAGATGCTTGAACTTTCTAAGTACATTCGCCTATATAGTTCAGACAACCATGAGAACTGGGTGAAGGTAATTCCATTGGTAGAATACTGCATGAATAGTACTCGTCATGAAAGCACAAATGAGATTCCTAGTGTGTTACATTTCAATGAAAAACCAAGAAGACCATGGGACGGAATTATAGATATTCAAGAGGATATACAAACCCCTATGGATAGAAGAATAGAGGAAGCAAGAGAACACCTTAACAAACAGGCAGAAAAGAGATTAAAAAGAACGAGAGGAAAACGATTCAGCCTACCACTGAGAGAAGGAGACTAAGTTCTTACAAAGATGCACGTGAAGGCTGATGTTTTGAAAAAGGTATATGTCAAGTTCTCTAACCTATTCAAAGGCCCCTTCAAGGTAGCTAAAGTCTATGGCAACAACTTCTATGCTATTGCCAGATTGAGCGATGATCGTATTATTGGAAAGTACAATCACTCTAAACTTAACAGATTTTACCCCAAGATACAGTAAGAGACACAATTTCGACTGCATATTTATGTACAGGAATAATATGTGAGAAAAGAAAGTCCATTCTATACTTTCTGTTAAGGTCGAAAGAGGAAATGCGCTCGAAATTAGGTCTAGTCAAGACAATATCACCGGACGAGGTACGAACCGAGAGCATCAGAGGAAAATAGTGTATAAAATTTTCGAGATATGAATCTTATTTACACTCAGGAAGAGAGATTATGCATCAACAAGCCATTGGTAAAATTTTAGCCAGAAGAAATATTTGTATTTGGAGAAGGAATGGAAATGTTATTACTTGATACATTTTAACCAAGCATAAATGACTTGAGACAAGTCCAGCATAGTGAATAGTTTTATCAGTGTTAGCTGCGAGAAACCTGTTTTTGATACGAGGGGACAAGGCAAGGATGAGCTGAGGTCGAACGCGAGCCAGAGGAGAGAGAAGTGGGGACGACGCGTGATCAGCGCGCGCCATAAAGAGTCGACAGCCAATCAGATAAAAGATTGATTACAGAGGAACTGATAAATATTAAATACATTATTTTAATATTATAAAGGATTGTGACATATCAAATTCACCAGGAAGGAAAAAGGAATTTAATTGGCAAGACGGAAATTAAATTGAATAACTGAGAGAGGAGATATGAGCGAAGGAGTGAATTTTCAGAGCGGAGTGAGGCTAGTTCAGTGAATTTACGAGGGAAATCGAACGGAGGAGGCTAGCGAACGCCAAGTAACGAGGCTCTTTCTATCTGAACTTTCAAGGAGACAACATGTAAAACGAATCACTCTCTAATCTACAAGAGGTAAACACTTGGAAAATATTAGACTACAAGATGAAGAAATATAGTAGAAACATGGAACAACAAGTATGAATAAGCTGATAATACAATTGAGACGAAGTATTTAGCAGAAACAACGAGAGATATAAGTCGTGAAACTATACTTTGTAACAGTACATCGAAACTTTGAACACAAGACCACGCAGAAGAGAAGCCAAGGGCATTGTCATACTTCAAGGAAGAAACACATCACACTATACAAGATGTATAAAGAATTAGGTCGAAGGGGGAGATTACGACTACTTATTATTTAGAAGGAAGGAGAATGTTTTAATTCTTCCACTATGAAGGGAAAGTAAAGCTATACTAACAAGCATGATCCAGATATGACCATTACAACATAACTAATGGGAGTGAGCTGCATCAACATCTGCAGTTCGTTCGAATAAACGCAACAAGCTACTACAGTGGAGGGAAATGCACAAGCTGAGATGAGTTCTCGTGTTAAGAAAGCACATTGCAACACTACCGACATCCAAGAACATCCAGAGGTGGGCAGAAAGAAGATGGACCCAGGAATGAAGCGTGAGGAGTATCTAGGCCATCGGGCCGAGAAGAGTGAAACGCTGCGGAGGAGCGAGGTCAACGGCACGGACGGGGGGAGACTGCCAGTCGAGTCCCAGCTGATTACCGGTTTTACTCACCCCATTGCTGTACAACAAGCCCAGCGGTCTACACGGAAGCGGTGTGACTCATGCAGACCAGATGGCAGGCAAGTGTCACATTTCCGAAGGCACGTGGGAGAAATTCCACAGATACCAACATCTTCAGATCTTACCAGCGGCCACAGTTTTGAAGGTAGACAAGTGCAATTTTACACACCTATGTAGTTCGAACTTGTACACGATATTCCAGTATAATGACCAACATCTTATCTTATATTCATCGCCCATGTTATTATTTTGTCTAGAATCTAGAAATTTTGGTAGAAATCTTCATACGTCATTTGGACGTATTTTGAAAGTTTATTGATGATATTCGTCACCGTAATTATTTTTGCAGTTTATTAGAACGGTTAGAATTTCTGCTTGAAGATAAATCCTTTGCGATAACAAAGTATATTTCGTAGATATTGTTGTAACATCAGAGAAAACGGTAATAAGTATGTTAAATAGATATCGTTGTAACATCAGAGGAAACGGTAATAAGTATGTTAAATAAATATTGTAACAGTGGAGGGAAAGTAGTCATGAGTTTTGACAAGCGTAAATTTGTACATGTGATACAAGAGAAAGAGAGGACATGATGATCCTAAGTATATGAAGCTAATTCGTCTCAGGAACGAAATTATGATGTATAAAACAGTAATTATTGACAGGAGTATTCAACATTTGCATTGAAGGAACTCCATTGTCTGAGAAGATGATATTGTAAAACACAGAAGTTTGTTTTGAACGTAAGAACAGTATGCGTATTTTAAAGGCATAGCTGAATGATGAAAATGAAATTATAAGGTATTGTAGGCCAATATTTGTTATGAAAAGATCATGTAAAATGAAAGGAAGGATATTAAGTATCTATTGTAAGGAGAGACGGGAGGTAAAGATATTCTTATTTGAATGACAAACGCGAGCAGACTTAAGATTCAGAGCAAAGCTAGAAATTGTAACAGAAATGTATTTAAAGCAGAGAGAAGAAATACGGCATGATTTATGGAAGCGAGAATGTGAAGAGATTTGCGGTAATATTTTGTGAGAGATGTATAGATGGAACATAGCACGGAATTGTATAATCGATAGAAGATTATGTCGGAGGAGGAGTAGTGAATTCATGAAAGGTGTTACATGTATTTTTGGTGAATCACGAGTGTGAGCAGTGAGGGTTAATGCCATGCACACTTATAGTTTTATTTTGGAAGCTTATCTGAAAGTCATGCGTCGCAAGTTTGTAATATTATTGATTATTAAATACCGGATTTGTATATTTAAGTGAATAGCCATGAACTTAATTGTTTGTAATAATAATTCACATTGGTTATAGCAATGTAATACAGGATTTGACAATTTTATTGTGTGATATACGAGAGAAGGAGGTAGGAATGCACTCTATACAATTGGAGACAAATATAAAGAAATCGTGCAGGACGCGATAATGTATGTATGTGTATAACTTATAAACAGTATTATTATTATTATTAATTATTTTATTCAGATTGTAGATTTGACGCTATATTGCGGAGACTTTAACGACTGTATTAAACAGGGAACATGTTTGTAGAAGTTAAACGTTAAAGTGAAGTACAACAGAAGTAGAACTACAGCATTTGGCATTGTAATAATATTCTTTGTTTGCAACATCTTTCAAGGAAAGATATTATTTTCACATATTTTGTGTGAGATACACAAGAGACTCATTTTAGTTATATTAAGCCTAGAGAAGGGCAGCTATTTTATTTTGAGTGTTTTTATTTTATCTTTCAACAGTGTTAGAGACATTTATGTAATGTCATTTTTAGTTAATAAAAGACATGCGTTTATATACTCTTGCTACGTTTTTATAGAGCTGATTCTTATTTCAATGCTTAATTACGCGATAACGATACCGCTAGCTAGATGCAGACAGTCTATCGACACATTTACCTTAATTACCCGAGAGTCGAGTTGCTCATCAGTGCTCTATTTTTATTTTTTTAAGCTGTTCTGTATGCAACTAGTTGGTAGTATAGTTAGGTGTGCGTTATGTGTGTTCAGGGTTCCCTAGTCATTAGTCCGGTAGGACATATTCAATTCTTAGCCGGGCATTGACATCCCTACGGTCCTTTTTCCATCTGCGCGGATTTGGGACTGTGACCTAGAGGAATTCGGGCGCAGTAGCCCGCTCCAGCCCCCACACCAGAAGTAAAATATCTTGGCAAAACCGGTAATCGAACCTGGACCTCTGTAATGACAGCGAAGAAAGAAAGAAAGAAAGAAAGAAAAAAAAAAGAAAGAAACTTTAAAGAAAGATGGTATATTGGCTTTCAGGGCCAGTGAATTAAAATTCAGCAATTTTTCTCGTGTGGAGTTTCGCCTAGGATCATCAAGCTGGCTTATCAGCGGGCTCTTGGTGCACCCCGCCCGGACCCCCACAGGAGTAGCGAACTGTGCACTACCTCCCTTCTTATAAAGCACATCTGCGCTTCTTTACTGTGATACCTAAAAGCTTCGAAAAGGGCTGCTTGAGCTCGTACTAACGTAGTCTGTAGTCACATCGAGGGTAAAATAATAGTGTTCAGTATCGTTTGCGGCATATGCTTGCAGTGCGTTAGTACCATACGGGATGCGAGCAGAGAAATGTCGACCTTCCTGACAACACTTGTTAGTTGGGTTGCAGCAAACGATATTGGAAGGGGCTGCTGAATCACCCGGTATTTATGACGACCAGCTGAAAGTTGATTCATTTGTTGGCTCTGGGCTCCAGAGCTATACAATAAAGAAAGAAACAAAGAAAGAGTTTTTGTTGATTCATTTAGGGGCTTGTTACATCGTGGTCATTCAGCCCCGTTTACTTGATTGTGTGTGTGTAGGTTTTTGTCTGATAACCTGTGTTATGGTGATATCTGTACTAATGTGTATATTTTTAATTACACTGGGATTGGGAAGGAGGCAACCGTGGCCTTAAGTTAGGAAACATGCAGTAGAAACCCACGGAAAACCACTTCTAGGATGGCTGAGATGGGAATCGAACTCACCACTTCACAATTTTACCTCGCGTGACTCAGTGTACCCCCTTCCAGCCCACAGACCAGAATTTGATTTCTTGGTAGAGCTGGAAATCAAACCCAAGAGCTAAGGGACTGGAGTCTCAATGCAATGTAGTTATCAGGAGTGCACACAATCGCCGACCTTCTCCAAGCTTTGTCTACTTTATGTTGTTTTCGTGTTCCATGGCACGCATAGCAGAGGCACATCAAGAATGATGGTTCATCGTTACGAGGCATTTACAAGAGACACCTCGACAATAAATCACCACTTTTATAGCACCTTGGTACTATAGAGGTTCACAAAACTGCGTAAATAACAGTGTTGCCAGATCACATACGGCAACAAGATGTATGCTTGCTATTGTTGTTTCATTTAGGGGCTTAGACATCGTGATCATTCAGCCACGTTTACTTGGATGTTTGGAGAAATAGTCTGATTACCAGTGTTATAGGAGTGTCTGTAGAAGGGCGGCTTCGGTAGCGTAGTCGGTAGCATGCTGAGCTTCTATGCCCAAGATAGCGGGTTCAATCCCGGCCGAAGTCGTCGGATTTTTAAAAGCGTTAAAAATTCCTCAGTATGCCTTCCTTCGGAGGGAAAGTAAAGTCGGCGGTCCCATGTCATAGATTTATGGCATGTTAAAGAACCTTCCACTAATTACACCTGTGTGAAGTTGAATTGTATAGGTTAAGAATGTAAACAACGCTCTTAGGTTCCTACGTTCGTTGCCAAGAGCCGACTGCGGTGGCGTCTAGTAGCTAAGTTCTGAACTAGTGTCGTTGACGGTGGCGTTTGGTGGCAAAAGTAGGAACTATTTGAAAAATTCAAAGTCTGCAGTCCTTACTTAAATTTAAAAAAAGATAACACACACTAATACAGTCATCACAATTAACACCTGTTATCAGACAGATTCTACACACACCCAAAGTACACGGAGCTACATGACAGCGTTGTCGCAGCCCCTAAACTGAGGAACCAACCAACCAACCAACCTGTCTGTAGAAGTGTATATACAGCATTTGTAATTTAGCCTACGATTGGGAAGGAGACGGTCGTGGCCTTAAATTCGGAACCATACAGGCATTTGCTAGGAGTTGAAGAGAGGAAACCACGGATAAATCAGCTCTACGATTGCTGAGGTTGCAATTTCACCTACTTCTCAGCTAGCCCTCACGAGGCTGCGAGTGACAGCCCAGAATACTAGTCTCTACACCTCGAGATTTAGTCTTGTGACTTCGGATCCAAAGGTCCTGGGTTCGATTGCCGATTCTTCCAAGAAATTTAATTCAGGTCTGAGGACTGGAACGGGGTACACTCAGTATATTGAGGCAAAACTATTCTCAGCTATCCTAGAGTTCTTTTTCTGTGGTTTCTACCATTCTACTCCAGGCAGATACCGGGATTGTTCAGAACTTAAAAGTCTCTACTGCCTCCTTCCAAATCCCAGCCCCAATCAAAATAAAACACACTACTGCAACTATCACAATGATACAGGTTATCAGACAGATTTTATTAACCCCCAAGTACACGGGGCTACATTGCCACGATATTGGTTGGTTGGTTCCTCAGTTTAGGGTCTGCGACAACACGGTCATGTAGCCCCATGTACTTTGGGTGTGTGTAGCATCCGTCTGATAACCGGTGTTAATTGTGATGGCTGTATTAGGGTGTGTTATCTGTAATTCAGGTAAGGACTGCAGACGATCTATTTCAAGTAGTTCCTACTTTTGCTACCAAATGCTACCGTCAACGACACCTAGCTGTGAACTTGGCTACTTGATGCCACCGCAACCAGCAACTAGCGGCGAACGTTGTAACAAAGAGCGTTAAGCATATCTAACCTAGAAATTTTAGCTTCACACAGTTGTAGTTAGTGGAAGGTTCTTTTACATGCCATACATTTATGACATGGGTCCACCGGCTTTACTTCCCCTCCGATGGAATGCATACTGAGGGATGTTTACCACTCTTAAAAAACTGACGACCTCGGTGGGGTTTGAACCCGCGATCTTGAGCCTATACGCTCAGCATGCTACCAACTACGCCACCGAAGCTGCTTGACACGATGTTGTAAAGCTCCTAAATAAATTATCAACATCATGAATGTAAAGAGGTAAATCATCATCATCATCATCTTCCTTCCATGTATTGGGCCAAATGTCCCGTTACGGTCTTGCACTTTCCCTCCATCTCTTCATCGGACGTCCTATCGATCTATTTCCCCGTGGCTGGTAGCGAAGGATCTCCTTTGGTAATCTTCCAGGTTCCATCCTTTGGACATGACGCTTCCAGTTCTCTTGGTAGTCACAAATGTATGTAGTTATTGGTTTCACTTTTAGTTCCTTCAGCACATCCTCGTTTCTCTTATGATCCCATTTAGTATAGCCTGCTGTTCGGCGCATAAATGTCATTTCGCGTGCTGTGAGTCTGGAGATGTCCTGAGATCTTATTGTCCATGCCTCGCTGCCATAGCACAGGGTTGGTCTGGCTAATGTGTTATACAAACGCAAGCGTGTATGCCTTTGGACAAGAGATGGCTTCATGACGTGATTGATGATTCCTGTTGTTCTGGTATAATTAGTTATTTTTGCAGTTATGTCTCGTTCTTCTTGAAAAGATAAATTATATCCTAAATACTTGAATTCGTTAACTCTTTCTAAAATTTTACCATCCAGACAAATTTTACTGGGGATAGGGTCCTTACCTTTAAAGGCCATTACTTTAGTCTTTTCAGTAGAAATGCACATGCTGAATTTTGATGCCACTTTCTGGAGGTTGAATACTGACCACTGCAGATCATCTTCAGATGCTGCTACCAATGCAACATCATCAGCAAATAGTATAGCGTCTAAATTTCTTAGATGCCTGCTGATAAGTATTGATAGGTTGTTTATTGCCACTTCACAGCAGTTCATCAACGGCGATGGGACGAGATGGGTTCCTAGACTAACTGTATTTCAACAGGGGTCGAGGCAGATGGTTTTGCGATTAGAGCATAAATACAATAGAGGGCGCATTGCCACACTGCGCCTGTACTATGACGTGAAACCAACATCTCAATCAGCCGACTGAAGGGTAATGGCTCAAGACGGACTACAATTGGCTAATGGCGAATGCTAAGCAACGTCAATGAATACAAAAGGAGCTCCAATTTGGATAATTCTATTATCACTATCCGCAGTTCCCTTCAGTCAGCTGATCGAGATGTTGGTTTCAACAATGTGACGTCATCAGCCATCTATTGAATTTATGGTCTAAGGTTTTGCGTGTATACGCGATTACACCCGCATCTTTATTCCAAAACTTGGAAGTGAAAATTGGGGCGTGGGTATTATTTGCGTCAAGGTTGGTAACGTATTCCTTCCTTCCGAATTTTGACGGTGTTATTTGCTCGCCACATGCGCACCTCCGAGCATAGCGGACGCTAAAAGACGTCCCTATGATGACCGGCGGAACGTGTATCTTACCAACTCATTGGCTTTGCGATGATAAGAATCGCAGTTGGCTCGTGAATGACGATAACCTCATTTCCGGCCATGTGCGCTTTGTAATGCCTCGATATCAACTCCCGTGACCGTTGAACATGCGTCCCACTTATGCCCAGTGGAACGCATATCTTACCGTGAATAACGTACGCAAATTCATCGGTGGTGAGAATTACAATCGGCTCGGGAGTGACGCTAATCTTGTCTCTGGCCGGGTGTATGCCGTAATATCTCGTAATATATCGAACACCAAAAACAAAAACAAAAACAAACATATAACAACAACATCCTTCCCAAAATTTGGTGCGGGTTTATTCGATGTCGAGTCGTGTAGAGTGGGAACGAGGCGCGCAGTAACTATTCGTAGAATTAACGATTCTGATGTACAATAGTTGGCGAATAACTCGAGGTAGTAACTTCTATCCACACGCCAGAACACTCTAGTGGTTAATTTACAGATTTTTACGACCATGACTCCTATATCTGGTTCAGTACCTAGTAGGGTAATCTGTGATCTAGCCCTGATCTAACCGTTCCAATATCTTTTATGAGCACTCTCTCATCCTAGCATTAGTCGCATTCATTACTCTCACCATAGAGACGTAATGGCCTGGTGGTCAGGCAGTTTGTCTCTCACCAAGGCAGACGGTGTTCGATTCCCTGTTAAAGCATGTGGGATTTTCGAAGTGAAATGTCACGTCTGGTGGTTTGAATTCCACCTAAAAAAAGGACGTCTCGTGGTTTATGATCGCGAGAATGACGGTCAAATAAACTACAAACACGATATCAATAGTGACAGTTAAAACACACGAATACCGTCATCACAATAACACAGGCTAACATGCGAATCTCTGTCTTTCTTTTACACATCTAAGTACATTGGATGATGACCACGATGGTCAAATCCCCTGAATTAAAAAGAAATCCAATTACGATACTTTTTCTAATGAGCGTACAACTTACTCAAGAAAATTAAATTTAGGTCCGAGGGTTGGAACGATATAGTCTACACTCACCCTCGTGAAGCAAAGCTGAGAATAGATGGGTTCAATTCCTTCCTCATCTGCCCTAAAAGTGGTTTTCCACTTCTATTCCATACAAATGCTGAGATGGTTCCTAAATTAAGGCCACAGCCATTTCCTTCCAAATCCTAGCCTCAATTTACAAATACTAACACTGCCACAGCTATCACAGTCACAGGGGTTATCAGACAGGCATATTCCACACACACCCAAGAACATGGGGCTACATATCCACTATATGACAAGCCCCTAAATGAATCAACAACAAAACAACACCTACCAGCCATATACTTCAAGGCAATTGTTTAAAGACTAAACGTCTAGGTATACAGTGAAAATCTTCACCTTGTTTCCGCTGGTTGTCAGTAGAGGGTCATTCTCATTTGGTCCAGCAGCATCTCCCACTGTTAGTACATTAAGATCACGCCACATATGAAATAAAACACAACACAATCATCAGCGCAGCAGAGATTGCGAATTGTGTGAGATGATGTTAACTGCTCGACTTTGAACTGACATTCAGCGCCGTAGTGGCCGGAAGAATAATCTTCTAATCAACTCCGAGCAAGTGACTGGAAAGCTTTGTACTGAGACTTTAGAGCACATTTATAATCAATAAAAAAAATATCACCGCCGTCAATATGCATACTGTATATTGGGCTTCTTCTCCCCCCCCCCCCCCCCCCCGAATTTTGCTAACAATGGACGGCAAATAACATATGACGTTTTTGCTTTTCCTCATTATTCCTCTCAGAACCTTCATGCGTTTGCTTCTTTTCTTTCTCTCCTCATCGGAAATGATCCATTTGGGCCTCCGCATTGTTGGTTTCTCCTGAAATGCTTTCATACTGTCTACTCTCCTTCTAAACTCTCTTCCGTTGTGGACCATCTGTAGTGTGATTCCAACTTCTGCTGCATCCCTTTTCACTTCATCTACCCATTTAGATGTGGCCTTTAACCCCCATGATGTAGTTGAAGATCATGTTGGTCAGTCTGCATTCATCCATCCTTAGTAGGTGTCCGTAGACCTCAACCTCCGCTTCCTCATTGTGTCCATCTCAGTGTACTTGTACAGTTCTTCGTTTTTCCTCCTCCTCCAAGTGCCATCAGTAGTTTTCTGTGGCCCGAGTATTTTCTTCAGAATCTTGATTTCTTTCTTTCTTTATTTATTTATTTACCTAGTATGTATTTATTTATGTAACTACCCTATATGTTTCGAATCCGGTAGAAGGCTCTTTCAGAGAGAAATCAGTGAAATATTGATTGAAATGGGAAACTGAAGCAATGCACCAACATGTATTTTAAATAGACTACAAAAATAATGTTTAAAATTTAATATACATACAGGGTGGCCAGCCAACCAAAAGAACCTGTAGATCATGACTAAAACCTAGACAGCTTTGGGGGAAAGAAATAGAATCGAGGTGCAGAAAAGCAAATGCAGTGAATTCTCAATTGCGATCAACAGTATTCTGCAAGAAAGAAGTTAGTGTAGAGACGAAACTCTCCCTACAATGCTCAGTATTGAGACCGACCTTGCTGTATGAAAGTGAGAGCTGGGTGGATTTAGGATATCTGATACATAAGCTAGAGGTAACTAATATGAGGATAGAACGACTGATTGCTGGGGAGCAATGGCAGGAGGGTACTCGCAATGCAGAGATAAAGGCTAATTTAGAAATGAACACGCTAGATGAAGATGTTCGTATGAGCCGACTCAGCTATACATATACCGTGTGAATCAGCTGCCCCTAATAATATTGTTTTATGCAGCCATCTAACGCGTATTGTCCTCTGCTTGCATCCCGTGTGGTATATACCGCAAACGATGCTGAACACTATTATTTTTTCCTCGTATTTGTCTGTAGTCACATCGAGGGAGAAGTAAGAGTGTTCAGTATCGTTAGCAGGATGTGCTTGCAGTGCATTAATACCATAAGGGATGTTAGCAGAGAAATATCGACCTTCCTGACAACAACGCTAGTTGGGCTACATAAACAATATTATTAAGAGCAGCTGATCCACCTGGTATATGCACAATATACAAGACAACTTAAGAGCAGCTGATTAACCTGGTATATGCACAATATACAAGACAACTGAAGAGCAGCTGATCCACGTGGTATATGCACAATATACAAGACAACTTAAGAGCAGCTGATCCACCTGGTATATGCACAATATACAAGACAACTTAAGAGCAGCTGATCCACCACGTGGTATATGCACAATATACAAGACAACTTAAGAGCAGCTGATCCACCTGGTATATGCACAATATACAAGACAACTGAAGAGCAGCTGATCCACGTGGTATATGCACAATATACAAGACAACTTAAGAGCAGCTGATCCACCACGTGGTATATGCACAATATACAAGACAACTTAAGAGCAGCTGATCCACCACGTGGTATATGCACAATATACAAGACAACTTAAGAGCAGCTGATCCACCTGGTATATGCACAATATACAAGACAACTTAAGAGCAGCTGATCCACGTGGTATATGCACAATATACAAGACAACTTAAGAGCAGCTGATCCACGTGGTATATGCACAATATACAAGACAACTTAAGAGCAGCTTCTTTTTTTTTTTGTCGTGTGGCCTCTTGAGAGGCCGAGTGCAGGTCTTTCTATTCGACGCCCGTGGGCGACCTGCGCGTCGGGATGAGAGATGGAATGGATGAAGATGAATGCAACTGGGCAAGGATGTGGAAGGAATCGGCCGTGGCCTATCAGAAGGTACCGTCCCAGCATTTGCCTGGTGTTGAAAATGGGGAAACCACGGAAAACCATTTCAAGGACGGCCGACGGTGGGGCTCGAACCCACGCGTCTACCGAGTCAGCAGAGAGCTTGGTCCCATGACCTAATGCTGCGCTTTAGCCAGCTGAGCCACTGCTGTCGGCTTAAGAGCAGCTGATCCACGTGGTATATGCACAATATACAAGAAAACTTAAGAGCAGCTGATCCACGTGGTATATGCACAATATACAAGACAACAAACTAGTTCAACAAAAACTCATGAAACGATCCCCAAATAGTCGCAACTCTCCACCACTAGATCTCCATTTCTGATGCCAATGGAGAAAATCTCATGGGTTGGGCTGAGGAACATAACATCCATCTTGTATTCGATGCAAAAGATAGAGGTACATTTAGATCAGCTGCATGGAAACAGGAATATAACCCGGACCTGGTGTTTGTCTCCTGTGACAACAACTATCGACCATTGTGTACTACACGGAAAGTTCCTCCAGCTTTTCCGCACAGTCAACACCGCCCAGTTTATCTTGAAGTTGGAATACAAATCCCTCTTGTGACTTCATATCCTCGCCCACGCTGGAACTTCAAAAAAGCGGACTGGAAAGCTTTCTCAGAAGAACTAGATAAATATGTCCGATGGATACCTCCAACGAGTGACAATTATGGTAGATTTGTAGGAGCTGCAATTAACATAGCCAAAAAACACATTCCAAGAGGATTCAGGAAGGAATATGTTCCTGGATGGACTGATACAAGTGACAAGCTGTCCAAGAATTCCTGGCAAGTGGTGAACAAGAAATCGCTGAAGAACTACTTGGTAGCCTTGATAATGCTCGGAAGGAAAAGTGGATTGAAACCGTAGAATCTATTAACTTCAGTAAATCCAGCAGAATAGCCTGGTCACTCTTGAGAAAACTTGGAGGAGGTACCCCTATCGTCCGTGGACATCAAAATGTCACTCCATAAATGGTTGCTTCCCATATAGTTTCAATGTCTCGAACAGCTAGAGACAGAAATCACACAAAATATATCAAGAAAGAATTGGCCAATCTCAAAGCCACAAGTAATTCTGGATCAGAATACACTAAACCCTTCACCATCCAGGACATTGACACAGCGCTGAAAGATGTAAAAAGCGGTAAGGTCCCAGGATTTGATGGAATACATCCCGAATTTTTGATAAACAGTGGATAGCATGCTCGTCTTTGGCTATCCAAGCTAGCCACTAACATTGTTCAGACCGGTAAGCTACCTCGTTTGTTTAAGTTGACGAAGATCGTTGCCATACTGAAGCCTGGGAAACCAAGTGACATACCATACAGTTATAGACCTATCTCATTGTTGAGCGTATGCTATAAGTTAATTGAGAGACTAATCTTGAACAGAATCGCCTAAAAAGTGCTTGAAGTAATTCCCATAGAACAAGTAGGATTTAGACCACAACGGAGTTGCACGGACCAAGTTCTCTCCTTAACCACCTACATTGAGGCAGGATTCCAGAATAGCCAAAAAACATCAGTAGCATTTATAGACCTTAAGGCAGCTTACGACACTGTTTGGAGAGAGGGTGTAATGTATAAATTACTTCAAGTTATCCCTTGTAAGACACTGGCTCGTCTTGTAAGCAACATGCTGAATGATAGAAGCTTCCAGGTCATCATGGGCAGTGAAATTAGCAAACCAAGTAAATTAAATAATGGACTTCCTTAAGGATCAGTGCTTGCCCCACTCTTGTTCAGCCTCTATATATCAGATTTACCCTCCACAAAATCGAGGAAGTTTGGATATGCTGACGACTGGGCAATTGCTACTAGAGATCCATGTTTCGAAAGTACAGAAGAGACGCTGACAAATGATCTTTATGCACTGGGAGATTATTTTCGCAAATGGAGACTTCAGCCAAGCACAACTAAGACCAAAGTTGCTTGCTTCCACCTGAGCAATAAAATGGCAACAAGGGAACTTACGGTTTACTTCAATAACATCCTCTTTCGCCATAACAGACATCCCAAGTATTTGGGTGTAACACTGGATAGAACATTGTCATTCAAAGAACACCTACGAATGACTTCTGCAAAAATGAAGACAAGAAACAACATCTTACGGAAATTATGTGGCACCAATTGGGGTGCCAATGCAACTACTCTCCGTTGCTCAGCTCTAGGTTTAGTTTATTATGTTGCTGAGTATTGTGCTCCTGTGTGGATAAATAGTCCGCATGTAAGATTAATAGATGTATAGTTGAATAACACCATGCGCATGATAACAGGAACAATTATGTCAACTCCTACACAATGGCTTCCTATTCTCAGCCACATCCCACCACCTCATTTGCGGCGATGAAACATTTTGATAAGGGAATATAGAAAGATCCAGACCAACAAACAACTACCAATCCATGGAGACATTGGTGATCTACATGTGAAACGATTACGTTCAAGATATTCACCTATCTGCTCAGCGGAGAATCTTGCAACTAACAAATTCAACCTGACTGAGAGATGGTCTTCTGATTGGAAGTCGTTTGCCCCTCCAGAGAGTACAGTAATGCCATGCATAACAGAGCAGGTGCCAGGGTTCACTCAGCCTAGAATGACCTGGTCAAAATTAAATAGAATCCGGACCAGTCACGGTGTATGCGGCGATCTCCTGTACAAGTGGAGGAAAAAATCTTCATCTAGTTGCGAGTGCGGTGCTGAAAGACAGACAGTTCGGCACCTAGTTCAAGAATGCCCACAAACATCATACGGTGGTGACTTCAGCGACTTCTTCCTAGGAACACCACAGGCACTTCATTACGTTTCGAAACTTGATGTCAAATTGTAAATAATTTTCATGTATGCCATACGATTAATATATAAATAAAATAAACCACTAGATCGCAACTATTTTGGTTCTTGTAGTTTGTAGCCTTTTGTACATGATTGGTTTTATTAATCTAGAGCTGATGATGTACCTTGGCAAACGAAATGTAATACCCTCCACCCCACCCCCTTGTTTTTGTGGAATTAAGAAATCACAACTGCATTTGAGCAGGAATTTATTGATAGTGTGCATCCATGTCAATAGTAGTGCAGGAGAGTGTTATTTCTCGTTTTTAAACGATCTGTGAGACATTATTTGCAATATTAATATTATCACGCATGGCAATGGGTAGAACTCAGGACCTTCTACAACCGCATGGTCGCAAGTGAATCTTAAAAATTGGTGAATTGAACAAGCATCTACGTGTAAATATTATGTATTACCTTGATATTTTAACAGAAAGATTTGAACTTTGTGAACTTGAATTTATTTGTAGAAATGATTGCCCTGATAGTGAAAGCACGTGCTACGCCATCTTCATTAATTGTGACCAGTTTTTAGTGTGTTGATATCACTAAATGATATTTGTTAAACCTGTGGCGGTGTGAAGGGTTATTTTGTTATAATAACCGCACCTGTGTAGAGCCAGTGCTTGCTAGTATTAATTATACACGTTGAACTTTTAAAATCAGTATCACGCCGCTTCAACAAAATGTCGACTATACTCAGTCCATGTATTCCAGTTGCCCAGGGAGCTAGTATGAAGTAATTCACCATGACTTTGGAAGGCGGAGGATTATAGATGTCTGCAGCCATAAGGAAATGGCTAGGATGAAAGCCATAGCTCGCCACATTGACCCAGGCGAGGCTCGAACGAGTACGCAGCGTGAAATATGTAAGTGAAACGACATGCTTTCATAAACTTTGCTGGAAGGGTTGGACACATGTATAGACTAGGTTAGATGGTCTTACTTGCACATATTCTCGTAGGCAGGCAATTTATTATAATGTAAACTGGTCAGAAACATCGTATCATTTTAACAAGCTTGGAGAAAAGTATTGTTTTTATGTAAATCATTTTTGCATCATTCTTCGTGCAAGCCAAGAGTCTGCCAAGACCAGTTGAAACAACTGTGGTTTTTTTTCTGCACCTCTTGCTCGATGGCAATCTTTATATACAATTATGAAGACAGTGGAGAATAACGGACTAGATTTAGTCAGCTGAGAACACGTTTATAAACACAGCTGTAGTGTGAGTGTAGGAGTTTTTTGTTCATATTTTATTGACTTTGCAGACGACTAGAATGACATAATGTAAAGGAATGTTGGGGTTAGCGAATTATCGCTGGTTCGAAATAGGTCTAGAATGGAAGCTTATTGAAGCTTGTTATAAAAGTGATGCATTTGCATTGTGTATTTATGGAAATATTTACTACGGAGTAATTGAATCTGAATTCATGTTCAAAGGTGAACAGCGGATTATCAGCCATTACTATTTTGAGTCCATGTGTGGGACACTTGTATAATTTAGCAGACCATGTTATTGTATTGTCTAGCAGCGGCCACTAGTAGGGTAGACTTTATTGCTCGTGTTTTTGAGCTGATTTGATATTTTTGCCAGCGACACTGAACGCGTTTGTCTTGGCGACTGATTATAGAGGCTGATGAGCCGTGTGTTATTGCCATACACTTAAGGGTGTATGTGAATTTAGTGAACGATGTTTCGCAGATATTGGAGGTGTTGTTAGATGATTTCTTCCACACAGATAGCTATACTAGACGCGTTTACTGGTCACTAAAATTATAAATACACTTTTAGAAGCAAAATGAAATTAAATCAGAAATTGAAAATAACATGATAGGATTTTTGAAACAAAAATATGAATTAAATAAATTATGAAATCTGATGAAAAAAATACTAAACTTAAATGTATTTTTCTTGACCGATATTTTAGAGCTTGCGACCTTCAATTTCTCTAAATACATTTTTGACTTTTCCTGATTTTGCGATGACGATCATTTAACGACGTTGATAATTTGAAAGCATGCTCGTTAAATCGATAACGCAACGTGAGTCGTAACGGCCCGATATTGCAATTGCCAACCTATTTTTTTTCCACCCTACACTCATGACCATTTTCCGCAAACAGCGTGAAATGTGTGCAGAAAGGGGCGCCAATTGCGCAACTTTAGGAGGGTGTTTCTAATTATCATTCATTTGTGTTGTACAGTTATTTAGTATTTTTAGGAAGAGAATGTGCATAGTTTTTGATTTTTCTTTGGATAAACGCATCTCGTTTATTATTTTAATTTAACGTCAGATAGGAACAGATTAGATTTAACGTAAAAATAAATGTTGGAGAGAATACCAACATAGCTTAGCTATCAATAATGTGCCAATGATTAACGTAATTATACTCTTGCATTTTAAACAAGTAAATATCTTTCTTTGCCGTAGTTTCACGAATGTTATTATTATTATTCGTTAAATCTCCGATGTAGTTTTGTAGTGAAATGTTACGTGTCATTCTCTTAGCAATTGTATTTTTGATTCTTTGTGGATAGGACTTCGAGAGACTTAAGATTGATATTAATTAGGAGATCACTAAATTCTTCCACATGGCAGATTATCTCGGTTTAGCCGATTTTCACCTCTCTGAAGTAGACTAGGGGTCTGCCTCTTTTATGAATAAACTTAGTGAGATTGTAACATAAGCCTGGCCTCTTTCTTTCATGGTTTTGATTTTTCTTGTGGATGCATTCCTCTGGACTGGTTTAAAATAGACCTCTCATATTCCCGACACCCCTGAGTGCAGTTTCTCTTGCACAGCCAGTCCAATAATGCATTCGTCCCCCCTTGATTTATGTGCTGGTTGGAGGAGGGTCTCGGAAGGGCTGTTTAAGACGGATAGTCCACCGAAACTCTTGTCTGACGGGCACAGTATAGAAATAAATGAAAAAATGGGGTTCTATTATCATAAATAAATCGTCAACTGTTCCTACGCCATGCTGTTACTGTCACTAGGTTTACTCATGCAGGTATACTAACTAGGGTTAAATGTTCCTGTGCAAATATTTCAGATATATTTCGATTCATTTTACTGTATGTATTTTCCGTTCCTTTCAAAACCGTCGCTCCTGCATAGCGCTATAATTCTTGTGTTTATTTTTCATAATGGTTGACTGCGTATTAGCTGCAATTCCGAACACAATAAGCAGCTGATAGAAATTGACAGTAATTCACAGTCCAGGTACCCTACACAACTAAATCGATATTTAAATTCCTATATTTTAATTCCCATGTCGCACGAACGTAATTCAATTGCATTTTCACCCTAAGTTCGAGTTAAAGATACATATTTTATGTCTGGGGAACGAAATAGCATTCTAGTTATCGAAATATTCGAGTAATAGAACTTCGAATTATAGAAAAAATTGAAAATGTCCAATAGAATGACAATCTGTAATAAGATATACGAAATAAACACGCAATTTTCGATCCAAATGACGTTGACACGTTAATAAAATCATCAAGATCAATCATAAAGTTGATAGAAGACATCCAATAGGGCTGGAGTTTCGCAGCGAGACCAAGTTACAAAAGCATTATACATAATAATAGAGACGACTTTTAGAAGGATAGGCGACTTCAAATTGAATAAGACCTCCATAAGACTCATTCCACTTAAGAATTCTATAAATCAAGACAATTTTTTCTTATTTACAGGGTGATCGAAAAATAATGCCTAGATTTTAAATAATTGCTATACAAAACTATTAGAGGTAATGTAATGGGTTTAACCTTAAAATGCGTGGAAAAGATAACATATTTTTCATACCTTAGTAAGTTTCAATGTGAGCTCCGTTTGTTGCTCTGAAGACGTATAATGTGTGTCAATGTGTGGTGCGGCTTGCTTCATGACCACGTTATTGGAACTTTCTTTTTCGCCGAAAAAGCAATTACAAGCCTAATTTACCTCAACATGGTTGAACAGTTTGTGTTCGCTCAAGACATCGGGCAACAGACTAGACAGCGTGCCATTCTTATGCAAGGTGGAGGAGCTCCGCCTCACTACCTTCGCGCAGTACGCGATACTCTCGACGCACGTCTGCAGAGCAACGAAGCTCACATAGAAACTTACTAAGGTATGCAAAAAAATGTTAACTTTTCCACGCATTTTTAGACTAAAACCATTACATTACCTCTAATAGTTTTTTTCATGACGATTATTTAAAATCTTGGCATTATTTTTCGATCACCCTGTATATTGAATTATAAACTTTAGAATGTTGTATTTTGATTTTAATACAAATAACTTTTTTCAAAATTAATGGATATTGTAAGGACGTCCATTTCGTAATAGTGTTTGTTTATATTGTTATTTAATGTCGCGTTTTCGTAAATAATACATATGAAGATATTAGGCTAAGCACATAACCTGAAGAAGGTCAAAGGACCGAAAACCTGTTCCAATAAAGATTTAGAACATATTGAGTATTAGCATGTGTAAAACAGTTTTAGTAAGATAACGAAGTTAATACGTATACCAAGTATTATCCAAATATGGTTAATGTTTTGCCTCTTATGTAAATACACAACCATGTACATTGGCTGTTGACAATTTTGTCCCTACTAAAATGAATAAAACAATACTAACGGAACACTAACAAGGAAACATGGGAATTTGTGTTTCGTGGTTATAATGAGGCAACATGCCATTACATTTAGGAACAGCTGAGTCACTACGATCGGGGCGGCACGCGAGTCTGAAGAATCGATGCGAGCGAGCGAGCGAGCTAACTCGGGAGGTTTATGAGTCATGGGGGCGGGAGCGTTAAAACCACGTGTGAGCGGTACCAGAGAGGACACGCAGGGTAGATAACTGTGTGACCATACAACATAGCCGAGTTCAATCTTCTACCGCTTGCAATTTACCGGGACCACCTAGTGGCTCGAGGTCCGGGTTCGATTCACGGCTCTGAGGACTATCAGCTACGCGAGGCACAACTGAGAAGAGCTGGGTTCGATTCTTACCTCGGTCATCCTAAAAATGGTTTACCGTGGTTTCCCCACTTCTGATGTCTACTGTCCACCTCGTGATGTATGTATAGCATACTTGGTTGTCAC
Source organism: Meconema thalassinum (assembly GCA_946902985.2). Taxonomy (NCBI): domain Eukaryota; kingdom Metazoa; phylum Arthropoda; class Insecta; order Orthoptera; family Tettigoniidae; genus Meconema; species Meconema thalassinum. Next base: position 351,482,917 of record OX336390.1, read on the forward strand.
CACGTAAGTCTGGGTATTCTCGGCTCTACCAAGAAATTTAATTCTGGTCTGAGGGCTGGAACGGGGTACACTCAGCCTCGTGAGACAAAACTGAGAAGAGGAGGGTTCGATTCACACCTCAACCATCCTGGAAGTGATTTTCCGTGGTATCCCACTTCTACGGCAGTATGACAAGGGCACAAAGAAACACACTGGTCTCCTTCCTGATGCCAACATCATAAAGGAATTGAATCATTCACCCGAACAACGTTGTGACCAACAGTTTTGTTAAAAGTGAGTAAAGGATGGAACAATGTTGCCACTGCTATCCTGCATGCGATGGGAAACTTTATTCTTGCTGGAAATAGCAGTTGGCACCATGACGAATATTTCCACCAAGAATAAAGTTTCCCATCGCATGCAGGATAGCAGTGACAACATTGTTCCATCCTTAACTCACTTTTAACAAAACTGTTGGTTACAACGTTGTTCGGGTGACATTCAATTAATGAGTGAAGATGAATGAAATTGGGCAAGGAGTTGGAAAAAAGTGGCCGTTGGCTTTTAGAAGGTACAGTTCCGACATTTGCTAGAAGACCACCCGTGGAGTTGCGGCTAGCATTCGTGTCGGCCCGGGTTCAATTCCCGGCTCTGCCAAAAAAGGGAATAACCTACTCAGCCTCGTGAGGAAAAACTGAGAAGATGTGGTTTCGATTTCACCTCAGCTATCTTGGAAGTGGTTTTCTGTGGTTTCCTCACTTCTACTCCAGGCAAATGCCGGGATGGTACCTATCTAAAGCCACGGCCGCCTCCTTCCCAATTCTCGCCTGAACTACAAATACACAAACTAATACAGTCATTACAATAACACTGGTTCTTTAACAAAATTCTCCAGCGGCTTCGGTGGCGTAGTTGGTAGCATGCTGAGCTTCTATACCCACGACCGCGGGGTCAAACCCGGCCGAAGTCATTGGATTTTAAGAGCGTTAAAAATCCCTCAGTATGCCTTCCTTCGGAGTGGAAGTAAAGCCAGCCGGCCCATGTCATAGATTTATGGTACTTCCACTAATTTCAATTGTGTGCAGCAAAATTTGTATGATACGTTGATTAATACTCTTAAGTTCAAACGTCCGTCACCAGGTGCTGGTTGCGATGGCATCTAGTAGTCAAGTTTGCAGCTAGGATTCCTGGACGGTAGCATTTGGTAGCAAAAGTAGGGACTACTTGAAATTATCGTCTGCAGTCCTTACTTGAATTAAAACAAATAACACACACGAATACAGTCACCACAATTAACACCGAACGCGTTGTCGCTGCCCCTAAACTAAGGAACGAACCAACAAAATTCCCCAATTACTTGGCGCTAAATGACCACGATGTCCAAGTCCCTGAAATAAGACAACAACAACATTTGCTAGAAGTTGAAAATGGGAAAGCACAGAACACTATTTCAAGTGCAACCAAGAGTGGGGTTCGACCTCACTCGTCTACCGAGTTCGGATATAGCCTGGCCCCTTAGTAGATCAGTGGAGATATGTAACAATATCTTATCCCAGATGCAAGATTGTTTTCTCCATCCGAAACGGCCTCCGTGGACTTCAGTTCTCAAAACCTTGCATCGCTCACAACGCTGTTTCATAATACTTTTGATAGCAATGCTAGTTCTTCATTAATACAGTAATCGCTTTCGTCATCAGCACACAAACCCTACAGTTTTTTCGTCCTTTATAATGATGTGAAGGCCTATTACGTAATCCAAGGCCATATGACCTGGGCCACCGAGAGAGGGGGGCAAATGCATTGGGGCCCGTAAGCAATGAGGGCCCATTAGTGGTGCACGTTAGTTTCAGTTTGTTATAGCTACTTTTGTATTATGTAAAATGTTGTCTATAACTTACAACCTGTCCGAGGCTTTGCAGAATAAGGTTGTCATTTGTCTACAGCTATGCAGAAGATATCTCATGTTACCATCTGTTAACTGTCAAGAGCAGAGTTTCCCAAACTTTTGAAGTTCACGGCACCGTTGGGAATAACATTAAACACTAGGGGCACCCATTCTTGAATTTTAAAAAAAAGTTTGATATGTCAATGTATGGAAATATTATATAATAAGTAACGTACACCATAACATGAAACAGTAAACTTTACTACAGTCACTGAGTAAAAATACATCAATAGTTTTGTTCGATAAATGATTAATGTGAAACTTGTGATTGATGCTTAGAGATATGTGATATCAGGCCTTACAGTTGACAATGAAACACGCAAAACATCCTCAAGGTTATTCAGCCTATTTCTTGCTTTGGATTTTATTGTCACCATAGCAGAGAAGGATTGCTCTCATAGATAGGATGTTGAAAAGGGCAAAAGTGTGTTAATTGCTTTCATCATTAGGTTAGGATACTCCTCTCTCCATTGAAGCCAAAAAGTAGCTTAAGTATAGTTTTTTTGTTGTTGTATTTTTTTGGGGGGGTGGGGGTGTCTCAATATCTCGCGGCACCCCTTAGCCAATCACGCGGCACCCTTTGGCGCCGGGGCACACTGGTTGGGAACCACTGATCAAGAGAAATGAGGCAGAAAAACGCTCCAGAGGCACATGACAGTGCGAAAGAATTGGCAGAAACCGTTTATTTGGTTAAAGAAGTTCCTCCATTCTGAAAATTACAAAATAAAGTTTTAATGTACCTTATTATATCCCAGAATAGTATTAAATTCTATATATGACTGTGAATTAGTAATAATCTACTACAATTTAGTGTTGAATCTACTATCAAAATAATGCGGAGTTTTAAAATGATCTTTTTTTTTCATTACGTACTGGTAAGTTAAGACTTACAGAATTGCAAAATATTTCCCTATGCATGTTAACTGTATTAAAAATCCCAAATGTTGCCTCCGTAGCGTAGCGGTCAGCATGGTTAGCTGCCACCCGGGAGGTCCTGGGTTCGATTCCCGGCTCTGCCACGAAATTTGAAAAGTGGTATGAGGACTGGAACGGGGTCTACTCAGCCTCGGGTGGCCCAAATGAGTAGAGGGGGTTCGATTCCCACCTCAGCCATCCTCGAAGTGGTTTTCCGTGGTATCCCACTTCGTCTTCGGGCAAATGCCGGGATGGTACTGTCCCCGTTATCCGGATAGTAGGCTGTCAGATATCCGCCCCCTCAATCGGATTGCCAATAATCAAACGCACCGGCACAGCTACATCAATGAAAATGGCACTGACAGATACTATCGAGATTAGAGCACAATAGTTAACAAGAAATTATTGTGGAACACACCAAAATATACGGGGGTTCATACTTACCTTTACTTACCTCTTAAATTTATCTCGGGGACTGGGTTGTCAACTGGATCACTTAAAGCGTGCCCACACAATAACCTCCACCATGATATTTAAAATGAACCATAGCGAAAACGAGAAACTTTAAACTGCACAATAATTTATTTCACATAACGAATGAATTTAACAAAAATAAAACAACAAAATCCACGTGGCAATCAGAAGTCATTGTCCACATAACTATGTCCTCCTGTAGAACTTGTATACTCTACATACAATGTTTCAGCTTTCTCAAGCTCAAAATAACGTAAAAATAATAATGCACTTGGAATGGAAACGGGATTTGGGACGAGACACATATAGCAATTGTTTTGCGTGTTTATACACATCACATTTTATTTATAGCCACAAGGCTATTATGGAGACGTCCTTGGCCTCTATCATACAGTTGTCCGGGCCAGCTGCAATGCACCTGCATCGTCAAAGTGGACTCACCTGTCCGTTCAACCCTAGCATAAGCGAGTTACATCAGAGCTTAGCTCTCCTTTCAAAACACGTTAAATGTCCACATCTCAACTGAAATATTATCACGCAAATGTTTTAAATGCTCCATTCAAACACCAGTGGAATACTCCAATAATCCTAAATCATGTTTAATTGTTCAATCCACTTGCTTAATTAGCGTTGTTTAGAGTATAAAAACAAAACTCTAAATGTTAATAACAAAAGTTCATTAATTATTTATAACAATAATAAATTGTTTATAACAATGTCAAACGACAATTGAAAATTTTATACACGCCTCTATTAATCCCTTTCATTTCATATTATTTAACAAAGATATTTACAAAATTATTTACAATATTATATTGTTTATATAATTTATACAAGAAATACATTAAACCACACGTTTATCCGGTTGATAATTACTCAAATTGTGTTGATATAATCGACCAATGAAGGTTAGTTATATTTAAATGTCAAATTCAGGTTTAATAAGGTTTAATAATTATTATTAATATTTGTGACGGTAACCTCCATTCAAAATCCTCATCTCAAATTATTTAACACTCTTGTTAACTTTAACAGTATTTTCACATGAATAACTTTCAAAGAACCAGGACAATACATTCAGCGGAAAAATACTTCGCTCAAAACGCACAAAATTGCTCAACAATAGGCCCAGAATTCATCATATATCTTCATATATATGGCATCAAAATCTTCCAAATTACATACAAAAACCTCCACTCATAAATTCAACAACTTCATTTATTACTGTGGGAACCTCCTTCATTATTCAAGGGCATTACTCATCAGTGACTTTTACAGGTCCACTGAACTAACAATTATACATCCATTGTTCCTCTTCAAAAATTCTTATATTCATCAATTGTATTAATGACTGTTATTATTTAACCTTCGTGGGTTTCATTCATGAATCGATATGAAGTAAAAATTTGCCAATCACAAATAAATTTAATAGCAAATACGATTAGACACTCCTCCCTGGTCTATCAAAATTGAGATTAATATCATCAAAGTAACGCAGTATAAAAATACTATCTTCAATCAAAGTTCATCTAAACTGCATAAATAGTCGAATAGAATACAATTAGATTGTGGAATGCAAACATTATTGTTCCAATCTATAATTGAGAAAAACTCCTATCGAATGTTCATTACTATAGTGTATTCAATAAATCGTATTCAAAGTTCATATTTCATAAAATTGTCTATAATGCAATGATAAGTGTCTATGTTGCAATCATGTTCATAAGACGACTAGTATTTCAAAGATGTCGATAACGTATTAGATTTTAACGCTCTAAAATCATTTAATTATTCTTCTTTCTTGAGGATGACAGAAAATTGGTCAAAGTAATTTACTGAATAGAATTACTTTAATAAAATTGACACGCTGTCTGAATTCAAATCTGCCATAGCAAATCATTAACTTTACAGTCAAATCGTGACTACAAAAATATGCAAATTACTGAAAGAATCTAAATTATCAGTCTCAACTGATCCAAAATTATTTAAGTATGCCAATGACATAACAATGTCTCAACAAATCGTAGAAAAAGGCATAAATCATCGAAGTGTACTGAGTACAGAAATGTTAATCAAGAAAATGGGGCAAAAGATAGGACAAAAAATATGGGAAAATGGTTGCTCAGATATCGCTACATGACTCAAATAATAAAAGAAACGTTCACGACTACCTTATCTGTTGATTGAAGTTCTAGAGGAAAGTTTTCAAAGAAAACTGCTGTTGGTTCCATTTCACCAGCGTGAAGATGTGCTCCGACCTCGAACCTTGAATCAGCGCCCTCGGAGAATCGAACTGCTTCCTTCTCCGGAAATTTCACTGCTCCATGTATACGAAAGACATCCTTCTGGCAAAATTCTTCTTTGTGAGCCGGGTCCTCCCTGGCCTCTCTTGAAAGTTCCCTGAAGTTCCAGTCGTAATTCGCCATGAAGTTTATTGCAGTTATTTCCGCAGAAATATTCATAATCGTGGAGTATGATGATATTTCCACTGTCATTTGATATAATTCAGCGATGGATTCACGATGCATGAGTGTAGTTGGATGTTCACTACATGCTCGCTTTTGTAGAATAACGATTAACGAAGTTCCATGCTGTTACTTCACTCCTTCGATATATGTCCCAATTGCATTAAAGCCTTAGCCTTCCATCTCAACTTCTGTTATAATCATTGAAAGCACTGCAAGATTATAATGTTCCATAGTAGAATGTATCGTTGTATTACCAAACGTATGCTCCAATATCACGGTTGCGATGCACGTGTCAGCCGTAGTGTATAATGTAGAATTTTAAAAGTGCTTCTCAGGTGGCGAGAAAATCACTTTTGTCTGCAGCCTTAAAATGTCAATATCTTTCAAAATATACTCGTGAAATTGTTCAAATCTTCTACACACCTCAATGTTGTACTGCCCAATTGAATTATAATGAAGGCAGAAGTTAACTCTTTATATCTTATCTGGTAGAAACGTTAATGTGAGCGTTACAACTTCACCTAGTTTCGAACAGCGTAAAATGGAACTGCTCCGTGTTCGTTCGATGCGCCGGGCTTTAACCACACGCTAAAGACAACTTGCTTCACTTATTCACTCGACAATGACTATCTGACATCAGAAATATATATGCGGTATCAGCGGTATGAGAGATATGAGAGCTCCTCTCTCCTGTGCACGACCTTTTATCAACTTCTTAAGGGGCGTATCCATCCCTTCCATAGCTCGTTGCTCCGTCATTGCAAGAAGTTTTAACTTTGGCTATACTTGACGGATTTTCAAATTTCAAAAACTCAAAATTAATTTCTTCAAAATTCCAAATCAATGCCATAACTGAAAATAGTTTTCCACAAATCTGCATGCCAAAAGCAATCAAATATCGTAGTTTCAGCAATCTCCGTCTTCCTTCCAAACTATCGTTCATTGGTTCGAGTCTCTCCTCCAATAGCGTAACTTCTTCCTTAGCACAATACCTTGTTTCCTGCGACTGCGTCGTAAATCTCAGATCTTTCTCGAACAAAATCATGACGTCACCAAGAATCTCAGCTCAACCAGCCTACTTGCATGAAGTATACGTCATCCGTGCCTACGTCATGAATATACACGTCACAACTATGACATTCATAACTTTATTCATTTATGCCAATACAGCCATCGTGGTCTCAATATAATTCAATTTACGGGGGCAGTACTGAGACCGTATTTTGTATTGAGTCGGATCTATGTTGGACAGGTGTGTACTCAGGTGAATTCCTGCGACTCTATTTACAAGGCATACAGCGCATTGATACTCTGTGGCGAGCTTAGGAGCAACTCGGCAGCCCGCTATACATCCTTTGAACATGTGCTATGTTTTTAGTACAAGAGATGACTACAAAATGGAGACAGCAGTAACGTCAATCTGATGCAACATGATACACTTTGATACAGTATTTATGAAACAGAACAACAACTGGAAAATGCATTATGTTAAAAGAAGAGGAAACGTGAGAGTATTTTACACATAGATAAATCAAGACCAACTACAATCCTCAGACCTTAATGTAGAAAAAACATGGCGGCGACGGTTGCCCTACCAATAGCTAAGATCATGACATCGGGCTTGTCACAGTTCGTGTAAATTATTATTTTTACTCACTTATATCATAAAAGATACCACAAGACGAGACTAGGTTCCGAAGAAATATGCATAAATGATTTAGACTTACCTGAATTAATTTATCTATATAGTGCTGGCCTCGAATTATAGGTTTCTTCGTCTTCACCCAAGGGGCAGCTACAATAGTCTCACTGTTTCTGTGGCTGAATAAGAAGATTTTTGGCGAGTTATCACGATTTGTATTTAAGTTCAGTAATTATAGATTAATATTATTAGCAAAAAATCAAACAGATTCTGAAGTAGGAGAGAAGAAAGTACCCGGTTACTGAAGTGCTGTCCCAGCACATGCAGAGTATTTGTGTACACACGGAATGAGAATAGTTGCCTGAAATAATCGAACTAACGCTACAGAGATACAATTCAATTAAGACCTCTCGTAGAATTGTCTAAAATCTCGGCTAAAACATCACACCGAATTAGTTGATTGAAATATGCAAAGAAGTCGTCGTGTGGATATCTGAACATAATTATAGAGATTACCACACACAAAGGACACGATAATATGTTACCATCTAACCTATTAAACATTCGCTGTTACCGTTTGGAATAGTTGTACGCTGGAAATATTAGATTTAGTAAAGTAATGTAGGTAGGAAAGCACCATCTCCCTCTTACGGAATTATCGCGGCACACCATCCCGCAATATAAGTACATAATTGGCTAGTTAATCACAACACTTTATTACACACATCATAATAAAAAATAACTTGCAAGCTGTAAGAATCACAAAAGTATGAATAATGACGGAAGACAATGAGTTCAATGTTTGGCACAGGGGACACATCTTCCTTAACCAATAAAACAGAAGTTCTCTGTAATATTTGGCGTGTATACAAGGCAGTGTAGAACATCTGCTAGACTGGTAAGACTTTACGGAGGCACATGAAGCTGAGCGTTCAAGATAACGTCAACACTTTGGTCTTGCCATAGATGCTCATTGCGTTTTCCCTTTACGTACTTAAGTTCGACACTACCGGTACTGAAAAGCTATTATTATATTGTCACTAACTAGCAAATCATTGCGGTGTATATTCTTGAGACAATTCTATTAATGCTTTAGTCTTAGGTACTTCAACATCTGCAGTAAATGACACAATGCCATCGGTCGACTGAACAATCATCACACAAACGAACCAGTCCATAATAAGCGTATTATCACATATTTACACACGATTGCAGTACATTAACGCGAATTGGACTTAACAAACATACTGAAGACACTAACAATTACAGATGAGCAATAGTTTATCCCAACTTTCATCAAACGAAGCTAATCAAAGCTAATATTGTATCCCAGCAACGAATGTAAACAAACAATATCTCGGGCTTCCGCATTCGCCATTTTCACACTTTCGATACCTGCATTAAGGTCAGAGTATTGTAGTTGGTCTTGGATAAATGCATATGACAGAATATCAGAGTATTATCGAACACGAGCCAGTGTCGTTATCGATAGTCAATGTCGTTTCGCAACGAACAGCATTATGGGTCTCGCAAGAGCAGTGAGAAAAATCTGTCCAGGCAGAGAGATCAGATTACATTATACTTCGCTTGGAGTACAACACTCCTATCTCGCGCAAGCAACGCAGTCGTTTACATACTTAAAAGTTAGACTGTTCGTAACACAGAATTTTTGTCTCGGCTTGTTATAGCTGGAGATTGTGTTAATCTTCATTATTAAGGAGCAGTGAATTCAGTCTTCACTAGGACTTGTGATATTTCAATGCCAATGCAAGACTATATTCAACAATAGTTCAGTACAGTATATATATATATATATATTATTATCATGACTACAGAACAGAGGTTGAATGAACGAATACTTCATCAAGACATGATTATGTCACGAATGGGCTAGAATGGAAAGAAGGAATGCAATACAATGGTGGAGTTGACCACTTAGGATGATCATCTACATCAATCATGAAATACTACAACAGCAGAAAGCTCTTTAAGAAGAGATGGAAGGCGCTTTGGAAAAGTTGACTGTACATTCATACTGTGACTACATGAACTATGATGGCATTCCACGAATAGGCTCCAGAACATCTTGGGAACGTGTGAGAGCAATGAACTTGTTACGCGAACAGCTGTTTTTATTTTTCAACCGTTCGGGATCGGGGTTCGGTTCTCTTCAAGATCCAGTCGTCTCGAGAACTACGCGACCTGATGAACGAGGGTTCAGTTCCAGAACGAGAACAGTGTGTTTCACGCATATTCCAATTTCAACGAGATGGCATCGTACAAGGTAGCTGACAACCATTTTCACAGTAGAGAGTATGGATTAGACATACTCTAGAGTGTTCCTTTTTCACCAATTTTTCTTTGTAGTTAGAAATGCATTCCAGGGCTAGACCCGATACTTCATCGCTTCTGTCTTGTAGTGTATTTTATTTTGTAGTAAACATTAATATTTTATAATGCTATTTTCTTTGCATTAATTTACTCTTTTTCTTACTACTTTTTGGGTATTTAATAGAACAATATAGTTTGTTGAGAAGATACATATGAAGAGTAGGAAGAAGACTGCGATAACTTTATATAAGAATAGTTGTTAGCAAGCAGATGTCCAATACGCCACGTATACATGAAGATTATTTGAATTGACACTTCTACACATTTTGAACTTTGAAATTGAACACTTATGCATTTCATGCAAGTTTCTTTAATAGTCGTGTGGGTCCATTTTTCATCGAGTGCAGTATAAATATGGAAACATAATGATTTCTAGAGTAGATATTTGCGATTTATGGATTAATTTTTGGGCAATCCACAGCTTTTGAGATTTTTCTTTTTGAAGTTGTTTTAGACACTTTTTAGATCGTTCAGTTTTTCTATTTTTGTTCTTGATTCGTTTGTTGAACTCCATCCTAGTTAAGCGTTAGATTCTAATGGTCTTCGTGTACCTTCTTAAGACAGGCTCATTACCATGGTGTAGGATATTTCGTGTTTATTTGGGTGAGGATCTTCAGTCGAATTTTGTCTAGTAGATGGCTGAATCGTTCTTTTTACAGTGATCTATCTACAATTTCTTGAAAGAGATATTTATGAACATGAGATTATATTGAGAAATAAATAAATATTATAGAAAGATTGTATAAAATATTTTCGTTACAAAGCGAAATGGTGATGTCGAAAATTCTCAAGCACTGTTATTTGAACAGCTGATTATATTATATTTGTCTCAGTTCTGATAAAAATTGTCCATGATACTTTAACTTATGTTAATTTGATGCATGATATTTTACGACTTTTATGTAAAAGCTTATTTGATCTTAATAATGTTTGGAAAAATATTTACAAGCTATTGAGAGCTTATCTATGAATAAAGCAATGATTGTTTGCGGAATTTGATTGTAATAAGGGGATATTAGACATCGATGGATGGTCTATATCATTTTTCTTTCCAGTATAAATTAGCTATTGAGCTATTACTGAGTGCACTTATGTGTATATTTTGAACGTGCAGTATAGTCACGATTATAGATACTAGAAGGCTAGTATAAAATTAATGAATCCAACATTTAAGTAAAACTAGCATTGTAATAATTGATCTAGAATGGATTGTTCAAATTGATGACATTTGTTTTTGAAGAACGGTCTAATTGGAAAGGGGAGTGATAATATTCGTATAATCATGTAATAATAATGACTGAACGCTTAAGAGATAATAATATGATTAATTGTGAGATTTCATATGTTGTTAACATTTTTATGCAATGACAATGCGTTCGATTAACTTAACCGTTCGTCGAACATGCCATGATTTGATCTTAACAAGTACACTAGAATGCTTATTGATGGAGTTGAATATATAAAATACGAATAATTTGAACGTGAACTAAAATGTAAAAATGTAAATATTGCCATAAACTTACGAGGGTTATTAAAATATGTAACAAGTGTATATAACCACGTTTAAAAAAATTATTAAGATTGTCTTAACATGCGATTATGATGCTATAATTTTAATAGCATTTTCAACGAGATTCGATGCTAATGTCATTAAGACGTGACTACGCTTCAGTGGAGGCGGATTATTTTTGTTCAGTGGAGAGGTATTCCACGTTGGAGCAGTTTTTGGATTAATAAACTGTTGGTTGATTTTAAATGCTTCGGATGTCTTGGTCATTTATACTAGAAAGAGGATGTGCTACGAGGACCAGTGGGTCAGTTTTTAGAATGACTAGCACCACGCACGAGATTAATTTAATTATTTTCAGAGTCTTGTTAGTTCACTTTGAGCTATTTTCGTTTTTATTTCATCGACCACTGGCATCTTCTTATCGCATTCTTTATAAGAGAGGTATCTTCATCCCTGGTTGATCCTAGTTGGTAGAGTTTTAGGGGGTTTTCAGCCGGGTGCTTCCAGATTCTACGATCCAGCAGTTCCATCGGATTTCAACAGGTAAGACCACGTTGATACAGGCACAGTACTGTACCCGTAAATTCGGGAAGATGCTTGTTGGGAATCCATAGAACACGCTGGATTGTTTTATTTCTAAATGAGCTCCGGCTAAAAATCCATCAGAAATTGCTCCAACAAGATCTTCGGGAATCTACACAGTATTGATCAATGGTATCGTGAATATACAACAAAATACACTGGCTCAGAAGCACCTACCTTTAGTTCTCGTAGTCTCTGCAGGACTTAGCTCCAACCTATAAACGGCTTCACGATACCACTGTTTTCATTATATTTAAAATAAATCACTCGAAGACAACTACGAAAAATTAACTGTGTAAATTTATTATAACAATGTTAAACTATAACTAATATAAACTATAAATAACAACAATTAATTAATTAATTAATTATACACATTCATACGCACTCCTCACTTACAACAAATACGCTATTGAATTTACTATGCTGTCAGTTAAATAGCAACAAATTTTGACTGGCCTGAGCCTGCTAGAAGTATTTAAAACGTTTAAGACAAATATCCTCATGCCAACATTCTTGAAGAGCTATAAAAACCGGCACGCTTCTCGTAACACACCTGGCTGCGCGCTCTCATTTAGAAAATGACACACATTCTCGATCAGCCGTGCGGCTGTCTCATGTAAGAAGGCGGTGGACAGACAACAACGGTCCACATTATATAATAGACTGGCCTTCAAAGATTTAACGGGAATTCACATCCCCACATTTACTGTGGCCACGCTATGAAGCGAACAGTCGCCGTGTTAAATTTACATTCTCTCTTTATAAAACTCTTCATATCTCAAGCACTTTTCAAACAATAACGTTCAGATTTTAACACTAACATCCATGCACCCTCCTCTATGGTTCATGACCCATAGGGTTGTTCAATCATCCTTAACAACTTTAAAGCACTCGTTCTAAAAACATTCATTCAGAAATACACTATAAATCAAAAAACATCGAACAAATAATTATTATAAAAATTATTTCCCTAACTAAATAATTGCGATAATATTTACAAAAACTGAATCGTTGTATTTAACGTTATAGAGTCTTAGCTCTCTTTCAACAATAATACTACTCTCTTCTAAATACAATATGATCTTCACATATACTTTCTTGAACATTTATCAATGTTCTTATATAATGCACACACTTTGTCGTAATTAGTTTAATAGACAATATCAATCAAATGCCTTCAACGAACAAAGATAAATTGCACGTAAGTACTCAACTCCGTGTTATTAAAAGTTAATAAAGGTATTAGTGAAGATAAAGTAGACAATTGTTTTCTAATTGTTTTCTGCTTATCAACGCTCTTGTCATTCCTGCTAAAGTCGTAAATCAACATTTGGGAGTTCTCAACACAATGACTCCTTCTCTATTAATGCCTTGTTCTTTCCAAAAGAACTATAATTCAATAACTTCCCTCCAATGCGGTAAAACCTTCGCATGAGTACACACCTCTCTACAACCTCATATATCCACAGTATATGGTATTAAAATCACATCCAATATGTTGGACAATTCTTAACATAGTCATTGTCACCAACATCTCTTCTGTAGGAATTGCATTTAAATTACTGGCATTATCTTCAGCATTGTATCACTCAATCGCTGGCATATTGGACTCTTCCTTCAGTTCTTAAAAGAAACTTCCTTTTAAAAAAGAACGACCTTAGACAAGTCGTCTATGACCACCATAAGTTTCCTTCACAAATGATACTTAATTGTCCACAGTATTGTTACATATACAATTAATTTAAAAAAATACTGTTTCGTCCATCCTTCTGATCTAGCTTTAAATTACACGCCTATGCAATGTCAGGTCTACAATACGACGTGACACCAAATATAGTGTATAAATAACCACATATGTTATTTATCATGTCCATTAGACTTCAATACTGACTAGGATAAACCAGCTTCGAATCCCTGTCGTAAGATAAAAATTATCTTCTATAAAGTTATATTTCCAAATACAATTAAATGATTAAAGCTCTTAGCTTTCACAAATAAAGTAAGGATTGTCAATTCTGCAATGTGTCTCCATTCGATACACCGAATTCTATGAGTATGACTTCTATCATATCCTGACGAATATTTCTTGTCAGAGCGACGTAAAGTTCATAGTAATTATGATGATATAACAATATCATTCGTGGTTTCTTCTGTTCTTGATGATTTCTTTACAATGAGGTGCCCAAATTAAATTACTTAAAACGAATTTAATTGGCATCAGCGACTTAATGTCTACAACCTTAACTCGAAATAAAATTCAAAACGTTGAAAGTTAAAATGACTGGTCTTAAATAAGGAATACTGATTCCTTAAACAAATTAACATGTCAGTTCAAAAACTGATCCGTAGACTAAATGTAAAAATGATGAAAGACGATCATCTCAAATGATCTTGCACAATAAAATCTTGTTACACACATGAAGAATAAATATATGTCGAAACATTGGAATACATAAAATATGGAGTAAAACGTTTGCTCAGAATGTCACTAAATACCCAACACTGCTACCTTATCAGATGATATCTAGAAGATCTATTTAAGTATTTTAGGAAAATACTTAGATGTTCCTCAATCCAAGATACTGAGTTGGATCTCAGTTCGTTTCCTCGGACCAGCGATCTAGGATAAGGAAAGACGTTTCCTTTCCAGTAATCACCAACCTCCGTCTGGCATCGAACGACATCCTTCTGGCATAATTCTTCTAGGTTGCCGGGATTTTCCCTGGGCATCTTGACAAATCTTCCTATGTTGTATCTTCTTTCTCCGTCATAGATATAGTTCAGTGACATCGTAGAATAATTATCATAGAAATATTCATATAGATGGTTAATGAAATATTTCTAGAGCTCGTAGTTGTTATATAATGTTCGTGTAATGACGTGCATGCACAAGATGTAAGAGTACTTAACGTCTACATTCTGAAGTATTCTGGTTAACGAAGCTCCATATTGTACCTAAATCTCTGCTTCAAATATGTCCCTCGCGCATAATGTTCTTAGCTCATCATCGTAACATCGTAATAAATATCGAACAACAAGTCCTGATGAATATTAGCAGTCATAGTGAAAAGGTTTATATACTGCTCCAATGTGTAAGTAAAGACACTGTTACTCCCTTGGTTTATGTTCACTGCTGTCTCGTTTCAACTAAAATGCTTTTAGCTTCTGCGTCCGTCACTTTTCTATGTCACTTTTAAAAAGTTTATAACTCCGAAACTATATAATTTGTGACGCTTAAATTTCGGTAAATACTCGAATACAGTTTGTACTGTCTGATTATACAATTGGCCGAGGTCTATTCTCAAATACTACTGAGTTAATGCAATATCAAAAACTTGCAAACTTCGCCTAATTTCAGAGCTCGGGATCTCCTATATATTTCCCGGCGATCGCGCTGTCTCCACGAGTGGTCTCACTACCGTACTCGGATAACCTTCGGGATCTCGGTTAACCCGGTAAACACATCTACACTCTTCGAACTCTGTAGGATACAGAACCTCGATGATTGGGTCTCCCTCTCCAAGTCGTAATTTTGGCAGCCATTTCTAACTCCCTCCATAAATTTAGCGCGCACTTTAACAATGCTTATTACTACGTAATTAGACCTTTCGGCTCCTTTTAAAGACTCTGGATTATTTTCCTTTAATATTCTTCTCATTACCAATGAATAAAATATCCTTATTGGAGACTAAATGCTTAAATTCTCCAAATAATATAGTTGAAGGTATTTCCGTCTTCCATAAGAGCTCTCCTCATTGGCTGGGGGCTTATGTCCAATGACATGAATTATAACAATAATTATAATATTCCTAAGCAAATTCACTGTTGCTAGGTCGATATCAACCTTCTAGAAGCTTCTGTTGGGCAACATATCACGTGATCGGAATCTCCCTGCCTTGCTTCTCGCTAACACGACTCGTTTGCGTCAAGTTCCAGCATTTATATTGCCCTGTTAATCTGTATCATGGGCTCGGAAAATATTCTCATTTTAGTCCTAAATAATTCATTTTTCGGGGGCATTCTCCCTCCATCTCAAGTTAAAAACAGTTCCAAATTGTTTTTGTCATTCTAATCCAGGACCATAGACATGTCACTGAACTCGAATAATGAATTATTTTTCAGCCTACTTTCTTATGATATTTCTTCTCTCTTCTTCTCCTCTTCTTCTCCTTGGTTTAGTGCTGCAGTATATTCTCTCTTCTCTCCTACTTTCTTTTACCTATCGGAGTTCCTCCATATAGTCTGTGCGAACCATTTTCAGTATTTTCCCGCTGACTAGTATTCGGCTTGGGATCTATACTCAGGCCCGACGAGAGGGGGGGTCAGCCAGGGCTGGTGCCCCGGGGCCCGACCCTCGCAGGGGGCCCGGCGTCCTAGGAGGATGAGCCCGATCAGGCATTGATTTATTAAGTGACTTGAATTTGCTACTGGCAATCATTTAGTGAATGCAATGAACTCTCTGTGAACAATGTTACAAGGATTGAAAACTTATTCTATCAAGTGGGCAATATTTTTCTCTACAAAGCGCTTGTGGGAAGAAAAACCGTCTCTAAGTGGCCAACATAGGCGATGGGCCTTCGCTATGTATTGTTCTCAGAATATACCTGAAGACAGAGAGAGCATTCCATTATTCTAAATTTAGCTTATTCGGCTTATGCACCAATCCTTCAAATAACTTTCTCATCCCTTCACTTATTTCGCCAAGACCACGAGGGCCTGTGCTGCCCTGGTGTGTTTGGTTAGCTAGTACAAGAGTTTCAAGTTCGGTGCGTCACGTCCAGCTTAGATATTTAGAGGTGATAGTGTCTGATATGAATATGTCGCCTAGCTAGACGTATCGTATGCCGTGCAGGCAGATTAAGTGAAATAAATTTTAAAGTAGCGCCCATACAGTAATTCACTTTATAGTTATTGTTGATTTAAGAGACGGAACAGTAAGGTCATCTGCCCTTAGTAATTCACTTTCGCACGATGTGAAAAAATTATTATTGCTGGCTAAATATCTTGTGAAATGGTAGGATGATTCTGTTGTCAAACGTAGATAGAAGGAATGCATGCGAAATTGTTCATCTTCTCGTATACTGAATTGAGAAAACAATGCTAACATTTGAATAATCTGTATGTTCAGGTGCAGTATATCGAAAGATAACGAGATTATAATTATTATTGTTACTGGTTTATTCAATACGATCAACAATCCTAGGTAGCCTACTTGGGTTCGTGCGCAAATCATTTCTGATTAAGGGATTTATTGAAAATGTATATTACTACCGTATTGGTACGGGAGTTGGCATATGTATCCAAAGACTGAAACTAAGGAAACATTCCAGTATTTTTCTCTACTGAGTGTTTAATTAACCAGGAGAAAAATGACAATTAAACTACGGCACTGAACCACTCAACTTTGTTTTCCAATTCCTCTCATGGAACCTCAGTGGTAGTGTCATTTGACCCAGCTGTTCCGCCCCTTAAAACAACAATAAGTAACGTCAGTGGTGAGCATGGCGATGGAGAAATTAATATATTGCGTGTAGGCAACCGCGCAGATTTCCCTAAGATCAAATATTTGAACTCTGCTTAATTCAGAAGAAAATTAAAATGAAGTATTGTCGAATATTAATAATTTTGTTTCGAGCTGGTGCAGTGGCTATTATTATTGGACATTTCCACACCATTTACTCCAAAGAATGGTTGCCTATCGATCTGCAAAGCACTTATTTTTCTGGACGCGAAGAGATATTTTCCCTTGCGAATGAAGCCTTTTCGTGATACGCTTTAACGTCTCAGTACTGTAAAACATAAAATTAGTTGCTCTCTTTATCTACGACATAGAAATGACTCCGGGTCCTGACGAAGCCCCGTCAGGAATGCAGGATTCGGCTTCCCGACTGCGGTGCCATTCGTAGTCTTACTCAACAGTTAATATTAGGCCTATTTGTCGTTACAGTTATTAATTCATTTAGGGGCCTACAACATTTAACCCGTGTACTTGGTAGCTAGTAGGTCTAGTATCACTGGCGGGCAATGAACCATTGGCGCTCGGTCGGGTATCGTTTGCATCAACTAGCACTGTAGATATAATTTAGTATTTGTTGACGCATTAATTTTCCGGTTTGTTTCTGAAGGCCTCCACATTATTGAATGAAGTTGACTGTAAAGCAGTTTTCACAAATATTAATGAAGTAAATTATAAGATTCTCAGACATCGAACAAAATAGAAAACCAAGAAACGTGCGTATTGTGTGGACTGAAGGGGCGGCTAGTGGTTGTTGTATAATAAGAGAGGTTTATTGGCAACATTGTTGTAACTATTTGTCTTGGAGAATAAAAACGTAGACCCTCTTAAAATCACCCACTGCTGGACGAAAAGCGGGGTATGCACTGTGCTATGCTATGGCCTCTGTGACATGATCAATCGCATGCCGTATTCTTAGTTGCCGACTGGGAATGCGTTAGCCGTCGTGACTATTACTGTTTTTATTAGGGTTAGGAGTAGGGTAGGTGTGCCCGGACTTGAAATAAGGTACTATCCCGGCATTTGTCTGGAGGGAGTGTGAAAAACCACACGCAGGATGGCCGCTGTCAGCACCAGGATTCGAACCTCCAATCTGCAGACTTGCTGTAGACCCCCATCACGGTCATTGGTGCGCTACACCACGGGGTCTTTCTTGAAGATGCGAGAGCTTTTACTTCAATATCGGAGAGTCTTTTCTATAGCTACTAAATGTCTATAGTCACCAAACTTTTATACTCCAAAAAATAATCACCCAAATGGGGGAGGATCCTCGGACCCTACTCTGAGCTTGGTGATATTCCATAGATCCCCGGTGTGTCCACTCCCCCATAATCTTGGCTTAATTATTATTATTATTATTATTATTATTATTATTATTATTATTATTATTATTATTATTATTATTATTATTATATTTCAATTGGAGCCAATAGTCATATCAGGACATTTCAATTAAACGCCCGTAGACTCCCCAACATGTTCAATTTCAAGTAGTTCCAACTTTGGCTACCAGACGCCACTGACATTGACACCCAGCGACGAACGTTGGAACTTGATAGTGTGTTTCTAACCAAATAAGCTACATGCCTACCTTTTACGATCTTGGGCATAGCAGTTCAGGATGCTACAATTATTATCGCTTGCTGTTTTTTATGTTCTTGTAGGTAATTGATTTCGTGACAAATATTTTGTGCAAAAAAGAAATTGCGCAAAATCAGTTTGTGCAAATTTGCGAGGATTATAAATTAATTTTACAGAATTTGGTTATAGAGGGGGGCCCGGGAGATTCCAGCCCCAGGGCCCGTCGCCGCTCTCCACGGCCCTGTCTATACTGACTCTTTTTCTCCTCCGTTTCCATTCTCTTTATCTCTCAATTCTTTTAAATATTCCTTTCCTTCTCTATAACGTTCGTCATATTTTTCCTTTGTCATGACATCCTCTTGGAATTCTTGTATCGGTTATTCTCCTGATTATGCCGATTACTGCGATTGTAGTTACCACCATTATTGTACCTGTAGTTGTTGTTGTTATGGTAATAACCACTTCTACGGTTTTCATTATTGTTGTTACGCCCTTGTTGCTGCTGATACGGACGACCTCCACGGAATCTCCTGTATCTGGGCTCCGGTCTCCTATCTCGCCTGGGCCTAGTGCTGGTCACACACCCCAATTGTATCCCTGACTCAGAGTCTCAAGCTCCAAGACACTGCCCTCAGTGGTGGTAGAGGTGGGATCCCTCGCTTATTCCGTGGGAAAAGCCTATCCTGGAGGGTAAAACGATAGCGGGAAAAAAATCCCAAATTGTTTTGTGCACTTTGCAAAATATATTTCATAAAATGAATACTAAAAGGTTTTCTGTGATATAAGTTTTGTATGGTTTTTGTTTTGTTGTTTCTTTCTTAATTATGACTGTGCATCACATGCGTTTCTCAAAATAACATTATGCTTCCGGAATAGCTTAGTAAAAAGCAAAGCCAATTCCGTACAGGCCATGGGGCCCTGGGAGTAGTGGAAGGTAGAGGCTTCCACTTTTTGTGACATCGGCACTAGATGGGATGGAGTTGTCAGCTCCAGGTCCGGCCGTCTTTGCTCCCAGGAATTACCCTGGTACTCATTTCTGGTGTAGGCTGAGTGAACCCCCAGGGCTATTGGATAGTAATAATAAAAAGTATTTCAAGAGAGGCCCGAGAAGAAAAATGCATAGTGACCCTTAAATCCTCTCGATGGCCCTGCATGTGGCTATGGTCAAATCCACAACTTTTGGGTGGCGTTTATTGGTCTGTCTGGTTTGTTTCCACTTGCTTGTGACGGCCATATTTCATGTCGACCTCCCTTCGCCAATCTTGTTCTCTTCCAACCCCAACGGTATTCGATCGTAGGTATCTTTCATTTCCCTGCCCTTGTCTATTCTTTCCTAATACCCTGATAGACGGTGATAAGAACTTAGCCTAATCATATCTAATAACGTTCCTTATTGACGATTTAATTCTAAATGAATACCAATCTCTACATACAGTTAAGTAGTTTAAAACAAAGTCCTCGATTCTTGGAAGTAACGGGTAATCTCGAGAACCACTGGATGGATTTTGATGCGGTATTCACCATTCTGTAAAAGATTTCTCGAGGAAGGTTTCTGTAGAAAAGCATTCATTTATGACCAAAGGAAGCCGAGCAGTAACGATTTTAGTGAATCGAGTCGACGAAAACCCTGCCGTCCGTGTGCGCCTTTTAAGCTTACGCTGGGTAAACCGTTAAAATATCTATACACCATGAGTGTAAGAATTGTTCAGCATGAAAAGTTCTACAAAAAAAGTCCGTGACAACATATCTCTATCTTTAATACATCGCCCACTATAAATGTTTTAACGTTTTCATTTTTTCCTACCATCCCGATTCGGTGGAAATTGAAAATACTAGCTTCGGGCGAGTTTACGAGCGAGCTATAACTCCAGCTTCGGTCAGCATCAAACTGTCGAGTCGAGTAAAGACTTCAGAGAAGAGTATACAGTATGTGTTTGGAGTTTCGCTGTTTACCTTGCCTTTCCTGAATTGAGTATGGAACCTGCCTTGCGTACGCCTTTTAAGCTTACGCTGGGAAAACCGTTAAAGACACCGGGCGAAGCTTGGGCGTGTTACTAGTTACTATATACGAGGCAAAAACATTAACCATGTTGGAAAATGCGTTGATTCTACGTATTAATTTCGATAACTAATTAAATTCGCCTTGAACACCTGTTAATACTTTTTTAAATATTTTCTTCCTTATTGATGAAACATGTTTTAGGCCCTTCTGTGGGGCCTTCGTCAGTTTGATTAGGTGTTTGATGAACAGAATTACAATATAACTTACGATGCATGGGTCACAGATTCGAGCCATCTTTAGTATACTTGTAGGGCATGACTAGGCGTATACCAGGTGCAAGTAGTAAGGTGCGCTTCTCAGCCGATCCCGAGAAATTAATTATAAATTATTCGTAATTGCTGTACGGCGTTCATGTGCGCTGTACGTTAACAAGAAGTCAAGGAGCGCGTGGTGCAGTGGTAAGAGCCATGCTTTCTTAAGCGTGGGATCACTGGATCGAATCCCACCGGTGAGCCATTTTTATTTTAACATAGGCAATTCGTACAACTGTAGGTCTCGTGAATAATGTTCATTTTGCAGTCAATTGTAATAACGTGTTTTGTGAGCGGGAAAAGGGATTCTGAAATCATAGTATGGGGGTGAACGTTTGTGACATTACATAATGTACAGTCGGGGCATGGCAAATACATTGGTATTATACATGGTCAGGTGTATTCTATTATATGTATACGTTTATACACTGAAGGCCCAGTCTGTTCCGTTCATTGCACGTCAGTGAACCATCAGACCACCCTGTACCCCGCAAGTAGTGTCTCATGCTATGGGTATTGGTTGGAAAATGTTCGGACATGGCGAGGTCACCTGCACACAAACTAACGATAACGGTGGGCAGTTGTACTAACAGCAAATACTGTGAATAAAGGTGTTCTTTCATCAATCTCCTGTACGATTTATTCCGACTCCCTTTTCCCGCTCACATAACACGTTATTACAATTGAATGCAAAATGAACATTATTCACGGCACATACAGTTGTCCGAATTGCCTATGTTTACAAAAAAAAAAGGCTCACCGGTCGGATTCGATCCAGTGATCCCACGCTTACGAAGCGGGGCTCTTACCGCTGTACCATGCGCTCCTTGGCTTCATGTTAACGTACAACGCACATGAACGCCGTACAGCTATTACGAATAATTTATAATTAATTTCTCGGAATCGGCTGAGAAGCGCAACTTACTACTTGCACCTGGTATACGCCTAGTCATGTCTTACACGTGTACTAAAGATGGTTCGAATCGGTGACCCATGCATCGTATCCTCCCCTTGTTAGCATAGCTTAGAAATGGACGTGTTCACAATTTCAATTAGGAAATATTTTTCAGGTAGCCTACTCAAATCCAGAAAGCAAATGTATAAAAGTGTTGTTCAATATTAATTTAGTATCTTGATTTCCAAGTAATCTCTAACGAACTGTATCGTTACGTGGTCCTGTTAAAGTCTATGGAAATAAATTGTTACTAACGAAGTCTTATATTCAATTTGAAGTTGTTGATTTGTAACTTTATTCATATGCATGGTTCATAAAGTGTAAACTTTAATTGAATATTGTTGAGAATTCCATAAGTATAGGTTGTCTGTGATGAACGTTCAATGTGTAAGTTAATTTGAAACTGCATATTGTACCCGTTCGTCCTGGGGATGCGATGACCCATCTGCTATAACATCACATCCCTGGAGTTCCAGGACAGAGCGGAGTTAAATGAACCTCTAGTCAAATAAGGAATGTGTCGGAAATTCAGTTGAATTCATGAAAAAGCAGTGGGTTTCACGAGACAAAGTATCTCTAGGGTCGTTACGGGCTTAAGTTAATAAAAATAATTCAAATATAAATGGGCGCCATCAACTGAATTCCTAGCAAAACCACTTCCTTTCCGGATAAGCCTTATTCAAGACAAGGAAAGAAAAAGGAACATCACACCATCATCAGATCACAACTAAGATAAAAACAAATTTATTTTACTTTGAAAGTCAGACAGACATTTTAAATATAAATCCTACCTAAGAGTATGGTCGAATGCAAAGTTAAATTGTCATTGTCCAAAAATCGAACCATCTCCTTTCTAATGCAAAATTATTTTAATCCACTTATCAAGAAAAATGTATAAAGTTCTCTTGGGTTCTCAGGATCACTGTATCACTATGTCTTTCGTCACTGACATTTGTGAAACCTGAGACCTAATTCTCTTTAATTTAACATCAATGTGGATTTAATTAAGTTACTAATCTGCCTAAACATACACATATAATAATCACTCATGTTAAATATCACATAAATTATGGTTTGCATGGTATAATTTGAACGTAGAACATGTTACTCAAATGTTCCTAAACATTGAATAATTAATTTACATTATTTACATCGTCATTAATCTCTTATCTGTGAATTACAGAAAATTCAAATTCTCATCGGTTATCATCATCATTATTATCAAAATTAAATATTTCTCACATTAATTCTCACTTCAAAATTCCAAATATTCCTGTCAGAATCGTTAATTCATCACCATTACATCATTTAAATTCTCAATTCGAGTTGCAATTCCTTCGAATTATCTCTCAATTAAATTTATTTAATTGCATATAAATTCATTAATCATCAGCTTCTTTAATTAATCATCACCTTCTAATTCAGTTATTCATCATCATTACTATCGTCTAATAATTCATTTCAATCAGTTTAATTAATTCAATCTTTAATTCATCCATTTATTTAATTCATCGATTTATTTCAAAATTTAATTTATCAACTTATTTAAATTTCAATCATCTGGTTATTTAGTTTATTATTTCATCTAGTCATTCTGATTTTTATTTCATTAGGTCAGATCGTTAATATGCTTAAATCTCAGATTATTATTTCATTAATTATTATTTTCAGAAAATCTTGTATCATCAACTTCATTTACTTGTTTAATTTCCTAACAAATTGTTTAATAAGGTTTATAGAACGTTGTCTTATAGTTTTATTACTTCCAAGTTATATCTCGTATTTAATTATCATGCCAAAAATATTATTGTCTCCACGACATCACGTTGGATCTAACTATCCACAACGACATTATATTTCTTCAATATTCCAAATATCACATTTGAATATAAGAATTGCTACAAAAACTCCATAAATATTCAGCACATACAGCATGAATCTCAACAAATACGCTAGACTGGGTACGACGACCTCATGTCCGCTTCAAAATACATTATCAACGTTGCAACTATCAAATGGCAAATTCCACAAAATGCCTATCACAAACTTCTCTTAACCACGTTGCATGATCTACAAAAATATATAAATGGCTTCAAATTATTAACGCACATAATCTCCAATGACTGTAATTACTCTGATCACTTCTAGACAACTTCTTAAACAATTGGAAAAACATTACTTCAGTAATTTAATATTTGCTTTCAAATAGCATAAATTCTCTTTCACAAGTTTCATAATTCACATCGTAGAAAAACACCAATGTGCTATAATCTCTCACATCAAAATCTGCAATACTGATCTGCCTTAAAATAATTATGACCATTAATGATTAATCTTACAAGATTAAATTACTTTAAATCCTTCTCAAAGGTATCAAACACAATTATAAAAATCATCAAAGCATCAGCTGTAACAGCTGTTAAACTGAAATTACTCTCAAAAGAGTATAGCAACAAAATATTGGATTGGCAAACTAGAATTACTAAATGCAATCCTGTTGACATTTATCGTTACTTTATTTAACAAAATTTCGACTGATATGTGACTAGTAGTTCCTTGTTTAATTCACTTACATCTCGTGTACATTCGGATGATAAAATGAGTACCTCAATGGCGAGTAAGATGTGTAACCACCGTGCAATCGTATAAATACGAAGGACCTCGCCCCGTCGACTTGGATGATAGTTCCCTAAACGGTGGGTAAGGTGAGTAGCCACCATACAATCGTATAAATACGAAGGACCCCACCTCGTAGGCTATATGAGTGAATGTACTAGAAAGGAATCAACAAGTTTCTAGTTGTCATATAAAAGCGACGTTCATTCACTAAAGTGAATAACTTCTTAATATCTCCAAACAATCCAATGGAAAAATCCCTACTGATGAATAATACACACTCGCTAGTATGCAATGAACTGACGAAGTAGTTTCTGATAATCAATTGCAGATCACGAGTTCGAAATACTCGCTACTCAAAAAAAACTATCCATGAAAAATATCCTAGCTGGAAAAATGTCTATAAGACCAAACATCTTCTTAATAAAGCCAAACAACGGTGAGAATATCGAATAATGATGCCTGCCATATCATATGGTCACTCCATATTCTAGCAAATTCGAAGTATATAAATTCAAACCATGTCTTAATAATCAAATCACTCCTATTAGAAAAATATACATGTGTGCCCAGTATTCATGAAAATAATCGTATCAGGTAGATAGAACTCTTACAATACCTTTCATTATCAGTTGTAATATAATTTCCAAGATCGTCGATTTTCCCTACCTAAAGATTTCTCGTAAGATCGGCGTGAATATCATTTCATCCATGAAATGATGATTTCCTTCGAAATCCCAAGCGAATCAGCTGTTGGACTCCTCTCGTCAGGAACCGAATCCATCGCTCTGTGGTGCCATCTTGTCTCTATTCACGTTTACTCGATCATGTTGAACCTCGGATTACCCATAGCGGATATCGTCCAACTCCTTCTCGAAAAGTTCATGGTAACAGCGGACCCCCTACTCTTCTTCTAATATACGCCACTGTTCCGATAAATGTTCAGTTTGAGAATTGTAAGTCCACTCTCAACTTACTGCAAAGTTCGACTTGAGTAAAATAAAAATTTTACTAGATAGTGTTCAAGATTACGATACACCCTGTATCTGTCTATAATATGTAATCCATGAAAATGGCATAAGATAAAATTCTTATATATGCACGCTGTAATGTTCATCAGAGCCTATGCTAAACATTCAGTTTACTTGAAATAGTAAAAAGTCGTTTGAATGTATTATATAACAGCATGGTTATAAGGTTGTATGTGAAAGCCTGTGTTCGAACAGCGTCGAAATGAAGCTTGAAACAAAGTCTTCATATGCGATCAGTGTGGTTTTGAAATACCCCGGCTATCTACAATTGTCTTCTCGGCTAGCCCGGCTGGATCGATGACCCGCTCGGCCTCTGTTGCTCGGTGATGCGAGAAATGTCGCCTACACTTGCCGTGACGGTTTACGTGTGTTGCGTGACCTTCAATGCCCGTCTCGCTGTGCTATAGGGCTGCTCTGTACTGCTCGCCTCATTGAGCCCAACTGAACTGCTCAGCGCTGTGTTCCAGCTTATGAGCTTCGTGCGGCACGTGGCTAATTCTCCCCACCACGGTGCTCCTACGTCACGAAGATAGTCTCGAACCCGACTCCTCTCGGCTGTTCTGTTATACAATAACTTATTTCCATAAAATTATTTCCACATATAATGCATGTCATATATACTCTTCTAAGTTGTTTTAACTTATTATAATCCCATATATATTTCAATAAAGTTTCACATCTTTATTAATAATTCTATCTTCTCACAGATTTCAATGCCTCCTTGATTCTTGACCTCCTACGTCATCTTGGCTTTCTTCTTGACGCGATCGATGCGCTATCTTGTCGGCTTGCTTTCCAAAACCTCAACTACAGCTTAATGTCAGCTGGCGTAGCCGATAGCCTAAAATAGGTATCGGGTACAATATCAATATCAATATTCTTGATTTTCTACATAATAAACAAACTTTTAAATGAAATAGTGATGTTTATCTTCATAAGAACAGTAAAAAAGTTTGAATTATTTATTCGCTTTTGGATGATCTGTGTTTAATATTGTAGTTTTCAGTGGATCAACACAAAATTCATTCCAATTACTGGAAAATGTGAAAAATAAAAAGGCAACACTGATAAATGACTTCAAAGTTATCTTTTGAACTGTGTTTGGAATTTTAGACCAGAAGGGATTTTTTCATGGTCAACAACCAAAATTCAAAACTTTTACCAAACTGGATGTTTGTATGTAGAATTACTGTGTCATTTGCATAATTTTTCTTTTTATATTTTTGCATGTTGGTTCTTCTGTCAGTTTTCTATATTTTTTTTTTTGCAAATAATATGACAAGCAATTATAAGCCTCCGTGGCTTAGGCGGCAGCACGCCGGCCTCTCACCGCTGGGTCCGTGGTTCAAATCCCGGTCACTCCAAGTGAGATCTGTGCTGGACAAAACGGAGGCAGACAGGTTTTTCTCCGGGTACTCCGGTTTTCCCTGTCAAAATTTCATTCCAGCAACACTCTCCACTATCATTTCATTTCATCTGTCATGCATTTAATCATTGCCCCAGAGGAGTGCGTCAGGCCTCGGCAGCCGTCACAGTGCATATCCTCGCCGCTAGATGGGGGGCTCCATTCATTCCATTCCTGACCCGGTCGGAGACTGGAAGCAGGCTGTGGATTTTCATTTTCATGACAAGCAATTATTGTATTATCTATTATATAAAACAAAGTGTCCTGACTGACTGACTCATCATCGCCCAGCCAAAACTACTAAAGTTAGAAGCATGAAATGTTGGGGATATGTTCGTTGTATGTCGAAAGCGTCCACTATGGAAGGATTTGTGGATATTCAGGATCTAAAGGGGTGTTAAGGGGGTAGACCTGAATTTCATTGAATAACAATATCTCCCGATTTGTTTCATTGGGGGATGTGATACTCGGCATCTAAACTCATCATTAAAAATAAGAAGACACGTGCCTGAGGGTTTTTCGATGTGGTGTATATTATGAGGTGAAAGGGGGGAAAAGTGGGGGTTGAAGGATTCCTAACGGAGCGTGTATCTCTTAAACGACATAGGCGGGGAGTTTGAAACTCAGCGGGAAAAAATCAGCTTAAAAAATAAGTAAAAACGGGTGTTTGACCGTTTTTTCATAAATACAATTTATGGGGCCCATAGGGGAGGGGTGAAATTTTTTGGGGGGAAAACAGGAAAGAAAGTGTCCTAACTGATTGACTGACAGACTCACTCATCAAACTCAGGGGGACAAACTGATTAAAAATAAGTAAATAGGTGTTCGACAGTTTTTTTTTCATAAACCAAATTTAAGGGGTTCAAGGGGAGGGGTGAAATTCTGAAAAAAGAAAATTGAAAGAAAACGTCCTGACTCACTCACCATCACCCAGCCAAAATTATTGAAGTTAGAAACATGACATTTTGGGGATATGATCATTGTAAGTCAATACCGCCCACTAAGAGAGGATTTTCGGATATTCAGTTTCTAAAGGGGTCTTAAGGGGGTTAAACCTGCATTTCATTGAATAACAATATCTCCGGCCTGGTTTCATTGAGGGATGTGATACTCGGCATATAAACTCATCATTAAAATTAATAAGACACGTGTCCGAGGGTTTTTCGATGTGGTGTATATTATGAGGTGAAAGGGGTGAAAAGTGGGAGTTGAAGGATTCCTAACGGAGCGTGTATCTCTTATCGACATAGGCGAGGAGTTTGAAACTCAGGCGAAAAAGTTCAGCTTAAAAGATAAGTAAATAGGTGATCGACCATTTTTTTTTCATAAATCAAATTTAAGGGGTTCATGGGGAGGGGTGAAATTCTGAAGAAAAAAATATGAAAAAAATGTCCTGACTCACTCACTCGCTCACTCACTCATCATCGCCCAGCCATAATTATTGAAGTTAGAAACATGACATTTTGGGGATATGTTCGTTGTATGTCAAAACCGTACACTAAGGGAGGATTTTCGGATATTCAGGTTCTAAAGAGGTTTTAAGGGGGTTAAACCTGCCTTTTATTGAATAACAATATCTCACGAGTGGTTTCGTTTGTGGATGTGATACTCGGCATATAAACTAATCATTAAAAATAAGCAGACATGTGTCTATGGGTTTTTCGATGTGTTGTATATTATGAGGTGAAAGGGGTGAAAAGTGGGGGTTGAAGGATTCCTAACGGAGCGTGTATCTCTTAAACAACATAGGCGAGAAGTTTGAAACTCAGCGGAAAATAATCAGTTTAACAAATAAGTAAATCGGTGTTCGACCGTTTTTTCATAAATTCTATTTAAGGGGCCAATGGGGTGGGGTGAAATTCTGAAAAAAAAAGGAGAGAAAGTGTCCTAATTGTCTGAATAACTAACTCACTCATCAAACTCAGGGAAAAAAGACAGCTTAAAAAATAATGTAATAGGTATTCGAGCGTTTCTTCATAAATCCAATTTAAGGGGCCCATGGGGAGGGGTAAAATTATGGTAAAAATAATTGAAAGAAATTGACCTGACTGACTCACTCACTCATCATCGCCCAGCGAAAACTATTGAAGTTGGAAACATTAAATTTTGGGAATATGTTCGCTGTATGTCGAAAACGTCAACTAAGGAAGGATTTTTGTTTATTCGGGTTCTGAAGAGGTGTTAAGGAGGTAAACGTGCATTTCATTGAATAACGATATCTTATGAGTTGTTTCTTTGGGGATGTGATATTCGGCATATAAACTAATCATTAAAAATAAGCAGACATATGTCTAAGGGTTTATCGATGTGGTTTATATTAAGAGGTGAAAGGGGTGAAAATTGGGGGTTGAAGGATTCTTAACGGAGCGTGTATCTCTTAAACGACATAGGCGAGAAGTTTGAAATTCATCGGGGAAAAAACAGCTTAAAATATAAGTAAATAGGATTTCGACCGTTTTTTTCATAAATCCCCTTGGAGAGGGGTGAAATTCTGGGGGGGGGGATAGGAAAGAAAGTGTTCTAACTGATTAACTCACTCACTCATCAAACTCAGGGGGGAAGAACAGCTTAAAAATATGTAAATAGGTGTTCGACCGGCTTTTTTCATAAATCCAATTTAAATAGTTCATGAGAGGGATGAAACTCTGAAAAGTAAATGAATGAAAATGTCCTGACTTACTCACTCACTCACTCACTCACTCACTCATCGTCGCCCAGCCAAAATTATTGAAGTTAGAAACATGAAATTTTGGGATTATGATCGCTGTATGTCGAAAACGTCCACTAAGGAAGGATTTTTGGATATTCAGGTTCTAAAGGGGTGTTAAGGGGTTAGACCTGCATTTAATTGAATAACAATATCTCCCGATGGGTTTCCTTAGAGGATGCGATACTCGACATATAAACTCATCATTAGGAATAAGAAAACACATGTCTGAGGGTTTTTCGATGTAGTGCATATTATGAGGTGTATGAGTGAAAAGTGGGGGTTGAAGGATTCCTAACGGAGTAAGTATCTCTTAAAAGACAGAGGCATAAAGTATGAAACTCAGGGGGAAAATCAGCTTGAAAAATAAGTAAATAGGTGGTTGACAGTTTTTTCATAAATCCAATTTAAGGAGCCCATGGGGAGGGGTGAAATTCTGGGGAAAGAAGTCCACTAAGGAAGACTTTTAGATATTCACTCATCATCCCCCAGCCAAACCTATGGCAGTTAAAAACTTGAAATTTTGGGGATATGTTCGTTGTATATCGAAATCATACACTAAGGATGGATTTTTGGATATCTCACGAGTTGTTTCGTTTGAGGATGTGATATTCGGCAAATAAATTAATCAATAAAAGTAAGCAGACATATGTCTAAGGGTTTATCGATATGGTGAATATTATGAGGTGAAAGGGGTGACAATTGGGGGTTGAAGGATTCTTAACGGAGCGTGTATCTCTTAAACGACATTAGCGAGAAGTTTAAAATTCAGCGGAAAAAATCAGCTTAAAAATAAGTAAATAGGTGTTCGACCGGTTTTTTCATAAATCCCATTTAAGGGGTTCATGGGGAGGGGTGAAATGAAAGAAAATGTCCTGACTGACTCACACACTCATCATCGCCCAGCCAAAATTATTGAAGTTAGAAACATGAATTTTTGGGGATATGTTCGTTGTATGACGAAAACGTCCACTAAGGAAAGATTTTTGGATATTCAGGTTCTAAAGGGGTGTTAAGGGGGTAAACGTGCATTTCATTGAATAACATTATCTCACGAGTGGTTTCATTTGGGGATGTGATACTTGGCATATAAACTAATCATTAAAAATAAGCTGACACATGTCTAATGGTTTATCGATGCGGTGCATATTATGAGTGAAAGGGGTGAAAAGTGGGGGTTGAAGGATTCCTAACGGAGCGTGCATCTCTTAAACGACATAGGAGTTTGAAACTCAGAGGAAACCAATCAGCTTAATAATAAATATATCAATAATTAAATAAATAGCTGTTCGACCGTTTTTTCATAAATCCAATTTAAGAGGCCCATGGGGAGGGGTGAAATTCCGAAGAAAAAAACGTCCACTAAGAAAGGATTTTTGGATATTCACTTTCATCGACCAATCAAAACTATTAAAGTTAGAAGAATGATATTTTGGGGATATGTTTGTTGTGTGTCGAAAACGTCTACTAAGGATGGATTTTTGGATATTCAGGTTATAAAGGGGTGTTAACGGGGTTAAACCTGCATTTCATTGAATAACAATATGACACGACTATGGCGCGAGCGAAGCCGCGGGTACCTGCTTTTCAACTATATTAACCTAGTCCTAATTGGTACATACTGTATAACATTGTACAAAATCATCATTACAGTAGTAACAAATTCGGTACAAAATTTTTGAAAATCAAAGATGCTACAAAATGTGAAATTCAGAATTCAAAATACTACATTTTGGGTTTTGAAATGCTAGAAATTCTATCAATAGCTCTTCAATGATATAGCAATCGATTGGATTGATGGCTTGAATGCTCGTCCAAGCCTTTATCCTCCCTTTCCTGTCCATTGATTGCTCGATTGTTTTCCTACTGGTATGTAAATTTAAATAAAGATATGGAGTCACAAAATCACATGATAGGTGAGATAGGAGAGAAACATATAGGACTGAATTGGTTTAAACACAAGAAAAAGATGGGAGAAGGCAAGACTTCCAAAGAATGTGTTTACAAAGAAGATATTGAAGGGAGGTTTCAAAAGAGGTGGATGGCCACAGTAGAGGAGAGTGTAGAGAAGAGCAGAGGAAGGATAAAACCTTTGTGATGCAGGAAACGAGTAGTGGAGAGACGAACAGCAATGGAGGTCCTTAATTCATAATCAGACCCAGGAGAGAACTGAAACTGGTACTGAAGAAGAAGAATCATTAAATGCTTTGATAGGAAGTATAGGAGATGAGAACATGTGTGAAGATGTGGAAGAAAGAATCCGTGTTTGATACGATGAACGAATAAGAAATATCCCGAGCTCATCAACTTGAAGTGCGATCCGTGTGAGCGATAGCTCCGTCAGCCAGCGTGACAAAGAAGACATCGAGCTTGTAGTTCGCATTTTCTTCCGGGGTTTCAGTTGGAGTTGCTGAGCTCTACCATACTTCTAATTAATGCATATTATGTATATATTGAAACTCAGCAATTTTTCTAGGCTTGTGCCGTGTCTTGTGTGAGGTTTCGCCTAGAACACCAAGCTGGCTCATCAGCGGGCTCTTGGTGTCTCCGCCAGGACCCCTATGTATTCATTGTATACTTTCTTCCTTTACTTGTCAATAATGTATCCTACTTTAGTTGTATTTTTATTGTCAAAAGGTCAAGAACGCTATGTGTATGGAACTAATCCTTTTCTTCTGGTCTTCAATTAAGTCTGTACAGATTCGATGGTAAATAAATAATGATTGAATCAACCAATATATTGCCCATCGAACATGTCTGGGATATGGTCGGTCAGCAACTTGTTCGTTCAGGTCCACCAGCCGCCACTGTAATGATGCTTTGTGGACGCGCCTACAAACCGCGTGGGACGGTATTCCCCAGCAGCGTATTCAAGCGCTGTATGATTCCATGCCACGACGTCTAGCGGCTCTGAGTGCAGCACGTGGTGGCGCGACGCCGTACTGAAGATCGACCGTCAACGTGCATGTAGCGGACTGTCTTACTAATCAGTAATGTATTGTCATGTCCCTAATCTGTGGTATCAAGTGTAATGTGGTTACATCTCTTGTTCTTGGTGTTTCACTTTCTGCAAACAGTAGTGTATAAGCTGATGAGTGATGATACAATATTGGTTGCAATTCTTAAAGCACTCGACATGCTTCGAGCATTTGATAATACGGTATTCTAAGATTGAGTCATGACAATGCGTTAATAATATATCCTAAAGAGTCCAAATTAATGAAAATTCGAATTCCACATAAAATCAGAGAAAATATTGAAGTGACATTTCATAACTACAACTTCTGTTTGCATTTAAACCAAGGAAATTATTCAATCACAAACTGCCATTGTACTAATTTGATTGAGTGTGTCACAAATTATAAATATCTTGGTATTATTATTGATGTCATTTCAAGAGGGACAAGCAAGTATTAGAATTGACAAAACAGTTGAGAAAGACACTGTTATTCTTCTACAATTTTGCTTACTGTGCTACTCCACAGATATATTTAATGGCTTATGCTGCTTTAGTAGAATGTTATTATTATTATTATTATTATTATTATTATTATTATTATTATTATTATTATTATTAAGCCTCCGTGGCTTAGGCGGCAGCACGCCGGCCTCTCACCGCTGGGTCCGTGGTTCAAATCCCGGTCACTCCATGTGAGATCTGAGCTGGACAAAACGGAGGCAGACAGGTTTTTCTCCGGGTACTCCGGTTTTCCCTGTCAAAATTTCATTCCAGCAACACTCTCCACTATCATTTCATTTCATCTGTCATTCATTTAATCATTGCCCCAGAGGAGTGCGTCAGGCCTCGGCAGCCGGCACAGTTCATATCCTCGCCGCTAGATGGGGGCTTCATTCATTCCATTCCTGACCCGGTCGGAGACTGGAAGCAGGCTGTGGATTTTTTTTCATTATTATTATTATTATTATTATTATTATTATTATTATTATTATTAAAAGAAAAGCGCACAATGTGCAAAAAATCCGTTATGCGATATGGTATAGCATCTTGGGGAGGTATAAGTAGAGGTAGATTTAAAAAATAATAGGCGATAGAGGAGATTCATAAAATTAACTGAGAACAAATTAACCATCTCTGTGGAAGATTTGTACAAAGTAAATTTAATAATCATGTATTATTGCGACAACAGTCATAAAAACCTAATATTGTTGTTGTTGTTTGAGTCTTCGCCGGCCCCGTGGTGTTGGGGCAGCGCGCCTGCCTCTCACCCGGAGGCCCCGGGTTCGATCCCCGGCTCCGTCAGGGATTTTAAAACTGACGTGAGGGTTGGAACGGGGTGCACTCAGCCTCGTGAGGACAATTGAGTAGCTGTCTGACAGTGAGACAGCGCCCCGATCACGAATACCAAGATTAACGGCCGAGGGGACCCGACGCGCTGATCACGCGTCACCCCAATATCTGCAGGCCAAATGGCTGGGCAGCGGTCGCTTGGTCGGCCTTAGCCCGTCATGGGCTGGATAGTGCCAGGGGTTGTTGTTGTTGTTTGACTTGTTTGAGTCTTCAGTCTTTTGACTGGTTCGATGCAGCCTTCCATGCCTCCCTGTCCTGAGCTAATCGTTTCATCTCTACATAGCTACCACACCCTACATCCGAGGCAATCTGTTTAACATATTCTAACCTTGGTCTGCCCCTACGGTTCTTGTCCTCGAGCCTCCCTTCCATAACTAAGCTTGCTATTCTTGGGTGTCTTAGTATGTGCCCTACCAACCTATCTCTTCTCTTCATTAGCAGTCACCAGAAACATCTCTCCTCCCCCACTAGTGTTAATACCTCTTCGTTTGTAACCTGATCTTCATCATTCTCCTGTAACACCACATTTCAAACGCTTCAATTCTCCTCTTTTCTGCTGCACCAATAGTCCTAGTTTCACTTCCATAGAGTGGCACGCTCCAGACAAAGGTCTTCAAAAATGACTTCCTAATACCTATATCTATATTCGATGTCAACAGATTCCGTTTCTGTAGAAATGCTTTCCTTGCCTGAGCTAACCCACTTTTTATATCCTCTTTGCTTCGTCCATCACTGCTTATTGAAAATGGAAATCAAACTACACAGGTAGAAATAATGATGTTTAATATTCCCATATTGATACATATGAAGGAATTAAGAGTTGCAATATCCACACTTTTTAATGAGATACCTTTGTCTTTGAAAAACATCACACCAATAAGTAAAGATAAAGATCAAATTAGGAAATGCTATACTAAAGATTTCAGATTTTAGTATCCTGTAATTATTGATTTATCACGGGGAAACCTTTGTATTAAATGGCCATTTCATAAACATACAGTACGATATATGTAATTATGGATATATAAGAGTATAGGCCTATATTGACTTACAGGTACCCAAATATTTGAAATTATTTTGTAAATACCGTAGTGTAGTTTTTTACCACAGGTTATTAAAATTGTATGTATTTAGTCTATATCCCTCGGATAAGCCATAGGGTTTGCTTTGTGCGAAGCATGTAACTAATGATTTTGATTTTCGTTGTTTTTAAAATGTAATTTTATGTAACCTATGCATGTAAAATTTAAACAATAAATCAATATCCCTCCCTCCAAGTTTTTGGAATATTCTGGACTGGAGATGGGATTCATTCATTTTTAGCCTATTTTCATTTTATGAAAAAAAAATAGGCTTATGAGATCACCTTTTGTCCGTGTGTCTGTGTGTGCATGTGTGTGTGTGTGTGTGTACCCCTAATAACTTCTAAACGGCTGAAGCGATTTCAATGAAACTCGGTAAGATCATAGCACCATTCTGGCCGACCCCAACCGTGCACTTCAAATTTTATTGTCTCTCACCAATCCAACATGGCGGCTGTGCGAAATATTTCACCAGCATTCAGTATCTCCGAAACTATTACCGATATCACCCTGAAATTGTGTACGGTGATAAAGGGTAATACTAGAAGTTCACCTATGAGACTTTCAAAAACCTGGTAACTACAAAACCAACATGGCAGCCAAGTGAAGCTGAGACTTTTAAATAGACTTTTCTCGCGATTTAACCATCCAAACGTAATGAAACTTGGTACAGCATATATTTATACACATTGTAATGCACTGGCATCGAATTAAGTTCAATTGTTTACATCTCAAAATGGCGGCTGTGCGAAATATTTCACCGGCATTCTATATCTCCGAAACTATTACAGATATCACCCTGAAAATTTGTACGGTGATAAAGGGCACTGGTATAAGTTTATCAATGTAACAGTCATAAACCTCTAAAGTACAAAACGAACATGGCGGCCAAACGAAGTTGAAACATTTTAATAGACTTTTCTCGTGATTTAACTCTCTGAGCGCAGTGAAATGTGGTACAGTAAATGATTATACATATTGTAATGCACTGACATCTAATTTAGTTCAATTGTTTACATAACTTCAAGATGGCGGCTGTGCAAAATTTTAAAATTAAGTTTTTATTTCTTGTGTCGTAATCATGTGATCGAAGTGAAAGTTTGAATAATGGACATACACAATAATTTTCCTTTAATGGCACTGTGCCCATGTGGAGTGCACAAGATTCGAATTCATGATCATTTAGTTTGAAAAGCTGGAAAACATGACAGGATTTTTGTACAGATTTTAAGCAAGCAGAAGGGTTAAGTTGAAACCACCTCTGTATGACACATGTAGGATGGCGCAAGAATTGAGCCATAGCCTGCAGATGGGCGTGAGGTCACCGCCGACTCATCTGATTGAGGCTTGCGCACGGGATAAAAATAGACCAACGGAATCTTCCACACACGAGAGAGACAGAAGATCTCACTGGAAACTCCTTAGTCAGCTGTATTTTGACAACGCTGTGTAGAAGGTGTAGCCAAGAGATTGGCAGATTAATTGAATTTAGCCAGTAACGTGCAAAAATCTTAGGAAATCTTTCCGCCTATGTTAATCATTTGGGAAAACAGAATTTTGAGTGTCGTAAAAGTTAATAATAATTGTATAGTTTAGAAGTGCTTTGTAAGCATTACGTAGTTGGGAATTCACCGAGCCAGTAGTCTGGGGAGGGGAAAACAAGAAACTATACGCCCACTCAATTCAGGAGTTATTTTAATTTTTAATCGAATTTGCTACGATCGATTTTCAACAGTTTTAGTATAGCTCAGACGTTCAAGACGAAAGCTCCAAGTAGGTAATTCTTTCGAGATCGTGCGACACTTATTTTGGAAAATAATTTTTAGGAGGACGGAAACTAGTTTATGTGTAGCCAAATCAG
This sequence comes from Meconema thalassinum, assembly GCA_946902985.2. Taxonomy (NCBI): domain Eukaryota; kingdom Metazoa; phylum Arthropoda; class Insecta; order Orthoptera; family Tettigoniidae; genus Meconema; species Meconema thalassinum. The sequence continues at coordinate 351,520,201 of OX336390.1, forward strand.
ATATAAACCCTCTGAATGCAAGGGAAATCATACAGTCTACGAGCACTCCGCGAGCGGAGGTGCTGCATCAAAGTTATTCAGTCTTCGTGAGCGTAAAGTCGCTGCACGTTAGATCAACCAACAGTATTTAAGGCAGTTTACAACAGACCTCGTACGGCCACGCTGCATCGCAACATATATGCAGTTTTCAAGACTCCTTGAGAGGAGACGCCGCATCGTATACAACAGATCTACGAGTACTCCTTGAGGGAGGTACTACGTCAATTATCAGTGAGCGTAAGCGCTGCTTCACAAAGTTGTAATTAGACAGTCTACGCTAGATCAAAAGTGGTCATACAGTAGTCACTGTACAACGAATCGTCAAAGTTTTGTTAAAGTAAACTATAGTCGTGCTGCGAACAGTAAGAATCAAATTTGAACATTGGCAAAGTATATTATTACAGGCCAAGAAAATAACTTCAGTCGACAGGGGCGTGCTAGGCCTCATGAACAGTATCAGTCACGAAGAAACATCGAATTATCTCAACAGTGCGCGAGAAATTTTCAAAGTAGTGAAAACCGAACTTGATTCAGTGCGTTAAAGAACCATAGTAGGGTTTAACGTAGGATATTAGCCTAAATTTACCTGTGCATATGGATTTAACGCTGAAGTGACGTCAGGTCAGAAACACTATAAGCAGGACATTAACTGCAGGAAGAGGTGTGAAACAGTTCACAAATCGTGCCACGAACGGGATACAGTAGTATTCAGGAAATCAGGTCCAAACGTGGACGAGAGAAAAACATTCGACAGAGCGCATTATAACTAATAATAGCTACTTTAGGATCGTATCAATTCAGTCTTTATGCAAGATCTGAACTTGCAATTTGAACACGCATAGTATCGAGCTATCAACTGTTAAGTGTCGATTACTATAGGAGAGCCGGAGTAGGATAGGAGTATCCATACCGATCCAGCGCATGCTGAGACAGAGACTTCCAATTGATCCAGTTAGGAGCAAGAACTAGGGAAACACAGCTAGTATCTGCAGCTCTTGGATTAGGGAAAGGAAAAGTGTCACCCACGTGTGAGAAATTAAGTGTAACCACAGTGTATTAAGTGTATTTTTGTATATATTATTTGATCAAGTGTTAAGTGTAATTTTTCAGTGTTTGTTAGTGTATAAGTGTATAGGAAAATATGATTTTTATACCTCTAAGAGAGGAAAATAGTGCTTTAAAAAGGTGTAATGTAAAGGAAGAATTAATATACACCGTGAGTTTAGTGCAGTGTATTATGGAAGCTTAAAATCCTAGAAGTGGGATATGAGGCTGATTTGTTGGGAGCCTGGAGCTATGCTGCTCAAAGGAACCATGTGAGTACAATGATTTAATTAAGTGTTGATTTTGGACGGGAGGGACTCGTGCATACAAATGTCTGAGAAGATGTTCTCAAAATAACAGGGATAATGAAGCGAAATGTGTGTAAATTGAAGCGAACGATCTTTTCTGAACGATAAAGTAATCATGAACTAATTATTGAAATAATGGTTAATATAACTACTCATTGGAGTATAGTCTTTTTGAAGTCACGTCATGAAGTGACATAATGTGAAGTAACATACGTTTTAAAGGCCAGAAATAAATATAAAAATAATTGTTAAAAGATAACAATAAATGTAATGATGTAAAGGTTTTATGAATAATAATAATGATAAAATTTGTTGAACAAGGGTGTTCAAATGAAAGTGATGTCAAAGGCGAATAAATATCCTTGTCAGATAAAGTTGGAAAATGCTAATAATGTAATAAGACAGTGCTAAATTGAAGTAGAAGCAGTAAATATCTTACTCGATATTTCACACAAATATTATTGTTGTAACATAAAGCTAGGATAGCTTATTTGACTTTTCACGCTAGTTAGTGCTGTGATTTTATGCCAGGATTAAAGTTGATTGTCAGGTGGAGTTGGTCAAGGTTCTACGAAGGTAAAGTATTTGCCGTAAGGCAAAAGTTGACTGCGGGTGCTATACATGTTGTGTGATCGCATGAGGACAGTGCTGGTATGCCGCTCAGAAAGTCGATATTTTAGAAGGATTTGGAGTTAAATGGTCACAATCCTATGTCTAGTTGGTAAGACCTCCAAATATGGAATTACGTCCATGAGGCAGACTCATTATTTAGTATGAACCAAGGTTCATCTATGTCGAAAGCCCCGTCATAATGAATTAAAAAACCTTCCAATGATAATACCTATCAATCAATAAGTTCACCTGTGCAAATATTAGAGGATAAATATGGCCGCATCATGTGTAATGAAGAAGGGATCTAATGTGTGTTATATCGAGTTTAAAAAAAGTTATTTTTAAAGGAGCCTATCGACCAGAGAGAGTGACATTGAGTCTATATGGACTGGGGGTTGAGCGACCCTCGGCCTCGTAAATTTAATGTGAAGCGCTTTGACAGCACTAATGGGACCACAGATTGCTTTGGGGCAGGTCCGTACTCAACACGCCTTGTGTAAGAAAGTTAATTGTCGTGAGACATGCCGGTCACTAGTACCGAGATCTAGAGTTATTATTTCTTGCCAGAAATCGTTCAGAAAACCGTATCAGCTTAAATAAATATTCTAGGACTAATATAAAATCCCTTATTATTAATAACTATGTAAATGTTGTTCCAGAGTAATAATGGAAATATTAAAGGAGTCTGGGGAGTCTCTTTTAACTCGATTCATTCAGTAATTTCCAGTACTCTGGATATGCACGAGTTCTGTCCTCCAACAACACTGATTTGTAGAATTGTTTAGAAAGGGATGAAATTTTGAAACTCACGGAAACTTTAGAAAAATATATAATGTTATAAACAAATTAGCACAACTTTGGTAAACACTCCGAATGGGGTTAAAAGTGCTTTATTTTCAATGAATAACTATGTAAGAATAATCTTCGAGCCATGAGATGCTCGTATTTGAAGTGTAGATAACTTGCTTTATGGAAGTGAAAATTTTGTTGACCTTTTGTCAGGTTCATTTGAAACCTTTTATATTTGATTTTGTGGTTTTGTTTTATTGATTCCTTGTCTAGTTTTAGACAAGTGTGAACATTTTTTGTCAAAGTAATTGTTGTAGCACCTAATTTTTGATTCATTAAATAATTATTAGATTTTGAATTTTGATATTCATTTTAAGTGCTTATTCCATGCTTGATCCTGAATGTGTAAATCATATTAGTGGGAGAACGCTTTATGCCCCCGAATACCTGAGTGAGCTGGCAGGCTATGATTTGCATATTTATTGTTCTCTAGTGTACAGTACATAACTCTATGGCCTATACATATAAGAATCCAAATTGGCGAGCATCCGAAATATTTAGACGGTTTTCAATATCTACGAATCTTTTACAGCAATTAAACTGACGTTTTTTTTAAAGTTCATAGAGGCTATGAACATAAGTTCACCTATAGGACTTTATGGAAATAACCTGGTGAGCAAAAATCCAACATGGCGGCGACGCGAAAGATACATATTTAAATGGACGTTTCTCGCGATTTAACCATCCTAGTGCAGTGAAACTTTGCACGTTAGATGCTTATACAAATATTAATCCACTGGCATCTTATTTATTTCAATTGTTTTCATAACCACAAGATGCCAGCTGTGCGAAATTTTAAAATCTCGTTTTTACTTCTTGTGTTCTAATCATGCGATTGAAGTTTGAATAGCACACGTACACAATAATCTTCATGTAATACTACATAAATAAAAATCCAACCTGCGAACCATCTGAAATATTTAGAAGGTTCTCAATATCTACGAGTCTATCACAACCATCAAACTGAAATTTTGTATGTTGATAGAGGCAATTAACATGAGTAGGATATATGAAAATAGGCTGTATAGTTCTCCATGGAACTACTTATTATTATTATTATTATTATTATTATTATTATTATTATTATCACATGCATTTCACCACATAAGTGGGACATAACAACATATCGTTGGCTTGTTTGCAAGACGGTATGGCTAATTCTCTTAAGGTGGCAGATTGAGAAACGAGCGAACAATGGAACAGGTCTCCAAGATGACGGCCTTCTGCATGGTAATATGTAGACCAGGATGTATTCCCAATATTTCTAGATTGCGAGCCAATGATGTATTATTAGTATTATTACTACTATTATTATTATTATTATTATTATTAGTTCCCACCGGGATAGCTACGCGAGTTGAGACGCAAGGCCATGAGGCTTGGAGTGGTTTTCCGTGGTTTCACATTTTCTTAATTGTAGGTAAATGCCTAGGACAAACCCTTGTTCAGTTCCATCCAACTTCATTCGTTTCATCTCTACTGGGATTGGATTCAGCAAGGGCATCCGACCGTAAAAGAAATACATTGTCACATCGAAACTCATCTCACATTATCACAGACCCTCATGTAAATGGGAATAATAAGAGAGAAGGTAAAAAATAAATACTGATAATACGAGTAAAGCCTAATACCGTACCGTAATAATAATAATAATTCACCCTAGTTTGCATAGGCTAAACGATTTTCTTCACGGGTAGGAGTTGTTGCTCTGCAGCAACACAGCTTGAACTCAGTATGTGCTGTGGAATTTCCATCTACAGGCGCCAGGAAATGTTATCCGCAGTGACTACAGGCTACTGCGAGAGCTAGCATCAGTAGTTACGTTGGCAGCACGACTGCCGCTTGTATCAAAACAAACAAACAAACAAACAGTAAACTTTGTACTCACCACAGCCATTCATAACTGATGCTGGAAGAACTGATGACACATACGCTTGCTTACTGCAATACTCACTGACTATTTCGACAGCCTACAGCCCACACGTGTGGGATTCACCTTGTCAAGGACACCGTGCTGCCAACTAAACTGCTGATGCTACCTCTGGCAGAAGCTCGTAAGTCACTGCGGAGAACATTTCATGGCGCCCTGTATAAGCAACATTTTTTCGGGGATTGTAGACTTGGGCACAGTAGTGGTCTAGCCAACAATTCTGTCAAATTGAGAATCACATCCTTCTCGTACAGTGTTCCAGCCTCTTTAACACCTTAAAACTGGTATTACAATCTACAGTTGGTTAAATATAGCGTACTAGAACGATTGAGAAATAGGATAATGAAATTGTTGATTAGACCACTATTGTACCATACCGTACTCAGGTTAACAATTATTTTCTTGCTGACAACACCATCGGGTACACGCTTACTTTGCCACGATGCCAGATTCGTTTTCAGTTTCAGAACAAAGATTTTGAAACTATGTTTTCTTGAGGTTATGAGTCGAGGGGAACTGCGATGTCGATAATGGTCGACTTCTTCGCATTTCTAGCCTATTTTCATTTATGAAAAAATAGGCTAATGAGAACACATTTTGTCCGTGTGTTTGTAGTCTATGTGTGTGTGTGTGTGTGTGTGTGTGTGTGTGTGTGTGTGTGTGTGTGTGTGTGTGTGCGTATGTGTCTGTGACCCTAATGAAATCTAAAGGGCTGGAGCGATTTCAATGAAACTCGGTACTATTTTGTCCGACCCCGACCGTGCCCTTCAAATTTTATTTCGTCTAGCCAAACCAACATAGCGGCTGTGTGAAATATTTCACCGGCATTCTATATCTCAGAAACTATTACTCATATCACCCTAAAATTTCGTAAGGTGATAAAAGGTACTACTAAAAGTTCACCTATGTGACTTTCAAAAAATAATGTTAAGTACAAAACGAACATAGTGGCCAAGCGAAGTTGAAATATTTAAATAGACTTTTCTCGTGATTTAACCATCCGAACGCAGTGAAATATGGTACAGCAAATGTTTATACACATTGTAATGCACTGACATCTAATTAAGTTCAATTGAGTTGCCTAGATGCAAAACTGTCCATGTCCACTTTTCAAAAAAATTAGTTGGCAACACTGGATTGTAGAGCTAGACTTATTACACATGCCTGAAATGCTATTTATGCTAAAAACTGGCCTTGTCCAATGAATACCAGCTCTCGAAAAGTGTGGTTGGATTCAAAACTGTCCATGTCCATACGTAAGTGGGGCTCAAAACTTGCCTTGTCCCTTTCCACCAATCGCAATGAAGATTGAAGTCAGATGACTAATACAAGATGGCATTGCGGAAACAACACCTGACCGTTCTAGGAAGCGAGTACGCCGTGAAGATCAGTGAAGCAAGTTGTTTCTATTCATCGCTGAAGGAAATGCGAGACAATTTTCTGCCCATGTCTTTCGACTGCCAAAGGAATTAAAATATCTGATCATAGTGTCAATTACAGTATGCAATTATACCTATACAATCTTGCCATTGTAGTATGTTCCTCTAAATAAAGGTTAACCACTAATAATATCTTCATGTACACATGGCTTGAGAACGAAGGTAAGAAAGGGTCAAATGTATTATGCTCAGCTCTCTGCCACTATTTATGCCATACAGACATGAGCAACATACTGACTTTGGAATTAATTGCCGATGGATGCCCTGGGCAAAATAAAAACACAATAGATGTCTAGATGCTGTGTCACTGGATGTACAAACACGCAACAAGCGTCAACAAAATAGAAGTGAATTATCCCATTACTGGATATGCATTCATGCCTTCCGATAGAATGATTGGGCTCATCAAAAGGCAACTGCGGAAACGAGAAACGATAGTTTCAACCATAGCATCTTGGAAGAGTATGGGACCTACCACAAACTAGGGAGAGACTGGGAGATAGCTGACTGGAAAGGAGTCATTCAAAACGTCATCAAATCCGCAGCATCATTCCCCTTCCAGATAACAAAAGTAAAAAGATTCATCATCATCCGTTATTCACAGAATGTTATTCACGTCCAAGGGGAGCCTAATTATAGGTTTGACATCAATGAACCAATGGGTGTATGCAAACGGGGAATATACTATAAACAGATAAATCCGGGCTGCATAACAAACTCTCCCGTGACCATTAATGAAGAAAAAACTGGAAGATGTTTCAAATCTCCTAGAGAAACACTATGGTGGATCCTGGAGGGAGATTAACTCTCTGTTATAGTACATGAACTTATGAGGCTAGCAGGAGAGGATCAAGACATTGTTGCAGGTATGATGTACTAAGTGCGTGGCAGATTGTCAGATATTACACGATGTACCTTTTAAAAAATGCACAAATTTAGATTTATGTTCATTCCATATCCTCTCCTCACATGTACCTTCAGATATAAAAATTGAATACAAAAATTTAGATTTATGATCATCACATGTCTTCTCTTCACATAGTCCCTAGTCTGTTTCAAATCTGTCCATGTCCATTACAGTTGCATGCAAAAGTGGCCATCGGCAATATGAGATGCAAAAGTGTCCATGCCCATTTTTATTTTGCTTATATCTTGCAAGCATTGCGTTCCTGGTTTTTTGTCAATAGCTCCAGCAGATTTGTACTAATTCATACTTATTAATATGACAAACAGTGTAGGCTTATACCAATACACCCAGTAAAAACACATTTTCCACTTTTTCTCAAAACCAGTTATGGAGGACATGGACACTTTTGCATCTAGGCGACTCAATTGTTTACATAACCTTAAGATGGCCAACGGCCTAGCCGTGTTGAAACACCGGATCCCATGAAAACTCCGCAGTTAAGTAACATTGGGCGCAGTCAGAACTTGGATGGTATGCCGGTTCTAGGCACTGCGCGCTGTTGGCCAACATAAGGAGGAGCGGAAAGGCCCTGGCCACCCTACCGCAAGTAAACTCCGGCTGGGGGTAGCCTCTTCGGAGGCTCGGACCTGCCTTCGGGCAGAATACCAATTAATGTATTTATTAACCTTAAGATGGCGGCTGTGCGAAATTTTCAAATTAATTTTTATTTCTTGTATCCTAATCATGCGATTGAAATCAACGTTGGCGGCTTCGGTGGCGTAGTTGGTAGCATGCTGAGCTTCTATGCCCAAGATAGCGGGTTCAAACCCGGCCGAAGCCGTCGGATATTTTAAGAGCGTTAAAAATCCCTCAGTATGCCTTCCTTCGGAGGGGAAGTAAAGCCGGCGGTCCCATGTCATAGATTTATGGTATGTTAAAGAACTTTCCACTAATTACACCTGTGTGAAACTAAATTGTATAGGTTGAGAATGTAAACAACGCTCTTAGGTTGCTACGTTCGTTGCCAAGAGCCGACTGCGGTGGCGTCTAGTAGCTAAGTTCTGAACTCGGCCTAGCAGTCGTTGACGGTGGCGTTTGGCGGCAAAAGTAGGAACTATTTGAAAAATTCAAAGTTGCAGTCCTTACTTGAAAAAAAAACCAGATACACACACTAATACAGTCATCACAATTAACACCGGTTATCAGACAGATTCTACACACACCCAAAGTACACGGGGCTACATGACCGCGTTGTCGCAGCCCCTAATCTAAGAAACCAACCAACCAACGAAATCAACGTTTGAGTAATGAACCTACGAAATAATCATCATCTAATAGTGCATAACTCTGTGGCCTATATAATATAAAATTCCAACATGGCGACCATCTGAAATATTTAGACGGTTGTCAATATCTACTAATCTATGACAGCGATCAAACTGAAATTTCGTATGTTGATAAACCCTATAAACATAAGTTCACCTATGGGGCTTTCAATAACCTGGTGAGCACAAATCCAACATGGCGGCGACGCGAAATTTAAATATTTAAATAGACGTTTCTCGCGATTTAACCATTCGAGCCCAGTGAAACTTGGTACGGTAAATGCTTATACACATCTAATTTATTTCAATTGTTTTCATAACCACAAGATGGCGGCTGTGCGAAATTTTAAAATCTATTTTTACTATTTCTCGTGTCCTAATCATGCGATTGAAGTTTGAATAATACACCTACCTACGCAATAATCTTCACTTAATAGTACATAACTCTTTGGCCTATATATATATATATATACATTCAATAAGGCGACCATCCGAACTATTTAGACGGTTCTCAATATCTACGAATCTATTACAGCGATCAAATTGAAATTTTGTATGGTGTTAGAGGCATTTAACTTAAGTAGGATATATGAAAATAGGCTAAGTTATACAGTTCTCGCGGAACTACTTGCTATTTACCAGGACAATGTCACTCTACGTGAGAAAATGCGAGTTCTACTTGAAAGTGAGTTGTAAAAAAAATGACGAAGAAAATATTGCAATAGTTAAGTTATCTCAATTTCCTCGTTAAATTCTTATACAAAGTATTACTTGTAAAAATAACAACATGAAACTCACAAATAAATTAATCAGGAAACGGAAAAAAACGGGTATTTTACCTCCAGTCCCATCGTATGTAATTTTACAACAGCCACCACTAAATAATATTTAAGAAGGTTGGTTGGTTCGTAAGTTTAGGGGCTGCGACTACGCGGTCATGTAGCCCCGTGTACTTTAGGTGTGTGTAGAATGTGTCTGATAACCGGTGTTAATTGTGATGACTGTATTAGTGGGTGTTAACTGTTTTTTTTTTATTCAAGTAAGGACTGCAGACTTTAGAAGTTTTCAAATGTTCCTACTTTTGCCGCCAAACACCACCGTCAACGACTACTAGTTCAGAACTTAGCTACCAGACGCCACCGCAGTCGGCTCTTGGCAACGAACGTAGCAACCTAAGAGCGTTGTTTACATTCCTAACATGCCATAAATCTATGACATGGGACCGCCGGCTTTACTTCCCCTCAGAAGGAAGGCATACAGAGGGATTTTTAACGCTCTTAAAAAATCCGACGACTTCGGCCGGATTTGAATCCGCGATCTTGGGCATAAAAACTCAGCATGCTACCGACTACGCCACCGAAGCTGCCAATATTTAAGAAGAAGTGCAAACAAAATTAGAAAAGAAGAGTTTTTAATATTTTTTTTTGACGTGCTTTTAAAATTAAATGTTTTAAATGGAAGTGTTACAACGAATGAAGCGTACGGTATTATATAAAATAGTGAAAAGCATTCAGCTGAAGAAGGGCTCCATTTGAGCCCAAAATATGTAGGCTATACTACCTTTAAAAACAAGGTATATTACAGAGGTGTGCAAATTATTAGAATCAAATAAAGAATTTAAATCAGTCACAATGTGTTATTCAAAATCATTTTATTGACCAACTGCTGGCATCATTTGTAACCCTACTTAGTAATGTTTTCTCCCTTGTGGACTTACACCTTTCTCCATAAGGAATTGTGTCTGGAAACTTTCAGAATTGGTATCCGAGGGATTCGCCCGTTTTCTATTTTTGCATTGACTTTGGAACATGCCCTTTATGTCTGGTGTTTTCTATCCATAGTTCATGAATCTATGAATAGTTCAAGAGCAGGTCACCAGTAAAATGACTCCAAGCCCCTCAGCCATAGTTTCTCGCGAAAAGTAAAGTGAAGTATTCAAAACAAAACGTGTGGTATTTTGCAGTAGCAAAGTTTGTATGTTAGAGGAAATTCTAAAAAATCATTTTACTTCAAGTTTCTTAAAAGAAAATATAACATTATGGTGTTCGAAGCCATTTTTCAGTGTTGCCTTAGTAAACAAAAGTTTGGTGCTTTTCAGTCGGTCAACACGAATATACCCAAAAGAGTTGGGTTATACCCTAATCCTGAAAAAAAATTACATTGACTTGCCTAAGTTGTCTAAGTTAAAACTCTTGGTTAAACATTTGAAGTAATTTCACCGCCTTGCAAACATATTTAGTGCATTAAGCCATGGAAAGTTTAAAATTAATTTTGGGAAACTGGCGTCGAGTCTAATAATTTGACTTGGAGAAGAAACAATATTATTTTATTCGCTGTGAATAAATTTTACAATTATGAAATACTGCTGTTGTTGTTAACTCATTTTTGAAGCTCAGGGCATCTTATAGACCCGTGTCCCAGGAAGACTTGAGTTTATCTGATACAGTAACCTGTTTCTGTTGTGACTGTAATAGTGTGTGTTACTGTAGTAATCGTTAGGGTTTAGGATTAGGGAAGCAGCTGCGGGACCAGGCGCGTTAGGGGTTGTGCAGAATATGTAGGTTGCTTATCTCTAGGGTTCAGTAATAATAATAATAATAATAATAATACAGTAATAATAATCCTATGGATTGAATATTCCATTTGACTGCTGCGACTGCGGAGACTCCGGAATGTTAATATTTTGCCCGGGAGAAGTTGTTTGTCGCACCCGCAAGTTTACTGATATAAAATTAGAAAAGAAAAGATTTTAAATAATTTTATTTTTGATACGGGTCTCTCGAAATTAAGCGCTCTCATTTTCCAACCGATTGTGCCGGGATTCGATCCCATAACCTTGGTTTCTGAAGTCAGCTGCGCCCCAGTGCTAAAACGTTACAGTAAGGTGCACAAGATTAAGGCAACTGAAGGGCTAAAAAGGGATTTATAACTGATCTAAAAGTCAATCCCTAATTTTAAAAAAGTATGCTTTAATTCTTTGAGTTAACAAGGATAGGCCCCTCCTCATTATATTAATTTATGGTTTTTAATTGAATACCAGAAACGAATTAATATTACCGTATGTCGAAACTCTTTTAAGACGTGGCATGTATTGTTCACTCCATCATATTTTTTAGCCTACTTTTCACATTTTGCAAAAATGAGGAAAAAGTAGACTTATGAGATCGGGCAAATGTGTGTCTGTCTGACTGTCTGTCCTTCTGTCTGTCTGTCTGTCTGGCTGTGTGTGTGTCCCCCCCTATCAACTCCTAAACGGTTGCAGCAATCGAAACAAAATTTGGTAGGGGTAAAGATCTATACCTGAATATCTCACGGCCATATTTGAAAATGTTGTCAGTGCTACCAACTGCTAAAAAATCGCAATTGAAATTTGAGCTTCATGCTGGATATCTCGGAAAGTATGAATGGGAGCTATTTCAAAATTGGCACACGTACAGATCATAATATTTCAGTTTAATTTCCAGGAGGCCAAACATGGCAGTGTTGCCAAAATGATTATAAGCCTCCTGATAGGTCCAATTTTTAAATGCATATAACTTCTACACTATCAATTGGAATTCAACCAAATTTCGTATGTTGTATGTGTACATAACCAGATATGACTGAGCGTATTCTTAAGACCGACCAGGGCTACCAACTGTTAATAAATGTTCCTAATTTATTTTATCCAAATACCAATATATCAGAAAGTATGCAAGCCGACAGCTTTAAAAAATGCACACGTATAGTACCTGACATTCTATATTAATTTGGAGTAACTTATATACGTCAGTGCTACCAACATGATTCTAAGCCTGCTGACAGGTCCAACTTTAAATACATGTAACTTCCATACTATCATTTGGATTTCAACCAAATTTCGTATGTGCTATGTGTACCATAACAGGTATGACTATGCGTATTCTAAGGAGCAACCAGGGCTGCCAACTGTTAATATGTGCTGTCCCTATTTTTGTTACCCTAATATCAATATATCAGAAAGTATGCAAGCCAATAGCTCTAAACTTTGCACACGTATAGTACCTGGCATTCTAGACGAATTTGGAGTAACTAATATACGTCAGTGCTGCCAACATGATTCTAAGCCTGCTGATAGGTCCAATTTTAAAATGCATGTAACTTCTATACTAACTAATGGACTTCATTCAAAATTGGCACAACAATAGATCATATTATTTCAGATTATTTCTGACCAATACATGCATGACATTGTTGCCAACATGATTTTACGCGTGCTGTTAGATCCAATGTTTAACTGCATCTTACGTCCATGCTATTCATTGGACTTCAACCAAATTTTGTATTTTGTACCTTAAGAGATGGAACTAAGAATATATTCAGTCATCAGGGCTGCCAACTGTAGTGCTCTATTAGGATACATTATGCCAGGTATACAGTATTTCGAACTAATTGGAAATTTCGATATTAGCAACTTAATTTCGTCATTATTCTAGATAGGTTCATATTCTGTAGAATAATCATTGGCATGAAAAGTAGGCTGTATAGTTCTTCACGGAACTTCTTGTTAGAGTTGAAAACCGTCGTGGGGGGGGGGGGGATCAAAAGACTCTTTGCTCCCTATCTAGATCCTAACATGCCCGGGACTTGGTCGCCCTATAACGTTCCATCCAGGCAAAAAGGACGCACCTCACTCAGGATGGCCGGCATGAAACACCCTATACTCTAAAAGGAAGGAAGTTTGTAGTTTTACATGACCGTTAATCTTGCGATCATGATTCGTGGAATCCGAACCACATAGGCCTACATTTCACTTTGCAAATCTCACATGCATTGACTGGGAATCGAGCCTGGTCCATCGTGGTGAGAGGCCAACAGTTTGACAGCTGCGCCACCACGCCCCTCAATACAATACCCAAATCTGAAAGTCAAAATATATTTTATGCCGGAACATAAATATTCATAAATATCTGTCGAGATTTTGCCAGCTTTATGTACTGAACAGAGCGCATGGGAAGCAGAGAATACCATGGCCTCCTCAAATACCCCACTATGACACGAGCCACAGGAGGCCGTGGAAGTCAGCGCAGGTGCGATGCTATCCTTACCTAATTGGTCACACAACTGTTTCTTGAGCTCTGATTGGTGGGAGAAACTGTATCGTAATGAAAATTTGTACTATAATGAGGCTCATTATAGTAGCCTACAGTTTTCTGACATATAATATGTACATTTCGCCATGGTCGAACATAAAATAGTTATAATTATCATCGAACATAAACAGTCGTATGCAACTCGCCTATAATGGCAATTCTCGTGTCTCAATTATTACCATTATAGGCTTGTTGCATAATGTACTATTTTATATGACAGACATGATATCAGCTGATAACGGCTCTCAGAGAGTCAAGAATGCTATGCCAAAATCGCAACAGTGCAGTTCGCGCGGTAAGTTAAAAAATAATTTTGATAACGCCGGATGATAATTATGATAATAATAATAATAATAATAATAATAATAATAATAATGAAAAGACCGTGCACTTACCACAAATCCCGATGAGTTCCAAGAATGAAGAAGTGTTGAATCGCCGTCTGTCACCATGTATTCTCGTTTGAATTTATAAGGAGCCATTATCCAAACTGCTGCTCTGGATAGCTTCCACTGAATGTAATTTATGATACTTCTTACAGCATAATAATACTCTTTCTCACGACATTCCGATATGGTATGGAGACTGTCACGGGTACGGTAGTTGTAAGGAACAGTCGTCTACAGTACGAAACGATCCTGTGCTTCAATGGAATACTGAATGGCACTTTGATGTTGTTAAATGTCGAGATATATCTATTATTTTACAAACATAATGCGGAAATGAACTTTGAGTGACAAAGAGGCGTGTTTCAAGATAAGATGTAGCCTACAGTGACTTCGGTTCCCTATCCGTCGAGTTATTGATAAGGATACCGGTACCATTGATAGCCGACGAGTTATTATACACTGTATGTCCTGATGTTCACATAATGGTTTGCAGTTTGCAGCTGAGAAATTCAGACAAAGGTTAGGCCTAATATCTGTTTTCCGCATCAAACAAAGCCACGTAAATTATAGACTACGACCCATAAAATGAATTACCGGTAATCATTTTGACCCACCTAAGAAATATTATTGCCTATATTATACCTCTAAATTCAGACAAAAATAAAGAATACATTCCAATGAATTTGTTAGAAGTATGTTTTAAACTACATAAAATATTGTGTTGAAGGCCAGTCATTTACAGCTTCATAAAATCAATATCAAAGGAGGCCAAGGTTATATACGTTGAGAAAGCTCATGTGGTAACTCTGACCGGCCGGTATACAACGAACGACTAGGTACGTCGATGATGTGTTTTATTTTAAGAAGATTTTACAATGAAAAGTATTACGCCCCCGTGTTCGTTTAACTACAATATCTAGCCATGCTAAAATTGCTTTTATGAAGAAGAATCAAGTGCCCAAAACGATTGCCACTGGCAAAACGATTTGTTTGATGGAGACTATTACGTAATTTAGTTGGTTGTTATATTGTCATTTTATTTCAAATTTGGTGTAGAAAACCGGGCAATACATATTCAACAATTGCAGCAACAATACTTGCCAAATGTGTTATTAAAAGCAAATGTTATGTTATTGCTTTTGAAAGTTGGCTATACTGTCTTGCGTTTTGAACAGATGACAGTAGTAAATTTCATAGACGTTCTTTCGTCATTTCCGTAAACAATTTGTGATGTATTATGAAGTTTTCGAACTAAATAACAATTTCCATCCTGGATTAGGATACTAATTTCTATATTTTGCTCCAATACAGCTATTTACATAAATATGAAGCGTTATTTGCTGTGTTCTGGATATTTGAGTGGACATTTCTAGGTTACGTTCGACCTGTTGTCAAAATCATATGGTACTTAAACGTTTTTGACGAATTCTGTCGTGCGAGTGTACCTATGTGAGCTACAGTAATAATTTCTTTCCTAAGGTAAAAATGGACTGTGTCCTGTGAGAGATTAAGTTACTGGGATTTTAATTTATGCTTATAATTTCTTTGGCCTCAGACCTCCTGTTTGGAGAAATTGGTATTTTTCTCAATTGTAAGGAGCCCGATATTTTACTAGCCTATGCTGTTCATTAGTGCTATGCATATTTATTAATATTTTTAGCATTGTTTTTATTTATTTAGATAACATGATCACAATATAAGCCTAATCAAAATAGTCTGTCAAAATTCAGTGGATGATTGTTCGACACATAGTGTGAGAGATTCAATGACATAAGTGGACACTTGTGTAACTGTTTTAGTTATGTAGCTGAACCTCTTGTTATGTTTATTGAAGGTGTCAAACACTTCCAAACTTCCAAACTGGATTACAAAACACACGTCTGTAACAGGGGCCCACCCCAAAATGTCTTAATTTGTCTCTCCCTTCCCGTAGTGGGCACCCTAAAGCCACTTACAGTGTTTGAAAACTGAAGTCCAAATAACAGAAAAGAGAAAAATATGTAGTTGGGAAGCTCTATTTTGTTTGAATTTGAATTACTTCTTCATTCCGTTTCACATCCTATCCTACAGTTGTAATGGTCAAAGTAATTTGCATGCTACACGTGTGTTGCTACAAATAGGGGCTCATGACCAAGATGTCCCAAGCCTGTAAAATTAATTAACAACAACCAGTATGGAAACTTCTAAATGGTGTTGGCATTGAGAACGTGGCTGTGACCTTACGATAGTACTACCTTGAGGTAGGCAAAATGATCATAAATAATTCTCACCCACACCAAGGCATGTGCACCACCTCCCTTTTGGGGGGTTTGATGGTGCAGTGGTCAAGCTGCTTGCCTCTTGCCGAGGCTTACCAGGTTCGATTCCTGGTTAATAAAAGTGAGATTTTCGAAGTGAAATGCCACTGCAGATTATTATTTAAGTTAAACATCATTCATCTACCTCGAACAATACATGCCCACCAAATGAAAAGAATATAAGTTGATATAGCCTACACATTATATACAGCAGTAACCCATTTTCATTCCTATATGGAGTTTTACCAGATCTTCCTCAAATTCTAGTATATCCTACTGTACATTCTGTTCATAGTCAATCAGTTTATTTAGGACATGGTCATCAGACTATTATACTTGGATGCTTGTTGAATTGTGTTAATAATGTGAGTTATTGTGCTATCTGTGCCAGTGTGGATAGCCTACTTCTAAACGAGGTTGGCATTGAGGAAGTGGCTGTCGCCCTATGATAGTAAAGATCGCGAGTTCAAACCCGGCCGAATTTGTCAGATTTCTTAAAGCATTAAAAATTCCTCAGTATGCCTTCCTTCGGAGGGGAAGTAAAGCCGGTGGGCCCATGTCATAGATTTATGGCTTGTAAAAGAACCTTCCACTAACTTTAATTGTGTGAAATAAAATTTGTAGGTTAGATTTGATTAATGCTCTTAAGTTCCAACGTTCATCGCCAGGTGCTGGTTGCAATGGCATCTAGTAGCCAAATTTTCAGCTAGGTGTTGTGGATGGTAGCATTTGGTAGCAAAAGTAGGAACTAGGCTACTTGAATTTGATTGTCTGCAGTCCTTACCTGAATTACAGATAACACACACTAATGCAGCCATCACAATTAACACCGGTTATCAGACAGATTCTACACACACCCAAAGTACACAGGGCTACATGACCGCATTGTCGCAGCCCCTAAACTGAGGAACCAACCAACCAACCTTATGATAGTACTATCTTGAGGTATGGAAAATGATCATAAATAATTATCACCCAAACTAACACATGTTTTGGTGAGACATGATAATACAGTGGTCAAGCCTCTCGCTAAATGACCGTGCTCGATTCCCGGCTAAGACGTGAGATTTTCGAAGTGAAATGTCACGTCCTGTGGTTCGGATTCCATGTAAAAATGGAGGTCCCATGTCTCATGATTGCGAGATTAACGGTCACGTAAAACTACAGGCTTCCTTTCCTTCTCACTTCCCTTCCTAAAAGGATATTTCCTTTTTAGGACCAGCCTATAATTGACTAAGTGCAATGTAAATTTATTATGTGAATTACGAATTATTCTCATATTTTATGATGCACATACAGTTGAACTTTGTTGTAACAACATCCAAGGGTCCTTAAAAAAATATGTCGTTATAAATGAGTGTCGTAACTGAGATTCATATTTTCAGTATACTGCCGTTGAAAATGGAAGAGAACAAACTTATTTGCCGTATTTTATTTTATATACCATACTTACTTTTAAGCCTACATGAACATACAATTAAAACAGTTTGTTGAGTGCTCACCAAATTTCGCTGCTCACTTTGCCAAAAGTTATGTTGTGATGTTTGAATCTGTCAATCCACCCGCTGCTGCACACAAATCCTTCATCTTTCAATTTCATAGCAAATTCTTCTGCTTTCACCAGAAGGGAGTTTAATGGATACATTGCAGCTTCTCTGTTGCTTAAACCACTTAAGCAGCACTTCATCCACATTGCTCCGATCAGGTTCTTGTGATGGCTTAAGTTTTGATCCATACGACACATGCCTGGAGCGTGGCACACTATGGAAGTGAAACTTGGACTGTTGGAGCAGCAGAAAAGAGGAGAATTGAAGCGTTTGAAATGTGGTGTTACAGGAGAATGATGAAGATCAGATGGGTGGATAGGGTTATAAATGAAGAGGTATTAAGACGATTGGGAGAGGAGAGATGTTTCTGGCGACTGCTAATGAAGAGAAGAGATAGGTTGGTAGGACACATACTAAGACATACTAAGGAAGGACTGAGGATAAGAACTGTAGGGGTAGACCAAGGTTAGAATATGTTAAACAGATTGCCTCGGATGTAGGGTGTGGTAGCTATTTAGAGATGAAACGATTAGCTCAGGACAGGGGAGCCAAGGAAAGCTGCATCAAAAGACTGAAGACTCAGACAACAACAACAACAACACTGTCAGCTTTTTGTATTCCATTGTCATTTTCCTGAATCAAAGCAAAGCCAATTTCTTACAGGCCATGGCAGCCCTGGGAGTAGTGGAAGGTAGAGGCTTCCATCCTTTGGGACATTGGCACTAGATGGGATGGAGATGTCAGCTCCACGCCCGGCCGTCTTTGCTCCTAGGAATTACCCCAGTACTCATTTCTGGTCTAGGCTGAGTGAACCCCAGGGCTATTTGCATTTCCGAAAGTGGTAGTTTTTGCTTCTAAAATCCACTACCTGGGTGGGGATCGAACCCACTCCCTTTCAGTTAGAGGCTCAGTGCCTCTACAGACTGCGCCACACAGTCCCCTAATTTCATGAATCACTTTAACTTTTTCTTCCAACGTTAAAACCTTTCTTTAATTGACCAGCCTGTGCTAAAATGTATGCACTTACGTACAGTCACTTACTGACTTTAGGCAGGGAAAGGTCTGACAAAGTGGAATAGGCAGGCAAAGTGAAATTTCGATTTCCATACCATTCAAAAACTCATTCAAATTCAAACATGACTGGATCAATTATTCAAATTTTCTTTGAAATTTGATGCAATGTCATTATGCTCGATTGGAGTATGAAAATATCATAGATCCTTTGAGAAACAGTTATTTTTAACTTAATTGGCATAAATTTCTGTACGCACCTGGAGATTCTGGTTCAAATTCCAACTGAGGTCACACTTTCAAGTCTTACTGATTTTGTTGCATGACTTTGCCAATATTTGAGAGAAATCAACACTTTGGCTATAAACCTCAAAATCTAATAATGATGTGTGTTTCTTTTCATTTCTTTTTAGAGAAGATTTGTGTGTGTGTGTAACATGGAGATGAACATGGAGTATATGGTGAAAAAAATATGTCCACTACCTGGGGAACTCTCGGAGATCAAAAAGAATATTCTGTGTACAGAAGAAGGCTGCAATCGGATGTTCCTCAATTCATCTAATTTAGATATGCACTTGCTGAAACATCATAAGAAGGCAAATAAGCAGTTCATAAGATTGAATAACAGCCAGATACGCTATCAGTATCACTGTCCTGTTGCAAAATGTTCTTACAACATGAATTCTGAGCGTTTCTTCAAGAACATGAAGTACCTAAAACAGGTATTACTGAAATTAAGTAAATACATTTTAATTTATTCTGTTTGGTATTGAATACATTTATAAGGATTTACAAATTTATGGGATAGTAAGCTGCTATATGTGTGCATATATGAAATGGGCCGGTTTGTCTGGTATTGAGTGTACACCATTTATAGGCTATGGTATACACTTCTACCTAGGTATATCTAAGTAGTTAATAGTTCTCTTCTGAATTAATGGTTGTCTATGAACTATAGTGATGCCATTGTTACTTCTGACTTGATGTTTCAGTGCTATGCTAGAGGTATCTAGCGGTCAGAACTAAAATCAATTAAGGCAGCCATTCAAATCAATTTGTTGTGATATATCAATTTGAATGGCTTCATGTGATTGGCTGGTTAAAGTGATTTCAGTTCTAACCGCTAGATAGCTCTAGCGTAGTACTGAAACCTCAAGTCGGAAGTAGCGATGGCGTCACTATAGGAAGATTAACTTAGATGGAAATTCAACTTAAATACAGTATCTCAATTTTATATGTTGGTGCTTTTCTTTAACCTTCCTATACAGACTGTGATTAGTTTTGAGTCTGAATAATGGAAATGAAGCGCCTAGAATCAAAACCCGCCAAATCCATATTTTATGAAAATTGAGATAAGCATTGTTTCATATAGCTTTTGATGCGCTGAATTCATTAAAACTATTATTTTGTTACAAAACCCGCTACATCCTACTGTAAAACGAAGTCAACGTTGAGGCTTAGTTGCAATATCCGCCAAGTCCAACGACAGTTTCGCCATTTTTGGTCACAAAACCCGCCACATCCACATCGGTCAATAGGAGCACCCAGTTCCGCCATCTTACCTTCCATGATGCTTTGCGAAGTGTTTACTCTTCATCTACGTGCATTAGTCAGTGAATGTACCTCTGCCTGACGTGATTAGAATGGTTTATGTTGTTATACTTTCTGATAATAATAATTTGTTTTGGATAATTTTGACAAAGAAGAAGAATATTTTGGTCTGGTTGATGTTTTCCACAGAACTGACATTTGCGAACATAAACGTGTCACGAAACCTGATTTTGATAAGACTCACGTAAAGCCAGAAGACATAAACAGAGGGATTGTCCTTCAGGCACAAGAAGTGAAAGATGGTTCGAGACTGCTTTCGAAGCATTTTGGAGAAAGATGGAGGGAAAATGAAGAGCTGCAGTTTTATTGCAATCTGGAAAGTCGTGGCGAACACGAAGAGAATGATGATGATTGAGAAACTACTATTGAGGATGAGGTAGAAACATAAATTGTGTGGCTATAACTTCCAGTAAAGAATGTGATTTAATAGTTGAATGACAATAGGTTTGTCTCTGAAGGCCTGGACCATAGTAATTGAATATGAATTTAATTTGACGTTTTTCCTTATTATTATTGTTCAGTACTGTAGGCTACGGTATTGCCGGCCCCGTGGTGTTGGGGTAGGGTGCCTGCCTCTCACCCGGAGGCCCTAGGTTCGATTCCCGGCTCCGTCAGGGATTTTGGAAACTGACATGAGGGCTGGACGGGGTGCACTCAGCCTCGTGAGGAGAATTTAGTAACGGACAGTGAGGCAGAGCCCCGATCACGAAATCAAGATTAACGGCCGAGGGGACCCGATGCGCTGATCATGCATCACCCCAATATCTGCAGGCCAAATGGCTGGGGATTAGGCCCTTAATGGGCTGTAGTGCCAGGGTTTATTTACTGTACAGCATTATTACCCTTTCACGAATCGATTGCCGGCGGTGGAGATGGGAACTACTGTTTATGCACTTGCGTTACACGTCAGCCTGCTTCGTTGACAGGTACAGTTGCGCGTGTAGGATATGACTCGGCTCCAGTATCCCCAGTCATCATTTAACTGTCCATGGTGACATGAGCTCCTTTGACGCTTATCTGATGCAAATCAGCGTGACCTATGTGCAGATTGCACTCTATCACCGCTGTGTCCTCCGCTTCACCCCGCAGAGCTCATGCTACAATAAACATAAACGCTGGCATAGCCACGCTCAGCGGCAATCAATCTTGAATGGGTAATCTTAGTTTTATTCTTTTCCTGTTTATTCTAATGAAACACAAAAACCGCCCCTAAAACAACAATAACAACAAAAACACAAAAATTATACGATTTTTTAAATTTTATAACCTATATTTAGTTAACTTTCATTCAAAATATGAATTTCTTAATAAAGCTTACGCAGTTTCTACAATCTCTTCGCAACTTCAAATGTATTAGAGCTCTTTGTTATCAAAACCTGCCAAATCCAAATCTTAGTAACAAACCCCGACAAATCTGAATTATTGCTTTATATTTTTCTACATACATTTTAACTATATCGGGGATCAGCTTCGTACTTCGTCACTGTTTTTAAAAATAATTAATTCATATTTTAGTGAAAAAAGTTTTTTTTTTTGGGTATTGGTTCGTTTGTGACAGTTTTAGCCACTTTGCCAAAAAAGTGAAGGAATGGATTTGGAGGGTTTTGATTCTAGGCACCTCAAATATCCATTATATGTAGATTTAAATATTTGTCGGTCATGAAATTGGAATATTTCTGTAACTACCAGGGCTGTTCCGAATATTCATGACCATGTGCCTTGACACTCAGCGCAAGCTCCAGTGCTCTTCTGCTCTCACTCTGCCCATTGAGAATTCAGGAGAGATTGTCATTTTATTTCACAGAGAAGCTCTATTACAAGTCAGAAAACACATGACCATGCCAAAGGACAATCTCTCCTGAATTCTCAATGGGCAGAGCAAGAGCAGAGGAGCACTGGAGCTTGCGCTGAGTGTCAAGGCACATAGTCATGAATGGAAGAAATTCACTTATAATGGGGTAAGGGGTCTCCGCCCAATCAATACTTTTCTTTATAGGCAACTAAAAGTTTATTGCCGTTTTTACCGAGACATGTTTCGGGTCTTCCTGGACCCTTCTTCAGCCATACAAATTATAAACATGTTAACATCCATCAAAATATATTGACAACAGAAACATGCACATTTTAAGAATAATATGAAAAATATACTATATACCCAAACCATTTAAACCGTAGTGCAAGAGATACAATGCAACAATTTAAAGAGCGCTTTTCGAACTCATATGGCCCTCATCGTGGCACACACTTTAAAAAGACACTTTAAAATTTATAATTAGTAAAAATGTTTAAAACAGTTCTTAAAAGTTTTTAGTAAGAAACTTCACTGGGGGCGTGTTGGACTGTCCTTGAAATTGGTATCTTTGTATTATAAATCAAGTCTTCTCAGCTTGGTTCAAAAAGTATGTTATGAAAAAGTTGCCGGGCGCGGGACCCATCCGACCTTGTTGGCTTTGTTGTTGAGCTGGGCAGAGACTTTGACATTCATTTTGATATGACGTCATGCGGACTTTTTAGACGAGGCGACCTTGCCAAAAGGTACGTTGCGGCCCAAACTATAAAGAGATATTAAGATATCTATAAGTGGGAGTGAATGCTTCAGAGAAAAAAGGGAAATATAGTGGGCTTAAGAGTAACTTACTTTGACCCATTGGAAGTAGCGAATCTATCGAAAACACTCTTGCCTGGGAGCTGTAATGAGTGGAAACGACTGGGTTAAAAACATATATCGCCTAAACGGATAAAACGTAAAATCTGCATACGCGGGTGTGAACTGCTTACCTGTACTGTAGCTGTAGAAGGCTCCAAGTAGACTGAAAGTGGGAGCGCGCTGTTGCGTGACCGTGAGCTTGCCTGAACATGTAGTATGCACGGAAGGGACGGAGAGGAGAGGGGAGGAATGGAGAGGGGAAGTTAGGGATCTAACTTGGTGAGGAGTGGAATATGTTAGTGGGTGTGGGGCCTGTTTATGGCGGGGGGTGGGGGAGGGGAGGGGGAATAGAGGTTACATTTAGGGGGGGAGAGGGGAGTTTGGAAAATGATGCCAGGTCGGGAATGTGATCATTTGGATTGATGTGTTTTGTTTTTAGGGATTTGGGAAAGAATTTGTAAATGTTCTCAAAAAGTATATTTGCATCAAAATTGATTTTGTTTAGATTATGCATGGGGTTGGTGCGCTGTGCATTATCGATTTCGATCTGCTCAAGTATGTTTATGATGGCCCCTTTCCTGACATAGTGGATGATTTCTAAATCTTTCTCTATATTTGAGTAGTCCGTTTGCAAAGGTCGCTAAGTGCATTATAAACGAAACGGAGTAAATGACGAAAAACTGCTACGACCAAACTATTTAAGCTAATACCAGATTTCTTACCCCTGAAAATCAACATAGAAACATTTATTATTGAGTTAAAATCTGTGAAATCTACGGTTGGATCTTCTGTCCTAAAACATAAATTAAAATATTGACTTACCGGGTTTTGCACACGGATTGTGGAGTTAACTACATTTGCACCCGTGACGGCGAGAGTCGTTAGTGAAACTTAGGTTGCAAAACCCGCTATTTTATATTTTTACGAATGCCATTTGGATGAGATTTTTAATAAAGAACTATTTTAGTTTCACATTGGTTTATTAGGAAAAATATATTTTGAAGAAATAGACCACGTCGGGTGCGATAAAAATAAAATTATTTAAAAAAATACATATTAAACACCGTACAATGTCGTTTAGACAGCATAAAAATTTACAAATTAAGAGAGTGCACAAAACAAGAGAAAATGGCACTTAAGTTAGGTCAGGTCATCCTCGACACCGTCCATCAGCTCAAAATCTGCTGGTTCTTCATCTTCTTCCTCTTGAGGTCGGACGATATTGTTGCGAATGGCTTCTTGCTCCTGGAAGACCTCACTGAAGAATTTTAGGTTGCCATTCGCTGGCCAGTTTTCACTGAAATACAGCTCTAAAAGCCGTCATACGTCTTGTAGTTAAGTTCCTTGAGTGCAAGACCTACTTGAATTGGTGAGGGACCCGGATGTTTGTTAATATTCGTTCCAGTTTTCATGATGCTCTTTCCCTCACCAACCTCAAAATTTTAGAACGGCTCCCCTCGGACCAGAGATGTTATTTTTTTTGTTTTGCCTATAATTCTGAACATAATTTTCTTTGCTTTTTGGATTTGGAAATGCTTACTACACGGATTTTGTTTTACCATGCCATCCATATACGCTTTCTAATCCCTAACAGAACATTCATCTTGTTCCAGGCGAACTACTGTCGCAAATTTCTCAATGTGCTTGATGTATCCGGAAGGATTTTCAAAGACACTCACTTTGCGAAGTTGCCGTTCAATTTTCCAAAAACTCTGTCAGGTGAGATAAATGAGCGGCCCACAATTGGGAACCGTAGCTGTATTTGCTCTAGACATGCGGGAGCTTCTAGCAGTAACCAGTGAGATAGCATGCTGATCATAGTCTTGTTTTTGTTCTGACCTCCACAGCCATCAGAAAATAACCGAAATATTTTGCACCTTAAACATTTATGCTGGCCAGTTTGTGAAAAAGTGTCGACGCTATTTGGTTTGATCCTTTGGCATGTTGATGTTTCTAACCAGACGTAAGAAGTTGTTCTCAACTCCAATATTAACGGGTTAAACTACTTCAACTTGCACTATTTCTCACACTACTTCTGCCGTTTCTGGTCTTCCCTCCGTATTTGGAACATCCACAATAGTATTACAGTCCACAAATGCAATAACTGCTTCAGTTAAATCAACAAGATCACCTATTTTTCTGGCTTGAAATGCCCACAACCAAGAAACAACCTGTCGATCAAATGTGCTTTTAAACAGTGTATTTCGACAAGACAGCATGCCATTGTTGCGTACTCTTCCTCGATAGTGCAGCCAACTCAAATCTGAAACACGAAATTATCCTTCCCTATCGAAATAAATAATTATTTATTGTAAAGAAATTCTGTGGAAGGAATATTGGCAGTTCTTGTACCAGTTAGCGTGTTTTGCAGCCGTATGTGGCAAGGCAGACGCCATACTTATGGAACATAGCGGTCTTTGGACACGTGGAACATTAAACTGGCCTTGCAACCGTAGCCAACATGCATTTAGCGGTTTATGCAAACGAATGCGATCTTTGTTGACCATTTTCAACGGTTTTGAGCGGGATATGCACCCTGAAACTTATTACATCGTGTAGCCAGTTCAAAGACGAACGTGACGGTATGCTCAACTCAAAATCAACAAAAAGTGCACTTAGCGGCCTTTGCATCTGGGCTACTCATTTGTGAAATTGTGATTCTTATCTCTCATAGAGTTACCCATGGCCGAAAATTTTCTATGTTTTATTGCATTTACATGTTCATGGTATCTCATAGTGAAGCTACGTCCGGTCTGTCCTAGGTAATCCGAATCGCACTGTTGGCATTTGAGCCTGAAGAATGGTATTTATTAAATTCGTTAATTTTGTTGGAATTGTAGATTATTTTATGGTTGTTGTTGTTAGTTTTAAACGCGATTTTAGTGTTGAATTTTTTATGGTGTTCACTATGTCGTAAGTGTGTTGGTTTATGTATGTGAAGACTGCAAAGTGCATTTTTTCTTTTTTCAAGGGGGTGAGTCAGGTTTGGGGCTTATTGTTAATTTTGGAAATAATCCTTTCTATTTCTGTTCGGGTATATCCGTTAGCTTCGGCTATTAGGAAGATTACGTTTATTTTGTGCTGATACTCTCTTTCAGCTCTGTTGATATAGCTTATAAAAGCTGCCCTTTTGTGGCTTTGAGGATGGTTGGAGTCCTTTTTGATAACTGTATTGGTTTGCGTGGGTTTTCTATAGATGCTATATTGAAACTTCCCGTCTTTGATAGATAGACTAAGATCTAGGTAATTAATCGAGCTGTTATTGTGGGCTTCGCCTGTGAATTTTAGGTTAGTGTCAAGGTTGTTCAGCTTGGTGAGGAGCTGGTCAAAATTTTGGACATTTTTGTCAAGAATGACAAATATGTCATCCACGTACCTTCCCCAAAATGCGATGCCCTTTATTTTGTTTGAGGGACATCCCAGCTGGCTGCCTCAATGACATATGGGAACATCCCAGCTGGCTGCCTCAATGACATATGGGAACATCCCAGCTGGCTGCCTCAATGACATGGAAATATCCCAGCTGGCTGCCTCAATGATATGGGAACGTCCCAGATCACCCGTGCAGAACTTCCTAAACTTGTTGGGCGCCAAAATTGACCAGGGGGGTATTTTGAAATTTATTTTATGGTGCAACAATTATATCAATTGCATGCCTTCAAATAAACCATTTTGGTTATTGAATGAATTCTGTATTGACTTACAATTATCATTAATTATAAAAGACACAGGTTTCAGCCTAATCAAAACCGTAATATTTTTACATGTTTCAAGTCACTGTTTTACTCTTCTTCAGCACATCATAGTTTGTCAATTTTAAAACCAAAAAGACCATTGTAATTATTTAGGACATATGCCATGAAATTATTTTTTTTAAAGTTCATATTTTCAAATTTTAATAACATAAACAATGATATGAAAGTCTATTAACTGGTATTCAAATTGTTGTTTTTCCATACGTGATTAATATTTATTTTAAGTAAAATAATAATATCATATGGCCTTGGGTGCTGCGTGCAAGCTTTGTAATTTGACATCCAGAGGGTAGCTTGCATGTCGAATTTCGTTGTTCCTTGAAGCACTATGAAAGTCAAGGGAGTTAGATATCTAAGCTCCTTGAACACTATAGCGCTTTCTAGTAGAGACATGAGAAACTTTGTGTTGGCGGAAACTCCCGAGATTAATTTTGCCATTATGAACACGGCTTACTGATTTCAAATGGGTTCTTTAACATGGTATGACATGCGTGTAGTATTTTTGCCACCTTTCAAAAAATCACTTACCATGGCCAGGAGCAAACCTGCAAGCTTGGGGTTAGTAGATCGGCATGCTATCCACTCACCCACCGTGGCAAGCATTTTAAGTAATGTCTTCTTATAACACAGTTGAAACTTTCAATTCTAAAATACAGAGTATTCAACTGTTGGATAATACATAATTGATATTTTTTAGCTAAATTAATCTTGGAAACTAGTTTAACTTCATTCGTGTGAGGAAAATGTCATCTTATTGAATTGTGGTTTTATGGAATATCCTTTCCTTACTTGACTTTGTCAATATGGCTCTCATCTTTGTGTCAATGCATGTGAGATTTTCAAGGTGAAATGTCCTGTCCTGCGGATCGTATTCCACGTAAAAAGGAGATCCCGTGGCTCATGATCGCGAGATTAACGGTCATGTAAAACTACAAGCTCCCTCCTCTCTCATCTGTGTTGTAACTATGAAAGGAAGGTCAAAATTGATAAAATACTAGAATGAAAGAAAACCCAATTACAGGTATATAATAAAATTGATTAAATTCGGATATTGCTTAAAAAGTATTGACTGAGGTGAAACCTGTGGTTTTTTATAATATGATAAATGTATCAATGTCGGTGGCAACTTAGGTTTGTATTTTGTTATGGTAATGTGGAGCAGAGTTCAGTGGTTGAAGAAGGATGGTAGACAGACAGAGTTAAGTGGAGGGGTGTCATATTTGCTCTAACCCGGCTTAGGCTGAAAAACAGAAAATTATTATGTTGAATGAGTTTTCACGCTTTATAATACAGCTTTCCTGTGAAGTAAAAGTATATGAAATGCCCCCTGTAGAAGTCAGAAACTGGTAGCTGTTCATATACACGCACACATGTATTCTGTAGTTGTTGTGGCATAAGAAATTGACTTGATTCAATCTAATCATATACTTTTATATTCTGCAGCATTTCTTGAAAGTTCATGCCGAGAAGAATTTTTCCTGTGAAAAATGTCAAAAAGGATTTTCTACTGAAGCGGCGAAGAAGAAACATGTTCGCTTGTGTGGTGTCAAGTTCACTTGTTCTTGCAGTAACTCGTACGACTCCTATGAAGCCCTCATCACACATGCAAAGCGATCTCAACATATGTTTGATGAGAAATTCAAATCTTATGGAAAGTAAGTTGTTGTATTCCTTAAACTTTGCCTTTACACTAAACCATAACAGTAAATGGGGGGAATAGAAAGTGTTAAAATCTTTTTAAGATTTTTGCAGCCATTTACTAGCTGGCCAACATTTTTCACTGTTACTGTGTTTGGCTCTATCAAGGCTAAAGAATGAGCTAATGGCAAGACAAATGCTCATACCTGTACTGTGTAGCATACCAGCTTGAGGCTGGACTAAAAATTACAATTCAGGGTGTCACGTCAATGGACCAACAGACAAACTATACTAAAGAAGACATGACTAGATATTGGTAGACACGTGAAGAAGCTATGGACATCTTGTAGAAAATAGGGGGAGGGGGGGAGCATAATATTCCAAGAGTGTTGAATTCATAGTTAATGTCATCATCATCATCATCATCTTGTACAGTTTCCAGCCACAGGCTGGGTCTGTTTGGAACATAAGCCTCGCCACTTAGTCCTTTCTTCCCACCACCTCTCCGCTGTCACTCTGGTCCAGTCCTCGCCTCTCTTCTTATTGTTATTGTGTTGTTTGCAAATGCTACTGAAGTTTCTAATTGCCATCACCTCTAACTTTCTGTTCGCCCATATGACCACGTGCCAACATTAGCTGATACCAGCTGCACTT
Source organism: Meconema thalassinum (assembly GCA_946902985.2). NCBI lineage: Eukaryota > Metazoa > Arthropoda > Insecta > Orthoptera > Tettigoniidae > Meconema > Meconema thalassinum. Next base: position 351,549,314 of record OX336390.1, read on the forward strand.
GCAAATAATAGAACAACTGCCTTCCCATTCACTCTTGCTAGATTTTATATCGCTGCCTTTGACAAGTAGTTCACAATATTTTTCCCTCAGCTTCCTTCCTTTCTTTAGGGAATCTGAGATTACACAATAGTTTAATCAGAATTCTAGAACACAGCCTTAGTTCAACACTTTCACTTACCAAACCTATGATGCAACCATTTCTCTTTTCCAATGATTGTTCAGTGTTGTTGTTCTACTGTATTTGTTTGTATGCAGTATGTCCGTATTGTTGCGTAGTGGCTAGCAATCTTGGCTGTCACCGCGGAGACCCGGGTTCGATTCCCGGCTCTGCCAAGAAATTTAATTCTGGTCTGAGGACTGGAACGGGGTACACTCAGCCTCGGGAGGCAAAACTGAGACAGCCATCCTGGAAGTGGTTTACCGTGGTTTCCAACTTCTACTCCAGGCAAATGCCGGGATGGTTCCTTAATTACGGCCACGGCCGCCTCATTCCCAATTTTCATCTGAATTACAACTGCTTCCAGTCTCCGACCAGGTCAGGAATGGAATGAATGAAGCCCCCATCTAGCGGCGAGGATATGAACTGTGCCAGCTGCCGAGGCCTGACGCACTCCTCCGGGGCAATGATTAAATGAATGACAGATGAAATGAAATGATGGTGTAGGGTGTTGCTGGAATGAAATTTTGACAGGGAAAACCGGACTACCCGGAGAAAACCTGTCTGCCTCCGTTTTGTCCAGCACAGATCTCACATGGAGTGACCGGGATTTGAACCATGGACCCAACGGTGAAAGGCCGGCGTGCTGCCGCCTAAGCCACGGAGGCTCACATCTGAATTACAACTACACACATTAATACAGCCATCACAATAACGCAGGTTATCAGACAAAATTCCACATACATACTGTACATACACACCCAAGTACATGGGCCTACTTGACCACATGTCCCAAAGCCCCTCAATGAATCACTAACAATAAACTGTATGCAATTGGTTTCGACTGGAACTGAATGATAAAATCTGGTTTCTCGTTTTTTTAGGGAGACTCCATCTGCAGTAAGTGCAGACAGTACTGGCAGCATAGCTCAAGATCGTCAGGGTGGATCAACTGCAATAGCAGTACCAGTCCGTCTATTGGCCGCAGTGGCTCTCAGCGAACTTTCCAGTAAATGTCTCACTACTTCCATCGATGTAGGAGTTCAGACCGAGGCAAGGAATGGGGACAGTAAACGCCATCGCAAAGCTCCAAGTCCATGCAAAACTTCAGACAGGGCAATACGACGTAGAACTTCAACACAGACTCAAACTGTAACTCGGAATAATAAACATCCTAAGATTAGCACCGAGACACAGACGATGGGAGATTACATTCTAAAGAAAGCGATGAAGGCTGCTGATATTCCTCTGCTACCGAAGGAGACTAAATCTCAGGGAACATCCAAAAGGAGACGGAAGAGTATGGAAACGCAAACTACTAACCCAGCAAACAGCACTGTATATAACAATAACAGTGAACAAATTATGAGTTTTGTCGATAAATATTCTCCTGTTCAGGATTCTAATTTAAACTTTAGTTCTCTTGATCAGTTTCCTTCAACATCAGCTTCATCATACGTTCCTCTTTGTAATAACACGAGTCCATACCAGCTAGATATTGATGTAGGTCTTCCTGACATATGGTTAGGAGCTAAAAATTCATCTGGCACTCAAACAAGTCCAATAGCACTGAGTACTCTGATGGAGCATGAAGAGATGTTGAGCGATAATGTGACTCAGACCGATTTGAACCTTGCTCTGTTCGGCTCTGAGTCGAATGGCATCCACTCGAGTTCATCACAAACAATGACTGGCCTTCACAATTACTTTGAAGATACTTCAGATAGTAGTTTTGGCTCAGGAGTGATAAATCCGTCTGTCACATTTGGCCCAGCTCTTGCTAGTTCTTTATCTGATGAACCTGGTTACTCTTCAGAACCAATGGATAGAATGTTAACTGGAAATACAAGCAAAATGATGTTCGATGCAAATAAATCTTGTAGCACAGAGACACAGACAGATGTGAACGGTTCTTTCTGTCAGTGTACCGACGAGAATGACACTTCCTTCACTCTGTGTTCTAATATTGAAACACAAACAACTGAAGATCTGGCATCATTGGATCAGTTACTACATATGAACATGTGCACTCAGACCTGTGATGAGTTTTTGTTCTCAGATTTGGGGTTTGTTGATATCGAAACTCAGACAGCAGGAGATGATTCTTTATTGGTATCCACTGAAACACAGACAGCAATCTCAGGATGTTCTGATAATATTAATGAAGTAGGCAGCACTGTTAAACCGTGGTTCTTTAGTGGTGGTAAACCATCCATGTCTGTCACTAGTCATATGGAGACACAGACAAACACCAATGAGTTTCGTGAATTGATAGCTGCTCTGGCCAAGCAAGAACCTGATGATAAGCTCTTATGAGACATACTTCAGCATATGTAGGCTGGCTACATATGCATTCATTTTGTAAGATTTGTATGGTTAAGAAGTACATAGGTTGGTTGAAACATAATGCCGAAATTACTGTTATTTGTACCTGGCTTTATTGGTGGAAGAAACACCAGTTACATCGACTGAATGCAATCACTAATACAAAGAATGAGCACACTTTTTGGTAAATACACAATTTTTCTTTCTTTTTTAGTTCTCATGTCCGGGTGGAGTAACCTTGTAATATATACTTATAATCCTTCTTGTGGAAAGTGTCGTACACCATCAACTTATCCATCTATGGCCATGTCTCAGTGATCAGGCATGGATGGTGGCTTCTCATGTTTCATAATGCACCTGCTGTCAATAAAGCCCATTATCAGTGCTGGATATAAACTGAAATGCATGTCCTTGACATTCATCATGGTTTTAGTTTTTCCGTATTGATTCATATCATACATTTAATTAAAAAGTGGACAGTTAGATTTATGACAAACTGTAATGGATTTGCTGATGACATACAATGCCATCCGCAAGTGCAGCAGAAGGTGGTAGACATGTGGAGAGAGTTCATTGAAGCAATATAGCAGGTGTTTTCTCTGTCAATAAGGCCAGGAACAAATTACGGTTGTTTATGTTCAAGGTATGTAAATTTTCCATTAAGGTATGTAAATTTTCCGCCAGTGTATATGCCATCTCAAATGGTGGCCATCGTTTAAGTATTTTAGTCATGTGTTATGTCAAATACTTCCAAAGTGTGTCATCCTCTCAAACTGCCATGTGATTACAGTCTGAGAAGATTGAGTTATATAATAACTGAGACCTTGAGATTCTAGACAATCTCATCAAGATGAAATATTGTAATGCTCAAACTAAGTCTTCATCATGAGTGAAGTGTACACACACAACCAGAAAAGAAACTGATGAAAGAGGGTTTCAGGTATTAGAGGTCTACCCAGGGTGTCGAGCGATACAGAAAATACAGGATATGCGGGAAATGTACGGGAATTTTAGCGACCAGGGAAAATGCTACAGGAGTTTCGCTTTTGATCCAGGAAATCTTTAAAATTCTCTTAATGCCAGACTTCTTAACCTCCGAACGCTCGGTAGAGTCCAGCCGCTCGGCCTTCTATTTCATCTGAAGACACGTTGCGTCGAATGCGACTGCTTAGCCTGACTGGCCGTAAACGGTACTTTATTTGTGTTTGTAGCTTCTCTTCCCATCTGTGAGCGATATCAACTTTCTCGTGCACGTGCATTGCTTACGATAGGACTTAGCCTAAATCTCGCCATCACCCCTGCAGAAGTATTCTCCAAACATGCAGTTACACTTACAAAACTGATTCGCGCTTTTAAGATTCATTTTTCAGCCATTCAGTATGGGAACTCTAGTCTCAGAGAGTTCTAAAATAGGGGCGTGGGTTCGATTCCCGGTCAATGCATGTGAGATTTTCGAAGTGAAATGCCATGTCCTGTGGTTCGGATTCCACGTAAAAAGGAGGTCCCGTGGCTCATGATCTCAAGATTAACGGTCACGTTAAACTACAAGCTTCCTTCCTTCCTTCAGTTCTAAAATATACGGGAATTTGGTTGATTTGCATTCGGGAAATAGGGAATTTAAAAACAGGTCACTACTCGACACCATGTCTAACATAGACAATCAACTCTCTATGCAAGAAGACAAGTGAATCTAGTGTATGCCACACAACCATACTGTATTGTAGTCTGCTGTTTGCTGAATTCCATGAATTAGAATTCTCTTAACCGCAAAGTGGTTTTATAATACAATGTATTTGTATAGCTCCACTTGTTTCTCCTTGCCTAGATAGTTGGCAGCCAAAACCAAAGGTTTCAGGTTCTATTTCTGTGCTCATCATAACATTTTAACTCCTTTCTGTATGGGTTGTACTAAATGTACACAACACAACCTAATAGCTGAAAGCATTGTTGGTCATCATTGCAGGTGAGAGTTGGGAACATTTCATCTGCCCAGACAATTACTTTTAGCATGGAGATGTTTTAGAGCTCATGGTCTATCTGTGATTAGTATGAACAAATTTCCAACAGATTGGTTACTATGGCAACAAGTGTTCAACATCTAGGCCAGGCTTTCTCGACCTGGTGCTCTCATCATACGATCAAATAGTGCTCGTGAGCACAAGCTCCCCTGAGATCCATTCTTTAATTCAAATTCTGTTGGAGGAACCGGAATAATAGTGTCTTCATTACAAGTTTTGACAGTCAGAGATTTCTATCATTTTGTGAAATATAAAAATAATACGATTGGACATCCCTATATTTTATAAGTAACACAACAGATGCTGATTCTACTCGAATGTCTACATGCAAATATATCTTACTTGCATGCATCATGCAAGCAGTTGCAGCATGCCTGGTGAGTAGTGAATCCCTAAGGGGGGACCCTACTGAGTTTTCTATATTTTGTAATTACCATCCAAATTACATGAAATTCTAGGATTGAGTTGTTGTTAGTATCATAAAGAATATTCCAAAATTTGGACCGGATTGAGTGGCTGGTTTCGAAAATATGATCATATTTTTCAAAAAAATGTTGATTTTCAAAATGTTCCTGATGCAACAATTTTACATTTTTGATCTCAAAACTTTTTCATTATAGTTATGAAGGACTAATTCATAAATGTTACTATTATTGTTATAGTCTGCTTAGTACTTTTATGTTATGAAGGTACTTTCTAGTACATTGTATAAATCTTATAAAAAACTCCAATATTCCATGGCCTGGCACACCCTAATTCAAAAATTTACCAGCCATTTTCAATGTGAATAGTACAAATTTTAAATACTATAAAACTGTATGTGTATTTCAAATTTCAAGTCATTTTGATCAAAACTGATGCATATGGAGCATTTTGAACACTGAAAATATATACAGAAAAAGCCATTTTAGTTAGCAGTCACATTTCAAATGAACATGCCTGCCTCAGAACTTGCTCGCACCATACATATCCCCTTTCTTGTACTTTTTTCTTTCTTCTGCCTTGGTTTTTGCCAGCCTCATCTTTTTCCTAGCAGTTTTTTTTGTCGTGTTTGGTCCTAGCTATACTCTTCTTTTTTCGCACATGATCTATGTCTTTGCTTATCTTATGTACACTGTCACTTATTTCTAGGGACTGGAAAAATTCGCATTTGCGATAAATGCGAATTTTTGTCATATGTGTAAAAACCATTTTTTAAATAGTCTTAAGGTGTTCTGAAGCGTTGTTGTACCTAAATTCAAAATGCGACAAAAGGCGAATTTTGACAAAAATGCAAAATTAGTACAAATATGCGATTTTGGTGCGAATTCTGCGAAAATGTGTTATTTTACTGGCGAAAACTACATATTTCGGCGAAATCATGAGAAATACTGCAAATATGACGCATAAATCTTTCGACCGCTCTGATCGACATATATATCGCTGCTTGCTGACTTTAATCGATATTTACAATGGGAATCATGCTTGCATTAACTGCAGTTCAGACAGAGTTCAGCATATTTGCTAAATACTGTTTTGAATTGTTGTGGACCCCAACGAACAATGTAGATAGCGAGCGTGTGTTGTCCCATTACAACACAGTGGTTACAGACAGACGGTGCAATTTGAAAGAAAGCAATGCTGAAGTACTGACAATGCTTTCGTTTGAGGACTATAACTGCACTTCATAAACATCTAGTCGTTAAAATTATATTACAAAGTGACGATTTTTAACTTTGTAAATAGATGCTAATTTTGAAGAAAATAGATGCTAATTTTGAAACAAATAGATGCTAATTTTTCCGGTCCCTACTTATTTCTCTGCCTAAAAGGGACATTTTCAGTTTCTGAGTAGCAAGTGCGCCCATATTAAATACACTAACAGCATTTGCCACTGCCATGTCTACTCTAGACTTTGTCGTAAATGAATGTTTAGGGCACCTCTGCCAAATCAGAGAATGCAGACTTTCATTTGGGTTTTGGGTTTTCCCCCAAGCACATCGTTTTAACAGTTCATCATTTGCCAGACTCTGATAAAGGGGCATTAATTTACATACTAGCATGGGGGTTAGTCTGACATTCATCTTGTTATGAGACTGTGGTGTTTCTCCTACTGCAACAGCCTTCTTAAAAAACACCAGGAATCAGCTCCATCAGGGCAGGTGATGTTCCTTACAAACCATGTGGTTTCTGTACCACGTAATCATAACATCGATTTAATTTGAACTCAATTCAATGAAAGCGATCATTTCCAGTTACTATAAACTTTTAAATAATAAATGTAAATTTACATAACATCTCCAATCAAATTTCCAACAGTAAAGTAAAGAAAAAAGAAAAACAATACTTTCTATTATAGTTTCTAATATGAGATGTGCGTCTGGTTACCGTATACACCGAGAGATGGCAGCACTCATGTATCCTGTACATTATCTGACCTTTTGCCAGAGAATTAAAACATAAAAATACGAAAAAAAAACTGGGTATTTCTAACATGAGCACAGTAAATGTGGGTGTGACCTTTTAGAGCGCCAAGCACGCACAATTTAAATGGCTCCGCAAGACATTTAAAAATGTCCGCGGATAAAAAAAAATAGTATCCACGTGTGCTCTGATGTCTGGACTTCCAACTTCTGACAAAAACTCATTTTCGATTTTTGGCTTTTTTTTTTTTTTTGGCTAAAACTCAGCACTTCTGAGTTAGAGAAAGAGATGGGTTAAGAAAACAGAGACTCATGCTTATTGCATCGTTATTATTATATTCAAATTAATGGTGCTCGGGTACTTGGTATGGCTTGAGGGTGGTGCTCACGGTCCTAAGAAGTTCCGAAGTTTCTTTTTCTTACGTCTAAAACTGAACATGTTCATAGTAACCCGAAGTTCAAATAAACGATACTTTGAAAATCAAAGTAGGTGGTATCCAGGTCACTACTACTGATGTTTTATCGTAGAAAACACTAATCACTTTGCCAGCAACAGCCTTGCCTGACCACCATGAAAGGTAATAGCAGAGATGTTAGACATTCAGCAACTGTATTAGATTTGGTGGATTCGTATAGTCATTACCCTAACTCAGTGTTGTCACCTTCCCTTCCACCTCGTTGTGTAGTGGCTAGCATTCTTGGCTGTCAACGCAGAGACCCAGGTTCTATTCCCGTCTCTGCCAAAAGATCTGATGGCTGGAACGGGTCGGGTCTTTGATGAGTAAAAGTATAAAGGAATCACTACAATTAATAGCCCAGTCTATAAGACAGCTCAATTTGTACAGCAATTCCTTAATGCATACTATAAATGTAAATCCAATGTTTCCTTTAAATTTTTTTGTGAAGAAACCAAAAACCTTGAAATTAGAAACTTGCACACGTTACATATTATAGATATCAAATACATGTACACCAACATTCCAGTATCCACTACAGTAAATATCGTAGAGGAAAATTTAAAAGAAAACAGCAAATTATCTACAATAAAAATAAATGAATTCATAGATATTCTCAAATTCGTATTGAACAATAACCATTTAAAATTTAATCAGAAAATTTTATAGACAAAAGGAGGGATTAGCAATGGGTTTGCCAACTTATGGCGTTTTAGCTAACATTTACATGCATCATTTGAAAGACAGCAAAATCATTTACCAAATTCAAGGTATCAGTTTCTGGGGAAGATATGGTGACGATGTCTTCCTCATAATTGACAATTCAATGAAGAAGATGGATGAAATGCTAATCGAATTAAACAATTTAGACAATAATATTAAATTCATGTCAGAATCTGAAATCAATAAATAAATTATTTAGATCTAACAGTAATCAAAAAGAACAATCGACTGAATTACCGAGTATATAGAAAACCCATGCAAACCACCACTACATTAAAAAGAAGATTCCGCCCTCCCTGAATGTCATAAGAAAGCAACCTTCATCAGTTTCATAAACAGAGCATTTAATATACCATTAACTGAACAGGATTATAACCATGAATTATCAATCATATATCAAATAGCTGAAGACAATGGCTATAATAAAACTTATGTCAACAACATTATCAGAAAAATCAATAACAAACCTAAAACTTAAATTACAACGAGAAGTCAAAGAAAAACAAACATTCGCTGTGTTCACGTACACTAACCAATTAACTTATAATGTAACTAGTCCCCTTAAAAAATACAACATAAAAATAGCCTATAGAACCATTAACACAAACCATAACAAATTTTAATTTAATTCGAAACATATCAAGGTAGAGAATAAACACATTAAATTGGGAATTTATAACCTCAAATGCAATGAATGCGATGCTGATTACGTAGGGCAGGCCGGAAGAAATTTCAATACAAGATTGAATGCAATAAAGCATAAATATTTTCAGCAATGGCCAACCATATGGCAAGTACGAGGCATAATCTCACAAACATTTACAATGATCTAAAACTATACATTATGAAAATAAAGACACACATGAATGTCTCAAGAGCAGATGGAAATCAATTCAGTGCAAAAATTAAACCCCAGCCATGACTTAAATGAAATTTATTTCGATACCAATGTTTTGTATGGCACACTAACAGATCACATAATAGAATCCAGCAATAGAAAACCTCCTTAAATTTTATTCGAAAATTTCTTCCTAATTATTTTTGCGTTAATTTAATGATGCTATTGCAGATCCTCCCACGATTTGTATACAAACTTTTACGTGCATCTCAACTCGCATTGTCATTGACGGCACAAGGTATGACACGTCAGGCAATTAACATCCCTCTTCCCCAACACTCATTCCATTGAGCACTGCTATCACAATCGACTAATCACTTCTTATGTCTCACTGAGAGTGTTATACCACAGATGAAGGTAAGGATATTATGATACACTATTATCAACAGTTCCCTATATTCATTAGTATTAATGGATTTTTGAAGTTTTAAAAATTTCCCTTCGTCTAATAAAGTATTTTTTCTCCATCAGAATCAAATTTTCATTACATAGTCAACTGACAAATTTGATTTCCGTGGGTGTTCAAAATTCTACCCATTTTCTATTATCCATACCCTACGAGGGTTGGTCAAGTAAGTTTCAATATCATTCGTTTTTCTGTTTTTTTTATATGTAAATATCCGTTATGTGCCCATTTCTTCTTTTGACGCCATTAACATCATTATCTATTCATCTCTGATATATTTTCAATTTTACATCCTTGCCCAGTTTCATTCATTCATCTTCATCCATTCCATCTCTGATCCCGACGCACAGGTCACCCACAGGCGTCGAATAGAAAGACCTGCACTCGGCCTCTGAGGAGGCCACACGAAAAAAAAAAAAAAACTTTTGCTTGTTATAGAATAAAACGACGCTAGCATATCTACGGAAATGAACTAATCATTTACATGATCCGAAATTGAGCAATTCAACTCACCAATTGGGCCCATTCTACAAGTATGGTACTTCAATTAATAACAGGACAATATTTTAAATAATAATATAAAAATATTACAATGTTCTTTATAACAATCCAGGAGACTTTTCAACAAAATTGACATTTTTTTCAATTTAGTATTTCAGCTATAATAATGAACAATATATTTTAATTACGTGTGTCAGAAAGATATTTTAACTCTAAATATTTTCATTTAATCAAAAATTATTACCTCAACAGATTTCACAACAGTTGAATCAACATTTGACTGCAAATTAGTGCTTAGGATTCATACATTCAAAGAAACTGAATTTTTACCGATTGAGACCATCTGTGATAAAGTATTAATGCGATTATAACCAAGTAGTGGCGTAGTTGGTAGCATGCTGAACTGCTGTGCCCCAGATAGCGGGTTCAAACCCGGCCGAAGTCGTCGGATTTTTTAAGAGCGTTCAAGTCCTTCAGTATGCCTTCCTTCGGAGGGGAAGTAAAGCCAGCGGTCCCATGTCATAGATTTATGTCATATAAAGATCCTTCCACAGACTAAACTTGTGTGAAGCTAAATTTCTAGGTTAGATTTCTTTGGAACGCTCTATCAAAGTTCCAACGTTCATCACTAGGTATCAGTGACATCTGGTGGCGAAAGTTGGAACTATTTGAAATTGAATGGAACTTGTAGCTCCCCTATGGGTGTCCTCTTGAAGCAGCTACAACCTCTGGCGAGCCGAACTTGTCCTCGGACACTCCCAGCACTAAAAGCCATACGATAAATAAATACCAGAAACCATAAACATTTTAGATGTTTCTACAATCTATAAGTTTGTTATTACATGTTATTGTTTGTCTTTTTTAGTAGTGTTGTACTGTTTTTAATCAATATTAGCCTACTTTTCACATTTTGCAAAAATGAGGAAAAAGTAGACTTATGAGATCGGGCAAATGTGTGTCTGTCTGTCTCCTTCTGTCTGGCTGGCTGGCTGGCTGGCTGGCTGGCTGGCTGTGTGTGTGTGTCCCCCCTATCAACTCCTAAACGGCTGCAGCAATCGAAACAAAATTTGGTAGGATTAAAGATCTATACCTGAATATCTCACCGCCATGTTTGAAAATTATGTCAGTGATACCAACTGCTGAAAAATCGCAATTGAAATTTGAACCCCATGTTGGATATCCCGGAAGGTATGTATGGGAGCTAGTTCAAAATTGTCACACGTATAGATAATAATATTGCAGTTTAATTTCCAGGAGGCCATACATGGCAGTGCTGCCAAAATGATTATAAGCCTGCTGATAGGTCCAAATTTTAAATGCTTATAACTTCTACACTATCAATTGGATTTCAACCAAATTTCGTATGTGCTATGTGTACGTAAACTGATATGACTGGGCGTATTCCTAAGAGCCACCAGGGCTGCCAACTGTTATTAAATGCTCTCATTTTAAAAAAAATCAAATACCCATATATGAGAAAGTATGCAAGCCGACAGCTTTAAACTATGCCTGACATTCTATATTAATTTGGAGTAACTTACAAACGTCAGTGCTACCAACTTTAAATACATGTAGGCCCTAACTTCTATACTATCATTTGGATTTCAACCAAATTTCGTGTGTGCTATGTGTACCATAACAGATATGGCTTTTTCCGATTCTTAAGAGTAACCAGGGCTGCCAACTGTTAATAAATACTGTCTCTATTTGTGTTACCCTATCTTCTATATATATAAAGCTCAATGTTTGTCTGTCTGTTATGTATACAAATCCACACCGTTTCACCGATCTGAACCAAAATTTGTATACATACCCTTCGGAACCCTGCGGGTAACCCTGTCCACTTGAAATTTCCGACAGACCACCCCATTCCCTGCATTTAGGCCCTTTGTCCCAAATCTACACCGTTTCACCGATCTCAACCAAAATTTGTATACTTACCCTATGTAACCCTGTGAATAACACTGTCCACTTAAAAATTTCGGACAGACCACCCCATTTCCTGCATTTAGGCCCTTTGGCAAACTTCTACACCGTTTCACCGATCCGAACCAAAATTTGTATACCTACCCTTTGCAACCCTGCGGGTAACCCTGTCCACTTGAAATTTCGGACAGACCACCCCATTCTCTGGATTTAGGCCCTTTGTCTCAAATCTACACCGTTTCACCGATCAGAACCAAAATTTGTATACTTACCCTTTGGTACCCTGTGAGTAACACTGTCTGCTTGAAATTGCGGACAGACCACTCCATTCCCTGCATTTAGGCCCTTTGGCCCAAATCTACACCGTTTCACAGATCTCAACCAAAAGTTGTTAATTACCGTCTGGAACCCTGCGAATAACACTGTCTGCTTGAAAGTTCGAACAGACCACTCCATTCCCTGCATTTAGGCCCTTTGGCACAAATCTACTCCGTTTCACCGATCAGAACCAAAATTTGTATACTTACCCTTTGGTACCCTGCGAGTAACACTGTTTGCTTGAAATTGCGGACAGACCATCCATTCCCTGCATTTAGGCCCCTTGGCTCAAATCTACACCGTTTCACAGATCTGAACCAAAATGTGTATACTTGCCCTTTGTAACCCTGTGAATATCACCGTCCACCTAAAATTTCGTACAGACCACCCCATTTCCTGCACTTAAGCCCTTTGCCAAAAATCTATATCGTTTCACCGATCCGGACCAAAATTTATATACTTACCCTTTCGAACCCTGCGGGTAACCCTGTCCACTTGAAATTGCGGACAGATCACCCCATTCACTGCATTTAGGCCCTTTGGCACAAATCTACACCGTTTCACCGATCAGAACCAAAATGTGTATACTTACCCTTTGGTACCCTGCGAGTAACACTGTCTGCTTGAAATTGTGGACAGACCACTCCATTCCCGTAAAGAGAACAGGGTCCGTCCTAAAGGCAATGGAAAAAAGGAGTAAAACCGGACCCGCTCAGGAAACCCTCAGGGTTGCAGCTCCCGAACTCACCAGCCATGAGCCCTTGAGGATGTAGCACTATCCAGGTGCACCAGAAGTGGTGGGGCTACACACACCCTGCCTCCTTGAGGGTCTTGAGCAGAAGACATGAGATATTAAGAAAAGAAAAAGAAGGCTGACACCTCGAAGAATGAGGCTATCAGGAATGATTAGACAAGGGCCAATTAAGGCGGGAAAGTGAAAGAGTCGCTAGGCCTCGGATACCCTGATACCATCGGGGTCGGAAGAGAACAAGAGTTTGACCAAGGGAGGCTGACAGGAAAGAGAACTAAAAGGAGCCCGGCACCAGTAAGTAGAAGCAATGCCGGACTCAGCTGGGGTCCCGTGGTCGCAAACCCACGTCCCTCAAGTTGTGTGACATTGGTGGGTGGAGGGGGGGTGCAGGTGTGAGAATAGCTTGCTGATTCATCGCGAGGTGACATGAGAGAAATGTCCAGAACCCGCCGTGTTACATGGTATTGCTGACTATGCTGATGTTCATATTGCGTCTGTGCTCAAACCACTGTAGTGTTACGAAAGAATGAGTGATTCACCGGTCAATGTGAATAGGACCGGGAACCCCCACCCGAACGTCTGTCATCATAATATATCGTCATCATCTGCGATATTCTGAGGTTCGTGCAGCTTGGACCCGAGCAGTACTCGATAAGCTCTTTCACTACACGCATCGAGTATAGGCCTAAGCCAGAAAATAACGTTCAGACATTGGAAGACAACGAAGGTAGAAATCTGAATTACCTATATCAGATTTAAAATTACACCATGTTCGTTTAGTAGTCATTTTTCATTACCTTATTATTATCATCATAAGAGCAAATGACCTAGGTGTTACACCCATTATACCACTAATCATCACACACAATAACTCTTAATCGCCTGTGAATTTTGAAATATTTCTTTCTACCACGGTAGTTTGCAAGTTTGTCGTGTCAATTCAACAGTAGTTTTCATTACCATCCTCATCAAAAGGGCAAATGACCTAGATGTTACGTCCATTATACTACTAAGTAACACCACAGTCTTCATCGCCTGCGATTTTTAAAATGTGTATTTCCATTAGTTTGTATGTTTGATATACCCGTTCAGTAGTAGTCGTATTGACAGGCCATGCCAAAGGAGAAGATATCTTCATCCCCCGAATTCCTATGATCCCTACTGATATGCCTTTTGATTTCAAGCGACTGCCATTCCCTGCACGTCTTGCATTTGCAATGACCATAAACAAGGACCAAGGATAGTCGCTCAAGCTAGCAGGCCTTAATCTGGAAAGTCCATGCTTCTCTCATGACCAGTTATACGTAGCTTGCTCAAGAGTGGGCACACCTAAACATTTATTTATTTATTCACCAGAGGGAAAATCAAGGAATATCGTTTATCCTAACGCACTCCATTAATTTCAATGTTAGCTACAAACATGTTAGTATTTATTAAATAACAACTGCGATGTGAGATGAAACATTTCTCTGAAGTTCAACCATTACATCGTATATTAGGCCGTGTTACTTTGCGTGTCATCTGTCTAGGATACTATTTAATCTACTGTTACTGTATTCATGTATTCCAATGATCTGGTTCCTCTTCTTGAGAACCTGTACCGAAACATGTAGAAAATTCACAGCGAGTGTTATCGTATATCGTACATCTCTTTTCTATTTTATTCCTTTCATTCCTTTAAAGTATCAATTTTTCCCATTCGTTGATAAGTTATATGTGCCAGTAGTCACTTCTATGTTCATCATCACTATGTAGAAGATGTTTTGCGTCAGAAGAAAAGACAACTGGATGCTCAGGAACGTTAACGATATATCGACTGAGAAATCTGGAAGCTTCTCTTGGAGGAATTGCTTCAGACATTTATCGTACAGTTTAAACCATAACAAGACGAAACTTTTAACCAGATAGCGATCTAAGTGGGAGCTTTTTGGCAAAAAATAATCAAGTCTTTCCCGAAATGTGAGTCCTAAAAATAACTTTTTCTATTATTTTCTAAGTTTCATATGTCAGTTATGTAGTAATTTTCAATATCATCCTGATCAGTAGGGCAAATTACCTAGATGTTACGCCCTCAAATTGGGGGCAAATGACATAGATTTTAAGTCCATTATATTTCTAATCACCACCACATATAGTCTTCTACGACTGAGATGTCACGAATTCTGGGACCGCTAACGACATATCTCGACTCGGACTGAAGACAAATATCACGAGAATGATCATTATTTTACAGAGCCTTCCCATAGTGACTTAAGTATACACATTGTCACTGGGTTTGATAATGTAAGAAATGAATACATAAATAAATATAATTTATGACGTTGAGTGTTAAGGAGACTGAAATATTATCATCATTCCACCGGGCGAAGCCGGGTACTACTGCTAGTTATCAATATATCAGAAAGTATGCAAGCCAATAGCTCTAAACTTTGCACACGTATAGTACCTGGCTTTCTAGATTAATTTGGAGCAACTAATATAGGCCTAAGCCAGTGCTGCCAACATGATTCTAAGCCTGCTGATAGGTCCAATTTTAAAATGCATGTAACTTCTATACAAACTACTGGATTTCCTTCAAAATTGACACAACAATAGATCATATTATTTCAGATAATTTCTGAACAATACATGTATGTCATTGTTGCCAACATGATTTTACACGCGCTGTTAGAACCAATGTTTAACTGCATGTAACGTCCATGCTATCCATTGGACTTCAACCAAATTTTGTATCCTGTACCTTAGGAGAGTTCAAGAATATATTCAGTCACCAGGGCTGCCAACTGTAGTTCTATATTAGACTACATTATGCCAGGTATAGGCCTACAGTATTTCGAACTAATTAGAAATTTCGATATTACCAACTTAATTTCGTCATTATTCTAGATAGATCCATGTAGATTAATCATTGGCATGAATCTTAAATTTTAAGAAAAGTAGGCTATTTAGTTCGTCACAGAACTTCTTGTTTTATTATGTAATGTGCTAACAATTCTTATTCTATGGCTGAGGAAGGGAGCATTTATGGCCCCCGAAACATGTACCGAGATGTATTTTGATTGATCTTGTAATATAAAGATATTGAATAACTTAGGCGGTTACTCAAACTTTTTGTCATAATTAGTAACTTGTCAATACGGACCCTTTAAGATGAATTTACTTATTCCCAGTGAAGATGGGAAACCGAAAAAAACATTTTCAGACAGCCAAGGTGGGATGTATTCCTTATTCGAATATGAGTTATAGTTTTAAAGTTATTAAGATTTGTCTGGTCTACACACTAGCATAACATTGACTTTCATATAATTTGCACTCATACTTGGCTCACAGGGCATGATGTTTCTGTCAAACGTTATTCATGTTCATGCCCTATTTAGAACATACTTGCTCTCCTCACACCCTCTGGCATTGAGTGTACTCCACTTCTGATGAAGACTTGGTGTAAACGTAGTGTAGATACAGCTGGATTGCAATGCACATTGGTTTGTCACAGAGCAAGCCGTCATCAGTATTACTGTTAGTTTAGTGTCTATGGCAATAGAATCTTAAGTGTAGTTTTATTTCTTTTCCCCCATCAGTGTACGAGACTGAAGTTGTGCAGCTCATAGAATAGTGGTTTGTCCTCTCAAATGAATACTCTTACAATGAACTTCTAATGTCACGCCTAGTCAAGAGTTCTCACGAAGATATATACACAGGATGTTCCATTTTAATCGATGTGAATGTATCGAAAAAAAAAACCACGTCAGATCAAAAACAGTTATGAATGAAGGTTGTTTGTCTCGAAGGGGTCTATCCAATGATACCAAACTTAATCCCCCTAACCCCATCTCCTAGGTGTAGGGAGGGGAGGAAATTACAAATTCGAATTCTGCAGAGAAAATATAACTAAATTTTGCCTAAATATTACTGTTGACATTTACAGATGTAGTAATCTGTTATGAAAAAACAAATTTGTTCCCCCAAAAAATATATACTTTAACATTGCTCGGAAACAATGACGTGGGCGTAGTAGAATGATGTACCCATCAGGGTGCTTTTTTAACATGACTATTTTTCGAGACATACCCATTTTTATTTTTGATGATTACAGCGCCGCGCCATCTTAAAACAAAAATTAAGTCAATCGTAGGTCAAATCATTGATGGTGTTTTTTTTAGGAGAATCCAAAACTGCTAGAAAGATGGGGATACTCAGTTAAGATTTTGTTAATCCCCTCCCCACCCGCCAGTGAATAGGGTGGGCAAGTTTGGTATCATTGCAGGCCCCCTTTGAGATGAACAACATTCATCACAACGTTTCTTGATCTCAAGTATAGTTTTTGTACATCTCATTTTGGCATGTGAAAGATGTATAGAGGGTGTATCAGAAATATTTAGCATATATGGCTTGAAAACCTTCACAAAGAAAAATAACTAATTTCCATAAGCATGAATCTAAGATTCGCAAGTGAAACACACTTTCAGAGAACAGTTTCATGAGGAAATTAGCTAAGAGAATAAGTACTCACAAGGCTCATCTTCTCAAGAATGTGTTCTCTGACTTAGTAAGCCAACAATATTTGAAAGAAGTGATTTAATTGGAACAATGCTACTATCCAAGTCCAAATATTTCAACTGTTCTGACATGTTAAATATTTTATTTCACCTCATGTGTTACAGCAGGAAATAAGTCCTCAGTGTTTAATTAAAATGTACTTAGTGTTTATAAAACAACACTGTTCCAAATCTAAATAAATTTCAGGAATATCTAATAGTTTTACTGTAATGTAAAACTTGCTTGCATAATAGAAGAGAGATGAACCATCAAGAATGAATTTTTATAACCACATTGATGACAGCAATTATTTTGGGTGTTGTACATAAGAGTACAAGCCATATAGATAAAAGGTAGACAGTTGAAATGCTCCAACACATAATTCTTTACTTTATGTTTATAGTGTGTATCTACCTTAAAATACAGTATGGAATTAGATGTAGTTTGCCTCTCACTTGCACTTGTATGTCCTGCAATTAGCTTCGTCCTTTTCCACCCCTGCAATGTTTATATATCCCAATGATGCAAGGTGATAAATCTAATAAAATGATTATGTGATCATATACCGAATTTTCTGCTCTTTCTGATAATGTATAAATTCAAAATCATAAATACTTCATACATTGACTAATTTTCACAATTAAGTTATTTTGATGTACGGTACTCCAACATTTTTGGACTGGCTGCGTGGCTCAGCTGTAACATTCTCGTTTGGTGGGCCCAAGGTTGCAGGTTCGTATCCTGGCGCAGTCAGCTAGCATTTGAGGGTGCGTAAATGCGAGGGAGCTGTGTCAGTAGATTTACTGGCAGGTTAAAGTTCCCCTTTGGGGAAAAATTCCGGCACCCCGGCATCTCTAAAAGCTAGAGTAGTTAAAAGGGACGTAAAACCAATAACTTTATTATACATTTTTGGAGATAAAACCTTCATGTGACAGATTAAAAAACAATGATCAAAGCAGATTACAAATGGATTGACTGATGTTGATAAGAAACTCTTTTTCCCTGAGTGATAAATTTTTCATAAGAAGAAAGCTATATATATTTATTAAATACTACTTGAAACTTCTTGGATGATAACACAGAAGAGTAAAAATGAAAAAAAAAAAAACCGTGGCACTACAGTCCGTGAAAGGCCTAGGCCTACCAAGTGACCTCTGCCCAGCCATTTGGTCTGCATATATTGGGGTGATGCCTGGTCAGCTCATCGGGTCCCCTCGGCCATTAATCTTTGGTTTCGTGAGTGGGTCGCTATCTCACTGTCAGACAGCTACTCGATTGTCTTCATGGGGCTGGGTGCACCCCGTTCCAGCCCTCATGCCAGTTTCTAAAATCCCTGAACGGAGCCAGGAATCGAACCCGTGGCCTTCGGGTGAGAGGCAGGCGCTCTACCCCAACACCATGGGGCCGGCACAGAAAAATTATGCAGTGAGAATATTTTTGTTGACTGTACTGGACATTAGTGACTAGTCTATACAAGGCCCATCCAGAAATTATATTTACCTATTTTTTATTTTTATAAAAAGAGGACATAATTACATGAAAAACTTCATTGACACCAGATATAACAGTATTTGAGCTATTTTTCGACATAATCACCACCAGAATTGAGACACCTGTCATATCATGGGATCAACTTTTGTATTCCTGTGCCGTAAAAGCCTGCCGCTTGGGAATGGAACCAGCGTGTAACATTCGTCTTTAGCTCTATGTCAGTGTGACAGTGCTGACCGGAGGATAGGAATTTCTTGAGGTGCAAGAAAACATGGAAATTGCTGGGAGCAAGATCAGGACTGTACTGTGGATGATCAAACATTGCTGTATTTGGTGCCTATAATGTTTTTCATTTAACCGTTTTCTTTTTATTAAAAAAAAAAAGAGAAACTTAATTTTTGGATGTGCCTTTTAAATAAATGTCTGAAATTGTTTTTTAAAAAATCAGAGCTCGTTATCAGATAGCATTCATATGTTATTGCACTTCATGCATTTTTACACCAAAAGGTGTGTTAACTATTGCTTTCCTAATGTTATTATATTTGTGAAAAATGTACTATTATAATATGATATTTATGAATAATTATACTTTATTTAGGCTCAGGGGTAACGTTCTCGCTTGCTGAGCCCAAGGTTGCAGGTTCGAAACCTGGCGCAGTCAGCTGGCATTTGAGGGTGCGCAAATGCGAGGGAGCCGTGTCAGTACATTTACTGGCACGTTAAAGATCCCCTTCGGGGAAAAATTCCGGCACCCCGGCGTCTCTAAAAGCCAGTGTAGTTAAAAGGGACGTAAAGCCAATAACATTATTATTATACTTTATTATGTGTGCATTTAAATTGCACTCTCGACTTTGGCATATCATACCTAAATATTGTACTGTCATTTGTTCTATACAGATCCTCTTTCAATCATACTTCACCCCCATATTAGCATATGGTTTAGAAGCCTGCGCAACAACTAAACAAGTGGTTGGCAAACTGAAGCCGCAGAAATGAAGTTCCTGCGAACAATGGTCCAGAAAACAAGGACAGACTAAGGAATGAAAGAATAAGGGAAGAAGAAGGTGTGTACCCATCCTTGAATGAAAGAGTGGCACAGGTGGTTTGGCCATGTCAAACGAATGGACAGCAAAACATTGGCTTGAGACAGTGGTGGTTGGAAAAAGACCGGTAGGAAGACCTACGAAGAGATGGCTGGACCAAGTGAAAGAGTATATAGGAACAAGAGGAGTCAACTGGAATACAGCCCTGAGAGAAGAGTGGAACACGGACAGACAGAAGTGCAGTAGATCTGACATCAGTGCACTCCAGTTAATGTGTACTGTCTTTTAAGGTAGAGATGCACTACTACAGTATATATGGTTTATACTCTTTCGGGGCAGATGACCTTGCTGTTCTGCCCCTTAAAACCTCAATAACAGAATAACATTCTACTCTTTATGTTACACATGACCTAATAACTGAAAGGTTCCTTTGTCATCGGTGAGGTTGGAAAATTCAATTCTTGGAATGAAGTCCACAGTAGATGGCAATAACAGGGTATGATCTTGTTAACACAGCTGTACCCTTGTCTGTCTCCCACATCAGCTCAGTTTGTAGAGCAATGGTACCTAAAATCATCTCTTTTCTTTCTTTCTTTCTTTCTTTCTTTCTTTCTTTCTTTCTTTCTTTCTTTCTTTCTTCCTTTCATTAAAAGCAAAAATTGAATTCAAGTTTTATTTTGCAAACTAAAGCTGTTCAAAATTGATCATGGACAAAAATTCGAAGAAATTTTGTGTAATGTTTTATTTACTAAACCTCTTGCACCCTGTATGGCTATATCAGGACAGGGTTACTGCCAGTAAAGAATGCATATTTGTACTAGTCTAAATCTCCACAACATGTGTATACAATCATATAATTATGTGTTCAGTATGGAGTTTGTTAGTTTTGATAATTATTTTTTAATTCTTTTTAATTTGTTACGACTTAGAAACTCTCTAACAAATTAATTACAGATGGGACTCTAGAAGTGTCTCAGGAACTCAGTATTAACCAAAAGCATGTTTGTAAAACTTAAGTAATGACGAGTGGAAATACGGAAATTGCTTGCTAACTTTAGAAATTATGAATCTTGAGTTATTGCTATAGAATTGTGGTATTATTCCCAGCTAAGGTGCTAAGTTACCCTCATTATCGTAGTAGACATTAAAAATCGAACTAACGAACTAACCTCATGATTGGGCCTCTTAGCTCCTAGCTCATAGCCTGTAGATTATGAGGGACATGACACCCTCAGTCACATTGTCTTGGTGTTAGGCCTTGGGGTGCCACTTCTCATATCAAGCTGTTTCTCCATACCTCCTCCCTTTCTAGCCCTCACTTCAAATCTTAACTGGGAATCAAATTTTGGGGTCTCATAAATTAGAGGAAAGCATCCTATGCACATACTACGAGGTTGGCATTGACAGAATGGGTTAATTGAATTTTTCAACATCCACCCCTTTTCTCTGTCTTTTGTATTTCCACTCTTCAACTGGAGAAGAATACAAAAATTTGTTCTATTATTGCAATTGTTGTTAAGTGTTAGTATTATGGCAATAACCATTTGAAGGAGGAAGTATTATTTAATAGGAACTGTGCTCTTTTCTTCTTTAAGTAAGAAATAATGAAGTCTTAACTGCCATGTAATCTATTTTAATAAGAAACTAGTTAAATTATATCTAACAACCATTATATTTTTTATCTGTATTCACTACTTGCAATGTATATTAGGAATAATTCTTTATAATTTAACAGCCATGTTGCTGATGTGGTAAATATAGTACATTCAAAGTACACATTATAATAATTAAAATTCAGGGAGAACCAATTGTAGTATTAATCTTCTTTTAGTGTTTTACGTTTAGTGTGTATACTTGGACACTTTGTGCAGTATTTTTTTTCTCCTTTTTTTTCTCTAGATTATATGAGATTATTGGTAGCTTTACTAGTTATTTAACTGAAATTTTTAGATAATATATTAATCACATATTTACAATGATATTCAAGTTCAAAATCTAAAAGTGTACATAACTGCGTTACTGTTCAATTTCTTCACTGCCAAGGCATCTCGTCTTATTTAGCGCAGCCAGTTTTGTTGTGCTTGGAAGTACAGTAAATAGTTATTTCATCGTTGCTAGGAAACAAAAGAGTATGAGGAAATAGTGAAATATGTCCCTTTTTGGAACTTCTTTGAACTTGAGGTTATAAGACATGAATTTAACTATTGTCTTGTTTAGATCTGAATTGATTTACAAATTCTTGTTTTCCTTAAATTAAGGTTAAATAGGATCCACCCAGTTAATACTTATACTCCTTCTTCACAAATGGGTCACTTATGACCACACAGAATCAACAGAATTTTGATTTTTTTCTCCTTGCTCAATAGTTCTCCATTGCATGGACTGTTGTAATTTCTGTTCCGACCATATATGCCTCGCTGGTTTCTCCTCATCCTCAAATCCCCTGGTGTGGACAATATGCCTGATTAAATTTCTATCCTGTACATTTGGTGATCCTAATTGACATCTTTCTCTATTTATTTGTACCACTTTGGTCTTGTGAGTTTGCGAAAATTTGTGGATTTGATAAGTAAGTCTGGTATGATTCATTCTTGCCAAATGGCCTAAAAATTCAATTCGTCACTTCCTATTTCTATCAGTAAGTTAAGAATCTTTTTAATATACATTTCAGAGTTTGGGGTAGTATATTCCATTTTTAATTCTGGGCCCTAGAATTTTTCTCATAATTTTCATTGATCTCTAATTGTTCCTTTAATGTCTTATTGTAGATCGAGCATTTCTGAAGCATAAAGAACTTCAGGTTTATTCACTGTTAAGTAATGACAAATTTTACTGTTCCAGAACAAGCATTGTTTGTTATAAACATTCATTGAATGTTAATTCGGTTAATTTTAATTGTTTATTTTTAAGACCTACAGTAGATGCAGATCATTACTAAGCAAAAATCTGTTCTTTTTCAGTTTTGTTTAACAAACATAATTTATTAAAAAAACACCTTCTAAAATAATTAATGCATGAACATACCAATTACTAACATAATATACCAGTATAAAAAAATATTATGGCAGTAAAATAAAAATTATTAACTAGTTAGGATTAGATTGTCCTGGTATTACTTATAGACATTTGGTTTTTGAACATGTTAAAATACTTCAAGCACACCGTTTAAACTGGTCTGAAGTACATATTTTTATGGATGTAGTAAAATAAATACTGCACAGAATCATAAAGATCGAGATTAGAATTGAGAGGATAGAACAAGGATGATTATTCTAGGCTCAAAATATGTAAAGGTCCTATAAAGAGAATTCATTAACTGAACAAAGCCATTAAAGTGCTCATGCTGAGGAGGTCAGGTTTACTAGGTTTTATCCCACCATGAATGAAAATGAAAATCCACAGCCTGTTTCCAGTCTCCGACCGGGTCAGGAATGGAATGAATGAAGCCCCCATCTAGCGGCGAGGATATGAATTGTGCCGGCTGCCGAGGCCTGACGCACTCCTCTGGGGCAATGATTAAATGAATGACAGATGAAATGAAATGATAGTGGAGAGTGTTGCTGGAATGAAATTTTGACAGGGAAAACCGGAGTACCTGGAGAAAAACCTGTCTGCCTCCGTTTTGTCCAGCACAGATCTCACATGGAGTGACCGGGATTTGAACCACGGACCCAGCGGTGAGAGGCCAGCGTGCTGCCGCCTAAGCCACGGAGGCTCTCCCACCATGAATAAAGGTTCTTTATAGGCAACAGTAATTGTACTTCTTTCTTTGTTAAGGGAGTTTTTATTGTACTCTCTTTTAGAATTCAATATAGTAGTAATTGTAATACTTAGACAAATTTGTATTCAGAAAATAATGTATTCTTAACCTTTAGTTGGAGTTGCCTATTAACTGGTGCTGACGGTATGCCTTGCCACCCACGATTAGTTATCTAAATTAATTGATTGCTAGTTTTCTACAATAATTTGGAACATGTTTGATTCAGGTTGTCTTCCCTAAGCAATAAGGAATACTTTTGAACCAAAATATGGATGGCAGTTCCAGTGGCATAGTTGGTAGCATGCTGAGCTTCTATGCCCAAGATCGCAGGTTCAAACTCGGCACGAAGTCTTCGGATTTTTTAAGAGCGTTCAAAATCCCTCAGTATGCCTTCCTTCAGAGGGGAAGTAAAGCCGGCGAGCCCATGTCATAGATTTATGGCATGTAAAAGAACCTTCCCCTAACTACAACTGTGTGAAGCTAAAATTTGTAGGTTAGATTTGATTAACGCTCTTAAGATCTAATGTTTGTCATCAGGTGCTGGTTGCGGTGGCATCTAGTAGCCAAGTTCACGGCTAGGTGTCGTTGGCGGTAGCATTTGGGAGCAAAAGTAGGAACTACTCAAAATTGATAGTCTTCAGTCCTTACCTGAATTACAGATAACACACCCTAAGTACACGGGGCTACATGACCGCATTGTCACAGTCCCTAAACTGAGGAACCAACCAAAATATGGACTCCAAACTAAACAAAATTTTGAAAACATATACTCAAAAGATATACATCATAATCAAACTCATTGAGACCATACTAAAACTAATAGGCTAAGTTATTTTGCACAATGTCAAGAAAATTGCTCCAACAAACTCTTTATAAAATTGTAGCTTAATTATACTATGAAAATAATCACATAGGTAGTATCAGTAGTATGAGATTCCCAACTATGAAAATAATACTTCTACCACAAAAACTAACCACTGGCATGTATAATGTCACCGAGCATGGTTTGACAGTGACTGGCTAGGAAGGTATAAGGCAGCATCCGCTGGTCAGTTTCAATTAGTGCATGTGGTATGGGAGACCACCCACAACAACTAAAGGTTAAAAACCAAAGCAAGGGGAAAAGAGCAGAGTGACTTAGAAAGAGAGAACATGACAGATATGATGGGCTGATTCCCAGGACTAGTGCTTACATTCAATGTGCACAATTATAATACAGGAGAACCCTGGTAATCCAAAATAATTGGGGCTGGGGTCTGTTTGAATTCAGAAATATTTTGAAAAAGAAATATGGGATACTGTATACAGTTACAACTATAGTATCATAAGTGATATTTATGTGATGCTGTTGCATGATGATGATGTTGATGTTGCATGTGTGCACCAACAAGTAGGTTTATTTTGTTATGTCAAAAGAAGATGTAGTTCAATGATAGTTACCAGTACTGTTTTTTCAAAGGTTGTGAAAGTTACCTAAATTGTTAAGCAGTACAAAATACTGTACAGGTACAATAAAATACAGTAATGAAGTTTTTATGCAACAAACGTGATTTGTAAGTGTCCAGTACAGAAAACTATATAAAATTACGTATTTGTATTTGAATTCTATTCAGCTAAATGTTAGTTTAAATAATCATTGATAAGTACAGTATCATGATTAAATCTTTCTTTATATTGCAAGTAAGATTTGAATCATTTTCCTCTACCATCCAGTTTGTATTATTCAATATTTTGTATCTATGGGGTTCAGATTACTGGGTTCTATTGTAAAAATAAATTATCCATGTATGCAAACTGCCCTCTTAATTCAGTGGTATTCAATAAAGTGTGCAAATACCGGTATTCTACCTGATACAAAATGATCTGAAAAAGATACCAATGTTTATCATAATAAACAGTTGTTACTAATGTCTTTCAAGTTGAAAGAAATTGTTTTATGATCATGATATTAACAAGCACATTACTGTATTGTGACATTTTAACCATGTAGTTCTTGATAATATACAAGAAAGCTCAAAGAATACCCGAGTTAGTGTTTTGTCAAGTTGTTGAGTATGGTAGATGGTAATGTCTCAACACAATGCAAAACTATAGAATTCCAAACCACTTACATGGTTTTGTGATTCATTATCGCACCATAAGTGAAATGATACTTGCTAGAGAAGGGTTCGAAGCTTCCAATCTTGCTTCATTGTCTTCTCATAATCATCGTCACTAGCTCTCAAATATGAACCTATAGAAGCCTTCCAGTTGCTAATTTATTTCTCCCATCATATGTGTCATGTATTTTCTTTTAAAATTAGCAGTATAGTGACGAACTAGCCTACTATATGGTGGCCCCATTCCTAATTTTATTGGTAGGCTATATTGCTTTCGTGTATTGAATTTAAATATACTTGTATGAAGAAGAAACTCTTAGAAAGTGGTTGTGTTAGTGTAAATTTCTACAAAGTTTATAATAATGTTATTGACTTGATTAATATTTAAATTTTATATCACATGGCTTCATTGTTGAAGGAAAATAAATGAATTGAATTTGTAATATTGTTCGTGTACTTTGAGAATGAGTGAAAATTAAGATTATCCTAATATACACTGCTTCATTAAAAAATCCTCCGTAAGGTTAAGAAATTTAAAATCTCTACCATTGTGATGTGTAATTTTTAGACAGGATGTTGTTTCTATCCTTTAAAATAATTGCTGGTGTGATTTTAGAGATGCTATATTGTAGAGTTATAGTATTGAGGTATTAGAAGCCATTTTACAATGTTGCCTAGTTCTATTATAGAAAGCTTTCCAGTTGGTCAACGCAAATTGTGACCAATTACATTAGATTGTTTCCTGCCTGTTGTAATTAGCCATAATTTGTGTTGACCAACTGGAAAGCTTTCTATAATACAGTTATAGTATGAACATTATTCAGGTTATTGATAATATCTTAGGCTGTGCAACACATGTTTCTGCTGCTTCATCTGTATGTGTTGGGTTTTAGTATTAGTATTAGTATTACAGCCATGCTTCCATCCTGACCCAGGTTTTTTTTGAACGATCTCAGGATTTCAAGTCGTAAGTATAGTAACTTTGAGTAAGACTTGAAAATGTGACTACAGTCAGAATAGGATAATCTCTGCTGTACAGGCAGGTATGCTAGACCCCTTGCTCTACAATGGGTCATGCCACATCTGCTTTCCATTTTCAAGTCTTAGATGGAGAGGTGCAGTTGCAGCAACTTTACAATGACATAGATATCTTGTGATCTCCCATACAACATACAAAACCACCTGTGTACCAAAGTCAGTGATATTGGGATCCTACCCATCCAATTGAAATTTAGGATTTCATAAATTGGTATATTTGGCAATCCTGATTCTGATATTTGTGTTGGCCTCTTTCAATCAATAGGACACATATCCAATGATGACTCACCACTTCTTTCATAACCCCTATAGTCGCCTGATCTAATTCACTATGATGTCTGCTTCATCACCTGTGGTAAATATATTGAGCAGCTTAGGGCCTTTGATAACCATCACAGACCTTGGAACAAAGACTATTGAGTTCTTGATGAGAGGAAAGGGTAAACGGGACTGTGGACTTGGGACCCGGAGGAGAGAACCCTATTTGCATTAATTCCTGCAAATTATGCTAAAAATTGGATATAAATACACACAACAAATATTTCATTCAGGTGGGGGGTGATGGGAAAGATAAATTAAAAATGTTTAATGATATTTGCCCAACAATGTGTGACATCCAAAGTCAAAGGTGTAGCCAAAACCTTAGTAGAACAGGATTAAGGACAAAGAGAACAGTGTCACTTATGCTACTCCGCACAGTCACACAGACTTGTATCTTATATGACGTATTTCTGCAAGGTGGCCCTCGATCTTCCTACTCCAGTTTTCCGACGGTTAAATGATTGTTAGTGTCCTGAGGATAGCTCTTCTAATTTTATAGGTTGGAAACTGTGGACTTCATAAATGTATCTGACATCGCTGTCTATAATTCTCAAGTATTCTACGTATACGTAGAATTGGCAATGTATAGAAGATTCTTAAGTTCTATAAACATGTAAGACCACATGCTAAGTTTTATTTATAAATATCATTTATTTTGATATGACAGCATCTAAAAGCAGTTCGTACTAACTATTTCAACACCCGTGAAATTCCTCGTGGTAAAGTGCTGAAAGTTGTAGAATGAGTATTTCCCGTATTAAGTTGCATGTGTAACCAATACTTACTAATGAATTTAACCAACAAATTCTTCACTAATATTTCATTAAACTATTTCAGATGCCTAGGAAGTGTTGTGTGCCTGACTGTAAGTCAAATTATGGCAGCAATATTAAAATAACTGGTTATATCACTACATTTTGATCACTACAGCGAGGTGGACTTTCAGTGCCTAGTAATTTAGTTTTGGTATATATCTCCATGTGGCCTCTAAATTCCAGTACATTATGAACTGTACTCAGATAGCAAGTGCCTTTAGGTAGATTTCATTAGAAAGCTACCTATTTTTAAATTAATTGACCAGTGGAGCATTATTGCTAGACTGTCAGCATTAAGCTTGGAGGCCTATTGTGACTATGATGAGTGCATGTGTGGACAAAAAGTGAAGAATTTATTATCAAAGGCAGCCTCTAAGTTCATAAGAATAGTCTTAAATATTTTTCTGAGTGCGTCAATGACGGCAGTGAGCATAGCAGCAATAAAAGTAAACTTCAGACATTGGGACATTGAGGTACAGTACAGCCTTTTATTATTACCTTATCGGGAATCTACAGTACATAGCATGATAATATGTATCCTATATTTGTGTGTAGATTTAGCGGACGTTAAGTTCTGTTGTATTTTCGGAAACATTTGGCGTCAAAATTTATGTGTTTACTCAGTGTTAGCCATTACCATGTGCTTGTGCTAGGCCTCCCAGATGACAGATGGGAGGTGTTGCCAAACCTTAAGACACGACTTGAGAATTGTAGACGACGATGATCCTGGTATTCTTTGGGATAATGGACAATTTAAGGAAACTCTTCCTAGACTCAAGCCTTTCTTGGCAGCTTGATGGAGAGGATGAGCCTGTAGATAAACAACTTGCTACTTCTGGTGTCATGGGGAGTAGTACCTGTCAGGAGGTTTTAAGCACCCATGATTCGTGATGTGAGAGCCAGAGGATTGTGTCCAACTTCTAGGAAAATTTTTAGGAGAGTAATACATAAGAAAGGTAAATAAATGCTAGTAAATATGCACTATGTATTTCTCATGTGACAACTCATGAAAAGTAGACTGGCTGTGTGGTAACATTCTCGCCTACTGTGCCCAAGATTGCAGAATCGAATCCTGGCTCAGTCAGTTGGCATTTGAGGGTGCGCAAATGC
The DNA here is from genome assembly GCA_946902985.2 of Meconema thalassinum. NCBI lineage: Eukaryota > Metazoa > Arthropoda > Insecta > Orthoptera > Tettigoniidae > Meconema > Meconema thalassinum. The sequence goes on from OX336390.1 coordinate 351,578,407, forward strand.
ACGGGAGCCGTGTCAGTAGATTTACTGGTATGTTAAAGATCGCATTCAGGATTAAATTCTGGCATCTGTAAAGCGTCAGTAGTTATAAGAGACGTAAAACCAATAACAAGAACATATAGCCTATACTCATACTCATACTTCTTCTTTGTCCTCACCCCTAAAACAATGACCTGCACCACCATGTATTTTTTTTTTCTTTTATCTTCTTCTTCATTTCCCGTTTCCAGCTTCCTGGGTCGGGTTGTGAATCAAGGACCTCCAACGTTGCCTGTCTCTCCACCACTCCTCTCCCCCTTTAAGTACATCTTCAGGTTTTCCTCCCTTCTTCTCCACGCACTCCCACACTGTATCTGCCCATCTCTTTCGGGGCCTTCCGCGCGGTCTCTTCCCCGAAACCTTTTCCAGAAAGGCTTTCTTTGGCACTCTCTCCTCTCCCATTCTCATCATATGTCCATACCACTTTAACTTGGTTGTTTCTATCCTGTCCTGCAGCTTCAAGATTCCTGTCCTCCTCCTTATCTCCTCGTTTCTGATTCTATCTCTTCTGGTCTTCCCTTCTATACCTCTTAGGAATTTCATCTCCGCTGCTTGTATTCTACTCTCCTCTCTTTTTGTAGTGGTCCATGCTCCAGCTGCATATGTTAGTACGGGTCCATAATAGGTTGAATATAATACCTGCTTACATTTCTTTGGGACATCTTGGTTCCACAGAATACCCCTAACACTCTGGTAGAAGCTGTTCGCTTGTTGTATTCTCTTTCCAATTTCCTCAGTAATCTTTCCATCTTCTGTGATCACACTTCCCAAGTACTTGAAACTTTTCACCACTTCTAGAATTTTTCCGTTCACTTCTATCTTTTCTCTTCCCTCCTTACTTCCCCTTGACATTACCATTGTCTTGCTCTTCTCTGTGCTAACTTTCATCCCAAACTTCTCAATCTCTTGGTTCCATACATCTACTTGTTTTTGTACTTCCTTTTCATCCTCACCCCATATCACTATATCATCTGCAAACAGCAGATAATAATTAGCCAGCAAGTATGTGTCTAAATCAATATTATATACTTTATGATGATTGAATAACAAAACTACTAACTTATTGTAATGCATTCACGTCCGTTAATCCTCCAAACTTAAGAATCCTCCCTTTAAAAATCCGTGGCTATCACAGTAGGTTGGTGCTGCTACCTAGCAGTGAATTAATATATATCTTATACGGCTCTGAGTGTTGAATGGGCAGGCAGTTCAAAGCAACCAGGAGGGATGCGATCCAGCTGGCAGTGCTTAAAGGTAATCGGAGCGCGGTCATGGCTAGAAGTTGAATTATTACAAAATTGCAATACTTCAGGAGGCCAGGGATTTACAAAGCAGAATGTTTTGAACAATTACTCACGTAACCCGCAAGAGGACAGCGCCGTACAGAGGCTGTGGTTGATGACAACGTGTATCTTGTTCTTCTATTCTCCTTTTTCTAACGTCTTCTATTTATGTGCGATGCTGGGACTGTGGTTATTTTAAACGAGTGTATACATTAGCCTCTCCTTTGAGCTAAATAGCATTTTATTTAGTATCTATGGAAAGACCTCGTCCATATCATTTGTAAAAGAATTCAAGTAACTAGAAAAGTTAACTCTATTAGGTTTCAAACCCCAGCCACCCGCGTTACAGACTTAATGCGCTAGCACAGAGCAAAACATGTCTATAACATCTCAGTGTTATTAACTGACTTAGATACGTGTTAGCAAATAATGTCTTAAAATAAACGATTTCTTCACTGCAGTGCATCTTCTTCTTCTTCTTCTTCTTCTTCTGCTTTTACGGCCTCATTGGACCACTTCAGTCAATCATTTCTTGGTCCTCTTCTTCAGTAAGTTTCCTTTCCGAGTCGCCCAGTAGCTCTTCATTCGCTCTGATCTTCTCAGGCGTTCCTCATCTGTAAATACCCTTTTTACTGTATTACGTTTGTCTATTTTAGCCTGAAATCTTATTTTTATATCTCTCAGTTTTTTTAATTTTGTTGTTTTGTTTTGCAAGTCATCCAAGGTTATTTCCAATTCTTTCATATCTTCTTTAATTTCCTTAATCCATCCTACTTGTTGTTTCATATTCCAAAGTTTCACTACAATTTTTCTAGATAACCTGGTTTCTGGTGTCCTCATGATGTGACCAAAGAAAGAAAGCCGTTTCTTCCGAATAGTATCAGTGATGGGTTCCAGTTCTCTGTATACCACTTCATTTGGTACTATCCGCCACTGTCCATCTTTCTGATATTTTTTATTTATGCATGTTCTAGCTATTCTTCTTTCTACTTTTAAAATTTTGTCGATTCTGTTTCTCTGAGTAACTTTAAAAAGAGTTTCACTTCCATAGGTCACCTCTGGTTGAACCACCGTCTTGTAATGTTTTAATTTTGTTGCCATTGATAGACATTTTCTTTTATATGTAGACCATGTTAATTTTTGGGCTTTTATCATTTTATTAGTTCTTTCTTGCCATGCAGGTTTCTCATCCAAGTTGTAAGTTATAATTTCTCCTAAGTATTTAAATTGCTTCACTATTTTAACTTTATTGTTATTTACTGTTATGTGATTGATTACAAGTGGATTTGCTACCATTATCTCTGTCTTTTCAAATGATATCTGAAGTCCAATTTTTTGTGCTATATTTTGTAGGCTTATTATTTGATTTCTGGCTTCTTGAATATTATTTGCCAGTAACGCTAAGTCATCTGCGAATCCCAAGCAATTTAAGTCTATTTGATCTTTCTTCGTTCCAATTCTTATGTTCCTAGGTTTTTCCTTGTACCATTCCCTCATTACATATTCCAAAGCACAATTGAAAAGTAAAGGCGATAAGCCATCTCCTTGTCTTAATCCTGTTTTAATCGTAAACGGTTCAGATATTTCTCCTCTGAATTTTACTTTAGATTTGGTGTTTGTTAGAGTTAGTTTTATAATTTTTATTAATTTGGGATGAAGTCCGAAATTCCTTAGTATTTTCAGCAATGGAGATCTATGTATACAATCATAAGCTTTTTTGAAGTCTACGAAGGTTATGACTTGCTGTTTTTGTCTACGTTTGTAGTAGTCCATTACTAATTTTAAGGTGATTATCTGTTCAGGGCAGCTTCGCCATGGCCGAAACCCACCTTGATATTCTCCTATTTCCAGTTCTAATTGATCTTTACAACGATTATATAGAATTCGTGACATGATCTTATAGGTGATATCCAAAAGGGAAATTCCTCGATAGTTGTCAGGATTTGATTTTTCTCCTTTCTTGTGTAATGGATGTATTATAGCAGTAGTCCAATGGTCTGGCAGTTCTTCTTTGATCCAAATGTTCACTATGCATTGGTGTAATGAAATCTTCACTGGTTCTGCTGCATATTTCCACAATTCTGCAAATGTTTGATCTTCTCCACTCGCTTTGTAGTTTTTGAGCTCTCTCAGCGCTTTGTACACTTCTTGGATTGTGGGTGGATTTATGTTTTCTGAAGGTGTTTTAATAGTGGTGTCTGTATTTATTTGAAGCAATTCTGGTGGATCTTCGCAATTTAGCAACTTGTTGAATGTTTCTGCTAAAATTTCTGTATTTCTTTTATTACTATGAGCTAACTCGCCATTTTTGTCTTTTAACATTACTGTTGGAGGTTCATATCTTTGTAGTTGTTTGCTAAAAATTTTGTAGTAATCTCTTGAGTTTGTTTTCGCGCTATTTGTTTCGATCATCAGAAGTATATCCTTTTGGTATAGCCGTTTAACCCCTCGTATTATTTTTTGAGTTATCTTCCTTTGTTTTATGAGATCCAAGTGTGATTCATCTGTTTTTTGACTCTGATACCGTAACCAGGCTTGATGTCTATCTTCCACTGTATTATCACACTCATCGTTCCACCACTGGTGTTTCTTCCTTGGATTTATTGGGGCTACTTGTTCAGCTATTTGTTTCAATTCGGGAACTATTTCCTCTAGATCATCTGTTATTTTAATATATCTAGTTCGTTCTTTGTATCCCTTGTTATTTATTAGTTTATGAGGGTCGTATGTTCTCTTCTTTTTAGGTGAGTTTTTTTCTTTGTCAACGGGGTAAATTTAATTTTAATCTTTATCATATAATGATCCGATCCAGTATCTGTTCCTCTCAGAACTTTCTTCATTATAAATCATTTCGTACAAAGTTTGTATTATTTCTATCAGTAGGCTATATCACATGCAACATACTCAAACTACTGAAATATAGGACAGGCACAAGAGGTCAGTTGCCATCTTGTCATGTCACAGAGATGGCTCAGCTCTTTTAAGTCACTGATAAAGTGTAATATAGAATTATAATAAACAACGGGTCACGTCCTTTAGGATAGCTTAAACCACCCTCGGCTCGATAATCGGCATTGGTGGGTCATAAGCTATTGATTATAATGCTTGCATAATTCACACGGTATGGCTGATGACCTTGTAGTTTTGGCACAGGACGCGTCTCATTTGAAGGTATGTTTTTACCAAATTTCGTAAAGATCTGATGATTAGATTGGTCTTAATTTAATGTTAAGTTTTGATCATTTGAGCTGCCGCCATTAAGTTTTGGTAAAGATGGCGGCAATATAAAACATGACACTGAGGTGCCCTTTGCTAGTGCTACCTCTGTACCAAATTTTGTTCAATTCAGTTTCATTGGGGTTTCAATTGATGGGGGGGGGGCATGCATACATACCATGCACACTCACACATACAGAAAGACACACTTTTTTTGGCCCTGTGTAGATCTCATTAGTCGACTTTCATTTTTTGCAAAAATAAAGTAGGCTAAAATGTAATATTTACAAAATATACGGTATCTTTTTTTTTTTATTAAACTCTCACGAAAGCTTTTGGTTCTGAGAAATGGCATTCTTTTATATCCAAATGGTTTTTAATTTTAAAATGAATTTACAGTATTCAACAGCCACCCTAGGCATTTCTCTGGAGCAGCGCTGTCCAACGCGGCGCCCTAGGTGCCCTTCATAAACACATTTTCATTCCAATGAGTTTTTAAAATTAATTTAAATTTCAAGTAAAAACTATTTTCTTCGGGACATCTTGCCAGTCACACCCATGAAGCATATTTATCTACGCTAGTCTTTTCCTGTTTCCTCTCATTAGGAGGGTAATTCCCTACTTGCCATAACAGTGTTTACCTCCCTTCTCAGAACTGCGGCCCCTGCTGTATCATAAACATTTCTGTTTTAATCGTAAACGGTTCAGATATTTCTCCTCTGAATTTTACTTTAGATTTGGTGTTTGTTAGAGTTAGTTTTATAATTTTTATTAATTTGGGATGAAGTCCGAAATTCCTTAGTATTTTCAGCAATGGAGATCTACGAGGGCAATTCAGAAACTAACCTCCGGTTGATTGAAAAAAAATACACCAAGTTAAGTAAAAATATTTTAATATATACATCTTACAACTACATCTTTGCACTATTTTTCGACATAGTCTCCATAACGATTGAGGCACTTATCGTCTCTCTTCACAAGCTTTGAAATTCCTTCTGCATAAAAATCACCCGCTTGTGCCTTGAGCCAGCCTGTGACCGCAGCTTTGAGCTCTTCGTCGTCATCAAACCGCTGGGACCCGAGCCATTTCTTCATATGCATGAAGAGGTGATAATCGCTTGGCGCCAGATCTGGGCTGTAAGGTGGATGGTTGAAAACGTCCCACTTGAAGGACTCAAGAAGGGCTGTTGTTCTGCGAGCAGAGTGCGGACGGGCGTTATCGTGCAAAAAAACGATACCGGAAGTCAGCATACCACGGCGTTTGTTCTGTATTGCCCGTCGTAATGTTTTTAGTGTTTCACAGTACACGTCTTGATTAATGGTCGTCCCACGTTCCATGAATTCAACCAACAACACCCCTTTGGCATCCCAAAACACCGTTGCCATCAGTTTTCTGGCAGAAAAATCTTGCCGGGCTTTTTTTGGTTTGGTAGGCGAATCTGAATGTGCCCACATCTTTGATTGTTCTTTTGTCTCAGGGTTCACGTACTTAATCCAGGTTTCGTCCCCGGTCACGATTCTGTTTAACAATGGTTCTCCTTCGTCCGCATAACGTGACAGAAAGTCTAATGCAGAGGCCATTCTTTGAGTTTTGTGGTGGTCGGTAAGAATTTTGGGCACCCATCGTGCACAGAACTTACGGTAACCCAATCTTGCTGTCACTATCTCGTACAAAAGAGTCTTAGAAATCTGTGGAAAATTAGTAGACAACTCCGCCATTGTGAAACGTCGATATTCACGAACTTTTGCATCAACTGTCTGAACGAGTTCGTCAGTCACCAAGGATGGCCTACCACTCCTCTCTTCATCATGAACGTTTTCTCGTCCACTTTTAAATAAACGTACCCATTCACGGACAACTCCTTCACTCATAACTTTTGGTCCGTACACGGCACAAAGCTCACGATGAATAGCTGCTGCAGAGTATCCTTTGGCTGTAAAAAACCGTATAACAGCACGCACTTCACATTTGGCGGGATTTTCTATTGCAGCACACATTTCAAACTGCCACAAAAACTAAACTAGCGCAGGTACGATGTTCACTCGACTACGGCTTGCTGCCGACTGACCTGCTGAGCGCGTGAATGCACAGATGGCGCGCTACTCCCCCCACTACCCGCACTGTGACCAATCGGAGGTTAGTTTCTGAATTGCCCTCGTATGTATACAATCATAAGCTTTTTTGAAGTCTACGAAGGTTATGACTTGCTCCTCCGGGGATTTGCACTCTTGTCAGGTCTCAACTGGTTGGGATTTACAAAGTTACTTAAATCCCAACAAAGCTATGCCGCTAACAGTAAGTTTGATCATTTGCAGAGTGTTATTTGTACCAATAGCGATGGAAGGAGATCCAGCCAACCAAACATTCAGTATAACTTGAGAGCTCGTGAGTGAAGGTTCTGGTGTTGTGATACAGTATGGCTAAAAGGCAAAGAACTTACAGTTTCAACAGTGATTGGGAAAATCAGTATTGTTTTGTCGAATTTAGAGGAAATCCCGTGTGCTTATTGTGTAATTGTAGTGTGTCTGTTCCGAAGAAAAGTAATGTAGAACAATATTTTTCGACAAATCACAGGGACTTTAATAGTGAATTTCCTGTTAATTACGAATTACGAAAACACAAAATTAGAGACTTTAAATCTAAATTAAAATTACAGCAAAGTGCGTTTACAAAGCCAGTTCAGCAAACTAGTAATGTGACAATGGCCTCTTACAAAGTCGGTTACGTTTTAGCGAAAAGAAAGAAACCTTTCAGTGACAGAGTTAGGTATTGAGGTTTTAAGGGGCGGAACTACGAAGTCGGTGACGGAGAAGTAGTTAAAGAAGCAATGGTCAGTGCTGCGGAATCTCTGTTCGATGGTCACAAAGATAAATCTTCACTGATGTCTTCACCAAACTGTTGCTAGACGGGTTGAAGAGATATCTAACAACTTAGAATCTCAATTATATCAGGACCTGCAGTCGAGTGCTTCAGTTTGATGAAAGCACTGATATTTCTGATATTACACAGTTTTGTGTATTTATTGGAATGGTCTTTCATGATTTTACGATTAAGGAGGAGTTTGTAAAAGTTCTGCCACTTCATGGATGTACTGGGGGAGAAGACCTATTTAACGCATTCCTGAAGTTTGTGAAAGATAGGAACATTCCACTCTCTAAACTTGTTGCTATAACAACAGATGGTGTGCCTTCAATGACTGGTAGGAATAATGGGTTCCTTGTTCTTTGTGCTAAAGATGATTCATTTCCAAAATTTATTTATCATTGCATTATCCACCAGGAAGCTTTATGCACAAAGGTTTTGAAGTTCGGCCATGTCATGAAAGTTATAACTCGTGCAGAAAATTACGTCAGATCATCCTCTACACGTCACCGATTGTTTAGAAATCTTTTGAATATATCAGATTCTGAGCATGGTGACGTAATTCTTCACGCAGACGTTAGGTGGCTTAGTAGGGGGAAACTCTGGAACGATTTTTCAGTCTTCTGGATGAGATCAGAGATTTTCTGAAATCTTCTCGGCAATATTGTCAAGAACTTGATGAGAGATCGTGGCTACCAGATTTAGGTTTCTTGGCAGATATCACTTCAAAATTAAATGAGGTAAACCTCCAATAGCAAGGAATAGATCGCAATATTTCATGCATGGTAAATGCAGTAAATGCTTTTCAGCGGAAACTAAAGCTATGAATTGAACATTTCAAAAGAAATTCCTTTTCTCACTTTCTAACTTTGTAAATGTCGGTGAATGCGATCTTCCGTCTTTTGCTCAGCATCTTGAAATCTTATCCACAGAATTTAGCAACAGGTTAACAGATTAATTTTCTTATAATAAAAAGCACTTAAAATTTTACCTTATAAATTTTCTAGCTTTTTTCTTTTAAAAACTTCAGTTTTCAGCACTTGAACCAGTGATAATGTTCATCAATAATCCATTCGCTTCAGTGGACATTACTGAACTTGGGGGTAGGATGTGTGAGATCTTCGAAAATTGTAATTTGGAAGAAGTAGAAATGGAAATTTTAAATCTTCAAGAAGATATACCTTTGAAATCATGTTATTCAACTTAACCAATTTCTGGTCTCTGGTGGACAGGAATAAGTATCCCATGGTCTGTAGTGTTGCTTTGAAAATGTATTCTTGTTTTGGTTTGACATATCTTTGCGAGGTCACATTTTCATCTATGAACATCATAAATAAATACCGGTCCAGCCAGACAGACTCACATCTAGATGAGGCATTAAGAGCAGCTTGTTCCAGCTATGCACCAGAATTTTCTGAACTTGCAGCGAACATGCAGTGCCAAACTTCACACTAATTATGTAAATTATAAATCTAAGTCAATTTAATCGTAATTATCTTGTAGTATTTTTTAAGTATTACATATTTTAATGATAATGCCAAAATAATAATAATAATAATGTAGTAAGTGTAGTGCTGTGATGACAGTGGTGGTGCCCGCACCTCTTTGGGCATTAGTTGAATATGCCCAGCACTCCATAAAGTTGGACAGCACTGCTTTGGAACATACCCCCCAGGGTCTCTCAGCTCTATTTGGGTTGGTGGCTACAGAACCCCAAGTGAGCATGGTATTGCTTACATTACGTGTGCCAGGTCCCTCTCTGTCATCATTCCTGTTGTCTTCCGTTGGTCAACTCTTGTTCTCTTTCAATCCCTAGCAAGTCTTTATTTTTTTCTGCCTTAACATGCTCGTCGTTTTTATTTTTGAGTAGTCAGACCTGCTGTAAGAGGCCCTGTGTGTAGCACAGTGGAGTGCTCATGGCTGGTGAGCTCAGGAGTTGGCAACCCCGAGAAATTCCTCAGCTGGGTCCGTTTCTTTTTTTTCTTTCATAGTGACCCTGTTTTCTTTCCCTTGTCTGCCTTTCATGGCTCTACTTCTTGACAAGTCCCTCAGTCCTCATTCTTCAGGTGTTGAGGGCATTTCTTTCAATCTCCTTTATTGTTTTTCCCATTTCTTCTTCTAATCTGTAAGTTAGCTGTAAGTCCTTCACATTCCTCAAGATCATACATTATGTCAGATTAAGATGGCTTGACAACAGCAGGATTCAATTGGAGGAAATGGTGGTTTTATATTTCACGAAAATATCCTGTTTTTTGTTTTCTTTCTTATTTTTCTTTCTAGCATTACCACCCACATTTTTTTCTTACCTCTTAACACTTTTTTGATTGCAAACATAAATGCTCTGAACCACTGCTTTTATCTGTGTCCTGCGTCGCTACTCCCTTCTTCTAAAATGTGTATTACTTTAAGCAGAGATGATGCCGTTTTAAGAAATGTAGTTATAATATTATAGAGGCAAATAGGAGGTACCGTAGTTAAAATAGTACGGTAATTGGATATAAATATTAACTACAGCTAAAAGTTGGGGACTGTAGATAAAAGTACATGCTTCTCAGTGCTGCCATTATTATACTCCTTGAATTAGATTTCCCATAGAATAATTCAAAGAATATTATTGTACTTGGAATGGAACAAAAGTTTGTTGAAAAGATGAAGACTAGAGTAAAAGGTGCAACTTTCAGTTGATCAACACGAATTTATATTTATATTGGGAAGGAAACATGAGATTCTACCTGAAAAAAATCAACATGTTAATTAATGTGCTCTTGTTTAGCCCTTCTAATGGTAAAATAAATTTCCAGATTATATGTTCTTGATAAATTGGTGATTTGCTTGTGGTTCCACATAAAGATTGTTGTATTTACCTAAGGGAAGTTGTTGTCAGAGCAGCTTGAAGTGTTATCTATGATTCAGGTAGAAGGACAGCAGACGATTAATTTTTTCAAGTAGTTTCCACTTTTGCTACCAAATGCTACCGTCCACAACACCTAGCTGCGGACATGGCTACTAAATGTCATCGCAGTCAGCACCTGGCGGCGAACGTTGGAACTAATGTAGCATTATCAAACTAACCTACAAATTTTAGCCTCCACAAGTGTAGTTAGTGGAAGGTTCTTTTTCATGTTATAAATCTATGACATGGGAACGCCGGCTTTACTTCCCCTCCGAAGGAAGGCATACTGAGGGATTTTTAACGCACTTAAAAAATCCGACGACTTCGGCTGGGTTTGAACCCGTGATCTTGGGCGTAGTAGCTCAGCATGTTACCAACTACGCCACAGAAGCCCCTGCATATAAGTTTACAATTCCAGTTTGGGGCTTATTGCTTAAGTGGATCACAGCAACAGTAGCTACACCTTCATAAATTAGTTGGTGTAGGGAGACTGTTTATGGGTGGCATTGTCATCTTGCAACCTTGTAGATATTGAAATAAATAGTTCTTTTTTCGGTACTAGCCACAGTTTATAAGATTTTACTGTGCTTTTAGTAGGTTGTTGTTGGCGGGTAGCGACCGTTTGTGGGTGGCGTGGGTTTGGCACTGTTTTGTTTTGTCTTGTATAATTTAGATCTGATGATGCTCGCTTAACAAGCTAAACATGTCATCCAATTAAACCCCCACCATTTGTTAGAGAAGTGTGTTTATATATTAGTAATTCATGTAACTTTACTTTCAGATAATAGGGTCACTGTCATCACTTTCTGTCCAATCTATTTGGGCACACTTGTGCTGACCGACTGAAGAGCAATTTTGTTGATTGATTGAGTGATTGATTATTTCCACATATTACAAGGATGACACATTTTGTTCATTAAGCAAACATCATCAGGTTCAGGTCAAATACAAGACAAAGAACAGCTCTGCAAAACACTATTATAGCACTAAAATAACAAAATAAACTTGCCTGCCGTAGAGATGCCATCTGGTTATATCTATCACCACCTTCATCATGATCATATGGATCAAATTCTATATTACATTGAATATAATATAAAACATTAAGTACAAAATCAAATATAATATGTACAGCAATAAAATATAATATCGTATGGCCTCGGATGCCGGGTGCAAGCTTTGTTATATGACACCCTGAGGGTAGCTTGCATGTCGAATTTCGTTGTTCCTTGAAGCACTATGAAAGTCAAGAAGGTTAGATATCAAAGCTCCTTGAACACTATAGTGCTTTCTAGTAGAGAAATGAGGAACTTTGTGTTGGCGGAAACTCCCGAGATTAATTTTGCCATTATGAACACGGCCTACTGCATTCAAATGGGTTCTTTGACATGGTGTCGTAATTTTTGCCACGTCTCAAAAAAATCACTTGCCACGGCCAGGAGCGAACCTGCAAGCTTGGGGTTAGTAGACTGACACGTTAACCACCCACCGAGGCAAGCATATGTACAGTAACATATCAAATTAAACTTCTGTGTCGCAGGACCTGATACTATCAATGGCAACATCATTTGCTGAATACCGACAGTAGTGGCTACGCTGGCTAAAGCGCAGCGTTAGGTCATGGGGCCAAGCTCTCTGGTGACTCGGTCGACGCGTGGGTTTGAGCCCCACCGTCGGCCGTCCTTGAAATGGTTTTCCGTGGCTTCCCCATTTAACTGTGTCGCAGGACCTGATACTATCAATGGCAACATCATTTGCTGAATACCGACAGTAGTGGCTACGCTGGCTAAAGCGCAGCGTTAGGTCATGGGGCCAAGCTCTCTGGTGACTCGGTCGACGCGTGGGTTTGAGCCCCACCGTCGGCCGTCCTTGAAATGGTTTTCCGTGGCTTCCCCATTTTCAACACCAGGCAAATGCTGGGACAGTACCTTCTGACAGGCCACGGCCGCTTCCTTCCACATCCTTGCCCGGTTTCATTCATCTTCATCCATTCCATCTCTCATCCCGACGCGCGACTTGAAAGACCCGCACTCGGCCTCTCAGGAGGCCACACTACAAAAAAAACAGAATTGCTGAATGCTGCGTTTACAATCTTGAGCATATTTGAAGTATCGGTATGTGCTGTAGACCTAGTATCTTTACTGCAATGACAGAAATCTCATGTATGCCTTGTGTAGTTGCACATCCCTTGCCCAGTAGGGAACCAGTATGACCCTGAGATGAAGGGGAATCATGTGTCTGAGAGCACTAAACAGGATGAAACACAATTCACCCTGTTCCTGTAAACTCCAATGCACCATAGGGCCTTGTCAAAGATAGCAGTGGACTATCAATGTCAATCTATGATATGTATGTTCATGTTTTAATTCACTGATGTGTCCCTTGGCTGGAACTCGGGAAAATCTAGTACTGTAAATTCTGACAGGTTAATATGTTATATGTAAGTTGTTAGCTTTTTGTTTGATAGAACTGATGTTAAAATATATATCTAGATTTGCAGTGCCATATTTATATAATTGTTTTGTGTATTTTATCTCACTAGTATTGTACTAAAAACTAACCCTTGCTTGTGTCTCTTAACTCACATAATCTAGACAGCTTTCAAAGAAAGTTTAAACACTATGAGGTAAAACCAATGATGCTGCTATTATTGTGAATGTATGAAAGGTTTGTGCAATAACTGCTTTTGATTTATTCTCTGCTGATATTAACTGATTGTGAATTAAATTCACACTCCATTACATAATAGGGTCTTAATGATTTTTGACAGAGGTGGCAGTGGAGTATCGACATCAGTGTCAATCTATGATATGTATTTTAAAAAGTCTCTAATGCATTGCTTTTGTCCTGTAATTTCAAAAAACGGAAGTATTTCAAAACAAAACATTCTATGGAAAAAAAATTGTCCCGTGTAGACTAGCAATGCTTAGGAGTAACCACGTTTACTTTACACGGCAACAATATTAAAAGATATCAGTAATAGAAAGGAATATAGTTCTTCTTCCTGGCTCTACCAAGAAATTTAATACTGGTCTGAGGGCTGGAACGGGGTACACTGAGCCTCAGGAGACAAAACTGAGAAGAGATGGGTTCGATTCCCACTTCAATTATCCTAGAAGTGGTTTTCCGTGGTTTCCCCACTTCTACTCTAGGCAAATGCTGAGATGGTTCCTCCACGGCCGCCGCCTTCCCAATCCTCTCCCCTGAATTACACACACACACTTATACAGCCATCACAATAATGCAGGTTATCAGACAAAAACTCCACACTCACCCAAGTACACAGGGCTAAATGAGCACGATGTCCAAGCCCCTCAAATGAAACAACAACAGAAGTTCTTGTATGAAGAAGCACGCTGTGGATCTTAGAATGGATCACTTACTGCTTGGAAGAAGTAGTGGCTGCTCCTAAAGTGACCTACTGTAGGACTGTTTCTAATTTGTTAAAATGGCATTGTCTGTTGGGGATTCCCGTACATTGCCACTTGTATTTCACAGGGTAAGAGTCAATCCTGTACCAAAAGTTACCAATGTGAGAAATTGCCATGATGCCTGGCCACCAAATTTTGAAGGGAGTTCCATTCTTAAGTTGCTTAATGCAGTCCTCTTATATTGCAGCCCATCCAAAGCTGGTGCTGCAGTTACCATCACAAAAATCAACCACTTTTGACTAATGATTTATTTTTCTCCAGGACATTTAGAATGTTGTTATTTAGCAGCTACTGTTCTGTTTCTCCTTAAATGTTCCAGCCCTCAGACCAGAATTAATTATTTTTGGCAGAACCAGGAAATGAACCCACACCTTCAGGATGACAGCGAAGAATGTTAGCCACTACACCACAAGGTGGTCCAACACACATTCTATAAGACATCCAACGTTTAGAATGAAGCACTGGTTAGATAGGGATATTCTTCTCTCTTTCTGTTGCACATGAGACATGTATGACACTGTCATTTCCTAACAATCCACTGTTGCCATATCAGTCGAAAAATTTTCTTTGTTGAAAAAACAGCATATTCGGGTAGAACTATGTTTTGCAGGTCTTTTTTGTCCTATATTAGAACTACGTAAACTTGATAGAAATGCTAGAAAAATTAGATATCCATATTTTTTTTAAATGATAAACTGTTTCCCCTTCTTAGTAAAATCGATCTTATATCAGGTTGCATTGACTTTGTGATGCCTATTTTTCACACACGTGTAGCTAAATGTGCCGTCTTGATGATGAAAATGAAAATCCACAGCCTGCTTCCAGTCGCCGACTGGGTCAGGAATGGAATGAATGAAGCCCCCAATCTAGCGGCGAGGATATGAACTGTGCCGGCTGCCGAGGCCTGACGCACTCCTCTGCGGCAATGATTAAATGAATGACACATGAAATGAAATGATAGTGGAGAGTGTTGCTGGAATGAAATTTTGACAGGGAAAACCGGAGTACCCGGAGAAAAACCTGTCTGCCTCCGTTTTGTCCAGCACAGATCTCACATGGAGTGACCGGGATTTGAACCACGGACCCAGCGGTGAGAGGCCGGCGTGCTGCCGCCTGAGCCACGGAGGCTTCCTGTCTTGATGATGGATTATTGAAATATTTTATACTGGCAATATTACAATTTTCATGTAGGTAAAACTTCTGAATATTCTCTCATAACCGCATAGCAGCATTGAAAAAGTTCGTATGCTGCCAACTTTTCTATTTTTAAAGATAACCATGTCATGTCAGTTTGAGAGTTGTAGAGGAATGTTAGAAGAAGTTTTCTACCTGCTTACCCAGAGTGTAGGTTTAATTGTTTACACAGGCCTGGCTGTTCATTGACCGCGGATTATATGAATGAAGTTTCGAAGGACAGCGGGGTGCAGCTTGCTACTCACAGCTTTATTACTGTGCCCTTCGAGCTTGTATTTCAGTAGTTCAGCTGTCTCTATCTTGAGTGTGTGTGCAGCAGTTCTGTTAGATTTAACGTGTTGTATTTTACGTATTTCACGTACAACAATGGATAGTTTTGTGAAAAGAAAGCATGGTCAAGTGCTCAGAAGGAGGGAAAAACAGGTCGTAATTAATGTGTTCAGTTATTTTAAGATTCTTAAACCTAACGAAAGTATAAATAATTTAGTCAATGAAACTGCTCTGGCCACAGGAATATCAAAGACTACCATTTTTAAAATACGTAGTGAGAGTGGACAGGATCCAGTACTGTCGCCACGCAAAAAGAGGCTAAGTAATACACTGCAAGAATAGCAGGAATGTTAAATATAATGACTTTGTGAGGAGCAGCATCCGTCGCAAAATCCACAAATTTTACTTTCGAAACCAACCACCAACTTTACATTCAATCCTGGCTGCAGTAAACTCCGATTCCGACCTTCCAGATTTTAAAAAATCTACTTTCCATTCGCTGCATAAGGACATGGGATTTGAGTATGCGAGAAGAGGAAATAAAGCCATAATGGTGGAGAGGAGTGATTTAGTGAAATGGTGTCATGATTATCTTGTGGAAATAAAAAAGTACAGAGATGAAGGGTGGAATGTTGTGTATAGCGATGAATCATGGGTCAATACTGGGACTACAATTGAGAAGATATGGCAGGACAAGACAATAACAACACCAAAGCAAGCGTTTCTGGCGGGACTTTCGACAGGCCTAAAGGCTCCTACTGCACGAGGTCCGCGGTTTGCAATAGTCCACACAGGAAATGAAAATGGATTTGTACCCAACGCGCAGTTAGTATTTTTGTGCAAAAAGAACACCGCAGATGCGCATGATGAAATGGATGGTGAAACGTACGAAAATTATTTCAAACACCAAGTGCTACCTAACCTGCTGGCCAAATCTGTGTTTGTTATTGACAATGCGTCATATCACAGTCGTAAAGTTGAGGCTATTCCGACTTCGGCATGGAAAAAAGGAAAAATGCAGGAATGGCTTTCGTCGCATGGGGAGCCGTATGAAGAGCATATGTTGAAGAAACATTTAATGGAAATTATTAAAAGTGTGAAATATAAATACGATAAGTACAAAATTGATGAAATGGGTCAATTAGTTCTACGCCTTCCACCTTATCATTGCGAACTAAATCCAATTGAATTAGTGTGGAGTCAGGTCAAACATCATGTTAAAATGAACAATTTGAACTTCAAAGAAAAAAAATATGGAGCAGTCGATACAGGAAGGATTTAATAATGTGTCGACCGAAAAATGGAAGGACTGTGTCAAGCATGTAAAAAAATCGCGTCTGAAATGTGGAAAGCCGATGAAATTCAGGATGACATTAAACCTCTACTCATAAATCTGGGTGACAGCTCTTCATCAGATACTGAATCAACTGACTGATGATGAACGGGATGCCTGTCTGCTGTCATCGTGAAAGGTAAGCCAATGAGGAGTATTTTCTTTAATGTACTTCAACTTTAACTGCAGTCGAAACTTCACACATTTCCTTGTGCTTGTACTTTACTTATTTTATTTTGATTGTTTTCTTTATGTTACATTCAGCATACGTTATAGTTAATTTAATTTCGTTGTATGTGTTATGTTAGCCTACTATTAGTATTATTATACAGTGCTTAATTGAAGTCTTCGTCACTGCACAATCGCTGAATGTTCGGAAAGTGTACGCGAAGCGCTTTGTAGTGCCTCCTCTCATGGAGTGGCAACCCTGTCGTAACTCGCCATAAGACCAATGCTTCATTCTAAACATTGGATGCCTTATAGTCAACATAACATGTCTAGTGTGACGGATGCAACAGCTACAGCAATGCAGATAGAGGTAGTAGATACACTTGATCCTTAACATACCGCCCACAGGGCTGCTTGCAGACCATGATGACTGATAGTCTTCAACCATTCCTACACATGGTGATAGAAATGAAAATATTGCTGTAAAGTGATGGTTTGAAGCCCAACCTGTATCTACAGAAAGAGCCAATTCAGAAGTATATCATCAAGATATGCAATTGCTTCAACAGTTGGCCGTGGAGAAAGAACTTAACTTGTAATTCTGATAATGTGCAGAAAATTATTCACTTTTATGGAATCCATTTCATATTCCACTACTGCATGTGGATTCTTCAGTGCACAGTTTTATGGGTGGAGTGTGTTCACTTTGTGATTGAGGTGAAATGTTGATTCATCACCAAAGAAATCTTCATCACCTTCCGCTATTGTTACATTTCTGTGCATAAGTTAGCACATTCCTTTATCGGCTGCTGGCTTTAAAATGTTAATAATAATAGGGCCTGTAAGAGTTGAATGTGGTATGGTCGTACTTTATTCCACACTGTCATCTTCGACAGTGATTATTCACAACTAGCCCATTGCAAAGACTTTTAGGACTTCACAAGAAGGTTGCCCTATTGTCTGACATTTGAGGTCATACTAGACTCCTTCCTTTACACAGATATCTTATCATGTGTCAGATTTCCTACCTTCTCATAAAATACTTTGTCATTTATGAAGGTAAACTTGTTACCAATATCAGCAGAGCATCATCAGACCAAAAGAAGTTAATGCATTCTTGTGTCACATCACCTTATGTGATGATTAGTGTTCATTTCCGTGTAGAATTAACTCAAGTTAATATGGTACGGTACAACAATGTTTTATTGTGATGCACTTTATATGTTGTTGTAAGATGGCCAACTTCCTAGTTGTTAACAAGGTGTTAAGTAAAGACTATTCCATTCATAGGCAGAGATACTGGACCGTTTTGTTAGAGGGATGTACAGAATTTACATGCTGCCACTCCCTTGGGGCCTTGAGCTGAGTCTGACATCCCTTTCACTTCTGTCTGTCCTTTCAACTCTCCTTCAATCAACTCTTTTTCTCTTCATTCCCAGACATAAAAAAGTACCGTAGTCACCTTCCATTGACTCTCTTCCTGATACTTGAATTTTTGAGGTCTGAACCCTTTCTTCTTCATTAATTTAAATATGGCATTATGGTTGTCTCCCTTTAAAGTTGAACAGAATTAGAGAAATAGCTTTTGCTCTTCTTGGAGCAGACATTATCTGCTGAGTAAGACTTGAAAATTGTAATCACAGTTGGAATTTGAAAGAAAGGTGCTGTTGTGGCAGCTTCTGGAATGACAAGGAAATATCTTTGATCTCCTAGACAACTAAGTCTGTACCTGACAGTGCCTTTCCATCTAGACTTGAGAATTTGCCACGGTTGGAGCACAGCCACATTGGTGTAAGTGGCTAAACACACCTGCTCGGAAGGCAGAAGATTCGGGTTTGAATCCAAAGTGTGGTCACATTTTCAAGTCCTACTCGACAGATTGGAACAGAATTGATGTTTCAGTTAAAGGGCAAGGTCATTGCTGAAAGGAGAAGAAAGAGTTGCAAACCCTCAAAGAATTTGGACATCAAGAAAGCAAAGAGAGGAAAATGCCCAACATCACCAGGGTTGGAAGAGGAGTATTGCACAAAGGTCTCACTAGTAGTGAACTCCTGGGGAGATCATATTATTGTGCTTGAATTCAGACTTTTAATCTTACTAGGAAGCTGCATGCCTATGATTTCATTCCACTGAACCTAATCCATTGTTCAGAACTTTGCTCAAATGCTGTTTGGGGGTACTTGTTACGAACATAGCTTTCAAACAGAATTCCTATTAATATTGAGTAGCTAGAAAAAATAATAAAATAAACTCTTCATCACTTTTTATAATAATGCCTTTGACTCCAGAATTCTTAATTCAGTATGATTGAAGATATTGTATCTATGTCATTTTTGTGTCTTGTTAGTATGCCCAAATTTGGATGTGTGCTATGCCAATATTAACTGTTGATAAATAACCACTTTACGATATTTTCCGACGTAATTTCCATACATTTTAAATTTATTATTGCATGCATGGTCAATGATTTTCACATGGAATTTATATACTGTATAAAGACATCTTAGACCATGTCCCATAATGCTGTATAGCCTTCTGGGAGGCCTGGTGCAGATCTTTTAAGTTGACATCCATAGGCAACTTGCACATTGTGATTAGGATAAAATTATGAGGATGTCACAAACATTCAGTCCATGAGTCATGAGAATCATAATAAGCGAAAATATTTGCCATAATAGCAAATTGTGTAAATCTGTATTGATAGAATAATTAAAAATCTTATGTTATAATATTCCCCAAATCAATACCGTACTTAAAAAAAACACTTAATTGTCTATATTTTACAGACTATGTGTACATGTTTCAAAACTCATTGGTTTCTTCTTCAGCACATAAATATAACTTATACTAAGTCTGGAAAATATAGACAATTAAGTGTTTTTTAAGTATTGATTTGGCGAATATTATAACATAAGAGTTTTGAATTCATGGGAATCAACCATCCCCATATCCCTTCCAGAAATCAAACCCTGGTCCCTTCGGACAAAAGCCACTTTGTGAGATATTTTATTCTTTACCTCCCGTCTATACAGCTTTTTGCAATACATGGCTAGTTAAAAAGCCTCGGGTCACAGATGTCTTACATTTAAATTCTATATGCAACTCATTGACCTAGGGCTGATAACCTACATGTCAGGCCCCTTAAAACAATCATTAATCAGTGACCAAGCATGCAGAACTTGTTTATGAAGTTTATTGGGAGACTTTGATATTCATTATGTTAATGAATGGGATCCCTAATCCTAGTGCATATTGACACAAACAGTCACAACATCTAAAGATATTCAGTGCAAAGAAATTATGTACTTACATTAATTTGACAAGTCCATCAGTTTGTTATTAGTCAGGATAATAGATGGAGCTTTAATAACAAACAGAAAAATATTTTGAGCAGCTGCCGCATAGACATTTTTTTTTTTTTAGTGGAACGTGGACACTTGCTAAACATGATTTAAGACACCTGGAAGCAATGGAAACAATGAGATATGAGGGGGGGTCTGCATCAGGTGGCATTTTTAGGTATCATATTGTATAAGGAAATTTGGAAAAGCCAGTAAAGTCAATAGCGTGATAAAAGGCTTCACTCAGAAAAAGGCAATGAGGCTCATTTTTTTCTTTCTATACTTACAAATTATTTATTGTGATAATTTTTGCTACTGTTAACTCCAATATCAGTATTGGTGTGAAAGTACTATGTATTGATTATATATTTGCATTTTATTTTTTTACAGTACCGTACTTGTTTAATGTTGTCATTTTCTCATCTCTACTTAGTATAAAACAAAGTCCCTGATTCTTGGATGTCACGGGTAATCTCGAGAACCACTGGATGGATTTTGATTAGGTTTTTACCATTCTGTAAAGGTTATCTCGAGGAAGGTTTCTGTAGAAAATAATTTATTTATGATCAAAGGAAGCCATGCAGTAACTATTTCAGTGAAAAAGTCGGAAAAAAAAACCTGGCGTCCTTGAGCTTTTTAAGCTTACGCTGGGCAAACCGTTGAAAATATCTATATACTATGAGTGTAAGAATTGTTCAGAATGAAAGGTTCTACAAAAAAGGCCGCAAGAGCATATCTTCAATACATCGCCCACTATAGGTGTTTTTACGTTTTCATTTCTTCCAAACAATCTCCATTCAATTACTAACGCGACAGTTTACAAGCTAGCTAGGGGCGAGCCTATCACCCCAGTTACAGCCTAGCTTGCGGGCGAGCCTATTACCCCAGATACAGCCAGCAGCAAACTGTCGAGTCGTGTTGAGTTAAGACTTCAGAAAAGGGTGGTTGTGTTTGGAGTTTCCCTGGAAGTACAACTTGGCTTTTCTTAATTCCCCTGTGAACTTTTCGTTCCGCAGAATACACAGTCAAGTTAAGATTCATGCACCTCGCCATCCTTAAATTACGTCTGAAAAGAATTCGTTGCATATGCATCTCCATGATAATATACTCGTACATAATAGTCCAGTCAATGATTTTAACCCATCATGCCGAGACGTAAAACGGATGTAGGGTGTAGTTCATCGATGTAGGAAAAAAAGCACTTATTATGTAATGCATTCATAACTGTTTCCGGGCGAAACCGGGGTAGGTTGCTAGTATCTAATAACTAGCAGGTACCCGCGGCTTCGCCCGCGACCAAGACAATGGGGACAATGCATTATTGCTGATAATTTGTCTATTCTATTACAGCAATCGCGGCTACAGTGTGTCCATTTTAATTCTGAATATTCTGATACATACAGTATATTGATATGAGCAGCAAAGTGGGAATTTTATAAAGTTGTGAAAGTCTGCAGAGCTCGATGTTACATTATGCTAACACATTTTAAAATTACGTCTTCTGCTGAGACATAACGATTTTGTTGTCCGGATGCTCGCGAGCGAGCCACTTACGGTTGCCCATGGGAAAAAATGGTTTTGTCTAAATGTACACGTGCTGCTGTTAAGTGTGTGTCATTGCGCTTTGTTAAAGGAATTGCGAATATTGTTTGAAGAGGGAACTGCACTCTTGCACACTGGAATGGCAAATCTATCGGAATATGGGGAATTAAACGCATTCTTCCTTAAGCTATTCTGGATGTAATTTTGCCATACTTTATGATGATTTGAACGTCAACATATCGCAATTAATAGACCTATAGTTAAATATCTCTCACCTTGGTCGCTGATGTACAGTACATTATGCAGTCTCTTCCAGTGTTACATCCCAGGGATTGAAATTCTCCAAAAACAGTTTTGCCTCACATGCCTCTCTAAGTAATTAAAATTGCCGATTGTTGTTCTTTGAGTCTTCAGTTTTTTAACAAGTTTGATGCAGCCTCCATGTCCCCCTCTCCTGAGCTAATCGTTTCATCTCTACATAGCTACCACACCCTACATCCGAGGCAATCTGTTTAACACTGGTTTACCCCTACAGTTCTTGTCCTCGACCCTCCCATCCATAACTAAGCTTGCTATTCCTGGGTGTCTTAATATGTGTCCTACCCTCCTATCTCTTCTCTTCATTAGCAGTTGCCAGAAACATCTCTCCTCTCCCACTCGTCTTAATACCTCTTCATTTGTTACCCTATCGACCCATCTGATCATCATTCTCCTGTATCACCACATTTCAAACGCTTCAATTCTCCTCTTTTCTGCTGCACCATTAGTCCATTAGTCAAACTCGGCAACTTTTCTAGGTTTAAGCCGTGCCTTGTGCGGGGATTCAATGGCCGTGAAAGACAAAATACCAACTTTATTGAAATAAGTTTGCCCAATTCCTCAGTAAGAATAATTAAGAAAAAATAATAATTTAATGTAACATCCGGTAGAATACGACTCATCCGTCTGTGATTATGGGTTGCTGATCATGGTAAAAAACGAAAAAGAGCAGATCAATATTGGCAAACAGAAATATACAGTTAACAAAAAACAAATTTATAAATAAAATGAAAGCATACCGTGCAAAATAGAAAGCATCTTGACATTGTAAATTAGCGTAAAGATACGAAAGCTCGCTTACAATAACCAGCTCAAAAAGTATAAAATTGGACTCAAAATCACGATCGTATCCGACCGCAAAAACCACCTCTATAAATAAAATATGTCTCATTTTAGGCGTATCAATGCGAGGAGCAAAGTTCGTGAACCGAACCCCGCGTTTTAGGGCCCTAAAACGAACGGTTTTCGAGATATTGCCAGAAAACTATCCCCGGTCTGCGAAATTTCAGCGGTTGCCATAGTAACGTTGATCTGTTTCTTCGAGGGAACACAGGTATTTGGGAATATCTCCGAAACCGTTCATTTTAGGAACTTAAAAACTGTGTTTTGGGGTCCCTACAGGACCTCCAAGTATTGTTTCTCGTATCTGGCGGCTTAAAATGAGCTAAATCCGATATTTGTACCGACTGTCCTTGCTCAGTGCCAAAAGGCCAAAAAAGGTCACTTACAAATTGAATTTAAAAAAAAACGTTTCTTAGTGAGCCTCTACATACTCGGATCAACCAACATGCAAAATTTCAGCTTTCTAGATCTAGTGGTTTGAGCCCTGCGTTGATGAGTAAATTGTGGATGCTCAGTGCCAAAGGGCCGAAAAAAGTCACTTACAAATTGAATTTTCAAAAACCGTTTCTTAGTGAGCTTCTACATACTAGGATCAACCAACATGCAAAATTTCAGCTTTCTAGGTCTAGTGGTTTGAGCCCTGTGTTGATGAGTCAATTTTGGATTATATATAATAGATGAGACTTTCCAAGTCGATTTGCTCGTAGAAATATGGAATATAGCTCATTCTGCGCGTATCAATGCGAGGAGCAATGTTCGTAGTTTCCACTTCTAGGAAGTGGGAACAGAACCCCACGTTTTAAGGCCCTAAAACGAACGGTTTTCGAGATATTGCCAGAAAACTATCCCCGGTCTGCGAAATTTCAGTGGTTGCCATAGTAACGTTGATCTGTTTCTTCGAGGAAACACAGTTATTAGGGAATATCTCCGAAACCATTCATTTTAGGAACTTAAAAAGTGTGTTTCGGGGTCCCTACAGGACCTCCGAGTATTGTTTCTCGTAGCTGGCGGCTTAAAATGAGCTAAATCCGATATTTGTACCGACTGTCCTTGCTCAGTGCCAAAGGGCCGAAAAAGGTCACTTACAAATTGAATTTTAAAAAAATGTTTCTTAGTGAGCCTCTACATACTCGGATCAACCAACATGCAAAATTTCAGCTTTCTAGATCTAGTGGTTTGAGCCCTGCGTTGATGAGTAAATTGTGGATGCTCAGTGCCAAAGGGCCGAAAAAAGTCACTTACAAATTGAATTTTCAAAAACTGGTTCTTAGTGAGCCTCTACTTACTCGGATCAACCAACATGCAAAATTTCTGCTTTCTAGGTCTAGTGGTTTGAGCCCTGCGTTGATGAGTCAATTTTGGATTATATATAATAGATTATATATGGTATTCGAATTGGTTATAAAAAAGAAGACCTGAATATAAACTGTCTCGCTTTTGCAGATGACATTGCTTTGTTCGCTAATTCAATGGAAGAGGCCACTGACCAACTTAATAAACTACAAATCATAGCTGCTAAAACTGGACTTAAAGTGGCCTTCCATAAAACTAATTTTATCACAAATGTCAAAGATGCCTCAAAATTCATCACGATTGGTCTGCAAAAAATCAAAAAAGTCCGAAAATTTAAATACCTAGGCGAATGGATTACCCCTAATAATTCAGAAATAGCTGCCATTGAGAGCAGATGTAACAAATTGGAAGGTGCCTTTCAAACCTGCAAAAACTACAAAAGTAAAAGCTTGTCCCGGAATGTCAAACTTTGTCATTATAATACAGTAATTAGGCCGTCAGCACTGTGCTGCAGAATGCTTACAGATGACAAACAAAGGCCCATTGAGAAAATTAGAACTTAAGGATAGGAAAATTATAAGGAAAATATTAGGACCTGTTAATGATAATGGTACTTACAGAAGAAGACATAACAATGAATTATTTGAACATATAGAAGATTTGGTGAGTGTGATGAGAAAAAGGAGAATGTCTTTCTTTGGGCATTTGGAGCGGATGGAGCATCATCGACTTTCATATCGAATCCACTCATCAATCTCTAAAAAAAATTCCTATTGTAAATGGTCGATGCAAGTTAAAAAGGACCTAACAGAAGCTCGAATCAATCAAGCTCTGGTTTGGGATAGGAACCTGTTCAGAAAGGCGGTTAAATCAACCAGTAATCTACACCCTTTAACATCTGTGATGCCTCGCCCTCACTGCAAGTGGACGGAAGAAAGGAGAGCTGAACATTCGTCAAGAATGAAGATCTACTGGCAGACAAGAAAACAAGCTTTACAGTGATCATATGAGTGAAGAACATCGTGGTCCATTGATGGCCGAAACGACTCAAAAAAAAAAAAAAAAAGATTATGATTAGATTAAATGTACATTTAAGAAAGAAGCTTACCGGTGCAATATGAGTGATAGATGTGACTATAAACTATACCAAATTTCTGGAGTTTAGTTAATGTATTTCAATCAAATAAGGTCTTCTGAGTGAATTTTCTCAGAATTCAGAAATTAATAATTTTCACTTCATGGAATATATTTTAGAGGAGAAGATTTAAGAAAAGACAGTCTGATAAACATAACACCTTTCAGTCTCCCATATAGTTGGAGTCAACATAGTAAGTAGACATATGGGAATTACTTTGGAAAGTATCATTTATATTCAATTTTTAATTGTAATATTGAAACTTGATCTGAATTAATATTTTATTATTGAAATGCTGAATAAAGTTTGATGCTTCTGGGATCTTCCACTTTTTTAGACAGGGTGCATTAAGTATCTATGACAAAGCACTCAACACAAAGAGGCACAACATTCACAAAGGATGGGAGGTTATCTTCAAAAGCTATTCCTAATGGAGGAAGAATATTTTAATAATACATTACTACTGTATATATATTTTTGGACCCTCTCCGAAAGCAAAACTGCATACACCATTTAACTACTAGTCTGACTAAGATGGCATATGATTTGAGCTCTTCAGTCATATAATATCCGTATATTATAGTTTGTGGATTTAGAATAAAGATTCTTTGTTGTAGGCTATTAATCATTTAGTGAAGTAATTCCTTTGGTAAATGGAATTAATTCTCCTTCTCCAATATTTTACGTCTTTATCAAACTTACATACCATATGATATTATGGTGTACATTTTGTGTTAATAGCATTAGTTAGTGCCTCTATCTACTTAAGAGGATAAGATATGAAATAAAGTACAGCAATAAAGAAATTTACAAAAATGTATTTGTTTTACTTCTGCCTCTGTTTGAGTCCAGTACCATCCAACATCTATTCTGTGTACAACTATAGAGAAAAGTGCATGCAAATTATATGCCTGGAACCAGGCACAGAAATATTCAATTGGAGGGGTGGGGCAGTCGACCACCATATAGACGTATCCAGTGTTTAGATATAATAAACTTATCTGAAATTTGCATTTCGGCTTATTCAAATTCACTTTATGCTCTTACAATCACATTGATGATAGAACATTGATCTGAACACTTCACTACATTAGCCTACTAATAAAGCTTACGAAAGCAGAAAAACTGTAATATTTCCCAGTTATTAAAATGCAACATAAATCAACAAATGACAGATTCAAAATTAATGAAACTGATGCGTAAGTTGTCTGTGTTGGCAATTTTGTTTTGTTTTATCATTTCAAATGATCTTGTCGACTTCGTCGTTATGGTTGGGGTCCATCGAGCATTACGGACAGGGACACGGTGACGGACGTGACGTCATGCAGCCGCGCGGGAAGTGACGTCATGCAGCTGCGCGGGAAGTGACGTCATGCAGCTGCGCGGGAACGAGACGTCATGCTCACGCGGGGAGTGAGAACCAGACGCTAATGATTATTGGAGTCTGTTGAAAGAGGCCTGGCGTCGAGCGACCTTTTAAAAATCAGAAACTCACTCCACAAATCTGTAAATCAGTATTCTTCCCTTATTTCAGATACACTATTCATTAAACAAACATATATGGCATAGTCATTGTTGGGGAATGAAACAAGCACAATGTGTTTATGTAACTTGCCGCTAGAGTGTGTTGTATTTGTATGGAATAAAATAGTGAATGTCACGGTATCGTTCTTCCTAACTTCACGCTATAATATCCCACACTTGGTGCCGAAAACTCCGATTTTAAGTGCTAGAGAGAATTACGTTATAGTGGTGAATAGTTTAAGCCAGCAGTCTACACTACGGACTAGCTTCACACACGAGGAAGAACGACCAACAGTATTGGGCAAGCTACCAACGAGCTACATTTGGAGACCTTACACCACCATACAGATGAGTATTGAAAATTATACTAGCCTAACTAATATTACTTTGTGATATCTAGCACATGTTGCATGCTTATAAAGGCAAAACACATCACATATTGTTAATATCGTTGTTATTAAAATAATTGATATTGGACATTCAAAGCAGTGGTACGGGACACTGCGTAAAATTCTACCAACACGCAACCCTGGGTACTAACCTTCGTCTGTCTGCGAGATTCAGAAGCTGTTGGTCATCACTTTTGCTAACTAATGTATGACATCAGAAATTCGCAGGATGATTTATGAAATAAGCATGACAAAGGAAAGCAATAATATTTATTGAATTAAGTTACGGACTCAGGCCTTCAACTCAACGAGACGACAGTAACATTTATCAGTTTGATACTAATACGAATCTCCTATAGAGATCGCTAGTAGCCTAAAATGGTCATCACGAACTCACGCATGCATCTATGAACTCAATTTGATACTAATACTGAATTTCCTACAGAGATCGCTAGTAGCCTAAAATTGTCATCACGAACTCACGCATGCACTCTAGGAACAACATTTGGAACTGTGTCTTCGCTTGTTGACTAGTTACTAGTATTACAATACCCTACCCAATATGTCTAACCCGGACCAGACTTCACAATTACTTAAACTGAAATGTCTCAGAAAGACGGTAAGAACACTTATTACCAAATTCACTACGGTAATAAATGATGCAACACCTAGCTCAGAGATCGACTACGAATACAATCAGATTAGACTTCAAGAATCATTAGACCGTCTAACCACTCTCGATCAACAAATCCACGACTTCCTTCCTGACACTGAGTACAACGTTGACGTCATCACGTGTAAAGAACATACCGATCTTGCCAAGAAAGCTATTCTCAAGGCGACACGCGCCATTGGAGAGAAAACACCTTCTGTTGATAATGTAAGTCTCGCGTCTGCCAAGAACGCCGCTCTGCCACCTCCACCCTTAATGCACACAGTTAAACTTCCTGTGATCAGGTTGGAACCATTCTCAGGAGACGTAGAGAAGTGGTCCCGTTTCTGGGAACAATTCCAATCATCTATTGACGGCAACCCTACCATTTCCAGTATCGATAAACACGTTTTTCTTCGCGGGTACTTGGAGGACAAGCCCAAGAACTTGGTCGACGGAATTCCAATCACTGCTGACGCGTATGAGGAAACAAAACAGATTCTCATTTCACGGTACGGTGACAAAAACAGAATAATCCAATCCCATCTGGATTACCTGGAGACTCTAAAACCTATATCACATGTCACGCCCAATGCCTTAAACATGACATTCATTGAATGTAACCGGTGGATACAGGCCCTCAGGGCCTTGGGAGAAAATGTTGACGAATATGGCCGAATGCTAGCTCCGAAAATTCTGCGCGCGTTCCCGGAGGACATTGTTCGCCGTTGGATTATTCAAGCCAAGAGAGAGAATATCATGGAAAGCCACATTACTAAATTGATGCGATTCTTAAATGAAGAGGTTGACGGTGCTCTAACCACACAGAAAATCAGAGGTAATCCTATAGCTTCAACAACCCTTATCCCCACTACAGCTGTACTCCAAATTCACGCCAAATCAAGCAAATCGTCACCAAAAGCGAAGAAGACGATACTTCCATTCTGCGTATTTTGTGACCGACGAGGCCATTGGGGTCAAGACTGTAAAATCATAACAACCGTGTATGATCGCATTCAGAAGATAAAATCGAACAAGCGCTGCTTTCTTTGTTTAAATCAAAGACACGTTGTTTCGGACTGCAGCAAGAAAGGTCAAACGCAGTGTGCTACATGTAAAAAGTTACACCATAGATCTATTTGTGATGGAGAACAGAGAAATCTTTCTACTCCGTCATCTCAAACGGCAGTAGGGAAAATAAGCGTAGCAACCTCCGGCTTTACTTACCTACA
Source organism: Meconema thalassinum (assembly GCA_946902985.2). NCBI lineage: Eukaryota > Metazoa > Arthropoda > Insecta > Orthoptera > Tettigoniidae > Meconema > Meconema thalassinum. Next base: position 351,607,363 of record OX336390.1, read on the forward strand.
GACCGCTCAGGTGTGGATTACAGGACCCACAGGTTTAAGCAAACCTCGACGCAGGAAGTCAGTCGACCTTCATCTCCAAGTCACTAGTAGACGATCTTCAGCTGGAAGTAATTAGACGACAAGAACTGACTGTTTGTGCCTTTGAGTCAAACCCTACGAGCTCCAACACTAGACGACTTGTACGATTCAATATGAAAGGGGTTTGGACTAACACGAGCGTCTCTCTCTATGGTTTCGAAAGTCCTCACGTTCTTTCACCACAACCGTCGGTTCCACAAGATATTACGGTATTGGCACATGCTCGTAAGTTACAGTTAGCTGGTCCTAGGACGGATTCCCATGAAGATCTACCGGTTGAACTCCTTATCGGTAGTGACCACTACTGGAAAATTATCAGAGACAGTCTTCCCTTACGTATCTCCACGTCACTCATATTGGTTCCTTCTACCATCGGCTGGATACTCAGTGGGGACCGATCCGGCATTCACGTGAATTCAGCCACAGTCAATTTCATTAACCTCGAGCAGGCTTCTTTCCACTCAGATGAAGACTTCAGAAGATTTTGGGACCTCGAGACTATTGGTATAACTGCTGATCAAGAACGCCCACATACGCCGAAGGAATCCAGAATCCTTGAGGACTTCAAATCATCTTTCTGAATCGAAGAACAGCGACGCGTAGTCTCGTTGCCAAAGAAGCAAGGTATTCTGGAACTACCCCATAATCTACACAATGTCGAGGCGCGTCTGAGCGACCTTCAGAAAAGACTTCAAAGAAATGACGACTTCAACCAGATGTACTGTAGCCAGATGTTCAGCTACATACACTATCAGCACGTGGAAGAAGTCAACACAGCAAACTCACCCGACGTCATGTTCTACCTTCCTCATCAAGCTGTGAAGAAAGAAAGATATGGAAAAACCAAGTGGAGAATAGTATTCGACGCATCATCTCATCAGGCTAAGTCACCCTCTCTTAATGACATGTTGGAGATGGGACCAAATTTATTACCAGAGGCTGTGGCAATTATTCTACGTTTCAGACTTCATCGACAGGGAATCATCAGCGACATACAACAAGCCTTCCTTCAGCTAACCCTGGACAGGAAAGACAGAGACTTGACAAGATTCCTCTGGTACAAAGTGACTGAAGACGACGGAGGACACTTCTACACGACAAATGACATAGTCACTTATCGTTTCACTACGCTCCCTTTCGGCCTGACCTACAGTCCTTTCCTCCTCTCAGCAACCATCAGGGAACATGCGGACAAACACACACTCTCCTTTCCTAACGCTGCACCACTAATCAACGGCAACACCTTCATGGACGACATTGTTGTGGGAGCAGCAGATGACAACTTGGCAGTCACGTTGTATTATGAACTCACTGCCTTAATGAAGATGCTCAATTTTCCTCTTGCAAAATGGGCAACAAATTCCGATGTACTGAGAGCCGTCTGGAAGGCAGAAGGACGAGAGACTGCGCTGCAGACTTAGGTGCTAGGAATAAACTGGTGCACTTCAAGTGATTCTTTTATGGTGGACACGAAGGAAATCCTTGATAAAATCCCAGAAGGACCAACCACAAAACGACGGCTTTTGAAGATCGTCATCAGCTTTTACGACCCACTTGGCTTGTTCTCTCCGGTATCTCTTGTGGGGAAACGATTGTTTCAGGATACTTGGTGCCGGGGAATTGATTGGAATGAACTGTTACCTAACGATCTTGCCGCACACTGGCATGCTTGGATATCTACGCTCTCCTCGCTCTCGCCAATACGCATACCGCGCTGGCTCCACACTTCAAGTAAAGAAGACACTCAGGTTCATGTGTTTTGCGACGCTTCAGAGCGAGCTTACGGAGCAGCCTTGTACATTCGCGCAACTAATGAGGACACTATCTCCACTCACCTAGCCTACAGCAAGTCCAGACTGACTCCCGTTAAGAAAGTCACACTACCACGCCTTGAACTCCTTGCAGCCTTAGTGGGAGCACGGCTTCTACGATATTTTGCAAAAGCAACCAATTTCGACACTTCCTATGCTACTTTATGGACGGACTCCACTGTGACATTGGGTTGGATACGAGGAAACCCAAATAAATGGAAGACCTTCGTCTGCAACCGTGTGACGGAGATACAGTCCTACACAACACCATCACAGTGGAGACACTGCCCCGGAACTGACAACCCTGCAGATCACCTCTCTCGGGGACTTCTTCCTGGTCAGATCCAGTCCTTAGATATATGGTGGCACAGACCTTCCTGGTTGACAAAGGAAGATTCTTACTGGCCTCAGGACGCACCATCGCTTCCATCACTCCCAGAAACAAAGAACACTGTGCAGACTGCCCTTCACGTCGATTTGCCAGAATCGATCATAGACTCCACCCAGTTCAGTTCCTACACGCACCTTCTACGCGTTACAGCTTGGGTACTTCGTCTGACGCGAATCCTTCGCCACAAAGACCACGAAAACGGGGAACTCACTGCTCAAGAACTTACTGCGGCGCGTACCTACTGGATAAAGGTCGTGCAGAAAGACTGCTTTCCTGCTGAACATGGAGCTCTAAAGTCCAACGTCCCTCTCCCAGTACGATCCAAACTATGATGCTACAACCCCTTCCTAGAAGACGGTGTTCTGTGGCTTGGAGGGCGACTGGAGAGTGCCGACATTACTCACCAGCAGAGGCATCCCATAATTCTCGATGGCGACCATCACTTTACGCAACTTATGATCAGAGACACACACATCCGCCTCCATCACTTGCGAGTGCGAATTGTTCTTTCAGACCTTCGGATGACCTTCTGGATACTGCGTGCTCGTCGTGCCATCAAAAAGATACTATATCGCTGCCTTCCTTGCAAAATGGCCCGAAATCGTCCCAGTCAAGTACTTGAGGCGCAACTCCCTCCACAACGTGTCATTCCACAGAAGGCTTTTGCAGTAACAGGCATTGACTTTGCCGGACCGTTATACGTAAGGGAAGGTCATACAACTAAAAAGTGCTACAACACGCTCTTCATGTGCGCAACGACCCGAGCTCTTCACTTAGAACTTTGCCGAGATATGAGCACTGACAAGTTTCTGCAAGCACTGCAGCGGTTTGTGGTGAGACGTGGCATTCCACACACTATCTATTCTGACAATGCCCAGACATTCCACTGTGCAAATTGAGAATTGGCGGGACTATGGGCTACCGTTTCCAATACGAAGACTTGTCAGTACCTTTCACGACACAACATCACGTGGAAGTTCATTGCACCACGCGCAGCTTGGTGGGGAGGCTGGTGGGAAAGAATGGTTGGCTCCACCAAGCGATGCTTGCGAAAGACACTTGGGCGCTCTTCTGTAGATGAAGATGGTTTGCAGACGATATTGACATCTATCGAAGCCGCGCTGAACTCCAGATCACTCACCAAAGACGACGACGTCAACGTGCTCACCCCAGCTCACTTCCTTGTCGGTGGACAACTCAATGCACTGCCCTCTGGACCTGAACCTCAGCCCGGTTGCCCCATTAAAGAATACAGACTTCAGCAACAACTGGCGGACCATTTCTGGAAACGATGGAGCAAGGAATACCTGCTTCAGCTTCAGAGTTTCCACCAGGTGAAGCAACCGAAAGGAACGTCACCACGACCGAGGCTTGGAGATGTCGTTCTACTCCAGGACGAGGTGCGGCATCGACATCTGTGGAGGAAGGCCCGGATTCAGGAGCTGAAACCAGGAAGAGATAGACTTATCCGGACGGTGATTCTATCCACGCCAGAGGGGACCCAGATCGCCCGACCTGTCCAGCTGGTCATCCACCATGAGGTTGACCAGGGTGGGGAGGATGTTGGGGAATGAAACAAGAACAATGTGTTTATGTAACTTGCCGCTAGAGTGTGTTGTATTTGTAGTTGCTAATGGAATAAAATAGTGAATGTCACGGTGTTGTTCTTCCTAACTTCACGCTATAATATCCCACAGTCATGACCCCTTCATGGATTGTCTAAATCTGGACACATACTACATCCTTACACTAATTCAAATTTACGGCCAAATGATCCTTCTGACAGGGAGGCAAAGGTTTCCGCCGGCTTGCCTGGGATGATGGGCCACAAAACCGCTATCAAAAAGTACACAATTTACGCTTTATTCAACCAAACACATCTCTAATACAAGTACAAGAAACACATTTCTTCCCGTGACCCTTAAAGAGGTGCCCGCACGGGAAGCCTAAGTTAATGGGTAATGCAGTCTGTTGAAAGAGTCCTGGGGCTTCGAGCAAAGCGAGAAGCCCTCCTGAGCCTTTCTAACATGTGTAGCATTTGTAGCATGCGTCATTTGAAATAGACTGACTGTGATTTTTTGTGCTTTTCTATTACTGAAGATAGAGTCCTCTTGATTCAGATCATAATTTCCGCTTAGTAAAATTATCTACAAGAACAAAATGAAAACAATACATGATATATATATTTTTTATTGATATCCTTCCAGCTCGGCTTTACTCGTGGACTCTGAGAGAGATCATTCCTCTACCGTCACAAGAAAGCTGGAAGCTGAATACACTTTGTCAGCAGATACAACTGGGGATGGTAACAGGCTGATTGCCCAGGCGACCGCTAACTTGAGTCTAATTGAAGAAAGGTCAGGGAAAGGAGTTGGCTGTGGGCCTGTTGAAAGGAACTATCCTGGCATTTGCCTGGTGGTATTTATTTATGGGAAACCACAAAAACCATTTTCAGGACGGCCAAGGTGGGATTCAAACCAACGCTCTCCCAATACCAGTCAGGCACGAGGTAATACGTTAGTGTTCTCGGCCACCGAGGCCAGTCATGATATATTATGATGAAAAATACTATGTAATATAAAGAATAAATTGTGTAGTGCAATAGAAAACTGTAATATGTATTTTTTATTGTAACAATAGCCTATACATAAATAATAGATTTAAGCAAATGCATGTAAGAAACAAGTATGATGTGAACCTTGGTACCCCTTCTAAATCCATACCTTTATCAGTTCAGAACCCCAACTTTATGTAGGTGTCTTTGCTCCAGATATATGATGATGATGATGATGATACGTGTTGTTTTAAGGGGCCTAAGGTCTAGGTTATCAGCCCCTAATGGTCTGGGTGATAGCGAAAATGACAATGAATTGGAAACCATAATGAAAACCATGGTAGATTGAAAATACTTACAAAAGTGTAACTTAGATAGAAAAGACTCACAAAATGTAGAGTGGAAATACTTACAAAAGGTAATTTTGATGGAAAATTCTCACAAAAGCAATTTAGATTGACAAATATGCACAAAATGTAGTTTAGGTTCAACATACTTACAAAATGCAATTTAGATTAGAAATACTTACAAAAATGCAATTTAGATTGAAAATATTTACAAAATGCAATTTAGATTGAAAATACTTACAAAATGCAATTTAGATTCAAAATACTTACAAATTGCAATTGAAAATGCCCTACCAGATTAAAAATACTCACAAAATGCAATTGAAATTGAAAATACTTACAAAATGTAATTTAGATTCAAAATACTCACAATATGTCAGCCCGCAATTCCAAATACTTACAAAATGCAATTTAGATTGAAAATACTTACAAAATGGAGTTTAGATCGAAAATACTTACAAAATGCAATGTAGATTGAATATACTCACAAAAGGTAATTTGGATGGCAAAAGACTTACAAAATGTAATTTAGATACATGGGGAGCTACTTCACAAAACAGTGTGGGAATCTTAAAGAGAAAAGGAAATATAATGATGAAGAATGAGGGTCAATTGGATTAGTATCGATAGCTTAGGTCCGTATTGACAATTCTAGAATTAAATAAAACCCATCTTGAACAAATTCAAGAATGAGGGATCAGGAAAGATGAGAGAAGGGCCAATTAAGGCGGGAAAGGAAGAGACTCCCTAGGCCTCGGATACCCTAATACCGTCGGGGTCGGAAAAGAACAAGAGTTGACCAAGAGAGGTCAACAGGAAAGAAGACGGAGAGGAGCCCTGTACAAGTAAGTGGAAGCAATGCCAGACTCAGCTGGGGTTCCGTGGTCGCCAACCCGCGTCCCACTAGAGAGCGCCTGGGGGAGCCCCAGATATAAATGTGCCTTGTATACAAGATATAGATGTAGCCAAATAACTATGCCATGTGGCTAGTGTGTAAACTATCTTTTGCATGGCACAATAACTCTAGCTGACAGGTAGGGAGACTCATCTCAGGAGCTGTGGTCAACCTCATACAGCCAGGAGTGCCCTGAATCCGTTCTGCCCTTCAAACACTGTACTTCTTTGCACGGAAATTGAATCCTCACTTTTTGAAGTCTTCAGTTGGCCACTCTACTGCTGATCCGCCAAGGAAGCAACTGGGAAATATTCTATCTCAGCCATCCTAGAAGTGTTTTTTCATGATATTACAGTACAATTTTGCAAACCATTTTTGAAAACTTAAAACAAACAAGAGTTCCCTTTTCTAATTTGCCTATGTCAATACTTTATATTCATGAAATTAGTGCATGTTGCAAATCAACTGTGACTCTTCATAAGCTAAACAAAATAATAATAACAAGTAAAGTGCCATAAGATAATGAGCAAAATTATATAGTACTAGTTGAAACCCGTCAAAACATGACGGACAATGGAAAAAATATTTACTGAAGAAGCTTCTTATATAAGTTACATTCTTTGTACGATTACTTCTTAGCACTATTGCAACTTTAAGGGTGTCAAAAGATAGCACTCTCAACATTGCAACATAATGCTAGTCATGACTGAAAACGTGATGAGGTAAATAGCCCAATACGTTCTTGAGTTTTTCCTTGAGCTTTTATTGATTGTGATAAGGTATGCCGAGCGAATAGGAAATTGTTGCCTATTAAAAGAAAATGTACTGTACCTGCAAGTGTTTTATCGGAAGGTGTTAAATCAAGTCATAAGATTTGAGCTCTCTGCCTAATATTACTGCACCTATTATATCCGAATCCAAGCAATTTCTTACATATTTCTTACAATTAATATGTTTCCATATAGGAGTCCTTGGGAAACGTTCAGATTTCTAAGGAGCATAACTATGGCTCAAACGTTCGGAGTATGTGGAGGCGAATCCCTTAATTCCAAGGAATTGAAGAATTCTATAGTAGGGAAATAAAGTAGCTGGCTTTTATCCTCAGAATCTAATCTGTTAACGGTGATGTATGTGTTTGAACTACTATATATAAGTTCAATGACTTTTAAATTAATATCATTACATTCTTGCAGCCTGTCAAATATTTTATTTTCCATTCTTCTTTTTTTTTCTTAGTCGTTTACCCTCCAGGTTGGTGGAACCCACGGATTCAGCGAGGGAACTCACCACTACCGCCTCTACGGGCAGTGTCCTAGAGCTGGGAACATCTAATCGGAGGGGATACAACTGGGGAGATGTGATTGGCACCTCGCCCAGGCGGCCTCACCTGCAAAGCGAACAGGGGCCTCATGAGGGAAGGTAATGGAAGGTCAGGATGGATAGGCAAGGAAGAGGGAAGGAGACGGCCGTGGCCTTGAAGAAGGTACAATCCCGGCATTTGCCTGAAGACGAAGTGGGAAACCACGGAAAACCACTTCGAGGATGGCTGAGGTGGGAATCGAACCCCCTCTACTCATTTGGAACACCCGAGGCTGAGTAGACCCCGTTCCAGTCCTATTACCACATTTCAAATTTCGTGGCAGAGCCAGGAATCGAACCCAGAACCTCCGGGGCGGCAGCTAACCGTGCTGACCGCTACGCTACGGAGGCGACTATTTTATTTTCCAGCAGATCAATTTTACCCTCACAACAGTAAAGACCAAAGTAACCACGCGTAGATTTTACGCAAGAGAAATACAATGTAGAACAATGTTTATATTTGATCGTCAAGGTCCTTACACTGTACTGCATAATATCTGGAATTGTTCCTGAAATGGCTTATTTATATTGAATTTTAAATATGGCTTCGTATTATTCGATAACACAATAGTGTCCTGCATCCACGGAGCCGCTAAATATTAAATGTCAAATAATACTTCCATTGCCGAAATCAACAGCGTAGTTAGACTCAGTACTCTAAACAAATAATCATTAAACAATTGTCTTATACAATGAAGTTCAACATGACCAGTGTATTCACCGTCAAGACACTTTCATACTCAAGTTGGTTGCTGAGGAGATTGCGATGAGACTGATCGCCTATAATAAAATCCTTATAATTGTTCCTGCCAGCGAATTTTTTTTGTAATAGCTTGAAAACACAGCTCAGAATGAACTCTTCATTTTGATATAAACAGTACGAAACTGCTCTAAATAAGCAATTTCCATCACCTGTTATAGGTTATGGCAGTACATTTTGCAGGGAAACATAGAATCACTTCGCCAACTACTGGAATGAGCATAGGCCTATACTCAATACTCACTTCGGCAGTCACTCTAATGGAGGCAGTTTTAGATTTCTATCACCCGTGCATGTCAAAAATCGTATTAACACATGGAAGCCCACCTATTCTTGGCTATCGCCCCGGAGACCCGGGTTACATTTCCTTCCCTGCCAAGAATTGTAATTCTGGTCTAAGGGCAAAAACGGGACACACTCAGTCTCTGGAGGTATAACTAAGAAGAGGAAGGTTCGATTCTCACCTCAACAATCTTCGATGTGGTTTTCCGTAGTTTCCCACTTCCACTCAAGGCAAATACCGGGACGGTTCCTAGGCCTCGGCCGTCTCCTTGCCATTCCCCTCCTTAATTACAAATACACATTTTAATGCCGCCGTCACAATAACACAGGTCATCGGAGAAAATTTTACACATACACACCAAAGTACTGTAACGTGTTTTTCAAGGGGTTTTATGCAACTGGCATAAGTCAGTAGGAAGCCATTCTATATTTATTTACGCGGCAAATTGTTCAGCCAAGAGAATTTTTCATGTTAATTTATTATTATTATTAATTTATTATAATTATTATTAAGGTATTTTCGGAGCATTTTATAAAAATTATTAGCATTCAGATAGGTTTTCTATGTCTTAGAAAACGCTCTCAAGCAAATTATTACGAACGACGATATCATAGAAAATTATCTGATTACGGAATTTTACGGAGTTTTGTCAGTTAGGGTATTTGAGAGACGTGACTCACTGGGATTTCGAATACAAGCTGATTCCTGTCGAGAAGTATTACGCAAGGCTGGGTCGCAAGGTCTAGCAAAGGCGAATTGTTGGAACGGAAATCGACTTCTCCCTCTCGCGCGCCGAGTGTAATGAGGCAGAGGAGGGGAACTGGCGGCGTGCTCAGCCAATCAGGGGAGACGACGTAAGCTAGATGCCGGTACCATGGTGGGGGAGCCAACGTGTGGATATATCGTTCGACGCGCCGTGAAACGAGGACTATCTGTGAAATACTTGCGGAGTATGGTTATATGCGGGGGACGCTCCGATGTTCCGTGGAACGAACAATCTGTGTAGAACTTGCAGAGTACGGTCGCAAGTGCTTGTCGCTCCGATGTACAGTGGAGTTAGCGACGAACTTTTGTAAAACTTGGTTGTACGAGTGTTTGGGTCCGAGGTACGGACCATAGAATTATCTAATCTACCAGAATATCATCAAATTTCGACGGAGATGACGACGTCCAGGAGACTGTGGGAAGCTCACAACATCATCAAGAACGAGGGAAATGCCTTGGCAATTTCCAATGGTAAGCGCAAATGACGCAGAAATACGCAATCTCTCATTTTTCTTTGTTTTATATTTCATATTTCAGTAACTTCATAGCTTGGAAATAAGAGTAAAATCAATTTATCAGACTCCGTTTTCACGTAATTTTCTATCGGTAATATTCAAATCACAACGCTCCAATTTAAATTTTGTACTTATTATTATTATTAATTTTGCTATACTTGTTTTATATAATAAATTCATTTCTTTTACAATGCAATCTTTGCTTTCAGTAGGTAGCATTAGATATAGACCAATTCCTTCTCCTGATACAATTGTTTGTTGGGTTAATGATCAAATCATACCACGATCTGAGTGAATAGAGTCTTGAATGTGTTCTGCCAGAGCTAGACGTTGTTAAATACAAATTTAGATTTCAACATTGCATTGAGGTCTTGGCGCCCATTAAAACAACATAGCTTAGGCAAAGGGAAACAATTACATTTTCTCCCAACAGTGTGGGCTAGCGAAACTGTTACATTTGTCGCTACCAACATGGGGCATTAATAACCATTACATTTGTCGCCGACAACTTGGGGCTGAAAACCTAATAACATTTGTGGAAGGAGAAGGGTATATATTTCTGTGCCTGTATTTTGGGGGTTATTTGTCTTTATCAGTGTATATCATTATGGGGGATGAGAAAGAAAGACAGATGAGGTTACGTAGTGGTCATCAGCTGGAGAGTGATGATACGAGCAGTATGTCGAGTGATGGTAGTACCGGGGTAGCGGAGGTAAATCCCGATACTGAAACAGGGAGTGTAGGCGGCCAACCAGAATTAAAAACTTTACTTCTCGAGTTCATGTATCAGAACAAAGTTAGTAGTGATGCCTTAAATGCAAAATTAGAACAGAATAATGCAAAATTAGAACAAAACAGTAGGGAAAATAAAGAAAGTACAGACGCTTTAAACGCAAAACTGGAACAAAACAGTAGGGAAAATAGAGAGAGTAATGAAACTTTAAATGCCAGATTAGAACAAAACAGTAAGGAAAATAGAGAGAGTACTGAAACTTTAAATGCTAAATTAGAACAAAACAGTAGGGAAATGAGTGACAAATTTGAACTGATTAGAGGTGAGATCAGGGGGGTGATGGAAGAAAAGGCTAAAGAGATTATTGCAGATGTAGACAGAAAATTAGGAAAAGTACAGGAGGAGTTGGAAATTAGAATCAGTACACAGGCTGAAAATTTAAAAGAACTAGTGCAACTGGAAACACAGCAGGTCAAAAAGCAATTGGGGGGAGAAATTGACAAAATTCAGGTAGCTACTAAAGAGGTTAAGGAACAGCTGGGGGGTAGAATTGAGAAAGTCCACTCACAAATAGTTGCAGAAGTAAATGATTTAAGAGAGAGTAATAGAGAGAGCATTAGCAAGATTGAGGAGAAACAAGCAAAGCTATATGATAAAGTAGAAGAATCAGAAGGAAACATTAAATTAACAGTAAACAGTATTGAGAGGAAGGCTGAGGAGAAAATCGCAGAATTAGAATTAAAATTAAAAGCTAGGATCAGGCAAGAAAATAGTCAGAATAGGCCAGTTTTGGTGAATAGCACACACAGGGAGGTAGAACTGGGTAAGTTCAGCAATCGACAGGGGTGCCCAATGGAGTTCATGAACACTATAGAAAATAAATTCGGGGAGAGGTTGGAAAATGGTAGTATTGAGTGGTGCCAGGTAGTTGAAATTTTAGAACAAGTGTTTGTGGGGGAAACGAGGAATTGGTTTGCTGTCTACAGAGACAAGTTTACTAATATCAATGATTTTAAAATGAAATTCTGTGAAAAGTTCTGGAATGAGGTTATTCAGTCGCAGCATCGTGAGGGAGTAGTGTGTGGTAAATATAACCCTAAAGGAAGCTCCACCATGACCGAATACTTTTTAGGGCAGGTATTAGTGTGTAAATATCTTGATGGCTTGAAGGAGGAAAGTGATGTGGTAAGGTTGCTACTTAGGCACTTTCCCTATAGGATCAAGGAGGCTGCTTGTATCCAGAATGTAAAGACTATATCACAAGTAGAAAATTTGTTAAGCACATTTGATGCACTAGGGAGAGGGGGTTATGAGGACAATTTCAATCGGAACCAGGGTAATAATAATAATAGACCTAATGAAGCCAGGCATCAGGAAGTTCAAGGGAACGGTGGCGAAGGGGCCAACGCTCAAAATAGAAATAATAATAATCAGCTAAATCAGAACAGAGGAAATGGCTATGGTAATCAGTATCAAGGGAGGAACAATGATTTCAGGGGAAATCAAGGGAGGAACAATGATTACAGGGGAAATCAAGGGAGAAACAATGATTTCAGGGGAAATCAAGGAAGAAATTATAATGACAATAATTACAACCAGAATAGGGGTCAAGGAAGAGGACAGCCTAGTGGTAGTAATATACAGCCAAACAATGACAACACAACTCAGAACAACCAGACCAGTGCAGTAGTAACTAGTACTACGGCCAGCTGTAGCGGTTCTTTAAACGCGAACCAGGCTGCGAAGTAAGGTCAGAATCTCAGTCTGTAGCATGCCCTGTCCATACAATTATACAGGAACCCTATGACCTAAATGTAAGAAATGAATTATTACATGAACTAAATGATGAAGGTATTATTCAGGAAGTGGTTAGTAAGAGCCCCATAGTTAAATTTAACGTGTCCGAGGCGTACACAGATGTTTTAATTGATAGTGGTTGTATGAAGAGTTGCATAAGTAGTGCATTTTATGATAAAATGAAAGGAACTGGAGAAAATTTTGAGGAGATGCCAATTAAAAGCACTTTTGTTATCACAGCTGTTGGGAAGAGGTCTAAAGTAATTTCTAAGCAAGTTTTAGTAGACATTAAAATTAATAATCATGTAGAGAAGCAGATTTGCCTTGTAATTCCAAATTTAGTATTCAGTGTTATCTTGGGTTCAGAGTGGCTAAGTAGAGTGTCTGGTAACTTATGTTATGATGTAGGGAGTTTGAAATTTAAATGGGGAGATTCTGAAGTAGAAGTAGCGTTCAATGACCGTATTCAGAGGAGTAGTATTGTAGGTGTGATTTGTACTTTAAATGAGATATCGCCAGCCGTAGAGCGGGGTTCTCCATGTTTTGTGCGCAGTGTGATTACGAACGGAAGTCTAGAGGACTCGTTACGTGAGGCTGCATTTCAGGGAAATATAGAGGATGAACAGTGTGTTCGGCTCTATGATGTGTTATTGTGTAATAGGAGAGTTTTTGAGGATCGCATTGGTATGGCCAATTGCTATACACATTCATTGAACGTTATTGATAGGTCAGTATTCACAGGACATAGATATCCTGTACCTTTCGCTTATCAGAGTGCAGTTGAGGCACAAATTAACCAGATGCTTGAAGATGGGATTATTGAGCACTCTAACAGTCCATATGTTAATTCTTTGATAACGGTACCCAAGACCGACGGCACTGTTCGTATTTGTTTAGACGCTCGTTTGGTTAACAGTAGAATTAGTTCAGATCAGCTGAAATCTATGTCAATAGAGGAATTAATGCAAACATTTGAGGGGAAGAAGTATTTCACTTGTGTAGATTTGAGTTCCAGTTTTTGGCAAGTGCCACTTATGTACGAAGATAGACCATTTACTGCTTTTAGTCATAAATATAACCTTTATCAATTTTGTAGAACACCTTATGGGTTAAAGAGTAGTTCAGCAGCTTTAATTAGGGCTTTAAACATCGCATTAGGGGATGACACAGGAGAGTTTGTAACCATTTACATTGATGATATGGTAATTAGTTCACGCAGTTTTGAGGAGCATCTATGTCATTTAAATATAGTTTTTCAGAAGTTAGATCAGGCAGGGTTCACTTTGAAGCTGTCTAAGTCGTCATTCTGTCAGTCAGAAGTGTCATTTTTAGGTCATAGAGTGTCGAGTAGAGGTGTAACACCAGAGGAAAGTAGGGTTAATAAGATACTTAACGCAGAGGTGCCACAGAATGTTAAACAGTTAAAAACTTACCTGGGAATTTGCAACTTTTTCAGGAGGTTCGTTCTTAAATACTCAGGGTTGGTAGAACCATTCAGGGAATTGCTTAAAAGTGGGACTCGGTGGAGATGGGAGTCCAAGCATGATCAGGCTTTTAGAGCGCTGAAGGAAGGTTTTGAGAAAGCTGTAGTGCTGAAATATCCGTTAAAAGATAAGGAATATGTGGTTATGACAGATGCTTCACATATAGGCATTGCTGGAGTATTATGTCAGAAAGATGATGAGGGTAATCTGTGCATTGTATCTTTAGCCTCGCAGAGGACTGACAGCAGCGGAGAAAAGATACACGATTACTGAGTTAGAGCTTTTAGGTATTGTTTTCAGTTTAGGGAAATTTAGAATGTATTTAGTAGGGGGGAAATTTGAGATCCACACAGATCACCATGCATTACTCTATATGAGGACTTGTAAACTCAGTTCTAACAGAGTTAGTAGGTGGATTCTTGCTCTGCAGGAATACGAATTCACAGTAAAATATATTAAAGGTAAAGATAACATTCTTGCAGACATGCTATCGAGGGACACTAATTTATGTAGGGATTATCCTGTGGTTAAAGCAGAGGACGGTATTTTAATATTAGCATGTGTGGACAGTAGCAACAGGGCATCGTTACAGATACTGAGAAATAGGTAGGTAGAGCAACGTGATGACGTTCATTTAAAGGGAGCCACTTGCAAGGTTGGAAGCAGGTGACGCAGAAACATTTATAGTTTCCAAACGTATTGGAAAAACAGCATATGTGCTGGAGAATAGTGAGGGAAACAGATTATACGGAACGTATAATATACATAGTCTACGAAAATATGTGTCATAAAGTGAGTGTGTTTAGCTGGCGAGCCAGCCTATCAAATGAGTAAGTGTGGTATTTGGTGCGTGGAAGATCTGGTCTTCAAGGCAGGCGTATCAGAAGTCACACAGGGGGGTAGTATGAAAGTAAATGAGAGTTTTAAGGTACAGGGAAATATGACGGGATTGTCGGATGCTGTTGAGCACTAAATTGTCTCGATGCACCAAGGCCATTTTTGGCAGCGCTGATGGGTTCCCATTTATCTCCAAGAGATGGGGGAGCGCTTGTATAGGGCTTGTTAGCTTAAGGCGTCCACGAGATAAAAGATGGGCCATCAGAATGCGAGACAGTCCTTCATGAAACTCATACATATCAGCACACGTGATTTCTGTTTACGGCCTCGCCATGTAAGATTTGTGAGTGTGTAATTTAAGATAATCTGTACAATGGTATTATTTGTGTGAGGAGAAATGGTCTGTGTTGAGAACTAGTATTAAGTAGAATATGGTTAACGGGAACTTAACAAGACAGGGCGATTACGGCACAGAAATATTTGGTGTTATATGTAATGCGCATTTACTGTTTTTTTTTTTCAGAAGTCAATATTAATTTAATCTACTTTAAAGAGAGATTAAGTATTATGGTCACGAGGCGCTGCCACAATAGTGTGATCGTGTGCTCAGTGATAAGTGGAATTAAATGTCACCATAAGGAGGGGACCTCCAGTGAAAATAGGAAGTTCTATGGTGATATAAATATATCAGAACACCTTCATTGCGTGTGATATGACATCATAAATACATAGTGCTCACACATTAATTATGTTTATTTCTCCAACATAGAGAAATTTGAGAGGCGGAAATATCCGTGGAACACTATTCCATATGTAAAACATTGGACTGGTTGCAAAGTGCAATCCATAGTGACAACAAACTTTGACGCAAAGTGCGTGAAGAAAAATTATGAGTGTATATATCTGTAATTTAGGGTGATTTCATTTATGTAATATGTATTTTGGATGGGGATTATTAACGTGTCTGGGATAATCGGATAATGGACCGTCGTCACGGTAAATCATCCGATGATCCGAGGCGAATATGTAACGTGTTTTTCAAGGGGTTTTATGCAACTGGCATAAGTCAGTAGGAAGCCATTCTATATTTATTTACGCGGCAAATTGTTCAGCCAAGAGAATTTTTCATGTTAATTTATTATTATTATTAATTTATTATAATTATTATTAAGGTATTTTCGGAGCATTTTATAAAAATTATTAGCATTCAGATAGGTTTTCTATGTCTTAGAAAACGCTATCAAGCAAATTATTACGAACGACGATATCATAGAAAATTATCTGATTACGGAATTTTACGGAGTTTTGTCAGTTAGGGTATTTGAGAGACGTGACTCACTGGGATTTCGAATACAAGCTGATTCCTGTCGAGAAGTATTACGCAAGGCTGGGTCGCAAGGTCTAGCAAAGGCGAATTGTTGGAACGGAAATCGACTTCTCCCTCTCGCGCGCCGAGTGTAATGAGGCAGAGGAGGGGAACTGGCGGCGTGCTCAGCCAATCAGGGGAGACGACGTAAGCTAGATGCCGGTACCATGGTGGGGGAGCCAACGTGTGGATATATCGTTCGACGCGCCGTGAAACGAGGACTATCTGTGAAATACTTGCGGAGTATGGTTATACGCGGGGGACGCTCCGATGTTCCGTGGAACGAACAATCTGTGTAGAACTTGCAGAGTACGGTCGCAAGTGCGTGTCGCTCCGATGTTCAGTGGAGTTAGCGACGAACTTTTGTAAAACTTGGTTGTACGAGTGTTTGGGTCCGAGGTACGGACCATAGAATTATCTAATCTACCAGAATATCATCAAATTTCGACGGAGATGACGACGTCCAGGAGACTGTGGGAAGCTCACAACATCATCAAGAACGAGGGAAATGCCTTGGCAATTTCCAATGGTAAGCGCAAATGACGCAGAAATACGCAATCTCTCATTTTTCTTTGTTTTATATTTCATATTTCAGTAACTTCATAGCTTGGAAATAAGAGTAAAATCAATTTATCAGACTCCGTTTTCACGTAATTTTCTATCGGTAATAATCAAATCACAACGCTCCAATTTAAATTTTGTACTTATTATTATTATTAATTTTGCTATACTTGTTTTATATAATAAATTCATTTCTTTTACAATGCAATCTTTGCTTTCAGTAGGTAGCATTAGATATAGACCAATTCCTTTTCCTGATACAATTGTTTGTTGGGTTAATGATCAAATCATACCACGATCTGAGTGAATAGAGTCTTGAATGTGTTCTGCCAGAGCTAGACGTTGTTAAATACAAATTTAGATTTCAACATTGCATTGAGGTCTTGGCGCCCATTAAAACAACATAGCTTAGGCAAAGGGAAACAATTACATTTTCTCCCAACAGTGTGGGCTAGCGAAACTGTTACATTTGTCGCTACCAACATGGGGCATTAATAACCATTACAGTACATGGGGCTGAGTGACCACGATGTCGGAGCCCTTCTAATGAATTATGTTTCCCAAGTGTCTCTCATGGCGAAAGCAATTGTGGACACGCGCGAGTGTCTGGAAACTTTTTTCTTGAATATTTTAAGAGTATATCGACGTTGCATAATTATAACTTTTAGTCTAGGATGCTCCCAACTTGACCACCGAAGCATTGGGAAGGGATTGCAATATTATGATACATACACATTCAACTGTCAGTTAATGTTCTTCAACATTTCCCTTCTTTTATAACTCTATTTCAGTATACATATCGTGGAAACATCATAGAAAATATTCCCCTCCTTTATAATTCTCATAAATAACTATCACGTGAAAGCACGCCATGTCTGATGTATTAAATATCTCGATGCAATGGTGCTGGCATCTATTGTCGGTTATTGGATCTATATGGGCGAGGTACTGCCATCTGTTGTCAGTTACTGGAACTGATTGCAGATATTGGGGACAAAGGTTAACTCTTTCGATCACATGCTGTAATGCAATGGTAAAACGGAAATAAAATGTATTGATGTGGAATGTAGAAATATGTATCTATAACTTAAAGCAAACAGCATGAAAATCGACCCGGTAGAAGTCGCTGGCGGATTGTAGATAGAATGCATAATTGTTGTATATGGGCAAATAACATTATGTGCAAGTTAATTTCATGAAATTAAATAATCATAATTGTTGATTTAAAGAAAACAATAGTGATAGCAAATCAAAATAACGCTATTTTCGCTATCGTTTTACCCCCCAGGGTTGGCTTTTCCCACGGACTAAGCGGGGGATCGCACCTCTACCGCGTCTGAGGGCAGTGTCCTGGAGCTTGAGACTCTGAGTCAGGGATACAACTGGGGTGTGTGGCCAGCACTACGCCCAGGCGGTCTCACCTGCAAAGTGAACAGGGGGCCTGATGAAGGGATGGGAAGAGTGGGACGGTTAGGCAAGGTACAGTAGTGGGAAGGAGGCGGCCGTGGCCTTACAATAGGAACCATCCCGGCATTTGCCCGAAGATGAAGTGGGAAACCACGAAAAACCACTTCGAGGATGGCTGAGATGGGGTTCGAACCCCCTCTACTTATTTGGGCCACCCGAGGCTGAGTAGACCCCGTTCCAGTCCTCATACCTCTTTTCAATTTTCGTGGCAGAGCCGGGAATCGAACCCAGGACCTCTGGGGCGGCATGAAAATCAGTCCAGTGGGGAGTTGTTGGCGATATACAAAAGAAAACGCCATATGTTTTAAATATATAGATGGTAAAGGAGAATCCGTTACTTTACGCGAATTATAAAAGTAAAATATGTTTCGGTGTCGCCTCCGTAGCGTAGCGGTCAGCATGGTTAGCTGCCGCCCCGGAGGTCCTGGGTTCGATTCCCGGCTCTGCCACGAAATTTGAAAAGTGGTACGAGGACTGGAACGGGGTCTACTCAGCCTCGGGTGGCCCAAATGAGTAGAGGGGGTTCGATTCCCCCTCAGCCATCCTCGAAGTGGTTTTCCGTGGTTTCCCACTTCGTCTTCGGGCAAATGCCGGGATGGTAACTACTGTAAGGCCACGGTCGCCTCCTTCCCTCTTCCTAGCCTATCCATCCCAATCTTCCATCCGTTCCCATCCCTCATGAGGCCCCTGTTCGCTTTGTTATTTTGGCTGGCTGCGTGGCTCAGGGGTAACGTTCTCGCTTGCTGAGCCCAAGGTTGCAGGTTCGTATCCTGGCGCAGTCAGCTGGCATTTGAGGGTGCACAAATGCGAGGGAGCCGTGTCCGTAGATTTACTGGCACGTTAAAGATCCCCTTCGGGGCAAAATTCCGGCACCCCGGCATCTCTAAAAGCCAGTGTAGTTAAAAGGGACGTAAAACCAATAACATTATTATTATTATGTTCGCTTTGCAAGTGAGGCCGCCTGGGCGAAGTGCTGATCACACCTCCCCAGTTGTATCCATTCCGACCAGATGTTCCAAGCTGTAGGACACTGCCCATAGAGGCGGTAGTGGTGAGTTCCCTCGCTGAGTCCGTGAGATCCACCAACCTAGAGGGTAAATTGACTAAATAAATAAATAAAATAAAAAAATATGTTTCGACAATGTAATAGCAATCGTAAGAAGGAAGAAAACGGAAATAAAAAAACATATCCGAGGTGGGATTCGAACCCACTCGACCATGCGTAATTAAAGTTAGTGGACTGGAACTCTAGCCACGTGGCCATCCAGACAACTGTTTACCTGTGCAATATCAAGGTACCTAACCACCATACACACTCAACCTGCAGTTTAACTCCCTCAATACTTGGCTTATTTTATAATTCTATTTCATTGCATATTCTAAAAACATAATTAACAATATTGGAGACCCTGTTTAATTCTCATAGACAATGATCTCAGTTAGACGCGGCGGGAAGCAAGCGCCATTTCCCTCGTTCAAAAGGGTCTTTGTGCGCAAGCGCGGGAGCGGCAAATATTAAATTTTTCTGTAATAATTTGAAAATATACCCTAACATATTTTCCTTTTAAAGACACTCTGCTCGACAATATAATACCAATCGTAAGAAGGAAGATAACGGAAATAAAAAAAACATACGCTAGGTGTGATTCGAACCCACCCGACCATGCGTAATACAAATTACTGGACTGGAACTCTAGCCGAGTGGCCATGCAGACAACTGTTAATTACATGCAATATCCAGGCACCTAACCACCATACACAGTCAACCTGCAGTTTAACTCCCTCAATACTTCGCTTATTTTATAATTCTATTTCAATGTATATTCTAAATACATCATCATCATCATCTTGTACAGTTTCCAGCCCCAGGCTGGGTCTGTTTGGAACATAAGCCTCGCCACTTAGGTCTTTCTTCCCACCACCTCTCCGCTGTCACTCTGGTCCAGTCCTCGCCTCTCTTCTTGACACATTCCTCCACTCCTTTCAGCCATCTATCTCTTAGTCTTCCCCTTGGTCGTTTCTTCTGCATCTGCATCTCATGTATCCTCTTGGGAAACTTCTTCTCATCCATTCTCTTTAAGTGTCCATACCACCTCAGTCTTGATGTCTCAATCCTACCTTGCAAGGGCTCCTCTTTCACCATTTCCCTGACCTTTTCATTCCTCACCCTGTCTCTTCTTGTTACTCCGATCCTACTTCGCAGGAACTTCATTTCACCTGCCTGTATTCTGCTTATGTCTCTTTTCTTCATTGTCCACGTTTCTGAAGCATAGGTCAGTATCGGGATATACACTAGTAGCTTCTGTATAACACTTCCTTGCTTTTTTGTGGGACATCTTTATTCCACACTAAGCTCCTAATGCTTCTCAGAAATGCTTCTGCCTGTCTGCCACGTTCCGTAATCTCTTTGTCATTTCTCCCATTTTCCTCCACTATACTTCCCAAGTACTTGAGACTTTCCACCTTCTTCAGCTGTCCACCTCCAAGTGTTATCCCACTCATTGGTCTGTCCTTTTTCCTGGTCGTTAACAGGATCTCACATTTACTCATGTTGAACTTCCATCCGTACTCTCCCACTGTTTCTTCCCAAGCCTTCAGTTGCTCCTGAATTTCCTCCTCCTTGTTTCCCCAGACCATGAGATCATCTGCAAACACCATTGCTTTCATCTTATCTTCTCCTATCTTTCCTGCTATCCGTGTCATTACCTCGTCCATAACCACAATAAAGAGAAGGGGTGACAGCGCACTACCCTGTTTCAGGCCACTCATTTGTCTGAACCAGTCTGTTCTTTCCCCTCCAACTTTCACACAACTCACACATCCACAATACATCTCCTTCACTCTGCCTACAGTCTCTTTTTCCACTCCCATGTTTTCCATTGCTTTCCAAACCTTCTCCCTACACACACTATCATAGGCCTTTTCGATGTCCAGGAAGGCCATCAACAGATCCTCTCCAAATTCGTAGTGGTGTTCCTGGAGCTGTCTCACTGAAAATATGAGATCCACTGTTGATCTCCCAGGTCTGAATCCATACTGTTCCTCTCTCAATTTTCTCTCCACTTTGGCTCGTATTCTTCTTTCTAATATCTTTTCATATATCTTGGCACAGTGAGGTATGAGTGTGACTCCCCTGTAATTTCTGCACTCCTTTCTGCTTCCTTTCTTAAATATTGGGACAATTAATCCTTTCTTCCAATCTTCTGGTGTCTTTTTCTCCTTCCATATCACCCTCATCACACGGTACAGCCACTGTTTCCCAACCTCCCCTGCTGCCTTCACCATTTCAACACTCACTTCATCCACACCTGGTGCCCTTCCTCCTTTCATCTTGTCTATAGCCATTTCCAGTTCTCTCCAAGTCAGGTCCTTTTCCATTCCTGTGTTGTCTTCTCCATCTTCCAATACATCATCTTCCTCCCTATGACCATTTGGATTCTAAATACATAATTAACAATATTGGAGACCCTGTTTAATTCTCATAAACAAAGATCTCAGTTAGACGCGGCGGGAACCAAGCGCCATTTCCCTCGTTGAAAAGAGCTTTTGTGCGCAAGCGCGGGAGCGGCAAATATTAATTTTTTCTTTAATAATTTAAAAATATACCCTAACAAATATTTTCCTTTTAAAGACACTCTGCAAGTCTACATGCCAAGAGCTCTCGTTAGAATGCATTACGAAGTAAATCGGTTCTGTCATTCTCTCAATCTCGCGGTAACAAAAATCACCTTAGTGTTTTAAATACATAGATAGAAGATTGTTATAGTACATTATGCAACGAGCCTATAATGGCAATAATTAAGACACTAGTATGTTTATAAAACGAGCGTATGCGAGTTTTATAATTTCCATACGAATGTCTTAATTACCATTATAGGCGAGTTGCATACGACTGTTTATGTTCGACGATAATTATTATAACTATTTTATGTTCGAACATAAATATTCATAAATATCTGTCGATATTTCGCCAGTTTTATGTACTGAACAGAGTGCATGAGACGCAGGGAATGCCTTGTATTTGACCATGGCCACCTCGATTACTCTACTATGACACTAGGCCAGGCAGTGAAATTTACATTAGAAGGCCGTGGAACTCAGCGCATCTAATTATCTAATTAGTCAAACAACTGTTTCTTGAGCTCTGATTGGTGGGAGAAACTGTTTCATAATGAAAAATAGTATTATAATGAGCCTCATTATAGTACAGTTTTCTGACAGATAATAGTCAGGGTCGAACATAAAGATAATATTGAAATTTATGTAGATTGCTCAATAAAATCCAATGTGCTTAATGTTACAATACACAATGCTATGTATTGATAACATTAAATACATTTTTAACACACAGCATTGTGTATTGCAGCACCGTCCAAGGTCAAGCCACACTGTGCAGACAGTGTGCGTCTCGGAATAGCAGGTGTGCATCCCCTCCCTTACCGTACGTCCTTACTTCCCCTCCACTCAGCACGGTGGGAGAGTGTACTTGTTCAAGAAACATGTAGAGGTCAAATCGTCGGTGACGAATATATTTTGCAGGCAACGTGGCGAGAACACCGAACATATTGTTCATGAAATATTATTTTCCATTAATCAAATTGCTTGTCATATGAAGGGAGGGGCTAGGAAAGAGCGGCAAGAAAGTTTCCTTTCAAACATATGCTCACATTAACACTAGACTGTTTCACCACGAAATGTATAGTCATTCATGTACATGTCTCTCTTTTTATGCAAAAGGGAAAAAGACAACATATTTCCGCTGTGTGAAATATCACACAATAACAGCTTTACTGAAAGACAAAATACCTAATGTTTCCACAATGGTAAACGTACAACTAATTTCACACACCAATAAAACACTAGTACCATACATGTTAGCTGATACACATAATGTTAATTGCTGTTCTGATTTACAAAAGTCTCATTTGTGTGCGTTAACAATCTTCTTACAATCAGGCACAAATGAACGTATTACAGACAAGCGTAAACAACTCCTCAAATTTTTATCTGAAATGCCTGCTCGGAACCTCGGTTTGTTACGTTTTAATATCGGAAAGAAAAAAAAATTCACATACATAGGTAGAACCAAACATACAAGAAGTATAACACAATTTTCACTTCTTGTAAACATGGTCAATACGGAACCTGGAACGAGTCCGGTTTATAAGAACCAAACATACTCATAAGTTTGGTTTGGCTGCCTCGTGATAAAGGCAAGGAAATTCGTCAGACGTAAAAAAAATCTGTAACTCCCATTCTTTCTTAAATTGTTGTTGAACGTCGACGCTTTGTCACTTTTTAGCACTTGTCATGTTGTAATGATATGGTCACTGACCTTTAACAGATCGCAAGGGAGTGGTCTGATCATGAATTGATAATGAAAGACACGAGTTGCATTGCAGGATACATCCCTCCCATAATGCGCGTGCACCATTGTCTACCGTGACCGACCAGGCACCTTGCCCACCACGACTCTACACCGTGCATTCACAGGTGTGCAGCTGTGCGACTTTGCACGGTGTGAGACACTCTGGACGCTGCTGATGTATTGTAACGTTAAGCACATTTGGATTTTTATTAATATGACTGTGCAATCTAAAGAAAACTTTGAAGCCATTTTTCAGTGTTGCCTTATTAACAATAAATTGATAATGTAACTTTCAGTCAGTCAAGACTTTAATACACTGCCGGAAAAAAAAATGAGGTCACCTGAAAAGACGACGTTGATTTTGATCCAATGACGGCAGATGCCACCTGGGGGATAGTAAGATGTACTGATAAGGGTTTCAATGTCGTCTGCCAACAGATAGCGTAGTGTCATAGCTACCAGAGTGCCATCTGTGCCTACCATTTAATAGGGAAAGCTCACAGCCAGGGGGATGACAGATCATAGGGAGCGCGTGGGTCGGGGTAAAGCCCTGTACTGGATGTTCTGCCAACCAATGAAGAATTAATTTTAGCACTAAGGTTCCGTAGTTGGCACTCATGAACGTTCACATCAAACCGACTGGCGGAAGCGAGAATAGTCTGTTTTGATTGATTTTCCTCGTGGTGGTGTTGGTTGTTTTGATTTGTTCAGTATTTTGATTGTTTATTTGAATTGAATTGAGTCAATCATGCCACTGCAAGGGAGGAAAAAATGCCAAGCATCGGGATGTAAGAATTATAATGATAGTAAGAACAATACGGCAATTTTCATCTTCAAGTGTTGAACATGTGTAAAACTAGTGGGCAATATGGACTACTCTCGAATAAAAAATATATAGAGAATAAATGTGTGCATTTCATCTCTTGTTTGTTTTCTTACCCATTCTCCTTTGCATTGCAATAAAATTTGTGGTTTAGGGCTACGGGGAGGGGTGGGTGGCAGCGGGCATGCTAGCCAAAAAGTGAGGTTATGGCAACATAGTGTGTGCATTTGGACAGTTTTCTTTATATTCATCGAATATCCCAACAATTCTGTAGAGTATGAGAGCATTTTTAATTAGCCTAGAGGTGAATTAAGCTCTAGAACGGCATAACTGTGTCCTTCGTGACAAATCTATTGCCAACATTGATATATATCAAAATTTATTATTTTCCTATCTGGACATATATTTCAGCGCCTAGCGAAAGGCACAGTTATGTTTGTGTTATTTTCATCAATAATCAATAACTCATCGCAGAACATACTGTTCATTTGCGTGTAATAAAGGCTACATTCATATGGCTTTTTACTTTTTATGTTGCCAGACTTGCCAGTACAATCCATAGCCTCAGGCGGTGCTCTCTCTCGGAAATTCTATAACCAAAAGTGACAATCTCTTAGCCTATACTTACATGATCCTTGCTCACAGCCATACGGCTCATTGTAGTGCAAACGTGTGAAGCTAGCAGGTACAATGCCACGGAGACACACTCGAGTTTCCTACAGCCAACTGAGCGAGTTTGAAAGGGGTCAAATTGTGGCGGGATGGTCCTTTCGGAGAATTGCCACACAAGTTGGATGTGCTGTGCCCATTGTGCAATGATGCTGGTATCAGTGGTCACGTGAACATTCTCACACCCGTAGACAAGGTTCTGGACGTCCGCCAGGATCGTCGTATTGTAAGGCAGCAGTGGCAGATTGTACAGCTACCACAGCACAGATACTAGGTTTTGTGAGCCGAGAAGTGTCAACACAAACTGTTGCGAACCGGTTACTAGCAGTGGGACTAGGGGCACGCATACCTCTAGCCCGTCTTCCACTCACGCCACAGCATCGACGTGCACGGCTCGACTGGTGCCGTCAGAGGATCACTTGGAATGGCTCACTGTGGTCTTCAGCGATGAAAGCAGATTCTGCCTGCACGCAAGTGATGGTCGTTGGCACGTTCGATGTAGACCTAGTGAGCGCTGTCTTGTAGAGTGCATTCGTCCAAGACACACCGGCCCCACCCAAGCCCTGGGGTGCAATAATCTACAACTCTCGTTCACCTTTGGTGTTTGCGGAGGGAACGCTAACCAGCGCTCGGGACGTGCAGGATGTTGTTAGACCCGTTTTTTTGCCGTTCTTGCAACAGGAAGGGGATGTATTGTTCCAACAGGATAATGCTTGCCCACACACTGCCCATGCAACTCAACGTGCACTGCAAGATGTGCAGTAACTTCCCAGGCCAGCACGATCACCGGACTTGTCGCCAATCGAGCACGTGTGGGACATGATGGGTCGACAAGTGACTTGTGCGACTCGTCCACCCACAACTCTTACAGAACTGTGTGAACAGGTCGAGCAGGCTTGGATTAACGTATCCCAAGACAGTATTCGCCATCTGTATGATCGACTGGATGCTCACAGTCAGTGCCTGCATTGCCGCCCGTGGAAGCTATGCCTCGTACTAATATGGGTGTTTCAGCATGGGTCGATACCTGGTATCTCTGAACCGCTTGACCTATTGATCTGTATATTTAATCATTTCATGTACTCCATATGGCTGTTGCCACAATAAATCTTGAGTGAATTGATAATCTCTAAAAGGGTGACCTATTTTTTTTTTCCGGCAGTGTAGTAGGCAAACATTATTTCGTATGTTGTAGTTATAACATTTGCTATCATCACAGTAGAGTACTTGTAGGACATTTCTGCATATTAGTTCACAATTCTACAGTAGTTTAGGGCTTATTGCTTTAGTGAATCACAGAAATAGTAGCTACACCTTCATCGTCGTCGTCCAATACTCGTATCTGAATGTATGTTTCTTTGGTTGGTTCTTAAGTTTAGGGGCTGCGACAACGCGGTCATGTAGCCCCGTGTACTTGGGTGTGTATAGAATCTGTCTGATAACCGGCGTTAATTGTGATGACTGTATTAGTGTGTGATATCTGTTTTTTAATTTAAGTACTGCAACTTAGAATTTTTCAAATAGTTCCTACTTTTGCTGCCAAGTGCCACCGTCAACGACTACTAGGCCAAGTTCAGAACTTAGCTACTAGATGCCACCGCAGTCGGCTCTTGGCAACGAACGTAGAAATCTAAGAGCATTGTTTAAATTCTTAACCTATCCAATTTAGCTTCACACAGGTGCAATTAGTGGAAGGTTCTTTAAAATGCCATAAATCTATGACATGGGACCGCCGGCTTTACTTCCCCTCCGAAGGGAGGCATACTGAGGGATTTTTAAAGCTCTTAAAAAATCCGACGGCTTCGGCAGGGTTTGAACCCGCTATCTTGGGCATAGAAGCTCAGCATGCTACCGACTACGCCACCGAAGCCGCTGTATGTTTCTTTCCTGCATTACTAATTTGTATTCACTCGGTGGATTAGTAATAATTACCCCACTTACTAAGTTTCTGACATGTTTTTAGTTTTTGTTTTTGTCTGTGGATGTCACTGTAGATTTGGTAGTGTTTTGTATGGCCATTTGTATCTGATGATACTTCCTTGATGAGCAAAACATGTCATCCCCTAGTTTTCTCCTTTTTCAATAGTCCATAATAATACTGTATATACAGGGTATTTCTAAATTCCCATTACAAACTTTGAGGGCTTGTAGTGACTACCAAGATGGTTAAATTAACCATAGGAACTTGTGTCCAGAAACGTACCATATTCCCGCTACCCGCAAAAAACCACTACAGCACACGTTCACAGCTCCTGCGTTTTCCTGCAAGTATACACCACAATAATAGGAGCTAATGTGGCTGTGTTCCATAGTTAGTAGGGCTCTCTCTTCTTCTGTCCAGGTTACAGGATAGGTTCACCTTGGGTCTATCACAAGGAGGATAGTGAACTCCCTATAATGATAGACTTTTCTGCATTTATTACAAGTTGTATTTATTGTTCATTTACGACCCACTGATGGACATTTTTGTTTATGCTATCAACTACTGCCCATGCACATCCATAATCTTTGGGGATACACCAAGTATAGAAGACACTCAGATTGTTAAATCACCTTCCACAATGAGCTAAACATTTTTTTAAAGTGCTTCACAAATTCAAGGATTGCCTGCTTAATTAGCATTGTTATTTGACAGCTTTTTGTTTTTGAATGTGGTTCATATTATATGTATTATTAGGGTTAATGATCACATGTATTATAGCAAAGATTTCAATAAACTTACTTCCTCCCAGTTTCTGGATATCTGAAATTAGAAGTTAAAGAGTATTCTATTCTTAATTCATGGTCTATTCTTAATTCATGGATCACCTGCTTAATCACCTGTGCCTAATATGGGTCACAGTGAGCTGGAATAACTCCTGTGCACATGGTCAAAGCAGTCTCATTCACATCAACAGTCACCGCATGGGTCAGGACGGGTTAGGTTGGCCAGCAGGTGGTATCGATCGGGGAAAACAGGCTCGTAGCTTGAGCAAGCTTCTTGTCCAGTGAGTCGTCTTACTGCAGGACACTGACTTGTCTCACAGAGAAAGGAAAGGAACAGAATGTAGGGAAAATGGAGTGCGGCAATGATCTGTGGACTAGATACCAGACTATTTAGCATTTATATCAGACCAAAGTAAGTTTTATGAATAGCACCCTTGCTAGATCACACAGCAATATATCTTAAAATATACTAACAGCTATGACATTTTATAATATATACACATGATTAAAAAAAATAACATTGTGTTTCATAAGGGGCCGCCAACATATCACATAATCACAAAGAGGGGGGTGGGGTTCGAAGCTAATGATTACGTTGATGAAAAAATAACAAAATCAACTCATTTTACGCTCTATGCGGGGAAAGTGCAGAGCCTCAAGCAGGCAGCAACCAAGAAGAAGGCAAGTCTTCTACATTATTATGCAAAGGTAAGCTCATAAAGATATCCAGAAAGTATTCTGTATAATGTACAGGTAATCTTCAAACGTCAACATGTGTCAGTGTCCTGTTGATACACCTTGTTCTTAAGGTAACCCCACAGCCAGAAATCACACAGGTTCAAATCTGGGGATCTTGGTGGCCACGCAGTGGGGAACAATCGGCCAATGATGCCAAATGTGTTACGGAGTAACCGCATGACCTCACAAGCAATGGGACACTCACACATGTTGGCGTTTGAAGGTGAGCGTCGCGAGGAAGGTAGCCAACATCCCACCTGAGATGTTGCGGGCAGTGGTGGAGCACTTGCTAGTCAGTTCCAGGCTGTCGTGGATGCAGATGGTCGTCACATTGAGCATCGTTTGTAACCTGGACTGTCAACATGACACGCCATTAACACCTGTTACCCACTCATGTGGAAATTAAAATGTGTTCCTTTCAATAGTTTATTCGTTATGTCTCCTCCGCGTGTCCTGCCAAAGGTTTCCATACCGTTTCATTGTCCTACGATCACTCGTTTGTCCGGGAGCCCCTCGCAAGTAGCGCAAGTTTAATTATAACCCCCCTGTATATAATGTTTCTTGTTTCATTTATTTATACGGGAAAATCGTGACGAAATATTAGGTATTGCTTTGTGATTACGTAATAAGGCGGTGGGGGACAAGGTGGTGGTGGCAGCACGATGATTACGCGTGATAAGATGGGGGGAGGGGTAAAAAATCGTAATATGTGGATGGCCCCTAAATGAACATATAGTACATCATACACACACTCTTGATGATAGGCCTTGTACTGAAGAGTTCTCAAATGGGGTAGGGTAACAAAGATTCTGTAAACCAACGAACACACTTACACCATTAACTCTTATGGTAATGAAAGTAGTCTCAACAAACAATGTCTGCATCAAGTTTCCTGATCAACAGGGACAGTGACATGGAAAGCTCTGAATTATCAATGAAATGATATTTTCTTAATTACATTTGATCCTTTATGATATTTACAGTTGACAAATCTGAATTACAATTGGGAAAGGTGTATCCCCCCAAAAAAAAATCGGGTATTTACCAGCAGCAGAAGTGAACATTAAAAAAAAAAACGGCAGTTTGGATAGGCTGTTGTCTAGACTGCTGAGGAATTAAAATGGTTTATCTATGCTTGTATTCTTACAATTAAATCACTCGACATACTCAGAAATCTTCCTCCTACACTCTTTCCCAAATTGGAAGTTGAAAATCAGTAATATTGAAAAATAAGTTCATTATGGCATCAAAAAAAAACACATGAATTAAGCTAACATCAGGTCTACCAGAATCATGTAATTAGTAATGCATTTTCACTTACAAAAATTCTGAAAATTAACAAACAGAAATTACACAATAACAGTACGGGTTTGTTATATGGTGGCCATGAATATTATTCAATGAGAAAAGGGGGTGGGAGTGACTATCTATGGAAACATTAATAGCATACACAAGTATTATGAATTGGTTGCTTCTAAAATCTAAATGAAATACCAATGGGTATTTAATACACCTTGTAACAAATTAAAATAAGCCTCCTTCAATTCCTCGGAACCAGTATCACTCCTGTCTTCTTTACATCGATATCTTGCATTAATATCCATGAGAATTACAATTGAAACTAACACATAACATGTAAGTTTTTCAATACTAGATTTCATAAAGTTTATAAATTTACAACTGATTTTCCATTTAATAATCACATTCTCTTTATTCATTGACAGATGACAAAATCGAAACAGTTTCGAAAATGTATTATTATTGACTGAGATCTAATGAAAATGAAAATCCACAGCCTGCTTCCAGTCTCCGACCGGGTCAGGAATGGAATGAATGAAGCCCCCAATCTAGCGGCGAGGATATGAACTGTGCCGGCTGCCGAAGCCTGACGCACTCCTCTGGGGCAATGATTAAATGAATGACAGATGAAATGAAATGATAGTGGAGAGTGTTGCTGGAATGAAATTGTGACAGGGAAAACCGGAGTACCCAGAGAAAAACCTGTCTGCCTCCGTTCTGTCCAGCACAGATCTCACATGGAGTGACCGGGATTTGAACCACGGGCCCAGCGGTGAGAGGCCGGCGTGCTGCCGCCTGAGCCACGGAGGCTCGACTGAGATCTAATAAATGTATTAAATACCCATTGGTGTTTCATTTAGACTAGACATCTGTTAGTTCATATCACTAGGTATGCTTCTCAATTTAAAAATCAAATCGTTTCACAGTTTTGTTATGAATACAAACATTGCCCAATATACCAAAAATATATTTCCAAATGGAGTTAAGATTATTAAAAGCCTTTTTTCTTAGCAAGAAATGTTTACATTCAACAGTAAGTTGATGAAAATTGTAGCACATTTTATATTATATCATGAGTATCGAAGAATCTAATTACAGTACATATGAGCACAAGTCAATATAAATGATGGATATTAAAACTATACATTACCATAGTCTACTACTGTTAGGGGAGAGGTACACATTTACAAGTGTAAAAATCCATAGATATTTAACATATTTTTCCTCAGTATCTTTTTGTCCCGTTGAAATGTCAAATACTCATAGTACAGTCCTTTCCCTTTAGTGTTCAGTTTTAACATTAGCAATTAATTAAGTCTCCCTAGGTAATAAAAATTAATTATCAAAAGTTTGGATGAAATTTATACATTCATCATGCTTTTCCTTGGTAAATCCTACATATCTACAAATTTTTAGAAGACCACCTCCAGGATGGCTGAGATGGGAATCGAACTTGTCCCTTCTCAGTTTTGCCTCACAAGGCTTGGTGTACCCCGTTCCACCTGCAAATCAGAATGAAATTTCTTGACAGAGCCAGGAATTAAACCTAGATCTCTGGACTGTTTACTTTTGTTTCCCTTCATAACTCATACATGAGATATTTTGATGAAATTTTGTCTTAACAATGCAAACTAGAACTGTTGATGTAACATTTGTATTTTGTACTTTCTGAGAGAACATACCACACTAGAAGTAAAACTACCGTACTCAAAAACATTTAAGTCAAAAATTTTATTTCAAAAGATTTTAGTTCACATTCTGAGTTTTCTAAACCTATAATCTTCCAATAATTTGTTGATTTGTAGAAATTATCAAGGAAAAGCATGATGAATGTATAAATTTCATCCAACTTTTGATAATTTTTATTACCTAGATACATTGTTAAAACTCAACTCTAAAGGTAAAGGACTGTACTATGAGAGTATGAAAATTCATTTTAACAGGACGAAGTGATACTGAGCTAAAAAATGTTAATTATCTGTGAATTTTTACACTTGTAATGGTGTACCTCCCCCGATTGATAATTCCAGAAACATTATGCTTGCTCCATCACATGAAATGTTTCACTATTGCACTGATTTCATAATAAAGCTTCAATTACAAAATGAACTTTCAGTAGAATAAACAAACCTTGTACTCTAAAATAAAGACTAAAAATTTGGACATTAGCAAGATTTGATGCTGGATCCCCTGTTCCCCTACACCAGATGTGTTGCACATCCACCATAGTTCTTGATCAGCGTTAATGCGGAGGAAAAAATGAAGTGCAAATATGCTGACCAACTCTGAGAGTGGTCTACTTTATTTGTCTGTGTCGGCCTCTTGATTTTAGTTGGTAATATCAACACTTTCTTTCTGCATTCCTTAAGAATCTCAGACAATAATATTAATATGGCCTCAGATGCCTGATGTAGGCCTTGTGAGGTGGAGCCATGAACAATTTCAATGTTCCATGTGCAGTGCCATCCAGCAGAAATATCGGAACTCTGTTGGGTGACCTGTGACGGAGATTTCATTAACTGTGTTGTAGTCATCAAATATGATGCAAGAGGTCTTTTATGAGGACTTGAAGTGCTGTGGACTTTCCCACCCTTGAAAAATTCAATCTCTTGGGCCAGGGTTTGAACCCAAGATCATGAGTTGGACACTCTGCAACTGGTCCAACATGAAAGGTACCTCAGGGAGTAATCAGTAATTTCTGACCGAGGTAACTGGGTTATCCCATCTACATTCTGCTCTTTTGCCATGGGCTTAAAGAGAAGCTTGCAATTACAAGTCACAGGACTTCTTTTTTAAGTGGAATGTGAACCACAGAATGTGTCATTTCACTTCAAAGATCCCACCTGCATTAACCGAGAACTGAACCCAGTCTGCCTTGTTGAGAAGCAAGTAGCAAGTAGCTCGACCACTGCACCATTTTACCCCGGGAGGGGCTCAGTTGAGTCAGTACGGAACATAAGTACCGGAAAGACTTAATTTTTGCTTTAGCATACTAGGAAAGAAATATGTTCTGGTACACTATACTGCCTTCCTAACTGTATTCTTGTTCAACCGGCTGCGGTGGACGAGAGCAATAACGCGATGCCTCGTGCCTCGCTGGCATCGAGAGAGCGTGGGTTTGAATCCCATCTCGGCTGTCCTGAAAATGGTTTTCATGGTTTCCCATTTTCACCACCAGGCAAATGCCAGGACGGTTCCTTTCAATAGGTCCACGGCCAATTTCCTTCCCTGACCCATCCTGAAAATAAAATAAATGGCCATTGGTTGCATTAATAAAATTATTAATATATTTTTTCAGGAAATTGCTTATGCAAACCACTGCCTTCTGTATTGATTTCCAAATCTGCTAAGAAATTTAATTTTGGTCTGAGGGTTGTAATGGGGCACACTGAGCCTCATGAGGCAAAACTGAGAAGAGATGGGTTCAACTCCCACCTCAACTGTCCTAGAAGTGGTTTACCGTGATTTCCCATTTTTATCCCAGGCAAATGCCAGGATAGTTCCCAACTTAAGGCCACAGCCACCTTCTTCCAAATCCTAGCCTCAATAAAAAACACACACTATTTCAGACACCACAATGACAAAGGTTATCAGACAGATTGAACACATACAGGACTACATGACCATGATATTGCAAAGCCCCTGAATGAATCAACAACTTACACTGTATGTCTACCCCTTAGGCTATTATTCCCGTATTCAACGGGGTCAGGGATGAGATGCAATGAAATTCTATGTGGTGCATGGTTTTACGGCCGGATGCCCTTCCTGACGCCAACCTCATGAGAGATGAAATTAATGAAGGTGAACGAAACTGGGCAAGGATGTGGAAGGAAGTGGCCGTGGTCTGTCAGCATTTTCCTGGAGTTGACAATGGGAAACCACGGAAAATCATTTCAAGGACGGCCGATGGTGGGGCTCGAACCCACATCTATCGAGTCTGCAGAGAGCTTGACCCCATGGCGTAGCACTGCGTTTTAGCAAGCATAGCTACCACAGTCGGTCAATCAACAACTTACACTAACTATAATATTTCCTTTGGATCCTGGACTCTATGCTGAACTCCTTGTAAGCGTCCAGTTTTCTACAGTACATACTGTATATAAAAGGCCACAGTTATTTCCAGAATTCTACTAGTCTGATTTGAGTCATTTTTATATACTTTGAAAGTGCTTGCTGAGGGGATTTGAAAAATATGATGGCAATTTACCCAGAAAACCCACCGGAAAAGAAGATACAGTAAAAGACAATTTTCCTACCTACATACATTTAGGGCAAGGCTTCATATGTTAATTTTTATTTCTAGACCGATTTGATTAATTTTTAGGTTGTTTGAAAGTTTTTACTGCATGGATTTCATAAAAATCTCTACCTGGCAATTCGGAAAATCCACCAAAAAAGTGGAAAAACCGCTATGGTAACTCCTTATCTTTAAAAATCTAATGTCATTCCAAAACTCATGTCGAATATTTATAGAAATTCCAAAGTAAAAGTCCATTTGTATAAACAATGCTTGCACAGAATTAATAAAATGTGAATTATTAAAAATAATAATAATAATTATAATTGAATGTAAAATAATTCAAAGGAGGATCTTCTTCCCGTATGAAGAAAAGCAACAATTATATGCTCATAGTAATGTATGAGAAAATGCAGTTCATCTTCAGTTTTTGCCATGACTAGCACAGGGTTTTGCCTAAGTGCACCAGTGCTCTTGGTGCACCCTAGAAGTTTGCTGGAGTTAAATTTCTTGGCCGTGAAAGCCAATATTCCATCCTTTAAAATATGAGAAACTGTCAATAATGTTTTAACATGGATGTGTTTTAGGGCTGGGATCTATCTGTGATTAACCTGGACGGAAAACCAATAGTTCTGTTGCCATGGCAACAAGTGTTCAGTAGAGACTTAGATTGCACTCGTTGAAGTGTTGCATCAAGAAATTCCTGTTAACTAGTTACCATGGCAAAAGGGCAGCTAATTGCTGACATCGTAAATTATGGATTATAAGTTTGTTCATATCTGAAAAGGAACATGTTTTACTGGGTTCTACTGAGCTTTCCTCTCAGCAAGTTTGTAACGTGTTTTTCGAGGGGTTTTTATGCAACTGGCATAAGTCAGTAGGAAGCCATTCTATATTTATTTACGCGGCAAATTGTTCAGCCAAGAGAATTTTTCATGTTAATTTATTATTATTATTAATTTATTATAATTATTATTAAGATATTTTTGGAGCATTTTATAAAAATTATAAGCATACAGATAGGTTTTCTATGTCTTAGAAAACGCTATCAAGCAAATTATTACGAACGACGATATCATAGAAAATTATCTGATTACGGAATTTTACGGAGTTTTGTCAGTTAGGGTATTTGAGAGAGATGAGTCACGGGGAATTCAAATACAAGCTTAATCTTGTCAGGAAGTATTACGCAAGGCTGGGTCGCATCGTCAAGAAAAGGCGAATATATGGAACGGAAATCAACTTCTTCATTCGCGCGCTGTGTGTAATGAACCAGAGGAGGGGAAGTAGCGGCGTGCTCAGCCAATCAGGGAGACCACGTAAGCTGGAAGTCGGTACCATGGTGGGGGAGCCGACGTGTGCATATATCGTTCGACGCGCCGTGGTACGAGGACAATCTGTGTAGTTCTTGCCGAGTGTGGTTATACGCGGGAGTCGCTCCGATGTTCCGTGGAACGAAGACTATCTGTATAGAATTTAACGAGTACGGTTGTACGCGGGAATCGCTCCGATGTTCCGTGGATTGGAGGACTAACTTTTGTAAAACTTAACCAGTGCGGTTGTACGAGCGTTTGGGTCCGAGGTACGGACCATAGAATTATCTAATCTACCAGAATCTCATCAAACATCGACGAAGATGACGACATCCAGGAGACTGTGGGAAGCTCACAGCATCATCCAGTACGAGGGAAAGGCTTCGGGCATTTCCAGTGGTAAGCGCTAATGACGCAGAAATACGCAATCTCTCATTTCTCTTGGTTTTATATTTCATATTTCAGTAACTTCATAGCTTGGGAATAAGAGTAAAATCAATAATTTATCAGACTCCGTTTTCACGTAATTTTCTATCGGTAATATTAAAATCGCAACGCTCCAATTTAAATTTTAAACTTATTATTATTATTAATTTTGCTATACTTGTTTTATATAATAAATTCATTTCTTTTACAATGCAATCTTTGCTTTCAGTAGGTAGCATTAGATATAGACCAATTCCTTCTCCTGATACAATTGTTTGTTGGGTTAATGATCAAATCATACCACGATCTGAGTGAATAGAGTCTTGAATGTGTTCTGCCAGAGCTAGACGTTGTTAAATACAAATTTAGATTTCAACATTGCGTTGAGGTCTTGGCGCCCATTAAAACAACATAGCTTAGGCAAAGGTAAACAGTTACATTTCTCACCCAACAGTTAGGGGCTAGCAAAACGTTTCAAGTTGATACACCAGTAACCAATTCCTCAGCATTAAGCGCCTCATCGTGTATCTTTGGACATATATTTTCCAGTGTTACGGTGTGTTGACGTGAATTATCTTGAGGAACGATAAAAGCTTTGATTTAAGGCAGGGCATGCACTACTACCATAGTAAAATGAGTATGCTTTCTTAAAATATAATTTTTATGTTTCTTGTCTAAAATAGATATTGAGTTTGATTATTTTGCTCTATATTTTATCAAAACGTAGCTCGTTTACCAAAAGCTATTTAGTACATCACATAGAAAATCTTTTTAATAGGAGGGAGAGTTTTTAATGTAAAAGACCAGTA
Organism: Meconema thalassinum; assembly: GCA_946902985.2. Classification (NCBI taxonomy): domain Eukaryota; kingdom Metazoa; phylum Arthropoda; class Insecta; order Orthoptera; family Tettigoniidae; genus Meconema; species Meconema thalassinum. The sequence goes on from OX336390.1 coordinate 351,643,757, forward strand.
GAATATATGAAAATAGGCTATTTAGTTCTTCATGGAACTATTTACTTTTCCATGCAATGGGCTTTATTGCTTGTTAGATTATAATAGCAATCCTTCTTCTAATTACTCGGGAAATAAAAATACATGCCGTTTTAAAGGGAACAATCAACCCACAAAAGACTTGAAGAAATTATTGCAAATGATTCAGCAGGATTTCTACTTGCATGACGGCTAGAATTCTAGTAATCTCCAGTACAGATCTTAGCAAGACTCCAGTATTCCAACACTACAGATTTCAGAGTTAATATTAAAAAATGAAATGCATGTTTTAATTTGGTTTTACAGCTATAATATGCATCTAGAAAACTAAGTAGCTCATCCTTCATTGTTCCTCCTATCACACCCACTGGTCAGTGTTGTTTCCATCCTCTGGACGTTGAATGGGGGCAAACAGACGTCCACATTAGGATTCTCATGAATATTAATATTTTTATCATGCATTCAACTCACTGCCCCTCAATTTTTCTGGCAACTACGAGGAGTGTTCCGAATATAAGATACATCACTTTATTTCAGAGGTAAGCTGTATTACAAAATCAGAAAATGCATCACCATGACAAAGGACAACCTTTCCTGAATTGTCGACGAGTAGAGCGAGACCACAGGACCATTGGCGAGTGCCAAAGCAGAGACAGAAGCAGCAGATCTTCGTGCCCGAGTTTCCTAGAGTTCCAGAAAGATTTCTAATGGAAACAGGGTCATGAATCGAAGTGCATGCTGTCGTGTGCTATGAATAAGCACGTGGAACTACTGTCGACCAAAGTATTATGTGCACTCGAGTTTGAAGGTTGTTTGTAAAGTAACCAATAGACCTACATAAAATCCAATAACATCATTTTCGTCGTTCTATTTTACGTTAGTTCATGTAGGTTTAGAATTTTTAATTTATATTTTAATATTTCTTATCGCAGTTGGAACACAAAAAGTGCCCGTTTTTAAGCATATTTCAGCCATGCGTCACATTTAAGAATTATTATCTCAAAAATCCACCATCAGATCGAATCCAAATTTTTTAACACAATATACATTGGAATGTTGTATAATTGGTTTATTAATTTCAAAATTTTGTGTGTCCAAGAAACAAAGTTGTTATCATTTTTGTATGGTAACTTTTTCTCGGCTCGGGGTGGTTGGAAAATGTAGTTCTTGGTCACCTTGTAATCCTTATACATCAAAAAGTTATGCTGTATGACAGTGAAATACGTAAACTAACTCACTTATTTTATATCGGTTTGTATTTGTACGGGGAAATTAGACATGGTTCACCAGCTAGCCGCTCCGGAGAAAGCTGTACAGCGTTGCTGAGATGGAGCCCATCACTTCCGAGCGAGGCGCGCCATGATGCGTGATGCGCTCCATTTCGGCAATGCTGTACAGCTTTCCCATGAGCGGCTAGCTGGTGAACCATGTCATATTTCCCAGTACAAATACAAACCGATATAAAATAAGTGAATTAATTTACGCATTTCACAGTCATACAGCATACATTTTGATGTATAAGGATTACAACGCGACCAAGAACTACATTTTCCAACCCTCCCGAGCTGAGAAAAAGTTGCCTTAAAAAAATTATAACTTTTTTTCTTGGACACACAAGGTTTTGAAATTAATAAACCGGTTATACAACATTCCAATGTATATTGTGTTAAAATTTGGATTCGATCTAATGACGGGTTTTTGAGATAATAATTCCTAAATGTGACGCATGGTTCAAACACGCTTAAAAACAGACACATTTTGTGTTCCAACTGCGATAAGAAATATTAAAATATAAATTAAAAATTCCAAACCTACATGCACTAGCGTAAAATAGAACGACGAAAATGATGATGTTATTGGATTTTACGTAGGTCTATTGGTTACTTTACAAACAACCTTCAAACTCGAGTGCACATAATACTTTGGTCGACAGTAGTGTTTCAGACACGTTTATGGAGATGTCCCGTCCAATGGCTGAGCGCTGGTGTTCAATGGTCAGTAGAGGAAGGTAGTGTGTAGAAGATGAAGACCGATGTGGGTGCCCTTACACGTCCAAGACTGCTACAAACGTCCAAAGAGTACAGCAGGAAATGGTGTTAGCCGATGGGTGTGTAACTACAGTATGTCTGATGTCGCATTGACATTGGATGTTGGACATGCTCAAGTCCACCACATAATTCACAATGTGTTGGGATATCGGAGAGCAAAATTAAGCTGGAAATTAGCCACTCTATTTATTTTGTATTACTGAAATATTGCTTCCCATATAGGGTCTAGAGTCAAGGTGCTTACATTGTGCATACAGTATGTTAACTGCATTCTGTTTGATTCTTCTAATTGCAATCACATAAAATTAAAATTTATGCAATGTGAATTTTTCCAGTTATAATAATACTATTAAGGGAATGAGTGATGGTTTAGAAATTTAAAAAAATTAAATGTGTGGTCTCCTGGGAGGTCAAGTGCAGGACTTTCGAGTTGACACCCGTGAGCAACCAGAACGTCGAAATGAGAATGATGTGATGACGAAGACGGCACATACACTCAGCCCCTAGGCCAGGGAGAATTAACCCCAGGAGATTAAAACCCTTTTAGGCCCAAATCCAACATGCTATCCTCTAAGCCAAGGGGGCCAGACATTTACTAACTTGTAACTGGGGCTAGGTTTGGGAAGGAGATGGTTGTGGCCTTAAGTTACATACAATCGGCTGTAGGCATTTAACTTAAGTAGAAGTGGGAAACTCAGGATTCTAGGGATTTGAACCTAGTCTCAGCCCTCAGACCAGAATTTAAATTCTTGACAGAGCTGTGAATTAAATCTGGGAGTCTCAATTTGTACCCCTACATCACAAAGGCAGCCAAGGGAATTAGTCCCTAGTCTATTAGATCAACTATCAGATACACAGAAGACAGAGCAGAAATATTTCAGCAAATAAAGTAGAATATCAGTATTGATGGGGAAAAATCAGTTTAATGAAATTGGTTTCAGTACATTCCACATTGGTGCATCTCAAGTACAAGTAATTAGGACCTTACGTTATTCACATAACAACTACCATATATTGTGATGTTGCTTTTCTTTTCGGGCAGTGAAAACATTGGATGTGAAAGAGCAAAATCAGCATATCTTAAAACTGCTGCCAAATTTAATTGTTTTGAAGACCTGTAATTTCAGTTTGATTTTTGATCTTTATGATTATGATCTTGCTTACCTACTTTTAAGAAAAAACTTCCTTCCACTGATCCAAAAGCAGTTCTACAGTATACAGTTTCCAAACATATCACGCATGTATAAATTCCATATCTTATTCTCTTAAGCAGCCATCTATTTGGATATCACAGTTTGTTTCATTATATAAATACTTCCCTAAGTTCGAACACTACTGGAGAAAAAATTAATTAGATATGAGAAAGGATATTTCCCCCAGAAAGCCAGAGCGATAATTTTGGTGATGCAGTTAAACTGAAATGATTCATTTATGCATGCAGGTAAAACATTGTAAATGACACAATATTTACTTTTACACCTAAATTCTGCTAGGAATAGAACCACCATTGTTAATATTTAACATAATACAAAATTCATCAGGCTTTCTAGGGACGATAAGTTTTTAAATTATATTGGTATGTGTGCATATGCAAAGGAACCAGATCCTGACTTCTAGTTTAAGAGGTATTCCAGTTTGAACTGAAAATTGACCAATCTTTAAATTTCTTTTGAGAATTTGCATTTGTATGACTCAAAACTAAATGCAGACAATGTGGAGATCAAACGCAAGGGCCAAAATTGAGGCAGTTGCAAGACATGGGATATATAAGTGGCCTATTATTTCTTGAAAAACCACCCTTAGGAAAGCATGCTACAAGGGTCATTTTTCTAAAGCCATCACTTGTCTCCCTTAGTTTCTAAGCACTTCAATTAAGGTATTTAAGTTAAATTTCCAATTCTAGATGGTAATGCCCTCGGGGGAACCTGTAACCTCTATAGGGCACGTTCCCAGGTGGTGGATAGGGGAACCCTAACTATATTGTTACGGTTGGTTCTAATACCCTCCAATAAAACCAGCGGACCAACAGGTAGGCCAATTCCTGGGGACTTTACAATGCTAGGACAACCTCTCTCCAGGGGTTATAAATATGAAGGGCCCAGCTCAGGGTTAAGAGTGAAGACCTCAACGGCACCTGCATTGGTAAAGAAGTCCTTCGGTACACTGAAGTTGCGGAAGAGGCAACCCAGTGCTCGGGGTTAATAGAGTCAAAGATATTTGTCCATATTATGGACACTCGTAGCGTCTGTACTCCAGAGGGGCGGCTACAAAAGGCGTCTGTTCTCCATGTTAGGAGCGGCCTAGTTCATACCTCGCAGTAGGTCATAAAATGCATTTGGGAGTGGCGACCTCATCTTAATAATAGCCTAAAATGATAGCAAATATGGTTCAGCCTTCGAAAATGCTAGGCCGTCCCCTAGCAGGCGATGCGCAGTTCTTCAGTTGCTGGGGAAGCTGTGAGAAATGGGCGACCAGCATCACAATATATCCGAATAGGGCCAGTCAACATCTTAACCCTAACTGACAAGACTGAGGAGCTAGTGGACTTCATGATGGAGAAGGATATAGCCATCCTCGGTCTCAGTGAAACGAAATGGAAAGGAAAAGGGGAAAGAAAACTAAAGGAAGGATACAGGTTGTTTTGCAGTTAAATGATTATAAGAAAGGATGTCCTAGATTATGTGGAGAAGGTGAAGAAGATAAGTGACAGGATGATCATAGGAAGGATACAGTTCTAGACAGGGACAAAAGATCTGGTTCAGGTATATGCTCCACAAACAGGGAATAAAGAAGAGAACTTGGAAGAATTCCTAAAAGATGTGGAAAAATATATAGAGGATAAGGAAATAATGGTAAGGGGAGATCTGAATGCACAAGTGGGAAGAGACAGACAACGAGGAGAGGAGATTTTGGGACCATATGGTTATGGCAGTAAGAATCCAGAAGGGGATTTTTTAATGGACTTCTGCCAGCGGAACCAATTAATTATAGGGAATACGTGGTTCAGAAAGAAAAATAGTAGGAAGATAATGAGGTATGGATGGGGGGATAGAAGAACGAAAACTCTGATAGACTATGTATTAGTCGAAAAAGGACATCGGAAAGAACTAATGGATGTCACAGCCATGCCAGAGGAAGCCTTTGGAGGAGACCATAGGACAGTGGTAGCAAAACTAAAAGTAGGAAAGGTCATGAAATTACCAGAAAAAAGGGAAAGAAAGATTAAGGTCTGGAAATTAAAGGAAAAGGAGGTTGCAGAAGAGTTTAAGAAAGAATTGCAAGAACAGATACCAAGGACGGATATTACCCATGTGGAGCAAGAATGGGAAAATTTTAAGAGGGAATTTGTAAACAGTGCAGAGAAAACATGCTGTAGAACATCAGGAAAGGTACGGGAAAAGGCGACAAAATGGTGGAATGATAGAGTGAAAGAAAAAGTAAAAGAGAAGAAGAAAACTTGGAAGGAATGGAAAACAAAAAAAGACTGAAGAAACTAGAGCAAAATATATAAAAGCAAACAGAGATTGCAAGAAAGTAATTGCAGAGAAAAAGAAGAAAGGCTGGGAAGAATTCACCCAGGAAATAAGGGAGGATTTAAATTGTGGGAAAAAATTACTATTTGGAATTATAAAAAGTAGAAGGAATGGGTTCATGAAAAACAAAGAAGGAGGAATATTGACAAAACCAGAAGAGATAACGGACAGATGGAAAGAATATTTCAGTCAGCTGTTGAAGGCGAGATGTCAGGCATGCGGAGAAGTTACGCAAACAGTCAAAACAGTGGAGGAAAATATAGAAGAAGAACCAGACATTACTATGGCAGAAGTGGAATGGGCAGTTAGAAAGATGAAGATGGGGAAAGTTGTGGGAATAGACGAAGTGCCAATAGAAATGATCAAGGCTGCAGGACCAGTTGGACTGCAGTGGACATACAGACTTCTCAGGAGTGTGTGGAGAGAGAAGAAAGTTCCTGAAGACTGGAAAAAGGGAATAATGTTGCCAATATTCAAGAAAGGAGACAGGAAGGTGTGTGGTAACTACCGAGGAATCACCATCATCTCGCATGTTGCTAAAATAATGGAAAGAATCCTAGAAAAAAGAATTAGAGTAGAGGTAGAAAGCCAAATAGAGGAGGGGCAGTTTGGATTTAGAGGGGGCAGGTCAATAGTGGAACCCATATTTATTGAAAAGAGTTGGGAATATGGGAAGGATATGGTAATGACTTTTATTGATCTAGAAAAGGCCTATGATAGCATCCCTAGAACAAAAGTTTAGGAAAGCCTAACAAATAGGGGGATAGGCAAGGAAATGAGAGACATGATAAAAGCAATGTGCATGGATTGCTACAGTAGTGTGAAGACTAGAGTTGGGACATCGGAATGGTTTGAAATTGAGACTGGACTAAAGCAAGGAAGTGTGTTGTCAGCCTTATTGCTCTTAATGGTAAAGGATGACATCATGAAGGCAGCAATGAAAGACTATAGTCGGTCAAAGATGAAGGTAATGTTGTTTGCAGATGATATTGTGATCTGGGTCAAGGATGAGATGTACAAGAACAGTTATACATAATAAATGAAAAGATTGAGCAATGGGATTGAAGATAAATGTGGAGAAGAGTAAAACAGTGGTGATGAGTAGAGGTGATAAAGAAGGAAAAGGAGTAATCAAAGTCGGAGGTAAGGAACTGGAAGTGGTGAAACACTTGGGAAGTGAGCTGACTGACTGAAGATGGAAGACTAGATTTAGAAATTAGCAGAAGAATACAATTTGGGAGTGCTTTCTACTAACAGGTACGGGGACTAGTATGGAACAAGGATATACCAATTAGGGCTAAAGAAGTTATGTACAAAGCATATTATGTTCCTATAATGACATATGCAGCAGAAACTTGGACAATGACTAAGAGGGATGAGAGCCGAGTACAGGGAGCTGAGATGAGATTCTTGAGAAGTATGGACCAAAAAACGAGGAGAGACAGAGTAAGAAATGAAGATATACGGAAAGAACTGGGAGTACAGAAACTAAATAGCAAACTGGAGCAAAACAGATTGAGATGGTTTGGACATGTCAAACGGATGAATGAAGTAAGGCTACCAAGACGAGCACTGGGACGACGGATGACAGGGAAGAGAGGACGAGGAAGACCAAGAATGGTTTGGATGAACTCAGTGAAGAATAGCATTAGAAAACAGAACCTGGATTGGAACACCGTGTTGGAAGAGGAATGGTGGAACGACAGAACAAAGTGGAGAAGAACCATATTTGACCTCACCCGGTGTCAGCTGGAAAAGGGGAAATGAAGATGATGATGATGGTGATGATGAGATTGTAATTAACACAAAATTGTAATGTTGCTCAAAGAATGAGCACACTCATGGTAACTATTTTGGCCAAATCCAAATGGTGGGTTTAGATGAGAACCTTTACAGCAAAGTCAGAGAATGAGTATAGTAACCTCATAATATTTACCTATAATGATGCTACTATACTCATTCCTTTGAGATTTTGCTTAGACTCGAGAACAAAACATAAAAGAACAATTGTGTAGTTGCCTTGTTTTAGTGACTGTACATTCTAAGTTCATTTTTCTAGATGACAACAAACCTGAACTGAAAACAAATAGTATTAACTACTTAAGTACAGGTGTTTAAAGCCTAATAACACACATCTGGTCCCTTTTCATATACATGCACTATGTAATGCTAGGAGATGGATACAGGAGGTAGAAACAAATTACCAGGTAAGATCAGGAATGATTACACACACAAACAAAAAGTCATCATTGCAGAAAATCAAAATTACCAAATATTTTAGCAAAGGATTGAATTCATAAGGAAAGATTCTTAGGGCATTCTGAATCTGTTTCCAACACTTTTACTTATGAATTGTCATCAATTTGCCTCAATTTTCCAGCAACCAAGAATTTTACTGGACAATCTGGAATACCCACTAATTTTATTTCAATGGAGTCAGACATCTGAGAATTTCCAAATAATGTGCAACTTTCTCCATTGGGTTACAATCTCCAGAGTTACTGCAGTTGTGGTGTGCAAATTAATATGCACATGAGAACACTGATGATTATTATTATTATTATTATAGACCTCAGAAGTCCATGCACTAAAGGAATGGCAAAATATGCTTACATTTTATGCACTAAAATGACTTAAATATATATCCTAAAAATATATATGTACTGTATTATAAAATAATGTAATTTTATGCAACACTCAATTTTCTCACACATTATAAACGAGGTGCTTCGAAGTAAAGAGAGACAAATAATGGATGAGAAACATGGTAAAGCGATTCTAACGTGAGTACTTGAGGGTGCAGGGATGGAAGAACCACCCCTGTAAAATGTCACACAACCTTCAAAAACATCACACTAAGAGCCAAAACCTATAAAATGATCTAAGAGGAAGCAAACATATTCAACCAAAGTCAGTTAAATAAAGGTCATGAAGATAAAGTAGTAGAAAGAATTTGGCTGCTAGACTACCGCTGCCATCTACATAGATTTCATCGTACAGTGATCAAGCTGACAGTGGATTCAGGATGTTTAGCTATTCATTGGAGTCACGATACATCTTGTATGATTTTCGTTCGAGGAGGACCGAACACTATACCTTGTATGGTAGAGTGTAATACTATCCCTAATAATATGCCACTTTCTTTGTGTCCAAGCACCTCAAATGGTGATGACAATGACAAGTGGTTTCTGGGGAAACCTGGTGCAGGTCTTTTGAGTTGACACCAGTGGGTGTTAAAGGGATGAAATGAATGATGATGATGATGTCATTAACATCCAGTCCCCGAGCCAGGGGAATCAACCACACAAAGTTAAATTTATGGTATAGTGTAGGCTTCACGGCTAATTGGATAGCATGAGCCGTGTTGTGGGATTTCAACTTTAACTTTCTATAGCCAACCCCTGAATTTGGGACTGGGTGTTTGTGATGACTGCCAGCCCAGTGGTGTAGGGTTAGCGCGCCTGCCTCGCACCTGGAGGCCCCAGATTCGATTCCCGGCTCCGTCAGGGACGTGAAGGCTGGAACGGGGTGCACTTAACCTCACGAGGACAATTGGGTAGATGTCTGATAGTGGGGCAGTGCCCCGGTCACGGAGACCAAGAATAATGGCCAAGAGGAACCAACGCGCTGACCACACATCACCCCATAATCTACAGGCCAAATTGCTGGGCAACAGTCGCTTGGTAGGCCTAGGCCCTTCATGGGCTGAGCGCCACGGTGGTTTTTGGGTTTGGTTCGCAATGACTCATCATTCTTTTCATCTTTAGCCACGGGTTCAGAAACCTCAATTGTAATTAATTAACTAGAGACTGTAATACACAAAGGCACTAATGTAAAAAAAAACATTTTCTCCAATGCATGGGACAATGATTTTATGTTTTCTATGCTTACAACGCTTTGACTTCTGACCTTTGAATTCTTGAAATGTTTCTACTTTTCTGTATTGGTAGTTGTGGAGGAGAATGGCACCAAGGATACACTTTTGAAACTCATTCTTTTCCTTCTTCACAAGTTTCTATTTGCGATAACTTTTATACTTATCAACATTCAACATAACAAAACAAAAAAAATTCATAACAAAACAATACATAACTAAGAGCTTGTGTTCTTATGCCAACACATAGGTGATGCTACTGACCTAGTAGGCCCTATGCATAGAAGAACAAGCAACACATAACTGAAACGTGTAACTGAGGGCTTGTCTTCTTATAGTAACGTTGTTCACCAAGTATACATACATGACGAACACTGGTTGCCATGGTGTCGGGAAATTGATGGAGCTCCAGATAGACTCCCAGCCCAAAATTATAACCATATCATGGGAACACGGCTTGAGAATTAAATATGAATTTTCCCATCATAACTCAGGGTTGGGCTGCCCCTATCCCTGATATGTAGTCGCACACGATTATGGGGAGGGCGTAGTGGTGCAGTAGTCAAGCTGCTTGCCTCTCACCAAGGTGGACTTGGGTTAGATTTCTGGTTAAAGCATGGGAGATTTTCAAAGTAAAATATCTCATCCTATGTTTCGGATTCCATGTAAAAATGGAGGTCCCGTGGCTCATGATCATGCGATTAATGGTCCGTAAAACTACAAGCCTCATTCCTTTACTGTGGGCAAGACAGAAGCGGATTCACCGCTAAAGATGCCCAATGCCAGTCTTTCTAGACACCACAGCAGCCTCCCATGTCAATGTTGTGGGGTCGATGGGACACCTTCAACAGGAACAAGTGCTTGTAAGTCACCTGCACTCAGATGTTTGTTGTTGTGTAACATGAAGTGCCACAGTCGTTCGAATTTACACTGCTGTTGGATAGGGTTCATCCGGGCCATCCTCCCTAACAGTTGACTGTTATGTCGGGCCTGTGTGCGTACCTTCATTTGACCATTGTACCACTTGTACCATTTTATTTATTTATCATATGGCTTTTAGTGCCGGGAGTGTCCGAGGACATGTTTGGCTCGCCTGAGTCTGTAGCTGCTTCCAACGGACACCCTTAGGGTGAGCTACAAGTTCCGTTCAATTTCAGTAGTTCCAACTTTCGCTACCAAATATCAATGATACCTTGTGGTGAACGTTGGAACTTTGATAGAGCGTTCCGACGAAATCTAACCTAACAATTTAGCTTTACACAAGTTTATTTTATGGAAGGAACTTGTTACGTCCTACATATATATATATAGTACGTGGACCATTCAAAGATAACATGTCAGTCTAACAATCTTCTATTATTTTACTCTCCAAAACTCTTATATAACAAGGAGGTTATATACAGGAAAACAAGGAGGTTATATACATGGAACTTGCTACATCAGTCCTTCAGTTCTCCACATCCTCCCCACCCTGGTCTATCTCGAGAGGGAAGACCAGCTGTACGGGCCCACTTATCTTGGTCCCATTGGCCATCTGAAGGATGATGGTTCACACCTTGCTGTCCCTGCCTGGTCGCCTTTCAGTTATTCGCACCTTCTGCCACATATGTTTAGGTCGCAGGTCGTCCTGCAGGAGTACTATGTCTCCTACTCGGCACTCCTTCGTCTGTCCATTTGGACGGCGTACTTCGTGATAGCTTCTCAGATCGACAAGATACTCATTCCTCCATCTCTTGAGGAAGTCCTCCTGCATTTTCTCTCTAAGTCTCCTCTCCTTCCTCAGGTCTATTTGGGTCGTGGGTTCGGAGACGTTGGGCAGGGTAGTCAGCCGTGCACCAGTCAGGAAATGACTTGGAGTCAGTGTCTCCGAGCCATCTTGGATTATGGGTCGGGAGTTAATGGCGGCTTCTACCTCCACCAACAGGGTTCGGAGAGCGTCCTCACTAATCAGAGCCTTTCCCAATACCTTTCTTGGACATCTTTTCGTCGTACCCACCATTCTCCCCATCAAGCCGCCCGTGGGGCTATAAATTTCCACTGGACTCCGTTGTGGGCGAAGTGCTGGCTCGTTCGTGGGTCAGAGAGTACTTGGCCGAGTTGTGTCATTTCTTTGTGTGCTGCCTGGAACGGTCTAGCGTTGTCTGAGTAAATAGTGTTTGGAAGTCCTCTTCGTCCCGCAAATCGTCTGAGAGCCATCAGAAACGTCACCGTAGTCATGTCTAAAGCCAGCTCAAGGTGAAGGGCCCTTGTAGTCGCACATGTGAAAAGCACAATATAAGATTTCTGTACGAGATTCCCCACCTTAACGAGTAGTGGCCCTGCAAAATCCACACCAGTAACTGCAAATGGTGTAGTATGTCGCACACGTTCTGGAGGCAATGGGGCTTCGATCTCGTTACCTTGTTGGCTTCTGGCGATCTTACACGGTAAGCACGTGTGGATGACCTTCTTGACATCCTGGCGTGCCTTGAGGATCCAAAATTATTCGCGTAATACAGAGAGAACTATTTGTACTCCAAGGTGGTGTAGCCTTATGTGAGTCTGGCGAATCAACAACTTAGTGAAGTGGTGTGCACCATCGAGTACTAGAGGATGTTTCTGCTGAATTGGCAGGTCTGCATGGTGTAGGCGCCCTCCAAGTCGAATAAGGCCGTCCTGTAAGAAGGGGTTGTAGCGGGCAATCCTGGACTTCCCAGACAAGTTTCTCTCTTTTGTCAGAGCGTCGTACTCTTCGGAAAAGCACTCATGTTGGACTGTGCGTATCCAGCACAATCGGGAAGCCTCTAATTCACGTGCAGTGAGATTCCCATAATGTTTTGTTTCCGACTGTCTGATGTTGTTCAAGAAGCGCAAAATCCAACCCATGATGTGCAGTATTTTCCAATAACTGCTGAATCTGGAAGCAATGATGAGAGGTTCCGTTGTAACGACATTAAGTGTATGTTGATGCGTCTTGCGAGTCTCTGGAAGTGAGGCATTAGGCACACTGCTGTGGGGCCAAGAGCTAGGACGATCGGTTAGCCACACAGGCCCATGCCACCAAAGTGAGGAAGACTGTAGTGATTTCGAGGATATTCCTCGTGACAAGAGATCGGCTGGATTATCCTGGCTCGGGCAGTACCGGCACTGATCTGGATTCAGGATGCCTTGAATTTCTGTCACTCGGTTGGAGATGAATGTCTTCCAACGGTTTGCATCGCTTTTAATCCAACCTAGAGCGACCATGGAGTCACTCCACAGAGTAGATATGGTGACATTGAAGTCTGTTGCTTGGCAGAAATACCTCAGAAGACGGCAACCCACTACGATGGCCAGTAATTCTAGTCGTGGGAGTGTAACCTTCTTGACTGGAGACAGTCTATTTTTAGTGCAGACCAGGTGTATATAAGTGCTTATGTCGGTAGACGTTCGAACATACAGTGCAGCTCCGTAAGCCCGCTCCGACGCGTCGCAGAACACGTGGACATGTGAAGTCTCCGATGTTGACCTTGATAAACCAATCCATTTTGGAATGACCACACTTGCCAGATCCGTGAGGCTGGTTATCCACAGTTGCCATCGCAATGCAATGTCATGTGGAAGTATTTCGTCCCATTCTATGCCCCTACACCAGGTGTCTTGGAAGAGAACTTTTCCGACTATGGACACCGGTGAAAGTAATCCAAGAGGGTCGTAGAACTTTGCGGTCGTTTTCAATAGTTTTCGTTTTGTTCCTGGACCCTGCGAAAGGTTGTCAGTGATATCTGTATGGTCAAAGAGTAGTGAATCTGATTCTGTGTCCCATCGTACACCTAGTACTCCGGTTTTCCTTTTCGTTTCATGTCCTTCGGCTCTCCATATACCTTCCAATGGTCCAGAATTTGTTGCCCATTTTGCCATCGGCATCCGTATCTGTCGTAGTAGACCTGTCACCTCGTAATATAAGGTGATAACTCTGTTGTCATCTTCAGCTCCCGCAACACAGTCATCCATGAAAGTGCTTTGATCCATAAGTGCTGCTGCTGACGGGAACTGACCCTCGAATCTCGTTGCAGTTCACGGAGAGTTGCAGACAGAAGAAAGGGACTGCTTGCAAGGCAGAATGGTAGACGAGTGAATCTATAGACGGCTATATCATCTCTTGCTTGCCATTTTCCAAGTTCGTCCTTCTCGACATTGAACCAGAAGAATCTTGTTAAATCTCGGTCTGCAGTATCCAGGCATAATTGAAGGAAAGCTTGAGTTCCATCTCCTACTATGGCTTTGCGGTAGGGGTCCGGAAGCAGATCAATGTGGACAGTATCTCTGGTAACAGATTAGGGCCTGTTTCTAGAATATCATTGAGGGACGGTGCGTTTCTCTCGTGGGATGATGCGTCAAAGACGATCCTCCATTTCTCTGTGCCATTTCTCTCCTTCTTGATGGCGTGATGAGGCAGATAAAATACGATATTAGTTGATTCCTCAAAAGGTATTGTTTCGACGTGTCCATTCTTAATATAATTCATCATTTCGGAATGGTACATATCGCGAAATTCATGATTTCTCTCAAATTTCCTCTGTAAGGAACTGAGTTTTTCTGCGTTTATTCGATTTGAAAGTATGACAACACTCTCTCTTCTGGGTAGACACACCACTCTTCTACCATTTTCCATTCGGAATGAGTCGTGAAATTCCTTCATTATTGCAGTGTTCTTGACAGTTAAAGTTCGTTCCTGATGCTCTCGAATGCCAAGCGTCTCTAAGTCCCAAAATCGTCGCATTTCATCGTTCAAAGGCGACAATTCCTCAAATTCGTGGAAGTGATTTACAGAAACATGATTGACTGATATGCCAGATTTGTTCCCTGTGAGTATCCAACCCAACTTTGAAGGGATAAGCACCTGCGTGTCTGAGAGTCGAATCAGTGGACCATCTTCAACTATTGTCCAATACTGATCACCACCTATCAATATATCTATCGGTAGATCACGTCCGTCGTCGGCATGATCTGCTACCTTGAGTTTTCGCAATCGCAACAACGATTGAACATCGGATGTTGGTGTGAGATGTGGCAAGTACTTGTTGGTACTTTCTATGGCTGATATTGGTATAGTGATTGTTCCAGTACTAATTGTAAACTGAATTAGTCTACGAGTTCTGGCCCTGGAGTGTGGAGATTCGAATCCTGAAACAACTAGATCTCTTTGTCCGATAACCTTCAGCTTAAGCTGTTTCACGAGATCTGCGCTAACAAAGCATGATTGGCTACCGGCATCTAGTATGCAACGCGTCAGTTTACTCTCACCAGTGGGACCGATAATGATAGCGCGGGCAGTTTGAAGATGGGTGAACCCTCGTGTTCCTACGTCGATCTTCGGCATACTAACATGTATTTTCCCTACAGTTACTCCCACTTTTTCTTTACAGACAGAAATGTGATGTCGTCCCTTACATGTAGCACAGGATACTTTGTCCTTCTTATAGCAGTTCTTAATAGTGTGACCTTTGTTTAGGCAAAGAAAGCATCTTTGAGAGTGTTTTAACTTCTCTATCCTGGCCTGAAGTGCGACTACTTTTGTGCACTCTTGTGCCCAATGACCTTTATTTTCACAGAAGATAAAGAATGGCGTGATCGCTGTCTTATTCCCTCTATTAATCCCTCGTGGCTTAGTACTAACTTGGAAAGAAGCTGCTGTTGGCGTGGAATGGGGCATAATAGCGATACTGACATCTCCCCTGATTTTCTGAGTGTTAAGTGCTCCTTCCACCTCTTCACGGAGGAATTCTATCAAAGACATCATATTGACTTTGGAGATTTTGTTACGTTTTGCGTGGATCAGCCAACGTGTGCATATGTCAGCTGGAAATGCTCGCAGAACTTTTGGGGCTATCACGCGTCCGTATACATTAATATCTTCCCCGAGTGCCTTGAGTGCTTGTACTCTTCGATGGCACTCCAAGTACGTTGTGTTTAAATCGTAAGGGCTCTCTGAGAAGGCGGGCTGTAAATTCTCCAGATAGTTAAGGTGAGCCTGGATTATTTTATCCTTGTCGCCGTAGCGTTCTGTAAGTAATGCCTTTTTCTGGGCGTACGTATCTGCAGTAATTGCTATGCCGTCAATAAGTTGCTTTGGTTCCCCTTGTAAAAACCCTCGTAAGAGTACGTGCTTGCTAATGTCTGGAATGGTGGTATTATTATCAACTGATGCTTGAAATTGTTCCCAGAATCGAGACCAGGATTCTAAAAATGGTTCTATACGTATTGTCGGTAGTTTGACTTCTGGGATACGTGTGGGCTGAATATGTTGGTTTGGGCTAAGAGTGACCGTAGGTATATTGGTTTCTTCTCGTTTCATAGCGAGTATTTTTTGTGCTTTGTGGATGGCGCGTGTTGCACTGTCAGTGTATTCTTCACAAGACCGGACATCTACGGCATATTCTGTGTCATCTAGCAGGCCAGGCTATGTATCAGATCGTCAGTAGAGAGCAATGATTCTAAAATTGTCTGGAGTCTTTTTAGGATGTGTTCTATTTCATCATGATCTGTTGCACAATCATTTTGTTGTGTAAAATTAACAAAGCGTGTAACATTGGAGCGTTGAGTCGTGCGTTTCCTTTTTAGAACGTTAAGTTGTTCCCTTTCAGTCATTATGAAGGGATGAGTGAACTATCTTATTGGGGAACGGGATTAATGTCTTTGCAATGCAAAGTTTAGCAGAGAGTTACGTGAATGGTCTGTAGATGGCACCACTTGTGAGACAATCGTTCGTGGGTTTAGTTATGCAGCAGAATAAATAACCTCAACAAATCAATAGTAATGTATATTCGCTTATAGGATGCTACTGAATTAGTTAGTCTTATCACAGAATGAAAAACTGTAGTACTTATCGTGAGTCGTGAACTGTCCTAAAGCCGTTGGGTTATGTGAACTAGTGGCATTGTCCACTACGTCATGAAACACTACTTACGTACATTCTTCCGAAATGTTTTAAGACCTTGTTAAATTGCAATTGCATTTAGCGTACCTGGAACAAATCGGTTGGGTTTTCGGCACCAAAATGTTACGTCTTACATTACGTCTTATATATAGTACGTAGACCATTCAAAGACAACATGTCAGTCTAACAATCTTCTATTATTTTACTCTCAAAAACTCTTATATAACAAGGAGGTTATATACAGGAAAACAAGGAGGTTATATACAGGGAACTCGCTACATCAGTGCTTCAGTTCTCCACAGATCTTTTACATGTCATAAATCTATGACATGGGACCACCGGCTTTACTTTCCCTCCGAAGGAAGGCATACTGAAGGATTTTTAACGCTCTTAAAAAATCCGGGAAGACTTCGCCCGGGTTTGAACCTGCTATCTTGGGCACAGCAGTTCAGCATGCTACCAACTACGCCACCGAAGCCGCTACTTGTACCATAGATGCCTATCACCCAACACGCACAGCTACAGTCCAGAGAGATAACCCACTCTCATACAAAACAATTACCCGAGCTCTTTCAAGCTGTGACAGTTGTTGATAGCATGCTCTTTTCCATAATCGACGCATGTTTGACGGGGAACAGTTCACTGCACAGACTGCAAGTCAGCTATGCTACACTGATGTGTGTGCTGGAGATGGTTACTCTGCAGCCAATCACATCGGGAGACTTGTGTAAACAAATGAAGGGTCTGAAAATATTTTACTCACTGTACATGGTGTCATTCCATATGCTGAAAATCAACACAAGCAACCAATTGCTTAATGGTGTTGCACTTTCACTGTAATAAGTTCCATCATCAAAAATAGCTTTATATTTAATCAATTAGCTTTACTCAGGTCACACTATACTCCAACTCAATACTTTCAAAGCACATCACTGGGAATAAAGTTCTTCCTTATCCTCTTTATGTGCTTATGCATGTCTTCCTCCCTTGCACCCTACCTGCTTGTTGTTGGTGTTTGTGCTTTGTCCATGTCTCTATCCCTACTTCCCTATCCAATGATTGATGGTAAGTCTACCTTGTACAGTACAACCTGTCACATCCAGACCTGTGATATCCGAACCCTCCCATATCCGGGCACATCTCCGAATGAATTTTTAAGTCGTAGTTGAGAGCGAGGATACATTAGTGTGCTAGCCAGGGAGAACGAGTGGAAGTTGCAGCGCTGGAAGGCTGTGTGCGTGCTTGACCGCGAGGGGTTGTGGCCTGGCTCGGTCAACGACATCTTCCCGGAAACTCATCCCTTTGTGTGAATAAGCAATATTCCATTCATGGCTTCTGCCTGCCTGCCACCAACGTCAACACGAGGCTGCCTCTCTTTCTACCCTTCAGTCTGTGCGTGAGTCTTGAAGCGACAGTTTGTTTTGCGAGTGTGTTTCTGTTATTGTTTACAGTTGTTATCGTTATTGTTATCTTTTAACCTTGTTTTTTTTGCTAAAATGTCTGAAAAAAGGAAAAAAACTGTTGTTACGATGTACAGTGCGTGAAGCAACCGTTCAAAACATTAAAATTAATCAACAACAAACTCGTGAATTATTTCTGGTCACCTAGCTATTTGTAAAAATAGCCTTGTGATATCCGGATCGGCCGGTCGCCACATTAGTCCGGATATGACAGGTTACACTGTATTTGCTTATACATGTATGGGTCTGATAACTATGATGTCTCAAGACCTTAAATATAACATAAATGGGTGTTTCTTGAGTTTTCAAATACTTATACTATGATTCAGCATAAGCACATCAGATAAGTCTCGATTTTGACAACAGGCAACCAAAGTTACTTGTGTAAAAGAAATAAAAAATGGATGGGGTATGGTATTATACATTGATTTAAACTTCTTGATATTAAGCAATTACATGAATTTCAATCGAGTACATCATGCTGATAAAAATTATGTAGCAAGCAGGAAGACACAAAAATATTCCAACAGTTGCATGAGAACATATGCACTTATACATGCAATTAGGCTATACATTATGCATTAACTGACTAAATTTAACAAATGCTGAATATGGCATGCATGATTATAGCTTAAATATACCCTTTAAAGTAAAAATAAGAATCTGCATGACCTCAGAAGTCTAATGATGATGATAACCATCATGGTTTTTCAGAAAGTATAGGACACTGAAACCACTGCTAAATAAAATTGAGCTCTAAGTATGGTATCCTGTAGGGTCCAGAGTGCCCAGCATTGAAAGCTGCCATCCCAAGCACACTTTGGTCCAGGGTTTCTACATACACTGCAGGCTGAACATCTATCCCAATCTTACCAAAAAATAATTTAAAAGAAAAATATTGTACTTATTAATGTGTAAACAAGGAACAAAATACATAGAAACCAAAGAATCCAATGCCTGGTTTTCAGACAAAACTCGGGGACACACAAAGTACAGTAAACCTTGCCTTCAATGGAAACAAATGGAACTTGCAATTTTTTCTGTTAATCATAGGTTTTCGATTAACGGAGGCGAGTCTATGCTAAAATAATTAAACCATGGACATACTGAGAAAAAATAAAATGTACATTACTTATTCAGTGTTGTACTTACATATTTCTGCTATAAATTAATACAGTACTTACAATGAACATAAAGAACATAAAGACAGGCATTTGTTGGTTGACAGCTCGTTAAAATGAGCATTGGGTAGGTTTGGGTAACAGGGAGCAGGGAATGTAAGGTGGAGAAGAATAGGTGTAGAACCTATTTGCACATTCTTTGTTAGGTACAGAGTCAACTGTTACAGCAGACAAGATGGACATTCACAGGGTGCCTGAACATTTTGTAAACACTGCATTTCAGAACTAGTAAATTGTCTGATAAAATGTGTATTTTGAATTCCGATGTCCGCATAACACAGTTTCCGTTTAATAAAGGGTCCGTTGAAGGCGGGTTTTACTGTATGTGGAGCTGATGACTATAAAAGAAAGCAATGAATGCAAACCATAGGGCAATCCTACAAAATATGCAACATCCAATTACCCTGAATTATCTGTGCAAAAGTATTCTTTTACCTTCCTTGCAATTCTTATACTTTTCCATTCCCTACCATTGGTGTACAGTATTACCTGAAAGTAATGAACCCTTTTTTTTTTTTTTTTTCGAGTGAATTGCTGCTGTCCATCTGTATACACTGTGCACTGAGTTGACAGCAAGTTAGGAATTGCTTATTCAAAATACATTTTATAAACCTATACAAATCTGTTACTGGCTTAACAACAGTAGTCCACACAAAGAACTCCTTTTGTTTATTCCGATCCAGTACGTTAGTTTTCCAGCAGTTGCTTGTAAGTTTCAAAATTTACTCCATCTCGCCTCACATACGAATTAACTACAGGGTGAATTACGATTCCACTTGCTATTACTAGTTACTCCTGCATAAAAGGGTCTCCTGTTTTGAACCGAGACATCCAGGGACACGATTCTCAGTTCGTGGCTTTCACTTCAGGGTGTGCATGAATGGCAAATATCATAAGCCCAACGCAGATTGTGTGTGTTTTATGTGCGCTGGAGGTTGTGATAGATACCATGCATAGATGCTGGAATTTTGCTTTGAATGGGTTAGTTAACATGGCTATAAATCTCCTGACAAGAGTCTCTCACATTTAAGCACTCTCAAACATCAACTGACAGGATCCCGCAACCTTGAGCTCGGTGGGCAAGATGCCATATCATGTACTCTAATATTTTCATAAGGTCCATTTTTAACTGGCCTTATGGTGGAGGGAAAATGTTTGTGGATGGGATAAGTCATTTCTCAGTCTTGCAACATTACATTGTAGATATTAAAATAAATAGTTCTCTTTTGGGTGCTGAATGCTTTAGTATTTATTAGTAATAGTTGCCACACTTTCTAAAATTTTACAGTGTTTTTGTTTTGTTTTTGGAGGGCAATGACCGGTGAGTTTCATTGTGGGTTTGGTAGTGTTTTGTAGAGCTATCTGATGATCCTCGCTTAGTGAGAAAAACATGTCATCCTATAGTTCTTTTCCTCTTCTGTAGTCCATAACATATATATATAAATATATATTTAAAATCACATTTAATTTTTTTCAGGTTGTTTTTTCGCATGTCCCAATAATTGGGATTCAATTGTGTTGACCAACTTATGTATCAATCTTCATCTTCTGAATCAAGGTCCATTGCTAGGAAGTAAATAACATTTGTGAAGAACTAAATACAGATGAGCGATCTACTGGTAGATCGTGATTGACGTGTTGCTGGCCTGTGGCCATAAGCAGATAAATACTGTGGTGTTACGCAAACAGCACTAGTCTCAGTCAGTTTGACATGATTAAACCTGTCCTTCAGTGTTCACATATTCACGCGATCGGGCATGGAAAAATATTGCAATGCAAATACGTAGTTTCTATGATGTTAAGCAATTGGCTCCATTATGAAACTTTATGAATTTTATGAAACTTCCATTGCCCCCAAAAAAGTATGTTGCGGTCGGACATGGAAAAATGTGACTTACATGAAATTAGTGCTACTTTTGGGAACATTTGATAAGATTTCACCCTGCACTTGCAGTCATCTATGGGAAAATATTGGAATGTTACACAATGGGCACCATCTCAGTTCGTTTGACAATATTTCTGGTCTCCTCGAGGAGTGGTGGTCACAAGTTTGTGGTCAGTCACGGGGAAAAATCAAGAGTTGGTTTCACGGTTGGCGCTTCACTCGGCTCATTAGACAACATTCCCACTGAATTTCTGCTAAGGTGACGAGTTGGAAGTACACTGAACAGACCACCAGCCATTTTAACATGCCATTTTGACAGGTAGATGTTAGAAGTAGGTATTTAATATTGCTAGGGAATGGAAAAATTCGCGATCGCGAATTTCGCGAATTATTAAATGAAGTAATACACAGATAGTAATGTGTTTTAATAACCCTAAAAATGGTGAAAAAAATGGGTTTTGAAGTCGCGAAATTTCGCGAATTTCGCATGAAGACGCGAATTTCGCGAATTATGCATGAATTTCGCACGAAACCACGAATTTTAGCTTTTTTCGTTTTTTTCTTTACAGTGCACTTCTGATAATTCGCGGCAATCAATGCACGAATTTCCACGAATTATCCACAGTAATGTTTTTAAGCCTAGCAAAGAGAAAAATATTTGTTAAAAATATTGAAATGTATTTTATGAACACGCAAAAAAAAAATATATAATACTTTATAACATAGTATTGTAAGACACACTATGTGGGCTTTACCAATATTAAAAACTAAGAAAAATGACTGTCATCACTTTTTGTTTCTTAGGTGGTTTATTTTTTCTAATTTAAGATTGTACAATTCTGAAGGAAACAATATATGAGAACGAAAATTCATCTTGATTTTCTATATAAGAGATAAGTGTGACTATAGACACACTAGCTTGAATGTGGGAACTTTCGTGATTTCCGTTGCATCACTCCTTCACTCGATATGTACTGGATCTCAGTTTACCTCACCGACAGTCAAATTCCGTACAATATCCTCATCGCTTTCATGTCTGAAACCATGATTGTCTTTATCGAAGTCTAACTACTGAAAGTCACTTTCTTCTGCATCTTGATATTCATCTAGGTTTTACCCTAATGTCATCGTAGTGAAACCACCTTGCCTGTTTAAAATATCGTCACAGAAGCCGACAAACGCTTGTTTTTGTGCGAGTGTAGTACCGGTAATCTTCTCCCATGACTTGACTGTATGGAGAGCATCCAACAAACACGGAAAGATCGGTCACTTAACGGTAGATAGTCGGCCTCGCTTTCTTTATCAATCTGGGTGGTCATCCTGGTAAGTTACTTAGTTATTGTGGTATTAAGGGCCAGAACAGCGAGGTCATCTGCCCCTTCATCGTAGTAACTACTCGCCACGTGGCGTCATATAGTGCGCCTTTCAGACATGAATATCTAGATGGCAAGTATCCAGATCAAAATGTGCCACTGTTTCCGGAACCAGAATTAATCTTCTTGGTTTCATTCTGTAGTGTGTCTGTCAGAGTACTTGGAAGATATTTTGCAATTTATGAGTGAAGTAGTAAGGACATAACTCTGGTGTTGATTTTCTCAACAATGTTTCACATGACGAAATACTTGCGATTCAAAGAATTTGGCACAGACATCACTGAACTCATCCCCTTTATTAGAAGGCCAGTCTTATCAGACTGTTCACCTTCTAGATGGACATCTACGGAGAATTCAGCAAGCCCTTAAACTTGCTGTTTCTGGAAAGTACGTTACCAACATTAAGGAGCAGTTGGAAGGTTGTGGAAATGTGTTAAAAAGAGGACAATTTAATGGGTTAATACGGACCTTGTGAAATGGATAATCCTCCAATTAATCATAAAAAGAGGAAAAATACATTCAGTTTTAGTGAATGCTGGGTCACATGCTCTTGGAAACTTAATCAGCTTGAGATCCGTTGACCCTGGGAACAGGATTTACAAATGTGTGCATTTGATCCAGCAGAAATAGTGCCAATGAACATCAATGAAGACCTTGCAAAGAAAATTAAGAAGTTGCCGGTCTGCGGAAAACTGGAAGAAAGTGAGCGTGTTAAGAGGATACAAAGAACTGCAAACTTTAATCAAGAAGCAGATGCATGACAGGACCAAGACAGACATTGTTGGAGTTTTGCAAGGAATGACATTTGTATTTCCAAAGTTCTCAGAATCTGTGTTGAAAACCATTTGGATCCCCTGTTCAAACGCTGTGAACTTTTGTTTTTCAGCTGGGGGCGTGGTGGCTCAGCGGTCTAGCTGTATGCCTCTCACCAAGGCGGTCCGGGTTCGATTCCCGGTCAATGCATGTGAGATTTTCGAAGTGAAATGCCATGTCCTGTGGTTCGGATTTCACGTAAAAAGGAGGTCCCGTGGCTCATGATCTCAAGATTAACGGTCACGTTAAACTACAAGCTTCCTTCCTTCCTGTTTTTCAGTTTACACTAGCACGTTAAGTGATATGCGTCACCGTTAGTCACAAGGCAATTTGGATCTCTTCACTGAAGTATACTTTGAAGGATGACTGTAATGTGTTATGTTATCCATGATATTTAAAAAATCCCGCCTAAAATTCATGATTTTGAAAGTACCGAGAAGTGCACTTGAAACCACCGAATTTGACACTTTAAAATACCGCTTTCTTCACTCTGAAATCACCGAAAAATTCCAATCTCTAAATATTGCATATTACAGGGGTAGAATTGAATGAATATTAACAAACAAAAGGCAAATTTGTCTTTCAAATGACGAAGTAGGCCTAACAGTAAACAGCTTTTAGAAATAACCAGGTTATTTGAATGCAAATTAAATTTTGAAATATCGCAAAATTTAGACTCAAATATGTTTTAATTCAGCAGGTTTTACCATGGCAAGATTATTCCTTGTACAGCATTATCATCACAAGCAAATTAATAATTTATACAAACTTTCAAAGAATATTAACAAAACACAAAAAAATAAGTGTCATATTTAACGAAACAATGAGCTGGAACATTTTATATAATGGTAATGAATACAGATTGATTTGAGATTTTGCATTTCTTTTCTTCTATTGGAAATTCACATTAACTCTGAACAATGTAAATGAGATTTTAATGTTTTGTTTAAAGAAACAGTATGTTTGGTAACAAACACACACATTTTTTTTTTTTTTTTTTTTTTTTTCATTAATGATTGTTATGGTGTGTCTGTTTTCTTTCTTCATAAATTTGTCTTTTTCACTGATTTTCAAGGGTTTTTCACATACTTGACCATGATATGAAATTTCTATTGGTGGCAGCCCTGATCAAGGAGGTAAGCAAATCATGTTTAAAGCATACTTCTTACCAAACATGACTTATAACCTGTAAAGCTGGGTCATAAACAATGCCAACTACTAGCCTGTGAAATAAAGTTCCTAAGATCAGCTATATAAAAAACAAGGAGGGACAGAACCAGGAAGTGTGTGTAAGGAAAAACCTGCAGGGTGGCGCCAATCATGGAAGAAAGGCTGAGTGTTGCCAAGCTGAGTGGCCAAGTCATGCCAAGAGAATGCAGCCTACACTAATTGCAGGTCAATATTTGGAGAGGAACATTGCCGAGCCAAAGACCATTTGTCATCCTAGGAAGAGGTGGCTAGAACAGGTAAAAGAATTCATAGCGAGAAGAGGAGTAACATATGATGGTGTACTGAGAGAGGAAGCATACAAGCCTTAAACAACTGGAAATATATTGTTCATAAACATCCTAACCAGCTTGCTGGAAGGATAACACAAGGAATACAATATTCCAACAGCACTGTCCATACAAAGTCTATCCCATAACTAGTTTTATGTGTAGAGATTCAACTTAATTGAGTGGAAGTTGTATGTCACATAAACTTTTTCCAATAAAATGTGACTTGGATATTTATCCCCAGGGCCCTTCAAATATTACAATTACTTTTCTTGAAGACCTTCACAACCTAGAATACTAGACATCTTGTAAGCTTTTGCCATGTAAATAGCTTCATTAAGAAGAAGTAGAAGAACAAACTGAAATCTTGAGCTCTTGTAGAGTGAAAGTAACTAATTAATACCAAATAGAAAATTGCTGAATGTTGTGTCAGACTGTTTCCATTTGAAACAATTCAAAGAAAGAATGGAGTAAATAACAGAAAATTTGTATGATTTTAGAAATAATAATAATGTTAAGGTTTTATGTCCCTTTTAACTACTGCGGCTTTTAGAGATGCCGGGGTGCCGGAGTTTTGCCTCTTTAACGTGCAAGTAAATCTACTGACACGGCTTCCTCACATTTGAGTACCCTCGAATGCCAGCTGACTGCGCCAGGATTCGATCCCGCAATCTTGGGCCCAGCAAGCGAGAACGTTACCGCTGAGCCACGCAGCCAGTCGATTTTGGAAATGAAGACAGATACTAAGAAAGAGAAAGTGGGCAATGGCTGGCAGTAAGCTATTGCCAAGTTGGTGCCCAGTACCTTATAGATTGGGATTCTTTCACGTTTCTGCCATTTCTTGTACTTTCAGACAGGTATGTATACCGTAAACATGCAGCTCCATTGGCAAACTAGTATTAAAGAGCATGAAAGGAATTTCCATCTCAATCAACCAGTCAAAGTCTGCTACACCAGGAAGTCCCCTCTCATAGGGCCACGAGGGGCCTGATGGTGCAGTGGCCCAGTTTGCCTCTACCAAGGCAGACCAGGCTCAATTCCCAGTTAATGGATGTGCGTTTTTGGAGGTGAAATGTCATTTCCAGTGGTCTGGATTCTACGTTACTTCTGCTCGCAGAATTAACAATCAAGTAAAACTAAAAGTTTCCTTCCTTATTTTCATCAAGTTGCGATATGTTCAAAATCAATAAATCCATACATACACAAAGATACTTCTTCCCTCCATCTCTTACAACTACTTTTTTATTCATCTAAATTTGTCAACTATTTACTTCATTTGTTTTCTTTATGAAGTTTCAAATGAAAACAGTAGGGCACAACATTCAACTCATTTACATTGTAACCAATTATTTGCTTTTACTTCTGACAAGGTGTAGCATGGATCCGCACAATAGCTTTTTTTAAATTTATTTATAAAACAAACTCTAAAAATTAAAAGATCTCTATTATAAATTCTATCTGCGTATAAAAGGAGGTGATTGCGAGATTAATGGTCACATAAAACTAAAACACCTTTCTTTATCAAGAAACTGAATGATATCAAAACGCATCCGTAAAAATTCCTAATTTGCTGTCCAACTCCTTATTTCATGCAACCAGAGAATTTAAACTCAACAAACAAAATTCTTACCATCCCATACTAACAAGCAAGCATTGCTAAAATCTGCAGTCCTCTTGATAAAGTATTAATAATAATGTTATTGATGTTATGTCCCTTTTAACTACTGTGGCTTTTAGAGAGCCACCGGGGTGCCAAAATTTTGCCCTGAAAGGGATCTTTAATGTGTCAATAAATCTACTGACACGGTTCCCTCGAATTTGTGCATCCTCAAATAACAATTGACTGCGCCAGGATTCGATCCTGCAACCTAGGACACAGCAGCGAAAACATTACCGCTGCAACAAGCAGCAGGTCCATTTTGATAAAGACTAGCAATTAATTCATGGTACTCTTTCATCAGTGCAAATTTAAAAGATGGACAAGAAGAAGTAATAATGTCAGGTTTCTGTTTTTTCTTCTTTTTCTTATAAATTTCATTAGAATGATAATATTTTCTCTCTCTCTCATACAAGATAGAATATCTGGAGCTAAGTGAGCCGCAGGGTAATGGACCAAGAGAACATAGACACACACGCACACATATACAAACATACATACAAAAACCCATATGACTTCATGATAATATTAACATGTTTACAAGTTTACAAATCTCTTCACAGAGCAGGACCAGCTTCGTCATCATCGATATCTGACAGGAAGTCGGTCGTTCTGTCGTGTATCCTGTGCAGATTCTCCAGAGTAGAGGCAATTACCCGCAAATTGCCCACTCCACTTAAAAGTTGCCTGGAAAGAGAAATAAGAGTTATAGGAGAGCAAATACAAGCTACAATGCTGATCAACAGGCTAAGATCATCCTTTCTATACGTTATGTTTCTCTTTGGTGTTTTATCTCTAAATAGTATAAAACAAAGTCCCCAATTCTTGGATATAACGGGTAATCTCGAGAACCACTAGATGGATTTTGATGCGGTTTTCCAGTGGCGGCTGGTGTAGAAAATTAGTTGTGTGCTGTAGGCCTAACCCTCCCTCCAATTTTTTTTATATATAAACATATAGAAACACTCACTCAGTGTCGAAAAAATGAAGTCCATACGTCGCTCCTTCTTGTTGCAGAACTTGTCAATCACCCTGGCATTGAACCCCCCCCCCCAATACTGGAGACCATCTTCTTCTAAATGGAGAGCATAGCGAGGGCACTTAGTCTTTCTTGTGCCATGGTGTTCCGCAGAAAGCTCTTGATCCTCTTCAGCGATGAGAAACACCTCTCAGGCTCTAGCATTAATAAACACTCTCTTATGGATACCCTTTGCTCGTACACCACATTTACGGTGCGCGACCTGAAATTCCATCTAGTCGCTGGTCCTGTTGGAATTCTTCGAGCTGCCACTGCTTCTAAAGCAGACGTCCGTTGCGGCGACCTTGATAAGAAAGCAGGGAACGCTGACAGGTGAGCGAAGAACATCCTAGCCGACTGATTCTGCGAAGCTGCATGTTCCATTGTTAAATTCAGTTGGTGTGCATAGCAGTGGATGTAATGTGCGTTGGGATAACAGGCTTTTATCTTTGCTTGCACTTCACCTTTACCACCACTCATTACTGATGCCCCGCCGTAGGTCTGCGCAATACCTTTGTGTGGTGTAGCGTTTAACATGTTGTCCATTACACTTAAAATACATGATGCAAGGGAATCCGCATTCTGACCTTCCGGTTTAAAGAAGCCCCAAAATCGTTCGTATGGAATACCATCTTCCTCATACCGAAATACCAACACTAACTGTGTCTGCTCTGAAACATCGGTAGTTTCATCGGCCATCACACTAACAAAATATGCTTGCTGCATTTCTTCTGCTATCACTTCTCTGAAGGTTTCAAGCATGCAGTCCAACAGCTCGTTCTGGATGGTTTTTGAGGTCCCTTTGAAAACTCTATTAGATTCAATGTGCTCCTTTACTGAACTGTCTATACTAGAAATTAAATCTGCTAGACGGCCCATGAAAACGACAGGATTGTCTGAATTATCACTTTCGTCGTGCCCTCTTAAAGCTAATTCAAACGCACCACAAAACTTAATGCAGTCCGGGGTAGGTCTACCTAACTTCTTTACCTTAGTTTTTTCTTCAAGAGTTCTGGTTGAAAATAGGGTTTTCAAGAGGCTCTCCGCTGAGTTTTCCATATTGCACAAACACGCAAACATACTCAACACATATACGCATTCCTCATACAAAATTAATTAAGCACTGCACACAAAAACACCTGCAATTACAAAATAGTCACGAACTCGGAAACACTTGCTGTGACCGCTCAAAAACAGTACTACTCAGTATTACCAAAAGCATTAAAATGAAACCAGCAACGCCGTAATGCAAAATCACATGTTATTTTGCTATAGTGAAATTTATGAACTAGGCATCACAATAATCATGTCCTTAATTGACGACATAAACATTATAATTTTTATAGAACATCGATTTACAAAATGTGGCTATAGAATAAGTAAGTTAGGAGTATTGAAAAAGACCTTCTGGCGGGAACAGCTGATGGGTTCCTCTGCTTTTTAATACCCCATTTTCTTTGAGCGATTCCCTCTTAAATCCTATTCCTGAGTCCAGATAGTGCCACTGGCCACGTTCACATTCCGTGTGACCAGTGCTGCTTCTCTGTGGTCGAACAAAGAATCGCTGTGATGACTGGTCTTAGCTGTTGTCCCAACAGCACATCCAGAACACAAGGGAAAAGTTGGGCGCGCATGCGCAGAAGACAAAATTCACGCTTCCTGCCAATAAACTTGGAAATTCTCGCTGGGCTGTGATCTGCACAGCTAAGGTCAGCTAAGGTAGTGCACGGAGTGGAGCGTACGCCTAGATACCTCGTACCGTGCCTGTTCTGTGAGGGGAGTAGAAATATTTCCTACTCTTTGCTTGACGTATTTCTTAAAGCGTTGTATTTGTAGATAATAGACCTAATATTAAAATAATTTATTTTCAAATAAAGCAATGTGCTGCAGCACTTCAGCACATAAGGAGCGGCCGCCCCTGCGGTTTTCACCATTCAGTAAAGGATTTCTGGAGAAAGGTTTCTGTAGAAAAACACATTTATGACCAAAGGAAACTGAGCAGTAACAATTTCAGCGAATCGAGTCAAATAAAAACCTGCCATCCGTGCACCTTTTAAGCTTACGCTGGGTAAACCGTTAAAAATATCTATGTACGATGAGCGTAAGAATTGTTCAGCATGAAATGTTCTACAAAAAAGTCCGCAACAGAATATTTCTATCTTCATTACATTGCCCACTATAAGTGTTTTTATGTTTTCATTTCTTCCAATAATTTCCATTCAGTGGAAATTTAAATTACTAGCTTCGGTGCGAGCTTATCACCGCAGCTTCGGCCAGCACCAAACTGTCGAGTTGAGTGGAGTTAAGACTAGAGTACTGTATTTGCTCGCGTATATCTCACACTTTTTTGACCGAAAATATGTGTGAAAATTTTCGGTGCGAGATATACGCAGGAATGACCGTATTCCCGAAAAAACACAAAATTTGCGATGTAACAGTAGGCCTACTTGCGCAACTGTTGTGGCACGCTAATAGCTAATTCGAACGTGTTTCAAGGTGGTGAATTTAGCCAACCGCGGCCGAAGACGCGGCGAACGATGTACAGCGTGCTAACACTCACGCTGCGCCGTATGCTTGCATGCGGCCGAGCTCTGATGCGACGCAATGCGTAAAGACGAAATCATTGAGATTCGAGAAGACTGAACTGAGTTTCTCTGCGATGTAACAGTAGGGCTACTTGCGCAACTTATGTGGCGCGCTAATCCCTAATTCGAACGTGTCTCAAGGCGGCGAATTTAACCAACTGCGGCCGAAGACGCGGCGAACGATGTACAGCGTGCTAACACTCACGCTGCGCCGTATGCTTGTACGCGGCCGAGCTCTGATGCGACGCAATGCGTAAAGACGAAATCAGTGAGATTCGAGGTGACTGAACTGCGTTTCTCTGCGATGTAACAGTAGGCCTACTTCCGCAACTGATGTGGCGCGCAAATCGCTAATTCGAACGTGTCTCAAGGCGGGGAATTTAGCTAGCCGCGGCCAAAGACGCGGCAAATGATGTACAGCGTGCTAACACTCACGCTGCGCCGTATGCTTGCATGCGGCCGAGCTCTGATGCGACGCAATGCGTCAAGACGAAATCATTGAGATTCGAGAAGACTGAACCGCATTTCTCTGCGATGTAACAGTAGGCCTACTTGCGCAACTTATGTGGCGCGCAAATCGCGGCCGAAGACTAACGATGTACAGCGTGCTAACACCCACGCTGCGCCGTATGCTTGCACGCGGCGCCTCGATCCCTAATCGGCTCGTATCGAAGTTCGGATCAACTCGTTGTTTCTCACTCTTCCTGTTAGTAACGCTTCGGGTAAGTTCCTGGACAATGACGACTGTTGTGGCACGCTAAATCGAACGTGTTTCTACCTCAAGGTTATTACGGTCATTTATATGATGGCGTCAGTAATGAATGCGAGTACTTTTTTTCCCCTGAAATTTCAAATTAAAAAATGGGGTGCGAGATATACGCGAGCAAATACGGTATATGTGTTTGGAGTTTCGCTGTTAACCTCGGCTTTTCTGAATTGTGTCTGGGACCTGCCACCCGTGCACCTTTTAAGCTTACGCTGGGTAAACCGGACGAAGCTAGTGCGGGTTGCTAGTTTAAAAATAATGGACGACTAGACCAGTACCGCCCGCTGACGTCACGTTATCACGTGACTTTGTTTACAAACCGGTGTTGTGGGCAGCCATGAGTAACTTGCGTGAGTTGTAGTTACGAATTAAGCTTAAATATTCGTTGTTTTATACATTATAGAATAATGGTTCGATGTCCCTATCCTGACGTATGCCTCAGAGAACTGGGTTATGAAAGGAAGGGAGAAGAGCAAAATACAGGCTAGTGTGATGAGGTTATTGAGAAGCAGTATTGGAGCTACAAAGATGGACAATAAGAAATGAGAGGACCAGAGAATTAATGAAGGAGGAACCATTACAGGATGGTATAGAGAAATCTAGACTTAGATGGTATGGACATGTAAAACGAATGGAGGAGAAGAGGATACCCAGGAGGATACATGAGACGAAGTGTAAAGGAAAGAGACCGAGAGACAGGTGGCTGAAGGGGGTGGAAGAAAGCATGAAGAAGAGAGGAGAAGACTGGACAAGGGTGGAGGCTGAGAGATGGTGGGAAGACAGAAGACGTTGGAGAGGCTTGTGTTCCAAACAGACCCGGCAAGTGGCTGGAAACTATGCAAGATGATGATGATGATGATGATGATGGTTCAATATTGTGCAGTTCCCCAGTGCAAAAACAGATGTGGCAAGTACAAAGTAACGTTTCATTCCTTGCCATTGATCGTATTTTGAGGAAATAGTGGCTTTTCAAAATTCGTTGTGCTGAAAGGAAATCACACATATCAGCCCACATTAGATTATGTTTAGCCCATTTCTTACCTTTGGACTGC
Organism: Meconema thalassinum; assembly: GCA_946902985.2. NCBI lineage: Eukaryota > Metazoa > Arthropoda > Insecta > Orthoptera > Tettigoniidae > Meconema > Meconema thalassinum. The sequence goes on from OX336390.1 coordinate 351,675,414, forward strand.
GAGCCAGTATTGCCTGGAAGTAAATTTTTAAATGCCAAATGTATTTCCCGCCTTTTACTCCAATAAAATTGAAGCCGCCACATCATAAACTAGCATATAAATTACGCTTAGATGTAAGACAGTATTATTCACACTGTCTTTGTTAAACGCTTGGCATGATATGTTAAAATATTAGGCTAGTATAGAAATAAACTAACAAGATTAATTTCTTGATTTTTAACTATCTTCCTATTGATGAATACGGTGTCAGTGCAGTGCCTCCAGAAAGCCAGAATTCAGAGTAAAATAAGTGCAATTCGCAGCTGTAGGAATAGCCTAAGATAATATTTCTAGTTATTCTAACATATTGAATATTCTAGGAAAAAATACCGATACTTTAGATGAGGATTATGAGCTTAGTTACTTTCAGATACCGGTAGGCCTACGGCAGTTCTGGAGGATAACCTTGGTCGTTATCTTTAGTTGATATTAATTGGCTTAAGGTAACATTTCTTACAAAATATGATTTCCGATACAAGTCGTTTTTATTTAAAAAAGATATACCGATTGAGTTGCTTTAATATCAGTTTTTAAATTAGACATACCGGTACTGGTAGTAGCCTACAAAGGTTTTATGAACTTGGCATTTAACAGGCTAAAAATAATGAAAGGAGGAAGATTGGTGTATAGGTCTATGTAGGCTACTATGTGGCCTTAAATCCAGGTCGTCAGTCAAAAACTGAGGATGAAATATATTTATATGTAGACCTAGGCTTACTGTAAATACCAGTATGATTTATAGTGCAGCTTACAAAAGGATTCTCTACACTCTTATTTGCTTGTTAAAAGATATCACATGGAATTAGGCCTAGTTTGCTATTATTCTCTACAGCAGTAAATTGGGGCAGATAACCTTGCTGTTCAGCCCCTTAAAACAACAATAACTAACTAGCAGCAGTAAATTCAGATCTAAAATAAAATTTACAGCTGTACTTTAAGAAGTCTACTTGTATGTCTGTGAAATTTGGAAAATTGACAAAATTAAGAATTCTCCTCTGCATGTAACGTTTCGAGAATACCATGATCAACACCGGTTCTGGGTCAATGCACTTTCCGCTAGGTTTAACCTATACCATTGCTGCCCAACAGATGTGCAGGATATTTTAGCAGGAATTTCAGTGGCTCCAGTACATCAAAGATGAGGTAAAACAATCCCATTAAATAATAATAATAATATAACATCGTATGGCCTCGGGTGCCTGGTGCAAGCTTTGTTATTTGACACCCAGAGGGTAGCATGCATGTCGAATTTCGTTGTTCCTTGAATAACTATGCTAGTCAAGGAGGTTAGATCTACGCTCCTTGAACACCATAGCGCTTTCTAGTAGAGAAATGAGGAACTTTGTGTTGGTGGAAACACCCGAGATTAATTTTGCCATTATGAACACGGCCTACTGAATTCAAATGGGTTCTTTGACATGCCAACATCGTATGACATGCGTGTCGTATTTTTGCCGCCTTTGAAAAATCACTTACCACGGCCAGGAGCGAACCTGCAATCTTGGGGTTAGTATACCGACACGCAATCCACTCACCCACCGTGGCAAGCTATCCCATTAAATGAATGCATTTTGTTAGCTAAAAAGAAGTGGCTAAATATTAAATGTCTTCCCAGACAGCCAATTCCTATTAAATTGGAAATATTCACGAAATATTTGCATAACAGTACGATCTAAGAACTTTGAACTCGTAATTCTCTTCACACCCTTGAAAATAAAGTGGCTTTTGTTGCTGTTGTTGTTTCATTTGAGGGCATTTGGACATCGTGATCATTTGGCCCCGTGTACTTGAACGAGTGTGGGATGATTGATTGATAACCTGTGGTATTTGTAGTAGTGTGTGTATTTATAATTCAGGCGAGATATGGGAAGGAAAAGGCCGTTGCCTTTTAGTTAGGAACCATCCCGGTATTTGCCTGGAGTATAAGTGAGAAACTACAGAAAAACACTTCCAGGATGACTGAGGGGGAAATCGACCCCACCGCTTCTCAGTTTTGCCTCACGAGGCTTAGTGTAGCCTACTCCATTCCAGCCCTCAGGCCAGAATTAAACAGCTAACAATCTAGCCGTCACACCACGAATAAAGTAATCTTGGAGGAGTTTTCCCTCTGTCTAGCAAAACAGACAGCCGTAAAAGTCATTAGATAACCGTGATAGGCACACCAAACATCTTCAATAATTCATGTATGCACATATTATAGCCTACTTTCATTAGTCTTTCAGAACCATCATCACCTATGTATTTTGTAGCACAGTTCAAACTAACGTTTTGAGGTGCTCTAACGACTTGGTCCATGTCAGCTGCATTAGAAATTAAGTTTCAATTTCGCACAATGAAACTGTCATATCTACGAACACCGTGCCATAACTATAAGAACATAAACCGGTTCCGGTAAGTTCATGCACTACATTTTACAACCCTTATCACTACGCCTATATTGGAGGTATGAATTATTACGATAATATATACATATTACCAACCACAAGTGGTTGACACTTCAACTCGGTAAATAACATTCTGGCACAAGACAACGTGCCTCCATTCGTCTCTCGCCCACAAGACCACCTGCTGATCTGTGAGACACTTCAGGAACCTCAAATCCACGCCACAACTCGAGTCATCCATTGTAAGATTTTAAAATACATACGAAACAATTTGTATTGTGATAAATCTTGTTTAGCGAAACTCATTCACAAGACTTGTAGTTAATTCATATTAGAAATTTGTGTGTACTTGGGTGTGTGGGTAATTTGCCTGATAACCTGTGTTTTTGTGTAACCGTACCTACTGTATTTACTGGCATATTTGTCGCACCCTACTTTTCAAATCCAAAATTGGTTTATAAATTTTCATGGCATAATCATTGCATAGCACTGGTAGTTCGCACACTCTCCACAAGCTTATGACCTGATTCTCTGCCTTGGTACCGGTGGGCAATGACTCGCGCTATTCTAGTAGTCAGCACGCGCATCTAACAAGTCCGTGGCCACGCTCAGCACCAGTCTAGTGTCAGCCACTTCTGTGAAGCATTGCGCCCGTGTTCTTCACAAAGAGAAAATACAAGAATTACATGGGGAGCTTGAGGTTGAAAATGAACACATGATGTACACAAACAACAGTCTGTTAAAAAGAAAAAAAAATAACTATCCGTTAAAAAAAGGTTCTTTTTTTCTGTGAACTTGTAATATTTTTTGATATTAATTTTTTAATTAGTTCTACCTAGTGAATACTAAATTATTAATTAATTAATTAATACATATAGTATTTTGATCTCATACAAGATCTCCTTCAGCAATGCTATACAATACAAATAAAAGCATTATTATTATTGGTTTACAGTACCAACATATTTCCTCACAAGCAATAGCATTATTGAAGAAGATCTTACCGTATTTTCTGGAATCTAATGCTAGATGACAGACTACGAACTCATTTTCAGCACTGTTCTCATCATCGAAAAACTCCTAGTCAGCAGTTTCAAATTTATTCTGCATTATCCTTGGTATTAATGTGCGACAAGACATCTCTGTAATCCTCGGTGTTGATCCTATTGCCATGAAGTCATTTCAACATAATAAATGTGAGCTTCATTGCCACTTATTAATGTACACAAAAAAAAAGACGCCACATTCAATGCATTTCAAAAAAAAAAGTAAACGTGATTTCCGCACATTAATGAATGCAAAAACAAATTACGCTGCATTCAACTTCAGCAGTTGATTAGTCTCTTATTTATCTTAGAAAGAGACTTGTGCCGCAAGATAGATTTTGTGTTTACATGACTATGCAACAGACTGAGTCGATCACAGATGCATGCCTAACGATGTTAGATATATATTTTCTATTCTAATTTAGTGTATTTATTTTAGTAAAGTTAATAGAAGAATTTAACTTCTGTCTTATGTTTTCAAAACATATGCTTATAGGGTTGCCAGAAGTTCCGTTTTACCCGGAACAATTCCGTATTTTCTTGTTTTGTTCCGCGTTCCGTTTTAATCTTTAACGGAACGCCAAATATTCTGTTTTTTTTATTAATTTGATACTATATTCAATTTCGCACCAATTTTCGAATGTCCCGCTTCCGAATTGATTGCAATATCTAGCTAGTTTTCTGGTGATACAGGTGCAAGTTTGAAAGAGAAAATGATTTTTATGTCTGTGTCAGATAGATGGGTACATACTGTATGTTAGATTTATTAGGGGCAACAAAATTAAGGAATATCTTAGTCCTTGTGTCGTTAATACTCAGCATTTTCCCCTCCAATGCTTTTATGGAGAGAGTTTTTTCTGTCATGAATATCAAATGGAGAGATGATAGAAACAGAAGCTCCATTAGTTTGATAAAACAAGAATTGTTCACATATTACAATTATGATGAAAATTGTAGTGAATTTTATCAGAAGGTAGGCCTATTTACAAATAAAGAATCCATGCAAAGGGTCGTTCAAATGAAAAGCATTTTTAAGTTGCTGATGTCATAACCTATATGATATGTCAGCAATATATAGTTTTAATTTTGTTTCTTTGATTATGTAGGCCTAATGATTACATGTGTATTATTTATAACAACATTTAACTACCTTGATTTAAGAAAGAAAAAAAAAAGTTTCGGGACGTGTGTTCCATTTTTCCATTCTTGAAATCTGGCAACCCTAGATACCGTATACAAGACCGTTTGATTAGAGTAGTAAATATTTACGGAGACTTACATTTGACGCAAATACTTAAATTAGCTGTATCGTTGCCATATAACCCAACTTCATAACATCATTTTACAATGCAAATTCCTAAGAGAAACATTAGTATTTCTCGGCCAGCAATATTACATTAAATTGCAATATTTTATAACTAATGTGTCTGTTTCTAACTTTTTCAAGTTAATCCATTAAAGATGAATTGAATGTAAGTTCATGTGTCTTTTATGAAATCTGTGTTTAAAGATCGCAGATAACATAACTAAATTGGATAAATGTATGTTATCCTCCTTTTTAAAGACAACGTGTGTACTCGAGAATTCCTTTTTTCAATTACAAGATATGCAGTAAGTTCGAATATTTATATTACAGTCATCATCATCATCTTGCACAGTTTCCAGCCACTGGCCGGGTCTGTTTGGAACACAAGCCTCTCCAACGTCTTCTGTCTTCCCACCATCTCTCAGCTCCCACCCTTGTCCAGTCTTCTCCTCTCTTCTTCACGCTTTCTTCCACCCCCTACAGCCACCTGTCTCTCGGTCTTCCTCTCAGTCTCTTTCCTTCCCACTTCGTCTCGTGTACTCTCCTGGGTATCCTCTTCTCCTCCATTCGTTTTACATGTCCATACCATCTAAGTCTAGATTTCTCTATACCATCCTGTAATGGTTCCTCCTTCATTAATTCTCTGGTCCTCTCATTTCTTATTCTGTCCATCTTTGTAGCTCCAATACTGCTTCTCAAGAACCTCATCTCACTGGCCTGTATTTTGCTCTTCTCCCTTCCTTTCATAACCCAGGTCTCCGAGGCATACGTCAGGATAGGGACATAGTACGTCCGATATATGATCTTTTTGCTGTTCTGAGGGACATCTTTGCTCCATAACATGCTTCTCACACTCCTCCGAAATGCTTCTGCCTGCCTCCCCCGCTCATTTATTTCTCTATCGTTTCTTCCATTATCTTGTATCAGGCTTCCCAGATACTTGAAACTCTCCACTTTCTTCAGCTGTTCCCCACCAATTGTTATTCCCGTTGTGGTTCTTTCCTTCTTCCTTGTTGTGATCACCATCTCACTCTTATTTATTCTAAATTTCATCCCATATCCTTGTATTATTCCTTCCCACACGTCCAACTGTTCCTGTACCTCCTCCTCCTTGTTTCCCCAAATCATCAAATCATCTGCAAACACCATTGCTTTCATCTTTCCTTCCCCAATTACTTGTGCCACTGTACTGGTATGTAATGAATGTCGATTGCAAGCCTCAGCTGCACTAAGCAACTTTCATTGTTATATTTGGCTTGTTTTCATCGAATTGGCTTTAAAAAATTGCCACACGACGTGGTTTCAATAAACGCTCCATATGGCAAGTTATGAATTTCATAATCGTTGTTTAGGCTTTATCTAAAGTTCTGCCCATTCATAACGATTTACCATAGCCAAATAAGCTCGTAACCAGATTATGACAGGACTTCATCGCGAAAGCATATCTGCGCAGTAAAGTAGCATTTATAAGTCGAATGCAAGACACAGACGCGACAAGGGTAAGCCAGAAGAGAGTAGTCACTGCACTGTGATCAGGGATAATTCCAACTTTGTGCTCGAATTTAATGTGTCATCGCTTCTAGGGTGCATTACATTTAAGTAAATACCACAGTGAGAGCCCTTCCTATAGAACGGAGCCTCGGATGCACTATGTGATGGACGGGGCACTGTGGCTAGCCGCCTATCGAGCAAGGCACTGGCGCAAAGAGCAGTGATAAAAGGAATCCGTGCTACACCCCGATCGGCGACATGCTCGTATTGCAGCATTCTGGTAACAGTGCGCAAGTAGACCTAATTTTACATCGCTGAGAAACGCAGTTTTTCCTCTCAAATCTCAATGATTTAGTCTCCACGCATCATATCGCGTTAAAATTATTTTAAACAACGGAGAGATTATTTTATTTAGCGGGATGATGAGTTGCTGTAAGAATTACTACAGTAAAACTCGGTTAAGAAGTTCCCGCATAAAACGTTTTTCCGCTTAAGACGTCCGATATTCTCGGTCCCGTGATTCGTCCCATAAGATACATGTATATTTTTCCCGTATATAGTGTTTGTGCACAAGAGGTTTTCCCGGTTAAATAGTTCAGATTTTGTATTCCCTTAGAGCATAAGACGTTCACTGAGAGACAACTGACTTAGAATCAAAACTCGCCAATCTCCGCGGAAGATACATCCGGTGTTCCGAATGAAAGAATACAAGAGTTCCGAGTGTTCGCGGGTCTCTGACCGGGCCCGGTGTTCCGAATGAAAGAATACAGCCGTTCCGAGTGTTCGCGGGTCACTGACCAGGCGAGCATTTCAAGGCTGAATGACGTCACGCTATGACGACACCCGCCCAAGACCGACTACAATATACAGCATCATGCTTTCATTTGTGGCCTCCTATATTCTTTGTTCGTGGCTTTTATCGCTGTTCTGTGTGATCTAACTTGTTAGCCAAGCATTGCCAGACGTAGCATAACATTATTGAGATTACGAGAATTGCGTTGTGAAAATGAATGGTTCTCAGATGAAAGGCATCAAAAGAAAGGCACTTTCTATTAAAGATAAAGTGGACATTATAAGAAAAGTAGTCGTCTACTCTTTCACGTGTTGCTCTTGCGAAGGAGCTCGGAATGCCACCGTCTACTTTGAACGGCATCATAGCAAAGAAAGAAGGGATCTTGGCTTCTGCCGGGAATACTTCGGCAAGCTGCAAGAAGATTTAAAGCGTGAAATACCAAGACGTTGAACAAGCTCTGCTCGTGTGGTTTAAACAGCAGCGAAGTTTAAACATTCCTTTGAGCCGGATTATCGTGAAGGAGAAAGCCGAAGAAATCGCGTGTCGATTACAAGTGCCTTTTACTGCGTCGAATCAGTGGCTGGATCGCTTTAAAAATCGGGCTGGCATAGTTTACAAGACTATTAGTGGTGAAGCTGCGAGTGTAAGTACAGAGGAAACGGAAGCGTGGAAGGAAACACTGCTGCCGGCAAAAATCAGTAATTACAAACATTGTGACGTTTTTAATGTTGACGAATTCGGACTTTGTTATCAGGTTGTTCCGGATAAATCTTTGGTTTTGAAGGGAGAAAAAAGGGACAAAAAAGTGCTTTCAATTCAGTCTTAGTTGTTGTTTATTTACATTCTAAAATGTGTCTATAATTGTAGTTTGCTGGAATATATGGTGTGTGCTCAAACAGTTATTGAAATTAATTTTATTAATGTGAATTGTGAGGATTATGCCAATTAATTTCTCTTAATCTCTGGTCTGACAGTCAGATTTTAATATTGGGGCTTCTCTTTTTCTGACTTTTATATAGGTCTATGTACAGTATATTATAGGATCCTTCACAAACAACAAAAATGTGTGCGTTTCACATGCATTTCAGGCCACTACCCTTTTAAGAAGTTACCCTGTTAAGAAGTTTTTTTTAATGGTCCCTTGAAAAACTTCTTAACAGAGTTTTATTGTACTTTAAAAAAATACTCTTGGAGACCCGCGAATTAACCGCATCCAAATTATCGGGAGTACACTGTATTTAATAATCATCATTACTTACATGAATTTTAGAGTAGCCTAGTTGCTGGAAATGCTGTTCTTCATTTTCGAAACACAAATTGCACCAACATAGGAGGTTTTGGTACACTCGCTCTAATTCATCCTCATGGATATGACTGATATTTCATATGAGTGCAATTATTTAGTTCTCGAGAGCCTCCAGAGTACGCGGGTTGTTTCTGTATACCGGTTTGAGGTTCCCCCACAAGTAAAAATCGCATGGCGCTGAAACGTACAAACACATTTACTGGTAGACTTCTTCTTGAGAAGGTAAGTTTTCACTAGGAAAATTCGATGTTTTGTTCAATACCTAATCATGTTCACGGGATACGAGATAGGCTACATTACTTAACGCTCTGAACTAAGGTATCTTGCCAGCTGAGAATGTAATCAGGCTATGACTGCATGCAGTGATTCCCAACCCGTTGTTGTGTAACGATAGATGCTAGTCAACTGGCGCTGACTAATCGCTCTCCACCCGACCCACGGCCCAAGCAAGGCTCCATTCTATAGGGAACGCTCTCACTGCATATTAGATTGAAGCATGTATAATTAAATTAATTAGTTATTGTTGCTTTAAGGGGCGGAACAGCGAGGTCATCTGCAGCGTACAATTTAATTAATTAATTAATAAACAATTTAGTGTTGACGAGGTGGAAATAATTCAACAATTAATATCAATATTGTAAGTCAATACGGATCCATAAATATAAACATGGTTAATTTCATGTTTAATATTCTTGGTACTATGAAGAGAAGCAAGTGTACTCTATTAAGAGCTTGCCAAACATTGTGCGACCAGCTCTCCAGTATTTAATTTTCTGTTCTTACCATTTCTCGAGTGTTACATTCACTATGTTGGGCTTTCGGAACCACCTCTGCAGGCCGATTGTGGCCCTATACCGTGTGGGACCAAACTTACCTAAGAGACATTTCAGCCACATCAGCTGCAGCCCGTAACTCATGAGACAGTCTCTGCGTCTGCTGCTCTTGGTTAACCCTGGGAACACTTGATGCACCCTGACCAGAACGTAAGTCTCGATTTTCACGTCTCAATGCGGTTAATTCACTCTAGAATGAAAACACCATAGTATTAATCCATTAAATGTATAATAATAATAATAATAATAATAATTGCGTGTGGTTTCAGAGGAAGCTTCGCGCAGGTCTTGAGTTAATTCCAGTAGGTTACCTAGATGTCATGATGAGGATGAAATGCATGATGAAGTTGCATAACACTCCCCCCCCCCCCAAGCCAGAGTTGGGCAAAATACTCACAAAATGTATTTTCGATACAAAATTCAAAATACAATAACTGAATAGTTCAAAATAAAAAAGTTGTATTTTAAAATAAATCTGAAAATACCTAATAATTCCAGCGAAAAATATTTCCATTCCATTACGATTTTTCAAATCAATTGTTTGCAAGCATACTTTACTGAAAGTGTTCAGTATTTTCAATTTGATTTTAAAACTCAATTTTGTATTTTGTATTTTCAAGGATTCAGTTATTGTTTTTTGAATTTTGAATCAAAATTACATTTTGTGAGTATTTTGCCCAACTCTGCCCCGAGCCAGGGGAATTAACCATTGGAGATTAAAATCCCTAAAACCCAGAACTCTTTGGGCCAAAGCATAACATGCTAACCACTCAGCCATTTAGCTGGACATTAAATGTATTACAGTATTAAAATCATATAAAGCGCTCTCTTGGCAATGGAGTACTTATTGACGAGGTCAACGCAAGGACACATGCAGCTTGGTTGAAGTGGCAAACGACAACGGGCGTCACCTGTGACCTTCGGATGAAAGAGTACCTTAAATTCAAGATCTACTGAACTGTCATTCTCTATGGCACCGAGTGATGGCCAGCTACAAAGGAAGTGGAATGTCAACTAACCATCATGAAGACGAAGATGCTTAGGTGGATGGGTGGCATCACAAGACTGGATCACATTTCAAATGTTGATGTATGGAAACGTCATGGAGTTGCATAGATCCAGAAGAAAATGCAGGAAAGCCGTCTAAGCCGGTTTGCGCATGTGCTGCGTGTGGAGGAAAATATAATGACTAAGTCAGCATACACCATGGAAGTAGCAGGAAAGAGGTCCAAGGGATGACCAAAGCAGCGATGGGCTAATACAGCAAAACAAAACGACCTGAAGACTGTAAATCTCCATCTAGACATGGCTCCAGACCGAAGAAAATGGAGACAGCGAATCCACATAGCAGACCCTGCCACCAGGCAGGACAAACACCAAGAAGTAGAAGATATAAAGTACGAGTCTTTTGTGTATTCCTCGATACTCAGCCTTCCTTCTAACACCAAGAACATGTTCATTTGTTTGTCTGAATATATTCCTCCACCTCGAGCCTGCTTGAAGACTACAAATTGAAATGAATATTGGGTTAAAAGATGAACGATCACAAAAATAACTTCCAGTTCTCAAACTTAACAATAACAATATTCAGGCAAGTTGAACTCAATCCAAAGAGTGCAGGTGGATTGAGTCACCCTTCAATTAAAATCTATTCCCAACATATAAAGATAACTCATTTGACTAGGGACAAGCTATATAGTACCCAAAATTTTACTTGAAAATTTTCTCAAAATATATCCTGTTTACTTCTACTTTTCAGTCATGCAACTTCAAAACTGACAATACTCAAATCAACAGCAATAATTAAATGTATACTCAGTACATACCATAAGAATCTTTGTTTCTTGTTTCAGTTTCGAAACTTGGCTTTCTGCAGACACAGCTCTTCTCTATAGAAAATGAAAAATAATCATGTGATTAAAACTTGACAATAGGTTTGCCCACACAAAAAGATTCTAATGATATAACAGACAAAAATATCTCCTGACATTTCTTCTTAATATCTTTATTTTATTTTGGCCGAACTATGCATGGATAATCCATGCGTGCATAATCAAGAGCTTGCTGCAAGCCTACACAAACATATGGGAAATACAAGGACGGATCGTAAAATAAGGTTCCCTAATTCTTTGACATAGACACAAAGACATTTCTTTTCAAAACCCATACATCTTTGAATGCTTAAGCATCGTACTTTTTTTTCTACGTAATCACCATTTCGATTCAAGCATTTTTTTAGACACCACTCCAGCTTTCATATGCCCGTAACAAAGAAGTTTACTCCCAACCCGTTGAGATAGCGATTCACCTGGTCTTGAACATCGTGAATCTTCATCGGTGCAGAAATCTTGTCCACCCAAGTGGTCTTTCAATTATGGAAATAAGTGGTAATCACTTAGTGCCTGGTCCAGGCTGTACAGCGGATGGGCCATGACAGTCCATCCAAACTGTTTAAAGTAGGTCCTGGGGTTGATGAGAGATGTGGGGTTGAGCATTTTCATTAACCCATAAACGCCTAGCGTTACCATATGGTAACGCAGTACCATCATCATCATCATCATCATCATCTTGAGCAGTTTCCAACCGCTGGTCGGGTCTGCTTGGAACATAAGCCTCTCCATCGTTTCCTGTCCATCCACCATCTCTCGTCATTTACTGTGTCCCAGCACACTCCTCTTTCCTCCACACTCTTCTTAACTCCTTTTGTCCATCTGTCCCTTGGTCTTCCCCTTGGCCTCCTTCCTGTCATTTCCATTCCAAACATCTTCTTCGGTATCCTCTCCTCTTGCATCCTCCTCACATGTCCATACCATTGTAGCCTAGATCGCTCTATTCTATTTTGCAATGGTTCCTCTCTTACCATCTCCCTGACTCTCTCATTCCTTACTCTGTCCATTCTTGTCACTCCTACCCTACTCCTCTGGAACTTCATCTCCACTGCTCGTATTTTATTCTTGTCCCTTTCCTTCATCACCCATGTTTCTGACCATATGTCAAAATTGGCACAAAGTAGGTCTTGTAGATGATTCCTTTGCATTTTTGTGGTACATCTTTATTCCATATCATCCCCCAAACACTCTTGAAAAATCCATCTGCGCACCTTCCCCTCTCATTTATTTCCATCCTATTGCCTCCCTTTTCTTCAATTATGCTTCCCAAGTACTTGAAGCATTCTACTTTCTGCAACTGCTGTCCTCCAAGTGTTATGCCCATATCCAGTCTGTTCTTCTTCCTCGTTGTGATGACCACTTCACTCTTTTGTGCTGAGAACTTCATCCCATATGATAACACTACCTTCTCCCACTCATCTAATTGCTCTTGTACTTCTTCCTCATCCTCTCCCCATACCAGAAGGTCATCAGCAAACAACATTGCCTTCATTTTCCTTTCCCCAATGCTATTTACCACTTTTCGTATGATTTCATCCATCACCACTATAAATAACAGGGGTGAGAGGGCACTTCCCTGTTTCAGACCACTCTCCAGTTGAAACCATTCCGTTCTCTCTCTTCCCACCTTTACACAGCTTTTGCTTCCCTCGTACATTGCTTTCACTCTTGCCACTGTCTCCTTGTTCACTGCTTTTGCTCTCATTGCTTCCCATACCTTGTTTCTATTAATACTATCATATGCTTTCTCAATATCCAAGGTCATCACCAGATCTTTCCCATATTCATAATGGTGTTCTTGTAGCTGTCTTACTGCAAAGATGAGGTAAACTGTTGACCTTCCTGGCCTGAATCCATACTGTTCTTCCCTCAGCCCATCTTCAACTTCTGTCCGAATTCTTCTCTCCAGTACCTTCTCAAATATTTTGGCGCAGTGGCACATGAGTGTAATTCCCCTGTAGTTCTTGAATTCCTTCCTTCTTCCCTTTTTAAATATGGGTATTATTATCCCTCTTTTCCAGTCCTCTGGTATTTTCTTCTCCCTCCATATCACTTTCATTACTCGAAAGAGCCACTGTGTTCCTATCACCCCTGCTGCTCTCACCATCTCCACACTCACTTCGTCTATTCCCGGTGCCTTTCCCCCTTTCATCTTCTTTAATGCTTCCTCCACTTCTTTCCATGTCATGTCAAGGTAACGCAGTACCGGCCATTATATTTATTCAAGATTAATTGGAGGATTATCCATTTCACAAGGTCCGTATTGACGTGTACAATAACGATTCTAATGGGTTGAGGGGGTCTCCCCCCAATCAATACAATTGTATTGATTGGGCGGAGACCCCCTCAACCATTAGAATCGTCATTATATTTATTGCTCTACAGGACCTTTGCCAGTTAAAGATATTCGAACTTCGCGCTTATATGATCAAGGAAGGTCTATTCATTCATTTCCTGCACACTAGTCACTAGGGAATGTCTTGGGTGATGTCCCAACAATTGGGTGCATTTCGTGGTTTGTTTCTCACGTCGTGATGGCATGCCGCATAAGGTACGGCATGCTAAATTATTGCGTAAAATTGAGATAGTTTACTTTGTCTTCAGGATTATGGTGGTAAACATATCTAATTTATAATTCAGTAACATATCTTACGTGTTTCTTTATACCTGCTAATGCCCGGGACTAATTTTCCCAGCGTTACCATATGGTAACGCTAGGCGGATACAGGGTCAGTGGTAAGGCAAGATATTTTCTGTAGCACATTCACAAGAAATGAGTTAGAATACATTTCATGCTTTTATACAAAAAACGTTTTCCCATATACAGCTCTTTTTAACAGTGCATGCCTCCATATAATATATTTTATCTCACCATAGCATATTTTTTATACCAGTACCGTATTCAAGACCATACCTATGCCGAGATATCTGGCTGCAGGCAGTGTTTCAGAAAATACAAAACGAGAATTATTTCGATATTTCAGAGGTCTAGACTGGCTCCTTGACTTAGCGGCAACATCAAAGCCAACTTCAAATGTAATAGTTGCCTTGCAGGATCGAATCCTGGTGCAGTCAGCTGGCATTTAAGGGTGCGCAAATACGAGGGAGCGAGTAGATTTAGCGAGTAGGGAGTAAATTTTCTGGCACGTTGAAGATCCCCTTCGGATCAAAATTCCATCAACCCGGCGTCTCTAAAAGCCAGAGCAGTTAAAAGGGACGTAAATCCAATAACATAATTATTATTTAGAAGTCTGACCTTGGCAGAAATATTGGAGGAGGTGGAAAAGGAGTAATGACGACATGATTATAGCTCGCTGGCATGAAAACAGCACAGTAAATGTTGGCTCCACGACTCTCCCTGTTTTTCCCCCCTCGACCAGGTCAGAAGGTTCTCTCGGGCTGAAAACAAAGATAGTTACAATCCCACGTCATGGGAGGAACGAACCTTGTGGATGAAAATGTGAACTGATATCATGTATCAATAAGAAAAAAAAGTGGTGGTGGGCCATATTTACATGGCTTCTTGACGAGAGTCTCGAAAACCTCATTACCTCATTACGATATCACGGTCGAGGGCAACTCAACTGGAGTTCAAGAGGGAAGTGGCACAATAATTCTGCATGAAATCGTACGGCGTCGAACCACGTGGAGCCAAGCGACTGTCAACAGCACGTGCAGGATAGGGCCGCGACATATGATGGATATTGGAAATATCTGTTCCCGGAGGAAACAGGATGTAAAATTGTCTGATTGAGCTATGTACATTAACAAATTCACAAAGAAATTTGATACAATGGTCCGGCTAGCTCAAAACAGTTGCCAGCGTTTCGCCCCAGTGTACCAATGGGCTCTTCAGTTGGTTATGGTACACCTCACCAAGACGCGTGGCTAGTACATACTGTGAAGGCCGCTGCAAGGCACAAATGTTGCCACGAGCAGCGCCAATGTACTACGGAAGCCAAAACTTTCTTTCAAAAATAATGTTAGCTTACCTTGCTAATCCATATTGGAAATATCTGTTCCCGGAGGAAACAGGATGTAAAATTGTCCGATTGAGCTAATGTACATTAACAAATTCACAAAGAAATTTGATACAATGGTCTTTGTGAATTTGTTAATTAACATATGATGGACGCGATCATCTGGTCATCAACGTCTCAGGACATAAGCGGAGGCGGTGTGCCGGTGAATTGTGTGTAAGCAGTGTCTGCACTGCATGTTGTAAATGTGATGTGGGACTGTAAATAATCATGTTTCTTGCCGTTCCACACCAAGTAACTAGTCTTCCCACTATATGATCGAAGGTTCAAAGGTGTCAAAATACTTGCTCAGTGCTTTTTAAGGTGTAAAATTATCAAGATAAGTATTTAGCGAAAAATATGAAACTGGTACATTTTGTATTTATAAATCGCCATTCAGAATATGCAGTAAGGGTTTTGACAACACAAGCGCCTAGCGTTACATATATGTAATGCCCTGTATTTCGGGAACTTAAGTTGCCACTTTCGTAAAATATGGATTGAGCAGCTTAATAACTCCCTATGGTATGACTTTTTAATAAAAAAGCAAAATTTTCAAAAAGTATTAATTCGGGCGTTCATGGGTTCAGCAGCATCTCACCTTTGGCCAGTCTTACTCTACGGCGGTTCTGGATCGCCCGTCTGAGTTTTCACAGTGTGTTGCAATACCTGTCCGAGTTTACTGTCATCCCAAAAGACATGAAGTCAATCAGCAATTTCCCCTTTTGGTCCCAAAAACAGTTGTCATGACTTTGCCAACCGACTGCGTTTGTTAAAACTTTTTCGGCTTGGGCGAAGGTGAATGGCGCCACTCGTGTCAATGTTGTTTTGTTTCCGGAGTGAAATGGAACAACCATATTTCATCACCGTTAACCACAGAATCCAACAATTCCTCCTTCTTGTCTCCACACTGTTAAAGAAACTGGCAGGCACATTCGATGTGTTGCTGCTTCTGAATGTCTGTGAGCATTTGGGAGAACCACTGCGCACAACCTTTCGATACCCCAACTTGTCTGTCAAGATCTTCTGAATTGTGGTATGCGAAACATCAGGAACCCGATGAGTAACACTGATAGTGATCCTTTGATCATCGAGTGATATTCCTCGAACCTTTAAGATTGTCTTGTTGAAAACTGATGGTCTTCCGTTCTGTTCTGCATCATGAATGTCCATATGACTCCCTATAAACTCCTGACACCATTTGCAGATGTGTTGAACGCCAATATACCCTCGTCAATATTGTAGATCAATTTCTATAGGAGGAACCCCTTTAGCATTTAAAAACTGAATTGCGGCACAAATTTCGCACTTGGAGGTAGTGGCAAGCAGGTTCTCCATCACGGACGACTGCTGACCCTACACTGCACGACATAGCGAAGTCGGGCAAGGTGGGATCAAGAGAAGGGATGACTCCACACAGCTGTGTGGCCGGCTTTCGACTAAACCCTCCCCGTTGCTCCTGTGCTGTGGTAACCTTACTTTATGATCTGCCTTCGTACAACAAGGTGGACACACAATCAATCATTGAACAAGTAAAAAAGGGACAGAAACATAAAAAATAGACAAACTCAAGGACAGGCAGGTGCAGGCGGAGGGAGAGATAAAAAGGGAAAACAAGGATAAACACATAAAGAGGACACGGACAATCCTCACAGTCAGACACACTACTGTCCACAAAGGTAGGCAGTCAAGCCATATAGATTCCTACAACCTCCGTCTGTGCTTGATCCATGCATTCCTATTATATTCATTCTGCTGATATTTTTTTGTCCAGTCTTCATTTCCTGTGCATGACTGTTTTCACTCCATTCTACACCACAGAAGACTGTACACTTGAGCCATATCATTTCTCAGATTCTTCCTAATGGACTATCATTTCTACAAACACGTGTCAGACAAAATCTACTTCTCAGACACCTCATATTTTGAAATAAATGCAAATAACCTATTCCAGTCGACTGAATGAATGATCTGAAAACATCTTTGCTTAAATAAGAGTAGTTGATGAAACAAGATGGACTAACAACATTAAGGAGAATCTCTATACTTACAGTACTTCTCTTAAGATTATCCTCTACTTGTTCAATGGCTTTCTCTAAGGACGCTGTCTCTTCACTTTCTTTGGACTGCATAGTCCGCAGCTCTTTCTCCAACATTTGGATCCTAAATCAATAAATCCTGTTTCTCATTCTATGCAAATACTGTATATACCCTCTTACCTACTGTAAGACCACAGCAACTACATGAGACATTAAACTCATATTTTATTTAGTTTATGATGTTGATTCTTTAGGGGGCTTTGCGACATCGTGGTCATGTAGCCCTGGGTACTAGGTGTGTCTGATAACCTGTGTCACTGTGATGTCTGTATTAGTGTGTGTATTTGTGATTGAGGTAGGATTTGGGTAGGAAGTGGTCGTGGCCTTAAGTTAGGTACCATCCCGGCATTTGCCTGATTTAGAAGTGGGGAAACCCTGGAAAACCACTTCCAGGATCGCTGAGGTAGAAATTGAACTTGCCTCTCCCCAGTTTTGTGTGCACCCCGTTCCAGCCCTCAGACCAGAATTAAATTTCTTGGCAAAGCCAAGAATCGAACCCGGGCCTCCGCAGTGACAGCTAAGAATGCTAGCCACTACGCAATGAGACGGACTATATTTTATTTAGAATAACTTCCCGAGCAATCTCAATTGCTAATTAAAACAAGATGGTGGTGGTGATGATTGTTGTTTTAAGGGGCAAAACATCTACGTTATCAGCTCCTAATGGTATGGGTGAGTGAATAGGATAGTGAAAAACAATAAGCCAACTACAGTATAACTACTGAAAGGAAAGTTCAACTTACTCAAATAGTCAGCAATATTTCTAGGTTTATGCCGTGTCTTGTGCGGGGTTTCGCCTAGGAACACCAAGACAGGCTAATCAGTGGGCTCTTGGTGTCCGTGCCTGCACAAGACATGGCATGAACCTAAAAAGACTGCTGAGTTTTAATTCCTTGGCCGTGAAAACCAATATACAGTACCATCTTACTTAAATAGGCTACTGAAACGGACAAAAAATGAACATGGGACATAATAGACAAGGAAGAGAAATGCCCTCAACCCTCGAAAAATTGTAGGACGTACAATAAAGCAGAGCTATGAAAGGCTGATAGGAAAGGGAAAAAGAAGACGGTCAGTCCCAAAATCAATGGAAAGGCTGAAGACCCTTGGCCTGAATAAACCATAAATGTCTAAATGTGGCTGTGTGTCTTTGCAATAGGAAGTAATACATTCATGTAATTTCACTCTGTTGTATACCAGAGAATCTTGTAATTAATTTTGTCATGTTTTGTACAATTCTGATAGTTCATTAATATTTTTGCAGATCTTAGTCATGCGCAACTTAAACGCCATCTTTAAAGAACATATAACTGAGGTTCAACTGTAATCATATTCCTGTTTAATTGGAGAATCAAGATAACAGACTGGCTGCACAGTACAAATTCTGGCATAGAAGGAAGAACTGCCAAGGCCAAGAAGCCTTAAAGTTTCATGTGCTTGTTGAACTTTCCTTTCTGTCGCAAATTGCTTTCCACCCAGGTACGTCTCTATTGAATCTGGAAGATGATAACCATTCTGTGCGAGGTCAGGATAAAGCTCGATGGTCCAATAGCTCCCAATTGTAGTGGCGTGGAGGAGGCAGTGATACATGGCATTGTGCAACAATAAATTACTAATGAAATTTAGCTGGTGTTGTATATCTTTTAATCATGACAATTTTATCAAAGAATGAAACTTACAGACTTGAAGTCTACTGATGGGACTTGTAAAGAGAGGTAGAACGAGTAGCTCTACAAGTATGTTGAAAAGATCACTGACACAATGCAGAAAAGATGGCTGACATTCTGTGGCCAGCTGGTAAGAATGGACGAAAACCGAATGACCAAAAAGATCTTCCGATACATCATGGGATTAAGGCCACCTTTAAGTGGGTAGAGAAGATAAAGAGGGATGCAGCAGAAGTTGGAATTACTCCAGAGATAATTAGTGATAGAAGTGCGTTGAGAAGAAGAGCATATGATTTCAAATCGTTCGAAGAGAAACCACTACATAAGAAGCCTGTAAGAATCATTTCTGAGGATGAGAGAAGGATAAGTAAATGAAGGAAGAGGTTCTGGGAAGAGAAGAGAAGAGAAGAGAAGAAAAGCCAAGAAGCCTTAAGTTTCATGTGGATAGTTGGCCAAATTCGGAGAAAGAAGAAGAAACTTGCAGTACAAATACATATCACCAGCCTCAACAGTTTTTGTCACCTCATTCATTGACTTAATATTAATTTAACAAATTATTTTAGTAAAAGCAAATATTTAATAAGTTCACTAGGCAATACCGCATTCAGTCAATAATTCAATCAATCATAAAATTTAGTCTCCAATTGTGAGGTGCCGTACCTTCTTTTCTGATCCAAACATTGTCTTCTTGAAAGGTCCAATTCTCTTCGCAGTCTCTCGTTCTCACTTTGCAGCTGAAAACATATAAGTAATTTTAGAATTGATAAAACACATAGTCACAAGAATTTTAATAACTAGGATGTAAAAGTTTTCCTAAGTGAAATTTGCATTACGTAAAACTTGAAGGCAAAGCATAACAGTATCCTTTTAACAACACAGTATTTAATCCCCTTAGTGCCAAGCCATTTCCTGAAATACTTGCCAAGAATGCCAAGCCATTTTCAGTGGTCATGCAGGCCATTCGAAAAAAGTCATAAATGCCACATTTTCAAGGATGGAGTTTTTTTTTATTTTTTATAACCAATGCCTCATTCTTTCCAACATTATGTTCATAATGGTAAATACTGCATCTAAACCTTTTTAATGGAGGTTATTCTGATAATTGCTTAATTCTTCAATTTTATTTTAAAAAAAACAATTTTGAGTCTAAATTAAGGACACCTAAGAGTAATATTCGCCGGCCCCGTGATGTTGGGGTAGCGCGCCTGCCTCTCACCCGGAGGCCCCGGGTTCGATCCCCGGCTCCGTCAGGGATTTTAAAACTGATGTGAAGGTTGGAACGGGGTGCACTCAGCCTCGTGAGGACAATTGAGTAGCTGTCTGACAGTGAGACAGCGCCCCGATCATGAAAACCAAGATTAACGGCCGAGGGGACCCGACGCGCTGATCACGCGTCACCCCAATATCTGCAAGCCGAATGGCTGGGCAGCGGTCGCTTGGTTGGCCTTAGCCCATCATGGGCTGTATAGTGCCAGGGGTTGGAAGAGTAATATTCGAAGAAACACTACGTTTCCAGCTGTATGACGTTCTCAGATACATCAGTAGGCAGAAAACTTCAACAAGAAGAAAACAACTCCACCGCAATTTTTGGCGAACGTGCGTTTTTGAGGGAGCGGTACGGGAGGGTGTGAATACAAACTCAAACCTATCGCATAACGGACTTCGAAGGAAAAAAGTAGACACCTCACAGACAAGCTTGGAGCTTCACCTTTCCAACAGTATGAAATAATCACGGACATATGCCTACAGAAATCTACAAATATAAGATAAACAGTGAGCCGACGACTGAATTGGCTTTGGCACTTTTGACGCGAGCAGCGAGAGCCGATCTGATCGGCGCTTGGCACTGAGAGGGTTAAAATGACACAGCACAGGCCATAGAGTAATGGCTAAATAACATAATTTTGTGGAGACAGCACAGCACAAATAAATTGGGAAGTTGGGCAAGCAGCCTTGATCAGTTTCTACTTGAACCATGGTCACCGTCAAACTGAGTATCACCATAGACTAATTTTGAGACCACTGTATCGATTAGTCAAATAAACCTGTACACAATATTTTGTTTTTAACAGTAAACACAAAGTTAGTTTCCCTTCAGCTTGGATGTGGCATGATGTAGCCAATCAACAGTGTATAATCGACACTAACATTTTTGGTACACATCATTAGTGTTATGGGACTTAACTTACCGAAGTTCCCACTACTAGTTTTGCTACCATGTGTTAGCTCTTTAGGCGGATGGTTACGACTGTGCTATACGATTCAGTGGCTTCTTCTCACAGCGGATATGATGTCACAGTCTCTATCCTCAGAGCTGTCTGGTGGCCGTGGTCCAATCCCAGTTTGTGTGTTAGGGCTGTGTGTTGCACCAGTGTGTGTATTATGTTCCTTTGGTTTCAGTACAGGTCGCCAAACGTTACTCAATTGATATCCATCATCCCTGTTCATATTCGCTGGATACAGCTTCAGTCACGAGGTGTGCATAAAATTAGGCTTGATATTTTGGACATTCATCATGTCACGTTCTCTGTGAGAAGAAGCCACTGTATCACAGTCGTAACCATCCGCCTGAAGTAGCTGCCACAGGGTAACAAAACCAGTGGTGAGTAAGTTAAGCACCATAACAATGCTGTAGCTGTGGCGTACCAAATATTTCTTGCGTACACGAACTGTATCACCCTGAAAGTGTTAGAAATAATCTATAATTGAGTTGACTCTACCAACACATTAAAACAAACTCATTTGAAAATACTGAAGAGAGGCATCTGACGACTCTTTAGATTAGCATTTACACGTGGTAAATGCTATGGTGTCAATAATATATCAATAACCATAGTCATACCATAGCATATAGAAAAGAAAGTGTGCCGACTCCCGAATCTGCCCTATCTTTAGTATGGGTAGTTGCTACACCCGCCGACAGACTGCGCAATGGTTGACTGCCGCTGGCTGGAGTCTCTTTCTAATAAGCGCTCGCGGTTTGAAACACAGAAATGCTGCCGTATTTCTTGGTGCTGACAAGTGTATTCTATCAAGAAGCGATTTCTACGATAAAAGTAAGTTGCTGTACAAAAAGCAAGTAATAGATTTTAATTACTACGGACAGGTTTATGCCATGGACACGTTACCCGAATTCACAGGCCTTAAAGCTTGTCCAAAATTGACTTCCACACAGATAAACCAAAGAACGAACATGAGACTCTCTTTCCAATTAATCAGCAATGGGACCGTGAATGTCATTAAGGTCTTCCTGTAAACTTCCCCCGACATTTTTAACGGCAGTTAGAATACATAATTATTCACGAGAAACATGAAACAATATAGCAGATGCGCTTAACTCTAGAATACCAACAAACGCACTCTATAGAAATGCCCCTTCGCACAAGGCATAAATTTAATAGACTTTCATGAAACCATTAGCTCAGAAATTTTGCCTCAAATAAGACAATGGAATCTCTTAGAGTCACGATAAAGAGTACCTTAGAAGTCGATCAATGTTTATGGACCAAATGCTTTAGGTACGTGTTGACAGGGAAATTCAATCAAGACCCCTCGGAACGTCTATTAGGAATTTTAAGGTCCATATATTGTGACGATCACCCATCAATTGTAGATTATCTGCATTTGCATATGTTACAGTGTATGTTCCAATTAATGTGGCTATATCTCTGTCCGGGAACTGCAAACCTAAGTTAGAAACCATTAGCTCTCGCGTCATTCGTTAATCAAATGCGATTATGTGTGAAGCAAACCGAGGAACAACACAAATCTCTTAAGTTGTCTGCGGACGACAAAATTAGAAACAAAGTGGTGATAACGGACTGGGAGAATGATCTTCCCCTTCCTTATGAAGACAACATTCCAAAACAACGCTTGGTTTACTATCTAGCAGGGTGCATTGTCAAGCAACTAAAAACAGGAATCAGCTGTGTGAAGTGAGCAACAACCCTTCAAAAGTGAAAGGCCGTCAGACACAACTGTTGCAACTTTCACTGACATAAAGGATTTTGGCTCAATAAATACCCTTACTTACCTAACCCACCCATCCGACAGTGTCTTCAACTTCCTTTTACAGATCGAAGTAGTCGTTGAAAAGAACTGCGAACTCGGGGGACGTGTCCATGGCATAAACCTGTCCATAGTAATTAAAATCTATTACTCTACCCTCTCAAATTTGTGGGGTGATATATTATGAGTGTTTGGACAGTATTGATGAGATTGTTTTAGGGCCCTGTGATTTAGGATATATTATGGAACATAAACTGGACCTTATTGGAAAACTCGTTTTTCATTTCATGAAGTGCCGCTGAAACGTTATTTACTTTGCTCCACGTTGAGCGTACAAATGAGACGTTTTGCTAGCTCCTAACTGTTGGGTGAGAAATGTAACTGTTTACCTTTGCCTAAGCTATGTTGTTTTAATGGGCGCCAAGACCTCAACGCAATGTTGAAATCTAAATTTGTATTTAACAACGTCTAGCTCTGGCAGAACACCTTCAAGACTCTATTCACTCAGATCGTGGTATGATTTGATCATTAACCCAACAAACAATTGTATCAGGAGAAGGAATTGGTCTATATCTAATGCTACCTACTGAAAGCAAAGATTGCATTGTAAAAGAAATGAATTTATTATATAAAACAAGAATAGCAAAATTAATAATAATAAGTATAAAATTTAAATTGGAGCGTTGTGATTTGAATATTACCGATAGAAAATTACGTGAAAACGGAGTCTGATAAATTGATTTTACTCTTATTTCCAAGCTATGAAGTTACTGAAATATGAAATGTAGAACAAAGAAAATGAGAGATTGCGTATTTCTGCGTCATTGGCGCTTACCACTGGAAATTGCCAAAGCATTTCCCTCGTTCTTGAAGATGTTGTGAGCTTCCCACAGTCTCCTGGACGTCGTCATCTCCGTCGGAATTTGATGATATTCTGGTAGATTAGATAATTCTATGGTCCGTACCTCGGACCCAAACACTCGTACAACCAAGTTTTACAAAAGTTCGTCGCTAACTCCACTGAACATCGGAGCGACACGCACTTGCGACCGTACACCTCAAGTATTTCACAGATAGTCCTCTTCCACGGAACATCGGAGCGATTCCCGCGTATATCCACACTCGGCAAGAACTACACAGATTGTTCTTGTTTCACGGCGCGTCGAACGATATATGCACCTGTTGGCTCCCCCACCATGGTACCGACATCTAGCTTACGTCGTCGCCACTGATTGGCTGCACCCTACGCGCTAGATTCCCACTCCTTCCTCATTACACTCCGCGGGAGGGAGAAGTCGATTTCCGTTTCCACAATTCGCCTTTTCTAGACCTTGCGACCCAAGATTGCGTCATGCTCCTCGACAAGATTCAGCGTGTACTTGAAATCCCAGTGAGTCATCTCTCTCAAATACCCTAACTGACAAAAACTCCGTAAAATTCCGTAATCAGATAATTTTCTATGATATCGTCGTTCGTAATAATTTGCTTGATAGCGTTTTCTAAGACATAGAAAACCTATCTGAATGCTAATAATTTTTATAAAATGCTCCGAAAATACCTTAATAATAATTATAATAAATTAATAATAATAATAATAAATTAACATGAAAAATTATCTTGGCTGAACAATTTGCCGCGTAAATAAATATAGAATGGCTTCCTACTGACTTATGCCAGTTGCATAAAACCCCACGAAAAATACGTTACATATTCGCCTCGGATCATCGGATGATTTACCGTGACGACGGTCCATTATCCGATTATCCCAGACACGTTAATAAACCCCATCCAAAATACATATTACATAAACGAAATCACCCTAAATTACAGATATATACACTCATATTTTTTCTTCACGCACTTTGCGTCAAAGTTTGTTGTCACTATGGATTGCACTTTGCAACCAGTCCAATGTTTTACATATGGAATAGTGTTCCACGGATATTTCCGCCTCTCAAATTTCTCTATGTTGGAGAAATAGACATAATTAATGTGTGAGCACTATGTATTTATGATGCCATATCACACGCATTGAAGGTGTTCTGATATATTTATATCACCATAGAACTCCCTAATTTCACTGGAGGTCCCCTCCTTATGGTGAAATTTAATCTCACTTATCACTGAGCACACGATCACACTATTGTGGCAGCGCCTCGTGACCATAATACATGATCTCTCTTTAAAGTAGATAATTAAATTAATATTGACTTCTGAAAAAAAAAACAGTAAATGTGCATTACATATAACACCAAATATTTCTGTGCCGTAATCGCCCTGTCTTGTTAAGTTCCCGTTAACCATATTCTACTTAATACTAGTTCTCAACACAGACCATTTCTCCTCACACACATAATACCATTGTACAAATTATCTTAAATTACACACTTACAAATCTTACAAGGCGAGGCCGTAAACAGAAATCACGTGTGCTGATATGTATGAGTTTCATGAAGGACTGTCTCGCATTCTGATGGCCCATCTTTTATCTCGTGGACGCCTTAAGCTAACAAGCCCTATTCAAGCGCTCCCCCATCTCTTGGAGATAAATGGGAACCCATCAGCGCTGCCAAAATGGCCTTGGTGCATCGAGACAATTTAGTGCTCAACAGCATCCGACAATCCCGTCATATTTCCCTGT
This sequence comes from Meconema thalassinum, assembly GCA_946902985.2. Classification (NCBI taxonomy): domain Eukaryota; kingdom Metazoa; phylum Arthropoda; class Insecta; order Orthoptera; family Tettigoniidae; genus Meconema; species Meconema thalassinum. Next base: position 351,700,935 of record OX336390.1, read on the forward strand.
ACCTTAAAAACTCTCATTTACTTACATACTACCCCCCTGTGTGACTTCTGATACGCCTGCCTTAAGACCAACTCCTCCCACGCACCAAATACCACACTTACTCATTTGATAGGCTGGCTCGCCAGCTAAACATCCTCACTTTATGACACATACTTTCGTAGACTATGTATATTATACGTTCCGTATAATCTGTTTCCCTCACTATTCTCCAGCACATATGCTGTTTTCCCAATACGTTTGGAAACTATAAATGTTTCTGCGTCACCTGCTTCCACCCTTGCAAGTGGCTCCCTTCAAATGAACGCCATCACGTTGCTCTACTAGCATATTTCTCAGTGTCTGTAACGATGCCCTGTTGCTACTGTCCACACATGCACATATTAAAATACCGTCCTCTGCTTTAACCACAGGATAATCCCTACATAAATTAGTGTCCCTCGATAGCATGTCTGCAAGAATGTTATCTTTACCTTTAATATATTTTACTGTGAATTCGTATTCCTGCAGAGCAAGAATCCACCTACTAACTCCGTTAGAACTGAGTTTACAAGTCCTCATATACAGTAATGCATGGTGATCTGTGTGGATCTCAAATTTCCCCCCTACTAAATACATTCTAAATTTTCCTAAACTGAAAACAATACCTAAAAGCTCTAACTCAGTAATCGTGTATCTTTTCTCCGCTGCTGTCAGTCCTCGCGAGGCTAAAGATACAATGCACAGATTACCCTCATCATCTTTCTGACATAATACTCCAGCAATGCCTATATGTGAAGCATCTGTCATAACCACATATTCCTTATCTTTTAACGGATATTTCAGCACTACAGCTTTCTCAAAACCTTCCTTCAGCGCTCTAAAAGCCTGATCATGCTTAGACTCCCATCTCCACCGAGTCCCACTTTTAAGCAATTCCCTGAATGGTTCTACCAACCCTGAGTATTTAAGAACGAACCTCCTGAAAAAGTTGCAAATTCCCAGGTAAGTTTTTAACTGTTTAACATTCTGTGGCACCTCTGCGTTAAGTATCTTATTAACCCTACTTTCCTCTGGTGTTACACCTCTACTCGACACTCTATGACCTAAAAATGTCACTTCTGACTGACAGAATGACGACTTAGACAGCTTCAAAGTGAACCCTGCCTGATCTAACTTCTGAAAAACTATATTTAAATGACATAGATGCTCCTCAAAACTGCGTGAACTAATTACCATATCATCAATGTAAATGGTTACAAACTCTCCTGTGTCATCCCCTAATGCGATGTTTAAAGCCCTAATTAAAGCTGCTGAACTACTCTTTAACCCATAAGGTGTTCTACAAAATTGATAAAGGTTATATTTATGACTAAAAGCTGTAAATGGTCTATCTTCGTACATAAGTGGCACTTGCCAAAAACTGGAACTCAAATCTACACAAGTGAAATACTTCTTCCCCTCAAATGTTTGCATTAATTCCTCTATTGACATAGATTTCAGCTGATCTGAACTAATTCTACTGTTAACCAAACGAGCGTCTAAACAAATACGAACAGTGCCGTCGGTCTTGGGTACCGTGATCAAAGAATTAACATATGGACTGTTCGAGTGCTCAATAATCCCATCTTCAAGCATTTGATTAATTTGTGCCTCAACTGCACTCTGATAAGCGAAAGGTACAGGATATCTATGTCCTGTGAATACTGACCTATCAACGTTCAATGAATGTGTATAGCAATTGGCCATACCAATGCGATCGTCAAAAACTCTCCTATTACACAATAACACATCATAGAGCCGAACACACTGTTCATCCTCTATATTTCCCTGAAATGCAGCCTCACGTAACGAGTCCTCTAGACTTCCGTTCGTAATCACACTGCCCACAAAACATGGAGAACCCCGCTCTACGGCTGGCGATATCTCATTTAAAGTACAAATCACACCTACAATACTACTCCTCTGAATATGGTCATTGAACGCTACTTCTACTTCAGAATCTCCCCATTTAAATTTCAAACTCCCTACATCATAACATAAGTTACCAGACACTCTACTTAGCCACTCTGAACCCAAGATAACACTGAATACTAAATTTGGAATTACAAGGCAAATCTGCTTCTCTACATGATTATTAATTTTAATGTCTACTAAAACTTGCTTAGAAATTACTTTAGACCTCTTCCCAACAGCTGTGATAACAAAAGTGCTTTTAATTGGCATCTCCTCAAAATTTACTCCAGTTCCTTTCATTTTATCATAAAATGCACTACTTATGCAACTCTTCATACAACCACTATCAATTAAAACATCTGTGTACGCCTCAGACACGTTAAATTTAACTATGGGGCTCTTACTAACCACTTCCTGAATAATACCTTCATCATTTAGTTCATGTAATAATTCATTTCTTACATTTAGGTCATAGGGTTCCTGTATAATTGTATGGACAGGGCATGCTACAGACTGAGATTCTGACCTTACTTCGCAGCCTGGTTCGCGTTTAAAGAACCGCTACAGCTGGCCGTAGTACTAGTTACTACTGCACTGGTCTGGTTGTTCTGAGTCGTGTTGTCATTGTTTGGCTGTATATTACTACCACTAGGCTGTCCTCTTCCTTGACCCCTATTCTGGTTGTAATTATTGTCATTATAATTTCTCCCTTGATTTCCCCTGAAATCATTGTTTCTCCCTTGATTTCCCCTGTAATCATTGTTCCTCCCTTGATACTGATTACCATAGCCATTTCCTCTGTTCTGATTTAGCTGATTATTATTATTTCTATTTTGAGCATTGGCCCCTTCGCCACCGTTCCCTTGAACTTCCTGATGCCTGGCTTCATTAGGTCTATTATTATTATTACCCTGGTTCCTATTGAAATTGTCCTCATAACCCCCTCTCCCTAGTGCATCAAATGTGCTTAACAAACTTTCTACTTGTGATATAGTCTTTACATTCTGGATACAAGCAGCCTCCTTGATCCTATAGGGAAAGTGCCTAAGTAGCAACCTTACCACATCACTTTCCTCCTTCAAGCCATCCAGATATTTACACACTAATACCTGCCCTAAAAAGTATTCGGTCATGGTGGAGCTTCCTTTAGGGTTATATTTACCACACACTACTCCCTCACGATGCTGCGACTGAATAACCTCATTCCAGAACTTTTCACAGAATTTTATTTTAAAATCATTCATATCAGTAAACTTGTCTCTGTAGACAGCAAACCAATTCCTCGTTTCCCCCACAAACACTTGTTCTAAAATTTCAACTACCTGGCACCACTCAATACTACCATTTTCCAACCTCTCCCCGAATTTATTTTCTATAGTGTTCATGAACTCCATTGGGCACCCCTGTCGATTGCTGAACTTACCCAGTTCTACCTCCCTGTGTGTGCTATTCACAAAAACTGGCCTATTCTGACTATTTTCTTGCCTGATCCTAGCTTTTAATTTTAACTCTAATTCTGCGATTTTCTCCTCAGCCTTCCTCTTCATCTTCAAGATGGCGTCACAGTGAAAGTGTAGTGAAATAGCAGCTAGTGTAAATATTTGATAAAAGTGGTAAAATATTATAACAGAGGCTTAAAATCTATAAAGTTACTTTCCTTAGATCAAGTGTAATACGGAATATTGATAGTATTTAGAAATTCTTGTTGATAATTTAATAAACTTAAACTAAGTTGTGGGAACGTGTATCCAAAGATTCGGTGACTTCTTCAATCACTGTTTGAACCAAGTAGAGCAGTGGTGCTTTTACGAGACTTCACCCGATTGGAAGATATACGTATTTCACATTCTTCTTTATTGGTAGGTTATTAGATTAATTCTATTAGGTAGTAATAATTAAATTAAATTTAGTGTAATTTGGTGTAAACATCTAGGCTCACTTAGATCTCTAGTATGACGACAGTAAACAGTGTTAGTATCTCGTCAGGTTGTGTAACCGTAACGGATTTATGCTCGTCGTGCAAAATAAAAGTAAAAAATGCAAATAAAATCATCACAAGATCTCAGGTAAAATTGAATGAGGAGAAAAGTGAAACCGATTGTCGTAATGTAGGCCTACCGCTACCGTCATGCGAATGCCATAACCTGAGAAACGAACTGTCCTCAAAAGACGAAATTATAAAGCTGCTAAAGGAAGATATTGCTAAGTTAATGGAAGAGTTGAATAAATTAAAAGGAAACAGAGAGGAAAGCAAGGAAACTTGGTCGACAGTGATTGCTGGTAAGGTAAGATTGAATAAGCCTAGGCCTATAAATGGAGTACATGTAACTGAAATTCCCGTCTCAAATTCATTTGGAGTGCTTGTCGAAGAAAATGATGACTTTCCTCAAGAAGAAAAGAAGAAAGTGATAAAGAGAAAATCCAGGAAGATGCGGATATTTGCGGATAGCCACGGGCGAGATGTAGCAGCAAGCGTTTTGGAGAGAAGCCGAGAAATGGAGGTCACTTCGACAGTGAAGCCAGGAGCTCAGATTGCAGAAGTCACGAACGGGATGATAGGAGAGTGTGCGTCCCTTACTGCAAAGGACTACGCAGTGATCATCGCTGGAGCAAACGACGTCTATAGAAATGAGAGTAAAAAGGTAATCAAAGATTTAAAGGGTACATTGCCATCCATGCAAAAAACAAATGTCATTATTGTAAACATTCCGCAGAGACACGATTTAATTCCCAAGTCATGTGTAAATGTAGAAATAGAGGCTACAAATGGAAAAATTCATAAAATTTGTAAGAGTTTTCCAAATGTCCAAATTGTAGATGTAAGTAAATTAGACAGGAAGTTCCACACTCGGCATGGCCTACACTTAAATAGATTAGGAAAAGAGTATCTTAGTGATGAAATCTGCAAAATTGTAAATTCAAATGGTAAGAATAATTCAACAGTAATATCATTAGAGTGGAAGCAGGGAAACTGGTAGAAGAAGCCAAACGTGAGGTTTGGCATTCACATCTTTTGAAGTCAAATTTAACGGAGTGCAACAATGGTATTTCGGATTTGTCTAGCAACAATAATAATAACAATTATGATAATAATAATGTAAATAAATCACCAACACAAGCTTGCAAAAGTAACAAATTTAAAATTTACCACCAGAATGTCCAGTCTCTTTATAATAAAATTGATTACATAAATCTAATGCTTAAAAATGAACTTAAAGACATCTCAGCACTATGTATTTCAGAACATTGGCTGAAAGAGGAACAACTCGAATTAATTCAATTCCCAGGGTTTATACAAGCTAGTAAATACTCTAGATCTAATATTAGCCATGGTGGTACTTGCATCTTCTTAAGAAATAATTTAGATCATGAACAGATAACAGCTTATGATTATCTAATTATGGAACAGGATTTTGAATTCTCTGCCGTAAAAATTCAGCAGTCTAAGTTAATAATTGTATGCGTATACCGTTCTCCGTCAGGAAAGTTTCCTCTATTTATAGATAAACTAGAATTGTTACTCAATAACATGAGCAAAGTAAATTTCGATATAATAATTTGTGGGGATGTAAATGTGGATTTCTTAAAACTTGATAGAAATTGTGAATTATTAAACCAGTTACTAATTTCCTATGGACTGAAACCTACAGTAAATACACCAACAAGAATAACAAAATTTAGTAAAACCACTCCTGATCAAATTTTTATAAATACAGATAAATATCACCATTCAATAGAAGTCTATTGTCCGGGTTTTAGTGACCACCATGGACAAATACTGAGTTTTGAAGTATCCGAAGTAATCAATAATAATGATAATGGAGTAAAATCAAAGTGCAGGTCATTCACTGAATCAAATGTTACATATTTCAATGACTTATTAAATAAGGAAACATGGTCAGAAATTTATGAACTAGAAAATGTAAATGATAAATTTAATGCATTTAACAGTACCCTAAAACACTATTTTGAAATAGCATTCCCCTTTAAACGAAGAACTGTTCAAAATAACAAAACTAGCAATTGGATAACAACAGGGATTATAAATTCATGTCAAAGAAAGAAATTTCTACACAAATTATATAAACAATACCACACAACACCTGAATTCAATTTATACTACAAAAAATACAATAGCATATTAAATAAGGTAATAAGACTAGCAAAGAAAATGCATAATGATAATTTTATTTCCCAATCATCTAATAAAAACAGGGCTATGTGGTCCGTAATAAAGAAAGAAACTGGAAAATCTGCTAAAATACAAAGGAACATTACACTGACCAGAAATAATAAAGTGATTAATAATCCAGAGGAAATAGCAAACACTTTTAATGACTATTTTCTGGAAATTCCGCAAAAATTATTAAATAAATCACAGGTAAATACACTAAATTCTAATAATAAAATAAATATATGCAGTGATTCTTTATTTATAAATCATGTCACAAGTGAAGAGGTAAGAATAGTTATAAAAGAGCTAAAAAATAAATTCTGTGCTGGCATTGATGGCATCCCTGATGCAATTTTAAAGAAATGTGCAGAAAATATAATAAATCCACTTACGCACTTAATAAACAGTTCAATTCTCTCAGGAACTTACCCGGATATTTTGAAGTTATCAAAAGTAATTCCAGTGCACAAAAACGGATCAAAAGATGAATTAGATAACTATCGTCCTATTACCTTACCAACTGGTATTGCAAAAATTGTGGAAAAAATTATGTATAAGAGACTGATAAGTTTCATAGAAAAAAATAAAATATTATCAAACTCACAACATGGATTTAGAACGGAAAAATCTACACAGACAGCAATTTACGAATGTAGTAATAGTATACTGAAATTAATTGACAATAAGGAACATGTAACTGGCCTATTCTTGGATTTATCGAAAGCATTTGATGTAGTTGACCATAAAATCCTCCTTACCAAACTAAATCAATATGGTGTTAGAGGTCTAGCTAATAAATGGATAGAGTCTTACTTAACAGGGCGTAAACAAATAGTAAGCTTGAGACACAAGGATGATGGAACCAAATTACTTAATGAAACATTGTCCAATGAGGGAATTATTGAATTTGGAGTACCCCAGGGATCGGTTTTGGGCCCACTACTCTTTCTTCTATATATCAATGATATAACACAGAACGTTCATTCACATAAGGAAATTTTGTTTGCGGACGATACAACACTCGTAATAAAAGGTGAAACTAAACAGGTCATACAGCAGTCTGCTGACTCCGTTACAGGAGAGTTAACCAAATGGTCACAAGATAATCGCCTCATAATAAACTATAAAAAGTCAGTATGTCTAAATTTCCACACTATACAGAATAGGAATCCTGCGATGCCCAATATAACATTAAATGGTCATCAAATAGAAAATAAATCAGAAACAAAGTTTTTAGGACTATGGATACAACAAGACTTGAAATGGAATAAACATATACAATATCTGAATACTAAACTGAACTCGATGTGCTTTGCGTTACGTATTTTGAAAACCTGCACTAGCATGCACACATTAAGAAATACTTATTTTGCTTATTTCCATTCATACTTAAGATATGGGATCATATTTTGGGGTATGTCGCCAGATGTACTAAGCACGTTTAGGATACAAAAGAGAGCGATTAGAATTATGGCAAATGTAAACTCTAGAGAATCATGTAGACCTCTGTTTAAAGATTTAAACATTCTCCCACTGCCCTGCATATATATCTTTGAAAGTATTATGTTTTTTAAAAAGAATTTAATGAATAAAGATGTTTTTCTTAAAACAAACAATGATGTTCATAGGCATAACACAAGACAAAATCAAAACATTCATATTTCACACACACACACAAGCATATATCAAAAAGGAACTTTTCACACTGGAGTTAAATTATACAATAAACTACCCCAGTATATAAAACTGGCCCCAAAAATAAAAACCTTTGATAGAATGTTGAAAGCTTATCTGCAGTGCCATTGTTTTTACTCAGTAGTTGAATATTTTAGCGTATAGGAGTGATGGAATCTATAACTATATTTTACTTTTTTAATTTAATTTTAATACCTAGCTGTATGTTGTTGTATTTATAGAATTAAGTTTTCATATTATGATAATAGAGTGAGGTGTAAATAGTTGTGCAATAAGATTGTATCTATTAAGATTTGCTATTATAATAAGTTATAAATAGTTATAATCTTAGTAATATATACCTGTTAGTTCTTTTATTTTATGCATGTAAATTCTGACGTGTCCTATATCAAAAATGTATTGAATGCATGTATTTGATCAAATGGAATTAATAAAAATCTATCTATCTATCTATCTACCTCTCAATACTGTTTACTGTTAATTTAATGTTTCCTTCTGATTCTTCTACTTTATCATATAGCTTTGCTTGTTTCTCCTCAATCTTGCTAATGCTCTCTTTATTACTCTCTCTTAAATCATTTACTTCTGCAACTATTTGTGAGTGGACTTTCTCAATTCTACCCCCCAGCTGTTCCTTAACCTCTTTAGTAGCTACCTGAATTTTGTCAATTTCTCCCCCCAATTGCTTTTTGACCTGCTGTGTTTCCAGTTGCACTAGTTCTTTTAAATTTTCAGCCTGTGTACTGATTCTAATTTCCAACTCCTCCTGTACTTTTCCTAATTTTCTGTCTACATCTGCAATAATCTCTTTAGCCTTTTCTTCCATCACCCCCCGGATCTCACCTCTAATCAGTTCGAATTTGTCACTCATTTCCCTACTGTTTTGTTCTAATCTGGCGTTTAAACTATCGCTCAATTCCCTATTACTCTCTTTATTTTCCCTACTGTTTTGTTCTAGTTTAGCGTTATTCTGTTCTAATTTTGCATTTAAAGCTTCTGTACTTTCTTTATTTTCCCTACTGTTTTGTTCTAGTTTAGCGTTATTCTGTTCTAACTTTGCATTTAAAGCTTCTGTACTTTCTTTATTTTCCCTACTGTTTTGTTCTAGTTTAGCGTTATTCTGTTCTAACTTTGCATTTAAAGCTTCTGTACTTTCTTTATTTTCCCTACTGTTTTGTTCTAGTTTAGCGTTATTCTGTTCTAACTTTGCATTTAAAGCTTCTGTACTTTCTTTATTTTCCCTACTGTTTTGTTCTAATTTAGCGTTATTCTGTTCTAACTTTGCATTTAAGGCATCACTACTAACTTTGTTCTGATACATAAACTCGAGAAGTAAAGTTTTTAATTCTGGTTGGCCGCCTACACTCCCTGTTTCAGTATCGGGATTTACCTCCGCTACCCCGGTACTACCATCACTCGACATACTGCTCGTATCATCACTCTCCCGTTGATGACCACTACGTAACCTCATCTGTCTTTCTTTCTCATCCCCCATAATGATATACACTGATACAGACAAATAACCCCCAAAATACAGGCACAGAAATATATACCCTTCTCCTTCCACAAATGTTATTAGGTTTTCAGCCCCAAGTTGTCGGCGACAAGTGAAACGTTATTTACTTTGCTCCACGTTGAGCGTACAAATGAGACGTTTTGCTAGCTCCTAACTGTTGGGTGAGAAACGTAACTGTTTACCTTTGCCTAAGCTATGTTGTTTTAATGGGCGCCAAGACCTCAACGCAATGTTGAAATCTAAATTTGTATTTAACAACGTCTAGCTCTGGCAGAACACCTTCAAGACTCTATTCACTCAGATCGTGGTATGATTTGATCATTAACCCAACAAACAATTGTATCAGGAGAAGGAATTGGTCTATATCTAATGCTACCTACTGAAAGCAAAGATTGCATTGTAAAAGAAATGAATTTATTATATAAAACAAGAATAGCAAAATTAATAATAATAAGTATAAAATTTAAATTGGAGCGTTGTGATTTGAATATTACCGATAGAAAATTACGTGAAAACGGAGTCTGATAAATTGATTTTACTCTTATTTCCAAGCTATGAAGTTACTGAAATATGAAATGTAGAACAAAGAAAATGAGAGATTGCGTATTTCTGCGTCATTGGCGCTTACCACTGGAAATTGCCAAAGCATTTCCCTCGTTCTTGAAGATGTTGTGAGCTTCCCACAGTCTCCTGGACGTCGTCATCTCCGTCGGAATTTGATGATATTCTGGTAGATTAGATAATTCTATGGTCCGTACCTCGGACCCAAACACTCGTACAACCAAGTTTTACAAAAGTTCGTCGCTAACTCCACTGAACATCGGAGCGACACGCACTTGCGACCGTACACCTCAAGTATTTCACAGATAGTCCTCTTCCACGGAACATCGGTGCGATTCCCGCGTATATCCACACTCGGCAAGAACTACACAGATTGTTCTTGTTTCACGGCGCGTCGAACGATATATGCACCTGTTGGCTCCCCCACCATGGTACCGACATCTAGCTTACGTCGTCGCCACTGATTGGCTGCACCCTACGCGCTAGATCCCCACTCCTTCCTCATTACACTCCGCGGGAGGGAGAAGTCGATTTCCGTTTCCACAATTCGCCTTTTCTAGACCTTGCGACCCAAGATTGCGTCATGCTCCTCGACAAGATTCAGCGTGTACTTGAAATCCCAGTGAGTCATCTCTCTCAAATACCCTAACTGACAAAAACTCCGTAAAATTCCGTAATCAGATAATTTTCTATGATATCGTCGTTCGTAATAATTTGCTTGATAGCGTTTTCTAAGACATAGAAAACCTATCTGAATGCTAATAATTTTTATAAAATGCTCCGAAAATACCTTAATAATAATTATAATAAATTAATAATAATAATAATAAATTAACATGAAAAATTATCTTGGCTGAACAATTTGCCGCGTAAATAAATATAGAATGGCTTCCTACTGACTTATGCCAGTTGCATAAAACCCCACGAAAAATACGTTACACCGCTTTATCTTTCGTACGAAATTAGGAAAGAACAGTCGTTTGCTAAGTCTGCAAAATCGTCCCGTAAGCTTTGCAAAGTTTCGAACAACTGACAGCTGTAAGCTACATGGGTGAGTTTATATTATATTATATCTCTACTTAGTATAAAACAAAGTCCCCGATTCTTGGATGTTATGGGTAAACTTGAGAACCACTGGATGGATTTTGATGCAGTTTTCACCATTCAGTCAAGGATACCTCGAGAATGATTTCAGTACAAAATAATTTATTTATGATCAAAGGAAGCCGAGCAGTAACAATTTCAGTGGAAAAGTCGAAAAAAAAAACCTGGTGCCCGAGCGCGTTGTAAGCTTACGCTGGGCAAACCGTTAAAAATATCTATATACTATGAGTATAAGAATTGTTCAGCATGAAAAGTTCTACAAAACAGTCCGCGAAAGCATGTCTATCTTCAATATATCGCCCACTATAAGTGTTTTAAGTTTTAATTTCTTCCAACCATACCCATTCAACTACTGAGGCGACAGTTTACGAGCTAACTAAGGGCGAGTCTATCATCCCTGTTACAGCCTAGCTCGTGGGCGAACCTATTGCCCCAGATACAGCCAGCAGCAAACCGTCGAGTCGTGTTGAGTTAAGACTTCTGAGAAGGGTGGTTGTGTTTGGAGTTTCCCTGGAAATGCAACTCGGGTTTTCTTCATTTCGCCTGTGAAACACAGTCATGTTAAGATTGGACGGAAAGGGGATTTGTAATGTCGATTATTCAGGTCCGTATTGACGTAACTATAACTTTGAAAGAATAATGGATTTTCCGCCTTCAATACTGTTTATTTCTATTACTTACAGGGACTAGTTTCGGGGGTAAATACTCCCCCTTCCTCAGCCTGTCCAACAAAACTTCACGATGGAAAAACTTTCCATGTACAAGTTCATACAAAATACATGAAGAACAAAGAATCAAGAAATATTATTTACAGTCCCGCTCGACGCTCCAAAGAAGATAATTTTATTGCATCACTAAGGCCTATGCGCATCAGAACTCCTGAATTGGGCCGGTGCTGCGGTCCGCTGTCCCCATTGCGTCATCGTGGGACCACTCTAGTCCCCTTGTTGTTCTTGGCAAACGTCAAGGCGAGAAAATTTGTGGCCGCGTCACGCGCCGCCAGGAACTGCAGTGCGCAGGGCGTGAACAAAAACAAACCGGAATTCACCTTGCGAAGTCTCTTACAGCTGAGTGTTAGTGACGTGCTTGGGAAAAGGTGGCGTTTGAGTTGTGGGAGATGGGAGGCTAAGGAAATGAGAATGAGTGAGGTTTGTTGACGCGCCTATTATGGAGATTGATTAATGCGTAGAATGAGTGTGTCAATCTTTAGTATGTTATGAAAAATGATGGGTATGAATAGTGGAATATAGCGGGAATTTTATCTATTACAATATAATTCGTCTATTAATGTTCTGTATAAAATACTAGTTTCAAATATTATTTCATTAAGATTGTGTGAAGGGTTGAATCTCTGTGCTTTATCAATTTCTATTTGTTCCAAAATATTCATGAGCGTGCCTTTATTTTCTTGATGTAAAATTTCTAAGTCATTGTCTATGGTTGTGAATTTATGCCCAGTTTCTGCCATGTGGTTACCCATTGCTGAAAATTTATTATGTTTGATGGCATTGACATGTTCCAAAAATCTGGTGTTGAACCCTCTCCCCGTTTGTCCCACGTAATCGGCATTACACTTGTTACATTTAATCTTGTAGATACCTGAATTGCTGTATTTGTTGGTTTTGTTGAGAATATGTGAGTTGAAAAATTTATTATGATTAGTGTTATTGGTTCTGAACGCTGTTTTTATTTTATATTTTTTTAGTACACTAGTAACATTGTATGTGGATTGGTTCACAAAAGTGAACGTTGCGTATGTGGAAGGTTCTTTGTCTTCTTTTGCTAATCTGGAAACGGGTTTGTTCTTAATTTTGTTAATTATATTGTTAACATATTTACTATTGAATCCATTAGCTTCGGCAATTTGGTGAATTATTGAAACTTCTTTACGATAATCTACGTCAGATAGTGGGACGTTCAACGCTCTATTGACGAAACATGCGAGTGCTGCTCTTTTATGGGAAGCTGGATGATTAGAATCTTGTCTAATTACAGTACTGGTTTGAGTTGGTTTCCTGAATATTTGATAGCTCAGGTGATCTTTATCATGCATGACTAGTAGATCAAGGTAATTTATGGAACTGTTTATTTCATTTTCTGACGTGAATTTAATGTTGCTGTTTATTTGGTTCAAATATTGCAAAAGTTGTTCTATTTTCGTTTTAGAGTTGTCAAGGATTACGAAAACGTCATCAACATATCGTCCCCAAAAGACCAAACCATCCTTTTTGTTAATGATTGATTCGTATTCCAGATTATCTAAGAATATGTTAGCTACTATTCCTGATAAAGGAGAACCCATGGGGAGGCCTTCTTTTTGTTTATAGATTTTCTCATTAAAACTAAATTGGTTGTTATTTAGGATGAATGTTATGATGTTCAAAAATTCAGAGATCTCAACTTGTGTTAAATCACTATTATTCTTTAAGTTGTTCTTTATAATATCAATGGAGGCGGCAATCGGTATGCTTGTATACATGTCTTTTATGTCTATAGTGTGTAAAGAATGCGTTCTGGTAAGTTTTAGTTTACTAGTTAATTCACAGAAATGTATCGAATTTTTAAAGGATGCATTAGCCTTGAGTTTGTAATGTGATTTAAGAAATGAATGAGCAAATTGAGCGAGTTTATACGTCGGACTATTTCTGAAATTGACTGTTGGTAATTTAGGGTTCATATTGTTACGTGCCACCCCCTAGTGGCACCTTTGTTAACTGCATTACGGTGGGGGTACAAAGCACAACACCAATTACTGCTTAAAGAAATAATTAACTTTATTGTGGCCAGAAAATTACACTAATCAGCAAATACAAGCAATTAGGAGCCTTACTCCAGTTTCCTCAAGTCTCTTCCTTGAGCGCTCTTGGCCCTTCCACTTGTCAACAGATCACAGAAGTTAATCCGCCCTAATGAGTACGGTGGCCTTGACAGAAACTACCTGCTCCTCTCCATTATGTTCACCGACCACAATTACTTACGATCACTTGCTGCAGGCTATTTCGCTGTCCACAAGCTGGAGAAACAATGTCACTGGATTTCGTAACTCGCACAGCACTTCGTCACCACACTTCTGTCGCACAAGATAATCGCTCGCACTAGCTCGTAAAACACAACAACAACAACTGCTAGACAGGTCGCACTTATATAGCAGGCCGGTGACTCAATAAAAGCTTCTAGATCCATCCAGGGTTCACGGCTTCTCGAGGTTTCCATCGCTGGTCCAGTCACGAATATTCTGGACTATCCCTTTGTCTTAGTAGCCCTGTTGCATAAGGCGCACGCAATACAGGAGGCAGGACACAGCCCAGCCCTGGGGCAGTTGTGACTCATGCGGCGAGTGATGACACAAACTCACAGCCGTAACACCACCCCCTTCCTAAAAAGGCTGATCGTCCCGATCAATCATTGGTCCATCTGTGCCCCTCCGTAGGCTGCCAGGCGATCTCGATGCACGATCTTCATCTTCGCCCTCGGGCTCCGCTGGATCCTGTAGACGACATCGTTGATCCGTTTCACGACTCGGTACGGGCCCTCCCAGGACTTCTGCAGTTTGGGTGACAGGCCTTTCTTCCGTAATGGGTTGAAGAGCCAGACTAGGTCGTCCTCGTGGAGTCCGCCGCCATCCGTCTGCTGGTCGTATCGTGTCTTCATTCGGTCGGTCTCGATCCGTAGTTTCGTCCTCGTGAACGCGTGTACGTCCTCCAGTTGGTCGACCAGTTCTTGACAATACTGGCTTACCGGGATCGGATCATTCCCAGGTCGGCCGAAGGCAAGATCGACAGGTAGACGGAGTTCCCTCCCAAACATGGCCCGGGCTGGTGTTCACCCGGTGGCTTCATGCACGGCGGCGCGGTAGGCCAGGAGAAATAGTGGAAGATGTTTGTCCCAATCCCTCTGGTGCTCGCTGACGACTATTCGGAGATGGTTCTCGATGGTGCGATTGAATCGCTCTACCATCCCGTCGGACTGAGGGTGTAGCGGCGTTGTCCTTGTCTTCCGGATTCCCAGCAGCTGGCATAGGTTCTGGAACACCTGCGACTCGAAGTTCCTCCCTTGGTCGGAATGCAGCTCCAGGGGTACTCCATACCGGCTGACGAATTCCTTCACCAGGGTCTCTGCAATCGTCGCGGCTTCTTGGTTAGGGAGCGCATACGCCTCCGGCCATTTGGTCAAGTAGTCGCTGACGACTAATATGTAGCGGTTCCCTGCCTCGCTTAACGGGAATGGCCCAGCAACATCGATGGCCACTCTCTCCATGGGGCCGCCCACGTTGTAGGTCTTCAGTGGACCCCGTCGTCTTCGTCCTGGGCCCTTGCTGGCTGCGCAATCGTGGCACCTCGCGCAGTGGTTCTCCACGTCTGTTCGGCATCCGATCCAGTAGAACCGCTCTCTCAGCTTCTCCAGGGTCTTCTTTATCCCTAGGTGTCCACCAGATGATCCTCCATGAACTTCCTTCAGGACTTCCTCCGTCATAGCCTTCGGAACGACGACTTGTTCCCGAGATGTCTTCCCGCTTGTGCTCTCCCAGGCGCGGCAGATGAGGCCATCCCTTACAATCAGCGAGTCCCACTGTGCCCAGTAGGACTTAAACTTTGGGCTGCAGTCACTCACAATGTTCCACCCGGGTCTGGGGACACAGGCCCTCTTCCATTCGGCTATCAGTCCCAGGTCATCATCTTCTGCTTGTGCCCGCGTGAAAGATTCGCGGCTCCAGTTCCCCTGAAGTTCCACAGTAGTCCGTCGGCACTGTATCCCGGTGTTCTCCTCCCTTCGGGCACAGAAGGTGCAGTCTTCGGGGCACGGTCTTCGTGACAGGGCGTCGGCGTTAGAATGCAGTTGGCTGTGCTGAATCTCAAAGTTGTACTGTTGAAGCCTCTCTAACCACCGCGCGAGTTGACCCTCGGGCTGCTTGAAGTTCAGGAGCCACCGCAGGGATGCATGGTCGGTCCTGATGAGAAATTCTTGCCCGTACAGGTACTTGTGGAAGTGTTCAATGGTCTTCACGATGGCGAGCAGCTCCTTCCTGGTGATGCAGTAGTTCCTTTCTGGTTTTGACAGGGCCTTGCTGAAGTAGGCCACTACTCTCTCCTCGCCGTCCACTACTTGCGACAGGATTCCCTCTATGCCAAAGTCGCTGGCATCGGTATCGACGATGAACCTTGTTCCAGGTCTGGGGTAAGCCAGAATAGGTGCGGTGCACAGAGCCTGCTTGAGTTGTTCGAAGGCACTGTGGCATTCTGCTGTCCACGTGAAGAGTTGGTCCTTCTCAGTCAGTCGATGTAAAGGTTTGACGATGTCGGCGAATCCTCTCACGAAGCGACGTTAATAAGTGCAGAGTCCCAGGAAGCTTCGTAGTTGGGACTTGTCCTTCGGAACTGGCCACTCCCTCACAGCTGCGGTCTTCTCTGGGTCGGTGCGCACCCCTTCCTCGGAGACGATATGCCCAAGGTACTGGACCCGCTTCTGGAAGAGCTGACACTTCTTGGGGCTCAACTTCAGCTGGGCAGCCCGTAGCTTCAACAAGATCTCCTTCAGGTTGCTGTAGTGCTCCTCGAAGCTCCTCCCCAGAACAATGACGTCGTCTAGGTATACCAGGCAGGTCTTCCAGTGTAGTCCCCTCAGAATGGACTCCATTAGCCTTTCGAAGGTCGCAGGGGCGTTGCAGAGACCGAATGGCATGACGGTGAACTGCCAGAGCCCGCTGCCCACAGAGAACGCCGTTTTCTCGCGGTCCTTAGGGTGGACCTCCACCTGCCAGTAGCCACTCTTCAAATCCAAGGTGGAGAACCATCTTGACCCTGATATGGTGTCCAGCGTGTCGTCGATCCGGGGTAGAGGGTAGTTGTCCTTCTTCGTGACGTCGTTCACCCGCCTGTAGTCCATGCAGAACCTGGTGGAACCGTCCTTCTTCTTCACAAGCACGACCGGAGAACTCCAAGGACTATGTGATGGCTCGATCACCCCTTGCTACTTCATCTCTTCTACCATCCGGTCGACTTCGGCTTGCTTGGCGAGCGGGACACGTCGGAATGGGGCCCTAATCGGTGCGCTGTCCCCAACGTCGATTCTGTGCTGGACCAAGCTTGTCCTGCCGAAGTCTTTGCTCCCCACGGAGAAGACATCCTGGAATTCGCGTAGCAGGTCCTGAAGTTGGCGCGATTGCTCTTCGTCTAAATGGTCCTGGGATCCTTGGTACAGCTTCTGTAGTTCTTCTGGCAGGGCGCGTCATCTTCGGTTGTCCGTCTGCAGGTGTCCGTCCGTCGTATCTGTGATGCGGCCAATCCAGGTAACGGGCTCGCAGACTCCTAGGTTGGTGTCCCGGTGAACCGTAATGTCGTAGTCGTTCAGGTTGGACAGGCGGACGTACGGCCGAGACGTCGTGTTGATGAGAGTCTTGGCAACTAGCAATCCTTTTGCCTGGATGTCCTCATATTTTGGCTCGATGACAGCCGCCACTCCCTCAGCAGTTCCGTCGACAATTACGGCAGCGCTGACCTCCGTCCTGGCGGGAACGATGACGTCTTCTCTCAGCCTTACTCGTCGTGCGGTGATGGACTCGTGCGCAGGTTGCAAAGCAAGTTTCTCACCTCCGAAGTGCAGAGTGTTGGTGCTCAGATCCAAGATGATGTTGTTCTGGTCCAGGAAGTCCAGTCCAATGATCACTTCATTTGATACGTCGGCCACAAGCACTGGATGCTTTATCGCCCGTCGACCAATGACGAACTCCAGTGATGCTTCGCCATGTACCGGTGCGGTCTCTCCGGTCGCGGTTATTAGCTGGAGGTTCCTTTGTGTGGGTTGAACTCTCCACTTCGGGATCACGGTGGGGCTGACGATGGTCCTCGATGCTCCCGTGTCGATTAGCATGGGCTAGCTCTCTCCGTTGACGACTCCGTCGACCATCAGGCTGCTATTATCCCTCCGTAACTGCGTCACACGTACTTGGACTGCCGGGACTTGACAACTGCCACAAGCCAACCTTTGCCCCCCTAGGCTGGCTGATACTTGCTTTCCTGGGCCGCGCGGTTTCCCTACGACTGACTGTCCCGACGGAAACCCTTGGCGGCGGCGATCACCGCAGTCCTTGCTCAGGTGGCCTCTCTTACGGCAGGTCCAGCAGGTCGGTAGTCCTCTTCCGGGCCGCCTCTCCGGATGTCCTTCGGCTACGTTTTTGCTGGTGGTACCGCGACTATCGAAGAAACGGCTTAGCGCCTCCATTAATTCGTCGACCAGGGGCTTGGTCTCGTTGGTTTTTACTGGTTCGTCGACGTCCACTTGACGCACCCGCGCGTGCATTCTGGATGCCTGTTTTGCCGTCTCGAACTCAAGTGCGTGGCTCAGCGCATCTGTCAGGGTCTTATTGCGCGCGAGTCGCAGCGCCTGTTGAGTGTCCGAGTCCCGTAGCCCGTCGGTGAAGGTCTGCGTCGCTATCTGCTCCAGAAAGTCGGCCGGCGCTGTTGGGTAGGCGAGCCTTACGAGGCGTGCGATGTCCATCTCGAACTCCTGCAGGGTTTCCGCGTTCTTTTGTACCCGGGTCCGGAGCTGCATCTGGTAGGCCTGCTGAAGATGGCTATCTCCATATCGGGACTCCATATGGGCGATCAGTGAAGCGTAGTCCTGGGATCCAGTCGGGATGGCCTGAAGGACGTTGAGGGCGTCACCTCTCAGCGCTACAATGAGAGCTGTAGCCTTTTCAGTGTTGTTCCACTTATTTATGGAACAGGCCGCCTCGAACTGACGTAAGTAGGTGCTCCACGGGACCTTTCCGTCGAAGGTTGGGGGCGTCACTCTGCTATGTCCCGTTCCTGATATTCCCGGTGTAACGGTGGGCGGGCGTTGGCGCAGCTCGGCAACTTCCTCTTGTAAAGCGTTGAATTTCTCTTCCACCCCCGTCAGTGGGCTTTGGCGCAGCTCGGTAACTTCCTTTTGTAAGGCATTGAATTTCTCCTCCACCCCCATCAGCGGGCGTTGGCGCAGCTCGGCAACTTCCACTTGTAAGGCGTCGAACTTCTTTTCCACTGCCGTGACTCCCTCACGCAGACCCTGTTCTAATTTCCTTTGGCTTTCTTCTAATTTCGTCAGCAGACACTCTTCCAGATTTTTCTGGCCATCCAGAAATTTGGCTGTTAGGTCCTCTGCTAACTTATTCTGACCGTCTTCTAATTTAGAAGTTAGGTCCTCGGCTAAATTCTTCTGGCCGTCTTCTAGTTTGGCAGTTAGGTCCTCGGCTAACTTCTTCTGGCCGTCTTCTAGTTTGGCAGTTAGGTCCTCGGCTAACTTCTTCTGGCCGTCCTCCATCTTCGTCTGGCCGTCCTCCATCTTGGTTTCCATGCCATTTAACTTTTCTAGCAATGCTGCCAATTTGTTCCTCCATTTTAGTTGTTTGCCTTGTAAAGGGCATGCACTCACAGGAAAATTAGAGAAAATGACCTGCTCGGGTTTTGAAACCTGGACCGTCAGGTGTTGTGCTTGAGTTCGTAATCCGGCTTCTGACACCAGTTGTTACGTGCCACCCCCTAGTGGCACCTTTGTTAACTGGATTACGGTGGGGGTACAAAGCACAACACCAATTACTGCTTAAAGAAATAATTAACTTTATTGTGGCCAGAAAATTACACTAATCAGCAAATACAAGCAATTAGGAGCCTTACTCCAGTTTCCTCAAGTCTCTTCCTTGAGCGCTCTTGGCCCTTCCACTTGTCAACAGATCACAGAAGTTAATCCGTCCTAATGAGTACGGTGGCCTTGACAGAAACTACCTGCTCCTCTCCATTATGTTCACCGACCACAATTACTTACGATCACTTGCTGCAGGCTATTTCGCTGTCCACAAGCTGGAGAAACAATGTCACTGGATTTCGTAACTCGCACAGCACTTCGTCACCACACTTCTGTCGCACAAGATAATCGCTCGCACTAGCTCGTAAAACACAACAACAACAACTGCTAGACAGGTCGCACTTATATAGCAGGCCGGTGACTCAATAAATGCTTCTAGATCCATCCAGGGTTCACGGCTTCTCGAGGTTTCCATCGCTGGTCCAGTCACGAATATTCTGGACTATCCCTTTGTCTTAGTAGCCCTGTTGCATAAGGCGCGCGCAATACAGGAGGCAGGACACAGCCCAGCCCTGGGGCAGTTGTGACTCATGCGGCGAGTGATGACACAAACTCACAGCCGTAACAATATTGACCATTTTGTTTTTTTGTTTTTCATCAAGGATGAATAAGGTGTTTTTCAGGAGCTGTTTAAGTTTCCTTTGTAAACATTGGGTGAGGTCTTTTTGATTATCTCAAAGTTGGGATTAGTGAGGAAATCTTCTGTTTTATTAATATTATCATTCTTCTTAATAATGACTGTGGTGTTGCCTTTGTCTGCTTTAGTTAGGATTAACTGGTTCTGTTCTATTTTGGTTGATAGACTTTTGCAATCTCTTTGAAGTTGTAAATACATTCTATGTTCCTTCTTATGTTGAATAATTTTCTTGATTTTCTTGTTAACTGTCAGATCACCTGAGCTATCAAATATTCAGGAAACCAACACAAACCAGTACTGTAATTTGACAAGATTCTAATCATCCAGCTTCCCATAAAAGAGCAGCACTCGCATGTTTCGTCAATAGAGCGTTGAACGTCCCACTATCTGACGTAGATTATCGTAAAGAAGTTTCAATAATTCACCAAATTGCCGAAGCTAATGGATTCAATAGTAAATATGTTAACAATATAATTAACAAAATTAAGAACAAACCCGTTTCCAGATTAGCAAAAGAAGACAAAGAACCTTCCACATACGCAACGTTCACTTTTGTGAACCAATCCACATACAATGTTACTAGTGTACTAAAAAAATATAAAATAAAAACAGCGTTCAGAACCAATAACACTAATCATAATAAATTTTTCAACTGACATATTCTCAACAAAACCAACAAATACAGCAATTCAGGTATCTACAAGATTAAATGTAACGAGTGTAATGCCGATTACGTGGGACAAACGGGGAGAGGGTTCAACACCAGATTTTTGGAACATGTCAATGCCATCAAACATAATAAATTTTCAGCAATGGGTAACCACATGGCTGAAACTGGGCATAAATTCACAACCATAGACAATGACTTAGAAATTTTACATCAAGAAAATAAAGGCACGCTCATGAATATTTTGGAACAAATAGAAATTGATAAAGCACAGAGATTCAACCCTTCACACAATCTTAATGAAATAATATTTGAAACTAGCATTTTATACAGAACATTAATAGACGAATTATATTGTAATAGATAAAATTCCCGCTATATTCCACTATTCATACCCATCATTTTTCATAACATACTAAAGATTGACACACTCATTCTACGCATTAATCAATCTCCATAATCCATAATCTCAATTCTCATTTCCTTAGCCTCCCATCTCCCACAACCCAAACGCCACCTTTTCCCAAGCACGTCACTAACACTCAGCTGTAAGAGACTTCGCAAGGTGAATTCCGGTTTGTTTTTGTTCACGCCCTGCGCACTGCAGTTCCTGGCGGCGCGTGACGCGGCCACAAATTTTCTCGCCTTGACGTTTGCCAAGAACAACAAGGGGACTAGAGTGGTCCCACGATGACGCAATGGGGACAGCGGACCGCAGCACTGGCCCAATTCAGGAGTTCTGATGCGCCTAGGCCTTAGTGATGCAATAAAATTATCTTCTTTGGAGCGTCGAGCGGGACTGTAAATAATATTTCTTGATTCTTTGTTCTTCATGTATTTTGTATGAACTTGTACATGGAAAGTTTTTCCATCGTGAAGTTTTGTTGGACAGGCTGAGGAAGGGGGAGTATTTACCCCCGAAACTAGTCCCTGTAAGTAATAGAAATAAACAGTATTGAAGGCGGAAAATCCATTATTCTTTCAAAGGGGATTTGAGTTTCATTCACCTCGCCATTCCCTGGAAGTGCAACTCTCATTTCGCCTGTGAACTTTTCGTACCACAAAATTCACAGTCAATTTATGATTGGACGGAAGGGGGAATATATTATATTAAATTATACTGATTGGCGTGTAATCTCTACTTAATATAAAACAAAGTCCTCGATTCTTGGATGTCACGGGTAATCTCGAGAACCACTGGATGGATTTTGATGTGGTTTTCACCATTCTGTAAAGGATGTCTCCAGGAAGGTTGTTGTAGAAAATTATTTATTTATGATCAAAGAAGCCAATCAGTAACGATTTCAGTGAAAAAGTCGAAAGAAAAACCTGGCGTCTGTGCGCTTTTTAAGCTTACGCTGGGCAAACCGTTAAAAATATCAATATACTATGAGTGTAAGAATATTGTTCAGCATGAAAAGTTCTACAAAAAATTCCGCGGGGGCATATCTCTATCTTCAATACATCGCCTACTATAGGCCTAAGTATTTTTAGATTGGACAGAAGGGGGATTTGATTTTCATGCACCTTGCCATTCTTAAATTACATCTGACACAAATTCGTTGCACATGCATCTCCATGATAATATAATTAATAGTCCAGTCAGTGATTTTAACCCATCATGCTGAGACGTAAAACGGATATAGGTCGTAGTTCATTGACATCGAAAATAAAGGCACCTATCACGTAATGCATTCATAACTGTTCCCGGGCGAAGCCGGGGCGGGTTGCTAGTTATATTACTGTCCGTCCACCAGCTTAAGTTCCATGGCAGGAATGCAACGAGTCAGCTGGTGACAGCTGGCCTCTGCGCGAATGACAACAGTGCCAACCTACTACTGACCCGTACGATTTCACAATTTAATCTAAACTAAAGTAGCAGTGAGTAACCATAGCGTGAATAACATCAGTGCTGAGTTGGCAATACCTGCAGTGGCACGTCCACTCAATCAACGCAGCTGGAATGTCTCTCCTCTCCCCTTCAGCCCCCTAAGACCATGAGCTGGTGGATGGACAGTATATTATATGTACTGTATTTTTTTCCCAGCTGTGAATGGTCCATAGCTTATGATTTTTACACATTCAGTTACATTTTGATCCCCGCCAGGATGTTTTATTTCCTGATTATAGGAACCTACTGTATGACGTAAAATAATGTTTCATAATTAACTCACCGGACGTCAGCGTTTTATGTACTCAGTGTGGAGAATTTTATATTTGGGTCATCTTGTCTAATACATCGTAGTGGAAGCTGATAACTGAAACGTAACATTCAACCATATTCAACTGCTGGTAGGCTATTGATACCGTCAGCACTCAGCGCTAGCCGATGCTAGAGCCGCCTAGCGGCTGGACCATACAACTCCACAACTCGTGTCACTTTCTCTTCTATATGCTATGGTCATACTTTAGTGAGTGTCTCATTCTTTTTAGCCTACTTTCGATTTTTGCAAAAAATTAAAGTAGACTTATGAGATCTACACAGGGCCAAAACTATGTGTGTATGTGTGTGTACTCTGAATGTCTGTCCCCCCCTATCAATTCCAACACGACAAAACCGAATTGAACGAAATTTGGTCAGAGGTAGCACTAGAAAAAGACACCTCAGTGGCATGTTTTATATTACCATCATCTTTACAAAAACTTAATGGCGGCCACTCAAATGGTCAAAACTTCAAATTAAATTACGACCAAACTAATCATCGGATCTTTACCAAATTTGGTAAACGCATACCTTCTGGGACGCGTCTTGTGCCCAAACTAGAAGGTCATCAGCCTTACCATTTCAGGATGGCGGCCGTGTGAATTATGCAAACTTTATAATCCATAATATGGGATCCACCAGTTCCGATTATCAAACCGAGAATCGTTTAAACTGTTATAAAGGGCGTGGCCTGTTCAAAATTAAAAGTTTATATTGTAATACATAGTGCAGAAGTGGCATTAAATTTGAGTATGTAGCATGCAATATAGAAATAATATAAACTTTGTATGAAATGCTTTATAACAAAAATCATGAAGAAATCGTTTAGTCCAAATCATTATTTGCGAAGACGTTGTATGTAAATCATTTGATAACGTTTAATTTGGGGGGACAAGTTTAGCTCTGTGGTTAGAGCTTTGGTCTTTCACCCTGCCGACCGGGGTTCAAATCCATTCAGAGTAGTATTTTTTTTCTTGTTTTTTTATTTTTAATATTTATTGTTTTTTTTATTACCGAGATGTTATGAAATTGAACATTATATTGTGCATTTTGCAATGGAAAATATATATTTAGTTAAAACAACATTCTCCACCGGAGTGACATCAACTAGCAACCAGTTGAACTATGCAGGAGCTAACCCTGGCCTACTAGATGCGAGCTGCACTCTATACCAGCCAGTTAGTGAACCCATGCCTAAGGTATAATTGAAAAGTTTCTTCTTGTTGCCGATAGAGCGCACTCACCACCAAGGATAGGCACGAATACAAATTAGCTGTGCAGTAGGTAAATTAAATGTGTTTCTCCCAGTGATAGATTTTGAGCAACAAAGTGTCAGTTATAGTGGCCGAGAGCGCTAACGCGCTACCTCGTGCCTCGCTGGCATCAGTAGTGGGTTCGAATCCCACCTCGACCGTCCTGAAAATGGTTTTCGTGGTTTCCCATTTTCACCACCAGGCAAATGCCGGGACGGTTCCTTTCAATAGGTCCAAGGCCGATTTCCTTCCAATATCCCTTCCCTGACCCGTCCTGAAAAGAAAAGAAAGTACATGGCTATTGGCTGCATTAATAAAATTATTGTAAGTAGTCGGTGTTAATATACTGAATTCCTAGGTTGTTTGGAGTGTTTGTTGATGAAATTGCAAAATGCGGGGGTAAATTATAAACTATGTTTTGAACGCCGCTGGTAAGAGTTATAACTATACCCAAACATTTAGGAGAAAGTAGGCTATATGTTCTTTCCTGAACATCTTGTTTATTCCCACCTAAGTTTTTTCTTTTAATATCCATGCATCAATTTATTGTCAAATAAGAGGTTGCCAGCTCTACCTGATACATTTTTATAATTTGTTTGTAACTCTTCAGTTGGTCGACACTCATTTGCTCACTGACTAGGCGGGGGGGATCCTAAATTGCCCCATTATAAGTGATCATACTTAATACATGTAATTTTTTCCAGAAATTTGTATTTACTTATTTATTATTTATACCAATCAATTGGGCAAATTTGTGTTGACCGACTGAAGAGTTACAACTAACAGTTTGTATAGGTAACACTGAAAGAATGGCTTCAAAACTTTACATTTTTATAATCCGTCTATTCTAGGGAGTGACAAATATTAGGCTTGCATTCACTGAAATACAGAATGGACTTCTCTAAATTTTAAACCCATACCTTCTGTCCGTATCTCCCTTATCACAGCTAGCCACTTGTTGAGTGGCACCGCACCCTCATGTCAACTTCTTTATGGGACACAGGAGAAAGATTTTCCCAACAACAATCCTTCCATCACATAGCTCGTGGATAGATGACATCTTTCTAAAATGGCTCCATAACCTTGAAATCCTTCATTCCTTCTTGGATCACTTGAATTATTACTCTAAACACGACACGGTAGTGACAGAGAGCTTGTTTGTTGTGGTTGTTATTGGTTTTACGTCCCTTTTAACTACTGTGGCTTTTAGAGACGCCGGAATGCCGGAATTTTCCCAGAAGGGGATCTTTACCGTGCCAGCAAATCTACTGACATGGCTCCCTTGAATTTGCGCACCCTCAAATGCCAACTGACTGCACCTGGATACGAACCTGCAACATTGGGCCCAGCAAGCAAGAACGTTACCGCTGAGCCACGCAGCCAGCCATGTGACAGAGAGCCACAGCAAGTCCAGAGATTAGTGTTTTGAATCCCAGCGCCGACAGGCAACGTCTTGAGTGTGGATTTTCCACATTCCCTCCAAACAAATGCCGGGGTGGTATCTTATTTCACATTCCAGGGCACCTACTTCAATCCTCGACCCTAACAATTACAGTTACACACACTGCTACAGTCACCACAGATAAATAGGTTATCAGGTACCGTAAATCAAACGTACACCCATGTGCATGGGGGCTGATGGCCAAGATGTCCCAAGCCCCGAAAAAGACTAAACGATAACAACAGCAACTACTACTACTACTACTACTACTACTAAGTTACTACTCTATTATCAGATTTACTAGGAACATCTCCACTGCCGGTTACATCCAATGATGCTGACCTCCATAATAGCTCCACCCATTTTAAGCCAATCATCAATAATAACTTGAAAACTTCCACCATTCAAAACAGTTCACTACAGTGTTGGATGTGTGATCACTATGGACAGCGATGCATGCTCTGCAACGTGTTCCCATGCTGGCCACAAGATTGGTAAGGTGGTTATCTGATCCTCTACTAAGGCCTTCACTGTTAAAGACTGCCCATTGAATTCACCAAATACCAGATTACGCATGTCACTCAAACCCAGTCCGTTAACCACCACCCATTAACCTAACACGCCCGTGCTGTTTTGTGACTCTTTAACAGTGTTCTCAGTACAAAAAAAGAATTATGTCATGGCAAGCAGGCAGAAGTCGATCAGCAGTTGCAGTTGCGATTTGTTCCAAGGCAGCAAAATTGCACGATGACATAGCCTAGACCTCAAGAGATAAAAACCAAAGCATAGTAGACAGAATCTGAGTGACTTCTACAGCAATTACCCTTGATCATGATTTCCATGACTATATCATTCTGCTCCCTGGTATCCTAGAATGTTTGGAATTGTGACATTTTCATATGAACAATTGGTTTCACCAATGAAGAATTGTAGGCTAAATCACGACCAAAAAAAAAAAAAACAGATCATAACTTCAATGTAATCTTTATCTTTGTAAGATTGTAAACATTGAAAAACTACTGAAAGATTAAAAAGTCTCAACAAAGTACACTGCTGTGCAAACCTTAAGGACGAACTGTCGCATGTTGTGTCACTGCCAGTAACAAAGTTCGTTGAACCTCAAACCATACATGGGTAGACCTGTTACAGTATGGTACGGAAGGCAACTGAAAGGATTATTCGATGTGACGAACAGAAATGCCACTTTTATACAGAGACAACACATTACTCGTAAGTCCCTGCGACCCATGATGGTCCCTTGGACATCACCAAAGAAGGGACATGGTTCTTAAAAGGATGTGTGATCACCACAGACGGTGATGCATGCTCTGCAACGTGTTCTCATGCTGCCACAAGATTGGTAAGGAGTTCTTGTGGTAGGACGTTCCATTCCTCCACTAGCGAGGTTGACAACTGCTGGATGGTTGTTGGTCCATGTGGGCGTGTTGCAATACGTCTGCCTAACATGTCTCTCACATGCTCGATGGGATTTAAGTCCGGGGAACGGACAGGCCAGACCATTTGCCAAATATCTTCTTGTTTCAAGAGCTCCTCCACCTGCGCTATTCGATGGGGACGTACATTATCGTCCATAAAAATGCAGTCCGGACCGAATGCACCCCTGAAAAGACGCACATGGAGACGGAGTACACTGTCACAATAACGTTGACCGGTGATTGCACTTCGTTCAAAGATTTGGAGGTCGGTACGCCCATGCAACATTATGCCTCCCCACACCATAACACTTGGACCACCGAAATGATATGTTCAACAATGTTCCTCGGTGCATTACGTGTTCCCACCACTCGTCAGATGAGGGCACCTCTCGAATCACTATGCAGACTGAATTTGCTCTCATCTGAGAAGAGCATGCGACCCCACTCCTCGTTGGTCCAAACCTGATGCTCTTGGCACCATCGCAAACGGTGCCGCCGATGTGCGGGTGTTAACAGAAGACAGCGTAATGGTTGTTGGGCAAACAGACCACCCCCATGCAGTCACCATGCCACTGTGGAGCGTGAGATTGGGTGCCTTGTGGTCCTGTTAAATGTGGTTGCAATTGCATCCGCTGTTTTACATGGGTCTCTTCTTGCCTGTTGCACAATGTAGTGGTCATCCGCTTCTGTAATTGACCGTGGTCGACCCCCTCCTCTCCTTCGGGCAGCAGTGCGTGTAGTTCGGAATGCTCTCCATCCACGTGAAACAATGCTGTGAGCAATAAGAAACTCCAGGGCGACACTCGTCACACTACGTCCTTCTTCCAGTTTCCCGATGATTCATTCCCGTGTAAAGTCATCCAAATGTTGTAATGAAGACCACCACCACCACAGAGCACCGCACCAGCTCGCTGATCGACTCACACTGTCTTGTCCCTTGCTTTCCACTGCCTCGTTGTGTGGGACCAGACCCATTTGGCATTATACTGTAGTCAAACAGGCCGCACGCCACGTTTCTATGCACGTATGGGCGACCATGTTACCGCACTTTCAGTCATTTCCACCGAGGCGTTAATATGTTATGTGGCTTCATCGATCTGGTCCTAAAGTTTTGCAGAGCAGTGTACTACAGGCTTATAGTACAGGAAAAAGGAAAGATTTTTGTTTAAAATACTCACTGTTATTTGATCATAATTTCTTAAGACATAAATATAGAATTTCATTTTGTAGATTGTCTTTCTGTGTGCAAATCAGTGCAATTTATTAAGTGATTAGTAGTATTTTAAATACTTGGTTTTTGTGCAATAAAGTACCTACATTTCCTTTTAGTTATGTAATTCAAATTAATAATTTAATGTGTGCAATGATTGTGTGAAGTTAGTGCAATTTATTAAGTGATAAGTAGTAGTTTGGTTGGTTCCTCAGTTTAGGGGCTGCGACCAATCGCCACCGTTAATGACCAACTAGTTCTGAACTTTGTTACTAGATGCCACCGCAGTCGGCTCCTGGCGAGGAACATTGGAAACTAAGAGCGTTAGTCAAATACAACCTGTATTAGCTTCACACAAGTGTACTTGGTGGAAGGTTCTTTATCATGCCATAAATCTATGAAATGGGACCGCCAGCTTTACTTCCCCTCCAAAGGAAGGCACACTGAGGGATTTTTAACGCTCTTAAAAATTCCGACGACTTTGGCCGGGTTTGAAACCGCGACCTTGGGCATAGAAGCTCAGCATGCTACCAACTACGCCACCGAAGCCGCAAGTAGTAGTTTCAATAGTTTTTGTGCAATGAAGTACATTTCCTTTTACAGTAATGTTGTTCAAATTAATAATTAAACTTCAACCGTAAAATATGTAGGAATAAAAATTACTATCAGCCAAGAGATCAGTGCAAGAGTATCTTGTGTGACAAAAAGTGCAACAGATATCACATCCTTTGGTGCAGGTCCTTGACGCAGCTCTGCAGTGACTAATGGTTCATAAACCAAATGAGACAAAACGATTTGGTAATTTTTGTCATTTGGGTATGTATCTTGTTTTATGCTACGGCCATTGGCTACAATAAATACTTCATTAACCTCTTACGTAATCTCTCCTCCCCCATTCTCATCACATGACCCCACCATCTGAGTCAGCTTATACGAAGTTTCATCTTGCATGTTCATTTCTAACTTAGCCTTTATCTCGAGGGCAAGTTTGGTAAGGTTTTCTATTTTGTACAACTTTTTGATTGCTGCTAGTTAGTTCGCTGTTTTTAAGGGGCAGAACAGTGAGAACATCTGCCTCTTCTTTGATTGCTGATGTGGATTCTAAATAAATGTCCAGTGGTTGGAGTGTTAATCCTAAATATCTGAATGAGTTTGCAATTATTAACTCTTCGTTGTTGTAAGTGACCCTATATTCAGCGGTGATTCTCCCACCTCATCTGATTATCATCATGCCATACAAATTTCAGTTACATTTTCCATTTTGTAGTGAATCGCCATACAAAATTTTTTAAATTTGAGTGGTGTGTTATGTAGTGAAATGTAGCGAGAAGAGGTGAAAACATAACAATATGACAAGAGTTTAGTGCTTTTCAGTCGGTCAACACGAATGTACCCAAAAGAGATGGGTTATGCCCTAATCCTGAAATAAATTACATGAGATTAATAAAACACTAGGATGACCAGTTTCGATCGTCAAGCGATCATCATCAGATCCATTACACTTAGGCTACAAAATCTATGTTTGAAATACAGGTGAAAATATTTACAATATGTACAATTATTTAGTTGCAGAAAATTAGGAAAAGTAGACACAGCTTATCGAAGGATTAAGAATACTTTTGGGGAAAAGAAGACTAAGTGCTGTAATATTAAGGACACAAATGGAAAGCCTCTAACAGATAGGGAAGAAAAGGTTGAGAGATGGAAAGCTTACATAGAGAGTTTGTATAAGGGAAAGGAGATTGAGAATCATGTAATGGAAAGGGAGGAGGAAATTGATGAGGATGCGAAAGGAGATTTAATATTGAGATCAGAATTTGATAGAGCTTTGGAAGACTTAAGCAGGAACAAAACACCAGGCATAGATGATATACCGATTGAGTTGCTACACTGCATAGGAGATGAAGGTCTGATCAGGTTATTTCACTTGGTGTGTAGGATTTATGAGACCGGTGTGGTACCCCCTGATTTCAAGAAGAATGTAATCATCCCTATACCAAAGAAAGTGGGAGCTGACAGATGTGAAGATTACCGTACAATCAGCTTGATTACTCATGCTTCAAAGATCCTGTCTAGAATAATTTACAAGAGGATTGAAAGCCAGATAGAAACGGAGTTGGGTGAAGACCAGTTTGGTTTCAGGAGAAATGTAGGAACAAGGGAAGCTGTACTAAGTCTTAGGCTGATTTTGGAAGGTAGAATAAGGAAAGATAAGAGAACGTTCATGGCTTTTGTAGACTTAGAAAAGGCTTTTGATAACGTTGATTGGACTAAATTGTTTGACATTTTGAAATCTATTGGAATAAAGTACAGGGATAGGAGGGTGATATACAATCTGTACAGAAACCAGACAGCAGTCATTCGAGTTGAAGGACATGAGAGAGAAGCTGGTATTCAGAAAGGTGTAAGGCAAGGCTGCAACTTATCACCCATACTTTTCAATCTTTACATTGAACAAGCAATGAAGGAAATTAGAGAAAAATTTAAAGTGGGAGTGAAGATTCAAGGAGAAATAATTTCAACTCTGAGATTTGCTGATGACATCGTCATCTTGGCCGACAAGCCTGAGGATTTGAATGAGTTTTTGAATGGTATGGACTCCGTCTTACGGAAAGAATTCATGATGAAAATAAATAAATGTAAAACAAAAATACTGGAATGCAGCCGAGATAAATCAGAAACCTCTATGGAGATCAAATTGGCAGGTGAAAAGCTGAAGGAAGTAGGAGACTTCTGTTACTTAGGAAGCAGAATAACCAGTGATGGACGAAGCAAAGAGGATATTAAAAGTAGGTTGGCTCAGGCAAAGAAAGCATTTCTACAAAAAAGGAATCTGCTGACATCGAATATAGATTTAGGTATTAGGAAGTCATTTTTGAAAGCCTTTGTCTGGAGCGTGGCGCTCTATGGAAGTGAAACTTGGACTATTGGTGCAGCAGAAAAGAAGAGAATTGAAGCATTTGAAATGTGGTGTTACAGGAGAATGATGAAGATCAGATGGGTAGATAGGGTTACAAACAAAGAGGTATTAAGACGAGTGGGAGAGGAGAGATGTTTCTGGCGACTGCTAATGAAGAGAAGAGATAGGTTGGTAGGACACATACTAAGACACCCAGGAATAGCAAGCTTAGTTATGGAAGGAAGGGTCGAGGACAAAAACTGTAGGGGTAGACCAAGGTTAGAATATGTTAAACAAATTGCCTCGGATGTAGGGTGTCGGAGCTATGTAGAGATGAAACGATTAGCTCAGGACAGGGAGGCATGGAGAGCTGCATCAAACCAGTCAAAAGACTGAAGACTCAAACAACAAACATTTAGTTGCAGTATTGGTACTGCAACTGTCAGTGTATGCTAAATGCAGTATATATGTTAGGTGAAATGCTAAATGGTGATAGCTATCCGGAGATTGTACTTTAGAGAGATTATATGGTTGTAAACTATGGTTAAACTATAAAATTTTGGCTAACTACTTATCTGATTGTCTTCCGTATTACAGCTACTCGCAGTTTTCATGCTCACTGAACCACCGCAGTCGACCGCACAGCGAGTTCCAGTGAGCATGAAAACTGCGAGTAGCTGTAATACGGAAGACAATCAGATAAGTAGTTAGCCAAAATTTTATAGTTTAACCATAGTTTACAACCATATAATCTCTCTAAAGTACAATCTCCAGATAGCTATCACCATTTAGCATTTCACCTAACATATATACTGCATTTAGCATACACTGACAGTTGCAGTACCAATACTGCAACTAAATAATTGTACATATTGTAAATATTTTCACCTGTATTTCAAACATAGATTTTGTAGCCTAAGTGTAATGGATCTGATGATGATCGCTTGACGATCGAAACTGGTCATCCTAGTGTTTTATTAATCTCATGTAATTTATTTCAGGATTAGGGCATAACCCATCTCTTTTGGGTACATTCGTGTTGACCGACTGAAAAGCACTAAACTCTTGTTTACTAAGGCAACACTGAAAATATGGCTTCAAACACCACAATAACAATATGATGGAAAAATTTTACAAAATTTACTATATTTTAGATTTGATTCTACAGCGAAGACCCTCGCTATAGAACGGAGACTCACAAAGGCCGGGGCTCTGTTGATAGCCGTGTGTCCACTAGCAACAGCGTAGCGCCCAACTTTTTCAACACATTTACACTAATTTAACGTATTTAATAATCATAATTACATAATTCAACTTACATGAATTTCAGAGTAGTTGCTGGAAATGCTGTCCTTCAATTTCTAAACACACATTGCACCGATGAACGAAGTTTTGGTACACTCGCTGTAATTATTTTCTTACTGATATTTCGTATCAGTGCAGTTATTTTGTTCACGAGAGCCTCCAGAGTACGCGGATTGTTTCTGTATACCTTTTGTTGGAGGTTCCGCCACAAGTAAAAATCGCACGGCACTGTAACTTACAAACAAATTTATTGCAAACTTCTTCTTGAGAAGATAAGTTTCCAATAAGAAATTTCGATGTTTCGTTCTATACCTAACCATGTTCACGGGATACAAGATAGGCTACAGTACTTCACAGCAAATATTAACTATCATAACTAAGGTATCTTGCCAGCTGGTATGTAATAAATGCTTTGACAGCATCCAGGATTTCACAACCCGCTGTTGTAATCGGTACATGCTATATATGTGACGGTGCGTCATTGCGACCTGTCCGTGGCACGGCCTTTGCAAAGCTGTTATGTAGGGAGGGTCCTCACTGCACATGCTCATTCAATCTCTATACATCAAAAGTTTCCAATATTTCAAAACAGCCTGAAATAAATTATGTACTACGAGTTGCTAGATACCATAAAAACTAACAACTTCGTAGTCCACATTAACTTACGTCAAGTTTCCTCCTGTAGGCTACTTGCCTTTTCTGACTTAAGCCTATTAACAAACCAATACAATACCAGGCCCTGCTGAGACAACCCTCCACATCCCTACCAACTCTTAAGTCATGAAATCAGAATGAAACTTACTCCACAGTGGCAATATCACAGTTTTTAAACTCTCTACTGAGCAAGTCCGTTTATGACCGAACACCATCATCATCATCATCATCGGCTTTAACTCGAATCCGAGTATAAATCTTCTTCCTTCAGTCCAGTTTCTGGATGTGTTTACGGTGACTAAAGAGTCCAATCCTGGCATGGAACAAGCGACCACACAAGTCACATAGTATTGCTGGAGGAGGACGTGGTTGGGCTGCTCGAAGTTTCCTAGCTTGACGCTTGGCCTCTTCATGTGTGCGTCGATCCCTTTCAAACGTCTTTACAGTATCCGAGATGGTACGGCGCCAAGTTGAGCGGTCTTCAGCCAGCATGTCCCAGGTATGTGAATCAAGACCTGTCAATTTCATGGTCTGCTTAAATTGGTCCTTGTAGCGCCTCTTAGGACCACCATGAGGTCTGGTGCCATAGCATAACTCACCATATAGCATTTGACGAGGTAATCTCACATCATCCATCCGATGGACATGACCAATCCATCTAAATTGGTGACCTATTATGGATGATTCTATGCTGTTGATTTGAGCCTTTTCCAGAACAGCAAAAATGGTAATGCGGTCTTCCCATTTAATCCTCAGGATTGATCGAAGTTTTTGTAGGTGGAAACGCTCAAGCTTCCTAAGATCACGTCGGTAAAGGGTCCACGTTTCACAACCATACAACAATGTAGAAATGACTACTGCTTTGTACACCATAAGCTTTGTACTCATAGACAAATCTTTATTCATGAAGACCCGGTGCGCTAATCGTCCATACGCTGCGTGGGCTGCGCCAATTCTCTTATCCACATCCTGCTCACAGGTACAGCTCCCAGAAATGGTACTGCCCAGGTACGAGAAGTGGTCAACCTGTTCTAATGGCAAATTTGAGATGGAGATATTGAACTGAGGAAGAGGTGTGCCTGGTGAAGGTTGTGCCAAGACTTTAGTCTTATTGACATTTATGGTAAGACCAAAGCGATCACATGCACTTTTGTAACAATTAACTGACTCTTGCAGCTCTTCTGGTGTGAGAGTTGGTGACGCAGCATCATCTGCATACAACATGTTAGTAACCTTAGTAACCTGAGTTTTCCTCAAGGAGCGGAGACGAGTTAGGTTGAAAAGCCCTCCATCAAAACGATACTTGACCTCCACACCTGGGATGTTTGTGGGTGAATCATAAAGCATTGCAGCCAAGTACAGCGCAAAAAGCGTTGGAGCCAGTACACATCCTTGTTTCAGTCCATGGGTAATGGGAAATTCATCGGACATCTTATTCTGATGGCAAACCTGACCTGTCATGCCATCATGGAGAGCCTTGATTAGATCTACAAAACGCTGAGGGCAACCAAACCGCTTCAGCACTGCCCACATGGCTGGTCTTGGAACCGAATCAAATGCCTTTTCCAAGTCATAAAAGACTAAGAAGAGTGGATTCTGTTGTTCTCTACATTTTTCTTGTAGCTGTCTCACACAGAAAATCAAGTCAATTGTGCTTCTGGAAGTTCTAAATCCGCATTGTGACTCTGGGAGGATCTTCTCAGAGATAACCTTGAGGCGGTTAAGTAGAATTCTTGCAAGAATCTTCCCCACAATTGATAGCAGTGATATACCACGGTAGTTGCCACAAACACTGCGATCACCCTTTTTAAAGATAGTGACGATAGTGGCATTCTTTAGGTCTCCAGGTACCTTTCTTGATTCCCATATTCTGAGGATAAGGATGAAAATTCTTGTTTTGAGGGAACGACCTCCGGCTTGAATTAGTTCCAGAGGGATGTTATCTGGGCCAGGTGCTTTTCTGGGTTTCAATTGGGTGAGAGCTGCACTGAATTCATGATAAGTAGGAGGTACTGCCAACCACAGTTGTTCAGGTTGTTGCGGCACATCACAGAGGAAGTCTTCAGCAGCTTCTGATGGACGATTTAGGAGATTGGAGAAGTGCTCCTTCCAGCGCTCCAAGATTTCTTGACTATCAGTAAAGGTAGTAGAATTATCAGTGCTTTTCAGTGTACCTGATGATGAGCGAGATGGTCCATATATTTCCTTGAGTACGGCATAGAAGTTCCTCAAGTCTCGAGCATCCGATAGTCTCTGCAGTTCCTGAGCCTTCTGTTGCCACCAAGTATTTTTAATCTGCCTTATCTGCGTCTGGCATTTACCCTTGAGTTCCAGTAGTTTATCTCTCTTTGTGTTGGAAGTTGGGTCTTGAAGATGGGCAAGATAGGCATTCCTTTTGGCATTGATGAGAGACAGAATTTCCTCATTGTTGTCATCAAACCAGTCTTGTCTTTTCCGCACTATAAAACCAATGGTTTCCTCAGCTGACTGTGTGATAATCTTCTGTAATGTGGCCCATTCTTGCTGAATATCATTTGTTACTGGGTTTTCTGATAACTGGGTGATGATCCTAAATAGGCCTGCCCAAACACAGATGCAGGACCAAACACACAATACTGTATATAGCATTGGTTCCCAACCTTTGCAAGAAGATTATGGTGTTTGAAGCCATTTCAGTGATTACTTAGTAAACAAAAGTTTGATGTTTTTTCAGACGGTCAACACGATTGTACACGAATGAGATGGGTTATTCCCTAATCCTGAAAAAAAAAATGACATGCGAGAAGTATAACTTAAGACAATAGTAATTGTAGTGGAGTGCTGATCCTGGATTCTATACTTGAATTGTTTCTTGGTCATTCAACAACAATTGCCATGTTTGTCAGGTAAGTTACATGAGGTCTCTTCAACTGTTACCAATATGCAAACATTGACGTCACATTACTGTTATCAATGTGAGAGATACAAAATAAATAAAATAATCCCTGGCACTACAGCCCGAGAAGGGCCTAGGCCTACCAAGCGACCGCGGCCCAGCCATTTGGCTTGCAGATATTGGGGTGACGCGTGATCAGCGTATCGGGTCCCCTCGGCCGGTAATCTTAGTTTTCGTGATCGGGGCGCTGCCTCACTGTCAGACAGCTACTCAATTGTCCTCACGAGGCTGAGTGCACCCCGTTCCAGCCCTCACGACAGTTTCTAAAATCCCTGTCGGAGCCGGGAATCGAACCCGGGGCCTTCGGTTGAGAGGCAGGCGCGCTACCGCAACACCACGGGGCCGGTAGAGATTCAAAATACACCTTGTAATCATGTGAAAAAGAGTTAGACCTAATTGGCAAAACGATTCGTCTGGACAAAGATTATTTTTGATGCGCGAGTATTCCCACTGTGTATGACTAAAACCAGGGGTGTGTATATTAATTAAGTTAACATGGCCCTCACCTAGTAATTAATTGGTCTAGGCCTAAATCTTGGGTCTGGATAAAGATTATTGATGCGAGAGTACTCCCACTGTGCGTGACAAAAACCACGTGTGTAGGCATATATATTAGCTAATGCGGCCAACTGGTAATTATTGGTCCAGGCAAAAACCATTGGTCTGGATAAAGAGTATTTATTAAACATATTCGCCGTGAGTGTGCATCCAGACTGGAGAAATCTAAAGCACTGAACCTGAGGACCCATACTTTATATGGGTATCAACCAGCAACCCAAAGGCTAAAATCAAGAAGAAGCTTTCTTCATGCAACAGAAAGCCTCACTGAACCACCATCGAACTTTAGAATGAATTCATGGCGTTCAAGATCCAGCCACCTTGCAGGATGGATGATGCCTTCCGAAAGCCTTCCTTCAGGCCACGAGGAAAGTTGGTCAACATGGAAGACACTCAACAGGTTGCGCTCAGGAGTTGGAAGAACGAAGACCAACATGAGAAAGTGGGGATTTGTCTGCGAATCTACACTATGCGAATGCGGTGAAGAACAGACAATGAACCATCTCCTTGTATGCAACTTGTGTCCAACTACATGCTCTCCCCAGAACGTGATTGACGCTACTAAAGAAGCATGTGAACTAGCTGCATATTGGTCAAGCCACATTTGATTAAATTTGTACTTGTGTAGAGCTTAATCGCATTGCTACCTGCATCAAAAATGATTAATGCTTATAGTACCAGGTTTGAAGTTATATCTTTTAAGTTATAATGTATGTTTCTGACACGATTAAAAAAATTAAACATGGTGTCCACAGAATTTTCAATGTCAATTTTCCTGACTTTTCCTGACTTTTCCTGACCATTTTTCAGCAAAACTCCTGGCTCGCGAAGTCATCGTAACATCGGAAAAAAGGTTTATTGAGCAATTTTTTTATTTTTTTATTTGCAACCTCCACCATCCTCATAGCTGCCCCAATGCTCGCCTCTTTATTCATTTAAAATACATAATAAAGTAAATTATAATGCAATAATACATAAATCGAAGTACTTAATGAGCTAAACTATAGTGATGGGGTCGCCACATCCCTACGCCAACACCAAAAAAAGCCTTAAAAATATAGGTAAGAGGTTTCTACTATGATGCACTGTAAAAATGGAAACTTACCATAATGTCCAGTGAGTTACTGCTTTTTATCTTCAGAGATTAGTTGAACTAGTAACATCAAAGTATGACTGTAAAACACAAAATACTGTATGATTAATATAAAATTCCTGACTTTCTAATACTTTTCGCCATTTTTTCCTGACTCATGCCATTTTTTCACATATTTTCCTGACTTTTCCTGACTATTCCTGACTTTTCCTGCCTGTGGACACCATGTTAAAGATCCAGAGTAGTGCATCCTCCCTTTTCGTAACTTTTCACAAGGTAAGTTAGATTATTGAAAATATATCATTTACAATTTTTATACCTTTCTAGGAGTCGTTACAAGTTGATTTCAATTTCAATTGCCACCGCTGCATCGAATAATATATTTTTTTACGTAAATAAAGCATTTTTGATAGTGTTCATTTTACTAGCGGCGTCATCTTTTATTTTCTGTATTTAACTCCATATTGGCTTGCAGATATTGGGGTGACGCGTGATCAGCACGTGACACCCCACGTGACAAGTTGCTAACATATCCGATACAAAATTCACCACACGACACGTGAATAATTAAATAAAAGGCAAACCATTGGCCTGGATAATGATTATTGATGCCTGACCACCCCCACTGTGCGTGACAAAAACCAGGGGTGTTGAGGGCCGCGCTACCCAGCTACCAATGGTCTGGACGAAAATATTGGTCTGCTGGATGCGATATAGTACCGAATGCGTGGTTGGCATTACTGACTCCTCAAGAAAGATGGCTCTCAGAGCCGCAATTTCAACTATATAAGTCATGATCCTATTTGGGATGGCTGGGTGGGTCTATGACAGCGGAGTAGTGAGCACCTAATACTACATCTTCCCCAGATATTCTCCCGACTATTAATTCAGGTAATTTCAGTACTTACAAATTTTTATAGAAAGGTTCACTTACTCTGGAGCGCCACCGAGTATTTATGTGTAGTACCGTATGCGCAGTGTTGGCAATTGTCCCATAATTCACAACTGACATTGTACCGTATGAGTCGTAATCCAAAAACGGGATGGTGGGTGGGTTATAGAAAGCGGAGGAGAAAACATCCATTACCATATCAGTTCCATAATATTATTACTCATCATTACAAAAGGTACTTCGGCTCATTCCAGTAGTTTGTAGAAAGATCAGCCCTCAACTACTAAGCACAGCTTTCCTATCTACCGGTAGAGACTTTGAATTCAGTTCTCACATGAAGCTAAGTTTGAAGTCTCATAACTCTATTACAACATACTGATGGTGGTCATGATTTTAGACAGATATGTTCCCACAGTATATGTCCTCGAAAGTGGGAGTCACAATTTTAGAACATTCTGTTGCTAATAGAAAAAAAATTGTGCTGGCTCCTGAGTTATTTGTAGGTTTGTCTACCACAGAAAACAACAATGCAACACTCACCCTCTTTCCTTGGTCTTCCACAGGATCATTTCGAGTTTCACAGTCATCTCCGGTTACTGCCTCGCCAAGTAATCCACTGTGAATTGGCCCATCTGACAAAAAATCTGGCAGACTTTTGGAGACTCCCACTTCACCTAGCGGCGGCCCACTTCTCACTCCTAATGCAACCGATGTGCTGGCAACATCACTGATTTCATTCACCAGAGGAAGATCAAATGGTAATCCAACAGAACCCATACCCAGACCAGGAGAAACATCACTGAGACCTCGATCAGGGCTAGGAAGATCTA
This sequence comes from Meconema thalassinum, assembly GCA_946902985.2. Taxonomy (NCBI): domain Eukaryota; kingdom Metazoa; phylum Arthropoda; class Insecta; order Orthoptera; family Tettigoniidae; genus Meconema; species Meconema thalassinum. The sequence continues at coordinate 351,740,549 of OX336390.1, forward strand.
AAGGGACAGAACCTGAGTTCTTCCTAATTCTCCTTGAAAAGAGTTGATCTGACGTAGTGCCAGTTAAATCAAATGGAATGTCTTTGGGTTTATTATCAGAAGTGGACTTCTTTGGTTCTTCCCACTGACTTGAACTAGTTGGTTCATGTGTGGCAGAAAGGTTGTTGATAGCAAAATCAGGCAGATTTTCCAGATCAACTGCTAACTGAGGTGAGTTTGAACTCTCAGAATGAGCCAAATAACATTGCTCAACCACTAGATGGTCTTGTACAAAGTCAGGTAACACTGATGTTATTTCAGGCGTTGCTACATGTCGTGGGGTGGTATTCCGTGGATACAAACTCGATTCGGAATCCGATGTGTCGGCTCCTAGATTATCAAAATTCTCAGGTGAGAGGTTAGCATAAACTTTGGGTCTTGCTCCAGTATTGTGGTAATTTCCCGAATCACGTTTCAGGAAATGCTTGAAAGAGAATGGATTCTCTTCTCTCTTTGGCATGTCGCTACCTAAAATTGAATCCAGGACAGAAATTTATAAAATGAAAACAAACTGGAAAATTATAACACTGGCAACAAACCTCACAAAGGATTTACATCTTACAACACTTCGGTTTGAAGCGCATACCTGTTTTCAAGTACTATTTTTTTCATAAAATGGGTAATTATTCTAAAATAAAGTAAATAATGATTATTATGGAAGAGCATACAAATGTGTATAACCTAACTAAACTGAAAGTTCACCTGAGCCAGTGGCTTCCAAAGGGGTCTTCTTCTCAAAGCTACGTTGGTTTCCAATACCTAGGTCAGGTCGTACCGTGTTTTCTTCCGAGTCTTTAACGTCGTCACTTTGCCGCGATTCCTTTTTCCACGAGAAATTACGAAATGAATATGGGTTTTCTTCATCGCCATTGCCTTCCGCCATAGTACAATTGCACTTGACGTCTATGTACTGTTTATTTGACGGGTGACGACAGTATTCTGTTTTCAGAGTACGCACGTGCATTTATTTTGTGGACAGGCGGAACATTTGAAAACTTATAAATTTGAGTTTAAGGATATTAACACCTTGCTTTTCAGTCCCAAAGATGTTTTAGGCCTAGGCCTAGTTCCATTTAGCACGCTGTCACCAATAATGACAAGAGAAATAGGAGACAGAATATCAATGGTCGTATTTGAAAGATAAAAGCATGATCCTGGACAAAAAATATTCACTCTAATATTTACGACATAGGGCGTTCATTGGCTTATGATTGTGATTTTACCTTTTAATTTTAGATACTATGGGTTATTAAATCGATATGTTTTCATATTTGCCACCATAAATGTACGGTGGTCCGTATATGATCTTATTATATAATACGCTAAGACTAAGGTGTATGTATCACAAAACTCAAGCTCCTAAACCAGAAGGAGTTAGAAGGTGTGGTTTGTACCAAAATCTTCCAAATCGTCTCAATAGTACAGGAAAAATCTTGCATTTCTTGAAAAGTCAACGGAAATATATTTACTTTCAAACAAATTAACAAGACGATAGCCCCTGCGAGAAATCTGTCGCCTACAGCCCGCAGAGCTCGAAAACCGAGCGGGTAGTCTGTACACACGGGGACGCACACAATCCATTATGCGAGAGTTCTCGCACGGGTCCGCTAGTTACTATTATTATTATCTTATTATAAGGCTAAGGTAAGCCTCCGTGGCTTAGGCGGCAGCACGCCGGCCTCTCACCGCTGGGTCCGTGGTTCAAATCCCGGTCACTCCATGTGAGATCTGTGCTGGACAAAACGGAGGCAGACAGGTTTTTCTCCGGGTCCTCCGGTTTTCCCTGTCAAAATTTCATTCCAGCAACAATCTCCACTATTATTTAATCATTGCCCCAGAGGAGTGCGTCAGGCCTCGGCAGCCGGCACAGTTCATATCCTCGCCGCTAGATGGGGGCTTCGGAGACTGGAAGCAGGCTGTGGATTTTTCATAAGGTGTATGTTTCACAAAACTCGAGCTCCTAAACCAGAAGGAGTTGTGGTTTGTACCAAAATCTTCCAAATCGTCTCAATAGTACAGGAAAAAATCTTGCATTTCTTGAAAAGTCAACAGAAATATATTTACTTTCAAACAAATAAACAAGACGATAGCCCCTGCGAGAATTCTGTCGCCTACAGCCCGCATAGCACTAGAGACGGGCGGGTAGTCTGTACACATGGGGCGCACACAACCCATTATGCGAGAGTTCTCGCACGGGTCTGCTAGTTATTATTATTATTATTATTATTATTATTATTATTATTATTATTATTATTACAATATGGAACAGATTACCGAGCGATATTTACATGAAGTAATTTGTTTGTGAAATATTTGGCTACTCCGTAAAATTATTAAAAATGTTCAAAACATTTAGCCCTGAGTAGGAATGTGGGCCTACTTCGAGATTTTCAACAGGAGGCACTTTTTTCTGATCAAAGAGATGTTGTTGTTGTTATTTTAGATGCTGCGACATCGTGGTCATATAGCCCCGTAAATTTTTGAGTGTGTGTGGAATGTGTGTGTTATTGTGATGGCTGTACTAGTGTGTGTAGTCGATTTGTAAATTGAGGATATGATTGTGGAAGGAGGCAGTTAGGAACCATCCCTGCATTTTCCTGGAGTAAAAGTGGTGGAAGCCACGGAAAACCACTTCCAGGATGGCTGAAGTGGAAATCGAGCCCCTCACTCCAGCACTCATGCCAGAATTAAAATTTCTTGGCAGAGCCGGGAATTGAACCCGGACCTCCAGGCGACAGACAAGAACGCTAGCCGCTACACCACGAGCTGGTCTGGTCAAAGAGAAAGATTCTAACTTTTTAATTATTAAATTCTGTGTCTGTATTTGTATGTTTATGTCTCTCCTTCATTTTGACTTGGCCCTGGTAACGTTGCTACTTGCTCCTGTTCTTACTTTACGTACGGTAAGTTAGTTGTATTGTGCGATACGGTATTTTATAAATCATATGTCGGGTGAAAATGAAAATCCACAGCCTGTTTCCAGTCTCCGACCGGGTCAGGAATGGAATGAATGAAGCCCCCATCTAGTGGCGAGGATATGAACTGTGCCGGCTGCCGAGGCCTGACGCACTCCTCTGGGGCAATGATTAAATGAATGACAGATGAAATGAAATGATAGTGGAGAGTGTTGCCGGAATGAAATTGTGACAGGGAAAACCGGAGTACCCGGAGAAAAACCTGTCTGCCTCCTTTTTGTCCAGCACAGATCTCACATGGAGTGACCGGGATTTGAACCACGGACCCAGCGGTGAAAGGCCGGCGTGCTGCCGCCTAAGCCACGGAGGATTAATTTAAATTAATTTGCTACAAAATGCTACATTTACCGTTCAAAATTCCGCACTAAAATATGCATGTTTAAGTTAAGTGAATCAATAATAATAATAACTGGCGTTGACGGTGGCCGTCCTTAGTAGTTTATCTCCGGTATTTTCTACACTCATTCCAAGAATAGGCCCACTTATTTCAAGTTCCGGGGCTCCTACTCCAATCTCACATCCTTATAGTTACAGATTCACACATAACTACAGGCATCACACTAAGATGGGTTGTCAGATAAATTCTACACACACTCAAGTACATGGAACTGATGACCAAAGATCTCCCACGTCTAATAGAAGCAACAACGAGCAATCATACCAAAAGTATTCTTGAAAGAAATCGAAAGAAGGAATGAAATCAGAGTTGTAACAACAACAACAACAAAAGGTGTAAAGCCAGCAGAGCTAACTTTCAAAATTTGAGGGGAAGCGGGCAGGGCAAATTAGTGCGACAAAATCGTATAAACTAATGATTCTTATAAATATTATAAGGTTAGACAGAGGTGGCCATACAGCACGCCGACGTGCTTCTGGCGCGGACGGCCTTGCAGAGATGGTGGGGGAAGACTATATGTCTCGCTCGCTTTCCTGTCTTACTCCCTCCCTTTCTGCCATCGCTGTGTCGAAGGTCAAACAGTCGCGGTGTGGTGTCCCTATCTTGGTAGCTGTAGTGTCACTTGCCATTTGATCGCAGGGATAAGTAACGTTTGACTATGAAAAATCCACAGCCTGCTTCCAGTCTCCGACCGGGTCAGGAATGGAATGAATGAAGCCCCCATCCAGCGGCGAGGATATGAAATGTGCCGGCTGCCGAGGCCTGACGCACTCCTCTGGGGCAATGATTAAATGAATGACAGATGAAATGAAATGATAGTGGAGAGTGTTGCTGGAATGAAATTGTGACAGGGAAAACCGGAGTACCCGGAGAAAAACCTGTCTGCCTCCGTTTTGTCCAGCACAGATCTCACATGGAGTGACCGGGATTTGAACCACGGACCCAGCGGTGAGAGGAACGTTTGACTATGAAACTAACAAAATCACGGCATCGCGCTCTGATGTCTGACGATAACCTGCGAAACAGCCTCCGGTTGATTGTCTCACAAACAATCGTACCGAACACTGAGCGTATTGTAAATAGTCAAAGTCAACCCCTGGCACTATCCAGCCCATGATGGGCTAAGGCCGACCAAGCGACCGCTGCCCAGCCATTTGGCCTGCAGATATTGGGGTGACGCGTGATCAGCGCGTCGGGTCCCCTCGGCCGTTAATCTTGGTATTCGTGATCGGGGCGCTGTCTCACTGTCAGACAGCTACTCAATTGTCCTCACGAGGCTGAGTGCACCCCGTTCCAACCCTCACGTCAGTTTTAAAATCCCTGACGGAGCCGGGGATCGATCCCGGGGCCACCGGGTGAGAGGCAGGCGCGCTACCCTAACACCACGGGGCCGGCCATGAAAGCAAATTGAAAACAAGGAAAATAGCAATGTGACCAAAATTGCATTGTCTTAAATGAGTCCCACGCTATCTTATCAATAGTTCTGATTGTTTTAATTCTGACCACCTTTGGCTGTTGCCCCGGAGGTCCGGGTTCGAATCCTGGCTCTGCCAAGAAATTTAATCCTGGTCTGAGGGCTGGAACTGGGTACACTCATCTTGGTTAGGTAAAACTGAGAAAAGGTGAGTTCGATTCCCATCACAGCCATCTTGGAAGTCGTTTTCCGTGGTTTCCCACTTGTACTCCAGGCAAATGCAGGGATGCCTCCTAAATTAAGGTCATGGCCGCCTCCTTTCCAGTCCTCATCTGGATTACAAACACACACACTAATACTGCCACCACAATTACACAGTTAAAAAATAAATTGTATTCACACAAATCCAAGCACACGGGGCTACATGACCACCATGACGCAGAGCCCCTATATCAATCAACAACAACAAAATGTTTAAATGATAAGCACGTAATCAAGTGCGGGTACGTGGAGAAACGCGCGAACAAAATGTAGATATATCGGACAACGAACACATTGGAAGAACAGTTTGTTTGTTTATATTACGTCCGGTGTGCCAGCGATTCCAACTTGACTCGGTCAGACACGCCGGCACTCGGGGCAGGCAGCTCGGCCAAGAGAGGCAGAAAGGGGCGGCTTCGGTGGCGTAGTTGGTAGCATGCTGAGCTTCTATGCCTAAGATAGCGGGTTCAAACCCGGCCGAAGCCGTCGGATTTGTTAAGAGCGTTAAAAATCCCTCAGTATGCCTTCCTTCGGAGGGGAAGCAAAGCCGGCGGTCCCATGTCATAGATTTATGGCATGTTAAAGAACTTTCCACTAATTACACCTGTGTGAAAAAGTTCTGAACTAGGCCTAGTAGTCTTTGACGGTGGCGTTTTTGCGGCAAAAGTAGGAACTACTTGAAAAATTGAATGTCTGCTGTCCTTACTTGAATTAAAAACAGATAGCACACATTAGAACGGTCATCACAATTAACACCGGTTATCAGACAGATTCTACACACACCCAAAGTACACGGGGCTACATGACCGCGTTGTCGCAGCCCCTAATCTAAGGAACCAACCAAGAGGCAGAAACCAGCCTGCCGGCGTGCGGCGCAGCATACCTGGCACGCCGAGCGTGCAAAGACTGGCCGCCCCTGGGTTAGAACAACTATAGATCTTGGGATCACGAAGTAAACACACCTCTGATTTACCAAGGATGTCAAGCAATTAAAGAAATGCCAAATTAACTTATTTATGAATTGAAGAAACAATGTAGGTCTGTTGTGTCCGACTTTTGGGTCAAAGTGTTGTACAGGGTGAGATTACCTCAAAGTTCCGCTCTTTAAAAGAACAACCATCATCATCGTCAAAATGTTGAACATCAACGCATTCATCCTAATGAATAATAACTAATTCATAAAATAACAATTTTCAACTTCCATTGACCGGGTCGGTTGGTTCCTTAGTTAAGGGGCTACGACAACGCGGTCATGTAGCCCCATGTACTTTGTGTGTGTGTAGAATTTGTCTGATAACCGGTGTTAATTGTGATGGCTGTATTAGTGTGTGTGTTATCTGTGAAGGACTACAGACGATCAATATATCTACAGTAGCAGTTCCTACTTTAGCTACCAAATGCTACTGCCCACGACACCTAGCTGTGGACTTGGCTACTAGATGATATCGCAGCCAGCACCTGGCGACGTACGTTGGAACTAATATAGAGTTATCAAACTAATCTACAAGTTTTAGCCTTCACAAGTGTAGCTAGCGGAAGGTTCTTTTTATGCCATAAATCTAAGAGGCATACTGAGAGATTTTAACGCTCTTGAAAGTCCGACGGCTTCGGCCGGGTTTGAACCTAGATCTTGGGCATAGAAGCTCAGCATGCTACCGACTACGCCACCGACCCTTTGACCAGGTTAATCTGTCAAACGAATTGGTGATGTCTAGAAATGAGAAACTTAGCCTATCCTGGAATTAATTGGGGAGCCCGGCTCTTTCAGTACCACAGTATTAGAGGTGGGCGATGTCCCTTGCTTTATAATTTGAAGGTGTAGAGAAAACCCTTGCCCCTTCCGGAGCCGTGTAATCCAGGGTTAACGCCAGTCAGCAAGAGGCGATCTGCCGCTGCTACAACCTCTCCACTTGTTTTGGTCTTAATTCTTGAATACATGTTGTTTTGTTTCGATCGAATGAATAAATAAAGCTATTTAGTACCGTACTTGAAACAATGGTAGAGGTCACTTGGTGTTCCCACACTTGAATTACAGTACCGGTACTTGTGGTGACCATCACTACAGTTCTCAGATAGGTAGTCACTGAGTCCAACATGCGAAGATACTCATTAGGTATGTATGATCAACTAACACTCGTTGGCAAAATGTTTAAACATTATTGCAGTAACAGTTAAGTCACAAGACTATTTTACTGAATGATGGTCTTCCAGGACGCTGTTGGTGGAAGAATGTTCGTACATTTTCATCTGGCCTATCTCCAAAATTACCGTGGACGGAATATCAGCCGAAAGAATATCAGGTATGAACGATATTTTCAAGGGTTGTCAGATATCACGATCTACGTGAGATTCTTCCTATTTCTCAAGTGTATTTCTTACACTCCATTCAAGTCAATCGGGATACTTACAATCTTGATATCAATGAAAATAGAAAATAGTTAATACGTTGTCTCTGCTTTAAATTCTCCAGTGTTTGCATAATACATAGACATATTTAACAAGTAGTTCCGTGAAGAACTAAAGCCTATTTTCATATATCCTACTTATGTTAATTGCCACTATCAACATTCAACATTTCAGTTTGATTGCTGTAATAGATTCGTAGATATTGAGAACCGACTAAATATTTCGGATGGTACCGGTTGGATTTTTATATATGTAGGTCTTAAAGTTATGTACTGTTAGATGAAGATTATTGTGTACGTGTAGTATTCAAACTTCAATCGCATGATTAGGACACAAGAAGTAAAAACGAGATTTTTAAATTTCGCACAGCTGCCATCTTGTGGTTATGGAAACAATTGAAATAAATTGGATGCCAGTGGATTAACATTTGTATAAGGATTTACTGTACTAAGTTTTACTGCACTCGGATGGTTAAATTGTGAGAAACGTCCATGTGAATATTTATACTTCGCGTCGCCGCCATGTTGGATTTGTGATCACCAGGTTATTGAAAGTCCTATAGATGAACTTATGTTCATAGCCTCTATGAACATTTAAAAAAATCAGTTTGTTTACTGTAATAGATTCGTAGATATTGAGAACCGTCTAAATATTTCGGATGGTCACCATGTTGGATTGTTATATGTATAGGCCATAGAGTCATGTACCATTAAAGGAAAATTATTGCGTAGGTTCATTATTCAAGCTTTCACTTCGATCGCATGATTACGACACAAGATGTAAAAAATTAATTTCAAAATCCGCCCAGCCGCCATCTTGAGGTTATGTAAACAATTGAACTAAATTAGATACCAGTGCATTACAATGTGTATAACCATTTGTTTTACCAAGTTTCATTGCGTTTGGATCATTAAATCGCGAGAAAAGTCTATTTAAAACTTTCAACTCCGCTTGGCCGCCATGTTCGTTTTGTAACTAACCGGTTTTTGAAAGTCTCATAGATACACTTGTAGCTGTACCCTTTATCACCGTACAAAATTTCAGGTTGATACCGGTAATAGCTTCAGAGATATATAATGCCGGTGAAATATTTCGCACAGCCGCCATCTTGAGGTTATGTAGCTATCCCAGCTCTGGCAAGAAATTACATTCTGGTCTGTGGCCTGGAATGGGGTAACTTACACTCAGCCTCGTGAAGCAAATTTGAGAAGAGGCCGGTTCAGTTCCTACCTCAGCCATCCTGGAAGTGGTTTTCCATGGTTCCCCACTTCTACTCCAGGCAAATGCCGGGATGGTTCCTAACTTAAGCCACGGTCCCTTCCTCCCAATCCTCATCTGAATTACAAATACGCACACTAATACAGCCATCACAATAACACAGGTTATCCTACAAATTCCACACACACCCAAGTACACGGGGATACATGACCACGATGTCACAAAGCTCCTAAAGAATCAACAACAACTCATTAACAATGGTAAACTGACTTCGTTAAAATGCTGTACGAATTCAGAATAATTGGGGACTGTATCTGGCGCTAAGATGAATGTTTTGGGTATTATCACCATCAGTGGTGGCCGGTAATAAGGTTGCAGTGTTGCACAACGACCAGACTAATTCAAGAAAAACAATATAATACCGTAATTATATTTTTAGTAATAAAAGCTGTATGTTTCCTGTTTAATTTTGTTCTTTAAATTCAGGTAATCTTATAGTAAGTTACTGTGAACAGTCTGAGGAAGCGAAGCGCGCCAACTGTCTGGAGCGCTCGTCCGTTTCGTCGTTGCCAGGTCCGAGCACCGACCGGGTATGGCAGAGATGTTAGGTTGGTTGGTTCTTAAGTTTAGGGGCTGCGACAACGCGGTCATGTAGCCCCGTGTACTTTGGGTGTGTGTAGAATCTGTCTGATAACCGGTGTTAATTGTGATGACTGTATTAGTGTGTGTATCTGTTTTTTAATGTTAAGTACTGCAACTTATAATTTTTCAAATAGTTCCTACTTTTGCCGCCAAGCGCCACCGTCAACGACTACTAGGTCTAATTCAGAACTTAGCTACTAGACGCCACCGCAGTCGGCGCTTGGCAACGAACGTAGAAACCTAAGAGCGTTGTTTACATTCTTAACCTATCCAATTTAGCTTCACACAGGTGCAATTAGTGGAAGGATCTTTAACATGCCATAAATCTATGACATGGGACCGCCGGCTTTACTTCCCCTCCGAAGGAAGGCATACTGAGGGATTTTTAACGCTCTTAAAAAATCCGACGGCTTCGGCCGGGTTTGAACCCGCTATCTTGGGCATAGAAGCTCAGCATGCTACCGACTACGCCACCGAAGCCGCCTCAGAGATGTTAGAACGAGTAACTCCTATCCCAACAGTTAACTCGGCTGGTCGTTGCCCGCAGATTGCAACAAGGGAGCCGAGGTGCGGACGGAGACATCCGAGATGCTCCGTCAACTGCATCAGCATTCTCAAATCTGCCAACTTATTGTGTTTATTTTGAATTGAGGAGAGATATGCAAATGAAATCTTTATTATTGAAAATTATTTTTTCATAATTTTGGGTGATTGTAAAATAACCTACAAATTCTATTTAATCGCATTATTAAGAACATTTCTAATGAATTTATTCATTTTTAATTCACAATGTTACACATTCCTCGGTCTTCAATGTACGACAGTTTGTTTCAATTTGGTAGTGGCAAACCACCTCACTCCTCACCTTGGGTTTTTGAGGGGTTCTACCCATATGACTTTACATCAGTAGGCCTACATTTTGCCGATCCGACCAGTCTCTGGGCTGATTACTTAACGGTCAGACAGAGCTTCCAAATTGTAACGAGAATGGTTTAAGCGAACCTCTTTTGTATTCAATTGCTTCAGTTTTAGGAGTTTCCAACATTCTGGTCATCAGTCCCTTGTAGTCTACTTGTGGTCATACTTGTAACTGGTACCTGGATTCGGAAGGTGGTAGCCGTGGCCTTCAGTGAGGTACCATCTGCACTCAATCTAACCCTCAGACTATTTTTTTCCAAATCCTTGGCACGGGCCCTCAAACAAAAGATTTAATTTGTATCCCTAGATCTCGAATAAGTTACCATACATGAAGAGTTTCGCCAAAGGGCAATCATTTAAGTCGCACGCTATACAACGTCCGCAGACGTAGTTCCTTGATTCTAGTAACGTCCCTGATTGACATCTGCCTATTATCCCCATTGTAAGATACTGATTTAGGTTATTGTTTTTGTAAGAGGCGGAACATAGAAGTCCTCTGCCTCAATCAAATAATATTTTAATCTGTCAGATCTTAAGATGATTTCACATGTATTTGTTGCTGTGTTTAAGGCTTCAATCTTTTCACTGGTTTGATGCAGCTTTCCATGCCTCCCTGTCCTGAGGTAATAATGTAATCTCTAAATAGCTACCACATCTTACATACGAGGCAATCTGTTTAACATATTCTAACCTTGGTCTACCCCTACAGTTCTTGTCCTTGACATGAGCACCCGCAGGAGGGGGGGGGGGGGGAGGAGGATATGTTGATTCTTCATTGTAACACCAGTTTATTTCATAAATTGAAATTACTGATTTAGATGTAGGGATAATTCCTCCGTTTTAATTAACTTAGTAATTTGGGATTATTTGAAAATATCTCCAGTTATTTAGAAAATTGGTGATCTGGATTAACATTATCATTTTAATTAACCGCTTGATTTTTATTTTTGTCCATACATGGTGATACAACTACGTTTTACCCGTTAAGAAATGAACATTATGACGATGATTCACAAAGAAAAGCGAACTTCTATGGACAAAAACTATTCCCCCTATGTATGCCATAAAGATAGGGCATCCAACGGTTTCAGAGCAGCCAAATAATGAATATCATGAAGCAAGTAAGGAATGAAACGAAAATTGCGGTGGGGGGTGGGGGGCGTACGTCTTATCACCACCTAGTGTGACAGGGAGGTAATGAAATGAAATATAATTACTTGCCCCCAGCCCCCCCCCCCTCCCTTGGAAAATATCCTGCGGGCACCCATGCTTCTGCGTGATGATATGTAGGGGGGGGGGGGAGGATATGTTGATTCTTCATTGTCACACCAGTTAAATTGAAGTTACTGATTTAGATGTAGGGATAATTCCTCCGTTTTAATTAACTTAGTAATTTGGGATTATTTGTAAATATCTCCAGTTATTTAGAAAATCGGTGATCTGGATTAACATGATCATTTTAATGAAGCAAGTAAGAAATGAAACGAAAATTGCGGTGGGGGGGGGGGGGCGTACGTCTGATTACCACCTAGTGTGACAGGGAGGTAATGAAATGAAAAATAATTACTTGCCCCCCAGCCCCCCGTCCCGCCCTCCCTTGGAAAGAGTCCTGCGGGCGCCCATGCTTCTGCGTGATGATATGTAGACCAGGACGTATTACCAATAATTCTAGATTGCGAGCCAATGATTTAGGGACGATGCCGGTAGAAGAGATGCCTATGGGCAGAACCACTACACTTTCCTGTCTCCACATTTGCAGGATTTCCTCAGCCAAGGGCAGATATTTGTTGATATTATTATTCCCCCAGGGGCTCACAACTAGTGGGGCGAAGGTTGGCGACCATGGGGCCCCAGTTGATTCTGGCATTGCTTTCACTTACTTGCGCTGAGCTCCTCTCTTTCACCCTTCACGTCAACCTCCCTTGGTCAACTCTTGTTCTCTTCCGACCCCAACGGTAAGTTATTACAGAATTCGAGGCCTAGGGTCTTCCAATTTCCCGCCTGAATTGGCCCTTGTCTAATATTTTCTGATACCCACATTCTTCGAGGGATCTGGCCTCTTCTTTTCCTTTCATTATATCTTCTGCCTTCTGCGCAGGGCCCTAAAGAAGGCAGTGTGCGTGTAGTACCACTTTGGTGCATCCTGGAGAGAGCTACACCCTCAAAGGCTCACGGCTGGTGAGTTCAGGAGTTGGCGACCCCGAGGGATTCTTGTTTTCTCCCTTTTTCCATTGACTTTGTTGCGGACTCTCTCCCCTTTCCCTTTCCCATCTGCCTTTCAGGGTTCTTGTTCCTTCCAAGTCCTTCAATCTTCAGTCTTTGAGGGCTGAGGGCATTTATTTTCCTCCTGTCTTTTATTTCCCCTTTCTTCTTCTTCTTCTTCTTCTTCTTCTTCTTCTTCTTCTTCTTCTTCTGATATGTGAGTGACTTATGAGTCTGTGGTTTGCAGTAGCTTCATTTCATTCCCATTTTTCACCGTCTCCCAAGCCATTAGGGGCAGATAACCTAGATGTTAGGCCCCTTAAAAATTATCCTCATCTTAATATTATTAGCATTATTATTATTATTAATTTTATTGATGCAGCCATTGGAACAAGTCGCCTGCATGATCCTCCGTTAACAGTTAGCACTGCGGCCTTGTCTGCTTCTACACCTCTCACTTTGAAATCACTCAAAACTGAATCTAACCATCACCTTCCGAGTCTACCTATGTTTCTTAAATGCAGATGACCGCGCTGTTTGTCCCTTAAAACAACAATAACTAACTACCTATGCCTCTCTTGCCCTCTACAGCCGAGCTCATTAACCTCTTAGGTAATCTATGAAGGAAGGAAGCTTGTAGTTTTACGTGACCGTTAATGCCACGATCATGAGCCACATACCAACATTGTTACGTGGAATCCGAATCTCATGACGTGATATTTCACATCAAAAATCTCATCTGCATTGATTGGGAATCGATCTCAGTCCGCCTTGGTGAAAGGCAAGCTACTTGACCACTGCACCATCACGCCCCCTCCTAGGTTAACTCTCCTCCCCCATTTTCATCAATGACCCCACTATCTGAGTCGTCTCATACGAACAGCCTCATCTATATATATATATTATTTCAGTAGTATAGATCCCTCCTGCGACGCTCACAAGCGATCGATCGTGACAAATGAGCATTCAAATGAAAGAGAATAGACATTAGCTGTTACAAATTGCACTGTAATTTCATAAATATCTATAATTTCTTTAAAAAATGACTTCTGAAAAAAATGTACGAAGTGTGCGATTTGCAGATACTGTTGCTGTAACAAAATACGCTCCATAATTGCTGTCCACTTCTCATATTGGCCGCTGTGACGCCTGTTTAATGTCATTTTAACATTCTGAGGTCTTTCCTTTATCATTTTGCATGGATTTCAGAAACAGTAAATCAAAGGAATGAGTACCGGCACTCAAATCGTATAGTTTCATAAATATCGAATAACCGGTGAGTGTTATGATGATCCAATTTTCAGTGATTGCCTTCTTAAGTTGGGGAACGTACAACTTGGAATTCCAACTGAAATGTAAATCGTATTCTATAATCATTTGGTTGAAATAAAAACATAACAACCATTCTCCTTAAGTCTCTCATTATAAACCTATTGGGGAAAGTGTAGTTTATGAACATGCGAGATTTCTCGCACGGGTCCTCTAGTGTATATTATTTCAGTAGTACAGATCCCTCCTGCGGCGCTCACAAGCGACCGATCGTGACAAATGAGTATTCAAATGAAAGAGAATAGACATTAGCAGTGACGAATTGCACTATAATTTCATAAATATCTATAATTTATTTAAAAAATGACTTTAAAAATGTACGAAGTGTGCGATTTGTAAATACTGTTGCTGCAGGAAAATACGCTCCATAATTGCTCTCCACTTCACATTTTAGCCACTGTGACGCCTGTTTCATGTCATTTTAACATTTTGAGGTATTTCCTTTATCATTTTGCATGGACTCAGAACACAAATGGCATTAGCAGTGACGAATTGCATTCTAATTTCATAAATATCGATTTTTTTTTGTAAGAAGTGTGCGATTTGCAAATACTGATGCTCTAACATTCTGCAATTATGAGTTGTCGTCTAAAACCTTAAAACTATTAAACGTTAATTCTTTTACAGGTTTATCTTCTGCATTCTAATTTCATAAATATCGAAGGTAGAATAAGGAAAAATAAGAGAACGTTCATGGCATTTGTAGACTTAGAAAAGGCTTTTGATAACGTTGATTGGACTAAATTGTTTGACATTTTGAAATCTATTGGAATTAAAGTACAGGGATAGGAGGGCGATATACAATATATACAGAAACCAGACAGCAGTAATTCGAGCTGAAGGACATGAGAGAGAAGCTGGTATTCAGAAAGGTGTAAGGCAAGGCTGCAACTTATCACCCATACTTTTCAATCTTTACATTGAACAAGCAATGAAGGAAATTGGAGAAAAATTTAAATTGGGAGTGAAGATTCAAGGAGAAATAATTTCAACTCTGAGATTTGCTGATGACATCGTCATCTTGGCCGAAACGCCTGAGGATTTGAATGAGATTTTGAATGGTATGGACTCCGTCTTACGGAATGAATACATGATGAAAATTAATAAATATAAAACAAAAATACTGGAATGCAGCCGAAATAAATCAGAAACCTCTATGGACATCAAATTGGCAGGTGAAAAGCTGAAGGAAGTAGAAGACTTCTGTTACTTAGGAAGCAAAATAACCAGTGATGGACGAAGCAAAGAGGATATAAAAAGTAGGTTGGCTCAGGCAAGGAAAGCCTTTCTACAAAAAAGGAATCTGTTGACATCGAATATAGATTTAGGTATTAGGAAGTCATTTTTGAAAGCCTTTGTCTGGAGCGTGGCGCTCTATGGAAGTGAAACTTGGACTATTGGTGCTGCAGAAAAGAGGAGAATTGAAGCATTTGAAATGTGGTGTTACAGGAGAATGATGAAGATGAAATGGGTAGATAGGGTGACAAACGAAGAGGTATTAAGACGAGTTGGAGAGGAGAGATGTTTCTGGCGACTGCTAATGAAGAGAAGAGATAGGTTAGTAGGACACATACTAAGACACCCAGGAATAGCAAGCTTAGTTATGGAAGGAAGGGTTGAGGACAAGAACTGTAGGGGTAGACTAAGGTTAGAATATGCTAAACAGATTGCTTCGGATGTAGGGTGTGGTAGCTATGTAGAGATGAAACGATTAGCTCAAGACAGGGAGGCATGGAGTGCTGCATCAAACCAGTCAAAAGACTGACGACTCAAACAACAAATATCGATTTTTGTAAGAAGTGTGCAATTTTCAAATACTGTTGCTGTAACATGCTGCAAGTATGAGTTGTCGTCTAATAAAACTTTAAAACTATCTATCTACCTTTCTCCCTAAGTCTTTCATTATAAACCTATTAGGGGAAGTGTAGTTTATGAACATACGAGATTTCTCGCACTGGTCCGCTAGTCATTATTTATTTACCGACAGTAGTGGCTACGCTCGCTAAAGCGCAGCATTAGGTCATGGGGGCCAAGCTCTCTGCTGACTCGGTAGACGCGTGGGTTCGAGCCCCACCGTCGGTCGTCCTTGAAATGGTTTTCCGTGGTTTCCCCATTTTCAACACCAGGCAAATGCTGGGACAGTACCTTCTGACAGGCCACGCCCGCTTTCCTTCCACATCCTTGCCTAATTTCATTCATCTTCATCCATTCCATCTTCCATCCCGACGCGCAGGTCGCCCACGGGCGTCGACTAGAAAGACCTGCACTCGGCCTCTCAGGAGACCACACGAAAAAAAAATTGTTTAGACCCATAGGATCACATAAACAAATTATGATCTGCTGATATTTATCTTGTTTTTTCAAAACTCCTTCTTCGTTTCGCTATGTCGAACTCGACGTTCTTCCGTCCATCCTTTCCCCGATCTCCATGGTCGATCTTCAGGTGTAACTTCCCAACTGTGGATCTACAGTAAGTCATCGTTTGCAGAAATCTGTCTCGATGTTGGAGTATCTCTTTGTGATTGTGTAAGGTTGTAGGCGATATCCTTCATCTGTGAGTTTAGGATCCAAGATTTTCCGGATGATTTTTCTCTACGCCTTCTTCATTATTATTATTATTATTATTATTATTATTATTATTATTATTATTTTGTGGCGCTACAGTCCGGGATGAACCTTGGCCTTTTCGACGAGCTTCCGCCATTTACTGGTTCAGCAATTCATTAAAGTGCCTTCACCATCTATCCAATATCTGTTTACTCTCCCTCATTACGGTATATTTCCTTCTTCGTCGCTTATCAGGCTAGTTATCGAAGCACATTGTCTACGAGCATTGTTCACTGTTGTCAAGAACTTTCTGGTTTATTCTGCTTCTTAGATATTTCCATATATTCCACTTCAGCCTTTGTCCATTCCCTTTTCGTTCAACGATGCATTGTCTTTTCAATCCTCCTTTTCTCTCTATAATCCTCCAGCAAACTTCTTGTGCAGTCCTTCTGCAGTGACTTTTGGTGTGCAATATGCTTCTCTTCAGGGGCGGATCTAGGGGAGGGCGAGGAGGGCCCCACGCCATGATTTTTTTTTTAAATTTAATTAATTAATTATATTTTTCAAACTAATCTGTATTTTTTAAATTATTTTTTATTTCTTTCCAGTGCAGCTATGACCTCCCTTGACCGATTAGCAAGTTTAGATTTCAGTGAAATAATAGACGACTTCAGCCGAAAAAAAAAGTCGCAAAGTAATATTTTAATATTTCATAGTTTACATAATCTTCTTCAAGGGGATTTAAAGGTTTCTTTCATATTATTAAAAAAGTGTGCTGTAGTGTATTCAAAATATTGTAACTATTCTTTATTTTATTATTATTATTACAAAACTAGCTTTCCATTTGATTTAATATTTTTTTAATTTCCTATTGTTGTGGGCCCCACCTTATCATATCGCCCAGGGCCCTGCAAGGCCTGGATCCGCCACTGCTTCTCTTCGGTACCCCTTTTGCTCTCTCATCAAACCATAGAGATCTTTTAGGTTGTTTTTCCATCCCCGCCCCAGGATATCTTTGGCTGAGTTGTCAACAGCTGTTTTATGTCGAGCCATTTTTGTTCTATGTCATTACTGTCCTGTGTGCTTTCTTGTTCCTGTCTTAGGGCCTGCGAGACTATTTGGCTGTACAACTCAAGAGTTTCTGTTGATTTCAGTGCTGCAATAGTGTACTGTTATCTCCTGGTTTGTCTTTTTGAGCATTTGATATTCGAGCCCTCGTCTTGGTCATCACTAGAAAGTGATCTGAATCAACATTTGGGCTATGAAGAGTTCGTGTATTCAACAGGTTTGATCAATGTCTCTCGTCTCTCAGTACATCATCAATTTGATTGATAGTTCTGTCATCAGGTGATTTCCATATGCCCTTATGTATCTCGTTATGGGGAAATCTGGTATTTTGGGAGGCTGCAAAAAGGATCAATCTCATTTCATTGTCATTAGTAGATCCATGCTTACTAGGGACTTCAATTGTGGGCTGGAACATGGTTTCTCTTCCCAGTTGGGCGTAAAAATCACCGAGTTCAATCTTAATATTATTTCTTGGGCATTTTCATGTTTCCTCAAGAGCATCATAGAAACCATCTTTTAGGTATTCACTGGATTCCTGTGTTGGTGCATGTACATTTGTTCTACTACCGTATAATTAAAGAATCTTCCTTTAATTCTAAGTACTGACAGCCATGAGTTGAAAGCTGTAAAGTCAATCAATAAGTGTTTTAGATCTTTATGAACGAAAACGCCTGTGTCAAGATCGAGTTTGTCATCATCACAGCCGTGGAATATGCACCACTGCCCGCCCATCGAATTTCTTGGATGGCAATAATGCTCTCATTAAGATTCCCATGTTGGTCTAAGAACTTCTTAAAGGAGCCTTAGCTATACAGAGATCGAACATTCCAGCTACCAATTCGGAGATCAGTTTTCAATTTTGTATTTTTTATTCGTTATCCAGGATTCGTGTATTGATCTGTCCGGTTTCTGCTCTGGATTTTCGGAACGTAGGTTTTTTTTTTTTCTTACAGGAAGATGTTGTTAGCCTCATACCCAACCCCCAATTTGGAGGACCAGGGACTCTTCTGTCAGGGTTACCATACATTAGCCGGGAAAAACACCGTTTAAGGCGCCGGGCATTTGCTTTCACTTACACCCCTAGGGCAGTGATGCATACCTGAGCTCTCCCGGAGAAGCAGGGGGAGCTTGGGAGTGCATCGGTCTTCTTCGGGTCTTCTTAGCTTGGCCGTGAAGTAGAGATGGGTAGCGGCAAGGCTTTACAGGGCTGACCAAAGTTCCGTATCGGTGCGCGTCGCCAATGAAAACATACACGCTTTTTAAACACTGTGATATACCGTACTGTATTAACTGTTTGACGTAGTAATGAGATAATATTACTCCCTCTGTCTGAAAAGTTCGGTGAATGGGTCTATATTACGAACGGATTGTTGGCTTACCTTTGAACATACAAAGATATTAATCATGAATGCACCAATCATCTTAGGGGCAGATGACCTCGTAGTTTCGCATCTTAAAATAACAATAACTAATTAATGCACCATTCTATCAGACAAACCAATGCCACGTGGTGAGAAGACGATGCTGTATTTTCATTTTTCACTTTTCTGTAATCAAATGGCGTAAAGATTCTTTTAAGTTATATCCAAGTCATTTCTGTGTTAAACCTGGAGGCATGGTTGTCTGTGTGTTATTGAACTCATATACCTATTTTTTTTTGGCAGAGCTGTGAATCGAACCCGGGCCTCCGCGGTGACAGCCCAGAATGTAGCCACTACGCAACGAGGTGGACCCTTCTTTTACTCTACGAACGTATGAGCCCGCTAACGACGGGTAGAGACAGCTAGGCTTTCCAATGTGACAAGTGAATCATGACACTTCTGGCCATAGTAACTCTATTTTTATTTCAATCCTACAGTTAACTGAAATGATTCAAGATGCAGTAAAACCTGCCTTCAACGGACCGTTATTAAACGGAAACTTGTCTTAAACTGAACTATTTTACGGTCCCGCGAACTAAGTGGTGAAAAGCGTGATGAACTCCCTTCATTAAATGGATACTGTGTCACGTGGACAACGGCAATCAAAATACGCATTTTAAGGGAAAATTTCCAAGTTCCGGAATGCAGTGTTTGTAAATTTTCAGGTACCCTGTGAGAGTCCACCTTGTCTACTGTAACAGTTGATTCTGTACCTATAACAAGGAATGTGCAAATATGTCTTCCTTCTTTTGTTCTCTAACTTACACGTCAAAGTGTATGGCTAATCCGGGATGGTCGAACTCCGCTAATTAGGTTAAACCCAAACAGTCCTGTCAGCTCACACTAATGGGTTTGGGAAGAAAGTGGGGGTAGGCAACATCCCCTGAGAGACTGACAGCTACGTGGGCCTACTCCTGGAACCATGGAGTTTCCGTAGATATAATCAGTGAAGTTAACATGTTATCCATGTACAGTCAAAGAGGTGGAGAATAGATAATTTAGGAAACTATAAATTTCATAAGTGTGAGTTGCCAAAACGGGGTCAAAAGTTGAGGTGTTCAAAGGAATGTTCAACCCATTTATTTACAAATAGTGGTAACTTTCTGTTATGTGGGTCTCACAATCACGAACCATGTACCACGATTAATCGAGAATTTATTTCGAACAATGTCAAAAGAAAGGTACCGTACGTGACGAGATATGTGAATGGCCATACAGTTGATTAGAAAGCACATACTTGCTGCCCCTAAGCACTTGTCTGTTAATTTACTATCAAATGACATAGAGAGGATTAAAAAATATATTGCAGCCGAGAAACGGAGAAACTTACGACTTCTGCCTCAAAATCAGCAAGACGTTCATGATGCTCTAGCGTCGATCGAACTTAGAAGAAAATATACTTGTGGTAAATGACAAGAGAGAATAACATTATTATGTTTTTTACTGCATCAAATTTGAAATACTTGTGTAAAAGAGAAACTATTTTTATGGACGGAACATTCAAGTATTGTTGTAAATACTTTTATCAACTCTTCACTATTCATTCAGTAGAAAATGGCATAATGGAATAACACCTAAAATTTCTAAGAGTGGTATGAAATACATGTTTGAGATAACAGGCGTACATACTGAAGATCAGGGCAGGTTGATACATTCAAGGCCGCACTAGATAGACAGGCCACAAGGTTCCGGCCGTGACGTCACAGAAGTGGCCCACGTTCAGCACGGCAGTGTACGGCCCGCTCTCACTGTCACCATGGTATTGTTCATTTATTGAACGTTATCGATGTATTTGAACTGGCCTTCAAATGTAGTTGTATTTAGGCTTGTATACTACGCGAGTTTTATGCGGGGGGGGAGTGGCAGGGCAGTTTATGTACCAATATTACCTCCAATTGACATTTCCTTACGTAAATTTGAGCTGACAACTACTGCCATTTGTAACGGAACACAGTTTCATGTAAAACATTAAAACCCATAATACCTATAAAAATAGTTTTAATATTTCTAGGCAAATACATGATAGAATTCACAATAATTCTTTAAAAATTAGGGTTCTGCTTAAAACTTATCTAACAAACCCTAAGGTTTCAATTTATCAATTCTTCTTTTCTTTGGAGATTTATGGGTGTCCTTACTTGAGGATTTCTTCTTCTTAGCCATGAGTTTGTCTTCGATAACTTTTCTATAGTTATTTATTAATATATTACAAAATATGCCTATACATTTGTCAACAAAATTTTTAAAACTACTTCCACAATCACTACATGTTTCAAACACCACGTTTTCATTCTCCAGAACATTGTTGACAATCAAAATCAGAATGTTTCTTTGAGAGTCGCATTGTAAAAACATCGATTCATATTTATCACTTATAAGTATATTAAATAATTTAAATTGTGTGATCAAAATGTTAACAATAAAATCTGATGGATACTTCAAAGCTCCCCTCTCGATTACATTGAAATAATAATTTTCTTCTGGCTTTAACACATCTGACGTTACATAGTCATTATTTAACAATAAAACATCTTGACAACTTCTACATGTACAGTTTTTCATAATTATTTTACAAATATATCCTCCAATATAAACTAGACATAACAAAATATTCTTAGATACAATAACATCATTAAACTCAACCTCCACACTTTCAAAATGTGAAATTTCTGTAGTTTTGGAGCTTTTACAATCTGAACTCTTGCAATCCACATACTTACTTAATGAAATATCACTAATAGGGATATCTGCGTGTTTAGCAGAGTATGCTTTTATTACCGTTAGGGCTTTTAATTTTCGTTCTGACTCAAGGACTTGTTCTAAATTCATCAGTCTGAAATTTTCCTAACAATACATACTTGAATCCTAAACTTGTTTTCAAGGAATGTACCAACTCCAAAATAGTTTTTACAGTGTGAACTAAAGCTGTTTGAGTTTCATTAGTAAGTTTTCCATGACGAGTCTCTTTTTTGGTCTGATTTCCCCTTGAACATGCAAATTATCCCACCTAATTAACCAGGTTAAAAACTTGCGCAGAAATAAAACATTGTCATCATGAACTGAAAATATTGCGTTACAATGAGGGTCGTTAAATCTATCGCCTTTGAAAGCATGCTTAACATTAACAATCTTCCACCACTGAAGAATTATTTCTAAAAATACAGCTGTGCTTTTAAAATCATTTGTATTTTTTATTTTGTCAAAGTGTTTTAAAGCGGCAGCATTTTTCTCGTCGAACAGTTTAGAACAAAGGTTTACATTTTGTCGCTCTAAAGACGTTGGGTACAAAACTTTTTGGTTTAGGGCAGGAGCAAGCTTAACTACATTATTCTCTTCTCCTCTATGCAGCTGTTTAAGGTGACCAACACTAGCAAAACATTTTTTGTCTGACTCAGGGTTGTCAAACTCAGGAAACACAAAAGTTTGTAAGCTATCAGCTTGGTTAAGCCAGTTATTTCTTAAGCTTTTAAATAAATGAACAGAATCAAACATTACAAAAATCTTTTGCGTTTCGTCAAATGGATTTTGAAAAGTGGTTTGTAAATTGCCTTTGCATAGCTTTTCAAACATTTTCCTGTTAACACTGTTATTATCCGAAATTATGCATACTACCTTATAACCTATATCTGTTAATACTTTAAGGACTTGCAAAGTTAGTTCTTCTAAGAATTGTGACGTTAGGTTCTTACACGGAAACAAACCAACAACGTCTTTATTTCTTTTAAGAATTGATGACAACATAAAAGTCTGTACAGTTGTAGCTAATATAGTGTTATTTTCTCCACGTTTACTACTAAGAGCAACTCCCTTTACCTTTTTCCACCTTTGTAGTTAAGCTCAAGTTTTACATAGACTTCATCCAGCAACAAGTTACAAAATCTTTCATGTTCACTGAACAATTTTAGTTTCTTTTTCAAGTAATTCCAATACGAATCGTCTATACCCGAATTTCCCGTGCCTAGTTTCGCAGTAAAAGACTGTAAATACACAGGGTGAGGCATTGTAAGGAACGTTGACTGTCTTATCTTCTTATATGCCCCAGGGAATGCGAAAAATATTGAAGCGAACCATGTTATGAGTATACAGGAGTAAGACACTTTCTTTGCAAAGGCTAAGTTTAACTGTTCCTTGCAAAATTCTATTTTATCACTAATTACACAGTCATCAACTTCACTTTTAATTTCGTCGATTATTTTGTTCACAGTTTCTACTTTGTCGTGGACAGTCACTTTTGAGTCACAAGCAGGACTAAACAGGAAGTTACAGATACTTCTCAAATTCGACCATTTTAAGATCTTGCCTCTGTCACCTAATGCACGTATAGGGTTACCCTTGATCAAAATATCATGCTTTACGGCTTTAAAATCAAGAGTCTCGTTTAATGTTAAAGAAGTACCAATTTTTGGAACATTTTCCTCAGTCATATAAATTTTGAAAATACAGAGTCTTTGGCTGTCAAAATTGACAAAAACTTTGTCAAAATCTAATTTGCATTTAATACTTAAATTACCTTTAACGTCCTCGAAGTCCTTGATCCTATCATCATCTTCTTCAGCTTTTTTTCTTTCTTCTTCCCGTTTTTCAATTTCTTTTTGTCTTTGAATAGGAGTTTTCCTCGGTGTTGGAAGATTTTTTGACAGATAGGCTGGCACATTTTCAAACTTAGTAGGAATAGCATCGTTTGCGAGTTTCAAATGGTCACGTTTTACAGTTAAAATGGACCCATCGGGTCTTTTAACAGAATCCTCTCTAATTATGAACCTTTCGTCGAAGTGTTTTATGCACACAACAGAGCTTGCCGAAGGGACAAATTCGGATCGATGGATGGCTAAGATCCACTTTTGTTTCCGAACCAAGGGAATTTAAACACTGAAATATTAGGTTGGTTTGAACTGTAGTTGCTTCTACAACACGTAAAACACGACGCTGGCATAATTCACTATGTTCATACACGTTTCAATCATTAAATACCATTAAATACGTCATTGCCACGAGATTCAGCTCAGCCTACAAGACACTGGCGAGATGTCAAGCGTCCGGTCACATGTGTGGCATAATTCACTATGTTCACACACGTTTCAATCATTAAATACCATTAAATACGTCATTGCCGCGAGGTTCAGCTCAGCCTACAAGACACTGGCGAGATGTCAAGCGTCCGGTCACATGTGTGGCATAATTCACTATGTTCACACACGTTTCAATCATTAAATACCATTAAATACGTCATTGCCACGAGGTTCAGCTCAGCCTACAAGACACTGGCGAGATGTCAAGCGTCCGGTCACATGTGTGGCATAATTCACTATGTTCACACACGTTTCAATCATTAAATACCATTAAATACGTCATTGCCACGAGGTTCAGCTCAGCCTACAAGACACTGGCGAGATGTCAAGCGTCCGGTCACATGTGTGGCATAATTCACTATGTTCACACACGTTTCAATCATTAAATACCATTAAATACGTCATTGCCACGAGGTTCAGCTCAGCCTACAAGACACTGGCGAGATGTCAAGCGTCCGGTCACATGTGTGGCATAATTCACTATGTTCACACACGTTTCAATCATTAAATACCATTAAATACGTCATTGCCACGAGGTTCAGCTCAGCCTACAAGACACTGGCGAGATGTCAAGCGTCCGGTCACATGTGTGGCATAATTCACTATGTTCACACACGTTTCAATCATTAAATACCATTAAATACGTCATTGCCGCGAGGTTCAGCTCAGCCTACAAGACACTGGCGAGATGTCAAGCGTCCGGTCACATGTGTGGCATAATTCACTATGTTCACACACGTTTCAATCATTAAATACCATTAAATACGTCATTGCCACGAGGTTCAGCTCAGCCTACAAGACACTGGCGAGATGTCAAGCGTCCGGTCACATGTGTGGCATAATTCACTATGTTCACACACGTTTCAATCATTAAATACCATTAAATACGTCATTGCCACGAGGTTCAGCCCAGCCTACAAGACACTGGCGAGATGTCAAGCGTCCGGTCACATGTGTGGCATAATTCACTATGTTCACACACGTTTCAATCATTAAATACCATTAAATACGTCATTGCCACGAGGTTCAGCTCAGCCTACAAGACACTGGCGAGATGTCAAGCGTCCGGTCACATGTGTGGCATAATTCACTATGTTCACACACGTTTCAATCATTAAATACCATTAAATACGTCATTGCCATGAGGTTCAGCTCAGCCTACAAGACACTGGCGAGATGTCAAGCGTCCGGTCACATGTGTGGCATAATTCACTATGTTCACACACGTTTCAATCATTAAATACCATTAAATACGTCATTGCCACGAGGTTCAGCTCAGCCTACAAGACACTGGCGAGATGTCAAGCGTCCGGTCACATGTGTGGCATAATTTACTATGTTCACACACGTTTCAATCATTAAATACCATTAAATACGTCATTGCCGCGAGGTTCAGCTCAGCCTACAAGACACTGGCGAGATGTCAAGCGTCCGGTCACATGTGTGGCATAATTCACTATGTTCACACACGTTTCAATCATTAAATACCATTAAATACGTCATTGCCACGAGGTTCAGCTCAGCCTACAAGGCACTGGCGAGATGTCAAGCGTCCGGTCACATGTGTGGCATAATTCACTATGTTCACACACGTTTCAATCATTAAATACCATTAAATACGTCATTGCCACGAGGTTCAGCTCAGCCTACAAGACACTGGCGAGATGTCAAGCGTCCGGTCACATGTGTGGCATAATTCACTATGTTCACATACGTTTCAATCATTAAATACCATTAAATACGTCATTGCAACGAGGTTCAGCTCAGCCTACAAGACACTGGCGAGATGTCAAGCGTCCGGTCACATGTGTGGCATAATTCACTATGTTCACACACGTTTCAATCATTAAATACCATTAAATACGTCATTGCCATGAGGTTCAGCTCAGCCTACAAGACACTGGCGAGATGTCAAGCGTCCGGTCACATGTGTGGCATAATTCACTATGTTCACACACGTTTCAATCATTAAATACCATTAAATACGTCATTGCCACGAGGTTCAGCTCAGCCTACAAGACACTGGCGAGATGTCAAGCGTCCGGTCACATGTGTGGCATAATTCACTATGTTCACACACGTTTCAATCATTAAATACCATTAAATACGTCATTGCCGCGAGGTTCAGCTCAGCCTACAAGACACTGGCGAGATGTCAAGCGTCCGGTCACATGTGTGGCATAATTCACTATGTTCACACACGTTTCAATCATTAAATACCATTAAATACGTCATTGCCACGAGGTTCAGCTCAGCCTACAAGACACTGGCGAGATGTCAAGCGTCCGGTCACATGTGTGGCATAATTCACTATGTTCACACACGTTTCAATCATTAAATACCATTAAATACGTCATTGCCACGATGTTCAGCTCAGCCTACAAGACACTGGCGAGATGTCAAGCGTCCGGTCACATGTGTGGCATAATTCACTATGTTCACACACGTTTCAATCATTAAATACCATTAAATACGTCATTGCCACGAGGTACAGCTCAGCCTACAAGACACTGGCGAGATGTCAAGCGTCCGGTCACATGTGTGGCATAATTCACTATGTTCACACACGTTTCAATCATTAAATACCATTAAATACGTCATTGCCACGAGGTTCAGCTCAGCCTACAAGACACTGGCGAATGTCAAGCGTCCGGTCACATGTGTGGCATAATTCACTATGTTCACACACGTTTCAATCATTAAATACCATTAAATACGTCATTGCCACGAGGTTCAGCTCAGCCTACAAGACACTGGCGAGATGTCAAGCGTCCGGTCACATGTGTGGCATAATTCACTATGTTCACACACGTTTCAATCATTAAATACCATTAAATACGTCATTGCCACGAGGTTCAGCTCAGCCTACAAGACACTGGCGAGATGTCAAGCGTCCGGTCACATGTGTGGCATAATTCACTATGTTCACACACGTTTCAATCATTAAATACCATTAAATACGTCATTGCCACGAGGTTCAGCTCAGCCTACAAGACACTGGCGAGATGTCAAGCGTCCGGTCACATGTGTGGCATAATTCACTATGTTCACACACGTTTCAATCATTAAATACCATTAAATACGTCATTGCCACGAGGTTCAGTTCAGCCTACAAGACACTGGCGAGATGTCAAGCGTCCGGTCACATGTGTGGCATAATTCACTATGTTCACATACGTTTCAATCATTAAATACCATTAAATACGTCATTGCAACGAGGTTCAGCTCAGCCTACAAGACACTGGCGAGATGTCAAGCGTCCGGTCACATGTGTGGCATAATTCACTATGTTCACACACGTTTCAATCATTAAATACCATTAAATACGTCATTGCCACGAGGTTCAGCTCAGCCTACAAGACACTGGCGAGATGTCAAGCGTCCGGTCACATGTGTGGCATAATTCACTATGTTTACACACGTTTCAATCATTAAATACCATTAAATACGTCATTGCCACGAGGTTCAGCTCAGCCTACAAGACACTGGCGAGATGTCAAGCGTCCGGTCACATGTGTGGCATAATTCACTATGTTCACACACGTTTCAATCATTAAATACCATTAAATACGTCATTGCCACGAGGTTCAGCTCAGCCTACAAGACACTGGCGAGATGTCAAGCGTCCAGTCACATGTGTGGCATAATTCACTATGTTCACACACGTTTCAATCATTAAATACCATTAAATACGTCATTGCCACGAGGTTCATCTCAGCCTACAAGACACTGGCGAGATGTCAAGCGTCCGGTCACATGTGTGGCATAATTCACTATGTTCACACACGTTTCAATCATTAAATACCATTAAATACGTCATTGCCACGAGGTTCAGCTCAGCCTACAAGACACTGGCGAGATGTCAAGCGTCCGGTCACATGTGTGGCATAATTCACTATGTTCACACACGTTTCAATCATTAAATACCATTAAATACGTCATTGCCATGAGGTTCAGCTCAGCCTACAAGACACTGGCGAGATGTCAAGCGTCCGGTCACATGTGTGGCATAATTCACTATGTTCACACACGTTTCAATCATTAAATACCATTAAATACGTCATTGCCACGAGGTTCAGCTCAGCCTACAAGACACTGGCGAGATGTCAAGCGTCCGGTCACATGTGTGGCATAATTCACTATGTTCACACACGTTTCAATCATTAAATACCATTAAATACGTCATTGCCACGAGGTTCAGCTCAGCCTACAAGACACTGGCGAGATGTCAAGCGTCCGGTCACATGTGTGGCATAATTCACTATGTTTACACACGTTTCAATCATTAAATACCATTAAATACGTCATTGCCACGAGGTTCATCTCAGCCTACAAGACACTGGCAAGATGTCAAGCGTCCGGTCACATGTGTGGCATAATTCACTATGTTCACACACGTTTCAATCATTAAATACCATTAAATACGTCATTGCCACGAGGTTCAGCTCAGCCTACAAGACACTGGCGAGATGTCAAGCGTCCGGTCACATGTGTGGCATAATTCACTATGTTCACAAACGTTTCAATCATTAAATACCATTAAATACGTCATTGCCACGAGGTTCAGCTCAGCCTACAAGACACTGGCGAGATGTCAAGCGTCCGGTCACATGTGTGGCATAATTCACTATGTTCACACACGTTTCAATCATTAAATACCATTAAATACGTCATTGCCGCGAGGTTCAGCTCAGCCTACAAGACACTGGCGAGATGTCAAGCGTCCGGTCACATGTGTGGCATAATTCACTATGTTCACACACGTTTCAATCATTAAATACCATTAAATACGTCATTGCCGCGAGGTTCAGCTCAGCCTACAAGACACTGGCGAGATGTCAAGCGTCCGGTCACATGTGTGGCATAATTCACTATGTTCACACACGTTTCAATCATTAAATACCATTAAATACGTCATTGCCACGAGGTTCAGCTCAGCCTACAAGACACTGGCGAGATGTCAAGCGTCCGGTCACATGTGTGGCATAATTCACTATGTTCACACACGTTTCAATCATTAAATACCATTAAATACGTCATTGCCATGAGGTTCAGCTCAGCCTACAAGACACTGGCGAGATGTCAAGCGTCCGGTCACATGTGTGGCATAATTCACTATGTTCACACACGTTTCAATCATTAAATACCATTAAATACGTCATTGCCACGAGGTTCAGCTCAGCCTACAAGACACTGGCGAGATGTCAAGCGTCCGGTCACATGTGTGGCATAATTCACTATGTTCACACACGTTTCAATCATTAAATACCATTAAATACGTCATTGCCACGAGGTTCAGCTCAGCCTACAAGACACTGGCGAGATGTCAAGCGTCCGGTCACATGTGTGGCATAATTCACTATGTTCACACACGTTTCAATCATTAAATACCATTAAATACGTCATTGCCACGAGGTTCAGCTCAGCCTACAAGACACTGGCGAGATGTCAAGCGTCCGGTCACATGTGTGGCATAATTCACTATGTTCACACACGTTTCAATCATTAAATACCATTAAATACGTAATTGCCACGAGGTTCAGCTCAGCCTACAAGACACTGGCGAGATGTCAAGCGTCCGGTCACATGTGTGGCATAATTCACTATGTTCACACACGTTTCAATCATTAAATACCATTAAATACGTCATTGCCACGAGGTTCAGCTCAGCCTACAAGACACTGGCGAGATGTCAAGCGTCCGGTCACATGTGTGGCATAATTCACTATGTTCACACACGTTTCAATCATTAAATACCATTAAATACGTCATTGCCACGAGGTTCAGCTCAGCCTACAAGACACTGGCGAGATGTCAAGCGTCCGGTCACATGTGTGGCATAATTCACTATGTTCACACACGTTTTAATCATTAAATACCATTAAATACGTCATTGCCACGAGGTTCAGCTCAGCCTACAAGACACTGGCGAGATGTCAAGCGTCCGGTCACATGTGTGGCATAATTCACTATGTTCACACACGTTTCAATCATTAAATACTATTAAATACGTCATTGCCGCGAGGTTCAGCTCAGCCTACAAGACACTGGCGAGATGTCAAGCGTCCGGTCACATGTGTGGCATAATTCACTACGTTCACACACGTTTCAATCATTAAATACCATTAAATACGTCATTGCCACGAGGTTCAGCTCAGCCTACAAGACACTGGCGAGATGTCAAGCGTCCGGTCACATGTGTGGCATAATTCACTATGTTCACACACGTTTCAATCATTAAATACCATTAAATACGTCATTGCCACGAGGTTCAGCTCAGCCTACAAGACACTGGCGAGATGTCAAGCGTCCGGTCACATGTGTGGCATAATTCACTATGTTCACACACGTTTCAATCATTAAATACCATTAAATACGTCATTGCCACGAGGTTCAGCTCAGCCTACAAGACACTGGCGAGATGTCAAGCGTCCGGTCACATGTGTGGCATAATTCACTATGTTCACATACGTTTCAATCATTAAATACCATTAAATACGTCATTGCCACGAGGTTCAGCTCAGCCTACAAGACACTGGCGAGATGTCAAGCGTCCGGTCACATGTGTGGCATAATTCTCTATGTTCACACACGTTTCAATCATTAAATACCATTAAATACGTCATTGCCACGAGGCTCAGCTCAGCCTACAAGACACTGGCGAGATGTCAAGCGTCCGGTCACATGTGTGGCATAATTCACTATGTTCACACACGTTTCAATCATTAAATACCATTAAATACGTCATTGCCACGAGGTTCAGCTCAGCCTACAAGACACTGGCGAGATGTCAAGCGTCCGGTCACATGTGTGGCATAATTCACTATGTTCACACACGTTTCAATCATTAAATACCATTAAATACGTCATTGCCACGAGGTTCAGCTCTGCCTACAAGACACTGGCGAGATGTCAAGCGTCCGGTCACATGTGTGGCATAATTCACTATGTTCACACACGTTTCAATCATTAAATACCATTAAATACGTCATTGCCACGAGGTTCAGCTCAGCCTACAAGACACTGGCGAGATGTCAAGCGTCCGGTCACATGTGTGGCATAATTCACTATGTTCACACACGTTTCAATCATTAAATACCATTAAATACGTAATTGCCACGAGGTTCAGCTCAGCCTACAAGACACTGGCGAGATGTCAAGCGTCCGGTCACATGTGTGGCATAATTCACTATGTTCACACACGTTTCAATCATTAAATACCATTAAATACGTCATTGCCACGAGGTTCAGCTCAGCCTACAAGACACTGGCGAGATGTCAAGCGTCCGGTCACATGTGTGGCATAATTCACTATGTTCACACACGTTTCAATCATTAAATACCATTAAATACGTCATTGCCACGAGGTTCAGCTCAGCCTACAAGACACTGGCGAGATGTCAAGCGTCCGGTCACATGTGTGGCATAATTCACTATGTTCACACACGTTTCAATCATTAAATACCATTAAATACGTCATTGCCGCGAGGTTCAGCTCAGCCTACAAGACACTGGCGAGATGTCAAGCGTCCGGTCACATGTGTGGCATAATTCACTATGTTCACACACGTTTCAATCATTAAATACCATTAAATACGTCATTGCCACGAGGTTCAGCTCAGCCTACAAGACACTGGCGAGATGTCAAGCGTCCGGTCACATGTGTGGCATAATTCACTATGTTCACACACGTTTCAATCATTAAATACCATTAAATACGTCATTGCCACGAGGTTCAGCTCAGCCTACAAGACACTGGCGAGATGTCAAGCGTCCGGTCACATGTGTGGCATAATTCACTATGTTCACACACGTTTCAATCATTAAATACCATTAAATACGTCATTGCCACGAGGTTCAGCTCAGCCTACAAGACAGTGGCGAGATGTCAAGCGTCCGGTCACATGTGTGGCATAATTCACTATGTTCACATACGTTTCAATCATTAAATACCATTAAATACGTCATTGCCACGAGGTTCAGCTCAGCCTACAAGACACTGGCGAGATGTCAAGCGTCCGGTCACATGTGTGGCATAATTCACTATGTTCACACACGTTTCAATCATTAAATACCATTAAATACGTCATTGCCACGAGGCTCAGCTCAGCCTACAAGACACTGGCGAGATGTCAAGCGTCCGGTCACATGTGTGGCATAATTCACTATGTTCACACACGTTTCAATCATTAAATACCATTAAATACGTCATTGCCACGAGGTTCAGCTCAGCCTACAAGACACTGGCGAGATGTCAAGCGTCCGGTCACATGTGTGGCATAATTCACTATGTTCACACACGTTTCAATCATTAAATACCATTAAATACGTCATTGCCACGAGGTTCAGCTCAGCCTACAAGACACTGGCGAGATGTCAAGCGTCCGGTCACATGTGTGGCATAATTCACTATGTTCACATACGTTTCAATCATTAAATACCATTAAATACGTCATTGCCACGAGGTTCAGCTCAGCCTACAAGACACTGGCGAGATGTCAAGCGTCCGGTCACATGTGTGGCATAATTCTCTATGTTCACACACGTTTCAATCATTAAATACCATTAAATACGTCATTGCCACGAGGCTCAGCTCAGCCTACAAGACACTGGCGAGATGTCAAGCGTCCGGTCACATGTGTGGCATAATTCACTATGTTCACACACGTTTCAATCATTAAATACCATTAAATACGTCATTGCCACGAGGTTCAGCTCAGCCTACAAGACACTGGCGAGATGTCAAGCGTCCGGTCACATGTGTGGCATAATTCACTATGTTCACACACGTTTCAATCATTAAATACCATTAAATACGTCATTGCCACGAGGTTCAGCTCTGCCTACAAGACACTGGCGAGATGTCAAGCGTCCGGTCACATGTGTGGCATAATTCACTATGTTCACACACGTTTCAATCATTAAATACCATTAAATACGTCATTGCCACGAGGTTCAGCTCAGCCTACAAGACACTGGCGAGATGTCAAGCGTCCGGTCACATGTGTGGCATAATTCACTATGTTCACACACGTTTCAATCATTAAATACCATTAAATACGTAATTGCCACGAGGTTCAGCTCAGCCTACAAGACACTGGCGAGATGTCAAGCGTCCGGTCACATGTGTGGCATAATTCACTATGTTCACACACGTTTCAATCATTAAATACCATTAAATACGTCATTGCCACGAGGTTCAGCTCAGCCTACAAGACACTGGCGAGATGTCAAGCGTCCGGTCACATGTGTGGCATAATTCACTATGTTCACACACGTTTCAATCATTAAATACCATTAAATACGTCATTGCCACGAGGTTCAGCTCAGCCTACAAGACACTGGCGAGATGTCAAGCGTCCGGTCACATGTGTGGCATAATTCACTATGTTCACACACGTTTCAATCATTAAATACCATTAAATACGTCATTGCCGCGAGGTTCAGCTCAGCCTACAAGACACTGGCGAGATGTCAAGCGTCCGGTCACATGTGTGGCATAATTCACTATGTTCACACACGTTTCAATCATTAAATACCATTAAATACGTCATTGCCACGAGGTTCAGCTCAGCCTACAAGACACTGGCGAGATGTCAAGCGTCCGGTCACATGTGTGGCATAATTCACTATGTTCACACACGTTTCAATCATTAAATACCATTAAATACGTCATTGCCACGAGGTTCAGCTCAGCCTACAAGACACTGGCGAGATGTCAAGCGTCCGGTCACATGTGTGGCATAATTCACTATGTTCACACACGTTTCAATCATTAAATACCATTAAATACGTCATTGCCACGAGGTTCAGCTCAGCCTACAAGACAGTGGCGAGATGTCAAGCGTCCGGTCACATGTGTGGCATAATTCACTATGTTCACATACGTTTCAATCATTAAATACCATTAAATACGTCATTGCCACGAGGTTCAGCTCAGCCTACAAGACACTGGCGAGATGTCAAGCGTCCGGTCACATGTGTGGCATAATTCACTATGTTCACACACGTTTCAATCATTAAATACCATTAAATACGTCATTGCCACGAGGCTCAGCTCAGCCTACAAGACACTGGCGAGATGTCAAGCGTCCGGTCACATGTGTGGCATAATTCACTATGTTCACACACGTTTCAATCATTAAATACCATTAAATACGTCACTGCCACGAGGTTCAGCTCAGCCTACAAGACACTGGCGAGATGTCAAGCGTCCGGTCACATGTGTGGCATAATTCACTATGTTCACACACGATTCAATCATTAAATACCATTAAATACGTCATTGCCACGAGGTTCAGCTCAGCCTACAAGACACTGGCGAGATGTCAAGCGTCCGGTCACATGTGTGGCATAATTCACTATGTTCACACACGTTTCAATCATTAAATACCATTAAATACGTCATTGCCACGAGGTTCAGCTCAGCCTACAAGACACTGGCGAGATGTCAAGCGTCCGGTCACATGTGTGGCATAATTCACTATGTTCACACACGTTTCAATCATTAAATACCATTAAATACGTCATTGCCACGAGGTTCAGCTCAGCCTACAAGACACTGGCGAGATGTCAAGCGTCCGGTCACATGTGTGGCATAATTCACTATGTTCACACACGTTTCAATCATTAAATACCATTAAATACGTCATTGCCACGAGGTTCAGCTCAGCCTACAAGACACTGGCGAGATGTCAAGCGTCCGGTCACATGTGTGGCATAATTCACTATGTTTACACACGTTTCAATCATTAAATACCATTAAATACGTCATTGCCACGAGGTTCAGCTCAGCCTACAAGACACTGGCGAGATGTCAAGCGTCCGGTCACATGTGTGGCATAATTCACTATGTTCACACACGTTTCAATCATTAAATACCATTAAATACGTCATTGCCACGAGGTTCAGCTCAGCCTACAAGACACTGGCGAGATGTCAAGCGTCCGGTCACATGTGTGGCATAATTCACTATGTTCACACACGTTTCAATCATTAAATACCATTAAATACGTCATTGCCACGAGGTTCAGCTCAGCCTACAAGACACTGGCGAGATGTCAAGCGTCCGGTCACATGTGTGGCATAATTCACTATGTTTACACACGTTTCAATCATTAAATACCATTAAATACGTCATTGCCACGAGGTTCAGCTCAGCCTACAAGACACTGGCGAGATGTCAAGCGTCCGGTCACATGTGTGGCATAATTCACTATGTTCACACACGTTTCAATCATTAAATACCATTAAATACGTCATTGCCACGAGGTTCAGCTCAGCCTACAAGACACTGGCGAGATGTCAAGCGTCCGGTCACATGTGTGGCATAATTCACTATGTTCACACACGTTTCAATCATTAAATACCATTAAATACGTCATTGCCACGAGGTTCAGCTCAGCCTACAAGACACTGGCGAGATGTCAAGCGTCCGGTCACATGTGTGGCATAATTCACTATGTTCACACACGTTTCAATCATTAAATACCATTAAATACGTCATTGCCACGAGGTTCAGCTCAGCCTACAAGACACTGGCGAGATGTCAAGCGTCCGGTCACATGTGTGGCATAATTCACTATGTTCACACACGTTTCAATCATTAAATACCATTAAATACGTCATTGCCACGAGGTTCAGCTCAGCCTACAAGACACTGGCGAGATGTCAAGCGTCCGGTCACATGTGTGGCATAATTCACTATGTTCACACACGTTTCAATCATTAAATACCATTAAATACGTCATTGCCACGAGGTTCAGCTCAGCCTACAAGACACTGGCGAGATGTCAAGCGTCCGGTCACATGTGTGGCATAATTCACTATGTTCACACACGTTTCAATCATTAAATACCATTAAATACGTCATTGCCACGAGGTTCAGCTCAGCCTACAAGACACTGGCGAGATGTCAAGCGTCCGGTCACATGTGTGGCATAATTCACTATGTTTACACACGTTTCAATCATTAAATACCATTAAATACGTCATTGCCACGAGGTTCAGCTCAGCCTACAAGACACTGGCGAGATGTCAAGCGTCCGGTCACATATGTGGCATAATTCACTACGTTCACACACGTTTCAATCATTAAATACCATTAAATACGTCATTGCCGCGAGGTTCAGCTCAGCCTACAAGACACTGGCGAGATGTCAAGCGTCCGGTCACATGTGTGGCATAATTCACTATGTTCACACACGTTTCAATCATTAAATACCATTAAATACGTCATTGCCGCGAGGTTCAGCTCAGCCTACAAGACACTGGCGAGATGTCAAGCGTCCGGTCACATGTGTGGCATAATTCACTATGTTCACACACGTTTCAATCATTAAATACCATTAAATACGTCATTGCCACGAGGTTCAGCTCAGCCTACAAGACACTGGCGAGATGTCAAGCGTCCGGTCACATGTGTGGCATAATTCACTATGTTCACACACGTTTCAATCATTAAATACCATTAAATACGTCATTGCCACGAGGTTCAGCTCAGCCTACAAGACACTGGCGAGATGTCAAGCGTCCGGTCACATGTGTGGCATAATTCACTATGTTCACACACGTTTCAATCATTAAATACCATTAAATACGTCATTGCCACGAGGTTCAGCTCAGCCTACAAGACACTGGCGAGATGTCAAGCGTCCGGTCACATGTGTGGCATAATTCACTATGTTCACACACGTTTCAATCATTAAATACCATTAAATACGTCATTGCCACGAGGTTCAGCTCAGCCTACAAGACACTGGCGAGATGTCAAGCGTCCGGTCACATGTGTGGCATAATTCACTATGTTCACACACGTTTCAATCATTAAATACCATTAAATACGTCATTGCCGCTAGGTTCAGCTCAGCCTACAAGACACTGGCGAGATGTCAAGCGTCCGGTCACATGTGTGGCATAATTCACTATGTTCACACACGTTTTAATCATTAAATACCATTAAATACGTCATTGCCACGAGGTTCAGCTCAGCCTACAAGACACTGGCGAGATGTCAAGCGTCCGGTCACATGTGTGGCATAATTCACTATGTTCACACACGTTTCAATCATTAAATACCATTAAATGCGTCATTGCTGCGAGGTTCATCTCAGCCTACAAGACACTGGCGAGATGTCAAGCGTCCGGTCACATGTGTGGCATAATTCACTATGTTCACACACGTTTCAATCATTAAATACCATTAAATACGTCATTGCCGCGAGTTTCAGCTCAGCCTACAAGACACTGGCGAGATGTCAAGCGTCCGGTCACATGTGTGGCATAATTCACTATGTTTACACACGTTTCAATCATTAAATACCATTAAATACGTCATTGCCACGAGGTTCAGCTCAGCCTACAAGACACTGGCGAGATGTCAAGCGTCCGGTCACATGTGTGGCATAATTCACTATGTTCACACACGTTTCAATCATTAAATACCATTAAATACGTCATTGCCACGAGGTTCAGCTCAGCCTACAAGACACTGGCGAGATGTCAAGCGTCCGGTCACATGTGTGGCATAATTCACTATGTTCACACACGTTTCAATCATTAAATACCATTAAATACGTCATTGCCACGAGGTTCAGCTCTGCCTACAAGACACTGGCGAGATGTCAAGCGTCCGGTCACATGTGTGGCATAATTCACTATGTTCACACACGTTTCAATCATTAAATACCATTAAATACGTCATTGCCACGAGGTTCAGCTCAGCCTACAAGACACTGGCGAGATGTCAAGCGTCCGGTCACATGTGTGGCATAATTCACTATATTCACACACGTTTCAATCATTAAATACCATTAAATGCGTCATTGCTGCGAGGTTCATCTCAGCCTACAAGTCACTGGTGATGTGGCGAGTAGTGAAGCGTCCGGCTACATGTGTGACGTAGCGACGAAAGTGGAGGGGGAGCCTTGTGGTCTGTCAATCTAGTGCGGCCTTGACACATTCCGACAATATTTAGTACCATGTCCAGTTTGGAGAGGGGGGGGCGTGAAACACGCCTCAGGCAACTTCCCCTGTTAGGATTTTCCTAATTGACCCCCATGGAGAGAACTCATTAGCGGAGCTCGGTACCACACGGCTAATCACCTGTTTCCTGTTCCCCATATCTTTCCTAATGCTCGCTTTAATAAGCTGTCATTCAACAAATGCCTGTCTTTGTCTCGGCCCCTGTCAATCAGCTTAGAATTCAGCTTTTAGCTGAGCACTTCACAACTGACTGACATAGTTCAACAGTAGTCATAATGGCTTCGAAAACAAGAGTTGTGCTTGGTCTTAACATGAGAGTAAAAGTGATACAGCGCTGAATTGATTTGTAGCAGAAATATTTATGTAAATACGCACCGTATTATTTTTATTGTGTCTCGCCTCCGTTGTGTAGTGGTCAGCGTGCTCAGCTGCCACCCCGGAGGTCCGAGGTTCGATTCCCGGCTCTGCCACGAAATTTGAAAACTGGTATGAGGACTGGAACGGGGTCTACTCAGCCTCGAAGTGGTTTTCCGTGGTTTCCCACTTCGTCTTCGGGCAAATGCCGGGATGGTACCTATCGTCAGGCCACGGCCGCCTCCTTCCCTCTTCCTTGTCTATCCCTCCCATCCCTCATGAGGCCCCCTGTTAACTTTGCAGATGAGGCCTCCTGGGCCAGGCCATGGTCCCGCCTCCCCAGCTGTATCCCCCGAACTGCCCGTAGAGGCGGTAAAGGTGGGATCCCTCGCTGAGTCCGTGGGAAAGCCTACCTGGAGGATGAATTGACTACGAAAAACGAAAAAAATATTTGTATTATTTTTATTTTTTCTCAATATGTCTATTATATGCTTGTCCACGGTTTAATTATTTTAGCATGGACCTACCTCCGTTAACCGGTGGTGGGAGGGGGGGGGGGGGTGCGAGTCCCGTTCGATTCCGTTGAAGGCAGGTTTTACTGTACAACTTTCTGGAGACATTTCCAATGTGTTCGAATGTGGGTGATCCCGTTAATTTTTTGCCCCTGGCAACAATTATCATTTATTTTATGTTGATTTTCAGTCAAAGCACATCACTTGTACAGAACCTTAAATCAATACGTGTATCATGTGCTACAGTCCATGAAGCGCCTTGGCCTACCAAGCAACCGCTGCCCAGCCATTTGGCCTGCAGATTATGGGGTGTCACGTGGTCAGCGCTCAGGTCCCTTCGACTGTTAATCTGTGCCGGCTGCCGAAGCCTGGCGCACTCCTCTGGGGCAATGATTAAATGAATGACAGATGAAATGAAATGATAGTGGAGAGTGGTGCTGGAATGAAATGTTGACAGGGAAAACCGGAGTACCCGGAGAAAAACCTGTCTGCCTCCTTTGTCCAGCACAGATCTCACATGAGTGACCGGGATTTGAACCACGGACCCAGCTGTGAGAGGCCGGTGTGTGCATACAAATGCATAGAGTAAATAAGTTGAAATAAACATGATTTGTATAATACTTTTTAAATTAATGCTTTAAATGATAGTTTTACTACTGTAGTGTGTATGTTCTTTAGCACTGGGGAAAGAATGTCTATGAAATACAATTTTAATTATCTGATACATTTACAATCTGAATGAAAGGTAGTGAAAAAATTAACTTAAAACACATAAAAAGAAAAGTTAGGAAACATCCCCGTGTGCTGCAAACTGTTTTGGTGCAGGTTTCGTGCAATTTGGTTAAACGTTGTGTAATTAACAACAACTGCTACTTAATAATCAATTAATACAAATTTTTTGCAAAGTGAGGCTGAATCTTTAGTACTTTGGATACCGTATGACAGGAAAAAGTTAACATGATATAAGGTGTTCATGGCCAGTAAGTTCATGGTACAATATTTCAGTTCGCCGGCCGGACCAACATCCTAAGAAAATGTCGATTAACTGAAAACCAACTTTTAACTACGATTCAGTCTGGCAACGCTGAAAATGATGGCTTCAAATCTTTCTATGCACACTTGTCCGGCGCCGTGGCTAATTGGTTAGCATGCTTAGCTTTGGTCCTAAGGGTTCCAGGTTCGATTCTCGACCGGGCTAGGGGTATTTTAATCTCCCATTGTTAATTCCCGTGGCTTGGGAACTGGGTGTTAGTAACTTCTTACCAAAAGAAATACAAAAAAGCAAAACTGGCAAAAACAAAATTGTAAAATAAAAATAATAAAACCAAACATGACGCCGTGCTTGTTATGCAACCAACCATGTCTAATAGTGACCGGGTTGCATAACCTGCACCGAACCACACGAGCAGTCCGTGTCCATACCACGGGCGTGCCTTATTATTAAGGGGACGAGAGGGAGCAAACGGCGACGCCCCTCCTCCCAATATTTCATGTATAGATATTTATTTTCATTCGGACTTTACTTAGTTCCTTGTCGGAAAATTGAACCCATGACCTTATGGACTGGAGTCTCAATATGTACCTCGAGACCACAGAAGTTTAAGGTTTGATGCGCATTCAGGGTAAAAATACAAGATTCCTTTAAACGAGGTATTTAGCTAAAGTGATCAATAGCTTTCTTTTTTATTTAAATACAGATAATTCCTAAAGTTTTGTGCTTTTCAGTCGGTCAACACGAATGTACCCAAGAGAGTTGGGTAATACCCTAATCCTGAAAAAAAAAAAAAAAACATGAAATTAATACATTTATTTATTTATTTACGCCAAACAGGCAAATTCCGGAGGTCAATCACCACTTCCAGTATCTCAACAAAACATCACATAGACTATAACTAACAAATACTGACAAGTTGCATTACTGATACTGCAACTAATTTAAGTGTACATATTGTAAATATTTTCACCCATAGATTGTATAGCCGAAGTGTAATGGATCTGATGATGATCGCTTGACGATCGAAACTGGTCATCCAAGTGTATTTATTGATCTCATGCAATTTTTTACAGGATTAGGGAATAACCCATCTCATTTGGGTACAATCTCGTTGACCGACTGAAAAGCACCAAACTTTTGTTTACTAAGGCAACACTGAAAAATGGCTTCAAACACCATGACGACCACTATGTCTAAGTCCCTCAAATGAAACTACATTAACAATAGATATTAAGAATCGTTTAACTCAGCCTAACAACCGAAAAGCCGTTATGAAAAATAGAAATAATATTTGAAAATAATTAGTGAAACATTAGTAGGCCTATGCATTGATGAGTAAAATGACAAAACTCTCCAAGAAATCAAGGTGTTGTTTATATTTTAACTAGCAACCCGTCCCGGCTTCGCCCGGGAACAGTTATGAACGCATTACGTGATAAGCGCTTTTTTTTTCGATGTCAATGAACTACGACCTATATCCGTTTTACATTTCGGCATGATGGATTAAAATCACTGTCTGGACTATAAATTATATTATCATGGAGATAGCATGTGCAACGAATTCTTGTCAGACGTAATTGAAGAATGGCGAGGTGCATGAAACACAAATCCTCCTTCCGTTCAATCTTAACTTGACTGTGTATTATGCGGAACGAAAAGTTCACAGGTGAAAAATGAAGAAAAGCCGAGTTGCACTTCAATGGAAACTCCAAACACAACCACTCTTCTCTGAAGTCTTAACTCAACACGACTCGACAGTTTGCTGCTGCCTGTATCTGGGGTAATAGGCTCTCCCGCTAGCTAAGCTAACTAGCTAACTTGTAAACTGTCGCCTCAGTAATTGAATGGAGATTGTTGGAAGAAATGAAAACTAAAGAGGACTTATACTGGGCGATGCATTGGAGGTAGAGATATGCTCTCGCGGACTTTTTTGTAGATCTTTTCATGTTGAACAATTCTTACACTAATAGTATATAGATGTTTTTAATGGTTTGCCCAGCGTAAGCTTAAAGATTCCTCTCGGCACGCCAGAAGGCGGAGGTAGATTTCATCGGGCAAACTAGGGGATAGGCTATAATAGTCAAAATATGCAGGTTTTCGTAGAAGGATCAGACCTCATTTATTGCGAGAAAGTATTATACAATTGGAGCTTAATTAACTGTTTTTTTCTTCTTTCTATGCATATTTTTTAACTTTTTATGGTCTTATGGGGACGGTAACCTTGTCATTTGGGGTCCATCTTTATACTTGTGGTCACAATGTCCTTATGCAAGGTTTGGAACTGATGTGTAACTATCTAACAGCCTGTTACTTCTTCATGCAAAATGTTATCTCCCACAGAGATGTTGGTTGGTTCCTCAGTTTAGGGGCTGCGACAACGCGGTCATGTAACCCCGTGTACTTTGTGTGTGTGTAGAATCTGTCTGATAAACAGTGTTAATCGTGATGGCTGCATTAGTCTGTAATTCAGGTAAGGACTGCAGACGGTCAATTTCAAGTAGCAGGTCCCAATTTTGGTACCAATTACTACCGTCAACGACACCTAGCTGTGAACTTGGCAACTAGATGCCACCGCAACCAGCAACTTGCAACGAACGTTGGAACTTCCCCTCCGAAGGAAAGCACACTGAGGTATTTTTAGTGCTCTTAGAAAATCCGACGACTTCGGCTGGCTTTGAACCCGCGACCTTGGGCATAGAAGTTCAGCATGCTACCAGTTACGTAACCGAAGCCGCTTCCCACAGAGTCAGATGGAAAACTGAATGTGATCTCGTGCAATGGCGTTGTTATGGCAACCTCTGATAGCTCATCCCTCATCAATATAGAAGCGTTGTCATGGTAACCTCTGATGGCTCTTGGCATTTTCTTATAATTCCGAAATCATTAATGGTGGATCATATCAAAAATTCTTTCTGACAAAAGTTTTAGGTAATTATTAGGGGAGTATTGTCCATTTTGTACGGTTTTGATATTGTGCCTATTAAGAGAGATACGACGAATGTTTCCCAAAAACCCCACTTTTTCCACCCCTTTGGTCAATGGTTGGTGCTATCAAAAAACGTTTTCAACATAAATTTTTGGCACTTATCCGATACATAGTATGAACTTCGAAGGGATTCGATATTTCACGTATTGAGAGAGTTATAGCGATATTTCAATTTTTCGAAAAAGCCCCCCATTTTCACCTCCTTCGACCGATTTTGTCCATTAACGAACTCGACTGAGATTTTAAAGGGATACGGTACATATTATGTAAAAAATTCAAAGTGATTGGTGCAAAAATACGGCAGTTA
Organism: Meconema thalassinum; assembly: GCA_946902985.2. Taxonomy (NCBI): domain Eukaryota; kingdom Metazoa; phylum Arthropoda; class Insecta; order Orthoptera; family Tettigoniidae; genus Meconema; species Meconema thalassinum. The sequence continues at coordinate 351,783,591 of OX336390.1, forward strand.
TCGTGTCCACAAGAAACTTATATACATATATACATAAATTATAGATAAACTTTTGAACTGACGGTGGTTTTGGGGTCTAGGGGACGTGAAACCCGAAGATATGTAGAAATTTTCCGGAAGTCGAAACATGGTACACATTGCAATAGTTAGCTTTCTAACGAAATCTACCTAAAAAGAGCATGGACGCCAGGTTTCTTTTTCGATTTTTTCACTGAAATCGTTACTACATGGCTTCCTTTGATCATAAATAAATTTTCTACAAAAACCTTCCTCGAGATATCCTTTACAGAATGGTGAAAACCGCATCAAAATCCATCCAGTGGGTCTCGAGATTACCCGTCACATCCAAGAATCGGGGACTTGGTTTTATACTAAGTAGAGATTTCTTATATTGCCAAGTTTCCTTATGCCTAGGGTCCGAGATATGAAGAAGTACAGAGACTGCGTCGTTCGCACCTGGTACCCTGCATCACTTGTCACTTCAAGACCCCGCTGCTCCTTCACCAGGGCAAGATGCAATGGCTCTTTGATTACAAGGGGCGCCGATACCTCGATATGTTTGGAGGCATTGTCACTGTCAGCGTGGGACACTGCCATCCGTGAGTCTAGCTAAATATTGTGCCATCAACCCCATATAAACAGCTGAATGTTACATATTAGTTGAGTTAGGGTGCAGACCAGACATTAAAATTATGGATTCTGCAGGAGTTTTATCAAAAAATTCAGAATATGTTTGCTTCCAATATGAACATTAAAGGTACACTCAGTTGGTTCCAATGTAAAGGAAGTAAAAACAGACACATTCAATTTAGTCTTCCTTCAGTTGAATACACTTACTCTAAGCTCATTTGGAACAACTTTTTGAGACTAAGAAAGGTACATGATAAATCAATATGGAACGTCCCCTGTACAATAACTACTGTACCGTATATTAAGTTTTGTGCAGGGTAAACAGCAGGAATACAGATATATAGTATATTTGCATGCACTGGAATTTTCATCTCTAGTTATTATTAATAATGAACACACACAATGTGCCTGAATAACTGTTTGCTACTAATTGTACATTATATGTTAAAAAAAAAAACAGAAAAGTAAACGAAGCACTGAAGGAGCAAATAGAAACTCTTTGGCATACAACAAACATCTACATGCATCCAAAAATCCATGAATATGCTGAGAAGCTCACATCAAAACTTCCTGGTGATTTAAAGGTAAGATACAACATGAACTAGCCCTAATATTCATTTGTACAATATAAAGAATTTACCTAGATCTTCTTTTCTTCTTCTTCTTCAGTTCCCGGTTCCAATGATCTGGGTGTGAATCAAGGTCCTCCATCCGAGGCCTTGACTCACACACTATAATATTTAGGCTATTTGTACGATAGGTTCACCACACCCAAAGGTAGACATGGGCCAATTAAGGTGGGAAATTGAAAGACTCCCTAGGCCTCGGATACCCTACTGCCGTCGGGGTCGGAAGTGAACAAGTAGTGTTGACCAACAGGAAAGATTACTGAAAGGAGCCCGGCACAAGTAAGTGGAAGCAATGCCGGACTCACCTGGGGTCCTGTGGTCGCTGACCCATGCCCCACAAGTTGTGAGTCCCTGGGGGAAATTTACCCAGATATGCCTTTAAATACAGTGGAAGAAATCCCAACACATTATATGAAACCAAATGTCTTTCTTTATAAAATACATGTAAATGTCTACCAGTCCCAATCATGCCCAGAAAGAAGGCACTACAATACAGTACCGCTATTGATAACAGTCCTTTGATGGTACAGTAGTATTTTTCAGAACACTAAAGTCCAGATTTCTACCCCTTATTATTCATGTTTGTACAGGATCAGATGGATGCTATGTAGAGATGAAACGATTATCTCAGGGCAGGAAGTGCTGCATCAAACCAGCCAAAGTCAATAACATGATCAGGGATGAGGCAAGATTAAATTTTATCTAGTGAATTGTTTTAATTCATCCTGAGTTAATGAAATTAATGGAACTAATTGAAACTGAGCAAGGTGTTGAGAAGACCTGTTTGAAGGTACTGTCCTAGCATCTGCCTGATGTTGAAAATGTGCAACCACGGAAAACCATTTCAAGAATGGCTGATTCTAGAGAAAGCCTTGTGCGTTAATGTACTGAGCTACCCGCTTCGTACAAATCAAAACTACTGTTTTATGGAATATTTATTAAAAGCAAAACCATTTGAAAAGGAAAAAAAAAGGAAGCTTGTAGTTTAACGTGACCGTTAATCTTGAGATCATGAGCCACGGGACCTCCTTTTTACGTGGAATCCGAACCACAGGACATGGCATTTCACTTCGAAAATCTCACATGCATTGACCGGGACGAACCCGGACCGCCTTGGTGAGAGGCATACAGCTAGACCGCTGAGCCACCACGCCCCCCAAAACCATTTGATTCGTGGTTGTAGAACGAAATGTTCACTTTGGTCGTTCACTAGTTGGACCTTGCTAGATTGGTTTTTCTTTACATCTGAGGGTTGGATGCTAATAGAATTTATTTTCACAGTGAGTCCTGGTATATTTTTAAATTTTAATAATAATAGCATTTATTTTAATATCACTGGTAAAAAAAAAAAAAAAAAGTTACTCACCATACAAACCTCCAGGGGCTCATAATTGAGGAAACATGGGAAGTGGCATATTACATGTAATGGCATGACCTGCAAGGTTATTTTTTCACTATTCCCTACTAGTGATTGGTACATTTTTAGTAGAATAATATGTAACTGGAAAATGTTACAAAAGAATAGACAGATATCTTTATTTAAAAAAATGGAGTTATCTTAATGTTTCCTAGATCTAGAGAAGGCATATGATTGAGTATCAAAGGAGAAGGTACTAAAGATCCTGAAGGATTATGTTGTAATATAAAAGGGAATTGTTTGCAGGCAGTCAAGGGTATTTATTCTGAAAATCAGTTGAATGTCGAGGCAAATTCATTTTTAAAAATCTTGAGCATATCAAACTCTGCAATAAATTGGACTCAGAATACCATGCAGAGGAAGGATGACTGCTGCCCAGCTCCTAGTCTACAGAATGCTAAGGATGCGTGGCTGGTGCGATGACACCTTCAGTCACATTACCTTGGCTTTAGGCCATGGAGCACTACTTCCAATATCAAGCAGCTACTCAATTCTCCTAACGAGGCTCAATGTTCCCAGTTCCAATCCTCGCATCAGATTAAGTATCTGGTGGAGCCGGAAAACAAACCCAGGGTCTCCTAGTTAAGGGACGTAGACTAACCCTATACCACAATGCTGGTGTCTTGAACACACGTAGACACTAACAAAGATATAGTAGAAAGTTTCAAAAGAGAGGGGGAAGCATTGGCTCACCACTACCACCACTACAGTATATATGGAGCAATACTGTTACTTATTTCAGGTTGTGTTCTTGGTGAACAATGGCTCGGAAGCGAATGATTTAGCCATGCTGTTCGTTACTTCGTGCCAGCCCCATGGTAATGCACCTGCCTCTCACCCGGAGGCCTCGAGTTCAATTTCTGGCTTTGTCAGGGATTTTAGAAACTGATGTAAGGGCTGCAGTCTTGTGAGGAAAATTAGGTAACTGTATGATCAGAGTAGCAGCACCTGATCAAGAAAACCAAGATTAATGACTGAGGTGACCCAACATGCTGACCATGCATTACCCCACAATTTGTAGGCCAACAGGGCTGGCCAATGGTCGCTTGGTAGGCCAATTGCCATGGGGTTTGTTTTTATTTTATAGTTACTTCAAGACATGTACTCTGTGTTTATTGGCCCAGAAGCTAATGGTTCTCAATGAATGTTACTTTTTTCAGGTATGTACTGGGTCAACAGTGGCTGGCAATGAGATGTTAATGATCTGTAATGAATGTTAACTTATTTCCCAGGTTGTGTACTTGGTGAACAGTGGCTCAGAAGCGAATGACCTGGCCATGCTTTTAGCAAGGCTGCACACTAAACAGTTCGACATCATCTCTCTACGGAACTGCTACCATGGAATGAGCCCATACACCATGGGTCTTACAGCCCTGTCTACTTGGAGGTATCCCATACCTGCTGGACATGGTATACATCACGTAAGATGTTCCTTATACAATACTTTATATTCATCCTGTTCCTTTCCTAGACCGTCACAGAAGGCCTCCTTCGAGCTACACAAGAGAACAAACTTGGCAAGCTTCAAAACTGAAAATCCTGTTACAAGGAAAATAAAATGTAATGCACTGACAAATGAAATTGAGCCAGTCAGCACCAAAAAGTAACATTAAACTTAAAAAGCCTTCGGAGGGGAAGTAAAGCCGGCGGTCCCATGTCATGGATTTATGGCATGTAAATATCCTTCCACAGACTAAACTTGTGTGAAGCTAAATTGTTAGGTTATATTTCGTCAGAACTCTCTATCAAAGTTCCAATGTTCACCACTAGGTATCATTGATATCTGGTAGCGAAAGTTGGAACTACTTGAAATTGAACGGAACTTGTAGCTCACCCTAAGGGTGTCCGCTGGAAGCAGCTACAGACTCAGGCGAGCCGAACATGTCCTCGGACACTCCCGGCACTAAAAACCATACGATAAATAAATAAATAGTAACATTAAACATTTATCCCCATAGTTGTGCTCAGGGCCTCCGAGAGGGAGGGGGCAAGAGGGGCAAATGCATAGGGGCCCATAAGCAGTGAGGGCCCATTAGTGGTGTACGTTAGTTTCAGGTTATTGTAGCTAATTTTGTATTAGTCTATGTAAAATGTTGTCTATAACTTACAACCTGCCAGAGGCTTTTCAGAATAAGGGTGTTGATTTGTCTACAGCTCTGTAGAACATATCTCACGTTACCAAACTTTTAACTGCCAAGAGAAATGAGGCAGAAAAACACTTGACAGGCATATATGACAGTGCAAAAGTATTGGCAGAAACCATTCATTGGGGTAAAAGATGTTTCTCGGTTCTGAAAATTACAAAGAAGAAAAAAGTTTTAATTTGCCTTATTCTACCCCAGAAGAGTATTACATTCTATATATGACTCTGAGTTAGGCGTTTTAACTGATTAGGAATAATCTACTATAACTTAGTGTTGAATTGCTATCAAACAAATGTGGAGTTTTAAAATGCTACTTATTTATCATTATTTAGTGTACCGATAATTAAAGTGAAGAAATACAGAATTATAAATATTTCCCTATGAAAATCCTGTTACAAGGAAAATAAAATGTAATGCACTGACAACTGAAAATGAGCCAGTCAGCACCAAAAAATTACATTAAACATTTATCCCCATAGTTGTGCTCAGGGTCCAAAATTGTTTTCTACACTTTGCAAAATATCTTTCATAAAATAATTACTAAAATATTTTCTATGAAATAAGATTTCTGTGGATATCATTTCGAAAAGGGACCCCTTTTGAATGAGCCAATCTATAATCCGGTCTTTTCTCCGTTATATGTAAATAATTTCAATAGGGGGCCCGAGAAAAAGTTGCATGTGGTATGATGGCAAGCGAAGAACATATTTTTCTGCTGATTTAGCCATATCGTTAATGATGTATTTATCATATCTGTTCTGTTTTGAGTCACAATAAAACGAACCTCCCGTTTTAACATATCATTTCGAAAGGGGACCCCTTTTGAATGAGCCAATCTATAATCCGGTCTTTTCTCCGTTATCTGTAAATAATTTCAAGTGGGGGGCCCGAGAAAAAGTTGCATAGGGGCCCTTAAATCCTCTTGTTGGCCCTGGTCGGGCTATGCAACAATAAACACAATCACACAAAAACGGAACTTTCTTTGTCAGTAAGGATGAGTAGTGCCCGAGGAGGTCCATTGCATCCCTGATGAAGATTCAAATAGAAGAGCAAAATAATGTAATCACCATTACAGTAAAAAAATGAAAGTGATGGTCCTTGTTCCCACATCTGCATTGAGAGGGATTAAGTCCTCTTGGTTGATGTAGAAAAGAAGGCAATTTTGAACTATGTCTCCCAATTTTAAGTTCCCATTATGGAGTTCCAATTAATAACTAGTCAGAGAAAGGATTGTTCTTTGGCACCAGAGAATCTCTGCCTAAATGTACATATCAGGTACATAAGTCATTTGAATATTCTTCTTCTTTTTTTAAAATGAGAATGTTCTGCTTGAAATGTTAAAAGACTCATCACTTTCTTTTTTAATAAGTAGGTCCAAGTTATGATTGCAAGTTCTCATTTATAAGTAAGTTATAAGAATGTTCGTTATCATACATTTGTGATATTTTATACATCATTGTGGTCAATTCTGATTGCGACAGAAAATGTTTTGCTTCAAAATAAAATATTTTTCTCTCTAGTATTAAATTATCAGCCCGGAGGCTAGTTGGATCCCCAAAAAGCACCACCATTGGTTATGTGGGTAGAAACCCCAAAAACCCAAGGCTGTGCTGTAATGAAGCAACCTAAACAAGGTGAGAATTTGAGTAGTTTGCCAACAGCACTAATCGAGCTGCCATTATTCATCACCATTCATGTATAAGCCTTGTAAAGGGGCTTGGAAATATCTTGGTCATCAGCCCCATGTACTTGGGTGTGTGTCCAATTTGCCTGATAACCAGTGTATCTGTGGTAGTTTGTAATTATTAATTGTGTAATTGTATAATTATTGAAACAAGGTACCGTACTATCCTGGCATTTGCCTGGAGAGATTGGGGAAAAACTTAGAGAGAAACACATTCGGGATACCCACTGCCACCACCCAGATTCGAGCCTCCAGTTGTGGTGAGTGATTTAACACACATTGCTATATATGCCATGTGGTTCATAAACGAGAGTGAGACAATGGTGAGAATTCAAATTTTGTTCTAGGCTGTGCCAACAGACAAATACAAAATACAGCATTTATCAAGAGATTGCAATAGTCCTGTAAACTCATTCATTCCACTGGAAAGTAAGATTACCACAAAAGGAAAGGAACCACAAACATACCTAATCTACCTTTGAAATTTCCAGCGTCTTAAAACAGAGATCTCGTAGCCCTGTTGTAAACAGGCGGCTTCGGTGTTGTAGTTGGTATCATGCTGAGCTTCTATGCCCAAGATCGCGGGTTCAAACCCGGCTAAAGTCGTCAGCTTTTTTAAGAACGTTAGAAATCCCTCGGTATGCCCTCCTCCCAGGTCATAGATTTATGGCATGTTAAAAAACCTTCCACTAATTACACCTGTGTGAAGCTAAATTAGGTTAGGTTAAACATTTGACTAACACTCTTAGGTTCCGACTTTCGTCGCCGGGAGCCGACTGCAGTGGCGTCTGGTAACCAGGTTCTGAACTAGTAGACGCTGACAGTGGCGGCAAAAGTAGAAACTACTTGAAAAAATTAAATGTCTGCAGTCCTTAATTGAATTGAAAATAGATACATACAATAATACAGTCATCACAATTAACACCGGTTATCAGACAGATTCTACACACACCCCAAGTACACGGGGCTACATGACCGTGTTGTCGGAGCCCCTAAACTGAGGAACCAACCAACCTGTTGTATTCAAATGGTTGCGGCTTGGAAGCAGCATACTTTCAGATAAGTTCACTTTACTTCATTACCACAGTATTAACAGCTTGACGATAATTGGCTTTATGATAAATTTTTCATTTCAATTCATTCAAGACAGTATGAGTGGACAAACGCTGACTATTTGGTTTTATACATCTTGTAACAGTCTTACCTTAGGCTGGGATGACAAGTGAAACGGTATTTACTTTGCTCCACGTTGAGCGTACAAATGTAGCTGTTTTGCTAGCCCACCCTTTGCCTAAGCTATGTTGTTTTAATGGGCGCCAAGACCTCAATGCAATGTTGAAATCTAAATTTGTATTTAACAACGTCTAGCTCTGGCAGAACACCTTCAAGACTCTGGTTGGTTGGTTCCTTAGTTTAGGGGCTGCGACAACGCGGTCATGTAGCCCCGTGTACTTTGGGTGTGTGTAGAATTTGTCTGATAACCGGTGTTAATTGTGATGACTGTATTAGTGTGTGTATCTGTTTTTTTAAATTCAAGTAGGGACTGCAACTTTGAATTTTCAAATAGTTCCTACTTTTGCCGCCAAACGCCACCGTCAACGACTACTAGGCCTAGTTCAGAACTAGCTACTAGACGCCACCGCAGTCGGCTCTTGGCAACGAACGTAGCAACCTAAGAGCGTTGTTTACATTCTTAACCTATCCAATTTAGTTTCACACAGGTGTAATTAGTGGAAAGATCTTTAACATGCCATAAATCTATGACTTGGGACCGCCGGCTTTACTTCCCCTCCGAAGGAAGGCATACTGAGGGATTTTTAACGCTCTTAAAATATCCGACGGCTTCGGCCGGGTTTGAACCCGCTATCTTGCTTCAAGACTCTATTCACTCAGATCGTGGTATGATTTGATCATTAACCCAACAAACAATTGTATCAGGAGAAGGAATTGGTCTATATCTAATGCTACCTACTGAAAGCAAAGATTGCATTGTAAAAGAAATGAATTTATTATATAAAACAAGAATGGCAAAATTAATAATAATAATAAGTTTAAAATTTAAATAGGAGCGTTGTGATTTTAATATTACCGATAGAAAATTACGTGAAAACGGAGTCTGATAAATTATTGATTTTACTCTTATTCCCAAGCTATGAAGTTACTGAAATATGAAATATAAAACAAAAAGAAATAAGAGATTGCGTATTTCTGCGTCATTCGCGCTTACCACTGGAAATTGCCAAAGCATTTCCCTCGTACTGGATGATGCTGTGAGCTTCCCACAGTCTCCTGGACGTCTCCATCTCCGTCGATATTTGATGATATTCTGGTAGATTAGATAATTCTATGGTCCGTACATCGGACCCAAACACTCGTACAACCACACTGGTTAAGTTTTACAAAAGTTAGTCCTCCACTCCACGGAACATCGGAGCGACTCCCGCGTACAACCGTACTCGTTAAGTTCTATACAGATAGTCCTCGTTCCACGGAACGACCCCCGCGTGCAAACATACTCGGCAAGTTCTACACAGCTTGTCCTCGTTCCACGGAACACTGAACGATATATGCACCCGTCGCATCCCCACTCTTCATCCGACTTCTAGCTTGCGTGGTCTCCACTGATTGGCTGCTCCCTACGCGCTAGATCCCCACTCTGGCTCATTACACTCGGCGGGAGGGAGAAAGTCGTTTTCCGTTCCATACATTCGCCTTTCCTTGACGCTGCGACCCAGGATTGCGTCATGCTTTCCGACAAGATTAAGCGTGTACTTGAATTCCCAGTGAGTCACGTCTCTCGATATAGCCTACCCTAACTGACGAAAACTCCGTAAAATTCCGCAATCACATAATTTTCTATGATATTGTCGTTCGTAATAATTTGCTTGATAGCGTTTTCTAAGACATAGAAAACCTATCTGAATGCTAATAATTTTTATAAAATGCTCCGAAAATACCTTAATAATAATTATAATAAATTAATAATAATAATAAATTAACATGAAAAATTCTCTTGGCTGAACAATTTGCCGCGTAAATAAATATAGAATGGCTTCCTACTGACTTATGCCAGTTGCATAAAAACCCCTCGAAAAACACGTTACAATCTGTCGGTTTTACAGCTTATTTGGGTTCATATTTGTAGATTGATTTGGGGGCATACTACTTGAGTATTTGACTGGAAATAACTAAACACATTGAGATAAAATTAAAATTAACTTGGCAACATACTTGTAGAAATGTACTTACGGTATTCAGTGTTTATATTTCTATTCTCGAGGCTTATTGCTTTGAGTATTTCTCAGCAGTATTAGCCAAGCCTTCGTGGATTGCTTTGGAGGAGGGAGGGTGACTGATTATGAGTGGGTTTTATTATTTTCAGCCTAGCAGCCTTGTTGATATTATTGATATTTTCTTCTCAAGGTGTCTTTACACTTCAGTTTTTATTAACAGCTGTATTAGATGTATATTTTTTAAAGATTCTGTCAATCTTATAATCAGTACATTTTTTCAGGGGGAACGCGGGGGTACACGTACCTCTTAAATATTTGAAAACTGCTTAAGAAAAAAATATTGGTACATTTGTATGTAAGTTAGTCGGGCAAATTTAACTTCCGACTTGAAAGTTCATCGATCAGCTGGTGTCAACGCGCTGTTCACAACAGCTGGAGGAGATTTCGAGTAATCCTCGATTTAAATTGATCTATCGAATCAGTTTCTTTTGGTCGGCAACTCGAAACTCTGTTCTTATAAGCACGCAGGCTAGTGTTTGGAGCCGGTGTAGGTTATTTTGTGTGTATGGTTAGTTTTGAAGGATGAAGAAAATAACGAACTATCCGGTATTTAACATCCACCCAGGCATCGCAAAAGTTAATGATTCGAACACAAACAATGACTGGACTTTGCAAATTGCCGAAAATTGCAACATTGTGATGTTTTGTCAACTAAAACTGAGAGTACCTCTTAAATATTTTTTAGAAAAAAAGCACTGCTTGTTATAATAATAATGTTATTACTAGTTTTATGTCCCTTTTAACTACTTTGGCTTTTAGATATGCCAGAATTTTGCCCTAAAGGGGATCTTCAACATGTCAGTAAATTTACTGACATAGCTCGCTTGCATTTGCACACCCTCAAATGCCAGCTGACTGGGCCAGGATTCGATCCTGCAACCTTGGGTACAGCAGACGTGAATGTTACAGCTGAGCCACGCAGCCAGCCCTCTGTCGGTCTTATCAGTGTTGTTGTTTGAGAACCAATTATTCCATTTCATGGTTGACATTGTGGGATCTAGCAGTGTCTTGTAGTGCTATTTGGCTTGTAGATTTGAACTTTGAAATCTGATGACTAGGGACCAGATTTTTTTAAAATGCATATGCGCATATGCAAATGCATATTTTGTGGGTTTATTGGATTTATTGCATATTCTGAACATAACAGCATATTTTAGCATAAACATTTGAAATGAGAGTATAATTTAACATCTTGAACAAAATTCATTTCGCCTGCAAGCAACTTGACGTGCAACAGATAACGAGATAACAGTATTTTATGCCTGGCATTCCAGAAATGGATGGGATAGGACATTTCTTTCACCATCTGGGCAGCCAGCAACTCGGGGCTAGTTTTGTGACGAGTTTCTTCAGTTAAAGTGTTACTTTAGTCTGCATATCCTTTACTCAAAATAACTAAATAGAAGAGCAGCAGGAAGTATTTATTAAATCAGTGGGTGTCAGGTAATAGTGATTATTCAGCTGATTGCATTGTCATCTATTGCCAAATATGCTTGAAGGAAGTGAAATGTGAAAAGAAATTTCAACTTGAACAACAAGCAAAAACGACAGCACATATTGCGGCAGAAGAGGGAAAGAAGAATTAATAAGATTGGCTTATTGTCAAGTGCATATTTTTCGATTTTTTAATGGATATTTTCTACTTTTTAGCGCATAATTGCATGCATACGGGTATTTTAATCAGTTTTAGTGCATGAAGCCCAGTCCCTACTGATAATGCTCACTTGACGAGCGAAACATGTCATCCTAGAGTTTTCTCCCCCTTCTGTAATCCGTAACATATTTTTTAAAATCACATGTCATTTTTTTAAGATTGATTTTCACATATTCCAGTAATTGGGATTACCATGTTGACTGACTGAAAAGTTACAATATCAATTGTCAATGTGGCAACACTGAAAAAATGTCTATAATGCTGTCTATATCTTGGTAACTGAAGCATTCTTAGATATACAGGGTGACAGCTTATAGAACGTATATTATAGAACGTAAAATACATAACACATATACTGTAGCCTCTTACGACAACGTATATCTTTCACAAATTAAATAACTTGCACATTTCATTGATCACATTCCAAAATAATCACAATTATTTAGGTATAATATTTAATCACATATATTTAGGCGACTTTGAATATGTTTGAAGTTCTTATTTCTTCAACTTTTTTTTTCTCCTAATTTCCAGCTCATGTTGCTGTGTGAGCAATTCTTCCCTTTCTTTATTTAATGCCATTAACACTTCATCCTTTCTCTTCTTCTCTCTCTTGTACCAACTCACTGGTCTATTTCTGTTTCCCGTTGTTTTCGTTCTACAATAGCGATCTTCTCCTTAGCCCTAGCCCCACAAGCGTAATGAACCATTTCATCATCAATGTTTATGGCATCTTCGACCTGCATCCTGAATTCCATCTCATGCTCTTCTCATCGCTATGAGAGTTTCCTCGTGAATGCTTTCCACTAACATTTCTTTGTTAATGGAAAAAAAAAAAAAAAACTCCACAAAAGAGTTACCATGAGAAAATGAGGATGATTTTTATGATCTGCCACACATCTTTATATTCTTCCAAGCCCTTGAACTGTTTAGTATAAAAATGATCCAGTCAAGATTTACTCCTATCAAATTGTTCAAGCTCAGTCTTGTTGACACAGGATATAAAACGACCAAACTGAAGTATGGCTCGATCAGACAAAAGCGCAGTCACATGCTGACTGGTGATCCAGATTTTTTCCCTGATTTTCCCTGTTTATTATATGCAATTTAAATTCCGTGTGTTCCCTGAGTTTTTCAGAAAGCAGTCACCCTGATATAGATCACTTGATTTGTCTTGATGCTGGCTATTATCATTAATTGCAACATGTGGACAGGAAGGGATCAACTAACCATGAAAATACATCTTACTTGACTGAATTTTGCAGGCCATGAATCCTGATGTGTACCGTGGGGTATGGGGCGGTGCTCACTGTCGAGACTCACCCGTCCAGACTGACCGCTCCTGCGACTGCCCACCGCAGCACTGCACTGCTTGCGATCAATATTGTGATCAGCTGGAAGAGATACTTACATATTCCACACCGAAACAACGCCTGGCTGGCTTCATCGCCGAGTCCATCCAGGTTGGTATTCATCACTCCAGTTTTGCTGTTTTTCTCCCGAGCAAGCACTTGGTTTGTTTTCACAGTATTTATGTTGGTTGGTCGGTTCCTTCGTTTAGCGGCTGCGACAACGCGGTCATGTAGCCCCGTGTACTTTGGGTGTGTGTAGAATTTGTCTGACAACTGGTGTTAATTGTGATGGCTGTATTAGTGTGTGTTATCTGTAATTCAGAAGATCAATTTTTCAAGTAGTTCCTACTTTTGCTACCATCCACGACACCTAGCTGCTGATTTGGCTACTAGATGCCACCGCAGCACCTGGCGGTGAACGTTGGAACTAATATAGTGTTATTAAACTAACCTACACATTTTAACCTCCACAAGTGTAGTTAGTGGAAGCTTCTTTTTCATGCCATAAATAAATTGGACACTGGCTTTACTTCCCCTCCGAAGGAAGACATAGTGAGGGATTTTTAACGCTCTTAAAAAGTCCGATGCCTTCGGCCGGGTTTGAACCCACAATCTTGGGCATAGAAACTCAGCATGCTACCAACTACGCCACCGAAGCCGCCAGTAGTATTTATGTTGCAAAGCCATTGGGTAAAGAAAAATGACGAACACAAGGCAAAGAAGGTTTTCTTTTTATTACCATACTGTTGAATGGGAATATTTTTCTATAAATTGTCATTGTTTTGAATACAAAATGAACTTATTCCCAGGAAAAGAAACATGTCAAGGACTTCGCCTAACGCTTTACTTACTTTTTTGGGGAGATGTCCTTGATACTCCTTGTCATAAAATAACTATCTCCACCACCTCGTACTCTTCAGCTCATGAAGAGCAGAGCCTCCTTGAGAACTTTCACCCACTTGTTTCTAATTAGGACTTTTCTTCTCCATCCACAAACATTGAACTCTCTCAGATCTTATTCTACATCATCCAACCATCTTTTTGAAGGCCATCCTCCCCATCTCTTTTCTCGATTTGCTTCATTTAAGGGGCTTCTACATTGTGGTCATTTAGCTCTTACCCTCTACAGCCGAACTCATTAACCTCTTAGGTAATCTCTCCTCCCCCATTTATTCACATGACCTCATCATCTGGGTCAGCTCATATGAACAGCTTCATCTGGCGTGTACATTTCTAAGTTAGCCTTTATCTCTTCATTAGGAATACCTTCCTGCCATTACTCACATCTATTTGTCCCAGCAATCATTTGTGCCACCCTCATATCAGTTACCTCTAAGTATCAGATATCCTGAATCTACCCAGCTCCCACTTCTATACAGCAAGGTTTGTCTAAATACTGAGCGATGTAGGGAGAGTTCAGTCACTATATTAATTTCTTTCTTGCAGAATACTGTCAATCCCAACTGGTAACTCAGTGAATTGGCTTTTCTGCACCACAACTCTATTTCTTGCCCCTACTACCATCCTGAGAGAATACACAGCCCAAGTATTTAACTGCTCCAATTTAGTTCCTCCTACCTGGCATTCTACTGTATTTTCTTGAGTTTCTTCCTTACCGATATCACCTTCGTTTTTGGAACGCTGATTTTCATACCATATTCCCTACATTTCTGTTCTAAGAGAGTTTTTGTCAGCAACCGCTTGAATGTGAGAATTGGTCTTTTAAAGTGGTTTTCATACTTGATGATTTGCTATGGCTGAGAGAAGAACTACCGTTTGTCCTAAACATGTATTAAGTTTTGTTATACTGTAAATATTTTGGTGCGGAAAGGTAAAAAAGATCTTTAGATTATAGTCTTCGGCTGTAACTTGATTCCGAGTACACAAACTTCTTCCTGCAAAATTGCACTGAATGGTTGGGGGAGAGCAGGGTTGTAACTTACAAAGCTTTCTTGCTTGTCGCTTGGCCTCTCCATGTCTGCGAGGTTCTTCTTCAAATAAGTTGATAGCGATCGATGTAGTATTTCGCCACAGTAAACGGTCTGCAGCAGATGTTTCCCATGAGTGGATGTCTATACCAGTCATCGTCATGATGTGTTTCAGCTGGTCTTTAAAAAGCATCAGAGGGGCCCCACGAGGATTAGTGACGGAGCAAAGCTCACCATAAAGGAATTGACGTGGAAGCCTGGTATCACTCATATGGTGAACATGGCCTGACCATCTCAGTTGTTGAGCGATGATGGTTGCCTCAATGTTATTGAGATGCGCTTTCTCGAGAACTGCAGTGTTGGTCACGCAGTCCTCCCTCTTGATATTGAAGATGTATCTCATCTTTTGTTGATTGAAGCGCTCAAGTTTCTTGACATCATGGCGATAGAGTGTCCAAGTTTCACAGCCATACAGTAGTGTTGAGATGGCAACAGCTTTGTACACCATGAGTTTGGTATGCATCTTTAGGTCTTTATTCATGAAGACTGTGCATTAGGCAGCCAAATGCTGCATGAGCAACCCCAATTCTTTTGTCTACATCCTGTTTGCAGGTGCACCATTTAGACAAGATGCTTCCAAGATACGAAAAATGATCAACCTGCTCCAGTGTTATGCCTAAGATGGAGATGGTGAACTTGGGAAGATGTAATTCTGGGGCAGGTTGTGCAAGTACCTTAGTTTTCTTTGCATACCTCCGGTGGCACTAGGCACCAGCTTGGACCCTGCAGCACCCGACGCACGTTGGCAGCACATGCCAAAAGTACATGCTGGCGTCCACAATTGATAGGTGGAACACCCGATTCGGCGAGTAGGCTGGATACGAAAGGTGTCATGCCGTAAGAAGTGTCCAAGAAATTTAGTTTTCTTCTGCACTCATGAATGAAATAATGTCCAATTCTTTTTAACGTCATTCACGATTTATTCATTCTTCTTTTCCCTCCAACTCTTCCCTGTCAGTCTACTCCAGAACCACATTTCAGCAGCAAAATTTTGATAGGGCAATAAAACTAAATACATCATTCTCATAAAAAATTTTGCTCATATGAGCCAATCTCGCAAACAGTCGCTGAGATATAGAGTATTCTGTTAAATGTGTGCTCACTAGGGGATGAAAACCCTTAAATGCTCTTGCCAAGATCAAGTGCTCGTTTTCAGCCCATGTTCTGTTTAATGAAGACTTGGCAAATTGCTTTGCATCCACATTTGCTCTGAGGGATGTCATACATGTCTGTGTCTCCAAGCCACCCTCTTTATTACATGCCAATATAATATTTACTAATATGTTTACTTTCAGGGAGTAGGTGGAACAGTTCAGTTTCCGAAAGGTTACCTGAAGAAAGTCTACGAACTAGTGAGGAAAAACGGAGGGATCTGCATAGCTGATGAGGTAATGCACCTAAACATTACTCGGTTGATACCAGAGTTGGACAAAATACTCACAAAATGTCTTTTCAATACAAAATTACAAATACAATAACTGAATCCTGAAAAATACAAAAGTGCTTTTGTAAATTAAATTGAAAATACTGAACATTTTCAGTAAATCATGCTAGCAAACCATCGATTTAAAAAATAATGAGTTGAACAGCATTAATATAAAACACCACAATAACAATAACCGATAACATTATAAGGGTCTGATTTAAGAGCTAAATTTGTGGCTTGATTTGCTTTCTTCAGAAAGTCAATAGAATATGTGTTTGTATAACATGCTTCAGAACTTCTGGTCTCCATAATGGAAATGGCTTCCACAGTTCCATTGAACATCGAAGACCTGACCTGTGTCCTGTTCTTCCTAATCAGGCTAAAATTTGTTCACATTCTGTTTTCGCAGTCAAATACGGAGAAATATTGAGATGTTGCACGATCGGAGCTAGTCTCAGCCGTTTGACGATATTCCCGTAGTTTTCACGATAGAATACAGAGAAAAATCGCGATTTAATAAACGGTGTCACTTTTAGTCGTTCAACGAGATTTGCATTGTCCTTAAGATTGGGCACGAGAAAATATAGCATTATTACACAATCGGCGACGCTTGCTGTCCGTTTGTCAAGAATCCAGTTGTCCTCGTCATTGAATGCAGAGAAATATCGCAATGTATCGCAATCGCTGCCTCTCTCAACCGTTGTCCTCGCGGTTGGACACTGAGAACTCGATAATATGCAATCGATGCCGCACTCGGCCATTCAACGATTGTCTGTCTATCTGTCCCGGCAGAATGGCGGAGGCAAACTCAAGGTTGGACATGTGGGCATGGTTAAAATTCATGAGCAGTTATGGACATGTTGTATGGTTGGCGCCGTGTTTCCTGCTGTCCCTATGCTGTGGTTGGGAGTTCACTGTGGATCACGAGGAGAAATGAGTATCGCGATGCTACGTAGTCATTTCTAAGTGGGTTGATGTACTTCTCGCTCCTCGTACGCTTTTAAGTATTCGGTCATAGGAAAAGTGGCGAACAGATTTTGGAATGTTTCGCGATGGGTGCCCAATCACCTTTGACAGGATTCCCACAGTCCTTGTGATCACAAGTTCGCGATCGGGCACGGGTTTTATGATTTTACGCGACTGGCGTCGATCTCTGTCCATTTGACGAGATTCCCGCAAGCAAGTCGTGAGGTTATCCGGCCGTCTTGAGGATGTGATTTTGGAGGATGAATGTATGAAGTAGGCATCAAATTTTACTAATTATCCTGAGATAATTGCACCTAATACAAGAGGGCTGGTTAAGAAGAGACTGGGAAGAGAAATGTTGGAAATGGTGCAAGCAATGTACAACAACTGTGTTAGCAGGGTACTGACCCCAGTTGGAAAGACAGATTGGTTTAGGAACAAGACTGGACTAAGACAGGGGAGTGAGCTGTCACCTCTCTTGTTCATAATGGTGATGGATGAAATTGTAAAGGAAACAAAGGAAGCATATGGACATAAAGAAATTAAGTTACTGTTATTTGCAGATGATATTGTGGTCTGGGGAAGGAACACCGAAGAAGTGCAAAAACAACTAGATGCACTGAACGAAAATATTCAGAAGTACGGCCTGAAAATCAGTATAGAGAAAAGCAAGACCATGGTGATGACAAGAGGGGAAAGACAAGGAAAGGGCACTGTGAAAATTGGAAGTCAGAGTTTGGAAATTGTGGACACGTTCAAATACCTAGGAAGTGAATTGATGCAAACTGGTAGGTTGGACATGGAGATTGGCAGGAGGGTACAGCAGAGCAATGCATTCTATCAAAGTGTAAGAAAACTTGTTTGGGATAAGGAAGTACCAAGGAAAAGCAAGGAGGTAATGTATAAAGTGTACTATGTTCCCATATTAACTTATGCAGCTGAGACTTGGACCCTGACAAGCAGGCAAGAGAGTAGAATCCAAGCCAGTGAAATGAAATTCCTAAGAAGTATGATAGGAAAGACAAGGAAAGACAGAGTGAGGAATAAAGATGTTAGGAAGGAAGTTGGGATGGGAAAACTAAATGAGAGAATTGAGAAGAATAAACTAAGGTGGTTTGGACATGTAAAGAGGATGGAGGAAAATAGAATACCAAGACAGATGCTGGAGGCAAAGTGCAAGGGTAAGAGAGCAAGAGGAAGACCTAGAACAAGGTGGATTGATTCAGTGAAGAACAGCATAAGAAAAAGAAATCTGGACTGGGACAAGATCGTGGAAGAAGAATGGTGGAAGGAAAGAGGAAAGTGGAGAAGTGCCATAAATACCCCGACCCGGCAGGAGCTGGATAAGGGGAAATGATGATGATGATGATGATGACAAGAGGGCACATCTTCTTTTGTATTCGAATCATGAATTACATAAGTTTTCGAGGTAATCGGTTAGATTATATATCCGATGGAACCAAAGTTCGTAGGAAAAATCAACATTAACGGATTTCGAATTAACCATACTGGATGTAGCAAATTTACGAGATGGATAGATTTTTAAAATAAATGTATTTTGAAGCCACTTTGTGATTTTTTTTTCAAAACGGTGTCATTTTGCAAGATTGCGACACTAAATTATTTCGCATTATTTCTGGACTTATATTTGAGATGGTATCAAAATTTAGAGGTCAATAACAGAAATGAGAGGTTTCTATCGAATTTCGAACGTTTTCGCGAATAAACGTGTCGCTAAAAGTCAGGTTCCTAACAATACAGAATTTTTTTTCACACAAAACTAAAAACTCTTCTTGATGCCGAAAATATACGTTGAACCAATGCATACCACTTAAGGTATCCTCAGTATGCATTTCCTCGAGGGCGGGCACGGGGAAAATATAACTTACGCAATCGGCGCAGCTTGCGTGACACTTGCTCCATCGCAATTTGTGAACCTAGCGGCGTGAGTTTAAATGATTTTAACCGACCTCAGCGAATTTTTGTTACCTCCAAATATCCAGACAAAAATTTGCTACTTTTCGTTACTTTGGTTACTTTTTGTGGTACCGGTGTACACCCTGATAATTCACATGTTATTCCATAACTACAACATGACCTGAAAAATGAAAATCCACAGCCTGCTTCCAGTCTCCGACCGGGTCAGGAATGGAATGAATGAAGCCCCCATCTAGCGGCGAGGATATGAACTGTGCCGGCTGCCGAGGCCTGACGCACTCCTTTGGGGCAAAACTACAACACGACCTACGCTTTGTAATTCGTGGTGAAGAAGAAAGGAACTATTTTTTATACAGAACGGTGAAGGTTATCGAACTAATCAACGCATTAAAGAACAAGCAAACAGTTATCTCAGAGCTTTCATTCAACACAAACAAATCGATCGAGTAGGATTCGGGCTAATCAGGACGCATCTCGTATTCCCAGTCAAAGACTGTAATGATTGGATGAATATAGTTCAGAGTGATGTATCGAATGTGCGCTGGTCACACAGCATGTATCGGCGACATGCGGAAGCTTATTCTGGCACGAATTTTAAAAAGGAAGATCTAGGTATGTAAATCCGTAATATATTATATAGTTCATCCGTAAAACACACTGCCTTTCCGTAAATTTTATGGAAAAACTGTAAAAGTTGGCAGGTATGTGCTAGTAAGACATACTGTATGAGAAAAAATGAAAATATCAGTGTTTATTGAAACCTTCACAGCAATAAATATACACACACAATTCTAAAACTCCAAGTCTTTAACATTTCATAAACACTTTATAATCTATGTAAAAATATTATATAAATATATTATATTAATACCATTTAATTTACATATTATAGGAACATGAAATATAGATCAAAATTCTCTCATGAAACATGATGTTAATGAGTTTAATTCATATAAAGTATAGGCGATTGAAGAATTGTTCTTCACAAATAGAAATGTACTGTATTAGCCAAACACAAATTAGAATACATTGATTTCAATTTTATACCTTGCAAAATATTTGCAATAGAGCATCTGTACTGTTGTTTAATATTATGGCAACATTAAAGCTATATTTTTGTTAAATGATTGCATCCCATCCCGTGTAACTGTATTGTGCATCTACGTTTAGAAAGAGTTGATTTTCCTTTTTAGCATGAGAGGAGTGACAAACCATGCTCTAAAGTAGGTTAATTCTGAAGTGAACGTACATTAATAGAATGAATACCACAGTTATTTTGAACTATATAAGAAACACCACTGTCAAATTCTGTGTGCAGATCACAAGTTGATCTGTGACAGGAATGTTGATGACACAGGCCCCTACTACTGTCTTGCAAACTTGCAATATGTACACTCGTCATACAGATACAAATGCGGTTGACTATGTCCGCTGAATTAACAGGAGTAGCTGACTTTCCTGGTCATTAGCATATAGCAGCAACTTTCTCTCCTCCCAGCACCACACAAGCTGCCATTAACTGAGTTGGAACACCAGCACCTAGTAACAACTGGGTCAGAGAGTGACAATTGAGAGAATTTCAATACTGTACATCTCTTACATGCCTTCACTAATTTTATCTATTCTACTACATACAAGTCAAATGTAAAGACAGCTAAAATTCACAACCCTAGAATTTGTGAAGATTGTTAAAAGGGTCTTCTTCCTCTTTTTCTTCTTCACCTTGTAACATGTTTTTCTAGGGAGTTTTATGCCACTAACACAAGTTAGTTGGACTATATCATATTTGTTAAACGCGGCAATAATCGGGCCAAGTTAAATTATTTCAGTTTATTCAATTTCATATTTTATTATTATTATTAATATTTATAACGTCATTTTTTGGAGCTTTTAAAATTTGGAAGATTACAGATAGGATTTCTACTAGTAGAAATCCGTATCTATATTGGATGATTCCAATATAATGTTGCACGGCAAATCATTTCATACGTAAAGTCGGGATTTTATTCATTAGGGGTAAGAGAGAGTGGTGTGTGACTCACTGGGTATTTCAATACAAGAATAGATTGGAGTACAATAAAATTACGAAATCCGAGGGAACACTTAAAAGCAAGAAAACGTGTATGATCTACGTCTTGCCCGGATACGGAAATATAAATACGGGGAGGCAGCCTCATGGCGGGAATAGCCACGTGTGGCGACCAGCCAATCAAGGAAGAAGAAGCAACGTAGCTGGGGCATGGCGACATACGTGACGCACGCGGATTGGTCGAAGCAGCGAGGCCGCGGTATTAAGCTAGACCCTGGTGGGAGAAGATTGAAGATATAGTGGACACGCGGTGTGAGTGAAGTCATTGATTAAGACATTACGCTTGGAGCAGTAAGGAGGTACTTTGTTCGTTAGTCCCAAGTGGGACAATTTAATTCGCGCTGACTCCGCTGATCACATCAGATCATGAGTTCCACGTGTCTTGGAATGTTTAGCCAGACGACATGTTGTGGTTCATGGAATAGACTCCACCACAAGCTGTAACAATTACTTTTGATCAACGAGGAAGAATCTGACGCCGTCAACACCAAAGCAGAGCGTCCGACGCTGGGAGACTTCAACCACGTGGAGACAATGTTTCCGTTGGTAAGCACAAGTAATCTACGACACACACTCTCTGTTTTTCAATAGGGCTATATAAATTCTTTAAGCATTAATTTGGAAATAAGTTAAATTCACGTTATTCTCCCGACCGGCGTATTAAGTAATTTTGTTCGTGGCAATGTTTAAAGTAGTGTGCTCCGTTAACAGTGTTAATTTTATTCATGTTGCCATCATATTTTCTAAGTGTATTAAATTCAATTATTACCAAGTAGATTCTTTAATTCCAGTAGGTAGCAATAGTTATAATACCCCATCCTTCTCCACAATCAAATGTTGTCTGGGTTGATGATTCAATCATCCCACGGCCTAGTCATTAAGAATCTCTCATATGTTCTACTCATGCTAGGGGTCGATATTAAATATATAAATTTAGCTTGGAACACAGTGTATCCAGCTTGGCACCCAACATAGATCAAACTTAGCAGTAGTATTTTCTGGCGAATAGTCCGCCCAGGTAAAACACATTACATTTGTTCGCTCAACGTGGAGCTTAACAAATACCATTACATCTCGCTACCAACAAGGGGCTTTAATTAATAACCATTACAACCTTTTGAGACCACAAAGGATCACTTTAACCAATCATTAGTTCGTTGACTTGCAGATGAGCCTTGCAGTCTTCCAAGTACTAAGATACATACTTCTTAGTCTGCCATGTAAGTTTTCATCAATTCTCTGTATTTACTGTGAAATCAGGAGCACACACAAATTTTAGTGTCTTATGGTGGTTATCGGACAATGTCATAATTTTCAAACAATAATGCACATTTCCTGTAAGAATACGAGGCCTTTGGCAATCTACCACTCTTTCTCTCTCACTTATGAATTGTTTCGGGGTTATTTGGATGCTAGTATACAATGTGAAATGTAAAAAGTTTGTATTTTATAGTAATATGAATCTATTGCAAGTTTGGACTATTGGCATGGTATACCTATGATTCTGATGTCTGCATGACAAAACAATGTATCCTTGGTTTTTATATTACTCCACCTCTACAGGTAATCTAGAAAATAATGAACATTCAATTCCTCTCTTTTTACCTAAAACATTTCTAGTATTTTGTCTACAAATTTCCTCTGTTGTTGTTGTTGTTTCCTATGGCTAGCCCGGATTCCAATCCATCAGCTTTCTTGCGTTCCAATAGAGTTGTGTGAGGTTTCCAGAAGTTCTAGCAGTCACATCAAGTTTGTTGCAATGTAGCAGGTCCTCCTTATCCATTTTACTTCCAGGTTCGTGACAAAGTGTGCATTCTTCAGATCTCAGGATGTTGATTCGTTTCAGATGAGCTGCAAGGCAGTCATGGCCAGTGTTAAGTCTGAAGAAGGCTACAGCTTCTCTTCTTGGTGTTAATTTATATTGATCCCATTTAGCATCAATGTCCTTCCATAATTTGGTTTCTGCTGTTTTCTTTGCCATTTCTTCATACCTGTTTTTGATAGTACTTTTCAAGATCCTTTTTGCTGACATAAAATCAGTCTGACTGACAGGGTGTTGTAGTGTGGTACCTTTTTTTGCCAATCTGTCTGCCTCTTCATTTCCTGCTATTCCAACATGAGAAGGGATCCACTGAAATGAGATCTGTTTGTGGAGTCTTTGAAGGGTTTTTATCATACAAAAAATTTATTTTAGTTCTTTATTTTGGGGCTTATAATTTGACGAGATGGCTTGGGTGGCTGCTTTTGAATCTGTAATGATAACACATTTTTGATAATCAATGTTTCTGCCTAATAGCTGATGGAGTGCATGTGAAATTGCTCTTATCTCAGCATCAAAGTTTGTTTTGTTTTGGCCTACTGGGAAGTAGAGCGAGAAGAGAGATGAATGTATTCCTGCTCCAGTTCTATTTTCTTTGTCTTGTGAGCCATCTGTAAATATTTTTAGCCATTGATTAGATGGATATCTTTCTTCTATTGTACAGAGGACCAGTTGTATTAGATCTTGTGGTGAAGAGCCTTTCTTGCAGACCTCTTCTAGCAAAGTAAGATCTGTAGTCACTTGTATATATTCAATGGGGTTGACTGGCATACAGAGTGGTTCAAGTTTTATTTGCAGATTGCTCTTATTGATATATTCTTTGGCGAGACTTAAGGGATCTTTTTGTGTTTTAAGATTGGGGCTAGAAACTGGTTTTTTGATCCATGTCATTTGAGGTAATCTTTGTATACTGAGATATTCATTGGCTGTTTGATGTTTCATCTCTTCTTCTATTGGTAAGTTGTGGGTATATAATTGCAAGGCGGTTATAGGTGTGGTTTTTATTGCGCCTGTTATGATTAGTAGGGCATTATTCTGACACCTCTTTAGGCGATCAATGTTTGACTGGGGTGTTGTAGAGAGTACTTCACTGCCATATTTTATGATAGGTTTGATGTAAGTATTGTAGGTTTTGTTGAGTGTGTCTTGAGTGCTCCCCCAAGTAGCTCCTGCTAGTCTCTTCAGTAATTTCATCCGTTTGCTTACCTTATCCTCCACATGTTGTATGTGTTTGGTCCAGTTCAGCTTCTTGTCCATGATGATACCTAGGTACTTTGTACTTTCACTTTTTGGAAGATCTTGATTACTAAATTTGAGACTGAAAGTTGGATTGTGGTGTCTCAGGGAGAAAAACTGGTATACTGTTTTGGTAGTATTGATTTCCATGTTATTGTTTTCAGTCCAGTTTTTGAGTTTTATATAAGTGCCTGGTTCATTCTGTGTTCAAGAAGCATTTGCTGATTTGGGCTGTTACGTGCTGTGGTCCAAATGATAACATCGGATGCAAACATGCTGATATTCACATTACCTACTTCCTTTATTGTTTTTGGAAGATAGTTTATGTACACATTGAATAAAGTTGTGCTTGATACAGCTCCTTTTGGGAGGCCTAGTTTTGATTGCTTGCAACCTGAAGTTTTGTTGTTGTAACGAACATTGATCATTCTTTGTGAAAGGAATCTTGAAAACCAGTTGAACATACATCCATTTACTTTGAAGTTGATAAGTTTCTTTAGCAGCATGTTTCGCCATACAGTATCATAGGCTCCTTTAAAATTGATGAAAACTGCAAGAACACTTTCCCTTTTGTTAAAGGCTTCTTTAACAGCTTGTGTAAATCTCATTATTTGGTGGGAGGAGGACCTGTTTTGTCTAAACCCTGCTTGTTCTTCTGATAGAAGAGATTTTGTTTCCAAGTACCAATTGAGTCATTTGTAATCATCCTTTCTAGAATTTTTTCCAGAATGGAGGTAAGTGCTATAGGCCGGTACGAGGGGACTTGGTTTTTTGGCTTGCCTGGTTTTAAGATTGGAATGATGGTTGCTTTAGTCCAGTCTTTAGGTAGGTTATCATTTGATGTCCAAAATTTGTTGAATATGTGTAGCAGTATGTTTAGAGCAAATGGACCTAGATTTTCTCTTTTAAACACAAGAATTTTCTGTTATTTGACCAAGGATTTTTTTCTTTTTTACTTGAAAATTTTCTCGTATTTTACCTAAAAATTTTCACATTTTAGTTGAGAATTCTCTAGTATTTAATCCAACAATTTTTTTCTTTTTTAATAAAAAATGTTTTGATATTTTATTCAAGAATTTTGACCGTCTCTAATCATACATAAACAATTCAAAGTCAGAATCACCATAAGAAATTAGTTATATAAAACATGTATACAGAATTATGCAGAAAATAGAGTGGACATAGTAAAATAAAGCTATATGACAGTGAAAATCTTAATCATTATGAATGATGTATGTAATGTGAATCTTCAACATTGCATCTTCTCAGCCTAAAATTAATTAACTTAATGTCAATTTAATGGTAATGTTTTAGTAAACTTTGGTTATAAGGGAACCATCAGACAACTGGTTTTCATTCCTCCTCTTTATTGAAAATGCAATTTCATCAAAATGTGTAAAAATGTCAAAAATCCACACAGGAAAAAAAAAAAAAAAAAAAAAAAAAAAAAAAAAAAAAAGGGATTTAAATTCCTTTTCATGTAGTAACACAGGCAAAGCAAAAACAACCTGATTATGTCTCTGGTGATGTGTGAAACTTCCTTATTTATCAAAAATGCCACAGAGTTGGTCCAATGTTCTAATGTGCAGGGTTTTAAATACAGTGAATGACATGAACGCCGGATTGTCCCCTTCTTAGTAAGATAACTTATCACTACTGTACGTCTCTAACCTACATTTTAATGTAAAAATTTTAGTAGAATCTTTTGGTTAGAAAAGCACACTCTGTGAAAACCACCGTGGAATGATATACATTTTGGTGTAGAACTCTTTATCAGTCAATAAAATGTAGTATTGTCAAATGAATCAATTGATCAAAAAATCAACTGACATATTTTAAATAAAATGTTAATCAATCCAGTCCAGGCCTTTTCAATTAAATTTTCTCAAGGGCCACATAGATTATTATTATTATTATTTAAGGTTTTCGGGGGGCCAGGGGTGAAAAAAAAAAAATGCAGACTTTAGGTCAAACATCTAACCAAAGTCGCAATAGCAAAGTATTCCGTCTTTAGAAAAGCGGCAAATTTGAAAACAAGAAGGGATATAACTTGTTAAAAACCAATATTTTTCTTTTAATTATTAAAACTTAAAATTTTCTCCCTTTTCATGGTGGGCCAGTAGAAATCTCTCGGCAAGCCACCTATTGAGAAGGCCTGATCTAGTCTGTTATAACTAAATGAATGTAGCTTCGACAAGTGTTAACTATAAATCCATTGCACACTTTTTCAATTATACCAGTGTCAATAGATAGTTCATAATACTGACTTTCAGTTCCAATGTATATGAAGTCTGTAGGTGGTACTAATCATTTCAATACATCAAGTTTCTATTTTAAAACACTAGTGAGCTACAGAAGTTAAAAATGAATTACTGAATATAGCATGGAGAGAGCAATTCCTGGTGCACAATGAAACATACTCATATGTTTAAAATGATGATCCAAGTTGTTCTCACTAGATGTATCTTCATTTAGAGATTTTAATTTTAAAATTTATCATTGTATTCCTTTGAAATTATGTAATAAGGGTCCGTTTGTCACTTGCACGTTAAACTGCTCATTACATATTTTAATACATGTCAACAAACAGTGAAATACATTTTGTGTTTGATATTAAATGTGTGAATAAAGAAGGGAATGATTCTTTATGTGTTACATTAATCCAGAAAATCTACAACACATGTGGGAAGAAAAAGTTAGAAAGGATCTCAAGATGCTTGTTGTTGTTCCAGTTGAGGTGCTTGGACGTCGTGGTCATTTAGCCCCATATACTTGGGTGTGTGTAGAAATTTGTATGATACCCTGTGTTAATGTGGTGTCTGCAACAGTGTGTGTAATTGTAAGTCGAGGATTGGGAAGGAGGCAGTCGTGGCCTAAGTTAAGAACCATCCCGGCATTTTCCTGGAATAGAATTGGGAAACCATGGAAAGCCATTTCCAGGATAGCTGAGATGGGAATCGAATCCACCTCTTCTCAATTTTGGCTCACGAGGTCGAGTGTACCCCTTTCCAGCCCTCAAAACAGAACTAAATTTCTTGGCAAAGCTGGGAATTGAACCTGGACCTCCGAGGAAACAACTAAGAATGCTAGCCGCTACACCATTTTTAACAAGAAGAATACAGAATTCCAACAATACAAAATAAAATTCCATATTAATTAACAACTTGGCCTCAAATGATGAGTCTTATAATCTCATGCCAATTGTATAATGAACAGGCTTCGGATAATTATGCACTTAAAAATGCCAAAATATGCATGCAAATATGCACTAAAAAGTGTCTAAATAAGCACTAAAATATGCATTAAAAATAAATATATATCTGATATCAATTAGTGGTTTATATTACAAGAAATTAATGTTACATATTAAATATCGCCAAAATAAAGAAAATTACTTACAGTACTACAATAGATTGCTCCAGTTTGTCAATAAAATTTACAAGTCTTGATAACACTTAATCACTGCATGATTTAATAGGTTTTCAAACACAAACTTGCACCTATATTCACTTAAAATGACTTTTTACTCAGAAAACACTCTCTTCACATCACATGCCACAATTGGAGCATACTCCAACTTAACGAAATCAGAGACCTCTAGTATCGATGGACTGTCAATTTTGTCTTTGCCTTGGATAACACCACAAATGCTTTTAAGTTTGAGGAGACCGGAATTTTTCAGCACAACATTCTGCAATTTTTGCGAGAAAACTTGATTAGTTAGGTTCTTTAGGGATCGATCGACTTTTTCAACAATTCCAATGCTAACGTGAAGAGGCAGTCCTTTTTCTTGCAATTTCTTGATGGCTGAAGGTATGCAACACAAATTGGAACGAATGAATATAAGTTGCTCAAGAACATCACCTTTGCTCAAGACTTCTTGAGTTTCTTTAATAGAAGCAGCTTCTTCAGAATCGAGATCTTCAACTACCTTTTTTACTACCTCGAAATAATTGGCATAACAAACAGCAGCTTCGAGCCACGTTCCCCATCTTGTATGAACTGAAGGCGGGAGCGGCACATCATGAACTGCATCACAAAAATTCTTTGCGACTTGGAGCCTTCAGGAACACTCTTTTCACTGTAGGGATCAACGTGTTTACTTCAGGAAAGGAAGCCCGCACTGCTTCAGCGACTCAATGAAGTCCATGTGCTACACATGTGACGTGTATCATCTTGGGATATAATATCCCAAGACCTCCCATGGCTTTACACATGTAAGGTGCGGCATCCGTGCAGGCCACGATAACATGATCGTAAAGAATGCCTGATGGCCACAAACAAGAAAGTGCATCATTGAAAAATGCAGCAACTGGTTAGTGATTCACTTAGGCAACACAGCCATAGTTAGTAGATATGATTTGTCTCTCTTCTTCTTCTCCTAAAATTCCAAACACGAAGTTACCTACATATCTTTGATCTACATCCGTTGTTTCGTCTAGTGAGACCCAAATATATTTTCCATGAGCTTCCTCCTCATAGTTTACCTAATGTTACATTGTAAAGCTCAGGAACGTAATTCTTCCTAATTGTTGATTCATCTGGGACTGATTGTTTCGTATACTCCTGCAGAAACTGAACTAAGTTCTTATTGTTTAGTTTAGCCAACGGTATCTTTGCCGAGAGAAATGCTTTACACAGATCTTCATTGAATTTACTACTTGTTGGTCCAGGTTTAACTAAAGAAGTGGTTACAAGAACCTGGTGTTTTTGTTTCAGGATTACTTCTTTCAATTTATTGTACTGTTCGTTGTTTGAAGATGTTGAATTTGATACTTTTCAGTTGCGTTTCCGACTGTGCTACAGTACTTCCAAAACAATACACTTCCGTCAGTTGAAAAGTCTTGAAACTCTCGTACATACCCTTTCATTACCTCATTAACAGTTCTCTTCTCCTTAGGCATCTTAAATACAGTAGCTATTTAACGTGCTATGAACCACAGCCTGTTTCAACTCAACGAAAGTAAGACTGACAAGAACTAATTGTGCATGAAAGGTAACTACCGGTATTTACGGAATGAGGAAAAGATAACCTGCTTTATGGGAAATACCAAGAATCAGTCCCCACCTAAATGCATTGCAGGTAGACAAAGCTAAATTTAAACACGATGCAAACCCAGCACTGCTCAACATTCCTGTTACCTGAAATACATGTCAATTATTCCAAAAGTGTCCTGCAGAAGCTGATGTCTACTCTCCTGCAGAAGCTGATGTCTACTCTCAAGATTAAGAATGTTTTTGAAACATGCCCTAACAGGAGGAAAACTCTAAATATGCACTGTTAAGTTAAAACTGTCCCAAATATGCAATTGCATATGCAATATGCAAAATGCATAATTATCCGAAGCCTGATAATGAATATACCTAGTACGAAATACATGCGTATTTGATGTGCCATTAAGGACGTGATGGCACAGTTGTACCGTTCACTAAGGTTCAATTCCTGATTTATGCTTATGAGATTTTTGGTATTTTTCAATGTAAGGTATTTCACGGTGAGTGTTGACCAAAATACAAACTTTTCACTGAACTGAATGTTCCTATGTACAATTATAGTGTAAATTTAGGTTTCTGTAATATTTTGTAAATTATTGAACAATATTATTTTAGTCCCGTCAAACACTATAATATTGCACAAAATCCTTTCATAAAACAAATTTGCTACAAAATACTAAATCTAAAAGTCATAGGTGCTAAAAAACACTAAATTTGGAATGTAATGCAAACTTTTGGATTTTTAAATGCTTAAAACTGAACATTGGTATGGTACTCTTGTTTCATTAACATCAAGCAAAACTGATCCAGACACTGTAAAATGTGGACAGTGCAAAGGAAAACTGTGTACACACTGTCTTAACTCTAAAGTTGCTCTAAAATAATGGACATAAAAATTGTGACATTAAATTAAACAACGGTAACAATGTGTCCACTCATTTGTCAATGTTAACTCTTCCTGAGCATAATATTTAATATACGAGGTTGGGGCAAAAGTCATGGCAATTTTTTTTTTCTTGAAGATATGTGAACGGATCACAAACGTATATGTGTCGTGTGGACGTTCTGCAAGCATAGTATGTATGCAGAACCACAGATGGCTCTGTGATAGCTGGTAGTAGTGCAGCGAGGGCTGTGAAATCAGTCAGTTGGTGAGTGTCGTGCGAGATGGAAGTAACCCGTGTTGAGCAGCGCGCTTACATCAAAATAGCTGTTCTCCGAGGGAGAAATGCGATGGAATGTCATAATGAATTAGTGGAAGCCCTTGGGTATAATGATCTACCATACCGTAAAGTAGCACGGTGGGTAGGAAAGTTTCAGCAAGTACGTGTGTCAACCAGTGATGAGCAACGTTCGGGACGACCTGTCGGTGTGCGGACCGAAGTGGCACGTGCAAGCAGCTCCTGGATGAAGACGACTACGGACGCTACTGGAGTAAGAGAGGGCAAGTGGCTTCGAGAAACGCAACCGTCCACAGGATATTGCGTAATGAGCTGCAACTCCGCAAAATCTCATCGCGGTGGGTACCGCATGCATTGACGGAAGTTCAGAGGTGGGTGCGCTATGCAATATGCTCTGACCACCTTGCACGCTGGCAACAGGACGGCTATCAATTCTTGTCGCGAATAATCGCCATCAATGAATTTTGGGCCAGGGCATACGAACCAGAACTGAAACGTCAGTCCATGGAGTGGCGATATGCTGGATCACGAAGGAGTCAGAAGTTCCGTCAGAATCCTTCCCCAGTCAAATTGATGGTAATCGTCGCAAATGACGTCAAGGGTGTCATTGTTTGCCACTTCGTTCCACATGGCAGAACAGTGACCGCACAGTACTACAGGGACTTCCTGGTGCGACAGGTACGATCAAGTATGACGTGGCGTTCGGGAGAAACGTCCGGATCTTGTGGACAGTGCAATAATCCTGCACGACAATGCAAGACCACATAAAGCAGGGTGTGTAGGGCAGCTACTGCGACTTTGGGGATGGGAAGAATTGGAGCATCCACCGTACTCTCCCGAGATTTCGCCCTGTGACTTTGATCTCATTCGAAAGATTCAGGAACCACTATGTGGTAGGCGGTTTGCAACACGAGAGGACATTGCTAATGCTGTGCGCCAACAGGTGACCCAATTCACACATAGTGCGGCAAATGCTGAGGCAGATGGTATTCAGTGCCTCTCACATCGTTGGCAGCGTGTGGTGACAGTAGCAGGGGGCTACTTTGAGTGTCTTCAGGCCCAGGTTTGTCATGCCAACTGTATGTGTACTGTGTTGTCATTCTTTTGTGCCGTGAAGGCCATATTGCCCTGTATACCACCGTAATAAATTCAATTAGTGTGTTACGATATTTCAGTATTATTCATTGTCCACACATGTAGTTAACACCTTGTCCTTTCGTCTGTATATGTCACATTTTCCAACCGGACTGTATCTTCATGAAAACTATAAATAAATAAATAATGGCCATGACTTTGGTCCCAACCCTCGTATATTCACGTATTTTAACAAGAGTATAAAAGTAGTGCTGTCGGTTAACTTCATAGCTACTGATCATTCGTATACATCTGCTCAGAGTTCTCGAGCTGAGGAAGGAAAAATAACACTGTAGCAAGCACCTGCTATATTCAGCACATTAACTTGATAGTAATAAAGTTCAACAGATAAAAAATTGATTCAGACGAATGGATAATTTTGAGGTAGAATAGATCTCTCTAGGCAAACATTTTGTAATAATGTTATGGGTTTAAGAGTTATTAGGGTATCGGAATTTTGCCCTGAAGAGAATCCATCTGACCATAAGTCTACCAACAATGATTTCTCATATTAAAGCACCCTCCTATGCTCATCAACTACAAAAGAACTTGATCCCACATCTATAAGCCCAGCAGACAAGAAACTTACCCTTGCACGACACAACCTGTTAGTTTACGATATGAAAACTGTCGTTTCATCTTTTTCTTGGAGCCAACTTTAAGTGCAGTATTATACAATACAACATTAAGATTTATTTTGCAGTATTCATCAGTTTTCCAACCTCTATTTTATGATCTTAGACTGTTTGAGTATCACTTGTCCAAGTAATATAAAATATTTTTTCCACACCCTGTATATTTCGTCTAGAAGACAGACTACCATGTAGGAAGACAAACTCGAGCTGCCAGCAACAATACGGCTTGAGAAGTAACTCAAAATTAAAGAAGCAAAGCACCAATGTTAAATATGCACAGAAAGGAAATAGTTATCAAGAGATGTATTACAAGTCCTAGCAAGTACAGGAGAGAGAGAGATTGGGACAAGTCCAATAAAGAATGTGGAGAAATCAAGAGAGCAGCAAATGAATGAGTCAAGGGAATATGGGGAATACTGTATTGGTGGTATGATACAGGGAATGAAAAACAAAGAACCTAAATTTGTAACAGAATACAAAGGAAATTGTGAGATAAAATAAAATATAAGGAATGAATGTACGGGGATGGGTAACATCTCAAATGCCAACCTCACCTGCACGAGATACATCCTGCTATAAACTAATGAGGCTCTGGTGACAGAGTGACTCCCGGGATAAGGAGTACCCCCTTTACCTTAACGAGGTAGAGGATTAGGGCTTTCTATGGTCCTTGGAACGAGAAATTGTTTCTAAAGGCGGATGAATCTACTGAAGATCAACGGCAATGGGATGTGGCAGATATGGGAAACCTCCACATTAAAGATCATGCAGATATCCCAACCACTGGCTTGTGGGAAGGGTATTGACCCAAAGGCTAAGGGAACAAACCCCGACAGAAAATTAAAGGTGAACGTTAGGCCTAGCAAGCCAGTTATTCCTTAAAATGTATTTGCTTACAACGAACAAGCGAGCCTCGGAAAGATTTATAACACTGGATATGACGCCTTTTCTTCAAGTACCGATGCGAATGACGGGCGATCTGATAATATTCGTCGGTGCAGGGAGAACAATAACAAGAAGAAACTAAACAGAATTGGCAATGGAAAACAAAATTAAATATTGGGACCCTCAATATATCAACGTTGAATGGAAAAATGGAGGAAATGACGGATATATTTGCAGAGAGAAAATTAGATATTCTGGGACTAAGTGAAATAAAGTGGAAAGGCAAAGGGGAAAATATTTTGAGAGGAGGAGGGAAACTGTACTGGAAACGACAGAATTGGAAGAAATCGTGTTGCAGTGATGGTAAATAAGAATATAGAAAGTTCTATTGAAAGTTTCAGTTATAAGCATAACAGTGAAATTCCAGAAAGAGACAAGGAAAACATCAGAGGTGTCAGTAAAGATGGAAACATATGATAGAGTTGTGATTGAAGGACCAGAAAGTATACAAGATCTTTGGAGAGATATTTTAAAAAGCTGTTAAATAATGAAGATCCGACAAGCGAGGAAACAACAAATAATGGAGAAAATGGGAAGCAGAACTAGGATGAATTACATGGGAGGAGATGGAAACAGCAGTGAAAAAGATGAATAAAGGTTGATGATGATGATAATTGTTGTTTTAAGGGGCCTAACATCTAGGTTATCGGCCCCTGAATAAAGGAAAAGCTCCAGAAGACATGATCAGAGCAGCAGGACCAGTGGGAATGGAGTGGTTGTATAGAGTATTGTCATGTGTATGGAGAACTAGTAAAATACCTGACGACTGGAGAAGAGCAGACATTGTCCCTCTTTTTAAAAAAGGGAATAGAAGACGTTGCAAGAACTATAGAGGAATAACACTTATGAGCCATACAGCCAAAATTTTTGAAAGAATCATACTAAATGGCATAAATGAAAAGCTGGAAAAGGAGCAGAGCGAAGAACAATATGGGTTTAGAAAAGGAAGAAGTACGATTGACCTAATATTCTCTATACGACAATTGATAGAAAAAAGTTGGGAGTATAACAAAAAGGTGGTAATGGTATTCATAGACATAGAAAAGGCCCATGACTCAGTGA
This sequence comes from Meconema thalassinum, assembly GCA_946902985.2. Taxonomy (NCBI): domain Eukaryota; kingdom Metazoa; phylum Arthropoda; class Insecta; order Orthoptera; family Tettigoniidae; genus Meconema; species Meconema thalassinum. The sequence goes on from OX336390.1 coordinate 351,817,808, forward strand.
GAGAAAGACTGTGGGAAGAAATGAAGAAGATAGATGAAATACATGGGAGGAGATGGATATATAAATGTAGAAAAGACAATGTATAGAGGACACAATTGTAGAGTTAGAACACCACTAGGTAACTCTAGGACAAGGACTAAAACGAGGCAGTGTCCTATCTCCTGCACTATTTAATGTTGTAATGGAGGGAATGAATAGATTAGTAAAAGAGATGGTAGGAGAAAAGGACAAAAAGATGATATTTGCAGACGATATGGTAATATGGGGTAGTAAACAAGAAGATTTACAGTTACAACTCGAAGCATGGAAGGAAGTTATGGAAAAGTATGGATTAAAAATAAAGATAAGAGTGGGATTATGATATTTGGAAGAGACAGAAAGATAAATGGGAATATTGAGTTGGATGGTGAACTCCTCAGAGCGGTAGCCAGTTTCACTTATTTAGGTAGTGAAATATCTAGTGATGGTAGGATAACAGATGAGATTACCAAGAGGCTGCAAGAAAGAATAAATTTTTATCAAACAAAAAAAAAGAAATCTGGTTTGGAATAAAGAAGTTCCAGAAAAAGCAAAACTCCTCATGTATACGACTTATTACTCACCCATTGTCACATATGGTGCAGAAACATAGACAATGACGGAAGGGGACTGGAGCAGACTGCAAGCAGGTGAAATGAGGTTTCTCAGAGCAGTTAAAGGGAAAACAAGATTGGGCAGATAAGAAATTTAGAAATTAGAGAAGAATTAAATCCGGAAAGTATGAGAGAGGGGGTAGAGAAAAAGAGACTACGCTGGTATGGACATGTTAAGAGGATTAGCGGGCAAAGGTTACCAAAAATAATGGAAGAACTTAAGATTGATGGAAGAAGACCTTGAGGGCGTCCAAGAATGCGCTGGAGTACAAGAGTGAGAGTCTGTATAGCGAGAAGAGGAGTTAACTGGCATCAAGTGAAGGAAGAAAGAATAAGATGGAGAGGCCTCGTAAACACCCAGACCCGGCAATAGCTAGAACGGGATTTGGATATGATGATGATGCCAACAAGGAATGAACCAAGACTAACAGTGAATGGCAATTCGACAGTAAGTTTAGCATTTTTGGGCATTTTTAACACATATTCAGGAGTTGTTTATTTTTAGTTTATGATCTACCTGAAACTGTCACTAAGTTAATGCTGAATAATAGAGCCACTTGCCCAGTCAAAGACAGCTCTACTGCCGTTTACTTCTATACATTGGCTCAACTCAGCCTTCAAATAATTTAAGTAAAAGATTTCCAAAACCAACTAGACATATGGAAACCATTCAATGAAATCTTAGGAAGAGTTAACTGAATAAACAAACATATACATGCAGTGCTTTAGAAAACTGTAAGGACACCTCAAATATTTTTATTTATTTTCGGTACGGGTCGGCTGTGGACCTATGCAGATATCATATCCACACATTGGAATAAAATACATTCAATACTTATCTAAACTACAGTAGATACAATTTTGATTTTCAATTTAAGAATTTATTCTTTAAGAAATTTTACAAGTGTCGAGTGATGGCATTTGTCTGGTGGTGAAAATGGGAAACCTCGAAAACCGCTTTCAGGACGGCCGAGTTGGGGTTCGAACCCACGCCCTAGGCCACCGTGGCCGGTCACCTCAAATACAATGAATATGGCCACCATCACTCTACAATTGTAAAATTTCTTATAGTAAATTCTTAAAGTGAAAATCAAATTTGTATCTAGTTTAGATAAGCATTGAATGTATTTTGTTTCAATGTGTGGATATGATATCTGCATATGCTCTGTGGTCACTCCCGGAATGGGCAGATGACTTCGATGTTCCAACCCTTAAAACAAAAATCACCACCATCACTCTCAGAAACTAATATATGGTATAAGTGGAATGTATTGTGCTCAAATTCAATTCATAAGTTATATAATTTCCTAATTTTAGAAGAATGTAGGACTACAAGAATAAATACCACATTCATTAGGTTTGAGGACACTTAAGTTACAGAAGTTGCTAAACCAGAAAATGGCTTTTAACTGGAAAGTGCCAAAAGGAAAGTTCATTTGGATTTTAAAAATTACACATTTTCCTACAGATTCCTGTGTACACCCCCCCCCCCCCCCCTGTTTGAGCAAACATATTTTATTAAAGACCCCTGTTACCAAGAGTGAAGATGATTATGATTTTATGCACAGTGCAGGGCGAGGCAGTCAATTGGAATATGAAGCCATCTCATGCATAAAACACACTGATGCTCTTTACAGCAGTACATGAAAACTGTAACAGATAGTGTGGGAGCCAAATTGAACCATTCCCTTCAAATTGGTCACTTTACTAATATTGCTTTCAGATGTGAAGTTACTGGAGTGTGAATGGAAACCACTGAGCCATTAGAAATTAAAGAACAAAACAACCATACTTAATCTGAAGCTAATATAAAAATACAAACTTTTAATGCTTGCATTCCAAGGCAGACAAGATCCTCAAGGCTACTTAACATATTTTGGTACATAAGGCTAGTTAAGGAAAGAAGATTCGAGAACAAGAACTGTAGGGGTAGACAAAGTTTGGAATATGTTATGTAATAATGTTATTGGTTTCATGTCCTTTTTAACTAGTGAGGCTTTTAGAGACACCAGGGTACCGGAATTTCGCCCCGAAGGGGGTCCTTAACGTGACGGCTCCCTCGAATTTGTGCACCCTTAAATGCCAGCTGACTGCGCCAGGATTCGATCATGCAAACTTGGGGACAACAGGCGAGAACATTAATGCTGCACCACGCAGCCAGTCTGGAATATGTTAAACAGATTGCCTTGGATGAAGAGAAGAAACAACTGGTCAGGACATGGAGAGCTGTATCAAACCAGTCTAAAGACTGAAGACTCAACAACAGGCTATGCTTGAGTGTAACCACACCATTCGTCTTAGAAAACATATCCCAATGAAAACAGTTTGAGGTTTATGACAACCTGCTGGACACTGTAGTACTGTAGTTGAGAAAGTACCAGCAGCTTACACATCAGACACAAAGCACCAGTGGCGTAACTATGAGGGGTGATCAGGGGGATCAATTCCCCCCGGAGACAAATACGGTAATGAAAATATGAAATTTGATGAAGTTGTGAATTTTGAATAAAACCAATCTTCGGATTGATGACAGATGATTGGATTGTGTTTGAAAGTATTTCTTTTCACTCGAGTAACATTTTTAACCCTAACGTAACACTTACTGAACGAGCAAAATGGTCAGCTGTTCAGTTCAGCCCGAGGGGTGGCAATTAGATGGGTGAGGCACTATCTTTCCTGATCCCTTTTCAAAAATACAACACTCGTTGGCGACCATTCTGTTAGTATCCGAATGTGAGTATCAATTCGGAAAGTGAATAATTTTGTGATTATTTGTTTTAAGTTAAACTTAAGTTGTAATGTATTAATATTTATACAATGTCGGGGAATAGAAAGTCCCAGATGATTTCGCGAAGAAAACTGGACTTCATAATTTAACATCAACAAAATTGTTATTTGAACATTTGCACAGTGATAAGTGCAAATACAAGATGCTAATGAAATCAAACACGAAACAAATATAGAAAGGAGGTTTGAAACTTCGGGACAGTATTACCTTTTGTTGATTATGTCCCATTATGTCCGAACCATCCCCCACCCTTCCCAATGTAATTTCGACCCAGCTCATGCCCCTCCAGAAGCAAACCCTAGTTAAGCCACTGCAAAGCACTCATTAGGCTGTAAGGCTGGGTATATCTACGATACTTAGCGCATGAATGAGGGAAAGGATATCCTCTGTTATAGTTCATCTACTGTTAGTTTACACTTTTTTTGACAGCTAGGGTTGCCAACCTTCATAAGGAAAGACTCAATTTATAACCTGTAGTCCATAATAAATATATACACGTTTTAATCACATATAAGTTTCTCAGGTTATTTTTTCGCTTGTCCCAGTAATTGTGAATATATTGGCAACATATTCTGTTGGCCAGACTGAAAAGTTGCATTATCAAACTGAACTACCACGTGCTCGTGGCATGGGTGTGCGGTTGACAATGGATGCTTTACCGTGTTCATCCGCCTGTTCAAATAACGTGATAGTTATATTAAATAATAATAATTATAATTGATAATATTGCACACAGTCATCTGAAAGTATTATTTCCATTTGAATGCGTTTTTCTTTTCAGATAAATTTATACGGGTTATCTTAAATGTTGAGTAAATATGTAGCCCGAGAGGTCTCCAGGTCAGACATCTTTGTTTTGACTATAGAGTCGGAAGCAGATACGGAATATCTTGTTCAAGATATTTATTTTATTTCTCTCATTTTGAAGGTAAAAGAAAAGGTAGCAGAACTATTGATTTCCCCAAGGACATTGCCGTGGTGAATAATTTTCATATTTATTTGTGCAAAAAATTAGACCTAAAATATGAGTTGTTGCGTAGGCCTAAAAGTTAACTTACATGGTGAAATTTTTTGTAAGTTTTATTTTAATATCAATCCAACAGGTCAAGTAATGATCTTATCGCCTTAAGGACATCTTACACCATACCTTAGTAAGCATTTTCCTTGAGCTGTGAAATGATGAGCCTAAAAATAATTCCACTCTAACATTTAAGTTAGCAGCTGCTGTGTCATAGCGCACACAATGATGTAACATTCTGTCAGCGAGCCGTCAGTGGGTTTTAGGTGTGCTGTTAGAACGATTATTTGATAAATGCCACAAAGAAATACAAGTGTCCTTTAAAAGTGGCAATGAATTGATATTGCGAGATGAATGTAGGTTTAGGCAACTCATAACAGCTGTTCACCCCTTGACGGAATACAACGGCCATTGCTGGCTGCCATGTGGGCGATGGCTCATTGGCTGGAATGAACGTGGTAGTGGCGGATTGATATGTTCTGTTGGTTTACTTGTTCCCGCGAGAACTGTCAAAAAAGTGCAAACTTACAGTAGATGAACTATAGTCAGCCTCCATTGTAATGTGCAAGTTAACTGGTACTTGGTGAGTATTTACCTTGCTCTCTTCTTTATTGAACACTCTCATTTACAGTTGTATAGTTTTAGCAGAAACAACATTACACTGGCCAAGAACATATGGTCTGAAGAAAAAGGAAGCTTTTAAGTGATTAGCATTCTTTTTTTAATCATTGCTCAGGAGTTTTTCACCTAAATGAATTGGGTAATATTTCCCCTCCAATGTTGGGGAGAAAAGTTCGGCAAATACACATAAAAATATTGTTATTTACAGGTGTATCAAGTTCAAATGTTCACATGCCTAAAAAAAACTGGTCTCTAGTGCAGTAAATATAATGGTCAAGGATTTAATATGAACGGCTGTATTTCAGGAAAGTATAAGGGATGGGAGTCCTGATAATTTTCTAAGCACTGTATGCAAAGATATAACAAATAAAATATGTTTTTTAGAACTGAATATAATGACTAACTTCTAAGGTCAAAGAGATCACAGTTATTATTTGTTCCGTCTGCAGGTACAAACCGGCTTTGGCAGGACAGGAGAGCATTTCTGGGGATTTGAGATGCACAGTGTACAGCCCGACATTGTTACCATGGCCAAGGGCATTGGCAACGGCTTTCCACTGGCTGCAGTTGTGACCACGCCACAGATAGCATCCTCCTTTGGCCAAGCATTGCACTTCAATACATTCGGTGGTAATCCACTCGCCTCTTCTGTTGGTCTTGCTGTATTACAGGTAACATATCACTGGAAGACTTGGTTCAAAGCCAATGATTAGCTTCTCGAACTGTAAACACAAATAAAATTCAATTAGTCAAGTCAGTTTGCTTCAATCTGATGGCATCATCTCCAAATTCTCTTCCATTTAATTTAAATGTTAATGATAAAACTTCTTACCCCTGGAAATTTGAATCTGATCAGTATAGCATTTTCAACATTGTATGCAAAATAAAGACATTAAAAAAAAGTGGAGAGACTTCCACAAAATCTGGCAAATTTAAGAAAGAAGCTGCAGAGATTTTTGTCTCATGTCTTCACATGACCGCCTAGTAGCACATTTAAGAAAGATTGATACATACCGTATACCAGTAACAATAGTTGTTAATTTGTGATAAAGCCCTATACAGCGTATGTTCACGCTCACTGCTTACCTCGGACTGATTGCTGAGATTTCCATTAGCTTCCGAGTTTGTAGATTATGGTGCCATCTACATGTTATTGTGTGGACTGTGGTACTAAACTCTGCCTGTGCCATCTGTTGTTGTTTATTAAAACATTGCTGGTTTAATTACTTTGTGTCTTGAACTGACTATGTCCTAACCTGTGATGATGTAATACATAAAGAAATTGTACATTATCTAAGCCTAAGTGAGCAAGACCTGATGATGATTGCAACATGTCATCCAATTAAGTACCTCCAGTTTTGTACATAAAAGCATGCTATTTTGTGATAAATATTTCTTTCAGATTACAGTGTATAAAAACTTGTTTTTCTCCTAATGTAATTGGCACAATTTGTGTTGACCGACTTGAAAGCCTCCTTTAATAGAACTAGGCAACACTAAAAAATGGCTTCTAATACTTCAAACCATGGAAAACCACTTCTAGGATGGCTCTTCTCAGTTCTGCCTCATGAAGTTGAGTGAACCCCATTTCAGCCCTCAGACCAGGATTAAATTTCATAGCAGCGCCAGGAATCAAATCCGGACCTCTGCAGTGACAGCCAACAATGCTAGTCACAATGCCACAAAATGGATGCAGTTGAACTAACTTTTAGGAAGCTTCAGGATACCAAGTTTTGTGCATGTAACTAAGAACTTAGAAATAACGATCCCATGAACAAAACAGTCTTCCTCCCAGAACTAACCTATAAGGTGTAGCTACTGTACTATATCTGTGATACACTTAAGCAATAAGCTCTAAACTCGTCGGATTGTTTAAGAACGTTAAAAATCCCTCAGTATGCCTTCTTTCGGAGGGGAAGTAAAGCCGGCGGTCCCATGTCATAGATTTATAGCATGTTAAAGAACCTTCCACTAATTACACCTGTGTGAAGCTAAATTATATAAGTTAAACATTTGACTAACATTCTTAGGTTCCTACGTTCGTCGTCAAGAGCAGACTGCGGTGGCATCTGGTAACTAAGTTCTGAACTAGTTGGTCGTTGACGGTGGCGTTTGGCGGCAAAAGTAGGAACTACTTGAAAAAATTCAATGTCTGCAGTCCTTACTTGAATTAAAAAACAGATACACACACTAATACAGCCATCACAATTAACACCGGTTATCAGACAGATTCTACACACACCCAAAACACAATGGGCTACATGACCGCGTTGTCGCAGCCCCTAAACTGAGGAACCAACCAAACTACTATAGAATTGTAAACTAATACAGTATTCAGAAATGACCTACAAGAATTGGAATGATTTTGTGTTGACTGACTGACAGTTACAATATCAAACCTCGTCTCAATAGCTCATAAATCAAGAACTGCAATGACTAAAGAACGGTAATGACATTATGCTATTTTTAAAAAGTGAGGTGATAAGTTGAGCAATATTTGAGATTTCATTTCTCAATCAAATGGTCATGATGTTAGATTGTATTGACACATTGACTTACAATTGATATTAATACACAAATATTGGTTTAATATTGACCCACCTCATCAATACCTTTATTATTTTAATCTTCTTTTTTTTTCTTTTCAGTGTTGCCACTGTGGCCCGAAACATGTACTAAAGTAATAACATAAAAAATAAATGTATTGACGAGGCAGGCAAATGTTAAACCAATGTGTGTGTTTTAACATCATGATATTATATGAACAACAAAAATCAATTTCAGGTTATGGAAGAAGAAAATATACAGAAAACCTGCCTTGAAATAGGAACACACTTGCTGACCAGTCTTGCAAGGCTAAGAGATCTACACAGCTGTGTGGGCGATGTACGAGGGAAGGGGTTGATGATCGGGGTCGAGATGGTGTCTGACAAGGCAAGCAGAACTCCTATGGACCGTACCCAGTTTTCAGCCATCTGGGAGGATTGCAAAGACATGGGACTCCTGCTAGGATGTGGAGGACTTCATGGAAACGTAAGACATAATCATTTATTGCGCATTCATAGCTCATGAAGAATCATTTATCCACTTCTAATTCTTTTCACTATGTTGTTGTTTTATTTAGGGGCTTGCAACATCATGTCATCAGTCTGACAATCTGTGTTAATTTGGTGTCTGTTCTAGTGAGTGTATTCTTAATTGGGGTTGAGAAGGTGATCTGGCCATAAGGCTCGTTCTCACGATGGCACTGATGTCACGACATGAAATGTCGCAGCAGTGTCATTGTCGGAACAGTTTTTGATGCCACCGTCACAGTGCCGTGGCAGTGGTGTCGTGTATTCAAAAGTTTTGATATGTGACACCGCGACATCACCTCTGTCGTGACACTAACGTAAACTTCCACACGCAATTTCGTCATGAGAACAGGTTTGTGCCAGTCGTGTCGTGACATTGCATCACTTGATATTTGATATTCTTCAATTTCTGGAACACTGTCGGCAATATCCCTTTCTTAAGAGTTCCTAAAACATATTCTCGTCGATTCGTAGAAAATTGCTTAATGACCGAGAATCTTCCAATGCCAATTCTCTCAGTAGCGTTTCAGATACACCTAGTTTTCCTCTGCGTAGTATCCATTTTCTCACCCACACTTCTTTCTCCTCCATCTTACGTGTTCTCTCCTCCAGAGCTATCAATCCTCCGACAAAACTGGCAACGGCACAAACAACGTCCACCATGTTGCGTGAAAATGCCACGAAAGCCCAACCTTCTGTACCTATCGTGTGAACAGGTGACTGCCATGGCAGCGAATGCCGTGACATTTCATGACAGCAATGTCGTGACATCAGTGCCATCGTGAGAACGAGCCTTTAGGTTATGTACCATTGTGCATTTTCGAAGAGGAGAGGCAGAAAACTATAGAAAACCACTTCTAGGATGGTTGAACCAAAAATCAAACACAACTCTTCACAATAATTATCCTCACGTGGCTAAGCCTCTATTAAAAGGCTATCCTTCATCACTTGGGTAGTTGCTCTGTGTTAAAATGAATAGTAATTTTGTAAGAATTGGATTTTCACAAACACATTGCTGATTAAGGAGGTTTTCAGCTCTTAGGTTGTGTTGTGTATACACAAGTAAAAAAAATGTATTGCAATTTACATGTAGATGCATTATTGTTGGCAAGATCGACAGCATTATCATAAGCAATCAGAGGGGACAAGCAGGATCTAAATATGCCAACCCAAGTGTTGAGTATGGAAAAAGACTGTGCTGCTTGTCGTATGCTCATTCAAGGGCCAAACACTCTGCAGCTGGACGAGTCAGTCTTATGAAGAGATTTTGATGAAAAATATGTCACTCTCGAGTCATGTTCAGTAGCAGTTTAAAAAGGCAAAGAGCATGCACTAACAGACTTTCTTGAAAGCAGACAACTTGAAACATTTTGAAGACAATACGGTACCTTTTGAAACACACTTAATAATGTATTATGTTTCGTAAATATACAGGAGAAAAATATTAAATATAAGACCACGGTCAGATTCTTGATCATTGATCTGATAATCAAATGAATATGGAGAGTCTTCTATTGAAATCCACCGGTTTGGACACTTACATCATTAACCAAGTGAAGACACCATTCGGATACGGTGGGGTGTCAGGTAGAGGATTAAGGCGAGTCGGAGCGCCTCGAGATACAATGACCAAGCATGCAGACTAATCACACTAAGAACGTACTTAAATTCAACAAGCCGGGAAAGTTCTCATATTTGGCAACATTAAATGTTAATTCTTTGATGAAGGTTGGTAAGTTAAAGCATCTAACTGATATCTTGGATCAACACAAAATTGTGATCACTGATCTTCAAGAATTACCTAATACTGATCAGAACCCAATTGAATCAGGTGGATATCGTCTCTATAAAGGGCCTCCAGGAGAAAGGGTAATGAAAAATGTCCCTCAATTTGGAGTAGGTTTCTTGGTACACCATAGAATACTAGATTCCATTACGGATTTTTCCTCAAATTCCCCACGAGTTGCATTGTTAACAGTTAAAGTGGAAAACAAGATATACACATTGATAAATGTTCATGCACCAACAAATGACAAAAATTGAACTGATACTGAGGGGACGGATCAATTTTGGGATGAACTTGACCAATTGGTAACGAATATACCTGATGCTAATATTAAAATTTTACTTGGAGATTTCAATGCAAAGATTGGACGTGAGAGGAAATTTCGTCTAGTGGTGGGGCGGTGGCCAGCACATAACTTGACAAACAAGAATGGTGAACGGTTAATTGAATTTTGTATTAACCATGGTCTAATTATGGAGACAACAAGGTTCAAGAGGAGACCACATAAATTAATGACTTGGATATGTCCTAATATTAAGTTAGGAGAGTTTCAGATAGATCATGTGGCCATGGATCGGAAATTTCACAAAGAAATTTATAATGTTAAAGTCCTTCGTGGTGTTGATGTTGATTCGGATCATTACATTTCCAAGATTAAAATCAAATTAACTCCTAAAAGGAAAAATAAACCTCAAAAATTCAATAGCAAAAGATTGTATGATCCTAGTTCAGTTATCAATAATCCAGTATATTTTGAGCAATCCATCACGCTTTTAAGTGACAACTTGGGGACCACTGTTAACAAATTAAAAGCCGTAGCGGAAGACGTTGCTCCCATTAAAAAACGAAAGAAACATGCAGGGTGGAATGAGGATTGTGATATAGCAATTCTACGCCGGCATTCAGCGTGGTTGAAGAACCAACAACAAAAAACTGAAAGTTCTAGGGAAGAATTAATCAATGCTAGAAGGTTAACGGCCAAAGAAATCAGGAGGGTTAAAAGAGAATATCAGAAGGAAACATTAAAATCTATTGATGAAGCTTTCAATCGCCATAAAACAAGAGACTATTATAGGACATTTAAACAATACCAATCAAAATTTACTCCCCCTACTCTTTTGATGAAGGATACGAACGGGCAGGTGGCCCATAATGATTATGACAATGCAATAATTTTGGCCGATTACTTCATAAAATCAGTAGTGGCTGCGCTCGCTAAAGCGTTGCGTTAGGCCATGGGGCCAAGCTCTCTGCTGACTCGGTAGACGCGTGGGTTCGAGCCCCACCGTCGGCCGTCCTTGAAATGGTTTTCCGTGGTTTCCCATTTTCAACTCCAGGCAAATGCTGGGACGGTACCTTCTGACAGGCCACGGTCGCTTCCTTCCACACCCTTGCCCAGTTTCATTCACCATCATTCATTTCATCTCTCATTAACTCCTCTCATGAGGTTGGTGTCAGGAAGGGCATCCGGCCGTAAAAATCATCCGCCACAAAGACTTCCATCGCAACTCATCCCCGACCCCGTTGGAAAACGGGAATAATAAGGGGTAGACATACACACATACTTCATAAAATGACTTAATAGTGATGAACCTGAAGATTCTTTTGAATTCGATCCCTATCCTAGAAATAAAACACCCCAGGAAAAGATCATACCGCCGGTTTACGATGAAGTGCGTACAGCGATTGATTCACTTAAGAATTTTAAAGCGGCAGGAGAGAATAAAATAGTAGCAGAACTTTGGAAAAATGCTAATGTACAGACTATTCATAACCTACATAAACATCTTATTGACATTTGGAATACAGAAAAATTGCCTGAAGAGTGGAATATTGCAAATATACACCCCATACACAAAAAGGGCTATAGATCAGATCCTAGCAATTATCGAGGGATATCGTTGCTGGATGTCACGTATAAGATTTTTTCAAAGATTTTATATTCCAGAATTCACGAACAACTTGATACTGAACTTGGTGAATATCAGGGTGGTTTCTGTTCAGGACGAAGCTGTCCAGATCAAATTATCAGTCTCAAATGGAATATAAAACATCACAGGATTAGGAGCAAAGATTTAGTGATCACATTCGTTGATTTTCAAAAAGCTTATGATAGTATCCATCGCGAATCTCTATTGAATGTCCTTACTGAATTTGGTTTACATCGAAAACTTGTTAACCTAATTGCGGTCACTCTTAAGAATACTAAATCCAGAGTTAGGTTTAGAAGTGAAACCTCTGAGTCATTTGAAATCCATACTGGTCTTCGGCAGGGAGATGGATTATCTCCATTGTTGTTCAATTGTGTGCTGGAAAAAGTTATGCGTCAATGGAATAAGGTTTGTCCACCGAATGTTAAGATTGGAAAAAATGCTCGACTAAATTGTCTCGCCTTTGCAGATGATCTAGCATTATTAGCAACTAGTATCGAAGAAGCTAAATTTCAGGTAGGGGAATTGGAACGATTAGCAGCAAAGGTTGGGTTGAAAATTTCCTTTGAGAAAACAGAAATTATGCCATCTTTTCAAGTTGACACACCACATATTGTACTGCATAATGCCCAGAAAATAAGGATTGTGAAAAAATTTAAATATCTTGGTGAGATCATCACTTGGAATGCCAATGAGAGAGCATCAATAGATAGTAGGACACTAAAATTGCGACGAGCACAACAGATTACCTGGCCAACATATAAGAAACAGTCTCTTTCGATTAATGCTAAACTTCGACATTATTTCTCCGTCGTTAAGCCAGAAGCAACATATGCAAGTGAAACTTTATTTAAACTAAACACCTGATCAACAACTGACAAACTACAGAAGGTTGATAGACGGATTCTTCGGACAATACTCAATAAAAAACACCAGGTTGAGGGCCAGTGGAGACTTTTGCCCAATTCAATACTTTACAAGGAAAATTAATCTATCATTGACACGATGCGAAAACGAAGGATTGCGTTTTTTGGACACATATCCCGCTTGCCAAATACTAGACTCTTGAAACAACTTTTTGACTTCTTTCGGAATAGTAAAACAAAAATCACACGGTTTAAAGAAATACAAATGGATTTAGAAATGAAAATGAAAATTACCAAGCATCAAATTGAACATAGAGAGGAGAAACGGCTTCTGAATAAGAAATACACTCGACTAACATTCAAAATTTCACAGCGTAAGCAATATGTTATATCTGCCGAAGAACGGGCTGCAAGATCTTCCAGAATGAAGAAGTATTGGGAAAGGAAAAAATTATCAAGAATTAAGAACTGAACTTACTGTAGTATTTGAAGACTTTGTATATAAGGTTTGATTTTTGGTGTTCCAATGTGGGCGTAAACAGTGTAAATAAATAAGTAATCCAAAATGGCCTACTTGCCTACCCTGTGTTATCAAGGAATACCAATTTCTTTTCTTGCTCTGCGTGTGTTATAAATGAACAGCCCAGTTGCTCAACCCTCTAAAAGCCATCTGTGAATGAAGTTTATGTTGTGTAGTACTTTTCCTAGGTTGAGCTCTCAAGAGAGCTACCATATACTGTTGGTTTATTTCAAAGAATGCTTCTCTAGACGAGGAAGAAGACCAGTTTTCTGGTACACCAGCACAGCGTATCAATTCATCTTTGAAATAGGGGAACACCCAAAGAAAACCTTATTAACAAACAGTGGACTTGGCAACTGGGCTACTCAATTGTTCAATCTGTTCAGGACTTCTTGACCATGCTCCTTCCCCAAACTGGTGTGTTGTCTGAGGGGAAAACTAGTTAACATGTTGTTCTGTTTCCATTCAGGTGTTTCGTCTAAAACCTCCCATGTGCATCACCAAAGAAGATGCAGACTTCACAGTGGCAGTGTTGGACAAAGCTCTCAAGAGACACAACAGTAGAAAAATGCAGTAATCTTGGTCACATTGTCTAAAGAAAGAAAAAAAAAAAAAATCTACTGATGAATGTAGGTTACATGTAACACAAGCATAGCAACTTGCAATTTTGATTAGAACTAGCCCGAGTTCCATTTTCGGGTAGGTTTCCAATAAAAAATTCCTACTGTAACTATTTATTCTCTACTGCCTGTCAAGAGTCATAACCCTAAGAACTAAGGATACTCACCTATTGTACCTAGGCTGTTTTATTTTTTTAACCTCCGATCATACATCTAAGCAAACAAGAGTTAGACGGGAGCTAGGTCTGTGCGTCGTGCAATTGCTCAACGCCCCCTCCACAACCTCTGCCATTGTTGGCTCCGATGTGCCAGTCAAAGCCAACGTACGGGCAGTAATCGTGGCCACTACAATTTGATACTTCCTCCAAGTGTGATACATTTTCTGCAAGCAGAAGGATGTAGCGCTGCTGAAATTCACCACAGAATGAGCGTAGAGTATGGTGCAAACTTTATGAATGATGGTAGTGTACGGGAATGGTGTAGGAGATTTACAGGACAGCGAACGGGCATTCATGACGAAGGTGGGTAAGGACGCAAGTCTGTCGCTGCTGCACCCCCGGTTGAGCGTGTTGATGAGTTTGTCCGGGTGACAAATGGAGGTGTACGAAAAGTGAACTTTCTACAGCAATCCCAGACATTTCAAGATCTTCTCTGTGCAGAATTGTGACTACACACCTAGGATACCGAAAACTTTGTGCATGTTGGGTCCCAAAAATGTTAACTGATGATCACAAAACTCAGCGAATGGCATCAGCCGTAATGTTTCTCACGCATTACATAAAGAGGGGGAAAAGTTTTTAAAGTCTATCGTTACTGGCGATGAGACTTTGGTCCTGCATGACAATCTAGAAACTAAAGAACAGGTTAAGTTGATGAATAGTTCTTCTCCAAACAAGGCAAAAAAGTGTAAACAGACACTGAGCAAAGGAAAACAATGGCTACTGTTTTTGAGACCAAGGAAGGAAGTTTGTAGTTTTACGTGACCGTTAATCTCGCGTTCATGAGCCATGGGACCTCCTTTTTACGTGGAATCCGATCCACAGAACATGACATTTCACTTTGAAAATCTCACATGCATTGACCGGGAATCGAACCCGGGTTTTTGGGAACCACAAAGATGTCTGGGTGGCAGACATCATGGAGCAGGGGACAACAATAGCTGTAACAAAGGTAGTTTATTGTTAAACTTTATGCCACCTCTGCATAAGCAATTCAAAACGGAGGAAGAGGCATCCTCTCGTCCGGCATGGTTTTGACAATGCACGACCACACTGTGCACTGTACCAACATAGCACAAGATCTAAAAAAATTCAAGTGGGATGGTTTTGATCATCCGCCGTTTAGTCCAGACCTCGCACAGAGTGATTTTCACCTCTTTCGAGCACTCAGGGCGTGATTTGGAGGACAACGCTTCAATGTTCAGAAATACCACACCTCACTCACGGCAGACTTGTTTGCAGAGGCCATTGAAGAGCTTGTGTCACATATGACAAATGCCTCAATCGTCTTGGCTGTTATGTTGAAAAGTAAGTACGAAACTAATAAATTTTCAATAATAAAATAATTTTGATATCTAAATGTGTCTTTTTTTTATAGCCCACTAGAGGTTGAAAATAAAAAAAAGATTGTAGTTTTACGTGACCGTGAATCTTGTGATTATGAGCCACGGGGTGAAAAGAAAAGAAACAGTTCTTGTATGAGTTAATTAGCATGTTTCAGTGGCATCTATGGTATGTTATTTCTGCATTATGAATGATCAAGATGGTAATATATCATCAGGACATCAGCTACTATATCTTCCCTGTGACTCACTGATACATCTTAGTCATTTCAGATGATAGTCAAATAAAATTAATGGCAGGTTAAGTATAAATGCAACAGACATGACTGCACCCCTTGTTAAAACTTCTGTATGGTATGGCCACGACTGGCAAAATATAATATTTCCACTTGTATAGCTCTGTATATAATATGGGCAGCATAACCTTTCCAAAGGAAAAAAATCCTCTCGGCACACCGGAAGACTGAGGTAAATTTCACCGGACAAAAGAAAATATAGTCAAATATAGCCAATTGTTGTAAACCTACAAACGTTCCCATGTTCATCGTGTTGTTGTTTGAATCTTGAGTCTTTAGACTGGTTTGATGCAGCTCTTCATGCTTCCCTGTCCTAAGCTAATAGTTCCATCTCTACATAGCTACCATACCCAACATCTTATAAATCCGAAAACATTTTGCTCATTCCTTGGTTGGTTCCTCAGTTTCGGGGCTGCGACAACGCCGTCATGTAGCCCCATGTACATTGGGTGTGTGTAGAATCTCTCTGATAACCGGTGTTAATTGTGATGGCTGTATTAGTGTGTGTTTTCTGTTTTTAATTCAAGAAAGGACTGCATACATTGGATTTTCAAGTAGTTCCAACTTTTGCTACCAAACGCCACCGTCAATGACCAACTAGTACTGCACTTTGTTACTACTGCAGATGCTACCGCAGTCGGCTCCAGGCTCAGAACGTTGGTACCTAAGAGCGTTACTCAAAGATAACCTATAATTTAGTTTCACACAGGTGTAATTAGTGGAAGGTTCTTTATCATGCCTACTTCCCCTCCGACGGAAGGCATATGGAGGGATTTTTAACGCTCTTTAAAAAATCCGACGACTTCGGCCGGGTTTGAACCTGCAATAGCTCATTCCTTGGGGTAAGGGTGGGTCATATAAAAAAAATTAGAGGACTATTGACTATTTTGAACGGTTTTGATATTGTGCATGTTAAGGGTGGTATGATTTTTTTAACTCCAAACACTCGATTTTCCCCACCCGTTTGGTTAATGGTTGGTGCTATCAAAAAGCTTTACTGAGATAAGTTTTTGGCCCTTATTCGAAGAATAGTATGTACTTTGAATGGATTTGATTTTTCACATATTAAGAAAGTTGTAGTGAGTGATATTTCAAGTTTTCGAAAAAGATTTCCTATTTCCACCCCCTTGGACCAATTATCCCCATTAACGAACTTGACTCAGATTTTGATGGGTTATTTTATTTATACGTTTGAAAGTGACTGGTGCAAAATACCGGTAGTCATCGTGTCCACAAGAAAGTGATATATCGATTTCTCCCCTTTGGGAGAGGAAGGAATATGATTGTTATGGGGGATCTGAATGCCCATGTAGGAAGAGAAAGACAAGGGTATGAGAGTGTGCTTAGACCAGAGGGTTGGGCCAGAAGAAATGAGGAAGGAAAGAGACTGTTGGACTTCTCTCAAAGGAACAGCCTGCTAGTTGGGAACTCCTGCTTCAAGAAGAGAGAGAGCCACACAATCACATGGTACAGTGATGACTTGACCAGGAAGAAGAAAGAGGGGTGGAAGATGAATGGGCTAGATTTAAGAAGACACTAGTAGGTGCAGCAGAAGCAGTATGTGGGAGGACAAGTAGTAAGAAGAGGTGGAAGGAAACACCATGGTGGAATGAGAAGACAAAAGATATAGTAAGGGAAAAGAATAGAGCCTTAAGGAGGTGGTATCAAAATAGGATGGCAGAGACAAGGGAAGAGTACCAGGAAAGAAAGAAGGAGGCAGAGAGAAGTGGCTGAGAAGAGAAAAAAGTGGATGGAAGAGTGGACAAAGATGATGAAGGAGGATAGTGAAGGTACAAAAAGGTCCTGTATGGGTTGGTAAAAAATAAGAGGCGGAAGGATCCTACGGATTATGTTAGAATGGTGAACAAAAGGGGACAAGAGATAGAAAGTAGGGAAGAACTGAAGAAAATGTGGAAAGACTATTTTGAAGAACTTCTGAACCCAAATGGAAACCACGGCAAGGAGGAAGAAATCGGGGAAGAGGAAGATGGACTGCATACAGAAAAGGACTTAACATGGAATGAAGTGGAAGATGCAGTGAGGAAGATGAAAGGAGGGAAGGCACCGGGTGTGGATGAGTTGAGTGTGGAGATGGTGAGAGCAGCAGGAGAGGTGGGGATACAATGGTTGTACCGAGTGATGAAGACAGCATGGAAGGAAAGGAAGACCCCAGAGGACTGGAAAAAGGGAATAATTGTCCCGATCTTCAAGAAAGGTAGTAGAACAGAATGCAGAAACTATCGGGGAATAACACTGATGAGTCATTGTGCAAAGATGTTTGAAAAAGTTTTGGAAAGGACAATTAGGACAAGGATAGAAGGAGGGATGAGGGAAGAACAACATGGCTTCAGAGCAGGAAGGTCCACAGTGGATTTGATTTTGGCTGTAAGGCAGTTACAAGAACAGCACTATGAGTATGGTACAGATCTATTGATGGCCTTCCTGGACATTGAGAAAGCATATGACAGTGTATGCAGAAACAAAGTATGGAAGTCCCTGGATGATAGAGGAGTAGAAAAATGGACTATAAGGAGGATAAAGGAGATGTACAAGGGAAACGTGAGCTGTGTGAAAGTGGGAGGAGAGAGATCGGACTAGTTGGAACAGAGAAACGGCCTGAAACAAGGAAGTGCACTGTCACCGTTACTTTTCATTGTGGTGATGGATGACATAATGACCCAAGTGGCACAAGTAATTGGGGAAGGAAAGATGAAAGCAATGGTGTTTACAGATGATTTGATGATTTGGGGAAACAAGGAGGAGGTACATGAACAGTTGGAGTGGAGAGTTTCAAGTATCTGGGAAGCCTGGTACAAGATAATGGAAGAAACGAGAGAAATAAATGAGCGGGGGAGACAGGCAGAAGCATTCTGGAGGAGTGTGAGAAGCATGTTATGGAGCAAGGATGTACCTCAGAACAGCAAAAAGATCATATATCGGACGTACTATGTCCCTATCCTGACGTATGCCTCGGAGACCTGGGTTATGAAAGGAAGGGAGAATAGCAAAATACAGGCCAGTGAGATGAGGTTCTTGAGAAGCAGTATTGGAGCTACAAAGATGGACAGAATAAGAAATGAGAGGACCAGAGAATTAATGAAGGAGGAACCATTACAGGATGGTATAGAGCAGGGGTTCTCAAACTTCCTGTACTCGAGGACCCCTTCAATTATGTATGTAGTCATTGCGGACCCCTCAAAACTGCCTTTAAATCTTGTTGTAAATTTTTTAATAGTTGTCATATTAAAAGATAAACAATTGATACCAAAAAATGGTGGGTTGTAAAAACAATTAATCTGTTTGTTTTAGTATATATATAGTTTATTTAAATTGGAATGAATACTGGAAAAAATATGACTTACATAAGTTTACACAAATTTTCTTAATTACAGTAGGAGTAGACTTTAAATGCAATCTTAGAATAAAAAGTTATCAGTGTTTTTACCGTTACTTTAGTGAGAACAATGGTACTGTTTTTTGCTTTTGACTATCTCTAAAATGTTGGGATTTATTTTAGAAAGCTTTAGCCTTAAATCGGTTTCAATGTTCTTCAGTCTGTTTCTTTTTGCTGGCTTCAGGTTGCACAGTTCAGAAAAGGCTCGTTCACACAAATATGTCGTACAAAAGGGCACAATATGTTCGAGGGCTTTTTTTTTTGGCAAGTTCTGGTACCTCAGCTTGTACAAGTAGCCAAAACCTTGCCAAGTTATTTTCTTGATAAACAATCTCCCAGGCTCTGCTGCATGAGAGTTCCACCAATTGGTCTTGCTCAGTATCAGATAGGTCGATGAGGTTACCAATACTTCTCTTCTTGAATGGATACTTCATCCAATCATTATTAGGATTAGGTTCAGGAAAGTAACTTCTCAGACTCTGAGCTAGGTCTGTTAAATGCTCAGCAAACAGTTCTTTTGTATTTGTAGACATCTCTTCTTCAGATGTTATTAAGAATTCCTGCAACGTTGTAAAATTGTTGTATGAATTCTTAAGCATACGGTCAGACCAAAGCTGCAGTTTTCCTATCATAGCTTCTACTTGCTCTTCTACACGGAATATGTCAGTGTCAGACCCTTGAAGTTTCGTATTTAGGACATTCAAATGCTGGAAGATATCTGCCAAATATGCAACCTTGATCAACCACGTAAACTCACACAACTTGTCTTTGAGAAGAAAGTTTTCATATTTTTCTTCCAAAAGAAATATTCTAATTTCATCACGCAATTCAAAAAAACGTGTGAGGACATTACCTCGGGAGAGCCAGCAACCTTCAGTGTGAAGCAAGAGCTGCACATGCTCACTTCCAATTTCTTCACAAAGCTGAGTAAAAATACGAGAGTTCAAAGGTCGGGCTTTAATATAATTTACAACTTTCACAACTTCTTTTAATGATGTTTCTAGATATTCTGGCATTTGTTTTACAGCCAATGCCTCCCTATGAATACAGCAGTGAGTCCACTTAACTTTGGGAGCGACAGACTTGACATGAGCAATTAGGCCTGTCTTTTTGCCGGCCATGGCCCCTGCTCCATCGGTACTCACACCAACACAACGTTGCCAGTCCAAGTCATTTGATAAAATAAAATCATTTAATGCTTCAAAAACATCATGGGCATTGTTATGAAGAATCTCTTTGCAAAACAAAAGCTCTTCTAAAAGCTAATTTTCATTTTCATGCCTAACAAAGGCTAACAAGTGAGATTTGTTTGATAGGTCTGTACTTTCGTCAAGCTGCAAAGCGTACATTTTTGTAGATTTTAACCTACAAAGTAACTGCTCTTCAATGTTTTGAGACATGTCATCAGTTCGACGTTTTATAGAATCGTTTGAAAGTGGAACTGTACTTAATTCCTTAGCAGCTGCCTCTCCTATCATTATATTACATATTTTTTTTGCCGCTGGTAAGATTAGTTCTTCTGCAATCGTATATGGCTTTCCAGATTTAGCTATGAGTAATGCTATTTCGTATGACGCCACAGTAGCTTTTTCAGCAGCGCTACCTGACGCCATTTTCTCCATTGATGTTTTCATCTTTTCCATTTCTTGACTTTTTATTAAGAAAAACTCAAATGACTTATCAGCAAAGTCTGGATGTTTTGTTTCTAAGTGCCTCCTTAATTTCGCAGGTTTCATAGCTTCATTGGAAATAATCTCGTAGCATAACACGCACTGTGTTTTTTTGTTCGTCATTAGATTGCACAAAACCTAATTTTAAATACTCTTCAGAATATTTGTGGCGCTTAACAGTCTTACGTAAATCAGTGTTGCAGCTAGAACTATCTACTGAAGTTGAGCAGCTAACCTCACTTTCACGATCATTGTCTCTTTCTAATTTATCAACTGAACGTTTTACAGTCCCTGTCTTTAACCAACAATCCATGATACAGGCCCAAAAATAACACTTCCTTACGTAAAATGTTTCCACCATTAAAAGTTAAACATCACAACAAAGCAAAACAAACCATCACGACAAGCATCAAAATAGCGACAAAAGTCAACTGAATAACAGATGCCGATACGTTTGCTCCGCTGACAGAACAGATGACAGACTAGGTGTGTTAGTGGCTAGCCGCAGGGTAGCCACCTGTCGAAAACAATATTGACCTGATTATAGGATTGGCTAAGCTTGCCACGCACATATTTTGTAATACAAACTAAAACTTTTATTTGCAGAAACAGGAGTTCTTGGTATGAGTAATTAACAAAATTAGATTCGAATATGTTTTGCGGACCCCCGGGGGTCCGCGGACCACACTTTGAGAAACTCTGGTATAGAGAAATCCAGACTTGGATGGTATGGACATGTAAAACAAATGGAGAAGAAGAGGATACCCAGGAGGATACACGAGACGAAGTGGGAAGGAAAGAGACCGAGAGACAGGTGGCTGAAGGGGGTGGAAGAAAGCGTGAAGAAGAGAGGAGAAGACTGGACGAGGGTGGAGGCTGAGAGATGGTGGGAAGACAGAAGACGTTGGAGAGGCTTGTGTTCCAAACAGACCCGGCCAGTGGCTGGTAACTGTGCAAGATGATGATGATGATGATGATGATGGGAGAGCGTGCGAACTCGAGCCAATCACAGCTTCACTACCTTTTCCTCTTCTATTTTCTTCCTAAAACCCCTTCATTAATTTACATTGTTAGGCCCCTTAAAACAACAATTATCATCATCATCATCATCATTAATTTACTGTGTTTTTTCTTCCTTTCTTCTGTGCATTTTTTCCCCTATTGTTTCTTTTCTTGAGACTTGTTCAAATTTCTTTTTTCTGATTTTATTTCTTAATTTGTTATCTGTCCTATATATATGAATTCACTGATTTAGGACCAGAATAGCATATCTATAATTATCATAGAAACGCTATCCTGGCCCTAAGCCAGTTTTGGGGCCTGGGGGACATAAAACACAAAGGTGCAAAAGTTGCAAAGTTGCAAAATGTACCCATTGCAATAGGAAGCTTTCTAATGAAATCTAATTAAAACATTTTGTGATTTTTCCTACAATTTTATATAAGTTGGTGTTGCAGAGATCGCAATAACAATGTTGACTAAGAAGACTTTCAGCTGTTACAACATGCATTATACAATAATGATGATGATTATGATAATTGTTGTTTTAAGGGGTCAAATATCTAGCTTATCTGCCCCTAGTGGTTTTGAGTGTCAAAGAAATGATTAAGAAATGAAAAAATAGAAAGTGGTGGGGCTACACACACCCTGCCTCCTTTAGGGCCTTGTGCAGAAGGTAGGAGATACAAGGAAAAGAAAAGAAGAGATCTGACGCATTGAAGAATGAGAGTATCAGGAAAGATGAGACAGGCCAATTAAGGCAGTAAAATGAAAGATCCTGTAAGTCTCGAATACCAGTACCCTAATACCTTTGTGGTCCGAAGAGAACGAGAGTTGACCAAGGGAGGTCGACATGAAATATGACAGAGGAGCCCGGCACAAGTAAGTGGAAGCAATGCTGGACTCAGCTAGGGACCTGTGGTCGCCAACCCACGTCCCACTAGTTGTGAGCCCTTGTGGTTATTGTACAATTAGTATAAGCCATATTGATCAGAGGTACAGAAATTAAAATGTCTAACGAATGTGAGAGTGAAACTTGTGACCTTCAGCCTTGACCGCCACTGCTCTATCAATGAGCTAATACAATAGATACTACAATTCTCATTCAAGACTAAATCTATGAAGCTGTGCTAACACAATCACTCTGTGGGCTTGATCCCAGGAATTTGAATTTCACGATCTCACTGATGACCAAGAAGCCTATTAGTTATTAGGTTGTAATTACACACATCAAAAAGAGTTTGGATATTGTGATATAGTGACTTGTTTATTTTGCTGTGTGTATGTAATCAAATTATACACAATGTAGGGTACATACAGAGAAAAACAATACACAATTTGCTCTACAAAAGAGACAGAAACACACAACAAATAACAAAAGTGATAATGTGGCGAAATGGCCCTCTTAAGCTCTTTCCGCGCATGTTCAATACCGTTCACGTCCGCAGATTAGGCAGGCCACTCCATTCTCAGTATGCCATGCATCTAAAGAACTGATTGACCAACCTAGCTCGATGGGCACAGCATTATCGTACACTAGTGTGAAGCTCTCACCCATTGTGGCAGCGAATCCTGTCACGACAGGTTCAAGGATGTTGTATCTGTACACCAGAACAGTCATGTTACCGTGGATAGGGATTAGAAGCATACGTCGACCAAACATGACTGAACCTCCTTGCTGTTGGTGGCGTTCCTGGATGAAGGGCTCGTGAAATCTCTCACCCACTCGTCGCCACACTTGAATGCTCTTATTGTATTTGTGCTAACCAATGGAGACCACGTTGGATTCGTTGGTACTCAGTATACCTCATCGTCTGCAAGCATGTCTTGGAGCTCGTGGTGGCCATACACGGTATTGATATGCCCCAACATGAAAAGGACATTTCTGTGGTCAGTCCCACATTATCACTTTTGTTATTCATTGTGTGTTTCTGTCTCTTTTGCAGAGCAGATTGTTTGTGGTTTTTCTTTGTATGTACCCTATATTGTGTATAATGTGATTACTAGGGCTCGGATCGATATGCTCGAAAACCATGTGTTTTATGCTCGATAGATATGCTCGAAAAAAACATTATATACGGTAAAATATGCAGAGTATGCTCGAAAAACACCGTTAAAAACTATAGAAAGGAAAGTCAAACGCAAAAATCTATAACATACCTTTATATACGAGCTTTATTTTCTAATTGTGTGTATGATACACTGCAATATACCCACATTCAAGTTTTTTTAAGTATATAAGACAAGTTTTCATTTAAAAGTTACAGTTTAAAATTTCATTTACAAAATGTTCAGAATTAGGCGAGTCAATGAAGTAGATCTTCATTGGTCAGTACAACAAGAATGTTTTCTATGTTTTCAGTTTTGAATGATTTTCTTAAATCAGTCGATAAAAGTTTCAATGACGAGAACGACCTCACTAAAGGTTAAAATAAGCGGTTCTATTATTCGCACCAGATAGGCTTTTCAATAATTATTTCTGTTTTCGAACCTTAAGATGGTCAGGGCCCGAATTCGGGGAGGGGGAATTCGAAGAAGAACAAACTATTTAGAGGAAAACCATAAGAATATGCATTTATATGCTTCTATTCTGAAAACCGTGGTTTTATGCATTTATATGCTCGATAAATTTCAATTCTGTTGGTCCCAGAGAGGTGAGAATACCACCGAAAGGCTTCTTTCAATGTGTACTATTCAGGAAACAAATATGCAAATATGCTCGAATCCGAGCCCTAGTGATTACATACACATAGCAAAATAAACCAAGTCACTAAATCGCAATAAGCAAAACTTTCTTCGATGTGTGTATCTCACTTGAGGGGCTTAAACATTGTGGTCATTTAGCCCTATTGTATTTTGAGTGTGTGTGTGCATAATGTTTGTCCGATAGCCTGTGTTATTGTGATGGCCGTATTAGTGTATTTGTAATTTGGTAGAGGATTGGGAAGGAGACGACCATGGTCTTAAGTTAGGTTCCATTGCGGCATTCGCCTGGAAGGATGGCCGAGGTGGGAATCGAACCCACCTCTTTTCAGTTTTTCCTCATGAGACCAAGTGTACCCCATTCCAGCACTCAGACCAGAATTACATTTCTTGGCAGAGCCCGGAATTGAACCTGGATCACAGGAGTGACAGCCAAGAATGCTAGCTACTGTGCCACGAGTTGGTCGGCACCAAGCAAGAAGCATGCTAGAGTTGTCAACTAGTAAGGCACACACCAAACTGGAGAGTGAGAGACCTGAGGTGCAATTCTCCTACAAGTCCATACTTCACCTTGATGAACAGCCATCCATTCCAGTGTTCTTTTAGCAGCTACAAAACCAAACCTAGGTTCTCATTGTATTTTAACAACTACTAACTTTGGGTTACCTCGCAGCACGTTATGGAAGTTCGTTGAAGTTCCTCAGATTTAGAGCCTTGCGAAGCTCTTGTCTAGCCTTCACCAGAACATACATCATTAGAGAAATTCCAATTGTAATCTGAAAATACACAAAACAACATTAAGTTGCCAACAATTCTTAATAGTAAAAGCAGTTATATTAACAAGAGTCTTTTTTTTTATATTTTTATGGGGGGGGGGGGGGGGGAAATGCAGAAAATGGCTCCCAGAGGGGCATGCTAGAGGGTGCATTTTCATCCCATGTATTTGGGTGTGTGTGGAATTTGTTTGATGTCTTGTGTTATTGTGATGAATGTAGAGTTCCTCTCATGTGTTGGCCGGCCAGCGCATCGAGCTTATCTGCCTCCCGTTGACTTGATCACTTCCTGTTACACAGCACGCACTTCGCAGTTCTGGCCCGTGCTTATAACGTGTATTAAGTTAGTGTTGATCTGTCGCTCCAACTGTTCTTGAGTTGTGAAGTGTTACTTTGGGGTATAATTTTCATAATGCCTCCACATGTGTACATGGTAGAGGAAAGGGTATTTATGTATGATAATTATGTGAAAACAGAGTCTTGCAGGGAAGTCGTTAAACGTTTCATAACACATTTTCCAGGTGTGCGCCCTCCACATAGAGATACCATGCGGAAACTCGTAAACAAATTGAGAGAAACTGGAAACTGGTTCTTTACTCGATAAGAAGCGAAGTGTTAAAAAATGTGTACTTAATGAGGAAAAAGTAAATGAAATCTCAGAAAGATTAGAACATACACCTACAAAACCCCTAAGATGACTTGGACAAGAAGCCGGAGTTTCGAAGGGCTCAGCATAGCGGGCTACGAAAATGTTGAAACTGAAGCCATACAAGATTACTGTAGTACACGAACTGCATCCACGTGATCATGATAAGCGGGTACGATTTTGTGATTGGATGTTACGAAACGTTCATGATGAAACAATTGATCCACGCTTAATAATTTTCTCGGACGAAGCTTGGTTCCATTTACACGGTTATGTTTCGATGCAGAATAACAGATACAGTATTTGAGTACAGAAAACCCCCATCGCATATACGAAATTCCTCTTCATGACGAACGGGTCGGAGTATGGCGCGCAGTGAATGGATACAGAATTATGGCACCAATATTTTTTCAGGGCACAATTAATGCACAAAGATACAGGGATAATATACTAAAACCATTTTTTGACGAACTGACTGACACCGACTGTCGAAATGGATATTTTCAGCAAAACTCTGCCACCGCACTTACAGCTCACGGCACATTAAACCTAATTGAGGAAAGTTTTGAAGACTGTGTTATTAGTACGGACTTATGGCTAAAGCCCTGCGCGGATGCGGATATCCGCAACATTTTTCGCCATGCGGATATAGTCTGCATGGCTTTGCGGATAGCGGATAAGCTGCGGATAATATTTGGAGTAAATTTGCGGATAGTTTTTAGAATACAATCCGAACTTGTTGATTATCATGTGGAAAGTTGGGTAATTGTGTGCATCTATGTTTTTCGAATTGGTAGTACAACTAGCAACTCAGTTCCCTGCTACCCTTAAGCTGTCATCGTACCTATCAGATAGGGACAGTCAGCATGAAGCCAGTTACTATGTGATAGCCGTGAAGCTTGGATGAAGAAACTTTACACGTTGCATGTTATTTTCTGTAGCCAGCAAATAAGAAGATAAGCCTACAGTTGTAGTTGTTTTAAATGCCAGTTTTTACAGTGTTTATGCATGTGGTTATTTTTTCAATAGATTAGTTTACCGGGACTCATTGAGTTACGTTTTAAAAGCAGAGTGGGGTAATGGTGCGCAGAACATGATGATATAAGTAAATACAACGCGAAATTAATGGCAAAATATTTCGTGTTTGTTCTCCAGATGCCAAGAAATTATACGCGGAAAACGGAGAAAAACTCCTACCCAGCAGAAAATATGCAGAAAGCTCTACGTGCAATTGGGGATGATGGGAGGAAAATGAGGGAAGTAGGGAGACGTTTCAACATTTCCAAGTAAACCGCACGAAAGCAGTTGCTGCAAAATAGGCTTGTTCTACCTCATCTAGGCTGTAAACCTGTTTTTACCAACGAAATGGAGTCACAATTATCCGAATACGTTTTGACACTGGCAAAATTATTTTATGGCTTAACGCCCACCAAGCTTGTCAGACGGTTTGCGTTCAAGTTTGCAGAGGAGAATAAGATTCCCCATAATTTCAATAAAGTTAAAGATCTAGCAGGCAAAGATTGGTTGTATGGGTTCTTGAAAAGAAATCCCACATTAACGTTGAGACAACATGAAAAAACAAGCCTAATTTGGATTGCCTCCTTTAATGCTGACGAAACGAAGATATTTTATTCTAATATCCAAAACTGCAGAATTTTAGTATCATTGCATTGTTATGCTATTGTAAAAAGCATTGGAATATTCTAATGTTAATGCACAATGCAAGTTTCAGCCAATTCACATTGTATTATTATGGCTTTCCAACATTCATCCCATGCTCACAATTCCCCAACCCATGCACACGATTACCCTGCAGGGTGGGTAATGGTGCGCAAGTGCATATTTGCGAGATTTTGAATTCTAGTCCACCAAATGTATTTTTGAATTAAATTTGTTTCTGCACATCGAATATAGGATTACTAAGGCTCCCTTGTTCATAACTGCAGCTGTGTTATCTATTATGAGACCATCACAAGACCGAATCTTGCTTAAGTGTGCACAATTCCCCCACTATCCCTTACTAGGGCCCGGATGTTCATGACTTTTTTTCGTTATGTTTTTTCTTGACAAATGTAAGATGATGATTTATGCTAATTCCATTCAAATGTCATTAAGGATAATCAACACTCCGAACTAAAAAGGGTTGCAATTATGGCTGTGTAACATTCATTTTAAACATAGCACATGACATACATAGCCTAGGGGAACCACTTTGTACTCAAATGTCTAAAAGATAAAGTATACAGTAAAGCAACACATTGAAAATATTATTGTAATGCCAGTAGATTCGGATAGCAAACTTGTGGATAACAGTCGTGCGGATGCGGATAACAGTCGTGCGGATGCGGATAACAGTTGTGCGGATGCGGGGCGGATGCGGATAACAGTCGTGCGGATGCGGGGCGGATAACGTTTTGTTTATCCGCGCAGGGCTCTACTTATGGCCATCACGGTCCCCAGATTTAACTATTTGTGACTTTTATTTATGGGGGAACTTAAAGAATAAAGTGTATGCAAGAAACCCTTACACGTTGGACGAACTGAAAGAACATATCTGGAGAGTAAATGGCCTCAATTACAGAAGACCAACTTATGTGTGTTCATCGGAGTTTCCTAAGACGATGCCGGAAATGTGTGGATGTAGGAGCAGACCATTTCAACATCTCCTGTCATAAGGTACGACCTTAGTTTATTAATTCTTCCTTTCTTAATTTTAATTGTTATCTCATGTCATGCCCGGATAGAGTGAGCCAAGTGCTGTTTTGTTTTTATTGCTATGATATGATGAGCGGGGAGTGATGAGTCAACGGGAGGCTCGGTGAGCTGGCCGGCCAACACATGAGAGGAACTCGCTGTAAAAGCAAAGAACGATTTTGGAAACATGATTAACAGAGCGGTAACATATTTAATAGAGTTGAGAAAGGTTAAGTGACAGCAATGATACTGTGTTGTTATTAATAAGTGGTCACTAAACTGGAATTTATATGTTGCTGCAGAATTTTGCTGTATGCTGTCTATCATTGTGAAGGATTCTGGTCTCAATCTACTGTACCAAGAAAGATGTAGTCTAGGCTGAACAGAGTTTGGACTGGCCAGGGTGTAAGTGCTAACACACTGCACAAGTGGAACAAGTTACCATCTTCTGGATGAGAGTGTGATGGCAAGAGGCAGATAATCACGTCTTGAGGGCTTGGTTATAACGACATTCAAGGGACCTTAAAAATTATGTCGTTATAAATGAGTGTCGTTGCAACCAAGAATCATATTTTCAGTCTAGTGTGTTGGAAAATGAAAAAGAAGAAATTTTGTTAGTCTTATTTAATATACCGTACTCACTTTCAAGCCTACATGAACATATGCTACAATTAAAACAATTTATCAAGTACTTGCCAAATTTCTTTACTTGAGAATGAAGTAATAAGTAATTTTACTCTGCTATTTGCCCAATGCACACTTTCTAAATTACATTCTATGTTCATTATTTCCATTGCAATTTCACTGCTCCCTCCCCTAGCTTCGCAGAACATGTTCTCAATTCTAATGGTCTCTAAAGCAACCAAATCATTTGTGGAATTAACTAGGCCAAATTAACAAGACATGTCAGCTTTTATCATTCCATTCTCAATTTCATAAATCACATTAACGTTTTCTTCCTAAGTTTCTTCTACTGGCCATGCTGCGCTAAAATGCGTGCACTTCGTGAAAACATGCTAGGGAATCTAACTTTAGGTCAGTGGGTACAACAAAGAAATCTACAGTATTGACCTTGGCCTTGAAGCAGGCTTGACACCTTGCAGGTTGTGTTTACAAGAGGAAACAGGATGCACTAATGACAGAGGGGAACGGAAAAAAAATTGCCCGATTTCAACAACAGATTTCCTTGTATGTTGGTTCTTGGAGAATCTTATTGCAACTGAGGCCTTTTGACCCTGTGCAATGATTTATTTATTTATCGTATGGCTTTTAGTGCTGGGAGTGTCCGTGGACAAGTTCGGCTCGCCTGAGTCTGTAGCTGCTTCCAGCGGACACCCTAAAGGGTGAGCTATAAGTTCCGTTCAATTTCAAGTAGTTCCAACTTTCGCCACCAGATATCAATGATCAGAAGTGTGGATAAAATGCACTCCCCTAGAATAAATCCCATGAGAGGATATAGACTGTGCTCTTTGAATTGGTTGTTGGGCACATATGTATCTTAAGAAACTAACACAATGCTATAACACATACCTGAAAGAATACTATGACACCAGTTGTTGCAGTGGACTTATTTGATAAAACTTCTTCCATAGAACGTAGTGAACTACCTAGATAGAGGTTGATCACTTGAGCTGGGATCAAACCAAAAAATGAAGCGATGAAGTATGTCCGGGGCTGTATGTTGCTCACCTGAGGATGAGAGAAGGCATGATAAACATGAAAACAGACTAACAAGGGGACCACACCTACTAGTCATCAAAGGTTTCGTCCAAATTCATGGTATATGCAGGGCTTGACCAGAAATTAAAGTGACATAAGTGGGAGCTACAGATGGCCAAGCGTTTAGAAAATACAGCATTTTTGGCACGGGTCAGGTGAGGCATGAGTTACGTAGATTAACATAGTTTTCAGACAGCGGTTGCCTCGGTGGAAACAGTACAGAACGGTAATCTGAGGGTCGAGTTCCTATGGGGAAACTTTTTTGTCTTGTTTTTATTTTTAATTTGTACTAAAACTCAGCAATTTTTCTAGGTTTGTGCCGTGTCTTGTGAGAGGTTTCGCTTAGGACACCAAGCTGGCTCATCAGCGGGCTCTTGGTGTCCCCACCCGGATCCCCACAGGAGTAGCGAAATGTGCGCTACCTCCCTTTTCATGAAGCACACCTGTGCCTCTTCACTGCGAGAACTAAAAGCTCAAGCAGCCATAACCTCCCTATGAAGGCTTCCAAAAAGATGGTATATTGGCTTTCACGGCCAGTGAATTAAAACTCAGCAATTTTTCTAGGTTTGTGCCGCGTCTTGTGTGGGGGGTCAGGGCGGGGACATCAAGAGCCCGCTGATGAGCCAGCTTGGTAACCTAGGCAAAACCCCATACAAGACACTGCACAAACCTAGAAAAATTACTGAGTTTTAATTCATTGGCCGTGAAAGCCAATATACCATCTTTTAATTTGTACGTTACTTACACTGCAAATAAACCGGAAAAAAATAAAAAAAATAAAGCTCAATATATTGTACCTAATAATATTTGCATAAAAGTCATGAAACGGAAAGGCAAAGGAAAATTTGGGATGACAAATACATTTCCAGGAAGGGATTGGCAATTAAAGCATACATGAGATACGGTAACAATACATACATTCTCCTCGTTTCCCCTCCAGGCACTCAGGTCCCAGCAGGACTAATATAACATTAGATACATTTATGATTTTACAGTTGATGATTTACTCGTACTGGGGTGATATTCATCGTAAAAACAGGGAAAGCAGTAATTTTCTCGGCATTTCACACACGCTACAAATGTCGTATTTTTAGAATTAAGTGGTTGTTTTAAAGTTGCTATAGAAAAACATACATGGCTCATGCCTCGCCCGACCCGCACCATAAATTATTTTTTCCAAACGCTTGGCCATCTGGAACTCCCACTTATGTCACTTTCATTTCTGACCAAACCCTGCATACACCATAACTATAGATGAAATCGGTGATGACGACTAGGCGCAGTCCCCTTGTAAGTTAATTCTAGCTGTGGGGAGGATATCAGAAAATAACTTATGATAATTCTAATAAAAATAATGCTAAGTTACTTCACAGATGTATGGTACCTCAGTTACCATTTACTTCAAGTAACAGTAATTGAGGAGAGCGATTATGACCTGATGGTGCAAATCTCAAAAGGAGGAGAATGTATGTATGTTACCATATGTATTCTTTACTGTCAGACAGATGGACTCCACATGTGACAATATAATAATTAACAATAAAATTTACGAGTACAAACAAAACAACAAACATGAACACAAATTGAATGGCACTATTTCTATCAACAACCACAATCATACAGACACACACTCAAACATCCTGGAAGAAAATTACCTCTAGCTTTCATTCATTAAAACCTAGGGTATCATTCGAGGATCTAGAAAACAACAAAAGATTGCATTACTTCAGTCGCTCATACATTCAATCAAAAAATCAATCAACCATTCATTCATCCACATATTCAATCAATCTATCAATCAACCAATCAAACACAAATAGAAATGAACACAATAAACATTACAATATTTTACAATATATCTGTAAAGAAGGATCGAAAGCTGGGATGAGGACAAGACAAAATAGGCAGGAAGTGTTAGTATCACAGGCTTTTAAAATTTCTGCTGATGTATTCAAATAATAATAATAATTAAAAAAAAAAAACAACATATTGGCTTTCATGGTCAAGTACGAGTTCATAATTAAAATCCAGCAATTCTTGAAGGTTTTCTCCTTCGTATAAGGGACGTAGTGCGTGAGTTACTACCCCAGCAGTGATCTGCTGTGCTCACCACTCAGTCTGCCTGCACGGAATGAATCCAATGGCCTCCCACCACTCAACTAAGACTGCCACCTAGCCGATGCACAGTGGTATAGCTAAGCTCTTGCTAGAACAGCGGCTGATCTGTACAATCCCATGAGTAGGATATGATCAGCTCCAGTAGTATCAGCCATTGTTCTTCTCTCCATGGTGAAATGTGCTCCTGTTACGCTTAGCTATGCTGGACTTATGTGGACACTGAACTCTGTCACCACTGTGACCCCTCCTTGTCACGCAAGACATGCAGCCCATGTCAGTACAATACCAGCAGCACAACATTGCTGTCAATGAGTTAACACAAGCATTTGCTATTAGTAGACCGTGATTATTACCTGATGGCACATCATGAGTTTCGTTGGGCGAGTCAAATGTGCTGCAGTGTGACAGCGAGGAGGCCTGTTCACTTCTCTAGTTGCAACGGAAATGTTCACATCGGCTCCTAGTGTAACTGTAAATGTATTGCTCGTTAGCGAGTGTCCCAGGCGAACCCCTCTACTACCTTCCTGCTCCTCCTTTCACCCAGTAAGCTGTCAGGATTGGGGGCGTGGTGGTGGCGCAGCGGTCAAGCTGTTGGCCTTGGTTCGATTCCCGGTCAACACATATGAGACTTTCTATGTGAAATGCCATGTCCTGCGGTTCAGATTCTACGGAAAAAGGAGGTCTCAGGGCTCATAATCGCATGATTAACAGTCACGTAAAACTACAAGCTTCCTTCCTTTTAAGCTGTCAGGTTTGTGCAGGTCTAGCTCTACTTATGTCTTCAATATTAATTTGTACAATTTTCCAAGACAGGTCCTAGACTATAGTCCTGAATGGTTGACTCGAGAAGAGTTTTTTGTTTGTTTTTGGTTTAGACATTGTGGTGTGTAATGTGTACCCGAAAATCTGATGAGACAGACTGGTAGCCTGAGTTGTTGCTTTAATACCACCACCTGGGGATCACTTATAAGGTACTTTAAGGTTAAATCGACAGATGTAAAGCAACTGATGTGATAATCAACAGCAACAAAACATCTACTGCTGGAATAATGGTAGTTGTTCAGGAGTGGTGAACCTGGATTCTACACTTGCGATTGGATAATATATGTAGTTATCATGATTTTTATACCTTGTTTCATATTCTGGGACTAATGCAAATTGAAATGACTAACCATTATCAAATCTGTACTGAAAATAT
The DNA here is from genome assembly GCA_946902985.2 of Meconema thalassinum. Taxonomy (NCBI): domain Eukaryota; kingdom Metazoa; phylum Arthropoda; class Insecta; order Orthoptera; family Tettigoniidae; genus Meconema; species Meconema thalassinum. Next base: position 351,851,435 of record OX336390.1, read on the forward strand.
GTGCTAAATTACATAAATATGTGTCTCATTCAATAAAAATTGCCATGTTTGTTTGGCGCATCACGTCCCTTCAACTATTACCGATGCGCACACATTGATGTCACATCATTGTCACCAACATATGGGATACACCTCATAATTATGCGAAAAAGCATTAATTGGCAAAAGGATTGGTCTGGATAAAGGTTATTGATGTGTAACTACCCTCACTGTGCATGGAAAAAAACAGGTGTATATATGTTAGGTAGCACGGCCCTGTAAATATTGGTCTAGGCAAAAGCTATTGGTCTGAACAAAGGTTATTGAGAGGTTGGCAAGGCTGTATTTGTCCACAATTATCGCATATAATGGCAGATTCGGCTTTAATTTTATTATATAAGTCTTGATCTAATAGGGGGATGGTGGGCGGGTTATAGACAGCGGAGGAGAAGACATCTATTACCGCAGCATTTCCACAATTATTATTCATCATTATTACAAAAGGTATTTTGGCTAATTTAAATAGTTTTGTAGAAGGTTCACCAGTCCTAAACTGTTACCAGAATAACTTAGGCCCTATAGGAAATATTCACTAGGGCCATTCCATGTCAAATCAACCAATGAAAATAGGTTTTTCAACCCAACCAACTCAGATTGCAAACTCAGGCTACCAGTCTGTCTCATCAGATGGGGCAATTTTTTATTTATTTTTATCACTCCCCGTTTTTTAGTTATCGGTTTTCAAAAATAGCCCAAAACAGCATTGTTTGGCTTGCTGGAAAAATTTTAATCCTTGATAGAATGAGTTCTATTTAAGCTAGAACAGTGAAGAGTTAGCTCATTGTTTAGCAAATTTTCTGGGCTTTAATTTGATATACAACACAATTAAATTTTAACAACTTTTAAATTTCAAAAATAAGTTTAATAAATGGGTTGAACTGTACATTGCGATACAGCCGCGTCTAGGGAGTTCTTAGGGATATCAGTGACGTCACCGTGATGTCACTGCTGACGTAGTGCTATCGGTAACGCTATTGGTTGCTTGGAGTTGTTTGTCAACTGATTACCACGTCAGTTCCGTGGTCAGTTCGCCACAGGAATTTGCTGGAGTCTCTTCGCCATTTTTGTATTGTCACTCGAAGCGTTTTCTAAACGTAATATTAAAATAAATATTCCCGTGTATAACCTATGGAACAAGATTTTGATATTAGCAGTGTCGTGTGCTCGATTGTGTTGACGATTTGTATTAAAATTGTTGAATTCCTGAAGTTGTTGCATTCAAATAAATTCCGTTACTTGTGGTCGAAAATTAGTGCTTCTTCTTGTGTATGTGGAATAATACAGCATTTGGGATATATCGGTGAGTTTTTTACGTTGTTCATATATTAATTTTGGTTGTTGCATTTAATAGGAAAGTTGCACTGTACTCTTCTAAAGCCATAGACAATGCCATTTGTCTAAACGATAATATTATGTCAGGAACGGTGTTGGAGAATATGCCGGTTAAAATAGTAATGGATGGGTAAAATTTAGACAAATTGGTATTTACATGAAAACCTGCAAAATAGATATGACAATGTTTTGTATTAGACCTATCAGCTTATAGGTCTTGTTTTTGACGTTTCATATAGTAGGTCTGTGAGGCATTATTAAACAGTATGTTAAGGATTGTGATTTCTAATTGAGATACAAGCATTTGCAGCCAATATTGGAAAACATAAAAATACCAACCTAGCGGAGGGAGAGGGGGGGGGGGGGGGGGGCAGCAAAAACAACATTATTGACCACAATGTTTTATAATGGCATTGTGTTTGTGTATTTGCAGCCAACTTTGGAAAAAAAACGAAACTACACAATAACATTATTGACCACAATGTTTTATAAGAATATTAAAATGTGCCAGCAGCTAGGTTAATGTATTGATGCCAACCGGCGATTATTACAGACCGCGATCGTTTGTGCATGACTATATTATAAAAACAAATTGGCTGCTTTTGTGATGTTATCAACCACTTGACGAAATGCTTCTCTGGCAAGATTATGGGAAAAGCCTTGGTTATAGGCTATTTTGGGAGGTGACAACTCAATAATAGAAATGAGCATTAAAAAACCTTCGAAACGTATTGTGTTTCGTCATATATAATTTATTTATTGGCCTACCTCAATTTGGCACGCCGTACATACGAAAATATTTTAATTTAGGGTTACATTTATGACATATTATTAAAATTCCGTTTCGGGATCAGTAATTCGCCTATATAGTTGAATTACAGACTGTGACGTTATGCGTCGTAATTAATTTAATTTTATATTTATAAGACATTGTATCGAAAGCAGTGGCGGCTCGTAGATCAAATATCAGGTGAAGAGCCAAACTCCTAATTTCATCAGTGCATGATGTTTGCGTTTGTGAATATTGACATCCTTTTCCTATTTTAATGCTAAAATATCTACTAAGAGCCTAGTACTTAAAACCAAACCAAACATAAGTTATCGCACTAAAAAGTCAAACTCGCTTATTTGTATAGCTTAAATGAATCCTCCGTTCTCTAAGGTTGGCAATCTTATCTATGATGTCCTCATAGAAGGTCTTCAATCAATTTCAACTACAATTCACGATTTATGGAGATAGCCAATGATGTAATTCTGGAGTCAGATATTGTGTTACATGCAAAAGTATTGAATCTTTTCAAACAAGAGAAACTGCGTTGTACTGATGCACTTGTAGAAGGTATTGCCAGTACCCAATTAAGGTCGCCACGTACTCTTACACGATGAAAAAGTCTATTTTTGTGGCATCACTTTACTAAGTATTTTCTGGATTTATGCTAAAGGTACAGCTATGATTCTTGTCACATATAAGAAGCGGTATATTCTGAGCTGTTTATGACCATGTAGTGCTACTTTGCTTTTATAGGATGTGTGAAATGAATACAAATTTGGACAGATACGTTTTCAAAAAAATGTTGTATAATTTGCTTCAGGTACACATTTCTCAGTTGTTTTTCAATCAAATATTCTCAAATTCTGTTCACACACTTGGAATGGATTATGGCAGATGAGTACCGGTAACCACTTTGTTTCATTATTATTGGGACAGAATGCAAGAAAAAAGAATCCGAACTCTTTCTTTTTAAATTTATTCAAAAACATGTATTAATTTTTCTCTTCCCAATCCATGCCTACTATGTTTTGGAAGTGCAAATAGGTTAATATTCAAGTACTCCATTAGGTAAGTTAATGTAAAAAAATTAGCCCTCTATCTTAAATGGTTTCCTTGTTATTGGTACCTAAACATGGAAAATGAGTATTAACGGAAAACAGCTGGCAAAGTTAAAAGTGAATTATTCAGAGCATGGGACGCTAATTAAAAAAAAACGAATTTAAGCTAGTTGTAGACATAAAAAAAACACAAACTATATATATTTGGATTCAGAAAAGAATGAAGAATTTTATGGCGCCAAAATCAAAAAATCGATATTTTCATCATGCAAGAGTACGTCGTGTCCTTAAGCAAAAGTTTGTAAGTCTCTTCTATTCACGGAGTTCTTGATGCATTTCTCCCGACTATTTTTACGTTGTAGGATTCATGAGCATAAAAGAGTGACAGTTCATTTCTTAAATGTGGGGTAGGCCTATTGTTGATTATGTTTGTTATACAGCTCAAATTTGTCGGAATCTATAAGACTTATTTAAGAATTGTAATTTATCACAGCCATGCGTTAGCATAGAAAAAAGCGGAACATTATTAAGAAAAAAAAATGAAAATTCACAGCCTGCTTCTAGTCTCCGATTGGGTCAGGAATGGAATGAATGAAGCCCCCCCCCCCCCCCCCCCATCTAGCAGCGAGGATATGAACTGTGCCGGCTGCCGAGGCCTGACGCACTCCTCTGGGGCAATGATGAAATGAATGACAGATGAAATGAAATGATAGTGGAGAGTGTTGCTGGAATTAAATTTTTGACAGGGAAAACCGGAGTACCCGGAGAAAAACCTGTCTGCCTCCGTTTTGTCCAGCACAGATCTCACATGGAGTGACCGGGATTTGAACCACGGACCCAGCGGTGAGAGGCCGGCGTGCTGCCGCCTAAGCCACGGAGGCTCTAACATTATTAAGTCGGTCCTTAATATGATCTCTGATGTACTCTGATGTTGCATCAGTTATTTCCAGAGAACACACTTTGAATTTTATTTTAATAATTTTGAGGTTCTAAGGACTTTTTAGATGTCAGTATCTTCAATAATTCCTTAAAGCGCACACGGTTTAAAGAGGTCTTGTCATGTCCTCTAGAAGACGATGATGATGATGATAATTGTTGCTTTAAGAGGCCTAACATCTAGGTTATCGGCCCTCCTCTCTAGAAGAGAGTTCCTGTAAACTTAAGTATAGAACAACTCTAATCACAAGTCCCAGGATCTGCCTATTTAAAGTCACATTCACATTACATTTAAGTGCACTTAGTCTTGCATTTTCCCGTTAAGTGCCAGATATCGTGCTTGTGTGCGTGTTCTAAGTGGTAACTGGTTCTTTAAATGTTGCTCACTGTCTTTGTGTTTGTCCAACCCGCGCGTAATGTTTTGGAAATTTGTTACTGTTACTGTATAGTAAGCAAGGCCAACAGAACAGTTCTATAACTACTGCACAACTATGTGAACTGTTCGAACCAAGATCCCTTGCGATGAAGGCTATAGGACTTTCCGGTTTTATTTCTTTAGTGCACAGTTCTATTAATTTCTTTGGCCGCCCACAAATTAATAAATTGATTAATAAATCCCTTTTTGTCTTCATCTTTCCACCTACTGAAGGGAATTTCTAATAAAATTAGTAACGTGTCTTTCACTGCAAACATTATACACTAAAAGCCATCAACCTTCATCAACAACAGGGTAGATAACGTTATAAATACATACTATTCATTGGGAAAGTAAATAAAAGCCTCAATATAAAAGAAAAAGAAGCCTGTTGCAATGTAAACTTTCATCAACTGAACTAGACGATATTGCCTTGCCGACACAGGAACATCTTCACTCGTCTGTCTAACGGCAGGTAATGACGTCACAACTGACGTCAGGTTACCATGGCAACGAGACGATGTAGCTGACATAAACAAGACACTTCGTCTCCTGCTTCCTTCCAAGTTACGGCAGTACAATCTAGCGACAGGGAGTACAACTGCTACAAGGACGTCATGCCGCCTTGCTTGCGCACCATCTAGCGACGGAGTGTAGAAATAACAGTACACTAAGTGAAAAAGTAGCCCAAGACAATGACAACATTTTTATTTAAATAAGAAAAAATAATGTTAATTTTATTTAAGAGATGGCATGTGAAGAGGCTCTTCACTCTCTTCACCTGAATAGCCGCTACTGATCGAAAGCCGTAATTGACCTATATAGCTCCATCAAAGATTTCGATACAATGTTTTATTAATATGAAATTATAATAATTACGATGTGTATCGTCATCTGTAATTGATCTACATAGGCCAATTATATATTTCGATACGGAAATTTTAAATATATGACGTGAATTAGCGTTTTTTTAAATGTATTGGAATCTTTAATTGAGCTATTTAAGTAAATTATAGTTTTCGATTAAATTTTATTTAATTACGAAATGAAAATAATTACGATGTGAATCGGAATCTGTAATTGATCTATTTAGGCTAATTATATACTTCGATACGGAAATTTAAAATATATGACGTGAATTTGCGATTTTTTTTTATGTATCGGAATCTTTAATTGAACTATATAGCTCAATTATAGATTTCGATTCATTGGTCGATTTGACGGTTTTTGTGTTTCCCCACCCAAAAAACTCCTGTTACCCAGGCTTTTCCCGTATATATGACGTGAATTTGCGAATTTTTTTAATGTATCGGAATCTTGAATTGAACTATATAGCTCAATTATAGATTTCGATTCATTGGTCGATTTGACGTTTTTTGTGTTTCCCCACCCAAAATACTCCTATTACCCAGGTTTTTCCCATATATATGACGTGAATTTGCGATTTTTTTTAAATGTATCGGAATCTTGAATTGAACTAACTTATATAGCTCAATTATAGATTTCGATTCATTGGTCGATTTGACGTTTTTTGTCTTTCCCCACCCAAAAAACTCATATTACCCAGGCTTTTCCGGTATATATGACGTGAATTTGCGATTTTTTTAAATGTATCGGAATCTTTAATTGAACTATATAGCTCAATTAAAGATTTCGATTCAGTGGTCGATTTGACGTTTTTTGTGTTTCCCCACCCAAAAAACCCCTATTACCCAGGCTTTTCCCGTAAGCTTGCCAGAGGAGTATTTCGTGACGTCGTTGATGACGTCACGGAAGCCACCATTTTGTTTTAGGGGAATTTCATACACGGCCGTTTCGCAATGTATAGTAGTCCCAATAAATGTTACGTAACTTACTGGTTTTTGAAAAACTGTATTTTTTTTTTTATCTGAAAAGAAAAAAAGTTGCAGATTCATCTATTAACTATACTCTGAATTACCAATAATGGTCACTGACAGCTGTCAAAGCTAGCACGTGGGGTAATGCTACATTGCCTCTGAGGCAGATCATGACTCATAACATTCCAAGAGGCTGCAGGAAGACACAAATACTGGGAAAGTTAGCCCCCCTGCCTGGCGGTCTAATGACCGTGACGAGTAAAGACACACTGGGTCAAACCATAAGCTCACTGCTGTGTCGGCATACATTGCAACATTGCTCGCTGTTGCTACCCAGTTCCACATAGGCTAATGGAAGAGTTCGCCATCAACCTTCATGGACGTCATGTAGGTCTATTTCCCACCATTGACCTTGTTCGTGCTTTTCACCATATTCCCATTGCATGATAAAGACACACATAGCTCGCTACTTGACCCCAGCTTAATAGTACCAGTCACTGTCACCAGGAAGCAGTGAGACATACGAGTCCTTAACTCATTAAGGGACTATAAAACAAATATTATTATTATTATGACATGCACCTCAACCTAAACTGTATGTACACAAGCCAGTAGCATTAATTACCATTGTGTACAAATACCTTCAGAAACCTTCTGAACACTTATTGTAATCATGGTCGATTTTCTGCAAAAGTAAATTATGTTATGGATTTGGATCCTGTTTCCATAGTTACCGGAACAGCCTAGCCTATTATTCTTATCTCTTAATATTAATTTTTCATTACCGAACACCACAAAAAATCTTAAACTGAATATAGAACTTACCGCAAATATAGTATTTTGTAATCCAAATGGAATTGGAGTCAATCTTGCAAATGCAGCCACTTTAAACGCTCTTGGGCCTGATATGACAGACAGAATAGCTCGAATATTGTCGTTTTCCAAATATCTTGATAAGTCAAATTTAGCATGAAAAGCTTTGATGGTGAAGTGAGCTACTACAACACCGAGATTTACAGTAAGCAAAACTACTGTCATGCCACGTAACATTCCAAATAAATACCCCGTTGCTATTATCAAACATGTATACCCACAAGTGAATGGAAAAGACACCAGTGTAAACAAACACGCAAACAGGAGATAAATAACCCACTGCTCTTGGCTTTCTACCCATAAAAGTACAGTTTTAATGTAGTCTTTACATTCAAAAATTATAATTCCTACAAATATTAACGTACACAACAAGAGAAAGATATTGTACACTAAACCGATGCCACTGACTAGATTGAACTTCAGAAAAGGGACGTCTCCCTTCACAGCTCTAAATCCAGTTACACCGTCTTCAATCGTAATGACATCCATTTTGTGTTCTGAATATTCACCATCTGTTTACATAAAACCATTAATCAACATTTACTTATACAATCTGACATTGTAATTTACAAAACATTTGACACAACAACATTGTTTGTTTTACGTGGTTATAAACATCGAACACAGCTGATAACACAAAACGACATCGATTAATCGATACATTCTTTGGACGTCTGCATCATCGATTGAACATTTCGTATCGAGAAGATAACGCACATCAATGCGTGTGTATGCAAGACCAACTAGGTGTATTTAATATCGATATGCGAGTTTGTAATTACTGTTGTGCTTTTTAAATTTGAATAGGCCTACTAAATTTAGCGTGATGTAATATCCAATATGTCGAAAATTTTGCCTGATATTGTAGTATTATTTTCCTACTTCCCATCAGAACCATCGTCAGCCGCCTTTTTTTCGCCCTTAATAATGCATTAGGCTATCTTGGAAATATATTAACTAATTCCAACACTTTCGTGGCGATAAGTTCACGTGCACTAAGGCTGTTTGCCAAATGATGAACACTCTACACTCGCACTCCACACTCTCATGTACCAAGACCGACTCCAATACTCGCATGTACACTTGCACTCGATCACTCTGTCCACACTCGAAGTGTAAACACTCGGTAATTTGGAACGTATCTGCACTCGCTCTCGCTGGGCGCGGCACGAACAGATGACCATCTCATGTTTACATTCGTTGCGATCTGATTATCGCGAATAAGAAGGGGTACATCGTGTATTTGGCTCTGGCAACTTAAGTATGTGAGAAAAGTAAGCTAATGAGTAGCCGTGGGATGTAAAGGCTTCCATGTCTGATTAAGGATAATATAATTTGCAGCATTTCTACCCTGTTAGGCCTACCTGCTACTGCAGTGGATTGCTTAAGAATAAATCCTACATTTATTTCTTTAGCATTTTACTTCCATTTAGTCCAATGAGATAGTGCTCAATCACTTGTTAGTGGCGTAAAATTTATTACTTACTTAGGCCTAGGCTACCCAGTACCTACTGAATAAACTGGGAGTTAAGCTTTCAATCTCTTTCATTGGGGGAGCATTCCATGAATTCTGAATCTCATCCCACTCCCATTTCCTTGTGTAGTAGAGGTGTACTCTAATCCCTATCAGAAGGTATTGGTAAGGACACAATAACGATCCTGGTACATAACCTTGGAGAACCAGGTTCAATTCCCAATTAATGCATGGTCGACAAACAAAAAGAGATGCTGTGGCTCAAAATTGTGAAATTTGACAGTATTGGTTTAACGTTTTCTATAATTGCAACGGTTTGAGACCCCAGGGTGCTAGAATTATCCCCTGGTAGGGTTTTTCAAAATGTCAGTACCGGTATATAAACAGACACAGGCCTCTTGCATGTAGTAGGCTAGACATTGGGCCTTATAGGCTGCACCACATACCTCAACAATCAAATTTTCAGGTCACGTTAAAACTACTACTAGCTTGAGTATAATTACCTACCGCCATGTTATGGTACAGTTTCCAAAACCAAGAGCAGAGTTTTAAGAGTCTGTATTCTTACCTGCGGTAAATGTTTCCCAGCTCGTCAAAAGAAGATGAATAGGACGTGTGGTGTATAACTCCTGCATCGTGTTGACTGCATTAAGTGTGGTACTATACTACAGAAGCCATGAATTCCGCTGTGCACACAAGTAATGGCAAGAAATGGAAAGACTAGCTAGTCATAAATAAAATTTTTGCCTTCTTTCTGCTATTTTTCTAAGAGTTTCACTGAACCAGTGAACACTGTGCCCACGTTAAGCCTGCTTTATATAGGGAGTATTTTCACATCTAGTGAATAACTTAATTATTAGACATGACAAACTACACAAACAAAGGCAGCTAAGTCACTCTGGTGTGTTGTCCAAGTGCCATGCTAGCTTTCAATTCATCCTAGAAAAAGCAGGTTTTAGAGTCAATTTCAAATCGAGCAGCATGCATTCAAATTCTAGCATGGTATATTGTTTTTTTTTTTTTTTTTGCTCATTTCAGATTAACTGCATTCTGACTTGTTGACAAATCAGTGCATATGACATGCATTGAGACACTGGCTCGCATACACACAGGAGTGCCTTTCTGTTCTTGCGATTGTCCTAGAAGAACAAAGTAATCCAAACAGGTTCAGAAGAAGTATTTTTTCAAAAGGCATAGAGTAACTTACATCAATCATTAGGTAGCTTCTAACAATATAATACTTCCACTCCTCAGCACTGAAAACTATTCTTAGCATTTTGTTAAAAAAAAAAAAAAAAAAAGAGTTCTACAGTAGTATAGTGGGACAGTCATGCTTCATTCTTGGAACATCCTTAATCAAATAATAATAATAATAATGTTATTGGTTTTACGTTCCTTTAACTACTGCAGTTTTTTGAGATGCCATGGTGCCAGAATTTCCACCCAAAAGGGTATCTTTAACATGCCAGAAAATCTGTGATACGACTCCCTCTCATTTATGCACCAACTGACTTGAGCCAGGATTCAATCCTGCAACCTTAGGAACAGCAGGTGAAAACATTACCTCCGCGCCATGCGCCTAAATCAGGCAGCACATCCTGTTGAATGAAAACGGCCTATTATGCAAAATTGTGATGTACCACATGTTGTACCAATGTTGCCATTTTTACTGTTTATAAATACTTTCAGGAATAAAAGGTTGGAACACATTTAAATTAATGTAAACTGTACAGATATGATTTTGAAATTAAATTTAATTTCTCTATTTTATTGACTCTTCATATTATAGGCTACATTTTTGTTTTCTTCTTATGTATATTAGAGCAATTCCACAAGGGAGGTCCATTTCTTCAGTCTTGGTGTAGATCCTGTCCTGGAGGCAGATGGCATCGACAGGGTTGCTGGATGGAGGGTAGAGAATGTAAATGTTGTCAATATAATGGGGCTTATTATAAGCTTCCTTGACAAATTCCTCACCTGCCAATGTAAAGACAGAGATTAGCCAAATTAGGGGCTTAAAAACATTTCAAAATTATGCAGTCATAACATAAGGAAAAATTGTTATACATGCACTTCAACAAAAGTTTGGAACACTGGCATACAGAGTAGTCATACCATATTGTTGCTTCATTGGAGGAGCTTGGACATTGTGGTCATTTAGCCCCGTATACTTTTGTGTGTAGGCCTATGTACAAGAAAAGTCTGAAGACTGTAGTAGTGTGTGTATTTGTAATTCAGGTGAGGATTGGGAAGGAGGCGGCCATGGTTTAAGTTAGGAACCATCCCAGCATTTGCATGGAGTCGAATTGGGAAACCACAGAAAACCACTTCCAGAATGTATGAGGAGGGAATCGAACCCACCTCTTCTAACGAGGGAGTTAGCACAAGTTGCGATTGCAATTGCAAAATAGTTGTGGTTTGCATGTAAGAGTTTTACATCTACATTGCAAATAAGCACACAATATTTGCCATGGACAATTACACTGCACCTTACAAGCATGCGCATGTTTAGTCACAGAGTTCAAAAAAATGGGTTGTTGGCAGCTATGGGCAAAAACAGGGTATTCTATTCTATTCTTATCACAACTACAATAATTGTGGTGACCAAATCCAAACTGCAGGGGCGTAGTCACCGTATGTACAATTTCTAACGTCACGAGGACAATTATTCCAAATTCTTGTTCCCGACACGAGGAAAGAGTTACTGAAGGCAGCCACTGGACTGTAGCTCGATATGATGACTTCAGACCAGAGAGGTTTAAAACACCGCCAGAACATATTTTTGATGTTCAAACGCAGTGTGATTTGGAAGACTGCTTAGTGCTGTTATTCTTGAAGTGAATGAGGTAACTTGAATAAGCAACTCTGCTTCCGGCACTTTATGCTCTGGTGACATGTTCATCCTCGTAATGTGAATGTGACTATTTCATACCTTGTGTCCTCGTTTCATCATCAGGGTGATATTACGTATTTAAATTAACAACCCTGGTCACTACTGAACCTCATATATGAGCTAAAGTTCGTAAATATGTGATGTTATTTATTGCTATTTTAAAGACGGCTGCCATGTTTCGACAGCGCTTGCATCTCGTTCAACTGTCATCAAGACTCACTCTAGCGGCACGCACCGAGACAGACACATTGTTGCCCACATGTGGGACAAAATCACTGTTGATAAAAAAAAATCATCGGGACGCGTTAGGCTGAAAGCATTGTCAAAACTCATTGATCTGGCCGCATTAGGCCGTAACCATTTTCAAGAACCATTGGATTGGACAAAATGAAGGTTAGAATGGTTACGTACAGGTGCGGCCTGGCCGTGCGCAGCTAGCGGGACACGGTTGTCACAAAACCATTGGTCTGTGCGCGTTAGGCTGGCACCATTGTCATAAACCAACGGATTGGACAAAACGAAGGTCAGGTGTAGGTGTGGCCTTGGCCAGCGCAGCTAGCGGGGCACGATTGACACAAAACCATTGGTATGTGCGCGTTAGGCTGTAACCATTGTCAAAAACCATTGGATTGGACAAAACAAAGGTTAGAAAGTCAGGTGTAGCGTTGGCCGCACGCAGCTAGCGGGGCACGGTCGACACAAAACCATTGGTCTGTGCGCGTTAGGCTGTAACCATTGTCAAAAACCATTGGATTGGACAAAACGATGGTTAGAAGGACAGGTGTAGGTGTGGCCTTGGCCGCGCCTAGCTAGCGGGGCATGGTTGACACAAACCCATTGAACTGGGCGCGTTGGGCTGTAACCATTGTCAAAACCACAGTTGTGCAAAAAAAATACACATATTTATTACAGCGGAGCGATATAGGCCTACTGCATAGTAATTACAGAGCAGATAAAATACTCATTTCAACCGTGGAAAAAAATAATCATTACAGAAGCGAAATATTGCACACACTAGCCTAATTAGAGCGGTGAACTGAGTGCTGGGCACGAATGATGCACGCTAGAGACTGAACTGGGCGTTTCTTTGTGTTACATAGTACCGTAAGGGCGAGGTTGGCAGAATTGTTTTGATGACAGACCAGCGGATCAGTGGGGCTATCGAAGGGACCCGAATACTCATGACCGCAACCGATGATTGATTTGGACTAATGGCAGCCACAGCTGTAATTTTGGTTATATAAGTCGTGATCCTATTTGGAATGGTTGGGTGGGTCACAGACGGCCGAGGAAGAAACATCTATTAAAACATCGTTCCCTGATTTATTTCTCATCCCTTCATAAGGTATTTTAGCTAATTCATGTATTATAGAGAATGTTATCGCTCGTTCTATCTTCATTCAGCGCTACCATAATATTAAGCTACTGAAAAGATCTGTGTTTGAGTCTTCAGTCTTTTGACTGGTTTGATGCAGCTCTCCATGCCTCCCTGTCCTGAGCTAATCGTTTCATCTCTACATAGCTACCACACCCTACATCCGAGGCAATCTGTTTAACATATTCTAACCTTGGTCTACCCCTACAGTTCTTGTCCTCGACCCTTCCTTCCATAACTAAGCTTGCTATTCCTGGGTGTCTTAGTATGTGTCCTACCAACCTATCTCTTCTCTTCATTAGCAGTCGCCAGAAACATCTCTCCTCTCCCACTCGTCTTAATACCTCTTTGTTTGTAACCCTATCTACCCATCTGATCTTCATCATTCTCCTGTAACACCACATTTCAAATGCTTCAATTCTCCTCTTTTCTGCTGCACCAATAGTCCAAGTTTCACTTCCATAGAGCGCCACGCTCCAGACAAAGGCTTTCAAAAATGACTTCCTAATACCTAAATCTATATTCGATGTCAGCAGATTCCTTTTTTGTAGAAATGCTTTTCTTGCCTGAGCCAACCTACTTTTTATATCCTCTTTGCTTCGTCCATCACTGGTTATTCTGCTTCCTAAGTAACAGAAATCTCCTACTTCCTTCAGCTTTTCACCTGCCAATTTGATCCCCATAGAGGTTTCTGATTTATTTCGGCTGCATTCCAGAATTTTTGTTTTACACTTATTAATTTTCATCATGAATTCTTTCCGTAAGACGGAGTCCATACCATTCAAAAACTCATTCAAATCCTCAGGCTTGTTGGCCAAGATGACGATGTCATCAGCAAATCTCAGAGTTGAAATTATTTCTCCTTGAATCTTCACTCCCACTTTAAATTTTTCTCTAATTTCCTTCATTGCTTGTTCAATGTAAAGATTGAAAAGTATGGGTGATAAGTTGCAGCCTTGCCTTACACCTTTCTGAATACCAGCTTCTCTCTCATGTCCTTCAACTCGAATGACTGCTGTCTGGTTTCTGTATAGATTGTATATCACCCTCCTATCCCTGTACTTTATTCCAATCGATTTCAAAATGTCAAACAATTTAGTCCAATCAACGTTATCAAAAGCCTTTTCTAAGTCTACAAAAGCCATGAACGTTCTCTTATCTTTCCTTATCCTACCTTCCAAAATCAGCCTAAGACTTAGTACAGCTTCCCTTGTTCCTACATTTCTCCTGAAACCAAACTGGTCTTCACCCAACTCCGTTTCTATCTGGCTCTCAATCCTCTTGTAAATTATTCTAGACAGGATCTTTGAAGCATGAGTAATCAAGCTGATTGTACGGTAATCTTCACATCTGTCAGCTCCCACTTTCTTTGGTATAGGGATGATTACATTCTTCTTGAAATCAGGGGGTACCTCACCTGTCTCATAAATCCTACACACCAAGTGAAATAACCTGATCAGACCTTCCTCTCCTATGCAGCGTAGCAACTCAATCGGTATATCATCTATGCCTGGTGCTTTGTTCCTGCTTAAGTCTTCCAAAGCTCTATCAAATTCTGATCTCAATATTAAATCTCCTTTCGCATCCTCATCAATTTCCTCCTCCCTTTCCATTACATGATTCTCAATCTCCTTTCCCTTATACAAACTCTCTATGTAAGCTTTCCATCTCTCAACCTTTTCTTCCCTATCTGTTAGAGGCTTTCCATTTGTGTCCTTAATATTACAGCACTTAGTCTTCTTTTCCCCAAAAGTATTCTTAATCCTTCGATAAGCTGTGTCTACATTTCCTAATTTCAGACAATTTTCTATACCAGCACATTTCTCTTTCAACCATTCTTCTTTCGCTTCCTTGCACTTCTTGTTAACCTCATTTCTCAGACGTCTGTATTCTGCTTTCCCCTTTTCATCTCTTACATTCTTGTGCTTCCGCCTTTCATCCATCAATTCGAGTATATCCTGAGTGATCCACGGTTTTCTACCTATTCTTTCTTTCCTACCAATGTTTTCTTCTGCGGATTTTGTTATTTCATTCCTCAAAAGTGCCCATTCGTCTGCAATTGAAGTTTGTTTAGGGTTTTTCATTAGTCCTTCCTTTATACTCTTCTTGAATCTTTCGTTTACATCCTTCTCTTTCAGTCTGTCTATTGCCCACCTTTTTGGCTTTTGCCTTTTCTTCAGTTTCTTCAACTTTAATCTGCATTTCATTACAACCAGATTGTGGTCAGAGTTTATGTCAGCACCAGGATATGTTTTACAATCCAAAATCTGGTTTCGAAACCTCTGCTTGACCATAATGAAGTCGATTTGGTAACGCCCTGTATCTCCTGGTCTCATCCATGTGTATATTCTTCTATTGTGGTTATTGAATAAGGTGTTAGCTATGACCAACTCATGCTCAGTGCAGAATTCTACCAGCCTGCTTCCTCGATCATTCCTTTCACCTAATCCGAAATCTCCTACTATCTTCCCTTCTCTCCCTTTTCCTACCACAGCATTCCAATCTCCCATTACTATAACATTTTCATCACCCTTGATATACCTCAGAATTTCGTCTATTTCTTCGTAGACCTTTTCAACATCCTCATCATCAGCTTGACTGGTAGGCATATAGACTTGTACCACTGTGGTGCAGGTAGGTTTAGTATTTATTTTTGCTACAATAATCCGTTCACTATATTGCTCATAATATAGTCCAAGCTGTCCAAGTTTCCTACTCAATATGAGGCCAACCCCTGCTTGGCCATTGTTTGATTTAGAGCTAATGACCCTATAGTCTCCTGACCAAAAGTCCTGTTCTTCCTGCCAGCGCATTTCACTAATCCCAACCAAATCCAACCTCAACCTATCCATTTCCCTTTCTAAGTTTTCTAACCTTCCATTTCCTAGCAGACTTCTAACATTCCACGCTCCGATCCGTAGAATGTCAGAGTTCCTCTTTGTCACTTCTGTGATGTTAACCCCCTCTCGAGTAGTCCCCACCCGGAGATCCGAACGGGGGACTAGTTTACCTCCGGATTGAAATTTTACAAGGGAGGAGGCCATCATCACATGTATTTATGCATAGAGAGGTGCATATCCTCGGGAATAGCAAACGGCTGTAGTTTCCCCTTGCTTTCAGCCGTGCAGCAGGACGCAGTGTAGCCATTATTTGGCTTGTATTATCAATATCTTAACCGTCTATAAGACTAGTAAAGAATTGATTTATTCTGAAAGGCTGCTACTCCCTTTCAGAATAAGTAAAGAGCAATTCTACTAACAAAAATACTAACCTTCTACTGTACTAACAATTAAATACCAAAATTCTACTAACGAAAAAATACTAAAGTTCCACCAACAACAAATACTACCACTAAAACAGTCTGTCACCAGACATACTCACATGCAATCACACATCACAGTCTACTGAAACAATGAACTATAACTAATAAACAATGCAACTGTTACCAGACACACTCACACACCACAGTCTAATAGAACAATGACATATATCTAATAGACAAACTAACTACCTACTTACAACTAACTACATACTTACTGTACTGTTATTTGAATTGACAATATTTACAAGTGATTTACAAAGTGATAGGAAATCTTTGTTTTATGAATTATATAGTATGCTTGAGAGAGTAAGCTCGCTAGCGTTAAATATTAGTAAAATGTAACAATTTTGCCATTTCTATATGTTAAATCTTGACTGAAATATTTTAAAAACTAAAATGATGATCGATTTCACCCCATATGATGTGTGAAGTCGTTTCTAGGCTGAAATAAACCTGTGATCGACTTCTGGACGTACTTCGTACAAAACCAAATTAAAAATATCAAAATGGCACTTTTCCAGTTCAATGAAATCTGATACCGCCTCCATCTCACCAATCCGTCAACATTGGCTTCTACGCTGTATGAAGCAATTCGAAGAGAGCTCTCCAAATGAGCGTCAGAAACACGACTCCTCAACTCTAAGCTTTCCTTTGGAGGGGAAGTTCCAACGTTCGTTACGAGTTGCTGATTGAGGTGGCATCTAGTAGCCAAGTTCACAGCTGGGTGGCGTTGACGTTAGTATCTGGTAGCAACATTAGGAACTACTGCTTGAAATTTAGCGTCTGCATTCCTTACCTGAATTACAGACTAATACCGCCATCACAATTCAAACCGTTTATCAGACAGATTCTACACTCACCCAAAGTACACGGGGTTATATGACCGCGTTGTCGCAGCCCCTAAACTGATTATTGGTAAATCAAAGTATAGTAATGATATTCAACAAGTTGCAGTTGTATTCCAAAAACTATCCGCAAATTTACTCCAAACACTATCCGCAGACATGCACACTATATCCTCAACCGCGCACGGCTTGAGATATAGGAGTGAACATGAAACATGGTTCTGATGAAGTGTCGTCTGATAACAATAGGCCTATATCTGAAAATACAGTGGTCGAACATACTGGAGCAGGATAAAACGGCACTGGAGGAACTCTCGAAAAGACGTTGATTTGGTTAGAGACTTCGCGACATCGTGGTCATGTAGCTCCGTGTACTCGCGTGGGTGTGTGAAAAATCTGTCTGATAAGTTGTGTCATTGGAATGGCTGAACAAGTGTATTTGTAATTGAGGTTACGATTTCTGTAGGGGTCGGCAGTGGCCTAGATGAAGACCCTACAAATAATTATATTAGAGTTGCAACTGCCTAGAAGAACCTGGTGTCAACTAAACAGGTGTGACTGAAGCTTCAGAGCAGACCATAGACCACATTGTAGAGGAATGTCCCAAGAGGCCTTTCAGTGTTTTTTTTTTTGTTTTGCTTTTTTAGTATGATTTTTTTGGGCCTAAGTTTTCAGTGGTGACTGAAAGGACGTCAACAATGCCTTTCCAACAGCATTGGAACTGAGAGACTCACTCGACATCACCAGAGTTCTCGTATATTCCTAATATACTTTAGTTAGTTATTGTCGTTTTAAGGGGCGGAACGAGGTCATTTGCCCCTTTATTATATATTTTATTTTGTATACATTGTTGTAATATATCCATACAATAAATAATAATAATAATAATAATAAGATCTTACAGCAAGGAAAACAGATGGAGGTGACAAATATGTTTCTCCATCACAAGTAGAATGTGGAGGCAGTTTGTAGAGATTGAAGTACCGGTAGGCCTAGGCTTACATGGAATTCCTCATTCAACTAGATACAAACACTTATAACAAGACTAGCTCACTCGCAGGAGTAACCAACTGTTATTTTATGGGGAGGAATATCGAACTTATCTGCAGGAGTAGGGGCAGATGACCTCGTAGTTCCGCCCCCTAAAACTACAATAACTTAACTATCTGCAGTAGTGGCAATCTGGATAAACCTCAACATGTTGCATCCAATTGCCAGACATTAAATGCAGCTAGCATAAATACAGTAATTAATTGGTCCTTGCTATAAAAACAAACTTATCACCTAACCCCGTTTATTATTATTATTATTCAGAAATCATATATTCTTACCTATCTTGAAATTTTATATGGGTGCTGACTGTTCAAATTTGCCAAATCACATCACACCCGTGAGAAACAAAATCCGTTTTGAAAAATAAGTTTCAGTTTTTCTTTTCACGTAATACTCCGTCATCGACCCTAGAAAATAAAAATAAAAACATTATGAGTAAATGTTTGAAAGGCCATAGAAAGTTGGGTTAACCTCGCAGGTTATGGAACACTACTAACAAAAATTTCATTCATCATTGCAAGCATGTTAAAAAACAATCACCGCTATTGTAAAAGATAATTACTTACAATTACATATAAGTATCCCTCCTTGTATCGTCTGAAATTCACAATTGATCATGTCAAGTGAGAATACAGATGTTCTGTCAAAATGGCGACATCACAGAGCCTGCACCGAGTGAACGAACCGAGTCTGCACCTTCAAAATTGTCGCTATGTACACTCGCACTCGGCTCGAACACTTGCACTCGATCGTATTTGGAATACCACT
Organism: Meconema thalassinum; assembly: GCA_946902985.2. NCBI lineage: Eukaryota > Metazoa > Arthropoda > Insecta > Orthoptera > Tettigoniidae > Meconema > Meconema thalassinum. The sequence continues at coordinate 351,870,428 of OX336390.1, forward strand.
CGCTGACGTCACTTCCGAGTGAGAGTGTGCAAGAGTGTACACTTTGGCTATTTGGCAAACAGCCTTTAAATTACTCGGTAGGCCGTAGGATAATACAGTATGTGGGTAGGCCCTACACCACATCATATTGCTTAAGCTACTAGACTAAGTTTTCTCTACTTGTTTCGTTAGTATGTAGACTACTGTGCCCAAATCCCAGTCACATAGCATAATAAGTCCCCGGCAGAAGATTTGAATAGCGCGCCGATTGTTCTTATAATAATAATGCATTTTATTAATCCCTTAACGAGTCAAGGACTCATATACAAAGGAATCATACAGTTTTATCTTGTTGGCGACAAATTACAATTCAATGTTTAGTTTACAAAGTTTTCAGTATGAAAATATATACAACATTTTGTAGCTTTCATAAGTTTTTGTACACAATATAGTCTTCTTTTGTCTTCTCAGATTTTGGAATTTCTTCAAACTGACATTTTATAATCATTCCACATAAACTGTTTTAGCCTCCTTTTAAAGATTGGTAGGCTAGGTGCAATTTTTATATTTTCTGGTAGTCTATTGAACTTTACAAAGGCACTATACTTAATGCTATTACTGCCATATTGTTTGGAATTGATATGGTAAAGTGATATGTCATCTGCATGTCTAGTTTTGTAAGCGTGTAAATCAGATTGTTTAGTGAAGTTTAAATTTGTGTGGATACCTTTGTGAAGGATTTGGTACATCAGGACATTTGATTTGATTTCTGCATTTAGGGCTACTGGTTGAATTTTACTCGTAATATAAAGGTGTTTGGTTGGTGTTAAAAAAGGGTAGTTATACATATTTCTTATGGCTCTATTCTGAATTACCTCAATTTCCTTTTTTAGGTAATTTGAGCATTTTATCCAAATTGTATTCAAATATTGTAAGTGGCTATGGATTAAGGAAAAATACACTTCCCTGAGTAGATATTTTGGGATATAGTAGCTCAATTTTTTTATCATCCCAGCAGCAGGTGATATTTTTTAAACTAATGCATCAATGTGCTTTTGCCAGGAGAGATTTTCATCTATTATCAGGCCTAGGTATTTGACAGATGAGACCCTTTTAACTGCCTTTCCATTCATCATTATATTCTGAGTGATGTCTAACTTTGTTCTACGCTTAGATATTATTAAATAATTTGTTTTATCTTCATTTATTGTTAATTTATTTGACTGGGTCCAGCCAAGTATTGTATTCATGTCCTCCTGCATGTGTGTAATCAGCGTGTTGGTGGTGTACGCATTGTAAAAGATGCTTAAGTCATCTGCAAACAATGTTGTATTACCATGAAAACTGAGTGTTGCTATGTCATTAATATATACTAAGAAGAGGGAAGGACCCAGTATTGATCCTTGGGGCACACCATGGGTAATATTTACTTCCTCACTTCTGTAGCCATTTATTTCAACATTCTGCTTACGATTAGACAGATAATTTTTAAACCATGTCCAAGCTACTCCTCGGATACCTGCTTTATCAAGTTTCCCTAAAAGAATTTCATGGTCAACAGTATCAAACGCCTTTCTCAGGTCTATGAAAAGGTCACTCTTTGTTGGGTGTCTATGTCAAGATTTTGTGTTTCATGGCGATGTAAGTTTCATTTACATCATCTAAACAGTCTATTTGATTGAGATCATTGGAGAATAATATGTTTTTGTTCACGTACCGGTAATTTTTATTTACCTTTTTTGAACTAGACCTTTGCTTGTTGTGGGGGTATTTAAATGTCATGTTCGAGATTGGGCTTTTGCCTGGATAGTAATTTGACCAGGAAATCTCAGTTACAAGAATATTATGATCACTAATATCACTATTTATATTGCTTATCCTATAGGTATATTTACAGTTATTAGTGGCTACCTGATCAAGGAGTGTACTTGTTGATTCACATATTCTGGTTGGATACCGAGTATTGCCTTGTGTGAAACCATAGCTTGATAGTAGATTGAGGTATGATTTGGTTACATTATTTTTGTTTAGTAAGTTAATATTTGTATCACCAATGCATAAGCAAAGATTGGCATTATTTTTCGAGAGAATGTGCTCTAGGGATTGCATGAAATTTGTTGCGTTATTTATGTTAGGATTATATACTGCAATTATATTAATAGTATGCAGGTTATTGAAACGAACAGTATCACTTCTTATAAGCTCTAACTGGATCAAGCTATGGTTACTCTCAACTAGGTTAAGAACTTTTATATTCCATTTTGTGGACATAAGCTCCCACACCACCACCGTCCTGATTATCTCTGTGTACAAAAGCAACAGAATAGTTGTTTAGGTTGAAGTATTTAGCTTCATTACTTTTTACCCAAGTCTCAGTTACCACTATGGCATCTAGATTTTCAACAATTTGTATTAGTATCTCGATATCTTCTAGTTTATTTTTGATGCTTCTGCTATTTAGGTAAAGACACTTGATTTGGCTAACCTCACTTTTAGGGTCTGCTACGTAGTCATGGATACAGTCATATTTACGCTCATCAATTAATGTGTGCAAGTCAACATCAACTAGTAGGTCCATGTCTTGATTCATTATTATTTCTGTGAATGGGATGGCTGAGCCTTGTTGATTGAAGAGTCTCTTACTAGCCTTTCAATGTCTTCCGGTGAGCTGATCCTGACAGCCTTGTCACTATCTGATTTACGGACGAATATTTTGCAGTCCCGGGTCCAGACGTACTTAAAACCTAATTTGCGGAGGTCTCTTGCCTGTTTGTGGAGTACTTTATTAGCTGGCGTCAAATGCTCGTTTATGTAGATAGGCCTAGACTTTGCATTGATTCCAGCATCACTTGAGTTCAGGTTGGGTTTGGACCTTTTGCCTTTTAAAATTGCCTCTTTTTTAGCCGGCTGCAGAATTTGACTAGTAAAGGGGATGGAAGACCTCGTCTGGCGAAACCTTTTCCGTAGTTGACCTACTTACTGCACTGCCCTCGACACAATACCATTGCTTGGCTTTGTCGGACAAAAGCCGGTTAAAAACTTTCTTTTTTTTATGTTTACACAGGTTCTGTTGTATGATTTACCACATTCCCCATCACAAATTATGTAGTTTTCGTTATCAGTTACACATTTTTCACACTGACCGCACTTGGTTGATTTGTCACTTGTCGCCATCTTGCTCAAATCGAAGGAATATGCAGTCTACAGAACGGCTAGTGACGCGGCATTTAACATTCGAAGTATCAAGCGAGGCTATATTTTTGATAAATACTTCCCGATTGATTGGAAACATGGGACACATGCCATATTACTGGCACGGATAAGTGAAGAAGAATGAGCTATATTAGAAGAAAATCGAACCAGCGGAAGCCGAGATATGAGAAGTTTAAAGAATGAGGACATATCCCGCTATGACGTCAGGGGACTGCCCTGGACTGTATAAAATGAGCGCCGAACTGGAATCAAGACTCACATCTTCACAGCGCTTGGTCGCTAGTACTCCGAGATTCACATCTTAACAGCGCTTGGTCACTGACTCACATCTTCACAGCGCTTGGTCGCTAGTAGTAGTACTTCGTGATTCACATCTTCACAGCGCTTGGTCGCTAGTACTTCGTGATACTTATCTACGAGCACATGGTTCCTATGTTCGTCGTAATACTTGTCAATAGCACATGGTTGCTAAGTCTTAGTATGAATCGTCGAAACAGTAGCCTACATGGATACTAGCAGTCGAACCTCCCTTCTGCGGACACCGTCGGTTCCGAGGGAAAATGTCCGTTAGGAGAGGTGTCCGCTGAAACAAGTTTGTAAAAATAATCGAACATTTTAACGGCAAAGTAAATCCACCTTAAACATAAACATCTTTATTTTGATTATTTGTTTATTTGAGTTTTCCTGCATTTGAATTTTTCGGCAAGCTTTCTCACTGAAAGTCCCTTGTCACTTCTACAATCACATTTCTTCTTGTTTCGAGGGCTAAACACGTTCGTCCCTTGTTACTCATGTTTACTCGACGACTGAAATGCTACGGTATTTCTGTCTCACTAATTAGCGCATGTACTGCAAGTCTTTTCCTTCTCAAGTTGACTACCTGAGCTCGACCTTATCGGTGGCAATCTGAGTTATGAATAGAATGATGCAAGCAGGGAAGAAAATCCCCAGGTAACTCGTGAGTTAACAGTCACTGGCAGCAATCCTGGACAATTAGAATTCTCGGAGTGTGCACCAGTAGGTAGAACACCATAACAAAAGGTTTGTAAAGAGGAATGTATAGAAGAATTAACCTTACGGCTACTACAGCGTTGCCATGTAGCCTGCATTTCACTCTCTCTCCTTTGACTCGAAATGGGTGTAGTACAGGCATTCAAGAGGGATTTCCGTATGTCTGCAGAATGGTTTTAAAAGAAAGGATGACAGGGTCCGATGTAAAAATGTCCTGCAGCGTGTGAAGTGTCCGCTTAAGTCAAGTAGACGGGACAGATGGCGATGTCCGCTGTCCAGACTTCAAGGTGTCCGCTGAAATGAGGCTAATTTAACACTTGTCTTATGTAAAATAAAATCGGTTCCGAGGAAAAATGTCCGTATAGGCAGGTGTCCGCTGAATAAGGGTGTCCGTTAGGGCAGGTTCGACTGTACTATAAAAGTGTTAGTAATTCTTCCAGTGAAACATAGAATATTTTTCGTCATTTATCACTCATGTGATAGACATTTATTGGCAGTCAATACTGGTAAATATCAAACTGCTAACGGACATATGATAGACTTAGTCTATAAACTTTCCACAGTCTATAATAATTATTGGAATATTTTCATGTCCAATTACCAGTCTTGGTGACTGAATGACCAACCAAGATCACATGTCAGTAGTTTTACAAATACCTTTCTTGCTTGGTAAAGATCACTTAGCCGACATAAGGGGCCAGCTGTGCATAGCGCTGACTGAAGAGTGCATAACTCTACCCAGGGACAACGAGAACATCAGATCTGTTACCAAAGCTGAATAAGCGTATTAAACTGTACTGAATGCGTCACGGTTGGGTCTGTGTTACATCTGGTATTTTTTTTTACCATGGATCAAATAGATCTAGTCCCTTTCAAGAGGCTGTTAGAGCTGCCATCATGAACAGTTTACATCAAGATTATTACCTGGCAACGAATATAATCACCGCTATGTCTTGCTAGACAAATTGCGAGTATAAAATGGAGGCCGATACCAGGATTTAAGTACGAGTCCAAATGGGCACTGAAGACTGGAATGGTCTGGTTTTAACCAGATTATCTTCTACATCAAGTTCTACAAGAATGTAAGCGACAATTTGCATTATTCTCATACGTAGTTAGCCGGAATTCTCATTTTTCTACAGTCTTATCAACACAATTTTTCTTTGGTAATTTGCTGTGGCAGATGATTCTGCGAGACATGGGAAGCCTAGTTCTGAGTATTTTCTACGTTCAGACATGTCTATTCAATGACTTGAATCTATGGACAAGCATCATGAGCATTTTATTTGATTTTGTCATTTTTCTAATCGCGGTCATCAGCCGTCGTATCTGTAAATATTAAAATAAATTTAAGGTGAGGAATGGATGTTTTTCCATGTTTAAGAAGTCGAGTTTGATCTTTTCTCGAATAGTTTATTGAAGTTAACTCCAGTTTTGGAAATAATAATGTTACGTGCCACCCCCTCGTGGCACTTTTGTTAACTGGATTACGGGGGGGGGGGCCTTGAAGCACAACACAGATTGTTCCTTTAAAGAAACGTATTAGCTTTATTGCGGCCAGAAAGATACACCATTCAACAGCAAATACAAGCAATTAGAACCTTACTCCAGTTTCCTCACGGAGAGAACACTTCCCTTTCACTTGTCAATAAGCCGCAGAAGGTAATCCCTCGTAATGAGGTGGCCCCGTGCACTGGCTGGAAATATCTGCACTCAGCCTGTCACCGTACTACACACTGTTTCACAATTCACCACAATCGCCTCTGTCGCACTAGAAAACACACTCATTCAAGACACAGTTCCTCTGTAGGCTTCTCACTCCCTCGCTGTCAAGAGAATCAGCTTCACTAGGGGTTTCGCAAGTCACGTCGCCAACAACTGTCGCTCAAGGTAGACGCTCGCACTAGCTCGAAAAACACTCACGACCCCGCTTGCCAGGCCGCTCTTATAAAGCAGGCCGGTGACTCAATAAATACTTCTAGACCCATCCATGGTTCACGGCTTCTCGAGGTTTCTATCACTGGCTGGGTCACGAATATTCAGGACAATCCCTTTGTCCTAGTAGTCCTGTTGCGTAAGGCGCACGTAATACACTGAGGCAGATCACAGCCCAGCCCGGGGGCAGTTGTGACTCAGGCGACGAGCGACGAAACAAACTCACAGCCGTAACAGCACTCCCTTCCTAAAAGGTTGATCGTCCCGATCAATCATTGGTTCGTCTATGTCCCTCCGTAGGCTGCCAGGCGATCTCGATGCACGATCTTTATCTTCGCCCTCGGGCTCCGCTGGATCCTGTAGACGACATCGTTGATCCGTTTCACGACTCGGTACGGGCCCTCCCAGGACTTCTGCAGTTTGGGTGACAGGCCTTTCTTCCGTAATGGGTCGAAGAGCCAGACCAGGTCGTCCTCGTGAAATCCACCGGCATCCGTCTCTTGGTCGTATCGGGTTTTCATTCGGTCGGTCTCGATCCGCAGTTTCCTCCTCGCGAACGTGTGCACGTCCTCCAGTTGGTCGACCAGTTCTTGACAATACTGGCTTACCGGGACCGGATCATTCCCAGGTCGGCCGAAGGCAAGATCGACAGGTAGACGGAGTTCCCTCCCAAACATGGCCCGGGCTGGTGTGCACCCGGTGGCTTCATGCACGGCGGCGCGGTAGGCCAGGAGAAATAGTGGAAGATATTTGTCCCAATCCCTCTGGTACTCGCTGACGACTATTCGGAGATGGCTCTCGATGGTGCGATTGAATCGCTCTACCATCCCGTCGGACTCAGGGTGTAGCGGCGTCGTCCTTGTCTTCCGGATTCCCAGCAGCTGGCATAGGTTCTGGAACACCTGCGACTCGAAGTTCCTCCCTTGGTCGGAGTGCAGCTCCAGGGGTACTCCGTACCGGCTGACGAATTCCTTCACCAGGGTCTCTGCAATCGTCGCGGCTTCTTGGTTAGGGAGCACATACGCCTCTGGCCATTTGGTGAAGTAGTCGCTGACGACCAATATGTAGCGATTCCCTGCCTCGCTCAACGGGAATGGCCCAGCAACATCGATGGCTACTCTCTCCATGGGGCCGCCCACGTTGTAGGTCTTCAGTGGACCCCGTCGTCTTCGTCCGGGGCCCTTGCTGGCTGCGCAATCGTGGCACCTAGCGCAGTGGTTCTCCACGTCTGTACGGCATCCGATCCAGTAGAACCGCTCTCTCAGCTTCTCCAGGGTCTTCTTTATCCCTAGGTGTCCACCAAATGATCCTCCATGGACTTCCTTCAGGACTTCCTCCGTCATAGCCTTTGGAACGACGACTTGTTCCCGAGATGTCTTCCCGTCGGTGCTCTCCCAGGTACAGCAGATGAGGTCATCCCTTACAACCAGCGAGTCCCACTGCGCCCAGTAGGACTTAAACTTTGGGCTGCAGTCACTCACAATGTTCCACCCGGGTCTGGGGACACAGGCCCTCTTCCATTCGGCTAGCAGTCCCAGGTCATCATCTTCCGCTTGCGCCCGCGTGAAAGATTCGCGGCTCCAGCTCCCTTGAATTTCCACGGTAGTCCTTCGGCACTGTATCCCGGTGTTCTCCTCCCTTCGGGCACAGAAGGTGCAGTCTTCGGGGCACGGTCTTCGTGACAGGGCGTCGGCGTTAGAATGCAGTTGGCCTTTCCTGTGATGGATCTCAAAGTGGTACTGTTGAAGCCTCTCTAACCACCGCGCGAGTTGACCCTCGGGCTCCTTAAAGTTCAGGAGCCACCGCAGGAATGCATGGTCGGTCCTGATGAGAAATTCTTGCCCGTACAGGTATTTGTGGAAGTGTTCAATGGTCTTCACGATGGCGAGCAGCTCCTTTCTGGCATTGACAAGGCTTTGCTGAAGTAGGCCACTACTCTCTCCTCGTCGTCCACTATTTGCGACAGGACTCCCCCCTATACCAAAATCGCTGGCATCGGTATCGACGATGAACCTTTTTCCAGGTCTGGGGTAGGCCAGAATAGGTGCGGTGCACAGAGCCTGCTTGAGTTGTTCGAAGGAACTGTGGCATTCTGCTGTCCACGTAAAGAGTTGGTTCTTCTAAGTCAGTCGATGCAGTGTTTTGGCGATGTCGGCGAATCCTCTTACGAAGCGACGGTAATAAGTGCAGAGTCCCAGGAAGCTTCGTAGTTGGGACTTGTCCTTCGGAACTGGCCACTCCCTCACAGCTGCGGTTTTTCCGGGTCGGTGCGCACCCCTTCCTCGGAGACAATATGCCCAAGGTACTGGACCTGCTTCTGGAAGAGCTGACACTTCTTGGGGCTCAACTTCAGCTGGGCAGCCAGTAGCTTCATCAAGATCTCCTTCAGGTTGCTGTAGTGCTCCTCGAAGCTTCTCCCCAGAACAATGACGTCATCTAGGTAGACCAGGCAGGTCTTCCAGTGTAGTCCCCTCAGAATGGACTCCATTAGCCTTTCGAGGGTCGCTGGGGCGTTACACAGACCGAATGGCATGACGGTGAACTGCCAGAGCCCGCTGCCCACAGAGAACGCAGTTTTCTCGCGGTCCCTAGGATGGACCTCCACCTGCCAGTAGCCACTCTTCAAATCCAAGGTGGAGAACCATCTAGACCCTGATATGGTGTCCAGGGTGTCGTCGATCCGGGGTAGAGGGTAGCTATCCTTCTTCGTGACGTCATTCACCCACCTGTAATCCACGCAGAACCAGGTGGAACCGTCCTTCTTCTTCACTAGCACGACCGGAGAACTCCAAGGACTATGTGATGGCTCGATCACCCCTTGCTCCTTCATCTCTTCTACCATCCGGTCGACTTCAGCTTGCTTGGCCAGCGGGACACGTCGGAATGGGGCCCTAATCGGTGCGCTGCCCCCAACGTCGATTCTGTGCTGGACCAAGCTTGTCCTGCCGAAGTCTTTGCTCCCACGGAGAAGACATCCTGGAATTCATGTAGCAGGTCCCGAAGTTGAAGTGATTGTTCCTCGTCTAAATGGTCCTGGGATCCTTGGTACAGCTTCTGTAGTTCTTCTGGCAGTGCGCGTCTTCTTCGGTTGTCTGTCTGCAGGTGTCCGTCCGTCGTGTCTGTGATGCGGGCAATCCAGATAACGGGCTCGCAGACTCCTAGGTTGGTGTCCCGGTGAACCGTAATGTCGTAGTCGTTCAGGTTGGACAGGCGGACGTACGGCCGAGACGTCGTGTTGATGAGAGTCTTGGCAACTAGCAATCCTTTTGTCTGAATGTCCTCATATTTTGGCTCGCCGATAGCCGCCACTCCCACAGCAGTTCCGTCGACAATTACGGCAGCGCTGACCTCCGTCCTGGCGGGAACGATGACGTCCTCTCTCAGCCTTCGTCGTGCAGTGACGGCCTCGTGTGCTGGTTGCAAACAAGTTCCTCACCTCCGAAGTGCAGAGTGTTGGTACTCAGGTCCAAGATGATGTTGTTCTGGTCCAGGAAGTCCAGTTCGATGATCACTTCGTTTGATACATCAGCCACGAGCACTGGATGCTTCACCGTCCGTCGACCAATGACGAACTCCAGAGATGCTTCGCCATGTACCGGTGCGGTCTCTCCAGTCGCGGTTATTAGCTGGAGGTTCCTTTGCGTGGGTTGCACTCTCCACTTCGGGATCACGGTGGGATTGAAGATGGACCTTGACGCTCCCGTGTTGATTAGCATGGGCCATCTCACTCCGTTGACGACTCCGTCGACCATCAGGCTGCTATTATCCCTCCGTAACTGCGGCACACGAACTTGGACTGCAGGGGCTTGACGTCTGTCACAAGCCAACCTTTGCCCCCCAAGGATGGCTAATACTCGTTTCCCTGGGCCGCGCGGTTTTCAGACGACTGATTTCCCGTCGGATACCCTCGGTGGCGGCGATCACCGCAGTCCTTGCTCAGGTGGCCTTTCTTTCCGCAGGTCCAGCAGGTCGGTAGCCCTCTTCCAGGCCGCCTCTCCAGTTGTCTTCCGGCTGTGTCATTACTGGTGGTGCCACGTATATCGAAGAAACGGCTTAGCGCCTCCATCAATTCGTCGGCCAGGGGCTTGGTCTCATTGGTTTTTGCTGGTTCGTCAACGTCCACTTGACGCATCCACGCGTGCATTCTAGATGCCCGTTTTGCAGTCTCGAACTCAAGTGCGTGGCTCAGCGCATCTGCCAGGGTCTTATTGCGCGCGAGTCGCAGCGCCTGTTGAGTGTCCGAGTCCCGTAGCCCGTCGGTGAAGGTCTGCGTCGCTATCTGTTCCAGAAATTCGGCCGGCGCTGTTGGATAGGCGAGCCTTACGAGACGTGCGATGTCCATCTCGAACTCCTGCAGGGTTTCCGCGTTCTTTTGTACCTGGGTCCGTAGCTGCATCTGGTAGGCCTGCTGAAGGTGGCTATCTCCATATCGGGACTCCATATGGGCGATTAGTGAAGCGTAGTCCTGGGATCCAGTCGGGATGGCCTGAAGGACGTTAAGGGCGTCACCTCTCAGCGCTACAATGAGAGCTGTAGCCTTTTCTGTGTTGTTCCAGTTATTTATGGAACAGGACGCCTCGAACTGACGTAAGTATGTGCTCCACGGGACCTTTCCGTCAAAGGTTGGGAGCGTCACTCTGCTCTCTCCCGCTCCTGTTATTCCCGGTGTACCTGTGGGCGGGCGTCGGAGCAGCTCGGCAACTTCCTCTTGAAGAGCGTTGAATATCGCTTCCATCCCCGTCGGCGGGCGTTGGCTCAGCTCAGCAATTTCCTTTTGTAAAGCGTTGAATTTCTCTTCCACCCCCGTCAGTGGGCATTGGCGCAGTTCGGCAACTTCCTCTTGTAAGGCGTCGAACTTCTTTTCCACTGCCGTGACTTCCTCACGTAGGCCCTGTTCCAATTTCCTTTGACTTTCCTGTAGTTTCGTCAACAGACACTCTTCCAGAGTTTTCTGGCCATCCAGAAATTTGGCGGTTAGGTCCTCTGCTAGCTTATTCTGACCATCTTCCATCTTCTTCAGGTCCTCTGCTAACCTCTTCTGGCCGTCCTCCATCTTCTTTTGGCCGTCTTCCATCTTCTTCAGGTCATCTTCCAGGTCCTGGGCTAATTTCTTCTGGCCGTCTTCTAATTTGGCAGTTAGGTCCTCGGCTAGCATCTTCTGGCCGTCCTCCATCTTCTTCTGGACGTCTTCCATCTTCTTCAGGTCATCCTTCACGTCCTTGGCTAATTTCTTCTGGCCGTCTTCCACCTTGGCTTCCATGCCACTTAACCTTTCTAGCAATGCTGCGAATTGCGCTTCCATTTTATATGTTTGTCTTGTAAAGGGCATGCAATCACAGGAAAATTAGAGAATTGTGGTAAAATGACCTTCTCGGTATTTGAAACCAGGACCTTCAGGAGTTGTGCTTGTGCTTGAGTTCGTAATCCCGCTTCTGACACCAGTTGTTACGTGCCACCCCCTCGTTGCACTTTTGTTAACTGGATTACGGGGGGCGGGGAGGTTGAAGCACAACACAGATTGTTCCTTTAAAGAAATGTATTAGCTTTATTGCGGCCAGAAAGATACACCATTCAACAGCAAATACAAGCAATTAGAACCTTACTCCAGTTTCCTCACGGAGAGAACCCTTCCCTTTCACTTGTCAATAAGCCGCAGAAGTCAATCCCTCGTAATGAGGTGGCCCCGTGCGCTGGCTGGAAATATCTGCACTCAGCCTGTCACCGTACTTCACACTGTTTCACAATTCACCAGAATCACCTCTGTCGCACTGGAAAACACACTCGTTCAAGACACAGTTCCTCTGTAGGCTTCTCACTCCCTCGCTGTCAAGAGAATCAGCTTCACTAGGGGTTTCGCAAGTCACGTCGCCAACAACTGTCGCTCAAGGTAGACGCTCGCACTAGCTCGAAAAACACTCACGACCCCGCTTGCCAGGTCGCTCTTATAGAGCAGGCCGGTGACTCAATAAATACTTCTAGACCCATCCAGGGTTCACGGCTTCTCGAGGTTTCTATCACTGGCTGGGTCACGAATATTCTGGACCATCCCTTTGTCCTAGTAGTCCTGTTGCGTAAGGCGCACGTAATACACTGTGGCAGAGCACAGCCCAGCCCGGGGGCAGTTGTGACTCATGCGGCGAGCGACGAAACAAACTCACAGCCGTAACAATATTAGTAGTAATAATAATAATGATGATGATTTAATAATAATTATTATTATTTTCATTTTTTCTGAGATAATAATAATAATGATTTGTAATCTCTAATAATCAAATCATGTAGTGTGAATTTATAAAATTTATATTCGAAACAGTTCACTATATCGGATACTTGCTTATCCGAAGGTTAGTGGTTAAACGCACGCCAACATTCTACTAACAGAATAATATATTGGAAGCATTTGATAATTGCATTACCCAGTCAAATCGTGTTGGAGACACGGAAAGTGATGATATGGGGAAAAAAATTGAATGTATAAATTAGGGTTTTGCTAGAGTTTATATAAATATAAATTATTTGGGTAGCGTCATTTGATAGAACGTTTGACCATGAATAGACACGATGTGAAAATATTTTAATATGATGGTGAAATTACAGTAAACTTATTGGAGGAGCTTACTAGTTTCTTACTCTTCCAGTTTGGATAACAGGCAAGGGCTTGATTATCATGATTATGTATAATTTGGGAAGAAATATTATGTGTGGAAATAGTTGAATTTTGTCATTCTGGTTGTGCAATTAAGTCGCAGGAATGAAATCGTAGTTACATGAAGCATCAACCATTGTGAAGTTTAGATGACTTTTATAAATATGTTGGGAGTTGGAAATATAGTTACAAGCCACACTTTCGTCGAATTTGATAACCAAGGGTTATTTTATGAAACCATCACAGTTGATTCACAGTTGATTCTCGTGTTCTATAAATATTTTCCCAGTACTTGTCAACCCGAATTTGTTATTAAAATTAATCTTTCATTATAATGAGACTTTACCGTTTGTCTAATGCTAAATATGGTCATGTGATTGATTTTTGACACATTTAAATAGAATGGGCCGATGCTATAAATAAATTAATACTGTTATTTCATGAACAGCCACTACCATTTAAAGGATATTTGTGATCCTATTAAAATTATAAATATTATAAAATGTAAAATAATATAAAGACTAACATTTTCATATTCTGTCAACGAATTGCAACTTTTGATAATAGTATTTGTTACTATTTTGATTACAATTTTCTGAATAATATTTTCAAATAATATTTGAATGATTGGATGGTTAAATTAGCATTGAAAGAATTGATGTTTTTGTTAATAATTTTGTCGGGAGTGTCCGAGGACATGTTCAGCTTGCCAGTTTTGTAGCTGCTTCGAGACGGACACCCAATGGGTGAGCTACAAGTACCGTTGGGGAGGAAAGTTGGGATGTAAGGTCGAGGAGTTGGAAGGTAGCGGCTGTGGCCTATTGTTAGGGACTAACCCCGGCATTTGCCTGGAAGGAAAATGGGAAACCACAGAAGACCATCTTCAAGGTTGCTGGCGGGGGGATTCGAACCTCCTCGCCTCCCGGATGTGAGAGACTGCCAGCAATCATGCCGTAACGACCACGGCTAACTCACCCGGTTGACCATGAATTTATAGTCGAAGAGTTATTATTTTGGATCGAGAACAGATGACACAATAAATTTTCTGCTCAATATCGAAGTTCTTCGAATCCATGCTCATATTGTTTAAACATTATTTTTCAAAGATGCTCAGATGTCCTATAAGTTGATGTTGTGTTAAACCCATTGTTATGACCTAAACATGTACCAATTTTTGGAATAATGATTCCTGAAAGTGATAGTTTATTTTTTCAACAAAATGAAACCAGAAACAGTGATTTTTTACAAAGAGTGAAACAATTAAATTTTTCTTTCAACAAGTGAATGCTAATAATTTATGATTCAGCTGGACAATTTAATTTGCCCTGAAGAACCTACTACTGTAAATAAATATAATTTGAACAAAGTCAACCGGACTGACATTCTGGCTTTCATGTGTTGGTAACCCTGTATTTTTGTTGTACATAAATGTATGATTCTTCATGCATTCCTAATGCTATTCTGGCATTTCTTTAAAGTAAATTTTAAAATTTTAATAAAATGAGGTTATTTTAGGAATTGTGCAATTTTCAAAGCCTCCTTTTATCCTTAATGTTGCATCGAGCCGAAAATCAGTAAAGCAATTTTTTATCTTGTTATCGTTGTCACTTTAACCCATATTGCGCCCTGAGAAGTTTAGATTCTCGTGCTGACTGATTTTTGGTGAAATGCATATTTGGTTGGACTTCGGTCTAAACGGGCACAGTACTGTGCCCAACTCGAGGAATGGGTATTCCAAGTTTCAGACACCTAGATATCAAGGGAAAGGCTGTAGCCGCTTTTGAAAGTTGAGATATTTGAATATCGCGCTACATTGCTTCTCGAAGCATTTGGAAATAATTTACCGATACTTGGATGTCAAGTGACGTAGCGAGTAATAGCAGAGGTGGAGGCTATTTATTGATTAAATAGTTAACTATGGAGTAGAGACTTGAGACTGGGATCAGATTACTGGCACGGCCAAATGAAAGAGAATGCAATTAGTATCAAGTAGATCGGACCAGGGATTCAAGAGATATGAGGATTTCCAGATTACAACGTGATGACGCGTGACCCTGGCAGTTTTGAATAAAAGCCAGCTGGTCGAAGCATGGTCAGCTCATTCTAACACAAGCAGTTGCCTAGCAAGTTGCTACAACGCTGAGCCAAGGCACATGGTTGCCGGATCTACGCAGAAGTTCTTTTGAAAGTCGTGATCGTCACGAAAAGTGCTGCGCTACGAGTTGGAACTTAGTAAGTTTACGGCGAGGAGAATCACTGAGGTGATTGATTTTTCTACAGACATTGGTGGAAATATTTATATTTCTACAAGGACATATGCTAGACTTTGTCTAGAAATAGTATTTTGTCACAGTCCAGTAATAACTTAATACTTGGATGTTTAAATCCATTCCAGTCAGTTTTCATTATTTGTAACTAGTTAACCACTTCGATCTGTCAGTACACTGGAGACTAGTCTATAACGGTGGCGTTCATTAGTCTACGCAAGGGAAACTACAGGTTGCTTAGCGCATGGTAGATGGTGATATAATAAACCATGCCCAGGGAACGATCTTCAGAACAGCCGTTAATTGCTTAGACTGTCAGTGTTTTTCTTGTACTGATAAGATTACCGTGAGTTACGTTACAACTGACATATCTAAGAATAGATCACTTAGATCTGACCCCATTTAAACAAACTGTTATGGCTTTGATAGAAGCCCATATTAAAATGGAACAACAGTTAATTCAAACGTCAAGAGATACTACCACTATGTCTTACTAGACGAATTGTGGGTATATGATGGCGGCCGATACAAGGATTATACGTGCTTGTCCGATAGGGCATGTTTATGGATAAATCTGGTACAGACCAGGTTTACTACGCTTCAAGACCATCAAGAAATGTAAGCCACATTTGAATTATATTATGCCTAGCTAATTGGAACAAAATATTTTTCTGCAGATGACCAACACATTTTTTTCTTCGTATTTAAAGCTTGCAATGATTTACGCAAGACTTATTAGAGTTATTCTGAGTATTTTCAGCACTCAGAACAGTTTAGGATCGATGACCGAGCATTTCGAGCATTTATTTGAATATTTCATATTTTTGGGAAACCACGGAGAACAACCGATGTAACTGTAAAAGTTAATAATTTATTTTTGTTGAGGAATGGATACTTTTTCCATATTCGAAGGTTCGAACATGTGGATTCTCACATAATGAGATGATAATTAAACATATTTAAAATGATATAACAACTAATCATAATAATAATCCACTAATAATAATAATAATAAATTTTATAATTTTCTAAATAATTCTTGGATATTATATTTTCTAATAATCATATATATTGAGAAAGAGCCTATGAAGTAGTTTAATCATTTCTAGTTTGGAACAGGAGATTTTCCGAAGGAGAGTGGTTAGCGCAAGCCCGCATTCAACCAACATTTCAGTTCTGGTTGAACAGTTGATATTTGCATTGAGCAAAGTATATTTTTCAGATAACACGGAGAGGCATGAAACGGGAAGCAAATGATATTTGTATCAAATAGGATATTTTTGTATTTATATAAAATCATGACGTAAATACACTCGAAAGTGAAATAAAGATTTTCATAAGTATGGTAAATTCACGGGTTGAACTGAATGGTAAAATAAAATAAACTTGTCAGTTTATTAATCTTCCAGTGTTGATAACAAGCAGAGGCTTGATTTATTGTATAAATTTTGGGAAGAAAATTTATATGTGTGGAGTAGTTGAAATGCCATTCCCAGGTGCGCATGTTTAAGTCGCAGGGATGAGGAGGTTTTTTCGAGCATCAATCAAATAGCAGGTTCGATGGCTCAGGTTTATAGTAGGAGTATTGGAACTACACATTTCGTCGTATGAATGACCCGAAGGTTATTTCTTGAAACCATCAGTTCTTATTTCAACCTTGTTTACGAATTCCATTTAGACTTTGATTTTGCTAGAACCCGGATTTGTCATGATAGTAGTTTATTCTTCTTCAGAGGAAGACCTTTGCCGTTGTTGTTGTAATATTGTGTTCTTACACAAATAATAGAATGGCCCACTGCCAATTAAAAATAATTCTTTAACCACGAATAATTTGAAGGATATTTTCAATCCTAGTGCCATGAACTAAATGAATTCATTATGAAACTACAATTCTAATTTCCGCATTCTGTCGAAGAATTGCAAGTTGTGAAAGTTGCTAAGAATGGCCATAAATATCAATATTTTTATAATAATGATTCCAAGTGGAAAATCTAATAGTTGAATGGTTCAACCATTTATTGATCAAGTTGATGATTCAGAAATCATGTATTTTGTTAGGAACTTGAAGTTCATAATCGAGTCACTTCTCGAATGTTTATTGTCAGAAGACCAATTAATTATTGTTGTTGTGCTTCGCACAGTTCTTCGATGCTATGCTCAAGGTCAAATACTTTTCAGATGTTATTAATATGTGTTAATAATTTGTGTTGCTTCAATGATTTCGACGATATATTTTTGAAAACTGGAAAACTAAGTGAAAGTTTAGAATTCTATGAACATTTATTCTACGAGTGTTAATATCATGTAAATATTCAAACAGTGATCTACGATATTTCCAGTATAGACAATTAATTTTGAACTGGAATTAAATATTAATAATTTTGGAACACAGTCTACAGGACTATGAATCGGACTTGTGTTTTCAAAAAGATTGTCAAATGTGTTTGGAAAATTTCTGTATATTGTGTGTAAATAAGAGTGTGGATCGCCACACGTGGATGATGCTGCTTTGAGCATCCTTGCAGTCAAATTTTAACTTCAAAATAAACTGAGATAATTTTACAGGATGTGTTACTCCCAATTAAATCTCCTTCTATCCTTATTGTTGCATTGAGCCAAAAATCAGCAAAGCATTTTTTTAATTTGATTTCGTTTTTTGCGATTTGCTTTAACCCATCTGGCGCTCCGGGATATTTTGACTCTCGTGCTGACTGATTATTGGTAAAATGCATATGTGGTCGTGCGGACTCCGGTCTAAACGGGCACAGTACTCTACATGAGATATACCGATACCGGCCCAAGGTCGCGGGTTCAAACCCGGTCGAATTCATCGGATTTTTAAGACCGATAAAAATCCCTCAGTATGCCTTCCTTTCGAGGGCAAGTAAAGTTGGTTGTCCCATGTCATAGATTTATGGCATAAAAAAGAACCTTCCACAAACTCCACTTGTGTGAGCAAAAATTTGTAGGTTAGATTATTTGATGACGCTATATTAGTTCCAACGTTCGCCGCCAGGAGCTGACTGCGATGGCATCTAGTAGCCATGTCCGCAGTTAGGTGTCATAGACAGTAGCATTTGGTAACTGACCCGTTATGAATTTATTTTCCTAACTACGGAGGTGAAAACTCGTGCTGCGTGCTAATACTTATACCAGTGGTCCGTCAGATCACAGAACAATATAGAACATATAGCGACACGTACTGGACTGAGTAATCACTTACGTATTTGTCCGCTAGAGTTCAGGCATATACTGGTTTCTGTTTTCTGTGGAGTGACCAAAATGGTTACGAACTCATCCTACGTTGTCATCTTGGTTACCAGTGTTGTTTTAAAAAGATGTCCATTATTGTGTGATGGATGCTTGCCATAACAAGATGTAACTAGAAAAGGGAAGATATTTTAAGGGAATTAGAAAGCCTCCAGCTTCTAATCTTATTCCCCAATTGCTCGTGAACATCTACGAAGCTTGTTACAAAAATACTACGCTTGTAAGCTTGGATAAATGGATTTATGTTCGACCCTGGCGAAATGTAAATATTACATGTCAGAAAACTGTACTATAATGAGGCTCATTATAGTACAAGTTTTCATTATGATACAGTTTCTCCCACCAATCAGAGCTCATGAAACAGTTGTGTGACCAATTAGGTGAGGATAGCATCGCACCTGCGCTCACTTCCATGGCCTCCTTGCGTGGCGAGTGTCATAGTGAGGTATTCCAGGAGGCCATGGTCAAATACAAGGTATTCTTTGCGTCCCATGCGCTCTGTTCAGTACATAAAACTGGTGAAATCTTGACAGATATTTATGAATATTTATGTTCGAACATAAAATAGTTATAATTATCGTCGAACATAAACAGTCCTATGTACGGGTACTATTAATATGTAAAATTTCATTACGAATGTAAGGCCTCAGATTTGAAATAACTACGTGCAAAAAGGTTAAATGTTCTTATTTTATTTATTGGCATAATATGTACAATACAATACAATACAATACAATACTATACAAAACTCTTTATTTCCAGAACCTGCATCATAACAGAATTGGATACGTCACACAACATACTCACAGTTAAATTTACATATTTACAACTTTTTTACATAATTAAACAGTTACATGTTTCTTTAAAATTCACTTGGAGATTACAACACTTTCTGGGCTAGGTATATCTTGAGAGACTTTCTGAACCCAGTTCCAGTCAAAGATTTTAAGTGGTTTGAAAGCTCATTGTGGTATATAGCTCCTTTTCTGAAAGGATCCTTTTCTGCATATTGTTTATTTACCCTCTTTTGAAACTAGTCATTCTGCCCTATGGTTTCATGATTGTGGACATTGTTGATTGTGATAACTTTATGATGATTTTCCCCTACAAGCAAGATAACTTTGAAAATATACAATGAATATATTGTTAAAATATTATGCTTCTTAAATGCAACTCTGCATGATTCTCTCGATTTCAACCCAAACAAGTATCGTATTACTCGTTTATGCAGTTAAAATATTCTCTCCATATTCCTATTTGCTGCCCCACCCCATATCTCAATACCGTATGCAGTGGCGTAGCGTGAACTTTTGAGTTGGGGACGCCAAAGTTTATAACGACAAACTAAGGAAAAAATCAAAAAGCTATACTGTCACATACCTCACACAGTCTAGTACATCAGCTCCATTCGTCTTTTCTTCTTTTCTGCGAAAATGTCAATGATGTGTTCAAGAAATGCCGGCTCTGATGAAAGCTCACCTAATAACTGTTTTTCAATGGCCAGTGAATTTAAACACGACAAGCGACTATTGCTCATAGAATTTCTAAGGTATGTTTTAATTCTTTTCAGCGTGCTCATGCTGCGTTCACTACTAGCTGTAGTAGTTGGAATAGTCAGTACTAAGCGCAGTAGTTTAGTTACTTCCTGATAGATGGAGTCGAGACCGTTGGCAACAAAATATTTTAAAAGCTCTTTTGGAGCTAAATGCTTTGTCTGATCTCCATAAACAATGTGAAGTTCATTTAGTAATTGGTTAACATTAAAGAATGGATACTGTTTTACCAAAATATCTAATTTGCCCTGGGGGAATGTTTCAGTGTATTCTTTAAACTTCTTTTCTTGTACTAACTCAATGAAATTTAGATGATTAAGATCTTCAAATCTACTTTTCATTTGAGCTGTTAGTGAATCTACTATTTCAAAAGTTAGCACTCTCAAAGTGTTCTTTTTATTGCCATCATACATTACGTTTACATTCAACTGGATGCTTTTTTGAACGCATCTGTCAGTGAAATCTTCATTTCTTAAGTTTTCTATTCTTTTGACGACAGCCTCTATCTCATTATGGCAAGTTACAATACTCACTGTCGATGATTGTAACAATTTGAAAAGATGATCAGTGTAAATGAAACAAGCTTCGAATACACATAGCAAATATACAAAGGTAGGGTCATCCATATGTCTTTTGAGACCAATGGCACAGTTCACAGAGTCGTCGTCCCATTCACTATTTTCATCATCAATAATTTCATCAAAAGTACTATACAATCCTTGGAAATGTTTCATAATGGTGAAAACTGCCCTCGAATGAAAATTCCATCTCTTATTGCTAGCTTGTGGAAGCTTGAATCCTCTTTCGGTCAACAAAACCGTCCTTTTAGAAGACTTGCTGAAAAAACTATGAAAAGCAGTCAAGGCACAGACAAACAAACGAACCTGTTTTATTGTTTTTGAGCCATACAGAAGTACCAAATTTAATTGGTGGGCGTAACAATGGACGAAAAGAGCATATGGGCAAAACTGTTTCACTAGCTTTTGAACTCCTCCTTGTCTGCCTGCCATTACAGCTGCGCCATCGTATGTCTGGCTTACAACTTTTTCTCCATTTACTTCCCAGTCAAGTAAAACTTTGTGCACGATTTCTGATAATCCCGCAGCTGTTTTATTCTTGGAAACGTCATAAAAGCCGACGAATCTCTCCTCTATCCTATCATCCACACAATATCTAAATATTATGCTCATCTGGCTCTTACACGATACGTCTAATGTCTCATCCGCTTGTATGGAGAGAAAGGGGGCTTTATTTATTTCTGATTTGATTTTTTCATTTAATGCAATTGTTGTAACTTCTATCAAGTCATTTTGAATGTCTGGAGATGTTCCTTTTAATAATGATGATGACTGTAAATGGTCTATAACTATAGATTCATTTTGAGCGAGCAGGTTCAACAATTGCAAATAATTCCCCTTGTTAATAGAACTTTCATCTTCTCTATGGCCACGGAAGGCTAGTTCTTGTGTACAGAGAAATACTACTGATTGAATGAGTCGTCGCACATACTGCCTGTTCGAAGACACGATCTCATTATGTTTTACTGCTTGTAGTCGAGCAGCTTCAGATAATGCATGCTCAATACGAGTTTTACCTTGCAGATGAAATGCTTCACAATGTAACAAGTGGTGTTTTGAAGACTGGTGTTTTACAGCCTTTTTAATTAAATTACTCAGGTCCGAAATTCCTTCCGTGCACCATTCAGTATCTTTCGCTCCAAACATAAGGCAAACGTAACAAAACATTTGGTTTTTTTTCAACACACCCAGTTAGCCAGGAAAACCTGTCATACCAAGAAAGCTGAAAACTCCGTGTGCGATTTTTACCGACTTCTTTAATTGATAAATTTGGCTTTGGTCTTTTTGTTTTTAATTCACATCGCTGTTCATATGATAAAGTGCTCAAAGGAGTTGCCTTTAAAAAATTAATAACATTAGAGTCAGGTGAACTTACTTCAGACATATTGGCAGCATTAAACACACACACGCACAATTAAAAGAAACTACACTTCTACAGTTCGAACTATAGCACTAGCGCAGCGATTGGGCTATTGAGTTAACAGAACAGTGATCATACAATTCAAACGCCAGCAAACGCCAGCGTACGGTAGCGCTTCCCTTCCGAGAAACAAGTATGAACTGGCGCATGCGCTGCAACATGGCCTGACCAGGGTGGTACATACCTCTTGACGCCAAGAAGGTCTGGCGTACAGACAAGAAGAGCAACGCCCAGCAGTAGACCGCGGCCGGGCTAAGACTGTTTATATGGGGGGTACGGATATAAAATAACTAAGCGCCATGTAATATGCTAACGCCGCATTTATATCAAATAAAAACAATGTTATATTTTACTCTCTGATGAATACACATTTTAAATCAGGGAACGCCCGGCGTATCGGCGTATTATAGCGCTACGCCTCTGACCGTATGATATCTGTGAATGTATTGTAACGGAATTTATTCCGTTACAGTAGCTCACCCTCGGGTTTTCTGCCTTGTGCAGTTAGTTTGGGGTATTTCATTCGTATCTTATTGTATTGGGTTAACGTGGGGTTGCAGAGGTGATTATTATTGTGCCTGTGTGTTTTTGTGGACGGATTCATCTTTGGATGGTCCGGACCAACTAGGATCACTGTTTATTAATTATCGGTTTTTGGATATTTGATATTATAAAATACGGGGTTTTGCGATTTATTACGTTTTGGGAATAAGGATATATAAGACTGTATTAAGTAGAAGCATTATTTCATTTTGGTTTGGGGTTAATGGCTTTATTTTGACCTAGTAATGTTAAATGTTAGATTCGTGGCTGTACTATAAAGGTACAATGAATTGGTATTTTCGAGTGCTGGACATGTACATACCCGGAAAAGACAGACAGTAATTCGGCTTGTGTGGGAATACCTAGGCTATTTATAGCATGAACTCCCATGAACTTCAAGTGGAAAACTACTGTGTGACGTCAGTGTGAATTTCGACTGTCTGATGTTCATGTGTTGACACGGATGTTCCGCTAGGAGCGGGCCACGCACGATTTAGTTCCGGCAGAAACATTGGGGTTATGTATCCCTACGCCAGTGCATATAATGGCGTGTCTGGTGTTCCGAGATCGTCTTATTGCTTTATCGGCAGAACACTGATCTACTAGCGCCCAGGGTCGTTTTACGTGACATGGTTTCCGTAACGAACAGTTAGAGATCGTATTCTTGCTTTTACAGCGAAAGTCCGTTGTCTACTTGCAAATTAGTGTCGTTATTACTTGATCATGGTATCGCAATACGAACGAGCAGTGACTAGTCTTTAGCAATCCACTGAGCTCTTACGGGCTATTGGAGGCTACGTGCATTTCATGGGTCCATCCATACCATGGGCTGTCGGTAATAACTTACCACGCCTAAAAGGATAATCAGTCGTAAACATTTCATCGAAAAGTCATGCGAGAATGGAGACGTGAACAAGCAGTTCGAGAAGAAAAAAAAAGTGGAGTGAACCAGTCTAACGTGTGTAGATATTTTGTGTACGGACGGTACAGTGTGTATATACGTAGGTGGCTGTTATGCCTGGGTCTGATATGGCCGTAAGTGTTTTCCTGCTGTCAGAGCCTAAATTCAGTGGCAAGGTACTGTATAAATCACGAGTGTATGAAGGGTATTTTGTGTTGTATATTATGTATATATGTGTATAGTACAGCCAATAGATTATCTCTTTAAAATTCATGTGTGTTTATATTCCTGTCTTGGATGAACCTGGTAGCATCAGCAAACGCATGCCAAATGCCCTACGCCTGGGATATGGTGTTTCAAAGTCGGGGCAAAAGTTATGTACCGTATTTTATTCTATTTTATTCAGGAAGACCCATATGGTCAACCTTGGCGCCCATCCCAAGTCGGGAAAACTTTAAAATCACTTGTGGCCTGTATTTAAAGGCAGTAAATTCTGTAGGTTTGTGTTAATGAGGGTAGTTAATTGTAAATCAACTCCAGCGAGGAGGTGAGAGTGTTTCAGTGTTAATCCATAGTGGACTGTTAATTGGTATTCGCTGCTTAAGTATATTGAAATTCTCTTTAAAACGAAGGAGCTTTTGTTAATTTTTTTACAGATTTCCTTTATATGCTCTCCTCATGATAATTTATGACCTATTGTAATACCCAAAAATTTTGCTGAGGCTACCTGTTGAATATCATCAGATCCACAGTAAATATTTCGATCTACTTCTAAATTAGTTCCCTTATACTTGTTAAATATTACAAAGTTGGCTTTTGAAGGGTTTACACTTAAAATATTGAGTGACAAGATAAATACTATTTAGAGTTTCTTGAAGAGTAATTGTTTTATTACAGTTCCAGTTCAAAATTGAGATATCGTCTGCATACGAAACAATCAAACTATTTTTTGACTATGGTACATCATTTACATAGAGGATAAAAAGGAGGAGACCAAGGATTGAACCTTGGGGTACACCTTTTTTAACTAAACCAGGAGTGGATTGGAACATGGATATATTTTCACCATTCTTAAAAGGAATTTCTGTAAATTGTCATCTATTATTCAAATATGATTTTAACAGTTCCAATGCTATTCCCCTGATACCATAAGCCTCTACCTTATCCAATAATAATTGATGATCTACTGTATCAAATGCTTTTGTCAAATCTACGAAACCCCCAACAGCACATTTGTTATCATCAAGAGAAGCAAGCAGAGTTTCATATAGTTCTGCAATGGCATTTATAGTTGATAAGCCCTTCCTGAAACCAAACTGATTCTTATTTATTAAATAATTCTTATCAATAAACTCAATTATTCTATGGTAAATCACATACTCTAAAATTTTACAAAATGTAGAGATGAGTTACCTGTAGTTACCTAGTTGATGTCTGTCTCCCTTTTAAAAAATTGGTTTAACAACGGATAGCTTTAGTATATCTGGGAAGATGCCCTTTAAGAGACACATATTTATCAGTTCTGTAAGAATGTCTAGGATTGGACCATAGCACTGTTTCAACAACCAGGGTGAAATTTCATCCCAACCATGACTATGTTTATTTTTTAATTTTCTGACTATCGTACTGTACCATTTCCCTCAAGCGTTAGTTGCAGCACTGATCTGTAAGATTTGTTTTGTATCATAATACAGCGCATGACCGGCGAGCTTGTGGCGTGACAGCTGACGGATTCCGTGAGGCTGGCCCGATCCGAGCAGAGCCGAGGTTCTCCGAACTGGCAGACGCAATAGCAACATTCGGGACTAGTGAGCTGCGCAGATCCAACTTATTGATTAAATATTGAAAGATCACCTCATCTATAATAACGAGGAAGAGAAGTTTATTTATCATTTTCAGCATTTTACCCAAGATGTATTGACATTGTACTGGCTTTGAAGAGCTGATTTCTTTGGCAAGACTTCATGATATATGACATCTATGTTGACCATACGCCAACGTTTTGTTCTATCGATCTACGCACCGCAAGAGTAGGGGATGATTACCCTCGTGAATATGCGGGCAGTTCGAGCGAGCCGGATTCTGATATATCTCTGCCCAGAGCAGAACGACCTACGAGCTCGAATATTAACACGTATCGCGAAGTGCAAGACTCACTTGAAACGTGTGTGAGGCCATCGTTAGAATGTTGGAGTTGTGTGACGAAAAACTCTAACATAGGCATTTCAGTAATGAGTGATATTTTCACGCTGAATATGTGCCGTGTATCGTGCAAGTTTATTCATGCTACATTCACATTAAGGCAAGCGCTTTACAACGAGCAACATTAACTTTGGCGAGTGTACAGTGAATCTCGCAGTAGACTTTTACTTCAGAATCGTGCTACTTCTATGGACACAAGTGTTGTTACACTTGAGCACTAAATGAACTATTTCACTCATTCCTCTCATGTTACTGACATAACCGACAAGATGTCGGGAGGAAGGTTTTTAATGGACGTATACCTTAAAGCTATGGCAAGCTAAACATTTATACATGAATACTGTGGTGTAGGCAACGCACTATGCATTCTACGGAAAGGACACTGACTTTTTATAGCGTCATCGCTAGTGCTAAATTTTCTTCTACCATGTCAATCCATCATGACATGATGACATTAAGATGCAATTATCGCTTCGGGCGAATGCTACTACTCTGTGACGAGACTCTTATTCGGAACGATATGGTCAGTACGTGGAGTGCGGTAACAACCGGTGTTGTTTGTGTGGCTATATGGAACCCGAGCGTCGGGGATTGGCAATCCAGGATTCGATTCCATCGACATTCCAGGAGGACCCAGGGCATTTCTACGTATAAGGAAGACTTGATATGGGAGGCATAGCATTGCTTTCGAGTCCATCATCGTCTGGCGAGAAGGTTCAGAAAATGTACACCCGTCAGTAGTAGTAATGCATGAATATTATAATGTTTTAGTAACTGTCATATTTTCTTTTTCGTAGTATAGTCGATGGGTAGGACTTAGACTTGACGTCTTACTCTTGGCTGGTCCTATTCTCGGCTGGATTTTGATTCTTTTTAAAAGAATGCATCCATTTTGTAGTGTGTTTTTACACAAGTCATGGTAATTTATATGGGAACATTTTTGTCGTAGTGAAGAGAGTTGACTTAGGGGAAGTTTATATTATAGTGATTTTTAATTTCCATCGTTGTTTATATTTTCTTTTTGCCACGTTTATTCGCATTCGCATTTATCGACGGATCTATTTTATAGAGATCGTTCTGATTGTTGGTTGAAGAGTTTTTAATGTTCGTTTGAACATTTTTCTTCGTCGTGTTAGAGAGTTGAGACGTTTTTGAGCTCACTATTGGCCCAATAGGATTTATTTTTGTTTTTGCTAAGAGAGATTTCCAGTTTTGGTGCATTGTGGAGACAGTAGGGTTTTCTAATCGACGATTTTGGTGTTTATCGATGCGATCACCCTCGTTGATGGTGTAAGAACCCTATATTATTTTCCATGGTCCACTCGAGCAGGAATATTTCTTTTTATGCTTGAAAATCTTGATCCTATTGAATTTATTGTTTTGACACACGAATGTCATATCAATTTTGAGCTGATAGAAATCCATTTCATATATGGTATTTTCAGACTTTTCAATGTGGATTATAGTCTAGTAAAAACATTCTGAACAGCATTTACAATCTTTTCTTCGGCGAGAATCTCAGATAATCGAATGTGGAGGCATGCCCTTTAATGGACGTGTGATTGTAATAAACTATTGTAAAAGCATCAACAATAAGTCTAATAAACAGTTGAAAAAATAAGAGATAACATTTTGAGACACTCTATATGAAGTATAAGATCCTGTATAATGCTAGAAACGCAAATATCAAGCAAACTGAAGTTATTGAAGTATATTATTGATGAGAGGGAGCCCTATCACTTCTTCGCCTTGGCGTAAGTAATTGCTGCCTGGTTTGTCACATTCAGTTCTCTGTTTCCCGCTGGAGAGCTGCGTCGCAAGGTAGGATCTTGTGTATGTCACAGAATGTAGTTGGTGCCCTGGTCCAGAAAGTGAACGCCGAGATGTTCTTCGTTTATTTAGTTGTTATTTTAGAGTCAAAGTATGAGGGATGCTTGGAACGTATATTATAGAGGTTTGAATAGGATCTCCGTGGGAAGATTCCGTGGAAAAGTTTGGCTGCGAGTCCCGATTAGGAATCAAGGTGGCCTGGGAAGGAGCATTAACATTTAGAGGTTCTATTTATTGGTCTTGTAAGAATTGTGGTGGCCGTGAAAGACATGGACAGGCCCAAGAGTAGAGAATTTGTATCGTAAGTCGTATTGGGTTTATGTTAGCTGGTGTTTTGTTTTATTGAATCTTCTGTTGTCGGACTATAACCAAGACCAACTACAATACTCAGACCTTAATGCAGGTCTCGAAAGTGTGAAAATGGCGTATGCTGAAGCCCCGGCATATTGTTTGTTTACATTCGTTGCTGGGATACACTATTTAGCTTTGATTAGCATCGTTTGATGAAAGTTGCGATAAACTGTCGCTCGTCTGTAATTTTTAGTGTCTTCTGTATGTCTGTAAAGTCCAGTTCGCGTTAATGTACTGCAATCGTATGTAAATATGTGATAATACGCTTAAAATGGACTGGTTCATTTGTGTGATGATTGTCCAGTCAACCGATGGCATTGTGTCATTTACTTCGGATGTTAAGTATGAAGTTGAAGTACCTAAGACTAAAGCATAATAGAAGTGACTCAAGAATATACACCGCAATGATTTGCTAGTTAGTGGCAATATAATAATAGCTTAGTACACTTCATTAGTGCCGAACTTAAGTACGTAAAGGGAAAACGCAATGAGCATCTACGGCTAGACCAAACCATTGACGTTATCTTGAACGCTCAGCAATATGTGCCTCCGTAAATCCTTACCAGTCTGGCAGATGTTTTACACTGCCTTGTATACACGCCAAATAATACAGTGAACTCTTTTATCGGTTAAGGAAGATGTTCCCCCTGTGCCAAACAGTGAAATCATTGTGCTCCGTCATTATTCATACTTTTGTGATTCTTACAGCTTGCAAGTTATTTTTATTATGATGTGTGTAATAAAGTGTTGTGAGTACCTTGCCAATTATGTTCTTATATTGCGAGATGGTGTGCCGCGATAATTCCGTAAGAGGGAGATGGTGCTTTCCAACCTATAGTACTTTACTAAATCAACAGCGTACAACTATTCCAAACGGTAACAGCGAATGTTTAATAGGTTAGATGGTAACATATTATCTTGTCCCTTGTGTGTAGTATTCTCCATAATTATGTTCAGATATCCACACGACGACTTATTTGCATATTTTAATCAACTAATTCGGTGTGATGTTTTACCCAAGATTTTAGACAATTCCACGAGAGGTCTTAATTGAATTGTATCTCTATGGTGTTGGTTCGATTATTTCAGGCAACTATTCTCATTCCGATTGTGTACACAAATACTCTGCATGTGCTGGGACAGCTCTTCAGTAACCGGGTACTTTCTTCTCTCCTACTTCAGAATCTGTTTGATTTTTTGCTAATAATATTAATCTATAATTACTGAACTTAAATACAAATCGTGATAACTCGCCAAAAAGCGTCTTATTCAACCACAGAAACAGTGAGACTATTGTAGCTGCCCCTTGGGTGAAGACGAAGAAACCTATAATTCGAGGCCAGCACTATATAGATAAATTAATTCAGGTAAGTCTAAATTATTGATGCATATTTCTTCGGAACCTTGTCTCGTCTTGCGATATCTTTTATGATATTAGGTGAGTAAAAATAATAATTTACACGAACTGTGACAAGCCCGATGACATGATCTTAGCTATTGGTAGGGCAACCATCGCCGCCATGTTTTTTCTAAATTAAGGTCTGAGGATTGTAGTTGGTCTTGCTATAACATTGGTCGTGCGTCAGCTGATTGTAAAAAAGATGAGAGCTCTGGGAGTCATGACAGGAAGAAATCGTCTAATATTTTACTGCGGGGATAGTCATGAATTATTGTAAAGGACAAAAGGATTCTGACACCTTGACATGTACTAAGACATGTATGTGTATTAAAGCAGTAACGATTGGTACATTTGGAAGAGAATACGAGTCGCCTTGATAGAGAGCGCACGTCTTATAATGTTTACTGTGGGAATAGTCAGGAGTTGTTTAATGAAGAAACGAATTCTGACATCTGGACGTGTACTAAGAGATGATATGTATCGAGCGGTAATATTAGTAATGTTACAGACTTCATAGAGCTATGACGACGGTCGATGAATTTGAAAAGGTTGCTTTGAAAAGGTCTTGGATTATTTGTGGAGAGGATGTATACTGACTTTCTGGACATCTAGTAAGACATGTTTGAGCATCGTATAGAACCTTACTGGTGTTTTTTAAAGAAGCGAAGTAAATACGAGGCGACGCAGAGAGAAGAAATTATATTGATGAGTGTATGTTATTGTCACCTGGGTTGTGGCTGGATTACTATGAATATGACGGACTGTTAATAATAAGGCAAGTACCTTTGGGGCTTATGCTATTTCCATATCTTGTTTTTTTAAATTTGTGTTGTTATTTGTTTTATGTGAATGTGTAACTTAAATGTTTGTGAATAGAAGTTGTTACTTAAAAGTGAAAAGGTGTATCATTTCTAGGCCTACATTTGATACTGTAATCTCTAAACATTCATCTGGGTTATGTCGCAAATGGGTTCGGTCCTTCTGCTCGCTGAAAAGGGTGTGTGTCATTGGTTAGGTAGAGATCGTGGTTTCGATATTTAACCACATTTTCTTAATGTATTGAGATTGCAGTGTTGTGTGTGGGCGTGGAGGAATGCACTTAATCTGGACTTACGTGAAGTACGATTATGCATATGTTTATAATTTCTAATCTATGTATGTATGTTCTTTGTTTCATGTTGAATATTGTCACTATTGTTGCCTACTTGTTATTATCTGATCAAAGATGAGGTGGTCCATGAATTGATGGTCAGAAGTGAAAATCCTAATTATCATAGGGAGTTGGAAATTGCGGTGCTGAAAAGAGTAAAGGATAAGCCTATTGTTATTCCTGATCATGATCACCCTCATTGGAGCGCCAATAAGTCCACCATAGTGTCCACTGTTTCTAATTTAATTGATTCTTTAAATGTTGTGAACGTTCTGGGGAA
This sequence comes from Meconema thalassinum, assembly GCA_946902985.2. Classification (NCBI taxonomy): domain Eukaryota; kingdom Metazoa; phylum Arthropoda; class Insecta; order Orthoptera; family Tettigoniidae; genus Meconema; species Meconema thalassinum. Next base: position 351,900,956 of record OX336390.1, read on the forward strand.
AACGGCTACTTCTCAACGGAAACGAATTAAGTATAGGTCTATTCATTGGGTACATCGGCTACAGGATTTAATTGGTGTTTGGTCTTTGAGTGATGTGATTTTTGCGAATGAGTTATCAGACCTACGTTCCAGTCTTGTAGAATTGTTTGATTTAAAGTTTTCTGAGGCAAGTAATTGTGATATGGTGGAATCAATTGAGTGTTCGAATTGTGATAGTTCTATAGGTGACATAGCGAGTGAATTGAGTGATCGTGTGAATTTAGCTGGAGATGTAGGGCCTATGTTGGCAGATAACCATCAGGATAGTGCAAGGGTTAGTGAAAATAGCAATCCTTCGAAAGAGAGTAGCTATATAGGGTTATCTACTGAATTGCCACGTAATGTGTCATATGCGGTCAGGCCTAAAACTGTTAATCGGTGTAGTTCCACTGAAAGATGTATTTTCACTACTAAATCGGTTCAGAATAGTGATGCGATGTTTTCTCAGTCTAACCTAAAGTCTAATTTGTCTCTGGTGCCTAAATCTGTGCAGACGGGAGACAGTTTATTTGACGAAAATGATGTGGTAAGGGGGAACACATTCGATTTGGGTGAGAATAATTGTGCATTGCTTCAGGATGACAGATTTGGTCGTAACATGTCTGAGTATGATGTTAAGTTCTCAACTGTGCCCAATCCGTTGAATGTAATTTTAAGGGACTTTAATGTGTGTGATGGTACGGATAATGATTTATTAATCAAATTTCTTAGGAAATTCATTGAGCTTAAAGAAAGTGGAACTGTTTTTGGATTATCCGAGCTGCACATTTATCGGATTGTGTTCTCGTGCACTAGTGGGTTACTTCGTGAGAGATTAGTGGAGAGTATGAGTAACCATCGTTGCTTGACGTTCTTTCAACTTGAAGTTTTAGATTTTTTCTTTACTCCTAGAACCTTATCTGACTTGCATCGTGAACACTTATTTAGAGTACAGAGGATGGACGAAACTCTCAATCAGTATTTTATAGATGTTAAATGGTATGCCAAGGTTTTCGCTGTCCAATTAACCGAAAAACAAATTGTTACTTCTATGGTAGAAGGCATTTACCCCATTTATAGGTCATTTCTGTCTATGAATGCCAAACCCCAGTCTTACAAAGAGTTTAATGACATCATCTTGGAGGCTGTGAAGGTAAAGAAAGCTGATTTGAGACGCATGCATGATTCGTCGAAGTTTTGCACTTCTATTTATGGTCCACCTGTGCGAGCTTGTACTTCTAACAATTTTCAGTGGCGTGAAGCCGTACTACCTGCTGGGAGCTGTAGAGATGCTGTATCTGGTGAGCATGTATTTCAGGGAGAGGTTTTTCAGGAGAAACGTGCTATCATGCCTGCAGATTCTCAGCAGAATATATTTCAGGGGCGTGAACTACAGAGATCGTTTAAGGGTAACTGCTCTAAAGGTAAGAGGTGTGATCGGTGTGGATCATATAATCATTTGCGTAAATAGTGTGATGTTAAATTTGAAAATAATCATAGGGAATTCCGTAATGATATATCTATGGTTGATAATAATTTAATATCATGTAATAGAAAAAAAAGAGTAGCCTCCGTGGCTTAGGCGGCAGCACGCCGGCCTCTCACCGCTGGGTCCGTGGTTCAAATCCCGGTCACTCCATGTGAGATCTGTGCTGGACAAAACGGAGGCAGACAGGTTTTTCTCTGGGTACTCCGGTTTTCCCTGTCAAAATTTCATTCCAGCAACACTCTCCACTATCATTTCATTTCATCTGTCATTCATTTAATCATTGCCCCAGAGGAGTGCGTCATGCCTCGGCAGCCGGCACAGTTCATATCCTCGCCGCTAGGTGGGGGCTTCATTCATTCCATTCCTGACCCGGTCGGAGACTGGAAGCAGGCTGTGGATTTTCATTTTTCAATAGAAAAAAGAAAACTAAAAGGTCACAGGATCCTTATTTTATTCGTGGACTTGCTGCTAGTAAAAGGGTATGCAATCGTGTTTCTTATGTTGACAAAAGTGTTTCTCCTTTTATTGACATAGACATTAATAATGAACCGGTTGTTGCTCTTGTAGATTCAGGGAGTATGAATTCATTTTTGGATTTTGAATGGTTCAAACGTATGAAGTCAGTATGTAAAGTTGAGGAGTTGACTGCGGAAAAGAACTATGTAATGTCTGCAAACTCTTCCTCTTTGGATATTAAGGGGTATATTAAAGTGAAGATCAGAATTTTGACTTTACGTGGAAATTCAGATTGTGGGTGGTTGAGAAGCTGTCTTGTAGTGTGATTCTGGGTGCTGAATTCTTGGCGCATGTAGGATTGCTGATTGATCTTAGGTCTCAATCTTGCTGGTTCAAGTTTAGACCACTGTTAAAGATTAAATTTAATGATTTCACGTATCAGGTCACAGCGAATTCTGCTCAAGAGAAGATTAATAATAATAAAGTTAAAGATATTGAACTCGATCATTTAACCCTTAATCAAGCGGATCGTATCCGTGCAGTATGTGCTGAGTTTCCTGATGTATTAACAGATAGGTTGGGAATGACAAACATCATGGAATATGAGATCGAATTGTCAGATTCTGCTCCTGTCAGATCTTCACCTTATAGGCTGGCTCCACCCAAAATGAAGGTGTTGAAGAGAATAATCGATCAAATGATGGATGAAGGGGTCATTAGAAAATCTACTTCTCCTTACTCGTCTCCTATCTTTCTGGTGCCTAAACCTAATGGTGAGTTTAGGCCGGTAGTTGACTATCGTGCCCTGAACAAGAAAGTAGTGTTAAAGCAAATTCCTTTTACCTGATTTGCAGTCGTGTTTTGGGTGGTTCGAAGGAGCAAAATTATTCACCGTTTTAGATCCGAACAAAGCATACATGCAAATTCCTTTGGCAGAAAAATCTAAAGCGGTCACTGCCTTTACGACGGACTGGAACTTATATTAGTTTCAGCGCCTCCCGTTCGGATTATCCACTGGAGCTGCTGTGCTTAGTCGTCTATTGGACAAGGTCTTCGATGGTGTAAGTTCAAAACGGTATATCATTATCTTGATGATGTTGTTGTGTTCAGTAAGACCTTCGATGAACATGTAGAACATGTCAGAGAGGTGTTAGACTTCAGAAAGCTGGGTTAGCGGTAAAATCGTCTAAGGTGTCTTTCGCCAAATCTCAGATTTCTTTCTTGGGGCATACTGTGTCTTCATCTGGTATTTCGGTTGATCAGTCACGAATTCAGTCCATTAGAGATTTTAAAACCCCCAGGAACGTAAAAGAAGTGGCCCTTTTTATTAGCATGCTCAACTATTTTCGGAAGTTTGTTCCTAACTTCGCTCATAGAGCTGCCCCCCTCAATTGTCTGAGGAAGAAAGGGACAGAGTTTATTTGGGGTCCTTCACAAGAATCAGCGTTTGAAGATCTAAAAATGGCACTAATTAATGCCCCTATACTTGCGATTCCGAATTTTAATGAAACTTTCATTGTCCAGACTGACGCCTCAAATCGGGCTATTGGTGCTGTTCTTTTGCAGCAACATCAATGAGATAGGTTACCCATCGCTTATGCTTCCAGAACTTTGACAGATCCAGAGATGAAGTACTCTGTATATGAACTAGAGGTACTAGCTGTAATGTTCGCACTTGAGAGATTTAAGATGTACATTGAGCATGTGCAATTTCAATTGGAGACCGATAACCAGGCGCTAAGTTGGGTCCTGGGTAGACCGCGGAAAACAGGACGAATAGCGCGTTGGGACACTAGAATTTGGTCGTTTAAGTTCTCTGTAAAACATATTAAGAGCAGCGATAATATCATAGCAGACTGTTTAAGCAGAATGTATGGCGAATATAATGAAGGTTCTGATAAAGAAGATAAGTGTAATGAAAAGGATCTTGTAAATAGGTCAAGTAACGTGATTCTATCAAACTATCCTTTGCTTTTTCGTGATGTCTCTGCTTATCAAAAGGAAGACCCCGTTTTGGCAGAAAAAATTGGTAAGATTGAGAAGGGTGAAAGTCAAGCCATATCTGATTAAGGGAAAAACCTTGTGTTGCGAAGCTCGACAGGATCGTCTCGAAAAGATTGTAGTACCTTCGGTACTAATACCTGAGATCTTCAGGTATTTCCATGAATCGCCTATCGGTGCGCATCTTGGTGTCTTTAAGATAAGACAACGTATAAGGGAAAATTTTATTTGGCGAGGAATTGACAATGATATCAAGAAAATGGTGAATAGTTGTCATGTGTGTAAAATGGCAAAACCCTCTGTGAACACGTAAATTGGTATGTTATCTTCAGAGGTAGCCAAAAGACCCATGGAAAGGTTTTTCATCGATTTTATTGGCCCGTTCCCAAGGTCACGATCTGGTAATAGATTTGCTCTTGTCTGCACAGACGGCTTTTCTAGGTTCAATTGGATATTTCCCACCAGGTCAGCGACCACTCAAATAGTGATAAAATGTCTTGAGTATATATTTGCTTGGTTTGGTCCTTGTCAATTTCTTCTGTCGGATAATGCGAAATGTTTTAGGTCAAGTGTCTTCAGGAATTTCCTTTTTGAACTAGCGATTTCTCATACAACTTCATCTCCATATTATCCGAAGGGATCTTATGCCAAACGGGTAAATCGCAATTTGCGAGCCGCTTTGATCGCTTATCATCATAAGGATCACAGTCTGTGGGACTCGGGCATTCCTTGGCTGACATATTCCTTTAATACAGCCGTGCACGAGTCACATAAAACGACTCCCTTTGCCTTAATGTATTCGTATCGTCCTAACTCGCCAATATCAAATCTCTGGACCATCAATCAGTTACTTCCAGAACAATATTCCTTTAACGATATTAGGAAGAATTGGAAGACAGCCAAAGGAAACATGAAGGTTGCTCATGAGAAGTTGGCATATAGGTACAATAAGGGTCGTAAACCAGTTTCTATTAAACCTGGTGATAGTGTTTTCGTAAATAATTTTTCATTAAAAGAAGTGGGTCCTAAATAGTCAGGAAAATTAAGAGAAAGGTTTTGTGGACCTTTTAAGGTTGTCAGTTTCCTAACTCCTGCAACGTGTCTGGTTAGCGATCCAGTTAAAAAGAAGATTTTTAGGGTACATCTGTCCCACGTTAAAAAGGGATCAGATAACTTGAAGTAGTGTTGTGTGAATTGCAATCTTCAAAATTGTGTAGGGTAGAGACTCCGCTTTTAGTGTACATAGGTGTGTGTTCTACTAGTGTGTGTGTTTGCCTGCACGTGTGGTGCACAATCTTCAAAATTGTGTAGGGTAGATACTCCGCTTTTAGTGTGCATAGGTGTGTGTGTGTTACTAGTGTGTGTGTTTTCCTGCACGTGTGGTGCACAATCTTCAAAATTGTGTAGGGTAGAGACTCCGCTTTTAGTGTACACAGGTGTGTGTGCTACAAGTGTGTGTGTTTGCCTGCACGTGTGGTGCAAAATCTTAAAAATTGTGTAGGGTAGAGACTCCGCTTTTAGTGTACATAGGTGTGTGTGCTACTAGTGTGTGTGTTTGCCTGCACGTGTCGTGCACAATCTTCTGAATTGTGTATGATGAATGCAGTTCTTCCGGTGTGCATGCTTGTGTATGCTGTTAGTGTCTGTATTGGTCTGCATGTGTGATTTTCTGATACGTGTATGACCAAGGGAGTTGTATTGTATAAATATATTTTGAGTGTTCTGTATGATTGTGATGTTTAGCTTTGTTCTTGTAATGGGTGGGTGTTGTTGTTGTTGTATTGGGTTAATAAAAAGGTTAGGTCTTATTCATTATTATGGGGTTAAAATAAAATAAAGGGCAAAGCCGAATATATAAATTGGGTTTGCGTTAGGATATCTTAGTTCGTCTTACGATCCTAAATTGTGGTCAAGGTATGAGACTTGACTAGGTGACATAAGGTGTTCTTATATATGTGATGAGTATTTACAAATCGTTCCTTTGTGTCTCCAAGTGGTGACTTGTTCATCTTTTGTGGCTTGTTGATGTTGGAAAGTAAGTACTTGCCGAATTTGTTATGTGGTGACGGGTATTCATGCTACACCAGGAAATAATACGGTGAGTATGATATGATGAATTACGGATTTTATTTAAGGGTTTTAAATGTTTTGTGTGTTGATGTTTTTACGGACTCTATTTATATTCAGGCAATTTTGGGGAAGATTTGTGGGTAGTAACTTGTTATTATTATATTGAGTGTGACGTGAAGTTATGTAATTTGGATGAATGATTATGGATGTGGTATGTTGTTGGTCTGCTCAAGTGTACTGTCTATACTATATTTTCTTGGTGTTGAGGTAAACTTCCGCTTTTCTTTGGATTTACTTAGGGTCTGTCTTCGTTTTGTAATTTTTTGAGGTGGTACTTTTGGTTAATGTTTTCTTATGTGTGAGTAATAGATGGACAGTGGAGGACTAATGCCGACTTCCAATTTTCTCTAGTTTTTTGGAGGTAAAGGAGCTCAAATTTCTTTTAAAAGATAACTTCTTTCTGTTATTTTCTGTACGTTTCGGATATTGTTTGTAAAACTATTATTTGTTGGGTAATAACAACTTCTATAAGATATTCATGAAGCCTGAAATTTATCAAACTTAATTTTATTTGTAAAAGATATGGAAATTATCAATTAGGAGACTATTTTGTTATGCAATCATGCCTAGCTTTGGCGGGAAAGTCTGTTTAATGCTGTTATTTGTATTCCTTCATCTCTGTATAGTTTGTAATTCTCTTACATGGTACTGCGTTAAGTGAACTTGCTTTCAGCTTATTGTGGGGGAGGGTGCTTCTACGCAGATGAAATACTCGATATATATGTGAAGCTATCCAGGGCCCGGATAACTGAGCTATCATCGTGGGATCAGTTCGGAATGAATATTTCTTCTCATTTGCTAGAAGACTACTGCAATCTAGTTGATTGTATTTATTTTGGAATCTCTATTTTTGTAAAGAGAAATTGTAAGAATTATGCATATGTATGATGTCGACCTAAATCGATTCTGACGTGTTGTAAAATCTTGGAACATCTAGTGGAAGTGACGGAAGATGTTGGCATGTGAATGAACTTGTACTCTTGGGAGTGTGCAAATTATGGAAAGTTGAAAAATTGTGCAAAGAGAAAAGAAACTTGAGGGTATGGTATTTACATGTTCTATGTTTACATGATGTTCTTGCTGTATACGTTATCGCGGTTTTGAAAATCGGCGTTAACGCTTGTAGTGAGGAAGATTTGAGCCGATATCTCGTCTCGTTTTACCCTATCAGCTTCTTCGCCTTGGCGTAAGTAATTGCTGCCTGATTTGTCACATTCAGTTCTCTGTTTCCCGCTAGAGAGCTGTACCGCAAGGTAAGATCTTGTGTATGTCTTATTCTACAGAATATAGTTGCTGCCCTGGTCCAGAGAGCGAACGCCGAGATGTTATTTGTTTATTTAGTTGTTATTTTACAGTCAAAGTATGAGGGATGCTTGGAACGTATATTATAGAGGTTTGAATTGGATCTCCGTGGGAAGATTCCGTGGAAAAGTATGGCTGCGAGTCCCGATTAGGAATCCAGGTGGCCTGGGAAGGAGAATTAATATTTAGATGTTCTATTTATTGGTCTTGTGAGAATTGTGGTGGCCGTGAAAGACGTGGACAGGCCCAAGAGTAGAGAATTTGTATCGTAAGTCGTATTGGGTTTATGTTAGCTGGTGTTTTGTTTTATTGAATCTTCTGTTGGCGGACTATAACATTGGTCGTGCGTCAGCTGATTGTAAAAAAGATGAGACCTCTGGGAGTCATTACAGGAAGAAGTCGTCTAATATTTTACTGCGGGGATAGTCATGAATTATTGTGAAGGACAAAAGGATTCTGACACCTTGACATGTACTAAGACATGTATGTGTATTAAAGCAGTAACGATTGGTACATTTGGAAGAGTATACGAGTCGCCTTAATAGAGAGCGCACGTCTTATAATGTTTACTGTGGGAATAGTCACGAGTTGTTTAATGAAGAAACGAATTCTGACATCTGGACGTGTACTAAGGGATGATATGTATCGAGCGGTAATATTAGTAATGTTGCAGACTTCATAGAGCTGTGATGACGGTCGATGAATTTGAAAAGGTTGCTTTGAAAAGGTCTTGGATTATTTGTGGAGAGGATGTATCCTGACTTTCTGGACATCTAGTAAGACATGTTTGAGCATCGTATAGAACCTTACTGGTGTTTTTTAAGAAGCGAAGTAAATACGAGGCGACGCAGAGAGAAGAAATTATATTGATGAGTGTATGCTATTGTCACCTGGGTTGTGGCTGGATTACTATGAATATGACGGACTGTTAATAATAAGGCAAGTACCTTTGGGGCTTATGTTATTTCTGAGGAGGCGTGCAAGTTGTCAAGGACGCGGACCTTAGAGCTAAGTCGAGATCTTTAACACATGGTGAACTAGATGGAGCACCGACCATCCAATGACTACACTTTTCGAGTAGAGGTTGTAAAATAAAATAAAATTTAATATCAAAAACAAGACATTGCAAAAGGGGACGTGAGGAGTGCATGAAAGGGTAAGATGAGGGATGATGGGCCAGTAATAAAATATGTACATGGTATTATAAAACAGTAAAACAATAAAACGTAAAACACACAATAAAGATCTATAAAATGAGAATGTCGACGACGAGGAGAATGCCTAAGTCGCTGGAGATCGTTCAGTAGAGGGGAAGAAATTAACGATAGTGTTAATAGTGCGTTTCGTTCCACCACAGGCTGACTACTAGAAGGTAGTCAGAAGCATCATTCTTAGAAGCACATGAAATCGTGTCTCCCACGAACTGTCTATCCGACCACCCTTACATTAAACTGTACGTCACGCCAAGCAACCCAAAGAAACAACCAACAACAGCAACGACCCTTAAATGACCCGTCAAAAAATACAGAAAAATTACACAACTTCACAAGGCGCTACACTTCACATGACATGCCGTGACATACAAACTTAACAAATAAACATAGATCAGTTCAGTTAAAATTAAAACAAGCAAATCCCAAATGAAGATAAAACCAAACGATTTCATGAACTGGCAGAATAAAACTTCTTTCGAACGAAAGCACAAGGTTCAGTTACCTTGCGGGATGCCAAATAAGCGTCAATTGCAGTCCCGGGCACGTACAACGAACACACATTCCATCATCTCGGAAGAGTAATCAATACACCTGATTTAATAACGTAATGGGATCACGCATTGCTTGCTGACTGAAGGTCACAACAAAACAGAACAACACTAAACATGACCCTCGACCTTCAGTCAAATTCCCACTTAAACAAACGACATAAACCCAACCCTTAATATCAAGACTAGAACCGTGATTGTAAATGAAACATATTTCTGAAACATACAAAGATAATGCTTGCCCAGTCTCCAAGGATAAAAATAAAACCTAATCGGCCATCCTTGGAGTGCACGAATGACAAGCATAAAAAAACAAACCCATAATTAAAATCGCGAACTAACCTCAAGAATACCAGTCCCTAAAGGTCCCTGAAAGATCCCATACTCTTGCAAGGGGTTAGGAACTGGTAAGAAACATCTCTCATAAATACAATCGCGTTTCACAACATAAAACAAACGCAAGTAACACGCACTAAAATAAAACTCGACTAGATACGGAAAAGAAACAACATCAACAACAAGCACCCATTTAAATTAATAAACCCCAAAACAAGCAATTTGATTCTCCACTACGTGCATATATAAACAAACTGGGGACAAAATAAACACCAAATGACTTCATAGAAAAACACGAACGGTCTCCAGTTTAACCCTACATTAGCAGGTTGAATTAAGGAACTTTTAACACTGAAACTTGGGGAAAATGCATTGAATAATGATCTTCTTCAAAACACGATTATACAGAGCTACAAAGGCAACATTTCACTTAGCTGAGACTCCGAGACGTTCTGGAAGATCTCTGATGATATTTCATTTAATAATTATCTCATATGACAAGAAATCTCCACTGCTAGGCAGAGGCCTGAATCCCGCCATGTTTCCTCAGCGTTTATAACCTCGAAGATCAATAGGAATTAATTAACACGTAACATTTTCAATAGAATAGTCGGCAGTAGGCATTATGTCGGCTCAACATCTTATCCGTCTTCTCGTCATAACAATTTAGTCGCGATAACAATCGCCGAAGGCGTGTTTCTTAGACAAGGATTAGTTCTCCAACGCGGGCGCATTCCTTTTTCAGACGTGCGGAAATTATGAACTCTTAGATGTATTACTAGAGACCGCTAGATGGAAACAACGTCAAACAGATCTTAAAATTGTACCGGCTCATCTCTCCACGCCCCAATCTTGGACGCAGTTTACAAGTCCAACGTAGAATGTAAAAAGCAATCACTACATGGATACATGTTGACATTAATCAGCTGGTAACGTGACTGTCATTTGTCTGCATCACGTGATAGTCGGGCCCTGACGTAACACGGAGCAGAGAGGATTGTGGGGTTTTCAATGTCAAGACGTCAGAACCAGTCACAGCTGATTTGCAATAACTTCCCAAAGAGATAGTAAGTAAAGGTTGGGCAGAGTCCATAGAAGTAGTAGATTCCAAGGAAGGCAGAATAGCGCTTTAGTAGTAGTCATAGGTATTGTCGAGGCAGAGAATGTTCGTGTCAAACAGTTCTTACGCAGTTTAGTAGTTAAGTCTCCCACTACACTTGTCGGTAATGCACGTTTCTATTAACCAAGGTATAGTAATACGTTCCGCTCAAGTTAAGAAACAGGAAAATACGGGGTGACTTAGGACATCTCCGAAAAGTAAACTAACAATATTAAATTTATGACAAAACAGTCAACACAGCCAATACAAGAAAAATGCAGTCATCACATAATCAATCTCCCAATGTTCAAAATGTGAAAGTGCCAAGAGCAGGCTCTGCTACCAATGAGGAGGCGTGCAAGTTGTCAAGGACGCGGACCTTAGAGCTAAGTCGAGACCTTTAACACATGGTGAACTAGATGGAGCACCGACCATCCAATGACTACACTTTTCGAGTAGAGGTTGTAAAATAAAATAAAATTTAATATCAAAAACAAGACATTGCAAAAGGGGACGTGAGGAGTGCATGAAAGGGTAAGATGAGGGATGATGGGCCAGTAATAAAATATGTACATGGTATTATAAAACAGTAAAACAATAAAACGTAAAACACACAATAAAGATCTATAAAAGGAGAATGTCGACGACGAGGAGAATGCCTAAGTCGCTGGAGATCGTTCAGTAGAGGGGAAGAAATTAACGATAGTGTTAATAGTGCGTTTCGTTCCACCACAGGCTGACTACTAGAAGGTAGTCAGAAGCATCATTCTTAGAAGCACATGAAATCGTGTCTCCCACGAACTGTCTATCCGACCACCCTTACATTAAACTGTACGTCACGCCAAGCAACCCAAAGAAACAACCAACAACAGCAACGACCCTTAAATGACCCGTCAAAAAATACAGAAAAATTACACAACTTCACAAGGCGCTACACTTCACATGACATGCCGTGACATACAAACTTAACAAATAAACATAGATCAGTTCAGTTAAAATTAAAACAAGCAAATCCCAAATGAAGATAAAACCAAACGATTTCATGAACTGGCAGAATAAAACTTCTTTCGAACGAAAGCACAAGGTTCAGTTACCTTGCGGGATGCCAAATAAGCGTCAATTGCAGTCCCGGGCACGTACAACGAACACACATTCCATCATCTCGGAAGAGTAATCAATACACCTGATTTAATAACGTAATGGGATCACGCATTGCTTGCTGACTGAAGGTCACAACAAAACAGAACAACACTAAACATGACCCTCGACCTTCAGTCAAATTCCCACTTAAACAAACGACATAAACCCAACCCTTAATATCAAGACTAGAACCGTGATTGTAAATGAAACATATTTCTGAAACATACAAAGATAATGCTTGCCCAGTCTCCAAGGATAAAAATAAAACCTAATCGGCCATCCTTGGAGTGCACGAATGACAAGCATAAAAAAACAAACCCATAATTAAAATCGCGAACTAACCTCAAGAATACCAGTCCCTAAAGGTCCCTGAAAGATCCCATACTCTTGCAAGGGGTTAGGAACTGGTAAGAAACATCTCTCATAAATACAATCGCGTTTCACAACATAAAACAAACGCAAGTAACACGCACTAAAATAAAACTCGACTAGATACGGAAAAGAAACAACAACAACAACAAGCACCCATTTAAATTAATAAACCCCAAAACAAGCAATTTGATTCTCCACTACGTGCATATATAAACAAACTGGGGACAAAATAAACACCAAATGACTTCATAGAAAAACACGAACGGTCTCCAGTTTAACCCTACATTAGCAGGTTGAATTAAGGAACTTTTAACACTGAAACTTGGGGAAAATGCATTGAATAATGATCTTCTTCAAAACACGATTATACAGAGCTACAAAGGCAACATTTCACTTAGCTGAGACTCCGAGACGTTCTGGAAGATCTCTGATGATATTTCATTTAATAATTATCTCATATGACAAGAAATCTCCACTGCTAGGCAGAGGCCTGAATCCCGCCATGTTTCCTCAGCGTTTATAACCTCGAAGATCAATAGGAATTAATTAACACGTAACATTTTCAATAGATTAGTCGGCAGTAGGCATTATGTCGGCTCAACATCTTATCCGTCTTCTCGTCATAACAATTTAGTCGCGATAACAATCGCCGAAGGCGTGTTTCTTAGACAAGGATTAGTTCTCCAACGCGGGCGCATTCCTTTTTCAGACGTGCGGAAATTATGATCTCTTAGATGTATTACTAGAGACCGCTAGATGGAAACAACGTCAAACAGATCTTAAAATTGTACCGGCTCAATTTCCATATCTTGTTTTTTAAATTTGTGTTATTTGTTTTATGTGAATGTCTAACTTAAATGTTTGTGAATAGAAGTTGTTACTTAAAAGTGAAAAGGTGTATCATCTCTAGGCCTACATTTGATACTGTAATCTCTAAACATTCATCTGGGTTATGTCGCAAATGGGTTCGGTCCTTCTGCTCGCTGAAAAGGCTGTGTATCAGAAAGCATTCATATCACCAGTGAAAGTGACTTATGATTATAAATGTATAAAAGGCAATTTTGAAACAATCAATACTCAGTGGAGTAGATTTATCGTGTGGGTAAGACCATGTTCTGGCACCGTTGAATAATAATAATAATAATAATAATTAATTAATGTTTGAAATAATTATGATGAAATCCATTGCTGAATGGAAGGTGAATAAGTCAGGTTTGACTTAAAACAATCATAGATTTACAGTTATCGAACTAGATTGCAATAGTGTACTATCCGGAAACGTGTACTCCTAGACACGAGCACGTATAATTTATGTAATGATCTTTATTATCCAAGTTCTGAATTTAATTGCAATGCTAATAGCTACATAATCATCCCTTTGATGAATTCTCAGATTAATGTCGAATGAATTTGTTTTTTTCCTTGCTTATTCTCACAAGACATTATTGGGTCCAAGGGACACCAAGCATTTATGATATTACTTCCACGAAACCACTACTGACTTATACAAGTTACACTTATGGAGGGTGTACAATCTTCGTGTTTTGCTATAACACTCTGAGAGGTGTTAAACCACTTGTATATATGTATATTCTTTTTCCAGGGTTATTATCAACATGTATAGTAGTGAAATTACCCACTGGAACGGGACTGTTCTGATATTTGATATAATATTAGTTTGTTTGGATCATTTTTTTAAAATGGCATTTTGCAGCCCATTCATGTGTGATGGATTTATCCTTGCTTTTGTGTGATTAATTCTTGACCACTGTCGAGTTGACTAATGTTCATCAGATTTTTATTCCTAGGGCATAGCACTTTGCTATGTCATTTTTGTGAATAAATTATTTTCAATTCCTTTTAATTCGACATCGTGGTGTTTTATAGAAGTGAGTGGAGGTCACGTTAAGAAAGCAATTGCCTGAGATCATACTCCTGTGTAGACCTCGTGTTCTTTGGGCTGTCGCTTTTCAGCGTTTGGCCATGGTTTTCTTAACGTTGCCTGGTTAGTTTTCCCTGTGCCCTATTATCCCCATCTCTTGCTGGTAGTATCTGGGGGGTTTTCAGCCGGGGCTTTTCAGGTACTACGATCCAGTGATCTTCGTGGGATTTCAGCAAGCTAATGGTAGGTAATTTCGGGTACAGTACCTATTTCATCTTTGGTAGTTGGTTTCAGGTAGATTGACTTATTACATGTGATTTGCTTTACACTGATATTACCACATTTATTTCCTACAACATTATGATCATTACATTTTGCTCTATTACTGTTTACATTCACACTGTTCCTAACGGTGGCTGAATGAAATAATCATTGAATGCTGTTACTACTTGTAAAGGTGCATTAACAACATTGTTATTGATATTTATCGAAATATTTTCCCATGTGTTGCTTTTATTAAGACCTGCAATATCTTTAGCTATTTGCCATATTTCTTTGGCAATGTTGTTAGAATTTGTTATTCTATTTTCATATTCTTGTGCTTTATTTTTTATTTCTTCATAATATTCTACTTTAATTTTTTATAGTTATCTTTATAAAGCTTCAATCATGTTTGCTTGTAGCTATCGAAAGCATAAATCATGTTTTTTTCCTATGGCACAGATCAGACAGTTTTGTTGTTTTAGTGCTCTGGTGTTTCCTATTTATTCTTTTAACTAATGGGCAGGATAAAAAGACACTTTAAAAATCGAACAGAATTTTTTCCAGGCAGCATTTACATCCCTAATATTCCTCACTTCCCCCAATCAACATTACCAAGTTCTTCTGTGAGTTTCATTACATTATTATTAGATACATTTCGAGTGTACTTCCATGTAGACTGATTTAATTGAGATTCATGAGGAAATGCAATTTTTAATTCATGACCACGATGGTCAGATACAAAATGTTCCACAACAGTGCAATTACTTAATTCATCTGGCATGTTAGTAATAATGCAATCGATTAATGTTTCAGAATGTTTAGTTAGCCTACAGTATTTGGCTCCTTGACAAGATTATTAAGGCCAAATGACAATACAATGTCTTTGAATGTCTCGAGGGACCTGTCATGTGCAAACCAGTCTATATTGAAATCACCGACTACTATTATGTTTCTATATTTTTTGGCTACTTTATTCAGAAGTAAATCAAACTGTCTTAGGAATATTTCCAATTGGGGCTCTATATACTCCTGCTATAAATATTTCAAAATCATCATTCAGCTGAATTAAAATACCTGCAACCTCAAAGTCATGATCCCTTCCATAGCTATTAACCCACCCCAATCCTGGTATCTAACATTTATTTTACAGTACAGACTTACACCCCCACCTTTCATTTCTTCTCGACAGTAACTACTGGCTAGTATATAATTATCTAGATGCATGGTTTTTATTTCCTCCCTCTCACACCAATGTTCAGTGAACACAGCAATACTGTAGTTTTTTGAATTGATGAGGTTATTTAAATGATCTACTTTATTACTTAGATGTTGAACATTCTGATGGTAGATATGCATATTATAATCAATATTGAACCCTTTTAATTTACTATTAGTGGTTTCTGAATACACCTGCTGAGTCTGTTTTCAGCTCCAGCTTCTTTTAACAGTTTCCCTGGTTCTGATACCCAAGTGCCCACTGTAATGTAATGGTGTCTACCTTTCCCTTTATCTTCATGTTAATAATTTTACTTATTTCACAACTTAAGACTTCCTTACCTAGCTTATTCAAATGTTGACCTGTCTAGTGTGCATAGCTCTATCCAACCTACTAACATCTAGCATATGAACATTGCGAAAATGCTTACATACCTTCGCAATCCCTACATTCGTGTCTTTTACAGCTTCATCTACACAGGATTTCTCCATTAGATCATACCTGTGGGGAAGGTTCACAACTACGACGTTAGTGTGGGTGAGCGAAGATAGAGTTCCTTTTAGGGAGCTGATCCCATTTTTACCTTAATTTCCTTATACATCATTAGAGCCGCCAATGATCACCACAAAATCACTCGAAGATAACGAAGCTGTTCCACTGTTTGATCCACTCACAACTGCAGTAAATGAAGCCGCGGGTTTCACTATTGAAGTGACTGCCATGTTACCACAACTCGCCAAGATATTCGCTGCTGCTACGCGTCCGTGACTGTCCGAATAAATCAACAATTTACCTACTTTCTTCTGTTGCTTAGTAGGCTTAGGCACACTTTTTTCACTGATGTGTTATCGTCCCTTACTTCTTGGAGTCCCCCAAATGAGTTCCTAAGCGGCACACACACACACACACACACTGTTGTCCACGATCTTAGGCCTAAAATTTGGCTTCGTTGGTCCAGTACCACGTTTCACAACTTGAGTCCACTTTTCACTTCCTTCGCCCTGGTCTATACTTAAACGTTCATTATCTTCAACAAGCCTTCTAACATCCTCCTTCAGTAACCTGATTATTTCATCCTTAGGCGTTAGTTCATTTTTAAGCTCCTGATAATCACAGTCGTGTTCACAAGTTGTGATGCTTTCACACGCGCCTTCCTCAACCAGCTTTGCTTTGGCCCTAGTCACCACTACATTCGCGTTTTTTACCTTTATCGCGCAAGATGAACACAAATTGGAGTCCGTTCCTATATTTTTACACCTCGAACACAACTATTTACCAGTAATTTTAAGCTTATTTAATACACCACTATTTGCACAGCTTTCACCAGGCGCCATTTTATCACCTGTGATTGAAGTAGTGTCGCCTTGAAGATATATTCATGTATGTGATGTAATATCATTTTCCTTTGTGTTTATTTTAATAACGAGCTGCAAGTTGTAGCTGAGGAAATAATTTATGAATTCGGAATGTATTGAAAGGTAAGCTTATCCTTGTGGAGGTCATCTTGTGATGACTAAGGCGACACGTACATGCCATGTAATTAATTTTCTTAAACAGTTTTCTTTGCATGTGAGTTAGTACTGTTTCTTGTAATTTTTGGTTAGTGGTCAAAGTGTTTATTAACCTTTCTTAATTTAATGTAACATATTCTTGTTTTCCTTTGACCACATTAGTATGTCTCCTATAGACCCGTGTAAACCTTTATTATTATTATTTTATCCTTTCTTTCTGCCGTTAGCATGCAACGTTGCCATGTTAACGCTAGGCTTTTGTTTATTTTTATTGGAGGTTTATTATTATTAATAATGAGTGTCATTCAGCAGGTCTAAAAGGAGATGATGTAAAAAGCTCGAAGAAGATGGACGTGTTACGTATTGGCTCTTGATTTAATGAATACCGATCGAATTGATTAAGTAATTAAGCTTGTAATTTGGAAATGAGCTTAATATTTCTCATTTGATATTGATAGTGGACAACTTTGTGATGAATACGTCCTCGTTGATATTATTGAAATCTAATACTCCATTGATATACCGATTTCTTATTAAATTACCTCGGCGTAATTTCTACATACCGGTACTTAATTATTTTGGAATTTAATTAGATCATCGATGCGTGTCAGATTTTTTATTTATTCTTCGAACTAAGTATCCTTCCCTGTGTTAGGGATTCCGCACTAATCACACTTACATTTTATTTTGTAATTTCTTTTTGTAATTATTAATCTATATATTTATTGTCTTGTAACTTCTTGTTTGAATAATATTGTAATTTCCTTTCTGACTTCTCCAGTATTATTTCTTATCTTTGACCATCTTTGGCAGTTTCGTTTTAAATCACCTGGGTGTGTACGCGAATGGCCCTGTAGCTTCCTTCCCCCATGTTAGAAGTTTACAAGTAATTATTCATTTGTACACTTCTATGGTAGTAGAGCTCTCTTACTTATGTGAGGGAGGTCTTAACGTGGTAGCAGAGCGTGGTTGAGATATTTAATTCCACATTTCTATTTATTTCGAAGCTGTCATTGAGGTTGAGGGTTGAGAAGAGTACAGGAACTGATGCCCTATATATGTCATAATGTTGCCTTGAATTTTTTAAATTTGTTTGATTTTGTTTGTTTCATGCATGGGTCAATAATTCTATATGGACACGAGAGGATTAACATCTATTTCAAGTTTAAATAAGGATGAACTAGCCTATGAAATTTTCATCACGGCAAAAATTCCACATAATCATCGAGATCTGGATTTATTGTTATTGAAATCATTGAAAGGTGTTCCTGTCAATGTACCTACAGGAGATAATTCGTACTGGACGGATAATTTCACTGTTGTCACGTCTGTTTCAACTTTGTTGAATATGATAGAATCTTGGAAATATAATCGCAATCCGTCAAAATCACAAGTGAATAGGGTTAAACATCGTAATCTTCATTGGCTACATCGATTACGTGATCTTGTACTTAATGCTGAATTGACTAGCCTGCGTTCTAGGTCGAGTGAACATTATAATACACCATTTTCTGGGTAACTGATAATGCTCCTGGTGAATCCGCTGTGTGTTCCGACAGTGTTGCTTCTGATATAAGTGATTCGTGTGCATTTGGTTTTTAATGTGTTGATGATAATTTGATTGATAATGTTGGATTTGTGCCGTTAATTAATGAAGAAGTAATGATGAATAATTTGCAAAGTAGACTTACCTCAGGTAAAAATAATCAGATAAGTTCGTCCAGGAATTCTCAGAGGGCTCTATCGAGCTAATTTAATCCAAATGTGGAAGATAATGTCAATATTAACGTAAGATGTACCATTTCACCTGCATCAATACCCAATAATAATTCTGGTGGTGCCTCAACTAACCTAAAATCTCATAATTCATACAATTCTAGATCAGTACAGACTAGTGAGAGCTTAATTCAAGAACATGATATCGTTGAGAGTAATCTAATAAATGTTAAATTGAATAATAATGTTTCGCCCAATATTGTTTTACCTATTAATTCTATTTCTGATCGTGATATTAAGTTTTCAACCTTGCCTAATCCTTTAAATCTTATTTTAAAAGATTTTTATGTGTGTAATGGTACTGACAATGACCTGTTAGTAACATTGTTAAAGAAATGTATAGAATTAAGGGACAGTGCAGTGGTGTTTGGTCTTTCTAAATTACAAGCTTTTCAATTAGTCTTTCCTTGTGCTGCTGGTATGCTACGTGAAAAACTGATAGCTAGTATGAGTTCTCGTAATTCTTTGAAATCTTTTCATTAAGATGTTTTAAATTCTTCCATTACGCCTCGTACATTAATATTAATTGCACCAAAGTTATTTATATAGGGTTCAGAGAATGGATGAAACATTGAACGATTATTTCATTTACATTAAGTGCTACGCTAAGGTGTTTGCTGTACCATTGATGGAGGAACAGATTGTAACATCGGTGATGGAGGGCTTTAACCCTATCTATCGGTCTTTCTTGACAATGAACTCCAAACCCAAGAGCTATATTGAGTTCAACGAAATCATTTTAGCTGCTGAAAAGATTAAAAATGCTGATTTGTTGCGTGTAGTTAATCCTTCGCTACCATGTAATACTTTTCATAGTTCCATAGGTTATGTTGGTTCTTCTGGCGCTGTCCAGTGGCGTAAAGCAGATCATCCTGGTGATATTCCCCGTAATCCTGTTTATTATAAAAATTCTTTCCAGGAAGATGTATTTCAAGGTAGAATGGGGGTTGCTCCAGATAGTGCTCAACGTAATGCCTTTCAGGGGCGTAATATTCATGTTTCCAGTGGTCACTGGTCAAGTAAAGGTAAGAGATGTGATCTATGTGGGTCTTATAATCACATAAGGCGATGGTGTGATGCGAATCCTGATCGTAACTCCTGGAGGTACATAAAAGAGATCTCGTCGGATGGTCATATTTCCAATTCAGTTTCAAATTAAAAGAAAACTAAACGTTTGCATAATCGTGATTATGGCCGAGGTCTCGAAGCTAGTAAGAAAATATGTAATCGCGTCTCTAGGGTATCTAATGGTATCCCTCCGTTCATTAATATTTCTATTAATAATGAACCTGTATCTGCCTTCATCGACTCTAGCACTATGAACTCCTTCTTGAATATGAGATCGTTTAACTGAATGTCATCGGTGTGTAAATTTGGTAAGTTGAACCCAATATCTAATTTCTGCTAACTCTTCCCTTCTCGAAGGGCGAGGTTATGTTAAAGTGAAGATTAGAATATTAGATTTCACGTGGAAATTTAGGTTAAGGGTGGTGAAAAACCTGTCATGTGACGTAATTCTTGGCACAGATTTCTTAGCTCATGTTGGTTTGTTACTCGATTTGAGAACGCAATCATGTTGGTTCCGGTTCAGACCCAATATGAAAGTAAAATTGAATCAATTGCCATGTTTCAGTGCTAATTCCGCACAATAAAGTGCTAAGGCGATCACTGTCGATGATTTGGAGTTTGATTACTTAAGTGAAGATCAGGAAAATTGTATTCGTAAATTGTGTTCGGAGTTTCCCGACGTTTTGACCGATAAACTTGGCGTGACTAATCTCATGGAATATGATGTAGACTTGTAGAGTTATCTGATTAGATACCTGTTCGATCTTCCCTGTACCGCCTTCCTACTCCCAAGATCAAGATCCTAAAGGATATTATTGATGAGATGGTTTAGGAAGGAGTAATTAGAAAGTCGACATCCTCATACTCGTCACCTATTTTCCTTGTCCCAAACCCAACGGTCAGTTTAGGCCGGTAGCTGGAAATATCGTGCCTTAAATAAGAAAGTAATATTACAAGAAATTCCCCTTCCTGACCTGCAATCATGCTTTGCATGGTTTCAGGGAGCTAAACTGTTCACTGTTATAGATTAAAAAAGCCTACTTTCAAATTCCTCCTTCCGAAAGATCTAAAGCGATTACCGCTTTCACTACCGATTGTAACCTTTATGAGTTTGAAAGGTTGCCTTGAAGGCTTTCAACTTGGGATGCTGTACTTAGTTGTCTTCTAGATAACATGTTTGAAGTTTAAATCAGTATATCATTATTTGGATGATGTAGTTGTTTTCAGTAAAACATTCGAGGACCACGTTGAGCACGTAAGGGAAGTTTTGTCTAGACTTAAGCAGGCAGAGTTGACTGTCAAACTATCTAAAGTGTCCTTTGCCAAATCTCAAATTTCTTTCCCTAGTCATATTGTTTCGTCTTCTGGGGGTTCGGTTGATCAGACCCGAACTCAATCCATCCGCGACTTTCAATCGCACAAGAACGTTAAAGAAGTTGCCCACTTTATGGGCATGCTGAATTACTTTCGTAAGTTTATTCCGAACTTTGCAGATCGGGCTGCACCGATTAACATCTTAAGGACGAAAGGTACTGAATTTAGTTGGGGTCCATCACAGGAATCTGCCTTTGAAGACTTAAAAATGGCGTTGATTAATGCTCCTATTTTGGCAATTCCTAATTTTTCAAAACCTTTTATTGTCCAGACCAACGCATCAAACAGAGTGGTTGGTGCTGTTTTATTACAACAACATGAAGATGGAAGGTTTCCGATTGCCTATGCATCTCGAACGTTATCTGACTCCGAGATGAAATACTCTGTCTATGAATTCGAATGGTTAGCTGTCATGTTCGCACTAGAAAAATTCAAACTGTATGTTGAACATGTTGAATTCCAACTTGAAACTGACAATCAAGCGCTGAGCTGGGTCCTTTGAAGACCCAGAAAAACAGGACGCATAGCGCGCTGGGCAACCAGAATTTTGCCATTTAAGTTTACTATGAAACATATTAGTGGTAGCGATAACGTGATAGCAGATTGCTTGAGCCGCATGTATGGTGACACTTCTGAAGTCAATGATAAGGTGGACAAATCTTGTAATGTCAATTTTATGGATATTTTTTCCAATGTTATTTTATCCAACTGTCCGTTGTTGTTCAGGGATTTTACTGGCTATCAAAGGGAAGATCTGATCTTGAGCGAAATAAGAAGAAAAATTGAAAATGGAGAATTTATTAAACCCTATTCCATTAAAAATAACATATTGTGTTGTACTGCGCGCCATGATAAACTTTCTAAAATTATACTCCCTTCTGTGTTGGTGCCTGATTTTCAGGTATTTTCATGAATCGCCCATAGGTGCTCATCTTGGAGTGTTCAAAACCAGGCAAGGAATCAGAGAAAATTTCATTTGTAAAGGAATAGACAAGGATGTTAGAAAGTTGGTAAACAATTGTAACACTTGTAAGTTAGCTATAGCTCCTACTAAGACCAAGTTAGGATTGTTGTATTCCGAGATTGCTCAAAGACCGATCGAGAAAGTATTTCTCCATTTTGTTGGTCCGTTCCCAGTTTCGAGGTTGGGAAACCCGTTTGCCTTAGTCTGTAAAGACGGGTTTACTAGATTTAACTGGATTTTTCCAACTCGATCTACTACAACACTAACTGTTATAAAGTGTTTAGAGCAACTATTTGCCTCCTTTCCATGCCAATTTTTAGTCACAGATAACGTCAGATGTTTTACTTCAAGTATATTTAGGAACTTCCTGTTCGAATTATCTATTTCACATGTTACTTCATCGCCTTATTACCCTAAAGGGTCATGTGCAGAAAGGGTAATTCGTAACCTTCGTGCTGCCTTAATTGCTTATCACCATCAATATCATAGCTTATAGCACACCTCTATTTCATGGCTCACCTATTCGTTCAATACAGCAGTTCACGAATACCATTGAACTACTCCTTTTGCCCTGATGTTTTCCTTCGTTCCTAATTCCCCAATTTCTAATCTATGGTCGATAAATCAATTGCTTCCTGAACAATATACCTTCAATGATATCAAAACCATTTGGAAAAAGGCCAAAACCAACATGAAGATTGTTCATGATAAGTTGGAACGGAAATACAATAGGGGACGTAATCCAGCGTCTCTTAAGATTGGTGATGAGGCTTTTGTTAGGAATTTATCGTTAAAGGAGGTAGGCCCTAATGAATCTGGTAAATTAAGGGGAAAACTTCGTGGACCATTTAGAATTGTTAGCTTTTTGACACCAGCAACTCGTTTAGTCAGTGATCCTGTTAAGAAAAGGATTTTAGGGTACACTTATCACATATTAAGAAGGGATCTAATGATTCTGATTAAATTGTGAAAGTTATGGTGTAATTCTATAGGTCTAACAGATAATTATTATGTAATTGATTCTAAGATCAAATTATATTATTCTAAGTGTAGTTTTAGCATTATTTGTTCATTGTAAAGGTGCGGAATTTTAAAAAATCGTTTCTTTGTAAAGTCTGATGGCCATATTTTCTTATGTATCTTGGATTGTTATTCATAATCCATTGTACTAATGACTTTCATTAGCTATTAAGTTGAATCCTTGAACTATTACTCTCGGAGTGGAACTTGATTTCAGTTGAAAACTACGGAGACTAGATCATCGTAGAAGACTCCATGCTGTGCGTGAAGATATCCTGGGCCCGGATGTTGTAACAAACTTCATGATATTCGATGGACCTGAACCTATCTTCGTCATCAAGATGTAAATGTGTACATATATTCTGATACTATTGTACGGTACAAAAGAAAACCTGATGTGTGATGTACTTTTCTCTAAAGTAAGAGATTGATTAATAAGCATGCTTAGGTTCCACGTTTGTGGCTTGACTATGTAGCCAGACTTTTGATCGACACGTTGAGCGTTCTTAATAATGCTTACGAAACGGAACTGAACATTATCTTCAATGTGTTTTCATATTCGGGTGCACAAATTTGGTGCAGGGTAAGGCAAAGAACTTAAGTAATTTGAAGATTTGCATGACTTGAATGTTTTCACTGATAAGTACTCTTTCTTCGTGTCGTGGTCTTGTGTACCACTGACCAGCTTGAGGATGGCGAGTTCTGACCCGTTATGAATTTACTTTCCTAACTACGGAGGCGAAAACTCGTGCTGCGTGCTAATACTTATACCAGTGGTCCGTCAGATAGCGACACGTACTGGACTGAGTAATCACTTACCTATTTGTCCGCTAGAGTTCAGGCATATACTGGTTTCGTCCTCTGTGGAGTGACCAAATTGGTTACGAACTCATCCTAAGTTGTCGTCTTGGTTACCAGTGTTGATTTTACGAAGATGTCCATTTAGAGATGGGACTATCGACTACTTTTAACCATCGACTGACTAGTCATTCATTGGGAGAAACTATCGACTAGATAGTCGACTACTTTCAGTCGAATGGTTACCTGAATTCGCATAGCTCCTAAGCGTGTTGTTTCATGTATTCGACTGAAAGTAGTCGCTTCTAGGCAGCGTTCAAAGCACTGCAAGCCATTACCGGCTGAGTTGAGTCGTACCAACAGATGAAAATCAAACTTCTCCTTAACCCACCTATTTTTGCAGACGTTAGTTTGGACTACTCGACGCTCGGCAACATGCAAATGGTCAAAGTTATTTATTTATTTTTACTGTGCTTCGAAATTGTGGTTTACGTCGTGTAGAGTGCAGCCATTATTTGCAATGTTGCACATTTCATTTAATGCAAAATGTGTGAGTAAATGTTCCCCGATACCGGTATTGATACAGGGCACATTACGTGTATGTACTGTGGATATGTGAAGTAATAGACCAATACTTAATTAACCTAAGAGTAAATTAAATCACTATTACTGAGAGGGAGTTCTTAAGTACCGGGAACAATTCCATAGCCAACATAGAAATAATCACACTTCATATTTTAATGCCAAAAAATAGTAAATGTAAAATATGTCCATAGAGTCATAAACAAGTTAGGCTATGTGTTCAATAATTTAATCCTCTCTGAAGTACTAAGAACGTAGAGCTGAAATACGATTTGAACAAGAAAATTACGGCCTACAGTAAATACACACGAAAATAGAACACTTTAGAAAAGCAACGAGGGCGAACTTTCAGTGGAGATGTTGGCAACAATGTAAATACTAAGTTTTTTTTAATGCGCGCGCTATCCATGTGCTGAAACAATTGACGACCAGAACGTAAAACTATCCGAGCGCGTTCTACATGTTAAAAGTTAAAACACAATTGGGATACGTCGTTTGCAAACGACTTGTTTATGTTATGGTGAGTAGTCGTTGAATTCATTCGACTGTTTTTTAAAAGCAGTCAAACAAGTCGATGGATTTAACATTTTTCAGTCGACTGCTGCGGTGCTGCCCATCTCCAAACAATTGACGACCAGAATCAATTTGTGCGTACGGTCAAGCTGTCCTTACAGTACCCGCTGCAATAGATGTAGAGATTCACATCACCACTCTATCTTATGATGGATGCCAGTACATAAAATCAGCCATAAGGCAACGGCAGTTTAACCACAGACAACGCTACAACTCTTCCATCCCTGCCCTCATGTCTTTGCCACTAACCCCTTCCCCCCTCCCACACAGCACGCCACTGCTCTGACAGAGTTGTTAGGCCTGCTACAACAACTCTCAGCCATAACCCTGTAAACTACAGCTAAACCAAACCCAGAAACCCCTAATACACTTCATTTGCTGAGCAATAACATCCATAAAACAACTCCGCAACAAGCTTCACAAAAACCTAAATTATAAACGAAAAGACAACTCCACAAACACCAAAAAAAGTAAACCTCTCTCATTTCAGCCACACTACACCTTAAACAAGACATAGAAGGCATAGTCATGACCCCTTCATGGAGTAGGCTATTGTCTAAACACGATCATGTCTCCTTCAACTTTACTGAAGACTTCATTAAATTCTATTTAAAAAATCATAAACTAATTCCACAAATCTTAAAATCAGTCTACATCCCTCATTTCAGTTACTCTATTCATTAAACAAACATAGAAGACGTAGCCATGACCCCTTCATGGAGTAGGCTATTGTCTAAATCTGACCACGCATACTACAACCTTACTCTAATTCAAAATTACGGATAAATGATACATCTGACTGGGAGGCAAAGGTATTTACCTGCTTGCCTGGGATGATGTGCCACAAAACCGGTATCTGGAGTTCAAACATAACCTAAATATTGAATGACAATATTGAATTGTCCAATAACTTGGACAATTGGATTCAGGCTATTTCATTGAAAGAATCAACGAACTGTATAAAACTATAGGCACCTACAGGTGTACTTAACTTATTAATTAAAGCTCTGCAATAAACATACAGCACAATGAATTGTTGCATGAAGTTATCCTGAAGAAGTCGTTTGATTAGAACGACTACTTAAATTCGAATGATTCCATTCGCTTGGAATTAGTCGTTTGCCAACGACTTGTTTCATTCGAATGATTTCCAACGATTGCTTTGGGATCAGTCGTTTGCCAACGACTTGTTTCATTCGAATGATTTCCAACGATTGCTTTGGGATCAGTCGTTTACAACGACTACTTTTATTCGAATGATTCCATTCGCTTGGAAGTAGTCGTTTGCCATCGACTTGTTTCATTCGAATGATTTCCAACGATAGCTTTGGGATCAGTCGTTTGCAAACGACTTGTTTATGATACGGTGAGTAGTTGTTGAATTCATTCGACTACTGTTTTTAAAAGCAGTCGAATAAGTCGATTGTTTTAACTATCGACTAATTCGACTGTTTTCAGTCGACTGCTGCCCATCTCTATGTCCATTATTGTGTGACGGATCCGTGACATAACAAGATGTAACTGGAAAAGGAGATATACTTTAAGGGAATTGAAAAGCCTCTGGCTTTCTAATCATATTCCCCAATTGCTCATGAACATCTACGAAGCTTGTTACGAAAGTACTACGCTTGTATACTTGGATAAATGGATTTAATATGTAAAATTTCATTACGAATGTAAGGCCTCAGATTTGAAATAACTACGTGCGAAAAGGTTAGATGTTTCTATTTTATTTATTTTCATCATATGTGATCGAAGGAGTGTCGCCTTGAAGATATATTCATGTATGTGATGTAATATTATTTTTCTTTGTGTTTATTATAAGGTGCGTTCAAAAAGTAACGAGCCGGAGGCAGGAATGCACAAACCGGTGACTACATCGGCTAATCGTGGCGTGTGTAACGAGGTGTGGTTCCGACCAGAGCGTGGAA
Organism: Meconema thalassinum; assembly: GCA_946902985.2. Classification (NCBI taxonomy): domain Eukaryota; kingdom Metazoa; phylum Arthropoda; class Insecta; order Orthoptera; family Tettigoniidae; genus Meconema; species Meconema thalassinum. The sequence goes on from OX336390.1 coordinate 351,928,020, forward strand.
GGTCACAGCCCGTCTCTAGAGGGCACGCGTGCACTTCACGTGACGATACAAAGCGAGCAGCAGCATGCATTAATCGTCGCATTGCAAACAGTGACATTGAGGCGTCAACCGAAGAGCAAAGACGTGTTGTTCGGTTTCTGACAGCGGAAGGAGTAGGGGTAATGGACATTCATTGCCGAATGTCACAAATGTACGGCGAACACTTCATGTCCCTTACAAGGGTCAAGGCGTGGCACAAGCGCTTGAGGGAAGGACGGGTGTCGTTAGCCGATGATGCCCGGTCTGGGGCACCCCCCTGCATTACCGATGACAACGTCCAGCTGGTTGAAGCACTCATTACCTAGGACCGCCGAGTGACAGTGAACGCCATAGCCGCCGTTGTCGCTCCACGACAATGCACGACCTCATACGGCCAACACAGTCGCGGCACTCCTGCAGAAATTCAAATGGGAGGTTCTCGGTCACCCTCCATACAGTCCAAACCTCTCTCCCTGCGATTACGCCATGTTTGATCCCCTGAAAAGGGCTCTGCGGGGGCCAACAATTCACCTCGGACGCCGATGTCTTGCTGTACGTGCGGAACTCGTTCACATCGCAGCCCAGGGAATTTTATGAGACAGCCATTCACTGCCTCGTGTCACAGTGGGACAAGTGCCTCAACAGCCAGGGCCAATACTTCTAACATACAGGTACTGGTTTCTGTAATTATGCCTCCGGCTCGTTACTTTTTGAACGCACCTTATATAATAACGAGCTGCAAATTGTAGCCGAGGAAATAATTTATGAATTCGGAATGTATTGAAATTAGGTAAGGTTATCTTTGTGGAGGTCATCTTGTGATGACTAATGCGACACGCACATGTCATGTAATTTTCTTAAACGTCTTTCTTTGCATGTGAGTTAGTACTGTCTCTTGCAATTTTATGTCACCTCGAGACTTGTCTTCTCGTGGACATATCTCATATAGACCCGTGTAAATCTTTATTATTATTATTTTATCCTTTCTTTCTGCCGTTAGCATGCAACGTTGCCAGGTTAACGTTAGGCTTCTGCTTATTTTCATTGGGGGGTTATTATTATTAATAATGAGTGCCATTCAGCTGGTCTAAAAAGGAGGTGACGGGAAAAGCTCGAAGAAGATGGACGTGTTGGTTCATTATTTGGAATATACACTTAATGTTAGTTTTAATAAAAGTTTACTCTTTGATTTTCTTCCTTTATTTTCGTTTTATCTTTAGCTTCCTTTTTTTTTGTAAACGCCAACAGAGACGTTCTCTTTTCCTGTTCTCCGTGCATATTCTTATACCTTTTGAAGGTTTGATTCAGATGTGCAATTTCCTTGTAAGATTCTCCACAGCTCTCCATGCGGCAATTCGTTGAACCCTTTGATTCCAGTCATTTCAAGAACTACAACTGCAAGTTCTACAACTTTGAAGTAGATGGCATCCTTGTCGATATCTACAATCTCCATGAAGATTTCGACTATAATGTATCAAAACTGTATAATTTATAATTTGTTTTTTGTATGTTGCCTACTCTGTATCTCTTCTTTAGTATCCCCCTCCCTCCCCTTCGCCGCTCTGGCTCTCCGAACGTTTGAATCTCTCGATCATTCCTCATCGTGTGCTAAGGTGTGACAGTTCGGCCCTCTTTCCGGGAGGAGCTCATCTTTTTCAACCATGTGTTGAACTTTTAAATGTGTTGTTTAAGTTTGTTGTAACGGTTGGCCGGAAACATCAACTGCTCTCCAATGCAAAGATAAGTAACCATCTAAAGTGTTTTAAACCAAATTTTAAGGGTTTTAAATAATTCTGAAGGATTAAAATGAACACTTTCGGCAGAATTTAAATTTTCACATACTTGTGCAATCTCCTAACTGACCAACGAGGGAAATTTCTATGCCTTGCTTAAGCTTAACTAAGCTTGCTATTGAAAGTCAAGCAAAGCCCTACCTACTTCTTCATTTTACGTGACATTTATATATTTATATTATTTGTGTTTAATGTTTCTCGATCTGACAGTTAAATTGACCACCCACCATGTTGGTTGGTGCGTCTCGTAATTTCACTTTCGTTTATTTCGTTTACTTTGGTACTCTTAACGATCTATTCTGTGATTGGTCACTTCCTTCTTTATTGTCAAGCTAGCGCCAATCTCGGTGTTAATCTTGGCATTTCTCCACCATTCGAGTAAGAGGCTAGGCGTGCTTTATGTAAAGTTCTTTTTTTTTAATGTGGTAGGCACTCGGCCTATCCACATATTGTGTTAACTTCTGTTTTTCTTCCGTGTTCGTTCTGGAGTGAGTTCATATCGTGTTTTAAATTTAACTTCATTTTAATTGTGTTCGTGTTTGCTATTGTTTTGTGCAACGTTCTATTTCAAGCTTCTGAATTCACGTCGCATCATGGTGAGTTGCAGAAATGTTTATTTGTTTATTGTTTTCTTAATTTCCTTTCCTCCCCTTTCTCTTGAGTTTGGTAGGCGGGTGTTATCCTTGCCTGGTGGCTTTTCGTTTTGGGTTGGGTCTCTTTTATTTATGTTTTGGGGTCAGGGCTTGGTTGAATTGTTGGATTCCTTCCACTTTCATTCATGCATTGCCTGACGCTCCTATGACCACAGTATAGTGATCATATACAGTATGGACACATCAGGCCTTTACCACGTAATTTTTTCGTCATGGTTTTGAAACGGCCGTCACTGGAAGCACCGCACGCACGCACGCATGACGGCGACGGTTCAAGATGTATCCGCGAGAGAGAAGTCTACCCATATTCATTATTGAGTGCGGCCTGTCGATTTTGTCTGAAGAAGACATTGCCTGCTATTATTAAAAACAACTCAGAAATATAATTTTGCAATTTAACCAATAGCAGAAATGTGGGAAACCAACATTTGTGCAGTTTTTTGCACTTCTTTTCACACTAGACATTATCCCAGCATTCCGGTTTCCACGGGCATTGGAGCGGTAAATACAAATATCAAACGTTACACCGAATGATTCTGGTTTGAATACCCATGAAATATCAGTCCCTCAAACACCTATCCATTAAAACAAAAACCACATTTCCCCCACACTTTTCAATATATCGTGTTATTTTAATCATTAAAACATATCATAACCTTTCATCGTTACGATGCAATCAAGATGGCGTCACAGTGAAAGTGTAGTGAAATAGCAGCTAGTGTAAATATTTGATAAAAGTGGTAAAATATTATAACAGAGGCTTAAAATCTATAAAGTTACTTTCCTTAGATCAAGTGTAATACGGAATATTGATAGTATTTAGAAATTCTTGTTGATAATTTAATAAACTTAAACTAAGTTGTGGGAACGTGTATCCAAAGATTCGGTGACTTCTTCAATCACTGTTTGAACCAAGTAGAGCAGTGGTGCTTTTACGAGACTTCACCCGATTGGAAGATATACGTATTTCACATTCTTCTTTATTGGTAGGTAATTAGATTAATTCTATTAGGTAGTAATAATTAAATTAAATTTAGTGTAATTTGGTGTAAACGTCTAGGCTAACTTAGATCTCTAGTATGACGACAGTAAACAGTGTTAGTGTCTCGTCAGGTTGTGTAACCGTAACGGATTTATGCTCGTCGTGCAAAATAAAAGTAAAAAATGCAAATAAAATCATCACAAGATCTCAGGTAAAATTGAATGAGGAGAAAAGTGAAACCGATTGTCGTAATGTAGGCCTACCGCTACCGTCATGCGAATGTCATAACCTGAGAAACGAACTGTCCTCAAAAGACGAAATTATAAAGCTGCTAAAGGAAGATATTGCTAAGTTAATGGAAGAGTTGAATAAATTAAAAGGAAACAGAGAGGAAAGCAAGGAAACTTGGTCGACAGTGATTGCTGGTAAGTTAAGATTGAATAAGCCTAGGCCTATAAATGGAGTACATGTAACTGAAATTCCCGTCTCAAATTCATTTGGAGTGCTTGTCGAAGAAAATGATGACTTTCCTCAAGAAGAAAAGAAGAAAGTGATAAAGAGAAAATCCAGGAAGATGCGGATATTTGCGGATAGCCACGGGCGAGATGTAGCAGCAAGCGTATTGGAGATAAGCCGAGAAATGGAGGTCACTTCGACAGTGAAGCCAGGAGCTCAAATTGCCGAAGTCACGAACGGGATGATAGGAGAGTTTGCGTCCCTTACTGCAAAGGACTACGCAGTGATCATCGCTGGAGCAAACGACGTCTATAGAAATGAGAGTAAAAAGGTAATCAAAGATTTAAAGGGTACATTGCCATCCATGCAAAAAACAAATGTCATTATTGTAAACATTCCGCAGAGATACGATTTAATTCCCAAATCATGTGTACATGTAGAAATAGAGGCTACAAATGGAAAAATTCATAAAATTTGTAAGAGTTTTCCAAATGTCCAAATTGTAGATGTAAGTAAATTAGACAGGAAGTTCCACACTCGGCATGGCCTACTCTTAAATAGATTAGGAAAAGAGTATCTTAGTGATGAAATCTGCAAAATTGTAAATTCAAATGGTAAGAATAATTGAACAGTAATATCATTAGAGTGGAAGCAGGGAAACTGGTAGAAAAAGCCAAACGTGAGGTTTGGCATTCACATCTTTTGAAGTCAAATTTAACGGAGTGCAACAATGGTATTTCGGATTTGTCTAGCAACAATAATAATAACAATTATGATAATAATAATGTAAATAAATCACCAACACAAGCTTGCAAAAGTAACAAATTTAAAATTTACCACCAGAATGTCCAGTCTCTTTATAATAAAATTGATTACATAAATCTAATGCTTAAAAATGAACTTAAAGACATCTCAGCACTATGTATTTCAGAACATTGGCTGAAAGAGGAACAACGTGAATTAATTCAATTCCCAGGGTTAATGCAAGCTAGTAAATACTCTAGATCTAATATTAGCCATGGTGGTACTTGCATCTTCTTAAGAAATAATTTAGATCATGAACAGATAACAGCTTATGATTATCTAATTATGGAACAGGGTTTTGAATTCTCTGCCGTAAAAATTCAGCAGTTTAAGTTAATAATTGTATGCGTATACCGTTCTCCGTCAGGAAAGATTCCTCTATTTATAGATAAATTAGAATTGTTACTCAATAACATTAGCAAAGTAAATTTCGATATAATAATTTGTGGGGATGTAAATGTGGATTTCTTAAAACTTGATAGAAATTGCGAATTATTAACAAAGTTACTAATTTTCTATGGACTGAAACCTACAGTAAGTACACCAACAAGAATAACAAAATTTAGTAAAACCACTCCTGATCAAATTTTTATAAATACAGATAAATATCACCATTCAATAGAAGTCTATTGTCCGGGTTTTAGTGACCACCATGGACAAATACTGAGTTTTGAAGTATCCGAAGTAATCAATACTAATGATAATGGAGTAAAATCAAAGTGCAGGTCATTCACTGAATCAAATGTTACATATTTCAATGACTTATTAAATAAGGAAACATGGTCAGAAATTTATGAACTAGAAAATTTAAATGATAAATTTAATGCATTTAACAGTACCCTAAAACACTATTTTGAAATAGCATTCCCCTTTGAACGAAGAACTGTTCAAAATAACAAAACTAGCAATTGGATAACAACAGGGATTATAAATTCATGTCAAAGAAAGAAATTTCTACACAAATTATATAAACAATACCACACAACACCTGAATTCAATTTATACTACAAAAAGTACACTAGCATATTAAATAAGGTAATAAGACTAGCAAAGAAAATGCTTAATGATAATTTTATTTCCCAATCATCTAATAAAAACAGGGCTATGTGGTCCGTGATAAAGAAAGAAACTGGAAAATCTGCTAAAATACAAAGGAACATTAAACTGACCAGAAATAATAAAGTGATTAATAATCCAGAGGAAATAGCAAACACTTTTAATGACTATTTTCTGGAAATTCCACAAAAATTAATAAATAAATCACAGGTAAATACACTAAATTCTAATAATAAAATAAATATATGCAGTGATTCTTTATTTATAAATCATGTCACAAGTGAAGAGGTAAGAATAGTTATAAAAGAGCTAAAAATAAATTCTGTGCTGGCATTGATGGCATCCCTGATGCAATTTTAAAGAAATGTGCAGAAAATATAATAAATCCACTTACGCACTTAATAAACTTACCCGGATATTTTGAAGTTATCAAAAGTAATTCCAGTGCACAAAAACGGTTCAAAAGATGAATTAGATAACTATCGTCCTATTACCTTACCAACTGGTATTGCAAAAATTGTGGAAAAAATTATGTATAAGAGACTGATAAGTTTCATAGAAAAAAATAAAATATTATCAAACTCACAACATGGATTTAGAACGGAAAAATCTACACAGACAGCAATTTACGAATGTAGTAATAGTATACTGAAATTAATTGACAATAAGGAACATGTAACTGGCCTATTCTTGGATTTATCGAAAGCATTTGATGTTGTTGACCATAAAATCCTCCTTACCAAACTAAATCAATATGGTGTTAGAGGTCTAGCTATTAAATGGATAGAGTCTTACTTAACAAGGCGTAAACAAATAGTAAGCTTGAGACACAAGGATGATGGAACCAAATTACTTAATGAAACATTGTCCAATGAGGGAATTATTGAATTTGGAGTACCCCAGGGATCGGTTTTGGGCCCACTACTCTTTCTTCTATATATCAATGATATAACACAGAACGTTCATTCACATAAGGAAATTTTGTTTGCGGACGATACAACACTCGTAATAAAAGGTGAAACTAAACAGGTCATACAGCAGTCTGCTGACTCCGTTACAGGAGAGTTAACCAAATGGTCACAAGATAATCGCCTCATAATAAACTATAAAAAGACAGTATGTCTAAATTTCCACACTATACAGAATAGGAATCCTGCGATGCCCAATATAACATTAAATGGTCATCAAATAGAAAATAAATCAGAAACAAAGTTTTTAGGACTATGGATACAACAAGACTTGAAATGGAATAAACATATACAATATCTGAATACTAAACTGAACTCGATGTGCTTTGCGTTACGTATTTTGAAAACCTGCACTAGCATGCACACATTAAGAAATACTTATTTTGCTTATTTCCATTCATACTTAAGATATGGGGTCATATTTTGGGGTATGTCGCCAGATGTACTAAGCACGTTTAGGATACAAAAGAGGGCGATTAGAATTATGGCAAATGTAAACTCTAGAGAATCATGTAGACCTCTGTTTAAAGATTTAAACATTCTCCCACTGCCCTGCATACATATCTTTGAAAGTATTATATTTTTTAAAAAGAATGTAATGAATAAAGATGTTTTTCTTAAAACAAACAATGATGTTCATAGGCATAACACAAGACAAAATCAAAACATTCATATTTCACACACACACACACAAGCATATATCAAAACGGAACTTTTCACACTGGAGTTAAATTATACAATAAACTACCCCAGTATATAAAACTGGCCCCAAAAATAAAAACCTTTGATAGAATGTTGAAAGCTTATCTGCAGTGCCATTGTTTTTACTCAGTAGTTGAATATTTTAGCGTATAGGAGTGATGGAATCTATAAGTATATTTTACTTTTTTAATTTAATTTTAATACCTAGCTGTATGTTGTTGTATTTATAGAATTAAGTTTTCATATTATGATAATAGAGTGAGGTGTAAATAGTTGTGCAATAAGATTGTATCTATTAAGATTTGCTATTATAATAAGTTATAAATAGTTATAATCTTAGTTTATTTCACTGCGCTCAGAGAGTTAAATCACGAGAAAAGTCTATTAAAATATTTCAAATTCGCTTGGTCGCCATGTTCGTTTTTTACTTTACAAGTTTATGAAATATACATAGGAAAAACTTGTATCAGTACCCTCTATCACCGTACTAAATTGCAGGGTGATATCTGTAATAGTTTCGGAGATATAGAATGTCAGTGAAATATTTCACACAGCCACCATTTTGAAGTTATGTAAACAATTTAACTAAATTAGACTCCAGTGCATTACAAAATTAAATCTAAGCTATAACTAAAACTAACTACACGCTTATGTACTAGAAGATGAAATGGAAAACAAAAGGGCAATAGGCCAAATAAAGGACAGAAGGAATAAAAAATGGCCCTCAACCCTCAAGCATAAGGATTGAGGGAGTTGGAAGGAAGGAGAGCCATGAAAGGCAGATAAAAAGTATACTATGAGTGGCTTTGCCCCAGAGGTAATGGATAAAGAGGAGGAAAACTGGACTCAGCTCAGAATCCCTTGGGGTCGCCAACTTCCAAACTGATCAGCCCTTGAGGGTGTAGCCATATGCAGAGTGCACCGCAAGTGGTGGGGCTAAATACACCCTACCTTCTTGAGGGGGCTTGAGCAAAAGACAGGAAATAACATGAAAATAAAAAAAAAGCAAGGCTGCCTCCTCACACTAGTAGGATATCAGAAAAAATAAATAAACCAGGGCCAATGAAGTTGCAAAAGGAAGAGACTCCCTACGGCTCGGATACCCTAATCATGTTGGGGTCGGTAGAGAACAAGAGTTGAGCAAGTGTGGTCGACAGGAAATAAGACAGAGAGGAGCCTAGCACAAGTTAGTGGAAGCAATGACGGTCTCAGCTGGGACTCCGTGATCGTCAACCTACATGACACTAGATATAACGCCCAGGGGTGGAATTAAAGACCTCTATTGTTTTATATCACTGGCTTTTAAGAACGCTAACACATGGCATGCCTTATAATGCAATACTGGTCCTAGGGTATGCAAAATATTATCTTTTATTTATCGTATGGCTTTTAGTGCCGGGAGTGTCCGAGGACATGTTCGGCTCGCCTGAGTCTGTAGCTGCTTCCAGCGGATACCCTAAAGGGTGAGCTACAAGTTCCGTTCAATTTCAAGTAGTTCCAACTTTCGCCACCAGATATCAATGATACCTAGTGGCGAACGTTGGAACTTTGATAGAGCGTTCTGACGAAATCTAACCTAACAAATTTTGCTTTACACAAGTTAAGTCTGTGAAAGGATCTTTTACATGCCATAAATCTATGACATGGGACCGCCGGCTTTACTTCCCCTCCGAAGGAAGGCATACTGAAGGATTTTTAACGCTCTTAAAAAATCCGACCACTTCGGCCGGGTTTGAACCCGCTATCTTGGGCATAGCAGTTCAGCATGCTACCGACTACGCCACCGAAGCCGCTTATAATCTTAGTAATATATACCTGTTAGTTCTTTTATTTTATGCATGTAAATTCTGACGTGTCCTATATCAAAAATGTATTGAATGCATGTATTTGATCAAATGGAATTAATTAAAATCTATCTATCTATCTATCTATCTAATGCTACACCACAGGACTGAAGGAATGTGGTGTTCAACATTATATCACACACTTCTTAGAATTAAACTCAGTAATATTAACACTTTCTATTTTCATGTTATTTATTTTCTTGAAATACGGCATCTGATTATAAAGAGAGCTAGTGTGTTGAAAAAGAGATAAAATATAAAATATACATTCAGCACCCAGCTGTTTATCATGTGTTTGTCCACAAGTAGTGCTACCTAGCGGCTTACAGGCGAATTGGTGCTGCCCCATATCAATTGTTTTTTCGTAAATCCGTTCTTGCGGTTTTGCCTAAGTGTCCATACTGTAATGATATCTATACTGTGATATGACTATGTGATGTTGGTATTTATGGCCGTGTTTTTGCGTGTTCCATTATGGCCATTTCAGACAATTCTGTGTTTGCCACTTTCGTTCTGGGTCAGAACCGAGAAGGCAAATCCACATCCTTTGGGACCAGCAAAGCGATATTACGATCTATGTTGCATCGCGTAGCATCCTCAAGATTATTTTTATGTATCTCGTGTTTATTGCGATTTTATTTATGTCCCGTACCTGTGTCTTTCGTAGCCCATTTCTGTAGTTTATTTGATGCGAAATGATTCCGAAGTATTCCGTCTCTGCTCCTGTATTTTATTATTTGCGGATTTTTCGCTATTTTTCCTCTTTACGGTATGTACCTCTCCTCCACAACGACACGCATTTCACTTTGTAACGTCTTGTTTGTCCGTCCCTCGCTTAGTATCTTTACATCGCACGTCTAGCCTGTCTACTCATATCCTTACGTTCTGTTTATCTGTGACCTTTATGTCACTGCACATTTATTGCTGTACTTCGATACTAAATTTATCATTTGGTAATTCTGCTTAATTCTGCCTGTTGTTTACAACGCCCTTTTCATATTAGCTTATACACGTTCCTCTCTGCATCGTCATTTATTTGATATTCCTTCTGAATACGTCCTCTCGGCCTGTTTGATATTTCTTCGAGTTTCATTTGTAGTATTTGTCTTCCCTCCCGGTTGCGTGATATACCGAGTGATGACGTGAGTTGTCTTGCGGTTTTCGGCTGTGCTTATTTCCTTGCGAAATACGCACGTTCGCACCTCTGGAGATGACAGTTTGTCGTCTTCTCTGCCTAGCACGTAATTTCCACTGCGTTTAACATCTTATGCTCTGCGAGAAGATCGATGCTGTTCATCATCTAATTGAAGGTTAGTATCTCCCGCTCCATTTAAAACATAGGTGGTTCATTGGTATTGTAGAGCGAGGTTTCGAACCGAAGTCCGCCAACATATTTTCTTTTGTCTAATCATTTAAATACAGATCCGGAGTTCCAGCCAACCAGTCCATTGTTTTTGTAGTACTCTGTAATAGTCCCGTACGTACATTGTGTTATGCTTTCTTTTTCATGAAACGTATAATATTGTAATCACCATCTGAGAGAGGTACCTAGTGAAATGTGACTTTGAATTACCGTCACAATATGGAATGTGCTCATTACATGTCGAGGTGTGGAAACAGGAATCAAGGTATTTCACGGGGGAACAGCATAAGGTAGGGTCTCAACTTCTGATTTTATTTGGTAACTAGTCTGTTCATTTCCTGCATGACATTTGCAATGGAGTGGATGGAACTAGCATTCTAAATTGTATTTACTTCATGTCATGTTTTTCTTTCGTTATTGGAAAGTGCTTTGTTGAGGGGCTAGGTCTAATGTTGCTCTGCCGTGGCAACATCCATTTGTGCATACTCCTGAGCGCTATCGCTGGTAACACCGTATGGCTGTGTCTGCAGCCATTGTTTACCCAGCATTAAGTGCACATTATCGCACTCCCATTATTATGATGTTTTTCAGCTTCGCATCACGCCTAGCCCAACGTTAATAAATATCACCATCTTCTGTATTTATTATGCACTGATATTAGACAACATGCCATGAATCGTGAATATTTTCCCTTTCCCATCTCCATACCGTATCCTTGCAATATTTTCTTATCTCTTTTACTGTTTCTGTATCTTGTCATGCTCTTTGAACAAACGAACTGGAATATTTTGTCTGATGAATATATCTGTGTGCGAATGAGTTTTCGTTATTTTACCGTTGAGTTATTTGTGGGTGGGGTCGAGTTTTGGTTATGTTTCGTTTTGTGTTCAGATTAGGCTGTATTTCTTATTACGTACGAAATGTTTATTCGTTTTGCTGTACAGCCAAGTATACGGTGCTTGTTATATGGAGGTACCAACCACTCTAGGTCGGCGACATGTGTGGTATGGGTCATCGTTGTTCGTCGGGCTCCAGTGGGCGTGCAGCACCCGATTTTATTGGACCTAGTATGGGATAGGCCACTAGATGACGGTATGTCCTTTTCCTTACCCGCGTATGGCGTGCTTCTTTGTGCGGGTACACCTGTATTATCGCGCACAATTCTTGTGCGAATGAGTCTTTACCTTCTATCCTTCTGTGTCTTTTTTGTGGTATCTCAGTCGACTACTACCCGCATATTTGTGCTGTGATAATTCTATTTTTAATAATAATCTTTATTGCAGCCTGTGGCCATGTTGTTGACGTACAGTATACATTTCGTACACTAGTCTGTGCTGTATGCCACTATCGACATGGTTCGTTTTGGGCAAGAAACGATATGGTACATTTCACATACAATCCTACATAGTTCACAAATGCAATTTCCATCTGGATTATGGAACACCTTCCTTGAGCAGATCTTGTGGTGAAACTTATGTACCGCAAGTCTGGTCACGACATGTGGCATTTCACAGAATGGATGCATCCATCTTCGGTCCAACATCGCATTTGACGTGTAGAATTCCCTGGGTATGTCCTGTTTTTTATTCTGTAGATATTGCAGCAGTTTTCTGTAATTGTCTGAAATTGGCAGTAGTAGTAACATTCGTAGGTCTTCTATTAAAAATGTTTCTCTAGCAAGCTCGTATACAAGTCTAGACTTGGTTGTCTTTGCTACTCCAAGGACTCTTTTGAGAAATCTAGATTTTACTTTTCCTATTTCATCTAACTGTCTGTAGGTAAGAAATTCCCATATTAGCTCAAGTCCGTATGCCAAAACAGGCAGTACCTTTGTTCTAAAAAGTGCCATTGCTGTCTCAAGTGATATTAGGGTAATATATCTGATGGCATTTATAGCTTTTATTGCAGCGGCTGTTTTTGATCTTATATGCAGTTGAAAACTTTTTCTGTAACCTGTAGGGCGAAGCCTAAGTATTTGAAATTTGTGACGACTTTTAGTTTTTTCCCGTTGCATATCACTTGATCAGAACTTGATGGCCTACCACCGTTTCGAAAAATTATCATTTCTGTCTTGTCCGCATTAATTGTAACTTCATTTGTCTGTGCCCAGTCACTTAGTATGTCTATAGCCGTTTGCAAATCATGTATCTGGTCTGAAGCAATTGCCATATCGTCTGCATATATGTATAATTTAGCTTCTGTTGATTCCCGAATTCTGTCACCGACATCATATGTAAGCACATTGCATAATGTAGGACTGGACAATCTTAAGCCAAGGCCCCTAGTCCCCGGCAGCCCTTAAGTGGGCAGTGGGCGCTAAGAATATCCGGACCAATCATGAAAAGGATAGCCACTTGGAATGTCCGCAGTTTATTTCAAAGTGGAAAGACTCACAATGCCATCAGAGAAATGGAAAGACTAAAAGCTGACATCCTTGGAATTAGTGAGATGCGCTGGTCTAATTCTGGAAAATGTAACGTCAATGGTTACCAGGTATATTATGCAGGTAATGACAATTCCCACCATTATAATGGTGTAGGGTTCATATTGCACCCAGATATTACTGCGACAGTGAAGACCTCTGTACCTGTGTCCGATAGGGTAATTTTTCTACAATTCAATGCAAAACCGATATTACTGAATATTATCCAGGTGTATGCTCCAACTTGTGATGCATCAGATGAAGACATCGAAGCGTTCTACACCCAAGTCAAGACGGCCTTGTCTTTCACCAAAACGCATGAGATTACCATTGTGATGGGCGATTTCAATGCCAAGGTAGGTCATGGTCGACGCGCTGATATAGTGGGTAATTTCGGATTAGGGAGTGGCAATGATCGAGGTGATCGATTGGTCCAGTTCATCATAGCAAACACTCATTTTCAGCTTCCTCCACGTCGTCTTTACACATGGACCTCAAACATCGACAATAATGTCAGGAATCAAATTGACTATATCCTCGTCAATAAGCGATTCGGAAATTCCCTAAAAAGTGTGAAGACATATCCTGGTGCTGATATTAACTCCGATCATAATGTTTTGTTAGCCACAATGAATTTGAACTTGGAAAAAATATCACCCAGTGAGGCAAGGCAATCATTTTGCGATCCAAAAGCTCCAAGACCCTGTATTGAGAAATGATGTCCAAATAGCATTGAGTACAAAACTAGATTATATCCAGTCGAACACGGATACACATAATATTGAAGACACTTGGAACCAATTCAAATCCGCAGTGAATGAAGTGTGTCGAGAAAAACTACAGGCCACGGAGAGTAGGAAAAGCAAACCTTGGATGAAAGATAAAATTCTACAATTGATCGATTGCAGAAGACCTTTCAAGAATAATGACCCGATAAAGTACAGATAATTGCAGAAATTTATACGGAAGGAAATCCGTACTGCCAAAGAACAACACCTTTCAAATGAATGTAGCGAAATAGAAGAACTGTGTGCAAAACATGACTAGTTCAACATGTATAAAAAGGTTAAGCAAGCAGCTGGGATTTATAAGAGCAGAGGGATTGGGATTCTCAAAAATAGATATGGCATCATTCTCCCTAGTACTGAAGAGAAGTTGACAGAATGGAAGGACTATATTGAAACTCTATTCGAAGACAACAGAAGTGTTGATCATGGTATTCGAACGGGCGATGGCATAGACATTACAAGAGCTGAAATTGAACATGCCATAACAATATCGAAGAGTGGACAGGCTCCAGGTCCAGATGAATTGCACATTGAAATACTAAAGCTTCTCAAAGATGAACGATCTCTTTCCTTGCTGGTGGGTTTGATCAATAACATCTATCGAAGTGGATACATACCACATGATTGGCTCAAATCAACTTTTATACCGATTCCCAAAAAGACCAATGCAACGTGCTGCAATGACTATAGAATGATCAGTTAAATGAGTCATGCCCTGAAGTTATTCCTTAAAATCCTGCACTTAAGGTTATATCATAAATGCGAGGAAAACATTGGTGGCACACAGTTTGGATTCTGGAGTGGTTTCGGAACTCGGGAGGCATTGCTTAGTCTTCAGGTGTTGATTCAACGATGCCGAGAAGTTCGTGTCGATGTTTATATGTGTTTCATCGATTATCAAAAAGCCTTTGACACTGTTCAACACGATAAAATGATGAACATTTTATGTGACCTGGGACTAGATGGACGTGACATCCGATTAATTGGAAATCTGTACTGGAATCAACTTGCTGCTGTACGTGTTGATGGTCAGCTGTCTGAAGAAGTATCGATTATGAAGGGAGTTCGCCAAGGTTGCATTCTTTCTCCACTCCTCTTCAACATCTATTCTGAAAAGATTTTCCAAGATGCTCTTGATGGAAAGTATCAAGGAGTAGTAATAAATGG
Source organism: Meconema thalassinum (assembly GCA_946902985.2). NCBI lineage: Eukaryota > Metazoa > Arthropoda > Insecta > Orthoptera > Tettigoniidae > Meconema > Meconema thalassinum. Next base: position 351,943,036 of record OX336390.1, read on the forward strand.
TTCTATCATTAATAACATCCGATATGCTGATGACACTGTCATCCTTGCAACAAGCATGGATGATCTACAAACACTACTGGATTCTATTTCTGAAGAGAGTAACGCCATGGGATTACATTTAAATGTACAAAAACTAAGTGGATGGTTGTTAGTAGAAACAAAGATGAAATTCAGGGCATTCTTACACTTGGTAATGAAAGAATTGGAAGGGTTTCATCATATAAATATTTAGGATGCCAAATCAATGATAATTGGGCCTTAAATCAGGAAATTCGCTGTAGAATTGAGCAGGCCAGACGTTCTTTCATGAAAATGAGAAACGTTTTGATCAGCCGCGATTTAAGTCTGTCATTACGCACCCGACTGCTTCGATGCTACGTTTTTAGTGTCCTGTTATATGGAGTTGAATCATGGACACTTACCGAGGTTTTAAATAAGAAACTGACAGCATTTGAAATGTGGTCGTATCGCAGGGTTTTAAGGATATCATGGACAGCTAAATTCACAAATGTGGAAGTACTGCGGCGTATGAACAAAGACTTGGAAATCCTCAGTATCATCAAAAGGAGAAAACTAGAATACTTTGGTCATTTTATGCGCAACAACAAATACCACCCCTTGCAATTAATTATCCAAGGGAAGATTGATGGCATTAGGGGTCCAGGACGCAGACGAATATCTGGCTAAAGAACTTAAGCCAGAGGTTTGGACTTAATACAGTGGCACTGTTTAGAACAGCTGTGAACAAACAGCAGATCATGCTACTGATCGCCAATGTTCTTGGAGGACGAGGCACTTGAAGAAGAAGAAGAGGGGTCCCCTTGCAATACCCCATTTTTTTTGCATTATCCAGGTTGACTGTCCAACACCATCATAGATTTGTATATAGTTTTCCGCTAATATGTTTGATATGAGCGTTATTACCCTTGTTCTGCCAGTTAGTGTTTCCAACTTATTTATTAACAACTTTCTGTTCACTAAATCAAAAGCCTTCGAATAATCAACGAAAACTACATAGAGTTTACCTTTCGGCGTTTCTAGCGTCGTTGTTATGTGTTGTAGGAGGTTTTTGGCAGCCATAATCGTTGACCGTTTTTTACGAAAGCCACATTGCTCATCTGGAAACAACGGATTTACAATTACATTTATCCTTGTGGTCAGTATCCCTGTTAATAGTTTTAGGATCACTGATTCCAGTGCTATGCCTCGGGTTGGTAACATTGTAACCTATTTTATTCGACATTTCGAATTGCAAAGAGAATATAACTTATAAGTAGGTATCATGTGGATACACTACAGACTTAGTATCTATGATCTGCAAAAAGGCTACTGCTGCTATTGGATGAGTGGTGACGACAATTGGAACTACATTTAGATGGAGAGCAATGAATAAGGTATAAAGTATTATTCTTAGGGGAAGAGGAGCTTCAACAGAGAGAAAAATAATGGAAAGTTAGTTGGCAAGAGCAGATTAGAAAAGCTATATAAAAATATATAAAAGACGATTTGTTTGGATGCATACTAATGTAAATGAAGAGACGTAAATGTTATATATGTTATCTTGTTGATAAATGCCCAGAATAATAAACATACCAGACAAATAAATATCCCTATTGTTTCTGAGGAAGTTTAGCTAACCTATATTTGTTAATCTATTGATACACAGGTAAGCGCAGTAAGCATGGAATATGACTTACCATAAGTTTTCCAATATTATTAGCATTTAATATAAACTCTTCGTGTTACTTTGCAAGCGGTATCATCGGTTATATTACAGAATATAATCACTTTCCTCTTATCCCTTGAAACCTAGTTGGTGAGATTTCACCCTACTACTCGAAAATAACGAGTCTTCTTGCTCTACCATTTTTATAAAATTGCTTACAGACTGTCAGTTTGTTCGCTGGCGCCTGACGGGATATTTATTTCATTCTGCATCCACGGTTTTTGGGTTATTTGCCGTTGGTTTGCCTTAACCTATATTAAATTATTAAAGAAAGCATTACATTGACCTTAACGTGGGGATCGAGAGATAGGAATCATTAGAGTAGGGGTAGGGATATATATGTGAATTGTGCAAATGCTATCTGAGGGATAGGTTATTGTGTATGCATTAGCATGGATGATGAACGAATGAGGATAATGAGTGGGAATGGAGTGAGTTGTAGTGGGATGGAGATGAATGGAGAAAATGTGGTAGTGTGTATGTTGGAGAATGATGAGAATAAGATTGGAAGTAGTGTGGTGGAAAGTGAAACGACTGACGTGCCAGTACAGGATGTTTTAATGCCAGTGCAGGATATTTTGAATATGCTAAGACTAATGAATGAAAAATGTGGTAGAAATAGTCATGAAATGAATGAAAAATTTGTTAAAAATAATCAGGAGTTGAGTAAGAAATTAGATAAAGTAATACATGTTAATGAGGAGCTAGATATGAAGTATGGATTGTTACAGCATAGTATTGAGGGCGTGAGACAATAGAATAGAGGTGAGGTAAGGAGTATTGTGGAAGAAAAGGCTAAAGCAATTATAAAAGAAGTAGATCAGAAATTGATAAAAATGGAAAAGACAATCCCGGAGAAATTAAATGATATGTCTATAGAAGCAGATAATAAATTGGGAAGGGTACAGGAAGATATTATAAAGAAAATTGAGAAGGTTGAAAAGATGACTGGAGAGAGGATATTAGATATGGAAGTGAGATTAAAGTCTCAAATGAAAAATGAGAATGGTCAAGCCAGAGTGGGTTTATTAGGAGGGAATAATATGAAAGAACTAGAGTTACCAAAATTTAACAAAAAACAGAGTTGTCCTATGGAATTCATGGAAATTATAGAAAATAGATTTAAAGATAAACTTAATGAAGAAAGTATAGAGTGGAGTCAAGTACTGGAACTGTTGGCTCAAGCTGTTGTAGGTGAAACTCGGAGTTGGTTCCTAGTATATAGAAATTAATTGGATAGTTATAGTAGTTTTAGAAAGAAATTTTGTGATAAATACTGGAACGAATCGATACAGGCTCAATTACGAGAAAGAGTGATATTTGGTCAATATGATTGTAGAGTGTGATTTTCCTTATAGAGCGAAGGAAGCCTCATGTATGCAAAGAGTTACAACTATAGCTGAATTAGAAAACTTATTGGAGAGCTTTGATGCATTAGGAAGTATAAATGAGAGACAAGCAAGTGGTTATGGGAACCACATAACTCAGGACCAGAGAGGTCGAGGTTATTTTAATTATAGGGGTAATAATCAACCACAAAATTCTTACAATAATCAATCGAATCAGAGACAAGGTAATCATTATCAGAATAATAGTAATAGAAATAATAGATTGCGTAGTAATGATAATAACTATCAAAGGAATTATTCTCAAAATAGTGAGGAAAATGCAGAGGATAGAAGAGAGGAGAGGAGACCAGAGAATAACAATAATATGAGTAATAATCTGGAATCAAGGAATGAGTCTAGGAGACATTTAAACTAGAATCAGACGGTAATGACAGGTCTGATTATCAGTCTGATATTATATCCGCCAATACTATACTGTCCGGAACTTATGACCTAGATATAAAGAGTGATCTCTTAGAAGATTTAGCTGAGGAGAAGGTAGAATCCGAAAAAGTTAATGGGATTTATATTGTGGAATTAAATATGTTGGGGGCGCATGTTGATGCTTTGTTAGATAGTGATGGTGAGAGTGGTAGGACAAAGTGTACAAGGGTGGCGGTGGTAAACCCTGGTACAAGTATTAAGGAGAAGGATAGTCTGGAAGGTGTTCTAAGTTTACAAATTCAATTTAGGGAGGAGATGAGGAGAGATCATCAGGAGAAGATGAGGTTAATTGACCAGTGGGGTAGAGGGATAAAGAACGATAATCAAGAGATAACTAGGAGAGTTTGCCAGATATTAGATGAGAAGAAGCTGCAGTTAGAGGTGATTGATAAAGCAGTAGAAGAAGAGAAGAAACCGCAGTTAGAGGTGATGTTAGATGAAAACAGAATAGATGAAGAGAAGACTGTGGGTGAAAGTAAATTAGAGTTAAAGGATATGGGAGGTGATAGTAGGAGAGAATTAGAGGAGACTGTAGGTGAGAGTAGCTTAGATGAGAATGAACAGCAGTTAAAGAAGATGTTAGGTGAATGTAGAGTAGAGGATGGGGAAAGGCTAGAAGTAGGAAATAGTAGATTTGATGTGTGTAACCAGACGTTTAGGGGTGAAAATCTGCAGGAAGATACTAGTAGACTGGGAAAACAGGAGGTGGAAATAAGGAATTATAAGAGTAGAGAAAAACAGGATAAGCATTCGACTTGGGTATCTTAGTTTTATAAGGTCGAAATCTGGTTGAATTCAGTACAGAATGAGAGTACCAAGTTTACACCTATGGAATTTCATCTAGGTAAAAAGCTTCAAAATGAATTAGTAAAAATATTGGGTTTATCTGTGGAAGATGAGATGGAAAGGGATATGTTTATTAAGTTGGCAGGTAGGAATTTACAAAAAGCAGCTGAAAAAGATAACGTCAACAAAGAGATTAAAAATCTGATGAGTTTATGGTAGGTGATTTAGTACTATTACGGGTACTGTCCCCGATAATCCGGATAGTAGGCTGTCAGAAATCCGCCCCCTCAATCGGATTGCCAATAATCGATTGCACCGGCACAGCTACATCAATGAAAATGGCACTGACAGATACTACCGAGATTAGAGCACAGTAGTTAACATGAAATTATTGTGGAACACACCAAAAAATATACGGGGGTTCATACTTACCTTTTACTTACCTATTCAATTTAATCTCGGGTCTGGGTTTTCAACTGGATCACTTAATAGTATGCCCTCACAATAACCTCCACCACGATATTTAAAATGAACCAAGTCGAAGACCAGAAAATTTAAACTGCACAATAATTTATTTCACATAAAGAAAAAAAATATTTTAACAAAATTTAACAACAAAATAGTTATGGCTGTCTGAAGCCATTGTCAATGCAACCATGTCCTCCTGTAGGACTGTAGACTTCACATACAAAAATTCAGCTTTCTCTAGCTCAAAAGAACGTAATAATAACAACAATGCACATTGGAATGGATAAGGGAGCTGGGACGAGACATATAGCATGTGTTTCCTTGTTCATGAACTTCATAATTTAGTTCATTGACACACATTTATTAATAACCGCAAGGCCGCTAAGTAGTTGACCTTGACCTCCACCATTCAGTTATCTGGCCACCTGCAATACACCCTAAGCAGTGTTGCATGCTTGCTTCGTCAAATGGACGCAGCTGCCTAACCAGTGTCACCATATGCTGGCCAACGCAGAGTCTAGCTCTCATTCAAAACAATTTAAATGCTCACATCTCAACTCAAATATTATCATGCAAAATTTATACAAGTTCCGTTCACATTGCAATGGATTACTCTGTTAATCTCAAATCTTATTTAAATGTTTATTCCAATTATCAAACTAGCGTTGTTTAAATGATAATAGCAAAACGCATAATGTTATAACATAGTGTTCAATAATTATTTATAACATTTAGATTGTTCATAACTTAGTCAAACGACAATTGAAAAATTTTTACACGCCTCTATTAATCCCGTTTGTTTCAAATTATTATTATAGATATTTACATAGTTATTTACATTATTTATATTTTATTTTTATTTGAAATACATTAACCACACGTTTATCCGGATGATATTTTCTTAAATCGTGGTAATATAATCGACCGATGAAGGTTACTTATATTTAAATTTTAGATTCAGGTTCAATAAGATTTAATAATTATTATTTGTGACGGTAACCTCCATTCAAAATCTATAATTCAATCAATTTATCACTCTTGTTAATTTTAACAGTAACTTCACATGCATAATTTTCAATGGACCTGAACAATACAACTCAGCGGAAACATACCTCGCACAAACGCACAAAATTGGCCCATAATTCATCATATATCTCATTATATATGGCATCAAAATCTTCCACAATACACACAAAAAACCTCCAATTATAAATTCATCATCATCATCAATATTATTGTGGGAACCTCCTTCACTTATTAAAGGGCATTATTCATCATGTCCACTGAACTAACGATTATACATCCATAGTTCCTCTTTAAAAATTCTTATATTTATCAATTGTATCGAAAACTGTTATTATATTTAACCTTCGTGGGTTTCATTCATGAAGCGATATGAAGTAAAAATTTGCCAGTCACAAATAAATTTAATAGCAAATACGATTAGACACGCCTCCCTGGTCTATCAAAATGAATTAATCTCATCATAATTATCGCAGTATAAAAATACTATATTCAAGCAAAATTCATTTAACTGCAGAAATAGTCGAATAGAATGCAAATAGACTAGAAAATGCAAACATTATTGTTTCAATCTAGAATTGAAAAAATCTCCTATCAAATGTTCATTACTATAGTGTACTGAAAAAATCGTATTCAAAGTTCATATTTCATAGAATTGTCTATAATGCAATGGTATTTCAGAATTGACTAAAAATGTCTGTGTTTCAATCATGTTCATAAAAACGACTAGTATTTCCAAGATCGTCGATAAAGTAATAGATTTTAACGCTCTAAAATCTTTTAATCATTCTTCTTTCTTGAGGATGACAGAAAATTGGTCAAAGTAATTTACTGGAAAGAATTACTTTAATAAAACGACACGCTGTCTGAATTCAAACTAGCCATAGAAAATCGTTAACTTTACAGTCAAATCGTGACTACAAGAAAAATTCAAATTCTCGAAAGAATATTTAACTTCAGTATAAACTGATCCAAAATGTTTAAATATGCAAATGACATAATAATGTCTCAAAAAATCGAAGAAAATGGCATAAAGCTGCAAAGTGTACAGAGTACAGAAACATCTAGCAAAAGAATATGGGGCAATCAAATATATGACAGAAAATATGGGAAAGATAGTTGCTCAGATCTCACTAAAATGGCTCAAATAAATCAAGAAACGTTCACGGCTACCTTATCTGTTGGATTGAAGTTCTAGAAGAAAATTTCACAGAAGACTGCTGCTGGTTCTATTTCACCACAGGATAGATGTGCACCGACCTTGAACCTGGAACCTGCGCCCTCGGAGAATAGAACAGCTTCCTCCTCCGGAAATCGCACTGCTCCGTGTAGACGATAGACATCCTTCTGGCAAAACTTTTCTTTGTGTGCTGGGAAAAACCCTTGCCACTCTTGAAAGTTCCCTGAAGTTCTTGTAGAAATCAGCCATGAAGTTCATTGCAAATATTTCCGAAGAAATGTTCATAATTGTGGAGTATGAATTTATTTCCACTGCCATTTGATGTAATTCAGCGATGGATTACGATGCATGAGTGTAGCTGAATGTTCACTACATGCTCGTCTTTGTAGAATGACGATTATTAGAATGACGATTTCTGCAGTTAAATGAATTTTGCTTGAATATAGTATTTTTATACTGCGATAATTATGATGAGATTAATTCATTTTGATAGACCAGGGAGGCGTGTCTAATCGTATTTGCTATTAAATTTATTTGTGACTGGCTCCATGTTGCTACTTCACACAACTGATGTATGTCCCAATTGCATTAAAGTGTTAGTCTTCCATCTCCACTTCCATTATAATGTTAGTCGAAAGTACAGCCAGATTGTATAGTTCCATTGTAGAATGTAGCGTTGTATCACCAAATGTAATCTTCAGTATCACGGTTGCAATACACGTGTCTGACGTAGCGTAGAATGTGGTAGTAAAAGTGCTTCTCAGGATTCGAGAAAAACACTTTTCTCTGCAGTCTTTAAATGTGAATATCTTCTGAAGTATTATAATGAAAATGTTCAACTTTCGCACACGCCTCAATATTGTAATGCACTATTGAATTAGTATAAATGCAGTAGCTAATTCTTGATAGATAAACTTGTAGAATCGTTTTTGTGTGCGCTCCAACTTCGCCTAGTTTTAGTAACAGTAAAATTGCACTGCTGGATACCCAATACTGTTCGATGCGGTGGCCTCTGCCACGCTTGCTTATGACGATATGCTTGTTCTATCAGAACACGAAGTCAGACTATCAAGTCAGAATAAAACCACGAAGTGAGAAGCACCTCTCTGCTGTGCAAGGCCTTTTATCAACTTTGAAGGGGCGTATCCATCCCTACCATAGCTTCTTCTTCCATCATTACTCGAAGTTCCAACTTTGGCTATTCTTGACGGATTTTCAGATTTCAAAAACATATAATTAATTTCTTCAAAATTCCAAATCAATGCCATAACTGAAAATAGTTTTCCACAATTCTGCATGCCAAAAGTTATTAAATATGGTAGTTTCAGTAATCTCCGTCTCCCTTCAAGCTATCATTCATTGGTTCGAGCCTCTCCTCCAATAGCGTAACTTCTTCCTCAGCACGTTTACTTGCTTCCCTGCGACTGCGTCGTAAATCTAAGATCCTTCTCGAACAAAATCGTGACGTCAGCAAGAATCTAAGATCAGCCAGCCTACTTGCTCGAGCGTTGCGTCATCCACGCCTACGTCATGAATATACACGACACAACTATGTCGGCCATAACTTTATTCACATATGCCAATACAGCCACCGTGGTCTCAGTATAATTCAATTTACGGGGGCAGTACCAAGGCAATCCTGCAGCTCAGAAAAGGTGATGCAGAAGTTTTTTCTTATATATTCTGGTCCATATGAAATTCATAAAAGGATAGGTCCATGTGCATATGTTCTAGAAGATGAAGGGAGAATTCTGTATGGTACATATAATGTACAGTCATTACGGAAGTTTGTTGTTTAAAGGAAGAATGTGTACATCGATGCCTGACAGTTTGAAATGGGTATTATGTATGCAGAGTTTATGGTATAGTTAATAATATTTATGTATATTCTTTTGTGTGAAAGAGGTGTGTATGTGACGGATGTATAATATGGGAATTAAATGTGTTGGGGGCGAGTGGCGCTACTTTGTTCGTATTATGAATTAGGTATTTGAGGCAATTTTTGATGTATATTTTCTTAGTTATTTTAGGATACACTTGCACAATTCAGGTGCATATACTGTGATGTACATATTTTCATTATTAGAGTTGTTTTCTGTGTTTTCTTTATTGAAAACTTGTGATGGGTCATATTTTATGAAACTATGCCTTGTTACCTTCATTGTGTATTTTAGAAATTTGAAGAAATATTATATTTAATTCATACTCTGGTCCAATTTATTGATATTATTATAGTTCTGAACAATGGACTTATTATTTTCTTGGGTTTATATTTGGCAATACAACAACATGATATAGTACAGGAGTATGGAATCGTCTCAGGTGGTCTACAGCAACCAACCATGGATTGCGTAAAAATATATGCTGAGTCAATTGAAGAGGAAATAGTATATATAAATCTGCAACTGCGTACTTGATCGGCTAACAAAAATCCAGAGTTTCAGTGAATGTATCGATTATGACAGCGATGAATGTGTACCATAATTAGGACAATGTGGTATTTACGACTATGCTTTCTTGTACCAGTGGCGATGGAAGAGGAGATGGTGATTTGAGATTATAATCTATTTGTGGATGTTATTTCCCAAGTATATTTCAAGTTCATTTTTGGTGAGCTTGACAGATGGAGAAGAGACTGCAGAGTTGACTGAAGAAGAAAGTAGTCTAGGACATGATATCTAAAGTGCTAATGGATATTAGTGTTAAATGTGTATCAGAAATCCCTCCAAAATGACATTGTTGTTAGGATTTCTGGGGGCGATATGTAACCTATTTTATTCGACATTTCGAATTGCAAAGAGAATAGAACTTATAAGTAGGTATCATGTGGATACACTACAGACTTAGTATCTATGACCTGCAAAATGGCTACTGCTGCTATTGGATGAGTGGTGACGACAATTGGAACTACATTTAGATGGAGCGCAAAGAATAAGGTATAAAGTATTATTCTTAGGGTGAGTGGATAGCGTGTCGGTCTACTAACCCCAAGATTGCTGATTAGCTCCTGGCCGTGGTAAGTGATTTTTGAAAGGCGGCAAAAATACGACACGCATGTCATACGATGTTGGCATGTCAAAGAACCCATTTGAATTCAGTAGGCCGTGTTCATTATGGCAAAATTAATCTCGGGAGTTTCCGCCAACACAAAGTTCCTCATTTCTCTACTAGAAAGCGCTACGGTGTTCAAGGAGCTTAGATATCTAACCTCATTGACTATCATAGTGATTCAAGGAACAACGAAATTCGACATGCAAGCTACCCACTGGGTGTCAAATTACAAAGCTTGCAGCAGGCACCCGAGGCCATACGATATTATTATTATTATAGGGGAAGAGGAGCTTCAACAGAGAGAAAAATATTGGAAAGTTAGTTTACAAGAGCAGATTAGAAAAGCTATATAAAATATATATATATATATAAAAGACGATTTGTTTGGATGCATACTAATGTAAATGAAGAGACGTAAATGTTATATATGTTATGTTGTTGATAAATGCCCAGAATAATAAACATACCAGGCAAATAAATATCCCTATTGTTTCTGAGGAAGTTTGGTTAACTTATATTTGTTAATCTATGGATAAACAGGTAAGCGTAGTAAGCATGGAATATGGTTTACCACAAGTTTTCCAATATTATTAGCATTTAATAATATTAACTCTTCGTGTTACTTTGCAAGTGGTTATATTACAGTATATAATCACTTTCCTCTTATCCCTTGAAACCTAGTAGGTGAGATTTCACCCTACTACTCGAAAATAACGCGTCTTCTTGCTCTACCATTTTTATAAAATTGCTTACAGACTAACAGTTTGTTCGCTGGCGCCTGACGGGATATTTATTACATTCTGTATCCACGGTTTTTGGGTTATTTGGCGTTGGTTTGTCTTAACCTATATTAAATTATTAAAGAAAGCATTACAACATTTATTAGTGGGTTTCGTGTTTATATATTTGGGTGTTTGTTGAAGTGAATATGAGGTTCCAGTCCGTTTTCCATTATTCTTTCTTTCGTGGGACTTGCATTTCAGGTCAGGACGTTGGTACTATGTACCAGCCCCTATCGTGCGCCTGCACAGATCTTCGGCGAAGATGCGTACCGACTGTGTATTTTCTTACACCTGCCTACGCATCACGTGTTGCGCATTGCCACGCTCACATGTTTACATTCCAGAATGCAGCTATCAGTTGATTGTCACTTGCCGTATTGTTTATCTGTTATCGTACTCATTCCTTGCCTTATGTTTCTATCCTTTCATTTATCGCTTTATTCTAAATTCACCTTTTCTTTTAATATAATTTAACTTGCTACATGTAATTAATTTAGTAATTTTCCGTCCTCATACAGATAACGTGTCTCGTTCCTGATTCCGTTGTTGGAGAAGTGCCCTTCTGTTCCTTCATTATGAAGATTCGGTCGTATCTATTTATGCTTTATTTTTATATTGATTTATTGTACACTTATTGTAAATTCTCTCGAGAGGAACGTAGGCCTTCAAACATATTTATTTCTACTTTATTGCACTTTCCTTAATTTACCCTTCGTCAGATCGAAAATGGTTCTTTATGTAGCGCTGTCTTCGGGGCGAGATGGGGAGACTGTGTGTGTGTTCGCTGGGGAGGATGGCCAGCTTCCTTGTGATACCCACGCTTTCTTGTCTGTGTCGTACCATTGTACAAGCAATATTTTAGTTCAATTTTATATTTTTCTCTTATGTAAATTCTTCCCTGTCTTTGGTCAGCACCCAACGTTAATTTTTAATTAATTTTTGTTGTTTGATGCTTCTCGTTCATCTTATTTTTTTCCATTTCTTGCTTTTCATTTTGTGTACCTCTCAATAAATTTTGAACGTCTCTGGACGTTCCAAATTTATTGAAAGAGAGTTGGGGAGCCTGAACCACTTTCTTGAATAGCGCTTAGAGACAGCCCAGCGGGGCCAACGAAGTGACCCGAATGCTCACGAATATAACTGATCAGCCAACCTCTTACACGTACCTTATAAGACAGACCAAGCGGGGCATGATCCTTGGACAGCCTTTTTTCTTTCGTTTATCGACGGGCTATTTGTTCTGTGAATAATCGCTTGATTTGTTGTTTTATGCGTTAATTCTTAGTCTCAGGCACTCACCGGACAACTGAAATAAACTAAAGTCCAGCCGCTGAGTGTCCGGCAGGGTGTCAATTCCCTTATCTCCACTAATATCTTCCCCTGCCCTTTCTCAGCTACTTATGAATTGCTTGGAAAATCCGTTTCATGGACCTGAGTTTCTAGTGAACAAATATATTTCACTTGCGAAATATATTTTTCTTTTACAGTAAGAGACAGAATATGTAATTTTAAATAAATCAAGTAAAGTTATGTTTAAAAAATGTCATTTTGATCAAATATGTAAAATAAAAACACAGAATATTAATTTTAAAGTAAAAATATCTAAAACAAATGTCATTATAATCAAATATGTAAAATATGTAACAATAAAATGTCATTATATGATAGCTAAGGGTCTAATTCATGGACATGTATCATTTTAGTTATGTATAAGCAAAGGGAAGGACAATGTATTTATTTAAAAATCCTAGCCGTAATGATCGGTCTAGGTTGTGATGTTTCGGGTACGTTCGGTTGGCCCCGCTGGGCTGGTCTATCTCGGTGCGTGTCAAAAGACTGTGAAGGGGAATGGATGATCGGTTGCGGTCGTGAGTATTCGGGTGGCTTCGTTAGCCCCGCTGGGCTGTCTCTAAGCGCTAGTCTTTCTTGTTCATTTTACGCGACATATATATATATATTATATTTATATTATTAGAATTTAATATTTCTCGATCTGACAGTTAAATTTACCGCCCACCATGTTGGTTGGTGCGTCTCGTAACTTCACTTACGTTTATTTCGTTTACTTTGGTAGCCTACTCATAACTATCTATTCTGTGATTGGTCACTTCCTTCTTTATTGTCAAGCTAGCGCCAATCTCGGTGTTAGTCTTGGCCAAATCTTGGCATTTCTCCGCCATTCGAGTGAGAGGCTAGGCGTGCTTTATGTAAAGTTCTTATTTTAATGTGGTAGGCACTCGGCCTATCCACATATTGTGTTAACTTCTGTTTTTCTTCCGAGTTCGTTCTGGAGTGAGTTCATATCGTGTTTTAAATTTAACTTCATTTTAATTGTGTTCATGTTTGCTATTGTTTTGTGCATCGTTCTATTTCCAGCTTCTGAATTCACGTCGCATCTTTGTGAGTTGCAAAATATTTATTTGTTCATTGTTTTCTTAATTTACTTTCCTCCCTTTTCTCCCGCTCCATTTAAAACATAGGTGTTTCAGGCAGTAGATCTCTCTTACTTATGTGAGGGAGGTCTTAATAACAAATGTAGGAACTAGGCCTACTTGTTTTTTTTTTATCGTCTGCAGTCCTTATATGAATCACAGATAGCACACACTAATACAGCCATCACAATTAACACCGGCCATCAGTCAAATTCTACATACACACCCAAAGTACACAGGGCTACATGACCGCGTTTTCGTACCGGTAGCATCTAAACTAAGGAACCAACCAAGACTAAACCAATCATTTCTTTTTCTCAATCAGAATTTTCAAAATTGACTCACTTTTTAAAATCCCTGGTGCACTTCTCCCAAAGTAGCCTACTTTGAATCAAACTTTTTCTCCGTTTCAATATTGCAAATGTACAGGCGCGGATCCCGGCGTATCGGATTGCATGTCATGTAAACTGTTCGAATATGGTGATGAATACTCCTCTTTATCTCTCTCTTTCCAGATCCTCCTACTCAAAAGTAGATCTCAACAGTGGGTAGGCTAAGCTAACTCCTCTCAATCCCCCTTTCTAGAGAGTTGCATGTCGAGCCACGTTTGCTCTATTGCGGAGCAAGCAATAGGTTAAAAGTTAGAATCGAACTTGCATCATCACAATCATTTCGACTCTCTTTAAATTGTACTCAATACAATACAATGTTGTACTTACAAGAGTAGGGCCATAAGCAACACCGTAATGATGACAGGTAGCGCACAACAGAAGTGGCAGTGCAGATACATCTGCTCACAACTCTCCAGGCACCACATTTCGTCCCGATTAGCGCACTGTAACAAATCAAGAATCGAATAACGAACTTCACATAAGCAATAGCAAGTCACAAACTACTTGTTTCATTTCCTATCTGCCTTCCATGACTGTACTTCCTTCAAATCCTCATTCTCCGAGGGTTGAGGCCATTAATATATACTTAGTGGCCACTAACATTGGAACGTGCAGAAAGTATTGGTACGGTATAATCTTTAGCTAACTAGGTAGGCTACTGTAAATACTTGTAAATTATGTTCACTTCCTGGCGTAGCAGCTACCATTCTTCGCTGTCGCCTCGGAGGACTGGGTTAAATTCCCGGCTCTGCCAAGAGATTTAATTCTGCTCTGAGGGCTGGAACGGGGTCCACTCAGCCTCGTGAAGCAAAACTGAGAAGAGGTGGATTCGATTCACATCTCTGTCATCCTGGAAGTGGTTTTCCGTGCTTTCCCACTTTTACTCCAGGCAAATGCTGGTATGGTTTCTAACTTAAGGCCGCCTCCTTCCCAATCCTCACCTGCATTACAAATGCACACTACTACTACTACTACTACTACTACTACTACTACAGACACCACAATAACACAGGTTACCAGACGAATTCTACTCACACCCAAGTACGTGGAGATAAATGACCCCTAAATTAATTAACAACACAACACACTTGTAAATGGGTGTTCATTAAGAAGTTAGGTAAATACTTTTGGCTGCAGGGTCATTCTGTTGTATATTAACTTGAGATAACGCGAACATTCTAGTTGCTATGCCTAGAGCATTCCAATCTGGAACATCCAATCTGGAACCTTCCATCCCCTCACTCCATACTTGAACTCCTCTGCATATATGCACCCGCACGTCACAGACTATAGACTCTAGTTCCGCTCTGGACCGCTCAAGTCCACCTTGTGTATCAACTATTGTTAAATAAACTGTTTACTTATATTAGCAAGTGTGTGTTATTTATCTTGTATCTCCCACAATATAATAGTGGTGTCAGAAGTGGGATAAGATAAATAACGTTATGAAACCGAGTGAACTTTCTAATCTCAACGCAAGTGTGTGCACCGAACTAAGTTCATCCCAGTGAGTGTTAGATATACTAAACCGAGTGAACTTTCTAACCTCAACGCAAGTATGTGCACCGAACTAAGTTCATCGCAGTGAGTGTTAGAAATACTGTTCTCCACTCATCTTCACCATGCCGGACTTAGCCTCTGAGCAACTCCAACAATTCTCGGCAATCATCGCGACGCTATCCGACAGACAACACGGTAAACAACGTCATCATCACAGCCTCAACCGCCACAGTTCACATTACAACCGTATCGTGCAACCGACGGGACGACTGTAGCCGACTATTTCACTCGCTTTACCTGGGCACTCAACCTCAGCAAGGTGCCCGTGGATGAACACGCACACTTTGCACGGGTTTACATGGGTTCTGAACTCAATGGTGCCCTGAAGATCCTGGTGAGTCCTAATGATCCGGAAAATTTGTCAGATAATGAGATTCAATCTAAGCTGAAAGGCCACCTCGACGCCACAAGCAACAAGTTTGCCGAGAGCATCAAATTTCGGAGTGTAATGCAGAAGCAAGGAGTAACCATCGTTAGCTTCACCTTAAGACTGCGGCAGGCTGCAACGTTTTGTGAGTAGGCCTATGCCACATTCCTTGATTGCATGTTAATTGAACAAATGCTCGCAGGGTTGGAATCGCGAGAATGTGCGGCGAGATTATTGCAAAAAAACAACAACTCGAAGCTACTCGCACCACCGCCGACGAGGTCAAAACAGCTGCTGCTAAGTCTGAATCAACAAATCGGATTGGATACGAGAAGCCTCTGTCCAGGAAGAACAGCAACCAGCAGCCGCCACGCAGAAAGGCAGCTCATCGAAATCAGGGGTCTTATAACCTAAACAGGCAGCACCCAGGGTCACACCAGGCAAACCAGAGTGCATCCCAAGACAACCAATCAACATGTGCAGGGTGCGGTGAAGCTCACCCTCCCAGTCAGTGCAGGTTCCTGAACGCCGAGTGCCTGAAGTGTGGCAAGAAAGGTCACATATGAAAAGTTTGCCGATCAAAATCGAGGAAACATCGAACAACAAACCACGTGACCGAAGATGGGCTTCCAGCTAAGAACCTCGACATTGTGGAGTACCTCAGCAAAATCGAGGTCATTGGATCGGTCAACGCAGCAGCTAAGCCACTGGTTGATGTCAGCATAGAGGGAACCACCGTCAACACGGAACTCGTCACCGGCACCCCATGCTCAACCATGAGCAAATCAAAGCTAAGTATGATCAAACCAGGTTTTGTGTTACAGAAAAACGATAGTAACTTCGTCAGTTACACCGGCCATCCGATCAAATGCATTGGCAAAACGTTAGTGTGCACCACCATCGGAACCACAACTAGGAACCTGAATCTATACGTGGTTGACGATGAAGTCGATTCGCTCTTTGGCCGAGAGTGGATTTCGGAGTTTGTACGGGAGTAGTGGAGTAAGGCGGTTTCTAACTCCCCCCACCACCACTCCCTCTGACGTCACATACTAACCCGCAATACATTCAGGGGCAAAGTCAATATCTCTCAAACGCATGGTCCGATTTTGACAAATGAGGTGTCGTTGGACTCGGGTTGACGCCCTCTTTCCAATGGACCACTCATTTCAACCCCTAAATAAAACCTACCCCTACTAGGGGGTGAAATTTTAATTTCTTAGTGAAAGCCTCTTTTCAAATACGACATGTGTAAGGTGCGCTGCTAAAATGAACTTAAATGTTGTTGCTCATATGACGCATGCGTTTTTCTGGCTGCCGCTATGGATGAACATTTTTGTTTTTGTTTTTTACGCATGCGCACTTGGGATTTTTGTAAGAGGGCGAGCTCTTTGAAAAAAATGATTGATAAGAAGAGGTTTTGGTGGTGAGGAGAGAGCCAGATAGTCGCCTACTTTCCTACGAAGTTTGCCGATATTTCTCAAACGCAAGGTCGGATTTGGACGTGTGACGTGTCAAATCGATTGTCTCGAAGCCCTATACATGTTATTAATAGGTTAAAGTTTTGAGAATGAGGGAAACAGGCTTTTTGGGGGTAAAACCGTGATTTTAGACTTTTTCCGATATCTCACGAATGCATGGTCGGATATGGTCCTATGACGTGTCAAATGGCTTGTCTCGAAACCCTGTGTATTTTGGTAATAGGTTAAAGTTTTTGAGAATGAGGGAAACAGAATATTTTGGGGTAAAACCGTGATTTTAAACTTTTTGCTATATCTCGCGAACCAATCATGCTAGAGGCATGTTCGACAGGTCCAAGGACTCGGGGTGACGTCCTCTTTGCTATGGACCACTCGTTATATTTTTTAAAAAATTTTGGAAACTCGATTTTGGGGTAAACACGTGTTTTTTGTGATTTTGCTATATCTCGCGAATCAATCATGCTAGAGGCGTGTACGACGGGTCCAAGGACTTCGGGTGATGTCCTCTTTGCTATGGACCGCTCGGTATAATTTTTAAAAAATTGGAAACTCGATTTTGGGGTAAATACGTGTTTTTCGTGATTTTTGCAGATATCTCACGAACCAATAACGCTAAGGGCGTGTACGACAGGTCCAAGGACTCGGGGTGACGTCCTCTTTCGAGTGTGGTAGATATTTTTTACAAAAAATAATTCACAAAGGGCCTAACGCCATAATGTTGAAATAACGTTTTCTTTTTCTTTGCCTGTTTATAATGTCCATGAAGCGCGGTGGTTGAGAGAGACGATACTGCTGGGTGTGTGTTTCATTGAAACTGTCGCTGACCACGGTGGCCGTGTTCAATAGATCAATCGCTATTTCGACGGGCCGGTTTATGACAGAACGAGCGTGCGTTTTCACACATTTTACCTTTGACATGTAAATGGTGATGAGAACTTGGTTCTATGTTGGTCGAAACGAGTACAGAAAACACACTTGCAAACGAGCAGGAGGTGAAGGTCATTTGAGCTTATTGGATGGCGTTGATCTGACTTGACAACAAGTGCAATGGAAAAATGACCATGACGCTTGAAAGTGAAATAATCTGACCATTGTGGTGGCAGGGAAGTGCGAAATGCATGTGAACTTGTGTGAAACCACAGGCACGCTAAACCAGTGACATTCTGTCTTGCTTTGTACGTGACAAAATGCAAGTCCATGTGAAATTTGATCTACCGCAGGTGTTCACCTTGGACGTTATCTGTCCACGTGCATGATAACTGTTAACAAGTGACATTCTGTTTTGCTTCGTACGTGACAAAATGCAAGTTCATGTGAAATTTGATTCGCCACAGGTGTTCACTTTGGGCGTTAGCTGTCCACGTGACCAATAACAGAATGGTCAAAGCGTGGGAAAAAATGATTATACATGCAACGTAGCATATATAAAGACATGTCGTTATCATTTCCACTCTCACTTGGGTGGACTACCTTTGAACACATTGCGTTGCGTGAAACACTTGGTCTTGTTTAACAGTTTTGGTGTTGGTGGAAAATACTTAACCTTGTTGTGGGGTAGGTATATATTTATTCATTTATACATTTATTGATTAATATATATATTTACAAGTAATTATTTATTGATTAGGTAATTAATGATTTTATTTATTTGTTTGCAGATAACCGGCATACCTTACATGTCTGAGGGAGAAGAAACCATTGCACTTTTGAGCCCACTAGAAGGGAAGAACAACAAGTCACTGCAAGTAAAGGTGAGATGATTTTTTTAAACTAACTTGTTTCATTTTTTTTTGTTTTATGTTTTATTTTATGAAATGTATGTATTAACTTGAATTTAGGTATTTATAGCGGTTTATTTTATTTATTTTTAGAAACTTGGAAAGAATAGTCTTACCGACGTAGTAGTCGCTGAAAAAAAAACGAAACGCACTAAAGCGAAACCACTGCCAAAGAGTGAACTGTTTAAAACTCAGGTAAGTCCAACTTAAAAATGCTATTCCATTTTACCACTACTGAAAACTCGTAGACAAAAAAAATTCATTACCTGTACATGACTGGGACAATGATTGCTTTCTTGATTAATGGCTATGTTGTTGGTGTTGACTGGGAAAAGTACAAGGCCATGTTGGATTTTCTAAAAATAAAAATAATAAATTTAATTTATGGGTGGTTCCCTATGGACTCAACGAATATCCACAGGTTTGAACATGATAATGTGAACAAAATGACATGACATTCATTTTTGTTTATATATTGGTTAAAGGGAGGGTGGGGGAATGTAAATGACTGTAGCTTTATAAAAAAGAAAATAAGTACATGGGTTACTGTTAGTGCCAACATACAGTTTATTTTTAATGGTGTTTTGATATATTAATGCCAATTAAAGTTAACGTTTTATTTACAAGTATTGATTGATTGATTGATTGAGTGATGGGTTATTTTGTTTGCTTTTAGGTGTCGTCATGTGCCATTAACGTAATGAACAGACAGTGAACAAGCATGCATTATGCTTTAAAGTACTCTGTGCAATGTTAATAACTTACAATAAGAAAAAGTTTTATTATAACACATGGCGTTAGTACCAAATACAACAAGTGAGCAAGTTGGTTTACCACGTGTGTTAAATTTAAAATCAGAACATGATCGATGGTTAACATTTGAATCCTGGCCTGTAGGCTTTTTGTCGACGCATGAACTTGCAAAAGCCGGTTTTTTTTACTTGAACCGAGAAGATGTGGTGCGCTGTGTGTTTTGTCGTATTGAACTTTCACACTGGGAAGAAGGGGATGATCCCTTTAGAGACCATTTGCGATGGTCTCCTCACTGTCCTTACATGCTTGGAAAGCAAGTGGGTAACCTACCCGTGCATTCATTTTACCGAACCACAAGGCCTTTGGCCGCTACTTACGTTGCTGAATCACAAATAAATAATAATAATGATGTATTACCAGTCAACGGTAGTGTCGATATATGTGGTCCATATGCCATAGACAGTGTTGAATTGGCGTGTGCTTTTGAAAAATTGGGAGTTTGCAAGACTAAAGCACTAGCACACTCAGAGTACAGCTCTGTTGAAAAACGTTTCGAATCTTATAAAAATGTTTGGCCATTAATATTAAAACACCTTACCAAACAGCTAAGTGAAGCTGGATTTTTTTTATACTGGTGAAGGGGATAAAACAATATGTTTTTATTGCGGATTTGCTTTAAAGGATTGGCAAATGACTGATGACCCTTTAGTGCAACATGCTCGTTGGTTACCAAACTGTAAATACATGGTGTTGCTTAAAGGTCAGGAATTTGTGAACACTATTCGTAAAGAAAAAGTGATTGCAGCACAAGACATAAAAGTGCCTTTAGAGTTAGAGCACGCGGAGCAAATACATAAGGCTGAAAGAAAAGACTTGTCTCACGAACAGATACAAAAGTGTGACCAACAATTATGTAAAATTTGTTATCAAGATGAACTAGGTGTTGTATTTTTACCCTGTGGACACATGATAGCCTGTGTCAAGTGGGCATTAAAACTTAACACTTGTGCTATATGCAGAAAAGTAGTATCTGCTACAGTTAGGGCATTTCTTGCATAACTAGTATAATTTATTCGCCATGCATAGTGCAAAATCCCTAATTGCACAATATTATTAAAACTGTTTTAGAGTGTAATATATATGCTTTTGTTTTGTTTATAGACTACTACAATGAATGTTTTGAATGCTGTGGGACAATCATGTGGCTTAGAGACAAAGAAGCTCAGCGAATTGCCAACGCATATTCCATTCCGCATTATCAAGATTCGGAAATTGAAAACAGCATATGGTGATCGTGTACTTTGTGTATGTGAAAACTTTGAGACATTTCTGCCTATACGGTTTAATGATATGTCGGAAAGTGTTTTTGATGAAGTCAATAATGCTGTGCAACCTGTACACTTAATTTATGAAGGTTTTAAAAACAATAGGTGCATGATTCGTTTTAATTAAATAAAAAAGTCAAATAATAATGGAAGATATAAGTCATGACAATGGACTGAAAGAAAAAATATGTGTATAGAATAATAATGTCTTAGTGTTTAGTATTGTCTTAAAAATATTATCATGAAACCAAAAAATGTATATAAAGTTTGTAAATAAATGAAAATAATGGTACAATGTTGTTTTATTTTCTATAGAAGTCAGAATATTTAACATTGCAGAGTATACATGATTATGACAATAAAAAGCATACTTAATACAAGTCTTTGCCTTTACGATAGTGTGTTATAGTTTTAAAAACAAAGCTTGTTGTAGATCTTTTTTCTTCCACGGTAAACAATAGGCATGAAAACGTTATTGTCCTGTTTTGGATCATTATCACTATCATAATCATAAGCTGCATGATCTATATCACTATTATTATAATCACTATAATTATCCTCAACATTATCCTCAACATTACTAAAACCAGTTAAATATTCCTGGTCCTCTTCCTGTTCCTCTTCCTCTTCCTCTTCCTCTACAATGTCCTCGTGTAGAGTCTGCGTGGCTTTTGATAATGTTAAGGGTTTTTTGAACATTGAATTATTTTCAATAGTAGTATTGTTTTGTAGCACTTGCTTTTTAACATTTTCATGATTTTCTGTTGACAGCAATAGTGTTTCATGCAGTACACTACATTGATGATCACTGACACTTAAAACCACACTATTTTTGCTTTTTAGCTCACTGCGACATTGTTTTGAACGTTGTTTTGTACAACGCCAAATAACAGTTCCATTTTTATTGGTTCGTTTCACAATATATGAATATCCTTTATAGAATGCATGAGGCTTACCATACCTAGTCACAGATACTTCCATATCAACTGTCAAGCTTAGACTAAGCTCTAGTAAAGACAACTTGGTAATAAGAACAATAGATTAATGTGCTAGCATATATGGGTGCAAATGTGGGAGCAAAAAAAAGTGGGAGCAAAAAGTGGGAGCAAGAATTGTGAGCAAAAAAGTGGGAGCAAAAAGTGGGAGCAAAAATTGGGAGCAAAAAGTGGGAGCAAAAAGTGGGAGCAAAAATTGGGAGCAAAAAGTGGGAGCAAAAGTGGGAGCAAAAGTGAGTGTAAAAGTGAGTGCAAACGTGGGTTCAAAAGTGAGTGCAAAAGTGAATGTAAAAGTGGGTGCAAAAGTGGGTGCAAGAGTGGGTGCAAAAGTGGGTGCAAAAGTGGGTGCAAAAGTGGATGAAAAAGTGGGTGCAAAAGTGGGTGCAAGAGTGAGTGCAAAAGTGGGTGAAAAAGTGGGTGCGAAAGTGGGTGCAAAAGTGAGTGCAAAAGTGGGTGCAAAAGTGAATGCAAAAGTGGGTGCAAAAGTGGGAGCAAAAAGTGGGAGCAAAAAGTGGGGGCAAAAATTGGGAGCAAAAAGTGGGAGCAAAAGTGGGAGCAAAAGTGAGTGCAAACGTGGGTTCAAAAGTGAGTGCAAAAGTGAATGAAAAGTGGGTGCAAAAGTGGGTGCAAGAGTGGGTGCAAAAGTGGGTGCAAAAGTGGGTGCAAAAGTGGGCGAAAAAGTGGGTGCAAAAGTGGGTGCACGAGTGGGTGCAAAAGTGGGTGAAAAAGTGGGTGCGAAAGTGGGTGCAAAAGTGAGTGCAAAAGTGGGTGCAAAAGTGAATGCAAAAGTGGGTGCAAAAGTGGGAGCAAAAACTGGGAGCAAAAAGTGGGAGCAAAAAGTGGGATCTGAAGAAAGTAGGAGCAATTATGAGAGTAAATGTGAAAGGAAAAGTGGGAGCAAGTATGGGAGCAAATGTGAAAGCAAAAGTGGGAGCAAAAAGTGAGAGAAAAAAGTGAGAGCAAAAAGTGGGAGCAAATATGAGAGCAAAAAAAAGTAGGAGCAAGTATGGGAGCAAATGTGAAAGCAAAAGGGGGAGAAAAAAGTGAGAGAAAAAAGTGGGACCAAAAAGTGTAAGCAAAAGTGGGAGCAAATATGAGAGCAAAAAAATGTGGGAGCAAAAAGTGGGAGCAAAACGTGTAAGCAGAAGTGGGAGCAAACAAGTGTGAGCAAATATGGGAGCAGAAAGTGGGAGC
This sequence comes from Meconema thalassinum, assembly GCA_946902985.2. NCBI lineage: Eukaryota > Metazoa > Arthropoda > Insecta > Orthoptera > Tettigoniidae > Meconema > Meconema thalassinum. The sequence goes on from OX336390.1 coordinate 351,966,161, forward strand.
AAATGTGAAAGCAAAAGTGGGAGCAAAAAGAGCGAGCAAAAGTGAGTGCACAAAGGGGGAGCAAAATGTGTGAGTAAAAAGTGGGGTCAAATGTGGTGTTTTACTAAAACAATCCCCCCTAACCTAACCTAACCTAACTTTACTCAACCTAATTTCACCTAACCTAACTTCACCTAACCTAACCTTCCAACTCTCAGATCAAAAATTAAATTCTGGCTATAGTCGCGTTGGAATCCAAAACCTCTGGGATAACACCCAAGTATACTAGCCACTACACCGCGAAATGGGCAAATTATCATGCAACACAACACAAAAATAAAAAGTTTTCTGTAGTGTAACTCATTGGCTGACAATCATAGTTGAGAATTCAAACCCAAGACCTCAGGACTTTAGTTTTGAACATTATCAGAAATATTATTCCATTTACATTTTGCTGTTGCTTATAGTTATAAGAGTTGGCATTAATATGGGAGCAAAAGTGAAAGCAAAAAGTGGGTGCAAGCATGGCTGGTTGTAGAGACTTTCATATCAACTAATACACATAAATTAAATTTTAGTAAAGTGACTTGGCTAATAATAATAATAATATTAACAGTTTTAAAAAAAATCAAGGGGATTGATATTTTTCAGGGTGTAATTTCCAAAGTACTGTCAAGAATAATAATTACATGAACAGATTCCAAGAACTCTAGAGTGCTTTTAAGGTTAATGATTGGCTAGGAGTGAGATAGAGCTAGCTAACCTAAGTTAACCTCAGCTCAGTAAACCTAACCTTGTCACATGGCATGTTCTACAAGTATAGACTTGCTTTGAGACTGGCTATGACGTCACAGATGAATGGCGGTGGGAGGCTGGCAAAAAGGACAATGTTTTTGGGTAATAAAAAGTCGTGTCCAGCCTCCCACCGCCATTCATCTGTGACGTCATAGCCAGTCTCAAAGCAAGTCTATACTTGTAGAACATGCCATGTGACAAGGTTAGGTTTACTGAGCTGAGGTTAACTTAGGTTAGCTAGCTCTATCTCACTCCTAGCCAATCATTAACCTTAAAAGCACTCTAGAGTTCTTGGAATCTGTTCATGTAATTATTATTCTTGACAGTACTTTGGAAATTACACCCTGAAAAATATCAATCCCCTTGATTTTTTTAAAACTGTTAATATTATTATTATTATTAGCCAAGTCACTTTACTAAAATTTAATTTATGTGTATTAGTTGATATGAAAGTCTCTACAACCAGCCATGCTTGCACCCACTTTTTGCTTTCACTTTTGCTCCCATATTAATGCCAACTCTTATAACTATAAGCAACAGCAAAATGTAAATGGAATAATATTTCTGATAATGTTCAAAACTAAAGTCCTGAGGTCTTGGGTTTGAATTCTCAACTATGATTGTCAGCCAATGAGTTACACTACAGAAAACTTTTTATTTTTGTGTTGTGTTGCATGATAATTTGCCCATTTCGCGGTGTAGTGGCTAGTATACTTGGGTGTTATCCCAGAGGTTTTGGATTCCAACGCGACTATAGCCAGAATTTAATTTTTGATCTGAGAGTTGGAAGGTTAGGTTAGGTGAAGTTAGGTTAGGTGAAATTAGGTTGAGTAAAGTTAGGTTAGGTTAGGTTAGGGGGGATTGTTTTAGTAAAACACCACATTTGACCCCACTTTTTACTCACACATTTTGCTCCCCCTTTGTGCACTCACTTTTGCTCGCTCTTTTTGCTCCCACTTTTGCTTTCACATTTGCTCCCACTTTCTGCTCCCATATTTGCTCACACTTGTTTGCTCCCACTTCTGCTTACACGTTTTGCTCCCACTTTTTGCTCCCACATTTTTTTGCTCTCATATTTGCTCCCACTTTTGCTTACACTTTTTGGTCCCACTTTTTTCTCTCACTTTTTTCTCCCCCTTTTGCTTTCACATTTGCTCCCATACTTGCTCCTACTTTTTTTTGCTCTCATATTTGCTCCCACTTTTTGCTCTCACTTTTTTCTCTCACTTTTTGCTCCCACTTTTGCTTTCACATTTGCTCCCATACTTGCTCCCACTTTTCCTTTCACATTTACTCTCATAATTGCTCCTACTTTCTTCAGATCCCACTTTTTGCTCCCACTTTTTGCTCCCAGTTTTTGCTCCCACTTTTGCACCCACTTTTGCATTCACTTTTGCACCCACTTTTGCACTCACTTTTGCACCCACTTTCGCACCCACTTTTTCACCCACTTTTGCACCCACTCGTGCACCCACTTTTGCACCCACTTTTTCGCCCACTTTTGCACCCACTTTTGCACCCACTTTTGCACCCACTCTTGCACCCACTTTTGCACCCACTTTTCATTCACTTTTGCACTCACTTTTGAACCCACGTTTGCACTCACTTTTGCTCCCACTTTTGCTCCCACTTTTTGCTCCCAATTTTTGCCCCCACTTTTTGCTCCCACTTTTTGCTCCCACTTTTGCACCCACTTTTGCATTCACTTTTGCACCCACTTTTGCACTCACTTTTGCACCCACTTTCGCACCCACTTTTTCACCCACTTTTGCACTCACTCTTGCACCCACTTTTGCACCCACTTTTTCATCCACTTTTGCACCCACTTTTGCACCCACTCTTGCACCCACTTTTGCACCCACTTTTACATTCACTTTTGCACTCACTTTTGAACCCACGTTTGCACTCACTTTTACACTCACTTTTGCTCCCACTTTTGCTCCCACTTTTTGCTCCCAATTTTTGCTCCCACTTTTTGCTCCCACTTTTTGCTCCCAATTTTTGCTCCCACTTTTTGCTCCCACTTTTTTGCTCCCAATTCTTGCTCCCACTTTTTGCTCCCACTTTTTTTTGCTCCCACATTTGCACCCATATATGCTAGCACATTAATCTATTGTTCTTATTACCAAGTTGTCTTTACTAGAGCTTAGTCTAAGCTTGACAGTTGATATGGAAGTATCTGTGACTAGGTATGGTAAGCCTCATGCATTCTATAAAGGATATTCATATATTGTGAAACGAACCAATAAAAATGGAACTGTTATTTGGCGTTGTACAAAACAACGTTCAAAACAATGTCGCAGTGAGATAAAAAGCAAAAATAGTGTGGTTTTAAGTGTCAGTGATCATCAATGTAGTGTACTGCATGAAACACTATTGCTGTCAACAGAAAATCATGAAAATGTTAAAAAGCAAGTGCTACAAAACAATACTACTATTGAAAATAATTCAATGTTCAAAAAACCCTTAACATTATCAAAAGCCACGCAGACTCTACACGAGGACACTGTAGAGGAAGAGGAAGAGGAAGAGGAACAGGAAGAGGACCAGGAATATTTAACTGGTTTTAGTAATGTTGAGGATAATGTTGAGGATAATTATAGTGATTATAATAATAGTGATATAGATCATGCAGCTTATGATTATGATAGTGATAATGATCCAAAACAGGACAATAACGTTTTCATGCCTATTGTTTACCGTGGAAGAAAAAAGATCTACAACAAGCTTTGTTTTTAAAACTATAACACACTATCGTAAAGGCAAAGACTTGTATTAAGTATGCTTTTTATTGTCATAATCATGTATACTCTGCAATGTTAAATATTCTGACTTCTATAGAAAATAAAACAACATTGTACCATTATTTTCATTTATTTACAAACTTTATATACATTTTTTGGTTTCATGATAATATTTTTAAGACAATACTAAACACTAAGACATTATTATTCTATACACATATTTTTTCTTTCAGTCCATTGTCATGACTTATATCTTCCATTATTATTTGACTTTTTTTATTTAATTAAAACGAATCATGCACCTATTGTTTTTAAAACCTTCATAAATTAAGTGTACAGGTTGCACAGCATTATTGACTTCATCAAAAACACTTTCCGACATATCATTAAACCGTATAGGCAGAAATGTCTCAAAGTTTTCACATACACAAAGTACACGATCACCATATGCTGTTTTCAATTTCCGAATCTTGATAATGCGGAATGGAATATGCGTTGGCAATTCGCTGAGCTTCTTTGTCTCTAAGCCACATGATTGTCCCACAGCATTCAAAACATTCATTGTAGTAGTCTATAAACAAAACAAAAGCATATCTATTACACTCTAAAACAGTTTTAATAATATTGTGCAATTAGGGATTTTGCACTATGCATGGCGAATAAATTATACTAGTTATGCAAGAAATGCCCTAACTGTAGCAGATACTACTTTTCTGCATATAGCACAAGTGTTAAGTTTTAATGCCCACTTGACACAGGCTATCATGTGTCCACAGGGTAAAAATACAACACCTAGTTCATCTTGATAACAAATTTTACATAATTGTTGGTCACACTTTTGTATCTGTTCGTGAGACAAGTCTTTTCTTTCAGCCTTATGTATTTGCTCCGCGTGCTCTAACTCTAAAGGCACTTTTATGTCTTGTGCTGCAATCACTTTTTCTTTACGAATAGTGTTCACAAATTCCTGACCTTTAAGCAACACCATGTATTTACAGTTTGGTAACCAACGAGCATGTTGCACTAAAGGGTCATCAGTCATTTGCCAATCCTTTAAAGCAAATCCGCAATAAAAACATATTGTTTTATCCCCTTCACCAGTATAAAAAAAATCCAGCTTCACTTAGCTGTTTGGTAAGGTGTTTTAATATTAATGGCCAAACATTTTTATAAGATTCGAAACGTTTTTCAACAGAGCTGTACTCTGAGTGTGCTAGTGCTTTAGTCTTGCAAACTCCCAATTTTTCAAAAGCACACGCCAATTCAACACTGTCTATGGCATATGGACCACATATATCGACACTACCGTTGACTGGTAATACATCATTATTATTATTTATTTGTGATTCAGCAACGTAAGTAGCGGCCAAAGGCCTTGTGGTTCGGTAAAATGAATGCACGGGTAGGTTACCCACTTGCTTTCCAAGCATGTAAGGACAGTGAGGAGACCATCGCAAATGGTCTCTAAAGGGATCATCCCCTTCTTCCCAGTGTGAAAGTTCAATACGACAAAACACACAGCGCACCACATCTTCTCGGTTCAAGTAAAAAAAACCGGCTTTTGCAAGTTCATGCGTCGACAAAAAGCCTACAGGCCAGGATTCAAATGTTAACCATCGATCATGTTCTGATTTTAAATTTAACACACGTGGTAAACCAACTTGCTCACTTGTTGTATTTGGTACTAACGCCATGTGTTATAATAAAACTTTTTCTTATTGTAAGTTATTAACATTGCACAGAGTACTTTAAAGCATAATGCATGCTTGTTCACTGTCTGTTCATTACGTTAATGGCACATGACGACACCTAAAAGCAAACAAAATAACCCATCACTCAATCAATCAATCAATCAATACTTGTAAATAAAACGTTAACTTTAATTGGCATTAATATATCAAAACACCATTAAAAATAAACTGTATGTTGGCACTAACAGTAACCCATGTACTTATTTTCTTTTTTATAAAGCTATAGTCATTTACATTCCCCCACCCTCCCTTTAACCAATATATAAACAAAAATGAATGTCATGTCATTTTGTTCACATTATCATGTTCAAACCTGTGGATATTCGTTGAGTCCATAGGGAACCACCCATAAATTAAATTTATTATTTTTATTTTTAGAAAATCCAACATGGCCTTGTACTTTTCCCAGTCAACACCAACAACATAGCCATTAATCAAGAAAGCAATCATTGTCCCAGTCATGTACAGGTAATGAATTTTTTTTGTCTACGAGTTTTCAGTAGTGGTAAAATGGAATAGCATTTTTAAGTTGGACTTACCTGAGTTTTAAACAGTTCACTCTTTGGCAGTGGTTTCGCTTTAGTGCGTTTCGTTTTTTTTCAGCGACTACTACGTCGGTAAGACTATTCTTTCCAAGTTTCTAAAAATAAATAAAATAAACCGCTATAAATACCTAAATTCAAGTTAATACATACATTTCATAAAATAAAACATAAAACAAAAAAAAAATGAAACAAGTTAGTTTAAAAAAATCATCTCACCTTTACTTGCAGTGACTTGTTGTTCTTCCCTTCTAGTGGGCTCAAAAGTGCAATGGTTTCTTCTCCCTCAGACATGTAAGGTATGCCGGTTATCTGCAAACAAATAAATAAAATCATTAATTACCTAATCAATAAATAATTACTTGTAAATATATATATTAATCAATAAATGTATAAATGAATAAATATATACCTACCCCACAACAAGGTTAAGTATTTTCCACCAACACCAAAACTGTTAAACAAGACCAAGTGTTTCACGCAACGCAATGTGTTCAAAGGTAGTCCACCCAAGTGAGAGTGGAAATGATAACGACATGTCTTTATATATGCTACGTTGCATGTATAATCATTTTTTCCCACGCTTTGACCATTCTGTTATCGGTCACGTGGACAGCTAACGCCCAAAGTGAACACCTGTGGCGAATCAAATTTCACATGAACTTGCATTTTGTCACGTACGAAGCAAAACAGAATGTCACTTGTTAACAGTTATCATGCACGTGGACAGATAACGTCCAAGGTGAACACCTGCGGTAGATCAAATTTCACATGGACTTGCATTTTGTCACGTACAAAGCAAGACAGAATGTCACTGGTTTAGCGTGCCTGTGGTTTCACACAAGTTCACATGCATTTCGCACTTCCCTGCCACCACAATGGTCAGATTATTTCACTTTCAAGCGTCATGGTCATTTTTCCATTGCACTTGTTGTCAAGTCAGATCAACGCCATCCAATAAGCTCAAATGACCTTCACCTCCTGCTCGTTTGCAAGTGTGTTTTCTGTACTCGCTTCGACCAACATAGAACCAAGTTCTCATCACCATTTACATGTCAAAGGTAAAATGTGTGAAAACGCACGCTCGTTCTGTCATAAACCGGCCCGTCGAAATAGCGATTGATCTATTGAACACGGCCACCGTGGTCAGCGACAGTTTCAATGAAACACACACCCAGCAGTATCGTCTCTCTCAACCACCACGCTTCATGGACATTATAAACAGGCAAAGAAAAAGAAAACGTTATTTCAACATGTATGGCGTTAGGCCCTTTGTGAATTATTTTTTGTAAAAAATATCTACCACACTCGAAAGAGGACGTCACCCCGAGTCCTTGGACCTGTCGTACACGCCCTTAGCGTTATTGGTTCGTGAGATATCTGCAAAAATCACGAAAAACACGTATTTACCCCAAAATCGAGTTTCCAATTTTTTAAAAATTATACCGAGCGGTCCATAGCAAAGAGGACATCACCCGAAGTCCTTGGACCCGTCGTACACGCCTCTAGCATGATTGATTCGCGAGATATAGCAAAATCACAAAAAACACGTGTTTACCCCAAAATCGAGTTTCCAAAATTTTTTAAAAAATATAACGAGTGGTCCATAGCAAAGAGGACGTCACCCCGAGTCCTTGGACCTGTCGAACATGCCTCTAGCATGATTGGTTCGCGAGATATAGCAAAAAGTTTAAAATCACGGTTTTACCCCAAAATATTCTGTTTCCCTCATTCTCAAAAACTTTAACCTATTACCAAAATACACAGGGTTTCGAGACAAGCCATTTGACACGTCATAGGACCATATCCGACCATGCATTCGTGAGATATCGGAAAAAGTCTAAAATCACGGTTTTACCCCCAAAAAGCCTGTTTCCCTCATTCTCAAAACTTTAACCTATTAATAACATGTATAGGGCTTCGAGACAATCGATTTGACACGTCACACGTCCAAATCCGACCTTGCGTTTGAGAAATATCGGCAAACTTCGTAGGAAAGTAGGCGACTATCTGGCTCTCTCCTCACCACCAAAACCTCTTCTTATCAATCATTTTTTTCAAAGAGCTCGCCCTCTTACAAAAATCCCAAGTGCGCATGCGTAAAAAACAAAAACAAAAATGTTCATCCATAGCGGCAGCCAGAAAAACGCATGCGTCATATGAGCAACAACATTTAAGTTCATTTTAGCAGCGCACCTTACACATGTCGTATTTGAAAAGAGGCTTTCACTAAGAAATTAAAATTTCACCCCCTAGTAGGGGTAGGTTTTATTTAGGGGTTGAAATGAGTGGTCCATTGGAAAGAGGGCGTCAACCCGAGTCCAACGACACCTCATTTGTCAAAATCGGACCATGCGTTTGAGAGATATTGACTTTGCCCCTGAATGTATTGCGGGTTAGTATGTGACGTCAGAGGGAGTGGTGGTGGGGGGAGTTAGAAACCGCCTTACTCCACTACTTACGGGAGATCGACTTTGGTCACCTATTCGCAAAATCCACAATCTCTCAGTCAATCAGGCTCTTACCTTGGAACAACAGAGGCAGCTTGACCACATTCGATCTTGTTACCAGGATGTGTTCAGCGACACTCTCTGGAAGGTTTCAGGTCCCCCAGCGAAGATGCACCTGAAGGCTGGAGTCACACCTGTTTTCGCCCGAGCTCGAGACGTGCCAGTTGCCCTCAGTGATGCCTACGCCAAGGAAATTGACAAGAAAACAGCATCCGGCTTCTACAAAAGAGTGGACTACTCTGAGTGGGCATCGACAACGCACGTCGTCACTAAGAAGAACGGCAAACTGAGGATAACAGGCAACTACACGGCTACTCCCAACCCGCGGATCATCAACGACGAACATCCGATTCCCAAGGTGGAACACCTGTTCAACTGAATGCGCGGCGCCACTCTCTTCTGCCACCTGGACATAACCGACGCGTACACTCATCTCGAGATCGACGATGAGTTCAGCCACGCGCCCACGCTCACGCTCACGCTCAACACCCCAACTCACGGTCTGATCCGCCCAACGCGAGCAGTATATAGTGCAGCTAACACCCCCGCTATCTGGCAGCAGCGAATGGACACGGTCCTGCAAGGTCTCCCAAATATCTTAAGTTTTATTGATGACAGTATAGTATTTGCTGATAGCTTTGAAAATCGATTGCAGGCCCTCAGCACCACTCTGGAACAGTTTCGGCAACACAACCTCAAGCTCAACAGAGTGAAATGCGTTTTCGCTCAAACGTCCCTGGAAGCCCTTGGCCACAAAATCGATGCGTCAGACATCCAAAAGTCTGATGCACACATCCGAGCTGTACGTGATGCACCGAAACCGACTACACCAGAAGAACACCAACTGTTCCTAGGTAAAGCAACCTACTACAGTTCGTTCATCCCTGATTTGTCCACCAGAGACAGACCACTCAGGGACATGCGGCTCAAGGACCCTCTCATCTGGACACCAGAAGGCGACAGGGCATACAAAGACATCAAGAACACCCTAACCTCGCCTCAGGTACTCATGCAGTACGACCCAGCGTTACCACTCCCGTTGGCCACGGACGCCAGCAAGACTGGCCTGGGCGCAGTACTGTCACACCGGCTCAGCAACGGGCAATAACGTCCAATCGCTTACGCCAGCCGAACGATGACAGCAAGGATACCCTCAGATTGATAAGGAAGCGCTGGCCATCGTGTGGGCTTTTAATTATCTGTACGCTCGCCACTTTACTCTCATCACCGATCACAAGCCTCTCACACAGATTCTGCACCCAGAGAAGTCTTTACCGGTCCTGTGCATCAGTCGCATGGCCAATTATGCCGACTACCTGACACACTTCGACTACGACGTCATCTTCAAACCTATCTCTTTTGTTATTAGCAGTCGCTAAAAATCATTTCTCTATACACTCGTCTTTATTTGTTACCCCATCTACCCATAAGAATTAATGTGTGTTTGAGTCCTTAGTCTTTTGACTGGTTTGATACAGTTCTCCATACCTCTCTGTCCTGAGCTAATCGTTTCATCTCTACATAACTACCACAACCTAAATTCAAGGCAAACTGTTGTACCTTGGTCTACCACTTAAGTACTTATTTTTAACCCTTTAGTTCATAACTAAGCTTGCTAGTCTTGGGTGTCATAGTATGTGTGTGTGAGTGTGTGACTATGTGCGTCCTACCAACCTATGTTATGTGTTTTGTTAGAATATGCTAAGAACAGTAGAACACCTTAATAACCTGTGCTATTGTGATGATCGTAAGAGTGTATGCACTTGTAATTCAGTTGAGGATTGGAAAGGAGGCGGCCAAGGCCTTCAGTTAAGATATATCCCAACATTTGCCTGGATTAGAAGTGGGAAACCACAAAAAACTACTTCCAGACTGGTTGAAGTAGGAATAAAACCCGCCTTTTCTCACTTTTGCCTCACAAGACTGAGTGTACCCCGTTCCAGTCCTGAGAACAGAATTAAATTTCTTGGCAGAGCGGTGAATCAAATCCAGGCCTCCACGGTGACAACCACAAATGCTAGCTACTACTCCACAAGGTGGACATGAATATTACAGTAGTTGTTGTTGTTTCATTTAAGGGACTTTGACATCGTAATCATTTAGTCCCATGTACTTAGGTATGTGTTGAATTTGTCTGATAACCTGTGTTATTGTGATGGCTGTATTAGTGTGTGTATTTGTAATGCAGATAAGGACTGGAGAGGAGGTGGCCGTGGCCTTAAGTTAAGATATATCCCAGCATTTTCCTGGAGTAGAAGTGGGAAACCACAAAAAAACACTTCCAGAATGGCTGAGGTAAGAATCAAACCCGCCTTTTCTCACTTTTGCCTCACAAGGCTGAGTGTACCTCGTTCCAGTCCTAAGACTAGAAATTAAAATTCTTGGCAAAGCGTTGAATCAAATCCAGCCAAGAATGCTAGCCACTACATCAAGAGGTGAACAATATAAAGCTGGTCTTGATAGTACATGATCAATCAATAATTACCTAATAATAATAATAATATCAAATATTTAGCAAAGTTACACAGACAACCTCTCCCTGTGACGTCATCCACAGTCTCAGGGCGTGGCGGCCTTCTTGCCCATTAGCCCCTGTCCCAGCTATGACTCTCCCTCCATAAGAATAACATGGGGTGGTTGCGCGCGGCAGCCATCTTGTCCATTAGCCCCTGTCCCAGCTCCGGCCTACATTACCTACTAACCTCACGTATTAGGTCATGTGCGTACGGCTCAGCACCGCCGATGTAGGCTCTGCAATGACGTCGGAGGTACACAGATCGAAACCCATTTGTAAGGAACTCCATGTGCTACTCATCTTGAGTTTACTGACGACCTGTGGAGTGAACACCCCTTCCTCACTTCGATGCGCTAAAGCGTCCAAGCCATACGTTTCTGGATATGGGTGCCTGTTTGAAAGGCGATCAATTTGCTTTTCCGCACATTATACTAAGCCTTGTCCGTGTTATTTTTTTTGACAGCCTATATAGACCCAAATGTAACCTACATTGTGCACCGGTTGAATATACAATAAATTAATTTATTCAAGGAAAACGATCGAGTAATTTTGCAACTATAAGTAAACTGACAGAATAGCGAAATGCCAGAAATCCATATATTGGGGTCGGTGCATAAGTCCGTACCGTTCTTAGTAGAATAAACTACAGTAACAAGACTGATACACAATGTCATAAACAAATCACACAGTCACTCAGTGATGTAATCACCATCTTTGTCAATCAATGACTGCCTGCCAGCGTTCAGGTAGACTAGCTGCTCTGCCTCTCCTGTAGAACTGTTATTATTTCGAGTTGAAGAAATCTATTAGCCAGTTGCAACGAGCAGCTTCAACATTAAACACTTGCCACAGAGAGACAGGAAAATATGATAGTCAGAAGGGGCTATGTCTGGTGAAGATGCAGGGTGAGGAAGTGGTTCCCAACCAAATTCAGCAATCGCATCTGTGGTGGTTCTGACCGCGTGCGAGCATTCATTATCGTGGAGTAACACCACAGGTTTACCAGGTGCCTGGTTTTTAATAGCAACAGCAAGTCGTATTATAGCTGTTCAGCATACACAGCAACGTCCATCGTTTAATTTCTTAGTAGCAATTCATGATTTGGTTCCACCAAACGCACAACATGATTTTTTGAGATTGTGCACCATCCATCGCACGGGGTTAATCCTTTTTCGAAGAGCTGATCCAACCTTTCCTCTTCTTTAAGTTAAGGCAGCATTTTTCTTCACCTGTAAGAATGTTCCCAAGGAATGGTTTGTGCTTATGACAAGTCAAACTATAATTGGCCAGCAAAGACGAATATGTGGTTATTGACTGATTTTTGTTCGAGTTGTTTAACAGATGTGGTAACCAATGTACCCAATTTTTGCACCCTACTCAATGAATGCAAATGGCGAGCATGTGATCGCATTCCATAATTAGTGCCATTATTTTAAAAAGCTTTCCAGTTGGTCAACACAAATTGTGCCCAATTACATTAGGCGAGAAAACAAGTACGGTACCGTAGCCTATTTGCATGCCCTAACCTGAAAGAAAAGGTTACCTGGATGACATGTTTTGATTGTCAAGTGATCATCATCAGATCCTGCTCACTTAGGCTTAGTTAATGCACGATGTTTATGAATTAAACTTATGCACACATATACCTAATACTTAGTTATGGTGTTTGAAGCCATTTTTCAGTGTTGCATAGTAAACGAAGTTTGATGTTTTTCAGTCGGTCTACACGATTGTAACCAATTGTGGTGGGTTATCCCTAATCCTGAAAAAAAAATGACATGAGATTAATAAATAGCCTACACTTGGATGACGACTTTCGACCGTCATGCGATCATCATCAGATCCATTACACCTAGGCTATAAAATATATGTCTGAAAGTATGGGTGAAAGTATTTACAATATGCACACTTATTTAGTTGCAGTATTCGTTAATATAATGCAACTCGTCAATATTTGTTTAATTTATCGTGTGGCATATATGCAAATTATTTCTAATTTGACATCAAGTTTAGAAACGTAAAGAAGTGCCTGTGGTGTCCCTAAGAAGAAGTCGCTGAATTCATCACTGTAAGATGTTTGTGGGCAATCTTGAACTAGGTGCCGAACAGTCTGTCTTTCAACATCGCACTCGCAACTAGATGAAGATTTTTTCCTCCACTTGTACTGGAGATCCCCGCATACACCGTGATTGGTCCGGATTCTATTTAATTTTGACCAGGTCTTTCTAGGCTGAGTGAACCCTGGCACCTTCTCAGTTATGCATGACATTACTGAACTCTCTGGAGGGGCAATCGAATTCCAGTCAGAAGACCATCTCTCAGTCAGGTTGAATTTGTTGGTTGCAAGATTCTCCGCTGTGCAGATAGATGGATGTCTTGAACGTAATCGTATCACATGTAGATCAACAATGTCTCCATGGATAGGTAGTTGTTTGTTGGTCTGGATCTTTCTATATTCTCTTATCAAAATGTTGCATCGACGTAAATGAGGTGGTGGGATGTGGCTGAGGATAGGAAGCCATTGTGTAGGAGTTGACATAATTTGTTCCTGTTATCATGTGCATGGTGTTATTCAACTGTACATCTATTAATCTTACATGCGAACTATTTATCCACACCGGAGCACAATACTCTGAAACAGAATAAACTAAGCCTAGAGCTGAGCAACGGAGAGTAGTTGCATTGGCACCCCAAGTGGTGCCACATAATTTCCGCGAGATGTTGTTTCTTGTCTTCATTTTGGCAGAAGTCATTCGTAGGTGTTCTTTGAATGACAATGTTCTATCCAGTGTTATACCCAAATACTTGGGATGTCTGTTATGACGAAGGAGGATGTCATTGAAGTAAACTGTTAGTTCCTTTGTTGCCATTTTATTGTTCAGGTGGAAGCAAGCAACTTCGGTCTTAGTTGTGCTTGGCTGAAGTCTCCATTTTCGACAATAATCTCCCAGTGCAGAAATATCATTTGTCAGCGTCTCTTCTGTACTTTCGAAACATAGATCTATAGTAGCAATTGCCCAGTCGTCAGCATATCCAATATATATACATTTTGTTAGTTATAGTCTAAGTAATGATTTGTTAAGATACTGGAATTGATGATTGACTTCCAAAACTTGCTTGTTTAGAGTGAATGTGTGATTGTTGTTGGGAGCAGATAGTGACGAAGTCAACTGCTCTCTCCAGGACCGCGCAAGACCCATCCAGATAAGTAGCCTGTACAATACAATCTGAACTGCGGTACCATTTAAGAGCAATCACATATTAACTCTAAACAAGCAAAGTTTGGGACTCAATCACCAATTCCAGCATCTTAACAAATCATCACATAGACTATAACTAACAAATATTGATGAGTTGCATTATCATAACAAATACTGCAACTAAATAAGTGTGCAAATTGTAAATACTTTCACCCATACTTTCAGACGTAGATTTTATAGCCTAAGTGTAATGAATCTGATGATGATTGCTTGACGATCGAAACTGATCATCCAAGTATATTTATTAATCTTATGTACATTTTTTTCGGGATTAGGGAATAACCCATCACAACTGGGTACAATCGTGTTACCGACTGAAAAACATCAAACTTCATATACCATATACTTAGATTACCGTACCGGTACATAAGTTGGTAAAAACTTGTGTAACACGCCAAACTTATTTAGAGATAGGATTGCTCACTTCTAAGGTTGTTGCGTTATTATTAATGTAGTTTAATGTTAACCTGTGATTTATTGATTTACAGGGTGTCTCAAAATTGTACTAACACTTTGAATGCCTATAAAATGATTATTTATGGTGGGCTTAAATTATAGAGGAGACATGTAATTAAAGACTCATGTTCGCAAATGTTCAAATTGATGACCGTCAGTGTACAGACAAAGCTGATATCGCGAAACAATGGATTCGCAAACGTTACGACAAAGTTCATTTGGAATTTCGTGACATTGTCTGTCAATTTCCAATTTCGTGTTGGAATGTAGGATTTCCAGCGCAGACGCTTCATGATGCGATTGACGCTATCTTTTGAGGCGTGTGTCTCTCGTGCCGCTTGTCGTGCCGTAGTGATTTCGGTGGGGATCGAGTAAGGGCTTCCTGCACCTGTTCTTCTTTTATAGGCCTGCTGGATGTCCATGGCCATCCAGAACGTTTCTTGTTGACGTTGTGAACGGTTCTAACTGCTTCAAATTTATATCTAATGCGAGCAATGGTCCGGTGCGTCGGTGGCGGTTTGTCGAACTCCTGGACACTGACTGTGATCAATTTGAACATTTGCGGACATGAGTCTTTAATTACATGCCTCTTCTATAATTGAAGCTCTTAAACTTGTCTCTATGTTCATAAATAACTAACTTCAGGAATGATGCTGTCTACGCTATGGTATTTTATCATTTATGTTCTTAATCAACCGTTCTTAATGGTATGATTATATCTCAATATGGCGAATACATAAACGTTACACTGCACTAGAATGGAATAAGGTTACCGTATGTCAACTTATCCTGAATCAGAGACTTGAGTCCTATGTAGCGTCCATTCTCCATTAATGCTCCCCCTAAGACATTAATGCGAATTCCCGCGTTGTTTGGCGAGGATTATTGCGAACCACTGATTTAGGCGGTTTTCATCAAAAAGAAAAGTTCTTCTAGACCTAGTTCATCACACAAGTCGAATTTTCCTTCTGGGAAATGCAAAAACTATTTCATCTCAGCGAATGATTCTCTCCCATGCACACCACAAATTCTTCTCAAAGAGTAAAATGCGTTGGAAGTGTAAACGTTTCTCTACTTGACACTCCATACTGATTAACCTTGAAAATAACCAAAACGAGCTGTTAACGACATGCAAGTTCCTGTTCGCAACAATCAAACACCAAACAGAAGCAAGAAAGCAATAAAATTGAATAACGGAAACGAAAGTTTCACAATGATAACCCAATGCAGAACGGCACAGGCTAATATACTGCATAAAATACTGTATTGTTTTAATCCCTTGGTTGGGGGGTAGTTTGGGATAAAACACGTTGTGTCACTGTGCTAATTTGGAAGGTTGTTTCTAAATGAGAGTAGCTCCCCGTAGTTGGGAGAAACTACTAGTGTGGTGTGTTGGTATATTAGTGTCTAATCTATTGGGGGTGTCCCTGCAAGATGTAAGTATTTGCTAGGGGATGGATCTCTAAATACAGGCTACTATACTGGCCTGCCAGCTGGGCGGAATGAGTAATACAATAAACGTGCTAAGTCAGCGGCTCGACGCTAGGCAGTCGAGTCGCGTGCTGGGAGCACAATGGGGCCTGACGGAGCAATTACCGACTTCGGCGGTCACGGGCAATCGTGACGAAGGTCAGGTAGGGTATGAGGACGTGAAGAGGAGTGTAATTAGTAATGCAAGTGTAGCTTACTGACCATGTGTTTATTTGGTCAGTAGATGTAGATTAGTATGTCCCTCTTGGGAAGTTTAGACAGGTGTTAAATACAATTTATGTGTACAAGTTTGGGGTAGGTGTATACAAGATTTAAAGGAATCTGAGCACTACTGAATCTCACCTGATGATGAACGGACGTCTGGCAGGGCCGTCGGCGACGCACAGAGTATAACAGATAATGGCTCCAGTTAGGACTCCATTCTTATACTTCCAGGCGCTGCGTGGTCAGCATTGCGTAAATGTAGCTGCCCTAGATAGTTGTTGGTGTAGATGTTTATGTATGTTTTGCAAGTAGTTGGCTAACCTCCCAGGCTGGGTGGCCGCCGCTTGCTGTGTATGGATAATGTTCTGGTCTTATGGTGTTGCCAGTTGGGGTGGTTTTGGTAAAAGATGGGAGGTGGCTCTCAGGAGGTACTGCCCCCCCGGGCTGTACAAGTCCCCCTCATCGATTGGTTCGCGTCCCCGCGAACTGGAAGTAGAGTGGGCGCGTCGATGTGATGTTCTCTTCTTGGTTTCCCCTCGTACCTCTTCTTCTTTGCCTTCCGTGTCGGTGTAGGTGTGTCGATGTTGTGTTGATGTGAGTCCAGCGTGTGCTCAGAGGGGTAGGTTTTGGGAATACATGTTATACATAGTTGATCTATAGTTGCTTATTTTTAAAAGTGGATATTTGAAATAAAGGTACAACAACAAAAAATATACGTGGTCGTGACATTAAGTATATATATTGGTGTTATCCAGGGAGGAAAAAAACCCATGGCTGGGCGGGTGGTTGTGCCGTCCGGCGCTGTGTGGAGGAAAAATTGCTCCCTGCAGTGTATTGTGTAAAAGATGGAAGAAAATAGCAAAAATAGGTGCCCCAGGGTATAAGTTAAAGGAATATATCAGAATGATTTATTGTTGGGATGAAACGGGACACCTTTACAAATTTTATCGTTATTAGAAAGGAAATGAAAGAAACAAAAGCATAATCAGTGTGCGTGTGTATGTGTACATTGGTGGTCATGATGATGATAACAGGTATGACCTGATAATAATAATAATAATCAAGACATTGATAATATTTATGATAACTTATAAGTAAACATAATAAACATAGTAATAATAATGAACATAGTAGAAGTGATGGTTGTCATGTTGGTACTCTATGTATAGGTATGTTGGCCAACCATGCGGAACCTTTTAATTGCATAACGTTATCATGATATGCCGAGAAAATACAAAATAAGTTACAACTATTATGTATACCTTGTAGAGCTCTTTCAAATGGCCAGTATGATTTACTAATTTTTGTGAAAGGTGCCTCTTATCAAATAATACATCATTTTCTACATCACTTTCTATGTACGCTACTCACTATAGTCTAACTTAATTATCTTACTCTTAGACGGCCGTATTTACTATGCCTGGCGTGCACGCTACTATCTGCACTCATGTGCCATCTCATGGCCATGTACTATCCGGCCGTTTTCCGGTGCAGTTTACTTGTCACGCTGCTAGTCCACTTTCCACCTGCTGTGTGTTTTAATGTTCTTCCTGCCGTGAGTAGGAGTTCCATCTTGATGATGAGGTACGGCACTTACAAAGGCCGTGCCGTCCCTGATCATCGCATATTGCTCTTTATTTGAGCGTTGTGTACTCAGGTCAACAGCCTTCAGCATCTCACGGCTGCTGATTGCCATTGCCTGCTGGCGTCATCACCTTTAAAGGTGTGACTGAAAAACGACGACGATCAGTGTGTTGGTGTGTCAGAGATAGGTAGTGTAATGTGGTGTTGGAAATATATTTACAATAGACATCATCGGTAAAATAAATTCATTATTAATTCCCCTTTGCGGTGGAAACATATGTATAATGGCGCCTCCTGGTTTGCCTGAAATACATTTCAATATTTTAGTCACATATATTACGTTCATTGTTATGCGCCATCTAAATCTACTTAATATAGGTTAGCCTATGCTAGTCTAGCTTAGCCTATGTATTATCTAGCTTATTCTATGTGTTGTCGGGCTTACCCTGGTAACGGATTTTTGTTACCAGGTGCCGAATGGTCTTATCCTAGTGTAATTTATCTTAACATATTGTCGGGCTTAGCCTGGTGACGGATTTTAGTCACCAGGTGCCGAATGGTTTTATCTTTAAAAAAAATTTGCCTTAAATTATATTAATTAGTACTAAATGTAAAAATAACCTGTATATACATGCCGAGTGGACCTTAACCTAATGCCGAAATGTGTTGTAGCTATTGTTTTGCGACAGCGCTTACTAAATTTGCTTAAATCTAAGTGGCCTTTGAAATGGCACTGTAACTTATGCACTAGAATTTTGATGGAGGCTCGTCCGCTCGATTTCTCTAACGGGGACCCTTGTAGTACATTGTTGAGACCGGAACCCAACAATGTCTCGTAGTCCCCTCCGTCTTAATCCTAATTGTCGACATTCTTATTAGTAATTAATAAATAGTAATTAATAAAGTCCCGGGCGACTGCGCTGCTGAAGAGCAAGCGCCTCGCCCGGCTATCCTGTTCATCGCTGCTGTATTTGCCTATGTCGGCATCATTCTCCATTTGTCATTTGTTGATATATTTATCATTGCTGGGTTTGCCCACGAAACCCCTTTTGGTAGCCCGCTGCATACCTATTTAATATCTCTGGCCGCCCGGTGCGTAACCATTTAAGCTCTGGCGACCCGGTGTCGTTCATTTATGTGGGCACGGATTCGAATGATCGCATTCATTCCATATATATTGTTCATTATTTGTTTATTATCATTTGCTTGGTTGTCTTCACCCCGTCTCGCGGGACGAGGACTTGGCGGATCTAGGATTGATCCCGCTGAATCCTGAGATCCTTCTTCACTTCACTCGATCGGAAGACTAACTTCCCGCCATAGAAGCTCTACTTAATTTAGATACTTAACTAGAAGTCTAGTCCTTGTGTGGTCGTCTCTAGGTTTGTCTCCTGAGTCCAGTGTGGAGCTGGTTAATTCTCCCACTAGCCGTCAAAAAGTCTCCCCTGCAGGTCTTGGCTTCGATGACCGTGGCGCATAGTGGGTGTAACTTTTCTCCGCCGAGGGGGTAGGCTAGACGCACCCTCGGTTTTGATGTTTGCCCGCGCCAAGCCATCGATGCTTCAACCTTACGTCTGTCCGTCAGTCAACTGGGTCAGGCCTAATCAGCGCCTTCTCCAGCTCTGCTCTTGCGCAGCGCCTCTGCCTTCCATTCACATCTCATCACCATTCAGCGTGATATCAGACTCCTTTTATTTTCAAAAAAAAAAAGTGTGATTTGTAATAATTTTTGTGTGTATCATGTAATTATGTAGAATTTTAAGTGTTGTGGGGTTGTAGAATCTTCTAAATGCATAGTCTACTTTAGGCCTGTTCGCCATGTCGGATTTCCAGCGGTAATGCCTTGGTAATTTCCTGGAGGCGTTAGTAGGTTTTTATGGCGTTGGGTCCCTTGTTATTGGGATCCGGGGGTGTTATCTGCTGACTGGGCTTAAAGCGTGGTAGGAAAGGGTTGCGCATCGTTGGACTCCATTTTAATGGTGGCCGGGAGCCGGTGATGCTTCTAGGATGTTTTTGCAGTGAGTGGATAGGGTAGGTTTTTCCCAAGTGTGCATTTTTTTCTTCAAAAAGTGCCATGCAGGTTCAATAATAATAAACCCTGGTGTTTGGGTGGGATGTTCCATGCATGGGGATGGATATGAGGCGTATCCGCTTTCATTTGAGGATAAGGTATGGGTTGAGGTGTGATAATTCTATGTCCCTTGCATGCGGGATTATTTAGTAAGAAATACTTGTTAGTGTAAATGCGGCCTCATCTCTTTATACAGAGATGTGCATTACGCTTAATGTTGTTTCCAACTCACCCCTAATACTCGGGTGTAGGCATTTGTGACCAGGGTGTAGTATACCCGAATTTTTGGGTAGACGCATGAAGTCTATCAACCCCGATGTGTATTTTGGAATGTAATCTAGCTGTTTTTATGTGTTTGCGTTGGATAGTGTTGTACGTGAGAGGTTATGTAGGGAGAGGGGTGCTAGGATGGTATTCCGTAGTTGGTGTCTTGGCCACCCTGATGGCACTATCCATCTCTGCTCCTGTCATTCTCACTTGGTCACTATTTGTTGTCTATCCGCTCCTTGGGATGTGCAAGTGCGGTGACGCTGTGATGTCATGGCCTAATCTGGTCTCTTATTTATAATGTTAAGGTAGCAAGTGGTTGTGAGTGTAAATGGACGTGTCCTGATCGCCTATGGTGGTTGTTTAAAGGTAAAAAAAAAAAACACGAAAAGAAATTATTAGGGGGTTCTTCCCTCAGGGAATCTGTCTATATCCGACCCTGATTGGTGGGCGCGTGTGGGAGGGACGTGGCCGTGTCTGTAATCAGCGCGGCTGCGTGTGTGTGGTTGCGTGCCGCTACCGCATGCTGGCGCGCGGGCCGTTATTGGATAAGTCTTATCGTATGTCGTGTGGCTAATTGTCAGGCGGCGCGTGTAGCTTGTTATCGCCCTTGTAGATATGCTCCTGTGTTCCTAAGATAAATCCGGCCTATAGTATCTGTACATTGCTAAATACCCGGCCTATTGTGAGAGCACTGAATCCTGTGTCAACTGTATGCTATTATTATTGTTTGTTTTGTATGATAGTGTCATCATGGTCGCGTGTCATTGTCACTTCCGTTATAACAAGAGTGTCTGCCGACGGCAGTGTTGCAAAGCACTGGAATTCGCAACTCAGTGTTTTGTTGTGTTTGTTTTTACGTCCTTGTATACGGGGAGTCTCTGATGTTACGTATGGCGGCTGACGGAACGTGACTTTTGCCAGTGTCCGTGTGTTGACATTGTCTGACATTCTGGGAGGGCCAATGTGTTAATCTGTCCTGTTTTTGCTACCGATGTTGTGTGGACATTTCTTCCGCAAGACCTTTGCCTTGTGTAATTATCTGTAATTCATGTCTAGGAAGTCTATTGCCCATGTTCGGGGTAATCCAAATTTGGCATGATTTCTGGCCGTAGAAATGTGGTGTTACCTGTTTTGTGTCTGTGAGAGTGGCGTCACTTGTATTTATGTGTTGGGCGCTATGGTTCAAAGGAAAGTGTGTTGTGGTCTCCGTAGATGTCCTGCGCTTTCGGTACGGTCCCTATTGGTAGTCCCGGGGTCGCTAATGCCCTAGGTAGGCTGTTGTAGCGAGTACCTTGGCACGAATCTATGCATGTTAAAGAACCCGCCTGTGTTCATGATTGTGTGGCTCAACCGTTTATGTGCTGGTGTATGGCACTATTGCAATGCCTTTGCAACCTCTAGTGTATGTTTAAGGCGTGTACTCTGTGATAACGTACCATTTATATATGCATAATTTAAACAGTCTAATGCCTCTTTTCACTCTTGGCTGTACTCTATGGGGCACAGTGTCTGTATGGGACCCTATGGTCTTTTGTGTAGGGGATGGTGTATGGATGCTATTTGTGCGATGCTACTCGTGTAATTGTCTGTAAGTGATCTTTCGTCGGTCGACAATTCTTGTTTTCCACGGTGTCCGCTTTTATTGGGCATTCGGACCCGCGATCCCGTGTAATGCTCCGTGTTTTATGTCTGCGTTGTCTGTTGGGATTTGTTTGTCCCTAGTGTGGCTTCTGATTGTGTTTTCGCGCCAAAAATGCCATTGGTTATCTTCTTTTTTGGCACGTTTGTATCGCGTTTCTGTGTGTTTGCCCACGCCTTGGTCTAAGGCCTTGGAACTACAATTTTTGTGCTTTATATACCATGGGGCGTGTACTGTGTGTTTGAGACCCGCGTGCGAAAATATATGTTAGTGTGAGTATTTTATGCCATTTGGGACGACCCTCGTACCCTAATTTTGGGAGTTATCGGGCTTTGAAAAATGGCGTGAATGATTGTGTTTGTCACAGCCGTAGTAAACGCACTCCTTGCCCGTTGGTTACTGGCGAAGGTCACATGGTCATGTGTGTGTTATCGCTGAGCTGGCGATAGTATTAGGTTTCAAGTGCTTGCTTCCTTGTCTGGCGGCTGGCTTCCCACATGTGCCGAGACGATGTGTGTAGTTTTGCTGACGCGCCTCTCCAATGTCTGCATATACAGCGTACCTTGGGTTCCCCGTAATGGAAAAGAACCTACCTCTGTCATATATTGTGTCCCCAATTTTTGTGTTGTTGTAAGCGTGGGGCGAATATATTCCTGTTAGTGGTAGTTAGATGTCTGTATGTACTTGTGTCTTCGGGCTTCTAGTCGCGTGTTTGGTGACTAGGTGTCGGAGGTGGTTTTATTAATTTGTGCATATTAATTCCTGTTAGTGTGACTGTCCCTTATTGCTCTATCCTCCAATTGGATAGTTACCTGACCTTGCATTCCTTATATCCAGAAGGTGGCGGGTTCGAGACCGTCTTTGTCCAGGGTAATCATTCCTGTTGCCTTTTGGGCTTGTGTCTCCGGGACAGTTTTGTCAGTGTTACTGATGTTTTGTGGCAATTTGAGGTTACTGTGTGCCTTCCAGAAATAAGTGGGTTTTCCCAAAGTCTGGGATTTTCACCCTATGGTGTTTATGTTTAGTTTGAGCGCTATTATGGGGGACAATAACATGTTATGGGCAGTGTAATATATAACGTATACCTATGGAATAAATATATACAGTTCAGCCTGGATGATTCGAACTTCAAGGGATTAGTAGTAAAAATTTCGGGTTATCCAAAAATTCGAATTAAGAAAGTTCTTTGAAAAGAGTAGGGAAAATATTGTATCACGTTTACATAGTGATTTACGTTCACCAAAGCAGATTAACAGACGACGGTACTTTATAGAGATTGTATCGTAAATAATCTCAAAAGTTTCAAATAAGAAATAAAACCTAAATGTGTTATTCACCTATTTAACGACGTTAGCAATACAGTAATCTAGCTACGTCTCAGGGAAATCTACTATTTTTCAAAATAGTTTGAGATTCCTGACTGTTTCCTCCAATTAAGTCTCTCAGCCATCACAAAAGAATCTAGCAAATTGTAGGAACGGAAAACAGAACGCTTTAGTCATTTCTACTTTAGAAGCTTTGTGCTGTGGTTTGTTGCTTAGGCTGCATTCGGAACAGTTCTTTCAGGACCTGAGCCGCGTGACCCAACTGATTGGCCTCCGATTGGCTTTGTACATAAAAAACTTTACATGATCCAAAATATAATTTGAATTAACCACGATTATAAACCATTGATGGCCTATAAAATGCTAGGGGCCAAGAAAAAATTAATAAAAATTTCGAATTATATAATTTTGAATTAGCCATGTTCCACTGTATATACATGTAAAATGTACAGTTTTGTGCATGAGTCTCTGCGTGTCTGCCGTTTACAGGGGTGGAACCTGTCCTTTGTGTATCAATTGTAGTGTTTCCTATATGTAAAAGAACCTGCCCGTATGTATGTTTGTGATGCAAGTGATATTAGTGTATGTTATATTCATGGTGAAAGTTGTTATCCACGTCCGAGGGTCATTGCTCGAGAAGGTGAATACTTTCGCCCTGTCACTAAGGCGTAGGCCCCTGATACCCATTGGGGTGCTTCTTTACTATTTTCTGGAGGGGTTTGTAGCAAAGTAAGTCTGGGTCTACTTTCACCGTAGTGCCTGGATATTGGCCTGAGTGTGCTTGTGCCTGAGGGACTGATTGCGCTCCGCGCTAACCTAGCAGTGTTTATAGGGGTGTTTGTCTTCCTGACTGCCTGGCCTCGTGGGGTAGGTAATAAAACCTTTCTTATGCCCCGTGTACTGTGTGTTTGCGCCTGGGCAGTGTGCACAGGCGTGCGTTTTGCACCCTGAGGGGCTGAAGGCAACACCCTCTTATGCATTTGTACTGGGGGTGCACATGTTAGCGTCCGCTTTCGTTCCGGCAAAATTGCCCTTTGAACTGACGGTAGGGGTCGTGTGATTGTCTGTGATTGTCCTGGCGATGTGTCGGAGGGTAGTCGAACCAATTTCTGGCCTATGGCCACGGTAGACTCATTCCCTCGTGTCTGCCTATGTGTGTGGGTTTGTGTGGGCTTATCGTGCTGTGGCACGGGCTCTATGTCCTCAGCCCATGACATGGTTACCTCCCGGTTTCTCCCTGTGTTACGGTGTGTGCCTGAGAGTCCTGGCGTCAACTCCCTCTCGTTCGTCCGTTCTGAGGGGGTTGGCGAAGGTTCTGCCCCTCGATCTGGCAAGATTGCCTCCCGGACCGGAGCTGAGGGACATGTGTTCATGTGAGCTTGGCCCTGTAGTGTGTTGGAACCTAACCTGGCCGTTTCCTGAACTGTGGCCACGGCGAACTCCTTCCCTTGTGTGGCGGAGCGTGTCGAGAGGGACATTCTCGCAAATTGCTGCGTTAATGTGTCTATGCAGATGTCGTTTGTGTGCTTCGTGAGTTTTCCAGCTGCCAGCTCAAAATGAATGTTAGTGGCTTGGAGCTCTACAAATTCACCCCAAAGCTCGGCGTAATCGTTCGTGAGCTCTTTGGCTTGGTCCGCTACCTTCGTGTTCTGTGTTTGTGCCCTGTGGTGTTCCTCCATCAGCCTGTAGTATTGTTGTGTCAATTCATGTCTTTTATGTAGCCGCCAGTGTGTAAGATTTAATTGTGTGCGAATTGTGGCTATTCGAGCCCTGATTTCCCGTGACTCTCTACTGGAGCTCTGCGGGCTAGTGAGTGCCCTCATGATCGGCCCATAATGCATCCGCACGAGCTTTTGCACTTTTCGTAAGCGGTCCTGCTGGGCCCTAATTCTGCTGTGGGATGCTATGATCCCCTGGTACAAGTCAATGTTCCTCAGCATGGCCTGTCGTGCAGGTGAGTTCATATTTGTATATTGTGTTGAAAATAAAAAGTGATTTTAGTTGGGGGTTGTTAATAATAACGCAAGTCCCCGTGTAATAAAGGGGGGAAGAGAAAAATTTCCCTCGTGTTGCTAGGGTGAAGGAAAAATAATGCTTTTCTGTCAAAAAAATCAACTATCGCTTGGCTGTGTGCGGTACGGCTCGTTGTATGAGTCCTACCCTTATTGTGCGTGGTAGTAGCGCCTCCACCAAATATGTTTTAATCCCTTGGTTGGGGGGTAGTTTGGGATAAAACACGTTGTGTCACTGTGCTAATTTGGAAGGTTGTTCCTAAATGAGAGTAGCTCCCCGTAGTTGGTAGAAACTACTAGTGTGGTGTGTTGGTATATTAGTGTCTAATCTATTGGGGGTGTCCCTGCAAGATGTAAGTATTTGCTAGGGGATGGATCTCTAAATACAGGCTACTATACTGGCCTGCCAGCTGGGCGGAATGAGTAATACAATAAACGTGCTAAGTCAGCGGCTCGACGCTAGGCAGTCGAGTCGCGTGCTGGGAGCACAATGGGGCCTGACGGAGCAATTACCGACTTCGGCGGTCACGGGCAATCGTGACGAAGGTCAGGTAGGGTATGAGGATGTGAAGAGGAGTGTAATTAGTAATGCAAGTGTAGCTTACTGACCATGTGTTTATTTGGTCAGTAGATGTAGATTAGTATGTCCCTCTTGGGAAGTTTAGACAGGTGTTAAATACAATTTATGTGTACAAGTTTGGGGTAGGTGTATACAAGATTTAAAGGAATCTGAGCACTACTGAATCTCACCTGATGATGAACGGACGTCTGGCAGGGCCGTCGGCGACGCACAGAGTATAACAGATAATGGCTCCAGTTAGGACTCCATTCTTATACTTCCCGGCGCTGCGTGGTCAGCATTGCATAAATGTAGCTGCCCTAGATAGTTGTTGATGTAGATGTTTATGTATGTTTTGCAAGTAGTTGGCTAACCTCCTAGGCTGGGTGGCCGCCGCTTGCTGTGTATGGATAATGTTCTGGTCTTATGGTGTTGCCAGTTGGGATGGTTTTGGGTAAAAGATGGGAGGTGGCTCTCAGGGGGTACTGCCCCCCCTGGCTGTACAGTATATAGATATTTATTTCACAGAATGAAATCAGCTCACCACAATATTTGTGTGTGATCCGGAATTCTGTCCGTAGAGTACTAATTACATCTGTCATAAAACTATGAATTACGGTACCGTAGTGATGGGTAAATTCCAGGGAATATTGCCATCGGGAATATTTCCCCAATCGTTCCCGGCAGTCAAAATTGTTAAAATTTAGTACGGAATTTTTAAATTAGTGGAAACTGAAAACTGAATAGTTCATCAAGTCTAAAACACAGACAATCAAAATTTCTTAATACAGTTTGGTTTCTTTAATTAATATTGTGAATAAGTAGCCTAAAATTGTGTAATACGTATCGTTTAAAGTGTAACAGTTACTAATGATTAATGAAATCCACCTTAACATGAACAGAAAAACGAATGCCTTTTTTTCAATTATATGGTTGGTTAAATAATTACACTTTTAAGACTTTCCATCTTACATTGATTCACTCTCACAGGACTTACTTTCTTACTGGGAACGCCATTTCATCACCTTACTCTATGTAAGTATCGCAGGTTCGTATCCCGGCGCCGACAGCGGCTATCCTGAGCGTGGTTTTCCCTACGGGTTTTCCACATTCCCTCCAGACAAATGCTGGGATAGTACCTTACTTCACCTATCTCATCTCTGCCCCTAATATAGTTAGGACCGTTTTCACCAACGTCAATTGTCTCTTAATTCATTATTAGAGGTTATTTCAATTTGCACGAGCATTTTATCAAATATAAACGCTCGCTAACTTACCATTAACAAGCATTTACATAAATTGGCCAAATCTTACCACTAAACTCACTAAAGCATCGTTAAAAGTAGAGAGAATTAAACCTCGGGCATCCGGAAGAATTGGTTTGTTTCCGACTTTCACAAGAACTTTCAACCATATGAATATAAAATATGTTATGACAATGAAATTATAAAAGATCATGCATGTTACTAACACAAAGAAAGAATACGGAAAAAGAAATATCCGAAGTGGGAATCGAACTCCTCCTGGCTCTGCACAATGAATTCCGAGTTTGCAACGCAACCACTTATGCTACGAAGGCAACGGGGAGGGCGTGCCCTATTAAGTTAAGTAAACAATGTATACATACAATTGCCAGTTCTCGTAAATACTTTGTTCATATCATGTTAAGCTTTTGCCATAAATAAGGTCTTCAGTATTTCCCATCCTTTATAATTATGTTCCCGAAAATCTCAAGGATGCATTACAACAACGATCAGTGCCACGTGCTTCTCGCTCTGTCTCCATGTTTCTCCAGGGTGAATCCGAGCCCCAAGCCCCTAAAATGAATTAACAACAACAACAAGAACTCTATGAAAGTATGTATAATATGCAACTGTGTCCGTGTCAGAGTGTGAATGTGATGATGACGATGGAAGTGGTTCAAATAAAATATCTGGGGTTCCCATCACCTCTCTTTCTTCAGAATGGTTCATCAATTTTCAGTACTGTGAAACAAATGTTAACTTCCGAGCCCTAACTGAGGTCAACGCCAAAGTAAGGTAAATATAATACCGTACTGTCAAATTATAAATTCCTCGTATGGGAATTTTCCCATAAACTCGACCGGGAATAATACGAGTACAAGTGATGGTTTAAATGACTACAGACGCTTCTACAACATTCACTAAGTTATAACATATTCCAGCGAACAATAGTGTGCTAGATATTCAACCTTTTCATGACGTTCCATTTAGTCGTTAAAAGGGGACGACAGAAGAAGAGAGAGTGATGTTATCGTAAAAACAGGATTTTTTTAAACATTGCAATTTATGGGTTTTTAACCCTTTATTCCTACGACACAAAATTAACTAGACGACAAACGTGCATGACCCATGGGTGTATTGCTTATTTAAACAGTGCTAATGTAAGAACGCATTAAAAGTAAATGTATGGTTTATTATTAGATAATAATAAATTTTGCAGGAAATCTCTCAAAGGTATTGATAGGATGTAAGTTCCGCCTCCTGGCGTAGTGGTTAGTATTCTTGGCTATCACCGCAGAGGTTCGGGTTCGATTCCAGGCTCTGATAAGATATTTAATTCTGATCGTGAGGCTGTATTAGTGAGTTTGATTCGCACTTCGGTCATCCTGCAAGTGGTTTTACGTATTTTCCCCACTTCTGCTTCAGGAAAAATGCCGGGATAGTACCTAACTTCAGGCCACGGTTACTTTCTACCCATATCCTAGCCCCAAATCACAAATTCATACACTACTACAACCATCACAATGACACAGGTTATCAGAGAGATTCTACACATACTCAAGTACACGGGGCAACATGACCACGATGGCGAAGAGAGACTAAATGAATCATCAACAACATGAATGTAAAGAGGTCAAAAGGGTATTTATTGCCGCCCCAAGGTATTCAACATTATCTTATTGGTATAATACGCTAAGTTGTATGTTTCACAAAACTGAAGCTCCTAAACCAGAGGGAGTTAGAAGGTGTGGTTTGTACGAAAATCTTCCAAATAGTCTCAATAGTACGGGAAAAATCTTGCATTTCTTGAAAAGTCAACGGAAATGTTTTTTTTATAAAGTGCTATTAAACACATAAACAAGACAATAGCACCTGGCAGAACTGTGTCGCGTACAGCCGAATAGCACTAGAACCGGACGGGTAGTCTGTACACATGGGGCGCACACAACCCATTGTGCAACCAGCAGCAGTAATGAATTGCTCTCTGATTTCATAAATATCGACGATTTGTATAAAAAGTGCGTTTAAACAAATAAACATATTTATAGAAGCTCGCATAACAGTAAAGCCATGCGGTTGGTTTATACACATGCGAGATTTCTCGCACGGGTCCGCTAGTTTATTATTAATATATTTTCTAATCCCGTTTACCATCTCTTGATGAATGCAGTACATTTGCATTTGTCTATTGGCACAGGTTAGATTAAAATGTGGCTTTCCACAGATGTCTCAGCCTCATTCATGCTTGTGATTGTATGGAAGCTACTGAGGTATGGGTGATGCTGAGTAATGGCCTTCAGGGCACAGCTAGTACCGGTGTGTACTGTGAAAGGTTCTACTCATAGGGTCAGTGCTGTTGTTCTGATTCAGTGAGGAAAGCAGTGACAAACTACCTCTCACTCCTCATCTGGCCTAGTATGCCTCATTATAGTGCTGCTTTGAGGTTTTGTGGGTATCGACCGACTTAACCTACGGTGGTACAGTTTGAGGATCCAACCAGCCTCTGGGCTGACTACCAAACAGACAATAAAAAAATGCAAAAAATGATCATAATTATCTAATGATGATAATAATAATAATATATAGACAGAAAGTAAATTCACGTAAGTTTCCACCCAAGTTCCCTACGGGACGGAATTTGAAACCCAAAGCTGCATGGACACAAGAAAGAAGACAGGCACATAGCGAAAGGATGAGGAAGTTTTGGGAAGATAAGAAGAACAAGAGGACCAATGCTAACCAATGGCTCTACGTGCTCCTTAAAGGGCCAAACGCATTATACAGGGTGATTCTTATTAACGTTTAAAACTCTCTATAGCAACGTAGATGGCATTGAGACAAGTAATTTGATATAGGACACTTAGGGTCGCAAGTCCCGGAAATATAAAAGTGATCTACAACTGTTAAGCGTTGGCCACGCTGTTAAGCATATGACGTCATCAGGTGACGGCTCAACTGAAGCGGTCAGGTCCGTGCTCCCTTACGCACACCAAAGCATACGTTGAATATCATATCACTCTGGTTCCGTGTCTTAATGCCAACAAACAATCTCCTTCCACTTGAAAGGAGAAGAGAGATAACAAAGAAAGCTGATGGATAGGCCTCGGATTTGAACCTCGAACCCCACGCACCCGAGTCGCACACGCAGACTCGG
Organism: Meconema thalassinum; assembly: GCA_946902985.2. Lineage (NCBI taxonomy): Eukaryota > Metazoa > Arthropoda > Insecta > Orthoptera > Tettigoniidae > Meconema > Meconema thalassinum. The sequence goes on from OX336390.1 coordinate 351,996,266, forward strand.
AGCCAGAGTGATATGACATTAAACGTATGCTTTGGATGCTTTGGTGTGCGTAAGAGAGCACGGGACTGACCACTCGAGTGTAGCCGTCACCTGATGACGTCATCTGTTTAACAGTTGTGGTTCACTTTTAAGGTATTTCCGGACACTTGAGACCCTAAGTGTCCTATATCAAATTACTTGTCTCAATGCCATCTATGTCGCTACAGAGAGTTTTAAATATTAATAAGAATCACCGTGTATATACATTATATAATAATAATAATAATAATAATAATATTAATAATAATAATAATGTTATTGGTTTTACGTCCCTTTTAATTACTGCGGCTTTTAGAGACGCCGGGGTGCCAGAATTATGCCCCGAAGGGCATCTTTAACGTGCTAGTAAATCTACTGACACGACTCCCTCGCATTAGCGCACCCTCAAATGCCAGCTGACTGCGCCAGGATTCGATCCTGCAATCTTCGGCACAAACGCGAGAACGTTACCGCTGAGCCACGCAGCCAGACTAATCTAATAACTTAATGTCTAGAGTATTAGGGGATGCGTTAAGGGGTGTAGAGGTTAATTAATAGGGGTGAACGAGCACCCTCCCTCCCGGCTTTTCGCTGTCCGTTATATGCGATACCGTACATGATATTATCTAAAACCATATTTTAAACTAGGATATCAAGATAGTTTTCCTTGTGAATTGTGCAGACGAGACTCACCTATCTCGGGCCGAGTAAACTCTTCTTGGCGAAGTCGGTGGAAGTTATAATCGCGACTGTGAACTGTTTGTCTTCTCGAACGAGTCGGCATTCACATGCGCAGTAGAGCGAACATATCGTGATTCAGTTTGTGGAGACTTGGGCATGCGTAACCACAATACTTTCGTAATATTATCTGACACATAACGGACCAACAGGTCAAAGTCACTGTACACAATTTGTCAAATAGCAACTGATTTCCTTACTGGCGCTGCTGTATGAAAAGCAGCTCTAATGAGAGGGACGGGCAAACGGGGTCCGGGGTGATAGAAAAGCCCAGAGTAACAATTCACTAAATTTAATTTCCAAACTTGCATACATACATTTTCATTAGAGACTATTTTGCCTTTCAGCGTCCAGTCTAGTGTGCAAGCCTCTGTTTGCGAACAAGTGGCCTCCAAGATCCCGTATTAGCAGTTAGCACTGCGGCCTCCTCTGCTTCTACCCCTCTCACTTTGAAATCGTTCATCACTGAAGAAGAGGGACAGTAAGAATCCTAGATTCCAACTTATTGATCCCCCCTCGTATTTGTCGTTTAAATTACTTAATCACCATATGGTATTTTTTTTATCCCCCCAGGTGGCTGTGCACAACCATTATCATGCATATTGCGAGTAGTAGGTTGTTATAGTTGTTATAGTGTCTGTAGAAGGTACTTGGTGATATCTCGTGAACCAATAATCAGAGAAAGTTGTGTAAGGGTTTAAACGAAAGGGCTTTATATCCTCTAACCCAAGGACATGTTATTTCTACTCTTAAGATAAAAACTACCCCCTTTACAGAGAAAATAGTGTATTTTTGTTTTTTACTACCCTTAATTCTTAGAGATGTAAGAAACAGTTTTTGGGCTCTTTTAAGATAACGATACCACTTAACAGCTCAACACTAACTCTAACCCCCATCATTACTAGAATCCACTAACCTGTGTTGTTATAGTGTTTGTAGGCAGCGGTTGGTAATATCACGTGAACCAATAATCATAGAAAGTTGTGTGAGGGCTTAAACAAAAGGGCGCGATGCCCTCTTTACAGTTAACCATATATTTTTCAAATGTTCCAAACGGCGTAAGTCCAAATTTTTAAAATGTATTCATTTTTAGATTTTTACATTTTCTTTTATTTGGAAGGTAGGCTAGCTTTTTAAAACTATAAATCGTGGAAATTTGTGCGAGGGCTTAAACGAAAGGTCTCTATGCCCTTTATCCCATGACAAATACATTGCATTTTTAGATTTTTGCAAAACAAAATGTAGCTCACTAAATACAAAAAGTCATATCTCAAAAATCGGCATTTTTGACTTATGTATACGGTTCAATGTGTTTTTGAATGGACTTAACTGTAAGAATGTCACAGCTGGGCTTATGTTATTTCGCTGCTAGAGCGCGGAAGTGACGTTCTTGCGTCATGGTAGTTCATTTCGTTCGTAGCAATACCGTATTATCGCAGTTAAGCGTACGACAGGCAAGGGAAAAGTGTTTATCTTTCAATTGAAAAGTGTCATAAGTGCGATGTGACGCTAGTTTAACGAAGTAACTTTAGTGATTTATACATGCATATCGTATTAATTCGACTTAGGACAGTGTGCATTCATTACATTAGCCTAACTTGTCTGATGTTGGTATTAAATAGAAATATGACATGCTTCCAATGACGGAGGAGTCCTTCAAGTGCACTAGTTCAGCTTATGACGTTATCTATTTTAATCTACAGTTTTGTATTAAAAGGAATTGTGTCACTATTGCTACGAGGGTTAATTGAACATTAGGAAAATACATTGATTTATTTGTTGATATGTCACTCTTGTCAGAAATGTCTGATATTTCCAATTCAAGACATTGGGCCTATACCTCACAAATGCTCCACAAAACATTAATGTTTTCGCTTTTACAAATTTAAAGTTATTAGGAAAGTAACACCGGATCCCGACATCGATATCTTTCGACATTAAACGTATTGTTCAATTATAAGTCACTAGTATTGTTTTTCTTTTAACTACAGAACATCCGGTCTTCTATGTCGAACCTGCACAGGGTGCGGAAAACAAGCTTACTTCTCGAACATCCAGTTCTTCATCCTCCAAGAGCTTAACTTCCAGTTCTTCATTATCCTCAAGTTCTACAGGTGTTGATTCGATCTCTGAAGACGATGACGACTGGTGTAACAATATAACTTTCGATCCAAACTCTGATGAAGAACTAGACAGTAGTAACAATAACTTTCATGCTAAGGCGAAGAAAACATCTGGAGAAAATTCTCATAGTCCCACATCGTTACGAACACAGTCAATCAGTTATTTAGACTCAAATTCTATTATAACAAGTAGTTCCGTTAAGAACTAAAGTCTATTTTCATATATCCTACTTACGTGAATTGCCTCTATCAACATACAAAATTTCATGAATGAATATCTATGACTTTATTCATTATTCTAGGTTTTCCCGTATTATCAGTTGGCAGTCAAAGTGAAAGGTCGTGTTTTTCTCGAGCTCTCAGGTGTGCTGAAATGGGTCGTTCTCTGGAGTGTTATCGGGCGAGGATCGGACTGTGGTATGCGAAGGGTAGTCGGGATTTCCGGTGTTTGTGTGTGCGTACGGGACCTAGCAACTTGTGGTTCATAGCCCTAGTGATAGCTGCATTGCTAGTTATTGGTGGCGTGGAAGTGAATCCAGGGCCTGTTACTCAAAATGTGAATCAGGCAAATGATCCAGTGGCAGCTTTAAAGTGTTCGACGTGCAGTAAAACATTGAAGAATGGTGTTGAGTGTGGACTATGTGAGAAATGGTTTCACTTCGGCTGTATTAAGGTCAAGAAGGAGGATTTTGATGTCGGAAATTGGTTTTGTAAAGTATGTGATACGCCGGACTGTTTGAGGGTGCAAATCAAAGCAAGGGATCAAATAATACAGGAACTTAGAGCAAAGCTTCGTGAATCAGAAGAAACGGTGAAGGATGTGACTGAACGGCTTTCTACTGGGATCAGTGTGGAAGAGGGCGTGCAGGAGCAAACTGGGGATGACGTTATCATAATGGGTGATTCAATGATACGATGGAGTGCGAATATCTCGAGGAAATCAGGTGCGAAAGTGCGGTGTTATCCGGGGATTAAAATTGACCAGCTTGCCCAACAAGTGGAAGAATCAAATGTAGAGGACTGTGACAAAGTTAAAGTGTTGTTGCTACATGTTGGGATGAACGATTTGAAGAAGAGGGCTACAGCTGATTACATCATGGGGGAGCTCTACCAACTAGGCAGAAAAGCTAAAAGCAAGTTTAGAAATGCAAAAATTATAATGAGTGGCATTGTTCGGCGGGGAGATGTTCCGTTAAGGCGAGTTAAGACTGTAAATGACCGCATGGACTGGGTATGTGCACAACTGGGATTAGTGTACGTAGAAGCTGACTGCTGGATTGGTGGCCGTGACTTCGCCCGAGACGGGCTGCATCTAAATCGACGGGGCGCTTTTAACCTAGGGAGCCTACATGACAGGGTCATCGGTTCGTGCCGGCTTTTGTGAGGAGGAGCAGGTCCAGAGGTTGCCAGCCGATGGGAACAGAAGGAGCTATTTCTAGATATATGCTGTAGAGGTAAGACTCTAAGATTACTGCAGGTTAATTGTCAGAGTTTAGGAAATAAATTAATTGACTTTTGGAATCTTGTAGAGACGTATTCTCCGGACATTGTCATTGCAACTGAATCTTGGTTATATGAGGACATAAATAGTAGCGAAATAATTCAAGGGACCTACGAAATGTACAGAAGGGATCGGGGGAAGCGAGGTGGTGGGCTATTTATTTGTGTGCGCAAAAATATAGCTAGTTTCTTAAAGTGGGCTGATATGGATCATGAAATGTTATGTGTACAAATTTCGGATAAAGGAAATAAATTCCCTCTTCAGGTGATAGGGGCGTATAGAGCACCGAAAGATAACTTTTCTCTCCTCGAAACACTGTATGATAAAACTTGTACGGATATGTTGTTGTTGTTTGAGTCTTCAGCCTTTTGACTGGTTTGATGCAGCTCTCCATGCCTCCCTGTCCTGAGCTAAACGTTTCATCTCTACATAGCTACCACACCCTACATCCAAGGCAATCTGTTTAACATATTCTAACCTTGGTCTACCCCTACAGTTCTTGTCCTCGACCCTTCCTTCCATAACTAAGCTTGCTATTCCTGGATGTCTTAGTATGTGTCCTACCAACCTATCTCTTCTCTTCATTAGCAGTCGCCAGAAACATCTCTCCTCTCCCACTCGTCTTAATACCTCTTCGTTTGTAACCCTATCTACCCATCTGATCTTCATCATTCTCCTGTAACACCACATTTCAAATGCTTCAATTCTCCTCTTTTCTGCTGCACCAATAGTCCAAGTTTCACTTCCATAGAGCGCCACACTCCAGACAAAGGCTTTCAAAAAAGACTTCCTAATACCTAAATCTATATTCGATGTCAGCAGATTCCTTTTTTGTAGAAATGCCTTCCTTGCCTGAGCCAACCTACTTTTTATATCCTCTTTGCTTCGTCCATCACTGGTTATTCTGCTTCCTAAGTAACAGAAGTCTCCTACTTCCTTCAGCTTTTCACCTGCCAATTTGATCTCCATAGAGGTTTCTGATTTATTTCGGCTGCATTCCAGTATTTTTGTTTTACATTTATTAATTTTCATCATGAATTCTTTCCGTAAGACTGAGTCCATACCATTCAAAAACTCATTCAAATCCTCAGGCTTGTCGGCCAAGATGACGATGTCATCAGCAAATCTCAGAGTTGAAATTATTTCTCCTTGAATCTTCACTCCCACTTTACATTTTTCTCTAATTTCCTTCATTGCTTGTTCAATGTAAAGATTGAAAAGTATGGGTGATAAGTTGCAGCCTTGCCTTACACCTTTCTGAATACCAGCTCTCTCTCTCATGTCCTTCAACTCGAATGACTGCTGTCTGGTTTCTGTATAGATTGTATATCACCCTCCTATCCCTGTACTTTATTCCAATGGATTTCAAAATGTCAAACAATTTAGTCCAATCAACGTTATCAAAAGCCTTTTCTAAGTCTACAAAAGCCATGAACGTTCTCTTATCTTTCCTTATTCTACCTTCCAAAATCAGCCTAAGACTTAGTACAGCTTCCCTTGTTCCTACATTTCTCCTGAAACCAAATTGGTCTTCACCCAACTCCGTTTCTATCTGGCTTTCAATCCTCTTGTAAATTATTCTAGACAGGATCTTTGAAGCATGAGTAATCAAGCTGATTGTACGGTAATCTTCACATCTGTCAGCTCCCACTTTCTTTGGTATAGGGATGATTACATTCTTCTTGAAATCAGGGGGTACCTCACCTGTCTCATAAATCCTACACACCAAGTGAAATAACCTGATCAGACCTTCATCTCCTATGCAGCGTAGCAACTCAATCGGTATATCATCTATGCCTGGTGCTTTGTTCCTGCTTAAGTCTTCCAAAGCTCTATCAAATTCTGATCTCAATATTAAATCTCCTTTCGCATCCTCATCAATTTCCTCCTCCCTTTCCATTACATGATTCTCAATCTCCTTTCCCTTATACAAACTCTCTATGTAAGCTTTCCATCTCTCAACCTTTTCTTCCCTATCTGTTAGAGGCTTTCCATTTTTGTCCTTAATATTACAGCACTTAGTCTTCTTTTCCCCAAAAGTATTCTTAATCCTTCGATAAGCTGTGTCTACTTTTCCTAATTTCAGACAATTTTCTATACCTGCACATTTCTCTTTCAACCATTCTTCTTTTGCTTCCTTGCACTTCTTGTTAACCTCATTTCTCAGACGTCTGTATTCTGCTTTCCCCTTTTCATCTCTTACATTCTTGTGTTTCCGCCTTTCATCCATCAATTCTAGTATATCCTGAGTGATCCACGGTTTTCTACCTATTCTTTCTTTCCTACCAATGTTTTCTTCTGCGGATTTTGTTATTTCATTCTTCAAAAGTGCCCATTCGTCTGCAATTGAAGTTTGTTTAGGGTTTTTCATTAGTCCTTCCTTTATACTCTTCTTGAATCTTTCGTTTACATCCTTCTCTTTCAGTCTGTCTATTGCCCACCTTTTTGGCTTTTGACTTTTCTTCAGTTTCTTCAACTTTAATCTGCATTTCATTACAACCAGATTGTGGTCAGAGTTTATGTCAGCACCAGGATATGTTTTACAATCCAAAATCTGGTTTCGAAACCTCTGCTTGACCATAATGAAGTCGATTTGGTAACGCCCTGTATCTCCTGGTCTCATCCATGTGTATATTCTTCTATTGTGGTTATTGAATAAGGTGTTAGCTATGACCAACTCATGCTCGGTGCAGAATTCTACCAGCCTGCTTCCTCGATCATTCCTTTCACCTAATCCGAAACCTCCTACTATCTTCCCTTCTCTCCCTTTTCCTACCACAGCATTCCAATCTCCCATTACTATAACATTCTCATCACCCTTGATATACCTCAGAATTTCGTCTATTTCTTCGTAGACCTTTTCAACATCCTCATCATCAGCTTGACTGGTAGGCATATAGACTTGTACGGATAATGCTATGAAAAAGAGCATAATAATTGCTGGAGATTTAAACCTCCCCAAAGTAGACTGGTCTGGTGAGTCAACTAGCTGTGGTCAAGCTCAGAGCGCTGCAAATAAATTCTTAAGGGAGGGGGGATTTTCCCAAGTAGTTGACTTCCCAACTAGAGACAATAATACCTTAGATGTTTATCTCGTAAGGCCTGTAGAGCTGTATATTAACTGTCTGAAAGTACCAGGAATTAGTGACCATTCTGGGGTTGAATTAAATATTAGATATGGTGACATTACAAAATTAGACTCTGATGTAGCAAAAAAGATCATATTCCAGTATCGCAGGGCGGATCAGGGCAAGTTTCAGGGGTATTTGAATGAGCTATTTGTAGGATGGGCATCGGAAGGAAATCACATTAATATCTCGTGGACTAACTTTTTGAAAATTTTAAATAGCGCTGTTGATAAATTTGTCCCATTTAAATTGCTGAAACAAAACCCAGATCCTGAGTATTACACACGAGAAATTAGGAGTCTAAAACGGAAAATTAGGAAATTATACAATAAAAGACATGATAGTGACAAGTATATGTTGAAATTTAAGTCCTTATCAAGAGAGCTCGTCTTAAAAAAAGAGGGCTGCTCATGACAATTATATGCAAGGTTTACTTGGTTCGGGAGGTGATGGGTGGAAATTTTTTTACAGTTATGTTAGGAGAAGAACGGGAAATTCAAATAATTTGTCGATGATAATGTCCGGTGACGGTAAATTAATTACTGAGAAACAGGCCATTGCTAATGAATTAAATGTCTTTTACGGTAGTGTGTTCAATAAATCCAATAGCTGTGTGTTGGACCTTAACGACGAATCAGGGGCTCCCCTGTTCCAAATAAACCAGTCAGCAATTGTAAAGCTAATACAAAAACTACGTTTCAATATATCAAAGGGTCCTGATAATATTGTTAGTGAAGTACTTAAACTAGGAGGTAGGGCCGTGGCACGATACTTGGAGGTGATGTTTAATGTGTCCATTAACAATGCGCAAATCCCAGATGACTGGAAAAGAGCTACGGTAGTCCCAATATTTAAGGGAGGGAGCAGACTTGAATTGGGCAACTACAGGCCGGTTAGCCTTACGTCCATCGTTTGTAAACAGATGGAGCATCTCATTTACGACTACTTGAGGGAACAGTGGGAAACATTATCATGGTTTAATGATAGGCAACATGGATTTCGGAAAGGTTACTCATGCGAGAGTCAGATGCTATCACCTTTTCAAGACATTAGCGAATCGTTAGACCATGGAGTTTCAGTCGACGCCGTGGTTATAGATTTTGCGAAGGCAGTTGATGTCGTGCCGCATGACATGCTACTCCATAAATTAGCTTCGACGAAGATTGATAGAAGAGTAATTTTATGGATCCAAGAATTTTTGACGGGTCGTTCACAGAAAGTGAAAGTCGAAGGCATATTCTCGGATGAAATTACCGTGACGTCGGGTATCCCTCAGGGCAGCGTAATCAGAACTTTGTTATTTTTGGCGTTTATAAATGACTTACCAAATGGGATTCGCAGTGACTGTCGATTGTTTGCGGATGATTGTGTAATATATCGAAAGATACATGACTCACAAGACAATGCAGTGCTTCAAGAGGACCTGAACCTGGTCTATAAGTGGGCGATTGAAAATAAAATGAAAATAAACACAAGAAAATTTAGTCTCTTAAAAATAGGGAAAGTGCGAAGGCAGGATTTTCAATATAACATAGGCTCGGAAATACTTGTAGAAGAAGATTCTTGCAAATATTTGGGCGTTCACGTAAGGAATGATATGAAATGGAGTAGTCATGTAGGATGAGTAGTTTCAAAAGCTTACAAATCCCTGCACTTTGTAATGAGGGTATTAAAAGGAAGTAGTACCTCTGCTAAAGAATTAGGCTATTTGTCACTTGTAAGACCTATCCTGGAATATGCCTCGGAGGTTTGGGATCCATATCAACTAGGGCTCATCAATGAGTTGGAAATGGTTCAAAGAAAGGCCGCTAGATTTGTGCTCAGTGACTTTAATCCCAGGAGCAGTGTGAGCCGTATGTTAAAGAAACCTGGGGTGGGAATCACTGGAGGCTAGGAGGATGAAATCTAGACTCTGCGCTATGTACAACACGTATACAAATCAACCAGCATGGGGTGAGCTTATCAAACGATTGGGAAAGCCCACTTACATGGGTAGGAGCGATCATCCTTTCAAAGTTAAGGGCCGACCACAGCGAACAAATTATGGTAAATATTCTTTTGTAAACCGTGCCATTGATAACTGGAACTCTCTACCTGCCGCAGTCTTAGTGCCTTTTCCCAAACATATAGGTGTGTTTAAGAAAAGACTGACTATTTGTGTAAATACTCCAGTTTAATTGTTGTATAATTGTTATTGAATTGTTATGTATAATTATTTATTTGTTATGTATATCCAATTTGCCACCGGGGGACACACCCCCCATTGCAAATAAATGAATGAATGAATGATTATGATATATTATACCAATATCCACTTTACAATACAACAATTTTTTATACGATGTCCTTACACTCTTAGATACATGTTTCGGCTCTGTGAGCCTTCTTCAGTCAAAACATATTGATGATTCTCATAAGACAGTCTATGTGTTGATCTTGTTAAAAACATGTAGAACATTTAATACGATCAGAATGGTGTGGCAAAGAATCTCAGTATCTCAGATAATAGCGCATGAAGGTTATGGAGCTATTTATTAATGCCACAAGCAAAACATACATTTGTTGTTGACAAAGTTTTAAGCAAGTAACGTCCGTTCACCCGTACCCACAAGGATTTCTCATACACGTTCTTTACAAGATACTTGTTCAATGGGGTCCTGTGTTTGATTTGGGATTTCAACGACGAAGACCTGAATTTCGGCATATAGTCAAATTCCTTAAGCATTTTTTGTCTATTTTAAAATAACTTCGATGATTGTAAAAAGATTTTTTAAATGTTTTTTAAGAAGATCAGCACATAGACTGTCTTATGAGAATCATCAATATGTTTTGACTGAAGAAGGCTCACAGAGCCGAAACATGTATCTTAAAGAGTGTAAGGACATCGTATAAAAATTGTTGTATCTTAAAGTGGATATTGGTATAATATATATATATATATATAATCAAAATTTCAGTTTGATTGCTTTAATAGATTCGTAGATATTGAGAACCGTCTTATATTTCGATTGGTTGCCATGTTGGATTTTTATATATGTAGGTCTTAGAGTTATGTACTATTACATGAAGATTATTGTGTACGTGTAGTATTCAAACTTTGATCGCATGATTAGGACACAAGAAGTAAAAACTTGATTTTAAAATTTCGCACAGCTGCCATCTTGTGGTTATGAAAACAATTGAAATAAATTAGATGCCAGTTGATTAACATTTGTATAAGCATTTACCGTACCAAGTTTCACTGCACTCGGATGGTTAATCACGAGAACCGTCCATTTAAATATTTATACTTCGCGTCGCCGCCATGTTGGATTTGTGCTCACCAGGTTACTGAAAGTCCTATAGGTGAACTTATGTCCATAGCCTCTTTGAACATAAAAACTATCAGTTTGATTGCAGTGAAATATTCGTATATATTGAGAACCGTCTAAATATTTTGGATGGTCGCCATGTTGGATTGTTATATGTATATGTCATACAGTAATGTATCATTAAATGAAATTATTGCGTAGGTTCATTATTCAAACCTTCACTTCGATCGCATGATTACGACACAAGAAATGAAACCTTAATTTAAAAATTTCGCACAGCCGCCAAGTTGAGGTTATGTAAACAATTGATCTAAATTAGATGCCAGTGCATTACAATATGTATAAAAATTTACTATACCATATTTCACTGCGCTTAGATGGTTAAATCGCGAGAAAAGTCTATTAAAATGTTTCAAATTCGTTTGGCCGCCATGTTCGTTTTGTACTTTACGGGTTTTTGAAAGTTGCATAGATAAACTTGTATTAGTGCCCTTTATCACTGTACAAAATTTCAGTGTGATATCAGTAATAGTTCCGGAGATATAGAATGCCAGTTAAATATTTCGTACAGCCGCCATCTTGAGGCTATGAAAACAATTGAACGAAATTGGATGCTAGTGCATTACAATATTGTTACGTCCACCCCCCTAGTGGCACTTTTGTTAACTGGATTACGGTGGGTAGAAAACACAACACCAATTACTGCTTAAAGAAATTATTAACTTTATTGTGGCCAGAAAGATACACTACTCAACAGCAAATACAAGCAATTATTACCTTACTCCAGTTTCCTCACGTAGAGAATACTTCCCCTTTCACTTGTCAACAGACCACAGTTAATCCTCTCGCTAGTGAGTCCGGTCCCGTACGCTGGCTGAAAATAGCTGCACTAGGTCTGTCACTCACTGTTTTGCAACTCGCCACAATGACCTCTCTCGCACTGAGTAAGCACACTCGCTCAAAACACAGGCAGTCCCCTGTAAGCTCCTCACTCCCTTCGCTGTCAAGAGAATCGGCTTCACTACGGGTTTCGCAAGTCTCCACACTTCTGTCGCTCAGGATAAGCGCTCGCACTCGCTCGTAAAACACAACAACAACCACTGCTTGACAGGTCGCACTTATATAGCAGGCCAGTGACTCAAAAAATGCTTCTAGATCCATCCAGGGTTCACGGCTTCTTGAGGCTTCCTCCACTGGCTGAGTCACGAATATTCTGGACCATCCCTTTGTCCTAGTAGCCCTGTTGCATAAGGCGCACGCAATACACGAGGCAGGGCACAGCCCAGCCCTGGGGCAGTTGTGACTCATGCGGCGAGCGATGACACAAACTCACAGCCGTAACACCACCCCCTTCCTAAAAAGGCTGATCGTCCCGATCAATCATTGGTCCGTCTGTGTCCCTCCGTAGGCTGCCAGGCGATCTCGATGCACGATCTTCATCTTTGCCCTCGGGCTCCGCTGGATCCTGTAGACGACATCGTTGATCCGTTTCACGACTCGGTACGGGCCCTCCCAGGACTTCTGCAGTTTGGGTGACAGGCCTTTCTTCCGTAATGGGTTGAAGAGCCAGACTAGGTCGTCCTCGTGGAATCCGCCGGCATCCGTCTGCTGGTCGTATCGGGTCTCCATTCGGTCGGTCTCGATCCGCAGTTTCCTCCTCGCGAACGCATGCACGTCCTCCAGTTGGTCGACCAGTTCTTGACAATACTGGCTTACCGGGATCGGATCATTCCCAGGTCAGCCGAAGGCAAGATCGACAGGTAGACGGAGCTCCCTCCCAAACATGGCCCGGGCTGGTGTGTACCCGGTGGCTTCATGCACGGCGGCGCGGTAGGCCAGGAGAAATAGTGGAAGATGTTTGTCCCAATCCCTCTGGTGCTCGCTGACGACTATTCAGAGATGGTTCTCGATGGTGCGATTGAATCGCTCTACCATCCCGTCGGACTGAGGGTGTAGCGGCGTTGTCCTTGTCTTCCGGATTCCCAGCAGCTGGCATAGGTTCTGGAACACCTGCGACTCGAAGTTCCTCCCTTGGTCGGAGTGCAGCTCCAGGGGTACTCCGTACCGGCTGACGAATTCCTTCACCAGGGTCTCTGCAATCGTCGCGGCTTCTTGGTTAGGGAGCGCATACGCCTCCGGCCATTTGGTAAAGTAGTCGCTGACGACTAATATGTAGCGGTTCCCTGCCTCGCTTAACGGGAATGGCCCAGCAACATCGATGGCCACTCTCTCCATGGGGCCGCCCACGTTGTAGGTCTTCAGAGGACCCCGTCGTCTTCTTCCTGGGCCCTTGCTGGCTGCGCAATCGTGGCACCTCGCGCAGTGGTTCTCCAGGTCTGTTCGGCATCCGATCCAGTAGAACCGCTCTCTCAGCTTCTCCAGGGTCTTCTTTATCCCTAGGTGTCCACCAGATGATCCTCCATGAACTTCCTTCAGGACTTCCTCCGTCATAGCCTTTGGAACGACGACTTGTTCCCGAGATGTCTTCCCGTCGGTGCTCTCCCAGGTACGGCAGATGAGGCCATCCCTTACAATCAGCGAGTAACACTGCGCCCAGTAGGACTTAAACTTTGGGCTGCAGTCACTCTCAATGTTCCACCCGGGTCTGGGGACACAGGCCCTCTTCCATTCGGCTATCAGTCCCAGGTCATCATCTTCTGCTTGTGCCCGCGTGAAAGATTCGCGGCTCCAGCTCCCTTGAAGTTCCACGGTAGTCCTTCGGCACTGTATCCCGGTGTTCTCCTCCCTCCTAGTACAAAAGGTGCAGTCTTCGGGGCACGGTCTTCGTGACAGGGCGTCGGCGTTAGAATGCAGTCGGCCTTTCCTGTGCTGAATCTCAAAATTGTACTGTTGAAGCCTCTCTAACCAACGCGCGAGTTGACCCTCGGGTTGCTTGAGGTTCAGGAGCCACAGCAGGGGTGCATGGTCGGTCCTGATGAGAAATTCTTGCCCGTACAGGTACTTGTGGAAGTGTTCAATGGTCTTCACGATGGCGAGCAGCTCCTTCCTGGTAACGCAGTAGTTCCTTTCTGGCTTTGACAAGGCCTTGCTGAAGTAGGCCACTACTCTCTCCTGGCCGTCCACTACTTGCGACAGGATCCCCCCTATGCCAAAGTCGCTGGCATCGGTATCGACGATGAACCTTGTTCCAGGTCTGGGGTAGGCCAGAATAGGCGCGGTGCAATGAGCCTGCTTGAGTTGTTCGAAGGCACTATGGCATTCTGCTGTCCACGTGAAGAGTTGGTCCTTCTCAGTCAGTCGATGTAAAGGTTTGGCGATGTCGGCGAATCCTCTCACGAAGCGACGGTAATAAGTGCAGAGTCCCAGGAAGCTTCGTAGTTGGGACTTGTCCTTCGGAACAGGCCACTCCGTCACAGCTGCGGTCTTTTCTGGGTCGGTGCGCACCCCTTCCTCGGAGACAATATGCCCAAGGTACTGGACCTGCTTCTGGAAGAGCTGACACTTCTTGGTGCTCAACTTCAGCTGGGCAGCCCGTAGCTTCATCAAGATCTCTTTCAGGTTGCTGTAGTTCTCCTCGAAGCTTTTTCCCAGAACGATGACGTCGTCTAGGTATACCAGGCAGGTCTTCCAGTGTAGTCCCCTCAGAATGGACTCCATTAGCCTTTCGAAGGTCGCAGGGGCGTTGCACAGACCGAATGGCATGACGGTGAACTGCCAGAGCCCGCTGCCCACAGAGAACGCCGTTTTCTCGCGGTCCTTAGGGTGGACCTCCACCTGCCAGTAGTCACTCTTCAAATCCAAGGTGGAGAACCATCTTGATCCTGATATGGTGTCCAGCGTGTCGTCGATCCGGGGTAGAGGGTAGCTGTCCTTCTTCGTGACGTCGTTCACCCGCCTGCAATCCACGCAGAACCTGGTGGAACCGTCCTTCTTCTTCACTAGCACGACCGGAGAACTCCAAGGACTATGTGATGGCTCGATCACCCCTTGCTCCTTCATCTCTTCTACCATCCGGTCAACTTCGGCTTGCTTGGCGAGCGGGCCACGTCGGAATGGGGCCTTAATCGGTGCGCTGTCCCCAACGTCGATTCTGTGCTGGACCAAGCTTGTCCTGCCGAAGTCTTTGCTCCCCACGGAGAAGACGTCCTGGAATTCGCGTAGCAGGTCCTGAAGTTGGCGTGATTGTTCCTCGTCTAAATGGTCCTAGGATCCTTGGTACAGCTTCTGTAGTTCTTCTGGCAGTGTGCGTCTTCTTCGGTTGTCCGTCTGCAGGTGTCCGTCCGTCGTATCTGTGATGCGGGCAATCCAGGTAACGGGCTCGCAGACTCCTAGGTTGGTGAACCGTAATGTCGTAGTCGTTCAGGTTGGACAGGCGGACGTACGGCCGAGACGTCGTGTTGATGAGAGTCTTGGCAACTAGCAATCCTTTTGTCTGGATGTCCTCATATTTTGGCTCGACGACAGCCGCCACTCCCTCAGCAGTTCCGTCGACAATTACGGCAGCGCTGACCTCCGTCCTGGCGGGAACGATGACGTCTTCTCTCAGCCTTACTCGTCGTGCGGTGATGGACTCGTGCGCAGGTTGCAAAGCAAGTTCCTCACCTCCGAAGTGCAGAGTGTTGGTACTCAGATCCAAGATGATGTTGTTCTGGTCCAGGAAGTCCAGTCCGATGATCACTTCATTTGATACGTCAGCCACAAGCACTGGATGCTTTATCGCCCGTCGACCAATGACGAACTCCAGTGATGCTTCGCCATGTACCGGTGCGGTCTCTCCGGTCGCGGTTATTAGCTGGAGGTTCCTTTGTGTGGGTTGCACTCTCCACTTCGGGATCACGGTGGGACTGACGATGGTCCTCGATGCTCCCGTTTCGATTAGCATGGGCCAGCTCTCTCCGTTGACGACTCGATCGACCATCAGGCTGCTATTGTCCCTCCGTAACGTCGTCACACGCACTTGGACTGCCGAGGCTTGACGACTGTCACAAGCATACCTTTGCCCTCCAAGGCTGGCTAATACTCGTTTTCCTGGGCTGCGCGGTTTCCCTACGACTGACTGTCCCGACGGAAACCCTTGGCGGCGGCGATCACCGCAGTCCTTGCTCACGTGGCCTCTCTTACGGTAGGTCCAGCAGGTCGGTAGTCCTCTTCCGGGCCGCCTCTCCGGATGTCCTTCGGCTACGTTTTTGTTGGTGGTACTGCGACTCTTGAAGAACCGGCCTAGCGCCTCCATCAGTTCATCGGCCATGGGCTTGGTCTTGTCGGCTTTGGCTGGTTCGTCGATGTCCACCTGACGCACCCGCGCGAGCATTCTAGATACCTGCTTTGCCGTCTCGAACTCAAGTGCGTGGCTCAGCGCATCTGCCAGGGTCTTATTGCGCGCGAGTCGCAGCTCCTGTTGAGTGTCCGAGTCCCGTAGCCCGTCGGTGAAGGTCTGCGTCGCAATCTGTTCCAGAAAGTCGGCCGGCGCTGTTGGATAGGCGAGCCTTACGAGGCGTGCGATGTCCATCTCGAACTCCTGCAGAGTTTCCGCGTTCTTCTGTACCCGGGTCCGGAACTGCATCTGGTAGGCCTGCTGAAGTTGGCTATCTCCATATCGAGATTCCATATGGGCGATCAGTGAAGCGTAGTCCTGGGATCCAGTCGGGATGGCCTGAAGGACGTTAAGGGCGTCACCTCTCAGCGCTACAATGAGAGCTGTAGCCTTTTCTGTGTTGTTCCAGTTATTTATGGAACAGGCCACCTCGAACTGACGTAAGTAGGTGCTCCACGGGACCTTTCCGTCGAAGGTTGGGGGCGTCACTCTGCTATGTCCCGTTCCTGATATTCCCGGTGTAACGGTGGGCGGGCGTTGTCGCAGCTCGGCAACTTCCTCTCGTAGAGCGTTGAATTTCTCTTCCACCCCCGTCAGTGGGCGTTGGCGCAGCTCGGCAACTTCCACTTGTAAGGCGTTGAATTTCTCCTCCACCCCCATCAGCGGTCGTTGGCACAGCTCGGCAACTTCCACTTGCAAGGCGTTGAATTTCTCCTCCACCCCCATCAGCGGGCGTTGGCGCAGCTCGGCAACTTCCACTTGTAAGGCGTCGAACTTCTTTTCCACTGCTGCGACTTCCTCACGTAGGCCCTGTTCTAATTTCCTTTGGCTCTCCTCTAATTTCATCAGCAGACACTCTTCCAGATTTTTCTGGCCATCCAGAAATTTGGCGGTTAGGTCCTCTGCTAACTTATTCTGGCCGTCCTTCAGGTCCTCTGCTAGCTTATTCTGACCGTCTTCTAATTTGGAAGTTAGGTCCTCGGCTAAACTTTTCTGGCTGCCTTCCATCTTCTTCAGGTCCTCCGCTAAATTATTTTGACCGTCTTCCATCTTCTTCTGGCCGTCTTCTAGCTTCTTCTGGCCGTCTTCTAATTTGGCAGTTAGGTCCTTGGTTAAATTCTTCTGGCCGTCCTCCATTTTGGTTTCCATGCCATTTAACTTTTCTAGCAATGCTGCCAATTGCGCCTCCATTTTAGTTGTTTGTCTTGTAAAGGGCCTGCACTCACAGGAAAATTAGAGAAAGTGACCTGCTCGGGTTTTGAAACCAGGACTGCCAGGTGTTGTGCTTGTGCTTGAGTTCGTAATCCGACTTCTGTCACCAGTTGCTAAGTGCCACCCCCCCCCCCCTAGTGGCACTTTTTTTTAACTGGATTACTGTGGGTAGAAAGCACAACACCAATTACTGCTTAAAGAAATAATTAACTTTATTGTGGCCAGAATGATACACTACTCAACAGCAAATACAAGCAATTATTACCTTACTCCAGTTTTCTCACGTCGAGAATACTTCCCCTTTCACTTGTCAACAGACCACAGTTAATACTCTCGCTAATAAGTCCGGTCCCGTACGCTGGCTGAAAATAGCTGCACTAGGTCTGTCACTCACTGTTTTGCCACTCGCAACAATGACCTCTCTCGCACTGAGTAAGCACACTCGCTCAAAACACAGGCAGTCCCCTGTAAGCTCCTCACTCCCTTCGCTGTCAAGAGAATCGGCTTCACTATGGGTTTCGCAAGTCTCCACACTTCTGTCGCTCAGGATAAGCGCTCGCACTCGCTCGTAAAACACAACAACAACCACTGCTTGACAGGTCGCACTGATATAGCAGGCCGGTGACTCAATAAATGCTTCTAGATCCATCCAGGGTTCACGGCTTCTCGAGGCTTCCTCCACTGGCTGAGTCACGAATATTCTGGACCATCCCTTTGTCCTAGTAGCCCTGTTACATAAGGCGCACGCAATACACGAGGAAGGGCACAGCCCAGCCCTGGGGCAGTTGTGACTCATGCGGCGAGTGATGACACAAACTCACAGCCGTAACAATATGTATAAACATTTGCTGTACCAAGTTTCATTGCGTTTGGATGGTTTAGTCGCGAGGAAAGTTTATTTAAAACTCTCAAATTTGCTTGGCCGCCATGTTGGTTTTGTAGTTACCAGGTTTTTTGAAGGTCTTATAGGTGAACTTCTAGTAGTTCCCTTTATTACCGTACAAAATTTCAGCGTGATATCGGTAATACTTCCGGAGATATTGAATGCCGGTGAAATATTTCGCACAGCCGCCATGTTGGATTGGTGAGACGTAATAAAATTTGAAGAGCACGGTCGGGACCGGCCAAAATGGTGCTATGACCTTACCAAGTTTCAATGAAATCGCTCCAGCCGCTTAGAAGTCATTAGAGGGGGATACACACACCACACACACACAAACACACACGCACACACATACAAATACACACATCTCATAAACCTTTTTTTTCTTTCTTTCATAAAATGAAAATAGACTAAGAACAGTTCAACTAACAGTACACCAGGTGTGTCCCTTTTGGTAAGCCCTAAGAAGAAAGGTGTAAAGACCAACGGAATAGGAATCTCCGGAATAAATCACGGAATAGTGGATGTCAAAAAGCTTGCTTCCACTATGGGTCCTATTAATATGTTATCTGTAAAGTGGTCACATGTAAAAGTAATGAAAGTGGGAAAAGATTATACATGCTCCATTTCATACTGAACCCTTATTGATTTGCCGATCAAGCCTTCATGATTTTTATTATTATTATTACTGATGCCCAGGCAGAATATGCAGGAAGTTGACAAAGGGGAGACAGGTAGTGTGTCGCAACTATAGCAACAGGAGTAGCGTGGTAGTTATTCCTGACGATGACCGGTTAAGCCGAGTTCAAGGACAAATTCAGTATCAATGCGCATCCGAGTCGGCGTCATTATGGGCGTGCCAGAAGAGAAGTTCTAACCGATACACGATTGAATCAGCAAATCAGGAGAGAGGACGCCTAAGCATCGCGGGGAGTAACGTACCTTAAAAAAGCGCGCTAAAACACGTGTCTGAAGAACCGCCGATGCGATATAATTCCGCATAAGTCCATTGAGACGTTTGGATGAAAAGAAGAAGATTGATACTAGTCCCAAGTCTGTGAGTTGAAAACTACGGATTATTTTCACAGATTGCCCCCACCCCACCCCGTTCTGTCAGTTTCTAATAAATTGATCGGTGATGAGCTGTTTGAGACACAACTTTATTGAGCTCTGGTGAGCATCGTCCACGCCAGTTTGAGTAACGATTTTATGAGGCTCTAGTGAGCATACTTCACGTCTGTTTGGACAAACATTTTATTGTGTGCTCAAGGGAGCAGAGTTCACGCTTAGCCGAGGGAGATCTCTAGTCGAGATAAGCGCTACGCGGTAGACATAATTTGAGCGACTTGTTAGAAGCCAGTTGCGTAGAGAATGAAGAGTGTAAATTTTGTTGATCTGTTATTAAATTCATATGTTTTAACCCTGGTATTCACTTTTTCCTGCATGTTATTTTGTTATATGTTACTCTGCATCTTTTAAGAAGCGCTTAACAACAACTTTACGAAATGGACTGTTACACCCCCCGAAACTGAGTCTCATATGCTTCTTTGCAAGGGTTCATATATCAAAAATGGCTGCCCAAGTGGGGATTGTTGTTGTTGTTGCTTTGTTGACCTCATACTTATTTCGCTGAGAAATGATGCCAGGTCAGCAGGACAAGAGTAAATTCAGTAAATTGAGGCGAAGTTGTACCGCCATGTGTATCAGTAAAATCACTGAGTTCTTAAAGTTTGAAATGTTGAACAAGGTTAGAAGTTGATATTGTATTTGTTGTTAACTTGTTCTGGCGCCCGGCTTAAAATTAGAAAATTTGCATATTTAGTGAACTCAGTCAAAAGCAGGAAGGTGTTGCCTTACTTTACATTTAATTAACTTCGGTTAATTAAAGTGTTTTTCGTAAATTCTGTTAGTCAGGAATTTAAAAGCAGATCACAAGGGAGTTATTTTGTTGTTTGGAAATAAGAGTCATTATTCAGTAAGATTTTGATTACTGAAAATTTATTTAAATTAGAATCAATGTAATATTAAATATCAAGACATGTGTGCGTGTACGACTGAAATCCCATTGCATGACCCTATTTTTCTCAGAATATATTTGTGTGTTTTGCGATGGCTAGCATCGAGGTGATTAAAGCGTTGATGGAGCAGATGTCCGCGCAGTTGACTGTGCAATTGTCTGCAAAGACGGAGGAACAGTTAAAAGGCATGAGTGAACAGAGTGATAAACAATTACACGAGTTGCGTGAACACAGTGATAAACAATTACAGGACGTGAACAGTAACATTACGGTCCAACTGCAAGTTCAGAAATTGGATAGTGACAAACAATTACACGAGTTGCGTGAACAGAATGATAAACAATTACACGACTTGCGTGAGCACAACGATAAACAATTAAATAACATAACTACTCAATTACGTGAACAGAATGATAAACAGTTAGTTGAACTAAACCACAACTTATCGGAGCAGGCAACCTTACAAACAGTTCAATTAGAGAGGATCACACTTGAAATAAATCAGAGTACTAAATTAGAACTAGAGAAACTGGCAGGAGAGGTGGCAGAGAATAATTCGAGGCAGTTAGGAGAAATTAAGAAACTAGAATCCAAATTTGACGACAAACTAATACAGTTAGATGGAATGGTAGCCGCCAAATTGAAACAAATCGAGACAGCATGCGTGAACAACACGGCAGGGATCAAAAGCACGCAGGATGAATTACAGGGGCAATTCAACAGAATAGAGGCGAAAAACGTAAACATACAGGAGCAGATTAATTCAGTCGACAACAATGTGTTAGGATTGATAAAGGAACTTGACAAACTGGAGATAAAAACGGAGAAAGATCGGATGCACTAGCGCGAAAACCTGGAAGACCAGTTAACTAAAAACCAAGAGCAAATACGAGAAGAAATAGGAGAACAGTTAAATAAGAATCAGAAAGAAATAGGAGAACAATTAATTAAAACTCAGCAGCTGATACAAGAGCAAATAGGGGAACAGCTTGAGAAGAATCAGGAAACCAACGAAGAAAAAATTAATAATATGAAGAGTAGGATCCGGAAAGATTGGGAACAGCAGGTGAATGAGACTAAAGGAGATAGGCTGACTATATTAAAGCGGCTAGGCGAGTATAACTCTAGAATGCAGGCTCTGGAGGAAAGTATGAAGTCCAAGCTCCAAGAACACGCGGACCTCATCATTAAGAATGAGATAAGATCTTTAGAGAATGCCACTTTATTCTCTTCAGAAAATTCAGTAGGGAAACATGGAAGTATTGGAAGTCCGGAGGGGATGAAGCTAGCTGAGGATACGAGCCGAGGTCAGAGTACAAAGATAACGTGCGACACATTTCAAAATTACAGAGGGGAGACGTCAACTCCACAACCTGGTCTGGCACCTGCCCAAGTCATACAAGGATTAGGGGAAACGATTTTAAACCCGACAAATTCAGGGAAAATTCTGGATCTACTCCAAAAGCATTTTTGCGCCAGCTGGATGATTACTTTAATGACCAACACGTCAGTCCCGCAAAACAGCTGCGACTGGTGGATAAATTTTTAGAGGGCCCAAGTTTAATCTGGTTTCAAAGCTTCAAGTATACGTTTAATGACATGGCCCAGTTTAAAGAGGCATTTCTGAGGAAGTTCTGGAGTACTTCACTGCTTGCAGGGGTTGACGATGGATTTATATACCAGAAAATACCATAGCACACACCCTACAAGGTTTTCTGAGTTCTTTAGCCAACAGCTAGTAAAATTCCGCGATTTTGACGAGCCGCCTTCTGAAGAAAACATGGTTTTAACTGTCGGCAAGCAGCTTCCGATGAACATACAGCAATTTTTAGTGGCAGGAAATATCAAAACCGCAGTTCAGGCCGAGAAGATACTCCGCCACTTGGATGAAACCCGCAGACCGGGAGACGGAATATGGAGTGCGTGAACACTGCAGAAGTAGTTCAAGGGCATCAAAACGGTCAAAGTCGGAACAATCAGACGGAGACACAATCCACCAGCACACAATTTACGCCCAGACGGCAGGAGTTTGACGGTCGAAACCAATATAATAATAATAACAATAGGAACTTCCAAAATCGCCGTGATAATTATAACAATAATCAGAACAACAATCACAATCAGAGGACGTACCAGCGAGAATATACTAACTGGAGGGGAAACCAAAGGCAGGGTAGACCATACCAAAGAACGGGGACGGCAGATCGAATAATCAGAGGAATTATCGGCAAGATAACCAGGGAGATTATCGTAATGACTGGAACGAGCGTTACGCCGAGTCGCAAAAATATTTGGATGAACTAAATGCAGAAGAAGAGACAGAGAAAGAGAAGTGGGGGCGTGCGATGGCAAATAGAAAAGTCCAGATAATCACCAGGATGCGGGGGCGGAAAGTTTATTACGTCAGCAGGAGAGACACGATGACAACCGGCGAAACTCAACAAATGGGTCGCAGGATAAAAAAAATCACGATTACTTCAAAACCAGATAGCCTGAGAACGGAGGAAACCAGGGAACAGGAGGAGTTGATTGTTGCGAATATTGAAGAGTGGGTAGCATTCCCGGACGATTGCCTGGAGGAAATGGTGAAGGACCGAGAGAATGTAATTAGACAATTACCAATTACTTATGCTCATATTGGAGGTCTTAGAGTGAGGTGCCTGATCGACACGGATAGCCAAGTGAGTTTAGTCACGGAAGCATTGTTGAAAGAAATTGGAAATAAACAAACCATTCCAATTATGCCTGTACCATTAATGAAAGTCCGAGGGGTCATTCCTGACAAGACCATAGTTTGCAAGCACCAAGCATATTTAGATCTGGAGATATTAAACCTTACATTTTCACAAACTTTTATCGTGATACCAAAGATGAATTATAATGTTATTCTGGGAGCCAACTTCATTTGTGATTTCCACGCTATAATTGACCTACATAATAATACTGTGAGTTTTAAACAAGTTGAGGGCTTGAGTCACGTTGGTCTGAACATGGAAGAGAGTCCACTAGAGAGAGAGGCGAATACTTGGGTCATTGAAGAACGAGTAAGCGAGACAGCTGTTATTGAAATTGACGGTCAAGATATTTCGCAGGAACTTTGGATACATTTGGCGGAGGAAGAAATTAGCGGGTCCAAATTTGAAATTTTACTTCAGGATTGACTTAAGGAGGCAATAGTAGGGGAACCTGACAGAAGCAAATTAGAAGAGATATTGAGACATCATAAGGGAGTTTTTTACACGATCCCTGGAAAAGTATTAGGTAGATTTCTTTAGAAAGCTAACTATTGCAATGGGTCCCATGATTCGACTTCCGGAAAATTTCGACATATCTTCGCGTTTCACATCCCCCAGACTCCAAAACCACCGTCAGTTCAAAAGTTTATATATAATTTATGTATATATGTATATATATATATATATATATATATATATATATATATATATATATATATCAGTTTCTTGTGGACACGATAACTGCCGTAATTTTGCACCAATCACTTTGAATTTTTTACATAATATGTATCCCTATAAAATCTCGGTCGAGTTCGTTAATGGGCAAAATCGGTCAAAGGGGGTAAAAATGGGGGGCTTTTTTCGAAAAAGTGAAATATCACTATAACTCTCTTAATACATGAAATATCGAATCTCTTCAAAGTTCATAATATGTGTCGGATAAGTGCCAAAAATGTATGTCAAATAAGTTTTTTGATAGCACCAACCATTGACCAAAGGGGTGGGAAAAAGTGGGTTTTTCGGGAAACATTAATCATATCTATGTTAATAGGCACAATATCAAAACCGCACAAAATGGACAATATTCCTCCAATAATTACCTAAAACTTTTGTCTGAAAGAATTTTTGATATGACCCACCATTACGCCACGGGGTGAACAAAATGATTTAAATTATAAGAAAATGCCAAGTGCCAAGAGAGGTTGCCATGACAACTTTACTTTTAATTGATAAGGGATGACCATCAGCAGTTGCTATGACAACGCCACTGCACGAGATCACATTCAGTTTTCATATGTCAGTGGGAAGCGACTTCGGTATCGGAACTGGTAGCATGCTGAACTTCTATGCCCAAGGTCGCGGGTTTAAACCCGTCTGAAGTCGTCGGATTTACTAAGAGCGCTAAAAAACCTGAGTTTGCTTTCCTTCGGAGGGGAAGTTCCAACGTTCGTTGCGAGTTGCTGATTGAGGTGGCATCTAGTAGCCAAGTTCACAGCTAGGTGTCGTTGACGGCAGTATTTTAGGTAGATTTCATTAGAAAGCTAACTATTGCAATGGGTACCATGTTTCGATTTCCGGAAAATTTCGACATATCTTCGCGTTTCACATCCCCCAGACCCCAAAACCACCGTCAGTTCAAAAGTTTATATATAATTTATGTAATATATGTATATATATGTATATCAGTTTCTTGTGGACACGATAACTGCCGTAATTTTGCACCAATCACTTTGAATTTTTTACCGAATATGTATGCCCATAAAATCTCGGACGAGTTCGTTACTGGGCTAAATCGGTCGAAGGGGATGAAAATGGGGGACTTTTTTTTTTCGAAAAAATGAAATATTGCTATAACTCTCTTAATATGTGAAATATCGAATCCGTTCAAAGTTCATACTATGTGTCGGATAAAGCTCAGAAATTTATGTTTGAAACGTTTTTTTGATAGCACCAACCATTGTCCAAAGGGGTGGGAAAAAGTGGTTTTTTCGGGAAACATTTATCATATCTCTGTTAATAGGCACAATATCAAAACCGTACAAAATGGGCAATATTCCCCTAATAATTACCTAAAACTTTTGTCTGAAAGAATTTTTGATATGAGCCACCATTACGCCAAGGGATGAGAAAAATGATTTCGAAATTGTAAGAAAATGCCAAGAGCTATCAGTGGTTGACATGGCAACACTACTAAATTGATGAGGGGTGAGCCATCAGACGTTGCCATGACAACGCACTTGCGCGAGATCAGATTCAGATTTCCATCTGACTAAGTGTGATGCGGCTTCGGTGACTTAACTGGTAGCATGCTGAACTCCTATGCCCAAGGTCGCGGGTTCAAAGCCGGCCAAAGTCGTCAGATTTTCTAAGAGCGCTAAAAATCCCTCAGTATGCTTTCCTTTGGAGGGGAAGTTCCAACGTTCGTTGCGAGTTGCTGATTGCGGTGGCATCTAGTAGCCATGTTCACAGCTAGGTGTCGTTGACGGTAGTATCTGGTAGCAACATTAGGAACTACTGCTTGAAATTGAGCGTCTGCATTCCTTACCTGAATTACAGACTAATACAGCTATCACAATTCACACCGTTTATCAGACAGATTCTACACTCACCCAAAGTACACGGGGTTACATGACCACGTTGTCGCAGCCCCTAAACTGAGGAACCAACCAACATCTCTGCGGGAGATATAATTTTGCGTGAAGAAGTAACAGACCGTTACATAGTTGCACATCAGTGTCGAAACTTTGCATAAGGACAGTGTGACCACAAGTATAAAAATGGACTCCAAATGACAAGAAGGTTACCGTCATCATAAGACAATAGAATGTTTAAAATATGCATAAAATGACGAAAAACAAAGTTAATTAATCTCCAATTATAAAATACTTTCACGCAATAAATGTGGTCTGATCCTTCTACGAAAACCTGCATATTCTGCCTATTTTCGACTATCCCCAAGTTTGTCCGGTGAAATCTACCTCCGCCTTCCGGCGTGCCGAGAGGACTTTTTAAATTTTCAGTATGCCATGCAAATTACCGATTGGACCCCATTTAAGAGTAAATTGTACCCGATCCCAGAGAAACATTTTGCTCAGGTCAAGGACATTATTACTAACCTATTAGATTCTGGAATGATTAGAAAAGCAGCAACCCCATATTTAAATGCAATTTTGGCTGTGGAAAAACCCAATGGATCAATCAGAATATGCCTAGACGCACGGGTTTTAAATAGCAAACTGTTAGTCGAGCACGACCAAGCACCAAGGATCAAGGATGTATTGAAGGTCTTCCGTGGAATGAATATATATTCTAGCGTCGATTTAACGAATAGTTTCCACCACCTGGAACTTGAGGAAAATTCCCAGTTATTGACGGGGTTTTTATTTGATAACCAAAGCTATATCTGGTCTCGCATGCCCTTTGGTGTAAAAACAGCAGGATGTGCATTGATAAGAGCACTAGACAGGAATCTAACTGAAGAGGTCAAGAGCTTCACTACAAGATATGTTGATGACATAGGGGAGAGGGGGGCATGTTGTTACAATTTTCAAATTTCATTTTTTTAAACTGTTCTCCTGGAAGCTATTAGCCTGTTATGGCAGTGATAATGAAGTATCATTATTTGGCTTTATATATGAAAAATGTGAAGACTGGCGTAAAAATATTTTCGGTATAAATAATTTTTCTTGTTAATGTGGTAAATTGTAACAACATGCCCCACAACGGGGCTAGTTGTTATATGTCATGGGTAAGTTGTTACACTCAACTTAATAATAAAATGCGACATAGTTGTAACTACAATCTTGTATTTTTAACTCGAAATAATAAAACAGTCAACCTTGAAATACATTTACCACATTTCACAATTCTGGTTTTTACGGCCAAATGCCCTTCCTGACGCCAACCTCATGGGACGAGTAAATGAAATATGAAATGAATGAAGATAAATGAAAATGGGCAAGGATGTGGAAGGAAGCGGCCGTGACCTGTCAGAAAGTACCGTCCCAGCATTTTCCTGGAGTTGAAAATGGGAAACCACGGAAAACCATTTCAAGGTCGGCAGAGGGTAGGGCTCGAACCCACGTCTACCAAATTAGCAGAGAGCTTGGCCTAGCGCTGCGCGTTAGCAAGCATAGCTATCACTGTCGGTATAGATAAATTATAATGATACCGGTAATAATAATCAACTAGCGAATACGTTAATACGTTTATAGTAGGGGCGGATAGTTATGTGCTTAACTTTTCAGAAATATGTATTTATTTACGTGCTTAAAAGTGAAAAATATGTGATTAAATTTCCAAAACATGTTCTTAAATTTGTATCAAATTTGTGTCCCCCAGTTCCTCGAAATATAGTTGAAACGTCCAGCTACTTGAATAATCCATAATCCTGTCTACAGTACAAAAAATGTTCCCGCTTAACAGGCCGGGGCTCGCCTCAGTTTCCGAGTCCATCTTACTGTACTGCAGATGCGCGGTACGAAATCATGTATGTCCTGTTTTCGAATTTCATTCTAAAGAGCAGAAAAAAGGTCACATCAGGAACTTTCATAGCAATCTGTCAATATTTACGAGTTTTGCAGACCACTGTAATTTCAAGTAAAATTTCCTTTCAAGGTAAGGACTATTGGAGGCTTAATGAGACTGTTGACTCCAGTCCCCTTGCTATACTTAATGACCTGGGAATTCCTGTTTGAAATACAATACAGAGACAAGGGTGCATTCTAGAAATAGACAAGCCAATTACTGGAATTGCCAAGAGTCGAAAATGTGGGCAGCAATCATCTAAGGAGTACAACATACCACCAAATATAGGAAATGTGTACTTATGAATAAATACACCAGAATATGTATTTATTTATAAAAACGGCAAAAATGTGTAAGTAAATAGAAAATATTTAGTTAATTAAAAATATTTAAACACACAACAATCGGGGCCTTAATAATCAGCAATTAAATAATATTACGATACCATGGGGCATGTTGTTACAGTGTAACAACAAGCCCCCAGCTTACTGTAACAACTTGCCCCACCGGCCGACATTTTGTATTCAAGGTCAATACTTCGGCGGGGAGTAGCCTAGCTAACTACTCTCTCAAGCATTTATTTCGTAAGATATCAAACTACATTCTCAGAGACATGCAAGTACTTACCTTCAACACAGAAGAAGACAGATGACTTCAAAGTCGAATATTTATTTTTACTTTTCACTTCAAAAAACACTTAAACCTTCATAACACTCTTCAAATACACACAATGGTTTCCTTGTTTTCACAGCATCTGCAGACAGGCACCCCACGCTTTAGTAGCTGATCGTTACGCGCTACAGCCACACGGGTGATTTTAAAACTAACATGTAACAACGTGCCCCTGTTAACAACATGCCCCCCTCTCCCCTACTCATAGCATCAGAAACAATGGAGGAACATTTGGAAAACCTAAACAAACTTTTGGATAATTTGAGAACCATGAATTTCAAAATTAATTTGAAGAAATCGCACTTTTGCCAGAGCGAGATTCTGTATTTGGGTCACATAATTGATGTTGAAGGCGTGAGACCAAATCCGGCGAAAATAGACGCAATTAAGAAATTCCCTACACCAACTAAAGTGAAACATGTTAGAGCATTTTTGGGAGTGGCAGGTTTCTTTAAAGAGAATTGTCCTGGGTACACGGAAACAGTAGCACCGATGCAAGAGATGCTGAAGAAATCTAATCGATGGTCATGGAATGAGGAGTGCGACAGGTCCTTTAGAGCCACGAAAGACCTACTGGAGAAATGTGTGAAGTAAGGGTAGCCAGACTTCGCGAAGAAATTTGTGACCCAGGCAGACGCTTCATTGATTGGGATCGGCGCCATGCTAACCAAGAGGACGCTGATGAACCCAAGAATCGATCATATTTGGCATTTACTAGTCGTAAACTTAGGAAGCACGAGAGAAACTACACTGTTACAGAACTTGAGTTGTTAGCGATTTTGTACTCGTTGCAACAATGGCGCAAGATGGTCTTCGGGTACTCCATTGTTGTCAGAACTGACCACCATGCACTGACCTTCTTATTCAAAACAACGATGGCAAGCGAAAGAGTTACGCGTTGGTCCATTTATATACAGCAGTTCGATATCACCATAGAACACTGCCCTGGAAGGATGAACATCATACCAGATGCTTTAAGCAGGAACCCTGAAGATGAGAACGAGACAGCAGTAGATGTACAACACATAGCATTAACACCTAAGGCTCGCGAATTTTTGGATAAGTTGAAAGAAATTCAGAAGGAACAAGAAAAGGACCCATGGATGATGATGATGATCAAGTTTTACTAAGGAAGCAAAATTCCATTACCTCAATAATCTTCTTCACAAGTTCGTGGATGATGATCACACCAAACTTCGAATCCTAGTTCCGGCATCGTTACAGAGAGGACTGACATGGCATGTCCATAAAAGCTTAGCACATATCGGCACTGACAAAACTGAAGCAACAATAGGAGAAACTTTTACTTGGCCAAAGATGCGATATACCATTGTTGAAGTAATTAGAACGCGTGTCAGCGTACTACTAAGCCCAATAATTTCATACTAAAACAGCTTCCAAAACCTTTATTACCACAGAAACCGTGCGAACTGGTCGCTATTGACTGTTTTGGTCCTCTAGTTAAGGGAAAACGAGGATGCCGACACATTCTTGTATGTGTCGATGTATTTTGCAAGATGGTGGTATTATGTCCAATCCAGAAGACGACGTCAAAGCAAGTCCTCAGCAGAATCCAGAACAAAGTCATTCCGACGCTTGGGAAGCCGGAATTCATCTTATCGGACCATGTTTTTAGACAAGGTCTAGAGAACCTAGGGATAAAGCATGTTCTATCTAGCATTCGCCACCCTTGTGGAATGAAGAGAATGAAGAGTGTAAATTTTGTTGATCTGTTATTAAATTCATATGTTTTAACCCTGGTATTCACTTTTTCCTGCATGTTATTTTGTTATATGTTACCCTGCATCTTTTAAGAAGCGCTTAACAACAACTTTACGAAATGGACTGTTACACCCCCCGAAACTGAGTCTTATATGCTTCTTTGCAAGGGTTCAATACAAATCGTCGTACAAAACTGACTTTTAAACAATAACTGTATTTAAAAGGAAGAAACTTCCTGACAATCTTACCTTAAAATCTGCATTTCCTTCAAAACTATGACTAGCTTCAAAGAAGGACGACCTTACGACATTGGTCAAAAAGAATTCTATCCCCAAATTCGATTTACCTTTCTATGCCACTTTGTAATGGGTCCTGAACATGCGAAGCTGAATGTGGTTATATTTCGGTTTTAGTGTTTTACTTGTTCCTTGAATTACAACATGGACAGTTACAGAATTCCTATTCATTTATGCAATCATGTCTATTCTTATCAGTGCACTGTTGTTTAACTTATTATTCTTTTGTATTTCAAGATTTGATTGAAGGTAATTACTAATATCAAAGAAAGTATCACACACTTGTATCATAATCTTGATTTTTTTCTTTCAATGTTTATTCTGACTGAAACAAGAGCATTAAGAATAATATATCTGAGTTAAATTCTTTTTTTCCACTGACAAGAAAGTCATATTTTAAGTTATGTCACGCTTCGAATGTAATTTTTGTAACAAGAGTGTCACAAGCGAAATTTTTATGAAATATAATGTTGCAAAATGCAATTATTAATCTACAAAATGTGTCATGTGGTATTACATTTAAAGCAATTCGTTCATTTTTTCAAATATGTCAACTGCATAACCCAAACATATTTCTTCTTGGAATTATACAGATATCAATTCTTAAAATCCGTCTCCTGCAAAATAGTGATTTTTAAGATATGACGTTGTTCTATTTAGTGAACGTTATATATTTGAAAAATAGGCTATATTAAAAAAAACTCGGAATCAGAGAAAGTTGTATGTTGGCTTAAACGCAAGGCCTCTGTGCCCTTTATCCTTAGAACAATATAGGCTATCGTATTTTTAAATTTTTGCAAAAAGAAAATAAATAAATTGGAAAGTAGGCTATATTTTTCAAACGATTAATCACAGAAAGTTGTGCGATGGCTTAAATAAAAGGTCTATAAATGCCCTTTACCGTTAGAATAAAACATAGTATTTTTGAACATTTATTGTAGAAAGTTGTGCGATGGCTTAAACGAAAGGTTTTTTATACCCGTTGTCCCCCAAAACAAGTCCTATATCCCTGGGACAAAAAAAAGTAGAGAAGTGGTGGCGGTTCTGCTTCACCCTGCGCCTGGCGTCGCAGAGCGTCCAAGTTAAATTAGTGGATATCTCGCGGACCAATCATTGGATATTGGCTTGTGACGGCTCGTTTTATTCGGGGTGAAGCCCCATTTCCTATAAAGTACCGTACTTATTTTAACCCCAAGATAAAAACTACCCCACCCACCCGGGGGTGTTTTTTTTGTACGCATCCGCACTCGCGGCTCTTGTAAGATGGCTGGCGTTTTAAGTGATTATTTATTAATTATTTACTATTGATTTAACCAAAAGACCTAGACCACTAGGTCATCGGTCCGTGATATTTCGCGAACCCGTAAACGTACAGACTTGTGTGACGGATCGTTGGGGGCAGATGACTTCGTAGTTCCGCCCCTTAAAACAACAATAACTAACTAATAACTGATGGATCGTCTTCACGTGATTTTTTTCCATGAAGCACTTACTCTTTCAGATTTGTACCTAAAAAGCGTAACTACTAGGTCATCGACGGTTTTTCCCGATATCTTTGGAACCCATAATTTTAGAAAGGCATGAGATAGCTCGTTTTACTTTTCCATGTACCATGTACCTAAAACTAGTAGCTCATTGACTTATTATTAGTTAATTATTGATTGATTGGTGTGGTTGCTAGTTAGAGATATTTTCTCAAAGCGGGAAGAATGGTGGGTAGAGGATTTTAATGGGTCAGTGGATTCAGGATGGCTAACGGCTAATTATTTAATACTAGCTGTTACCCACGGCTTCGCCCGCAATAACATTTGGAATCCCGTTATAACATTAGTTATATAGATAGATAGGCCTGTTTGCCATCTCTTGATGAATACAGTACATTTGCATTTGTCTGTTGGCACAGGCTAGAGTAAAAGGTGGCTTTTCACCGATGTCTCAGTCTCACTCATGGCTGTGATTATATGGAAGCTAGTGAGGTATGGGTGGTGCTTAGTAATGGCATTCGGGGCACAGTCAGTGCCTGTGAATGCTGTGAAAGGTTCTACTCATAGGGTTAGGACTACTGTTCTGACTCAGTGAGGAAAGCAATGGCAAACTACCTCACTCCTGTTCTTGCCTAGAACGCCTCAAAATACCGCTGCCTTGGATTTTTGTGGGTATCTACTCACATAACGTAACGGCGGTGCTTTTTGAGGATCCAACCAGCCTTCGGGCTGACTACCTAACAGACATATAGATAGATAAGCATCGGTCCTAGTGGAAAATAATTCTATCACCTGAAACCAAAAATGCATGGGACGAAAAAAAAACCCATCAAAATATCATGTTGGTTTCGGACCCTAAAAGACGTGAAAA
The DNA here is from genome assembly GCA_946902985.2 of Meconema thalassinum. NCBI lineage: Eukaryota > Metazoa > Arthropoda > Insecta > Orthoptera > Tettigoniidae > Meconema > Meconema thalassinum. Next base: position 352,028,780 of record OX336390.1, read on the forward strand.
ATATAATAAAAGTATTAAAAAAACTATTTTTTGAAATTTCATTCGAATCAATTTTTATGTCATTCCTGGGACTTAGAAATTTCCGGCCAAAAAGTACAAAATCATTAATAACTCCGTAAGTATTCGTCGTATGATGAAATAGCAAGAGACAAAAAAGATGTGATGTGTTATTGTCTACAACATAGGCCATGTATAATTTTACACACAGACATATTATGTTCCCCCCCCCATAATTTCACTCCTCACCATGGGCCCCTTAAATTGGATTTATGAAAAAACGGTCAAACACCTGTTTAGTTTTTTTAATGCTGATTTTTTTCGGCTGAGGTCCAAACTCATCGCCTATGTCGTTTAAGAGATACACGCTCCGTTAGGAATCCTTCAACCCCCACTTTTCACCCCTTTCACCTCATAATATACACCACATCGAAAAACCCTCAGACACGTGTCTTCTTATTTTTAATGATGAGTTTATATGCCGAGTTTCACATCCCCCAATGAAACCAATCGGGAGATATTGCTATTCAATGAAATGCAGGTCTACCCCCTTAACACCCCTTTAGAACCTGAATATCCAAAAATCCTTTCTTAGTGGGCGTTTGCGGCCCTTGAGGAAGCAGGATACCAAATTTCATTCCAATCCGTTCGGTGGTTTCTGAGATTTCGTGATGAATGAATGAGTGAGTCAGTGGTATTTGAGCTTTATATAGTAGATAGATAAGCATCGGTCCTAGTGGAAAATAATTCAATCACCTGAAACCAAAAATGCATGGGACGAAAAAAAACCATCAAAATATCATGTTGGTTTCGGACCCTAAAAGTCGTGAAAAATGTAATAAAAGTATTAAAATCTATTTTTTGAAATTTTATTCGAATCAATTTTTATGGCATTCCTGGGACTTAGAAATTTCCGGCCAAAAAGTACAAAATCATTAATAACTCCGTAAGTATTCGTCGTATGATGAAATAGCAAGAGACAAAAAAGATGTGATGTGTTATTGTTTACAACATAGGCCACGTACAATTTTACACACAGACATATTACGTTCCCCCCCCCCCCATAATTTCACCCCTACCCATGGGCCCCTTAAATTGGATTTATGAAAAAAAAACGGTCAAACACCTGTTTAGTTATTTTTAATGCTGATTTTTTTCGCCTGAGTTCCAAACTCATCGCCTATGTCGTTTAAGAGATACACGCTCCGTTAGGAATCCTTCAACTCCCACTTTTCACCCCTTTCACCTCATAATATACACCACATCGAAAAACCCTCAGACACGTGTCTTCTTATTTTTAATGATGAGTTTATATGCCGAGTTTCACATCCCCCAATGAAACCAATCGGGAGATATTGCTATTCAATGAAATGCAGGTCTACCCCCTTAACACCCCTTTAGAACCTGAATATCCAAAAATCCTTTCTTAGTGGGCATTTGCGGCCCTTGAGGAAGCAGGATACCAAATTTCATTCCAATCCGTTCGGTGGTTTCTGAGATTTCGTGATGAATGAATGAGTGAGTCAGTGGTATTTGAGCTTTATATAGTAGATAGATAAGCATCGGTCCTAGTGGAAAATAATTCTATCACCTGAAACCAAAAATGCATGGGACGAAAAAAACAACATCAAAATATCATGTTGGTTTCGGACCCTAAAAGTTGTGAAAAATGTAATAAAAGTATTAAAATCTATTTTTTGAAATTTTATTCGAATCAATTTTTATGGCATTCCTGAGACTTAGAAATTTCCGGCCAAAAAGTACAAAATCATTAATAACTCTGTAAGTATTCGTCGTATGATGAAATAGCAAGAGACAAAAAATATGTGATGTGTTATTTTCTACAACATAGGCCATGTATAATTTTACACACAGACATATTACGTTCCCCCCCCCCCCATAATTTCACCCCTCCCCATGGGCCCCTTAAATTGGATTTATGAAAAAACGGTCAAACACCTGTTTAGTTTTTTTTAATGCTGATTTTTTTCGGCTGAGTTCCAAACTCATCGCCTATGTCGTTTAAGAGATACACGCTCCGTTAGGAATCCTTCAACTCCCACTTTTCACCCCTTTCACCTCATAATATACACCACATCGAAAAACCCTCAGACACGTGTCTTCTTATTTTTAATGATGAGTTTATATGCCGAGTTTCACATCCCCCAATGAAACCAATCGGGAGATATTGCTATTCAATGAAATGCAGGTCTACCCCCTTAACACCCCTTTAGAACCTGAATATCCAAAAATCCTTTCTTAGTGGGCGTTTGCGGCCCTTGAGGAAGCAGGATACCAAATTTCATTCCAATCCGTTCGGTGGTTTCTGAGATTTCGTGATGAATGAATGAGTGAGTCAGTGGTATTTGAGCTTTATATAGTAGATAGATAAGCATCGGTCCTAGTGGAAAATAATTCTATCACCTGAAACCAAAAATGCATGGGACGAAAAAAACAACATCAAAATATCATGTTGGTTTCGGACCCTAAAAGTCGTGAAAAATATAATAAAAGTATTAAAATCTATTTTTTGAAATTTTATTCGAATCAATTTTTATGTCATTCCTGGGACTTAGAAATTTCCGGCCAAAAAGTACAAAATCATTAATAACTCTGTAAGTATTCGTCGTATGATGAAATAGCAAGAGACAAAAACGATGTGATGTGTTATTTTCTACAACATAGGCCATGTATAATTTTACACACAGACATATTACGTTCCCCCCCCCCCCATAATTTCACCCCTCCCCATGGGCCCCTTAAATTGGATTTATGAAAAAACGGTCAAACACCTGTTTAGTTTTTTTTTTGAATGCTGATTTTTTTCGGCTGAGGTCCAAACTCATCGCCTATGTCGTTTAAGAGATACACGCTCCGTTAGGAATCCTTCAACTCCCACTTTTCACCCCTTTCACCTCATAATATACACCACATCGAAAAACCCTCAGACACGTGTCTTCTTATTTTTAATGATGAGTTTATATGCCGAGTTTCACATCCCCCAATGAAACCAATCGGGAGATATTGCTATTCAATGAAATGCAGGTCTACCCCCTTAACACCCCTTTAGAACCTGAATATCCAAAAAACCTTTCTTAGTGGGCGTTTGCGGCCCTTGAGGAAGCTGGATACCAAATTTCATTCCAATCCGTTCGGTGGTTTCTGAGATTTCGTGATGAATGAATGAGTGAGTCAGTGGTATTTGAGCTTTATATAGTAGATAGATAAGCATCGGTCCTAGTGGAAAATAATTCTATCACCTGAAACCAAAAATGCATGGGAAGAAAAAAAAAAACAAAATATCATGTTGGTTTCGGACCCTAAAAGACGTGAAAAATATAATAAAAGTATTAAAAGGAACTATTTTTTGAAATTTCATTCGAATCAATTTTTATGTCATTCCTGGGACTTAGAAATTTCCGGCCAAAAAGTACAAAATCATTAATAACTCCGTAAGTATTCGTCGTATGATGAAATAGCAAGAGACAAAAAAGATGTGATGTGTTATTGTTTACAACATAGGCAACGTACAATTTTACACACAGACATATTACGTTCCCCCCCCCCATAATTTCACCCCTACCCATGGGCCCCTTAAATTGGATTTATGAAAAAAACGGTCAAACACCTGTTTAGTTATTTTTAATGCTGATTTTTTCGCCTGAGTTCCAAACTCATCGCCTATGTCGTTTAAGAGATACACGCTCCGTTAGGAATCCTTCAACTCCCACTTTTCACCCCTTTCACCTCATAATATACACCACATCGAAAAACCCTCAGACACGTGTCTTCTTATTTTTAATGATGAGTTTATATGCCGAGTTTCACATCCCCCAATGAAACCAATCGGGAGATATTGCTATTCAATGAAATGCAGGTCTACCCCCTTAACACCCCTTTAGAACCTGAATATCCAAAAATCCTTTCTTAGTGGGCGTTTGCGGCCCTTGAGGAAGCTGGATACCAAATTTCATTCCAATCCGTTCGGTGGTTTCTGAGATTTCGTGACGAATGAATGAGTGAGTCAGTGGTATTTGAGCTTTATATAGTAGATTTATGGCAAGTGTGCTTTAACACGCATGGCTGTGTAGGTAGCGGCACGCGTGAGATTGCTCAAGATCACGCGGTCGCTTAAACAAGAATAAACTTGTTCCGAAACCGTGGGAACCTGACCCGAGACCGTGAGATAGTAATTAACCGTGTAACATTATTATTTCATTCATTGAGAACGAAATATAGAGAGGCTTAACAAAGTAGCCTGAGCGGTAGAGGGAGTATTTATAATGGCTGGATTCAGGATGGCCAACAGCTTCTTCTTCTTATTATTATTGTTTTTTGTAATATATTTTTTATAAAGAACCAAACTGCAAGGTCATTGACCCGAGATTTTGCAAACTAATAATCGCAGAAACCTGATTCAGGATTTAAATTAGGCCTAATGCATGTAATATTTCATATTTCTATGATTTTCTATTTTTAGATTCTACTGTAGATTTTATATTTAGCTAAAAGACCAAACCGCAAAATCATCGACTCGAAATTTTTGGTAACTAATTATTAAAGAAAGACATATAAGGAATCGTATTAGTCAGCGGCTTCGGTGGCGTAGTTGGTAGCATGCTGAGCTTCTATTCCCAAGATCACGGGTTCAAACCCGGCCGAAGCCGTCGGATTTTTTAAGAGCGTTAAAAATTCCTCAGTATGCCTTCCTTCGGAGGGGAAGTAAAGCCGGTGGTCCCATGTCATAGATTTATGGCATGTTAAAGAACTTTCCACTAATTACACCTGTGTGAAACTAAATTGTATAGGTTAAGAATGTAAACAACGCTCTTAGGTTGCTACGTTCGTTGCCAAGAGCCGACTGCGGTGGCGTCTAGTAGCTAAATTCTGAACTAGGCCTAGTAGTCGTTGACGGTGGCGTTTGGCGGCAAATGTGGGAACTATTTGAAAAATTAAAGTTGCAGTCCATACTTGAATTAAAAAAACAGATACACACACTATTACAGTCATCACAATTAACACCGGTTATCAGACAGATTCTACACACACCCAAAGTACACGGGGCTACATGACCGCGTTGTCGCAGCCCCTAAACTAAGGAACCAACCAACCAACCAATCGTATTAGTCGGAATTTAATTCCATTTACAATGAATTATTTATTTTTAGATTTTGCGAAAAGACTGTAGCAGTTTAGCTAGCCCCTACGTTGAGCGACAAGTGTAACGGTTTGACTGCCCCTAACTGTTGGGAGATAAATGTAACTGTTTACCTTTGCCTAAGCTATGTTGTTTTAATGGGCGCCAAGACCTCAATGCAATGCTGAAATCTAAATTTGTATTTAACAACGTCTAGCTCTGGTAGAACACCTTCAAGACTCTATTCACTCAGATCGTGGTATGATTTGATCATTAACCCAACAAACAATTGTATCAGGAGAAGGAATTGGTCTATATCTAATGCTACCTACTGAAAGCAAAGATTGCATTGTAAAAGAAATGCATTTATTATATAAAACAAGTATAGCAAACTTAATAATAATAAGTATAAAAATTAAATTGGAGCGTTGCGATTTTAATATTACCGATAGAAAATTACGTGAAAACGGAGTCTGATAAATTGATTTTACTCTTATTTCCAAGCTATGAAGTTACTGAATTATGAAATATAAAACAAAGAAAAATGAGAGATTGCGTATTTCCGCGTCATTTGCGCTTACCACTGGAAATTGCTAAAGCATTTCCCTCGTACTGGATGATGCTGTGTGCTTCCCACAGTCTCCTGGACGTCGACATCTTCTTCGTTATTTGATGATATTCTGGTAGTTTAGATAATTCTATGGTCCGTACTTCGGACCCAAACACTCGTATAACCACACTGGTTAAGTTTCACAAATATAGTCGCTAACTCCACTGAACATCGGAGCGACACGCACTTGCAACCGTACTCCGCAAGTTCTACACAGATGGTCCACGTTCCACGGAACATCGGAGCGACTCCCACGTATAACTACACTCGGCAAAAACTATACAGATTGTCCTCGTTTTACGGCGCGCTGAACGATATATGCACACGTTGGCTCCCTACTCCGGAGCCATCTTCCAGCTTACGTCGTCTCCACTGATTGGCTGCACCCCACGCGCTATACTCCCCTCCTCTGCCTCATTACACTCGGCGGTAAGGGGAAGTCGTATTCCGTTCCAACAATTCGCCTTTCCTTGACGATGCGAGCCCACTTGCGTAATACTTCCCGACAGGATTAAGCTTGTATTTGAATTCCCAGTGAGTCATGTCTCTCAAATACCCTAACTGACAAAACTCCGTAAAATTCCGTAATCAGATAATTTTCTATGATATCGTCGTTCGTAATAATTTGCTTGATAGCGTTTTCTAAGACATAGAAAACCTATCTGTATGCTTATAATTTTTATAAAATGCTCCGAAAATATCTTAATAATAATTATAATAAATTAATAATAATAATAAATTAACATGAAAAATTCTCTTGGCTGAACAATTTGCCGCGTAAATAAATATAGAATGGCTTCCTACTGACTTATGCCAGTGGCATAAAAACCCCTCGAAAAACACGTTACATATTCGCCTCGGATCATCGGATGATTTACCGTGACGACGGTCCATTATCCGATTATCCCAGACACGTTAATAAACCCCATCCAAAATACATATTACATAAATGAAATCACCCTAAATTACAGATATATACACTCATAATTTTTCTGCACGCACTTTGCGTCAAAGTTTGTTGTCACTATGGATTGCACTTTGCAACCAGTCCAATGTTTTACATATAGAGTAGTGTTCCACGGATATTTCCGCCTCTCAAATTTCTCTATGTTGGAGAAATAGACATAATTAATGTGTGAGCACTATGTATTTACGATGTCATATCACACGCATTGAAGGTGTTCTGATATATTTACATCACCATAGAACTTCCTAATTTCACTGGAGGTCCCCTCCTTATGGTGACATTTAATTCCACTTATCACTGAGCACACGATCACGCTATTGTGGCAGCGCCTCGTGACCATAATACTTAATCTCTCTTTAAAGTAGATTAAATTAATATTGACTTCTGAAAAAAAAAGAGTAAATGCGCATTACATATAACACCAAATATTTCTGTGCCGTAATCGCCCTGTCTTCTTAAGTTCCCGTAGACCATATTCTACTTAATACTAGTTCTCAACACAGACCATTTCTCCTCACACAAATAATACCTTTGTACAAATTACCTTAAATTACACACTTACAAATCTTACATGGCGAGGCCGTAAACAGAAATCACGTGTGCTGATATGTATGAGTTTCATGAAGGACTGTCTCGCCTTCTGATGGCCCATCTTTTGCCTCGTGGACGCCTTAAGCAAAAATACCCTGTTCAAGCGCTCACCCATCTCTTGGAGGCAAATGGGAATTCACCAGCGCTACCAAATTCTGGCCTTGGTGTATCGAGACATTTTAGTGCTCAAGAGCATCCGACAATCCCGTCATATTTCCCTGTACCTTAAAACTCTCATTTACTTACATACTACCCCCCTGTGTGACTTCTGATATGCCTGCCTGGAAGACCATCTCCTCCCACGCACCAAATACCACACTTACTCATTTGATAGGCTGGCTCGCCAGCTAAACCCACTCACTTTATGACACATATTTTCGTAGACTATGTATATTATACGTCCCGTATAATCTGTTTCCCTTACTATCCTCCAGCACATATGCTGTTTTTCCAATACGTTTGGAAACCATAAATGGGCCCTCTTAGAGATAAAGGAACTTGGACATGACTTTCTCTAGCTTATTTGACTGTTTCGGCACTCTAAGTAAGACTCTGTCTCCCGGCTCGAATAGGTCAAATTTAGTTTCTTTTTGTTGGCGAATTCTCTTTTGTGCTGACTTAGGTAAATTCTGTTTCGCCAACTGGACAATGTAATCCATCCCCGGTTGCTTACCCTTATTTAATCCCAACACCCTCGCTAGTTCATTTTGTGGTCTTTTTCCGAAGTGAACTTCGTATGGCGTCAATTTCGTGCTCTCATGCTGGACAGAATTCAGCCAAGTCTCGACCTTGGGAAGATGTCCAACCCAGGCCGCATGCTTGTCATGCACTAGAGTCCGAAAAAGACGAGCCACTTCCCAACAGCTGTGATAACAAAAGTGCTTTTAATTGGCATCTCCTCAAAATTTACTCCAGTTCCTTTCATTTTATCATAAAATGCACTACTTATGCAACTCTTCATACAACCACTATCAATTAAAACATCTGTGTACGCCTCGGACACGTTAAATTTAACTATGGGGCTCTTACTAACCACTTCTTGAATAATACCTTCATCATTTAGTTCATGTAATAATTCATTTCTTACATTTAGGTCATAGGGTTCCTGTATAATTGTATGGACAGGGCATGCTACAGACTGAGATTCTGACCTTACTTCGCAGCCTGGTTCGCGTTTAAAGAACCGCTACAGCTGGCCGTAGTACTACTGACTACTGAACTGGTCTGGTTGTTCTGGGCTGTGTTGTCATTGTTTGGCTGTATATTACTACCACTAGGCTGTCCTCTTCCTTGACCCCTATTCTGGTTGTAATTATTGTCATTATAATTTCTCCCTTGATTTCCCCTGAAATCATTGTTTCTCCCTTGATTTCCCCTGCAATCATTGTTCCTCCCTTGATTTCCCCTGAAATCATTGTTCCTCCCTTGATACTGATTACCATAGCCATTTCCTCTGTTCTGATTTAGCTGATTATTATTATTTCTATTTTGAGCGTTGGCCCCTTCGCCACCGTTCCCTTGAACTTCCTGATGCCTGGCTTCATTAGGTCTATTATTATTATTACCCTGGTTCCGATTGAAATTGTCATCATAACCCCCTCTCCCTAGTGCATCAAATGTGCTTAACAAATTTTCTACTTGTGATATAGTCTTTACATTCTGGATACAAGCAGCCTCCTTGATCCTATAGGGAAAGTGCCTAAGTAGCAACCTCACCACATCACTTTCCTCCTTCAAGCCATCCAGATATTTACACACTAATACCTGCCCTAAAAAGTATTCGGTCATGGTGGAGCTTCCTTTATGGTTATATTTACCACACACTACTCCCTCCCGATGCTGCGACTGAATAACCTCATTCCAGAACTTTTCACAGAATTTCATTTTAAAATCATTGATATCAGTAAACTTGTCTCTGTAGACAGCAAACCAATTCCTCGTTTCCCCCACAGACACTTGTTCTAAAATTTCAACTACCTGGCACCACTCAATACTACCATTTTCCAACCTCTCCCCGAATTTATTTTCTATAGTGTTCATGAACTCCATTGGGCACCCCTGTCGATTGCTGAACTTACCCAGTTCTACCTCCCTGTGTGTGCTATTCACAAAACCTGGCCTATTCTGACTATTTTCTTGCCTGATCCTAGCTTTTAATTTTAACTCTAATTCTGCGATTTTCTCCTCAGCCTTCCTCTCAATACTGTTTACTGTTAATTTAATGTTTCCTTCTGATTCTTCTACTTTATCATATAGCTTTGCTTGTTTCTCCTCAATCTTGCTAATGCTCTCTCTATTACTCTCTCTTAAATCATTTACTTCTGCAACTATTTGTGAGTGGACTTTTTCAATTCTACCCCCCAGCTGTTCCTTAACCTCTTTAGTAGCTACCTGAATTTTGTCAATTTCTCCCCCCAATTGCTTTTTGACCTGCTGTGTTTCCAGTTGCACTAGTTCTTTTAAATTTTCAGCCTGTGTACTGATTCTAATTTCCAACTCCTCCTGTACTTTTCCTAATTTTCTGTCTACATCTGCAATAATCTCTTTAGCCTTTTCTTCCATCACCCCCCTGATCTCACCTCTAATCAGTTCGAATTTGTCACTCATTTCCCTACTGTTTTGTTCTAATTTGGCGTTTAAGGCATCTGTACTTTCTTTATTTTCCCTACTGTTTTGTTCTAATTTTGCATTTAAGGCATCACTACTAACTTTGTTCTGATACATGAACTCGAGAAGTAAAATTTTTAATTCTGGTTGGCCGCCTACACTCCCTGTTTCAGTATCGGGATTTACCTCCGCTACCCCGGTACTACCATCACTCGACATACTGCTCGTATCATCACTCTCCAGTTGATGACCACTACGTAACCTCATCTGTCTTTCTTTCTCATCCCCCATAATGATATACACTGATAAAGACAAATAACCCCCAAAATACAGGCACAGAAATATATACCCTTCTCCTTCCACAAATGTTATTAGGTTTTCAGCCCCAAGTTGTCGGCGACAATTGTAGCAGTTTAGCTAGCCCCTACGTTGAGCGACAAGTGTAACGGTTTGACTGCCCCTAACTGTTGGGAGATAAATGTAACTGTTTACCTTTGCCTAAGCTATGTTGTTTTAATGGGCGCCAAGACCTCAATGCAATGCTGAAATCTAAATTTGTATTTAACAACGTCTAGCTCTGGTAGAACACCTTCAAGACTCTATTCACTCAGATCGTGGTATGATTTGATCATTAACCCAACAAACAATTGTATCAGAAGGAATTGGTCTATATCTAATGCTACCTACTGAAAGCAAAGATTGCATTGTAAAAGAAATGAATTTATTATATAAAACAAGTATAGCAAAATTAATAATAATAAGTATAAAATTTAAATTGGAGCGTTGCGATTTTAATATTACCGATAGAAAATTACGTGAAAACGGAGTCTGATAAATTGATTTTACTCTTATTTCCAAGCTATGAAGTTACTAAATTATGAAATATAAAACAAAGAAAAATGAGAGATTGCGTATTTCCGCGTCATTTGCGCTTACCACTGGAAATTGCTAAAGCATTTCCCTCGTACTGGATGATGCTGTGTGCTTCCCACAGTCTCCTGGACGTCGACATCTTCTTCGTTATTTGATGATATTCTGGTAGTTTAGATAATTCTATGGTCCGTACTTCGGACCCAAACACTCGTATAACCACACTGGTTAAGTTTCACAAAGATAGTCGCTAACTCCACTGAACATCGGAGCGACACGCACTTGCAACCGTACTCCGCAAGTTTTACACAGATGGTCCACGTTCCACGGAACATCGGAGCGACTCCCGCGTATAACTACACTCGGCAAGAACTATACAGATTGTCCTCGTTTTACGGCGCGCTGAACGATATATGCACACGTTGGCTCCCCACTCCGGAGCCGTCTTCCAGCTTACGTCGTCTCCACTGATTGGCTGCACCCCACGCGCTATACTCCCCTCCTCTGCCTCATTACACTCGGCGGTAAGGGGAAGTCGTATTCCGTTCCAACAATTCGCCTTTCCTTGACGATGCGAGCCCGCTTGCGTAATACTTCCCGACAGGATTAAGCTTGTATTTGAATTCCCAGTGAGTCATGTCTCTCAAATACCCTAACTGACAAAACTCCGTAAAATTCCGTAATCAGATAATTTTCTATGATATCGTCGTTCGTAATAATTTGCTTGATAGCGTTTTCTAAGACATAGAAAACCTATCTGTATGCTTATAATTTTTATAAAATGCTCCGAAAATATCTTAATAATAATTATAATAAATTAATAATAATAATAAATTAACATGAAAAATTCTCTTGGCTGAACAATTTGCCGCGTAAATAAATATAGAATGGCTTCCTACTGACTTATGCCAGTGGCATAAAAAACCCTCGAAAAACACGTTACAAGACCAAGCTGCAAGGCTATTGACTCGAGATTTTCAGAAACTAATTATTAAAGAAAGACATAAGGAATTGTATTACTCAGGATTTTATTTTTCTTACTGTGAATTATTTATTTTTAGATTTTGCTGATTTCAGATTTCGCGAACAAATAATTGATTTATTTATTTATTTATTTATTTATTTATTTATTTATTTATTTATCGTATGGCTTTCAGTGCCGAGAGTGTCCGAGGACATGTTCGGTTCGCATGAGTCTGTAGCTGCTTCCAGCGGACACCCCTAGGGTGAGCTACGAATTCCGTTCAATTTCAAGTAGTTCCAACTTTCGCTACAAGATATCAATGATACCCAGTGGTGAATGTTGGAACTTGGATAGAGCGTTCCAACGAAATCTAACCTAACAATTTAGCTTCACACAAGTTTATTCTGTGAAAGGATCTTCTACATGCCATAAATCTATGATATGGGACCGCCGGCTTTACTTCCCCTCCGAAGGAAGGCAAACTGAAGGATTTTTAACGCTCTTAAATTCAATTTATCACAAACACCGGACTGACAGAGTACTCGAAGTTAGCCTATATCTTTACTTGGTAAACAGCACTGTAAGAATTTAAACAAACTCAATTTTGTTTGAACACAACTATACCTTTCAATGAACTTTTAGGTTATTAACATAAGATTTCCGAAACCGATAATTGGATGATGTTATACAACAGCTTGAATGAAAAAGCGTAAACCCTCTACAGGGTTCGTTGACAGAAATGATACATATGCTCAATATTCTTCAAAGTAGGATCCTTCTGCGTTCACACATCGCTACCAGCGGGATTTCCAACCCTCGTATGCTTTCTGGAAGGCGGCCACCGGAATGCTGTCGAGCTCCCTCGTCACGGTCTGTTGCAACGCTTCCACAGAGCAGTGACGATGTCCTTTTAGGGTGGTTTTGAGGCGGGGGAAGAGGGAAAAGTCTGATGGGGCAATGTCAGGACTGTAGGGTGGCTGAGGCAGGGTTGCGATGTTGTGTTGGGCCAGGTACGCCAGCACGTGGAAGACTGTGTGGCCCGGCGCATTGTCGTGATGGAGCCGCCAGGAGTTGGCAGTCGCTGGGTGGACACACGATGTGTTTTCTCAGCCGTCTAAGGACCTCCACGTGAAAAACTTACTCTGCGGTCACTGTCCAAAAAATTCTTCACTCTTGCCACATTTTCGTCCGTTTTGGTGCTCGAAGGTCGTCCTGAACGTGCGTCGTCTTCAACTTCCTCTCTCCCCACCCGGAACAGTTTTTGCCAGACAAAAACACTCGATCTGCCCATTGCGTTATCACCGTAAGCCATCTTGATCATATCGTATCTTTCCCGGTTTTGCCGAGCTTAACACAAAATTTGATGGCGTAGCTCTGTTCCAACAGACAAACCATGACTCAGCGTATCGAGTGCACTTGCAGAGGTTATGTAGACGAGCGATTTACACTCCACTACAGTTGGGAACCAACTGTGTGGCTGGCTCCCAGCCTTCCTTACGCCCCCTCCACCAACCCCAGTCGGAGAAGCCGCTGGCAGTCTGTCCGTCTGCGCGGGAAAAATCCGGTCCGACTACTTTCAGGACAGACTCTGTATTACTAGAGAAGTCATTTTTAAACATTTTTCTCTTTAGGACCTAACTAGAAATTTCACTTTTATAAATACGTTTTCTAAATGTTAAACATTCTAAAGAGTAAAAGAGGCTTTAACCATGTTTTATAACATGCTACTTGGCTGTACTACAACAGGATAGCTCAAGAGTTTTTTTTAGAGACTACAAGTATTATTATTATTATTATTATTATTATTATTATTATTTAACTTGTACATACTCTTCATTATGCATGACTATACAGGTAGCGGGTTTGATTTAACGTTTAAACAAGAACAAACTTATTTAACTTATTGTATGTACACTTTTTAACGCATGACTATGTAGGTGGCGACACGTGGGGATTGCTCAAGGTCATATAGGTAAAACGTGGGTCACACTATGCTTTCGGCTACCTAGTTTTGGCTACTTTTCAAGGCCATACTCACCGATCATTGCCGAAGACCCCAGAAGGTTAACGATTGCAACCCACCGCTCACACCTCACTCTATGGCCATGCACCTAGAGGCCCCCTTACTATGCCGGTTAAGGAATACCCCTACCAACCACCATTCCACCTCACTCCATTCCCCTTACCCTATCCCAAACCCAATAATATGAATAATAATAAAAAATAATAAAAATGACTAATACAGATAAAAAAAATAATTAAAAAATAATGCAAAGCCCTGTAATATATACGCCCAATCCAGAATTCCCCTAAATGTCCCTAAATTCCCCCAAATAAACAAAAATTATCAAAATATCAAAAATTCCATAAATTACCCCAACTTTTCGTAGATGCTGTCCAAATTAATCCGTATTATACTTTTATGGTTACTTACTCTCTCCGAGCATTGACGAAGATCTCTAATATAAAGGCTAACGATTGCATTAGGAGTGGGAGGTGAGTAACAATAGAAACACAAGTGGTACCTATGCAATATTTTTATTGATTTAAGTATATCTATAATAAGATGGTATATTGGCTTTCACGGCCAGTGAATTAAAACTCAGCCTTTCACCTCCCTAAAAGTGGCTGATGGCTGATGAGCCAGCTTGGTGTCCTAGGCGAAACCCCACACAAGACACGGCACAAACCTAGAAAAATTGCTGAGTTTTAATTCATTGGCCGTGAAAGCCAATATACCATCCTTTTGAAAGCCTTCATAGGGAGGTTATGGCTGTTTGAGCTTTTAGTTCTCGTAGTGAAGAGGCGCAGGTGCGCTTCATAAAGAAGGGAGGTAGTGCGCGGTTCACTACTCCTGTGGAGGTCCGGGCGGGGACACCAAGAGCCCGCTGATAAGCCAGCTTGGTGTCCTAGGCGAAACCCCACACAAGACACGGCACAAACCTAGAAAAAATTACTTAATTGTAATTCACTGGACGTGAAAGCCAATATACCATATTTTTGGAAGCCTTTATAGGGAGGTGAAAGGCTGCTTGAGCTTTTAACTCTCGCAGTAAAGAAGCGCAGGTGCGCTTCATAAGAAGGGATATAGTGCACAGTTCGCTCACTTCTACTAAGTGCCGGGAAATTACTGCTGCTGAAAATTTACAAGTGCTACGTCACGTCACGTTACGTCACAAATCTACAACTTTACAGCGAGGAAGTTACTGTATCAAGTCAGTGCTAAAGTGCTAAAGTGTTAATATCTCCGCGCCAGTGAATTATTATTATTATCATCGGCTAACAGCTATGTCGGACCATGGTCAACCTCCACCGCCTCCAACTGCAAGACAACCGAGCATATTTGATCCTCCTGAACCAAATCAAATGGATACACAACGGACCAAATGCTCACGAAGGCCGGAAGGCTCCATTAGGCCAGGTCATCAGCGCAAGCGAGTTTGTGGCGAGGAATCCACATCATCTGGTTCCACGATGACGTCACCCAGCCTCAGTCAGCGGAACGGTGAGTGGCATCGAATGTCTGCCCTTGGACAGGCCTATCACAGCTTCACCTTATAACCTAGACCACTCGCCTTCACCGTAATCTTCAGCACCACATGCTGGGCAACCTCCGCAGCTTCGCCGATATGGCGAAGAACCCAGCCTTGCATCCTCAAGTTCGCCAGCGGAGTCAAGTAACACCCTATACCATCTGCCCAATCTATATCACTAAGCTAACTGAGATTGATCTTTCAAAAGCGTCGACCGGAAGTACACTGATGACGAAGTGGCCCAGCAGCTCCTCCTCCACGTTCATACCTTCTTTAGAGCCATCCGCATCAGGAACAACGCGGAACCCACGACGCTCGTCAGGATCCTGAGTCGGGACACAACCACCCTGGATGCTCTTCTGCGGGACGGAGCATTAATATAAGCCAGACGACACCGTGTGGAGCCTTCCCATGCTTCAGCCCCTTTAAGGATGAGGTGCGAGAAGTGACACAGATACGATCACGCCCCAGGAGCACCATGCGTGCAACCTCAGGTATGTGGTATCTGCAGTTTGAACCACCCCACTGTTATGTTTCAGAATCGTGCCAACACGAAGTTTGTAAATTGTACCCTGCCCCACCCTGTATTTAGCTACAAATGCAAAAAAAAAAAAAAAACGACCTGCTCCCACCCCCCACCGAACTAGAAACCGTAATACCAGTGATCTCCCAAGACCTCCCCACTCCTGCTCCCTCTTCCGCTCTCCTCTCACCCAGCACGGAAAATATCATCCGATTCATGTCAATGGTCCTTCAAAACTGCCTCCCATTCCAACGGCCCCTCATTACTCAGCACATTCAAACGGTCGCCCGGTTGGTATTCCATACACATGTAGACATTGGTTATGCAGGGAATAGAATGCATACGTATTCTTCCCACTTGCTAGTGCTCCCCCAATAAGTTAAAATGACATTACAAATTTTCTATGAAAACAGCAGACCCCTGTGCTCCAACCGGGCGACCTTCGAGTTCGCTATCAACCAGCACTCCCCGGACATTCTCATTCTAAAATGAAACTTTCTCTAAATCCTATCCAACAGCTGCACTTGTCCCCGTTTACTATCTACCGAGCAGATAGGCCGACAGGTACGGCTCGGGGAAGTGTGTCGGTTGGCATCCATCGAAATCTAACAGTAAATAAAAACATTTCTATAACTTTTCAGAATATCTAATTCTTGAAATTTGTGCTCCTCTTAAAACTTTTACCATAGTCACCCTCTATCTAATACCCCAAACCCCTCCTCCCATAGATTTTTCCTTTATAATGATCGTACTTTCCCTAACTATATCCTAGCCGCAGATATCAACATAAACTCTTATTATGTAACTGACAACAATAATTTCCAACAACTGCTTCGGCACATCCGAGGAGTTCAGGTCCCATTTCCATCTCACACCATTCCTCATACAAAAACCACCCCGGACGTCATTCTCATACCTCCCACTCTCTGTGCCAACCCGGCAGTCAGACTCCTACCCCACAATGGCAGTGATCATCTCCCTGCTCTCATATCCATGCTCTCTATTAGGGGCCGATAACCTAGATGTTAGGCCCCTTAAAACAACAATTATCATCATCATCATCATATCCATTCTCAACATATTTCCCTGCTCCTCAGCTCCAACCCACCCCCTCCTACCCGTATTATTAAGAAAAACAATTGGAATGTTTACCGAAATACCTTAACCTCACTCCTTGAAACTACTACACCACCAACCTCCCTTCCCAATCTCCAAATCCTTATATCTGAAACAGAAACCGCCCTCTTGTCAGCAGATCGTCTCCATATTCCCCGCCACTCCCGTCACCCAACCAAACCGCCATTACCTCCAAAAGCACTTTAACTCCTCCACCTCGCCCATACCTATTACCGCACCTATATCCGCAACCGCGATCCTGCCGACTTACACCAACATCGACATGCAAAATCATAATAAAGGCCATAAAACGTAAATATTGGACTAACGCTTGCACCCGTCTCTCCGATACCCCCGACCCCTCTAAATTTTAGCCCACCTTCCAACGTTTGACGAAAACCCAACCCCCTTCCCCCACATACCCTATCCGATCCCCCCCCCCCACTTTTCCATATCCTCTGTCTCATATACAACAACATGCTCTATACCGGCTTCTATCCATCCCACAGGTGCAAAGCCTCTATCCTGTTATTTCTAAAACTCAAAAAACTCCCCTCGGACTTACACTCCTACCGACCCATCAGTCTTCTTCCGGTACTTTCCAAAATATTTGAACTAATCCTTGCTCGCCGCATAAGCATCTATCTGGAATCCCTTCTCCTCATCCCAGAGTCCCAAACTGGTTTCCGGCGACGACGCTCCACAAATGACCACCTTTTCAAACTCACCTCTTCATTCCATGCTTACCTTAAACCCCACCACACGGCTGCCCTCATATGCCTTGACATTGAGAAAGCTTTTGACACAGTATACTTACCAGTAATCATGTTCAAACCCCGTCATCTCCCCTCCCCCACTCCATCATTCGACTCATACAATTTCCTACATCATCGTACTGCTTCTATTCGCCTGCGCGACGCCCATTCCTATACCTTCCCCTTCAGAGCAAGCGTCCCCCAGGGGCGTCCCTCTCACCTCTCCTCTATCTCCTTTTTCCACATGACATACCTCCCCCCCCCCCTCGATTATATCAATTGGCAGATGACCTAGCCATACTCGGCCTTGCCCGAACAGCTCCTCTTCTCACTCGTCTCCTACAAACTTACTTAAATACACTCCAAGATTGGTTCAACTCTTCCCACATTACTGTCTACACACCTGAGCTAGACAATGAACGTAATATTGGTAACGGTTACTGTAGAAACAATCAAATCAGTTTCTGTGGATCTGCCTAGTACGATTTTCTAAATTGGCATGCGTGGTCTCTGGTTTAAAATTTAAGTTGATAATGTGAAGTATTGGAACTTTTAAAATAATATTTCGATGAAGATGATATCTCAATTACTACTTTATTTCAGTTGCTTTACTAGACTGCCTATAATGCAGAGCAGTGGTGGCTTCTGCAGGCCATCCTCGTCGCTTGAAGCGCCCCCCAACGACCCTCCAAATTGTCAAAATGGTACGTCCATCCTCTCTGAAGAGGACAAGTTGAAGACGGGAAAAAATTATAAATACAGAGGACAAAGTGAGTACCTTGGAAATGTTCAACATGTAACACGTGCAATTTTGGAGAGACGTCGTGCAAGACGTACGCTTTTGGAGAGAAGTGAAGTATAGAGTATCTTCCCAGGTGTTCTTTCGAGTTCATTGAAGAAAAAAAAAAGCAAAAGAAAAACGAAGAGAAGCCTCTCCCGCAGCTCTTTCTTCAAAGGTTCTTCCCACTCTTCTTTAAGCACCAAGAACCGCAGATGATATGCCGTTGTCATTAAGTTGTTAAAATGCTCGTGTTTTACATGTTTTTGGGTTTTCCTGTATTTTGTAATGTCCATGTGGAATTTGTGACTTCATCTTGTTTATCTCATAAGGAATATTTTATCGAATACAATTATGAAACCATTAATATTGCGTGATGTCGGTTTTCTCCATGCAAAGCTTAAAGAGTTTTTCGACAGTGTATGAAAAATACGGCTAGTATCACCGCCGTCTATAATTCTCAAGCCGTGCTGTTGCTAGAATTGGCAACACTGTGGTGAGGATCTAAGGTGTGTAAACAAGCTAAGCTCACATGTTAACTTTTGTTAATAAATATCGTTTATTTTGGTAATAGAGCATTTAACATCAGTTCGTATTTACTCTTTCATCACCCGTGAAAATTCCTCGTGGTAAATCAGGCCTGCTGAAAGTTGTAGAAAGTGAGTATTTCTCGTATTATGTTGTATGTGTAACCAATGCCTGGTAATGAATTTAACCAACAAATTCTTCACTAGACCTAATATTCCATTAAAATATTTCAGATGCCTAGGAATTGTTGTGTGTCGGGCTGTAAGACAAATTATGACAGCACTATGGAAATAACGATAATTCGTCGGGAGTGATGAACGTAGATCCTACAACGAAGGTAATTGTCATTGCTTGTCGTTGATCAACTGTTACTGAAAGCGGTGTGGCGTTAGTCTCAAGACAGGTTTGTTTTTGTATGAAAAGCCTTAATAAGATAGAATTTATGTCTGCTACTGTGTTAGGCCAAGACCAACTACAATCCTCAGGCCTTAATGTAGAAAAAACATGGCGATGATAAATGCCCATCCAATAGCTAAGGTTATGTCATCGGGCTTGTCACAGTTCGGGTAAATTATTATTTTAATTCGCCTAAGAGAATAAAATATATCTCAAGATGACACTTAGACTTACGGTACCTGAATTAAAATATCTATATACTGCTCACCTCGAATTATTGTTTTTTTTCGTCTTCGCTCAAGGGGCAGCTACAATTAAGTCTCGCTATTTTTGTGGTTGAATAAGAAGCTTTTTGGCGAGTTATCACAATTTCTATATAAGTTCAATAATTATAGATAAATATTTTTAGCAAGAAATCAAACAGATTCCGAAGTAGGAGAGAAGAAAGTGATCCAGTTGTTGAAGTGCTGTCCCAGCACATGCAGAGAGAGGGTATACACAATCGGCATGAGAGTAATGTCCTGAAAAAAATCGAACCAACGCCATAGAGATAAAACACAATATTAAGATCTCTGGGGGAATTATCAAAAATCTCGGGTAAAACATCACACCAAATTAATTGATTGAAACATGCAAAGAAGTTATCGTGTGGATATCAGAACATATGGAGATTACTACACGCAAGAGACACGATAATACGTTACCATTTAACCCATTAACCATTCGCTTTTGTCGTTTGTACGTTGGAAATAGCTGATTTAGTAAAGTAGGTAGACAAGCTCCATCTCCCTCTTACGGAATTATCGCGGCACACCAGCTCGCAATATAAACCGACAGTAGTGGCTATGCTGGCTAAAGCGCAGCATTAGGTCATGGGGCCAAGCTCTCTGCCGACTCGGTAGACGCGTGGGTTCGAGCCCCACCGTTGGCCGTCCTTGAAATGGTTTTCCGTGGTTTCCCCATTTTCAACACCAGGAAAATGCTGGGACGGTACCTTCTGACAGGACACGGCCGCATCCTTCCCCATCCTTGCCCAGTTTCATTCACCATCATTCGTTTCACCTCTCATTAGCTCCTCTCATGAGGTTGGCGTCAGGAAGGGCATCTGGCCGTAAAAACCATCGCCACATAGACTTCCATCGCATCTCATCCCCGACCCCGTTGGAAAACGGGAATAATAAGGGGTAGACATACATACATACACCAGCTCGCGATATAAGTACACAATTGGCAAGGTAGCCTACTCATAACACTTTATTACACACATCACAATAAAACAATAACTTGCAAGCTGTTAGAATCATAAAAGTATAAAAAATGAAAGCACAATGGAGTTCAATGTTTGGCACAGGGGAAAGATCTTCCTTAACCAATAAAACAGAAGTTCACTGTATTATTTGGCGTGTATAAAAGGCAGGGTAGATCATCTGCCAGACTGGTAGGGATTAACGGAGGCACATGTTGCTGAGCGTTCGACATAACGTCAACGATTTGGTCTAACCGTTAGATGCTCATTGCGTTTTCCTTTTAGGTACTTAAGTTCGACGGTACTGAAGAGTAGGCCTACTAAATTAGCCTTAGGTAGGATACTTCAACATCTCCAGTAAATGATACAATGCCATCGGTCGACTGAACAATCATCACTCAAACGAACCATTCCATAATAAGCGCATTATCACATATTTACATACGAATGCAGTACTGCATATTAACGCGAACTGGACCTCCTGAAAACACTCAGAATTACAGATGAACGATAGTTTTAGGGTACGGTTTGGCTACAGCGACGTTCGCCGGGCGCACATCGCTGGCGATCTTCGTTGCGTTATATGAAAGCATGTAAACAAATGGATCTGGTTTCCCTACAGCGATCTGCACTGGCGTCATTTCATTTCAATTCGGCAGCGATGATCGCTGGCCATTTCGTGAACAAAAGAATAACGATAAAACTCTCATCTCTTTGGGAAACAGTATCACAGTATCAATACAGCCCGTATTTTGCAATTTCTCAAAAGAAACAGATGATATTTTAATACATTATGTTGCTTGTCACTGAAATGTGATGAAATGATAAGCAAGAGTGGTAGGGGGAAGTCCTGTAGCACCGGACGGCATGTAGTACCGGACACACTATAGTTCACGAAAATCTCGCTAGATGTCAGCATCATGTAGAGTGCATTTCAAAGGTTTCTTCCAGTGTACGTCAGCGCAAGCAGTGTGAGTTTGTCACTCAAGCAGTAAACACGCTACGTGGTATTTTCTGATTTCCTTTGTTCATTCATGTGTCTCAAGTAAGTTTTGGAAGAGCATTGTACTGAACTAGGTAAGTGAATTGTTACTGTACTAAGAGTAGTTGTTTAATGTGGTCTTAGTAACATGTTCACAAAGTATAAATTGAAAATGAATGGTATTTAGTAAATGGCAGGTGTTTTTTTAGATGCATGCTTGTCCTGTAAGACCGTACAGTACTATGTCCTGTACCATCGGGCACGTAAATAGCTGTCATATTATTATTTTCAGGTTGAATCACAAATAAAAACATGCCAAAAGACGACAAAAATGGGAAGAGTAGGGGATCGTGGTCCGAAGACGGTATGAAACTGGCAGTGAACAGCGTGCTTGCTAATAATTTGAGTGTTAGGGAAGCTGCAAGTAGTTTTAGTGTTCCAAAGAGCACTTTGCAGGACAGACTAATAAAAAAAGAGTGGAGGAGAAATTCAAATTACGCCGAAATTAGGGCGCTTCGAGAGAACATTTTGCAGACAATTTTGAAATTTTGAAGAACAATTAGTCGCCCATATCAAGCTGTTAGATGGCATGCTCATGCCCCTTACCAGAAAAGAGTTCATGAAACTTGCTTATGATTTAGCTGCAACTTTAAAGCTGCCTCATAGGTTCAATAAGGACAACACAATTGCAGGGAAATATTTCTATTACAGCTTCATGAAGAGACATCGTGAACTTGCACTGAGATCTCCAGTTCTTACCATGTTTTTTTTTTTTTAATTTCAAAGGTCTCTTTATTTAAGGGCCATAATATGTCCATAGATGAAGTTCCTATAAGACACTAACATGTCAACTACCACATCCTTTGAAAAGATCATATATATGCATAGAATTTACAGTATTCAAATAACAATCCCAAAAAGTTCTAAACTGTCCGGTATTACAAGCCAGTCTTAGTAAAAGGGAAAAAAGCAACAAGTACGTTTATTTAAATTCCCAATAATCCTGCCACTGTTGAAAATTATTCTATCAGGAATATTGTCTTATGTTACATGAAGGATGTCACACATGTCTTACTTGATTTTTAAATTAAAAAATTTCAGCAGTATTGGCAAAAAAAGTAATGTGTCCGGGGCTAGAGGACTCTCCCCTAATTGCGCTTATTTGTTCACCTGTATTTTAATACATGCTATTTAGGGTAGACACACAGTAACATTGGTTATCATGTAACACATGGGCGTGATGATTTCATAGCCCTTATTCGTAGAGACACAAAAATATGTTTGCTATCGACTTATTGGCTAACTAAGCGTTCGTGTCATCCCTGCGGTCGTAACAATACAAATATTGGATTTTTTTATTATTATTGTCTTTTATAAATCTTACTTTACTAAAACACATCGAAGTACGGATAAGGTTCTTATGCAGTTGCTAAATACTCCGTGGCGTAGCCGTGCACAAAAAATCGCTCCCACTATTATGTTGGGAGGAGAAAAATACCTTCCCTAAAAGTAACATACACTGTATCTGCTTATTGGGTTTGGAACAAATGGGGTAGGGTTTATCTTTAATCATTTTCAATTAAATATAACAAAAAAAAGTAAATTGATCAAGAGAAAGCCTTGAGTATTCCTTAAATTTTGTTTGGTCATTAAGCAGGTGCCCATGAATCAGTGCATTAAGACATAGTTTTGTACATGTTATTAGTTTGGAATCCCTTTCGCTTCATGTACATATTATACTTAATTCGGTCATCATCTCTTCTTCCTCTAAAATAAGCAATATTGACGCTTATTTCACTCTGCTTATGGTCATTCTGGCAACGTTATATTATTTCAGACTATAATCAGCTGATTATTATTTACACCACGAACCTGTAGCCTATAAGCAAAGAGTAGCTACGGTACTGCAGATCTGAGATAGAAGATACACTCAGGCCCGACGAGAGGGGGGGGACAGGCAGGGCTGGTGCCCCGGGGCCCGACCCTCCCAGGGGGGCCCGGCGTCCTAGGAGGATGTGCAAAGGCACTTAGTTTTCAGGACGCGAAGATATATTTTCCCTTGCGAATCAAGCCCTTTCGTGATACGCTTTAACGTCTCAGTACCATTAAACATAACATTAATTGCCCTCTTTATCTACGACTTAGAAATGACCCCGGTTCCTGACGAAGCCGCGGCAGGAATGCAGGATTTGGCTTCCCGACTGCGGTGTTATTCGTAGTCTTACTCAACAGTTAATAAAAAGGCCTGTTTGTCGTTACAGATGTTAATTCATTTAGGGGCTTGCAACATTTAACCCGTGTACTTGGTAGCTAGTAGGTCTAGTATCACCGGCGGGCAATGAACCATTGGCGCTCGGTTGGGGATGGTTTGCATCAAATAATACTGTAGATATAATTCAGTATTTGCTGACGCGTTAGTTTTACGGTTTGTTTCTGAAGGCTTCCACATAATTGAATGAAGTTGACTGTAAAGCAGTAGTTTTCACAAATATTGATGAAGCGAACAAAATAGGAAACCAAAACATATGCGAATTGTGTAGACTGAAGGGGAGGCTAGTGGTTTTTTGTATAATAAGTGAGGTGTATTGGCAACATTGTTGTAACTATTTGTCTTGGAGAGTAAAAACTTAGACCCTCTTAAAACCATTAACTGCTGGACGAAAAGCGGGGTATACACAGTGTGAGCTGTGCTAAGGCCTCTGTGACATGATAAATCGCATGTCGTATTCTTAGTTGCCGACTGGGAATGCGTTGGCCGTCGCGACTATTACTGTAATTATTAGGGTTAAGAGTAGGGTAGGTGTCCCTGGACTTGAAATAAGGTACTGCCCCGGCATTGGTCTGGAGGGAGTGTGAAAAGCCACACTCAGGATAGCCGCTGTCAGCGCCCGGATTCGAACCTCCGATCTGTAGACTTGCTGTAGGCCCCAATCACGGTCATTAGTGAGCTACACCACGGGGTCTTACTTGAAGATGTGAGAGCTTTTACTTCAATATCAGAGAGTATTTTCTATAGCCACTATATGTCAATGGTCACCAAATTTTTACTCCAAAATATTCCAAAAATAATCACCCAAATGGTCTATCCTATAACTCAATAATTTGGACCTAATTTTTGCAAACTTTTCCGGATGAGGGCCCCTGGACCCCACTCTGAGCTTGGTGATATTGCATACCCCAAGATCCCCGGTGTGTCCACTCCCCCATAATCTTGGCTTAAATCTGCCCATGATGGTCACCAGTCATAGATAGGATTCAGGATTTTTAGGAGAATCTGGCTCTAGTTTTGCTTACTGCAAAGCAATATTAAATTATAAGAAATCCACTGACTGCCAATTACAAAATATAGTTAAAATTCACAGTTTCTTCTTTTGTGAAAACAATCACTGAACAGCTGCAATCTACTGATAGACATAATTACTTGAGTTAAGTATGAGTACTGTATACCTGTGGTTAATTATGAAAATATATTTTGCTTTGTTTAATGTACAAAGATGTCTGATCGCCGTTCAAACAAAACACTTACCTATCAGTGTTTAGGCTTAGAACCAAGGGCGTGACTCTTCAAGGTCAGCAAATTTTAAGAATGTCAACATAAAAACACTATATGTAAAACGTATTTTAAAATACGTCTTGACTTTTTGTAAAAATCATGTTTTTATTATGAAAAGAGATTACGTCATATTTCACAGAGGCCGTAGTACTGCACAGTGTACAGTATACCCTTTCCACCTCTTTTAACATGCAGTTCAGTGAGATGAACTTCCTGTTGATTAATGGGTCTTATGAGGTAGGGATAGAATTGAGGAGGAAATGAATGTACGGGTTAAAACGATGAATCATGGAAAATAAGCATAGAATCACCGACGATGGAATTCTAACCCACCTGTTTCCGAGTTAATGGACAACAGCTTTTTTCGATGTGAGTATTTTCCCAAAGTTAAATACTGTAAAAGCCATGCAATTACTGGTCCGGTAAATGCAACTTTTTTCAAATTTGTGTACGACAAACGAGCATATTGCTTTTACGAGTATCACTGAAGTTCTAAAGTTATTGATATCAAAGAGGATCTGCAGAACTTAAAATCTGAACATTATGTATGCTTACAATGTTACCTCAACGAGACAAATTTAGATTTGTCAAACGCCAAAACAGTATAGTGAATTTAATGAAAATTATTACGGTACCTAATTTTCGATGGCTTTAATCTGATATTATTTTTTCTTAATTGAAAATAATGCATTAGTACGCGCTTGTCAGGTATAAACATTGAATTTGCAAATAATTTTGGATGCATTCATCCACTTTCAATGTTGTCAATTTTACATACCAGCATTAACTTATTTATATTGATAGTAATTCCGCTCTGCTTATGATAATAAATATAGCCTGGATTTAGTGGAATATGTCATTGAAATATTATTATTATATATGAATTGCAGCCAAAGGGGCAGATGACCTCGTAGTTCCGCCCCTTAAAACAACAATAACTAACTAACTAACTAATTGCAGCCAATGGTCATAGCAGTACATTTCAATTCAACGCCCATGGACTCCACAACAAGTTCAATTTCAAGTAGTTCCAACTTTGGTTACCAGACGTCACTGTCACTGACACCCAGCGGGGAACGTTGGAACTTGATAGAGCGTTTCTAACCAAATAACCTACAAATTTTGGCTACACACTACCAATACTGTAGTGGTAGGTTCTTTTACATGCCATAAATCTATGACATGGACCCACTGGCTTTACTTCCCTTCCAAATAAAGGCATACTGGAGGATTTTAACGCTCTTAAAACTCTGACGACTTCGGCCGGGTTTAAACCCGCGATCTTGGGCATTGGAGTTCAGCATGCTACAATAATAATAATAATAATAATAATAATAATTATTATTATTATTATTATTATTACTATTGCTTGCTTGCTTGCTGGCTCTTTATGCTCTTGTAATTGATTTCGTGATGAACATTTAGTGCAAATAAAAAAAAATGCAATATCAGTTTGTGCAAATTTGCGAGGATTTTACAGAATTGGTTTTAGAGGGGGGCCTGGGAGATTCCAGCCCCAGGGCCCGTCGTCGCTCTCCACGGCCCTGGATACACTGCTTCTGTTGTGGGAGGCAGTGGACGAAGGACGATGATCGCCGGCTAGGGAAACCGCTTTTCTGACTTTGGGCGCCGAGCGATCATCGCCAGCGATCTTCGTTGCGTTATGAAAGCATGTAAACAAATGGGGCTGGCTTCCTGATACAGCGATCAATTCATTTCAATTCGGCAGCGATGGTCGCTGGCCATTTCGTGAACAAAAGAATAACGATCAAGCTCTCATCTCTTTGGGTATCGCTGTATCATGGCTTCCATACAGCCACTGCCATCGTAATGTACATTACGATGGCAGTGATACAGCTCGTCTTATTGCAATTTCACAAAATAAACAGATGATATTTTAATAAATTATGTTGCTTGTCACTGAAATGTGTTGAAATGAAAAGCAAGAGTAGTAAGTGTGCTTATTTGTTCACTTATATTTTAATACATGCTATTTAGGGCATACACACGGTAACTTAACACAAGTTATCATGTAACACACGGGCCTGATGATTTCATGGACCTTATTCGTAGATAGACAAAAATAATTATGTTTGCTATCGACTTATTGGCTAACTACGCTTTCTTGTCATCCCCGCGGTCGTAAAAATACAAATCTTGGATATTTTTATTATTATTATTGTCGTTTAGAAATCTTACTTTACTAATGAAACACATCGAAGTAAAGATAGTTAGGTTCTTATGCAGTTGCTAAATAGCCCGCGGTGTAGCCGTGCACCAAAAATCACTCACCACTATTTTGTTGGGGGGCTGCAGCAAGCACAGAGACCAGTGGTTCCAGTCCCGGAGCTGACAGCAACCATCCTGAGTATGATGTTCCCTCGGTTGTTCTACAGTCCCTGCAGGCAAATGCCTAAATTGTACACCGATTCCTTACCCTGATAATTACTGTTACACACTCTACTGGTCACCACAGAAACACAGGCTATCAGGCAAATCAAACGCACAAGCCCAAGTATACGGAGCTGATGACCAAGATAACCCTATCCCCTAAATTAAAATAACAGCAGCAGATCAATAGTTCTGAATGTGGAGCGGAGACAGAACGCCCTACCCTCGAGGAGAAAAATAATTTCCCTTAAAGTAACAGACACTTTATCTGCTGGACTTATTGGGTTTGGGACAAATGGGGTAAGATTTATCTTTAAATAATTTTCAATTAAATATAACACAAAAGCAAATTGCTCAAAGGAAGCCTCGAGTATTCCTTAAATATTGTTTGGGCATTAAGTAGGTGTCCATGAATCAGTGCATTAAGACATAGTTTTGCACATGTTAGCCTATTAGTTTGGAATCGCTTTCGCTTCATGTATGATACATATTATACTTCATTCGGTCATCGTCTCTTCTTCCTCCTCTAAGAGAAGGCATATTGACGCTTATTTCACTCTGCTTACGGTCATTCTGGCAACGTTATATTATTTCAGACTATATCAGCGGATTATTATTGACACTACGAACCTGTAGCCTATAAGCAAAGAGTAGGCTACTGCAGAGCTGATTGAAGTGACACTGCTTCTGTTGTAGGAGGCAGTGGACGAAGGACGAAGATCGCCACCTAGGGAAACCGCTTTATGATTTGGTGCGCCGAGCGATCATCGCCAGCGATGTGCGCCGGCGATCATCGCTGTAGCCAAACCGTACCTTAGTTTATCCCAACTTTCATCAAACGAAGCTAATATTGTATCCTAGCAACGAACGTAAACAAACAATATGTCGGGCTTCAACCAAGACCAACTACAATCCTCAGACCTTAATGTAGAAAAAACATGGCGGCGACGGTTGCCCTACCAATAGCTAAGATCATGTCATCGGGCTTGTCACAGTTCGTGTAAATTATTATTTTTACTCACCTAAGAGCATAAAAGATATCACTAGACGACACTAGGTTCCGAAGAAATATGCATCAATAATTTAGACTTACCGGAATTAATTTATCTTTATAGTGCTGGCCTCGAATTATAGGTTTCTTCGCCTTCACCCAAGGGGCAGCTACAATAGTCTCACTGTTTCTGTGGTTGAATAAGAAGCTTTTTGACGAGTTATCACGATTTGTATTTAGGTTCAGTAATTATAGATTAATATTATTAGCAAAAATTCAAACAGATTCTGAAGTAGGAGAGAAGAAAGTACCCGGTTACTGAAGTGCTGTCCCATCACATGCAGATTATTTGTGTACACAATCGGAATGAGAATAGTTGCCTGAAATAATCGAACCAACACCATAGAGATACAATTCAATTAAGACCTCTCGTGGAATTGTCTAAAATCTCGGGTAAAACATCACACCGAAATAGTTGATTGAAATATGCAAAAAAGTCGTCGTGTGGATATCAGAACATAATTATGGAGAATACTACACACAAGGGACACGATAATATGTTACCATCTAACCTATTAAACATTCGCTGTTACCGTTTGGAATAGTTGCACGCTGGAAATAGTTGATTTAGTAAAGTACTATAGGTTGGAAAGCACCATCTCCCTCTTACGGAATTATCGCGGCACACCATCTCGCAATATAAGAACATAATTGGTAAGGTACTCACAACACTTTATTACACACATCATAATAAAAATAACTTGCAAGCTGTAAGAATCACAAAAGGATGAATAATGACGGAACACAATGAGTTCACTGTTTGGCACAGGGGGAACATCTTTCTTAACCGATAAAACAGAACGTCACTGTATTATTTGGCGTGTATACAAGGCAGTGTAGAACATCCGCCAGACTTGTAAGGATTTACGGAGGCACATATTGCTGAGCGTTCAAGATAACGTCAATGGTTTGGTCTAGCCGTAGATGCTCATTGCGTTTTCCCTTTACGTACTTAAGTTCGGCACTAATGAAGTGTACTAAGCTATTATTATATTGCCACTAACTAGCAAATCATTGCGGTGTATATTCTTGAGTCACTTCTATTATGCTTTAGTCTTAGGTACTTCAACATCCGAAGTAAATGACACAATGCCATCGGTTGACTGGACAATCATCACACAAACGAACCAGTCCATATTAAGCGTATTATCACATATTTACATACGATTGCAGTACATTAACGCGAACTGGACTTTACAGACATACAGAAAACACTAAAAATTACAGATGAGTCACAGTTTATCGCAACTTTCATCAAACGAAGCTAATCAAAGCTAAATAGTGTATCCCAGCAACGAATGTAAACAAACAATATGCAGGGGCTTCAGCATACGTCATTTTCACACTTTCGATACCTACATTAATAAGGTCATATGAGTATTGTAGTTGGTCTTGCTCAGACCTTAATGCAGAAAAAAAAAACATGGCGGCGATGGTTGCCCTACCAATAGCTAAGATCATGTCATCGGGGTTGTCACAGTTCGTGTAAATTATTATTTTTACTCATCTAAGAGCATAAAAGATATCACAAGACGAGACTAGGTTCCGAAGTAATATGCATCAATAATTTAGACTTACCTGAATTAATTTATCTATATAGTGCTGGCCTCGAATTATAGGTTTCTTCGTCTTCACCCAAAGGCAAGCTACAATAGTCTCACTGTTTCTGTGGTTGTATAAGAAACTTTTTGGCGAGTTATCACGATTTGTATATAAGTTCAGTGATTAATTATATATTAATATTATTAGCATAAAATCAAACAGATTCTGAAGTAGGAGAGAAGAAAGTACCCGGTTACTGAAGTGCTGTCCCAGCACATGCAGAGTATTTGTGTACACAATCGGAATGAGACTAGTTGCCTGAAATAATCGAACCAACGCTGTATACAATTCAATTAAGACCTCTCGTAGAATTGTCTAAATTCTCGGCTAAAACATCACACCGAATTAGTTGATTGAAATATGCAAAGAAGTCGCCGTGTGGATATCTGAACATAATTAAGGAGATTACCACACACAAAGGACACGATAATATGTTACCATCTAACCTATTAAACATTCGCTGTTACCGTTTGGAATAGTTGTACGCTGGAAATAGTAGATTTAGTAAAGTAGTGTAGGTAGGAAAGCACCATCTCCCTCTTACGGAATTATCGCGGCACACCATCTTGCAATATAAGTACATAATTGGCAAGTTATTACTCACAACACTTTATTACACACATCATAATAAAAAATATCTTGCAAGCTGTAAGAATCACAAAAGTTTGAATAATGACGGAACACAATGAGTTCACTGTTTGGCACAGGGGAAACATCTTCCTTACCCAATAAAACAGAAGTTCACTGTAATATTTGGCGTGTATACAAGGCAGTGTAGAACATCTGCTAGACTGGTATGGATTTACGGAGACACATGAAGCTGAGCGTTCAAGATAACGACAACGGTTTGATCTTGCCGGAGATGCTCGTTGCGTTTTCCCTTTGCGTACTTAAGTTCGACACTACCGGTACTGAAGTGCACTAAGCTATTATTATATTGTCACTAACTAGCAAATCATTGCGGTGTATATTCTTGAGGCACTTCTATTAATGCTTTAGTCTTAGGTACCTCAACATCTGCAGTAAATGACACAATGCCATCCGTCGACTGAACAATCATCACACAATCGAACCAGTCCATAATAAGCGTATTATCTCATATTTACACACGATTGCAGTACATTAACGCGAACTGGACTTAATAGACATACTGAAGACACAAAATATTATAGATGAGCAATAGTTCATCCCAACTTTCATCAAACGAAGCTAATCAAAGCTAATATTGTATCTCAGCAACGAATGTAAACAAACAATATCTCGGGCTTCCGCATACGCCATTTTCACACTTTCGATACCTGCATTAAGGTCTGAGTATTGTAGTTGGTCTTGCTTCAACATAGGCCTACGCCATTTTCACACTTTCGATACGGTACCTGCATTTTAAGATCTGAATATTGTAGTTTGTCTTGGTTAGGCACTGTCTGGCCGAAATTTACAAGCAAGGGGGTCTGGAGTGATAGCCCCAGGTTGGGTTTGTGTTTGTATGTAAAGCCTTCTTAACATAGAAACGAAGCGAGCGGAACGAGCGCAGCATAAAATAAACACCACACGGCCGCGCTTACCGTCAGCGTGGGCTTGGTATTTATTTGTCCCATAAACCACGCCTACAAGGGCCGACACAACTGAAATTTCACTATATAAGTCCTGTCATAAATAGGGGAAGGTGGGAGGGTTGTAGACAGGGGAGGAAAAAACATCTATTACATCATTTCCACAATTATTATTACAAAAGGTATTTCGGCTAATTTAAGTAGTTTTGTACGTTCATCACTCTCGAAGCGTTAACTGGTATTATTACTACGTTTTGATCACTTACAGCGTGGAGGAATTTCAGTTCATAATAATTTAGTTTTGGGTGTATATATTCACGTGGCTCTAATCTATATTCCAGTACATTATGAACTAACTTATCAGGGTACTTGTCGAATACTCAATAGGTAAGCCATTCCGGTGTATGCGCTGTCATTGGTCGGCGCTCCGTGACGCAGTCAGGCAGGCAGAACGCTCTCTATCGTTAGGTTACCCACAGAAATATGAATACTGTTTCGCTCTTCTTTTCCTTCTGTCCGCATTAAAGGACAACACCGATAGACTCTATTGTATTTTAAATCTTTTACTTTCGATAGAAATACATTGAATAACAATCGGGCAGATAAACTGGCAATAAACTACGTTATATTTGCTGCCAGCCTTGCAGTAAACTTTTATTAGTCATGTTCAATATGTAACGGACTGGCTGCCTACGGCTGTCAGCTTGGGAGTCCTACACCAGCCACACATAATTATCATTATTATGTTAACTAAACAATATTATAATAATACTATAAATGCGCTTCTTTTACCCTTTCAATATGTACACCTCAACAAAAGTTAATCAGAGATATTCGGTACCCTAGTGTTTCGTAATTATTTTAATTCATAGAGACCTCCTGGTGAAGCGGCTAGCATTCTTAGCTGTCGCCCTGGAGGTCCGGGTTCGATTCCCAGCTCTGACAAGAAATTTAATTCTGGTTTGTGGGCTGCAACGGGGTACACTGAGCTTCGTGAGGCAAAACTGAAGAGGAGGAATCGGCTCCCATCCTGAAATGGTTTTCCGTGGTTTCTCACGTCTACTTCAGGCCGCGGCTGCCTCCTTCCCAATCCTCACCTGAATTACAAATACACGGACTATATCAGACACCACAATAAAACAGATTATCAGACACATTCTGCAAACACCTTAGTACCACGATATCCAAGTCTTTCAAATGAATCAATTGTAGGCCTAATTGTCCATGTAACTGTACCAATTTTAGTGTATTGACAAGTCTGACCTAAATAATTTCTTTTATCATGTACTGTTTTACCGTATGTCATGTCATTATCTGTTTAATTGTTGGACTGTGAATAATGTTTTTTTCCATGCTTCTCGTACAAACAGTACTGGGCTAATATTTATGCAAGCAATTCGTTTCATTCCCAACTTTTACTAAACAGACTTTAATCAAAAAAGACTTGCGTTATAACGTGGCTGAACGTCTAAACCTTCAGTCCTGAAGATGATGCCATCCAAGGCAGGTACTTCCTTGCTGCATTTTTCTTCATTATTTCCAACTTCGACGTTTTGTTCAAGTGCCTTATGCGAATAAAAATCCTTGTTCGCACATACAAGGCAATAATTTTCCTGTTGATTTCAGGGAATTTAGTCTGTATGATAGATGTTAGGGTTTACATCACCTTGTTGGACTTAGAATATTGTTGCCCGTGAAAGGAAGCGAAAATTACTTCAAACCGCGTTATTGCAATCATCCATTCTGGTGTTGGAGAAGTGAGCCCTCCTTTAGAAATGATAGTGATCCAGTCGTGATCAGCAGTTAGTTTTTCAACAATAGGACATTTTTCAGCTACATTTCCTAGAGAACTGTCAATGTTTTTGCATTTGAAAGCAATAAAACCTGCGATGTATTTTAAGGCATCGTGAGTCACATCCTCATTGAGGCACGTTGAATTGCCATGGTCGAGGTTGATATCTTGAAGCAACTGTTCTTCACTTCCATCGCCTTAATACTCACGAAGTACCAGGGGCGTATTCTTAGGGCTACCGGGGCTACTGGCGGTAGCCCAAGAAAATTACATTAAAAATAAATAACACTTAATTACAGGTTCAACAAAGCATTCAAACAATCGTGACTTTCATGCACATTCTTCTTTATCGAAATAAATAATGGTTAGTGAGTAGTCAACGCGGCAACGCAGCAGAAACCGTTCGAGAAATCGGCAGCCTCACGCCGCCCTCCCCATCTACCGCACCCACCCTTGTTCCGTGCAGGCCCAGCGCTCATAGCGACTGAGTTGCCGCTACGGCCAGCGGTTTCTTACCATACTGGACAGCGCTTAACAAGAATAAACACAGCTTGGAGCGGCGATGGTCTGAGTAACACGGAGGGAAATAGGTACTAACACATGTATACCACGCAAAATAACATCAAACTACCAAATATTTAAATGATTGCATACACAACATCAAATAAAAATTATTCGCTTAACAACTTGAAACCACGCAAGAAACCGCCAATTTTTAACCCCGATTCAAGTTAAACCCCAGGCTAAGGTGCGCTTAGTCGCCCCGCATATCTGGCCCACACGCCGCTGGCTCGCGCAGCCAGAGGCTAATTTAATTGAGCACCAGCGGTTTCTTTGAAGTTAAAAGCGTTTAATGGAACAAATAGCCTACAATAAATATACATTATCGCGCTCATATATGTGAATATGTTTTAGAAGTTGTAGTATTTTCGATGTGTGATTTATTTAAATGTGTGTATGCTGAAGAATATTTATGTAGTGTTTTGTTTTAACTGTGCCAGTTGTGATTTTGTGAGAAAATTACGGAACAAACACATGCGGGGGCTTTAAATGCCAGTGACTGTATAATAGAGAGTTTGTTAGAAGTTCCTTTCAGCCGTCGTCTATACAGTGAGAAAGTTCATATTATACATATGACAAGGCCTACACCTGAACTGCAATAATTATTGTGTGCCAATGTATACACGTCATTTCACATCATAGGCTATATGCTAGGCGGAATAGGTTATCTGGCAGTTCTAAACTGTCTCAATTGTATTGCTGGCCGTGTTTGTTATTTAGTCGTGAAAGGAAGAGTTTTCAAATATGAACTCTTTTCGCACGGCAGTTCAAAAGCATGTTTTGTGTAATATTAAGCTCAGAGGTAGGCCAGATCTTCAGACCAGTATACGCCACTGCGAAGTACATGGGATGAGGTGCCTATCACTGAGATGCACAGTTTACTTGAGAGGAACTTCTCGAATTCGTCTGTTGTTTCTTCTACTATGCAGTCAGAAGAGGAACCAGGTTGACTTGCATCCTCAGCAACAGAGACACCACCGAACAAAGGTATCTCGTTCGCAATCCCTGTTAATATACGGAGGCACATTCGGTTCTTTACTTCGAAGGGCGTAGGTTTGTTATAAGTTAGAATACACCAAGGCCGCGAAGACGAGAAAAGAAATTTTCGAGGCAATCTTGGTTTAGTTTTAAGGTCAAAATATAGGTCACACCAATGCTTTTGAGATCTAGGAAAAGTCCAAAAAGAGAGTTTATTGACATTAAGAACCCTTTCTGAAATGGGAGAAGGCCGTCTCTCTTCCCTAGTCGCATGCCTGAACAAATTTCTAGGAACCTTCTTAAGGTGTCCTCCTGGCTTATGTGATTGAGTCCATAACCACTTCTAAGGGGAGCCTTCTCATCCTTGGGGAATATAGAGTTTAGTACATCAAATACATCGTTAATTAATTCAATAATAATTCCTTCGTGATCTTGGTTTAGAACAAGGCTTCATAACGTAACAGAATTGTCAGAAATAACGAATTAATTTTTGTTACGTTACTGCATCCGTACCCAAAACAAATGGTATATGAATAACGTTTTTAGTGCGACAACGAAATAAGGGGTTATAATTTTCCCTGGTTTGAGCTATTAACGTTATAACCAGCAGAGGAAAAGATTCCGTTATTTTAAAATGCGCTCCCGTTATTAACGTTATAAGTCTAGTAACGGTATGACAGCGATTTTGACCCGCTGCGCGCCATCAATAACGTTATTCAGGCAGAGTGATCGATTCGGTTATTTCAAAATGCAAACCTACTAATAACGTTATAAGCCCAGTAACGGTATACGAGATATTTTAACCTGTTATACGCTATCAATAACGTTATTCAGGGCAGAAAAATTAATTCCGTTATTTAGAAATGTGAACCCAACAATAACGTTATAAGCTTTGTAACGGTATACGAGCGATATTTACGAGCTTTGCGCTGTCAATAACGTTATTCATGGCAGAAAAATAATTCCGTGATTTAGAAATGCGAACCCACCAATAACGTTATAAGTCTAGTAACGGTATACGAGCGAATTTTACCAGCCATACGCTATCAATAACGTTATTCAGGGCAGAAAAATTAATTCAGTTATTTTGAAATGCGAACCCACCAACAACGTTATAAGTCTAATAACGGTATCCATGCGATTTTTACCAGCTATGCGCTATTAGTAACATTATTCTAAGCGGAGAAATTGATTCCGTTATTTCAGAAAAGAATCTCGTCAATAACGTTATGGAAGTGTCTATTTGCCCGCTCCCGGACAAGCATGGAAGGTGACCGTGAACTGACGATGCTGGGCCATATGTAATTCCAGGCCAATTATTTATTCAAACATAGGATAATTACTTCTTGAAATATCAATAATAATCAACATAATGATTTCAATCTGAGCGCGTGCCCCATCAGACAGGGCAAGGCACCTTGCTCGTTTCGATCGCGGTCATATTGTAGCCTACGTTAGAAACATGTTTCCTAAAATCAATACGATGGATCCCATTGATTCGAAATATTTCTTGTTGCTTCATATAGGGGTTTGGAACATAGCCTATTGTTCATCAGTCCCATGTAGTTGAAGTCTGATAAACTTCGTTATTTTTGGAGTTGGCAATGGCCTTGACTTAGGAACTATCCACGCATTTTCCTGGAGTGGAAGTGGGAAACCCCAGAAAAACACTCTAAGATAGCTAAGATGGGAATCGAACTCACCTTCTCGCAGTGTTGCCATATAAGGCAAAGTGTAACCTACACACCAAACTTTCACTCCTTTGTGACCAATAAAAGTATTTCTTTCCTAAATGAAACCTCCCGTTTCTTGCTTTTCGTTTACTTGGTATCCTATTTTCATTTAGTAGTGATAGAAGCCATTTTTCAGTGATGGTTATTTCTAATGAAGAAAGCTATTCAGTCGGTCAACACGAAATTTGCGTCGACCGAATGAAATGCTTTCTTTATTATTTTAATTTATGAAAAAATAGGCTTGTGACATCACATTTAGTCCGTGTGTGTGCGTATGTGTGTGTGTCCCCTAATAAAATATAAACGGCTGGAGCGATTTCAATGAAACTCGGTAAAGTCATAGTACTATTTTGTCCGACCCCGACCGTGATCTTCAAATTTTATTACAGCTCACAAATCCAACATGGCGACTGTGCGAAATATTTCACTGGCATTCCATATCTCCGAAACTATTACAGATATCACCCTGACATTTTGTACGGTGATAAAATGAACTACTAGATGGGACTCTCAAAATTCCTATTAAGTTACAAACGAACATGGGGGCCAAGCGAAGTTGATACATTAAAATAGATCTTTTTCTTTCGCGATTAAACCATTCGAGCGCCGTCAAATGGTATAGCAAATGTTATACACCTTGTAATGCACTGATATCTTATTCAACTCAATTGTTTACATAATCGCAAGATGGTGCCTGTGTGAAATTTAAAAATTACGTTTTAATTTCTTGTGTCCTAATCATGCGATCGTAGCCAACGTTTGAAAAATGAACCTACCGTACGCAATAATCGTCATCTAATAGTACATAGCTCAATGGTCTACACATATTTAGAAATATTTAGACGATTCTCAATGTCAACTAATCAATGACAGCAATCAAACTGAATTGTTTTCATAACCACAAGATGGCGCCTGTGCGAAATTTTAAAATCTCGTATTTAGCCTATTTCCATTTATGAAAAAATAGGCTTATGAGATCACCTTTTGTCCGTGTGTGTGCACCAGAGCCGTGCAATGGGCAAGGTGAAGCAGTGTTAGCAGGTGAAGCGCAGCCCTATCCTGCCTATTTCTGAGCAGTGCAGCACGACATCACACTAGCGCTTAGTCGCACAAGCACTGTCCATTTGACGGAGTGCTGCAGTACGTTTAGTACTGAGCGCAGAGCCTGGACACCAGGCGCACTGGAGCCAACATTTTGTCATATGCTTGTGGTCTGCCGTGTTCATAACGTCTTTTGTGCCTGGGGAGCACAAACATACCATAGTGGGAAAGTCACTCCTTAAAGAAACACACCGAAGACGTATGAAACATGATATTTGGACGTACATGAACCAGATCTGCAACAAGGATACAAGTTGCATACATTTTAGCCTATTTTCATTTATGAAAAAATAAGCTTATGAGATCACCTTTTGTCAGTGTGTCTGTGTGTGCGCGTGTGTATGATATGGTGTGTGCCCCCCCCCTAATAACTTCTAAACCGCTGGAACGATTGCAATGAAACTCGGTAAGTTCATAGCACTATTCCACACCACCCCGACCGTGCCCTTCAAATTTTGTTACATCCCACCAATCCAACATGGCGGCTGTGCGAAATATTTCACCAGCATTCGATATCTACGAAACTATTACCGATAGCATCCTGGAATATTTCACGGTGATAAAGGGAACTACTTGAAGTTCACCGATGTGATTTTTGAAAACCTGATAACTACAGAACCAACATGGCGGCCAAGCAAAGTTGAGACTTTTAAATAGACGTTTCTCACGATTTAAGCAACCAAACGCAATGCAACTTGGTACAGTATATGTTTATACACATTGTAATGCACTGGTATCTATATTAGTTCAATTGTTTACATAACCTCAAGATGGCGAATGTGCGAATTTGAAAATTAAGTTTTTATTTCTTGTGTCGTAATCATGCAATCGAAGTGAGAGTTTGAGTAATGAACCCTTGAAATAATTTTCCTTTAATGGTACGTGACTCTATGGCCTGTCATATAACAATCCAACATGGCGACCATCCGAAATATTTAGATGGATCTCAATATCTACGAATCTATTACAGCAATCAAACTAAATTTTTTAATCTTCATTGGGGCTGTGAGCATACGTTCACCTATAGGACTTTCAATAACATGTTGATCACAAATCCAACATGGCGGCGACGCGAAGTATACATATTCACATGGTCGTTTCTCGCAATTTGACCATCCGAGTGCAGTGACACTTGGTACAGTAAATCCTTCTACAAATGTTGATCCACTGGCATCTAATTTTATCATTTGTTTCCATAACCACAATATGGCAGCTGTGCGAAATTTTAAAATCTCGTTTTTACTTCTTGTGTCCTAATCATGCGATTGAAGTTTGAATACTACACGTACACAATACACTTCACGTAACAGTACATAACTCTAAGACCTACAGATAAAAAATCCAACATGTCGACCATGCGCAATATTTAGCCGGTTCTCAATATCTGCGAATCTATTACAGCAATCAAACTGAACTTTTGTATGTTGATAGAGGCAATTAACATAAGTAGGATATATGAAAATAGGCTGTATAATTCTTCGCGGAACTACTTGTTGGGTTAGTTATTGTTGTTTTATGGAGCGGAACTACGAGGTCATCTGCCCCTACATTTTGGGTGATGTAGCAGGTGCAGCGAGATATAATAATCCTAAAAATAGAATCAAGCATATTGGTAATCATGCATGTGACAGTAACAGGACCGGTATGGAATCAGGAGTGTTAAAATATATTTTTTAAATTTGTTGACACACTGTCACAAACCAGCCGACGTAGCTACACACGCTAACGTGCATGGTCAGACTACACCGAACTCGAAATACCACACACAACCATTTCATACCTTGCCTCATTAATTTCATTTGTCATTAAATCCTCTCATTAGATTGACGTCATGAAGGGCATCTAACCGTAATATCATTCCCACAAGGAAACTGTCTCACCATATCCCCTTCCTCATAGCAACCTAAATAATTACGGGTAGAACAAAAAAACTACATTAGGACTATAAAGCTACAGTCTACAGTATTTCAATAACAAGATTCTGAATTCACCAACTGATTAGATTGGTGCTGTTCAGGGATATGTGAATTCAAGAAACGTGCGTTAGTAAATTTATCAGGTTTTTAAACTGAACAATATTCCGTCGCAATCTGAGGTAATTTATGTCTTTTATTCGTATTTTCAACATCGCCTGAAACAATAACTCATGGAATTTACCTACACATAAGATATACGGCAAAATAAGCAAGTTGACATGAAATCCTTCTAACTTTTGAAGTTTTAGGACAATTTTCATTATTTCAACAGTATGGAGACCAAGAGTGCTCTTCATCGTAAAACAATTTTGCTCTGAAAATTACAAAATCTGTTGTCTGTCTTTCTACCAGCTTGTCGGTATTTCTTTCGGTTGTTTGTTGGTTTTTGGAACTATTTGGCTCTTTGGTTATGGTATGCGAACCATCTCTCTAACTTACCAGGGGCACTGTAATGCCAAAAATACGAAGAAAGGTGTACTATTATAGTTCGTGCTGAAATTACATGGCATCGTGCAATAGATTGCGCTGACAATGAAAGAGATCACCTTGAGGTGTAGCGGCTAACAAAGTCAGGGTTTGATTCCCTGGCCTGCCAAGAAATTTAATTTCGGTTTGAGGTACTGAAATGGTATCGATGATACCTAAGTCATCAAAGGGGTGTTCATTTTGAGGACTTGCACCAGGTCAGTGAGCACAAGTTTTCCTTTTTTTTCTACATTCTTATTCTGCAATTCGAACATTCATATGGGAACACGGGGAGAAACTCACCTCGTAGAGTTGTTAGAATAGCTTCCGTAAAATATTCTCAAAGGCCAATGCTACAAGTAGCTGTCGTGAGTTAATCCAATTGCATATTTATATGTAATCCACACATCGTATTTAAGAACATTTGATTTTCATAGCATTCTATGTTCTGGGCATAGGAAAACCTCGAAGCTAATTTCGCAATTTTCAGTGAATGAACATCCAAAGTAGCCTATATTAATCATCATGTAGGGACACCGTGCCACATATATACAGAGAGTGCAAGGATTGCTTGAAGGCAATGTGACTTGGTGCGTAATTTGTGTTTGTACAACGAATGAGGTTTTCATTACGGTGATGATGATGAAGATGGTGGTAACGATGAAGACGGTGATTTACTAGTTAGGAACCAAAGGAATACTTGAGAATTGAGCCTGAAGCGGACGTATGGAAAAAAATAAACTTGCTGGTTGATTGCGAAAGTGTCTAATCACCATATTTTATGGAGAACAACTTATCCAGAAGTACACATGAAAGGGAGTAGTCAAGCACAAATAGGTGGAGGCAAAGGTTGCTCTTGTGTGAGACTGTATGCTGCAACCACTCTAGAGTGTCTGATAACCTAGCTCCGTTCAAACACCAAAATTAAGAAGGGAATCACCGACATAGATTTAAGATGCATCTGTAACATTTCAGAAATGTTACGCGATCCATGTTTTCGTGTCTTCCTCGTGTTAGAAGCAAAAGTACATTAGAATAAAAATTGTTATTGGCCGTAAGAAGGATACAAGATTTATGCTGGACCCCACCATCAGATGTGAAGTAACCATCGGCATAACAAGACAGGTCATTTAGAGCTAACGATAGGCTTCAAAGAGAATTGAAAGCTTGTGGTACGTTTCGAATAAGGGAAAGAAACAACATCAACATTTTGTAATAACTTATCGTGTTTGGGTATGCCTAACTTAAGTGTAAATGGCATAATTT
Source organism: Meconema thalassinum (assembly GCA_946902985.2). Taxonomy (NCBI): domain Eukaryota; kingdom Metazoa; phylum Arthropoda; class Insecta; order Orthoptera; family Tettigoniidae; genus Meconema; species Meconema thalassinum. Next base: position 352,070,402 of record OX336390.1, read on the forward strand.
TGCTATCAAATGAGTCCATTCAATAATAGAGAATTGATCTACAATGTACTCGGGAACAGTATGAGACGTAGTCTATTGGTATCCAATAACATTTTATTGCCAATAATAATAGTCTAATAATAATAATAATAATAATAATAATAATAATAATATGAAGAGAGGAGAAGAACGACTTCGAGAAATCCAGCCGCGACAGGCCGGCCACGCGCCCCTGAACTGAGAATTCCAGCGTAGACAGTGTGCGCCTGGATCATATGGCCTTAAAGCACTAGCCTGGCTTGCAGGGTACCCCGACATTAGTGATGGACGAATGATACTGAAGTTCGAGCGGGCTCGCGCCAGCTCGATACTCAACGCAAGCTCGATACTGGATCGAACCTGTTCGAGCTGCGAGGCGACCCCACACATAAAGTATGCGGAGCGCTGACGGCCCAGACGATATTTTCTACAACTTTTGCTCGCGTACAGTATATGTGAACATATTAGGCTATCAGTGTTTCAAATCCCACTGTCGGCAGCCCTGCTGATGGTCTTCCGTGGTTTCCCATTTGCACACCACGAACATTCTGGGGCTGTACCTTTATAAAGGCCTCGGCCGCATCCTTCCGCGCCTAGCCCTCTTCTATCCCATTGTCACCTTAAGACCTATCTGTTTCGGTGCGACGTAAACCAAATTGTACATAACTTTATAATACTGTAATAATATAGGTTATTCACCGCCCCCCCCCCCCCCCATCTCTGATACGTCTTCGGCTTCTGGGAATGATGTAATATTGTCAAGGATATAAACAAATATGTGTTCCTGAAACGCAACAAATTAATCGCATATGTAGGCCTACACATACTGTTGCCGCACAATTGTACTAAGGAAGTGTTGTAACCCGTCGCCTTGGTTCTGTGCACTCCAATTATGTTCTGTAGGCAGTTTGTATATTCTGGGGACACATGTGCATCGAATCATCGCACAGGTTGTAGCTGTCTCCACATTACAGATACTGTAAAGGGGTTATATGCACAAACTATACAGCAGTGTACAGCAACAACATGACGAGTCGATTCCGCCTAGCACAATCTCTAAAGACAGCCTTCTTGAGGTTTCTGGGTGATGAGAACAAGCCGATAGCTCGCGGTGCGCTCAAAAGCTCGCGCCAAGCTCGAACTTGTTCGAACTCCAACGTCATCTGTTCCAGCAGCTCGAGCCGGGCTCAAGCGCATTACTAGGAGCGTATGAAACACATGTTCGAGCGGGGTCGCGCCAGCCCGATACGCAACGTAGGCTCGATACGGTATCGAACCAGTTCGAACTGTCAAGGGACATAAACTATGCGAAGCGCTGACCGCCCAGATTATATTTTATGGAACCACTAGCAACCCACCCCGGCTTCGCCCGGGAAAAGTTATGAATGTGCAAGGAATTCCTATCAGACGTAATTTAAGAATGGCGTGGTGCACGAGACAAAAATCCCCCTTCCGCCCAAACTAAAAGCACTTATAGTGGGCGATGTATCCAAGATAGAGATATGCCCTCCCGGACTTTTGTGTAGAATTTGTCATGCTGAACAATTGTTACACTCATATTGTATTGATATTTTTAACGGTTTGCCAAGCGTAAGCTTAAAAAGCCCACGGACGCCAGGTTCTTTTTTTGACCTTTTCACTGAAATCGTTACTGCTTGGCTTCCTTCGATCATAAATAAATTATTTTCTACAGAAATCCTCCTCGAGAATACCTTTACAGAATGGTGAAAGCTGCATCAAAATCCATTCAGTAGTTCTCGAGATTACCCGTGATATCCAAGAATCGGGTACTTTGTTTTATACTAAGTAGAGATTCTCTTGCGTACGGTGTGAATGAACCTATTTGACTACTACTCTCAGTATATTGATGTGTGTGGAGTGGTGACCATCGGATGCTCTGTGCAGGGAAAGAGAAATTGTACATAATAATAATATTAATAAGATAATTCCCCCACACCCCATCTATGATACGCCTTTGGCTTCTGGGAAGGATGTAATACTGTCGAGGATAGTAGCAAACATATGTTCCTGCAACGGAACAAATTATTGTTATTATTATTATTATTATTATTATTAATGGTATGGTATGGTACACAATTACATCATATTACGGCTTAATGAAACATTGAAAAGAAAAAGGAGAACAGACAGTCTCATAATTTAACTTCTGAATTAAAAATATAGTCCGCTGATGCAGGAGTCACTGAGGTCAAATTAATTAATTAATCAATCGCATATATACTCAGACAGTTGCCGCACCATTGCACTAAGGAAGTGTTGTCCTGTGCACTCCAATGCTGTTCAGTAGGCAGTTGGTATATTCTGAGGTGGGGAGACAGTCGTGTGCTTCGGATCATCGCACAAACACAGATTGTAGCTGTCTCCACATTACAGATACTGTTTGAAGGGGTTATATGCACAAACTATACAGCAGTGCACAGCAACAACATGACAAGTCGATTCCGCCTAGCACAATACTCTAAACACAGCCTTCTTGAGGTTTCTGGGTGATAATAACACGCCGATAGGTCACGGCGCGCACAAAAGCTCGAGCACAACTCGAACTTTTTCGAACTCTGACGTCATCTGTTCGAGCAGCTCGAGCCGGGCTCAAGCACATCACTACACGACATACAGGGCTATTACAAATGATTGAAGCGATTTCATAAATTCACTGTAGCTCCATTCATTGACATATGGTCACGACTCACTACAGACACGTAGAAAAACTCATAAAGTTTTGTTTGGCTGAAGCCGCACTTCAGGTTTCTGCCGCCAGAGCGCTCGAGAGCGCAGTGAGACAAATTGGCGACAGGAGCCGAGAAAGCGTTTGTCGTGCTTGAAATGCACTCACATCAGTCAGTCATAACAGTGCAACGACACTTCAGGACGAAGTTCAACAAAGATCCACCAACTGCTAACTCCATTCGGCGATGGTATGCGCAGTTTAAAGCTTCTGGATGCCTCTGTAAGGGGAAATCAACGGGTCGGCCTGCAGTGAGCGAAGAAACGGTTGACCGCGTGCGGGCAAGTTTCACTCGTAGCCCGCGAAAGTCGACGAATAAAGCAAGCAGGGAGCTAAACGTACCACAGCCGACGGTTTGGAAAACCTTACGGAAAAGGCTAAAGCAGAAGCCTTACCGTTAACAATTGCTACAAGCCCTGACACCCGATGACAAAGTCAAACGCTTTGAATTTTCGGCGCGGTTGCAACAGCTCATGGAAGAGGATGCGTTCTCTGCGAAACTTGTTTTCAGTGATGAAGCAACAATTTTTCTTAATGGTGAAGTGAACAGACACAATGTGCGAATCTGGGCGGTAGAGAATCCTCACGCATTCGTGCAGCACATTCGCAATTCACCAAAAGTTAACGTGTTTTGTGCAATCTCACGGTTTAAAGTTTACGGCCCCTTTTTCTTCTGCAAAAAAAAAAAAACGTTACAGGACACGTGTATCTGGACATGCTGGAAAATTGGCTCATGCCACAACTGGAGACCGACAGCGCCGACTTCATCTTTCAACAGGATGGTGCTCCATCGCACTTCCATCATGATGTTCGGCATTTTTTAAACAGGAGATTGGAAAACCGATGGATCGGTCGTGGTGGAGATCATGATCAGCAATTCATGTCACGCTCTCCCGACTTAACCCCATGCGATTTCTTTCTGTGGGGTTATGTGAAAGATTCAGTGTTTAAACCTCCTCTACCAAGAAACGTGCCAGAACTGCGAGCTCGCATCAACGATGCTTTCAAACTCATTGATGGGGACATGCTGCGCCGAGTATGGGAGGAACTTAATTATCGGCTTGATGTCTGCCGAATCACTAAAGGGGCACATATCGAACAATTGTGAATGCCTAAAAAAAACTTTTTGAGTTTTTGTATGTGTGTACAAAGCATTGTTAAAATATCTCAAATAATAAAGTTATTGTAGAGCTGTGAAATCGCTTCAATCATTTGTAATAACCCTGTACTATACAAAGCTCACTCGCACACGTAGCTAGCGGCAGGCGGGGAGAGTCAAGGACACAGATTACCTACTGACATGACATGACATGACATGACGTCACGCACCTACGCCGGGCCTTGGTGTGCATCCTCACCCCTCCCCCCTCTTCCTCCACACCCCACCTAATAAAATCTAAGCGGCTGGGGCGATTTCAATGAAATTCGGTAAGGTCATAGTAGGCCTACTATTTTGGCCGACCCCGATCGTGCCCTTCAAAGCTTATTATGTTTCACCAATTCAACATGATGGCTGTGCGAAATATCCCTGGCATTCTATATCTCCGAAACTGTCACCGATATCACCCTGAAATTTTGTACGGTGATAAAAGTCACTTAAGTGACTTTCATAAACCTGTTAACTACAAAACGAACATGGTGGCCAAGTGAATTTGAACATTTAAATAGACTTTTCTGGCGATTTAACCATCCGAACGCAGTGAAATTTGGTACAGCAATTGTTTATATACATTGTAATGAACTGATATCTAATTTTGTTAAATTGTTTACATACACTCAAGATGGCAGCTGTGCAAAATTTTTAAATTATTTTTTTATTTCTTGTGTCCCAATCATGCGATAGAAGTCACCGTTTGAATAATGAACCTACGCAATAATAGTCATCTAATAGTACATAACTCTATTGTCTACATATAGGGTCTTTCATATTAAGTAAGAACGACGAGCGGCGGTTTTGTTATTCGCTACTGCAGCGGGCTTGGCCGAGTTTCTGGCGCCCCACGGCCCCCTGCTGTAGTATTGAAAGCGCGCGCATAGTACAAACTTGACCTTGCAATAAGCGTGCAGGTGTTGTCAGTCGCCAGTCTGAACCTCAGATGGTAACATGTTCCGACAGTTATCATTGCAACATCGTATTTTTGTATGTAAAACTTATTTTAAGTACGAGTCGGCCCGGTGGGTAAGTTCAGCAATTTCCTGATGAAGTGTCACATTCACTAGCACAGATTCACGTAATTGTAAATAAGTTTTACACTAGGCCTACTGACTCAGTGCTCATTAAAGAACATAAAATACAAAATCAGAAACATTACAGTGGCAGAACTCATTCGCGTGAGCCAAAATGTGGTTACCGGATACAATGCCTGTGTAACCCAGGAAGGACGACACTTCCAGCATCTTTTATAAGGTAATATTTCATACAGGATTGTACACACGCTTAAAGCAGGCGGCCACGGCGCGCCACAAGCTCGACCAAGGCCACCGCAGCAGCAGGAAAGGGGAGCGAAAGTCAAGTGAGAGAGTGATGACCTTACCCCTTACCTGACGGTATGGGATTCCTGAGCATCTAGTCCGATGTTGCGATTGACTGTGACTGTGATGGCTAGTTCTGAATTATTGTTCAGTTCTGGATATTTCTGAGTGATCCTTTGAAATTTTACCAGTTTGTACTTACGACTTCTAATTTTCCATGTTGTTTTTCCTGTTTTTAGTTCATCGATCCCTTTAATTACTTTTTACTTAGTTTATTTTACCTGCAACACCATTATTTTTAGTGTTCGTTAGGTGTTCTATTTTCGGCAATTTATTTTTGGACAGTATCTCTGGTAGATCATTTACATGAACGATGTACATACAGGTACGAGTGATGGAGAGCATTACGGTCATCAAGTGCAGTTAGTTTTACATTTTAGGTGAAAAATGGAGCCACCACCAAAACCGATTCAAGGCAGGACTGGCATGCAAAACGAAATGTATCATCAATTTTGATGAATTAGCAGCTTATTATAAATAACAACGATCGATTAAATGTAACACTTGAGTGCTTTTATTTGACATAGCCTACATTCTAACAATATAATATGTACTCTAAGCCCACCACAATCATTGGAGATGGTAGAGTTTGTTTTCCACAGAGTGTAGACACACGATCTACACACTGCCTTGCAATCCATTGAGATCAGGCTATGCCAGCGCTCTCGGAAACCAGCTTGGAGTATCCGAACCTTGTGGCAAGCGCTCTCCAACAATTTAAATTAGCGTCGCGAAATTAAATTGTTCAATGGAATAAAATTTCACTCCTGGCGCAAAATAAAATTGGTGACAGAATTTTAATTTCGCTGCAGAGGCGAAATAAATTCATTAGTCTTTTAATTTCGCTTCCGGCGCGAAATAAAATGCATTACTGACTTTTAATTTCGCTCCCGGTGCGAAATAAAATTCGTACCAGACTTTAAATTTCGCTCCCAGCGTGAAATAAAATCCGTTACCGACTTTTAATTTCGCTCGCGGCTACAAACAGAATTCTTAACAGACTTTTAACATTGCTCCTGACGAGAAATAAAAATCATTAAAGACTTTTCATTTCGCCCTTGGCGTGAAATAAAAACCGTTAGTCTTTTAAATTCGCTTCCGGCGCGAAATAAAAAAAAATACAGACTTTCAATTTCACTCCGAGCACGAAATAAAATTCGTTACAGACTTCCAATTTCGCTCCCGGCTCGAAATAAAATTCATTACAGACTTTTCATTTTGCTCCTGGCCTGAAATAAAATTCGATACAAGACTTTTCATTTCGCTCCTGGCACGAAATGAAAACCGCTTCAGTCTCTTAATTTTGCTCAAGGCGCGAAATAACATTTTTAACGACTGTTAATTTTGCTCCTGGTATGACAAAAATTGCTAGCCCCATGGTGTTGGGGATAGCGTGCCTGCTTCTCACCTGGAGGCCCCGGGTTCGTTTCCCGGCTCCGTTAGTGATTTTAGAAACGGACGTGTGGGTTGGAACGGGGTGCACTCAGCCTCGAGAGTAGCTGTCTGAAAGTCGCGAAAACCAAGAATAACGGCCGAGGGAACCCGATGCGCTGACCAATATCTGCAGATGCCTGGGCAGCGGTCGCTTGGTAGGCCTAGGCTTTTCATGGGATGTAGTGCCACGGTTTATTTTAATGACACAAAATTCCCAAACAGCATTTAGTTTCGCCCCCGGAGTGAATTTAAAATGCATGGAACATATCATTTCATGTCTGAAATTAAACCTGGTCTGGCATGCGAAACAAAATGGTTGTGGACGCGTTAACATTTTAATTTCGCCATGAGCGTGATATTCGGGTGCGAAATGATATTGATTGTAAGCGCGAAAATTAAAATGGAAGCACAATGTAATTCTAAGCACAATAACATAGTGAAAGGCGACGCAAAACTAATTGCAGTGCGAAACTAAATCCTGTACGTGGCACAGGGGTTTGACTTTCGTGCCATGGTCAGTATAAATGAGCTGAGGGTAAGAAGGAAGTAGTAAGGAATGCCAAGCCCCCCCCCCCCCCCGAAATTTCCGGAAGTGTAAGAATAAAGAATGTAGAAATGAGAGGAATGACCCCTCAACCCTGTTGTTCGAGTAACCCGCCTCCGAAACAGAACTCCATATACGCTGCGGTACTACCACAGACGATTTTCTGTTATTTGTAAATCTTCAGTCAGTCAACATTAATTTACCCGATAACTGGGTGGGTACAACGTATATAAGATGTAAGTAACACTCCTGAAAAAAAAATACATGAATTAGATTTAAGATCACTAAAATTGCTGCATTATAATCGTGACCATAAACTAATACATATAATGTTATTTACATATTACTGTATATACATTGTACCCCTCCCAGTTATTGGGCAAATTAGTGTTGACTGACTGAAGAGTTACAACTGACAATTTGTATTGTAATTGGAGTTCGTCACTTATCTTGAATGTCTGTCCACACAGCACATTCGTCTTCTTGTTCGCAATAGAACAAGTAAAGGTACTTGTTGCCCCATTGCGTTATGAACGTCAGGGAGGGCCAGCCACGAGTCCGAGGTGCAGTCAACGACGATGGTGATGTTGATGCCATAGCACTGACTTTCTCCTCTACTGGAGTGATGACCATTGAATGACTCACGTTGCTGTTGCAGCCCTGCAGATTGGGCAGGCGGTGAACGGTAATAAGACTGCTACTGCTGCCAACGTCAGGACTTTGAACATCGCTCCGAACATAATTTCACTCTCGAAACGAATACATTTTAATTTCAACAACGAAATGAAATGTCCCATTCATTTTAAATTCACATCGGAGGGCGAAACTAAATACCGTTTGGGAATTTTATTTCACGCCGGGTGCGAAATTAAAAGTCTGTAACGAATTTTATTTCGCGCAGGGAGCGAAATTAAAAGTCTGTAACCGAGTTTTATTTCGCGCCGGGAGCGAAATTAAAAGTCTGTAACGAATTTTATTCCGCACCGGAAGCGAAATTAAAAGTCTGTATTGAATTTTATTTTGCGCCGCGAGTAAAATTAAAAGTCTGTAATGAATTGTATTTCGTGCCAGGAGTGAAATTAAAAGACTGCAACGAATTTTATTTCGCGCCGGAAGCGAAATTAAAAGTCTGTATCGAATTTTATTTTGCGTCGCGAGTGAAATTAAAAGTCTGTAATGAATTGTATTTCGCGCCGGGAGCGAAATTAAAAGATTGTAACGATTTTTTTTTCGTGCCGTGAGTGAAATTTTATTCAACTGTACAATGTAATATCGCGTTGCTATTAACTTTCGCGTTGATTTCGCTATGTCATTTCGCTTCTAATTAAGTTTCGCTTTGATTTAATTTCCCGCCGACAATCATTGTCATTTCGCTCCTGAGTATCGTGCTCACGTCGAAATTCAAATATATTCGCCCCCACAGCCATACATTTCGTTTCGCATGCCAGCCCTGATTCAAGGGCATACCACTAAATCCCAGGGGGAATTGCGACCACTGTCGACCAAAATATTATGTGTACTCGAGTTTGAAGGTTGTTTGTGAAGTAACCAATAGACCTACATAAAATCCAATAACATCATCATTTTCGTCGTTCTGTTTTACGTTAGTTCATGTTGGTTTGGATTTTTTTAAATATATTTTAATATTTCTTATCGCAGTTGGAACACAAAAAGTGCCCGTTTTTAAGCGTGTTTCAACCATGCGTCACATTTAAGAATTATTATCTCACAAAACCGTCAACAGATCGAATCCAAATTTTAACACAATACACATTGGAATGTTGTATAACTGGTTCATTAATTTTAAAATTTTGTATGGCCAAGAAACAAAGTTGTTATCATTTTGGTAAGGTAACTTTTTCTCGGCTCGGGTTGGTTTAAAAATGTAGTTCTTGGTCGCGTTGTAATCCTAATACATCAAAAAGGTATGCTGTATGATTGTGAAATACGTAAATTAATTCACTTATTTTATATCGGTTTGTATTTGTATGGGAAATTAAGACATGGTTCACCAGTTGGCCGCTCCTGTAAAAGCTGTACAGCGTTGCCAAGATGGGCTCCATCACGCGTCAAGGCACGCTTTGCTCGGAAGTAATGGGCTCCATATCAGCAATGCTGTACAGAATATCCTGGAGCGTTTAGCTGGTGAACCATGTCTTAGTTCCCCGTATAAATACAAACCAATATAAAATAAGTGAATTAATTTACGTATTTCACAGTCATACAACATAACTTTTTGATGTATAAGGATTACAACGCAACCAAGAACTACATTTTACAACGACCCCGAGCCTAGAAATAGTTACCTTACAAAAATGATAACAAAATTCTTTCTTGAACACACAAAATGTTGAAAATAATAAACCTGTTATACAACATTCCTATGTATATTGTGCTAAAATTTGGATTCGATCTGATGACGGGTTTGTGAGATAATAATGATTAAATGTGACGCATGGTTGAAACACGCTTAAAAACGGTCACCTTTTGTGTTTCAACTGCGATAAAAAATTAAAATATAGGCTAAATAAAAAATTCCAAACCTACATGAACTAACGTAAAATAGAACGACGAAAATGATTATGTTAGTGGATTTTATGAAGGCCTATTGGTTACTTCACAAACAACCTTCAAACTCGAGTGCACATAATATTTTGGTCGACAGTAAGTACTGTACCAAGAAAAGGAAGCCAGGCCCTAAGAAAAACCTCTACACATAGGCCTACATAAGATTTTTTCCCTAGTTTATATTTGAAATTACGCTTGCATTAGAGAATGTGTAAAGTACTGAGCAGTTTTGATTTCACTTTAAATTTATTTGTACAAGTTGGATGACTAAACGTCACCCCACAATCTGCAAGCTACATGGCTGAGCAGCGGTTGCTTGGTAGAACTAGGCCCTTCAACGGCTGTCGCGCCACTGGTTTAGTCTTTTTTTGAACTTCTAATATATAATTGTAAGAGTACAAGACCACGAACTATTCAGTGACAACTTTTTTGAGAGAAGAGAGTTCGTAATCAAACGGAAACAATGCGTTGTGTGGAAAAGTAAGACGTAGCCATTGTGAAAATGGAAAATTGGTCTCCATAGATACTGACGACAGTCAAGCGCATGTTCTCTAGGTGCAAGCGTCCTGCATAAATATCCACTTCCTTTGTACGCTCACAGAGAACGAAGAAAAGTCCCAGCAGAGCTTGTGAATTGGCGTATTGAACGAAATAAAAGGTAAGGAACTGAAGCAATGTTACAGCAGATGTTTATTGCCATTCAGAAATGCCTTCTTATTTTATGATATTTTTCCTAGGAAACTGTCATCAGTCCAACATCTCTCATTGACTAGTTCACCTGTCAATCATCCTACCATTGTGGTTGCACCTGAAGTTCAGTTGTGTCTTGTGTTTCGCAGGGTTTTCCACACTCCCTCCAGGTAAATGCCGAGATAGTACCTCACTTGAAGACTCAGGGCACCTGCCCCATCCCTGGCTCTAATACAGTAACACACATAGTCAACTACATGGGACTGATAACCAAGATGTCCCAAGCCCCTACAATGTATTATTATCAACAAGAACAAGAACAAGAATGTTTGAGGAAGTAAGAAAGTATCTGTATAAACACATTGTGTCAACGTTACATAAGCGTGACATTATTATAATTTTATTGCTCAGATATTGTTCCACGCCTAGGCACTTGTACATGTAACTCGCCGAACTACAATATTCGTCAACTCGGCGTGTTCATCATTTTCCTTGCGCTAGAGATCTTGTGTATCCGCGCCGCTACTCCTACCACCCTTTTCAAAACAATTCCCAAACTAATGCCGACGATTCCATTCACACGATTTTATTTATGAAAAATGCATTGGAATCAGGAAATAAATCTCCGTTTTCGTATTACCAGTTTTTTTCATATTTTAAGCAGAAATATAAAAAACTGCTAGTAACGTCTTTGTTTTTCACATTTTGGAAAATGCATTGAATTGACATCAATTCTATTGCACTCTAGTATACATGGTGGTTTTGACATCGCAAATACGAGCTTTCATTCAAGAGAAAACTTAAAACAGAAATTGTCTCACTTTGGTGCTGCTACGTGGTGTCAGAATTACAAACTAACAAGAAGTTCCGTAACGAACTAAAGAGCCTACTTTTCTTAAAAATTAAGATTCATGCCAATGATTATTCTATATGGATCTATCTAGAATAATGACGAAATTAAATTGGTAATATCGAAATTTCTAATTAGTTCGAAATACTGTATACCTGGCATAATGTAGCCTAATAGAGAACTACAGTTGGCAGCCCTGGTGACTGAATATATACTTAGTTCCATCTCTTAAGGTACAGAATACAGAATTTGGTTGAAGTCCAATGGATAGCATGGACGTTACATGCAGTTAAACATTGGATCTAACAGCGCGCGTAAAATCATGTTGGCAACAATGACATACATGTATTGGTCAGAAGTAATCTGAAATGATATGATCTATTGTTGTGTCAATTTTGAATGAAATCCATTAGTTAGTATAGAAGTTACATGCATTTTAAAATTGGACCTATCAGCTGGCTTAGAATCATGTTGGCAGCACTGGCGTAGGCCTATATTAGTTACTCCAATTTAATCTAGAATGCCAGGTACTATACGTGTTCAAAATTTAGAGCTATTGGCTTGTATACTTTCTGATATATTGATATTTGGGTAACAAAAATAGAGACAGCATTTATTAACAGTTGGCAGCCCTGGTTACTCTTAAGAATCGGCATAGTCATATCTGTTATGGTACACATAGCACACACGAAATTCGGTTGAAATTCAAATGATAGTATAGAAGTTACATGTATTTAAAGTTGGACTTCTCAGCAGGCTTAGAATCATGTTGGTAGCACTGACGTATATAAGTTACTCCAAATGAATATAGAATGTCAGGTACTATACGTGTGCATAGTTTAAGGCTGTCGGCTTGCATATTTTCTGATATATGGGTATTTGGATAAAAAATTGAAAGCATTTATTAACAGTTGGTAGCCCTGGTGGCTCTTAAGAATACGCTCAGTCATATCTGTTTATGTACACATAGCACATAAGAAATTTGGTTGAATTCCAATTGATAGTGTGGAAGTTATATGCATTTGAAAATTGGACCCATCAGCAGGCTTATAATCATTTTGGCAACACTGCCATGTATGGTCTCCTGGAAATTAAACTGCAATAGTATTATCTATATGTGTGCCAATTTTGAAATAGCTCCCATTCATACCTTCCGAGATATCCAACATAGAGCTCAAATTTCAATTGCGATTTTTCAGCAGTTGGTAGCACTGACATAATTTTCAAATATGGCCGTGAGATATTCAGGTATATATCTTTACTCCTACCAAATTTTGTTTTGATTGCTCCAGCCGTTTAGGAGTTGATAGGGGGGGGGGACACACACACAGCCAGACAGACAGACAGACAGAAGGACAGACAGACAGACAGACACACATTTTCCCGATCTCATAAGACTACTTTTTCCTCATTTTTGCAAAATGTGAAAAGTAGGCTAAAAATCGGGACATTTAGTCTTAGTAGTATCTGGCTGCTGCACAGAATGCTGTGTTGCCTGCTGGTGTGTCCCTTGCCCGTGCTGTCCGATCGTGACGTCACAGTTCCCTCTTCATTGCTATGTAAAGTAGTCAGGGATGTTTCAGCTACGTTATCTGATGGTTGAGTTACTTCCGCAATGCTGTATGTGTTTGTAGAATGGGGCCTGTTATCAAGTGCCTCTGATATGGTTGGATATTCAGGGGAGGTACTGCAGTTTCCATGTCGGTAGTGTTGCTTAGCTTACTACTCCCATCTGACTCGCCCAGCACCGTGCTGTAGGTTTGTTGTCTGACATGAATACCGGGCGATTCCTTCTGTTCGGACGGTCTATTTGTAAGTGGGAGGTTTCTTTACAATAAAAGCAATACTTAGCTTGTCCTTCATATGTTAACAGAACTTTACAATCATTGACCGTCAAATATGATGGAATGGGGTATTTAAGTTCAATTGTTACAATACGTATGCCATTACTTACAGCAGAAAATCCGTATACTTCATTCCAGCACTCGTTCCGTATGTCCTTGAGAACTCCATGCGTAGGAAGCACGCGGAAGAGCCTTTCATTGTTGACTTCGGGAGGAGAATCAACAGACACGCACACGTTTTGTTAAAGAGTCTGAAGCAGTGATCTTTGTGGTGTTACCGCTAGCTAGCCGGAAGGATTTCACACCTTCATGTCGAGATAATATGTTTTCATAAAATAAGGTGTACACTAATTTAATGTACACTGAATTTTCCCCGTTGTCTAGTTGATTCGCTAGTACTTGATCTCTATTAAGCTTCAGGTCGTTTGCTATCCACCTAGACCTACAGTATGTATTTCAAGTGGTGTCGGTCTGTTGTTCCTTTCTTCAAAAGCGCATTTAAGAGTGTTTTCCGGACATTCGCCACTTTCGCAAGTTCAACAAGCAGTTCCGTGACAAACTAAGGAGCCTATTTTTCTTAAACTTAAAGATTCAAGCCAATGTTTAATCTATATGGAACTATCTAAGTTAATGACGAAATTAAGTTGGTAATATCAAAATTTCTAATTAATTCGAAATATACCTGCACTACAGTTGGAAGCCCTGGTGACTTAATATATTCTTAGTTCCATCTCTTAAGGTACAGAATACAAAATTTGATTGAAGTTCAATGGATAACGTGGACGTTACATGCAGTTAGATATTGGATCTATCAGTGCGCGTAAAATCATGTTGGCAGCAATGTCATGCATGTCTTGGTCAGAAATAATCTGACATATTATGATCTATTGTTGTGCCAATTTTGGACGAAATCCATTTGTATGTATAGAAGTTACATGCATTTTAGAATTAAACTTATCATCAGGCTTGTTAGCGGCATTGGCATAATATTAGTTACTCCAAATTAATCTAGAATGTCAGGTACTATACGTGTGCAAAGTTTAGAGTTGTTGGCTTGCATGCATTCTGATATATTAATATAAGGGTAAAAAAGTAGAGACATCAATTATCAACAGTTGTCAGCAGCTGGTTGCTCTTAGAAATACGCATAGTGATATCTGGTTATGTACACATAGTAGACTACATACGAAATTTGGTTGAAATCCAATTGATAGTGTAGAAGTTCTATTAATTTAAAAATTTGACCTATCAGCATGCTTAGAATCATTTTGCCAACACTGTAATGTATGGCCTCCTGGAAATTAAACTGAAATATTATTTTCTATATACACTGACCGGCAAAAAAAAGTGGAACACTTCAATTTTTTATGTAATTTCTTAATTTATTCCACTAAAATGTATCGGTTTTCCAATATTTGCATAATTCATGTAAATGTTCGATGGTTGGCTACAGAAAATACTGAAACATGTTTTACAACACGCTTTAACTCACAAATTTCGTTACATTTCACAAATCTGACAGTTTTCTATTTTTTACTAATGTTCCTTTGGGCTGTTTTTTATGCCAAACAAAGCAGTGTTAATTTTTGCACTGCACTGTACCGGAACACTGGTCACTAAAAACGAGTGTTTCCACTCTTAGCGTCCATGACAGCTTGTTAGGCTCATCGAAGATTGGGGGTAATTAGTGGTAATAAACCACCCTAAGAAATGTCAATTTCTATTCACGGATGTTTCAGATGTGTGTCCTAATGCGTGAAAAGCATTTAAAATGTGATTACATCTTTTTCATGGCTAATTTTATACTTTTTAAATTTCTGTTCCACTTTTTTTGCCGGTCAGTGTAATTATGTGCCAATTTTGGAATAGCTCCCATGCATACCTTCAAGATATCCAACATGGAGCTCAAATTTCAATTGCGGTTTTTCAGCAGTTGGTAGCACTGACTTCATTTTCATGGCCTTGAGATATTCAGATATAGATCTTTACTCATACCTAATTTGGTTTTGATTGCTTCAGCCGTTTAGGAGTTGATAAGGGGGGGGGGGACATGCACAGACAGACAGACAGACAGACATTTGCCCAGATCGGTCTCATAAGTCTACTTTTTCTTCATTTTTGCAAAATGTGAAAAGTAGGCTAAAAATACAATACCCTATCACGGTAAGCACTTCCGAGTATTTATTAACCTCGCGGCTAAACTCAGAACCTAACACGACGTAGGTCGCAAAGTGACACTTCCACTCTTTCTACTCTATGGAGTTCTCCAACGCAAAATGTATAAAAATGGTGCCATTCTCAATCGATGATGCCGTTTGTAATATATAAACGATATGCGAATAACGTTATTAGTCCGAATAACGGTATTGAGGGAATATTTTTCGATAGATATATTCAAATAACGTTATTTCTAGTGAACACTACCATTTCGTTCCTGCGATAATCGGTATCCGAATAACGTTATTAGTCCGAATAACGGTATTGGGGGAATAATGTTCGAGAGATGTATTCAAATAACGTTATTTATAGTGAGCACTACCATTTCGTTCCCGCGATAACCGATATCCGAATAACGTTATTAGTCCGAATAACGGTATTGTGGGATTTTTTTGGAGAGATCTATTCAAATAACGTTATTTCTAGTGAGCACTACCATTTCGTTCCTGAGATAACCAATATCCGAATAACGTTATTAATCCTAATAACGGTATTGGAGGAATGTTTTTCGAGATATGTATTCCGAGAACGTTATTTCAGGCGGGCACTACCATTTCGTTCCTTAGTTAACTGATATTCGAATAACGTTATCAGTCCAAATAACGATATTAGGAGATTTTATTCGAGTAATGTATTCCGATAACGTTATTTCAGGTGGGCACTAGTATTTCGTTTCTACGATAACCGATATCCGAAGAACGTTATTAGTCCGAATAACGGTATTAGGGGATATTTTTCGAGAGACTTATTCAAATAACGTTATTTCTGTCAGACAATACTATTTCGTTTCTTCGATAACCAATATCAGAATAGCTTTATATGGCCCAATAACGTTACCATGCGATACAAATGACTTCCGGATATGAAATGTAACGACCACAATGTGACCAAGACCCATTTTGTTACATAATCTACCCAAACAACCATTTTCGTTATGTTAAGTTATGAAGCCTTGGTTTAGAATGTACTTCACGGCTTGGGCAGTGCGGCGGGAAAAGAGCTGTGCAGCCATTCTTACATTTTGGCGAGCTCGTCCAGTAACAGTCAGGTGGGCTTGAGAAATATGGTGTGTGATTGTTAGATCATCTCTCTGATGTTCCAGGAGATCTTCTATCAATTTTTTCGTGACAGTTGTTCTGTCGGGTAGAGTAATTCCTTCATCTAGGAAGTTATTTCGGAGCAGTTTTAACAAGCGAGGGACGTCACAAAAAACCCACACTTTCTTATTACTGTCTACAGGGTTGTAGAAATATGTCTTGCTAGAGGATACCCCTAGTTCTTTCTACACCTTCGCATTTTTAACCCCCATATCAAAAGTGACTGCCACAACACGCACTCCAGCTCCTTCTACCTCCCGGATTATAGATTGTAACAGTGTGCTTGTCATAGTGACATCAAAGTCATAGTACACAGGTTATTTCCATGGCGAAAATAAGCTGCGAATCATCGCCACCTGAACATTCTTATGAGGCCCAAGTATCACATCATCAGATGAATCGTAACTCACGCGACCGTCGATGTTCATTTCACCGAAACTTAGAACAGCCAGTGCTTCGAAAGGTTTGAAAGTTTCCGACCTAGCTTCAATTAAACTAAGAACTTCGGTTAAAATGCCGGTTCTACACTTGAACTGTCTTGCCCATTTCTGGAGAGTTGAGCGGCAAGGCAAGGGGTACTTCCTTTTTCTCAAGTACGCATATGCCTTGGGAGAAAGAGCTCTTAAAGCGAGGGCATTCGCGATGTATCTAGGACCCCATCTAACGCGTATTTTCATTCTCAGTCAACAGCGATTTTGGCCGGATGTAAAGCACTGTAACAAAATATCTTTTATAAATAATTCATGCTTTTGGGCTAATGCCGTGTGTATTTTAACAGAGACACTGGATATCAGCTAAGTGACACTTGGCTACCAGTTATTAAGGATCTAGGGAGATAGTTCCTCTCAGTCTCTCTGTTCTTCACCTATTTAAAATTGTATTTTTTCCCTCTATGGCTACAGAGCCTGGATTTGATCTCCTTTGTTCGTCACTGGAGGAGTTTCCATCTGTTTTTTCGCCGTTGACTGTATGACGTTAGGTATCGTTCAGATACACTTCCCTTTTGTTTATGTTTCCTTATATCCATCTACCCCCCCCCCCACCTCCGCCCCCCTTCTTTTGGACATCCTCATTCTTCGAGAAGTTTCTATATTTTCACCCCGCCCCCTTTACCTTCTCGTTACTTACTACTCTGTCCGCCGTTCTACCATGGTCCATACAGTAATTTCTGGCAGCTGCTCTCTGGTGACGAACAGAGGAATTTATCTATATTTTTTGTAATCTCATTGATATACTTTCTTGGGCCACATTGTTTATTTCCATTGAAAAAGGAGGCAAGGTTTCTCCGAAACGTATGGTTTAAATTAAAAATACACACGGCATTAGCCCAAAAGCATGAATTATTTATATAATAATCCGGGCCGTGAAAGCCTTAATATGCAAATTAGAAACCTCTATGGGGAGGAAGTTGTTCGACAATCATCTACATTTAGTAAGTTGAGGCGAAGAAGGAGCTCTCTCCTTTCATCGTTGTCCTTCTTTCTTAGATGCAGGGATCATAACATCATTCCCAACTGTGTAAAATTGAAGCAAACTATACACACTCATAAAGCTATGAGAATTTATCAGCGCGCTAGCAAGGCACTCGTTATCGAGAGGATCCAGAACTCTCGTACTGAATTGGACGCAGTTTCCCGTGAGTTATTACACTTACATCTGCTTCTTAGTAGTTAAAAGGGACGTAAAACCAATAACATTATTATTATTATATTCTTAGTAGCATTCTCTCTGAGGAATTGTGGCTGTTCTTTGAACGTATCTCCGCTATTCAGGCCGAGAATAATTTTTGTCGGGCTGTAGACTGTAACCTATATTTTATGAGTCCCCCCATGACAGTTTTAATGTAGGCTAGTGGGTTTATTATTTCTTTATATCATGTTATCGTGTTGGCAACGTGTTCAATTGCATTGGACACGTCTGCAGTAGACGCAGTGTCATTATTATTATTATTACTATTATCATATACGAATGCTTTTTATTATTAATTATTCAATGTATTTTAGGTCACTTTTGACAAGATTCTGAAGCTAGCTCTAATCATATGTTGTCTAAGAAAGTTTATTAATATTGTTCGGACCACTGAACCAGGAGTCAGGTTCATGTTTTGGTCACACGTACAGGAGGCAGCATTTATGGACACTATTGTCTCGAGCAGGTATGCTCGCTTACCCCGGGGAGGGTGAGGAGGAAGCAGCCAGGGGGCCTTGCTAGGAGTGGAATGGACAAGCAGGCGTATGACAATAAGACTTCCTGGAAGGAGCTGTGGGTTTCAGACGTGTGGTAGCAAGCTACTGGATGCACTGCGGAAAAGATTGTCTCGCTGGACTTTGAGATGTCAGGTTGTGTAGGGTGTCTCTCTTGAGCTGAGCGCTTGGTGTTTCTACGGAAAGCTTGAAGACCGTACGGTACCTCCGAATTGTTTTAGTATGGAGGGTACCACGTGATTGGGTTCTGGCTGTAATGCCACAATCATAGTAGGGCTAATACCCATCAAGATAACTGTGCTAAGTTGAAGAAGACCTTCATGGCGGTAAACCATAATGGCATGGCTGACCAGCTTCAAAGTGGTGATGAAATGGACATATTGGGCAGACGACGGCATTACCGGTAATGTGGAAAACAAACTAAGAAATCTTTAAAGGCCTAAATATTATTATTATTATTATATTATTATTATATATATATTTTTAATTGCATTTCTTGTGTGTCACTCTTTTTTTTATTATATTCATCAATCTCTTGCATGCAGCTTCAGAATATAAAGTAGATTTAAATTGGATAGTTTCCTTTTAGTTAGATGCATGTAAACCTTCCTTCGCCTTTATTAATTTATAGGAGGTTTTGGTAAGGCCTATGTACGAGCCAGTCCTTTCAGAATATCTGCACACGCCCGGAGATAAGAAGAGTTTCGATAAGGTGGATTTGTTTAATTACAATACCAATTATGTCAGTTGCTTAAATTTTAAAGAAAGGCCATTTATGAGGCAGAATATTCATTTTTATTTAAATTTTGTATCTTCAAAGTTACAAATGGCTTCTCTGGGTGAAGCCATCTTGTGGCAAGAATTGAAAGATTACAAATGGCGCCCAACTATGGAGTGTGAATAAGGCTGGCTGGTGCATAGTATGGCAGTACGCACAGGTAATTTGTGAAATCTGATCGGGTATTTTAGGAAGGGTATGTATGTTCAGTGATTTTGGAGGGTATGCTAAGTAATAAGAGTGAGCCTGATTTATTAAAGTTGAGATCTAGAAGTGTTGACCGAAGCACTCTTGGTCATTCTAGAAGAGGCAGGAGTCAGTCAAACAGGCAGACCAATAAGCGGTCAGATTCCACAAATTCGAGAGTAGTTCTTAGTAAAATGGCAGATAAGGATGTGATTTCTGGTACGTTGGAGGGACGTGAGGGGGCCGAGAAAGATGATGTTGCAACTAGCAAGGAGTTAGGAATGGGAGTGAATAGTGACGAGGAAAATGTAGGACTGGGGGAAAACTCACAGATGATCAAGTTAATGGAGCAGATGATGTCTAAATTCAGTAGTAAACTAAGTGATTTAAGTAATAAAATGGATACTCAGAGTAGTGATTTAAGTACTCAAATTAATAATCAAAGTAGTGAATTTAGTACTAAGATAGACATTCAAAGTACGGATTTAGAGAGCAAAATTAATAAGATTGTAGAGAGTATGAGTAAAGGCTATAAGGAAATTCGTCAGGAAATTGCCAGTAGAATTGAGTTGGTAGATAAAAGATTCGAGCAAGTTGAGGAGAAGATGAGCTTACAGAGGCAGGGCATTATGGATACTGTTGATAAGCAGATAGGCGAGGTGAGTAATGAGGTAGCCATTGTCACGAAAGAAGTTAGTGAGAGGTTGATAGTTGTAGAGGAAGAGATGAAGGATATAACTGAGGTTAGAAATAAGCAGGTGTTTTTGGAACAGGAGCAAGCGGTGTCTTCAGCCAGAGTAACGATGGTAGATAAGAGTTTAAAAAAGGAGATTAGTGAACTGAAATCCTTTAATGAGAGCGAAAATTTGAAATTAAGAAGAGAGCTGAATCAGGCCAAGTCAAATAAGGAAAATTGTAACCACTCGGTAGGACATAGTAACTTCTATCGGGAATCTGACTTACCTAAATTTAGTGGAAGGCAGTTTAACCCTATGGAGTTTGTTAAAGTTGTTCAGAAGAGGTTTTCGAAAGGGTTAGAAGATGGGACTTTAGACTGGGATATTGTTGAGGAAATCATATCATTAGCTTTTGTGGGGGAGGCTAAATCTTGGTATCAAGTTTTTAGGGGAGGTTTTCAGGGGTTAGAAGATTTTAGGCAGAAGTTTGAGGGAAAGTTCTGGAACGAACAGACTAAAGGAAGAGAAAGAGACAAGATTTATTTTGGGAGGTATCAGTCGAATCAGGGGGTGAGCATGACGGAGTATTTCCTCACACATGTCCTTATCAGTCAGAATTTAGACACTAGTTCTTCTGAAGGTGATATTGTTAGGCGTATGGCCCGTCATTTTTCTGATGAGGTGAAGATGGCCGTAGTCATGCAGGATGTAAATACGATTAAGGACATGGAACGTGTGTTAGAAAGGTTTGATACTTTGGGTAGAATGGGAGGTAAGAGGCAAGAACAGGGAAGGGAAGGAAATTACGATCAGGGGTATCAGGAGGAAGGGAATAGGCATTATGAGCGTAGGAATATTGATAGGCCAGGTAACTTTGTGAGGAATGATAGAGGAAATTTTGTAAATAGGGATAGGGGTGACCAAGGGAATTTTCGGAATAGGGGGCGCGGAGAACAGAGGCAGGCAGAAAATCGGGGACCTGGGGAACAAAGGCAGTTAGAGAATAGGGGGCGTGAAGAAGAGAGACAGCCAGCTCAGCCGAGTAATTTAAACGGGAACAGGGCTCTTTAAGATGGTCAGATAGAGGGTCCCATCCCAGTATTCCAGTTCATGTGTTGAAGAAGATAGAATACGACCTTGATGTTAGAAAGGAATTGTTAAATGACCAGGTTGAGGTTACACAGGAGAGATGTGAGCCTACGTTGATCAGTCCTGTGATTAAGGTGAAGATATGGGGTCAAGTCGTCGATGCCTTATTGGACTCAGGGAGCATGTGTTCTTGCATTAAGGCAGGCTTTTATGATGAGGTTAAGAGTAAAGGAGAAGCCATAGAGGAGATTCCTGTGTCCAATATATTTATATTGTCTGCTGTTGGGACTAAGTCACAGAGAGTGCGTAGACAGGTTGTCGCACCTATGTACATTGATGAGAAATGTGGTCGTCAGAGTTTTCTAGTGGTCGCGAATTTAGTGTATCCTGTCATATTGGGTGCGGATTGGTTAAGCAGTCAGATGTGTAAGCTTGATTACGGCGAATCTAAGGTGAGATTCAAGTGGGGTGAGAATTTTGATACGATTAGTCTGAGTTATCTGGTGGACTCGGGAACTTTTGTGAGTATATCAGTGTGTGTCCAGGTTTTAAATGAAGAGGAAGAAGTCAGTGAGGTTAGTAGCGACATGGTATCAGAGGATATTCAAAGTTGTAGTATGGTAGTGGAAGAGGAGCGTGAAGGCGAATTTTCAAGTGTTGTGGAAGATACCATGTTGGAGGTAGAGCAGAAGGCTCAGTTGTTAGAGGTCTTGAGAGACCACAGTGAGGTGTTCTCTGACAAACCTGGTAGGACACATGTTTACGAGCATAGTTTCGAGATCACCGATAGGTCTAGTTTTAATGGTGTTAGATACCCGATACCACACGCCCATGTCAAAGCAGTAGATGATGTCATTTCGCAGATGCTAAACGATGAGGTGATCGAATTCAGTAGGAGCCAGTATGTCAATCCGTTGGTAGTAGTGATTAAGAAGGATGGGTCAGTTAGGCTATGTTTGGATGCAAGACAAGCTAATAAACGCATTGCGCCGGATCATCAGCGACCGGAAACTACTGAGGATTTAGTTCAGAGATTTGGGGGTAAAGAATGGCTGTCCACATTAGATTTGAGTGCTAGTTTTTGGCAGGTACCCTTACGGAAGGAGGATAGACAATTCACGGCTTTTTGTTACAAAAACCAGCTGTTACAATTCACACGGATTCCTTTTGGTATGAAAACATCGTCAGCTGGGCTCATTCGCGCACTTAACATCGCTCTGGGACATGACACTGGGGATTTCACAGCCAGTTACATCGATGACTTAGTCATCGCATCACGTACATTTGGGGAACACATGGAACACCTTAGAATCGTTTTGGGGAAGTTGCATCGGGCCGGGTTCACAGTGAAACTTAAGAAGGCGACCTTTTGTGCACAACAGATCACGTTTTTAGGCCACACTATTACACCACAGGGGGTTACGCCAGAAGGGTCGAAATTAGACAACATAATCAACACTCGGACACCACGTAACGTCAAACAACTTCGCTCTTTTCTGGGGGTATGTAATTATTTCAGGAGGTTTGTACTGCGGTATTCGCAGCTGTGCGGGCCATTTAGCGGGTTACTTAAACAGAATTCTAAGTGGGTTTGGGAAAAGGAACACGATGAGGCATTCATCAAACTTAAAGAGGGTTTTAGGGATGCTGTCACACTTAGGTACCCCGGGCAGGATAGTCAGTATATAGTGATGACAGATGCTAGCGACTTAGGTTTAGCAGGGGTGCTTTGTCAAAAGGATGGGGATGGTAATCTAGGCATCGTGTCACTCGCTAGTAGAGGTCTAAATTCCGCGGAGAAAAGATACACTACTAGTGAGAAGGAATTGCTAGCCATTGTGTATTCGCTGGGCAAGTTCCGGACCTATGTGCTTGGCCGGAAATTCCTAATCTATACAGACCATAACGCACTTACGTTTCTTAGGACATGTAGGATAACCTCGAACCGGCTTTCTAGGTGGATATTGGCGATCCAAGAGTACGATTTTGATATATTTCATGTAAAAGGGTCAGAAAACGCATTCGCGGATTTTGTGAGTCGTCACCCGGAAATTGCTGGGGAGGGAGTTGAAGCTAGGAGAGAGGAAGGAATTTTGGTCTGTGTAACTAGGATGTCAGATAGGGACGGGGAGAGGTTAAAGTTGGGTAAAATGAGGGAGGAACAATGCAAGGACGAGGAGATTCAAGACATTTATCGGGAACTCGAGGAAATGGAACATATGAGCATTGCTAAAAGGGGTAATAAGGAATTCAGGCTTTTTAACAACTTGCTAACTAGGAAATGCTTTGGCGAGAGATGGTGCGTGTGGGATCCTAAGTCTTTGAGGTATGATATTATCTGGTTTTATCATAAGGAGTTAGGCCACTATGGTGCAGAGAAGGTGTTGGGTGCTATTCAGGAGAACTTCTTCTGGAAAAACATGGGCAGGGAAGTCAGAAAAACCCTAGCAACATGTGAGTTGTGTCAGAAGTGCAAGCACCCCACAAGGTATTTAGAAGGGCCAAGGCAGGCTGTGTTAACTCAGAAACCAGGTGAGTTGGTGTGTGTTGACCTCTATGGGCCGTTGGTGAAGTCTCAGTATGGCTATCAATATGTGTTTGTCGTTGTTGATGCCTTTTCTAAGTATGTTAAGCTCTATCCTCTAAGACAGGCCACGGGGAGGGGTTGTGTAAATTGTATACTGGGGAAATATGTTCCTGAGTTTGGTAAGCCACTCCGAATACTCTCAGACCACGGTTCTCAGTTCACCTCGAAGATATGGAGGACCAAGTTGAGTGAACTGGGAATACAGTGTACGTATTCCTCTATTAGGTATCCCCAAGGAAACATGTCTGAGAGAGTAATGAGAGAACTAGGGCGCATGTTTAGGACTTATGTGAGTGAGCGACATAATGCCTGGTTTTCGATGCTTGAGGACGTTGAGCGTTGGCTCAATGTAACTAAACACGAGAGCACGGGTCGCACTCCCATAGAAGTCCAGCTGGGCAGGAAGCCTGTCAGCGAACTTGCCATGATTTTGGGTTTGAGGACAGGGGAGGCCGTACCCAGAGATTTAAGTATCAGGTTAGCTGGGGAACATTTATGTAAGGCCAGTAAGAAACGGCAGAAGCAGCAAGGGAAGCGGGCAGGAGATAAGTTAGATGTAGGTGACCTTGTGCTTTTGAGGGTGCCTCATGTCTCGTCCGCAGACCAGAAATTGGTGAGTAAATTTTTTCATTTGTATGAAGGACCGTATGAAATTGCACGGAAATTAGGGCCCTGTGCGTACGAGCTCCTTACAAAGGACGGAAGGGTGCTAGGGATTTACAATATTTCCAATCTGAGGATGTACGTATCCTAGTAGCCCTGTTGGTTGTGTATATATTTGTGGAAGGAAGGAGTTAGGATTTTGGAAGGGAAGTCATGCCGAAAAGGATTGCTTTTTATTCTATGGTATAGGACCAAATGAATGAAAAGCAAGGGGGCGTTCTGTAACCTATATTTTATGAGTCCCCCCATGACAGTTTTAATGTAGGCTAGTGGGTTTATTATTTCTTTATATCATGTTATCGTGTTGGCAACGTGTTCAATTGCATTGGACACGTCTGCAGTAGACGCAGTGTCATTATTATTATTATTACTATTATCATATACGAATGCTTTTTATTATTAATTATTCAATGTATTTTAGGTCACTTTTGACAAGATTCTGAAGCTAGCTCTAATCATATGTTGTCTAAGAAAGTTTATTAATATTGTTCGGACCACTGAACCAGGAGTCAGGTTCATGTTTTGGTCACACGTACAGGAGGCAGCATTTATGGACACTATTGTCTCGAGCAGGTATGCTCGCTTACCCCGGGGAGGGTGAGGAGGAAGCAGCCAGGGGGCCTTGCTAGGAGTGGAATGGACAAGCAGGCGTATGACAATAAGACTTCCTGGAAGGAGCTGTGGGTTTCAGACGTGTGGTAGCAAGCTACTGGATGCACTGCGGAAAAGATTGTCTCGCTGGACTTTGAGATGTCAGGTTGTGTAGGGTGTCTCTCTTGAGCTGAGCGCTTGGTGTTTCTACGGAAAGCTTGAAGACCGTACGGTACCTCCGAATTGTTTTAGTATGGAGGGTACCACGTGATTGGGTTCTGGCTGTAATGCCACAATCATAGTAGGGCTAATACCCATCAAGATAACTGTGCTAAGTTGAAGAAGACCTTCATGGCGGTAAACCATAATGGCATGGCTGACCAGCTTCAAAGTGGTGATGAAATGGACATATTGGGCAGACGACGGCATTACCGGTAATGTGGAAAACAAACTAAGAAATCTTTAAAGGCCTAAATATTATTATTATTATTATATTATTATTATATATATATTTTTAATTGCATTTCTTGTGTGTCACTCTTTTTTTTATTATATTCATCAATCTCTTGCATGCAGCTTCAGAATATAAAGTAGATTTAAATTGGATAGTTTCCTTTTAGTTAGATGCATGTAAACCTTCCTTCGCCTTTATTAATTTATAGGAGGTTTTGGTAAGGCCTATGTACGAGCCAGTCCTTTCAGAATATCTGCACACGCCCGGAGATAAGAAGAGTTTCGATAAGGTGGATTTGTTTAATTACAATACCAATTATGTCAGTTGCTTAAATTTTAAAGAAAGGCCATTTATGAGGCAGAATATTCATTTTTATTTAAATTTTGTATCTTCAAAGTTACAAATGGCTTCTCTGGGTGAAGCCATCTTGTGGCAAGAATTGAAAGATTACAAGACAAAGAGCTAAGTTCCTTCGAGTGTACTCGAGACAAACAGCTCCTCGTACGGTTCTTGATACTAGTAAAGTTGTAGTCAATCTTTCTAATACACCTTTAGATGACTATCAAACAACTTTACTAAGCAGAGGTCTCAAGTTTGCTCTCGCACCCTCCAAAATTCCTACAGAGGAGTTGATCACATCCGTTGAGGCTGCCATCTACAATTTACCTCCAGATGAAGCTGAAGAAGTTAGACAAGAAAGTGTGAGGATATTAAGATCCTCTAAAGTACTCGCACCCAATTTAACTCGGGGTGAAAGAAAGGCATTGAAGGAACTGAGAAATAATGACACCATTTCTATTCTTCATGCTGACAAGGGAAATGCGACAGTGGTGATGGATACAGTTGAATATAAAAGTAAAATCTCGATTCTGTTATCTGATCCTGTCTACAGACTGTGCATTCGTGATCCAACCACTCGTGTATCCAATGCCACTGCTAAGCTTGTTAAACTGTCATCAATTCCAAAAGAAGAGGGAAGATGTCTTATTCCGAGAGATGCTGTTCCTCCGAGATTGTATGGTCTTCCAAAAATCTATAAGCAAGACGTCCCTCTTCGACCAATTGTTAGCACAATAGGTTCTCCAAGTTATGCTCTTGCGCAATATCTCAGCAAGTTGCTTCAGCCGCACTTGGGGCGCACACAGTCTTACATTAGGGATTCAACCGATTTCGTCGAAAAATTGTCAACCATCGCCGTTCAACCAAATGCTATTTTGGTGAGTTTTGATGTAGAGTCCTTGTTTACCATAGTGCCGGTGGACTCGGTCATGTCCCTCATCAAGGATTTGTTTCCTGAGGACATTGCCCGATTATTCCACCACTGCTTGTGTTCCAGTTATTTCTTGTGGGATGGTAAATATTACGAGCAGACTGATGGTGTGGCCATGGAAAGTCCACTCTCGCCTGTCGTGGCAAATTTTTTCATGGAACATTTTGAGGGGGAGGCTATATCTGCGGCGTCTTTCAAACCTGTGATTTGGTGGAGGTATGTGGATGATACGTTCGTGGTGTGGGAGGAGGGTTCTGAGAAACTGAACCACTTTCTGAACCACCTAAATCAGCTGCATCCTTCAATCCACTTCACAATGGAGCTAGAGTCGGGTGGATGCTTACCTTTTTTGGATGTTCCTGTGAGGAGGAAGGCGGATGGCTCCATGGGGCACAGCGTCTACCGTAAGCCAACTCACACTAACACTAACCGTGTGTTGGCAAGCAAGTGAATGGTCTCTGCTTTCGGAGTGCCTTGACCCACGTATGCGCTCTGTTCAGTTAGCAAAGCCAGCGTGCTCTGTACACTAACGGAATTAACTGAATATCCATCTAAACACCCCCCCCCCCTTTCTTTTGGACATCCTCATTTTTCGAGAAGTTTCTATATTTTCACCCCGCCCCCTTTAACTTCTCGTTACTTACTACTCCCATCACGACCCAGCACAAAAACAAGGAATTATAACAACTACAGCCAAAAGAGCGGAACGTATTTGTGAGGCATCAACTCTTCAGGAAGAGTTACATGCCTTACAAACCATGTTTAAGGGTAATGGCTATAATGAATCCACTATATATAGGCCCCTACATCCCAGAAGGAGGGATAGACAACCTTCTCAGAGCTCCGACGTGAGAGGAACTGCTTACCTCCCTTATATTCACAACACCACTGACCGCGTTGCTAAGATTCTCCGCAAGCACAAGATAAAAACAGTTTTCGGCACTATGACGAAAATTGGTCAACGTTTAGCATTAAACAAAGATAAATTGTCCCCAATACTACAACCTGGGGTGTATGAAGTCCCTTGTACTTGCGGAAAAGTCTACATTGGACAAACAAAACGGTCCATTGCAACTCGCATCAAAGAGCATCAAAGGAACATCCGTCTAAACCAACCTGACAAATCAGCTATAGCTGAACATGCCCTGTCTTCAGGGCACGATGTATGTTTCAAGGATGCTCATGCGCTTGCCCTTGTTAAGCACAACTGGTCTAGAATTATAAGGGAGGCAGTTGAAATTCGTAAAAATCCCAATAATTTTAACAGAGACACTGGGTATCAGCTAAGTGACACTTGGCTACCAGTTATTAAGGATTTAGGGAGATAGTTCCTCTCAGTCTCTCTGTTCTTCACCTACTTAAAATTGTACTTTTTTCCCTCTATGGCTACAGAGCCTGGATTTGATCTCTTTTGTTCGTCACTGGAGAAGTTTCCATCTGTTTTTTCGCCGTTGACTGTATGACGTTAGGTACCGTTCAGATACACTTCCCTTTTGTTTATGTTTCCTTATATCCATCTAAACACCCCCCCCCCTTTCTTTTGGACATCCTCATTCTTCAAGAAGTTTCTATATTTTCACCCCGCCCCCTTTAACTTCTCGTTACTTACTACTCTGTCCGCCGTTCTACCATGGTCCATACCGTGGCCTACGTTATATACAAGGCCTGGAAATGAGGCGCCAGACAACATTACGAGCGATGGTTCACGGCCGACTGAATGCGAGCTGCGCTCTCCACAACCGGCCTAGACCAGGGGGTGTCAACCAGATAGGGATCATTTGGCACCATCGGTGTAGTAGCACGTGCCAGTCGTATGGAGCGCTGTATATCGTGTATATCGTGTTGCCAACATATGCATGATACAACGTTGTAATTAAATTGCAAACATATCACTATATTTAGTCAATAAATATACACATAATTCCTAATTGACATTTCCTTGCAATTATCTTGCTCACAGACGATAATTACGGCACTTATCATTAAATAAACATTATTTTTGTCGGTTGGCGGCATTGCCTTTACGCACACTACTTCTGTTCTGTTCAAACATGGCGGTGTATTTACATTTCCTGTACATTACAGCAATATTTCTTCCCCAGAGTTTTCGATTGATTTCGCCTTAAATAGGGGCCGATAACGTAGATGTTAGGCCCCTTACAGCAACAATTATCAATATCAATCACCTTAAATACATGTGTTTCTTGATGTTCTGTGAAAAGGAAGTGCCGTAATCTTGGCGTTTTCAATTGGATGTAACCTGTAAACCAGTACCGGTATTTCCATTTCTGTTGTAAGTACCGATAATGCATTATGTATTATTAAATTGATTTCTTAAGAGAGTGCTGATATTATCGATAGGATTCTTATGAGAGCCATGCATTATTATTTGTGGACTTCCGTAGTCGTAGAAAGCTAGATTTAATGACTTTATCCTAATTTAATTATTTTTTTGTTAGATTTTGTATTTCATGTTTTCTGTACCTCATTCTGTATATTTTGTATGTAGGTTATGGGAAAACATCACTCAGAATCTTGTGTTCTTGGCTGCAAAAGTAGAGGTTGGAGATACGCTCCTTTCATCGCTTCTCAGTCGATGACTCAAGGTATGTATCAATAATTAGGTTATTCTGTAATTATTTAGTCAGATTCCTTTGATGGCACTTTTTAAATTAAATTTAAAGTGATGATCCTCACGTCCTACATGGAGTAATCGCCACTTGGAGGGAGTATGGAACAACAACGCTCAGGACAGCTTCTGTCAGTGCGGGGAATCAAATCTCCAACCTCCAGAGTTGCTGCAGCCCCCCATTGGGGGCGCTATGCTCCCAGTTTATATCTTGGTTTAGAGTTCCCACATTTCTATACTCACGGCAGTGTCCACATGAAAACTCCACAAACAATACGATCTTGAAAAGGAAGCGTGCTAAAGCTTGAAAATGTGACGAATCTTGTTCTGCCCCTCGCTCTGAGCACTATACCGCTGTTGTGTGTTCAGAAACAGTCAGCAATGCTGTGATCATCCTACAGTCAGCTCTCAGCTGTAACTGTTTAAAAAGAAAATTAATTGTTTTGTAAAATAGTCTTTGGGACTACCTTGCCCGCCCTCTCGATAACCTCTGTCTCGCTGTCACTGGCAGTACTTGTAACTACAGTAGTTCTACATCTCAGCCCTAGATGGGTGAAGTGTGACCTTCACCGCCCAGAGTAGAATGCACTGTTTTATTAATTCATTCATTAATTTTGTACACTTGAATTAATCGTACAGCATGTGGGCTGTAACATGTAGGCCTACAATGACTACGATGCGACTAACATAACCTAATCAATTTGTAAGCGACTTGAAGTGTTCGAAACTTGTAATTACTGTCTAATTAGGTCTACTCACTCGGCCAATCTGAAAACTGCCATGTTTAAGTTTTTTTTTTTTTAGTAAGGTCTCTTGATCCAAAACCTGACTTAATGAAGCTAGTTATTTTTATAATAATAAATTTATTAAAGCACAAAATATGCAGTATGAAATTACAACTAGTTTGAACAGAACTGAGACAGAGATAACCTCCTCTGCCCACACCACATCACGTGGTATCGATCACATCTTCTACCACATAGGGCACATACACAATTTAAGTCTGGCTGATGAAATCTTCTGTTACGGTATTACACACTTTGAAGTGGAAACCATGTACCGAGAATCTCGTTACCAGGTGCCTCAGCTCGTAGGAGCTCTCTGTCCAGTCCCGTGATGTCATCGCATCAGTCGCGTAAAATTCTTGCCAGATGCTATCTTTCTTAGACTTCATTTCCTGAACTAGTGTCTCAAAACCATGTGTTGTTGGCAAAAGCATCTGCAGTCTCAGTTCTTCAACAAAGGGAAGCTCACTTGAGAGTTCATAAACCAAACGAGAAAGAGTAAATCGGAAGAGGCATAAGACATGTGGTTCAATTTTGTTTTTTGTGTGGGGTGAGGTATACCTCCCACCTACACCCACTCCCCAAATATCAAGCTGGAGGAATTTTGGGTATTAATGACCCATGTGGACTCACATGTGGATTAGTTACATTAATCATAGGCTTAAAAGTTTAGTTATTTATTGAAAGGTGAGGGTGGCAGTCCTATGGGTTGGATCAATCATAGATGTCCATTACATTAATAAATAGCTTCTGTGTTTTACTAAAATCAAGGTAGCGCTAAATGAACATAGAACGAGCGATAACATTCTCTATAATAGATGAATTAACCAAAATACCTTATGAAACGATGAGAAATAAATCAAGGAGCGATGTTTTAATAGATGTTTCCTCCTCTGCCGTCAGTGACCCACCCAGCCATCCCAAATAGGATCACAGCATATAGGCTATAGGCTAGCGAAAATTACAGCTGTGGGTGCCATTGTTCAAATCAATCATCTTCAAAACAGTACCATAACAGTACTGCCAAACAAAGAAGTGCCCAGTTTAGTCTCTAGTGCGCAGCACTCGGTTCACTGCTCTTAATTAGGCTAGTGTGTGCAATATTTTCACTTCTCTGTAATGATTTTTTTCCCCCCATGGCTGAAATGAGTTATTTTTGTTATATGCTCTGTAATTATTATGCAGTATATCGCTCCGCTGTAATAAATATGTATTCATTTTTTCGTACAACATTGGTTTTGATAATGGTTACAGCCTAACGCATCCCGATGAACTTCTTTTTTTGATCAACAGTGATTTTGTATCCCAGTTCTTTTTATCAACAGTGATTTGGTATCTCGCATGTTGGCAGGAATGTGTGCGCCTTGGTGCGTGCTGCTAGAGTGAGCGATGATGACAGTTGAACGAGATGCAAGCGCTGTCGAAACATGGCAGCCGTTTTTAAAATATCAATAAATAGAAAAACATATTTACGTACTTTAGCACATCATGAGGTTTGGTAGTGATCAGGGTTCCTAATTTTAATATGTAATATCGCCCAGAAGATGAAACAAGGACACAAGGTATGTAAAAGTTACATTCATGTCTGCTGCAAGTATAATCCGCATTCCACTTACATTCAGAATTAAGGTAGCACTGAATGAAAGTAGAACGAGCGATAACATTCTCTATAAGGGGCCGATTATATTCTTGGTAATTAGTGTCGATGATTTTCTGTAACAGCGAGATGGATACAAGACAAATATAATTGGTTTATTGTATGCCAAAGTAATGGTTGATATAGGCTAGCTAGTATATTTATTCCCACATGTTACTTTACCTAGGTATTAATTCTGAATGAAAGTAGAACGCAGCTTATACACTTGCATCAGACATGAATGTGACTTTTACATACCTTGTCTCCTTGTTTCATCTTCTGGGCGATATTACGTAGGCCTATTGAAATTAGGAACCCTGGTCACTACTGCACATCATATATGTGCTAAAGTACGGGGCGCCAGGAAATGTTCTCTGCAGATGCGAGATGTTGCGTCATCAGTTTAGTTCGCAGCACGGTGTCCCTGATAGGGCGAAGGCCACGTGTGTGGGCTGTGAGCTGTCGAAATCGTCAGTGCGTATAGTTAGATTATTGGAAGAGTGCAACAGTATGTTATGAATGGCTGGGTGAGTATAAAGTTTACTGTTTGTTATGATACAAGCGACAGCCGTGCTACCAACGTAACTGGTGACTTAATCTCTCGCAGCAGCTTGTAGGCACTGCGGACAACATTCCCTGGCGCCCAGTATGTAAATATGTGTTTCTATATTTTGCTCTTTTAAAAACGGCTGCCATGTTCCGACAGCACTTGCATCTCATTCAACTGTCAACAAAGTCCACTCTAGCGGCACACACTGAGGCGCACAAATTGTTGCCAACATGTGGGATACAAAATCACTGTTGATAATAAAAAGTGGCATACAAAATCACTGTTGATAAAATAATCATTGATCTGGACGCGTTAGGCTGTAACCATTCTCAAAAACCATTGGAATGGACGAAACGAAGGTTAGAATGGTCAGGTGTTGGCGAGGTTGGTAGTACTGTTTTGATGATAGTTGATGTGAACAATGGCAGCCACAGCTGTAATTTTGCCTATATAAGTCGTGATTCTTTTTGGGATGGTTGGGTGGGTCACAGAGAGCGGAGGAGGAAACATCTATTTGAACTTCATTCCCTGATTTATTTCTCGTCGTTTCATAAGGTATTTTGGCTAATTTATGTACTATAGAGAATGTTATAGGTGTATTATCCAGAGTTGGGATCTGACAGTTCGGCGGAGAACTGTTGAACTAAAGGCAGCGGTGCCACGAATGCTGCTGTCCACCACGCGCATACTTCCATCCTCCCGCTCTTTTCCTCATGCTCATAATATCATTAGCACCGTTATTACATTTATTACTTTTTTATTCAGATGGTTTTCAAAATCTTAAACAAACCAATGCTTAAATCTGTTCGGTGCAAACTGTAAAACAAAATATTAGCCCGTCAAATTGAGGAGAGACCTAAATTATTGTAATGAATAGCAATAACAATATTACGAATACTATCATAAAGCAAAAATGATCAAAGCGAAACGACAACACTTGATTGTTTCCGTGATTTTTAGTTATTTATATTTCCTGTAGAATAAGTTTCAAGTCACAATAACACACAATTGTATTACAAAATATAGGCTCATTGTGTAGACTATTAAGTCACCCTTTAGAAGACAGAAGCTAATCACAGTAGTCTTACTAATTACAAGAGCAGAGGCGGTAGCCTACGTTCCTGCGCGCGACTGAATGGAATTAATGGTTCGCCTGATGCTCAGAACTGACACTAACACTGCTACATACATAAATAACGGTCTCTAATGAATCATAAGTATAAATATAAGTATAAAGTATAAATAAGTATAACTCAAACAATTATAACTCATTAAAACAACAGATTATGAAACGCAGCAAGGTGAGTGTGCACTGGAGGCAACCAAACAAGCGACTGATCGGCGACAAGCAAGTGGTGAAATAGCATCATTCAAATTGGCAGCGCTGTATAGTTTCCATGGCAACAAGCCATGCGGGCGATCTAGTCGTCAGCTGTTTTTGCCCAGTGGTGCTGAATTGTCAGATTCCAACTCTGGAAAATACACATATAGGTAGTGAGTTATTGTTCTTTCAAGGGGCGGAACTACGAGGTCATCTGCCCCTTATGGAGAATGTTATCACTCGTGCTACTTTCATTCAGTGCTACCATAATACCACCTTGTGGTGTGGTAGCTGCCACTCCTAAGGTCCTGGGCTAGTTTCCAAGTAATTTAATTCTGGTCTGAGGGTTGGAACGACTCACAATCAGCTTCGTGAGCCAGAACTGAGAAGAGGTAGGTTCGATTCTCACCTCGGCCATCCAAGAAGTGGTTTTCCGTGGTTTCCCCACTTCCACTCCAGGCTAACGCTGGAATTGATCCTAACTTAAGGCAATGGCTGCCTCCTTTCCACTCGTCACCTGAATTACAAAAAGTAGGCTATACTGCTCGGGTTCATTTTCCATGTTCTGTGAACTTGCGGGGTGAGGAGAAAGAACAGGGGAGGGTCAGGCGAGAAGAGAAGGGCCTGTCAACTGCCCGCCGTGATATCTGGTATTCCTTTCTATTCCAATAATGCTAACTTAGGGCTGTTGCTCAAAACACTGTGGTGTTACGAATGAGTGAGTGAGCCACCGACCAATGTATTTGGTTCTGTACTATGCACGGACCAAGGAACCTCATCACTCGTCAACACCACTGCGATGCACATTTCTCTCAGGTTCACGCAGCTTAGACCCGAGCAGTACACACTACTACAGGTACTACAATAACACAGATTATCATACAAATCCTACATACTTCCAAATACATGGGGCTAAATGAATTAATATCAACAACACAATGATTCTACAATAAGTGATTCTTTTAAAATGTAGTTATAGTAGGTGCAACTATACACATATCAGCAAATTCAAGTTCTCCATTTGAAGCATTACATATTTTATTAAGTTTACTGCTTCAACATACAAACTTGCATGTGTTGTAGGAATTTGCTGTTCATCAGTGTTAGCCATGGCATAAAGGAGGGAAGAGGTTCATTATCCTGTGCTATAGCCTACTGTTATGCCTTGGCAAGAAAGAAGAAAGGAACATGCCTCAACACGTACTTTTAGGAGGACCAGATTTGATTTCTGTATTTTTGCTAAGTGTGATCTTGGCTCTCGCTGTTATTTTTCTTCGTTGACAACTTTTTAAATAAAATGATGATTTCTAGCAGTATTGAGGTTTTTCTTGTTTTTCATTGAAAGTCCTATTTCTCCTTTCCCCTTCACAGGATGTCATAGAATTTACTGTATTAGTGTGCGATGATTTTTTTTATGTACTTACTGTATTTCACCCTGTAAAAATTGGTGAACTGGATATATTTTAAAAGGGAATATGAAATGAACTACTGTATAGACATTTTGTAATATCCAATTATTTTTCTGAAATTTCAGTCTCCCAATGAATTTGGCACTAAGTGCACTAACAATTTTAGTGTGATCTGGTTACACCACCTGTTTACTTGGCATTCTCTCTTAACATTTTACTGTTATTGTTAACAGCATCAAGCATTTTAAGATATGAATATTCTCCCTTCCCAGTACTTTTCCTTTGCAGTTTATTCTAATAACTGATTGGTTATAGGCCTAATTAGGCCTAATGTGGTTAGTTGGAAGGGACCCTATTTTTAAGGTGAGTAGTAATATGCTGCAGGCCTTTTAGTAGCCTAATTCTTGTCACCAATGCAATATGCTCCAATTGCAACTGAAAGAAATGTAAACATGTAAATTATTGATGAGGTCATGTCCTAAAATAGGGGCAGATGACGTCGTAGTTCCGCCCCTTAAACAACAATAACTAACTAACATGTCCTAAATGCTGTGATTGTTCATTTCAGAGTTCAGGAATTCACAATTTCCCACTTAGGTATTATTAAAAAAAAATGTTATTGGTATTTTGATTGTGATTTATTTCTTGTTGATCATATGATTATCTCCTCACTTAAAAACGTGCTATAAGTATTGGGAAGATTGTGATTTTCGGAACATTGAAGTGGATAGAGAATTTAGGACGAGAATATTTAGTGGAACGAGGGGAAGGGGTGGGGTAGGCTACCCGCACGGCCGTGCTACACGTCAACTAGTACCACGGCCAAACACCAGACAGCGCTGAAGTCTTAGGTGCCAAGAATTAGCATGGCTGTCGGCTATCTGTAGTAGTAGGTAATCTGTGGCCTAGACAATGAGACCTTTTACATAAAATCTTGTTAGTTACTCAACTGCTCACACAGCGCTGTTGACCAAGCATTGCACGACAAAGACTTATCTCTACTTAGTGTAAAACAAAGTCCCCAATTCTTGGATGTCATGGGTAATCTCGAGAACCACTGGATGGATTTTGATGCAGCTTTCACCATTCTGTAAAGGTAATATCGAGGAAGATTTCTGTAGAAAATAATTTATTTATGATCAAAGGGAGCCAAGCAGTAACGATTTCAGATTTCAGTGAATAGGTCGAAAAGAGAACTTGACGTCCGTGCGCTTTTTAAGCTTACGCTTGACAAACCGTTAAAAATATCAATATACTATGAGTGTAAGAATTGTTCAGCATGAAAAATTCTACAAAAAAGTTCGCGAGAGTATATCTCTATCTTCAATACATCGCCCACTATAAGTGATTTTAGTTTCGACGGGAGGGGTATTTGTGTCTCACGCACCTCGCCATTCTTAAATTACCGTACGTCTGACAGGAATTCCGTGCACATTCACAACTGTTCCCGGGCGAAGCCGGGGTGGGTTGCTAGTGACTATATATTATCATTATAATTCCCGCAATATCAAAATGCAAATTATATCACAGAATAAAATAGCGTGCTAAGAAATCTAAGAGAAATTAGACAAACCTTGCACCTCGATACAGTTGAATTCGATCAGAATCACTCTGTTTTCATTAAAGTTTATGCATTTTCCTGCTGAGCGGTTTGGAAGTTTGGCAACAGGAAACTAGGACTGTTATTAGCTTAAAATGTTCATTTTTGCAATATTTATGTTCATGATTTCATTACATTGTCAGAATTAATGCTTTAATTGGTAGGGTATATTATTCAGGGTACCTATTATAAATAAAAACCGTGAGGTTTCTCACCTCCCCATATTACGAAACCCGGTTGCCTAATATGGGGAAAGTGCACTTTTAAAGTTAACAATAATATCAGAGGGTATTACAACATCAAACGTGTCCATATTTGTAATATACATAGTAGGCTATATCGCCTGAGATTTACATTGGTGATAAAAACAAAATTATTCCGTTCCTTCTTATGACTAATGTGAGCCCTATAGAAAACCTCCCCATGTTTGGTGCTTTCTTCTACCCGTTTTTTAGAAGATACCTTATGCACTGGACAGTTGAATCCGTGATTAATTATATAGCTTCGTAGATCTCAGAAGTCAGGAAGTCCTTTCAGCAGCGTTACTAGCAGCTTTCAAAGTTTCATGGTAAGAAAGAAACTATTCCTCTAGCCAGTTTAGGCGACTGTCATTTAATGAGAACAAATGCCCTTATCTGGATTTCTAGACAGAATATGTTATGTGATTCTTACGTCATGCATAGCGAACCATTTATTAACGTGTTTCATAAACAATATGGTTGCTTCTGCATCTATGAATGTGTACGCTTCCGGGTGCGTGCCTACATTTTCTTTCAGTGTACTAATGGCACCAATAACTTCTGACGAGAACACTTCCTTGGCACGCCGAACATTCGTTTTTTCAAATTTAGTGGGTTCGATGTGTTTTTAGTGAGGTGTGTGACAGGTTTGAAGATCTCATCCTTTTGCATTTTGTATAGTAATGGCAAGTATTTCCCTGAAATTATTCCAGTACCATCAGTCATCTCTCGTTACAGAAACTGCGTTCTAATGCTTTTTTTAAAGAATGTGACACTGATCAAAACTAAGGAATAACTTCCTAGACTCGTCGTATGGGTGATTGACCATTGGTTGCCAACTCCCCCCTCCTAAATGCCTCATCATTGTAGTGTTAGTTTTGTGATTATCAGAGACAATTCTTATAATTATGAAACCGCATTGTTCAACCTCGAGAATAACGTCCAGCAGGAGTTCATGTAAGTCCCGTCCTGACAGCTGCTTCGTGAAAAATAAGGCATGGTCCAGTGAATAGAGCAAAAAATGGGGGGTTACCTACCAAACGGTCCGGTAGTTCTAAATTTTTTATATGTTGCCTAGGATGGTTAGTAGGTGTTTAAAATGGAAAATGCACAATTTCCCCCCCTCCGCG
Organism: Meconema thalassinum; assembly: GCA_946902985.2. Lineage (NCBI taxonomy): Eukaryota > Metazoa > Arthropoda > Insecta > Orthoptera > Tettigoniidae > Meconema > Meconema thalassinum. The sequence continues at coordinate 352,108,740 of OX336390.1, forward strand.
CCCGCCGCCATATTGGAAAAATTGCCAATAATCGGCCTTTTCTTGAGATTCTCGGCTCTATCTCCGTTTCAGTGCGTTTTAGCGAAAGAAGAGTTCCAGTCAATGTTGTAGACAATTAACTTTCCTATAATTTACGTTTAATATTTTGTTTTTTGGACTTATGGTTACGGAAATATTTACTTTGTTAAACAATTAACAAAATCACATTTTTCGGATATTTTGTCAAATTTATAACTTTGGAACGCTGAAATTCAGTTATGGCCTGGAGAGTGTGGTAAAACCAGGTACTTGGGATGATTTAGGGTATGTCAGTTTTAACCCGGTAAGTCGTGGTACCTAGCGTCCAACGCCAGAACTACGTTCCTTACTGAAAAAATGGACCCCACTGAGTTTAAGAAGTTCACAATGGAGGGTCATTTCACTGTTCGAAGATCAGACAAGTTCTGGTCCGGTATTTGGACCGACATGACAATCGAACAAATGCTAATGAAGGATATGAAAATAGGGGGAGGATTAATCGGAAGGGGCATGACTGAGGGCACTCTGTTGAAGTGGACTCTTGGGATGACCTGCCTGCAAAATATTACTCATGAAATCGACAAGTACAGCAACGCAACATCAACGTCCTCTGAGCAGCACGTGGAAATGAGGCCTACTAGAATGAGTTGTGACGCTCATGATGTGGGGATTGACCTTTGGAGGAATTTGCCAGGGATACGTAGAGTACGTTCTACGTCATTATGGCACCGATGTGATGGTGATTTTTGATGGCTACATTACAGATCCTTCTCATCAAGGGACCAAGACTGCAGAACGAGCAGGAAGGTACAAGGCCAACTCATCACCAGACTGTAGCATCTTTGCTAGCCCTATGTCGGTAGCGACAATTGTAACGGTTTGACTGCCCCTAACTGTTGGGAGATAAATGTAACTGTTTACCTTTGCCTAAGCTATGTTGTTTTAATGGGCACCAAGACCTCAATGCAATGTTGAAATCTAAATTTGTATTTAACAACGTCTAGCTCTGGCAGAACACCTTCAAGAATCTATTCACTCAGATCGTGGTATGATTTGATCATTAACCCAACAAACAATTGTATCAGGAGAAGGAATTGGTCTATATCTAATGCTACCTACTGAAACCAAAGATTGCATTGTAAAAGAAATGAATTTATTATATAAAACAAGAATAGCAAAATTAATAATAATAATAAGTATAAAATTTAAATTGGAGCGTTGTGATTTGAATATTACCGATAGAAAATTACGTGAAAACGGAGTCTGATAAATTATTGATTTTACTCTTATTCCCAAGCTATGAAGTTATTGAAATATGAAATATAAAACAAAGAGAAATGAGAGATTGCGTATTTCTGCGTCATTCGCGCTTACCACTGGAAATAGCCGAAGCATTTCCCTCGTACTAGATGATGCTGTGAGCTTCCCACAGTCTCCTGGACGTCGACATCTCCGTCGATATATGATGATATTCTGGTAGATTAGATAATTCTATGGTCCGTACATCGGACCCAAACACTCGTACAACCACACTGGTTAAGTTTTACGAAAGTTAGTCCTCCACTCCACGGAACATCGGAGCCACTCCCGCGTACAACCGTACTCGTTAAGTTCTATACAGATAGTCTTCGTTCCACGGAACATCGGAGCGACCCCCGCGTACAACCATACTCGGCAAGTTCTACACAGATAGTCCTCGTTCCACGGCGCGCTGAACGATATATGCACCCGTCGCATCCCCACTCTTCATCCGACTTCTAGCTTGCGTGGTCTCCACTGATTGGCTGAGCACGCCGCTATATTCCCCTCCTCTGGCTCAATACACACGGCGCGCGAGAGGGAGAAGTCGTTTTCCGTTCCATATATCCGCCTTTCCTTGACGCTGCGACCCAGGATTGCGTCATGCTTTCCGACAAGATTAAGCCTGTATTTGAATTCCCCGTGACTCATCTCTCTCAAATACCCTAACTGACGAAACTCCGTAAAATTCCGTAATCACATAATTTTCTATGATATTGTCGTTCGTAATAATTTGCTTGATAGCGTTTTCTAAGACATAGAAAACCTATCTGTATGCTTATATATATATGGGGGCGTGGTGGCTCAGCGGTCTAGCTGTATGCCTCTCACCAAGGCGGTCCGGGTTCGATTCCCGGTCAATGCATGTGAGATTTTCGAAGTGAAATGCCATGTCCTGTGGTTCGGATTCCACGTAAAAAGGAGGTCCCGTGGCTCATGATCTCGCGATTAACGGTCACGTTAAACTACAAGCTTCCTTTCCTGTATGCTTATAATTTTTATAAAATTCTCCGAAAATATCTTAATAATAATTATAATAAATTAATAATAATAATAAATTAACATGAAAAATTCTCTTGGCTGAACAATTTGCCGCGTAAATAAATATAGAATGGCTTCCTACTGACTTATGCCAGTGGCATAAAAACCCCTCGAAAAACACGTTACACATTCGCCTCGGATCATCGGATGATTTACCGTGACGACGGTCCATTATCCGATTATCCCAGACACGTTAATAAACCCCATCCAAAATACATATTACATAAATGAAATCACCCTAAATTACAGATATATACACTCATAATTTATCTTCACGCACTTTGCGTCAAAGTTTGTTGTCACTATGGATTGCACTTTGCAACCAGTCCAATGTTTTACATATAGAATAGTGTTCCACGGATATTTCCGCCTCTCAAATTTCCCTATGTTGGAGAAATAGACATAATTAATGTGTGCGCACTATGTATTTATGATGTCATATCACACGCATTGAAGGTGTTCTGATATATGTATATCTCCCTAGAACTTTCTAATTTCACTGGAGATCCCTTCCTTATGGTGAAATTTAATCTCACTTATCACTGAGCACACGATCACACTATTGTGGCAGCGCCTCGTAACCATAATACTTGATCTCTCTTTATAAAAGATGATTAAATTAATATTGACTTCTGAAAAAAAAAAAAACAGTAAATGCGCATTACATATAACACCAAATATTTCTGTGCCGTAATCGCCCTGTCTTGTTAAGTTCCCGTAGACCATATTCTACTTAATACTAGTTCTCAACACAGACCAGTTCTCCTCACACAAATAATACCTTTTTACAAATTACCTTAAATTACACACTTACAAATCTAACATGGCGAGGCCGTAAACAGAAATCACGTGTGCTGATATGTATGAGTTTCATGAAGGACTGTCTCGCCTTCCGATGGCCCATCTTTTGCCTCGTGGACGCCTTAAGCAAAAATACCCTGTTCAAGCGCTCACCCATCTCTTGGAGGCAAATGGGAATTCACCAGCGCTACCAAATTCTGGCCTTGGTGTATCGAGACATTTTAGTGCTCAAGAGCATCCGACAATCCCGTCATATTTCCCTGTACCTTAAAACTCTCATTTACTTACATACTACCCCCCTGTGTGACTTCTGATACGCCTGCCTGGAAGACCATCTCCTCCCACGCACCAAATACCACACTTACTCATTTGATAGGCTGGCTCGCCAGCTAAACACACTCACTTTATGACACATACTTTCGGAGACTATGTATATTATACGTCCCGTATAATCTGTTTCCCTTACTATCCTCCAGCACATATGCTGTTTTTCCAATACGTTTGGAAACTATAAATGGGCCCTCGTAGAGATAAAAGAACTTGGACATGACTTTATCTATCTTATTTGACTGTTTCGGCACTGTAAGTAAGACTCTGTCTCCCGGCTCGAATAGGTCAAATTTAGTTTATTTTTGTTGGCGAATTCTCTTTTGTGCTGACTTAGATAAATTCTGTTTCGCCAACTGGACAATGTAATCCATCCCCGGTTGCTTACCCTCATTTAATCCCAACACCCTCGCTAGTTCATTTTGTGGTCTTTTTCCGAAATGAACTTCGTATGGCGTCAATTTCGTGCTCTCATGCTGGACAGAATTCAGCCAAGTCTCGACCTTGGGAAGATGTCCAACCCAGGCCGCATGCTTGTCATGCACTAGAGTCCGAAAAAGACGAGCCACTTCCCTTAATGGACGCTCTGCAGAATTACCCTGAGGGTACCTTACAGAGGAATGAACGTGTGTTATACCAGCTTCCTGCATACTGGTTCTCCATTTCTTTGCAGTAAACTGTGGTCCACTGTCAGATAGTATCCTGAGAGGAATGCCAAACTCAGGTACATACTTATTAATGATCAGACGGCTACACGCTAGTCCCGTGGCTTTCCTTAGCGGATATAGCTTGACATACTTACTAAAAGCGTCAATAACTATAAAAATGTACTCGTAGCCGTACTGTCCTTTAACGATCGGGCCAAATAAATCCACACACAGTAGTTCGCCGGGACTACTGGTGAGAACTGCAGATCTCTCCCCCACTAAATATTTAACTGGATATTTACTCCTTTGACAGGTGTCACACTTAGCTAAAATCCTCCTAACATCCCTTCCCATTTTACTCCAAATGAAGTCACGACCAATTTCATAGAAGACCTTGGCAGCACCAAAGTGTCCTAATTCCCTATGAATGAACCAAATTAGCTCCTCCCGCAAAGTGGCAGGAACACATATATTCCACCGATTATTCCTACATTTCCTTGCAAGAAGCCCATCCTGCATCTTGTACGTGAACCGTCCTACTTTCACATACTCTTCTTCACCTATTTCCAACCTAGCCAGTGGCTCCCTTAACTTAACGTCCTCACGTTGCTCCACTAGCATATTTCTCAGTGTCTGTAATGATGCCCTGTTGCTACTGTCCACACATGCACATATTAAAATACCGTCCTCTGCTTTAACCACAGGATAATCCCTACATAAATTAGTGTCCCTCGATAGCATGTCTGCAAGAATGTTATCTTTACCTTTAATATATTTTACTGTGAATTCGTATTCCTGCAGAGCAAGAATCCACCTACTAACTCTGTTAGAACTGAGTTTACAAGTTCTCATATACAGTAATGCATGGTGATCTGTGTGGATCTCAAATTTCCCCCCTACTAAATACATTCTAAATTTCCCTAAACTGAAAACAATACCTAAAAGCTCTAACTCAGTAATCGTGTATCTTTTCTCTGCTGCTGTCAGTCCTCGCGAGGCTAAAGATACAATGCACAGATTACCCTCCTCATCTTTCTGACATAATACTCCAGCAATGCCTATATGTGAAGCATCTGTCATAACCACATATTCCTTATCTTTTAACGGATATTTCAGCACTACAGCTTTCTCAAAACCTTCCTTCAGCGCTCTAAAAGCCTGATCATGCTTGGACTCCCATCTCCACCGAGTCCCACTTTTAAGCAATTCCCTGAATGGTTCTACCAACCCTGAGTATTTAAGAACGAACCTCCTGAAAAAGTTGCAAATTCCCAGGTAAGTTTTTAACTGTTTAACATTCTGTGGCACCTCTGCGTTAAGTATCTTATTAACCCTACTTTCTTCTGGTGTTACACCTCTACTCGACACTCTATGACCTAAAAATGTCACTTCTGACTGACAGAATGACGACTTAGACAGCTTCAAAGTGAACCCTGCCTGATCTAACTTCTGAAAAACTATATCTAAATGACCTAGATGCTCCTCAAAACTGCGTGAACTAATTACCATATCATCTATGTAAATGGTTACAAACTCTCCTGTGTCATCCCCTAATGCGATGTTTAAAGCCCTAATTAAAGCTGCTGAACTACTCTTTAACCCATAAGGTGTTCTACAAAATTGATAAAGGTTATATTTATGACTAAAAGCTGTAAATGGTCTATCTTCGTACATAAGTGGCACTTGCCAAAAACTGGAACTCAAATCTACACAAGTGAAATACTTCTTCCCCTCAAATGTTTGCATTAATTCCTCTATTGACATAGATTTCAGCTGATCTGAACTAATTCTACTATTAACCAAACGAGCGTCTAAACAAATACGAACCGTGCCGTCGGTTTTGGGTACCGTGATCAAAGAATTAACATACGGACTGTTAGAGTGCTCAATAATCCCATCTTCAAGCATCTGGTTAATTTGTGCCTCAACTGCACTCTGATAAGCGAAAGGTACAGGATATCTATGTCCTGTGAATACTGACCTATCAATAACGTTCAATGAATGTGTATAGCAATTGGCCATACCAATGCGATCCTCAAAAACTCTCCTATTACACAATAACACATCATAGAGCCGAACACACTGTTCATCCTCTATATATCCCTGAAGTGCAGCATCACGTAACGAGTCCTCTAGACTTCCGTTCGTAATCACACTGCCCACAAAACATGGAGAACCCCGCTCTACGGCTGGCGATATCTCATTTAAAGTACAAATCACACCTACAATACTACTCCTCTGAATATGGTCATTGAACGCTACTTCTACTTCAGAATCTCCCCATTTAAATTTCAAACTCCCTACATCATAACATAAGTTACCAGACATTCTACTTAGCCACTCTGAACCCAAGATAACACTGAATACTAAATTTGGAATTACAAGGCAAATCTGCTTCTCTACATGATTATTAATTTTAATGTCTACTAAAACTTGCTTAGAAATTACTTTAGACCTCTTCCCAACAGCTGTGATAACAAAAGTGCTTTTAATTGGCATCTCCTCAAAATTTACTCCAGTTCCTTTCATTTTATCATAAAATGCACTACTTATGCAACTCTTCATACAACCACTATCAATTAAAACATCTGTGTACGCCTCGGACACGTTAAATTAACTATGGGGCTCTTACTAACCACTTCCTGAATAATACCTTCATCATTTAGTTCATGTAATAATTCATTTCTTACATTTAGGTCATAGGGTTCCTGTATAATTGTATGGACAGGGCATGCTACAGACTGAGATTCTGACCTTACTTCGCAGCCTGGTTCGCGTTTAAAGAACCGCTACAGCTGGCCGCAGTACTACTAACTACTGAACTGGTCTGGTTGTTCTAGGCTGTGTTGTCATTGTTTGGCTGTATATTACTACCACTAGGCTGTCCTCTTCCTTGACCCCTATTCTGGTTGTAATTATTGTCATTATAATTTCTCCCTTGATTTCCCCTGAAATCATTGTTTCTCCCTTGATTTCCCCTGTAATCATTGTTTCTCCCTTGATTTCCCCTGTAATCATTGTTCCTCCCTTGATTTCCCCTGAAATCATTGTTCCTCCCTTGATACTGATTACCATAGCCATTTCCTCTGTTCTGATTTAGCTGATTATTATTATTTCTATTTTGAGCGTTGGCTCCTTCGCCACCGTTCCCTTGAACTTCTTGATGCCTGGCTTCATTAGGTCTATTAGGTAGATTTCTTTAGAAAGCTAACTATTGCATTGGGTCCCATGTTTCGACTTCCGGAAAATTTCGACATATCTTCGCGTTTCACATCCCCCAGACCCCAAAACCACCGTCAGTTCAAAAGTTTATATATAATTTATGTATATATGTATATATATATATATATATATCAGTTTCTTGTGGACACGATAACAGCCGTAATTTTGCACCAATCACTTTGAATTTTTTACATAATATGTATCCCTATAAAATCTCGGTCGAGTTCGTTAATGGGCAAAATCGGTCAAAGGGGGTAAAAATGGGGGGCTTTTTTCGAAAAAGTGAAATATCGCTATAACTCTCTTAATACATGAAATATCGAATCCCTTCAAAGTTCATAATATGTGTCGGATAAGTGCCAAAAATTTATGTCAAATAAGTTTTTTGATAGCACCAACCATTGACCAAAGGGGTGGGAAAAAGTGGGTTTTTCGGGAAACATTAATCATATCTCTGTTAATAGGCACAATATCAAAACCGCACAAAATGGACAATATTCCTCCAATAATTACCTAAAACTTTTGTCTGAAAGAATTTTTGATATGACCCACCATTACGCCACGGGGTGAACAAAATGATTTAAATTATAAGAAAATGCCAAGTGCCAAGAGAGGTTGCCATGACAACTTTACTTTTAATTGATAAGGGATGACCATCAGCAGTTGCTATGACAACGCCACTGCACGAGATCACATTCAGTTTTCATATGTCAGTGGGAAGCGACTTCGGTATCGGAACTGGTAGCATGCTGAACTTCTATGCCCAAGGTCGCGGGTTCAAACCCGTCTGAAGTCGTCGGATTTACTAAGAGCGCTAAAAACCTGAGTTTGCTTTCCTTCGGAGGAGAAGTTCCAACGTTCGTTGCGAGTTGCTGATTGAGGTGGCATCTAGTAGCCAAGTTCACAGCTAGGTGTCGTTGACGGCAGTATTTTAGGTAGATTTCATTAGAAAGCTAACTATTGCAATGGGTACCATGTTTCGATTTCCGGAAAATTTCGACATATCTTCGCGTTTCACATCCCCCAGACCCCAAAACCACCGTCAGTTCAAAAGTTTATATATAATTTATGTAATATATGTATATATATGTATATCAGTTTCTTGTGGACACGATAACTGCCGTAATTTTGCACCAATCACTTTGAATTTTTTACCGAATATGTATACCCATAAAATCTCGGACGAGTTCGTTACTGGGCTAAATCGGTCGAAGGGGATGAAAATGGGGGACTTTTTTTTTCGAAAAAATGAAATATTGCTATAACTCTCTTAATATGTGAAATATCGAATCCGTTCAAAGTTCATACTATGTGTCGGATAAAGCTCAGAAATTTATGTTCGAAACGTTTTTTTGATAGCACCAACCATTGACCAAAGGGGTGGGAAAAGGTGTTTTTTTTTCGGGAAACATTAATCATATCTCTGTTAATAGGCACAATATCAAAACCGTACAAAATGGACAATATTCCCCTAATAATTACCTAAAACATTTGTCTGAAAGAATTTTTGATATGAGCCACCATTGCGCCAAGGGATGAGAAAAATGATTTCGGAATTATAAGAAAATGCCAAGAGCTATCAGTGGTTGACATGGCAACACTACTAAATTGATGAGGGATGAGCCATCAGACGTTGCCATGACAACGCACTTGCGCGAGATCAGATTCAGATTTCCATCTGACTAAGTGTGAAGCGGCTTCGGTGACGTAACTGGTAGCATGCTGAACTTCTATGCCCAAGGTCGCGGGTTCAAAGCCGGCCGAAGTCGTCGGATTTTCTAAGAGCGCTAAAAATCCCTCAGTAAGCTTTCCTTTGTAGGGGAAGTTCCAACGTTCGTTGCGAGTTGCTGATTGAGGTGGCATCTAGTAGCCAAGTTCACAGCTGGGTGGCTTTGACGTTAGTATCTGGTAGCAACATTAGGAACTACTGCTTGAAATTTAGCGTCTGCATTCCTTACCTGAATTACAGACTAATACCGCCATCACAATTCACACCGTTTATCAGACAGATTCTACACTCACCCAAAGTACACGGGGTTATATGACCGCGTTGTCGCAGCCCCTATACTGAGGAACCAACCAACATCTCTGCGGGAGATATAATTTTGCGTGAAGAAGTAACAGACCGTTACATAGTTACACATCAGTGTCGAAACCTTGCATAAGGACAGTGTGACCACAAGTATAACAAGTAGTTCCGTGAAGAACTGTACAGCCTATTTTCATATATCCTGCTCATGTTAATTGCCTCTATCAACATACAAAATTTCAGTTTAATTGCTGTATCAGATTCGTAGATATTGAGAACCGTCTAAATATTTCAGATGGTCGCCAGGTTGGATTTTTATTTTTGTACTATTATATTAAGATTATTGTGTAAGTGTGGTATTCAAACTTCAATCGCATGATTAGAACACAAGAAGTAAAAACGAGATTTTAAAATTACGCACAGCAGCCATCTTGTGATTATGCAAACAAGTGAAATAAATTAGATGCCAGTGGATCAACATTTGTGTAAGCATTTAAAACGTGCAACGTTTCACGGCACTCGGATAGTTAATTCGCGAGAAACGTCCATTTAAATATTTATACTTCGCGTCGCCGCCATGTTGGATTCGTGCTCACCAGGTTACTGAAAGTCCTATAGGTGAACATATGTTCATAGTCTCTATGAACATAAAAAATTCAGTTTGGTTGCTGTAAAAGATTCATATATATTGAGAACCGTCTAAATATTACGGAAGCTTGCCATTTAGGATTGTTATATGTATAGGCCATAGAGTTATGTACCATTCAAGGTCACTTATTGCCTAGGTTCATTATTCAAACTTTCACTTCGATCGCATGATTACGACACAAGAAATAAAAACTTAATTTTAAAATTTCGCACAGCCGCCATTTTGAGGTTATGTAAACAATTGAATTAAATTAGATGGCAGTACATTACAATCTGCAAAATCATTTACTGTACCACATTTCACTGCGCTCAGAGAGTTAACTCACGAGAAAAGTCTATTAAAATATTTCAAATTCGCTTGGTCGCCATGTTCGTTTTGTACTTTACAGGTTTATGAATTATACATAGGTAAACTTGTATCAGTATCCTTTATCACCGTACAAAATTGCAGGGTGATATCTGTAATAGTTTCGGGGATATAGAATGTCAGTGAAATATTTCGCACAGCCGCCATTTTGAGGTTATGTAAACAATTGAACTAAATTAGACTGCAGTGCATTGCAATGTGTATAAATATTTGCTGTACCAAGTTTCATTACGTTTGGATAGTTAAATCGCGAGAAAAGTCTATTTAAAAGTCTCCACTTCGCTTGGCCGCCATGTTGGTTATGTAGTAACCAGGTTTTTGAAAGTTTCATAGGTGAACTTCTAGTAGTACCCTTTATCACCGTACACAATTTCAGGGTGATATCCGTTATAGTTTCGGAGATACTGAATGCTAGTGAAATATTTCGCACATCCGCCATGTTGGATTGGTGAGACGTAACAAAATTCGATGGGCACGGTCGACGTCGCCGGGAATAGTGCTATGAACTTACCGAGTTTCACTGAAATCGCTCCAGCCGTTTAGATTTTATTAGGGGGACACACACACACACCTCACACACACACACACACACACGGACAAAAGGTGATCTCATAAGCCTATTTTTTCAAAATTGAAAATAGGCTAAAAATGGACTCCAAATGACAAGAAGGTTACCGTCCCCGTAAGACAATAAAATGTTTAAAATATGTTTAAAATGAAGAAAAACAAAGTTAATTAATCTCCAATTATAAAATACTTTCACGCGATAAATGAGGTCTGATCCTTCTACGAAAACCTGCATATTCTGCCTATTTTCGCCTATCTCCAAGTTTGTCCGGTGAAATCTACCTCCGCCTTCCGGCGTGCCGAGAGGACTTTTTATTATTATCACCCTGGTTCCGATTGAAATTGTCCTCATAACCCCCTCTCCCTAGTGCATCAAATGTGCTTAACAAATTTTCTACTTGTGATATTGTCTTTACATTCTGGATACAAGCAGCCTCCTTGATCCTATAGGGAAAGTGCCTAAGTAGCAACCTTACCACATCACTTTCCTCCTTCAAGCCATCCAGATATTTACACACTAATACCTGCCCTAAAAAGTATTCGGTCATGGTGGAGCTTCCTTTAGGTTTATATTTACCACACACTACTCCCTCACGATGCTGCGACTGAATAACCTCATTCCAGAACTTTTCACAGAATTTCATTTTAAAATCATTCATATCAGTAAACTTGTCTCTGTAGACAGCAAACCAATTCCTCGTTTCCCCCACAAACCCTTGTTCTAAAATTTCAACTACCTGGCACCACTCAATACTACCATTTTCCAACCTCTCCCCGAATTTATTTTCTATAGTGTTCATGAACTCCATTGGGCACCCCTGTCGATTGCTGAACTTACCCAGTTCTACCTCCCTGTGTGTGCTATTCACAAAACCTGGCCTATTCTGACTATTTTCTTGCCTGATCCTAGCTTTTAATTTTAATTCTAATTCTGCGATTTTCTCCTCAGCCTTCCTCTCAATACTGTTTACTGTTAATTTAATGTTTCCTTCTGATTCTTCTACTTTATTATATAGCTTTGCTTGTTTCTCCTCAATCTTGCTAATGCTCTCTCTATTACTCTCTCTTAAATCATTTACTTCTGCAACTATTTGCGAGTGGACTTTCTCAATTCTACCCCCCAGCTGTTCCTTAACCTCTTTAGTTGCTACCTGAATTTTGTCAATTTCTCCCCCCAATTGCTTTTTGACCTGCTGTGTTTCCAGTTGCACTAGTTCTTTTAAATTTTCAGCCTGTGTACTGATTCTAATTTCTAACTCCTCCTGTACTTTCCTAATTTCTTGTCTACATCTGCAATGATCTCTTTAACCTTCTCTTCCATTACTCCTCTGATTTCTCCTCTAATCAGCTCCATTTTCACACAAATTTCCTTGTTGTTCTTATCTAATTTTGCATTATTCTGTTCTAATTTTTTATTTAAAGCTTCTGTACTTTCTTTATTTTCCCTACTGTTTTGTTCTAATTTTGCATTATTCTGTTCTAATTTTGCATTTAAAGCTTCTGTACTTTCTTTATTTTCCCTACAGTTTTGTTCTAATTTTGCATTATTCTGTTCTAATTTTGCATTTAAAGCTTCTGTACTTTCTTTATTTTTCCCTACTGTTTTGTTCTAATTTTGCATTATTCTGTTCTAATTTTGCATTATTCTGTTCTAATTTTGCATTGAAGGCATCACTACTAACTTTGTTCTGATACATGAACTCGAGAAGTAAAGTTTTTAATTCTGGTTGGCCGCCTACACTCCCTGTTTCAGTATCGGGATTTACCTCCGCTACCCCGGTACTACCATCACTCGACATACTGCTCGTATCATCACTCTCCAGTTGATGACCACTACGTAACCTCATCTGTCTTTCTTTCTCATCCCCCATAATGATATACACTGATAAAGACAAATAACCCCCAAAATACAGGCACAGAAATATATACCCTTCTCCTTCCACAAATGTTATTAGGTTTTCAGCCCCAAGTTGTCGGCGACAATTGTAGCAGTTTTGCTAGCCCTATGTCGGTAGCGACAATTGTAACGGTTTGATTGCCCCTAACTGTTGGGAGATAAATGTAACTGTTTACCTTTGCCTAAGCTATGTTGTTTTAATGGGCGTCAAGACCTCAATGCAATGTTGAAATCTAAATTTGTATTTAACAACGTCTAGCTCTGGCAGAACACCTTCAAGAATCTATTCACTCAGATCGTGGTATGATTTGATCATTAACCCAACAAACAATTGTATCAGGAGGAGGAATTGGTCTATATCTAATGCTACCTACTGAAAGCAAAGATTGCATTGTAAAAGAAATGAATTTATTATATAAAAGAAGAATAGCAAAATTAATAATAACAATAAGTATAAAATTTAAATTGGAGCGTTGTGATTTGAATATTACCGATAGAAAATTACGTGAAAACGGAGTCGGATAAATTATTGATTTTACTGTTATTCCCAAGCTATGAAGTTATTGAAATATGAAATATAAAACAAAGAGAAATGAGAGATTGCGTATTTCTGCGTCATTCGCGCTTACCACTGGAGATAGCCGAAGCCTTTCCCTCGTACTGGATGATGCTGTGAACTTCCCACAGTCTCCTGTACGTCGACATCTCCGTCGATATATGATGATATTCTGGTAGATTAGATAATTCTATGGTCCGTACATCGGACCCAAACACTCGTACAACCACACTGGTTAAGTTTTACAAAAGTTAGTCCTCCACTCCACGGAACATCGGAGCCACTCCCGCGTACAACCGTACTCGTTAAGTTCTATACAGATAGTCTTCGTTCCACGGAACATCGGAGCGACCCCCGCGTATAACCATACTCGGCAAGTTCTACACAGATAGTCCTCGTTCCACGGCGCGCTGAACGATATATGCACCCGTCGCATCCCCACTCTTCATCCGACTTCTAGCTTGCGTGGTCTCCACTGATTGGCTGAGCACGCCGCTATATTCCCCTCCTCTGGCTCAATACACACGGCGCGCGAGAGGGAGAAGTCGTTTTCCGTTCCATATATCCGCCTTTCCTTGACGCTGCGACCCAGGATTGCGTCATGCTTTCCGACAAGATTAAGCCTGTATTTGAATTCCCCGTGACTCATCTCTCTCAAATACCCTAACTGACGAAACTCCGTAAAATTCCGTAATCACATAATTTTCTATGATATTGTCGTTCGTAATAATTTGCTTGATAGCGTTTTCTAAGACATAGAAAACCTATCTGTATGCTTATAATTTTTATAAAATTCTCCGAAAATATCTTAATAATAATTATAATAAATTAATAATAATAATAAATTAACATGAAAAATTCTCTTGGCTGAACAATTTGCCGCGTAAATAAATATAGAATGGCTTCCTACTGACTTATGCCAGTGGCATAAAAACCCCTCGAAAAACACGTTACACATTCGCCTCGGATCATCGGATGATTTACCGTGACGACGGTCCATTATCCGATTATCCCAGACACGTTAATAAACCCCATCCAAAATACATATTACATAAATGAAATCACCCTAAATTACAGATATATACACTCATAATTTTTCTTCACGCACTTTGCGTCAAAGTTTGTTGTCACTATGGATTGCACTTTGCAACCAGTCCAATGTTTTACATATAGAATAGTGTTCCACGGATATTTCCGCCTCTCAAATTTCCCTATGTTGGAGAAATAGACATAATTAATGTGTGCGCACTATGTATTTATGATGTCATATCACACGCATTGAAGGTGTTCTGATATATGTATATCTCCCTAGAACTTTCTAATTTCACTGGAGATCCCTTCCTTATGGTGAAATTTAATCTCACTTATCACTGAGCACACGATCACACTATTGTGGCAGCGCCTCGTAACCATAATACTTGATCTCTCTTTATAAAAGATGATTAAATTAATATTGACTTCTGAAAAAAAAAAAACAGTAAATGCGCATTACATATAACACCAAATATTTCTGTGCCGTAATCGCCCTGTCTTGTTAAGTTCCCGTAGACCATATTCTACTTAATACTAGTTCTCAACACAGACCAGTTCTCCTCACACAAATAATACCTTTTTACAAATTACCTTAAATTACACACTTACAAATCTAACATGGCGAGGCCGTAAACAGAAATCACGTGTGCTGATATGTATGAGTTTCATGAAGGACTGTCTCGCCTTCCGATGGCCCATCTTTTGCCTCGTGGACGCCTTAAGCAAAAATACCCTGTTCAAGCGCTCACCCATCTCTTGGAGGCAAATGGGAATTCACCAGCGCTACCAAATTCTGGCCTTGGTGTATCGAGACATTTTAGTGCTCAAGAGCATCCGACAATCCCGTCATATTTCCCTGTACCTTAAAACTCTCATTTACTTACATACTACCCCCCTGTGTGACTTCTGATACGCCTGCCTGGAAGACCATCTCCTCCCACGCACCAAATACCACACTTACTCATTTGATAGGCTGGCTCGCCAGCTAAACACACTCACTTTATGACACATACTTTCGGAGACTATGTATATTATACGTCCCGTATAATCTGTTTCCCTTACTATCCTCCAGCACATATGCTGTTTTTCCAATACGTTTGGAAACTATAAATGGGCCCTCGTAGAGATAAAAGAACTTGGACATGACTTTATCTATCTTATTTGACTGTTTCGGCACTGTAAGTAAGACTCTGTCTCCCGGCTCGAATAGGTCAAATTTAGTTTCTTTTTGTTGGCGAATTCTCTTTTGTGCTGACTTAGATAAATTCTGTTTCGCCAACTGGACAATGTAATCCATCCCCGGTTGCTTACCCTCATTTAATCCCAACACCCTCGCTAGTTCATTTTGTGGTCTTTTTCCGAAATGAACTTCGTATGGCGTCAATTTCGTGCTCTCATGCTGGACAGAATTCAGCCAAGTCTCGACCTTGGGAAGATGTCCAACCCAGGCCGCATGCTTGTCATGCACTAGAGTCCGAAAAAGACGAGCCACTTCCCTTAATGGACGCTCTGCAGAATTACCCTGAGGGTACCTTACAGAGGAATGAACGTGTGTTATACCAGCTTCCTGCATACTGGTTCTCCATTTCTTTGCAGTAAACTGTGGTCCACTGTCAGATAGTATCCTGAGAGGAATGCCAAACTCAGGTACATACTTATTAATGATCAGACGGCTACACGCTAGTCCCGTGGCTTTCCTTAGCGGATATAGCTTGACATACTTACTAAAAGCGTCAATAACTATAAAAATGTACTCGTAGCCGTACTGTCCTTTAACGATCGGGCCAAATAAATCCACACACAGTAGTTCGCCGGGACTACTGGTGAGAACTGCAGATCTCTCCCCCACTAAATATTTAACTGGATATTTACTCCTTTGACAGGTGTCACACTTAGCTAAAATCCTCCTAACATCCCTTCCCATTTTACTCCAAATGAAGTCACGACCAATTTCATAGAAGACCTTGGCAGCACCAAAGTGTCCTAATTCCCTATGAATGAACCAAATTAGCTCCTCCCGCAAAGTGGCAGGAACACATATATTCCACCGATTATTCCTACATTTCCTTGCAAGAAGCCCATCCTGCATCTTGTACGTGAACCGTCCTACTTTCACATACTCTTCTTCACCTATTTCCAACCTAGCCAGTGGCTCCCTTAACTTAACGTCCTCACGTTGCTCCACTAGCATATTTCTCAGTGTCTGTAATGATGCCCTGTTGCTACTGTCCACACATGCACATATTAAAATACCGTCCTCTGCTTTAACCACAGGATAATCCCTACATAAATTAGTGTCCCTCGATAGCATGTCTGCAAGAATGTTATCTTTACCTTTAATATATTTTACTGTGAATTCGTATTCCTGCAGAGCAAGAATCCACCTACTAACTCTGTTAGAACTGAGTTTACAAGTTCTCATATACAGTAATGCATGGTGATCTGTGTGGATCTCAAATTTCCCCCCTACTAAATACATTCTAAATTTCCCTAAACTGAAAACAATACCTAAAAGCTCTAACTCAGTAATCGTGTATCTTTTCTCTGCTGCTGTCAGTCCTCGCGAGGCTAAAGATACAATGCACAGATTACCCTCCTCATCTTTCTGACATAATACTCCAGCAATGCCTATATGTGAAGCATCTGTCATAACCACATATTCCTTATCTTTTAACGGATATTTCAGCACTACAGCTTTCTCAAAACCTTCCTTCAGCGCTCTAAAAGCCTGATCATGCTTGGACTCCCATCTCCACCGAGTCCCACTTTTAAGCAATTCCCTGAATGGTTCTACCAACCCTGAGTATTTAAGAACGAACCTCCTGAAAAAGTTGCAAATTCCCAGGTAAGTTTTTAACTGTTTAACATTCTGTGGCACCTCTGCGTTAAGTATCTTATTAACCCTACTTTCTTCTGGTGTTACACCTCTACTCGACACTCTATGACCTAAAAATGTCACTTCTGACTGACAGAATGACGACTTAGACAGCTTCAAAGTGAACCCTGCCTGATCTAACTTCTGAAAAACTATATCTAAATGACCTAGATGCTCCTCAAAACTGCGTGAACTAATTACCATATCATCTATGTAAATGGTTACAAACTCTCCTGTGTCATCCCCTAATGCGATGTTTAAAGCCCTAATTAAAGCTGCTGAACTACTCTTTAACCCATAAGGTGTTCTACAAAATTGATAAAGGTTATATTTATGACTAAAAGCTGTAAATGGTCTATCTTCGTACATGAGTGGCACTTGCCAAAAACTGGAACTCAAATCTACACAAGTGAAATACTTCTTCCCCTCAAATGTTTGCATTAATTCCTCTATTGACATAGATTTCAGCTGATCTGAACTAAATCTACTGTTAACCAAACGAGCGTCTAAACAAATACGAACCGTGCCGTCGGTTTTGGGTACCGTGATCAAAGAATTAACATACGGACTGTTAGAGTGCTCAATAATCCCATCTTCAAGCATCTGGTTAATTTGTGCCTCAACTGCACTCTGATAAGCGAAAGGTACAGGATATCTATGTCCTGTGAATACTGACCTATCAATAACGTTCAATGAATGTGTATAGCAATTGGCCATACCAATGCGATCCTCAAAAACTCTCCTATTACACAATAACACATCATAGAGCCGAACACACTGTTCATCCTCTATATATCCCTGAAGTGCAGCATCACGTAACGAGTCCTCTAGACTTCCGTTCGTAATCACACTGCCCACAAAACATGGAGAACCCCGCTCTACGGCTGGCGATATCTCATTTAAAGTACAAATCACACCTACAATACTACTCCTCTGAATATGGTCATTGAACGCTACTTCTACTTCAGAATCTCCCCATTTAAATTTCAAACTCCCTACATCATAACATAAGTTACCAGACACTCTACTTAGCCACTCTGAACCCAAGATAACACTGAATACTAAATTTGGAATTACAAGGCAAATCTGCTTCTCTACATGATTATTAATTTTAATGTCTACTAAAACTTGCTTAGAAATTACTTTAGACCTCTTCCCAACAGCTGTGATAACAAAAGTGCTTTTAATTGGCATCTCCTCAAAATTTACTCCAGTTCCTTTCATTTTATCATAAAATGCACTACTTATGCAACTCTTCATACAACCACTATCAATTAAAACATCTGTGTACGCCTCGGACACGTTAAATTAACTATGGGGCTCTTACTAACCACTTCCTGAATAATACCTTCATCATTTAGTTCATGTAATAATTCATTTCTTACATTTAGGTCATAGGGTTCCTGTATAATTGTATGGACAGGGCATGCTACAGACTGAGATTCTGACCTTACTTCGCAGCCTGGTTCGCGTTTAAAGAACCGCTACAGCTGGCCGCAGTACTACTAACTACTGAACTGGTCTGGTTGTTCTAGGCTGTGTTGTCATTGTTTGGCTGTATATTACTACCACTAGGCTGTCCTCTTCCTTGACCCCTATTCTGGTTGTAATTATTGTCATTATAATTTCTCCCTTGATTTCCCCTGAAATCATTGTTTCTCCCTTGATTTCCCCTGTAATCATTGTTTCTCCCTTGATTTCCCCTGTAATCATTGTTCCTCCCTTGATTTCCCCTGAAATCATTGTTCCTCCCTTGATACTGATTACCATAGCCATTTCCTCTGTTCTGATTTAGCTGATTATTATTATTTCTATTTTGAGCGTTGGCTCCTTCGCCACCGTTCCCTTGAACTTCTTGATGCCTGGCTTCATTAGGTCTATTAGGTAGATTTCTTTAGAAAGCTAACTATTGCATTGGGTCCCATGTTTCGACTTCCGGAAAATTTCGACATATCTTCGCGTTTCACATCCCCCAGACCCCAAAACCACCGTCAGTTCAAAAGTTTATATATAATTTATGTATATATGTATATATATATATATATATATCAGTTTCTTGTGGACACGATAACAGCCGTAATTTTGCACCAATCACTTTGAATTTTTTACATAATATGTATCCCTATAAAATCTCGGTCGAGTTCGTTAATGGGCAAAATCGGTCAAAGGGGGTAAAAATGGGGGGCTTTTTTCGAAAAAGTGAAATATCGCTATAACTCTCTTAATACATGAAATATCGAATCCCTTCAAAGTTCATAATATGTGTCGGATAAGTGCCAAAAATTTATGTCAAATAAGTTTTTTGATAGCACCAACCATTGACCAAAGGGGTGGGAAAAAGTGGGTTTTTCGGGAAACATTAATCATATCTCTGTTAATAGGCACAATATCAAAACCGCACAAAATGGACAATATTCCTCCAATAATTACCTAAAACTTTTGTCTGAAAGAATTTTTGATATGACCCACCATTACGCCACGGGGTGAACAAAATGATTTAAATTATAAGAAAATGCCAAGTGCCAAGAGAGGTTGCCATGACAACTTTACTTTTAATTGATAAGGGATGACCATCAGCAGTTGCTATGACAACGCCACTGCACGAGATCACATTCAGTTTTCATATGTCAGTGGGAAGCGACTTCGGTATCGGAACTGGTAGCATGCTGAACTTCTATGCCCAAAGTCGCGGGTTCAAACCCGTCTGAAGTCGTCGGATTTACTAAGAGCGCTAAAAACCTGAGTTTGCTTTCCTTCGGAGGAGAAGTTCCAACGTTCGTTGCGAGTTGCTGATTGAGGTGGCATCTAGTAGCCAAGTTCACAGCTAGGTGTCGTTGACGGCAGTATTTTAGGTAGATTTCATTAGAAAGCTAACTATTGCAATGGGTACCATGTTTCGATTTCCGGAAAATTTCGACATATCTTCGCGTTTCACATCCCCCAGACCCCAAAACCACCGTCAGTTCAAAAGTTTATATATAATTTATGTAATATATGTATATATATGTATATCAGTTTCTTGTGGACATGATAACTGCCGTAATTTTGCACCAATCACTTTGAATTTTTTACCGAATATGTATACCCATAAAATCTCGGACGAGTTCGTTACTGGGCTAAATCGGTCGAAGGGGATGAAAATGGGGGACTTTTTTTTCGAAAAAATGAAATATTGCTATAACTCTCTTAATATGTGAAATATCGAATCCGTTCAAAGTTCATACTATGTGTCGGATAAAGCTCAGAAATTTATGTTCGAAACGTTTTTTTGATAGCACCAACCATTGACCAAAGGGGTGGGAAAAGGTTTTTTTTTTCGGGAAACATTAATCATATCTCTGTTAATAGGCACAATATCAAAACCGTACAAAATGGACAATATTCCCCTAATAATTACCTAAAACATTTGTCTGAAAGAATTTTTGATATGAGCCACCATTGCGCCAAGGGATGAGAAAAATGATTTCGGAATTATAAGAAAATGCCAAGAGCTATCAGTGGTTGACATGGCAACACTACTAAATTGATGAGGGATGAGCCATCAGACGTTGCCATGACAACGCACTTGCGCGAGATCAGATTCAGATTTCCATCTGACTAAGTGTGAAGCGGCTTCGGTGACGTAACTGGTAGCATGCTGAACTTCTATGCCCAAGGTCGCGGGTTCAAAGCCGGCCGAAGTCGTCGGATTTTCTAAGAGCGCTAAAAATCCCTCAGTAAGCTTTCCTTTGTAGGGGAAGTTCCAACGTTCGTTGCGAGTTGCTGATTGAGGTGGCATCTAGTAGCCAAGTTCACAGCTGGGTGGCTTTGACGTTAGTATCTGGTAGCAACATTAGGAACTACTGCTTGAAATTTAGCGTCTGCATTCCTTACCTGAATTACAGACTAATACCGCCATCACAATTCACACCGTTTATCAGACAGATTCTACACTCACCCAAAGTACACGGGGTTATATGACCGCGTTGTCGCAGCCCCTATACTGAGGAACCAACCAACATCTCTGCGGGAGATATAATTTTGCGTGAAGAAGTAACAGACCGTTACATAGTTACACATCAGTGTCGAAACCTTGCATAAGGACAGTGTGACCACAAGTATAACAAGTAGTTCCGTGAAGAACTGTACAGCCTATTTTCATATATCCTGCTCATGTTAATTGCCTCTATCAACATACAAAATTTTAGTTTAATTGCTGTATCAGATTCGTAGATATTGAGAACCGTCTAAATATTTCAGATGGTCGCCAGGTTGGATTTTTATTTTTGTACTATTATATTAAGATTATTGTGTAAGTGTGGTATTCAAACTTCAATCGCATGATTAGAACACAAGAAGTAAAAACGAGATTTTAAAATTACGCACAGCAGCCATCTTGTGATTATGCAAACAAGTGAAATAAATTAGATGCCAGTGGATCAACATTTGTGTAAGCATTTAAAACGTGCAACGTTTCACGGCACTCGGATAGTTAATTCGCGAGAAACGTCCATTTAAATATTTATACTTCGCGTCGCCGCCATGTTGGATTCGTGCTCACCAGGTTACTGAAAGTCCTATAGGTGAACATATGTTCATAGTCTCTATGAACATAAAAAATTCAGTTTGGTTGCTGTAAAAGATTCATATATATTGAGAACCGTCTAAATATTACGGAAGCTTGCCATTTAGGATTGTTATATGTATAGGCCATAGAGTTATGTACCATTCAAGGTCACTTATTGCCTAGGTTCATTATTCAAACTTTCACTTCGATCGCATGATTACGACACAAGAAATAAAAACTTAATTTTAAAATTTCGCACAGCCGCCATTTTGAGGTTATGTAAACAATTGAATTAAATTAGATGGCAGTACATTACAATCTGCAAAATCATTTACTGTACCACATTTCACTGCGCTCAGAGAGTTAACTCACGAGAAAAGTCTATTAAAATATTTCAAATTCGCTTGGTCGCCATGTTCGTTTTGTACTTTACAGGTTTATGAATTATACATAGGTAAACTTGTATCAGTACCCTTTATCACCGTACAAAATTGCAGGGTGATATCTGTAATAGTTTCGGGGATATAGAATGTCAGTGAAATATTTCGCACAGCCGCCATTTTGAGGTTATGTAAACAATTGAACTAAATTAGACTCCAGTGCATTGCAATGTGTATAAATATTTGCTGTACCAAGTTTCATTACGTTTGGATAGTTAAATCGCGAGAAAAGTCTATTTAAAAGTCTCCACTTCGCTTGGCCGCCATGTTGGTTATGTAGTAACCAGGTTTTTGAAAGTTTCATAGGTGAACTTCTAGTAGTACCCTTTATCACCGTACACAATTTCAGGGCGATATCCGTTATAGTTTCGGAGATACTGAATGCTAGTGAAATATTTCGCACATCCGCCATGTTGGATTGGTGAGACGTAACAAAATTCGATGGGCACGGTCGACGTCGCCGGGAATAGTGCTATGAACTTACCGAGTTTCACTGAAATCGCTCCAGCCGTTTAGATTTTATTAGGGGGACACACACACACACCTCACACACACACACACACACGGACAAAAGGTGATCTCATAAGCCTATTTTTTCAAAATTGAAAATAGGCTAAAAATGGACTCCAAATGACAAGAAGGTTACCGTCCCCGTAAGACAATAAAATGTTTAAAATATGTTTAAAATGAAGAAAAACAAAGTTAATTAATCTCCAATTATAAAATACTTTCACGCGATAAATGAGGTCTGATCCTTCTACGAAAACCTGCATATTCTGCCTATTTTCGCCTATCTCCAAGTTTGTCCGGTGAAATCTACCTCCGCCTTCCGGCGAGCCGAGAGGACTTTTTATTATTATTACCCTGGTTCCGATTGAAATTGTCCTCATAACCCCCTCTCCCTAGTGCATCAAATGTGCTTAACAAATTTTCTACTTGTGATATTGTCTTTACATTCTGGATACAAGCAGCCTCCTTGATCCTATAGGGAAAGTGCCTAAGTAGCAACCTTACCACATCACTTTCCTCCTTCAAGCCATCCAGATATTTACACACTAATACCTGCCCTAAAAAGTATTCGGTCATGGTGGAGCTTCCTTTAGGTTTATATTTACCACACACTACTCCCTCACGATGCTGCGACTGAATAACCTCATTCCAGAACTTTTCACAGAATTTCATTTTAAAATCATTCATATCAGTAAACTTGTCTCTGTAGACAGCAAACCAATTCCTCGTTTCCCCCACAAACACTTGTTCTAAAATTTCAACTACCTGGCACCACTCAATACTACCATTTTCCAACCTCTCCCCGAATTTATTTTCTATAGTGTTCATGAACTCCATTGGGCACCCCTGTCGATTGCTGAACTTACCCAGTTCTACCTCCCTGTGTGTGCTATTCACAAAACCTGGCCTATTCTGACTATTTTCTTGCCTGATCCTAGCTTTTAATTTTAATTCTAATTCTGCGATTTTCTCCTCAGCCTTCCTCTCAATACTGTTTACTGTTAATTTAATGTTTCCTTCTGATTCTTCTACTTTATTATATAGCTTTGCTTGTTTCTCCTCAATCTTGCTAATGCTCTCTCTATTACTCTCTCTTAAATCATTTACTTCTGCAACTATTTGCGAGTGGACTTTCTCAATTCTACCCCCCAGCTGTTCCTTAACCTCTTTAGTTGCTACCTGAATTTTGTCAATTTCTCCCCCCAATTGCTTTTTGACCTGCTGTGTTTCCAGTTGCACTAGTTCTTTTAAATTTTCAGCCTGTGTACTGATTCTAATTTCTAACTCCTCCTGTACTTTTCCTAATTTCTTGTCTACATCTGCAATGATCTCTTTAACCTTCTCTTCCATTACTCCTCTGATTTCTCCTCTAATCAGCTCCATTTTCACACAAATTTCCTTGTTGTTCTTATCTAATTTTGCATTATTCTGTTCTATTTTTTTATTTAAAGCTTCTGTACTTTCTTTATTTTCCCTACTGTTTTGTTCTAATTTTGCATTATTCTGTTCTAATTTTGCATTTAAAGCTTCTGTACTTTCTTTATTTTCCCTACTGTTTTGTTCTAATTTTGCATTATTCTGTTCTAATTTTGCATTTAAAGCTTCTGTACTTTCTTTATTTTCCCTACTGTTTTGTTCTAATTTTGCATTATTCTGTTCTAATTTTGCATTATTCTGTTCTAATTTTGCATTTAAGGCATCACTACTAACTTTGTTCTGATACATGAACTCGAGAAGTAAAGTTTTTAATTCTGGTTGGCCGCCTACACTCCCTGTTTCAGTATCGGGATTTACCTCCGCTACCCCGGTACTACCATCACTCGACATACTGCTCGTATCATCACTCTCCAGTTGATGACCACTACGTAACCTCATCTGTCTTTCTTTCTCATCCCCCATAATGATATACACTGATAAAGACAAATAACCCCCAAAATACAGGCACAGAAATATATACCCTTCTCCTTCCACAAATGTTATTAGGTTTTCAGCCCCAAGTTGTCGGCGACAATTGTAGCAGTTTTGCTAGCCCTATGTCGGTAGCGACAATTGTAACGGTTTGATTGCCCCTAACTGTTGGGAGATAAATGTAACTGTTTACCTTTGCCTAAGCTATGTTGTTTTAATGGGCGCCAAGACCTCAATGCAATGTTGAAATCTAAATTTGTATTTAACAACGTCTAGCTCTGGCAGAACACCTTCAAGAATCTATTCACTCAGATCGTGGTATGATTTGATCATTAACCCAACAAACAATTGTATCAGGAGGAGGAATTGGTCTATATCTAATGCTACCTACTGAAAGCAAAGATTGCATTGTAAAAGAAATGAATTTATTATATAAAAGAAGAATAGCAAAATTAATAATAACAATAAGTATAAAATTTAAATTGGAGCGTTGTGATTTGAATATTACCGATAGAAAATTACGTGAAAACGGAGTCGGATAAATTATTGATTTTACTCTTATTCCCAAGCTATGAAGTTATTGAAATATGAAATATAAAACAAAGAGAAATGAAAGATTGCGTATTTCTGCGTCATTCGCGCTTACCACTGGAGATAGCCGAAGCCTTTCCCTCGTACTGGATGATGCTGTGAGCTTCCCACAGTCTCCTGTACGTCGACATCTCCGTCGATATATGATGATATTCTGGTAGATTAGATAATTCTATGGTCCGTACATCGGACCCAAACACTCGTACAACCACACTGGTTAAGTTTTACAAAAGTTAGTCCTCCACTCCACGGAACATCGGAGCCACTCCCGCGTACAACCGTACTCGTTAAGTTCTATACAGATAGTCTTCGTTCCACGGAACATCGGAGCGACCCCCGCGTATAACCATACTCGGCAAGTTCTACACAGATAGTCCTCGTTCCACGGCGCGCTGAACGATATATGCACCCGTCGCATCCCCACTCTTCATCCGACTTCTAGCTTGCGTGGTCTCCACTGATTGGCTGAGCACGCCGCTATATTCCCCTCCTCTGGCTCAATACACACGGCGCGCGAGAGGGAGAAGTCGTTTTCCGTTCCATATATCCGCCTTTCCTTGACGCTGCGACCCAGGATTGCGTCATGCTTTCCGACAAGATTAAGCCTGTATTTGAATTCCCCGTGACTCATCTCTCTCAAATACCCTAACTGACGAAACTCCGTAAAATTCCGTAATCACATAATTTTCTATGATATTGTCGTTCGTAATAATTTGCTTGATAGCGTTTTCTAAGACATAGAAAACCTATCTGTATGCTTATAATTTTTATAAAATTCTCCGAAAATATCTTAATAATAATTA
This sequence comes from Meconema thalassinum, assembly GCA_946902985.2. Classification (NCBI taxonomy): domain Eukaryota; kingdom Metazoa; phylum Arthropoda; class Insecta; order Orthoptera; family Tettigoniidae; genus Meconema; species Meconema thalassinum. The sequence continues at coordinate 352,134,864 of OX336390.1, forward strand.
TAATAAATTAATAATAATAATAAATTAACATGAAAAATTCTCTTGGCTGAACAATTTGCCGCGTAAATAAATATAGAATGGCTTCCTACTGACTTATGCCAGTGGCATAAAAAACCCTCGAAAAACACGTTACAAGACGTGGTGTTTAACAAAGCAACTGTTAATACCACACCTCAGGATAAGTTCCTGGCCAATGAGGGGAACAAGGACCGATTTGTGAAGCTGCTCTCCAGTGAATTGCAAGCGTCAAACATATCTACAGACCAAGCTTCCGAAGATGCTGACAGGTTGATAGTTGCCACAGCTAAACACCTCTCCCCCACGTCGGGGAAGACATTGACCTACTTGTACTGCTGACTGACACAACACCTGCGGTAAATAATGTTTACCTAAAAAAAACAGCGAGGGGAAAACATCCAGAAGCAATCTACACCGCCTCCTCCTACAAGTACAACTCCAAAGGCTGTACCTTGCTCCTGCACGCAATATCGGGCTGTGACACCACTTTAAACATTTTTGGGTTTGGAAAGAATAAATTCTGCCAACTTTTTACGAAAGACCCATCATTGCTGGAGCAGGCTAAGAGGTTCGAGGACCCTGCTGCCAGTCCCCAAGAAATTTCAGCAGCAGGGGAGAAAATCTTGATATCCCTGTATGGTGGCAGTGGAGAACAGTCGTTGAACTCCCTTCGCTATAGCAAATTTAAGACTAGTGCCATTAAACTCAACCTGGCTAAACTACCTCCAACTACTGACGCAGCACATTTCCACTTCCTAAGGACATACCACCAGGTCATGCAGTGGATGGGGATTGACAAGGACCCTATCGATTCGGGCTGAGGTAGAAAAGCTGGAAGACTGGAGCCCATCAGGATGAGTAGAGACGCTGCTCCCCCAAACCTGCTTAACACCATCTCATGCAGATGCACAACTGGCTGTATGGAGGCGTGTGGCTGTAGAAAGGCGAGCCTAAGTTGTTCCGCCCTTTGCAAAGTATGTAGTAGAGAAGAATGTAATAACAGGGAGGAAGTCACCATCGACGACGAAGACGACGCCGATCTACTAACTTCACTATTTGAGGAGGACAATGAAGACTCCGACTTCATTCACTCACCCCCTACAAAACGAGCGAAGCTCCAGTAAATGAGTTTTCTTTTATGTTTTTAGTTTATTCACTACTGATTTTTGTAAGATTATTGCTGTGTTTTGATCTTATTTTGTTTAAATAAATGAATCTTTAAAAATGTACTTGCTGTGTTGGTGGATTGTTCGGAATTGAACATCTCCTCACCAGTGGATATTTAAGTGAAATATAGTACCAGCCTCGTTATAATTGCGCTGTTACATGTAAGAAGCTCAAGTATGGTTGGAATTAACTAAAAATTCAAGCCATAGCTGGAAAATAGTTTGTGCATTTTCTTTACATTAAATGTGGAGTCACAAAAGCGAAAAAAGCAATATACCCATTGTTTTAATTTTTATACTTACCCCCACTTCATATGGTTGACTAAAGAATTACATGCATTTTGTAGGAAATTAAATTCTCTACAAATTATATTGTCATACTTGTTTTTCTAGAATAGGCCATAACTGAATTACAGCGTTCTAAAGTTAGAATTTTGGCAAAATATCCGAAAAATGTGATTTTTTTATTGTATAAAAAAGTAAATATTTCCGTAACCATGAGTCCTAAAAACAAAATATTGATCGTAAATTGTAGGAAATTTAATTGTCTACAACATTGACGAGAACTCTATTTTCACTAAAACGCACCGAAACGGAGATATAGGCGAAAATATCAAGAAAGAGCCGATTTTTTGCGATTTTTCCAATATGGCGGCGGGCGCGGAGGGGGGGGGGGAATTGTGCATTTTACATTTTAAACACCTACTAGCCGTCTTAGACAACATATAAAAACTTTAGAACTACCGGACCGTTTGTAAGGTAACACAACTCTATTCACTGGATTACACACGGTATCTGATAATTTGTCGAAAGACCTCTTAGCACAAAACACAACACTCGATTGGCGGCTACGTATTCCCGGCTATAATTTCCATCCTCTTTCCTTTTGATGAGACGGTGCTCGAAATGTGTCCTTTACCCGAAGAAGGTGCAAGGTATGTCTAATTTCTCTTAGATTTATTAGCACGCTATTTTATTTTGGGATATAATTTTAATTTTGATATTGCGGAAATTATATTGACAATAATTATATAGTGTCACTAGCAACCCGCCCCGGGAACAGTTATGAATGTGCAAGGAATTCCTGTCAGCCATAATTTAAGAATGGCGAGGTTCGTGAGACACAAATACCCCTTTCCTCCAAACTACAGTAAAAACACTTATAATAGGCGATATATCGAAGATAGAGATATGCTCTCGCGGATTTTTTTATTTTTTTTGTAGAATTTCTCACGCTGAACAATTCTTACACTCAAAGTATACTGATATTTTTAACGGTTTGCCCAGCGTAAGCTTAAAAAGCGCACGGACGCCAGGCTCTTTTTTCGTCTTTTTCACTGAAATCGATACTGCTTGGCTCCCTTTGATCATAAATACATTATTTTCTACAGAAATCTTCCTTGAGATTACCTTTACAGAATGGTGAAAGCCGCATAAAACTCCGTCCAGTGGTTCTCGAGATTACTCATTTAATAAACGTACTGTACAGCTGTTTATTAATCGCGCCTATAATGGGATGGGAGTGCGCTCTATCGGCGACGAGTAGAAATTTTCCAATTACACGTTATGCATGGGCTCAAACTGGGATTGTCAAGGCCGGTATAGAGCGCAGCTCGCATCCAGTCGGCCGTGGTCAGTCATACTTCTTCACGAGCGCCTGAACTGAAACAGCTGTTTGTTAGCTAGGGAGGCGACAAAAACTACGGAATTAATATTGGACAAACAAAATGTACATGATTAGCAAAACATCTGTTGATTTTTATTTACACATGACCAGTGTTACAATCGGAAATAAATGAATAACGTGCATATGATCGTGAAAAGTAGTTATAAGAGCCATGCAGCTGATATTAGGCATGAGTGACACGGAAATAATTTACCAACATAAAAGTGTTTAGCAAAATAAAGAAAATTATTTTGGTTTCTTTTCGTATTTTACTACTCTGAAGTATGGTAATAACAATTGGCAGTGTTATAATAATAATAATAATAATAATAATAATAATAATAATAATAATAATAATAATAATAATAATAATAATAATAATATGGAGTGAGTAGATGCAATTGAAGGTTATGTGATGCAAAAATGTAGGCTATCTCCCATAACATCTTCACTCTGTATGTCTATAAACCCTCGATTCCGCCGCACATGTATGTAGATAATTTACTAACCATTATAGAAATAGTCTGTTGCTGCTGGTATTCCATAACTGTATCAGATTACTTCTGTTTCCTTCCTAAAGTGCTGCAACTTTCTCTTCCCATAACCAAGTTTGCTGACATCAACAGCATCATTCCTTGCCTGTGACTTGTTGAGCAATACAGTGGCGATAACTGAAACTATTTTTTCACTTAATTGACTAATTTATGCAATCTACTAACCATTTCGAAGGTCCCCTAATCAGGCGCGGATTCAAGGGGGGGGGGGGGAGAGGGGTGACGGGGGTCATGACCCCCCCCCCCAACGCAGACCCATTTTTTTGCAAACTAAAAAATCGAAAACACAATCACCAGACAAATTAAACTGAACAAATTTAAACTGAAAATATCTTTTTTGCAATTATTACGCTCTGTTACAACTGTACATATTTACAACTTCATACCTGTTATATAAAAACGATTATTTATATAACAAAATCAACTCGTCTATTTTGTTTAGAAAACCTTGTGATTACCGAATCGATGTCTATAGTGATGTCACGATGAATGTGCAGCAATGCACGGATAGGAATTTGGGGCTTTTTTTCCCACCAAAAAAATTTGCCGACGTCCAAACTGCAAGCTTGGTTGACAATTTAAGCCGTGTGTTTGTCCCTTTGTCGGTACCAACTCGACTTGCCGAAACTGTGACGTACCGGTACCTTGATACTTTTCTCGTTGCTCGACGTAAAAGTCGCAAAACACGCCGTTGCAATTTGTACGAATATTTTTGGTGCGCTAAACGCATCAAATTTCTATCCATGTAGCTTGCAAATAAATTGGTCTGGCTTTGTACGTTGGGTTATTTTGTGATTGCGTTGTTAGTGATACCATTTTTCTTAACAATTTCGATTCTATGCCCCCCCCCCCCAAAGCCAAACTCTAGATCCACGCCTGCCCCTAATCCAGGCCTGGCGCAGATTTTCGTCACTTGGGAACCCTACTTGGTTAATTTGCATTACAGTTGGGGATACAACGGTGCCGAAACATTCCAGGAAAATCAAAGTTTAAAACATGAAGTACGATATGTGATAATTCCATTTTCCGTAGGCATTTAAAAATACCATATTTACCAGATACAAAGCACACTCGTCAATGCGTTCTCGATTAGGGATTTCAGTAAAAAAAAACTCATCTGGAAGAGTAGTATAAACGCTACTATAAAGCGTATAAACGCACAAAGCGTAAGAAACAAAATATAGAAGGAAATATCCCTATGAGATAAACAAGAACACCTGCCAGACTGAACGTTCCCTCGTATTCCCTCTTACAAGGGCATAACTGATGAACATATTACCAAGTCTCAGCCTTCCGACCTGTCTATAGTCGACCGTGGTTGTGTTGAGTTGTATAAGCAACTAGATAAGTCTCGCCTAATAAACGTATCTTATAATAGATAGATAGATAGATTTTTATTAATTCCATTTGATCAAATACATGCATTCAATACATTTTTGATATAGGATACGTCAGAATTTACATCTATAAAATAAAAGAACTAACAGGTATATATTACTAATATTATAACTATTTAACTTATTATAATAGCAAATCTTAATAGATACAATCTTATTGCACAACTATTTACACCTCACTCTTTTATCATAATATGAAAACTTAATTCTATAAATACAACAACATACAGCTAGGTATTACAATTAAATTAAAAAAGTAAAATATAATTCTAGATTTCATCGCTCCTATACGCTAAGATATTCAACTACTGAGTAAAAACAATGGCACTGCAGATAAGCTTTCAACATTCTATCAAAGGTTTTTATTTTTGGGGCCAGTTTTATATACTGGGATAGTTTATTGTATAATTTAACTCCAGTGTGAAAAGTTCCTTTTTGATATATGCTTGTGTGTGTGTGTGTGAAATATGAATGTTTTGATTTTGTCTTGTGTTATGCCTATGAACATCATTGTTTGTTTTAAGAAAAACATCTTTATTCATTAAATTCTTTTTAAAAAACAAAATACTTTCAAAGATATATATGCAGGGGAGTGGGAGAATGTTTAAATCTTTAAACAGTGGTCTACATGATTCTCTAGAGTTTACAGTTGCCATAATTCTAATCGCCCTCTTTTGTATCCTAAACGTACTTGGTACATCTGGCGACATACCCCAAAATATGATCCCATATCTTAAGTATGAATGGAAATAAGCAAAATAAGTATTTCTTAATGCTAGTGCAGGTTTTCAAAATACGTAACGCAAAGCACATCGAGTTCAGTTTAGTATTCAGATATTGTATATGTTTATTCCATTTCAAGTCTTGTTGTATCCATAGTCCTAAAAACTTTGTTTCTGATTTATTTTCTATTTGATGACCATTTAATGTTATATTAGGTTTCGCAGGATTCCTATTCTGTATAGTGTGGAAATTTAGACATACTGTTTCTTTTATAGTTTATTATGAGGCGATTATCTTGTGACCATTTGGTTAACTCTCCTGTAACGGAGTCAGCAGACTGCTGTATGACCCGGTTAGTTTCACCTTTTATTACGAGTGTTGTATCGACCGCAAACAAAATTTCCTTATGTGAATGAACGTTCTGTGTTATATCATTGATATATAGAAGAAAGATTAGTGGGCCCAAAACCGATTCAATAATTCCCTCATTGGACAATGTTTCATTAAGTAATTTGGTTCCATCATCCTTGTGTCTCAAGCTTACTATTTGTTTACGCCTTGTTAAGTAAGACTCTATCCATTTATTAGCTAGACCTCTAATACCATATTGATTTAGTTCGGTAAGGAGGATTTTATGGTCAACAACATCAAATGCTTTCGATAAATCCAAGAATAGGCCAGTTACATGTTCCTTATTGTCAATTAATTTCAGTATACAATTACTACATTCGCAAATTGCTGTCTGTGTAGATTTTTCCGTTCTGAATCCATGTTGTGAGTTTGATTATATTTTATTTTTTTCTTTGAAACTTATCAGTCTCTTATACATAATTTTTTCCACAATTTTTGCAATACCATTTGGTAAGGTAATAGGACGATAGTTATCTAATTCATCTATTGAACCGTTTTTGTGCACTGGAATTACTTTTGATAACTTCAAAATATCCGGGTAAGTTCCTGAGAGAATTGAACTGTTTATTAAGTGCGTAAGTGGATTTATTATATTTTCTGCACATTTCTTTAAAATTGCATCAGGGATGCCATCAATGCCAGCACAGAATTTATTTTTTAGCTCTTTTATAACTATTCTTACCTCTTCACTTGTGACATGATTTATAAATAAAGAATCACTGCATATATTTATTTTATTATTAGAATTTAGTGTATTTACCTGTGATTTATTTAATATTTTTTGTGGAATTTCCAGAAACTAGTCATTATAAGTGTTTGCTATTTCCTCTGGATTATTAATCACTTTATTATTTCTGGTCAGTGTAATGTTCCTTTGTATTTTAGCAGATTTTCCAGTTTCTTTCTTTATCACGGTCCACATAGCCCTGTTTTTAATAGATGATTGGGAAATAAAATTATCATTATGCATTTTCTTTGCTAGTCTTGCTAGTGTATTTTTTGTAGTATAAATTGAATTCAGGTGTTGTGTGGTATTGTTTATATCATTTGTGTAGACATTTCTTTCTTTGACATGAATTTATAATCCCTGTTGTTATCCAATTGCTAGTTTTGTTATTTTGAACAGTTCTTCGTTTAAAGGGGAATGCTATTTCAAAATAGTGTTTTAGGGTACTGTTAAATGCATTAAATTTATCATTTACATTTTCTAGTTCATAAATTTCTTACCATGTTTCCTTATTTAATAAGTCATTGAAATATGTAACATTTGATTCTGTGAATGACCTGCACTTTGATTTTACTCCATTATCATTATTATTGATTGTTTCGGATACTTCAAAACTCAGTATTTGTCCATGGTGGTCACTAAAACCCGGACAATAGACTTCTATTGAATGGTGATATTTATCTGTATTTATAAAAATTTGATCAGGAGTGGTTTTATAAATTTTGTTATTCTTGTTGGGGTAATTACTGTAGGTTTCAGTCCATAGGAAACTAGTAACTGTGTTAATAATTCACAATTTCTATCAAATTTTAAGAAATCCACATTTACATCCCCACAAATTATTATATCCAAATTTACTTTGCTCATGTTATTGAGTAACATTTTAATTTATCTATAAATAAAGGAAACTTTCCTGACGGAGAACGGTATACGCATACAATTATTAACTTAAACTGCTGTATTTTTACGGCAGAGAATTCAAAATCCTGTTCCATAATTAGATAATCATAAGCTGTTATCTGTTCATGATCTAAATTATTTCTTAAGAAGATGCAAGTACCACCATGGCTAATATTAGACCTAGAGTATTTACTATCTTGAATAAACCCTGGGAATTGAATTAATTCGAGTTGTTCCTCTTTCAGCCAATGCTCTGAAATACATAGTGCTGAGATGTCTTTAAGTTCATTTTTAAGCATTAGATTTATGTAATCAATTTTATTATAAAGAGACTGGACATTCTGGTGGTAAATTTTAAATTTGTTACTTTTGCAAGCTTGTGTTGGTGATATATTTACATTATTATTATCATAATTGTTATTATTATTGTTGCTAGACAAATCCGAAATACCATTGTTGCACTCCGTTAAATTTGACTTCAAAAGATCTGAATGCCAAACCTCACGTTTGTCTTCTTCTACCAGTTTCCCTGCTTCCACTCTAATGATATTACTGTTGAATTATTCTTACCATTTGAATTTACAATTTTTCAGATTTCATCACTAAGATACTCTTTTCCTAATCTATTTATGTGTAGGCCATGCCGAGTGTGGAACTTCATGTCTAATTTACTTACATCTACAATTTGGACATTTGGAAAACTCTTACAAATTTTATGAATTTTTCCATTTGTAGCCTCTATTTCTACATTTACACATGATTTGGGAATTAAATCGTATCTCTGCGGAATGTTTACAATAATGACATTTGTTTTTAGCATGGATGGCAATGTACCCTTTAAATCTTTGAATACCTTTTTACTATAATCTATAATTAATTACAGAAAGATAATAAAAGAGAATATTAATATAATATATAATATAGCCTATAAATAATATATAACTAATGATTTAGTGGGAATATAAAAACTAGATGCTAAATTAGTAATGTAAATAAATTAAACTAATATTCCTCCAAGAAAAACAAGAAATAGAATAGGACAGTTGAGTAGCTGTCTGACCACGCGTCACCCTACAATCTTCACGACGGATGGCTGGGTAGCGGTCGCTTGGTAGTCCTAGGTGGTGCTACGTTCTTTCGTGTTGACCAACTGATAAGCGATTCTGTTAAATGATTAAGTGATTACACACTGCCTGCGTGGCTCAGCGGTAACGTTCTCGCCTGCTGTACTCAAGGTTACAGGATTGAATTCTGGCACAGTCAGTTGGCATTTGAGGGTGCGCAAATACGAGGGAGCCGTGTCAGTAGATTTACTGGCACGTTAAAGATCCTCTTCGGTGCAAAATTCCGGCCCCCCGGCGTCTCTAAAAGCCACAGTAGTTAAAAGGGGCATAAAACCAATAATATTATTAATATAACTGATTATAAAGGCAACAGTGAAAATTGGCTTCCAACAATTCAATATCCCCGTTCTTGGCAGAGCTGTCCTCATTTTTGTGTCACCCCGCCAAATGTCCCAGCTTAAGTCTTGTTATAATAACTTGGGGTCTATATTGAAGTGGCCTTCAGTTAAAGTGGCTCGTGAACGCCAGGCTGATGGAAACGGCTCTATTATTTGCGCCTCTTACTTGACAACAACTTGATTCTGTTTGACCTGGCGGACGATCGATATGTCTCGTCGCGTCGAGTCGCGACGCGTCGTCAGGAGGACAACGTCCTCTTATTAACCGCAGTTACTCTCGCCAACGAGACAGGAGAAAGCAAAGTGTTAACCACTATGAACCCATTTAGACCAGTTGTATCCTGGTAGCCCGAGATGGCTTGGTATCGAACTTGTAACCTTGGGTTTCATCGTGGCTAGGAACCACGTGGTCATCAATCTCCTGCAGTACAATATCACATTTTCCCCGTTTCCTCCCCACAAGTCTAATACTCCTCCCCCTTCTAAAACTTAGAATAAACCTCATTTTTAAAATACAACGCCGGCAGTGGCCGCTGGCGAATAATTGTTCAATCTGGGTGTGGCACTATTTTCATTAAGGGGTCGGGGGTGCTGGTAGGGGTAAAATACTGCTTGATATCAGAGAATACTGTATTCAATTGCCCGGTAAAACGGATGTACTTCATTCATCACGAATGCCGCATTTCAAAGAACATCACATTGTCATCTGATTAAATGGATTATAAGTTAGTCTACATGAAAAACTTCACGAGAACAAAACAACGTAGGATATATACGAGGGTGAGAGAGAACCGCGAGTGTCACAAGTACGCGCAAGGCTGTTGGTGGAGCATCTCGGATGTCTCCGTCCGCGCTTCGTCTCCCTTGTTGCAATCAGCGGGCAACGACCAGCCGAGTTAAATGTTAACTATTGAGATCTGGTCGGTGCTCGGACCTGGCAACGACCAAACGGACGAGCGCTACAGACAGTTGGCGCGCTTCGTTTTCTCAGACAGTTCACAGTAACTCTCTATAAGTTTTCCTGAATTATTAAAGAACAAAATTATGAATTCCTATACATATCAAAGGAAAAGTACAGCTTTTATTACTAAAAGTATTATTACGGTATTAATTGTTTATCTTGAATTAATCTGGTCGTTGTGCAACACTGCAACCTTATTACCGGCCGCCACTAAATGCCGGTAATTTCTGGAGACCCACATTTAAAGGTCTCAAAGCATACGTTAGAGCCTATTGGTATTTTAAGTAAATATTAATGTAATTTCAAAATCAAATATTCATACTCTGAATGGGTCTATTCCACCCAGATTTCACTTTTATTTGTAACTAGCCTAGCTTTCAATTTTTTTTTCTCGTAAACAACAATAACATCGTTGAATTCAAGAAATTCTCATTTTGATATCTGTTTGCACGTAATATTTGACGATGTTCAACAGTGCTTTGACTTTTTAACTCAATTCAAAATTGTATTGATTCAATTCAGTTTTAAATTTAATGTTTTTGTGTAGGGATATTTATTTATTTATTTATTTAAAGTAGAATATAAATTAGATTTAAGCTGGAGAAGACTCCATTGAAAGGTCGGAACATGTAAGTTACAATTGAATAGGCCTACATGTTTCATAATTTGCATTGACAGGTTCAGTATTTTTAAGAGTTAGGCCTATTCATTACCCACGACAACGGGTTTATACGGTAGGGTACCATAAGTAGAAGGAGTTTAATCTATTCCTTCCCGCGATTGGCGTGGAGGCTCTGCTTGATTTATTACCGTCTCGCCTACGTCATCGCAGGGTGGTGTGGACCAAGGAGCGGTATTTGCGACCAGTTGCTGCTTCATTAAGCATGCTAAGTCATCCAATCCCGGACATAGTTTATAGCATTATCACAGCGAAGGTTTGTTCGATCAAAATGTTATTTAGCTTAACATTTTCATTCATAATTTTGTATAGGACTACAATGACTCTTTTGTTCCGCACATTTATAAAATCAAACCAATCGTGTGAAGAAAAAAGCTATCCTAACCCTCCCCCTTATTCCTTAGGACTATGTTAATATTTTGTAATTCAGTTTTATTGTAGGGTTGCCTTCTACTTACATACGAATTTTCATGCCATTCACTCGAGTTGTTTTGACTTTAACTCATTACAAACTGGCAAAAAATATATATTTGGTTGATATACACCAAAAACAAAACAAAGAAAGGAATTTGAGCCGAAATTTCAAAATGTTCAGACAAAAACCGGTCAAAAAAGACAATCTGGTGAAATTTCTCACCATGAGCAATAATACAGAATTACACGTAACTCATTTATTTCTATATATTTTGTATCCCTGATACCGGTGTTAATCACAGAATAACGCTTATAGTGAATGGGTGAAATCGACCTGGGGTTTCTTTAAGCAATATAATACGAATTGTACATTAAATTCGAGCTAAACGATAAAATCTCCATCAGGTAAATTCGAAATCGCATAAAATCTAAATTCCAAATGACAATTCTAAAACGTCACAAAAATCGCTTAAAAATAAAAAAATCGATGAAAATCGGAAATTAAACTTCTACCTAACATATCGATGAAAATATCAAATCGAAAAGTAAGAAAATGACAATTCAAAGATTTAGAAAAATGGCATTAAAATACTAAGTTGTCGGATATTCTCAAAAGTTTCTACAATTCTACAAAATAATATTTTAATAATTTAATAATAATAATATTATTATTATTATTATTATTATTACTGTAAATATTGTCAATTCAAATAACAGTACAATACGTATGTAGTTAGTTTTAGTTGTAAGTAGGTAGTTAGTTTGTCTATTAGATATATGTCGTTGTTCTATTAGACTGTGGTGTGTGAGTGTGTCTGGTAGCAGTTGCATTGTTTATTAGTTCTAGTTCATTGTTTCAGTAGACTGTGATGTGTGAGGGTGCATGTGAGTGTGCCTGGTGACAGACTGTTTTAGTGGTAGTATTTGTTGTTGGTGGAACTTTAGTATTTTTTTTCGTTAGTAGAATTTTGGTATTTAATTGTTAGTACGGTAGAAGGTTAGTATTTTTGTTTAGTAGAATTGCTCTTTACTTATTCTGAAAGGGAGTAGCAGCCTTTCAGAATAAATCAATTCTTTACTAGTCTTATAGACGGTTAAGATATTGATAATATAAGCCAAATAATGGCTACACTGCGTCCTGCTGCACGGCTGAAAGCAACGGGAAACTACAGCCGTATGCTATTCCCGAGGATATGCACCTCTCTATGCATAATTACATGTGATGATGGCCTCCTCCCTTGTAAAATTTCAATCCGGAGGTAAACTAGTCCCCCGTTCGGATCTCCGGGTGGGGACTACTCGAGAGGGGGTTAACATCACAGAAGTGACAAAGAGGAAATCTGACATTCTACGGATCGGAGCGTGGAATGTTAGAAGTCTGCTAGGAAGTGGAAGGTTAGAAAACTTAGAAAGGGAAATGGATAGGTTGAGGTTGGATTTGGTTGGGATTAGTGAAATGCGCTGGCAGGAAGAACAGGACTTTTGGTCAGGAGACTATAGGGTCATTAGCACTAAATCAAACAATGGCCAAGCAGGGGTTGGCCTCATATTGAGTAGGAAACTTGGACAGCGGGTGGAATATTATGAACAATATAGTGAACGGATTATTGTAGCAAAAATCAAAACTAAACCTACCTGCACCACAGTGGTACAAGTCTATATGCCTACCAGTCAAGCTGATGATGAGGATGTTGAAAAGGTCTACGAAGAAATAGACGAAATTCTGAGGTATATCAAGGGTGATGAAAATGTTATAGTAATGGGAGATTGGAATGCTGTGGTAGGAAAAGGGAGAGAAGGGAAAATAGTAGGAGATTTCGGATTAGGTGAAAGGAATGATCGAGGAAGCAGGCTGGTAGAATTCTGCATCGAGCATGAGTTGGTCATAGCTAACACCTTATTCAATAACCACAATAGAAGAATATACACATGGATGAGACCAGGAGATACAGGGCGTTACCAAATCGACTTCATTATGGTCAAGCAGAGGTTTCGAAACCAGATTTTGGATTGTAAAGCATATCCTGGTGCTGACATAAACTCTGACCACAATCTGGTCGTAATGAAATGCAGATTAAAGTTGAAGAAACTGAAGAAAAGTCAAAAGCCAAAAAGGTGGGCAATAGACAGACTGAAAGAGAAGGATGTAAACGAAAGATTCAAGAAGAGTATAAAGGAAGGACTAATGAAAAACCCTAAACAAACTTCAATTGCAGACGAATGGGCACTTTTGAAGAATGAAATAACAAAATCCGCAGAAGAAAACATTGGTAGGAAAGAAAGAATAGGTAGAAAACCGTGGATCACTCAGGATATACTAGAATTGATGGATGAAAGGCGGAAACACAAGAATGTAAGAGATGAGAAGGGGAAAGCAGAATACAGACGTCTGAGAAATGAGGTTAACAAGAAGTGCAAGGAAGCGAAAGAAGAATGGTTGAAAGAGAAATGTGCAGGTATAGAAAATTGTCTGAAATTAGGTAAAGTAGACACAGCTTATCGAAGGATTAAGAATACTTTTGGGGAAAAGAAGACTAAGTGCTGTAATATTAAGGACACAAATGGAAAGCCTCTAACAGATAGGGAAGAAAAGGTTGAGAGATGGAAAGCTTACATAGAGAGTTTGTATAAGGGAAAGGAGATTGAGAATCATATAATGGAAAGGGAGGAGGAAATTGATGAGGATGCGAAAGGAGATTTAATATTGAGATCAGAATTTGATAGAGCTTTGGAAGACTTAAGCAGGAACAAAGCACCAGGCATAGATGATATACCGATTGAGTTGCTACGCTGCATAGGAGATGAAGGTCTGATCAGGTTATTTCACTTGGTGTGTAGGATTTATGAGACAGGTGAGGTACCCCCTGATTTCAAGAAGAATGTAATCATCCCTATACCAAAGAAAGTGGGAGCTGACAGATGTGAAGATTACCGTACAATCAGCTTGATTACTCATGCTTCAAAGATCCTGTCTAGGATAATTTATAAGAGGATTGAAAGCCAGATAGAAACGGAGTTGGGTGAAGACCAGTTTGGTTTCAGGAGAAATGTAGGAACAAGGGAAGCTGTACTAAGTCTTAGGCTGATTTTGGAAGGTAGAATAAGGAAAGATAAGAGAACGTTCATGGCTTTTGTAGACTTAGAAAAGGCTTTTGATAACGTTGATTGGACTAAATTGTTTGACATTTTGAAATCGATTGGAATAAAGTACAGGGATAGGAGGGTGATATACAATCTATACAGAAACCAGACGGCAGTCATTCGAGTTGAAGGACATGAGAGAGAAGCTGGTATTCAGAAAGGTGTAAGGCAAGGCTGCAACTTATCACCCATACTTTTCAATCTTTACATTGAGCAAGCAATGAAGGAAATTAGAGAAAAATTTAAAGTGGGAGTGAAGATTCAAGGAGAAATAATTTCTACTCTGAGATTTGCTGATGACATAGTCATCTTGGCCGACAAGCCTGAGGATTTGAATGAGTTTTTGAATGGTATGGACTCCGTCTTACAGAAAGAATTCATGATGAAAATTAATAAATGTAAAACAAAAATACTGGAATGCAGCCGAAATAAATCAGAAACCTCTATGGAGATCAAATTGACAGGTGAAAAGCTGAAGGAAGTAGAAGACTTCTGTTACTTAGGAAGTAGAATACCAGTGATGGACGAAGCAAAGAGGATATAAAAAGTAGGTTGGCTCAGGCAAAGAAAGCTTTTCTACAAAAAAGGAATCTGCTGACATCGAATATAGATTTAGGTATTAGGAAGTCATTTTTGAAAGCCTTTGTCTGGAGCGTGGCGCTCTATGGAAGTGAAACTTGGACTATTGGTGCAGCAGAAAAGAGGAGAATAGAAGCATTTGAAATGTGGTGTTACAGGAGAATGATGAAGATCAGATGGGTAGATAGGGTTACAAACATAGAGGTATTAAGACGAGTGGGAGAGGAGAGATGTTTCTGGCGACGGCTAATGAAGAGAAGAGATAGGTTGGTAGGACACATACTAAGACACCCAGGAATAGCAAGCTTAGTTATGGAAGGAAGGGTCGAGGACAAGAACTGTAGGGGGAGACCAAGGTTAGAATATGTTAAACAGATTGCCTCAGATGTAGGGTGTGGTAGTTATGTAGAGATGAAACGATTAGCTCAGGTCAGGGAGGCATGGAGAGCTGCATCAAACCAGTCAAAAGACTGAAGACTCAAACAACAACCTTTTTACTCTCATTTATATAGACGTCGTTTGCTCCAGCGATGATCACTGCGTAGTCCTTTGCAGTAAGGGACGCACACTCTCCTATCATCCCGTTCGTGACCTCTGCAATTTGAGCCCCTGGCTTTACTGTCGAAGTGACCTCCATTTCTCTGCTTCTCTCCAATACGCTTGCTGCTACATCTCGCTCGTGGCTATCCGCAAATATCCGCATCTTCCTGGATTTTCTCTTTATCACTTTCTTCTTTTCTTCTTGAGGAAAGTCATCATTTTCTTCAACAAGCACTCCAAATGAATTTGAGACGGGAATTTCAGTTACATGTACTCCATTTATAGGCCTAGGCTTATTCAATCTTACCCTACCAGCAATCACTGTCGACCAAGTTTCCTTGATTTCCTCTCTGTTTCCTTTTAATGTATTCATCTCTTCCATTAACTTAGCAATATCTTCTTTAGCAGCTTTATAATTTCGTCTTTTGAGGACAGTTCGTTTCTCAGGTAATGACATTCGCATGACGGTAGCGGTAGGCCTACATTACGACAATCTGTTTCACTTTTCTCCTCATTCAATTTTACCTGAGATCTTGTGATGATTTTATTTGCATTTTTTACTTTTATTTTGCACGACGAGCATAAATCCGTTACGGTTACACGGTTACAAAAAAAAATTATACTACAAAAAATACACTAGCATATTAAATAAGGTAATAAGACTAGCAAAGAAAATGCATAATGATAATTTTATTTCCCAATCATCTAATAAAAACAGGGCTATGTGGTCCGTGATAAAGAAAGAAACTGGAAAATCTGCTAAAATACAAAAGAACATTACACTGATCAGAAATAATAAAGTGATTAATAATCCAGAGGAAATAGCAAACACTTTTAATGACTATTTTCTGGAAATTCCACAAAAATTATTAAATAAATCACAGGTAAATACACTAAATTCTAATAATAAAATAAATATATGCAGTGATTCTTTATTTATAAATCATGTCACAAGTGAAGAGGTAAGAATAGTTATAAAAGAGCTAAAAATAAATTCTGTGCTGGCATTGATGGCATCCCTGATGCAATTTTAAAGAAATGTGCAGAAAATATAATAAATCCACTTACGCACTTAATAAACAGTTCAATTCTCTCAGGAACTTACCCGGATATTTTGAAGTTATCAAAAGTAATTCCAGTGCACAAAAACGGTTCAAAAGATGAATTAGATAACTATCGTGCTATTACCTTACCAACTGGTATTGCAAAAATTGTGGAAAAAATTATGTATAAGAGACTGATAAGTTTCATAGAAAAAATAAAATATTATCAAACTCACAACATGGATTCAGAACGGAAAAATCTACACAGACAGCAATTTACGAATGTAGTAATTGTATACTGAAATTAATTGACAATAAGGAACATGTAACTGGCCTATTCTTGGATTTATCGAAAGCATTTGATGTTGCTGACCATAAAATCCTCCTTACCAAACTGGATCAATATGGTATTAGAGGTCTAGCTAATACATGGATCGAGTCTTACTTAACAAGGCTTAAACAAATAGTAAGCTTGAGACAGAAGGATGATGGAACCAAATTACTTAATGAAACATTGTCCAATGAGGGAATTATTGAATTTGGAGTACCCCAGGGATCGGTTTTGGGTCTACTACTCTTTCTTCTATATATCAATGATATAACACAGAACGTTCATTCACATAAGGAAATTTTGTTTGCGGACGATACAACACTCGTAATAAAAGGTGAAACTAAACAGGTGATACAGCAGTCTGCTGACTCCGTTACAGGAGAGTTAACCAAATGGTCAGAAGATAATCGCCTCATTATAAACTATAAAAAAACAGTATGTCTAAATTTCCACACTATACAGAATAGGAATCCTGCGAAACCCAATATAACATTAAATTGTCATCAAATAGAAAATAAATCAGAAACAAAATTTTTAGGACTATGGATACAACAAGACTTGAAATGGAATAAACATATACAATATCTGAATACTAAACTGAACTCGATGTGCTTTGCGTTACGTATTTTGAAAACCTGCACTAGCATGCAGACATTAAGAAATACATATTTTGCTTATTTCCATTCATACTTAAGATATGGGATCATATTTTGGGGTATGTCGCCAGATGTACTAAGCACGTTTAGGATACAAAAGAGGGCGATTTGAATTATGGCAAATGTAAACTCTAGAGAATCATGTAGACCTCTGTTTAAAGATTTAAACATTCTCCCACTCCCCTGCATATATATCTTTGAAAGTATTAAGTTTTTTTTAAAAGTATTTAATGAATAAAGATGTTTTTCTTAAAACAAACAATGATGTTCATAGGCATAACACAAGACAAAATCAAAACATTCATATTTCACACACACACACGCAAGCATATATCAAAAAGGAACTTTTCACACTGGAGTTAAATTATACAATAAACTAACCCAGTATATAAAACTGGCCCCAAAAATAAAAACCTTTGATAGAATGTTGAAAGCTTATCTGCAGTGCCATTGTTTTTACTCAGTAGTTGAATATCTTAGCGTATAGGAGCGATGAAATCTATAATTATATTTTACTTTTTTAATTTAATTGTAATACCTAGCTGTATGTTGTTGAATTTATAGAATTAAGTTTTCATATTATGATAATAGAGTGAGGTGTAAATAGTTGTGCAATAAGATTGTATCTATTAAGATTTGCTATTATAATAAGTTAAATAGTTATAATATTAGTAATATATACCTGTTAGTTCTTTTATTTTACAGATGTAAATTCTGACGTGTCCTATATCAAAAATGTATTGAATGCATGTATTTGATCAAATGGAATTAATAAAAATCTATCTATCTATCTATCTATCTATCTATCTACCAATACATGTGTGCGTATCATTAAGTAAAGAAATATGACTGATATGGTCATCTTTTAGTTAATACCGTATTGTTTTTACAAAACAGCACAGTTTATGTAACATAGAAAATATGAGAAAAACATATTTTTGCAGATGACTCACCGTATTCTGTTCAAAACAAAGTGCTAAGATTGCTGGGAATAAGCATGTTCTATGTGTTGTCGGGTATGCCATGCCTGATATTGTAAATATTGCAATGTGAAAACTACTGTAGGGTTGCTCTATATCAAGTGTTTGTTTCTAAATTATTACCACATCATCATGCCTCTATATGAATCAACAACAAGTTTCCTCTTTGGTAAATGTTCTCATGTCTCTTTGAGACTGCTGCTCTGTTCCATTTCAGTAGGTAACCTTTTCTGTCATAGGCATTCCATTACTAGCCTGTTTTCTTATCACGGATGAAAACTTTCTGTAGCTAATTATTTTTGTTGTTGTTGTTGTTGTTGTTGTTGTTGTTGTTGTTGTTGTTGTTTTGTGAGTGGGTTAGGACATCACTGTCATCAGCCATGTGTTCTTGGGTATGGGTAGAATTTGTATGTGTGTATTGTGATGTTAGAAATGGGAAGGAGGTTAGGAATTTTAGTTTTAAGGGGAGGAACTACGAGGTCATCTGCCCTTGGGACAATCGCAGCATTTACCTGGAGGAGAAAGAAGAAATCGAACCCACTTTTCCTCAGTTCAGATTTAACCCTTGAGGCTGACTGAATTTCGTTTCAAACTCAAATCAGAATTCTATTTTTAATGGCGGATGACCTCGTAGTTCCGCCCCTTAAAACAACAATAACTAACTAGAATTATATTTCTCGGCAGAGGTGGGAATCAAACCTGGACCTTTGGTCAGATTTTTAATTTCTGTTTTAACTGTTACAGATTAATTAGTTATTTGTGTATGTTTGTTTTCATCTCGTTGTGTAGTCGACATTTCACGTTAAAATGGGGTGAATATTTTTCTAGTTTTATATTGAATTCGTTTATATATCGCATTTATTGAGACAACAATGTTTTCAGTCTAGTTCACATTCGCAATTTCGAAATGCATACTTATCGATTATGATCGAAAACATCGATTTATTAGCCTAGTGTAATGTATCGATCGCTTCAACTTCTGACCATATGTTTCATTTATGGTTACGTTATTTATTTATTTATTTATTTATTTATTTATTCTCGTCTGTAGAACGTAATTTGATACATAAACACTCAGTTTCGTTTCCTCACAGCTTGTTCATAGCAGCAGCGCTGGGTAGTGCACTCGCTGACGGCCGGAAGGCTATGACGTCATAAAACGTATCGCTTGGCTTTCTCTCTAGGTGGTGATGGCCGTATCGTTATTTGGAATCATGGAATCAACACAGGTTCTACCAAAGAAACCAAGGAATATAGAAGTCATTTACGGTAGTGATTATTATTTACTCTATGATTGAAAGTTACAATATCAATATTGTCTACTGCTGACTGCTGGTCTTCTCCAAGTAAACCAACTAAACATCGCCTGTTAAACTCATAAAAGAAAAAAAGTAAACAACAATGTAGCACCACAGAATTCCTATCTTAGCTGAAAGAAAATATGACTTGTATCACCATTAAGAAAATAACATGACAGTTTGAGAGAATGACTTCTGGTGGTTCAGTATTGTAAGTTTCCTCTAAAATGGAAACTGGGGCAATCTTATGCCCAGATCTGTTGCAGTTCATGAAAACCTTCGTGAACATTCGAGAGGTAGGAAAGGCTTCTTTTAATCTTAATTGGCACAAAATTAGTTTTGATACAGTACCGTACAGTGGGATCCAGATCCATATCATAGGTACCGTACTTTATAAATGAGTTGGAAGGTGTGCGATGAAAGGCTGCTATGTAGCCTACTGGGGGACCACAGGTGGACAAGTACAGTAGGCTAGTGTGAGTGAAATGATTCAGAATTTGGGCTGGGAAAGTTTGGCTGTTAGATGTTCTATATCAAGATGGGGGAGTACCGTAAGAAGAGGTTGCTTTGTGACACAGTGATACTTTTTTGTATTTTGAATCTCGCGCTTCGAACTTGAGGCCAGAGAAGCTCAAATATGCGCCGCTGCTTAGCTTATAAGTCAGAGAGGGTGCATGGGAAGATATTGGGAGTTGGGGAATGGGAGTAGGAGTGCAGATGGTTTATAGGGGGTCAATTTAATCATTCTTATAAAGTTAACCTAAATCAGTGGAATAATCACCGGCAAATATTCTTTTGTGGGGAGAGGGGAACTGTTTAGATACCGGTAGGCTTACCGGTAACTTACCTAGTTATTGTTTTAAAGGACGGAACAGCGAGGTCATCTGCCCCTAATGTAAATGTTTGCCTAAGGACCAGTGGCTACTCAGGAGCGATTCGGCCGGTGACGCGCCGATATACCGGTACGCGAAAAAAATTAAAAAGCAACTTGTCGTTATAATGTCAGGGCCCCGTGGTGTTGAGTTTTTTTTGCAGAGCATCCACAACTTTGTTCATGTTTTTTCTTAACTCCTTAATGACGATTGAATTCCTTAAAATGTTCAATTGAAGACTCATGTTTCCGAAATGCACGAGTGACACTATTTAAGTCTCCAACCCCATTGTTGTTCCACACTCCTGCTTTTATTCCAATCAATAAACATGGCCAACAATATAATTTTTGTGTGTAACTACTACCACACAATCACTTGTGGTATGTTCATCATACCATCGAGATTTGAGATTTCTAGCGAAAACTTTTGAATTGGCGTTGATTTTATCACCACATGATTATTCCAAAGAAAGTAACGGCTTAGACCTACGTTACCTTCGTTAAGTAAATCCCTCTTGTCTTCATCTTTCCAACGTGAAAATGGAGTTTCCAATAAACTGCACACTAAGCCATTTGTAGGATTCATTATTGCTAATTGTAATTACACTAACAAACAAATGTAAGACATATTACACACGCCACGCAACACATCACTATCTAGTATACAAAATCCATGTGCAGCGAGCACAGTAACAGTTGTAGTACACTATATAAGTCTCCAAGCCCATTGTTGTTCCACATTCCTGAAATGAGAGCAATGTGGATGAGCAATCACTGGTGAGACACAACTTGCTCGCTGGCTGAATTTGCATCACAGAACTCCCGTTGCCAAGGTTACCGCTGATTTCCGTTCCCCCTCCAGCCTTACTCGATCACCAAGGCAGGGACGTTCTTTCAGTACATTCCTGTCGCATCAGGCTATTTGAGCAACGCGGCAGTAGATTCGCCACCGTGTCACCGTACCGTGTTGTGCCGTTTGAAGGTCGATGTTCGTGCCTTAATTGGTAACATATAATGCAGTAAAAATCATGTTTAATAATCCTAATAAATGTCAAAATATTTATTTTTAAATCATTACTTATTTTGTAAAAAAGCAGGTGATGCGGTGATTCAAACGCTTCAATGGTGTTGGGCTTAATCAAAATGTTGGGCTTAATACACACACGTATATAAAAAAGCTACTTATTTACATACGTATGCAGACAAAAATACACACTAGAACATATAATTTATTCTTGGGTTTTATATCATATCTTATATAGAGGACTGTATTCCCTAGCCATGTTGTTCCAACAATCATCCTTGTTGCCAACCTCTAAACCAAAGTCTCCCAACCAAAGCCGTAATGTCCCGTGACCACAAACAAATGGAGAACCGCTACTGCTAAGGACGTTTTCACCCCTATGCCACCAAATGTTCGGAGTTTATAGTAGCTAGTCAGGCAATGTTAACTTAACAATAAGCTGTGATTAGATTAATGGGTAGTACCTGTACCATAGTTTGTGTGTTGAAGGGAAGAGGTCAGATATACTCATTTAAAAACATTTGTTATTATTTGTTTCTTTCTGCAGAAAATTCATGTTTTTCATTCTCTCTTTGGTACCAGTACATATTTTAAATGGTGGTTTCATTATAATTTTACCTTCAGGGGCCCATATACAAATACAGTACGGTATCACAATTCAATCTTAGTTAGTTAGTTATTGTTGTTTTAAGGGGCGGAACTACGAGGTCATCTGCCCCAAAACGCAAACTAATCTATTCTTAGTGAAATTCGCCAATAGAAGTCAAAAAGCTCCTGTCTGCACAGGGTTATTTTATTATACCATGGTATATCACTGCTATCAATTGTGGGGAAGATTCTTGCAAGAATTCTACTTAACCGCCTCAAGGTTATCTCTGAGAAGATCCTCCCAGAGTCACAATGCGGATTTAGAGCTTCCAGAAACACAATTGACTTGATCTTCTGTGTGAGACAGCTACAAGAAAAATGTAGAGAACAACAGAATCCACTCTTCTTAGTCTTTTATGACTTGGAAAAGGCATTTGATTCGGTTCCAAGACCAGCCATGTGGGCGGTGCTGAAGCGGTTTAGTTGCCCTCAGCGTTTTGTAGATCTTATCAAGGCTCTCCATGATGGCATGACAGGTCAGGTTTGTCTTCAGAATAAGATGTCCGATGAATTTCCAACTACCCATGGACTGAAACAAGGATGTGTACTGGCTCCAACGCTTTTTGCGCTGTACTTGGCTGCAGTGCTTTATGATTCACCCATTAACATCCCAGGTGTGGAGGTCAAGTATCGTTTTCATGGAGGGCTATTCAACCTAACTCGTCTCCGCTCCTTGAGGAAAACTCATGTTACTAATGTTACTAATATGCTGTATGCAGATGATGCTGCGTCGCCAGCTCTCACACCAGAAGAGCTGTAAGAATCAGTTAATTGTTACAAAAGTGCATGTGATTGCTTTGGTCTTGCCATAAATGTCAATAAGACTAAAGTCTTGGCACAACCTTCACCAGGCACACCTCTTCCTCAGTTCAATATCTCCATTTCAAATTTGCCATTAGAACAGGTAGACCACTTCTTGTACCTGGGCAGTACCATTTCTGTGAGCTGTACCTGTGAGCAGGATGTGGATAAGAGAATTGGCGCAGCCCATGCAGCATATGGACGATTAGCGCACCGGGTCTTCATGAATAAAGATCTGTCCATGAGTACAAAGCTTATGGTGTACAAAGCAGCAGTCATTTCTAACATTGTTGTATGGCTGTGAAACATGGACCCTTTACCAACGTGATCTTAGGAAGCTTGAGCACTTCCACCTACAAAAACTTAGATCAATCCTGAGGATTAAATGGGAAGACCGCATTACCAATATTGCTGTTCTTGAAAAGGCTCAAATCAACATCAGAGAATCATCCATAATAGGTCACCAATTTAGATGGATTGGTCATGTCCAGGCCCGGACTTAGAGACCCAGGGCCCCTAGTCACTTGACATTTGCCCCCCCTACCATCTTGAAGCTATTTTGGAAATTTAGTAAATTAAATGCACTAGTACAGAACATATAATTTTAATCGACTTTAATGACTTAAATAAACATTAGAATAATACAGTCTATGTTACTATAGTTACGTTATTCTATAAAATCTATAGAATCATACGACGAACTTTATTCAGTGCCAAAGAATGAATGACGTCACCATAGTCAATTGACTGCATTATTTCTGACTCTATGTATATTACAGAGAGTGAATTGAGCTGTTCTCTCCTATGTTAGATCTTAAGTAATTATTTACTCTCTTTAGCGCTGAAAACGACCGTTCTACTGAGCAGTTTGACCCTGGTGTACACAACAGCATTCGGAGCGCAATTCCTACGTTTGGATAAAATAATGTCCAAAAAGCCTTTTTCCGATGAGTATTTGTATAGCTTCAGTGACGATAAATCCATAACTTCATCATTCGACGACAAATGAGCTTGCAGGTGTAGACACTCGTTTTCCAAAGTCCTATCCAAGTCCCCCGGATAAAAAGTTATAAGGTTTCTGGCTCCTTCACGGATGTCTTTAGATTTCAAACGATGTAGTTTCGTAATTAAGTCAAACTTTTTACTTAACTCCTCATAAGCAGAAAAGATTCCGCCACCGGGGCCCCTAGGCTGGCTGGGCCCCTAGGCCGGGGCCTTGTAGGCCTAGGCAGAAATCTGGCACTGGTCATGTCCATCGGATGGATGATGTGAGATTACCTCGTGAAATGCTGTATGGTGAGCTATGCTATGGCACCAGACCTCATGGTCGTCCTAAGAGGCGTTACAAGGACCAATTTAAGCAGATGCTGGCTGAAGACCGCTCAACTTGGCGCCGTAACATCCCGGATACTGTAAAAACGTTTCAAAGGGATCGACACACACATGAAGAGGTCAAACGTCAAGCTAGGAAGCTTCGAGCAGCCCAACCACGTCCTCCTCCAGCAATACTATGTGACCTGTGTGGACGCTTGTTCCATGACAGGATTGAACTCTTTAGTCACCGTAAACACATCCACAAACTGGACTGAAGGAAGAAGATTTATACTCGGATTTGAGTTAAAGCCGATGATGATTTTATTATGAATCAGTTATCGGTTACCCTTTCCAGATGTCCATATTTACATTTAATTTACTTCAAGGACATTCTCTTTTATCTATTAGGGAACTTCATTATTAATTTGATATGTAATATTTAAAGAGACAATTAAATTATGGTATTAAGAGGGTACGGTAATTCTAAGATATAGGGTAGCCTACACTCACCATGGACACAGGTTTGGTACGTGTTTATATTTGGCACAAAGCTTGTAAAACATTTGATGGATAATTTTGAGAGTATAAATAAAAGTGAGAAATCTAAGGAAAGTACAGCACGGCAGTTTATGTAATGGCCTATTAACAAGAAGCCACCGTCACTAGTGTAAAGTTGAAACGAAGTAGGCTACTGGTATGGTAATTCAGCCTCAACACTACACCAGAAACGAACAGTGTTGTAAAAAATTTAGAGGGTGCCTTATAGTCATATGGCACATATTGTAAAATATTAAAAACCCATCACGAACTTTGCGGTGAATATTACCATTTATGATGTATTTTCACTATAACGGCCATTAGCTGTAATAAATCTATTAATTTTTTTATAAAACTACTGGTGCTAGAACCTAACAAACAAGTCTCCAGGGTCTCGTAGCTTGTGGGATTTGGGTTGGCGACCATGGGCCCAAGCATTGCTGCCACTTATTTGTGTCAGGTTGCCCTAATTTTACTTTCCCAGCGACCTCCCTTGATCAACTTCTGTTCTGTTTTTGTGGCTAAGGTATTCTGTATGGTGGCCTAGGGTGTCTTTTCACTTCCCACACCTATTTTCTTTTCCTGATAACAGTAGTTTATATAGTAATTTGTGATTGGGGACATAGTCCCTGGTGGCAAAATGAAAATAAACAATTTTAAAGGTTCACAAGGATCATAAAATCCAGTTAAATATTATGTAGAAACAACTAAATAATAATAATAACAATAATAATAATAATTTAAAACATGATAAAATACTAATCCTTCCCCCAACATACATTAACAAACTGTTACAAGGGGCAAATGACCTAGTTGTTCCACTCTTTGAAACACCAATCACCACCAACACCACAATGCTACCAACAAATCTAATCACAACGTCTTGTTTTGTTGACATTTATCTCCATGTCATTTATAACTGTCCAGTTTTGGATCATAGCTAAATCCCTTCCAAATGTGTCATCATTAATATTCTTAATCTCTGTGTATATAAAAATGAATGTGTCTGATTTTTATGAATTTCTATCTTTGCATTATTTATGCATATTAGACTATTATGGACAAATAAGTATGGTATGCACAAAAATAATTACTTTATCTATTTGTCTGTCTTTTTGCACACTTATAACTTGACATCGTCTAGGGGGATCAACATAAAATTTGGTATGGATATTCTTCACAGGCATGGTAGCAATCATTTATATAACTTGACACCTCACCACTTATTAAAAGGGGGGTATTATGGGAAATCCCATCATAATACATGCTTAAAGTAGACAAAATATCTAAGTTGTTGTAAAAGGATGAGACAAAGCTCATTTTTTAGCCCCTTGAGAAACCAACTTGGACAGTCCCTATGGGGACCCTGAAAATCATGTTTTAAGGCCCTAAAATCAACCATATACAAGATATTTGTATCATACTACCCCAACTATGGGGGACAGATCAAAAAATGGTTGAGTGTAATCATTGGTAATGCCTGCTCGAGGGATCCATTCATCTTTCTCCCCCTCTGTTTTTATCTTCTTTAACACAGTTTTTAATTTTATTAATGCAGCCAATGGCCATGTATTTTCTTTTCAGGACGGATCAGGGAAGGGATTTTGGAAGGGAATCGGCCGTGGATCTATTGAAAGGAATCGTCCTGGCATTTGCCTGGTGGTGAAAAATGGGAAACTACTAAAACCATTTTCAGGATGGCCAAGGTGGGATTCGAACCCACGCTCTCCCAATGCCAGCGAGGCACTTGGTAGCGCGTTAGCGCTCTCAGCAACCATGGCCGGTAACACACTGTTTTAAAACTATGTTAAGTTTTCAACCTTTGAACTTCATTTAGAAAAATAAAACAAGAGTTGTGTCAAAACATATCCAAAAACTTAATTTTCTTTATCAATATTTAGGTCTCAGCAAAAATATGTCTTGGATGAAATTATGATACAAACATTAAAAATTATTATGAGTTCTTCAACCCTAAAAAAATATAACTAGCAAAATAAAGTGACATGTATGTCGAGAGCGAAACCCAGGCAAATATATAAAGAACTACCTTTAACTTCTAAAGTCAGCATTTAGAAGCCAGTTTAAACGTTGATTCAAAGGAATGTGGTGTGAAGGTTAAAGGTTTTGAGCATTTACTAACTTCTAAGGTTAGTAACTTATATATGGAAGCTTTAACACAAAGATAGATTGCAGACAGTACTGAACTGACCTAACTGCCTGAATATAGAGTCAAAGATGGTTAAAACAAATTATGTTGTTGTTTTTGTTGTTTCATTTTGAGGGGATTGGATGTTATGGTCATTTAGCTTCATGTACTTGGGTGTGTGTCTGATAACCTCTGTAATTGTGGTGTTTGTAGTAGTGGAAGTATTTGTAATTCAGGTGAGGATTGGGAAGGAAGCAGTAGTAGCCTTAAGGTAGGATCCATCTCAGCATTTGCCTGGAGTAGAAGTAGGAAACCAT
Organism: Meconema thalassinum; assembly: GCA_946902985.2. NCBI lineage: Eukaryota > Metazoa > Arthropoda > Insecta > Orthoptera > Tettigoniidae > Meconema > Meconema thalassinum. The sequence continues at coordinate 352,162,168 of OX336390.1, forward strand.
GGTAAACCACTTTTAGTATGGCTGATGTAATCAAACTCATCTCTTCTCAGTTTTGCCTCACAAGGATGTGTGTAGCCTGTTCCAAATCTCAGACCAGAATTACATTTCTTGGCAGAGCTAGGAATCAAACTCGGACCTCTGGGGCGACAGCCAAGACAGTTGGTCAGAGATAATTAATAATGATTAAACTTATTGTTTAATTTCTTCTTCTTCCTTAAAAGCATATCATCTGATACGAATAAATTGCTGCCTTAAACTTGGTCTAGCTGGGAATTGTAATTTTGAATGCAATGCGATCACAATAATTCACCTACAAGTTTTCTGTAAAAATGACAGTTGACAATTGAATCGGTCGGAGCTGAAAGGCATTAAGTCAGTTTTCACTACTTTTCAGGAGATAGTTAAAACGTCATTGACAGAAGAGAACTTAACAAACACACTATATTAGTCATCTATGTTGTGAAGCAATTATTCAGGTTATATTTGTGTTAGCGGAATATCAATTTTAGTTTGATAAACATATTTTTAAAATCAATTTTGCAAACGTGACTAAATGCCTTTCAGCTCCGTGGTCAGTTTAGTGCAGCCTAGTGACATCCAGAATGAATAATTCACATTGTATTTTATTTTAAAATGTATTTGTAAGATAAAAACCACCTAAACCCTGTACAAATGTAATTTACAATAGCACTGTAACACGCGGGAATCTTGCAACGCGGCCAACATTAAGTACAGAATACGGCGCTGAAAGGCAGCAAGTCATTGACTTAATGCTTTTCTCCTCTGACCGCTCTACATGTAGCAGTGGTTTCTGGCTTAATCAGAAGGTTGACTTAATTCTTTCCTATGCCATTCCAAGGCCCTTGGATCAATACTTCAAAATACAAATTCTTTAAAAAATTACCATTTTCGACTTAATGCTTTTCAGCTCCGACCGATTCAATTATTTTACTTACAGCTATACCAAGTAATACTTATGAAAGTGAGTGGGCATAACGCATCTTATGAGTATTCATTCCAATTCCTTCTTCAGATTGGCCATGCGATTGGAGTTGTAGCAACTTCCATTCGAAATGGTTTAATTACAATCTATAGAAAACTTTGAAGCAATTTTTCAGTGTTGCCTTATTAACATTTTATTTTGTAACTATTCAGCCAGTCAACACGAGTACAATCTCGATTATTGGGAAATGTGGTACAACCTGAAAAATAATACTTGCACAGATTAGAAGAAGAGGCAAATAATCTAGGCTATCACATGCAATTTTTTCAGGTTGTATCACATTTCCTAATAATTGGGATTGTACTCGTGTTGATGGACTGAAAACTGACAATATCAATTACTGTATTAATTGCAATTTATTATTGCATTATTTTGTTCTGGGGTCCAATTGCACTTATTAGGGACCATGGTCTCTTACGAGTACTCTTTGAACCCTTTTTTTTAACCCAGCCAAGTTTAGGAAAAATACAATATTTTTTTATAAACAATATCTCCTAGAATGATGATTCCTTTTTCCGCAGCTGGTAAATATATTTTAAACATATTAGATTCTAAATAATCAATACTATGACCTTGTAGTTCCGCCCCTTAAAACAACAATAAGTTAACTAATAACCATTAGTTTAATTAAAAACACTTTAAATTTTATAAATTTTAAATTGGAAACATTCATACGATTTTTACAGCCTGCGCAATCTAAATACCAGTAGTATTCTTGTTTTTTAACTTTATTTATTTCCTCTTCGTTCAAAGATGACTTACCTTAATTAGCATAGAGCAAGAACGTAAGTAAACACGACTTCAAAAAATGACAAGTGCGGGATGTCAGCTGATTGCAGCGAATGATTTCCGCGTTGTCTAGGCTACAACACTGATAGCATTATGTGGCTAGGAATAGTAATAAAAATTGTATAAATAATGTGGCCGATATATCGGGGCCAGGCACTATAAGGGTTAATGTTATTCCGGTGTTTAACGTATGTCTATTTGACAGTGAAAGACCAATGTCTCTGGAATCTCTCAACTTATCAACTTAAAATGTTGCACTATAATCTACCATAAGAGCCGTCAAGAATGGAGTGTTGATTTAAAAGAACACTGACCTGAGGATTCCATATCATGAAGGCATGCCATAAGAAAGTTAACAACCTAAGTCCACCAAATGTTATACACTAATGGAAAAATATGGGTGGGTGTTTATAAACACAATTAAAAAAAAAACAATATGGTGACATGGTAGAAGAATGTTTTGACAGTTTTGTAATCATATTGTAATGGAAAAAGAAGAAGATTGGAATAAATGGATTGTCTTAATTTTGATAATACAGTAGTAAAAAAAATTATTATTGCTGAATTTCGATTGTAATTCCTATGTTGAAAAATTGCTAAACGAATAGTGATCAATCCTCATTAGGTTATTGTTGCAGTAATGTTTGTTTTAGGGGTTTCAAGATCATATGCCCTAAATTACCTAAAAGAAGGAAAATATAATGATTTTTCAAGTGAGGAGTAACTTTGGAAAAATGTTCCTCTTCTGTAGTTGAATCTCCTTTGCAGAGCAAGAGTTAACATACTATTCACAGTAATATTGTTGCCTTCGGGATGCTGAATTGCCAGTGGTTGACAAATCGCTTTCTGTGGTTCCATTTTGACAGCAAATTAACGTGGCAGCACCATATACGGCAACTAAAGATGACATGTCTCAGGAAACTGAACATGCTCAAGTTTCGTAGTGGCACTACGTGGAGACTGACTAACTGTGCGGTGCTGCTACGGTTTCACCAAGCCCCCGTAGTGTCCCGGCTAGACTATGGTTGTGGGGACAATATACACCCAAGGAATGCCCTGCCTGTCATAGGAGGTGACTAAAAGGCCGTAATAATTTGCCGATATTTTAATGTAAAGACCCTTGTAGATGAGGTCAATTTCTATTTTCTAGTCCCATTTATGGTTTGACCATGTAAATAAACATACTTGCTGTTTGGGGAAGGGACTCCAAGTAGGCCATCTGGCCACAAAGTTTTGTTTAATTTTTATGTTTTATTAATAATATTATTTGTATATTTTATTTTATATTTAACTACAGTATTGTATAGACTAAAACATTTGTATTACAGTATTTTATCTGTGATAGAAGTGGCAGATGGCCTTGCTGTTCTTAATGAAGAAGAAGATTGTAGTTTTACGTGACCGTTAATCGCGAGATCATAAGCCACGGGACCTCCTTTTTACGTGGAATCCGAACCACAGGACATGGCATTTCACTTTGAAAATCTCACATTAACTAACTCCAGCTGATTCGGGCGTTCCACTTCTTATTACACATTCCAATATGTATGCTTTAAGAATATGCTGCCAATGTGCGTCTATTGTAGCATTGTCTGAGCTATCAAGCTCTCTTCAGTATCAAATACCACCAGAGGTATGCCAGTCAGCCTCACGCCACCCGGTCAGTTGGTATCAAGTTCGATAGCTCTCGCAATGAAATAGGAGAGTGCAGGTCCCTGTATGATCCAGACACCTACCACGGTGCCACCGTGGCAAGTCTCGCATCTGGTAATTCGGTTAGATCTACACCGATGTCTTAATGTGAACATGGATGCCTTCATTGATCGGAGGCAATTTCACAGTATTACTATCAATTTCTGGATTCTCTACATGGATGATTCGAAGGTGGACAAGAAAGTGGGTTGTGCTTACAAGACAGATGGTGAAAATATGAAGATCTCTTTGCTGCAGACCTGTAGAGTCTTCACTGTGGAGCTTGTTGCCATCTATGGGGGTCTGCAGTTTGCACTGCAGGATGCACAACGTCATTTTCTTGTGTGTAGCACCTCTTTGAGTTCATTGCAGTCAATTATTTCATGTTTCCCACTACACCTGTCAGTGGAGTACATCCACAACTTTATGGGCAGGTTGTGAAACACTGACTCAAGAACCACCTTCCTGTGGCTACTAAACCTCATGGGAATTGCAGGAAATGAGTTAGCGAATTGACCTGAAAAAATTGCGGTATCATTACCACCTCACAAATGTAGGTACCTGCTAGAGAGAGATATTTGCTCTCAGTTATGTCCCCAAGTATTAGCATTGTGGGAGACCCAGTGGCTAATTGATCCAAGAACCAGTAAACTGAGAGTGATTAAGGGAATTACTTGCGGCTCCTTCCTGGTATGTAGGGATTCCGTCATTTTGTGCAGATTAAGAATAGGTCATGCAGGATCCATCCACTCGTACCTAATGAGAAAGGAAAATCCCCTCTTTGTGCCCGTGGAGCCGTAATCACCACGGCTCACATTTTAACCAAGTTCTGCCCCTTAAATCGACAACAACCAACATTATCATCATCATCACAAACTGGCTATCATTCTCTTTTCTACAGGTACGAGAAAGTGCATTTTACCATAATCTGCACAAAAAGAGGCAGACTTTGCCCTCAAAGATGGGAAGAGGTCCACTTCTCTACAATAGTCACCTTAATAGCTTATTGTTTGCTGGGATTTGGATCAGCTAGTCACTGAGAATGCCAGTATTAATATCAATATACTAGCAAAATAAAGTGACATGTATGTATCAGTATTAATATTAATATTTAGCACTACCTCGGCTGTCCTGAAAATAATTTTCATGGTTTCCCATTTTCACCACCAGGCAAATGCCAGGACGGTTCCTTTCAATAGGTCCACGGCCGATTTTCTTCCAATATCCCTTCCCTGACCCATCCTGAAAAGAAAAGTACATGGCCATTGGCTGCATTAATAAAAATAAAAATATTATTACTTTAGTTAATGTTTATTTCAAAATTATTAAACTACCTTGTTTGGCATTCCAAAGAGGTAAATCTCAAGCAATATAAACATTCTTTTTATGTTTCATTAAAATAATTTTATTCTGCCAATTGTAATAGGCTTACATAGAAGAACAAAACTCAAGACAGAAATTAAACCACAGTCTACAGAATTTGAAAGAAGATTTCCAAGCTGTACATGATTCTGAAAGAAACGGACGAACAAAACTTCTTGAGAGTCAGAGTCTTGTCCAACAACAACAAGAAACCATCAACACACTGCTAGCACTCAAAGGTATTTAATTAAACATTTAATACAAATTGATTTATGAAAGATCATACAGAAGTATAATAATAAATTGATATAACTGCAAAGACATTAATTAATTAATACCTCTAGGTTAGAGTAGTTACTAGTAGTGTATTTAGACTACTTTGTTGTTGTTGCTGTTGTTAATTCAATTTAGGAGTTTGGTACATCTTGGTCATCAGTCCTGTGTAGTTGGGTACGTTCTAAATGTGTCTGTCAACCTGTATTTCTGTGGTGACTGTAGTAGTGTGTATAGCTGGGTTAGGTACAGGGATGGGGTAGGTGCCCTGGAACTTGAAAAAAGGTACTATTCTGGCATTTGCCTGGAGGGAGTATGGAAAATCCCAGGGAAAAACCACACTCAGGATAGATGCTGTCTGCACCGGGATTTGAACCTACAGTCTACGGATTTGCTGCAGCAACCCGTGTGGTCTTGGTGCACGATTTAACGAGCATGGCTACGCCACGGGAGACTTAACTTTGAGAGTAGGTGCATGACAAAATAATTTAACTAGCACATTAGCTTCAATAAGACATAAGTTTCTTCTTCATCTTCTTCCTTTTTCTTATTTGTTTATATCCCCATCTTCAGGGTCGATTTAAGACAAAGTTGACCCTTCAGACTATGAATAAATACTTACAAACTTCATCATCATCATCATCATCATTTATTGCATTAACAGGCCATTAAGACCCAGGACAGACAATAAGAGCATAAGACAGAAACTCATATACAAAACAACATTGGCATTACGACAAGTATCGGTCGCAGATGGTCTTCCACCTTTCTCTGTCCCTTGCATCCTCCACAGTTGCTGTTGGTGCCACCTTTACCAGTGACATTATCGCTCGATCCTTCCATCTTGTTCTAGGGTGGCCTCTCGCACATCTCCCAGTTGGTGTCGAGCTGAAAACATGATTGGATATGGAATCCTCAGCTCGAATGACATGTCCCAACCATTGCAACCTCCTCTTCTCCAGAATCCGGTTGATGCTCGTCTTCCCAAAGCATTGATAAAGGTCTTGGTGGGATCTTCTTCCTGTTTCTGCATTATATAGTAGACCATATATTTTCCGCAAGACCTTCCTTTCAAAAACGCAGAGATGTTCTTCAAGCGTTTGAGGCGTGGCCCAGGTCTCACAGTCATATAGAACCACAGCTCATACCAAGGTCATGTAGATATGTACTTTATTTTCATTTGAAAAGATTGTTCAAGCTATAGAAAATACGATTCACTGTAGTTATCCTTTGCTGACTTCCTTTGCTATCTCATTCCTGTTCGAAAAGACACACTTACAAACAAAAATAAATGAAAGTAATACACACTAATGTAACCATTGTAATGGAAAGAAACCTAATTAATCATCATCAGGTAAATCAGGATAGAAACACAGATGAAGGACAAACACATTGACAAACAGGTACAGGCAGAAAGTAAGAAGGGGGAAAATCTCTATAGGCCTACACACTGCTATCTTTACAGTTGGTATTCACTCCATGAATCCATTTGATTGCTTTTCAATTATATAATTCGCAATGAGCTCATTTCGACTTAGTCTCATCAGGAAAGCAAGCAACAACCAGATCTTCTGTCACTCAAAGCCGTGTATAGCGGGTGACATTATTCAATAAGATCTTTATACTTAAAGTGGATGGTGAACGTTAGGGTGAAATACAGACAAATACAGAAATACAATCCATCCACCTCAAGACAGAAGATTCATTGCCCCTTGCCCCCTTTGAGCAACAACAGGAAGGAAACTTTTATTTTTACGTGACCATTAATCTCGCGATTATGAGCCATGGGACCTCCATTTTTACATTGAATCAGAACCACAGGACGTGATATTTCACTTCGAAAACCTCACATGCATTGACTGGGAATCGAACCCGGTCCGTCTTGGTGAGAGGGAAGCAACTTGACCATTGCACCATCATGCTTCATTTTGACCAACAGAAGAACTGTTTGCTGCCCACCTTCCTGATAAGACTGGGAGGTTGAAATGAATGAGCTTATAGGGGCTTAAGCATTGAAGATCTTTTGCTTGGTGAAAGATGAAAGTGTAAAACACATAAAAAAGAGAGGGATAATCTCCATTAGCCACCAGGGATGGTTTGTGAGGTAGTGCTGGTGTGCCATCGCACTACCAATGTGCCCTCTCAATAACAGTTTGTATTAAATTTAAATTTCAAGGAAATGGCAAGCATATCTTATTTTGCACTCATTTGAATGAGCGCGTGAGCTGACATGCGCACTTGTGGCGCTTTACTGAATGAGTGAGCCAGATCTCACGGGCACCACTTCCAAAAATAACACTTGGTACTAAAGGCTAGTTTGGCTTGCGTTTGCATGTGTTGTGTTGGGGTGAGGTAGAACCAATAGCCACATGACGCATTCACTAGAGTGCAGCATATAGTAAGCACAAGTTAGAATTGCTTGAAGTGATTTATATTTCAATGCTAGAGTACAACATATGGCAGCACAATGCAGTGGTAGATTAAGGATATCTTATACAACATCTGGAGGTAACTGATATGAGGGCAGCATGAATGATTGTCGGGACTTATAGATAGGAGCAATGGCAGAAAGTACTCGTAACGAAGAGATAAAGGTTAAGTTAGAAATGAACACTCCATATAGAGCTGTTTGAATGAACTGACTCAGATGGTGGAGTCATGTGATGAGAATGGGGGAGGAGAATCTACCTGAGAGTTAATGAGCTTGGCTCTGGAGGCTAAGACAAGGGTTGAACGATCGTAAGGTGAGGGACATGGAAGCAGAGGAGGCCACAGTGCTTACTGCTAATAGGGAATCATGGAGGCGATGTCATCGCAAACAGAGGCTTGCAGACTAGACTGGACACTGAAATGCAAAACAGCCAAAAATGAAAATGTATGTATGTTTCTGTTTGTTTGTTATTTGAGGCTTCGGTGGCATTTGGTAGCATGCTGAACTGCTGTGCCCAAGATAGCAGGTTCAATCCCGGCCGAAGTCGTCGGATTTTTTAAGAGTGTTAAAATTCCTTCAGTATGCCTTCCTTCGGAGGGGAAGTAAAGCCGGCGGTCCCATGTCATAGATTTATGGCATGTAACAGATCCTTCCACAGACTAAACTTTTGTGAAGCTAAATTGTTAGGTTAGATTTCGTCAGAACGCTCTATCAAAGTTCCAACGTTCACCACTAGGTATCATTGATATCAGGTAGCGAAAGTTGGAATTACTTGAAATTGAACTGAACTTATAGCTCACCCTAAGGGTGTCCGCTGGAAGCAGCTACAGACTCAGGCGAGCCGAACATGTCCTCGGACACTCCCGGCACTAAAAGCCATACGATAAATAAATAAAAATAAAATAAATATTCATCACCAGAGGCATGAAGTTTCTTGAGGGCGAGCCTTAATTCCCCTGCCTTACTGAGCCTGTTTAGCCTTTGACTTGAGATTGTAACCAAATCCTTAACAAATTATGTAAACATACTCCCATGGTAACATAATGGCTTCAGTGAGATCTTGATGTTCCTTTTAATGTTGCTGGTACTTGCAACTGTTAGTATTTAAAGCAAAAAATCCTGAGCTAGTTGCTAGAATATAAGTTGGGTTCTGTCTTAGAATATAGTGAATAAAAAGTGTCCATTTTGCAATGGAATTCACTCATACTAATTGATGATATTTCTTCTTTACAGATGCAAATGAAACATTAACCGAAAGTACCAAAGATTTAAAGAAAATTGTTGATGATTTAAGAGTTGTAAGTAATTCTTTAGTAAACTCTGATGAAAGGGGCAGATGACCTCGCTGTTCCTCCTCTTGAAACAACAATAACTAAGGTGCTCCGGGGTTTCTGGGCCCATGGGGTAACTGGGCCATGGGTTATTCTTATCCATATTTTTGGGAATTATGTTATTTGGTTGGCACACCTTCATCTTCCTTGTTTCTCTCTAGAACAGCAGGCATTCATTTGGAGCCATTTTGTAGTTGTGAGGGTTCAATAATTTGTAAGAAGAAATATTTTCAAACAATGTCGTATTTTTACATGTTTAACAGGCTTCCGTCGTTGCTTGATAAGTACCTGTTTCCTTATTACTAGTTGGGCATAAACATAATGAATGAGTTTATATATAAATATGCTAATTACCACCCCTAGGCTTGTTGTTAATTGCCTGGTAGGGTTGGCCCAGTGATATAATTATAAGGTTTTACGAAAAGAGGATGAAGGCTACATGGTTCTTTTTTACAAACGGCATTTTCAGACCATGAAATTCAAAGAAACCGATGAAGAATTCTACATTAGAGCGTTTGACATCGTACGGAAACCTCCACAACCGGTAACAAGTAGTTCCGCTCGATTTAATAATACGATTGGTTTTGCAGCAGCCCAGAGTGATCTAAGTAACATCTACTAAATTTTCCTTAATGTATAAGGACTCATATACTAAGTGTTTGAACTCAAAAATTTAATTTTCTTTCTTTTCCATTTTTCTTGTGTGTGTCATATTTTGAAATTTCATGGTAAGAAATTATGGTAATTTCTTTGCAAGAAACAGGTTTAATTAAATACATATAAATATATTACTTTTTCTTATTATTTGCCTTTTCTTTTCCTCTTTTTTTATTAGGGTCCCGATACAACGTCCGGAATGTGTACTTATATCAAACAATTAATCATACTAATATTTTTTCTAAATCAATTAAATGTACAGGGTGCGGCAGAAATAACTGACGAATTTCAAACATAAATAACACAGCAACACAACACGACATTCACAAATTTATTGCACAGTTTAAAAGAGCAGTGTTTGCCATTTGCATTATATACACTTACACACTAGGTTTTGAAAATAATGTCATCCAAATGTTGACCGCCCTTTTCGATGCACTTCTGAAGCTTCTCCCTGAAGTTCCGCATGACCCTCCTAGTCATGTCTAGTGGTATTGCCTTGATTTCCTCACGGATAGCAGCTTTCAGGTCGTTTAGTGTTCGCGGCTTTCGTTGGAAGACGCAAGACTTCAGGTATCCCCACAGTAAGAAATCACAAGGGGCGAGATCAGGGGAACGGGCTGGCCATGGAACGTCACTCTGTAAGGAGATTAAATGTTCTGGAAACATCTCTCTGAGGACGCTCATCGATGCCCTGGCTGTGTGTGCAGTGGCACCATCTTGTTGAAACTACACAGGAGGATTCCCTAATTCGTTGAGTGTTGGCTGCAGGAAGTTGCGTAACAGCTGTATGTAACGAGCAGATGTTACTGTCACAGTTTTATCCTCCTCTTCAAAAATGTAAGGGCCTACAATTCCGAATACAGGTGTTAGATCTGCCGCTGCAATCTATGTGACAACAATGGCAATCACTGCTCTTTTAAACTATGCAATAAATTGGTGAATATCGCGTTGCTTTCCTATGTTATTTATGTTTGAAATTCGTCAGTTATTTCTGCCGCACCCTGTATAATAATAACAATAGATAACAAAATGTTAAAAACATGCCTTAATTGATATGTAATATGTTGGTTTGTTTATTGCTAAATAATCATACAATATTTTGCAGTAAACAATTGCTTGTTATTTGTTCCAAATTACAGTTTTATGAAGGTAAGTGGAGGTCATGGCCCAGTTACCCTTGAGCACCTTAACTAAACTCTGATGAAGGTTTCCTTTCGTAAATGATATTCAAACTGTTGTGGAAAAAGTTATAATGAATGAAAGAATAAATGAATAGTTTTGAGAGCATTGTGTATTAAATGTTGCAAAATGTTATTTGGAAGATGGACCAACAATGGTTGTTTCATTTCACAATTTCAATCTTATTTATTTGTAATTCATCCTACAGCAGTTGTATCCTGCCACAAGGATCAAGGGTGTCAAAGTAGCCTATACAATATAACTTACTATGTAAGACTTTGAAAATTTTCATCTAATTTATAAATTAAATTGGTAGACTATTCTAAATAAAAATGTGGCTTGTTTGGTGCTTGAACAACCGTGTGCATAGTTCCCATTGATGAAAGTTGATGTCTTCAGCACAGCAATGCCAGTTATTTCAATGGAGGTTTTTGTTTGCCATAAGCATAAATTCAGCATTTTATTGGGGTGGCAGGGATTAACAGGTGGGGTCTGGGAGGTATGGGATATCCCCCAGGGTAATGGGAGAGGTCCAGGGGTCCTCCCCCAGGAATAAAAAAAATTAACATTAACATTTTAAAGCCTTTTGAGGGACATTTACAACCACAAAGGTATTGATAATACCCAATTTTTACTTTAAAGCTGAGTCTAAGAGCCCAATTTCTTTAGATATGAAGTAATCTGTTTCAAAAATTTCTAATCCTAAAAGTACAGATGTTTATTGGCTTTCCTACTTTATTTAAAAATATATAAAAATACACAAAATCATACTAATATCTGAACTTTTGTCTTTAACCATCGCCTTTTAAACTTACAAGCTTGGTATCTCTCATCTGGTAGCCCTACAACAAACATATGGTAATTGCTAACACTGAAAAAACACACAGATTTTGACGCGAAATGTTTCCGAAAATACAGAAAAACATAACTTCCGCTAAATCCACACATAAATATCACAAAGGATATATGCAGGGTTAGCACATGATTTAAGCGATTTCATGTTCATGTATTATTGAAGTATATAACTTACACCATTGACACCTATACCAATTGAAAGAGAAACACATCGAGTTTTTTTTAAAAATCTGCTTGCTACAATACTTGATGTGCCCTCCTCGTGTCACATGGCAAATATCGATACGGTAGTCCAACTCCTACCACACTCGCTGGAGCATATCTTGGTACATTTTAGCTACAGCCGCATGGATCCAATTCCTCAGTTCAACGAGATTAACTGGCATGGGGTCAGATCAGGCGACTGGTGAGGCCAGTGCTAAGACACTCGTCCAATCCAATGTTCACGGAGTTTTTCATTAGGATAATGGCGCACTGCCAGGTGAAAATGTTGAAATCAAATCCCTGGGTTATATTCATCTAACTGACACGTAGCCACCAAACCGCTAAGCGGGCAACACCACCTAGCGGCCGACCAGTGTACTAAGCCATTCTGCAGTAACCTTCAGATAAAACTTGATGACTTTCTCTTGTAATTTGTATGTGTCAATGCTGTACGTTATATACTTTCAATAATGCATGTGCATGAAATCGCTTAAATCATTTTGTGCTAACCCTGTATTATCATGCCATGTACTATCAATTCCCAATAAGGTAAAAATAAAATGCTTTATTGTACCGGTACCTCAATACACAGTTTCTGAAATTTCCTTGTCTTTCTGCTTTGCTGACTGCCATCATTGACACTCTCAGAAAAAATATTTGAAACTATTGTAACAAACTTAGAGACTGCCTTTAACAAAATCAGGGAGGAAACCCACTTGTCCTTGGACACTTCTGGAGCTAAAAGATGTCATCGTCGGCTATAACCCGATTCCGAGTACACATACTTCTTCCTGCATAGAGCTTTTCAAACTAGCTTGTGGATGTGGACATACGCTAAATAAATAAATAAATGGGCAAAGAAACATAGACAGTAGAATATTTGCTTATCAGGGTAAGTAAATTATATGGTCTTACCAGACAAGATGTTTGCAGAATGGCTTACCAACTGTGTGAATGAAATGGAATTAATCACCCATTTACAGCAGATGGGTTAGCTTGAAGTTGACCAATAGATGAATCGTCACAGGAATTTTTAAATCTATTTTGAAGCATGCTGCAACATCATTTTCAAGAACAAATGGCTTTAACAAAGAAGCAGTTGACAATATCTTTGATATCCTGGAAGCCGAGTAAGCCTAACACAACTATCCTGCTGATGGAGTATTTAATGTGGACGAGACAGGAATATCAGTTGTTCAAAGTAAAATCCTGCAAATCATTGGATTGAGAGGATAAAGACAAGTGGGAACTCTTAAGTTCTGCTGATCGGGGTCTCTCGTGACAGTAATGTGCTGCAGGACTTGATGGCTCCTTTAATGAAATAGGAGTGACTGTACGTCATTGTATGATCCAGTCAACTAGCAAGGTGCCTCTGTGGTAAGTCCCGCGTCTGGAAATTCGGTTAGATCCACACCAAGCTTGCAAGGTAAACACATATGCCTCCGTTTATCAGAGGCAATTCCACAGCATAGTTCACCAATTTCTGGATGCTCGCACCAGGGCCCTGCGTAGCTAGTGCCAGTAGTATGTTCTATCCTGCTGCACCCTTACGGATAGTCTAAGAAGTAAGCCACAAGCGCGTGACGTCATATCCTTGGCTCTTCCCACCTGCTGCTAGCTACGTTGCGGGCGAGCTACTTATAGTATGGTGTGATACCCTTCGAGCCAGACTAGTGTATTTAGTGCCTCACGATCCAGCCTTACCCTGTTACACCGTCTATGCTGGAACTTGTCAGTTCAGACGCACACGCCAGCCTCTCCTGGCTGGATTTCTCAAAGCCGTTCTACTCTTCTCTTCATATTATTATTATTAGCAATAAAATGTTAATGGGTACCAATAGACTACATCTCTTTACTGTTCCCGAGTACATTGTGTAGATGAATTCTCTATTATTGAATAGATTCATTGATAGCAAAATTAGGCCATTTATACTTAGGCATACCCAAACTTGATAAGTGATTAAACAATGTTGATGTTCCTTTCGCTTATTCGAAACATACCACACGCTTTCACTTCTCTTTGAAGCCTATCGTTTGCTCCAAACGACCTGTCTTGTTATGCCGATGGTTATTTTACATCTGATGGTGGGGTCCAACATAAATCTTGAATCCTTTTTACGGCCAATAACAATTATTATGTCCATTGTATTTTTGTTTCTAACACGAGGAAGACACGAAAACATGGATCGCTTAACATTTCTGAAATGTTACAGCTGCATCTTAGATCTATGTCGGTGATTCCTAATTATAGTTTTTGAACGTGAGCTAGGGTATCAGGCACTCCACAGTGTTTGCAGCATACAGAGTCTCACACCAGTGCAACCTTTGCTTCCACCTATTTGTGCTGGGCTACTCCCTTACATGTCTACTTCTGGATTAGTCGTTCTCCACAAAATATGGTGATTAGATACTTTCGCAATCAACCTGCAAGTTCAGTTTTTTTTTTCCATAGATCCCCTTCAGTCTTAAGTATTCCTTTGGTTCCTTACTAGTAAATCAGCATCTTCATCATCATCACCGTCATGACAATCTCCTTCGTTGTGCAAACACAAATTATGCACCATGTCACCATGCCTTCAAGCAATTCTTGCACTCTCTGTATATATGTGGCACAGTCTCCCTACATGATGATTACTATACTTTGGAAGTTCATTCACTGAAAATTGCTAAATTAGCTTCGAGGTTTTCCTCTGACCAGAACTTAGAATGCAATGAAAATCAAATGTCTTAAATACGATATGTGGATTACATATAAATATGCAATTGGATTAACTCACGAGGGCTACTCGTAACATTGGCCTTTGAGAATATTTTACGGAAGCTATTCTAACAACTTGTAGAAATAAATTATGACGTGTGATTTGCTTGGTTTATTAGACCTGGTTATCTAAGCCTTTCTCGTACAATCTATTCCAAAGAACGACGAGTGTACATGGTTTTTATTGTCTCTCTGGTTACCCCAGAGAAAATAATTGCTTCCGGGTTTGTATGGCCTCATTGATCCTGCCTCCCTGAGTCCAGGTTGGCAGTCACAAGGGAGGTGCTGCGCTCTGGATTCCTGCAGTGGAGAAGTGTTGTGGTTTCGCACGAACTCTACAAAGTGATTTGCTCTCAGACTTCCCACATCAATGTTCGAATTGCAGAATAAGAATGTAGAAAAAAGGAAACATTGCCCACTGGCCTTGTGCAAGTCCTTGAAATGAACACCGCTTGGATGACTTATGTTTTATGTATCATCGATACCATTTCAGTACCTCAAACCGAAATTAAATTTCTTGTCAGGGCAGGGAATCAAACCCGGAATACCCGGGCGACAGCCAAGAATGTTAGCCCCTACACCACAAGGTGGTCTCTTTCATTGTCAGCGCAATCGATTGCACGATACCATGTAATTTCTACACTGCACGAACTATAATAGTACACATTTCTTCGTATTTTTGGCATTACATAGCCCCTGGTAAGTTAGGTAGATGGTTTGCTTACTATAACCCTAGAGCCGAATAATTTCAAACACCAAGAATCAAAACAGTTTTAAGCACTCCACCGAAAGAAATACCGACAAGCTGGTAGAAAGACAATATATTTTGTAATTTTTAGAGCAAAATTGTTTTACAATGAATAGCACTCTTGGTCTCCATACTGTTGAAATAAAGAAAATTGTCCTAAAACTTCAAAAGTTAGAAGGATTTCGTGTCATCTTGCTTATGTTGCCGTATATTTTGTGTGTAGGTAAATTCCATGAGGTATTGTTTCAGGTGATGTTGAAAATGAGAATAGAAGACATAAATTAACCTTAAATTGCGATGGAATATTGTTCATTTTAAAATCCTAATAAATTTACTAACGCATGTTTCTCGAACTCACATATCCCTGAACAGCATCTATCTAGTAAGTTGGTGAATTCAGAATCTTGTTATTGAAATACAGATTTATAGACCTAATGTAGTTTTGTTTGTTCTACCCGTAATTATTCCGGTTGCTATGAGGTAGGGGATGTGGTGAGTCAGTTTCCTTGTGGGAATGATTTTATGTATAGATGCCCTTCATGACGCCAATCTCATGAGAGGAGTTAATAACAAATAAAATTAATGAGGTAAGGTATGAAGTGGCTGTGTATGGTCTTTCGAGTTTGGAGTGGTCTGACCATTCACGTTAACATGTGTAGCTTTCGGCTGGTTTGTGACATTATGTCAACAAATTAAAAAAAATATTTTAATTCTCTCTCCCTCTTTCCATTCTTGAAAGCATTTGGTTTCATCCACTACTGTCTTGCTGGGCCTATCGTAGCTTCACCAGAGCCCCGTTAGCCGTCACTTTTCAGGGTTCCTGTAGGACCTTTACAGCTACCGTAATGGTCCCGGGGCACACAAAGTCCCCGCTGTACTTCGCCCCTACAGGCAATCCCCTACTTCATGCCGTTGCCCGTCTCCCACGACGTGGGCGAGGAGTTGGACTTATGGGACTGGTTGGAACAGAGAAACGACCTGAAACAAGGAAGTGCACTGTCACCGTTACTTTTCATTATGGTGATGGATGATATAATGACCCAAGTGGCACAAGTAATTGGGGAAGGAAAGATGAAAGCAATGGTGTTTGCAGATGATTTGATGATTTGGGGAAACAAGGAGGAGGAAGTACAGGAGCAGTTGAACGTGTGGGAAGGAATAATACAAGGATATGGGGATGAAATTTAGCATAAATAAGAATGAGATGGTGATCACAACAAGAAAGAAGGAAAGAACCACAATGGGAATAACAAATGGTGGGGAACAGCTGAGGAAAGTGGTGAGTTTCAAGTATTTGGGAAGCCTGACACAAGATAATGGAAGAAACCATAGAGAAATTAATGAGCGGGGGAGACAAGCAGAAGCATTCTGGAGGAGTGTGAGAAGCATGATATGGAGCAAGGATGTCCCTCAGAACAGCAAAAAGGTCATATATCAGACGTACTATGTCTCTATCCTGACGTATGCCTCGGAGGCCTGGGTTATGAAAGGAAGGGAGAAGAGCAAAATACAGGCCGTGAGATGACGTTCTTGAGAAGCAGTATTGGAGCTACAAAGATGGACAGAATAAGAAATGAGAGGACCAGAGAATTAATGAAGGAGGAACCATTACTGGATGGTATAGAGAAATCTAGACTCAGATGGTATGAACATGTAAAACTCATGGAGGAGGAGAGGATACCCAGGAGGATACACGAGACGAAGTGGAAGGGAAAGAGACCGAGAGGAAGACCGAGAGACAGGTGGCTGAAGGGGGTGGAAGAAAGTGTGAAGAAGAGAGGAGAAGACTGGATGAGGGTGGAAGCTGAGAGATGGTGGGAAGACAGAAGACGTTGGAGAGGCTGGTGTTCCAAACACTCCCGGCCAGTGGCTGGAAACTGTGCAAGATGATGATGATGATGATGATTTTAATTCTCCCGATTCCATACCGGCCCCTGTTACTGTCACATGCTTGATTACCAATATACTTGATTCCATTTTAAGGATTATTATATCTTGCTGCACCTGCTGCATCACCCAAACGTATGCAAATTCCTGTATCCTTGTTGCAGATCTGGTTCATGTACATCCAAATATAATGTTTTATACGTCTTCGGTGTGTTTCTTTAATGTGTGACTTTCCCATGCTATGCTTTTTTGGTCCTCCCCATGCACAAAAGACGTCAGACTACACACATATGACAAAATGTGGGCTCGAGTGCCCCTAGTGTCCAGGCTCTGCGCTCAGTACTAAACATACTGCAGTACCCGGTCAAATGGACATTGCTTGTGCGACTAAGCGCTGCAGTGCTAGTGTGCTGTCGTGCTGCACTGCTCAGAAATGGGCAGGATAGGGCTGCGCTTTGCCGGCACGAGTTAATTTCTCGCTAGCGCTGCTTCACCTTGCCCATTGCACGGCCCTGGCTCGCACTCTCTACACGGATGGTTCGAAGGTGGACGAGAAAGTGGGTAGTGCTTTTGTCATGGATGGTGCAAATACCAAGATCTCTTTGCCACAGTCCTGTAGTGTTTTTACTGCGGAGCTCTTTGCCATCTATGAAACTCTGTAGTTTGCACTTGTGTGGACAGACTCTTTGAATTCATTGCAATCAATTGCTTCATATTTCCCGTAACACCCCTTAGTGCAGCGAATCCACGACCTTCTGACTGGGTTGTGCAGCGCTGATAATTGAATCACCTTTCTGTGGCTTCCAAGCCAAACGGGAATTGTGGGAGTTATGTTATCAGACTTAGCTGCAAAAGATGCGGTATTACTACCGCCTCGGCCAATGGAGGTATCAGTTAAAGATATTCACTCTCAGTTACGCCGACTACTCGATAATCTATTAATGTAATCATCTTAATCCTTTTAAATCCATCAATTCAAAATTGATAATCAATACATTCATCACAATTAACACCGGTTATCAGACAGATTTTACACACACCCGAAGTACACGGGGCTGCATGACTGTGTTGTCGCAGCCCCTAAACTTAAGAACCAACCAATAAATTCATTGTCGGTTAATTGCACTGTATTTGCAATTATAATTCAAAGTTTTAGTCATAAATTGCCATACTAAATGCAATCATGATCGATGATAACTATTAAGTAATTCTTATTATTTAATTAATTCTGCATAAATAATTCAATTATGATTCATAATTAATTCATCATGTTAAATTACATACAATTAGTTATTCTAATTAACTATCGTTGCTAAATACCCGATAAACCATCAGCAACCGCATCAAAAATAATTGTGCTGAAAAATTCACAATAAAGGAAAATTATTAAGATGGCATTAAATTAAATTAAATTAAATTTAGGGATTACGTAATGAAATTATAAATTAGTAAGTTCGTTGAAAATATGTGTGAAATTATAATAATTAGCAATGTCTTGCTCCTAAAATGCTCTTTATGTTTGAAAATCAGGCATAATATAGCAGTCACCTGAAATAAAAATCAATAATTAATTTATGGCGATGGCTGTCATTGTGTAGAATATGTGGAATACTAAAACAAGTCAAAAAACATGAATTTTGAATTATGTGGTACTTATAAATGCCTTTGATCAAGTCAGTGTCCTGTAAAACTGCCACAACTCAGATCCTATAAATAGCAATTCTACGGCACTGAATAGAAAACTGCCATAACTCAAAATTGTTAATAATTTTTATTAAAACACATAATTATAATCCATGAAATAACTTTGTATATTATTGTATTGTACTAGACAATGTTAGAAGTTAGTAATACGTTACTTTCACTTTAGTTATTTATCCTTTCCTATTAATTCAAAATCTTTAAATGCTTCTCCTGAAAAAGTGTCCATTTTGACTTGTGGCAGTCTTCCACCGGGGGTTAGATGTGTGGATTGGACTCACTGCCCTTAAAGGTGTTGTCATGTTGAACGATGTCATGGTAGTTAAAGTTGCCCTTCATCTTCCAAGATCGTCGTCCTTTAAATTCATGGAACCCCATCATCTACGTATGGATTGTATGACGTATGCTAGGTCTTCTAATCCTGGCATCCATCTATGCTCATAAGTTTTCGCTTATTTAGTTGAAGCCTTCATCATGTTGTATGAGTATAATTTCTCAAATGTTCCCATGCTGATCAGATAATGCGAAAGTTGCTTGTTGAAAAATCTTCATCCCCCAAAAATCATTTGAGTGTCGGCCTCTGCTGTCATAATGTTCTACATATTACTAGTCTTCATGACTTGCATTATATTTACTGTATTGTTCATAGAATTGTATTCTGCTCACAAATGTGTTCAGTTAAATGGTACAATCTTTTATACTATTGTGTGAATATCCTGCTATTAATGGCTTACAGCTGCGCACGATATAACTGTCCTTTCATGTGAACCTGTGCTGTGCAGTTAGCCTTGAGAATTGCTGCCACCGTGAAAGTGTTCCCTTTAAATGTGGCGCGCAGTCTGTTTTACTAGTCCATTGTGGTTTGGTGTGATTTCAGTATTCACTTTCAGATAGTTTAAAGTTTACTTACATCAGCTTCTACTACACATTCATATGTTTGCCCTGAATTTATATCACCTGTAGATCGGGTACTAGAATAATACCGTTCTCCCGTCTGGTATCGAACTTAAATCATTACGTACAACTCAATTTCACTTGCGAGCTCGACTTTAATGTCCGCGACCATTCCGTGATTGAAATCAAATCAGAGTGTCGTCCTGTCAGGTTTGACACTGTACTGTAGACTATATGTGAATGAATTCAAGTCAGGCTCAACATTGTACCACAGACTAGCTTCCGCGTCACGTGAGTGGAAGGGGGTATGAGGAGAAATCATCCCTCTTAATGGCATCATCATGAGGAGCTTCACATTAGATTAATAAGAAATACTCGGTTTTCTGCTACAGTAATTAACCGTTTGTCAACTGATATCTTCTGTTATCTTTGCTTGACAATAATAAGTAACGAAGACTCATTAAAAGATGTTCTAATTAATTATGAACAGTGAGATTTCTTAAAAATGGATTGACACGCTGGACATATAAAATAAATTATTCCTAGGTTCGGAGAGTCGCTCTTATCTCTCAGTGCAGATTAGCTAGCGATCCCTCGTTTCCTTCTAGACCACGGCTGGGATAGCCGAGTCACATGACTGGATTTCGGTCCAAGTAAGGCTAACAACCTGCTAAAAATGTCATGATCAAGCTATGGGAGTGACGGAGTCCCACTCCCATCTGACAGATCAGGGACTCCTTGGAAACGAACAATAACTATCTCCCATAAGTCCAACCCCTCGTCCACGTCGTGGGAGACGGGCAACGGCACAAAGTAGGGGATCGCCTGTAGGGGCGAGGTACAGTGGGGACTTCGTGTGCCCCGGGACCGTTACGGTAGCTGTGAAGGTCCTACAGGAACCCTGGAAAGTGACGGCTAACGGGGTTCTGGTGAAGCTACGATAGGCCCAGCAAGCCAGTAGTGGATGAAACCAAATGCTTTCAAAAATGGAACGAGCCTCGGACATGATGGATTTAATAGACGATGACACGGCTGTACACACGGACTAAGATTAGGAACTTTAAACCTAAGAACACTGACGGGGAAGGTGGAGGAGATAGTGGATATAATGGAAAGAAGGAAGTTGGATTTATTGGGATTGGCAGAAACAAAGTGGAAAGGGGAAGGAAGGAGAGAACCGGGGAAAGTCTATAGACTGTACTGGAGTGGGAACGAAGAGGGAAAGAGGAATGGAGTGGGAGTAGTAGTACGAGATGGTTTAAAAGAAGAAGTGAGGAGAATAAGTGATAGGATGATGAAAGTGAAAGTAGCAGAGAGGGGAGAGACCGTAGAAATAGTGCAAGTGTATGTTCCACAAGTAGGCTGCGCCTCTGAAGAGAAGGAGGAGTTTGAAGAGGAATTGCAGAAGCAGCTGGTTGGAAGAAATATGATTGTTATGGGGGATCTCAATGCCCATGTAGGAAGAGAAAGACAAGGTTATGAGAGTGTTCTAGGACCAGAGGGTTGGGGCGGAAGAAATGAGGAAGGAAAGAGACTGTTGGACTTCTGCCAGAGGAACAGCCTGCTAGTTGGGAACTCCTGGTTTAAGAAAAGAGAGAGCCACACAATCACATGGTACAGTGATGACTTGACCCGGAAGTCGATGGTCGACTATATACTGTATGAGAAAGAACTAAATAAGAACATCACGGACATCAAGGTTATACCATCGGAGAACCTGGATAGCGACCATCGATTGCTGGTAATGAACCTGGGAGGGAGTAAGGAGAAGAAAGGGACTGACAACCAGGAAAGACGTATAAGGATATGGAAACTGAAAGAAGGGGATAGAAGGGTCGAGTACCTCAAAATGGTAAAGGAAGGAATTCCAACAGATGAAGAAAGAGGGGTGGAAGAGGAATGGACTAGATTTAAGAAGACACTAGTAGGTGCAGCAGAAGCAGTATGTGGGAGGACAAGTAGTAAGAAGAGGTGGAAGGAAACACCATGGTGGAATGAGAAGACAAAAGACATAGTAAGGGAAAAGAATAATGCCTTTAGGAGGTGGTATCAAAATAGGATGGTAGAGACAAGGGAAGAGTACCAGGAAAGAAAGAAGGAGGCAAAGAGAGTAGTGGCTGAGAAGAAAGTGGATGGAAGAGTGGACAAAGATGATGAAGGAGGATAGCGAAGGTACAAAAAAGGTCCTGTATGGGACGGTAAAAAATAAGAGGATCTTTAATCTGTGTTAAGAGGGGCAGATGACCTCGTAGTTCCGCCCCTTAAAACAACAATAACTAACTAACTACGGATTATGTTAGAATGGTGAACAAAAGAGGACAAGAGATAGAAAATAGGGAAGAACTGAAGAAAATGTGGAAAGAATATTTTGAAGAACTACTGAACCCAAATGGAAAAGATGGTGAGGAGGAAGAAATCAGGGAGGAGGAAGATGAACTGCAAACAGAAAAGGACTTAACATGGAAAGAAGTGGAAGATGCAGTGAACAAGATGAAAGGAGGGAAGGCACCGGGTGTGGATGAGTTGAGTGTGGAGATGGTGAGAGCAGCAGGAGAGGTGGGGATATAGTGGTTGTACCGAGTGATGAGGACAGCATGGAAGGAAAGGAAGACCCCAGAGGACTGGAAAAAAGGAATAATTGTCCCGATCTTCAAGAAAGGTAGTAGAACAGATTGCAGAAACTATCGGGGAATAACACTGATGAGTCATTGTGCAAAGATCTTCGAGAAAGTTTTGGAAAAGAGAATTAGGATATGGATAGAAGGAGGGATGAGGGAAGAACAACATGGCTTCAGAGCAGGAAGGTCCACAGTGGATTTGATTTTTGCTGTAAGGCAGTTACAAGAACAGCACTATGAGTATGGAACAGATCTACTAATGGCCTTCCTGGACATTGAGAAAGCATATGACAGTGTATGCAGAAACAAAGTATGGAAGTCCCTGGAGGATAGAGGAGTAGAGAAATGGACTATATAAAGGATAAAGGAGATGTACAAGGGAAGCGTGAGCTGTGTGAAAGTGGGAGGAGAGAGATCAGACTGGTTGGAACAGAGAAACGGCCTGAAACAAGGAAGTGCACTGTCACCGTTACTTTTCATTGTGGTGATGGATGACATAATGACCCGAGTGGCACAAGTAATTGGGGAAGGAAAGATGAAAGCAATGGTGTTTGCAGATGATTTGATGATTTGGGGAAACAAGGAGGAGGAGGTACAGGAACAGTTGGACGTGTGGAAAGGAATAATACAAGGATATGGGATGAAATTTAGCATAAATAAGAGTGAGATGGTGATCACAACAAGGAAGAAGGAAAGAACCACAATGGGAATAACAATTGGTGGGGAACAGCTGAAGAAAGTGGAGAGTTTCAAGTATCTGGGAAGCCTGATACAAGAAAATGGAAGAAACGATAGAGAAATAAATGAGCAGGGGAGGCAGGCAGAAGCATTTCGGAGGAGTGTGAGAAGCATATTATGGAGCAAGGATGTCCCTCAGAACAGCAAAAAGATCATATATCGGACGTACTATGTCCCTATCCTGACGTATGCCTCGGAGACCTGGGTTATGAAAGGAAGGGAGAAGTGCAAAATACAGGTCAGTGAGATGAGGTTCTTGAGAAGCAGTATTGGAGCTACAAAGATGGACAGAATAAGAAATGAGAGGACCAGAGAATTAATGAAGAAGGAACCATTACAGGATGGTATAGAGAAATCTAGACTTAGATGGTATGGACATGTAAAACGAATGGAGGAGAAGAGGATACGCAGGAGAGTACACGAGACGAAGTGGGAAGGAAAGAGACTGAGAGGAAGACCGAGAGACAGGTGGCTGAAGGGGGTGGAAGAAAGCGTGAAGAAGAGAGGAGAAGACTGGACAAGGGTGGAGGCTGAGAGATGGTGGGAAGACAGAAGACGTTGGAGAGACTTGTGTTCCAAACAGACCCGGCCAGTGGCTGGAAACTGTGCAAGATGATGATGATGATGATGATGTCCCTTCATTTGAACTGTAGCTCTACATCTCACTTTCCCCTGAAGAAGACTTATGAAGCACAGTCATGTCTATATTTTCCATAAGCCTTCCACAATTACGTGGATGCTTGTTTTCCAAACACATTAATGTTAAGAAAATATAAAACCCACATTTTATGGCTTCATTAGTATTTCTAGAAATTATTGCAAGAAAGTTTCTATTGTTTTGTTTTTTGTGAGTGTAGAATATTAGTAATAATAATTTATGCATACTCTATGTATTATTTTATGAAAAATTGGTACTGGAAGATTTGTCTTTTACGATGAACAGCTACCGTACTGTACTTAAATACTTATACAATGATTTAATTATATAGAAATTGGTTGATGAACGTGCCAGTTGGACGCAGAGAATGAGAGATATAAAACATGAACATGCGAAGGATATCAAAGAATTGAAAAATAAGCTGCTTGAAGAAGGTAAGCCACTCATACTGTCCTTATATTTCGTTCTGTTATCTCAAAATATTCAATTTGAAGTATAACTGTAAACTTACGAGCACATCAGTATTGTACAAGGGACACCTTTAGGAAAAAAGTTTGATCCGCAATTGTGATAGAAGTACACAGTAGATATTTCAGCTTGGTCCAGAAGTTTAAACCTGATGAGCTGCTTTAGAAGATAAAATTAAAGCCATTAAAACTTATATTTTCTATTATTCCTCCGTGTGGGTGCGGGATAGAATACACCCACGGTACCCCCTGCCTGTCGTAGGAGGCGACTAATAGGGGGCCCTTTTTAGAGTCGAATTCGAATTTCTGGTCCCAATTCTGGTTTGACCCATAGAAATAAACATGCATGCTGTGAGGGGAAGGGCCACCAACTTGGCCATCTGGCCAGAAAGCCTCGACGGTATGCCCCATCCCGTCAGGTGGGTGCGCCATGTACCTTTCAGTAGTATCCGCCTTACAACGAAGGTCCCTGCATGGTCGAATACTGAAGAGCTGTATAAATCACTGTGCATGCCAAGGGGTAAATGCCTGTTCGAGGCATTAGGACCCCGGGCAATACCTGCTATGCCAGGTAGGTATTGCCTTGGTTGGGTGGCGCCCACAGTGATGGCCCCCCGTTCGGAGTGGGCAGTATTCAGGAAGGATTTCATCCGGGATGCCGAAGCGCTCACGGATAACTGTACAGGGTGGCCCCCTTAAAAAGCCGTCTCTCGATGGGAGGTGTGTACACCTTGGGATGAAGCCTTATTAGAAAGATTCCTGGTTGACAACGCTCCCCGTTATCTGGTAGCTACCAGAACTAACGGGGAATCCTTCGTGTTAGTCAAATCTATTGTGTTTGCCGAGGAGATCGAAGATAAGTATGGTGACCTAGAAGGTATACAGAAGCTACGCAATGGTCAGCTCCTTCTCAAGACCACTGGCAAGGATCAAACCGAAAAATTGCTGAAGTACAGCAATTTCGGTACGATCCCAGATTGAGAAGCATTCGACGCTGAACGAGGTCCGTGGTGTAATATTCCACCGAGGTCTCGTTCTGAATTCCGATGCAGAGCTGACGCGTAGCTTGAGTAAACATGAAATCACCGGGTTTCGGCATATCACGCGAAAGGTAGGTGACAAACGAGTAGATACAGGGGCCTTCATTCTACATTTTGAAGGTTCTGTACTGCCCAAGCATGTTAAGGTAACATCTTATCGTTGTGATGTGAGACGATATATTCCACCTCCGATGCGATGCTACCAGTGTCAGAAGTTCGGACACGTGTCTTCCCGCTGCACAGCCAATGTTGTATGCAGGGATTGCATGAAGCCTGTACACGAAGGTGATAAGTGCACACCGCCACCTGTGTGCACTAACTGCTCGAACTTCCACGCTCCTAAATCTTGCGATTGTCCTGAATTTATTAAGGAATCGAAGATTCAGGAGATAATGACACTAGAGAGCTTTTTATATCTAGATGCTCGTAAAAAGTATCGTGATATGAATCCTCCTGAGTTCACAGTATCGTATGCAGCAGTTTCGACTCCAACGATAATACCTACAAGTTTTGTCACTCATGTGATACAACCCTCGGCAGCACAAGTAGTAAAATCGGCAGGGGCTCCTAGTGGGCAAACATTTAAAATGAGTAGCTCTAAGAAGGATCCCGGGACCTTCTTCGGCCCCCAAATCTAATGCGCCTGTTAAACCATTTAAACAGGCGCAATTGGAGAAGGCAACTTCTCCGAACAAGTCTGCAAAGAAACCTTCCCCGACTCGCTTGGTGAAGAAATCTTCGCAAACTTGGGATGGAGCATCTACCAGCCCATCTAAAAGGATGGAAAAGCCGTTGGAGAGGAGGGACACGTTTAAACGCCGTCCCTCCTGCCCTCCTACAAACAAGGCGTACAGTTTTCTGCGGGCCTTCCCGCTCTCACTTCCACCAGTGGAGCGGTGCCAGCAATTGCTGCATTGTTTTGCAAGGCGGAGACGTCAGGGGGAAAGGGCCCACCTACTTCCGCAAATAGACGTCAACGCCGTGCAAGGAATATGAATTGTCGGGACGTGCCAGGGACAGACTTCCAGTCTTCAGACCGGGAGAAGGTCCCTCGTCACCAAGACCCGGAAAATCCGACGATAACTGCGCGCCAACCCAGAGAGCCATTTTCTTCGTCCTCCGACGGAGATGTGGATATTGAGGTGTGCTCTCCTACCCTATCACCTAAGGATAGGAATGGTTGGCAAACGACTATCCTCTACTTAAGTCCACACTATAGCACTATTTCAATGGAACTGCCATAGCTATTTTCGACATCTCTCTGAATAACACCAATTAATTTCTCAGTTTACGGCAATCATTGTCGGTCTTCAGGAATCCAGGTTTCATCCTGGACATGAGACAACAATGCGTCACTTCAAACTCTTCTCTAAGGACCGGGTGGACGGAGCTGTGGCCGCTGGTGGCGTCGGCACTCTTGTCTACTCTAGCCTTTTTAGCTGCGTTCTCAGCTAGAAGCAGTTGCAGTTCGTACTTCGTTGCCAGTAATGGCAACAGTATGTAACGTGTACAACCCGCCTGATTCTCAACTGGATTACAACCAGCTGGTGGATCTAGTCTCTCGGCTTCCCTCTCCTTTTCTCCTTCTGGGAGATGTAAATGGCCAGAACACCACCTGGGGCTCTCCTACCACTAGCGGTAGAGGGAGAGATTTTGAGAGACTGATCAGGCGGCCGGACCTATGTTTATTGAACACAGGGGAACCTACGCACTTTTCCATTCCACACGGCACTTTTCCGAGTGTCGACATCCCCTTGTGCAGTCGTGCGCTGGTTCCCCTGCTACAGTGGGGTATACACGACGACCTTTGATATTCATCGAGTTACCAAGTCGATGGCATCTCCGTCGGGCTGATTGGCTAACATTCACAGCACGTGCGGTTTTTGTCGAAGATACCTTTGAGAGTGTCGATGATCATACCATTCACATAACGAATGATATTTTGGCTGCTGCAGAGGAAACAATTTCTTCCTCATCCGGCAACTCCCGCCGGAAACTTGTCCCTTGGTGGCCAGCCGAGATTGCCATTAAAGATTGTCGACGTGCTTTCAAATGCTATCGGAGGCAAAACACCATGGCCAATAATTAGGTACAAGTTTTTCGGGCTTGTAGGCCGTGATCCAGACAAGATATCTCCCGACGTTTCACCGGAAACTTCGTCTGGCATTTTCAAGGGTCTGCCTCTTTCCTTCTTCTATGACGGCACATACTCCTTCATCTCAATTGTGGACTAAGCTTCGTCAGATCTCCGGACTCCCGACATCATTGACGATACCTGGAGTCTCCATCAATGGAGTCATCATCACGGACCATCTCGCCATTGCCAACAGTATTGAATCGCACTTCTCCGATGTATCCTGCTCTGGGAGTTACGATCCTACATTTCTGATGCTGAAGCGGGAGGCAGAGGCTCACCTGTTGTCCTTTGGCACTGCAGCTTCGGAGTCCTACCATGCACCATTCTCTGAATGGGAACTACGCAGTGCGCTTGCACTGTGCAGGGATACGGCTCCTGGACCGGATAACATACGTAATCAAATGTTCAAACATCTGTGCGATTCCAGTATGAAACAACTGTTGGTCCTCTTTAATCGTATATGAATTGAAGGGGAGTTTCCATCTCAATGGCGAGAGGCGATCGTGATACCGATTCCCAAGGCTGGAAAGGATCCCAAGTTTGTCAGCAGCTATAGGCCCATTTGACTGACAAATTACCTATGTAAGCTGCTGGAGAAGATGGTAAATCCTGTGGTTCTTGGAGGAGAGAGGTGTCCTGTCTGAGCACCAGTGCAGGTTTTGTTCTCATAGGTCCACCACCGACCAACTTGTGCCACTTGAGAGCGCCATACAGGAGGCATTTCTCCGAAAGCAGCATCTAGCCACGGTTTTCTTTAACATCGAGAAAGCCTAAGACACCACATGGCGCTACGGGATCCTTTCCACCCTTCATGAGTGGGAATTCCGTGGTTATCTATCGACTTTCATTGCGAATTTCATGTCTGTCCGACTCTTCCGTGTAAGAGCCGGTAGGACATTATCGCAATATTACACTCAAGAAAATGGAGTTCCTCAGGATTCTGTGCTGAGTGTCACCTTGTTAGCGGTTGCCATAAACGGGATTGTTGCCGCCGCCGGGCCCACGGTAGTTCTATCGCTGTATGTAAACTATTTAGCTCAGCATTACAGCTCTGGAAGTATGGCAATCGTGGAACAGCAATTGCAGCTAGCTATTAACCGGGTCAACAGGTAGGTGGGCTCACGGCCGGGTTTTTCGTTTTTTAGCAGCAAAAATATCCTTCGTCCATTTTTGTCGGCTCCGGAGGCTACATTTACACCCTGAACTACATCTCAGGGATGCTGCGTTGCCATTGGTTGACACTTTTCGCTTCCTGGGGCTCCATTTTGACAGCAAATTAACATGGCAGCACCATATACGGCAACTAAAAACAACGTGTCTCAGGAAACTGACCATGCTCAAGTTTCTTAGTGACACTACATGGGGGGCTGACCGTGCGGTGCTGTTATGGTTCTACCAGGCCCTCGTCCTGTCCCGGCTAGACTATATTTCTGAGGCATATGGTTCCGCAAGGCCGGCAACCTTGAAAATGCTAGACAGTATCCACCATAATGGCGTTAGGCTTGCTACCGGTACTTCTCGGGCCAGCCCGATACCCAGCCTACTCGCCGAATCGGGTGTTCCCCCTCTAAATTATAGACGCCAAAATATGCTTTCAGCATATGCTGCCAATGTGCGTCAAATGCCGCAACATCCGAGCAATCGAGCTCTCTTCAGTACCCAATACCACCAGAGGTACGCCAACCGCCTCGTGCCACTTGGTCGGTTGGTATTAGACTTGATAGCTCGTGTACTGAAATAGGAGTGGCTGTATGACCCGGTATGATCCGGACACCTAGCGAGGTGCCTCCGTGGCAAGTCTCACGTTTGGAAATTCGGTTAGATCTACCCCGAGGTCCTAAGGTAAACACGGATGCCTCCCATTATCGGAGCCAGTTCCACAGCATAGTTCACCAATTTCCGGACACTGGCATTCTCTACACGGATGGTTTGAAGGTGGACGAGACTGTGGGTTGTGCTTAAGTTATTGATGGTGCAAATACCAAAATCTCTTTGCCTGAGGTCTGTAGTGTGTTTACTGCGGAGCTCGTTGCCATCTATGAAGCTCTGCAGTTTGCACTACAGGATGCACGAATCCACTTTCTCGTGTGTACCGACTCTTGGAGTTCGTTGCAGTCAATTGCTACATGTTTCCCGCAACACTCCCTAGTGCAGCGAATCCACGACCTACTAGCCGGGTTGTGCCGCGCTGACATTCGAATCACCTTTCTGTGGCTTCCAAGCCACATGTGATTTGTGGGAAACGAGTTAGCGGATCAAGCTGCAAAAGAGGCGGTATCACTACCACCTCGACCAATGGAGGTACCCGCTAGAGATATTCGCTCTCAGTTACGCCGACAAGTACTGGCTTTTTGGGAGAGTCAGTGGCTAGCTGACCCACTGCCCAGTAAACTGAGAACGATAAAGGGAAATACTCGTGTGTGGCGGAGCTCTTTCTGGTCACGGAGGGAGTCCGTCATTTTGTGTAGGCTATGGATAGGTCATACAAGATCCACCCACTCGTAGCTAATGAGAAGGGAAGACACCCCACTTTGTACCTGTGGAGCCGTTTTAACCGTGGCCCACATTTTAACCGAGTGTGTGGATCTTGCTGTCTTATGAAGAAACCTTGGTTTGCAGATGACACTCAAACTTATATTAGCCGATGATGCGGTGGCTGCTGATTTCGTCATCCGCTTTATAAATGAGAGTGGGTAAGGGCCAGCAATCTAAATTTTCCAGCGAACTTTGACTCAACGACTTGTTCGTTTTTGAATGATGAATTTTGTTTTTCCGTAATTTTTGTTTATTTTTTATAATTATTAGTTTTATTTTAGTACATTATGCAACGAGCCTATAATGGCTATAATTAAGACACGAGTATTTTTTATAAAACGAGCGTATGCGAGTTTTATAATTTCCATACGAGTGTCTTAATTACCATTATAGGCGAGTTGCATACGACTGTTTATGTTCGACGATAATTACAACTTTATTATATGTTTTAACATAAATATTCATAAATATCTGTTGAGATTGTCACTAGAATTTTGTGATCGGGTGCTGCGCAGGGTAGGATATCTCTGATGTCCAAGCTCACTGACCAACCGACGAATGCGCTCTGTGAGCTTCAATGCCGTATGTGCAGATTGAGCATCAGTATTCAGTAAAAATGTCACCGAAATCGTTTGAAAACAACCCGCTGTGTAGAAATTGGATTTAAGGATATTAAGGTACAGTGTCTCATATTCACCAGTTTATTTACGAGAACATTATGGACGGTGCACTTTCGGTAATTTATATAGACATGTTGGATTTTGAGCGCACGCGTTAAGGTATCGTTACCTAATTGGTTAATTGGTCAATGAACGAGCTCTGATTGGCTGGAGAAACTGTATCATAATGAAAAAGAGTGTTATAATGACCATCATTATGATACAGTTTCTTGACACATAATAGTGGGGGTCGAACATAAAATATTTTGTTTTATTAATTTTCGGTCTTTTCAAATGTAGGGAGAGGTTCTAAATTTTAAATTCCACTCCAAATTTGTATACTTTAATCTGTGTTAGGAGGAGCGGATGACCTCGTAGTTCCGCCCCTTAATTGTAACAACAACAACAAAAATATCTATTCTTCTTCTTCTTCTTCATCTTGCACAGTTTCCAGCCACTGGCCGGGTCTGTTTGGAACACAAGCCTCTCCAAGTCTCCTGTCTTCCCACCATCTCTCAGCCTCCACCCTTGTCGAGTCTTCCTCTCTCTTCTTCACGCTTTCTTCCACCCCTTTCAGCCACCTGTCTCTCGGTCTTCCTCTCGGTCTCCTTCCTTCCCACTTCGTCTCGTTTATCCTCCTGAGTATCCTCTCCTCCTCCATTCGTTTTACATGTCCATACCATCTAAGTCTAGATTTCTCTATACCATCCTGTAATGGTTCCTCCTTCATTAATTCTCTGGTCCTCTCATTTCTTATTCTGTCCAACTTTGTAGCTCCAATACTGCTTCTCAAGAACCTCATCTTGCTGGCCTGTATTTTGCTCTTCTCCCTTCCTTTCATTACCCAGGTCTCCGAGGCATACGTCAGGATAGGGACATAGTACGTCCGATATATGATCTTTTTGCTGTTCTGAGGGACATCCTTGCTCCATAACATGCTTCTCACACTCCCTCCGGAATGCTTCTGCCTGTCTCCCCCGCTCATTTATTTCTCTATTGTTTCTTCCATTATCTTGTATCAGGCTTCCCAGATACTTGAAACTCTCCCACTTTCTTCAGCTGTTCCCCACCATTTGTTATTCCCGTTGTGGTGCTTTCCTTCTTCCTTGTTGTGATAACCATCTCACTCTTATTTATGTTAAATTTCATCCCATATCCTTGTATTATTCCTTCCCACACGTCTAACTGTTCCTGTACCTCCTCATCCTTGTTTCCCCAAATCATCAAATCATCTGCAAACACCAACGAAAAAAATATCTATTATTGTTGCTTAATTTAAGGGTAAGGGACAATTATTTTGGTCAAGACCATCATGTACTAGGTATATGTAGAATTAAAATGCAAATACATTTCCCATTGAAAGCACAAATGTTTTAAATATCCGAATTGATAGATGAATTAAAAGTTTAAATTATATGCCAATCAATACTCACACAAATATATATATATTATATGTCCATGTTTCGACCTGACATTGAGGTCTTCTTCAGCTCGAATTAAATTAAATCAATTAAGAATAAAAATAAAAATGATATAGATGTTCTTAAGTCTAAATTTGTTTGAATTGAAATGTTTATGATAAAAATTGTAATAAAAATATAATAATATAATAAAATTGATAACCTTACAATGTAGTATTAATTGTAAATAAATTAAATAAAATTTAACATTGGGCTTTACATTAATTTTTTCAAAAGGTAGTTAGAAAAATAAGATTTTTTTATAGTGAGCGTAAAATGGGCTTTATATTAAAAATTCAAAATATAGACAAATAAATAATTTAGAAAATCAAGTGCCGAATATCAACAAATACTTCAATCAGCACTTGAAATGAGTAAGATGAATCTTCTTCCAAATATTTAATTTGTAAGAGGATATAAGGAAACCAGAGATGGGGAGCGTGATGGCGCAGTGGCTTAGCTGCTCGTCTTTCACCCGGACGGCCGGGGTTCGAATCCCGGTGACAGCGGGGTGGAATTTTCACCTGAAAAATCACGTGGCGTCAGGAAGGGCATCCGGCATTAAATCCCCGGCCAAAACCAAAATGAGCCTAGTTGGCTCCGGCGACCCCAATTAATTGGGAAAAGCCGAAGAAAGAAAGAAATAAGGAAACCAGAGATATATAAGCAAAGCGAACAGATGTGAGTTTAATAATAATAACGAACTGATGTACATGGATGGCAATAGCGGAACCGCGCAAACTAAACATGGCGCGAGTTTTAGACAAAACTGAAAGCATAAAGGGCAGGTGGCAGCACCTTACATATATAGAACCGCATACTTGATAAATAAGAATAAAACTACCAAAGTTACAACACTTCCCCTCAAGTACAGGTTCATACAATCTTTACACTCTCCAAACCAGCAAACTTCAAGCAACGTTCATGTTCCATTCGACTTAAACTCTTCGTGAGAAAGTCTGCAACTTGATCGTTCGTAGAGATATACTTCAAAACAAAAAATTTACACTCAAAGACTTCACAAACAAAGTGATGTTTGATATCAATATGTTTGCTTCTACTGTGATACATCGCGTTCTTTGCCAAATTAATTGCACTTTGATTATCACGAAAGATGAACATAGTGGCTTAGTCTTTGAAGCCTAACCCAAGCAGAAATCGACGTAAGTACACAGCTTCCTTGGTGCACTCTGACAACGCCATGTACTCGGCCTCCGTGGTGCTAAGGGCCACGGTTCTTTGTTTTCTCGAGTCCCACGATATAGGGCATCCGCCGAGCAGGAACACGTACCCCATGTAGGATCTCCTATCTTCTTGGCAGCTTCCCCAGTCGGCGTCGACGAATCCTTGGATCAGTTCGGTGTCTGCTTCGTAAATCAACCCGATGTTCGAAGTCCCCTTCAAGTACAGCAGCACTCTCTTGGCAGCTTTCCAATGTTCGACTCCGAAGCAATTGTTGAACTGTCCAAGGTAGCTGACAGCGAACAAAATGTCCGGGCGTGGAGTTGTTGACAGATATGTCAGCGCGCGTACCAATTTGCGGTAAGGCAACTTCAACTCGTCAGTACTGGGATTCTCATTTTTGCTCAATTACGTTCCAGGGTCGAGTGGTGTGACTAAAGGGTTGCAGTCGGCCATCTCGTAGCGTTGGAGAAGCTCTTCAATGTAACCTTGCTGTAGCATGGCTACACATCCGGTCTCCTGGATTAGTTCGATGCCTAGGAAGTGTTTGGCCAATCCTAAGTCCTTGACCTTGAAATTTTCACTCAGGACTCTGGAAATCTCGGCGATCGTATTTTTGCATTTTGACAGCACCATCATGTCGTCAACGTAAACGGCAATCATAGTTATGTTATTTCCGGAACCAATTTGGAATAGACACGGATCCGATGCGGTTGGTTTGGCACCGCACCTCCTCAAGACCTCACGCAGCTTGGCATACCAGTTTCTACCGGCCTGTTTCAATCCGTACAGTGATTTTTGTAGTAAGCAGACCTTGTCGCCTCCCTGCAACTGGCGAAGCATGTTCTTGGCCTTCTCCTTGGTTTGGTTTCGTCGTCAGTTCCAGACATCGCAATGCTCTCTAACATCTCCCTGAAGTTCTTCGGTTGTTTCATGAATATTTCCTTGTCTAGGTCACCATACAGATAAGCCGTTGTGATATCGTACTGTCTGATTTTTACACCGAGCTTGGCAGCGAGACAAACCATCAATCAAATTGTTTCCATTCGCGCCACCGGTGCGAACTTATCAAAGTAGTTGATTCCATACTCCTGGTTGAAAGCTTGAGCCACCAGCCTGGCCTTTCTCTTCTCAAGTGTTCCATCAGGTTTTAGTTTGTCGCGCAGCACCATCCGGCATCCGATGACTTTGGCATCACGGGGAGTATCCACCAGCACCCATGTATTGTTTCTCAGGATAGATTCCATTTCCATGACCAAGGCACCATGCCACTCGTTAGAGTTTGGTCCTGTTATTGCCTCCTTGAATGGAATCTCTGCTAGAAAAATCTCCTCGTCTTCTTGCTCCTCCACATCTTGGAGATTTGTTTGAAAAAGTTTCTTCGGTCTTCCCCTTTTTCCAGTTTGCAGAATCTTGGGTCGACCAGGTCCTTGCATCAATTGAGGCGTAGTATCGGATGTTTCGACAGTCGTTCTATCATGATCATCCACAGGCGTCACATCGAAACCCAGGAAAGGTTCATCATCTTCTCCGATTTCGGGTTGAGAGACTGGTTCCTCCACGACAGCTGGTTGATCTTTTTCTCTTGGTGATTGCGGCGGTGGTTCTGCAAAAAACAGCTCCCAACAAATAACTTGCTTCGAGGATTCCGGGCGCTCCATCCTAGTCTCTTCCAGTGGCTTTTCATTCTCGAAGAATTTTACATCTCGGCTAATCAAAACTTTGTCTTTGTCAGGGGAGTATATGAGAAAGCCCTTGGTTTCTTCGGAGTAACCCATGAACACGCCTTCTCTGCCTCATTGATCCAGTTTCCCTCTTCCGGGATCCCTGTCCAGGAAGTAAACCTTGCTTCCAAACGTTCTGAATTGCGAGATGTCAGGAATCTCTCCTGTCCACAATTCGTACGGTGTTTTGCCTCCGATACTTTTTGATGGCAGGCGATTACGGATGTAATTTGCAGTATTCACTGCTTCCGCCCAGAAGCGGTGAGGTAATCCGGCGTCGAACAACATGCACCTGGCAGTCTCCATCAAAGTCCTATTCATCCTCTCCGACTTCCCGTTTTGTTCAGGGTTGTGAGGGACTGTGAGGCGTCTTGTGATTCCGCGCTTCTTCAGGTAGTTGACGAACTCTCGATTCAGGTATTCCCTGCCGTTGTCAGACTGGATCACCTTTACTAATTTTCCTTTCTGATTCTCCATCCTGGTAACGTACTCGACGGTAGCTTCGTAGACCTCTGATTTTGCCTTCAGAAATCTCACTTCACACCAATGAGAGTGATCGTTGATGAATTCCAAGAGGTACCTTGAACCTCCCATAGATGGAGTCGGCATCGGTCCACACACGTCCGTGTGGATCAAATCGAGTAGCTCCGTCCGTCGATCAGATTTCTTTGGAAACTGCGTCCTAGACATCTTCCCCTTGAGGCAGACTCTACAGTCCAGAGTCGTCGATGGATTCCTCAGCTCAACGCCAGAAACCCTTCCTTTTCTTACAGCTACCAAGATGTCGGCCACGTTGACATGTCTGAGCCGACGGTGTAGCAATTTTAGATTGATTATTTTGGGTGATGCAGCCATATTTGCACGTTCTTGACTCTCACTGACGTAATATAGGTTATTCTTCCTCTCAGCTCGCATCAAGATTTCTCCTTTTTCGTTCATGACGACTGCACCTTCCTTGTCAAAAATCACCTCGTGGCCGCGGTCGGTGATCTTTCCCACCGACAGCAAGTTTGTCCTGAGGTCTGGAACGTGAGAAACATCTATCTCTTCGTTCGCAATGCGCGTAGATAAGCGAACACTGCCTTTTCTCACGATCTCTGCCGTTGAATCATCAGCCAATTTCACTACACCCCTTCGTGACTCATCGATCTTCGAAAAAATCGCAGGGTCGCCACAGATATGTGAAGTGGCGCCACCGT
The DNA here is from genome assembly GCA_946902985.2 of Meconema thalassinum. Taxonomy (NCBI): domain Eukaryota; kingdom Metazoa; phylum Arthropoda; class Insecta; order Orthoptera; family Tettigoniidae; genus Meconema; species Meconema thalassinum. The sequence goes on from OX336390.1 coordinate 352,198,352, forward strand.
CGAAACACCATATTCTGCGTACGCCACTGCTCTGAGTTGTCGTCGCCTGTAAGCATAGTTCTCGAGTGAAATTTGCCGATTGAGTATTAGAACTGTCTTTACCTTTGTTCTTCGATGGATCTCTTTGTTTAAATCTGCACTGGCTGGCTCGATGACCTTGCTTTTTGCACACGTAGCACCGGAACTCATATCCGCCTCCTTCTGTTTCACTGTTGTTGTTTAGTTTAGGTGTTTGTTTCTTATAGTTCTTGTTACCTGGACCAGTCTTCTACTTGACGTACATAGCTCCCGCTATTTCACCTTGTGTGCTCGATTTTCGTGCGTCATCCTCTTCGATGATTTTGGTCCGAAGAGCCTCGGAAGTCGGTAGGTTGTCACGTGACTCTATTGCACACCTAAAGTTCTCAAACCGTGCCGGCAGACTGTATAAACTCATAACTGTCAACAATTCCGGATTCATCGTGATGTTCATATCTCCCAATTTGTCCACGGTGTCGAAGAAATCGTTCAGATGGTCACGCACGTCGCCATCGTCCGCCAATTTTTGTAAGGTTAGCCTTTTCAGTAAGGTCGCCTTCCGAGCCGGTCCCTGGGATTGGTAGATCTGTTTCAGTCGTTGCCATGTATCAAGTGCCGTGACACAATTCTTGACTTGCTTTATTTCACTTGGAGACATCGACAAAATGATCAACGACCGAGCCTTATGATCCTTCTTGTCCCACTCTTGAATTGCCGCCGCGTTTGCATTTCCAGCCGCTGGTTCTGGTTTCGTAGAATTCCCGCCGACGAATTCCCACAAATCGCCCGTAATGAGGATAGCCTGCATCTGCACGGCCCACGTGTCGAAATTATCCTTACCGAGGGGTTCAATTCTCCCAATACTTCCGGCGTTCATTTTTGAGGTTAACTTCTGGCACGTTTTTACGAATAATTACGATTTGTTATTTACGCACTTAGTCACACGCATCTGGGTCCATAACCTGTAAGAGGATATAAGGAAACCAGAGATATATAAGCAAAGCGAACTGATGTGAGTTTAATAATAATAACGAACTGATGTACATGGATGGCAATAGCGGAACTGCGCAAACTAAACGTGCGAAAATGGCGCGAGTTTTAGACAAAACTACCATACTACTGTATGGTAGTTATGTTGTAACTACCAAAGTTACAACATAATTGATCTGAACACGAATTGCAAGAAATAGGTTAGAAACATATATTTATACTAAGTTACCTACAAGAAGAATTATATATGTTACATTAAAGAAGATACATACCTAACCACATACTATTTGATACCTACAAGGAGCTGTTTGTTGCCAAAATTAATGTATTCCATAGTTATTATTAATTGTAAATAAATAAAATAAAATTTAACGTTGGGCTTAATAATAATTTTTCTAAATACATTTTGAAAAATATATTGTAAAGCCCAATGTTAAATTTTATTTTATTTATTTACAATTAATACTACATTGTAAGGATATCCATTTTATTTATTATTTACAGATTTTACGCCCACATTGGGGCACTTCAATCTGTAAATTTGAGTAAATTTCTTCTTTTTCTCCTCCCAGAACTTTCTCATCCTCTCCGACCTGGAAGCCCTTTGTGTGTCCGATATAGTATATTGTTTCCGTTCAACTGTGTTTAGTTTGAGACTTATGCTTTTGTTCTTCAAAATCCTCTTCTCTTCTCTGTCTTTGATTTGTTGCCGAGTTATACCCAATTCTTCCAAATCATCCTGAACTTCTTTGAACCAATTATTATTGATTTTATTTTTCAAAAAGTAATCAAATAGTTGTTTCAATATCCTGGTTTCTGGCAGTCTTGATATGTGACCGAGACATTCTTCTTTTACGCATTGTAGTTATTATTGATTCACATTCACGATAGACTATGTTGTTAGGCAACATTCTCCATTGTCCATCAACTTGGTGTTTTTTGTTAATCCATTTTATTATATTATTTCATTCTTATTACAATTTTTATCGTAAACATTTCATTTCCAAAAAAATTTAGACTTAAGTACATCTATATCATTTTTATTTTAATTCTTAATTGATTTCATGTAATTAGAGCAGAAGAAGACCTTGATATCATGTCGAAACTTGTACGACATATATACAGTATATTTGTGTGAGAATTGATTGGCGTATAATTTTAACTTTTAATTTAATTTGTACAATTATGTTAAAGTAGTGTCTGTAATATGCCGGCCCCGTGGTGTTGGGGTAGCATGCCTGCCTCTTACCTGGAAACCCCGGGTTCGATTCCCGGCTCCGTCAGGGATTTTAGAAATTGATGTGAGGGCTGGAACGGGGCGCACTCAGCCTCGTGATGACAATTGAGTAGCTGTCTGACAGTGAGGCAGCGCCCCGGTCACGAAAACCAAGATTAATGGCCGAAGGGACCCGATGTGCTGACCATGCATCACCCCAATATCTGCAGGCCAAATGGTTGGACAGCGGTCGCTGGTAGGCCTAGGCCCTTCATGGGCTGTAGTGCCACGGTTTATTATAGTGCCTGTAATGGGGTTTGTAATTGTAAGCGACTCGATGATGTGTTGAATGGGTTCAATACATGATTAAAGTCACTAAAACATTACGATGCAAAGGTGAGTTAACTTTGGCAAGTTTGTAGCATTTTTGCTAATCCTGGCTAGGTTGGTGCAAAGTGTTTGCAGTATGAGCTGGTAGAACTTGAACATTTGTGCTGTCACCCATGCCCTACTAGCTGATTCAGACCTATTTAACTCACACTTGCATCCCTGCCATCCCTCAACCCCGTAATGCTCTAATGAAGTGCAATGCACATGTGTCTACTCCTCGGTTTAAAATGCAGCATAGTGTATAATTTGATAACAAATACTTTCCCCTGCACTGCCGGGGTAGATGGGATTGAATGCATGCTACTGTATGGTTGACTATTTCCTGAGTAATAAACAAAATGATCTTTGACTCAGCAACTTCCTGATCCAACCATCACATTTCACTTATTCGTAAGATGTTTATTTTGAGTCATTCCATTTCTCTAATGATATGTAGAATTATGTTAAATTAGTGCCTGTAATATGGCTGACCTGGAGATTCTTAGCACCCCCAGGCCACTGACGGCCTGCCGGGGACTGGGGGTCAATTTATTTGATTATTTAGCCATGCAGATGATATCCTGGGAAAAATTGATTAAGGTGATTTCCCGTTGCCTTCCTCGATGCCATTTAAGGTCATTTATCTATCAGCCGCCCCCAACAAAGGGAACATACACTATTTGTAGCTGCCTCTCTGAGGTACAGATGCTATGACTGATATCTGCCCCCAACTTCAGTTGCCCCTTCTGCGAACTACACTTTACCGAAGGACTCCTCCACTGAAGGTGCCAGTGAGATCTTCACTTATAACCCAGAGCCCTCCATATTTATGACCTCTAGAGAGAGGGTGTACCAGCATTGTAAAGCCTCCAGGAATTGGGCTACCTGTTTGTCCATGGGTTCTATTGGAGGTAACTGAACCAACCTTACTGATACTGTAAGTCCCCCCCATTTGCCACCTGGGGACAAGTCCTCTAGAGGTTATAGGTTTTTCCGAGGTTATTAGGTGCCAACATATGCTTTTAGCCAGGGTTGGAGGGTAACGCGTTACTTGTAACAGTTACTTTTTATGGTAACGAGAGAGTAACTAAGTGAAACGTCGGGAGATATCCTGCCTGGACCACGGCCTACAAGACCGGACAACTTGTAACTAGTTATAATATTTTGGACTAAAATAGAAAGTACGGGGTGAGAGAGACTTGAAAGAGGTTTTGATGATTAATGTTCTGTGCCTGTGACCAGCTAATGGTATGTGCAATGACTCTCTTCCTAGCCCAGTCTGATGTACAATTTATGATAAGTTTTGAATAACAGGGAAATGAAAATTAATCAGTATTCTTTGTGGACTCCTTTCGTTGTCCCCATGGACCCCCTGAGGTGTGTAAACCACAGGTTGGAAAAACTGCCATATAGCAGAAATATATATTCCAGGGAAAGATGGATATTTTTTTTGTCTCTTTCCAGCCAAACAAGTTCAAATAGACCTAGAGAAGAAAATAGAGCAATTAAAATTGCAGCGAGATGAGTCTGCCAATAAGTGCCAAGAACTTGAAAACTCCAGGTTAGAAGGAATGAACTCAACAATCCTACAGGCAAGTTACTTAATTATTTAATTACTTAATTACAAATTACTTAATTAGAACCAGAATCTTGCATTGATACACAAATCGTTCTCTATCCACCTATTCTTCATCTGCAACCACATCTGCAAATGTCTGAGAATATCTGCATCTGTGGATATTGTGACTATTTATTCCCTTTACTAGTAGTCGAGGGAAACAGGATTCTGGAGGAATGGAGAGACACTACCAGTAATCCCCGTATTCAACGAGAAGGGTGACATTCAGGGTTGCAGTAATCATAGAGGAATACAATTAATTGCACATGCTGTGAAAATCAGGGAGAAGACAATAAAAAGATGGCTTCAACAAGAAACAGCAATAGAGTATGAACAGTTTGGATTCATGCCAGGAAAAGGAACAACCAATGCAATCTATGTACTTTGGCAACTTGGAGAGAAACACAGGGAGAAGAAGGAATTGCATATGGAATATATAGACCTAGAAAAGGAATACGACAGAGTGCTCCGGCAAGAAATCTGGAGGTGTATGAGACAGAGGGAAGTGCCAGAGAAATATGTACACCTTATTCAGGACATGTACTGTATAATGGTGCCAGAATGCAGGTAAGAAGCAATGTAGAGTTAACGGACTGGATACCAGCTAAAGTTGGCTTGCATCAAGGGTACGCATTGAGCCCTTGTATTTTTGATCTGGTCATTGATGTATTGTCAGAAGGTGTTAGATAACTTTCCTTGGTGTATGATGTTTGCAGATGATATAATGCTATGCAGCACCAACAAGGATGAGCTGGAAATGAGATTAGAAAGAAGGAGAAAAGCTTTGGAAGACAGAGGGCTGAAAATCAGTTAGTTATTGTTGCTTTAATGGAAGGAATGGCAAGGTAATCTGCCCAAAAGGCTGAAAATCAATAGGAACAAAACAGAGTACATGTGCCTTGGAGGAGAAGGGATAAAACAATTGAGATGGATAAATTAGATACAGTTATCATTCATGTATGCCATGCATGTGCAATGCCAAGATCGCTCATATTGCACTGACGCAGGCGGTTCCATAATGAATTAATACCGCCCCACGTTGCTTGGGCCATGATAAATTATAGTATAAGGAGTATTATCATCTATCAAAATTTATATGTACGTATCGGAACTTAGCTAGGATTAGGAGCGGTCATTCCCTACTTCGTTAATTGTTACTTTAATAGAGTTGTGTGCATTAGCTCTGACCGACTTTAGTTGTACCGATAGCTCAAATCACTGTATAGGACATCAAATCCCATGTACCCATGTGAGTAATCTCGATGGAGAATATGCATCTGCCTCCAGCTAGCATCAGGTCTCAGGCGTGTACCGTTCCCCCAAATGAGCAGTGCATATTTTGGATTTGAGGCTATAAGGTATCAACTCTACAATGATAAGGCACAACTCTATTCTAAAACTTTAATTCAGTAAATAAAGTCATGGCTTCAAACACAAAAACAATTCCCAAAACCATAAAAACAAAGCAAACAAAAATTTACTTCCACAATCCACAAATAAATAAAATCATAATAAAATCATATTAAACCATAAAGCTGTACCCTTATGTGAACTTCATAAAGATATCCTAGTGCGCTGATGCACCTACAACTTCAAAACAAACTGTACATTAACATAACAGTCATACAATGTGACTTCTTTAATATCACAAATTAATTATTCCTTAAACCACTTTAGTTTTAACAATTATGTGTGCCGTGCGTGTTTTGATTTTTCTCTTCTCACCAACCAAATGCTTGCATGCATTTACCTATTCGGACGTTGCACCGCAATCAACGTGCAACTCCATAATTATGTAAGCTACCCCTCCACTTCCTCCATTTATATGGTTCCACTGCATGCTGTCTGTGATTCCTACATAAAACGTTACGTTATAGCTTGTGTCGGATGGTACAATTAGATTACCTTGCTCTCGTGGCGATTGGCATCTGGTAACCAACTTCATAACTTGGTTTCAGTGACAGTACAAATACATCGTCTAACTATTCGTCAGATAGCTAAAATAATGAACCATCAGGATAATCTATAATTATCCATGTGTTCCTAAACCACATGGCTACATTACTCAACATAACAATCTTTCATTACATGTCATTTACCAGGGTCTAAAATCTGTCCCTTTCAACTTGCCTTGACGGTTCGAGTGCCCGCCTACAGACCCTCGGCTAGAGGAGTCAGCACACAATAGAAAGTGGGATGGGTGTTCCACCAATTACCTCGACCCTCCTTAAAGGTTTGAATGCTTTCCTTTCTAAGCAGTAAAGATTTACAAGCCAAATACTGTTGTCTGAATGACACACGTATCCCAAAGGATCTTAATTGACTATTATGCAAACAGGTATTGAATGAGCTTTTATAATTACTCCTACACAGAGGATATAATAATTACTGGCCTCACACGGGTCCATTCAACATGAAGGTTCGGGGTTCGTAATGCATTAGTCTAACGGGTGACCGATGTCTCAAGTAAAATATAGGCGCTCAGTCCAGGCTGTCGCCATGAGTTTCGCTACCACGAGCGGAAATAACTCATCAATAAGTTCTCGGGAAATCATAGAGTTTCGAGGTGTCCTCGTTTTCCTCGTCTCTATCACAGGATTCCAACCCGGAACACTTTCATATCCTTCCTCAGAGCTAGGGTGCACACTACAACTCTGGCATAAATTATATCTCCACTTATGCCCATGACATAGGAGATTTCATACGTAGAATAGACCACCTGGCCCCTTACTCAATGCTACGACCTCCGACCTATATTATTAAGAGAAATCTATCAAATTACTCTATAAGCTTCTCATATAAGCTGCAAATTCAATTCACTAAAAGCTCTTTCATGCCTGGCATCATTACTGAATATATGCAATATTCTGATATAAAACTTCTTCCCTTAATTACTGTAATGTAATCTTACTGTATCATCTTACTGCTTAGATTGATAAGTCTTGCAATTAGCGTAAATCTCTCGCTTACAACATTTATTTGTTTCCTGATGTGTTCATTCATACTTTTAATATTCATTATTATTATTACCATTAATCTCACTGACATAAATGACCAAAATCATTACTTTATTATTCTTATTAATCTCACTGACATAAATGACCAAAATCATTCTTTATTATTATTCTCACATAAATTACCAAAAATCCGACATAGCTAAACGTCTTAAAATCCGAACAATCGCGTTCGTCACATTTACATAACTGATTGCCATTCTTAATTCATAGTGGGAATAATTACTCCACTTAATGATGCAAATTAACATCTCAACTCTATAAAAATCAACACAATAATGATTAAACATGGAGGATCTCCCTCCTAAACTGATTTTTACCGGCATCTTTAAGGAAATCACAACATGCAGTGGCCCATATTTCTACATAATCATAACTTGTGGGGTACTTACATTTCTATAGGCGTCTTATGGTGGCTCCGACCAATCATATTTCTCCATGTCGCCCGCCATTAGCAGTTTTAACGCGACATATTTATCTTGAATACACACATTTTATAACACATAATTTTCATCAACACCACGACACGTTGCATAACTCTCAGGAAGCTCTCGCTCCCACACATGTGAAACACTTATCTAATCACTACTTTAAAGGATATTTTACATATGCTGTACACTTAACACACGTCACTTTATACACTTTTCATTGCTGAAATTCCCTAGCAAAGATCGAAATTGCAGGTGTCGACGGCATCTCCCGTGCTCCTATCAACTCCTGATTGAAAGTCTGGTTTACCCGCTCTCGGAATTCACCAACAGTTTTTATTATTCTTACTCCTACAGTAAGCGTCCGGCGTTGCATAAATATGCTAGCTCCCGTCCTGAGCGTTATCATCTGGTACTCTCATGACATTACCAACCGCGTCATAGAGTTTCATTTAGCGCATTCCATCGTAATTACACATATACGATCAGTCAATACTTTACACATTGCGCTTAACACTGTCCAATACTTTACACAAATAATTATTTACAATAGTTCTGCCATTAGTCTACACGGTGCTTCGTAACTAAACACGGCATAGTTCGTACTGCTGATTATGCCTATAGCACGACTATTATTCATAAAAGCTTATAAAGTGCTTCATTTACATGTACCAGTCTTTGTTTGGCGTCTATTATGAGTAGAACCGCCATGCGTTCTGCCTTGACGAACTTGCTTCAAACTGGCTGTAACTGACTGAAGATTCACTTGAAGATTGCCCGTAACTTACTTGAAGACTGCTGTAGACTGCTTATATACTGTCTCGTACTGCTGCATATTGACTGCAACTTACTGCAATTGTGCTACAACTGGGTAACTTCTAACGTCGTGAAGACTGCGTAAGACTGCTACTTGCTCGACTGTAACTGGCTGTAACTGGGTGTAAACTGCACGTGAACTGCGCGTAGACTGAGCTTGAACTGCGCTGAGACTGAGCTTGAACTGAGATAGCTGCAACAACCTAGGAGCCACAATGTCTAGTGATGGCAATAGCCAGAGACTGCAAATACGTTGGCGGAACTGGCATAGGATGTCAGTTGGATTGAAATATTAGAAGCCACTTTTCAGTGTTGCGTAAGTAATCTATTGGTAGAAGATTTTTGAACGGTAGATATGAGTGTGCCCAATTAGATGGGTGGGGAGATATAATTAATTTCCTAGTGCCTGAAATAAATTACATGAATTATCTATACAATTAATAAAACAAATGGTGGGCTAACTTGGATGACTAGTTTCCTTTATCAAGTGAACATCATCAGATACTGCTCACTTAGGCTTAATTTAGGTTCAGTGGATATTCATATAATACTTAGTTATAACAGTATAGTCTAGTCAAATTATGATTTGACCTGGGCAAAATTGCTTCACAAGCAAAGTGGTATTCAGCCAACAATTCTTTCCTTTTAACATATCCAAAATTAGACAGAATCCGATCATGGGAAAGCACCTAAAATTCAAGTTCAAAATGGCGGCCTTCTTTCTAAATTGTTGTAATTGTTAGTATAATATGAAATGTTTTCTACTGTGTGATTTTAATGGATATAATATGTAAAGATGAGCTATGTCAAGGAGATGCATTAAGCATGCTTATAATTTAATGTAGCACTCGAGAAGTTGATTAGGGATCTACAGACCAGAGGTACAATCTTCTACAGGTCAATACAGCTCTTGGCATGTGCATATATATATTTATTGAACATGCTGTGTACATAGTGAAGCCTCCGTGGCTTAGGCGGCAGCACGCCGGCCTCTCACCGCTGGGTCCGTGGTTCAAATCCTGGTCACTCCATGTGAGATCTGTGCTGGACAAAACGGAGGCAGACAGGTTTTTCTCCGGGTACTCCGGTTTTCCCTGTTAAAATTTCATTCCAGCAACACTCTCCACATCATTTCATTTCATCTGTCATTCATTTAATCATTGCCCCCAGAGGAGTGCGTCAGGCCTCGGCAGCTGGCACAGTTAATATCCTAGCCGCTAGATGGGGGCTTCATTCATTCCATTCCTGACCCGGTCGGAGACTGGAAGCAGGCTGTGGATTTTCATTTCTGTGTACATAGTATGGGTAAAACAGACTCATTGAAAGTTCTTATCGTTTGTATAGAAGTTCATGGGTTTTGTCCTCTCATTGCAGACTATTAAGTGATATTGTGAACAGTGGAGACCACATAGCATACAGGTACACTAGATCGAAGCATGGTGGTATCCTCTTTGGTTACAAACTCTATGGTGGAAGCCATGTGCTGTGGTCCTTGTGAAGACGTGCCATAATTTGAAGTTAGGTACTTTCCATTCCTCTGTGTACATTTCTAGAGTTTCGTAGAAGTCAGAGTCTATTGCTGCCTTTTGCTCTCTGTGTTGCAGTGTTTTCGAGGTTGTTGTTTGTCGTTAGCTCTCGGATGAAGAAGTCAGTGTCTACTAGTTTATATACTAGGCTCGTCTGAGCCGTTCAAGGAAGCCGGAATGGCTTTCACCGCTTAGATATTGTAGCATGATCAATACCATTACTAAAATACTAAAAAAAGCCTTCATTGCCTTAAGTCAAGCAAGTAGGAAGATGGGTCTGATATATAAGATAAAAGATAAAACAAAATACTTGGCCTGTGGGAAAATCTATCAACCCACTTTGCCAAAGACTTGATGTGGATACATATGCAAGTGAGCCGATAGCTACAAGTATCTTAGCTCCACAATAACATTCTTAAATGATGCTTCCACTGAAATCAAGTTCAGGCTGATTGCAGAAAATATGGCATACTTTGCCTTGTGTAACTCATTCCGGTCAGACTCCTCAACCGCTCAACAAAAACTATTTATAAAACCCTAGTTCTCACTTACTCCTCAGAAACGTGGCCCTTGACAGAAACCGACACAAGGCTGCTTGATGGATTTGAGAGGAAAGTTCTGAGGGGAATAATAGGCCCTGTGTATGATAAAGAGTGATGGAGGAATAGGTACAATGCAGAAATGTAAAGCCGCCAAGAGGGGGGGCAAATGCATAGGGGCCGTAAGAAATTGCGAAATTTTTAAATTTATGTACTGATGAAGGAAGCACCCTTGTAATTCAATGTGACCGTTGATCTCGCGATCATGAGCCACTGGACCTTCTTTTTACGTGGAATCTGAACCACAGGACATGGCATTTCACTTTGAAAATCTCACATGGGTATGTACACTATACAAAACAACATTATTTATTTTGTTGATTTTAATACACCATTAACCAGTAATCGGAACAATTATATCCATTGTTTAAAACAACAGAATACCATTTTCCTTGCGCTAGTTGAGCTTACTGTGTTAACAATACAACCCAGGAGTACCTCACTTTGCTTGGACTCTCCCTAGTCAAATCCGCACGACCATTGTCTCCAACCCGTACGATATAAAGGAGATATATTATCGCACCCCCGGTGCAAGACTGCCACAAGTCAAAATACATGAATTTTGATGTATGTGGTACTTATAAATGCCTATGATCAAGTCTGTCTCCTGTAAAACTGCCACAGCACTGAATAGAAAACTGCCACAACTCAAAATTATTATTATTTTTGTTTAAAAGAAATAATTATAATCTATGAAAGAACTTTTTATGATATTGTATAATACTAGACAATGTTAGAAGTTAGTTACTTTCACTATAATTATGCAAATATTTATATTTTTCCTAATAGATCAAAATCTTCAAATGCTTCTCCTGAAAAAGTGTCCTTTTTGACTTGTGGCAGTCTTGCACCAGGGTGGACCTTATTACAATGTACGATAATATTATTATTACAATCACAAAATAATAATAATAATATATAATATCGAGCCTACCTATATGATATCTACATTGTGCATATGCGGTCCAGGATACTTGATGAAGAAATCAGTCTCATTTTCTCAAACGAACCAGAATGAAATAAACATTGTTACATACATCAGTGAAGAAGGGTACAGGTGCTGTGCTACTTCTAATTCAATGAACTGCCCTTAATAATTGCCTGACTGTTGTTCCATCTAGCACCCTGTCACTGATTGATAACAATAGCCTCACCAGGTATTATTGGTCGCAAATGCAGAGCTTGATGAATAGGAATGGAATGAAGACTAACGGTAGACCATTTATTTGAGCTCTCAACACTTGTATGCTGTTGGCAGTTTGTTTCAGTCATTCTGCACTGTTGAACGAGTTCTAGTTACACAAAAACCCAGCTTATTTAGAGTGTTTGTTAATATAATCCGTTTCATAGAAATGGTATTATACTACCATAATTACATATTATGACATTTTTTTTTACACTTTCCTGGATGAGAGAGTTGTATTATACTTTGGTTTGAAATACGATACTTTTGAATCGTTGGTACCTCAGTTGAAGGACTGCGACAACGTGGTGTTTTGAATCGTTGTTACGATACATTTCTCGCGAGTTGCTGGCAACAGTGCCCATTGTTCTGTTGCCCTCAGTTGTTGTAATAAAGTTGTCAGTGCTGCGTACTAACAGTTTATCATGTTTCTTCACCATTTCATCCTCATACTGTGTAGCGTTATATGTTGAACCATGAGCAACTACAGTATAAGCATAAGTCAGGAGCTGAGAAATGCAAGGAAAGAAAGAAAAGATTGGACGGTATTAATAAAAGTAGTAGAACATTGTTTGAGGAAATAAGACTTTTTCAATTTTTCTGCCTATTCAATACTTTTAATTCTAACACACTTCAGAGGCACATGTTTTGGAACCTATTGATTCCTTCCTCAGCCCACAATCCTATGTTTAGGGACACATCATTAAATAGAATGTCGGATCTCTAAAAACAATGGCAAAATACACTTTATACAATAAAAACATTTAAAATTCTGTGAAAATACTTAGATGGTGATCATCTAAACATTTTTTTGTTAAAAAGGATCGAAACCTGACCAATTTCATTTTGAGTACAGCAGGAGTGCCAATTACTTTTTCTGTAGTGGACATGGTTGAGACTGAAGTACAACTCACCAAACCTTTCAGAGAAGTTGTTGAAGATGAAGATAATTCAGGTTGAGAAGATGGAGGGGGCTGCGGCAGCTTGTCCGTATCCTGCTCCAGTTTAACTGACGCCATTTTGGCTGAGAAAGTTCAAACAATATTAGAACAGAGTATAACATAAACCAACTTGCTCCAAATGAAAGAAGTTACGTTAAAAGATAAAGGTAGCAAAGCCGAATCCCAGGTTTCGGCACCAAAATGGTATAGGATCGGTCAATTAAAGACCTCCCGTATCGGAGAGAACTCCAACTGAAGGTTGTAGTTGAAATTAAGTGAGCTTTAAAAAAGAAAGGTTTAGACACAGTTAAGGTAAATAGAACAAGAGAAAGAGAGAACAAGTTGCTTAAACAGGTTGACATTTATTGTCAATTGACATGCATAGTCATAACAAGATAATAAACACGGTTCAATTACATATTGCGATGCAGCCGCATTTAGGGACCTCGGTGGCGTCATCGTTACGTCACGGTGATGTATTGATGTTGATGTTCTATTGTTGCCGTGGAGTTGCCGTGGCCGCCATTTTTGACCTGTAGTTTGACATGAGCAGTCAACTGCCAAGTGTACGCGGGAGGTTTTGACGATTTCGAATAAAATTGTTGATGTCTTTCAGTTGTCGCATTTAATTGAAAAGTTGCACTGTATGTTTAGGACACATCATTAAATAGAATGTCGGATCTCTAAAAACAATGGCAAAATACACTTTATACAATAAAAACATTTAAAATTCTGTGAAAATACTTAGATGGTGATCATCTAAACATTTTTTTGTTAAAAAGGATCGAAACCTGACCAATTTCATTTTGAGTACAGCAGGAGTGCCAATTACTTTTTCTGTAGTGGACATGGTTGAGACTGAAGTACAACTCACCAAACCTTTCAGAGAAGTTGTTGAAGATGAAGATAATTCAGGTTGAGAAGATGAAGGGGGCTGCGGCAGCTTGTCCGTATCCTGCTCCAGTTTAACTGACGCCATTTTGGCTGAGAAAGTTCGAACAATATTAGAACAGAGTATAACATAAACCAACTTGCTCCAAATGAAAGAAGTTACGTTAAAAGATAAAGGTAGCAAAGCCGAATCCCAGGTTTCGGCACCAAAATGGTATAGGATCGGTCAATTAAAGACCTCCCGTATCGGAGAGAACTCCAACTGAAGGTTGTAGTTGAAATTAAGTGAGCTTTAAAAAAGAAAGGTTTAGACACAGTTAAGGTAAATAGAACAAGAGAAAGAGAGAACAAGTTGCTTAAACAGGTTGACATTTATTGTCAATTGACATGCATAGTCATAACAAGATAATAAACACGGTTCAATTACATATTGCGATGCAGCCGCATTTAGGGACCTCGGTGGCGTCATCGTTACGTCACGGTGATGTATTGATGTTGATGTTCTATTGTTGCCGTGGCCGCCATTTTTTACCTGTAGTTTGACATGAGCAGTCAACTGCCAAGTGTACGCGGGAGGTTTTGACGATTTCGAATAAAATTGTTGATGTCTTTCAGTTGTCGCATTTAATTGAAAAGTTGCACTGTACTCTTCTAAAGCCATTGTTAAGTGAGGAATTTTTTGGACGAAAATTACTGCTTCTACTTCTACATGTGCAATAATACGGCCTGTGGGATCTGTCGGTGAGTTGTAATAAAGTTGTTCATATATTTCTTTTGGTTGTTGCATTCAATTGAAAAGTTGCACTGTACTCTTCTAAAGCCATAGTCAAAGCCATTGGTCTAGATGAAAATATTACGTTAGGCACTGTGTGGGGGAATACGCCTGGTAAATAGTAATAGGTGGGTAAAATATAGACAGAAATTGGCATTTACAAGAAACTTGGAAAAGAGATATGACAGTGTTTTGTATTAGACCTATATAGGTCTTTTTTGGACATTTCATACAAATATGTCTGTGAGGCATTATTAACCAGTATGTTATGTATAGTGATCTGTAATTGAGATAAACGTATTTGCCGCCAACAATGGAAAAAAATCAACGAAATGACACAAAACCATTTCTTGCTATGTGAAGCGGGTAGGTGTAGGGGGGCAGAGCCCCCCCCCAGTAAACAATAACATTATTGACCACAATGTTTTATAAGAATATTATAATATGTTAGCGATAGGTTGTGTTTCTGGTTTTGATAGAAATTAATGCGTCTGCCACCAGCTATTGCGGTGTACTTTTAGGTTAGATTTGTGTATGCGTGAGAAATGTGTTTCACAATTACATTACTGCTTGTGGTGAGAGTGTTAATGTATTGATGCCAACCGGCGATTATTACAGACCGCGATCGTTCGTGTATAACATTTATGTAAAAAAAAAATTGGCGGCTTTTGTGATGTTATCAACGACTTTTACGAAATGTTTCTCTGGCAAGCTTACGGGAAAAACCTCGGTTATAGGTTATTCTGGGTGGTGACAACTCAATAACAGAAATGAGCATTAGAAAAACCTTCGAAATGCATTGTGTATCGCCATCTGTAATTGATATATATTACCTCAAATTGAGACGCCGTACTTACGAAAATGTTCTAATTAAGGGTTACATTTATAAGATTTTGTATTGGAATGGATAATTGGCTTATTTAGCTAAATTATCGTCGGCGATACATACGAAAGTATTCCGATTTAAGGTTATATTTTTAAAATTTTGTATCGGTATCTATAATTTGCCTATATAGCTGAATTTCAGATGCTCATACACATCGTTATTTTTCAAAATATATATTGATAAAAGTCTTTAACGAAATCTGTAATTGACCTATATAGCTTAATTATAGATGTCGGTACAAACTTTTATTATTGTGCAATTCGATAATTACGAGGTGTATCGACGTCTGTAATTGAGCTATATAGGCCAATTACAGATTCCAATACGGAATTTTAAAAATATCACCTCAAATTGCAAAAGATCGTATCGAAATCTGTAATAGACCTAATTGCAGATTCCGATACCATCTTTATAATTATGAAATTAAAATAATGACGATGTGCATCGTCATCTGTAATTGAGCTATATAGGCCAATTACAGATTTCGATATGTAATTTTTAAAATATAACCTTAAATTGAGAAATGTTCGTATGTATCGGAATCTGTAATTGAGCTATATAGGTCAATTACAGATTTCGATACAATGTTTTATAATTATGAAATTAAAATAATTACGATGTGTATCGTAATGTGTAATTTAGCTATATAGGCCAATTACAGATTCCGATAAGAAATTTTTAAAATATAACCTGAAATTACGAAAATTTCGTATGTATCGTATTCTGTAATTGAGCTATATAGGTCAATTACAGATTTCGATACAATGTTTTATAATTATGAAATTAAAATAATTATGATGTGTATCATAATGTGTAATTGAGCTATATAGGCCAATTACAGATTCCGATATGAAATTTTTAAAATATAACCTCAAATTGCGAAATTTTCGTATGTATCGCTAACTGTAATTGATCCGATACATTTCGAAGGTTTTTGGTAAATGCTGCTTTGTGCTTCCCCACCCAAAAACCCCTATTACCCAGTCTTTTCCCGCAAGCTTGCCAGAGGAGTATTTCGTGACGTCGTTGATGACGTCACGGAAGACGCCATTTTGTTTTAGGGTAATTTTTATACGTGGCTGCATCGCAATGTGTAATAGTCCCATAAACACTATCATTTACTATTTAACAACTGGTTAAACAATGTATAACAATATTGTCTTCTTCTTCTTCTTCTTTCCCTTCGGCTTTTCCCAATTAATTGGGGTCGCCGGAGCCAACCAGGCTCATTTTGGTTTTGGCCGGGGATTTAAGGCCGGATGCCCTTCCTGACACAACATGATTTTCCAGGTGAAAATTCCACCCCGCTGTTACCGGGATTCGAACCCCGGCCGTCCGGGTGAAAGGCGAGAAGCTAAGCCACTGCGCCATCACGCTCCCCTGTATAACAATATTGTAAATATTGTAAATATACCGTAACAAGGTAACCTCAAAGAATATAGAACAAGTTTTCGCTGAATTACTTGAGCAGAGATGCTCAAAATCAAAGTTGAGCAGCCTATCAAAAGAGCCCAGATGAAAAAAATTGAATATTAGTTTTAAGGTTTGAAAATATAATGACAGATGTTACTTATCCAGAGCCTTGTCGGAGCATTTGTAGGGTAGATCAACCATGGCAGGAACTGCCATATTGAAAGACACATAATTAGTGACACGCTGAATATCTCACCAGGAGATTAGGTACTAAAATATGAAATGCAAACAGTATGAACTGTAGCACACTAAAAAGCACTTGCACTGATTGAACACTTGGAGGAAGCAAGCTGCACTTAGTTGAGAGTGAACACTTGTTACAATTGCAAAGTTCCAATATCGGAGACTCATAGCAAATTCAGTAGGTGCCAGACCTATGCACTTTAAATAAAGTTAAATCATTGCAGTGAACGAAGTTTGAAGTGTTACAATTTCCAGAGCTGAACTTTAAAAGATGAATGTTTGGCTGGCAAACATAATGCACGTTTTTTGGCACAAAATGTCGTTGAGAAAGCGACGTGCCAGGATGAAATCGGTGAGCCAAGTAAGGTTTATTCAAAGTCCTTTTGACGGAACATGTCGAAAGTGCAGCGATGCGTCATGATGACACAGGACTCGACGATAATCGTTGTATTACTAGTGTTCAGACGAATTCAGACATGTTAGATGAATTCCTGGTATTCATTTACGACAAGATGTGTCGTAGATGAAGTGAAGTTAAATGACTAGTCATTTGAAGTCCTGGATGGGATGTGTCACAGGTACGGCGAGGTGCCAATGATGAAACAATTCGATGAATTGCTGGTGTTCATAAAGTTATTGAAGAATCCAGCTGCTTATATAGTGGCTGGGAAGAGTTCTAGACCATTCCATGGAGAAAACGCTGGGATTGGTATACAGGGTCTTTCATATAAAGTAAGAACGCCAAGCGGCGGGTTTGTTATCCGCTAGTGTGGTGGCCTTGACCGAGCTTTTGGCGAGCCGTGGCCCCCTGCTCTAAGCGTGTGTACAATCCTCTATGAAATATTACCTTATAAAAGTTGCTGGAAGTGTCGTCCTTCCTGGGTTATACAGGCATTGTATCTGGTAACCACATTTTGGCTGACGCGAGTGAGTCATGCCACTGTATTTTTTCTGATTTTTTATTTTGTGTTTTTTATTGAGCACTGAACCAGTAGTGTCAAAGTTATTTACAATTACGTGAATCTGTGCTAGTCAAGGTGGAACTTCATCAGGAAATTGCTGAACAAATGCATCACATACCCGCCGAGCCGAATCGTAATTAAAATAAATTTTACATACAAAAATACGATGTTGCAATGATAACTGTCTCAACATGTTAGCAGCTGTGGTTCAGACTGGCGACTGACAACACCTGCACGCTTATTGCAAGGTCAAGTTTGTACTATGTGTGCGCTTTCAATACTACAGCAGGGGGCCGTGGTGCGTCACAAGCTCGGCCAAGCCGGCTTCAGCAGCGAATGACAAAACCGCGGGCTCGCCGTTCTTACGTTATATGAAAGACCCTGTAAATAACATGTAAGTAACAAGTATAATAAGTACTTTAGCAAATAAGGAATATATAAATGATGACAAATTTATACGAGCATGTGGTAATTTTTAGGTTAAGAAAAAACAAATGACATCTCAAGTTTTCGATTTTTCTCTCGAAAGATTACAAAAATTTAAATTATTACAGGCTTTGTAGCCTTTCGCAAATGCGAACAACATTGTATACCCTGATTCATCATTCCACGCATTGGCTTTCCATCATTCTATGGTCCAGTTTTGACACTCCTTACACCACGCAAGGTGGCGTTTAGATTGGCCTCTGTGATGTGTGGCTAAGTTTCCATGCTTCTTGCCCAATAGTCTTCATGCTAGGGTTAGGCCCAGAAGTGGTGTGGAATTCTTGTGTGATAGAGCCAATGGATAATTGTTGAGTATACCATTAGACCAGGTGCGGATCTATAGTTTGGCTTTGGGGGGGTTACAGAATCGAAATTTTTAAGAAAAATGGTATCACTAACAACGCAATCACAAAATAACCAAACGTACAAAACCAGACCAATTTTTTTGCAAGCTACATGGATAGAAATTTGATGCGTTTAGCGCACCAAAAATATTCGTACAAATTGCAATGGCGTGTTTTGCGACTTTTACATCGAGCTTCGAGAAAAGTATCAAGGTACCTTACAGTTTCGGCAAGTCGAGTTGGTACCGACAATGGGAGAAAGTCACAGCTTAAATTGCCAACCAAGCTTGCAGTTTGGATGTCGGCAAAATTTTTTTGGTGCGAAAAAAGCCCCAAATTTTTATCTGTGCATTGCTGCACATTAATCGTGACATCACTATAGACATCGATTCGGTAATCACAAGGTTTGCTAAACAAAATAGACGAGTTGATTTTGTTATATAAATAATCGTTTTTATATAATAGGTATGAAGTTGTAAATATGTACAGTTGTAACAGAACATAATCATTGCGATAAAGATATTTTCAGTATTGAATAAAATGAAAAAAAAAAATCTGTTTTTCAGTTAAGATTCGTTAAGTTTTATTTGTCTGGTTATTGTGTTTTCGTTTTTTGAGTTTGCAAAAAAATTTGGTCTCCGTTTGGGTGGGGGTCATGACCCCCGTGACCCCCCCCCTTGAATCCGCGCCTGCATTAGACCCTATTAAACACTTGAATGTCTCTGGGAGTCAACATAGGCAGTCATGCATAAACTCATTAGAATTAGGTGGAGAGGTCAGGTGTTTGTACATTAATAGCAGAAGTATTTGGAATAAGCTTGATGACGTTGAAATTCTCTTGCAAATGATAGGTCAGATAGATGTATTGGTAGTTACAGAAACCTGGGTGAAAAGTAATGAGGCAGATTTTTATAACTTCAACAATTTCACAAGCGTGTTTGCTAATAGAGATGACAAAGTTGGTGGGGGTCTGGGTATTTATGTATCACACAAATGGAAAGTGAATGTTAAAAGAAAGTGTGAAATGAATCATAGTTTGATGTGGATTGAGGTATTCAGAGATGATGTTAAAAGTAATAGGCCAACATACACACATCAAAAAAAGTTTTGCATCACCTCGGTTCCAAGAGTTCCGGAACCTTTAAATACAAAGGGAATAGAGATCAACACAAACAACATTTCAGCTCGTTTTATTGCTCATGAGACCCACACATTGCATGTTGTACCATCATACAGCTAGACTTTCAGCATTTGTGGTCCAGATTGCAGTACACACCACTACCTCTAATACCCAGTAGCACGTCCTCTTGCATTGATGCATGCCTGTATTCGTCGTGGCATACTATCCACAAGTTCATCAAGACACTGTTGGTCCAAATTGTCCCACTCCTCAACGACAATTCGGCGTAAATCTCTCAGAGTGGTTGGTGGGTCAAGACTTCCATAAACAGCCCTTTTCAACATATCCCAGGCATGTTCGATAGGGTTCATGTCTGGCGAACATGCTGGCCACTGTAGTCGAGCGATGTCGTTATCTTGAAGGAACGCATTCACAAGATGTGCACGATGAGGTCGAGAATTGTCGTCCATGAAGACAAATGCCTCTCCAATATTCTGCCGATATGGTTGCACTATGGGTCGGAGGATGTCATTCAGGTATCGTAAAGCCGTTTCGGAGCCTTCCATGACCACCAGTGGCGTACGTCGGCCCCACATAATGCCACCCCAAAACATCAGGGAACCACCACCTTGCTGCACTCGCTGGACAGTGTGTCTAAGACGTTCAGCCTGACCAGGGTGCCTCCAAACACGTCTCCGACGATTGTCTGGTTGAAGGCATATGCGACACTCATCGGTGAAGAGAACGTGATGCCAATTCCGTGGGGTCCATTCAGCATGTTGTTGGGCCCATCTGTACCGCGCTGCATGGTGTCGGGGTTGCAAAGCTGGACCTCGCCATGGACGTCGGGAGTGAAGTTGCGCATCATGCAGCCTATTGCGCACAGTTTGAGTTGAAACACGACGTCCTGTGGCTGAACGAAACGCATTATTCAACATGGTGGCATTGCTGTCAGGGTTCCTCCGAGCGGCAATCCGTAAGTAGCGGTCATCCACTACAGTAGTAGCCCTTGGGCGGCCTGAGCGAGGCCTGTCATCGACAGTTCCTGTATCTCTGTACCTCCTCCATGTCCGAACAACATCGCTTTGGTTCACTCTGAGACGCCTGGAAACTTCCCTTGTTGAGAGCCCTTCTTGACACAAAGTAACAATGCGGACGCGATCGAACTGCGGTATTGACCTTCTAGGCATGGTAGAACTACAGACAACATGAGCAGCGTACCTTCGTCCTGGTGGAATGACTGGAACTGATCGGCTGTCGTACCCCCTCCGTCTAATAGGCCCTGCTCATGCATGGTTGTTTACATCTTTGAGCAGTTTTAGTGACATCTATGAACAGTCAAAGGGACTGTATCTTGGATACAATATACACAGTCAACGTCTATATGCCGGAGATCTGGGAACCGAGGTGATGCAAAACTTTTTTTGATGTGTGTATAAAAGCATTGATATTATTGCAGCATATAACCCCAATAGAAGCAATGCCACACCCTTCTTAAATTCATTTGAAAGTTTTCTTAGCCAGATAAACAATAAATTATGCATCTTCCTCGGAGATACCAACATTGATATCCTAGCTGATGATCAATTAAGAAGGAAATATCTAAATCTAATAGCATGCTATGGTTTTAAACAGTGCAACACTAAATATGCTACACGACTTTGTGACACTGCAGCTACCTTAATAGATCACGTATCACTAAACAATTCAGAATTAAGTTATAAAATATCAAATGTCAGCAATGATATTAGTGATCACAGTATATTAATTCTTGATATTTCCAAGCCCAATTATAGCACATACACTCAGTCACATAACTCGACAAAATCAACAGCACACGAGGACTCTTGGGATAGGCAACACACTCCTGAAACTAATATATCTATAAACGCAGATTCCCATAATGATGCAGACAGTACTGTTAACTCTCTATATAACTCTTTCATCAAACAATTGAATCTAAGGAACAAGCATAGCCAAAGAAAAATAACAAACAATACTAACAATAAAAGACAGAGTACTAACTTCCCATCGGTCACAGCTGAACTCCTTACACTTATAAAACAACGAGACACTCTGCATGCAAAGCTCAAAAATCCCCTTCACAAAAATAATAATGATATGAACCAAGAATACTGTAGATGCAGGAATAGTGTAACAAACTTAAAAAGAAGACTTAAGTCAAATTACTACTCAGAAAAATTCAGAACATATGGAAACAATTCCAATAAAACTTGGGAGACTATCAAAGAAATCATACACAACAAAAAACCAACAGTTGAGACATGCACTTCACTTGAAATAGACAACAAAATTATCACAGACAATCAAGAGCTATGTGAATCATTTAACTTGTTCTTCACAAACATTGCTGGAAGTCTAGCAGAAGCTATTCCTGAACAGAAGGAAATCCTCAGTAAGGACCACAAGCATTCAAATTCCCTCTACTTATACCCAACAGATGAAGCAGAGGTCAAGTCCATCATCACAAATTTAAATAATAAAAAGAGCTGTGGCTTAGATAGGATCAAGACAAATTTCATTAAAAACAATATGCAATCATTTATTAAAATCTTGGTTGAAATGATTAATGAGTCCTTACCAGATGACTTAAAAGTGGCCAAAGTAGTTCCTATATTTAAGGGTGGTGATAAAAGAAATCCAAATAATTATAGACCTGTTTCTATTTTATTGGTAGTTTCAAAAATTCTGGAAGAAGTGGTAAAAACAAGATTGCTTTCATTTCTGAACAAGAATACATTCTTTCATAATATGCAATATGGATCCAGGGAAAATTCTAGTACTGAGGCAGCAACTATTGACCTAATAACAATGCTACAAGAAACTATTGACAAACATAATATGGCAGTTGGGTTATTTATTGATCTCACAAAAGCCTTTGATACAGTAGATCATAAAATACTGTTGTCAAAATTAGAAAATGCTGGTGTCCGAGGTATAGCTCTAAAATGGTTCCAAAGCTACCTTATTGGAAGAAAGCAGCATGTAGCTTTGAATAAATGCATAAGTTCAGGAAAATATACAACTCATGGAGTTCCACAAGGATCTATACTTGGACCTACACTATTCTTAATTTATATAAATGATATTGTGGAATGTAATTTGAGAGGGCATATCAAATTGTATGCAGATGATACAAATATCTTCTACACTGGAAAATACATAATTGAAATCATACAAAATGTGCAACAAGATATAAATACTCTCTCACAATGGTTCCAGACCAATAAATTAACAATGAACCTACAGAAGACCAATTACATGGTAATTTCAAAACAAAGCATGAAAGAAATCACACATGACAAAATATATATAAATAATATTGAAATAAAAGAGGTTAATCAGGCGAAGTATTTAGGTCTAATCATTGACAAACACCTGACCTGGATTGAACACGTTGAACGAATTTCTATCCCTATAGTAGGGATCCTAAGGAAACTTTGGTATCTTATTCCCCTAAACCTTGTAAAACAAATCTACTATTCACTTGTACATAGCAAGCTCCAATATTTAAATGTTATTTGGGCTCACTGCAGGAAATCCACACTGAATGATTTAATGACTATTCAGAATAGGGCTATTAGAAACATATTTAACCTTCCTTACTGCACTCCAGTAAAAGATCTGTACATCAGAAGTAAAATTCTACCCCTCAGCATAAGTGCAGAACTCCGAGCAGCTATGCTAATATACAAGATTAAACACAACACAATACTCTATAGCTCTCCCTACATCTTGAACTCGGACAATCATTCTTATGGAACTAGGCATGCGAAGGACGTAGCCTTATGTATCATTCACTCTCCTAAATACGGTAGAAATAGCTTCAAGTTCTCTGCATCACAGTCATATAATAAACTTCCTGATGAAGTAAAAAGTGCACCAACTTTGTCAGTATTTAAGAGGAAAACTACGAAAGTATTGTGGGAAAAATTCGAAGCATCTTAATACATCAAATAAGTTATGTATAAGATTAAAAATCCTAAGTGCTTACCATTTTAAGGGACCTTGGTCTAAACAATCTTAGATATGGTATCAGCTTTATAATAGGCCTATGTCCTTATTCATCAATTTGTGTTACCTTCAGAATTTTCTTCCTTGGTGTGTAAACACACATATTTCTGTACGAGCCTACGGCTCATTGGAATTGATTGAATAAAAAAAATGTTGAACGTTGTTGAGATGTACACATCCCGACACATTTCCTCTTCACTATCATATCAGACACTGTGGACCTTGGGTTGTTACAGAGGGTGGAAATCTTGCACACAGACTTCTTACACCTGTAGCACATTAAAGTCAGTGAGTTCCACAGGACATCCCATTTTGCTGTCTGTGCTGAATATAGCCTACTGTGGCCTACTATGGCCACAGGCCTTATATTCCACGCAGTATATGACATTCCTGTGTCACCTACTAGGCAAAACTAATGTTTTGTGGCTGTACAGATACTTCTGACAACATAGTGTGCGTTTATACATACTGATGCACACTCATTTCATCCCAGATTGATGTCAAAAATTTACTTTTCAATATTTAAATGTGAGTAGTGGACTAAAAAAATAACTGAAGCATGAACAATTTTTCCAAATTCACATTTTTGTTGTAATGTGGGCTATGAAACCCCGGCAATAAGAAGATAAAATGAGCTATATGAAATCATCATCATCGAATTCCAGCTCCAGTCGCCCGGGTGCTGTTAACGAGCCCTCGCCACCTTTTCCTGTCCATGACTAGTTGGTCTTCATGGGTCCTTCTCCAGTCTAGCCCTTTGCCTTCAAGATCATCCTTGATTTGGTCCAACCATTCCTTCTTTGGTCTTCCTACTGGTCTTTTTCCTGGGATAATCTTGTTGAAATAAGCTTTTGGTGTCCTCTCATCTCCCATTCTTTGAAGATGCCCATACCATCCTAATCGTTGCTTCTGCAAATATTTTGTAGCACTGATATCTATGCCAGCCTCTGTCCTGTTGTCTCGTTCCTTACTTTGTCTCTCCTTGTCCTTTGAAGCATTGTTCTTATAAACTTCATTTCGGATGCCTGAATCCTACTTTCTTCTCTTCTGGACAGGGTGCATGTTTCTACTCCGTAAGTTAGAATTGGGATGTAGTATGTCTTAAACAGTATATGTTTATACTTCCTGGGCACTTTATTATCCCACAGTAGTGTTCTAACTTGTGCATAGAAGGTGGCTGCAATACTAGTTCTATTTGTTACTTCACTGTTGTTATTGTTATCCTTACACAGTGTGCTACCAAGATATTTAAATTGATCAACAATTTGTAGAGGCTGATTATTCAAGTAAATGGTTGCATTAGACAGTCCTGTTGTCATCACTACTGTCTTACTTTGGCTTATTTTTAACCCATACTCCTTGAACAGCTTGTCCCATGAATCCAGTTTTTCTTGTACCTCTCTGGCACTTTCTCCCCAAATCATGACGTCATCTTCAAAGGCAAGGGCATTTGTTTCATTACCCTTTTCTTCTTTTCTTCTCTTCAGGATTATGTCAATCACTGTGATGAATAGTATTGGAGACAGTGAACTTCCTTGTTGGACTCCTTGTTTCGTTGTGAACCATCTGCTTTCCCCATTACCTATTCTTACACATGCCCTTGTGTTTTCATACAGCATTTTGATCTTGTTTATCTTGCAATGCTATCATAAGCTTTTTCTATATCTAGAAATACCATTACTAATTCTTTCCCTTTTTCAAGATGTTTCTCAATAAGCATTCTTGCAGCAAAGATCAAGTCAATAGTACTCCTTCCTGGTCTAAAGCCATGTTGTTCTTCTTCTAAAGTCTTTTCTAAGTGCCTGCGTAGTCTTTTCGCAATTATTTTTTCCAAGATCTTTAGACCATGGGATAACAAAGTAATTCCACGATAGTTCTCACACTTTTTCCGGTTTCCTTTTTTAAACAATGGCACTATTACACCTTTAGACCAGTCATCAGGGATCTTACTGTCCTTCCATATAGCATGTAATACTCTGTACAACCAATGTATCCCATTAATTCCTGCTGCTTTTATCATGTCTGAACTTACTTCATCAACTCCAGTGGATTTCCCTTTGATCATGGCTTTTAAAGCGTCTTCCACTTCAGACCAGGTTCTTGGTGGTTTTCATCATTGGCCCCTAAATTGTTGTTCGTGTCCCCACTGTCATTTTTAGATGCATCATTTAATAGTTGATCAAAATACTGTCCCATTAACTTCCTGATTTCATTTATGCTTCTTATCACTTCTCCATTATTTCCTTCCAAAGCTGTAACTGATTCCTGATGTCTTATTGTTTTTCACAGTTGTATATAGTAATTTCTTATTACCTTGTGTATCTACCTCCAGTTTCTTCGCAAATTCATCCCAAATCTTATCCTTCTCTTCATTTCTGCATTTAACTCTTAATTTGTGCTCTCGATATTCTTGAGCAAGTGATCTGATTTTATCCTAATTTCTGTCATTCTTTTGCTCTCCACTTCTAATTTTCTCTTTACTTTGTTCCTTAATTGAATTATTGTCTTGACTTCCTTATTCCACCAGGCAGTCTCTGTATGTCGAATCTTGCTACTTGTTTCGCCACATAATTCTCTAGCTTCTTCAACTAAGACATTTTGAAAATTTTGCCACTCTTCCTCTGCACTTTTGGTATCAGTTTTTGGAACTTTTCCTAAAATTCTTCTCTGATATTCCTCACGTTTATCAGATTTCTCCAGCTCCCAGACCTTGATCATTTGTTTCTTTTCCATCTTATAATTAATCAGTTTATCACCAGTTATACTAACTAGAACAAGCCTATGGTCACTGTCGAGACTTTCACTGGGAACGACTTTGACATCCACAACTTGTTTTCCTGTTTCACCCGCTGTTATTACAAGGTCTATCATTGATCTATGTCTTCCATCCCAGCTGTATCTAGTTACTTTATGGCTTTCTCTCTTCTTAAACCAGGTATTTTGAATTTGAAGACTATTTCGACTGCACAATTTCTGTTTCCATAACCAAATGGGCCAATCACTCTTTCTACACCCTCTCTTTTGCATCCCACCTGAGCATTTAAGTCACCTATTATCATAATGTTCTCCTTATCCAATTGGTTCTCAAGCTGTTACAAGAACTTTTGTTTCTCTTCATCCTTGCACCCCGTTTGTGGGGCATAAACCTGCACTAGGGTTGGGATTTTTTTCGTTTGATGGTACCTCTAATCTAATGATTCTGTCGCTAATATATTTAATATCTGCAACAGCATCTACTTTCTTACTTAAAATAAAGCCCACTCCATTATGTGACCCTTTCCATTTACCACACCAGTAAAGGGTACACCCTCCTCTTAAAATTTTCTTCCCTTTCCTTTTCCATTTGGTTTCACTCAGACCTAATACATCCAGTTGCCTTCTTTCCATCAGATCTACAAGTTCTTCACATTTTCCAGTTAATGTCAATACATTCAGTGTTCCTATTCTCATTTTGGGGTTATGAAATATTGCTTACAATAGTATAAATTTCCCCAGTGTTATGGAAATGGACCAATGAACAAGAAGGCTGTGTGGAAGGGACAGTGTTATCTCTGTGAATGGACACGTTTAGAAAGCAGTTAGAGAAAGATGTACACGTTTTGAAAGTGGTATTATAAAATAAAGTAACGAGTGTTCTGTGAAAATTTGGTCGATACTAATTTTGAGTAGAAGTTATGACCCTCGACACCCAGAAAGATGGAGCATGATCCTCACATTCAGTTATATTGGGCTACATGATAGCTCCCAGAACTGGTTTTAATTGTGACACTTGGCCAATTATATGTTTCCACTCTTCAATACTTAAGCTGCACAATTTTATTCTTAAGTTATATAATTGAATAAGAGTATATAATCATATTATAGTAATACACTTGTCTGAAAATATTTTAATTGGAACTATGTATTTAATTTTCTTTCCAGTATGAAGAAAAATTGTCCCAATTGGAAATGACACTCAAGGAATCACAAGCTAAGAACATGCAGGTGACAGAACGTGCATCAGCAAACATTTCCATCTACAAGAAGGTAAGTCTGATCTGATAGTTACTTTTTGGTTTGGTTGTGGAGAAATGTCCTCTTCTTGATATCTAGAAGACAAAGTAGAGGAAGAAGGACAGAATTGTTTCCAAGATGAGAGGATGAGATGTTACGTCTAACTAATCTAGGATTTTTTCTTTTTTTCCTTTAATAAAGGTGGAATAGGGACTCTCCAGTCAACACTATTAATTTTATTGTTTAATTTTTAAAGAATTCGTAGGATATGTTTGGGCCCATACAGGGTGTTAAAAATAAGTATTTAATATTTTAGGAGGTGTTAGTATGCATCAAAACACGAAAGAAAGTTTAACAAACATGGCTCGTATAGCACATAATTTCTGAGATCTATATACTTGTTCATAGAAGGTGCAGACCACAAGTCAATCATAGTTGACACCCCTGGCATGGGACACTGATACGTTGCAAGGAATCATGAATACAATAGTCTGGTTGTGAATATGAGCAGAGTCGTTTTATTGACGCTCCGTTACATAGGGTTAGTTGTGAGGTTCTGGTTGTATATTTTCATCAATGTTAGTGTGCTTTTTTTTGTGTTACTCCTAACTCAGGGAACATACCTTGGTGTCTTACTTACTCTGAAGGGCATTGCAACGAATGGCTGTCACATTGAGAATCTCCTATGAACAAGTGTTCAGATCTCAGAAAGTATGCACAGTATGACCCATGTTTATTGGACAGTTTTTCTGCATTTGATGCATATTATCACCTCCAAAAATATTGGATACTTATTTTTAACACTCTGTATATGTGGTTCTTCAGCTCATATAAAATACAAACATCATTCATTAAGACATGCTTTCTAAGACCATTAATTAAATGTATCATTCAACATAATCATGCAATCAACTTAACTCCTTTAGCAGCATTGACCCTATATTAATTTTACGTTAGAATCCAGTAGTAACATTGCCAAATTTCCTCAGGGGTCTTTTTGACTCTCAGGTGGTCAGCTGTGGACCTCCATGTAGCCCAGCCGTTGCTTCCATCCTTCTATATTTCAGGATTACTAATTTGGCAACCTTCATCTTAGTATTGGCCGACTCCCAGACTCTTGTTAACAGCCAAACATTGGCTCCTAGGGACTTCATCTGTACCCAGTATGCCTTGTACGTTGGACTCCGGGTGGCGATGTACTTCCACCTTGGTTGCTGCCCCAAATAGACTTCCCTCACGATACATCCAATACCTTCGTCCCATCCATCTGCAGCAACAGCCCTCAAGGCTCAGATGTCTGCCGTTCTTGCCTGCCTTCAACTTGATGGCAGTGGTTGCAGTCTTCACCGTTTTTACAGTGTTTGCACTCATGACAGTGTTCGTTGGTGTTGTACTCCTATATATGTCATATTCATCATGCTGTTTGTCCCCTAGATTTCTAAAATTCAGGAGCCTAATTAGGGCTCAATGTTCAGTTTGGAGGTGGAACTACTGACTGTACAGGTACTTGTGAAAGTGCCCCAGCACTTTCACAATGACTGACAGCTCCTGTTGTGCCATGCAGTAGTTCCTCTCAACCCTTTACAACAACTTGCTATAGTATGTAGACCTTCACCTGACCATCTTGGATCTACATAGCACCCTGTCAATCCCCATGTTGCTGGCATTGATGTCGAACATCAACCTCTTTTCAGGCTTGGAATAACCCAAGATAGATGCAGAGCACAGGGACTCCTTCAGTAGTCATAAAGCAGCTTCCACCTCCAATGACCAATGAAACACCCTCTTCTCCCTAGTGAGCTGTGCGAGGGGCTTTGGGGTGTTGCAAAGCTCATGATGAACCTTTGGTTGTACGCAGTGCTTGATTTGTAACGAAAGAGGATCCGGTACTGTGGGCTACCGGGTGGCGGTGGGACGGGGTGAGGGGGACTTCATGGAATATTGAAGTATAGAGTTGTAAAAACGATATCTTTACGCTTTTCTGAACACCTTTAAAAATTAATCAGTGGATAAAATAACAATCCAATTATGATTGCAATTTTAAATTAAATTGGCGGCTTCGGTGGCGTAGTTGGTAGCATACTGAGCTTCTATGCCCAAGATAGCGGGTTCAAATCCGGCCGAAGCCGTCGGAGTTTTTAAGAGCGTTAAAAATCCCTCAGTATGCCTTCCTTCGGAGGGGAAGTAAAGCCGGCTGTCCCATGTCATAGATTTATGGCATGTTATAGAACCTTCCACTGTGTGAAGCTAAATTGTATAGGTTAGGAATGTAAACAACGCTCTTAGGTTTCTACGTTCGTTGCCAAGAGCCGACTGCGGTGGCGTCTAGTAGCTAAGTTCTGAACTAGGCCTAGTAGTCGTTGACGGTGGCGTTTGGTGGCAAAAGTAGGAACTATTTGAAAAATTTAAAGTTGCAGTCCTTACTTGAATTAATAAACAGATATACACTCTAATACAGCCATCACAATTAACACCTGTTATCAGACAGATACTGCACACACCCAAAGTACACAGGGCTACATGACTGCGTTGTCGCAGCCCCCAAACTGAGGAACCAACCAACCTAAATTAAATTGAGACTGCTGTAGCATCATTTTTCTTACCACAGCCGTTGGCTTATATTAAATTTTCTTGTAGACCAACTAGGCTGCCATTCAAACAATGTACATTATTTCAATTTTATTTTTTTACGTAATTTAAAAAAATTAAATACATTCGGTTTGAAAATACACACATGCTCACTAAATATCATTTATTCCCTGTTTTATAATTTTGTGAGCCTCCGTGGCTCAGGCGGCAGCACGCCGGCCTCTCACCGCTGGGCCCGTGGTTCAAATCCCGGTCACTCCATGTGGGATCTGTGCTGGACAGAACGGAGGCAGACAGGTTTTTCTCCGGGTACTCCGGTTTTCCCTGTCACAATTTCATTCCAGCAACACTCTCCACTATCATTTCATCTCATCTGTCATTCATTTAATCATTGTCCCAGAGGAGTGCGTCAGGCTTCGGCAGCCGGCACAGTTCATATCCTCGCCGCTAGATTGGGGGCTTCATTCATTCCATTCCTGACCCGGTCGGAGACTGGAAGCAGGCTGTGGATTTTCCCTGTTTTATAATTTTGTCTTTACAGTTTTCTGAAATAATTATTCAGTCAAAGACTAAGTAGACCTTGACTTACAACTAACGTTCCACAGCTCTAAAAATTATGTTATATATTCGACTTTTCCCCCGACCAGAGGTTTCGGTACGGCGTACCGGTGCGTACCATCACAAATCTAGCCCTGGTTGTACGTGCACAAGCCAAGAATACTTCGCAACTACCGAGTGTCCTTCGGCACTCGTTCTTTGGCTTTCGGCAGTCCTTCATGGCAGCTAGCTTCTCTGGGTTTGTTGCGATCCCTTCCATTGACACAATGTGCTCTCTTTCTGGAACAGATGGCACTTTCCAGCATTGAGGTTTAGGTGGACTTCGCACAGTCTCTGGAACAATTTGCAGAGCTTTCCAAGATGCTTCTGGAACATTTATCTCACGATGATGATGATGATGATGTCATACAGGTACGTCAAGCTGGCATAGTGCGAGATGTCTCACTGCATAAATTCCATCAACCACTCCAACATCACTGTTGCGTAACAAAATCCAAAGAGCTTAACCATGAACTGCAACAACCCTTAGCTGGTTGAGAATGAACTCTTCCCCTTATCGTCCGGATGTAGCCTCTCCTGCCAGCATCCCGACTCCAGGCCCAAGGTGGAGAGTCAAGGAGCTCTGGATAAGGTGTCCACCATGTCATCTATCCGAGGTAATGAAAAGCAGTCTTTCTTGGTGACATGATTCACTCCCTTTCTTCTTCCTTTTCACCGGCATCACCAGAGAAGATCATGGATTGTTAAGACTCCTCGATGACACCTCGCTTCTTCATGTCAGTTGCTAACTGGGTGATTTCAACCCTTTAGCCAAAGGTTGCGAATGTAGAGGTTGAAGTATTGGTAATGTGACACTGGAATGAAGCATCTTGTCAGTTCTCCCATAGTCGCCTCTCTTTAACACAAAGATGTTCCGAGATTGGTTTAGCAGTATCCCCTACATGCTTAGTTTGATCCCCTTCAGGATGAGCTCTGGCGACAGAGATAAGTCACTTGGAATTTGTCATCTGGCTCCCTCACGTTGTCTGCTCGTATACTTTCTTTCTCCAGTGGAATATACCTGGTTCACAAGTACCCAGCTTTGTTCTGCTGAGCATCCACTGATTTTGTGATGCCATGTATTGAGACCGTCGGTGGAGCTGCCAGGATAGCCAACAACCGCAATGACTTCCCTAACATCTCACCCGTCGGACATAATTGCCGTGAGGATCAGGTGAACTTCCAAATAGGCCAAAGCGGCACGAGAATCTGTAGTCCACAGGGATCGTGGTACATGGTGACGATGGTCATAGACTGCCTAAGGAAAGGTTCACCTTAAAAACTAGACTGAGAAAATAAACATCCAGACTTATGTAAAACACCGTGAAAATGTATTGTTAAAATTCACAAGCCCCTATCCTAGTTCGGAGGGTTTCAATCGGCTAGTCCGCAAGCTAATAAATAAACAAAAATAAAGAGCAGGTCCCTACCTGAGAAGTTACGGAAAACCCTCGCGAAAGATCTATCTCACAATGACAAAGCAACAACAGCAACACTAGGAAAATGGTACGACGCAAATCCCTAGGTCAATTTACAAGATCAAGCTAATATCTGAATTTACATTTAACAGGGTAGCAAAACAAATCTAAGTTAGGATGATACCATCTCCACATTTACATTTAACGTTAATTCATCTAGCTAAGTCCTATCAATTAATAACAAAATTTACGGCGATGACGTCCGTAACAGAAAACAATTACATTCAAAGCTAAGTGAACAGCCATATAAGAAAACATTTAATTATTCTTAGGAACTACGTGCTAACAGCACACAAAAAGGTAACATGTAGGATTCATACACTTTTACATCATAAATAATTAATAAGAGAGTTGACTTCACATCGCCATGCGAAAGAATTTCAGTGCTCACAGTAAAATCAAGCAACAAGGCATATGCCTTGATAAATGCCCATGCTCCCACTAACATAGACAATAAGAGAAATCCACAGAATGTAGAAGACTTTTGGGAATTACTAGAGGAAACTACCAGTAAAATCCCCAAACATCACGTGAAAATCCTATTAGGGGATTTCAATAAACAGGTTGGCAGAGAGAAGATATACAGATCAATAGTAGGACTCCATCCCGCACATCGGCGGACTAATAAGAATGGAGAGCGTCTAATAAACTTTTGTACATTATTCATGCTGAGACTCATGTCCACGCACTTTATGAGACCATTACACAAAAAGAAAACCTGGAGATCACCTAACCCGTTATTAGGGGAATTTCAGATAGATCATGTGGCTATTTCCGCAAAGAATATGCTGGAGATTCAGAATGTTAAGGTACGAAAGGGAGTGGTAGATTCGGATCACTACCTCACGCAAATCAAGGTTCGGTTTCAACCAAACAGATCCAAACCTAAAGGAAACCGGTTTCCAAGAGTTGATCCGGACTGCTTGAGGAAGAACGCCGAGCTTTTCGTACGAGATTTACAGGAAGAAAATCCTAGGGAGTGGCCAGACCTTCGCAAAACATTACAGTCATCAGCCATGAAATTAGGACAACCACCTAGGAAAAGAAAGCACAGATGGTGGAACACAACGTGCGATGAAGCCGTCAATGACCGAGTCAAAGCATGGCATCAGTGGAATGGACATCGGACAGTGGAAAGATGGGAGAACTTCCTAAAAACTCAAAAACTGACCTCTAAAACAATCCGGCGCGAAAAACGTGCCTACAACAAAATCAGACTCGAAGGGTTAGAACAGGATTTCCAGAAAAACAACACTCGAAATTTTTACAAGACATTCCGTGAGGACTTGTCAGGGTACAAACCACCAACTCTAAGTTTCCGTCGACGTAATGGACGACTAGAAACAAACAGTAAGGAGAACTGCAAGATACTGGCTGATTATTTCCAAACTCTACTGAACTGTGATCCTCCAGTGGAAAGACTGCAGTTTGAAAAACCTGTACCAAACCCAGAATCACTTCCCCCAACAACTCAAGAAATAAAAGAGATAATCCAATCGCTCAAAAATAACAAAGCCCCTGGGAACGATGGAATAACTGCTGAGATGTTGAAAATAGGAGGAGATGACCTCATAAGGAGAATTCATACACTCCTAACAGAAATATGGGAGAGCGAAATAATTCCGAAGGACTGGAAGAATGCCATTATCCATCCGTTGCATAAAAAGGGCGACCGAGCGGACCCCAACAACTACAGAGGTATATCACTTTTACCAATTATATACAAGGTATTATCTAAAGCACTCTTAAACAGAGTAGAACAACAAACTGATCATTTGATTGGTGAATACCAGGCAGGCTTTAGGAAAGGTAGATCGTGTTCGGAGCAGATTTGGAGCCTAAAGACGATATTAAGGATACGCCGCAGTACCAACACATTTGTCACCTTCGTGGATTTTAAGAAGGCGTATGATTCTATTGACAGACAAACTGTTCTGAACACCCTAGAAGAGCTCAGAGTTGACAGGAAAACCAGGGACTTAATCCGCCAGACTCTCACTGACACAACATCTCAAGTGAAGTTCCTAGGTGAACTATCAGAGCCTTTCGAAGTACATACCGGAGTTCGACAAGGTGATGGCCTCTCCCCACTGCTTTTTAACTTAGTGTTGGACAAAGTCATCAGGGAGTGGGAAAACAACATCAAAGGCATAAGCATTGGTACTCTGGAACAGAAAATAAAAGTAAAATGCCTAGCTTTTGCTGATGATCTAGCTATCTTTACCAAGACCAGTGAAGAAACCAAGTATGCCATAGAGAAGTTACATGAGTTAGCATCAAAGACAGGACTCCAAATATCGTATGAGAAGACGCATTTCATAGTAAATGGAGACCAGAATATCCCGAGATCTCCACTACAGACCAACTATGGAATAATTAGACACGTACCTTCCTTCAAATATTTAGGAGAAATTATTGTACCGTCTGGATTGGACAGGAAAGCTAATTTAGAAAGAGCTACCAAACTTCAGAAAGCATACCGAATAACATGGAATCACTATAATAAAAGAGTGATGTCACGAAATGCAAAACTACGGCACTACCAGACAGTTGTTCTTCCGGAAGCATTGTACGCCTCCGAAACTATATCTCTAGGAGGCCACTCTCAAATTGGTGAAATCGAAATCCAGGAACGTTAAATTCTCAGGAAAATATATGGCCCCGTTTATGTTAATGGTATATGGATTAAAAGGAAAACCACAGACTTGTACACAGTAATCAATAAGTTCACTGATACCGTGCGTAAGAGACGATTGAAATTTTATGGTCACATCTGCCGAATGGACAACACCAGATATGCAAAAAAAAACTGCTTGATATAATTAATACAAAGAAGGTCAAAATCAGTTGGTTAGAAGAAATCAAACAGGACTTAAAGGAAATAAACATTACAGAAGATAGCATCATGAATCGCAAGACTTTTGGAACCCGAGTTACAAATCACTCTTTCGCCGAAAAGGCTAAAAAGACCACTGGAAAAAAATGGACGGAGGAACGTAAGAAGGGGCATAGTGAGTTCATGAGGAGATTTTGGGAGGAGAAGAAGAGGAAAGCTCCATCAACCCGAGTCAACAAGTTCAAGCGCGCTCCCTAAGTGGGCAAAACGAAGAAAGAAGAAGAATAAGAGACAACAGTTTTATTAAAGTGCCTGCCTGCACCTTGGTTTACTCTTTGTAAGCCATAGTCATCTAAAGTGTGTAGTTACGGTGACGACTGCGTAGTAAAGACTACGTCTAACATCGCATGGCCTGCGCTCCACAAGCTACGAACTCAAGGTTCGAGCAAGTTTCAGGTCGCTACAAAAGTGTCAGCTGTCCTAGTCATTTCCTCAAAAGGAAATACCTTCATTAGCACGGCCATGTCAGCAGGTTCCAAATGCAAAAGAACAAAGTTAGATAGAAGGAATTCGTTAGTTAGCTTTTGTTTTACCAAAATTATGCGTTTTATTATTAAGATGTCGGTTTAGGTTTATCGTTGGTTTATGGCGAATAATACTGACAATAGCCTGGGCACGGAGTGTCTCCACTGAGATCAATCTCCACCAAAGGTCTTGACTCAAAAGTCGGAATATAATCAACGAGCAATAACAACTCGGACACACAATAACACAAGTTACCAGCGGCGCGCAGCTCGCGTTCAATAACTCTGGGATGGGCCTGCACACTCAGTCACCCTCCAATAACATCTGGTCAACGGGAACAATCCCGGACAAGGTACACACAAATACCTTCATACAATAAATACCTCCTTATAACAGGGTCGCCTACAACGTACTATAGAAACCTGACATAACTGTACACGTCGACAACGGTACACGCAAAAGTGCGTTTAACTAACAAAAAACAATCTATAAAAACATGTGATCAGATACAAGGTTGGACACTGGGTTCCATGAGCTAAGTAGCAATGAAAGGAAGAGCGAATACAACAAGCATTCTGTCTTCTGTCAAAGTAATTCTGTCTCATAATACAAGCGTGCTCTCAAGGGCACTGGGTCACAAACCAGTTTGTGTCGCTGCAGGCTACAACATTCCTGCGCTGTCGGACACAACACACACTAACTATCAAGGCCGGCGATTTAAACAAAATAAAAACTGTACAACTGGCCTCATCATGATAACTTTACCATAGGTTATAAACCTCCAAGAATACGTGTATAAAAACACGCTATAAATCTGAATACAATAATATAATTCCGTCTTCCAAACCAAAGACATCTAAATGGTAGCAATGTCACATTGCTGGAGCTCTTTGCTCTCAAAGAAATAATACTTCAGTAGTTGCTTGTATAGCATTAAATAAATACGTGTCTTCACATGACACTAACAAAATAATAATTGTGACGCAGAGTCCACACTCTGGATCTGCTTAATGATACGCTGGGAACTGGGTTCGATGCTAGACAACGAAACATCCCTTCTACTTATAAGGTCCACACTTGACCAGATGGCTTCTGAGCAACATCTCAAATGAAATATAATGCAGTTACAAAACTGGTAATTACAGTCGATTACCTAAATGATACGACTGTTCTAACGAAGTCAGGGGTGTAACAAAGACTGGTTGCAAAAGATGCAGTTAAAGAAATATAACCATGGCATCTGATTGCCATAACTGAAGTCAGCAAAGACTTGAAAAATCACCCCAGATAGGGTTAAACAAAGTAGCCTCAAATGACTACGGTCACGTTTAGCAAAAGATAGGCATTGACGTTCTACGACGTCCATCAAGCTGCACCAAGGTTGACCAAAATGTCTGACCCAAGGGTGTCTCACTCTAACTGAAATAAATGACATCTAATTAGACTAATTACACTCCCTACCTATAAAAATGGCTGTCACTGAGTTCGGTTGGTTCACAAACTACATTAAACCTACTATACCTCCAGAAACTAGAACGAGAAAGGGTGTACAAAAACTCACGAAATGGAGGAGCTCTCACTCGGCCCTCTGTTCAACGACAAGGGTTGAACAAATTCATCCCTGGCTCTCCGGAACGGCATCGTCCTCATCAGGACTCCCATCTGGACTCTCCCAAAGACCAGGGTTCGATCTGTCCCTGTCGACAACTTCGTGGATGTACTGGATATGCCTGGGAATGGCATCCTGGGTTCCTTCCTCCTCGTTCGCTGTTCTGGAAGTTCCACCATCATGCTGGTTCCAATAGATACATCACCCTCACACCATAGCGGTATTAGCCCATGATGTCAGTCTCAAACATGGTGTAGAATAATCTGATCACGTGGGTGGTAAAATAAATCGTGTAGTAGTTCATTCTTTCACTTCAAAAATCACAATGTTCGTTGAAAATGTTACAGGCTTTAATTGCAATTGATAATACAGCCTTTACTTCGCAGATATTGAATAATACGTGATCAAGCACTGTTCTGTGGTTCTTCACGTGTGCTGGCGCCACTTTTACATCACGTAGCATCCGTGAAATGTGCGTCGTTTTGTAATTGAAAAATTCACTGTGGCAATTCAAATATATTATCCTTTCATAATCACACTTATTTAAAGTAGTTATAACACGTTTACCTCTATATTTTTCACCAGGCTCTCGGCCCTCCACAAACACGTGGGTACAAAAATGTGGTGTTACGGTAATGTTATAAAATTCACTATACTTGCCAATTATTTCACAATATGCTTCCTGTTGTTCACTGTGCATCAATAAACAGTGATTTGCAGAATATTCGTGCACGATGGCACCCGATGATAACTTCCACGCTAAACAGCGGATATTTTCTACGTCTGACACGACGGCTATGGTTGCACGCCTTCACAGGGCGGATTTTCCAGATGTAGTGCAAGTAATTCACTATACAATTCTTACTTATCACTCGTATTGTAACGTATTCGTGCTCGATGGCAACAGATAACAATTTCCTCGCTAAACAGCGGATATTTTCTACGTCTAAAAAGACGGATGTAACTTCACGCTTACACGGGACGGATTCTCCAGACGTAGTGCAAGGCACAGGGTTACTCGAGGAAGTAGGTCGTCAAACCGAAGTCGTTGAGCGACTACTTACTTTCCTGTTTGCGTATCTGCAAGGGTATTACCTTACCTTAAGCGAAAATAACATTCTCCAAAATGTTTTAATAATGCAGCATGACGAAATGGAATATTCTGAGTCTTGTGGAAAGATAAAACTGATTAATAAGACCTCAGATAAATAATTAGCAGACTTCACCAAAGTCAAAAGTGCGACTCACCGCTACTTCAAAGAGTATAGCACGAGCTCTCAGCTCCACGTGGCTTTCTGGGTGTGTTCAAAGGTACTACATCCCATCATAAATGTGCTGTTATAAAAATATCACATGAACCTTAGCTCAGCGGGTTCAGTATAGAATCCATACGAGTACGAATGTCCTAGTCTGGTGAAGTCATTGTTCGGTAGTGATCAATCTGGTATCTGTAAGTCCTCTGTCTCATCCAAGGAAACCATTACCACTTCAGTGTGGGCTGGTACCAGCTCAACCTTGGGTATGCAGGACATGCTCACGGGCATCACAATATTACTCCCCAACAGCCCAATCACAGCATGTGTCCTTTCACGTCAGTTCCAGTCCCAATGTGACTTTGCCCATGATGTCTGCAAGGCCCTGTACTATTCCACCCCATGTCAGGTTCAGTGGCACTTTCTTCCAGGATGGGGATGATGTTTCCTGAGGCAGTCCATAACAAGTAAGGGTGATTTGGCTCTCTCACTTGATGTCCCTCAGGGACGTCTGGCATAGCAATGGTTAGCACTGCCCTTGTGTCTGTTGTGCCACTGCACGGCTTTTTCCTGAGCCACCTGTCTTCGATCAGGTTATCATCGCTCCCTCCATGACTATATTGAATGTAATTATGGCACTGAGAAGCCCCACTCCTAATTCCTCAGAGCTCTTCAGCATTAGGCTAACCCCTTAGCACATTGGTAATCTTGTTGACAGCTGTTAACACAGAATTGTATGATACACTTAGATGACTTACTGATGTATTTCACTGACTGACTGCACAGTTCAAACTGTTTGTCTCAATTCACTCTTGTACATGATTGACTACTTCTGGTAAACAGCCTCCTTTATATAGGTTTGCACCAGGGGTACGCCAACCGGCCTCGTGCCACTCTGCCGGTTGGTATTAGACTTGATAGCTCGTGTACCGAAATAGGAGTGGCTGTAGGTCCCTGTATGATCCGGACATCTAGCGAGGTGCCTCCGTGGCAAGTCCCGCGTCCGGAAATTCGGTTAGATCTGCACCGAGGTCCTAAGGTGAACACGGATGCCTCCGTTTACCGGAGGCAGTTCCACAGCATAGTTCACCAATTTCCGGACGCTGGCATTCTATACACGGATGGTTCGAAGGTGGACGAGAAGGTGGGTTGTGCTTACGTTATTGATGGTGCAAATACCAAGATCTCTTTGCCTGAGTCCTGTAGTGTGTTTACTGCGGAGCTCGTTGCCATCTATGAAGCTCTGCAGTTTGCACTACAGGATGCTCGAATCCACTTTCTCGTGTGTACCGACTCTTTGAGTTCGTTGCAGTCAATTGCTACATGTTTCCCGCAACACCCCCTAGTGCAGCGAATCCACGACCTACTAGCCGGGCTGTGCCACGCTGACACTCGAATCACCTTTCTGTGGCTTCCAAGCCACATGGGAATTGCGGGAAATGAGTTAGCAGATCAAGCTGCAAAAGAGGCGGTATCACTACCACCTCGACCAATGGAGGTACCCGCTAGAGATATTCGCTCTCAGTTACGCCTACAAGTTCTGGCTTTTTGGGAGAGTCAGTGGCTAGCTGACCCACTGCCCAGTAAACTGAGAGCGATCAAGGAAACTACTCGCGTTTGGCGGAGCTCCTTCCGGGCCCGGAGAGAGTCCGTCATTTTGTGTAGGCTAAGGATAGGTCATACAAGATCCACCCACTCGTACCTAATGAGAAGGGAAGACCCCCCACTTTGTACCTGTGGAGCCGTTTTCACCGTGGCCCACATTTTCACCGAGTGTGTGGATCTTGCTGACTTACGAAGAAACCTTGGTTTGCAGACGACACTCAAACTTATATTAGCCGATGACGTGGTGGCTGCTGATCGCGTTATCCGCTTTATAAGTGAGAGTGGGTTAGGGCCAGCAATCTAAATTTTCCAGTGAACATTGACTCAACGACTTGTTCGTTTTTGAAAGATAATGTTTTGTTTTTTCCGTAATTTTTGTTGATTTTTATAATTTTTATTTTTTATTTAATTGTTTGTTTTTGTTTTATAAATTTTTGGTCTTTTTAAATTTAGATGTCCACCTCAAAATTTTAAATTCAATTCAAAATTTGTATTCTTTAATCTGTGTTAAGAGGGGCAGATGACCTCGTAGTTCCGCCCCTTAAAACAACAATAACTAACTATATAGGTTTGTCTGAGGCTCTTGCACACTCCACACTTATCTTGTCTCCTCCAGTGGGGTCACAGTCTAGACTGTTCTTGATTTGGTCATCTGGCTCCCACTTGTCTCCTCCCAACCACAGGCCATTGGCTACCTGCGAAGAACGTGGGAAGGTGGACGCCCAGTCTGAAGTTACTCTCTGCAACGTGGGGGATAGTCATAGTGTAGTTTGTAGTTTATGGCACTTAAAAGCTTCATAGGAGGATCAGTTGTAGGGTGTCTGAGTCATTAAGTAAACATTGTGGTTTTGATTCCTAGCCCAGTCAGGTTTTTGAAGGGTGGGGAAAAATCCATGGCACACTGTGTCTTACAATGTTGGTTTGCTTAAGATTTTTTACATCATATTTGATGATCACAAGACACAATTAACAAGAAGTTCCGTGACGAACTAAAGAGCCTACTTTTCATGGCAATGAGTATTCTACAGTATATGAACCTATTGTACAGACCCCCAGGGGGTTGCACCCCCTGAAGCCACCCT
The DNA here is from genome assembly GCA_946902985.2 of Meconema thalassinum. Lineage (NCBI taxonomy): Eukaryota > Metazoa > Arthropoda > Insecta > Orthoptera > Tettigoniidae > Meconema > Meconema thalassinum. Next base: position 352,239,789 of record OX336390.1, read on the forward strand.
CCATCATCTATTAAAACCACCCCTAACTGGCAAACATCATAAGTCCAGAACAGTACCTTTTACACAGCAAGAGCGGCTACCCAGCTTGGGAAGCCTGCCAACCACTTGCATCACACTCACAAACACCTACACAATAGCTAACTAGGGCACCTACATCGATGGAATGTCGACGAAGCAGCGCCAGAACCTATAAGAAGGAAGACCTTAATGAGGACAGGCTCTCTCTATTATCTGTCATACAGTGTGTGTCGCCGGAGGCTCTGCTGCAAGCTGCTATCACCAGGTGAGCATCAGCAAAGTGTTCAGAGATCCTATATTTTGTAACATCCATCCACAAACTTGTACACTTAAACTTATAACATTTATTACATTCCCCTAAAAGGGACTTACAATTTCATACTCACTGACCAATAAAACACTTGGTCAGTACACTACACTTGTCTTACTAATTACACGCCTCTTTACATCCTAACGCCCTTCCTGGTTCCCGTCGCGAGTGACCGTGACAATAGTAGCCAAATAGTTGCTGGCTCAAGTTTCATTGTACTTCCCGCAGCGACCCGACTGCATGAGCAGCGAGTTGCCAACATAGCTGACGCAAGCACGTCGGTTATATAACTCTCTCCAACCAGCTGAGAGGCTAGTACATTAACCCGCACACAGAGGTTCATCCCCCGAGTTACACTTACGTCTTTATAGGAGCACCCCCTAGCATCTACACACCAAACAACACTCTACACTGGTAAGCTTACCCAGCTACGGGAAGCTACCTTCTCCTAGGCATCACCTTATAAATTAGTACATTAACACATACGTTTTAGATCTAACTACCCCCAACTAAGGGATCTAAAACAGATTGGTGGAGGCCGGGTACCACGCACAGTAAACAAAGGGCTCATACAACGAGTTCTCGTGGTAGAAACGGTCCGAACCGCATACAGCCAAGCGAAATAGTGAATCTTTTTTTCTCTGACAGAAAGCATCATTTTTGCTTTCCACTAGCTACACAGGGATTTTTTTCCCCAAACCAACCCCCACCCCCCCGAAAGAATCGGAGATATAAGATACATTGCCAAACACGCACAGTTTTTTTTAAAGACACATACACTTGATTCGGCATGGCCCCTCTATACCGCCTAGCTGTGCTGAGGAGCATTGGGGAGTACCAGGAATTAATTGCCTGGCACAAGGTCTTTGAAACAATGCAGGACTACCTCAGAAGGTTTCAGCAGATCCTGCACGCCCAGTATATGCAGATCATAAGGGCACTTGTCCGGCCACTCCGCAGCGCTAAGAATCGCAAGATTCGGGCGAAAATTCCCACCCTCCGCACACAAATCATTAAGGCACACTGGCAACTACATTGCCGACACGAGTTCATGTTCCAGCAATGGGAGACACTCATCAGGGAACACCAGCGAATAGGGTCTAGTGGCACAAAAGTCGCCGAACAGGCCATATGCCTCAATAGGCAGTACTCCCAAATTTGGGACGAGTACCGCGAGCTCCAAGCTAACAAGGCCATTTTTGAGTTCATGGTAGGGCCACAAGCCCAGCCGAGAGAGGACATAAGCGTAGATACGCTAACGCAGCAATTTGCGAGGATGTCCCTCTCGCCACGTACTGACACACAAGGGAAGGAGTTCACCATGGCCACAGTCCAGAAGACGGCCAGGTTAGACTCCAACACACTGCGGGACCCAAGTTACATAAATACACATCCTTCAGCTCCGGATCGGAAGGCAATTTTGCCAAACCGAGGAGCAGAGCCTAGAACAACCCCCTCGGAACGGACGAACGAGAGGGAGTTGACGCCAGGACTCTCGGTCACACATGATATAACAGGGAGAAAACGGGAGGTAACCATGTCATGGGCTGAGGACGTAGAGCCCGCCCTACAGCACATTAAGCCTACACACACCTACACAAATAGGCAAACACGAGGGCAGGAGTCTACCGTGGCCATAGGCCGGAAATCGGTTAGACTACGCTCCACTACATCTCCAGGACAAACACAGGCAATCACACGGCCTTTACCGCTAGTTCAGAGGGCAATTTTGCCAGAACGGAAGCGGACACTAGCATGTGCATCCCCAGTGCGAATGCATAAGAGGGTGTGCCTTCAGGCCCTCAGGGTGCGCAACACACACCCGCACACTCTGACCAGGCGCAGACACACAATACACGGGGTATAAGAAAGGTTTTATTACCTACCCCACGAGACCGGGCAGTTAAGAGTACACACACCCCCATAAACTCTACTAGGGTAGCGCAGAGCGCAATTAATCCCTCAGACAGGACCACATTCAGGCCAACATCCAGGCACTACGGTGAAAGAAGGCCCAGTCTTACTTTGCTACAAATTCCTCCGGAAAATAGCAAAGAAGCACCTCAGTGGATTCCAGGGGCCTACACCTTAGTGACAGGGCGAAAGTATTCACCTTTCCGAGCAAGGACGCTCGGACGGGGATAACGACTTCCACCAGGGACACAACATAAACCACTATCACTTGCACCACTATTATAGATACACTTAGGCTCGTTTACACGCGAGAAATACGATAATAGACACATAGAGACTCACAAACATAAACTGCACATTTTTCAGGTATATACAGTGGGACATGATTAAATCAAAAGTGTATAATTCAAAATTCTTCTTGTTTTTTTTGGCCCCTAGCATTTTTTTAGGCCACCAATGGCTTATAATCGTGATTAATTGAGGACATATTTCGGACAATGCAAAGTTTTTAATATGCAAAGCCAAGTGGAAGCCAATCAATGGGACACGCGGCTTAGGTCCTCAGAGAGCATTCCGAACACAGCCTAAGCAATAACACAGCATAGAGCTTAGGTGGGTCCTCCTGAGTAGAAATGACTAAGGTGTTCTGTGTTCCATTCCCACAATTTCATAGATTCTCTTGTGATGGCTGAGAGCCCTAATCATAAGCATGAGTAAGAATCTCAAACTATTTTTCAAAATTGGTAGATTTCCCCTGAGACGTAACTAGATTACCGTCGTACTAACGTCGCCAAATAGGTGCATAGTACACTCAGGTCCTACCTTTCATTTTTCAACATTTTGACATTATTTACGACCGCCGCATGGCAACCCGCTTTAATAAGCATAAAGCATTGTGCAGGCGAGATACAATATATTTTCTCTACTCTATTCAAAGAGCTCTCTTAATTCGGAGCGTTGCATAACTCAATTTTTTTTTCTTTTCGCCTCTTTCACTAATACCGTGGAAGGAAAGTTATCCAAGTTGAACTGTATGTACTTAATCCATAAGCATACGTGATACACTACAATGCCTATAACATGAATTTTTCTCGTCCTCCATAACAACGCGCAAACTAGACATAAACACCATGGGGTAACACTCACAGCTCAAAGGGGAAACACCATTACTTATTTTTGGTAGACACACAGCCAAACTCACATTGCCACATAACAGTAATACACTGCAAAACTGTCCCAAAGACACAAGCCTGAATGGCAACAGGAATAATTACCCTGGTTAAAGACGGTCTCAAACCCGCAACCTTCTGAATACCAGGAATGTAAGGTCGGGTAGCTATCCAGTTGCAGGATAGGAAAGTAAGGGACAGTTACACTAACAGATATTCATACGCGGAAGACAATAAAATCACATCCGACACCTAGTCACCAAACACGCGACTAGCGGCCCAGTGACACACAGGCATAACGACATTTGGTACCACTAATAGGGATATATTTGACCCACGCTTACAGTTAACACAAAACTAGGGGACACGAATGTATTTAGTGGAAAGTTCTTTTACATTGCGGAAAGCCATGATCACAACAAGAGAACGGGCAATCAAGTTCAAACACACACACGTGCTGGAAACATGAACAACGTCAGACAAGCAACAGTGAGTGCACACGCCATTGTAATTCAATACCATCGCACTCAGCGATAACATACTCGTCAGTGGGCGACCTTTGCTGGCACAGACAGACTAAGAGCACTCCAGGCTGGGCTGGGAAATACACATTCATTCACGCCAAGTCCAGAACCCCATAACTCCCCAAATTACACTACGAGGAGAATTCAAAAACACCCAAACTTCTCACGCCAAGGCGTATTTTCATCCGCGTGCCTTAAATACACGATGCGTGTGCCATAGTATATACGGTACAAAAAATCGTAACACCAGGACCTTGAACCAAGGCGGGTCCGAACTCACGACCACACAATACACTCGTGCCAAAAACAAACTAACCAATGGTATTTATGGTACGAAAAACACAATCAAAAGCCACACTAGGGACGAAAAAATCACAACAGACAACGCAGACATGGAACACAGAGAATTACATGAAATTGCGGGTCCAAATGCCCAGTAAATATCGGACACCGTGGAAAACAACTATCCAGACTCCCAATTAGACCGAAATTGGCCCATACAAGTACATAAACAGGTAATACCACATTTCCTCCGGCCAAACACCATGCAAAAATTTCGATTACACCAGACATAGGAAATAGATTTCCCAAACACAGGTATAGCAATTTCACTAGGCAACGGTCTTATGGAATAAGTGTCCACACAACAGTGCTAGCAAAAACAGGACGGATTGACACATTGGCCCGCCCGGAATCCCAACCAGTGACAACACTCACATACTGGCAAAAAGTCACGTTCCGACAGCCGACATACGCAATGTCAGAGACTTCATGTACACAAACAAATGAAAACATAACATGACGAAATACTGACTTGCAGAGTCCACCGCATTGCAACACTGCTGTCGACAGACACTATTGTTATATCGGAAGTGACCATGAAATCACAAACACAAACCAATGATAATGCCATACATTTTTCAGCACTGTTACAACAGTTGGGACATTTAGCAATATGCAGTTACTGTGGGCCACATTATCTCAGGACCATAGGAGCATATCTACAAAGATGTTGACAAGTTACACGCGCCATCTGACACTCAGACACGCGACACACGATAGGACTTAGCCGATAACAGGCCTCCCGCCCGCATGATGTAGCGGAACATAGTCCCACACACACGCGCTCACTAATCAGGGGCGAATACAGACAGGGGCTCTGAGGGAACAAGACCTCCCCCTAATAACTTATTTTCTCGACTTTATTTCTAAAAAATCATTACAGGCGATCAGGACATGGCCAGGCACACTACGATCACTTGCTACATTAACACTACAAATGGGAGACCAGATTAGGCCGCGACGTCACAGCGTCACCACACTTTACTATCCCAAGAAGCGGATAGAAAGCAGACATTGACCAAGGGAAAATGACAGGAGCATAGGTGGATAATCCCAGCGGGATTACAAATATACCACCCACAGGCTACCATTTTACTACCTTTCTCCCCTTCCATAACCTTCCCACTTACAACATTAGCCAACACAGACATATAGACACAATAAAACAGCTACACTACATGACAAAATATACATCGGGGTTGATAGACTTCATGCGTTTAAAGAGAGGGCGCACTACGCCCTGGACCTCAATGCTAACACCCGAGTATTAGGGGTGTGTCGGAAAACGACAATTAAGCGTAATGCACATCTCTAAGCAAGAGATGAGGCCAAAGTTATAAATTAACAATTTTTTTTATTAAATAATCCCGCATGAAAGGGAAATAGTATTATTATACATTGACCGATACCTATCCTTAGATGAGTGCGGATACGCCTCATATCCAGATACATGCATGGAATATCCCACCCACATACCGAGGGTTATTATTATTAAACCTGCATGACACTTTGTTAAAATTTTTGCAATCCCGGGAAGTACCTACCCCCGTCCACTCATTGTAGAAGCATCCTGGTAGCATCACCGGCTCTAGGCCACCATTTACATGGAGCCCAAAGATGCGCAACCCCCTCCTACCCTGCTTCAAGCCCATGAAGCAAATAACACCCCCCGGATCCTAATAACAGGGAACCTAACGCCATAAACCCTACTAACGCCTCCATGAAAAGTAACAAGGCATTACAGCTGGAAGTCCGACATAGCACAGTAGACCTGAAGTAGTCTATGCACTTAGAAGATTCTACAACCCCAGAACACTTACAAATTTTACATTTCCTACACAATAAATTATTTACACAATACACTTATTTTTATATAAAAAGGAATCTGTGACACGCTGAGTGATGATAACAGCGTAGGCAGAAGGCCAAAGGCACCACACTGGAGCAGAGCTGGGGAAGGTGATGATGACCCTTACCCCAGTTGGCTCAACAGCTTAATGACCCAGACCAATAACAGACGAACTACGTAAGGTTGAAGCATTCATGGCCTGGCACGGGCAAACTTCGGAATCCTAGGTGTACCTAGCCTGTCCCTAGGACGAAGAGATGTTACACCCACTATGTGCCACGGTCGTCGAAGCCAAGACCTGCTGGGGAGACTCTTGACGAACGGGGGGAGAAATAGCCAACTCCGCACCGGACTCAGGAGAGGACCCAAGGGACGACCAAATTAGGACTAGACTTTTAGTTAAATATAAGTAAGTAGGGCTTCTAGAGCGAGAAGCAAGACTCCTATGCGCAGGAGTGAAGCATTATTACTGCCAATAAGGGCGAAGAGGATACTATTACTGCCAATAAGGGCGAAGAGGATATTATTACTGCCAATAAGGGCGAAGAGGATACTATTACTGCCAATAAGGGCGAAGAGGATATTATTACTGCCAATAAGGGCGAAGGAGATACTATTACTGCCAACAAGGGCGAAGATGATATTATGCCATTGGACGATGTCCAATGCCCACATAAATGGTGACGCAGCGGGCAGCCAAGGGCATTAAATGTGGAGCATGGCGAGCAACTCACAGGGGTTAAGGTGGGCAGACCCAACAACGACAACATATGTAAAGGCAACGGCAATGAGCAGGCAAATACAGCGGGCGAGGCGGTTTGCTTAGTGGCACCGTAAGCCGCCTGCGACTATATTAATACTAGTTAGTAAGCATTAATATAAGTGTCGACAACTAGTATTAAGGGAGCGGAATCCGGCGATTCTAGAGACAACCGGTGTTTCTAGGATACGTGCGGGTGGTGATCTGGGGAGGTAAAACTGCCCCGGGCGATCGCTCTGGTCAAAATTTTAGCATGTAAGACAGTTGCATTTTGGTACGCAACTTCGAATTAGCAAATTTTATAAGCGCTGTTGCTAAATAATAGCACAGCATATTTCGGCAATAAAGTAAGGTCAACCATTCGGCTTATAAATAGCAAACATTTTTACTTACCATAACTAAGGTAGAATATCTCGGCACCTGATGACCAACAAACCCGTCATCAGGGTAAGCCCGATAATACATAAGTTAGATTATACTAGCGTAACTTACATTAAGGTAGAATATTTCGGCACTTGGTCACCAAAAATCGGTACCAGGGTAAGCCCGATAAGATAACACAATATGTAGAGTAAGTAGGCTAAGATAGGATTCTAGCCGGCATAGGTTAAAATACAGCAATATAGAGTGCCAAAGGCAAGCGATACTGGCATGCGCCTATAAATGATATATATGGCTTGTATAATATTTCTATGCTCTATTACAGATCACCCGAGCGGCAAATCCACTAATATACTTTCTCCACAGGTCCACAACGCAATAAACATGTCTTTTGTAAATATATTTCCTACACCAAATTGTACACACTCTCCTCTGTCACAAACATATACACTCCCCAAAACTTTCAGTTGCACCCTTTAACGGTGACAACACAGTGGTCCACGATGCACAGTAACCGTGGAGTACTGAGCATCAATGAGCACAGATACACATTATGCACGCAAATGAAGCGTGGATTCAGTGTCTAAGGGCGGCACAACGCTTGTAAGCGCCGCGCCTTCGACGCTAAGGTGGAATTCCTAACCACGGTGGGAAAACCACTAGGGCATAAGAGACAACAAAAGGCGACAGCGGATTAGCCACTGAACCTTGGCAGAAACGGCCACTTAAGGACGCTTCGGAAGCAAGGTAGAGAGTTCACAGCGCAAGAGGTATCAAATAACTGGCCACTTATAAGAGCTCTATAAGGTAATAATATTAGCTATAAATTATTTTGTATTCCATAATTATAGCATGACAAGGTTATACACGTACATGTTCCACATGGTTGGATAATATACCCGTACATAGAATGCCAACATGGCAACCATCATTACTACTATGGTTATTATTATTATTATGTTTAGTATGTTTATTTATTATAAATGTCATGATCATCATTATTATCGGGTCATGCCCGGCATCATCATCATGATTACCAATGTCACTATGCAATGCTACCATAATTACCACAGTACTATCACCAGCCTGTATACGGCACCATTATTGCCAGCATCGCCACGGCGAACATTGTCATATTTTTTTCCAATGTATACATGTACACAATGATTATGCTTTTGTTTCTTTCATTTTCTTTCTTCTAACGCCCAAATTTGTGAAGGTGTTCCGTTTTACCCCACCACAATAAACATATTTTAAATATTTCCTTTAACTTATACCTTGGAACACCTATTTTTTCTATTTCTTCCATCTTTCACACTGCAGGGAGCAATTTTTTCCCCAAGACAGCGGCGGACGGCACAATCACCCGTCCAGCCCTGGGGTTTTTCCTCCCTGCACAACATCAATATCGTATACAATGTCAAAACCATGTATTTTTTGTGGAACTTTTTATATTGCAAATGCCATTTTTTTTAATTTTTATGAACTGTTTTAAAAATTAGCACATGTATATGCATATATCCCAAAACCCACCCCTCTGAACACGAGCTGATCTCACATCTACACGACATCGCTACATCTACACGACATCGCTACATCAACACGACATCACTACCTCTACACGAAACAGAAGAAACGAAGATGAGATACACAGAGGATTCAACAACAACCTACTACATCGACACCCCAACTCCACGTTCCGTTCCCGTTCGCGGGGACGCGAACTAATCAAAGGAGGAGACTTGTACAGGCCCCCAGGGGGTTGCACCCCCTGAAACCACCCTCCATCATCTATTAAAACCACCCCTAACTGGCAAACATCATAAGTCCAGAACAGTACCTTTTACACAGCAAGGGCGGCTACCCAGCTTGGGAAGCCTGCCAACCATTTGCATCACACTCACAAACACCTACACAATAGCTAACTAGGGCACCTACATCGATGGAATGTCGACGAAGCAGCGCCAGAACCTATAAGAAGGAAGACCTTAATGAGGACAGGCTCTCTCTATTATCTGTCATACAGTGTGTGTCGCCGGAGGCTCTGCTGCAAGCTGCTATCACCAGGTGAGCATCAGCAAAGTGTTCAGAGATCCTATATTTTGTAACATCCATCCACAAACTTGTACACTTAAACTTATAACATTTATTACATTCCCCTAAAAGGGACTTACAATTTCATACTCACTGACCAATAAAACACTTGGTCAGTACACTACACTTGTCTTACTAATTACACGCCTCTTTACATCCTAACGCCCTTCCTAGTTCCCGTCGCGAGTGACCGTGACAATAGTAGCCAAATAGTTGCTGGCTCAAGTTTCATTGTACTTCCCACAGAGACCCGACTGCATGAGCAGCGAGTCGCCAACATAGCTGACGCAAGCACGTCGGTTATATAACTCTCTCCAACCAGCTGGGAGGCTAGTACATTAACCCGCACACAGAGGTTCATCCCCCGAGTTACACTTACGTCTTTATAGGAGCACCCCCTAGCATCTACACACCAAACAACACTCTACACTGGTAAGCTTACCCAGCTACGGGAAGCTACCTTCTCCTAGGCATCACCTTATAAATTAGTACATTAACACATACGTTTTAGATCTAACTACCCCCAACTTAGGGATCTAAAACACTATCTAGAATAATGACGAAATTAAGTTGCTAATATCGAAATTTCTAATTAGTTTGAAATACTGTATACCTGGCATAGCCTAATGTAGCCTAATAGAGCACTACAGTTGGCAGCCCTGATGACTGAATATATTCTTAGTTCCGTCTCTTAAGGTACAGAATAAAAATTGGTTGAAGTCCAATGAATAGCATGGACGTTACATGCAGTTAAACATTGGATCTAACAGCGCGCGTAAATTCATGTTGGCAACAATGTCTTGCATATATTGGTCAGAAATAATCTGAAATAATATGATCTATTGTTGTACCAATTTTGAATGAAATCCAGTAGTTAGTATATAAGTTACATGCATTTTATAATTGGACCTATCAGCAGGCTGATCTTTGGCGTCACAGTGAAAGTGTAGTGAAATAGCAGCTAGTGTAAATATTTGATAAAAGTGGTAAAATATTATAACAGAGGTTTAAAATCTATAAAGTTACTTACCTTAGATCAAGTGTAATACGGAATATTGATAGTATTTAGAAATTCTTATTGATAATTTAATGAACTTAAACTAAGTTGTGGGAACGTGTATCCAAAGATTCGGTGACTTCTTCAATCACTGTTTGAACCAAGTAGAGCAGTGGTGCTTTTAGGAGACTTCACCCGATTGGAAGATATACGTATTTCACATTCTTCTTTATTGGTAGGTAATTAGATTAATTCTATTAGGTAGTAATAATTAAAATAAATTTAGTGTAATTTGGTGTAAACATCTAGGCTAACTTCGATCTCTAGTATGACGACAGTAAACAGTGTTAGTGTCTCGTCAGGTAGTGTAACCGTAACGGATTTATGCTCGTCGTGCAAAATAAAAGTAAAAAATGCAAATAAAATCATCACAAGATCTCAGGTAAAATTGAATGAGGAGAAAAGTGAAACCGATTGTCGTAATGTAGGCCTACCGCTACCGTCATGCGAATGTCATAACCTGAGAAACGAACTGTCCTCAAAAGACGAAATTATAAAGCTGCTAAAGGAAGATATTGCTAAGTTAATGGAAGAGTTGAATAAATTAAAAGGAAACAGAGAGGAAAGCAAGGAAACTTGGTCGACAGTGATTGCTGGTAAGGTAAGATTGAATAAGCCTAGGCCTATAAATGGAGTACATGTAACTGAAATTCCCGTCTCAAATTCATTTGGAGTGCTTGTCGAAGAAAATGATGACTTTCCTCAAGAAGAAAAGAAGAAAGTGATAAAGAGAAAATCCAGGAAGATGCGGATATTTGCGGATAGCCACGGGCGAGATGTAGCAGCAAGCGTATTGGAGAGAAGCAGAGAAATGGAGGTCACTTCGACAGTAAAGCCAGGAGCTCAAATTGCAGAGGTCACGAACGGGATGATAGGAGAGTGTGCGTCCCTTACTGCAAAGGACTACGCAGTGATCATCGCTGGAGCAAACGACGTCTATAGAAATGAGAGTAAAAAAGTAATCAAAGATTTAAAGGGTACATTGCCATCCATGCAAAAAACAAATGTCATTATTGTAAACATTCCGCAGAGATACGATTTAATTCCCAAATCATGTGTAAATGTAGAAATAGAGGCTACTCATGGAAAAATTCATAAAATTTGTAAGAGTTTTCCAAATGTCCAAATTGTAGATATAAGTAAATTAGACAGGAAGTTCCACACTCGGCATGGCATACACTTAAATAGATTTTAGGAAAAGAGTATCTTAGTGATGAAATCTGCAAAATTGTAAATTCAAATGGTAAGAATAATTCCACAGTAATATCATTAGAGTGGAAGCAGGGAAACTGGTAGAAGAAGCCAAACGTGAGGCTTGGCATTCAGATCTTTTGAAGTCAAATTTAACGGAATGCAACAATGGTATTTCGTATTTGTCTAGCCACAATAATAAAAACAATTATGATAATAATCATGTAAATAAATCACCAACACAAGCTTGCAAAAGTAACAAATTTAAACTTTACCACCAGAATGTCCAGTCTCGTTATATTAAAATTGATTACATAAATCTGATGCTTAAAAATGAACTTAAAGACATCTCAGCACTATGTATTTCAGAACATTGGCTGAAAGAGGAACAACTCGAATTAATTCGATTCCCAGGGTTTATACAAGCTAGTTAATACTCTAGATCTAATATTAGCCATGCTGGTACTTGCATCTTCTTAAGAAATAATTTAGATCATGAACAGATAACAGCTTATGATTATCTAATTATGGAACAGGATTTTGAACTCTCTGCCGTAAAAATACAGCAGTTTAAGTTAATAATTGTATGCGTTTACCGTTCTCCGTCAGGAAAGTTTCCTTTATTTATAGCTAAATTAGAATTGTTACTCAATATCATGTGCAAAGTAAATTTCGATATAATAATTTGTGGGGATGTAAATGTGGATTTCTTAAAATCTGATAGAAATTGTGAATTATTAACACAGTTACTAATTTCCTATGGACTGAAACCTACAGTAAATACCCCAACAAGAATAACAAAATTTAGTAAAACCACTCCTGATCAAATTTTTATAAATACAGATAAATATCACCAATCACTAGAAGTCTATTGTCCGAGTTTTAGTGACCACCATGGACAAATACTGAGTTTTGAAGTATCCGAAGCAATCAATAATAATGATAATGGAGTAAAATCAAAGTGCAGGTCATTCACTGAATCAAATGTTGCATATTTCAAGGACTTATTAAATAAGGAAACATGGTCAGAAATTTATGAACTAGAAAATGTAAATGATAAATTTAATGCATTTAACAGTACCCCAAAACACTATTTTGAAATAGCATTCCCCTTTAAGCGAATAACTGTTCAAAATAACAAAACTAGCAATTGGATAACAACAGGGATTATAAATTCATGTCAAAGAAGGAAATGTCTACACAAATTATATAAACAATACCACACAACACCTGAATTCAATTTATTCTACAAAAAATACACTAGCATATTAAATAAGGTAATAAGACTAGCAAAGAGAATGCATAATGATAATTTTATTTCCCAATCATCTAATAAAAACAGGGCTATGTGGTCCGTGATAAAGAAAGAAACTGGAAAATCTGCTAAAATACAAAGGAACATTACACTGACCAGAAATAATAAAGTGATTAATAATCCAGAGGAAATAGCAAACACTTTTAATGACTATTTTCTGGAAATTCCACAAAAATTATTAAATAAATCACAGGTAAATACACTAAATTCTAATAATAAAATAAATATATGCAGTCATTCTTTATTTATAAATCATGTCACAAGTGAAGAGGTAAGAATAGTTATAAAAGAGCTAAAAAATAAATTCTGTGCTGGCATTGATGGCATCCCTGATGCAATTTTAAAGAAATGTGCAGAAAATATAATAAATCCACTTACGCACTTAATAAACAGTTCAATTCTCTCAGGAACTTACCCGGATATTTTGAAGTTATCAAAAGTAATTCCAGTGCACAAAAACGGTTCAAAAGATGAATTAGATAACTATCGTCCTATTACCTTACCAAATGGTATTGCAAAAATTGTGGAAAAAATTATGTATAAGAGACTGATAATTTTCATAGAAAAAAATAAAATATTATCAAACTCACAACATGGATTCAGAACGGAAAAATCTACACAGACAGCAATTTATGAATGTATTAATAGTATACTGAAATTAATTAACAATAAGGAGCATGTAACTGGCCTATTCTTGGATTTATCAAAAGCATTTGATGTTGTTGACCATAAAATCCTCCTTACAAAACTAAATCAATATGGTATTAGAGGTCTAGCTAATAAATGGATCGAGTCTTACTTAACAAGGTGTAAACAAATAGTAAGCTTGAGGCACAAGGATGATGGAACCAAATTACTTAATGAAACATTGTCCAATGAGGGAATTATTGAATTTGGAGTACCCCAGGGATCGGTTTTGGGACCACTACTCTTTCTTCTATATATCAATGATATAACACAGAACGTTCATTCACATAAGGAAATTTTGTTTGCGGACGATACAATACTCGTAATCAAAAGTGAAACTAAACAGGTCATACAGCAGTCTGCTGACTCCGTTACAGGAGAGTTAACCAAATAGTCACAAAATAATCGCCTCATAATAAACTATACAAAAAAAAAAAACAGTATGTATAAATTTCAACACTATACAGAATAGGAATCCTGCGAAACCCAATATAACATTAAATGGTCATCAAATAGAAAATAAATCGGAAACAAAGTTTTTAGGACTATGGATACAACAAGACTTGAAATGGAATAAACATATATAATATCTGAATACTAAACTGAACTCGATGTGCTTTGCGTTACGTATTTTGAAAATTGCACTAGCATGCACACATTAAGAAATACTTATTTTGCTTATTACCATTCATACTTAAGATATGGGATCATATTTTGGGGTATGTCGCCAGATGTACTAAGCACGTTTAGGATACAGAAGAGGGCGATTAGAATTATGGCAAATGTAAACATTAGAGAATCGTGTGGACCTCTGTTTAAAGATTTAAACATTCTCCCACTGCCCTGCATATATATCTTTGAAAGTTTTATGTTTTTTAAAAAGAATTTAATGAATAAAGATATTTTTCTTAAAACAAACAATGATGTTCATAAGCATAACACAAGACAAAATCAAAACATTCATATTTCACCTTCACAAGCATATATCAAAAAGGAACTTTTCAGACTGGAGTTAAATTATACAATAAACTACCCCAGTGTATAAAACTGGCCCCCAAAATAAAAACCTTTGATAGAATGTTGAAAGCTTATCTGCAGTGCCATTGTTTTTACTCAGTAGTTGAATATCTTAGCGTATAGAAGCGATGAAATCTATAATTATATTTTACTTTTTTAATTTAATTGTAATACCTAGCTGTATGTTGTTGTATTTATAGAATTAAGTTTTCATATTATGATAATAGAGTGAGGTGTAAATAGTTGTGCAATAAGATTGTATCTATTAAGATTTGCTATTATAATAAGTTAAATAGTTATACTATTAGTAATATATACCTGTTAGTTCTTTTATTTTATAGATGTAAATTCTGACGTGTCCTATATCAAAAATGTATTGAATGCATGTATTTGATCAAATGGATTTAATAAAAATCTTATCTATCTATCTATCTATCTATCGATCTATCTAGAGTCATGTTGGCAGCACTGACGTATATTAGTTACTCCAAATTCATCTAGAATGCGGTACTATACGTGTGCAAAGTTAAGAGCTATTGGCTTG
This sequence comes from Meconema thalassinum, assembly GCA_946902985.2. NCBI lineage: Eukaryota > Metazoa > Arthropoda > Insecta > Orthoptera > Tettigoniidae > Meconema > Meconema thalassinum. The sequence goes on from OX336390.1 coordinate 352,254,961, forward strand.
CATACTTTCTAATATATTGATATTAGGGTAACAAAAATAGCGACAGCACATATTAACAATTGGCGGCCCTGGTTGCTCTTAAAAATACCCATAGTCATATCTGTTATGGTACACATAACACATACGAAATTTGGTTGAAATCCAAATGATAGTATGGAAGTTACATGTATTTAAAGTTGGACCTGTCAGCAGGCTTAGAATCATGTTGGTAGCACTGACGTATATAAGTTACTCCAAATTAATATAGAATGTCAGGTACTATACGTGTGCTTAGTTAAAAGCTGTCGGCTTGCACACTTTCTGATATATTGGTATTTGGATAAAATAAATTAGGAGCATTTATTAACAGTTGGCAGACCTGGTGGCTCTTAAGAATACGCTCAGTCATATCTGGTTATGTACACATACAACATACGAAATTTGGTTGAATTCCAATTGATAGTGTAGAAGTTATATGCATTTCAAAATTGGACCTATCAGCAGGCTTATAATAATTTTGGCAACACTGCCATATATGGCCTCCTGGAAATTAAACTGCAATATTATTGTCTATACGTGTGACAATTTTGATATAGCTCCCATTCATACCTTCCAAGATATCCAACATGGAGCTCAAATTTCAATTGCGATTTTTTAGCAGTTGGTAGCACTGACATCATTTTCAAATATGGCCGTGAGATATTTATGTATAGATCTTTACTCCTACCAAATTTTGTTTCGATTGCTCCAGCCGTTTAGGAGTTGATAGGGGACACACACACACACACACAGCCAGACAGACAGACAGAAGGACAGACAGACAGACAAACACACATTTGCCCGATCTCATAAGTCTACTTTTTCCTCATTTTTGCAAAATGTGAAAAGTAGGCTAAAAATCAGGTAAGGATGTCCACATGCAATGTTGGTTTTCTGTCCTAGATGGGAGTGAAAAATGGAATGTGAACTTGTTTAATAGATAGCATTGTAACCTAACATTTGTAGATTACAGAGACTCCTTCTAGTTTCTTTCTGTTTGTTTTTATTTATTTTTTAATTTATCTGGTTGCCAGCCATGGCCACTTATTGGTAGGCCACCGCAGAGAATCTTGTGTCTCGTGCCTTGAGATCCTTTGGAGGTGGTCAGCCAGTGGCTGGACCAGGTGGCCATGGCTAATGGCGAGGTGTGCCTTGATCTTAGGGCAAGGTTGCCATGGGAATATTATTGATAGTTGATGTCAATAAAAAGTATGGTAGCTGTGTTTTATGAAATGTGATGTGGGAATTGGTCTCTCTGGTCTGGAGATTGGTGTTGGGAAATTGGTTTAGATGAAGAGAGATTATGTGATGTTTTTAGAAAGGGTCTGGCAGTTGATTATTTTTGGATTGAAGATTAAGAAGTTGTGCTGGACAATGTACAAGAGATACAGGTAGTGGAATCCTGCTTATATTTGACAATCTGTGGAAGAGATTCAGGTAAATGCAAGCTGGCTTACATGTACATAAAAAAGGGTAATAAAGGCATTGTTTTTCTTATATCCCTTACGTGTCCACCGCTATATACACCCCGATGATTATAAGTATGAAAAGAGATTAGTTACATTGAGCACCTAACTGTGGTGTTGTTGTTGGTTGATTTCAACCAACAAAAGAAAAGATAAGTTCAACTATTTAAAAAAATCAATACATGAACAGAAAAATTTCAGCATAGACAGCAATACCATATTTTTTATTTTTTACATACACTCTTCATCGTCCTCATAAGTCTATTTTTTAAAGTCAGAACATCTGTATGTTTGTACAACACTTACATAACTATGTTCTGATGTGGTGTTGAGTTGTCAATTCATTTTTATTCATCGCCAGTAAACCAATAAAGGTTTGGTGTAGGCTAATTAAGAACTTGCAAAAGTTACAATCCATTTTTCAACATATTCCTATTACATTCTATGTAAGAATTGATTTCCAGTCGGTCAACAAGTGATGCAAATTAAAAGAACAGGGCCCATACTTTAGATTTCACAATATTGGAAGGAGCCTGATGAAGTGCTAACTACGAAAGTCAGAGAGGTAGAAAATGTTATTCCAAAAACAGGAAATTATTAAATATAGTAAGCAATCAGCAGTTTGTGAACACATGTACGGTAATCACAAATTTACTGACATTGAAAGAGATTTAAGTGTTACATTACGAGAAAAAGAGCAAATCCCTCAACATCAAACACAGAAATTCACCACTATTCACACTTTAAATCATAATTCAGGACAAAGCACTCTCCGCAAAGAACAGGACCTTACATAGTAGATTGAAGTGAGACCATGAATGTTAAGGAAGAGTGTAACCATATATAAATGAAAATATGCATATTAGAAAGATGTGCAATGTTCCAAGATTTTTCAACATAGCGTGGTCTTAATCAGGTAGTGTTCAAGAGTCCGAAATTAATCCTGCAAGTGTTGAGTGCGACCTGAAAGGATTGTTAGCTTCATCGTGGTAAGGCTTGAAACTTGTCTACAGTAGTATGAAAAATATCCAACAGTTAGCATATGCCAGAATTTAGATCCATCCATAGTTTTCAATAACACATGAGATTCAGCTGGGTGTCACATGACATCAACGAAGTTTGACCAGCAACCCACCAGATAGTAACTGCACAGCAATAAAGGGATGCTGACAGGGCAGGTGCACCTCTGCTTCCTGTCCTGTAGAGTCCTGTATGTGAGTAAGGGTACTATAGTGCTACGTGTCTATACAGGCATTAAGCGGCGCTTTATGCGGTGGGATGAGGAAACTGTTTATTAAATCACCAAAGACGAGATTGTCAAGGCAGTGGAAGAAGGGAAGAGACGGGTCGAGTCGGCTATGGTGGTTTTGTTATTGTAGAGACTCTGTGAAGACAGGAATTTAGCGATTGTATTGGCAACTCCAGCTATCTGATATGACATCTAGCGGTAAAAATGAGAAACTTACCAAGTAGGGTACATTTGCCACGTGGTGACTGTTTGTATATGGTTTCTTGTATTGGTGAGCAGATCGTGGTAAATTCTTCGTGTTTATACATAAGTTATAAGTTTTACTCGTTGATAAGAGTGCAAAATGAGTAAAAGCAAAGTATATTGCTCAGTTTACGGCTGTAAGTCGATGTATAAGAGGGCTGCGGATATACGTTTTCATCACTTTCCAAAAGATGTAAATAGCAATAGCTGAAAGGTGACGATACCAAATAAATACGGGCTACAAGAGTGGGTTGGACCACTCACCACTACACTCACTGACGACAGGACGGGTTGTTCACTAACGCCGAGCCAAGCCGCACCTAGACAGCCAAGCACAGTCTCGCCGAGCCAAGCCGCACCTAGACAGCCAAGCACAGTCTCGCCGAGCCAAGCCGTACCAAGACAGCCAAGTTCATCAGTCAGGTATCCTCCGCTCCCTAGTTGATTTCCATAACCCTACCAACCGCCATCACCTCGCTCTGCGATATCCGAGCCATTCCACTACGAGTCATATAGGCCTAATTTTGACTTCGCAGGGTTAATACCTACCATCCAAATCAAGCAATTCCTGTCTACCCCGAGTTTTAATACAAGTTAAACACATCCCTTCGCCCTACCAAGCAACAAATAATTCCTAGAGTCTATGGTACAGAGCAAACTCAAATATAGCTTTTAAACGTAACAGCGCCATGACCCGAACTGCACAAAAACAAATACCAGCAGACAACCGATGCTTGATAATATGCAATTGACACATAAAATCCAGTGGAACACACAAATTAGATCACGTGTATCGCACATTTATACATATATACAATTGAAAATAACACTGTCATTATTTTAGGGACCACATTTACTGATTATAACCGAAAAATAAAAAAGTGTTCCGTATCAAACGCGTGTTATTGGGTATTTTTACCCTACTTATCCAGACCGATCGCAGCGTCCCAAGTGTTAGTTTGAGTTGCCAATTAGAAGTTGTGGTGAATTAATATCAGAATTAGGAAGAGATAAAATTAATTTATAATTTTACCCACGGAACGTAACAATTGGCGTCAAAAGCGGGATAGAAATTGGCTGTGAGTGTGACTTTTATTTTTGAAACTTGTAACTGGTTTCGTTCTTGGGATTATGGCTACTGTGAGAGTAAAATTAAGTGAAATGAAGGTATAGAACTGAAACAGGAGCTGAAAGAACACGATCTGGACACTACTGGAAACAAGGCTGTCTTGCAGATGCGACTTCGCTTCGCCTTGGAGGCTGAAGGTAAGGATCCGGAGGCCCGCCTGTTCGAAAGAGCCATAAGCATGAAGGACCTTATCGAGATGATGAAGAACCAAGCTGAAAGCTCCAGACTGCTAGAAGAGAAGATAAGTGAAGTTTCCAGAAACCAAACTGAAACTTCAAGGTTACGGTACTCGAAGGAAAGATGGTGGAGATTCACCAGTGACTGGGAAGCAAGTTCGAAGAAAGAATTCACGAAAATTCTAGGGCGTTCAGAGAGCAACTTGAGAAAGTTGAAAAGGATGTCCAGTTAAGAATTACCGCCTTCGAAGAAAAATTTGATTCACTCCAGAAGACCATGGAAACAGGCACCAACCAAATTATACCAAAGGCCGGAGCCAATGTTAGGAGCGTCCATATAAAGCCAGCCACGTATGACGGGAAAGCCCTATGGTCCACGTACCTGAAGCAGTTCGAGGCCACAGCTACAGTACTGCCAACAGATGGACAGAAACAGATAAAGCCGTTAGCCTGTTAATTGCTCTCAGAGGAGACACTCTGAACAATCTACAGACCATTCCAGACAACGAGCAAAAGGATTACTCATCCCTGGTGGCAAGATTGGATATGGGGTAAGGGGACAAACATCTACAGAAAGTCTATCATAGCCAGCTGATTAACAGACAACAGAAAAGCGGAGAGGCACTGCAGGAATTCGAGGCGGATGTCGCGCGTCTTGTTCGGGTGGCATACGCTTCTGCCCTGAATGATTTCGTCGAGCGGCTGTCTGTGGGAACCTTCCTCATGGGCGTAAAAGACCCGGAACTGCAACGAGACCTCCGTCTTGCTCATCTTCAGACGCTAGTGGACGCGTTGGCACGTGAATTGGAGTTTGAGGCTGCCACGCAGACGTCAAGGACGAACGCACGGCTACGATGCATCGTCGAGGAAGAGACCCTGGACGAGAAGGTTGGACGGATTGTCTCGAAACTTCTGCCGAGCAACGACGGTCCGCGCCGGAGAAGGGAGATACGCTGCTGGAACTGTGGTGAGTTAGGTCATGTGAGAAACCGCTGCCAGAATGAAACCAAGAATCAGGAAAACTAGATTGGGCCGGTACTGAGGGGAAAGCATCGAGGAACGGCCCTATGGCCCCTAAAGGGCATGTGCAGGTTATCTCCTTAATGCGTCAGACACAGAGTTTCTTCGTGGATGGAACCTTCAATGGTATGGACGTGACATGCTCCTGGATACTGGGGCTAATATCACGTTCGTGAGGAAAGGCACTATTAAAGGAGCCCTCTAGCCGACGAGAGTTGTACTGACGACAGCGACGGGTGAGCCGGCGAACACCTACGGCGAAATCAACGTCAACATCGGACTGGGCAGCAAGAAGATCAACCACCGAGTGATAGTGGCCGATATCACTGAAGATGTCATCCTTGGTATTGTACCCGATACCTATTTTAGGCTATCGGCTACGCCAGCTGACATTAAGCTGTAGTTGAAGTTTTGGGAAGCATTCAGATAAGATAGCGCATCGATCGCGTCAAGAAGAAAGCCAAGATGACGTAGGAGGTCAAGAATCAAGGAGGCATTGAAATCTGTGAGAAGATAGAATTATTAATAAAGATGTGAAGCTTTATTGAAATGTATATGGGATTATAATAAGTTAAAACATCTTAGAAGAGTATATATGACATGAATTATATGTGGAAATAATTTTATGGAAATAAGTTATTGTATAACAGAACAGCCGAGAGGAGTCGGGTTCGAGACTATCTTCGTGACGTGGGAGCACCGTGGTGGGGAGAATCAGCCACGTGCCGCACGCAGCTCATAAGCTGGGACGCAGCGCTTAGCAGTTCAGTTGGGCCCAGGGAGACGGGCAAGTCAGAGCAGTCCTATAGCACAGCGAGACGGGCATTGAAGGTCACGCAACACACGTAAGCCGTCACGGCAAGTGTAGGCGACATATCTCGCATCACCGAGCAACAGAGGCCGAGCGGGTCATCGATCCAGCCGGGCTAGCCGAGAAGACAATTGTGGATAGCCGGGGTATTTCAAAACCGCACTGATCGCATATGAAGACTTTGTTTCAAGCTTCATTTCGACGTTGTTCGAACACAGGCTTTCACATTTAACATTATAACCATGCTGTTATATAATACATTCAAGCGACTTTTTACTATTTCAAGTAAACTGAATGTTTAGCATAGGCTCTGATGAACATTACAGCGTGCATTTATAAGATTTTTTATCTTATGCCATTTTCATGGATTACAAATTACAGACAGATACAGGGTGTATCGTAATCTGGAACACTATCTAGTAAAATTTTTATTTTACTCAAGTAGAACTTCGCAGTAAGTTGAGAGAGGACTTACAATTCTCAAACTGAACATTTATCGGAACAGTGGCGTATATTAGAAGAAGAGTAGGGGGTCCGCTGTTACCATGAACTTTTCGAGAAGGAGTTGGACGATATCCGCTATGGGTAATTCGAGGTTCAACATGATCGAGTAAACGTGAATAGAGACAAGATGGCACCACAGAGCGATGGATTCGGTTCCTGACGAGAGGAGTCCAACAGCTGATTCGCTTGGGATTTCGAAGGAAAGCGTCATTTCACGGATGAAATGATATTCACGCCGATCTTACGAGAAATCTTTAGGTAGGGAAAATCGACGATCTTGGAAATTATATTACAACTGATTATGAAAGGTATTGTAAGAGTTCTATCTACCTGATACGATTATTTTCATGAATACTGGGCACACATGTATATTTTTCTAATAGGAGTGATTTGATTATTAAGACATGGTTTGAATTTATATACTTCGAATTTGCTAGAATATGGAGTGACCATATGATATGGCAGGCATCATTATTCGATATTCTCACCGTTGTTTGACTTTATTAAGAAGATGTTTGGTCTTATAGACATTTTTCCAGCTAGGATATTTTTCATGGATAGTTTTTTTTGAGTAACGAGTATTTCGAACTCGTGATCTGCAATTGATTATCAGAAACTACTTCGTCAGTTCATTGCATACTAGCGAGTGTGTATTATTCATCAGTAGGGATTTTTTCCATTGGATTGTTTGGAGATATTAAGAAGTTATTCACTTTAGTGAATGAACGTCGCTTTTATATGACAACTAGAAACTTGTTGATTCCTTTCTGGTACATTCACTCATATAGTCTACGAGATGGGGTCTGTCGTATTTATACGATTGTATGGTGGTACTCGCCTTACCCATCGTTTAGGGAACTATCATCCAAGTCGACGGGGCGAGGTCCTTCGTATTTATACGATTGCACGGTGGTTACACATCTTACTCGCCATTGAGGAACTCATTTTATCATCCGAATGTACACGAGATGTAAGTGAATTAAACAAGGAACTACTAGTCACATATCAGTCGAAATTTTGTTAAATAAAGTAACGATAAATGTCAACAGGATTGCATTTAGTAATTCTTGTTTGCCAATCCAATATTTTGTTGCTATACTCTTTTGAGAGTAATTTCAGTTTAACAGCTATTACAGCTGATGCTTTGATGATTTTTATAATTGTGTTTGATACCTTTGAGAAGGATTTAAAGTAATTTAATCTTGTAAGATTAATCATTAATGGTCATAATTATTTTAAGGCAGATCAGTATTGCAGATTTTGATGTGAGAGATTATAGCACATTGGTGTTTTTCTACGATGTGAATTATGAAACTTGTGAAAGAGAATTTATGCTATTTGAAAGCAAATATTAAATTACTGAAGTAATGTTTTTCCAATTGTTTAAGAAGTTGTCTAGAAGTGATCAGAGTAATTACAGTCATTGGAGATTATGTGCGTTAATAATTTGAAGCCATTTATATATTTTTGTAGATCATGCAACGTGGTTAAAAGAAGTTTGTGATAGGCATTTTGTGGAATTTGCCATTTGATAGTTGCAACGTTGATAATGTATTTTGAAGCGGACATGAGGTTGTCATACCCAGTCTAGCGTATTTGTTGAGATTCATGCTGTATGTGCTGAATATTTATGGAGTTTTTGTAGCAATTCTTATATTCAAATGTGATATTTGGAATATTGAAGAAATATAATGTCGTTGTGGATAGTTAGATCCAACGTGATGTCGTGGAGACAATAATATTTTTGGCATGATAATTAAATACGAGATATAACTTGGAAGTAATAAAACTGTAAGACAACGTTCTATAAACCCTATTAAACAATTTGTTAGGAAATTAAACAAGTAAATGAAGTTTATAATACAAGATTTTCTGAAAATGATAATTAATGAAATAATAATCTGAGATTTAAGCATATTAACGATCTGACCTAATGAAATAAAAATCAGAATGACTAGATGAAATAATAAAATTAAATAACCAGATGATTGAATTTTAAATAAGTTGATAAATTAAATTTTGAAATAAATCGATGAATTAAATAAGTGGATTGAAATAATTTTGCATTAGAAAGGAGATGGTTCGATTTTTTGGACAATGACAATTTAACTTTGCATTCGACCATACTCTTAGGTAGGATTTATATTTAAAATGTCTGTCTGACTATCAAAGTAAAATAAATTTGTTTTTATCTTAGTTGTGATCTGATGATGGTGTGATGTTCCTTTTTCTTTCCTTGTCTTGAGTAAGGCTTATCCGGAAAGGAAGTGGTTTTGCTAGGAATTCAGTTGATGGCGCCCATTTATATTTGAATTATTTTTATTAACTTAAGCCCGTAACGACCCTAGAGATACTTTGTCTCGTGTAACCCACTGCTTTTTCAAGAACTCAGCTGAATTTCCGACACATTCCTTATTTGACTAGAGGTTCATTTAACTCCGCTCTGTCCTGGAACTCCAGGGATGTGATGTTATAGCAGATGGGTCATCGCATCCCCAGGACGAACGGGTACAGTATTGAGACCGCTTGATCTCATGCTGGTGATAATTTTATTGGTAACATAAGAATACTCCAACTGAGAAACACTGAACGCACTCCGGAAGCATGTATCATCTTCAGGAGAACTTTTGACTTCGTTTGGAAGAGTAAAAAGAATTAATCATGATCGCAGATTTTTATATCTACGATGTGCATCTTAGAAATATTATAATTGGTAATTCTGCAATATTAGCCACGTCTATATGACACTATGATGGGTAATTTAAGGTGTTTACATCGCAGAAACGTGAGGAAGAAGGAAGTAAAGGCTAAATGACTTCGGCGGTATTCGAAGCCGGAACACGCCAAGCAGAGAGGAAGGACAATCCCGTGTGTGTTCGAGCCGCACGGATGTGTGCGTTACCAAGTCCGGTCGAGTGACCGATGAACATTTTGTTGGTGAAAATACTAAGGAAGTCGTATCTAAGGATTGACCAAGCATCCTACATTGTATCGGCACCGCAGTGCTTGTGAAATTGTTTCTACAGAATTATAATCACGATAAAGTGATATTGTCAAAGTACGAGTGATTTAGTGATTTTTCTGTACGCCTTGTATATTGTGCAATCACCACATGGTGGAATATGGGTCGCACAAATTTCCAGCCAAGTGAAAATTATAGTGATATTTAACAGCGTTGAGTGCTGTGGAAATTGTTAATGCTAAAGAAATACGCCGTGTCTAGGCGAATCTCATCTAAATGTTTAAAGTGATTGTGCTAATAACGAGCTATTAGAATCTGTGAAAGATAGCTTCAGTGAAGCAGGCACATGGCCATTTTTATTCTATAAAGCATGCACCATTCAAAGCCAGTGTCGCTAAAATGAAACATCAGCAGTGATAAAACAGTGTTCTTCAACCTACTATTTCGTTACTTCAACGAGAACGTCAAAATGATTGACGGTGACGACATTCTGATTTACGCCTGTACCACGAGGAACGAGATGATGCCGTAAATATCCCAATTGAGGAGCCATTGACCATCTAACATCAGCAATATGGAAGCCGATACTAGAATTGCGAAAGCCATGGCCGAGGAAATATCATTACCACCTGGGAATACAAGGATTGATCCATGAATTTGAAGCCTGGGATGTTTCTCACAGAGAAACATGACGCCGTGAGTTTACGTTAAATTTCTATTTGTATTTGGTTCTGGTCTCGGGGGTGGATTAGTTGTAGTCAACCGTTATAACAGTCATTTAGGTAGGTCTTGTATTTTTGTAGATGCCGCTGACGGCATACTTTCATTTCCATAAGCTTCCGCATTTTGGCAGATAGCTTATGTCTATGAGTTAGACACCTCAGAGGGGTGCGAATATGTGTCATAATTTTGTACAGTCCTTAGAATGGACATCAGTTGAGAAGAAATAATGTTTTGTCTGATTTAACCAGCTCAAAGTAAGGTCATTTTCTTTTGATAACTTTGAGGCCCCTTTTTATTGAAAGAATAAATACGCCACTGGCGGTCGTATCATTTTGATGTCGTAGAGGTTACGCATCTACCATATTTTTGTAAAATAAATTTTTAAGGTCTCAGAACCTTGATTCGAGGTGAATCACTTGAGAGAGTGGGAGTGAATTTTGTTAAAGCACTTGTAACCGACCATTCAACATTAAATTGTATCATTTGAAATAGTAAGCCATGAGGATGGCGTTTGTAAGAACATTTTAATTATTTTGAGTGCATTGCGCACGTTCTTTTGTGAACAATTCATTTCTTTGCGACAGTGGAGTATTTTTTCTAATCTCTTTGAGAAGTAACATATATTTCTTTTAGTATGTTTTGCAAAGCTACGATGCAGCTTATGTTTGGGCCACATTTTTCAAGGCAAGTTTCGAAGCCTTGTTATCCCAATGATAAATACATTGTATTATAGTATGCACAGAGTGAAATAATGGACATTTTTGAGTGCATTACACCAGTTTGTTCTACAGACATTGACACGCAGTGAAGCGTGCAAGTAACACTTGGGTTTCGTTAGGATGACAGTTTTCGATGCTCAAGGTTAACTGCTTTAACCTGCAGAGCAGCTCACTTGATTTTTCATACTTTGTTTACGCTAGAAAGATTTTCTTTATCGAGCAGTTCATAGAGCTCAGTCATATATGTGCACTTGCATCATTGTTATTTGAGTATAGGGTGTTTAAGAAGTTGTATTTCCCACTATTTAATTAAATTCGCAGATGTTGTAAGCGGAGTGACATGATATTTATATACTATCAGAGCATTTCTTTAATGAATGGAGCCACACTTTTCATATTTTTGGTAGGCTTATTTTCTCACTTAAGGTGATTGATTGTTTCCGTGTTTTGACACGTTGATTTATTGGGGTGGTTTCCCGTTCAGATTTTTATGCCAGGCAGACTCATGGAGATGACTGCTAAGGTGAATTCTTGCGTGATCCCGTGGAGGACACGTTTAGCTATTTGAGAATGGTATTTAGATGGAACTTTTTACTTGTCCATCTGGAGACGTGTTGTTAGGGACTAAAGCATATTTTTATGATATTGGAGTCGCTTAGTGCTCAATGTTGCCATGATTATTCGAATCATGCATCTTGTAAGGAACTGTCAAAGACTTACGATTAGGAATTATAACTTGTGTTATTGTTGACAAACAGGTGTCACGTGCATTATGTTGTGTTTAGTTTTCAGGCCATTAGCCTTGCATTGTTGGTCATTCAATAATACTCTTAAATAATGATAGTAATAATCCGAAACCTAAATCATGAAATATAATTTTTTATTAAATCGACGTGGGTTAAAACTTTAATTAAATATTAATCAACTAATTAACCTTGATCATGATTGTTTACATTTTGGACCAATGCAACGTGCTTGAGATAAAGTATCCCTAGGAGGGAAATTCTAGACAAATACATGGTTTAACTTGATAGGAATCAGTTGCTGACTTAAGGGTAGTCAACTTGTGGATCGTGTACCACATTTTTGTTTTGACATGCTTCCAAAGTCTCCATTGTTTGATTTTACTTACACTATAGATGACGAATGGAACAAATAGTCTCCATTTCCAAGCAGGCAGGGAAATAAGAAGCATTATTATTGTGTTCCGAATTTATTTCAGTGTATTTTCCTTATGTGAACCCTACTGTTGTTTGTTTTATGTAGTGTTGTGGTATCACTATTTTGTTATGTGTATGATTGTATTGAAATGACTGTTATACTAGTTTTGTTTAATTTATACACGGACATTTGGATCCGATGTTGCTGTAATTCAGATTTAGCTCAGATTTACATTAAATGTAAATGCGGAATGGTCTTTAGAATCATTTAGATTTTTTCAGTCATTTGTGACTAGTTATTCATGGCACGATGATTCTTTCTAGAACATCGTTACCTTTTCTGTTGTAATTTCAATTAGGGCTTGGAACCAGTTTCCCCAGTTTTGCCCAACTTTGTTTGTAATTAGAGCTGATCGCGAGGGTTTAACTTTATAGTTTTTGGGTTAGTTTTCTTTGTTTGTTTCAAATTAGATAGCGGATTAGCCGATTTTATGCCCTCGGATCCTAGGTTAGGGGTTGGATTTTATAAATAAACAATTCCAACGATCTTTACTTAAGACTGGACTACTTTCTTTCGTAGCTTGTGTTTTGTGGGAGTGTATTACCAGGGTGTCTATGACTTTGCAAATCATGATAGGAACCTGATCCTTGGGAAAGGGGAGTCTCACAGCCGGAGAGCCCTTTTGGTTTGCACTCCAATCCTCTTCGTCGGTATGTGTTCGGAGGAGGAGGTCATCTGGGAGGCCATACACGGTTGGTGGTGACTCAAACGGGCACAGTATGGACCTGATGATTAAATTAGGACTAACCCTGGATTTAAAACATAGAAGCCTCAGATTCGCTGATGAAGAAATCATCCGTCATGGACGAGGCGATTGAGCGGTGCGAATGGTCCTGAACACGGATGAAGTTCTTCCTCCCAGAAGCGACAACGTGACCATGGTTCGACCGGACAGTGGTTACCAGGAGGATACTGGGATCATCGAAGCTGTAAGAGGAGAAGAGATTTGTCGAGGGGTTTTACTGGGAAGAGCTGCTGTAAACGCCACGGGACTGGTGCTGGTTCGAATGATCAACCTGAATGAGTACCCAGTCACCCTGAAGAAAGGCACTCTGGTCGCTTGGTGTAGCCCGGTATCAACGATTGTGCATGGGAAAACTCCGAATGACGTCCCGCGAGACATCGGAGGCGTCGGGAAGCTGACGGAAGCTCTACAACTTGAACGAGCAAGGCTAACCAAGGATCAAAGAACCAGGATTGAGGCACTTCTGATGAAATATCTGGATGTCTTCGCCATCGAAAATAACCAGATCGGCAGGACGAATGCGGTGAAGCATCGGATTAACATCGGAGATGCTCAGCCAATCCGACAGCGCCCTCGACGTCTGCCAAGAGGAAAGAAGCCGAGAAGATAATCTCCGATATGCGCCAGCAGGGTGTCATCGAGCCTTCTACAAGCCCTTGGACTTCACCAATTGTGCTCGTAAAGAAAAAGGACGGATCAACAAGGTTCTGTGTGGACTACTGACAGCTCAACAGCAAGACCGTCAAGGACACCTATCCACTGCCCAGGATTGACGACACTTTGGATACCTTATCTGGGTCCCAAGTGTTCTCCACTTTGGACCTGAAGAGTTGATACTGGCAGGTTGAAATGAAACCCCAGGGTAAAGAGAAGACGGCTTTCTTCACTGTGAAGCCCTTTGGATTATGTAATGCGCCAGCTACGTTCGAGAGGTTGATGGAGACGGTGCTACGAGGCCTTTCATGGGTGACTTGCCTGATCTACCTGGACGACGTCATAGTTATTGGGAAGACCTTCGACGAACACCTGTCGAACCTGGAGGAGGTTGACGGCAGGAGGACGTCAAGTACCTGGGACACGTCGTATCTAGGATTGGTGTAGCCGTAGATCCTGAGAAGGTCAGCGTGGTGAGAGAATGGCCAATCCCCAAGGACGTACATGAACTACGGAGCTTTTTGGGGTTATGCTCCTACTACAGGCGTTTCGTACCCGGATTCGCCAGCATAGCCAAGCCGTTGATGACGCTCACCGAGGAAAGACGAGACTACTGTTGGGACGAACACTGCCAATCATCCTTCGAACAGCTGAAGGCGTTCCTGGTTACTGAACCTATCCTTAGTTATCCGTGCACCGTTGGCATGTTTATACTAGACACTGATGCTAGCAACAAAGACATTGGTGGAGTTCTGTCACAGATACAGGATGGCCAGGAGGAAGTAATCGCCTACTTCAGCAAGGTACTCTCCAAGCCCGAGAGGAACTACTGCGTCACTCGACGGGAGTTACTGGCCGTGATGAAGTCTGTGGATCACTTCTATAAGTACCTGTATGGACGACGCTTTCTACTGAGAACGGATCATGGAGCCCTGAAATGGCTTATGCGGTTCAAGAACCTCGAGGGACAGATTGCTCGATGGATAGATCGCCTAAAGGAGTACAACTTTCACATTGAGCATCGAGCCGGGACCAGCCACAAGAACGCGGATGCACTCTCAAGAAGACCATGCCCTGTGGACTGCAGCCACTGTGCACGGCAAGAATCGAAGGCTGGTTTGGTCAGACGACTGACAGTTAGCGACTCATGGCAACCTGTGGAACTCCAGAAGGCTTAGAGTGAGGACGCAGATCTTGGCCACATCATCCAGTGGCTCAAGAGAAGACGCCGGCCTACGTGGGAGGAAGTCGCTCCGCGTAGCCCCAAGACTAAATCTTATTGAGCCCAATGGGACTCGTTACGTCTGGAAGATGGAGTACTGAAGTGTATCGTCGAAGACTCGAATGGATCTTCAACCAGGACACAGATCGTCGTTCCTCAGAAGAAGACTTCAGATGTACTGCATCTGCACAACGAGAGTTCTGGAGGACATCTTGGCGTTAACAGGACCCTTGCGAAAGTCAGAGAAAGATTCTACTGGGTAGGTTGCAAGGAAGACGTCAAAATTGGTGCAGGAAATGTGAGGTCTGTGCTGCTGGAAATGGTCCGAGAGGAAGGATGAAGACACCCATGCGCCAGTACAATGTTGGAAGTCCATTCGAACGGATTGCGATCGACGTGGCAGGACCATCCCAGATACAGACGCCGGGAGCAGGTACATTTTGGTGGCCATGTACTACTTTTCAAAATGGGTGGAAGCTTACGCAATCCCCAACCAGGAATCGGTCACCGTCGCCAAGATCCTAGTGAACGAGTTGTTCTCACGGTTTGGTGCTCCTTTGGAATTACACTCGGACTAAGGGAGGAATTTCGAGTCGGCAGTGTTCCAGCAAGTCTTGTCAAAGCATGGTAATTCGGAAGACCAGAACGACGTCACTACACCCACAGTCGGATGGAATGGTCGAGCGGATGAATCGGACAATCGGAAAGCATCTCTCTAAGGTGGTAGCAGAGAACCAACTCGATTGGGACGAACATCTCCCCCTGTTCTTGATGGCATATCGATCTTCGGTCCACGAGACAACGAGGCAGACACCGGCCTGTGTACTTTTCGGGAGGGAACTGCGATTATCCTGTGATTTGGCATTCGGCTGTAAGCCCGGTGAAGAACTGGTGGCAGGAGACGATTACATCATCTGCCTGAAGGAGAAGATGAACCAGATCCACAACCTCGTCTGAAGGAACCTCGGAAATGCTAGCGGCCGGATGAAGCACGCCTATGACGCACGGATACGAGGAGGTGGCTTTAACGTAAAGGATCTGGAATGGCTGTTCAACCCACAACGGCGACGCGGTCTCTTACCCAGGCTGCAGCGATCCTGGGATGGACCATACGTGGTGATAGAGAGGATCAACGACGCCATCTACCGGATACGAAGTCTTCCACACGGGAAGCCCAAGGTGGTCCCCTTCAACCGACTAGCACCTTATGAGGGAGCTAATCCGACGGTTGACAACGGTTCCGTAATGACCTTGGACTGTTCCGGCACAGGACAGGCGTAAGGAGGGGGCAGTGCTACGTGTCCATACTGGCATTAAGCAGTGCTTTATGCGGTGGGGTGAGGAAACTTTATTGTATCACCAAAGACGAGATTGTCAAGGCAGTGGAAGAAGAAGGGAAGAGGCGGGTCGAGTCGGCTGTGGTGGTTTTGTGATTGTAGAGACGCTGTGAAGACAGGAATGTAGCGATTGTATTAGAAGTTTTGGTGAATAAATATCAGAATTAGGAAGAGATAAAAATTAATTTATACTTTTACCCTCGGAACGTAACAATAGGAAGAACCTGCTACAAGATCTTCCTGAGTGAATAAGATTGTGTATCGAGCATTTGTGTTCCATTCTCACTCATTCACCATGACGGAGAGGGTAGTTGTAAAAAGTCCGGAGATTGGTGGTTCAAACCCTGGCATTGACAACTATCCTGTGTATGGTTTTTCCACAACCCCCCCCCCCCCCCCCAGGCAAATTCCGAGATCGAACCATATTTTCAAGTCCGAGGCACCTATGTAATTCCCGACCCTAGTAGTTACCTACACTACTACCGTTTCCACACAAACACAGTTCATCAAAACAATTGAAAATACATCCAAGTACACGGGGCTGATGTCCAAGATGTCTAAAACCCCTAACAAGATTTAACTACAAGAACAATCTCTTTCATCTGTTTAAACAATAGTAATTTCAGAAGCTTACATTCTTACTAAACCTTCTCCAAAAAGCACAACATTGCATAATAATGGCCGACTAAGATTGATGTAAATATTAGAGGAGTTATATCATTATAACCATTGATTATCTTGCACATACTTACTAAAACTTTTGGCTACTTATTGGTGTAAAGTATAGAGGGGAAGGAAAAATACGGGCATGATAAATATCAAATAATAAATAGACTGTTGGATGCCAGTTCAGGCAACATGGGATTGCTAATACGAGTAATATTATGTAATCTTCTGTTGTGTTGCAGAAAATAATGGACCTGGAACAACAGATTTCTCAGCTCAGGGAAGTTAACGCACTTTCTTCTAAGTCAGTAAGGCAGCCTTTTATGTACCATCAACCTTCAAACACACGGAGAGGAGAGAGTCTTTCAGTACAAGATGCCCTTCCAGTTCCGACCCAAACTACAGCATCGAATTTACTCTTTGACGTTGAGCCACCACCCAGGGAAACTAACCATCATGCTTTTGCCAATTATTTTAACAATCCTAACAAGAAAACAGTGTCATTCCCATCTATTAAAAAACGAAAACTTTTCAGCAATAATGATAGTGGAGAATTATTGTAAAAAGACAGAAAGAGCGGTTATAATTTATTTTCCTTCTTAACAAAACCTTATATAATGTACAGTATCCTGTCCTAATTCTGTTACTGTAAATGTCTCGTGCAAATAAAAAAGGGCACCTAGTGGTGTAGTGAGTGTTGTACAGCAACTCTGTTGTTTAATATTCATATAAACAATTGGTTCAAGGTGCAGCCATATCCTAGTTTATAAGCAATGGGGAACTGCTAAGTGGCTTTGATAGTTGGGATACCAGTTACTATGGAATAGTGGTGGACATATTGGACATATTCTGACTTGAAGCACTCTTTCTGCTACGGCGGGCAGCGGCTAGGAATACCCCAACTCAAGGGGCCCTGTGTAAGTAAGGCTACCAACCTGCTTTACTTGCACTTTCTGGAAACCTGCTAACAATGTTATGAGCAAGCCTCGGACCTATGGGAGTGATGAAGTCCCACTCCCTTCTGAATGATTAGGGACTCCGTGTAAACAAACGGGCAATAGAACTGATATTCGATGGGGCGCTGTAAGTATTGAGGGAAGTTACTGAGGGAAGAACTAGCTGAGTCTGGAAGTGGTTGGTACTGGATACTTTAGGGATTAGGAATTCCTTCTAAAATAATAAGGTCTCCCACGACGATAGTGTCATGATTCCATCCATAACACAGCCCTTATATCCAATTCACCACAAATCTACCGAAAACTGTGAAGGTTTGAAGCAAATCCACAGAAGGGGACCATCCAGGAAGCATAAACTCATGAAGCAAGCATAGATTCACAAGGCGATGCAATCATTGCCAAAGCAACACAAACACTCACACGGCACGTTTCCGGCATAAACGAACAAAACATTAAGCAAGCTACAGGACACACGGAAGGAATACTGCTGACCATGGTAACCCATAAGAAAACTACAGATTAGCAAGCAGTAAAGGAAACAGGTAAACCCACAATGAAGGACAGTCTGGAAGGACCAGGGGAACAGTGTCGCCACCCGTGCCGGCCCGCATCCGCTTCCAGCATGGGGCTTGACCGCGGGACTTCAAGACACATATCGCAGAAGGACTTCCATGGTAAGTGTGCTATAGCTTTCCTAATCATTGTCCCATACCCCATACCTCACCAAACGTCTTACATGACTGCCAATAAAGAGTCGATCTGCCAAACGAAGAGCTTATGGTTTCTATCATTTATTTAACTTGTTCTCAATGATTTCTCACCATATTACCCGTGCCGCGCTGCACGAGATAATCGTTAAGCGACCTTCCCATAAACACTTACCGACGAGTCGCAGTTCGCCGCACGCACGCACGGTCGCCAGCATCGTTCCGGAATGTACTCGCCAGTTCATATAGCTGACTCCGTAAATCTCTTCACGCTCTCCATAAGCGGGCATCCTGAACTTTCGCCCCCATTTCTCCAACACATGCACACTCGTAGACACAACCCAGTTTAAAGAAGCCACCCCTCCCTGAGCACTCCCCTACACAACCACCCCTTTGCCTATCGCCAGAGTGGTGACTTAAACAATATCCTCCTCTTCGATCATATGGAGTATTTTGTCTCGGCTGTCATCCAAAAAATAATCCTGACGAGGTTTGACGTCATTACCATAGTGTGGTTTATTATGTCCCTGGGTGGTTTGATTAGGACTGGTTTGGCAATGCCTGTCGGTCATCACAGTGTTTATTGTAGGAGATTCAGGTTTCGTGTTCCTCTCTCAATAGTACTGATTATTGGTGTGACCAAGTTTCTGGAGAACTTTGACGAAATCTTCCAAAGAACCGATCTCTGCAGCTATACGTGTTTTTGAACATCAAGAGGGAATCGACGAGTTAATGCCGCAATCAATTCATATTCTGGCTTTGGCGGTTGCAAGAATTGGAGCTTGGCCAATTGACGGGTAAAAAACTGGCATATTGAGTTGTTTGAGGAGTTGAAATTTTTTCACATAAAGTTCGGAGCGAATATTCTGTTGTGATACTGGGCACCAAAATCTTATCAGTAATGCTTTTGAAAACTCCTGGGAATTTGTCATGCTATAACAGAACGCACGATGCTAAATTAAGTCAGGACCGTCTAAGAGATTCCTAATTACTTTGATCTCCCGCTCTGGAGAAGTGCGCCTTTCAATTAAGTAATCTTTTACTTCCCGTAGAAATTCTATAGGTGTCACTGGGCCTATCCCAGTAAATTTGCTAGGTTTTTCTTCTGTACTACTCTGATGCTTGTGATGGTAAGTGTTACTGTGGTAAAATTTGATGTAGGTGGTTTTATCCTGAACAAACCCGATTCTTTTTGTTCAGTCTCGGGACTATGTATGTTCAACTCCCATGTTGTTAAGTTTATTTTCGAGCACTCAACCCGAAAATCATTAAGTTCAATCAAGGATAAATAATGAAGAATAAACACTAAGTCTTCAAATTATTTACGAGAGCAGATTAAAAGACGTCTGTATTACACCAATGCAACATGTATTCTCTTTATCAGATCAAAACTAAAACGTTAATTTTTTACCCAGAAAAATGAAACAGCAATAACAATGCTGAGATGGTAACCCACGGTTACGAAGACTTTACATAAATAGATATCATAATAAGTGATACAGTTTACGAAGCTCATAAGGAACCATACTAAGTGAGACAAGGAAGGAAAGGAAGAAATTTACATAAATAAAATAATTAGGTTAATTTAAAAAATCCCTGCTCAAATAAAGATGAAGATCTGAACCGAACACAGCTTGGTAGATCATATTGAAACGTAAAATAAAAATCCCCTTAATGGTTTTACATCTTGAAATAACTGAATAGGTTACTGGAACTATAGTTTAAATAGTATAACATACATCACCATTACCCGTCGAGACCTAATACATTGTAGGTTATTCACTCCACAGCAAGAAACTGCAAGATATGTAATAATATCAAGAGATAACACACCGAAAACAATATCTCTTTTCCCGCACACACATTTCAACAACACAACATCAATAAATGATTCCACTAACCTTAAGGAAGTATTACAAACCTTTATAAGTAGTAATCCGCTAGGCCATACACAGATGTAAGTTACCGATTTTACCAAATCAAGAATAATATGATGAATATAGATCGCACGGAGGATGGAATAACGTTTAAATACATGCAGAACATGTATACAATCCAAGGGCGTCACCTATGACTAGCCTAAGCCAGCCTGGGTCCCGGTTTTCACTAGATCTTTTGATTTCACATCTTCTCCTTTTTTACAAATCCAAGCAGATTAATTGTTTCAACAACAAACGTCGTCATGTATCGAACATATTTCGATATCCTGAGCAAGAAGCCAGAGCGCCCAATCTAAGCCTCGCACGCTATCTTCCGGCCAGACTTGCAAATGTTAGTACATCTTCTCACTACAAGGTGGTGTAAAGTACCATGTTAACTTTACATAAGTAAGGTACTTCGTCAATAGATGTCGCGAAGGTACATTTCTAAACTTATGAATAAGAAATCGAATCTTATTCCATATAAGCAAGTCAATACTTCCACACGAGGGTAATAACGCATCAACTCTCCCTCCGTACGATATTGGTCAATAGTTCACTATTTGATCACAATGTTCTGAGGGAAAGGAAAGAATAGATCACCCATTTTTATGCTGAAATGAATACTATGTAACAGTTCATCCACTCAACATGTTCAATAGTACACCACACTAGTCGATCATACACATAATACTCTATCAAAAAATCCTGAAATCTGAAAACTCCAAATATGCTTAATAGCTCAACATCTTACTTTCGGAGAAATACACAATCTGGATTTTGTTTTACAGAATATGAAGAATACATGTATAATATCTTCATCAGGTGGATGATGTCAAGGACAGTTCCATAACGAAGAAAGATGTCCACCACGACGTCCGGGCCCTGGACATTCGTAATAGTTATCACTCTTCAGTTTAGTACGATCGAATCACCGACGTTCTTGATCTGCAACCCAAATTCACTTGCGACAGCAGTAGTCCTTTATATACATCTAAATGGCTAATGACAAAGTCTTTAGTTCGGCACATAGACACCACGTATTATTCTTTTAACACAAAATGGCCAACGGAATATACTCTTTTCCTTTAAACTTAAGGTACACCAAAGTTAAACTACACTCAAATAAATGATTCCTCGCTTTTACAATTTCGAATATACTAAATTATTGCAATTTCTTACTTGAAAGATCACTACCCTTCTTAATATGTGACAAATGTAATCTAAATATCCTCTTTCTCTGAGGATCACTTACTAATAATGTGACCGGAGTTAAAAAACCGACAATCTTGCAAGGTCCGCGGAACCTAGTGATCAGCTTGCCAGACTCCTTTTATCCAGGCTCTTTAAGAGCGAAGTTTCTAACATACACCTCGTCATCAACCTGAAGTGACGTTTGCTTTCGTCCTTTATTATACCTTTTCTGTAACCTCTCATGTGCAACCTTCATATTTCTCCTAGCTTTGTTCCAAATACTACGAACATTTTCAGAAATAGGTCCGACGGGAGTTGATTAATAGGCCAAAGATTGGAGATAGGCGAATTAGGAACAAAAGAGAACATGATACTGAAAGGTGTAGTGCGATGGGATTCGTGTACTGCTGTGTTGAAAGAATGTGTCAAGTAAGGTACTGTATACAGTTATCCCACTACTTATGATCCTTTGATGATACTCAATTAACGTCGCACGTAGATTTCTATTTACCCTTTGAGCATATGAACCTCTAGGATAGTTATTTTCTGTCTTGTTTTATAAACGCCTAAATGGCCTCCAACTGGAGACTCGTGAAAATATTTGAACAATTCAGCAACTAATACGGCAGGCAACACAATTTTCAGAATCCTATCATGACGAGCTAAACAACATAATACACCATTTCTTAGAGAGTAAGGTTTAACAATCTCTCCCTTTCTAGTTTCCTAAGAATTTCACCAAGAAGTGAATCTTCCTTTTGATTTTCTTTTAAATCTCCGAGCAACTTCTGGTAGTTTGACAGAATTACATTGTTCATATTAAAATTCAAAATTGCGTTATTACACTCTTTCACATTACCTTTAATTTCAAAATCATCATAATACATTCTACTCTGACAATGAGCTGTCATATTTTCACTGCCACGGATGTGACGTACAGAAAACTTGAACGAAGAAATGCGAGTAGCCCAACGAGCTATCCTACCAGTCTTTCTCGTCTCCCGGGAACCCAGCTTAATATCTGGTTATCAGTTTCTAATTCGAAAGGTACATTTTCGATATACTATTTAAATTTTTCTAACGCATCCATATCTGCCAAAGCCTCGAGTTCATAAATTGAGTAATATATCTCGGCATCATTTAATGTACCGGAAGTGTACGCTACAGGTAACCTACCTTGTCAATGGTCTTGAAGTAACACAGCACCAACAGCTCTATTGAAGTATCAGTTTGGACTATGAATGTTTTAGAGAAATCAGGGTTAGCTAAAACCGGTGCATTAATCAATGCTAATTTTAAATCCTCGAACGCTGCTTCTTGTGAAGGTCCCCAAACAAATCAACTCCTTCTTTCGCAACATATTTATTGGAGAAGTACGATGAGCAAAATTACTAATGAACTTCCTGAAATAGTTCAGCATCCCGATAAATCTTGCCACTTCTTTTACGTTCTTCAGTGCTTTGCAATCACGAGTAGCTTGAGTTCTAGAATGATCTATATAAACTCCTGACGATGATACAATGTGTCCTAAGAAAGAAATCTGGGGTTTAACGAATGAAACCTTTGATAGTTTTACAGTGAGACCAGCTTCTTTTAAACGAGACATTACATCATTTATGTGTTTGAGATGATCATCAAAGTTTTCACTAAAAACACTACATCATCGAGATAATGGTAAACAAACTTAAACTTAATACCGTCGAACACCATATCAAGCAAACAACTTGCCAAAGAGCAAACGATTAAAATGAAAGAGATTCCAGTCAGTGGTGAAGGCTGTTAGATATTTAGAATCCTCAGAATTTGAAAGTATGCCATTGTTTATGTCTAAAATTGTATAGAAGTTGGCACCCTTAAACCAAGCGAAGCATGATCATAGATCAGAAAGAGGTATGGACTGTTGAAAAACCTTTTTATTAAATGCTCGGTAATCAACTACCGGGCGAAACTTGCCGTCAGGTTTTGGTACTAAGAATGTTGGGGAAGAATACGAAGAAGTAGATTTACTTATAATACCCTCATTTAACATCTCATCAATGATTTCATTCAAGATTTTCATCTTGGGAGGAGCTAGTCTATAAGGTGGGGAACGAACCGGAATATTATCAGAAACATCAATCTTGTATTCTAAGAGATTGGTCATTGCTAGCTTATCTGTCAAAACTTTTTGAAATGAGGCATACACATCACGAAGCTGACCAGCTTGTTCAGAAATCAATTTTTTCAAAATTAAAATCTTTGATGGTGTCAGAACTAGATTTATCTTCAGAACAATTCACTCCAGAAAAACTAACACAAGGTTTGAAATTTAATTTTAAATTGGGCTTGAAGCGGAACCAACATGACCTGGTTCAAAGGTCTAATAACAATCCAACATGCGACAAAAATTCAGCCTCCATAATAACATCACTAGATAAATTATTTGCAACTCAAAAATCATATTTCCAAGTTAAATCTAAAATTCGGATTTTTAACTTTACCAACCCTAAAACTTCAAGACTAGAACTGTTTGCTGACACAAAATTATTCGATTCCTTAATAAGTTTTCCAAATTTGCATACTAATCTCATATTTTCAAAACAATTTTTGCTTAAAAACGACTTTACTCTACCAGAACCGGGTGAGTTAGCCGTGGTGGTTACGGCATGACTGATGGCAGTCGCTCACATCCGGGAGGCGAGGAGGTTCGAATCCCCCCGCCGGCAACCTTGAAGATGGTCTTCTGTGGTTTCCCATCTTCCTTCCAGGCAAATGCCGGGGTTGGTCCCTAACTATAGGCCACAGCCGCTACCTCCCAACTCCTCGTCCTTACATTCCAACTTCCCTCATTCCCTCCCCAACGGTACTTGTAGCTCACCCATTGGGTGTCCGTCTCGAAGCAGCTACAAAACTGGCGAGCCGAACATGTCCTCGGACACTCCCGGCACTAAAAGCCATACGCTAAAAAAAACCTCTACCAGAGTCGATCAGTGCGGTCACAGGTTCGTTGTTGACAAAAATATCAATAAATGGTGAACAATGTTTGATACCCGTGATTATATTACATAACCTCTCATTCAGTTTGAGACCTTTGCCATCATCATAATAATTATTTCCCTCCTTTAAATTCATTACAGTACTATTTGATGCACGACAATCCGATGAAGTCTCCTTACGAGTTAGTGATTGATTAGGTTTAGATCTCCTCGTACACCATCTAGCAATGTGTTGATATGAACCACATGAGTCACATCTTATACCAGAGTTTGGCCTACGACGATCGGAAACAAAGGAATTTCTAACTTGAACATTATTACCTTGAAAGGAATTACTATCAATTCGATAATTCTGAGTATTACTACCTTGAGATCTAAAATAATTAGGAGTAGGAGGGGGAATGTCAGCTACTCTCAAGGAATCAGAGTGTTTAATAGTTTCAGTAGTCTGTTTAACGATATTTCCTTCCAAAATTGAAGTTACAATCTGTTGTTCACTTAATTGAACCAAAAATACTCTAGCATAACTTTTAATGTCCGTCACATCACAGTATAGATATCATTACAGTATGGACACTTAGGCAAAACCGGAAGAACGGATTTTCAAAAAACAATTGATAAGGGACAGCACCAATTCACCTGTAAGCCGCTTGGTAGCACCACTTAAGGAAAAACACATGATAAACAGCTGGGTGCTGAATGTATATGTTATGTAATTTATTAAACTCGATTCCAACACACTAGCTCTCTTTGTAATCAGATACCGTAGTTTAAGAAAATAAATAACAAGAAAACAAAGTGTTATATTAATGAGTTTTAATTCTAAGAAGTGTGTGATTTAATGTTTAACACCAGATTCCTCCAGTCCTGTGGTGTCGCATTGTGACTGCATCGTAACGGTGAAAGGTTATGATATGTTTTAAATGATTAAAATAACACGATATATTGAAAAGTATGGGGGGAAATGTGGTTTTTGTTTTGTGAATTAATGGCTAGGTGTTTGAGGGACTGATATTTCATAGGTATTAAAACCAGAATCATTCGATGTAACATTTGATATTTGTATTCAATAAATTTATTGGAGCACAAAATATGCAATTGACATTTGTATTTACCGCTCCAATGCCCGAGGTAACCGGAATGCTGGTATGTCGGGTGTGATAAGAACTGCGGAAAAATTACCGCACAGATGTTGGTTCCCCACATTTCTGCTATTGGATAAATTGCAAAATCATATTTATGAGTTGTTTTTAATAATTACAAGCAATTACAAAATCGACAGGCCGCACTCAATAATGAATATGGGTAGGTCTCTCTCTCTCGTGGATACATGGTTAACCGTCGCTGTCATGCGTGCGTGCGTGTGGTGCTTCCAGTGACGGCCGTTTCAAAACCATGACGAAAAATATCATGGTAAAGGCCTGATGTCTCCATACTGTATATGATTACTATACTGTGGTCACATAATCATTTAAAGACTTATCGAACCTCTGAACTCAATAGAAAAAAATATGCAATAGCATACTCAAGGCACGAGTGGGAATAAATGAGTTCAATACCTCTCGATGGAAACGATCGATGGAATAACAACCCTTCATAGCTATAATTAATTTCTCTCTTAATAACCCAAAAGTGTAATGAAGTGTAAATTAAATATTTGAGTATCAGAACATCCAACAATCACAGCATTGTCAGCTAATTCGATAAATTGTTTTAAAAATTGCACCAGCCGATGAGCATCATTACATTTACACATCTCTAGACCCTGGATGCAAGAATTTAAGGGATGAGGTACACTACCAAACTTAATTCCCATATTAAGATTTGCACGAGAAGAAGTATCAAGGTTGGGCGATACATCAGGATCAACATTTAAATTAACATGATTGATACGGTCGCCACTAGGTTGACACGACAGACTTTCACCATTAGACCTAATATCAGGTAAATTACCAACCATCTGATTATTTGTAGAACCGGAAATAAGGTTATTGTCAACATTATAAATTATACATTAATTTTGTAGCCTCGATAGGAAAAGACAATGACTCAGAATTATTCATGAAATTGCTTCAACACTGATAGTATCAAGTATTTCACAGCGTTCACTTACAGAAGGAAGCACATCAACCGAATACACAACCGGATTAACGCTAGCACAATCCCTATTATTAGGAAACAATTTAAATATGCAATCGACAAGCTTTGCACGTAGAGATATTAATTCAACGTGAAAATCGGGATCTTTTTCCTACCAAATGTTAATCAAATCGCGGAGACGATGATACTAGTGTACTGCACGCACCTTGAATCTACTAATTTGTGAAGACGATGAAGCATTATTACTACTAAGACAATCATACTCAGCAAACAGGCCCTCCAGAGATGGTATAATAAGGGATTTACCAAACGTCCAATCTAAATTATCCCATGTAGGAACAAATACAGGCACGTCATTCAAGATTTTCAACAAAAGCAGGTCCTTTCCTCTATGTCCATACGGAGTTCTACCTCGAATTATTAATTCATAACCAATCTCATCTTTATTGAGACTGGAAGCTGATTTCAAGGTACTTGGTTCCATTCAGTTGCAGTTGAAATGAAACAGAAAATACCACAGAGTATTAATGCGGACTTTTGTTAGGTACACAGGCCTGAAAAATCTCCTATGCTCTCTCCAACCCAAAACGCAGTATAACAGTCTCTCAAAATAAGATTAAAATGTGGTATATCGGAACCACGCTCTGCTACCACTATGTTACCCCTCTCGGTGGATGGATAAGCGCTGGACCATATGCTACCATAACCTAGAGTTAATTAAATTTGAGAGACTATACAGTACTATGCCTAGTGTCAAGAAAGAACACAAGAAACATTTAAAACAAATATAATTGAAAGATAAAATATTACAGACACAGAATAATATTCATTGATTAATAAATAAATAAACTAATATCAAAAACAATTCAAATAAAAATAATCTAAGCGAGGAATCGAAATAAGGAAAAGACGATCATATTATGGATCAAATAATGAATTAACTTTGAAGTTCAACCACAATGAAATACAGGGCGCCAGGAAATGTTCTCCGCAGTGACTGCCAGCTTCCGCCAGCAGTTTAGTTGGCAGCACGGTGTCCTTGATAGGGTGAATCTCACACATGTGGGCTGTAGGCTGTCGAAATCGTCAGTGTGCATTGCAATAACCGAGTGCGTATGTCATCAGCACTTCCAGCATCTGTTATGAATGGCTGTGGTGAGTACCAAGTTTGCTGTTTGTTTGATTTAATACTATCGACAGTCGTACTGCCAACGTAACTACTGATGTTGACACTCGCAGACGCTTGAAGGCACTGCGTAGAACATTTCCTGGCGCCCTGTATATAGGAGTTATCGTTCAAAATCATTTAATTCTAATAATAAACTTAAATGCCCATATAGCTCTCAACCCGAAAATCATTAAGTTCAATCAAGGATAAATAATCAAGAAAAAACCATTAGTCTTCAAATTATTTACGAGAGCAGATTAAAAGACGTCTGTATTACACCAATGCAACATGTCTTCTTTTTATCACGCCAAAACTAAAACGTTAATTGTTTACCCAGAAAAACGAAAGAGCAATAACAATGCTGAGATGGTAACCCACGGTTACGAAGACTTTTCATAAATTGGTATCATGATAAGTGATACATTTTACGAAGCTCATAAGGAACCATACTAAGTGAGGCAAGGAAGGAAAGGAAGAAATTTTCATAAATAAAATAATTAAGTTAATTTAAAAAAAACCTTGCTCAATAAAGATGAAGATCTGAACCGTACACAACTCAGTAGGTCAGATTGAAACGTACAATAAAAATCCCCTAAAGATTTTACATCTTGAAATAACAGAATAGGTTACTTGAACTATAGTTTATATAGTAGAACATACATCACCATTACTCGTAGGTTAGTCACTCCACAGCAAGAAACTGCAAGATATGAAATAATATCAAGAGATGACAGAACGAAAACAATATCTCTTTTCACGCACACACATTTCAACAACACAACATCAAGAAATGATTCCACTAACCTTAAGGAAGTATTACAAACCTTTATAAGTAGTAATCCGTTGGGCCATGCACAGATGTAAGTTACCAATTCTACCAAATCAAGAATAATAAGATGAATATAGATCCCATGGAGGATGGAATAACGTTTAAATACATGCAGAACATGTATACAATTCGAGGGAGTCAACTTAAGACTAGCCTAAGCCAGCCTGGGCCCCGGTTTTCACCAGATCTTTTGATTTCACATCTTCTACTTTTTACAAATCCAAGCAAATTAATGGGCGCGTTCTAGGCGAACTTCGTGTTGTCACCACAAGAGTGCAGCAGGCATAGGATGGGTCCAGGCGCATACGAATTGGCGGGCATCCTTCATTCTCTCTAATGCAATCAGCCGATCTGTCAGGCATCCAAATGAATGAAAAAAAAGGAGTATGGTAACTGGAATTTATTTCAGTTGAAGGCGGAACTCAGAAGAAGAAATGCGAAAGTTCACGGAAGGAAGGGTGAACTTATAAAGAGGTATTGTTGTTTGGAATATCACTTCTATATTTTTTATATTTAACCTGACATAGGTCTAGGCCTAGTACAGTACCAATTCCATGGATGCTTTTCTCGTCAATATCCGCTTAAAATTTCGTAATTTATCCTTTATAGGCTCGAAGATTATGATGCCACATTTAATGCGGAAAATCGGCAGGGTGAGGAGGATATTTACGTCATGAAAGTACCAAGTGCAGCAGTATAAAAGGATGTTAATGAAAGTACAGACCTTCCAACTGTGACAGCCCAGTGTTTTTCAAAATATTTAAAGTACTGTGAGCAAAGTGATTCAGGTGTGGGTAGAAATATGTATGAAGAGACGTACTTGTTGTGCTTGCGTTGGGCAGTGGAAGGGGAATTTACTTTTTTTAAAGGCAGAGTTGCGTCAGAGTACAGAAAGAGCGTGGTATACCATGTAGACTTGAAAGTAGCTGACTTCTTAATTGAGGAGTGCCAGTGTGAATGTATTGCTGGTACGGGGACATTTGCTCATTGCAAACATTTATGTACTACTTTACATGCATTGTTAGATTCCAATACCAGCAAGACCTTTATCTGCCAGGAAACCTGTACCAGCCAGCTACAATCTTTCCTCAAGTGCAAAATATTTAAAGCCTCCCCAATTAAGGCAAATGCACTAGTTTTAAAGACAGTCCAGGTCAAGTCATCTGTTCAAGATATAAGAAGTCATGATCCCCAGCCACACCAGTTCTGAAATACTTCTTCTTACAATGAGTATTTCAGAAATTTATCCATAAACTTCACTGCAAATTACCCATCCCCAAATCCCGTGCCAATCTTACAGTCGTATCCCTCAGCACATCATAAAGCTATTTATAATGATCATGATTATTTTGGATCTGGTGAGGAGAAATTCTTAACTTCTAGAAAGTTGAAAGATATTTCTCTAGGGGATTGTACTGATGTGGAACTTAAAACTAAGGGACAGAGTGCAAATCCACTTTGGTTCACAGAGCGCTCCATCAGAATACCTAGTTCAATGTTCAAACGTGTTTGTCACCTTACCGAGAGGACTGACACTAAACAATTCTTAGCACAACTAACCTCAAGTCATGAATTGTCTACACCTGCTATTCTTCATGGAATAAATTATGAAGCTGTGGCAGTAAAAGCTTTTGAGGAACTTTATTCTATGAAGGCACATGAGTGTGGATTATTCATAAGCTCAGAATATCCATACTTGTGTGCCTCACCTGACTGGGTTCTGGATGAGAATGAACTTTTTGAAATCAAGTGCCCATACTCCTGCAGAGATCAAATGGTTTCTGTGAAACTGTAGAATACTTTTATCTTTGTGAAGTATCAGGAAACCTAGTTTTGGAAACTGATCACTCATACTACTATCAGATACAAGGTCAGCTGTACTGTCCTGAAAGGAGTGTTTGCAGGCTTGTTATATACACCTTCAGGGACATGAAAGTTATCACTGTTCATAGGAATGAAGAATTTATTAAACATATGATTTCTTCACTGAAACTCTTTCACAATAACCATCACAAATCATATATCATAAATAAGTTCCTATACTTAGGCAATGAATAAGAGATGAGTTAACATTGTGAAACACAAGGATTTTTTGTAATCTTTCTACTGCAGCAGCATATGCCTTAAGGGAAATCACTATTTAATATATTTCATTTATTTTGTTACATCATTTCTGTTCATAAACTTAATTCCTAAAATAATAAGCACCTGTGTTTATATCCTAAAAGGCTGTAAGCCTATTACTGATCAAGTATAATGGAAAATGCTACACATCACTAGAAGTTCTGTTTTATAGCCATTGTATTTTAAAACTACAGTAACTTATTATGATATGTAATGAAACTGACTTCACTGCTACTAATCAAGCATCCTTCCCTACAATATTTATTCTAAAATTGCAAAGCATATAACAAATAAATATGATTTCTGATTACAAGCTGGTACCGGTATGTGAGGGACTCATTGGAGATTGTGGTATTTTTTATGTTTTACCCAAGCCTATCAGTCTCTCAATATGTACCCTTTTACTGGCTATTTTCATGTCTCTTCTTAAAGTTTCACTTGGAAGCCTGTTCACTTTCTTAAAGAATGTTGGGATGTTAACAGTGACACCATGAGGAACAAGCATATCTTGTATATCAAATCCCTTATCAGCCATAATGGAATCACCAAAGTGAAATTTTTCCAGAATGTCACCTCTTTCCATCTGTCTATCACTAGTTGCACCTCCATAGCATTGTGAAATATATGAAATCAACCCCCCTGGTGTTGAACCAATCAAAACCTTTACTGTATTTCTATTTTTGTAGGAGGAGAATGTTGCTTGTTGAGCTGTTGGAGGAGATGTTTTTTTGATAGGGCATTCAGTTGAGTCAATGATCAAGCGTGGTTGGATACTTAATTTTAAAATCAGTTGGCATATGAAACTTCACCAGCTGTTTTGAAGGCCATATATCTATCTCTTGCCACTGGAGATACATGAATCTTGGGAGACAGAAGTAGAAAACACGAAACTCACCTCTTTGTAGGGTAGATTCCTTCTTAGAATAATCATAGTCAAAAAGAATAAATCTAGAACTTCTAAATGGGTAGGTGGTGGGCTATTTGTATAGTTAAGATGATATGATGCAGATCCTAGGGATTAAAAAACATACATAAATTTCACATAACTTTCCAAACCAGTGTAATAGTGCAGCATGCTATCATTTCTTTGAAAATTATGTACACTATTTGGGACAAATTTTCTTTTAGTTTGGGTGAAGTGAGATACTCCAGAAATTGCATTTTTTAACTGTAGGCCTATTTCTTCAGTCTCTGTTACAGTATTTGTAGATGGTGGCCATGCTGTATTTTGGTCAGGGGGATGATCGGTAGTTGAAACCTCTAATTCTTCACAAATTGGAAAGAGACAAATGTTATCAACAACCTCCAAATCATTCAGGCTACTCGCAGGAGGCACATATATACTGCTATCTTGGCCTCTATGGATTAACATTTGCTGTCTCCTGTCATGACTTTCTTTTCGTTTCTTTCCTGTTTCATTGCCATCCTTTGCTTTTGTCCATGCCACTGCCGGCTGGATCGCACCCCTCCTGGCTGCTTTAAACTTCCTGTCCATTCAACGATTACAGCATTGGTTTGAGCGTACAACCTCGTTTCCAAATAGAGGCACTAGGAAGCAGCACTAAGTCACTGTGGCAGACATAAGTTTTGTATTGATGTTAATGGCGAAGTTGTTTTGGAATGTATTCTGAACGATTTTATAATGCTGTACTGCTGCGTGCCGTTTTGTAAATCAGAACAGGGCAAGTTACAATACCGGGGAATCTCATTTCACGAGATACCATCGGACAATTAACTGCGTGGGATGTGGTTACGTGCAATTTCCAGAGAAGGTGAGAAGAGGAAGCAAATAAATAAATACATAAATGAATGAATGATTGAGTTAGTAAATACGTGAGTCAATAAATATGTAAGTAAATAAGTAAGTAAATAAATATGTAAGTAAATAAATAAGTAAATAAATATGTAAGTAAATAAACAAGTAAATACATAAGTAAATGAATAAATAAATATGTAAGTAAATAAGTAAATAAATATGTAATAAATAGCGTGGGAGGGTATTCTATGGCAGGAATACACTCAACAAATACCATACGAGCTCAATGCTGATCCTGTGACATGGCGAGTAAGCACCGCCAGTAAATAAGTGCTGCCCCTGCTGCCTTGCAGTTAGGGTCGCACCCCAAAGGCTAAGGGAAGGCAAACCCTAACAGAAAACCATGGGTAGAGGGAGCTCTGTAAAGCGAAGTGAAGCCAGTCTCTCTATGGGAGTAAACGCTACACAAATCCTGGCCCTCCAGGTTGGGGGTTGGGCGTCGGGCCGACAATCCACCCTGTTAAAAAACGACTGTTACGAAACACTCAAAACAAGCCTCGGAGATGGATTCATATGTTGACGGACATGGCAAAGGACAAGGACTACGATACAAACATTTACGGATGGGGACGTGGAATATCAGAACGCTGAAATCAACCGGGAGCAGTGAAGGCATTGGATGAGGAGTTGAGCAATTATAATATGGATGTGGTTGCCTTACAGGAGATCAGATGGAAAGAGGAAGGCATACAGAAGGGAGAGAACTACACTATATTTCACAGTGGGACTGGAGGAACAAAAGGGCAACTCGGAACAGGAATAGCAGTCAACAATAAAATAGTGCACGCTTTGGTTAAATATGAAGCAATCAGCGAAAGGCTATGCTACGTGAGAATGAAGGGAAGGTTTCAGTGCATGTCCATCCTCGCAGTACATGCCCCTACAGAAGAAAAGGACGACGAGGAAAAGGACTGCTTTTATGAAATGGTTGAACAAGTATACGACGGGATGCCGCAATACGACATGAAAATGGTGATAGGGGACACAAACGCAAAAGTTGGTGTTGAAACTGCAAATAGAGGTGTGAGCGGGCCGCACACCCTTCACAAAGAGTCTAATGATAATGGATTAAGGCTGGTAACATTTGCAACTGCAAAGGACATGAAGATCGCCAGCACAATGTTCCCACACAAGAAAATTCACCTAGGAACGTGGAACGCTCCAGGAGGGCGATATACCAACCAGATTGACCATGTTTTGGTGGATTCAAGACATGCGAGTGGAATAGAGGATGTCAGAGCAGTACGAGGAGCAGAAGTGGGAAGTGATAACAATCTGGTATCAATTAAAGTGAAACAAAGAATATCACGAGAGAAGATGACGAAAGCAGGCACACTAAAAGGCAAAATAGACGTAAGCCTACTGGAAGATGAGGAAATACAAAGTGAGTACCGGATAAAGCTACAAAATCGTTTTCAAGTTCTGGAGGAGCTAGAAGAAGGAGAAAGGAAAGAGGAAGGGGAAGATAACAGCTGGGAAATATTCAAATCCATTGTGACTGAGACTGCAAAGGAACACCTAAAGAGGAAAGAAAATAAAGGACAGGACAAGATATGGTTCAGTGAGGAGTGCAAAGAGGCGATTAAAAAGAGAAAGAAGTACAAACAGAGGGTGCTAGATAACGACACCCCACAATCCAGAGAAGAATACGTGGAGGCAGCGAGGGAAACAAGGAAAGTAATACGTAAAGAAAAGAGGCAGTTCATCAACAAGCAACTGGAAAAAGCTGAAGAAGACAGAAACAAGAACAATGTAAGGGAATTCTATAGGTACAGACCAAGAATCGTAGCAATGGAAAACAATGAAGGTGATTTGGTGGCTGGTCAAGAAGAGGGCTTGAAGTTATGGAAGGACTATTTTGAAGAATTGTTGAATGTCCCTGAGGGAAAAGAAGTGACTGAGGAAACAAAGGCATATGAAGGAACCCAACCAAATGTGGAGGAGCCTACAATGAAGGAAATGGATGAAGCTCTAAAGCAAATGAAGAACAGCAAAGCTCCAGGAACCGACGGCATGGCAATAGAACTGCTAAAACAAGGTGGAGAAGCATGCAGAAAAGCACTGTATCGATTGATACTGCAAGTATGGAGAAATGAAAAGATGCCCAATGAATGGCAACAAGCAGTAATATGCCCAATATATAAGAAAGGAAAAAGAACCAAGTGTGAGAATTACAGGGGCATATCATTATTATGTAGCGCATACAAAATTCTTGCGCGCATTCTCTTACATAGGCTACTACCATACATAGAGGTTTCCGGAAAGGCATCTCAACAACAGACCAATTATTCATACTCAGACAGATAATTGAAAAGACGTGGGAATTTGATAAGAAGGTATACTGCCTATTTATTGACTTCAAAAAGGCCTATGATAGTGTCAACAGAGAAAGCATCTGGAGGATAATGGAAGAATCGGGAATACCTTCGAAATTGATCGGGCTGACAAGAATGTGCATTGAGAAAACGGAATGTAAAGTGAGAGTTGAAGGCAGGGAATCTGAATGTTTTACTGTGGAGGTTGGTGTCAAACAGGGAGATTGCATATCGCCCAGCCTGTTTAACTTGGTTTTGGAAAAAAACACTAAAAAGAGCATCTTCGATTGGAAGAGGTACGATTGTAGGTGGTGAAGTGAAACTCTTAGCGTTTGCCGATGACATTGTGGTTTTAGCGGAGGAGGAAGAGGAACTAAAAATAACAGCTAACGTTCTAATAGAAGAAGCACAAAGAGTGGGTCTGAGGATCAATCAAGATAAGACAGAGTATATGATTGTAACCAGAAACAATGAAGAGGAAACAGAAGGAGTACTGGCAATAGAAGATATGGAATTTAGGAAGACTAGGTCTTTCAAATACCTAGGGAGTACAGTCAATGCCAACAACAACATGGAGGAGGAAGTAATGAACCGGCTAAAATCTGCAGAGAGGTGTCTCTTTTCAATGAATAAACTATTTACCAGCAGGCTATTAACGAAAACAACGAAACTCCGCATTTACAAGACAATCGTGCGACCAGTATTAATGTATGGGGCGGAAACATGGACACTGAGCAAGAAAATGGAGAGAAAAATTATAACTTTTGAAAACAAGGTATTAAGAAAAGTTTTTGGGCCAGTATCTGAAAATGGAATCTTTAGAAGAAGAAAAAATATTGAAATACACACGCTGTTTAATGAACCCAGTGACAGCTGTAATAAAGAGCAGAAGAATTGAATGGCTGGGACATGTCCTGAGAAGAGAAGGGAAAATGGTAAAGACAGTGCTAGAAGGGAAGCCACAAGGTACGAGACCCCTGGGTAGACCAAAACTGAGGTGGATGGATGGAGTCAAGAAAGACCTGGAGACACTGGGAGCCGACGAGAACATGGCTAGCAACAGAGACCAATGGAAGAGGCTAAAGAGTGAGGCAATGAACCGACTTCGGTTCGTGTGGCCAACGAAGTAAGTAAGTAAGTAGTAAGTAAGTAATTAAATAAACAAATAAATAAGAAAATAAATAAGTAAATAAATAAGAAAATAATAAATAATTAATTATATAAATACATTTGTAAGTAAATAAATCAACAATCTGTCCAAAAAATCTGTAAAAATGTATAATACAGCCATCACAATTAGACGGGTTATCGGACAAATTCAACTCCCACCCAATTACATGGGGCTACATGACTACGATGTCGCAAAGCCCCTAAATAAATCAACATCCCATTTTTCGGGGCTGGAAGCATTTCTTTTCCCTGTCTTTTATTGTCCTTGTTCTTCTCTTTTCATCTTGCAAATTATGTAAGTTGGATTTAAGTCAGTTAGAAGTAGTTCTATTCTTATTATCTGCATAATTACGGGAAAATGAGCTAGACATTTCGCCCCTTAAAAACAATCGCCTCCACCACATGTATTTTTGCTTTCCTTTATACTGAAAATTTGCCCGTAAGTATGTGTCTGAATACTTTTAGATGATTGAATAACAAAAGAACTAACTTAGTGTAATGTAACCAAGAGTTTAGAGCTTTTCAGTCGGTCAACACGAATGTACCCAAAAGAGATGGGTTGTGCCCTAATCCTGAAATAAATTACATGAGATTAATAAAACACTAGGATGACCAGTTTCGATCGTCAAGCGATCATCATCAGATCCATTACACTTAGGCTACAAAATCTATGTTTGAAATACAGGTGAAAATATTTACAATATGTACAATTATTTAGTTGCAGTATTGGTACTGCGACTGTCAGTGTATGCTAAATGCAGTATATATGTTAGGTGAAATGCTAAATGGTGATAGCTATCCGGAGATTGTACTTTAGAGAGATTATATGGTTGTAAACTATGGTTAAACTATAACATTTTCGGCTAACTACTTATCTGATTGTCTTCCGTATTACAGCTACTCGCAGTTTTCGTGCTCACTGGAACTCGCTGTGCGGTCGACTTTTAACCATAGTTTACAACCATATAATCTCTCTAAAGTACAATCTCCGGATAGCTATCACCATTTAGCATTTCACCTAACATATATACTGCATTTAGCATACACTGACAGTCGCAGTACCAATACTGCAACTAAATAATTGTACATATTGTAAATATTTTCACCTGTATTTCAAACATAGATTTTGTAGCCTAAGTGTAATGGATCTGATGATGATCGCTTGACGATCGAAACTGGTCATCCTAGTGTTTTATTAATCTCATGTAATTTATTTCAGGATTAGGGCACAACCCATCTCTTTTGGGTACATTCGTGTTGACCGACTGAAAAGCTCTAAACTCTTGTTTACTAAGGCAACACTGAAAATATGGCTTCAAACACCACAATTAGTGTAATGTTTTCACGACCGTCAATCTCGATATTAAGCCTCCAAACATAACAATCCTTCGTTTCAGGTATCTTCCCCTTTAAAAAGCCGCGGCAATCTCAGTGGGTTAGTGCTGCACCTAGCGGTGAATTGATGCATATATTTTGTACGCCTGCGAGTGTCGAATGGGCAGGCAGTTTAAAGCAGCCAGTAGGTGTGCGATCCAGCCGGCAGTGGTCCATGCAAATACTGTAGGCACAGCTGTCTTTTGCAAGGTCTTCTTAAGTGGTATATTGCCTCCTGAAAATGAACACATTGTGGCATGGTATGGAATAGCAGGTATTATTTTAGGATTAAGATTTAATATACCGTAACTTAAATAGGCTAGCAGTAGCTATGACTTCCGCAGATCTTTCTAATATATAGGCCTAGGGCAATAGCTATAGGCCTACCGCAAATGCCTGTCGTAAGTGCAGGATTAAAGGTTAGAATTAAATAGGAAATTCTGGAGGCGCTAATCAGGCATTTATGGGACAATTGGTTTCTAAATACGTTACTGATGATTGAATTGCACGTCCTACCTCCCCTTTAGACAAAGACACGTCCTACCTCCCCTTTAGACAAAGAACTATTAAAAATTACAAAACTAGCAATTGGATAACAACAGGGATTATACATTCATGTCAAAGAAAGAAATTTCTACACAAATTATACAAACAATACCACACAACACCTAAATTCAATTTATACTACAAAAATACACTAGCATATTAAATAAGGTAATAAGACTAGCAAAGAAAATGCATAATGATAATTTTATTTCCCAATCATCTAATAAAAACCGGGCTATGTGGTCCGTGATAAAGAAAGAAACTGGAAAATCTGCTAAAATACTAAGGAACATTACACTGACCAGAAATAATAAAGTGATTAATAATCCAGAGGAAATAGCAAACGCTTTTAATGACTATTTCCTGGAAATTCCACA
Source organism: Meconema thalassinum (assembly GCA_946902985.2). Classification (NCBI taxonomy): domain Eukaryota; kingdom Metazoa; phylum Arthropoda; class Insecta; order Orthoptera; family Tettigoniidae; genus Meconema; species Meconema thalassinum. Next base: position 352,293,396 of record OX336390.1, read on the forward strand.
AAAATTATTAAATTAATCACAGGTAAATACACTAAATTCGAATAATAAAATAAATATATGTAGTGATTCTTTATTTATAAATCATGTCACAAGTGAAGAGGTAAGAATAGTTATAAAAGCGCCAAAAAATAAATTTTGTGTTGGCATTGATGGCATCCCTGATGCAATTTTAAAGAAATATGCAGAAAATATAATAAATCCACTTACACACTTAATAAACAGTTCAATTCTCTCAGGAACTTACCCGGATATTTTGAAGTTATCAGAAGTAATTCCAGTACACAAAAACGGTTCAAAGATGAATTAGATAACTATCGTCCTATTACCTTACCAATTGGTATCGCAAAAATTGTGGAAAAAATCATGTATAAGAGACTGATAAGTTTTATAGAAAAAAATAAAATATTATCAAACTCACAACATGGATTCAGAACGGATAAATCTACACAGACAGCAATTTATGAATGTATTAATAGTATACTGAAATTAATTGACAATAAGGAACATGTAACTGGCCTATTCTTGGATTTATCGAAAGCATTTGATGTTGTTGACCATAAAATCCTCCTTACAAAACAAAATCAATATGGTATTAGAGGTCTAGCTAATAAATGGATAGAGTCTTACTTAACAAGGCGTAAACAAATAGTAAGCTTGAGACACAAGGATGATGGAACCAAATTACTTAATGAAACATTGTCCAATGAGGGAATTATTAAATTTGGAGTACCCCAGGGATCGGTTTTTGGCCCACTACTCTTTCTTTTATATATCAATGATATAACACAGAACGCTCATTCACATAAGGACATTTTGTTGCGGACGATACAACACTCGTAATAAAAGGTGAAACTAAACAGGTCATACGGCAGTCTGCTGACTTCGTTACAGGAGAGTTAACCAAATGGTCACAAGATAATCGCCTCGTAATAAACTATAAAAAACAGTATGTCTAAATTTCCACACTATACAGAATAGGAATCCTGCAAAGCCCAATATAACATTAAATGGTCATCAAATAGAAAATAAATCAGAAACAAAGTTTTTAGGACTATGGATACAACATGACTTGAAATGGAATAAACATATACAATATCTGAATACTAAACTGAACTCGATGTGCTTTGCGTTACGTATTTTGAAAACCTGCACTAGCATTCACACATTAAGAAATACTTATTTTGCTTATTTCCATACATACTTAAGATATGGGGTCATATTTTGGGGTATGTCGCCTGATGTACTAAGCACGTTTAGGATACAAAAGAGGGCGAGTAGAATTATGGCAAATGTAAACATTAGAGAATCGTGTGGACCTCTGTTTAAAGATTTAAACATTCTCCCTCTGCCCTGTATATATATCTTTGAAAGTATTATGTTTTTTAAAAAGTATTTAATGAATAAGGATGTTTTTCTTAAAACAAACAATGATGTTCATAGGCATAACACAAGACAAAATCAAAACATTCATATTTCATACACACACAAGCATATATCATAAAGGAACTTTTCACACAGGAGTTAAATTATACAATAAACTACCCCAGTATATAAAACTTGCCCCAAAAATAAAAACCTTTGATAGAATGTTGAAAGCTTATCTGCAATGCCATTGCTTTTACTCTGTAGTTGAATATCTTAGCGTATAGGAGCGATGCAATTTAGATAGGTAGATAGATAGATAGATAGTTTTATTAATTCCATTTGATCAAATACATGTATACAATACATTTTTGATATAGGACACGTCAGAATTTACATCTATAAAATAAAAGTACTAATAGGTGTATATACAGTAATACTAATACTATAACTATTTATAACTTATTATAATAACAGATCTTAAGAGATACAATCTTATTGGACAACTATTTACACCTTATTCTATTATTATAATATGAAAACTTAATTCTATAAATACAACAACTTACAGCAAGGTATTACAATTAAAATAGAAAAGTAAAGTATAATTATAGATTTCATCGTTTCTATACGCTAAGATATTCAACTACAGAGTAAAATCAATGGCACTGCAGATAAGCTTTCAACATTCTATCAAAGGTTTTTATTTTGGGGCAAGTTTTATATACTGGGGTAGTTTATTGTATACTTTAACTCCTGCGTGAAAAGTTCCTTTTTGATATATGCTTGTGTGTGTGTGAAATATGAATGTTTTGATTTTGTTTGTGTTATGCTTATGAACATCATTGTTTGTTTTAAGAAAAACATCCCTATTCATTAAATAATTCTTAAAAAATAATACCTTCAAAGATATATATGCAGGGCAGTGGGAGAATGTTTAAATCTTTAAACAAAGGTCTACATGATTCTCTAGTGTTTACATTATACTTCTAATCGCCCTCTTTTGTATCCTAAACGTGCTTAGTACATCTGGCGACATACCCCAAACTATGACCCCATATCTTAAGTATGAATGGAAATAAGCAAAATAAGTATTTCTTAATGTCTGCATGCTAGTGCAGGTTTTCAAAATACGTAACGCAAAGCACATCGAGTTCAGTTTAGTATTCAGATATTGTATATGTTTATTCCATTTCAAGTCATGTTGTATCCATAGTCCTAAAAACTTTGTTTCTGATTTATTTTCTATTTGATGACCATTTAATGTTATATTGGGCTTCGCAGGATTCCTATTCTGTATAGTGTGGAAATTTAGACATACTGTTTTTTATAGTTTATTACGAGGCGATTATCTTGTGAACATTTCGTTAACTCTCCTGTAACGGAGTCAGTAGACTGCTGTATGACCTGTTTAGTTTCACCTTTTATTACGAGTGTTGTATCATCCGCAAACAAAATTTCCTTATGTGAATGAACATTCTGTGTTATACCATTGATATATAGAAGGAAGAGTAGTGGGCCCAAAACCGATCCCTGGGGTACTCCAAATTTAATAATTCCCTCATTGGACAATGTTTCATTAAGTAATTTGGTTCCATCATCCTTGTGTCTCAAGCTTACTATTTGTTTACGCCTTGTTAAGTAAGACTCTATCCATTTATTAGCTAGACCTCTAATACCATATTGATTTTGTTTTGTAAGGAGGATTTTATGGTCAACAACATCAAATGCTTTTGATAAATCCAAGAATGGGCCAGTTACATGCTCCTTATTGTCAATTAATTTCAGTATACCATTAATACATTAATAAATTGCTGTCTGTGTAGATTTTTCCGTTCTGAATCCATGTTGTGTGTTTGATAATATTTTATTTTTTTCTATAAAACTTATCAGTCTCCTATACATGATTTTTTCCACAATTTTTCGATACCAGTTGGTAAGGTAATAGGACGATAGTTATCTAATTCATCTTTGAACCGTTTTTGTGTACTGGAATTACTTCTGATAACTTCAAAATATCCGGGTAAGTTCCTGAGAGAATTGAACTGTTTATTAAGTGTGTAAGTGGATTTATTATATTTTCTGCATATTTCTTTAAAATTGCATCAGGGATGCCATCAATGCCAACACAAAATTTATTTTTTGGCTCTTTTATAACTATTCTTACCTCTTCACTTGTGACATGATTTATAAATAAAGAATCACTACATATATTTATTTTATTATTAGAATTTAGTGTATTTACCTGTGATTTATTTAATAATTTTTGTGGAATTTCCAGAAAATAGTCATTGAAAGTGTTTGCTATTTCCTCTGGATTATTTATCACTTTATTATTTCTGGTCAGTGTAATGTTCCTTTGTATTTTAACAGATTTTCCTGTTTCTTTCTTTATCACGGACGACATAGCCCTGTTTTTATTAGATGATTGGGAAATAAAATTATCATTATGCATTTTCTTTGCTAGTCTTATTACCTTATTTAATATGCTAGTGTATTTTTTGTAGTATAAATTGAATTCAGGTGTTGTGTGGTATTGTTTATATAATTTGTGTAGAAATTTCTTTCTTTGACATGAATTTATAATCCCTGTTGGTATCCAATTGTTAGTTTTGTTATTTTGAACAGTTCTTTGTCTGAAGGGGAATGCTGTTTCAAAATAGTGTTTTAGGGTACTGTTAAATGCATTAAATTTATCATTTACATTTTCTAGTTTATAAATTTCTGACCATGTTTCCTTATTTAATAAGTCATTGAAATATGTAACATTTGTTTCAGTGAATGATCTGCACTTTGATTTTACTCCATTATCATTATTATTGATTGTTTCGGGTACTTCAAAACTCAGTATTTGTCCATGGTGGTCACTAAAACCCGGACAATAGACTTCTATTGAATGGTGATATTTATCTGTATTTTAAAAAATGGGATCAGGAGTGGTTTTACTAAATTTTGTTCTTCTTGTTGGGGTATTTACTGTAGGTTTCAGTCCATAGGAAATTAGTAACTGTGTTAATAATTCACAATTTCTATCAGATTTTAAGAAATCCACATTTACATCCCCACAAATTATTATATCGAAATTTGCTTTGCTCATGTTATTGATTAACAATTCTAATTTATCTATAAATAAAGGAAACTTTCCTGACGGAGAACGGTATACGCATACAATTATTAACTTAAACTGCTGTATTTTTACGGCAGAGAATTCAAAATCCTGTTCCATAATTAGATAATTATAAGCTGTTAACTGTTCTTGATCTAAATTATTTCTTATGTAGATACAAGTACCACCATGGCTAATATTAGTTCTAGAGTATTTACTAGCTTGTATAAATCCTGGGAATTAAATTAATCGAGTTGTTCCTCTGTCAGCCAATGTTCTGAAATACATAGTGCTGAGATGTCTTTAAGTTCATTTTTAAGCATTAGATTTATGTAGTCAATTTTATTATAGAGAGACTGATCATTCTGGTGGTAAAGTTTAAATTTGCTACTTTTGCAAGCTTGTGTTGGTGATTTATTTACATTATTATTATAATTGTTATTATTATTGCTAGACAAACCCGAAATACTATTGTTCCACTCAGTTAAATTTGACATCGAACGATCTGAATGCCAAACCTCACGTTTGGCTTCTTTTACAAGTTTCCCTGCTTCCACTCTAAAGGTATTACTGTTGAACTATTCTTACCATTTGAATTTACAATTTTGCAGATTTCATCACTAAGATACTCTTTTACTAACCTATTTAACTGTAGGCCACGTCGAGTGTGGAACTTCCTGTCTAATTTACTTACATCTATAATTTGGACATTTGGAAAACTCTTACAAATTTTACGAATTTTAGCATTTGTAGCCTCTATTTCTACATTTACACATGATTTGGGAATTAAATCGTATCTCTGCAGAATGTTTACAATAAAGACATTTGTGTTAAGCATGGATGGCAATGTACCCTTTAAATCTTTGATTACCTTTTTACTCTCATTTCTATAGATGTCGTTTGATACAGCGATGATTACTGCATAGTTCTTTGAAGTGAGGGTTGCACACTCTCCTATCATCTCGTTCGTGACCGCTGCAATGGGTGCTCCTGGCTTTACTGTCAAAGTGATCTCCATTTCTCCGCTTCTCTCCAATACGCTTGCTGCTACATCTCGCCCGTGACTGTCCGCAAATATCCGCATCTTCCTGGATTTTCTCTTTATCACTTTCTTCTTTTCTTCTTGAAGAAAGTCATCTTCTTCGACGAGCGCTCCAAATGAATTTGAGACGGGAATTTCAGTTACATGTACCGGTACTCCATTTATAGGCCTAGGCATATTCAATCTTACCTTACCAGCAACCACTTTGGACCAAGTTTCCTTGCTTTCCTCTCTGTTTCCTTTTAATTTATTCAACTCTTCCATTAACTTAGTAATATCTTCCTTTAGCAGCTTTATAATTTCATCTTGAGGACAGTTCATTTCTCAGGTTATGACATTCGCATGACGGTACCGGTAGGCCTACATTACGACAATCGGTTTCACTTTTCTCCTCACTCAATTTTACCTGAGATCTTGTGATGATTTTATTTGCATTTTTTAATTTTATTTTGCACGACGAGCATTAATCCGTAACGGTTACATTACCTGACGAGACACTAACACTGTTTACTGTCGTCATACTAGAGATCGAAGTTAGCCTAGATGTTTACACCAAATTACACTAAATTTATGTTAATTATTACTACCTAAATGAATTAATCTAATTATCTACCAATAAAGAAGAATGTGAAATACGTATATCTTCCAATCGGGTGAAAACTCGTAGAAGCACCACTGCTCTACTTGGTTCAAACAGTGATTGAAGAAGTCACTGAATCTTTGGATACACGTTCCCACAACTTATTTTAAGTTTATTAAATTATCAATAAGAATTTCTAAATACTATCAATATTCCATATTTCACTTGACCTAAGGAAAGTAACTTTATAGATTTTAAACCTCTGTTATAATATTTTACCACTTTTATCAAATATTTACACTAGCTGCTATTTCACTACACTCTCACTGTGACTATTATATTAAGTTTATTTTACCTTTCTATTTTAATTGTAATACCTAGCTGTAAGTTGTTGTATTTATAGAATTAAGTTTTCATATTATGATAATAGAGTAAGGTGTAAATAGTTGTCCAATAAGATTGTATCTCTTAAGATCTATTATTATAATAAGTAATAAATAGTTATAGTATTAGTATTATCTTATATACCTATTAGTACTTTTATTTTATAGATGTAAATTCTGACGTGCCCTATATCAAAAATGTATTGTAAACATGTATTTGATCAAATGGAATTAATAAAAATCTATCTATCTATAATCCTTGGGTGCGAAATGGTCGGAACAAACAACACTGCTGTCAGTTGGATTCCATTTAATACGCCGAATTTTTTTGTCCATTGTTTTCTCAAACTGGAATCCTTTGGAAACCTATGCCCACCTCTATTTTTACACAGAGGTACACAGCAGCACGTACTAGGCATTATTCACGCATGTAAATGTCAGAATCTATGAACTTAGCTTAGCATTCGCCATTAGCCATACTACGTACTGGATGGACCCGTGCTAGTCATGCTGCACTCTGGTGACAACTTTTGACAGGTACACGCCCATTGTTTCAACAACAAACGTCGTTATTAGATACGGCTTCGATGTATCGAACATCTTTCGATATCCTGAGCAAGACCAATTACAATCAAGACCAACTACAATACTCAGACCTTAATGCAGGTATCGAAAGTGTGAAAATGGCGTTTGCGGAAGCCCGAGATAATGTTTGTTTACATTCGTTGCTGGGATACAATATTAGCTTTGATTAGCTTCGTTTGATGAAAGTTGGGATAAACTATTGCTCATCTGTAATTTTTAGTGTTTTCAGTATGACTGTAAAGTCCAGTTGGCGGTAATATACTGCAATCGTGTGTAAATATGTGATAATACGCTTATTATGGACTAGTTTGATTGTGTGATGATTGTTCAGTCGACCGATGGCATTGTGTCATTTACTGCAGATGTTGAAGTACCTAAGACTAAAGCATTAATAGAAGTGTCTCAAGAATATACACCGCAATGATTTGCTAGTTAGTGACGATATAATAATAGCTTAGTACACTTCAGTACCGGTAGTGTCGAACTTAAGTACGTAAAGGGAAAATGCAATGAGCATTTACGGCAAGATCAATCCGTTGACGTTATATTGAACGCTCAGCTTCATGTGCCTCCGTAAATCTTTACCAGTCTAGCAGAAGATATTCTACATTGCCTTGTATACACGCCAAATATTACAGCGAACTTCTGTTTTATTGGTTAAGGAAGATGTTTCCCCTGTGCCAAACAGTGAACTCATTGTGTTCCGTCATTATTCATACTTTTGTGATTCTTACAGCTTGCAAGTTATTTTTTATTATGATGTGTGTAATAAAGTGTCGTGAGTAACTTGCCAATTATGTACTTATATTGCGAGATGGTGTGCCGCGATAATTCCGTAAGAGGGAGATGGTGCTTTCCTACCTACATTACTTTACTAAATCTACTATTTCCAGCGTACAACTATTCCAAACGGTAACAGCGAATGTTTAATAGGTTAGATGGTAACATATTATCGTGTCCTTTGTGTGTGGTAATCTCCATAATTATGTTCAGATATCCACACGACGACTTCTTTGCATATTTCAATCAACTAATTCGGTGTGATGTTTTAGCCGAGATTTTAGACAATTCTACGAGAGGTCTTAATTGAATTGTATATATGTAGCGTTGGTTCGATTATTTCAGGCAACTATTCTCATTCCGATTGTGTACACAAATACTCCGCATGTGCTGGGACAGCACTTCAGTAACCGGGTACTTTCTTCTCTCCTACTTCAGAATCTGTTTGATTTTATGCTAATAATATTAATCTATAATTACTGAACTTAAATACAAATCGTGATAACTCGCCAAAAAGCTTCTTATTCAACCACAGAAACAGTGAGACTATTGTAGCTGCCCTTTGGGTGAAGACGAAGAAACCTATAATTCGAGGCCAGCACTATATAGATAAATTAATTCAGGTAAGTCTAAATTATTGATGCATATTTCTTCGGAACCCAGTCTCGTCTTGTGATATCTTTTATGCTCTTAGGTGAGTAAAAATAATAATTTACACGAACTGTGACAACCCCGATGACATGATCTTAGCTATTGGTAGGGCAACCATTGCCGCCATGTTTTTTCTACATTAAGGTCTGAGGATTGTAGTTGGTCTTGTTACAATCAAGACCAACTACAATACTCAGACCTTAATGCAGGTATCGAAAGTGTGAAAATGGCGAATGCGGAAGCCCGAGATATTGTTTGTTTACATTCGTTGCTGGGATACAATATTAGCTTTGATTAGCTTCGTTTGATGAAAGTTGGGATAAACTATTGCTCATCTGTAATTGTTAGTGTCTTCAGTATGTCTGTTAAGTCCAATTCGCGTTAATGTACTGCAATCGTGTGTAAATATGTGATAATACGCTTATTATGGACTGGTTCGTTTGTGTGATGATTGTTCAGTCGACCGATGGCATTGTGTCATTTAACTTACTGCAGATGTTGAAGTACCTAAGCCTAAAGCATTAATAGAAGTGTCTCAAGAATATACACCGCAATGATTTGCTAGTTAGTGACAATATAATAATAGCTTTTCAGTACCGGTAGTGTCGAACTTAAGTACGTAAAGGGAAAACGCAATGAGCATCTATGGCAAGACCAAAGTGTTGACGTTATCTTGAACGCTCAGCTTCATGTGCCTCCGTAAAGTCTTACCAGTCTAGCAGATGTTCTACACTGCCTTGTATACACGCCAAATATTACAGAGAACTTCTGTTTTATTGGTTAATGAAGATGTGTCCCCTGTGCCAAACATTGAACTCATTGTCTTCCGTCATTATTCATACTTTTGTGATTCTTACAGCATGCAAGTTATTTTTTATTATGATGTGTGTAATAAAGTGTTGTGATTAACTAGCCAATTATGTACTTATATTACGAGATTGTGTGCCGCGATAATTCCGTAAGAGGGAGATGGTGCTTTCCTACCTACATTACTTTACTAAATCTAATATTTCCAGCGTACAACTATTCCAAACGGTAACAGCGAATGTTTAATAGGTTAGATGGTAACATATTATCGTGTCCTTTGTGGGTGGTAATCTCTATAATTATGTTCAGATATCCACACGACGACTTCTTTGCATATTTCAATCAACTAATTCGGTGTGATGTTTTAGCCGAGATTTTAGACAATTCTACGAGAGGTCTTAATTGAATTGTACCTCTGTAGCGTTGGTTCGATTATTTCAGGCAACTATTCTCATTCCGTGTGTACACAAATACTCTGCATGTGCTGGGACAGCACTTCAGTAACCGGGTACTTTCTTCTCTCCTACTTCAGAATCTGTTTGATTTTTTGCTAATAATATTGATCTATAATTACTGAACTTAAATACAAATCGTGATAACTCGCCAAAAAGCGTCTTATTCAACCACAGAAACAGTGAGACTATTGTAGCTGCCCCTTGGGTGAAGACGAAGAAACCTATAATTCGAGGCCAGCACTATATAGATAAATTAATTCAGGTAAGTCTAAATCATTTATGCATATTTATTCGGAACCTAGTCTCGTCTTGTGATATCTTTTATGATATTAGGTGAGTAAAAATAATAATTTACACGAACTGTGACAAGCCCGATGTCATGATCTTAGCTATTGGTAGGGCAACCGTCGCCGCCATGTTTTTTCTACATTAAGGTCTGAGGATTGTAGTTGGTCTTGTTACAATACTCAGACCTTAATGCAGGTATCGAAAGTGTGAAAATGGCGTATGCGGAAGCCCGAGATATTGTTTGTTTACATTCGTTGCTGGGATACAATATTAGCTTTGATTAGCTTCGTTTGATGAAACTTGGGATAAACTATTGCTCATCTGTAATTTTTAGTGTCTTCAGTATGTCTGTTAAGTCCAGTTCGCGTTAATGTACTGCAATCGTGTGTACATATGTGATAATACGCTTATTATGGACTGGTTCGATTGTGTGATGATTGTTCAGTCAGCCGATGGCATTGTGTCATTTACTGCAGATGTTGAAGTACCTAAGACATTAATAAGAGACTCAAGAATATACACCGCAAGGAATTGGTAGTTAGTGACAATATAATAATATCTTAGTACACTTCAGTAGTGTCGAACTGAAGTACGTAAAGGGAAAACGCAATGAGCATCTACGGCAAGAATAAACCCTTGACGTATCGTGAACGTTCAGCTTCATATGCCTCCGTAAATCCTTACCAGTCTAGCAGATGTTCTACACTGCCTTGTATACACGCCAAATATTACAGTGAACTTCTGTTTTATTGGTTAAGGAAGATGTTTCCGCTGTGCCAAACAGTGAACTCATTGTGTTCCGTCATTATTCATACTTATGTGATTCTTACAGCTTGCAAGTTATTTTTTATTATGATGTGTGTAATATAGTGTTGTGAGTAACTTGCCAATTATGTACTTATATTGCGAGATGGGGTGTCGCGATAATTCCGTATGAGGGAGATGGTGCTTTCCTATCTACATTACTTTACTAAATCTACTATTTCCAGCGTAAAACTATTCCAAACGGTAACAGTGAATGTTAAATAGGTTAGATGGTAACTTATTATCGTGTCCTTTGTGTGTGGTAATCTCCATAATTATGTTCAGATATCCACACGACGACTTCTTTGCATATTTCAATCAACTGATTCGGTGTGATGTTTTAGCCGAGATTTTAGACAATTCTACGAGAGGTCTTAATTGAATTGTATCTCTATAGCGTTGTTTCGATTATTTCAGGCAACTATTCTCATTCCGATTGTGTACACAAAAACTCTGCATGTGGTGGGACAGCACTTCAGTAACGGGGTACTTTCTCCTCTCCTACTTCAGAATCTGTTTGATTATATGCTATAATGCTGAACTTAAATACAAATCGAGATAACTCGCCAAAAAGCTTCTTATTCAACCACAGAAACAGTGAGACTATTGTAGCTGCCCCTTGGGTGAAGACGAAGAAACCTATAATTCGAGGCCAGCACTATATAGATAAATTAATTCAGGTAAGTCTAAATTATTGATGCATATTCCTTCGGAACCTAGTATCGTCTTGTGATATCTGTTATGCTCTTAGGCGAGTAAAAATAATGATTTACACGAACTTTGACAACCCCGATGACATGATCTTAGCTATTGGTAGGGCAACCATCGCCGCCATGTTTTTTCTACATTAAGGTCTGAGGATTGTAGTTGGTCTTGTCCGGAGCAAGAAGTCAGAGTGACCAATCCGAGCCTCGCACGCTATTCCCCGACCAGACTTGCAAATGTTAGTACAACTTTTCACTACAAGGAGGTGTAACGTACCATGTTAATTTTACAAGTAAGGCACTTCGTCAATAGATGTCGCGAAGGTACATCTCTAAACTTACGAATAAGAAATCGTATCATGGAACAAGAATACTAGGAAGTGAAGCAGGACCTACTATACAAGACCAACTACAATACTCAGACCTTAATGCAGGTATCGAAAGGGTGAAAATGACGTATGCGGAAGCCGGAGATATTGTTTGTTTACATTCGTTGCTGGGATACAATATTAGATTTGATTAGCTTCGTTTGATGAAGGTTGGGATAAACTATTGCTCATCTGTAATTTGTAGTGTCTTCACTATGTCTGTCAAGTCCAGTTCGCGTTTATGTACTGCAATCGTGTATAAATATGACGTGATAATACGCTTATTATGGACTGGTTCGTTTGTGTGATGATTGTTCAGTCGACCGATGGCATTGTGTCATTTACTGCAGATGTTGAAGTACCTAAGACTAAAGCATTAATAGAAGTGTCTCAAGAATATGCACTGCAATGATTTGCTAGTTAAGCTGAGGTTTCCTCCAGTAGCAGTACCGTTTTCTAGCGGCCGTAATGTGACGGCGAATGACGTCACAAAAATGTTCCGCATAGAAACAGAGGCGAGTGGTTTTCTAGGAAGCGTTGACTACCACCGTCACATAAAGTTGCGGTGGGGTCATTCATATGACGGTGGTGAGTACGGTAGCAAACAGTTCGTCACCGTTTTTGTACGGTGTACGGTGTGTGCCGAAAGTAGTGAATTAAATACAATGACTGATAAGATGATAGGCTATATTGGAGTATGGAAGGAGAGGAAACATTAATAGATTTCGTAAAGAATCATGAGGCATTGTATAAAGAGTAAAGATTACTGACAAGCTCAACTGAAACAACATCTTTGGTGTGAAATCAGCGGTATAAATAAAACATCTTCATTGCAGTGCAGATGACGACTCACTACATTCCATATGCACCTTTTGTAGGATGCCTTTTAAAAATGTCACTTCCCCCGAACGTTCCCTATGGTCTTCGGATGACTCCTCTTCTTCCGAAAATATTACGAACACCATGTCAAGATCATCCACTTCTTATTTAACTTTATGACAACAAGCCGTCACGACACACACCTCTAACTTTACACCATTGTTCCCCCTCAAGAAGGTCACCAGTTTCTATACGTCATTCGACGTCACATTACGGCCGCTAGGAAGCGGTGCCGCTACTGGAGGAAACCGCAGCTTTAGTGACAGTATAATAACACGGCCGACTGAATGCGCTCATACCGGCCTAGACAATGAGACCTTTTTCATGAAATCTTGTTAGTTACTCAACTGCTCACACAGCGCTGTTCACCAAGCATTGCACGACTAAGACTTATCTCTACTTATTAGTGTAAAACAAAGTCCCCGATTCTTGGATATCACGGGTAATCTCGAGAACCACTGGATGGATTTTGATGCGGCTTTCACCATTCTGTACAGGTAATATCGAGGAAGATTTCTGTAGAAAATAATTTATTTATGATCAAAGGGAGCCAAGCAGTAACGATTTTAGATTTCAGTGAATAGGTCGAAGAAAGAACTTGACGTCCGTGCGCTTTTTAAGCTTACGCTGGACAAACCGTTAAAACTATCAATATACTATGAGTGTAAGAATTGTTCAGCATGAAAAATTGTACAAAAAAGTCCGTGTGAGCATATCTCTATCTTCGATACATCGCCCACTATAAGTGTTTTTAGTTTGGACGGGAGGGGGATTTGGCTTGCACCTCGCCATTCTTAAATTACGTCTGACAGGAATTCCTTGCACATTCATAACTGTTCCCGGGCGAAGCCGGGAAGGGTTGCTAGTGACACTATTATATTATCATTATAATTCCCACAATATCAAAATGCAAATTATATCACAAAATAAATCAGCGTGCTAATAAATCGAAGAGAAATTAGACATACCTTGCACCTCGTTACAGTTGAATTCGATCAGAATCACTCGGTTTTCATTTAAGTTTATGCATTTTTTTGCTGAACGGTTTGGAAGTTCGACAACAGGAAACTAGGACTGTTATTTACTTAAAATATTCATTTTTGTATTTTTGTACTATTTGCGTTCATGATTTCATTACATTGTCAGAATTACCGACAGTAGTGGCTACGCTGGCTAAAGCGCAGTGTTAGGCCATGGGGCCAAGCTCTCTGCTGACTCGGTAGACGCGTGTGTTCGAGCCCCACCGTCGGCCGTCCTTGAAATGATTTTCCGTGGTTTCCCATTTTTCAACACCAGGCAAATGCTGGGACGGTACCTTCTAACAGGCCACGGCCGCTTCCTTCCACATCCTTGCCCAGTTTCATTCATCTTCATCCATTCCATCTCTCATCCTGACGCGCAGGTCGCCCACGGGCGTCGACTAGAAAGACCTGCACTCGGCCTCTCAGGAGGCCACACGAAAAAAAATGTCAGAATTAATGCTTTAATTAGTAGGGTATACTATTCAGTGTACCTATTATAAATAAAAACCGTGAGGTTCCTCACCTCCCCATATTACGAAACCCGGTTGCCTAATACGAGGAAAGTGCACTATTAAAGTTAACAATAATATCAGAGGGTATTACAACATCAAACGTGCCCATATTTGTAATATACATAGTATATCGCCTGAGGTTTACATTGGTGAGAAAACCAAAATTATTCCGTTCCTTCTTATGTCTAATGTGAGCCCTATAAAAAAAACTCCCCATATTTGGCGACTTTCCTCTACCCATTTTTAGAAGATACCTTATGCACTGGACAGCTGAATCCGTGATTAATTGTATAGGTAGCTTCGTAAGTCTCAGAACTCAGGAAGTCCTTTCTAGCAGCGTTACTAGCAGCTTTCAAAGTTTCAAGGTAAGAAAGAAAATATTCCTCTAGCCAGTTTAAGCAAGCAAGCAAGCTTGTAGTTAAACGTGACCGTTAATCTCGAGATCATGAGCCACGGGACCTCCTTTTTACGTGGAATCCGAACCACAGGACATGGCATTTCATTTCGAAAATCTCACATGGATTGACCGGGAAACGAACCCGCTAGCCAGTTTAGACGACTGACATTTAATGAGAAAAAATGTCCTTTATCTGGATTTCTAGACTGAATATGATGATATGTGATGCTTACGTCATGCATAGCGAACCATTTATTAACGTTTTTTAAAAAAATGGTTGCTTCTGCGTCCATGAATGTGTACGCTTCCGGGTGCATGCCTATATTTTCTTTCAGTGTACTAATGGCACCAATAACTTCTGACGAGAACACTTCCTTGGCACGCCGAACATTCATTTTTTCAAATTTAGTGGGTTCGATGTGTTTTTTAGTGAGGTGTCTGACCGGTTTGACGATCTCACCCTTTTGCATTGTGTATAGTAATGACAAGTATTTCCCTGAAATTATTCCAGTACCATCAGTCATCTCTTGTTACAGAAACTGCGTTCTAATGGTTTTTTTTTTAGAATGTGACAATGATCAAAACTAGGGAATACATTCCTAGACTCGTCGTATGGGTGATTGACCATTGGTTGCAAATTCCCTCCCCCTAAATGCCTCATCACTGTAGTGTTAGTTTTGTGATTATCAGAGACAGTTATTATAATTATGAAACCGCATTGTTCAACCTCGAGAATAACGTCTAGCAGGAGTTTATGTGAGTCCCGTCCTGACAGCTGCTTCGTGAAAAAGAAGGCACACGGTATCTGATAATTTGTCGAAAGATCTCTTAGCACAAAACACAACACACGATTAGCTGCTACTTGTTCCCGGCTGTAATTTTGATCCTCTCTTTCCTTTTAATGAGACGGTGTTGGAGTAGTGTCCTTGTACCCGAAGAAGGTGCAAGGTATGTCTAATTTCTCTTAGATTTATTAGCACGCTATTTTATTTTGTGATATAATTTTAATTTTGATAATGCGGAAATTATAATGATGATAATTATATAGTGTCACTAGCAACCCGCCCTGGCTTCGCCCGGGAACAGTTATGAATGTGCAAGGAATTCCTGTCAGACGTAATTTAAGAATGGCGAGGTGTAAGCCAAATGCCCCTCCCGTCCAAACTAAAAACACTTATAGTGGGGGATGTATCGAAGATAGAGATATGCTCTCGGGGACTTTTTTTTGTAGAATTTCTCACGCTGAATAATTCTTACACTCATAATATAATGATATTTTTAACGGTTCGCCCAGCGTAAGCTTAAAAAGCACACGGACGCCGGCTATTTTTTCGACCTTTTCACTGAAATCGTTACTGCTTGGCTCCCTATGGTCATAAATAAATTATTTTCTACACAAATCTTCCTCGAGATCACCTTTACAGAATGGTGAAAGCAGCATCAAAATCCATCCAGTGGTTCTTGGGATTACACATTTAATATACGTACTGTACAACTGATTCCTTAACGCGCCTATAATGGGAGGAGAGTGCGCTCTACCGGCAACGAGTAGAAACTTTCCAATTACATATTATACATGGGTTCTGACTGGGAATGTCAAGGCCGGTATAGAGCGCAGCTCGTATTCAGTCGGCCGTGATAATAATAGCTTAGTACACTTCAGTACCAGTAGTGTCGAACTTAAGTACGTAAAAGGAAAACGCAATGAGCATCTACGGCAAGACCAAACCATTGACGTTATCTTTAACGCTCAGCTTCATGTGCCTCCGTAAATCCTTACCAGTCAGGCAGATGTTCTACTCTGCCCTTCACTGCCTTGTATACACGCCAAATACTACAGTGAACTTCTGTTTTATTGGTTAAGGAAGATGTTTCCCCTGTGCCAAACAGTGAACTCATTGTGTTCCGTCATTATTCATACTTTTGTGATTCTTACAGCTTGCAAGATGTTTTTTATTATGATGTGTGTAATAAAGTGTTGTGAGTAATAACTTGCCAATTATGTACTTATATTGCAAGATGGTGTGCCGCGATAATTCCGTAAGAGGGAGATGGTGCTTTCCTACCTACATTACTTTACTAAATCAACTATTTCCAGCGTACAACTATTCCAAACGTTAACAGCGAATGTTTAATAGGTTAGATGGTAACATATCGCGTCCTTTGTGTGTGGTAATCTCCATAATTATGTTCAGATATCCACACGACGACTTCTTTGCATATTTCAATCAACTAATTCGGTGTTATGTTTTACCCGAGATTTTAGACAATTCCACGAGAGTTCTTAATTGAATTGTATCTCTATAGCGTTGGTTCGATTATTTAAGGCAATTATTCTCATTCCGATTGTGTACACAAATACTCTGCATGTGCTGGGACAGCACTTCAGTAACCGGGTACTTTCTTCTCTCCTACTTCAGAATCTGTTTGATTTTATGCTAATAATATTAATCTATAATTACTGAACTTAAATACAAATCGTGATAACTCGCCAAAAAGCTTATTATTCAACCACAGAAACAGTGAGACTATTGTAGCTGCCCCTTGGGTGAAGATGAAGAAACCTATAATTCGAGGCCAGCACTATATAGATAAATTAATTCAGGTAAGTCTAAATTATTGATGCAGATTTCTTCGGAACCTAGTCTCGTCTTGTGATATCTTGTATGATTTTAGGTGAGTTAAAATAATAATTTACTCGAACTGTGATAAGCCCGATGAGATGATCTTAGCTATTGGTAGGGCAACCATCGCCGCCATGTTTTTTCTACATTAAGGTCTGAGGATTGTAGTTGGTCTTGTTCTATACTACCGGACCTGACACTGTAATCCAAGATGGCCGCCGTAGTTGGTGGTCAGACATCAAACGCATGACGTGTGTCAGAATCCAACACAACACAAAATAACATCATGACGCGATTTTGTCTGCCGTTAATTCATTTTATGGGCTTGGGACATCTTGGTCATCAGCCCCGTGCAGTTGTGTGTGGGTTCAATTCCTCCGATTACGTGATGACTGTAGTAGTGTGTGTAGCTGTGTAAGGGACAGGCATGGGGAGGTGCTCCGGGAGTTAAAATAAGGTACCGTACTACCGAAGTTCCATCAGGAAAGGAATAAAATAAAATAATGTTCTGGCCCACAGGGGAGATCTGCCGAATATCTTGGCTGAGTGAACAGGGCAAGTTGTAAATGTTCCTGTAGGAATTTCAATCTCTTTTTAGTAAGTTACATATTATATAAACAATTCATGCTTTTGGGCTAATGCCGTGTGTATTTTTAATTTAAACCATACGTTTCGGAGAAACCTTGCCTCCTTTTTCAATGGAAATAAACAATGTGGCCAAAGAAAGTATATCAATGAGATTACAAAAAAAATAGATTAATTCCTCTGTTCGTCACCAGAGAGCAGCTGCCAGAAATTACTGTATGGACCATGGTGGAACGGCGGACAAAGTAGTAAGTAACCAGAAGGTAAAGGGGGCGGAGTGAAAATATAGAAACTCCTCGAAGAATGAGGAGGGGGGGGGGGGGGAGGTGGGAGGGTTAGATGGATATAAGGAAACATAAACAAAAGGGAAGTGTATCTGAACAATACCTAACGTCATACAGTCAACGGCGAAAAAACAGATGGAAACTCCTCCAGTGACGAACAAAGGAGATCAAATCCAGGCTCTGAGCCCTAGAGGGAAAATGTACAATTTTAAATATGTGAAGAACAGAGAGACTGAGAGGAACTATCTCCCTAGATCCTTAATAACTGGTAGCCAAGTGTCACTTAGCTGATATCCAGTGTCTCTGTTAAAATTATTGGGATTTTTACGAATTTCAACTGCCTCCCTTATAATTCTAGACCAGTTGTGCTTAACAAGGGCAAGCGCATGAGCATCCTTGAAACATACATCGTGCCCTGAAGACAGGGCATGTTCAGCTATAGCTGATTTGTCAGGTTGGTTTAGACGGATGTTCCTTTGATGCTCTTTGATGCGAGTTGCAATGGAACGTTTTGTTTGTCCAATGTAGACTTTTCCGCAAGTACAAGGGACTTCATACACCCCAGGTTGTAGTATTGGAGACAATTTATCTTTGTTTAATGCTAAACGTTGACCAATTTTCGTCATAGTGCCGAAAACTGTTTTTATCTTGTGCTTGCGGAGAATCTTAGCAACGCGGTCAGTGGTGTTGTGAATATAAGGGAGGTAAGCAGTTCCTCTCACGTCGGAGCTCTGAGAAGGTTGTCTATCCCTCCTTCTGGGATGTAGGGACCTATATATAGTGGATTCATTATAGCCATTACCCTTAAACATGGTTTGTAAGGCATGTAACTCTTCCTGAAGAGTTGATGCCTCACAAATACGTTCCGCTCTTTTGGCTAGAGTTGTTATAATTCCTTGTTTTTGTGCTGGGTGGTGGTGGGAGTCCGCATGTAAATAACGGTTAGTGTGAGTTGGCTTACGGTAGACGCTGTGCCCCATGGAGCCATCCGCTTTCCTCCTCACAAGAACATCCAAAAAAGGTAAGCATCCACCTGACTCTAGCTCCATTGTGAAGTGGATTGAAGGATGCAGCCGATTAAGGTGGTTCAGAAAGTGGTTCAGTTTCTCAGAACCCTCCTCCCACACCACGAACGTATCATCCACATACCTCCACCAAATCACAGGTTTGAAAGACGCCGAAGATATAGCCTCCCCCTCAAAATGTTCCATGAAAAAATTTGCCGCGACAGGCGAGAGTGGGCTTCCCATGGCCACACCATCAGTCTGCTCGTAATATTTACCATCCCACAAGAAATAACTGGAACACAAGCAGTGGTGGAATAATCGGGCAATGTCCTTAGGAAACAAATCCTTGATGAGTGACATGACCGAGTCCACCGGCACTCTGGTAAACAAGGACTCTACATCAAAACTCACCAAAATAGCATTTGGTTGAACGGCGATGGTTGACAATTTTTCGACGAAATGGGTTGAATCCCTAATGTAGGACTGTGTGCGCCCCAAATGCGGCTGAAGCAACTTGCTGAGATATTGCGCAAGAGCATAAGTTGGAGAACCTATTGTGCTAACAATTGGTCGAAGAGGGACGTCTTGCTTATGGATTTTTGGAAGACCATACAATCTCGGAGGAACAGCATCTCTCGGAATAAGACATCTTCCCTCTTCTTTTGGAATAGATGACAGTTTAACAAGCTTAGCAGTGGCATTGGATACACGAGTGGTTGGATCACGAGTGCACAGTGTGTAGACAGGATCAGATAACAGAATCGAGATTTTACTTTTATATTCAACGGTATCCATCACCACTGTCGCATTTCCCTTGTCAGCATGAAGAATAGAAATGGTGTCATTATTTCTTAGTTCCTTCAATGCCTTTCTTTCACCCCGAGTTAAATTGGGTGCGGGTACTTTCGAGGATCTTAATATCCTCACACTTTCTTGTCTAACTTCTTCAGCTTCATCTGGAGGTAAATTGTAGATGGCAGCCTCAACGGATGTGATCAACTCCTCTGTAGGAATTTTGAAGGGTGCGAGAGCAAAGTTGAGACCTCTTCTTAGTAAAGTTGTTTGATAGTCATCTAAAGGGGTATTAGAAAGATTGACTACAACTTTACTCCATACGAGGAGCTGTTTGTCTCGAGGACAATCGAAGGAACTTAGCTCTTTGTCTATCTACAGCCCGACAAAAATTATTCTCGGCCTGAATAGCGGAGATACGTTTAAAGAACAGCCACAATTCCTCTGAGAGAATGCTACTAAGAAGCAGATGTAAGTGTAATAACTCACGGGAAACTGCGTCCAATTCAGTACGAGAGTTCTGGATCCTCTAGATGATACGTTCGTGGTGTGGGAGGAGGGTTCTGAGAAACTGAACCACTTTCTGAACCACCTTAATCGGCTGCATCCTTCAATCCACTTCACAATGGAGCTAGAGTCAGGTGGATGCTTACCTTTTTTGGATGTTCTTGTGAGGAGGAAAGCGGATGGCTCCATGGGGCACAGCGTCTACCGTAAGCCAACTCACACTAACCGTTATTTACATGCGGACTCCCACCACCACCCAGCACAAAAACAAGGAATTATAACAACTCTAGCCAAAAGAGCGGAACGTATTTGTGAGGCATCAACTCTTCAGGAAGAGTTACATGCCTTACAAACCATGTTTAAGGGTAATGGCTATAATGAATCCACTATATATAGGTCCCTACATCCCAGAAGGAGGGATAGACAACCTTCTCAGAGCTCCGACGTGAGAGGAACTGCTTACCTCCCTTATATTCACAACACCACTGACCGCGTTGCTAAGATTCTCCGCAAGCACAAGATAAAAACAGTTTTCGGCACTATGACGAAAATTGGTCAACGTTTAGCATTAAACAAAGATAAATTGTCTCCAATACTACAACCTGGGGTGTATGAAGTCCCTTGTACTTGCGGAAAAGTCTACATTGGACAAACAAAACGTTCCATTGCAACTCGCATCAAAGAGCATCAAAGGAACATCCGTCTAAACCAACCTGACAAATCAGCTATAGCTGAACATGCCCTGTCTTCAGGGCACGATGTATGTTTCAAGGATGCTCATGCGCTTGCCCTTGTTAAGCACAACTGGTCTAGAATTATAAGGGAGGCAGTTGAAATTCGTAAAAATCCCAATAATTTTAACAGAGACACTGGATATCAGCTAAGTGACACTTGGCTACCAGTTATTAAGGATCTAGGGAGATAGTTCCTCTCAGTCTCTCTGTTCTTCACATATTTAAAATTGTACATTTTCCCTCTAGGGCTCAGAGCCTGGATTTGATCTCCTTTGTTCGTCACTGGAGGAATTTCCATCTGTTTTTTCGCCGTTGACTGTATGACGTTAGGTATTGTTCAGATACACTTCCCTTTTGTTTATGTTTCCTTATATCCATCTAACCCTCCCACCTCCCCCCCCCCCCCCTCCTCCTCATTCTTCGAGGAGTTTCTATATTTTCACTCCGCCCCCTTTACCTTCTGGTTACTTACTACTTTGTCCGCCGTTCCACCATGGTCCATACAGTAATTTCTGGCAGCTGCTCTCTGGTGACGAACAGAGGAATTTATCTATATTTTTTGTAATCTCATTGATATACTTTCTTTGGCCACATTGTTCATTTCCATTGAAAAAGGAGGCAAGGTTTCTCCGAAACGTATGGTTTAAATTAAAAATACACACGGCATTAGCCCAAAAGCATGAATTGTTTATATAATAATCCGGGCCGTGAAAGCCTTAATATGCAAGTTACATATTATTCGGGGCCTGTTTGCCATCTCTTGATGAATGCAGACATTTGCATTTTTCTGTTGGCACAGGCTAGAATAAAATGAGGCTTTTCACCGATGTCTCAGTCTCACTCATGGCTGTGATTATATGGAAGCTACTGAGGTATGGATGGTGCTTAGTAATGACATTCAGGGCACAGTAAGTGCCTGTGAATGCTGTGAAAGGTGCTACTCATAGGGTTAGTACTGCTGTACTGACTCAGTGAGGAAAGCAATGATAATCTACCTCACTCCTCTTCTTGCTTAGTACGCCTCAATATAGCGCTGCCTTGGGTTTTTGTGGGTATCTACCCACATAACCTAACGGCAGTGCCTTTTGAGGATCCAACCAGCCTTCGGGCTGACTACCTAACAGTTAAACTTATTATTCTTAAAAATAAATGTGACCAACCAGGTAGTGTAGTTCTTGGTTGTCACTTCTTGGGTCCAAATTTGATTCCTGACAGTCAAGAAATCTTAATTCTAGTCTGAGGGTAAGAACAGTTAGTTAGTTAGTTAGTTAGTTATTGTTGTTTTAAGGGGCGGAACTACGAGGTCATCTGCCCCTCTTAACACAGATTAAAGAATACAAATTTTGAATTGAATTTAAAATTTTGAGGTGGACATCTAAATTTAAAAAGACCAAAAATTAATAAAACAAAAACAAACAATTAAATAAATAAAAATATAAACATAAACAAAAATTACGGAAAAAACAATACATTATCATTCAAAAACGAACAAGTCGTTGAGTCAAAGTTCACTGGAAAATTTAGATTGCTGGCCCTAACCCACTCTCACTTATAAAGCGGATAACGCGATCAGCAGCCACCGCGTCATCGGCTAATATAAGTTTGAGTGTCGTCTGCAAACCAAGGTTTCTTCGTAAGTCAGCAAGATCCACACACTCGGTGAAAATGTGGGCCACGGTGAAAACGGCTCCACAGGTACAAAGTGGGGGGTCTTCCCTTCTCATTAGGTACGAGTGGGTGGATCTTGTATGACCTATCCTTAGCCTACACAAAATGACCGACTCTCTCCGGGCCCGGAAGGAGCTCCGCCAAACGCGAGTAGTTCCCTTGATCGCTCTCAGTTTACTGGGCAGTGGGTCAGCTAAGAGGGTAAGAACGGGGTACACACAGCCTAGTGAGGTAAACCGGGAAATGTTGGGTTCGATTCTCCGCTTAGCCACCCAGCAAGTGGTTTACCATGAGTTCCCACACATACTGAATATAAATGCCTAGGTAATTCCTATCATAAGGTCACGACTGCCTCCTGTAAATCCGTCAACAAGTAGGCTAGTCGTATTCATTCATTCCTATTCATGAGGTTAAATGGCACTCTGTCAAACGCATGACGTGTGTCAGAATCCAACCCAACACAAAATAACATCATGACGTGATTTTGTCTGCTGTTAATTCATTTTATGGGCTTGGGACTTCTTGGTCATCAGCCCCGTGAAGTTGGGTGTGGATTGAATTCCCCTGATGGGAAATTAGAAAATAGGCACCAATGACTTATCTTTATAATAATTGGATTTGCATCCAGTCACACAACAGTTTCAAGGCATATCACCACAATCTTAGGCCCGTATCACACGACACTCACTAGCATGGAAGCTGTTGTGATCGCTGGTATAAAATCCTGTATGATTCTGCCATCCTCGCCCGTATACCTGCTTTTATGGCTGAAGTGTATCACAGGCTAGCATTTCGTGCGCCAAGTTGTAAGAAATAAAACATGGAGGACAGTTGTCGTTTGGGGGTAAAATTTACAGTCGTTTCGCATTATTAACGCAAAGCGGTCGTGAAACGTGCTTTAAGTACATTTGAAAACATGCCTGATACTGAATGAATGCATTCCAATCAAAATTTAAGATCTAACTGTAATAATTGGTATATAACCATACGCGCTAATAAGACCAGTAACAAAATGCGGTCAAGTCTGTTGGAAAAGTGTGCAAGTGGTATCGCGGCTGCTTGCTGTTTTGAAGATCCCGGGTTCAAGTCTATCCAACGGCGAAAATTTTTACTTCTTTTTAATTATTTTATTATATCCTCCTCACGTCGTACAATAATATTGCAACTTAGTTTTGTCTACATGATCTACGAGGACGATAGTAAACATGTTTTCTCTCATAACATTTTATTTTCCCTAAATACTGTTTAAAACCATGGACGGATACTATTCGTGATAGCTATTAGAATTTAAACAGTTCAGGATTTATCCCAGAATAATAATAATTATGACACGTTCTGTATTTACTGGATATTCGCGAACTGAATCGAATGTAGGTCGGTCGCGACAAGGGTGATAGACTTCATAATTATAGCCTATGATTGTGTTGAATGTTGTTGGCAATTCTAGGTGGGCTCTTGTTGAAGGGCAGGCATTTTTAGATGCCAAGCACATAATTAGTGCGGGAAAGTGCTAGAAACAGAAGGTTTTATGAGACTTGAAGCTTTATGCTTACAAACTAGTAATTCGGAAGGAGTACCTTATCCGATTCAAAATGAAATTCGGTTACCAGTTGCCAAGAAAAAAAAAAATTGTTTAGGAATATGTAGGCCTAATAAGCGTGTAGTCGGTACATTGCTTTACATACTTCAGTAAGTAGATACATTTAAATCTGGAAGATAAACCGGTAGCCTAAGACTGTCGAAGTCAATACTTCAACGACTGTAGCTTAGCCTACAAGTTGACTACCGTATAAAGATTTTTTAAATTTTTAATAGGCGCCTGATTATAAACTTAAAAGACCAGAGCTTCACAGATTTGAAGCAACAATGGGGCAAGTTAAAGAAAGACGACCACATGTGGGCCTACGATAAAGCGAACCCTAAAAGTAATTTTTGCCTCATGGGAAGAACAGCTGTCAAATCGACCTTGCTAAGTCGCCTAGTTTGTAGTGCAGGGAAAGAATGTAGGGTACTGGTTATTGTAAGAAATTAATTAGTATTTATTAATATATAATTCTCCTTTGTAAAATGCCAGCCGCATAAGATCATATACTTCGAAATCGGCTTTGCGACGCGAAGCAATCGACTCCATTCCGTCTGAAAAGCTTTGTTTTTGTGGAAGTAATGCATTGATATGGCAATTATTGTATTCGAGGAGCACAGCGGAACTGAGCAATTATATTACTCATCTTTTAGCCTCAATTTTTATGAAAATAACTGAAAAAAAACGAGAGAAGAGCACACCCATCAACTCAAATCACATGTTATTGCATCTGTTTGTTTGTCATGATTCCATCACCCTTCCGATAGTGCCAGATAACGGCAGCACCGTCTCTTGAGTTCGCGAATAGCAAGCGCTTTTAACACAAACGCTGTTTAGAGAAAATATAGTTTCGTTCAGATGTATTTATTCGAGGGCCTACCTACATAACAAATGTATTTGTTTACGTTGTCGCTAAGATTTCTACTAGAACGAGAAAAGCAATCCGATTGGTTGTTGTACTCAACCTTCCATGGAAACTGCCAGGAAAAATAGCACCGGTTCAATTTCCTGAGTTGTATGGATGCTACCATGGAAGGCAGAACCTAGTATGGAAGGTACAAATCACACGGTAATAGACGCGTGTATACCAGCATGTATACCCGTTCTGGTAGAAGCTTCCATGCTAGCGAGTGTCGTGTGATACAGGCTTTAGCGTAGTCTACCGCATCATTGATAATGGAACGGAAAGCCCTACCACCTCTAGAGAAAGAGCCACCTACAGGTTCACAAAGCTCCCATTTGGTCTGACGTGCAGTCCGTTTCTACTATCGGCTACAATCAGAGAACTAGCAGCTATTCACCAAGCCCAGTTTCCTATCGCCGCATCGCTCAAAGATCAAAACACCTTCATGGATGATTTCGCTTCAGGTGCCGATGACGACAACGACGTAATTGCACTGTACTACAAGCTCGTATCCCTCATGAGGCATATCCAGCTTCCACTTGCTAAATGGGCAACAAATTCATTTCAGCTAACGGGCATATGGAAGGCAGAAGGAGGAAAGATCTCACACAATGCTCATGTATTGGGAATTTCCTTGCACACAGATACTGACGCGTTTTCTCTCGCCCAACAGGAAGTTACAAGCAAATTGGAAACAGCGGTAGCAACTAAACGGACTCTGTTACAGGCCACTGCTAGTATCTACGACCCCTTAGGTTTGATATCACCGGTATCTGTAGTGGGAAAAATTCTCTTCCAAGATACCTGGACACGCGGAGTTGCATGGGATGACATCTTGCCTCACGACCTGGCAACTCGCTGGCGAGACTGGTTGTCCACACTACCTGACTTGCAACGCGTCACCATACCAAGGAACATCAAATAAAGTTAAATCACAATGTGACGCGCCGGAGAGATCGTACGACGCCGTTCTGTACATATGAAACACCCATCACAAGCACGCTCAAGTCCATCTGATCTGCAGTAAGAGCCGACTTGCGCCATTGAAGAAGGTCACACTCCTTCGACTTGAGCTTCTGGGTGCGTTAATGGGGGGGGCAAGACTTCTCCGTTACTACTGCAAGGCAACAAATTTCAATATCAGTGAGGCTATTCTCTGGAGCGACTCATCAGTTACACTAGGATGGATAAGGAATGACCCAAATCGTTGGAAAACGTTTGTCTGCAACCAGGTGACTGAGAATCAGGCCTCCACAACTCCATCACAGTGGAGACACTGCCCTGGCAAGGATAAACCAGCCGACCATTTGACAAGAGGAGTAAGAGCAGATAACATGAACAAACTGACTGAATGGTGTAGCTAAACTTACTGCGAACCAACTCCTACAGGTAGTTTATTAAAACGGGATCCACACCAAGTACGTGATAAGATTGATATCCTTGAACTAACAGGCGTATAATTGGAAGAGAGAACACTGCAGACAATTTAAAAATTAGGTTATGTTCCTACGTTCGGTAATCAATTTTCAGATCTTCATAGACCTTAAATTGGAATACGTTAATTATTACTATGCTTGCTCATAATAAATTACCATTACTAATCATTTATAAACCGTTAAAAAGAATAATAAACAGACCAAACTTACCCACTGATTGGCAATAGTATTGATGGCATCACAAGCGTAACAGAAGTCACCGGTGTCTCTTATTTATGAAGCCCGAATGCAGACATTTACTTACACGAACGTGTAATAACATTAAGCAATAATCAATAAGCACAGATAATCAAGGGAGACGATTGCTAACTGAAATTCACACCACTATCACGGTATCACATCGTAAACAAAACGATCAACTTATAAACAAAACATGTAGTCACCAACAGCGACAGACATCTTTCCTCTGTCCCGCCGCCAGTGTCAGGTCCGGTATTATAGAAGGTCCTGAGTGAAGCTTCGACCTTTTTGCGTTCCTCTATAGACGGCAGCACATATGTTCGACTAGGGCGATGTCTATTGAGTGTGGTGGACACTTGTATTTTGAAAGGAATTGATCACACCAATGCTGCCAACAGACGTAGATTGACACTAATGGTTCAATGTTGTAAAAACAGCAAACATATGATTATGATGGGTTTATATAACAATGAGAATACATGTATTAGTACATGTATTCTCTTAAATAAAAATGAAATATTGTTAAACTTGTATAGCTCTGTCTAGTGCATCATTAACTAATTGCCAGTTACGTACTATCCCGTGACATAGTTGGCTATCATTTATGAATTGATGATGCTTTTTTGTCAAGTCGTTGGTTTATTATTTATTCATTTTGTTTTCTAATATAAATGCTCTTCTTCTTGCGATATTATGTTACTTTTTTGTTTTCGCTGAGAAATGGCAGAAAAACAACATAAGAAGCGAAGTGGTTTTTATTGCGCTGCTCTTTGGTGCAGTAAGAACTGTACTTCGATGCAGAGTTTCCTTCCGAACCGATCCTGGTAGGTAAGTCATGAACAACTATTTTCGCTGATAAATTCTTTCATTTCGGTAAATGGGAGATAACAACTCGTATTAGCTAATGAATTATACTACCCATGTGGTTGTAACTACTATTATAATAATATAATAAACAGAGAATTGCGCATGAATGTACATAGAAATACATAGGTAGAAATAATGTTCTTGATGTTCACTTGGAGCAAAATTGAGTTTTGGGGGGCGTGGTGGCTCAGCGGTCTAGCTGTATGCCTCTCACCAAGGCGGTCCGGGTTCGATTCCCGGTCAATGCATGTGAGATTTTCGAAATGAAATGCCATGTCCTGTGGTTCGGATTCCACGTAAAAAGGAGGTCCCGTGGCTCATAATCACAAGATTCACGGTCACGTAAAACTACAATCTTCCTTTAAAATTGAGTTTCTTCCTTTATAATAATATAAGGAAGGTATACAAGTGTGTATCACATAAGACACAGGGATGATGACCAGGGTGTCAAGAAAGTATACTACTGTGTATGACATAAGACACAGAGTTGATGACTAGGGTGTCCTACACCCCTGTAGCGAATTTTCCCAATGAATGGGTGGGGTACCCTGTATATAACTCTCCTGGAAAAATACATGTACCGGTAGCCTATTAGTTATACTCCATTAAGTTATATAGGTCTACATTGGGCAAATTCGAGTTGACTGACTGAAGAGTCAAAGAGTTACAACTAGCTGAATTTTTAGTAGTGTGTTATAGACATGTGATTTTAGCAATTAATATCCTGTAGACATGTCTTTATTTGAGAATTTTTCTTTGCAGATGCAGGGGGTAGTCCTAGTAGTTCTGTGGAAGGGATGATGTGTTCGGGAAATCTGTGTGTGGCATGATTACGCGACGAATATGCAGTGTTAATTTTGCCAAATGGTTCATCAGAAGGCACTTAAATAGAAATTCCCTGACTTCTGATGCAGTTCCTACTATTGTGGCTGGAAGTAAGTTAAAATGTGTCCTGTCAATAATGTGCTACCGTATGTATTAAAATTTAACATTTCAACGTGCAGCTAAAAAAAATAAAAAAAAAATGTTTCTGATGTTTCAGGCATGAGAATGAATGACACCCAAGGTGATGGAAGCTTCATACCGTTGGGGTCAGCAGAGAACTGAAGTTGACCAAAGGAGAATTGCATTCTCTCGAGTCCACACAGTCTAAACTTCTGTGGACATTGTCCAACATAAAATACTCAATTTTGACTAATTGAAAATGAGTTGCACCTTTCTCGGTCCGTGAGTGTATTTAGATGTGGCGTGTGAGTGATGATGGTGGTTGATGCTTTAAGGGGCATAACATCTCGTGCTCCAGTGAGAGTGGTTGTTGTTTTAAGGGGCATAACATCTAGGTTATCTGCTCCGTTGAGGAGGTGTCTTCCTATGCATCCTGTTTTTGTTTTAATTGTGTCAGCCTTGCCCTTCTGATTACATTGTTCTGTTCTTGACTTGACACCTATCTGCCATGAGTGTGCATTTCTGAGGAAATATAATTATTTGCAGTAGGCCTATTTTAGTGCAGTATTGTTCGAATGGGTGTAAACCATACTGGTTAACTTGACAATGTTGCTAAATATTGAGCTTTTACATACGTTTATTGGCACCAGTGAAGGAGACGAGAACCTATGAAAAAAAATCACTGAAATTAGCCATTAATAGCTCTTACAGTATAACGATACAACATTTATCTGGAAATGATGTAGTTCCCTCCTCCGCTGTCTATAACCCACCTGCCTTCCCAAATTACAGTATATTACAACTTATATAGTAAAATGTCAGCTGTGTCTCCTATTATCCGCATGAATTATGCACAAGTACAGCATTGCCAACCCCACGCATACGGTACTAATTGTATAGGCTTCTTTGCTTTTTCTTGTGTGTGCTATAAAATTTGTTTTTGTAAAAGTCACATTTGCCTAGACCAATAATGACAATGGTTACAGCCTAACACGTCCAATCCAATGGTTACAGCCTAACGTGTTGTCAGCAGTGCCCTGCTAGCTTCCCACGGCAGATGCTTCACCTCAACCTGACTATTCTACCCTACGTATTGTCCAGACCAATAACTTTGACAATGGTTACAGCCTAACACGTCCAATCCAATGTTTTTCTGACAATGGCAACAGCCTAACTCGTCCAGATCAATGGTTTTCGACAATGACTACAGCCTAATGTGTCCTTTATGCTAATTTTCTGTATTGATACGTGTCGTCAACAGTGCCCCGCTAGCTTCTCGCTACCAAGGCAGCTCTTCACAGCAAATAAACAGTACAGTGCATAGAAAAAACATGAAAGTTCAAGATAGTAAAATGTCTTGAGTCAACTCATTCAAAATGGAAAAACAATCGTCATATAATACTGTATGATGATAATAATAATAATATCGGGTGCCGGGTGCAAGCTTTGTTATTTGACGCCCAGAGGGCAGCTTGCATGTTGAATTTTTGTCGTTCCTTGGACCTTGGACTGCTATGAAAGTCAAGGAGGTGAGAAATCTAAGCTCGTTGACACTATAGCGCTTTCTAGTAGAGAAAGGAGGAACGTTGTGTTGGCGGAAAATCCCGAGATTAATTTTGGCATTTTGATCACGGCCTACTGAATTCAAATGGGTTCTCTAACAAGCCAACAACGTATGACATGCGTGCCGAGATTTTTGTTTTGCCCCGGGCATCCGTCAGAGAATAAGTACAAAACATTTATTGTATCTGGTACAACACTCTCTATGTACTTCAAGAGCAATGAACAGACTTCATTTTCTCCTTTATTTGCGTCACCTTCATGGTCCCAGTATTTGCCTGGTAGTAAAAATGGGGAAACCACGAAAACCATTTTCAGGACAGCCGAGGTGGGAATCGAACCCACGCTCTCCCGATGCCAGCGAGACACGAGGTAGCGCGTTAGCATTCTCGGCTACCGCGGAAGATGTTCTATGTTCCATTAATTCAGCAACTGCAGTACGCTTTGCTGATTCTGATAATGATGGTGATTTTATTTTCACAGCCAGTTCTTCACATACGATACATGTGTCAACTTGCAGCCTTCCGAAACGTAATTTAATATTTTCCATAAAATAGCCGTGATGAAACTGATATTTTACAGGAACCCCTGCGTTTACATCGGTGAACATGGCAAACATTTTATTCACGTCTAATCTGACCTCTACTGTAGATACAGAAGTCGCCCTTCGCCATAATGTGTACACCTCGTAGGGAATGATTCAATATGTTGGTTTATTTTCTGTCATTCTGTAACGATAACCTTAGGATTCGATAATCCAAACACACATCCCTGTAATACATTGCGCAATGATGTCCGTCTTTTTTACTTAAATATATAGGCCTACCTTTTTTTTGTCGTTTACCCTCCATGTTGGTGGAGCCCACGGACTCAGCGAGGGAACTCACCACTACCGCCTCTACGGGCAGTGTCCTAGAGCGGGGAACATTGAATCGGAAGGGATACAACTGGTGAGGTGGGATTGGCACCTCGCCCAGGCGGCCTCACCTGCAAAGCGAACAGGGGCCTCATGAGGGAATTTAAGGGATGGTTAGGATGGATAGGCAAGGAAGAGGGAAGGAGGCGGCCGTGGCCTTGAAGAAGGGACCATCCCGGCATTTGCCCGAAGACGAAGTGGGAAACCACGGAAAACCACTTCGAGGATGGCTGAGGGGGAATCGAACCCCCTCTACTCATTTGGGCCACCCGAGGCTGAGTAGACCCCGTTCCAGTCCTCATACCACTTTTCAAATTTCGTGGCAGAGCCGGGAATCGAACCCAGGACCTCCGGGGCGGCAGCTAACCATGCTGACCGCTACGCTACGGAGGCAACTATAGGCCTACCGTACTTACAATAATTTTCTTACAAACATGCACCTTAATAGATCCATACATGACAAAATAATGAAAGTTAGATATCCTACTTTTGGGATCATCCTTCCTAGGTCTATGTTTCCTTATGTCCCTCTTCTCAATTAACTGCTGTATGTAAATGTCCTGTTCATTTTTAGTCTCAAATTCATTGAAGTGATGAAGTGTGTATGTTTGCTCTTCGAGTGTTAACTTAGAAAAGCATTTCATACCCCCGCCAATTAACATGCTCCTCAACTTTTACCTTTGCTGTGCGGATGGCATTCCTTTTGTGTGTTTCAAGATTTCTTCTCCCTTTCTTCACTTGGTTCCTATTATTGCTGTCTGTTTCATTGCTACTTGACATGTCCACCTAGAAAACTGATGCACATTACATTTCGAGCACAGAACTCTGTAAACTTACGATTTAAAAGAAGACGGGGGCGATCCCGTAGAGCGCAGCTCGTGTGCTCTAGATATTCCTGCTTTACAGCGCTTAGAACTCCCACTACATGAGTCACTGACTTATGTTGTTTCTGCTCTCAGCCTGGAATCGTGTATCCTGTATTGCATACAAGGAACAACGTGACAGATGTACAATTTGCACGCAATGTGTAACCACCCTCACAGAATGCCACCATAATCTTAATCAATTTCACAAAAAGGTTGACTCGTGTAGTTTCTGCAATCAGCAATTCAATTGGAATTGTTTTTGGAACCCCTGAAAAGGTATGAAAATCATATATTATCCAAGTGGGAGTTTAAAAGTCAGGCTCTCGTCTCCTTCACAATTAATCTTTTACAGTATTTAGAAAAACATATTTATGATGATTCAAATTTTATCTGGAAATGATGTAGTTCACTCCTCCGCTCTCTATAACCCACCCGCCTTCCTTATTTGAAACATTTGTGTCACACAATTTGTTAGAGGTATGGTTTGTCAATACACACACTAGTATAGCCATTACAATAACACAGGTTATCACACAAATACCATGGCACTATATGGCCACGATGTCGCAGCCCCTGGCCTAAAGTAAGCAACATGTCTTCCAAGTGACAGACACAGGTCATATGTAGCGAGCTAAGCGAGATACTATTGGCTTCTGTATGACCGAAAATTACTGTTTGTACTACAAACAAGTGGGTCTGGGATTTTAGCCCCAGGTTAGGTTTGATTTTGTATGTGAAACCTTAATAAAATAGATCGTATGTACACTACTAGTTTAAGCACAGTCTGGCCGAAAATTACTCTATGTACTACAAGCAACGGGGTCTGGGCCGTTAGCCCCAGGTTAGGTTTGTTTTTGTATGTTAATTAGCCTTAACATAGAGACACAACGAAGCGAGCGCAGCATAATACAATCACCACATACCTGCGCTTGCCGTATGTGTCGGATTGTCAATATTTGTTTTGTCCGATAAATCTCGTCTACAATAGTTGACACATCTGACATCTGTAAGTCATGTTATAAAAAAGGGGATGGCGGGTGGGTTATAGATAGCGTAGGAGAAAACATCTATTATGACATCCTTTCCACAATTATTATTCATCAAGTATTTCAGCTAATTTCCTGAAGCGTTACCAAATATGCTTGGTTCTAAAGATATTTACTATCAATAAATTTGTAACGGAAGTTTGAAACATCATCAAGTCGTTTGTCTTGACCTGCTGCATGTCACTTCAGAAACACAAGCAGGAATAGGAAGATGAGCTGTGCGGAGGGATATCTCCAATCTGATGATTGGTATAGTATGTACTTGCATAAAAGACTAGCCTACAATTAATCCCTTTTCTGTGCACTGCATCTCACTGACTGTTTTGAGGGAGAGGCCTACAAGTGAGACAACCATTATGTTCATATTGAATTATTTTATAAAATTTGTAAATTATATGTATTCATATTGAATTGTTTTACTTGTACAATTAATTGCCATATACTGTATAATTTGTAAATTATATGTAATTGCCTAAAAATATATATTCATATATCTTCATTTTATTTGTTTATTTCCTTCAAAACTTCCTAATTCATCCTATTTTATAAATAAGTTGACCTATTGAAACTTTGTATATTGGGACTTCGAAAACATCGCGGGTGAAATAAAATAATTATAACATTTTGATTTACATTTCCACGTGACGTAGGCAATTCTAAAACTAAAACATGGGAAACTGTTATCTCAAATACTTGCAAAATTAATTATCTAACCTCAAAATTTAGCACACATCAGTAATTTTAAATGCCGCGCCATATCGCGGTGTCTCTCACTACACTCACCAGAGCGCAGTAAGGTGTAACAGCTGAAGATCGAAATTAGAAAGGGATAACCATTGGCCTTATGGGAGCTTCGCTTCCTAGTATTCTTCTTCCATGATCGTATCTTATTCCATATAAGCAAGTCAATACTCCCACACGAGGGTAATAACGTATCACATTCAGTGTTTAGTTTGGAAATCAAGGTGTCTTGTTACTCGTTCTGAATGCTTTGCACTATTTTGGTCAAATTACCCCGTCAGATTCCACCTTTATCCTAACCTCTCATGCACCGTTGTGCTTTCTCATTCAAGGTTTCCTCTAATTTACCCATACAGTAGACAGTGCGTTATTATTTTCCGTCAACCTAGCTTCCAAATGTTCATTGTTTCCCTTCAGTCTAACTTCTAAGGTGATTGAATTTTCTAACAACCTAAGCTCAAGTATAGACGATAGGGTAGTAGAACTTTTTCAATAACTTACTTCCTAATCAAGCAAGGGGAGTAGAAATTTCTTCTATTTGACTTTAAGATTACACAAAAGTCCTGAATTTTTCTTTCAACTAGATTGAGTGTGTTGGAATTGTCTTGAATGTTGATTTCAAGATTATTAGAATTTTCTTTAATCCTGATTTCATGTTTATGAGAACTTCCTCGAATTTTGGTTTCAAGATTATGAGAATTTTCGTGAATTTTGGTTTCAAAATTAGTTTCAACTAATTTGAGTTTTAGAAATATCTTGAATTTTGGCTTTTTAGATTAGGCCTATGTTCAACTAAAGTAAGTGTGTTAGAAGTTTCCTGTAACTTATTGTCTAACGAAGTAAGAACCAGAGAATTTACCATCAATTTGCTATTTACAGTAACATACATCTCTGTCAATAACGTCTTCAATTCACTCAAAAATCAGTCTTATTGAGTTTCTATGAAATTCTTTGGTTCATTTGACTATGTCGAATAGCACACATGTCGCAATGCACTCTATACAACTTGGATGCATTGGTTACCTAGCTCAATTGAAATACTGTATAATAAATTCCTTGCATTATTTTTGATAAATATTTAGTAGATTAAACGATTTACATATTTACATACCGGTATCGGTTTATTTCACACAATTATCAATGTCTCTTAGTCGTCGCCAGATACTTGTCCATATAATAGGATCACATTTTAAGACCGGGTAAGTTAGCCGTGGTCATTACGGCGTGGTTGCAGGCAGTCGCTCACATCCGGGAGGCGAGGAAGTTCGAATTCCCCCGCCGGCAACCTTGAAGATGGTCTTCTGTGGCTTCCCATCTTCCATCCAGGCAAATGCCGGGGTTGATCCCTAACTATAGGCCATAGCTGCTACCTTCCAATTCTTCGTCCTTACATTCACACTTTCCTCCCCAGACAACACTCCACACGCTACGGTACTTGTAGCTCACACCATGTGTGTCCGCAAAGAAGCAGCTACAATCTCTGACGAGCCGAACGTGTTATCGGACACTCCCGACACCAAAAAGCCATACGGTAAAAAAAATCTTCACTAAGCATTACAATATTTCAAGACGACCATTCCTGAGAGGCCTTTTCATATTATTGAATTTTCATAATGAATTGACACATAGAGCACATGCCTCTGGTATTATTCACTGAATAAAGATTTTATTTTAAACACTGTGACTTACAACAAAAGTCATTACATACTACGCTAATTTTGACGTAGCGGCATTCAACCTGTCATTTATTTTATAGATGTTTCTGAAAAAGAAAAAAAAACAACACTATTTCCTGTGGTAGCCTTATTAGATCGAGGTGAAAAATAGTAGGGGGGTAAGGCGGGTTCCAAATAGTGTCATGGCCGCCGCGTGAGTCCAAGCCAATATCTCGTGAACCCTTGGTCGGATTTTAACAAATGACGTGTCATTGGACTCGGGCTGACGTCCTCTTTGCTATGGACTACTCGTTATATTTTAGAAAAAAAAATTGAGAATTTTTGTTTCGGAAAGTTGGTGATAGTTTGAAAACCAAAGATGATAGAACGTTGTGCCATGGCCCAAACGAATGGTCTTTATGACATTTATTTTCTATAATGAAACTTTTTTACTTTTTATGATTTTTTGAAAAAACTTGAATTTTGAAAATCCTATATTTTGGAAACTAGGAACTCTACAAAAACGTTTATTTGACATAAATGAAAGGCCCCTATGCCCCCTACCCCCAAAATAAATTTCAAGTCTCTAGAGCAAAAAGTTGTGTTTTGTTAGTAGTGGGATGGGAACAGAGCTGGTCCAAAAGCAAGTGGTGAGCCCCTGCGACCTTGGAATGGAAGGAGCCATGCTAGGAGGGCGTGCATGGATTCGTTTTTTTCGTCTCGTCGTGCTCTTTACGGAAATGTAGGTGTCGAAAAGGTGAAAATCTGGAAACACAATTTTTTTTGGGTAAAACCATGATTTTAAACTTTTTGCTATATCTCGCGAACCAATCATGATAGA
Organism: Meconema thalassinum; assembly: GCA_946902985.2. Classification (NCBI taxonomy): domain Eukaryota; kingdom Metazoa; phylum Arthropoda; class Insecta; order Orthoptera; family Tettigoniidae; genus Meconema; species Meconema thalassinum. The sequence continues at coordinate 352,329,921 of OX336390.1, forward strand.
GGCGTGTACGACAGGTCCAAGGACTCGGGCTGACGTCCTCTTTGCTATGGACCACTCGTTATATTTTTTAAAAAAATTGGAAACTCGATTTTGGGGTAAACACGTCTTTTTTGTGATTTTTGCCGATATCTCACGAACCAATAACGCTAGAGACGTGTACGAGGTGTCCTAGGACTCGGGCTAACGCCCCCTTTCAAATGTGGTAGATATTTTTTCCAAAAAATAATTCACAAAGGGCCTAACGCCATACATGTTGAAAAAAATTCTTTATCGATACCTGTTTATAATGTTCCTAAAGCGTGGTGGTTGAGAGAGACGATACTGCTGGGTGTGTGTGTTTCAACGAACCTGTCGCTGACCACGGTGGCTGTGTTCAATAGATTAATCGCTATTTCGACGGGTCGGTTTATGACAGAGCGAGGGTGCGTTTTTTCACACATTTTACCTTTAACGTGTAAACGGTGATGAGAACTTGGTTCTATGTTGGTCGAAGCGAGTAGAGAAAACAAACTTGCCGACGAGCAGGAGGTGAAGGTCATTTGAGCTTATTGGAAGGCGCTGATCTGACTTGACAACAGGTGCAATGGAAAAATGACCAAGACGCTTGAAAGTGAAATAATCTGACCATTGTGGTGGCAGGGAAGAGCGAAAGGCATGTGAACATGTGTGAAACCACATGCACGCTAAACAAGTTACATCCTGTCTTGCTTCGTACGTGACAAAATGCAAGTCCATGTGAAATTTGATCTACCACAGGTGTTCGCCTGGGACGTTAGCTGTCCACGTGTGCGATAACTGTTAACAAGTGACATCCTGTTTTGCTTCGTACGTGACAAAATGCAAGTTGATGTGAAATTTGATCTGCCACAGGTGTTCACCTTGGTCGTTAGCTGTCCATGTGCCTGATAACAGAATATTCAAAGCGTGGGAATCGCTGAATCAGTAAAAAGTATGATGCAACTTGTGGGAATGATGTCACAACCAATAGATAGGCAAGAACTGCAAACAGCAGTGGTGGGAGGTAAAGGGAGGGAGAGGGGAAGGGGTAATGTAAGAGAGAACACAGGTGGAAAGGGAAAGACAAACATGTATGAACATGCACGAAGCGCGGAGCGCTGTACACACAGAGCTATAGGTGGTGTACAACATGTGTGAATAAATGAAAATAGTACACAGGTTCACACAACATGTAATTTATTGATCCAAGAATTAAACGTAGAGTTAAACCCTAACCATTTGACGTAGAGTTTATTTCCTTTTTGTTTCAACACTTTTTCCACAAGATAATGCTGAGGAAATGCTGTTTTCTGAAGTTCATGGAGATAAAATCTACCTTTTATGGGTTGATGGTTGAGGTCTTGGAGTAAATAGGTGACTGGAGTGTCCAAGTTGACTTGACGAATTCGAAATAGTTCAGTCCCCCATTGAGGTGTGTAGCCCTTATTGAAGGCAGACTTAAATTTGCTCACACGAACAAAATCCCCAATTTTCAGTCGGTGACGTTTAGGATCGGCTGTTTTTATGGGGTTAAACAGTTTATCCAATCGCTGAATATTTTTAGTCACGAGGCGTGGCTTGGTCCCAATCGTTCTATGTTTGGTGTCATTGTAACGTGATACTAGTTCAGGTAACATGTCCAACCAGCGATACGTGCCCTGAGCGGTAAACGCTTTCCACATATGGGTTTTCAATGTTCGGTTGAACCGTTCGACCACACTGGCTTTGAGATTGCTGTACGTGGTGTAATGGTGAATATCCTTAGATTTGAGAAAACTGGAGAAGTCCTTGTTGAAAAATTCTTTCCCCTGGTCAGTTTGTAGCAGCTGAGGTTGACGTTTGGAGTGTTGAATAATATGTTGAAAGGCCTTGGCAACTAGTGGACCAGACTTGCGACGCACAGGTTCAACAAAGGCCATTTTGGAATAGACATCAATGACGGTCAACATATAGCGTACACCGTCGTTAACGTCAGCATAGGGTATCATTTCAACCAAGTCAGCCTGCCAAAGTTCATCCACACCTCGTGAAATCACCTTGAGTCGCGGATAGTGACGCCTAGCTGGGCGATGCAACTCGTGAGCAATACCCATTTTAATGGGTGAGGGCTTAAACAATAATTTTGGCATTTCGAAGTTCTTGTTCAATTTCTTGAATTTCCCAATCGTGACCGGTATGGCCAGCTTGACGTGAGGCATGCAACAACTGTAGCCGCTGGACGAGCTTATTGGGATTGTGCCAGTAGGTAACATCCACAAGGGGTTTTAATGGTTTAAATGTCACTCCCGAAGCGGACGCTTTACGACGAGTACTTTGACTAGTGGGAAACATTTTTGCAATGATGGTTTTATATTTTTGAGATATATTGGCATTCACTTGTTGCGTGGGATCATACTGCCTTTTGTGAGCATGGGTATCCAATAAAATGGATTTATATTTGTCAAGGTCCTCTGACGTATAATCATGGGAAGAGGGGGTCCGAGAAAAGAGCAGCTTTAACAGTCCTGGCGTTAATTTATAGTTGATGTTTTTAATGACAGCTTTAGTACGAGCAAATTTAATGGATGAATCGCCAATTTTAAAACTATCATCCTCATAGCGAACACCATACGTGGTATCTGTGTTTCCAATAAATAGATCGGTGAAATAGGGTTCCAATGTTGATCCATAATATTTTATTAAAATGGTTTTCAGTTGAGCTTTATGTTGAGGGGTGGCCAAGAGTTGTGAAAACGGAGACGCTCTGGAAGGGCAAGGTGTTTCGACCATGGCCAAGGATTTCTTTTTTCTCAAAAACTCTGCACGAGGTGCGGCCTTTTTTTGAGGCGTAAACACTTGTTCCTCCTCATCCTCAACTTCACTGACACTAGTCAAATCTTCCTGTTCCTCTTCCTCTTCCTCAGGGTCCTCGTGCAGCGTCTGCGTGGCTTGTGAAACGGTGGGTAGCGTTTCAGATGGCTTGAAAGAGGGTTTCAACATGGCTTTTAGTGGAGGTGCTAAATGTTGCTGAATAAACAAAGCATGATTTGCACGTGATTGTTTCAATTGACGAAACTTTTGGCGAATAGTATTTTTTGCTCTAATAATATGCTTTTTCAATTGACTCTCTGCTAACGCCATGGTGTCTTGACAAATGACTTGCCGGGGAATGAGACAGGGCCTTAAATAGCAATAAAATGATCAAACCCTAAGCGATACCGTCCTTGGTTGAGTTCACTTTGTTTGTCAATCACTAAACAGGCATGATGTTGAGTGTTCCAGCACTTGGCACACAATTCTGTAAACATCTGAAAGGTCATATCCGGATTCACATGTTCATTATAAATGTGACGACTGTTCCTCTCGTCCTGGCGAAATAAAACAATGACATTGGCATTGTCACGAATCAACTGTTTGGACATTTTAGAATACGTTTGCCCAAGATAGAAGCAATCGATATGTTTGTGTCGACCCATGCTGAAATAGCTTTGAATGATGCCTTGACGTTCAGTGGATACATCATCGAAAATCATGAGTGAATCAGGCTTTACTTCATCCGGTGAAATCACATTTTCTTGCATGGAAAATGTAAAATAACCCATATTCTCTTTTTGTAATCCAGACATGACTTGATCCAGAAACACGTAGAGGGGTTGGTAGAGAGATTTTGCAAAAATATAAATATTTTGAAAACGCAGACCATTGGGCGCTGTAATGAGCGTTAGCAAAAGATTTGTCTTTCCACAGCCGGAAGGCCCCACAATGATGCAGCGAATGGAAGATGGAAACAGTGAACCATGGCGTTGTTCACGTGATGTGGGACAGAGATGGGAAACCATGTCCCCCACGGGGAATGACTCTTGCTGCTTAATAATCTTCATTTCAACTAAGGCTTAGACAGGCTAGCAGGCTGTCTATATACAGGACACCGAGCCTTGTCATAGAAACAGTAGACTGGTACTACACGTTGACGATGGATGTCTTTGGACGTGCGTTGATGGCCAAAGCTAGGCCTGTTCCCATACATGATCCTAAACAAGAAACAGATCCTGCTAATAAACACTATGTGGATAGGTCAGTAGTGCCACGCACAAAACAGGGAGATTATGACTTTAAGGGAAAGCGGTTAACCCATGTAAAACATCCTCAAGTGTCTACAGACGTTACTACGAAAAAGTATGTGGATAACAAAGTGTATGAGTTTTATGACAAAGTGCCCCAGCTTACGGTGAATGGCTATAGCGCTAATCACCATCGGATTATTCACGTGGAAGACCCGCAAGACGAAGACGATGTCTGTACCAAGCGTTACGTGACCCATGAAATGAAAAGGTTTTATAAATTTATCCCATCTGTATTTTTAGTGTATCTGACAAATGAAAAACCTTTGAATGACAGAAGCCATTTATCGTTAGTCCATGATCAGCACTTGACCTATGTGCTTGCTTCGGGTTTAAGCCACTATCGATTACACTATGATGGAACCATTCACATCAAATATGCCATACCTGATGAGAACCATTTACAAATAAAGATAAATAGTCATAGGATGTTGGTCCATAAGCATGAAATGGTCAATGCTGGTGACGAATTATCCTTTCACCTCATGTTGACATGGGATGAAAAGCAAGCGGGAAAAACCATAAACGATTTCCCACTTTATGTGGAATTGGAATATACAGCCATGAAATAACCATCTAACGTTAGTTGTGATTTAAACTTTCTTGTGAAAGGTTGTGGGTCATTATCATCATGGTGAAACAAAGGTATGCAGTGAGAAAGACTAAAAAAAGGACTTTGTCCTTGGAAAAGCCTGGGCTTACAACATTCGTGGACAAGCCCTTGCGAAAGAAAAAAAGAAAAAATAATGTATTGACCATAAGGAAAGCCCTTCGAGCAGCACAGAGACATGTTATTCCAAAACGTCGGCGACAGAGTTCAAACCAAGGGCGAGTGATTCCCGTCCCCAAACGAGCGGGATTTATACCTGCATTATTTGCCGGTTTGGCTGCTCTGGGCTCACTTTTGGGCGGTGCCAGTGCAGTGGCGAAAACCATTAAAGCCGCGCAGCAGGGCAAGCAACAACTCAAAGAAAGTCAGCGACATAATGAAACGATGGAAGCGATCGCCATGGGGGCTAGAAATGCCAATTTAAAGCCAGCCTTTTATCAACAAGGATTTGGGATTTCACCATTTCGAAATATTAAAAAAAAAAAATAACCTCAGCCATAGCAAAACATGCCCTGACGCATCAACAAGTGGAAAGCTATGCTAAACAACTAAAGCTTTCTCATTTTCGAGGTGTGTTTATGCGAAACCAATTACCCCCACGACCCTGGAAACAGGAATGTGCTGTTGTCAATTTGGATGATCACCGAGGACCAGGAACGCATTATGTAGCTTATGTCAAAGAGGGATCCATGGTATGGTACTTTGACAGTTTTGGGAATTTGCCTCCGCCCATGGAACTAGTGACCTATTTTGGAAACAGGATGCAGATATATTATAATGTGAAACGTGAGCAAACGTTTAACAGCCAACAGTGGACGTTTGTGATTAATTTTTTTATATAAGACGCAGCATAAGCTAAAACGCCACCAGTATGTCGGCAGAAAGTAAAACGTTTACCCTGCATGGACGTGGACCTGAAGTCAGCCTAGACTTTTACCCGCCTATCGAATTGAGTGAAAACCCCTATGGTTTAGGACTTGTTTCTCTTGAAACGTACAATCGAATATACAACATACGTGAAAATGTGAACAACAAGTTTTACTATGATGATTCTGTGCTCACCTTGAACTCTGGTGGATACACGATCGATGATATTTATGAACACATTTATGTGGTGTTGATCAATCAATATGGTTTAAAGTCATTTCTCGACGGAACGCACAAGTTTGAACTTGTAGGCAATACCAACACTCATCGCTGCAGTATTTTCTCTACCTTCAACATTGACTTTAAAACACACCCCGATTCCATTGGCCCATTACTAGGATTTAAACCACGTGTATTGGAGCCCAACAAAAAACATGAATCGGACCATGAAGTGAAATTCATTGAGGACCATCATGTGTCGGTGACGTGTAATATTATTAGCCAAGTGTACACCAATCAAGAACCATCGCATTCGCTATATGACTTTATTGTGACATCGCCCAATGGCTATATTATTCGTGAAAACCCTCCAGTGGTGCTTTTTCATTCTGTGGCTGTCGATAGTATTAGTAATATAACATTAAGACTGATCAATAGAGATCAACAACTCATTGATCTAGATTCCACCACACCAGTGACTTACAAGTTGGTGTTAAAGCCACTATGAAATTTGTGTATAAAGCAACAACACCGTCTAGGAATAGTGTTAGTTGTTTGCCACGTGAATACACGTTAACATCTCAAGGCAAGCAGATTTTACAGCATTTGGGTTACCACGTCAACCCTCATAATGAATTCTATCCTAGAGATAGCGAACAGCATCGAGGAGCAACCAGGAGTGTTAAGAATTGATCTCCATTCCTATCAAGCTCAAACACCTGGACTCAATAACAATGATGAAATTCAATTTGTTATCAACAACCAAGATATTTACACCCTACCGCATGAAAGTGTCATTCAGATTGAAGGTCGGCTCACCAAAGCCGATGGCTCTACACCCACCACATCCAAGTTGGCCAACCATGGTTTGGCCTTTCTATTTTCTGAAGTGCGGTATGTCATTAACGATATCGTGGTGGATAGCACTCGAAATGTGGGCATTTCCAGTGTCATGAAACTATACCCCTCTTATAGTGAGGAAGAAGGTAAAACACTTTGCATGGCAGGTTGGTGTCTTGACTCGACCAATGATTGGATGGTACACACTGATGGGACCTTTACTGGATATTTACCTCTTAAACTGATTTTAGGCTTTGCCGAAGATCACCAACGCATTGTGGTCAACGCAAGGCAAGTGCTTTACCTAGTGAGAGACAGGAGTGATAATAATGCACTCAAGGGAGCCGACAATGCCCCCATCGATTCAAAAATTCAACTACAACGCTTGCTATGGAAAGTGCCCCATGTGACCCTTGAAGATAGCAAAAAACTGGACATACTCAAAATGGTAAAGAGAGATATGCCTCTACCCATGGAATTTAGAAGCTGGGCACTCCATGAGTATCCGCTATTGCCCACCACCAACACACACATTTGGTCTGTAAAAACAGCTCGCTATTCAGAGAGACCTCTCTACCTGATCGTGGGTTTTCAAACGAATCGCAAGTATCAACAAACCAAAGATGCCTCGCAATTTGATCACCTGCAATTGAGAAATGCACGTCTTTTCCTCAACGGAGCTGTGTTTCCCTATCAAGGACTGGATTTGGATTTTTCAAAAAATAAATTTGGTCCCCTGTACGACTTGTTTTCTAAATTTCTATGGTCGTATTATCAAAAAGAGAACGGCCCCATGCTACTACCCCAAGCGTTTAAGGCAAGAGCACCACTGATTGTCCTTGACTGTTCTTACCTGGAAGAGCCTGTCAAGCCATCCAATATCGACATTCGACTAGATTTTGAAAAGCATGACAATGTACCAGCCAATACGACGGCCTACTGTTTGATTATTCATCACAAACAAGTCAACTATTATCCACTGTCCAACCAAGTGACGAGTGTATAAATAACAGCTCAACCCACGTCAAGCCGCTCAGTCATGTCTTGCTTTAACGCCTCAAGAGACGTTACATCTTTGAATTTAAACTCTGAGGAACAACGTTTCAAGACTTATGTCACATGGCCAGTGCCTTTCATAAACCCTCAAGCCTTGGCGGCCGCTGGATTCTACTATTTAAAAACAAGAGATGAAATGAAATGTGCCTTTTGTCCCATCATCATAGACCAATGGCAGGAGGGCGATGAACCCATGCAGGAACATCAGCGCTGGTCACCCACCTGCCCCTACCTGAGTAGAATGGAAGTGGGAAATATACCCTGTCATTCAAGCTATCCCTCACTTGTGTCTCTGAGTGATGAAAAAACAAGTTACGATACGTGTGGACCGTATGGTGTCCATGGTGCTTCGGTGAGCAGCTCACCATCAAAAACGCCTAGTTTAGAGACATTGGGACATCATCGGTGTTATGGACGTTACAAACACAAGAGACTATATTATTTTATCAGTTGCTATCGTCCTTATCCCAAAATGAGAAAAGCCTGTAAGACATGTTATGATAATAAAATGATGTAATTCTTAAATTCTTATTTTTGCATGTCCCTCTGTCCTACCCTAACCTCAATTTGAAACTAGCATGGAAGGTAAGCCCATGCCATGATCACACGTGATCGTCAGTCTGTCGTCAGTTGAACTTGGTCCAGGCAAGCGTCAACATGTTGCGCACACTCATTGTGGATTGCCAAGGGTTTAAAATTGGTGACAACAAATTTATATTTAAACAAGTGGCCATGATCGATTGTACCACGTTTTGGATATCACAAGCTACGCATTTGCTATTTAAACCACCCCATGCTTTTGATTTGCTGTGTGAAAAAGACCGTAAACAAACCCAGTGGATTGAAAACCATAGGCAACTAGACTGGAATCAGGGAACCATTTCCTATAAATATTTGGACGTGGTCATGAAAGCACACTTGTCCTCGGCCAATGTGGTATTTGTGAAAGGCAATGAAAAACGTCAATGGTTGCAACCATTTTTGGCGTCTTACAGCCAATGTATCGACCTCATGGAGTTGGGCTGCCCCTCCCTGCAAACGCTCATGGATACTTGTTCCTGTGGCAACATTACCCATACAGCCCTATCGCATGCGTGGCATCTCTTTCATTGGTTAAGCACTCATGCCTGCTGGGAGTTGTTGAACAAAATTATAACTCAAGATTTACCTGTGAATGACGTCAGTGAGATTTCTACAAGCGACGTGTAAACATCTACAGCACGTGACACCATGGAGAAAGGCAATGCTACGGACTAAGCCATCGGCAAGTTCTTTGTGTGCAAAAAGAAACTAGACAGTTTTACCAAAGAGGAACTCTTGGCGCTGCCCAAGTCGTTCATTTATTATGTGGCCACCAACGCGGTCAAAGAAATCTGGCAACATGTACCAAAATCATGGACTCAAGACCCTGTGTTGAGTGAATTGCAACCCTGTACGGATTACGATCACCATAAGCAAGTGGCCATGGCAAAAATACCATCTATGCGTCAGTGTGTGACTTGCCAGCTAGTGAAACTGTATCACGGTCATAAAAGTTTGTGTAAAGACTTTGTTGAAACATTCCACGAGTGTCATGGCGAGAAAAAGCAACAACAACAAACACAAACATCGTCCACAGAAGAGGAGGAAGACCAAACCTTTTTACCATCGATGGAAAAGGATATGCCAGACCTGTACTGGCAATGGCGTCATTGACAAAGTGATTCAATACTTACCTTTCGAAATCCATCTTCCAGGTTATCGTTTTTGCGGCCCTGGAACTCGACTCGAAAAACGTTTACAACGTGGTGATGTACTCATTAATCTTTTGGATCAAGCATGCAAGGAACATGACCTTTCTTATCGCCATAGTCATCCTGGTTTAAGACATGTGGCAGATAAATTGTTATTGAAGAAAGCTAAACAACGTTTCACATCCAGTGATGCCTCAGTGGGTGAAAGGATGGCAGCCCTAATTGTCATGAGTGCTATGAAAGAAAAGTTGATGATGCATGGACATAAACATTGAGGAGTGAGGAATTGGGATTTTTTTGTATTCTATTTTTCTTTTGTCAATACACTATGACTATGAAATAAAAACAAAGGTTTACCAGAGCACGATGATTTGTGTTTTTATTATTTTTAAAAATCGTGATGTTGGTGGCTGATTTCTCATTTTACACATTTCACACAAGATGAATTCACACACTGCCATTTGTCATTTTGCAATTTACAGATTTTAAAAAAGTTCGTTTCAAGTTTTGCGTTTTTGATGATATGGATTTTTCCAGTTTGTTGATGACACATTTTAAACAATGTCTGTTTGAAGTTTTTGAATTTTCAAATTTCACACATGGCCATTTCCAGTTTTTAAAAATGTCCGTTTTAAGTTTTGCGTTTTTGGTGATATGGAAACATGGATTTTCCATTTTGCTGTTTTCACATTTTTCCATTTGGTGTATGTCGAAAGTTGAGATTTGACAATGATGTTGATGCAAGTGCATGACCATGGCGATGCTGCAGTGAGTTTATTGGTGTTTGGAGAAACGTCGAGGTCTACGACTACTGCAGGTAAGACTGTTTTTACAAAAATAATGTCTTTTGACTGCCACATTTCAATGGAAAAAAAAACTAATGACAAAACAAAATGAGTATATAAGTGACCATTTACCCCCTCCCCACCCACCCACCCTACCTCACCGTGTTTGCTGTGGTCAACCATACACATCAGCTTTCTCTTTCCATTCATACATTCACACCTGTCTTTGGGAACAAACACAACCACTTTATTTATTCCCAAAAGCACATTCTCGACATGCACACTCATCCCAAAAGAACTTTTTAGTTTATCATTTACATTATGAAAAATAATTAAATACTAGTTATTAAAGTTACTAAAAATCTTACTTATTTCATATTTACAAAAAAAACTCAACTTTTGTACAGCGTTAAAAGAATCAAACTATTTACCAATCAAAAAATTTTAAAAAAATAAGGTTGCATAGAACTGTTTTAAAGAGCAAAAGGTCCATGTGGATTACCACTATTTACAAAATCTACTATTTACAATGACAAAAAAACCAATATTTACAAAATACTAAATCTACAAGTTACATAAAGCTATGTCCCATAAACGATTAAACAATGAAATCACACCTCCTCCTCCTTGCGATCATAACCCCAGGGCAGGCTGGTGAGCAGGTCATCAGCCCACACACGCTTGTTATCATGGAGGCGAGGGTGCGTTTTCTCTGTTCCACAAAATACAAATGATGGTTGCTGGATTGTATCCTGCACTGTGTATGAGACATAGCTTTGCCAGTGCGTAAAACCGCTAGATAGTCATCAACACGTAGCGATTTTACCACTGCCCTACCTACACCTTTTGCTCTTTTGGCTTCCTTACAGTCGAGTGTGCGGTAAGCATACATTTTCGAAGCCAAACCTACGAATTCCGTCATAATGGAATCACCGCATTCATCTTTTAAAACGCCCATTTTCTTCTTGTTTTTTTTTATGGGCAGCTGAAACACGTTGTCAGCACTATAGCAAGAGGTGTCGAACCAGTCACTATGTTGCCTCATGACGTCATAGGGGTTGCAGTGGCGAATGTGGTAAATGAATGAGTCCGTATCCATATACAAAAGAGAGACGTCCTCAAAATGGCGTTTCGCAAACTCATAGTGGAATCGATACATGACCGATTTAGAATAGTCTAAAATGACTTGACCCAAGTAAATGGGTTTATCCATGGTCACGCTGGTCTTACTCAATTCAATAGTAGCCAAATCCTCATCGATAATTTTGATCGATTTGAAATTTGGCTTGGCAATGTACCGCCGGGCACCCCACCGCCCCTCCCAGACATTCACCAATTTAATGTCACGGTATTTGCGGACATTCTCCATAGACTTGCCATAGATGCAGTTGTTCATTAATTAAAAAAAATTAATTTCAAACTGCTGTGTTGCCATTTGTCGATGCTCTGTGTTGAGTCGCATGTATGGCTCAAGCCATGCTTTTTGAGCAAAAGAAATACTCCTGTGGACTTTCTTCAACACCAAGCCTTGGGCGAGGCATTGCACCAACATTTGGATATGTAGCACATACCGATTTTTGTTGTAAAGTGTGCCCATGAGTTTTTCAGTTTTCACTTTACTGTCAGGGGGAACCATTTGCTCAAGGCAGAATGGGAAATCGGCATGTTCATCATACAAGGATGATGGATATTCAATATCCACTTCTAGCACATATCCACGGCCTGTTTCTTGGCTAGCCATGTTCACATCAAATTCTGACACTTTTTTGTCTGTCAGCCAAGCAAACTTTCCATAGGGCAAAGGCTGACTCATGGCGTAACCGTACAAATTATTCACGTCATAGTACATTAAGTACGATTCTGGTTTGTCTGGTGAATAATCAGGCATGTAGACATTGTTCGCTTCGGCATGGCGCTGGTTAAGTGACACAAAGCCGCCACGAATGCCCTTTTCAAAAAATAGAACCATGTCTACGTCAGTGAGTAAATCCAATTCCACTTGAGTGTATTTCAAAGCGGCATCGAACGAGAGCCCAGGACTCGTATAATAGTGAGCCGGGTCAAGACCGTAAATGTGTTGACACAAGTTACGGAATTTTTCAAACACATCAGTGAGCAGCAATACATCCAGTTTTAGGTAATGCAGAGCATATTCACTTAGCGTCTTCATGCCAAACACTCGCCAAACTTGACATGCATGTGCATAGTCTTCATCGGAAACGGTACTGCGTGTTAGTTTCGAGTAAAATTTCTCTTGTGGTGGGAGTTTTCTTTGCTTTAACACGTCCCAGCTGTTGCAGAAATCATACGGGAATATACCTTTCCGAATGCACAATTGAAATTGCTCAGGATCATTAAAATTCATTCTAGTATTTTTTAATTCCTCCTCATTCAAGCCATTCACAAGGCTGTCTAGCGAGGATGCCATAAACTTAAAGGAATCCAAAAATCGAATGCTAAAGTTGCTCAACCTCCATGTCAGGGCTGTAAAACGCTCATGGTTTTGGGGGATAATGGTAAACGAGCCCTTGTTGACATGACCCAATTCACGAATCAAAAACTGAATGTCATAATTCCCCAGATTGTGGAAAAAGACACTGATGAAACGAGGAGCTGGAAAGTTCAAGTTGCATTTACTATGCGCAGCTCCACGAAACTCCCCCGTAAAGTGCGAGTGATCACGAACGGTGTCTTCAGCACTGATCAGTGGCTTTTCGCAAATATGGCATGTCATGGCATGCTCATACTGCTGCTGCTGTTCTGGAGATAGGCTCATGGGTACTGGGTTGTCCAGTAATTCCTGTACATGGTCGGCCAACTTGACAAGTTCATCCAAGAACCATTTGGCACAATCTGGCCCCTCACGGTATTTGTAAACGGATTGTGTGGAGTCATAGGCACACACCACATTAAATCCTATGGCAAAGGGTTCATGTTTTTGAATGGGTGTGGTTGAGCTGATGGTGGGATCTGGTTCACATCCCGCCATGGGTGTGGTGAGAGCTTCGAAATCTGCATATACCACATAGGGGACAGTGTCACGCTTGTGAATGTCCTTAAACTTTAACACAGCCTTGTCCCCTTGTGGCAATATCAATCTCACTGCTTCCTGAGAAACGCAATCTACCCTATGACGTTCCAAAAGCGTAGGGGTTTTAAAATATTGCAAGCAACGATCACAAATATATTTTGAACGCTTGTCCATAGACATTTGACTGCTTAGCAATCTACTCAGGCTTTTAATCAGGCAATAGTGATTCACCTCTCCATAAGACAGATATAAAAGATGAATGTGGTGTCGTTTCGGTTCTTTTGTGGCATAAAGAGGACCCATAATCTCATCACCATCAAGGCCATACACCATGAACGAAAAGTCCTGGTTGTCTTGTTCAAACCTATGGATCTCGGTTAAGTCCATAGGGAACGATACTCGAGTTAAATTTAAAGTTTGCTTCAATTCTTCAAACTTGGCCTTGTACTTTCCCGGCCAACAACCATTTTGTTGTACCGGCTGCAAATACGCAGCCACAGACCACAGAAAGCAATCATTGTCACGATTCTTTATATTGACCACAGCATTTTTCGAAGCTATTGCTGGTGGTTTTTTAATGTAGCTAGACCCAGCATTCAATGGGTTGAATTGACAAATGTTGATTTGTAAATGATGAATTTTGTCTAAGGCTAGACCACTCGGTCCTTGTTGCAGTTTATCAAATTTTGATAGCAAGGCATTCACCACGTGGGTTTCATACCACTGTTCCAAATTATGGGCTATGAATAGCTCTTGCATTTTACTGCAAATATAAAATGTCTCTTTATGCTCTACGTCCTTCTTTTTATATATGAAATCGCACACCAGTTCTGTATTCACCTTTAAAGCCGTATGCAACCTTTGCGCTGTACAAATTTCAATTTTAAAAATTTCAAAACAAGATTCTAAAAATTCTTTGGGAATCAAACTTTTTCTAACATTCACTACGAGGCCAGAGCACACACGCGATTTGAAACAACTGTTTAGAGGTTACCAAGTTAACGTATCCGCAGCAGTAAAAGACATTATTTTGAAAGAACACTCTCACCTGAGTTTTCAACTGTAGACAATGGTCCCAAACACACGCGTTCCTGGTTATCAACAGACGTCAAGCGTTTTCCAACACTCTAAAAAGAAATAAAATAAACCACCATAAGTATATCCATTCCATATAGTTTATGCATTTCATAAACAAAACAAAATCAAACAGGTTATATTATATAATAAAACAAATCTCACCTTGACTTATAATGCTTTGCTTTATTCCCGTCTCGTGGGCTAGTGTGGAAATGGTTTCCTTTTCTAGCTGTCTGTCTTTCTCTCTTTCTTTAATATATTTCCCACAGACACACGACAGGTAGGCTATACACGTTATCTGCAAACAAATAAATAAATAAAATCATTAATTACATAATCAATAAATAATTGCATGTATTTATATAGAAATCAATAAATATATAAATGAATAAATATATACCTACCCCACAACAAGGTTAAGTATTTTCCACCAACACCAAAACTGTTAAACAAGACCAGGGTTTCATGTAACGCAGTGTGTTCAAAGGTAGTCACCTAAGTGAGCGTGGAAATGATAACGACATGTCTTTATATATGTTACGTTGCATGTATAATCTTTTTTTTTCCACGCTTTGAACATTCTGTTATCAGGCACGTGGACAGCTAACGTCCAAGGTGAACACCTGTGCCGGATCAAATTTCACGTCAACTTGCATTTTGTCACGTACGAAGCAAGACAGGATGTCACTTGTTAACAGTTATCGCGCACGTGGACAGCTAACGTCCCAGGCGAACACCTGTGGTAGATCAAATTTCACATGGACTTGCATTTTGTCACGTACGAAGCAAGACAGGATGTAACTTGTTTAGCGTGCATGTGGTTTCACACATGTTCACATGCCTTTCGCTCTTCCCTGCCACCACAATGGTCAGATTATTTCACTTTCAAGCGTCATGGTCATTTTTCCATTGCACCTGTTGTCAAGTCAGATCAGCGCCTTCCAATAAGCTCAAATGACCTTCACCTCCTGCTCGTCGGCAAGTTTGTTTTCTCTACTCGCTTCGACCAACATAGAACCAAGTTCTCATCACCGTTTACACGTTAAAGGTAAAATGTGTGAAAAAACGCACCCTCGCTCTGTCATAAACCGACCCGTCGAAATAGCGATTAATCTATTGAACACAGCCACCGTGGTCAGCGACAGGTTCGTTGAAACACACACACCCAGCAGTATCGTCTCTCTCAACCACCACGCTTTATGAACATTATAAACAGGTATCGATAAAGAATTTTTTTCAACATGTATGGCGTTAGGCCCTTTGTGAATTATTTTTTGGAAAAAATATCTACCACATTTGAAAGGGGGCGTTAGCCCGAGTCCTAGGACACCTCGTACACGCCTCTATCATGATTGGTTCGCGAGATATAGCAAAAAGTTTAAAATCATGGTTTTACCCAAAAAAAATTGTGTTTCCAGATTTTCACCTTTTCGACACCTACATTTCCGTAAAGAGCACGACAAGACGAAAAAAACGAATCCATGCACGCCCTCCTAGCATGGCTTCTTCCATTCCAAGATCGCAGGGGCTCACCACTTGCTTTTGGAACCAGCTCTGTCCCCATCCCACTACTAACAAAACACAAATATTTGCTCTAGAGACTTGAAATTTATTTTGGGGGTAGGGGGCATAGGGGCCTTTCATTTATGTCAAATAAACGTTTTTGTAGAGTTCCTAGTTTCCAAAATATAGGATTTTCAAAATTCAAGTTAAAAAAAAAAACATAAAAAGTAAAAAAGTTTCATTATAGAAAATAAATATCATAAAGACCATTCGTTTGGGCCATGGCACAACGTTCTATCATCTTTGGTTTTCAAACTATCACCAACTTTCGAAAACAAAAATTTTCATTTTTTTTTCTAAAATATAACGGGTAGTCCATAGCAAAGAGGACGTCAGCCCGAGTCCAATGACGCGTCATTTGTTAAAATCCGACCATCGGTTCACGAGATATTGGCTTGGACTCACGCGGCGGCCATGACACTATTTGGAACCCGCCTTACCCCCCTACTAAAAATATTTTTTATATTCTGAAGCTTAGAACATTAATTACAGAATTGCATCTAGCACAATCTGCCCATATAATTATGTGGGTCAACCACTTTACATTCTGAGTTTTACTACTCAGGCATCTCTCTTTCAATTGGGAGATAGAGTCTACATTTGATCTCTCTTCCTCACATATTTTTCTAGTATAACCTAGAATATTAGCTTCTTTTAAATTCAACAATAATAATAATAAAAACGTTTATTTGGATTCAGGAAACAGAGAGGGTCGTTACCCGAAGAGAGAAACAAAGCGCTGATTGATGGGCTCAGAAGGTACTGGCAGGATGTCAATGCTGGCAAACGAAAAAGAGCTATGCGTTACTGAAATGAGATTGGTTGTTAACATGTAGCCATAGAGGCTCAATTTGGATGTAGGCCTAAACCACAAACCTTTAATTTATTAATGTATGCAATCACTCACTCCCAAACAGTAAATTCTGAAGAACTATAATTTTTACGTAACCAAGCCAATTGGTGTTCTCAATTTTCATAGTTAACAGTGTTCTTATAAATCCAGAAATTATTATTATCGTTCATAAATAAATATTGCTATTAAATTAATAATTTGTGGCTGCACGTGTTTTTTAAAGTGTCTGAAAGTTTGCCTCATAAAATGGGTCAATCATCCTATATTTCTCTCATGGACGTAAAAATGGTGTAAAATGAGGATCCTGCTCATCTTCTCGCTCAATAGAAATTCATGTGTAATGCGTCGACGATGATGGCGAATTGAAAAAAACACTCAACGTAGTACGAAAATATGAAACTTGAAATACATGACTAAGATCGATACATACAGTAAATAAAATCCTCTATATCTGAATAGCTCTACCTTCTAGTCAGTTGGTCTTCCTGATGTCCACGGATGTCGATTCTAACAAGGCACAACGATTCATCTGGTACTCCGTCCTTGGCTGGGTCCTCTCGCAGCATTCCCTTGGCTCTGTTGCCACGGACACGGCAGCAAGCCTGTCGTGGCGTCGTTCCCACGATTCAACTGACATCTGGTATCTTATCCGTCGTAAACATCTTATGGTCCAACTTTACGGTTTCCATTATCGTCTTAATTGTGTAGTCGGTTTGGCAAAGGTATCTTTCCATAGGAAAATCTTTCAGTATCAATAATCTCCCAAGTCCACAAATGCTAACAGTCAGCAGATGAAAATGAAAATCCACAACCTGCTTCCAGTCTCCGACCGGGTCAGGAATGGAATGAATGAAGCCCCCATCTAGCGGCGAGGATATGAACTGTGCCGGCTGCCGAGGCCTGACGCACTCCTCTGGGGCAATGATTAAATGAATGACAGATGAAATGAAATGATAGTGGCGAGTGTTGCTGGAATGAAATGTTGACAGGGAAAACCGGAGTACCCGGAGAAAAACCTGTCTGCCTCCGTTTTGTCCAGCACAGATCTCACATGGAGTGACCGGGATTTGAACCACGGACTCAGCGGTGAGAGGCCTAGTCATATATTTGCTGGTAACAGTGCGTGTTTATGTAGCACACCAGCTTTTAGTCAAGGCCACTTCCAGTCTGTCCAGTTTGATGTCGTATGACTGACTACTCGCTCAAGTCCACAGTGTTCATACGCTGGATTAGCAGCACAAAAATAATTTTCAGATTTCTACTACGATAATGTTGTTGTCACAAAGGTAGTTTAATTTTGAAGAACTGCGTAACTTTCGTAAAGTCGGGTTACTTATGATGTGAGCTGAAGAGTTGACTAGCGGGATGGGAGGTGGGACGGGGAAGCAGCTTTCTCACTCTTGCCTATCAGTCAGGTACATGCAGAAGCTTATAGACGGAAGCGAGGGGGGTAGGGGTGAGAGGCGTGTTTTGGCCACATTCCTCACGTATAACGCTTTTCTCTAGCTCCCATCAGTACCCGCAACGAAGTTTCGCAAACTAACAATCATAGTGGAAGCGTAAGTAACGATGACTTTCACAGAATATTAGTTTGTAGTCGTAGCACTTCGTTCGTAAACAGGGCCGGCGACAAGAGGGGGGGGGGGGGGGGGGGCAGAGGGGGCAAATGCCCAGGGGCTCGGCCCAAAAAAACTGAATAAAATAAAGATTCAATGTTTAAATAAATGTAAATGCCAATAAGATTACAAACTTCTGTAAAGTGAGAAAACAAATCAAGGTAGAGTGTGTGTCAGTGAGCAGCAGAGAAGTATGACGTCAGCGTTGTTGTGGTCATCGAGGGTTCTTTGTGGTGCGGGGATGGGGACAACAGAGCGAGCGTGGTGTAATTAACCAGGTCTCACACTCCCAGCGTTGCGCACTAGCTAGGTTGCAGTGTCCTGAAATCCGTTAATGAAAACAAAGATCTCGGGGTGTTGCTAGATTGAGAACTAACGTTTACTCCCCATATACTGAAAATAATAGCTGACTCAAACAAGACATTAGGATTTGTTATCAGGAATACAAAACCTTTCAAAAACATAAGCACCTGTACAACACACTAGTCAGACTATAACTAGAATATGCTAGCATTATATGGAGTCCTAGATGCAAGACATATACCTCAATTTTTGAAAACACACAAAAGAAATTCCTAAAATAGCTACATTTTAAAGGAACAGCCAACTATCCTCACTTGACACCATACCTGGAACTGCTAATAAATTTTGATGTAGACAGTTTAGAAATACGAAGATTATTTATTTATTTATTTATTTATCGAATGGCTTTTAGTGCCGGGAGTGTCCGAGGACATGTTCGGCTCGCCTGAGTCTGTAGCTGCTTCCAGCGGACACCCTAAAGGGTGAGCTACAAGTTCCGTTCAATTTCATGTAGTTCCAACTTTCGCCACCAGATATCAATGATACCTAGTGGTGAACGTTGGAACTTTGACGAAATCTAACCTAACAATTTTGCTTTACACAAGTTTAGTCTGTGAAAGGATCTTTTACATGCCATAACTCTCTGACATGGGGCCGCCGGCTTTACTTCCCCTCCGAAGGAAGGCATACTGAAGGATTTTTAAAGCTCTTAAAAAATCCGACGACTTCGGCCGGGTTTGAACCCGCTATCTTGGGCACAGCAGTTCAGCATGCTACCGACTACGCCACCGAAGCCGCTGAAGAAAATAGATGCTATGAAATTCATTTTCAAAATTATAAACAATTCAATTGATGATTCCGAATGCCTTTCTCTCTTAAATTTCCATGTAAATAAATAAATAAATAAATAAATAAATAAATAAATAAATAAATAAATAAATATAGCCTAGATAATCCCATAAGGGCAAAGGCCTCCTGCGAACAGGGACGTGCTCTGGTTTAAACTCGTTAGGCGAGCAAGTCATAAGGAGTTGTGTACAAGTTTTTACTCCACTTGCTACACTTCACTGTAGTTCACTTCACTAACACTACTTCACTTCGCTTTAGGTGCGTTGTTTGGCTTGTTACAGGCTGCAGAAATGTATCTTTCATGTCATAGGTGTGCTGTCTACCAGCATCTTTCATTGTTGAAGCTCTCCTTCTCTTCCCTTCTTATAGTTCCATACGTCTCCATTCTTGGCTATCCCTTGCTATCCTCGTCCAGTGTTTGCCTGTCTTCCTTACGATTGAGTCATCCCAGCGGGTCCTCTGTCTACCCACGTTCCTTCTTCCTGTCCTGGGGTCCCATACCGTTAGTTTGTGCGTCCATCGATCGTCTTTCATTCTGGCCACGTGGCCTCCTCACTTCCATTTTAGCCTGTCAGCTGTTGTCATGGCATCTTTCATGGCAGTTCTTCTTCTTATCTCCTCGTTTCGTAATCTGTCCCTCAAGGAAACTTGAAGGATCTTCCTTTCCATTTTGCGTTGACATACCCGGATTGTTTGCCTTTGCTTCTCTGTTAACGCCCAGGTTTGACAGCCGTATAGCAGTACCGGCATTACACACTTTTCTAGCACTTCTGACTTTAGACTTATTTTCTGGGATTTGTCCATCAATATAAATTTGAAGGACCAGAACTTCTTCCATGCTTGTCCAACTCGTCTCTTGATTTCCTTCTCCTGGGAGCAGTCAAATGACAGGTTTTGTCCAAGGTGTGTACGCTAGTGGTTTGCCATTGATGAGGATTTGTACTTCCAGTGAGTTGGTCATCAGTTTTGTTTTTAGGGGTTCATAGATAGACCTACTTCTTTACTGACAATGTCCAGGTCCGCTAGCATTTGTTCCAAGTCTGTTGCCGATTTTGCTAGCAGTGCAATATCGTCTGCGAACCGTAAGTGTGTCAGCCTTTCCCCGTTTATTTTGATGCCGTATTTGTTGTCCCATTCCAACTTCCTAAATTGGTTCTCCAGTAGGCATGTGAACAACTTTGGTGAGAGGGGGTCACCTTGTTTCACGCCTCTCTCTAAGTTGATGTTCGCAACCTCCCTCTCCGTTCTTACCCTCGCTTGGCAGCCTTCGTAGAGCTTTTCCAGTAGTCTGACATATCTCTTTTGTATTCCTTGGCTTGTCAATGCCTCTAGCACAGAACTATGTTCCACAGAATCGAAGGCTTTGTTATAGTCTACGAATGCAATGTATAGTTCAAGATTAAATTCCTGCGTTTTTTTTCCAGGAGATGGTTCATTGCTTGCAGGTGGTCAATTGTGCTAAAGCCTGTCCTAAAACCAGCTTGTTCCACTGCTTGGTTTTCATCTAGTAGTTTAGACATCCTTCTAGTCATGATTTTCGTGAAAAGTTTGTAGAGACTGGCCATTAAACTGATTGGTCTGTAGTTATTAATGTCATCTTTAGCGCCTTTCTTGTGAAGCAGAACAATAACACTCTGTTTCCATTCTGTTGGAATTTCTTCTGTTTCAAGTATCATGTTATTCTTCTTTATTGTTAGCTTTAAGCGCACCATTCTATGGTCGGTGTCGAATTTTAGCCCGTTGATCACTTGAATATCCTTTACTTCTATGAGATCCTCACCACCCATTTTCAGATATTCATTGTAGATGGCATCCTCTCCGGGGCATTTCTCGTTTTTCGCCTCCTTTATTGCTGCTCTGACTTCACTGGTCATGATGGGAGGAATTTCTTCGACGTGTAGTGCCTCCAGCCCCGTATCACTTTGGTCTGAGTCTCTTCTCTGGTGTGTACTGGAGTACAGCTCTCTGTAGAAGTCTGTAGCCTGTTTCGTTATTTCCTCCCTTGTTGCTTGTCTTTTACCTCTTTTGTCTTTCACTCCAAGCATCCATTGTTTGTCTGGTGCTAGTTCTTTTCTCATCTTTCTTATTGATTTTGATTCTTCTGCGTACTTTCTGATGATTTCTGTGTTGTGGCTTCTAATGTCCTTTCTAATTTCCCTTTTTGTGCGCTTGTTAAGCTGCCCGTACTCGAACTTTTTCTGGTTGTTATCTACAGCTTGTGCTTTTAATATTTCCCTTTCCT
Organism: Meconema thalassinum; assembly: GCA_946902985.2. NCBI lineage: Eukaryota > Metazoa > Arthropoda > Insecta > Orthoptera > Tettigoniidae > Meconema > Meconema thalassinum. Next base: position 352,351,662 of record OX336390.1, read on the forward strand.
CGATTAGGCGTTTGGTACTGTCTTTTAGCTTATCGCGCCGTCCCTTCTTACTTCTTGGTATTGCTGAGTTGTTAGATGCAGTTGTTATACATTTTATGAGTTCTGTGTAGAGGTGCTGTGTGCTTAGGTGGTTTTGTTGCATCAGGTGATTTAGATTTTGCTGGATTTCTTGGGCGTATTCGTTCTGGTTGATCTGTCCAGGGCTAGTTATCATGGTCTGGAAGTATGGCCGTCTATTCTTCTTTATTGTTAGCTTTAAGCGCACCATTCTATGGTCGGTGTCGAATTTTAGCCCGTTGATCACTTGAATATCCTTTACTTCCTTTAAGTTGTCGGTAAGTATAAAGTCAATTTCGGTTTTTGTCCTGCCGTTTGGGCCTCTCCATGTCCATCTACTCTCTGGCATTTTCTTGAAGAAGGTGTTCACAATTTTCATGTTGTGTCCTTGAGCAAACTGGATCAATCTGTCTCCTCTCCCATTTCTAATTCCGTATCCGAATGGTCCCATAGGTGCTTCGTCTCTATGTTCCTTGATTCCCACTTTACTGTTAAAGTCCCCCATTACGAACGTTCTTGTGTTTTGAAGTTGTCTAGTGTGTCTTCTAGTTGCTCGTAAAACTTTTCAATTTCCTCCTCTGTGCTGTTCTCTGTGGGGGCATAGATTTTTATAATTACGATGGTATTCCCTTATAGATCTAAGGACAGTAGCGCAATTCTCTCTGAGATTCCTCGAATTTCCCGAATGTTGTTTTTAGGTGCTTCTTGATCATGAAGCCCACTCCTTTTTGCCCTTTGGTTTCACCGATGTAGCTGAAGATGTCTCCATTCGGGTTTTCTCGGATTCCTTCGTCGAGTTGTCTTAATTCACTAAGTCCTAGTATGTCGTACTTTATGTTTAAGAGAGCATTTTCCAGTTTAAGTTCCTTGTCTTCAGTTCTCAAAGACCTTACGTTGAGTGTGGCAAGTATTAGTTCTTTCTTTGTTACCGCCGGTTGCTTGATCACAGTGCGGCGGTCAGCTCCCCGTTTTTTAGATCCTCCCAATTAATCCATTGACCGTTTAGGAGGATCTTCTGGTAGCCCACTTTCACCTCACTGTTACCTTTGCTCCTCTCCTCCCTGGTTATCTGTCTTAATTTCGCTTGTACTGCTCTTTCGTTCTTGGTGAGGTCGTCGTCAACTTAGAGGTCTTGCCCCTTTAGCTTGTGTTTGTTTCTCATTATTTTCAGCTTGTGACTCTCACTATCCCTTTACCGTGGCTGTCTCTCCCAATCTGCAATACGCTTTCTACCTTGACTTCAGTTTCTATTTTGTCTAGTATAGATTTGACTTTGCTTCCTAGCTCACTGTTTGTTAGGTTCTCATGTACAGTAGTAGCTCTTTACTTTTAATGACAATGTTGTTCTTTCTTTCCCTCTTCAATCTTTGCGGGTTTCCATGTATTTTCTCGGATAGTGTGTCTAGTTTTTCTTGCGTTCTGTTGTCCACATTTTCTATTTTCCGTTCAAGGGCATCGTTTATTTTACGTGAATTTTCTTCTATTGTCCTTAGTTCTTGTTTGATGCTGTTTATTTCCTCTCTTGTTTCCTTTCGAAAGTCTTCATTTTGTTTCTTTAAGTTCTGAAGCTCTGTTAGGATTTCAGAAAACATGTCTTTCACTTCTTTTGATTCCTTCCCTTGGGTTTGTTTGTTTGTGTTTGTTTTTGTTTGGGTTTGTTGGTTTACTGCTTGAGTCTCTTCTTCAGAGCTTTGTGAGCGGTACTTTGTGGGAGCTCTTGACTTCCGTTTCTCGCGTGCGTCTTTGTTTTCTGATTTCGAGAAGGGTTTCATGTTGTCTTCTTTGTTGATCAAGTTGTGAATCAGTTGTTATTGAGGCATATGTTCTAGACGCGTATATGCATATATGCTTCTTAGCGTTAGCGAGGATATGCGGGTTTCCATGTACCACGCATCAATTTGAATTCAGTAGGCCGTGTTCATAACGGCAAAATTAATCTCGGGAGTTTCCGCCAACACAAAGTTCCTCACTTCTCTACTAGAAAGCGCTATAGTGTTCAAGGAGCTTAGATATCTAACCTCCTTGAGTTTCATAGTGATTCAAGGAACGACGAAATTCGACATGCAAGCTACCCTCTGGGTGTCAAATTACAAAGGTTGCACCCGGCACCCGAGGCCATACGATAGTAAGATAGTATTAATTCAAGGAACAATATCTCGTTTGAAATTAAATGAACCAGGACATCTGCCCACAAAATCTCACCGCTGACCAGACTATGAGTAGTACAGTTCGCTACACTCCAAATATTGCATCATCATGACCAGAAATTGCGTAATCCTGATGACGTCATTCCTGATGACGTCATGGGTCCTTAGAGCGAGCACGTGGTCCAGGAGCGAGCATGTGCAGTGCACGTGTTAGCGTGGGAAGAGGTTGACCTTTTGGCTTGTTTGTGCGATGGTGATAAAAAGTTAATGGGTGTTGACGTCATGGGGGTTGTTTATTAGGATGTTAACCATCATCTGACACTCATGCGAGTGTGAGCATGTGTGCCACTATCAACAATCCACACATGTGGTGTGCAGCTGTTATGTTTTTTTTTTTTTGTCCGCTCGGGCGGGCTGAGCGGAGAGGCGGTTCCCATCCACACATGTGGTGTGCAGCTGTTATTGTTTTTTGCTTAGGATGCTAACCGTCATTTGACACCCGTGCAAGTTTGACCATGTGCAGCAGTGTGATTGATCTCGTCTGCGGTGTTCGCGTGAGACAGAGTTGACCTTTAACGTCATTGGCTAAGAATGTAATCTTTGACTTCTTTAAGCAATAGTGGAAAAAAAAGAAATGTTTGCGTTAGAAGCTAGTTTGCAGCATATGGTTTCTGGAGTGTGGGTGGGGGTGAAGGATATATAAATGGACGAGTGCATGGAAGAGTTTAACTTCTACTTTTGCGCGAAGAGTGTGTGTGTGTGTGTGAAAGAAATAAAGAAAGTCAACGACGAGGAACAAATTGTGTGATGGAAGCTCTAACCAAGTTCAATAACTTATCATCTTGTACTGAGTATTCTAATAAGAAACTAGCAGAACTAGTCATTGATTTACCATATGTGGTCCAAATTATTCGCCCCGTACAGACGAGGTTTGGAAGAAAAATAGTGGTGGACATTAACATTGAAGATGAAGTAACAAGTGTATTTCTACCAGCAGTATTTTCAAAATTAAGCGCATCCGAGATCGATGAACTAAACTCAATGGGAGGCACACTGATGCTGGTGTATTTGGGGGTGAAGAACCGCTCACATCAAGTCATTTTGAAACAGTACTCGAAGGCAAACTGATGACGGTGTATTTTGGGTTGAAGAACCGCTCACATCAACATGTTTTGGTGAGTATTGGATTATATATATTTTATGTATTGATTGATATAACGATTGATATATTTAGTTGCTAATTATTTCTTAATTTGTTTAATTTTTCAGATTATCTAAAAAACTAATAAAACAACCAGCATAATGAAGTGGAAAACTGTTAATTTCCTGAGTGGAACTGAACATCGATCGCACCCGCTAATAGAGTATCATCGTGTATGCTTTCAACAACCGGAAGAAGATGATAACGAGGTGAGTCGTAATGAGAAAGAAGCTTGTTTTAACAAACGGACATCTTCGAGTGGAATTTCAACATTTTCAGTCTACGTTACCAATGTTAGCAAATCAGATGATAGTCAGCGAGAGGTGACAGAAACAGTTCTAAGATATCTATTGAAAGAATTATGTGAAGATGAACATTTTATTTGTTTCTTCGGATACAATACATTTGATGAAGTTTTCAAAATCGAATTTTCCATGACTTGTTACGATGTAACAAAATTGAATGTGTATAGAATAATACAGTCATCACAATTAACACCGGTTATCAGACAAATTCTACACACACCCAAAGTACACGGGGCTACATGACCGCGTTGTCGCAGCCCCTAAACTAAGGAACCAACCAACCAAACAATTTGCTTGGTAAACTTCAGGATGAATTTCCTTTTGAGGCGGTTCATTGTTCATTGGAGATTACAGGCAGTAATTTATCACAATGGCTTGAATATACTTTAAAAGATTATAGGTTTATGGTAAACCGATGTTACAGCAACTGCTGGTGGTGTATTAACAATAGTGCAAATTGGACGTATACTTAGACATCAGCGATGGTACACCAACTGTTGGTGGTGTATTAACTTTAGTGCAAATTGGACAATTGCTTAGACAACACCAATAATGACCTCGCCTCCTAGCAAACGTAGAAAGGTCGATATTGTAATACATAATAACAGTGAAAATATAAGAAACCAATTGGACGATGCATTTGAAAGTGTTTCTAATTTTCGAAGTGAACTAAACGGTGCTATTTCAGTATCATACCAAATCGGGGAAAACACTCAAACCGAGTTGATTGAGAACAGTGATGAGTTGATTGAATGTTGGAGAGTTATTAGTGAGCACATATTGCAACAAGCTGTGAATTTCGAAGAAATTACAATTCAAATAAAGGATGAATCTTTCTTGAGCTGTGAGTTAATTGAAACGGCATTCAATTCTAGAGTGTACACACTTGCAGTATCAAATGTTAAGAATGAGTTTTTGGATCCTCGCGAATTTTTAGCGAATGCTAATATTTGGTTTACAAAGTATGTTAAGAAAGCGTTAACTGTACAAGCTTTAAAGGTGAATTCAGTTTTGTGTGCACAATATGTGCTTCGCGACAGATCAGAAACGAAATATTTTGCTATCAAAAATGAGGTAGTTTTCGAGTATACTGATTTAAATGAATTTTATAATAAGAATATCATTGAAGGTACATTGACAAAAATGAGCGAATTTGAAGCAAATGGTTCCGGGTGGGCTTTAGAAAAAATTCATAGTTTGAGAATTAATATAAATAAATATGTTGGATTTCAAGTAGGAATGTCCAATACTAGTCGATTGCCTGACGTAATAGTCAATAAAAATGCAGTGCTAAATTTGTATGATACAAAGGAAGCTTGTTTTGCGTGGAGTGTGGTTGCTGGTTTGTATCCAAAAACTCGAAACGTGAATCATCTTTCTTCCTATCCTAATTACAGAGATGTTTTAAATTTAGATGGTATTCCAATTCCGATGGAAATGAAATATTTAAACAAGTTTGAAAACCAAAACAATATTTCTGTAAATGTGTTTGGAGCACAATATGATGAAAACAATTGGGTATGTATGGGAACAAACGAAGTAAAAGGAAAAAAAACTTTTACTATTGTACCTTTGTATGTATCAGATAAAGTATATGAAAGGAGTGTAGACTTATTGATGTTGCAGATTGGAAACAGTGAAAGTTATCACTTTTGTTTAATTAGAAATCTTGCTCGCCTTGTGCGTTCAAGCCTCACTAGCACTCACAGAAGGATTTATATATGTAGACGTTGTTTGTCATATTATTTTCTTGAGGATGAGTTAAATGTTCACTTTGCAGACTGTAAACAGTTTCCTGTTGCAAAAAGCATAATGCCGACTGATGAACAAAGATTTGTTAATTTTACAGAATTCCGAGTTAAAGATACAGTTCCATTTATAATATATGCAGACACTGAATGCGTCTTGTCTCCAATTTCCTCCTGTTTTCCAAATAGTGACAATCATAACTCTACTTTAACACATAAACATATTCCTTACAGCATTTCTTTATACCTTCATTGTAATTTCGATAGTGAATTGTGCAGTTTCAAGCTCTTTAGGGGAAATAATTGCATTGAATTGTTTGTAAAGGAACTTTATAGTATTGTGGATAAACTTCAAACATATTACTTAACGGTTAAGCCAATGATAATGATGACCGAAAATGAAGAAAGATTATTTTTGTCAAGTAAAATGTGTCACATTTGCGAGAAACCGATTGCAGTTAATGAACTCAAAGTACGCGATCATTGTCACTTAACTGGAAAATATAGAGGAAGCGCACACAATAGTTGTAATTTAAATTACAAAGTAACAAAGGTTTTGCCTATAGCATTTCATAATCTAACGGCGTATGATGGACATTTTATAATTAAAGAAATTTGCGAGAAACGTGATGGAGAGGTGTTACATAATCCTGGTAATATAAGTTTGTTAGCGGTGAATATGGAACGTTATAAAGGGTTTACAAAGTATGTACGGGCTAAGAATGGATTCATTCAGTTAAGATTTTTCGATACATATAATTTCTTGTCCTGTTCACTAGATCAATGTTCATCTTCGTTAAGTGAAGATTCAAAGCAAATAACACGACGTTATTTTAATGATGATGCACAGTTTCGACTTACTGCGAGAAAATGTGTGTTTCCCTATGAATACGTCACGAGTATGGATGTACTTAACGAAACTAAATTACCTGAAATATCCAAGTTTTATAGCAGTCTTAATGATCAAACAATATCGAATGAAGAGTATGAGTTTGCTCAATCGGTGTGGGAAACGTTTTCCTGTCAAACATTAGGAGAATACGCCGATTTGTATTTAAAAGTTGACACACTTCTTTTGGCTGATGTCTTTGAAAATTTTAGATCGAATGGCATGGAAACTTATGGCATTGATGCAGCTCATTTTTACACTGCTCCATCTATGTCTTGGTGTGCTATGAAAAAGATAACCAATGTTCAACTTGAATTGCTTCAAGATATTGATATGTTACACTTTTTTGAACGATCTATTCGAGGAGGAAATGTTCAGTGTATAACACGACATGCGATTGCTAATAATAAGTATATGAAAACTTATGATGAGAAAAAGCAAGACTCCTACATAATGTACTTTGACGTTAATAATTTATATGGATATGCGATGATGGAATATCTTCCAACGGGGGGCTTTAAATGGGTTGCAAATGTTGAAGGCTTTGATGTTTTAACTATTGATGATACTTCAGAAATTGGATATATTTTGGAAGTAGATTTGACTTATCCTCAAGAGTTACATGACAAACATTCAGATTACCCTCTATGTCCCGAAAAGTTGACAAAGCTAATGGCTACCCTAGATAATAAAGAACGTTATGTTTTGCATTATAGATTGTTAAAGCAATGTATTCAACTAGGAATGAAATTAGATCGTATTCACAGAATAATTGAATTCAATCAGAGCCAATGGCTAAAACCATATATTGATGTGAACACAGAGAAACGAAAACATGCCAAAAATGATTTTGAAAAGAATTTTTATAAATTGATGAATAATGCAATTTTTGGTCGTTCACTGATGAATGTGAGGAAGTTAAGGGACATCAAATGGGTCACCAAATGGCATGGAGCTCGTGGTGCTAGGTCTTTAATAGCTAAGGCTAATTTTAAACATAGAATTATATTCGATGAACAATGTATGGTCATCGAGATGAGTAGACTAAAGATTTTTCACAATCAACCAGTATATGTTGGTGCATCTATATTAGATTTGTCTAAATGTAAAATGAATGACTTTCATTACAATGTTATTTTAGCAAATCCTGAATCAAATGTGAGGTTGTTATACACAGACACCGATAGTTTTATGTATATATTCTATTATGATATTTATGAGTTCATGAAACAGCATTCAAATTTGTTTGATACTGGAAACTATGAAACAAACAATCCTTTTGGCATTGTGAGACAAAATAAAGGTGAAATTGGTTTAATGAAAGATGAAAATGCTGGAAGGATTGTTGAAGAATTTGTGGGGTTACGACCCAAAATGTATGCAATAAAATTGTGTGATGAAATGAATAGCTTGTGTAAGGCTAAAGGCATTAAGAAGAGTGTGAGTAAAAGTATGAATATTGATGAGTATCGAAAGTGTCTTTATAACAGAGAAAAAGTCAACAAAGTTCAAGTTTGTATAATTTCAAAATCTCATTCTGTATTTACTGTTCGGCAAAATAAGTTGGCAAGTTCATCAAACGAAGATAAAAGACACATAACTGAAAACGGAATTGATACTTTACCGTTTGGTCATTTTTCTCTGAAAAATGATTAGAAACAAATTGAGATTAAAGCAGTTCATCTCACTTACTTTATTTCTTTCACACACACACACACTTTTATGCTGTTAATAATACTAATTTTTGTGTGTTCCTTTGCTTATGAAAAAAGAATAAATAATAACCCAAATTTTTTGTGTGTATTATTTAAAAAAAAAAAAAACACCTCCCCCCACCATTCCCATTTTCCAGTAATATAATTATATATGTATAATTACTTTATATTACATATCATTTAGTAATGGTGCGTTGTAAGAGGAGCAACTCTACCACTCAATATAAACGAACAGGAAGTGGATCATTAATCAGTCGTGTACTTAATAAAACTATTGATAATTTACCCGTGGAATTACACATCCCGGGATATGAATATTGTGGACCAGGAACAAAATTAGAAAAGCGATTGAGCCGTGGTGATCCAGGAATAAATATATTAGATAAAGCGTGCAAAGAGCACGACATTGCTTACGCAAAGCATAAAGATTCAAACAAAAGAAGAGAGGCTGATGAAATTTTAGCTTCAAAAGCTTGGTCTCGTGTAAAATCCCGTGACGCATCATTTGGAGAGAGAGCGGCTGCACTAACAGTGGGTGGCATCATGAAAGCTAAGTCTAAGATTGGAGGAGGTAAGCGAAACTTAAATAATAAAAAAAACAAGAAAAGATTAAAAAAAAGAAGAACATCGAAAAAGCAAGGTGGTATATTACCCCTACTTCCGATATTTGCAGCCTTGTCGGGCTTGGGGGGTCTAGCAGGCGGAGCAGCAGGGGTGGCGTCTGCTATAAACAAGGCGAAAGCTGCTCAAGAAGAACTAAAAGAAATGAAAAGACACAATCGAATGATAGAAGCAATGCGAGGAAAAGGAGGTCAAGGCATTTATTTAAATCCTCCTGCATACAAAAGATAATTAACCAAATACCAAATAAAGCATTAAGTAATTTCGATTTAGCTAAATACGCACATCAATTAAAGATTCAAAATTTTAGAGGAGTCTTTATGCGAGATACGTTACCAAGATATCCTCGAAAAAATGAAAACTGTATTGTTAACCTTGAACCGATGGATAAATCTGGTTCACATTGGGTAGCTTTCAGTAAACGTGGTAAATATGTGCATTATTTTGATAGTATTGGTAATTTAAGACCACCATTAGAAATTTTAACATATCTTAAAAATTGCTATCTACAATATAATTTTCATTCATATCAATCGATTACTTCTTCGATTTGTGGACATTTATGTTTAGTCTTCTTGTATTGTATAAATAAGGGAAACACAGACCGTCTTTAAACATTTCAAAGATGGCTTTCGAAAGACGGATAACTCTTGAAGGTAAAGGCTCGAAGATTGATGTTACATTGGAGAACCCGATTCATCTTGTAGGAGCGGAGTTTTTTGAAATAGGACTTGCAGGATTGTATACATCTAATTCTATTCGAAATGTTACCAACAGAAATAATAAATTTCGCATTCATTTTACTAATTTTTTATCAATTGATTTAGTGGTACCACCGGGTATTTATGAATTTGAAGATCTAGCCTCAGCTTTTGATGATTTACTTAGTTATCACTCATTGTCGAAACTTATACCAGAACATTTAGAAAAAACAAAATTGTATGTGGAAGAGGATATAGATGGAAAAAGAGACAACCGTCTCGTTTTGTCTTCCCCGTTTAATATTGATTTCACTGTAGCAAACAGTGTAGCAGGGCCTTTAGGTATTGAAAAGAAAGTTTACCCTAAAGAGAATAAAAGAGAAATTGAAATTCATCGAAATAGAATCGATAATGAAGTTGCAATTAACGAGAATAATAACATTTTGGCTATAAAGTTGAACGAAGCGGATATATGTTAAAACAATTAAGTGAAAAGATTAATGAATTATTAGTTGAACATTTATTAGGCGACAAAGACAAATTCCCATCATTTTATATTAATTATGATAAAGTCTTTTATCATTGTAAACTACATTCGAAAGTGTTTGCTATAGATTTTGGTGTTGCAGATTCTATTGCAGATTTGTTAGGCTTTTCTCATACAAAGTTCAACGCAAACACAACTCATCATTCTGAATATATGATTAAAATTAACACTGTTAATAGTATTCGAGTATGTTGCAACCTTGTGCTTGGTACGAGTTCTTATTTGAACCATAAACCAACACACTCTTTATATAATTTTAAAGCTCATGTTCCTGCTGGTTACCCGATTGTTGTACAACCAACAACAATTAATTTTTTGCCTATGAACACCAAGGTTATTCAACACGTATCTGTGCAACTTGAAGATCATCTTCAACAGCTCATTGATTTGCAAGATGAAGATTTAACTGTAGAATTAATTATTCGTCCAGCACGATATCTTGCTATATAAAGTAATGAAATACTGTTATGTTTTCATTCTACTTGAGTAAGCTTACTAGAAAACAATCACAAATATGGTTATACTATATAATACTCAAAGTTTGAAAAAAAAGAAGTCGACTCTGATTCGAAAAAATAATATAAATCAATCAGCTAAAATTTGTAAAAAAAAACAAACAACAACATCGCACCTTGAAATCTAAGAAACAGTTATCGAGTAACAACAAACAATTCTTACAGTCTTTAGGCTATCGCGTACTTTAATTTCAATATAAATATATATGCAATTGTTAATCTTATTTAGTTTCTATCTATAGTTGAAGCTGTTAACATGTTTAGCATGTTTAACATAACAGATAAAAGAGAGGTTGACAACAGAGTTGTGCGACGAGAAGAAAGAGTTTATCAACCTTATTCAGCTAATAAATTCGAAAATAATGATGAAATTCGAATACCGATTCAAAATGAAGAAAACATAGTTTTATTATCAGAAGGTGTTCTTCACTTAGAAGGTCAAATTATTACTTCTAACATAAATCCGGCTGCTTCTACTACAGCACATCCTGACCAAAATTTTGGGGCTAATCTTTTTAGCGAAATTCGCATCACGTTAAATGGTAAAGAAATTGATCGTACACGGCATCTAGGTATAACAAGTTCTATAAAAACCTTTGCATCATATTCAAAAAACGAATATACAGCTTTACAAAATGCTGGTTATTTTCCCTCTTTAACAACACCAGCAAGTGAAGCAAATATTGTTGATAGTAACACAAAACGTTTTCATATAATACTTCCTTTAAGCAACCTGTTAGGAATAGCAGAGGATTACAGAAAGCCGATTTTAAACTGCAAGCATGAGGTAATACTTCTCCGATCGTCAAGTGACGCACGTGCGTTGCAATCGACAACCGAAAACGATCTTTCTAAGGTCAAGTTATTTAAAGTTTATCTAAAAATTCCCGTTTTATTATTATCAGACGAAGAACAAATTAAAAGATTAAGACTAATGCAGAAAAATATTCCCATTCAGGTTGGTTTTCGATCGTGGGATGTTCATGTCTTGCCTTCTCTTCCTAGAACAACTAAATATAGTTGGACTGTCATGACTACTTCTGAAACTCAAAAACCGCGTCAATTTTTATTAGGTTTTCAAACTAGAAGAAATTTACTAAACACATGCTCTTCCTATTTCGACCATTGTAACATTAAATCTATAAGAGTTTTTTTAAATTCAATTTTTTATCCCTATGAAATGCCAACTTCTGAAATTGCCATAAATGACTACAGCGAGTTATATGACATGTTTGTTAAATTTCGTAATGTATATTATCAGATCGATGATGTTCGTTCAGAGACTCTGGTTTCACGAGATGAATTTAAGTCTCATTGTCCGATTATTGTAATTAATTGTCTCGAACAAGTGGAAGCAGTGAAGACATCTTCAGTCGATGTGCGAATTGAAATCGAGACGAGTGAGAATATACCTGAAGATACAACTCTTTATTGTGTTCTTATTCATGATCGTCAAATATCTTACAGACCATTAACGAATGAAGTAATTATCTAAACCAATATTTGCTAAGTTATAAGCAAGCAAGTAATCAAGTATTCTCACTTTAGTTGCAATCATGGAATTGACAACAACAAACTCTCCTTCTACTGATGCTGGCACGTGGAATAAGAAGCAACCAATAGTTGCAGACATTCGCAAGCTACCAAACGGCAGTTTGGAACTTGCTTACTGTATGTTAAATAACGGCAATATACCTTCATTCAGCCCCGTGATCACATGGGTTGCAGCATATTGTGAAAAAACTCTTTCTTCCTTTTTTGAGTCTATTAAGAATAAATATGATTATTTAGTTGTATATAATTTGCCACAGGAATTTTCTTTGTTTGCACTAAAAGCACTTTCCCCAGACTCATTATTCGATCTTAATACGATTGATGGAATGTCAGACCTAATGTTGAGGCATAGCCATCGTTTACCTACAGATTGTCCAAAACATTTACCATCTCTAGCAATGGGAAGCAATAGTTGTGCTAAATTCAACGTCAATGCTGTTCAACATTGGTTAAATTCTTCTGATGGCATCATGAAAATCATGTGTTCGATAATAAACAAGTTTCGAAACAGTGGACTTCGAGGTTTTAATAAGTTTGATTGGAACTACTTTCCTATAAACGTGCTGACTATATATGAACCACAACGAATTCGTCTAGAGTGGGAACATCTACCAGATCATCTAAAGAGGAAATTTCAACTGTTTCATCTTCGCTGCAAATGTGACAACTGTAATCGCTATCTATAAAAGGTGATTAATTTAAATCTACTAGTGTCGTTGACAGCTATACATATTTTGTTTTTAGTTTGCTTTTTAACACAGTGTATATTTTTGTCTACAGAAAATAATCATCTGGACAACTAAAAAGAAGAAGAAGATCATCTCAACACACCCACACTCATCTGGACAACTAAAAAAAAGAATGAGATTACTTCAAGAGAAATAAAATTGTATTAATTGTAATTCTAAATGAATAAAGAAGAAAAAAAAATGTCTTTTGTACCATTTCATATTAAAGTACTTATTAATGATCAATTACCTCCTCACTCTACATGTAAATAAAATAATAATATTGTCAGGTGAGGGATTCGAACCCTCGCTTTCAATTTCTGAAAATTAGATCTTAAGTCTAACGCCTTAGACCGCTCGGCCAACCCAACACATGCATATTAGCCAACGTGTTTTGTTGATTCATGTCAGTTCGCATTTAGCTTTGTGTGGTGAACATCTTTTCTTTGTGAAGTAAACCAGCATCATGAAGTATTTTAATTGTGTAAAGTATTCCAAAAAACAGTTAATGCAAATGATATTGAGTCAAAAAGAAATGAATTTAAAATCTGAAAGAGATCGGCTAAAAACATTTAAGACCTGGTCTTCAGACAGTTTTACGAACACTGCATGGTTAGCAGCTGCAGGATTTTTCTATTTTGGATATAAGGATATGGTTAGGTGTGCTTTCTGTAATCTGCAACTTAGTTATTGGGAAGAAGATGATGATCCGTTTGAAGAGCATAAGAAATGGGCTTTTTCTTGCCCCTACGTAAACAATATTTCTCCTAGCATAGAATTGAAATGCGAATATGAAAGACTTAAAACTTTTCAAAATTGGCCTCTTCCCTGTCCAAACGAATTTTGTTTAGCACCAGCAGGATTTTATTATACTGGTCATGGTGATAAGGTGAAATGTATATTCTGTAAGATTGAAATTGAAAATTGGAGGGAAAACGATAATCCTTTAAATGATCATGAAAAATGGGCGCCATATTGTCCATATATAAGAGGGTTTTACGTCGGCAACGTTGATTTAAATCCTGAAAATCCTACTATTATTCCATATAATACAAGTTATGATACGTGTGGAAGCAATATATGTTGATGTGATGTTATTTTTTGTGCAGTGTGCATTCTCAGACGTAAACGTAGACATGTTGAAGTTTGTTAAGCAGTCAAACACTCTACCAGTAATTTCATTTACTAATGCTGAAAACCAGAGTAAAAGTGAAAAAAGAAAGCATGGTGTTTTACTACCGAACACAATTCGATGTATCATTTGCGGTCCATCGAACTGCGGCAAAACAAACGTAATGCTAAATTTATTGTGTCATAAAAATGGAGTTCGTTTTGAAAACGTTTATATTTATTCTAAATCACTTGCTCAAAGTAAATATGTTGAATTAAAAAAGTTTTTGGACTCCATAAAAGAAATAAAAAGTGATTTTTTTTCCGATAATGATGAAGTAATGCATCCAGAAATGGCTAGAAAAAACTCTATATTTGTTTTTGATGATGTAGCCAGCAATAAACAACAACACATGAAAGATTATTTCAGTAGAGGTCGTCATCACAACGTTGACGTATTTTATCTTTGTCAAACATATTCTTGTATACCTAAACATCTAATTAGAGATAACGCTAATTTTTTAATTCTTTTTAAACAAGACGGAACAAACTTGCGTCACGTATATAACGATCATGTAAATACAGATATGAGCTATGAACAGTTCTTTGATATTTGTTCGTATTGTTGGCAAAACTCTAAGTTTGGTTTTTTGGTTATCGATAAAGATAGCGATTTACAAAATGGTCGATATCGCAATGGTTTTGATGTTTATTTTCAGTTATAAATATGACTTCAAAAAGAGGTAAATGGCCATTCGTGTTATAGCTTTTGCGTGGTTAACAACTTAACTATGACATCGTTTAACAAAACCAATAATGTGTCTATCGGACGACCGACTTCACGACATGATATTGCAACTAAATCATATGTTGATGATAAGCTAGTGCAATATGGAAATCAACTAACAACAACAACAAGCGACGGACATCTAAGTATTAACGGCAAACGGTTAAAAAATGTTGGAATGCCAATACATGTTGAAGATGCATGCAACAAAGGTTATGTAGTGAAGTTATTAAATGAGCTAAATAAAATCGAGTCTAAAGAAGACATACAACGAAACTTTAACGAGCTTAAAGGTTTAATTTTTTCAATTTGTAAAATAGAGAAAAAAGAACTTGACTTTCAAAACAAACGTCTCGCGGGCTTAGCTTTACCATCATCTGCAAATGATGCAGTAAACCTTATTGCAATGCAGCAACATACATCGAATATAAAAAAATATCTTGAGACCCGAATAACCGAAGTGTTACAACGAGTAGAATTCATTCATGGTTTAGTGCGAGAATTTTCAGAAGATCACTTTCCGTATGATCAAGATACTCTCGACTTGGGTAACAAAAGAATAAGAAATGTTAAAGACCCAATTCAAAATCAAGATGCGGTAACGTATTCTTTTCTTAAAACTCATGTAACAAATGAACTCGATGAAATTAAAAAATCTCTTTTGAATATAAACAGAGATGATGAAACTGTAGATATGTTAAATAAAAGAATAACAAACATATCTCAACCAATCGATTCGTTAGATGCAATAAACAAATATTACTTAGAAAACTTTGCTGCCTCTCGAAAAGATCTAGAAGACTTAATCGCTAAATTTAATAAACAAAACTTTTTAAACGTAGACGATGGTGGAACTTTAAATATGATGAGTAGACGAATTACTCACGTAAACAATCCCATATACGATAACGATGTTGCAAATAAGACGTTTGTTGAACAATATGCCGCTTCCCAACGTGAATTTGATCAATTGAAACAAACTGTAAACAATCTACAACATCAAAAACAAACAAATGTTGAGTTTCCTGTTAACGACCAAGACGTGACAAATAAACGGTTTGTAGAACACTATGCTGCTTCACGAACTGAAGTTAATCAACTGAAAGAAATTTTAAGCAATTTACAAACTCGTATTGAGGGTGTTGCTAACAATCTCAATATTGTTAAAAAAGAAGATCTTGAAAGTTTTGCTGCTGAATCCAAAGAAGAATATAACAAGTTAAAAACTGAACTGGGAAAAATTGAGCAAATGGTTAACAAAGAACCACTCGAAAGTTTTACTGCATCCAAAGAAGAATATGGTATATTAAAAGATGAAGTAAAGAAAAAGAACTTATCGAAATTTATTCTGAAATTCTCCAAAACACCATCAATCCATTCACCAGTATACACGCTTCATAATCATAACATACAGTACCAACTTCCCTACAAAGGCGTATTAAAACCAATTTTTGTTTCACCAAGATCTCCAATTGTGTATGCAATTTTAAATATACGTCAAGAGATTGAACTGGATGGCAGTGATATTGTTGTTGAAGAGCAAGATGAAATTCAGTTTCGACTTAGAGACCCGAAAAAACATAAAACTGATGATCTTCCTCTTCAAATCGATTTTGAATATACTATAAATAAGTAAAACAACCACAATTTCCGTTTAGTCATGGAGAAGAGCTCGAAGATTAAAGCTGAAAGTCGAGTAAAGGATAAACTTTCTCGCTTAAAAAAAGATGTTAAAGACAAGTATCTTTCACTTCAAGATGATGTTAGACGAAAAGAATTAGATATAGAGACTAACTTTAAACCAGTAACAAGTTCATTAAATCAACTTGTAGCTATTGCTAATACGTCGACTCAAAATAAAGAAAATCGAAAAAGAAAAGGAAAATATGATGATTCTGAATCCACTGCTACTTCAGACGAAGAAGATGGAGATAGCATCAAAATAATTTCACTACTTAACCGCTACTTTGATCCGTTCATTAAACAAAACGTGGATAGAACATATGGTATAACGATAAGAAATGATAAACAATACTTGGGGCGCGAACGAGTTTTCTTTGATAAAAAGTGGATAAAAGTTGGTGGTGAAAAATTTCCTATTACAGAAGGTCTACTTGAATTGATTCAAAGGAAAGTACCAGACCCCACTCTAATAGATAGGAGTGATTTAAGTTCATATTTGAAATTATTAAATGTTTCAAACGTGCACAAAAGAAATTATACAAGCAAAGCAGCTCCAAGAGGAACGCAATCTTATAAGTATAGACATTTAATTGAACCCCTTCTCACTGAAGACATAGATAGAATTATAAAAACAGCAGATGAAAATGAAGAAGCAAATACTACGATGCATACTGGATATGGTAAAAAAAAACACATCGCGCCACAAGCCATTTGGAAATTTGAAGGCGGAAACAATATTGAATTCGTTCACTGGAATGAACCAAACAAATTGGTATCAAGACTTAAAAAATTAATTGCATCGAAAGCTGCAGGTCACACAGGACTCGACAGCGAAATCTTTGCAATAGAAGAAGAACTAAGAAATGCAGGATATATTGAATAAAAATTCCAACGTTTGTAAAACAATGCACAGTATGTTATAAAACATTGTTTGGAAAATAACTATGAACGAAATCAGACGAGAAATTGCAAAAGAACTTCACGCACCGCTTAGAAAAAAGTTTAAAAGACGTCATGTTATTAGCAAAGGAATCGATGACCTCCATGAAGCTGACCTTGTGGACATGTCCAAACTTGCAAAATGGAATAATGGATTTAAATATGTATTAACCATTATTGACGTTTACTCGAAATATGCATGGGCAATTCCTCTTAAAACCAAAAAAGGAAGTGAGATTGTAAAAAGCTTAAAATTTGTTTATTCTCAAAGTAAAAGATTGCCCAATTATTTTCACACCGATCGAGGAACGGAATTTTATAACAGTGAATTCAAAACATGGTCTCAGAAACAAAATCTAAAGCATTATTCCACTGGCAGCTCCATTAATGCGAGTGTGATAGAAAGATTTAATCGAACTCTTAAGGAATCGATGTGGAAAGAATTCACAACACGAGGTTCTTACCGATGGGTACATATTTTGCCTGAGTTACTAGTAAAGTATAATCACAAAATACATCGCAGCATTGGCATGAAACCTAATGATGTGAAAAGAAACAATCCACCCCGCTTGCCAACACAATATAATGAAACTTTAAGAAAACCAAAATATAAAATCGGTGACATTGTAAGAATATCAAAAATCAAGAAACACTTCACTAAGGGGTACGAAGCTAATTGGACAACAGAATTATTTACAATTTATAAAGTTCAAAATACTAATCCACGAACATATCTTTTAAAAGATAATAAAAATATCCCAATATTTGGTGCGTTCTATGAAGCAGAGTTACAACGAACAAAACATCCTAATATTTACTTAGTCGACAAAGTACTACGTAGAAAAGGAACCCGAGCCTTCGTATCTTGGCTTGGATTCGATTCAACTCACAACTCATGGATCCCCAACAAAAATATCTTATAATTAGAACAGTGTAAGTTTATTTTTATTTTTTATTCCTCACAAAGATATTATTATTATTATTATTATTATTATTATTATTATTATTATTATTATTATTATTATTAATGTGTCTCTATATATATTTTTCAGCTCACTAAAACCAACACACGCAAGAAAGAAAAGAATGATTGTACTTACCCCGTGCACAAGACCAGCATATTTCAACTCTGCAAACAACACAGCATCTTCAATTCTCCGCAGCTTGTTGGAAAAAGAACTACTTACCACTTTAAGAACGAAGATCATATCATTTTTCACTATTTCATATTATATAATTAATGTAAACCACAAATGATCAAATAAATATATTTAAAAAATAAAATTTACACTGCACATTTTTTCAATCCACTGTCCACTGTCCATTGAATTTAATTCAAGATTTGAACATCATCATCATCATCATCATCATCATCATCTTCTTCTTCTTCTTCTTCTTCTTCTTCTTGTCGGTCTTCTTCTTCTTCTTCTTCTTCCACTCGATGATGTTCTTCTTCCACTAATGAGCGATCCAACACCGCCATAACCTCCTCCGCTAACGATGGATCGAACGAGGGAGGAGGAGAATGAGTCCAAAAATCCACCATCCTCTGACTCACATCCTCTGACGAGAATATTCTCAGTCGCCGTATAATGACATCCAAAATGTTGGTTGTGACCCCGTTGAAAAAGAATTCCTCGCAGTATTGCGGGTGATGAAAAATTTCCAACATCTCACGGTCTAAAAGTTGTTTTTCCAAAGCGTTTAAGCTTTGGAAGATGATATTTTGTTCACCTTTCGATGCGGATATTATCAAATTAAATCCCATCACCCCCGCTCGCTCTGCGCATATTTTCAGCTCCTTCAGCTGCTCCAACTTCTGTAGCAAAGTGTTGCAGAAAGACATGGTGAACTAGTGCATCTTGATATAAAACTCGGTGTTATATACTATGAACTTAAAGCAGCAAAAAGCTCTTTAAAACATTTCACATGAAGCTCTGGGAACCGACATCCAATCTCGTTCTCGCATTAAAAATTACAGACTTGACTAATGACGTCTGGGAATCTAAAAACAAACAGATCGAAATTCATTTCACACACTCGAAGTTATACATGTCATATAAAACACTTTAACCAGATTGAGATCATGAAGCAAGACAGAACACAAGAAATGTTAACATCGTTTAAATTAAACAGACATAACATAGCGACAAGGAGTAACACAACTCCACTCCCACGCTCTGGTAATATATGGCGTTTAGCATGCGCGAGCAAAAACTTTAACAACCATGCACCACATGTGTGGGAGGGCGGTGGCCGGTCTCATGGCTTGCCGCACGGCGCGAGCAAAAACGGAACAGCTGCACACCACATGTCTGGTAGCGAGCCTGCTATGTCGAGCGCCTCAGCGTACACTCTCATTCAAAAGTTATGACACCCAACACTCTCTACACTTCCTTTAACAATTAGCAAAATATAATTCAATAATCAATCAATAATTAATAGTCACGATACACAACTGACCTCTGCTGTACTCTCCATGCGAACACAAGGCGTGGTGGTCATCCTAGCCATTACCCAATCACCTGATCCCACCTGGACCACGTGCTTGCTCTAAGGACCCATGACGTCATCAGGATTACGCAATTTCTGGTCATGATGATGCAATATTTGGAGTGTAGCGAACTGTACTACTAC
Organism: Meconema thalassinum; assembly: GCA_946902985.2. Taxonomy (NCBI): domain Eukaryota; kingdom Metazoa; phylum Arthropoda; class Insecta; order Orthoptera; family Tettigoniidae; genus Meconema; species Meconema thalassinum. Next base: position 352,371,546 of record OX336390.1, read on the forward strand.
TATGTAATAACTTCAACAGTGTTGTTCGAAGAAATAATGCCATAGATTTTAGTACTGAGCCCGAATAGCTCATGCTGGTGATAGCTTATACACGAACCATGGAAATTATAATGTTCAAGAATTATGAACGCACCCACAGACGTATGCCACTACATCAGATGTTCTTTTGACTTCATTAAGAAGCTATGGAAAATTACCCTACATGATCAAAGAAGTTTTCTTTGATGTGCAATCTGAATTTATAATAAGAAGTCATTCAGCTTAATTAGCCACATTTTCATGGGCTGATAATATTTATTTATGGTTTACAACCGCAGGTATACCACCGCAGACACGCGGAAGGAATGAACTTAGACGATAAATGACTAGGAATTGATAGAACTGAGAACACCTACTTCCGTGAAGGAACGACTCTAATCCATGCTTGCATGGCGAGCAGACGTTAAATTGTGAAGGTCCAAGGTGACCGAGTCTTAGTATCATCGATATTCAAATCTGTGAAGTGAATACGACTGAAAGTATTGATTATAGCACGAAGTGTGCTGGTGACGCGAAAAGTCCGTCCAAGATCTTGAATTTTGTTATATTTCCACTCAGTGAAGTGATTGACCACATGGTTGCAGCATGTTTAATGGCTGACCAGGGTGACAAGTGATTTGTGTACCAGTAATACGCGAGTGGAGAATCGGATCGTAGTATTCAGCAGTTTCAGTGAAATATTTAAGAGCCGTGCATAGGCCGAATGTAAAACGAATAAGATTGAGCTGATACACTTAGATAAGATATCTTAAGCGTGTGAAGTTGTTAGCTTCAGTGGAAAAACACGTGTTTAGTGTCAAAGCTAGTTTCTGTGATCTTAGCAGACAAGGCCATTTTTGAATAATGTCTGCTGGCTAAAAAGTGTAAAAGCTGTGAATTTAAAATACGCTAGAAGCAGTGTCTACTATTCTACAAATTTCTACGATTCTACAAGATGCCTTCATTTAACCATGTGCTGAGGCATAATAGTCTTATACTCAAGAAGATGACTATGGCTTAAATATCCAAATGGGAGGAATGCCGAACACCTAAGCCACACTACGACTATGGAGAACCACCAGTGGATAACCATGCTTATAGCCAAGCAGAGAAGATATTTGTGGATTGCCTGGACGAAAGACAAAATCCTCAATCCTCGTATCTGGATAATAACCTGCAATAGCTGTGAGTCATGATTTTATAATCTATTTCTGTACGGTGGATGGTCATGGGTGGATTAGTATGTAGCATCCGAGCCGGTTAGAATGACAGTGGTGTAAGTCAGTAAATTGCACAATCTGACTTATGTGTGGATGTGTGTTCCATTTTCGTTCCTCTACTTGGTGTGATAGTGATGTAAGTCAATAGTACACAAACTGGCCACTAGGATCAGCACCAACTTTGGATATGGGACTGAACAGCTGTGTAGTTGAGAATGACACTGGTGTAAGTCACTTGCAAGGCTACGGATGTTTATTACTAGTTACTGTAGCTACTGTAATCGATGTTTAGCAGCGTTGTGTGTGTGTTTCGATTCTTTATAATGCTTTAGTGACAATGTGTATCTGAAAACAAGTGAAGACTTATTGCATTTGATTTAAAAAACAAATGATTTTGCTATGTGGTGTTTTGAGGTTATGTGAACTATTACAATCCTTAAAACAATATTAAAATGGCTAGGCCTAGTAACAGGTTTGAGCCTTTGAGCAGTGATTCTCAGTTTGAGGACGATCCTGGCGAAGATCCCGATTACAATGTAGATCTGTCACATATTGTACCCCGTGCAAAAAGACTTGTCAGCTATTCGTCTACAACAAATTCCGAGGACTCAGAGCCTGACAATTCACAACATACCCTCGAGTCTATTGGGCCTGATAATAAAATTAAATCTAGAAAGAGGACCAGAGTTCTTGCAAATCATAAACAAAAACAAGCCAAGCGCCTTAGAAATTCTGGTCAACAATATATCAACAAAACAGGTAGTATTTATACATGAGAAAGAATATTCTGATGCAAAATGCAACTGCAAACTGAAGTGTAATGACAATTTTTCAAAAGATGAACATAAATCTATTTTTGAGAACTTCTGGCAAAAAGGTGATTTTCGGAGGCAAAATGCATACATTTGTGGTCTGATCCAGCAGCATGAAATTAAACAAAGGAGACCAAGGAAAGTGGATGGGTTAATAAGGGGAGGGTCATACAAATATTTTTTGAAGTCCGAAAAGGGCGTATCCATGCACGTATGTAAAAAGTATTTTCTAAACACGTTCGGTGTGTCAGGTGGGAGAGTTGACAGAGCCCTGAAAAAGATGGTTCAAGGAAACACTCCCGGGGAAGATCGTAGAGGTAACAAGGGCTGTCCATCAAGAAAAATATCTGATGATGATACCAACTTGGTAATGGAACATATACGTTCATTTCCATCCTACGAAAGTCACTACACAAGGAAACACAATCCAAACAGAACATACCTTTGTGATTCTCTCAACATTAGAAAAAAGTATGCACTTTATGAAGAAATGTGTATTTCATCTGGCAAAACCCCTGTAAAGAACATTACTATAGGTATGTGTTTAATACCAAATTCAATTTACACTTTTATGTACCCAAGAAGGACACCTGTAAAAAATGTGACATTTTTAAGATGCAATATTCTAATCCTCAATTGAGTGTTACTGAAAAGGCCAAGTTGCATACTGATCATGAATTGCACTTACGGAGGGCCGAATTAGCCAGGGACACTATGAAAAATGATGCAACATCTGCTAAAAGTAATCCGGACAGTTATGCTTGTAGTATGGATTTACAGAAAGCTCTTCCTTTTCCCATATTAACAGTAAGTGATGCATATTACAAACGGAATTGCTATTGTTATAATTTCGGTGTACATGATTTGGGAAAAGACCTTGGTTATTTTTATGTTTGGGACGAAACTATAGCATCCCGAGGATCGCAAGATTTAGCTTCTTGTTTAGTGAAGCACTTAAAAATGTATGCTTCCAGGAAGAAACACGTAACTATTTACAGTGACACTTGTAAGGGGCAGAACCGTAATATAAACATAACCCTTGCTTTAATGAGATTTCTTCAAAGTGACGAGACGGACATTGACATCATAGATCAAAAATTTCTTGTGTCGGGACATTCGTTTCTCCCTAATGACTCCGACTTCGGGTGCGTGGAAGTAGCTGCTAAAGGAAAACCTGTGTATATACCTGAACATTGGTATAGTATCATGACATCTTGCGGTCGTACCAAAAAGTATATTGTTTGCTCAATGAATCGTGAAGAGTTTTACTCTACCAAACAGTTAGAACGAAATATTAGTAGGAGAAAAAGAAACGCAAACAAAATGGACGTAAACTGGCTGAAAATACAGTGGATGAGACTCGAAAAAAACCTTTCTTACAGCGTTATGACCTGTTGTAACCAAACATCAGGCCAGTGTCCATAAAAAAGAAGGCAGATATGACAGATCTCTTACCATTCATACCACCAATACACCATGAGTTTTTTAACAGTTTGAAAACTACCAACGTTGAAGACAACATAGGCCCCTTACCCCAGTATGAAGACGTGGAGTTATTAACTTGATGAAGCAGATTGTGGAGGAAACTGAAAGGATATTTATTATAACAGACAATATCAAATTGATCTAAAACTCAGCAATTTTTCTAGGTTCATACCATGTGTTGTGTGGGGTTTCGCCTAGGAACACCAAGATAGGCTCATTGGCTCTTGGTGTTCGTGCCCGGACCCCTGCATTACCTCTCTTCTTATGAAGCGCACCCACGCTTCTTTACTGCGCAATTCGCTACTCCCGTGGGAGACCAGGCACGGACACCAATAGCCCACTGATAAGCCTATCTTGGTGTCCTAGGCGAAACCCCGCACAAGACACAGCACAAACCTAGAAATATTGCTGAGTTTTAATTCACTGGCTGTGAAAGCCAATATATCATCTTTTTCAAATTGATCCGATTGTAAGTTTAGTTATAGTCATTCAAGGTTGTCTGAAATGGTATTAAACTGTGTTATAATAACCAAACTAAAAAACTTCCGAACAATAAATGTGTATGTGACATTTCACTTTAACTTTCTTTCAGTGAACCCACTTACGGTGTAGAATGACAGTGGTGTAAGTCATTGGAATAACATTTAAATAACAATAAAAATTACTTACAGGCTGGTTTAGACCCTAACATTAATGCATATTAATAAAGGGACTATGTTCAAACACGAATCCATTGCTCACAGTTAAATATATGCTATCTTTTTTTTTTATAGATACTTTCACAAAACCTTCGATTACTCAAAACAATGTTCGTATGACTTACACCACTATCATTCTAACCGGCTCACCGTAACTCATTGTCAGTCATCAAGGTAGGATTCTTTCATTCTTTTGACCACCTTCTTAAGGTGACTTTCACGCTTCTAAAGGCTTTCTTTTGCATTTCGTTACTCGACACTGAGTTAGTCACCTGATTGTGTGCGTTCACACGGTGCAATATTGTTCTTGAAAGGTAATTCCGCATGACAGAATATCAATTTAGTCATTTGCGACAGGGGCATATTTTTAATTCAGCTCCAGCTGATTATTTGTCAAAGTTTTTGAAGTCCCCATTTTTCTATTATTTTGTACGCCACTGACGTCTTTTTTATTTAACATTATGGCGTATCGCTTGGGCATGGAAAGGATCCAGCCCAATTGTTATTGTAAAGTACATTTTTAAAGAGTGAGCAGTTTGCCACCAGAATTCAGGTAATTCACATCGCTGTACATGAGTCAAGTAATGTTTTGAACTTACTCATAAATTTTCTGTTACACGATATTCGTATCATTTCGATTGTTTCCACCTAAGGTTAAGGTGTGAAACCAGTATTTATTCTCATTTAAACGTGTTTTGTACGCAGCACCCATTTGCTGTGAGCTTCAGTGGTGCTACACAATGTCAAAGACTTTCAAAGGGAGAGAGATACATCTTTCCGCTACGTCTATTTGGTTTTTAGAAGCCAAACATATCATTCTTATTATAATTTATTCGTCTTTAATGACATCATAACCTTTCTGACATGTGTTTAATCTTATAGAGTGAATGTTAAGAACACTCAGCCTACATTTGTTGTGAATTTAATGTGTTTTAAATATCAGTGAAAGACATTTCTTTGAGAACTCATTGACACGCTATGATGCGTAGTTCAGGGCGCTGGGAGCATAATGACAGATTCTTGCCCAGTCCACGCCGATGACATTGCCCAATGTTATTTACGATCTCTCTTGTGAGACAATTGACTAACGACTTCATTTTCATATTTATTTCTAGACCTTGCTAGGAATGTTTTTTTTTATTAGATTAATTTATAGTCGCTTTAACTTGGCAAGTCTTATCGCGACTTTCACTGTAGATTTACATTATACAATACAATACATACAATACATTGAATTCAATACACTATAAAATCATAAAATGAACACTAGAAATAAAGAAAAGTCCCACTACTATGAGTTGATCAATCAGATTTTGAAATAAAGTTCCGAGTCTTTGAAGAACTTGATGAGTTTCTTGAGCTGTGAAAGAGATGAGAAGGCCTCACATATCTTCTTGGGAATGCTGTTGTGCTGGCGCCAGTGGTTGTAGAGAGCACAGTCTGAGATTATGTGCTGCACAGTCAGTACGCTGTTACATGTTGAGCAGATAGGGGGTTGTTTCTTCTCGAGGAGATAGCTGTGGGTGATGTTGGTATGACCTATTCTTATTCGTGATATTAGAACTTGATCTTGCCTGGAAAGTTTATGATGGAGATATTGTTCTGTGGTTCCTGATGTTATTTCATGGAGTTTACTGGTAGAAGTTCTAAGCCAATGATTCTTCCACTGTTGGAATACTTTTCTTTTGACGTAGGAAATGATGTCAGTATGAGGTGTAGCTATTGTAGGATCACATAAAGGTACAAGTGTGGCTTCTTTAGCTGCTTGATCGGCAGATTCATTGCCATGAATGCCTCTGTGAGAGGGTACCCACACAAATATGACTTGTTTACCTTGCTTCACCACTTTATGGAATATCAGTTGAATTTCTTGTACAAGGACGTTTGTCGAAGATAGATTCTCTATTGCGTTTAATGCACTTCGTGAATCGGAGTAAATAATAAATGAGTTGTTGCAGCTGGCTGTATTCAAAATGTATTTCATGGCCTGTTTAAGAGCAAAGAGTTCATTAGAATAGACTGTGAAAGATTTAGGAAGTCGAAAAAGCATGGTATGGTCAGGATAAATTATCCCACAACCGTTTCTTTCGTCATATTTCGAACCATCAGTATAAATAGCACTGTGCATTGGGTATCTATTGGAGATTTCAAGAAATAATCGATGGTACTGTGATCTGTCAGTTTGGTTTTTAACCAGGTTGTTCAGTTCGAAGTTGACTGTTGGTAAGGTAATTGTCCATGGTGGGATATCAAGAGAATGGTCTGAGAGTAGTATGGGAGGAATATTTAGGTTTAATTCTTCAAGGAACTTGGATATTCTGACATTGAAGGGCGAAGGTTGTCGTCTTGATTCAGTGTTTGTTCTTGTGTGGCTGTTAGTAGGGAAAACATACGACTTAATGCGTGATTTAGTCATAGTTGATACTTTGAGTGCATATGATAAACTTAGTTGTTGACGTCTAATTGCAAGAGGTGGTTCATTGGCTTCTATTTGCATACTGGTTACTGGACTGGTGCGGAGAGTTCCCAGAGCAATTCGAAGAGCAGCTGACTGGATAGAATCAAGGATCTTGAGGGAAGACGCTGTTGCAGAGTTGTATACTATACTGCCATAATCTAATTTGGCCCTAATAATTGATCTATAAGTATTCATGAGCACTTGATAGTCTGCTCCCCAGTTTTTTGCTGCGAGAATCTTCATTAAATTAATCCGTCGTAGACACTCATCCTTGAGATTTTTCAGGTATGGAATCCAACTTAATTTACTATCAAACAGAATTCCCAGGATTTTAAGAGTAGATACTGTCTCAATTTTATGACTGTTTATGTTGAGCTCGGGATCTGTTACAGAGTGTTTGTTTTTAGAGAATACTATGAATTTGTTTTGGAGAACTTGAATCCAGTAGTCTTGGGCCATTGTTGAATATTTTCAAGTGATTCTTGAAGTAGTTGTTGAGTAGTTGAACTATTTCTTCCAGCACAGAATATGGTCAAATCGTCGGCAAAAAGACAAGCCTTTACTGGCAAGTGGATGTTGGATACAATTCCGTTTATTGCGACCAGGAATAAAGTAACACTGATAACTGATCCTTGAGGGACTCCATTGTCGATTGTAACTTCCTGTGACAAAATGCCATTTGTCTTAACTTGAATTCTACGCTCTTTGAGGAAGTTGTAGATGAAATAGAGCATATTTCCTGAAATGTTATATTCCATCAATGATTTAAGTACATGGTCTTTGAACACCATGTCATATGCCTTTTCAAGTATTTGCACATTGTGCGCTTTTCTTTTAATAATAATATGCCTTTTCAATATTTAGACTAACTGCTATGAGGTGATGGTTGTTTAGGAAAGCTTCCCTAATTTCAGATTCCAAACTTATGAGAGTATCGACAGTTGAACGTCCTTTACGAAATCCACTTTTTACATCACTAAAAAAGTTTATATGTTCAAGATACCATCGTAATCTCCTGTTAACAATTTTCTCCATTAATTTGCACATTGCATTTGTTAAAGCGATTGGACGGTAATTTTCTGCAATTGAGTTATCCTTCCCTGGCTTGAGTATTGGAACAACAATGCCTCTGCGCCATTGATCAGGGAACGTCTGAGAGGTCCATATGTAGTTGAAAATAGCCAGAAGATAATTTAATGCGTTTAGTGGGAGCTGTCTTAGGAACTCATAAGGGACCGTATCTGGGCCAGGGCTGGATTTGCCACATTTGTCAAGTTCAACAATCATGTCCTGTAATTGAAAAGGTTCATTTAAATTAGAATTGGAGTCGGAGGAGGTTCTTTTTAGATCAAGGGGTTCGCTGGTTTTCTTTATATGGAGAAAATGTTGGTCATAATTGTGGCCACTAGAAATCTCGGAGAATGTGTCAGCTAATTTATCAGCAATGTTTTGAGGGTTGGTTATGAAGGATCCATCATTCGGGTTTCTGAGAGAAGTAATGTGGAACTGGTTATATTTGCCATTTACACGTTTGAGTTTATTCCATACTTCTTTTTGTGGAGTTTGAGAATTTAGTGAGGAAACAAATGTCAGCCACGAGTTCTTTTTGCTATCTTTAATTTCTTTTCGGGCGATTGCTCTACATTTCTGAAATTGGGCTTTATTTTCAGGAGTTGGTTTTCTCTTAAAGACATAGAAAGCATGGTTTTTATTCTTTAGAGCTTCCTTGCATGCGTCGTTCCACCAAGGTACTGTCTTCTTACACGGGTTTATCTTTATTTTCGGAACACTAAGGTTTGCAGATTTAACTATTGCTTCTGTAAAATCTTGAACAATATCATTGATGTGTTTGGAAGGGAAGTCATGTGGATGGGTTAGGCCAATTAAATGGTTGTTGACTATATGATTGAACTGCGTCCAATTTGCTTTATTTAAGTTCCATTTAAGGGTTTGGGGTATCGGGGCGTTGATTGAAGCGTTGTCGTTATTGATCAGTATGGGGAAGTGGTCACTATTTCCTTGGAGCGTCGAATAGACAGACCAGTCAAAACCAGTTGCTATCTCCGGAGTGCAGATAGTTAGGTCTATGCTACTATAGGTTCCATGAGCAATATCGAAACGAGTTGGAGCAGTTGAATTCATTAGAATTAGGTCAAATTCATCTAGTATCTTTTCTATCTCCTTCCCTCTTGCATCGGAGTGATGACTGCCCCATAACGTGTTATGGCTGTTGAAGTCGCCTACTAGAATGAATGGTTTAGGTAGCTGACCGATAAGATTTCGTAGATCATCTCCGTGAAATAGATAACTGTTTGGTATATAAATATTGCAGATACACAGAGAGGGAGGTAGATGCAATGAGACGGCTACAGCTTCCAAATTGGAGTTTAAAGAAATTTCTTTAAGGTATATATTGTTTTTGACATAGGGTTTTGACTCCTCCACTTGCATGACTTGCATTAGTTCTGTTTTTATGATACACATTGTAAAGTCTTAGATTAGCAGTAAAATCGTTCCGAAAGTTGGTCTCTTGGAGACAGATAATGGGTAGTTGGTGTTTATTTATTAGGAGTTGTAGGAATTCTAACTGGGATCGATAGCTGTTGATATTCCATTGGAGTAGTGTAGTTGCCATAAGTATGATAAAGAATAGCAAAAGATCCATTTCCATTCTTATAGAGGGAGGGATTAGTCATCGCTAGAATAGTCTAGAGAAACATTGTTATCCATTTGGTCTTCGCTTAGGTTGACGAACTTCAGTAATTTCTTCACTATCCGAGAGCTTCTGTTTTTAATGCTTTTATCGGTGTAGTAGGGGTATAGTTTCTGTAGGGCTTTAGCGAGTCCTTCTATGTCTTGGGTGTAATTGAAAGCAATTGCCACCACGTCCTTGACACCTTGGGAATTTTCGAGAAAAGATTGGAGTTGTGTGTAACTGAGAGGAGCTAGTGATGGATCAGCTTCCAAAACCTGTTTCACAGGAAGGAGCATATCGCTGATTGTTGGTTTTTGTGGTTCTTTCTTGGGTTTCTTAGAAGTATGATTTACCTTGTGATTCTCAATTTGTTCAGAAGAGTCGATTTTGGGTCTGTTGCTATTAGAAATATTTTGGTCAGTTCTTTCACTGCTGGCGTGTGACATTGGTCTTTTAAATCCAGGAAAATGTCCAGTTGTTGAGGCAGGACATGTTTCACTATGTCCAGGCACTGTTCTTTCTATTGGAGTTTCGGAGAGAGAAATACCATTACAATCTTGGGTTAGAGTTAAGTTTAGGATAGCTGATGAAGTTTCAGCATGTGAATTTGTTGGAGGAAGGTCGGAAGTACTGGTTGCATTTTTGGGGTTTATCTCTGTTTGTGGTTTCTCTTGTAGTTTAGGAAATTTGGAGAGGTTAGGTTTGTCAATTTCATGAATGTCGTGCTGAGAGGTTGGTTGATCATTTGGAACTGAGTTGTTAGTAGGACAGTCTTTGGCCAAATGTCCCTCAGTTTTACAAATAAAGCAGGTGGGTGAGTCAGATGATAGGTAAATCCAGTAGTTAGTGCCATCGTATTCAATTTGGAGAGATGCAGGGAGTTTATCGAAGTCTTCATTTTCAGTTTTTGACTCCTCCACTTGCATGACTTGCATTAGTTCTGTTTTTATGATACACATTGTAAAGTCTTAGATTAGCAGTAAAATCGTTCCGAAAGTTGGTCTCTTGGAGACAGATAATAAGCTCAAAATATGAGAAAAACCTGGGATGGATAAGCCTGCTCTGATAGGGGTAATTTTAGACATGATTTTCACACCAATGTTTAACAATTCCTCTTCATTTACATAGTTGGGTATTACAGGACAAACGTTTGATAATATAATACGCTTGTTTTTTGTTAAGAGTGGTCGTATTTCCAAAGATATATTGTTTATTAAGATCTTGGGGTTTGCTAATATTAACTCTTCAACAACTTTCTTGCTAGAAAGAAAAATGCATATTCGTCCATTCGATATTCGTGAAACAAAACGAATGTTGCTAGGGCTAGTGAGTTTTCCTACAGCTAGCACATACTCTTTGATACTGATTCCATCTTGGGATTCAATTACGATAGCTTGTTCTTTGGAGGGGAGAGATTGAGCTATAGCAGAATAGCTTGACCTTGGATTTGTTTCTATGGTGCCGGTAGTTATTGTAGTTGTCATTTGGGTGCCAGATGTACTGTTGTTAAAATCAGGGTTATTTACAGTATTATAATAATTCATTGGTTGGTTTGGTACTTGGTGGGTTGATACGTCAGAAGTTTTATCATTCGTTGTGTTCGTTAAGAGACGCCGACCTCTATCAACAGAGGCGGCGGCCATGTTGGGTTGATCAGAACAGAGTTTTAGGTTGTGTTTCTTCCACTTCACGTAACTTACGTTAAGGTTCACAAATATTAGGAATAATACTTACAAAAGTGTTGTAGGTATCTAGAATACTTTCATATACGATTCGCACTCCAATGTGATATCCAAAAACCTCTCCAAATGAGATGTAACTACGGCAGCACGAACCTCGTGAACATTGTCAAGTCACACTAGGAATGTTCTTACGGGCCATGCTTTGGTTATGCTCATGCTATTGACCGTGATTAAGTATCGATTTTTGTAAAGTTGTTCTGGTACATGTGTACTAATAAGTAATGCTAAATATTTAATATACTCGCAGGTATTTGTGAGCGAGGCCCAATATGTTTTGTCATGATTTATATTTTAATTTGAGAAACCATTTGATAGGTTGGACCCTTAAGGCTATTGTGTATTCTCACTTGTAAGTGAATGATTATTTACCGTGTTTTAATACATGCCATCGGGTTGGTTACCATGTTTATCAGAGAATGCCATCCAAATCTATGTTACAGAACAAGTTTGACAGAGGAGGAAATGTATGGCCTCTTTCGAGTACCGATCGTGTTATTGTTAACGTGGGAGCCACGTATTCTTTGTTGAGGTGTACCACGTGTTGGTAGCACACTCTTGCGGAGCCTTGCATTCGGTCAACTATCTTAATAATAACGGACTCATAAATCTACGGCATTAAACTTAGGAATAAATCATGAACCATCAATTTATTTCCTAAACCTACGATGCTAATAATACAATTACACTTTAATCGTTGTTAAATCTTGATCTTGTTTCTTTAGTCGAGCAGACCTATACATTGCGCTTTCGTTCGTTCTTACTAGTAAGTTTAGTAGCTAACACTGATAGACTTTGACAGAGATCGCACGAACCCAAAGTTCAGAACTCGTGGGTCGTGACCCGATTAGGGGAATGCTGTTCTTGCACAGTTTGATTCTCAAGTTTAAATACACTGATAGATGACGGTGGACAACAAACAGTTGTTCATCTGTTGCAGGCAGGAATAATAAGATGGTTATTGTGTGTACAACTTATTTCTTTACTGATATGTTATCCCACTGTTACCCTACTGTCTCTTGTAATTTAATATCTTTGTTGTTGTATATAATTGTACCATTATACTGTAAATGATGACTGACAATCATTAGTTTTTTTGTTTAGTTTGTTTATCACGGATGTCTAACGCCGTTGATCAGCTTAAAGCAGGCTTAGTTCAATTTAATTAGAGCATAAATGTAAATATGGGATGGTACCAGTCCTTTAACTTTGCTGTCATGTTTGACATGTTTTGATGACATGATGCCTTCTTCCTAGAAGCATCATCTTTTCTCTTGTATAACAATTTTTCTTGCGGTACCATTTCCCCAGCTTTGCTTTGTTTTGCTGTATTTAGGACCTGTCGAGGGGATTCTACGTTAACTTTAGGAGTTGTTTATTTTTTCTTTGCTTATTAGCTACGGAATAGCCGTTTTACCAAAACCTCCGACCGTAGGACAGGGGTTTGACATTTCAAATAAACAAACCATGAGTATGTCTTAAGTCTGGATTTAATTATTTAGTAATTTTGACCTTTTGGGGGTGCATTCTCTTTGCGTGTCTATGACAATCACTGTGATGGGAACCTGATCCTTAGGGAAGCAGAGTCTTGTGCCGGCTAGTCCCATAAGAAGTGCATTCCGATCCTCTCCGGCAATGTGTCTCGAGGTAGAGGTCATCTGGGAGGCCACGTTAGGGTTGGTGGTACCCAGATAACCTCGTCCAACGGGCACAGTACTTCATTGACAGAAATAGTGTGTCAAACCTTGCAAATTGCAAATCATGAATTCTTACCACTGTGTCATTCTACCTAGCCAACCTTGCATTACATTTGTGTTAGTTGTACTATACTGTTTTAATTTCACACCTAGTCATTATAATCAGTCTTATTTAGTTACTGTTTTGTTTAAGTTAGTAAACGTTATAAGATAACATACTGTGTAATCTTTATGACACTGTAATTGGGATGAAAATCCTGTTGTGTGCAAACAAATAAATAAATTAATTAATTAAGTGGATTTAATCGGCAACTCTTCAAATTTCACACCAGTGTCCAATACGGCATACACAGGCGCCCTCGACAAATATAATTTGGCTACCGGGTACAAATTCATGAACGCAAGTACTTCAGGCTCCTCTAAATACTCACGTAGCAAATCACTTCTCACGTCCAGGTCATAATTATTTGATATCAGCGTACTGACGAGAATAACAACAGTATTGCTGGCCCTACATAAATGCTCTACTTTGGATTATTACGTCCTTTTTACTCCCTCCTTTATCTCTTTCTTTCTTTCTTTTTTTCTCGTCACCATCTTTTCTTTCCGTATAATAATGGTTTCCCCTTCCTCAGTACTACACTTATCAATAGTGACACTACACTTCGCTTCTCCTCCTGTTGTTTCACCTACCTTAGCTACCGGTACTACGTCACTACACTCCATCTTATATTTTTCCTCTCTTTCTTTCAACCTTGCTTCCGTCTCCTCCAACAAATTAATTTTCTTCTCCTCTTTCTTTCTACTCCTAGGATTCCTACCTTCCTGCCTCCCCTCCACTTCTACACTTCTATCACTTAACATCCCCCTTAACTGCTGTCTATTGCTGCTGCTCTTATCTATCTCCGTCCTCCTATCAACTTCTATACTATCCCCTTCCACCATTTCTTCTAACATCGTGCTCTGCTTCTGCTTTTTCTTCCTATTCTTTAGATTCCTAATCTCAGCCTTCTGCTTTTCCTGTTAATTACTGAGCCCGTATCCGTTCATGTCTTCAATATTTCTTTGAGAGCATCTTTACTCCTTGTGCTCAGTTTGATAGAACGCACTCTGAAGCTTCCTCATGATTATTATGCTATTTTGACTTCGGCAAGGACAGCTTATTTTCCTCCTGGATATATTCTACATGCAATTTTGATACTGCATATCTCAGGAACATGCCATATGTAATTCTGCTTAATTTACCATTCATTTTTGCCTTTGGAATTGGTAAATCTCATTTATGGTTAAGGTATTCACGCCGCAGATATGCGGGGATTAATATATTTAGTCGCTCAACGACTTAAAACTTCCTTGGAACCGGGAAGCAGTTCCTGGCTTCAACACACCAGTTTGATAGTCCGTCGTTAGACCACGTTTTTTCGAAGTGGACACCCATAAGTGTTTGGAGAATTATCCACAGCCATCGTGCTGAATGCACAACGATATCCAAGCGGAAAGTATATATGTTGGCCATGCAAGGTTTGTGAACTTATATTTTGCAAAGTTGAATTTATTTCGATTGATATCTAACATTTTTCGCTTCACTACGTGAATTGCACCACGCTGCCTGAAGACAGGCGAAATACTCAATTCGCAGTGCATTACTACAGCCCATCGAGCGCTACTTACAAAATAAGTAACGGCAATGTCACGCATCACATGCATTTATTCGTGATAGCCGATATTTTCAGTGATATTGAAGTAAGTAAATTCTGTGAGAGATACCACCAGTTGTATCGTAAACTCTGTGGCAGGATAAATCAGAGCCATTTTTGAAACTACCTGCATTTGTGTAATGCCAGTGAGATAATTATTGTACTGCGTAAAATTATAGCTTCAGTGAAATTAATCGCTATGCAGTGTAAAATGTGTCGCGTGATCAGAGCATTTCACCAACTACACCTGAGCTTCGAGATGGAATAACTTCTCTTATGATGAGGGAAAACCCGAAGAAATAATCCAACCAAGGGGAAGGTTTGCCAAAAACCATGAAGGACGAGCCATGTACGTGATGGAGGATGAACAGGACAGGCCAGGTGGGACCTTCGGTCTTGCCAATGAATATGTCAGGAGGATTGGAGACATATTATCCCTTCCAACCTGAAGATTGGAAGGTGAACAACATGAAAATGTCACTGTGAGTCCTGTATCTTCACCCATTGTACACGAATTGTCCAGACAGACATAACTTGTAATTATCTTTTAGCCGAAACTGATAGTAAGACCACATAGGCAGGGCTAGATTAGGTCTTTTCTTCTTTGCAGCTGGGACAATCTTTGTTAGTCACCAATACCGTGATCTATACGGCAGGTGCACATTTATTTGTATGTTTTTCAGTGTATAATTGACCAGCCATGGTGAAGGCTGAATTTATGTCAAGTAAAAGACACCATTAGCGAGAAGATGTGAACTTCTGAAATACTTAGGGAACACCCTATACCGTAGGCCCCTCATTTTGATTTTTGAACACATTATTATCGTATCGGTTTTCAGTCGACAGACACTGGAATATTTTTTGTACTATTTGGTTGACATTTTGTGAGTACTCTTTACCACGACAAGTTCCTGGGAGGAACGAACTCATGTCCAGTAAGATTGCTGGGGACATGAAGTTGAAACTACAAGCACATCATTTCAAACGGCATCGTAGGGGTTAGATGTTGTTATTTTGTTTGTGAATGTGTCTCAAGCAACGCACAGAACCTACAAGTTCAATGAGTAAGACGAGTGACATATCTTTCAATGCAACGTTATAGTGTTATAAAGGGTACCACACAGTGATAGACACTATGATGGAAGTGATGATGAATTTATAAGCAATCTGCAGAGCACACTAGGACTGTATTATGTGTTTCTGTCAGATATAATGTAGAGTTTTGAGATGCTACATTCATGAAGCCGAGCCACACTCAGTGCTGTGTAGAGTGTATTTGACACGCGAGATACAGGCGGTAGGAAACTGTTATTACCCAGAATTCAGTGGGAGACGACCGTATTGACTATCTTAGACTGCTAATGACGTCATAATCACATGGAATGTGAAGGTCAGTGTCTCCAATTATATGACCAAGCGTTGGGAAACAGCTATGCGAGCTGTGAACATCTGATTTTTGTTTACCACTATGAAAGTGAGGGAATGTCCATTCATATGACTTCCTTGTATTTTGAGCTGATGAAGTGAATCATCAAGCAAGCTTAATGAAGGTTTAATACACATGCAAATTGCCCCAGTTTTTAGTATCATGTCAGGCTAGCTAATGTTATTATTGTGTCTGTGTACACATTGTTATAGTAAGGAAGGGCGGATTAAAGTCCCCTTACGATTGTTGGTTAATTCCGGCGTCAATGAGCTGCGGCCTAGACGATCGATGTTACTGTATTTGCGTGCAAATGGTGTTAGACGCGCTAACCTGTGTTATTGTTGCTTGAGCAGTTCGTAGCTCAGAGCATTGTGTTGTTGACTTTTAGAAGTCATGTTCTTCGAGTGAATCTCTGGTGAGATCACATGCAGCCGACGACTGGTGTCCTACATTAAACCATCTAATACTTTACATAAACCTTGATTATAAATCATATGCATAATTATCCTAAACCGACGGATTAATTAATTGATTAATTACAGCCCAGTAAATTTGTACGCATTTGCTTGTTGTTGATTTTGACACCATGCTTCTACATCATTTCCTGTGGGAGATGACAACTTAAATGACCTGACACTTACTTTTTCGACGACATGAATCTCCGGGACCAGTAGTTCGTACCTTATGGCCCACATGATTCAAAGCCATGTAAGTCGCAGTGATGATTGCGCATTGCCAACCTAATTTACACCCTTGAGATGACGACTGATTGCAAACAGCATTTCAGTTCGCGAAGGCAGGCTTGTGTTGTGTGTTTATTGATTGATTTCCTAGTGCATTTACCCATGTTGTACCCTGTTACTTATAAGAGCGTATTTTATGCAATGTTTTCTTTGATAGTCTGGGGTCAACTATCATTAGCTTTTGCAATAATTCCTTGATTACGATGTGTCTCGTCTTAATATTTTTATTCACGCCAGGTTTTAGATAGACATTAAATGTAAATGTAAATGTAGACGTGGTACCATCCTAACCTAGGGATTGGATTTGCTTTGCTGTTAAATGTAAGTTATACCAAGTCATTTGCTTGTAACTTTGCTTCGCGTTAGCTTTCTCTCGTACCACGCGCCTGGCTTAGTTGTTGCTTTTGATTTCTTGTAATTATGACTTCACGAGGGTTACTAACTTCATTTTAGGGATTGACTCACCATTTTAATTAGATCAGCGGATTAGCCGATTTTAACCCTCAGAAGTAGATTAGGGGTTTCTTTTATGAATAAATCATGCACGAAATTTTACCAAAGACTGGAAGTCTTTATTGCTAGTTATGTGTTTGCGGATGAATTTCTTTGGGCGTCTATGACAAGTCTTCCGTGAAAAATGACCCAGATCCACTGGACCAAGCCTCTCGTGCTATGCAAGCCCTTAGAGAAATGCATCCGATCCTCTCAGGTTGTGGGTTCGAAGGACGGGGTCGTTCGAAGTACCATTTCTTTCGACGGATGGTACCCGGATAACCTCCTCTAACGGGCTCATTACATAGGCTATGTCTTTCTGACTGTGACCTAACGCCCGCTTTTCCATCTCTGCTAATTTCATATTAACTTCCTCTATACAGGCTATAAATTCTTCCCTAATCTGCTTATTCTCTTCATCTATGATTTTCTGCATCTTTATTTCCTGAGCGCATAGTACTTTCTTTCTTTCTTTCTTTCTTTCTTTCTTTCTTTCTTTCTTTTTTTCTTTTACCTACTTCCACTCCTATCTCTTCCGTAATCGTCTTCTCCTCTTTCTCACTACGTTCCATAATCTCTGCCTTCACTTCCTTCACTCTTTCCTTTACCTGTTGACTAATCTTGTCTACTTTATTGTCCATGATTTCAAGCTTCTTCTCAACTTCTATCATAACTTCGGCTACGGTTATCTTTAACTGACCTTTCAACTCTTCCCTTATCATCTCATTGAAATCTGACATATGCCTACTCTCCTTAATCCGCTCATATTACCTACCCAACTCCTCGCTACTTTTCACTACACCGTTTACCTTCTCATTTAATTCCTCAATTTTATTATTAGCTTCAGCGTTAGTGGCTTCTATTTTATTATTAGTGGCTTCTACTTTGTTACTGATTTCCCTAGTACTACTTTACAATTTAGCATTAGTGGCTGCTAATATATTTCTAATATCCTGATTGTTCTGATCTAACTTATCCTCTAACTTCTGACTATTCTCTTTATACTCTGACTAATCTGTTTCATCTGTTGCATAAGCAAGCTGAACATGCTCTTAAGATCCTCGGGACTTTCCGTCACACCACCACTCCTACTGCTGGTATCGGGATTAACCTCCACTCTCCTTTATACCAACTTCTCACTCTCTTCTGCCAACCGACTACTATCTTCATTCACACTCCTCTCTGCCATCTCACCACTAATACAGTCATCACAATTAACACCGGTTATCAGACAGATTCTACACACACCCAAAGTACAAGGGGCTACATGACCGCGTTGTCGCAGACCCTAAACTGAGGAACCAACCAACCATCTCACCACTCAACTGGTAACCACTCCTAAGCATCATCTCTTCCTTGCAAGCCATACTGACACACCACAATAAGATTTCCCCCAAAATACACCAGCATCGAAATAATACCGTTCTCCTTCCACAAATATTATCTGTTTTTCGGCCCAACGTTGTGGTGCCAAATGTAACGTTTTTCCAGACGGGAGTGAGGAAGAACCACAACAAGACTCACAGTTGGGTATCAAATGTAACGTATTTATGAACATACGTTGTTGTTGGCGACAAATGAAGCTTATTATTGTTGATTAGCAACTGGTTAAATGTTAATTAATTTCATTTTAAGTTAGGCGCCATGGTCGTAACTCACCATTGACCAAATAAATATGCTATGATATTCCATAGTTAGCTCACACTGAGTACTCTTCTTCCCAGGTCGCAGTGAGAATCTGTCTCCAGCCATGATAATTATTTGTTTCAGGCGAATGGGTTGACTTATAGCTATTTATAACTACAGTAAGGGAAAGACAAGGCATGAATTTGAAATATAGAATTTAATACGAGGAGCACACAAAATAGAACAAGTAGTTCCGTGAAGAACTATACAGCCTATTTTCATATATCCTACTCATGTTAATTGCCACTCACAACATACAACATTTCAGTTTAATTGCTATAACAGATTCGTAGATATTGAGAACCGTCTAAATATTTCAGATTGTCGCCAGGTTGGATTTTTATTTTTGTACTATTACATTAATATTATTGTGTACGTGTGGTATTCAAATTTCAATCGCATGATTAGAACACAAGAAGTAAAAAAAAAAGATTTTAAAATTACGCACAGCAGCCATCTTGTGATTATGCAAACAATTGAAATAAATTAGATGCCAGTGGATCAACATTTGTATAAGCATTTAACGTGCAACGTTTCACGGCACTCGGTTAGTTAATTCGCGAGAAACGTCCATTTAAATATTTATACTTCGCGTCGCCGCCATGTTGGATTTGTGTTCACCAGGTTACTGAAGTCCTATAGGTGAACATATGTTCATAGTCTCTATGAACATAAAAAAATTCAATTTGGTTGCTGTAAAAGATTCATAGATATTGAGAACCATCTAAATATTTCGGAAGCTCGCCATTTAGGATTGTTATATGTATAGGCCATAGAGTTATGTACCATTCAAGGACAATTATTGCCTAAGTTCATTATTCAAACTTTCACTTCGATCGCATGATTACGACACAAGAAATAAAAACTTAATTTTAAAATTTCGCACAGCCGCCATCTTGAGGTTATGTAAACAATTGAATTAAATTAGATGGCAGTGCATTACAATCTGCAAAATCATTTACTGTACCACATTTCACTGCGCTCAGAGAGTTAAATCACGAGAAAAGTCTATTAAAATATTTCAAATTCGCTCGGTCGCCATGTTCGTTTTGTACTTAACAGGTTTATGAAATATACATAGGTTAACTTGTATCAGTACCCTTTATCACCATAAAAATTTCAGGGTGATATCTGTAATAGTTTCGGAGATATAGAATGTCAGTGAAATATTTCGCACAGCCGCCATTATGAGGTTATGTAAACAGTTGAAGTGAATTAGACTCCAGTGCATTACAATGTGTTTAAACATTTGCTGTACCAAGTTTCCTTACGTTTGGATAGTTAAATCGCGAGAAAAGTCTATTTAAAAGTCTCAAGTTCGCTTGACCGCCATGTTGGTTTTGTAGTCACCAGATTTTTGAAAGTCTCATAGGTGAACTTCTAGTAGTGCCCTTTATCACCGAACACAATTTCAGGGGGGATATCGGTAATAGTTTCGTAGATATTGAATGCTAGTGAAATATTTCGCATAGCCGCCATGTTGAATTGGTGAGACGTAACAAAATGTGAAGGACACGGCAGAGGTCGCCGGGAATAGTGCTATGAACTTACCGAGTTTCATTGAAATCGCTCCAGCCGTTTAGATTTTATTAGGAGGACACACACACACCTCACACACACACACACACACACACACACACGCGCGCGGACAAAAGGTGATCTCATAGGCCTATTTTTTCAAAATTGAAAATAGGCTAAAAATAATAAGTAGATACTTTTACTGAAGTTACGTTAAAAATGTCCTAGGAAAAGTATGGAGTTTGAATTTACGTTTACCTTATTTCCAAAGCTATGAATGTACTTGCCAATATTAATTAAATGAGAGATCTTGTGAGTTTTGGTCAGTTCACTCACCAGTATTAATTCTTGGAGATATTCGTTCGAAATCGTGTAGCGATGACGATGATTTCTGCTCGTCTGGGACATCCTTCAGATCGTCGTCGTGAAGATTCGTTGCCGATGATTTTAAACGAAGTAATTGAGGTATGTCCGCTGTTACCTTGAAAGTGATGACGTTCGAACTTCAAGAATGATTTTAATGACTCTGCCCACAAACACAACCATGACTAGACCGAATTTGCCTAACATAACCTACATTCAAGTTCGAAAACCGTAGATCTCTAAAATTCAATTACAGTATATCCCAAGTCCACTGGTCTATGATATCTGGCAAGTTCCGTGGACCGACAAGATACAAGTCGTCCGGACTGCCAATTGAATCACCGAAGTGAGTATTAGCACAAGTCATTGAATAGCAATGAGGTACCGTTGTAGAAATGTGTTCTGCAGACCTTTAAATAACTTTTCGGTTCCTTACCAAATCTTTCCATTTTCAAGCTCCCTCCTCTTTATACACCAATCAGAACGTGGTTTCCATGTCAACCCTCCACTCCGCCTACTTCACCATATTCTAGCTCACTGATTAGCTCTGGCCGACCACGTGATTCTTCTCTCTTCGAAATCTTGGAGAGCTTTCCTGTTGAATTTCAATCGCCTAGCGTGAGGCTATGATGACACGAAGTATCGCCTGAGTGACCGACCATGACCTTAATTCTAGGAACTTCTTCGTCTGTCCCCATTTCTTTGAATAAATTGCGAGATACGGTACTCCCTTGTTCTCAAGGCAGAACAGGGAAATCACCCGCTGCGCGCACTGACCAAAAATAAAACCCTGTCGCCAATTGAAGAAATCTTTCTGAATATAAAGTAGAAATCAACTCCAAGCTTTTCACATCCCCAAGACAACGAAATAACCTATTGAAATAATGAATCTCTATGATTCACCTGGTTAAATAATTATAGAGAAATAAAGTAATTGGAACCTTACCATGGCACATTTAGCATTTACCAGATATCACGAATAATAATAATAAACAAAATTAAAAGATTTATCCAATAATAATGATAATAATAATAATATGTGTAAAATTAAATCAGGATCAAGTGATAATAATAATAAACATTGATTAACGTGAATGTGTGGCTTACATATTGCCAAAGTCAAGTTAATAATAATAATAATAATAATTCGAAATATAAAGAAATTAATGAAGACAATAAATGTACGTTTTCAGGACATTACAACATGTGTTTTATATAACGCACACATACTTCACATACATAATTAGAATTATTTTAACTGCGGACTCGATGGCGTAGTTGGTAGCATATTGAACTGCTGTGCCCAAGATAGCGGGTTCAAACCCGGCCGAAGTCGTCGGATTTTTTAAGAGCGTTAAAATCCTTCAGTATGCCTTCCTTTGGAGGTGAAGTAAAGCCGGGGGTCCCATGTCATAGATTTATGGCATGTAAAAGATCCTTCCCCAGATTAAACTTGTGTGGAGCTAAATTTCTAGGTTTAATTTCGTTGGAACGCTCTATCAAAGATCCAACGTTCACCACTAGCTATCATTGAGATCTGGTGGCGATAGTTGGAACTACTTGAAATTGAACGGAACGTGTAGCTCACCCTCTGGGTGTCCACTGGAAGTAGCTACAGACTCTGGCGATCTGAACATGTCCTCGGACACTCCCGGCACCAAAAGCCATACGATAAATAAAATAAAATAATTTTAACTCTCTTGGACATAACTTGAAAGACATTTTAGAACAAGTAGTTCCTTAAAGAATTAAATAGCCTATTTTCATAATTCCTACTTATGTTAATTGCCTTTATCAACATACAAAATTTTAGTTTGATTGCTGTAATAGATTCGTAGATATTGAGAACCGTCCAAATATTCCGGATGGTCGCCATGTTGTATGTTTATATATGTAGGCCATAGAGTTATGTACTATTACATGAAGACTAGGGTGAACCCGTTGAAATTCAACGGAATACTAAGTTCCTGGTGGTAGGTTAAGCCTGAGCTCAGACACTACCTGAGGGAAGATGATTTGAAAAGAAAAGGAAAAAGGTTTATGAGTGGAAACGATTTTAGACAGAAGGGAAAATAATCCATAACCCAATAAATAATCAGATAGTGAGAAAAAAAGTTATTTTGCTTAAAGCTTGTGGAAGTAAGGTGAATAAGTGGGAGCCTGAGAGAGAATAACGGAGAGAGCAGCGTGAGCTGAGGTTACCGGCAGGCTGTCGCTAAGTGCTCTTTCCCTCCCGAGCAAGAATTTGAGTACTATGGGGTGAGTACTATGGGGAAGGGTAGTGCACTGGCGAACAAAAGTATGCCAGATGAAAATGACTTATGTACTTTCCCTTCAAAAGGGTGAGATTTTAGAAAGCATTCTGAAATGCTAGAAAGATTTAAATTAGCCGGAATATTTTTATTACCCGCCACTGTCGGATCCCCAACAGAAAAACCGAATGCTCCCAGAGTGGGCAGGGATAAAACACCTTCTGGGCTTTTAGTGATATTTTTATTATTAGTAATAGAAATTATTAGAGAGAACCAATTGTTCCGTTTAACGAAGGCTAAACTCTTACATAGCAGGGTGCCAACTAAAATTTTAGAAAGGTAAAAAAGAGCCAACCTACTACTGTACACTTGCCTTAATAATTTACTAGAATTAGCTAGAATAGCCAAAAGAAACTTTTTGAGTGTGTTAGCACAAGTTTTGTTCTAAACGCAACAAATGATTGATTTTGTAAGAATCTCAGCATTTACTGCTTTTCTTTATTTCCTTGAAGGTAAAATCAATTCGAGAGAAAAAATTGGGAAGGAAAGGTCCTGCCTAACAGCTTTTCGAGCAATAGAAGTAGAAAAAACAAATAATAAAGATTTTATTTACCAAAGCGAGGAAGTTAAAGAACAATTATAATTTAGATCTCAGATCTATTTTGAGCTAAAGAAAGAAGTTTTTGCTTTTGAACAATTTGAAGGTCTCAGACCTATGTCGAACATTAAAAATCCTTACAAGGGTTTTTGAACTATGCATACAATTAAAAGGTTTAAAGCCTATGATGATAATAATATGATGATGATGATTGAGTCTTCAGTCTTTTGACTGGTATGATGCAGCCCTCCATGCCTCCCTGTCCTGAGCTAATCGCTTCATCTCTAAATATCTACCACAGGACTTACAATTTGGTTTAATATTTCGTTAGATTGGTTAGGTAGAATTCCAATATTTCAGAAAATGCTTTTAGAATGCCTTTGTTGCAAGCGAAAGGGCTATAAATTCCTGGGCACAGCAGGAGAAGAAAAAAAAAGAGATTAATAATTGGATTTATAACCACTAATATTTATACAGACTTTAAGAGATGCAAAATGCATATGGGGCAGGTCGCATTAACGAAACCTGGATTACCGGTACACAAAATTAATTATAGAAGTTTAACAATTAGAAAATTCTAACTTCCTGGATGCAGCAGGAAAGAATGCTTATTAAAATGTGGGTTCATAACGTCATTGATATTTGAGCAGAGTGAATAAATGATATGTTTACCAAAATGGGAGGGGGCCTATTTATAGACCAAGCCTCATACAAAAATGGCTGGCTGCGTGGCTCAGCGGTAACGTTCTTGCTTGCTGGGCCCCAGGTTGCAGGTTCGTATCATGGTGCAGTCAGCTGGCATTTGAGGGTGCGAAAATGCGAGGGAGCCGTGTCAGTTGATTTAATGGCACGTTAAAGATCCCTTTCGGGACAAAATTCTGGCACTCCGGCGTCTCTTAAAGCCAGAGTACTTAAAAGGGACGTAACACCAATAACATTATTATTATTATTATTTTATTATCATACAAAAATAATAGTTTAAATATACCCTAAATTCTTAGTAAAGGAAATTGGGAGTATAGGAATTGGGGGATCAGAGTCCTGGCTGATTTTACTAGTTCAAGCGAATCGCGATGCGGAAGGTAGATACACATTCACCATGATGCACTGAAAGTTTGTAGAACATGAGAAAATGTTACTATTGCAGTTTTATGGAGATGCACTGAGTTGAACTTTAATATGTTTCTGGCGTTATAGAGTTTTAGGTTGCAATTAATAGTTCTATTTAACTTAAAGTTGGCAGTAATTTTGACGGTGTTGAGTATAGTTCTTCACAGTTTAGAGTCAATTGCGAATGGACAATTCCAGAACTGTAGTTACAATTTAAAGGAGCAAGTAGAGATCCCTCGAAGGCAGACAAGTTAGGTTTTAAACAGCTATGAATTTGGCATAAATCCCTCGTTGCAGGGAAGGTATCCCTTTATTTTGTACAAGAAATGCTAGATTTCATGACTTTAGTCGAGAGCCTAGTTGGCTAAGCATGACAGTTCCCGCGGAGGGCAGTTATAGAAAATTGCACAATATTGCGAAATTCAAATACTGCCTATAAAATCCATTAAAGCTTTTCACTTTAGATTAAAACCCTCAAAACATGGTTAAAATCACTTGAAGGTAGGTACTTAGCTTTTCATGGTGTATGTGATGTTTCCTGCAGCCGTTAGACAAAACTTTCAGACATGGCGTCGATTTGAATCACCTCATGGAGAAAGGAGATGAGCCTCCTTCAGAGGACTGAACTTTACACTTAAGCGCCCAGACGAGAAGTGAGCGAGAAATTTGAACACACGGATGGCCAGAACGGCGGAGGAGAGGGGGGGGGGAGAGACAACGGAACAAGAACAGAGTAGGTAACATTATAAAATAAAATAAAACCTCTACATAATACAATTTGATTCATAGAATAGAGTCTTCAAGGAGATTGCAGATATCGACAACGACAACATCTGCTTGAGTGGGTTGAAACCACTCTTGAAATTTCTGAATTCAAAACTTCGACAGGTTGCCGCGTGGAGCGCCGTTATAATTTGCAGAGAATACACAACTGAAACCGACTTACATTCAAAATAAATACATGTTCAAAGAAAAGGGAATACATAAAGGGTCACTGTTGGTGTCTGAGAGAGGGAAAATAAAAGAACTAATGAAAAAGAAGAAGCAAAGAGCAGCGATTGCTAACTCTAATTAAACGTGTATTCCAAGGAATACACCACCTGGTTCGGTAAAGTACGATACATTTTTCTGGCACTTAAAAGTGTTGTGTGACAGCATTTGCTACATGTAGTTTGCAGTGACTAAATCAGACTCCAGAAATTAACTTATAGACTGAAGTGTGTGATAACTATTTGTAGAGAAATTTTGGTTCAATGTCTCTTAAATGTAGTGAAGTTACAGTACCTCCATAAATACAACATTTATTGTCCTATGGCTCACCGGCACTATTTGTACTTTCAAACTGTCAAATGATCGAACTCGAGACATTGCTACGTACAGCTGGCCATGGCTAAATACAGGCTGGGGTAAATATACACCAACTCGGTCTAAAGTATGTCCTTGAGCGTTGTTAATTGTCATACTGAATGCAAGTAGAATAGGAAACTGGCATCTTTTGATATGAAATGGAAGAGTAGTATCGGATGGTGTTAAATCAATTCTAGGAGTCAGAACTCTTTGTCCAACACGTAACCCTGTAATGAGTTCAAGATCTAAACAACTGTCATGCATTTTTCGCACAATTAATCTTGTTCCATTTAGAATCCCTATTGTAACACCCCCTCCTAACAGTAGAATACGACCGAGCCCATTTGCGATATAACCCAGATGAATGTACCGAGACTACAGTATCTAGCATAGGCCTAGAAATAATACACTGATACAAACTGCGGTAACAACTTCTATTAACAATAACACTTACATGCATTACATGACATTTAAAAGACATGGAAGAATACAACTTTCTTTGGTACTTGCCTTATATTCTAAACGACAGACCGACGTTCACAGTAATCCAAGTTTCCAAACAAGCAGTGACACCGGCGTATAAACTTTCACGACTTTCCTTCACTTGCATCGACTCGCCTTGTTACTAATATTCCTCAAATCGTCGGTAGTTCCAATATAAAGCTCATTCATGTTCCAACGCATTGTACAGCCCGGGGGCAGTAACCCCTGAGACCCACCCCGCCATCTTTTACCAAAACTACCCGCATAGGCAGACCATAAGCCTCATGCATTTCTTCAGACACAAGCGGGCCCGGCATACTGCTGACGGCCACGCTTACGAAATATAAACATAAACACGGTAAATGGAGCGACAGCTATGAGGAAATGCTGACAAGGCAGTGGGGGAAGGCCTTAAAGCCTAGGCCCGGAGGAACCCTATCATCTGTTCTCTTCTTGGCCAGCGGCCCTGCCCGACAAGGTCCTTTCCAGCTCTTCACCAGGTGAGATCTAGCTGTGCTCAGAGTCCTTTATCTTTGTAAACACCTACCCTGAACGTTTGTACACTTTACAAATTGTACTATATCTCATATTTGTTTAAACTCCCCAAGAGGGACATCACATCACATCTACTGGCCAATAAACACATGGTCAGTAAACATACACGTTTATTACTAATCACACTCCATTTTACATCCTTATACCCAACCTGACCTTAGTCATAATTGCCCCTGACCGTAGAGGCCAGTAACCGCATCGTCAGGTTCTATTGTACTCGAGCACGCGACTCGACTGCAGAGTGCCGAGTCACCGACTCCGCACATTCGCTGAATTGCTCACTCTACTTAATTGGCAGGCTAGATTAGCAGCCCGCACTTAGAAATTCATCCCCTGGCAGGTAATTGCATCCTGCAGAGACGCCCCCAATAGCTTAAGCCCTCACACCAACACACTACACTGGTAGTCTCTCCCAACTACGGGAAACTACCCTCATCCGGAAGCAGCCCTCAAAATTAGCACACCTACACTACCGTGTTTATCCCACCCCCAACCAAGGGATAAAACATATTTGGTGGAGGCGCCACTACCACGCAAAATAAGTGTAAGGGACTCAAACAACGAGCCCTCGTGGTAGAGCGATCCATACCGCAAGTAGCCAAGCGAATTTTTTTTTCTCTCCTTGAATACGCCCCACACTTTTTCTTTTTCCCTCCCCCCTTTATTACACGGGGATTTATATTATTACACCCACCCCCAACCTCCCCATAGGGCAAGGTCAGTGGAAATTAAATGACCACGTTTAGAACCACACTAAGAGACCTTGCGCACCATTTGTCGGCTAGCATAACTCCACTCCTGCCGAAGTTGAAAATTAAGAACGGCGATTTAATAACTGAACATACTGCAATACGTCTCCTTCAGGAACTCGAATTAAAGGCATTAGAAATCCGCGCTCAATACCCTGCAGCGGCAGCACAAGTCACACATTTTACACGATCCCAGGCCCAGACCAGTGCGCAGGGACAACATTCACCAATATCCAGCGCTAGTGAAGCAGATTGCTTGCCAACACTCCACCCCCTATTGTTACAGCAACTGCAAATCACAGAGCAGAAGACTGATAATCTGCTCGCGCGCATCACACAGTTATTGGATACAAGCGCTGTTAAGGCAGACAATCACACAACAGAGGCGGTCCTAGAGACAGTAAAACAGGATCTAGACAGGACAGTGGAAGTAGTGAAGTCCACACAGTACGACATTACACCATCGATCAGTGACGACATATCAGGCGACGAGCCCCCTGGCAACGTAACACACGTGTCATACACAGGGAGTGAGGATAATTCCCCTCAAAACAACACAAACCCAAACACCTCGTCACACGATCGAAGTGCGGACAGCGTACACGGACTAGAATCCCTACACGGCCAAGGAGAGATAAACGAGCAGGATATGAATAGGCACACGGAATATCCAATGATTCACCCCACAAAGTTCACGGGGGAGGGCCAGGATCCCGAGGAATACCTCAAGGCCTTCAATAGAACGGCTCGGATCAATGGCTGGAGCGACGAAATCAGGAAAGGGTTCTACCTACCTGCATACCTAACAAAGGCGGCCATGACATGGTACGAGCCCCATGAGGACAATCTAGAAGATGCCACATGGGAGGAAATCACTTTGTTGCTGAAAAGTGAATTCCAGCTCACACTAGATGATGAGGACCTGTATGACCAAATTAGACAGAGGTCACAGGGGCCTGCAGAAAGCGCGCAGACGTATGTAAACGCGAAACTGATGATGTGCGACAAATACAACGCCGCTATTCCGCATAAGCAAATAGTTAAGTTGCTAATGCAGGGCCTTAGGCCATCCATCGTGGACAAATAATTTATAATAAATAACCCCACGGTCCAACATATGGTCAACAATATTAAAACAATAGAGGCAGGGAGAAAGATCACGGAAAAAGCTACGGAGAAAGCCGTGAATCAGCATTTTCATCCAGAAAAGGACAACACCAGTCAAAAGATGGATGAGTTAGTGGACAGAATGGAGAAGCTAACAATAGCTGCCATCCAAGCAGGCGGGGGACCACTTAGAAATGAACACACTGACACGGAAGAACTGTACTATCCCGAGAGGGAAAGGGGATACACGGAAAGGAGACACTACGAGCGGGAGAAAACATACTACCCTCCCCGGCGGCCGACAACCCCATATACGCAAGACAGGCCACATTACCCTCCGCGGTATTCACCGGTCTCATACTCAAATGTAAAGCCAACATACCCCTCACGGCGACCATCATCCCCACACACACCAGATTACTACCCTTCAGGGTACGACCACAGCATCCCCCGGCGAAGCAGCCCGCCACCGAGCAGACAGGGCTATGCTACCCCACAATATAGGGGAAATGGGGACTATAGGGAAAACCGACCTACAAGCAGGCAAGGCTATGCTGCTCCACAATATAGGGGAAATGGGGACTATCGGGAAAACCCACCCCCAAGCAGGCAAGGCTATGCATCCCCACAATATAGGGGAAATGGGGACTATCGGGAAAACCCACCCCCAATCAGGCAAGACTATGCATCCCCACAATACAGGGGAAACGCGGAGTACCGGGAGAACCCACCCCCAGGCAGACAGGGATATGCACCCCCGCAGTACAGGGAAAAGGGGAATCGCCGGGAAAACCCGCCCACGCAGCAGCAGACGTACACCCCACCCTGTCGGAGACAAGAACATAGACCACCAGGCAATAAACGCTGAACAACAACCCCACAGAAAGGACGGGAGGCCCGGGAAACGTACACGAAGGGACCAGAACACTATTCGCTCCCCGACGAATACCCGAGGGAGTTTAGGGACGAGGCACCCCGCCCGACAGACAGGAGGGCAATGCTTCCCACATCCAGTTACCCACCGCAAGAGGGGAGTTGGCGCAGCCACCCCGAGGGGGGACAGACATACAGCACGGGGAGACGCACACCTTAGTTTCCAAAAAACGCCTAGACGGGGAGGTTCGGCTAGCTAAAAAAGCGGCTGAGGTTCCTCCCCTAACACAACACCAGAGAGGCCCCTCACCTAAACACACTCGCAAGAGTAGGGGCTAGAAGCAGCCAACTAGAACAAGGGCTGACGATCCGCCCCCGGACTGTTTCCAAACACACCCGGTACAAGGGGACGGTAATTGTCTGTTCAGGGCCATTAGCTTTTTAGTCCGCCATACCGAAGATCACCACAGGGAGTACAGGCGGGAAACGGTTAAACATATCCTGACCAACTGGAAAGAGTACCGGGATTTCGTAGCGGACGAACAGGAAAACCCATTCCAGGACGGGGCAGACTACGAAAGATACATGGGTAGGGATGGTACCTATGCCGGCGCCGTAGAAGTGACCGCTCTCGGCAAGGTACTTAAGATGAACATACACGTATACACTGACGTACACTCGCCACCACTATTCACAACCACGGGATTCGACAGGGCCCTGCACATACTATTTAGTGGAACCCTAGGGCGGGACATTATACGCCCCTCATAATCACGCGCGAACAAAACGAAGGCAATCAGCCCACAACACAACCGGACATGAAAATATCACCAGCAGGGAGAGAGGGGAGAAAAGGCAAATCCACACCCTCCAGACGGGAAACCATACCCCCTACGCCACAACACGGGGCGGGAAGTGACCCCACACAGGCGCAGGACGCGAACACACTTGGCATAGGGGAGCCAGCAACCCGAATCGAACTCGCGACCGCCTGGGACAAAAAACGAGGTCACAAGTGCAAACGAAGGGTTAGGTTTGCAGACACACCCTCACAGGAGGATGAAAGGAACAACACACCCACACAGAAACGGGGAAGTGTGAACACATTAACCACTCGACAGAATCCCTGTATTTTGACAGCGCGGGCAATGAAGAGAGCAGGCAGTGTACTGACTGGGCACATTTCGCTGACCGAGATAAAGAACTCGAGCCAGGAAATAAGCCGCGAGGCCAAGCGTGCCAAGTACAATGAGCGGCCAGCTCCATGCTTCTTCAGCACAAATGTAACGCAGGGCATCAACAGTGGCACACACAGGGACAAGGACACTAAGGTAGTAACAACAACAACATACACCCTCTACAATACATCTTTACAGGGGGAAGGACTCCAGTTAGCGGCATTGACAGTACACGCCAGCATAAATGGCCACAGGGTGCAAGCCCTCGTTGACACTGGCGCAGCGGTAAGCTGCGTCAACAGAAAACACGTCACCGAAGGGCAGATCCACGGTGTCACGGGTGACATCCGGCTGGTAGTGGCCAATGCTTAGACGCTAGAAAACTCGGGGGTGGCAAATATACACATCAGGCTAGACCATTTTGCGACAACACACCCCATGTTCGTGATAGAACATCTTTCTGCGTCATCAATAATTGGTATGGATTTCCTCGCCAAGTACGAAGCTAGCATAAATTTTGCTAGCGGCAAGATGCTTTTAATGCATGACCAGAGGCTCACTATACATCCCATGGCATACGCCAGGAACGCAGATGGGATTCGAGCGCAGCGAGAAATCCACAAGCGCCAAGCCTCCACACTAAACACAATCGACAAACACACAGGCACACACACAGATCAAACGATCAATCACACTCACAGACAGGTCCTGACACCGGAACAAGATAGGAGGCTCACGGAGCTCCTGGAAGTCAGTAGGGATATCTTTGCCCATTCGCTGAAAGATCTCGCGGTGACAGACCTTATCGAGCACCACGTCACACTCACCAGTGACCGGCCAGTCCACCAGCCCCCCCCCCCTTCAGGGTGAGTCAGAAGGAGAGGCACCCTATCGACACTCAGATTACAGAGATGCTCGAAGCGGGAGTCATAGTGCCGGTGATCTCGAATTACAGTGCTCCGGTCTTGCTGACCAAGAAGCGAGATGGTTCCCGCAGGTTCGGTACAGATTACCGTAGGCTCAATAAGTTAGTAGAAAATGACAGTTATCCACTACCACGGGCCGACACCTATTTGGATGCCCTCGGTGGGGTATACCTCTATGGTATCCAGTTCACGGTAATGACTGATCACGCAAGCCTGCTTTTTTTGGGACAAATTCAAAAACCCAAATTCGCGACTCAATAAGTTTATATTCCGTCTTTATGAATATAACTTCATGGTCAAGCATAAGGAGGGCGCTACACACCTAGATGCAGATGGGTTGTCTAGGCTGCCAGTAGCCGATCCCCCAGATGACAGTAAAGACCACGAATGGGACGACATGCCGACTTTTGCCCTGACGGTGGTTAACATAAAGCAGGAGCAAGAGCGTGATCCATACTTGAAACAGATTCTAATGGCACTAGAAAACTTGGTAAAGGTCGATTCCAAGACAGCACGGCTGTCTAGGCGATTTTTCCTAGACAAAGACGGGGTACTGAAATTTAAACCCACAGCCATGCACGATAATGCACCCATAGCGGTCCCGGACTCATTGAAAGAGAATATCATGACCGGACACCATAATAGCCCAATAGCAGGGACACATTCGGGTATGCATAAAACATACCATAGAATCCGGGACATGTATTACTAGTTAAACATGAAGGGCGACATAGACACCTTCGTAAAGACATGTCACACTTGCCAGCGATTTAAAGCAAGACCTGGCAAGCCTCATGGATTACTCAACCCTATTCCAGTAGGAGAGCTATTCCACAGAGTCGGGATAGATGTTAAAGGCCCCATCACTACATCTGAAAAAGGTAATAAATACATACTTGTGGCCACAGAGTATCTTACCCGGTACATGATTACAAACGCTGTTCCCAAAGCAGACACGAACAGCATAGTGGAATTTCTATTTGACATAGTCACGCGATATGGCCTATTCCAAACCCTATTATCCGATAGAGGGACTATTTTCACCTCGAGAGTGCTCCAACAGTTTTTGGAGGTACTAAGGATAAGGGCATATATAACCACGAGTTTTTCCCCACAGACCAATGGGCTCACAGAAAGTATGAACAAAATCATCGGAATAGCGCTAGCCAAGTTCACGGGGGACACAGGGACAGACTGGGATAATTATCTACAGCCCATTACATTCAGTTACAATACTTCTATATCCACGGCCACAAAACACTCTCCACACTTCCTGTTGCACGGCTATACACCCAGAAGCCCAATCGACAACATATGCATCCCACAGGACACTCTCACAGACAACGCAGCCCGGTTAGAGTATTTGCAGATAGCTCGCATGAACGCCAGAAAGAACATAACCGCGGCACAGAAGAAACAAAAAGAACGGTACGATCGGCAACGGAAGACCGTGGAATACACACCCCGGCAATTGGTTATGGTTTCCCATTCTGCCCGTAAGAAGAACGTGTCCGAGTTCCTCCTACCAGGTTGGACAGGTCCCTTCAAAGTCTGCAGGAAGGTATCTGACCTGAACTATATAGTGAACGTGCGGCATGGACACAAACTCATTAAGGACACTATACACGCCCGCCGTATGAAGGCATACTACACTCGGAAAACAACACCCACACGTAAAGGCGGGAACACTGCAAAAAGGAAAGGAAATGATTCCGCTGGCAGACGTGAGAAGAAAGCCAAGAGATAGCCTTCGAACCCCGAGGACCTCACCAGGATACGAACCTAACACAGACATCTAACTACCACCGACGAATATATTCGCACCAGTTCTACAGTAACACAAAATTTGGGGACACAATATATATGAACAGAGGTAGGGTTTTTTACACGACGAGAAACTGAAGGCACAACATGTATGCTCACAATAGAAAAGCGTGTCAGCAAACTCACGCACATTTGCTCAACACACGCGATAAGCAGACCTCTAGACTAGCAGCAGGCACTTCACACACCATTGAAACTTGACACTATCGCCAGTCAGCGATAAGACGTAAATGAACATGCGACATTCGCAAGTACCAGACAGGCTAGGAGCGCTCTCGCTCTGGCAGTAATACACACAATCATTCACTAGAGGAGTCAAAGCCACATTACGCCCACAAATTAAATCCAGGGTCGACCAAAATTCGTACAGACATCAAACATGGGACATACATACAGGGGCGTAGGTTCGTTCTAAGGTACTCGCTATAACAGCCTACTTAGGGCATTAGCGACCCCGGAACTGCCAATAGGGGACGTACCGGGAACGCCAGGCCTCTACGGAGACCACAAGACACTTTTTTTTGGACCATAGCGCCCGACACCTGAATACGGGTGACGCCACGCTCACATATAAACACCCACACAAAGCAGGTAACACCACACTTCTACGGCCAAAAATCATGGCAATTTGGATTACCCCGGACATAAAATGATAGAGCAAGACACAATGAAACAAGCTTGTAAGCGGGAAAAAGGTGACAAGGTAGCACGTTGGCCTTACAAGAATGAAAACACATGTCAACATACAGACAGTGGCAAAAGTCACGTATCGTTATCCTTCATACATAACATTAAGACTTTCTCTATACAAGGACACAAAACAAATACACAAAAAAACAACACTGCGTTGCAAATAAGCGAATTCCAGCGCGTTGCGACAAACTGTTGCCGGTAGGCATTCTTATAATAACAAGACGTGACAATGACATGCAGACATGATGACACTGGCACAAAAACAATAACAATAACGACATACAGTGACACGGATGTTGATACAGAAAGGAGAGCGCCATTACAATAGGCTCTGCATTCAATAGTACACAAATACTGTGGGCCGCATTAATCTCGGGAATACAGGCTACCATACGCCTACCATTACTGACACTAGGAACATGTCTACAAGGGTGATAACACGCAATACGCGGCACCTGACAATTAGCCACGCGACACGAGATAAGGCTTCTCCGATAACATCCCACGCGCCAGCAGACGTCAGCGTTAGGCGACCTCACACACACAGGCGCGCTAATTACAGCCACGGCCACTTCCTTCCTACACGCGCCCAACATTCAGGGGCGGATACAGACAGGTTCCAGGAGGGAACAACCCCCCCCCCCCAACAATTTCTTTTCTCGTTTTTTTATCTCTAAAAATCATTACAGGCGATCACTCTATGACAATTTATACTTACAATCACATGCTACCCCAACGTTATGAACAGGAGACCAGGTTAGGCCGTGACGTCACAGCGTCACCGCACTTAAACATCCTAAGGGCAGCCCGAGGGCGGTGCCCACAGACACAAACATTCTCACACAACGTAGGTATCACAGACCCACAGGCACTCCACAGACTGGTATTTTAGGAGAGAGTATGTGCTTTATGGCATTTCATCTTAGCCAGCGTACATCCCAAGGAGCGGGTAGAGAACACATAGTGACTAAGAGAGGATGACACACCACAACAGGAGTAGAGATGGATAATGCCATCAGGATGGCCATGGTACCAACTACGGGCTACCATCCCAACACCCTTCTTCCTACATACCCTGTCACCTACAACACTATCCAACACAGACACACAGATACATAAAAACACCTATACTACATTTCAAAATATACATCGGGGTTGATAGACTTCATGCTTCTAATAAATTAAGGTTTGCTACACCTTGGCCCCAAACGCCTACACCTGAGTATTAGAGGTGATTCGGAAACTAATATCAAGCGGCAATGCACATCTCTGTGTAGAGAGATCAGGCCATACTTATACTAACAAGTATTTTATTAAATAATCCCGCATGCAAGGGACATAAACTTATCGTATCCCAACACAAGCCTTATCCTCAAGTGAGAGCGGACACGCCTCATATCCATCCCAATCCATGACATATCCTATCCACACACCAGGGATTGTATTATTATTACACCCGGATGACATTTTTAAATTTTGCACACCTGGGATAAACCCACCACATCTACTCACAGTAAATACCTCCTAACGGCATCATCGGCTCCCGGCCACCATAAACATGGAGTACAACGATGCACGACTCCCTCCCACCACTCTTTTACCCCATTCAGCAAATAACACCCCCGGATCCTAATAACAAGGGACCAAACACCCTACAAGCCTACTAACACCTCTAGGAAAGTACCAAGGCATCAACGCTGGAAATCCGACACGGCAATGACAAGCCTAAAGTAGCCACTGCATTTCGAAGATTCTACAACCCCAGAACACTAAAAAAAATTACATAATTACATGGTACACACAAACATATTTACAAATCACACTTATTAAAAAAAGTAATCTGACATCACACTAGATGGTGATAAGATGGTAAATGGAGAGCAGAATCGCTACACAAGAACAGAGCTGGAGAAGGCTGTAATGAGACCTGACCCAGTTTAATGACTGATAGGCGAAAGGTCGAAGCAACGATGACTTAGTGCGGGCGAACGTCGAGATCTCGGGTGTGCCTAGTCTGCCCCCGTGTCGGAGAAGGTTACACCCATTATGCGCTACGGTCATCGAAGCCAGACCTGCAGGGGAGACTTTTGACGGCTAATAGGAGAATTAGCCAGCTCCACACTAGACTCAGGAGACGAACCTAGAGACGACCACATTAGGACTAGACTCTTAGCTAGTTGTAATATAAGTAGCGTTCCTATGGCGGGGAGCGAGTCTTCCATTCGAGGAAGTGAATAAGTGTCTCAGGATTCAGCGGGACCAATCCTAGGCACGCCAAGTCCTTATCCCGGAAGATAATTTGAATACGATTTAATAAATAAATGATAACCAATGAATAATAAATAATGCGTATGGAATGAATGCGGTCATTCGGGCCCGTGCCCACATAAATGGACGACACCGAGT
The DNA here is from genome assembly GCA_946902985.2 of Meconema thalassinum. Classification (NCBI taxonomy): domain Eukaryota; kingdom Metazoa; phylum Arthropoda; class Insecta; order Orthoptera; family Tettigoniidae; genus Meconema; species Meconema thalassinum. The sequence goes on from OX336390.1 coordinate 352,408,394, forward strand.
CTCCAGAGCTTAAATGGTAACGCACCAGGCGGCGAGAGTTGTAAATGAGGAATGCGGCGAGTTCTCACAGGGGTCTGGGCAAACCATTAATAAATATAAATGAATGATAAATGGCGAATAAAGCGAATATAAGCTGCAACAATTATGTATATCCGCGCGCGCGTTTGCACCTAGCAACGCAATCACACAGGCCTCTACACACTACACACTAGTTATAAAGGGGGGAAGTCGACAGTTAGTATTAAGGGAAGGGAATCTAGAAGGGCTTTCGGGCCTGGTGGTTTTAGAGACAGCCGGTGTTTCTAAAATACACACGGGTGGTGCCCTGAGGAGGTAAAACTGCCTCAGGCGATCGTTCCGATCAAAATTCTAGTACGTAAGGCAGTTGCATTTGGAACGCAACTTAGACTTAAGCAAATTTAATAAGCACTGTTGTAAAACAGCAGCTACAGCACATTTCGGCACTAGACTAAGGACCATTTCGGCTTGCAAATACAATATATATTTTTTTAAAGTATTAATTAATATAACTTAGGCTAAACACTTTTTAATTAAAATAGAGCGTTCGGCACCTGGCAACTAAAACCATTACCAGGGTAAGACCGACAACACATTGCGAACACACGCGTATGCGACGCGGACGCGACATATGGCGTTCGGCATCTTATAGGGTAAGTCCGAACAACATTCAACGGCACATGCAATGTGAACGCGACACAGAGCGTTCGGCACCTGGCGGCTAGACGTTGACAGGATAAGTCCGATAAATCGATAAAGTGGCGATAAGTAAACATAAGAGGGCGGAGGCACTGAAGCCGTCCGACCCATCAGCGAGGTATACGGTACAGCCACTGGAGCTGACCGACCCCGATAATACACGAGACGTCCGAAGAGGTATCAAGGGCGGTAGCATTATCCAAGCCGACCCTTAAAACAGCGCTGCGCGATATGTGCACATAATGTATTGGCCACATGTGCTTAACTTACATGCCTTTTCTTTCAGCAAAGAGCTCCACCACTGCAACATCGTGGGAGCACAAATGATCGTGGTAAAGGTAAGGTGGACCACCGACGTCACATACACACTTCACACAATGATTACACACTGGGGAGACACACAAATACACACATACACAAAGAGTAGAAACTAGTAGCATGATGGCATACGGCCACCTTAGACTAAGTTAGATTTAGTGGTGCCATATATTAAGATCTATGAACAATACCAGAGATAAAGGGTATTTTGATAAATGTCATGTAAATCCACCTTTGCAGATTCACCAAGAGCCAACACGGGTGCGCACGATGGCGCATAATACAGCACTAATACATTTCATTTTCCAGAGAAGGCAGACATATATGCATTCACCCCTTGTAAATATAGCCCCCAAACACACATACCCTACACTAATTATGTCACACACAAATACACTGCTCCTAAACTATTTCAGTCGCGCCCTTAAGGCCACGGCGCCGCAGTCAGGAACGTCAAGTGACCGTGGGGCACCGAGCGATGCTGACGCAACCACACACAGAAAAAGCTTAAATAATGAGCGGAAAACGATAGCCAGGGGAGACACAACCTTGTGAGCGTCTGTCCTAGCCATCAAGGTGAATTTTTCCTGCCCACGGGGAGAAATTCACGAGCGTATAACGGTTCAGCGGTTTTACCACTAAACCGCATGCACAGGTGAAAGAAATGAAGGTTGAAAGGTACGTACGAATCGGCGGATAATAGGAGAAAGTATAAGAAAAGCCAGATGAAAGCAACAGAGAAAGGTACCGAGCTCGTAAATGATAAGGTTTCTTATTAGAACAATGATTATTGTCACTATTGTTATTCTTATTATTAATATTGTTAGCACTACTATGCATCATGATAAAATGTGAATATGAATTTACTATTGCCACACACAGACACCGAACACGTTTATACACACTTTTGTGTCTTTCCTTTCTATTCTACTAACGATAAACCTTGTGAAGGTGTTCCGTTTCATCCCAACAAAAATAAATCATTCTGATATACCTTTAACTTATACCCTGGGGCACCTGTTTTTCTAATTTCTTCCATCTTTTATACTTTATACTTTATAGACACAAGGTACGTGCAGGGAGCAATTTTTTCCCACACAGCGTCGGACGACACAACCACCCGTCCAACCATGGTTTTTTTTCCTTCCTGTATAGCACCAATACGCATATACCTATGTTTTTTCTTCCTCTTTTCGTTAACAGCAACAACATCAAGAATATGTATTTTCCTGTATTTTTTTTCTCAATGTCAACTTTTATAATGATTAATTTTAGATGAACAATGAACTATGTATATACCCAAAACCCACCCCCTCTGAGCACACGCTAAACTCACATCACCACCAGAATAATACGACATCGATACACCTACACGACACCGACACTGAAGAAGAAGACGAAGAGGGACAAGAAGAAAACAAGGAAAATCATTACAGCGACACGCCCACTCTATTTCCCGTTCGCGAGGACGCGAACAAACGACGAACGGGTCTTGTACAGGCCGGGGGCAGTACCCCCTGAGACCCACCCCGCCATCTTTTACCAAAACTACCCGCAATGGCAGACCATAAGCCTCATGCATTTCTTCAGACACAAGCGGGCCCGGCATACTGCTGACGGCCACGCTTACGAAATATAAACATAAACACGGTAAATGGAGCGACAGCTATGAGGAAATGCCGACAAGGCAGTGGGGGAAGGCCTTAAAGCCTAGGCCCGGAGGAACCCCATCATCTGTTCTGTTCTATTCTTGGCCAGCGGCCCTGCCCGACGAGGTCCGTTCCAGCTCTTCACCAAGTGTGATCTAGCTGTGCTCAGAGTCCTTTATCTTTGTAAACACCTACCCTGAACGTTTGTACACTTTACAAATTGTACTACATTTGATATTTGTTTAAACTCCCCAAGAGGGACATCACATCACATCTACTGGCCAATAAACACATGGTCAGTAAACATACACGTTTATTACTAATCACACTCCATTTTACGTCCTTATACCCAACCTGACCTTAGTCATAATTGCCCCTGACCGTAGAGGCCAGTAACCGCATCGTCAGGTTCTATTGTACTCGAGCACGCGACTCGACTGCAGAGTGCCGAGTCACCGACTCCGCACATTCGCTGAATTGCTCACTCTACTTAATTGGCAGGCTAGATTAGCAGCCCGCACTTAGACATTCATCCCCTGGCAGGTAATTGTATCCTGCAGAGACGCCCCCAATAGCTTAAGCACTCACACCAACACACTACACTGGTAGTCTCTCCCAACTACGGGAAACTACCCTCATCCGGAAGCAGCCCTCAAAATTAGCACACCTACACTACCGTGTTTATCCCACCCCCAACCAAGGGATAAAACAGCATGTTAATAGGCTTGAATACATTTATCTCTTCCGATAATCCAAGAGCTTTCAAAGCAAACATTATCAATCCAACGTCCACTCTCTCTCATAAAAATACTCAACTTCTTCACAATATCAATATCAGCTGCTCGATACATATACATATTTAAACCCATGTCAAGATGTCGTAATTCATATCTTTTAATATAATACTTGACTATCCTCGGCAGCAAAATTTTATAAACGTCTAAGCCCTGTCATGGCTTCCTGAGAACTTCACTTGTTCACTCCTCGGCTGACGGAAGACTACTGTTACCGTTTGCCAACAGAAGATTCATAAAAACAAAACCAACAGCAACAACTCCAATACAACATCCAAGGTTAAGGCTACCAAAACAACTCACCACATATATCAAGTCCTATTTTATCACTCCCGGCTAACATGATTCTTACCCGACAAGTCATATTTAACATCTCAAAGTCAATGCAGATTGTACCACATAATACAGTACAGATATTTACTCTTGGAGACACGAACTATCACCGTATCTCAGGCCACTTAGATACATAACAGGCCTAGCAGCAAATTCAACTACTGTCTTCTTCCATGGAGATCCAAGTCTAACCAAAATATTACAAGATCTCGGCACACTTCGTACTTGACATGCAACGTAATAGTTAGACAAAAGACTACTAACTCGGCGTTCTCTCACAGGACCGGAACATCAGCTGCATTCAGTAGGAAGACAAATATAAGTTCTTACCTTTCGGTGTAGCTCTCTAGCGGGAAAACAGAGAACCGAAGTCGTCACACCAGGCAATCAAAATTAAATATATCGAAATACGTAGCAATCGTAAAATAGTGACGTAATACCGGCACATCCTCGCTCTCCACAAGCCTTAACTCCGGTTTTTATTTAAACCACGAAAACATATTCGGACAGTATATCAAGTCAACATATAAGATGCAAATCACAATACCCTGAAGTTTTTTTCCTCACAATTACTTCCAAAATTCCATAAGGTAAACTCTTCAAAGCATACAAGTTCTTTCACATTCCAAACTAAAAGGAAGCTTGTAGTTTAACGTGACCGTTAATCTTGAGATCATGAGCCACGGGACCTCCTTTTTACGTGGAATCCGAACCACACGACATGGCATTTCACTTCGAAAATCTCACATGCATTGACCGGGAATCGAACCCGGACCGCCTTGGTGAGAGGCATACAGCTAGACCGCTGAGCCACCACGCCCCCACATTCCAAACTCTTTGTCGCTCACACTAGTTGTTCCAAGATTTGACACAACGTCAAAGGCAATATCAGTTGACATCATGTCTATACAAAATTTTACAAAGATGCTTTACATAATGAGATCCAATATAAATTCATTCAAACAAATCGTAGTAGATTTCTTGCAAATGAGGAGAAAGCTTCATTCCGATTCCATCCCACGATGCTTGTTCAATATCCGGGCCCTGGATAACTTCACATTAACATCGAAGCCACAACCATCGTCGAAGCAACCACTCCCACAATTAAGCTGAAAGCAAATATACTAGATGCAGTACCATGTAAGGAGTAACAACCTACACGATAACATAATACGTACAACCAACATTACTCATCCTTACAAGAAAATCAGGCAAGATACCAAACCGAATAATCACAAAATAGATAAATTTCCATGTCCTTCACAACCAAAATTAAGTTTGACAAATCATACATCACACGCTTACCATATAGAAGTTGCCACTATCCAAGCAATAATTAGAGTCACAATTAAAAATTCAAAGATACAGATAATAACAGACAAAAGTTACCACTTAAAAATGAAATCTGAGTTCCTTGCCTCAAAAAAAATTAGGGAAAATTGGATGTCGGCATTAGTCCTCCATAGTCCATCTATACTCACACTTAAGAAAACATAAACCAAAAAAACACCTCCCAAAAAATTTACAAAACGAAGACAGCCCAATGAAAATCCAAAGAAAAAACGGAAATATACCTCAACACCAAGAAAATATAGCACAGACAGTACATATGAACAGATCAACAACATACAACATCCATAATCATTCTTCCAAATCACACAACTTCACGTCTCACTGAATATAATAATAACAAGTTACTGCCCACAAATCTTCCCCAAAATTGCCTGAATATAAATAGAGTCCGTTAAAACATCTTCTCACAAAACATAAAAAACCCTTAAATAAAATCCGTAATTCATCATATCATACTCACCGCATAATTCCCTGGTGTAGCATGAATACCCGTCACCACATAACAAATTCGGCCAGTACTTACTTTACAACATCAACAAGCCACCAAAAATGAACAAGTCACCACTTGGAGACACAAAGGAACGATTTGTAAATACTCACCACACAATATAAGAACACCTTATGTCACCTAGTCAAGTCCCATACCTTGACAACAGGTTAGGATCGTAAGACGAACTAAGATATCCTAACTCAAACCCAATTTATATATTCGGCTTTACCCTTTATTTTATTTTAACCCCATAATATGAATAAGACCTAACCCTTTTTATTAACCCAATACAACAACAACAACACCCACCCTATTACAAGAATAAAGCTAAATAACAATCACTCACACTCACACACTCAAATACATTTATACAAGTTTGACACTTTAGACCTATCACAATTTAGACAATACATACAAGACGAACCATTACTGATTTACACGATTCAGATGAAAGTGCATCACCTGTGTTGAGAAATAAAAATTTCCCGAACACAATTTAGAAAAAACATCAACATTATTTCAAATTTCCATTTCAATTCTTAATAAAAGACAGATGTACCTTAAAAATCTTCTTTTTAATCGGATCACTAACTAGGCATGTGACAGGAGTTAGGAAACTAACAACCTTAAAAGGTCCACAAAACCTTTCTCTCAATTTCCCTGACTCCTTTGGACCCACTTCTTTCAAGGAAAAATTCTTCACGTATACCATATCCCCTATTTTAACAGAAGTAAGTTTACGACCATTATTGTACTTCTCAGCCAATCTCTCATGGGCAACCTTCATATTCCCTTTTGCTGTCTTCCAAATTTTCCGGATATCGTTAAAGGTATATTGTTCCGGAAGTAATTGATTCAAGGTCCACAGGTTTGAAATAGGAGAGTTAGGACGAAAGGAGCACATACGATTGAAATGCGTGGTTTTATGTGATTCGTGAACAGCGGTGTTAAACGAATAAGTAAGCCAAGAAATGCACGAGTCCCACCGACTGTGGTCTTTATGATGGTAAGCTATAAGAGCGGCACGCAAATTCCGGTTTACCCTCTCGGCGTAAGACCCTTTAGGGTAATAAGGAGATGAAGTGGTGTGAGAAATTGCTAGCTCAAAAAGAAATTTTCTTAAGACCCTGGATTTGAAACATTGGGCATTATCCGTCACTAAAAATTGACAGGGACCAAACCATGCCAAAATGTATTCAAGACACTTAATCACCGTTTGAGTAGTCGCCGACCTAGTTGGGAAAATCCAATTGAATCTAGAAAAGCCGTCGGTGCAGACCAACGCAAATCTATTTCCATCTCGCGACCTAGGAAACGGCCCAATAAAGTAAATAAACAACTTCTCCATAGGTCTCTTGACTATATCAGAGGCTAACATTCCAACTTTCGTATTTAATGAAGGTTTTGCCAATTTACACACATTACAATTATTAACCAATCGACGAATGTCATTGTCCATACCTCGCCAAATAAAATTTTCCCTAATTCGCTGTCTGGTTTTAAACACACCCAGATGTGCCCCAATAGGTGTTTCATGAAAATACCTAAAGATTTCAGGAATTAAGACTGAAGGTAATACAATTTTCGCGAGTTGATCGGTCCTAGCAGTACAACATAATATGTTTCCTTTCATTAAATAAGGTTTTATCACTTCACCTTTCTCAATCTTGCCTATTATTTCTCCTAAAATTGGGCCTTCTTTCTAATAACGAGAAACATCACCAAAAAGCAAAGGATAGTTTGACAAAATTACATTACACGACTCATCTGCTATATACGCTTTATCAACTTTACCCTCTTGATTACAATACTCAGAAGCTTCACCATACATCCAGCTTAAACAGTCGGCGATAATATTTTCGCTCCCTTTAATGTGCTTTACAGTGAACTTAAAGGACAAAATTCTAGTAGCCCAGCGAGCTATGCGTCCTGTCTTCCGTGGTCTACCCAGAACCCAACTCAGCGCTTGGTTGTCAGTCTCAAGTGGAACTCTACATGTTCAACATATAGCTTGAACTTTTCAAGCGCGAACATGACAGCAAGCCCTTCTAGTTCATACACCGAGTACTTCATTTCAGGATCAGTAAGCGTTCGGGAAGCATACGCAACAGGTAACCTGTCACCTTGATGTTCCTGTAAAAGTACAGCTCCGATAGCCCTATTCGACGCGTCAGTTTGCACTATAAACGGTTTACTAAAATCCGGTATCACCAATATTGGAGCATTGATCAACGCCATCTTCAAGTCCTCGAATGCTGATTCCTGGGACGAACCCCAAATAAACTCAGTTCCTTTTTTCCTAAGACTATTAAGGGGAGCAGCTCTATGGGCGAAGTTAGGAACAAACTTCCGAAAATAATTTAACATGCCAATAAAGCGTGCAAGTTCCTTTACATTCTATGGGGTCTTAAAATCTCTGATTGATTGAGTTCTGGAATGATCGACCGAGATAACATTAGAAGAAACAATTTGCCCTAGAAATGAGATCTGAGATTTTGCGAATGATACCTTAGATGGCTTTACCGTTAAACCCGCTTTTCTAAGACGATTTAAAACATCTCTGACGTGTTCAACATGTTCATCAAAATTCCTACTGAATATTACAACATCATCCAAATAATGATAGACCGTCATGAATTTGATCCCGTCAAAGACGTTATCCAACAAACGATTAAGAACTGCCGCTCCTGTCGATAGTCCAAATGGAAGCCTCTGAAATTCATATAAATTCCAGTCAGTTGTAAAAGCAGTTACTGATTTAGAAGACTCGGCCAAAGGAATTTGCAAATAGGCCTTGTTTAGATCTAACAGCGTGAAAATGTTCGCCCCCTGAAACCAGCCAAAACACGACTGTAAATCTGGTAAAGGAATTTGTTGTAGAACAACCTTTTTATTTAAAGCCCGGTAATCAACAACCCGCCTAAACTCTCCATTAGTCTTGGGTACAAGAAAAATAGGCGAAGCGTACGCAGATGTCGATTTTCTAATTACCCCTTCATCCAACATATCGTCAATAATTCCTTTTAATACTTTCATTTTTGGAGGAGCTAAACGATAGGGTGACGACCTTACTGGAATGGAGTCCGACAGTTCAATTTCATATTCTATGACATTGGGCATTCCTAACCTGTCAGTTAACACATCTGCAAACTCATCACACAACTCTCGAATACAATCAGCTTGATCAGAAGTTAAATGACTAAGCACCATATCTTTCACTTTATCTCCATTTACACCTTTTTGTGCAGAATTCACATTTACCCAAGAAGCAAAATCCTTAAACTTAATATTTAACTGAGGTTTAAATTTAAACCAACAAGTTTGATTTCTTAAATCAATCATCAGCCCTACGTGTGATAAAAAATCCGCCCCTAAAATTACCTTACATGAAAGATTCTTGACAACCCATAATCTGATTTTCCATGTAAAGTTCGAAATCCTAATCTTTCCTCTAATATACCCCTTTATGTCCAAAGAGGACGAATTCGCTGACGTTACATGATTCTTTTCCTCAATCAAGTCTCCAAACTTACATACTGACTTCATACGAATAAACCATTTAAAATCCAAAAATGAACTTACACTCTCAGAATCAACAAGAGCGACAACCGGTTCATTATTTATATCTATTTCAATAAAAGGCAAAAAAACTTTATCCACGTAAGAAACCCGATTGCACATTCTTTTACTTTTAGTAAGCCCTCTATGATAATTAGGGTCACGTGAATGTCTAGATTTCTTTTCCACTTTACATGACACTAAAATATTATTATCCTTAGATGCACCATTATAATGCTTACGATACTTATCAGAGAATTTAGCATTACACTCACGACATAGATGATCGTAAGATCCTCAACAATGACATCTTTTACCTTTATAGTTGTTACCCCTAAAATCTCTCTGAAGTTCACGCCCCTGAAACATATTCTGCTGAGAATAAGCAGGCATGATAGTACGTTCCTCCTGAACAACATCTCCCTGAAATACATGACTAGCAGATACAGCATCATTATAGTTTCCAGCAGGTAGTACAGCTTCACGCCACTGAAAATTGTTAAAGGTACAAGCTTGCACAGGTGGACCATAAATAGAAGTGCAAAACTTCGACGAATCATGCATGCGTCTCAAATCAGCTTTCTTTACCTTCTCAGCCTCCAAGATGATGTCATTAAACTCTTTGTAAGACTGGGGTTTGGCATTCATAGACAGGAATGACCTATAAATGGGGTTAATGCCTTCTACCATAGAAGTAACAATTTGTTTTTCAGTTAATTGGACAGCGAAAACCTTGGCATACCATTTAACATCTATAAAATACTGATTGAGAGTTTCGTCCATCCTCTGTACTCTAAATAAGTGATCACGATGCAAGTCAGATAGGGTTCTAGGAGTAAAGAAAAAATCTAAAACTTCAAGATGAAAGAACGTCAAGGAACGATGGTTACTCATACTCCCCACTAATCTCTCACGAAGTAACCCACTAGTGCACGGGAACACAATCCGATAAATGTGCAGCTCAGATAATCCAAAAACATTTCCACTTTCTTTAAGGTCAATGAATTTCCTAAGAAATTTGATTAATAAATCATTATCCGTACCATCACACACATTAAAATCCCTTAAAATTATATTCAACGGATTGGGCACGGTAGAGAACTTAACATCATACTCACACATGTTACGACCCAATCTGTCACTCTGAAGCAATGCACTATTATTCTCACCCAAATCAAATGCGTTCCCCCTTACCACATCATTTTCGTCAAATAAACTGTCCCCCGTCTGCACAGATTTAGGCACCAGAGACAAATTAGATTTTAGGTTCGTTTGAGAACACATCGTATCACTATTCTGAACCGATTTAGTAGTGAAAATACATCTTTCAGTGGAACTACTCCGATTAACAGTTTTAGATCTGACCGCACACAACATATTACGAGGTAAATCCGTAGATGACCCTATATAGCTACTCTCTTTCGAAGGATTTCTATTTTCACTAACCCTTGCACTATCCTGACGATTATCTGCCAACGTAGTTTCCAAATTGTCAACTAAATTCACACGATCACTCAATTCACACGCAACATTACCAATCAAACTATCACAATGCGAACCTTCAATGGATTCAGCCATATCACAATTACTTACCTCAGGAAACTTCAGATCAAATAATTCGACAAGTTTGGAACGTAGGCCTAATAACTCATTCGCAAAACTCACATCACTCAAAGACCAAACACCAATTAAATCCTGTAGCCGATGTACCCAATGAATAGACCTATACTTAATTCGTTTCCGTTGAGAAGTAGCCGTTTTCCCCAGAACATTCACAACATTTAAAGAATCAATTAAATTAGAAACAGTGGACACTATGGTGGACTTACCGGCGCTCCAAAAAGGATGTTCATGGTCAGGAATAATAATAGGTTTATCCTTTACTCTCTTCAGTACAGCAATATCCAACTCCCTATGATACTTATGCTTTTCACTTCTGACCATCAATTCATGGACCACCTCTTCTTCCATGGAGATCCAAGTCTAATCAAAATATTACAAGATCTCGGCACACTTCGTACTTGACATGCAACATAATAGTTAGACAAAAGACAACTAACTCGGCGTTCTCTCACAGGACGGAACATCAGCTGCATTCAGTAGGAAGACAAATATAAGTTCTTACCTTTCGGTGTAGCTCTCTAGCGGGAAAACAGAGAACCGAGCGTATATTGCCACTTCTTGCACCAATAACGGCATTCAAACTTTCAGACATGCTTCTGATTAATGCTGTAATGTCCTGTTGAGGAATCATCTCCCATTCTTCCAGGAGGGCGTTCCGTAGGTCCTGTAGGGTCTCTTGATAGCGCTGATGTGCTCTTCTCCCCAGCAGATCGAGGAAACTTAGTCATGATGGCTGGAGTTTAAAAGGAAGTTCCTGGTCCATAGGAAGGTGCAGTTTCGAGGATGGTTAGACTTGAGGTTTTCTTTAATGGGGGGAATCTTTGGTGATTGTTCGTCAGACGATGTCTTACGTCAGTACTTCTGGTGAGAAGTATTGCCATTGTTGCACCGTAGAGGTCGCACTTGATCGGTGTGGTGAACCGTATCGAGTAAAATGTTGATAGCATTGCTTGAGTTTGCTCGGTAATTCTTGTGGTGATTTTGTGTTGTGATCGAGTGGCCTGAGTGAGCTCGGCTACGCAAGATGTCTATGGAGCAGTTCGATGGTGTTTCAGTGTTGGTGCTGATAACGCCTAAGTGGATTTTAACCTAGCGGGAGTGGTCAGTATTTGTCTACGTAGAATTCTGGTGCTCTGCAGTGAAGGTTAGAGATGCCGTGTCATTCCATGCTCTCTCTGACGTTTGAGGTTGTTTGGGATGGAGTTTCACGTACATTGATATTTGTGTTTCAGGGTAAATTTTGAATTTTATTTGGTGTGCTGATATTGGCTAGTGGTCCTGGAGCGTTGTTTTTGTTCCTTCTAATTTTTTTTGCCTTATAGGTACTGATCCGGATTTTCCATAATATTTCGAGCAGCGTTTCCTGAATTTGTCTTTAGGTCTTGTTTTATCTCCTTTGGTTTCTGTGCCCTCTTGATGGGCGTTCCTTGGAGTAAAGAGCCTGCTTGTGGTCAGTGCGTTTGAGACAACTACTATTATTTATGGTAATGGCTGTACTATTTGGGCCACTCGGCAGGCATGTTGGTAAGTGACCCTGTGTTGGTCTACCGTATGAGAGCCGAGTCACCCTGTCACTCTGGGAGCTTTCTGTATTCCACGTGGCGCATCCGCTAACTTCTTTTCTGATTTTTAGCATGTGTATCTCAGGATTTTGGTCGGGCAAATAGCTTGGTCCTTCAGACATTTAATTTAACTTGAGGTTTAAGTGGGAAGTCCTCCATACCCCTAGTTGGTAACATTTTAATGTTTGGTCCTGAAGTTTTAACTGGTGTTAATTTCTTAAAGTTCAATTGTAACTTATCCTTGCTCAAGCGGTGTGTGCGTGTGCTTTGGTCATGTCAGTGATGACTCCTCATAGTGATGGGAGAAGCCTTCGTCTCAAGTGAGCACATAGTGTGCTATGCCCTCCTTCCAATAAAGTGTTGTTCCCAAGTGAGTTCTTCGAGTGGTCACGTGCAACTGTGACCCTCCCCCTACTATCTTCGCTCCTGCTTGTGACAGGAGGAGTTCGGCTCGACTTGTCCTGTCGAGTCGCCTGCTGTGTGGAAGTAGTCTGCTGCTGGTTTTTGATTTGTTCCAGCTGTGGTCCTGTGTGAAGGGTGCAAACTTCACACTTATGGGGGCAGTGACCTGAGGACAGGGTCACTGTTGGCCCCGACGATTTTCATCATCTGGTGGTGGGTCCCGATGGCTGCTGGCAGTTCGGAAGGAGATACCTACCTGGTCGTCCTGACCCTGCAGGGCATCTTGAAGATAAGTACTGGACTGGTACACTGGTATTGCATGCAACTTTTGGATGAATATACGCTCATTGGTGGAGCGTGCATTATTTGAGAACATCGGCGAGTGACTACACTACTGAAGTGTGCAACTATTGAAGTGTACTCTAGGGGAACGCCCCCATGTCAGCGCCCTCCCCTTCCACCCCTTGGTTTTCGTTAGCAGAGGGGAAGCTGTGACAGTTTATTGCCTGCCACTTATTTCGACCCCCCCCCCTCTCCCCCGGGTCTGTCATCCCCGGGGAGAGAGCTCAAAAAAAGATGTAACTTTTAGGAACTTTGAAATTCCCGCTTCCCTTCCCCCTCTGCTCATACCCATGATGGAGCCAAAAAAGTTCGGGATTGTTCGGCGATCTTCCGATGTTTGGAACAATACAACATCTACATGGAACTGTGATACTATTATCAAGCTACCACCCCAAAAATTATTTATCACTGCATTAACTGCACCGCAATGCATCGCGCATTTTGTATGTGTCAGTTGGTGTCGCGATCGTCATCTGTTGGCGACCGGGCATCAGACGCCATCAGTTGAACTTGGCACAATGTGACGAATGGATGTATCTGGCCGGCCTTTTCGGATGCCGGCCAACAGTGAAAATTAATTGGGAAATGTGCCAATTCCAATGTACTGTGATCTGATAATATCGACGCTTCTTGGGCTGTTTATTTTGATACATTTTACTCCCGTCGGAGTTTTATTTTACTTAAAAATTTTGGTTCCAGTGTGGGCGGGAACATTAGCGTCCTTAGGCTTATAACTTTCAAGTGTGGTACCACAAACCTAATATTTTAAATACTACAATTTTCTTCTCTCGAGGTTATTATTCAGCATAATATGGATGAACTTTATCACGTCTTAGTTACTAACTTTGAACTGCTTCGCCTGTGAAAAAATGCTATGGTTATGCCAACTCATGGTAGCCACAAACCATATCTCGTAAATCGGACTCCAACATATCTGTTTTCAAGACTAATTTAAAATTTTATTCAACTTCGAAAGGACATTTAATAATTAACCCAAAATGTAATTTTGCTGGGGAAATCAGTTAATTTTACGTCGGCATTCCCTTCAATTGTCGCCCGCTTTGGTCTTTCCATTGTTGGCGTGTTATTTCACGCAGGCCATTGTAAGGCCTAATTTTGGTCTCATCATTGCTTTGCTTGCAATGTTTAATTTTGAGCCTTTGGCTTAGTATACCTTCCTAGGTGATCTTATTTTTAATTTATTCCCTTGGTTGCATCACTTGTTGTGATAGCTATTTAACTTCTGTTGTTTTCTGACGCCACGTTTTGCCGCTTACCAGCCCTTCATATGGGCATTTTATTTAAGATATTTTGCTTCACTCTTCTGAGCTATTTAACCCTCGGGCCTCGTGTTGCCCTGGATTGACCAGTTCATTTCATGGGGACCTCCAACCTTTTCCTAGGACCAGTGCTTCTATTTATGTGTGCCCCCGCCTACTGATGTAATCCCTTTTATTTTAAATATACTACTGTTTTGTTTGTTTTCTAATTTGGTTACATGACTACTTTCTTTTGGCCAGTAACTGAAAACCACCCTCTAGGTAAACTTGCCCAGCCCTCTGCTCAATGGTCATTCTGACCAAACCCCCCTCTTCCTTTGGTCTTCCAAGTAGCCTAAACATTTAGACCTTGGGGCACTAAAGGGGGGGGGGGGGGCTGTCCTGTCTTCCTTTCGGGGGAGTTTCGGGACAAATATCCCTGAAAGTGTTGGACTGTTCGTTATTACCCGTGAATAAATCTTTTAAGTCATCAGGCATACGACTCTCAGTCAATTTCAATTTTTTATTTAAACAGCATAGACCAAAATAGCCAGCCGAAGTTATTTCAGCTGAGAAATACAGTGCGGAGCAGTAACTGCATTTATTACTACAAAAATACCCCATATTGAAGCAGTTAGTTAGTTAGTTATTGAGGTTTCAAGGGGCGGAACTACGAGGCTGTCGACTTTGGTGATGTATAAATGTATGCCTAACTTTCCTTTCCCTCCGCCCTGTCAAAGATTTTTTCCCCTTTTCATAATCATCCTCTCTCCCGTTGGCGCTATGTTTTGCATGGCATTAGATCTGTGCATAGTATGTCCCTCCACTCCCGTGGAGCATTAGACAGCATTAGACCTGTGCCTTGTATCACCCTTCACTTCTGTGGGCGCTCTGTCTTGCACATCATTCGACCTGTGCATAGTATCACCCTCCACTCCAGTGGACGCTATGTCTTGCACATCATTACACCTGTGCATAGCTTTGGATGTCTCACGTAAAATGGGAGAATTATGTCGCCTTTTGAATGCTAGACGTCGCGCTGCACTTTCCCTACATCCAGTCCGTGTCTTTATCCTCTTACGTGTTTCTTGCACAGTATCATTCACTACGATTGGTGGTGAACGTTGTTAAATATTGGAATGGAACTCCAAAACACTGTAATGGCCAGCATCAACACTACCAGAAAGAAGAAGGTTGAAAATATTGTTTCCAGTACCATAGTCAAAACTTACGTTACTATCATCTCTGTAAACCCTAATTAAATAATCAGGGAATAACTGACCAATGCAATGTAATTCAACATGGGCAGCATATTCCCCGTCCATAGATACCAAATTTTCGCAGTCAGTTGAATTATGTAGGATGGGTCACCTAAAACAAAATCTTTACAATATTTCCATTCAGTTTTAATTGACCGAACAACCTGTAAGCGTATTTCACGATGCCGTTCCTGAGTATTGTATAAACAGTATGATACACACTGAAATAAACAGTTTCCATCAGCGACTATTGGAATAATTCGGCATTCCATGGTTATAATACCACGACGAACTGTCCGTCCTGTCAAGGACCTTTTTTTCTTTTTTCAGTTTTTCATAATCACACTCTACTTCCGTGGGCGCTATGTCTTCCACAGCATTAGACCTCTGCGTAGTATCACCCTCCCCACCAATGGGTGTTTTGTCATGCACAGCATTAGACCTGTGCATAGTTTTGTATGTCTCACGTAAAATGGGAGAATTCTGTCGCCTTTTGAATGGTAGACGTCGCGCTGCACTTCCCCTACAGCCAGTCAGTGTCTTTCTCCTCTTGCCTGTTTTTTGAACAGTATCATTCACTACGATTGGTGGTGAACGTTGTAAAATATTGGAATGGAACTCCAAAACACTGTAGTCAACACTACCAGAAAGAAGAAGGTTGCAAACATTGTTTCCAGTAGACTACCATAGTCAAAACTTACGTTACTATCATCTCTGTAAACCCTAATTAAATAATCAGGGAATAACTGACCAATACAATGTAATTCATCATGGCCAGCACATTCCCCGTCCAGAGATAACAAATTTTCGTAGTCAGTTGAATTAGTAACGGTCAGTCTGTACTATGGGTCACCTACAACAAAATCTTTATAATATATCCATGCTGTTTTAATTGTCTGAACAACCTGTAAGCGCATTTCACGATGCCGTTCCTGAGTATTGTACAAACAGTATGACACAGGCCGCAATAAACAGTTTCCATCAGCAACTATTGGAATAATTCGGCGTCCCATGGTTATAACCCGACGACGAACTCAAAATAAAACCTTTTTATGATCATACAGAACGATGTAATATGGAGAAATAATCACAACGAAGGGAGTGAACAATAATAGAGACAATGTACTAATCCTTTGCAACAGCAGTGGGAATATCTCTTTACACAGCAACACTGAAACCGGACGTGGACAGAACAGGCATTATTTTTCGAAGCCTAGAGGTAAGATTTCATAACTTCACCAGTGTCTTTGATCACAACCATGCTTGAATGCAGTGGGGGGTCGTAGTTAGACGAAGTTAGGTTTGCGCTGTATTCCTCTCGCATGTGACCGGAGGGCCGGTGTCAGACCAACGGAGTGATTATGAGTAAGGCCAGCACAGGCAAATTATTGTCGCTATCCCACTAAGCCAATAAACTTGCAGCAGCGTGGTCCGGGGTTCTAAATGAGGATGAGGCTTCCCCTTTCGGGAGGCAACCGGGAGCAATACTGCAAGTAACCAGCTAGGAAAGCCTAACTGCCGGATTCAAACAAACACGTCTTCATGACAACGTAAAACCACAGTATATCTAAACAATCGCGAAGCTTGGCTCATATTTTTTACCGGCGCCCATAGCGCGTCAACAATGCTCTCGCGCATCCAGCAATCTTGTGCTGACTGCGCTGTGTTGGTGAATGTTATTGTAGCTGCATTTACTGTATGTTAACATTGTGTAACGATTATATCTTTAATCATGTGTTCTAGAAGAGGAGATGTGCAGTGCAATAAGCAGATCAAATATTAAAAGCCATATTTCAGTGTTGTTAAGTAGCGGCTTCGGTGGCGTAGTTGGTAGCATGCAGAACTGCTGTGCTCAATATCGCTGGTTCAAACCCGGCCGAAGTCATCGGATTTTTAAGAGCGTTAAAATCCTTCAGTATGCCTTCCTTCGGAGGGGAAGTAAAGCCGGCGGTCCCATGTCATAGATGTATGGCATGCAAAAGATCCTTCCACTAACTAAACTTGTGTGAAGCTAAATTTCTAGGCTACATTTCGTTGAAACGCTCTATCAAAGTTCCAACGTTCTCCACTGTGTGTTAGTGGAACCTGGTAGCGAATGTTGGAACTACTTGAAATTGAATGGAACTTGTAGATCACCTCATGGGTGTCCGCTTGAAGCAGCTACAGCCTCTGGCTAGTCGAACATGTCCTCGGACACTCCCGGCACTAAAATCCATACGCTAAATAAAAATAAAGTGTTGCTAAGTAACCTTTAGGATCGCTTTTCAGTCGGTCAACGCGAGTGTACGGTACCCAATTAGATTAGGCGGGGAGCGACAATTTATCTCCTGGAGCCTGAAATAAAAATGCATGAATTGTTTATACACTTAATAAAACATTTCTCGCATAAAGGGAGGGGGTGTATGAGAAACGTTTTATTAAGTGTAGGCCTGTAAATAATTATTGTATTATGAATTACACAGGGAAAATAATTGTTACTCCTCGCCCAATCTAATTGGGTGTGTTCGTGTTGACCAACTGGGAAGTCATTATATTAATATAGACTGTTCAAATATCAATAAGAAGACACCCGAGGTTCAAAAGGACCCTAAAACGTAAGACTTGAGCTATGGATTTTAGGCTAGTATTATAAAGCTTTTCAAACAGACAAGGGAATTAGGTCTTTAACTGGTTATAAATCAATAATAATGTTAAGTTATTGGTTTTATGTCCCTTTTAACTACTGCGGCTTTTAGAGACGCCGGAGTGCCCGAATTTTGTCCCGAAGGGGATCTTTAACGTGGCAGTAAATATACAGACACGGCTCCCTTGCATTTACGCACCCTCAAATGCCAGCTGACTGCGCCAGGATTAGATCCTTCAACCTTAGATACAGCAGGCGAGAACGTTACCGATGAGCCACGCAGCCATTCGGTTATAAATCAGAAGCATGCCTCGGTAGGATATCTATGCATGGCTTCGTAGTCGGTAGCATGCTGAACTGCTATGCCCAAGATCGCGGGTTCAAACCCGGCCAAAGTCTTCGGATTTGTAAGAGCGTTAAAATTCTTCAGTAGCCTATGCCTTCCTTTGGAGGGGAAGTGAGGCCGGTGGGACCATGTCATAGATTTATGGCATGTAAAAAAACCTACCACTACAATGGTAGTGTGTACACAAAATTTGTAGGCTAGTTGGTTAGAAACGCTCTATCAAGTTCCAACGTTCGCCGCTGGGTGTCAATGACAGTGGCGTCTGGTAGCCAAAGTTGGAACTAATTGAAACTGGGGAGGCTACGGGCGTGCAATTGAAATGTCTTGCTATGACCATTGGCTGCAATTCAAATATAAATAATATCAATGCATTTTGAAAATTAAGAAAATTAAACGTAAATGATGTCATCTCATATACGTGCCGATATTTTAATTTTCAGGCGTAGAAAATGGCTTTCAAATAGCCAGAGAGTTGATTTATTAAATAAAAATGTAGACTGTTTTGTACAATAATATAAATTTTTCTCGAATCATTTTCAAGTAAGCCAATTTATGTCATCAGGATAATGCACACAAACTTAGATGTGGTACACTGTTTGTTAATTCTCTTATGAAATACCTGGTCTCCCACATGACTGCTGTGAAGGTACGGTACACAATATTGTTATTGCTGAAAATTATTTGTAAAATTGACATTGAATTATATTCTCAAATTCAGGAATGAAAGTTTTCAAAATCACATAAATAATACGAAGTACCTACAATTGAGCCATTTAAGACCTTGAGATCTTTATATACTTTTCGTTTCACAAATCACACCGGTATTTTTAAAATTAATTATAATGTTACTCAATTTTACGGAAGAACCAGCTTTTGACATGGTTAAGAATTTTATATAGCATAGCTACGTATTTACAATTATACCCATACTAGTAACCCACCCCGGCTTCGCCCGGTATCTTTAACGGTTTACCCTGCGTAAGCTTGAAAGGCGTACGGACGGCAGGTCCCACACGCAATTCAGAAAAGCCGAGGTGAACAGCGAAACTCCAAACACATACACTCTTCTCTGAAGTCTTAACTCAACACGACTCGAAAGTTGATGCTGGCCGAAGCTTGGGTGATAGGCTCGCTCCCTACCTCGTAAACTCGCTTCGAAGCTAGTAATGTATATTTCCATTGGCAGAAATGAAAACGTAAAATCACTTATACTGGGTGATGTATTAAAGATAGAGATATGCTGTCGCGGACCTTTTTGTAGAACTTTTCACGCTGACCAATTCATACACTCATAGTAGGCCTATAAAGATATTGTTAACGGTTTATCCAGAGTAAGCTGAAATGGCGCACGGACGGTAGGTTTTTCTTCGCCTCGATTCACTGAAATTGTTACTGCTCGGCTTCCTGTGGTCACAAATGAATGTTTTTCTACAGAATAGTAACAACCGCATCAAAAGCCATCCAGTGGTTCTCGAGATTACCTGTTACATCCAAGAATCGGGGACTCTGTTTTATACTACAGTGTGTCGAGATGCCCGCAGGGCCGGATTTACCGTAAGGCAAAATAGGCACGTGCCTAGGGGCGCCGCAGTCCAAGGGGCGCCGCAAGGCGCCCCTTTGTTTAGGCAACCGGGAGTGATCTTTACTGGAGGCGCCCTGAAGGGCACCGCCGTCAGGCGCCCTCCTTGCTACGGCTTTAAATGTGCTAAAATAAATATTGAGAAATGAGCAGAGACATTTAGAAATAATATCGTGTCTTTGTCGCATGCCCTTCCACTTCGCTGTTCGTTATGCCGCTTTACGCCCTTTCGTCCCGACAAGTTTGAGAGGGGCGGGGTGGCGGACGAGCGGAGCAGTGCTGCGCGCACTGTTGTTGCGGTAGCTGGATTTGCTTGCATTGTAGTAGCATCGAAGTGCTCCGCGTCCCACCCCCCTTGCCTGTCCTGTGTGCGAGTTCGAATTTGCGCTGTGTTGTGATGTGATCTGCAAGTAAATGTTTTAAACTATGGGCAGCAAAAAGTTGTCTGGTTACCAAAACCGTGTCAGCAAAGCTGAAGAGGATAAGAAAGCCAAGGTGACACTATCAAAATGTCGGAAAATAAATGAGATGTTTAGTGGGCGTGTGAATCCTACGCCTCCAACGACAAATTCGGATAACAATAACAATTCTTGCTCTGCGGTTCACGACATTGACTGCGATGGAGTTCAGCAAATTGAGGTAAGCTACCGTACACGAATTACTTTACGCAAAGTAGGCCTATCCCAATAGGCGATTCCTTGATACAATGTTGCACAAAGTGACATACATAAAAACTCAGACTAGCCTCGAAACCGTACCGTGCCTGCAGAGAATATTAAAAGTTGTTCTTTTTAAATTTACTATATTTGAAGTGCTCTAATTAATACGGGATTTTCCTTTTCAGCTCCAACAAGCCAAAATTTATGAAAAAGAGAATGACAATTCTAGGCCTACATTTAATTCCTATGACACCTTAGGGGGAGAAAGCAACAAAAATTTAAATTTGCCTCAGCGGACAAACAAAATGTTACGGTCAATGGTGAACCAAAAGAAAGGTTTCTAGGTTTTATGGAGAGCGTCGGGCACAAGTCTGAGCAGCTTTTTGATGCAGTAAAGGCTAAGTTGGAAGATCTGGATTTGAAAGTGGAGGATATTCGAGGCCAATCTTACGATAACGCGAGTAATATGTCCGGCGAATATTCCGGGATGCAAGCTCGAATAGAGGCCTTGAATCCCTTAGCTCTCTATGCACCATGCTCACCCCATTCACTAAATTTGGTTGGACCTCATGCCGCTGAATCTTGTTCAGAATCTGTAATGTATTTTTTAACAGCTCAAGAACTGTACAACTTTTTTACTGCTTCGACCTACCGATGGAAAATTTTAAAGAACTTTATTGCGTGCGTACTAGAAAAGCCCGTCAGTGACTCGGTGGTCGGCACGATATGACGCTTGGGAAGTTCTGAGGGAAAGCTGGTGTGGCGTCTTGGCAGCTCTTGAGAGTATTCACGAAGACGGAAATCAAAAGGCAAACACTCGAAGTGAAGCCAATGGCATTTTAAGCAATATCCTACAATTATAAACTGCTTTCCTAGTTGTTTTTTTGGAGTACCATTCTAAAAAGATTTAATACTGTCAGCCAGAAGCTCCAAAAAGTTAGCACTAATTTGAGAACTGTGGTAGAATGTTACGCTTCGTTAGCGGAATTTGTGCAAAGTTTAAGAGATAATTTCGATGTCTATGAGAAAGAAGCCAAAGAATTAAGCGGTATTGCTCAATATTCCTACGACCTAAAGAGAAGACCGGAACGAAAGACTAGGAATGATGAGACAAAGCCAAGAGAATATGTACCGTCAGAGGGCTCAGAAAATGTTCACGTCAATGTATTTTATGTAATTCTGGGTGTACTGATTGCTGAGCTTAAGAGGCGAAGTGAGGCTTACAAAGTACTCCATAAGAGATTTTATTTTCTAGAAAACCTGTTAGACCAATGATAAAATAATTCACTGACGATCTCTCAGAAAAGTATGTGGATGACTTAGAAAGTGCACTGGCTGACGAGTGCTTGCATTTAAAGGAACATTTAAAAATTGCAGATTTTAAAGGTAAGTCAGCCTCTGTGCTCAGCACTTTCCTTCATGGAAAAGATTTACACGAAATGTACCCGAACGTAAACATTGCTTTACGGATACTTCTCACCATTCCAGTGACCAATTGTTCTGGAGAAAGATCATTTTCGGTACTGAATCGCGTCAAGAACTAATTGCGGTCAGTCACTAAAAAAGAAAGGTTAAACTATATTGCACTCCTAGCGATTGAAAAAGATATGACGATAAACTTGAACTGCGGAGCCATAATTAATGAATTTGCAGAAAAGTAGACAAGAAGGAAACTTTTGAAGAAGTTCTCGTTGTGCTTGAGGCAGGCCCCGTTATGTCTTCATTCATGTTTTTAATCTGCACTTTAATTTCTCTAAAAGATATTGCAGGAAGATATGCAGTTGGCCTTATTTGTATTTTAGAGGCACTTTGTTCAATTTAAAATGTCGTTTGTACCACTCCTCTTCATGCGTTTTAAAATTAGTGTGTGTTTTGCTATTTTTTAAATTATATGTCGTGCTACCGCAGTTCATTCAGTTACAGCAGTAAATTATGTTTTTATTTTTGAAGCTACTCTTCATTTTTGTTGTATGAATTAAGGCTAGACATTATTTTGGGAAAGGGTATTCATAAAGTGTTTTGGTTGCATAAAAGTTAAACTGTTTCATGTAGTTTTACTCCAAGCTGTTTTTTTTACTGAATTGACTATGTATCCCTGCGTAAAAATTCAAGCTTAAAGTTATGCTGCCAGCCATATATCTGTTTATTCCTTTTTTCCGAACCTTACCTCATGCGAGTGGCTATGCCTTATCATAAAAATCGGGGGGGCTCAAGTGAGGAGGGGCGCTCAATGGAGAGGTGCTTATAGCGTAACTTTGGGTAAATCCGGCCCTGGATGCCCGCGACTATCATTGAAACAAATACATGAATTTATAACTAGTATGGGCTCTTAATTCTACGTAAGACTCTTTAAATACGTCATACAACTGTACCTAGGGATACTTGTAGAGGACTGAACTAATAAAAAAGAGCATTTTTTAATGTTCCCATGAATTAAAAGTGTACAGTAATATCAACATTGTGATTTAACATGACTTATGTTTACAATGGAAATAATCACCCAAGTGAGTTAAAATTCATAAAACCCCTACAAAGTGAAATCATCAGTGCCGCGAATAACGCGCTCAAGGCAGTTGCCAGCTTGCTGGCCGCCGCGAGCGCTAGTGTCGCTCCATCTACCAAAAGGATGCAATTTCGTAACGCAGCGAGCTTCGTGACTGTGTATTTTAGACTGTGGTAATACAACTACAGCCTCCCAGGTTTGCCAATCTAACTTTTGCCCCGCGAAATATAGTCTAGCTTATTTCAAACTGAAGCTAGCGCCAAATAATTTTGAATCCCATCTAGCGGGACAATATTAGCTTTTTTTTATTTTCTTAGCGGGAGAGAAGTTATATGTAAATTAATATAGTTTTAAATAAAAATAACGCATTTTAATAAGGACCTAGAAAATTCTATGGGTACATTAACACTATTTGTGTGATTGTTATTAACTTCTTGAGCATGAGAACGCCGTCAGCCGAGTTGTTTCATATAACGTTAATACAATATACTGCCATTACACTCCGTGCCCCCAGTAACTTCAGCACAGCGACTGAAGTCCAGGCAACCATCATGGAGAACAGCAACCAGCCAGCAGGACGACAACTTCAACATCCTAGATGCCTGGAATACCAAATAGGCCAGTCATCTAAGACATTCTAGGTCGCAAAAAATTGCAAGGTTCTGATTTTTTTGGGATGTTGTTAGGATAGATACCAATAGTGTAAAACCAAGTTTGCAACCTCGAAAGACCTGTGCTAACTTCGTGGTGCTCGAAAAACCTCGAAATTTTCGGACGTTTCTCGGTGTTCGGCTTACAACTTCCAAAATATGCATTCTATGACAAAGTCACCCATTACTTTTTTAAAGAAAACAAACTTACCGACAATTTGAGCGCAACTCCAGCTCTGTATGTCTTATAGATCTTGAGATACAACACTTCGAAAATGGGCATTTTTTCTCTCCAAAATGTTCGAAATTTGTAGTAAGCTAGTCTTTCGAACAAATTACAGTCTAAAATATTCATTCTACGAGGAAAGTCATCAAAATCAAAGTTGTAGAGCAGTTATTTAGCTTTAATTTAAGCATTGGCAAAACGCTAGAGACCAATATTTCTTTTGTTATCAGGTAAAACACAAAAATAGGAAATTGGATTTTTCAAAAATGTAGCCTGACGAATTTTAGGACTTTTTAAAGGATAAGAAATACATCAATCAGTGGAAAATTGTTTTTCATGCAAAATGAAATTGAATACAATTAATGATAAGTAGTAATTTCTTGTCAATATTGACGTCACAGTGGCGTAGTGATGGAGGGGCCTCAGCTAACACCTGCGGCAGAAACACGCAAGACGTCAATTACCTACCATTTATTAATAAATTACAAAAAAGGGTGGGTATGTGATGTTAGGCTTACCTGCACTCAGCGAGACAGTATTATTCGTTTGGAAGGCCCAGGTTCTTCATACGGCTCTTCTTGGGGCTCCGGAGACTCCTGTGTATTTGGATCTGGATGTAAAAGAGGGTCGTCGAAGTCGTCTTCTTCGTCTGACTCAGTCATTTCTAGGGTAGGAGAATTAAGGCAGGTCTTCCCCCGACAAATTTTACAGAGAGTAGAGCATTTCAGCACTGCTCTCTGGTAGGAGCATCGCCCTGCTCCGCACTCTTTCGTGTATGACAAGAAATTCAGCAGTTATAATAACTCCAGGTTACAACAGATTCAAATGTTTTAATTCTAATCAGAAAAATACCTATGTCCAGCATTGGACATTGACTAGAACCGACCTAATACGAATGGATTACCTTACCTGCATGGCAGGAATTTGAGCAGAGTTTGCGGCGCTGGTTCTTTGTGTGATGTCACCGGTGTCAGCCCCTGCTGACTCCTTGTCCATCCCCACTTGGTGGGCTCTTTCTCAACCCCCAACCAGTGCTGCACCTGGGGGTAGGTTCTGTAGGAATGTTGGGCAGCAGCCTCTTCGGTTGGGGGCAGACGAGCGAGGTTGACTTTAGCGCTGGCGGCAGATTGGACAAATATCCCGTAACGCAAGGCGTGGAGAGAATCGTCTTTTCCACCGCCATACAACGCCACGAGGCATTTGTTGCCAGCAGAGGCTATCTCCTCATGGGTAGCGTTATTGTTCAGATAAGTGGTAGCCGCGTTAAGAAGGTCTGGCTGTTTTGAAAGAAGGCTCAACATCTTCGTATTCCCTTGCCCGAAAAGGGCAGATGTGGCATCGCAACCACTGAAGGCGTGGAGGAACAACTCTATTCCAGGGGGGAGTGAGAGATATCGAATGAATGATGTTGACAAGAACTGCTTGCAACCTGTTCCACCCCTGACACATTTCTGGAAGGAAACATTTTTGTTTGTGGGCGCCCAATCCATTTAGGAGCACCAAGAGGTCCGATATCTTCTCCAGCGATTATGACGTGCTTGTACTCCTCGCTCTTTTCCAATGCTGTCCTCACAATGAGGCAGTCGGCGTCCTCTGAAGCTTGTTTTGTTTCGATCCCTAGTATATCCAGTCCAGTACACATTAAGTTGATCAGGCGCTGCTTGTTTTTTGGGTTGGACAAAACTTTTCTTGGGGCACTTCGATCAGTGTCGATTCTTCAAAAAAGATATCGCTCCACGCTGAGGCTGCATAACGTCGTAGCCGTTCTGCTGTTTTTGTGCTCTTAGCTGTCTCCTCTTCTGGGTAGCCATCGAATACTACTGAGTCATTTTTTTCCAAAATGGTTGGTCGTATAGGTGACAAAAGCAGCTACAATTTCCCTCACTGAGCTGTTCCGTTGCCATATAACCTTATGGAGCAAGTATCCTCCATCCACTACAACAAAAGTTCGTAGTCCAACGGCGACGTTTTCTGAGAGGGGTGTAAAGGCAGAGTTGAACGATGATTTTGTTCCTTTTCGCATTCCCTCTTCGGAGAATAGAGCCATGGGATATGGGGCCAACTCGTATATAAAGTGGTTTTGTAGGTCGGTCTCAGACTGTTTTGTTATACACAGCCGTTGGAATATTGTGAGAGGGTCTATAGAAACCTGCTTGTCGTGCACCTTGACTGTGGCCGCTGCCAAGGTTCATACTTTAAGGTCGGATGCCCTTCCTGACACCACGTGATTTTTTTCAGTTGAAAAGTCCACCCCGCTGTCATCGTGATTCGAACCACGGCCGTCCGGGTGAAAGACGAGCAGCTAGGCCACTCCGCCATCACGCTCCTCATGACATTAATAGATAACTGTGCAACATTGATAACAATGAACATGCGAAGCCCCATTTTTTGAAATATCCTATTTCCTTATTTAGTTTTTACCTGATAACAAGAGAACTATTAGTCTTACAGCCTTTTGCGTATGCCTAAAGTATAGGTAAATAACTGCTCTACAACTTTACTTCCCATGCCTTTCCTCGTAGAATGAGTATTTTAGACGGTATTTTCTTCGAAAGACTAGCTTACTACAAATTTCGAATTTGTTGCAAAAAATGGCCCATGTTTGAAGTGTTGTATCTCGAGATCTATAAGATATACAGAGCTCGAGTTGCACTCAAATTGTCGGTAATTTTGTCTTCTTTAAACGTGTAATGGGTGACTTTGCTATAAAATGCATATTTTGGAAGTTGTAAGCCAAAAACCGAAAAACGTCTGAAAATTACGAGGTTTTTCGAGCACCACGAAGTTAGCACAGGTCTTTCGAGGTTGCAAACTTGGTTTTACACTATTAGTATCTATCCTAACAACATACCAAAAAATCAGAACCTTGCAATTTTTTGCGACCTAACGCGATTTTTGTGTCTACGGTGACTGGCCTAAAATGGCAGGAACAAACTTCGTGACACACCATCAGTTAATCAAAACTCCATGGGTTCGGCCTGCAGGATTTCATCTACCTCGGCGCCAATGGTGCGCACTGAATCGGATAATAACAGGCCAAGGAAGGTGCGCAGCGATCTTGAACCAATGAGGTTGGAAGTCCTCTCCTGCATGTGACTGTGGCGAAGAACAGCGGACTATGGATCACGTAGTCTTCGTATGTCCCCTTAGAGCATTCAAAGGAACATTGCAAGACTTACACAAGCTGTCCCAAGAAGCCATTGACTGGATTCAACGGTTCAATTTTGGACTCTAGTTTTTCAAACTTGAGATCAAGTGTATCATAGTGTATATCATTGTATATATATATTTGTAAATAATTGTTTGATCTATTACTTCTACCATCATACGATAAATAATAAATAAGTATACTGTATGTCTAACAATTCCCCGAATTACGGTTATCTCCCGGTTATGAGTGAGTGAAATTTGTCGCATGTGTAGTGTAAGCAACTGGACCTTTTTCTGGCTGCATGTAGCAATGTAAGGTAAAAATGACTTTGTAGGTGACAAAAATCTTCGAAAATGATATTTTAGGCGTTCAGGGCTAATTGCAATATAAAGCACAGGATCTTGTTGAAGAAACTGAATAAACATAAAAAAGAGCCTATTGTATAACTCATAAATCAACATGATACACCGTGAGAGGACATGCCCACTTTAGCTGAGACTTCTGTAATTGTTTTCTCTTGTTGAGAGATACGCAGTTATCATGTTGGTAGCACAGATGGATTCGAGTTTATATTGTTCCTGTTAGGGAACAGGAATGTTCTAGATTTACCATTTCAGTTAAAAATTAACTTCATTTTTTAAGAACTGTTTTGTTGTTGTTGTTGTTGTTGTTGTTGTTGTCTTTTGTGCATATTTTATAACTCGAAAACTTCTGGAGCAAAACACATGAAACTTTTCTTGTGTAATAATATCTCATTGAGAAATGGAAATATTTGTAGAGTTGTTGTTAATTCATTTGTGGGGCTTGAGACATCTTGGTCATCAGCCCCGTATCCGTATAGGTGGGTGTGTGTTGAAGTTGTCTGGCAACATGTATTGCTGTGATTATTGTAGTGAATTGTAGTGCTTCCAGTCGACCGACCGGATCAGGGATGGAATGAATGAGGCCCACACCTAGCGGCGAGGATATGAACTGTGCCAGCTGCCGAAACCTGTCGCACTCCTCTGAGGCAATGATTAAATGAATGACAGATGAAATGAAATGGTAGTGGAGAGTGTTGCTGGAATTAAATTTTAACAGGGAAAACCGGAGTACCCAGAGAAAAACCAATCTGCATCCGTTTCATCCAGCACAGATCTCACATGGAGTGACCGGGATTTGAACCACGGACCCAGTGGTGAGAGACTGATTATTGTAGTAATGTGTGTAAATGTATCAGGGACAGGGATGGGGTAGACGCTCCGGGACTTGAAGTAAGTCACTATCCCGGAAATTTCCTGTAGGGAGTGTGGAAAAACGCGGGCAGAAATCACAATCAGGATAACCGCTGTCAGCACCGGGATTCCAACCTACGATATCCGTACTTACCGCAGCTGCCCTCGCGGCCATGGTGCTCGTTCAACGAGCGCGGCTACGCCGCGGGACGAAATGCTTGTAGAATTTGGCTTCGAGTATCTATAACCCCCCCCATCGCCCGATCCTGGCTACGCTACTGCTCAGCGTGACCTGTGTTGCCGCTTAGTTGTCAGCGCCTTGTAGAGGTGGCGGCCTGCCACATGGGCTGGCTCTGGAAAGCTGCGGCAAATGATTTCCTTATTACGTGATATCTATTTAGCCTAGTCCCTATAATAATAATAATAATATCGTATGGCATCGGGTGCCTGGTGCAAGCTTTGTTAATTGACACCCAGAGGGTAGCTTGCATGTCGAATTTCGTCGTTCCTTTGAACGCTATGAAAGTCAAGGAGGTTAGATATCTAAACTCCTTGACACTACAGCGCTTTCAAGTAGAGAATGGAGGAACTTTGTGTTGGCGGAAAATCTCGAGATTAATTTTGCCATTGAACACGGCCTACTGAATTCAAATGGGTTCTTTAACATGCCAACAACGTATGACATGAGTATCGTGATTTTTGTCGCCTTCAAAAATCACTTACCATGGCCAGGGGCGAACCTGCAATCTTGGGGTTGGTAGTCCGACACTATAACCACTCACCCACCGTGGCAAGCAGCCTAGTCCCTTATGCGATACCAAACTGATATTCTCCCAGCTAATCAGGCTAGCAGATGCAAACCTAATCACGTAGAATCCGCTGCAGAGTGCGAGGTGATGACTCTACACGTCTGTTGAAGGCGAGCTCCAAAGGCAGAATGTGACGCTATGGTACTGTGCCCGTTCCGTTATGGTATGCGACGACCCAGTTGACATAGCATCGCAAACCAAACGTTACGGTACTCACAACACTGAAAATATGAAATGAAATAAGGTATATGTTGGAATCCAAGAAGAAAAGATACAAAAAAAAAAAAACAATCAGCTATGGGTTCGTTTCCCCTCTGTTCCCTCGATGAATTCCTTTCAGTTTGAACCACATTGTCTATTACAACGGCGTTTACTTCTCGACTGTCCTTGTCTTCTGATCTGGCGTTTCTAGGTGTCATCTGCACACTAGTGTGATCTAAACGTCTCAGGATATCGTCGTAGTGTTCAAGAGTGTTAGCACCCGACGCTATTAACGAGCGTTGCACCTCAACTGGCATTTGTCGCGCTATCGCTTGTAATAAGTCCTCTTCTAACAGTGGTGGCGTTAAAAATTGTAATCTTTATAATTAGCGTAGTGTGTAGGGTGTGATGTCGAATACTTTTTAGAGTACATTTCTGCCCTGATGTTCATTTGGTCCTCCGCACTCCAAAATCTCCTCAAGAATTCAACTGCGAATTGCTCTAGGGTTGTAAAATTTGTCCTGAACGCGATGAACCAGGTCAATGCCGGACCGTCCAAGGCACGCCCAACCACCCTGAGTTCTCTGTCCTTCGTTATCCTGTGTTCCGATATGTAATCTCGGATGTCCCGCAAAAATTCCACAGGTGTAAATCCTGAGTTCCCTGAGAAATGTCTTGGTTTGTCATCGTAACTCCTAATGATAGTGATCAGACCTGGGTAACGTTCATTTGACCTTGTTTCCATCGGAGTCAAGCTAGCAATCCCTGTAGTGGTAGGTGTCTGAGTAATAGTAATGCTCCCTGGAGTTAACACGTGACTACTCGAACTAGTGATATTCGGTGTAGGATCTCGCGAAACCTCCCTCGAAGTTATTTCTTGACAACTCAAATTTGCTATCTCAGATCCTATTCTGGCCATCCTATCATTGTGTTTCTGTTCACCTAGCTTAAGCTTCGTTTCCAAATTGTCGATTGAGACTATGGTATTCCGCCTAGTGCTTTCCTCAATATCCCCTTTTAATTTGCTTAATTTCTCTTCGCTTGATGTCCGTATCGAATTAATCTGCTGCTTTATCTCACCTACATCTGCTTTGATTTGAGTAGACTCTTTCTTTACCTCTTCCTTGCTTTCAGTGAATCGAGTTTCTAAATTTGCCATTCCAGCAAGAAGTTTAACTTCTATTCCCTCATATTTCTTCTCTGTTTCCACATGAGTCTCCCGATACCTATCTTTTACAATGGCTCCTAATCTGCCTTTGAACAATTCTAAATGTTGGTTTACTTTCTCATCAATACCTGAGTCTGTGGTGTCAAATTTTACTTGCAAGCGGGTTTCTAGGTTTTTCAAATCAATATTAATTTCTTCTAACACATCAGCCTTAATTGTGTCTTTAACCTTTTCCAAACCTTTGATTTCTGACTCTAACCTACTAATATTATTATTTAGATTTGTCCCTAGCTCATCGATTCTCAAATCGAAATGTCTTTCCGAACCATTAGCATTAGTTTCTATCTTAGCTATATACGCCTTCAAACCATCAATATCGGATTTCAAGTTAGATATATCAGACTTAATACCCTTCTGGATATCAATTACATCTTTCCTTAAGTTCAAGTTATTCTCTTCACAAGGATTTCCTTTCTTAAAATATTCATGTTATCCTAACCCTTACACTCTACGGACTTAATATCTAACCGCAAAGCTTTTAACATGTCATCATTCTTAGTTCTTAATCTATCCTCTAATTCTTTCAAATTGTTTTTGCCTTCCTCACTGTTAGCTTGCATTCTATCCTCTAAAGTTTTATGGTTAGTTTGCATTGTAGCTTGCATTGTGCTCTCTAAAGTTTTAGTGTCAGCTTGCAATGTAGTTTGTAAAGCCTTTACATTTGCTTCACACCTAGCCTGAATTCTATCTTCTGAAGCTGTAATATTTTCCTTAACTTCAGTCTCCATTCTCTTAATACTAGCCTCAACAGCTGACATGCTGCCCTGTAATGCTGTAAACATTTTCTTCATCTCCTCCATTGACATATTCAATTCTATAAATGGGTTAAATACAGAGACATTAATGGTAAAGCATTGTGACCTCCCAAGTAGTTCGTGAGTAATTCACACAAGTATGAGCATACTTATAACATAAACATGAGTATTGATATGAGTAGAACATGGCTATGCCAGAATATTTTAGAACACACAAGTATAATTTTAAGCGGCTTCGGTGGCGTAGTCGGTAGCATGCTGAGCTTCTATGCCCAAGATAGCGGATTCAAACCCGGTCGAAGCCGTCGGATTTTTTAAGAGCGTTAAAAATCCCTCAGTATGCCTTCCTTCGGAGGGGAACTAAAGCCGGCGGTCCCATGTCATAGATTTATGGCATGTTAAAGAACCTTCCACTAATTACACCTGTATGAAGCTAAATTGGATAGGTTAAGATTGTAAACAACGCTCTTAGGTTTCTACGTTCGTTGCCAAGAGCCGACTGCGGTGGCGTCTAGTAGCTAAGTTCTGAAATTGGCCTAGTAGTCGTTGACGGTGGCGCTTGGCGGCAAAAGTAGGAACTATTTGAAAAATTCTAAGTTGCAGTCTGTACTTAAATTAAAAAACAGATAACACACACTAATACAGTCATCACAATTAAAACCGGTCATCAGACAGATTCTACACACACCCAAAGTAAACGGGGCTACATGACCGCGTTGTCGCAGCCCCTAAACTTAAGAACTAACCACGTATAATTGACCTACCAAGTTTAATAAATTTCAGAAAATTAAATCTAACTGAAACTGAGATCAATCTCAACATGTCCTCAATGATGCATCTTTCTCATAAGACATCGAGTGTCTTCACAAGAAAAGAATTAACAACTCGAGCCCCACGAATGGGAAAAGCCAACTGCGTCATATGTACCCGTTCCGTTATGGTATGCGACGACCCAGCTGACATAACATCGCACACCATACGTTACGGTACACACACACACACACACACACACACACACACACACACACACACACACACACACACACACACACTGAAAATATGAAATGAAATAAGGTATGTGTTGGAATCCGAGGAGAAAATATATATAAAAAAACAACAATCAGCTATGGGTTGCTCGAGACAAAGTGTCTCTGGGTCGTTTACGGGTGAAAGCAACATCAATTATTAATACAAAGGGCGCCATCCGCATGGATTCCCATCAGTCACATCCTTCCTAGTTAAGCCTTAAATTACTAGGAAAAAGGACTTAAGGAAAGGTAGCATCATGAAAACATTTTTAAAGAAACTTAAAATTTATTAATTTTTTGACTTGGTCAATGCGAGAATATCAAAAGAAAATCCTACCTAGGAACATTGTGATTAAATTAGTCAGGACGAAATATTCATATCAACTCCAAAAATTTCCCCTCAAAGTTTACGTTCACATGTTAAACAAAAAGAACTAAAAGTTTTTCATGGTTGCTCAAGATCACCGAAGCACAAACACTTGAAACAAGACACTCGTAATCTCTGAGCCCTATCAGTATTTAATCATTAACATGGAATGCATGTGAACTGAAAATAATTATTTAAACACACATATATTACATACCGTATATCAATTATGTTGAGCGTTGCTTTATGCAAAATGTCTGTTCGTTCCCATCACCATATTCACAAATAAGCTTTGTAATATATATTTTAATCAAAATTCAATAGTGTTCAGATATCAATGATAATTGTCTAAACATCAATCTAGTCACTTAAATTACTTAAATTCTGAATATCAACTATCAATCATTGTGACTATCTCACAATCCCCATGTAAGGAAATTCATGAACATTCCATCATTTAATTAATCATTATTCTTTTACCATCTCGAAATCGTTATCTTTTAATCATCATCATTCTTTATCTTCTAAATTATTATCATTAGAAAAATCGTTATCATTTAATAATAATCATCATCAGTTCATTCTAAATTATTATCATTTCTTTCACTTATTATTATTATTATTATTATTATTATTATTTATGATTCAGACGTCATTACAAATCATTTTATCTCATCTCAGCAAGAATTATCAGATCAGATTATTTAAGAAATTTATTATATCCAGAGCGTATTATTTTTTTTGAAAATCAGCATAAGTTGTTTCAAGATCTCCAGGAAAATTCAACTAATCAGCTTTCGGAGATGTCATAAAATTTTATAACATTTATTTATAATCAATTAACTGCAAGGATTGAACTTATCTCTCACTCAAGAACAATATTTACTGCCATTTACCATAATTGCCAACAATCCACTATATCAGGATGCTAGCATCCATCAAAAAATCTTATGAACCACAGTTCATCCACAAACACTACCTCATTAAATTCATTAAACCACTCGATTAAATTTATTACAATATCATTATAACGATACCACACAACATACCATTCAGCACTCGGCTTGACCTACAATTTAGATTGGGTTTGCTCGAACCTTTCAGTCACTATTTTCTCCCAAGTAGTAACTTCTCATAACTAGTGCTAATGTTCTCACAATAAATTGGCAAAACTCCTCATGAATCTAGGCACTCAAATAAGCATCACAATCTATAAACTGGCTCCAATTATTTATGCTGCTGACCTCTCAGAAAAACAACATCTCAATCGCTGAGATAAATCTGAATGTGCATCAAGCATGAATTAAATTCATAAATATTACTGATCTGGATAAATTCTAAAAAAGAAAATATATAGCCTGTCGGTTAAATGCGTTCAAAGAACAGGTCAAACGTTTCATATTCCAAATGGTTTTTCTCTGCCTGAGATTTATGTCTCAACCGAATACTTCCTATTAGAAGAAATAATAATTATTTGAAAAATCCCAGATTGTTTCAAACAAACAAAGTTCAAAAGAGCTGCTGTATTTAATAAATTACCATACTCAAAAATAAATCAGGATCAATTCAAGAATTACTAGAGTGTAATCCTGCTTGCACGTATCATTATTATTGTACCCTTAGAAAATAAAGCATAACAACAAGACTCGTAGTTCGGGGTCATCATCGGTTCTTGTGAATGTGTAATAGAGATTTAGTGCTTCAAATAATTTCTAGGATTCATAAGGTATACTTAATATTTAAAAGACATGAAAAACAACAGGATTTACTAACAACTGAAATTTAATAACTGAATCAAACACAAAAAATATTAATATAATCCACTGACACTGACTAGCCTGGCGTACCATGGTGAGATGGTATGACAGCTGTCAAACAAGTGTTGTGACTACAATGTCACTTAATCAAAGGTAACACCAGTTACGGATCACACATGATCCCAAAATAACAAAATAACAAATACAAGAATTTAATATATATAAGTGGCACGCTGGTTAAGACTAACTCTAGGAATGAGCACTATGACGGGCGTTCATTTCCGACCAAACAGTAGGTTAGGTTATGAACTCCGTACTGCGAAGGCGAGTAGCGGAAATATGGGAACAACAATTTACATAATTAAATAAAATTCTGACACACTCTAACCTTAAATTAACACAACCAAATACACGTGTGTATTTTTAAACAAGGGCTGCGGAATCACCGTCTTATACCACAAAACAATAGGAATGCATTACGTGGCATGAACAAGCTTGGCCGGTTGCCAATTTATATCTACCATGAATACAGCGGCCTAGGAATATAAGCCAACAACAACAAATATACAAATTAATCACGCCAAAAAATTGGCGATAAAACAAATGAATAAATAAGCCGTAGACATGATAAGACTCTTCGGATCGACGGCATGGCAACTCCCCAAATTAATCCAAATAAATTAACCTTAAACAACAGGCTTTAAAGCAAACATTACGTGTCATGAACAAGGCTGCAGACAGCTAGATCTGTTATCTCACCACATGAGACCGTGGCTGGTTCAACTCCCCTCTCGTAGTAAATGTGGGTCAAGCTAAATATAGATTCTGGCCCACGCCAGAGTACAGCGACCTTGCCTACACGGCAACCTGTAAAACGCGCAATAACAATATTAATTAAGTCCATTTATCACTGCCGTTCCTGCGTTTCTTATTCATGAATATAGCTTTTACTTGTACGTTAATCGTATGCGATCATTTCGCTCTACAATTTACGTACCAATTAACGCAATATTTAAATTACAAAATTACCGTACAACACAATTGTCACGCAAAGTTAAAAAATTACTACACGCAGAATCAAACCCTAAATTTAAATTAAACCACAACAAAAAAATCTGTACAAAGTTCCTCATATTCCTCGCGACCCCCTCGTCCAAAATCAAATAATTTAATTCTTAGTACTCATCACTTATAGTAGCTTTCCAGAGGCTTCCCGCCTCGTCATCTCCCGTCATTAGGCCTTTTAATCCATAACATTCATGGCGATGGAGGATGAATCTTGCTGCCTTCTTTCAACGCTGGTCGTCATCTTGCCGCTTGAAAATGCAAATTAAATTAAAGTTTAACTCTTAGCTATCTGCGTTATGAGTATTTTATTTCCTCATAGAGTCCTATGCAGATCATAGACTTGCCCTATACTTGCGGCTATTTGCCATCTCACAATTTATTGAAATTAACAACTTAGTTGCCGAACACACAACTAGAATTCTAACTTAGACCGTCATGAAGACGTCTTAAATTTGACTGTCAAAGAATAATTAGGAATGCACACGCTTCTAGTTCAGACACAGTTTATATACAGAAAGTGTCAAAGTTCCTGTGGAGGGAGTATTTGCTCCTCAATATTTTTAATAATGGGCCTATAATTATGTGTGACCCCTCAAAAAGCTTGTATTTTATCACAGGTCACGAATCTGCCGACGTACACGAAATTTGATCGCTAGATCTCTTATAATAGAATTGGTGCACGAATCAGCCTGATGCCACGCTATAGCATCCTCGTTTCTCATTCGCAGGTCACGATAGCGTCGGAGTAGCGACCTTTCAGATCCCGCCCTTATTTGACGTCACGACTCTTCTCTTCTCACTCAGAAAACTATCATTTTCTCACTCACTCCCTGTTGTTGACATAGCATCCTAGCTTGGGTGTGCGTCATGTATCCACCAGCGTTACACCTGCCTTATCAGAAGAATAATAATAGCGCTGATTGTGAAATTGTCGTTGGCTTCCTCAAAGCCCGTAGCCCTTCCTGCCAAGCCCAGTTTGCCGGCTACTTAAATTTTACTCCAATATCCAGCATCTCATGTATTTAGTATATCCAACATTTTAATAAATATGAAACATTATTATTGGACACAATGATAAGGATTCATCTAACCCATAGTCGAAAAAATCGAACTCAGTATGAAGTCGATTTCACTATCATAACTCATCTGGTGGTTGCTGGTCACCCTCAAAATATAAATGACTGTCCGCCTCTGTCTGTTTCAGGAGCCGTCTCGCTCCAAACTCATTAGGAAATTCCTGTACGCTCATGCCCTCAGGCCTCTCGCCTCGCTACTCTCCCCCTTTCACTCTTTCAAAACTCTATATAAGTTCGTCAACATTGCAAGCACTGCAGCTTTCAAAAGACATCTTTCATCCTGCTTCTTGGAGCAGTATACCTCTCACATTTGATTACTGTATTATGTTAAAATACTTTATTTAAGTTCAATTATAACACAAGGACAATAGCTGACAACCTGTCTACTTCAATAGCTTTTCTTGTACAGTATATGGTGTTTGTTTTTCGGGCGGATAGTCTGTATGCACTCTCACTCTTTTGTATATAATTTTTCCATTATCATTAGTATTATTATTATTATTGTATTGTTACTATCTTTTGTTACTATAATTGTTAGACTATGATTATTTATATTGTGAATGTAAGTGAAATGTTTTATTTTTATAAGCCCTAATCTTATTTTATGTAGGGAGCTACTGTAAAGGAGCACTTAAGCTCGAAGTGTAGCCGTGAAAATAAAATCAATCAAAATCATTCAATCAATCAAAACAACACTGCTCACTGACATACTTCCGCCTGAACTTGTAAATACGTCTAGACTCTCTTTCCAGCACACTCGCTACTAGTGTTCCCCCGTACATTTTGTTGTTTTATCACGTGAATATTTAATTTGCTGCAACAACATTATTTCTCGGCTCGCATGGCTCTCTCTGATGATAAAATTTTAGATTTGAAATGTTATAGACTGCTATGATTCCAGTGCTCACCTCGGTAGGCGTTGTTACCTAAATTCCTCACGATGCTTAACGGTCCCACATATCTTTCGCAAAATTTGTTTAATATCTTGTTCACTGGATCAGATATCGGCGGCTTCTTAACCAAGACCATTTCCCTGTCATGTATTTTAGTGGTCGAATGCACGCTTAATATAATCGAAGCAAGAACACATAATAAATACTTAAATCCTTATATATTTATCTCTACTCTAATACACATATGATAAGATAACCAAGGAGTAGTATACCTTGATAATAATAATAATACTTTTATTGCAGCCAAATGGCCAAACAAAAACAAAAGGAAAATTCAATTACAATACAAATTATTCAAGCAATTTCAATTTTGCATTCTGGTGCCTTGGTTTGCATATTCTGTAATTGATTGGGTTCTCTTTTCGCACAATTCTATGTGGTAGCGTCCACATGTTTGTTCACATAAGTTGCACTCACACGTCTCAGCTGGCTCATGATGTGATGTGTTCACACAGATGAGATGATGAAATCCGTGTACCGCCATTCTGGTAAACACGTGCCTCATCTCAAAGCTTGATGTGGCCCATGTCCGATCTACCATGGGCCCCGTTCCATAAAACTCTGCGGGTATTTCTTCCCTTTTGCTTTTAATGTTGATAAAAGATTTTCCGAGGCTCGAGTGCTGGGAAGAGTCAAAAGTGTTCTTAGGTCCTCGATAAGGAACGTTTCTCTTGCGAGGAGGTAGACGAGTCTGGAACGTGTAGTCTTTGACACTCCTAGTGCTCTTTTGATGTATAATGCTTTTACCCGTTCTAATTCGGATAGGTTCTTTTCGGTGAGGTGCGACCATATGACTTCTATCCCATACGTTAATATGGGCATTATTTTAACTCTGAAGAGCATCATTGCTGTTTCTAAGTTGAAGGATTTAATGTAGCCGATCTCGTGCATCGCCCTTGTGCTTGCGTTGCTTTCTCAGTTATATGTTTCGTGAAACATTTGGCGCTTGTTTGCAGCGTGATGCCTAGATATTTAAAATCTTTAGCGATGTTTATTGTCGACTTTTTGACCATTTCTCTATAGCATGTATAGTGTCCTGAAGTTCAATATTGTCTGTTGATCCAACCACTATATCGTCGGCGTACGAGTATGCAACTATGTTCTCTCTTTGGGTTATTCGCATTAGATCTCCTGCTGCTAAAATGAATAGTAGAGGGCTTAGTGGATCTCCCTGCAGTACTCCGTTTGTTTGGAGTATCGGCTCTGAGACTGAAAGATTGTCCGAGACTCTTACTTTGTTCCATTGGAGTATGGAGCTTATACTTCTCATCCATATATTGTTTTTGCCTAGAGTCTCTTCTAGTTTCTTTATCACCAAATTCCTGTTCACCAAATCAAAGGCCTTAGTGAAATCTATGAAAATGGCGTAAAACTTTTCCTTTCTGTTAAGGGCTTCCCAGATGTCATTTAACAGCAGTTCTATTGCAGTTAGAGTCGATCTTCCTTTTCTGAAACCGAATTGGTTTTCCGGAAGATGTTCGTTGATTGTTTCTTTTATTCTCTCAGTTATTATTTTTGTAAATATTTTAAAGGGGATATTCTCCAACGCAATACCCCTGTATTTATTGGGTTCTTTGGGATCTCCTTTTCCTTTATACAGCATTTTGATTATTGATTCTCTCCACCTATCTGGTATTGATGCTGTCTCTACGCATTTATTATATAGTTTCGTCCAAATAGGAACTAGTAGATGGTAAGTGTCCTTTATATATTCACTATATAGCCCGTCTGGTCCTGCAGCTTTTCTGTTCTTTGTCCCTGCGATGATGAATTGGATCTCACTATCAGTCAGTGGGGCCCATTCTGTTGGTAATTGCAGGCCGTTCTCCTGTGTGGGTTTTGGTGTATCTTTTATTCCTTCTCTGTTAAGAATGCTACTGAAGTGAGATTTCCATTCTTCCATGTTTATATAGTGCGTCTGCGCTTGCTTCCTTGGATGTAGTGCAATATATGAATCTCCTGTAGCTTCTTCTACTATTCGTTTGCCTCCTTCTTCCCAATAAATCCTCTTCTTCTCTCTTAGTAGCTGCTTGTAACAACTTCTCTTCTTGTTGTACTCTTGGGTGAGGGTATGATTCGCAATGTTCAATCTTAGCTAGTGTAGGCTGTCCAGTACCTCTTTTCTTGACAAATAGCATTCCTGGTCGAACCATTGTTTTGCTTTTCTCTTCATCCTAGGGCTTGCGGCTTGTGTTAGAAGTTCTTCTATAGCTTGCACCGCTTCCTCCAATCTTGAGTCTTCTATTAATGATTCTATTTGTTCTATCTGTTCTGATCGTTCTTCTACCTTCCGGACGTCTATTTTCCTCGAGAGTTGTTGTTTAACTTCGATTTGTATTTCCTTCCATTCTCCTTGAAGCTTTATTTCCAT
This sequence comes from Meconema thalassinum, assembly GCA_946902985.2. Taxonomy (NCBI): domain Eukaryota; kingdom Metazoa; phylum Arthropoda; class Insecta; order Orthoptera; family Tettigoniidae; genus Meconema; species Meconema thalassinum. The sequence continues at coordinate 352,448,617 of OX336390.1, forward strand.
TGGTATATGTTTTCGTAATGGTGTGTGATGTGCTGTCCAAAGAGGGGTTATTTCCCCTTTTATTTGGCCTCTTATCAATGCGATATCTATTGTGCTTTTGCCATTGTGGCAAATATATGTTGGTACAGTGCTATTGTTTAATAGGCGGAGGCCTTCTTCATGCAACTGTTCCATGACTAGTTTAGTTTTGTAGTTTTCTATATCAAGCCTGCAATTTAGGTCTCCTGCGATGATTAGAGGTTTGTCCTGCTTACTTTCTATGATTAGTTGGCCTAACTCATCTATTATATCCATAGCAGTTGTGTTCGGTTGAAAGTAAGCCGAAATAATTGTAATATATTTCGTCTCAATTAGCATGGTGTGATCTTGTTTGATGGTCAAGATTATTGGGGTGAGCCACGGCTTGAGGAGAACGGTTAGTCCTCCTTTCGGTCTACCTCTTCCCCCTTGCTTCGCATGCAGATGTATACTATAGTATTTCGCATGCTGCCATTGATCCATGAGGAAAGTTTCCGTTAGTATTATTATGTCAAATCCTTCCAGACAGTCTGTTGGTGCCATACTCGTTGCATTTTTTAAACCTTCTATATTCCATAGCATTATCTTGATACTTTTTCGTTTTTCCTTCTCTCTGTACTTCGTGTTCTTGTTCTCTGACTGGCTCGTACCTGTCTTATTCGAGCGATACCCCTGGGTCCCGCCGAAAGAACCGAAAGCGACTGATCGTTATTCCTGCTGGCCAGAAATTTGTATCATTTACTATTTCTAGGTACTTTAGAGGTATTCCTACCTTGAAAAATGTCGTGTTATATCTCGATAACATTTCCTCCCAAATAACGTTTCCTGCGATTTCCTTCCTGGCAAGGAATTTCTTTATTGCCTCTATTGTGGTTTCCGGTCTTATTCTTCCCACGAAAAGCCAAGCCATTTTGTCTACAGCTTGTAAATCTTCATCTCCTGATCCAGTGCCGGTCATAGTAGCTTGTTTCCGGGCCGGCCATCGTTTCCTTCTCTGGAATACCAGCCTCCATTGCTCTTCAGTTGTTGAACCCGTTGACCTTGCCTGTTCTTGATTTTGGATCGATCCGCTTGTTTGGATTGGAGAGTAATCTTCCTTTGTGGTGCAGTTCTCAATTCTTTCACCCTCCCCCATGATGGCGTTGGGTCCCTTACAAAATTGGCGTAAGACGGACGCTTCTCTGTGAGGTTGGCAGTATGCAGTTTCGCATTTCCTTGTTGTATATTTGAGTCATGTTGCTTTGTGATTGCAATTTCCTCTTTAATCATCTTCCTGATATTTTGTGTGAAGTTTTCCATCATTATTTTCATTTGTTGGGTTACATTTTCCATGATTTTGTCTTCCGGTACCTCGAATGTCTTAGCGATCTGGTCGTTCGACAGTATCCCGGTAGATGTCGGTATAATATGGTGGCTGCCGCTTGTTGCTGCATTTGTGCTGTCAATAAATGTCTCTGCGTTCCGATCATTCGACAGTTCTCCGGCAGGTATCGGTAAAAGCTGGTTGTCACTTTCACTTCCCCAACTAGGCGTAGCGCTGCTGTTGCTTCGTGTTGCCTGTGTTACGCCATCAGATGGTGCTAGTTGTCCTTCTGTCCTGCTATCTATCATAGAGTAATCTATGCTTTCTGTTATCCCTTCTGCCTTATTCTTTTCTCCTTCCATAACCTCATCTTGCAATTTTTTGTTATGCCCATTCTCATGTTCTACAATACATTTCAGAGTGTTAAAACAGTCTCTAATGACACTCACCGCTTGATGAATGTCTTCTTTCTTATCTTTCGTAAGGTATTCTCTTGATTCCGCGATATTCAATAAACATTTCAGAGCATGAGCAACACGCACTTCTAAGTCTTCCGCCATGACCTCCTTGATAATAATGGATGTATCAACACTATGATTACTATACTGTGCTATCAATAGCACCATGACAACTGTCGTGCCTTGGTGTTTGGAAAAGTCAGGGAGAGTCTATCTTTATATAACTTCCGCGACCACCACCAGAGTGCTCGTTAACGGGATATAACAGTCTTCTCTGGGCAAAAGAAAATCATTGAACGTAGTCACTGAGGTAAGCTGGTAGTCATCTGGGGCGCTCAGAATATCGAACTTGCATTCCAACTCGATGATCTATGACTGGCTCGGCTGCTGGATTAGGGCTTAAATTTACTGGGTTTTTGAAGTCCAGGAATATGATCTCAGGAGGAATATACTGGGGGGGGGGGGGGGGGGTGCCGTTTAATGTTTGATCCATCGTCGAGGAGAATAATGTAGTGTAGTTTTCCTAAACATTTTGCTATGTCTCCAAATCGCCAGGTAGGTTTTCGGTTTTGTGGATACCAGCGAACTTGTACTCTTTCGCCTTCTGAAAACTTGCGGGTAGAACTTTGTACTGCCTGTTCATTCGAGTCACATTGTTGAGATTTGGAATGACTCCGGACAAGTGTTGGCAGTTGGCAGTCAAAGTGAAAGGTTGTGTTTTTCCCGAGCTCTCAGGCGTGCTGAAATGGATTGTTCTCTGGAGTGTTATCGAGCGAGGATCGGGCTGTGGTATGCGAAGGGTAGTCGGGATTTCCGGTGTTTGTATGTGCGTATGTGACCTAGTAACTTGTGGTTCATAGCCCTAGTGATAGCTGCATTGCTAGTTATTGGTGGAGTGGAAGTGAATCAAGGCCCTGTTACTCCAAATATGAATCAGGCAAATGATCCAGTGGCAGCTTTAAAGTGTTCGTCGTGCAGTAAAACATTGAAGAACGGTGTTCAGTGTGGACTATGTGAGAAATGGTTTCACTTCGGCTGTATTAAGGTCAAGAAGGAGGATTGTGATGTCGGGAATTGGTTTTGCGAAGTATGTGATACGCCAGACTGTTTGAGGGTGCAAATCAAAGCAAGGGATCAAATAATACAGGAACTTAGAACAAAGCTTCGTGAATCAGAGGAAACGGTGAAGGATGTGACTGAACGGCTTTCTACTGGTGTTTGAGGGTGCAAATCAAAGCAAGGGATCAAATAATACAGAAACTTAGAACAAAGCTTCGTGAATCAGAGGAAACGGTGAAGGATGTGACTGAACGGCTTTCTACTGGGATCAGTGTGGAAGAGGGCGTGCAGGAGCAAACTGAGGATGACGTTATCATAATGGGTGATTCTTCGATACGATGGAGTGCGAATATCTTGAGGAGATCAGGTGCGAAATTGCGGTGTTATCCGGGGATTAAAATTGACCAGCTTGCCCAACAAGTGGAAGAAGCAAATATAGAGGACTGTGACAAAGTTAAAGTGTTGTTGCTCCATGTTGGGACGAACGATTTGAGGAAGAGGACTACAGCTGATTACATCATGGGGGAGCTCTACTAACTAGGCAGAAAAGCTAAAAGCAAGTTTGGAAATGCAAACATTATAATGAGTGGCATTGTTCGGCTGGGAGATGTTCCGTTAAGGCGAGTTACGACTGTAAATGACCGCATGGACTGGGTTTGTGCACAACTGGGATTAGTGTACGTAGATGCTGACAGCTGGATTGGTGGCCGTGACTTCGCCCGAGACGGACTGCATTTAAATCGACGGGGCGCTTTCAACCTGGGGAGCCTACATGACAGCGTCATCGGTTCGTGCCGGCCATTGTGAGGAGGAGCAGGTCCAGAGGTTGCCTGCCGACGGGAACAGAAGGAGCTACTTCGGGATATTTGCTGCGGAGGTAAGACTCTAAGATTACTGCAGGTTAATTGTCAGAGTTTAGGAAATAAATTAATTGAATTTTGGAATCTTGTAGAGACGTATTCTCCGGACATTGTCATTGCTACTGAATCTTGGTTATGTGAGGATATAAATAGTAATGAAATAATTCAAGGGACCTACGAAATGTACAGAAGGGATCGGGGGAAGCGGGGTGGTGGGCAATTGTGTGCGCAAAAATATAGCTAGTTTCTTAAAGTGGGCTGATACGGATCATGAAATGTTATGTGTACAAATTTCGGATAAAGGGAATAAATTCCCTCTTCAGGTGATAGGGGCGTATTGAGCACCGAAAGATAACTTTTCGCTTCTCGACACAGTGTATGATAAAACTTGTACGGGTAAAGCTATGAAAAAGAGCATAATAATTGCCGGAGATTTAAACCTCCTCAAAGTAGACTGGTCTGGTGAGTCAACTAGCTCAGAGTGCGGCAAACAAATTCTTAAGGGAGTGAGGATTTTCCCAAGTAGTTGACTTCCCAACTAGAGGCAATAATACCTTAGATGTTTATCTCGTAAGGCCTGTAGAGCTGTATATTAACTGTCAGAAAGTACTGAAATTACTGAAACAAAACCCAGATCCTGAGTATTACACACGGGAAATTAGGAGTCTCAAACGGAAAATTAGGAAATTATACAATAAAAGACATGATAGTGACAAGTATATATTGAAATTTAAGTCCTTATCAAGAGAGCTCGTCTTAAAAAAGAGGTCTGCTCATGACAATTATATGCAAGGTTTACTTGGTTCGGGAGGCGATGGGTGGAATTTTTTTTACAATTATGTTAGGAGAAGAAAGGGAAATTCAAATAATTTGTCGATGATAATGTCCGGTGACGGTAAATTAATTACTGAGAAGCAGGCCATTGCTAATGAATTAAAATGTCTTTTATGGTAGTGTGTTCAATAAATCCAATAGCTGTGTGTTGGTCCTTAACTGTGAATCAGGGGCTCCACTTCTCCAAATAAACCAGTCAGCAATTGTAAAGCTAATACAAAAATTACGTTACAATATATCGAAGGGTCCTGATAATATTGTTAGTGAAGTACTTAAACTAGGAGGTAGGGCCGTGGCACGATACTTAGAGGTGATGTTTAATGTCTCCATAAACAATGCACAAATCCCGGACGACTGGAAAAGAGCTACGGTAGTCCCAATATTTAAGGGAGGGAGCAGACTTGAATTGGGCTACTACAGGCTGGTTAGTCTTACGTCCATCGTTTGTAAACAGATGGAGCATCTCATTTGCGACTACTTGAGGGAACAGTGGGAAACATTATCATGGTTTATTGATAGGCAACATGAATTTCGGAAAGGTTACTCATGCGAGAGTCAGATGCTATCACTTTTTCAAGATATTAGCGAATCGTTAGACGATGGAGTATCAGTCGACGCCGTAGTTATAGATTTTGCGAAGGCATTTGATGTCGTGCTGCATGACATGCTACTCCATAAATTAGCCTCGACGAAAATTGATAGAAGAGTAATTTTATGGATCCAAGAATTTTTGACGGGTCGTTCCCAGAAAGTGAAAGTTGAAGGCCGATTCTTGGATGAAATTACCGTAACGTCGGGTATCTCTCAGGGCAGCGTAATCGGAACTTTGTTATTTTTGGCGTTTATAAATGACTTACCAAATGGGATTCGCAGTGACTGTCGATTGTTTGCGGATGATTGTGTAATATATCGAAAGATACATGACTCACAAGACAATGCAGTACTTCAAGATGACCTGAACCTAGTCTATAAGTGGGCGAATAAAATGAAAATAAACACAAGAAAATGTAGTCTAATAAAAATAGGGAAAGTGCGAAGGCAAGATTTTCAATATAACATTGGCTCGGAAATTCTTGTAGAAGAAGATTCTTGCAAATATTTGGGCGTTCACGTAAGAAATGATATGAAATGGAGTAGTCATATAGGATGTGTAGTTTCTAAAGCTTACAAATCCCTGCACTTTGTAATGAGGGTATTAAAAGGAAGTAGTACAGCTGCTAAAGAATTGGGATATTTGTCACTTGTAAGACCTATTCTGGAATACGCCTCGGCGGTTTGGGATCCATATCAAGTAGGGCTCATAAATGAGTTGGAAATGGTAAAAAGAAAGGCCGCTAGATTTGTGCTCAGTGACTTTAATCCCAGGAGCAGTGTGAGCCGTATGTTAAAGAAACTTGGGTGGGAATCACTTGAGGCTAGGAGAATGAAATCTAGACTCTGCGCTATGTACAACACGTATACAAATCAACCAGCATGGGGTGAGCTTAGCAAACGTATGGAAAAGCCTACTTACATGGGTAGGAGCGATCACCCTTTCAAAGTTAAGGGCCAACCACAGCGAACAAATTATGGTAAATATTCTTTCGTAATCCGTGCCATTAATAATTGGAACTCTCTACCTGCCGCAGTCTTAGAGCCTTTTCCCAAACATATAGGTGTGTTTAAGAAAAGACAGACTATTTGTGTAAATACTCCAGTTTAATTGTTATGTACAATTATTTATTTGTTATGTATATCTAATTTGCCACCGGGGGACACACCCCCAATTGCAAATAAACGAATGAATGAATGAATGAAAGTGCATCTAGACGAGTTCTAATGGTTCGTTTCAGGTATAGCTCTGCTGGAGACTTCCCGCAGGCTAAAGGAGTTGCTCGATACCTGAACATGATTTCTTGTAACTGCTGTCGTAGTGACAGATCTGATTTGTTTATGGCATTCAGCTTCACTTTTAATGTTTACACGTATCTATGGGCTAATCAGTTGATAATGTGGAGCACTAAATTTCTGAATAATTCCATTCTTAATGCAGTAGTCTTTAAATTCCATTGAAGTAAAAATTGTAGCATTGTCTGACACGAGAACTGATGGAAATCCGTGTGTAGCAAAAGTTGTCACTAAGGGCTTCAATTGTCGATTTTGATGTGGGTGCACTTGTTTGAGATCGTACTTCTGCCCACTTAGATTTGGCATCAACTAGAACCAGGAAATGGAGGTTTCTGTACGGTCCCGCCGAGTCAATGTGTACTCGTTCAAAGTTTTCTCTTGGTTCATCCCACTTGTGCACAGGTACTTTTGCAGGGCTTTTCTGTAGCAGTGCTCAAGCATCAAAGGATCTCTCCATTCGTTCAATGTCCCTGTCGATCCCTTTCCAGTAAACATATCTCCGTGCTAGCTGTTTCATCTTAACGATTCCAACGTGTGTGTGGTGTAGTTCGCTCAACACCGCTGATCGTAACTGATTTGGAACAACTAACCGATGGTCCCTGAAGAGGAGTTCGTCCTGAATGGTATACTTTGAATCTGTATTTATGGTAGAATTGAGTTCATTTCGAATTTGGATGAGTTCATCGTCTTCACGAGATGCTTTGATCAGGTTTTCAGGGGTTATTGCTTCGCTCGAAATCTGATTAATGATCTGATCACACAACATTAAAACTTCGTTGTCAAATACTTGTTCGATGGAAGTTTTATGCTCTGGATTCGGTGCACGTGAAAGACAGTTCACATTTACATGGTCATCCGCCTTTCAGTATTTCACTTCGTAATGAAATTCCTGAAGGAAAGATGCATAGCGGAGTAATCTTGCTGAGGTCATTGCTGGAATATTTGAAGCTGGGTGTAGAATTCTTGTAAGAGGTCTACTGTCTGTAATAAGTTGAAATTTTCTTCCGTAAATGTAAACGAAGAAATGATGAACGGAGAACATTATCACCAGAGCTTCTTTGTCCAACTGGTCCCTGAAGAGGAGTTCGTCCTGAATGGTATACTTTGAATCTGTGTTTATGGTAGAATTGAGTTCATTTCGAATTTGGATGAGTTCATCTTCTTCACGAGATGCTTGGATCAGGTTTATTGCTTCGCTCGAAGCATCCGTCTGTATCCGTCAGTGATCTGGATGCAAATGCTATAGGTCTTTCAATACCATCAATTACATGGGACAAGATTCCTGCGACACCCACTGGATGTCCCTGTCGCACGCTACAACGATTGGCAATTCTGGATCGTATGGAGTAAGCACCTGATCACTAGAAACTTCATTCTTGAGCTTTATGAAAGCTGCTTCGCATGCTGCTGTCCACTTAAATTTCTCTTCCTTTCGAAGTAGTTTTCGGAGAGGATATATCTTTGTGGAAAGTCAGGAATAAATCGTGCGTAATATGTCACCATTCCTAAAAACCTTCGAACGTCATCTGCAGTCTTGGGTCGAGTTATTTCATTTATTGCTCCGTTTTTTTTCTTTCGATTTAGATATTTTGTTGTGTTCTACAACGTGTCCAAGATATTCTGTTTTTGTAGTGAAGAATTCACACTTTTGCATGTTGACATGCAGATCGAACTTACGTAATCTCGGGAGACATGCATAGAGGTTTCTAGAACACTCTTCCAGTGTTTCTCCATGTATGATGATGTCATCAAAATAGGACATGGTCTTCGGAAGGCCATTCAATATTTGTTCGATTATTCTGTTGAATTCAGCAGGTGCAGTCTTAATTCCGAAAGACAGTCTATTTACTTTGTACATGCCCCGATACGTAGTAATAGTTTGAATCTTTGCACTTTCTTCATCCACGCCGAATGTAAGTATGCCAATTGTAAAGATCGAGACGACAGAAGTAATTAGAATTTCGAAGATTGTTCAAAATGTCGTCGATTCTTCGAATCAGGTAGTTTGAATCTATCAGCCTTCTGTTGACACCTATTTTGTAGTCAACACACAGTCGCACATTTCCGTCTGGCTTTGGAATGACAACTAGAGGAGATCCCCAGTGGTGATGATACCATCGCGTTCTAGGTTGTACAACTCTTGTTCGACTTTGGCTCGAAGAGCGTACGGGACATCACGCTCCTTCGAATAACAAGGTTTGACTTCCGGTCAGAGCTTTAGTGAACATGTGATGTTCGGCACTCTTCCCACCTTTCCCACGAATATTTCCGGGAACATTTGAACTGCATCTTCAGCTGTTTTCATCATATCAGCTTGTTTGATGTTTGTATCGGTACATCTTCCATGATCAACAGTAGCGAGATCAATTTTCAAATGTCTGATCCATTCTCTTCCCAATAGGGATTCGAATTTATCTGGAACTATGTAGAATGTTTCGGTCGACTGACGTGAATTGTATTCGACTTCAACCTTTACGCGTCCTTCAGGTAGGAACACATCATGAGTGTATGACCAAAATGCAATGTTAGCTGGTTGAACTTCAGCATCAAGGCATAGTCGATCAAATTCTCTCTTTGGCAACAGTGTGTATCCTGCTCCGGAATCCACTTCAAATTTCTGACGTCTTCCTTCGATAAGTACGGTTGTATAGAATTTAGCTGTGTCATTCGTGCTGTGTTGCTCGTAAATGTCCACGACATTATTAATATTATTCCGGACTATATATTCTTCTGTGATGTTGTTTGTGGATTATGTGATGTAACTGTTCGTACTTTTCTTCCCTAGCAGAGTTGGAGTACATACTTTGGAAATGTGGCCTGACTTATTACATGAGTTACATTTGAGGTTATGGGGTGAGATACGGCAATTTTTGCTGTGTGGTTGTTACGGCTGCAACGTAAGCATTCATTTTCTATTCCAAGCTTTCTATAATCGATCCTATGCCTAGATTTCGGTCGATGATTTGGCTGGTTCTGCCTTTCTTTAGAGTGTGGTTGAATTTTGTTCTTGAATCACCTCTGGAGGTACGCTGATCTAGTGTTACCTTATTGATGGAGTTATTGGTTGATGTTGCAGGGTTTGAAGGAGATTCTTTTGCTGCAAATTCACGGCAGTGCTTCTAGTGCGGTAGCTTTTGCTGCTATTTCTTCAAATGTTGAAATATCTGACTGTAAGAGTTGCTCTCGAATCGAGTTTTCTCGTAGACCTCTAATGAACTGTGCTCGTAAAAATATGTCAGCAATGGAAATTTTGCAGTCGCAAGGGGATACAAATTCGCATTCAACAATGTCCCTTCGTAATGCTGAAAATAATCTGAAATGGATTGTGTACCTGTTTGATATGTTGAGAGGAACCTGTGCTGTGTTACAAGTACATTCTTCTTTGGATATAAATGCTTTTCTAATGCTTCGATGAAATCATCATTTTGTAGTTCATTCGGAAGTTGTGGTGCTACAAGTGCTGCTAGCGTGTTGTAATTTGAAGATCCAATAGAATTGAGTAGCCTAACATCTGTGTGCAGTAATTCTTATTTAGAAATACATTTTTCATTATAAGATAGTTTTCAAATCGTTGCCGGTAATATTTGAAGCTCTCTTTTTTACTGTCAAAATTCTCGAACGGAGGTATCAATGCTGTATGTACAAGAGGATTAGATTTAGAGGTTTGCAGAGTAGGTTGAGTTGGAAGTAGACGACTGAGCAAATTTTGATGGTTCTGATTCATCAGTTCAAGCAGTAGTCGAAATTTGTCTGCATCCATTGTATTGCTGTTATTTATTTTTTATTCTCGTCGCTAATTGTTATGTATTTTAGAGGTCGAATGCACGCTTAATATACTCGAAGCAAGAACACATAATAAATACTTAAATCCTTAAGGTACGGTTTGGCTATGGCGATGATCGCTGGGCGCACATCGCTGGCGATCTTCGTTGCTTTATGAACGCATGTAAACAAATGGGACTGGTTTCCCTAGGGATGTAGCCTGAGAAAGTTCGCGCCAGATAGCGCTCGTGTAGTACTGGGTAAGCGCAAGGCGATCGTCCTATGTTTCCCCCAGTCAGCTACGAGGAATGTATAGATTGTGACCGAGTTTTCTATGCTAAAGTAAATTATATCTTCTCTAATTTTACTCCAAGACTATCTTAATTAATTCAATAGGTATATCCTCTAATATATTATGAACGATATTCAGCGGTTAAGCGTTAAACAGCTGTAAAATGAGCTACGGACTAGAGGCGGTAAAACTAGTGGGAGGAGGGAAGAATTAGTGGGCTACAGCGGTAATAACAAAATTCTAACACGCTTTATTATTCAAATTAAGAATAGGAGTCAGCATGCTTGAGTATTGTAGGCCTATATTGATAAATAGCCTATATCTCCATAAGACTTAAATCATAAATAGAGATTTCCCGGTCAATGCATGTGAGACTTTCAAAGTGAAATGCCTGGTCCTGTTCGGATTTCACGTAAAGAGGAAGTCCTCTGTGCCTTATGAACTCTAGATTAACGGTCACGTAAAACTATAATCTTCCTTTTATAAATAGAGATTTAAATATTCACTGGCTCCCCTTGCTTATAGACTTCGATTCGTGTATTTTTTTGGTTGATAGCGTACATGAAACGGTCTTGTTTTAAGGTAAACATAATCAAAGAAAGTTGATACCGGTATTGTTTACCTAAAAAGGCATCGCAACGTTTGGTTCTTTTGTAATTTGTCAATTTCTTAATACAAATCGTTTCCGTACCCCTTGGAAACGACTTAGGGGTACAGTATTTAAAAAGTTTGAGAATCCCTGTTTTAAGGCCATGAACTGTTTCCATTCATCTGGCTAACTTAGGCCTATGACTCAAGAATGTAGAAGTCAGTCACTACCGGTACCACATTCTCCGTCGGGCAGATGTAAGTTGACGATTAATTCTGATTTTAAGAAACCAACCATAATACGTTTTTGACTGTTAATGTTGTGACATTTATTCTTGAAGTATTTGTCCGAGTATTGATGCCTTTGAAAATGGGAGTCACAAATGTTACATCACTTCTTCCTGTATATTGACGATTTCTTCCCGTACCGTACTTCAATGGAGATAATTTATGCAGATTCCGATATTGATGGCTTATCGTGGTAAACTGGCAATTTTCTTGTGTATGGCCTTTTCCTTATTTTTGTTGTGTTCTTGGTCCACGGAAAAAGCAATGGAACAGTGCCCGGTTTTAATCTTGCTCTCTCACCTTCAAATACAAACGCATAAATTCAGTGGTTGCTATCGATATGTCTACTCAGTTTATAGGTAGGAATTATTTCCCTTTGTAAATCATACTTGCCCAACACAGTTTTCGTGAAGTCATCGAGTTGAAAACGATGGGAACACACTTTAATATTTTCGGTCAGATTTTCTTCACCGAAATGTTTCCTTCTAATAGCATGTAACCATTTCTTCCTCATTTCTTTATTTTGTGAAAATTGTTGACACGAAATCGGATTTCCCTGATTTTTGCAAAGAGGAACACTGCAATAGCTCGGCATAGTCACGAAAATAGCAATTTAAACAACTTAAATTCGTGGATATTAGCGGCATGAGAACACAGGAGACAAATGAAGAGCGCATTGCGCTTACCCAGTACAACAGCAGTGCGCTCTATCGGTGCTAGTTCTATACATCCCTATTCATTGCAATTCGGCAGCGATGATCGCTGGCCATTTCGTGAACAAAAGAATAACGATAAAGCTCTCATCTGTTTGGGAAACAGTATTATGGCTTCCATGCAGACAGTATTTTGTAATTTCTCAAAATAAACTGATGATTTTTAATCTTTTAATACATTTTGTTGCTTATAACAGAAACGTGGTAGTAAGTGTGCATATTTGTTCACCTGTATTTTAATACATGCTATTTAGGACAGACACACGGTAACATAGGTTATCATGTAACATATGGTATAATGATTTCATAGCCCTTATTCATGGATGTCATCAATCCAAAGGTTGGTTCTATTCAAAATTAAAAACTTCATAAGTTTAATATTTAATAGTTTCATTAATTGGTTCTAGTCACCCCCAGTAGTTACGCCACTGGTCTTGAGTATTCCTTAAATTTTATTTGGTCATTAAGCAGCTGTCTCTGAATCAGTGCATTAAAACATCCTTCTGTACGCCCAGTTTCGTACATGCTTTTATTTATTGTGTACAGAATGTAGCTCAAGGGGGAACTACACTTTACAAACATCGCTCTTCACTATTAGTTTGGAGTCTCTTTCGCTGCATGTAAACATACTTAATTCGATCAGCATCTCTTCTTCCTCCTTTAAAAGAAGCGATAATAACGCTGATGTAATTCTGCTTAAGGTCATTCTGGCAACGTTATATTATTTCGGACCAGCTGATTATTATTTACCCCACGAACCTATATAAGCAAAGAGCGGGCTACTGAGCTGTTGAGAAGTGAAAGTGATCCTGTTGTAGGATGCAGTGGGCGAAGGGCGATGATCGCCGGCTAGGGAAACCGCTTTTCTGACCTTGTGCGCCGAGCGATCATCGCCAGCGATGTGCGCCGGCGATCATCGCTGTAGCCAAACCGTACCTTAATATATTTATCTCTACTCTAATACACATATGATATGACAACCAAGGAGTAGTATTCCTTGATAATAATTGATGTATCAATAGCACCATGACAACTGTCGTGCCTTGGTGTTTGGAAAAGCCAGGGAGAGTCTATCTTTATATAACTTCCGCGACCACCACCAGAGTGCTCGTTAACGGGATATCGGCGGCTTCTTAACCAAGACCATTTCCCCTTCGATCAATTCCCGATGAAACTTCTTTCCACGTACTCTTCTTAATCTTCGGTCGGCCTGCCTTCACATATGCATAATGGTGTTCTGGATCCGTAGATCGTGTTTAGGTACTGGGTCGTTAGGACACGTTACAATAGTGTTCCAAGATCTCTCTGGAAACTGGTTGTGGTGTAAAACTATGGGAATCTGCCCTGTAGATTCGTGACGTGTTGAATTCATACATATTTCAATGTCTTTCACGTGGTATACCCATTTGTAGTGTTCCTTGGGAAAAAATACGCGGAAGAACTTAGAAATGTCACGAATTACGCGTTCGCTAGATTTTCCTTGGGGGTGTCTTATTGATGAGAGAACATGTTTTATATCCAAATCTGCCATTCTTTTCTTAAACTGGGAACTTGTGAAATATGCGCCATGATCCGATAAAATAAACTCAGGCTTACCGAGAGTAGGTATCACCTTGTTTATTATTCTACTTAAAATCTGTTTAGTGGTAGTTTTCTGAATTGGGCACCAAACCACGAACTTGGAAAATACATCCAAACATACAAGTAGGTGCCCGCATCCTCTTCTTCCCTTGGGAATTGGACCAAATGTGTCAATCGCCACTATTTACAATGGTTTCTTGGGGGTAATATCGGTTTTGGGTATTGTTTCATTAAATAGTTCTTAGGTTTAGTGCGTTGGCAAGCGTCATACGTCTTAACAACTTCGCATATGGTAGTCGGCATGCGTGGCCACGTGAACGTTTTGGCTAAGGTAGCTTCTGATTTATCTATCCCAATGTGACCTAGGCTTTATTGCACGTGCAGGTCAAACCACGTTGCAATGAAGCAGGTAACATGATGCGCGTTTTTGTATGCTCCTCATTAACGAATTTGTGTAACAGGTTGTTTACATATTGATATTTTACTTCTTTGCTTCGGGCCTCACGATGGGCTGCAGTTCAAGGCTGAAGTTCTCCTTTAAAATACTTGATCATTAGCAGCATCCAGGGCTCACCTTCTTGCTGTTTCATTAATTCCTTTAATTCATCCAAGAACTCGTGATCCTTAGGTGTCAGTTCTATGTGTTGTACCAATGCCTCTTCTTCAACGTCATCTTCCGGGTTTCTACTGAGAGCGTCTGGGATGATATTCAGTTTTCCTGGCCAATGTTCAATTTCTATATCAAACTGTTGAATGTAGATCGACCATCTGGTGATACGTTCACTAACCATGTTAATTTTAACAGAAATGCGAGGGCCTTATGATCTGTCCTGATAATAATTGGGTATCCAAATACAATTTTTCTCCACAGTTGCAGAGCGTGGTGAACAGCCGGGAGCTCCAACTCTGTAACAGTGTAATTCCGTTCGTGTTTCCGTAACTTACGACTTACAAAGGCAAGATAAGATCATTTCTGTAGGTTGCTTGGATCTTCCTGATATAACATTGCTCCGATCCCAATAATCGAAGCGTCTGCCTGAATTACAAACTTTAGGCCGAAATCTGGGTATCCCAGTTTGATACAATTTTTAACAGTAATTTAGTAGCTTGGAAAGACTGGTTGCATTCGTCATTCCACGACGACTTGTTATTTTTCTTTAGCAACTCTTGCATAGGGGCTACAGTTTCTGTGTACCCGGGACAGTTTTCTTTGAAAAAAAACCCCGTTACACCTAGGAAGGCACGAATATGTTTTATTCTTGTAGGAGTGGGAAAATTGTTGATTACTTCGATTTTGACAGGATTTGGTCTGACCCCCTACTGATCGATAATATGGCCTAGATATAGAATTTCATCCCTAAATAAGTGGAATTTATTTAGGTTTATCTTGAAATTTGTGGTGCATACATTTTCTAACAGTTTATCTAAGTTTTCCATGTGTTCGTTAACGTTGTCGGAAGCCAATAGAATATCATCTATGTACCTAGTCGTCATCTCCTTAACCTCCTCAGTAAGGTTTCGGTCTAATGCTCGAATTAGGGCACAGCCAGCTGTTTTCACGCCGAATGGCATTCTTCCAAACATGTAAGTCTGATTTTCGAACAAGAATCCTGTTAACAATTGTGACTTCTCGTCCAATTCGATGTGGTGGAAGGAACTTGTTAAGTCCACACTAGAATAGATGCTTTTTCCTTTAAATCCCTTCAGGACATCTCTAATTATGGGCGCTTTATCGTATTCAGGCAACTATCGAAGGTTGAGCATTCTTGCGTCGATACATAGTCGTATAGACCCATTTGGTTTGATAAGAGCCATAATTGCATTAAAAATGGTGTGGGCATCTTTTTTTATTACGCCTGCTTGTAACATTCCGTCAATTATTTATTTAACCTGTGAGTGGTGTTTTTCCGGTATCGAGTACAACCTACTTCTGAATGGTGACCAATCATCCACTTGCATAGAATATTTAAAGTTGAGAATCTTGCCCAGTACTGTATCAAAACCCTCTTGGTATTTTCTTAAAATTTCTTCAAGTTGCTTCTTTTTCGTAACCCCTAGTCGGACTTCCTTATGCCGCTCCTGCAGTAGCTCCTCAAATTCATTATTACTGTCGTCCTCTTCAGCCAACAATGCCCAGATATCCTGCGTTTCATCCTCTTCATTAAGTTCAATTATAGCTGTAGTGACGTCACTGCCATTCGCCTCCATTACTTCCTTACTCGTCTCGTTCAAAATAGCCTGCGGCGTGATCTCGCTCCCCTCATCACTAATTGCCTCTAACATCCAGGTATGCGCCTCCTTGCCAGATGTTATTTCGTCCATGTGCAGTCCTACGTTCGTCATCCCCTCAATGTTTTTGAAGCTTATGGTGTTTCTGTGTAGATCAATGACGGCCTGATACTCGCATATGAAGTTTGCCCCTAAAATGATACTGAAGTTCATCTTCGTCATAACTATGAAAGTCTGGGCGAAAGTTTGTTCCAGAATTTCTAATTCGAGATATGCCTGCTGTTTACAAGTAACGGTTCGTTCAGGAATTGTACCCCGTACTTTAATTTGCGGGACCGGTATCACAGGAACTTTATGATTTCGCGCTATTTCTTTGATCAAGACCTCAGATACCAGACTGACCTGACTTCCTGTATCGACTAAGCACTTGACCTTCAATCCACCAATCCTAATATATATTATTGGTAATTGCTTTAACGGTTTGTTTTGTGGCCTAACTATTTTTTTTCAAACAATCTTCCGGCATTGCAATCCACTCTGTAATATGCGCTGTCACCCAACTATCGTGTTCATCACACCATTCGCTTCTCAGGCTGTCTCCTCTTCCCTCCATCAAACTTTTTTTTCGCGCCTCGACCTTCACCCTGGTCTAGGTGCCTCCCGTCCTGTCATTCCTGTTGCATTAGGATACTTTCCGCCCCGTTAGTGTGGATGTACGGATTTGTTCTGTGTTCCATTGCACGTACCCATTTAATCTCAATGTTTCCCTCCATGTTATGTAGCTCCTCCAGGTACTGTTGTGACTCAGCGAGCCTCTCGTTCCAATTTCTTCGGTCCTCCCTTGGATCCGATTGCTCGTTACACCGCTGGTTATATCTTGTGTTATGTTTCTGATTGTACCGCCTACTATCCCTGGGCCTGTATTGTAGATTATGCTGTCTTCCAGGCCACCCCTGATTATAAGGTGAGTTATTATTATTATTCCTATTAGATGATGTTTGGTATCTCCTGTTATCTCGCCACTGCTGATTGTTTGTGTTCTGGTAGCGGTTAGTTACTTCTTGAGAGTAATGATTTTTGCCCCTGTCTTCATATCTCGGTTGAGATCTCGGCTCATATTCCTCTGTGTTTTGCCTTCTTTGGTTACCCCCAGTATTTGTTGTGACCTCGCGTTATTGTTCGTTGTCTTGACTACCTCGGCTGTGTTAACTAATTCTGCCTGTCTCATCTCTCTCGGGTTGATGTAATTAGTGGTTTCATCTATCCTCCTCAATACCTCTTCTGCCTTGACCACGGTCGTAATATTTGCCGCCACCAAGAATTGTTGAACGCTAATAGGCATCTGTTTTCCTATAGTGGTTATTAACTCCATTTCATTAGGCGGATTATCAAGATCTTGTAATTTGACGACCTGAGTAGCGAAAAAGTCTGCATATTTCGTCTGATGCGTGGAATGGTACTTGCGCGAGTATAAGTCCATTCGCAAGCTTTGTTGGAATAAGCGCTCCAATATTTGCTTAGGAAGGCCTTCTTGAATCCTTCCATCGATTCAAATGTGTTCTTAAATCCAAGATACCACGTAAGTGTTGAGCCAGCAAAAAGAATTTCAACCATTCTTGACTCTCGCGTTGAGCTAACATTCTGGTCCGTAAAATATTCTGTCAGTTCTCTCAGGAATGCTTTAGGTGTACCTCTGCTCTCGGGTAAATATTTATTTGGTTTAAACTCATTCCCACGGATGACTTGTATAACTTGCGTAGGAAGCTGTGTGTTTTGAGGTGTCGAGTTACGTTCCTCATAATTTTGGAACGCAGGTGTGTCCACCGTCCTTGGACTTTGTCCTACCTCGCGACTGTCTCTCGTGTGCTCTCTCCCTCTATGTTCTCTTCCCCTACTTTGTCCCTAAACGTTGCCAACATGGTACCATATTCATTAGTTCAAAGTTCAGATTTTATCATATCCTCTTGGATTTGAAATCTCAGATTCATGTTTTCCTCCAAGTTATGGATCCTCTCGTTATTCTCCCCCAATCACTTGTTTATGTTGTGCCTTTCTTCCTTTGAATCTGCGCTCATTATAGACAAATCCCTTCTGATCCCGTCTTTCATTTCATCAAATCGTTTTTTTTATATATCTTTTTACTAGCGTCCTGATTTTTTTCAATTTTATCCATACTTATTCCCATGTTAGTATCGTTCTGCTCTAGCTTTAATTTTATCTCCTCTTGGTCGATTTCTAATATTCTTTCCACCTCTCATCTGATTGAATTTCTAGCTTGTTGGGCTCTTTCACCAAGCCAGTGATATTGTTATCTACTATAGCTATTTGATCTTGTATATCCTGTGTTCCTCGTTCGACCTTCTCAAATCTTTCCTCCAAGTTTTTGTGTGCCTCTTTAATCTCTGTCGAGTTGGCCAAACATGCTTGCTCGATTTGCTCTAGTTTTGCCATAACGGTCTCGTCCATCCCTTTTAATTTCTCTTTAAACGAATCTTCGATACGTTGTATTATTCCTAATTGTTTGGTATTGTTAGTGCTAACATCCTTCGCTAATTGGATTAGCTGTTCTTTTGTGTGCTTTTTTATTTCTACCGTCAGCGCAGCTAAATTTTTAGTGTTCCTTTCGTCTTGTGCGTTTAACCTTTCATTGTTTTTCTCGGACTGCCTATGTAATTGTTCACTAACCAGAGTGTTCTGTGTTGCGATTTTCTGACTTATACTTTCGTTAACTTCAGTTAGCTTTGTGTTCAACTGCGTCTGTATTTCTTCGCTATTTGCCACTAACCGTGTCTGCATTTCTTCACCATTTACCGCTAACTGTGTCTGCATTTCTACCGATTGTTTATTTATAGCAGCTAACTGTGTCTGTATCTCTGCCGATTGTTTATCATTGCTAGCAACTAACTGTGTCTGCATCTCTACTGATCGTTTATTTATAGCAACTAACTGTGTCTGCATCTCTGCCGATTGTTTATCATTGCTAGCAGCTAACTGGGTCAGCATTTCATTAGTTATGTCCTTTCTCATTTCACTAAGTTGTTCCCGCGTACGTGCGGTTGCTAGTTCAATCACTCCACGGATTTCGTCTTAAGTTGCCATCACAACAATAATATATTTGAGACACAGGGAAATGACATAACGGTGGAGCCCTGGATACGCACGCTCACATATATTGAATATACACACATTAACCCTTTATATACTTAGACCGATTTCCTTCCAATATCCCTTTCCTGACCCGTCCTCAAAAGAAAAGTACATGGCCATTGGCTGCATTAATAAAATTATATACTTAGTTCATTTATTTTAAATTACTCCCACAAACTATAGCATCACTGAGTATAATTAACTTATTATTCCTTTTAATTTTTAACCCTTTTGATTCAGTCATAAATTTCCTAGCATTATTTCAATTTAAAATGTAACCAATTAACACAGTATTAATTAGCTTTTAAGGTCTAAACTTCCTGTCAAATAAATCATAGAGTTTGGCTTTTACACACAAAGCTAATTTAAATTTGTTGGGCGCCTGGAACAGTTCGTTCTAATTTTAATCAAAGTTCAAACACTTAACTTGTTCCAAATTTAATTTACTGCAAACTCCATGACTTTATATTTTCAAACATTTGGCGGTAACATCCTCGCCTAATTTACGTTAATTAACTTGTCACATCCCGGTAATTTTTGAGTACAGAATGCCATTCAGTAGCTTAGCCCTTTAAACTGCTTTCTACTGTTTGTCATTCTTTCCCAAGTACTAAGACCGCCAGCAATCTCACACTGGTAAGACAGAAACACTGGTAATTTCCAACGTATATATCACATCCCGGTGATCTAATTTACTCTAAAACACAAAATTCCACACGTTCGGAAGCCAAAGTAACTCTTATGTACCCTTAGTAAATAAAGCATAATAACAAGACTCGTAGTTCTGGGTCATCATCGGTTCTTGTGAATGTGTAATAGAGATTTAGTGCTTCAAATAATTTCTAGGATTGATAAGGTATTCGTAATATTTAAAATACATGAAAAACAACAGGATTTACTAACAACTGAAATTTAATAAGTGAATCAAACACAAAAAATATTAATATAATCCACTGACACTGACTAGCCTGGCGTACCATGGTGACATGGTATGACAGCTGTCAAACAAGTGTTGTGACTACAATGTCACTTAATCAAAGGTAACACCAGTTACGGATCACACATGATCCCAAAATAACAAAATAACAAATACAAGAATTTAATATATATAAGCGGCACGCGTGTTAAGATTAACTATAGGAATGAGCACTATGACGGGCGTTCATTTCCGACCAAACAGTAGGTTAGGTTATGAACTCCGTACTGCGAAGGCGAGTAGCAGAAATATGGGAACAACAATTAACATAATTAAACACAATACTGACACACTCTAACCTTAAATTAACACAACCAAATACACGTGTATATTTTTAAACAAGGGCCGCGGAATCACCGTCTTATACCACAAAACATTAGGAATGCATTACGTGACATGAACAAGCTTGGCCGGTTGCCAATTTATATCTACCATGAATACAGTGGCCTAGGAATATAACCCAACAACAACAACAAATATGCAAATTAATCACGCCAAAAATTTGGCGTTAAAACACATGAATAAATAAGCCGTAGACATGATAAGACTCTTCGGATCGACGGCATGGCAACTCCCCAAATTAATCCAAATAAAATAACCTTAAACAACAGGCTTTAAAGCAAACATTACGTGTCATGAACAAGGCTGCAGACAGCTAGATCTGTTATCTCACCACCTGAGACCGTGGCTGGTTCAACTCCCCTCTCGTAGTAAATGTTTGTCAAGCTAAATATAGATTCTTGTCCTCGCCAGAGTACAGCGACCTTGCCTACACGGCAACCTGTAAAACGCGCAATAACATTCATAGCACAAATATCTCAAAAACATCCGCTCTGGGATTTTCAAGAACAACATCCCCTGGTCAATCATAGCCCCTTGGGTACTAAATTGCTGGGAATAGCGCTGATGTCGATATAGGCCTAGCCTTCTCCGCAATCACACTAATAATACCAAGTACACGTGACACATTTCGATGATCTCATCGCAGCATTAGAACTCAGCACACTCTCAGATAACATGTCACAAAAATTGTCCAAATGACAATATAGAAATAATTACCAGAATCAGAATTAGCCTGAGTTATCAAAGCAACGAACACACTAAATTTCCCCAAGTATAGTTTTACATTAATATTAATTAAGTACCGGGTGAGTTAGCCGAGGTCGTTGCGGCATGACTGTTGGCAGTCGCTCACATCCGGGAGGCGAGGAGGTTCGAATCCCCCCGCCGGCAACCTTGAAGATGGTCTTCTGTGGTTTCCCATCTTCCTTCCAGGCAAATGCCGGGGTTGGTCCCTAACTATAGGCCACAGCCGCTACCTTCCAACTCCTCGACCCTCCCTTCCAACTTTCCTCCCCAACGGTACTTGTAGCTCACCTATTGGGTGTCCGTCTCGAAGCAGCTACAAAACTGGCGAGCCGAACATGTCCTCGGACACTCCCGGCACTAAAAGCCATACGCTAAAAAAAAAAATTAAGTGCATTTATCACTGCCGTTCCTGCGTTTCTTATTCATGAATATAGCTTTTATTGTACGATAATCGTATGCGGTCGTTTCGCTATTCAATTTACGTACCAATTTACACAATATTTAAATTACAAAATTACTGTACAACACAATTGTCACGCAAAGTTAAAAATATTACTACGCGCAGAATCAACCCCTAAATTTAATTTAAACCACAACAAAATAAAAATCTGTACAAAGTTCCTCATATCCCTCGCACCCCCTCGTCCAAAATCAAATAATTAAATTCTTAGTACTCATCACTTATAGTAGCTTTCCAGAGGCTTCCCGCCTCGTCATCTCCCGTCATTAGGCCTTTTAATCCATAACATTCATGGCGATGGAGGATGAATCTTGCTGCCTTCTTTCAACGCTGGTCGTCATCTTGCCGCTTGAAAACACAAGTTAAATTAATGTTTAACTGTTAGCTATCTGCGTTATGAGTATTTTATTTCCTCATAGAGTCCTATGCAGATCGTAGACTTGGCCTATACTTGCGGCTATTTGCCACCTTAGTTGCCGAACACACAACTAGAATTCTAACTTAGACCGTCATGAAGACGTCTTAAATAGACTGTTAAAAGAATAATTAGGAATGCACACGCTTCTAGTTCAGACACAGTTTATATACAGAAAGTGTCAAAGTTCCTGTGGAGGGAGTATTTGCTCCTCAATATTTTTAATAATGGGCCTAGTATTATGTGTGACCCCACAAAAAGCTTGTATTTTATCGCAGGTCGCGAATCTGCCGTCGTACACGAAATTTGATCGCTAGATCTCTTATAATAGAATTGGCGCGCGAATCACCCTGATGCCACGCTATAACATCCTCGTTGCTCATTCGCAGGTCACGATAGCGTCGGAGTAGCGACTTTTCAGATCCCGCCCTTATTTGACCTCACGACTCTTCTCTTCTCACTCGGAAACCTATCATTTTCTCACTCACTCCCTGTCGTTGACAAAGCGTCCTACGTTGGGCGCGCGTCATGTATCCACCAGCGTTGCACCTGCCTTCTCAGAAGAAGAAGAATAGCGCTGATTGTGATATTGCCGTTGGCTTCCTCAAAGCACGTAGCCCTTCCTTGCAAGCCCAGTTTGCTTGCTACATAAATTTTACTCCAATATCCAACATCTCATGTATTTAATATTTCCAACATTTTAATAAATATGAAACATTATTATTGGACACAATGATAGGGGTTCATTATATCTTACACATAGATCAAAAATATCTGACTGTCAATTGTAGTTTATTCTCTTACTGTCCAAATCCATTCAGATGAAAGTATGAGGCCCTAGTGTGGGTTAAGTGGTTAACACTACACAGCTGCTAAAAGCAACAGGCACCGCATCGAAGACTTGGATGAAAAGATAGTGTGGGTAAAGCGTTTAACACTACACAGCTGCTAAAAGCAACAGGCCCCACATCGTGGACTAGATGAAAGAATGTTTCGGTTTGGAATGAACTACTAGTGTAAAGCCAGATATAATCGACACATGC
Organism: Meconema thalassinum; assembly: GCA_946902985.2. Taxonomy (NCBI): domain Eukaryota; kingdom Metazoa; phylum Arthropoda; class Insecta; order Orthoptera; family Tettigoniidae; genus Meconema; species Meconema thalassinum. The sequence goes on from OX336390.1 coordinate 352,471,619, forward strand.
TCGCTAGAGTGACTTAAATCATCAAAAAACTGATCCACTCTAATAAAACTAACACAACTCCCCACATCCATGAAAGAAAACGTGGAAAAGGAACGGACACCTGTTTGGAAGCAGCGATCGAAAACGACACTCGATCAAAAAACTAACACCAAAGTGTTATGAATTGACATCGCCAATTTAAAAAAAATCCAATTTAATTCCTATTAACTCATTGTAAAAGAATAGAAACGGTTATTATCTGAAACTGCATGACGTCAGCTGCATGCCTTCATATCCAGGATGAAAAATTTTATTTCACTCATATCTGAACAATTCACTGTAATACTTGCCCTATTATACGTATGTGCTCATGTCTACATCACATTAAATAAAAATACTCATGTATGCGCTTACAATACTGAACCCATGTGCAATTGGTTCAAGCGTCGAATCCATAATTATTTCCAAAAGAAAAGAGGAAATAATACAGTCTTTAGAATGACTTGAATATATTTTAAGAAGTGGGCTGTTATAATGTGGCACAAAATTGGGTGACCACGAGTCATGCGGACGTGAGATCATGCTTGACGCATCGATAGGAGCTGGCTCATGATTATTAATAGAACGATAGAAACTTTCCACGACGAGTAAGAGAGAAGACGTTTCGGAAATAGACCTTACTCAGCTAGAAAATGACAACCTCGCAATGGTGCAAGAAGAGAAATAATTAGAATTAATCCATTTGCGAGCATTTAATTAATGAAAGAAACACATCATTGTTGATCATTCTGGAATAGAGATTTTTGTGTGGAGAAAAAGTTTATAATATTTGCACAGGAAAGAACTGCAAACGTAGCATGACGTAATTAGTAATTCCCCAAGACCAGAGTTGGTAGGTATGGAAAAATAAACCTCAACGCCCACATATCTGAGGAGACAAATTATTTAATATTTTAGAATTGTGTGATCGATTTTCATGATCAAAGAAACCAGTTTACGTTTAGAACAAGAGCTTTACAGAGATATATTTTTCAAAATTATACGACAATTACTTCAGAAGTTAGTGCTTGAGAAGACGCGGATTTTATCTTTTTGCCGCCGATTTGGATATAAACCCTGGAGGTGCCAGGAGGAGCATGCAGTCTTTACCAGACCTAGAGAGGTCGTGTTACGCTGTATCACCAACGAGCACCCCGTATGGGAGTGGCCGTGCAGTATCGTCATTAATATCGCCGTGTGGAGACACATTAAAATCCTATTATAGGAATAATATCGGCAAGCTTCAGACTTTATAATGTTCACAAGTATAGTCAAAGTTTAGGCTGTGGACTTGAGAAATAACAGGCGATAGGTACTCGAATATAATAGTTCAGTTAAAGAACCGACGCGTCATAAGGTTTCGAAGTACCCAAGGAAAGTGAAATAGACAGTTCTATCTACGTTAAGGAACCAGATCAGGGTAGAACGTAATAGTAACGCCTAGTGTTCCTGGAATCAAGGGGACTAGAGCGTAGGACGATAAAAATTAGGAATTGTAGTTCCCGGCTTTGTCTAGGTAGACAAATGAACAGTAAACATTGGGGAGTACTCCAATAAGCTACGAATCAAGGCAACAGAAAGTACAAGGAAATTACTAGGTCACCGAGAAACAGTTCGAGCGATCGAGATAGTAATACATCAAGGACAGACTTTTATTTAGACGAACAAGTAGCGTCTAGCAAGACACGACATCGTGCAGGAAAGTTATGGGAGCCGATAGTCAAATCCAGGATTAGAAGATCAGCCGTTCCAGTGAGGTTTAGTTCGATCGAGACTTTCCATCATCTCGTCAGATTAGGAAGCCGACGTGCTATAGTGCAACCCTTGGAAACGGGAAAAGAAAAGAAATCACGTGTGTGAGGCGAATAATTAACGCCAAAGTGATAAAATGTTTAGGTAATGTAAATATAGTGAAATTTTTGAGTGTAATATTTTAGTGAAATTGTATTGTGTGAAGTGAAAACGAATACAAAATGATATTCATTATGTTCCAAGTGATTAGGGTATATATTTTATGTGGTGTTAAAAAGTGTTATTGAGTGTAAATGTAACCATGAAAATGGCTTAAGAAAAGGTTGGTGGGCGAAAATGTTCCATCGCTGGAGAATTCGGTCGCTGACCGCATCGTCATGTGAGTAACTATTTTCATTATTATGTGTTTGGGAAGATTTGCGTATAATCCTCATGAGAGAGAGAGAGAGAGTAGGGATATTTAATAATAGGTGAAAGAAATGATTGCGCGATCTGAACGATTAATTTGAGAGAAATATAATAAATATGTGAAAAATAAATGAATCCCTTGGGGAATATATTCAGTAAAATATCAGTGTAAATGGTAAATGATATAAATATGAGAAAGCAAGCGTAATAATAATAATAATAATTATATAAATGAATGAATATTGTGATGAATTTTATATTGAAAGTGGTAGCTTCCGAGCTCCTTTAGATGAATTAATACATGTTATGACTACATGTACTTTACGGTAAAAATGATTATTGTAAAGGGAGGGAGAGTAATATATATTTTGAGATGTAGATCAAACGTTGATTTTGAATTTATTTAGTTCTTTGAAGGGAACTTGGCTAATTAATGTATTAGCGCCATGTAGCGCATTGAAGTAATTTGTCACGCTAGGAATGCGTTGAAATGCTCGGTAAAAGTAATTATGAGGGACAGTTAGTCGTGGTGAATGAACTGTATAAGTCCTCAAAGTTGTGATAGTGATCACGAGGCATTGTGCGTTGTATGTTAAAAAGGGTGCTATTTATGTTGTATTATGAGCGCTGGTAAAAGGCGAGGCCTGCCCTAAGTCGCTAATGTTATAAGTCCTCCAAATTGGGATACTGCTCCCGAGGCATTTGAAAGGATCGAACTCAGAGTCGTCCGTGTTGAAGCCCCTCAAATATTGGTTATATTATTGAATTTTCTTACCCGCTTATGAGGACACTTCATAATTATCATATACCGAAGCTAAGAGAATAGGTCTGTTGAACCTAATTATGTTGTTTTATGATTTTGTATTAGAAGCCTTGTCATTCAGGGAATTGCATTTGAAACAGCTGTGTGGAAAGCTGATGTAGCCAGTCCCTTGTGAAAGCGAGACTGTGAGCTCTCTTCTATCCCTGCAATAAATCACGCCAAGTAGTTAAGATTAGACCCTTACCCTCTGGTAGTGCGGTAGGTTAGGACGGACTGTTTGAGTCTTAATACACAGAAGTGTCTTTGAACCGAGGTCCTTTTATATCCATTATTATCGCTTGCAGAGTTCAGATCGTTGCTTTCTTATAATATAATGGTCTTTTAAGACAAAAATGATAAATCCCTAACTTTATTGTTCAATAATTCAGTGATTCACGAGTTCTATTGAAGACATTAGATTCCGGGAGTAATCTTAAGTTTGACTTATTCAGTAGCCTTCTAGAGCTCGGGAGTACGCAAGTTTTTCCCAATCACGGTAGTGAGTTGTTAGCTTGAGAGAGAGGGATGGTAACATATGAGCATTGTGAAAGCCCAAAATTAATTGATGATTAGCCATACTTTGATAATGATGATTAAAAGATATACTCATGTAAATAGTAATTGATGTGTATTAAATTGATAACACAGTGTATGTAAACCTTACCGATCCACTTGGAGCTCATTATAAAGAATTTGAATTGACACCATATGGAGGTGATACTTAGTTGAAGATTTTTGGTTGTTGGAAAACCAGTCATTAGGATTTTGTAATTGTTTTATATGAATTCCTTGTTCAACTTTGGACAGGTGTGAAGTGGAGTGTCAGTATTTTTATTTGTTTAATTTTTGTAGCGCCATATTTTGGATAATTAAATGTTTTAATAGTAGGAGTTGATTTTTGTTTATTTATGGAAGTGTATCCTTTGCTTAATTCAAAGTGTGTGAGTCACAGAGTGGGAGAACAAACCATGAACCCCGATACTCCCGGTTGAGCATTGCTGGCAAACTGTGATTTGCATATTTCATTGTTGAATGGGCACAATACCTGGTTGTTGAAACAGCAGTTTTAATATCCAATTTCCAAAGATCGTCGAGTAACCTACAATTCGCAAAAGACTTCTCGGAAGATCGACGCATTCCCTAATGATTCATAAAAATCGCCGTCATCGGATGCCTTCACCTCGAATTGGTACGCTCCTCACTCGGGGTTGACCTCGGGACCGCCACCCCGCTCTGCCATTATTCCCCTTCTGTGTTTAGTGCCCCATATTAAAGTTTGAAGTGTCCATTCTGTAAGGAATCTCCACAATATTCCATAAAAGCGTTTGACTGTTCATCATGAACGGTTACCCCATTATAGTGTTCATAATATTTCGCCACTGTTCCAGAAGTATATGTTAAAGTCGGTGTATTATATGCACCGGACGCTTTATGTGAATGTGCTGAAAGAAATTTATGTGAAATGTGCAAATTATTTTCAAACACCCTGTGTTCATCTAAGTTTTCACGTTGTAGGCACATAAACCAATGTCCAAATCTGAAGTTATTATCCCTCATTCACTAGATCCACTTGACTAATTTATGATTCATTGTAAAGTTTCGAGAACTCGTGGTCGGCCATGTTCCCTTGACTAATATATGATAAATTGTGTCTCGAAATGTAACATCCAAAGCTCATCAAATTATAAGCTTGTAAGTGTGTGTGATATTATACATTGTGCTACGGTACGAATGCATTATGTGAAGTCGCGGCCCAGCACGCCTGTGCATGTCCGTGATCTGAACAAGATTTGAAGAAGCAAGCCAGGTCGGCTGCCCCTGCACGCTGTTACAAAAGTTGCTCCACAATGCACAAAGTCCAGCTTATATGCTGTCACGAACTCGATTGAAGTGTCATGCTATTATTTCGCTTAAAGGAAATAGCTTACTCAAAGTTTCGGCATCTCTCGGATATCGTAAAACCGTGAACTGTCGACTAGCTTACTCCAACCGATGGTCCTCAGGACTAGATATGAGTTCACTGACTTGCAGAACGAAAGGAAAAGCAACTACTTCCAGCCAGCCGGTCAACTGCCTCTAACTTCTCACCCCTCCTGCTTTCTCCTCTCTCGCTCAGCACGTGATCATACATCCCTCTCGCGGTAGGGTTGCGTCACGTCCGCTCTGACGTCAAACACCCAGCGACTGGAGTACCAATTACATAACTATCCATGCGTTTCTTCCATTACGGGGTTTCAAATTGCGTAAGCGATGTTAATGAAATTTCTTCTCTATCTTCTGCTATTCTTAGAGGTCTTGAAATCAGGAAGTAAATAAATAAATGCCTTCCTTGTAGACTACGTCACGCGTCTTGATCTTGATGTGTCGCTCCCTCCTGCCAAGTTTCCAAAAAACCTAAATTTCCATCGCTATCGCATTCTTTCCAATATGTTAGCGTAGCCCATAGTCCCAAGTGCATATCGGGTACAGTACTGCCATCTGTTGTCAGGTACTGGATCTGATTGCGGGTATTGAAACTGCATTGTGGGGACAACAGGAGGCTGGAATGCTGGAATGCAATGGTAAAACGAAAATAAAACGTAATGATGTGGAATGTAGAAATATGTATCTTTAATTTAAAGCAAACAGCATGAAAATCGGCCTGGTAGAAGTCGCTGGCGGATTGTAGATAGAAAGCATAATTTTCGTATATGGGCGATTAGCATTATGAGCAAATTAATTTCATGAAATAAAATACTGATAATAGTTGAAATGAAGAAAACAATAGTGATGGCACATATACATATAGCATCAAAATCACATTTCATAAAAATCGGTCAGGTGGGGAGTTGTTGGCGATTTGCAAACAACCAAAAAAAAAAAGACTGTGTGTGTTTTATTGATTATTGCGTAGGTGTATAATTCAAAGTCGGCTCCGTGGTGTTGGGGTAGGGCGCTTACCTTTCACTCGGAGGCCCCGGATGCGATTTCCAGCTCCGTCAGGGATTTTAGAAACTGACGTGAGGGCTGGAACGGGGTGCACTCAGCTTCGTGAGGATAATTGAGTTGCTGTCTGACGGTAAGGCAGCTCCCCGGTCACGCAAACCAAGATTAACGGCCGAGGGGATCCGTTGCGCTGACCACGCGTCACCCCAATATCTGCAGGCCAAATGGCTGTGCAGCGGTCGCTTGGTAGGTCTAGGCCCTTCACTGGCTGTAGCGCCAGGGGTATATTATTCAAACTTCAATCGCATGTTTAGGACACAAGAAATAATAAAAACGAGATTTTAAAATTTCGCACAGCCGCCATCTAGTGGTTATAGATACAATTGAAATAAATTAGACGTCAGTGGATTATAATTTGTATAAGCATTTACCGTACCAAGTTCCACTGCTCTCGAATGGTTAAATCGCGAGAAAGGTCCATTTAAATATTTAAATTTCGCGTTGCCGTCATGTTGGAGTTGTGCTCACCAGGTTATTGAAAGTCCCTTAGGTGAACTTGTGTTAATAGCCTTTATCAAGATACAAAATTTCAGTTTGATTGCTGTCATTGATTAGTAGAAATTGAGAACTGTCTAAATATTTCGAATGCTCGCAATGTTGAATTTTTATATAATTATGTAGGCCATAGAGTTATATACTATTAGATGATGATTATTGCGCAGGTTCATTATTCAAACGTTGACTTCGATCGGATAATTAGGACACAAGAAATAAAAACTTAATTTTTAATTTTCACACAATTGAACTAAATTAGATGTCAGTACATTAAGTTGTGAATAAACATTTGCTGTACCATGTTTCACTCCGCGCGGATCGTTAAATCGCGAGAAAATGTTTCAAATTCGCTTGGCTGCCATGCTCGTTTTGTACTTAACAAAATTATGAAAGTCACATAGATGAACTTCTAGTAGTGCCTTTTATCAAAGTACAAAGGTTCAGGGTGATATCAGTAAAAGGTTCGGAGATATAAAATGCCAGTGAAATATTTCTCACAGCCTCCATGTTGAATTGGTAAGAAGTAATAAAATTTGAAAGGCACGGTCGGGGTCGTGCAAAATAGTACTATGAGCTTACCGAGTTTAAATGAAATCACTCCAGCCGTTTAGATTTTGTTATGGGGGTGGGGGTGGGGAGAGACACACAAACATAGGCACACACACATACACACACAAGGACAAAAGGTGATCTCATAAGCCTATTTTTTTTCATAAATGAAAATAGGCTAAAAATATAGCGTAGCAAGCTACGAGATATCGCCCCTGACCTTCAAAGGTGAAGATGACCTCGATGTTCCACCCCCTTAAAACAATGGTTCCTAAGTCACAGTATAAGCTAGACAATGAACATAATAATGATATTGGTAACTGTAGAAACAATACGGCAGCTAATCAAATCAGTTTCAAGTTAATTAAGTAGTCTTAGAGAAGGTTTAAAATCTCAGTTGGAAATGGGTAGTGTTGGAACTTTAAAAATGAACTCGATGGTAATGTCTCAATTTTTACTACATTTCAGTTCATACCTGACTAGACTGCCTGTTACGCAGAGCAGCGGTGGTTTCAGCAGGGCGTCCTCGTTGTTAAAAGCGGTCCTGAGCGTTCCTCCGAGTCGGCGAAATGGCATGTCTATTCTCTCTGAAGAGGACAAGTTTCCCAAGGGAAAAATTTGTAAATACAGAGGATCAAATGTTCAGCCTCTAAGATGTATGTCTTTGGAGAGGAGTGAAGTAAAATGTATCATCCCAGATGATTTGTTGAGTTCCTTGAAAGAACCCGAAGAGAAGCCACTCCCACGGTCCTTTCTTCAGAGGTTCTTTCCACTCTTCTTTAAGCACCAAGAACCCCAGAGAACAAATAGCTGTACGAACCTTTATGGTATGCTGTCATAAAGTTGTTAAAAGTGCTGGTAGTTTTATACTGTTTGTGGTTTTTGTGTTTACCATTTTATAATGTCCATGTGAAATTTGTGACTACGATTTCATCTTGTTTATATCGTAAGGAATATTTTTGAAATAAAATAATACAACCAATAATATTGTGTGATGTCTGTTTTCCCCATACCCAGCATGAGGAGGTTTTCGACTGTATTAAAAATACGGCTATTATACATGCAGCCTCATTGATAGCTTTAGAAAGTTTCTTTTGAAACGTAAGGGTTGAAACTGAGACACCGTGGGGATCAAACCCGAATCTCCTGCATTCCGAGCAGGTACGCGAACCTATAACACCAACAAAAGTGGCGTATTCGTCAACTCTTGGTGTAATACAGGGTTATACGTAGTACAGTCATTAAGTTCTTAGACTGAACGCATGATGGCACTCTGGTGCACTATAGCGCATAGGTGGCACCGTGGTATGGTACCATCAGTTTGTCTCTCGTCCCTGCAATAGACAGTTGAGTGCATGCACTGGCAAAAGACGTACGATCGTTGTTGTGACCGAGAGTTGAATACACCAGTCGGATCTTGATATGTCACAGTTGGAGCAAAGGACAAACATTATGTTCTGCCAGAAATTAGGTAAATCCGCTGCCCAAACGTTTGAAATGATGCAGCAGGTGTACGGTGAGGTCGCAGTGAGTCGCAGTGTTGTGTTCAGGTGGCACCGACGTTTTGTGCAAGGACGGGACAGTTTGGAAGATGATGTGCGTACTGGTCAGCCACAAACAGTTCGAACGGAATGCAAGATCCAGGAAGTTGCTACGTTGGTGCGTGCTAACCGTTCCTAATCGGCAGACGCTCTCGCGGCAGCACTAGGGGTCAGCCATGGTACTGAAACTGATCTTTTATGTTTGAATATATAAATTAAAGGTATGTTTTATTAAGCATTGAAGCAGCAGCATTTTGAACCTAGGATGTGAACTGAGCGACATATCATAAAACCAGCTTGTTATTATGCATTCATAGAAGGCCGTGAAAACGAACATATTTTCGTAATAACCAAGTTTGCATGCAACGCAAGGCAGAGCAGTGGAGACGGACTACTCAAGATAAGGTCAAGGAAAGGAGGGGTTGATCACATGATATGAGCGACCGGACAATGTCAGAATTTTAACGAAGTTGTAATAAGGGTTTTTATGTAGTTACAGAAGAAACAGAAGAGTTATGAGTACCCTAGGAATAGCGGAATATCTTAAGGAAAATTACCATCAATTTATAAATACGAGGCACGTCCAGAAAGTAAGCTCCGTTTGGTAATAAAATTAAATTGTGTACATATACAGAAAAAATATTTATTGCACAACATTCTACACCTCTTAAACTACTTTTCCACATAACTGCCGAACTTTTGCAGGCATTTGTCATAGCGTGGCACAAGTTTTGGATACCTTCTTCATAGAACTTTGCCGCCGACCCGTAAACGAGAGTGAAGACTCCCCTGTAAGATATCCTACTATTTGGCCACCACTGTAAGGCAAATTGCGTATGTGGTCAGGAGAACTCCTAAACATACGCAGTTCTCCTGGTAAGCACGCAATTTGCCTAACAGTTGTGGCCAAACTGTAGGATATCTTACAGGGGAGTCTTCACTCTCGTTACGGGTCGGCGGCAAAGTTCTATGAAGAAGGTATCCAAAACTTGTGCCACGCTATGACAAGTGCCTGCAAAAGTTCGGCAGTTATGTGGAAAAGTAGTTTAAGAGGTGTAGAATGTTGGGCAATAAATATTTTTTCTGTATATGTACACAATTTAATTTTATTACCAAACGGAGCTTACTTTCTGGACGTGCCTCGTACATTTAATGAGTCTATGCGGCAAGAGAAATTAAAATACGAATCGAGAGCGCCACCGTTCTTTCGCCCGTGGAAGGGATGACGTTTGAGGCAAGATGGGTGCAGTCAGCAATTTTCTGAGAGAGACAAGTCACGATTTGACACTTGACGTGTTCGGAGGTGTCGCGGTCGGAATTACAATCGAGATCCGAACGAAGTGCGGGGTAATAATTTTACCGGCATTCGAATCTGTGTCTTCGGCAGATAGACAGTATGGAAACGTGCTACGTTTGACAGTGCAATCTAGTGCACATTATTACTACAGAGAAGTTCACTTCAGTATTCGAGCGATTGTGTGAACATTTTAAAGACAGTGAAGCATTACTGAGCACCAGTATTAAATGAACACTAGATGAAACCCGTCAAAACATGACGGACAATGGAAAACAAAATTACTGAAGAAGCTTCTTATATAAGTTACATTCTTTGTACGATTACTTTTTAGCACTATTGAAACTTTAAGGGCGTCAAAAGATAGCACTCTCAGCATTGCAACATATTGCTGGTCATGACTGAAAACGTGATGAGGTCATCATCATATTGCACAGTTTCCAGCCACTGGCCGGGTCTGTTTGGAACACAAGCCTCTCCAACGTCTTCTGTCTTCCCACCATCTCTCAGCCTCCACCCTTGTCCAGTCTTCTCCTCTCTTCTTCACACTTTCTTCCACCCCCTTCAGCCACCTGTCTCTCGGTCTCCCTCTTGGTCTCTTTCCTTCCCACTTCGTCTCGTGTATCCTCCTGGGTATCCTCTTCTCCTCCATTCGTTTTACATGTCCATACCATCTAAATCTAGATTTCTCTATACCATCCTGTAATGGTTCCTCCTTCATTAATTCTCTGGTCCTCTCATTTCTTATTCTGTCCCTCTTTGTAGCTCCAATACTGCTTCTCAAGAACCTCATCTCACTGGCCTGTATTTTGCTCTTCACCCTTCCTTTCATAACCCAGGCCTCCAAGGCATACGTCAGGATAGGGACATAGTACGTCCGATATATGATCTTTTTGCTGTTCTGAGGGACATCCTTGTTCCATAACATGCTTCTCACACTCCTCCGGAATGCTTCTGCCTGTCTCCCCCGCTCATTTATTTCTCTATCGTTTCTTCCATTCTCTTGCATCAGGCTACCCAGATACTTGAAACTCTCCACTTCCTTCAGCTGTACCCCACCAATTGTTATTCCTGTTGTGGTTCTTTCCTTCTTCCTTGTTGTGATCACCATCTCACTCTTATTTATGCTAAATTTCATCCCATAACCTTGTATTATTCCTTCCCACACGTCCAACTGTTCCTGTACCTCCTCCTCCTTGTTTCCCCAAATCATCAAATCATCTGCAAGCACCATTGCTTTCATCTTTCCTTCCCCATTTACTTGTGCCACTCGGGTCATTATGTCATCCATCACCACAATGAAAAGTAACGGTGACAGTGCACTTCCTTGTATCAGGCCGTTTCTCTGTTCCAACCAGCCCGATCTCTCTCCTCCCACTTTCACACAGCTCACGCTTCCCTTGTACATCTCCTTTATCCTCCTTATAGTCCATTTTTCTATTCCTCTATCCTCCAGGGACTTCCATACTTTGTTTCTGCATACACTGTCATATGCTTTCTCAATGTTCAGGAAGGCCATCAGTAGATATGTACTGTACCTGCAAGTGTTTTATCGGAAGGTGTTAAATCAAGTCGTAGGATTTGAGCTCTCTGCCTAATATTACTGCACCTATTATATCCGAATCCAAGCAATTTCTTACATATTTCTTACAATTAATATATTAATATGAGTCCTTGGGAAACGTTCAGATTTCTAAGGAGCATAACTACGGCTCAAACGTTCGGAGTATGTGGAGGCGAATCACTTAATTCCAAGGAATTGAAAAATTCAATAATAGGGAAATGAAGTAGCTGGCTTTCATCTTCAGTATCCAATCTGTTAACGCTGATGTATGTGTTTGAACTACTGGATATAAGTTCAATGACTTTTAAATTAATATCATTACATTGTTGCAGCTTGGCAAATATTTTATATTCCAGCAGATCAATTTTACCCTCACAACAGTAAAGACCAAAGTAACCACGCATAGATTTTACGCAAGAGAAATACAATGTAGAACAAAGTTTACATTTGATCGTCAAAGACCTTACAGTACACTGTACTGCATAATATCTGGAATTGTTTCTGAAATGGCCTATTTATATTGGATTTTAAATGTGGCTTCGTATTATTCGATAACACTATAGTTCCTGCAATAACGGAGCCGCTAAATATTAAATGGCAAATAATACTTCCATTGCCGAAATCAACTGCGTAGTTAGACTCAGTACTCTAAACAAATAATCATTAAACAATTGTCTTATACAATGAAGTTCAACATGACCGTCCAGAGTCTGTCATACTCAAGTTGGTTGGTGAGGATAATGCGATGAGACTGATCGCTTAAAATAAATTCCTTATAATTGTTCCTGCCAGCGAAATTTTTTGCAATAGCATGAAAACGCAGCTCAGAATGACGTTCTTCATTTTGTTATAAACAGTACGAAACTGCTCTAAATAAGCAATTTCCATCACCTGTTATAGGTTATGGCAGTACATTTTGAAGGGGAACATAGAATCACTTCACCAACTACTGGAATGACCATAGACCTATACTCAATACTCACTTCGACAGTCACCCTAAAGGAGGCAGTTTTTGAATTCTATGTCCCGTGCATGTCAAAAATCGTATTAACACATGGAGGCCCACCAATTCTTGTCTATCGCCCCGGAGACCCGGGTTACATTTCCTGCTCTGCCAAGAAATTTAATTCTGGTCTGAGGGCAAATACGGGGCACATTCAGTCTCTTGAGGTATAACTAAGAAGAAGAAGGTTTAATTCCCACCTCGACAATCTTGGATGTGGTTTTCCGTGGTTTCCCCCTTCCACTTAAGGCAAATACCGGGATGGTTCCTAACTTAAGGCCTTGGCCGTCTCCTTGCCATTTACCACCTTAATTACAAATACACACAGTAATGCAGCCATCACAATAACACAGGTTATCAGAGAAAATTTCACACGTACACACCCAAGTACGCGGGGCTGAGTGACCACGATGTCGGAGCCCTTCAAACGAATTATATTTGCCAAGTGTCTCTCATGGCGAAAGCAATTGTGGACACTCGCGAGTGCCTGGAAAACTACTTTTTTCTTTAATAATTTAAGAGTATATCGACGGTGCATAATTATAACTTTTAGTCTAGGACTCTAATAACTTGACCAGCGAAGCATTGGGAAGAAATTGCAATATTAAGGTACATAAACAACCTAGCCTACTACACACCCAAGTACACGGGGCTGAGTGACCACGATGTCGGAGCCCTTCAAACGAATTATATTTGCCAAGTGTCTCTCATGGCGAAAGCAATTGTGGACACGCGCGAGTGCCTGGAAAACTACTTTTTTCTTTAATAATTTAAGAGTATATCGACGGTGCATAATTATAACTTTTAGTCTAGGACTCTAATAGCTTGACCAGCGAAGCATTGGGGAGAAATTGCAATATTAAGGTACATAAACAACCTAGCCTACACATTCAATTGTCGGTTAATGTTCCTCAACATTTCCCTTCTTAAATATTCCCCTCCTTTATAATTTTCCATCACGTGAAAACGTGCTATGTCTTGTGTTTTTAATATATCGATGCAATGGTGCTGCCATCTGCTGTCAGTTACTGGAACTATATGGGCGATGTACTGCCATCTGTTGTCAGTTGTAGGAACTGATTGCAGATATTTAAACGGCGTACTGCGGGCAACAGTTTGCTCTTTTGATCACATGCTGCAATGCAATGGTAAAACGGAAATAAAAGTATTTAGAGGGAATGTAGAAATATGTATCTTTAACAGACATAAAACCTTACTAATACTCTTTGATTAAACAATATTTCAGTGGTAAAAAAATAAAAAATACTGGCGAGGCCTGGGATCGAACCGGTGATTCTCGGAACAACAGTCAGTCGTCTTAACCACATAGCTACTCGCGCACTCATGTTCAGCAGCAGACGCAGCTATTCATTATATTCAAAAGCCGCTGTCTGAAGGAACTAATCCATTTCATTATCCAAAAAAATCAATGTTGCACATTCGTATACGTTCATACTGTTATTATATTTTATTGTCAGAACTTGGTTAATGTATGTTTTCAATTACATGGAAGCTTATTAAATAACTTACATTTTAATGGACTTCTCACCGCCATTTTGTCATGACCCCAGGCGGATTGTGCGCATGCGTGAGGGGAAAGATTTCTGCTATTTTCTATATTAATTTAAAAATATACCGTAATATATTTGTTTATTTTAGAGACACTCTGCAAATCTCGAGGCCAAGAGCTTTCGTTAGAGTGCTCTACGAAGCCAATCGGTTAAGTCGTTTTCACAATCTCGTGTGTACAAAAAAACAGCTTAGTGTTTTAAATATATAGATAGATTAATGAGCAGTTCTAATAGCGAGCTACAATGTGGTACATTATGTAATCTTTCTTCATTTGAGAAACAGTTGAACTTGGACATTATACGAGGGATTCTCAAAATATACTTCCTAATCGTCAATTTCTACGACAGTTCGGTAATCCATGGACTAATATGGTGAATGTCATGCTACACGACACACCCTGTTCCAGAAGAATTATACGAGGAAAGTTCATAAAGGTATTTCCGAAACTTCAATTGAGAATGGAGTCTACAACCACAGTTTGGGGAAACGTGTCTGAATCGAACATGAGTGCACAGATGGAGGAGTAGAAACTGAGCAGGGAACACTGCAATGAGAACGTGGGAAATCCAGAGTAACTTATAATTTATTACGCAACTTATTTAGAAAATGCCAAAAGTACTTAAAGTCACTCTACACAATTATGAGAATGAGAAAGGAGCTTCTAGAACGTCGGATCAGGTCTGCATGACCAAGAAGAAATTAGGAGGACCAAGGGCGGACCCAGCTCAAAGCTTGAAGAACCCAGTTCGAGATAGAACGAGGATGGAGTTGGAGACCGGATCACGCAGTTTTAGCAGCGGGAGGAGATATGGAGATATGCTGTCAACATCGAGGATATGGGTGGTAGTCTCTACGTTATTTTCTTCATCAGAAGCAGAGTACGACGAAAAGTAGATGTCACCTCAGATTATGTAGATTTGCAGTAGAACTTTGGAAAAACTAGAGAACCATTTTCCGAAGTTTTATTTTTTGAAGATTTATTAGAGCTTTTGTGTTGTAGGGGACCTGAGTGGGGGCCCTCTACGATGTAGTGTTCAGGGGGAGGAGAGAACGGAATTTGGGGGGAATGCTAGAGATTAGCGTGTAGAGAAAAGGGGGCGTTTGAGCAGTCCAAGAGCGTGGACGGGCTCGAAAAGGAGAACTCCCAATTCTACTGTCTTCTTGGGTAGTTTGTGGGTGCGAGGTTTAAGGGCTGCTTGATTCTGATCAGCTGAGCGGCTGCTACTTAGGATAATGCAGACGTGGGCGCGACTCGCGCTAAGAGCAAGACAAACGAAGAATGACGTAGGCGCGTGGCTGACTACGCGTGCCACGGAGCAATTAATTAAGTGTTCCCTGAATCCTACCGGGAACGGGGGATGAAGGGTAGGATCTTAATAATTAATTAAACAATCTAAATGACCAGATACTTGTAAAAGGTATGGCTTTAATTGGTACTTCCAACTGGGAGTACTTCTAGACTTTGCAGAGCAGTTATTAAACTTTATGCTTTCACAATTCAAATAATAATGAGGGGCGAAAGTGTGACTGTGTGTGAGGAGTGTAGATCGCTGAGACACTTACCCTTCGGTGGAGCGGCGTTCTGCAGTGGTCTGGCACGAAGTGACACTGCGGCAGACTGACTGGCGGATTGACTGGCGGACTGACTGGCGGACTGACCTCGAGTTACCTCTCCTTTGCGGTTTTATAGCTTTTTATTGGTGATTGTGCATAATGGCACTTTTCATAGGATGTGAGGAGATGGCCATGGGGTCGTTGAAGTCCAAGCTGCGGGGTCATTAAAGGTTGTTACTATGAGCTGTGTATTCGAATTTCTGTAGGGCGTTTATGTGGCGATGGATGTATTTGTAGATAATAGGGGGATGAGGGGAATCCCCCGGATGCAACAACTCCTTCGACGGAGCTAGTCATCGCCCTCGATGACGGGACGAAAACTAGGCCGTAGGGGTAGGTTTTCCAATGGGTGTGTGTGTATGGATATCTGCTTCTGTCTTGAAGTGTCTTCTTTCTTCTTTGCTTCTCTTAGTCTCTTCTTCTCTTCTTTGAAATCCCTTAGGACAGAAGGTGGGAACGTCGATGGGGGTGAGTGGCCAGCTCCGTGTAAGGTAATTAGTTGAAGAAGTGAATGCCTGGCATATGGAGAAGGGTAGCCTCGTAAATCGAAGTATGGAGAGGTCAGTGTACAGTGTCAGTGTCTCGTAGAAACATTTTTGCCTCGGGTTTATGTCCAGTGATCAAGTGTAGGTGTTCTGGTTTAGGGGGAGGAACATCAATTCATTCATAGATCATGTGCATTATTACAACTTTGGACAATATAAATGCCATCAATCAAAACATTGGACAATATAAAATACAATACGAAAAACAAAACATAGTGACATTATCCATTTGTGCACTAGATATGGCGGGTATTTGGACCCTAGACAATCATTAATCATCAAAATCATCATTAGTATCATCAAACATCATCATCATTGCACTGCCCCTAAGATAAGGGAGGCAACTTTAAAAGGAATTGCAAGACAAAGCTTGTTGAGTGGCGGGAAGTCCAGCTTTCCAGAGCCGTGTCTTGCGGTCGCGTAACGAATGACGTAGCTCAAAACAATTTTTATAAAAAATATATTGACAAACAAGAGAACAATGAGTACATAATCTTCGGCAGTTGAACACAACATACAAGTACACACTCCTGAGAAAATGTTGGGGGGACCCTATTAATAATTGAAAAGGCAAGGCCTAGAACACGCGGAAACTTCGCGAAATTAGGATGAGAAAATAATTAAAGGAAACTAGAAACAATTCCAATGACCAAGGTTTCATGAAAGCGAACCAAATTACCAAACTTGGCTTCTGACCACGAGAAATCACTTCGCAAGTTAGCAAGGTCAAAATCCGAAAGAAATATTACCTAACATCAAGAGAAAATTAATTTTACATAACCCAGAAACACGCGCACTCATTTGGCAAGGTTACATTGAGCATAAGGCTCAAAACAAATAAATTAGGAAGAGATGAAAATAAAAATAGCCAAATTTCTCAAGATGGCGTCACCCTGACGAAATCTGCGTTCCGTATGCTAATCACATGTTCCACAACCAAATTACACTTTAAGGAACTCGAAGCACCAAAACTAATGAATTTCAGGTCTCAACAGACCACAATTGCCAAACATTAAAGAGAGCGATTATCTAGTACGTCAGAACGTACGGCCATCTTGCCAACACTTTCTTGAAACAATAAGAAACAAACTAGTGACGAAACAAAGGACAGTCACCAGTAAAATGAACACATAAATCCCACCAAAAGAAAACAGGTTCTTCATACCAAATTTAGGAAAACAGTGTTACATATTAATCTTAAGCTAAAACCTAATTTACGTTGACACCACTAAATAATCGGCAGCAAGCATTTAAAAGAAGAAAATTAATTTAACAAATCGGAACCTTTAAATCTGCGCAAATTTCAGGCCCTTAAGAAATAAAATTATTAGATCATAGTAAATGATACCAAGAAAATTAGCTTATGAAGGCTTGCTTGCATTGCCAAGAAAACTGAAGTCTTTCTTATCCCTAAGTGGGTCAAACGAATCACCACGACACAATGATTCGATCAAAATCTAAATATATGAAGTATTATGCAATTAAAATAAATAAGGTTCAATCAAATCATGTGTTTCCAAGTAATCAGATTATATCAAGGTCCGCTCATACCTTTTGACCTCGGCCAGGGCCGGAGCCCAGCCACAACGTCCACTTACGAATCAAGTCATCTTGAGAGTCCTGAGCGTCACTTTTCCAACAAGCAGTTAGCCCGCCAGAGCGGCCTCGCGCATGCGCGCAACTCACGTCGTGCTGCCGAAGGTAGGTAGTGGCAGAATTCAAACTAAATTAACAAGTGAAGACATAGAATGTTTCTGCAGGTTGGCCAACACAATTTCCCACACAAGTCGCCTTTTAAATGGCCGAAAACACTCCAGTTCGCAGTTTATGTTGGTATTTAAAGAGCGGGAAGGTTCCTGGTGCTAATTGGTCACACGACCACTTCTCAGGTTTAAATTTGAATAGAGCGGCAAATTCAGGACATGAATGTTCGTAATAATTGCCACAGGAGACAATAATGGCTAATGGAAGTTCTATTGTCGTCAACAGACTTTATTGAGACAATGTAGTTTATAGGAAGATTTCACTTTAGGACCATTTGGGAATGTTTTATTTCTTCTTCTTGGGGTCCATAATCACTTTAGTGACCACTGGGTCAGAAGCTGGGTATAGGGTTTAAGTGACCTCTGGGCTTAGAACTGGGTCCAGAGTTTATTTCCCACAAGCAGGGTTGGCGAGAGTTCGGGCAGGGGTAAATGTGCAAATGCAATCGGCACAATCATCATCATCCATCAACCTCATCATCATCAAACATCATCATCATCATCATCATCATCATCATCATCATCATCATCATCACTGTGGACCATCAAAGGAAAAAAAACACATCGTTAGGGCCTATTGGACCCTCCGTCTGTTGAAACCTGGACGGGATGAAAAACTGCCCTTCGGTAGCGACAATACATCAACTAAAGAACAAAGGGAAAGAACAGATAGAAGAGGAAAAGAAAAGAAATGCCTCGGTGTGTACGTTAAGGGGGTAAGAACATTTTGTTAATTATTTGGGGGAGAAAAGGAGGCATTTTTACAACTGTGAATTTTTTAGTTTTAACAACAAATTGTATATCCGCCTTAGTCAATACATAAACGAAAATAAATTATAATTACACTTGCTCCTGGTACATGTTTCGGGGTGTACCAGGAGCAAGTGTAATTATAATTTATTTTCGTTTATGTATTGACTAAGGCGGATATACAATTTGTTGTTAAAACTATTTAGTACGTCAATACGGAACCATCATGGAAACTAGTTTAAATAATAGAACTGTGAATTTAGAAGGATCGAAAGGAAAGGAAAGAAAACATTGTGGTGCCACTTGTGGCGTGTGTAACAATTAAATATGGGAAATAAAAACAATGGAAACAATACGTAACAGTGTCGGCCTGGTACTCTGGACCGTAATTACAAAGGAACTCTCTCTCTCTCTCTCTCTCTCTCTGACACTCTCTCGTGCCGTAGCACCAACATCTGAGCTGATACATTATCCATAATCATGTCCACCCATGTGGACATCTTACAAACAAAACTAAAGCGCGCTATACCCTTAAAACTATCATCTTAATTCGAATCTAATCTAGGCCAAGGCAAAACTATTAATATATCCATGGATCGTCCCCTGTGGGAGGACGGTCCATTCTAGCGAGGAAGGTCGTCCCTTACATACTGTTGGTACAACACTCGCCACCGTATTTCACCTCTCATTTCAGGTGTGAGTTTTCCGTCCAGCGGGAGTGAATATCCCACAGTTACCCCTAACCGTGAGACGGAGATGCTGTGAAATAATTGTTAATACAAGTGGGAGGAAAAGGTGTGATTGCCGGGGGAGTGTCGGATCAGTGTGTAAGGTAGAGGGTGCGACTGGCGCGTGTTAGGGCGGGGGTAAGATATGTACAAGGGACTATATACAAGATCGCCACCTGTGGGGAGAGAAAGAAATAAGACAGGGGGTGGAAAGTCATTCCGCTGGCTGGTTGCTGCCTGGCTCTGTAATGCATATATCGATTATCATGTGTCACTCTGGTGACCTATATCACACAAGTAATAATGTGTATCTTCATTGTGGAAAGAAAAAATATATAATTATAAATCATAAGCATGGACTATTTATATGATCGCGCTGTATTTTCACCAGAGGACAAAATACATCTGGGCACTCTGTATTTTCAACTGTAGTCGCCCGGTGAAGCGCTGTCTGAAAAAAATCATGTGTACAATATGAAATGTGCATCTCACAACGGTAGATGCTCACAGTGTGTGATGCCAAATTAATGAATTGTCGGGCTTACACGGCTGCGAAAAATTGCAGTCCGAGGCCGATCGCCGAGCGATCTCTCCCGTGTAAATGTCTCACTCCATAAGTGTAAGCTAGGTGTATGTTCCAAGTGTCGAGTGGACACCTGTCGTAGATTGTCGCATGACATATATCGTAAATCGTCGCACATCATAGATCGTCGCACGTTATATATCGTATATCATCGCACAACATAGATCGTATGTCGTATCGCTCATCTCTCATCTCGCATATTAGAGATGATATATCGCATCGTGCAACCGCATCTGTCGGCTCTCATCTCGTACATCAGAGATGATATATCGCATTTTGAAAATCGCATAACGTATCTCGTTGATTCCGAAGTATCGATTCGTCGGGCTTACACGGCTGCGGGAAATTGCAGTCCGAGGCCGATCGCTAATCGATCTCTCCCGCGTAAGAGTCTCTCTCTATAAGTGTAGGTGTATGTTCAATGTATCGGGTGATCATATGCCGCAGTGCATCGCTCATCATATCGGAGATCATCGCATATCATATATCGTAGATCATATCACATCTATCATACTTTGTCCAATACGCAGGGTGGTATCGGGACTCAGAGTGCCTATCAGGTCTTACTTTAACCCGTGGACCGACGAAATACGGAACGTGGAATGGAGCCTTATGGTAGGTACAGTTTCCTAGTGACCTTCGCCCAATTTGCAATGTGGTATCGGATTGACTAGTACCGCAAAGGACTTGGGGCCCGAGTGACCAACGAATGCAGATTGTGGTGTGGGAAACTGCGAATCTGTCGGAAAGGTCTTACCCAGTCTACAGATACGTATAGTGGTGGTGGTTTACTTCACACTGCCTTTAAGGAGTTACCTCCGTACCGAGTGACCTCCCAAGCGCATTGGTAACGATACCATTATCATGAAACCAGTGTGAAAGCAACTCGGAACCATAGTAGCATTATGGCATAGCGCATATCATATCGCATCGCCAAGGCAATACAAATGTGTTCCCCTCCCTGGGGTACGATCAGAGTGACCAACGGTGATCTATACTTCGGCCAGGGAGAGAACCGTGGGCATTTCGTCTATCATCAGTAATCGTCCTCGGGGGTATGGCCAAAGGGATCTCCGGTGACCAATACCTCGGCCCGGGAGATAATATCTTCATCATTATTCATTATTATTCCTCTTCGCCTGCCGCTGCAGGTCTTAGCTTCGCGCAATGAAGTTTATTACTTATCTTAAAAGCTAACTAACAGTCAAGTGAAGTGGGTCGTCTCTGGGTGGAAGGTCTATCTTGTCCGATGCTCAGTTGGTTAATCCCCCCATCGGACCATCAAGATTCCGCCCGCAGGTCTGGCGTTGTCGAAAATAGTGCATTATGGGTGGAGCCCGCCGTCGCGTCGGGGGACAGGATAGGTACTCCCGTCAGCTTCGGTCCTTGCCCGCACTATGCCGTCGTCACTTCGACCTTAGTAGTGGTTTTGTAGGAGTTCCAGCACCTCCTCCTCCTCCCCTCCTCCCAAGATGGCGGCGGTGTGATATCTTGCAAACCCATCGTCGGATTTTGACGAATGAGGTGTCGTTGAACTCGGGCTGACTCTTCCCTTTCCTCTGAACAACTTATTTCCACCCCAAAATAAAACCTACCCCTACTAGGGGGGTGAAATAGTAATTTTTTAGAAAATCTGGCTTTCCAAGTGCGACATGTGGGAGTTTGAATGCCAATATGAAATTAAACGTTGTTCCACACAAGAGAAATGTATACGGTGGAAAGCCATTATGAATTATCATGCTTGTTTTTTGTTTTTACGCATGCCCACTCATAGCTTTTTCTAAGAGGGAGGGATTTTAAACATGACGGCTGTAGTGTAACCTAACCTAACCCAACCCACGAGGGGTGATCAAAAGTATTCCAAGCGGCGCTTGTCGATTGGCAATCCAATAATCAAAGAGGGGCATGTCAGGCCTTGAGATGATAGCCCCTTTTGATTGATCCCTGTTGATTTGTCCCTTTGGACTAGCCCCTGTTGACTAGCCCCCCCCCCCTTTTGGACGAGTCCTTGTTGACGGGTCCCTGTGGACGGGTCATTGTTGACGAGTCCCTTTGGACGGGTCATTGTTGACAGGTCCCTGTGGACGAGTCCTTGTTGACGGGTCCCTGTGGACGAGTCCTTGTTGACGGGTCCCTGTGGAAGGGTCCTTGTTGACAGGTCCCTGTGTACGAGTCCTTGTGGACGGGTCCTTTTGACTGATCCCTTTGGACCGGTCCCTTTGGACTGGTCCCTAATGCTATGATGAAATTAAATGTTGTTCCACATGAAACGCATGTGAAGGGCCGATTGCTACTATGAATTAACCAATTTGTTTTCTGTTTTTACAAATGCGCACTTGGGGTTTTCGTAAGAGGGCGGACTTTTTAAATAATGATTTATAGATGAGTTATTAAAAAAAATAACCAAACGATCCAAAACTAATAGGTCATCGGCTTTTTAATATCTCATGAACCAATAAGCCTAGGGACTTGTATGAGGGGTCGTTGGACTTGGGATGACGTCCCGTTTTTAAATGTATTACTGATTTTTGGCAAAAGGGCCTAAGTGCACTTTTGTTAATATCTCGCAAACCAATAAGGCTAGGGACTTGTATGAGGGGTCGTAGCACTTGGGATGACATTCCCTTTTTCAATGTATTTTTTGAAATTTTGACAAGGGGCCTAACTGCACTTTTGTTAATATTACCTGAACCCATGATGGGATTTTGACATGTGAGGTGTCGTTGGACTTGGGCAGACACTCTCTTCTTGAATGTATTTTTGACATTTTAACAAAGGGCCTAACTACACTTTTTGTGAATATCTCGCGAACCAACTAGGCTAGGGACTTATATGCGGGGTCCTAGCACTCAGGGTGACGCTCTGTTTTTGAATATATATTTAAATTTGTCAAAAGGGCCTAACTGCACTGTTGTTAATATCTCGATAACTAATAATGGGAGAGCGTCAAGTGAGGTGTTATAATACTTAGGATGGCCAGCCCTTTAACATAACCAACGAATTTACCCCCAAATATTCAAAACAACAGGGTCATTGACCTGAGATTATATAAACTAATAATCGGATATCGACATGTGAGGTGTCGTAGGACTTATAATGGTCAACCCTTTCCCATGGCCATGAATTGACCTAAACTATCCAAAATATTAAGGTCATTGACCTGAGATTTTATAAATTAATAATTGGAAACGGACATGTGAGCTGTTTACCGTGAGTGATGAAACATAGCTAGGTAGAGAAAGAATTAGCGTAGGCTACATGTATGGTGACTGACACGTCTTTCACTATTGGAACTTGTTTTCAGATCAGACTGTAGTACAGAGAGAGTATAGGTTGCAGGCAAGGGTTAATAAATGACAAACGGTGTACACAAAATCTGATATATTGATTCAAGAATTAAGAGTAGACTATCTTTAATTGATTGGTTAAAGAGGATAGCTAAAGAAACAAAATGGTGATTCCATTGAACTAAACTGAACCGTAGAGGCTTATATGCTGCGAGTAAGAATATTTTACAAAATAACAGCTATCTACCACTGCATTTGAAAAACAAAACTATTGAAAAAAAATACTATTTACCATTCATATTAAGTGTTAATTCTCCCTCTCCCCACCCTACCTCACCGTATTTTCTCTGCTCATACATTCAATGCTACCCAACCAAACCGAACCAAACCTAATCAAAAACAAGCAAAGGGTTTAAGTGTAAAACTTGTGGGTGGATGTGGTCATTGGTAATGTCAAAAAGGAAAAGGGATAACGCTCTACCTATAGAGGGTAAGGTGAAGCTAGTGCATGGTGCTAATGCACACACCCAAGTACATGAACCACACACAACTATCCTATGCAGTTTTTATGGGTTGACTGTTAAAACTTGCTCAGTGGTTACTGGGACAAGATGGTCGCTACACACAACAAGCTTTAAATACTTGAGGCTAATAATCTACACACACACACACACACACTCACACGCTTGTTCTAAACTAAACTGTCTTGCTGGCAGTGCTTACACAGTAGGCAAATGAGAGAAATGCTTGGCTAACAGAAATACAATCATTTTCGGTTGTCTAATGTTACCAGCTAACCATTACGTGCTATAGTGGTGAGCACATGTGTCTCTTGCACTGGAGATCGTAATTCGATTTCTAGCTCGAAGGCCTAGAACGAATCGAACAAAGAAAGAAGGGTATGGTGACGCAGTGGTTAAACTGTTAGCCTTGCACTAAGGTAGACTAGGGTTTGATTTTAGGTTAATATGCATGTCATAAACAAACAAACAAACAAACAAACAAAAAAGCAAAGATAATGTTTAAAACTGATTACACTTGTCTCTTTTCAAATTATTACTTAGATTACAAATACAAAGGTGGACTGGGTTTGATATACAGTTAATGCTGCCTAGCGTATACTAGCCTGTAAGAAAGCCAAACATGTAAAAGGCGTAGGTAGAGCAGTGGTAAAATCGCTACGTGTAGAGAACTACCTAACTGTTTTATGAACTGGCCAAGGTATGTCGCATAAACAGTGCAGGATACAATCCAGCAACCATAATTTTTATCTTGTGGAACAAAGAAAACATATATATAGAGAGAGAGATATAGAAATCTTGTGTATGTATGGGTAGCATTGAACGTATGAGCAGAGAAAATACGGTGAGGTAGGGTGGGGAGAGGGAGAATTAACATTTAATATGAATGGTAAATAGTTTTTTTTTCAATAGTTTTGTTTTTCAAATGCAGTGGTAGATAGCTGTTATTTTGTAAAACATTCTTACTCGCAGCATATAAGCCTCTACGGTTCCGCTAAAACACATAGACAGACTACTATTGCCATGGTCAAGCACTCACATTAAGATCATTTACAAAAACATAAAATGAAAAGTAAAAAAATCTTGTTTTGGAAATATCGTTTTTCAACATACACAAAATAAATAAAAAATGTGTAAACAGCGAAATGGAAAATCCAGGTTTCCATATAGACAAAATTTAAAAACCTTAAACGAACATTTAAAAAAATATACAAATGGGAAATTGATAAATGTGTAAATATGAAAATGGAAAATCCATGTTTCCATATCATGAAATTGAAAAAACATCAAACTGTCATTTTAAAAAATGCAAATGGAAAATTGACAAATTGCAATGTGTGAAATGTGAAATTGAACAAGTGGCTATCATTATTTAAAAAAAAAAAAAAACACACGGTGCTGTATGGTTGAGGTGAGAATCAAACCCTCTCTACTTATTTTGGACCAACCGAGACTGAGTATACTTGTTTTAGTCCTCATACCACTTTTAAAATTTTGTGTTAAAACTAGGAATTGAACTCAAGAGCTTGTAGGGGGAGACCAAGGCTAGAATATGCTAAACAGATAGTCTTGATTGTAGGGTGTGGTAGCTATATATAGATGAAACGATTAGCTCGGGACAGGGGGCATTGAGATCTGCAGCAAACCAGTCAAACGACTAAAGACTCAAACAACAACATGTAAGTTCACCAAAATCATGTTGTGTAACGGTAAATGTTAGTCAACGAACAGTAATGCATTACTAAAACCCATGAGACGATACCTAAGAGTTTTCTAAAATTATTTTAAAATGCCTTTAACCCTATATTAAACACCCAGTTCACAATAGTCATAACTGCAATGTTATAAAAAAACAAAACAAAATCTATATTTCAAAACAAGCAAGTGGTTTAGTCAATGTATACTGGGATAAATATTGTAAACACTCAAGCCCACAAGACTAACTAAATTAGTAACTGTCAGGTTGGCCGAGTGGTTAAGGTGTTTGACTTAAGTTCAAATTTCCTGTACAAGGAAGCAAGGGTTCGAATCCCTTACCTGACATAACTATTGCCTTAACATGGTTTGTCTACAGTGAATTATTATGATACTCGCTACACGAACCACAGACAGAGTGTATTGTTTAAGGCACTCTCTTTATGAACATAGTCAGAGACTGTTGATGGTTAACAATTGCATTAATAGTGGGACATGGGGATAGCAATTAAGAAAGACAGCCAATACCCATACAATATTTTTATTCATTTTTTTTACAATAGTTACACACTTAATACAATATTTTATCTTTATTTTTATCATTGTTTGATATAGATTTTAAACACAACGCTTGTTGTAGATCCTTTTATAACATTCTCCAGGTACTCTGGTTCTTAAAAACTGGGGAAGCCGCAATGGTTTTATAGACATTAAACCCTCATCCACTTTTTTTCAACATCATCATTATAAATATTATCATAATAATTATTATAGTAATTGTCACCAACATTATCATCATCATCATCATCATTCTGAACATCACTACAACTATCCAATTCCTTTTTTTCCTTTTCAAAAGGGACCTCTTGAAGAGTCTGTGTTGCTTTTGATAGTATTAAGGGTATTTTGAACGTTGACAACTGTCCTAACAAGCCTTTTTGAGGAGTTGATAATTGATTTTCAACAACCAATGCACTATCTTGAGCAGCAATATCATTTTCTTGAACTTGCATTTTAGCATTTTAGTGAAAATTTGTTGAGAGTAACAGTGTTTTATCTGGTACACTACATTGATGATTACCCACACTTAAGGCCTTACCATTCTTACTTTTTAGATGACCTAAACAGTTTGCTATCCTTTGTTTTGAGCACTGCCAAAATATGATTCCATTCACATTTTGCCGCTTATAGTTATAGGAGTAGCCATGATACAGTGCACGTGGTTTGCCTTTATTGGTTATAGTATATTCCATACTAGTAACTGACTTGTAAAGTTGATCTACCTACTACAAAGGTCAGAACAATTCTGGTGAAAGTGTGATTTTGTGTTGACGTTTTATATAGGATGATGTTGGTGGCTTACGTTGGTGGCTTATGCTGGTGGCTTATATTTGTGGCTTAGATTGATGGCTTATGTTGGTGGCTTATATTTGTGGCTTATGTTGGTGGCTTATGCTGGTTGCTTATGTTGGTGGCTTAAGTTGGTGGCTTATATTTGTGGCTTATGTTGATGGCTTATGTAGGTGGCTTATATTTGTGGCTTATGTTGGTGGCTTATGTTGGTGGCATATATTGGTGACTTATGTTGGTGGCTTATGTTAATGCCTTATGTTGGTGGCTTATTTTGATGTCAGTTTTTGTTATATAATGTATTTGATCCAACCATCTATGACGTCATAGCCAGTCTTAAAGCAAGTCTTAAATTGTCCGACATGTTGGATTTTTTGTTCATGTGTGAAACTATCAAGTACCAATGATCAAGTGAGCTTCTTTCTCTCTAATCCGCAGTTCTGCCCCATAGCATTGAGAATATTTATTCTAGTAGCCTATAAAGAAACAAAAAAAAAATCATACCCAATACAGTTTAGCTCTAAGTGACCAGAACCACTATATATAACATATAACATTTTATTCTAAGAGCTTTCCATAATGATAAGAAAAAAGAGCTTACCATAATGATGGATTGTGTAAGAAAACGTCTTTTGCTGCTTGATGCCACTACTAATGTGATACTCATACCACAGACAAGTGAGTTCATGTTTCGCTGACCTAATCGTATGTTCCCCCGCACTCACACGCCCTTGGCGTGTGCGCCTGCTTCGCGCGCGACGCAGGAAGTTAATTGCTCTCTAGACGAGTCCGCAGTACTTCATAGAACACAAAACACTATCTTTTCTTTCCTCGCACCCCCTAGTTTTACACCTAGTATAGGCGCTCAGCAAAACTTAGTCAACACTGGAAATGCCGACCAGCCCCTTTGCACACAACGGTTCTACATACAAGTAGGCCAGACACTCGCAACACATGCTATACATACACAAAAGTAGAACAGTATGTTGAAAAACGATATTTCCAAAACAAGATTTTTTATTTTTCATTTTATGTTTTTTTGTAAATGATCTTAATGTGAGTGCTTGACCATGGCAATAGCACAGTCTGTCTATGTGTGTTAGCGGAACCGTAGAGGCTTATACTACTGCAAGTAAGAATGTTTTACAAAATAACCGCTATCTACCACTGCATTTGAAAAACAAACCTATTGAAAAAAATACTATTTACCATTCATATATAAGTGTTAATTCTCCCTCTCCCCACCCTACCTCACCGTATTTTCTCTGCTCAAACAATCAATGCTACCCATACATACACAAGCTTTCTATATATCTCTTTATATATATGTATTCTTTGTTCCACAAGATAAAAATTATGGTTGCTGGATTGTATCCTGCACTGTTTATGCGACATACCTTTGCCAGTTCATAAAACCGTTAGGTAGTTCTCTACACATAGCGATTTTAACACTGCTCTACCTACGCCTTTTGCTTGTTTGGCTTTCTTACAGGCTAGTATGCGATAGGCAGCATTAACTGTATACCAAACCCAGTCCACCTTTGTATTTGTAATCTAAGTAATAATTTGAAAAGAGACAAGTGTAATCAGTTTTAAACATTATCTTTGCTTTTTTGTTTGTTTGTTTGTTTGTTTGTTTATGACATGCATATTAACCTAAAATCAAACCCTAGTCTACCTTAGTGCAAGGCTAACAGTTTAACCACTGCGTCACCATACCCTTCTTTCTTTGTTCGATTCGTTCTAGGCCTTCGAGCTAGAAATCGAGTTACGATCTCCAGTGCAAGAGACACATGTGCTCACCACTATAGCACGTAATGGTTAGCTGGTAACATTAGACAACCGAAAATGATTGTATTTCTGTTAGCCAAGCATTTCTGTCATTTGCCTACTGTGTGAGCACTGCCAGCAAGACAGTTAAGTTTAGAACAAGCGTATGTGTGTGTGTATGTGTGTGTAGATTATTAGCCTCAAGTATTTAAAGCTTGTTGTATGTAGCGACCATCATGTCCCAGTAACCACTGAGCAAGTTTTAACAGTCAACCCATAAAAACTGCATAGGATAGTTGTGTGTGGTTCATGTACTTGGGTGTGTGCATTAGCACCATGCACTAGCTTTACCTTACCCTCTATAGGTAGAGCGTTATCCCTTTTCCTTTTTGACATTACCAATGACCACATCCACCCACAAGTTTTACACTTAAACCCTTGGCTTGTTTTTGGTTAGGTTTGGTTCGGCTTGGTTGGGTTTGATTCAGCTTGGTTCAGTTTAGTTCATTGTAGTCACCATTTTGTTTCTTTAGCTATCCTCTTTAACCAATCAATTAAAGATTGTATACTCTTAATTCTTGAATCAATATATCAGATTTTGTGTACACCGTTTGTCATTTATTAACCCATGCCTGCAACCTATACTCTCTCTGTACTACAGTCTGATCTGAAAACAAGTTCCAATAGTGAAAGACTTGTCAGTCACCATACATGTAGCCTACACTAATTCTTTCTCTACCTAGCTATGTTTCATCACTCACGGTAAACATCTCACATGTCTGTATCCAATTATTAATTTATAAAATCTCAGGTCAATGACCTTAATGTTTTGGATAGTTTAGGTAAAATCATTGGCCATGGGAAAGGGTTGACCATTATAAGTCCTATGACACCTCACATGTCGATATCTGACTATTAGTTTATATAATCTCAGGACAATGACTGTTGTTTTGAATATTTGGGGGTAAATTCATTGGTCATGGGAAAGGGATGACCATCCTATGTATTATAACACCTCACTTGACGCTCTCCCATTATTAGTTATCGAGATATTAACAACAGTGCAGTTAGGCCCTTTTGACAAACATTAACTATATATATTCAAAAACAGAGTGTCACCCCGAGTGCTAGGACCCCACATACAAGTCCCTAGCCTTGTTGGTTCGCGAGATATTAACAAAAAGTGTAGTTAGGCCCTTTGTTAAAATGTCAAAAATACATTCAAGAAGAGAGTGTCCGCCCAAGTCCAACGACACCTCACAGGTCAAGATCCCAACATGGGTTCAGGAAATATTAACAAAAGTGTAGTTAGGCTCCTTGTTAAAATTTCAAAAAATACATTTAAAATGGGAATGTCATCCCAAGTGCTACGACCCCTCATACAAGTCCCTAGCCTTATTGGTTTGCGAGATATTAACAAAAGTGTACTTAGTCCCTTTTTTACATTCGTTTCATGCGGAACAACGTTTAATTTCATCATAGCATTAGGGACCAGTCCAAAGGGACCGGTCAAAAGGGATCAGTCAAAAGGACCCGTCCACAAGGACTCGTCCACAGGGACCTGTCAACAAGGACCCGTCCACAGGGACCCGTCAACAAGGACTCGTCCACAGGGACCTGTCAACAATGGCCCGTCCAAAGGGACTCGTCAACAATGACCCGTCCACAGGGACCCGTCAACAAGGACTCGTCCAAAGGGGGGGGGGGGGGGGTAGTCAACAGGGGCTAGTCCAAAGGGACAAATCAACAGGGATCAATCAAAAGGGGCTATCATCTCAAGGCCTGACATGCCCCTCTTTGATTATTGGATTGCCAATCGGCAAGCGCCGCTAGGAATACTTTTGATCACCCCTCGTGGGTTGGGTTAGGTTAGGTTACACTACAGCCGTCATGTTTAAAATCCCTCCCTCTTAGAAAAAGCTATGAGTGGGCATGCGTAAAAACAAAAAACAAGCATGATAATTTATAATGGCTTTCCACCGTACACATTTCTCTTGTGTGGAACAACGTTTAATTT
This sequence comes from Meconema thalassinum, assembly GCA_946902985.2. Taxonomy (NCBI): domain Eukaryota; kingdom Metazoa; phylum Arthropoda; class Insecta; order Orthoptera; family Tettigoniidae; genus Meconema; species Meconema thalassinum. Next base: position 352,502,225 of record OX336390.1, read on the forward strand.
CATATTGGCATTCAAACTCCCACATGTCGCACTTGGAAAGCGAGATTTTCTAAAAAATTACAATTTCACCCCCCTAGTATGGGTATGTTTTATTTTGGGGTGGAGATATGTTGTTCACAGGAAAGGGGAGTGTCAGCCCGATTTCAACGACACCTCATTCGACAAAATCTGACCATGGGTTCGCGATATATCACACCGCCGCCATCTTGGGAGGAGGAGGAGGTGCTAGAACCCCTACAAAACCACTACTGACCTTCCGTCGTTCGTCAAAGTCCACGTCATGGGCTGGAGTGGCCCTAAGTCCAGGTCACCAATTACAATTATAAATACCAGTTACCAGTTACCAATCTCCTATTTTCCAGTGGAAAGCAGGGTCATATCATCCACAGTGCACTTCCGTGCACAAACCATACAAAAGTATCAGCGATTTGTGTTTGTGTAGGGGTTGGTATCCATTCGGGGTAGGGGGGATTGCTTTGGCACAGTGCACGTCATTGCGCCTGGCTTTCAGATATCTAGCTAATATCAGCTGCGTTTACACCTTGACATGTTAGTTGGTAAGTTAAGGACGTGGAAGGGCGTTCTCCTGTTAGTGGGAGACTGGATGTATCTTAAAGTTTATTAGTACTAAGGGATTGGGACGGTTAAGTAGGACCAAGGAAGTGTGGTCCTAAGTGGATGTGGGACCAACGTTAAATGTAAGGAAAACTCTACCGGTGAGGGGTAGGATTATAATTGGCCAGGAACGGGTATTCAGTGCGGTTGTTATATGCCATACTGAGGTAGGTAGGGGTACGTTTGTGCTAGAAATGCGCATGCAACGTTAAAGATCCCTATCGGGGAAAAAATGGCATGCGGGATAAAAAATACAATATCTCCTATGACTATGTTAGTGGGTAATTCCTTCGGACGCTAAGCTGTTAGCTCTATAGTTCCGAAATGTGGAATAACACATAGCCAAGAGCGAAAAAACATGGTGTGTACCCTGGCAGCTGCATGATGACCAAGTGCCGCGCATTAGTAAGGGGTGGGGGTGGGGGAAATTGTGGGTAAAATGTATAGTGTATATACTGTGTTTTGGAGGGGTAATATTGTTGAGCTTGGCTCAACTGGCTGTGAATTGTGGCATCTGTGGCCATACAGCATAGTATTTTGCTGACAACATTGTACAAGGTATAACCTGTACCTAAACTCTAGATAACTTATAGACTAAAACTGGTCATGTAAATAGAAAGATCCTGGTAGTATAGTATCACTGTACTATACACTGCTATAATGGGCACAGGGATATGTCAGTATACCTTGTGATTGAAATTCCACTGTGGCACATCGATTGTAACGTGCTCCCAAAATAATCCATGAGTAGGGATGAGCTTGTTATAAAAGTGGTGAATCCCGATGTAAAATTACAACGGGCGCAGGGTGAAAATTCGCGACCGCGAATGGTTTATCGGTATCGGCAGTGCTGACTGTCGCTGTGGGGGAATATTTATGTACTTCAGATATAAGGTTGCACTTCTGTGCACCGTCGTGCGCTGAACAAATCGTATCATCTATAAATACGTGTCCTAGAATGCCGCCTCTGCGGGTTCTATTTAGTATCCTCTCCTGTGGTCTAAATTCACCTGGGGGGGGGGGGGGTGATGTTCAAAACTATACCATCCGCTACGCAGAAATGTGTGGGGGCAAAAGTGTGTCTTGACACCCTTAGCATGGGGGTGACATAAATGTGAAACATGGGTCCTCTATATCTAGAAATCCCCAGCGATGGGGGCGTGTAAAACAATAATTCGAGAGGGGGTAAGAGTAGTGTGGTGGGCCACCGTTGTGAACGATTTGTCTCGTCCCTTACTGGGATAAAGTGTTATTATTAAAATGTCTTATGCCAGGGAAATTGTTTTCTAAATAGCGTGGATATTTATGTACACGTATATGTGGGGAATGCCCGTATCTGCTGAGAGCGAAGGGAGGTGTCCTTACGAGAGTGGAGTAAGGGCAAGTGTTTCGTGAAGGATGGCGAAAGATATAACGGTGCGCATGTAACTATCCTCTCCGTGCGTAGCACTGTTAGTACGGACATTGGGCCGTGAAATCTGCGCTCTCTGTGTGAGTCAGGGTGTGCGTGAGGGGATGAATGCTATTAAAAATGTGGGTGTACCCTGCGATGCAGTGTGTACGTCGGGAAACAAATGTTACAGGCTCAAAGTCATTTGAACGGCGCGCTCTTCAGTGACGTAACGCTGGTGCGAAAATAATGGCTGCTTAGAGTCAGGTTGCGTGAAGGCTGAGTGACGTTTAGAACCGAGATAAGCGGTCTGTATGTATAGTGTCCGATAGCATGTTATCGCTGGGCGGAGTATGCTGTGCCAAATGGCTACATCGCTCCGTGGGAGAAAGGCGTAACTGTGCACTATGCTGATTGGGCAAGAGTACTATGAGTTACTGAAAGAAAATGGCGTGTTTGTTGACGTCGCGCGAACTGGCTGTCAAACGCACGTGTCGTTTGACGACACGAGTATACGACGGCTATGCAAAGTGAACAGGCGAACTGGCCTGTGTAGGGCAGAGAGTGGATGTTCCTGCAGTGTGTCATTGTATAAGCAATAGGAAATCGACGTATCGCTCTCCCATGTGGGGAATGTTGGTGTGCATGCGCTATGATTTAAGCGTGACAACAATGGGGCAACAAAAATAAAAAGACAAAAAACTGTGGCTGCTATGTTGGTTGTATATAGATGAGTGGTAATACCCTCATGCCTGTTGCGATCCTGTTCGCGAGTAAGGTCCTGTGTGTCTTGCCGTAGAAAAATCGTTTCCGTGGTCTAGTCCCACCTACTCCAGGAAAATGCAAAAATGGTACGGGGATCAATAATAGTCCCCTCGGAGTGTATAAATTAGGCATATTTGTGTGTAGGCAGTATGACTCGTACTGTATTTCGCAAATGCCTGACTGTCCGTGTGGCATCGTGATGAGCTATGGCTACTGGACAACCTGATGTATGAAAGTGACAGCTGTGTGTTGTAGTTCTGTAATGTAATGCGTTGACATGTGGGGTATGCTACCTCAATGTGTATGGAATGTTTGTATCTATCAGTGCATATTTATTGTTGTATGGAAGAAAATCATTGGGCCTTTGGTTACCGTTTTCTACAAAACTTGGCATTGCTTCGCCCAGGGCTGATATTTACTCTACATTGGTTTTGAGAAGGGGCGCTTTGACTGAGCTCACTCCGATACTCTTCCACAAAACGTAAAGTAGTTTTGAACCATGGACGCTGTGGCTGCCGGAATATACTTATACCCTCATGGCCGGATATTTATCTTACAGTTTGTTCGGGGGCAAGATTGTTTTAATGTAGACTCTACAGTGCTTTACCCCACACAAAATAAAATACTTATGAGCGATGTCGTCAATGCTACACGTATATACATAATGGGTATGTATATCGGTATAAAGCCTCGTCTGAAAGAAAATGCGAAAGTTTAAATTGGCCAACTAATGATTGTGGCTACAAGTGTGTATCTAAAGGGTGTACTTATATTTAATGGGATCTCAAGAAGGACTGTAGGGTCCTATGGTGGCCTTGTGGCTCTTATGAAGGGATGTCGTTAACTTATTATTTAATGTTATATCGGCATATGGCATATCATGACGAACAGTTCACAACTGGGCGTATGGATGAAAAGAATGGTGTCCTATTCGGTCCGGTAGGAGAGTCGCCCCAGCCAAGTGGTTTGTACCACAAGTCCGAACCTCGTAGACTAAGGGTGGATGAAATATTTAAATTTTGAGTGCATGTCTCTGATCGTCGGCTAAGGATGATGACGCCTCGTTGGAGAACTGTTCATTATGCATGTCCTCATGACGTTACTGTGTGGTCAATTCCACATTTGAGCAAAAGAAAAATGAAAGATCCCATGTTGGGAACAAAAAAAAAAATATATATAAAAGTAGCTGCGTGGATGGTGACAGCGCCATTTGTGGCCTGTATGTGTTGGCTGCCCTGCTATGTACAGGCTGAAATGCTGTTGTAGCAAGACCGTTTCCGGTGTCATGGATGGATCTCGCGTCACTGCTCAGAATGAGTGCGCTGTCACGTGTGTGGGACTGGTTGAAATGTATCAGAGAATGTAATGTGAATGTATAGTGTATAATACTGTGTGAGCTCAGTAAGTATGTCCTTACCCAATTTTCCCACAAGTGTGTGGTCCTGATGACCTACTGGATTCTGATATTCGTAGGGTATGATAACCTGTATAATTGTGACAACTTGTGGCTGGCTGTGGTGGTGGCAACTAACCTGTGCTATTGTGATACTGCGTTTATGCCTATACCTAAGGCCGCTAACCTGTGTAAATGTAATAAGGATTCTTGGCCCGTACTGGAGGTCACTAACCTGTGTTAGTGTAGTGGTAAGCCTTTGCCTGTGCGGAAGGCCGCTAATCCGTGTTATTGGGGTGTCCATGAATTGAAATGTAAGCTGCGTTCGTCATTGGATGCAAACACGGTATATGAAATAGATCCTATCAGCGTACTATTTTACCCGGTGAGAATGAAATGGAAGGAGGTTGTAACCTCTTCTCGGCGGTATGTCGCTTTCGGAATCCGTGCACCTCGGGAATGTATTGGAAGTATGGCTACGTGTATCATCATCTTTCCGCGGTAATTCGAGTATGGAGGTGATTGTAAAAAAAATGGCAGGTGCCATGTTATGTAGTGTAGCTAATTGTTATGCTATGGTATTCTCATCTTCTGTTGGTCGATAGCTAATGTGTATACGATTATGCCGTATGTGTATCGATATTCATAGGGAATGTTTACGCAGGTATTCTGCAAATGCGTGTAAATCCTACGGAGCCTGTTTGAAACGTGACTGGATCTTCCGTCGGTCAACTAATGGACCTATGCCTGAGTGTGGTTCTTTAGTGTGACGACGTGAGGTGGATATGCCTCTCGTCAAACTACTGTGTGATCTACAGTGTGTGTATAGTCATTAACTAGAAGTAAGTCTTTCCGCGATCTCACGCGTTGACTCCGGGTGATTGTACTGTAGTACGCACGGCTATGTACGCGTGTGGCCGGACACGTCCCTTACCGGGCACGGTTGTGTCCAGACGAGCGTGGCAAGTTGCTGATTCAATGTTGGGTGTCGTATGACAGTATCCTGTAGTGTGACAATGACCTGGCCTGGCGGCTGGGAGGAAACATGTGTTTCGCTGTACCGACAGTTCTTACCCATGCAATTGCTATTTGCCCTACGTGTAAGACAAGTATTCAATGGAAATAATACAATATACATATATATCAAGACATTATTAATGATTTAAGCATGCACTTATAAGTATGTAATGTCTGGGCAATGTGTGGGATTGGCATCGTCACCTAGTGGTAAATATGGCCTACTAGATTCCATAGCGCGCTCGGCGCTTTCTCTCTTCGTATGGTCCTGGGTTTGATGTGTTACTGGGATAAAATACTATTCCCTGCCTAGGTCATCTAACGCTTTCGTTTCTTGGGTACGGGGTGTCGAGGTACGTGTAGCTGCTACATGTGCAGCATGCCTCGACATATCTTACTCTCTATTTCTATGCGTGTTAGGTGTCCAAAGGGAAAAATGGTCCTGGATTCTAGTAATGTGACTTCTAATGCTATATCGTGAGCTGGTTTCTAACGTAAGGCGTATCGCCTTTGCCCTCGGATAGCTAATGCAATTTTAGCACCTGGAATACACTCAGGGGATACATCCAGTGTACGGGGCGTCTGTAAGAGGGTGATTTTAGGTTTGAGCCGCTTTGGCTCCTCTGTGGGTGTTAATGTGATTGGCCTACGAATTAGTATGGCTTTTCGGCGGACCTTAGGATCGTTGTTTGCCCGCAGATGCGGTAACGCCCTAGGGGGCGGTATATGTGCGGCGGGTGGAATATGTGGATGTGAAGGCTGAATCGTATATGATTGTGTGTCGCTCGGAAGTGTGGGTCTATGAGGCGTCGTGGCTACGGTGACCCCCTTCCTACTTGGAGTTGGCAGCGTGGAAATGGTCCTATTGGCCATCCTGGGGGGAATGTCTGTGATGACCCCTTCTAGCTGCGTAGGCTTGTGGGTTAAGAGCTCGAATAATATAAAGTTTGCCTGTATCTGACGGAAACGTTGGCATAATTCGGCGTACTGCAGGGTAAGTACCCTGGCCTGTTCCGGCACTCTGGGGTGGGCAGTGTTCACCCTAAGGTGTTCTATGGGGCAGTATAAGTGTGGATTGAATCGTTTGGCCACGGTGGCGCAAGTGTATGCAGCTGTAGGTTTCTGGCTATCGCGGCTACTGTACGTGGCAAAAAGTGAATGACCACGCCGGCCCTTTTTCCTAATGGGATTGGGCTGGGTAGAGCTCAATGCGAAGTGGCGAGTCAATATCGCATGCTGCGCCCTAATGCGTCGGAGGGTCGCGTTGGGAGGGAGGTGACCATAGACCATATCTAGTCGGTTATGGATCCTCTGTGTTTTTGTGTGTTTGGCCTGTAATGCCCTATGTATGTCGTGCAAATTTCGGTGCGATCGGATGAGGAGTGCTTTACGCGTATCGGTGGGGGTGCGGATGTACTTAGTCTGCGCCGCGCTTACCCTCGCTTGTAATGCCTGTATATGCATCTGTACTTTATACATTCGGCGCTGGCGGCTTTGGATTAGGAAAAATAATAGGACGGAAGTTCTATCCGTGTGCCTATAGTGCATCCTGCCTTGTGTGTTGGGTACTTTGGCGTGAGGGGCCATGGTGTACAATTATCTCCTATCGGGGTGTAAACTCTCTAGGGTGTCGTTAAATGTTATTATGAAATTGTCATCTCGAGTTTGGCAATTACAAGGATTCCTAAAGGCTATCTAAACTGGTGGGGTATTATCCCTAAACGTATGGAGCCTCCCCTCTACTCTATGGGGGTGGTGAATGAAATATCACTGTCGCTATCCTGCCTAAGGCACCGGGTATCGAATTGGGTGGGTATTTAAAGAATGTGGCCTCTATCTATTGCATGGGGTGGGCGTAACTGCCTATGGGGTTGCAAATAGCTTACTGCTATGTAAGGGTGGCGTTTAGAAATGTTATTTCTGATCGGGTGGGCTTGGGGGGGGGGGTACAAAATGCTATCTAACCCGTACTCTGAAATTTTTTTCTTGATTTTGGCTTGGCTTAGTAAGAGGTTAATTGTTGGGATCTTGACCGCAGACTTACGTTGTTTGTAACCCTTTAGGCGTTGTTCTAAAAACAACGTCACGGTACCCTGCGCCTCCCCAATTGTAGGGGACCTGAGTGGGGGCCCTCTACGATGTAGTGTTCAGGGGGAGGAGAGAACGGAATTTGGGGGAATGCTGGAGAATAGCGTGTAGCGAAAAGGGGCGTTTGAACAGTCCAAGAGCGTGGACGGGCTCGAAAAAGAGAACTCCCAATTGTACTGTCTGCTTGGGTAGTTCGTGGGTACGAGGTTTAAGGGCTGCTTGGTTCTGATCAGCTGAGCGGCTGCTACTTCGGATAATGCAGACGTGGGCGCGAATCGCGCTAAGAGCAAGACAAACGAAGAATGACGTAGGCGCGTGGCTGACTACGCGTGCCACGGAGCAATTAATTAAGTGTTCCCTGAATCCTACTGGGAACGGGGGATGAAGGGTAGGATCTTAATAATTAATTAAACAAACTAAATGACCAGATACTTGTAAAAGGTATGGCTTTAATTGGTACTTCCAACTGGGAGTACTTCTAGACTTTGCAGAGCAGTTATTAAACTTTATGCTTTCACAATTCAAATAATAATAAGGGGCGAAAGTGTGACTGTGTGTGAGGAGTGTAGATCGCTGAGACACTTACTCTTCGGCGGAGCGGCGTTCTGCAGTGGTCTGGCACGAAGTGACACTGCGGCAGACTGACTGGCGGACTGACCTCGAGTTACATCTCCTATGCAGTTTTATAGCTTTTTATTGGTGATTGTGCATAATGGCACTTTTCATAGGATGTGAGGAGCTGGCCTGGGGTCGTTGAAGTCCAAGCTGCGGGGTCATTAAAGGTTGTTACTATGTATGAGCTGTGTATTAGAATTTATGTAGGGCGTTTATGTGGCGATGGAGGTTTGTAGATAATAGGGGGATGAGGGTGCATCCTCCGGATGCAACAGTATTTAGATTTGCAGTAGTAGTTAAGGAGGCGACGTTTGCTATTTAGGCGATTATCACCGTTTGCATTAGGTTGTCGAAATTATTTAATTTTTGTTTATTTATTAAATATTATTCTTCGGTCTAGCTTAATTCAGTTCGGAGATTTTTATGACTCGATAGGATTCAATTGATCTAGGAAACGTCCTAGGAAGCGTTACTTTTGACAGTTTAGATTATACTAGTCTATTCGATACGGATTTGTATCATTGCCTGTTGGTCAATAGTTGATGTTATTCAAGAACAGCTATCTCTAGAATGTTATTCAAGACTGTTCACTATTTGCGACAGATGCGATGAAGGTTTTGTTACTTTCATTGAGGAAAGGAATTATGATAAGATTGTATGAATTATATTGTAACGAAGTCATGTATTTTAAAGCAACGTGAGACTGCTTAGTTAAAGGAAATAGAAAGTAATTAATAATTGCCAAATGGAGCATTCACGAATGATAAGAAGGGAGTTTGTGGTATTTTTATTAACTCATAATGTTTTAGTTCTAAAGATCAAAACGCTTCGGAATACTGCCAAGTACAGGAAATACATATTACGAGAAATAGTACGTGTTGTGTATTCGAACCCTCAGAAATGTATGTTTCAAAGAAATTTCATCCTCAACAGTTGGTAACACATACACACCACCAGAGACTCAGTTATCGATTACTCGAGCGGACCAGAGCCGTTATTGTGGCGACCTGATCTGTATTGTTTTTGTGTATATTGTTTGGCTTCCTCATAATAAATGGTCAATCTTAGAAAACACAAAAGTGGTGTCAGAAGTAGGATTGATAAATAACGTGTACGGTGCCGAAGTTCAACTCCACGCCGTGAAACTTGTGCGAAACGTGCTACCTAACGAAATTCCCACGCAGGTTAGTGTATCAGTGAAGCATCTCCCTTCATCATGGCAGAAGGAATATCCACAGAACTTCTTTAGACTCTTTCTGGGATTATTGCTAGCGCTATCAGGGAATCCACCGCGCGAGGTGGCATCGGGAATGAGCCGATGTCACCGGGACGGCCTAGACCACTCCAATTCTCAATGTCAGCATACTACGCCGCCAATGGAACAACCATAGGGGACTATTTCACGCGGTTCACATGGGCACTCGGTCTGAGTAAGGTCCCGGAAAAGGAGCACGCGCAGTACGCACGTGTCTACATGGGCGCCGAACTTAACGAAGCTTTGAAGATTCTAGTAAGTCCCGTCGACCCGGAAACTCTCTCATTCAGCGAAATCCAGTCAGGATTGTTGAACCATTTCGACGCCAGCCGTAACAAATATGCAGGGAGCATAAAATTCCGGAACGTCATGCAGAGAGCAGGGGAGACGATCGCCAGCTTCACTCTCAGATTAAGACAAGCAGCAACACACTGTGAGTACGGAGAATTTTTAGACCGCATGCTTATTGAGCAACTGCTTAAAGGTTTGGAATCGAGGGACATGTGTGACGAAATTATTGCCAAGAAACCGGAGAGCTTCACTGCTGCGTACGAGATAGCCTGCGCACTCGAAGCCACCCAGAACACTGCTGACGAGGTTAAGAATTCGAGTATAACCTCAAAATCCGATTCAACCAATCGGATAGGCTTCGAAAAGCCACAGTCGCGGAGGGGTGGCAACCAATGTCAACGTGGGATATCGACCAATTGTCAACAGAAATCCGACCAATCAAGTTCTCAACAAGGATTGCATCCAGCAAATCAGGGAACATCAAGTAATTCATCGTTGTGTGCTGGGTGTGGTGGGGAACATCCACGCAGTCAGTGCAGGTTCCTCAACGCTGAATGCCGGACATGTGGCAAGAAAGGTCACATTGATAAAGTTTTTAGGTCCGAACCAAAGCAGCGGAATACAAATCACGTGACCGAAGGAGAACAACCAGCTGACAGCGTTGGTGTCATACATCATTTCAACAAAGTTGAGGTCATCGGAACAATGCAGTCTCCAGGGAAGCAGTTGATAGATGTCATCATAGAGGGAACCACCGTCAAGATGGAATTCGACACCGGCGTCCCCTGTTCGATGATGAATTAACCTGGTTTAGGTATGATCAAACCAAATTGTGTTTTACAGAAGGTTGATCGTACATTTGCGAGCTACACTGGCCACCGTATTAAATGCATCGGGAAGACACCAGTCACCGCCACCATTGGCACCATCTCCAGGAACCTCGACCTCTACATCGTCGACGATGAATTCGAGACACTACTTGGTCGAGAGTGGATCTCTGAGTTTGTGCGAGAGATCAATTTCGAGCAGCTTTTTGGAAAACCAGAACCGTTCCACCAACTCTCCGCCAAACAGTCTCTATCCCTGGACCAGCAAAATGAAATTGACGCCACCCTCAACCGTTACCATGATGTCTTCAGTGATACCCCCGGGAAGCTGTCAGGCCCACCAGTGAAGATGCACCTGAAGGATGGCGCCACCCCAATCTTCTCCCGAGTACGTAACATTCCTGTAGCCCTGCGAGATGCCTATGCCAAAGAAATCGACGCAGAAGTCGCATCTGGTTTCTACAAGAGGGTAGACTACTCAGAGTGGGCGTCAACAACTCATGTCGTTGTGAAGAAGAACGGCAAGTTGAGAATCACGGGAAACTACAAACCTACTCTCAACCCGCGGATCATCATTGATGAACACCCGATTCCGAAAGTAGAATACTTGTTCAACCAATTGCGTGGTGCCACTCTCCTCTGTCACCTGGACGTCACAGACGCATACACTCATCTCGAGGTCGATGATGAGTTTAGCCAAGCCCTCACGCTCAACACTCCAACCCATGGCCTTATCCGTCCAACTCGTGCTGTCTACGGAGCAGCCAACATCCCCGCTCTCTGGCAACGGCGAATGGACACGGTTTTGCAGAAACTCCCAAATGTTGTGAGTTTTTTTGACGACACCATTGTTTTTGACGATAGTTTTGGCAATCTGATGCAGGCCCTCACCGTGGTACTAGAGCGCTTTGGCCAACACGGTCTCAAGCTCAACCGAGCAAAATGCAGCTTTGCAGAACCTGTCCTGGAAGCTCTTGGCCACAAGATCGATGCTTCAGGCATTCATAAGTCTGATGCGCACATCCAAGCCGTACGAGATGCGCCGAAACCAACGACTCCAGAGGAACTCCAGCTGTTTTTGGGTAAAGCGATATACTACAGTGCCTTCATCCATAACCTGTCAACGAGAGATCGGCCACTCAGAGACATGCTGTTGAAGGATCCTCTCATATGGACACCAGACGGCGACAGGGCTACCAGGACATCAAGGACGCTCTAACCTCACCGCAGGTCCTCATGCAGTACGATCCAACACTACCACTTTTGCTGGCAACGGACGCCAGCAAAACCGGTCTCGGCGCAGTGCTGCCTCACCGGCTCAGCAACGGACTAGAACGGCCTATCGCATATGCTAGTCGGACAATGTCATGTACGGAGCAAAGGTACCCCCAGATCGACAAGGAAGCGCTCGCCATCGTTTGGGCAGTACAACAGTGTTTCAACTATCTGTACGCTCGACACTTCACGCTAATCACGGATCACAAGCCCCTGACACAGATCCTACATCCAGAGAAGTCGCTACCAGTCCTGTGCATTAGTCGCATGGCCAATTATGCCGACTACCTCGCACACTTTAACTACACTGTGGTTTTTAAACATCGAAGCAAAACGCCAACGCTGACTACTGCTCCAGAGCACCGTTACCATCGGCCGTCAACAAGATCCAAAACTCAATCTCGCAACAGAGGGAGGAAACGGAGGATTACGATGACTTTGATTTTTTTACAGTTCACCGGACGCAGCAGTTACCCGTCAAATCCGAGGCCATTGCACGAGAGACGAGGAAGGACCCTGATCTCGGTAGAATTGTCAAACTTCTGGAAGGAGGCCAAGATCTCACCCGCCACGACTTCAAGGCACCCGAGGTAAAATACACGCTCGCCGCCAACTGCTTGATGTTCGAGCACAGAGTAGTGGTTCCACTTGCACTGCGAGATGCTATCCTCAACGACCTCCATGCAGCTCACCTGGGGATCGTCAAAATGAAGGGAATGGCACGTTCCTTTGTGTTTTGGCCTGGCATCGACTCCGACATCGAGAAGCTCGCAAAGTCCTGCACCACATGTGCAACCCATGCGCACGCTCCACCCAAGTTCCGCGAGCATCACTGGGAGTACCCGAAGGCACCGTGGGAACGCATTCACATCGACTACGCGAGCCCAGTAGCTGACAGAATGCTTCTGATTGTTGTAGATGCCCACAGCCAGGGGCGGATTTACGTATAGGCTGTATAGGCGGCAGCCTAGGGCGCAGATTTTAGGGGGCGGCAAATTTTGACTAAAATTTTTATTTAAAAAAAAAAATATATATATATATATTTTATTTAAAAAATAGAAATTTGAAATCTGAATATGTTTATGCATCTACAAGAGTAATGAGCGCCCCAAGGGGAGGATACGATGCATGGGTCACCGATTCGAACCATCTTTAGTACACTTGTAGGGCATGACCAGGCATATATCAGGTGCAAGTAGTACGGTGCGCTTCTCAGCCGATTCTGAGAAATTAATTATATGTTATTCGTAATTGCTGTACGGCGTTCATGTACGCTGTACGTTAACATGCAACCAATGAGCTCGTGGTGCAGTGGTAAGAGCCCTGCTTAGTAAGCGTGGGATCACTGGATCGAATCCCACCGGTGAGCCTCATTTTTTTTTGTACATAGGCAATTCGTACAACTGTAGGTGTCGTGAATAATGTTCATTTTGCAGTCAATTGTAATAACGTGTTTTGTGAGCGGGAAAAGGAATTTTGAAATCATCGTATGGGGGTGAATGTTTGTGACTTTACATAATGTACAGGTCGCCTCCGTAGCGTAGCGGTCAGCATGGTTAGCTGCCGCCCCGGAGGTCCTGGGTTCGATTCAAGGCTCTGCCACGAAATTTGAAAAGTGGTATGAGGACTGGAACGGGGTCTACTCAGCCTCGGGTGGTCCAAATGAGTAGAGGGGGTTCGATTCCCACCTCAGCCATCCTCGAAGTGGTTTTCCGTGGTTTCCCACTTCGTCTTCGGTCAAATGCCGGGATGGTACCTACTGTAAGGCCACGGCCGCCTCCTTCCCTCTTCCTAGCCTCTCCATCCCAACCTTCCATCCCATCCCTCATGAGGCCCCTGTTCGCTTTGCAGGTCAGGCCGCCTGGGCGAAGTGCTGATCACACCTCCCCAGTTGTATCCATCCCGACCAGATGTTCCAAGCTCCAGGACACTGCCCATAGAGGCGGTAGTGGTGAGTTCCCTCGCTGAGTCCGTGGGAACCACCAACCTAGAGGGTAAATTGACTAAAAAAAAACAACATAATGTACAGTCGGGGCATTGCAAATAGATTGGTATTTTACATGGTCAGGTGTATTCTATTATATGTATACGTTTATACCCTGAAGGCCCAGTCTGTTCCGTTCATTGCACGTCAGTGAACCATCAGACCACTCCGTACCCTGCAAGTAATGTCTTATGCTATGGGTATTGGTTGGAAAGTGTTCGGACCTGGCGAGGTCACCTGCACACAAACTAACGATAACGGTGGGCAGTTGTACTAACAGCAAATACTGTGAATAAAGGTATTATTTCATCAATCTCGTGTACGATTTATTCTGACTCCCTTTTCCCGCTCACATAACACGTTATTACAATTGACTGCAAAATGGACTATTCACTACACCTACAATTGTACGAATATCCTCTGTTCACAAAAAATCCAAAGGCTCACCGGTGGGATTTGATCCAGTGATCCCGCGCTTACGAAGCAGGATTCTTACCGCTGCATCACGCGCTCCTTGGCTTCATGTTAACGTACAACGCACATGAACGCCGTACAGCAATTATGAATAATTAATAATTAATTTCTCGGAATCGGCTGAGAAGCGCACCTTACTACTTGCACCTGATATACGCCTGGCAATGCCCTGCACGTGTACTAAAGATGGTTCGAATCTGTGACCCATGCATCGTATCCTCCCCTTGTTAGAGGCAATCCAATACCACCCTTGTGACATACAGTATTATGAGATTGACAAATAGTGGGTCTTCTGTTTCCGTCTCTGTGTGCTGTGCCTTGGAGGTCGAAGCCTCGTTTAGATGGAGACTGGTCTGATTATCTTGGGGGTGGGGTGGGGGCGCTCTGGTTGTTTTGCGTGACTGGTACCTCAACCATGTTTTGTGTGTCTGGTGACTTTATCGTGGTAGCTTTGCTAATTTCTTTTGTTGCGTCTGCATGTAGGGCTCCTGTTTTCTACGGTCGTCCGACTTATTATGGCTGCTGTTTCAGGTTCTTGACGGGGGAAGAGTGGTTTTCCCATCTCCCTAGCTACCGCTTCTTGTTCTATTTTTATGAGTGTGGTTTCCTTGTTCTGTTTCATTTGCTGTATGGAAGTTTGCATGGATTCTATAAGCTAAATAGGCTTTGTATGAGGTCATGTTGTTTCCCTGCTTTCCTCAGCATTGGTTTGCTTTCTTTCAATATCCACGTGAGTCTGCAGTTAGCCCTCGTAAACGTCACCTTGCGTCAGACCCGCACATTTCTTATGTTCCCTTTTTTCGCATATAGCTGAGTCCCCATCTTCTTCTGTGTTGCGTTTGCATTTTCTGCAGAGCTCTGTAGGGTCCTTTTCCTGCATTCTCGGTGACAGAGGAGGGGCAGACTTTTTGATAAAACAGGTGATTGGTCTTGGTCCAGTGTGGATTTACTTTGTGTGAGGCTTGTAAAAGCATTGTTACGTTTATAACAGACGACTGGGTTCGGTCCGGTACGGTTTGTTTCATACGGAGCTCGACTGCTATGTATGCATCTTTTGTGCGATGGCGTTCACAGAACTTGTTCTCTAAGTGTTCGAGTTGTTAATTGCTTCTTTATGAAGACTGGTCTTTGTTTCCTGCTTATAAACTATTATTCACCTGTCCTTTGTTGCGAGTCTCTTGACGTTTGTTCGATGTTGACCTCTCTTGTCAATTGATCTAATAGATTGCACATCATTGAACTACAGTTAATTATCTGGCGCGTCACAACGAAATTCATTTTTCGTTAAAAAATTGAAAATGGATGAGCGTAAGAGATTAAGTGGTGCTCAATGTAGAAAGCAAGCATCTGAAAAGGCGCAATGACAAGAAAAAGTTTTGGCTAAAAACGCAAAAAATTGATAATTTTTTTAAAACCTTCGACAAGTAAATTCTCAAAATAATAATTGAATACTGTATGAAATCTCCGTAGCGTAGCGGTCAGCATGGTTAGCTGCCGCCCCGGAGGTCCTGGGTTCGATTCCCGGCTCAACCACGAAATTTGGAAAGTGGTATGAGGACTGGAATGGGGTCTACTCAGCCTCGGGTGTTCCAAATGAGTAGAGGGGGTTCGATTCCCACCTCAGCCATCCTCGAAGTTGTTTTCCGTGGTTTCCCACTTCGTCTTCGGTCAAATGCCGGGATGGTACCTTCTTCAAGGCCACGGCCGCCTCCTTCCCTCTTCCTTACCTATCCATCCTGACCAACCATTACCTTCCCTCATGAGGCCCCTGTTCGCTTTGCAGGTGAGGCCGCCTGGGCGAGGTGCCAATCACACCTCACCAGTTGTATCCACTCCGATTAGATGTTCCCAGCTCTAGGACACTGCCCGTAGAGGCGGTAGTGGTGAGTTCCCTCGCTGAGTCCGTGAGTTCCACCAACCTGGAGGGTAAACGACAAAGAAAAGAGAAAATGAAATCACTTTTTCAAATGAAATAACTGACGTTTTTATGTGCAAATGTTTAGGTCAACAACCATGTTCAGATGTTCCTCCTTCTTGCCCTTCCTCTACTTTTGCCATTCTGACTGCTACTGACTCCGTACCTGAGAATATTAATGTTGAAGAAAATGTACCAGATACAGCTCACTCAGATTTACCTACATTTTCTTATTTGAAAGCAGAGGCGAGTGAAATTGAGAATAATGTGTTTGTATTCAACAGTGATCCGGCTACTTGGATTGCGAATTAATTTTATCAAGAGTACGTTGCATTGATTGGTTACAATCAGAATAAAGATTCTGATTTTAAAGAATCCAAACGATTATACCCTGAATATAATAGGTATTTGAACCACTCAGTGTTTAAAAGAAAACTTCAGAACGGGGAAATAGGGGATCGTAAGTGGCTTATTTATTCCAAGAGTAAAGGTTCTGTTTTTTGTGCACCGTGTTTGCTCTTTGGAGACACAACTGACGAATTTGCGTTCAGACACGGATTCAATGATTGGAAAAACATCCATGACTTGGCTTCTGTCCACGAAAATTCAGATCATCATAAACAATCTTTCCTAAAATTGTTTGAAAGAGCTAATATACATGGAAGAGTAGATCATGGTTTATTACAACAACTTCAAGAAGAAATTTCGTACTGGAAAGAAGTTCTTTAAAGAGTTGTTGCTACTGTCAAAACCTTGGCAAGTCGTGGACTCTCATTTAGGCACAGGCAGCAATGAGCATTTCGGTGTTCCTAACAATGGAGATATTCTGATGTTAATAGAATATTTAAGACAATTCGATCCATTTATAGATGAGCATATTCGTAAGTATGGAGATAAAGGCAGTGGTTGTACAAGCTACCTATCCAAAACTATTTATGAAGAAGTCATCAAAATTATGGCTAAAAAGTGACGTCCAAAATAGTTGAAGAAATCAAAACTGCGAAGTACCGTACTATTCTATCATTGTGGATTCGACCCCAGACATATCTCGTATTGACCAACTTTCATTCATCTTACGATATGTAAAACGAGACAGCACTGTTACTGAACGGTTTTTAACTTTACTAGACAATCCGGGTCACAAAGGTGAAGACATATGATGCAGTCACATCTACTTTGAAATCTCATGGCATTGAAAATCTTTATATGAGAGGGCAATCTTACGATAACGCTGCCAAAATGAAGGGCATATATTCGGGACTTCAAGCTAGAATAAAGAACGACAATCCTCTCGCAGATTACACACCATGCACTGCACTTTCGTTGAATTTGGTTGGTACACACGCTGCAGAAAGTTGTACAGAAGCGAGTAAGTGTATTGAATTGGTCCAGGAGTTGTATAATTTTTTTTCAGATTCGACAGAAAGATGGTGTGTTTTGCAGCATTTTGCTAATTCAGAATTTGCGAAATGTCTACAACTCGTTGGTCTGCACGTGCTGATGCGGTTTCTGTTCTGGTTGAATTTTGGAACGAAATAATAAATGCTTTATCAGCTTTTGAGGAAAATCCCAATGAAAAAGCAATAGTTCGAAATAAAGCTACAGGCCTTCGGAATAATATGGAACGACTAGAAAGTGCATTTATGCTTAGTATTTGGTATGTTTTACTTAAACGATTCGATGCTACAAGTCAGAAATTGCAAGCCATGGATACCAGCATTTCAGATATTTTGGATTTATGCAAATCGTTGGTTGGTTTTGTAGAAGATGCTCGGAAAATTTTTGAACTTTATGAAGAAATTGCACGGAAAATTTCTACCACCCAGGAGTTTGAAATAGACGTTCGTTGGAAGAAACGAAGAAAATTAATGTCTAATGAATTGTATGAAGATGGTGTTGAGCTAGATGGAAGAGAGAATTTCAGAGTAAATACTTTCAATATAATTTTGGATAGACTCCATACAGATTTGAAGGACAAAATCGCCGATTATGAAAGAATATTTCAAAAATTTATCGCGCTTATCAAATTTGGTCCGTTGAATGAACATGAATTAAGGAAACATGCGGCAACATTACAAGAATATTTTCCAAATGATATAGAACAAATATTTGTAAATGAGTTGTCCCACATTCAAAAATATTGCCAAGTAAAAAAAAATGAAAATAACCCGCCTTGAGAAATATTAAAATTTATTCGACAGAAAGATCTACAAGGAGTATTTCCAAATGTTGAAATAGCCTACCGTTTGTTGAACTGCACAGCAATTATCAACTGCAGTGCCGAATGTTTAAAGCACATTAAAGACTATTTGAGCACTACCACTAGCCAGGACCGTTTGGTTTGTCAAATGATTTTGGCAATTGAAGCAGAATTAATGGCAGGTATGGAATTTGACGATATTATCAAAACTTTGGCTGAAAAAAAAAAGCACGGAGAAAGAATTTTGTTAGCACACCTAGATCTCAAGCTATGCCTAGGCCTACTGTACATATAAAATTTAATTATAACGTGTAAAAAGAATTAACGTGAATTTTAATACGTTGCCTTACTAACTACCACTCATTTTTCACACAAACCTAAAAAATTGGGGGGGGGGGGGATTTTTATTTTGCCTAGGGGCGTCAAAACGTTAAATCCGCCCCTGCCTACAGCAAGCTGCTCGAGGTCAAGACAACAACCACCACGACAGCTGCAGCAACAATCTCCCTGATGGATGACCTGTTCACAGCGCACGGCACCTCAGTCACCGTCGTTTCAGACAATGGCAGGCAGTTCATCTCAGAAGAATTCAAGGCCTTCCTGCAGAACAGTGGTGTGAAGTACCACAAGCTTACAGCACCATACCATCCATCAACTAATGGCCAAGCAGAACGGTATGTCCAAACGGTGAAGGATGCCCTCTACGCGATGAAAACAACCAAAGGAACTCTGCAGACAAACCTGAACGAGTTCCTTCGCCAATTTAGAAGAGCGCCGCACTCTACCACCGGACAATCTCCATCTCAACTATTCCTGGGACGAGAACTTCGGACACGTCTCAACCTGGCGAGACCCGAAGACGTTCGCACTAGAGTCTGCGAGAAACAGAAAGCAGAAATGGACTCTACATTCCGCACCGTCGAAGCGGGTCAGTCAGTCAGTTCCTCTCTGGCAACCCGAACCTGGACAAGTGGCTCCCCGGTACCATCGCAGCCCGCATTGGAGATCTTCACTATGATATCAACTACCGGGAGAAACGAATAAAGCGCCACATCGACCAAATTAGGCCATTTCCAGGAATACGGCCGAACACAGAGAACCAGGAACCGACCAGCGATGAACCTACCGAAATTCCACCCAGGCCACGACATGTTCGGTTCTTCCCAGCACCAGTTACCGCAGTACCAGCCGAGAGGATGTCACAAGTGATCCGTGGAAACCGAACACCAACACCAGCTACTCCAGTTATACCGCGCATGTCTACACGCAAACGCCGCCCACCATTAAGATTTTCACCATAGACATAACAAGTTCAATTTAAAAGAGGGAGGAAATGTTGTGTATTCGAACCCTCAGAAATGTATGTTTTAAAGAAATTTCATCCTCAACAGTTGGTAACACGTACACACCACCAGAGACTCAGTTATCGATTACTCGAGCGGACCAGAGCCGTTATTGCGGCGCACTGATCTGTATTGTTTTTGTGTACGATATATGGTTTGGCTTCCTCATAATAAATGGTCAATCTTAGAAAACACAAAAGTACGCATAGTATTAAATGATATGAGAACGCACTGTAAATTGTATTATATCATAAAATAAGTTGAAAGTGAATGGATTTGGATTCCAATCGGTCAAGGTGACGGTGGGAAGATTTGTAGTTGAAGTAATTATTGGAAATTGTTAAAATATGGAAATATTTGTGGATAGTTGGAATAAGAGATCATTTGAGAACTGAATATTGCCAAGATCAGTCATGTTGTAAATTTGTGTGAGGTATTATTCCACATGTCGTTGAAGAGGAAATTGTAAAAGTTGAAAGGACCGTTGATATGGGAAAAACTGCTATGTAAGATTTGTATAAATGAAAAGCGCACGATTGAGGCGATTTTTGATAAGAACGACATTTAACCATCATTATTATTAATTTATTGAACATGATATTGTAATGTCACAAATACACGAGCTAGACTTAAGTGTACGGTTATATGTGTCACGATTTTGCCGTAAATCGAAAGGTGCTAGATGAGTTATGGAAGTGAAACTAATGTCAACGATTGATGAGGTTGTGATCGTTATGTAACGTGTTGAACCCTTATTGATCTTCGATAAATAAGTATTCATATTTATTATTATTATTACTACGGCCCAGGCAGCACATAAGGAAGTCGACTTGGATATTAGGGAGGCCGGTATTTCGTAATGGTTGCAACAGAAGCTGAGTTGGTAGCTATTCCTGGGGACGGCCAGAATTAGTCGAGTTCAAGGCCAAATTGTGCAACTACTGTACCAAAATTGGAGACATAAAGGAAGAATCACGAGGTCCTCTCAACGAACATACGATTGAATCAGCCAATCGCAAGAGACCAAGCCGTGACCACGAGGTGGACGGCGTCAGTAGTAAAAAGCGCGCGGAAGTGTGTATCTAAGGAACCGCCGAACGGATTAATCTCCGCTCGAGTAATTTGAGACGTTGGATTTATTTGGAGAAGAATGACACTAGCCCCATCTCTGTGAGACAAAAACTCTGGAAGTTTTTATCCGACTCCGCCCCACTCCACCGCCCTTGTCAGTTTCTCATAAATAGTTTGGCCTGACGCTAATCTATACTCAGTTGTGGAGCCTTCAGAGGCATACTCCACGCCAGTTCGAAGTGTGATTTTTACGCTCTAAAATCAGTGAAGCTAATTTATTTTATGAGCTCTGGGAAGCTAAAGTTGCAGCGTTTGCAGTATCGAATTTTAAAAGCTATTATACATTCTGTTCTAAAATCAACTAAGTTGTGTGATCTAAATATTTCACGCCAGCGCGTGATAAACTGTAACATTCTTTTAAAGACGACGAGTTCAACTTTAAGGGGGAAGTATCGTATCACCCTCATTAGCGCTTACCAGAACCGAAGTCCACAAGACGGGACGGAAATACCGGACGAGATAGCGACTGCGAGTGTAGCCAGGATTTTGAACTTGTTAACGAGCCAGTGGCGCGGACTCGAGATGTATATTTTATGTATAAATTGTGTGTATTGTATGTGTGTTTTTATAGTGCGTATGTGCGATATAATTAGGGCCAGTCTTCGCTATTAATCGCAGTAGGACAATTGTGGGTGAACTGAGTAGCCTGCAAGCGATTATAGATAGGCAAATATTTAACATTGAACTTTTCTGCCAAGGAGTCGAGACCAAGATGATCAGCACGTGGTTTGAAGTTGGGATGAGCTTCAAGAAATCAACGCAGACGACTACTATGGATTGCTAAATTGTCCATAGGGCAATGGGTTGAGAAGGATGTCCTTAGTCCTACATGCAGAAGCGGTGATGTACTAAAATTGGATTATTTCAATTATGTAGTTAGATTTGGCCGGGGAACTTTGTAAATAGTCATGTTTTTCTTTCCTGTGTTTTTAGCTGTTTTTCTTGTACCGACACTATATGTTTAAATGTCCGTTGGCGCGTGGCCAAAGTGTTTGTTGATATTTTGATTTTTTTTCTTGAGTCATGTGTAATGTACGCGGCGTGCGTGCGTGATTTTTATCCTTGCAATTGCGGAACCCGTTACATTCGATAAATGGTGCTTTATTAACGTTAATATTTTGAAATAGGAATGGGAGGAAATGATTGTAAAACATTTTGCTGAACAGGTTATTATTCATGTTAGGGTAGCCGAGTGCACCAACTTAAAAGTAATTGTAGAACACCTTCGTTCTAATTTTGATAGATTTTCTTGAGTCCTTTTCAGGTGACTAGTCACGGCATAGAACGATGGCGCCAGCATGTGGATAGTATTTGTGTCTTTTATTTCAGGGTCTGTCACAACCCATACGTGTGATTAAGTGTGTGTTGATGTGTCTAGTGTGTGTTGATTCTACGTGAGGAGGGGGTAGTTGTCCTACCGCCCTTATATATTTTTGCTGCTGTTGTATTTTTAGATGGAAAGACAGAGTGCTCTTGGGAGACTGCTGATTCTTGTCCATATGTTTTTCTGACACACACACGTATTATTGTGCTTTGGGGCACATTTCTTCGAGGTTCGACCCCATGTTCTGGGAGGTCGAGGTTATTGACACGTGGGTTGACAGACATGCAGAGTTCCACAAACCGCCCGTTTTGCCTGTGACTTATTTTGATAGGCAGTCCTATTTGTCCGACTGAACCCTGTAAGCTTTCATGTAGCAAACCTGTTCATTGTGATGGCTAATTTTAAGCCATAATTTATTGGGGAGTTCGCCATGTGTGTAACGGATTGTTGTACCTTGTATGGATAAGAATATTGTGATTAACGTAAATGTTGGCTGTTTGCCTATTGCTTTGTTGATGACTCGATTTCATGTAATTTTGTTTGTCACACCCGTGTGGTGTAGTGGTAGAGTATTTGTAAATTTTGACAGCGGTCATTTGAGTATTTTTCTATTGGTCACGTGTTAATGTACTTGTGTTGATTTGTATGAGAAGTCCTAAGATTTTAGGCAGTAAATGTTGCTACGGCAATTTAAGTCCAATTTCACACGGAAATTTTGTGTTTGTTTATAGTAGATTTAGGAAGTGTCGGTTTAATTTAAGTGTTGTAATTGTGTTCCCTTGTGTCGGTCTAGCTCTAGGAAATGCGGATTCGTTGTTTGAAGGGTCATTCCGGATGATAACGAATCACGCATTCAAAGTACACATCGTGATGCATGTAGAACGGCGAACGCACTTATATGATCACTTTTTGCATCTTTTATTTAAGGACGCTTGGTCCAGGTAATTAATCTCTCCAGAGATATCGCCTGAGTTTTGTTTTGGCATTTTTATTAAGCGGGAGTCAGTTGGGAGTTTTTGTTGTAAATTGTTTATGTGTAAATATGGTGATTTGTTATTAAATTCAGTTGTTTTAACCCTGGCTTCACTCTTTCCTGCATGTTATTTTGTTATATGTTACCCTGCAAGTTAATGAAGCGCCCTGACAGCAACTTACGAATATGACCTGTTACGCCCCGAATCTGAGTCTCATATGCTTCTTTGCAAGGGTTCATAAAACAAAAATGGCTGCCCAAGTGGGGATTGTTGTTGTTGTTGCTTCGCTGATCTCATATTTATTTCGTTGAGAAATGATGCCAGGTCAAGCGGACATGTAAATTCAGTAAATGGAGGCGATGTTGTACCGCCATGTGCATTAGTAAAATCACTGAGTTCCTAAAGTTAGAAATATTGAACAAGGTTAGAATTTGATTTGGTATTTGTTATAAACTTGTTCTGGCGCCCACATTAAAATTAGAAATTTGCATTATTGATGAACTCAGTCAAAGCAGGAAGATGTTGCCTTATATTTGACATTTAATTGACTTCGGTTAATTGGTGTTTCGTAAATTCTGTTGGTTAGGAATTTAAAAGCAGATCACTAGGGGTTATTTTGTTGTTTGGGAATAAATGTCATTGTATTCAGTAAATTTTGTTACTGAAATTTTCATTAAATTAGAGCCAGTAATATTTAAATGTGTGACATGTATGTGCGTATAGGGCTGAAACCTTAGCCCATAACCCTGTTTTTCTCTGAATATATTTTGTGTGTGATATGGCGAGTGTTGATGAGATAAAGGCATTGTTAGAACAGATGTCGATCCAAATGTCCGCGAAAAGTGAAAAACAATTAGAACAAATGTCCGCGAAAACGGAAGAACAATTAGTGCAGATGTCCGTAAAAACGGAAGAACAATTAGATAAACAATTAAAGAACTGCGAAAAACAATTACTTGATATGAGCGGTAACATTTCGGTCCAGTTAGAAGTCCAGAAATTAGACACTGACAAACAATTCAATGAACTAAACCACAAATTGTCACAACAGGCGGTAACACAAACCGAACAGTTAGGAAAAATCACAAATGATATTAATCAGAGCGTTCAAAAAGTAGAGAAACTGGCAGGCGAGGTTGCGGAAAACAACATCAAACAGTTAGGCGAAATGAAGAAATTGGAGGCGAAATTTGATAACAAATTAGTACAATTTGACGAGATGGTGGCAGATAAACTCAAGCAGATAGAGGCAGCATGTGTCAGTAACACCGCGGGAGTGAAGAAAACCCAAGAGAAACTACAGCAGCAAATTAATTCGGTAGATAACAACGTGCTGGAATTAATAAAGGAAATAGATAAAGTCGAAGTTAAGGCTGAAACCGAGCGGATACACTTGCGGGAAAATTTAGAGGAGCAATTAGGCAGAACACAAGAGATCATAAGAAAAGAGATGGAAGGCCAGCTAATAAACACACAAGAGGTCATAAGACAAGAAGTAGGGGAGCAGCTCGTCAAAACTCAGGATAATTTGGAAGGTCAGCTAATAAAAACGCAAGAGGCTATAAGAGAAGAGGTGGGGGAACAACTAGTGAAAACGCAGGAACGGATACGTGAAGAGCTAGAGAAAAATCAGGAGAGGAACGAGGAGAAAATAAATAGCTTAAAAAGTAGGATCCGGCGAGATTGGGACCAGCAGGCTCATGCGAATAAGGAAGACAGGCTGGCAGTTTTAAAGCGAATGCAGGCACTGGAGGAAAATATGAAGTCGAAATTACAGGAACACTCAGAATTAATCATAAAAAACGAGATTAGATCGTTAGAGAATGCGACATTATTTTCAAACGAAAATATTCCGGAAAAGCAAACAAGTATTGGAAGTCCGGCAGGTTCGAAGTTGGCTGAGGACACGAGTCGGGGTCAAAGTCCCAGACTAACGACTAATGCATTCCAGCAGTACAGGGGGGAGACTTCAACTCCGCAACCGAACTTGGCACCAGCCCAAGTCATCCAAGTCATTCGGGGTAATGATTTTAAGCCCGATAAGTTTAAAGAACATTCAGGAACCACTCCCAAAGCATTTCTACGGCAATTAACTGACTACTTTAATGACCAACACATCGGCCCGGAGAAACAATTAAGACTGGTGGAGAAATTTTTAGAAGGACCTAGCCTGACCTGGTTTTTAAGTTTCAAGTACACGTTTACAGACATGACTCAATTCCGCGAGGCGTTTTTGAAGAAGTTTTGGAGTCCTTCGTTACAGCAAGGGTTAAGAATGGACCTGTACACGCGCAAATACCACAGTACACATCCAACCCGTTTTTCGGAATTCTTCAGTCAGCAATTGGTAAAATTCAGGGATTTTGATGACCCGCCTAGCGAGCCGAATATGGTTCTAACCATCGGAAAACAACTCCCAATGCATATCCAACAATTATTAGTCGCAGGAAATATTCAGACCGCAGTCCAAGCCGAAGAATTACTCAGACACTTAGATGAGACGAGTATGGTAAGCCCACAGACAGGAAGAAGGAATTTGGAATGTGTCAACACGGCAGAGGTGGTTCAGGGACTCCAAAATAACCACGGCCAGGGGAACCAAAGTAAGACACAGTCCACAGGGACACAGTTCACGCCAAGAAGACAAGATTTTGACGGCCGAAACCAGTTCCATAACAACAATCAGAATTATCAGAATAACCGCGGGAGATATCATCAGAATAACCAAAATCAAAATAATCAGTGGACGTACCAGCGGGAATACACGAATTGGAGGGGAAACCAGAGACAAGGTAGACCTTACCAAAGAAATGGAGATGGTAGATGGAGTAACGGCAGGGACTATCGCCAAGAAAATAGAGGGGATTATAGGAATAACTGGGACGAACGATATATTGAATCCCGTAAATACTTGGATCAATTAAGTAATGAAGAAGCGGAGAAGGAGAAGTGGGGGCGTGCCATGGCGAACAGACAGAGCCCAGACAACCATCAAGGAGAAGGAGCAGAGAGTTTACTGAGGCAACAGGAGCGACAGAATGATAACCGGCGAAACACATCTAATGGGGCCCGGGATAAAAAAAAAAAAACCAAATGAACTGAAAGGAGACAGGCTAGAAACGGAGATCGCCAGGGAGCAAGAAGAGATGATAGTGGCCAATATAGAAGAGTGGGTAGCATTCCCAGACGACTGCCTGGAGGAAGTGGTGAAGAACCGTGAAAATGTTATCAGACAGCTACCAATTATTTACGCGCATATTGGAGGTATGAGGGTGAGATGTTTGATTGATACAGGTAGCCAGGTGAGCTTAGTCACTGAAATTTTGATAAAAGAAATAGCAAGAAAACAGACTGTTCCTATTATGCCGGTACCGCTAATGAAAGTCAGAGGTGTCATTCCTGACAAAACTATGAATTGTAAACAGCAAGCATTTCTAGATCTGGAAATATTGAACCATACTTTTTCACAAACATTCATTGTTATTCCAAAGATGAACTACAATATAATTTTAGGAGCCAACTTCATCTGCGATTTTCATGCTGTAATTGATTTACATAACAACACTGTAAGCTTCAAACAAGTAGAAGGATTGGATCATGTGGGTTTAAATATGGAAGAGAATCCGCTGGAGAGAGAGGCCAATACTTGGGTTGTTGAGGAATGCACTAATGAGGCCGGAGATAAGATCTTGAGGGGAGAGCAAGTCAACCAGACAGCAGTGCTAGAGATGGACAGCCGAGATATTTCGCAGGAACTTTGGGTGCATTTGGCGGAAGAAGAAATGGGCGGAACCAAATTCGAAATTCTACTTCAGGAGCGACTTAAGGAAGCCATCGTAGGGGAATCTGATAGAAGAAGATTGGAAGAAATTTTAAGATTACATAAAGGAGCGTTTGACACCGTACCTGGGAAAGTTTTAAATTTTCAATATGCGATGCAGGTAACAGATTGGACCCCATTTAAAAGTAAATTGTACCCGATCCCAGAGAAGCATTTTTCTCAGGTGAAGGATATTATTACTAACTTATTAGATTCTGGCATGATAAGGAAAGCTGCAACTCCTTATCTGAACGCAATATTGGCCGTGACCAAGCCAAACGGATCAATTAGGCTATGCCTAGACGCGCGAGTTTTAAATAGCAAACTGCTAGTTGAGCACGACCAAGCACCGAGGATCAAAGATGTTTTGAAAGGCTTCCGTGGGAAGAAGATATACTCAAGTGTTGATTTGACGAATAGTTTCCACCATCTTGAACTTGAAGAAAAATCCCAACTGTTGACGGGATTTTTATTCGATAATCAAAGTTATATCTGGTGTCGAATGCCCTTTGGCGTGAAAACTGCGGGATGTGCACTCATTAGAGCACTCGATAGAAATTTGACTGAGGAGGTCAAGAACTTCACCACGAGATATGTTGATGGCATATTAATCGCTTCTGAGACAATGGAAGAACACTTGGTAAATTTAAATAAACTGCTGGACAACCTGAGAACCATGAACTTCAAGATCAACTTAAAAAAGTCACATTTTTGCCAGAGCGAAATTTTATATTTGGGACATATAATTGATGTCGAGGGCGTGCGGCCTAATCCAGCCAAGATTGATGCTATTAAGAAATTTCCCACACCTACCAAAGTCAAACATGTTAGAGCATTTTTGGGAGTGACAGGTTTTTTCAAAGAAAATTGCCCTGGTTACACAGAAACGGTAGCGCCCATGCAGGAGATGTTGAAGAAAGCGAATCGATGGTCGTGGAACGAGGAGTGCGACAGGTCTTTTAAAGCAACGAAGGATTTATTGGAAAACTGTGTGAAACTTGGATATCCGGATTTTGAGAAACAATTTATCATTCAAGCGGATGCTTCGTTAATTGGGATTGGTGCTATGCTGTACCAAGAGGACGCTGAAGAACCCAAGAAGAAATCCTATTTGGCATTTACGAGTCGTAAATTACGGAAACATGAGAGGAACTACACAGTTACGGAACTTGAGCTACTAGCAATTCTATATTCTCTCCAACGGTGGCGCAAGATGATCTATGGTTATTCCATCATTGTTAGAACCGACCACCATGCACTGACATTTTTATTTAAGACAACAATAGCAAGTGAGAGAGTTACGCGCTGGTCCATCTACATACAACAGTTTGACATCACAATAGAGCATTGTCCTGGGAAATTGAACGTCATACCAGATGCCTTGAGTAGAAACCCTGAGGACGGAAACGAAGTAACAGCGGAAGTTCACAATATTACCTTGACACCTAAGGCTCGTGAGTTTTTGGCAAGATTGAAGGATATTCGGAAGGAGCAAGAAGCTGACCCATGGATGATGATGATGATAAAATTCTATAGGAAGGAGTTACAACCAAATTCACCGGAGTACCGGGAAGCCAGTGCTAAACAAGCGAGATTTCACTATTTGAATAACTTGTTACATAAGTACGTGGATGAGCATCATACTAAACTGCGGATCTTAGTTCCAGCATCACTACAGAGGGGATTAACTTGGCATGTTCACGAGAGCCTAGCACATATCGGCACGGATAAGACTGAAGCTACGATAGGGGAGACCTTTACTTGGCCCAAGATGAGATTCACCATTGTTGAAGTAATTAGAACGTGTGACGCTTGTCAGCGCACCAAGCCGAACAACTTTATTCTGAAACAACCTCCAAGACCACTATTACCGCAGAAACCATGCGAGATGCTCGCGATTGATTGCTTTGGTCCTTTAGTAAAAGGAAAGCGTGGATGCCGACACCTCTTGGTATGTGTCGATGTATTTTCGAAGATGGTCGTGCTATGTCCTATTCAGAAGACGACATCAAGACAGGTCCTTAGTCGAATTAAGAACAAAGTCATTCCGATGCTTGGGAAGCCGGAATCCATTCTATCAGATCACGGTACCTATTTCACAAGCAATGTTTTTAGGCAAGGTTTGGAGAGCCTAGGAATCAAACACATATTTTCAAGTGTTCGTCATCCTTGTGGAAATCCGAGCGAAAGAACAATTCGCTGTGTCGCTAAATACTACAGAGTAATGATTCCTAACGAACACAATAAAAGGGTAGACAAAGTAGGGGAAATTGAGATGTGCATGAACACTACTAAGCACGAGTC
This sequence comes from Meconema thalassinum, assembly GCA_946902985.2. Classification (NCBI taxonomy): domain Eukaryota; kingdom Metazoa; phylum Arthropoda; class Insecta; order Orthoptera; family Tettigoniidae; genus Meconema; species Meconema thalassinum. The sequence goes on from OX336390.1 coordinate 352,531,225, forward strand.
GACGGGTCAAGTCCCACTGATTGTACACCACAACATATTGCCGGAAAGAACTTGGGACAAGATCATTCCTTGCCCAAGGGATCCATTATTAGCGCATGATTTGCGAATCCAGCGAACGAGGGAGCACATGAGGAACCAAGCGGACCGAAGGCTGAGACGGTACCGAGGAAAGAAGTTTCACCGAGAGTTACAAGAACAAGAATTAGTGCTGGTTCGTAGACCACCGATCTCCGACCCTAAGAACAAAGTCTTCGCCAAGTTCTGTCCGAAATTCATTGGCCCGTTCCGGGTAATTAAGAATCTGGGTAACAATGCCTACAGATTAGAAGAAGTGAGCACTGGTGCAAAATCTGTTTTTAATAGCGCCAATTTGAAACCGTACTACAGAAGGGAACCATTTGATGATTAGGAAAGATGATATGTGCAGAATATGTATTGCCAAAAATTTATATTTTTTTTTGAGAGCAAACACTCAAATCCACGGGGAGCGCGTGAGCACGCACTTTGTTTGTAAACAACGAGCAGCTGAGACGACGGGAGTGGCAACTACGTGAGGAGAAGGGGGAGACCTAATGAAAATATGAATGACATTCCAGCGAGAAGGGAGCACACTAATTGAGTCAGAGGGGCATACACTCGAGCAGCTGAGTGAGATTTAAAGAGATGTGTTGTTACTACAGTGGATTTTGTTTTTGAAATCCAAACCAATAAATTGCTTCGAATTACAAAACCTTGCTGAGGATAAATGAACCCTTATTGATCTTCGATAAATAAGTATTCATATTTATTATTATTATTACTACGGCCCAGGCAGCACATAAGGAAGTCGACTTGGATATTAGGGAGGCCGGTATTTCGTAATGGTTGCAACAGAAGCTGAGTTGGTAGCTATTCCTGGGGACGGCCAGAATTAGTCGAGTTCAAGGCCAAATTGTGCAACTACTGTACCAAAATTGGAGACATAAAGGAAGAATCACGAGGTCCTCTCAACGAACATACGATTGAATCAGCCAATCGCAAGAGACCAAGCCGTGACCACGAGGTGGACGGCGTCAGTAGTAAAAAGCGCGCGGAAGTGTGTATCTAAGGAACCGCCGAACGGATTAATCTCCGCTCGAGTAATTTGAGACGTTGGATTTATTTGGAGAAGAATGACACTAGCCCCATCTCTGTGAGACAAAAACTCTGGAAGTTTTTATCCGACTCCGCCCCACTCCACCGCCCTTGTCAGTTTCTCATAAATAGTTTGGCCTGACGCTAATCTATACTCAGTTGTGGAGCCTTCAGAGGCATACTCCACGCCAGTTCGAAGTGTGATTTTTACGCTCTAAAATCAGTGAAGCTAATTTATTTTATGAGCTCTGGGAAGCTAAAGTCGCAGCGTTTGCAGTATCGAATTTTAAAAGCTATTATACATTCTGTTCTAAAATCAACTAAGTTGTGTGATCTAAATATTTCACGCCAGCGCGTGATAAACTGTAACATTCTTTTAAAGACGACGAGTTCAACTTTAAGGGGGAAGTATCGTATCACCCTCATTAGCGCTTACCAGAACCGAAGTCCACAAGACGGGACGGAAATACCGGACGAGATAGCGACTGCGAGTGTAGCCAGGATTTTGAACTTGTTAACGAGCCAGTGGCGCGGACTCGAGATGTATATTTTATGTATAAATTGTGTGTATTGTATGTGTGTTTTTATAGTGCGTATGTGCGATATAATTAGGGCCAGTCTTCGCTATTAATCGCAGTAGGACAATTGTGGGTGAACTGAGTAGCCTGCAAGCGATTATAGATAGGCAAATAATTAACATTGAACTTTTCTGCCAAGGAGTCGAGACCAAGATGATCAGCACGTGGTTTGAAGTTGGGATGAGCTTCAAGAAATCAACGCAGACGACTACTATGGATTGCTAAATTGTCCATAGGGCAATGGGTTGAGAAGGATGTCCTTAGTCCTACATGCAGAAGCGGTGATGTACTAAAATTGGATTATTTCAATTATGTAGTTAGATTTGGCCGGGGAACTTTGTAAATAGTCATGTTTTTCTTTCCTGTGTTTTTAGCTGTTTTTCTTGTACCGACACTATATGTTTAAATGTCCGTTGGCGCGTGGCCAAAGTGTTTGTTGATATTTTGATTTTTTTCTTGAGTCATGTGTAATGTACGCGGCGTGCGTGCGTGATTTTTATCCTTGCAATTGCGGAACCCGTTACATTCGATAAATGGTGCTTTATTAACGTTAATATTTTGAAATAGGAATGGGAGGAAATGATTGTAAAACATTTTGCTGAACAGGTTATTATTCATGTTAGGGTAGCCGAGTGCACCAACTTAAAAGTAATTGTAGAACACCTTCGTTCTAATTTTGATAGATTTTCTTGAGTCCTTTTCAGGTGACTAGTCACGGCATAGAACGATGGCGCCAGCATGTGGATAGTATTTGTGTCTTTTATTTCAGGGTCTGTCACAACCCATACGTGTGATTAAGTGTGTGTTGATGTGTCTAGTGTGTGTTGATTCTACGTGAGGAGGGGGTAGTTGTCCTACCGCCCTTATATATTTTTGCTGCTGTTGTATTTTTAGATGGAAAGACAGAGTGCTCTTGGGAGACTGCTGATTCTTGTCCATATGTTTTTCTGACACACACACGTATTATTGTGCTTTGGGGCACATTTCTTCGAGGTTCGACCCCATGTTCTGGGAGGTCGAGGTTATTGACACGTGAGGGGCCGATAACCTCGATGTTAGGCCCCTTAAAGCAACAATTATCATCATCATCATATTGACACGTGGGTTGACAGACATGCAGAGTTCCACAAACCGCCCGTTTTGCCTGTGACTTATTTTGATAGGCAGTCCTATTTGTCCGACTGAACCCTGTAAGCTTTCATGTAGCAAACCTGTTCATTGTGATGGCTAATTTTAAGCCATAATTTATTGGGGAGTTCGCCATGTGTGTAACGGATTGTTGTACCTTGTATGGATAAGAATATTGTGATTAACGTAAATGTTGGCTGTTTGCCTATTGCTTTGTTGATGACTCGATTTCATGTAATTTTGTTTGTCACACCCGTGTGGTGTAGTGGTAGAGTATTTGTAAATTTTGACAGCGGTCATTTGAGTATTTTTCTATTGGTCACGTGTTAATGTACTTGTGTTGATTTGTATGAGAAGTCCTAAGATTTTAGGCAGTAAATGTTGCTACGGCAATTTAAGTCCAATTTCACACGGACATTTTGTGTTTGTTTATAGTAGATTTAGGAAGTGTCGGTTTAATTTAAGTGTTGTAATTGTGTTCCCTTGTGTCGGTCTAGCTCTAGGAAATGCGGATTCGTTGTTTGAAGGGTCATTCCGGATGATAACGAATCACGCATTCAAAGTACACATCGTGATGCATGTAGAACGGCGAACGCACTTATATGATCACTTTTTGCATCTTTTATTTAAGGACGCTTGGTCCAGGTAATTAATCTCTCCAGAGATATCGCCTGAGTTTTGTTTTGGCATTTTTATTAAGCGGGAGTCAGTTGGGAGTTTTTGTTGTAAATTGTTTATGTGTAAATATGGTGATTTGTTATTAAATTCAGTTGTTTTAACCCTGGCTTCACTCTTTCCTGCATGTTATTTTGTTATATGTTACCCTGCAAGTTAATGAAGCGCCCTGACAGCAACTTACGAATATGACCTGTTACGCCCCGAATCTGAGTCTCATATGCTTCTTTGCAAGGGTTCAGTGTATATAAATGTAAATTATGTAGAAGGGTTAACGATGGTGCCCGATAAGGATTGTGCGATATATTTTTGGTGTATATTAATTTGATAGGAAGAGATCTGAGCTTATGCTATGTATAAATTAACTACGACTATATTTAGCTTTACATAATTGGATTTAGGTTTATGATTTTCATTTAGCTTTTTTTTAAATTTATAATCTCCGAGGTCGATGTTTTAGTGCAGGCAATTGGCATTCCTTTAAGACAGATGTGGTTGTGGAGCTATTATGAGTGAAGGAGATGTTTCTTTTCTTTTTGAGTTTAAGCTGTGGAGTACGACAGTCTTAATTGTACCGTCTTGCTGAATACATTTTGAACACGAGGTTTTTCGTTTGTTCGCATCAGACATTTACACACCGAATTCGGATTTATATTAATTAACACAAGTTGTACTATGGGAACTATGATAGGCGCCCACCAATTTTCACCTGTAATCCCCTGAGTTGTTATAGTTTCTCGCTCTATCGGAGTTGATTTTATTTGATTTTATCTTCTATCGTTAACATAGTCCAACTGTAGGAGAGTTGTTTTTATCCTATTGGTCAGGCATTTCTTCCAGTGGTTCATCTAGCCGGGGACCATGAAGATTCTGCGATCCTGCCCATCTTGGATTCTGACAAATAGCTGTGATAAAAGGGCACAGTACGTGCTACAAAATTCTGACAGATGACCTCAACATGTCTCGTGTTACCCAGCACAGTGTGCCACGAATCCTGTCGCAAGACCAATGTGAGGATTGAATGACGATTTGTGGTGACCTCATCAGTAGTGCTGACAATGATCCGACGTTTCTCAACCGGATAATAACGGGAGACGAAACATGGTGTTTCTTTTACGATCCACAACTGAAACGAAAATCAGCCACTTGGAAAACACCATCATCACCACAGCATGAAAAAAAAATCACGACAAAATAGGTCAAACGGTAAGGTGATGCTGGAACTGTTTTTTGATTCAAATGGAATCGTTCACCCCGGGGCGAGCCTCAGCTACCGGGCGGGTCGCAGGTGGCGGATAGCGAACGGCCCCCAGATATGGGGGTTAGTGGCGAATAAGGGGAAACCTGAATAAGCAGTCCCGGGCCGAGGCAAAACTGCTGCCTTGCAGGTAGAGGGAGAAACCTCAAAGGCTAAGGGAAGAAACCCTGACAGAAAATCTAGCAGGCCGAGGGCTATGAGGGAGGCAGCCCCTCCCACAAGGCTTTGGAACTAGGGCTGATACCCCAAGTGTCCGAAATGCAATAATTATTAAAAGAAACTACAGAGGGGAAACCGGACAGATTAAACTATTGACGACCAAGCGAGAAAAAAGGATTATGAATATCGCAACCTCAATGAAGACACCACTTTCATTGCTGTATATGCACCTAATAAAGATTATATTTCGGAAGAGAAGAACAGGTTCTACGATGAATTGCAGAGGACAGTGGACGACACCATGGGAACTGTCTTCGTCCTTGGTGACTTCAATGGCAGGGTTGGAAACAACATAGAGGGAATAAAAGGCCTGTTGGGGAAATACGGAGAGACTCACCAGAATGATAATGGGAGAAGACTCCTGGATATGTGTGCAGGAAACGATTTTGTAGTCACAAATACTATGTTCCCACACAAAGAGGCGCACCGCTATACGAGAGAAGTTCCCAGCCGCAAAGAGAAATCTATCATCGACTACATCCTAGCACAGAGGAGTCAGTGGAGATTTATCTTGGATGCAAGAGCATATAGAGGTTATGAGATTGGAAGTGACCACTATCTAGTAGTTATGAGGCTGCAGGTTACATCAAGGCACAGGTTCCCGTTAGCAGGGGGAAATGTAAAGAAAGAATAAAGGTCCATAAATTGAAAGAAGAGGCTATCCAAAAAATTTATCAAGAGGCTGTGAAACAAAAGAACCTACTGGAATTACCAAGCACGGGAGAAGACCAACTGGAAGAGACATGGCGCCTCTTCAAGGAGATAATCCTCAAAGCGTCAGCGAATGTCTGTGGAATGTCCAGCGGAAAACAACAACGGAAGAGGACACCATGGTGGACAGAAGAGGTAAAAGAGATGTTGAGAAAGAAGAAGAAATACTTACTCACAAAACACCCAAATGATTACGAGGCCTACAAAAATCAAAGGCTTGCAGTGAAGAAAGCAGTGAAAGATGCTAAACAACAATCTTGGGAAAAATTTGGAGAAACAATGGAAGGAAACCTCCAAAACAACCAAAAGCTCTTTTATAGGGTGCTGAAATCTTTGAGAACAGAGAAGCAGTGTCCTCTAAAGTTCATAAAGGACAAAAGCGACAACATCTTCCGAAGTGAAAATGACATCATGGAACGCTGGAAAGAACACTTTCAACAACTCCTTGGAGGAAATATAGAAACCAGGGGTAATGATCGGGCTGGAGAAGAACGGCAGGAACAGCAAGAGGAAGGTTGGACCTGTGAAGAATTATCCATTGAGGAACTAAAGCGTGCATTGAGTAAAATGAAACTAGGCAAAGCTGCAGGCCATGACCAGATAGCACCTGAGATGCTCAAGTTTATGGGTAAAAGTGGCGAAGACCTGTTACACCGGATTATCAATCTTGCCTGGAAATAAAGACGATACCAACTGACTGGGAGTGCAGTGTGAGCCATGTTTAACATATCTCTTTCTTTATTTTCTTTGGCGGCCGTCCTGGTAGACTCAGACGCCATGTGAGATACGTTCTGTCCGGACGTGCCTTGAGGCTCTCCGCCTTATTATTTAAAATGTAATGTTTTTCCTTTTTATTTAACATTGTTATTATGCCGAAGCCTTCCATTTACTCATGTAAGTAACACATCTAACCTTGTGTCCACTATGCTCATTTCCTATATTTAACTGTTCTTTTTGGTCTTCGTCGTGTGCTTGGATTTGCTGTGGAACCAATCGAAATGGCGGTCTCCTGTTTTGTTTAGTTTAGGTCTAAGGTTTAATCTTTTATTTGTGCCGTGAAATATATCTGCGAGTGATTTTGTGAGTGTATGTTTTTCTTGCTGCCAGGTGCATTGATGCTGTTTGGATTGGGCATGTTTTCGAATGGGTCTCCCGTGGTTTGTGGACGTTGGCGTTTCGACCATTCTCCCAACACGAGGCATGACACCATATATTTTAGCCCTTATGTTTTCCCTTCATTCCCTGCTTCGGGCAACTGAATCACGGCGGTAACTTTAAGTAGGCCTTACCGTATTCAGCTCGAACTCGGAACGTAAGTTGGGGACCATATAGGTTTAGCATGTTTTGCTAGACTACCTACAAGCACGAGTTGCTTTGAGTTTTATTACTGCATCGACGGCTGGCATTTTGTGTGTTTGATTGCGTGCATGTATCATGATATATTTCACGGACACCTGACGTCATTTGTTTCTTCTTATAGTATCTTTGGTTTTGCTTTTCTTTTCTCTGGGGACTGCCAGCTCGATCGCATCCCCATTGCTCGCCACAGCCTCTGCGACACGCACACAGCCGCTTGTTTTATCTTTGCTATGCTTGTTATTTTGTGGTCGTCATGACAACCATCCATCTCTAGGCTGAGAAGTGATTGTTGTTGACCAGCGACCGGGTCGATTGCCTCTTGATCATTTACTTCCTCCCTTTTTACATCGTTTTCACCGAAGTGAGCACAGGTATGAATTTAATTTGTTAACGTTATTTACTATCGTAAGTTATTTATTGTTATTTATATTTATCTTCCCCGTTTGAAAGTGACTGTATTTGACCCCTAGGGTACTCTTTTCTTTGAGTGTGTTATTCTGGCCGGTTTTTTGTGTGTGTTCGATTTCACTATAATTAAATTTCCATTTCTTTATCCATGTGTCTTATTTAGTAGCGTTTGACGATCGGGCTGCTCTCTCTCTCTCTCTCTCTTCAAACCTAGCCCTAACTTATTCTAGCTTTCTAGCACCAGGAGGGTATTCCTACCACTCGTCGTGGGACCACCTTCACGGAGTCTGGAGTCGCTCGGCACATCTGGCCTGCAAGTACGGGCCCAGCACAGGTCAGAAACTAACATCCATTTCCACTGCGTACTCCTTTCTTTTCTAGTTGGTTCCAGTGATGCAGCTAGGAGGCACGCCAAGAATATGTTTATTTTAAAAGGGCGGTGCAGATGGTATCAGTTGCGAGGTTAAGTCTCCTGGTCGCTTAGCCATATCCATTGGATTTTAATATTTCGCTGCATATTTTTCAATGTTGTTTTTATTCTGTTTCATGTTCCCTATTGCATACTATGCACACAAATATTGAGAGTCAATGTGAACTTCCAAGGAGTATGGACCATAAAAATAACAAACTGTAAGGAGAGTGCAATGAGTTGGACCCTATCAACGAACCCCAGCATTGGTAATGTACTAAACAACCCTACTTCTTGTTTCGTACTCATTTCAGGCGCAGGACGGAGGCAAGACATTTGTAGTTATTGTTTTGAATTGTAGCTAGCAGTACTTCTGTAGTTTAGCCATGTATTCTCTCCCAGGTTGTAACGTGAAGAAGGAGCTCTTCCAGTCTGACGATGATCTGCTATCGTTTGAAAGTGTCTGTGGGAAAGACACTAATCCATTGACTGAGGTGAAAGGCCATCGCAAGGGAGGCGTAGCCAATATAGTGTCCAAGTGGGGAATTTCATTTTCTGGTGAACTGGGAGTTTCGTCTGTATTTGAGTTCTTAGACAGGGTCAGTGAACTCTGCCATTGTTATGACCTCGAACCAGACGACATTGTTGTCTGCCTACCGTTATTGTTGAGTGGTTTAGCTTTAAAATGGTATCGACTTACCAACAGATCTTTCATCTCGTGGGTTGATTTCTGTAAGTCAATAAAGGAGCGGTTTACGACTTATGATTTTGAACATGACTTGAAGGCTGAAATTCATCGCCGTACCCAGGGTTTGGAAGAGCCTGTAGACGATTTTGTTACTGGGCTAATGACTTTAATAAGTAGGATGTCGCAGCCCCTTCCCCTTATTGAAACTGTTGATATTGTGTATAGAAATCTAGCACCTGAGTACAAGTCTTTCATACGCCGGTCCAGTGTGTATAGTGTGGCTGACATTGTTGATCAAGGACGTGAATGCGAGTTCAATCGGCGCCTGCGCAAGTCATATGTACCCCCACCCCTCCCCTCTGACAGTTTGTTTCCAGAGAATGCATGCGCGCAATCCCAGATTCAGAGGACTGCGCACCCATCTTCAATATCTCGTCAGGAGGACCGGGCAGTTAACCGTCCCCACTCGCATATTGTCGGGAGTATTCCCAATGCTACTTCTTCTGCGAATCCCGCTCCTCAGGATCAACAGTTACCTCGAAACCCGAACATGTATAACCGTATAAAATGTTGGAATTGTGATCGTTTGGGGCATCATTTTAATTCCTGCCGTGCGCCCTCGCGTGTGTTTTGTCACACATGCGGTCTTCGTGACGTGACGCACATAGCCTGTCCTAGATGTGCTTCGCGTCAGGGAAACGAGCATGGGTCCCCGGTTTAGACCCGCCGGAGTGGCCATGCAATGACGTTCGCCGGGAAATGAACATTTCCACGACTGGAAACTTCTGTCCTTGGGTCCCTGTAAGTGTTAAGAAATTGTCGATACCCGCTTTACTGGATTCTGGTGCTTCACGTTCATTTATTCAGCGCTCCATCGCGGAACAGCTTCCTGTTACTCAGATTTGTCCACAAGATGGGGGTTTAAAATTTTATTCTGCGGTGAAGTCATCTATTTCTGTTTCTAGCGTTGTAACATGTCATATTAAGATATGTGGTTATTCTTGGGATTGGAACTTCCATGTGGTGGATGACTTATCTACGCCTATGATCTTAGGTTCTGATTTTATGCACAAAGCAGGGTTGAGGCTTGATTTTTCGGATCATTCCTTCAGTTTTTTGTTTAAATCCAAGGAGCGGTTTCATTTTAATACTTGTGAAGCGAGTGTTCCTTGTAATTTTTCTGGTATCTCTGCTGTTCTAATCCCTCCTACTTTATTCACGAGTCAACGTGACGCTTTATCTGATTTGGTGAATGAATTTCCAGATGTTCTCACGTCGGAACTGGGTTCCGCTATCGGCTACGAGTGTCATATTGATTTAACTGATGAGGTTCCAGTTAGGTCGGCGCCATTTTCGTGCTCTCCACCCAAACTCATTGCCATGAGAGAATATATTGATGATCTTAAGGCACGCGGTGTTGTGAGTCCTTCTAAGTCTTCTTATGGTAGTCCAGCATTCCTGGTGCCTAAGAAAGAGGGTACTTTTCGTTTAGTAGTTGATTATCGTCGACTCAATTCTAAGGTGGTGTTCGACAACTTTCCCCTTCCAACTCTGGAGAGCGCTTTTCAGCATTTTCACGGGGCGAAGTACTATTCCGTCCTAGATTTGAACAGTGCATATTATCAAATTCCTCTCGATCCCGAGAGCCGTAAGGTAACTGCGTTCTCCACTCCGTTCGGCCTTTTTGAGTTCAATAAGTTACCCATGGGCATTTCTATCGGCGGACAAGTATTGAGTAGGGTTTTGGACGAGTTATTTGGAGATTTAAAGTATTCATCTGTGTTTAACTATCTAGATGACCTCGTGATTTACAGTCAGTCTTTTGAGGATCACCTGATCCATTTACGTGAAGTCCTATGTCGTCTTCGCAGAGCCGGACTCACTGTTAACCCGGACAAAATCTCTTTGGCTTCGAAGCAAATCAAATTTTTAGGTCACATTCTTTCGGATGTGGGCATAGAAGTGAACCCTGAGCGTGTCCAATGTATCCAAGAGTTCCCTACTCCCACGAATGTGAAAGCAGTCCGACGTTTTTTGGGAATGGCAGGCTTTTACAATCGGTTCATTAAGGGCTTTTCGGACATTTCAGCGCCCCTGAATTATTTGAAGAAGAAGAATGTACGATTCGTGTGGGGCCCCGACCAGTGTCTCGCCTTTGAGAAATTGAAAGAATGTCTTTCTTCTGCTCCCGTCCTTCGAACTCCGGATTTTGGGAAAGATTTTATGTTACATTGTGATGCGAGTGATGTCGCAGTTTCTTGTGTGCTTAGTCAGCAGGTGAATGGTAATTTGGCACCCATCGCTTTTGCCAGTCGGATGCTTAATGATTGCGAACGCCGGTATTCCACTTTCGAGAAAGAAAGTCTGGCTGTCGTATTCGGCTGTGAACGTTTCAGATCTTTTCTAGAACATCGGCATTTCATAGTGTATACCGACAATGAAGCTCTGTCCTGGATGCGCTCGCATGTCAAAAAATTGGGACGTATAAATCGTTGGATTCTTCGTCTATCCTCTTTCAGCTTTGACATCATTCACGTCAGAGGCAGTGAAAATGTTGTAGCGGATTGTTTGTCACGCATGTTTGAGGAACCTCCTCCCATTGTTGAGATCCCCGAGCCAGTGAATCTTCTCCAACACATTCCATGGTATTTTACTGACATCCGTACGTACCAAGCAGATGACCCATTTTGTGTCACATTGCGTGAAAAAATTCTCGGGAAAGATCCTGGTGTATCTGAGTTTTCATTGCGCAATGATGTTATAGTGCATACCGCTCCTCGATCTTCGAAATGTAGGATTTTCGTGCCAGAGAATATACGAAGTATGCTCTTGGCGTATTTCCATGAATCCTGTTTTGGATTACATTTAGGTATGACGAAGACTTTCCATAAAATCTCTCAGGAATTCTTCTGGCCTCATTTGAAAGCGGATGCTTTTGCTTTCGTCCGAAAATGTGTTACGTGTCAACGTTCTAAGCCTGCAAAGAATTCCCGCATTGGACTTCACCACGCTGACACGATGTCATATCCTAATGAGCGCCTGTTTATAGATTATTTTGGTCCCCTAGTTAGGTCATCTTCTGGTCATAAAGCTATACTTACTGTCGTTGATGGATTTTCAAAATTTGTATGGTTATTTCCTGTCAGGGAAATCACGACACGTACCACTGTTAGGCTTTTGACCAATCATATTTTTGGTGTTTTTGGTCCTCCAAAGTTTTTAGTGTCCGATAACGCGAGCGTTTTCCGGTCCAAGTCTTTTAGATCAATGTGTTTTTCTTGGGGAATTGATCATGTCTTTTTGGCACCCTACCACCCTCAGCCAAATCACGTCGAAAGGTTTCATCGTAACTTGAAGGCTTGCTTGAGTGCGTTCCACAACGCAGATCAGTCACGTTGGGACGCAAATCTTCAGTTTTTCTCCTTAGGATTTAACACTGCTCTTCATGAATCGACGAATTCTACCCCTTCGGAATTGTTTTTAGGGAGGCGTATTGTTGATCCACTTCAGCTTCAGTGGAAAATAGATTATCTGGCTGCGCCATCCCGCCGTACCTCAGTCAAAGAAAAATGGGAAGTTGCTGTACGGCATCTGAAAAGGGCACGAGATCGCGTGGCGTCTCGCTATAACAAGGGTAGGCAACCTGTTTGTTTTCAGGTGAATGACGACGTGCTAGTGCGCCTGCACCCACAGAGTTCGGCCAAGAATAAGGAGTCAGCTAAGCTAATGCTTCGCTGGAGCACGCCCAAAACTATCACTAGATTTTTAACACCTGTCACTGTTGAATTGATCTCCAAGGAGAATCCCACCGACGTATCCAGAGCTCACATATCTCAATTGAAACCATTTATTGTGTAACCTTCTTATTTGCTGTGATTAATGTTGTCCTTTTTCTGCGTAGGTTAGCCAATCATAATTTGCTTATGTTATCCAAGGAAGCTAGTATTCATATGGCGCCTCCTTGACCTGCCTATTATTGAACCAATTTTGACCGAGGCAGAGTCAAGTACAAATTTACGAGCTCAAGAAAGAAAATATTACAAGAAGAAATAGGCCTACATACTCTGTGTAACTTAATATTTATTGTAAAAATATGTATTTTTGCGAATTCGGCCAGTAGAGAATTTATATTCTATAAATAATGGACACATTATATCGCTTCTTTGTTATTTTAATACGTCACTTTCATGATGGGTATAAGGAGAATGGCAGACTTCGGCGTCAAAGGGCGAAAGTCTTTTGTTTATGAATTTCATCCGTGTCTCTATCTACTTTTCTTGTCATTGTAACGCTCAGGCGAACCGTAATACCATTATGACAAGCCCAGGGATCGTCAAAGGAACGCGCGCCTTTGGGGACCCCGAAGGAGTTCTGTCCTGATATTGCGATCGCCGAAGCGATCTGATTATTTTTATATATTACTTCATTTTATAACTGTATTCTTTCTGATATGGCTCAATTGCTTAAGTGATTGTTATATCGATCACCCTCCCCCCTCATATTTTGTGTACTGTTATAGTTGTTGACAAACCACCTGAGTGATAAGGATGTTGTGTATTTTGGAACACTTGGGACATGATTGATTTCAAAGCGGTGGTGCTTAGTGATGTAAAAAGAAAAATCTTTTATTATTATAAATAATTTTTCTTTTGAGGGGTGGTGTGGATCCTGAGCCATGTTTAACATATCTCTTTCTTTATTTTCTTTGGCGGCCGTCCTGGTAGACTCAGACGCCATGTGAGATACGTTCTGTCCGGACGTGCCTTGAGGCTCTCCGCCTTATTATTTAAAATGTAATGTTGTTCCTTTTTATTTAACATTGTTATTATGCCGAAGCCTTCCATTTACTCATGTAAGTAACACATCTAACCTTGTGTCCACTATGCTCATTTCCTATATTTAACTGTTCTTTTTGGTCTTCGTCGTGTGCTTGGATTTGCTGTGGAACCAATCGAAATGGCGGTCTCCTGTTTTGTTTAGTTTAGGTCTAAGGTTTAATCTTTTATTTGTGCCGTGAAATATATCTGCGAGTGATTTTGTGAGTGTATGTTTTTCTTGCTGCCAGGTGCATTGATGCTGTTTGGATTGGGCATGTTTTCGAATGGGTCTCCCGTGGTTTGTGGACGTTGGCGTTTCGACCATTCTCCCAACACGAGGCATGACACCATATATTTTAGCCCTTATGTTTTCCCTTCATTCCCTGCTTCGGGCAACTGAATCACGGCGGTAACTTTAAGTAGGCCTTACCGTATTCAGCTCGAACTCGGAACGTAAGTTGGGGACCATATAGGTTTAGCATGTTTTGCTAGACTACCTACAAGCACGAGTTGCTTTGAGTTTTATTACTGCATCGACGGCTGGCATTTTGTGTGTTTGATTGCGTGCATGTATCATGATATATTTCACGGACACCTGACGTCATTTGTTTCTTCTTATAGTATCTTTGGTTTTGCTTTTCTTTTCTCTGGGGACTGCCAGCTCGATCGCATCCCCATTGCTCGCCACAGCCTCTGCGACACGCACACAGCCGCTTGTTTTATCTTTGCTATGCTTGTTATTTTGTGGTCGTCATGACAACCATCCATCTCTAGGCTGAGAAGTGATTGTTGTTGACCAGCGACCGGGTCGATTGCCTCTTGATCATTTACTTCCTCCCTTTTTACATCGTTTTCACCGAAGTGAGCACAGGTATGAATTTAATTTGTTAACGTTATTTACTATCGTAAGTTATTTATTGTTATTTATATTTATCTTCCCCGTTTGAAAGTGACTGTATTTGACCCCTAGGGTACTCTTTTCTTTGAGTGTGTTATTCTGGCCGGTTTTTTGTGTGTGTTCGATTTCACTATAATTAAATTTCCATTTCTTTATCCATGTGTCTTATTTAGTAGCGTTTGACGATCGGGCTGCTCTCTCTCTCTCTCTCTCTTCAAACCTAGCCCTAACTTATTCTAGCTTTCTAGCACCAGGAGGGTATTCCTACCACTCGTCGTGGGACCACCTTCACGGAGTCTGGAGTCGCTCGGCACATCTGGCCTGCAAGTACGGGCCCAGCACAGGTCAGAAACTAACATCCATTTCCACTGCGTACTCCTTTCTTTTCTAGTTGGTTCCAGTGATGCAGCTAGGAGGCACGCCAAGAATATGTTTATTTCAATAGGGCGGTGCAAGTGTCATTGTGCCAATATTCAAGAAGGGTGATAACGGAGATTGCGCAAACCATCGTGGGATATCGCTCCTGAGTGTGCCAGGTAAAATATATGCAAGGATTCTGAAAAACAGACTAAGGCAAGTTGTAGAACCACAGCTAGATGAGGCGCAGTGTGGGTTTCGGCCAGTAAGATGCACCCATGACCTCATATTTACCATCAGGCAGATCAGCGAAAAACTGATGAGGCACGGAAAAGAGCACATCTGGCCTTCATCGACCTAGGAAAAGTCTTCGACACCATTCCTAGAGATTAAATTTGGAAGACACTAAAGCAAAGAAATATTGATGAACAACTAATTACAGCAATTCAAAGCCTGTACAAGAAATGTCGGAACTGTGTTCGCACCTGCAATACAGAGTCTCCGGAGTTTGAGACTTCAGTGGGACTTAAACAAGGGTGCATCCTCAGCCCACTTCTCTTCATTATCTTAATGGATGATATTATCAAATCATGCAATGGACAGGTGCAGAAATTCAAGCTTTGCTATAAGTTTCTGAGGCCAGTATATATCACCCATTGTGCCTTTGCTGATGACATACTACTGCTGGGAGACTCCGAAAGAAACCTACAAAAGAACTTGTTAATCTGGGAAAGAGAGCTTGAAAAGAGGGGCCTGAAAATCAATGCTAGAAAGACTGAGACCATGATGATCTCAAGGCAGCCGAATCCACACCTGATCGCACTGAACGATGGTACGGTATTGGAGCAGATCACAGATTTTAAATATTGTAGGGTGCCCTCTATAATATAATAGCTGGGGGGTTGAAATATAATTAGCTGGGGTTGCTTGGAGCTCGAGTGTAAGAGGTGTCGGTTATGGACTGGTTCTAGGGCGTGTAAGCACTCGAAAGGAGAACTCCCGAATGTACTGTTTGTTCGGGTAGTTCGGGGATGCGATATCGGGATTAGGGGCATTTTGGTGCTGGAGGCTCTGAACAGCTGGGTTGCTGTCTGGAATACTGCTAACGTGGGCAACGGACGGCTCGCGCTAAGAAGCGAGGCAAGCAGTCTGACGTATGCGAATAGCAGGTTGCGGGCGTCACGAAACAATTAACTAAGTGTTAGCTGGATCCTACCGGGACGAGGGATGAAGGGTAGGATCTTAACAATTAAGCAAATAAACTAAATGACCAGATACTTATGAGATGTATGACTTTAATGAGTACTTCAGACTTGAAGTACTCCTGAAATTTGCAGAACAGTTATTAAACCAGATGCTTATCACAATCCAAGCACTAAGGGGTGAGAGTGTGAATGTCTGTGTGAGGATGAGTAGATCGCTTAGACACTTACCCTTTGGCGTTCGTCTGAGCGGCACTCTGCAGCGGGTTGGCACAAAGTTACACTGAGGAAGACTGACTGGCTGACTGACTGACTTACTTCGAGTTACCTCACCTCTCTAGCTTCATAGCCTTTTGAGTGCCGAGTGTGCGGAATTGCACATTTTACAGGATGTGAGGAGTTGGCCGGGGTTATTGGAGGTTGTTGCTATGTACTAGGTTTAGATGAATGTTAGAATTTTGATAATGTATTCCGAAGGCGTTTGTATGGAGATAGATGTATGTGTCGTAGATAGAAGGGGATGGGGGTGCATCCCCCGGATGCAACAACTCCTTCGACGGAGCTAGTCATCGTCCTCGATGACGGGACGAAGACTAGGCCGTAGGGGTAGTTTGTCTTGTGTGTGTGTGAATGGTCATCTTCTTTCTTGTAATATCTTGTCTCTTCTTTTCTTCTCTTGGGTTCTTCTGTTCTTGTATTAGATCCCTTAGGAAAGAGGGTGGTGACGTCGGTGGGGTGTGTGGTTATCCGTGTGGGGTGAGGTGCAGAAGTGTAAAGCTCGTGGATGGAAAAGTGGGTAGTATCGTAAACGGAAGTGTGGGGTGAGTCAGTGTACAGTGCCTTGTAGAAGAAGTCTGCCTCCGGTTCGTGTCTAGCGATCATGTATAAGTGTTTTGGTTTGGGGGGGGGGGCAATATTTCTGGGTACAATCATATCATCTGTACAACATGGGTGCCCTGGCCACATAACAATGTATAACATGGAACATGGAACTCGGCATATAAGAATACAATTCAACAAAAACATTCGTTAATACCATCGTACAATAAATTACAATCAAATCAAGAAATCAACCCAAGGGGTGGCTACCCTGAGAGGAAAAAACATCTAAAAGGGTGGGAGCTACCCTCCGTCCGTGTTATGAAGGACGGGATGAAAAACTGCCCTCAGGTAGACAATGTACATATACAATTAACAATGTGCAATAGGGGATAGAATAGAGGTAGTGAAATAAATGCCTCAGTGTGTAAAGTTAGGGGAATATATAAATGAGTTTATTGTGAGGGGGTAGAAGGGAGGCATTTTTAAAAGTTATATTTTAGAAGAAAGGAAAGGAAAAAGAAAATAATGTCTAATAGTAACAATTATGGTGTGTGTGACATGTAAACAGTGTGTAGACATAAATCATTTGAACGGTGTTGGCCTTGCCATATCGGCCGTAATCGCATACAAATCCTTTGTGCGTGAGCACTAAGATATACCTTTATAATTATCGCATGAACAATATTATCCCGCGGGAATAACTTTACAAAGAGGAACCTGTGTCCTGTAGCTTAAACTCTCTAGTAGCTAAAATTAACTTAGGCAATAATTAACCTATGGCCACTGCAGATAAACTAAACCTGTATGGATCGTCCCCTGTGGGTGGACGCTCCATCTTAGTAGGGAATATTGTCCCTTAAATTCTATGGGCACGATCCTCGCTACTGTATAACACCTCTCATTATAGGTGCCTTTGTGGGATCCGTCCAGCGGGAGTGGATATCCCACAGTTATCCCTAACCGTGGGACGGATATCAGTTTATTATTGGTAGAAAGCTGTGGGGGAAAAAGTGTGAGAGCCGGGGGTGTGTTGGCTCTTTGTGTATGGTATAGGGTGCGACTGGCGCGTGTTAGGGCGTGGGTAAGATATATACATGGGACTATATACAGAACGCCACCTGTGGGGAAAGAAAGAAATGGAAACCATGGTGTATAATGTCCTCTTCGCCTGCAGCTGTGTTCTCATCTGTGGGAGTGGAAAAATACAAGTAAAACAGATAAACATGGAGAATAATATGTAAATAAATACAAGTGAACATCTGTGAATTATAATATACGAATGGCGCGTCTGAACGCCACATGTATTGAAAGTACCCCTAGGTACTATATGGCTTCCACTGGTGTCCCACGCTGGAGCTCACCTGTAAAAGGAATCATGTGGAAATATTATCGAACTGGTGTGGCTGACGTGCAGTCAAAAGGTGGACGCCGATCGATGATCAGTCGATCGCTCCCGTGTAGAATCGCAGGTTGGAACGGTGCAAAGTGCACTATCGCCGCATCGCATATCGTATCTCTCATCTCTCATCTCGTATCTCGCATCCTGCAACGGTAAAGTATCCTATTGATACCGAAGTATCGAGTTGTCGGGCTTACACGGCTGCGTAAAACCGCAGTCCGAGGCCGATCGTTGATCTATCTCTCCAGTGTCTCTCTCCATAAGTGTAGGTGTATGTAAAATCATATCCATCATGTGTGCAGTAGTGTAATGCCCATTGAAACAACGGGCTGACATTGAAAACTGCTTGTTCCAATGCGCAGGGCGGTATCAGAACTTCTGGAGCCTTTAAGGACTTCCCCTGCACCCTAAGGTTTCGAACTTTCAGTCGTCCTAGTGACCTTCGTCCAATTTGCAATGTGGTATCGGGATGACTAGTACCCTAAAGGGTGTGGACCCCGAGTGACCAATGAATGCAGATTGTGGTTTGGGAAAACTGCGTTCGCCTTTCCGGTATTACCAGGTGGCCTTTAAGAAGTTACCCACTACCGAGTGACTGCACTGCGCATTGGTAACGATACCACGATCGTGAAAACACTGTGAAATTCGCTCGGGACCATAGTAGCACTATGGCATATCAAATATCGTATATGATCGTAAAGGAACGCCTGAAATAGACTAGGGACCATAGGATCCCTAGGACGCAATCGCAAGGTAATACAATGGTGTTCCCCCCCCCCCCGCTGGGTATGATCAGAGAGACCACCGGTGATCTATACTTCGGCCAGGGAGAGAACCATGTTCATTTCGCAAATTGTCTATCATCATTTAGAAGGTAGTATCGTCCTCGGGGGTATGGCCAAAGAGATCATCGGTGACCGATACCTCGGCCCGGGAGATAATCGTATATATAATATTCATCATTAATTATCATCCATTAATATTCATCTTCACTTGCCGCTGCAGGTCTTAGCTTTGCACAATGAAGCTTACTACTTACCTATATCTAGCTACAAGTCTGGTCAAAAGGGTTGCCCCTGGGTGGATGGTCTATCCTGTCCGACGGTGAGCTGGTCATTTGTCCCATCGAACCCTCAAGAGTCCACCCTCAGGTCGGGCTTTGCTGAGAGTAGTGCATAAAGGGTGTAGCCCTCCGTCGCGTCGGGGAACAGGCTAGGTACACCCGTCAGCTTCGGCGCCTGCCCGCACTACGTCATCGCCGCGTCGACCTTCCGTCGTTTATCAGAGTCCACGACATGGGCTGGGATGGCCCTGAGTCCAGGTCAACATTTACCAAGGTTCTATTATCCAGCGAAAAATAGCGTCACATCATTCAAAGTGCACCTCTGTGCACAAACCATATAATTAAAGTGTCAAGCGAGTTTTGTGTTTGTGTGGGGGTAGTATCCATTCCGGGTAGGGGGGCTGTTTTGGCACAGTGCACCTCATTGCGCCTGGCTTTCAGATGGCTAGCTAATTTCAACTGCGTTTATTTTTTCACACGTTAGTCGGAAAGCTGAGGATGTGGGAGGGTGTTCTCCTGTTAGTGGGAGAATGTATACATGTTAAAGTGTTTAGTAGTTGGGGGATGGGATGGTTAATTAGGACTAGGGAATTGTGGTCCTAAGGGGATGTGGGACAAGCGTTAAAGGTAAGGAATGCTTTACCGGTGAGGGTTAGGATTGTAAGTGGCCAGGAACTGGGTTTACAGTGCGGTTGTTAGGGTCCGTACTGAAGTAGGTATGGGTACGTATGAGCTATAGCTGACCTCCTGTCGCATGCAACGTTAAAGATCCCTATCAGGGTAAAAAAATGACATGCGGGATAAAAATATAATATTTGATACAATCATGTTAGCAGGTGATTATTTGACGCTAAGCTGTTAGCTTTATAGTTCCGAAATGTTAAATAACATGTAGCCAAGAGCGAAAAAGCATGTTGTGCACCTCGGCAGTGGCATGACCGCCAAGTGCCTCGCATTAATAAGGGACGGGGGAATAATATGTAAGATGTAGAGTGTAAATGCTGTGTCATGGGAGGGGAAATATTGCTAAGCTTGGATCAACGTGCTGTGATTTTTGGCATCTGCGGCCGTATAACGTAGCACACGGCTGCCTGCAATGTACAATACATAATCTGTACTTATTTTCTAGATATCTTATAGACTAATACTGGACATGTTAATAGAAAGATCCTGGTGTTATAGTAACACCATACTATACATTTCTGGGAGGGTCACAGGGATATGTCAGGATACCCTGTGATTGAAATCTCTCCTGTGGCATATCGTCTCGAGTGTGCTCTCAAAATAATCAATTAGTAGGGATGAGCTTGCTATATAAATGGTGAATCCCGATGCAAAAGTATAACGGGCGCTGTCTGAAAATTCGCGTCCGCGAATGGTCTATCGGTGTCGGCACTGCCGACTGTCGCTGTGTGGATGAATAATGTAATTCGGGATAGTATCCTGCACCTCCGTGCACCGTCGTGCTCTGAACAAATCGTATCATCCATGAATATGTGTCCGAAAATGCCGCCTCTGCGGGTTCTATTTAGTATCCTCTCCTGTGGGCTAAATCCACCTGTAGGGTGGGGGGATATTGTTCAAAACTATATCATCCGCTACGCGGAAGTGTGTTGGAGCAAAAGTATGTCTTGCCACCCTTAACATTGGGGGTGTAAATATAAATGCGAAACATGTGTCATCTGTATCTATAATTCTCAAGAGATGTAGGCGTGTAAAATAATAATCCGATAGGGGGTAAGAGGAGTGTGGCGGGGAATATAGTTGGGCCACCGTTGTGAACGATTTGTCTCGTCCCCAACTGGAATACAGTGTTATTATTAAAAAGCGTTATGCTTGATTTTTTTTAAAATAGTGTGGACATTTATGTACATGTATTTGTGGAGAATGCCCGTAGCTGCCGATAGCGGAGGGCAGTGTCCTTACGAGGGTGTAGTAAGGGCAAGTGTTTCGTGAAGAAGGGCGAAAGATATAACGGTGCGTATGTAACTATGCGCTCCGTGTGTAGCACTGCTAGTACGGACATCTGGCCGTGAAATATGCGCTCTCTGTGTTAGTTAGGGGGTGTGTGAGGGGTTGAATGCTATCAAAAATGTGGGTCTACCCTGCGAGGTAGTGTATACTTCGGGAAGTAAATGTCCCGGGCACAATGGCATTTGAACGGTGCGCTCGTGTGTGACGTGTCGCTGTGCAAAAATAATGGCTGCTCTGTGTCAGGTTTAGTGGAGGCTGAGTGACGTCAGAACTGAGATAAGCGGTCTGTATGTGTGGTGTGAGATAGCGGTTATCGCTGGGCGGAATACGCTGTGCTAATTGGCTACGGCGCTCTTTGGGAATATCGTCTACTTGCGCGCTATGCTGATTGGTCAGGAGCTATATGAGCTACTGAAAGAAAATGGCGGTGTGTGTGTACATTGCGCGAGCTGACTGTCAAACGCACGTGTCGTCTGGTGACACGAGTGTGTGGAGGCTACGCAAAGTTAGCATGCGAGATAGCCTGTGTATGATAGAGTGTGGGTGTTACTGCAGTGTGTCATTGTATATGCAATAGGAAAGCGAAGTATCACTCTCCAAGGTGGGGAACGTTGGTGGGCATTCGCTATCGTAAAAGCGTGATAAAATGGGGCAAAAGATAGGAAAACAAAAAACTGGGGCTTCTATGCCTGCTGTATATAGAGTAGTGGTAATGTATTTATGCCTGTTGCGACCCTGTTTGCGTGTAAGGTCCTGTGTGTCTTGCCGTAGAAAAATTCTTTCCGTGGTCTAGTCCCACTTACTCCGGGAAAATGCAGAAATGCTATGGGGATCAGTAATAGTTCCCTCGGGGTGTATACACTAGGCATATTTATGTGTATGCAGTATGATTTTTACTGTATGTCGCAAATGCCTTACTGTCCGCGTGGTATCGTAATGGGCTTTGTCTACCGGACAACCTGCTGTATGGAAGTGACAGCTGTATGTTGTAGCACTGTGATGCAATGTGTTAACAGGGGTGTATATTCTTTTAACGTGTATAAAATGTTTGTGTACACAAGTGCATATTTAGTGTATCTACGGAAGCAAGTCATTGGGCCTTCGTTCACTATTTTCTACAAAATTTGGCATTTCTATGCCCATGGCTGATATTTACCCTATATTGTTTTTGGGAAGGGACTCTTTGATGTGACTAACCGCAATACTCTTCCACTGAACGTAAGATATATATGTACCATGGACGTAGGGGCTGCCTGTATATATGTACACTAATGGCTGGATATTTTTCCTACATTATTTTTGGGAAGGGGCGCTTTGATGTGGCTTACCACAATACTCTTCCACTGAACGTAGGGTATTTATGAGCCATAGTGGTAATGCTACGCGTACATGCATATGGTGATATGTATATTGGTTTAAGTCGGCGCCTAAGTGAAAATACAGATGTTTATTTTGGCCAACGAATGATTGTGGTTACAAGTGTGTAAGTAATGTGTATATAGATATAATGGGATCAAATAAGGACTTTTGGGTCCTATGGTAGCCTTGTGGCTCTTGTGAAGGTATGTCGTTAATTTATTATTTAATGTTATGTCGGCATATGGCATACTATGACGAACAGTACATAACTGGGCGGAGGGATGATAGAATGGTGCCCTAGTTGGACCGTTAGAGGAATCGCCCCAATCACACAGCTATCTGTGAGTCCGATCCTATCGTAGGCTAAGAAATGGATGAAATAATTAAATTTTGAGTGCATGTCCCTATTCGTCGGCTAAGGATGATGACACCTCGTTGGAGAACTGTTTGTTATGCATGTCCTTATGAAGTTATTGTGTGATCAATGCCACCGTTGAACAAAAAGAAAAATGAAAGATCCCATGTTAGGAAAAAAAATAATAAAAGGGGCTGCGTGGATAGTGACAGCGCCATATGTGGCCTGTATGTGTTGGATGCCCTGCGATGCACAGGCGGAGATGCTGTGGTAATATTACTGTTTCCGGTATCGTGGATGGACTGCACGTCACTGCTTAGATGCAGTGCGCTTTCCCGTGTGTGGGACTGAGTGAACTGTATTAGAGGATGTAATATGAATTTACAGTGTGTGATACTATGTGACCTCTGTAAGTATGTCCTTATCCAATTTTCCCACAAGTGTGTGTTCCTGATGACCTGTTGTGTCCAAATGTAGGGTTATTTGGCCTGTGTGGAAGGCTGCTAAACTGTGTTATTGTGATAGCTTGTAATAAGTGACGCGTTTTAATTTCCCTGACGTGAACTTTATCCTTGCTAATATGTAACCGAATTGGTCTAGCGGTCGTACTTGTGCTTGAGATAACAGACTTGCCACGCTACCTGTTGAGCATGAGTAGAAACTCGTTTGTCGCTGCGGGATGCTGCCATCAGACGGAGAATATTTGTACTACTCCTATTGGATTTGCTGCTTGGAGCGCTGTACTCTCTATCTACGATTTCCTCCGATGGCTACCGAAGTCAACTGTGTCTGTTAACTTGCATGCAGCGATAATAAGAAAAGTGATTCTCTATTGGAATCCTTACAAGCAAGATGCAAAATTTATAACTCCGATATTAAACCGGGCTGGTTAGCCCTGAAGGCTACCATAGCCTCTATTCTGGAATATGTTCATGTTCTACTTGACTCCGAAGTACTTCCGACATCTCCCTGAAGATATTTTGACTTATTTGGTGTAATAATATTTTCTGGTATCCCAACCAGTATGCTTTAGGAAAGGTTTGTAAATATTGTGAGATATTTTGGAAGCTGTTTTATTTCTATCGATATGTTTTATTTTCTTGGACGTATTGTAATTTCTTTACTTTGTGTTATTTTATGTTGGCGGACTGTTGTTCGATTTCGTGTCTTGGTCTAGCCTCGTGGTCGGAGTACGGTAAAGTATCTGTCGATATATTTAAAATAGTTTCCAATTATCTAATATATTCTATGTACCTTTTGGGGGAATGTGGTTATTTATTTTATTTCTGAGCTACAAGCCATGTAGATTTCAGTCTTCATCTTGGTTTAGAGCAAGGACTTTCTTAACCTAGATTCCTTTCGTAAATTTTATTTTTATCCTTGCATCTTCTTAGTATGCCTCTTATAGGCACTGTAACTTGTGTCGAAGATTATGGCACTTATTTTATTCTGAGTAACGGGTTGCCTGGTGACAACCTACGCTATTGTTATCGTTTCTTCCTTGCAGAAAAAAACAATAGTTTTTTGTTTTTCTTGTCATTAAAAGGAGACATGTTTGAGGATATGATTGCGATCAGACGTACCTAGATTTTGCTCCTGTTAACAAACTAACTTAATTGATTGCATTGAGTTGAGACCGTATTTGAACTTAAACTATTTCGGTTCATACCTTGAGTATCGTTTAAAGGTAATTTATCTGTTTTTATTTTATCGTTGGATATTTTTTCCTTGGTCTTTGACTTTTCATTTGCTCATTTAATATGATTAATTCAACACTTTTCCTCCTCAATCGATGGGATTCCTTGCTTGTATTTTTATTAGCTGTTTATACTAAGAACTAATTTCTTTTAAAATATTATTTCCTTCTTTAAATGCATGTAATATTATTGATTGTCAATTATATATATATATATATATATATATATATATATATATCAAAAGTGACCTCTGTGTTCTTGTATTATAGTTTGTCATTCTCTTATGTTCATACTATTTAACTGCCTGGGTAAATGTTTTTGTTCAATACCTTCCACTTTCATCTCTGGTAAATTTTGGGGGTCTTTCTTATTTTATTTGTAAAATTAGTTAGCTCTCACCTCTACCAGTTGTGTCAATAAGCATTGTGGATGCAACGAACTCGTGTTGGTTTGGTAAGTAGTCTTTGCCTATATTGAAGGATGCTAACCAGTGTAATGGTAATGGGGATCTGGACCTGTACTGAAGGCCGCTAACTTGTGTTATTGTGGTAGGGAGTGTCGGCCTGTATGGCAGGCCGCTAACCTGTGTTATTGTGAGGTCCATGAGGTGAACCTTAAGCTACGTTGGTAAGCGTATGTGGACATGTTATATGGAAGAAATCCTGCTAAGGTATTATCTGCCTTGGCGATAATTAAGTGGAAGGAGGTTGTAACCTCGCCTCAGTGTGAGGTCGCTTCTGTAACCCGTGCACCTCGTGCTTGTGTGGGAAGTATGGCTACGCGTATCGTCATCTTTCCGCGGTAATTCTAGTATGGATGTGTTTGTATAAAATGGCTGTGGCAACATGGTGCGGTGCCATCAATTGTTATACTATGGTATTTTCATCTTCTGTCGGTCGATACCTACTGTGTATACGATTATGCCGTATTTGTATCGTTATTAGTCGAGAATGTTTTTACAGGTATTCTGTGAATGCATGTATGTCCTACGGACCCTGTTTAAAGGCAAGTGAATCTTTCGTCGGTCAGCTAATGGACCTATGCCTGGGTGTGGTTTCTAGTGTGAAGAGGTGAATATGTTTCCCGTCATACTAATGTGTGAGCTGTACGATATGTGTGGTCGTTTAGTAGAAGTGAGCTTTCCGCGATCTTACGCCTGTTCTCCGTATGAATGTACTGTGGTACGCATGGCTGTGTATGCGTGTGTCCGGGCAAGTGCCTAGCAGTGCACGGCTGTTGCTATACGAGCGTGGAAGTTGCTGAGTCAATGTGATGCATCGGATGATAGCATCCGGTTGGGTGGGAATGACATATGCTGGCTGCTTGTGTGGTAACAGGTGTTTCTCAGAACATATAATCCTTCCTCTGGCAAGTGCTATTTGCCCCAAGTGTAATACAAGTATACAATGGAAATAATACAATATATACAGCGTGTCCCTAAAGTCCGGTAACACTTTTCTTAATTTATTACACACAAACTACAAAAGATACAGCTTTCCAATATATGGCATATTAAAGAGGAAAAATGGTTTTGTTAGATATTACCGCCAATGTTCATAGTTCCCACATTCGCCGCAAGTAGGTATAATAGGCCGAAGCTGGCGCAGGGGCTAATGTGCAAGATGGCTGCCACGCGCAACTCCCCTATGTTATTCTTATGGAGGGAGAGTCGTAGCTGGCGCAGGGGCTAATGTGCAAGATGGCTGCCATTCACAACGAGCTTAGGATTATGGATGCTCTGAGCCAATAAGATAATATTATTTACCTTATGTACGAGGGTGAAAGAAGGGGGGGGGGGGGTAGGGAGTTGTTCAACGTCTAGTGACTTAGCGCATGATGTTCTTTTAAATAGTCATTTTTTATTTTCATATTTCTCACACGGTTATTTACAATTTGCAATATCATTGTTTTTGTTAATTTCATTTTTCAAGTTTTGCACTTGATCAATATTCAAAAGTTGATTTTACATTTAACTGTTATCACTTTTTCAGCTCTCACACACATGGTGGGATATGCTTTACACACATACGTTAAGCCAACCAGGACGTTAAAATGGTAGAAACCGCCGTTAACAACACCGCAAGGGTTGTAGCCTTGTCTTACAGAGTTGTAGCCAGTACTCTACACCCCCTCTGTGAGGGGCTTAACATCAACCAGTCAAAGCTTGAGTATGTCATGAAGCTGATACTCCAGTAAGTTAACTATAAATGCTATACGTAAACTCTTATCACAGGTGTATCAACAAGGTTTGCAATCTTGAATGACGAATACACCTCAAAGGTCTACTCTCCCTTCGTAAAGGGCACCGCGCATTATAGTTAAGTTTAAAGAAGTATATGCTTTTGTGCCTCTCCTCTTTTCTCTGGGCTTGAGACCAGCACTAGGGCTTAAGCCTAGAGGCAGAGTTAACACACACTCACAGGCGTACGGAGAAATTAATCTAGCACCAGAGGCCCTTAGATTAGATTAGATTTTTATTTATCCATTTGATCAATTACATGTATACAATACATTTTTTATATAGAACACGTCAAAAATTACAGAGAAATCAATCTTGTGCCATAAGCCTTTCATTCACTCATAGGCTTACAGAGAAATCAATCTCACGCTAGATACCTTTTCATTCACACACAGACTTATGGAAAAAATAATCTTATGCCAGAGGTCTTTTCAATTATAAGTACAAGGCCTGAGAGTATGTGTGGAAGGTGACCACTTCCTTTCCACCCCTCATTCCACCACAACATCTGGTAGGTTCCATTCAACACAATGAAGTTTGGGAGACACTGTATTACTTTGTTGACTTGATATGTATAACTTAGTTATTTAAGCGTGGTCAACGGTTGTGTAATGACCATAAGCATGTGTAGCTATACCATCAGAGTCAATTACTCGTTTATCATCACGAGGACACAAAGCAATTTTGTTTAGTTTTACAGATGATATGTTATGTTGTTTAGATGCGATAATGTTCATCGGTATTCTTTTTACCTCGTTCTTCATGAGACAATCCTTATAATCTTGAAAATTTAAACAATTTTTGACAACACCTTTGCTAATACCTTTAATCTTTTTTATTTCTAGTCCATCAATGTTTAAAGCATACATTTTAGCTCTAAGTCCAGCAAATGCTTTAATAATACGTCCACAAGCCTCGTCTTTAAATTTTTCCAAAGTTTTCTTGTTTGATGAAGAGTAACATATGCGATTAGTAGGATAATCAGATGTGTCCAGGTGTTCTAAAAATGTCAACTTGTCTTGATAAACATCTTGGGTGTTAACCAAATAAATAAACGAGTCTGTGTCCATATACAGGAGTTTAAGATTTTCGATCCCATAATGGGGTAGCAGGACATCATAGTGGTGGGAATACATAAGAGTTTTTGAAATATCCAGTATACACATTCCAATATATATAGGCTTATTGAACACAATACTACGTTTAGCCATGTGGAAAGCAGCTAGGTTAGGCCCATAAATTGTTCTGTCGATAAATGTTGGTTTAGCAATTAGCTTTTCAGCCTTTTTGCTGTCAGTTACAAGACGTATATCTATTCTTTTACGAATATTTTCCATTGTTTTTCCAAAAATTGCATTGTTAAATAATTTGTAAAGATTTTTCTCAAAGTCATTTTTGGCTTGTTTTCGAAGGTTGTTATTAAAATCAACGTATGCCTTTAGCCAAGGTCTCTGTTGAAAATTTAACACACGATGAATTTGTATCAATTTTAGTCCATGATTTAGAGCCTGTTTAAGTGCTATGTAATGAACAACGTATCGCCTTCGATTTCCAAGATGAGGAATTAGTTTTTTGAGAGACGAATCCTTAGGTTGTATACACTCTGGTAGGAAAGGTAAATCGTTGTGTAAATTATGAAGGTCAGATGGAAATCAACATCAACGTCTAGAATGTATCCAACAGGGTCATCTTCTTTTAGCGTTTCTAGATCAATGGTATCTGGAGAAACCCACTGAAATCCACTGTAAGGAAGGGAGTGGCACATAGCCCACCCGTATTGGTTGTTGGCATCATCATAGGTAATAAACTGCGATGGTTTCTCGGAATCATATGTTTCCATGTATTTATTGTTAGCTTCAGCATACCGATGAGAAACCTGGCATATTCCTCCACGTATTCCAGACTCTATTAAAAGAATTTGATCATAATCCTGCAGCAATTCCAGTTCAATTCCTGTGTAAAGGAGCATTGCCTCAAAACTTAAACCAGGCGAAGTAAAGAAGTGTGCAGCATCCACTCGGTGTGTTTCTAGTGTTTTGTTTCTAAAAGTTTCAAAGCTGTCTGCAAGAAGGAGTACATCTGAAGTTAGGTAAAGGTCACTGTATTCCCCTAGAGTTTTAATTTTGAACTGATTCCAGACATATTCAGCATGTTCATAGTCTTCTTTACTAACATCTTCTTGATTTAATTTGTTAAAGAATGCTTCTTTTGGAGGTAAACACTTTTCACTTAACTTTTCCCAAGAATCAATGTAATCATAAGGAAATACACCTTTACGAGTCATGAGCGTTGCATTTTCTTTCCCAAAGTACTTGTCTGTTTCGGGGTATGAAGTTAAGTTTGTAACTAAGTTTTCCAAACTACTAGGCATTAACCGAAACGTATCCACAAATCGAAGCTTAACATTTCCTACATATTTGGTGAAGGATATGTAATTTTCTTTAGAGTTGGGGATAACGTCCACTCTCTCAGTAGTACACCCCAACTGTTTTACAATGAAATTTGCATCATATCCACTCATATTATGTAGAAATACAGGAACTGGGTTACGTGTTTTACACCTCAAATTACAGTTATTATGAGCGCTTCCACGATATTTTCCTGTGATATGACAATGATCTCTAACTTTCCAGTCCTCGTTGGTAAATAATTTATGGCACAAATAACAGGTTTCAGAAGATTGGAACTCTGCTTCTTGATCATGAGTTAAATCCTTTGGAACATTTAAGCTGTAAAGGCGATCAATTTCATTAGCTATCGATATCAAACAGTCCATAAACTTTTCTGCAGCGTCAGGTCCACGATAAATAAAAGGCTGGCTTGGAAGGTTTGTCTTTATATGTTCCACAGCTGGCGAGGGTTTAACATATACACCAAAGCTCATAGGAACATGACTTTGGTATGGGACTGTATAACTTGCCTCAGGATTGGGTAAACATGTTTGATATGGTAAGAGTATACTTTCGAAATCTGCATAGATAACGTAAGGTATTCTAAGCATTTTTTCCACATTTAAGAACTTGAGAATTGGATTTTTTATAGGCATTTCAACCCTTGCAATGTCATACAGGGCACACAAAGCTCTATGTTCTTTTAATTTATCCATTCCTTGTTGACCATATCGATTATCAAAGTGAGTAAAACACCGTTTACACGTATATACCTTATATCCATGGTGTGTGACCTGATGTCCTACTAGTTTATCAAAATCTTTGATAAAGACGTAGTGGTTCTGGCCAGATGAAGAACTTAGCAGAAGAAGGTCGCGGTGGTCTTGTAGCTCTTGATCTACAACCTTTAGAGGAAACAGTTTGTTGTCTTCTTCCAGTCCAAATACATTGATGGATATATTGTTTGCCTTCTCAAATTTCGTAATGTCAGCTAGCGATGTAGGGAACGAAACGACTGAAAAATCATACTTGTTTTCCAGGTCCTTGTATTTACTAACGCGTTGAGCATCCTTTTTAACCAGTTTTGCTAAAATGGCATACATAAAACACCTTTCATCTTTCAAGTTTTGTGGATTAATGCAAGCTTTTTTTGCATTTACAGCTGCTGGTAAAGGAATATATGTGCTACCACGCAAGGGATTATACTTATTTATTTTCAATCGCACTCCTTCAACTGCTAACAAAGCCCAATTATTGCCTTTTAGCTCGGATTCCTCCATTTCCATGGTTAACTTTTTAAATTGTGTTTCCAAGAAACTACTTAAATCTGTTTCCAAAAATATGGCCTGATTACGAGTTTTAAAAGCACGATCTGTAATTTCATTGGTAGATGTATGAATAAATCTACATTCAGCCACAAGATTAACTTTTAACGACTTGTGGTTCGCTTGTTCTTTTTGTATAACATGGATTATTTTATGCTTGGACTCGTTGAGGTATGAATTTAAATCCTTCACGTATCACACCGTATAAAATAGGATTTAAGACGACAATCAAAAGACGTTTCATATTCATTAAGTCCGTTTTTATCAGGAACCATTGAGAGTAGGTGATGTTTTGTAGGTTCAGATTTTTGTCTTTTGGCTGATGACATAACATTACAACATTCTTCATGACGACGTCCGTTGTAAGCATTGTTGAATTTGATTCCACAGGTTTTACATTGATGGAATTGTCCACACGATACTTCATGACGCTTTCTAACATAGTCTCGAACAAAAGTTTTTCCACACTCTTTGCATATATAGCTTGGAATAGTTTGATCCATGATGGATGTTCTTTTCTGCTAACAGTTGATTTTTTTAAGAAATAAATCACACCTGTGATATATCGAGTACTCTGCACTCTGACAGAGCGCAGCACAGTACAGGATATTATCTTATTTCAGTAGTTACATAACTCTGATAACAGAGCGGCGTACACAGCCTGTCGGGGGACTGGCAATCAGCTGGCTCGTAAATGAGAAAATAATTATTCTAATGTACGCCTTTCAACTAATTTAATAATAATACCCTAATCCTTTGGTGTAAAGCATGATTTGTAATGATTTCCAGTGCCTTTCTTTACTATAAAGTGAATGATATTACTATTTATATATTTTTATTTGAATATAATCGGTTACCCACCTTTAGGTGGCCAATCACTCAGCGAAGTTTATAATAGGGATACTTTATCATAGTTAGTACTAGTGTGTGTCAGTAAAGTGACCTTGACAAGTGAAACATCTGGTAATTATTGTTGATTTAATGGAAAGATATACGAGATCATCTGCTTCTAATTGAACATCTAGAAAGACCTTCATTACGTAAGTGCCTCAGCAATGATAATATATATAGACTTGTAAGTAGCTAACTCCAGTTGACATATCATACAGGGTAGCACGCAACCTTCAAATTTAAAAATAATGAATTATAATCAACGTATTTTTATGGTTGATCTTGATAAAAACCAAGAAAAAATCTGTCAGATTTCTCACTCATCCTTCCTGAAAATGGTATTGTTGTTTCCACTTCTACTTCAGGAAAATGCCAAGAGGTACCGTAACTAAATGTCATGACCGCTTCCTTACCAATCCTCCCCTAAGATGGATTAACTTGTAGGACGTGGGTTGGCGATCACAGGACCCAAGCTGAGTCCAGTATTGCTTCCACTTTCTTGTATAGGGTCCTCTCCGTTTTTTTTTTAATTCATGTCAACATGAGATCATTGCATCCACCATACATTTTGTAAGCATTTTCAATTACAATTGCATTTTGTAAGTATTTTGAATTTTCATTGCACTTTGTGGGCATTTAGAATCTAAAATGTGCGTTTTTCAATCTAAATTACATTGTGTACTTTCAATTGCATTTTGTCAGTATTTTGAAACTCAATTGCATTTCGAACCTCACTGTCGACCGTTCATGAATCGGTTTTCCGTGGTTTCACACTTCTACTCCAGGAAAATGTGTAGAGGTTGCTAATGGCTACTACTTCCTCTCCCAGTAGCTTGCCACTTGTGGGACGTGGGTTAGCGACCACAGGACCCCAACTGAGTCCAGCATTGCTTCCACTATCTTGTATCGGCTCCTCTCCGTTTTTTTCTTTTTTCAGTGAACATGAGTACTTTGAATCCACCATACATTTTGTAAGCATTTTCAATTTCAATTGCATTTAGTTAGTATTTTGAATTTTCATGGCACTTTGTGAGCATTTAGAATCTAAAATGTGCGTTTTTCAATCTAAATTACATTGTGTTTTTTTCAAATTCAATTGCATTTTTGTCAGTATCTTAATCCTCAATTGCATTTCGAACCTCACTCTCAACCATTCTTGATATGGTTTTCCGTGGTTTTACACTTCTACTCCAGGAAAATGTGTACAGGTAGCTAATGGCTACAACTTCCTCTCCCAGGAGCTCGCAACTTGTGGGACGTGGGTTAGCGACCACAGGACCCCAACTGAGTCCAGCATTGCTTCCGCTTCCTTGTATCGGCTCCTCTCCTTTTTCCTCCTGTCAACTTGAGTACTTTGTATCCACCATACATTTTGTAAGCATTTTCAATTTCAATTGCATTTTGTAAGTATTTTGAATTTTTATTGCACTTTGTGAGAATTTAGAAACTGAAATTTGCGTTTTTCAATCTAAATTACAGTACATTGTGTATTTTCAATTTCAATTACATTTTGCAGTATTTTGAACCTCAATTGATCTTCGAACCTCACTGTCGACCGTTCATGAATTGGTTTTCCGTGGTTTCACACTTCTACTCCAGGAAAATGTGTACAGGTAACTAATGACTACAACTTCCTCTCCCAGGAGCTCGCAACTTGTAGGACGTGGGTTAGCGACCACAGGACCCTTACTGAGTACAGCATTGCTTCCGCTTTCTTGAACGGCTCCTCTCCTTTTTTTTCCTATCAACCTGAGTAATTTGAAACCACCATACATTTTGTAAGCATTTTCAATTTCACCTGTATTTTGTAAGTAATTTGAATTTCAATTACACTTTGTGAGTACCGGTATTTAGAATCTAAAATGTGCGTTTTTCAATCTAAATTACATTGTGTATTTTCAATTTCAATTACATTTTGTCAGTATTTTGAACTTCAATTACATTTCGAGCCTCAGTGTTGACAGTCTTTGAAATGGTTTTCCGTGGTTTTACACTTCTACTCCAAGAGAATGCCTGAATGGTACTTTCTGACAGGCCACGGCTGCTTCCTACCCAAATCCTTATTCTGGATCATTCAAGTTCATCCATTCCATCTCTCATCCCTGCAAGCAGATCACCGACGGGCGTTGAGTAGAAAGACCTTCACTCAGCTTCTCTAGAGGTCACACGACAAAATAAAAAATGTAAGGGATTATTATTATTATTATTATTAGGCTAATGTGAAAGTTCATCGTTCTGTCTTTTCTTTCACAGGTGTAATTTATTTCTAGAAAAAGCTGGTATATAAGGGACCTTCAGCAAGAATATTTTCAGATAACTGTTAGCTCTTGAGCTGGTTACATCGTGAAAAGTCGTCTAAGAATTCATTCTGCAGACTTGTAATATACAGTAAGTAGCTGATTATATTTAACATAGCATCTATGCCTGCATCCCTATCTACCATTTAGAGGCTATTAGAACGCTCATAATTATGACCATTGTATTTAGATCTTATATTTCCAAAACAATACTTCAAGAATTAAAATTATCCGAATATTAGTTTAGCGTCTAGGGGTATAAATACCACCATGTTATTCTTATGAAAGAATAATGCTGTGAGTACATATCTTTTTTCCCTGATAAGTAGCAAATGTCGAACGTCATACACAACCTTGTAACAAGATTCTACATGTCTCTATAGTGGTATTTCTGTAAGAGGTTAAGCCCTGAGTGTATTAGGGTAGAGTATATTAGGGGACGTATATCAAGGATAATTTCAGTTGACTCCGATCTCTCAAACAGATCACATCGTCTTAAAAGTGTTCTAAGAATTCATTCTACAGCCTTGTGATATGCAGTAAGTAGCTGATTATATTTAACATAGCATCTAAGCCTGCATCCCTATCTCTCAATTAGAGGCTACTAGAACGTTCAAAATTATCACCATTGTATTTAGATCGTATATTTCCAAAACAAAACTTCAAGAATTAAAATTATCCAAATATTAGTTTAGCGTATAGGGGTATAAATACCACCATGTTATTCTTATGAAAAAATAATACCGTTAGTACATATCTTTTTTCACTCATAACCTTGTGATAAGATTCTACATGTCTCTATAGTGGTATTTCTGTAGGAAGTTAACCACCGGTTGTATTAGGGGATGTATATCAAGGATAATTTCAGTTGACTCTGATCTCTCAAACAGATCACATCGTGAAAGAACGTCTCACCGACCAGTCTACAGCCTTGTACTACGCAGTAAGCAGCTGTTGGCCTCCACTAGGGTATATTAGGGGACCCTTAGCAAGAATACAATCAGTTGACTACTACTTCTTACGGTGATCACATCGTGGAAGACTGTCTCACCCACCAGTACTACGCAGTAAGCAGCAGTTAGCCTTGACTAGGGCATATTAGAGGACCCTTAGCAAGCATATCACCAGTGGACTACTACCTCTCACAGTGTTCACATCGTGAAAGACCGTCTCACCGTCCAGTCTACAGCCTTATCATACGCAGTAAGTTTTAACATAGCATCTAGGGTTAAATCCGATCTGTAATTTAGAGGCTACTATTAAGTTCAAAATTATGACTAACGTATTTAGATGGTATATTTCCAAAACGAAACTTGAAGATTTATAAAAATCGCAATAATTGTTTAGTCTCCATGTTATTATTATGAAAGAATACCACTGCGTGCATATCTGTGGTATTTACACGTAAATAGTGTATGTTCAGTCATAGAATATGTAAGCTGTAAGCATGTGTATTCGTTTAGGAAAGCTCAGGGGATTGACACGCTGTTTTAGGTGACAGTCAGGGATGTTTGTAAATTCAATGTTAGATTGTAAGCAGTAAGTCATAGAATACATTTTATTATTATTTTATAGTATTATAAATATTATTATTGCTAACAATGTAAAAATGTTTATCTTACCTCTTAAATATATTGTATCCTATCAACAGTTTACACAACTGTTCTCAACTAGGTTGATGGGAAAGTCAGCGCTCTGTCTCTCTTTTTCACAGGTGTGATTTATTTCTTAAAAAAATCAACTGTTAGCAGAAAAGAACATCCATCATGGATCAAACTATTCCAAGCTATATATGCAAAGTGTGTGGAAAAACTTTTGTTCGATACTATGTTAGAAAGCGTCATGAAGTATCGTGTGGACAATTCCATCAATGTAAAACCTGTGGAATCAAATTCAACAATGCTTACAACGGACGTCGTCATGAAGAATGTTGTAATGTTATGTCATCAGTCAAAAGACAAAAATCTGAACCTACAAAACATCACCTACTCTCAATGGTTCCTGATAAAAACGGACTTAATGAATATGAAACGTCTTTTGATTGTCGTCTTAAATCCTATTTTATACGGTGTGATACGTGTAAGGATTTAAATTCATACCTCAACGAGTCCAAGCATAAAATAATCCATGTTATACAAAAAGAACAAGCGAACCACAAGTCGTTAAAAGTTAATCTTGTGGCTAAATGTAGATTTATTCATACATCTACCAATGAAATTACAGATCGTGCTTTTAAAACTCGTAATCAGGCCATATTTTTGGAAACAGATTTAAGTAGTTTCTTGGAAACACAATTTAAAAAGTTAACCATGGAAATGGAGGAATCCGAGCTAAAAGGCAGTAATTGGGCTTTGCTAGCAGTTGAAGGAGTGCGATTGAAAATAAATAAGTATAATCCCTTGCGTGGTAGCACATATATTCCTTTACCAGCAGCTGTAAATGCAAAAAAAGCTTGCATTAATCCACAAAACTTGAAAGATGAAAGGTGTTTTATGTATGCCATTTTAGCAAAACTGGTTAAAAAGGATGCTCAACGCGTTAGTAAATACAAGGACCTGGAAAACAAGTATGATTTTTCAGTCGTTTCGTTCCCTACATCGCTAGCTGACATTACGAAATTTGAGAAGGCAAACAATATATCCATCAATGTATTTGGACTGGAAGAAGACAACAAACTGTTTCCTCTAAAGGTTGTAGATCAAGAGCTACAAGACCACCGCGACCTTCTTCTGCTAAGTTCTTCATCTGGCCAGAACCACTACGTCTTTATCAAAGATTTTGATAAACTAGTAGGACATCAGGTCACACACCATGGATATAAGGTATATACGTGTAAACGGTGTTTTACTCACTTTGATAATCGATATGGTCAACAAGGAATGGATAAATTAAAAGAACATAGAGCTTTGTGTGCCCTGTATGACATTGCAAGGGTTGAAATGCCTATAAAAATCCAATTCTCAAGTTCTTAAATGTGGAAAAAATGCTTAGAATACCTTACGTTATCTATGCAGATTTCGAAAGTATACTCTTACCATATCAAACATGTTTACCCAATCCTGAGGCAAGTTATACAGTCCCATACCAAAGTCATGTTCCTATGAGCTTTGGTGTATATGTTAAACCCTCGCCAGCTGTGGAACATATAAAGACAAACCTTCCAAGCCAGCCTTTTATTTATCGTGGACCTGACGCTGCAGAAAAGTTTATGGACTGTTTGATATCGATAGCTAATGAAATTGATCGCCTTTACAGCTTAAATGTTCCAAAGGATTTAACTCATGATCAAGAAGCAGAGTTCCAATCTTCTGAAACCTGTTATTTGTGCCATAAATTATTTACCAACGAGGACTGGAAAGTTAGAGATCATTGTCATATCACAGGAAAATATCGTGGAAGCGCTCATAATAACTGTAATTTGAGGTGTAAAACACGTAACCCAGTTCCTGTATTTCTACATAATATGAGTGGATATGATGCAAATTTCATTGTAAAACAGTTGGGGTGTACTACTGAGAGAGTGGACGTTATCCCCAACTCTAAAGAAAATTACATATCCTTCACCAAATATGTAGGAAATGTTAAGCTTCGATTTGTGGATACGTTTCGGTTAATGCCTAGTAGTTTGGAAAACTTAGTTACAAACTTAACATCATACCCCGAAACAGACAAGTACTTTGGGAAAGAAAATGCAACGCTCATGACTCGTAAAGGTGTATTTCCTTATGATTACATTGATTCTTGGGAAAAGTTAAGTGAAAAGTGTTTACC
Organism: Meconema thalassinum; assembly: GCA_946902985.2. Classification (NCBI taxonomy): domain Eukaryota; kingdom Metazoa; phylum Arthropoda; class Insecta; order Orthoptera; family Tettigoniidae; genus Meconema; species Meconema thalassinum. Next base: position 352,568,627 of record OX336390.1, read on the forward strand.
TCCAAAAGAAGCATTCTTTAACAAATTAAATCAAGAAGATGTTAGTAAAGAAGACTATGAACATGCTGAATATGTCTGGAATCAGTTCAAAATTAAAACTCTAGGGGAATACAGTGACCTTTACCTAACTTCAGATGTACTCCTTCTTGCAGACAGCTTTGAAACTTTTAGAAACAAAACACTAGAAACACACCGAGTGGATGCTGCACACTTCTTTACTTCGCCTGGTTTAAGTTTTGAGGCAATGCTCCTTTACACAGGAATTGAACTGGAATTGCTGCAGGATTATGATCAAATTCTTTTAATAGAGTCTGGAATACGTGGAGGAATATGCCAGGTTTCTCATCGGTATGCTGAAGCTAACAATAAATACATGGAAACATATGATTCCGAGAAACCATCGCAGTTTATTACCTATGATGATGCCAACAACCAATACGGGTGGGCTATGTGCCACTCCCTTCCTTACAGTGGATTTCAGTGGGTTTCTCCAGATACCATTGATCTAGAAACGCTAAAAGAAGATGACCCTGTTGGATACATTCTAGACGTTGATGTTGATTTCCATCTGACCTTCATAATTTACACAACGATTTACCTTTCCTACCAGAGTGTATACAACCTAAGGATTCGTCTCTCAAAAAACTAATTCCTCATCTTGGAAATCGAAGGCGATACGTTGTTCATTACATAGCACTTAAACAGGCTCTAAATCATGGACTAAAATTGATACAAATTCATCGTGTGTTAAAGTTTCAACAGAGACCTTGGCTAAAGGCATACGTTGATTTTAATAACAACCTTCGAAAACAAGCCAAAAATGACTTTGAGAAAAATCTTTACAAATTATTTAACAATGCAATTTTTGGAAAAACAATGGAAAATATTCGTAAAAGAATAGATATACGTCTTGTAACTGACAGCAAAAAGGCTGAAAAGCTAATTGCTAAACCAACATTTATCGACAGAACAATTTATGGGCCTAACCTAGCTGCTTTCCACATGGCTAAACGTAGTATTGTGTTCAATAAGCCTATATATATTGGAATGTGTATACTGGATATTTCAAAAACTCTTATGTATTCCCACCACTATGATGTCCTGCTACCCCATTATGGGATCGAAAATCTTAAACTCCTGTATATGGACACAGACTCGTTTATTTATTTGGTTAACACCCAAGATGTTTATCAAGACAAGTTGACATTTTTAGAACACCTGGACACATCTGATTATCCTACTAATCACATATGTTACTCTTCATCAAACAAGAAAACTTTGGAAAAATTTAAAGACGAGGCTTGTGGACGTATTATTAAAGCATTTGCTGGACTTAGAGCTAAAATGTATGCTTTAAACATTGATGGACTATAAATAAAAAAGATTAAAGGTATTAGCAAAGGTGTTGTCAAAAATTGTTTAAATTTTCAAGATTATAAGGATTGTCTCATGAAGAACGAGGTAAAAAGAATACCGATGAACATTATCGCATCTAAACAACATAACATATCATCTGTAAAACTAAACAAAATTGCTTTGTGTCCTCGTGATGATAAACGAGTAATTGACTCTGATGGTATAGCTACACATGCTTATGGTCATTACACAACCGTTGACCACGCTTAAATAACTAAGTTATACATATCAAGTCAACAAAGTAATACAGTGTCTCCCAAACTTCATTGTGTTGAATGGAACCTACCAGATGTTGTGGTGGAATGAGGGGTGGAAAGGAAGTGGTCACCTTCCACACATACTCTCAGGCCTTGTACTTATAATTGAAAAGACCTCTGGCATAAGATTATTTTTTCCATAAGTCTGTGTGTGAATGAAAAGGTATCTAGCGTGAGATTGATTTCTCTGTAAGCCTATGAGTGAATGAAAGGCTTATGGCACAAGATTGATTTCTCTGTAATTTTTGACGTGTTCTATATAAAAAATGTATTGTATACATGTAATTGATCAAATGGATAAATAAAAATCTAATCTAATCTAAGGGCCTCTGGTGCTAGATTAATTTCTCCGTACGCCTGTGAGTGTGTGTTAACTCTGCCTCTAGGCTTAAGCCCTAGTGCTGGTCTCAAGCCTAGAGAAAAGAGGAGAGGTACAAAAGCATATACTTCTTTAAACTTAACTATAATGCGCGGTGCCCTTTACGAAGGGAGAGTAGACCTTTGAGGTGTATTCGTCATTCAAGATTGCAAACCTTGTTGATACACCTGTGATAAGAGTTTACGTATAGCATTTATAGTTAACTTACTGGAGTATCAGCTTCATGACATACTCAAGCTTTGACTGGTTGATGTTAAGCCCCTCACAGAGGGGGTGTAGAGTACTGGCTACAACTCTGTAAGACAAGGCTACAACCCTTGCGGTGTTGTTAACGGCGGTTTCTACCATTTTAACGTCCTGGTTGGCTTAACGTATGTGTGTAAAGCATATCCCACCATGTGTGTGAGAGCTGAAAAAGTGATAACAGTTAAATGTAAAATCAACTTTTGAATATTGATCAAGTGCAAAACTTGAAAAATGAAATTAACAAAAACAATGGTATTGCAAATTGTAAATAACCGTGTGAGAAATATGAAAATAAAAAATGACTATTTAAAAGAACATCATGCGCTAAGTCACTAGACGTTGAACAACTCCCTACCCCCCCCCCCCCCTTCTTTCACCCTCGTACATAAGATAAATAATATCATCTTATTGGCTCAGAGCATCCATAATCCTAAGCTCGTTGTGAATGGCAGCCATCTTGCACATTAGCCCCTGCGCCAGCTACGACTCTCCCTCCATAAGAATAACATAGGGGAGTTGCGCGTGGCAGCCATCTTGCACATTAGCCCCTGCGCCAGCTTCGGCCTATTATACCTACTGCCGCAGTTAGCGCTATTGGCTACATTTGTAAAGATGGCTACTTCTGGCGGAGAGCAGGCTTTCTGTGTGTTGGAATTCCACACGAATAAGAGTGCTACAGATGTGCAACGGAAGTTTAGGACTAAGCACCGTAAAGTGGCACCAAGCAGGAAGTCTGTTTACGCCCGGTATGACAGGTTTGTGCGTTCTGGTTGCTTGTTACGAAATGTAGTGGCCGACCAACAGTGAGTGCAGAGATCGTTAACCGTGTGAATGAGGCATTCATAAGAAGTCCGAAAAAATCTGTTCGTAGAGCAACCCGCGAGCTGCAAATACCACGTACGACAGTTTGGAAGACACTACGTAGGTGACTGTGCATGAAGCCGTACAAATTACAGCTCTTGCAACAGTTGAAAGGGAATGACAAACAACAGCGTTATGAGTTTTGTATCAGAGTGCAACAATGGATGGCAGACGATGACGACTTCCTAAATCGCACAATATTTAGTGACGAAGCGACTTTCCATACAAATGGTAAAGTAAACAGAAATAACTGTCATGTGTGGGGGACCGCAAATCCTCATGAATTTCTCGAATATCAGCGTGATTCACCTAATGTGAACGTTTTCTCTGCAGTGTCATCGCGGAAACTTTACGGACCATTCTTCTCGCCGAAAACACTGTAAATGGGCACTCATACCTGGATATGATACAGCATTGGTTTTTTCCACAATTGCAGGAAGATTCCGACAATTTCCTGTTCCAGCAAGACGGGCCCCACCCCATTACCATTCTGATGTCCGTGATTTTATGAACAACAGGTTACCACAGCGCTGGATTGGACGAGCAGGGAATAATGATAACTGTTTTGACAAGTGGCCTCCCAGATCTCCAGATCTCACTCCCTGTGATTTCTTCTTATGGGGGTATATCAAAGACTGTGTGTATGTGCCACCTTTACCACAAAATCTCGAGGAACTCAAGCGTAGGATTCAAGTCGCTGCCACCACTGTATCGGCTGATATGCTCCAAAAGGTGTGGCAAGAGTTCGATTACCGTGTAGACATTTGCCGAGTTGCTCGTGGTGCCCATATCGAGTCGATGTGAAATCAAACAGTGAAAAGAAAACCATTTGAGTTCCTCTTTTAATATCACGAATACTGTATACGAATTCTGTATAATTTGTAGTTTTTGTGTAAAAGGTTAATAAATGTGTTAAGAAAAGTGTCAGTGTGAAATCAAACTATGAAAGCAAAACCATTTGAGTTCCCCTTTAATATGAGATATATAGGAAAGCTGTATCATTTGCAGTTTTTGTGCAATAAATTAAGAAAAATGTTACCGGACTTTAGGGACACCCTGTATATAGCAATACACTGTTAATTATTTAAGCATGCAACTTATAAGTATGTAATGTCTGGGCAATGTGTGGGACTGGTACCGACACGTAGTCGTGAATATGGCCTACCAGATGCCATAGTGCGCCTGGCGCTCGTGCTCTTCGTATGGTCCTGGGTTCGATATGTCCCTGGGGACTGATGAGGATGTTGGGACATGTGTAGCTGCTACCTGTGCCACGTACCTATACGTGTCTTGCCCTCTATTTACCTCTGTATGAAAAGGGTGAGGTGCACCTGTGTCCTCTGTGTGGCAGTAAGTGTGATAGCTTATCGCTTGCGTTTCTTTGCTGCTGGGTTGTATACGGCAGTTCCTGTGCGGGGGCTGATTATCCCGTCGGGTGTTTCCTGATGTCTGATGGATGGGGATCCCGCTATGGGGTTTATAACCGTGTTTAGGGACTTTCGGGGGGTGGGTTTTCCGATTGAGCTGGTTTTGTCCCTCCCCGCCCTAGTAGTTTGTTGGCTGCGTATAACCTCGGTTTTCCAGATATCGAGGCTGTCCCCTGGGCGCATTGCCTTGCCAGTTGTCTGGCTGGGACTCATATGCGGGGTTGGGGGCATAATACCCTTCTATCATGTAGGGGAGAATACCTTCCTGATGCCTGCGGAGGGTGGTCGGCCAGTGAATAGTCCTCTGGTCCCCGTTCGCGTTGGACAGGGGCGTATTGAGTGTACGCTGGGGAAGGTCTTTCATAATGCGGACCGTTCCTCGCATATTGCGGGGGATTATTCGGCGTACGGTGTGGAGGGGTATATGTTGGGCATGCATATTCCGTTTATTGCTCGCGATGCCATGGTGGATCATCCCTATATTGTGGAGGATGGTTTCTTGGGTGATCTAAGGGCGGATTTCCGCGTGGCACATCCTCCCTGTACTGTGAATAGTAGTTCGCTTGCCTCACCGGGGGTGAATTATGCCAACCGGGGTGGGTGGTTCTATAATGATCCTGGTCATCGCCCTGTGGCTATCGCCGTCTATCTTGTGGATCATTTCTACGTGGTCGGGCCTTAGTGCTAGCGTGGATAGCAGTTATTTTCATTTCCTGCATCCTTTGCGTTAAATCGCATATTTGTTGATGCAGGTCACTGTTATCCGTGCGGATGTGTTGATCCACAGCTTTCTGTGTAATTTTGTTACCCTCCTCGATAAATTAGATATTCTCCTGGAGGTCTAGCACAGTATTACTGTGTAAGGTGCAGAGTTTATCTACCAGAGATGGCCTCATTCCCTGCATAAGGAGACGGACCTTCTGTCTGTCCGGCATTGCCCTATTGTATTTGTCACACATTAATAGTTTGGCATTAATATACGTCTGCGTGGTTTCTGTGGGACCCTGGGTGCGCGTCCTGATTTGATCGTAGAAATCGTCCTCATCAGGGGTGAGTTGAAATGCGCGAATGAGGGATGCCGAAAATTGTTCCCAACTGGCGTCAGCTGGAACGGTTTCATTGAGCTCGTACCACGTTAAGGCGGATTTAGTAAAATAGGCCGGTAGGTGGCGTTTCTTGTCCTCAGCTGACCAGCTGTTGATTTTAGCCGTTCTATTGAACGCTTTAAGGTAATCCTCGGGATCCTGCTTGTCTCCTGAGTACTTAGCAGGCTGTATCATGGGATACTTGGCTGGCATAGCCATATTGTCTCCGCAGGATATCTCGGGGTTGTTCATTGGGGTTTGTTCTCCTGGGTGTTCTGGCCTATCGTCTATCAATGAGTGGCGTGAGTGTTCGGAGCCGTGGGACCGATTGTTAATCCCGATTGGTGTGATGTAGATGTTCTCAGCTCGAGAAGTACCCGGCAGGTTAGGGGTGGAATGTGTTTGCGTACGGTGTGTCTGCCTGGCCTGTGAATATGCAGGTTCGGATTGTGTGATCTAGAGTGGTTTACGTATGTGCAATGCCCCTGTTCCCGTAATATCGTCGAGGGACAGATTATGATTTGTTTGCGCCTTTTTCACGGCTTCCAGCGTCTGTTGGATATTGTTTTATCCCTTGGTTGGGGGTGGGAAAACATGGTAGTGTAAATGTGCCAATTTAGAAGACTGTTTCCGGATGAGAGTAGTGTCCCGTAATTGGGAGAGACTACTAGTGTAATGTGTTGGTGTAAGTGCTTAATCTATTGAGGGCGTCCCTGCAGGATGCAATTATCTGTCAGGGGATGAATGTCTAAGTGCAGGCTGCTAAACTGGCCTGCCAGCTGAGTGGAATGAGCAATCCAATGAATGTGCAGAGTCAGTGACTCGACACTCTGCAGTCGAGTCGCGTGCTCGAGCACAATAGAATCTGACGATGCAATTACTGGCCGCTACGGTCAGGGGCAATTATGACTAAAGGCAGGTGGGGTATGAGGATGTGAAGTGGAGTGTGATTAGTAATAAGCGTGTAGTTTACTGACCATGTATTTATTGGCCAGTAGATGTGATGTGATGTCCCTCTTGGGGAGTTTAAACAAATATGAAATACAATTTGTGAAGTGTACAAATGTTTGGGGTAAGTGTTTACAAGAATAAGGATTCTGAGCACAAACTAGATCTCACCTGGTGAAGAGCTGGAACGGACGTCGGGCAGGGCCGCTGGCGAAGAACAGAGTAGAACAGATAATTCCTCCTGTCCGGGTTCCTTTCTTATATGTTTCGGCGCTGCTTGGTCAGCATTGCATCAGTGTAGCTGCCCCAGATAGTTATTAGTGTAAATGTTTATGTGAGTTTTGCAAGCCGTTGGCTAACCTCCTAGGCTTAGGTGGTCGCCGCTTGCTGTGTAGAGATATGTTCTGGAATTATAGTGTTTCCAGTTGGGGTGGTTTTGGTAGAAGATGGCGGGGTGGTTCTCAGGGGGTACTGCCCCCCGGGCTGTACAAGACTCCTCCGTTGTTAGTTCGCGACCTCGCGAACGGGAAGTAAAGTGGGATGTCGTTGTGATGATGTTTCGTCGTTTTCTGCTTGTCCCTCTACTTTTTTTTTCTTCAGTGTCGGTGTCGTGTTGTCCTGGTGGTGATGTGAGTTTAGCGTGTGCTCAGAGGGGGTGGGTTTTGGGTATACATGTTTAATTGTTCTTCTAAAATTAATCACTATGAAATTTGACATTGGAAATAATAAAAATATAAAATACAATAAAAATACATGTTCTTGAGGTTATATGCATGTTGGTATTATGCAGGAAGGAAAAAAACATGGTTGGACGGGTGGTTGTGCCGTCCGACGCTGTGTGGAGAAAAAAATTGCTCCCTGCAAGGTATTGTATAAAGGATGGAAGAAAATAGAAAAACAGGTGCCCCAGGGTATAAGTTAAAGGTATATCAGAATGATTTATTGTTGGGATGAAACGGGACACCTTTACAAATTTGGCGTTAGTAGAATGGAAAGGAAAGATACAAAAATGTGTAGAAACGTGTTTGGTGTTAGAATGTTGCAGTGCTTTATGTGTATTCTTCATTCATATTTCTTGTGCTTTGACGGTTTTACAATTACTTACAATTTTCGATTACAATTCTTACATGCTACGCTTAATTATAGTACTATTACTACAAATTCTTTTCTACTCATGAGTACCTTTCTCCTTTCTCCTATGCATATGGCTATAGCGCTTTTCTTTCTTGGCCACCTTTACCTTGTGCCATTCATCTGTGGCTTTTGACCTGCCTCTGTGCTTTAGTGGTTAAACCGCTTAACTGCTGTTGTGAATTTTCCTCCGTGGGTGGAAGAATTCACCTTGATGGCTAGGATAGACGTTCACAAAGCTACGTCTTTCCTGGCTATCGCATCCGCTCCTTATTCGAGCGTCTGTCGTGTGTTGTGTCAGCTCCGCTCGGTGCCCCACGGTCACCTCGCGTAACCGCTGCCTGTCGTCATTACCTTATTAGTGTGTCGGGAAATCTGTGAATATTGTGTGTGTGTGTGTGTGTGTGTGTATAGTAGAGAGTGTGTACAAGTTGGTGTTGGAAATATATTTACAAAAGACATGTGTATGGTGCTGATGATCTGAAAAATAATAATTTATTAGTTAGTTCCCCTTTTCGGTAGAACGTGCGGAGAAGGCGCCTCCTGGTGTGCCTGAAATAGAGTGTGATATAATATCCATATACATTTTGGCTATGTCTCATGTACATACTTATGTCTACTGTGCACCTTTTAAGTCTAGCTTAACCTAAACTGACTACAGCCTTATTGTTATACTTATGAACGTACTCCTGCCTTCCTGTGAATTTGTCATGTCTCCTCCGTGTATACAAGTGAATGAGTGTATTTGTGTGTCGTGACGTCACCTTTACCTGATAGTGATCACGTTGTCAGCGTTCCCATGATGCTGTAGTGGTGGAGCTCTTTGCTGGAAGGAAATGCATGTAAATTAACCACATGTGGCCAATACATTATGCGCACATATCGCGCAGCGCGGTTTTAAGGGTCGGCTTGGATAATGCCACCGCCCTTGAGACCTCTTCGGACGTCTCGTGTATATATGTCGCGTTCGCGTTGCATACGCGTGTTTTCGCTATATATATTGTCGGTCTTACCCTGGTAACGTCTAGTTGCCAGGTGCCGAACGCTCTATGTCAAGTTCGCGTCGCATATTTCTATTTATCTTAATGTATTGTCGGTCTTACCCTGGTAACGTCTAGTTGCCAGGTGCCGAACGCTCGATGTTAATTAAAAGGTGCTTAGCCTAAATTATGTTAGTTAACATTAAAAAAAATATATATATATTTTGTATTTTCAAGCCGAAATGGACCTTAACCTAATGCCGAAATGTGCTGTAGCTGCTGTTTTACAACAGCGCTTATTAAATTTGCTTAAGTCTAAGTTGCCTTTTGAAGGTGACTGTATCTTATATACTAGAATTTTGAGGAGTCTCGTCCCGGTCGGTTTCCCTTCCGGGGTGCCCTTGTGACCTCCTGCCGGGACCGGAACCCAGCAGTGGCCCGTAGTCCCCTCCCTTATTACTAATTGTCGACATCCCCCTCTTAGTAATTAATATAGTCCTGGGCGACAGCGATGCTAAAGAGCAAACGCCTCGCGTGGATATCCTTTCCGCTGATCTTATGCCTGCCTGTGTTGGCATTATTCGCCATTTGTCATTCATTTGTATATTTCTTCTGGGTTGCCCACAGAACCCCTTTTGGCAGCCCGTTGCATACCCATTTAATATCTCTGGCCGCCCGGGTCGTTACCATTTAAGCTCTGGAGACTCGGTGTCATCCATTTATGTGGGCACGGGTCCGAATGATCGCATTCATTCCATATGCATTATGCATTATTCATTTGTTATTATTTATTAAATCGTCTTCACCTTGTCTTCCGGGACAAGGACTTGGCGGATCTAGGATTGGTCCCGCTGAATCCTGAGACCCTTCTTCACTTCCGCGAGTGGAAGACTAACTCCCCGCCATAGGAGCTCTACCTAGGTTACAACTAGCTAAGAGTCTAGCCCTAATGTGGTCGTCTCTAGGTTCGTCTCCTGAGTCTAGTGTGGAGCTGGCTTATTCTCCTACTAGCCGTCAAAAGTCTCCCCTGCAGGTTTGGCTTCGATGACCGTAGCGCATAGTGGGTGTAACTTTTCTCCGACAAGGGGGTAGGCTAGACACACCCTAGATCTTGACGTTTGCCCGCGCTAAGTCATCGATGCTTCAACCCTACGTTATTCTGTCTTTAGTCTGGGTCAGGATCTGTTGGCGTCTTGCCCCGTCCCTGCCCTTCCGTGGAGCTTCTGCTTCCTCCGTTTACCTTCTCAACACCATTCAGTGTGGTGTCAGTTTTTTTAAATAAGTGTGATGTGTAAATAAGTTTGTGTGTATCATGTAATTATGAAAACAAGAAGTTCCGTTAAGAACTATACAGCCTACTTTTCATGCCAATGATTATTCTACAGAATATGAACCTATCTAGAATAATGACGAAATTAAGTTGCTAATATCGAAATGTCCAATTAGTTCGAAATACTGTATACCTGGCATATTGTATCCTAATAGAGCACTACAGTTGGCAGCCCTGATGACTGAATATATTCTTAGTTCCATCTCTTAAGGTACAAAATACAAAATTTGGTTGAAGTCCAATGAATCGCATGGACGTTACATGCAGTTAAACATTGGATCTAACAGCGCGCGTAAAATCATGTTGGCAACAATGTCATGCATGTATTGGTCAGAAATATTTTGAAATAATATGATCTATTGATGTGCCAATTTTGAATGAAATCCATTAGTTAGTATAGAAGTTACATGCATTTTAAAATTGGACCTATCAGCAGGCTTAGAATCATGTTGGCAGCACTGACGTATATTAGTTACTCCAAATTCGTCTAGAATGCCAGGTACTATACGTGTGCAAATTTTAGAGCTATTGGCTTGCATACTTTCTGATATATTGATATTAGGGTAACAAAAATAGGGACAGCACATATTAACAGTTGGCAGCCCTGGTTGCTCCTTAGAATACGCATAGTCATATCTGTTCTGGTACACATAACACATACGAAATTTGGTTGAAATCCAAATGATAGTATGGAAGTTGCATGTATTTAAAGTTGGACCTGTCAGCAGGCTTAGAATCATGTTGGTAGCACTGACGTATATAAGTTACTCCAAATTAATATAGAATGTCAGGTACTATACGTGTGCATAGTTTAAAGCTGTCGGCTTGCATACTTTCTGATATATTGGTATTTGGATAAAATAAATTATTAGCATTTATTAACAGTTGGCAGCCCTGGTAGGTCTTAAGAATACGCTCAGTCATATCTGGTTATGTACACATACAGCATACGAAATTTGATTGAATTCCAATTGATAGTGTAGAAGTTATATGCATTTAAAAATTGGACCTATCAGGAGGCTTATAATCATTTTGGCAACACTGCCATGTTTGGCCTCCTGGAAATTAAACTGAAATAATATGATCTGTACGTGTGCCAATTTTGAAATAGCTCCCATTCATACTTTCCAGGATATCCAACATGGAGCTCAAATTTCAATTGCGATTTTTTAGCAGTTGGTAGCACTGACATCATTTTCAAATATGGCCCTGAGATATTCAGGTGTAGATCTTTACTCCTACCAAATTTTGTTTCGATTGCTGCAGCCGTTTAGGAGTTGATAGGGGGGACACACACACAGCCAGACAGACAGACAGAAGGACAGACAGACAGACAGACAGACACACATTTGCCCGATCTCATAAGTCTACTTTTTCCTCATTTTTGCAAAATGTGAAAAGTAGGCTAAAAATAGTGTACTGGGGATGTAGGATCTTCAAAATGCATAGTCTACTTTAGGCTTGTCACTGCCATGTCGGATTTCCAGCGGTAATGCCTTGCTAATATCCTAGAGGTGTTAGTAGATTTGTAGGGCGTTGGGTCCCTTGTTATTAGGATGCGGGGGTGTTATATGCTGAATGGGCTTAAAGCGTGGTAGGAGGGGGTCGTGCATCGTTGGTCTCCATGTTTATGGTGGCCGGGAGCCGATGATACTGCTAGGAGGCATTTACTGTGAGTGGATGGGGTGGGTTTTTCCCAGGTGTTCAAAATTTTAAAAATGTCGTGCAGGTGTAATAATAATAAGATCCATGGTATGTGGATAGGATATTTCATGCATTGGGATGGATATGAGGCGTGTCCGCTCTCACTTGAGGGTAAGGGATGTGTCAAGGTATAATAAGTCTATGTCCCTTGCATGCGGGAGTATTTAATAAAAATACTTGTTAATATAAATGTGGCCTCATCTCTCTACATAGAGATGTGCATTGCGCTTGATATTGTTTCCGACTCACCCCTAATACTCGGGTGTAGGCGTTTGGGGCCAAGGTGTAGCATACCTTAATTTGTTAGGAGCATGAAGTCTATCAACCCCGATGTATATTTTGGAATGTAGTGTAGCTGTTTTTATTGTTTCTGTATGTCTGTTTTGGATGGCGTTGTAGGTGACAGGATATGTAGGAAGAAGGGTACTGGGGTGGAAGCCCGTAGTTGGTACCATGGCCATCCTGATGGCACTATCCATTTCTATTCCTGTCGTGGTGTGGCATCCTCTCTTAGTCACTATATGTTCTCTATCCGCTCCTTGGGATGTATGCTGGTTAAGTTGAGATGCCATAAAGCATCTACTCTGTCCTAAAATAGCAGTCTGTGGAGTGCCTGTGGGTCTGTGAAACCTATGTTGTGTAGAAATGTTTGTGTCTGTTGGCACTGCCCTCGGGCTGCCCTTAGGATGTTTAAGTGCAGTGACGCTGTGACGTCACGGCCTAATCTGGTTTCCTGTTCATAACGTTAGAGTAGCAAGTGACTGTAGGTATGAATTGTCATGGACTGATCGCCTATAATGGTTTTTAAAGATAAAAAAAACAAGAAAAGAAGTTATTAGGGGGGGGGGGTGTTTGTTCCCTCATGGAATCTGTCTGCATCCGCCCCTGATTGCTGGGCGCGTGTAGGAAGGGAGTGTCCGTGGCTGTGATTAGTGCGGCTGCGTGTGTGAGGTCGCTTACCGCTGCCGCATGCTGGCGCGTGGGATGTTATCGGATAAGTCTTATCTCGTGTCGCGTGGCTAATTGTCAGGTGCCGCGTGTTGCTTGTTATCGCCCTTGTAGACGTGTTCCTAGTGTCAGTAATGGTAGGGCTATGGGATCCTGTATTCCCGAGATCAATCCGGTCCATAGTATTTCTTCACTATTGGAAGCGGAACCTGTTATAATGACGCTCTCATTTCCTATATCAACATCCGTGTCACTTTATGTCGTTATTGTTATTGTTTTTGTGCCAGTGTCATCATGTTTGCAAGCCATTGTCACGCCTTGTTATGAAAAAAAATGTCTACCGGGAACAGTGTGTTGCAACGCGCCGGAATTCGCTTATTCGCAACGCAGTGCTTTTTTTGTGTATTTGTTTTTGTGTCCTTGTATACAGAAAGTCTCTAATGTTATGCATGAAGGTTGACGGAACGTGACTTTCGCCACTGTCCGTATGTGGACATGTGTTTTGCATTCTAGGAGGGCCAATGTGTTAACCTGTCATACTTTCGCTCCCAAGCTTGCTTGGACTTTGCTTCCGCAATACCTCTGCTTTATGTAATTATCTATGATTTGTGTCTAGCAAGTCTATTGCCTATGTTCGGGGTAATCCAAATTTGCCATGATTTTTTGGCCTAATATGCGGTGTTACCTGTTTTGTGTGGGCGTTTGTTTGTGAGAGTGGCGTCCCCCGTATTCAGGTGTCGGGCGCTATGGTTCCAAGAAAAGTGTCTCGTGGTCTCTGTAGAGGCCTGGCGTTCCTGGTACGTCCCCTATTGGTAGTCCCGGGGTCGCTAATGCCCTAAGTAGGCTGTTGTAGCGAGTACCTTAGAACGAATCTACGCCCCTGTATCTATGTTAAAGAACCTTCCTGTGTTCATGATTGTGTGGCTCAATCGTTTATGTGCTTGTATATGGCATTAGTGCAGTGCATCTGCCACCTCTAGTGTATGTTTAAAGCGTCGGTAATAATTTGTTATCCATATACATATAATTTAAATATTCTTATGCCTATCTTCACTTTTGGCTATACTCTATGGGGCACAGTGTCTGTATGGGACCCTATGGTTTTTTAGGGTATGGGATTGTGTACGCATGCTGTTTTTGCGATGCTGCCCGTGTAATTGTCTGTCCCCGCGTTCATATTCCTGGTTTAATTTGGACGTACTTGCGGATTGCCTTAATTTTGGCCAGTCTCCGTTTGCGTGGGAGTGAATTTGTCGCCTGTGCATGGGTCTATCTGGTGTCTGGTCGCGGTGGCTGAGTTTTCTGACGTTCTATGTTGAAAAAACCCGTGTGTTGTATGTAACTGCTCTTTCGTCGGTCGACAATTTTTGTTTGTCACGGCGTCCGGTTTTACTGGGTATTCGGACCCGTGATCCCGTGTAGCGCTCCGTGTTTTATGTCTGCGTAGTCTGTTGGGATTTTGTGCGTCCCAAGTATGGCCTCTGATTGTGTGCAGTGTGTTCATATTTATATATGCGTTAAAATAAAAAGTATTGTGTTCTGCAATGACTCGCTATACTGGGGTGGATTGGTGGGTTAGGAGAAAAATTCCCTTGTGTTGCTAGAGTGAGGGGAAGAATATAATGCTGTCTCTCAAAAAAAACTTTTGCTTGGCTGCTTGCGGTACGGATCGCTCTACCACGGGGGCTCGTTGTGTGAGTCCCTTCACCCTTACTTTGCGTGGTAGCGGCGCTTCCACCAAATATGTTTTATCCCTTGGTTGGGGGTGGGAAAACATGGTAGTGTAAATGTGCCAATTTAGAAGACTGTTTCCGGATGAGAGTAGTGTCCCGTAATTGGGAGAGACTACTAGTGTAATGTGTTGGTGTAAGTGCTTAATCTATTGAGGGCGTCCCTGCAGGATGCAATTATCTGTCAGGGGATGAATGTCTAAGTGCAGGCTGCTAAACTGGCCTGCCAGCTGAGTGGAATGAGCAATCCAATGAATGTGCAGAGTCAGTGACTCGACACTCTGCAGTCGAGTCGCGTGCTCGAGCACAATAGAATCTGACGATGCAATTACTGGCCGCTACGGTCAGGGGCAATTATGACTAAGGGCAGGTGTGGTATGAGGATGTGAAGTGGAGTGTGATTAGTAATAAGCGTGTAGTTTACTGACCATGTATTTATTGGCCAGTAGATGTGATGTGATGTCCCTCTTGGGGAGTTTAAACAAATATGAAATACAATTTGTGAAGTGTACAAATGTTTGGGGTAAGTGTTTACAAGAATAAGGATTCTGAGCACAAACTAGATCTCACCTGGTGAAGAGCTGGAACGGACGTCGGGCAGGGCCGCTGGCGAAGAACAGAGTAGAACAGATAATTCCTCCTGTCCGGGTTCCATTCTTATATGTTTCGGCGCTGCTTGGTCAGCATTGCATCAGTGTAGCTGCCCCAGATAGTTGTTAGTGTAAATGTTTATGTGAGTATTACAAGCCGTTGGCTAACCTCCTAGGCTTAGGTGGTCGCCGCTTGCTGTGTAGAGATATGTTCTGGAATTATAGTGTTTCCAGTTGGGGTGGTTTTGGTAGAAGATGGCGGGATGGTTCTCAGGGGGTACTGCCCCCCCCCCCCCCGCGCTGTACAATATTCTTTTCTAATGTTTGTGCTATGGCGCTAATATCGTTAATTAGCCCTCCGTTTACGGTGCAGTTCTCAATGACGTTTAGTTGTTGTATGAGCACGTGCAAGCCGTTGTATGTCTGTTGTGTATCAATGATATGCTGTAATACGTTATGGGGAAGTGTGGGGTTGCCGTAGTCACTAGCGTTATCTTCTGACGATGAACTACTATGATTTTCGCTGTGCGCCTGCGCCCTTGTACGGGGGTGGGGGTGGATTATCGTGTTAGGGTATCGTCCCCGAAGGTCTAGGTCCCAGCTTCTAAGTCAGCTATTATTCGACCCGCGTTAGTTTCGTTTCTGAGGTCTGCGTTTGTGACTGTGATTTTAGGGCGTATTGGCTTGGTACTAGCGGTGAGGGTGTGGGCTGTGTCCCGAACTGCACACCTGACCTTACTGATCTTCTGGAACCTTAGCATAGAGTGCTATCTGTGCTATTCTTCCTATGGAACTGGTGACCAGGGGTGGTAAATTGCTTGGTTCTATATAGGGGTGGCTTCGGAAATGTTATATCTGATGGGGCGGGCTTGGGTGGGTACTAAATAGTACCTGACCTGAACTCTGAAAAAAATTCTCAATTTTGAGTGGCGTAAGCTTGGCTAATAAGAGGTAATGTTTGGGATCTTTACCTCAGAGCTACGTTGTTTGTAACCCTAGGGCCTTGTTCTAAATCGTCACGGTACCCGGCGCGTCCTCCAATTGTAGGGAATCTGAGAGGGTGCCCTCTACAATTTAATAGCTGGGGGGATGAAATATAATTAGCTGGGGGTTGCTTGGAGCTCGAGTGTAAGAGGTGTCGGTTATGGACTGGTTCGAGGGCGTGTAAGCACTCGATAGGAGAACTTCCGAATGTACTGTTTGTTCGGGTAGTTCGGGGATGCGATATCGGGATTAGGGGCGGTTTGGTGCTGGAGGCTCTGAACAGCTGGGTCGCTGTCTGGAATACTGCTGACGTGGGCAACGGACGGCTCACGCTAAGAAGCGAGGCAAGCAGTCTGACGTATGCGAATAGCTGGTTGCGGGCGTCACGAAACAATTAACTAAGTGTTAGCTGGATCCTACCGGGACGAGGGATGAAGGGTAGGATCTTAACAATTAAGCAAATAAACTAAATGACCAGATACTTATGAGATGTATGACTTTAATGAGTACTTCAGACTTGAAGTACTCCTGGAATTTGCAGAACAGTTATTAAACCAGATGCTTATCACAATCCAAGCACTAAGGGGGGAGAGTGTGAATGTCTGTGTGAGGAAGTGTAGATCGCTCAGACACTTACCCTTTGGCGTTCGTCGGAGCGGCGCTCTGCAGCGGTTTGGCACAAAGTGACACTGAGGAAGACTGACTGGCTGACTGACTTACTTACTTCGAGTTACCTCACCTCTCTAGCTTTATAGCCTTTTGAGTGCCGAGTGTGCGGAATTGCACATTTTACAGGATGTGAGGAGTTGGCCGGGGTTATTGGAGGTTGTTGCTATGTATTAAGTTTAGATGTATGTTAGAATTTTGATAATGTATTCCGAAGGCGTTTGTATGGAGATAGATGTATGTGTCGTAGATAGAAGGGGATGGGGGTGCATCCCCCGGATGCAACAATATCTTGGAGCTACAGAGCAGCAAGATGGTAGAATAGATGTTGGAATTACAGCTCGATCCCAAGCCTCAGGGCGGCTCTTCAATGCACTGAAGAGACATTTTCTAAACAACCCATCTGTGACTAAATCCACGGAACTTCGTGTATACAAAGTGATAAATCTCCCTACCTTGCTCTATGGGTGTGAAACCTGGACACTGACCAGCAAACACCGGAGTAGAATTCAGGCATCAGAAATGCAATTTCTTCGCAAAATAGAGGGGAAAACGAGAAGGGACAAAATCAGGAACCAGGCCATCAGAACTAGTCTTGACGTTCCACCTGTGCTCGAGAAAATCGAACAGAGCCAGTTACGATGGTTTGGGCATGTCCAAAGAATGGATGACACCAGGATTGCTAAACAAGCATTGGATGTCAGAATGCAATGAGCAAGACTGCGCGGGAGACCCAGAAGTAAATGGGAAGACGACGTGAAGGCAGCTGTAGAAGCCAGGGGTGGTGAGTGGTGGAGAGCGAAGGAGCTGGCCCGAGACAGAAATCGCTGGAGGACCCTCAGCAAAACCTCGACACCGCAAGGTACAAGAGGATCGACTAAGTAAGTAAGTAAGAATCGTTCACATGGAATTCCTACCAGACGGTGCAATGGTAAACAAAACCCGCTACAAGGATATCCTTGGCCGTTGACGCGATGTAATTCGCCATAAGCGACCTGGGCTTTGGCGTACAAAGAATTGGCTGTTGTTACACGATAACGCCCTGCACATCGCTCTGTCCTTGTCCAAGAGGAACTTGCAAAGCAACAGGCGACAGTTTTGTCCCACCCTCCGTACTCACCTGATCTCGCACCATGCGATTTTCTTTCTCTTTCATCGCCTGAAAACACTCCTATATGGGCGCAGATTTCGGTCGTCCAAAGAGGTCATGGCGGCCACAAGAGAAGCCATACGGGACCTTCCTGCCAACTGCTTTCAGCGGTGCTTCCAGCAGCTATACTAACGTTGGCAAAAGTGCTTAACGGCCAACGGCGACTATTTTGAGAGTGGATGTGGTTCTGTGTAGGTGTATGCCGGGTAATGCGGCAGCGTGTGCAACATACAGAGTCGTGTGGTGGACTATCCTCCAGGCGTCAAGTCTCAGAACTTAATGACTGTACCACGTATTTACAATTCAGCACCTTCACGCGGGGAGTGTCCACTTGGCCGTCGCCCCCGCATCGGCCGACCGCGCCGCTGCTACAACTCCCCTTGTTAAACTAACTTTTCAAGCTTTATCTCTCATACATTGCTAATAATGTTCAAACCTTACCTTATATAAAATGCTGAAAATGGTGTCCTCCCGCAGTTAAACAGGCATTGTATCGAAAAAACACATTTCGATTGACAGGATTAAGTTCGGGCACTGAAGTGTTTCTGACTTCGTGTGTTATGTTTTCGAACATTCCACGCGAACACGGTGAGCAGATTCGTATTTAAAGTAACTTCTTAAAACAAAAATGTGTGGCTTTAGGGTTAACTGTTTAACCTTCTTAATCGAGAGAAGGTACACTGAGTGTGATAGTGGGATAACTGCTTGGTGACCGATGCAGCTGACAAGACGAGTGTGCATAGAGATAACCAGGGGAATTACATCAGCTGCAGTCGGCCGATGCACGAGCAACAGCCGAGTGGAAAATCCCCGCGTGCGACGGTGCTGATATATAAATATAACTCTGTAGCTAAAGTCACATGATAGATTAATAGGTGACTGAGCGGGATTATCCTGCCAACGGATAATTTCGGTCACACAATGTCTGCTAGTTCCGAACTATTCCGTAGGAATCACTGCAGACTAGGAATCTTGGGCCCTGTTTGTGTTTAGTGAACACATTCTTGACCAGTATTCGTGGAGAATATTCCACGATTCATTATTACTGATAGTAGTAAAACAGTGGCGCATTATAAGGGCAAATTCTAGGTACACAATATATTCAACGTGCAAAATTTGTCTAATAATAATATCAGCAGGATTCAGAAAAGGCAGGTCCTGCGCAGAACAAATTCTCAACCTCAAAACCATCTTGCAAATCCGTTAAATCAGGCAAATAGCCCTCACTTTTGTCGACTTCAGGAAAGCTTATAACTCATTAGATATTATACCGACAATCATTATTCAGTATTCTAGAAGAATGCAAAGTAGACAGGAAAGCAACAGACTTAATTAGACAGACACTGACAGCCACAACTTCAAAAGTTAAGGGTATACGGAATTTTGTGGGGAAAAATAAAAAAAATGAAATTAATATTTTGTGTATTATTGAACTTTGGAATTTCCTTTTTAAAATGCCATATAATTCTTGAAGAAATAATGTATAGAAGTATTTTAATTATAAAAAAAAATTGTCTTACGGGCGGCGAGTGTTCTGCTCTGGCGTGGTGGATGACTTGCTCTCAACATTTTGAGGTTTTATTATTTGTTCGCATATCGCGATGAACTAGGAATTATTCCTTTAGTTAGTTAGTTAGTTAGTTGGTTAGTTAGTTATTGTTGTTTTAAGGAGCGGAACTACGAGGTCATCTGCCCCTCTTAACACAGATTAGAGTATACAAGTTTGGAATGGAATTTAAAATTTAGAGGTGGACACCTACATTTGAAAAGACCGAAAATAAAAAAAATAAAAAAATAATAATAATAATTATTATTATTATTATTAAATTATTATACACACATCAAAAAAAGTTTTGCATCACCTCGGTTCCCAGATCTCCGGCAGATAGACGTTGACTGTGTATATTGTATCCAAGATACAGTCCCTTTGACTGTTCATAGATGTCACTAAAACTGCTCAAAGATGTAAACAACCATGCATGAGCAGGGCCTATTAGACGGAGGGGGTACGACAGCCGATCAGTTCCAGTCATTCCACCAGGACGAAGGTACGCTGCTCATGTTGTCTGTAGTTCTACCATGCCTAGAAGGTCAATACCGCAGTTCGATCACGTCCGCATTGTTACTTTGTGTCAAGAAGGGCTCTCAACAAGGGAAGTTTCCAGGCGTCTCAGAGTGAACCAAAGCGATGTTGTTCGGACATGGAGGAGGTACAGAGATACAGGAACTGTCGATGACAGGCCTCGCTCAGGCCGCCCAAGGGCTACTACTGTAGTGGATGACCGCTACTTACGGATTGCCGCTCGGAGGAACCCTGACAGCAATGCCACCATGTTGAATAATGCGTTTCGTTCAGCCACAGGACGTCGTGTTTCAACTCAAACTGTGCGCAATAGGCTGCATGATGCGCAACTTCACTCCCGACGTCCATGGCGAGGTCCAGCTTTGCAACCCCGACACCATGCAGCGCGGTACAGATGGGCCCAACAACATGCTGAATGGACCCCACGGAATTGGCATCACGTTCTCTTCACCGATGAGTGTCGCATATGCCTTCAACCAGACAATCGTCGGAGACGTGTTTGGAGGCACCCTGGTCAGGCTGAACG
Source organism: Meconema thalassinum (assembly GCA_946902985.2). Classification (NCBI taxonomy): domain Eukaryota; kingdom Metazoa; phylum Arthropoda; class Insecta; order Orthoptera; family Tettigoniidae; genus Meconema; species Meconema thalassinum. The sequence goes on from OX336390.1 coordinate 352,589,068, forward strand.
TCTTAGACACACTGTCCAGCGAGTGCAGCAAGGTGGTGGTTCCCTGATGTTTTGGGGTGGCATTATGTGGGGCCGACGTACGCCAATGGTGGTCATGGAAGGCTCCGAAACGGCTTTACGATACCTGAATGACATCCTCCGACCCATAGTGCAACCATATCGGCAGAATATTGGAGAGGCATTTGTCTTCATGGACGACAATTCTCGACCTCATCGTGCACATCTTGTGAATGCATTCCTTCAAGATAACGACATCGCTCGACTACAGTGGCCAGCATGTTCGCCAGACATGAACCCTATCGAACATGCCTGGGATATGTTGAAAAGGGCTGTTTATGGACGTCTTGACCCACCAACCACTCTGAGAGATTTACGCCGAATTGTCGTTGAGGAGTGGGACAATTTGGACCAACAGTGTCTTGATGAACTTGTGGATAGTATGCCACGGCGAATACAGGCATGCATCAATGCAAGAGGACGTGCTACTGGGTATTAGAGGTAGTGGTGTGAACTGCAATCTGGACCACAAATGCTGAAAGTCTAGCTGTATGATGGTACAACATGCAATGTGTGGGTCTCATGAGCAATAAAACGAGCTGAAATGTTGTTTGTGTTGATCTCTATTCCCTTTGTATTTAACGGTTCCGGAACTCTTGGAACCGAGGTGATGCAAAACTTTTTTTGATGTGTGTATTATTATATATAAAAACTAATAATTATAATATAAACAAAGAATTTGGAAAAACAGAAATTCATCATTCAAAAACGAACATGTCGTTGAGTCAATGTACACTAGGAAATTTACATTGCTGCCCCTAACCAAACTCTCACCTATAAAGCAGCCACCGCATCATCGGCTAATATAAGTATGAGTGTCATATGCAAACCAAGGTTTCTTCGAAAGTCAGCAAGATCCACACACTCGGTTAAGATGTGGGCCACGGTGAAAACGGCTCCACAGGTACAAAGTGGGGGTCTTCCCTTCTCATTAGGTACGAGTGGGTGGGTCTTTTATGACCTATCCTTATTCTTCTTATGACGCCGTCTCCGTCCGAAGGTTGGCGATCCAACTGATTATGATTACACGCGAAACGGCAGCACGGAATATTTCTATCGACGTAAGTCCATACCACCGCCGCAAGTCTTTCATCCAAGAATTTCTCCGTCTTCCCACAGATCTTTTCCCAACAATCTTCCATTGAATGATCATCCGGAAAAGTTCATATCGTTCACCTTCATGATGTGCCCGACGTAGCTGAGCTTACAATCCTTGATGGTTGTGAGAAGCTCTTTCTTCTTGTAAAAGATGTTGAAGACTTCTTCATTTGTTTTCCTTTCTACCAAAGATATTCGGAGTATTCTTCTGTATAAGTACATCTCAAAAGATTCAATCCGCTTCTCCAGTAATGGGCTGAGCGTCCACCCTTCGAAACCATACAAAATGAAAACATTCGAACTCTGAGCTGAAGGTTGAGTTCTCGGCTGGAGAATAAAGTCCTCATGGTATTGAACATATTTTTTGCTTGTCAAATCCTGGATAAGATTTCACTCTTTGAATCACAATGCTGGTTCACTAAAGTTCCAAGATATTTGATGGAAGACACTTGTTGGACGATGGTGTTGTTGATGTGAAGGGAGGCCTGTTTTGGTGTTTTAGAGAGTACACTCAGCTTGGTCTTTATAATATTCAAGGATAAACCATAGGTTTCACTGGTCCTCACGTTATTGTTTATAATAAATTGAAGATCACTAGGGTTGCTGGCTAGCAAAATCGTGTCATCAGCAAATCGGGTGTTATTAATGGCATAGCCATTGATCTTGATGCCTAGATTAACATCTTCAATAGCCTATCTGAACACAGCTTCAGAGTAGATGTTAAAAAGGAGTGGGGACAGGACACATCCCTGGCGGACACCTCTTCGTATAGCTATGTCCTCAGTAGTAGTTCCTTCTATTATCACCTCTGCCGTTTGATTCCAGTTTAGATGGGTAATTATACGAAGATCACCAACAACTACACCAGTAGATTTTAAAATCTCAACAAGTTTAACATGAGATACGCAATCGAAAGCTTCTCGGTAGTCGATGGAGCAAGCGTGCACATCTACATTCATGACTAGGCATTTCTGGGTCAAAAGATTCAAGGAGAAAAGAGCCTCGCGAGTGCCCAATCCATTCCTGAAGCCAAACTGAGTATGACCAATATAGCGCTCGCTTTTGTGGTAAATTCGAGTGTGGATGACACACAGAAATACCTTTAGCACATGGGACATTAGGCTGATCATACGATAATCATCACAATGTGATGCACTAGCCTTTTTAGGTATGGTGACAAAAGAAGGTCTTAGCCAGACAGATGGAATTCTACCAGATTTATATATTGCGTTGAATAATGCAGTTAGCAGCTCTAGTCCTCTGTCATGGCCTTCAGCAATAAGTTCTAGAGTTTCTGCATGAATCTTGTCCGGACCTACACCTCTTCCATTCTTCTGGAGTTTGATTGCATACAGTACTTCCTCTTGGCTTATACTTGGACTTGCTTCGCTGCCTTACATCGCTAAATAGGTTTTCAACATAGCCTACACAAAATGACGTACTCTCCCTCCGGTCCCCTCCGTGACCGGAGGAAGCTCCACCACACGCGAGTAGTTCCCTTGATCGCTCTACGTTTACTGGGCATTGGGTCAGCTAGCCACTGACTCGCCCAAAATGCCCGTACTTGTCGGCGTAACTGAGAGCGAATATCTCTAGCCGGTACCTCCATTGGTCGAGGTGGTAGTGATACCGCCTATTTTGTAGCTTTTCATTCATTCATTCGTTTATTTGCAATTGGGGTGTGTCCCCCGGTGGCAAATTAGATATACATAACAAATAAATAATTGTACATTACAATTCACTAACAGTTAAACTGGAGTATTTACACAAATAGTCAGTCTTTTCTTAAACACACCTATATGTTTGGGAAAAGGCTCTAAGACTGCGGCAGGTAGAGAGTTCCAATTATCAATGGTACGGTTTACGAAAGAATATTTACCATAATTTATTCGCTGTGGTCGGCCCTTAACTTTGAAAGGGTGATCGCTCCTACCCATGTAAGTAGGCTTTTCCATACGTTTGCTAAGCTCACCCCATGTGGTTGATTTGTATACGTGTTGTACATAGCGCAGAGTCTAGATTTCATCCTCCTAGCCTCAAGTGATTCCCACCCAAGTTTCTTTAACATACGGCTCACACTGCACCTGGGATTAAAGTCACTGAGCACAAATCTAGCGGCCTTTCTTTGTACCATTTCCAACTCATTTATGAGCCCTACTTGATATGGATCCCAAACCGCTGAGGCGTATTCCAGAATAGGTCTTACAAGTGACAAATATCCTAATTCTTTAGCAGAGGCACTACTTCCTTTTAATACCTTCATTACAAAGTGCAGGGATTTGTAAACTTTAGAAACTACACATCCTATATGACTACTCCATTTCATATCATTTCTTACGTGAACGCCCAAATAATTGCAAGAATCTTCTTCTACAAGTATTTCCTAGCCAATGTTATATTGAAAATCTTGCCTTCGCACTTTCCCTATTTTTATTAGACTACATTTTCTTGGGTTTATTTTCATTTTATTTTCAATCGCCCACTTATAGGCCAGGTTCAGGTCATCTTGAATTACTGCATTGTCTTGTGAGTCATGTATCTTTCGATATATTACACAATCATCCGCAAACAATCGGCAGTCACTGCGAATCCCATTTGGTAAGTCATTTATAAACGCAAAAAATAACCAAGTTCTGATTACGCTGCCCTGAGGGATACCCGACGATACGGTAATTTCATCCGAAAATCGGCCTTCAACTTTCACTTTCTAGGAACGACCCGTCAAAAATTCTTGGATCCATAAAATTACTCTTCTATCAATCTTCGTCGAAGCTAATTTATGGAGTAGCATGGCATGCGGCACGACATCAAAGGCCTTCGCAAAATCTATAACTACGCCGTCGACTGAAACTCCATCGTCTTACGATTCGCTAATATCTTGAAAAAGTGATAGCATCTGACTTTCGCATGAGTAACCATCCGAAATCCATGTTGCCTATCATTTAACCATGATAATGTTTCCCACTGTTCCCTCAAGTAGTCGCAAATGAGATGCCCCATCTGTTTACAAACGATGGACGTAAGACTAACCGGCCTGTAGTTGCCCAATTCAAGTCTGCTCCCTCCCTTAAATATTGAGACTACCGTAGCTCTTTTCCAGTCATCCGGGATTTGCGCATTGTTTATGGACACATTAAACATCACCTCTAAGTATCGTGCCACGGCCCTACCTCCTAGTTTAAGTACTTCACTAACAATATTATCAGGACTCTTCGATATATTGTAACGTAATTTTTGTATTAGCTTTACAATTGCTGACTGGTTTATTTGGAGAAGTGGAGCCCCTGATTCACCGTTAAGGTCCAACAAACAGCTATTGGATTTATTGAACACACAACCACAAAATACATTTAATTCATTAGCAATGGCCTGCATCTCAGTAATTAATTTACCGTCACCGGACATTATCATCGACAAATTATTTGAATTTCCCTTTCTTCTCCTAACATAACTGTATTTTTTTTCATCCATCGCCTCCCGAACCAAGTAAACCTTGCATATAATTGTCATGAGCAGCCCTCTTTTTTAAGACTAGCTCTCTTGATAAGGACTTAAATTTCAACATATACTTGTCACTATCATGTCTTTTATTGTATAATTTCCTAATTTTCCGTTTAAGACTCCTGATTTCCCGTGTGTAATACTCAGGATCTGGGTTTTGTTTCAGTAATTTAAATGGAACAAATTTATCAAATGCGCTATTAAACATTTTCAAAAAGTTAGTCCACAGGATATTAATGTGATTTCCTTCCAATGCCCATCCTACAAATAGCTCATTCAAATACCCCTGAAATTTGCCCTGATCCGCCCTGCGATACTGGAATATGATCTTATTTGCTACATCAGAGTCTAATTTTGTAATGCCACAATATCTAATATTTAATTCAACCCCAGAATGGTCACTAATTCCTGGTATTTTCAGACAGTTAATATACAGCTCTACAGGCCTCACGAGATAAACATCTAAGGTATTATTGCCTCTAGTTGGGAAGTCAACTACTTGGGAAAATCCCCCTCCCTTAAGAATTTGTTTGCCGCGCTCTGAGTTTGACCACAGCTAGTTGACTCACCAGACCAGTCTACTTTGGGGAGGTTTAAATCCCCGGCAATTATTATGCTCTTTTTCATAGCATTACCCGTACAAGTTTTATCATACAGTGTGTCGAGAAGCGAAGCCCCTATCACCTGAAGAGGGAATTTATTCCCTTTATCCGAAATTTGTACACATAACATTTCATGATCCGTATCAGCCCACTTTAAGAAGCTAGCTATATTTTTGCGCACACAAATAAATAGCCCACGACCTCGCAAACCCCGATCCCTTCTGTACATTTCGTAGGTCCCTTGAATTATTTCATTACTATTTATATCCTCATATAACCAAGATTCAGTAGCAATGACAATGTCCGGAAAATACGTCTCTACAAGATTCCAAAATTCAATTAATATATTTCCTAAACTCTGACAATTTACCTGCAGTAATCTTAGAGTCTTACCTCCGCAGCAAATATCCCGAAGTAGCTCCTTCTGTTCCCGTCGGCTGGCAACCTCTGGACCTGCTCCTCCTCACAATGGCCGGCACAAACCGATGACCCTGTCATGTAGGCTCCCCAGGTTGAAAGCGCCTCGTCGATTTAAATGCAGCCCGTCTCGGGCGAAGTCACGGCCACCAATCCAGCTGTCAGCATCTACGTACACTAATCCCAGTTGTGCACAAACCCAGTCCATGCGGTCATTTACAGTCTTAACTCGCCTTAACGGAACATCTCCCCGCCGAACAATGCCACTCATTATCATTTTTGCATTTCCAAACTTGCTTTTAGCTTTTCTGCCTAGTTCGTAGAGCTCCCCCATGATGTAATCAGCTGAAGCCATCTTCTTCAAATCGTTCGTCCCAAGATGGAGCAACAACACTTTAACTTTGTCACAGTCCTCTATATTTGCTTCTTCCACTTGTTGGGCAAGCTGGTCAGTTTTAATCCCCGGATAACACCGCACTTTCGCACCTGATTTCCTCGAGATATACGCACTCCATCGTATCATAGAATCACCCATTATGATAACGTCATCCTCAGTTTGCTCCTGCACGCCCTCTTCCACACTGATCCCAGTAGAAAGCCGCTCAGTCACATCCTTCACCGTTTCCTCTGATTCACAAAGCTTTGTTCTAAGTTCCTGTATTATTTGATCCCTTGCTTTGATTTGCACCCTCAAACAGTCCGGCGTATCACATACTTTATAAAACCAATTCCCGACATCACAATCCTCCTTCTTGATCTTAATACAACCGAAGTGAAACCATTTCTCACATAGCCCACACTGAACACCGTTCTTCAATGTTTTACTGCACGTCGAACACTTTAATGCCGCAACTGGATCATTTGCCTGATTCACATTTGGAGTAACAGGGCCTGGATTCACTTCCACTCCACCAAAAACTAACAACGCAGCTATCACTAGGGCTATAAACCACAAGTTACTAGGTCCCGTACGCACACACAAACACCGGAAATCCCGACTACCCTTCACATACCACAGTCCGATCCTCGCGCGATAACACTTCAGAGAGAGAACAACCCATTTTAGCACACCTGAGAGCTCGGAAAAACACAACTTTTCACTTTGACTGCCAACTGCCAGCTTGGTCCGCTAACTCATTTCCCGCAATTCCCACGTGGCTTGGAAGCCACAGAAAGGTGATACGAGTGTCAGCGCGGCACAACCCGGCTAGTAAGTTGCGATTCGCTGCACTATGGGAAGTTGCGGGAAACATGTAGCAATTGACTGCAACGAACTCAGAGTCGGTACACACGAGAAAGTGCATTCGAGCATCCTGTAGTGCAAACTGCAGAGCTTCATAGATGGCAACGAGCTCCGCAGTAAATACACTACAGGCCTCAGGCAAAGAGATCTTGGTATTTGCTCCATTAATAACGTAAGCACAGCCCACATTCTCGTCTAACCGAATTTCCGAACGCGGGACTTGCCACGGAAGCACCTCGCTAGGTGTCCGGATCATACAGGAACCTACAGCCACTCCTATTTCAGTACACGAGTTATCGAGTCTAATATCAACCGGCCGAGTGGCACGTGGCTCGTTGGCGTACCTCTGGTGGTATTGGGTATTGAAGAGAGCTCGATAGCTCGGATGCTGCGACATTTGACGCGCATTGGCAGCATATGCTAAATTCATATAACCAGTGATTTAGTTGGGAAAAATATTTACAGGAACTCACCTTATTAATTCAGCAATTTCCAAATGGACTCGTATTGGGTGTCAAAATCAGCGGCCTCGTGTTTCCGACAAGTTGTTTCATCAGCTGAACGTCTCCCCTTTCGTAGCCATGACTTGACATATGGTTGTGGGTTAAATAAATGCACAGGAGGTCCTACGCTGCTTATGAAAATAAGTCCACCTGATCATTCAACCAGCAGCCTATTTCTCTTTTCGGTGTGGATCTCATTCATGGTACTGAAAGCTCTTTCAGCTTCTGCTGAAGAGATGGGAATGGTCCGTACAGTCTTGATTAAAGGCATCAGCTCTACTGGAATTTCCTTGGTCTCGACATACTTTCTAAAAGCATTAATGTACCTCCTCTTGTCTGACATGTGGAAAAAGTCACAAAGGTTGCCGACATTCTCATCACCATAGCAGATATCCAAAGTAGAAGTGGAGGGCCAATTATTTTTGTATAGTACTTTTGAATCACTGATAACTTTTGTCATTCTCTCATGTCTCTGCTGACTAGAGTTGGAACCAAGATGAGATGATGTGGACACATTTTCCATAAGCCTGTTATTTAAATTGTTCACAAGACTTCTGAAAAACTGCTTTCTGTCAATTTTCACAACTTTTTTAGAATCATGTAATCCTATGTTTTTAAACTTTTTGTTTTCTGCTGCTTTAAGAACTGTTCTGTAGTATTCTCCAGAAGCTGAGTTACACATAGATTCAAACACTTGTTTGCATTTTGAGCCTCTGTCAGACTTGCCTCTCTTTTCTGCAACTCTAATGACAAATCAGCTAACTCAACAAGAGCATCATACTTAATTGCAATATTTTCTAGAAATTCTACACAAGTTAACATATTTTCTAGACCTTGGAATTTTGCCCTTTCTTTGGAGTCTCTCTGGTGGTCATTTTTGGCCTCACTAAAATGTTTTACTAGAGCACTATAGTTTTCCCAGACAGCTTTTGCAGTTCTCTGGCTTGAAACTACCCATCTTATTGTAAATATTTTCCCAAACTTCTTAACTCTTTGTTCCAGTGAAGCAGCACAAATGTTGAGTTCCCTTTGATTTTTGGGAGACATGCTGTATAAAGATTACAATTTGTCAAAGAAAGAATGGAAATGGTTAACACCTGTTACTTCATTCCTTGTATCAGAAACGGCCAATTCCAAGCGATGGTTTAAACAGTGCCAGATTACTATATCTGGAAATAACTTTAAAAACTGTGCTCCAACTCCATTTTTTCTACCTAACATTACAGAGGCCCCATCACATGCTAGACCAACTAAATGTTCTGCCAGAAAGTTTTCATTCAACCCATATGAAGAAAGATTCTTCAATATCTCTCGAGTAATAACATCTTTTGTAGTTGATTCAGGTTCTATCAAGTCTCAGAAAAAGGAAACAACTTCAGAGTTATCTGAAAGAGCACATCTCAAACATAATACTAACACAGATTTTACACTAACTGTTGTTGATTCGTCAATCATAATACTGATTTTCCTCTGATTTTCTGTTATAGATTTTTAGCCTACTTTCGATTTTTGCAAAAAATGAAAGTAGACTTATGAGATCAACACAGGGCGAAAAAAGTGTGTCTGTCTGTGTGTGTGTATGTGTGTGTGTGAGTCTGTGTGTGTGTGTGTCTGTGTGTGTGTGAGTGTGTGTACTCTGAATGTCTGTCCCCCCCTATCAATTCGAACACGGTGAATGCGAATTGAACGAAATTTGGTACAGAGGTAGCACTAGCAAAGGGCACCTCAGTGTCATGTTTTATATCGCCGCCATCTTGACAGGAACGTAATGGCGGCCACACGAATGTTCAAAGCTTAAATCAAATTACGATTAACCTAATCATCCGATCTCTACCAAATTTTGCAACTACATACCTTTATGGAGGGAGCACCCTTTGACCAATCTAATAGGTTATTAGCCTAATAGTTGGCGGGTGGCGGCCATCTTTATGTCAAAATTGATTCCCCCTATTAATTCGAACACGGTGGAACCGAATGGAACGAAATTTGGTACAGAGGTAGCACTAGCAAAGGGCACCTCAGTGTCATGTTTTATATCGCCACCATCTTGACTGAAACGTAATGGCGGCCACACGAATGTTCAAAGCTTAAATCAAATTACGATTAACCTAATCATCCGATCTCTACCAAATTTTGCAACTACATACCTGTATGGAGGGAGCATCCTTTGACCATTCTAATAGGTCATTCGCCTAATAGTTTGCGGATGGCGGCCATCTTTGTGTCAAAATCGATTCTCCCTATTAATTCAAACACGGTGAAACCGAATGGAACGAAATTTGGTACAGAGATAGCACTAGCAAAGGGCATCTCAGTGTCATGATTTTTATCGCCGCCATATTGACAGAAACGTAATGGCGGCCACACAAATGTTTAAAGCTTAAATCAAATTACGATTAGCCTAATCATCCGATCTCTAGCAAATTTAGCAACAACATGCCTTTATGGAGGGAGCATCCTTTGACCAAACTAATAGGTCATCAGCCTAATATTTTGCGGATGGCGGCCATCTTTGTGTGAAAATCGATTCCCCTTATCAATTCGAACACGGTGAAACCGAATGGAACGAAATTTGGTACAGAGGTAGCACTAGCAAAGGGCACCTCAGTGTCATGTTTTATATCACCGCTATCTTGACGGAAACGTAATCGCGGCCACCCAAATGTTAAAAGCTAAAATGTAATTACGACCAACCTAATAATCTAGTCTCTACCAAATTTTGCAACACCATATCTTTATGTGGGAAACATATTCAGACCAAACAGCAAGAACATCAGCCCAATAGTTTGCAGATGGTGGCCAAGTATGTGTGCAAATCAATTCCCCCTATCAATTCCAACACGGTGAAACCGAATTGAACGAAATTTGGTACAGAGGTAGCACTAGCAAAGGGCACCTCATATTCATGTTTAATATCCCTATAGCACGTTGTATTCCAACAAGCTACTACAACCAACATTCAATCATACTCCTTGAAAAGGACAAAGAGTTATAACAATCCCCATGCATTTAGGAGAAAGTAGGCTATATGTTCTTTACTGAACATCTTGTTCTGTTTTATTTCTCATTTCCTGTGAAATGTGTTCAATAATATTAGCACAACTAAAATTTGTATGAAGAACTCGTCCCACATCTAAACCATTTAATTGTTGAAGTTCAACATAACCTGCAGGTCTACGAAGGGTCTACTTCTTTTCGCAATTGAGTATGCTGTTCGAAATACTCGAACTGTAGTTTCTAGGTGTTTGACATTCATAGTGTCCAAGCAACTTTCAAATATCTTTTTATTGGATTCTGATTTTTGTAACCTAGCTTTTTTGTGAGATTCTGAATTTTTGTGCTCAAATATTTTTTTCCTAAGGCTTGTTTGTTGTTGATTAATATTATTTCCGTTGGGATGAACCTTGCATTCTACCCATACTTTCATTAGCTTAAGTCCTGCCTCTTTAGAAACTCCTAATGCTAATTTACTTTCCTCTTTACATATATTGCAGCCTAAATTTTTATTTCCTGCAAATAACCACTCGTTCTCGGACAATAAAATAACGGTACTGAGACTCGTTCCAACAGTCTGGAAAATCTTGTTTTCGGTAGGTGGGTCCTTGAATTTCACAGTCGATGGTAGAAGGTGTAGAACCATAACCTAGATTCACCCTTGAATCTGCATCACACGTTTCAGCAACATTTAACCCAGGGTCTATCTCTATACTCACGTCTTTAATGAAACTAATGTTCTCGGAACTCCATTCAGTTTCGTTTTTACTTGAGACATCACACACCTTTTTAGTATTCTTTGATTCTTCATCTTCATCCCCAGCACGTTTTTTGAACCCAGCCACTTAAGTAAACTCATTGTCACAAGTTGTGACTCACAACTCACTTTCACAGTCACTGGAAAACTTGTAAGGTACTACGGGGCTACTGATGTTCATTAACTGCAGAGAGATTCCGTAATATCTGCTTCACAGCAACACATCGAGCAAAACATAAAATAAAACTTGGATTCACACAAACATAACGAGCGGAAGAAAGTTGTTGTGCTCACCTCCCGCTCTCCGTATCCAATAGCAGTGTAGCCAACCTTAGAGAACAAGAAAAACGCCCAGGAGTGTAAGAGCGACCGTATTTTATGAACATAAAACCGTAAGGTTCGATATTAGTCCGCTAGAGTACACCCGTGACGTTTCAGCGCTATGTATAGATTATAAACGATTTTCTTACTGAATGTAAAATTGTTACGTCATTCTAAAGCGGGAAGATATTTTCTGGAACGGCGTTCCGGCCCGTTCCGGTCCAACTAAACCACTGCATATAACGTCTATAACACCCGATTCAGCGAGTAGGCTGGGTATGGGGCTGGCCCAGAAGGCATCGGTAGCCAGCCTAAAGCCACTATGGTGGATACACCTTGTTTCCATTAAAGAGTTCAGTGCATTCTCAGAGATGTGGTGAATGTACTTTATGGCATAGGTGTAAATCGGGGTTGGCACGGGGTGGCAGCTGTCACCCAAACATTTTGAAATATTAACAAGATGTTCAGTAAAGAACATATAGCCTACTTTCTCCTAAATGCATGGGTATTGTTATAACCCTTTGTCTTTTCAAGGAGTATAATTGAATGTTGGTTGTACTACCCAGTGAAGTAAGAGCAGCCATTCGACAAACGAAAACCGAAAAATGCCCAGGTGAAGATGGAATTTACAATGAATTTCTAAAATGCGGTGAAGAAGACCTAATCCCAGTCATCACAACAGTATTTAATTCCATACTCACATCAGAAGACATACCAATGCAGTGGAAACAAAGCATTATCATACTTCTACACAAAAAGGGAGCCAAGGACGACATAAACAACTACAGACCGATCAACCTAATTGTAAACCTCTACAAGCTATTTATGAAGATCCTAACCAATAGAATGACAAAGGCACTGGACGAACAGCAACCGATAGAGCAAGCAGGATTCAGAAAGAGTTTCAGTACATCAGACCACTTGCAAACAATAAATCAACTCATGGAGAAAGTTCAGGAATTTAATCTAGAGGTGTATATCGCATTTGTGGATTACAACAAAGCATTTGACTCCGTAGAACAGGGAAGCGTCTTAGAAGCACTGGAAAAACAAGGCATCCCAAACAAATTCGTTAGACTCCTTGGCAAACTCTACGACGGTAACCAAGCCAGAATAAAGACAGAAAGAGAAGGATGTAACATCATGATAGAAAGGGGAGTAAAACAGGGAGACCCCCTCTCACCAAAATTATTCACCTGTTTGCTGGAAAATCAGTTTAGAAAACTAGACTGGGAAGAAAAATATGGCATCAGAATCGATGGGACAAGACTAACCTATTTACGGTTCGCAGACGACATTGTTTTGGTGGCTGAATCAGCGAAAGAGCTGGAACAAATGATAAAAGAATTAGACAAAACAAGTAAAGAAGTGGGCCTTACAATGAACCCGAAGAAAACGAAGCTGATGACCAATGCGTTAGAAGCCCCAATTAATGTGAACGGAGAAACACTGGAATATGTTGAAGAATATGTATATCTCGGTCAGAACATGTCATTTTCAAGTCGTTCAGAGAAAGAGGTCAAACGAAGAATAGAACAAGCATGGAAGAGCTTTTGGTCCCTAAAGTTTATACTGGCTGACAAGACCCAAAAACACACTTTAAAGGCTGAAGTTCTGGAAAAATGCGTTATACCGGTGTTACTATATGGTTGCCAAACTTGGGCATTAACATCGAAACAAAGACAAATGATCCAGAGATGTCAACGGAAAATGGAAAGGAAGATACTTCATGTCTCATTGAGAGATAGAATACGGAACGAAGATTTAAGAAGGAGAACCGGCATGAAAGACGCTATGACATCAGCAGACCAGCTCAAATGGAGATGGGGTGGACATGTAGCGAGATTAGATCCTAACCGATGGACGTACAAAATGACGATGTGGGACCCAAGAACAGGAAGACGAAACGTTGGGAGACAAAGAATCAGATGGGCAGACTGGTTCGTAAAATGGGGAGGAAAACAATGGACAAGAACAGCGAAGATGAGGCAGGAGTGGAAAGACCTAGGGAGACTCGCATGCAGTGACCAATAAAACAATGCATCAACTAGAAAGACACCGTTCAGTGGGCATGCAGCAAAGCGGTACATATCTCTGGTGTGCAATAAAGGCTTCTCACAGAGCGGTGACCTCAAGAAGCACACTGTTGTTCATACTGGAGTGAACTAATACACTTGTAGCACATGTGAGAAGTCATTTGCATGGCGGACAGAACTAATGGAACATTGTCTCGCGCTCTAATTTGAGGAAACATCATCGTGTTCACTAGGGAAAATAACCTTACTGCATCACAAGGAATTCAAAAGGTTCAACTATCTTGCGAAACACTTGTTAATTCGTTCCGGGACCACATGTGCACAACATAGTGAATGATTTGTGGGATGTTAAAGAACGTGTATAGGTATCTGCATCCAAACTAGATGTTAAAACTCCACCGGTAAGGTTTTGTAATGCATTTTAAAAAGACCTATTTGAAACGGTTCAATATACGTAGATTTTACTGAAGAGTGGAGACTTGGCAGTTTCTGTCATTGTTCAAGTGCTTAGACAGGGTAAGCTTTGTGCTTAGTGGCAATGGGAAACTCCCAGATATTGGTTGATGGCTATTATGATTTCCGTAATACTAATGGATATTTGAGGCCTTGATATCGCCAGACTCAGAAATGAAGATTGTTGTAGCGAATTTTATGCCATCGTAATATAATTTACTTAATCTTTAATCAGCTGCACATCTATATAGAAGGCCCAATCAGAAACAATAACCCCGAATGCTCCTCAGGACTTGCTCACCTGATGAGTTAAAACTGAGCAATTCCCTGCAAAGCAGGAGGCCATAGCCCTTATGGGATTTGTAAGGCTATTTATTTATTTATTTATTTTATTTATGTAGTAGCTTGTTGAAATACAACGTGCTATAGGGATATTAAACATGAATATGAGGTGCCCTTTGCTAGTGCTACCTCTGTAAAAAAAAATCATTCAATTCGGTTTCACCGTGTTTGAATTGATCTGGGGAATGGATTTGCACACATGCATGGCCACTATTTGCAAACTATTGGGCTGATGACCTTGTAGTCAGTCATAAGATGCTTTCCACAAAAAGGCATGTTGTTGCAAAATCCGGTAGAGATCAAATTATTAGGATGGTCGAAATTTGATTTAAGCTTTTAACATTTGGGTGGCCGTCATTCCGTTTCCGTCAAGATGGCGGCGATATATAAAACATGACACTGTGGTGCCTTTTGCTAGTGCTACCTCTGTACCAAATTTCGTTAAATTCGGTTTCACCGTGTTTGAATTGATAGGGGGAATCTATTTGCACACATACTTGGCCACCATCTGCAAACTATTGGGCTGATGATCTAGCAGTTTGGTCAGAATATGCTTCCCACATAAAGATTTGTTGTTGCAAAATTTGGTAGAGACTAGATTATTAGGTTGGTCGTAATTACATTTTAGCCTTTAACATTTGGGTGGCCGCGATTACGTTTCCGTCAAGATGGCGGTGATATAAAACATGACACTGAGGTGGCCTTTTCTAGTGCTACCTCTGTACCAAATTTCGTTCATTCGGTTTCACCGTGTTCGAATTGATAGGGGGAATCGATTTTCACACAAAGATGGCCGCCATCCGCAAAATATTAGGCTAATGACCTATTAGTTTGGTCAAAGGATGCTCCCTCCATAATGGTATGTTGATGCAAAATTTGGTAGAGATCGGATGATTAGGTTAATCGTAATTTGATTTAAGCTTTGAATATTTGTGTGGCCGCCATTACGTTTCCGTCAAGATGGCGGCGATATAAAACATGACACTGAGGTGCCTTTGCTAGTGCTACCTCTGTACCAAATTTCATTCCATTCGGTTTCACAGTGTTCGAATTAATAGGGGTAATCGATTTTGACACAAAGATGGCCACCATCCACAAACTATTAGGCTAATGACCTATTAGATTTGTCAAAGGATGCTTCCTCCATAAAGGTATGTTGTTGCAAAATTTGGTAGAGATCGGATGATTAGGTTAGTCGTAATTTGATTTAAGCTTTGAACATTTGTGTGGCCGCCATTACGTTTCCGTCAAGATGGCGGTGATATAAAACATGACACTGAGGTGCCCTTTGCTAGTGCTACCTCTGTACCAAAATTCATTCCATTCGGTTTCACCGTGTTCGAATTAATAGGGGTAATCGATTTTGACACAAAGATGGCCGCGATCCGCAAACTATTAGGCTAATGACCTATTAGATTTGTCAAAGGATGCTCCCTTCATAAAGGTATGTTGTTGCAAAATTTGGTAGAGATCGGATGATTAGGTTAGTCGTAATTTGATTTAAGCTTTGAACATTTGGGTGGCCGCCATTACGTTTCCGTCAAGATGGTGGCGATATAAAACATGACACTGGGGTGCGCTTTGCTAGTGCTACCTCTGTACCAAATTTCATTCCATTCGGTTTCACCGTGTTCGAATTAATAGGGGTAATCGATTTTGACACAAAGATGGCCGCCATCCGCAAACTATTAGGCTGATGACCTATTAGTTTGGTCAAAGGATGCTGCCCCCATAAAGGTATGTTGTTGCAAAATTTGGTAGAGATCGGATGATTAGGTTAGTCGTAATTTGATTTAAGCTTTGAACATTTGTGTGGCCGCCATTACGTTTCCGTCAAGATGGCGGCGATATAAAACATGACACTGAGGTGTCCTTTGCTAGTGCTACCTTTGTACCAAATTTCGTTCAATTTGCGCTCACCGTATTCGAATTGATAGGGGGGGGGGACAGACATTCAGTGTACATACACTCTCTCTCTCACACACACACACAGACTCACACACACACATACACACACACACACACACACACACACACACACACAGCCAGACACACTTTTTTTCGCCCTGTAGTGATCTGATAAGTCTACTTTCATTTTTTGCAAAAAACGAAAGTAGGCTAAAAATAAGCATCCTGTGAGCGGACATTCTCCTGTCTAAGACGCCTCAAAATGTATTGTAGAAATAACATCGGCCAGGAAAGAATTTCATCCCTGGCCCCGTTGGTAATTGTGCAGGGTGTGGCGGGGACATCAACAAAGTTATAACTAAATTTGTTTTAAAAGAATATCGAAGGCACGTGGCTCAAGTGAATGACGAATGGTTTATAAGTTAAATGCATACTTGCTTACTCGTCAACACTGTAGCCTATAAAGATAATATGATTGATTATATGTTATTTTAAGAAAGTTAGAAAGCCAATAAACATCTGTACTTTAGGATTATACATTTTTGGAACAGTTTTAATTACAACTCAGTACTTTTTCTAGGTTTGTGCCGTGTCTTGTGTGGAGTTTCACCTAGGACACAAAACTGGCTCAGCAGCGGGTTCATGGTGTCCCCACCCGAACTCCCAGTTTTAATTTCCTCATTTCTAACGAAATTAGGCTCTTGAACTCAGGTTTTAAAGTAAAAATTGGGAATTATCAATAACTAGTGGTTGTAAATATCTCTCAAAAGGCTTTAAAATCTACAATTTTAATGCTACAGTTTTAAAAATTACCCACCGGACTCCTCATTGACCTGGGGGGGGGGGGGGGGGTCCCCCAGTATTCTCTGCCACTCCATTAAGATTCTGAATTTACGTCTATGGTATATGAAATGAAAAGTGTCGCCTTCAGTTACTTGCAACGTGAAATTCGCACTTATAGTTGTGTTACAGCAGTGCCCGGTACCCCATAATAGCTTTGTTTATTTTTATACGTTAATGGATTGCTCAGTTTATCCTATTCACGATGATTGGAGGTTGAGATCTGATTGAGGTTTCATCAGAGTTCAAGACCTCAACCAAGTTTTTATTTCGTGTATTTCTCATGTATGTAATACACTTTGTGACCTGCATGGCTACAGAGCTGTGCATCATCGGTTTTCTTTGAAGAATGTTAAAGAGCAACTCTGTTTCTTTTTTAATATATTCTGAAGAGAATGTTTCAAGAAATTAAATTTAAATTTAAAAAAAGGCTGCTTTTAATGCCGCAGGCTTCCTCATTGACGTAGCACTGTGTTTAAAGAATAGATTTTGCCATTCAAGACTTCAATTAGTCCCACATGATTAGTGTGAATCTATAATAATCTATACTAATATAATAAAGCTGAAGAGGTTTTTTGTTCGTTTGTTTAAACGTGCTAATCTCTGGAACTACTAGTAGGATTTGAAAAATTATTTTTGTATATGATAGCCAGATTCAAGAGGAATAGTTTAGGCTATGTAGCATTAGGCTACACCTCTCAGGTAACCTTCAAGATTGATTTTTGTTCAGTAAGTCAGAAGAACAAGCGCTCCCGAACAGCTTTATCAGCGTGCGCTGGCGTTATGGTTAGTGATACAAACACCGTTTCACCGATCTGAACCAAAATTTGTGTACTTACCCTTTGGAACCCTGCGAGTAACACTGTTTACATGCAATTTCGGACAGACCACTCCATTCCCTGCATATAGGCCATCTGGCACAAATCTACACCTTTTCACCGATCTGAACCAAAATTTGTATACTTACCCTTTGGAACCCTGCGAGTAACACTGTTTACATGCAATTTCGGACAGACCACTCATTCCCTGCATATAGGCCATCTGGCACAAATCTACACCGTTTCACCGATCTGAACCAAATTTTACATTCTTACCCTTTGGAACCCGACGAGTAGCACTGTCTGCTTCAAATTTCGGACAGACCACTCCATTCCCTGCATTTAGGTCCTTTGGCATAAAACTACACAGTTTCACCGATCTGAACCACATTTAGTATCCTTACCCTTTGGAACCCCGCGGGTGACACTGTCCACTATAAATTTTGGACAGACCGCTCCATTCCCTGCATTAAATCCCTTTATCACAAATCTTCACCGTTCCACCTAATTGCACCAAATTTTACATACACTTTGAAACCCTGCTGGTAACACTGTCCACTTGATATTTTGGACAACGCTCTCCATTCCCTACATTCAGAATAACAGACAAAATGAACTTGAAATCCACGTATTGTGCCTGTTTTTCCGATGGGACAAGCGATGACCCGGCTCACATCCCGGTCCCATCAGAAGAAACGGCCAGAGAGCGATAAAAAAAACTGGTGCGTGGATTTTGGTTCCCATAAAATAAACATTGCAAATGCTCGGGTAGGCAAGAGATAAAGCATCTCGGGTCGCTTACGGGTTGGGGTCGGAAGGGCTCATCGAACAAAAAACAGGGCAACACACACCAATTTGAATGACCATGCAAGAAATGAGAAATCCTGGATAAAGTCACTGCTCCTTTTGTTGTAGCTTTTGTGGCTGCAACTGAGTGTAAAGGGGTGTAGTCTGTGTTCAGGGGTCCTAGCTGGGTTTTATTTAAAGAGGGAACGGTACGTACGTGTCGCCTATGGAGATGTGAACTTACCTGGCAGCTCAACTAAATGTTACGGGTTGAGAGCTCGGGACACTTGGCTTTTCTAATGCGGTTTGGGAGTTGGAAAGTTAATAACCGCTAGTTATTAAAAAGTGTTAGTTCTCTAACTGAACGCGAAAGGCTAGAGAATGATAAACGTGTAATGCAAGCAAGACCTGCCGGGCTTATCAAACGCTGAGCAGGCCGTCATTGACAATTGCAGTGCTAACTGCTAGTTTATGATGTTGCGCTAGCAGTCGGTCAATTGCGCGGAGGCAGCAGTTTTGTAGGCAGTATGCGTTAGCAATCAACAAAAGGATCTTAAGAACTCAATAAAATACTCGTAAATAAAGACTCAATTATAATGAGAGATGAAAGGTTTAATTAACTTGCCAGCAATGAATCAACTGGTCTTCACTATTTGGTGAAGAGCAGTTTATAGAGATAATTTGTGAATGATTACAGAGTTCCTTTAGAGGGGTGGTCAGAGGAAGGATGAAGTTATGGGATTTACCCTGAATACCCTTACTTGTTGACGACGATCGTAGCTTCCGACTGCAAGTGTGGTGAGGGCGCAGAACAGACCTCTTTCCTTTGGTGGGAGGGCTATTTTATAGAAGTGCCAGTTGCTGATTCAGCTATTGACGAATGTGTGTACTACTTTAGTGCTGGTGGTCGAAGTGTAGCAATTATGTCGTAATGGATTGCTACATGTTGTGGATTTTGTTATAGAAATGGTGAAGTACTAGCTGTTCTGAGTTTAAGACATGGGGTAAAATGTGCTAAGTAGCAGGGAAATAGGGGCGGTTGCATATATGCTGTAGATGTAATTATAGATGTGTTTGTAGGATTAATTGTAGATTATTGTAGATGTAGAAAATGTAGAAGCGGAGAGGGGGGGGGGGGGGAGGTGATAAGTAGAGATATGGGGCTGATATAAGGGTTGGTGTAGTATAGTTGAAATATACCCCCTGAGGACTTTATGGCGCCACAGGGTGTATAACACTTTATTGGATCAAAAGTGCATGTAAAATATAGAAAAGTGGCTTTAACCTAGGACACATGAGTTCAAAAGTTAGGTCGGGACCAAGTCCAAAAAGAAATAAAGTTCAGAGTCCCTGAAATAAAGGAATTAAATTATTTCCAAATTCATGAATGTCCTATTGACTAAGTCCTGATCAGAAGACCACCTAGCAAATCGAAAAATAAAAATAAATGTCAACGCACGCATATATTCGAACACTGTCCACATAAAATCACCAAGGTTCTATTCGTGACATTTGGCCGAAGAAGGAAAATTATGTACAATTGTAAACAATCATTTTACTCTATACAGTTAAAGACGCATCTCCCTTTTCGGACCGCAAAAGTAACTAACCATTTATTATAAATATCTAAATAACATTATATCAAATATCATCGTGTTTACCTTAGTTCAAAATACCCACAACTTCAATTAAGTAATATAGTTTGCCACGGTGGGTGAGTGGTTAACGTCTACTATCCCCAAGCTTGCTGGGTCGCTCCTGGCCGTGGGAAGTGATTTTTGAAAGGCGGTAAAAATAAGACACGCATGTCATACGATGTTAGCATGTCAAAGAACCCATTTGAATTCAGTAGGCCATATTCATAATGGCAAAATTAATCTCGGGAGTTTCCGCCATCACAAAGTTCCTCATTTCTCTACTAGAAAGCGATATAGGGTTCAAGGAGCTTAGATATCTAACCTCCTTGACTTCCATAGTGCTTCAAGGAACAACGAAATTAGACATGCAAGCTACCCTCTGGGTGTCAAATAACGAAGCTTGCACCCGGCATCTGAGGCCATACGATATTATTATTATAATTAAGTAATATCATAATTGTTGAAATATTATATGTCAAACTAGCAACATTTATCAACTTGCCATTAGACCCAATATGATTTTTATGTGTGGCTCAGGGGTAACGTTCTCGCTTGCTGAGCCCAAGGTTGCAGGTTCGAAACCTGGCGCAGTCAGCTGGCATTTGAGGGTGCTCAAATGCGAGGGAGCCGTGTCAGTACATTTACTGGCACGTTAAAGACCCCTTCGGGGCAAAATTCCGGCACCCCGGCGTCTCTAAAAGCCAGTGTAGTTAAAAGGGACGTAAAACCAATAACATTATTATTATTATTATTATGAATTTTATGTTCATACCTCATACCCCACCCCACCCCACAATGTCTTTAATCATCATTAAATTTATTTCCTTCACTTTAATCGTCGATGTATTCGTATTCACTTATCGTAAATAAAACATTACAACTTCTGACATTTCGGAAACAGATTATGAAACCTATGGTGTGGTCACCTGATATATTTTACATCCATTAAATAATCATATGTAATAGACCTCCATCACCGAAGCCATTCCATCTAACACCATGTGATGAGAATTAATAAATTCCACACAGGTATAACAAGAAGTTCCGTGACGAACTAAAGAGCCTACTTTTCTTAAAATTTAACATTCATGCCAATGATTGATCTATATGGATCTATCTAGAATAATGACGAAATTAAGTTGGTAATATCGTAACTTCTAATTAATTCGAAATACTGTATACCTGGCATTATGTAGCCTAATAGAGAACTACAGTTGGCAGCCCAGGTGACTGAATATATTCTTAGTTCCATCTCTTAAGGTACAGAATACAAAATTTGGTTGAAGTCCAATGGATAGCATGGACGTTACATGCAGTTAAACATTGGATTTAACAGCGCGCGTAAAATCATGTTGGCAACAATGACATACATGTATTGGTCAGAAATAATCTGAAATATTATGATCTATTGTTGTGTCAATTTTGAATGAAATTCATTAGTTAGTATATAAGTTACATGCATTTTAAAATTGGACCTATCAGCAGGCTTAGAATCATGTTGGCAGCACTGACGTATATTAGTTACTCCAAATTAATCTAGAATGCCAGGTTCTATATGTGTGCAAAGTTTAGAGCTATTGGCTTGCATACTTTCTGATATATTGATATTAGGGTAACAAAAATAGAGACAGTATTTATTAACAGTTGGCAGCCCTGGTTACTCTTAAGAATCGGCTTAGACATATCTGTGATGGTACACATAGCACACACGAAATTTGGTTGAAATCCAAATGATAGTATAGAAGTTACATGTATTTAAAGTTGGACCTCTCAGCAGGCTTAGAATCATGTTGGTAGCACTGAGGTATATAAGTTACTCCAAATTAATATTGGATGTCAGGTACTATACGTGTGCATAGTTTAAAGCTGTCGGCTTGCATACTTTCTGATATACGGGTATTTGGTAAAAACAAATTGAGAGCATTTATTAACAGTTGCCAACCCTGGTGGCTCTTAAGAATATGCTCAGTCATATCTGTTTATGTACACATGTTGTTGTTTGAGTCTTCACTCTTTTGACTGGTTTGATGCAGCTCTCCATGCCTCCCTGTCCTGAGCTAATCGTTTCATGTCTACATAGCTACCACACCCTACATCCGAGGCAATCTGTTTAACATATTCTAACCTTGGTCTACCCCTACAGTTCTTGTCCTCGACCCTTCCTTCCATAACTAAGCTTGCTATTCCTGGGTGTCTTAGTATGTGTCCTACCAACCTATCTCTTCTCTTCATTAGCAGTCGCCAGAAACATCTCTCCTCTCCCACTCGTCTTAATACCTCTTTGTTTGTAACCCTATCTACCCATCTGATCTTCATCATTCTCCTGTAGCACCACATTTCAAATGCTTCAATTCTCCTCTTTTCTGCTGCACCAATAGTCCAAGTTTCACTTCCATAGAGCGCCACGCTCCAGACAAAGGCTTTCAAAAATGACTTCCTAATACCTAAATTTATATTCGATGTCAGCAGATTCCTTTTTTGTAGAAATGCTTTTCTTGCCTGAGCCAACCTACTTTTTATATCCTCATTGCTTCGTCCATCACTGGTTATTCTGCTTCCTAAGTAACAGAAATCTCCTACTTCCTTCAGCTTTTCATCTGCCAATTTGATCTCCATAGAGGTTTCTGATTTATTTCGGCTGCATTCCAGTATTTTTGTTTTACATTTATTAATTTTCATCATGAATTCTTTCCGTAAGACGGAGTCCATACCATTCAAAAACTCATTCAAATCCTCAGGCTTGTTGGCCAAGATGACGATGTCATCAGCAAATCTCAGAGTTGAAATTATTTCTCCTTGAATCTTCACTCCCACTTTAAATTTTTCCCTAATTTCCTTCATTGCTTGTTCAATGTAAAGATTGAAAAGTATGGGTGATAAGTTGCAGCCTTGCCTTACACCTTTCTGAATACCAGCTTCTCTCCCATGTCCTTCAACTCGAATGACTGCTGTCTGGTTTCTGTATAGATTGTATATCACCCTCCTATCCCTGTACTTTATTCCAATCGATTTCAAAATGTCAAACAATTTAGTCCAATCAACGTTATCAAAAGCCTTTTCTAAGTCTACAAAAGCCATGAACGTTCTCTTATCTTTCCTTATTCTACCTTCCAAAATCAGCCTAAGACTTAGTACAGCTTACCTTGTTCCTACATTTCTCCTGAAACCAAACTGGTCTTCACCCAACTCCGTTTCTATCTGGCTTTCAATCCTCTTGTAAATTATTCTAGACAGGATCTTTGAAGCATGAGTAATCAAGCTGATTGTACGGTAATCTTCACATCTGTCAGCTCCCACTTTCTTTGGTATAGGGATGATTACATTCTTCTTGAAATCAGGGGGTACCTCACCTGTCTCATAAATCCTACACACCAAGTGAAATAACCTGATCAGACCTTCCTCTCCTATGCAGCGTAGCAACTCAATTGGTATATCATCTATGCCTGGTACTTTGTTCCTGCTTAAGTCTTCCAAAGCTCTATCAAATTCTGATCTCAATATTAAATCTCCTTTCGCACCCTCATCAATTTCCTCCTCCCTTTCCATTACATGATTCTCAATCTCCTTTCCCTTATACAAACTCTCTATGTAAGCTTTCCATCTCTCAACCTTTTCTTCCCTATCTGTTAGAGGCTTTCCATTTGTGTCCTTAATATTACAGCACTTAGTCTTCTTTTCCCCAAAAGTATTCTTAATCCTTCGATAAGCTGTGTCTACTTTTCCTAATTTCAGACAATTTTCTATACCAGCACATTTCTCTTTCAACCATTCTTCTTTCGCTTCCTTGCACTTCTTGTTAACCTCATTTCTCAGACGTCTGTATTCTGCTTTCCCCTTTTCATCTCTTACATTCTTGTGCTTCCGCCTTTCATCCATCAATTCGAGTATATCCTGAGTGATCCACGGTTTTCTACCTATTCTCTCTTTCCTACCAATGTTTTCTTCTGCGGATTTTGTTATTTCATTCCTCAAAAGTGCCCATTCGTCTGCAATTGAAGTTTGTTTAGGGTTTTTCATTAGTCCTTCCTTTATACTCTTCTTGAATCTTTCGTTTACATCCTTCTCTTTCAGTCTGTCTATTGCCCACCTTTTTGGCTTTTGACTTTTCTTCAGTTTCTTCAACTTTAATCTGCATTTCATTACAACCAGATTGTGGTCAGAGTTTATGTCAGCACCAGGATATGTTTTACAATCCAAAATCTGGTTTCGAAACCTCTGCTTGACCATAATGAAGTCGATTTGGTAACGCCCTGTATCTCCTGGTCTCATCCATGTGTATATTCTTCTATTGTGGTTATTGAATAAGGTGTTAGTTATGACCAGCTCATGCTCAGTGCAGAATTCTACCAGCCTGCTTCCTCGATCATTCCTTTCACCTAATCCGAAATCTCCTACTATCTTCCCTTCTCTCCCTTTTCCTACCACAGCATTCCAATCTCCCATTACTATAACATTTTCATCACCCTTGATATACCTCAGAATTTCGTCTATTTCTTCGTAGACCTTTTCAACATCCTCATCATCAGCTTGACTGGTAGGCATATAGACTTGTACCACTGTGGTGCAGGTAGGTTTAGTATTTATTTTTGCTACAATAATCCGTTCACTATATTGCTCATAATATTCCACCCACTGTCCAAGTTTCCTACTCAATATGAGGCCAACCCCTGCTTGGCCATTGTTTGATTTAGTGCTAATGACCCTATAGTCTCCTGACCAAAAGTCCTGTTCTTCCTGCCAGCGCATTTCACTAATCCCAACCAAATCCAACCTCAACCTATCCATTTCCCTTTCTAAGTTTTCTAACCTTCCATTTCCTAGCAGACTTCTAACATTCCACGCTCCGATCCGTAGAATGTCAGAGTTCCTCTTTGTCACTTCTGTGATGTTAACCCCCTCTCGAGTAGTCCCCACCCGGAGATCCGAATGGGGGACTATTTTACCTCCGGATTGAAATTTTACAAGGGAGGAGGCCATCATCACATGTATTTATGCATAGAGAGGTGCATATCCTCGGGAATAGCAAACGGCTGTAGTTTCCCCTTGCTTTCAGCCGTGCAGCAGGACGCAGTGTACACATAGCACATGCAAAATTTGGTTCAAATCCAATTGATAGTAAAGAAGTTATACGCAATTAAATTTGGACCTATCAGCAGGCTTATAATCATTTTGGCAACACTGCCATATATGGCCTCCTGGAAATTAAACTGCAAAATTATTATCTATACGTGTGCCAATTTTGAAATAGCTCCCATTCATACCTTCCAAGATATCCAACATGAAGCTCTAATTTCAATTGTGATTTTTCAGCAGTTCGTAGCACTGACATCATTTTCAAATATGGCCGTGAGATATTCCGGTATAGATCTTTCCTCCTACCAAATTTTGTTTCGAGTGCTGCAGCCGTTTAGGAGTTGATAGGGGGACACACACACACACAGCCAGCCAGCCAGCCAGCCAGACAGACAGACAGACAGTCACACATTTGCCCGATCTCATAAGTCTACTTTTTCCTCTTTTTTGCAAAATGTGAAAAGTAGGCAAAAAAAAAAGAAGGAAATAGCTAACTGGGTAACTCAACACTAAAAGGTTAAACTGGCTTTTAATACGATACTGGTACCGTACTACAGTTTCTTTTGCGAAGTGACGGGACGTCAGGAATATATTCTGCAATTCCTAGAAGAAATCCCGAGTTGTCATTGCAGTTGATGTCTCTAAACCTTAAACATAAGAACAACCATTTTCTTGCAGCTCGAAAGGGGCGTGCCATTTGGTTTCAACAGCATACACTAGTGCGCGCAACCCATTGATCTCCTATTTATAGTCTACTAGGGTAGTATTATAATAGAGATCAATGGCGCAGCCAGGCCCACCACGACACGTAATAGGGAGCGTGCGGAGCGCTGTAAAACTGCGATCTGGAAGGTCTGCTAACAAATGAAGAGCCAGCTCAATAGTCCAGTGAAATTAGTTTTAACCTGCACAAAATTAATAACAAGCTGAAAATTGGTGTAAACGTTGAGAACAATGCCCTAAACGAAATCCCAAAAGTCCCAAAAAATCCGAGCTGGGGAAAAGCCGCCATCTTGGAAAAACCGCCGCCATCTTGGATTTTTCCGTTTTTGGCCATATCTTTCAAACAAGTGGTCCTAGCGAGGTAAGACTGGTGTCAAATTGACCGGATTTTACTGCAAAATTCTCAGGAACATTAATAAAATATGTTAGATGCGTTCTTACAGCTGTTTTATTCATTTAAGTACAATTAGCATAAATAGAGTGTTTAAAGTTCGATTTTGACCGTTTCTATCACAATAGCTAAAAACTGCCAAAGAAAATAATGTATTTAAACCTAAAATTATAAATCATATTCTTGAAATTGTGCGTATCACATCTAAAATGCTTAAATTTTTGTCAGTATTAAATACAAAGACACTATGAGAGATGTAAGCTTTGACTTGTAATGCTTAGCGACTACCGTCGTTTGGTTGTTCCATGAGATCTATAAAAAAAGGAACAGTGAGAATTTTATATTTTGTGCAGATATGTCTATATATACTGTATTTCGAAATAACTTGCCCTCGTATTAAAGCACAAGATCGTCAGGGTCGTCAACGTCGATGCTCTCCTCTGGGTGGTTCGCACGTCCGTGACCAGCGCAGTATCCGCACATTGTTGTGCAGCGTAAGCCACTCAGAAGGCAAGCGCATTTGCGCTCACATCCGGATCTGCAGTTGCAGGAGATGATGTTCAGAATATCGGCTGGTGCAGCATCAATCGTAGTAGGGACTGGAACAAAGCGTCCGCTTTTTAACGCCCAGCACCACTCTGTTGCGGGTAAACGGTTTCCTTTCCATGCTTGAACCTGGGGAAATAAGAACTGAATTAAGTTACAAAGGGCTAACATTAACTTAACATAAGGGCTAACATTAATTTAACAAAAGAGCTAAAAATTAAAGCTTTTGAATCTCACCTGGTGGTAAACTCTGAACGAGTGTTGTTCTGCTGCGGACGATGTTGGTGGAAGGGTTGCTAATTCGAATTTAGCTTTGAGTGACTGTTTGGCTACGGTCCGCATGTACAGTTTGTACCTTTCAGTGTCCAATCGGCTAGTTATGGGGCATCCATATAAGGAAAGAAAGAAAGCCTCTCCTGCTGCAGCGATTTCTTTATGTGATGCATCTGGCTTGTTGAAAACATGGACCTTACTGCGCAATTTAGCGTTTTCTTTAAGCTGCTTGAAGGACTCGAGTTTTCCCTTTCTAAAGGGGGCGGATGTGGTGTCACAACCAGTAGCAGCGTGGAAGAAAGGGAGAATTGGAAGCAAGCTTCCAAGGCCAGACTTGAGTTTTCCGCTTTTGAAAATCTTGCCTTTTCCATTCTTCTTTCCTGGCATAAACATGGAAATGTCTTTGTGAACATCGGGAACAGAAACCATCAAGACGAGCAGATGAGTTTCTTCTCCCACAATCACAGAACTGACTTCTGTTTTCCTTGAAGTTTCGGCTGCCGTTGAAACAATCAGGGTATCAGCGTCGTCTTCAGCTTGAATAACCTCAATGCCTGCTGTTGTAAGGTGTTTTGATAGGAGAGCAATGAAACGCGTCTTGTTGTTCTCGTTTATAAAAACACTCCTTGTGGTACAGTAGTTGGCGTGAAATCTTCGATAACTGCGTCTGGTGCCTCCTTGCCAGTTCTCCTGGCATGTTCTCCATCTTTGGTTGTCGGGGCACCAATGTTTTTAGCACAACGGTTGTCTTTTTACCAAAATGGATTTCAATATAATTGACGTGTTGCTGGCAAATTTGGGAATAGGTTTCAGGACAGGTCCAAACAACTCGATGCAGAAGAAAACCTCCGTCGACCGTGAACACAGGGTTTGATGGCGAAACATCTTCGCAGCCTGAACACTCTTCAAAAACAGTGATGAGCTTGAACTTTGTGCCTTTCCGCAGAAGTGTGCCATCAAATGGAGCTGGTGGTCTTGCTGCCAACTCGTAAGTCCAGTACGTTGAAAGATCTTCTTTACTTCGTATTTTGCATAGGAGGCGATGAAACGGTTCGGGTCTATTTCCACTGTGGTGTCCTTAATTTTAGTGCTCTTGGCCATACTTCCAAGGCAACGAACTTTGTCCTTCCTCTTCAAGTGGACGTCGCTGAGGCATTGACCTACGATTGACTTCATGGCTTGCAAACCAAGGGCGTGGGATTCGTCGCAGTTCACCGTGTCGTCGGCAACCACACGTGTACGCAGAGACAAAAGAAGAGGAAATTCCACGAAAGGGTTGTGAGAATGCAGCCACTCTGTCATCTTGTCAACATCTCCTTTGTCTCTGGCTTGTCGTGTCTCTCGAAGTTGGACGTGTTGATCGCAGGTTTCGGAGAAAACACCACTGATATTCTAACTGCAGACCGAGCGCTTTGGCGGGCAGCACTTACGTGTCTCGGGAAATTCAAATTCAGATGCGACATCCGGCTGATTTTTTTCTTAAAGTAAGGGATGGTTCGTGATATAAATAACATGTATAGTTTGTGTATTCATTTTATCTTTAGAATAACTCTTATTCCACCAATTCAGGTAACTTTACTAAGTTAGTGCGTAAAAACAGGTCAAAATCGGACTTTAAACACACTATTTATATGATTAAAAGTACTAAAATAAATAATAAAAAAGCTGTAAGGAAGCGTATAGCATATCTTATTAATGTTTCCGAGACTTCGACCGTAACATCTGGTCAATTTGACACCAGTCTGACCTCGCTAGGACCACTAGTTCGGAAGATATGGCCAAGAACCAAGATGGCGGCGGTTTATTCAAGATGGCGGCTTTTCCCCAGCTCGGATTTTTTGGGACTTTTGGGATTTCGTTTTGGACATTGTTCTTAACGTTTCCACCAATTTTCAGCTTGTTATTAATTTTTTCCGAGTCAGAGGTCAATTTTGTCTAATTGCACTGGACTACAAGCAATTATTTTTGGCAGTTGGCACTCACCAATGCTTGCACCGACGGCCGGGAGTTGTTTGCATTCATTGAATTGTGTTTCGAAGTGGTGTTTGCGGCCTAGTGTTGTGTGTGGCTCCGTCTTCTGATTTTCTTTGACTCAAAACACATTTCATACGTTGCAAGAACTGGCTGTGTTACTGTGACCATAGCTACCTATAACCAGGCCTCGGCCAGACCGAATTGCAACACCGCCTCACTAGCTTCATACGTCCGGGTCCAGCCGAGCACCTACTCGGTCTCTTTGCTCTAATTTGATATCGGATTATTGGCAAGTCAAACTATCACTTGGGACGCTGCGGTCGGTGAAACATGGCCAATATACGTAGGTTAAAATACTCAATGACACATGATTGATATGGAACACTTTCGTAATATCCTGTTATAATCAGTAAATGTGATCCCTAAAATACTGAGTGTTATTTTATGTGTAACAGTGTGATACACGCGATCTAATTTGTGTGTTCCACTGGATTTGATGTGTGAATTGCGATTATCAAGCATTGCTTATTTGCTCGGATCTGTTTTTGTGCATTTCGAATCATGACTCTGTTGCGTTTCAAAGCCATATTCGAGTTTGCTATCTGCACCATAGACAGAAGGGGTAGAAGTGTTATTTGCAAACATTGTCTTGTGAACGATTACACATTGTAGAAACCCTTTGGCCAATTTACGCTCTTGAGGTCAGTAGGTAATATAAGTCGATCCTGGCGCAGGGACTAATGCGCAAGTTGGCAGCCGCGTCGAGTGAAGCAGAACCGCCACTACTCCCCTACTGTTAGTCTTCGTCCTAGAAACCTGAAACTTATTTTGGGGGTAGAGAGGGGCAAAGACCATTCATTTACGTCAAACAAACTTTTTGTAAAATTCCTAGTTTCCAAATATAGCCCTTTTTAAGATTGAACTTTTTGGAAAAAATGTCAAAAATTCCATGTTTTGTTCTAACGATAAAGTATATAAAAGCCATTGGTTTGAGTATATATATGACTTTTTAGGATGATTAGTTTTCAAAATATAGACTACTTTCCAAATATTTTTTAGAAAAATTTAAAAAATATAATACTTTTCGACTAACTAGCCTCCGTGGCTTAGGCGGCAGCACGCCGGCCTTTCACCGCTGGGTCCGTGGTTCAAATCCCGGTCACTCCATGTGAGATCTGTGCTGGACAAAACGGAGGCAGACAGGTTTTTCTCCGGGTACACCGGTTTTCCCTATCAAAATTTCATTCCAGCAACACTCTCCACTAACATTTCATTTCATCTGTCATTCATGAAATCATTGCCCCAGAGGAGTGCGTCAGGCCTCGGCAGCCGGCACAGTTCATATCCTCGTCGCTAGATGGGGGCTTCATTCATTCCATTCCTGACCCGGTCAGAGACTGGAAGTAGGCTGTGGATTTTCAATACTTTTCGACTGAGAGTGGGATAGACGTAGGTGTTAGAGTTAACACATGACTTTATATGATTTTTTAATTTTAACATATAGCCTACTTTCCCAATTCATCTTTTTGGAAAAAAAATGAAAATATAATGTTCTTGACTAAGCGTGGGATAGAGGTAAGAGTAAGAGTTGAGAGTACCTTAGACTACTTTGGATTTATTTATAAGTTTATGTGTTGTTGTTGTTGTTGTTGTTACTTAAAAACATGGCAGTAAACATTATGTTGTGATAAAACGGACTGATATACTTTCCAAGACCAAGAGAAAAATCCACTAAATACATTGACAAAATAACTTGTCAAATAAACCAACACAAAGCCAAAATATAAACCAACACAAAAGCCAACACAAAAAGCCAATATAAAAGCCAACATAAAAGCCAACACAAAAGCCAACATAAGAGCTAATACACAGAATAAGCCAAAACAAAAGCCGACATAAGAGCCCACACATAAACCAATACATAAGCTGATTTGTAAAATGTTATACACTAGTATAGTATTACATTTTAGGTACAGCAACATTCCCATACAATTGCGCCATTTTTGTTACGTCATCCAAACAAGATAGATTTGTATTAAACGATAAAGCAACCTCACTGTGTGTATTGTTAGTTGTAAGAACAAATGTGTTCATTATTGGCAAGCATGCTAGTAGTTGAGTGAGTTGTCATATTGACCGATAGGTAGCATGCTGGTAGTTGAGTGAGTGTTGATATCGACCGCTAGATAGCATGCTGGTCGTTCAGTGACTGTTGATATGGAGCGATAGGTACCATGCTGGTCGTTCAGGTAGTTATCATAGTCACCGCTAGATAGCGGAAACATACTTTGCGTGTCGCATGTGGCTATTTGACAAAGTTTTACTGCGTGAGAAACGTGCTTGTATAAGATGTGTATATAAATTTAATATACAATTAACCACTAAGTGTTTAGAACTACATGTATAGCCTTGTGTAGGGAATATAGGGGGTTCTTAGCAAGAAAGAGTGTCCAACCCACGAGTGTACAGCCTTTTGATATGCAGTAAGTACCTGATAACTTTGAGTAGGGTGTAAAAATATTTTCAGTTGACTACTACCTTTTAGAGTGATTACATCGTGAAAGACCGTCTCACCGACCATTGTACAGCCTTGTAATACGTGGTAAGCAGCTGTTGGTGTTGACAAGAGTGTATTAGGGGACCCTTAGCAAGAATATCGTCAGTTAACTTCTACCTCTCACTGTGTCCACATCGTAAAAGACTGTCTCACCAACCTTTGTACAGCCTTGTACTACGTGGTAAGCATCCGTTGGCCTTGGCAAGAGTATATTAGAGAACCCTTAGCAAGAATATTGCTAGTTAACTACTAAATCTCACAGTGTAGAGTACCCTTAGCAGGAATATCGCCAGGTAACTACTACCTCTCACAGTGACCACATCGTGAAAGACTGTCTCACCTACCAGTGTACGGCCTTGTCACACGCAGTAAGCAGCTGTTGGAGAAAACCAGCATCCATAATGGAAGAAACTATTCCAAGCTATATGTGTAAAGAGCGTGGAAAAACTATTCTTCGGGACTATGATAGAAAGCGTCACGAAGTATCGTGTGGTAAATTTTATGAGTGGAAAACTTGTGGCAGTAAATTTAACAATGCATACAATGGACGTCACCATGAAGAATGTTGTAATGTTGTGTCAGCAGCTAAAAGACAAAAAACTGAGCCTACAAAACATTACCTGCTCTCAGTGGTTCCTGATAATAATGGACTTACTGAATATGAAACGTGTTTTGAAGGTCGTCTTAAATCGTATTTTATATATTTTGATATGTGTAAGGATTTAAATTCATACCTTAAAGAGTCCAAACAGCAAACAATACAAGCTGTGCAGCAAGAACTAGCAAAACACATGTCGATAAAAGTTAATATTGTGGCTGAATGTAGATTCATTCATACATCTACTAATGAAATTACAGATCGTGCTTTTAAAACACGAAATCAGGCCCTATTTTTGGAAACAGTCTTAAGTAGTTTCTGGGAAACGCAATTTACTAAGTTAACTACAGAAATGGAAGCATCTGAGCTAAAAGGCAATAATTGGGCTTTGTTAGCAGTGGAAGGAGTACGACTGAAAATAAATAAGTACAATCCCTTACGTGGTAGCACATATATTCCATTACCAGCAGCTGTAAAAGCAAGAAAAGCCTGCATTAATCCTGAAAACTTGAAAGATGCAAAGTGTTTTATGTATGCCATTTTACCAAAACTGGTTAAAAAGGATAATCAACGCATTAGTAAATACAAGGACCTCTAAAACAAGTATGATTTTTCTGTAGTATCCGTTCCTACATCGCTAGCTGACATTCCCAGATTTGAGAAAGCCAACGACCTATCCATCAATGTATTTGGACTGGAAAAAGACAACAAACTCTTTCCTTTAAAGGTTGTGGATCGAGAGCTACAAGACCATCGTGACCTCTAAGTTTTTCATCCGGTCAGAACCACTACGTCTTTATCAAAGATTTTGGTAAACTAGTAGGACATCAGATTACCCGCCATGGACATAAGATATATACGTGTAAACGGTGTTTTACTCACTTCGATAATCAATATGGGCAACAAGGAATGGAAAACTTAAAAGAACATAGAGCGTTGTGTATCTAGCATGACATTGCTAGGGTTGAAATGCCTATAAAAACCCAATTGTTAAATTCTTAAATGTGGAAAAAATGCTTTGAATACCTTACGTTATCTATGCAGATTTTGAAAGTATACTTTTACCATTTCAAACATGTTTACCCAATCCTGAGGCAAGTTATACAGTCCCATACCAGAGTCATGATCCCATGAGCTATGGTATATATGTTAAACCCTCACCAGCTGTGGAACACATAAAGACACATGTTCCGAGCCAACCTGTTATCTATCGTGGACCTGACGCATCTGAAACTTTTATGGACTTTTTGTTCTGAATAGCTAATGAAATTGATCGCCTTTACAGCCTAAATGTTCTAAAGGCCTTAACTCAGGATCAAGAAGCAGAGTTCCAATCTTCTGAAACCTGTTATTTGTGTCATTAAACATTTTCGGAAGAGGACTGGAAAGTTAGAGATCATTGTCATATTACAGGTGAATACCGTGGAAGTGCTCATAACGACTGTAATTTGAGGTGTAAAACACGTAACCCCGTTCCTGTATTTCTACATAATATGAGTGGATATGACGCAAATTTTATTGTAAAGCAGTTGGGATGTACTAGTGAGACAGTGGATGTTATAGCTAACTCCAAAGAAAAGTGCATTTCCTTCACCAAATATGTAGAAAATGTTAAGCTTCGATTTGTGGACACGTTTCGGTTAATGCCGAGTAGTTTGGAAGACTTAGTTTCCAACTTAACATCATACAATGAAACAGTCAAGTACTTTGGAAAAGAAAATGCAACATTACAATGATTACATTGATTCATGGGAAAAGTTAAGTGAAACGAGTGTACTCCAAAAGAGGCATTCTTTAACAAATTAAGCCAAGAAGATGTTAGCAAAGAAGACTATGAATATGCCAAAAATATCTGGAATCAGTTCAAAATTAAAACTCTAGGGGAATATAGTGACCTCTACCTAACTTCAGATGTACTCCTTCTTGCAGACAGCTTTGAAACTTTTCGAAACAAAACACTAGAAACACACCGAGTGGATGCTGCACACTTTTTTACTTCACCTGGTGTAAGTTTTGTGGCAATGCTCCTTTACACTGGAATTGAACTGGAATTGCTACAGGATTACGATCAGATTCTTTTAATAGAGTCTGGAATACGTGGAGGCATATGCCAGGTGTCTCATCGGTATGCTTAAGCTAACAATAAATACATGGAAACCTATGATTCTGAGAAACCATCGCAGTTTATTACCTATGGTGATGCCAACAACCAATATGGGTGGGCTATGTGTCACTCTCTTCCTTATGGTGGATTTCAGTGGGTTTCTCCAGATACTGTTGATCTAGAAAAACTAAAGAAAGACGACCCTGTAGGATACATTCTAGACGTTGATGTTGATTACCAATCTGACCTTCATGAACTACACAACGATTTAGCTTTCCTACCAGAGTGTACACAACCTAAGGATTCGTCTCTGAAAAAACTAATTCCTCATCTTGGAAATCGAAGACGATACGTCGTTCTCTACATGACACTTAAACAGGCTCTAGATCATGGACTAAGATTGGTAAAATTCATCGAGTGTTAAAGTTTAAACAAAGACCTTGGCTAAAGAAATACGTTGATTTTAATAACAACCTTCGAAAACAAGCCAAAAATGATTTTGAAAAAATCTGTACAAATTATTCAACAATGCCATTTTGGAAAAACAAAGGAAAATATTCGTAAAAGAATAGACATACGTCTTGTGACTGACAGGAAAAAGGCTGAAAAGTTAATAGCGAAACCAGCATTTTATTGACAGATTAATTTATGGTCTTAACCTAGCTGCTTTTCACATGGCTAAACGTAACATTGTAATCAATAAGCCTATATATATATATATTGGAATGTGTATACTGGATATTTGAAAAACTCTGATTTATTCCCACCACTATGATGTTCTGCTACCCTATTATGGCATGGACAATCTTAAACTCATGTATATGGATACCGACTCGTTTATTTGGTTAAAACCCAAGATGTATACAAGACAAGTTGGATTTCCTAGAACACCTGGACACATCAGATTATCCTACTAATCATGCGTGTTACTCTTTATCAAACAAGAAAACGTTGGGGGAAATTTAAAGACGAGGCTTGTGGACAAATTATTAAAGCATTTATAGGACTTAGAGCTAAAATGTATGCTTTAGACATAAACGGTAAAAAAATCAAAAAGATTAATGGTATTAGCAGAGGTGTTGTCAAAAATTTATCAGCTTTCAAGATAATAAGGATTGTGTAATGAAAAAAGGGGTAAAAGAATATCAATGTACATTATTGCTTTTAAACAACATGACATATCATCTATAAGACTAAACAAAATTGCTTTGTGTCCTGGTGATGATAAAAGAGTAATATTGATGTAGATGGTATAGGTACACTTGCCTATGGTCATTACTCAACCGTTGACCATGTTTAAAGAGTTAAGTTATGAATATCAAAATCCTCTACCTGCATCTAGCAAATACATAAACCAAACAATTTAGGAAATAAAACAATAGCATTACAAAAATTAAAAAACTGCACCAATCAAGCAACAAGAAAAGAAAAAAAATGGTATGGATACTCAAAAATAAATAAAAATAGAAAAGAAAACTGTACAATTTATATGAAATGTATTATATGTAAATATTGTAAATGTATTTAAAATAAAAATATATTGTATGGACATTGCTTGTACATTTTAATTACTACCCACCTCCCACTCCTAATCCCAACTGTTAACCTCTAGTAATGTTAAGAAATTACCCTTAGGTAGCTAAAACTAGGTAGCCAAAAGTATAGTTTAACACATGTATTACCTATATGCTTTGGGATAAGGTATACAGCCTTGTTATATGCAATGAACAATCGTGTTTCACAAATATAAAATTTCGATATACACAAAATCACAAATGTGTAATGAAAAAAATGGAAAATTCATGTTTTCATATTGTCAAAGGATTTAACATATATACCATAGCTGATTGGAACATGACTCTGGTATGGGACTGTATGACTTGCCGCAGGATTGGGTAAATATGTTTGATATGGTAAAAGTATACTTTCAAAATCTGCATAGATAACGTAAGGTATTCAAATCATTTTTTCCACCGGATGAAAAACTTAGAGGTCACGATGGTTTTGTAGCTCACAATCCACAACCTTTAAAGGAAAAAGTTTGTTGTCTTTTTCCAGTACAAATACATTGATGGATATGTCGTTGGCTTTCTCAAATTTGGGAATGTCAGCTAGTGATGTAGGAGACGATATTACCGAAAAAACATACTTGTTTCCGGGTCCTTGTATTTACTAATGCGTTGAGACTCCTTTTTAACCAGTTTTGCTAAAATGGCATACATAAACACTTTTCAACACTCAAGTTTTCAGGATTAATGCAGGCTTTTCTTGCTTTTACAGCTGCTGGTAATGGAATATAATTATGTGCTACCACGCAAGGGATTGTACTTATTTATTTTTCGTACTCCTTCCACTGCTAACAAAGCCCAATTACTGCCTTCTAGCTCAGATTCTTCCATTTCTGTAGTTAACTTTGTAAATTGTGTTTCCAATAAACTACTTAAGTCTGTTTCAAAAAATAGGGCCTGATTTCGTGTTTTAAAAGCACGATCTGTAATTTCATTGGCAGATGTATGAATGAATCTACATTCAGCCACAAGATTAACTTTTATCGACTTGTATTTGCTATTTCTTGCTGCATAGCTTGTATTATTTTCTGTTTGGACTCTTTAAGGTATGAAATTAAATCCTTACACGTATCACACCTTATAAAATACGATTTAAGACGACCTTCAAAACACGTTTCATATTCAGTAAGTCCATTATTATCAGGAACCATTGAGAGCAGGTAACGTTTTGTAGGCTCCGTTTTTTGTCTTTTAGCTGCTGACACAAAATTACAACATTCTTCATGGTGACGTCCATTGTAGGGAATGTTAAATTTACTGCCACAAGTTTTGCACTCAAAACATTTACCACACGATACTTCGTGACGCTTTCTATCATAGTTCCGAAGAAAAGTTTTTCCATACTCGTTACACATATAGCTTGGAATAGTTTCTTCCATTATGGATGTTGTTTTTTCCCAACAGCTGCTTACTGCGTATGACAAGGCTGTGCACTGGTAGGTGAAACAGTCTTTGAGGATGTGAACACTGTGAGAAGTTGTAGTTAACTGACGATATTCTTGCTAATGGTCCTCTAATATACACTTGTCAATACCAACAGCTGCTTACCACGTAGTACAAGGCTGTACAATGGTTGGTGAAACAGTCTTTCACGATGTAATCACTCTAAAAGGTAGTAGTCAACTGAAAATATTTTTACACCCTACTCAAGGTTATCAGGTACTTACTGCATATCAAAAGGCTGTACACTCGTGGGTTGGACACTCTTTCTTGCTAAGGACCCCCTATATTCCCTACACAAGGATATACATGTTAGTTCTAAACACTTATTGGTTAATTGTATATTAAACTTATATACACAGCTTAAACAAGCACGTATTTCACGCAGTAAAACTTTGTCCAATAGCCACATTTGACACGCAAAGTATGTTTCCGCTATCTAGCGGTGACTATGATAACTACCTGAACGACCAGCATGGTACCTATCACTCCATATCAACAGTCACTGAACGACCAGCATGCTATCTAGCGGTCGATATCAACACTCACTCAACTACCAGCATGCTAAATATCGGTCAATATGACAACTCACTCAACTACTAGCATGCTTGCCAATAATGAACACATTTGTTCTTACCACTAACAATACACACAGTGAGGTTGCTTTATCGTTTAATACAAATCTATCTTGTTTGGATGACGTAACAAAAATGGCGCAATTGTATGGTAAAGTTGCAGTACCTAAAATGTAATACTATACTAGTGTATAACATTATACAAATCAGCTTATGTATTGGTTTATGTGTGGACTCTTATGTCGGCTTTTGTTTTGGCTTATTCTGTATATTAGCTCTTATGTTGGCTTTTGTGTTGGCTTTTATGTTGGCTTTTTGTGTTGGCTTTTGTGTAGGTTTATATTTGGCTTTGTGTTGGCTTATTTGACAAGTTATTTTGTCAATGTATTTAGAGGATTTTTCTCTTGGTCTTGGAAAGTATATCAGTCCTTTTTATCACAACATAAAGCTTACTGCCATGTTTGTAAGCAACAACAACAACACTCTAAACTTTTAAATAAATCCAAAGTACTCTAAGATACTCTCAACTCTTACCTCTATCCCACGCCTAGTCAAAAACCTTATATTTTTCATTTTTTTTTCAAAAAAGGTGAATTGGGAAAGTAGGCTATGTGTTAAAACTAAAAATCATATAAAGTCATATGTTAACTCTAACACCTACGTCTATCCCACTCTCAGTCGAAAAATATTATATTTTTAAAAAATATTTGGAAAGTCGGCTATATTTTGAAAACTAATCATCCTAAAAAGTCATATATAGACTCAAACCAATGGCTTTTATGTCCTTTATCGTTAGAACAAAACATGGAATTTTTGTCATTTTTTCCAAAAACGTTCATTATAAAAAAGGGCTATATTTGGAAACTAGGAATACTACAGAAGGTTTGTTTGACGTAAATGAATTGTCTTTACCCCCCTCTACCCCCAAAATAAGTTTCAGCTCTCTAGGACAAAGACTAACAGTAGGGGAGTAGTGGCGGTTCTGCTTCACTCGACGCGACACAGTGGGTCAAAATCGAAATCTAGGAGGACAACATTATTTATTTTCATAATTAAAAAAATCAACATTTATTACTTCTACAGCATTCTCATATAATTGCTGCTCACTATTCTGGGATATAAACGCATCTTAGTGTAAATCTGTCACCACTGTTCTCCACTGTTCGAGCAGTCTGAATTGGAGGGTGAATGTAAGTGGCTGTGGTTTGTTTGTCTTTGTGGTTAGGGTGATTCTTTAAGATGGAACATGCAGCTGAAGGTATGATCTTTGTAACGTGTTTCAGTTATTAATGGGCGTAATTGTTACGTAATTTTAGCTATATTTGCATTATATAATATTTAACTATTATTTTTAAAATTATATTTTCACTTAGATTTTTAGTATGTCGCGTCACTCTGCGTCACTTTCTACTTAATGTTAAAATGTAGATAAAGTCTTGTAGTTTACGCCAGTTATAAGATTTTTTGCATCTTTTTGCAACTTACTTGGTTATTTTACGTTTTAGAAGATGCCGGGCAACCAGTTCTCACATGTTTACAACTATTTGAAGCACCGGGTTCGACGATTATATCAGAAATGGAACTTGGTGACTTTGTTAAAAGTAAATTAGGGGTAGAAAATTCTTCTGAAGAGATAACTGAATGCTCTATCCAACTCCTAGTCATAGACAATTTCTTGCATGTGTAGACGTAGCTTAAAAAATGTCTTAGCTGATGTTTATTATGAAGTAAACAAATTATATACGTTGCTTTCGCTCTAAATTCATGATTAAAACGTAAAAATAATGTTGTCCCCCTAGAGTTCAATTTTGACCCACTGTGCTCGGCCGCCATCTTGCGCATTAGCTCCTGCGCCATAATCGGCTTATATTACATACTTAGGTCCAGACGTCACTGCTCCGCCCCACATGTTTACAAGAGAAATTAAAAGGAGAACGCTGACAATTAAGCAGTTTCAATGTTCTTATAAGG
Organism: Meconema thalassinum; assembly: GCA_946902985.2. Lineage (NCBI taxonomy): Eukaryota > Metazoa > Arthropoda > Insecta > Orthoptera > Tettigoniidae > Meconema > Meconema thalassinum. The sequence continues at coordinate 352,629,174 of OX336390.1, forward strand.
CAGGTGCATCAGAGTGTTGCAACCATGTTTTATAACGGCTTCTTTTCTGTCTCAAATAATTAGGGCCTAATTTAATAGTCCATTATTATTAAGATATTATTATTATCTTAAGTGGCTAAACTGTCCCCCAACGTCCACACCAACTGTATTCCAACTCGTTCCTGATCTCCGTATTTATTCGTTATCGTCGCCTTTCGGCCATGGCTATTTGCATCTTTGGGAATAGGCCTATACCACAGTGAGTCTCTCTCACGACTAGGCCGGCCGGCGCGACCAGCTTATCTGTCTCCCGTTGACTCATCACTGCCCCTCGGCGTAACATAGCACTTCGCTAACGTTATCCATGCATGACATGAGATAACAATTAAAATTAATAAAATAAGTTGCTACTACCTTATGACAGGAGATGTTCTAAATGTTCTCCTCCTACATCCACACATTTCCGGCATCGTCTTAGGAAACTCCGATTCACACGCATATGTTCGTCTTTCGTTTTTGAGGCTATTTCTCTTCGGATATGTTAATATTTTTCTCGGACGAAGCTTGGTTCCATTTACACGAGTATGGTTGTACGACGTAGAATAACAGATATTGGAGTAGAGAAACCCCCCATCGCATATACGAAATTCCTCTACATAAGGAATGGGTTGGGGTATGGTGCGCAGTGAATGGATACATTATTATAGGACCTATCCTTTTTCAAGGCACAATTAATGCACAAAGGTACAGGGATAATATACTCAACCCTTTTTTGACGAACTGGCTAACACTAACTCTCGAAATGGATATATTCAGCAAGACTCTGCCACCACGCATACAGCTCATGACACATTAAACTTATTTGAGTACGGACTTATGGCTGTCACGGTCCCCATATTTAACTGTTTGTGACTTTTATTTATATGGGTGCTTAAATAATAAAATTTATGCAAGAAACCCTCACACGTTGGGCGAACTGAAAGAACATATTCGGAGAGATATAAAGCCTCAATTACGGAAGACTAACTTATGCGAGTGAATCGGTGTTTCCTAAGACGATGCCGGAAATGTGTGGATGTATGAGGAGAAAATTTCCAACATCTCCTGTCATAAGCTTATTTAATTAATTGTTATTTTCTTAATTTTAATTGTTATTGTTATCTCATGTCATGCATGGATAAAGTGAGCGAAGTGCTATGTTATGCCGAGCGGGTAGTGATGAGTCAACGGGAGACAGATAAGCTGGGCGAGCCGGCCCGAGTCGTGAGAGAGACTCACTGTATAATGACAATTTATATCCATAGCCGTTTCATACGTCGGCTTGCAGCCTTAAACTGAGCAATGTACTTTGCTTTTACTCATTTTGTATTCTGACAATGAGTATAACTCATTAATTTTATATTAAGACACTAACAAATTAAGATACTCTGTTCACCCATACAAGAAACACTACAAACTGTTCCCACGTGGTAGATTTATCCTACTTGGTGAGATTCTTATTTTCACCGCTAGATGGTATATCAGATAGCTGGAGTTGCCAATTGGAAAGAAGTTCACTATTGTATGGACTGTGGTAGGTGCGTATAGGTCACAACAGGATATTTAAATGTAAGCTATTTGACTATTAATCAATTAAAATAATAAAACTGATAGATTATCTCACATAAAGTTAACTAATAATAAAATATAAGAATATGGCAGGAAACAAATAAATACCGGTACCTCATACAAGTGTTAACAATTTACGTTTCTTAATTTGATTTGAAGTATTCAATGGGTCTGTCATCATTTTATAGTAAAACACTACCTTCTCACAAAGTAAGCACAAAGCATCGTTCTGTTTGTCACAGTAGCATCAGTGTGACATTTAATGAGGTTGTTCTCTCCAGTTGCACTTGTAACTTCCTAGTGCAATAAATCGCAATCTATGTTTTACTGACTTATTAGTACACCCATATCAATGATTTATGTGTACATTACGATTTACTTACACTACTTAAATGCCACTGTAGACATGAAAAAAGTAACTATCGTAGGTCATGATCGATCGAAATTACTAATTACTCTTTGGATGTATATTTTTCACTCTTTCTAATGTGGAGGGGGATGAGCTGAGTCAAAATAACATTCAAGGGCGAGGACTCGGGCATAATGAAAGCAAGTGTATGATCCTGAAGTTTCAAAATCTTCTAACTACATTTTAATGCCTTATTTCATTATCATTTGATACGCTGTATTTTCACTAAACCAATGTACAAATGCTTGAAAATTAACAATTTTGTTGATAATAAATTATAATGTCCAGTTTTCTTCGCGAAATCATCTGGCCCTATTTATTCCCCGACATTGCATAAACTTATATTACCAACTAAAGTTTAACTTAAAACAGCAATAGAGCATAACACAATACTACCGCTATTCACTTTCCAAAATGTAACTCACTCTCGGATACTAACAAGAAGTCAACAAGTGGAGTAGTTTGGCAAGGGATGATGAAAAATATTTGCACACCCAACTCACTGCTTCCTCTCTGGCTAACTGAACGGCTGACTATTTGGCTCATTCAGTAAGTGTTATGTTAATTAATAATTTATTTATTTCAGCTAAATGACCATAATGGTGTTATCAATGAGATAAATTAGCTGTATAGAATTTTCAATAAGTAAAGATGAACCGCATAAATGAACATTAAGGTTGGCAATATTCCAATAATGATTTTGTTCTCTTGGAGCAATTATCAAAGTGATAGTTTTTTCACTGCTTGTTGCACAACACGCACACTGTGCAGACGGGTCATGAAATCCAGGGCGTGTGCATAGTTTGTGGTGGAATTCAAGCGTCGTCAGCCTGTTCAAGGCACTTCTAAAGTCATTGCTTGGACCAGTCCACCTTTGATTCACCCGTAAAAGTCCGGGTTGATCTCTGCCCATTTAATCTGTCTGGTTTGAAGGAATTTCTGTTCTTGCCTTGTGAATGGAAGCTGCAGTCTAATTCTCAAATCTTCTATTAGGAAGGTTCTTTGGATTGCTCGTATGCAAGCCTTCAGCGTGACATCTTAGATATTCCTAATCTTTCTTTAAGTTAAGGTAACGCTAAAACTTTTAAATGAGTGAAAATAAATGCTTTCAAATTAGAAAGTATTAACTTACAGTATAGCTTCCAATTACAGTCATCAATCCGATGATTGGTTTTCATTTCAAATCATAATGCAGGAAGCTTTAGAGCAATGCAGAAAAGCAAACAAGTGCGATAGGATTTGAGAGCTTACTACTATTGAATATTAAGAATAATAATGACGTTGAGTTACGAACTATACTTACGCTTACTAGATGACTAGCCTTCCCTCTTGGGTCTACTTTAAACACTACGGTATTGTAAAAAATGCGAGTGTAAAAGAATATACCGTAAGATTTTTTTTGTGCAGAGTCGCACGTTCAGCACCATTCATCACCATGCTTACCGCTCGCCACACATAGACGAATGCGCGGCGTTGCCGCTCTTCTATGGGCAGGACCTTGCTTATAGGTAGCTACGCTGTGACCCGTTATTGCTATATTAGCCTACTTATTTGTATTGTGTATAATACGTGTTCTGGTGTGTTTACTACTGTCTACTACCGAGGATTCCCTAGCATCCCTCCCTTATGTTTGAATAAAAATAAAGTTTACAATTCGATGTATGGTTCCCCTTCATCCATACGATTCTATTTCAATGAAATTGTTGCTTAGCCATGGGTTGCAGTGAGAGGGTAGGGGGTGGTGCATAGAGTGAAATGGAAGTCTCATAATGAAAGCAGTGAGCATTTTGATGATATGAACTTAACAGCATTTCAACACAGTAATAAATTAATATTGAATCGATATCAGGTTAAATTAAGATGTTAGAGCCGAGAGAAAATTAATTTTAACGAATCTGTTACCAACATTGAAGTAGGGGTAGATGACTTCGTAGTTCCGCCCCTTTAAACAACAATAACTAACATTGAAGTAATTGATCGTCATACCTTTATTTAAAACCACCAAGTATAGACAAAGTATTTCAATAGAGACGCATATGATTAGGCTACATATTGCAATAATTATTTCCATTTTCGTAAGTACTGTAATACGGTTGGTTTACGCGCGATAAAGTGAACATTCATATGGTATTTCTCTCTTTGACTTGGCAGAATTGCCAGAACGCAACATAGACCGAGGCGGCCTATCTCTGGGACCGATCTAATAGTTCCATGATCCTTGCGCGCAGCGAAGGCGATTCCTGTACTACCTTCCTTCATACATATTCGCCGATACCACTTCATATAACATAGGCCCTAAAATGCTGACATATGATTGGTGGAAGGTTGAGTTACAGATGATTCACACTCTCGTCCACAGATAATGCACCAAATCTACAGAGAATGCGAGGAAGACGCAGATGTCAGAAGAATAGTTTTTCCTGAGTTTCAGATTTATCATTCAAGCAGTTTCAGAGACTCACACATGTTTAAGGAAATGTGAAGTTTCATTTTTGTAACTCAAGCGGTTTCGGAAAGTCTTTTTTCGACCCATAATTTTTCACCAGTTAGAAACTAAATTTCATAAACTTGAAGTGAAAAAAAATCGTATGTATAGAGGTTTCCGAGATGTGATTGAGTGTGTAGTATTTCAATGGTATTTCAACTTGTGCGTTATTAAGTAGTGTAGTACCCTGAGCTACCTACAGGGTACATGTACCTAATACACCTACAATCTGCTCTACAAACACATCCATAACTACAACTACCCTTATCTGCCCCATACTCAACACACTTTAAACCCAAATCTCACACCCAAGACAACAAAGAAGCAACAACTATAAACACCTTCTTACAAAACTTCAACAACATAATTAACAAGTTACCTACAGAAGTACGACATAATTGCCACACTGGTTGGGCACAGCAGCAAATCACAAGAAGTGGAGCAGCAGTGTCTCAACATGCTTACTCAGCAGTAGCACCATGAATAAATAGACCGCCACCCCAAAAGACGAGGTCTTATTGTCTGCCCAACTACGAGCCCAGTTGTCTGCCGAAGGCCAGGAACGAGGACCATCTGATCAGGTTAGTGTGTGCTCACTGTAAACTCCTTAAAACTATTTTCTTTCACCTATCTCACTCTGAAATACCGTAATCACCTCATAACTACTTGTGAATCGCCTCTCACTAAAACACTATTAGTGAAGCCTGTCTGGTGCCATAACGGCACATCATTAAACTCATACATTTCTTTACAATTGGCTACCTGTCTGATTTATTGAAGCGCCGGCCACAATTCCCTGCTCGCTAGTCAACACTTAGATTCTGCAGAATCAGGTTAGCAGCAAGCCGTCTATTGTAACCATCGCACTGCAAGTCAGGATTAGCCTCACGCTTTACCCAAGGTTGCCGTATAAGCATTTTGCTATCCGGTCGGTTCTGTCCTGACTTCCTCGTTGATCGCACGCCTCCACCTTTATATGAGAAACCCCCAAGACGTACTGATAGACACACGGGGAGCTCAAACCTCTTACATTACTTACTTTACGCCTCCGAGTTAATTTTAAACACTCAACCCCCCATTAGGTACACGTCGTTATGATCAATTAAACTGGTGGAGACGCGGGTAGTCTCAATTAAGAAAGGACTCAGCGAACGAGCCCTGCGACTAAGACTCACACCACCTCTCACACGGCAAGCAACCCTAAAATTTCCGGGAATTCTTTTTGTGAGTACCGAGCGAAAACAGTCAAGTGACTAAATTCTACCCCAACCCATTAATTAGCTTCCCACCCAGCCCTCCCATTAAAACTAGAGACAGGACAACCAAGTACTCTTACGTACAAGGGCCTTAAGCCGTTCTTATTTCAATTATACATATACTTGACTTGAGAAGAAGCCGAACTATTCAAAGGTTCAATCGGCTCTGGAAACATTTCCCTCGTGCACCTAGTTAAAGCAAGGGAAATTAAATCACCCCGACACTTAACACTCACACACGATACAAAATGCCTACACTTTCCACTAAATCCATCCCCCAAAGCGAATACGATAGACTGACGATATGGCACGAGAAAATACGTGCGGATCAGTTACGGATTCAAAGGAAACACCAGATACTAAACGTAACATACCCCAAAGTTCAAGAAATACATGCACAATTAACCACAGAAAACACGGGGAACACAGCTACAATTACACGATTCTACAGCCAATTAACACAATTAGACACAATACACGAACAATTGCACAAAGAGAAAAACCACCTACTTGAAGAACATTGGGTACCGGTACTTAACAAAACCCATATACGGATGCGCACGGCGAATACACCATGGGATGAATACACACAACTACGAAGACAAAATGCACAACTAAATAGACAGTACTTGCAACTACATGCCAAACAGGCTCAACTGCGTACAAAGGTCATGCAGGGGATATCACAACCCTCGCCCCTGACCAAGCATAAAAGTACAGTGCCGCAAATACATATCAAAGAAAACGCAACACTTAACACGCATAGATACACTCTGTTACTTACTCCACACAGGGAGGAAAACAGAATCCCAAACACATTTAAACATACATCACTGCCTACACCAAACAGGGAGGAAAACAGAACCCCCAACACATTTAGACGTACGTTGCCACCTACCCCAAAAATGGTAAACAATTTTAGGCAGCCTAGGCGTACATTACTGCCCATCCCTCAAACACGATACGCCACTGACACACACAGGCGTGCGTTACTGTCCACCCCTCAAACACGATACGCCACTGACACACACAGGTGTGTACTGCCCACTCCTCAAACACGATACGCCACTGATACACACAGGCGTACGTTACTGCCCAACCCACAGACACGATACGACACCGAAACACCTAGGCAAATCATTACATTCCCCACAAAAAAAAAACTACCCCATCGGCAAACCAGGGAGAACTCTTTCGCAAACACCAACAGATGGATACATAGGACCATCGAGATTGCTGCACGGCAATGCCAATGCATACAGATACAACGATTAAACACTGGAACACTTAGATGCAAGATACAGGAGGCCACACTTAGATGCAGACAGCTTATTTTTTTAGCCCAATAAAATTATACAAATAGGGACTAATCGAAGGGAAAAAAACCGGAGTTTGAAAATTGGTACAGTTGTTCCTTGGTATCTAAGTTTCAAGAAAATAAAAAGTCCTTATGTGTGGAGGGTGAGCTCGAGGGAGGGGGCCCTTTATAGAGGCCCTATTTTAGTTTTTCGCTTGTATCTTGTTAACTATCACTCATAGCTAAAAGTTATTGGAATAAATTTTAAAGCTAATAAAATTTACTACAAAAATGGTCCTATGATCGTTTTACGTAGGACTAATACGTTCGAAGTTAAGTGGCCTAGAATGTACCAACATTTCAAAAAATCTTGATTTATACACATTCTCATGGTTATACGCCATGCGTATGAGTATTTCAGATATAATATTAAGGCTGCCTGTCACCAACAATTGTTAAAAATTAACTGGTGGTTAATTTCGTTTACTGAGCAAAGCACTTTAATCCTTGAAGGGACATGGACCCACTGAAGCCCTGTGAGTAGTGGGATGATGGGGGAGCTGTCTAGTAACTTATTGAACCCTCCTCGTATTTGCCCCGAAGCTGATATCTCGCTAACCAATCATGGGATTTCAACATACAGGATGTCCTAGCACTCGTAGTGATGCCCCCTACTTTCCTATAGGCTCTTTATTTAATTAAACGACCAAAACTAAAAGGTCATTCGCGAGTAGTGGGGTAGTGTTGGTTTCCTCAAGTCGCGCTCGTGCTTGAATATGTATGGCTATGTTGGGAAAGGTTTAGGTGGTGGGGGAGGAGTAGGGGTCGAGTGAGGGGTCGTTTAGATGGTATTTTTTCCGCTCTAGATGATGGTGAGGTTATTTTTTAAAAATGGATGGAATTGGGAAACGCCATTTGGGGTAAACATGTTGTTTTTGGACATTTTGGCGATGAATGATTTTTATACGCATGCGCACTTAAGGAGTTTTGTAAGAGGGCGGGCTTTTTAAATGATGATTTATAAATGAATGTTTTTTAATATGTATTGAAATAAACCCAAAAAAACTAATAGGTCATCGGCTTTTTTACTATCTCGCTAACCAATAATCGGATTTAAACCTATGAGGTGTCGTAGGACTCGTGGTGAACTCTCTTTTTCTATGGACGGGGTATATTCACCCCAAAATAAAAAACGTGGTAAGGGGGAGGGGAGCTGCACCACTTAGGAAGTTGTGAGCCTCCGCGACCTTGGAATGGAAAGAGCCATGCTAGGATGGCGTGCTTGGATTCGTTTTTTCGTCTCTTCGTGCTCTTTACGGGAATGTAGGTGTCGAAAAGGTGAACTTTGGGTTTTGGGTCTAAACATGCGTTTTTCACATTTTTGCCGATTTTAGGAAAACGGGCCATGCTAGGAGGGCGTGCTTAGATTCGTTTTTTTTGTCTCGTCGTGCTCCTTACGGGAATGTAGGTGACGAAAAGGTGAACTTAGGGTTTTGGGTCAAAAAATGCGTTTTTCACATTTTTGCCAATTTTTGGAAAACGGAAAACGTGATGATGACGTGCGTGATAGTATGTTTTCGTCTCGTTGTGCTCTTTACGGCGATATAGATATGGAATAGGTTAAAAGTTGGAAACATGTTTTTTTTAGTCAAAAAATGGGTTTTGTGATTTTCCCTCATATTGTGAAAACCGAAAACGTGAGAATGACGTGTGTGATAGTATTTATTTCGTTTCATTGTCCTCTTTACGGGGATATAGATATGAAAAAGGCAAAAAGCTGGAAACATGGTTTTCTTATGGAAAAGGTGTTTTTTGTTCATTTTCGCGTTATTTGGAAAACGAATGAGACGATTTTTATGATGGGCATATTGATGTATTTGTGTCGTTATTCTGTTTACGGGAATGTAGGCATGGAAAACCTGAAATCATGGTTTCCGTCATTTTTTTCGAGATCGTTGAGGAAAACGGGGAAAATGTAAGAAACCAGATTTGAAGTCACGTTATGTTATGCGCTATAATGTTGGTAAAACACTTATGCATTATTATTATTATTTGTCTTGACTGGTCAGGGCTCACACGCAGAGAGAGAACTTGCTTAATGAAATGAGAATTGAAAGCATTGAGGCTGACCCACGGCGATCCAGAGAGACACAGGTCTTATCATCGTACGTGCCTCGCAGCAGAGAGAGATAACAGCCTGTTGTTCGCATGCAGGTGGCTGTTATCTGACCCAGACGTGTTACTCGATATCTCGATGAAGGACATACAGCTCTGTCGAAAAGCTAATCATTGCATTCCCACGCATACTCATGCAGAGTTTGCAAAAGCTTGTTAGAATCAGTCTGACTTGTGCGCTCCATGACATCCTACTCGTAGGAACAAAAAAAAGTAAAGTGTTAACTTTGCATCTTGTTGAGGAGACATATATATTCTGAGGGTAAGAGAGACTCATCATTCTCGTGTTCATCTCTGAAGGTGACGGATGCAAGTGCCTTATGCTCTTTGTAAAATATTACGTGAACCGCGGCCATACTTGTACTAAGGTAGGTTCATTATTGTTAATTATGGCATGATTGGTTTTATTGTTATTTTGTGTATGCGTGAAAAGTAAGTTAGTGACTGATGGTATTTTTTGGGGATTTCGTTTGTTGCAGATTTATAAAAACGTCATTAAGTCTGGGAAAGCAGACAGAGAGAGACAGTGACACAGACAGTGACAGTGGCGGCAAAGAGCACATTTGCTGAAAGCATTATAATTCATTATATGGTGAGTACATGTTGTTCCATTACTTTTATTGTTGTTGTTGTTGTTGTTAAATGTATGCCATTTATTTCACGGAAATTTATAAACTTATGGCGTGTATTTATTATTGTTTCAGAATAAAGACGTGTATGGAGTGAATAGGTTTTAACTACCTTGACGCTTTCGATATTTTTTTTTTAAAAAGTGAGCTATGAATATACAGTAGATTAATTCTTTTCTTTGTAAATGACCTTGTTACTTTTTGACTGACTGTCTTATGTATGTGTGCACACTTGAAACCTTTTGTTTTTAGCAATCTTATGAATGAATGAATGAATGAATGAATGCACATGTTTAATGTATATAACCATGACTAATAACGGATTGTATTGGTTTGTTTTTTCAGATAAATCATTGGAAACAAAAAACAAGATAAACCTTGTCGCTGATACTAAAACTACAGCAACCTTGAAGGTGATCATTTCCTGCTGCGGGCCCAATTGCTACAACCATTGTGTACCTGTGAACGAGATTGTGTGCCAGTCAGTAAAAATCGATAAGTGTGGTCGTTTGGAATTGCAGATTTTGGATTAACTTATTCTAAGGTAAGGGTTGCACGTTTATTTGTCCATTTTATAATCATGTCTATATCGGAGAGTGAAGTGTTAGTGTGGTAGCCTTTGGCCAAATGTTTCAAAACGCGAGTATGCTCAGGCCGAATTAACAATGCGATTCACTGTCTGTCGCCTAAAGATTTTGTGGAATTATGTTTTCCCATTTTTTGAGTGAATGTGAACAAGGCTTAAGATTGCATCACGCTTTAAAAATAAACTTCGAACTACTATGTGAATTTACATTGATAAAAATAATGTTGAAGAGAAACACACTTTCAACCTTTGTACAAAAATGGAGAAAGTACTGATAGCCGATAATTTGGAAACGTGGTATCAGGAGAAAGCTATTCAAGCGCTTATCTCTAAATTTGATAAGTTGCAACAGGGTCCCAGTGGCTTGGCCCTCAATAGCATTGCCTATTTGCAAATCAATATTTGTAAATACAATCCATTGAATGCAGGATGTAGCTATATTGCCACATCGAGCTTTATCGCTTCCAGAAAGGCAGTGATCAACATACGCAACAAAGACGATTACTGCTTTTTATGGAGTATAGTGAGCTGCCTGCAACCCTGTCAAGGCAGTAATTGTGATTTGCCAGGGAAGTACAAAGATGTGTTTAACCACATGAAACAAACTCTCAATCTCGAGCGTGTTTCATTTCCCATGCCTCTAGATAAAATTCATTTATTTGAGAAAGATAATCCAAATTTCTCCTTTATGGTGTATGGCATCGACGGATCCAATATTGTGGGCCCCTTGTATGCCACCAAACAGGTAAAGCAACATCACATTCACTTGCTTTTCCTGTCTGATGGGGATAAAAGCCATTATTGTTGGATAAAGAATTTAAGTAAATTGGTGAGCAGCCAAGTGTCTAACCATAAGTGTGCAAAACACATTTGCGAGCGCTGCCTTCAATATTTTACAACTGATGAACTTTTGAAACGACATACGGAAGACTGTGAAGGGCAGACGGCAGTAAAGCTAGTCTTGCCCGAAGGGAATGACGCAGTCTTAAAATTTAAGGCCACTAATAAACAAGACATGATACCATTTACTGTTTACGCTGATTTTGAGGCCCTTATTGTTCCCATTCAGGGATGTGAACCAAGCACCCATACAAGCTCAACCTATCCAGTGCAGAAACATGAGCCTTTTGCTGTAGCCTGTTATGTTGTCTGTCACTATGATAATTCACAATGTGAGTATGTAAGTCACAAAGGTCAGGATTGTGCGCGGTGGTTTGTTGATCAAATGGCGGCTTTAGCAGGCAAAGTAGAAACTATTTTGAACAACCCTGTACCAATTCAGATGAATGACGTACAGCAAAGAGAATATGATCAAGCCACCACCTGCCACATATGTGAAAAGCCAATCTTAGGCGGAGAAAAAAAAGTAAGAGACCACTGCCACAGGACAGGGCATTTTAGAGGTGCTGCCCATAACGAATGCAATTTGAAGTACTCTACACCTCGCTTCCTCCCTGTCTTCTTACACAATTTCTCCCGGTATGACCTTCACTTCATTGTAAAACAATTTGCTCATGTAGATAAGAGCAAATTCAGCATTTTGGCTAAGAACCATGAGAGCTTTACCTCACTTTCATGGAGAAAAGGAAGCATGAGCATTCGCTTTCTCGACTCATTCAAGTTTACGTCTAGTTCGCTGGATAGTCTTGTGAAAGGCTTAAGCGAAGATGAGTTGAAACATACCCATTCCCACTTTACGGATACAAATCAATTTAAATTGTGTGTTCGTAAAGGCCATTTTCCATATGATTATGTGGAAAGTTACGAGGTGCTTGAAGAAACGACTTTGCCGCCAAGAGAAAAATTCTTTTCTCAGTTAACACAAAGCACCATCAGTGAAGAAGACTATGCCCACGCACAGCATGTTTGGCGAGTGTTTGGCATAGAAACCATGGGCCAGTATGCTATGCACTACTTAAAATTAGACGTGTTGTTGTTGACCGACGTTATTGAAACGTTTCGTCAGCTATGTCACACGATTTATGGCCTTGACCCCGCCCACTACTATACCAGTCCAGGGTTAAGTTGGGACGCCGCCCTCAAATTTACCCACATTGAGCTTGATTTACTGACGGATCCCGATATGGTACTCATGATGGAAAAAGGGATTCGTGGGGGATTCGTATCGCTCAATCAGCGACATGCCAAGGCAAATAATCATTACATGCCTGATTATTGTCCCGAAGAACCAGAATCCTATCTAATGTATTTCGATGTAAACAATTTATACGGTCATGCTATGAGTCGACCACTGCCGTACAGAAACTTTGTCTGGCTGTCTGAGGATGAAATTAAAGATTTTAATGTGCATAGCGCTAGCAAGCAACAGGACGTAGGGTATGTTCTTGACGTCGACTTAGCTTATCCCCCCCATCTCAGACAGCGACATGGCGATTTCCCCTTTTGCATAGAGAAAATGGTGCCGCCCGAGAGTAAGGGCAATCATAAGAAATTGATGGGTACCTTGTATGATAAAAATCACTATGTGTTGCATATTGACATGCTGGTAGAATGTTTAGCCCAGGGCTTAACCCTGAAAAAATCCATAGAGGTATATCTTTTTGTCAGAAACCGTGGTTGAAACCATACATGGATTTAAATACCAGTCACAGACAAAGTGCCACTCAGCCATTTCAAATCAATTTTTTTTTAACTGATGAATAATTGTATCTATGGCAAGAGTTTGGAAAATGTACGGCAGTATAGGGACATTAAGTTGGTCAATACATGGCATGGCAGATGGGGGCCTCAAAGATATATTGCAAAACCAAATTTCAAATCTTATTGATCATGATCTACTGACTATTGAACTTGCCAAAACTAAAGTGGTCATGAATAAGCATATCTATTTAGGCCAAGTCATTTTAGATATTTCAAAATTTCACATGTATAAATTCCATTATGGTTTTGCAATACAGCGATTTGGTATCATTTCCTTGTTATATACAGACACGGATAGTTTTATTTACCATATCCATGACTGTGATCCGTATGTCGTTATGAAACAAAACCCAAAATGGTTTGACACGTCCTCGTTTAGTGAGAAGAACGTGTTCGATATCCCCCGTCTGAACAAAAAAGAAATTGGTTTAATGAAAGATGAGTGTTCAGACACCATGATGACTGAGTTTGTAGGTCTCGCTCCGAAAATGTATAGTTTTCGACAGGTGGATCGATGCGAATCTATGCGAGCCAAAGGGATTAGCCAGCATGTGGTTAAACGTCTCTGTGTGGATGATTATTTACATGTCCTTCAGACCCACACAGCCATGGCACATAGTCAGTTTGGGATTCTCTCAAAAAATCATGATTTATTTTTAATAAAGCAGCGAAGACAAACACTCGCTTTGTTAGACGACAAGAGACAGTGGTGTCAGGATATGATGACAAGCGTCCCATTTGGTTACAACCAGTAGTGGTTGTAGCTATTTTTGTTGTTGTACAACACGGCAAGTGTTTGGCTTGGTTGCTATCAAATGCCAGATGCCATCTTGAGCCTCGGAATAAAAATAAAAAATTGTAGTGTATCATATAATTTTTGATTTTTAACCTGTGTGCATGGGTGTATGCTTGGATGTGTGAATGCCTGTAAATAGTTGTACATAAACTGTATGTCTTGTGCTATTTGCCTGTCAACGCATAAAGAGAGCCATGCATCAACGTTTGCATGGTTCACTGTGCACAGGGTAGATTAAAAACATGTTGACTTCTTTAGGTTAGGTTAGGAAAAAAACAAACAAGTAGCCACACTCACTATTGTTGTCGCTTAGTAGACCTCATGTTTCGGCAAAGTGACCATTCACCCTCAGTAGGCATGCGGCTTAATAGGCCACACTAGGGTGTGGCTTAGTAGGTCTCATGCAAGAACAAAAGAATAATAATAATCTGCTGCTTTTACTGTGCACAATCTCTCACTTTATGGCTAGAGTTATGAGTGGTGATATATTTGAAAACAACACCAGTCCAATATCTGAACAGAAATTGTTTTTTTTAACCTGTTGCATGTTATATTTGCCGCCTACAGCTAAAGAAGTCAACAGACAGATGGTTATTTATTTGTGTTTTGCTTATTTTTTTATTTTATTTTTTGCCATTGACTTAGGGGACAGACAGTGTATATATAGTACATTGTATTTTTTTTATTTATTTACTTAGTAAACGGCAACGACTACTTTTCAGATTCAATCATGAGCCATGATTAAGATTGTTTTATCGTCACAAAACACACCACGTTCAATGAATATGCCACGATGGTGTCTCATAATCCTCAACGTGTGGCCTATCCTTCAGAATATAAAAACACGAAAGTACGCATTGATACCACGTTTTATGACAGCATCATTAATCGTGATGATAATGATGATGATTTGTTTCATGACCCAGGGCATCACTTTTGTAAATCCTGTATGCTAAATTTTGGCTTTGAAAATAATGATTCCACGCAAGTGATTCATAAAGCATGGTACGGTTTAACCATGAATCAAGTGATTGTTAAATTAGCTGACGAGGATCATTTTCCAGATTTCTGGTGTACAATATGTGCAAAACCCCTGTATAATGTTTATTTTCCAATAACCTCTCAAATGTTTTGTTTTCATTTTTATAAATTTCCTGCTGAGGAACCAATCACTTCGTATCGACAACAAGCATTTCGCCAACTTTGTCTTGGCTTACCTATCAATCAATATTCGCCTCATAGAATGAGATTTGTTAGAAACTAACAACATCATATCATGATTATCGCTTTTTTTTGTTTACATTCGGCTTTCAGGTGCACACTT
Organism: Meconema thalassinum; assembly: GCA_946902985.2. Taxonomy (NCBI): domain Eukaryota; kingdom Metazoa; phylum Arthropoda; class Insecta; order Orthoptera; family Tettigoniidae; genus Meconema; species Meconema thalassinum. Next base: position 352,644,379 of record OX336390.1, read on the forward strand.
GACGTTTAGAATACATTTGGCTATTTTTGTTTGTTTGTTTGTTTGTTTGTTTGTTTTAGTTTATCATGTATTCACGTTGATGAACACATACACACTGGTTTAAATTTATAGTTTTGAATTTTGTTTTGTTGGATGTAGACATGGTTATTAAATGCATAGCGTGTTAACTTTGCCTTTTTATAGGTTACCAAAAGCATTCACATGTTTGCTCTTAGTATTTGTTGATACTATTTATTTAACAGAATGTTTTGTGAATTTGCACAACAACAGAGCAAACGAATACAAGTCATTCGACAAGGGAATGATAGGCTAATTCCCATTCACAACAGAGACATGCATTTACCTCCAAGAGAGAGAGATCTTGAAAATGATTCACACACTTAATTTTGATAAAACATTTCCTATTAAATAATTTCCAAATGTATGTTTTGACTGAAAAAATGATATAAACATTATTATTATATTTTTGTAAATTTATCCAATACTATCTATCTACAACTTCAGGTCATAAACACTCAGGATTTAAAAAACCAATAACACACTTTAATGTACAAAAGTTATTGTTGTTGTAATATAAGAACGAGAGTGTTAGAAAGTAACATTCTTTTCTTTGGTTATAGACAACCATGGACGCCTTGAACGCCATTGGTCAAGATTGTGGCTTTGCACGCAAGAAAATGAGTGAATTGCCTACGCAAACACCCTTTCGCATACATAAAATTCAAAAACTGAAAACCAAATTTGGTGAACGAGCTCTTTGCATTTGTCATGACTTTGAGACATTTCTTCCCACACGATTTAATAACCTACCTGATAATGTCATGGAAGATGTCAATTCCAGTATTCACCCTGTCTATTTAATTTATGAGGGTGAAAAAATAATCGATGCATGGTTCGTTTTGTAAAAATTGAAAACGAATAATCATTGTACGCTAGCCGTAACTTTTTTTTGTTTATTCATGCCCTACTCTTCAATAACTATAATAAAATAAAATTATTTTTTTGGGCTCAACAGTTTGACGTTTATTAATTGTTGCTCAACGTTTACCATGATAAATAATAATAAAAATAAATTTTCAAAACTTATGCTTAATGGTAGAATTTTTTTTTGTTTATAGGTTTAGTACAATTACCATGTATATAATTTTTTATAATAATGATGAAACTATTAGTTAAAATGATGGACTTTTGTCCTTTTTTTATTGTTTGTGATTTAAAACAGCATTTATAGCATTTTTAAGCAATTTTTTATTATAATGATTATAATATATAATGATCAAATTCTAGTAACATGTTATTTTATTCAATAATAAGCGTTTAACAAAAAAAACCTGGTTCTAGAGTAGATAAAGATTTTATGCTGTCATTCGTTCTGCTAGACTGGCATTTGAAGCTGATGAATAATGATGGACTTTTGTCTTTTTTTTGATTGTTTGTGATTTAAAAAATAGGTTTAGTACAATTACCATGTATATATAATTTTTTATAATAATAATGATGGAACTATTAGTTAAAATAATGAACTTTTGTCCTTTTTTATTGTTTGTGATTGAAAAATAGATATACTACAATTAGTAATATTTTTTAACGATGCACTGCTGTCCCTTTTTTATTGTTTGTCATTTATAACATTTTATTCATTTTATTTATAATTATAATAATGAAACTATGAGTGAATAATAATAATGACAAAAAAACACAACATGGACTCTTGTCTTTTTATTTATTTTTTTGTCATGATAACAGTGATACTATACATCTTTTTTAAATAAATTCATTACGTTAAAGTCCATATCTAGATAAAAGTAATTTGCTCTTCATAGCACCAATCACTATAAATGCTGCCATTCGTTCTGCTAGACTGGCATCTGAAGCTGTTAATCGTTGCTTGGCAATGCTTAACAAGACTTTGTCGGCAATGCGTCTTAGTGTGGGATCACTGTTTTCCTAGGCTTTATCGTGAATAAGGCATGCATGATCCAAAGCATTGATTCCCATATCCCCTCTCCTCAAACGATCTTGAAGACGAGTACCAGGGCCGCAAAAGCTGTAAGCAGGTAAGTGAGCTTCGAATGGTAAGTTTTTAATAATGTTATCAATAATTCCACGGCCAGTACACCTGGGACATAGAGGTTTCAATCGGTGAAAAACACTTTTTTGTTGTTCTTCTTGTTCTTCTTCTTGTTCTTGTTGTTGTTGTTGTTGTTGTTGTTGTTGTTGTTGTTGTTGTTGTCGTTGTTGTTTGTCGGCGGCTGCTGACGAGCATGGTAGGTGGTGGTTGTTTTCCGCATGACAGCCATGGAATGTTGAAACAATGTCTTTACACTGAGTTTTATGACCATGATATAATTTCATTAATTGGCATGTGGCACACTGTCGAATGGAAGGTATTTTTTGCCATGGTTAATTGCTTGTGATGGGAAAAATGACTGCATGGTTGTAGTTCACTCAATACAGAGTCGTTAGTCCACTCGGCAGGCGCCTTTTCCCAAATTTCTTTGACAGCGTTGGCAGCAACATAAAAAAGAAATGATTTAGGTAGTGCTAATAATTCATGTTGTGTAAAGCTAATCAGTTTTTTCTTGCACACAAAGAACTTTCCAATAGCCTTGTCGATTGTATTTGCGTCCATGTCTATAACTTTGATGTTATCACCTCACGTGTACACGTCTCACTGCTATCATTGGACGATACACTTTCAGTTTTAATTTTATTGAACAACTCCCAACATGAACTTGTGGTGAGCCAATGAAACAATTGCCATGCATGCGCTAAGGCTTTATTCTGAATATTGTCGCAAGGACATGTGTCCATGAGCGTTTGCAGGGATGGGCAACCCAGATCTAAAAGGTCAATACATTGACAGTGAGAGGGTAGAAATGGTTGAAGCCACTGGCGTTTTCACTCCCTTTAACAAATAAGACATTGGCCGAGGACAAATGGGCTTTCATGACAATGTCAAGATACTTGTAAGAAATATCACCCTTGTTCCATGCTAACTGCAAATGATTTTCAATCCATTGGCTCTGTTTTTTATCTTTTTCACTAAGCAACTCGAAAGCATAGGGAGGTTTAAACACCAAATGAATAGGGTTAGACACCCAAAACGTACTACAATCGATAAAAGCGACTTCCTTAAATATACATTTGTTGTCTGCAATTTTAAACCCCTGACAATCCACGATGAGTGTACGCATCATGCTTTTTTATTTTTTCACTTGTTACCTCATTGACGTCTAATCAACAACTAACCCATGCCATGATTTAACATGGCAAAGTCAAAGGACTTTAGGGGAAAAAAAGGAACAAATGAATTGAACAACAGCTAAATATTTTTTGAGGTTTTATTCATAAAAAAAACATTTACACTTTTATTACAAAAGCATTCAAATGAATAGTTTGCACATACGGTCCAAAGGTATCCCCTAGTTTTGCAGGGTCTGGTACAATAACAGGATAATTCAAACTCCATGGAATATTGCCCACATCATAGCGATTGAGGTAAGGGCAGGATGGACTCCATCGCTGATGATCGCTAAAGGGTCGATCCCCTATTTCCCAGTTTCCAATTTCAATGTTGCAAAAAATACACTTGACCACATCCCCACGTTTTAAGTAATAAAATCCGCTCGCAGCCAATTCTCCACAATCCATAAAGGGAACTGTCCATGTTTCAAAAGTTTTCAAACGATTAAATTCACATTTTAAATTCCATGGTTTGTCTGTCACGTTGTTGTTGTTGTTGTTGCGGTTGCTTATTGAGGGACACATGATGTTTGTTGTTGTCGTATGTGCGCACAGTGCCAGAGCGCAACAGATACTGTGCATGCAGACGCTTATCTTGAATCCTATGAATGATGATCTTTTTTTTTTCATTCGACCACAGATGGCTTACATGCTGGTGACATAATTGGACAAAGGATGATATTTCACTTGTCTAGCATGAATAATCAAACAGTAGGCACTGGTATGGTCTGGGACATTTTCTTGTGTTTCAAAATCTACCCTTAAATCAATGGTGGTGATTTTCATAGATTCTTCTAGATACGAACAGTCGAAAACAATCAGTGGTGCTTTTGCTTTAATCCCTTGTGGCGACAACATAGGACAATCCTGTTTTTCATAATAAGACGATTGAAATTTAGCGAACATGTCATAAAGGGGGCCAAACTTATTTTTTGAAAAATTGAGTTCCAACCCCTCATAGGGAAAGCAAACATTATTTAAAAATAGTCGTATATTTCTCAAGTGAATGTGATCAAACAAGGTGATATCTTTGCTTTGTTGGTATTTTCTATTGGTTTGAAAACCAATAATAACATAGAGGGGTCTCTCGGTAGAGCGAGCCGATTTGACACTCCAACTATGAGTGTCAGTGGTAGGTAGCAAGGGGTATTCATGCAGACACCAACTTCGAAATGCGATAGGCAAGGCTTTATCTTTTTGCACCAAATTTAACATGCATAGCTTTTTACGATCCGATAGCGTCACATGGGGCACTTTCCATAGTAATCGAAGCAGTTGAATTTTTGAGTCTATCACTTGGTCAGAGGCTCCTTTCAGTGCATTATAATCACTGCGGTCTCTCACCAGATACAAACTTTGTCTTGCGTTTAAAATAATACGCTTGTGATCTTCGGCAAAGCCAAGGAGTAATTTTAAGGGTAGAAAGCCTGTAAAAGTGCCATCGGTATGAACTAGCCAGTTATTGCTACTGTTGGGACACCATCCTGCCATAGAAAGCGTTTTACTTTCCTCCTCGCTATAGCATGGATATAATTTCATAAGACTAGTCATGCCCACATTTCGAGTCATATCTATGACAATATCATTTATCACATAACGTACTTCAGAAAACAGAAAAGCCAAACCATGATTCGCCAACGCAGACGTTGTGGGTGTGCTGCCATCTGCTTTCATCAATTTACCCTCAATTTGAAGGACACTTTCATGAGGTAGAGTAAAAATATCTTGATTGTTAATGATGAATTGAATCTCGTCATTGTTATTCAGTCCTGTTGCTTGAGGTTGATAGGAATGCATATCAATGCGCACGACGCCATCTTCAACTTGTATGGGATTTAACACTTGCAACAGCTCTTTGTTCATGATTTGGGTGTAGCGTATAACCAAGGCGTTGTAAGCGTTGTCGGTTTACTCGTGTCAACCGTTTCATACACGGCGGGCAACTAACCGACCTCGTAGACGTTGTTGTTGCTTTATAGATAAATTTCATAGCGTCTTTAAAACCAACTTGTAGGTCACAGGAGTGTTGGCGTCCAAAGCAATCAGTTGTTGGTTTCTATTCACTAAGCGTAAGGTAATATTACTAATATCACTGACACACACAGGATGATAGAGAACCACTGAAGGGTTTTCACGAATAATATAGCCGCAAGGAGAGGTGACAATAAAATCATACAGGGAATGGCTTTGTTCTTGATTCGTAAATACGTCTCTAATAATATTGCAAGTTACAGAAATGTGATGGTCCTCGATGAATTTCACTGGATAATCTGATTCATGGGGTTGCTGAGCTGCCAACACTCTTGGTTTAAATCCTAATAAAGGACCAATAGATGAACTCGTGTTTCAAAGTCAATGTTAAACGTAGAGAAAATACGTCAGCGATGAGTTATTGTATTGGCTGTAAGTTCAAATTTGTGTGTCCCATCCGCAAATGGTTTGACACCAAATTGTTTTATCATCGACACGCTAATGGCCTCATGCACATCGTCTATGGTATAACCTCCAGGGGGTAGTGTCAACATATAATCATCATAATAAAATTTGTCATTAATATCCAGTTGAATATTGTAAATTCTGTTGTATCTTTCCAAAGAAATTAATCCTAGCACATAGGATTGTTCGGGTTGCAATTCAATGGGGGGAAAAATCCAGGGACACTTCAGGCCCGCGACTGTGCACGGTAAAGGTCTTGGCGTTGACATTCATAATAATGAAACTGTTGGCTTAACGCAACCTCTTATATAGAAAATGTAAACTCAAACGGCCACACTCTTGACTGCCAAAGGTTTGTTGACGATTCACATTATAGAATATCTTTACCGGGTTTCCCAAATAACGTAGCAACTCGATCGGGGGTGGTAAATTTCCATAACTGTCAAAGTACCATACTGTGGAACCTTGTTTCACATAGGCTACAAAATGGGTTCCTGGTCCTGCATCATCATCTAAATTCATCATGACTCGTTCTTCTTTCCACGGTGCTTTGGGTAATTCATTTCGCATAAATACACCTCGAAAATGAGAAATATTTTGTTGTTTGGCATAGCTTTCCACTTCTTCATGGGTCATGGCATGACGAGGCAGTTGCCTTAAGCGCTTATCGATGATGGACATTTTTTTTTTTTTAGACGGTAGGCCACGACCTTGTGGATAAAAGACTGGCTTTAAAGGATTGCCATTTCTAGCTCCCATCGCAATGGCTTCTAACGTTTTATTGTGTCGCTCGCTTTCTTTGAGTTGTTGCTTGCCTTGCTCGACGGCTTTTATGGTTTTCGCTACAGCGCTGGCACCACCCAAAAGGGACCCCAAAGCTGCCAACCCTGCAAATAAAGCCGGCAAAAAACCCCCACGCTTAGCAACAGGAATGACTCGCCCACGATTTTGCTTTCTTCCTTTTCTTTTTATCGATACATGATGCTGCGATTTCGGAAATGTAGACAATCGCACCGCTTGTAAAGCTTTTTCGATAGCCACTCTTTTTAGATTTTTTTTTTAGTTTTTTTAAGTTTTAACACTGGGTGTGAGGCAGATCGACTTGGTTTCCGACCTGGCTTTTTTCTCTTTTTGAAATTTGTTTTTTTTTCATGTTCATAGCATATCTTTTTTTCACCATGCTGCTACTAGGTGAACCTTTCACAGCAAACAATCGATAACAACTAACGTAGAGAACCTTATTTCATAGCAGTATATTCCAATTCTATATAAAGCGGAAAATCATTCACCGTTTTCCCAGCTTCCTTTTCCTCAAACGTAAGCATAAGATGAAAGGATAATTCATCTCCAACATTTACTCTTTGATGGTTGTTGGCCAATACTCTATCACCGTTTAGTTGTATTTTTAAATGTTTCTCATCAGGCATGGCATATTTAATATGAATTACACCATCATAATGCAGTCGATAACGACTTAAACCGGAAGCAAGCATATAGGTAAGATCATCATTCACCAGTGGTGGTGGGGAATGGTTTCTGTCATTGTCCACTTTTTGATTTGACAGGTACACTAAAAATACAGATGGGACAAATTTATAAAGCCTTTTCATTTGATAGGTCACATAACGTTTCGTGCAGACATCATTTTCGTCTCGAGGCTCTTGCACATCAATAATACGATGATGATTGGCTGAATAGCCCTCAGCGGTTAGTCTCGGGGCCATGTGATAGACACTTTGCACTTTGCGATCGACATAGCTTTTTGTTGCCAACTCTCGTGTCTGTTTTGACAAAGAGGCGCCCGTGGCCATGGTTACACGTGCTCGCCCAAACACGTCCATGGTGATAGACGTTAACTAACCTATCCTACTCACCGCTTGCCTATATATATATATATATATATATATATATATATATATCTTATATAAAAACAAGTGTCCTGACTGACTGACTGACTGACTGACTGACTGACTCATCATCGCCCAGCCAAAACTATTAAAGTATTAAAGTTAGAAACATGAAATTTTGGGGATATGTTCGTGGTAAGTCGAAAATGCGCTCTAAGAAAGGATTTTTGGATATTCAGGTTCTAAAGGTGTCTTAAGGGGGTACACATGCATTTCATTGAATAGCAATATCTCCGGCTTGGTTTCATTGAGGGACGTGATACTCGGCATATAAACGTATCTTTAAAAATAAGAAGACACGTGTCTGAGGGTTTTTCGATGTGGTGTATATTATGAGGTGAAAGGGGTGAAAAGTGGGGGTTGAAGGGTTCCTAACGGAGCGTGTATCTCTTAAACGACATAGGCGAGGAGTTTGAAACTCAGCGAAAAAAAATCAGCTTAAAAATAAGTAAATAGGTGTTTGACCGTTTTTTCATAAATCGAATTTAAGGGGCCCATGGGGAGGGGTCAAATTCTGAAAAAAGAAAATTGAAAGATACAAAGTCCTGACACACTCATCATCGCCCAGCCTAAATTATTGAAGTTAGAAACAAGACATTTTGGGGATATGATCATTATATGTCCAAACCGTCCACTAAGGGAGGTTTTTCGGATATTCGGGTTCTAAAGGGGTGTTAAGGGGGTAAGACCTGCATTTCATTGAATAACAATAACTCCGGATTGGTTTCATTTGTGGATGTGATACTCGGCATATAAACTGATCATTAAAAATAAGAAGACACGTGTCTGAGGGTTTTTCGATGTGGTGTATATTATGAGGTGAAAGCGGTGAAAAGTGGGGGTTGAAGAATTCCTAACGGAGCGTGTATCTCCTAAACGACATAGGCGAGGAGTTTTAACTCAGCGGAAAAACATCAGCCTAAAAGATAAGTAAATAGGTGTTGACCGTTATTTTTTTCATAAATCCAATTTAAGGGGCCCATGGGAAGGGGTGAAATTCGGGGGGGGGGGACAGGAAAGAAAGTGTCCTAACTGATTGACTGACTCACTCACTCTTCAATCTCAGGAAGTGAAAACTGCTTAAAAATAAGTAAATAAGTGTTCGACAGTTTCTTTTTCATAAATCAAATTTAAGGGGTTCATGGGGAGGGGTGAAATTTTGGAGAAAAAATGAAAGAAAAGGTCCTGACTCACTCACTCACTCACTCATCATCGCCCAGCCAAAATTAATGAAGTTAGAAACATGACATTTTGGGGATATGTTCGTTGTATGTCAAAACCGTACACTAAGGGAGGATTTTCGGATATTCAGGTTCTAGAGGCGTCTTAAGGGGGTTGAACCTGCATGGGAAGGGGTGAAATTCTGGGGGGGGGGGGCAGGAAAGAAAGTGTCCTAACTGATTGACTGACTCACTCACTCTTCAATCTCAGGGAGTGAAAGCTGCTTAAAAATAAGTAAATAAGTGTTCGACAGTTTCTTTTTCATAAATCAAATTTAAGGGGTTCATGGGGAGGGGTGAAATTCTGGAGAAAATGAAATGAAAGAAAATGTCCTGACTCACTCACTCACTCATCATCGCCCAGCCAAAATTAATGAAGTTAGAAACATGACATTTTGGGGATATGTTCGTTGTATGTCAAAACCGTACACTAAGGGAGGATTTTCGGATATTCAGGTTCTAGAGGGGTCTTAAGGGGGTTGAACCTGCATTTTATTGAATAACAATATATCACGAGTGGTTTCATTTGTGGATGTGATACTCGGCACATAAACTAATCATTAAAAATAAGCAGACATGTGTCTAAGGGTTTTTCGATGTGGTGTATATTATTAGGTGAAAGGGGTGAAAAGTGGGGGTTGAAGGTTTCCTAACGGAACGTGTATCTCTTAAAAGACATAGGTGAGAAGTTTGAAACTCAGCGGAAAAAATCAGCTTAAAAATTAAGTAAATCGGTGTTCGAACGTTTTTTCATAAATTCAACTTAAGGGGCCGATGGTGTGGGGTGAAATTCTGCGAAAAAAGGAGAGAAAGTGTCCTAACTGACTGACTAACTCACTCACTCATCAAACTCAGGGGAAAAAGACAGCTTAAAAAATAAGTTAATAGGTGTTCGAGCGTTTCTTCATAAATTCAATTTAAGGGGCCCATGGGGAGGGGTAAAATTCTGGTAAAAATAATTGAAAGAAAATCACCTGATTGACTCACTCACTCATCATCGCCCAGCCAAAATTATAGAAGTTAGAAACATGACATTTTGGGGATATGTTCATTGTATGTCGAAAACGTCCACTAAGGAAAGATTTTTGGATATTCAGCTTCTAAATGGGTGTTAAGGGGGTAAACCTGCATTTAATTGAATAACAATATCTCACGAGTGGTTTCATTAGGGGATGTGATACTTGGCATATAAACCAATCATTAAAATAAGCTGACACATGTCTAATGATTTTTCGATGTAATGTATATTAAGAGTAAAGGGGTGAAAAGTGGGGGTTGAAGGATTCCTAACGGAGCATGCATCTCCTAAACGACATAGGCGAGGAGTTTGAAACTCAGAGGAAAACAATCAGCTTAATAATAATAAATAAATAAATAAATACATAAATAAATAATTTAATAAATAGGTGTTCGACCGTATTTTCATAAATCCAATTTAAGGGGCTCATGGGGAGGGGTGAAATTCTGGAAGAAAAACGTCCACTAAGGAAGGAATTTTGGATATTCACTCTCATCGACCAACCAAAACTATTAAAGTTAGAAGAATGATATTTTGGGATTATGTTTGTTGTGCGTCGAAAACGTCTACTAAGGAGGGATTTTTGGATATTCAAGTTCTAAAGGGGTGTGAACGGGGTTAAACCTGCATTTCATTGAAGAACAATATGACACGACTATGACGCGAGCGAAGCCGCGGGTACCTGCTAGTATATATATATATAAACCTTATACACACAAGAAAAAACTCAGTCGTCGTCACGATGGAATTAATGAAACAACCCCATGCTTTGCCCGTCTCTGATTTGGTTTCAGAGCTATCACTGTCCGTGTGCGAACCTAAACGTCATGGCACCCTATTCCCATCTACCGTTCGATGTATTATGGTAGGGCCTTCGGGTTGTGGAAAGACCAATGTTTTACTGAACATTATTACCGCACCTCATGGCCTACGATTTCAAAATATTTATATTTTTGCCAAATCCTTGTACCAGCCTCTGTACGTGTATCTGGAACAAATTATGTCTTCGTTAAATAAAGAAGCCATGGGCTATTTTACATTCACCTCACCACAAGATGTCATTCAACCAGACCGCATTCAACCAGATTCCATTATAGTTTTTGATGATATTGCCACTCAACGACAGGCCATTATTCAAGAGTTTTTTAGTATGGGACGTCATAAACAAGTGGATTGTTTTTATCTGGCTCAGACCTATTCCAAAATCCCCAAACAGTTGATTCGTGACAATGCCAATCTCATCGTTCTCTTCCGCCAAGACTCTAGAAATCTCTATCATATTTTTCAAGATCATGTGAATCCAGATATGTCCTTTACAACTTTCACGCAATTGTGTGCTTCGTGTTGGAACCATCATCCCCATGCCTGTTTGGTCATAAATAAACAGAGTGAACGATGTGAGGGACGTTATCGCTTGGGTTTTGATCATTTTATTTCTGTTTAAAAAGACCCAGGGTTGGACATTTCCTGTTAGTGTGTCTTTACCTTTACCATGGCGAACGCCATAGGGTACAAGAAACATGTTCAAATCATGCAGCGTATTATTGAGGCACGAAATACGATTCGACATAAATTTCGTGAATTGCAACGTTTAAAAAACATCAATCCTTTACCCATGATAAAACATGCTCCATCATCGGTTGATCCCATGAGATTCAAACCTAATGCTTCTGCTGCTACTGCTGCTGCTGCTACCTCTCAAACCAAACCCATAACAAGTTCAAAATTTACTCAAACAGATTCCACATGACAGGTAAAATCCTCCTCCTCCTCTAATGTTAGTGAACAAGAACATCAAGAACAGGAAGAAGAAGGAGAAGAACATGAACAAAGTGAAAGTGAAAGCGAAAGCGTATTTAGTCCTGAAAGAAAAAAGAAATCGTCACCCCTTCAACAGTTTCTAAAAACAAAACAAAAATCTTCCGTCATAGCGCCAACACCGTCTTCCTCCACATCGTCTCCGTTTTCACAAGTCTTGGCAACCCCTCAAAATAAAGCTCAACTCAAAAACATTTTAATCAAACATTATGGGGCAACCCTGGAACCATATCTGACCCTTCTATTTATTGGAAAGACAGATACCACGTATGGTGTTCGCTATGAGAATGATAGTTTTAAAATTGGGGATTCATCCATTAAATTTGCTCGTACGAAAGCTGTCATTAAAAAGATCAACTATAAATTAACACCAGGTCTGTTAAAGCTGCTATTTTCTCGCACCCCCTCGACACAAGATTTTACGTCCGAGGACCTTGCTAAATATAAATCCATTTTATTAGACACCAACGCTCACAAAAGAAACTATAAATCCTCTCAGCAGGTCAATGCCAATATATCCCAAAAATATAAAACCATCATTGCAAACATCTTTGGTAAGCAAAAACATCACTCTGCCTCTGGTGTAAGGTTTAAGAAATTAAAACCCTACCTAGATATAACCTTTTGGAATAATCCCAATCAGTTAGTAGAGCGCTTATACTTGCTTCATGCATCAAAACAAGCTGGTCACACTGGACATGAGGCGGAAATCGCCCACATTGAACAACAACTCCGAGATGCTAAAATTATCTTATAAGCCATCCCCCATCAAAGTGGGCATTGCTCATGAATTGCATAAACCGGCCCGACGCATTTATGAACGTCGTCGTGTCATTTCCAAAGGAATCGATGAACTTTGGCAGGCAGACCTGGTTGAAATGATACCTTATTCTAACGTTAACGACGGTGTACGCTATATGTTGACTGTCATTGATGTCTATTCCAAAATGGCTTTTGTTCAACCAGTAAAAAATAAAACTGGTATCTTAGTCACAAAGGCCTTTCAACATATTATTGAACAATCAAAACGTCAACCTCACTTGTTACAAACCGACCAGGGGAAAGAATTTTTCAACAAGGATTTCTCCAGTTTTCTCAAATCTAAGGATATTCACCATTATACCACCTATAGCAATCTCAAAGCTAGTGTAGTTGAACGCTTCAATCGAACATTAAAAAGTTATATGTGGAATGAGTTTACAATACATGGTTCCTATCGATGGATAGACTGGTTAACTCAACTTGTGTCTCGCTACAACAACACCATTCATTCCACCATCGGCATGAAACCTCGCCTCGTCACCAAGAACCTACCCAGACTCAATAGACTGTTTAACCCTATAAAAAGGGTACACCCAAGGCGACATCGCCTTAAAATTGGAGATTTTGTTCGCATTAGTAAACATAGAAGTGTGTTTTCAAAATCGTATACTCCACAATGGTCGACAGAAATTTTTAAAATTCGCCAAGTCAAGCTAGGTCAACCAGTGACGTATCTCTTAGAAGATCAGAGCGGTCAACCCATTCAGGGACGATTCTATTATGAAGAAGTGCAAAAAACATTATATCCCAACGATTATCTCATTGAACGAGTAATTAAAGTCAAAGGTGCAAAATATTTTCTAAAGTGGTTAGGTTTTCCTTCCACGTATAATTCATGGGTCAATGAACATAATTTTTTGTAATATAACCCTATTTAATTATATAAAAAACCATGTTTCCAGCTTTTAACCTATTCCATATCTATATCCACGTAAAGAGCACAACGAAACGAAAACATACTATCACGCACGTCATCATCACGTTTTCCGTTTTCCAAAAATCGGCAAAAATGTGAAAAACGCATTTTTTGACCCAAAACCCTAAGTTCACCTTTTCGTCACCTACATTCCCGTAAAGAGCACAACGAGACGAAAAAAACGAATCCAAGCACGCCCTCCTAGCATGCCCCGTTTTCCGAAAATCGGCAAAAATGTGAAAAACGCATTTTTTGACCCAAAACCCTAAGTTCACCTTTTCGACACCTACATTCCTGTAAAGAGCACGACGAGACGAAAAAAACGAACCCAAGCACGCCCTCCTAGCATGGCCCGTTTTCCAAAAATCGGCATAAATGTGAAAAACGCATTTTTAGACCCAAAACCCTAAGTTCACCTTTTCGACACCTACATTCCCGTAAAGAGCACGACGAGACGAAAAAAACGAATCCAAGCACGCCATCCTAGCATGGCTCTTTCCATTCCAAGGTCGCGGGGGCTCACAACTTCCTAAGTGGTGCAGCTCCCCTGCCCCTTACCACGTTTTTTATTTTGGGGTGAATATACCCCGTCCATAGAAAAAGAGAGTTCACCACGAGTCCTACGACACCTCATAGGTTTAAATCCGATTATTGGTTAGCGAGATAGTAAAAAAGCCGATGACCTATTAGTTTTTTGGGGTTTATTTCAATACATATTAAAAAACATTCATTTATAAATCATCATTTAAAAAGCCCGCCCTCTTACAAAACTCCTCAAGTGCGCATGCGTATAAAAAAAACATTCATCGCCAAAATGTCCAAAAACAACATGTTTACCCCAAATGGCGTTTCCCAATTCCATCCATTTTTAAAAAATAACCTCACCATCATCTAGAGCGGAAAAAATACCATCTAAACGACCCCTCACTCGACCCCTACTCCTCCCCACCACCTAAACCTTTCCCAACATAGCCATACATATTCAAGCACGAGCGCGACTTGAGGAAACCAACACTACCCCACTACTCGCGAATGACCTTTTAGTTTTGGTCGTTTAATTAAATAAAGAGCCTATAGGAAAGTAGGGGGCATCACTACGAGTGCTAGGACACCCTGTATGTTGAAATCCCATGATTGGTTAGCGAGATATCAGCTTCGGGGCAAATACGAGGAGGGTTCAATAAGTTACTAGACAGCTCCCCTATCATCCCACTACTCCTGTGGACTCAATATTTTCAGATGGTATCCCTTATGAAACAGTTCGTCGAAGCAGAACGTTCGGGGAACTGGGAAAATCATCTGTGCACGGCCCAGAAAAAGATACCATTCTGTCATGCAAGTGGCCACATGCAGTATACCAAATGTGCTCATTTATATCTACAGGATATGCCTGCCCTACCCACAGCCCACCCCCATTATTTCCAAGAATTCGCAAGAAGATCAGATTATCCTGGATCAGGAAATTGGTCTGATATGACTATAGAGCTGACTCTAATGCGCGGCATGAAGACTCATGGAGGGCTGACAAGCGGGCGAGGAATCACAGATGGCGTGTTGGCAAGGTGGGTTTGTGGGGCATCCACAGCAACCTCAATTTGCTCTGCATTGGAGGACTTATCTGGCTTGCACTTATCAACAGGGGAGCAGCATGTGGATTACCGTGCGTCAAGGCAAACAAGAAATGATGTAGACAGGAAAAATAGATCTTTGAGTGGATTGCTCAGCACCCTCCCTTACAGAATCAACTGTACTAGTATCTCTGGCAACAGGTATTGTTGAAAACTGTGATGTGAATTGCCACAAAACCCTCGAAGAAGGAATGCACACAATGAGGAAGTTGTTCGGGCAAACGTATGGAGATATCAAACAGGCTCGATAAGACAAAGTCCTATTATTAGCCTCCATGTGCAGCACAATCAAAATTAATAATGAAGTGGAGGTTGTGGATCCACTTCTTATTTTCCAAACAGTTGCTATTTCCAAATAGAATGATGAGGATCTACAAGACCTTCTGTGTTGCGAGTTGGCGCCATTCCCCTTACCTCTCTTCGATGATATCGGGATGAGAAAGACGAAGAAGACGGCTTTATATGAAGTGTTCCCAGTTCATGATAACACTTCAGATCTCAAGCTTGCTGTAAATGTAATCGGTCGTGGCTTCCTGTTACATCGCGTTAAGTGGAGTACAGGCTCAACTTTCTCTGTTGTCTTCAACCAGTAAGTGACTTACATAAGGAGGCACTACGGTGAACGCACCACTGTTGTGTTTGATGGCTACACAGACACCGTCATCTCCACAAAAGTTTTGAAAAACAACGTCAAAGTAACACAAATACGTCCGTTGACATTGATTTTACTGAAGGAATGACAGTGACGTTTCAGCAAGAACACTTCCTTAGTAATGAGAGGAACAAGGCAAAGTTCATCAGTATCGGGATGAGAAAGACGAAGAAGACGGCTTTATATGAAGTGTTCCCAGTTCATGATAACACTTCAGATCTCAAGCTTGCTGTAAATGTAATCGATCGTGGCTTCCTGTTACATCGCGTCTGAGAAATTAATCACCGAGGGAATTGAAGTGAGATAGGCAGAGGCTAATGCTTACGCAATGATTGTGTGGTGTGCAGTTGAAAAAGCAGCATCAAACGTAAATGTAACTGCCATAGGCGAAGACGTAGATTTGCTGATTTCCTGAAAGCAACAGTCTGTCTATCTAACCAGGAAAAGTGGAAATCAGAACATATTCTTCCTTGGAGTTGCAAAAACTTGACTTCGCCAAAAGCATCCTGTTCATTCATGGGATCAGTGGGTGTGACACTACCCCATCTATCTTCATGAAAGGCAAGTCATCAATCGTCAAATTGTTCAACAAGGTCAGCAGCGTCAAAGCCATATGAAACGTGTCTTACAGGTCCTCTTCAACGCTACAGGAAGTCACTGAGGCCGGTGAGAGCTTGTTCCTCGCATTGTACAATGCCCGTGAACAAGATCTCAGTGCCCTCAAATACAATGCTTTCCTCAAATCAACCACAAAGGTCAAGCCAAGCTGTCGTCCTTACCACCCGCAAGAGGCTCTGGCCAGCAGCACTCTCACAGAGTGTATCTGCAGATTCAAAACTGGTTGGGTAACCAGCTGCCACCTACAGATTGGGATTGGGTGAGGGGCGTCGATGACAATCTTCGACCTGTTATGACAATGGAGAATAGAACCTGCTGCCCCTGCATCCGTCCTCTACACAATTTTCTGCAAATGTTCGACAGGTTGTGGGACGCGCTGTGGGTGTCGCAAGGCAGGAATCCACTGCGCAACGGTGTGTGGAAACTGCGAGGGAGCCTGCACCAATGGCCTTCCAGTTGATGATGCAAGCATGGACGAAGATGATATTGATGGCCCTGAAAGATGACTGCTGGATTGATAAATTACCCTGACACTTTATTGTTTCATTATAATAAATAAATACCGGGTGAGTTAGCCGTGGTCGTTACGGCATGACTGCTGGCAGTCGCTCACATCCGGGAGGCGAGGAGGTTCAAATCCCCCCGCCGGCAACCTTGAAGATGGTCTTCTGTGGTTTCCCATCTTCCTTCCAGGCAAATGCCGGGGTTGGTCCCTAACTAAAGGCCACAGCCGCTACCTTCCAATTCCTAGTCCTTCCATCCAAACTTTCCTCCCCAACGGTACTTGTAGCTCACCCATTGGGTGTCCGTCTCGAAGTAGCTACAAAACTGGCGAGCCGAACATGTCGTCGGACACTCCCGGCACTAAAAGCCATACGCTAATAAAAATAAAATAAAAATCAATTATGATTTTTTGAAATGTTGGTACTTTCTCGGCCCCTTAACTCGCAAAGTATTAGTCCTATGTAAAAAAGCATAGGACCATGTTTGTAGTAAATGTTATTATCTTTATGTTTTATTTAATTAACGTTTCCCTACGAGTGATAGTTGCTGAGATACAAGCGAAAAACTATTAAGGGCCCCCCTCTCTCGAGCTCACCCCCACCCATAAGGACGTTTTATTATCTTGAAATTTAGATACCAAGGAACAACTGTACAACTTTTCAAAACTCCGGGATATTTTTCCTTCGATTTGTCTAATTTTATCGGGCTAATTCGGG
Organism: Meconema thalassinum; assembly: GCA_946902985.2. Lineage (NCBI taxonomy): Eukaryota > Metazoa > Arthropoda > Insecta > Orthoptera > Tettigoniidae > Meconema > Meconema thalassinum. Next base: position 352,661,880 of record OX336390.1, read on the forward strand.
AACACGCGAAATTAAACCTAAAACATGTACAATTAGATTCACACACAGCCACGATCCAGAAAACCAAGCTCAAGCAGCCGAATTAAGCTAGTATGCTGAGAATCGAACCGAAAGCCGTACAGGTTCAACACGACAATAAGTACATACTTCCTACTCAGCCAACGCAAACAATTACACGAATTTCGAACTCAACACGCAACTCTTGGAATACATACTAATTGCATATATGTAGCGAATTAGCGCCCAAAGAGTAAACCTTTTTTTTTATCGAAGTAAAGAGACTCAACTGCTAAGCGTTAATTTACAGTGTTATAATATTCGTGTATTTTATAATATGCGTGTTATAGATGGTATATGACTGTATTTCTGACATTGTGTACCATATATACGCCATCATTATACCAACAGACAGCACCAATAATTATCAATTACACCAAACTTCACGGGGCTTATTCACAAACAGGAAAGAACACAGACAAAATATTAGCACGAAGGGAACGTGTAAACATAGGGACACATATACAATTGAGCGCAAATGGATTAGCTACGGCTAGGTGAAGACGTGTTACGTCAACGAAATTCAACACCTGGACAACACAATGAGCGGCCTATATTCATTCTAAACTGACACACATTTAGATTGCGACAGACAGACAGTAAACGACCTACGTGCACCGATAGGGCACAGCGAAAACACGGAAGAGAAATATTAGACCTTAACTTGAATATTGAGATCAGAATTTGATAGAGCTTTGGAAAACTTAAGCAGGAACAAAGCACCAGGCATAGATGATATACCGATTGAGTTGCTACTCTGCATAGGAGATGAAGGTCTGATCAGGTTATTTCACTTGGTGTGTAGGATTTATGAGACAGGTGAGGTACCCCCTGATTTCAAGAAGAATGTAATCATCCCTATACCAAAGAAAATGGGAGCTGACAGATGTGAAGATTACCGTACAATCAGCTTGATTACTCATGCTTCAAAGATCCTGTCTAGAATAATTTACAAGAGGATTGAAAGCCAGATAGAAACGGAGTTGGGTGAAGACCAGTTTGGTTTCAGGAGAAATGTAGGAACAAGGGAAGCTGTACTAAGTCTTAGGCTGATTTTAGAAGGTAGAATAAGGAAAGATAAGAGAACGTTCATGGCTTTTGTAGACTTAGAAAAGGCTTTTGATAACGTTGATTGGACTAAATTGTTTGACATTTTGAAATCAATTGGAATAAAGTACAGGGATAGGAGGGTGATATACAATCTGTACAGAAACCAGACAGCAGTCATTCGAGTTGAAGGACATGAGAGAGAAGCTGGTATTCAGAAAGGTGTAAGGCAAGGCTGCAACTTATCACCCATACTTTTCAATCTTTACATTGAACAAGCAATGAAGGAAATTAGAGAAAAATTTAAAGTGGGAGTGAAGATTCAAGGAGAAATAATTTCAACTCTGAGATTTGCTGATGACATCGTCATCTTGGCCGACAAGCCTGAGGATTTGAATGAGTTTTTGAATGGTATGGACTCCGTCTTACGGAAAGAATTCATGATGAAAATAAATAAATAAATAAATGTAAAACAAAAATACTGGAATGCAGCCGAAATAAATCAGAAACCTCTATGGAGATCAAATTGGCAGGTGAAAAGCTGAAGGAAGTAGGAGACTTCTGTTACTTAGGAAGCAGAATAACCAGTGATGGACGAAGCAAAGAGGATATTAAAAGTAGGTTGGCTCAGGCAAAGAAAGCATTTCTACAAAAAAGGAATCTGCTGACATCGAATATAGATTTAGGTATTAGGAAGTCATTTTTGAAAGCCTTTGTCTGGAGCGTGGCGCTCTATGGAAGTGAAACTTGGACTATTGGTGCAGCAGAAAAGAGGAGAATTGAAGCATTTGAAATGTGGTGTTACAGGAGAATGATGAAGATCAGATGGGTAGATAGGGTTACAAACAAAGAGGTACTAAGACGAGTGGGAGAGGAGAGATGTTTCTGGCGACTGCTAATGAAGAGAAGAGATAGGTTGGTAGGACACATACTAAGACACCCAGGAATAGCAAGCTTAGTTATGGAAGGAAGGGTCGAGGACAAACTCTGTAGGGGTAGACCAAGGTTAGAATATGTTAAACAGATTGCCTCCGATGTAGGGTGTCGGAGCTATGTAGAGATGAAACGATTAGCTCAGGACAGGGAGGCATGGAGATCTGCATCAAACCAGTCAAAAGACTGAAGACTCAAACAACAACAACTTGAATCAGCAATACACGAACTCGTGCCGAACACAGGCGAGAACGCCGTGCGTTGCAACTCCTAGAGGGTATACAACCAAGGTATCCAAAAAACCGCGCCAAGCCAACATAGGATAAGCAACTCGTCCAACCGACAATACAAGTAACCTATCACAGACTTACATTATCTCACACACACCATAACACAGACACACACACACATTTATATGCATAGGGACAGGATCTACGTTAGGATATTGTACTTTTAGCTGGATCTTTTTTGTTTCCAAATTAAGCCACTTTGGCGAATACATCTTTGATGTTTGACCTGGCAATTATGGTTAGTTACAGCTCACGCATTTTCACCCTTAGTCTACTGTAAGTGGGGCATATAATTTCTATGCTATTGTGGTGCTTAAGCGCCTTGACCCATACATATAGGGAAATTCATTAGCCTACGTGCAAGACGTATCGCCACCATACGGTATTTATAGCGTAAATCGCTTTACTTGCAAATACACACATCAAAAAAAGTTTTGCATCACCTCGGTTCCCAGATCTCCGGCAGATAGACGTTGACTGTGTATATTGTATCCAAGATACAGTCCCTTTGACTGTTCATAGATGTCACTAAAACTGCTCAAAGATGTAAACAACCATGCATGAGCAGGGCCTATTAGACGGAGGGGGTACGACAGCCGATCAGTTCCAGTCATTCCACCAGGACGAAGGTACGCTGCTCATGTTGTCTGTAGTTCTACCATGCCTAGAAGGTCAATACCGCAGTTCGATCGCGTCCGCATTGTTACTTTGTGTCAAGAAGGGCTCTCAACAAGGGAAGTTTCCAGGCGTCTCAGAGTGAACCAAAGCGATGTTGTTCGGACATGGAGGAGGTACAGAGATACAGGAACTGTCGATGACAGGCCTCGCTCAGGCCGCCCAAGGGCTACTACTGTAGTGGATGACCGCTACTTACGGATTGCCGCTCGGAGGAACCCTGACAGCAATGCCACCATGTTGAATAATGCGTTTCGTTCAGCCACAGGACGTCGTGTTTCAACTCAAACTGTGCGCAATAGGCTGCATGATGCGCAACTTCACTCCCGACGTCCATGGCGAGGTCCAGCTTTGCAACCCCGACACCATGCAGCGCGGTACAGATGGGCCCAACAACATGCTGAATGGACCCCACGGAATTGGCATCACGTTCTCTTCACCGATGAGTGTCGCATATGCCTTCAACCAGACAATCGTCGGAGACGTGTTTGGAGGCACCCTGGTCAGGCTGAACGTCTTAGACACACTGTCCAGCGAGTGCAGCAAGGTGGTGGTTCCCTGATGTTTTGGGGTGGCATTATGTGGGGCCGACGTACGCCACTGGTGGTCATGGAAGGCTCCGAAACGGCTTTACGATACCTGAATGACATCCTCCGACCCATAGTGCAACCATATCGGCAGAATATTGGAGAGGCATTTGTCTTCATGGACGACAATTCTCGACCTCATCGTGCACATCTTGTGAATGCGTTCCTTCAAGATAACGACATCGCTCGACTACAGTGGCCAGCATGTTCGCCAGACATGAACCCTATCTAACATGCCTGGGATATGTTGAAAAGGGCTGTTTATGGACGTCTTGACCCACCAACCACTCTGAGAGATTTACGCCGAATTGTCGTTGAGGAGTGGGACAATTTGGACCAACAGTGTCTTGATGAACTTGTGGATAGTATGCCACGGCGAATACAGGCATGCATCAATGCAAGAGGACGTGCTACTGGGTATTAGAGGTAGTGGTGTGTACTGCAATCTGGACCACAAATGCTGAAAGTCTAGCTGTATGATGGTACAACATGCAATGTGTGGGTCTCATGAGCAATAAAACGAGCTGAAATGTTGTTTGTGTTGATCTCTATTCCCTTTGTATTTAACGGTTCCGGAACTCTTGGAACCGAGGTGATGCAAAACTTTTTTTGATGTGTGTAGATCATCCATTATTAGTCTACAGAGAGGGCAAGGCGCCACCAAGTGCCATAGCAGTGTCATTACGCTTCACCTCGAAGCAGGGATTCATACCTTCATCAAAATGCTAAGTGAGCGCCAATGTAATAAACGATAAAATGCCCAAGCACATATCAGACAATTTGCATTAAATTCAATAATCACTAAATGTCAACGAGGTCCAATATTTTGGATCCTGCTCATGGTCCAGTAGTATTCATACTAGGGTTCCATTTTCTTTCCAAGGGATCATTTTTTCGCCTCCGTTATTTTATTTTAAATTAAGTCAGTTTGACAAGAACACAATTGACATCAAATTGACAAAATTTACAGCCCGTTTCAAGTCCCCGCATTTCTAATGCCCGGTGGAATACCAGTTTAATAGGCTGTAAAACGCCTGTTACATGTCAAACAATTGTATTAAAATGTAGTAATATTAAGACTTTACGGAGGCAAATATTTTGATTCCTCTACGTGATCCAATAAATTGCACATTAGCAGACATCATCTGATACAGTGATACACATGTTTCAGTTAACTACACTAAGATATGGCCGACCACTTTTCAGAATAGGCAATAATTACAGTAAACAAGCTACAAAGCGGACATATATAATAATAGGCCAACACATAACCTCACACAGCACAAGGAAGGAACATTTAAGGACCACACAGTAAGTTTCGACACGGACAGACAGTAATTTAGCCCAAGAACAGCGAGAAACACTTTCCCGGAGTAGACATGGGAAATCACAGACATACAAACAATAAGTTTCGCCAATGCTATGGGACAAGTAAACGCAAAGACGTTGAGAAGCATTTTCCTGGAGTAGAGGTGACCAACCGCAGAACTATGCACTACGCTATAAGCGCCAACACAAAATATACAATTAGGATAGCGATGGCAAAACCAATACAGTAAGAACACTTGAGAGATAAGCGACAATTCCAGTATTTACAGTATTACTGACCGTAAAGCGAATACGTTAACATTGCAACAGACACGGGACACAGTACAGATCATCCACACACCCAAGAACACGGGGACATACAATCTAAAACGGCGAATACATCACAAGCGAAATGCATTTAATAGGCACACAGTAGATATCGCCAAAGAGAGGCGTTAAGGCTAAATGTCCCGTTTTTTAGTTTGTAAATCTGACACCACGTAGCAGCACCAAAGTGAGAACATTTCTTTTTTCAGTTTTCTCTTGAACGAAAGCTCGTATTTGCGATCTGAAAACCACTATGTATACTAGAATGCAATTGAATTGATATTAATTCGATGCATTTTCCAAAATGTGAAAAACAAAAAAGTTACTAACAGTTTGTTATATCTCTGCTTAAAATATGAAAATAACCTGGTAATACGAAAATGGAGATTTATTTCCTATTTCCAATGCATTTTTCAGAATTAAAATCGGGTGAATGGAATCGACAGCATTAGTTCGGGAATTGTTTTGAAAAGGGTGGTAGGCGGCGCGGCTCCACAAGATTTCTTGCGCAAGGAGAATGATGAACACGCTGACAGGGCGGAGGGAGAAGGGAACAATTTGACCACAGGAAGGAGTTGTCTTCCTCCTGTCATAAATATTATTGTTGACGAGTTACGTGTACAAGAGCCTAGGCGTGGAAAATATCAGAGCAATAAAATTATACTGTTGTAGTATCACAATATGTAACGTTGACACAATGTGTTCGTACAGATGCTTTTCTTACTTCCTCTAACATTCTTGTTGACAATAATACAATGTAGGGGCTTGGGACATCTTGGTCATCAGTACCTTTGGCTGGCTGCGTGGCTCAGTGGTAACGTTCTCACTTGCTGTGCCCAAGGTTTCAGGATCGAATCCTGGTGAGGCCAGTTGGCATTTGAGGGTGCGCGAATGCGAGGGAGCCTTGTCATTAGATTTACTGGCACGTTAAAGATTCCGGCACCCCGGCGTCTCTAAAAGCCGCAGTAGTTAAAAGGGACGTAAAACCAATAACGTTATTATTATTATTATTATTATTATTATCATCATCATTAGTCCCATGTAGTTGATTATGTGTGTAACTGTATTAGAGTCAGGGATGGGACAGGTGACCTGAAACTTCACGTACGGTACTATCTCGTCATTTACCTGGAGGGATTGTGGAGAAACCAGTTAAAACACACTCAGGATAGATGCTCACAGCGTTGGATTCCCTTCGAGTTATTTGAGGATAAACTCCCGAACAAAAAACATATTGTTCCGACATTAGTAATACTTTGTAGGGCATAATTCTTACCGCACAGATCAGCGACTGGTTTCACTCGATGCGAAATTGAATACTGTATTGGCAACTCAAACTAACACTTGGGGCGCTGCGGTCGGTCTGGATAAGTAGGGTTTAAAATACTCAATAACCCGCGTTTGATATGGAACACTTTTTATTTTTCGGTTATAATCAGTAAATATGGTCTCTAAAGTAATGACAGTGTTATTTTTAATTGTATATATGTATAACTGAGCGATACACGTGATCTAATTTGTGTGTTCCACTGGATTTTTTGGTGTCATTTGCATATTATCAAGCATCAGTTTTTATGGGTGATGTAGATCAGCTGATTCAAATTTACACAGGGCTACACTTCGGACATTATTTTGGTACTATTATGCGCAATATAATGTAAATATCGATCCTGAGTCAACGCCGAGGACATTCAAATAGAGAAATACGGTACATAAACAAATAAATAACACACAGAAGCTGTGCTACTTTTATCATTCCGAGACTAGCATCCACGCAAACCAGACGCCACTGTTCCAAGCTCCGACTTATATCGTGAATTGATGTCAAACTGATGATCCGCCAGCCTTTCCGCCAAGCCTACACCTCGTAATCGCTAAGTTCTTCGATATTCGAGCTATTCCACTACGAGTCATATAGGCCTAATTTGCCTCCCCGTGGGCACTGTAGAATGAGTGATTCCGCTACCATTCAAATATTCAACACCAAACCCACCTTTTAACCATCCAAATCAAGCAATTCCTGTCGCCCCCCGAGTTTTAATACAAGTTAAACTCATCCCTTCTCCCTACCAAGCAGCCAATAATTAATTATTTAATTAATTATTCAAGTAACTTCAATCTTACCAGCGCGCCCATCGTAGCAGCTGTTTTTAAACTGAATAACCTTCGCTGGCTTTACGTCGCAGGTCTTCTGTCTGTCTACCTCGACAAGTGTTAGATCCTTCCCGGGGTGGAAAGGTATTATTATTAGGTATTATTAGGTATCATCACATTTCGGCTATTGCTATTTGCATCTTTTGGAAAGTGATGAAAACGTATATCCGCAGCCCTCTTATACATCGACTTACAGCCGTAAACTGAGCAATACACTTTGCTTTTACTCATTTTTCACTCTATCAACGAGTAAAACTTATTATTTATGTATAAAGACACGAACAATTTACCACGATCTGTTTACCAATACAAGAAACCATATACAAACAGTCACCACGTGACAAATGTACCCTACTTGGTAAGTTTCTCATTTTCACCGCTAGATGTCATATCAGATAGCTGGAGTTGCCAATAGAAAGATATGACGGGATTGTAGTTAGCACGTTCTTGATATTTTAGAAAAAAAATATGGTCAAGATATGTTCGTGTTCAGGTTTATGTGGGAATATCTATTCTAAAAACCATCCGATGCGGACGTCCAACTCTAGGTATCGTCTTCTAGACATAACAAACTAGACCACAAACCGTGACATATTCTAATCAATGGAGCCAGCTATTAACGATTTATAAGAGGCCAAATGCGCACGCACATATACCTACCTACCTACATACATACATACATACATTTATTTTGGTGATTCGTATGGTTCTTTGGTTCTTTTGACTCTAATTCCCTTTTTTTGTGAGATCTGAAACGACTCCCAGTGGCCAATCACTATAACTTACTTCAATTTTCATGGAGGTAATAATAAAAGTTCATTTATGTTGGTCATTTTATTACAATAAACAAATTATGAAAATGCATACCAAGAGCAAAATTATTATGTACATAATAGAATTAATGTTCCTAAGATATTCTCATCTGCCTATTGTTAGCACAGGCACTAGTACTGCGTACTATAAACAAACAAAAATATTATACCTAATTATTTCCTGTTCTTGAAATCAATGCTTCAATTTTTTCCATATCAAAGATAGCGTTTCGTATAACAGCTTAGGCTTTCACGGCCGGCGTTCATAATTAAGTACAAGCCCGAAAAACGTGTACTTAATTATAGCGTTTCGTGTTTTACACACACTCAGTATTTTACTTCACCTCAGGTTCTCTTATATACATTGATCTGGTCATCCTGGGATCAATGATCTCAGGCAACAAGATTTTCTCGCAGCAGCATGTCAGTTACATAAGCATTTTTTGTCTCCAGAACTTTTCGTCCCTCTTTATTGTTTCTATGTGAATGTCCTTAGGCGTTCATACCACAAAATGACATATTTCCCGCTATGTTATTTCCAATTGGCCCTGGTTGTGGAAATAAAAACCATGTGAGTGTTAGAGAGTTATCAATCTGTTCTCTTCTGAAAGGCACTGTTCTTGACATTCTCTGGCTTTCTTTATCGCTTACTTTCTGCCAAACAAAATCCCTCTAGCTTTTTGCAGGCTTCCAGTATGGTCATATTTCGTGCAGAATAAGGGCACTTGACTTCGACTACAGCGTCGTCTCCTATTAATCCGTCTGGGGAGGCACCTAAAAACCCATAAGTTTTATGTACGAAAATACCACATTCTTCGACTTTTCTACCGATTTCTCCTCTAAATTTCATTATGCAATTCGCTCATTACCGCAGTCATACTGCATTGCTTTTGAGTGAAATTCGCTGTACAGAATGTTTTTTGCTAATGGAACCCATTTCGAAGTAGGTATCCTCTTGCATACATATCCAAAATTGAATGCCGTAAGTCTGTCCATTCTAGCGGTGTGCCACTTTTCATTTTCCCTTTGGCCCATTGATTCCTTTTCCAGTTTTTGTATATGGCCTTCACTAACCGTTAGTTGCTTGATCTTCTCATCACTAAACTCTCTCAACAGTACCTCATCGAAATCCAACTGCATTGATCGGTTTCTATAATCACGCGAGACAGTACGTTTCATTTCATTACTCTGTTGCCGGGACATTCTTTTCCCTTCTCGCGACGCAAATAAACTTTTTCGGAGAGCTGGTCTTCTCTTTCTGCTGAGTGCAGTGTCCTTCACTATTGTGGCAGTTCTTTTTTTCTAAACGGATTTCATTGTTTTATAGTGCCAGGGTGGCCCAAACTGAAAGTCCAGTCCGGCAGCTTTGGTTCTGTGAGTGAAGGAACCTCGTTTCCCTCGACTGATCTGATTACCTCCCGTGAATTTTGCAACAAGGGACATATAATTTTCGGCAGCATTGCTGGTGGCGTTTGATACTAGCTGGGAACTTTTTGCAATTAGGGACTGCAAGCAATAACGCATAAGTTTGGTTGGAGTTAGCTGTTTGTCTTCACCTTGCCCACTGATAGTCCAAAAGTACTGTTTGCAGTCTTTATGGATCCCAATCCAATCCAGAATTTCCGGAAACCAATTTTCCATTTTCACATTCGCTACACCTTTATTTTTCCACACAACGCATTGTTTTCATTTGAAGTCGAACTTGCTTCTCTGAAAAAAAGGTGACACTGAATAGTTCGTAATTTTGTACTCCTATTCTTATGTATTAGAAGTAAAAAACAAACTACACCCTTGGCGCGACAGCCCATGAAGGGCTTAGGCCTACCAAGACAACCACTGCGCTGTTCAGCCATGTAGCCTGCAGATTTCGGGGTGACGTTTAGTCATCCGACTTGTAGGCTACAGGTAAAATATAAGTGAAATTTCTTTTCTTGGTGCTTAGTCGCAATCTCCTCTGGGATTTAGTGGAACGCCCTTGAATCAGTTTTGGTGGTAGCTCCATTTTTCAACAAAAACGAAAATATAACTCCACGTGATGACCGTGATGCTCTCCACCAGTCGTAGCCTAGCGTAGCGGTCAGCATGGTTCGCTGCCGCCCCGGAGGTCCTGGGTTCGATTCCCGGCTCTGCCATGAAATTTGAAAAGTAGTATGAGGACTGGAACGGGGTCTACTCAGCCTTGGGTAGTACAAATGAGTAGAGGGGGTTGATTACCACCTCAGCCATCTTCGAAGTTGTTTTCCGTGGTTTCCCACTTCGTCTTCGGGCAAATGCCGGGATGGTACCTACAGTAAGGCCACGGCCGCCTCCTTCCCTCTTCCTTGCATATCCATCCCAATCTTCCTTTCCCATCCCATCCCTCATGAGGCCCCTGTTCGCTTTGCAGGTGAGACCGTCTGGGTGAAGTGCTGATCACATCTCCCCAGTTGTATCCAATCCGACCAAGGGTTCCCAGCTCTAGGACACTGCCTGGAAAGTCGGTAGTGGTGAGTTCCCTCGCTGTGTCCGTGGGTGCCATCAACCTGGAGGGTAAAATCGACTAAAAGAAAAAATCTATTCTACCAGAAATACTGTCCAAGAAATGAAGTGCTGAAAGTAGAACACCTAACGGGCATTAAAAAATAATACTGTTGCAGGTAAAATAAATTAAATAAAAAGTAATTAATGAGATCGATGAACTAAAAACAAGAAGTCGTAACTAGGAACTGGTAAAATATCAAAGGATCACTCAGAAATATTCAGACCTTGACAATAATTCAGATCTAACCAGCACAGTCAATCGCAATAATGGACAAGATGCTCGGGAATTCCATACCGTCAGGCAAGATTGTCGCTCTCTCAAATAACTCTAGCTCCACTCCCCTCCCCCCAACCCTCCACCAACACGCTCTTCATGACCTTGTTCTACTGCCGCGCCTGGTTGCAAGTACAGTAAGTTTTATTCACAAACTTCCCAAAGAGATCCCGACGATTCTATTCAACCGATTTAGGTTTTCGACGCGGCTTTGGAATCAGTGAGTAAAACTCAACTTTCGTATTATTCGTTTTCTTTCGAATTTTAATCAGATATTTGAAGAAAAAAAAGCAACTTTTCTGTTTTAGAAATTAAAAAGTAAGCAATGAATTAATATCATTTCTGCTACTAGACAGAGTGCATAGCAGTTTTCAGATCACAGATCCCCTTCGATACAAAAATAAATAAATAAATAAATAAATAAATAAATTCAGCTTCGCTTGTGCTGCCATCTGTTGAAATATATTCTTACCAAAGTGTCGGGACATTTAGCCTTAATTTAGCTCAAGACCAATTAGAAGCATTTTCCCGGAGTTGAAGTGGTAAACCACGGAAAAGTACATCAGGGCACAAATTACAAAGAAAGAATACATTACAAACGCGTCACAAGCACAAAATAACATTAATTATACCCAAAACATAGACACATCCAGCCATGATAAGCGAATAACACTTAACACTTACCCCCAACTAAATAGTAAAGGAGGAAAGCTAGCGAACAAACTTTAACAGCTACGTAGATACAGAAAGCAGATCGTTAAAGTGACATAGCAAATCTATAAGTGCGATCAACCACTAATGCCCATAATACTAACACAAACACACTAAATTTCACTTCCAGAGAGCAAGTAAAGAAAGCCTTTTAGAAATCCTAGTTAACACTAACCCCACGCGGAGGCAAAGGCACAATGCAAAGCCTATATTATGACACACTAGAACCGCTATTCCCACCGATAATCATTGTTAATAAACGCACGAGTTATTTCAATGAAAGCTAAGAAAACACTATCCCTAGTATAATAACTTTAGCGCTAACTTACCCCCAGGGATTCTCATTTTGCATTACTAATATAATATAATTAGCAACGTTATCAAACGAAGCACCGAAGTTGGATCAATGCTAGTATTCTCGGAAGGGATGGATAGCAATTATCTCTGTGCACATAATAATTGAAAGTTTAAGAAGAAAGGAAGGAGGTATTAATTAAGCACCGTTATTGTTGCGAAAGAGAAATAGCCGCTACAAAGGCACGTCTAGGAGCATAGATAATAATTGCCACTGAGAATTAGAATATAGGATAAGTGTTAGTGTTTAAGTGTCGCAGCAGAGTCAGCAAACATGAAGCGGGAATCGCACAGAGACGAGTGATGAATAAATTTGATCCAACTGGGCCAAAATATAGCAGAATGACAATTAATATTATTACATAACGTCAGCGCATTACGGCGCAAGGCGACAGCCTTTCTACTACGCTAGCAAAACAAAAGACAGCCATTTTTCTTTACCACACACTGTGACGTACGACACGGCATATCACAAGCCCCGCCCACGCCATCTCCATAGCAACAATACATACAAATAGCGTCGCCTCAGAAATAATACTGAGTGGCAGCATGCGAATAGCTCCAGAAGAACGCACAGACTAGTGTTAAATAAAACACACTGTGGAAAGAACAAGCCTAATCCACAAACATGGCCAATTTTCCTACTAACATAAAAAGGGAATACCTCATAACAAATAACAGCCTTTGCATGCAAATGATATAACACAAATAAATACTAACAGAACCTTAACTCCTAAACTAGAACTCCATTTCCCAAAATAACTACTAATCCCAAGCACTAACAAGTACCTACAGCACCCATCTCCTATATAGTAGAATTTAATTCCTTAACCCAACTAAAACAATGAGCAAATCAACATAAGGCTCAATAATATAACATCATCCTAACCGGATCCTACCAAACTACCTAATTAACAATTAACAAAAACTAACATACACATATTAACAAACCCGATAATCCCTCCCAATACCTCTCTACTAACAATCAAGTTGGCATGTGACGGGATTAGTGCTGCATCCACTAGTCGAGCGTCAAGGAGCATATGCGATTTTACTTCCTATCGCCCCCATATGACTCCTCTCCTGAAACCCGAGTGTCACACTATACCTAGATATTAAGATCAGAAGGCTTGATACATAAATACTGCAGACAGGCCACGGGCGATGGTTCCGAGGCAATGGAACTAGCCAGCCGGTGAGCTTGAAACTATTAGCCCAAAGATACACGTTACGATCAAACCAACCTTCTCCAGGGTCCTAGCCAAATCAATGGAAATAGGAAAGGTGGATCTAACGCATTCAGACCAACACAATTAGAATTAATACACACACATTGTAGGAGGCATGGCAACACTACTGGCAGGTGAGCCCTGGCCATGTCTAAAGCCGGCAATGAGCCGTACAATCGGAAAGATGGACCCAGTTGTGCGAAACAGGTTAAATCCTTGTGCAGGTTAGAATGTGAATGCAGAAATGGAAACGCAGCTTATGTCCGAGTGCATAGATTACGGGAGATGATCGTTCCACCTAGTATAAGTTAGCTAGTCTTGTAAGTAAATGCCACCTATAAGCGTGGTGTAGCCGATTCCGCCAATGTGCGTTGATATAATGAAATAAATGAAGTAATGAAATAAGAAGAATATAATGAAGTAACAAAGAAATAAAGAAAGAAAGAAAGAAAGAAAGAAAGAAAGAAATGAATATAAGTAAGAAAGGAAGAAATGAATGAGAATTAATAGTTAAGAAAGCAACGAAGGGGAGAGCGTGAGGGCGCAGTGGCTTAGCTGCTCGTCTTTCACCCGGACGCCCGTGGTTAGAATCCCGGTGACAGCACGATGGATACACGTGGGGTCAGGAAGGGCAAACGACCCGACAAAACCCCAACCAAGATTTTTTTTAGAAAGCAACAAAGCAGGTAAGTCAGAAGTTAAGTAAATCTGAAAGTAGAATCCCGGTGACAGTGGAGTGAAACTCTCACCTGAAATTTTCACCAGGACGACCGATGTTCGAATCCCGGTGACACCAGGGTGGAAATTTCATCTGAAAAATTACGTGGCGTCAGGAAAGGCATCCGACCTTAAATCTCCGGCCAAAACCAAAGGGAAATAGGAACTTGTCTGAGACGTGGCCACTTATGGAAGGTAAAATCAGGCCACGACCGAAAGCCCGTAATAGGCCGTACAAATAGTTGGAAAGATCTACCCCGCTAGTACATTAGGTGCTCTCAGAAGGGAAATGATCATGCCAACACGCGAATATAGAAGTCAGCAAAGAAAGAAATCAAGAGAGAATAAGAAATCAAAGAAGTAAGTGAATGAATATGTGTATGAAAAAGGAATCAAAAGAAATAAGTCAGTATAAGAGATGAATGAGTCAAGGAACAGGAAATTAAATGGGGTAAGCCAGAAAGTAAGAAAGTAAGTAATTCGGCACATTAGACAATAAGAAGCTAAAATATTAAATTAGTAGGATAAGACAGTAAAAAGTAAGTAAATAAATAAGTAAGCTAGCAAGTAGGATGACGAGGTTAGCCTTTACTCCGTACGGACAGACGAATTGACAGACAATCAAAACAGCACTGCGCGCGAATGACATACCAAATGCACTGAACCCATAATTTAAAGGACCTAGGATGAGGTATGGGTCGGGATTCGGACCGGCAGCTCTCGAGAACAAAAACGCCAATGCTACAAATCTGATTTGGAAACTGGTAGCATAATAATGTGTATCAGGACTGTAGCTAATGCCAGAAGTAATTTGATAGATTTCCGTATACTTTTAGCACGGAAATACGAAGAAATATAAAGCGCTATTTTATTAACATGGAGAGGAATGAGATTTAATAGACGCTGGAAAATGGCAGGATTGGCAATGTTTAGTGAAGGTGGCACTTGGAAAAATCCAGTTTTGGATGGCACGCGCTAAGGTGACATTGAAGCGTGGCAGAAGAGAGATTTGACCACGTAAATGAAGGTGTTTCATCACGTGACCACTTATAAACCAATAGCAAAATTATATATTGGCTGTCCTCAATATTTTAATAAATATTGAAAA
The DNA here is from genome assembly GCA_946902985.2 of Meconema thalassinum. Lineage (NCBI taxonomy): Eukaryota > Metazoa > Arthropoda > Insecta > Orthoptera > Tettigoniidae > Meconema > Meconema thalassinum. The sequence continues at coordinate 352,676,983 of OX336390.1, forward strand.
TAACTTTCAGAAGAAATAAAATGTCAGAAATGGAAAGAAGACGAAAAATGAAAGACGATGGTGTAAATTATATTTTAAGATTTAATAGGATGAGCCGGATATTTATTGATAAAGAAATGTACAAGGTCGAATGCCAGAAACGCTATTTTTAATTATTATCAGAGTGGGGAGACGAACTGAGGAAGTCATTCGCTACTTGTCTTCGAAAATGTATAGACGTATAATTTAAGAGTGAGAAAAAGTCGACCGAGCTATATGAAGAATATTTGACGGGAAGGAGAGCATTGCCACGAAGTCAAAATGAAGACGAGCATCGATGAAAGTTAATTCATTGGAAAGCCAAAGTTATAATTCTACAAAAGCAACGATACAATGGACAGAGATATGAAGAAAAGTTATTGAAATAGCCAAGTGAAATTAATTCTACGGTGTGTAGATATTCTTGCCAAGCAGAAGCAACGTTTTTTCAGAAAATACAAGAGTTGTTCAAAAAACTAAGGAAATGCTATAAAACCTTATTCAACGAGCTAGTTCAAACTGCAATTGAAAGTTATGAAGATGTTAAATGAACTGGGGTCAACGAGGATATTGACATGAAACATCATTCGATTGTCATGGAAAGTCATTAAATCATGAAGGGAAACTAACTACTTGCAATATGAGGATTCTGGCAGTGAATTAGCCCGCAAATCAACGCTTTGTCAAGGAGGGTGGAAGCTTACCATCATGCTTCACCGAATTAACATTATTGAATCTACAACTGTGAGGTATTACCATAACAACGGAAGAAATACCTATGAACTACAACAACAACAACCATTCAACGGAGAACTTCAAGAATGCTGTTCGCCAGAAGTAATCGCCAAGAGATGTCCCAGTATAGAAGAATGCAGCGAGATTCCAACCCCGGGGAGGAGAAGGACGGAAGGCAGGCAATCCCGGCTGATAGACGAACGAGAGGGGGAACGAGCAGGTGGTCGACAAGCAGTCCAGCACGCGACCACAACCGATCCCGTTATGTCAGCTGTGTGGCTAGCTTCAGTACGAGGAGACAGCGGCGTGGGAAGTTCGAGTCCAATTTGGATTCTGAAAAAAGATTCTGGCAGAAGGTAAAAGAGATCCAACGAATATACTATTGTAGTTAGAATGCAGTAACGTAGATACCCATGACCTGACCTGGTTTTGTGTGGCAAATTTGATAGACTAATGTTTAAACTATTTAATTGTTTCATTTGAGTGTAGAACATCCTTAATGTCGTTTAATGTTTAATATACTTGTTTTATAACGTCATCATTAGGATTTTGACGTATTAAGATTTTCAGTCGTCATTGTTAGTCATTGTGAGTTCATTTTGAACTTATTTGTATTTGCTAGATTCAATTGGAATATTTCTATCCTGACAGATATAACTATGCAGAAAGTCGTTGGTGACATATTTCTGAGTTTGATTTTTATTGGCAGAGATTTATTTGAAATCTGGATAGATAAACAAGTTATTGTTTAGTTATTTTGAGAACAACAATGAACTTGGCTTCTTTAAAATAGACTTAGTGAAGTTCACGTGTCTTTGAACAATCTGATGTTTTGACACAGATGAAAAACGCAATATTACGGTACGGAAAAAATGCGGAATGTATACAGTAATACATATGTAAAGGAATTGTTGTGAGAAATGAAAGAGACTTGTTAGATAAAATGTATCAAGACAGAAATACTAGAAAGGAGATGAAATGTAACGTATTTTTATTTAGTTAAGACGATAATATACAGACCGTTCTCTAATAATAGAAAGTTCTATGAATTTTGGTTTCATAAGGTAATAAAAGAATGATAAGATCGCATATTAAAATATTTTAAAGGATGTGGTAACAGAAATTGTATATGAAAGGAACAGTAATGAAAGTATAAGAGGTATTTAGGTAAATGTGAGTGGAAGGAAATGTATAAGCGGCAGAATAATTCTAATTTGAACTCTATAAGTAAAATTACTGAATTCGTGGATACCTAGAGTATTCAGAGAAATGGGATTATTTAATATTATTGCGTGTACAGGAAATGAATACCAAAGCGTAGGTGTTGACGCTACCTTGTGTTTTGTGGTAAAATATTATGATGTTCCTAAGGAAGTTAAAAGAGTAATGCGATTGTATAATGAAGTTCCGACCAAGTTGTCGAGGTGTAATGTATGGAAAGATGCGATAAAGATAATGAGTCACAATTGGAGTAACGTATTGTATTACGTTGACGTTGGGAACCGTAGAGTCGTCTGTTATATGTCCGTCTTATTTTATTAAATTCATATTAATGGATTTGTCTATACCGAGCAGTTTTTAGCTTTATTGTTTGAAACATTATGCTTAATGGAAGTGAAAGTTAACCCATTACATTACATTGAAGTAGAAGTTTTCACTATCAAAAGTGACGGAAAAATAATGTGATGAGAAGAATCAGTGAGATCGAACCATCATCGAGTAGCTAAAGATAATGTTGTACATATTGTATAAATTAATATTAGAATTGCTTCTACGGTTATTTAAAATGTGTGAAGTATTAAGTTTAAATAAATGTCATTACTAAATGTATTATATAGGGGATGAATGTTAGACGTTTGCGTGAGAAAGGATTTACGTGTATATAAGTACAGTATGAGCCACAAGTCTGACTACATTTTAAATATTTTTAAATATTTCAATTTTAAATGTTGGAAGAATTATTTTCTTGATGTTATAGTCGTGAGGACTAAGAATTAGTGACAGAAAGCTCACTACGTTTTTATTTTATTTGTATGAATTATTGTTACGAAAGAATGTAGGTGTGTTAGGACTGGGAAGTGACCTTATTTTTGAATAAATATGCAGGCACTTGTTAGTTTGCCTGATCGATTTTTTTATTAACATCTCGACTTTCTGTCTTTAATAATCGGAAACGATAGTGCTGCTGGTGATTCCAAGAATCTCGTCCTACCACATTTTGATTGTAGGATGTTTGTTTATTTTGTAACTAAGTAGAAGTACTATCGTGTTTTGAAAAATATACCTGTATTCAGAGGTTACTAGCTATCCACCTAGCAAGGATCCGTTGATCTATCTAGCTGGGTATCAACGCCCTTAGCGATCCCTTCCATCCTTAAGGATAATAGGTGGGGGCTACGTCAACTTCGGGTGCAGTACCATGGATAAAATGTTAATGCTTATACTTTCCCTTTTCAGATAGCAGTTGTGCCAGTAATCACACAGCTAACACTTGTATTTTCCTTTTCAGACAGTAGCTGCACCATCACTATATGCATATATTATTTTGTACTTCCACTTTCATTCCATACAGCAACAGTTTTCTTTTCTTCCTTCTTTTATTTCTGTTTCTTTCTTTCTTTCTTTCTCACTCCTTCCAGCAATTGCCAAGTCTAATTAATAAGTTTAGTTACTATATTTATTTCCTAAGTTTAGCGCCTAAGTTTACTTTGTAAGTAGAAATAAGGTATAAGCGCGTATAGGTTCCATATTTACACGTAGACAGCAGTATGACATACACCGGTACACTTGTTTTTCTCTTTCTTGTTATTATACTGTATCACCTGTTTGTATTTTTTTACCCTACTGTATTCCTTGTATGAAAATTTCCCCTCTCTATCATTGACAATTTCCTATACTACCTCTAAATACACGATGTTCAAATGTTCGTACACCCTTCAATAAAAACTACTGCAATAATAATACCCTTAACCCATTAGAGCATTTCTTTTATTTTATTTTTCACATTTATATTTTGGCGTCTTATTATTGTATGGCATTGTATTACACTGCTTTATTATTTATCTAGTGAAACAGAACATTATTGTAAACTTTGTAACACTTTGTACACTCTATACCACGCATTCTTAACCTAATTGTACTCTACACATTTTACACCCAATGTCATATGTTATTGTATTTTCTTTCTCTCTTTCTATGTTAATGTACTTTGAATATCTTACCAAAATTGTAAACACAATGTAAACATTTTCATCCATCATCTAAAGATAATAATCAACGGAAATTATATTGTACCACCCTTCTACCCAACCTTACATGAGCACATACCACTTTTACATCTACACTTCACAACCTGCACCTACCACTACACGCACGAAGACGAGGAACAGGAGAAAGAAAGAAGGGGACACGAGGATAGGACGGAATAAAAAGAAGAAGACACCCCTAAAACTATTCAAATCTGTGAGGACAAGGATTAATCCACGAAGGAGTGTTGTTGTACCCTGAGCTACCCACAGGGTACATCTACCTAATACACCTACAATCTGCTCTACAAACACATCCATAACTACAACTACCCTTATCTGCCCCATACTCAACACACTTCAAACCCAAATCTCACACCCAAGGCAACAAAGAAGCAACAACTACAAACACCCTCTTACAAAAGTTCAACAACATAATTAACAAACTACCTACAGAATTACGACATAATTGTCACAATGTTTGGACACAGCAGCAAACACTAGCAGTGGAGCGCCTGTGTCTCAATATGCTTAATCAGCAGTAGCACCATGAATAAATAGACCGTCACCCCAAAGGACGAGGTCTTCTCTTCCCAGTTGTCTGCCGAAAGCCAGGAACGACGCCAATCTGATCAGGTTAGTGTGTGTTCACTGAAACTCCTTAAAACTACTTCCTTTCACCTATCTCACCCTGAAATACTGTAATCACTTGTGAATCGCCTCTTACTAAAACACTATTAGTGAAGCCTGTCTAGTGCCATAACGGCACATCATTACACTCATACATTTCTTTACAATTGGCTACCTGTCTTATTTATTGAATCGCCGGCCACAATTCCCAGCTCGCAAGTCAACACTTAGATTCTGCTGAATCAGGTTAGCAGCAAGCCGTCTATTGTAACCATCGCACTGCAAGTCAGGGTTAGCCTCACGCTTTACCCAAGGTTGCCGTATAAGCATTTTGCCATCCGGTCGGTTCTGTCCTGACTTCCTCGTTGATCGCACGCCCCCACTTTTAATTGAGAAACTCTCTTATTTTAGTGATTAATCATTAGGGACCTTTCTACCCCCCAACACGTACTGAATTGCTAGACACGCGGGGAGCTGAAACCTCTTACATTAGTTTACGCCTCCAAGTTAATTTTAAACACTCACCCCTCATTAGGTACACGTCGTTATGACCAATTAAAATCATAACAGTAGTGTTGTCCTTTCTGAATTGATTTCTTCCCTTCATTAATGTAGGAATTATATCCTCTTCGGTGGGAATTGCGATTATAATAGATGGGTGGCAATTACACTGTGCATATGACTTCCCACAAAATACAGTACATTATATATTCACGAGTGGGAAGACTTCAAAGCATTTCGTGATTTATTTCTCCAAATGTACAGTATGTGCTAAAATAGGCCTCGTTGGAATATGTAGTAACAAAGGGTGACTTAGGTCACGACAAAGCCAGCTCAGTATAGACCATGAGCAGTGGAAGGTAGAGGCTTTGTAACACATTGGTGATAGAAATGTTGTATCATGGATCCTTTCTTCTTGAAAACAGCATTGGCGTAATGAGAGGGGGTGATAATAAGCTGCAAAGAAAACCATGTCTTGGTCCTTCTTAAGAATTGTTCCGTATTTCTAAAAAAAAACTACGTATTGAAATCTAATGTCTCATTCGACGACAGCAAATATATAAAAATCGATTACGAAACAATTCATTCGTACGACAAAATAAATATGTATCCCTACATCCAAATCAATAAAATGATGGAAATAATTAATTCCAACCTGTTACAGAATGGAAAATGAGTAGGATTGAATTCATTAATATTTTAAAGTTCATTTTAAACAATAACTATTTTCAATTTAATGTAGTAATTTACAAACAAAACGATGGTCTCAGAATGGGTTCTCCTGCATAATACAGTATAATAATACTAGAAGTAGTGCCGGCTTCGCCCGGTGGATTTATTTGTTTTATGGATGTTAATGAATACTACTACAGAACTGACACATTGTGCCCGTTTAGACCGGAGTCCGCACGACCACATATGCATTTTACCAATAATCAGTCAGCACGAGAGTCAAAATATCCCGGAGCGCCAGATGGGTTAAAGCAAATCGCAAAAACGACATCAAATTAAAAAAATGCTTTACTGATTTTTGGCTCAATGCAACAATAAGGATAGAAGGAGATTTAATTGGGAGTATCACATCCTGTAAAATTATCTCAGTTTATTTTGAAGTTAAAATTGACTGCAAGAATGCTCAAAGTAGCATCACTCACGTGTGGCGACCCACACTCTTATTTACACAATATACAGAAATTTTCCAAACACATTTGACAATTTTATTTTTTTGGAAACACAAGTCTGATTAATAGTCCTGTAGACCGTGTTCCAAAATTATTAATGATTAATTCCAGTTCAAAGTTAATTGTCTCTACTGGAAATATCGTAGATCACTGTTTGAATATTTACATGATATTAACACTCGTAGAATAAATGTTCATAGAATTTTTAACTTTCACTTATTTTTCCAGTTTCAAAAATATATATAGTCGAAAAATATTATCATCATTGAAGCAACACAAATTATTTACACATATTAATAACATCTGAAAAGTATTTGACCTTGAGCATAGCATCGAAGAACTGTGCGAAGCACAACAACAATTAATTGTTCTTCTGACATTTAACATTCGAGAAGTGACTCGATTATGAACTTCAAGTTCCTAACAAAATATATGATTTCTGAATCATCAACTTGATCAATAAATGGTTGAACCATTCAACTATTCAATTTTCCACTTGGAATCATTATTATAAAAATATTTATATTCATGGCCATTTTTAGCAACTTTCACAACTTGCAATTCTTCGACAGAATGCGGAAATTAGAATTGTAGTTTTATAATGAATTCATTTAGTTCATGGCACTAGGATTGAAAATATCCTTCAAATTATTCGTGGTTAAAGAATTATTTTTAATTGGCAGTGGCCCATTCTATTATTTGTGTAAGAACACAATATTACAACAACAACGGCAAAGGTCTTCCTCTGAAGAAGAATAAACTACTATCATGACAAATCCGGGTTCTAGCAAAATCAAAGTCTAAATGGAATTCGTAAACAAGGTTGAAATAAGAACTGATGGTTTTAAAGAAACACCCTTCGGGTCATTCATACGACGAAATGTGTAGTTCCAATACTCCTACTATAAACCTGAGCCATCGAACCTGCTATTTGATTGATGCTCGAAAAAACCTCTTCTCCTGCGACTTAAACATGCGCACCTGGGAATGGCATTTCAACTACTCCACACACATAAATTTTCTTCCCAAAATTTATACAATAAATCAAGCCTCTGCTTGTTATCAACACTGGAAGATTAATAAACTTACAAGTTTATTTTATTTTACCATTCAGTTCAACCCGTGAATTTACCATACTTATGAAAATCTTTATTTCACTTTCGAGTGTATTTACGTCATGATTTTATATAAATACAAAAATATCCTATTTGATACAAATATCAATTGCTTCCCTTTTCATGCCTTTCCGTGTTATCTGAAAAATATACTTTGCTCATTGCAAATATCAACTGTTCAACCAGAACTGAAATGTTGGTTGAATGCGGGCTTGCGCTAACCACTATCCTTCGGAAAATCTCCTGTTCCAAACTAGAAATGATTAAACTACTCCATAGGCTCTCTTTAAATACATATGATTATTAGAAAATATAATATCCAAGAATTATTTAGAAACATTATGAAAATTATTATTATTATTAGTGGATTATTATTATTATTATTATTATTTATATCATTTTAAATATATTTAATTATCATCTCATTATGTGAGAATCCACATGTTCGAATCTTCGAATATGGAAAAAATATCCATTCCTCAACAAAAATAAATTTAACTTTTACAGTTACATCGGTTGTTTTCCGTGGTTTCCCAAAAAAATGAAATATTCAAATAAATGCTCGAAATGCTCGGTCATCGGTCCTAAACTGTTCTGAGTGCTGAAAATACTCAGAATAACTCTAACAAGTCTTGCGTAAATCATTGCAAGATTTAAATACGAAGAAAAAAAATGTGTTGGTCATCTGCAGAAAAATAGTTTGTTCCAATTAGCTAGGCATAATATAATTCAAATGTGGCTTACATTTCTTGATGGTCTTGAAGCGTAGTAAACCTGGTCTGTACCAGATTTATCCATAAACATGCCCTATCGGACTAGCATGTATAATCCTTGTATCGGCCGCCATTATATACCCACAATCCGTCTAGTCAGACATAGTGGTAGTATCTTTTGACGTTTGAATTAACTGTTGTTCCATTTTAATATGGGCTTCTATCAAAGCCATAACAGTTTGTTTAAATGGGGTCAGATCTAAGTGATCTATTCTTAGATATGTCAGTTGTAACATAACTCACGGTAATCTTATCAGTACAAGAAAAACACTGACAGTCTAAGCAATCAACGGCTGTTCTGAAGATCGTTCCCTGGGCATGGTTTATTATATCACCATCTACCATGCGCTAAGCAACTTGTAGTTTCCCTTGCGTAGACTAATGAACGCCACCATTATAGACTAGTTTTCAGTGTACTGACAGATCGAAGTGGTTAACTAGTTACAAATAATGAAAACTGACTGAAATGGATTTAAATATCCAAGTATTATGTTATTACTGGACTGTGACAAAGTACTAATTCTAGACAAAGTCTAGCATATGTCCATGTAGAAATATAAATATTTCCACCAATGTCTGTAGAAAAATCAATCACCTCAGTGATTCTCCTCGCCGTAAACTTACTAAGTTCCAACTCGTAGCGCAGCACTTTCGTGACTATCACGACTTTGAAAAGAACTTCTGCGTAGATCCGGCAACCATGTGCCTTGGCTCAGCGTCGCAGCAACTTGCTCGGCAAATGCTTGTGTTGAAATGAGCTATCGATGCTTGCTCCAGCCGGCTTTTATTCAAAACTGCCAGGGTCACGCGTCATCACGTTGTAATCTAGAAATCCTCATATCTCTCGTATCCCTGGTCCGATTTACTTGATACTAATTGCATTCTCTTTCATTTGGCCGTGCCAGTAATCTGATCCCAGTCTCAAGTCTCTACTCCATGGTTAACTATTTAATCAATAAATAGCCGCGACCTCTGCTATTACTCGCTACGTCACTTGACATCCAAGTATCGGTAAATTCCTTCCAATTCCTTCTCGAAGCAATGTAGCGCGATATTGAAATATCTGAACTTTCAAAAGCGGCTACAGCCTTTCCCTTGATATCTAGGTGTCTGAAACTTGGAATACCCATTCCTAGAGTTGGGCACAACATGTTTAAACTAACAGAAAAAAACTATAACTTTTTGTGGTGGTAGTGGGTGTGACAAGTAGTACAGTATAATGGATGTAACATTAAGGTCATTTTCCCGTAATAATAATGAATAGGGAAACGGCTATTTACTAACTACAGTACTGGCACAAGTAATTTACAAACTAATTGAAAAATATGATTAGAAAGAGGAGTAAGTGAAATAAAAAACACTGCCTAGGGTCTATATCTCATTGGATGTTAAAAAATTAGAGACCAATAGTGTCGTCTTTTGTCGCATAGCGCCATAGGAAAATAATCAGAGCACTTTGGAAAAATTCGGCTGTCCCGAGCTCCTAAGGTAGCATTAGTGTCATTTATCGCCACATAGAGCTGAAGGATAAGGAACGGAATAAAAAAGTAAATTTGAAAGCACCAACGCCTATTGTAGTTGATAACCTCAATGTACTGCACCAACACCATCGCACTTATACAGAGGCATAATATGTTCATGATGATAATTGTTTCAAGGGGCATAAGAGATCATTTTGCACTAATCACTCCTCGCGACTGCAATATGTAACCATTTTCGCAAATCTGCACCAGAACACTGGTAGGAGCAACGTGATGCAGCCCGCATTGCCAGCCAACAATAGACTTATTAATATATTCTTACAGTTACACTACTACGGACATGACTGGTTATAGGGCCTTAAAACGTGGTTTTCAAGTTCCTTTTGTCTGTTATTCTAAAAGTAGAGAATGGAGAGGGTTGTCCAAAATATCAAGTGGACAGTGTTACCTGCAGGGTTTCAAAGGGTAAGTATGTAACAATCGGTGCAATTAGGTGAAACGGTGTAGATTTATGTTAAAGGTAGTAAAAACAGGGAATGGAGTGGTCTCTCCAAAATTGTAAGTGGATAGTGTTACTCGCAGGGTTCCAAAGTGTAAGTATGTAAAATTCGGTACAATTAGGTGAAGCGGTGTAGATTTGTGCTAAAGGGCCTAAATGCAGAGGATGGCATTGTAACGATTTGGGGTTTCTTATTTTTTTATTGTGTTAGCACACAAGGGATATGAATCCTTACAATTTCCACTCCTCTTCTTTGAGCAGTATCCGTCCTAATCGCTCTTCACATACACTTTTACTTTTCATTAAAATTGTTATTTCAAGTAGGCTATCTTTCCTTCCACACATCAATACTACTTCTTTCTTCATTTACAAAACCGCAGCATAACTCTAACAAGCCTCCATTACCTCTCTTCTCTTATGTAAAACATCCTTTCCATATTTCTTTCAACTAGCAGAACAAACCAATAATCAGACATAACATTATCTCTTCGAGCATAAATACAATAGAGTGCGCATTGCCACACTGCGCCTGTACTGTGACGTGAAACCAACATCTCGATCAGCTGATTAAAGGGTAAACAGAGGACCTCGTAATGGAAGGTAATAGGAGTATGTGAGGAAATGATTTTTAATGAGGGTTTAAACACACATTTTCGTAATTTATACGGCATTGGGAAAAGCATCGCATGTTTCTTTACGTACCGGAAGGTAGCAAAGCTTAAGAATGTAACATATTTGGTGTTAAAAGTGGCTGTGGTGTTCCATAATACTCATACATCCAGGATCCGATCTTGTAAATAATTGATAACAAATCCAACTCTGAATTAGGCCTACTGATTTTTGAACAGAATTGTGTTTGTATAAAAAGTGCTGTCGTGTTCCGTAATACTCATACATCCAGGATCCCCTCTTGTAAATACTTAATAACAAATCCAACTCTTAATTAGGCCTATTGATTTTTGAACAGAATTGTGTTTGTCTAGCTGGTCATTTTTGATTTTACGCCCGAAATCTTCAAAAATTAGTTCAATCTATTAACTGACTACATCATTTCCCAAATTATTTTTCATCATTAGAAAATGTATTTTGGCTAATTTCAGTACCGGCACGTAAGAACATTTTATCGTACGATGAGCTCTCATTCAGCGTTACCTTTCCACTTCAGTATTTTATGAAAGAAAACAAAACAACACGAGCAAAAGGAAATAAGGTAGTTTATAGATTTAGTAAGTGTCACCCCCTTATTCCCACACACTACACTATACTCGCTCAGCTCGACAGACTCCTTAGAGGGCCTGCCAACCTGAAAGAAACTTACCAACGGCGGCCTCGAGACATCCTTTGCGGGACTTGATGGCCTTGCCTCGGTGGCCGGAGTTGACGACACACTTGGGTGACCCCCTCAGATGTACAAGAAAGGTAGTACGTCGCTTTATCCACCAGATTGAAGAGTGGAAGACTTACCTGGTGAGGATTCATTCCACCGCAGCTGTCTTGAGGGTAGGGATTGGACGTTAAAGGGAAAATGAAGTCGAAATCAAAATATAAAAGGGGTCTGTATTGTAAAATATCAAAAATATATAAAATAGGAACAATATTTGGTTACAAATAAAAGTTACATGAGAAATTGGTACTTGAGAGGCTGACAAACGTCGTTGACGTCACGTGGTACGACACACCACTTAATTTGCTTTTAGTACAAACAATTTGAGTAATGAACAGGTACACGGAAAAGGTAATATCTTACAATTACAAATTATCCCTAGTCAAAGAATGGTACAACCCCTTAACTAGGAAACGAGAGCACACGAATACCCAGAACTAAACATGAAATGCCCAGAAACTAAACATGAAAAGCCACGGCGAATGGTTGTGCAATACCTACCGCAGAAATTTACAAGTCACATCCGAAATCAAATAAGTTACCAACATACGTACCAACACATCCGGAATTCCGTAAAGGGAAAAGAAAAACTAAATAAAAATGAAAAACTACATTACAAATGACAAACTCCCGAAAAACGGAGCGGACGGTATCACACGACCATCATGGGCCCTGACACAAACTAGACTCCCCAAATGGCGGACTCATAACGGGACACCAAGGAACGATTGCACCATAAGGCGCTCTCCCAAAAGTTTGGGATTTGAACCAATCCCATATGTTAAACTGAAATACTGCAATTCGAAATTCAAAAGTGAAACGCACATGGGCGTAAGGGAGGAAAATCAAAGCAAAAGCGTCACATAACCTACAACTAGCACGTGGACGAAAGGGAGGAAAATCAAAGCAAAAGCGTCACATAACCTACAACTAGCACGTGGACGAAAGGGAGGAAAATCAAAGCAAAAGCGTCACATAACCTACAACTAGCACGTGGACGAAAGGGAGGAAAATCAAAGCAAAAGCGTCACATAACCTACAACTAGCACGTGGACGAAAGGTGATGCAAAAACCAGGAACAGGGCCCCTGAAAACTAAAATGATAGAAAACGCAACATGGCTGCAGTTAGGAAAATTCCAAGAAGCGTGATCATAGGGAAAATGAATGAATAAATTTGGAACCCAACTAAAGGACGCACACGGTTACGCAACACAGGAAAAACTCGCAAGAAAAACAAGAAAATTTCCCACACTGCAAACAATTTCCGAAGAAGGAAAAATTGATAAACAATTCAGAATAAACAGTAGGATACATCAACCCATTGATCGGCCGAACATCAACCAGTGCGCCGTACCCACGAGGTACGCATATCCACGACGCAATAACACGGTAAGGAAAAACAAAGCCCCAAATTAAATGGGCAGACAAGCAAAATAAATATCACACTTCCTGGAACTTACCTTGTACACCACATATTAAACCAAACTATAGCTACATATTTCAACAAATTAAACTATGACTAAAGCCAACCAATTAAGGTGGCGGTACCTGTTCTACATTCCCGGGACATCCGAATCCCCGAGAGATGTTTCCTTTATGAAAGTCAGGAATCAAGAGAGAGAGTTCGCACACAAACATTCAACATATATCAACATGGCACGATAATTTCCAAAGAGTCGTAGTAGCACACACGCACAAAAGAATCCCCTGGCTTTCTTGAACGTAGTTCATAAGACACTCCCGTGTTCGCTTCCGTGAGAGTTGGCCACCCTGGCTACGGAGGTCGATACATCACGCGATGGTTTGGGGTTGGAACAATCGATACAGCTAATATGACGTATTTTTAAATTCGTAGATCCAATGTTTATTTTTGAGGTTAGGGAACACATTAATTCCAGAATCAGTGCACATCAGGTCCAGAGTAATACCTCGCGTATTTGGACTGCGAGTGCGGGGTTTTATCCATGAAGATTTAGTTTACAGGATCTTCACAGGTCGCATTTGCGACAGTCGGCCTAGGCCCACAACTTTCTTCAGATTTTGGGTAAGTGAAGGAAATTATGGAGCATTCGCTCCAACTGGAAATTCAGGGACGGGTAAATTTGGCAGGAAAGAATATCTTAGGTTAGGTATATTTTTATGTCAGCAGAGTGGCGTAAAATACGTCACAGCCTCCTCCCCCCAAAGCAAACTGCGGGGTGGACAGCATTTGCGTAATGTTGAAGTGACAGATCTGGGGTGGATCACCTCTTATGTACGGCTGCAGATTTACATATGTCCCAACATGTTTGAAGGAATTTTGGGCATAAACTTCATTGAATGGCAGGCAGAATGTTCATGGTTTGATTCCACACAGCGACAAGCTGAGTGGATGGCACTGTCTCGGTGATAGTTCCGCTCCTCATGTTAGCTGGAAGGGTCTAGGTAGAAATGTCCTGACGACCCAGTAACAGATGGAGAACGGGCGATGACGAGCCCAGGTCCCCGCCAGCAGTTTCCCAGTTACGCCACCATCCATATGGCCACCAGGGTATCTTGGACGTCCCGAGCTGCACTGGATCCCGCGGAGAAACAGCACAGTCCGACACATCCCCAGGGAGCTCCACTTCCAACGGGCCAAGCACTGAAATGCTAAGCACACGAGTAGCAGGACATGCCAGAGTGACAGACAGTTCATGGTGCAATAACTAGTTGCCAAAAGCGCAGTTATAGTTCATTTTATGTTTTATTCCAAATTTTTACCAGGTACCAGTCGCAATACATCACAGATTTGATTTTGAAAAAACGAAACATACAATTTTATTGCCTTTAAAGGCGCCCCCCCCCCCCCCCCGTTACAATAGAAATCACCTTACGTCAACCCAACGGGAAGTTACCGTCTCCAAGCCATACTAAATCCTACGCTTTACACAGATCTGCCTTGACAAAGCAGGCAGAACCACATATCACCTCCACATCGAGGTCATCAAGACCAGGTCCACATACCAACTAGGTCTTACCAATCTTGGGAAAAGCCTGTCACACATCATGAAGACCGATAAACGATCTGTTTGTTCATACGAGGTGCAACACGCTTCTCACAACATTTTGAGTAATCAACGCCTCCAGAGACGCAAGTTCTCTGTAGATTTGGGGGGAAACTTTACCAAAGAAACACATTACCAGTTATGAAAGAAAAGGGGCAAGAAATAAAACAAGGATACCACCAGTTTAGTTGTCGACTACCCCGAGACTCGCTTGGGCGTCTCGTGCGCGGGCTTGCACTGTGAGAGGTGAGTCCTGAAGATCCTCTTCCTTTCAGGGTCGCTCACCAGCACTGAAACAGGACTGACAAAGGATAAAATCTTAAATGGACCGCGGTATCGCGGCCGCAATTTTCCTGACACTTTGTTTCCTAGAAGCTTAGGTGAATGGTCCTGAACATATATCATGTCTCCCACGTTGAGGTTGACGGGCTTCCGTCCCTGATTGTACCTTTGAGCTAGTCGCTCGTGAGAAACCTGAATGGACTTGCGGGCCTCCTTCCATATCTGCTTCACCTTGTCGGCAGATTCACCAACGCTGCAATGCCTACAGTACCAGACCATGATACGAATACCACCATCCGTATATTTACAGACCAAAATTTATCAATAGACCGAAATGAGAAAGACAAACCAGAAACACACACGACAGTCATCCATCACACATCCACAATAAACTTTCCCACACCAAGTGATACATTTCCCCATCTACGCACAAGTATGCAAAATAAGCAGTCACCAAGACACCATAACACAAGATATACCATAACACAAGCAAAAATATAGGGATCTTACCATGACGGATAGCAACAAATGCATCCCGACTCTCCACAACTAAGGTGAGCAGAGTGTTCCCTTAAAAAAAATTGCTTACCAAATTGTCGCCCTCCCGAGTCACTACTTCGCTGTCCCATACCAGGCGAAGTTGACACCGGAAGGACCTATATACACCCCAACCTTCGTTCGGCCTAGTCCCTTTCCATCACACTTGCTTACCCGGCCCAGACGAAGAAAGGAGAAACGAACATTAAGTCCGCCTTCTTGATGAACCATAAGGGAATAACAGCACCATCCGAGGATCGCAAAACCGGCCTAGAGCCAGCATCCTCACATTACAACCAAATCGAGCTCTGGCTGGTAGGTGCCCCAGCGTAATCCCAGCCTGCATACTTGGCCTCCGCTAACGGTGAACTAAAATGCACCTTCAAAATATCCGACCTAACCTGAACGTAATCAGCGCAACAACTAGGCTGCATGACCCCACCCACAAACTCAATACATAACAATCTACCGCACAGTACACTCACACACGCAGACCAATTTTGAACAACGAGAAACCTGACAGATTATATCGAGCCACGATGAACAGATAAACCAGGAAGACCAACCCAACGAACACTAACAGGACAGAAATTTAAGGAAGTCTGCTGCGACCAAATGGCCGAGCACAAATGAATTGACACGTTAACAGGCTTCGAATGGAACAACACATTAACTAAGGGGACGGCCTTTATTAATTAAACTTACTTACGCACACGCCGTCATTAAACAGAATAGGAATTTTGCCAAGGAGCAGTGATATGCACCATAAATGACTTTACACACACACACGGGACAACAGTACGAGACCTGATGACACTTGACACTTGCAAATTAATCGGAAACAGATTCATCACACACGAGAACCACAGAAGATCAACGCCAGCCCGAAAGCAGCTAACCGGATTACATAACCTATAATCCTAGGCCTATCGTATGCACAACACAATCACCAGCACTACATTAAAAGAAACCAAAAAACACTGACTCTAAAACACAACATCGTGGACATCATGGTCACCAGTCCCCTACACTTCCAATCTCCCTAAATTGATCACCGGAAAGAATCATGCTAGTTCCAGAACCGTGCAAAAGAAATTCAGGCCAAGATAATAGATGCGACGTTGCATTCACTAGTACCCACAAACAAATTTGACACCCGGATCCACAAATACTGGACAGGAGGACGCACACTGGGCTAATTCGCCCTTACTAGAGCAATGAATTTGTAAGTAGTTACACATATTAGTTAAATGGCACACTTTAAGTTCAATCAGGGACTTACCCCGATCAAGCTCTTCATCTGTGAGTTCCGGAGGGCACACTGGAATTTCTGAAGCTCCCTCCAGCATTTTCCGGTCTTTGCCCAGGTCGCCTGAAGGCTGCAGGCCACGTATGGTCAACTCGTAATTCGCCTCATCCCGTGTCAGACAAGCCGCAAACTGCACACTTCTCGCAGCAGACATTTTGCATGAAACAGATTTACAGGTTAATTAATACAGGTTATAGGCGGGACATCTTTACCACCAAAATTGAAATGATTTAAAATATTAACAGGGTATTTTACAGGCAACACTCCCCCCCCCCCCCTAGACAGCAGCAAGTGGAAACCGGGAAACCATGCTCTGCTACCAATGTCACCCCCTTATTCCCACACACTACACTATACTCGCTCAGCTCGACAGACTCCTTAGAGGGCCTGCCAACCTGAAAGAAACTTACCAATGGCGGCCTCGAGACATCCTTTGCGGGACTTGATGGCCTTGCCTCGGTGGCCGGAGTTGACGACACACTCGGGTGACCCCCTCAGATTTACAAGAGAGGTAGTACGTCGCTTTATCCACCAGATTGAAGAGTGGAAGACTTACCTGGTGAGGATTCATTCCACCGCAGCTGTCTTTAGGGTAGGGATTGGACGTTAAAGGGAAAATGAAGTCGAAATCAAAATATAAAAGGGGTCTGTATTGTAAAATATCAAAAATATATAAAATAGGAACAATATTTGGTTACAAATAAAAGTTACATGAGAAATTGGTACTTGAGAGGCTGACAAACGTCGTTGACGTCACGTGGTATGACACACCACTTAATTTGCTTTTAGTACCAACAGTTTGAGTAATGAACAGGTACACGGAAAAGGTAATATCTTACAATTACAAATTATCCCTAGTCAAAGAATGGTACAACCCCTTAACTAGGAAACGAGAGCACACGAATGCCCAGAACTAAACATGAAATGCCCAGAAACTAAACATGAAAAGCCACGGCGAATGGTTGTGCAATACCTACCGCAGAAATTTACAATTCACATCCGAAATCAAATAAGTTACCAACATACGTACCAACACATCCGGAATTCCATAAAGGGAAAAGAAAAACTAAATAAAAATGAAAAACTACATTACAAATGACAAACTCCCGAAAAACGGAGCGGACGGTATCACACGACCATCATGGGCCCTGACACAAACTAGACTCCCCAAATGGCGGACTCATAACGGGACACCAAGGAACGATTGCACCATAAGGCGCTCTCCCAAAAGTTTGGGATTTGAACCAATCCCATAAGTTAAACTGAAATACTGCAATTCGAAATTCAAAAGTGAAACGCACATGGGCGTAAGGGAGGAAAATTAAAGCAAAAGCGTCACATAACCTACAACTAGCACGTGGACGAAAGGGAGGAAAATCAAAGCAAAAGCGTCACATAACCTACAACTAGCACGTGGACGAAAGGGAGGAAAATCAAAGCAAAAGCGTCACATAACCTACAACTAGCACGTGGACGAAAGGGAGGAAAATCAAAGCAAAAGCGTCACATAACCTACAACTAGCACGTGGACGAAAGGTGATGCAAAAACCAGGAACAGGGCCCCTGAAAACTAAAATGATAGAAAACTCAACATGGCTGCAGTTAGGAAAATTCCAAGAAGCGTGATCATAGGGAAAATGAATGAATAAATTTGGAACCCAACTAAAGGACGCACACGGTTACGCAACACAGGAAAAACTCGCCCGAAAAACAAGAAAATTCCCCACACTGCAAACAACTTCCGAAGAAGGAAAAATTGATAAACAATTCAGAATAAACAGTAGGATACATCAACCCATTGATCGGCCGAACATCAACCAGTGCGCCGTACCCACGAGGTACGCATATCCACGACGCAATAACACGGTAAGGAAAAACAAAGCCCCAAATTAAATGGGCAGACAAGCAAAATAAATATCACACTTCCTGGAACTTACCTTGTACACCACATATTAAACCAAACTATAGCTACATATTTCAACAAATTAAACTATGACTAAAGCCAACCAATTAAGGTGGCGGTACCTGTTCTACATTCCCGGGACATCCGAATCCCCGAGAGATGTTTCCTTTATGAAAGTCAGGAATCAAGAGAGAGAGTTCGCACACAAACATTCAACATATATCAACATGGCACGATAATTTCCAAAGAGTCGTAGTAGCACACACGCACACAAGAATCCCCTGGCTTTCTTGAACGTAGTTCATAAGACACTCCCGTGTTCGCTTCCGTGAGAGTTGGCCACCCTGGCTACGGAGGTCGATACATCACGCGATGGTTTGGGGTTGGAACAATCGATACAGCTAATATGACGTATTTTTAAATTCGTAGATCCAATGTTTATTTTTGAGGTTAGGGAACACATTAATTCCAGAATCAGTGCACATCAGGTCCAGAGTAATACCTCGCGTATTTGGACTGCGAGTGCGGGGTTTTATCCATGAAGATTTAGTTTACAGGGTCTTCACAGGTCGCATTTGCGACAGTCGGCCTAGGCCCACAACTTTCTTCAGATTTTGGGTAAGTGAAGGAAATTATGGAGCATTCGCTCCAACTGGAAATTCAGGGACGGTTAAATTTGGCAGGAAAGAATATCTTAGGTTAGGTATATTTTTATGTCAGCTGAGTGGCGTAAAATACGTCACAGTAAGCGTTGGTTTTTAACAACTATACATTACATTTGCTACGTAGGAAAATATTTTAATCAATGAACTGTTTCCTTTTAAATTCCATTTTCCATGAATCATAGAAACCTTCGCAAAAATAAACCAGAATTCTGAAATTCTACGAAGAATTGACTAATTTAGGGATGCAATGTAGCCTATCCTAGAAGAATCTCAAAATTCCCTCAACCAAACGCACTGTCCATAACTTACGTTTAATATTTATTATCGAACACTACACCGTCACATCTGTAGCATAACCTACAATTTGACACTGAACATGATTGACGACTGCATTGTGTAGTCCACACTACATTTAATCCGGCATAGGGACATACAGCATTTTTATGTTCAGAGATGCATTTACTAGCAGTCTCAACAAAACACCAAGAAAAACGTCTAGCCTATGGACATGTAAATACTTGATACCTTCGAGCATAAATACAGGCCTGTTCAGTGGAATCAGGGATAGGGTAAATTATAATAATTTATAATAAATTCCAGCATTTTCATATTTAATTATTTTTCTTTCATGTTTCGGAGTTAAGAGGAAACGTAGGCTAAAGAAATGCAAGTAATTAAGTCAAGAATTTTAGGGTTATTTAGCAATGAATTAACATACGTATGGAAAGAAATGCCCGATCCTGTTTTATACGTCTCCTTACATCCATACGCGACACAGTAATACACCATTCTGACTTGGTAATGAATAGAACTCACTTTAAATAACCCAATTCTATCATCACGTGTAGTATTTCAGTGCTCCAAACTACCGCAGTTCCCTTTAGTCAGCTGATCGAGATGTTGGTTTCAACAACGTGACGTCATCAGCCATCTATTGGATTTATGATCTAAGCATTATCTTATAAAAGCCAAGAATAATCTATACAAAAAAAAAACAGCATCATAAAAGGAATATCAAAATACGCCTCACCGGCAAGGCCCCCCATTACCTCGCTGCCAGAAACTAAATATGTCTAACTTTGGGTAATGAACAGCACTCCCAGCAAGCGCCATTTTCATAACCTAACATTTCAGCTGAGATATGTAAACACATGTTACAATCGCCCCCTTATATGTGTTATTCTTACGTAAAAACCACGTAAGAATCACACACATATATATATATGTATAAAATATAAATGAAAATAATACACATCACACATACCGGTACACCAAAAATATATCACACACACAGTTAAACAACCTATCAAATATCAATTTCATAAGAGCCATTGGCAATATCATCACCAGAGACAATTGTTCTAAATTCACCAGAATCACCAACACAAATATTTTCTTCAAATGGAGTAGCCACAACATTCTCATCGAGTCCATCAGACACTCCTGCTCCATCAGAAAATCCAACAACACTATCATAGTCAGAAGGAACGACATAATCGTCATCAAACCCGTCCACTCCGTTATCACAATCATCCTCGTTCTCCAGTTCATCCTCATCTGAAGAACCATCATCATCATCCAATCTTTCCACACAGCGTTTCTGTCTTTTCTTCATGCGTCATGTCATTCCGTACCTTATACTACTCATCTTCCATCTCCACCGTTCCTTTCTCCTTCCCTTCCTAATTTTCTCCTCTTCTTTCTTGTCTGTCTCATACTATTCAACAACTCTTTTCTCTTCGTCTTACATCTCATCCTATTATTCATTCTCCTTGTTCTCCACCGTCTCTTCTTCATCTTATCTTCTTCCCATATGTAGTCTTCCTCCTTCTCTATCTTGTTCTTTACTCTTTCTTTTAACTTGTCCTCTATCTCATCCTCTTCCTTGTCCTCAGTTTTATTCTCCTCCATTTGACCTTGGTCTCTCTCTTGTCCGTCTTTCATTTCTTCTTCGCGCCCCCCACCTTTTCGATAATTGTCTTGCTTCTTATTCCCTTCTTCATTTAGTTTCATGTCATTTTCTTCTATTTCAGCCACTCCAGCATCACATACTTCCTCCATTTGTACTTTCATTGAGTCTATCTGCTCACACATCCGTTCACTCCCCTTATCAATGATGTCACTCCACTTATCAATGTTGTCACTCAACTTGGTCAACTGCTCCATGATCATTTGGACCAAAACAGATTCCTTACTATTCATACTTTTGTGCATGATGAGGCCGGACTCCACTGCTCTTAAAAGTGAATGTATTTTCCTTTATCCTGCAATGTAGGCCTACTCATTTTTTTTACTTCTCTTTCTTTTTCCGTCTTAATCGCTCTTCACATACACTTTTACTTTTCATTAAAAATTGTTATTTCAACTAGGCTATCTTTCCTTTCATACATCAATACTACTTCTTTCTTCATTTACAAAACCAAAGCATAACTCTAACAAGCCTCCATTACCTCTCTTCTCTTATGTAAAACAACCTTTTCATATTTCTTTCAACTATACTCTGTATTTTAAAAGAATGAACGTGAAGCAAATGGCGGGAGCTTGAAACAGCTGAGCTGTGTTGCCAAGTTTTTATTGTTGATGTAGAATAGCTGATTCGAATAATACACAGGGCTACACTTCGGATATAATTTCGGTACTATTATGGGCAATATAATGCAAATATCGATCCTGAGTCAACGCCGAGGACATTCAAATAGAGAAATACGGTACATAAATAAATAACACACAGAAGCTATGCTACCTTTGTCACCGTTAATCAATAAATACGAGAAAGAGGCCAAACACTCGACAGCTATACAAATATAATACAAAATACAAGCACAAAGTAACATGATGATGAATATATCAACACTCACCATGCATTGATTATATCCTTCAAGATGAAACAAGAGTTCGGGTGAAGGTCGTTCACAGTTTTCAGCAGTTAACACAGAACGCAGAAATAACATCATGACAATACCAAGCACACTCACTCACTGTATCGCGACTCTGTAGGTTAATAATAGCCTCCACATACGTAATGTTAAGGTAAAGTATTTAGCACCAAGCACATAAACAAGCTGTTCTGTGGCGATATTATTGCAGTGATTTTACATTGTCGATTTATAGGTTATTGAATGACAAGCGTTAATTTGAACACTACGGTATGCAATGAAACATTACTGGATACGTAAACATTAAGACTAAATGTACATAGCCTATTTTGTACGTCACGCATGTATTCTAAATTAAGTATATTTAAATTTGAATTGAACAAACAAGACTAACCATGAAAATAGCTTGATGTCGAAATGAACGATAGCCGCGCGGTCTTCAGCTGTATTCCCAGCATTTTCCCACGTTCTTCCTGCGGTAGTATTTGCAACTTACTGACTCGGTGCTTAAAGTAAACGAAACGATGACAATGAAACAAACTCCGACACAGTTAACAGGCGACTGAATGAATGACAATAAGCTGGCAACATATGGTATTAGTTGTCAAAATCCAGCCAATAGGAGCCCGCTGCGGTCCGCTGTTCCAAGCTCCCGCCATTCCCTTCACGTTCATTCTTTTGAAATACAGAGTATAGCAGAACAAACCAATAATCAGACATAACACTATCCTATAAAAGCCAAGAATAATCTATACAAAAAAACAGCATCATAAAAGGAATATAAAAATACGCATCACCGGCAAGGCCCCCGTTACCTCACTGCCAGAAACTAAATATGTCTAACTTTGGGTAATGGACAGCACTCCCAGCAAGCGCCATTTTCAAAACCTAACATTTCAGTTGAGCTATGTAACTACATGTTACAGCATGGTCTGTCCGAAATTTTAAGTGGACAGTGATACCAGCAGGGTTTCAAAGAGTAAGTATGTAATAATTCGACGCAATTAGGTGAAAAGGTGTAGATTTGTGTTAAGGGCCTAAATGCAGGTAATAGAGTGGTTCAGATGGGAGAAACAGTGTAGACTTGTGCAAAAGGTCCTAAATGCAGGGAATGGAGTGGTCTGTCCGAAATTTAAAGTGGACAGTGTTACCCGCAGGTTTGCAAAGGGTAAGTATACAAATTTGGTTCATATCGGTGAAACGGCGTAGATTTGTGCCAAAGGGCCTAAATGCAGCGAATGGAGTGGTCTGTCCGAAATTTCAATTAGACAGTGTTACTCGTCGGGTTCCAAAGGGTAAGTATGTAAAATTTGGTTTAGATGGGAGAAACGGTGTAGATTTGTGAAAAAGGGCCTAAATGCAGGGAATGTAGTGGTCTGTCTTAAATTTAAAGTAGACAGTGTTACTCGCAGGGTTCCAAAGGGTAAGTATACTCATTTTGGTTCGGATCGGTGAAACGGTGTAGATTTATGCAAAAGGGCCTAAATGCAGCGAATGGAGTGGTCTGTCCGAAATTTAAAGTGGATAGTGTTACTCACAGGGTTCCAAAGGGTAAGTACACATTTTGGTTCAGATCAGTGAAACGGTGTAGATTTGTGTCAAAGGGCCTAAATGGAGGGAATGGCGTGGTCTGTCAAAAATTTAAAGTAGACAGTGTTACTCACGGGGTTTCAAAGGGTAAGTATACACATTTTGGTTGTAGATTTGTGCCGAAGGGCCTAAATGCAGGGAATGGAGTGGTCTGTCCGAAATTTAAAATGGGCAGGGTTACCCGCAGGTTTCCAAAGGGTAATTATACAAATTTTGGCTCAGATCGGTGAGATGGTGTAGATTTGAGTAAATAACAGACAGACAAACAGCTTTGTACAGTATATATAGATATATCAGGGGCGGCCCGTGAGGTAATGCCGGTGTGCCATGGCACAACCAATGCAGGGGGAGCCACTCCGGGCTCCGCGCTTCGGCTTGCCAGATCATAGGCTGCTGCGTGACGTCAACGGTTGGGCACTTGCGTGGCGACCATGTATAACAAACAGTTCTCAGCTGTCTCTAACAACAAAAAGGGACGCTTTTAAAGAGAAATAGGAATGTGGTGGTCCTCGCATGCCCTTCTGCAGTCAACTAATACCCTATAGAGAGATTATCACTACAGACTGTACCATTAAACTTGCTACCCTCCTGTCAGAAGACTGATAAAATAATCCGGTCAATGCTTGTGAGATTTTCGAAGTGAAATGCCATGTCCTGTGGTTCGGATTCCACGTAAAAAAGGAGGTCCCGTGGCTCATAATCACAAGATTCACGGCCACGTAAAACTAATAAATAGAACTCCAAAATGGTAATGTTGAAAATTAATCAGTGAGGTAAACAACATTGAACCAAGAGCTAAACGGTTATCGGAGTCCCAAGTCAGACTACTGTGTGACCACCACGTAGTGTAGCGGTTAGTATTCGTGGCTGTCCAGGTACACTCAGCCTCGTGAGGCAAAACTGATTCCCACCTCAGCCAGCCTGGAAGTGGTTTTCCGTGGGTTGCCACTGCCGGGATGGTTCATAACTTAGGCTACGGCCGCTTTTCTTCTCAATCCTCATCTGATTTATACCTACTCAGACCCCACAATAACACAGGTTACCACACAAATTTAACACACACCCAAGTGCACGGGGCTATATGGCCACGATGTCTAAACTCCTCAAATGAATCAACAGTTATATTTTGGGCTGCACCCAACTGATTCACTACTTCTTGAAAAGTACTGTAGTTTTAAATAAGGAATATAATAAAATGCTATATAATCAATAAGCTAATTGCATTGGACACTTAAATTCTTTGGCATTGTATCGTGCAAATAACTTGAAACGTGAGAGCATTCTGGACTCTCGTAATATGCATAGATCATACAAATGCACATCATTCTTTTAAATAGGTTAAATATATTAGTTCTCAGTTCTTAACGTTTTCGGGAATCAGGCACACCCTCGCAGGAAGTTGTGGTACAGTTACAAAAGGACTCTCGCGCTTACGAAACTACAGGGTTTTTCTTATCGGTCTAGTAATATATAGGCTGGCTGCGTGGCTCAGCGGTAACGTTCTCGCCTGCTATGCCCAAGGTTGCTGGATCGAACCCTGGTGCAGTCAGCTGGCATTTGAGGGGGCGCAAATATGATGGAGCCATGTTAACAGATTTACTGGCACGTTAATGTGCCCTCTCAATAATAGTTTGTATTAATTGTAAATTTCAAGGAAGTGGCAAGCATAGCTTATTGTGCATTCATCTGAACGAGCACGTGAACTTACATACGCTCTGGCGGCGTTTTCCTGAATGAGTGAGCCAGGACATACGGGCTCCACCTCCGAAGATAAGACTCAGCACCAATAAAGGCTAGTTTGGCTTGGCTTTGCTTGTGTTGTGTCGGGCAACAGATTACCTTTAGGTAGAGCCAACAGCCACGTGGCGCATTCACCAGAGTGCAGCATGTAAGCGCATGCTAGAACTTCTTGTAATGATTTATATTTCACCCACCTGAGTACAACATATGGTAGCACAATGCAGAGGGCGCACTAGCGCTTAGAGACAGCCCAGCGGGGCTAACGAAGTGGTCCGAATGCTCACGAATATAACCGATCAGCCATCCTCTTCCACGTACTATTTATAAGAAGACCATGACGAATAGAGGACCTAGTGTGATGACTCCGCCATTATAGAACGGTAGTTCGTGGTCCCGCCGCTACAAGCACTGCAAGCGATTATGTCCAACACGTGTCCTGTTGTTCCGTCGAACCGGGTCATAGAAAAGTGCGGGGGAAGCTACTGTGTGAGATATTTGTTGGACATCAGCGTTTTATGTTTTGTGTAAGCCTACTTCAAACATATTTCTTTGTTAATATTACTGTTTTGTGCCATCATCATTCCGCATCCAACAAACGGCACGCCACTGCTCCAAGCTCCGTCTTCTAACGCCAATTGATGAAATCGATGATCCGCCAGCCTTGCCAGTCTTTCTACCAAGCCTAATCCTCGCTATCGCCTGGACTTCGATATTTCAAGCCATTCCACTACGTTCCTATAGGCTTAATTTGCATCCCCCATGTATCAGTGCAGATTAAGTCACTCCTCTATCATTAAAATATCCAACACCATACCCACCCTGTAACCATCCTAGTCAAGCAAATCCTGTCTCTCTCGAGTTTTAATACAAGTTTAGCTCATCCCCTCACCCTACCAATTTAATTAATTATTTCAAGTAACTTCAAATTTCATCAGCGCACTCAACGTCATAGCTCCAACTGTATTTAAACTGGATAACTTCGAGTGACTGGTAAATTTGTTTTTCTCTTTCCTTATTCTCTGGTCGACCAAGGTATTTGACCACTATCTCTCATCACCTCTTACTCATTACGCGCACTTATAGTCTACACTCACGAACACAAACATGTCACGCACTGACACTAAACCTCGCACATTAACGTACCAGGGCAAAACATTCCTGATAACTCAGGACCGTGATGACCCTAAAAGCCCAAATTAAACCCCTGTCAATCCAACAACACTAATTCCGAGTGGGCCTACCCACAAAGGAGATGGTACACTCGTTCCAGCTTCACCAAAATCAGATTCCTCACTCTCTAGCTCACCTCCTCCCTCACCGGGCCACGTCTCATTCCCGTCATTTGATTTCGAGAAAGAGCTGTGGTATGCTTCAGCCAATGGCAGTAACCTTCAGACCACGATAGTCCTTATCCACCCAGCTATTGGTATTAGCTTTTGTAAATCAGTCAGGCAAGCAGTAATTATTAACGCGCTCAATCCCATAGCCCAATTTATTTCCCTCATTGAGGAATAGGTAATCACCACATGGGCATCACTCCCTCTGAGGATAGCCATCTCAACTCTGTCACTAGTGTTCTCAAGAGCCGCTCTGCCATTCCCCCATTTTCATTAATTAGATTCAGACCCATAAATTCACCTTATTTAGTCTCTCAATCTTCTTCTTCTTCTTCTTCTTCTTCTTCTTCTTCCTTGCGTTGTCCCGCTGGTGCAGGGTCCGCCTTTATGGTCATTGACCTCCATTTTGTCCGGTTTTGTGCGTCTCAATCTGAGGAAACTAAATTGCCACAACAAGAAACAACAAAAGTAACAGTCTGTATAGCCTACTCCAGGAATCTGTGTGCTTTCCGTAACATGCAATGGAGACCGTAGTACTTATTTCCGTGAATTATATTTTCCATTGGGCCCTGCTGTGTTATTTTAATTGTAATCTCTAATTACTTTTTAAATGAGTATCAGTTACAAAGTAATTCGTTTCCCTTGGCATTATCCCTAATTATAAGACCTGCTGACCGGCAGCGTGGAACTTGCCCACTCTAGCGCTGCCGGGCGGGGCGCACTTGAACTTGAGGAGTCCTCTCACTTTCTCTTTCATTCGTCATGATAAGACAGACCTAGCGGGACATGATCCTTGGACAGCCAATTTTCTTTCGATTATCGATGGGCTATTTGTTCTGTGATTAATCGCTTGATTTGTGGTTTTGTGCGTTAATTCTAGTCTCAGACGTCACTGGACAACTGAAATAAACTTAAGTCCAGCCGCTGAGTGTCCGGCAGGGTGTCAATCTCCTTATCTCCACTAATATCTTCCCTGAACCTTTCTCAACAGCTTATGAATTGCTTGGAAAATCAGTTTCATGTACCGGTACCTGAGTTTCTAGTGAACAAATATACTTCACTTGCGAAAAAATATTTTTACTTTATAGTAAGTGACAGAATATGTAATTTTAAATAAATCAAGTAAAGTATGTTTAAAAAAATGTAAAATATGTAAAATAAAAACACAGAATATTAATTTTAAAGTAAAAATATCTAAAACAAAGTCATTATGATCGAATATGTAAAATATGTAACAATAAAATGTAATTAGATGAGAGCTAAGGTCTAATTCATGGACATTTATCATTTTTAGTTACGTATACGCAAAGGGAAAGAATATGTATTTACGTAAAAATCCTAGCCCTAATGATCGGTCTAGGTTGTGAAATTTCGGGTACGTTTGGTTTGCCCCGCTGCGCTGGTCTGTCTCGGTGCGTGTCAAAAGAGCGTGATCGGTTGCGGTCGTGAGTATTCGGTTCGCTTCGTTAGCCCCACTGGGCTGTCTCTAAGCGCTAGTGAGGGCGCAGCTCCAGGGTTCCCAATTGTAATGCTTGATCAATATATCTGGCGTCTATTAAATATGTACACGATGCTTTTAGTTCTTTCTTGTAAGACATTTAGCGACTTTTTCACACTCATATTGGTGGGAGGAATTTTTTTTTTTTTTTTTTTCGTTTTTATAATATAACAATCTGAACTTTTTGCAGTAAGTTTTGCTTTGTTTCGTTGGTTTAAGTTAGTGACACAGTAACGCATACCAGAACGCAAAAACAAATTCTCAGATTTGTTAACTTTTCTGGTGGCATTGCAAGTGTTTAACAGTAGCGTCGTTAAATTATTTTTGTGTTAATTATATCGGGTGCAGCGGATATCGTTACCCAACTTTATATTTCTATGTAAGATACGGTAGTCTTGACGGTACGGCATCTTGTTCATTTAATTTAACTGTTTATTTCGCGGTGGCAGTTGAAATTGTCTCAAAGTTGTATTGCGGGTCTTGTACAATTACACGGTTAAATACTGTGATTTTGAAACTTAGGCCTATAGCATAAAATATGCAGTGTCTATACTTGCACCGTTTGGACGATTTGGTTGCAAATTTTGAATTTGCTGGCACCACCAACAGAATTATTACCAGCCACCACTGAGATTATATAGATAATAATGGATTTACAACTTCCATGAAATACAGCTGACAATTGGAGTACTGCAGGCTGATCCCAAGCCCCATCCTTTTCGTTCTTGCTACGACAGATATGGTGATAATATTACCCCCAAACGTAAAAAATATACGGTACATTTACGCCGACGATATGGCTCTAATTTCAACCAGTGAAAAGGATTTACAGCAGGCGCTTAACAGAGTTGCAGAGTGGGCGGAAGAGAATGAACTCTGAATGAAAGGAAAACAGTTGCAATGACTTTCAGAAAAGAGGGGGGAGCCACAAATATCTCTACAAAAATAGACCGCTGGAATGTGTTACGCACTTCAAGTATCTGGGGGTGACGTTCCAGACTTACGGAAACATGTTCACAATTCACGTTAAGGTCAGAACAAACGCGGCTATAAAGGCCATGAGTGACGTACGACATCTCCGAACACTGTCATTACAGACAGTGATGAGACTTTTCTCGCTGAAGATCATTCCCGTAGTTGCATATGGTTTGGAAAGTATTTGGCATCACCTTAAGTAAGCACATCGTAGAGTTGGAGAAGGTGAAAGCTACCTACCTGAAAAGGGTACTCTGTCTTTCGAAATTCACTCTTTCTCGGTTGGTGTAGAAAGAGCCTCCTTTTGTTGAAGACCTCAGATTGCAGCTGCTCCTGCCATCTACTTCGGGTTATGAGAGACTAATGCAGGAAATGAAGTTAAAGAGAGGAAGTACAGTATATGGAAGGAATTTTATGACACCGATGCGATGACATCTCGGCATTGGACGAGGGGTTTCTATGAGATGAGACACTTGTTAACCAGATTCTCGGTGCATGGATTCCACTTCAAGGTGTGTGCAAACAAAATCTACCATCAACCAGATTGCAGGTGTGTGTATTCCCTCTGCGGCAAAGCGTGTGACAGATATCATGTAATTCGGTGTGATCAGAGTAAGTTATCTCTGCCACACTTTTGTACTAGTGACAAGTAATTATTATTTCACAGTCATTCTGTGCAGAACCTAGTTAAAGAAATTGTCCTTCCTACAAAACTCAGTGCGTGATGACGGTCACATTGCTTCCCACATAGGGCGCACACGCATTCCTCGTTCGGCGAGTGGTGCATCTTCGTGGAGCATAGCTTGGGGTGAAATCCGTGCACACCTACAGTAGTCAGGTCGTTGTGTGCCTTAACTCATAGTTGGCTTCTTTCCACTTGCAATCTAAATTTTCCAGTGAACATTGACTCAACGACTTGTTCGTTTTTGAATGATGAATTTTTGCTTTTCCGTAATTTTTGTTTATTTTTATATGATTATTTTTATTTAATTTTTTGTTTTATTAATTTTCAGTCTTTTAAAATTTAGGTGTCCACCTCTAAATTTTAAATTCAATTCCAAATTCGTATGCTTTTATCTGTGTTAAGAGGGGCAGATGACCTCGTAGTTCCGCCCCTTAAAATAACAATAACTAACTAACTTCTTTCCACTTGTCGGTGGTCGTTGCGTCTGTGCTGTAAAATTCCAGACAAATTTCTGTTTTCTTTGTAATGCTTAAAACAATTGCATATTTTGTGCTCTAATAAATTTATTATAATGGAGCTAGACGAGTTGCGAGGTGCACATCAGCGGCTTTGACTTTCGCGCCAGGATTAGATTAGATTAGATTTTGATTTATCCAGTTGATCAATTACATGCATACAATACAATTTTGATATAGGACACGTCAGAAATTACATGTATAAAATAAAAGAACTTACAGGTATTTATTACTAATTCAATAACTATTTATAACGTATTATAATAACACATGTTAAGGGATACAATCTTATTGGACAACTATTTAGCCTACACATTACTCTATTATCACAATATGAAAACTTAATTCTATAAATACAACAACTTAAAGCAAGATATTACAATTAAAATAGAAAAGTAAATATAATTATAGATTTCATCGCTCCTATACGCCAAGATATTCAACTACAGAGTAAAACAATGGCACTGCAGATAAGCTTTCAACATTCTTTCAAATGTTTTTATTTTTGGGGCTCGTGCGCATGGATGGTGCTGCGCTCTGGCGGCAAGTCGTTCGAATAGTCCATGTGGTGCTTGTCAGTGAAGTGAAGCAACGTGATTACCAGGCTGCGTTTGTTGAGGTGCGAATTAAAGTTCGAGATGGAAGAAAGTTCTACAAAGAGTAAAACCAATTGTTCTGTGGTTGGATGTAACTACTCCTACAGAAATTGTCAGCCTGGGACGAAGTTCTTCGTATTCCCAACCAGCGGCGGCTCGTGGGGTGTAAGTTCAGTGCAGCCCAACACACGCTCGTGGGCAGTAAACGTATACATTTTGAATAGGTGTGTTGGGTCATCTAGCTAGGATGAAATCTGGTATGTCAAAAGTGGTTGGGGTTGATTGCTTGATAAAATTTATTTTTATCCTCCTCCTTCCATTTAGAAAACGGAGTTTCTCCTAAAATACAAACTAAATCTACGGACGGTTCCATGTTAAAACACACCTTGGAGGGAACACTATTATTTTACACTATAAGAAAATATTTGAATACTATATACCTAAAGAACGACCTCTCACTCTACATACCGTACTCGTACTTATACTCGTACATAACTGAATTTCAAACGCACTTCCTCTCCAAAAATACACCTATAATTATGTTATGATTTAACACAGTAACTATAAAAACGCCAAGAGCTCACTCTTTCAGCTGTGCTACTGTATGCTTTTCAAAAGCGCTTATTCTATTTACACTTCACTCACAGTTAATGCGCCACACGGCCACGAATCACATTTTAACAGCCCAATTTTTACTATAAAAGAATACTTCGTACACCACACGTTCAAATTTATAACAAGTTTCTTGGTTGGTTGGTTGGTTGGTTCCTAAGTTTAGGGGCTGCGACAACGCGGTCATGTAGCCCCGTGTAGAATCTGTCTGATAACCGGTGTTAATTGTGATGACTGTATTAGTGTGTGTGTGTTATCTGTTTTTAATTCAAGTAAGGACTGCAGACGATAAATTCAAGTAGTTCGTACTTTTGCCGCCAAACGCCACCGTCAACGACTTCTAGTTCAGAACTTAGCTACCAGATCCCACCGCAGTCGGCTCTTGGCTCTTGGCAACGAACGTAGGAACCTAAGAGCTTTGTTTACATTCTCAACCTATACAATTTAGCTTCACACAGGTGTAATTAGTGGAAGGTTCTTTAACATGCCATAAATCTATGACATGGGACCGCCGGCTTTACTTCCCCTCCGAAGGAAGGCATACTGAGGGGTTTTTTACGCTCTTAAAAAAATCCGACGACTTTGGCCGGAATTGAACCCGCGATCTTAGGCATAGAAGCTCAGCATGTTACCAACTACGCCACCGAAGCTGCCAACAAGCTTCTTATTACAGCTGTTGGAACAGTAGTCACAACTCTCGCGACAAAATATACTAGTCTATATGTCTTTGCGTGATTGTGTTTCAGCGTGACTGAGATACTAATTTTAAGGTTGGTATTCGCGAATATCGAAATGTGTACGAACAATGAGTGTAAGTGGCTGTGCTCGAAATTAGGCCTAAAAGCTGATGACTGCCTCAACACCAAAAATAACTTAAAAATCAATTTGGTGTAAGTACCGTGATTAGTTCGGCATCATTATAATAGTTCCCAAGATGTTCCTTCTTTGGTATAACGAGCACCTTCAGACATCTGTAATCAATTTAATCAGTATTTCAGCGTATTATTACGTTTTGCCGCGTCTTTCTTACAAAACTAGCCTTGCATAGGTGCTCTCATATTTCTATTTAAATTCGCTTTTAAAACGAGAACGCAGCTTATTTGTGCCAAGTACCGTGACGTATAGAGTGTATTCTGCCTATCCAAGAAAAAATCTTGACTTGTCATTTAAGTTTTATGTCACTAAAATCCAAGACAATTGTTGGAGTGGTTTACGGCTTTAAAATCATAGGAACAGACATTTTCTTGCTACCCTAATTGGGCGCGACGTTTGGCTTCAGTAGCTTGCACTAGGCAGCGCAGTGAATGCATCTCCTTCCGTTCTTTCCTCCATGTCGAGGAGCGAAGAGCTCGCGTTTCATATTCGGGTGCATTCGGTTAATATCGTCACGGCTCGTGCGAGGCAGCGAAACATTCCTGTTGCTTGACGGGCTGCACCAAGCGAAACACTCCTGTATATATACTGGCAGGCGGTTTGGCGCGTTGTCATGGCAACCATTCAGTTATACGTCACAAGTCAGCCCGCATTGCTGTGAGCATTGGAAGGGCTGCACTCACAACGGAAGGCGCAATCGTGAAGAAAATTGACTGCGGGGATCGTTTAATTACTAATAAGTATGAGAGCTACGCCGGTTGTGTAATCACAACATATAAAGCGCACTCTTCGTTCTTTTTAACGAATACGGTAGGTTTTAAAGAGGACATATAGGGATTCAGAAAATGATAGACAATTGTTTTGAGAAATGTTAGTGCAGCCGGGCTGTACCTGATGCACCTGAAAAGCCGCTACTGTTCCCAACCAATAAACAGCACAATCATAGAAGGAACGCTTGGACTGTGGCTTTAAAACGGGACACGAGTGATGGTAAACCTTGGCATCCTACAATTAATTCACGTGTTTGTAGTCGGCATTTTATAAACGGAACACCGAAAAGAGATCCTGACAGCCCCGGTTACATACCGAGGCTCTACATGAAGCCACATTTATCGGATCAGCACCAGCAACGAGAAGGCAGTAGAGTAACTGCGAGATACAAAAGGCGAAAAATGAGGCATGAAAATGACGGGGGTGAAGGAAGTGTGATGGAGTATGGTTCATTCAGTGATGCGAGCACACAGACGGATATTGTGACCGTATATATTGACAAGACGGAGGTGAACATATTGTTTTCTTCTCTGAGAAATAAATGCGAAGGAGAAGTTTAGACAAATCTGCCAATGCCCCGTGCGAACAAACAAACAAACAAACAAACAAAAACAAACAATGACTGACACTTGTTTAAAACAAGACTGTAGTGTTAATGTGGACCTTGTTGATAAGAAGCATTATTTTTGTGGATACCGGTCAGTGAAAGAAAGCGAACATAATCTTGTTGAAATAGCGGGTGTAAAGCTGGCAGTGTTTCGTATCCTGTTATCGTTATTACCTTCTGTTCATCACAATTGTACTCTTGACAAGGAAAATATGTTACTTCTCCTGTTAATGAAGTGCAAACTGGGTATTAGTTTTGCTGCACTCGGCGTTCTGTTTAACTGTCACAGGACTACGGCTTCTGCTGCCTTTAAATTTACACTCTACCATCTTTTTGAGAAAACTAAGGAATGGATTTTCTGGCCTCAACGATCCACTATTAAATGTACTATGCCAAATTCCTTTAAACGTCATTTTGAAAATTGCACGTGCATTATAGATTGTACTGAAGTATACTGTGAAAGACCGCAAAGTGTTCGTCAAAGAATTTTAATGTTCTCTCATTATAAAAATGCATTCACTGTAAAATTTCTGGTTGCCATTACTCCATCAGGTTATATTTCTTTTCTTTCTAAATGTTATGGTGGAAGAGCGACTGACAGCTACATTACCGTACATTCCGGTATACTAAATCATATTCAAGCAGGAGATCTTGTTATGTGTGATAAAGGGTTCCCACAGATAAAAACGTGCATTGAAAATAAGAACGCAGTAATAGTAATGCCAACATTTGCACTTAATCCACAGTTTTCAGTTGATGAAGTAGAATCAACATGTGATTTAGCATCTGTCAGAATTCATGTTGAAAGAGCTATACATAGAATGAAGGTTTATAAAATATTAAGTAACCGAGTTACTATGGATTTGGTACCTCATTTAGACAAGATTGTTCATCTCATAGGTATCTTAGTGAATTTCAGTCCTCCTATCATTAAATTAGACGACTGATATACTTTAGGCAGGTCCTTAACTTAGACATGATTATATATTTATTGAATTGTACATCATTACACCAATCTAATTTACTGTTTTTTATATTTCTCACTCGAGTAGAAATTATATAATGTTTCAAATGTCTGAATAGTGGTAAAACCCAGCATGAGAATGGTAACAATGTCACACTATGTATAACGCTTGACAATTAGCGGGAGGTAATGCTCGAAATAAAACATCTCTACTGTGGGAATAATATTTGAAAGGAATTCTTAATTTCTGGAGACACTCACTTTCACACTTTCTTGGGAGAATATACAAACAAGTCACAGAAGTTGAGGTTCAAAATATACAATGATGCCTGTACCTGGGTGTAATATACATGAGTTTTCTTTAACTTGATATCACCATCAATGTTAATATACAAATACGGAACATTAGGCTACACGTGTTGTCATCAACCACTGGCTTTTCCCGACACGAGTAAGGGCACTTAATCTCCAAAAGAGAAAGGCATTCCTGACCTAGCACTATCCCATCCGGGCTGCAGCAGAGCCAGGGTTGCTCTTCTTTTATAAACAAACCCAGCTGTGACACGCAACATTGGGACGATAAACAGAATTCCTGAAGTGCCCTCTGCTCATTATCTCTTCCGTATCTCACTGCAGGACTGTTTATGTATTTAGAAATAAGAAGCTGAGATGCCAGTTTATTAAAATCTCCACTCTGCAGTGTCATGATCTTGTGTACACTCTGGCTGGCCGATATGCGTTATTTTCTTTGATGAAACCAAGCAGGATTCTTAGATTGAGCCCTAGTCTCAATCGCAATAGCATCCTTCTGCGATTTTGTGACTTTCACGTTGTCAACATAAACATTCAGGACGTCACTTGGCAACATGGACTCATAATTTTTTGGCACTAGTGATATCTTGCCACTTGGCAAGTAATTTATTCCATAGCATCTAAACAGTTTATTAACGTTTTGATGGTCTAATTGCTGAAGACACTGAAGTAAAAGTCTTGTTTCGCTCTGTTCTACAGCATCATGCACGATAGCTTCAACAATAGAAGTGGAGATAATTATGGATTCACCTCCACACTCGGCCTTCAAAATTCTTGTAAAAGCACAATCTATATTTTTAATTTTCTCGTATAGTTCAGTTTTGGTGTATGTTTCTAATCCCACACTTTCCGACACCCTACAAACTCTCCGCTTATTTAATCTATCCTTGAACATTTCTCCTAAATGCTCACCTTTATAATAGTCTGCGATAACATTCTTAGGTTTCTCCCATTGTAGAAGGAAGGAAGTCTTCGAAGAATCTCTCTCGGTATTAACATAAATGCAAAGCGCAGCAATGTGCTTGCAGCATTTGGAAAGGCCTGCTTTGCATTCACACTCGGCTGACTGAATGTTCCTGTTGAAATCGATCTTTTAAATATTAAAAAAGAGACTAGTATTAATTAATGAAAACATAATTTACAACGGCAATGGATTCGGGAAATATATATAATAAAGTTATGTTTAAAATCAATAGTATAAATATACATATGATTTGTAGACCAAAAAGAAAGATAAATATTACCTTAAGTTTAACAGCATAAAGCGGTTGATTAATTCTCGTTTCTCTGAAACAGAAGCTGGATATTTCTTCTCCCAATCGTTCCTTCACCTGAAATATGTGATTACTTTCATTGAGCTGTTTGCCTTTCTTTAGCGTAGAAGCTCTAAAATACGACGTATCCCACCGAATCTTCTGAAAGCCCACGTGAACCTCTATGGACGACGACATTTCAGCGTTAAATTGCTTCCTTCACTATCACACTTGATTCTCCCGCACAAGCCAGTACACACACTCGCCACATGGATGTTCTGAGCGAGTTGCCGCTAGGAGCGCCAGCAGGTAAAATATTGTCATACGCACGAGGTCTAATAAAGTTCCTTTTTGATATATGCTTGTGTGTGTGTGTGTGTGTGTGTGAAATATGAATGTTTTGATTTTGTCTTGTGTTATGCCTATGGACATCATTGTTTGTTTTAAGAAAAACGTCCTTATTCATCAAATTCTTTTTTCATAAATTGATGTTTCCGATAATCAACTGACAAATGTTACAATAGCAAACTTCTTTAATGTAGCTGACGTAATATGTATTTATATTCAAAAATATAGGGTTATAATGATGTCATGCACTAGACTACCAATGGAAACATAGCTCCAATTTTCAATATGGTTATGCCTGGTGTTAAATAACATAAGTTTCCCCAACACTATCAATAGTGACTACCACATTCGCCACCTCATTTTGGCAGTGGCGATATGAAAGCACGTTCTGCAGATATTTCTACATTGCAACACTGATAGCGGATTTCAACCCCTAAAACGAGGTTTTCTTTGCTGACTAGTAAAACACTGGTCCCTTAAGGTCGTGCTTCCAATATTGGGTCATTTACTGTATTCAGGCCCGTATTTGCGGAAGAACAAACAGGGCAGCTGCCCAGGGCGGCTGGTTTAAGGGGCAGATGAATTTCTGGAAAACTGTACAAATCCGCTTGGGCATTAAACGCCAAGTTATTAAAGTTCAACCCCCCCACACTCCACACACACACAAGAGAATTATTCATTGTCGCACATTTGCAATGTTGATTATTTAAGGACACCTAAAATAAGGATCGTGTTCGTCATCTTGGTGCTCTCGCTTTTGAATCTGACTTGAAAGTGAAATTGGACTAATGAAGAAATCCTTATCTTGTTTGCAAATGACAATGTGAGAAGGAAGCCCCTTGTTAAATTGGTGCTTTTTCCATTGATTGCGTATGATATCTTTTAAAATATAATTCAAATTCTTTATATTAAGTGTTTT
The DNA here is from genome assembly GCA_946902985.2 of Meconema thalassinum. Taxonomy (NCBI): domain Eukaryota; kingdom Metazoa; phylum Arthropoda; class Insecta; order Orthoptera; family Tettigoniidae; genus Meconema; species Meconema thalassinum. The sequence goes on from OX336390.1 coordinate 352,714,739, forward strand.
TTCTATTTTAGTCAACACATATTTATAGTGTTTGCCACTCATAGTTAAATACACGATCAGTGAAGAAACAGCCCCCTATGTTAAGAAAACTTAAATAAATCTGCAAATTTTAAGTCGGGGGTAGCAAAGGTTTCTTATTTTTTTTTTTTTTTTACCCAGGGGCGTCAGGAGCCCTAAATACAGGCCTGACTGTATTATACACTCGTCTAATATTGCGCTGTTTTGCCTTACCGGGTTCGTTGTTTGTGCTGCGAAATCATGGAACAAGAATACTTGTTCCATGGTGAATTTCCGTATATTTTTGTTCTTAAGGTGTGCAATAGTACGGTGGTCCATTTCTTGAGAACAGAGCAATTATTGCTATAAATGAAAAGTAATCTACAATTGTTGTAGATTCTTAACCTGTAGTGTTATAGTAGCCTCACTATCCTGGTTAACCACCGGCGACTCAAACGTTAAGCATTAGCACGAGCCGACAATAGCAAAGGAAGCTTGTAGTTTAACGTAACCGTTAATCTTGAGATTATGAGCCACGGGACCTCCTTTTTACGTGGAATCCGAACCACAGGACATGGCATTTCACTTCGAAAACCGACAATAGCCATTATTTATGGCTGACAAGTACATGACAGTTCTTGACCAATAAGCTGCTTCCTCCATCTGTCCACGAGGGTGCAGACAAGGTGTTGCCGCCAGTCCTGTCTACCTGCTCACCGGCCTTAAGCCGTGTATGCCTCGGCACCCCGCAGCTATGGAATGTAAACATCCATCCAGCTAGATTTCAAAGACGAGCCGGTCGTTAACGATGAAAGTGAGGCTACTATACATCTTCTACGATCGAAGCAATTTACAGGCTAATAGTTAAATTGTTCTGCGGTGGTTTTGTGCTGTTATCAAAGCGACTGAGATTCGCACTCTCAATCGAATGTAGACAGCAGAACAGCTGAGACAAAATGGTGATTCAATACTGATAGACTTCGTAATTGTGTAGCCTGTATGATTCCAATAGAATCTTCCTGCAAGGCAATTTTCGATTCTCAACATGTAGCCTACTTATATGAGAGGAGAAGCTAATTTGATCCTAATTTAATTGGGCTTATACTCGCATTGACCGACTGAAAGTTACAATTCAATATAGATCAATTAGGTGATAAAGTCAAAGTTCAAGAGGGGATTGATAATGATGTGCTTCTGAAAGAAGAAAATTACAGAACAGACATTGGCAGGCTCTTAACTCAGGGAACATTTATGTGACATTCGTAAGTACGAATGTAAACATATAATAGTTAAATGATTCTGCGATGTTTGTGTCGTTATCAAAGCGACTAAGTAAGAAGTACATGATTTAGTAAGTTTTGTATATTTTACTTAACGGTCAGCAATAATCAAATGTAATATTTTCTTTTTAAAACGAAAATTTGCTAAAACCATGGGCGTCACAAGTACGAGTAACATACAATACAAATTTATCATTTTGCACAAAATTCATTATGCTAAGAAGAGCAATGCGAAGTATTCTTGATAGCTTGCGAAGAAGAGAAAAAAACGTGATGGATCCACTATAACGGCCAGTACAAACTAGATACTGTATATTAAACAGTGCTATTTGAATTAATAGATAGATTCATATGTAGGGATATTTCCACAGTTTAATTTAACTCAGTAATTTGGAAATATCTGAAAATTTGTCCTCCTGTTATTTAGAAAATAGGCGAACTGGATTTGCATTAGCATATTATTGAACTGCTTGATTTTTATATAATTGTCAATACATGGTGATACTACTATTTTTACCAGTTTTTAAGAACTGAACATTATGACAATGAATCACAAAATAAGAAAAGCGAACTTCCAAGGACAAAAACTGTGAACTAAAACCAAAATATTCCTCCCAATCTTGCCATAAAGTAGCCAAAGTTTCAGAGCAGTCGAATAATAAATTTCACGAAGCAAGTAAGAAATGAAATGAAAATTGGGGGGGGGGGGGGGGAGGTAATGAACGGGCGCCCATGATCTGGTGACATACCCCAAAATATGACCCCATATCTTAAGTATGAATGGAAATAAGCAAAATATTATTTAAGAAGAGCAGTTCACTGAGATAGACAATTCCCTCCACAAACCCATGTTCCCACCTCCACAGTCACTCACACATTGTACCCAACGTTGTGGAGCTCGATAGTCACTCGGCCAAGCATATCCTTAGTCATTTTAGAGTCAAAATCGAGGTACACTGGCTGTTTCCAGTTGGAAAAACGTCCTCTAGCCATAATAACTTGCGTGTATGAATGAGGACCTACTATTTCATTCACTTTTTGATCATAATCATATGTAGCTGCCACTTTCATTTCATCATAACTGTTGTTTTTTCAAACTATTCATGGTGTGGCCTGTAACTTCCATTACACGAATTACATCAGCCAGAATCCCTTGCCTCAAATTTAAAATTGAAGCCCATCTCTGCAATGAAGTAATTCTTGGTAGAGGGTAATGCAGCTTTTGCCTGAGGTAAATGTAACATCGTTTGCTGAAATATCTGATGGTAAATGCAGTTGAAATATCATCTGAAGTCCATTTAACGTGCTTCTTTTTATTGATGATTTACTCAGCACCCCTGAGAATGTACCAATGATTTGCTGTTTCAGTACTATCTGAGAGGTCTTTCCCAATTTAACTGATAATTCTTCAAGTGTTTTTTCTAGTTTCTCAATTTGCTTCTGGTAATCAATAATTTGTGCTCTATTTTGTAAACATTGCTTTCTTAACTGTTCACTTTCTTCTAAAATCCTGTTGTAATTCTCAAGAAGAATTGCATACCTGTTGTCATCTGCCTGGGAAGTGGTGCCTCTGGGTCACTCACTGAATTTTGTTCACTCTCTTCTTTGAGTAGGTCTTGAAACAATGTCCTCTGGTTCCTTTTTATTAATCTTTCCTTCCTTGATGATGACTCTCCTATACTGGTGTAATCTGGAGTTAAATGTGGCGTTGGCACAGCTGGAAGTAATATCAGAATAACAAAGTTCAAGTGGGATGTATATAGTAATGTAGCGAGTGTTTTTTTTTTAAATAAATATTAAGCTAACCCTCCCCTTTACATTTATGTTTTGATAATACAGCCACTGTACCATGTACGAAATATGTCAAAAATATTAACAGCTTTAAAATCATCCTAGCAGGTCATCAAAACTTAAAGAGTAGGCCAGCTAGGCTCACTTACCATTTGGTTTTTGATTCCTTGGAAATCTTGGCTTAATATTAAGCAATTCGGCCCTGTAGTCTAATTCGAAGTCTTCACTCTTATAGTGGAGGGAACATATCCTACTTGTTTGAAGGTTGAAATGATCTTTTCGCTTACATGCAGCAATCCACTGATTGCGAAGGCATGCGTCTTTTGGCATCGTGAAAAAGACACGTCATTTCCAAGTTGATAATAACTGTGACAAACTACCACAGCACATCTTTGACCTGGCATGATTATCAACAATATCCATACAATATAATGTGTGGGAAAGTTGACTTTCCTTGCATATCTCGCGCCTTGCGCGCTACGAGGAAGCTTGTGACGTCACGTGCTTTCCCTTCCCTCCGCGGTCCCCTCGCCTATAAGAGCTCCATATTGAGGCAATCTCTTCGGAAAGTGGTAGTGAATAAGATCGGAGCCAGTATTAAGTGAATACGTGGTGATTTGTGAAATGCTTGTTTAAACCGAGGGTTATTATAGTATTAGATACGGTAGTGATAACGTATAAAATTATATGTTGGTTGAGCGACACGAAGAGTGAATTTATCAATTGCAGTGTACTAAATAGAATTGTTGTTTTCGACAAGGGGAACGCCATTTTGGAAATTCTCCGCTGCAGAATAACGGCAATCAGTGAAGTATAACGCCAACTAGACTCCATGCCTGATATAAGCGTTCAGCACGTCCCCATGCTGGACGAGAAAGACTGCTGCCCCATCTGTGAACGACATGTAGAAGACGAGGTTGCCGTACAATGCGATGACTTATACCAGAAATGGCACCATCTGAAATGTGCCGAATTACAAGGACAATTCAACGCTTTGAAAGCGTCAAATAAAAAAAAAAACAAAAAAAAAAACGTCGAAACTTGTGTGGCTCTGCTACGAATGCGAACAAGACTTTGTGTTATATAAAGCAGGTAAAACTCTTCACAAAGTAATTGACAATATCCGATCAGATATGAATAAGAAATTAGACTCTCTCACGGAATCAATACTGGTGATTAAACGTCACACAATGAATAGTATGCAAGCATCAGCTACTAGTAACTCAATACCAAAGAATATGCAGGAGCCTCCACCGGGAAACCTGGAGAAGCATTACGCACTTGCACAACCTAAACAATCATCCTCAACAAAAGTAGATTTAGAGCATAAATATAGATCGCTTGAAGAAGACCCTCAAAGGAAGAGAGAAGACAATAGAAAAAGGACGACAATAGAAGATAAAGTCGCAGGAAAACATCCCAGTGATAAGGTAAAACAACAGAAAAAACCAGCACCCAGAACACCAGTACAAGACAACGTGAATAAAACGGAAAGAAACACGGTACACAATAATCCGGGGGCAGGAACGTACGTTGCTGAGGAAGACATCACAATTAACTCCGGTTATTAGACAGATTCTACACACACCCAAAGTACACGGGGCTACATGACCGCGTTGTCGCAGCCCCTAAACTTAAGAACCAACCAACCGCTGAGGAAGAGTCAGAAACACTGATGTCCGAAAAACCGGAGGAAGGAGATTGGACATACCACACTTCAAGGAGAAGAAAAAGTCAACGACAAGACATTATCATCGGTACCAAACAAGGAATTGACATCGACTTACAAGCGGCAGACAAGACAGCCTGGTTGTACGTGGGCAAGGTGAAACATAGCACAACCGAAGAAGCAATTAGAACCTTCTTGCTAAGAAACAATATAACCGAGGGAGTAGTTTGCGAAAAGCTCCCCACAATAGGAACTAAGGAAGCTTTTAAGGTCGGCTTTCCCTTCAATCATCTCACTGAAACAGAGAAACCGGAGTTTTGGCCTGAAGGAGTTCTTATCAGAAGATACCGTTTTCGAGGCCTCAGGAGCAACAAAGGAGCATCCTTCGACTAACCAAACACTAAGCTTTCTCTTATGGAATGCGGAAGGACTCAGAAACGCGCTGCAATTCACGCCTCAAGATCTGACAATACATTATGACGTAGTGATCATGACAGGGACTTTTCTACAGGAACCAGTAGACCTACCAGGTTTCTACGGAATACATGCATACGCAAGTGCCACAGGAGGCAGACCAGCGGGCGGTGTCTTGTTTCCTCAAACCATCAGCAGGAAGCATCCTGTCGTACAGGAAAGAGACAAACGCCACAATAATCAAGACCACAAGGCTCACAATAATAGGAGTATATACCTCTCCAGAAGCGGCACCGGAAGACGTTATAGACACTCTTTTAAGGTTACTAAGCCACGCAGAAATCAAGCGAATGTAATATTAGCAGGTGATATCAACTGCAGAACTGATAAGACAAGCACTAAAACTGACCTGGTTTTGGAAGCACTAGAAGAAGAAGGGTTCACGCTAGTTAATGACAAAACTTTCCAAACCTATTTCGCTCCCAACGGGGCAAGCGCCATCGATCAAGTGTTTTACAGGGGAACAGATATACGAATATTGAAACAAGAGGGTTTATGGGCCTCAGGAGCTGCCCCAATTAGAAAACACATCCCCGTGTCCACAGTGATAAAAATAGCACCCCAGACAAAATTAGTGAAATCATCTCCAGAGCAAAAACCTTCCAGGAATCTCGATCTGACAAAATTGCAGGACACAACAGATATCGAAAAAGCAAGTGCCCTTATCGCTCAGGACCAACTAGATGACGCGGTACAGTGTGTAAACAATCTGATCAGTAAAGCATTCGTCCCGAGAAGAAAGAGATACGCACAAAAATGGTTTGATACAGAGTGCTACCATACTCGGAAGGAAACCCTGCGTGCACTATACAGAGCAAAGTGTACAAACGACAGAGAAGACTTGGGAAAATATGCTACGATGAGGAAACAGTATTAACTGCTACTGAAAACTAAAAGAACTGAGCGCGTTGAGGCCGAAGCAATGGGAACAGCAGAAGCAGCGATGACAAGATCCTTTCTTAGCCCTAAGGAAGAATCAAACTCCCAAGGCGAGGGAGATACCGATAGAGACTTGGGAGAAACATTTCTTCGAGACCCTCAATAAGAATGGAACTGCAACAGCCTACCAAGTCACAGATACAAATAGTATTGATACAGTATTCACTCAAATTACTCCAGAGGAAATACAGGGCACCATCATAACGGCTAAGATGGGCAAGGCAGCAGGGCTGGACAAGATATTCAGGGAACATATAAAAGAGACACACGAACTACTATTACCAATATGGACTGAACTGTTTAATAGGTGCTTGAGAACAGGAACGATTCCAGTCAGCTGAAGAACAGCCCAGACAATACTATATAAAGGGGAAGGGCACACTGCAGACCGGAACTCTTACAGGGGTATAGCTCTAGAATCTACGATATTCAAACTTTTCTCCAAACTTTTGACGAAAAGACTAGTCACGGAAGTGGATAAGTTCATACCAGATTGTCAATTCGGCTTCCGAGAAGGAAGGAGTACTTTACAAGCAGTAAAAGTACTACAAGAAGAAGCGGAACAGGCACTAAGGCACAAGAAGGGGAAATACTACGTGGTCTTCATTGACTATAGAAAAGCTTTTGACTTAATCAATTGGAATATCCTCATAAATAAACTAAAAGTGATGCTGGGATACGCCCACCCACTAGCAAGAATAGTTGAGGCAATTCTAACATACAATTACATCGTTATTAATGACGGTGTAGTCCTGTCAAAGAAGATCATACAGACAAACGGCGTACTTCAGGGCGACCCCATAAGTCCTCTATTGTTTAATGTCTTAACAGCTGACATTTTTAACATCGTTCAGGACCACCCAACGGTGAAACTTATAATGTACGCTGATGATATGGCACTAGGATCGCACAGCAAAAGAGACCTGCAAATCGCACTCCAGAAGCTCGCACTGTGGGCTGGTGAAAACAGCCTCGAGATCAACGAAGAAAAAACCTTCCACATGATTCTCAGAAAAGGAGGTAAACTGGCAACAGATGACCATTTAACCCTGCAAGGTGTTAAGCTAACAACAGTGAACAAATTTCAATATTTAGGAGTGTATTTACAAACAACCACGTCTTCCCACAGGATCCACATTCAAGAGAGTCTCAGCAGCTATAAAAGCCATTCACAGAATAAAGAATATCAGCAAACTTTCATTGTCTACTGAAATGACCTTATTTAAGGCAGGTGTTTTACCAATAGCATCATATGGAATAGAATTAATATGGGCGCACTTAACAAACAGCGATCTCACAAGATTGGCAAGTGTGAAAGCAAGATACCTGAAGAGAGCTCTCGGAGTTGGGATACATGCACCCTCAAGGATAGTATATGAATTAGCAAGGGAAAGTCTCTTCGTGGAGGACTTAAGACTTCAGTTCATGCTACCATCTACAGGCCCATTCCAAGCGCTACTCGAATCGCGATGGATGAAGAGGAAGGATATTGATCCCGATTTCTCTGGGACAAGCGCAATGATAGACCGACAATGGACAGAGTCTGGGCAAGACCAAAGGCATGTGGTAACCAGACTTGCTACCCATGGCTTCCACCATAAAATCTGCCGAACTCAAAGGTTTCAGCAATCTGGTGAAGACTGTATAATATTATGCTCATTGTGCAACAGGAAGTGCGACCGTTACCATATAATACTCTGTGGCAAAAGAACAAAGACAATGAGAGAATATAGTGAAAACTAAATGTCAATGTATTAGATTTAGGTTTAATGCTCTTTCGAGCGCGTCTTAATAAATTATATTGAGGCAACCTCTGTAGTTTAGTGGCGTTGAGCTAGGCTCACTTACCATTAGGTTTTAGATTCCTTGGAAATCTTGGCTTTATATTGAGCAATTCGGCCCTTTAGTCTAATTCGAAGTCTTCACTCTCAAAGTGGAGGGAACATAATAATTATCCTACTTGTTTGTGGGTTGAAATGATCTTTCCGCTTACATGCAGCAATCGACTGTTTGCGAAGGCATGCGTCTTTTGGCATACCGGTAGTGAAAAACGACACTTCATTTCCAACTTTATAATAACTGAGACAAACTGCCACAGCACATCTTTGGCCTGCCATGATTATAAACAAAAGGGCTTAAAACACGTGTTTAAACCACTGCAATCCATACAATATAATGTGTGGGAAAGTTGACTTTCCTTGCATATCTCGCGCCTCGCGCGCTACGAGGAAGCTTGTGACGTCACGTCCTTTCCTTTCCCTCCGCGGTCCCTTCGCCTAAAATAACTCCATATTGATGCAACCTCTGTAGTTTAGTAGCCTTGGGATCGGCGAACATACTATTCCTTCATGAAATAAACCACGGAAGAAATAGCTTCTTCCGTCATAGTCTTTGGCTTCCTTCGCCCGTGAAGTAAACATCGACTACTAAACTTTTTTTTAATGAAACAACAATGCAGCAATGATTAGTAACTGGACGAAATGATGAGCAAAGTTCAATCTGCAACAAAAACAAGAGCAATATAGCATCGCAGAATCCATTTCTTTTGAGTGATCGAGGTGATACTTAGTTGACAAAATCATGCAGCTGAAAGAAATCAATAGTCATCCAATAACCTGGGTGACTTGGAAAATAACAACATGACAGTTAAGAATATCACTCCGGTTCACTATTAACCTAAATTTTTCCAGTGGTTCAGGATTCACACTTTCTTAAATATGGATACCGGGGTGGACCAAGATCTGTTGCAGTTCATTACATCCGTGCTAAACAAGGGAGAGGTAGGAATGGCTATTAATTTTAATGAATACTGAATGAATTTTGGTACGGTACCGCCTGTTTACCGTCTCTTGATTAATACAGTACATTTTGCACTTGTCTGTTGGCACATGCTAGAGTGAAATGTGGCTTTCCAACGACAATTCGTGGCTGTGATTATACGGAAGCTACCGAGTAACGACATTCAGAGTTCAGCTAGTGCCTGAGTATGCTGTATAATGTTCTGCTCATTACGCATTCGTGCTCTATCCCTACGGTACCGCTACCGGTACCTATTTCTTTTGGTTTGCGTACTCACTTATCGTATTGATTTTGTTATTTTAGAGGGGTGTGGTGGCGCAGTGGTCAAGCTGTTTGCCTCTCACCAAGGTGGACCTGGTTTGATTCCCGGTCAATGAATGTGAAATTTACGAAGTGAAATACCATGTTCTGTGGTTCGGATTCCACGTAAAAATAGGAGGTCCCTTGGCTCATGAATCCGAGACTAACCCATATATGCCCGTATCTTTTTTTAAATCTAAAATTTGTATATTTAACTTACGTAGTCATGCAGCTTAGAGGTACAGAGCTCATATTACATGCATTAAATGATGTTATTAATATGTGATTCAAAACCGCCTTGTCAAATACTAAAGCATGTACTTTAATTTCTGCTTATACATTCTTTAGTGTTTGACACTTAGGTGGTTTTGAATCACTTAGTACTATCAGTCAACACGGATATTAATTATTACCATTGTCATAATGGTTAATGTTTACGCATTTTATGAAGTTATTAGTTGTATAGGCCTACATTATTTTATTGTGGGCAGATACCATGAAATGAAGTTGACTTTTTCTATTTCTATTTGTTTGGCTATTTTTCAGTTGATACATACAATAATTGCTCATTTGATACTTTTCGCTAATTTTTCATTATAAAATAAGATTGAGCCAAAATTTGCTGATACAAATGCTCCATTATTACGTACCACATACCATACATAATAAAAAGTTGTGACAGAAGGTGTTTTCTTCCTTCAAAAATGTATCTTTTCAATAAATTGTTTGATTCTGTATCCAGGAAGTTAACGAAATCAGTCTGAATCCTCTTAAACCGTATGGGATTCCAAAAATCACATATCATGGAGTGCAATGCCGCACTTTACACAGGCCTTAACCGTAATCTAGATTTAATATTCTCCAATTTTTCCTTAACTGTTAACCCTAGCTTAGATGTTCTAATTCCTGAGGATAAGTACCACCCTCCTCTAGATATTGATTTTAAGTTGGCGGTTGACCATCAACCTCTTTCAAGCAATTATAGTTATCACAATTTTGATAAAGGTAATTATATCGGTCTCAATAATTACTTAGCTACAATAGACAGGAGCTCTGCATTGAAGGAACAAGACATAAATTCTGCTGTAAGCATTTTTTACTCTATTATATATGAAGGCATTGATAGATTTATTCTTCTTGCTTATTATAAGGACCCATGTTTCCCAAAATGGTTTAACAGTGAACTAAGAGTCAGTGTCTTACTGAAGAAAGCAACCCATGCCTTATACAAAAAGTCGGGCAACACTCATGATTATTATGCTTTCTCGGAGCTTAGAGCCAAATGTAAACACTTGTCTAAACTATGTTATACTGAATATTTAAACAAAATTAGATCTAATCTATACAGCGACCCAAAAAGCTTTTGGGCTTTTATCAAGACGAAAAAGAATGATAAAGGTATTCCTGGTACAGTTTATCTTGACAATGTGAATGAAAGTGATGGACCAGGTATTGTCAATCTTTTTGCTCAACATTTCTCATCAGTCTATAAGGCACCAATCGTTAACACCCAAAAATTTGAAAAGAGTGATATTTATAACAAATTAGAGAAACTCTCAAATAACAAATCATTTGGTCCTGATGGTCTCCCACCAATTCTATTAAAATCTTGTCGATTCATTATAACAGAACCATTATTCATCTTATTTAACCTCTCTCTTGGAACTGGTAAATTTCCTGATAGATGGAAGAGTAGCTATGTAACTCCTGTCTTGAAATGTGGTGACAAATCCAATGTTAAAAATTATAGAGCTGTTTGTAAATTGTCCTTTATACCCAAATTATTTGAATCTATAATTACTGACAAAATTACACCCCAATTTTCCTCCTACATAATTGAACAACAGCATGGCTTTATGCCAGGTCGTTCAACATGTACAAATCTCCTAGTTTATTTGGAGTACTTACTGAAAGCAGTAGAAGAGCACAATAAAGTGGACTGCATCTACACTGATCTAGCCAAAGCTTTCGACTCTCTCGACCATAAAATTCTTCTTTCAAAATTACAATCTTATGGTATACAAAACCCTCTATTGTCATGGCTGTCCTCATATTTAGAAGGCAGAACTCAGATTGTCAAAATACTTAATTTCTTATCTCAGCCAATAGCTGTCTCTTCTGGCGTTCCGCAAGGTGCCCATCTTTCGCCTTTGTTATTTCTAATATTTATTAATGATATCAATACAGTTTTCAAACATGCCAAAATCCTCCTGTTAGCCGATGATACAAAGTTCTTTATGAAAGTTCAATCTCTACACGACTGTATACTTCTTCAGGAAGAACTTTGGCGTCTAGAGGAGTATTGTTCTTTAAATGGGTTACTGCTCAATGAAACTGAATGTAAACTAGTTAGATTCTCAAAGAAGAAACAGAATATTGAATTCTCTTATCACTTTCTATCGTCTACTCCACTTTATGCTGTTAGAAGTATTTGTGACCTGGGAGTAAAATTCTCAGACACGCTTAATTTTAATGAGCATATGGTAAATATTAAGAAAAAGGCTTTGCAGAGATTAGGTCGCATAACTCGTTATTCAAAGGAATTTTGTGACTCAAATATATATTTCCTACTGTACTTGACCCTTGTCAGACCCTTAATTGAATATTGTACACCGATTTGGAGCCCTTTCAATAAAACACAAATTGAGAGTTTAGAGAAAGTACAACACAAATTCCTACGAATTTATGCATATCGTTTCCTACACCCAATAACGAATCATAACTACACTGAAGTAATGATGCAATTAAAGCTGCCAACTCTTAAATCCCGTCGTGATAATTTTTATATTCTTAATATGTACAAAATTGTAAACTCTCACATAAACTGCCCAGAATTACTAAATGGAATCAATATCTATGTGCCACCCCGTTCGATGCGCAAGCATCATGTCGTTGAAACAAACTGGCATCCAACTAATTATGGTCTAAATAGTCGCATTGACAGAATGATGCGAATATCAAATGGGGTCAACATAGACTTGTTCAATACCGATGAAAGACCCTTGAGAAAATATCTGTTTTCCTATTCATTAGACAATCTGTATGAATATAGTTGATTGTAATAGAAGGGTACCGTACTTCGTATTACTCTTAATGTCTTTTATGCTGTATAAAAGAAAATGGTGGAAGCCGTCAATAAATATGTATGTATGTATGTATGTAGGCCTTTATTTTGATTCTTTTTTGACAAATAGCACACCACCGTCCCCCATGTGGGTACGGGTTAGGATACACCCACGGTATGCTCTGCCTGTCGTATGAGGCGACTAATAGGGCGACAAGACCGACTGACATGACTGACTTTGATTTGGAAGACCCCCTGTGGATGGGGAAGGCAGAATTAATCCACGGTATCCCCTGCATATCGTTAAAGGCGACTAATAGGGGGGCCTTTTCAAAGGACACTTTCGATTTTCTGGTCCCAATTTTGGTTTGACCCTTAGAAAAAATCATGCGTACCGCTTGGGAAAGGGCCACCAACTTAGCCATCTGGCCAGAAAGCCTGGACGGTATTCCCCATCCCGAATAGATCACTGTACATGCCAAGGGAGTAGGTGCCTGTTCAAGGCACTAGGACCACGGGCAATACTTACTATCACCAGGTAGGTATTGACTTGGCTGGGTGGCGTCCACAGTGATGGCCCTCGTCTAAGGAGTCTAAGGTAGTAACCGGGGAGGGTGTTTCCGGGATGAGGCGTAAGCACCCTAATAACACTACAGAAGGTGGCTCCCTTAAAAAGCAGTCTCTAGAGTGTCGACCGAACCCCAAGGCTTTTAATCAGAAATTTCCGGTTAATAGGTCTCCTCGCTACCTGGTAGCTACCAGGACAGACGGGGGTAGATTTTAGACTTGTAAAATCAATAATATTTTCATAAGAAACAAAGGGGAAATTTGGAGACCTTAACGGGATTTCCAAGCTCCGGAATGGGCAGCTCGTGCTGCACACCGTTGACCGGAGGCGAACCGAAGTGTTGCTGGAATGCACGCAATTCGGTGAAATCCCCGTTAAGGTTACAAGGCACTAAACGCTGAATGGAGTTATGTTCCATCGCGACCTCATTCTTAGCGATGTGGAACTTTTACGGCATCTGGGGAAGTGAGGCGTCACCAAAATTAGGCGCATCACCCGAAAGATTGGAGAGGGCAGTGTCGACACTCGCGCGTTCATTCTCCATTTTGAGGATGATGTTGTAGCCTACCTAAACAGGAGAAGGTCACGTCGTACCATTGCGATGCTAGACCGTATATCCCTGCACCTGCTGCTATCAATGCCAGAAATTCGGGCATGTTTATGCCAGGTGCACTGCCAAGGCCGCGTATAGAGTGTGGTAAGGGGACACACGAGGGTGAGAGGTGTACGCCTCCCCTGATATGTCCCAACTGCCAAGGAGGCCACTCTCCACGTTGAAAGCTGTGCCCTGAGTTCTGTAAAGAAGCAAAGATCCAGGAGATCAAAACACTGGACAGGCTTTCGTATCACGATGCTCGAAAGAGATACCGTGATATGAATGGCCCTGAATTTCGGGTATCGTTTGCAGCAGCAGCGACGCCCCTAATCACCCCTGCCGTTTCTGTTCCGAGTGCAGTACCCTTGAGTTCTACTGTACTTACATGAATATCTTAAAATCTCCCCTCGCTGTCGTAGCGAGGATGACTCCTGCATCTGCTGGCCCTCTCGCTCCCACGACCACCAAGGGAGCGAAGCCAAGCCCATTAGCATTGAGGAACTCCCCTACTGAAAAGATCGTGCACCGGCGGAGGAAAGAGGAACGGTTCATCGCAGTCACTCTTCCTTTCCTGCAAACAAGCCAGCACTACTACCAGCTGGCATTCCCGCTCCCACTACCATCAGTGGAGCGGTGCCAGCAAGTGCTGCATAGTTTTGCAAGGTGGAGACGTAAGGGGGCAAAAGGACCACCTACTTCCCCATACAGACGTCGACGCCGGTCTAGAAAGCAAAATGTTTGGGACGTGTCGGGGACGGACATCCACCTGGAGAAAGTCCGACGAGAACGCGCGCCACCAAAGAGAGCACCCTCTCCATTTTCTTCGTCTTCGTACGGAGACAGGCGCGGATTCAAGGGGGGGGGTCACGGGGGTCATGACCCCCCCCCCCAAACGGGAGACCAAATTTTTTTGCTAACTCAAAAATCGAAAACACAAGAACCAGACAAATAAAAGTTCACGAATTTTAACTGAAAAACAGTTTTTTTTTTTTTTCATTTATTCAATATTGAAAATATCTTTATTGCAATTATGTTCTGTTACAAGTGTACATATTTACAACTTCATACCTGTTATATAAAAACGATTATTTATATAACAAAATCAACTCGTCTATTTTGTTTACCAAACCTTGTGATTACCGAATCGATGTTTATAGGCTAGTGATGTCACGATGAATGTGCAGCAATGCACGGATAGGAATTTGGGGCATTTTTCGCACCAAAAAATTTTTCCAACGTCCAAACTGCATGCGTGGTTGGCAATTTAAGCTGTGACTTTCCCCCTTTGTCGGTACGAACTCGACTTGCCGAAACTGTAACGTACCTTGATACTTTTCTCGAAGCCTGATGTAAAAGATGCAAAACACGCCGTTGCAATTTGTACGAATATTTTTGGTGCGCTAAACGTATCAAATTTATATCCATGTAGCTTGCAAAAAATTGGTCTGGTTTTGTACATTTGGTTATTTTGTGATTGCGTTTATAGTGATACCATTTTTCTTACCAATTTCGATTCTCTTACCCCCCTCCCCAAAGCCAAACTCTAGATCCGCGCCTGTACGGATATGTGGAGATTGAGGTGTGCTCTCCTCCCACATTATCTTCACCAGGAGATGGGGAAGGGTGGCAAATGGTCATGCGTAAGTAGTAGACCAACTTCTACTTAAGTCCCCACTCTGACATTACAACAGGGGAACTGTAATAGCTATGCTCAACATCTCGCTGAGTTACATCAACTAATATCTTCGTTTTCTGCAACCATCCAGGTTTCATGCTGGACATGAGACAACAATGCGTCACTTCAAACTATTCTTTTAAGACCGGGTGGATGCAGCTGTGGCCGCCAGTGGCGTCTGCACTATCTTCCACTCTAGCCTCTTTAGTGCAGAGGTGCCCCTGCGTACTCAGCTAGAAGCAGTTCGTACTTCGTTGCCAGTGCAGTAATGGCAACGGTATGTAACGTGTACATCCCATCTGACTCTCAACTGGATTACAACCAGATGGTGGATCTAGTATGTCTGCTTCTCCTTCCTTTTCTCCTTCTGGGTGATGTTAATGCCCACAACACAATCTGGGGCTCCACTACCACTAGCGGTAGAGGGAGAGGGATAGATTTTGAGAGACTGATCGGGAACCTACGCACTTTTCCGTTGCACACCGCACTTTTTTCGAGTGTCGACATCACCTTGTGATGTGATGAGCTGGCTCCCCTGCTACAGTGGAGTGTGCACGACGACCTTTGTAATAGTGACTATTTCCCGATTATTGTTATTGTTCCAAACCAGAGAGCCATCGAGTTACTAGGTCGATGACTTCTCCGTCGGGCTGATTGGCCAACATTCACAGCACGTGCGGTTTTTGTCGAAGAAAGCTTTGAGTGTGTCGATGATCATACCATTCACCATTCACATAATGATATTTTGCCTGCGGCAGAGGAAACAATACCTTCCTCTTCCAGCAATTCTCGCCGGAAGCTTGTCCCTTGATGGACTTCCGAGATTGCAGCAGCCGTTAAGGAGCTTCGGAATGCTTTCAAATGCTATCGGAGCCAAAACACCATGGGGTGCAAGAGCGGGAGAGTAAGAAAACCACATGGGAAAAGTATGTGTCGTCCATGACGGCGCATACTCTTTCACCTCAAGTGTCGACTAAGCTTCGTCGGATCTCCGGACTCCCAACATCATTGGCAATACCTGGTGTCTTCATCAACGGAGTCATCCTCACGAACCATCTTGCTATTGCCAACAGTATTGAATCGCACTTCAGTGATGTATCCTGCTCTGGGAGTTATGATCCTTCATTTCTGATTCTGAAGCGGGAGGCAGAGGCTCACCCCTTGTCCTTTGACACTGCTGCTTCGGAGTTCTACAAAGTACCATCTCTGAATGTGAACTGCGCAGTGCGCTTGCACTGTGCAGGTATACGGCTCCTGGACCGGATAACGTCTATAATCAAATCCTGAAACATCTGTGCGATTCCAGTTTAAAATACTGTTGAACCTCTTCGATCGTATATGGATTGAAGGGGAGTTTCAAACTCAATGGCGAGAGGGGATCGTGATACCGATTTCCAAGGCTGGAAAGGATCCCAAGCTTGTCAGCAGCTATAGACCCATTTGTAAGCTGCTGGAGAAGATGGTAAACCGTCGACTGGTGTGGTTCTTGGAAGAGAGAGGTCTCCTGTCTGAGTACCATTGTGGATTTCGCTCTCATAGGTCCACCACCGACCATCTGGTGCGACTTGAGAGCACCATACAGGAGGCTTTTCCCCGAAAGGAGCAATTTATCACGGTTTTCTTCGACTTTGAGAAAGTGTACATCACCACATGGCACTACGGGATCCTTTCCACCCTTCAAGAGTGGGGACTCCACGGAAATCTCTCGATTTTCATTGCGAATTTTATGTCCGTCCAACTCTTCCGAGTAAGGGTCGTTAGGACATTATCGAATTATTATACCCAAGAGAATAGAGTTCGTCAGGGTTCTGTGCTGAGTGTCACCTTGTTCGCGATTCCATAATCGGCATTGTTGCCTCTGCCGGGCTCACGGTAGTTCCATCGCTGTATGTAGACGATTTAGCTCTGCATTACTGCTCTGGAAGTATGGCAATCGAGGAACGGCAATTGCAGCTAGCTATTAACCGGGTCGGCAGGTGGGCTCACGACCGAGGTTTTCGTTTATCAGCAGCGAAAACCTCCGTCGCCCATTTTTGTCAGCTTCGGGGGCTACACTTACACCCGGAACTACAGGATGCTGAGTTGCCGGTGGTTGACACTTATCGCTTCCTGACGCTCCATTTTGACAGCAAGTTAACGTGGTAGCACCATATATGGCAACTTAAAACGGGGTGTCTAAGAAAATTGTACATGCTCAAGTTTTGTAGTGGCACTACATGAGGGGGCTGACTATGTGGTGCTGCTACAGTTCTACCAAGCCCTCGTCCTGTCCCGGCTTGACTATGGTTATGCAGCATACGGTTCAGCAAGGCCGGCAACCTTGAAAATGCTGGACAGTATCCACCATAGTGGCGTTAGGCTGGCTACCGGTGCTTTCCGGACCAGCCCGATTCCCAGCCTACTCGTCGAATCGGGTATTTCACCTCTCAACTATAGACACCAGCATATGCTTTTAGGTTATCAGACAAATTCGACACACACACCCACCCAAGGAGGCCTAGGGGCGTACGGGGCTACATGACCACGATGTTGCAAGGCCCCTAAATGAGTCAACAACAACAACATAGAACTTGTGATCAATGGGCACTTTCGTACCCACCGCCGATTTGTATACATGAAAATGTTTAAGAATACTGACATCGCAATAACACAGGTTATCAGACAAAATTCCACACTCACCCAAGTACACGGGGCTAAATTATCATGAGGTTCAAGCTCCACAAATGAAACAATATCATTGCATCCTTGCCAGCTAAGAACAGCATTTTTAGCCTACTTTTCACATTTTGCAAAAATGAGGAAAAAGTAGACTTATGAGATCGGGCAAATGTGTGTCTGTCTGTCTGTCCTGTCTGTCTGTCTGGCTGTGTGTGTGTACCCCCCCCCCTATCAACCCCTAAACGGCTGGAGCAATCGAAATAAAATTTGGTAGGAGTAAAGATCTATACCTGAATATCTCACGGCCATATTTGAAAATGATGTCAGGTCTACCAACTGCTAAAAAATCGCAATTGAAATTTGAGCTCCATGTTGGATATCTTGGAAGGTGTGAATGGGAGCTATTTCAAAATTGGCACACGTATAGATAATAATATTGCAGTTTAATTTCCAGGAGGCCATACATGGCAGTGTTGCCAAATTGATTATAAGCCTGCTGATAGGTCCAATTTTGAAATGCATATAACTTCTACACTATCAATTGGAATTCAACCAAATTTCGTATGTTGTATGTGTACATAACCAGATATGACTGAGCGTATTCTTAAGACCCGCCAGGGCTGCCAACTGTTAATAAATGCTCCTAATTTATTTTATCCAAATACCAATATATCAGAAAGTATGCAAGCCGACAGCTTTACACTATGCACACGTATAGTACCTGGCATTCTATATTAATTTGGAGTAACTTATATACGTCAGTGCTGCCAACATGATTCTAAGCCTGCTGACAGGTCCAACTTTAAATACATGTAACTTCCATACTATCATTTGGATTTCAACCAAATTTCGTATGTGCTATGTGTACCATAACAGATATTACTATGCGTATTCTTAAGAGCAACCAGGGCTGCCAATTGTTAATATGTGATGTCCCTATATTTGTTACCCTAATATCAATATATCAGAAAGTATGCAAGCCAATAGCTCTTAACTTTGCACACGTATAGTACCTGGCATTCTAGATGAATTTGGAGTAACTAATATACGTCAGTGCTGCCAACATGATTCTAAGCCTGCTGATAGGTCCAATTTTAAATTGCATGTAACTTCTATACAACTACTGGATTTCATTCAAAATTGGCACAACAATATATCATATTATTTCAGATTATTTATGACCAATACATGCATGACATTGTTGCCAACATGATTTTACGCGCGCTGTTAGATCCAATGTTTAACTGCATGTAACGTTCATGATGTTCATTGGACTTCAACCAAATTTTGTATTCTGTACCTTAAGAGATGGAACTAAGAATATATTCAGTCATCAGGGCTGCCAACTGTAGTGCTCTATTAGGCTATATTAGGCTATGCCAGGTATACAGTATTTCGAACTAATTAGAAATTTCGATATTAGCAACTTAATTTCGTCATTATTCTAGGTAGGTTCATATACTGTAGAATAATCATTGGCATGAAAAGTAGGCTCTTTAGTTCGTCACGGAACTTCTTGTTATATTTATAACCTATAAATGAGAGCAGAGTCTATAAGGAAATATAAAACTGAAAAGAAGGAGGATTGTAGTTTTATGTGACTGTTTATCTCGCGATCATGAGCCACGGAACGTCAATCAGGCTATTACGTGGAATTCGTACCACAAGACGTGATATTTCACTTCAAAAATCTAACATGCATGGTCGGAAATGGTATCCCGTCCACCTTGCTGAGAGGCAAGCAGCTTGACCATTGCACTATCACGACCCCAGAGAAAAAATAACAACCAAACAAATGAAAACATTTAACTTAAATGAATTTTAATGTAGAAAATTTGATCTCATAGAAGCATTATAAAAAAAAACAATATTTTGGCTATCCAACTGTATTACCTAGTAATTTTTCAAGGTATCTTGTGCAGTTTTTCAACAAGCGACTGTCAAACCCAGATCCACGCAACTTAATAAACATATGAGTGAGAAGGAAAAGCAAAGCTTGCAGAGTTCAGGAATACGGTATATTCTTCGTTCCCCTCACAGTCCCACACATTTCACCCTTTGTCGTCCCCTACTCCATCAATTTATTTTTGTTATTTAGTGTACTCTGTATGTAATATGCCCACACTTCTTTGTATTGTGATCAATTGTATCTTGTTTTGGTCAATAAATGAGGCTAGCTGCACCTGTGGTCTGCTCGGGGTTCCCGCCCTGGAACCACCGTTGATCGGCGGTGTTTCCCTGCGCCAGATTCGCCTTTTATTTTCCCTTCCCTTCACGTATGTACGTACATACGAAAGTCGTGAGCAACATTATTTTCTTTTATCACAATCCTTTAATGTCCAAAATTCAGCATAATCACTAAACGAGGCCATACCGCCTGATAGGAATGTCAGACGGATTGCTGAACAAGCGGAAGCTGAATCACACACCATGACACACAATTTGTCCAAGAAAACAGTGTCAAGGAGGTTCTGATAGCTAAGGTACATCTTTACAACAAGTAACAAAACTTTGCAATGTCTTCCACAACAAAATATGCTGTTAATAGGGTGTATGGTTACCCCTAACGGCCACACATGCTTCTCAGCGACGTGGCATGCTCTCTATCAGTGGCCCAAGAGCTCTTGTGGCAGTCGATCCCATTCCTCAGGGCAATGCGAAGGTCTTGGAAGGTCCTTGGTGGAGGCTGACGGGATGCAATTCGCCTTCCCAATGCATCCCAGCATGTTCTGTAGGATTCAGATCCACAGACCTCACTGGCCAGTCCATGCGATGAATGTCTTCCCCAGCCAGAAATTCGTCCACCTGAGCAGTGCGTTGCGGTCGGGCATCATCGTCCATTAAGAGGAAGTCTGGACCAATCGCACCTCTGAAGAGTCGAACATGTGGTCTCAGTACCTCATCCCTGTATCTCCGAGCGTCACAGTGTTCCACGGACCACCCATGAAGATGTGCAGGTCCGTACGGCCATTCAACATGATGCCGCCCCACACCATGACGCCATCACCACCATACTGGTCCCGTTCCACGATGTTCCTGTGCTTGTATCGGCTACCCGGTTCTCTCCAGATTAATGTGCGACGGGAATCGTTCTACAAACTGAAGCGGGATTTATCTGTGAAGAGCACATGCCTCCATTCATTCATGGTCCAGTTTCTACGTTGACGGCTCTACAGTAAACGGGACCATCTCTGTGCCGGAGTGAGCGGGACGCACACCGCTGGACGTCTGGAAAACAGCCCTGCTGTTCTGAGCCTCCAGTACACAGTTTGCCGGGAAACGGCAACCCCTGAGACGGCTGCAAGCTCCGCCGACAATTGTCTGGCAGGTGCACTCCGATTTTGTCGGGCGGTTAATGCCAGATATCGGTCCTGCGGTGGGGTGGTTACTCTTGGTCGACCTGGTACTGGCCTACGATTAACATCTCCTGTGTCTCGAAATCGTCTCCAAAGCCTGGAAATGACCCTTTGTGGCACATTCAAGGATACGGCGACTTCGGTCTGTATCTGGCCTGCTTCCAGGAGGCCGAGTATTCTACCCTGCAAAACGGGGTCCAAATGGTGTCGTTGTGCTACTATGTTGTCACGTTCACCACGAGGCTACACTCCGCACTTTATAACAGGGCAAACACGACTGAGGGAATATGGGGCGCATGTACTGGCTGTGTTTACCTTGCGGTTACGCCGCTAGTCAAAGCAGGGAATACTCCTTTCCTATACAGAGCGAACACGTAAGGTTGGTAGGTTCATAATATTTCCTGTTGCCCTGCTTATTCGTAAATTATGCCTAACTTTTGGACACTAGTGTAGAATAACTATACATATCAGCGCAATCTTCAGTCTTTCCGGAACACGTGCTGGTACTGTGACATCATCAGCTTTTATCAGGTGACCACAGCAATGAGTTACAAAATGGCCGACATCGATGTTTCGTTCCGACAACGTAGTGTGATAGAATTCCTTGTTAAAGAAGGAATCCCTGCTGCTGCTGAAATTCACCAGAGACTTCATCGTGCTTATGGGGAAGTAAGTATGGGTTCTAACAGTGCTCAGGGATGGGTGACACATTTTTCAAGATGAGCCGCGTAGTGAGCGCCCTCGAACTGCCTTCACTGAGTGCAACATGACATGCGATGATGACATTAAAAAAAGTTGGTTCGTTCCTTAGTTTAGCGGCTGCGACAACGCGGTCATGTAGACAGACGTGTCACTGTTAGTGAAATTGCTGCAAGACTTGCAATAGGACACAGTTCAGTGCAGGAAATAATTCGTGAGTTAGGCTACCGAAAAGCATGTTGCAGCTGGTTCCCACGGTTACTCACCAAAGAGTACAAAGTTCGAAGACATCACTCGGATCCTTCTTCAGAGACATGGTAATGAACGAGATGGTTGATTTTTTGATGAGTATTGTTACGGAGGATGAGAGATGGTTCTACCATTACGAACCAGGAATGAAACGTCAAAGCATGTAATGACACTATTTGGATTCACCAAAGGAAAAAAAGAAGGAGAAGAAGAAAGGAAAGACAGTGCAGTCTGCTGGGAAAGTTATGGGCTCCGGCTTCTGGGATGCAGAGGGTGTCATTCTGGCTGAATATCCTGAACCTGGGCGAACCATAAATTACGTTGAAACGCTTCTCTAGCTTCATCATGCATTGCGTGATAAACTTCCTGGAAAGAACATTATCCTGCAACACGATAACACACGCCCCCACAGTGCTCGTTTCACCAGCGAGAGCATTCAGAAATTTGGATGGGAAGTTATACCGCATTCTCCCAACAGTCCAGACTTGGCACCCGCCGACTACTATCTTTTCAGTTTTGTGAAGGAGCAGATGAGAGTCCAGTGCTATGAGTAGGAACCGGATTTTTTGAAAATGCATATGCGCTTATGCAAATGCATATTTTGTGGATTTAATGAATTAATTGCATGTTATAAACATAACACCATAACAGCATATTTCAGCATAATACATTTGAAATTCCACTGCCTTGTGGTGAAGAGGGATCTTCAATGGCTAAGGGAGTAAACCCCGAAAGAAAATCCTCATCTGTGTTGGGCCTAGCGAGTCAGCAGTTGAGTATGAATTTATTGCTTTCAAATCTAAATCAAGCCTCGGATCGAGGAATAATACTGGACATGGCAGTTCTTCTCATATCGCCCGACTTTATGATGGCCAAAAGACTGATGCTCATCGGAGATATCGGAGGAAACAAAACCCTCCCAAGAACGAAAGAAAGAAAGAAAGAAAGAAAGAAAGAAAGAAAGAAAGACTGAAAATTGGTACACTCAATATTCTCACTCTCACGAATAAATGTGAAGAATTTGTAGATCTTATGGGCAGGTGTAAGCTCAGGATATTGGGGTTGAGTGAGACAAAGTGGAAGTCCTTGAGAAATAGATACGTGCTATACTGCAGTGGAAACAATAATGAATCTAAAAATGGAGTTGGCCTCCCCCTTCATAAAGGTATAGACATACAGACAGATGTCAACTATGTAAATGATAGGATCATACAGATGAGATTGAGAGTTGGTTATACACATCATACCCTTCTGCATGTATATGCACCATAGACAGGATGTACCAAAGAGGAGAAAGAGTAATTCCTTAGCGAGCTTGAGGAACAAATAACAGAGGAGAACACCATCAATATAGGTGATCTGAATGCTCAAGTTGGTAAACACAGACTAGGCTGGCTACGGAAACAGAAACTCCGAAGGAGAGAACTTGATTGATTTATGTGTGCGAAACAACTTAACCATACAGAACACATGGTATCAGAAGAGGGAGAGTCATAAAATAACGAGGTATAGCTGGGATGGAAAACTCAAAACGATGATAGCCTTCATCATCACCGATAGGGAAGCTGGTCGATATTTTAGAGATGTTAAAGTCATACCCAGTGAGTGCCTAGATAGCGACCATCGGCTATTAATCGCTGACCTAAGAGATGTCCATGTACCCGAAGTCAAACAAAAGAAAATGCCAAAGATTAAGACCTGGATGTTAAAGGACTTTGAGAATAAAGGAAACTAGGAAGCAAAAATAACAGCCAAATTATCCAAAATCAGGAAAGGGGGTGGAGAAGAAGAATGATCCTTATTCAAAGAAACCCTCGTTAAAGACGACATAGAAATCTGCGAAAAGCAATCGACACACCAAAAGAGAAGGAAACGCATTGGTGGAATGATCACGTGAAGACAGCAGTAAAAGATAGAAATATCCTGAAAAGAAAATTAGACCATGAAAAACAGAAAACAGCCTTCAGTGTAAAGTATCTGATGATGATTGACGATCGAAACTGGTCATCGAAGTGTATTTATTAATCTCATGTAATTTTTTAAGGATTAGAGAACTACCCATTACAATTGGGCACAAACGTATTGACCGACTGGAAAACATTAAATTTATATTACTAAGACAACACTGAAAAATGGCTTCAAACACCATCAATAATAGTCTCCTTAATAGCATTTGGTTTACTGGGTTTTGGATCAGCTAGTTACTGAGATTCCCAGAATGCCAGTAGGCCCTACTTGTAATATTTTAGCACTTCAGTTTTTCTTTATTTTACAACTTGAAAGTCTCAGTCAACATGCACATTCTTTATATACCGTATTGCATTAAATCAGTTTTATTCTACCAATCTTTATAGGTTCACCAAGACGAACCATTGCCAAAACAGACAGGCAAGACGATTCAAGAACTCCATTCACAAAATGAAGATTTTAAATCTGGACAAGTTTCTGAAAGCAAGTATCAAGGAGCATTTCCTGTGGGTCCTAATCTTACCCATCAACCACAAGAACCAACCACCCGTTTACTCCTATTACTCAAAGGTAATTAATTAAACATTTTATACGAATTGTTTCATGTATGAGTATACTACCGTATAACAATTGATGTGATTGTAAAGACATAATATTTCTAGGTTAGAGTATTTACGGTACTAGTAGTGTATTTAGACATCTTTGCGTGGTGGTGCATGAAAAAATGATTCAAATAGCACA
This sequence comes from Meconema thalassinum, assembly GCA_946902985.2. Classification (NCBI taxonomy): domain Eukaryota; kingdom Metazoa; phylum Arthropoda; class Insecta; order Orthoptera; family Tettigoniidae; genus Meconema; species Meconema thalassinum. Next base: position 352,739,561 of record OX336390.1, read on the forward strand.
TAAGACATACGGTTCTTCCCTTTCGCTTATAACCCCATATTTAGGGTCGATTCAAGACAGAGCTGCCCCTTCATATTATGAATAATTATTTACTGTATACACTTTCAGACAACAACATTTAAAGAACATGAAGCCTACTTACTCTTAAATAGGCCTATGTGTGTATAGTTATAACTTATAACTACCTGTATGTTGTTATCAAGCAGTATCATGGAATGTTCGTGTGACGAACGTCAAGAGTTGTACCATGTAAGACTCCTTGTTCACTAATATTCGTTGTAACTCCGCTATTGCATCCAGAGAAATTGATTCTAACATTAGAAAAGTACGTCCATCCACCAACCTGAATGTATGGAATCGATGATCTTGTACCTTCTGCAGGGAAAGCCTCTTAAGTGAGCCTACATTCTTGCTGCGTTTCGTCGTTGTAACCGTGGAGTATCGATATTAATATCTTATATTTTCAAGATGACGGCTACGTGCTGCAGCGGGATAGTTTTATGACTAAGGCTAGTGAGATCTCTTATAATTATGATAACTTACTCCTCTCTTACATCCATGAAGCTGTTCTTTTGCCGCGAGCATACAAATCCCTTATACGGTTCTACTTTAAAACTAATTTTAGTTATTGTATCACTAAAAAATATAGAGTTATTTATTCTTACATTCCATAATTTCCAGATGGTCGCTGTATTTAGTGTGATATTCATATGAGTAATGCTAGCGATGTCTTATCATTGGTATCGGGTATTCCACTCTCATCAAATTTCGTGTTAATTGTGCTATTGTTAGTTATTGGAGTATTAAGGGGCGGAACATCGAGGCCATCTGCTATCGTATCATGAGTTAATGATATTCAAGTTTAAAGAACACGCCCAGTCGCCATCGTGAATGTATGGAGTCGCGATGCTCTTGGTTTGGTCATAGGATGCTAGTTACTATACAAGGAACTACGTTACTATTAATGTTCGTTGTTGTAGTTCAAAAACACTTTGGTTGAATTTTCCATTATCATATTCTTATTTTTCAATATGGCCACTGCGCGTTGTTTTCAGTGAGTTATTCTTGTGGTGTGTTTCAGCAAGGTCCCTTATATGGTAAGTTACTATAAGGCATCCAACGTTTAGAATGAAGCATTGGTCTTATGGCGCGTTAGGAGAGGGTTGCCAGTAATTGTTCCACTCCATGAGAAGAGACAGTACACAGCGCTTCGCGTACTCTTTCCACACATTCAGCGACCGTACAGTGACAAAGACTTGAATTAAGTACAGTCAGAGTTGGACAGTATCAAAAATACATGTATTTAAAATACGTATTTTCGATACTTTTGTATCGTGTATTTTGTATCTGAAATACATTTTGGAACATGTAGTTTGTATCTGTATCGAAAATACTTTTCATGAGTGTTTTGTATTTTCAAAATACATAAAATAGAATCAAAATAGAATCACTGCATTAGGTAATTTACTGTTTTATCTTCCATTATCTTCCCTTTTCATAATTTAAGTCAATTGGTAGACATTAAGTTGGAGATCAATACAACTGAGGCAGCAATAAAGCAACCTTGTAAGGCCATGTGCAATGCTATTTATACAGGATGCATTTAGATCAAAATCTCCGGAAGAATGCCTCCCGGATGTTCTGTTATCAGCTTGGTTAATCTGGAAACCTTTCCACAAGCAGTAGCCTCAAGCTACCTAGTATGAAATTCCCAAATCACAAAAGGTTGTCTGAACCTGTTAACTAGTATTGTTCGAAAATTCCCGGAAGTGCTCACACAAGGGCTGTACAAAATGAGGCAATTGTCTCCCTTAAGAGCAGTGCAACAGTCGTATAAAACTTTGAATTGAAACACAAGTTTCTGTTCTTTCATTTGACGGGCTTGGACATCGTGATCATTTAGTCCCGTGTACTTGGGTGTGTATTATTTATATATATATATATATATATATATATATATATATATATATCATTTGACTGATAGCCGTGTTATTGTGGATCAATGTAGTAGTAGTAGTAGTAGTACCGCAGTGTGTTTATTTCTAATTCGGGGAAGGAGACAGCCGTGGCCTTTAGTTAGGAACCACCCCGGGAAAAGAGGAAATCCACTTCCAAGGCAGACGAAAATAAATATGGTGGTGGGTGTTAGTAAATATTGATCATCAGCCCGATGTATTTGGGTGTGTTACATTTGCCTGATAACCTGTGTTTGTGTGTTTTTTGTAGTAGTATGCGTGGCTGTATTTATTATGGTCTAGGATTGAGCAGATGCCCTGGGACTTGAAATATGGTGGTATTCCGGCTTCAATATGCAAGAGCTCGAAAATGAATAGTTTGCTTAAAGAGTATTATGTTTAGGTAACACTAAAAAAACTAGCGGGTGCGGGATAGAATACACCCACGGTATGCCCTTGCCTGTCGTAGGAGGCGACTAATAGGACAGAGATGGCCGAATAACTTGTCAGTTTTTGATTTGTTAAGACCCCCAGTGGATGGGGAGGGCAGAATTCATCCACGATATCCCCTGCCTGTCGTAAAAAGCGACAGAAGGGGCCTTATAAAGGTCGATTTTGGATTTCTGGTCCCAGGTCCGGTTTGACCCATAGAAATGAACATGCATGCTGTTAGGGGAAGGGCCACCAACTTGGTCATCTGACCAGAAAGCCTAGACGGTATGCCCTATCCCGTCAGGTTGGTGCGCCATGTACCCTTTCAGTAGTATCCGCCTTATGATGAAGGTCGCTGTATGGCCGAATACTGAAGAGCTGTACAAATCACTATGCATGCCAAGGGATAAGTGCCTGTTCAAGGTACTGGGACCCCGGGCAATACCTGCTATGCCAGGTAGGTATTGTCTTGGCTGGGTGGCGCCCACAGTAATGGCCCCCGTTGGGAGTGGGCAGTATTTCGGGGAAGATCTTTTCCGGGATGCCGAAGCGCGCACGTATTGCTGCACAGGGTGACGCCCTCAAATAGCCGCCTCTCGATGTATGTAGACATCCCAAGGTATTGGGATGAAGCATTCTTGAAAAGGTTCCCGGTTGACAATGCTCCTCGTTATCTGGTAGCTACCAGAACTGACGGGGGTACATTTCACCTGGCGAAATCTATCGTGTTCTCTGAGGAAATCGAAGATAAATTCGGTGACCTTGACGGGATCCAAAAACTATGCAACGGTCAGCATTTAATGAGGACCACTGGTGGTGATCAAACCGAAAACTTGCTGAAATGCGACCATTTCGGAGCGATCCCAGTGAAGATCAAAAGGCACTCTACGCTGAACGAGATCCGTGGAGTTACCTTCCATCGCGATCTCGTTCTGAATTTCGATGATGAACTGTTGCGCAACTTGAATAAACGTGCGTTCACCAAGATCCGACGTAGGCTTTCACGAGGAAGATCGGCGAGGATAAGGTATGCACGGGCAGCTTTATACTCCATTTCGAGGAGTCCGTTCTACCTAAGCAGGTTAAAGTGACATCCTATCGCTGCGATGTCAGAGCGTACATACCACCACCGATGCGATGCTACCAGTGTCAGAAGTTCGGGCACGTGTCTTCTCGCTGCACATCAAAATAATGCTGTGTGCAAAGATTGCAGGAAGGTGAAAAGTGCACACCTCCACCTGTGTGCACTAACTGCTCGAGCTTCCATGCTCCTAAATCGAAGGATTGTCCAGAATTCATCAAGAAATCCAAGATTCAGGAGCTGAAGACACTGGAAGGACTTTCATATCACGATGCTAGAAGTTTTGTGAAATGAATGTTCCTCAATTTTCAGTCTCATATGCATCTGTCTCCACTCCAGCGATAAAACCTGCAGTCAACGCACCTCAAGTGATATCTCTCAGAGTAACACCAAATGTCAGTTCGGTAGCACCAGGTAAACCAACCTCGACGAAACCTAGTCCGAAGAAGGACCCGGAACCATCCTTGGCCCCCAATTCTAATGCGCCTGTTAAGCCATCAAACAGGCGCCATCGGAGAAGCAAACTTCTCCGGAAAGGTCAGCGAAGAAACCTTCTCCGACTCGCACGGAGAAGAAACCTTCGCAGACCAGGGCTGGAGCATTAACCAGCCTGTTTAAAACGAAAGAAGAGCCGGCGGAGAGGAGAGACAAGGTTATACGCTGTCTCTCCTGCCCTCCTGCAAACAAGGTGGCACAGTCACATGCTGGCCTTCCCGCTTCCAACACCATCAGTGGAGCGGTGCCAGCCAGTCTTCAGACTGGGAGAAGGTCCCTCGTCACCGCTCTCGCTCTTCCCCAAGAACGAGACAGACTAAGTTCAACGAGAACCGCGTGCCAACCCAGAGAGCGCCCCCTCCATTTTCTTCGTCCTCCGACGGAGATGTGGAAATTGAGGTGTGCACTCCCCCCCCCCCCTATCACCTCCTCCTAAGGATAGGGATGGTTGACAAACGGTCAAGCATAAGTAGACGACTATCCTGTACTTAAGTCCACACTATGGCACTATTGCAATGGAACTGTAATAGCAATTATGGTCATCTCGCTGAATTATGTCAAATAATATCTTTGTTTTTGGCAACCACTATCTGTCTTCAGGAATTCAGGTTTCGTCCTGGACATGAGACAACAATGCGACATTTCAAACTCTTCTCTAAGGACCGGGTGGACGAGAGTGCAGGTGCCTCTTTATTGAAGAGGTGCCGCTGCATACTCAGCTAGAAGCAGTTGCAGTTCTTACTTCATTGACAGTAATGGCAACAGTATGTAACGTGTACATCCCGCCTGATTTTCAACTGGGTTACAACCAGCTGGTGGATCTGGTCTCTCAGCTTCCCCCTCCTTTTCTCCTTATATGAGATTTCAACGCCCACAACACAATCTGGGGCTCCGTTACTACTAGCGGTAGAGGGTGAGATATTGAGACTAATCAGGTGGCTGGAACTGTGTTTGGTAAACATAGGGGAACCTACGCACTTCTCTGTTGCGAAAGGCGCTTTTTCGAGTGTCGACATCACCTTGTGCAGTCGTGCGCTGATTCCCCTACTACAGTGGGGTGTACATGACAACCTTTGTAATAGTGACCATTTACCGATTATCGTTACTCTTCCGAACCAGAGAGCCATCGAATTACCAAGTCGATGGCTTCTCCGTCAGGCTGATTGGTCAACTTTCACAGCACGTGCAGTTTTTGCCGAAGATACCTTTGAGAGTTTCGACGATCATACCATTCACATAAAGAATGGTATTTTGACTGCTGCAGAGGAAACAATTCCTACCTCATCCGGCAACTCCGGCCGGAAGCTTATCCCTTGGTGGACAGCCGAAATTGCAGCAACAATTAAATATCGTCGACGTGCTTTCAAATGCTATCAGAGGCAAAACACCATGACCAACCTTATCACCTTCAAAAGGATGCGTGCTAGAGCCCGATATCCGATTCGGGACAGTAAGAAAACGACGTGGGAAAAGTACGTGTCGTCTACACCTAAGCTTCATCGGATATCTGACTCCCGACATCTTTGAAGACACCCGGAGTTTCCATCAACGGACATATCATCACGGACCATCTCGCCATTGCCAACAGTATTGTATCGCACTTCAGTGATGCATCCTGCTCTGAGAGTTATGATCCTACATTTCTGATTCTGAAGCGGGAGGCAGAGGCTCACCCCTTGTCCTTCGCCACTGCTGCTTCGGAGTCCTACAATGTACCATTCTCTGAATGAGAACTGTGCAGTGCGCTCCTGGACCGGATAACGTCCATAATAAAATGCTGAAACATCTGTGTGATTCCAGTTTAAAACAATTGTCGAACCTCTTCAATCGTGTATGGATTGAAGGGGAGTTTCCATATCTATGGCGAGAGGGGATCGTGATACCGATTCCAAAGGCTGTAAAGGATCCCAAGCTTGTCAGCAGCTATAGGCCCATTCGTCTGACAAATGGCCTGTGTAAGCCACTAAAGAAAATGGTCAACCGTCGTCTGGTGTGGATTTTGGAGGGGAGTGGCCTCTTGTCTGAGTACCAGTGTGGCTTTTTCTGCTCTCATAGGCCCACCACCGACCTTCTGGTGCGACTTGTGTGTGCCTTACAGGAGACATTCCTCCAAAGGCAACACCTAGTCACGGGTTACTTTGACCTTGAGAAATCCTACGACACCACATTGCGCTACGGAATCCTTTCCACCCTTCACAAGTGGGGACTCCGTGGTAATTTACCAAACTTTATAGCGAACTTTATGTCCGTCCGACTCTTCTGTGTAAGAGTCGGTAGGACATTATCGCAATATTAGACTCAAGAAAATGGAGTTCCTCAGGGTTCTGTGCTGAGTGTCACCTTGTTCACGATTGCCATAAATGGCATTGTAGCCGCCGCCGGACCCAAGGTAGTTCCATCGCTGCATCTAGACGATTTAGCTTTGCATTACAGCTCTGGAAGTATGGCAACCGTTGAATGGCAATTGCAGCTAGCTATTAACCGGGTCTAGAGGTGGGCTCTCGACCGAGGTTTTCGGTTTTCAGCAGCGAAAACCTCCTTCGTCATTTTATGTCGGCTCCGGAGGCTACATTTGCACCCTAAACTACATCTTAGGGATGCTGCGTTGCCGTTAGTTGACATCGGTTCCTGGGGCTCCATTTTGACAGCAAATTAACTTGGCAGCACCATATACGGCAACTAAAAACGGCGTGTCTCAGGAAACTGAACATGCTCAAGGTTCTTAGTGACACTACGTGGGGGGCTGACCGTGCGGTGCTGCTACGGTTCTACCAAGCCCTCGTCCTGTCCCGGCTAGACTATGTTTCTGCGGTATACGGTTCAGCAAGCCCGGCAACCTTGAAAATGCTGGACAGTATCCACCATAGTGGCGTTAGGCTGGCTACCGGTGCCTTCCGAACCAGCCCGATACTCAGCCTACGTGCCTGTAAATTATAGACGCCAATATATGCTTTTGGCATATGCTGCCAATGTGCATCAAATGCCGCAACATTCGAGCTATCGAACTCTATTCCGTACCCATTACCACCAGAGGTACGCCAACCATCCTCGTGGCACTCGGACAGTTGGTATTAGACTTGATAGCTCGTGTATTCAAATAGGAGTGGCTGTAGGTCCTTGTATGATCCGGAAACTTAGCTTGGTGCCTCCGTGGCAAGTCCCGCGTCCGGAAATTCGGTTAGATCTGCACCGAGGTCCTAAGGTGAACACGGATGCCTCCGTTAATCGGAGGCAGTTCCACAGCATAATTCACCTATTTCCGGACGCTGGCATTCTCTACACGGACGGTTCGAAGGTGGACGAGAAGGTGGGTTGTGCTTACGTTATTGATGGTGCAAATACCAAGATCTCTTTGCTCGAGGCCTGTAGTGTATTTACTGCGGAACTCGTTGCCATCTATGAAGCTCTGCAGTTTGCACTACAGGTAGGGTTACCAACTGAAAATTCCAAATGCAGGACATTGCTTAGCAAAAAGCAGGACATTTAAGAAAAATGCCTGACAATTTCATTCGATAACAAAATTATACATATATTATACACAACTTTTTACAAAAGGAAATACCTTACTTAATGATCAGTCCTTGCTGCAGTTCATTTCCTTGAAGCTGTATTTTTCAACAGAACCTACATTTGAAAGAAGACGCGAGTTATTTTCTTGAAGTACACACTTATAAAATTATTCACACGACACATCTTTGAAATTGAACTTCACACGTAACATTCCTTTCACTGATTCTACCAACAAACGTTTTTATCCTTTGTCCATTGAGTATTTATGAATGAAAACTCACGTTCAGTGGAGGCATTTCTTCCTGGTATGGCAAAGAAAAACTGGCAAATGTTCAAAAGTTCAGAAAATACCTCAATGTTCTGGCACTTATTTAAAAAAAAGATCATTGTTTGTCTAGTGTTGTATCTTTATCCAAAGTTGAAGTTTTAGAATAAGCCCTTACGTTGCAGAATTGGTCGAATAATTTTGAATCATCTATATCGTCAAAGCTGAGGTCTTTAATGTTTTGAAGTTTCAACCATTTGAAACACTTGAATTCCTCTATATGATGCATCCATTTATCCAAGTACTCAGTGCAGGTTTCATAGAAACAAGATACACTCTCCATAAACACTTTGCATTCTTTATCCAAACCATCTTCTGAAAATGTATTTAACATCTGTCTGACTTTAAGGGGAATTAATTGACCTTCAAGGCTGCATTTCAATGAAGATTGGACAGATTCTAATAGTTCAAGCACTTCTACAACTGAATTATTTTCTTTCTCAAGTGACAAAATTTTATAGTGAAAAATGTGCATGGTTGAGGAAAGAAGCAAAAGATAGAGCTCTGGAAAGTCATTTTCAAGGAAGTTTCAAATTGATTAAGGCACTGACTTCCTACCCTGAGAAAGGAAGTAGGATTTCAGAGCTGGGAACAATTGCAGGATTCTTTCAACTGCTGGATACAATGTTAACCACCTAGTCTTAGAATGATTTAAAAGCTGCAGATAATTTACATCAACAAATTCACTAAAGTCTCTCAGTTCCTGAGTGCGCACTGCATATATGTGAAAAAAAAGTTGAAAATTGTCATCACCACACACTCAATATCAGCAGGAAGAGCTCCGTTTTGCAAACAGTTATGCAGAATGTGAGCAGGACATCCAAAACCTACTATGTTTTCATTCAAGTCTTTTTTGAGAGCAGAGAATACATTATTCCCTTCCCTGCGTGCAAGGCCTCCAAAATTAACATTGGCATTGTCTCCAGAAAATGCAATGCATCAAGAAGTAATTTTATGCTTTTTGAGGGTATCTGAAATAAATAGGAGGAAATACATTCAGAACTTTCATTTGGACATGCTTGTAAATCAAGAACTTTTATCCGAATGCCATTAGTTTTGTAATCAAAGAATTGGATGACAATATTGGAAACAACTTTAGTGCACCATGATTGCTTGCATCTCTTCCTAGGCCAAAAAATGGAACTTCATTGTCGAGTGAGGAGCAATACCATTATTATTATGGCTTCTGTTCTAGTTCTTGCACAGGCCAGTTTCTGTGCTACTTCAGAACCTAAGAACATACTCTTATTCAATTTAGCTGTGCAGTCCATTGAGTTGTACGACTGGTGATGGAAAACTGTATGAAATGACATTGTAGCTTCTACGGCTTGAATTTTTTTTATCATCTGGTGAATATTTGGGAGTGGCAAATGATAACATTGAACATGATATTGACCTAGTTCTCACCATCTTTTTGTGTTTTTCACTGTTAACGTGTCTTTCCAAGTCACCAAACACCTTTGTATCTGACATTAACATAACTATCACACAGTGTACATTTCGCTTCACTTTCACTGCGTCCGTGAGTAAAGCAACGATACTTATGTTTTAGTTTAACCGAAAATTTACACTGTCTCTTTTTAGATTCACTCCTTTCAGGTTGCAAAGATGACATACCGGTACGTAATAGGATGCAATGAGATTAGTATTTCACTCCACTCGCTGCATACTCGCACTATAATTTTCGGCGACAGCCAGATAACCAAACACGATAGCTGCAAATCATATGGCAAGCACATGTAAAATGTAGCTCTCGACACTTCCGGTTTCTCTCAACATAAACGTTGTATTTGTTAACTTAAACATTTCGAACCTAAATTTGTGGTTATGAAAATTGCCATACTAACCCCTGATACCATTTCGACAATTTTCCCAAATCAACCGTCCTACACAACTCCTGTTTGTTAAAGTAGATGATGGTAGTTTTAATGACATACCAGCAGTGTCAGTGTCTTCTAAAGTGTCAAGTTCTTTAAGTGTAAATATATTCTATAAGAATCATGAATCAATAATCTTTGTGTGCTTGTGGAAAAAATTCAAGTGGGTACTGTAATCTGATGGAAGCAGTGATTTTAAATGCAACAGGTATGTAAATAGAATTATGCTCCTGTTAGTATCACAAGCTAGGGGGCCTGGGGAGTTATCCCCAGATTAGATTTGTTTTTGTATATACATTTGTCTGTTACTAGGTTAGGTAGGCCTACTGCCTGGCCGAAAATTACTGTTAGTAGGCTACCACAAGCAAGGGGGACTGGGGCGTTAGTCGCTGGTTAGGTTTGTTTTTGTATTAAAAACATTAATAAGATAGAATGTATGTCCGTTGGAATTCTATACACATCGAATTTGAAGAATGACAAGTTCATAATACAGTAAATTTTCATTTTAAAGAGTTTGTAACATCAATTGTGTGTTATTGGCAAATGCTATTTGAAATAAAGTACTAATGAGAGTACTTATGCGCCATCTGTTGGAGTTAGTTCAGGATGTCCCGATACAGATAGAAGCGAGTGCGAGCTCACAGCTCTCTACGCTCAAAACAAACAACCTACGGCCGTGTTTACCTATACCTCGGGTTGGCAATATCTTATTTGTCAAATAAGCCACGCCCACTGGCCGACACAACTGAAATTTCACTATATAGGCCTAAGTCGTGTTATAAATTGGGATGGTGGGTGGGTTATAGACAGCGGAGGAGACTACATCTATTAGCAGATCACTGTTGTTAAAAAAAAGGCAGTCATCGGAACGCGTTAGGCTGTAACCATTGTCAAAAACCATTGTTCTGGATGCATTAAGCTGTAACCATTGTAAAAAACCATTGGATTGGACAAATCGAAGGCTGCGGCTTTGATTGCGCGCAGCTATCGGGGCAGATTGATACAAAACCATTGATCTGGACGTGTTAGGCTGTAACCATTGGATTGGACAAAACGTAGGTTAGAATGGTCGAGTGTTGGTGCGGCTAGTACCGTAATGGTGAGGTTGGCAGTACTGTTCTGACGATGGTTGATGTGAATAATGGCATCCACAGCTGGAAATTCACCTATAGCCTAAAATAATAAGGGATTTAATGCAGCCAATGCCCATGCAAATAATGAATAAAATCTAAAATCATACAGTAAACTAATTGTTATTCCCTAGGAATATCAAAGATTCATGTCTTAATGTGCAGAATATAGCATGGTATCTTCCACATTGTTCTCCACAGCGCTCACACAAACATTCGTCACACGGATGATGGAACTTTTTGGTGCGACACATTTTATAAGGAGGAGAGTTTGACGTATACGAACAAAAGGATGATGTACATATGTACGACGAGATACAAGTAAAAGAGGTACTTTTGAACATTTAGGCGAATGGTAAACTAAACTGAACTTACGCCGAAATACATATTTCAAAATATCATAGTAATTTGATACTTAAAATGGCTAGGAATATATGAGGCTATTAGTATCAAAAGGAACAATCTCCATATTTCATCGAAATTGAGTTACTGACACCGTTGTATTGTGCAACTAGCCCTCTACCACACTATGCTGTTTGTTTCTTTCAAAAAGAACAAAATCCCATCGTTTCAGGGCATGAAAATACAATGTTGCTTTCAAACAGAACAATCTCCGCCATCTGTTGGAATCAAGTGGGACAATCTCCACTACCACCAATCAGCTTCGTCCGTTCCGGTCATGTGAGTGCTGCCATGTTGGTTCAATGGAGTGATAAGAGAGACTGTCCTGCTCACGTGTGCCAATTTATCATGTTTTGCGGTTATATTGCAGGAATTTTTTGTGTTTTAAGACTATATGAATGTGGACTAACATATTATGCTATCAAAACAAACTGTGACTTTCTTCTACGTGTTCTGTAATGGATACGGTACCGCAAAACGTGACACCTGTCTCACCCACAAAAGTGAGGAATCGGAGTCGAGATCCAAGGAAATGGAAATCAGTTGTTGTGAAAGAAGATTTCGTGAACTACTATCCTGTCGGGGAAATTATTGTTACCCCTAGACGTAGAGCGGGGCTGTTGTGTATACATTACGTCAGCTCACCAAGTTACGGCTGCCACGGGCAGGTGCGGGGCAAGAATGGGAACACATGTACAGTCATACAATGTGAATACACCGCACAGCGCACGACCCAGCTCGAACCATGCACACACAAGACATGCGATGAGGTTTCGCTGGCAACAACTGCTGCACGTCTATCGCTGACGTGTGGCTGTGCGGAGCGCATTAGTTCCGATTTCCACCACTGGCAACAATTCACTGGTAGGGTAGTACATACAACAAAGGATGTGGTCTAATGCTTAGACATAACTACGAGCGCTTGAGTCAACACATACATGGTCAAATCAAAATCGAAATATCTACTTCCGATTTTAGAAATTCGAAAATCTGCTTCCCACAATTTGAAGTTAAAGAATATATTAAAACAATCTAACCTTAATTTCATTTGAATCTGTAGAACAAGTTCTTTTTAAAAAACAAGCGTTTTGAGCAAGGTTTCTCAAAAATATCATTTAATCTGGAAGTAATTTTCACAATTTTGCAAAATGATAGAGATATTCAATAAATACATTTTGACACTTTTCCGGGTCTTCTAGCTTTTCAACTTGTCGCACAATTATCAAATTAGCCTAACTTAACGTTTTTGTTAAACTGGACCTGAATAGCCTGAGTGCCCTTAGTGTCATTAAAAATATTTTCAACATTAAAATAAGTAGAAATGAGGATTATTAGATCAATCACGGAGTGATTTTGTCCAGTGTTCTCATTAGCTTCGGTGCTGTAATTCAAATCAAGGAATGTTGTGTTCTTAATTTACATATGAGTTTTGTTTAATCGGTAAATTTGTGTTGAAAATTAAAGGGAACTTCATTACAACAGTTATCCTTAGTTTAAAAATTTCTCCTCTTTTTTGTTACCGTAAATGACATTTATGCTAATAGAAGGAGTGTAGGTATCACATATTTCTATGTCAATAACAGAAAGAGCAATCTCCAGGCATGTTGATATCAAATAGAGCAATGTCCACAAAAGTCTTACAGTTAGTATCAAAAGGGACAATCTCCAAAATAAAATGTAAAATATCTCATTAACTATTAATCATATGCTTGGTTTTCTTTGGCTACTCGCATACAACAGCTTACTTTATGTATGAGACAAAAACCATCCAGATAGAGTGGATACAAATGCATTAGATAAAAAATTACTCCTACTGTAAAATGTAGAGAGGTGGAGATTGTTCCTTTTGATACTAATAGCCTCATATGCCAACATTAAATATTATATTGCAGCCTGATTGTTCATCATTTTATCCTTAGATCAAAGGCAGCATACACAATAACTAAGTTATAGGCCTACTGGCAAAAAATACAAGTCGTACATACATTAAAATAAAATAAAAATAAGGTTAGGCTGGTAATGACTAACAATAAAGAAGAAAAAGTATGTTAATTGGTATTCAACATTCATATGTGTGTGAATATGCATAAGCCTATAACTAAACAATTAAATAGATGCTTGGTGAACAAAAATACATAGCCTGCTTTATTTATACAAAACAACCACATGTTCAATATTCTTCAAAGCAATGGGGCATGGTGGTGCAGTGGTCAAGCTATTCACCTATCACCAAGGTGGACCAGGTTTGATTCACGGTCATTGCAAGTGAGATTTTGGAAGTGAAATGCCATGTCCTGTGGTTCGGATTCCACGTAAAATGGAGGTCCCTTGGCTCATGATCACAAGATTAACGGTCACGTAAAAACTACAAGCTTCTTTTTCTTCAAAGCAGGTCGAAACTTCGACCTCACATAAGTCATACAGCAAACGAACAGGTCCTGCAGGGAAGATCCCTTAAGCCGAATTATTTTTATCGTCTCCAAGACTGACATCATAAAAGTATACTGGAAAATGTGAAATTTTATGCCTATGCTGATGAAGAAAGTAACAGTAAATATTAGGCTACTTGTCGTTCAATAACTCTCGGTCTTTTCTTGGGTGGCTGAAGCCGATGCTGTGGGAAATTGCAAATTGCAGGTACCGCATCATCTTTAAGCAGTGGTTTGTTTCTATTTGAATGAAACAAGTAGCATGTTTATAAAAGTTTTCACAGCTATAACCCATTTCTTTAATAGGCCTACATCTGGGCGTTTCCATGGAAATCTGTAATATAAGCTAGACGTAGGTTATAATTCTGTGACTAACTTAATAACTTATAACCTACAATAGGGCCTACGTGTATTTGTCATACGTGCTATTTAGGCCTATGTCAAAATTTGATGTAAGACATATCCATAAACGCAGAATAGGCTACTTCGAAATAAAGTAGACCGTAAACCTACCGTATTATTGGAAAATACCATACATATAACGTTGCACAGAGGTACGTACGTTCAAATATATGAAAAGAATCACGACATATCAGCTGACATGCAACCTAGAGTTAAATGGTATGACAGTTTTTGGTGCGACTAGTTACGCCTGGCAGTGCACCAGGAAGCAGTTTTCAGCGAGGGTTACCATGGGAGGAGTTGTTCCAATAGTACCGACAGTTCAATGGTCTCAGCTCGCACCCCCCCCCCCCCCCCCACTCTTCCAATCGTCAAAAATCATAGTGTCCGTGGCGCAAAAATCCTACCAATGTTCTTTGGCTCTAGTGTGTCCATGAGTTTTACATATCCTGGAGTAGAAGGTAGCAGCATTTGAAGTCTGAGTTCTTCTACATTATAAACCTCGCGAGTCACCTCTTACACCGGTCTTGAAGGTGTATACTTTGATAAACCCAAGGCCTTCTTTATGTAAGTCGCCTTCAGTTTCTCCATATTGTTCCAAATACTTCATATTTAAATGTGTCCAAATGCTCTCCAGTCCATAAGTCACAATACGGGTAACATTTAACCGCAAAAGTTTTAAGGCTGTTTTTATAGATAGCTTAGTCAAATGTTTTATGTCGTTGAAGGCTTTGGTAGTGACGCTGGGTCTATCCTTGATTTGCAGTGTGAAAACATTGCCAGTTGACTAATGTAGGACCTAAGTAGGACTACTTGTAATGTGGTACACCCTCAAGCGGTTTTCCTGCAATGTGGAAAATTGCTGGCTTTCCCCCTTTCCTAAAGGTCATAGATTTAGTCTTGTTTCTGTTTAACCTAAGGTCATTGTGTAACACCCATAATTCAAAGGGATCGAGAGCAGATTGCAATTCGACCTGTGAACTTGAAGCGAGCACCATGTCATCTGCGTATATAAATGAGATTACCCGCTCTGATAATATATCTGTGATATTATCTGCCATAGCAGTGATAAATAACACGAGGGCTTAATGGGTCTCCTTGTAGCAGCATGCCTGTAGTCTGCTCAATTGGGCTTGATGTTGTAATGCCATCGTTAATGACTATATTGATAGAGCCTAAAATACTTTTGACAAGATGTTTAGTGTAGCTGTTACCTCTCAATAGTCTGTCTAGTTTTTCCAATATTTTCTTCCTGCTAATCGAGTCAAAAGCTTTAGAGAAGTCAATGAATATGGATTGTAACTTTCCTTTCAGTACTGACAGGGTAGACGCAATCTCAGTTTGAAGACTTCGAATTGCCTGGATTGTGCATCTTTCTCTCCTGAAGCCAAATTGTGAGTCACAATGCTATTTGGGATGGCTGGGTGGGTCACATACAGCGGAGGAGGAAGCATCTTTTAAAACATCATTCCCTGATTTATTTCTCGTTGTTTGATAAGGTATTTTGGCTAATTAATGTACTGTAGAGAATATTATCGCTCGTTCTACTTTCGTTCAGTGGTACCATTCTGTTTTAGACCACCTCGTTGTGTAGTGCCTAGCATTCTTGGCTGTCGTCCCGGAGGTCCGGGTTTGATTCTCCGGCTCTGCCAAGAAATTTAATTCTCATGTGAGGGCTGGGATGGGGTGCACTCAGCCTCATGAAGCAACTTAGTAGAGGAGGGTTCAATTCCCACCTCAGTCATCCTGGAAGTGGTTTTCCATGGTTTCCCCACTTCTAATCCAGGCGAATGCCAGGATGGTTCCTAACTTAAGGCCATGGCCGCTTCCTTCCCACTACAATACCCAATTTACAAACACACTAGTTCAGCCATAACAATAACACAGGTTATCACACAAATTCCACACACAAATACATGGGGCTACAAGACCACGATGTCGTAGCCCCTAATATAAGCAACAACCATTTATATTTGCATTTTATATTTGCCTAGGCCCTTCATGGGCTGTATAGTGTCAGGGGTTGACTTTGTTGTTGGTTGACTATTCTTGTAGTTCCATTTAGAAATATTTGCATTTTTTTAACATAATGTCTTACCTCTGCTTTATTTATGTCTGTATTTTTAGCTACTGTCTGTTCTCGTTGCTTGTAGCGAAATACGTCAGGGTTTCATATTGAATTTGTGCCTTATTACATAAAAACCTGTAATTTCTGGCGGAATTTAATCAAATATGCGAATGTTTGTCTTCGAATTAGCCGCTATTTCGATGGCGCCATGCCCGCCAGTTGCTACAGCTGTTCCCCTACGATTTCCGCCATCTTGGTTTTGATGTTACGGTCTGAGATATTGTAGTCGGTCTTGGTTTCATGTAACTTATTATTATTATTAAGGTATTTTTGGAGTGATTTTATAAGATTATAAGTATACAGATAGGTTTTCGATGTTATAGAAAACACTATCAAGCGAATTATTACGAACAACATTATCGCGGCAAATTATATGAATACGGAATTTTACGGATTTTGTCAGTTAGAGTTTATTGTGAGAGAGATGATTCATTGGGAATTCAGCAACAGGTATATTCTTGTCGAGTAGCGTGACGTAAGCCGTGGGGCACTTCCAGCTGGCTGCATCAAGAAAAGGCGAAATGGCCTGGACCGGAAATCGACATCGTCGCGCTGAGTATATTGACCCTTATGTCGGGAGTATCGCGTGGTGTGTCAGCCAATCATAGGAGACCGGGCGACTAGGAGACGGCTCTGGAGTGGGGATGCGACGAGTGCATATATTGTTTGCGCGCCGAGAAAGGAGGACGATTATCATTGTAAAACTTGACAGATGTGGTTGCTAGTTTGGTTGGTTCCGGTGTGATCGGACCATTACTTTACATTTCTACAATAAACTCCGCAACTGACGAAGAAGATGGCGACGTCCAGAAGGCTGTGGGAAGCTCTCTTCAGCATCAAGTACGAGGGAAATGCCACGGCAATTTCCAATGGTAAGCGCGAATGACTCAGAACTACATAATCTCTCGCTTCATTGTTTCATATTAAGTATTTCAGTAACTTCTTAGCTTGGGAATAATAGTACAATCAGTAATTCATCCGACTCCGTTTTCACGTAATTCTCTTGTGGTAATATTCAATTGTTACGCTCCAATTTAAATTTATTATTATTATTATTTTTAAAATTGCCACTACTTGTTTTTCATATAATAAATTCATTTCTTATACTATGCAATCTTTGCTTTCAGTAGGTAGCATTAGATATAGACCAAATTCCGTCTCCTGATACAATTGTTAGTTGGGTTAATGATCAAATCATACCACGATCTGAGTGTGAAGATTCTTAAAGGTGTTCTGCCAGAGCTAGGTGTTGTTAAATATAAATTTAGATTTCAACATAGCATTGAGGTCTTGGCGCCCATTAATACAACGTATCTTAGTCAGAGTAAACATTACATTTATCACCTCAAACGTGGGACTTGTTGTGGTTTTTCCACAGTCTCCCCATTGAAACAGTTACACTTGTCACCCAACAGAGGGGTCACTAAGAAACCATTACACTTGTCATCCCAACGTAAAGAGCCGTTACATTTGTCGCTACCAACGTGAGGCCGAAACCTAATAACATTTGTGGAAGGAGAAGGGTATATATTTCTGTGTCTGTGTTTTTTTTTCATGTATCGGTGTGTATCAGCATGGGTAGTGTTGAGGAAGAGTTGAAGTTGCGTAGTGGTCACCAGTTGGATAGTGAAGATACGAGCAGTATGGCTAGTCTTGAAAATGAAAGCAGTACAGGGATGTCGGAGGTAAATCCCGATACTGAGGGGTGTAATCAAAACAGTCAAGCAGGGTTAGAGAGTTTGCTTCTTCAGTTTATGCAACAAAATAAAATGAGCACAGATGCTTTAAATGCTAAACTCGAACAAAATAATGCTAAACTTGAACAAAATAATGCTAAACTAGAACAAAACAGTAGGGAAAATAAAGAGAGTAATAGGGAGCTGAGCGATAGTTTAAATGCTAAATTAGAACAAAACAGTAAACAAATGAGCCATAAATTAAGGGAGAAATTTGAGGAGAACAATCTAAAATTAGATAAGAAATTTCAGCAGATTAGAGGAGAAATCCGAGGGGTGATGGAAGAGAAGGCTAAAGAGATTATTGCAGATATAGACAGAAAATTAGGAATAGTACAGGAGGAGTTAGAAATTAGAATCAGCACACAGGCTGAAAATTTAAAAGAACTAGTGCAACTTGAAACACAGCAGGTCAAAAAGCAATTGGGGGGAGAAATTGACAAAATTCAGGTAGCAACTAAACAGCTGGGGGGAAGAATTGATCAAGTTCATGCAGAAATAATCACTGAATTAATGATTTAAGGGAGAGGAATAAGGAAAGCATTAATGAGATTAATGAGAAACAAGCTAAGTTAAGTGGTAAAGTTGAAGCATCGGAAGGGAGCATTAAGTTAACTGTAACTAATATTGAAAGAAAGGCTGAGGAGAAAATTGCTGAATTAGAACAAAAGTTGAAAGCTAGAATTAGGCAGGAAAATAGTCAGAGCAGGCCAGTTTATGTGAATAGCACACACAGGGAAATATAACTAGGCAAATTCAGTAATCGGCAGGGTTGTCCAATGGAGTTCATGAATGCTATAGAAAATAAATTCAGGGAGAGGTTGGAAGATGGTAGTATTGAGTGGTGCCAGGTAGTTGAGATTTTAGAGCAAGCGTTTGTAGGGGAGACAAGAAACTGGTTTGCTGCCTACAGAGACAATTTCGAGAACATTTCATATTTTCAAGTTAAATTTTGTGAGAAATTTTGGAATGAGGTAATTCAGTCTCAGCATCGTGAGGGAATTGTGTGTGGGAAATATAACCCGAGAGGAAACTACACTATGACCGAGTCCTTTTTAGGACAGGTATTGACGTGTAAATATCTGGATGGTTTGAGGGAGGAAAGTGATGTAGTCAGGCTATTACTCAGACATTTTCCATATAGAATCAAAGAAGCTGCCTGTATCCAAAATGTTAAATCTATTTCACAAGTGGAAAATTTATTAAGTACATTCGATGCTCTGGGAAGAAGTGGTTACGAGGAGAATTTCGGTAGGAACCAGGGTAACCATAATAACAGGCCTAATGAGAATAGGAATCAGGAAGTTCAAGGGAACAGTGGCGAAGGGGCCAACGTCCAAAATAGGGGGAACCAGAATAATAATAATAATAATCATCAGCAAAATCAGTACAGAGGAAATGGGTATGGTACGCAGTACCAAGGTAGAAATAATGATTTCAGGGGAAATCAAGGCCGAAATAATGATTTTAGGGGTAACCAAGGGAGGAATAATAACAATAATAATTATAACCAGAACAGGGGTCAAGGAGGGAATCAGCCCAATGGTAATAACGGACAGAGAAATACCGTTAACACTGCCCCGAACAACCAGACCAGTGCAGTAGTGAGTAGTACTACACCAAGCGGTAGCGGTACTTTAAACACGAACCAGGCTGCGATGTAAGGTCAGAATCTCAGTCTGTAACATGCCCTGTCCATTCACTTATACAGGAACCCTATGACCTAAATGTAAGAAGTGAATTATTGCGTGAACTAAATGATGAAGGTATTATTCAGGAGGTGGCTAGTAAGAGCCCCATAGTTAAATTTAACGTGTCCGAGGCGTACACAGATGTTATAATTGATAGTGGTTGTTTGAAGAGTTGCATAAGTAATGCATTTTATGATAAAATGAAAGGAGCTAGAGTAAATTTTGAGGAGATGCCAATTAAAAGCACTTTTGTTATCACAGCTGTTGGGAAGAGGTCTAAAGTACTTTCTAAGCAAGTTTTAGTAGACATTAAAATTAATAATCATGTAGAAAAGCAGATTTGTCTTGTAATTCCAAATTTAGTATTCAGTGTTATCTTGGGTTCAGAGTGGCTAAGTAGAGTGTCTGGTAACTTTTGTTATGATGTGGGGAGTTTGAAATTTAAATGGGATGATTCTGAAGTAGAAGTAGCGTTCAATGACCATATTCAGAGAAGTAGTGTTGTAGGTGTGATTTGTACTTTACATGAGATCGCCAGCCGTAGAGCGGGATTCTCCATGTTTTGTGGGCAGTGTGATTACGAACGGTAGTCTAGAGGACTCGTTACGTGATGCTGCATTTCAGGGAAATATAGAGGAAGAACAGTGTGTTCGGCTCTATGATGTGTTATTGTGTAATAGGAGAGTTTTTGAGGATCGCATTGGTATGGCCAATTGCTATACACATTCATTGAACGTTATTGATAGGTCAGTATTCACAGGACATAGATATCCTGTACCTTTCGCTTATCAGAGTGCAGTTGAGGCACAAATTAACCAGATGCTTGAAGATGGGATTATTGAGCACTCTAACAGTCCATATGTTAATTCTTTGATCACCGTGCCCAAGGCCGACGGCACAGTTCGTATTTGTTTAGACGCTCGTTTGGTTAACAGTGGAATTAGTTCAGATCAGCTGAAATCAATGTCAATAGAGGAATTAATGCAAACATTTGAGGGGAAGAAGTATTTCACTTGTGTAGATTTGAGTTCCAGTTTTTGGCAGGTGCCACTTATATACGAAGATAGACCATTTACAGCTTTTAGTCATAAATATAACCTTTATAAATTTTGTAGAAAACCTTATGGGTTAAAGAGTAGTTCAGCAGCTTTAATTAGGGCTTTAAACTTCGCATTAGGGGATGATACAGTAGAGTTTGTAACCATTTGCATTGATGATATGGTAATTAGTTCACGCAGTTTTGAGGAGCATCTACGTCATTTAGATATAGTTTTTCAGAAGTTAGATCAGGCAGGGTTCACTTTGAAGCTGTCTAAGTCGTCATTCTGTCAGTCAGAAGTGACATTTTTAGGTCATAGAGTGTCGAGTAGAGGTGTCACACCAGAAGAAAGTAGGGTTAATAAGATACTTAACGCAGAGGTGCCACAGAATGTTAAACAGTTAAAAACATACCTGGGAATTTGCAACTTTTTCAGGAGGTTCGTTCTTAAATACTCAGGGTTGGTAGAACCATTCAGGGAATTGCTTAAAAGTGGGACTCGGCGGAGATGGGAGTCCAAGCATGATCAGGCTTTTAGAGCGCTGAAGGAAGGTTTTGAGAAAGCTGTGGTGCTGAAATATCCTTTGAAAGATAAGGAATATGTGGTTATGACAGATGCTTCGCACATAGGCATTGCTGGAGTATTGTGTCAGAAAGATGATGAGGGTAATCTGTGCATTGTATCTTTAGCCTCGCGAGGACTGACAGCAGCAGAGAGAAAAGATACACGATTACTGAGTTAGAGCTTTTAGGTATTGTTTTCAGTTTGGGGAAATTTAGAATGTATTTAGTAGGTGGGGGGGGGGGGGAATTTGAGATCCATACAGATCACCATGCATTACTGTATATGAGGACTTGTAAACTCAGTTCTAACAGAGTAAGTAGGTGGATTCTTGCTCTGCAGGAATACGAATTCACAGTAAAATATATTAAAGGTAAAGATAACATTCTTGCAGACATGCTATCAAGGGACACTAATTTATGTAGGGATTATCCTGTGGTTAAAGCAGAGAACGGTATTTTATTATGTGCATGTGTGGACAGTAGCAACAGGGCATCGTTACAGACACTGAGAAATATGCTAGTGGAGCAACGTGATGACGTTAAGTTAAGGGAGCCACTGGCTAGGTTGGAAATAAGTGAAGAAGAGTATGTGAAAGTAGAACGGTTCACGTACAAGATGCAGGATGGGCTTCTTGCACGGAAATGTAGGAATAATCGGTGGGCAATATGTGTTCCTGCCACTTTGCGGGAGGAGCTAATTTGGTTCATTCATAGGGAATTAGGACACTTTGGTGCTGCCAAGGTCTTCTATGAAATTGGTCGTGACTTTATTTGGAGTAAAATGGGAAGGGGTGTTAGGAGGATTTTAGCTAAGTGTGACACCTGTCAAAGGAGCAAGTATCCAGTTAAATATTTAGTGGGGGAGAGATCTGCAGTTCTCACCAGTAGTCCCGGCGAACTACTGTGTGTGGATTTATTTGGCCCGATCGTTAAAGGACAGTACGGCTACGAGTACATTTTTATAGTTATTGACGCTTTTAGTAAGTATGTCAAGCTATATCCGCTAAGGAAAGCCACGGGACTAGCGTTTAGTCGTCTGATCATTAATAAGTATGTACCTGAGTTTGGCCTTCCTCTCAGGATACTATCTGACAGTGGACCACTGTTTACTGCAAAGAAATGGAGAACCAGTATGCAGGAAGCTGGTATTTCACACGTTCATTCCTCTGTAAGGTACCCTCAGCGTAATTCTGCAGAGCGTCCATTAAGGGAAGTGGTCCGTCTTTTTCGGACTCTGGTGCATGACAAGCATTCGGCCTGGGTTGGACATCTTCCCAAAGTCGAGACTTGGCTGAATTCTGTCCAGCATGAGAGCACGAAATTGACGCCATACGAAGTTCACTTCGGAAAGAGACCACAAAATGAACTAGCGAGGGTGTTGGGTTTAAATGAGGGAAAACAACCGGGGATGGATTACATTGTCCAGTTGGCGAAACAGAATTTATCTAAGTCAGCACAAAAGAGAATTCGCCAACAAAAAGAAACTAAATTTGACCTATTCGATCCGGGAGACAGATTCTTACTTAGAGTGCCGAAACCGTCAAATAAGCTAGAGAAAGTCATGTCCAAGTTCTTTTATCTCTACGAAGGCCCATTTTTGGGTTCCAAACGTATTGGCAAAACAGCATAAGTGCTGGAGGATGGTAAGGGAAACAGATTATACGGGACGTATAATATACATAGTCTATGAAAGTATGTGTCATAAAGTGTGTGTGTTTAATAGTCTATGAAAGTATGTGTCATAAAGTGTGTGTGTTTAGCTGGCGAGCCAGCCTATCAAATGAGTAAGTGTGGTATTTGGTGCGTGGGAGATCTGGTCTTCCAGGCAGGCGTATCAGAAGTCACAAAGGGGGGGGGGGGTAGTATATAAGTAATTGAGAGTTTTTAAGGTACAGGGAAATATGACGGGATTGTCGGATGCTCTTGAGCACTAAAATGTCTCGATACACCAAGGCCAGAATTTAGTTGCGCTGGTGAATTCCCATTTGTCTCCTAGAGAGGGGGAAGAGCTTGTACAGGGTATTTTTGCTTAAGGCGTCCACGAGACAAAAGATGGGCCACCAGAAGGCGAGACAGTCCTTCATGAAACTCATACATAACAGCACACGTGATTTCTGTTTACGGCCTCGCCATGTAAGAGTTATAGGTGTGAAATTTAAGGTAATTAGTACAAAGGTATTATGTGAGTGAGGAGAACTGGTCTGGGTTGTGAACTAGTATTAAGGAGAATATGGTCTACGGGAACTTAGTAAAACAGGGCGATTACGGCACAGAAATATTTGGTGTTATATGTAATGCGCACTTACTGTTTTTTTTTTCAGAAATCAATATTAATTTTATCTAATACACAGAGAGATTAAGAATTATGGTCACGATGCGCAGCCACAATAGTGTGATCGTGTGATCAGTGAGATTAAGTTTCACCAGAAGAAAGCGACCTCCAGTGATATTAGGAAGTTCTGTGGTGATATATATATCAGAACACCTTTGATGCGTGTGATGTGACATCATATATACACAGTGCTCACACATTATTTATGTATATCTTTCCCAACATAGAGATATTTGAGAGGCGGAAATATCCGTGGAACATTAATCAAAATGAAAAACACTGGACTGATTGCATAGGGCAATCCAATATAACAACAGACTTTGACGCAAAGTGCGTACAGAAAATTATGAGTGTATATATATGTAATTTAGGGTGATTTAATTTGTGTAATATGTATTTTGGATGGGGATTTTATTAACGTGTCTGGGATAATCGCATGATGTACCGTCGTCACGGTAAATCATCCGATGATCCGAGGCGAATATGTAACGTGTTTTTCGAGGGTATTTTACGCCACTGACATAAGTAAGTAGGAAGCCATTCAATGTTTATTTACGCGGCAACTTGTTAAGCCAAGATATGTTTCATGTAACTTATTATTATTATTAAGGTATTTTTGGAGCGTTTTTTAGAAGATTATAAGTATACAGATAGGTTTTCGATGTTATAGAAAACACTATCAAGCGAATTATTACGAACAACATTATCGCGGCAAATTATATGATTACGGAATTGTACGGATTTTGTCAGTTAGAGTTTATTGTGAGAGAGATGATTCATTGGGAATTCAGCTACATGTATATTCTTGTCGAGTAGCGTGACGTAAGCCGTGGGGCACTTCCAGCTGGCTGCATCAAGAAAAGGCGAAATTGCCTGGACCGGAAATCGACATCGTCGCTGAGTATAGTGAGTGGTGAGTCAGCCAATCATAGGAGACCGGGCGACTAGGAGACGGCTCCGGAGTGGGGATGCGACGAGTGCATATATTGTTTGCGCGCCGAGAAAGGAGGACGATTATCATTGTAAAACTTGACAGATGTGGTTGCTAGTTTGGTTGGTTCCGGTGTGATCGGACCATTACTTTACATTTCTACAACAAACTCCGCAACTGACGAAGAAGATGGCGACGTCCAGAAGGCTGTGGGAAGCTCTCTTCAGCATCAAGTACGAGGGAAATGCCACGGCAATTTCCAATGGTAAGCGCGAATGACTCAAAACTACATAATCTCTCGCTTCATTGTTTCATATTCAGTATTTCAGTGACTTCTTAGCTTGGGGATAATAGTAAAATCAGTAATTCATCCGAATCCGTTTTCACGTAATTCTCTTGCGGTAATATTCAAATCGTTACGCTCCAATTTAATTTTATTATTATTATTATTATTTTTAAAATTGCCACTACTTGTTTTTTATATAATAAATTCATTTCTTATACTATGCAATCTTTGCTTTCAGTAGACAGCATTAGATATAGACCAAATTCCTTCTCCTGATACAATTGTTAGTTGGGTTAATGATCAAATCATACCACGATCTGAGTGTGAAGATTCTTAAAGGTGTTCTGCCAGAGCTAGGTGTTGTTAAATATAAATTTAGATTTCAACATAGCGTTGAGGTCTTGGCGCCCATTAATACAACGTATCTTAGTCAGATTAAACATTACATTTATCACCTCAAACGTGGGACTTGTTGTGGTTTTTCCACAGTCTCCCCAGGGAAATAGTGACACTTGTCAACCAACAGTGGGGACACTAGTAAAAACAGTTACACTTGCCGCCAAACTGTGGAGCTTCTTATATAAGTATTTTAAAGTGCAAGGCAGGGCAAATTAAACCGTTACAGTAGTAAGACCCAGCTGGCAGTGGTACGAGAAACAATGAGCGCGCGGTGTCGCAAATTGATACCATGTCGTACTCTCGGCCATGTGGAATGTATATGACATACTGAACGGAAAACTCTCATGCGAACTCTGGTGTCAAGTGATTGAAACAAATGACATGGTACATGTTCGAAGTCTTCGTATCAGTATTTAAATGGTAAAATGCCTTAATATCAAACATTGTAAGTAGTCGGCATTGGCGGTATTATGATTTTGCACAATGGCTATTCAAATATTAACCCACATAACGGTAATGCAGTCATCAATATAATATAATCGTATACTGAATACATTCTCTTTACTCACAAGATGGCCCATTCATAAGGCATTTTAAACTCAATTTCACGCAGGATCATTATCGAAACAAGCAAAATATAAATGAAACTTAATTCCGTAATGCAGTATTATTGGAACGTGGAAATAAGTCACCATCTTGCACACAAAATTTGCGTAGTCGAAATAGCCGTGGTGGTATTGCTTATGACTGTGAATCTAGAGATCTTGGGTTCGAATCCCGGACGGAGTAGATATTTTTGCTAGCAGATTATCATTTTAAACGATATTTATCATATCAATATGACTCATTTTAACAGAATCCATATGAAAATACGTGTTGGTCTGTGAATGAAGAGGACCTGTTTATAAGGAATTTAAGGTTATGAACGGTGTCACGTCTATTAATCTAGTTGATCATATAGTATTCTTTATTTAGGCTAGTGCTGGTGGAAGCTACAAATCATCTAATAAAATGTGTTCCGTATTATAAACTACAACATCTGTAAAACACTCCCTTTTACAATAGATTAATATCTGTGCCAATAATAGTATACAATACCGGTGTATCAACAATTTCACGTGAGGTTTCTTCTATGTCAGATGTTACACATGATATGCGACTACTGTAAGGCTCGCATTTTTTGTTTATTTTTATATTTTTTATTTTTATTTAAAATATTGTTTTATTAATTTTCAGTCTTTTCAAATTTAGGTGTCCACCTCTAAATTTTAATTTCAATTCCAAATTTGTATTCTTCAATCGGTGTTAAGAAGTGCAGATGACCTCGTAGTTCCGCCCCTTAAAACAACAATAACTAACTAACTAACTCGGACATGGTTGGCGTAATCCTGTTCATCCATTATGTGCCCCACTTCACATTTGGTTGTTTCCAATCCTGGCTAAGTCTGCAACGGCTCTGGACAGTTCCCATATCCCCCAGGGGCTCACATCTAGTGGGACGTGGGTTAGCTACCATGGGACTCCAGCTGAGTCCGGCATTGCTTCCACTTACTTATGCCGGGCTCCTCTCCGTCTTCTCTCCTGTCGACCTCCCTTGGTCAACTCTTGTTATTTTCCGACCCCAACGGTATTAGGGTATCCGAGGCCTAGGGAGTCTTTCACTTTCCCACCTTAGTTGGCCCTTGTCTCATTTTTCCTGATCCCACATTCTTCGAGGGGTCAGACCTCTTGTTTTCTTTTCATTATATTTCCTTTTCTCCCCTCTTTTTAAAGTATTTTTATTATTTTTATTTTTTATTTTTATTTATTGGCTCCTCGTGTATCTAAATTCCCTTTAGCGATTATATTTGCATCTACACTCCATTTTGTAGGTATTTTCAATCTACGTTCCATTTTGTATGTTTTTTTTTCGATCTAAGTTTCATTTTGCGAGTGTTTTCAACCTCAATTGCTATTTGTAAGGATTGCCAATCTAAATTGCTTTTAGTAGTCTAAGTCCTTCAATAATGTCGGGAGTCCGGGGATTTGTGTAGCAATAATCGGGAAATGGTGACTCTTTTGAATTTCAATTGTAATTTGTAAGTATTTTCAACCTAAACCGCTTTTGCAAGTATTTTCAATCTAAATTGAATTTTGTAGGGTGAGCATTTTGCAAGTATTTTGATTCTCAATTGCATTTTGTGGGTATCTTGAATCTAAATTGCAATTTGTAAGTATTTTCAATCTAAATTGCTGGAGATCCGACGAAGCTTTGTGACTATTTTGAATTTCAATTGCAATTTGTATTTTCAAACTAAACCGCTTTTTGCAAGTAATTTCAATCTAAATTTGCATTTTGTATGGTGGTCATTTTGCAAGTATTTTGATTCTCAATTTCATTTTGTGGGTATCTTGAATCTGAATAACATTTTGTAAGTATTTTCAATCTGAATTGCATTTTGTAAGTATTGCCCATCCAAATGAGTAGTTTGAATCAACCGTACATTTTGTAAGCATTTTCAATTTCAATTGCATTTTGTAAGTATTTTGAATTTCAATTGCACTTTGTGAGTAATTTGGATCAAAAAAGGGAATTTTTCAATCTGAATTGCATTGTGTATTTTCAATTTCAATTGCATATTGTAAGTATTTTGAGCCTCAATTGCATTTTGTACGTAGTGAACCCGCTGAGCTAAGGTTCATGTGATATTTTTCATAACAGCACATTTATGATGGGATTTAGTACCTTTGAACACACCCAGAAAGCCACGTGGAGCTGAGAGCTCACGCTATACTCTTTGAAGTAGCGGAGAATCGCACGTGATCAAATTATTCTACACCATGTTTGAGACTAACATCATGGGCTAATACCGCTATGGTATGAGGGTGATGTATCTATAGGAACCAGCATGATGGTGGAACTTCCAGAACAGCGAACGAGGAGGAAGGAACCCAGGATGCCTTTCCCAGGCAAGTCCAGTACATCCACGAAGTTATCGACAGGGACAGATCGAACCCTGGTCTTTGGGAGACTCCAGATGGGAGTCCTGATGAGGACGATACCGTTCCGGAGAGCCAGGGATGAATTTGTACAACCCTTGTCGTTGAACAGAGGGCTGAGTGAGAGCTCCTCCATTTCGTGAGTTTTTGTACACCCTTTCTCGTTCTAGTTTCTGGTGGTATAGTAGGTTTAATGTAGTTTGTGAACCAACCGAACTCAGTGTCAGCCATTTTTATAGGTAGGGAATGTAACTAGTCTAATTAGTTGTCATTTATTTCAGTTAGAGTGAGACACCCTTGGGTCAGACATTTTGGTCAGCCCTGGTGCAGCTTGATGGACGTCGTAGAACGTCAATGCCTATCTTTTGCTAAACGTGACCGTAGTCATTTGAGGCTACTTTGTTTAACCCTATTTGGGGTGATTTTTCAAGTCTTTGCTGACTTTAGTTATGGCAATCAGATGCCATGGTTATATTTCTTTAACTGCATTTTTTGCAACCAGTCTTTGTTACACCCCTGACTTCGTTAGAGCAGTCGTATCATTTAGATAATCGACTGTAATTACCAGTTTTGTAACTGCATTATATTTCATTTGAGATGTTGCTCAGAAGCCATCAGGTCAAGTGTGGAGCTTACAAGTGAAAGGGATGTTTCGTTGTCTAGCATCGAACCCAGTTCCCAGCGTATCATTAAGCAGATCCAGAGTGTGGAATCTGCGCCCCAATTATTATTTTGTTAGTGTCATGTGAAGACACGTATTTATTTGATGTTGTACAAGCAACTACTGAAGTATTATATATTTGAGAGCAAAGAGCTCCAGCAATGTGACATTGCTACCATTTACATGTCTTTGGTTTGAAAGACGGAATTATATTATTGTATTCAGATTTATAGCGTGTTTTTTATACACGTATTCTTCGAGGTTTATAACCTATGGTAAAGTTTTTTATGATGTGGCCAGTTGTACAGTTTTTATTTTGCTTAAATCGCCGGCCTTGATAGTTAGTGTGTGTTGTGTCAGACCGCGCAGGAATGTTGTAGCCGGCGGCGACACAAAGTGGTTTGTGACCCAGTGCCCTTGAGAGCACGCTTGTATTGTGAGACAGAATTACTTTGACGAAGGACAGAATGCTTGTTGTATTCGCTCTTTCTTCCATTGCTACTTAGCTCATGGAACCCAGTGTCCAATCTTGTATCTGATCACATGTTTTTATAGATTTTTTTTGTTAGTTAAACGCACTTTTGCGTGTACCGTCGTTTGACGTGTACAGTTATGTCAGGTTTTCTATAGTACGTTGTAGGCCGCCCTGTTAAAGGAGATATTTATTGTATGAAGGTATCTGTGTGTACCTTGTCCGGGATTGTTCCCGTTGACCAGATGTTATTGGAGGGTGACTGAGTGTGCAGGCCCATCCCAGAGTTATTGAACGCGAGCTGTGCGCCGCTGGTAACTTGTGTTATTGTGTGTCCGAGTTTTTATTGCTCGTTGATTATATTCCGACTTTTGAGTCGAGGCTTTTGGTGGAGATTGATCTCAGTGGAGACACTCCGTGCCCAGGCTATTGCCAGATTCTCGTGCCGCTTTGGCCTATTAGGAAGTTCACCTGATCCTCACGGCAATTATGTCTGACGGATGAGATGTTAGGGGAGTCATTGCGGTTGTTGGCTATCCTGGCAGCTCCACCGACGGTCTCATAAACTGGCGCCCAACGTGGGGACGACGTTAACGTGGTGACCGTCAGTTCCATGTTATTTAGGAGGATCTTAATGTTGATTAATGGTAAATTGACAGGACTGGGACGAACTTAGAAAGTCGTACTGCAGATCAATTGACCGCATGGCATTCATATTTGATAGAAGTCCATGGGGTGAGGCTTTAGTGTTAGATAAATGAAGGATAGGATTTTCTTTGATGATGCCTCATCCTGAGTAAATGTAATACTTTGCTTTGATCGCCATTGTCTTTGTAAATGTAGAAGCACTTAGTTTGCATACTCCAGCTGTACTCGTGATATTTATTTAAATGAAACAAGCTTTATACCACCAAGTAACTAATCATAGCCGTAAGTTCCATTAGATATTGATCCCTCACTTTCTCATATATATTTCTTGTCAATGGATGAGGAAACTATTCGTCGTGTGTTTGGGGAGATGATGGCAGGTGTTAATGCCAATCTCCAGCAGATTACTGCTGAATTAGGTACTGTAAGGACTGATTTAGGTGATGTAAGAGGTGATTTAGGTGAAGTCAGAGGTGACTTAGGTCAGAATACTCAAGCTGTCAACACTGTAAGTGGTCATGTGGACCAAGTTAGACAAGACTTAGAGGTTAACACCCGATCCATAAACAATTTGAGTGGTCATGTGGACCAAGTAAGACAAGATTTAGAGGTTAACACCCAGTCAGTTAACAATGTTAGGACTGATTTAACACAGGTCAGGGCCGGCATGGACGCATATAGAGTCGAAGCTAGGAATGATCTTACGGCAGGTTTAGCGGCTCTTAGGGTTGATGTCATACGACACCATCAGGAGGCTAACCAGCGTATAGATTGCTTAACCGACCAGATGAATAGAGCTAGGGAGGATGTGCAGTCCCGATTGGAGGAGCACACAGCTCAAATTCAAACGACCATAAACAGCGTCCAGATAGATATGAGAGCCGACCTGGAGCACACTCGAGAAGAATTTGGGACTCGATTGACTCACGTCGAGGGATTTATGGACACCGTGAAAAAGGGCATAGCAACCATGAATATTGGACTGATTTTGATGAGAGGTGCAGCGAATGCTGTGAATAACAACGTCAAGACGATCGTCGATGGCATGATAGAGGTCAAGGACGAGTTAAACACCAATAGGAGAAATATTACGTAGTTGACAGAAACCGTAGCAAGCCTGCGTGAAACAGTTGACGTTCATCGTGAGGAACATAAAATCGATCTCATGTTATTGAGGGGTAACCTCAACGAACACAAGACCACTGTGGAGTCTAAGGTAGCCGAGGTCAGAGATGATGTTGGAAAGATCCAAGACAACGTGTCGAAAGTCGAAGGAGAAATCGATTCCTTACAGAAACGATTCGAGGAAGTCGCGGTAACCGAGAGATTAGACCTTAGCTATAACCTGAGGACGGCCATAAGCGAAGTTGACACGAACCTCAAAGGAAAAGTCGATAGGATCGAGCTACAACTTAACGATTTAGGTAATAAAGTCACAGCTAGAACCATCCCAGGACTCGAGGTTATAGAAAGACGTCTTGACAGACTTGAGACGCTTCCTAGAGAGAGACACTTACCCTCACAGATGGGAAACTCTCAGGAAACACCCGTATCTCAATCCGCAGGGATGATGCCTACTCATTTCCAACCCAGCGCACCCATAGAACCGCAACCATCTCAATTCACCGGTTCAGCGCAAAGTCAAACCTTGAACTTTGACGCCCATCCTTTTCAACCAGCACCCAATCGACTTAGTCATGAAACGAATACGCCTACGCATAAATACATACATAATTCATTTAGACCCGCGCATACGCAGGGAAATTTAACTATTATCCGTTCGAGAGAGGAGCAACCAGCTCGCTTCTCTGGCACTGGAAGTGGCATCACTCCAGTTGAATTTCTGGCCAACGTAGAAAGCTACTTGAGAGACACCATGGTAACTCCGGAGAGGGAGCTCCGAGTTATAGAGCGTTTGCTTGAGGGGCAAGCCAGCACCTAGTTTAGAGCATTCCGATACTCGTTTATAGGCTACCAGGATTTCAAAGAAGCCTTGTTAAGAACCTATTGGTCGAGCGACATCCAGCAGAGCATCAGAGCTGAGATGTATACTCGCAGATACAGCTCTAATACTCCAACGCGTTATGCGAACTACTTCGCGATCCAGCTTGCGAAACTTCGTTGTCTTCAACCCCCCATTGTCTGAGAAAGACCTAGTAAACACCATCGTTTGGCAATACCCTGCAGACGTGCAACGCGTATTGATTACTGCAGGCGCATCCACTTTTCAGCAGTGTGACCAAATCCTGCGACGGTTGGATGCAAACACGGAACAGTTCCCGCCACACCGTCAGCAGAAGGCTGACAGGCGTGAGGAGAGACATGTCAACTTGACTACTGTCGACAAAGTGAGCCAGACGCCACAGCAGACGCAAACCCAAGAGAGCTCTGGACAACGTAATAATTATAACTATGGTAGAAGAGAATGGAACAACACTCCATATTCTAGGGACCAGCGAGATGACCGTCGTAGTCACTGGAACCGGCGCTTCGATCGAACGACGAACGACGACCGTCGTCACGAAAACGACCGCCGAGGGAATAATGGTCGAAACCCACAACACGGAAGTATCCGTAGGGACTACCGATACAGTAGAGGGTATAACAGAGATCGAGACCCTAGAAACCAGCCAGATAGAGATTGGAGAGGAAGAGCACGGGAGAGCCGTGAGTATCTTCAACAACTCAGAGAACTACAAATCCGAGAAGAGGGAGAACAGAACCCGACTTCGAGGGAAACTAGGAATTCGGCGCAGGAGACGGAGCAAAACCAGCCCAGTTCTTCTCGCCAGGACAAAAAAAAAACGCCGAAAAATCAATAGATTCTTGCCCGGTTGAGCACAGAGTAACTACCACCATGTTACTCTGGGAGCCAATCCAGGAAGACCTGTTAGACGAACGACGAACCACAACTACGAATTGACGCGTCTACCGAAGATTGTAGCCACCCTGAATGGATGCAACGTAGTCATTCTCATCGATACTGGGGCGATGATTAGTGTCATTTCCGCCGATTGCCATGCCAGACTGAAAGCAAACTCTGAGGTGACAGAGCTGCCAGTTTCTGCTGTAAGAGTCAGAGGAGTCATACCTGACCGTGTTGTAACGTGCAAAATCCAGATTCTATGCACTTTGAAGATTTCAAGCCACGTGTACTTGCACGAATTTCTTGTGATGAAAGGCTTGCATCATGATGCCATATTAGGTGCAGACTTCATTAGGAAGTATGATGGAATCATTGATATGGGACGTAATACGGTAGAGTTTAAGCCGAACGAACCCATTCAGATGAACTTAGTTGAAGAAGAACCGGAATTCCTATCCGAAGTCGTCGTTGTCGAAAATTTAAATGGCAAGGAAATTGAGGAGACACAAGATGCCGACGAAGAGGCAGAATCATTATCAGCACCCATACGAGAGAACCTTGATGCAATATTGAGCGTATACAGGGATATATTCGACACCACACCTGGTGAGATATTGGACTACGAGTACGATCTTGTACTACTGGATGATTCCCCATTCCAGAAGAAGATTTATCCTATCGCAGAGAAACATCGCGAGGAAGCTGCTAAGAAGATCCATGAGATGGAAGCAGCAGGCACAATCAAGAAGTCACCGACTCCTTTCTTGAATCCTATAATACCTGTGGTTAAGGTGGATGGAAGCTTGAGACTTTGTCTCGACGCAAGGGCCTTAAATGAACGTATAGCTCCTGAGCATGACAGCCCGCCCAAGATTAGGGACATCCTCAGGAAGTTCAAGGGAAAGAGAATATTTTCGTCATTGGACTTGGTACAGTCTTACTACCATATCAGATTATCTGAGCATACTCAGAAATATACAGGGTTTCTGTTTGATCAGACCACTTATGTCTTTCGAAAACTACCCTTTGGATTGAAAAATGCCGGAGCTGCATTAATCAGAGCACTTGATGCGAAGCTGACTCCTGAAGTGAAGCAAGTGATATGTTACGTGGATGACATCATCATAGCTTCGGAAACAGAGGAAGAGCACTTAAAGACCTTACGCCTTGTTTTTGAGAATCTTCGACAGGCTAATTTTAAAGTAAAATTTGACAAGTGTCGATTCTTCCAGAGAGAAGTGAAATTTGTGGGACACATAATCAATGGAGAAGGATACAGGCCGAATCCGGCAAAGATCAGAACTGTTGCTGCATTTCCAACGCCAACCCGTGTGAAACACGTGAGACAATTCTTAGGAATTCTCCAATTCTTTGCTGCTCATTGTGAGAAGTACTCTGAGACTGGCGCACCACTGCAAGGTTTACTGAAGAAGAACTGCAGATGGGCCTGGAATGATGAGTGCGAGATAGCTTTCAGGAAAGCTAAACAGATGCTAGTTGACTCAATTCAGTTAGAATATCCAGACTATTCCCGGAATTTTATTCTGGAGACTGATGCATCTGCGATTGGAATAGGAGCCATCCTACTGCAGGAGGATGATGAGAAGAAACGTCATTACATCGCTTTCTTAAGTCGACGTTTGAGAGCACATGAATCTCATTACTTTACCACTGAGATAGAAGCACTTGCGATTGTTTACGCACTTGAGTACTGGCAGAAACTTTTGTTAGGCCAGATGATTATTGTGAGGACCGATCACCATGCGCTGACCTTCATATTACGAACAAGACTGGCAAGCGACAGGATCACACGTTGGACGCTGTTTCTCCAACAGTTCGATTTGGAAATAGTTTACCGACCAGGCAGAGAGAATGTGTTGGCCGACATTCTCAGCCGGAATCCTGAAGCTACTGTGAATGCCATAGACATCGAGGGAGAATGCGAGGAACACCTTCGCCGACTTCGCTATCTACCTGAAGGACAACGACGTGAAGAGGAACTCAGGCATATTATCCGTTTCCTGGAACGAAGAATGGATCCACAGGATGCTCATTATGCGAGAATTGCTGCTGTTGCAGATGATTATTTGATTTATCATCGTGTCTTGTACAAGTTTGTGGACGAGGACTACATTCCTAGGAGATACCAAGAATCTGTTATTCTTATGGTCCATCTATCCATTGGACATGGTGGGACAGACAAGACCATTGCAACCATCAAGGAGTCTTTTACTTGGAAAGGGCTAGGAACCACCGTTAGACAGTGTTTACGTGCTTGCGACGCATGCCAGCGGAACAAGTACACGTCACACTTGTTGAAGGAACCACCTAGACCAATACTCCCAACTCAACCTAGAGAGTTATACGCACAGGACCTGTATGGCCCAATACCTAAGGCCCGTCGTGGGAATCGCTACATCGTTGTAACTATTGATGTGTTCACGAAATATACGATGCTTCATCCGATTCAGAAAGCCACCGCACATCAGATTGTTCAGAGGATTAGACGACAAGTGATACCGGAGGCAGGAAAGCCACAATTCCTGTTGACTGATCACGGATCACAGTACACCTCCACAGAATTTGCCAATGCTATGAACGAGCTGGAAATAGGCCATGTATTATCATCTATTCGCCATCCAGAGAGCAACCCAGCAGAATGCGTAATGTCTATTATCGCAAAATTCTGTCGATTATATTGTCAAGAAGAACACTGGCGATGGACTGAAGTCCTAGTTATTATGGCAAGATGTATTAATTCAACAGTCCATGAGAGCACTGGTCAAATACCTATGGTTTTGCATTTGAACCAGATGCCAATGAGAACAAGGAATCGTGTAATTGTAAATCCACCTTGTTTACAACCATCACATGCCAGCAGACTTTTAGCTGCAAGGGATACTTTGGACAGACAAGCTGCCAAACGCTTGAGAAGAACTAGACGCCAGAGGTTTAGAGAACCACTTGTTGAGGGAGACCTTGTCCTTATAAGGAGACCCGGAATTTCTAGTCCTATAGACCGCATATATGGGAAATTTCTGTCTTTATATTATGGCCCTAGTCGTATCCGACAGCCTTTGAACAATGGAAGTTATGTGATAGAAGACATTAGGACAGGAGAGCGCATTGGAAACTTCAATGCAGCTAATCTAAAAAAATATCACTTATGAATGAACTTTAAGTCAAATAAAAATGTCGTCCCAACATTTTATTTGAAACGACGGAGAGGCAGATGAACCCGCTGAGCTAAGGTTCATGTGATATTTTTTATAACAGCACATTTATGATGGGATGTAGTAACTTTGAACACACCCAGAAAGCCACGTGGAGCTGAGAGCTCACGCTATACTCTTTGAAGTAGCGGAGAATCGCACTTTTGACTTTGGTGAAGTCTGCTAATTGATTATCTGAGGTCTTATTAATCAATTTTATCTTTCCACGAGACTCAGAATATTCCATTTCGTCATGCAGCATTATTAAAACATTTTGGAGAATGTTATTTTCGCTTAAGGTAAGGTAATACCCTTGCAGATACGCAAACAGGAACGTAAGTAGTCGCTCAACGACTTCGGTTTGACGACCTACTTCCTCGAGTAACCCTGTGCCTTGCACTACGTCTGGAGAATCCGCCCCGTGTAGGCGTGAAATTGCATCCGTCTTGTCAGACAGGGAAAATATCCGCTGTTTAGCGTGGAAGTTATCATCGTGTGCCATCGTGCACAAATATTCTACAAATCACTGTTATTTATGCACAGTGAACAACAAGAAGCATATTGTGATATAATTGGCAAGTATAGTGAAAATTATAACATTACCGTAACACCACATTTTTGTACCCACGTGTTTGTGGAGGGCCGAGAGCCTGGTGAAAAATATAGAGGTAAACGTGTTATAACTACTTTAAATAAGTGTGATTATGAAAGTACAGTATATTTGAATTGCCACAGTGAATTTTTCAATTACAAAACGACGCACATTTCACGGATGCTACGTGATGTAAAAGTGGCGTCAGCACACGTGAAGAACCACAGAACAGTGCTTGATCACGTATTATTCGATATCTGTGAAGTAAAGGCTGTGTTATCAATTGTATTAAAGCCTGTATGGATTATAAAACATCACAGGATTAGGAGCAAAGATTTAGTGATCACATTCGTTGATTTTCAAAAAGCTTATGATAGTATCCATCGCGAATCTCTATTAAATGTCCTTACTGAATTTGGTTTACATCGAAAATTGTTAACCTTATTGCGGTCACTCTTAAGAATACTAAATCTAGAGTTAGGTTTAGAAGTGAAACCTCTGAGTCATTTGAAATCCATACTGGTCTTCGGCAGGGAGATGGATTATCTCCATTGTTGTTTAATTGTGTGCTGGAAAAAGTTATGCGTCAATGGAATAAGGTTTGTCCACCGAATGTTAAGATTGGAAAAAATGCTCGACTAAATTGTCTCGCCTTTGCTGATGATCTAGCATTATTAGCAACTAGTATCGAAGAAGCTAAATTTCAGGTAGAGGAATTGGAACGATTAGCAGCAAAGGTTGGGTTGAAAATTTCCTTTGAGAAAACAGAAATGATGCCATCTTTTCAAGTTGACACATCACATATTGTACTGCATAATGCCCAGAAAATAAGGATTGTGAAAAAATTTAAATATCCTGGTGAGATCATCACTTGGAATGCCAATGAGAGAGCATCAATAGATAATAGAACTCGAAAATTGCGACGAGCACAACAGATTACCTGGCCAACATATAAGAAACAGTCTCTTTCGATTAATGCTAAACTTCGACATTATTTCTCCGTCGTTAAGCCAGAAGCAACATATGCAAGTGAAACTTTATTTAAACTAAACACCCGATCAACAACTGACAAACTACAGAAGGTTGATAGACGGATTCTTCGGACAATACTCAATAAAAAAAAAACACCAGGTTGAGGGCCAGTGGAGACTTTTGCCCAATTCAATACTTTAAAAGGAAAATGAATCTATCATTGACACGATGCGAAAACGAAGGATTGCGTTTTTTGGACACATATCCCGCTTGCCAAATACTAGACTCCTGAAACAACTTTTTGACTTCTTTTGGAACAGTAAAACAAAAATCACATGGTTTAAAGAAATACAAATGGATTTAGACGAATTGAAAATTACTAAGCATCATATTAAACATAAAGAGGAGAAACGGCTTCTGAATAACAAATACACTCGACTAACATTCAAAATTTCACAGCGTAAGCAATATGTTATATCAGAAGAAGAACGAGCTGCAAGATCTTCCAGACTGAAGAAGTATTGGGAAAGGAAAAAATTATCAAGAATTAAGACCTGACTTATTATTTGAAATATTGGAAGACTTTGTATATCAGGTTTGATTTTTGGTGCTCCAATGTGGGCGTAAACAGTGTAAATAAAAATAAATAAATAAAGCCTGTAACATTTACTACGAACATTGTGATTTTTGAAGTGAAAGAATGAACTACTACACGATTTATTTTACCACCCACGTGATCAAATTATTCTACACCATGTTTGAGACTAACATCATGGGCTAATACCGCTATGGTATGAGGGTGATGTATCTATTGGAACCAGCATGATGGTGGAACTTCCAGAACAGCGAACGAGGAGGAAGGAACCCAGGATGCCTTTCCCAGGCAAGTTCAGTACATCCACGAAGTTATCGACAGGGACAGATCGAACCCTGGTCTTTGGGAGACTCCAGATGGGAGTCCTGATGAGGACGATACCGTTCCGGAGAGCCAGGGATGAATTTTTACAACCCTTGTCGTTGAACAGAGGGCTGAGTGAGAGCTCCTCCATTTCGTGAGTTTTTGTACACCCTTTCTCGTTCTAGTTTCTGGTGGTATAGTAGGTTTAATGTAGTTTGTGAACCAACCGAACTCAGTGTCAGCCATTTTTATAGGTAGGGAATGTAACTAGTCTAATTAGTTGTCATTTATTTCAGTTAGAGTGAGACACCCTTGGGTCAGACATTTTGGTCAGCCCTGGTGCAGCTTGATGGACGTCGTAGAACGTCAATGCCTATCTTTTGCTAAACGTGACCGTAGTCATTTGAGGCTACTTTGTTTAACCCTATTTGGGGTGATTTTTCAAGTCTTTGCTGACTTTAGTTATGGCAATCAGATGCCATGGTTATATTTCTTTAACTGCATTTTTTGCAACCAGTCTTTGTTACACCCCTGACTTCGTTAGAGCAGTCGTATCATTTAGGTAATCAACTGTAATTACCAGTTT
Organism: Meconema thalassinum; assembly: GCA_946902985.2. Lineage (NCBI taxonomy): Eukaryota > Metazoa > Arthropoda > Insecta > Orthoptera > Tettigoniidae > Meconema > Meconema thalassinum. Next base: position 352,778,591 of record OX336390.1, read on the forward strand.
TGTAACTGCATTATATTTCATTTGAGATGTTGCTCAGAAGCCATCAGGTCAAGTGTGGAGCTTACAAGTGAAAGGGATGTTTCGTTGTCTAGCATCGAACCCAGTTCCCAGCGTATCATTAAGCAGATCCAGAGTGTGGAATCTGCGCCCCAATTATTATTTTGTTAGTGTCATGTGAAGACACGTATTTATTTGATGTTGTACAAGCAACTACTGAAGTATTATATCTTTGAGAGCAAAGAGCTCCAGCAATGTGACATTGCTACCATTTACATGTCTTTGGTTTGAAAGTTGTATTCAGATTTATAGCGTGTTTTTATACACGTATTCTTCGAGGTTTATAACCTACTAGCAGTAGCACCCGGCTTCGCCCGGTGGAATGATGATAATGTTTTAAGGTCTCCTTAGAAATATAAAGGACTTAAAATGTAAGTCATTTGCCCCCAAAGACAATGAGGGAGTAATATCTAGGTCATTTGCCCTTTTGATAAGGATGATAATAAAAACTACTGTTGAATTGACACGTCAAACTTACAAACTACCGTAATAGAAATACATATTTCAAAATTCACAGGCGAGGAAGACTTATTGTGTGTGGTGATTAATGGTATAATGGGCGTAACATCTACTGTAGGTCATTTGCTCTTATGATGAGGATGATAAGGGAAACTACTACCGGTATTGAATTGACACTTCAACGTATAATGTACACAATGTACTGTAATAAAAATAACTATATGGCGGCTTCGGTGGCGTATTTGGTAGCATGCTGAGCTTCTATGCCCAAGATAGCGGGTTCAAACCCGGCCGAAGCCGTCGGATATTTTAAGAGCGTTAAAAATCCGTCAGTATGCCTTTCTTCGGAGGGGAAGTAAAGCCGGCGGTCCCATGTCAGATTTATGGCATGTTAAAGAACCTTCCACTAATTACACCGGTGTGAAGCTAAATTGGATAGGTAAACAACGCGCATAGTTGTCTACGTCCGTTGCCAAGAGCCGACTGCAGTGGCGTCTAGTAGCTAAGTTCTGAACTTGGCCTAGTAGTCGTTGACGGTGGCGCTTGGCGGCAAAAGTACGAACTATTTGAAGAATTCTAAGTTGCAGTTTGTACTTAAATTAAAAAACAGATAACACACACTAATACAGTCATCACAATTAACACCGGTTATCAGACAGATTCTACACACACCCAAAGTACATGGGGCTACATGACCGCGTTGTCGCAGCCCCTAAACTTAAGAACCAACCAACCAAATATAAATATTTTAAAAATCACAGTCGAGAAAGACTTTATGCGGCGGTGATTATTGGTATGATGCGCGTAACATCTAGGTCATTTGCACTTATGATGATATACAGTGTTACTCGCATGGTTCCAAAGGGTAAGAATACGAATTTTGGTTCTGATCGGTGAAACGGTGTAGATTTGGACCAAAGGGCCTAAATGCAGGGAATGGGGTGGTCTGTCCGAAATTTTAAGTGGTCAGTGTTACTCGCAGGGTTCCAAAGGGTAAATATACAAATTTTGGTTGAGATCGGTGAAACGGTGTGGATTTGGACCAAAGGGCCTAAATGCAGGGAATGGGGTGGTCTGTCCGAAATTTCAAGTGGACAGTGTTACTCGCAGGGTTCCAAAGGTTAAATATACAACTTTTGGTTCAGATCGGTGAAACGGTGTAGATTTGTGCAAAAGGGCCTAAATGCAGGGCATGGGGTGGTCTGTCCGAAATTTAATGTTGACAGGGTTACCCGCAGGGTTCCAAAGGGTAAGTATTCAAATTTTGGTTCAGATCGGTGAAACGGTGTAGATTTGTATACATAACAGACAGACAGACAGACAAACATTGTGCTTTATATATATAGATGGTAAAGGTTTTATGATGTGGCCAGTTGTACAGTTCTTATTTTGCACACACCCAAAGTACACGGGGCTACATGACCGCGTTGTCGCAGCCCCTAAACTAAGGAACCAACCAACCAAACTTATTTTGCTTAAATCGCCGGCCTTGATAGTTAGTGTGTGTTGTGTCAGACCGCGCAGGAATGTTGTAGCCGGCGGCGACCCAAACTGGTTTGTGACCCTGTGCCCTTGAGAGCACGCTTGTATTGTGAGACAGAATTACTTGGACGAAGGAGAGAATGCTTGTTGTATTCGCTCTTTCTTTCATTGCTACTTAGCTCATGGAACCCAGTGTCCAATCTTGTATCTGATCACATGTTTTTATAGATTGTTTTTTGTTAGTTAAACGCACTTTTGCGTGTATCGTCGTTTGACGTGTACAGTTATGTCAGGTTTTCTATAGTACGTTGTAGGCCGCCCTGTTAAAGGAGATATTTATTGTATGAAGGTATCTGTGTGTACCTTGTCCGGGATTGTTCCCGTTGACCAGATGTTATTGGAGGGTGACTGAGTGTGCAGGCCCATCCCAGAGTTATTGAACGCGAGCTGTGCTCCGCTGGTAACTTGTGTTATTGTGTGTCCGAGTTGTTATTGCTCGTTGATTATATTCCGACTTTTGAGTCGAGGCTTTTGGTGGAGATTGATCTCAGTGGAGACACTCCGTGCCCAGGCTATTGTCAGTATTATTCGCCATAAACCAACGGTAAACCTAAACCGACATCTTAATAATAAAACGCATAATTTTGGTAAAACAAAAGCTAACTAACGAATTCTTTCTATCTAACTTTGTTCTTTTGCATTTGGAACCTGCTGACATGGCCGTGCTAATGAAGGTATTTCGTTTTGAGGAAATGACTAGGACAGCTGACATTTTTGTAGCGACCTGAAGCTTGCTCGAACCTTGAGTTCGTAGCTTGTGGAGCGCAGGCCATGCGATGTTAGACGTAGTCTTAACTACGCAATCGTCACCGTAACTACACACATTAGATGACTATGGCTTACAAAGAGTAAACCAAGGTGCAGGCAGGCATTTTAATAAAACTGTTGTCTCTTATTAATTATTTATGATGTACAAGTGTATGAATCCTACATGTTACCCTTTTGTGTGCTGTTAGCACGTAGTTCCTAAGAATAATGAAATGTTTTTTTTTTTTACATGGCTGTTCACTTAGCTTTGAATGTAATTGTTTTCTATTACGGACGTCATCGCCGTAAATTTTGTTATTAACTGATAGGACTTAGCTAGATGAATTAACGTTAAATGTAAATGTGAAGATGGTATCATCCTAACTTAGATTTGTTTTGCTACCCTGTTAAATGTAAATTCCGATATTAGCTTGATCTTGTAACTTGAACTAGGGATTTGCGTCGTACCATTTTCCTAGTGTTGCTGTTGTTGCTTTATTATTGTGAGATAGATCTTTCGCGAGGGTTTTCCGTAACTTCTCAGGTAGGGACCTGCTCTTTATTTTTGATTGTTTATTAGCTTGCGGACTAGCCGATTGAAACCCTCCGAACTAGGCTAGGGGCTTGTGAATTTTAACAATAAATTTTCACGGTGTTTTACATAAGTCTGGATGTTCATTTTCTCAGTCTAGTTTTTAAGGTGAACCTTTCCTTAGGCAGTCTATGACCATCGTCACCATGTACCACGATCCCTGTGGACTGCAGATTCTCGTGCCGCTTTGGCCTATTAGGAAGTTCACCTGATCCTCACGGCAATTATGTCCGACGGATGAGATGTTAGGGGAGTCATTGCGGTTGTTGGCTATCCTGGCAGCTCCACCGACGGTCTCAGTAGGCTATTTCCAATCTCATTTGCATTTTGTAAGTATTTTGAATATCAGTTGCATTTTGTAAGTATTTCGACTCTACATTGCATTTTGTACGTAATTTGAACCTAACCTACATTTTGTGCGTATTTTTCAAATCTATTCCTTATGTGAGTGTTTTCGTTCTAAATGTTGTAAGTATTACCGCTCTCCATTTTGTATTCTTTAATATGTGTTAAGAGGGGCAGATGACCTCGTAGTTCTGCCCCTTAAAACAACAATAACTAATAAACAGTTCCCATAGTCTGGCCCATTCTGGATGTTTCTGGCCTCCTTAAACGGCTGGGAATGGTCATCGTCTTCTCTCTTCTCTCTTCTTTCTTTGTTTCTTTCTAACACATCTTCAATATTTAGTGCATGATCATCTCACTAGCGTAGAAAAGTCCAGAAGATTTATAACTGAGATCACCATGATATTCCGCACACATATTGGGAAATGTTAATAATAGCGCTTATGACTATTTTGTACTCGATAGTCTGGCTGGAATTACTAATGGTAGGCCATCTATGCTTAATTTCAACCGTGTGTCAATCACTGGAAGTATTGGCCACATATATCACGAAGTTGAAGGCTTATAACTTGAGCGCGCACTAACAAGACTGTTCTCACACTTTCGATGCCTAGAGACGTCACAGTGGTATTCCTGCGTGCAATCACTCTGTCATTTATCACTCCTATTTGTCACAAAGTATGTTTCACGGTTGATAATCGGTTCCAAATAGCACTTCAGCAAAAAAGATCAAGTTCTTCAAACACTCACGTGAAACATTTCACGTTGCGTCTGCTGTACTTATTGATCTCACTGTCAGGCTGATATAAGCGGGCAACCTGACTTCCTAGGCACTCATAGCTCGGCGATTTGAACTTGGCACTTCTCGAATATACACACATCAAAAAAAGTTTTGCATCACCTCGGTTCCAAGAGTTCCGGAACCGTTAAATACAAAGGGAATAGAGATCAACACAAACAACATTTCAGCTCGTTTTATTGCTCATGAGACCCACACATTGCATGTTGTACCATCATACAGCTAGACTTTCAGCATTTGTGGTCCAGATTGCAGTACACACCACTACCTCTAATTCCCAGTAGCACGTCCTCTTGCATTGATGCATGCCTGTATTCGCCGTGGCATACTATCCACAAGTTCATCAAGACACTGTTGGTCCAAATTGTCCCACTCCTCAACGACAATTCGGCGTAAATCTCTCAGAGTGGTTGGTGGGTCAAGACGTCCATAAACAGCCCTTTTCAACATATCCCAGGCATGTTCGATAGGGTTCATGTCTGGCGAACATGCTGGCCACTGTAGTCGAGCGATGTCGTTATCTTGAAGGAACGCATTCACAAGATGTGCACGATGAGGTCGAGAATTGTCGTCCATGAAGACAAATGCCTCTCCAATATTCTGCCGATATGGTTGCACTATGGGTCGTAGGATGTCATTCAGGTATCGTAAAGCCGTTTCGGAGCCTTCCATGACCACCAGTGGCGTACGTCGGCCCCACATAATGCCACCCCAAAACATCAGGGAACCACCACCTTGCTGCACTCGCTGGACAGTGTGTCTAAGACGTTCAGCCTGACCAGGGTGCCTCCAAACACGTCTCCGACGATTGTCTGGTTGAAGGCATATGCGACACTCATCGGTGAAGAGAACGTGATGCCAATTCCGTGGGGTCCATTCAGCATGTTGTTGGGCCCATCTGTACCGCGCTGCATGGTGTCGGGGTTGCAAAGCTGGACCTCGCCATGGACGTCGGGAGTGAAGTTGCGCATCATGCAGCCTATTGCGCACAGTTTGAGTTGAAACACGACGTCCTGTAGCTGAACGAAACGCATTATTCAACATGGTGGCATTGCTGTCAGGGTTCCTCCGAGCGGCAATCCGTAAGTAGCGGTCATCCACTACAGTAGTAGCCCTTGGGCGGCCTGAGCGAGGCCTGTCATCGACAGTTCCTGTATCTCTGTACCTCCTCCATGTCCGAACAACATCGCTTTGGTTCACTCTGAGACGCCTGGAAACTTCCCTTGTTGAGAGCCCTTCTTGACACAAAGTAACAATGCGGACGCGATCGAACTGCGGTATTGACCTTCTAGGCATGGTAGAACTACAGACAACATGAGCAGCGTACCTTCGTCCTGGTGGAATGACTGGAACTGATCGGCTGTCGTACCCCCTCCGTCTAATAGGCCCTGCTCATGCATGGTTGTTTACATCTTTGAGCAGTTTTAGTGACATCTATGAACAGTCAAAGGGACTGTATCTTGGATACAATATACACAGTCAACGTCTATATGCCGGAGATCTGGGAACCGAGGTGATGCAAAACTTTTTTTGATGTGTGTAGTAGAATTTCAACACGCGTACAGAGATGACTTCAGCGAGATAGCTGGCTGCAAGATATCAACTCTTGTCTGTGGATCCGATCCGATCCGAACCCGGCGACGTAAAGCCAGCTTTTCGCGCGTCAGCCCGAGGGCCTTAAGAGCTACGTATATCAAATGCGGTAGTGATCTTACAGTATTTGTTTGGGGATTGAGCGTAATTACCGAGGTGTCATAATTGGCCAGGATATGACCTAATGCTCGTGGCATGGTGAAATACAGAAGGTGAAAAGTGAAACGTTAATATGCTAAGAGAAGCAGGTTGAAATTAGAGAGGGACTCGTAAGTCAAAGAGCGGTAGTAGCTATATGGTAGTGATGTTTATTCAATTAAGATTTTGGGCCGCTTGTAGCGGGACCCTGTGGCTCGGTAATTACCCAACTTTTTGAATAGAGGGTTGGTGTTGGTAGCACTTAGTTTATAGAGACTGCCTGCCTGTTTCTTAATTCTTGATTTGAGTAGGGGGAGCTTATATTCAGCATGTAGCTGAGCGTTTCGCACACACCAATGAGCGCCTGATATCGTGCGAAGCGCTTTATTCTGAACAACCTGCAATTTATTGAGATGTGTGGGGGATGCGTATCCCACACAGGACTGGCATATTCCATAACTGGCCGTACAAAGGTACTGTAAGCCAGGAATTTGTTAAATGAATCAAGGTAGCTCTGGGACCTCATGAGAGGCCAGAGCTTCGCTAGACAGGCTTTCGCCATATTTGCACGCTGTTTTACTTCCTTAGCGAAAGGAAGTCCCTTGTCTAGCGTGACTCCCAGGTATTTAGTTGCTGACTGCCATCTGATTACTTCACCGAAAAAGGTGAGATCCTGGACATCCGTGAATTTACGTTTTTTAGTAAACAGAGTGGCAGAACATTTATTGACGTTAATTTTAATGCGCCATCTCCTGAACCAGGGTTCGAGTTTCTTTAGGGCGCCCTGTAGGTATTCTTCAACTTTACATCCTCTCCAGGAAGTAGTGGAGATCGCGGTATCATCCGCGTACAGATGGAGGGGAAATTCTGCACGAGTCTTTTATACAGCCAGGAGGCGTGGCTTGCGGGCCCAATGACATAATGCATGATCGCTTCTTTTCATAATATCCCGTAAATGCTTAATGATAGCAATACAATTCTTTCTGGAATATTACCATATAATTGAGGCTTAAATTATGAAGTAGTTATCTCCTCTGTGGAACAGTGGAATAAGCTTTATTAAGTTATTCTAGCAAGTTCGGTGTCTCAGGATTCGCTGCTCGCTCAAGCTTAGCGGCGTACTGGTTCTCTCCTCTCACGGCGCTCATTCGAAAATGCCATGTGGCGTTTCATTTAAACAGTCCAAACGACATGACCGCTGCCGGTCCCGGGCGCAATACGAAGCTACTTAAAATGTTCTACCTTACAGTATTTCTAAATTTCGTTCTTATATCTCTAAGATACTAAGAATTTATTCAATTATTTATTTATTCATTCATTCATTTATTTGTTTATTTATTAAAAATGTCATGATCGCCAATATGCGCTATACTCAGTGTGATAATCTTTTGACTAACGCAAGTGAGTAATGTTCACTCTCATTTATAGCCATCACGTTGGCAACATAGGGTCCTTATCTGAAGCTACCTGAATGACCTCACTGTTCCGATCCTTAAAATAACAATCACTAACTAATAACAAGTACTATGAGCATTGATTTATTTTATCATATTGTACTCGGTACTATGGCATACGGATGCGTGACGACCCGGCTAAAACCGTCACACACCGTTGGGAAACGAAAATATTTATGCACCAGAATTTGACCTGACACAAAATAGTATTACTAGCGCAGTAGATTGAGATCTTGGGATCTCAGGGCGTTAACGGGATAGTTGTTAGGTAAGTTTTCATCAAACTAAATTCACCAAATCTAACGAACCATATCCAACTAAGTAAATGTCCAAAACTAACAAAACTCCAGATTTCTATTAAAATTATCAAAAACACTCATTGCAACAATGGTAACTTACGGGTATAGTGTGTGCGGCCACACTCTCGGATTTACCTTAGTTACCGTTATTTTAATGGGCGGAACAGCGAGGTCATCTGTCCCCATCCTGAAACTTTCATACTCAAGGTGGTTGTAGTGGGGAATGCGATGAGACTGATCGCCAATAATAAAAAGCATCCCCGTCAGCAACAATATTGTTGCAATAGTTTGCAAACGCAGCTAACGATGACGTTCTTCATTTTGAACTGTACAAAACTGCTCTAAATAAGCAATATCCGTCAGAAGTTATAGGTACAATCCTTAGGGTTTACATGACGGTAAATTATGTAGGTGAGCATGGAATCAATTCCCCAGCTACTAGAATGAGCATAGACCCACTTCGCAGCCACCGTTTTGGAGGCAGTTTTAGAAATACGAGTATATAATTGTCCCGTATGCGGCTTCGGTGGCGTAGTTGGTAGCATGCCGAGCTTCTATGCCCAAGATCGCGGGTTCAAACCCGACCGAAGTCGTCGGATTTTTTAACAGCGTATTCCGGTAAAGTAACACATTCTTCGCGATTTAAGTTGCTATATATTTTTTAAATTATTAAAGAAATTTACGTGAACTCCGAACAACAGGACATAGCATTTCACATCAAAAATCTGACATGCATTGATCAGGAATCGAACCCGGTCTGTCCGCCATGTCTCTCATGGGCCACCCCGTGTGGGTTGCGGGTTCGAATACAGCCACGGTATGCTCTGCCTGTCGTAGGAGGCGACTAATAGGGCCGACAAGACCGACTGACATGACTGATTTTGATTTGGAAGACCCCCTGCCGATGGGGAGGGCAGAATTCATCCGCGGTATCCCCTGCCTGTCGTAAAAGGCGACTGATGGGGGGGCCTTATTAAGGTCTTTTTCGATCCGGTCCCATTTTTGGTTTGTCCCTTACAAATAAACGTGCAAGCTGCCTGGGGAAGGGCCACCAACTTGGCCATCTGGCCAGAAAGCCTGGACGGTACTACCAATCCCGTCAGGTGGGTGGGCCATGTACCCTTGCAGTAGTATAGGCCTCACAGAGATCCCTGCACGGCCGAATACTTGCGCCGAACATATCACTGCGTATGCCGACGGGGAAGTGCCTATTCAAGGCACTGGGACCCCGGGCAATATCTGCTATGCCAGGTAGGTATTGCCTTGGCTGGGTGGCGAGTGTTGGCTCTCGTTCGGAGTAGGTAGTATTCTGGGAGGATGATTCGGGATGACCAAAAAAATCGAATGAATCAACACAGGCTGGCCCCTTAAAAAGCCGTCTCTGGAGTGTCGACCGAATCCCAAGGTGTATACGCCTTGGGACGAGGCATTTAATAAGAAGTTCCCTGTTGACAGGTCTCCTCGCTACCTGGTAGCTACCAGGACAGACGGGGAAGATTTTAAACAGGTAAAATCGATCCTATTTTCAGAGGAAATCGAGGGGAAATATCGCAACCTTAACGGGATATCCAAGCTCCGGAACGGGCAGCTCCTGCTGCATACCGTTGACCGGCAGCAAACCGAAGCGTAGATAGCATGCACGCATTTTGGCGAAATTCCCGTTAAGGTTGAGAAGCACGATACGCTGAATGAGGTCCGTGGAGTTATATACCAACGCGATCTCATTTTAAATAGCGATGCGGAATTGATGCGGGATCTGGGGAAGCGAGGCGTCACCAGGACTAGGCGCATCACCCGGAAAATTGGAAATGACAGCGTCGATACTGGCGCTTTCATTCTCCATTTTAAGGGTGATGTAGTGCCTAAACAGGTGGAGGTCACGTCGTACCATTGCGACGTTAGACCGTACATCCCTCCACCTATGCGCTGCTACAATTGCCAGAAATTCGGTCAGAGGAGAGAGGTGTACGCCTCCCCCGACGTGTCCTAACTGCCAAGGAAGTCACTCTCCACGGTCGAAGCAGTGCCCTGAGTTCTGCGAAGAAGCAAAGATCCAAGAAATTAGAACATTGGATCGGCTTTCATATCACGACGCTCGGAAGAGAAACCGTGATATGACTGCAACCGAATTTCCGGTATCTTTCGCGACTAAGGTGACGCCATCTATCACCCCTGCCACTTTCGTTCCCCGTGCTGTACTCTCGACGACGAACTACTCTGAGATCGTGAAATCTCCCCTCGCTGTCCAAGCGAGACCTGTCAGCCCGAAGGAGGTCGCACAACCTTCTTCGGCCATTGTGAAAAAGGTGCCGGTTATACCATCTAAACCGGCGCAATCGGAGAAGTCATCTTCTCCTTCGAAACGGTTGGAGAAGAGGTCTTCCCCTGATAAGGGGGCAAAGAAGACTTCTGCGACCGGGGCTGGATCGTCGGGGCAGGATCGTCATCCAGCCCACCCGATACGACAAAGATAGTGGAGAAGAGGGAGACGGTGCGGCGCCGTCTCTCTCACCCTCCGGCTGAAGGGGTGGCTCCTGCATCTACTGGCCCTTCCGCTCCCTCAACCATCAAGGGCGTGATGCCGGCAGAAGCCAAACTCTTTAGAGTGGAGGAACTCCCCTATAGGAAGAATAAATCACCGGCAGAGAAGAGAGAGGCGGTTCAGCGCCGTATCTCTGCCTCTCCTGCAGACAAGGCTGCTCAGCCATCTGCTGGCCATTCCGCCAAAGGAGCGTTTTCATCTGGAGCGGCCTCGTTTTGCAAGGAACTGGCGTCGGTGGGGAAGGGACCACCTACTTGCCCGAATAGACGTCAGCGTCGGTCGAGAAAAAAATAATGGTTGGGACGTGTCGGGTGCAGACACCCAGTCTTCAGACAGGGAGAAAGTCCCTCGACACCGCTCTCGCTCTTCCCCTAGAGCGAGAATAGCTAGGTCCGACGAGGACCGCACGCAACCCAAGAGAGCGCCCGCTCCATTTTCTTCGTCTTCGGACGGAGATGTGGAGATTGAGGTGTGCTCTCCTGCCCCATTATCGCCAGCTAGAGATAGGGAAGGGTGGCAAACGGTCAAGCGTAAGTAAAAGACCCACTTCTAATTAAGTCCACACAATGGCACTATTACAATGGAACTGTGATAGCTACTCTGGTTATCTCGCTGAGTTACGTCAATTAATATTTTCGTTTTCGGCAAACATTGTCTGCCTTCAGGAATCCAGGTTTCGCCCTGGACATGAGACAACAATGCGTAACTTCAAACTCTTCTCTAAAGACCGGATGGATGGAGTTGTGGCCACCGGTGGCGTCTGCACTCTCATCCACTCTAGCCTCTTTAGTGAAGAGGTGCCGTTGCGTACTCAGCTAGAAGCAGTTGCATTTCGTACTTCGTTGCCAGTAATGGCAACAGTATGTAACGTGTACATTCCCCCTGATTCTCAACTGGATTAAGCCAGCTGGTGGATCTAGTCTCTCATGACCCCCCCCCTCCTCCTATTCTCCTTCTGGGAGAACACCATCACCACCATCAGGGGCTCCGCTACCACTAGCGGTAGAAGGAGAGATTTTGAGAGACTGATCGGGCGGCTGGACCTGTGTTTGTTGAACACAGGGGAACCTACGCACTTCTCTATTGCTCACGGCACTTATTCACCTTATGCAGTCGTGCGCTGGTTCCCCTGCTACAGTGGGGTGTACACGATGACCTTTGTAATAGTGACCATTTCCCGATTATCGTTACTCTTCCGAACCAGAGAGCCTTCGAGTTACCAAGTCAGTGGCTTCTCCGTCGGGCTGATTGGCCAACTTTCACGGCACGTGCGGTGTTTGCCGAAGATACCTTTGAGAGTGTCGACGATCATACCATTCACATAACGAATGGTATTTTGGCTGCTGCTGAGGAAACAATACCTTCCTTATCCGGTAACTCAAGCCGGAAGTTTGTCCCTTGGTGGACAGCCGAGATTGCAGCTGCCATTAAGGATCGTCGACGTGATTTCAAATGCTATTGGAGGCAAAATACTATGGCCAACCTTATCACCTTCAAAAGGATGCGTGCTAGAGCCCGATATCTGGTTCGGGAGAGTAAGAAACGACGTGGGAGGAGTATGTGTCGTCTATGACGGCGCATACTCCTTCATCTCAAGTGTGGACTAAGCTTCGTCGGATCTCCGAACTACCGACATCATTGTCGATACCCGTAGTATCCATCAATGGAAACATTATCACGGACCATCTCGCCATTGCCAACAGTATTGGAACAACTTTTCCGGTGTATCATGCTCTGGGGGTTACGATCCTACATTTCTGATTCTGAAGCGGGAGACAGAGACTCACCCCTTGTCATTTGCCACTGATGCTTCAGAGTCCTACAATATACCATTCTCTGAATGGGAACTGCGCAGAGTGCTTGCACTGTGCAGGGATACGGCTCCTGGACCGGATAACATACATAATCAAATGTTAAAACATCTGCGAATCCAGTATAAAATAACTGTTGATCCTCTTCAATCGCATATGGATTGAAGGGGAGTTTCCATCTCAATGGCGAGAGGGGATCGTGATACCGATTCCCAAGGCTGGAAAGGATCCCAAGTTTGTAAGCAGCTATAGGTCCATTTGTCTGACAAATGTCCTATGTAAGCTGCTGGAGAAGATGGTGAACCGTCGACAGGTGTGGTTCTTGGAGGAGAGAGGTCGCCTGCCTGAGTACCAGTGTGGATTTCGCTCTCATAGGTCCACCACTGACCATCTGGTGCGACTTGAGAGCGCCATACAGGAGGCATTTCTCCGAAAGCAGCACCTAGTCATGGTTTTCTTTGACCTCGAGGAAGCCTACGACACCACATGGCGCAACGGGATCCTTTCCACCCTTCACAAGTGGGGACTCCGTGGTAATCTACCGACTTTAATTGAGAATTTCATGTCCGTCCTACTCTTACGTGTAAGGGTCGGTAGGACATTATCACAATACTATACTTTTGAAAATGGAGTTCCTCAGGGTTCTGTGCTGAGTGTCTCCTTGTTCGTGATTGCCATAAATGGGATTGTTGCCACCGCCGGTTCCGCGGTAGTTCCATCGCTGTATGTGGACGATTTAGCTATGTATTACAGCTCTGGAAGTATGGCAGTCGTGGAACGGCCATTGCAGCTAGCTATCAACCGAGTCGATAGGTGGGCTCATGATCGGGGTTTTCGTTTTTCAGCAGCGAAAACCTCCGTCGTCCATTTTTGTCGGCTCCGGAAGCTACATTTACACCCTGAACTACATCTCAGGGAAGCTGCGTTGCCGTTGGTTGACACTTATCGCCTCCTGGTGCACCATGTTGACAGCAAATTAACGTGGCAGCACCATATACGGCAACTAAAAAGGGCGTGTCTCAGGAAACTTAACATGCTCTAGTTTCTTAGTGGCACTACGTGGGGGGCTGACCGTGCGGTGCTGCTACGGTTCTACCAAGCCCTCGTCCTGTCCCGGCTAGACTATGGTTCTGCGGCATACGGTTCAGCATGGCCGGCAACCTTGAAAATGCTGGACAGTATCCACCATAGTGGCGTTAGGCTGGCTACCGGTGCCTCCCGGACCAGCCCGATACCCAGCCTACTCGCCGAATCGGGTGTTCCACCTTTAAATTATTGACACCAACATATGCTGCCAATGTGCGTCAAATGCCTCAACACCCGAGCTATCAAGCTCTCTTCAGTATCCAAAACCACCAGGGGTACGCCGACCAGCCTCGTGCCACTCGGCCAGTTGGTATTAGTCTTGATAGCTCGTGTACTGAAATAGGAGTGGCTATAGGTCACTGTATGATCCGGACACCTAGCGAGGTGCTTCTGTGGCAAGTCCCGCGTCCGGAAATTCGGTTAGATCTGCACCGAGATCCTAAGCTGAACACGGATTCCTCCGTTTATCGGATGCAGTTCCACAGCATAGTTCACCAATGTCCGGACGCTGGCATTCTCTACACGGACGGTTCGAAGGTGGACGAGAAAGTGGGTTGTGCTTACGTTAATGATGGTGCAAATACCAAGATCTCTTTGCCTGAGGCCTGTAGTGTATTTACTGCTGAACTCGTTGCCATCTATGAAGCTCTGCAGTTTGCACTACAGGATGCACGAATCCACTTTCTCGTGTGTACCAACTCTTTGAGTTCCTTGCAGTCAATTGCCAAATTTTCCTCACAAAACCCCCTAGTGCAGCGAATCCACGACCTACTAGCCGGGCTGTGCCACGCTGACACTCGAATCACCTTTCTGTGGCTTCAAAGCCACATGGGAATTGCGGGAAATGAGTTAGCGGACCAAACTGCAAAATAGACGGTATCACTACCAACTCGACCAATGGAGGTACCCGCTAGAGATATTCGCTCTCAGTAACGCCTACAAGTTCTGGCATTTTGGGAGAGTCAGTGGCTAGCTGACCTACTGCCCAGTAAACTGAGAGCGATCAAGGGAACTACTCGCGTGTGGCGGAGCTCTTTCCGGTCATGGAGAGAGGCCGTCATTTTGTGTAGGCTAAGGATAGGTCATACAAGATCCACCCACCCTTACCTAATGAGAAGGGATGACCCCCCACTTTGTACCTGTGGAGCCGTTTTCTCCGTGGCCCACTTTTTAACCGAGTGAGTGGATCTTGCTTACGAAGAAACCTTGGATTGCAGATGACACTTAAACTTATATTAGCCGATGACGCGGTGGCTGCTGATCGCGTTATCCGCTTTATAAGTGAGAGTGGGTTAAGGCCAGCAATGTAAATTTTCCAGTGTAAATTGACTCAACGACTTGTTCGTGTTTGAATGATAATTTTTTGTTTTCCCGTAATTTTTGTATATTTTTATAATTTTTAATTTTATTTAAATTGTTTGTTAGTTTTTGTTTTATTAATTTTAGGTATTTGTAAATTTAGGTGTCCACCTCAAAATTTTACGTTCAATTCCAAATTTGTATTCTTTAAGCTGGGTTAAGAGGGACAGATGACCTTGTAGTTCCGCCCCTTAAAGCAACAATAACTAACTAATAATAACTCTCACGGGCTAGAGCAATTGTGCGCACGTGCGAGTGCCAGAAATATTGAATTTTTGTAAATAATTTTAAAATATACGGTAAGATATATTCTTTTTGTTTAAAGACACTCTGCAAAGCTACAGGCCAAGAGTTTTCGTTAGAGTACTTTACGAAGTCAATGAGTTCAACTGTTCTCTCAATCACGCAGTAACGAAAATCACCTAAGTGTTTTAAATATATAAACAAGTAGTTCCGTGACAAAGTAAAGAGCCTACTTCCCTTAAAACTTAAGATTTAATCCTTATTCATCTAATTAGACCCTTTTAGAATGCTGATGGGCCTGTTTGCCATCACTTGATGAATGCAGTACATTTGCATTTTTCTGTTGGCACAGGCTAGAGTAAAAGGTGGCTTTTCACCGATGTCTCAGTCTCACTCATGGCTGTGATTATATGGAAGCTACTGAGGCATGGGTGGTGCTTAGTAATGACATTCGGGGCACAGTCAGTGCTTGTGAATGCTGTGAAAGGTTCTAATCATAGGGTTAGTACTACTGTTCTGACTCAGTGAGGAAAGCAATGACAAACAACCTCACTCCTCTTCTTGCCTAGTACGCCCTCAATAGAGCGCTGCCTTGGGTTTTGTGAGTATTTACTCACATAACCTAACGGCGGTAGCTTTTGAGGATCCATCCAGCCTTTGGGCTGACTACCTAACAGACAGAATGCTGGTAGCACCGACATTATATGATTTGTTGAAGATTTGCCTAATAGAGCAGTAGGCTACAGCATGTTCGAAATTGTTTCCTTACTCAGATTCTGAGATATGGTGAGTCTACGGCTCAAATGCCCATTAGATAGTTGGTAGGGATGATAATGTGCACAATTATCTCTTATGGCTTATACCGTATATACAAAATTTGGTAGAAATCCACTGAATGTTATGGAAGTAACATGCAGTTCAACATGGAACACACATAATGTATGTATTGTGCCCGTTTGACGAGAATTTCGGGGAGCCATTGGCCTTAAATGACCCTTCCGAAACCCCCATCTCCCAGGAAGACATACAGGACGGGAATGAATGCATTCTTGACTGGGAAAGCACTTAAGAATCTGTACTCGGGGGGTGTCGGGTGTAATAAGAGGTGAAACTACCAGTCCAGAGGAATACAAACACAACAAATACAATAAAGAGGCAAGGCTTACATTTAAATAGCACTCAGTTTATTCAAAAAAGTGACTGACCCCTAACTACTTCAGAGAGGTGAAAACGACTAGTCCGTGCTAAACAATGTTGATAATAATATAACTCGTCTCCGTGCGACAATCCCAATAACTTAAGCCTCTCGAAGTCCTACGCAAAAATGGGAAATCAAAGAATGCAATCCAAGAGAATGACACGTAGTTTTTCCCTATACAATTACTTCGGTGATTCAATAATAATGATAGTACAAGCATGACTCTACAGCAAAGAAAGTGATTTACTTGTTTACAATGCAAGGTTTCAGTTACATTTACAGCATAATAAGTTTAAAGCTACGCTATGATTGTGTCATCTCCAACATTTAACGTTACAGTCATTTAATATAATACCTATCGTACGTTAATAATAACAATGATGTAAACGAGAAGCGTTTCATCCTAAATTTATTTCCAAGCAAAAGCTATGCATATTCTGAACCTAACAGAACACATGAAAATTTATTCTAGTTAACAACACAAAAGAGCAACATGTAACCCTCTTAAATTACTGCGCAATGGGCGCCACTGATCCTGCCTACCTACATCGCAAATTCACTGTTTGTGAAGTTGGGTCATGATTTGTGTGGGGAGAGAAAAGTTGGGTCGGCGACTGCATGAGTAAAACATGTCTAACGTCGCATTATCAGGTTAGTTACCGCGTTTAAACACGTAACTAACTGATTGCCGTCTCTCAATAGGAATAGCTATATTTGTATTTAAGTGTGTCGAAGAATCAAGTCTAAGTAATGGTCATCAAGGTTCATTTAAGTTTATAGGTTTATTTACGTTTTATTAGACTTCCTAGTTCTTTGTTTATGTTCATTTTTAAATAGAAAATCCTGATATTTGATTATTACTTTCTTATTTATCAGATTATTTCAGTACTATCAGTTTCGTTGCATTGTTTAGTGACCATGTTAATTTCGTAAAGTGTGAAAAATTGGTGTAACAAAGTATCCAATTTCAAACTCATCATTGGAAGAAAAATCAATTCCAAACATCAAATAGCATCCCTGCTGATCAATACCACTGATCCATCGATCATCTGCTGCAATAACGAGACAAAAGTCGTTCACATTATCAGCTCATATAGTACCAAAACTTGTACTAGGCAACTAAGGGTAATCGTATCCTACCTCTGTAGTGCGTTTTAAATTAACATGGGTTTTACTAAATTTATACAATCCAAGCTTGTGGACAAGATCTAACTCTGCTGTAATGACAGCTGTGCATTCTGAACTTATAGAAAGATGCATTATTTGCTCATATATCAGACATCTAAAGTCTGGGAAAACTTGTATTAATAAACCTGGGTCTCTTGTTTACAGTACTAAAATGACCCCTCACTTCGAACTCAAGATAGCCTGCTCAGCTCATCTTACAAAATTACAGTTCATAGCTTGTTTGGTAGTCATCTGAATGTCGAATTTTATAAAGTTATTCTCTCACTTCTCCACATATTGTAAACAGGTTTTGATGCAGTAATGTCTAGTGTTCACTCCACTCACAGCCTTCTAAATAAATTTATTTTAAGAAAAGAGTGCCCTGTAGTCGCGTTTACAAGGTCAATAAATAAAAGAAAAATGTGACATTGACTTGTTTCACCGCCAACAGGTGGTCGCTGGGTTAACTGTCCCAGTAAGAATGCAGTTATTCAGACATGATGCACTGTCGAACTAGAAAATGTTTATTTACAAAAACATTGGCAAAAGCGTTTGTCCCAAGCTATTGCAAATGATACGGCATAACTTGTGGTTGCTTCACTACTAGGAATACATGTTAATAAATAATCCTACCTAAGAATGTGCGGCGTAAGGTCTTACTAAACTAATCCCCATTACGAGATCGTACACAAAAAGATGTTTCGGTTTTCAGCCAGACTCACGTGCGTGCTTCATATTTCCTCAGTGAAATGACTTGCCTAGTTTAGGTTGCAAGTAAGGCATGGTGGTAAGATGCCTAAGATACACGTGCCTTTCTTCATAGTGTAATCCAGCCATCACTGAACCCCGCCATCCTGGGGTTTCTACTCCATTCCCAATTCCATTATAAAAGGAATAATTGGCATTTCTTCGGCATGTAGAATGTGTGTGATTAATGCCATGATGACGTGGTATTCGTAGTTTTGCACTGAATTTATCACAAGATTATATTTAGCAATTTCACACTGAAACTACATTTGTATCAGCGGGTAAGCAAATAATAATGGCCATAGATTTTCTCGCTCACAGATTTTAATCTCAGCAGCTTGTGCTACTGTGCACACTAAAAACTTGGTGAATTAAATCACACGTGATTTGTTCATTACCGTATTGCACTGCACCTGGTAATATCGTAGCATTTTAGAAAAACGTGGTTGGCAGCGTGTTCGATGCCAGCGTGGAAAAAGTTATTACAATATCACAAATATCCAAAATTTGCATTCACTAATTATTTCAATTCCACTTAACAGCTTCGCTGCACGCAAAAGCGTATCACAGTTCGTCGGATTAAGTCAACTTCCACAGATATTTGTCGATTTTGACGAGCACAATTTCTACGTTGTCACAGGACCATGCCTGCATTAAGAGTCGTATGTTATATCAAGACCATGCTTGCGGTAAGAGTCGTTTAGCAAGAAGCCGGAAGCACTATCTAGCCATCAGTCAAATGTGGGACTATAAAATATTTATGGCATTCTCTGCGGGTTTTAACATTCATGTTTCCTTTACATAATACACACATCAAAAAAAGTTTTGCATCACCTCGGTTCCCAGATCTCCGGCATATAGACGTTGACTGTGTATATTGTATCAAAGATACAGTCCCTTTGACTGTTCATAGATGTCACTAAAACTGCTCAAAGATGTAAACAACCATGCATGAGCAGGGCCTATTAGACGGAGGGGGTACGACAGCCGATCAGTTCCAGTCATTCCACCAGGACGAAGGTACGCTGCTCATGTTGTCTGTAGTTCTACCATGCCTAGAAGGTCAATACCGCAGTTCGATCGCGTCCGCATTGTTACTTTGTGTCAAGAAGGGCTCTCAACAAGGGAAGTTTCCAGGCGTCTCAGAGTGAACCAAAGCGATGTTGTTCGGACATGGAGGAGGTACAGAGATACAGGAACTGTCGATGACAGGCCTCGCTCAGGCCGCCCAAGGGCTACTACTGTAGTGGATGACCGCTACTTACGGATTGCCGCTCGGAGGAACCCTGACAGCAATGCCACCATGTTGAATAATGCGTTTCGTTCAGCCACAGGACGTCGTGTTTCAACTCAAACTGTGCGCAATAGGCTGCATGATGCGCAACTTCACTCCCGACGTCCATGGCGAGGTCCAGCTTTGCAACCCCGACACCATGCAGCGCGGTACAGATGGACCCAACAACATGCTGAATGGACCCCACAGAATTGGCATCACGTTCTCTTCACCGATGAGTGTCGCATATGCCTTCAACCAGACAATCGTCGGAGACGTGTTTGGAGGCACCCTGGTCAGACTGAACGTCTTAGACACACTGTCCAGCGAGTGCAGCAAGGTGGTGGTTCCCTGATGTTTTGGGGTGGCATTATGTGGGGCCGACGTTCGCCACTGGTGGTCATGGAAGGCTCCGAAACGGCTTTACGATACCTGAATGACATCCTCCGACCCATAGTGCACCCATATCGGCAGAATATTGGAGAGGCATTTGTCTTCATGGACGACAATTCTCGACCTCATCGTGCACATCTTGTGAATGCGTTCCTTCAAGATAACGACATCGCTCGACTACAGTGGCCAGCATGTTCGCCAGACATGAACCCTATCGAACATGCCTGGGATATGTTGAAAAGGGCTGTTTATGGACGTCTTGACCCACCAAACACTCTGAGAGATTTACGCCGAATTGTCGTTGAGGAGTGGGACAATTTGGACCAACAGTGTCTTGATGAACTTGTGGATAGTATGCCACGACGAATACAGGCATGCATCAATGCAAGAGGACGTGCTACTGGGTATTAGAGGTAGTGGTGTGTACTGCAATCTGGACCACAAATGCTGAAAGTCTAGCTGTATGATGGTACAACATGCAATGTGTGGGTCTCATGAGCAATAAAACGAGCTGAAATGTTGTTTGTGTTGATCTCTATTCCCTTTGTATTTAAAGGTTCCGGAACTCTTGGAACCGAGGTGATGCAAAACTTTTTTTGATGTGTGTATATCAAATCACTCTCCGGTGCATCAAAAATATGTACAATATTGGTCTTATGAAATACACAAAATTATATACATCCACGGCGCGGCAACTCATATAAATCAAATGAGCGCTACTCATGCCTTCTTCTTGGAAGTCTCCACTTCTCTCAAGGATGGTAAATTCCTCATGAGCCATAGAGGTCACATGGCAGATGTGATTTCGAGCTCAGTATGTAACGGGGTACACTCGGCCTCGTGAGGCAAAAGTGAGAAGGGGTGGGTTCAATGCCTACCTCAGCTATCCTGGAAGTGGTTTTCTGTGATTTCCCACTTCTACTTCAGGCAAATGCTGGGATGGTTCCTAACTTAAGGCCATGGTTGCCTCCTTCCCAATCCTCATCTGAATTACAAATACGCACACTAATACAGCCATCACAATAACACAGCTTATCAGGCAAATTCCCATCCCCACCCACACACACACCCAAGTACACGGGGCTACATGGCCACGATGTCGCAAAACCCCTAAATCAATCAACAACAAACAAATTTACGTAGAATTATTTTAGTTACACTTATATACTCCTATATATACAGTATATACCTAGGTAGCCTATATTTCTTGCTCAAAATTCATACATCGTAGTGTATCTGTATAGAATAATAATAATAACGTTATTGACTTTACGTCCCTTTTAAGAACTGTGGCTTTTAGAGACGCAGAGGTGCTGGAATTTTGCCCTGAAGGTGATCTTTAACGTGCTAGTAAATGTGCTGACACGGCTCCCTCGCATCTGCGCCACCCTCAAATGCCAACTGACTGCACCGGGACTGTAATCTTGGGAACAGCAGGCGAGAACCACGCAGCCAGTCTATAGGGTATAGAGTTTCAAACTGTGTATATGAACAGATTCTACAATACTGAGTATAGGGCACAAATGTTGGTTGGTTCCTCAGATTAGGGGCTGCGACAACGCAGTCATGTAGCCCCGTGTACTTTGGGTGTGTGTAGAATCTGTCCGATAACCGGTGTTAGTTGTGATGGCTGTATTAGTGTGTGTTATCTGTTTTTAATTCAAGTAAGAACTGCATACATTGGATTTTCAAGTAGTTCCAACTTTTGCTACCAAACGCCACCGTCAACGACCAACTAGTTCTGTACTTTGTTACTAGATGCCACCGCAGTCGGCTCCTGGCAAAGAACGTAGAAACCTAAGAGCGTTATTCAAAGATAACCTATAATTTAACTTCATAGAGGTGTAATTAATGGAATGTTCTTTATCATACCATAAATCTACAGTATGGCATGGGACCGCCGGCTTTACTTCCCCTTCGAAGGAAGGCATACTGAGTTTTTTTTGTTTTGTCGTTTACCCTCCAGGTTGGTGGAACCCACGGACTCAGCGAGGGAATTCACCACTACCGCCGCTACGGGCAGTGTCCTAGAGCTGGGAACATCGAATCGGAAGGGATACAACTGGTGAGGTGGGATTGGCACCTCGCCCAGGCGGCCTCACCTGCAAAGCGAACAGGGGCCTCATGAGGGAAGGTAAGGGATGGTGAGAATGGATAGGCAAGGAAGAGGGAAGGAGGCGGCCGTGGCCTTGAAGAAGGTACCATCCCGACATTTGCCCGAAGACGAAGTGGGAAACCACGGAAAACCACTTCGAGGATGGCTGAGGGGGAATCGAACCCCCTCTACTCATTTGGGCCACCCGAGGCTGAGTAGACCCCGTTCCAGTCCTCGTACCACTTTTCAAATTTCGTGGCAGAGCCGGGAATCGAACCCAGGACCTCCGGGGTGGCAGCTAACCATGCTGACCGCTACGCTACGGAGGCGACGAGGGATTTTTTACGCTCTTAAAATCCGATGACTTCGGCTGGGTTTGAACTCGCGTCCTTGGGCATAGAAGCTCAGCATGCTACCCACTACGCCAACGAAGCCGCACAAATGTTCTCAGAATGTTAGACTACTAGGCAGTTCTCTTTGAACACCTGAAGCATAAACCCACAGCAAGCATACCGCAATTGCCCTTCCTTGTTGGAGCCTTTGGCTAGAGATCATAATGGAATCCTTAACACCCTGTAAACACTCTCATATGGATCAAGTCTCAGTGAGATTATGATGTTCCTTGAATGTTGCTAATTGTATTTGAAACAGCATTGAAGCAAACATTCTTAGATAGTTGCTAGAATTTAAGTTTGGTAGGCCTGTCTTAGAACATAGTCGCCTCCGTAGCGAAGCGGGCAGCGTGGTTAGCTGCCGACCCGAAGGTCCTGGGTTCGATTCCCGGCTCTGCCACGAAATTTGAAAAGTGGTATGAGGACTGGAACGGGGTATACTCAGCCTCGGGTGGTCCAAATGAGTGGGGGGGGGGGTTCGATTCCCACCTCAGCCATCCTCGAAGTGGTATTCCGTGGTTTCCCACTTCGTCTTCGGGCAAATGCCGGGATGGTTCCTAGTAAGGCCACGGCCGCTTCCCTCTTCCTTGCCTATCCACCCTAACCTTCCTTTCCCTTCCCTCATGAGGCCCCTGTTCGCTTTGCAGGTGAGGCCGCCTGGGCGAGGTGCCAATCCCACCTCACCAGTTGTATCCACTCCGATTAGATGTTCCCAGCTCTAGGACACTGCCTGAAAATGGCGGTAGGGGTGAGTTCCCTCGCTGAGTCCGTGGAAGCCACCACCCTGGAGGGTAAAATCGATTTAAAAAAAAGTAATAATCTTAGAATATAGTGAATAAATAGTTCTCATTTTGCAATGGACTTCATAGTAATTGATGATATTTCTTCTTTACAGATGAAAATGAAACATTAGCAGAATATAACAAAGATTTAATGGGAACTGTAGAAGGACTAAGAGCTGTAAGTAATCCTTTAGTAAAAACAGATGAAAGTTCCCTTTAGTAAATTATATTCTTAATGGAAAAAGGTTATAATGAATGAACGAATGGTTCTGAGAGTATTGTGTTCTAAATGCTTCAAAATCTTATTTGGAAGATTGACTACCAATGGTTGTGTTATTTCACAATCCGATCTTATTTATTTGTAATTCTTCCTACTGCAGTTATAGACTGCTACAAGGGCGAAAAGTGCCAAACTATACAAATAATATCTTTCTGTGTAAGTCTGAAAATGTTCATCTAATTTATAAATAAAAAGTTTGGCTATTTTATTTGTAAAATGAGACTTGTTTAGTTATTGAGGCTTTAAGGGGCGGAGCAGTGAGGTCGTCTGCCCCTCTTAACAGATTAAATAATACATTGAGTACATTAAAATAGAGGTGGATGCCTAAATATGATAATGACCTAAACACAATAAAATAAAACTGATATTTATATTGCGCAGTGCGCTTGCACCGTGCAGGGATACGGCTCCTGGACCGGACAATATCCATAATCAAATGCTAAAACATCTGTGCGAATCCAGTATAAAACAATTGTTCGTCCTCTTCAATCGTATATGGATTGAAGGGGAGTTTCCATCTCAATGGCGAGAGGGGATTGTGATACCGATTCCGAAGGCTGGAAAGGATCCCAAGTTTGTCAGCAGCTATAGGCCCATTTGTCTGACAAATGACCTATGCAAGCTGCTGGAGAAGATGGTAGACGATTTAGCTCTGCATTACAGCTCTGGAAGTATGGCAGTCGGGGAACGGCAATTGCAGCTAGCTATTAACCGGGTCGAGAGGTGGGCTCACGACCGGGTTTTTCGTTTTTCAGCAGCGAATACCTCCGTCGTCCATTTTTGTCGACTCCGGAGGCTACATTTACATCCTGAACTATATCTTAGGGATGCTGCGTTGCCGTTGGTTGACGCTTATCGCTTCCTGGGGCTCCATTTTGACAGCGAATTAACGTGGCAGCAACATATACGGCAACTAAAAATGGCGTGTCTCAGGAAACTGAACATGCTCAAGTTTCTTAGTGGCACTATGTGGGGGGTTGACCGTGCGGTGCTGCTACGGTTCTACCAAGCCCTCGTCCTGTCCCGTCTAGACCATGGTTCTGCGCCATACGGTTCAGCAAGGCCGGCAACCTTGAAAATGCTGGACAGTATCCACCATAGTGGCGTTAGGCTGGCTATCGGTGCCTTTCGAACCAACCCGATACTCAGCCTACTCGCCGAATCGGGTGTTCCACCTCTAAATTATAGACGCCAACATATGATTTTAGCATATGCTGCCAATGTGCGTCAAATGCCGCAACACCCGAGCTATCAAGCTCTCTTCAGTACCCAATACCACCAGGGGTACGTCAACCAGCCTCGTGCCACTCGGCCAGTTGGTATTAGACTTGATAGCTCGTGTACTGAAATAGGAGTGGCTGTAGGTCCCTGTATGATCCGGACACCTAGCGAGGTGCCTCCGTGGCAAGTTCCGCGTCCGGAAATTCGGTTAGATCTACACCGAGGTCCTAAGGTGATCACGGATGCCTCCGTTTATCGGAGGCAGTTCCACAGCATAGTTCACCAATTTCCGGACGCTGGCATTCTCTACACGGATGGTTAGAAGGTGGACGAGAAGGTGGGTTGTGCTTACGTTATTGATGGTGCAAATAAAAAGATCTATTTGCCTGAGGCCTGTAGCACTGCCATCGTAATGTACAGGCCGTAAGGCTCCTACTGTGACGTCACGCCTAGGGTCGTTATAGTCGCAGCAGCCAGTCAGATAGCTCCCTTCACACGCAGTCTCTTCAAACCTAATATAAATTACGCGCCCACTTCAAGACGTAGAATAATAGCAATGCTATTTAGGGCTGATTGGCACTTCCATCCGTTACCACTACATACGCCTAATTATCGCTCCGCTTGTTCGAATCCGGCCGATGTAGCTGGTATTTTGAGAGTGAACAAAATGGTACATTGCCGGTACATTTACTAGGACGTTGAAACACACAAACGGGGCTAAATTGCAGTATTTTGACGTCGAGAATAAGATCTATTCTTGGCCATTTTCTCGTTGTTCACCGCTTTGAAAAGGTTTATGGTAGATGCCTGAGAATACCCCACACCAATCTTGACTATTCAACAGATCACGTCCTAAACTGCTCGTGTATGACAAAGCACAATGTAACCTATCTCTAACTGTAATCAATGCACAGGCCACCCTCAACCGTGACTTAAACAGGGCCTATCCTAACAGCACTTATTTTCTATGACTCAATCTAACTTGTTTCTTGCATCAGGAATTTACAATGGGCTGTAATTTTGAAATCAGGTATCAATAAACTACAGTACATACACCAGGTGCTAACAATCCCATTAATGTAAATACAGTAGCCTACACAAATGCTGCCACGAAAACATTACCATATTCACTTGAGCTTGATCGAGAGACCATTCTCACAAATAATGTAACTTGGACTGACTTCAGTAGATACTGAATACTGGATATCGCTTCTCTGATTTACATACGGTAAGTAACTTAACCTCAGCATTATCATATTAGAAATGTTTCCAGTCGTAGCATAGGCTGAAGTTTGGGAACTTCTTACAATGATTGAAACCATATTAACTAACAACCTACTATCAAGGCGATTAGCTCTTCTCTCCCGAAGAATGGTATCTTACTTTCAGGGAAATGTTAACACACACTCTTGTATTTCTCGTAATGTACAAATAATTTCTAGGAATGTTGTGTATGCATTGCTTTCTTAAATTGTCGTGGTGGGGAAGGAGAAGCAAGCCACAATATTATTTCTTTCATAATACCGGTAGTTGCTATAAACAAATTTTTGACATACCTGCGACCTGGGAATGAGGTTTCCTGAACTAACAACATTTTATTACCATCCAAAAAACCTTGTATGAGTCGAAATAATAAGTGATATAGAGGTGCTAACTAAAACATAACCATCTGTGTGATGACAAACATGCAACGCAAAATTTGCGTAGATACAATAACCTACCTACAAAATGAACATTTGTTTCAGAAATTAAATAATCCTCATTCTAGATGACGTAAGTATAGTCCAGGACACCTTAAATAAGTTACTAGAAAACCAACATGGCCGCCACATTTGGTGTTGCCAACTTACATCATTTAACACCAAAAAGTCAGCACACACATCCATGTAACACGTATCGCAAATGATCCAAACTAAGTAAAGGCTCTTTTACGAAAATACGTTTTACATGAAGTTGTGAAGCAGTCCTTGCTCAAGTTAGGGACATCTTGGTCATCAGTCCTCGACAGTAACTCTTAAGCAGTATTATGGTAGTGAAGTTAACTTAAATTATCTCTTCTAGATTGATTTTTAAAGCATCACATAAAATGCATAAGAACAGAAACATTAATACTTACTCAATTATGTTCTCCAGGGAGCTAAAGATGAGCATGTTCATTTCTTCTTATAGGCTATATTTTTATAATTAGTCCAAAAATGCAGACCATTCTGTTTTAAAATGAGTGTTCAGAGAAGGATTTAGGAGTAGGAGAGAAATATAATAGTAGGGTACATATTAGCTTATTATTTCTTTATTTTTGATAAGTACCGTACTCATTTCTTGCATGTATTGGCAACTCAAACTAACACTTGGGGCGCTGTGGTCGGTCTGGATAAGTAGGGTAAAAATACTCAATAACATGGGTTTGATATGGAACACTTTTTATTTTTCGGTTATAATCAGTAAATGTGGTCCCTAAAATAATGACAGTGTTATTTTCAATTGTATATATGTATAACTGTGCGATATACGTGTTCTAATTTGTGTGTTCCACTGGATTTTATGTGTCAATTGCATATTATCAAGCATCGGTTGTCTGCTGGTATCTGTTTTTGAGCAGTTCGAGTCATGGCGCTGTTACTTTAAAAGCTATATTTGAGTTTGCTCACTGTACCATAGACTGTAGAAATTATTTGCTGCTTGGTAGGGCGAAGGGATGAGTTTAACTTGTATTAAAGCTCGGGGGACACAGGAATTGCTTGATTTAGATGGTTAGCTGGTGGGTTTGGTGTAGAATATCGGACTGGTAGCAGGTTCTCGCAGAGTAGATTTACCCTGCGAAGTCAAATTAGGCCTATATGACTCGTAGTGGAATGGCTCGGATATCGCAGAGCGAGGTGATGGCGGTTGGTAGGGTAATTGGAAATGAACTAGGGAGGGGGAAGGATACCTGACTGATGAAGCTTGGCTGTAGTCGGCTGGTGTAGGCCTAGCTGCCTTGGTACGGCTTGGCTCGGCGGAAACAGTGAACAACCCGTCCTGTCGTCAGTGAGTGTAGTGGTGAGTGGTCCAACCCGCTCCTGTTGCCCGTATTTATTTGGTATCGTCACCTTTTGGCTATTGCTATTTACATCTTTTGGAAAGTGATGAAAACTTATATCCGCAGCCCTCTTTTATGCATCGACTTACAGCCGTAAACTGAGCAATATACGTTGCTTTTACTAATTTTACACTCCATCAACGAGTAAAACTTATTACTTATGTATAAAGACACGAAGAAATTACCTCGATCTGCTTACGAATACAAGAAACCATATACAAACAGTCACCACGTGACAAATGTACCCTACTTGGTACATATATGAAGGCAGAATTGAGACAAGCTGTTGAAAGCCTGTTGGCAAATCCCTATTGAGATGCAAGAAGATGGTTGATCCAATGCTTAGGCCTAAAACCATTCGAACTAGTCGTGGATTTTAGGGGCATTAGACTAATGGCAACTCGAAGATTTCGTCTTGGAATGGTAGAAAGCAGCAGTTGGTTGATTATGGGGCTTTGTGACATCATGGTCATGTAGATCTGTGTACTTGGGCATGTGGAATTTGTCTTATAACCTGCATTATTGTCATGGCTGGATTCGTGTGTGCATTTATTATTCAGATGAGGATTGGGAACGAGGTGGCCATGGCCTTAATTTAGGAACCATCCCGGCATTTGCCAGGAGTAGAAGCGTGGAAACCACTTCCAAGATGGCTAAGATAGGAATCGAACCCTCCTTTTCTTAGTTTTGCCTCATGAGGCTGAGTGTGCCTTGTTCCATCCCTCAGACCAAAATTAAAATTTCTTGGCAGAGCTGGAAATTGAACCTGGACCAAAAGCCAAAAAATGCTAGCCGCATAACGCGAGATGGTTGGTAGAATAGTCTCCTGACCTCTCATCAACCGGCACATTAAAAGCCACTTGTAGAAAATTCAATGAATTCACTGAGAAATTGACGAGTTAAGTACAGGCGTTGAAAGGCAAGCTTTATCGACGGAGTAATATCTTGAAAATTATAATTATAAGATACCAACACAAAACAATTTTCTGTGGAGAGCTGAGATATTTAAATTGCGAGAGCGGAATATTTGAGAGGGAATTGAACTGAGGCAGCGTTGTCGCGAATGGGTACGTCCTCTACACTTCCACTCATTTCTACATGATCATAATAACAGCATTATCATGACGAATACAATACATAGTGTTATCACTGACCGAGTTCAAGTGCGCCCCGCTGTTGGCCAGCGCGAGTGGTGCAGATCCCCAACGCTACAGTCAACCGCAGTCAGCTGTTCAAAAATGGGATACGTGCTGGCCTGCGTAATCCTCTTTACGAAGGCTGCGGTAATGCTGATTACATCAAATTTTCAGTGCATATTCTAAAATAAAATAATAGCCTGCCTTCAACCAAAAATGTTCAAGGCAAAACGAAATACGTAATAGAGGTAACACTTCAGGAGTGATCAACCAAGTAGAATACTTAAATTAGCCCAAATACCTTGTGTAATGATGAATAATAATTATGGAAGTGATGTCCTAATAGATGTTTCCTCCTTCACTGTCTGTAACCCACCCGCTATGCCCTTTTATAAAACGACATATACTGTAGTGAAATTTCAGATTAATTCTGTACCATGTATCACTCTTTTTTCTTTTCGCTTTCACTTTGATAATATATCATTTTCATACCTTATTTCATCTTTTGGCGGGAGGGGGACATTATCAATTGTAACTACTAACCTTGATCACTTCTGCACCGGATATATGTGCTAAATCACTTAAACATGTGTTTTTATTTATTGTATATTTAACAACCGCAGCCATGTTCGACAGCATATTTGGTATGTGAAACTGCCGCAGTGAGCGATCACATTGACGTCATTAGTTACCAACATATCCGATACTAAATAGGCCTACATTAGACGACACATGTAATGTTGTAATTATGTGAGAAAAAGAAATAAACGAGCTCTTCTTGGTTAGACGACTGACTGGACGAAACCATTGGTCGCTACTTGGTTAGACGACTGTCTGGACGAAAATTACCGATTGCACTACAAGCAAGGAGGTCTGGGCATAAGCCCCAGGTTAGGTTTGTTTTGTATGTAGAACAGTATTTACCACTCTAATGAACGCTGATCGCAAGAATTTCATGTTTCGAACTAATCGCCAAAACCAGCGCCTCACTGCCTAAAAGTTATTGGTCTAGGCACAAACCATGGGTTTGGATGAAAATTATTGATGCGTGTCTACCCCCACTGTGCGTGACAAAATCCAGGGATGTTTGTATGGCCTAATGAATTAACAATTATTGGTCTAGACAAAAACAGCTTGCACAATCCATTGCGAACTGGTTCAAACTTGGCGCTATTTTGTTTCATGGTACCGCGCTTATACAAAGTAGTCCCGTAAGTGTGGGATTGGCAATACTGTACTTGTGCATAATTAACAGCGAAAATGGCAGACTCCGCTGGAATTCCATCTATATAAGTCGTGATCCTATTTGGAACATCCTGAGATCTGAAAAATGCACACTTTGTCACGAACCTGGAAGTAAAATGGATAAGGGGCACCTGCCACATTGCAACAAACTTGATGTGACTGCTAGAACTTCAAGAAACCTCACACAACTCTATTGGAATGCAGGAAAGCTGATGGATTGGAATCTGGGCTAGCCATAAGAAACAACAACAATGCTTTAATATGAAAAATTGAGGTAACGTGGGCCGTGTTAGCTAATATATAACCCCCCCCCCCCCCGGTTTTTTTCATGCACAGTGGAGGTAGTCAAGCATCAATAATCTTTATCCAGACCAATGGTTTTGCCTTTTATTTCATTATTCACGTGTCGTGAATTTTAAGAATGTCTAAGCTGTGTAGTATAGGCCTACGAGATCTATGAAATTTTTCGTTTTCTATTACCGTATAATGTATAGCCTACAAATATCGTTACCTGTGTCCTACTAATTTTAGCGCAGCCATCACAGCATACAGTCACAATCATGTCCGATGCAGGTGTATAAGCCACTTTCTACTTTCATTCAGAATTAATAATACAAGTAGGCTATAGCTGCGACCAATATTTATAACTTATTGCAACCAGTGGCTTCGCCCAAACCGTGTCATCTAACCAAGTAGCGAACAATGACTTTGTCTTACCCAACATTAGTCCATCAGTAATTTTCACCCAGACATTCAGTGGCGCAGTAACTTATGTCGAGAACTAAAAGAGAGCTATGAGATATTTTTGGTATTCTCTGAAAATTTGCATATGTGACTCCTGCGTAGTGCATATACCATGCACATGTGAGTATATGGCTTTTCAGAATGATGATTGATTCATGTTGCACAACCCTTGAAGTTCGTTGAAGGGTATCACACTACTCTGTCGCAACCATGACTGAAACAAATAAAAATAGGCCTATTATAAATATTTTATCTGCCTACTACTAAGTAGGCTATAGGTCAGTAGCCAAGTACATAAGTTATAAGCTTCATAAATAATCACCAATACATTCACTACCACCAACCGAGTGTGAATCATAGACTTAAGCTTAAGAGTTACATGTGCAATGTATTATAATACCGTATTATGGCTGACGGCATTTGGAAGTCGAGAATAATATACATTACTATATTAGAAGGCGCATTGAACCTAAGAATACATTCCCGAGAGAGAACTTACACAGGCTATATTTTAGGTTATGTTTGAATTAGGCCTACACGGAAAATGCAGTCGGAAGACTATTTCAAAATTTCCAAAGACCATTAAGGTTTTTTATTACGTTTTTTGTGCTCTAACTGAATATAAAAATAAATAAAACAACGATTAAATAACTCTGTACTTTAAATTGTGTAGGTCTAGGCTAGGCCTACTTACTTAAATTGTAGTGATCTTTGTAGAGTTACTCCAATCCATCTCCAATCTTGTTCTCGTATGTTTTAGGCGTCATGATGAAATCTAAATAAGAATTTATCCAAAAATTAAATAAAAGCTTCGAAACATCTCAGACAAGTGGATTTGACACACACATATCAAGAGTCTATAATAACTGTATAAACTATTTTAATCGATGTATATTACTAGTAC
Source organism: Meconema thalassinum (assembly GCA_946902985.2). NCBI lineage: Eukaryota > Metazoa > Arthropoda > Insecta > Orthoptera > Tettigoniidae > Meconema > Meconema thalassinum. The sequence goes on from OX336390.1 coordinate 352,810,313, forward strand.
TTACCTTGCACAACTTGTTACAACTTCATCAGACTTGAATTTCCAAAGAAAACTGTGAAATTATTTAAATAATAAGTCATTAGTTACAGTCGTAATTATAATGTTGGCTGACTTTGTGAAAAATGCATTCTGGGAGTTATTGCCAGAAACATGTCGGCAACTGTGACGTACGGAATTTTACTGGTATTATGGTCTTTGGAGATGGCGGGATTTTAAGCAGGGTTGGCGACAATGTGCTCGCACCTGAAAACAACTTACCTTCAAGAAATGCAACCATAAACCAACATTTACGTAGGCATAGCGGACGGCTGTTAATGTTGCCTACCTTGTCTTGATCTAGTAACTCATTTAAGCTGTCCCCGACTATAGAAGCGTTCTCAAGTATCACTTTTCACGCGGATACTCATTCATTAAAGATATAAACAACACAGCACAAAGCAAAATGGTCGCCATCTCTGCCTCCTACCTATCAGCTGATCAATCGTTAAGGGTCGCTGTATGATGGCCTGAACATTACGATGTCATTGCCTGTAGTGTGTTCACGGCGTAGCTCGTCGCTATCTATAAAGCTCTGCATTTTACCCTACAGGATGCGCGAATCCATTTTCTCGTTTGTACCGACTCTTTGAGTTCGTTGCAGTCAATTGCTACATTTTTCCCGCAACAGCCCCTAGTGTAGCGAATCCACGACCTTCTAGCCAAACTGTGCCACTCTGATACTCGAATTACCTTTCTGTGGCTTCCAAGCCACATGGGAATTGCGGGAAATGAGTTAGCGGATCAAGCTGCCAAAGAGGCGGTATCACTACCACCTCGATCAATGGAGGTACCCGCTAGAGATATTCGCTCTCAGTTACGCCTACAAGTTCTGGCATTTTGGGAGAGTCAGTGGCTATCTAACCTACTGCCCAGTAAATTGAGAGCGATCAAGGGAACTACTCGCGTGTGGCAGAGTTCTTTCCGGTCACGGAGAGAGGCCGTCATTTTGCGTAGGCTAAGGATAGATCATACAAGATCCACCCACTCGTACTGTACCCGAAAATACCTACTATCAGCTTGTTGGAATCCCTCGATGGTAACTGGATCGTAGAACCTGAAACCCCCGGCTAGAAACCCCCCAGATTCTACCAACAAGTTACGAGGATAATGGGATACCGGAATTCCTAACTGAGACTACGTTAAGAAAAACTGTGGTAAACGACCAAAAAGCAGCTCAAAAGCACGAGAATTACGAATAGACGTAACTTCTGGTGTGTAAAACACCGAAATACCCATCACTGGCCTTCTTTACGTGTTCTCTTATCATTTCTATAAAACATCACACTGCGAAGATTTAAAATGAACTAAAATGATTTATTCAAGAAAACGAAGAATATAGTGGAAGTCACTATATTTAAGACATAGGCGAAGTGCCTAGCTTCAAACTGAAGTATTAACTATAATTGAGTATAAATCCCAGTCCCCAGTCACCACTGGAAATGACTGCATTTCACCATGATTTAAACATGAACAATCTTTTATGATCCAACAGCAATGTTGAAAAACCGATGAAATAGGTTTTGGAAATTCCACATTTATAGGACTTAATAGCCGATACAAAAATGTATACCCTTAAAAAAATATTATAATACATATTTACATTTATGGTGTAACACTTTTCTGAGTGTTACTTGCAAGTTTCAGAACTGACACTTTCCATTAGTGTCCTATTCGATTTGTGGTTTCTTTGAATATTGTATTTTATCAAATTAATCTGGCCAAGCAATTAAGCTGAGTCGATTTTCTATTAAAAGACACCTATAGTAAACTATCATCACCAAATCAAAAATAGGGATGATTATAAATCCTGATAGGGATCGCAATGATTCCAGGATGTGATATCCTACAAAGTAGATTTAATTATCCATGCATGAAAAGCATGATTCTTCGCAAAAAATATCCACATGTAATATTCTGAAATCTCAATGCCCTAGGCAATAATTACACTTGGTTTCAAAAATCCATCTGAGTGGATTGTAATTCATTTCACAACACTGAATATTTCTATGAATATCCTTTCGACAAATAACGACAGCAGCCTATATATGGCCTCATTACCACATATTATGCTGCACTGAGCATTCATATAACCATTAAACATTGCAATACTTTAAATCAATGCCTTAAATAATCACCTTCCTTGGTGAACGAAGAATTCTATAACTAGGCTTAATTAACACCTCAAATTCACATTAAGAATAGTGTTGCTAGAATTATACATATTTCGTTACATTTTAATTATCAATATTAATCATTGTTTCATTTAATCTTACATTATTCATAGTGATCAAAATACGTTGCTTTTAATAGGTTTAATTATAATCACAAATCTGGCGATAGATCTGCCTCCACATAAATCTAATCTGGGATTCAAGTTAATAAATAGGATGAATGTTTATCAATATCTTCATTAATCTAAACTGTGTAGATATAACATGTATATTATCCATCCACTATGGATCTCAATAATATTTAACGAAGCGTAGCTATCGTGTTCCAAAATCTCAAAATGTCACAGAAGAAATAAATTGGATCAAGCCAAATGTCGGAATAAATGTACTCAAAAGGTTTCAAGAACGACGAATAGTGTCCTACAACACCGATCTGGGTAATCATGACAATTAGCACCCCAATTGATCGGTTAGAAACACTATAGGCGTCTATCTGCCAAAAGAACAGAATATAAATTCCTAACAAAAGCAAAAGAATCCACCTTCTCCACTCACAATAGCTTTAAGAAGCTTTCAACAAAATTTTAATAATCAATCTGAGTGTTGAAATCCAACTTTCGAGTGTATAACAGTTCTTGGAGTTGAACCATAATTGTAGCTCAAAGTTGAGTCTACCAAAATTGAATAATGACTTAAATAGACATATTACTAGTGTTCATTCACTATCAAAAACACGTGGAATGAAGAATCTTGACCTACTGGTTCCTCTCCTCTACATTAAATAAATTCCCAATTAAATAACTTGAATTTACTATTACTAGAATTTCAAACAACAATGCATTTAATAAAAAAATAGGTGCTACTGGGATCAAAACCCTGTCTAGAATAGAATCAGTCTTGACAAGATTATCAAGCCTAAACTCTACTCTTGGACATGCTACTAAAAACTCTACAAAATGTGACAACATGAAAACTTCAGAAATCTAATTGACGTCAGAAAAGTTGGATGGCGCAGCCACGCGGTAGAATGCTGAAGCTGTAACATTGTGACTGGTGAGGTTTATTTAGATGATGAAGCATTGACGTCGTGATGGAAACAGAAATAAATTTGTCAAATTCGAGGAGGTACTGCTCTGTAAACGGATGCAAATCGTATAAAACGGGTACGAAATATCTTCACTACTTTCCTGTACAAAAAGTTCAGAGAAAGATGGGGCTTCGGCGCTGTTAATTGGAAAACGTGTTACATGTTACATGACAGTGTGCAGTCTGCATTTTTGTGAAGACGACTTCTTTCCACCGGTACTGTTGATTATTGATAGTTATTGTCTCTAATTTGTATTCAAATGGATTTAGCTACATCAAAAATCCTGATAAACTTGTAGCCTTTTACTTCTGTGCCGTACATAGAATGTAATCCGGTCTTCGTAAACTTATTTTAGGGGTTCTTCCGATTGACAATAGCCGAATGATTAGAAAACTTAAGAAAAATGCTGTTCCTAGCCTTAATTTGCCAGAGAATTTATATTCTTGCCTTTGAACGGCAAGTATGTAGGTCATTGAAGTATGATTTGGCTTAAATTGTGTTTTTGGCTATGACCTCCGTACTGTTGAATTTAGTTAATTAAAATGTAAAATCTTAGTTTTAAGCACCGGTTTGGTGACCCATCATCCCAGGCAGGCCGGTAACACCTATACTACTCAGGCAGATAGGTCACTTAGCCGTAATTTTGAAGTTATAATGATGTTAAATATACATATGCGGTAATGTAGCAGGAGACCGGATCGGCCTAGGCTATTCTAACTTTAATTAGTTCCCATTTCAGGGTTTTTCAGTTTTGAGTGCGAATAGTTGGTTTGAAAGTTGTACAACAGTAAGAAGAGTATGTTTTGTATAGGTTTTAATTGGCATTATGGTTTATGTCGAGCTGAGGAGAGAATTTGGTTTGGCTTAAAGTGTAGTTTTTGATCTGTTCCGTTTGCTTATGACAAGTTCAAATGGAGACTCCAGCTTTGTTAAATATCTGTATTTTGAATATTTAATTAAATATATTGATAAAGAGGATGCCTCCATTTTAACTTGCCTGTGGCAAGAGATTAATAAATTAATATTCTTGCCTTTGAACAGCAAGTATGTAGGTCAATATTTGCAATATTGAAATATGATTTGAGCATCCCAAGTAACGCTTCTTTGAACCCAAAACATTCATGCAAATTCAGGGTTGCTTGATTCAATTTATTATCAGGGAGTCGTCCTTTGTGTTATGTGATATATAGACTATCTATATATATATATATATATATATATTGTGAAATTAATAAAAACATCGATACCGCTAGGCTCCCAAGTACAGGCTTCATATATGTAACAGCAGACAGTAAATTAACTATCTACATGTGGGTAATATTTTTAACTGGTAGTAATTAGGTACGGCATTTAAATTGATTATAAAATATTTCTATCAATGAAGGAAAATATGTAGTATTTTGCCATCATAAATTAGAAGCCATAACAAACGCACACCCAATTACTTCACGTCACTATCTCGCCGCCATATTGCAAACAGCTGACCGTAAGCTCCTCCCCCGTTTCGGACGTCAATACTTTACTACGATTAATGGGACTTTTTCTGTACCTTTGATGATTCTTGGAGCTCACAGAAGAACAATGACATGCCCTTCATAACGATTCCTTCCTTACATATGGCAATGGAAAATAGATTCTCCAGGATAATGAGAACCGAACCCCGGAACACCAGACAGCTCTCCCCTGGCTCCAGCTGGTCCTCAGGATATCTCCCATCCTGGTTGAACTGTCAGCTACCACTCCACAGAAAGTTCCTTTCATCACAGGTGATTGTCCGTCTAATCGTAGCGAAACGATCTCCACTTCGGCTTGAGTTTAAAGTACAATAGCCCCGCGGTAGTGTGTCATTGCTTAACACAACGCACTTAGCATCGAACAGCTGTGCTGGCAGACACTCAAAATGCGCGAAGCTAAGCCGGTTGCAGCGAGAATGTTCGTAACTCTGCCCGAACAGCGACACTCATGTTTCCTGCGTTTAACCAGCCATGGTTAAATTAATATAAACATTATAATCCTTCCTCCCGACATCCGGTTAATAAACGTGGTTGAAATGTCATAAGAGCAACTTTCAATATCTGTAAATATTAATACAGTTACAATGTCCATGCAATTGTATGATAAGTCACTTCAAGAATGTTAGCACTCACTGTCTCAACTGGCCACAAAATATGTGCTTACAGTTTCAAGTTCCGACACGGCGAACTGTGCTTGCATTTGGAATTAGTCTTCAAGCTTCTAATAGCCAAGTATTGTTTTCATGAGAACAGCACATTACTTGCTTATAAAGAACAGTCATCAGTCGCAATAGCATATGCTTAAAATAACTGAAGTCCCCTTCGTCACTGGAATCTTCAAAATGTACAGGGATTGTACATATTATATGAAACGGACTTTATACTCACGACTCGCGTGATATAATAGTGTTATCACCGGTACAAATCTGGATGTGGTTCTTAGAGCGACAAACTGCTTTCTGCTTTCACTCCCCAGCAGACACTTTTACGAGCCACAGCTGCCTCGATCGCTGCGCTACCTGGACTTAAAATTTACAAACTTGATGTACAGTTGTCATATTTTCCACGTTCCTGTGGTTTCAATTACATGAGAGTATTTCATAATTCGTTACCTGCTATTATAACGGACATGTCATAATGCTTCAAAACATATATAAAGCTTTATTCCTGTTTTATAGGCAATAATTAATCTCTTGGCGGCGGTCGATATAATCAATGCCATTGACCATCCAGCCGTGACGTCAGCTCTGCCAACGCATGCGCTCGGGCTTTCTCGGCGTAACCAACCTCAAGTATCCCTGGGCCATGAAACATCTGTTTATGAATCGCCCTCTGGGTTTCCAACTAAGTTACATGTTGCGCTAGAATAAAAGGTAAGTAGGGGAGTAGTGAGAGTATAAAAGAGTGACACGAGTGGCTCGGCTAGGCTGAACTCTCATGTATATTTCATGAAACCATGGGCTTGCGACATGTCGTTGGACTCGGGCAGACGTGCTCTTTCCTAAGGACCCCTTGTTATATTTTTCAAAAAATGTTGGAAAATTGTTGTTTTTGAAAATAGGTGATAGTTTGAAAGCCAAACAGGATGAACGTTGTGCAATAGCTTAAACAAACGGTCTCTATGTGTTTGATTGTTATAATATTTATTTTTTATTTTTGACATGTTTTTGAAAACATTAAAATTTTGAAATTCCTATATTTTGGAAACTAGGAAGTTTACAAAAAAGTTTGTTTGACGTAAATGAATGGTCCCTAGCCCCTCTACACCCAAAACAAATTTTAAGTATCTAGGATAAAAACTTAACAGTAGTGTGGCAAGGGGAAAGTTGCCTCACCCCATACTTTCATATAAAATTTGCCGATATCTCTCGAACGCATGATCGGATTTTTAACGAACGAGGTATTGTTGGCGTTGAGATGACGTCCTCTTTGCTAAGAATCTGTGTTGTTTTTTTTTTTTTTTTTTGAAAATTCTTGATTTTGAAATTGGCGCTATTATGGAAACGGTGAAGATGAGAAAAAAGTTTGTTTGTCGTTCATGAAAGGTAGCTATGCCCTCTAGGCGGACATCAAGTTTCAAATGTGTAGGAGGAGAAAAATGATAGCCTACTTTCTCGCGAACATTGGCGATCATTGGCGAACGGATAGTCGGATTTTAACGAATGAGGTGTCGTTGGACTCGAGCTGACGGGCGCTTTGTTTGGACCACGTATTATATTTTTCATTTTTTTGAAAATCTTTGCTTTGGAAAGTATTTGATAATTTGAAAACCAAACTTGATAGAACGTTGTCCAATAGTGACAACGAATGGTCTCTATGACCTTTATTTTTTATAATAAAAGTTTTTATTTTTTGAGATTTTTTGAAACCACTGAAATTTTGAATGTTTTATATTTTGGAAACTAGGAATTTTACAAAAGAGTTTGTTTGATATAAATGAAAGGACCCTACCCCTCTACCATGGAAATAAATGTTAAGTCTCTAGGACAAAAACTGTGCATTTCGAATGCATTTTTTTTAATAAAGAGTGTTTGTAGACAGAGAGCCGGTAGCGCTGGGCATGTGTTACAACGAGGCTATGACTGGCCATGGTGAATTCAGGAAATGGCTATTTCGAGGGGGCGACAAAAAGATAGAACGAGGGGTCGCTTTATTCAGATATTTCCTATGACGAATATTTCAAAAATCCCTCATGGCGATTTCGATGACCGTGCCCGGAAGAAATGAATTGCTATTTTGGCTTATGACGGTTGGTTTTATGATATTTCCTACGACGGATGGAGGCGAATAATTGAAAATGCGTGAAGCGTGCTAAGATTTTTTACCCCTGAAGGGGATCTTTAACATGCTAGTAAACGGTAATATGTGAGACCACTGTCTGGCACAGCAAATGGTTGTAGAATATGGAAATCTATAACATTCGGTCGAGCAAGTCTTGTGCCAAAACGGTATGGTCATTCCCTTGAGATGTTATAAACTAAATATTGAACTGGGTGAAGTGATGTGTTGTAGGGTGAAAGTATGTGGTTAACATCATCATGTATTGAGGATGGCCGCTCGCTAATAATTATTATTACAGTAAAATGTTTAATAATTATAATAATAATAATAATAAGACACACATGTTTTCAATGCTAACACACAGGGTCCTACTGGCTGGAGACTGAATACTATACCTAGCCAGAACCTTGTGAGAACAACTGCTGATAACACAGAAATCTCTACGTGGGCAGGAAGTGCGATATCAGCTTACTTGCCTGGTAGAGGCTAGCAGGTATGGCGTTTAAACAGCCGCCATGTTGGTTCTTATGCACTAGATCTCGCGTCAGCTCGGAAGGCGGCCGGCTCTCTGGGGTTTGCGCAGAAAGAGAAAGAGATACATGTCCACTGTTGCAACAGGTCCACCATGCCGAGCCCCACACCGCAGGCTGCTGCCATGAGTTCCTGCGGTATGGCAACACCATCCCTTAGCTCATCGAGCCCGTCTCTTTCACGCTGCTTTCCACTTGGCTTTTCTGACAACACACTAGCTCAGATTCTCAAGACTGACTGTGATTGGTGCGATGGGAGTGAGGCATGACGTAATGGTAGCGTTGTGTTCTGCGCACCGCCATCCCGGCTGGCTCGAGCTCTAGTAATACCAATGTAAAAGAGGCAGCCATTTTGATTCTTTATTAAAAACATAAAACTAGTATAAGGTATATGAATCTTATCGGGATTGAGGAATGTGGAGAGGCGTGGCAAACATGTGAGAGACAGACAACCTTTCAAGGTCAAAACGCTGAGAAAATGTAACTCTCTCTGTTGCTAAGCAGACTGATAAGGATTGCGTTAGTCATGCACTTGCCTTTTTAGCACACGGACGTATACAGTAGAGCTGTGGAAGAAATATCCTTTTATTTTTTGGTAAGTACCTATTAATGATTATTTTAATAATATAATGCTAATGAACCTTAAATTTGTAGTTATTGATAAGGCAATTAATGATTTTTTTATTTATTTGTTTGCAGATAACCGGTATACCTTACATGTCTGAGAGAGAAGAAATCATTGCACTTTTGAGCCCACTTGAAGGAAACAGCAAAAAGCCAGTAAAAGTCAAGGTGCCCCCGTGTGGTTGCGGGATATAATTCACCCACGGTATGCCCTGCCTGTCGTAGGAGGCGACTAATAGGGTTGACATGGCCGAATAACTTGCCAGTTTTTTGATTTGTTCAGACCCCCTATGGATGGGGAGGGCAGAATTCATCCACGGTATCCCCTGGCTGTCGTAAAAGGCGACTTAGAGGGGGCCTTATAAAGGTCGATTTTGGTTTTCTGGTCCCAGCTCTGGTTTGACCAATAGAAATAACCATGCATGCTGTTAGGGGAAGGGCCACCAGCTTGGCCATCTGGCCAGAAAACTTAGACGGTATGCCCCATCCCGTCAGGTGGGTGCGCCATGTACCCTACGGTAATATCCGCCTTTCAACGAAGGTCCCCGCATGGCCGAATACTGGAGCTGCATAAATCACTGTGCATGCCGAGGGGGAAGTGCCTGTTCGAGGCACTGGAACCCCGGGCAATATCTGCTATGCCAGGTAGGTATTGCCTTGGCTGGGTGGCGCCCACAGTGTTAGCCCCCGTTCGGAGTGGGCAGTATTCGAGGAGGATTTCGTCCGGGAAGCCTAGTAAGCGATCACGGACACCTGTACAGGGTGGCATCCTCAAAAGGCCGTCTCTTGAGTGTCAAGCTAATCCCAATACGCCTTGGGATGAAGCCTTTAATAGAAGATTCCCCGCTGACAAGTCTCCTCGCTACCTGGTAGCTAGGAGGACTGACGGGGGTGATTTTAAACTAGTAAAATCTATAATTTTTTCTGAGGAAATCGAGGGGAAATTTGGAGACCTAAGCGGGATTTCCAAGCTCCGGAACGGTCAGTTGCTGCTGCACACCGTTGATCGGAAGCAAACCGAAGCGTTGCTGGAATGCACGCAATTCGGCGAAATTCCCGTTAAGGTCTCAAAACACGAAACGCTTAATAAGGTCCGTGGAGTTATTTTCCATCGTGACCTAATTTTAAATAGCGATGAGGAATTGTTGCGGGATCTGGGGAAGAGAGGCGTCACCAAGATTAGGCGCATCACCCGAAAGATTGGAGAGAACAGCGTCGATACCGGCGCTTTTATTCTCCATTTTGAGGGTGATGTTGTACCTAAGCAGGTGAAGGTCACATCGTACCACTGCGATGTTCGACCGTACATCCCTCCACCTATGCGCTGCTATCAATGCCAGAAATTCGGGCATGTTTCCGCCAGGTGCACTGCCAAGGCCGTGTGTAGAGAGTGTGGCAAGGGGACACATGAGGGTGAGAGGTGTACGCCTCCCCCGATTTGTCCTAACTGCCAAGGAAGCCACTCTCCACGATCGAAGCAGTGGCCTGAGTTCTGTAAGGAAGCAAAAATTCAAGAAATAAGAACTCTTGATAGGCTTTCATATCACGACGCTCGCAAGAGGTGCCGTGATATGAATGCCCCCGAATTTCGGGTATCGTTTGCAGCTGCAACGACGCCCTCATTCACCCCTGCCGCATCTTTACCGATTGTAGTACCCTCGACGCCAGTATTTTCAGCAGTGTTAAAATCACCCCTCGCTGTACCAGCGAAAAATGTCAGCCCGAAGGAGGTACAACAACCTTCTTCGGTCCCGCAAAAGAAGGCGTCGGTTATACCATCAAAACCGGCGCAATCGGAGAAGAAGTCATCTTCTTCTCCAAAACGGTCGGCGAATAAGTCTTCCCCAGCTAAAGGAGGAAATAAGACTTTGCCGACCAGGTCCTTCTTCCAGCCCACCTAATACGAATAATATAGGGGAGAAGAGGGAGACTGTTCGTCGCCGTCTCTCTCGCCCTCCTGCTGACGGGGTGGCTACTGTCTCTGCTGGCCTTTCCGCTCCCACGACCACCAAGGGAGCGAAGCCTGCTGAAGCCAAGCCCGTCCGTATGGAGGAACTCTCCTATAGAAAAGAAAATAGATCGGCGGAGGAGAGCGGAACGGTTCAGCGCCATTTCTCTTCCTCTCCTAACGGCAGGGCTGCTCACGTATCTGATGGCCATCCCAGGACCAGCAGGACCGACTTTGTTTTATAAGGACCCGGCGGGACCATCTACTTCCCCAAACACACGTCGGCGCCGATCCAAAAAGAAATCTCTTCGGATCGTGTCGGGGACAGACACCCAGTCTTCAGACCGGGAGAAAGTCCCTCGACACCGCTATCGCTCTTCCCCAGGAGCGAGACTCGTGAGGTCCAACGACGACCGCGCGCAACCCAAGAGAGCGCCCGCTCCATTTTCTTCGTCTTCGGACGGAGATGTGGAGATTGAGGTGTGCTCTCTTGCCCCATCATCTCCAACTAGAGATGGGGAAGGGTGGCAAGCGGTCCAGCATAAGTAAAGGCCCACTTCTACATAAGTCCACACCATGGCACTATTACAATGGAACTGTAATAGCTATTTTGTTCATCTCGCTGAGTTACGTCAATTAATATCTTCGTTTTCGGCAACCATTGTCTGTCTTCAGGAATCCAGGTTTCGTCCTGGACATGAGACAACAATGCGTCACTTCAAACTCTTCTCTAAAGATCGGGTGGACGGAGCTGTGGCCACTGGTGGCGTCTGCACTCTCGTCCACTCTAGCCTCATTAGTGAAGAGGTGCCGTTACGTACTCAGCTAAGCAGTTGCAGTTCGTACTTCGTTGCCAGTAATGGCAACAGTATGTAACGTGTACATCCCGCCTGATTCTCAACCGGATTGCAACCAGCTGGTGGATCTAGTCTCTCAGCTTCCCCCTCCTTTTCTCCTTCTGGGAGATGTTAATGCCCACAACACCATCTGGGGCTCCGCTACCATTAGCGGTAAAGGGAGAGATTTTGAGAGACTGATCAGGCGGCTGGACCTGTGTTTGTTGAACACAGGGGAACCTACGCACTTCTCTATTGCACACGGTACTTATTCAAGTATCGATATTACCCTGTGCAGTCGTGCGCTGGTTCCCCTGCTACAGTGGGGTGTACACGATGACCTTTGTAATAGTGACCATTTTCCAATTATCGATACTCTTCCTAACCAGAGAGCAACCGAGTTACCAAGTCTATGGCTTCTCCGAAGGGCTGATTGGCCAACTTTCACGGCACGTGCGGTGTTTGCCGAAGATACCTTTGAGAGTGTCGACGATCATACCATTCACATAACGAATGGTATTTTGGCTGCTGCTGAGGAAACAATACCTTCCTTATCCGGCAACTCACGCCGGAAGCTTGTCCCTTGGTGGACAGCCGAGATTGCAGCAGCCATTAAATATCGTCGACGTGCTACAAATACTATCGGAGGCAAAACACTATGGCCAACCTTATCACCTTCAGAAGGATGCGTGCTAGAGCCCGATATCTGATTCGGGAGAGTAAGAAAACGACATGGGAAAAGTATGTGTCGTCCAGAACGGCACATACTCCTTCATCTCAAGTGTGGACTAAGCTTCGTCGGATCTCCGGACTCCCGACATCACTGTCGATACCCGGAGTGCCCATCAATGGAGACATCATCACGGACCATCTCGCCATTGCCATCAGTATTGGAACAACTTTTCCGGTGTATCCTGCTCTGGGGGTTACGATGCTACATTTCTGACTCTGAAGCGGGAGACAGAGACTCACCCCTTGTCCTTTGCCACTGCTGCTTCGGAGTCCTATAATGTACCATTCTCTGAATGGGAACAGCGCAGTGCGCTTGCACTGTGCAAGGATACGGCTCCTGGACCGGATAACATACATAATCAAATGTTAAAACATCTGTGCGAAGCCAGTATAAAACAACTGTTGATCCTCTTCAATCGTATATGGATTGAAGGGGAGTTTCCATCTCAATGGCGAGAGGGGATCGTGATACCGATTCCCATGGCAGGAAAGGATCCCAAGTTTGTAAGCAGCTATAGGCCCATTTGTCTGACAAATGGACTATGTTAGCTGCTCGAAAAGATGTGAACCGCCGACTGGTGTGGTTCTTGGAGGAGAAAGGTCTCCTGTCTGAGTACCAGTGTGGATTTCACTCTCATAGGTCCACCACTGGCCATCTGGTGTGACTTAAGAGCGCCATACAGGAGGCTTTTTTTCCGAAAGCAGCACCTAGTCACGGGTTTCTTTGACCTTTAGAAAGCCTACGACACCACATGGCGCTACGGGATCCTTTCCACCCTTCACAAGTGGGGACTCCGTGGTAATCTACCGACTTTCATTGCGAATTTCATGTCCGTCCGACTCTTCCGTGTAAGGGTCGGTAGGACATTATAGCAATACTATACTCAGGAAAATGGAGTTCCTCAGGGTTCTGTGCTGAGTGTCACCTTGTTCGCGATTGCCATAAATGGCATTGTTGCCACCGCTGGGTCCACGGTAGTTCCATCGCTGTAAGTAGACGATTTAGCTCTGCATTACAGCTCTGGAAGTATGGCAGTCGTGGAACGGCAATTGCTGCTAGCTATCAACCGGGTCAACAGGTGGGCTCACGACCGGGGTTTTCGTTTTTCAGCAGAGAAAACCTACGTTGTCCATTTTTGTCGACTCCGGAGGCTACATTTACACCCTGAAATACATCTCAGGGATGCTGCGTTGCCGTTGGTTGACACTTATCGCTTCCTGGGGCTCCATTTTGACAGCAAATTAACGTGGCAGCACCATATACGGCAATTGAAAATGACGTGTCTCAGGAAACTGAACATGATCAATCTTCTTAGTGGCACTACGTGGGGGGGCTGACAGTGCGGTGCTGCTACGGTTCTACCAAGCCCTCGTCCTGTCCCGGCTAGACTATGGTTCTGCGGCATACGGTTCAGCCAGGCCGGCAACTTTGAAAATGCTGGACAGTATCCTCCATATTGGCGTTAGGCAGGCTCCCGGTGCATTCCGGACCAGACCGATACCCAGCCTACTCGCCGAATCGGGTGTTCCACCTTTAAATTATAGACGCCAACATATGCTGCCAATGTGCGTCAAATGCCGCAATACCCGACCTATCAAGCTCTCTTCGGTACCCAAAACCACCAGGGGTACGCCAACCGACCTCGTGCCACTTTGCCTGTTGGTATTAGACTTGATAGCTCGTGTACTGAAATAGGAGTGGCTATAGGTCACTGTATGATCCGGACACCTAGCGAGGTGCTTCTGTGGCAAGTCCCGCGTCCGGAAATTCGGTTAGATCTGCACCGAGGTCCTAAGGTGAACACGGATGCCTCCGTTTACCGGAGGCAGTTCCACAGCATAGTTCACCAATTTCCGGACGCTGGCATTCTCTACACGGATGGTTCGAAGGTGGACGAGAAGGTGGGTTGTGCATATGTTATTGATGTTGCAAATACCAAGATCTCTTTTTCTGAGGCCTGTAGTGTGTTTACTGTGGAGCTCGTTGCCATCTATGAAGCTCTGCAGTTTGCACTACAGGATGCACGAATCCACTTTCTTGTGTGTACTGACTCTTTGAGTTTGTTGCAGTCAATTACCACATGTTTCCCGCAACACCCCCTAGTGCAGCGAATCCACGACCTACTAGCCGGGCTGTGCCACGCTGACACTCGAATCACCTTTCTGTGGCTTCCAAGCCACATGGGGATTGCGGGGAATGAGTAAGCTGATCTAGCTGCAAAAGAGGCGGTATCACTACCACCTCGACCAATGGAGGTACCCGCTAGAGATATTCACTCTCAGTTACGCCTACAAGTTCTGGATTTTTGGGGGAGTCAGTGGCTAGCTGACCCACTGCCCAGTAAACTGAGAGCGATCAAGGGAACTACTCGCGTGTGGCGGAGCTCCTTCCGGGCCTGGAGGTAGTCCGTCATTTTGTGTAGGCTAAGGATAGGTCATACAAGAGCCACCCACTCGTACCTAATGAGAATGGAAGACCTCCCATTTTGTACCTGTGGAGCCGTCTCACCGTGGCCAACATTTTCACCGAGTGTGTGGATCTTGCTGACTTACGAAGAAACCTTGGTTTGCAGATAACACTCAAACTTATATTAGCCGATGATGTGGTGGCTGCTGATCGCGTTATCCGCTTTATAAGTGAGAGTGGGTTAGGGCCATCAATCAAAATTTGCCAGTTAACATTGACTCAACGACTTGTTAGTTTTTGAATGATAATGTTTTGTTTTTCCGTAATTTTTGTTTATTTTTATAATTTTTATTTTTATTTAATTTTTTGTTTTTGTTTTATTAATTTTTGGTCTTTTTAAAATTTAGATGTCCACCTCAAAATTTTAAATTCAATTCAAAATTTGTATTCTTTAATCTGTGTTAAGAGGGGCAGATGACCTCGTAGTTCCGCCCCTTTAAACAACAATAACTAACTAACTAAAGTCAAGGTGAGTTATTTTTAAACTAACTTGTTTCATTTGTTTGTTTGTTATTTTTTATTTTATTTTATGAAATGCATGTATTAACCTAAATTTAGGTATTTATAGGGCCTGTTTGCCATCTCTTGATGAATGCGGTGCATTTGCATTTGTCTGTTGGCACAGGCTAGAGTAAAATGTGGCTTTTCACCGATGTCTCAGTCTCACTCATGGCTGTGATTATATGGAAGCTACTGAGGAATGGGTGGTGCTTATTAATGAAATGTCATTCAGGGCACAGTCAGTGCCTGTGGATGCTGTGAAAGGTTCTACTCATAGGGTTAGTACTGTTGTTCTGACTCAGTGAGGAAAGGAATGACAAACTACCTCACTCCTCTTCTTGTCTAGTACGCCTCAATATAGCGCTGCCTTGGGTTTTTGTGGGTATCTACCCACACAACCTACCGGCAGTGCCTTTTGAGGATCCCTCCAGCCTTCGGGCTGACTACCTAACAGACAGACAGGTATTTATAGCGGTTTATTTTATTTATTTTTAGAAACTTGGAAAGAAAAGCCTTACCGCCGTAGCAGTCGCTGAAATCCCGAGACGCACTAGAGCGAAACCATTGCCAAAGAGTGAACTATTTAAAACTGAGGTAAGCCTCACTTAAAATGCTATTCCATTTTACCACTACTGAAAACTCGTAGACAAAAAAAAATCATTACCTGTACATGAATGGAACAGTGATTGATTTCTTCAATAATGGCTATGTATTGCCAAACAGTACAAGACCATATTGGTTGTTGACCGGAAAAGTACAAGGCCATGTTGGATTTTCTAAAAACAAAAAATTAAATTTAATTTATTTGTGGTTCCCTATGGACTCAAAGAATATCCACAGGTCTGAACATGATAATGTGAACAAAATAACATGAAATTCATTCATGTTTGTTTATACAGGGTGTATCTTAATTATACCGACAAAAAAAATCAGGGACGCTCTGCGTGTTATGTAAAACACGATGCCGCAATCGGATTGGCGGAGAAAAATTTTCCCTCCGAGAAAATGAGGTTACTTTGTTACTTCCGGGCGCGCGATTCAAATCTATGAACTCGCCGTATCTGCTGAGCCAGGCAGCAAACCGCTGGACACTGCTGTGCTTCAGGCTAGGGAAGGGAGTGTGATAGAAAGAGACAGAGATATGCTGGCGGGCATGCGGCAAGCCGAGGCGATCGAGGAAACATGCGCATGCCCGCCAGCATATCTCCGTCACCTTCTATCACACTCCCTTCCCTTGCTTGAAGCACAGCGGTGGCCAGCGGCTTGCTCTCTAGCTTAGCAAATACGGCGAGTTCATAGATTTGAATCGCGCGCCCGGAAGTAACAAAGTAACCTCATTTTCTCTGAGGGAAAAATTTTCTCCGCCAATCCGATTGCGGCATCGTCTTTTACATAACACGCAGAGCGTCCCTGATTTTTTTGTCGGTATAATTAAGATACTCCCTGTATATTGGTTAAAGGGGGATGTAAATGACCGTAGCTTTATAAAAAGATAATAAGTACATGGGTTACTGTTAGTGCCGACATACAGTTTATTAGTAAATATTTTTTGATGGTGTTTTGATATATTAATGCCAATTAACGTTAACGTTTTATTTACAAGTATTGATTGATTGATTGAGTGATTGGTTATTTTGTTTGCTTTTAGGTGTCGTCATGCTCCATTAACGTAATGAACAGACAGTGAACAAGCTTTAAAGTACTCTGTTCTCTTGTGCAACGTTAATAACATGGAATAAAAAAAAGTTTTATTAAAACACATGGCGTTAGTACCAAATACAACAAGTGAGCAAGTTGGTTTACCACGTGCGTTAAATTTAAAATCAGAAAATGATCGTTGGTTAACATTTTAATCCTGGCTTGTAGGCTTTTTGTCGGCACATAAACTTGCTGGAGCTGGATTCTATTACTTGAACCGAGAAGATGTTGTGCGCTGTGTGTTTTGTCGTATTGAACTTTCACACTGGGAAGAAGGGGATCATCCCTTTAGAGACCATTTGCGATGGTCTCCTTGTTGTCCTTACATGCTTGGAAAACAAGTGGCTAACATACCCGTGTATCCATTTTACCGAACCACAAGGCCATTGGCCGCTCCTTACGTTGCTGAATCACAAATAAATAATAATAATAATAATAATAATAATGTATTACCAGCCAACAACGGTAGTGTCGATATATGTGGTCCATAATGCAATAGACAGTGTTGAATTGGCACGTGCTTTTGAAAAATGGGGAGTTTGCAAGACTAAAGCACTAGCACACCCAGAGTACAGGTCTGTTGAAAAACGTTTAGAATCTTATAAGAATGTTTGGCCATTAATATTAAAACACCTTACAAAACAGCTAAGAGAAGCTGGATTTATTATACTGGTGAAGGGGATAAAACAATATGTTTTCATTGTGGATTTGCTTTAAAGGATTGGCAAATGACTGATGACCCTTTTGTGGAACACGCTGTTGATTACCTAACTGTAAATACATGGTGTTTCTTAAAGGTCTGGAATTTGTGAACACAATTCGTTATGGGCGTAATTTCAGCTTTTTAACTGGGGTGGCAAGGTTTGTCGGGGGGTCTGGGGGGTATGGAACACCCCCAAGCAAAAGGGGGGCATGGGGGCCCTCCCCCGGAAATTTTTTTAAATTTTGCGTTAAAACTGTAGTTTACAAGCACTTTTTAAACTGCTTTACATACCATACCAGCATAAATGTAAATCATTTTTACCAATGATCTGTGTTATTATTTATGGGCCTAGTTATACCAAAATGTGTTATTTTTAATAACATCAACAACAAAATCGTTTGAAAAAATACCATCCATACATAGTTTTTTAAAGTTTGGTCTGTTGTTGATAATTATTAATTTTAATGCTTACCCTAGTTAAGTACAAATTAAGAAAACATCATACTAAAATAACAATGCTTTATTGAAGTTTTATTTGATAACACCATAAGTTGTACAAAAACTATTTTACACAAAATGAAGCCTTCTCTTTTGTTTTGAGTTAAAACATCAATTACTTCGGGAATATCTATTTCAACACTCCTTTCAATTGCCAGAAGGGCCAATGACGACAACCTTTCTTGGCCAACAGTGTTTCTGGTGTAGGTTTTTAACCTCCTTAGCCATGAAAGAGACCTTTCGCAGGATGCTGAGTTCATGGGAATTGTAAAATATAAGCGGAACAGTTCAAAAAGAAGAGGGAACACACTTTTCAAAGATTTTTTAACCACAAGGTCAGCTCTTTCTTGAATACTCTTTTTCTTTTTGAAATCATCCATGTTGTAAAAACATCTTAGTTCAGAGAGGAGCAGTTCACTTTCCATACTGTAGTACTTGCACAAATACTGTACACTGGAAAGTTCCACGTCAGTTGCACCAAGAACTTTGCTTAAGTGGTTCAGTACATCTAGATTGTTTTCTTGAAGCTTGGCTTCTATCTCTTGCACAAGGATGTCAATAACTGGCCAAAGGGTTGAAACCTTGTAATATTGTTCCACTGTTTCAAAAGGAGTTTTATCCCCACCACCAATGTTTGATGTAATTCTCCCTCTTCTTGGCATGTGTGCTGCTTGGAATCCGCAGTGCTCAGAGATTTCTGTACAGTGGTTAAATAACTTACTAAAAAAATCATCTGTTCTGAAGGATTGTAAGACTTCAATTGTGCTGATTTTGACAGATTTCACAACTTCGTAGGTCACATCGCTTGCTTGTAATGTTTTTGACAGTACATCACATTGCGTAAGAACTCTCCTCAGTAACAGCAAGTCAAACACAAAGCTGAAATCCTCCATGCTATTTAACAAAGCATTGGCCTGTCCACCACTATCAGGGTCTATGTGTAAAATTTATTGTAAAGTGTTCAAAGTTGTTTCGAAATTGTCTAACAAAGACCGCACTGCTTCAACTCGGCAAGCCCATCTGGTATCACTTAAAGACTTTAATGTTACAGTTCCACCACTAAAGCTTTTGGAACTTTTTTGAATTTGTTCAAAAACAGCATGTCGTTTAGATGATTTCTCAATAAAGTTGTAAAGACTTTGAAGCACAAAAAAGTGTTTCTTATTGATGTTACATTGCTGTTGGGGCTTCTTCCATAATTGTAGCTGCCACTCCTTTATATGGACCCCTCATGTTTGAGGCCCCATCGTAGCACTGAGCACGCAGATTTTTAATGTTCAAATCCAGTGAAATCAAAACATTCTTTGGTTCATTTGCCAGAGTTTCACCATCAGTTTTTTTTGGCTCGATAAAACCCTACAAACGACTCATAAACTTGTAATTTATCGTTGGCATGCCTTAAAACGACA
This sequence comes from Meconema thalassinum, assembly GCA_946902985.2. Classification (NCBI taxonomy): domain Eukaryota; kingdom Metazoa; phylum Arthropoda; class Insecta; order Orthoptera; family Tettigoniidae; genus Meconema; species Meconema thalassinum. Next base: position 352,829,851 of record OX336390.1, read on the forward strand.
GCTACTTGCTCGTGCTTTTCTATGTCTTGAGTCTCATCAGCTATAATGGCAAACACTTTGGACTCTTTAACTTCTTTGGCAATGTGTAGCTTGATTTGTTCTCCAATAATGAACAGTAACTCATTCTGGAAAGTCGCTGAAGTGTACTGAAAATTCTTTCGATGCTCAGTGTAGAACTTCTTGATCAAATCACTATCTTTAGAACGAAGCTCCATCAGCTCCAAAAAGTTTCCTCTGTTCTTTGATTCTGCAGATTCATCATGTCCTCTGAGAGCAATGGATTGCCTGCCACAAAATATTAACGATTCACACAAAGCTCCTAAATACAATCGGTTTTCTTCAACTTCTTTGGAGTACTTTTCATTAACTTTTTCAATAACAGTACCACTTCTATCTGCTTCTTGTAGAGAGGTGAACTTAGTCATACTAGTCTTATGCAAATTACTACAATCATGTTTTTCAAACACTTTTACAGCTTTTTCCATTTCAAAAACCCACTGATTGTGAAAGCGTCTTCAGCATTTTTTCCGTCTTGTAAAACACACGACAGACAAAACAGAATGCTTTATCGGTTAGAGAACTATATTCCAGCCAAGAAAACATTTTGTACCATTCAGGCCTAAACTTTCTTCCTTCCTTTTTAGGGAAAACGAAATCTTGTGGTTGAAATGATCCTTCCTTAACATGCAATATGGCCATATCTGGACCATGGGCAGGATCACGCTTGTTGATCAGTCCAATTGAAAATAACTGGTCAATTGCAGTAGAGGAACAGCTGGAACTTGGTAAATTTTCCTCACTCGAAGTACTGCCCTTCGTAAGTGTAGATGACTGAGTGGATGAGGAGCCTAATTCTTCTTCTGTAGGCTGAGGTGGCTCGGACTTATGTTCCAAAGAATCTTTTTCTGTTGGTTCATCTTCTAGAGGCTGTTTCTTCTTGCTTGGTGGGCCTGAGAAAAAGTAAGACAACAACGAACTTTGTCCCTTTTGTTCTTCTGAGCCTGAAAAGAAAGGGATTAAACTTGTTTTCAAACACCAACAATTCAAAAATTTACAAGATGTCTGTCTCATGGTAAATAAAAAGTTGTATAGGGCCTACAAGTTAATTTTTTTACAAGTTGCAAGTTTTTTTTACAGGGTTTAGTGTAATTTGAGGGAAAAATTAGACTCAGTTTATAAACAACAAAATAAGGCTGGCTTAAAATGACACACAACACGAGGAACGGTGAAAATATACTGTATGTTTTGAGGCAATTTTTCCCTCGTTAGAACAAGATCAAAAATTAATAACTGTAATATGATAAGGCAAATAATGTGAACATGGAGGAACGGAAATAACGTGGAAAACTGCAAAAATAACCAGGCACACAATATTTTTCTTTCAGTAGCAACGTCTTAGAAAAAAATAAAATTTGTTTGGATTAAAAAAAACATTTAAATAAATCTAACTATATCAAAGTTACTTAAAAACGCAAAAATATTTTGTTTATTTTTTGTTACAGCACATTGGACAACACTAGACTTGTTCTATGCTATGCGTTTGAGGTTATGTTTCTCTGACAGCTGACTCTGTGGCGAGTTTAAATTTAGCGTGGACTCAGTTTCCCGCGCTCGACACTTTCTTGGCGCTTTATTTTCGCGGTTAGTGCATTTCTCTGTTCGCATATTGGGAATATAATGAGGCCAAATTTCGCAGTCAACGTGTTAAACCGCAGTGTAAGTGAATGACCGTCTTTTATTTTACTCAAGACCGTTCTCAGACGCGTGATTTTGCTTTCTCTAGAGTCTAGACTTCATCAATATTGCGGACACTGGCTTTACTATACTATTCTGTGCGCTGTGGGAGAAACTGACTTATAACTTAACCTATAAAATAGGTAGACACTTGAACTGAAATTAATTTAACTTACCATGTCTCAGTACATGAAATCCAATCCTATGATGCAGATAGTTCACTGAAAGAAACTTAGAAATTTCAAGAAAATGAAGGCAACACTTTACATGTAGAATAGTTCGAGTAGATCTCTTTCGAAAAGGCAAACGACAGACAACAGCTGATGTCTGCTTTGCATTACATATTACAGGGTTGCCACCTAGTGACATTTATATCGCTTAATCGCTTAGTCCCATTATTCACGCAAATGGCTTTATTACTTGTTACGCCTTCATTTTGAAAATGAAAGCTATTATTGTTTGGGTAATTAAATTGTTTCTGAGAGATACAGTTAAAAACAAAATCAAGATTGTACCAAGTTTATAAACTAATTTTTTCTTTGTTTGTAGGCAAAAAGTGGGGTTTGGGAATTCTGGGGTGGCAACTGCTACCCCTTGCCACCCCGTAATTACGCCTATGCTATTCGTAAAGAAAACGTGATTGCAGCACAAGAGATAAAAGTGCCTTTAGAGCTAGAACACGCGGAGCAAATACATGAGGCTGAAAAAAAAAGACTTGCCTTATGAACAGATACAAAAGTGTGACCAACAATTATGTAAAATTTGTAATTAAGTTGAACTAGGTGTTGTATTTTTTCCCTTGTAGACACATGATAGCATGAGTCAAATGTGCATTAGAACTTAACACTTGTGCTATATGCAGAAAAGTAGTATCTGCTACAGTTAGGGCATTTCTTGCATACGATGTATAATTTATTAGCAAATACCTAATTGCGCAATATTATTAAAGCTGTTTTAGAGTGTAATCGATATGCTTTTCTTTTGTTTATAGACTACTACAATGAATGTTTTGAATGCTGTGGTACAAGCATGTGGCTTAGAGACAAATAAGCTCAGCGAATTGCCAACGCATATTCCATTCCGGATCATTATGATTCGGAAATTGAAAACAGCATCTGGTGATCGTGTTCTTTGTGTATGCGAAAATTTTGAGACATTTCTGCCTACATGGTTTAATGATATGACGGAGAGTGTTTTTGATGAAGTGAATAATGCTGTGCAACCTGAACACTTAATTTATGAAGGTTATAAAAACAATAGGTGCATGGTCCGCTTTAATTAAATTAAAAAAACAAATGTGAAATAATAATGGAAAAATATAAGTGATGACGATATATTGAAAGAAAATAAATATGTGTATAGTATAATAATGTTTTTACAAAGTTACAATATTTAACATTGCAGACTATACATGATTATGACAATAAATGCATACTTAATACAAGTCTTTGCCTTTACGATTGTGTGTTATAATTTTAAAAACAAAGCTTGTTGTAGATCTTTTTTCCCCGGCGAACAATAGGTATAAAAACGTCATTATCACTATTATAATCATAAGCAGCATGATTATTATTATCCTCAACATTATCCTCAACATCATTAAAACCAGTTAAATATTCCTCTTCCTCTTCCTCTACAGTGTCCTTATGTAGAGTCTGCGTGGCTTTTGATAATGTTAAGTTTCTTTTTTTGAACGTTGAATTATTTTCAGCAGCAGTATTGTTTTCAAGCACTTTTTAGCATTTTTATGATTTTCTGTTGACAGCAACAATGTTTTAAGCAGTACACTACATTGATGATCACTGACACTCAAAACCTCACTATTTTTACTTTTTAGGTCACTGCGACATTGTTTTGAACGTTGTTTTGTACAACGCCAAATAACAGTTCCATTTTTATTGGTTCGTTTCACAATATATGAATGTCCTTTATAGAATGCATCAGGCTTACCATATCTAGTTACTGATACTTCCATGTCAACTGCCAAGCATAGACTAAGCTCTAGTAAAGACAACTTGACAATAAGAACATTAGTTTAATGTTGGAGCATATTTGGGTGCAAATGTGGGAAGCAAAAGAAGTGGGAGCAAATATATGAGCAAAAAGTGGAAGCAAAAAGTGGGAGCAAATGTGGGAGCCCAAATAATAAACTTAGTTATATCCTAACCTAACCTAACTTCACCTAACCTAACCTAACTTCATCTAACCTAACCTAACTTTACCCAACCTAACCTAACCTAACTTAACTTCACCTAACCTAACCCAACCTTACTTAACTTAACCTAACCTAACTTCACCTAACCTAACCTAACCTAACCTAACTTCAAAGTGGAAGCAAATGTGGGAGCAAAAATGTGTGAGCAACTTCACCTAACCTAACCTAACCTAACTTCAAAGTGGAAGCAAATGTGGCAGCAAAAACGCGTGAGCAAAAAAGAGGGAGCAAATGAGGTAGCAAAAAGTGAGAGCAAAAATTGGGAGCAAATGTTTGAGCAAAAAAAACAACAACAAGTGAGAGTAAATATGGAAAGCAAAAGAAAAAGTGGGAGCAAATGTGTGACCAAAAAAGTGGGAGCAAATATGGAAAGCAAAAAGTGGGAGCAAATGTGGAAGCACAAATAATAAACTTAGTTATAGCCTAACCTAACCTAACTTCACCTAATCTAACCTAATCTTACCTAATTTGAAAGAGGGAACAAATGTGGAAAAAAAAGTGGGAGCAAATGTGGGAGCAAAAAGTGCGAGCAAATGTGAGAGCAAAAAAAAGTGGCGGGGGGCAAATAGTGGGAGCAAATGTGTGACCAAAAAAGTGGGTGTAAATATGGAAAGCAAAAAAAAAAGTGGGAGCAAATGTGGGTGCACAAATAATAAACTTAGTTATTACCTAACCTAACCTAACTTCACCTAACCTAATCTAACCTAACTTCACCTAACCTAACCTAACTTAACCTCACCTATCCTAACCTAACTTCACCTAACCTAACCTAGCCTAACTTGAAAGTGAGAGCAAATGTGGAAGCAAAAATGTGGGAGCAACAAGAGGGAGCAAATGTGGGAGCAAAAAAGTGGGAGCAAAACGTAGGAGCAAAAAGTGGGAGCAAAAAGTGGGAGCAAATGTGGGAGAACTTGTGGAAGCGACAAGAGGGAGCAAATGTGAGAGCAAAAAGTGTGAGCAAAAATTGGGGAGCAAAATGTGGGAGCAAATGTGAGAGCAAATATGTGGGAACAAATGTGGGAGCAAAAGAGGGAGCAAGAAGTGGGAGCAACCATGACTGGTTGTTAAGACTTTTATACCAACCAATGCACTTGAATTAAATTTTAGTAGAGTAATCTGAGTAATATTAATATTAATAATAATAATAATAATAATAATAATAATAATATTTAAAAAAATGTATTGATATTTTTCAAGGTTGAATATTCAAGGTACTGTCAAGAATAATAATTACATGAAACAGATTCAGAGAATTCTTGAGTACTTTAAGTTTAATAATTGGCTAGGAGTGATATAGAGCTAGCTAACCTAACTTAACCCCAGCTCACCTAATTTAACCTAACTTCACCTAAACTAATGTTATACAAGTTGTGACTTGCTTTGAGACTGGCTATGACGTCACAGATGAATGGTGGTGGGAGGCTGGCAAAAAAGGTAAATATTTTTTTATTAATAAAAAGTTATGCCCAGCCTCCCACCACCATTCATCTGTGACGTCATAGCCAGTCTCAAAGCAAGTAACAACTTGTATAACATTAGTTTAGGTGAAGTTGGGTTTAATTAGGTGAGCTGGGGTTAAGTTAGATGAGCTAGCTCTATATCACTCCTAGCCATTGATTATACTTAAAGTACTCCAGAATTCTATGAATCTGTTTCATGTAATTATTATTCTTGAGAGTACTTTGAAAATTCAACCTTGAAAAATATCAATACATTTTTTATTTTATTACTATTATTATTATTATTACTCAGATTACTCTACTAAAATTTAATTCATGTGCATTGGTTGATATAAAAGTCTTAACAACCAGTCATGGTTGCTGCCACTTTTTGCTCCCTCTTTTGCTCCCACATTTGTTCCCACTTTTTGCTCCCACATATTTTCTCTCACATTTGCTCCCACATTTTGCTCCCCACTTTTTGCTCCCACTTTTTTGCTCCCACATTTGCTCCCTCTTGTTGCTCCCACATTTTCTCCCACATTTGCTCCCACTTTTTGCTCCTACTTTTTGCTCCCACTTTTTGCTCCCACATTTGCTCCCTCTTGTTGCTCCCTCATTTGCCCCCACGTTTTTGTTTCCACATTTGCTCTCACTTTCAATTTAGGCTAGTTTAGGTTAGGTGAAGTTAGGTTAGGTTAAGTTAGGTTAGGTTAGGTTAGGTGAAGTTAGGTTAGGTTAGGTGAGGTTAGGTTAGGTTAGGTGAAGTTAGGTTAGGTAAGGATATAACTAAGTTTATTATTAGCGCTCCCACATTTGCTCCCACTTTTTTTTGGCTTTCCATATTTGCTCCCACTTTTTTGGTCACACATTTGCTCCCACTTTTAGCCCCCACTTTTTTTTGCTCTCACATTTGCTCGCTCTTGTTGCTCCCACATTTGCTCTCATATTTGCTCCCACTTTTTTTGCTTCCACATTTGCTCCCTCTTTCAGGTTAGGTTAGGTTAGGTGAAGTTAGGTTAGGTTAGGTTAGGTTATAACTAAGTTTATTATTTGTGCTCCCACATTTGCTGCCACTTTTTGCTTCCCACATTTGCTCTCACTTTTTTGGTCACACATTTGCTCACACTTTTTCTTTTGCTTTCTATTTACTCTCACTTGTTTTTTTTTTTTTTTTTTTTTTGCTCAAACATTTGCTCCCAATTTTTGTTCCCACACTTTGCTACCACATTTGCTCCCTCTTTTTTGCTGACACTTTTTTGCTCCCACATTTGCTTCCACTTTGAAGTTAGGTTAGGTTAGGTTAAGTTAAGTAAGGTTGGGTTAGGTTAGGTGAAGTTAGGTTAGGTTAGGTTAAGTTAGGTTAGGTGAATTTAGGTTAGGTTAGGTTATAACTAAGTTTATTATTTGTGCTCCCACATTTGCTTCCACTTTTTGCTCACACATTTGCTCCCACTTTTTTTGCTTCCCACATTTGCACCCATATATGCTTCCACATTAAGCTTTTGTTCTTATTGTCAAGTTGTCTTTACTAGAGCTTAGTCTATGCTTGACAGTTGACATGGAAGTATCAGTGTCAAGGTATGGTAATCCTCGTGCATTCTATAAAGGATATTCATATATTGTGAAACGAACCAATAAAAATGGAACTGTTATTTGGCGTTGTTCAAAACAACGTTCAAAACAATTCGCAGTGAGCTAAAAAGTAAAAATAATGAGGTTTTAAGTGTCAGTGATCATCAATATAGTGTACTGCATGAAACGCTGTCAACAAAAATCATAAAAATGCTAAAAAGCAAGTGCTACAAAACAATACTACTGCTGAAAATAATTCAACGTTCAAAAACCCTTAACATTATCAAAAGCCACGCAGACTCTACATGAGGACACTGTAGAGGAAGAGCAACAGGAAAAGGAACAGGAACAGGAAGAGGAACAGGAATATTTAACTGGTTTTGGTGATGTTGAGGATAATATTCAGGATAATAATAATCATACTGCTTATGATTATAATAGTGATAATAACGTTTTATACCTATTCTTCGCCGTGGAGAAAAGATCTACAACAAGCTTTGTTTTTAAAACTATAACACACTATCGTAAAGGCAAAGACTTGAATTAAGTATGCATTTATTGTCATAATCATGTATACTCTGCAATGTTAAATGTTGTAACTTTGTAAAAAAACAGCATTGTAACATCATTTGCATTTATTTACAAACTTTATATACATTTTTTTGGTTTCATCATAATATTTTTAAAGACAATACTAAACATAAAATATTATTTTTCTATACACATATTTATTTTCTTTCAGTCAATTGTCATCACTTATATTTTTCCATTATTACTTCACATTTGTTTTTTTTTATTTAATTAAAACGGACCATGCACCTATTGTTTTATAACCTTCATAGATTAAGTGTACAGGTTACACAGCATTATTCACTTCATCAAAAACAATCTCCGTCTTATCATTAAACCGTGTAGGCAGAAATGTCTAAAAATTTTCGCACGATCACCGTATGCTGTTTTCAATTTCCGAATCTTAATGATCCGGAATGGAATATGCGTTGGCAATTCGCTGAGCTTCTTTGTCTCTAAGCCACATGCTTGTCCCACAGCATTCAAAACATTCATTGTAGTAGTCTATAAACAAAAGAAAAGCATATCTATTACACTCTAAAACTGCTTTAATAATATTGTGAAATTAGGTATTTACTAATAAATTATACTATGCATGCAAGAAATGCCCTAACTGTAGCAGATACTACTTTTCTGGATATAGCACAAGTGTTAAGTTCTAATGCACACTTGACACATGCTATCATGTGTCCACAAGGGAAAAATACAACACCTAGTTCATCTTCATTACAAATTTTACATAATTGTTGGTCACACTTTTGTACCTGTTCATAAGACAAGTCTTTTTTTTTCAGCCACATGTATTTGCCCCGCGTGTTCTAACTCTAAAGGCACTTTTATCTCTTGTTCTGCAATCACGTTTTCTTTACGAATAGTGTTCACAAATTCCTGACCTTTAAGCAACACCATGTATTTACAGTTAGGTAACCAACGAGCGTGTTCCACAAAAGGGTCATCAGTCATTTGCCAATCCTTTAAAGCAAATCCACAATGAAAACATATTGTTTTATCCCCTTCACCAGTATAAAAATCCAGCTTCACTTAGCTGTTTTGTAAAGTGTTTTAATATTAATGGCCAAACATTCTTATAAGATTCTAAACGTTTCATCAGACCTGTACTCTGGGTGTGCTAGTGCTTTAGTCTTGCAAACTCCCATTTTTTCAAAAGCACATGCCAATTCATCACTGTCTATGGCATATGGACCACATATATCGACACTACCGTTGTTGGCTGGTAATACATTATTATTATTATTATTATTATTATTATTATTTATTTGTGATTCAGCAACGTAAGGAGCGGCCAATGGCCTTGTGGTTCGGTAAAATGGATACACGGGTATGTTAGCCACTTGTTTTCCAAGCATGTAAGGACAACAAGGAGACCATCGCAAATGGTCTCTAAAGGGATGATCCCCTTCTTCCCAGTGTGAAAGTTCAATACGACAAAACACACAGCGCACAACATCTTCTCGGTTCAAGTAATAGAATCCAGCTCCAGCAAGTTTATGTGCCGACAAAAAGCCTACAGGCCAGGATTCAAATGGTAACCAACGATCATTTTCTGATTTTAAATTTAACCCACGTGGTAAACCAACTTGCTCACATGTTGTATATGGTACTAACGCCATGTGTTATAATAAAACTTTTTTATTGCAAGTTATTAACGTTGCATAAGAGCACAGAGTACTTTAAAGCATAATGTATGCTTGTTCACTGTCTGTTCATTACGTTAATGGCGCATGACGACACCTAAAAGCAAACAAAATAACCAATCACTCACTCACTCAATCAATCAATCAATACTTGAAAATAAAACGTTAACGTTAATTGGCATTAATATATCAAAACACCATCAAATATATTTAATAATAAACTGTATGTCGGCACTAACAGTAACCCATGTACTTATTTTCTTTTTATAAAGCTACAGTCATTTACATCCCCCTTTAACCAATATATAAACAAACATGAATGAATGTCATGTCATTTTGTTCAGATTATCATGTTCAAACCTGTGGATATTCGTTGGGTCCATAGCGAACCACAAATAAATTAAATTTAAATTTTTGTTTTTAGAAAATCCAACATGGCCTTGTACTTTTCCCGGTCAACAACCAATATGGTCTTGTACCGTTTGCCAATACATAGCCATCAATCAAGAAATCAGTCATTGTTCCAGTCATGTACAGGTAATGATTGTTTTTTGTCTACGAGTTTTCAGTAGTGGTAAAATGGAATAGCATTTTAAGTTAGACTTACCTCAGTTTTGAATAGTTCTCTCTTTGGCAATGGTTTCGCTCTAGTGCGTCCCGGGTTTTCAGCGACTGCTACGGCGGTTAGGCTTTTCTTCCCAAGTTTCTAAAAATAAATAAAATAAACCGCTATAAATACCTAAATTTACGTTAATACATGCATTTCATAAAATAAAATAAAAAATATCAAACAAAAAAATGAAACAAGTTAGTTTAAAAAATACTCACCTTGAATTTTACTGGCTTTTTGTTGTTTCCTTCTAGTGGGCTCAAAAGTGCAATGGTTTCTTCTCTCTCAGACATGTAAGGTATACCGGTTATCTGCAAACAAATAACTAAACAAATCATTAATTACCTTATCAATAACTGAAAATTTAAGGTTCATTAGCATTACATTATTAAAATAATCATTAATATGTACTTACCAAAAAAAATAAAAGGATTTTTCTTCCACAGCTCTACTGTATACGTCCGTGTGCTAGAATGGCATGTGCATGACCAACGCAATCCTTATCAGTGTGCTTAGCAACAGAGAATTGCATTTTCTCAGCGTTTTGACCTTGAATGGTTATCTGTCCCTCACATGTTTCCCACGCCTCTCCACATACCGCGATCCCGCTAAGATTCATATACCTTATACTAGTTTTATGTTTTTAATAAAAAAAATGGCTGCCTCTTATACATTGGTATTACTAGTGTATAAGAACCAACATGGCGGCTGTTTAAACGCCAGACCTGCTAGCCTCTACCAGGCAAGTAAGCTGATATCGCACTTCCTGCCCACGTAGACATTTCTGTTTTATCAGCAGTTGTTCTCACAAGGTATCTGGCTAGGTATAGTATTCAGTCTCCAGCCAGTAGGACACTGTGTGTTAGCATTGAAAACATGTGTGTCTTATTATTATTATTATTATTATTATTATTATTATTATTATTATTATTATTACTAAACATTTTACTGTAATAATAATTTTTAGCGAGCGGCCATCCTCAATACATGATGATGTTAACCACATACTTTCACCCTACAACACATCACTTCACCCAGTTCAATATTTAGTTTAAACATCTCAAGGCAATAACCTTACCGTTTTGGCACAAGACTTGCTCGACCGAATGTTATAGGTTTCCATATTTTACAACCATTTGCAGTGCCAGACAGTGGTCTCACATATTACCGTTTACTAGCATGTTAAAGATCCCCTTGAGGGGTAAGAAAATCTTAGCATGCTTCACGCATTTTTAATTGTTCGTCTCCATCCGTCATAGGAAATATCACAAAACCAACCGTCATAAGCTGCCCCGCCATCCCGCCAAAATAGCAATTCATTTCTTCCGGGCACCGGTCATCGAAATCGCCATGAGGGATTTTTGAAATAATCATTATAGGAAATATCTGAACAAAGTGACCCCTCGTTCTATCTTTTTGTCGCCCCCTCGAAATAGCCATTTCCTGTATTCACCACGGCCAGTCATAGCCTCGTTGTAACACATGCCCAGCGCTACTGGCTCTCTGTCTACAAACACTCTTTATTAAAAAAAATTAAAATGCATTCAAAATGCATAGTTTTTTGTCCTAGAAACTTGGCATTTATTTTCGTGGTAGAGGGGGTAGGGTCCTTTCATTTATATCAAACAAACTCTCTTTTAAAATTCCTAGTTTCCAAAATAGAAAACATTCAAAATATCAGTGTTTTCAAAAAATCTCAAAAAAATAAAAAGTTTTATTATAAAAAATAAAGGTCATGGAGACCATTCGTTTGAACTATTGGACAACGTCCTATCAAGTTTGGTTTTCAAACTATCACCTACTTTCCAAAGCAAAAATTTTCAATTATTTTTGAAAAATATAATACGTGGTCGAAAGCAAAGCGCCCGTCAGCTCGAGTCCAACGACACCTCATTTGTTAAAATCTGACCATCCGTTCGCCAATTATCGCCAATATTCTCGAGAAAGTAGGCTATCATTTTTTCCCCTCCTAAACATTTGAAGCTTGCTGGCCGCCTATAGGGCATAGCCACCTTTCATGAACGACAAACAAACTTTTTTCTCATCTTCACCGTTTCCAAAATAACGCCAATTTCAAAATCAAGAATTTTCGAAAAAAAAAACACACACATTCTTAGCAAAGAGGACGTCATCCCAACGCCAACAATACCTTGTTCGTTAAAATCCGATCATGCGTTCGATAGATATCGGCAAAGTTTATATGAAAGTAGGAGGTGAGGCAGCTTTTCCCTTACCACACTACTGTCAAGTTTTTATTCTAGACGGAGACTTGAAATTTATTTTGTGCTTAGAGGGGGGTAGGGACGATTCATTTACGTCAAACAAACTTTTTTGTAAACTTGTTAGTTTCCAAAATATAGGAATTTCAAAATTTGACTGTTTTCAAAAACATTTTAAAAATAAAATAGTTTTATTATAACAATCAAACACATAGAGACCGTTCGTTTAAGCTATTGCACAACGTTCTATCATGTTTGGTTTTCATACTATCACCTATTTTCAAAAACAAAATTTTCAAACGTTTTTTGAAGAATATAACAAGTGGTGCATAGGAAAGAGCACGGCAGCCTGAGTCCAACGACATGTCGCATGCCCATGGTTTCATGAAATATACATGAGAGTTCAGCGTAGCCGAGCGGCTCGTGTCGCTCGTTTAAACTCTCACTACTCCCCTACTAAGGTATTCTGCTCATGAGAATGAGGGTACAGTACCTAATGAGAAGGGAAGGCCCCCCACTTTGTACCTGTGGAGCCGTTTTCACCGTGGCCCACATTTTAACCGAGTGTGTGGATCTTGCTGACTTACGAAGAAACCTTGGTTTGCAGATGACACTCAAACTTATATTAGCCGATGACGCGATGGCTGCTGATCGCGTTATCCACTTTTGTAAGTGAGAGTGGTTTAGGACCAGCAATCTAAATTTTCCAGTATAAATTGACTCAACGATTTGTTCGTTTTTGAATGCTAATTTTTCCCCCGTAATTTTTGTTTATTTTTAGAATTTGTATTTTTATTTAATTTTTTGTTTTTGTTTTATTAATTTTTGGTCTTTTTAAATTCAGGAGTCCACCTCAATCTTTTAAATTCAATACCAAATATTATTTAATCTGTGTTAAGAGGGGCAGGTGACCTCGTAGTTCCGCCCCTTAAAATAACAATAACTAACTAACTTCGTTGTAAGGTGGATAAAGCCGCTAGGATACATGGCGAACCACCTGACGGGATGGGGAATACCGTCTAGGCTTTCTGGCCAGATGACCAAGTCGGTTGCCCTTCCTTAACGGCAAGCGTGTTTATTGTAAGGTTCAAACCAAAATTGGAACCGGAAAATTGAAATAGACCTTTAAAAATCATCCCTAATAGTCGCCACCTTCGACAGGCAGGGCTTACAGCGAGTGTATTCTTCCCCCCACTCACAGGGGAATTCGGCCACTCTCTCAGTAAACTAACTCTCATCAAATGATAGGAAGTTTGGGTTCAATATATACAGTGGTGCCTTTTTGTTCAATTTTGAGCGGCTTTACTGCTATGTTCTGCTAGTTTACTGGCAATTGAAGAAGGTGTCTTCAAGGAGACCTCCTTATTAACAGCCACGGCATGCATCACTCTACTAATGGTCACAGGGATGGACACGCAGGCAGATGCTGTAGCTGTCCCATCAGCAGAAAGGCGGTCGAAGCACCACCGAATTGTCTCTCTCTTTGCTGATATGCTGACACTTCAGATGGAAGAGCCGTAGTCAGGGAAGGGTTCTTCCCCTAATGAGTAAGGGAAGCCTTTTCACCAATTTTCTCTATCGTTGGCACTAGTGGAGATGATTTTACCGGGTTTTCGTTTGTGGGTTGAAAGAAGATCTCTGTACCTTCTTTGGGCCAACAATTCTTACACGAACAGTTGAGTTTTTTTAACCTATACTGTACCCGATATAGTCAAGGACAAGGACAATTTGACAACACCGTGAGGCGAGGAAGTCTTGGCAACGCCGCGAGTAAAGTTAGTACTAGACGAGGTGATTTGGCAGGCGAACGAGCACCTGGAAAATTTACGTCACAGGCTCAGACGATACCGGGTGACCGCCGTGCTGATTTCAAGTGAATGGTGCGATGGTACCACTACTACAGGATGGTTCAACAGTATACGGCAGAAGTTGATGACATCTTGTCAACTGTTTGGAATTCTGAGCCTATGAGGTCGAAGGGCTATGTCAGATGGAGACAACGAAACCAGCTGCACAAGTTAGTGAGTCAGCTTTTAATATGCAGACTCCGTAGTTAAGTTCGTTTGGTAGACGTGGTGCTGGGTTAGACCGAGTGAATTTATTGCTCAGATCCGAAGTAAATCATGGAATAAAATTGAATTATCGACAAGATGTTCATTGATGAAATAAATAGGAGAATTATTCTAGGACAACATTTTAGGAGGAATCAGGAAATAGACTTAGGATTTCACACACTTGGATTAGGATTTTCTAGGATTCAAATGGTACAGGTGAAAGAAAGCGAGAGAAATAGAAAAAGGGCTCCTAAACGTCCCAGCAATGACAAAGAACGAATGGAATGAATCCAACTACCAGCAGCGCCACTTATACACGAGAGTGGCAGCCCACGGACTACTTCACCGGATATGCTCAACCAAGGGATATCACCCCACCGACAGTTGCCAGTGCACTATATGTGAAGGACCATGTAAAACATCACATCATTGAGTGGAAAGAAAGGTCACTGACACTATCTTACTATGCAAATGATGCTAACTTAATTAATTAACCAATTAATCACTATCTGTCCACAGTGTGTTTAATAAATTTTCTATAATATAAATGGTACACTTTGAGTAGGTTGTTACATATTATTTTCATACAGTAACGATATCGGGTGGTATTATAATGAAACATGTTATAAAATTATGCATATTAGTACCGGCAAGTGAACCAAGTAACTAGTTGAGCATATTGATGGTTTGAGGCAAAACATAATTGTGACACCTACAACATGACAGTATTCGTGGATTATGTTAGATTTATGGAAATTCAGTATTGCTGTGGAGCAAATTTGATTGAACAGTTATGGTGGTAATTATTTGATAAAATGGGAAAAATAATTAGCTATCCATATATGCCGTGGATTAATAATAATAATGTTGTGTTGTTTGAGTCTTCAGTCTTTTGACTGGTTTGATGCAGCCATCCATGTCTCCCTGTCCTGAGCTAATCATGTCATCTCAACATAGCTACCACACCCTAATCCAAGGCAATCTGTTTAACATATTCTAACCTTGGTCTACCCCTACAGTTCCTGTCCTCGACCCTTCCTTCCATAACTAAGCTTGCTATTCTTGGGTATCTTAGTATGTGACCTACCAACCTATTTCTTCTCTTCATTAAGAAAAAAAGCAAGGAAGCTTGTAGTTTAACGTGACCGTTAATCTGTAGATCATAAGCCACAGGAGACCTCCTTTTTACGTGGAATCCGAACCTCAGGATATGGCATTTCACTTCGAAAATCTCACATGCATTGACCGGGAATCGAACCCGGACCGCCTTGGTGAGAGGCATACAGCTAGACCGCTGAGCCACCACGCCCCACCTCTCTTCATTAAGAGTCACCAGAAACATCTCTCCTCTCACACGCGTCTTAATACCTCCTCGTATGTAACCCTATCTACCCATCTGATTTCACCATTCTCCCATAACGCCACATTTCGAACGCTTCAATTTTCCTCTTTTCTGCTGCACACATACTCCAAGTTTCACTTCCATGGAGTGCCACGCTCCAGACAAAGACCTAAATCTATATTCGATGTCAACAGATTCCTTTTTTGTAGAAATGCTTTATTGCCTGAGCCAACCTACGTTTTATATCCTCTTTGCTTCGTCCATCACTGGTTATTTTGCTTCCTACGTAACAGAAGTCTCCTACTTGCTTCAGCTTTTCACCTTCCAATTGGATGTCCTTAGAGGTTTCTGATTTATTTCGGCTGCATTCCAATATTTTTGTTTTACAATTATTAATTTTCATGGTGAATTCTTTCCTCAAGACGGAGTCCATACCATTCAAAAACTCGTTCAAATCTTCAACCGTGTCGGCCATGATGACGATGTCATCGTCAAATCTCAGAGTTGAAATTATTTCTCCTTGAATCTTCACTCCCACTTTAAATTTTTCTCCAATTTCCTTCATTGCTTGTTCATTGTAAAGATTGAAAAGTATGGGCGGTAAGTTGCAGCCTTGAATTACACCTTTCTGAATACCAGCTTCTCTCTCCTGTCCTTCAACTCGAATGACTGCTGTCTGGTTTCTGTATAGATTGTATATCACCCTCCTATCCCTGTACTTTATTTCAATCGTTTTCAAAATCTCAAACAAAATTAGTCCAATCAACGTTATCAAAAGCCTTTTCTAAGTCTACAAATGTCATGAACGTTCTCTTATCTTTCCTTATTCTACCTTCCAAAATCAGCCTAAGACTTAGTACAGCTTCCCTTGTTCCTACATTCCTCCTGAAACCAAACTGATCTTCACCCAATTCCGTTTCTATCTGGCTTTCCATCCTCTTGTAAATTATTCTAGACAGGATCTTTGAAGCATGAGTAATCAAGCTGATTGTACGGTAATCTTCACATCTGTCAGCTCCCACTTTCTTCGGTATAGGGATGATAACATTCTTCTTGAAATCAGAGGGTACCTCAACTGTCTCATAAATCCCACACACCAATTGAAATAACCTGATCAGACCTTCATCTCCTATGCAGCGTAGCAACTCAGTCGGTATATCATCTATGCCTGGTGCTTTGTTCCTGCTTAAGCCTTCCAATGCTCTGTCAAATTCCGATCTCAATATTAAATCTCCTTTTGCATCCTCATCAATTCTCTCCTCCCTTTCCATTACATGAAGGGGCCGATAACCTCGATGTTAGGCCCCTTAAAACAACAATTATCATCATCATCATCATCCATTACATGATTCTCAATCTCCTTTCCCTTATACTAACACTCTATGTAAGCTTTCCATCTCTGAACCTTTTCTTCCCTATCTGTTAGAGGCTTTCCATTTGTGTCCTTAATATTACAGCACGTAGTTTTCTTTTCCCCAAAAGTATTCTTAATCCTTCGATAAGCTGTGTCTACTTTTCCTAATTTCAGACAATTTTCTATACCTGCACATTTCTCTTTCAACATTCTTCTTTCGCTTCCTTGCACTGTTTGTTAACCTTGTGTCTCTGGGCAAATGGGAGTGAAATGCGTCGTTGCTAGTCATCTGCAACATTAATATATTGGATTCAGCAAGAGAATCCAACTAGCCTCTTTCACTCCAACTCCAGCACATAACCTACAAGAGGTGCCCCTGTTAAACCGAGCAACCCAGTGGAAGGTTGGGTAACCAATCCTAGCGGGAAACTGGGTCGGCGAGCCGATCAGTGCTGGGGGCTCCAGGGCTCACAACCTTGGCAGTATCCTTGTCAGTGTGAAACATCACTGGCCTAAGTCAACAGTCTTTCAACTGTTAAAAGCATGGAGGAAAGTTCAGCAAATGCTACTACCCCAGGTGGTAACCAATCCACCGTCGCTTCGAGTGACGCATGCAATCCTTCGGAATCTTGGGAGCTTGCACCGAAATGCTTGGAGGTATCGGAGACTCCACGAAATATCAGGCATAGAGCCAAGAATTTCTTTGCTACCTTTAACACAAATTCCCTCCGGAAGGTTGGAAAATTAAAACAACTCACGGATGCTCTAACTGAACATCAGATCCAAATTGCGGCAGTTCAGGAAACACGATTTACTGATTAACATGCCTTTGAATCAGAAGGCTACAGAATCTTCAAGGTTAAGCCAGGTAAACGTGTAATAGAAACGGTTCCCCAACTCGGTACTGGATTTGTAGTCAACAAGAAGATTTTAGACTCCATCACAAATTTCACTTCTGTAAGCAGTCGAGTCTCGACCCTTTCCTTTCGAAGCACAAATAAAATGTATACTATTGTGAACGTTCGTGCACCGATCAACGTAGCGAATAAGAAAGACCCGGAAGGAACTGATCGATTCTGGGAAGAACTTGAAGAAGTTTTATCGAAGATTCCAGACAAACATAATATCATTTTACTTGGGAATTTCAATGCCCAGGTAGGCAATGAAAGAAAATTTCGAAACATTGTTGGAAATTATTCCGCTCATCACAGGACGAATCGTAATGGAGAACGGCTAATAGAGCTATGCAGGGCCTTCAACCTGGTAATGAAATCCACTGCTTTCAAATATCTGTCCAAGAAACAAAAGACCTGGAAATCCCCAAATCCCAGTCATTGCGAATTCCAGATTGATCACGTCGCAATTGCACGGAAAGCTCAAAGAGAAATTCAGAATGTGAAATTTCTACGAAATGCAAAACTGGACTCGGATCATTATCTATCTAAAATTAAAATCAAACTCCTCCCGAGAAACACACGGAGGTTCCGAGCCAAAAATCTGAAAGATATGATGTTGAAAAACTGGCGTCCAGTAATGAGTTTACACGAAAACTACAAAATGTGGATGCAGAGAACTGGGAACAACTGCGAGAGGCGCTGGTTGAAACAGCAAAAAAGACCGTCCTACTAACTAAAACGAGGAAGCATGCTTGGTGGAACAGTGAATGTGACGCAGTAATAAGGAAGAGACAGCATGC
The DNA here is from genome assembly GCA_946902985.2 of Meconema thalassinum. Classification (NCBI taxonomy): domain Eukaryota; kingdom Metazoa; phylum Arthropoda; class Insecta; order Orthoptera; family Tettigoniidae; genus Meconema; species Meconema thalassinum. The sequence continues at coordinate 352,848,314 of OX336390.1, forward strand.
CTGGCAGAAATGGAATTCGCAACAAAATCAAGTCAACTGGACACACTTCTTGAATGAGAGAACGAGTGCAGCAAAAACCATCCTCAATGCTAAACGTGCCTTTCATAAAAACCAGATGGATCAAATCGAACAGGATTTCCAGACGAAAAATATGCGCAACTTCTATAGAACATTTAAAAGCAACTTGAGGAAATATAGCCCTCCATGTATTCAGTTCAGGGATTGCAATGGAAAAATAGTTTAAAGCGACAAAGATAATTGTCAGGTGCTTGCAAAATATTTTGAGACCCTTCTTAACTGTGAGACTCCAAGTACCATATTCACATTTAATGACCATGCGCAAGTCCACCCAGATTCCTCTTCACCCACGAAAGAGGAAGTCAGACAGATTATCCGATCTCTAAAGAACCATAACGCTCCAGGTGAAGACTCGATAATCGCTGAACTGTGGAAGTTTGCTCGTGACAATACAGTGGATAAATTAACGGACATCATACATGAAATTTGGGATACCGAAAGACTTCCAAATGACTGGACTTCTGCTTTAATCCACCCCCTTCATAAGAAAAGCGATAAAGCAGATGTTAACAACTATCGAGGCATCTCCCTCCTACTGATAACTTACAAAATCCTCTCAAAAGCTCTTCAAACTAGGGCTGAAGAACAGCTAGATACAGAACTGGGTGATTATCAAGGAGGTTTTAGGAAGGGACGGTCATGTGTGGAGCAAATCATGAATCTCAAATCTATCCTTTCATATCTGAAACTAAGGAGCAAGAAATTTGTGGTAACCTTCATTGATTTTAAGAAAGCTTATGACTCCATTGATCGGACTACCCTACTTAAGATTCTAAAGGAGTTCGGCCTAGACAACAAAACCAGAGCGATCATCCAACAGACTTCAAAAGTTATGTTTAGAGGCGAGATTTCCAATGCCTTCGAGATAAGGACAGGAGTTCGACAGGGAGATGGTCTATCGCCTCTACTATTCAACTGCGTTCTTGAGAAAGTTATCCGTGAGTGGCGCAAAGCAATGAGTGATGAAGGAGTCCAAAATGGAATCTGACTTGGTCACAAGAATAAGAACCTATCAATTGACTGTCTAGCCTTTGCAGATGACCTTGCGGTTTTTGTAGATTCGTTGGATACGGCCAGGAAACAGATCAACCAGCTTCAAACACAAGCTGCAAAGGCGGGCCCTCCTGATCTCTTTCGAGAAAACAGAATTTATTACCAACATCAAAACGGCTCCAAAACATATTGAAGTGAATCATGGGAAAATCAAGCGGGTTGTGAAATTTAAGTATCTTGGTGAATGGATAGACCCTACAATGTCCGAAAACGAGGCTTTTGCGACACGCTTGAATAAAATGGCTTACCATCTAAGAATGTGTACAACGAAAGATCCCTGAATGCAAAACTGAAGCACTACTGCAGAAGCTTCGTATGCAGCGGAATGTCTCTCCATGAATAGAAAAGGCAAAATAGAAATACTGGAGACCAAGGAAAGGAAGATATTGAGGAAAATCCTGGGGCCAGTCAAAGAACACGGCGAGTTCCGGTGGTTTTGGGGTCTAGGGGATGTGAGACGCGAAGATATGTCGAAATTTTCCGGAAGTCGAAACATGGTACCCATTGCAATAGTTAGATTTCTAATGAAATCTACCTAAAACAGATAACACACACTTGTACAGTCATCACAATTAACACCGGTTATCAGACAAATTCTACACACACCCAAAGTACACGGGGCTACATGACCGCGTTGTCGCAGCTCCTAAACTAAGGAATCAACCATCAATCATATTTATGAGTCTTGAGAGAAATTGTGCAACGTGCTATACGGATATTAAATGTTGATTGATTGAATCAACACCTGAATTATGTACACACACTAATACAGCCATCACAATAACACAGGTCATGAGACAAAATTCAACTCTGACCCAAGTACACGAGGCTAAAGGACCATGAAGTCCATGCATCTCAAATGAAACAACAACAACAACAACAACAACATCTTCTTACCCAAATCCTTACTCGTATAAAAGTTCATACAATAGTAAGCCTACAGACGTCACAATGACACAGGTTATCATCAACGTCTACACACGCATCCAAGTACACGGGGCTACAAGGCCATGATGCCGCAAAACCCCTAAAGAATCAACAACAAAAATAATAACAACAACAATAGACTCTACCGCGGATAAAGGACAAAGAATTTTAATCGCTCTAGTCGAGTGTTGAAATTTGTGGTGTTATGAGTACAGCATATTATATAATATTTTTGATTACAAATACACACAATTTATGCTTAACATAATAATGTGTGAGTAGTTATTAATCAATAAATAAAAAAAATATTCGAACCAGGGTAAGCCGGACTATGAGGCTAGATCGCTACCACTGCGCCACGGATGTGATACAATAATGCCAAATAAATAGCGTCTTTAGTACAAATGTATCTTTTTTTTTTGGTGCTGAAATCAACGATTTCCCTAACGTTTTTGGCCCTTCTATAAACCATTTGATATTAAATATGTATTATTTTGTTCAGTACATTCCTAAAAGGATATAACCTTGCGCAGCACAGATAGCGGCCATTTTGTCTACGGGACGTCACGACCCACAACGATATTGTATCGTCAAGTTTAAACCTCCATATGTACTACGAGCTGAATTGTTGAGATCAGGCCTTGCTGAATCGTAAGTTACGGTTGGGCTATAATACTGGCATGATTCATATATCCATCATCCTGAAAGTATTTGACTGATGACCCTGTAGTTTGGACAAAATACGTTTCCCACATTAAGGTATATTGTTGATTTTTTTTTGTAGAGATCGGATGATTAGGTTAGTCGTAATTTGATTTAAGCTCAGAACATTTGGGTGGGCGCCATTTCGTTTTTGTTATGATGGCGGCGATATACAACATAACACTGAGTTGTCCCTTGCTAGTGCTACCTCTATGCCAAAGGTGATTTGAATTGGATTTCGTTGTGTTTGAATTGATAGGAGGAATCAATTTGCACACATACATGACCGCCATCTGCAAACTATTGGGCTGATGACCCTGTAGTTTGGTCAAAAGACGCTTTCCATATGAAGGTATGTTGTTGCAAAATTTTGTAGAGATCAGATGATTAGGTTAGTCGTAATTTGAATTAAGCTTTGAATATTTGGGTGGCCGCCAATACGTTTCCGTCAAGATGGCGGCGATATAAAACATGACACTGAGGTGCCCTTTGCTAGTGCTAACTCTGTACCAAATTGCGTTCCATTCGGTTTCACCGTGTTCGAATTGATAGGGGGGGGGGACAGACATTCAGAGTACACACACTCACACACACACACACAGACTCACACACACACACACACACAGACAGACACACAATTTTTGGCCCTGTGTAGATCTCATAAGTCTACTTTCATTTTTGCAAAAATTGAAAGTAGGCTAAAAATGAACCCCAAATGACAAGAAGGTTACCATCCCCATAAAACAATAAAATGATAAAAATATGCATACAAAAACGAAAAAAAGAAGAGTTAATTAACCTCCAATTGTAAAATACTTCCTTGCAATAAATGAGGTCTGATCCTCCTACGAAAACCTGCATATTTTGCCTATTATAGCCTATCCCCTAGTTTGCCTGGTGAAATCTACCTCCTCCTTCCGGCGTGCCGAGAGGATTTTTTTTAAATTGAAGTAAGGACTGCAGACAGTAATTTCAAGTAGTTCCCACTTTTGCTACCAAATGCTACCGTCCACGACACCTAGCTTTCATACTTGGCTACTAGATGGCATCGCAGTCAGCACCTGGTGGCGAACGTTGGAAATAATAGAGCATTATCAATTCTAACCTACAAAGTTTGGCTTCACACAAGTGTAGTTAGTGGAAGGTTCCTTTTCATGCCATAAATCTATGCCATGGGACCGCCGGCTTTGCTTCCCCTCCAAAGGAAGGTATACTGAGGGCTTTTTAACGCTCTTAAAAAACGACTTCGGCTGGGTAAAAAAACAAATATGTTGGTACTCTAGAAGGAGTTCATTCGAGTATTATAATTGTATCGAAGACCTGCATGATTAGGCTTACATCTAATGAAATAAATGATAAATTATCGGAAATGAGAAATATCACTGATTTAGACAAGCAATGGTTTATGAAGGTCGTATACGGACATAATCTAAAGGATAGCAAGGGATCATAAATACAATATGACTATTGAAATTCATGTAAATATTGTATACATGGATCATCTCTACTTAGTATAAAACAAAGTCCCACATTCTTGGATGTTACGGGTAAATTCGAGAACCACTAGATGGATTTTGATGTAATTTTCACCATTCTGTAAAGGATATCTCGGGGATGATTTTTGTCGAAAATAATTTATTTATGATCAAAGGAAGCCGAGCAGTAACGATTTCAATGAAAAAGTCGAAATTTAACCTGGCGTCCGAGCGCTTTGTAAGCTTACGCTGGGCAAACCGTTAAAAATATCTAAATACTATGAGTGTAAGAATTGTTCAGCATGAAAAGTTCTACGTTCGCAAGAGTATATGTCTGTCTTCAATACATCGCCCACTATAAGTGTTTTTACGTTTTAATTTCCTCCAAACACGCCCATTCAACTACTGAGGCGACAGTTTACGAGCTAGCTAAGGGCGAGTCTATCATCCCTGTTACAGCCTAGCTAGCGGGCGAACCTATTGCCCCAGATACAACTAGCGCTTAAAGAGAGCCAAGCGGGGCTAACGAAGCGACCCGAATACTCACGACCGCAACCGATCATCCATCCCCTCGAGACAGACCAGCGTGAGAGTCAGCTGTTTCTCGTTGAGACAGACCAGCGCAGCGGGGCAATAAGAACGTACCCGAAATGTAAATACATATTTTTTTTCCCCTTTGCGTCTACATAACTAAAAATGATAAACGTCCATGAATTAGAACCTTAGCTATCATATAATTACTTTTTATTGTTACATATCTGATCGTAATGTCGTTTGTTTTACATATTTTTAATTTTTAATGTAAAAATTACATATTCTGTGTTTTTATTTTACATATTTGATCAAAATGACATATTTTAAACATAATTTTATTTTATATATTTAAAATTACATATTCTGTCTCTTACTGTAAAAAGGAGTATTTATTCGTAAGTGAAATATACGGTAATTCTAAACAGTCTGTAAATATTTGTTCACTAGAAACTCAAGTAGGCTACATGAATCGAATTTTCCAAGCAATTCATATGCTGTTGAGAAAGGACAAGGGAAAAAATATATTAGTGGAGATAAGGGCATGAGAATTCACGTAGCACCCGGACGGAAACTCAGTGGCTGGACTTTAGTTTATTTCAGTTGTCCAGTGAGTGCCTGAGACTCTACTTTTAACCTTTTAACCCTCCACCCCGGAAACAAAAAGTGATCCACACAATACTTATTCTTGAGTTCGTACACATTTTCCCAGACATAATGACATTTATTTATGTTTGCTATAATATGGGCATGCTTAATTAATTAATTATTTTACACCACTTTTGTTGTATTGTTATTGTTTTAAGGGGAGGAACAGCAAGGTTATCTGCCCCGCACCACACTTTATTTTGCATCAAAATATAATGAATAAAATGAGGAATCTTCGAGCAATATCATGTGTAATACCGTATATAATTTATGTAAAAATTAAATTAATATTACATATTTCACCTACTATTATTACATAAATAAGTACATATTTTGCATTTTGATATTATTATGAGTCTCAGGCATTCACTGAACAACTGAGCTGAGTCTCCGGCGGGGTGCTACGTGAATTCCCATGACCTTTCCTCCACTAATATATTTCTTGATATTCTTCCCTGGCCCTTTCTCAACAGCTTATGAATTGCTTGGAAAATCAGTACGTTTCGGTACGTTTCAGTTTCACGTTCTTAGTGAACAAATATTGTCATACAGACTGTTTAGAATTACCGTATATTTCACTTGTAAAAAAATACTTTTTTACAGTAAGAGAGAGATTTATTAAAATAAAGTAAAATTATGTTTTAAAAAATGTAATTTTGATCAAGTACGGTATGTAAAATCACAGAATAGGTAATTTTACATTAAAAATTAAAAATATGTAATAGAAATGTCATTGTGATCAGATATGTAACAATAATATGTAGTTATATGATAGCTAAGGTTCTAATACATGGACATTTATCATTTTTAGTTATATATAAGCAAAGGGAAAGAATATACAATATATTTACATAAAAATCCTAGCCCTAATGATCGGTCTAGGATGTGAAGTTCGGGGTAAGTTACGTTCTTATTGCCCCACTGCGCTGGTCTGTCTCAACGAGGAACAGCTGACTGGGGATGGATGATCGGTTGCGGTCGTGAGTATTCGGGTCGCTTCGTTAGCCCCGCTGGGCTGTTTCTATGCGCTAGTCAGATACAGCTAGCAACAAACCGTCGCGTCGAGTCGTGATGAGTTAAAGACTTCTGAGAAGGGTGGTTGTGTTTGGAGTTTCCCTGGAAGTGCAACTCGGGTTTTCTTCATTTCGCCTGTGAAACACAGTCAAGTTAAGATTGGACGGAAGGGGGATTAGAGTTTCATTCACTTCGCCATTCCCTGGAAGTGCAACTCTCATTTCGCCTGTGAACATTTCGTTCCGCAAAATTCACAGTCAATTTAAGATTGGACGGAAGGGGGACTGTATTATATTAAATTATACTGATTAGAGTATAATCTCTACTTAGTATAAAACAAAGTCCCCGATTCTTGGATGTCACGGGTAATAATCTCGAGAACCACTGAATGGATTTTGATGCGGTTTTCACCATTCTGTAAAGGATACCTTGAGGAAGGTTTCTGTGGAAAATAATTTATTTATGATCAAAGGAAGCCAAACAGTAACTATATCAGATAAGAAGTCGAAAAAAATCCTGGCGTCCGTGCGCTTTTTAAGCTTACGCTATATCAATATACAATGAGTGTAAGAATTGTTCAGCATGAAACGTTCTACAAAAACGTACGCGAGAGAACATCTCTATATTCAATATGCCGTCCACTATAATTGTTTTTAGATTGGACGGAAGGGGGATTTGTGTTTCATGCACCTCGCCATTCTTAAATTACGTCTGACAAGAATTTGTTGCACATGCTTCTCCATGATAGCATAGTTAATAGTCCAGTCAGTGATTTTAACCCATCATGCCGAGACGTAAAACAGATCTAGATCGTAGTTCATTGACATCGTAAAGAAGCGCTTATCACGTAATGCATTCACAACTGTTCCCGGGCGAAGCCGGGCCGGGTTGCTAGTTCTGTATATTTGCAAATTGTATATCGAATAATTCGCTGAAGAGGAGAGTTCATTAACTTAGGGTATGAGTTAAAACAATTAATCTCGCTGAGTTACGTCAGTTAATATCCTCGTTTACGGAGAAAATTGTCTGTCTTCAAGAAATCAGGTTTCATCCTGGACATGGACAACAATGCGTAGCTACAAACTCTTCTCTAAAGACCGGGTGGATGGAGCTCTGGCTGCCGGTGGTGCCTGCACTCGAGTGATGAGGTGCCGCTGGGTACTCAACTAGTAGCTGTTGCAGTTCGTACTTCGTTCCCAGTAATGGCAACAGATGTAACGTGCACATCCCTCCCGATTCTCAACCGGATTACAACTAGCTGGTGGATCTAGTCTCTCAACTTCCCCTCCTTTTGGGACATTTTAATGCCCCAACACCATCTGGAGTTCCGCTATCAGTAGCGGTAGAGGGAGGGATTTTGAGAGGCTGATCAGGCGGCTGGACCTGTCTTTGTTGAACAGAAGGGATCCTACGCACTTCTCTGTTGCAGATGCAATATTTTCGAGTGTCGACATCAACTTGTGCAGTCGTGCACTAGTTTCCCTTCTATAGTAGTGTGTGCTCGACGACCTTGGTAATACTGACTATTTTCTGACACTTCCGAAACAGAGAGCCACCGAGTCGATGACTATTCTGGCGGGTTAATTGGCCAGATGGTTGGTTGGTTGGTTATAAGTTTAGGGGCTGCGACAACGCGGTCATGTAGCCCCGTGTATTTTGGGTGTGTGTAGAATCTGTCTGATAACCGGTGTTAATTGTGATGACTGTATTAGTGTGTGTTACCTGTTTTTTAATTTAAGTACAGACTGCAACTTAGAATTTTTCAAATAGTTCCTACTATTGCCGCCAAGCGCCACCGTCAACGACTACTAGGCCAAGTTCAGAACTCAGCTACTAGACGCCACCGCAGTCGGCTCTCGGCAACGAACGTAGAAACCTAAGAGCGTTGTTTACATTCTCAACCTATCCAAATTAGCTTCACACAGCTGTAATTAGTGGAAGGTTCTTTAACATGCCATAAATCTATGACATGGGACCGCCGGCTTTACTTCCCCTCCGAAGGAAGGCATACTGAGGGAATTTTAACTCTCATAAAAAATCCGACAGCTTCGGCCGGGTTTGAACCCGCTATCTTGGGCATAGAAGCTCAGCATGCTTCGACACCGAAGCCGCTAATTGGTCAGAGTTCACATCACGTGCGGTTTTTGCCAAATATACCTTTTAGAGTGTCAATGATCATACCATTCATATAACAATAATGGTATTTTGGTTGCGGCAGAAAAGCAATACCTTCATCATCCGGCAACTCCCACCGGTAGCTTGTCCCTTGGTGGACAGCAGAGATTGCAGCAGTCATTAAAGATCGTTTGACGTGTTATCGGAGGCAACACACCATGGACAACCTTATTACCTTCAATAGGATGCGTGCTAGAGCCCAATATCTGATTCGGGATAGTAATAAAACGACGTGGGAAAATAATGTGTCATCTAAGACGGCACATACTCCTTCATCTCAAGTGTGGACTAAACCGACTACGCCACCGAAGCCGCTAATTGGCCAGAGTTCATATCACGTGCGGTTTTTGCCAAATATACCTTTTAGAGTGTCAATGATCATACCATTCATATAACAATAATGGTATTTTGGTTGCGGCAGAAAAGCAATACCTTCATCATCCGGCAACTCCCACCGGTAGCTTGTCCCTTGGTGGACAGCAGAGATTGCAGCAGTCATTAAAGATCGTTTGACGTGTTATCGGAGGCAAAACACCATGGACAACCTTATCACCTTCAATAGGATGCGTGCTAGAGCCCAATATCTGATTCGGGATAGTAAGAAAACAACGTGGGAAAATAATGTGTCATTTATGTCGGCACATACTCCTTCATCTCAAGTGTGGACTAAGTTTCGTCGGATCACCGGAATCACGAATTCATTGACAATATCCGGAGTCTCCATCAATGGAGTCATCATTACGGACCAGCACGCCATTGAGAACATTATTGAATCGCACTTCATCGATGTAGCCTGCTCTGGAATTTATGATCCTAGATTTGTGATTCTGAAGCGGGAGGCAGAGACTCATCCCTTGTCCTTTGACAATGCTGCCTTAGAGTTCTACGATGTTCAATTCTCGGATTTGGGAACTGAGCATTTCTCTTGCATCCCCGTGTGGGTGCGGGTTAGAATACACCCACGGTATGCCCTGCCTGTCGTAGGAGGCGACTAATAGGGCCGACATGGCCGAATAACTTGCCAGTTTTGATTTGTTCAGACCCCCTGTGGATGGGGAGGGCAGAATTCATCCACGGTATCCCCTGCCTGTCGTAAAAGGCGACTTAGAGGGGGCCTTATAAAGGTCGATTTTGGTTTTCTGGTCCCAGCTCTGGTTTGACCAATAGAAACAAACATGCATGCTGTTAGGGGAAGGGCCACCAGCTTGGCCATCTGGCCAGAAAGCCTAGACGGTATGCCCCATCCCGTCAGGTGGGTGCGCCATGTACCCTACAGTAGTATCCGCCTTACAACGAAGGTCCCTGCATGGCCGAATACTGGAGCTGAATAAATCCTGTGCATGCCGAGGGGGAAGTGCCTGTTCGAGGCACTGGGACCCCGGGCAATATCTGCTATGCCAGGTAGGTATTGCCTTGGCTGGGTGGCGCCCACAGTGTTAGCCCCCGTTCGGAGTGGGCAGTATTCGAGGAGGATTTCGTCCGGGATGCGTAGTAAACGATCACGGACACCTGTACAGGGTGGCACCCTTAAAAAGCCGTCTCTGGAGTGTAGACCGAATCCCAAGGTGTATACGCCTTGGGATGAGGCATTTAATAAGAAGTTCCCTGTTGACAGGTCTCCTCGCTACCTGGTAGCTACCAGGACAGACGGGGGAGATTTTAAACAGGTAAAATCGATCCTATTTTCAGAGGAAATCGAGGGGAAATATCGCGACCTTAACGGGATTTCCAAGCTCCGGAACGGGCAGCTCCTGCTGCATACCGTTGACCGGCAGCAAACCGAAGCGTTGCTGGAATGCACGCATTTCGGCGAAATTCCCGTTAAGGTTGAGAAGCACGATACGCTAAATGAGGTCCGTGGAGTTATATTCCATCGCGACCTCATTTTAAACAGCGACGCGGAATTGATGCGGGATCTGGGGAAGCGAGGCGTCACCAGGATTAGGCGCATCACCCGGAAAATTGGAAATGATAGCGTCGATACTGGCGCTTTCATTCTTCATTTTGAGAGTGATGTAGTGCCTAGGCAGGTGAAGGTCACGTCGTACCATTGCGACGTTAGACCGTACATCCCTCCACCTATGCGCTGCTACAATTGCCAGAAATTCGGTCATGTTTCTGCCAGGTGCACTGCCAAGGCGGTGTGTAGAGAGTGTGGCAAGGGGACACATGACGGTGTGGGGTGTACGCCTCCCCCGACGTGTCCTAACTGCCAAGGAAGTCACTCTCCGCGGTCGAAGCAGTGCCCTGAGTTCTGCAAGGAAGCAAAGATCCAAGAAATCAGAACATTGGATCGGCTTTCATATCACGACGCTCGAAAGAGATACCGTGATATGACTGCACCCGAATTTCCGGTATCTTTCGCGGCTAAGGTGACGCCACCTATCACCCCTGCCACTTTCGTTCCCCGTGCTGTACCCTCGACGACGAACTACTCTGAGATCGTCAAGTCTCCCCTCGCTGTCCAAGCGAGACCTGTCAGCCCGAAGAAGGTTAAACAACCTTCTTCGGCCATTGTGAAAAAGGCGCCGGTTATACCATCTAAACCGGCGCAATCGGAGAAGAAGTCATCTTCCTCTCCGAAACGGTCGGAAAAGAATTCTTCCCCTGCCAACGAGGCAAAGAAGACTTCTGCGACCTGGGCTGGATCGTCATCCAGCCCATCTGATAAGACAAAGATAGTGGAGAAGAGGGGGACGGTTCGTCGCCGTCTCTCTCGCCCTCCTGCTGACGGGGTGGCTACTGTCTCTGCTGGCCTTTCCGCTCCCACTACCACCAAGGGAGCGAAGCCTGCTGAAGCCAAGCCCGTCCGTATGGAGGAACTCCCCTATAGAAAAGAAAATAGATCGGCGGAGGAGAGGGGAGCGGTTCAGCGCCGTTTCTCTTCCTCTCCTAAAGGCAGGGCTGCTCACGTATCTGCTAGCCATCCCGCTCCCACCACTACCAGTGGAGCGGTGCCAGCAGGAGCGACCTTGTTTTATAAGGACCCGGCGTCTGTGGGGAAGGGACCATCTACTTCCCCAAACACACGTCGGCGCCGATCCAAGAAGAAGTCTCTTCGGGGCGTTTCGGGGACAGACACCCAGTCTTCGGACCGGGAGAAAGTCCCTCGACACCGCTCTCGCTCTTCCCCAAGGGCGAGACCCGTGAGGTCCGACGACGACCGTGCGCAACCCAAGAGAGCGCCCGCTCCATTTTCTTCGTCTTCGGACGGAGATGTGGAGATTGAGGTGTGCTCTCCTGCCCCATCATCTCCAACTAGAGATGGGGAAGGGTGGCAAACGGTCAAGCATAAGTAGAAGACTCACTTCTACTTAAGTCCACACCATGGCACTATTACAATTGAACTGTAATAGCTATTCTGTTCATCTCGCTGAGTTACGACAATTAATATCTTCGTTTTCGGCAACCATTGTCTGTCTTCAGGAATCCAGGTTTCGTCCTGGACATGAGACAACAATGCGTCACTTCAAACTCTTCTCTAAAGACCGGATGGACGGAGCTGTGGCCGCTGGTGGCGTCTGCACTCTCGTCCACTCTAGCCTCTTTAGTGAAGAGGTGCCGTTGCGTACTCAGCTAGAGGCAGTTGCAGTTCGTACTTCGTTGCCAGTAATGGCAACAGTATGTAACGTGTACATCTCACCTGATTCTCAGCCGGATTACGACCAGCTGGTAGATCTAGTCTCTCAGCTCCCCCCTCCTTTTCTCCTTCTGGGAGATGTTAATGCCCACAACACCATCTGGGGCTCCGCTACCACTAGCGGTAAAGGGAGAGATTTTGAGAGGCTGATCAGGCGGCTGGACCTGTGTCTGTTGAACACAGGGGAGCCTACGCACTTCTCTATTGCACACGGTACTTATTCAAGTATCGATATTACCCTGTGCAGTCGTGCGCTGGTTACCCTGCTACAGTGGGGTGTACACGATGACCTTTGTAATAGTGACCATTTTCCAATTATCGTTACTCTTCCGAACCAGAGAGCCATCGAGTTACCAAGTCGACGGCTTCTCCTTCGGGCTGATTGGCCAACTTTCACGGCACGTGCGGTGTTTGCCGAAGATACCTTTGAGAGTGTCGACGATCATACCATTCACATAACGAATGGTATTTTGACTGCTGCTGAGGAAACAATACCTTCCTCATCCGGCAACTCACGCCGGAAGCTTGTCCCTTGGTGGACAGCCGAGATTGCAGCAGCCATTAAAGATCGTCGACGTGCTTTCAAATGCTATCGGAGGCAAAACACTATGGCCAACCTTATCGACTTCAGAAGGATGCGTGCTAGAGCCCGATATCTGATTCGGGAGAGTAAGAAAACGACGTGGGAAAAGTATGTGTCGTCCATGACGGCGCATACTCCTTCATCTCAAGTGTGGACTAAGATTCGTCGGATCTCCGGACTCCCGACATCACTATCGATACCCGGAGTGTCCATCAATGGGGACATCATCACGGACCATCTCGCCATTGCCAACAGCATTGGCTCGCACTTCTCCGATGTATCCTGCTCCGGGAGTTACGATCCTACATTTCTGACTCTGAAGCGGGAGGCAGAGACTCACCCCTTGTCCTTTGCCACTGCTGCTTCGGAGTCCTATAATGTACCATTCTCTGAATGGGAACTGCGCAGTGCGCTTGCACTGTGCAGGGATACGGCTCCTGGACCGGATAACATACATAATCAAATGTTAAAACGTCTGTGCGAATCCAGTATGAAAGAACTGTTGATCCTCTTCAATCGTATATGGATTGAAGGGGAGTTTCCATCTCAATGGCGAGAGGGGATCGTGATACCGATTCCTAAGGCTGGAAAGGATCCCAAGTTTGTAAGCAGCTATAGGCCCATTTGTTTGACAAATGGCCTATGTAAGCTGCTCGAAAAGATGGTGAACCGTCGACTGGTGTGGTTCTTAGAGGAGAAAGGTCTCCTGTCTGAGTACCAATGTGGATTTCGCTCTCATAGGTCCACCACTGACCATCTGGTGCGACTTGAGAGCGCCATACAGGAGGCTTTTTTCCGAAAGCAGCACCTAGTCACGGTTTTCTTTGACCTCGAGAAAGCCTACGACACCACATGGCGCTACGGGATCCTTTCCACCCTTCACAAGTGGGGACTCCGTGGTAACTTACCGACTTTCATTGCGAATTTCATGTCCGTCCGACTCTTCCGTGTAAGGGTCGGTAGGACATTATCGCAGTACTATACCCAAGAAAATGGAGTTCCTCAGGGTTCAGTGCTGAGTGTCACCTTGTTCGCGATTGCCATTAATGGCATTGTTGCCGCCGTCGGGTCCGCGGTAGTTCCATCGCTTTATGTAGACGATTTAGCTCTGCATTACAGCTCTGGAAGTATGGCAGTCGTGGAACGGCAATTGCAGCTAGCCATCAACCGGGTCGACAGGTGGGCTCACTACCGGGGTTTTCGTTTTTCAGCAGCGAAAACCTCCGTCGTCCATTTTTGTCGGCTACGGAGGCTACATTTACACCCTGAACTACATCTCAGGGATGCTGCGTTGCCGTTGGTTGACACTTATCGCTTCCTGGGGCTCCATTTTGACAGCAAGTTAACGTGGCAGCACCATATACGGCAATTGAAAATGACATGTCTCAGGAAACTGAACATGCTCAGGTTTCTTAGTGGCACTACGTGGGGGGCTGACCGTGCGGTGCTGCTACGGTTCTACCAAGCCCTCGTCCTGTCCCGGCTAGACTATGGTTCTGCGGCATACGGTTCAGCAAGGCCGGCAACCTTGAAAATGCTGGACAGTATCCACCATAGTGGCGTTAGGCTGGCTACCGGTGCCTTCCGGACCAGCCCGATACCCAGCCTACTCGCCGAATCGGGTGTTCCACCTTTAAATTATAGACGCCAACATATGCTTTTAGCATATGCTGCCAATGTGCGTCAAATGCCGCAACACCCGACCTATCAAGCTCTCTTCGGTACCCAAAACCACCAGGGTTACGCCAACCGGCCTCGTGCCACTCGGCCGGTTGTTATTAGACTTGATAGCTCGTGCACTGAAATAGGAGTGGCTGTAGGTCCCTGTATGATCCGGACATCTAGCGAGGTGCCTCCGTGGCAAGTCCCGCGTCCGGAAATTCGGTTAGATCTTCACCAAGGTCCTAAGGTGAACACGGATGCGTCCGTTTACCGGAGGCAGTTCCACAGCATAGTTCACCAATTTCCGGACGCTGGCATTCTATACACGGATGGTTCGAAGGTGGACGAGAAAGTGGGTTGTGACGTTATTGATGGTGCAAATACCAAGATCTCTTTGCCTGAGGCCTGTAGTGTGTTTACTGCGGAGCTCGTTGCCATCTATGAAGCTCTGCAGTTTGCACTACAGGATGCACGAATCCACTTTCTCGTGTGTACCGACTCTTTGAGTTCGTTGCAGTCAATTGCTACATGTTTCCCGCAACACCCCCTAGTGCAGCGAATCCATGACCTACTAGCCGGGCTGTGCCACGCTGACACTCGAATCACCTTTCTGTGGCTTCCAAGCCACATGGGAATTGCGGGAAATGAGTTAGCGGATCAAGCTGCAAAAGAGGCGGTATCACTACCACCTCGACCAATGGAGGTACCCGCTAGAGATATTCGCTCTCAGTTACTCCTACAAGTTCTGGCTTTTTGGGGGAGTCAGTGGCTAGCTGACCCACTGCCCAGTAAACTGAGAGCGATCAAGGGAACTACTCGCGTGTGGCGGAGCTCCTTCCGGGTCCGGAGGGAGTCCGTCATTTTGTGTAGGCTAAGGATAGGTCATACAAGATCCACCCACTCATACCTAATGAGAAGGGAAGACCCCCCACTTTGTACCTGTGGAGCCGTATTCACCGTGGCCCACATTTTCACCGAGTGTGTGGATCTTGCTGACTTACGAAGAAACCTTGGTTTGCAGACGACACTCAAACTTATATTAGCCGATGACGTGGTGGCTGCTGATCGCGTTATCCGCTTTATAAGTGAGAGTGGGTTAGGGCCAGCAATCTAAATTTTCCAGTGAACATTGACTCAACGACTTGTTCGTTTTTGAATGATATTGTTTTGTTTTTCCCGTAATTTTTGTTAATTTTTATAATTTTTATTTTTTATTTAATTGTTTGTTTTTGTTTTATTAATTTTTGGTCTTTTGAAATTTAGATGTCCACCTCAAAATTTTAAATTCAATTCAAAATTTGTATTCTTTAATCTGTGTTAAGAGGGGCAGATGACCTCGTAGTTCCGCCCCTTAAAACAACAATAACTAACTAACTAACTATTTCTCTTGCACTGGGCAGGGATATATCTCCTGGACCGGATAACATCCATAATCATATGTTCAAACATCTTTGCGAATCCGGTATAAATCAACTGTTGATCCTTTTCAATCGTATATGGATTGAAGGGGAGTTTCCATCTCAATGGCGATAGAGGATCGTGATACCGATTCCCAAGGTTGGAAAGCTTCCCAAACTCGTTAGCGGCTATAGGCATATTTGTTTGACAAATGGCCTATGTAAACTGCTGAAGAAGATGGTTAACCGTTGGCTGGTGTGGTTCTTGGAGGAGAGAGGCCTCTTCTCTGAGTACCAGTGTGGTTTACGCTTTCATCGTTCCACCATTGATCATCTGGTGCGACTTGAGAATGGAATATAGGAAGGTCACCTAGTTATGGTTTTCTCGACCTAGGAAATACCAATGACACCACATGGCTCAACGGATTCCTTTCTTTCCTTAATGATTGGGGACTCCGTGGAAATCTATCGACGATCATTGCAAACTTCATGTCCGTCCAACTCTTCCATGTAAGAGTCGGTAGGACATTATCGCAATATAAAACACAGGGAAATGGAGTTCCTCAGGGTTATGTGTTGAGTGTCACCTTGTTCGCGTTTGGCATAAGCGGCATTGTTGCCGCCGCTTGGCCCATACTATTCAATCGCTGTACGTGGACGATTTAGCTACACATGGCAGCTCTGGAAATGGCAATCGTTGAACGGCAATTCATGGGCGCCCGCAGGGGGGGGGGGGGGAGGCAGGGGGGCCATGCCCCTCCCCCCCCCCCCCCTGGAATCTGAAAGTACATCAATATGAAAATCAGACTGTGAACAAACGTTTATTGCAAAAGTGCTTACAATATTCTAATTAATTTTGTGCCAAATATCAATACTTCAGATATTTAACCTTCCGTCGGGTGCAACATTAAATATAGTGGCAGTGGGTGCATTAAGTCTGTCTGGCACACCTCAGAAATCTGAATTTTAAAAAATTACAATATTGACTGAAAAACAGTTTTGCTACAATTTAATGAATACTCATTCTTTCTCTAAATATTACGTAATGTTGCACGATCAGGCGCAATCTGCCTGGCAGATCACTTTTGCAACAACAGCAAATATGTAGGAGAGTTATTGACAAACTGGTCGATATGGACTTGAATGATGTCATGTGGAAAGAGGTAACTACTGAAAGGTGGAAGTACCTTCGCCCCCGCGAATGACGAATATGAGATAAGAATCAACTCTAGTGCCTGTCAGATCAGTTGCACCCAGCAGAAGGTTTAAATCATCCTACATATCTTTTATGCAATGGTGCTGGTGTGTTTTCGCTTTATATTAGACGAGTAATATTACAAAGGAATATTGTAATTTATATGCGCGTACATTTCATTCGTGTATATTGTGTTTAGTATGAACAGTCGCCTAGATGTGTGCGTGAAGTATTATTTATTTATTTATTTATTTATTTATTTATTTCGTATGTATCGTCTACGAATGGATTTATATTTCATTTAAATGTAAGTAATGTAATCTTATCTTCCCTATATATATGAAGGTTTGTCTGTTTGTTTCTGAATTTCTACGGAAATTTGCGTTATTTACGTGTTGCAGACTGTTTCATGACGGATGCGCGCGAAAATAAATGTTTTGTCTCTCTGTCTGTTTGTTTGTGGACAACTTTTTTTCCCTTATAACTGGCTGGTTGCGTGGCTCAGCGGTAACGTTCTCGCTTGCTGGGCCCAAGGTTGCAGTTTCGTAACCTGGCGCAGTCAGCTGGCATTTGAGGGTGCGCAGATGTGAGGGAGCCGGGTCAGTAGATTTATTGGCACGTTAAAGATCCCTTTCGGAGCAAAATTCCGACACCCCGGCGTCTCTAAGAACCGCAGTAGTTAAAAGGGACGTAAAACCAATAACATTATTATTATTATTATTATTATTATTATTATTATTATTATTATTATTATAATTATTATTATCCCTTATAACTCGAGAACGGCAGGGTGAATCAACGTAAAATTTGGTACAGATATACATCAGAGGCACGACACCAATCATTGATGTAACTCTTCTCCGTACCTCTCATAAAAGGGGGGCTATCCCCTTAAAATACATTCTGAAATAGGCGTAGAAGGGTGAGACGAAGCTCATTTTCAACCCCTCAATGTGAGAAACGAAACTCGGGGGCCCTTCCACATTTAAGGCCCTAAAACCAACAGGTTTTGAGATATTCCCAGAAATCTAATTTCATTTAATAAACTAACGAAAGAATGCAAGCCGGTAACCATGGCAACGGAATCTCAGAGGTCCATTTATTTCTGTTTAAGACGCAATGCAATTCCATTTATTACATTACTGTGAAAGTTTACAAACGGCTATAAGGTTATAACGGAACCAAATTAGGCTGTAAAATTCATCAATACATACAATGCGCTTCAGGAGGTCAAGGGGTAATCTAGAATGTTTTCACGCGATTTACACGTGCGGGCGTGGTACGGAAGGTCTATTATATCCCTATCCCTATATTGTTATATTATTATTATTATTATTATCATTATTATTATACAGTATCTCAGGAGGTGACATCCAACTTTCCATCTATTTCTGTAAGAAGTAATGCCACTCCATATATTACATTTCTGTGAAAGTTTGCAAATGGCTATCACGGTACAAAACTAAAACTGTAAAATTCATCAATGCGCTTAAGGGGGTCAAGGGGTACCCTAGAAATTTTCACACGACTTACACGTGCGATATGTCGTACAGAAGGTATATTATATCTCCAAGAGCAACATTATTTTCAGAAATTCCTGAATTGAATTGAATTGAATTCAATTGAATTGAATTGAAATAGTATTTGTTGCGGCTTTTAGGAATTTGGGTCATTGGAGGCTAAAAACCTGAATTTTCAGGCACCACAAGCCTTTATAATTTATTAAAGGGTTCATCCTGTGGATGGGGACCTAACACAACGGTGATGAACAGTTTTTATGTGACGTGTATTGCGTTTCGTCTACGATGTTTTCAATTTTATTTTCACGTCAGGAAGTACACGTTAGGTAAATTTAGTTTGAGAGCACGTTTTAACTATCATTTTTCATGGTCGACAAACTGCTTCCAAGCCTCCAACCATTGCAACAGTAGCTCAATTGATAACGTCTGATTATTAATACCGAAGACCGCTTGAGGAATGGGTACTTCCGCTAGTATTATATATAATCCAAATCGAGGTATTGACTCATTAATCATTGCATCTTTGTAACCACAAGGGCTATGAAACTGAAATTTTTCATGTTGAATACCAGTACTCTCAAATTGTTGGTGCTCACTAAGAAAGGTTCATAGAATATTCAAGCTATACGTGGGTCTGTTCGGCCATTTGGCACTCATGCATGGGTTAATATTGGCAAATTAGAAGTTGTACAAAGACTGGACATACAGTAGCACATTTTACGCACCTCGGCACGTGGAACAATACTTGGAAAGTCCCAGAGGGACCCCGAAAGCAACCAGCCCTTTTCGAGACAGGTCTATTTCCAAATTACTATCTTCGCTCTTGCAAACAGATTAACAAATGGCCAAACGAAACCATGGTAATAGTAGATCAACTTTCCATTTCTCTCTGTAAAAGGGCGAGAAGCGTCTGCTGACAACATCCTATTGTTCAGCTGCTTCCCTAATCGGCTCGGCTCGTTCTTCCAGCGAACCAACTGATTACCAACAACAGTTATGGGTTTTCTGTTTGGAAAGTTTTGTTGTTGTTAAGATATCAGCCCAACTGGGAAATAGCATTGGATTAGGTTTAGGGCACACAGTGGACTGTAATATGACTATATGGAAGAGACCAAAAGTTACTTGACACGTGTTGATACATTTATTTGATTATTATAAATATTTAGATAAATAGTAACAATTATTTGCATTAAAAAGATTATTTAAAAGAGGCAATTCAAAATGCCTGTTTCTCCAGGAAACTCAAAAACAACTTGCAAGTAGCATTGACTAGGAAAAAGAAAATGAATTGCCAAAATTGATTACATGAAGAAAGACTAATAACAGGCAACTCGATAAAAAAATCATAGAGAAAAATCCATGATAACCAAGTAAAAAATTTTAAAGGCTTGGCCTTGTATTATGTAAAATAAGTGATTGGTTACCACCAGTTCGATACTTGACACAGGGAGTATCTTCCATGAATAATCCTTCGGAGACCCCGCTGCCAATAGCAGGAAGCGATGGTGATTTGCCGGGCAGGGCAAGTTAGTTGATCAAGAATCCAAGGTCCTAGAGTAGACCATGAATTGGCTGGCCCGCGTAGAGTGGGTCGTGAAGTCCAGTGAAGTTATTCTCCAAGAAGCCGTGATGTGGCTTCCAAAGGAGATGGATGATAATTCCTCCAGCGCAACTTAACCGGCAGTGCCAGGCCTCTTGGGAATGACCTGGTTAGCAGGGGCGAGCAGTTACGATTCCATCGTGCCGAGTTTTAGAGAGTTTAAGTGACGAAGCTGTTAACTAGATGAAGGTTGTTGACCCCAGACTGCTCAGCCCGACAAAGTCCAGGCAGTGAGGCATGCCACGTAGATAGCTTCAGGTCAAACAGTGTTGGTAAACAGTGCGCCGAGCAGGCTGCACTGAAGGTCAGACAGCCGTGGGCAGGTGAAGACAGACACGGCAGTACGGCGATGCGGAGAATATATAGTGGTAATGACGACAGCGCGCCGAACGTTCCAGAAGGAAGGAGGGGTGTCAAACGGACAATCAACGCACAGCCCCATGCACATAGCGAGGGTTGCCGCTGAGGTGAGCACAGTACTTCATGGGAAAGTGTGACAGTATGGTGCGTCTAGAAAGACACTTCAGAAAAAAGGTGAGTTGACAAGAATAATAAAGAACAACAATTCAAATGAAACATAAGTTAAATAAATAAATAAATAAATAAACAGAACACAGCGTTCATACTGCAATTATAACGAAATAAAATAATGGGGCAGAACAATTGAACGTGTGTTTCGAACCGTACGGGAAACATAGCCTACAAAAAACATTCGCAAAAGCGAACATGCTGGGAGGGGCGAGAAAAAATTGCAGTAAGAAAGCGCAGAAGTTAGGCCTCGCGTGGCAAAGGAGCAATCATAGTGATTGACTTGAGAAAATAACCAGCAGAAGTCTGCAGTTTTACCACGCGAACCCTACCATCTCTGCCAGGAAAGCACTCAACAACCCTACCCAAATTCCAGACAATAGGGGGACTAGGGTCTTTCAAAAGGACCAAGTCCCCTACATGAAGGTAGAGGCGTTGGTAAGTAGTTCTAAGTGAACTGCTCCGGTGACCATACATACAAACAGCGAAATATTGAGTTTTCCAGAAATACATTTTTAGTCTCAGGAGAATTTCTTCTGTAAACAAAAGGCCCGAAATATTCCACCCCGTAAAGGTAAAGGGTCTAACAGGCGCAGATCTAAAGTTGGGAAGATCACCCATGAGCTGAGCGGTAATTTTAGGGTTGGATTTAAAACATGGAATGCACTTCCGGATAACAGAGGTAACTTCATGCACTCCGTTTATGGGCCAATATATTTCACGAATGACAGAAAGTAATGTACGAGTTCCAGCATGATGATGCTGGTAATAATACTGACGAATGATTAAGGAAGTGACATGATGCTTTGAGGGAAGAATAATTGGATGTTTTTTATCCTCAGAAAGATCAGCCAAAGATAAACGTCCTTCTACTCTTAGTAAACCATCAGCATCCGAAAAAGGGGCGAGTGAGGAAAGCCTACTCGATTTCTTAAGTGATTGGCCTTGGGACAACACCTGACATTCTTCAGAGAATATTTCTTGTTGGGTAAGCCATAAGATTTTTGTAGTGGCTAAATCTAATTCAGAAAGGGTTATATATGGCTTAGGAAAAAGGGGTTGTTTCACTACAAAATATATCCATAGAAGGAGATAAGCCATAAACATTACCAATTTATGGAAAGAGGAATGATATCGCTGTAAGAAAAGGGGAGAGTCGGAAACGATTAGAGTGGATCCTATAATCTTCCCAGCATCCGGCAAATCTGATAATTCCGGAAGAGGAAAATTTGTTAAAGCAGAAGAGATGTTAGAATGAATTGGAGAGCCAGGTGATAAAGTATCATTTTTCTTGGTAACAACCTCCATGTGATCGAGTGCCTCATATTCCTCCATAAATGTGGAATATTGAGTTTTAACAACAGGGTCACATTTAAATTAGCTTTCCACAGCTTAGAGTGCTCTAAGAGCCCTAGGGTGTGTTTCAAATAAAAGAGGTGGATTATCCACACGGGGCATTGTTACGACAAATCTACCCCCTGAATTGCGTTTGGTTGTTTCGCGAAACAGTTTTTCACACATTTCATTTTCAACTGAGGAAGGTGAAACTGAATCTATAGTTTCAATTTTCCAAAATCTTTCTAAGTTGTAATCGAGACTTGCATTGACAAAATGACATTGTGAGACATTTTGAAATGACTTACGAGGGACTTGACCCGTTACTAACCAACCTAGCTTGGTATGATAAACAAACACTCCTGGTGATATTTTGACCTTAGAGCTAAGGAGACATTGCCAAAATACTTGGGCACTGAGAAGTATGTCTACTGGAGCGCTCGTATTAATTGTTGGATCTGCCAACTGAATGTTATGAGGAAATTGCCAATTTCTAATTTCAAAAGAAGTACTGAAATGTTGTGTTACAATTAACAGCATCTTTGATATGAATACGAACAAAATGCAAAGATTTAACATTGCTATTGTTAATACCGGTAACCTGAATTAATGTAGGTTTCTTAGGAAGACCAAGGTTCTTAATGAGACGCTCGCTTATGAAGTCATGGGTGGCGGCATTATCCAATAAGGCACGTGCTTCAAGCCATCTACCAGAGGAATCTTGAACTTTTAATAACAGGGTCGATAGTAGCACCTGGGAACTACGAATAGAGCCAGAGCTCTGTGTATAAGATTGCGCATTGGCTCCTGGGGATGTATCTTTGGAACTTCCAGGGGAAGGAGCCTGACGTGGCTTTTCAAACCTATGAAGCAAGGTGTGATGTTGAGCCTTGCAATGGGAACAATTATTTTTAGATAAGCAATCA
Organism: Meconema thalassinum; assembly: GCA_946902985.2. NCBI lineage: Eukaryota > Metazoa > Arthropoda > Insecta > Orthoptera > Tettigoniidae > Meconema > Meconema thalassinum. The sequence goes on from OX336390.1 coordinate 352,871,303, forward strand.
GGCACCATTTGCCTAGCTGACAGGCAGTTGTAGCAATATCTTTTTTGAGCTATTAATTTGTGTCTTTCGTCGGTAGAAAGAGCTTTAAAGGCAACGCAGGAATATAACCTGTGAGGCGCTTTACAGAGAATACAATCTGTTGAATTATGTTGAACAGTAAAGACAGCAGATTTGTTTATTTTAGTACCGACTGGCTTGACAACATTAGATTTGTTATCTGCACTTCCTGACGTATGACAGGCTACGGCTGACAAAACCTGGCATCTATTATTTATAAACGTAAGCAGTGAATCATAGGTATAGAAAGTATCATTTGTTATTTCCCTCTCCCATGCCTTAAAGGTTTCTGGGTCAAATTTAGAAGTAACCAAGTGAACTAAGAATAGATCCCAATGCTCGACCGGTTGATTCAATCGTGCCAATGCTCTGACGTGTAGTTGGACCATGTCACTTATGGCTCGCAGTGTTGGCAAATTGTCAGCACGCAAGGCGGGCAGGTTGAATAAGGCTTGAATATGCCTTTGTATACATAATCTTTCGTTGCCATAGCGGCCTTTAAGAAGCTCTATAGCAGTGTTATAGTTTTCTCCTGTTAAGGGGAGTTCTCTTATAAGTTGGAGGGGTGGGCCTTGCAATGTGGATTTTAAGTAATGGCATTTCTGAATTTCTGGAAGTGTGGCATTACCATGTACTAATGAACTGAACAATTCAAAGAATGATTGCCACATCTCCTCCTTTCCTGAAAAATGCGTAATTTCGATTTTTAGGTAGCAATGGTTTGGCACTATTCCCATTGTCGCTAATTCTTCCTTGAGTTTCTTCTACCTTCAACGCCAGGGTCAAAGTTCTAACTAATGCCACAGCCTGAGCGTGTGTGTCAAAGTAATTACTCTCTACTTCTTCCCTATCCGACTGATATTCCGGACTTTTGATTTCAATTTCAAGTTGCACGAGATCATATTTCTCGTACGCCTGTTCAAAAGGTTTTAAACGCAGAGATATAATATCAAGGTTTTGTTAATCTTTAGGTAGAGTAGCTAAATATTTTTGAAAACGGGTGAGTTGGCCCTTGTAGGCCGCCCGAGAGTTTAACAGTTTGGCATCTATTATTACTGGCATGGCTGGAAAGTTGGAGTAACTCACTCACCAAAGCTGCTTGCAGCACCAGACTGAGACTCGCTTTCCGGAAAGGGAACAGTTGTACAATATGCTGGGATTGTTTCCGCCTTCCAGAAGATCTCCTGGGCTAGCCACGGTATACTGAAATGTGTAAGACAAATGTTAGATTGCACAAGTTCTTTTTAATAGAATATGTGGTCTCAGAATTAAAGTTCTGGATTCGATCCCGGGCTTCGGCACCTTGGAAAGTCTTTTTTTTTTAAGATATCACCCCAACTGGGAAATAGTATTGGATTAGGTTTAGGGCACACAGTTGACTGTAATAGGACTATATGGAATAGACCAAAAGTTACTTGACACGTGTTGATACATTTATTTGATTATTATAAATATTTAGATAAATAGTAACAATTATTTGCATTAAAAAGATTATTTAAAAGAGGCAATTCAAAATGCCTGTTTCTCCAGGAAACTCAAAAACAACTTGCAAGTAGCATTGACTAGGAAAAAGAAAATGAATTGCCAAAATTGATTACATGAAGAAAGACTAATAACAGGCAACTCGATAAAAAAAATCATAGAGAAAAATCCATGACAACCAAGTAAGAAATTTTAAAGGCTTGGCCTTGTGTTATGTAAAATAAGTGATTGGTTACCACCAGTTCGATACTTGACACAGGTAGTATCTTCCATAAATAATCCTGCGGAGACCCCGCTGCCAATAGCAGGAAGCGATGGTGATTTGCCGGGCAGGGCAAGTTAGTTGATCAAGAATCCAAGGTCCTAGAGTAGACCATGAATTGGCTGGCCCGCGTAGAGTGGGTCGTGAAGTCCAGTGAAGTTATTCTCCAAGAAGCCGTGATGTGGCTTCCAAAGGAGATGGATGATAATTCCTCCAGCGCAACTTAACCGGCAGTGCCAGGCCTCTTGGGAATGACCTGGTTAGCAGGGGCGAGCAGTTACGATTCCATCGTGCCGAGTTTTAGAGAGTTTAAGTGACGAAGCTGTTAACTAGATGAAGGTTGTTGACCCCAGACTGCTCAGCCCGACAAAGTCCAGGCAGTGAGGCATGCCACGTAGATAGCTTCAGGTCAAACAGTGTTGGTAAACAGTGCGCCGAGCAGGCTGCACTGAAGGTCAGACAGCCGTGGGCAGGTGAAGACAGACACGGCAGTACGGCGATGCGGAGAATATATAGTGGTAATGACGACAGCGCGCCGAACGTTCCAGAAGGAAGAAGGGGTGTCAAACGGACAATCAACGCACAGCCCCATGCACATAGCGAGGGTTGCCGCTGAGGTGAGCACAGTACTTCATGAGAAAGTGTGACAGTATGGTGCGTCTAGAAAGACACTTCAGAAAAAAGGTGAGTTGACAAGAATAATAAAGAACAACAATTCAAATGAAACATAAGTTAAATAAATAAATAAATAAATAAACAGAACACAGCGTTCATACTGCAATTATAACGAAATAAAATAATGGGGCAGAATAATTGAACGTGTGTTTCAAACCGTACGGGAAACATAGCCTACAAAAAACATTCGCAAAAGCGAACTCTGTTCGCCTTCTCGGACAAGTCCAGATCGATTCGTTGATTGATTCTTATGCTACGTTTTATCATTTTAAATGATCTTGTCGACTTCGTCGTTATGCTGGGGGTCTGGCGTTACGTTACGGTGACGGGTCGAAATGTACCCAGATGCACTGAGGTGTGCGACGTCATAGTACCGCTTGGTGCATGTGTTCCCCGACAATCTCGACTTCGTTAGTATAAGACAAAAATCCCCGATTCTTGGATGTCACGGGTAATCTCGAGAATCACTGGATGGATTTTGATGCGGTTTTCACCATTCTGTAAAGGATATCTCGATGAAAGATTCTGTCCAAAATATTTTATGTATGATGAAAGGAAGCCAAGCAGTAACGATTTCAGTGAAAAAGTCGAAAACAAACTTGGCGTCCGTGCGCTTCTTAAGCTTACGCTGGGCAAATCGTTAAAAATATCAATATACTATGAGCGTACGAATTGGTCAGCATGAAAAGTTTTACAAAAAGTCCGCGAGAGCATATCTCTATCTTCAATACATCGGTCACTATGAGTGTTTTTAGACTGGATGGAAGGGGCACGTCCCCGCGTGCTTGACCTTGCTTTGCCCTTGGTTTGCACTTGACGTTCACGAGTAATTTGAAACAAGATAAGTAAGATAAGTATTATGCAGATAATTTTCTAACATGGGAAGAGTCTTTGGCTTCGAGCGAAGCGAGAAGCCTCCAGCCTTTCTAGCATTTTTCAGCATTTGTAGCATTCAAAATGATACAAAGTCTAGTCTTTGAGACTGACTGTCTCTTTTTCTTCTTTCTCTCGGCTCGGATAAGTTCAATACGTGTTTTGCGCTTGTTAGCGATCGTCTTTCAAGATAGTTAGTGGTTAGGTTGCTGACCCAATGTATTCTACGTGCAGTAAATTAGCAAGTGCCAACATAATACATTGTTATGGGGTTTGAAGCCATTCTTCAGTGTTGCCTTAGTAAACAAAAGTTTGTTGCTTTTCAGTCGGCCAACACGAATGTACCCAAAAGAGTTGGGTTATATCCTATTCCTGAAAAAGAATGGCATGTATTTATTAATCTCATGTAATTTTTTCAGGATTAGGGTATAACCCAACTCTTTTGGGTACATTCGTGTTGACCGACTGAAAAGCACCAAACGTTTGATAATAAATTGTGTTGTTTAAGCATATTTTGTAAGTTCTAGTTTTAAAGTGTACTTTCTAGATTATATACAACATTAAACAACTATAAGGCCTAACTACCTACCATGTCAACTCAACACCCGACACTGGATCCTTGTTAGACACTCAATGTAGGCTACACAACATGACCCGATTGCCGAAAGCCTCCTTGATCATCAAATCCAAACTTTGTCTCAGAAATGTGTTACGGTATGTCACCACACTGTTGGACACCGTGGGCTACTACTCAACTCCTTCATTAACAATGCTACCGGTACTCTGAAATAACATTAGCCTACTGCACTTATACACACTACGCCTGTTGATACCACACATGTTATTACATAAACCGGAATTTCACTCAGATTCAAGTACAAGGGGTGAAGTTTAAACCTGTTCACAAATAAAGCAACAACATTTACAACAATGACAGTTATTGAACATAAGACGGCTAATTTTCCTCTCTTTAAGGGTAGCCTTAAGTTAATATATACATTTAAAAACCCAAAAGTATTTGCATTAGGTTGGTTAGACAGTATATTATTTACGTCACAGGTACAAAAGATTACTCACTGACCTGGAAAAAGTAATCGTCCTATGTAAAACGCCGATCTGCGTATTTCTTCGAAACCAGTCGAGTGACATGACGCACTCGATCTCACAATATGTCTTACATTTAGGAATATTAATACGTCGAAATATCACTTGTTAATTTTAGAAAACTACGGAATTGTACAATATCTGTTAGTTTCTTTTTATCGTCTATTAATTTCATAAACAGAGCTTGTGCATAACGCTCATTTATTATACACATTGAAAGCAGTGGCTTGTTTACGTTCATATCACCATTCCTCTTGTATCAGTCGAGTGGCAGCACCGCCACTTGAGAATGCGAATGCCGGTAGTAAGACGTACGTGATATAGCGGTTTTTATCTATTTTACTTAGTGGTTAGTAATAAATAAGCGAAATATTTTTATTTCCAAAACTAATTTTTACTAAAACCATGGGCTCACGCTATGAGTTTATCACTTCGTAGGCTACAAGTTTTTTATGATTATAATAAGAGCAATGCGAAATATTTCAGAGTGGTTGTGTAGAAGAGGAAAAACCTGACGATCTGCTGTAACGGCCAGTACAAACTTGGGTAGATACCGCACCGTATTTGGAAACAGTGCCATTAAAATAATTGGGCTGATTCAGATGTAGGGATATTTCCACCACAGTTTAATTCAACTTAGTAATTTGGGATTATCTGAAAATATGTCCGGTAATTTAGAAGTTGACGAACTGTATTAACAATACTATTTTAATGAACTACGGAATTTTATTTTTATTTTTGTCAATACCTCTAGTTTTTTTCCTGTTTTTAAGAACTGAACATTACGACGATGAATCACGAAGAAAAGCAAACTTTTAAGGACAAAAACTCAAACGAAACTTGCCACAAAGTAGTCAATGGTTTCAGAGCAGTCAAATAGGCTAATGAATTTCACGAAGCAAGTAAAAATTGAAAGATTTTTTCGGGGGGGGGGGGGGGGGGGGAGGGAGGGGGGGGTGACAGGTAGGTAATGAAACAAAAATTTGAACTTGCCCCCCCCCCCCTCCCCCCTGGAAAAATCCTGCGGGCGCCCATACGGCAATTGCAGCTAGCTATTAACTGAGTCGACAGGCGGGCTCACACAACCGAGGTTTTAGTTTTTCAGCAGTGAACACTTTCGTTGTCCATACGTGTTGGCTCCGGAAGCTACATTTACACACTGAACTACACCTCAATGTTGCTTAATTGACGGTGGTTAACACTTATCGCTTCCTGGAGCTCTATTTTGTCAGCAAGTGAACGTCATTTTGTTAAGGCTAAAGATAGGTCATGCAAGATCCTCCCACTCGTACCTAATAAGAAGGGAAGAACCGCCACTTTGTACATGTGGAGCCGTATTCACCGTGGCCTATATTTTAACTGCTGTTCTACGAAGAAACATTGGCCTGCAGAATACACTCAATCGTATATTAGCCAATGACGTAGTCATCCGCGTTATATGTGAGAGTAGGTTATAGGTTTTCGTTTTTCAGCAGCGAAAACTTTCGTTGTCCATATTTCTTGGTTCCGGAGGCTAATATATCCAATCAAAATTAACATGTGTATATCCTTAAAACGCTTGTTCGTTTTTCGACATTGTGGTTTTTGTATTCCATACAGTTTTGCTTTTATGTATTAGTTTTAGTATTTTTTTAAATTAATATTTGGCTCTTTTCATATTTAGGCAAATACCTTTGATGTTTAAATCAGTCAAATTTGTATTTATCTGTGTTAAAAGGGGCAGGTGATCTTGCTGTTGCGCCCCTTAAAACATCCAAAACTATCTGACACTGTCGACAATCATACAGTCACATAATTAAATGTACTTTGGCTGCAGCAAAGGGAATGATACCATCATCCTCTGACCTCGCTGTTACGTCCCTCAAAAACTCAATAACTAACTACTAACTCCTCTGGCAAACGTCACTCGAAGTTTGTCCCTTTGTGGACAGGCGAGATTCAGCAGCCCTTAAAAACATAGATTTGCTCTCAAACGGTATTGGAGGCAACAGCAATGGCTAACCTAATCGCCTGCAAAGGATATGTCCTAAAGCCTGATATCTGTCTGATTTGAGAAGTAAGAAAATGACGTGGGATATGTCTTTGCCATCCACAAACTACTTAACCTCAAATGTGTTGGATTCTTTGTTGAATCTCGGGACTCCCCAAATCTTGCACGCTATCTGGAGTCTCCTCAAAAAGTGATATCACTATGGGCCATCACAAAATCGGTAAGAGTTTCAGATATATCCAGTTCCAGGAGATATGATCTAACATTTGCAACTCTGAAGCTGAAGGCGGAGACTCACCCCTTGACCTTTCCACAGCTGCGTCAGTGTTCTATAATGTACCCATCACGGAATGAGAATTGCACTGCGAAGAGATACATACTGGAACTGGACCTGATAATATCCATAATCAGATACTAAAACATGTCCATGATACCAGTATTGAACATAATCTCCCCCTTTCAATCATAAATGGATTTAACGGAACTTTCCGTCGCAATGGTGAGAGGAGATCGTATGTTTGTTCCAAACTTTGTGGACAGCTATAGGTCTCACAAATGGTCTATTCAAACTTATTAAGAAGGTGGTTAATTGTTATTATGTGGTTCTTGAGAGAGAGAGAGAGAGAGAGAGAGAGAGAGAGAGAGAGAGAGAGAGGCCTCTGCACTAAATACCGATGTAGATTTTGCTTTCACCAGTCTACCACCAACTATCTGGTGCAACTACACACATCAAAAAAAGTTTTGCATCACCTCGGTTCCAAGAGTTCCGGAACCGTTAAATACAAAGGGAATAGAGATCAACACAAACAACATTTCATCTCGTTTTATTGCTCATGAGACCCACACATTGCATGTTGTACCATCATACAGCTAGACTTTCAGCATTTGTGGTCCAGATTGCAGTACACACCACTACCTCTAATACCCAGTAGCACGTCCTCTTGCATTGATTCATGCCTGTATTCGCCGTGGCATACTATCCACAAGTTCATCAAGACACTGTTGGTCCAAATTGTCCCACTCCTCAACGACAATTCGGCGTAAATCTCTCAGAGTGGTTGGTGGGTCAAGACGTCCATAAACAGCCCTTTTCAACATATCCCAGGCATGTTCGATAGGGTTCATGTCTGGCGAACATGCTGGCCACTGTAGTCGAGCGATGTCGTTATCTTGAAGGAACGCATTCACAAGATGTGCACGATGAGGTCGAGAATTGTCGTCCATGAAGACAAATGCCTCTCCAATATTCTGCCGATATGGTTGCACTATGGGTCGGAGGATGTCATTCAGGTATCGTAAAGCCGTTTCGGAGCCTTCCATGACCACCAGTGGCGTACGTCGGCCCCACATAATGCCACCCCAAAACATCAGGGAACCACCATCTTGCTGCACTCGCTGGACAGTGTGTCTAAGACGTTCAGCCTGACCAGGGTGCCTCCAAACACGTCTCCGACGATTGTCTGGTTGAAGGCATATGCGACACTCATCGGTGAAGAGAACGTGATGCCAATTCCGTGGGGTCCATTCAGCATGTTGTTGGGCCCATCTGTACCGCGCTGCATGGTGTCGGGGTTGCAAAGCTGGACCTCGCCATGGACGTCGGGAGTGAAGTTGCGCATCATGCAGCCTATTGCGCACAGTTTGAGTTGAAACACGACGTCCTGTGGCTGAACGAAACGCATTATTCAACATGGTGGCATTGCTGTCAGGGTTCCTCCGAGCGGCAATCCGTAAGTAGCGGTCATCCACTACAGTAGTAGCCCTTGGGCGGCCTGAGCGAGGCCTGTCATCGACAGTTCCTGTATCTCTGTACCTCCTCCATGTCCGAACAACATCGCTTTGGTTCACTCTGAGACGCCTGGAAACTTCCCTTGTTGAGAGCCCTTCTTGACACAAAGTAACAATGCGGACGCGATCGAACTGCGGTATTGACCTTCTAGGCATGGTAGAACTACAGACAACATGAGCAGCGTACCTTCGTCCTGGTGGAATGACTGGAACTGATCGGCTGTCGTACCCCCTCCGTCTAATAGGCCCTGCTCATGCATGGTTGTTTACATCTTTGAGCAGTTTTAGTGACATCTATGAACAGTCAAAGGGACTGTATCTTGGATACAATATACACAGTCAACGTCTATATGCCGGAGATCTGGGAACCGAGGTGATGCAAAACTTTTTTTGATGTGTGTAGATTGTCTTTCATGGGGCGTTTATCTAGATGACCTCGCTGTTCCGCCCCTTTAAATCATCATCATATCTGAAAAGGACAACTAGTCTTATTCTTAACCTGGAAAAGGCATATGATACGCCATGATGCTACGAATTACTTTCTGCCCAGTATGGATGAGAACTCTATGGTAATCTACCAACGTTTTTTGCAATCTCCATGGTCCTCCAACAGCTTTGAGTGAGATTTGATAGCACAATTTTGTAATACTCTATACAATGAAATGGAGTTCCACAGGGTTACGTGTTAAGTGTCATCCTCTTCATGATTATAATAGCAACGTTACTGCTAATTAACCCGCGATACAGTAGTTCCAAAACGGCAAGTGATGTTGCTCAGCATTGCAGCTCTGGAGATATGGGGGCCACTGAACGACAATTGGGTTTCAGTAGAGTTGAGAGGTAGGCTCACGACACATCTTCTCATTTTTCAGTATGGAAAACCTCCAAAATCTCGAAAAAAATCTCTCCATACCCAGAATTATATCTACGGGATGCTCTATTGCTGGTTGTTGACATTTCCCGCTTCTTGGGACTCAATTTTAATGCCAAGTTTTAGTGGCAGCACCATACAGTATATGACAACTAACAAGTAGTTCCGTGAAGAACTCAAGCCTATTTTCATATATCCTACTTATGTTAATTGCCACTATCAACATACAAAATTTCAGATTGATTGGTGTAATAGATTCGTAGATATTGAGAACTGACTAAATATTTCGGATGGTCGCCATGTTGGATTTTTATATAAGTAGGTCTTAGAGTTATGTACTGTTACATGAAGATTATTGTGTACGTGTAGTATTCGAACTTCAATCGCATGATTAGGACACAAGAAGAAACACGAGATTTAAAATTTCGCACAGCTGCCATCTTGTGGTTATGGAAACAATTGAAATAAATTAGATGCTAGTGGATTAACATTTGTATAAGGATTTACTGTACCAAGTTTCACTGCACTCGGATGGTTATATTGCGAGAAACGTCCATGTGAATATTTATAATTCGCTTCGCCGCCATGTTGGATTTGTGATCACCAGGTTATTGAAAGTCCTATAGGTGAACTTATGTTCATAGCCCCTATGAACATTAAAAAAATCTGTTTGATTGCTGCAATAGATTCGTAGATATTGAGAACTGTCTAAATATTTCGGATGGTCGCCATGTTGGATTGTTATATGTATAGGCCATAGAGTCATGTACCATTAAAGGAAAATTATTGCGAAGGTTCATTATTCAAACTTTCACTTCGATCGCATGATTACGACACAAGAAATGAAAACTTAATTTTAAAATTCGCACAGCCGCCATCTTGAGGTTATGTAAACAATTGAACTAAATTAGATACCAGTGCATTACAATGTATATAAACATTTGCTGTACCAAGTTTCATTGCGTTTGGATCATTAAATCGCGAGAAAAGTCTAATTAAAACGTTCAAATTCGCTTGGCTACCATGTTCGTTTTGTAGTTAACCGATTTTTGAAAGTCTTATAGATGAACTTCCAGTAGTGCCCTTTATCTCCGTACAAAATTCCAAGGTAATAGTTTCAGAGATATAGAATGCCAGTGAAATATTTCGCCAGCCGCCATCTTGAGGTTTTGCAAACAACTGAACTAAATTAGATGTTGGTGCATACAATGTGTATAAACATATACTGTTCCAAGTTTCATTGCGTTTGGTTGGTTAAATAGCGAGAAACGTCTATTTAAAAGTCGCAACTTCGCTTGGCCGCCATGTCGGTTTTGTAGTTACGAGACTTACAAAAGTCACATAGGTGAACTTCTAGTAGATCCGTTTATCACCGTACAAAATTCCAGGGTGATATCGGTAATAGTTTTGGAGATATTGAATGCTGATGAAATATTTCGCACAGCCGCCATGTTTGATTGGTGAGACGTAACAAAATTTGAAGGGCTCGGTCGGGGTCGTTCGGAATAATGCTATGAACTTACCGAGTTTCATTGAAATCGCTCCAGCCGTTTAGATTTTATTAGGGGGGGGGGCATACACACGAATCACACACACAGGCACACGGACAAAAGGTGATCTCATAAGCCTACTTTTTCATAAATGAAAATAGGATAAAAATGGCATATATCATTGATCATGTTTAAGTTTCTTTGTGGCGCAATGTGTGGTACTGTGACGGTTTTATCATGCTCTCAGCATACAGTTCAGTAAGACCGGTTACATTGAAAATTCTAGGCAGTGAGCACCAGGCTGGCAACTGGTGTTTTCTGGAATCACCTCATTTCCAGCCTATTTCGAGGGCTCAGAATGACAAGGTTCTATTTGACTTTTCATAAATTTTACACGAGAGCATTTTTAAAGTTTGACTGCTTATCAAGTTCACATTAATTAAGGGATTCTTCAGTAGTGCGTCTTGAGTTTTTGACTAGTCTATCCTTTATCTATTTAAGTGAAATGAGCACTATTTATGAGCATTTGGCAGGTGGGTGATGTGAATTAGGAAATCATGTCAGCAAATGGAACCTTGTCATTCCAAATGGTAGGTAAAGTATGGTTGATTTGAGTAGTGTAGGAATGATATAAAAGGATGTTTTACTATGGTTTAATGCTTGAAATAATAAGGAATGCATAAAACAGACTGTACATGGCCAGTAAATTATATATTTCATTTCCCCCAAGGGGCTCACGACTAGTGGGACATGGGTTGGCAACCACGGGGCCCCAGCTGAGTTCGGCTTTACTACCACTTCCTTGTGCCGTACTCCTTTCTGTCATCTTTCCTATCGACCTCCCTTGGTCAAATCTTGTTCTTTTCCGACCCCGACGGTATTAGGGTATCCGAGGCCTAGGGAGTCTTTTTCACTTTCCCGCCTTAATTGGCCCTTGTCTCATCTTTCCTGATACCCTCATTCTTCGAGGTCCTTAAGGAGGCAGGATGTTTGTAGCCCCACCACTTCTGGTGATCCTCGATATAGCTACACCCTCAAGGGCTCACGGCTGGTGAGTTCGGGAGTTAGCAACCCTGGTGGATTCCTGAGCTGGGTCCGTTTTTCCCCCTTCTCCATTGCCTCTGTGGCAGACCCTTTCCTCTTTCACTTTCCTATTTGCCTTTCATGGCTCTCCTTCCTTCCAAGTCCCTCAATCCTCATTCTTCGAGGGTTGAGGGCATTCTTTTCTCCTGTCCTTTATTTGCCTTATTCTCCTATTGTTTTCCATTTCATCTTCTAGTTTATAAGTTAGTAGTTAGTTTTAGTTATAGTTTTACATTTCATTATCATCTTCACGATCACCCAAACCATTAAGGGCCGATAACCTAGATGTTAGGCCCCTTAAAACAACAATTATCATCATCATCATCATATGTATTTCATTTCAAAAGAACCATCTTAATTAACATTACTTGCACATTTTTACATAGGAACTGTTGTATATATTTTGCTCACAAAACGATCCCCCTACATTTGAGCTCACTGTGATATTATGATGTCCATTCTGACATTCTTCGTTAACAAACTCTTAAAATAAAATAAATAGTTCGCTGCTTTAAAAACCTAACGCTCCTTTAACAAAAGTGAAACCGTTTAAACAACTGTTTCGTAAAAATATAATGAAATCAGATTCTGCCCAAGTTCGCTAAAATATAAATGATGGAACGGTGGAGCTCTGCAGAGAATGTTACATTGAAATTATCATGAATATTTTAAATAAGAACTGACGAGTCATTTGAAGTTTTTGACTAGGAAACATACTGCTTAAAAATAGACCCATAGTAGGTTTTATCCAGGAGTGGCATCCACTTGTACATTGACCGGATGTCACAAATTCTCTCTTTACTCAGTATTCGCTGAATGATGGCCTGTGAAATCGGCAAATTAAATTCATTACAAAATATATGCCTGTACATGGATATTTTAACTGGATCCAATCATTCTGTCTCACACACTTTTACGTACAATTCATACATTTTTTGTTAATTTAGATTAGTATCAAGGTACAATTTCTTACTAATAGCTCTACAGTAGTGCGACTCACAAGTAGGAAAAGATTGTATATGATTCCTAACTTTATCCTTCCTTTCTTTGAGACTTTATCCCTGGTACACTTGCCTGTTTCATCAGACTTCGGTGTTCCTGCACTACTTTTGCACTTATGGGCGTTATACACAGGTTTATGGCTTACTGCTAGAGTGCCCAAAAAGAAAGACTTACAGACACGTATTATACAATCACTTTTTATAAAATGATGTTTGAATGCCTTAGTGCGCTTTGAACCTTTCACAGCTCTCTGTGTCAATACTGTCTGTGTTCCGGATTAAGAAATAATATTTTTCTTTCTGACTTAACTCATAATGCTACGAATTAAAGATATCAAGTCTTTCATCTTCTGTAAAGTTGGAAGCACAATGGAACTTACAAGCATTTGCACAGTCTTTTAGTGTTAAAACCGATTTCTCTTTCACCAGCTTACCTCTTCTGTATGTATACTCCTTTTTATGTTAACGTCAGTCTTTCCTTACCATACTTTTCCACTGAGACGGGTGACGTTGCCTAGTCCTGGTTCGACGTTTCTTAGTAGGTGTTTTCTCACTTCCTGATTCACAAGATGAATCTGAATATGGAACTAGCCGTAAAGGGTCTCACAGTTTTTCACTTTTATGCTGATTGTAACTCTCGATATGTTTACTGATATTGTCCTCAGTGCCGGGAAGGTTGTACTCAGAACCATTCTGATTTGGAAACAGTCTGCAACGATATAGTAATCTTTCAAACGGTGAAGAATGTAAAATTTAAATAATAACTTTGTGCTAACAATCTTAAAGTGATTTATGAAGAAACTACAGTTTGGAAATAAACCTAAATTAAAACTAGCTTCCGCATTGCTGTTAAAACGTAACAAGTGTACTTACTTCCTTTTACAACTCTTCTCAAGCGGGAAATTTTCCACACTTGCAGTACCCGTACATTCAGTAAACAGAATGATACACTCTTCAGTTTCCAAAGAATGATGAATAAACAATACAGACGAAACACTGTCTAGCAGGCCAGCCAACCCCAAGAATATTACTTAAACACGATTTGCTTTCTTCTGAATTAATGACGACGCACTGAATTACTGTTTTACTTCCAAATTGTTGTCAATTAACGTAAATGCTATTGGATTTAGTGAAATGTCATACTGAAATTCTATATCTAAAAAGTCTTGTATACCAAGTTATTTGTTTATGTTAACAAACCTAAAAACAGTTGGAATATTCAATTAGAACCTTGTCATTCTCAAGGAGGAGCACAATATGCAATTAGAACTTTGTCAAAGTGACTTTACTGCCCACAAAAATTATAATAACTGTATAAAACCAATAGTATATACAGGCTGTAAAAAAAAGTCCTGCACCAATCTTAAACTCCGCATGGGGGTGGGGGCGGGGAGTAATTTGAGATAGAGAACCCATGTCCGGAACGCTACCGTAACGCCCCTATGAGTGATTTTAATTATGAGTGCATCTGGCAACGTCGCGAGCTATCCACGGCAGAGGACCAATTATCGCTCACAAGTCTACCTTGCTCCAGTCCCACTTCGTGGCTTAGCGGTAGTTGGTCACTAGTCGTGGCCGAGTGAGGTGCGTGTGAGCGCGCTGTGTGACCGCATTGGAAGAGTGTACGTTTCCTAATACCGGTGCTTCCCATAGTTCCACGGGTGAACTGACCTTCCATGTGTCATTCGGACAATACTTTTTCAAGTAGTGTGCCAGATAGGACAACAAAACCAGAAAACCCAGAAAACCCCGCTGAAAATCATGTCCGGATACCAGAGGAAAAACACCGTACGCTGCCAATGGGACAAGCAGAGTTCTCGCGCCACACCAGGAGAAATTCACCGCTGGATTAGCGATACTCTCCGGTTGACTGTCGACCAAGTAGAAGCCATCCAGTTAAATGCGCAAGAAAAAACCATGTACATCAAGGTAATCAGCATATCTACTTATCAGAAATTGTTAAATAACTTTGCAGATCCTATTAAATTTCAGTATGACTCAGGCGAAATGACTAATGTTAAGCTCTCCACAGCGGATTCCAATTTTACCACAGTGCGTATATTTAATGTCCCACTTGAAGTTCCCCCTGAAATTTTCAAATCCGTCCTGTCGAAATATGGCACTGTGAGTGAAGTCAGGAAAGAACAATGGTCTTCTGCTTATCAGTTCCCGGTGTATAATGGAATACGCGCAGTCACTATGGAAATCAAACAAGATATCCCCTCCACTGAGACTTTTGGTGGCCATTCTGGCTACATATCTTATAATGGACAGAAACAGACCTGTTTAATTTGCAATGCTAACACACATCTACGTATCAACTGCCCACAGAAAATGATTCCCCTCGGTATAACTCCTACACAACAACGACGTGTCCAATACTCGGAAGTTGTGACACAGCAAACGTCACATGAAAACATGCTTATTGATCAGTCAGCTGGGACAACACCAGAAGTGGCCTCGGATACACATGACGCAGAACTGGTACCTTACACTGAGCAGCTCAGCGAGCCACAGAGTGCCCCTGTGCTATCGGCAACCTGTATCGCAGCCTTAGAACCAATTATGCCGTCACTACAGGCTGCCACAGAAATTTTGTCTTCACTGCCCCCACCTTCTCTGGTACCTACCGACTCACTTAAGCAGGTTGATCGGGGATCCGAGAACGTATCTAAGAAGATTAAAACAAATGCCTCGATTGCCGTACCAGCCCAGAAGAATCAAACTGGCTCAACAAACGTTCCCGCAGCTGTGAAAAAGAAACAAAATCTTCATTCTACGTCATCTAGGGACCCACGAACGCTCTCAAACGCTGACAGCCGGGCTATGAATGGCAGTCATAAGGAACTATCTCAACCTAATTTGACATAGTGCACCAGGATAATTCTCACCTGTGTCTTCTTTCGAGTCCACCTTCCAGTATGTCTAGCACAGCTTTTATACTTCTCTTAATGGCGCAATTTCTCACTGTGGCCACTGTGAATATCAATGTAATAGAATGCCCTCTGAAATTTCAACTGTTGGAGAGATTCCTTCGAGATGCAGACATTGACATTGCCTTCATTCAAGAAGTTGCTATACAGTGTTTACCCATATCTGCCTTCTACAAACAATACATCAATACCGGTAATACGAATAGAGGGACTGGATTCCTCATAAGACATGATATCCCACTCGAAGGTGTGCTATGTCATCCATCAGGACGCATAATATCTGGACACATAAACAATACCACCCTGATAAATGTATATGCCCCATCCGGGTCCAATAACCGTGTGGAACGGAAAATGTTCTTTCAACAGAGTATACTGCCTCATCTGCACGACGTTAAGGAAAAACTTATTCTTGCAGGGGATTTCAATTGTATTCAACGCCCAGAGGATTCCACTAGTCCATACAAAGGTGTCAACCCGGCTCTCAGGACCCTTCTTACCTCCCTACACCTCATTGATGCTGTGGATAGTTGAAGGGTGCCCCTGCCCCATTACACCTGTATAAGTCACAACTCCTCATCACGAATTGACCGCATCTACTTTTCACAGGAACTTATCCAGCCTAGACGATATGAAGTGATACCTGCCAGTTTCACTAACCATCATGCTGTCGTATGTACAATCTCTTACCCCCATCCCATATTTCACATAGGAAGAGGTTATTGGAAACTGAATTGCTCGCTGTTACTGGAGGAGGAATGCCAAGATATTTTCAGACAACACTGGACTCGATGGGTCCAACAAAAATGCAAATTTCGCGACTGCGCAGACTGGTGGGATATTTTGGTTAAACCAGGGATCCGCCGCGTCTTTAAGAACATATCCTACCAACGAGGTCGGGAAAGACGGGATACAGTTGAATTTTACTATCGAATTCTTCGCCAGCTCCAGCAAAGATCTGATGCTGTGGAGCGTATATATGACCAGATTCGGGAAGTTAAAACCAAGCTCCTGTCTCTACAGCAACGAACGCTCGCTCATATAAACGTGGCTTTAAAAGATCGTACAGTGCTCCCAGACGAAAGTGCAAGTGTATACCATATCGCCAAAGGACAACGTGAGCGGCAACGTAAATATATCCACCGCCTCCGCACCAGTACTGGAAGTGTCGTCACCTCCCCTGACGCTATACGTAGTGAAATATCACTATTTTATCAACGGTTCTACGCTCAGGCTCCAATTGATCCACAGCAGGTGACCCTATTGCTTTCATCTTGCAGTACCCATCTATCTCCGGACAACAAAACTCGGCTCAGCGCGGATATTACGGATGAAGAGATTCACTCTGTGGTTAAGCACCTCCCAAACAACCGCTCACCTGGCATTGATGGACTGACATATGAAATGTATAAACACTTCTGGCCTCTCATTGGCAAAGAATTTTGTCATGTCCTGCGTACCATTCTCCAACGTCGTGCTCTTTGTCAATCACATCACGAGGGTACCATAGTCCTCATACCAAAAACATCCTCTCCCATGGCAGTTGGTGACTTCCGACCAGTTACTCTGCTCTGCAGTGATTATAAAGTCCTTACCAAAGTACTTGCATGCCGATTGAAGACTGTTCTACATGATATCATTGGTGATGAACAATGTTGCAGGATTCCTGGAAGAACTCTGTTAACAAACTTAGCGATACTACGGGACCTACACCTAAAAGCCGAAATGCTCCCCACTGAGCCAATGAGTTTTCTCACCTTGGATCTTGATAAAGCTTTCGATCGCATCAGTCATGAATACTTGTACATAGTCTTGCGGCACTTTGAATTTCCTGCAATCCTTATTGACTACATTCGTATGATAAATTGTAATGCTACGTCTCGAGTGCTCGTCAACGGTTTTCTTTCCCCTCTGATTCCAATACAACGATCAGTTAGGCAAGGATGTCCCCTCTCCATGCTACTTTTTGTCATTGGCCTTGAACCGTTCATTCGGACTACCCAGGTGAAGCTACAGGGTTACAAACTGTCCACACATGTTTTTGGCATGTGCGCCTATGCTGATGACGTATCCATATTGATCCGCAATAATGAAGACATCTCCCACATCGATAGCGTCCTTCAGCTCTACCATATCGCCTCTGGAGCACAATCGAACCCACAGAAAACTGCTTTGCTTCCGCTCAATAATAACTCAGTGATTACCCAACAGCCCTGGTTCCGGATAGTAAATGAGGTGAAAATTCTTGGCATTACCTGGAAGCAATCGCTTCTGGACACGGTGCAA
This sequence comes from Meconema thalassinum, assembly GCA_946902985.2. NCBI lineage: Eukaryota > Metazoa > Arthropoda > Insecta > Orthoptera > Tettigoniidae > Meconema > Meconema thalassinum. The sequence continues at coordinate 352,889,198 of OX336390.1, forward strand.
GCAAACTGGACTAAGGTCATTGCCAAAGTTAGGGGAGTGCTGATCCAATTTGGTCAAAGAAACCTCAATATAGTGCAACGGGTCATAGTCCTCAACGTGTTTGCGCTCTCTAAAATATGGTATGTCGCAAAACTTTTCCCACTTCCCAAAATGTTTGAGAGCCAATTGGCAAAATATACAGGTTGGTTTCTATGGCAAGGATTTTGTTCCGAGTACAACGGGAACAGTTGTATCTCCCATCCCGGCAAGTCGGGCTAGGGCTAACCGCTCATGGCATGAAATGCCGTGCACTCCTCTGCAAGAACGATATCACCATTCTTTCCCAACATGACACTTTTACGAAAGCGCTATACAAAGATATTCGAAACACAGCCCGTGGTTGTGAGAGAGCTTTGCCGAAAATATTTAGGGACCATCAACAGCACCTTCTGGAAACTGTTCGCCAAATGCCTTCAGGGACTGTTCCAACGACGAAAAGTATTTATAACATGTTGCGGCAAGTGGTACACTCCAAACCGCGAATCGAGGCCACCACCCTCTACGTCCATTGGCCCACTGTTTGGAAAAATTTTGGGGCTATGACCATTTCTTCTGCTGTACACTCCCGGGTTTTTATCTTCCTCAACGATCTCATCCCAACCGCTTACCCATGGTGTACTATATGTGGTCAAAATGATACGGCGATACAACGCTTCACATCATGCACGCGAGTTGCCTCCACGTGGCTGTGGTGTAAGGGAAAAGTATGTCAACTATTAAATGTGCCCACGGATGACCTTGATGACAGGAAGTTGATTCGCTTGTCGGTGACCGCCTTCCCCCAAATTAAACAGACTGCCGTTGTGTGGATAATGGGCCAATATGTACACTTCGTGATGGACAATGATCAACATTTCTCGTTCCTGGATCTCAGGTATCACCTGCAGAAAGAGCGTTGGAAGCTTAGTGAAAGTGGACAATTGTACGATAAATATGGACACTATCTGGATTTTCTTGTGATGTAATAGTATGGTATTAATCATACCTGAAAATTCTGTAATTCTGTAAAGAGCTAATAAAAAAAAAGTGGTAAAGCGCTCGACCCTCAGGCATAGGTGACTACACGCTGGGGTTCGAATCCTTCTTCCAACCCAACTGTTTTTTTTTTCCTCCGAGTAATTTGATTACGGATCAACTCAATTACCGTAAGCATTATGTTTTCAGGTCGCCTCCGTAGCGTAGCGGTCAGCATGGTTAACTGCCGCCCCGGAGGTCCTGGGTTCGATTCCCGGCACTGCCACGAAATTTGAAAAGTGGTACGAGGACTGGAACGGTGTCTACTCAGCCTCGGGTGGCCCAAATGAGTAGAGAGGGTTCGATTCACCCTCAGCCATCCTCGAAGTGGTTTTCTGTGGTTTCCCACTTCGTCTTCGGGCAAATGCCGGGATGGCACCTTCTTCAAGGCCACGGCCACCTCCTTCCCTCTTCCTTGCCTATCTATCCCTTACATTCCCTCATGAGGCCCCTGTTCGCTTTGCAGGTAAGGCCACCTGGGCGAGGTGCCAATCCCACCTCACCAGTTGTATCCCTTTCGATTCGATGTTCCCAGCTCTAGGACACTGCCTGTAGAGGCGGTTGTGGTGAGTTCCCTCGCTGAGTCCGTGGGTTCCACCAACCTGGAGGGTAAACGACTAAAAAAAAAAGTAAAGTAACCGCCTACGACCTTTATCTTAAATTTCGATCTTAAAGATATCATTGCGAAACAATCATACAGCAATTAAGACAAAAACAAGAAACAAAGAGATAATTTGTGTCCAAACAAAATCCTACCGCGAAGAAATAAATCGGCAACGAACAGAACCAATTTTTTTTTTTCTTTTAAAGCGCAAAAATGCGGCGTATAATTTAGCTCCTTTTAAAACGAAATTAGAAACAAAAAGGATCTAATCTAGCCCTATGTAGTAATTAATTGATGCAAATCCAAACGACTTGAAGAAAAAAAAATCCTCTCGGCACGCTGGAAGGCGGAGGTAGATTTCACCGGGCAAACTAGGGGATAGGCTATATAGGCAAAAAATGCAGGTTTTCGTAGGAGGATCAGACCTCATTTATTGCGAGAAAGTATTTTACAATTGGAGGTTAGTTAACATTTTTTCGTCTTTCTATGCATATTTTTAAAATTTTACTGTCTTATGGGGATGGAAACCTTCTTGTCATTTGGGGTTCACTTTTATACTTGTGATCACACTGTCCTTATGCAAGGTTTGGAACTAATGTGTAACTATCTAACAGCCTGTTACTTCTTCACGCAAAATTTTATCTCCCGCAGAGATGTTGGTTCCTTCCTCAGTTTAGGGGCTGCGACAAGGTGGTCATGTAACCCCGTGTAAATTGGGTGTGTGTAGAATCTGTCTGATAAACGGTGTTATTTGTGATGACTGTATTAGTCTGTAATTCAGGTAAGGTCTGCAGAAGGTCAATTTTAAGTAGTAGTACCTAATTTTGTACCAAATACTAACGTCAACGACACCTAGCTGTGAACTTGGCTGCTAGATGCCACCGCAACCAGCAACTTGCAACGAACGTTGAAACTTCCCCTCCGAAGGAAAGCATGCTGACGGATTTTTAGCGCTCTTAGAAAATTCGGCGACTTTGGCCGGCTTTGAACCAGCGACCTTGGGCATAGAAGTTCAGCATGCAACCAGTTAGCCGCTTCCCTCATAGTCAGATGGAACAAGAAGTTCCGTGACGAACTAAAGAGCCTACTTTTCTTAAAATTAAGATTCATGCCATAGATTAATCTACAGTATATGAACCTATCTAGAATAATGACGAAATTAAGTGGGTAACATCGAAATGTCTTAATTAGTTCGAAATAAGGTATACTAGGCATAATGTAGCCTAATAGAGCAATACAGTTGGCAGCTCTGGTGACTGAATATATTCTTACTTCCATCTCCTAAGGTACAGAATACAAAATGTGGTTGAAGTCCAAAGGACGTTACATGGATTTAGACATTGGATCTATTAGTACACGTAAAAGCATGTTGGCAACAATGTCATGCGAGTGCTGGTCAGAAATAATCTGAAGTATTATATCTTTTTGTGCCAATTTTGGATAAAATCCATTTTTTGGTATAGAAGTTACATGTATTTAAAAATTGGTCCTATCAGCAGGCTTAGAATCATGTTGGTAGAACTGACGTATATAAGTTACTCCAAATTAATGTAAAATGTCAGGTAATTTACGTGTGCATAGTTTAAAGCTGTCGGCTTGCATACTTTCTGATATATTTGGATACAAAATAGAGAGCAATTATTAACAGTTGGCAGCCCTGGTGGCTCTTAAGAATACACTCAGTCATGTCTGTTATGTACACATATTACATACAAAATTTGGTTGAAATCCAATTGATAGTGTAGAAGTTATATGCATTTAAAAATTGGACTTATCAGAAGGCTAAAAATTATTTTGGCAACGCTGTCATGTATGGCCACCTGGAAATTAAACTGAAATAGTATTATCTACATGTGTGCCAATTTTAGAATAGCTCCCATGTATACCTTCCAAGATATCCAACATGGAGCTCAAATTTCTAGTGCGTTTTTTTAGCAGTTGGTAGCACTGGCATCTTTTTCAAATATGGGCCTGAGATATTCCGGTATACATCTTTACTCATACTAAATTTGGTTTCGATTGCTGCAGCCGTTTAGGAGTTGATATGGGGGACACACACACACAGCCAGACAGACAGACAGACAGACAGAAGGACAGACACATTTTCCCGGATATATCTCATAAGTCTACTTTTTCCTCATTTTTGAAAAGTGTGAAAAGTAGGCTAAAAATGAATGTGATCTCGTCAATGGCGTTGTCTTGGCAACCTCTGATAGACCATCCCTCATCAATTTAAAAGCGTTGTTATGGTAACCTCTGATGGCACTTGGCATTTTTTAAAATTCCGAAATCATTTTTCTCATCCCTTGGCGTAATGGTGGGTCATATCAAAAATTCTTTCAGACAAAAGTTTTAGGTAATTATTAGGGGAATATTTTCCATTTTGTACGGTTTTGATATTGTGCCTATTAAGAGAGATATGATTAATGTTTCCCGAAAAACCCACTTTTTACCACCCCTTTGGTCAATGGTTGGTGCTATCAAAAAACTTATTTGACATAAATTTTTGGCACTTATCCGACACATATTATGAACTTTGAATGGATTCGATATTTCACGTATTAAGAGAGTTATAGCGAAATTTCACTTTTTCGAAAAAAGACCCCCATTTTCACCCCCTTAGACCGATTTTGCCCATTAACGAACTCGACCGAGATTTTATAGGGATACATATTATGTAAAAAATGCAAAGTGATTGGTGCAAAATTACGGCAGTTATCGTGTTCACAAGAAACTGATATATATATATATATATATATATATATATATATATATATATATATATATATATATAGATAGATAGATAGATAGATAGATAGATAGATAGATAGATAGATAGATACATACATACATATATAAATAAATTATATATAAACTTTTGAACTGACGGTGGTTTTGGGGTCTGGGGGATGTGAAACGCGAAGATATGTCGAAATTTTCCGGAAGTCGAAACATGGTACCCATTGCAATAGTTAGCTTTCTAATGAAATCTACCTAAAATCAGCACTGTCGGAACGGGGATTCAAACCCGGTCACCACAGAGTGAGAATTTATCGCCTTGCCACTGAGCCACGAGGTGGGCCTATAGCTAAATTGACTTGTGAGCGGTAATCGGTCCTCTGCCGTGGGTAGCACGCGACGTTGCCAAATGTACTCATAATTAAAATCGCTCATAGGGGCGTAACGGTTGAGTTCCACACATGGGTTCCCTATCTCAAATTACTCCCTGCCCCCACCCGCATGCGGGATTTAAGTTTGGTGCAGGACTTTTTTTTACAGCCTGTATAGCTCTTGCAGTGTTCTACCCTCTGAAATAAAAATCTCATTTTTTCAAAAAAAAAGTCAAATAGAACCTTGTCATTCTGAGCCAAAACATTCCGCGATGTTCCACCAATTAGGGTTCTTCTTTTTATGTCTAAATATCACCTGCAGTTCTGAACTCCAGCTCAAATTGTACCCTGGGGAATTCTGGTTATATTTCATCACTCCATCATTATTTTCATAGTAATTATTTTTCGTAGAATATATTCATGCAGTTGACCAGATCCACTGCTCACTTAATCTTTACTCCTCATCCACAGCCTGTGTTCGATCTCACTGCATGCAATTGCACTGAAATCTTCCTTGTACACAATCTCCAAGCATGACGTGATGGTGATGTAGTGACGTGACCCACTGTATTTTTATGAATTCAGCGCGATGTTCAAACAAGTGTACGGGGACAATATATAGAAAATTTGATTATTTTATTTCAAAAATTTTCTTTTACAATGGACATTTACCTAAATACTTATATAATGATTTAATTTAACAGGGATTGATGAACAACAATGCCAGTTGGGAGCGGAAAGTGACAGCTATGAAAGAGGACTATCTGAAGCAAATCGATGATCTGAAAAATAAGTTGCTGGAAGAAGGTAAACCACTCATACTCTCCATATATTTGTTCTGTTAGCTCAAATATTAAAAATGAAGCACAACTGAATATTTACGAGCACATTATTATTCTGAATGGATCATCACCTGCAGAACCAAGTTCGAGCCTTATTGTGATGGATGTCGACAGCGCATATTTCAGCCTGGCCCAGAAGTTTAAACCTGATGAGCTGCTTTAGAAGATAAAATTAAAGTCATATTATTATTATTAACTTTATTGGCCTCATTGGACCACTTGAGTCTTCCATGTACACTTTTTCTTTGAAGGTTGTATTGTTTGATTCTTCTTATCTGCCCAGTACTTCTTCATTCGTTCTGATCGCAGTATTCTTAATTCGTCTGAAATCTCTACAGGCCGTCTGTGCATCATTTCTGCTGAAAATTTGTGATTCTTAAGAAGGGTGGTAATTTTATTCTTGTTCTCTGCATCTGTAATTTCGAGTCCAACTGTTTTGAGATCCTCTTGAATTTCTTTGATCCAATGCCCTCCAGTCTTCTTTCCCAGATTTCGCATCACGAGTTGTCCTAAAATCGTGTTTTCTGGTAATCGTAGGATGTGAAAGAAATAAGAGATTCTTTTCTTCTTCATCGTGCTGGTAACTGGGTCAATCTCTCGATAGACTGTTTCATTGGAGAGGATTCTCCAGACTCCTTCAACCTGGTACTTTTTATTTATGCAGGTTCTGATAATTCTTCTTTCAGTTTTGAGGAGATGATCAGTTCTTCTTTCATTTTTAATTTGGAACAAGGTTTCGCAAACATAAGTGGCTTCGGGCAAAGTTACAGTTTTGTAGTGTTGCCTAATGACAAGCATTTTTTTTATAAGTTGACCAGATTAGAAATTGTGTAATTTTCATTTTGTTGGTTCTATTTATCCATGTTGTTTTTTCGCTTAAGTTATGCATAATGATTTCTCCAAGATATTTAAATTGTAGAACTATGTTAATTTTTTGATCATTTATGATGACTTCCTTTATGTCAAGAGCAGTGCCGGATTAAGACTCACAGTGGCCCTAGGCAATTGTTAATTTGAGGCCCCTTTTCCCCTTTTTTTCAACCCCCCTCCCCCTTCCCCTTCATAAAAAGTCAATCATAACTTTGCAAGAGATTTTATTTACAAATTTACAATGAATGATGAATACAATACATATACAAATACATATGTACATTTTCAGAAAAACTTTTTCTGCATTTTGTTTCGCAGAAAGTTTCAATAACATCATCGAAGTTGATTTTCCTTAAAATGTCTGAATCTGAGTCTGATAGAAGTTAAAATTGAATCCCACAGAATTAACATGAACCCGAATTCGAATTTCTGCATTCTGTTTGCGATGCCGAGTGTCAATTTTCCGACTCGTCATCTTCAATGCTTTCTAAAGCCTCGACAATATTATGAAACGAATCATAAACTGTATTCGTTGCATTAGCATGTGCTTCCCAGCGCCTATCTGACAATGATTTCAAAGTTTTTGAGTTTTTTATATAGTTTTTCAACACGCCCCAAATGTGAGGGTTTGCAGAAAAGAAGTTATACAATGATTGCATTATCGAAAAAAATCAACTACGTAAAAACAGCTTTTAACAGCAGGTTGTCCAACTAAATCGAGGAAATGTGTACCTCAAGGAACATAAATCGCATATTTATTCAGTTCTAATATTTTGGCTTGCAGACCCTGATACTTCCCAGACATGTTTGGTGCGTTGTCATAGGACTGTCCTCTACAATCTTGAATTTCCAAACCGCAATCTTCAGTGACGAAGTTCACAGTTTGAATTTTCAAACTTTCGCCACTATGACCTTCTGTTTCAAGAATTTATTTGACTTCCACCCCCCCCCCCCAAACACAAACAAAATCCAAAAAATGTGGTTTTTTTTTCGTTTTTAGGTGTTTTTTTTTTCATTTTTGGGGGGCCCTTTTGAGCCGGGGGCCCCAGGCAATTGCCTATTGTGCCTTATGGTTAATGCAGCACTGGTCAAGAGGTTTCATTGGCATTATCTCAGTTTTCTCAGAAGATATTTGCAATCCTATTTTAATGCAATTTTCTGGAGACTGGTGATCTGAGCACTAACTTCTTCCATGTCAAGGGCTAAGAGAGCTAAATTTTCTATTATTGTTGCGTAATTTAGAGGCAAGTATCAATTTTGGCCAAGAGCATCATGTACTAGATGTAGAATTTGTGTTAAAAGTAGTACCTGTAACAGGGTTTGTAACTGAAATAATTTGTATCTGTAATTGGAATTGGTGGCCCAGAATTTGACATAATGTGTCCCAGTATTTACTCTGAGTGCAGTAAAGACAGGGAGAAAACCACACTTAAGATGGCCATTGTGAGCACGAGGATTCGAACATTGGATTCCCATACATGTTGCTACCCAGTTCTCAGTGAGGAGTGTGACTTAACACACTTAACAAAAACCGTAGAGACTATTAACTTACTAGCTGTAATATCCATTATTGAAGTGCTCGATAGAATCAAGTTACAGCGACATAACGCTATTACTATAGAATCTGTGAGCCATATCCGTAATAGCCCGGTCAAGTTAGACATGGTAAGGTTACCAAAATTCGCATAGAGCAGATAATTTGTACTAATGGCAAAACACCATTATAAATGAAATGTGAAAAGTCCCCATCGGTCCGACAACGGCAAGTTTTATCATAAAAATAGATCAAACTAAAATTGTATATCATGCAATTATCTATACAAATTGTCTCAACACTTTTTCTCCTAAGAGTCACCGTTCTTGGGATATAACGATTCAAAAGGTTGAGAAAGTTGTATTCATAATATGCACACGTTCCCACGCCACCTGTGAGGTAGTGTACTTGGCGCGTTTTTTAACGCGGTTTCCCCGGTAGGCCTATTCCACTATCTATTGTGATCCTGTTTAATCCAATAATATTTAATAATAAAAATTGGTACTATTGGAAATGATGAAAGCGGTGTGAATTTTAACAAATTGGGGGAAATTATTCGGAATCATCTAATATTTCTGCTTCCTCATAATGTTGTTGTTGTTGTTGTTCTTCTTCTTCTACTACTTGATCTTCTTCTTCTTCTTCTTCTTCTTCTTCTTGTACCTCCTCTTTTTGCTCTTCTTCTTCTTCCTCTTCTTCGTCCTGCTGGGTGCAGGTAAATTGTCCTAACAGCGATGAATCAGATGTCTCCTGGCTGATGTCGTATGAACACTCTTCTGATGGCAAATCAACATTGGAGCATGACTGGCCTTGACAACTGGTACATGCTAATGAACAAAATAATCCAACTTCTTTTGCAGTCGCATTGAGCATTACATCCCTTTTTACAAATGCAAAAAACTTTGTTGAGGAGTTTTTCCGGTGCAGGTGGGAGTGGTGTATTTCTCGAAATACACGTTCAGTCAGAGTTAGCTGTGGCTGCTCTTTGTTTTTCTATAATAATTAATTAATTTAATTTCCCTTCCCGCAGACCCAACAGCGAACCCTTACATTCTATTTTCCCCGTGCACTTGCTTATGTTTTGTATAAGTTTGTTCTAGAGGTGCATCTTCTACGGAACCAACCTAGCAGCATCTTACAGCTACCCTCTGAAGTTCTTCAATCTCCTCAGGTCAAGACGACTTCCTCAACAATCCACCAGGTGTCGTGTTCGTCGCCAGCTAACTACTCCATGAAGAAGCCTTACTTGTACAAGAAATTTTGTGTTTGTAATGTTTCCTATGCTTGTAAAAACTCTATTGTTTCATTCGCCTACCCCCTCGCCCGCCTACCTCTGTCGTGTGAGGTATCGCTCGTTCTCACTTCTTCTTCATTCATCATACGTACAGTTTGGAACCCTTCCTCGGGCTAGTCTCCTGTCCTCGTGAGACATTTTAAACTAGACGCCATCTCAATTTTTTAAACCAACCGTCACCAGGAACCATCGCCTGCTCTACATGAAAAGAAAGCTAAGTACAAAACCTCAATGTTTTTAAACATATTTTAATGTTTTTTAAATAGCTAAATGCTTTTTAATTTAAATTTATAGACAGTGTGTGGAATTTCTAACTATTGTGCAATAACCGTCTTCGAGGAATTTTTCTTGTCATGCTTTAGCTATCCAAGCTGGCTTTAAAACATGTAATTCAGTACTTCTTGTACAAATTAAATGGGAATACCTTCCCACACCGAGGGATTCATGTTAAACTAGCCACTGTCTATAAAACTTAGCTTTCCACCGCGGGATCTCTTTTGCCCCATTTAACTGTCATCATAAAACCAGAACTTTCTATGTCAACCAGTCTTTCTACTATTCAAGCAATCTAGTATTTTCCACGCCAAAATATGGGAATACTTTTCCTCACCGAGACATTCATGTTACATTAACTGCTGGTCAACACCTAATTTGCTTTCCACCGTGGGAACTTGACTGCATCATTTAACTGCAACCCATAAACTTTCCAACGCAATAAACTGATTCAAGCTCAAATTATACTAAGTGTTCTCCACAACTGCAATAACTTTCTCATGTTCTACGAACCTACATACACTACGATAGTGATGTTTTTCAAGTTATTAAAACTATCAGTGCTTCGAATTTGCGTGTGCTAAATATCTTCCGCTCCGCGTTCGGTTGAGAGAAAATAAATCTGGCCAGGACTTTTTCTTAAATTTCCTATTTCCCTTTCCCAAATACCTTTACTAACCAAATTAAATTTAACTATTGGGTTATTTATTTTTCTACGAGGCTTAGCCCAAAGAGGCTCCTCCAGTTTTGTTCGATTTACCATACATTCACTCTGTGTAACTGTGGCTAGTCCACATTTTAATATGTATCTTTCCCTTTTAAAATTAGGAAATCGTACTTTTTCTAATTATAAAGCAGTTAACTAATTGTAACCCAGGCTTCGTTAATAAGACCTGTGCAATTTTTTTGTATATTACCTCTAGTAATTTCTATTTTAAAAATAGCGGTAATTTCCGCTTGTGATTTGGTCTTCCTTTTCTGTTACAATCAGGAATCCAATATTTGTTCATAGCCCTTCCGATTGCCACAAAGGCATTCTAAAGGTGCTTAGTTCGTACCTAATTAAACTTTCAAAGTTAAATTGATTTACAATTATCGTTACAAACTTCAAATTTCTTAATCGTCAGCACACTTTTTAAAGTCTTTGTAAGATTTTAGTGCTTTATCAGGTTCGAAACTTTTACTCCATTTAATATTGTTTATAAATTGTAAACCTCTTATTATTGGGTCTGACATTCTCAAAATGTTTGTAGAACTAAACAAAGCAAAAGTTCTTCCAATTCAAAAAATAAGATTCTAAATCAAACCATTGTTAATTTTCTAACTTTTATATTTATTGTTAAATAAATTATTTCTATTTTTTGCTTTATCTTTCTCGCTAGAATCACAATTAGGCAGGACCTTCTCTTCCCTGATTCTTCCTCTAAGCTTAAGCCCTCTTTACGAAAACGTATAATTCCTCAAACAATAAAGTCTTTATTACCTGTTGCATTTAAACTAAAACTTCAAGTAACAACATTTTCAAAGTTTCTCTTGGTTTTCATAGCCAATTCTCGCAAGCCATTGAGGCAAGTATAGCTAGCTCCGCAAGCTTCCTACTTGTAGAGATTTTCTCTCTGACGTATGGTTTGTTTTCAAAATTCAAGTTTTGTTTGAGTTAGGTTTGAGGTCTTCCTCTGTTCTAAACTTTTAATCGGCATCCTGCTGGGTAAAAGCTTAGTTTTCCTTAAGTGCAACAATTGGTATTCGTGTAAATTTTCGCAAAAAACTATAACATCGCTAAAATCATTAAAACCACTTTGTCTCTTCACTCTCTGGGAGCATTCGATTGGTTTGCCAGAGATACAACAGTGCCCAGAAATAAAATTATCACTCCAAATTCAAATCTTTCCAGCATTTTTAAATGCATAATAAAATCTAACCCTTCTGAAGGGAAAGTTATCACATCCTTTCCTTTTGGCGTACTTTGTCTTGCCAGACTACCACCCGTCCCCATAGTACTGGAATATCGGCTCGGGAGGGAAGGAACACTTCCCAAGCGCTTGCAGGCAACTTCAATTCACGCTGCGCTCTCCGCTTGCCTTGTGCGAGTCCCCACTAAAGTTAGACATTTCATACGGTTTGCACGGCTAAATTCCTTTTTATATATAAATTTACTTAATTTTTTTGCTGGATTCTCATCCTATCTACCAATACTCGTCTCTATGCCGAAACCTATCTCCTTTTCTCTCTTATCATCTTCCCTTAGGTAGTGTTAATCCTCAGCAAAAACCTACCAGGGAGTAAAGTCTGGATTGGTTCCATTGTATTGTCGATTAACTTCCAACCCAGTCTTCTGGGTCTAGTTGATTACCAAACCACACTTGAACTTGATAATATACCCTAAAAAGATGTTGATGAGCAGAAGCAGAGGTTGGAGGAAGACAAGCTAATTTCACTTGTTTTTTTTGTTACGAGTATTTTTTTTTTCAAAGCATGCGTATCGAAACTTATTTAAGCAGGTAATTTGTTTTGGAGCTCCATAAATAGAAAGAAGAAAGCTAATTTCGTTGATGATTACATCTTGTTTAGTAGAGTGACCCTTTTTAAAAACTTCAGCACAATGAACTAAATCTTGTTTCTCAAACATTTTAATAACTGTTGTTTTACCTCTCCTGAAAAATGCTGATGTCGTATCGCAACCAGTTACTGCGTGTAAAAATAGTATATGATTTTGACACTTTGCAAAAGCAGATAAACTTTCCGGCTGATGTTGAGCCTCCCAGGTTTTAAAAATTAAATAATTTCTTCGTTTGGAGTTCGAGCAGTAAGTAATATCAGTAAGTCAACGTCTTCTCCAACAACAATAGTTATATTTGTCAAGTTGAACTGTTCTATTGCTGTTTCAATTATCAGGACATCAGCATCATTTTCAGCTTGTTTGACAAGAATATTTCAGTAGTAAATCTTTCTTTCAACATTGAAATGAACCGAGACTTGTTGTGAGTATTGGCAAGAAATTTTTGTTGACTGGTGGGAACTGTCATAACTTGATCAAATAAGATATCAGAGACGATGAAGATGTTATTGTAGTTCGACGACGTTGTTCTGTGGCTTTAATATTTTTCGTACAAGCGGTATAGCCTGCTACACTAACTCTATGGCCAAAATGTCGACGTACATACTGAACGTATTTATCTAAAATAACGTTAAATGGTTCTTCGCGATCCCAGACAACGCGATGATGTATATTACCGTAATGTTGTTAATATCAATGTTTTCTGTTTGAAAACAATCGTAAATGGCTGACTTTTGTGTTTTACGCATTCTAACATCACCGAACAGTGACAAAGGGTAGGGAGCCAATTCATATTCAAAATGTTTCTCAATTTCATTTTCAAATGCCGAAGTAATACTCATGCGTTGAAATAACAATACAGGTTTAACAAATACTTTCTCATCGTGAATTTTTATGGTGCTACTCATAGCTAAAAGAGGGAGTACCTCATCATCTCGTTTTAATTTAATATTATTAAATGTCAGTCCTGTTATTTTTGACATAGAGGCAATTCCAACTACACGAGCTTCATGACAATCAATTTTACTATCACCAACGACTCCAATGGCAATATATACACACATCAAAAAAAGTTTTGCATCACCTCGGTTCCCAGATCTCCGGCATATAGACGTTGACTGTGTATATTGTATCCAAGATACAGTCCCTTTGACTGTTCATAGATGTCACTAAAACTGCTCAAAGATGTAAACAACCATGCATGAGCAGGGCCTATTAGACGGAGGGGGTACGACAGCCGATCAGTTCCAGTCATTCCACCAGGACGAAGGTACGCTGCTCATGTTGTCTGTAATTCTACCATGCCTAGAAGGTCAATACCGCAGTTCGATCGCGTCCGCATTGTTACTTTGTGTCAAGAAGGGCTCTCAACAAGGGAAGTTTCCAGGCGTCTCAGAGTGAACCAAAGCGATGTTGTTCGGACATGGAGGAGGTACAGAGATACCGGAACTGTCGATGACAGGCCTCGCTCAGGCCGCCCAAGGGCTACTACTGTAGTGGATGACCGCTACTTACGGATTGCCGCTCGGAGGAACCCTGACAGCAATGCCACCATGTTGAATAATGCGTTTCGTTCAGCCACAGGACGTCGTGTTTCAACTCAAACTGTGCGCAATAGGCTGCATGATGCGCAACTTCACTCCCGACGTCCATGGCGAGGTCCAGCTTTGCAACCCCGACACCGTGCAGCGCGGTACAGATGGGCCCAACAACATGCTGAATGGACCCCACGGAATTGGCATCACGTTCTCTTCACCGATGAGTGTCGCATATGCCTTCAACCAGACAATCGTCGGAGACGTGTTTGGAGGCACCCTGGTCAGGCTGAACGTCTTAGACACACTGTCCAGCGAGTGCAGCAAGGTGGTGGTTCCCTGATGTTTTGGGGTGGCATTATGTGGGGCCGACGTACGCCACTGGTGGTCATGGACGGCTCCGAAACGGCTTTACGATACCTGAATGACATCCTCCGACCCATAGTGCAACCATATCGGCAGAATATTGCAGAGGCATTTGTCTTCATGGACGACAATTCTCGACCTCATCGTGCACATCTTGTGAATGCGTTCCTTCAAGATAACGACATCGCTCGACTACAGTGGCCAGCATGTTCGCCAGACATGAACCCTATCGAACATGCCTGAGATATGTTGAAAAGGGCTGTTTATGGACGTCTTGACCCACCAACCACTCTGAGAGATTTACGCCGAATTGTCGTTGATGAGTGGGACAATTTGGACCAACAGTGTCTTGATGAACTTGTGGATAGTATGCCACGGCGAATACAGGCATGCATCAATGCAAGAGGACGTGCTACTGGGTATTAGAGGTAGTGGTGTGTACTGCAATCTGGACCACAAATGCTGAAAGTCTAGCTGTATGATGGTACAACATGCAATGTGTGGGTCTCATGAGCAATAAAACGAGCTGAAATGTTGTTTGTGTTGATCTCTATTCCCTTTGTATTTAACGGTTCCGGAACTCTTGGAACCGAGGTGATGCAAAACTTTTTTTGTTGTGTGTATAATTTTGTCGACCTCCGAAAAAGGATCATGTGTTGAAGACCACGCTAGAAGTTTTTGTAAGTCTTTGGCATCTTTCTTAACTCGTGAATCACTTGCATCAACATGCTGATCTGTTGTATCCATTCTGACATTAGCCAGATCTTCCAATTTTTCACAATCAGTATTCATTGCATGCATAATATAAAACCATTTACTTATGATACTCTCTTTCGTACTTCTTCCTCGAGAAATGCCTCTACTTGTCTTCATAGCTTTCATAATTTACAGCTCCACTGATGTATATACGCAGTGTACCTATGCATATTATGAAGAATACAACTTTTCAATTTTTTGAATAGTTATATCTCGAAAAAGGTGACTCTTAAGAGAAAAAGTGTTGGGACAATTATTTATAGATAATTGCATGATATACAATTTTAGTCTGATCTATTTTTATGATAAAACTTACCGTTTGGCAGAAAAACGCAAAACACCCATATTTGCGAACTTTGACTTTGAATAACATTTTTTGCCTTTGTCGGACCGATGGGGTCTTTTCACATTTCACTTATAATGGTGTTTCGATCATTAGTACACATTTTCTGCTCTATGCGAATTTTGGTAACTTTACACATATTTTTTGGGCTAACTTGACCGGGCTATAAGGCACATAGGCAATATTGATAACCAACCAGGCATCCGGAGCCAAAGTTTACATATGGTAGGGTGGTCAGTTCCTTTCTGCTCCTTCTCCTGTCACTGCATCTGCCAGGTTCTTTTTTGATATTATGGGACTAGAAAATACCATACCATCCATTTCCTTACCTACATTTTTAAACTCTTGGCAGAACCGGAATCAAACCTCAGGTGGATAGCCACTGCACCGTAAGGTGGTCATGAAGTTTACTCAACACTCCTGTGGCTGGCAGGAGGGAAGGGGTAGCCAGGCTCAAGTACTGTAGATTCTGTTCAGCTGGCATTAATGAGACTTTGGCCATCTTCATGAAAATTCAAGATCTTAATTGTATCTTATATTAGCCGATGACGTTGTGCCTGCAGATCTCGTCATCCGCTTTATAAGTGAGAGTAGGTTATGTCCGGCAATCTAAATTCTCAAGTGTGTATTTACTCAAAGAACTTGAATTTCTGATTCTTTGTTTAGTATTACAATTTAGTTTTTGTGCTATTATTTTTAGTTTTTTTTTCATATTTAGGCGTCCACCTTTAAATTTTAATTTTATGAAAATTTGTATCAATTTAGGCTATCAGTGTTAAGAGGCGCAGCTGATCTCGCTGTTCCTCCCATCAAAACAACAATCAATCATTAATACTATCCGACTTTTCCATACCAAAAGTTGTGTTCATACCAGTTTCTAAATAGCCTTTGAACCTTTATTTGTCAAATCAATATCAAGGAAGGAATTTAGAAATATTTCATGCTCTCTTACTGCATAATGTTTACAAATGCAGTTTAGAAGGTCAATTACATTGATAAGAGATGGTACTGAAATAACAAGTCTTATTTTATCTTCTTTAGGAATTCTCGAGGTTTGTTGAGATCTCCTTCATAGAACACTGTGTTGAAAGTATTGGAAACCAAATAGGGTTGTGTGTTTTGCTGCAAGTGAGAAAATTAAGTTATGCGTCCTAATAAAACATAACTCTTTGCATGGAACAGTGGCGAAGCTATTAGTCATTGCAAGGGTGCGCATGAAACCTCATCTTAAGGATTCTTGTATTATAGTTCCAAACGTCGAGTTTTCTTTGTTGCAAAATGGTCAATCACACGTTCATTGAATTATCGTTGATCACTCTTCAATTCCTCCGCAAGCTTTATCTCCATTGGAAATGGAACTAACACTGCTAAGTCTTTGTCTGATAAACTGTTGTAATTGTGGTGGCGGTATTAGTGTGTGTATTTGTAATCCAGGTGACGACTGGGAAAGAGGCGGCCGTGGCCTTAATTTAGGGGCCATCCCGGCATTCATCTGGAGTAGAAGTTGGAAACCACGGAAAACTACTTCCAAGATGGCTGAGACGGGAATCGAACCCACCTCTTCTCAATTTTGCCTCATGAGGCTGAGTGTACCCAGTTCCAGCCCTCAGGGGCCTGTTTCATAAAGCTCTTACACTAATATTATTAGCAATACAGTAATAATATTAACAAATATTATTAGTTTTCTGTTCATAAATTTATTAGCTATTAATATTAGTTATTAGTTTATGACTCCAAAATATTCGTGAAAGTTTCTAATAATATTAGCTAACTGTTTCATAAACAAGGAAGACTATTAATATAATCTAATATTATTAGCCTTATTTCCACAAGTGTGCTTAGTCTAATATATATATATATATATAAAGCACAAAGTTTGTCTGTTTGTCTGTTATGTATACAAATCTACACCGTTTCACCGATCTGAACCAAAATTTGTATACTTACCCTTTGGAACCCTGCGAGTAACACTGTCTGCTTGAAATTGTGGACAGACCACTCCATTCCCTGCATTTAGGCCCTTTGGCCCAAATCTACACCGTTTCACCGATCTCAACCAAAATTTATATATTTAGCCTTTGGAACACTGCGACTAACACTGTCTGCTTGAAATTGCGGATAGGCTACTCCATCCCCTGCATTTAGGCTCTTTGGCACAAATCTACACTATTTCACCGATCTGAACCAAAATGTGTATACTTACCCTTTGGAACCCTGCGAGTAACACTGTCCCATTAAAATTTCGGACAGACCACCCCATTCCCTGCATTTAGGTCCTTTGGCACAAACCGACACCGATTCACCGATCAGAACCAACATTCGGATACTTACCCTTTGGCACCCTGCGAGTAACACTGTCTGCTTGAAATTGCGGACAGACCACTCCATTCCCTGCATTTAGGCCCTTTGGCCCAAATCTACACCGTTTCACCGATCTAAACCAAAATTTGTATATTTTCCCTTTGGAACACTGCGACTAACACTGTCTGCTTGAAATTGCGGAGAGGCCACTCCAATTCCTGCATTTAGGCCGTTTGTCACAAATCTACACCGTTTCACCGATCTGACCCAAATTTTGCATACTTACCCTTTGGAACGCGACAAGTAACACTGTTCACTTGTAATGTTGGACGGACCACACTATTCCCTGCTTTTTGGCCCTTTGGCGCAAAACTACTCCGTTTCACCGATCTCAACCAGATTTTACATAATTACAATCTGGACCAAAAGTTGTATACTTACTCTTTGGAAACCAACGAGTATCACTGTCCACTTTAAATTTCGGGCAGACCACCCCTTTCCCTGCATTTAGGCCCTTTGGGACAAATCTACACCGTTTCACTGACCTGAACCAAATTGTTTATACCTACCTTTTGGATCCCGACGATTAGCACTGTCGACATGAAATTTCGGAAAGACCAATCTATTCCCTGCATTTGGACTCTTTGGCACAAATCTACACCGTTTCACCGATCTGAACCAAAATTTGTATAGGCCTACTTATCCTTTGGAACCCTGCGAGTAACACTGTCCCCTTAAAATTTCGGACAGACCACCCCATTCCCTGCATTTAGGTCGTTTGGCACAAATCGACACCGTTTCACCGATCAGAACCAACATCCTTTGGTACCCTGCGAGTAACACTGTCTGCTTGAAATTTCGGACAGACCACTCCATTCCCTGCATTTAGGCCCTTTGGCCCAAATCCACACCGTTTCACAAATCTCAACCAAAATTTGTATAATTACCCTTTGGAACACTGCGACTAACACTGTCTGCTTGAAATTGCGGAGAGGCCACTCCAACCCCTGCATTTAGGCCGTTTGGCTCACATCTACACCGTTTCACCGATCTGACCCAAATTTTACATACTTACCCTTTGGAACCCGACAAGTAACACTGTTCACTTTAAATTTCGGACATACCACACTACAGTATTCCCTGCTTTTTTGCCCTTTGGCACAAAACTACACCGTTTCTCCGATCTCAACCAGATTTTACATAATTACCCTTTGGAACCCGAGGAGTAACACTGTCCACTCGAAATTTCGGACAGACCACTCCATTCCCCGCATTTAGGCCCTTTAGATCTAGATCGTTCACCGATCGAAAACAAAACGTGTATACTTACTCTTTGGAACCCGATGAGTAACACTGTCCACTTGAAATTTCGGCAGACCACTCCATTCCCTGCATTTAGGCCCTTTGGCACATATCTACATCGTTTCACCGATCTGAACCTAAACTTGTTTACTTACCCTTTGGAACCCGACGAGTAACTCTGTCCACTTAAAACTTTGGACAGACCACTCCATTTCCTGCATTTAGGCCCTTTGGAAAAAATCTACCCTGTTTCACCGATCTGAGCCAAATTTTACATACTTACCCTTTGGAACCCGACGTGTAACACTGTCTGAATGAAATTTCGGATAGACCATTCCATTTACTGCATTTAGGCTCTTTGGCAAAAATCTACATAGTTTCACCCATCTCAACCAATCTTTATGTAAGTTACTTAACCTTTGAAAATTGACGAGTAACACTCTCTGCTTGAACTTTCGGACAGAGCACTCCATTCCCTGAATTAAGACCCTTTGGCACAAATCAACATCGTTTCAGCAATCTGGGCCAAAATTTGTATACTTACTCTTTGGAACTCAACGAGTATCACTGTCCACTTTAAATTTCGGACAGACCACCCCTTTCCCTGCATTTAGGCCCTTTGGGACAAATCTACACCGTTTCACTGATCTGTACCAAATTGTTTATACTTACCTTTTGGAACCCGACGAGTATCACTGTCGACATGAAATTTCGGGAAGACCAATCTATTGCCTGCATTTAGGCCCTTTGGCACAAATCTACACGGTTTCACCGATTTGAACCAAATCTTACATACTTACCCTTTGGAACCCGATAAGTAACACTGTTCACTTGAAATTTCTGACATACCACTCCATTCCCTGCATTTAGCCAGGAATCCCTCGGGGTTGCCAGCTTCCTAACTCTCCAGCCATGAGCCCTTGAGGGTGTACCAGAAGTGGTGGGGCTACACACACCCTGCCTCTTTGAGGGCCTTGAGCAGAAGACAGGAGATATTATGAAAATTAAAAGAAGGCAGACCCCTCGAAGTATGAGGGCATCAGGAAAGATGAGACAACGGCCAATTAAGGCGGGAAATTGAAAGACTCCCTAGCCCTCGAACACCCTAATACAGTCGGGGTCGGAAGAGAACGAGAGTTGACCAAGGTAGGCCGACAGGAAAGAGAACTGAAAGGAGCCCGACACCAGGAAGTAGAAGCAATGCCAGACTCAGCTGGGGTCCCGTGGTCGCCAACCCGCGTCCCACAAGTTGTGAGACCCTGGGGGGAGAGGGCAGTTGTGAGAATAGCTTGCTGATTCATCGCGAGGTGACATGAGAGGACTTTCCAAAGCCCGCCGTGTTATCTGCTGTCTATGCAGATGCCAGCACAGGGCCGTTGCTGAAGCCACTTTGGTGTTGCGAAAGAGTGAGGGATTCCCCGGCCAATCTAAATAGGACGGGGAACCCCGAACGTGTGTCATCATATTTCGTTATCATCTGCGATCATCTCAGGTTCGTGCAGCTTGGACCCATATTCTTTGCCGAGCAGTACGCCATAAGCTCTTTTACTAGACGCATCGAGTACAGGCCTAAGCCAGAAAATAAGGTTGAGACTTTGGAAGATATTGAAGCTAGATATCTGAATTACTTATATCAGTTTTAAAATTACACCATGTTCATTTAGTAGTCATTTTTTCATTACCTTATTATTATCATTGTAAGTGCAAATGACCTAGATGTTACGCGCATCATACCACTAATCACCGCCGCATAAAGTCTTTCTCGACTGTGAGTTTTAAAATATTTATTTTTATTGCAGTACATTGTGTACATTATAAGTTGAAGTGTCACTTCAATACCGGTAGTTAATTCCCTTATCATCCTCATCATAAGGGGAAATGATCTAGATGTTACGCCCATTACACCATTAATCACCACACACAATAAGTCTTCCTCGCCTGTGAATTTTGAAATATGTATTTCTATTACGGTAGTTTGTAAGTTTGACGTGTCAATTCAACAGTAGTTTTCATTCTCATCAATCAATCAATCAATCAATCAATCAATATTTATTTTCATTTAACAACTTATCGTTGTATTATACTACTTCACATTGTTAAAAATAAATTTTCAATTTACAATAAAATCACAAAGTTATGTATAATATATTACAAGTATTATTACCAGCTTACTAAATTCTATAAAATAAAATAACATGAATACAGTAAGAAGAAGTTAATCTTCTATAGTCCATCTGGGTCGAGTGTAATTTTCTCTTCGTATTCGACCAAAGTTTAAATACTGCTGTTAATGAGCCTTCGCTTAAAGGAAGCTTTGAAAATGTTTATAGGCTCCTGCTGTAGTTGTGTTGGTAGTTTGTTGAAGATTTTAATTCCATAGTATTTGTAGTGGTCTTGTGTTTTCTTTAACCTGACATGAGGTGTATCTAACTGGTTTCTTATTCGTGTGGTGTGTGAATGCACATCCCTTCGATTTTTATATACACTGAGATTTTCTTTAATATACACTAAGCTATGGAATATGTATATTGATGTAAGGGTCATAATTCCAAGTTCTTGGAAGTGATTTCTGCAGGATTCTGTACTAGGCTTGCCTTGTAGACATCTTATTGCCTTCTTCTGCCATCTGAAAACATCCTTATCAAAAGGGCAAATGACCTAGTTATTACGCCCTCATTGTCTTTGGGGGCAAATGACCTAGATTTTAAGGGAGATATGGAACTGCGCCCTTAATCAGTGGTATTTCCAGATCCTTTTAATTAGGCCGATTGAACTGCGCCCATAGTCAATTCGGCTGTTAGCCCAAGGTCGGTTTAAGGGGAAGTGACGGACTGTCTCCCACCACTAGCTTCTGCACTGCTGAGAATAAGAGGTAGTCCCCCGTCCCGATAAGCAGCTGTACTACGGGCTTCCGGGGGTGGCAGCTAATCACACTAATCACTACACCACACAGGCGAATAATAATAATAATAATAATAATGATAATAATAATAATAATAATGAAAATCCACAGCCTTTTTCCAGTCATTGGACCGTTCAGGGTTGGAATGAATGAAGCCCCCATCTAGCGGCGAGGATAGGCATTGTGCCGGATTCCGAAGCCGGTCGCACTCCTCTGGGACAATGATTAATGAATGACAGATGAAATGAAATGATATTGGAGAGTGTTGCTGGAATGAAAGATGACAGGGAAAACCGGAGTACCCGGAGAAAAACCTGTCCCGCCTCCGCTTTGCCCAGCACAAATCTCACATGGAGTGACAAGGATTGGAAACACTGAACCCAGCGGTGAGAGGCCGGCGCGCTGCTGCCTAAGCCACGGAGGCTACACTAATAATAATAATACAACTCTCTCTAATCCACCATAAATAACTACCCCTCTAGTTTTGTTATACAATAAAAAAATATAATAATCTTCTAAATGGTAAGATTACCTCAAACTAGATTAAACATTTGCAATAACAAAACTATTTTTAAAATATGGTTAGGTTGTCAAAAACAACCCAATGTACCAGTTAATGCTAATATTGCTAGAACAAAAATTAAATATTAGTCTGTTTTGAAAACTGTACCTGTTTTATGTATCCCAGGCTAACACTAATCTCTTGTCCGCAATCTGGACAGGGTATATTTAGTTGTTCGCAATCTGGACGGTTTTTGACTTGTTCGCAATCAAGACACAACCGATTTGAAATGAGTCACTTCAAATTCACACCACTCGACAGAACATAATTCGGTAGAGGGGTGGAGGGAGGGAACCTACCTGACCGCTCTCAATGGGCGCAGTTCCACTGCCACTTTTCGAAGTATGATGCTAATGACCAGGGTCATTAGTGAAGCTTGGGTGCAGTTCCATACAACCCGATTTTAAGTCCATTATATTTCTAAGGAGACTGAGACATTATCATCATTCCACCGGGCGAAGCCGGGTACTACTGCTAGTAATTTATATTATTGGTGAGAATAGGCCTCCCGTGAACTGAATTTTTATTTAGCCAAATAAGATTCTGTTACAGTAATTTGAGAAATACATTTTAAACCTGTAGACTTGTAACTCTTGAGAAGAAACTCACGTGAAATTGTTGATACGCCGGTATTTTATAATATCATTGGCACAAATATTAATCTATTGTAAAAGGGAGTGTTTTACAGATATTGTAGTTTATAATACGGAACTCATTTTATTCGAGGTTTTGTAGCTTCCATCAGCAATAGCCTAAATAAAGAATACAATATGGATCAACTAGATTAATAGACGCGACACCGCTCATAACTTAAAATTCGTTATAAACTTGCGGGTAAAGGCAATGTGCACAGCAGTAGCTCATGAAAGGCTTGCCCAGTTCCCGGACCTCTTGATTCACAGACCAACACGTAATTTCATGTGGATTCTGTTAAAATGAGTGTTATAGATATGATAAATATTGTATAAATCGATAATCCGGCAGCAAAAATATCTACTCCGACCGGGATTCGAACCCGACACCTCTACATTCTCAGACAAACATGCTACCACCACGGCTATCTCCACCACGCAAATAAAGTGCACAACATTGTGCTTTATTTTCACGTACGGTACCAATAATACTGCATTACCCTACAGAATTAAGCTCCATTAATATTTTGCCTTTTTCGATACCGTAATGTTCCGTGCAATTGAGTTTTAAAAAGGCCTACTTGCCAATAGAGACAATGTGTATAGCAGTAGTTCATGTAGGCTTGCACAAATATTAATCTATTGTAAAAGGGAGTGTTTTACAGATATTGTAGTTTATAATACGGAACTCATTTTATTAGAGGTTTTGTAGCTTCCGCCAGCAGTAGCCAAAATAAAGAATGCGATATGGATCAACTATATTAATAGACATGACACCGCTCATAACATTAAATTCCTCATAAATAGGCCTACTTGCCAGTCACGGCAATGTGCCCAGTTCCCGGACCTCTTGATTCACAGACCAACACGTAATTTTAGGTGGATTCTGTTAAAATGCGTCATATTGATATGGTAAAATCGTTTAAATCGATAATCTGGTAGCAAAGATAAATACTTCGACCGGGATTCGAACCCGGGACCTCTAAATTCACAGATGAAAGGGTTATCCACGCAGCTATTTCGACCATGCAATTGGTTAGCTTAAGATGGTTACTTATTTTCACGTACCAATAATACTGTATTACGGAAGGAAGCTCTATTAATATGTTGCCTGTTTCGATAATGTTCCTGCGTGGAATTGAGTTTTAAATGCCTTATGAATAGGCCTACTTCCCAGTAAAGGGAATAGGCCTATGTACAGCAGCAGTTCGTGAAGGCTTGCTCAGTTCCCGTATAAACATATGGCTACATATTATATTAATAACTACATTACCACAATGTGGGTTAATATCTCAATAGCCATTGTGCAGAAACATAATACCGGTATTGCCGAATAGTTACATTGTTTCATATTTAAGTATAATATCACTTAAATGCTGATACGAAGGCTGAGCTAGATTGCAAATTCATAAGCTCCATTTGAAACTCATGTTGAACCTCAGTTACAGAGATTGAAAATGGCTGGACAAACAAATAAAAAATAGGTTGAAGTTTTGCAAGTTTTAGAAATCTGGTAGAAAACTCTTCCAATATAAGGGACAGCACACCGCGACAGTTTGACCTTCGATACAGCAAAGGCAGTACGGGAAACGAGCCAGAGAGAGACAGACATAATTATAGTCTTCCCCCGCCATCACTGCAAGGCCGTCCGCGCTAGAAGCAAGCCTGAGTGCAGCCCGAGTGCCAGCGCGCCCGGAGTGCTGTTTGGCCACCTCTGCTCTACACGGATAGTTTGAAAGTGGACAAGAAAGTGGGTTGTGCCTACGTTATTGATGGTGCAAATACCAAGACCTCTTTGCCCGAGACCTGCAGTGTGTCTATTGCGGAGCACGTTGCCATCTATGAAGCTCTGCAGTTTGCCGGCCCCTACAGGATGCACGAATCCACTTTCTCGTGCTTACCGACTGTTTTAATTCGTTGCAGTCAATATTTTCATGTTCCCGCAACATCTCTTAGTGCAGCAAATCCATGATCTACTAGCCAGGTTGTGCCGTGCTGACAATCGAACCACTTTTATGTGGATTCCAAGTCACATGGGCAATGCGGAAAATGAGTTAGCGGACCAACCTGCAATAGAGGCGGTATCACTAACACCTCGGCCAATGGAGGTACCCGCTAGAGATATTCGCTCTCAGTTACGCCGACAAGTACTGGTATTCTGGGAGATTCAGTGGCTAGTTGACCCAGTGCCTAGTGATCTGAGAGCGATAAAGGGAACTACTCGCGTGTGGCGGAGCTCTTTCCGGTCACGGAGGGAGTCCGTCATTTTGTGTAGGTTAAGAATATGTCATGCAAGATCCACCCACTCGTACTTAATGATAAGGGAGGACTCCCCACTTTATATCTGTGGAGACGTATTCACCGTGGCCCACATTTTAACCGAGTATGTGGATCTTGCCGATCTACGAAGAAACCTTTGTTTGCAGATGCCACACGAACTTATAATAGCCGATGGCGTGGTGGCTGCTAATCTCGTCATCCGCTTTATAAGTGAGAGTGGGTTAGGGCCAGCAATCTAAATTTACAAGTGATTATTACTCAAAGACTTGTTCTTTTTTGATATCCTCATCTTCGTTTTTCCGTTGTGGTGTTTGAAGCCATATTTTCAGTGTTGACTTAGTAAACAAGAGTTTAGTGCTTTTCAGTCGGTCAACACGAATGTACCCAAAAGAGATGGGTTATGCCCTAATCCTGAAATAAATTACATGAGATTAATAAAACACTAGGATGACCAGTTTCGATCGTCAAGCGATCATCATCAGATCCAATACACTTAGGCTATTAAATCTATGTTTGAAATACAGGTGAAAATATTTACAATATGTACAATTATTTAGTTGCAGTATTGGTACTGCAACTGTCAGTGTATGCTAAATGCAGTATATATGTTAGGTGAAATGCTAAATGGTGATGGCTATCCGGAGATTGTACTTTAGAGAGATTATATGGTTGTAAACTATGGTTAAACTATAAAATTTTAGGCTAACTACTTATCTGATTGTCTTCCGTACTACAGCTATTCGCAGTTTCCGTGCTCACTTGAACTCGCTGTGCGGTCGACTGCGGTGGTTATCTTAACGACTGGTTTTTCCCTGCCTTCCCTCCCTGTCCCTACGTGCTGTGGGGAGTGATCGCGATGTGTTTATGTGAGGTGTTGCCAACCTAGATAAGATGTATGTTATTGAATGAGGTGGATCTACAACTATTAAAGACCGTGGATTAGTCCTCGCCACGCGTGGAGCATAACCCATTCGAACTAAGCGTTGACGGTCTTATGAGGACGTCCCGGCACCTTTAATACTGCCTCTAATATGGGCCTTGGTTTATTGCAGAAGAAAAGTACATCGTACACCTGATCCAAATAACATTTACCTATTAAAAAACCCCTAATTTCCCCCCTTTTTTATCTAGCTTGGCTGTGTCGCTAAATTGTGTTTTGTTTCCGACAGGGTGTGTTTTTTAGTAGCGTGAAGAGGGGTGAGCTCTCCATGAACGTGTGTTCATTTAGATTGTTGGGATTGTTTCGTTTGGCTAGGTGTATCTCGATTGCTTCCTTTATGTCAAGAGCTCTGCCTTTCGATTCGTGATGGATTATTTTAAGGTCCGACTCTATGTTGGTAAAGCTATGCCCTGCGTCACACATATGTTCGCACACGGCTGAATGTGTTCCGTATCTTATCGCATTTCTATGTTCATTATAACGTGTGTCTATTCGCCTTCCACTCTGCCCGATGTAATTAGCTTGACAATCGGTGTCTTGGCACGTTATAGAATATACCCCTGACCTTGAATACGGGTCACGTTTATTTAGATTACTATTTAGGAGGTGCCTAGCGGTTGTGTTTTTCGTCGTGAAAGCTATCTTTATGCCTTGCTTTTTGAATAGGTTAGTGATTTTATATGTATTCGCATTCACATAGTTGAAACGCGCAAATTTTTTCTCATTACTGTCCGGTTTGGGAATCGTTTTATCTTTATTTTTATGTTTGGCTATAATTTGATTTATTTTGCTTGGCGAGAAGTTGTTTTCCTTTGCTATTTGCATAATAGTTCTTATTTCCTTATTATAGTTGTCTTTTGACATGGGTATGTTTAAAGCCCTGTGCACCATTGAATTGAAACCCGCTAGTTTGTGCGTACTGGGGTGATTAGACTGATTGTCGATTGCATGCGAGGTTTGTGTTGCTTTCCGGAATATGGAATATGAAAGGTCGTTGTCTTTACGTTCAATAGTTATATCGAGATAATTTATTTTCCGGTCTATTTCGGATTCCTTAGTGAATTTGATAGAATGGTGAAGGCTATTAATGGATTGGAGAATTGTTTCTTCGCTTGTTAGTTCAGTATCGTAGATGCAAATTACATGATCTACGTATCTTTTCCATATTACTATTCCCTTTGTTGAAGTCTTTTCTAAGAACGCATTTTCTAGTGCATTGATGAAGATGTCAGCGATTAACCCACTTAGTGGCGATCCCATTGCTAGGCCTTCTCTCTGTGTGTATATTTTATTGTCGAATTGAAACACGTTTTGGGTGAGAACGACCCTCAGTAATCTCACAATCTCTTCAATTTCTTTTACCGAATTGTTGGATTTTAAGTTGTTTTCGATAGTGTTGATTGCTTCAATAATCGGAATATTGGTGTACATGTTAGTTACGTCGAAGGATACTAGCCTGAAGCTAGGTTTCATTTGTAGGGTGTTCAATGCTGTTACTAGTTCTGTTGTGTTCTTTACAGAGTTGTTTTTGTCGTTGGAAAGACGGCATTTTAAGATTTTTAGTAACTCTTTGCTGATTTTGTAATTAGGGGCATTCCTACAATTGACTATTGGTCTCATTGGGCATTCCTTTTTGTGTATTTTTGGTTGTCCCCTCAATGACGGTATTTTCGGGTTCATGTTTATTAGTTTTGATTTTTCAGCTTTGGTCAGTATGTATTCTGTTTCTTTTAGCGCACTTTTTATTTGTTTTTGGAATTTGTTGGTGGGGTCTTTTGTTAATTCCTTGATTTCGTTGTTGTTTAGGAATTCGACTGTTTTTTCAATGTATTCTGTTTTGTTCAAAATTACTGTAGTGTTTCCCTTATCTGCTTTTGTGATGATTAAGTCATGTTCTTTTATTTTTTTGTTTCAACGACTTTATTTCTTTGATTTGTTTGTTGTTTTGAATGTTATTGCTATCGCCCTCTCGTTTGAGGATTTTTTTTGGCTTCGTTGGTGGCGAGATTTTTGGTTAATTCCCTGTCTTCTGCTGGGAGCTTGTGACTGGCTATCTCAATATCTGTGATTAACTGTTTTATATTGTGGTTCGTGTGTGCGTCTGTGCAGTTGTATTTCAAACCTTTGTCTAACATATTCATTTCACCTTGAGAAAAGGTTACGTTCGTTCTGTTGTTTACTCTGCTGTGGAAATTGAATTCATTGTTATTCGTGTGTTGTTCGTTAGATTGATGGTTCTGTGTTTCTCCTAGTTTTCTTAATTTATTTTCTATCGTTTCATGCTTCCTCGTTGCTCTGATTTTGATGGTGTCATGTAGGTGTTCGGTGAAGCTGTCCCATTGGGCTGCGTGCCAGAAATTACTTAGTTGCAATTGAATGTCGTATAATTGTTGGTTAATTTTTTGCTTTCTTATGTATGCAAATCTTAATTCGTTTTTTATCCAAAGCGCTTTGGCTTGTTTAGTTGAAATGATCGAGGCTGGTGTGTTCGGTACGGTTTTAATTGGTACGTATTTAGGGGTGAGATTTAGTTCTATACATTTTTTGTTGAACCAAATTGACTTGTCTAAATTCATGAGTTTAAGCCTGAGTGATTTGAATTTCTTGGCTTCACGATTTGCCTGACTAGCCGTGAACATTGTGGTGTTTGAAGCCATATTTTCAGTGTTGACTTAGTAAACAAGAGTTTAGTGCTTTTCAGTCGGTCAACACGAATGTACCCAAAAGAGATGGGTTATGCCCTAATCCTGAAATAAATTACATGAGATTAATAAAACACTAGGATGACCAGTTTCGATCGTCAAGCGATCATCATCAGATCCAATACACTTAGGCTATTAAATCTATGTTTGAAATACAGGTGAAAATATTTACAATATGTACAATTATTTAGTTGCAGTATTGGTACTGCAACTGTCAGTGTATGCTAAATGCAGTATATATGTTAGGTGAAATGCTAAATGGTGATGGCTATCCGGAGATTGTACTTTAGAGAGATTATATGGTTGTAAACTATGGTTAAACTATAAAATTTTAGGCTAACTACTTATCTGATTGTCTTCCGTACTACAGCTATTCGCAGTTTCCGTGCTCACTTGAACTCGCTGTGCGGTCGACTGCGGTGGTTATCTTAACGACTGGTTTTTCCCTGCCTTCCCCCCCTGTCCCTACGTGCTGTGGGGAGTGATCGCGATGTGTTTATGTGAGGTGTTGCCAACCTAGATAAGATGTATGTTATTGAATGAGGTGGATCTACAACTATTAAAGACCGTGGATTAGTCCTCGCCACGCGTGGAGCATAACCCATTCGAACTAAGCGTTGACGGTCTTATGAGGACGTCCCGGCACCTTTAATACTGCCTCTAATATGGGCCTTGGTTTATTGCAGAACAAAAGTACATCGTACACCTGATCCAGATAACATTTACCTATTAAAAAAAACCTAATTTCCCCCCTTTTTTTATCTAGCATGGCTGTGTCGCTAAATTGTGTTTTGTTTCCGACAGGGTGTGTTTTTTAGTAGCGTGAAGAGGGGTGAGCTCTCCATGAACGTGTGTTCATTTAGATTGTTGGGATTGTTTCGTTTGGCTAGGTGTATCTCGATTGCTTCCTTTATGTCAAGAGCTCTGCCTTTCGATTCGTGATGGATTATTTTAAGGTCCGACTCTATGTTGGTAAAGCTATGCCCTGCGTCACACATATGTTCGCACACGGCTGAATGTGTTCCGTATCTTATCGCATTTCTATGTTCATTATAACGTGTGTCTACTCGCCTTCCACTCTGCCCGATGTAATTAGCTTGACAATCGGTGTCTTGGCACGTTATAGAATATACCCCTGACCTTGAATACGGGTCACGTTTATTTAGATTACTATTTAGGAGGTGCCTAGCGGTTGTGTTTTTCGTCGTGAAAGCTATCTTTATGCCTTGCTTTTTGAATAGGTTAGTGATTTTATATGTATTCGCATTCACATAGTTGAAACGCGCAAATTTTTTCTCATTACTGTCCGGTTTGGGAATCGTTTTATCTTTATTTTTATGTTTGGCTATAATTTGATTTATTTTGCTTGGCGAGAAGTTGTTTTCCTTTGCTATTTGCATAATAGTTCTTATTTCCTTATTATAGTTGTCTTTTGACATGGGTATGTTTAAAGCCCTGTGCACCGAACACCTACATGACACCATCAAAATCAGAGCAACGAGGAAGCATGAAACGCTAGAAAATAAATTAAGAAAACTAGGAGAAACACAGAACCATCAATCTAACGAACAACACACGAATAACAATGAATTCAATTTCCACAGCAGAGTAAACAACAGAACGAACGTAACCTTTTCTCAAGGTGAAATGAATATGTTAGACAAAGGTTTGAAATACAACTGCACAGACGCACACACGAACCACAATATAAAACAGTTAATCACAGATATTGAGATAGCCAGTCACAAGCTCCCAGCAGAAGACAGGGAATTAACCAAAAATCTCGCCACCAACGAAGCCAAAAAAAATCCTCAAACTAGGGCGATAGCAATAACATTCAAAACAACAAACAAATCAAAGAAATAAAGTCGTTGAAACAAAAAATAAAAGAACATGACTTAATCATCACAAAAGCAGATAAGGGAAACACTACAGTAATTTTGATCAAAACAGAATACATTGAAAAAACAGTCGAATTCCTAAACAACAACGAAATCAAGGAATTAACAAAAGACCCCACCAACAAATTCCAAAAACAAATAAAAAGTGCGCTAAAAGAAACAGAATACATACTGACCAAAGCTGAAAAATCAAAACTAATATTCATGAACCCGAAAATACCGTCATTGAGGGGACAACCAAAAATACACAAAAAGGAATGCCCAATGAGACCAATAGTCAATTGTAGGAATGCCCCTAATTACAAAATCAGCAAAGAGTTACTAAAAATCTTAAAATGCCGTCTTTCCAACGACAAAAACAACTCTGTAAAGAACACAACAGAACTAGTAACAGCATTGAACACCCTACAAATGAAACCTAGCTTCAGGCTAGTATCCTTCGACGTAACTAACATGTACACCAATATTCCGATTATTGAAGCAATCAACACTATCGAAAACAACTTAAAATCCAACAATTCGGTAAAAGAAATTGAAGAGATTGTGAGATTACTGAGGGTCGTTCTCACCCAAAACGTGTTTCAATTCGACAATAAAATATACACACAGAGAGAAGGCCTAGCAATGGGATCGCCACTAAGTGGGTTAATCGCTGACATCTTCATCAATGCACTAGAAAATGCGTTCTTAGAAAAGACTTCAACAAAGGGAATAGTAATATGGAAAAGATACGTAGATCATGTAATTTGCATCTACGATACTGAACTAACAAGCGAAGAAACAATTCTCCAATCCATTAATAGCCTTCACCATTCTATCAAATTCACTAAGGAATCCGAAATAGACCGGAAAATAAATTATCTCGATATAACTATTGAACGTAAAGACAACGACCTTTCATATTCCATATTCCGGAAAGCAACACAAACCTCGCATGCAATCGACAATCAGTCTAATCACCCCAGTACGCACAAACTAGCGGGTTTCAATTCAATGGTGCACAGGGCTTTAAACATACCCATGTCAAAAGACAACTATAATAAGGAAATAAGAACTATTATGCAAATAGCAAAGGAAAACAACTTCTCGCCAAGCAAAATAAATCAAATTATAGCCAAACATAAAAATAAAGATAAAACGATTCCCAAACCGGACAGTAATGAGAAAAAATTTGCGCGTTTCAACTATGTGAATGCGAATACATATAAAATCACTAACCTATTCAAAAAGCAAGGCATAAAGATAGCTTTCACGACGAAAAACACAACCGCTAGGCACCTCCTAAATACTAATCTAAATAAACGTGACCCGTATTCAAGGTCAGGGGTATATTCTATAACGTGCCAAGACACCGATTGTCAAGCTAATTACATCGGGCAGAGTGGAAGGCGAGTAGACACACGTTATAATGAACATAGAAATGCGATAAGATACGGAACACATTCAGCCGTGTGCGAACATATGTGTGACGCAGGGCATAGCTTTACCAACATAGAGTCGGACCTTAAAATAATCCATCACGAATCGAAAGGCAGAGCTCTTGACATAAAGGAAGCAATCGAGATACACCTAGCCAAACGAAACAATCCCAACAATCTAAATGAACACACGTTCATGGAGAGCTCACCCCTCTTCACGCTACTAAAAAACACACCCTGTCGGAAACAAAACACAATTTAGCGACACAGCCAAGCTAGATAAAAAAAGGGGGGAAATTAGGGGTTTTTTAATAGGTAAATGTTATCTGGATCAGGTGTACGATGTACTTTTCTTCTGCAATAAACCAAGGCCCATATTAGAGGCAGTATTAAAGGTGCCGGGACGTCCTCATAAGACCGTCAACGCTTAGTTCGAATGGGTTATGCTCCACGCGTGGCGAGGACTAATCCACGGTCTTTAATAGTTGTAGATCCACCTCATTCAATAACATACATCTTATCTAGGTTGGCAACACCTCACATAAACACATCGCGATCACTCCCCACAGCACGTAGGGACAGGGGGGGAAGGCAGGGAAAAACCAGTCGTTAAGATAACCACCGCAGTCGACCGCACAGCGAGTTCAAGTGAGCACGGAAACTGCGAATAGCTGTAGTACGGAAGACAATCAGATAAGTAGTTAGCCTAAAATTTTATAGTTTAACCATAGTTTACAACCATATAATCTCTCTAAAGTACAATCTCCGGATAGCCATCACCATTTAGCATTTCACCTAACATATATACTGCATTTAGCATACACTGACAGTTGCAGTACCAATACTACAACTAAATAATTGTACATATTGTAAATATTTTCACCTGTATTTCAAACATAGATTTAATAGCCTAAGTGTATTGGATCTGATGATGATCGCTTGACGATCGAAACTGGTCATCCTAGTGTTTTATTAATCTCATGTAATTTATTTCAGGATTAGGGCATAACCCATCTCTTTTGGGTACATTCGTGTTGACCGACTGAAAAGCACTAAACTCTTGTTTACTAAGTCAACACTGAAAATATGGCTTCAAACACCACAATGTTCACGGCTAGTCAGGCAAATCGTGAAGCCAAGAAATTCAAATCACTCAGGCTTAAACTCATGAATTTAGACAAGTCAATTTGGTTCAACAAAAAATGTATAGAACTAAACCTCACCCCTAAATACGTACCAATTAAAACCGTACCGAACACACCAGCCTCGATCATTTCAACTAAACAAGCCAAAGCGCTTTGGATAAAAAACGAATTAAGATTTGCATACATAAGAAAGCAAAAAATTAACCAACAATTATACGACATTCAATTGCAACTAAGTAATTTCTGGCACGCAGCCCAATGGGACAGCTTCACCGAACACCTACATGACACCATCAAAATCAGAGCAACGAGGAAGCATGAAACGCTAGAAAATAAATTAAGAAAACTAGGAGAAACACAGAACCATCAATCTAACGAACAACACACGAATAACAATGAATTCAATTTCCACAGCAGAGTAAACAACAGAACGAACGTAACCTTTTCTCAAGGTGAAATGAATATGTTAGACAAAGGTTTGAAATACAACTGCACAGACGCACACACGAACCACAATATAAAACAGTTAATCACAGATATTGAGATAGCCAGTCACAAGCTCCCAGCAGAAGACAGGGAATTAACCAAAAATCTCGCCACCAACGAAGCCAAAAAAATCCTCAAACGAGAGGGCGATAGCAATAACATTCAAAACAACAAACAAATCAAAGAAATAAAGTCGTTGAAACAAAAAATAAAAGAACATGACTTAATCATCACAAAAGCAGATAAGGGAAACACTACAGTAATTTTGAACAAAACAGAATACATTGAAAAAACAGTCGAATTCCTAAACAACAACGAAATCAAGGAATTAACAAAAGACCCCACCAACAAATTCCAAAAACAAATAAAAAAGTGCGCTAAAAGAAACAGAATACATACTGACCAAAGCTGAAAAATCAAAACTAATAAACATGAACCCGAAAATACCGTCATTGAGGGGACAACCAAAAATACACAAAAAGGAATGCCCAATGAGACCAATAGTCAATTGTAGGAATGCCCCTAATTACAAAATCAGCAAAGAGTTACTAAAAATCTTAAAATGCCGTCTTTCCAACGACAAAAACAACTCTGTAAAGAACACAACAGAACTAGTAACAGCATTGAACACCCTACAAATGAAACCTAGCTTCAGGCTAGTATCCTTCGACGTAACTAACATGTACACCAATATTCCGATTATTGAAGCAATCAACACTATCGAAAACAACTTAAAATCCAACAATTCGGTAAAAGAAATTGAAGAGATTGTGAGATTACTGAGGGTCGTTCTCACCCAAAACGTGTTTCAATTCGACAATAAAATATACACACAGAGAGAAGGCCTAGCAATGGGATCGCCACTAAGTGGGTTAATCGCTGACATCTTCATCAATGCACTAGAAAATGCGTTCTTAGAAAAGACTTCAACAAAGGGAATAGTAATATGGAAAAGATACGTAGATGATGTAATTTGCATCTACGATACTGAACTAACAAGCGAAGAAACAATTCTCCAATCCATTAATAGCCTTCACCATTCTATCAAATTCACTAAGGAATCCGAAATAGACCGGAAAATAAATTATCTCGATATAACTATTGAACGTAAAGACAACGACCTTTCATATTCCATATTCCGGAAAGCAACACAAACCTCGCATGCAATCGACAATCAGTCTAATCACCCCAGTACGCACAAACTAGCGGGTTTCAATTCAATGGTGCACAGGGCTTTAAACATACCCATGTCAAAAGACAACTATAATAAGGAAATAAGAACTATTATGCAAATAGCAAAGGAAAACAACTTCTCGCCAAGCAAAATAAATCAAATTATAGCCAAACATAAAAATAAAGATAAAACGATTCCCAAACCGGACAGTAATGAGAAAAAATTTGCGCGTTTCAACTATGTGAATGCGAATACATATAAAATCACTAACCTATTCAAAAAGCAAGGCATAAAGATAGCTTTCACGACGAAAAACACAACCGCTAGGCACCTCCTAAATACTAATCTAAATAAACGTGACCCGTATTCAAGGTCAGGGGTATATTCTATAACGTGCCAAGACACCGATTGTCAAGCTAATTACATCGGGCAGAGTGGAAGGCGAGTAGACACACGTTATAATGAACATAGAAATGCGATAAGATACGGAACACATTCAGCCGTGTGCGAACATATGTGTGACGCAGGGCATAGCTTTACCAACATAGAGTCGGACCTTAAAATAATCCATCACGAATCGAAAGGCAGAGCTCTTGACATAAAGGAAGCAATCGAGATACACCTAGCCAAACGAAACAATCCCAACAATCTAAATGAACACACGTTCATGGAGAGCTCACCCCTCTTCACGCTACTAAAAAACACACCCTGTCGGAAACAAAACACAATTTAGCGACACAGCCAAGCTAGATAAAAAAGGGGGGAAATTAGGGGTTTTTTAATAGGTAAATGTTATCTGGATCAGGTGTACGATGTACTTTTCTTCTGCAATAAACCAAGGCCCATATTAGAGGCAGTATTAAAGGTGCCGGGACGTCCTCATAAGACCGTCAACGCTTAGTTCGAATGGGTTATGCTCCACGCGTGGCGAGGACTAATCCACGGTCTTTAATAGTTGTAGATCCACCTCATTCAATAACATACATCTTATCTAGGTTGGCAACACCTCACATAAACACATCGCGATCACTCCCCACAGCACGTAGGGACAGGGGGGGAAGGCAGGGAAAAACCAGTCGTTAAGATAACCACCGCAGTCGACCGCACAGCGAGTTCAAGTGAGCACGGAAACTGCGAATAGCTGTAGTACGGAAGACAATCAGATAAGTAGTTAGCCTAAAATTTTATAGTTTAACCATAGTTTACAACCATATAATCTCTCTAAAGTACAATCTCCGGATAGCCATCACCATTTAGCATTTCACCTAACATATATACTGCATTTAGCATACACTGACAGTTGCAGTACCAATACTACAACTAAATAATTGTACATATTGTAAATATTTTCACCTGTATTTCAAACATAGATTTAATAGCCTAAGTGTATTGGATCTGATGATGATCGCTTGACGATCGAAACTGGTCATCCTAGTGTTTTATTAATCTCATGTAATTTATTTCAGGATTAGGGCATAACCCATCTCTTTTGGGTACATTCGTGTTGACCGACTGAAAAGCACTAAACTCTTGTTTACTAAGTCAACACTGAAAATATGGCTTCAAACACCACAATGTTCACGGCTAGTCAGGCAAATCGTGAAGCCAAGAAATTCAAATCACTCAGGCTTAAACTCATGAATTTAGACAAGTCAATTTGGTTCAACAAAAAATGTATAGAACTAAACCTCACCCCTAAATACGTACCAATTAAAACCGTACCGAACACACCAGCCTCGATCATTTCAACTAAACAAGCCAAAGCGCTTTGGATAAAAAACGAATTAAGATTTGCATACATAAGAAAGCAAAAAATTAACCAACAATTATACGACATTCAATTGCAACTAAGTAATTTCTGGCACGCAGCCCAATGGGACAGCTTCACCGAACACCTACATGACACCATCAAAATCAGAGCAACGAGGAAGCATGAAACGCTAGAAAATAAATTAAGAAAACTAGGAGAAACACAGAACCATCAATCTAACGAACAACACACGAATAACAATGAATTCAATTTCCACAGCAGAGTAAACAACAGAACGAACGTAACCTTTTCTCAAGGTGAAATGAATATGTTAGACAAAGGTTTGAAATACAACTGCACAGACGCACACACGAACCACAATATAAAACAGTTAATCACAGATATTGAGATAGCCAGTCACAAGCTCCCAGCAGAAGACAGGGAATTAACCAAAAATCTCGCCACCAACGAAGCCAAAAAAATCCTCAAACGAGAGGGCGATAGCAATAACATTCAAAACAACAAACAAATCAAAGAAATAAAGTCGTTGAAACAAAAAATAAAAGAACATGACTTAATCATCACAAAAGCAGATAAGGGAAACACTACAGTAATTTTGAACAAAACAGAATACATTGAAAAAACAGTCGAATTCCTAAACAACAACGAAATCAAGGAATTAACAAAAGACCCCACCAACAAATTCCAAAAACAAATAAAAAAGTGCGCTAAAAGAAACAGAATACATACTGACCAAAGCTGAAAAATCAAAACTAATAAACATGAACCCGAAAATACCGTCATTGAGGGGACAACCAAAAATACACAAAAAGGAATGCCCAATGAGACCAATAGTCAATTGTAGGAATGCCCCTAATTACAAAATCAGCAAAGAGTTACTAAAAATCTTAAAATGCCGTCTTTCCAACGACAAAAACAACTCTGTAAAGAACACAACAGAACTAGTAACAGCATTGAACACCCTACAAATGAAACCTAGCTTCAGGCTAGTATCCTTCGACGTAACTAACATGTACACCAATATTCCGATTATTGAAGCAATCAACACTATCGAAAACAACTTAAAATCCAACAATTCGGTAAAAGAAATTGAAGAGATTGTGAGATTACTGAGGGTCGTTCTCACCCAAAACGTGTTTCAATTCGACAATAAAATATACACACAGAGAGAAGGCCTAGCAATGGGATCGCCACTAAGTGGGTTAATCGCTGACATCTTCATCAATGCACTAGAAAATGCGTTCTTAGAAAAGACTTCAACAAAGGGAATAGTAATATGGAAAAGATACGTAGATCATGTAATTTGCATCTACGATACTGAACTAACAAGCGAAGAAACAATTCTCCAATCCATTAATAGCCTTCACCATTCTATCAAATTCACTAAGGAATCCGAAATAGACCGGAAAATAAATTATCTCGATATAACTATTGAACGTAAAGACAACGACCTTTCATATTCCATATTCCGGAAAGCAACACAAACCTCGCATGCAATCGACAATCAGTCTAATCACCCCAATACGCACAAACTAGCGGGTTTCAATTCAATGGTAGTAGGTAATAAAGAGCGGTTCTGGCACAGGGGCTAATGGGCAAGATGGCCGCCGCGCGCAATCACTCTATGTTATTCTTATGGAGGGGTCATTCAGAGCTGGCACAGGGGCTATTGGGCAAAATGGCCGCCACGGCCTGAGACCGTGGATTACGTCACAGGGAGAGGTCGGCCGTGTAGTTGCCAAATGGAATATTTATTATTATTATTATTATTATTATTAGGTAATTGTTAATTGATCATGTATAATCAAGACCAGCCTTATATTGTCCACTTCTTGGTGTAGTGGCTAGCATTCTTGGAGGTCATTCCTGAGGTTCGAATCCCGGCTCTGCCAAGAAATTTAATTTCTGGTCTCATGAGTGGAACGGGGTACACTCAGCCTTGTGAGGCAAAACTGACAAGAGCTGGCTTTTGATTCATACCTCAACAATTCTGCCTAACCCAACTTCACCTAACCTAACCTAACCTAACCTAACCTAACCTAACCTATCCTAACCTAACTTCAAAGTCAAAGCAAATATGAGAGCAAATGTGAAAGCACACATAATAAACTAAGTTATAACCTAACCTAACTTCACCTAACCTAACCTCACCTAACCTGTCCTAACCTAACCTAACGTAACCTACCTAATTTAAAATTCCAAGCGAAAAAAATTTAGCAAAAAGTATGAAAAAAAAGTGAGAGCAAATGTAAGAGCACAAATAATAAACTTAGTTATAACCTAACCACACCTAACCTAACCTAACCTAACCTAACATAACCAAACTTCAAAGTAAGAGCAAAAATGTAAGAGCAAATGAGAGAGCACAAATAATAAACTTAGTTATAACCTAACCTAACCTAACCCACAGAAACCTCATTTAAAGATTTTAGATTTTATGTTTTAACATTTTAGATTTTTGATTTTTTCATTTTACATTTTTTAGATTTTACATTTTACATTTTTGATTTTTTGTATTTTAGATGTTAGTTTTTTTTTTAGATTTTACATTTTAAATTTAAGATTTTTTGATTTTAGATTTTACTTTTAACATTTTCCGAAAAGAGTAAACTACTAGGTCACATACCTAACCTCACCAAACCTAACTTTGCCAAACCTAACTTAAGCTAATTCAAAGGCTAATGCACATACACAAAGTATATAAGGGTACAAGCAACTATCCTTATGCTAGTTTTATAGGTTACTGTACAATATGATAACTACCCCAACCGTTTTTTTTTTTCATTTGTTGTTTACACATATGACAATTTTCCAATTTCCCATTTTCATTTTTTTTAATGTTAGTTTTAAGTTTTTCAATTTCATAACATGGAAACATGGATTTTGCATTATGTTGTTTACACATTTATCAATTTCACAATTTCCCATTTACAGTTCTTAAAATGTCAGTTTAAAGTTTTTCAATTTCATGATATAGAAACATGGATTTTCCAATTTGTTGTTTACACATTTGTCAATTTACCAAATTCCCATTTACAGTTTTTAAAATTTCAGTTTAATGGTTTTTTTTTATTTTGTCAATATGGAAACATGGATTTTCCAATTTGTGTTTTACATGTTCATTTTGCATTAGGAGTGGAGAGAGGTGAGTAGTAATAAAAAATGTACAAGCAGTTTCCATATGGTACAATATTTTTTTATTTTAAATACATGTACACTATTTACACATAATACATTTTTATATATATTCCTTATTGTTATAAATTGTACACTTGTTTTTATTTTGTTTTCTATTTTATTTATTTTTGATTATGAATGCCATTTCTTATTTTGTTTTTTTTATTTTTGTAGTGCTATTGTTTTATTTCCTAAATTGTTTTGTTTTATGTATTTGCTAGTTGCAGGCAGAAGATTTTGATATTCATAACTTAACCCTTTAAGCATGGTTAATGATTGAGTAATGACCATAGGCATGTGTACCTATACCATCAGCATCAATCACTCTTTTATCATCACCAGGACACAAAGCAATTTTGTTTAGTCTTATAGATGATATGTCATGTTGTTTAGAAGCGATAATGTTCATGGGTATTCTTTTTACATTGTTTTTCATGACACAATCCTTATAATCTTGAAAGCTTATACAATTTTTGACAACACCTCTGTTAATACCTTTAATCTTTTTGATTTCTTTACCATTTATGTCTAATGCGTACATTTTAGCTCTAAGTCCAACAAATGCTTTTATAATTTGTCCACAAGCCTCGTCTTTAAATTTCCCCAACGTTTTCTTGTTTGATGTAGAGTAACATATGTGATTAGTAGGATAATCTGATGTGTCCAGGTGTTGTAGGAAATCCAACTTGTCTTGATATACATCTGGGGTGTTAACCAAATATATGAACGAGTCAGTATCCATATACATGAGTTTAAGATTGTTCATGCCATAATAGGGTAGCAGGACATCATAGTGGTGGGAATACATGAGAGTTTTTGAAATATCCAGTATACACATTCCAATATATATAGGCTTATTGAATACAATGTTACGTTTAGCCATGTGGAAAGCAGCTAGGTTAGGGCCATAAATTGTTCTGTCGATAAATATCGGCTTTGCTATTAGCTTTTCTGCCTTTTTGCTGTCAGTCACAAGACGTATGTCTATTCTTTTACGGATATTTTCCATTGTTTTCCCAAAAATGGCATTGTTGAATAATTTGTACAGATTTTTCTCAAAATCATTTTTGGCTTGTTTTCGAAGGTTGTTATTAAAATCAACGTATGCCTTTAACCAAGGTCTTTGTTTAAACTTTAACACACGATGAATTTTTATCAATTTTATTCCATGATCTAAAGCCTGTTTTAATGCCATGTAGTGAACAACATATCGCCTTCGATTTCCAAGATGAGGAATTAGTTTTTTCAGAGACGAATCCTTAGGTTGTGTACACTCTGGTAGGAAAGGTAAATCGTTGTGTAGATCATGAAGGTCAGATGGGTAATCAACATCAACGTCTAGAAAGTATCCCACAGGATCGTCTTTCTTTAGTTTTTCTAGATCAACAGTATCTGGAGAAACCCACTGAAATCCACCATAAGGAAGGGAGTGACACATAGCCCACCCGTATTGGTTTTTGGCATCATCATAGGTAATAAACTGCGATGGTTTCTCAGAATCATAGGTTTCCATGTATTTATTGTTAGCTTCAGCATACCGATGAGACACCTGGCATATGCCTCCACGTATTCCAGACTCGATTAAAAGAATCTGATCGTAATCCTGTAGCAATTCCAGTTCAATGCCTGTGTAAAGGAGCATTGCCTCGAAACTTAAACCAGGCGAAGTAAAAAAGTGTGCAGCATCCACTCGGTGTGTTTCTAGTGTTTTGTTTCTAAAGGTTTCAAAGCTGTCTGCAAGAAGGAGTACATCTGAAGTTAGGTAGAGGTCACTATATTCCCCTAGAGTTTTAATGTTGAACTGATTCCAGACACTTTTGGCATGTTCATAGTCTTCTTGACTAACATCTTCTTGACTTAATTTGTTAAAGAATGCCTCTTTTGGAGGTAAACACGTTTCACTTAACTTTTCCCATGAGTCAATGTAGTCATAACAAAATACCCCTTTACGAGTCATGAGCATTGCATTTTCTTTTCCAAAGTACTTGTCTGTTTCAGGGTATGATGTTAAGTTGGAAACTAAGTTTTCCAAACTACTCGGCATTAACCGAAACGTATCCACAAATCTAAGCTTAACATTTCCTACATATTTGGTAAAGGAAATGTACTTTTCTTTGGAGTTAGCGATAACATCCACTCTCTCAGTAGTACATCCCAATTGCTTTACAATGAAATTTGCGTCGTAGCCACTCATATTATGTAGAAACACAGGAACGGGGTTTCGTGTTTTACACCTCAAATTACAGTTATTGTGAGCACTTCCACGGTATTCCCCTGTAATATGGCAGTGGTCTCGAACTTTCCAGTCCTGTTGGGTAAATGGTTTTTGACACAAATAACAGGTTTCAGAACATTGGAACTCTGCTTCTTGAGCCTGAGTTAAGGCCTTTGGAACATTTAAGCTGTAAAGTCTATCAATTTCATTAGCTATTGAGATCAAACAGTCCATAAACTTTCCTGCAGCGTCAGGTCCACGATAAATAACAGGTTGGCTTGAAAGGTTTGTCTTTATGTGTTCCACAGCAGGTGAGGGTTTAACGTATATACCAAAGCTCATAGGAACATGACTCTGGTATGGCACTGTATAACTTGCTTTAGGATTGGGTAAACATGTTTGATAGGGTAAGAGTATACTTTCAAAATCTGCATAGATAACGTAAGGTATTCTCAGCATTTTTTCAACGTTTAAAAATTTGACAATGGGGTTTTTAATAGGCATTTCAACCCTAGCAATGTCATGCTGGACACACAAAGCTCTATGTTCTTTCAATTTTTCCATTCCTTGTTGACCATATCGATTATCAAAGTGTGTAAAACACCGTTTACACGTATATATTTTATGTTCATAGCGGGTAATCTGATGTCTTACTAGTTTATCAAAATCTTTGATAAAGACGTAGTGGTTCTGGCCGGATGATGAACTTAGCAGAAGGAGGTCGCGATGGTCTTGCATCTCTTGATCCACAACCTTTAGAGGGAACAATTTGTTGTCTTGTTCCAATCCAAATACATTAATGGATATATCGTTGGCTTTTTCAAATTTGGAAATGTCAACTAGCGATGTAGGAAACGATATTACAGAAAAATCATACTTGTTGTCCAGGTCCTTGTATTTACTAATGCGATGAGCATTCTTTTTAACCAGTTTTGCTAAAATGGCATACATAAAACACTTTTCATCATTCAAATTTTCAGGATTAATGCAGGCTTTTCTTGCTTGTATAGCTGCTGGTAATGGAATATATGTGCTTCCACGCAAGGGATTGTACTTATTTATTTTCAATCGTACTCCTTCCACTGCTAACAAAGCCCAATTACTGCCTTTTAGCTCAGATTCCTCCATTTCCGTAGTTAACTTTGTAAATTGTGTTTCCAAGAAACTACTTAAGTCCGTTTCCAAAAATAGGGCCTGATTTCGTGTTTTAAATGCACGATCTGTAATTTCATTGGTAGATGTATGAATGAATCTACATTCAGCCACAAGATTAACTTTTATCGACTTGTGCATTGCTAGTTCTTTCTGCATAGCTTGTATTATTTGCTGTTTGGACTCTTTAAGGTATGAATTTAAATCCTTGCACGTATCGCAACGAATGAAATAGGATTTAAGTCGACCTCCAAAAGATGTCTCATATTCA
Source organism: Meconema thalassinum (assembly GCA_946902985.2). Taxonomy (NCBI): domain Eukaryota; kingdom Metazoa; phylum Arthropoda; class Insecta; order Orthoptera; family Tettigoniidae; genus Meconema; species Meconema thalassinum. The sequence goes on from OX336390.1 coordinate 352,932,666, forward strand.
ATAAGTCCATTTTTATCAGGGACCAATGACAGTAGGTAATGTTTTGTAGGCTCTGCTTTTTGTCTTTTAGCTACCGACACAACATTACAACATTCTTCATGACGACGTCCATTGTAGGCATTGTTGAATGTACTACCACAGGTCTTGCACTCATGAAATTCACCACACGATACTTCATGTCGCTTCCTATGATAGTCTCGAAGAAAAGTCTTTCCACACTCTTTACACATATAGCTAGGAATGGCTTCTTCCATTATGATTGTTGATTTCTGCAAACAGCTGCTTACTGCGTATCACAGGGCTAGAGGTTGGTCAGTGAGACGGTCTTTCACGATGTGAACACCGTGAGAGGTAGTAGTCAACTGGTGATATTCTTGTGAAGGGTCCACTAATATACCCCTAGTCTAGACCAACAGCTCTTTACAGCGTATGACAAGGCTGTATACTGGACAGTGAGACGGTCTTTCACGATGTGAACACTGTAACAAGTAGTAGTCAACTGATTATATACTTGCTAAGGGTTCTCTAATATACAATAGTCAAGACCAACAGCTACTTACTGTGTAGTACAAGGCTGTACAATAGTTGTTTTGACAGTCTTTCACGATGTGGTCACTGTGAATGGTGGTAGTCAACTGATGATATTCTTGATAAGGGTCCTCTAATGTACCCCTGGTTAAGGGTAACAGCTGCTCACTGCTTATGACAAAGCTAAAGACTGGTTGCTTCAACGGTCTTTCACAATGTAAACACTGTGACAGGTAGTAGTCAACTGAAAATATTCTTATGGCCTACTCAAGGTTATCAGGTACTTACTGCATATCAAAAGGCTGTACACTCATGTGTGTTAGGCACTCTTTCTTGCTAAGGACCCCAATATTCCCTACACAAGGCTATACATGTTAGTTCTAAACACTTAGTGATTAATTGTATATTCAATTTTTGTACAAAGCTTATACAAGCACGTTTTTATGAGGTAAAACTTTGTTAAATAGCTGCATGCGACACACAAAGTATGTTGCCGCTATCTAGCGGTGACTATGAGAACTACTTGAACGACCAGCATGCTACCTAGCGCTCCATTTCAACACTCGCTCACTGAACGACCAGCATGCTATCTAGCGGTCGATAGCAATACTCCTCAACTACCAGCCTGCTATCTATCGGTCAATATGACAACTCACTCAACTACCAACATGCTACATGGCTTTTTTGGTCAGTTTTTTGTTGGCTTTTTTTGGTCAGTTTCTGTTGGCTTATGTTGGCTTTTATTGGCTTTTGTTGGCTTTTGTAGGCTTTTTTGTTGGCTTTTGTTGGCTTTTGTTGGCTTTTGTTGGCTTTTGTATTAGCTCTTTCATATTTGCTCTTGCTTGTGGGGGCTTATTATTTGGTCTTGGAAAGTATGTCAGTCCTTTTTTTTATGGCTGCAAAATGCTTACAGCCATGTTTGTAAGCAGCAACAACAACAACAGCAACACACAAAATTCCAAAAAAAAATCCAAAGTACTCTAAGGTTTATCAATGACTCTCAACTCTTACACTTACCTCTATCCCATGCATAGTCAAAAATTAGTGTATTTTTCAAATTTTTCAAAAATATTTGGAAAGTTGGCTATATCATTAATCTAAAAATCCTGAAAAGACATATGTTAACTCCAACACCTACCTCTATACCACTCTCAGTCCAAAAATAGTGTATTTTTCAAATTTTCCAAAACATATTTCCAAAATGGGTTATATTTCCAAAATTAAAAAGTTAACAAAAACGTTTGTTTGACATAAATGAATGGCCTTTGTCCCCTCTACCACTATACCAAGTCCCAGGTCTCCAGGACAAAAATAAAATTTTTAAAAAGCGTTTTATTTCCAAAATTAGGAATTTTACAAACACATTTGTCTGACGTAAATCAATGGTCATTACCCCCTCTATCCCCACACTAAGTCTCATGTCTTTAGAACAACAAAAATAAAATTTTGAAAATGGACTTATATTTCCAAAATTAGGAATTTTACAAAAACGTTTGTCTGACGTAAATCAGTGGTCATTACCCCCTCTATCCCCACACTAAGTCTCATGTCTCTAGAACAACAAAAATAAAATTTTGAAAATGGGCTTATATTTCCAAAATTAGGAATTTTACAAAAACGTTTGTCTAAAGTAAATCAATGGTCATTACCCCCTCCACCCCCACACTAAGTCTCATGTCTCTAGAACAACAAAAATAAAATTTTGAAAATGGGCTTATATTTCCAAAATTAGGAATTTTACAAAACCGTTTCTCTGACGTAAATCAGTGGTCTTTACCCCCTCTATCCCCATACCAAGTCTCAGGTCTCTAGGTCAACAAAAATAAAATTTTGAAAATGGGCTATATTTCGAAAATTAGGAATTCTACAAAAAAGTTTGTCTAACGTAAATCAATTGTCTTTACCCCCTCTATTCCCATACCAAGTCTCAGGTCTCTAGGTCAACAAAAATAAAATTTTGAAAAAATGGTCACTATTTTGGAAACTAGGAATTCTACGAAAATGTTTGTTTAACATAAATGAAAGGTCTCTATCCCCTCTACCTGTAAACCAAGTTCCAGGTCTGTACGACAAAAAATAAAAAAAGATCAACTGGGAAAGTAGGCGATTTTTCATAAAACCAAACATTCTAAAAAATGTTCTATGGGCTTAAAGGAATGGCCTCTATGTCCTTTATTTTTTATAATAAAACTTTTTTATTTTTTACATTTTTTTGAAAACACTCGAATTTTGAAATTTTTATATTTTGGAAAGTAGAAAGTTTACAAAAAAATTTGTTTGACATAAATCACTGGCCCTGACCCCATCTACCACCAAAATAAATTTCAAGTCGCTAGAACAAAAAATAACAGTAGTGGAGTAGTGGTGCTTCTAACGCACCCATTTTATTTGTACCAGACTGTACAAGTTCGAGCGCCACCGGGTACGTTAGAAGCACCACTACTCCACTACTGTTATTTTTTGTTCTAGCGACTTGAAATTTATTTTGGTGGTAGATGGGGTCAGGGCCAGTGATTTATGTCAAACAAATTTTTTTGTAAACTTTCTACTTTCCAAAATATAAAAATTTCAAAATTCGAGTGTTTTCAAAAAAATGTAAAAAATAAAAAAGTTTTATTATAAAAAATAAAGGACATAGAGGCCATTCCTTTAAGCCCATAGAACATTTTTTAGAATGTTTGGTTTTATGAAAAATCGCCTACTTTCCCAGTTGATCTTTTTTTATTTTTTGTCGTACAGACCTGGAACTTGGTTTACAGGTAGAGGGGATAGAGACCTTTCATTTATGTTAAACAAACTTTTTCGTAGAATTCCTAGTTTCCAAAATAGTGACCATTTTTTCAAAATTTTATTTTTGTTGACCTAGAGACCTGAGACTTGGTATGGGAATAGAGGGGGTAAAGACAATTGATTTACGTTAGACAAACATTTTTGTAGAATTCCTAATTTTGGAAATATAGCCCATTTTCAAAATTTTATTTTTGTTGACCTAGAGACCTGAGACTTGGTATGGGGATAGAGGGGGTAAAGACCACTGATTTACGTCAGAGAAACGGTTTTGTAAAATTCCTAATTTTGGAAATATAAGCCCATTTTCAAAATTTTATTTTTGTTGTTCTAGAGACATGAGACTTAGTGTGGGGGTGGAGGGGGTAATGACCATTGATTTACTTTAGACAAACGTTTTTGTAAAATTCCTAATTTTGGAAATATAAGCCCATTTTCAAAATTTTATTTTTGTTGTTCTAGAGACATGAGACTTAGTGTGGGGATAGAGGGGGTAATGACCACTGATTTACGTCAGACAAACGTTTTTGTAAAATTCCTAATTTTGGAAATATAAGTCCATTTTCAAAATTTTATTTTTGTTGTTCTAAAGACATGAGACTTAGTGTGGGGATAGAGGGGGTAATGACCATTGATTTACGTCAGACAAATGTGATTGTAAAATTCCTAATTTTGGAAATAAAACGCTTTTTAAAAATTTTATTTTTTTGTCCTGGAGACCTGGGACTTGGTATAGTGGTAGAGGGGACAAAGGCCATTCATTTATGTCAAACAAACGTTTTTGTTAACTTTTTAATTTTGGAAATATAACCCATTTTGGAAATATGTTTTGGAAAATTTGAAAAATACACTATTTTTGGACTGAGAGTGGTATAGAGGTAGGTGTTGGAGTTAACATATGTCTTTTCAGGATTTTTAGATTAATGATATAGCCAACTTTCCAAATATTTTTGAAAAATTTGAAAAATACACTAATTTTTGACTATGCATGGGATAGAGGTAAGTGTAAGAGTTGAGAGTCATTGATAAACCTTAGAGTACTTTGGATTTTTTTTTGGAATTTTGTGTGTTGCTGTTGTTGTTGTTGCTGCTTACAAACATGGCTGTAAGCATTTTGCAGCCATAAAAAAAGGACTGACATACTTTCCAAGACCAAATAATAAGCCCCCACAAGCAAGAGCAAATATGAAAGAGCTAATACAAAAGCCAACAAAAGCCAACAAAAGCCAACAAAAGCCAACAAAAAAGCCTACAAAAGCCAACAAAAGCCAATAAAAGCCAACATAAGCCAACAGAAACTGACCAAAAAAAGCCAACAAAAAACTGACCAAAAAAGCCATGTAGCATGTTGGTAGTTGAGTGAGTTGTCATATTGACCGATAGATAGCAGGCTGGTAGTTGAGGAGTATTGCTATCGACCGCTAGATAGCATGCTGGTCGTTCAGTGAGCGAGTGTTGAAATGGAGCGCTAGGTAGCATGCTGGTCGTTCAAGTAGTTCTCATAGTCACCGCTAGATAGCGGCAACATACTTTGTGTGTCGCATGCAGCTATTTAACAAAGTTTTACCTCATAAAAACGTGCTTGTATAAGCTTTGTACAAAAATTGAATATACAATTAATCACTAAGTGTTTAGAACTAACATGTATAGCCTTGTGTAGGGAATATTGGGGTCCTTAGCAAGAAAGAGTGCCTAACACACATGAGTGTACAGCCTTTTGATATGCAGTAAGTACCTGATAACCTTGAGTAGGCCATAAGAATATTTTCAGTTGACTACTACCTGTCACAGTGTTTACATTGTGAAAGACCGTTGAAGCAACCAGTCTTTAGCTTTGTCATAAGCAGTGAGCAGCTGTTACCCTTAACCAGGGGTACATTAGAGGACCCTTATCAAGAATATCATCAGTTGACTACCACCATTCACAGTGACCACATCGTGAAAGACTGTCAAAACAACTATTGTACAGCCTTGTACTACACAGTAAGTAGCTGTTGGTCTTGACTATTGTATATTAGAGAACCCTTAGCAAGTATATAATCAGTTGACTACTACTTGTTACAGTGTTCACATCGTGAAAGACTGTCTCACTGTCCAGTATACAGCCTTGTCATACGCTGTAAAGAGCTGTTGGTCTAGACTAGGGGTATATTAGTGGACCCTTCACAAGAATATCACCAGTTGACTACTACCTCTCACGGTGTTCACATCGTGAAAGACCGTCTCACTGACCAACCTCTAGCCCTGTGATACGCAGTAAGCAGCTGTTTGCAGAAATCAACAATCATAATGGAAGAAGCCATTCCTAGCTATATGTGTAAAGAGTGTGGAAAGACTTTTCTTCGAGACTATCATAGGAAGCGACATGAAGTATCGTGTGGTGAATTTCATGAGTGCAAGACCTGTGGTAGTACATTCAACAATGCCTACAATGGACGTCGTCATGAAGAATGTTGTAATGTTGTGTCGGTAGCTAAAAGACAAAAAGCAGAGCCTACAAAACATTACCTACTGTCATTGGTCCCTGATAAAAATGGACTTATTGAATATGAGACATCTTTTGGAGGTCGACTTAAATCCTATTTCATTCGTTGCGATACGTGCAAGGATTTAAATTCATACCTTAAAGAGTCCAAACAGCAAATAATACAAGCTATGCAGAAAGAACTAGCAATGCACAAGTCGATAAAAGTTAATCTTGTGGCTGAATGTAGATTCATTCATACATCTACCAATGAAATTACAGATCGTGCATTTAAAACACGAAATCAGGCCCTATTTTTGGAAACGGACTTAAGTAGTTTCTTGGAAACACAATTTACAAAGTTAACTACGGAAATGGAGGAATCTGAGCTAAAAGGCAGTAATTGGGCTTTGTTAGCAGTGGAAGGAGTACGATTGAAAATAAATAAGTACAATCCCTTGCGTGGAAGCACATATATTCCATTACCAGCAGCTATACAAGCAAGAAAAGCCTGCATTAATCCTGAAAATTTGAATGATGAAAAGTGTTTTATGTATGCCATTTTAGCAAAACTGGTTAAAAAGAATGCTCATCGCATTAGTAAATACAAGGACCTGGACAACAAGTATGATTTTTCTGTAATATCATTTCCTACATCGCTAGTTGACATTCCCAAATTTGAAAAAGCCAACGATATATCCATTAATGTATTTGGATTGGAACAAGACAACAAATTGTTCCCTCTAAAGGTTGTGGATCAAGAGATGCAAGACCATCGCGACCTCCTTCTGCTAAGTTCATCATCCGGCCAGAACCACTACGTCTTTATCAAAGATTTTGATAAACTAGTAAGACATCAGATTACCCGCTATGAACATAAAATATATACGTGTAAACGGTGTTTTACACACTTTGATAATCGATATGGTCAACAAGGAATGGAAAAATTGAAAGAACATAGAGCTTTGTGTGTCCAGCATGACATTGCTAGGGTTGAAATGCCTATTAAAAACCCCATTGTCAAATTTTTAAACGTTGAAAAAATGCTGAGAATACCTTACGTTATCTATGCAGATTTTGAAAGTATACTCTTACCCTATCAAACATGTTTACCCAATCCTAAAGCAAGTTATACAGTGCCATACCAGAGTCATGTTCCTATGAGCTTTGGTATATACGTTAAACCCTCACCTGCTGTGGAACACATAAAGACAAACCTTTCAAGCCAACCTGTTATTTATCGTGGACCTGACGCTGCAGGAAAGTTTATGGACTGTTTGATCTCAATAGCTAATGAAATTGATAGACTTTACAGCTTAAATGTTCCAAAGGCCTTAACTCAGGCTCAAGAAGCAGAGTTCCAATGTTCTGAAACCTGTTATTTGTGTCAAAAACCATTTACCCAACAGGACTGGAAAGTTCGAGACCACTGCCATATTACAGGGGAATACCGTGGAAGTGCTCACAATAACTGTAATTTGAGGTGTAAAACACGAAACCCCGTTCCTGTGTTTCTACATAATATGAGTGGCTACGACGCAAATTTCATTGTAAAGCAATTGGGATGTACTACTGAGAGAGTGGATGTTATCGCTAACTCCAAAGAAAAGTACATTTCCTTTACCAAATATGTAGGAAATGTTAAGCTTAGATTTGTGGATACGTTTCGGTTAATGCCGAGTAGTTTGGAAAACTTAGTTTCCAACTTAACATCATACCCTGAAACAGACAAGTACTTTGGAAAAGAAAATGCAATGCTCATGACTCGTAAAGGGGTATTTTGTTATGACTACATTGACTCATGGGAAAAGTTAAGTGAAACGTGTTTACCTCCAAAAGAGGCATTCTTTAACAAATTAAGTCAAGAAGATGTTAGTCAAGAAGACTATGAACATGCCAAAAGTGTCTGGAATCAGTTCAACATTAAAACTCTAGGGGAATATAGTGACCTCTACCTAACTTCAGATGTACTCCTTCTTGCAGACAGCTTTGAAACCTTTAGAAACAAAACACTAGAAACACACCGAGTGGATGCTGCACACATTTTTACTTCGCCTGGTTTAAGTTTCGAGGCAATGCTCCTTTACACAGGCATTGAACTGGAATTGCTACAGGATTACGATCAGATTCTTTTAATCGAGTCTGGAATACGTGGAGGCATATGCCAGGTGTCTCATCGGTATGCTGAAGCTAACAATAAATACATGGAAACCTATGATTCTGAGAAACCATCGCAGTTTATTACCTATGATGATGCCAACAACCAATACGGGTGGGCTATGTGTCACTCCCTTCCTTATGGTGGATTTCAGTGGGTTTCTCCAGATACTGTTGATCTAGAAAAACTAAAGAAAGACGATCCTGTGGGATACATTCTAGACGTTGATGTTGATTACCCATCTGACCTTCATGATCTACACAACGATTTACCTTTCCTACCAGAGTGTACACAACCTAAGGATTCGTCTCTGAAAAAACTAATTCCTCATCTTGGAAATCGAAGGCGATATGTTGTTCACTACATGGCATTAAAACAGGCTTTAGATCATGGAATAAAATTGATAAAAATTCATCGTGTGTTAAAGTTTAAACAAAGACCTTGGTTAAAGGCATACGTTGATTTTAATAACAACCTTCGAAAACAAGCCAAAAATGATTTTCAGAAAAATCTGTACAAATTATTCAACAATGCCATTTTTGGGAAAACAATGGAAAATATCCGTAAAAGAATAGACATACGTCTTGTGACTGACAGCAAAAAGGCAGAAAAGCTAATAGCAAAGCCGATATTTATCGACAGAACAATTTATGGCCCTAACCTAGCTGCTTTCCACATGGCTAAACGTAACATTGTATTCAATAAGCCTATATATATTGGAATGTGTATACTGGATATTTCAAAAACTCTCATGTATTCCCACCACTATGATGTCCTGCTACCCTATTATGGCATGAACAATCTTAAACTCATGTATATGGATACTGACTCGTTCATATATTTGGTTAACACCCCAGATGTATATCAAGACAAGTTGGATTTCCTACAACACCTGGACACATCAGATTATCCTACTAATCACATATGTTACTCTACATCAAACAAGAAAACGTTGGGGAAATTTAAAGACGAGGCTTGTGGACAAATTATAAAAGCATTTGTTGGACTTAGAGCTAAAATGTACGCATTAGACATAAATGGTAAAGAAATCAAAAAGATTAAAGGTATTAACAGAGGTGTTGTCAAAAATTGTATAAGCTTTCAAGATTATAAGGATTGTGTCATGAAAAACAATGTAAAAAGAATACCCATGAACATTATCGCTTCTAAACAACATGACATATCATCTATAAGACTAAACAAAATTGCTTTGTGTCCTGGTGATGATAAAAGAGTGATTGATGCTGATGGTATAGGTACACATGCCTATGGTCATTACTCAATCATTAACCATGCTTAAAGAGTTAAGTTATGAATATCAAAATCTTCTGCCTGCAACTAGCAAATACATAAAACAAAACAATTTAGGAAATAAAACAATAGCACTACAAAAATAAAAAACAAAATTAGAAATGGCATTCATAATCAAAAATAAATAAAATAGAAAACAAAATAAAAACAAGTGTACAATTTATAACAATAAGGAATATATATAAAAATGTATTATGTGTAAATAGTGTACATGTATTTAAAATAAAAAAATATTGTACCATATGGAAACTGCTTGTACATTTTTTATTACTACTCACCTCTCTCCACTCCTAATGCAAAATGAACATGTAAAACACAAATTGGAAAATCCATGTTTCCATATTGACAAAATAAAAAAAAAACTTTAAACTGAAATTTTAAAAACTGTAAATGGGAATTTGGTAAATTGACAAATGTGTAAACAACAAATTGGAAAATCCATGTTTCTATATCATGAAATTGAAAAACTTTAAACTGACATTTTAAGAACTGTAAATGGGAAATTGTGAAATTGATAAATGTGTAAACAACATAATGCAAAATCCATGTTTCCATGTTATGAAATTGAAAAACTTAAAACTAACATTTAAAAAAATGAAAATGGGAAATTGGAAAATTGTCATATGTGTAAACAACAAATGAAAAAAAAACGGTTGGGGTAGTTATCATATTGTACAGTAACCTATAAAACTAGCATAAGGATAGTTGCTTGTACCCTTATATACTTTGTGTATGTGCATTAGCCTTTGAATTAGCTTAAGTTAGGTTTGGCAAAGTTAGGTTTGGTGAGGTTAGGTATGTGACCTAGTAGTTTACTCTTTTCGGAAAATGTTAAAAGTAAAATCTAAAATCAAAAAATCTTAAATTTAAAATGTAAAATCTAAAAAAAAAACTAACATCTAAAATACAAAAAATCAAAAATGTAAAATGTAAAATCTAAAAAATGTAAAATGAAAAAATCAAAAATCTAAAATGTTAAAACATAAAATCTAAAATCTTTAAATGAGGTTTCTGTGGGTTAGGTTAGGTTAGGTTATAACTAAGTTTATTATTTGTGCTCTCTCATTTGCTCTTACATTTTTGCTCTTACTTTGAAGTTTGGTTATGTTAGGTTAGGTTAGGTTAGGTTAGGTGTGGTTAGGTTATAACTAAGTTTATTATTTGTGCTCTTACATTTGCTCTCACTTTTTTTTCATACTTTTTGCTAAATTTTTTTCGCTTGGAATTTTAAATTAGGTAGGTTACGTTAGGTTAGGTTAGGACAGGTTAGGTGAGGTTAGGTTAGGTGAAGTTAGGTTAGGTTATAACTTAGTTTATTATGTGTGCTTTCACATTTGCTCTCATATTTGCTTTGACTTTGAAGTTAGGTTAGGATAGGTTAGGTTAGGTTAGGTTAGGTTAGGTTAGGTTAGGTGAAGTTGGGTTAGGCAGAATTGTTGAGGTATGAATCAAAAGCCAGCTCTTGTCAGTTTTGCCTCACAAGGCTGAGTGTACCCCGTTCCACTCATGAGACCAGAAATTAAATTTCTTGGCAGAGCCGGGATTCGAACCTCAGGAATGACCTCCAAGAATGCTAGCCACTACACCAAGAAGTGGACAATATAAGGCTGGTCTTGATTATACATGATCAATTAACAATTACCTAATAATAATAATAATAATAATAATAAATATTCCATTTGGCAACTACACGGCCGACCTCTCCCTGTGACGTAATCCACGGTCTCAGGCCGTGGCGGCCATTTTGCCCAATAGCCCCTGTGCCAGCTCTGAATGACCCCTCCATAAGAATAACATAGAGTGATTGCGCGCGGCGGCCATCTTGCCCATTAGCCCCTGTGCCAGAACCGCTCTTTATTACCTACTAATGGTGCACAGGGCTTTAAACATACCCATGTCAAAAGACAACTATAATAAGGAAATAAGAACTATTATGCAAATAGCAAAGGAAAACAACTTCTCGCCAAGCAAAATAAATCAAATTATAGCCAAACATAAAAATAAAGATAAAACGATTCCCAAACCGGACAGTAATGAGAAAAAATTTGCGCGTTTCAACTATGTGAATGCGAATACATATAAAATCACTAACCTATTCAAAAAGCAAGGCATAAAGATAGCTTTCACGACGAAAAACACAACCGCTAGGCACCTCCTAAATAGTAATCTAAATAAACGTGACCCGTATTCAAGGTCAGGGGTATATTCTATAACGTGCCAAGACACCGATTGTCAAGCTAATTACATCGGGCAGAGTGGAAGGCGAGTAGACACACGTTATAATGAACATAGAAATGCGATAAGATACGGAACACATTCAGCCGTGTGCGAACATATGTGTGACGCAGGGCATAGCTTTACCAACATAGAGTCGGACATTAAAATAATCCATCACGAATCGAAAGGCAGAGCTCTTGACATAAAGGAAGCAATCGAGATACACCTAGCCAAACGAAACAATCCCAACAATCTAAATGAACACACGTTCATAGAGAGCTCACCCCTCTTCACGCTACTAAAAAACACACCCTGTCGGAAACAAAACACAATTTAGCGACACAGCCAAGCTAGATAAAAAAGGGGGGAAATTAGGGGTTTTTTAATAGGTAAATGTTATCTGGATCAGGTGTACGATGTACTTTTCTTCTGCAATAAACCAAGGCCCATATTAGAGGCAGTATTAAAGGTGCCGGGACGTCCTCATAAGACCGTCAACGCTTAGTTCGAATGGGTTATGCTCAACGCGTGGCGAGGACTAATCCACGGTCTTTAATAGTTGTAGATCCACCTCATTCAATAACATACATCTTATCTAGGTTGGCAACACCTCACATAAACACATCGCGATCACTCCCCACAGCACGTAGGGACAGGGGGGGAAGGCAGGGAAAAACCAGACGTTAAGATAACCACCGCAGTCGACTGCACAGCGAGTTCAAGTGAGCACGGAAACTGCGAATAGCTGTAGTACGGAAGACAATCAGATAAGTAGTTAGCCTAAAATTTTATAGTTTAACCATAGTTTACAACCATATAATCTCTCTAAAGTACAATCTCCGGATAGCCATCACCATTTAGCATTTCACCTAACATATATACTGCATTTAGCATACACTGACAGTTGCAGTACCAATACTGCAACTAAATAATTGTACATATTGTAAATATTTTCACCTGTATTTCAAACATAGATTTAATAGCCTAAGTGTATTGGATCTGATGATGATCGCTTGACGATCGAAACTGATCATCCTAGTGTTTTATTAATCTCATGTAATTTATTTCAGGATTAGGGCATAACCCATCTCTTTTGGGTACATTCGTTTTGACCGACTGAAAAGCACTAAACTCTTGTTTACTAAGTCAACACTGAAAATATGGCTTCAAACACCACAATGTTCACGGCTAGTCAGGCAAATCGTGAAGCCAAGAAATTCAAATCACTCAGGCTTAAACTCATGAATTTAGACAAGTCAATTTGGTTCAACAAAAAATGTATAGAACTAAACCTCACCCCTAAATACGTACCAATTAAAACCGTACCGAACACACCAGCCTCGATCATTTCAACTAAACAAGCCAAAGCGCTTTGGATAAAAAACGAATTAAGATTTGCATACATAAGAAAGCAAAAAATTAACCAACAATTATACGACATTCAATTGCAACTAAGTAATTTCTGGCACGCAGCCCAATGGGACAGCTTCACCGAACACCTACATGACACCATCAAAATCAGAGCAACGAGGAAGCATGAAACGCTAGAAAATAAATTAAGAAAACTAGGAGAAACACAGAACCATCAATCTAACGAACAACACACGAATAACAATGAATTCAATTTCCACAGCAGAGTAAACAACAGATCGAACGTAACCTTTTCTCAAGGTGAAATGAATATGTTAGACAAAGGTTTGAAATACAACTGCACAGACGCACACACGAACCACAATATAAAACAGTTAATCACAGATATTGAGATAGCCAGTCACAAGCTCCCAGCAGAAGACAGGGAATTAACCAAAAATCTCGCCACCAACGAAGCCAAAAAAATCCTCAAACGAGAGGGCGATAGCAATAACATTCAAAACAACAAACAAATCAAAGAAATAAAGTCGTTGAAACAAAAAATAAAAGAACATGACTTAATCATCACAAAAGCAGATAAGGGAAACACTACAGTAATTTTGAACAAAACAGAATACATTGAAAAAAACAGTCGAATTCCTAAACAACAACGAAATCAAGGAATTAACAAAAGACCCCACCAACAAATTCCAAAAACAAATAAAAAGTGCGCTAAAAGAAACAGAATACATACTGACCAAAGCTGAAAAATCAAAACTAATAAACATGAACCCGAAAATACCGTCATTGAGGGGACAACCAAAAATACACAAAAAGGAATGCCCAATGAGACCAATAGTCAATTGTAGGAATGCCCCTAATTACAAAATCAGCAAAGAGTTACTAAAAATCTTAAAATGCCGTCTTTCCAACGACAAAAACAACTCTGTAAAGAACACAACAGAACTAGTAACAGCATTGAACACCCTACAAATGAAACCTAGCTTCAGGCTAGTATCCTTCGACGTAACTAACATGTACACCAATATTCCGATTATTGAAGCAATCAACACTATCGAAAACAACTTAAAATCCAACAATTCGGTAAAAGAAATTGAAGAGATTGTGAGATTACTGAGGGTCGTTCTCACCCAAAACGTGTTTCAATTCGACAATAAAATATACACACAGAGAGAAGGCCTAGCAATGGGATCGCCACTAAGTGGGTTAATCGCTGACATCTTCATCAATGCACTAGAAAATGCGTTCTTAGAAAAGACTTCAACAAAGGGAATAGTAATATGGAAAAGATACGTAGATGATGTAATTTGCATCTACGATACTGAACTAACAAGCGAAGAAACAATTCTCCAATCCATTAATAGCCTTCACCATTCTATCAAATTCACTAAGGAATCCGAAATAGACCGGAAAATAAATTATCTCGATATAACTATTGAACGTAAAGACAACGACCTTTCATATTCCATATTCCGGAAAGCAACACAAACCTCGCATGCAATCGACAATCAGTCTAATCACCCCAGTACGCACAAACTAGCGGGTTTCAATTCAATGGTGCACAGGGCTTTAAACATACCCATGTCAAAAGACAACTATAATAAGGAAATAAGAACTATTATGCAAATAGCAAAGGAAAACAACTTCTCGCCAAGCAAAATAAAACAAATTATAGCCAAACATAAAAATAAAGATAAAACGATTCCCAAACCGGACAGTAATGAGAAAAAATTTGCGCGTTTCAACTATGTGAATGCGAATACATATAAAATCACTAACCTATTCAAAAAGCAAGGCATAAAGATAGCTTTCACGACGAAAAACACAACCGCTAGGCACCTCCTAAATAGTAATCTAAATAAACGTGACCCGTATTCAAGGTCAGGGGTATATTCTATAACGTGCCAAGACACCGATTGTCAAGCTAATTACATCGGGCAGAGTGGAAGGCGAGTAGACACACGTTATAATGAACATAGAAATGCGATAAGATACGGAACACATTCAGTCGTGTGCGAACATATGTGTGAGGCAGGGCATAGCTTTACCAACATAGAGTCGGACCTTAAAATAATCCATCACGAATCGAAAGGCAGAGCTCTTGACATAAAGGAAGCAATCGAGATACACCTAGCCAAACGAAACAATCCCAACAATCTAAATGAACACACGTTCATGGAGAGCTCACCCCTCTTCACGCTACTAAAAAACACACCCTGTCGGAAACAAAACACAATTTAGCGACACAGCCAAGCTAGATAAAAAAGGGGGGAAATTAGGGGTTTTTTAATAGGTAAATGTTATCTGGATCAGGTGTACGATGTACTTTTCTTCTGCAATAAACCAAGGCCCATATTAGAGGCAGTATTAAAGGTGCCGGGACGTCCTCATAAGACCGTCAACGCTTAGTTCGAATGGGTTATGCTCCACGCGTGGCGAGGACTAATCCACGGTCTTTAATAGTTGAGATCCACCTCATTCAATAACATACATCTTATCTAGGTTGGCAACACCTCACATAAACACATCGCGATCACTCCCCACAGCACGTAGGGACAGGGGGGGAAGGCAGGGAAAAACCAGTCGTTAAGATAACCACCGCAGTCGACCGCACAGCGAGTTCAAGTGAGCACGGAAACTGCGAATAGCTGTAGTACGGAAGACAATCAGATAAGTAGTTAGCCTAAAATTTTATAGTTTAACCATAGTTTACAACCATATAATCTCTCTAAAGTACAATCTCCGGATAGCCATCACCATTTAGCATTTCACCTAACATGTATACTGCATTTAGCATACACTGACAGTTGCAGTACCAATACTGCAACTAAATAATTGTACATATTGTAAATATTTTCACCTGTATTTCAAACATAGATTTAATAGCCTAAGTGTATTGGATCTGATGATGATCGCTTGACGATCGAAACTGGTCATCCTAGTGTTTTATTAATCTCATGTAATTTATTTCAGGATTAGGGCATAACTCATCTCTTTTGGGTACATTCGTGTTGACCGACTGAAAAGCACTAAACTCTTGTTCGTTTTTCCGTATGTTGTATTATTATAATTATTATATTTTTGTTTCGTTTTATTATTTTAGGTTATTCTAAATTTGTATAATTTGACCAGTGTAACGAGAGACAGATGACCTCGCTGTTCCGCCCCGTAAAAACTTAATAACTAAGTAACCATACTGATCCTAAGAGCGAAATTCAAGAAAGATTCATAAGATTCCTTGATTTGAGCAATGACAGAAGAGCCAAAAGAATAGCAACACAGGTTTTTAATCATTTGGACGAGTTTCAAATTTCAATGCAATAATTAACTACTCTAACCCATGACGGCTCATCTGTCAATACTGGTCAATATAACGGCCAAGCCGTGAGAGTAAATTGAAAGTGTCCACAAGCATTGCTTACTATCTGCTATGCACACAGACTGAATTTACTGTAGTATTGCAGGACTGTGTAAAAGTGATCAGAAATTGTAAAATATTTCTTTCGGCCGTTTCTGGTTTCGCGTATTAGTCTACATTCGATTTTTGCAAAAATGAAAGTAGACTTATGAGATCTACACAGGGCCAAAACGTTGTGTGTCTGCATGTCTGTCAATTCAAACACGACGAAACCGAATTGAACGAAAGTTGGTACAGAGGTAGCACTAGCAAAGCGCACCTCAGTGTAATGTTTCTTTTATCGCCGCCATCTTAACGGAAACGTAATGACGGCCACCCAAATGTTTAAAGCTTAAATCAAATTATGACTAACCTAATCACTGATCTCTACCAAATTTTGCAACAACACACCTTCATGTGGGAGGCGTCTTTTGATCAAACCACAAGGTCATCAGACCAATACTTTGAAGATGGTGGCCGTGTATGTGTGCAAATTGACTCCCCCCCCCCTCCCCCGTTAATTCAAACACAACAAAACCAAATCAAACCACCTTTGGTACAGAGGTAGTACTAGCAAGGGAAAACTCAGTGTCATGTTATATATTGCCGCCATCATAACAAAAATGAAATGGCGCCCACCCAAATGATCTGAGCTTAAATCAAATTACGACTAACCTAATCATCCGATCTCTACTAAATTTTTCAACAATATACCTTAATGCAGGAAGAGTCTTTCGCCCAAACTACAAGGTCATCAGCCAAATAGTTTCAATATGGCGGATGTATGAATCATGCAAGTATTATAGCCTAACCGTAACTTACGATTCAACGAGGTTCAGCCTAACGAAATCCGGTTATCCTACAGACGGTGGTTTAAACTGTCCTCAAGGAGGTGACCGGTAGGATATTTTCATTTTATATTAGAATAACACACCTGGGGGGCGTGGTGGCTCAGCGGTCTAGCTGTATGCCTCTCACCAAGGCGGTCCGGGTTCGATTCCCGGTCAATGCATGTGAGATTTTCGATGTGAAATGCCATGTCCTGTGGTTCGGATTCCACGTAAAAAGGAGGTCCCGTGGCTCATAATCACAAGATTCACGGTCACGTAAAACTACAATCTTCCTTCCTTCTTAGAATAACACACCGCAGCAATGACGAACAGTTCAGGAAAATGATTTGCATTGAGTGATAGGAGTGTAAATTTATTTCTTTTTGTGTCCGTCTGCTCTAATAAATTAAGGACATTGATTTTAAGGCTCTCATTTTATTCCTATAGTTTTTGAACTTCTCCAGGATCAGTGATATTTTCCTATTTTCATTTTGCGAAGTATTTGTCCTGTTAAACCGTACATGCTCATCCATTTAACTGACCCGAGATAATCGATCTCTTGCCTGCCCGAGCCAGTTATTCGATTTTTTTGTTGGGACAAATATTTCCAGGACTTAATTTTTTTTATCGCCTGTGTCCTTTCTTCGGTTTCACGTTGAAATCGCCGGGCCAACGTAACGTCGGGGAAACGGGCACAGTACATTGGTTGTCTTGTGGTTGAGTCCTTCGTCGGGTTGTGGAGTTGAAGAATGAACTTCGTATTTTCCTATTGGACAACAGTCCTTCACTCGCAACCCTGTTTCGGGATGAGAAATGGTTTCTAATACTGTGCTACTTGGCTGACGTATTTGAAAAACTGAATGAATTTAACGTGTCACTTCAAGGACGAAATAGTATTATTTTCATTTCATGCGACAAGGTGCTTGCTTCTAAGAGAAAACTTGAACTTTGGAAAGCCCAGATGGACAAAGGTAACTGTGAGATGTTTCATTGTCTGAATGAATTCCTGGAAGAAAATGAGTTAGATATTTGTCTAATTAATGGAATTGTCGTAGAAGACCTCGAAAACCTTCGTCAAAAATTCGAGGGCAGATTTCCACAACCTTCAACAGAGAATGACTGGATTTGCAGTCTGTTTGAAACGAAAGTAACAGCCCACCTGTCAACGGCAGAACAGGAGGAACTAATAGAACTCTCAAGTGACAGAATACTTCGAAATGAATTTAAGTCGAAGTCTCTTGAAAATTTTTGGATGCAGATTGTATCTTCTGCTTTGGTCGCTAACCATATATACCATTTTATGCTGACTGTCGAAAACCCTGTAGTTTTCCCATGGGCGCAACCCTTAACAACGACGACGATTTCCGAAACAATACCTTTTTATTTGATCTCTCAAAATATGCATGTTATAGGATATATATTTGCCAGCTTGATACTACTTTTTATTCATTACTTATAGGCCCATTTTTGGCAACACAACTTTTTAATAACTTAGACTCTCATCGCATACTACAAATATCTTCGACAACTCAACTTTACTCGTATCGCGGCATTACTTTTACTGGTCTTTACTTTGCCATTTTACTTTCAACATGGCATATGGCCTATAACTTCACAATACATTTCCAAGGTGTTCGTTTATCACCAATTACTTTAATTAATTACATTTATTAGCTGAATAGCATTACTACTTTATTATTTTAAAGTATCCCAAAGATCCTTCAATTATTCAATTATTTCAACTCGAGTTTATTATTATCATTCTCTTTAATACTGATCGCTTCATTATTTACTTACGGAATGCAATTATTTAATTCATCACTTATTATTTCGGAGTATAAAAACTCAAAATTTACTACTTTTCGGAGTATAAAAACTTAATATTTATTATTATTATTATGGTGCTTGTTTCATTTTATTTCTACTTTCACTTATGGCGTAATTTACTTGTCCATAACTTTATTATATTCTATTTCTCCTCTCAGATTTCAATTTTCATTGTTAATTACTCATTTTTTACGGGTTGCCATTATTATTAATGTTATCATTTTTGCACTTCAATAATTATCTTTTTACATTTTTGCAAACTATATTTGCGGTTTTTCCAATACAGTTTAACGTTACTTGTTCATTCACTAGTGCATTTATTGGTTATTTTATGAAAAATCCACAGCCTGCTTCCAGTCTCCGACCGGGTCAGGAATGGAATGAATGAAGCCCCCATCTAGCGGCGAGGATATGAACTGTGCCGGCTGCCGAGGCCTCACGCACTCCTCTGGGGCAATGATTTAATGAATGACAGATGAAATGAAATGCTAGTGGAGAGTGTTGCTGGAATGAAATGTTGACAGGGAAAACCGGAGTACCCGGAGAAAAACCTGTCTGCCTCCGTTTTGTCCAGCACAGATCTCACATGGAGTGACCGGGATTTGAACCACGGATTCAGCGGTGAGAGGCCGGCGTGCTGCCGCCTAAGCCACGGAGGCCTTGGTTATTTTATACATTTTCTAATTCACTGATTAGCACATGACACAATCATTTAGTGTAATAAACATTTCCTACTCACCCCTTCTGTTGTTCGGCTCATGACCTGGCTTTTGGATGCCTTCACCCATCTATTTGCATTAGTAATAATAATAATAATATCGTATGGCCTCGGGTGCCTGGTGCAAGCTTTGCTATTTGACACCCGGAGGGTAGCTTGCATGTCGAATTTCGTAGTTCCGTGACTATGAAAGTCAAGGAGGTTAGATGTTAGATATCTAATCTCCTTGAACACAATAGCGCTTTCTAGTAGAGAAATGAGGAACTTTGTGCTGGCGGAAACTCCCGAGATTAATTTTGCCATTATGAACTCGGCCTACTGAATTCAAATGGGTTCTTTGACATGCCAACATCGTATGACATGCGTATCGTATTTTTGCCGCCTTTCAAAAATCACTTACCACGGTCAGGGGCGAACCTGCAATCTTGGGGTTAGTAGACCGACACGCTATCCACTCACCCACCGTGGCAAGCTATTTGCATTAGTAACACATATTTACACTAAAATAGACCATCTTCATTTCATGGTCTTCAATTTTACACTTGTACATAACTTGATACATTATTACTCTGCTTTTTCTTAGACACTTATTTCACTACAAATTTCACTTAATTAATTATTTACACTGCACACGAACCATATCTCAGCGTACGGCGGTGATAACATCACGGCGTTGGTGATCCTGAGATAATCTCCCCATTCTGCATTGAACATGTGTTTGCTCCGACAAATCTCCGACTTCTGGATAAGTCTTTCTTTCCTAGTCTCTTTGGAGTTTGTCTATTGTGCGTGGCTTCCTTAATGATGCCTATTTGCTTAAGGCGAAATGTTTATGATGCTTGACGCCACTTCATTCCCTGCCTCTACTTATCGCAACTTTCGCCACTATATTTTGGCTTCCAGTTCGAAAACCGTATACTTTCTACTTATATATTCTAGCTGTTTTTTTTTTTTTCGTTTCTTTAAACTCGTGTTTCTTATAGCGTTTCTGTACTGTGCGATTTTATTTTACAAAGTTCTTTTGGCGTCCTCTCTGGGATTTTAACGTTTGAACTGTCTTTACTTTGGCGCGACGTTGCCTGTCTCCGCTCTATAAATTTACTGTTACTTTTCGATTCCTATTATTCTTTACTCTGCAGTTCTCTGTTATAAATGTTCGTTAGTCGTTTAGCTTTCACTCAGAGTTCCTAACTCTGTCTCGCTTCCTTAAGCTTTACTGAATATCGCAAGACCAACACTTTGGTCTGGAATCGAACTATTGTTGCAACGTATAGCGTAACACCTCACCAAGGTGTTCAATCAACTGACTGACTGATTTAACGTGCCTGATGCGATTCTGATATAACGTACCACCTCCACCGAGGCTTCTCGCAGACTGATCAAACTGTTGCTTTGGCTTGAGCTTAAAGCCCTATTTATTCGCTTTGGCGCACAAATTAGTCCCTGGCAATTTCGGGAGTTCAACTTCTAATCTGGTGTATATTTTGTTTCCAGATGTAATCTGTAATAACTTGACGATTGCCTGATGGCGGAACGTGCTTCGTTCACAGGTTTATTTTTAATTAATTAAAATAGTTGATATGCACTCTGCGGGGCCGACCTAATTACTTCGGTAACCCTTCATAGTACTCCGCCTTGCGTTCCGATGACGATATCTGAGCTCAGCATTTTCTCAAGTACCTATTTCACAGGCCTACCAACTTTCCGATTTATGCTGTTCCTACTTCTGCCTTAACTTTCAAATCTTGTCAACCTGGTGAATTTATTTTGTCATGTTTTATAGTGGGGAATTCCTAGTTTGTATCTTCGAATTCTCACTGACTACACATCCTTTGGGGCCTTGTCTCAAGTATGCCCTCAGGAATATATTTCTGTCATAAATGTCACACTTGGAAAGTAATAACTTTACGTTGGATCACTTACTCGTGGAATGTCGAGTGTTAGTTATGATCCTTCAGCTCTGCAGTTCCCAACTTCGTTAATGACTTTTCTAATGACCTTTTTCACTTAAACTCTCAGGACTAATGGGAATGTATGTGTTCAATAGGCCACCTGCACGTCTTGCTATGTTTCTGGAGCTTATTTCACAACGAATTCTCCCCCTCGGTTTCTTACTGTCTGTATTAAATTCTAACATATTTTTATATAAATGGTCCAAGGTTCATTTGTGCCACTATCCAAATGGGCACACTATGAAGCTATGCAATTTGCACTACAGGATGCACGAATCCACTTTCTTATGTGTACCGACTCTTTGAGTTCGTTGTAGCCATTTGCTACATATTTCCCGCAACACCCTCTAGTGCAACGAATTCACAACCTACTTGCTGGTTTGTGCCGCGCTGACACTCGAATCACCTTTCTGTGGCTTCCAAGCCACATGAGAATTGAGGGAAATGAGTTAGCGGATCAATGGAGGTACCCGCTAGAGATATTTGCTCTGAGTTACGCTGACAAGTACTGGTATTTTGGAAGAGTCAGTGGCTAGCTGACCCAATTCCCAGTAAACTGAGAGCGATCAAGGGAAATACTCGCGTGTGGCCGAGCTCTTTCTGGTCACGGAGGGCGTCTGTCATTTTGTGTAGGCTAAAGATAGGTCATACACGATCCACCCACTCGTACCTGATGAGAAGGGAAGATCCCCCACTTTGTACCTGTGGAGCCGTATGCACCGTGACCCACTTTCTAACCGAGAATGTGGATCTTGCTGACTTACGAAGAAACCTTGGTTTGCAGGTGACACTCAAACTTATATTAGCCGAGGACGCGGTGGCTGCGGATGTCGTCATCCCCTTTATAAGTGAGAGTGGGTTAGAGCCAGCAATCTAAATTTTCCAGTGTAAATTGACTCAACGACTTGTTCGTCTTTGAATGATGATTTTTGTTTTTCCGTAAATTTTGTTTATTTTTATAATTATTAGTTTTATTTAATTTTTTGTTTTAAAAGTTTCGGTCTTTCCAAATGTAGGTATCCACCTCTAAATTTTATAATCCATTCCAAAATTGTACTATATTTTAATCTTGGTTAAGAGCGGCAGATCACCTCGTAGTTCCGCCCCTTAAAACAACAATAACTAACTAACTAACTAACTAGCGTTATCAATATTCTAACCTACAAATTGTGGCTTCACATAAGTGTAATTAGTGGAAGGTTCTTTTACATGCCATAAATCTATGACATGTGACCGCCGGCTTTACACTCCCTCCGAAGAAAGGCAAACTGAGAGACTTTTAACGCTCTTAAAAAATCTGACGACTTCGGCCGGGTTTGAATCCGCAATCGTAAATACTATAAAGTGTGCAAAATGACTGTATTATTATTATTATTATTATTATTATTGTTAACTTTATTGGCCATATTGGACCACTCGAGTCTTCCACGTACACTTTTTCTTTGAAGGTTGTATTGTTTGAGATGACTGAATTAATAAAAAGTAACATAAAATTTTCTTAATTGTGTTTGACATTAACCAAACATAAGACATCACAACATATTGGTTGAAAAGGTGATGACTATAAACGTCCCTGCACTGGACAAATCAACTTATCACAACGCAAGGCATATACGAACTATATTGGACTAAAATAGAAAGAGGAGAGTGGGAGAGATTTATATGGTCATTGTTCTGTGTTTGTGACCAGCTAACGTTACCTGAATACCGGTAACTCTCTTCCTAGCTCAGTCCCAGAATGTTTAAAATCAGTGAATCTGAAAATTTAAATCAGCAATCTTTGTGGACTCCTTTTGTTGTTCCCACAAACCTCGTGGGGTCTGTGGACCACAGGTTGGGAAACACTACCATATTGTACAAATATACAGTATATTCCAGGGAAAGATGGATAATTATTCTTGTCTCTTTCCAGCAAAAAAAGCTCAAGCAGACCGAGCGTTAATTACAGCGAAATTGAAATTGCAGCAAGATGAGGCAGCCAAGAAGTTCCTGGAACTTGAACACTCCAAGTCAGAAGCAATTAATAGAACAATCCTAGAGGCAAGTTGTTGCACTAGAGTTAGAATCCTGCCCTAATACACAAATCGCCTACTGTTCTCTATCCACACATTGTTCATCTGCAATCATATCCATGTATGTTTTTGTGACTATTATGACTATTTACACCATTCACTATTGTCCGTCCAGAGTTACGAGTGTATTACAAACAAAACAGTCAAAACAAAAAAACAACTCCCTGGCACTATCCAGCCCATGACGGGCTAAGGCCGAGTGTATTACCCTTTCACGAATTGATTGCCGGCGGTCGAGATGGGTACTATTCTCTGTTTACTTGTGTCACACGTCAGGCTGCTTGATTGACAGGTACAGTTGCGCATGTAGGATATGACTCAGCTCCAATAGCCTCAGTCATCGTTCAATTGTCCGTGGTGACATGAGCTCCTCTGACGCTTAGCTACGCTTTTAAGACAGTTAGCGCGCGCAATGCTGCTTGACTTATGTCCGGACTGCACTCTGTCAAAACTAGACTTTGTTCTCCGCTTCACCCCGCGGGGCTCCTGCTACAATAATCAACAAACGCTGGCACAACCATGCTCAGCGGCAATCAAATCTTAAATGGGTAATACTGTACCATGGTACTGTGCCCGTTTAGACCGGAGTCCGCACGACCACATATGCATTTTACCAAGAATCAGTCAGCACGAGGGTCAAAATATCCCGGGGCGCCAGATGGGTTAAAGCTAATCGCAAAAACGACATCAAATGAAAAAAAATGCTTGACTGATTTTTGGCTCAATGCAACAATAAGGATAGAAGGAGATTCAACTGGGCATAACACATCATGTAAAATTATCTCATTTTATTCTGAATTTAAAATTGACTGCAAAATAAAATGCTCAAAACAGCATCATTCACGTATGGCGACCCACATTGCTATTTACACAATGTACAGAAATTTTCCAACACATTGGACAATTATTTTTGGAAACAAAAGTCTGATTATCAGTCCTGTAGACTGTGTTCCAAAACTATATCCATTATTTATGATTAAATCCAGTTCAAATTTAATTGTCTCTACTGGAAATACTGTAGTTCACTGGTTGAATTTTTACATAATATTAACACTCGTAGAATAATTGTTCATAGAATTTTTAACTTTCACTTATTTTTCCAGTTTCAAAAAAATATTGTCAAAAAATATTATTATCTCTGAATCAACAGAAATTATGTACACATATTAATAACAACATCTGAAAAGTATTTGACCATTGAGCATAGCATCGAAGAAATTGTGCGAAGCACAACAAAATTAATTGTTCTTCTGACATTAAACATTTCGAGAAGTGACTCGATTATGAACTTCAAGTTCCTAACAAAATATATGATTTCTGAATCATCAACTTGATCAATAAATTGTTGGACCATTCAACTATTCGATTCTCCACTTGGAATCATTATTAAGAAAAATATTTATATTGGTGGCCATTTTAGTAACTTTCACAACTTGCAATTCTTCGACAGAATGCGGAAATAAGAATTGTAGCTTCATAATAAATTCATTTAGTTCATGGCACTAGGATTGAAAACATCCTTCAAATTATTCGTGGTTATAGAATTATTTTTAATTGGCAGTGGCCCATTCTATTATTTGTGTAAGAACACAACATTCCAACAACAACGGCAAAGAATAAAATACTATCATGACAAATCCGGGTTCTAGCAAAATCAAAGTCTTAATGGAATCCGTAAACAAGGTTGAAATAAGAACTGATGGTTTTTTTAAGAAATAACCTTTGGGTCATTCATACGACGCAATGTGTAGTTCCAATACTCCTTCTTTAACACTGAGTCATCGAACCTGCTATTTGATTGATGCTCAAATAAAAACCTCCTCATTCCTGCGACTTAAACATGCGCACCTGGGAATGGCATTTCAACTACTCCACACACATAAATTTTCTTCCCAAAATTTATACAATAAATCAAGCCTCTGCTTGTTATCAACACTGGAAGATTAATAAACTTACAAGTTTATTTTATTTTACCATTCAGTTCAACCCGTGAAGTTACCACACTCATGATAATTTTTATTTCACTTTCGAATGTGTATTTACGTCATGATTTTATATAAATACAAAAATATCCTAATTGATACAAATATCATTTGCTTCCCGTTTCATGCCTCTCCATGTTATCTGAAAAATATACTTTGCTCATTGCAAATATTAACTGTTCAACCAGAACTGTAATGTTGGTTGAATGCGGGCTTGCGCTAACCACTCTCCTTCGGAAAATCACCTGTTCCAAACTAGAAATGATTAAACTACTTCATAGGCTCTCTCTCAATAAATGTGATTATTAGAAAATATAAGATCCAAGAATTATTTAGAAAAGTTATGAAAATCATTATTATTATTATTATTTGTGGATTATTATTAGTTATATTAAATATATTTAGTTATTATTTCATTATGTGAGAATCCACATGTTCGATTCTTCGAATGTGGATAAAATATCCATCTCTCAACAAAAATAATTATTAACTTTTACAGTTACATCGGCTGATTACCGTGATTATCCAAAAAATATGAAACATTCAAATAAATGCTCGTTCTGCTCGGTCATCGATCCTAAACTGTTCTGAGTGCTGAAAATACTCAGAATAACTCCAATATGTCTTGCGTAAATCATTGCAAGATTTAAATATGAAGAAAAACAAATGTGTTGGTCATCTGCAGAAAAATAGTTTGTTCCAATTAGCTAGGCATAGTACAAAGTCAAAAGTGGCTTACATTTCTCGTTGGTCTTGAAGCGTAGTGAACCTGGTCTGTACCAGATTTATCCAGATACATGCCCTATCGGACACGCACGTCTAATCCTTGTATCGGCCGCCATTATATACCCACAATCTGTCTAACACGACATAGTGGAGATATTTCTTGAAGTTTGAAGTAACTGCTGATCCATTTTAATGTTGACTTCTGTTAAGTCCATAGCATTTCACTTAAATGGGGTCAGATCTAAGTGATCTATTCTCAAATATGTCAGTTGTAACATAACTCACGGTAATCTTTTCAGTACAAGAAAACACTGACAGTCTAAACCAATCAACGGCTGTTCTGAAGATCGTTCCCTGGGCATGGTTTATCACCATATATCATACGCGAAGCAACATACAGTTTCCCTTTGTCGGCTAATGAACAACACCGTGATAGACTGGCCTTCAATATACTGACAGATCGGAGTGGTTATCAAGTTACAATTATGAAACTGACTAAATTGGACTAAAATATCCAAGTATTGAATGATTATTACTGGACTGTGACAAAGTACTTTCTAGACAAAGTCTAGCATATGTCCATATAGAAATAAAATATTTCACCAGTGTCCGTAGAAAAATAACAATCACCTTAGTGATTCTCTCTGCCGGAAACTTACTAAGTTCCACATGTATCGCAGCACTTTTGTGACTATCACAATTTAAAGAAATCTTCTGCGTAGATCCGGCAACCATGTGCCTTGGCTCAACGTGGCAGCACCTTGTCATGCAAGAGCTTGGTTCGAAGTGAGCTGATGTTGCTTGGGCCGGCCGGCTTTTATTCAAAACGGTCAGGTCCACGCTGCATCACGCTGAAATCTAGAAATCCTCATATCTCTTGTATCCCTGGTCCGATTTACTTGATACTAAGTGCATTCTCTTTCATTTGGCCGTGCCAGTAATCTGATCCATGTCTCAAGTCTCTACTCCATGGCTAACTATTTAATCAACAAATAGTCTCGGCCTCTGCTACTACTCGCTACGTCACTTGACATGCTCTTGGCTGCATAAAGTTTCCATTTCCTTCTGGAAGTAATGGAGCGCGATATTCAAATATCTCAACTTTCAAAAGCGGCTGTAGCCTTTCCCTTGATATCTAGGTGTCTGAATCTTGGAATACCCATTCCTAGAGTTGGGCACATCCACCCCACACCTAGCAAAAAAAATAAAAATTGAAAAATTTTTATTTTTCCTATCTACACATTAAATCATCTGGTTCTTGAGTAGTAAATCTTCAGATTCGCTGCATTAGAAGTTCCCACGATGTTACCAGTTCGTGTATTGGCGATCTCATAGCTTCCATTGTTGTTCACTTCCACAAAATCATCATCATTTGGATTCATGTCTCCCTGTAGAAAACGAAAAATGTTTCTAAAACGTCGGTCTCTCCTCTGGGATAAATGCAACAATCTTAACCTTCTCAAGGTATCCTCATCCTCCTGCGTCAGGTTAACTTGAAAAACCTTAGGTGTAGACTCCACTGCTCTACTCAATAAATCGGCTCCAACGTTCAACTTTCCAGGAGTGTGTTCAATAACTAGGTTGAATTGTTGAATAAAAAGTGACCATCTAGTTATCCTATCACTGGCAAAGTTTGTTCTCAAGATAAACTCCAATGTGTGGTGATCAGTCCTTACAATTACTGAATGTCCAATTAACATTTTCTTCCATGACTCCAACGCGAAGATTACAGCAAGTGCTTCTAACTCTGTGGTGTAATAATTCCTTTCTGATGGACGAAGTTTCCTGCTTATGAACGCCAGGTAACGTCTCTTGTGATCTTCATCTTCTTGAAGAAAAATAGCCCCAATCCCTACGGTGGATGCATCGGATTCTATGATGAAATTCTTGGTAAAGTCAGGATACTCTAATTTCACGCTGTTTACCAATAACCTCTTGGCATCTTGAAATGATTGTTCACAATATTCATTCCATTTCCATTTGTTTCCTTTCTTTAATAATTCCTGCAATGGAGCAACCGTCTTGGTGAAGCTTGGACATTGCCCTGCAAAGAATTGGCATGTTCCGAGAAAACTGCGGACATTCTTCACTCTAGTAGGTCTAGGGAAATTTGCAATCACCTGTATCTTTGTCTCATTGGGACGGTATCCTTCACCATCCAAAATGTGGCCCAAAAATTTTATTTCCTTCCGAAAGAACTGACATTTTCGAAGGTTTACTTTAAAGTTCGCTTTTCTCAAATCTGCGAATAACATCTGAAGATGTAATAAATGTTCCTCCTTAGTCTCAGATGAAATTAGGATATCGTCTATGTAACGAATTGCTATCTCTTTTACTTCAGGACTCAAGTTTTGTTCCAGTGCTCTGATCAAAACAGATCCAGATGTTTTGACTCCAAATGGTAGACGGCGGAATACATATGTCTGCTGGTCAAACATAAATCCTGTAAACTTTTTGGAATCTTCACTAAGCCTAATGTGATGGTAGGACGAGTGAGATCAATGTTAGAGAACCAGACCTTGCCTTGGAATTTCCTTAACAGTTCCCTAATGATTGGTGGTCTGACATACTCTGGCAGCAATCTTGAATTCAAATTTCGCGCGTCTAAACATAGTCTCAGACTTCCATCTGGCTTAGACACTACTGCTAATGGATTGACATAAGAGGTAGTGTACTTTTCAATCACATTGTTGCTTTCCATCTCTTTGATAAGCACTTTTACCCTTTCTCGATGCTTTTCCGCTACCGGATACAATTTAGCATGGAAAGGTGCATCATCATTTACACGAATACGATATTCAAAATCTTTAATTTCACCAGGTTTAATATCAAAAATATCGTGATACTCTTCCAAAATTTTCCCTAGCTCTGGGGACTCCTTCTCAGTGTAAACTACTCTTCCTTCAGCTTCATGAAAAATCAGAGACCATTGAGCATCTCCCTCGATGTCTTCCTCTTTTTTTCCCTCGAAGTTAATCTCTTCGGTATTCTTGAATCTGATCGTCTCTGTCTTCATGTCTATCACTGCTTGATATTTCTGAATGAAATCCGATCCCAATATCATGTCAAAAGCCATGTCCTTCATTACTACAAACACATGTCGGAAATCATGTCCTCCAATAGTAACACATAAGTATAATTGTGTTTTACACAGAGATATTTTGTTGGGTATTATTCTTTGGATTTTAATTCCTGATACTGGAATCTCCTCTAAATTCTCTTTGAGCTTCCACAGAATATAAAGCTTCTCGCTCACAAGACAAAGCATAGCCCCAGTATCAATTAAAGTATCGACAGGCATACCGAATACTTCGCATGATATGATTGGCATTTTAATTCTCGTACCCATTTCTTTCCGTTCGTCATTATGTTGAATTAAGTCATCATCCTCTGCTTGCCATTTAATAATTCTGGAAGTGAAAGTGTTTAAAATTCTATCTTCTACTGTGAATTCGAAGTTTTTTTTTCTTTTCCATTCCCCCGGGATTGTTGTGTTCCCGATGGACCTGGTTCATTTGGCTTCTGTTCCAAGAACTGCAAGTTTTATTGGTGTCTTTCTTCCAAGTTCTTCCTCGTCTCCTTATTGAACTCTTCATTGGACTGACGAGTATTCACATTCCCTCTGTTATTGTAGTTATTGTTTCTACCATAGTACCTTCTTTCCGGGTACCTTCCTTGATTATCCCTTGGCCTTCTCCATCGAGTATTATATCGATATCCACCATCCGGTCTCGCATAAGGCTTGTAACTGTATCTGTTATTGTACTGATTCCATCCTCTTGTATCGGGGTCTTCCCTCGGCGTTTTCTCTTCTCGCCCCTCTCGAATCTCTCGAGGTGTTTGGGAATAACTGTCGGCCATAACAGCGTACACAGCGTTGTTATTCTTTCCTCCCTTCTGATGGAAGAATTGAGCGTTCGTATGATCAAGTTTCTGCAATACCTCGTCAAATTGCTCCATATTATAAATGTCAGCAGCGATCAAAGTTCTTTGGACGTCTGCTGGAAACTGACGTATTAATGCTGTAA
Source organism: Meconema thalassinum (assembly GCA_946902985.2). Lineage (NCBI taxonomy): Eukaryota > Metazoa > Arthropoda > Insecta > Orthoptera > Tettigoniidae > Meconema > Meconema thalassinum. Next base: position 352,963,034 of record OX336390.1, read on the forward strand.
TTAATTCATTATCTGGCATCGGCGGATCAAAATGTTGTAGTTTAGAAAGCTGTCCAGAAAAGTACGTAGAGTATCGAGTAGGCTGTGACGTCGAGAATCTCTTTGAATATAATTCTGCTCTGACTTCCTGTTGGGTTTCCGGGGACAAAAACTCTTTTAATAACCCAAGGGAAAACTCCTCAAAATTGGTGAGAGTGGACCTAAAAGCTCTAAACCAAAGAAGTGCAGGACCTTCCAAAAATTTCCCTATCACTCGGATCTGTCTTTCCTTAGGGATTTTGGAATCTTTTAGGTAATCACCTGCTTCTCTCAAGAATTCTACGGGTGTCACAGAATCTCGCCCTGAAAATTTAGAAGGCTTATCCTCTACATTCTTGAATACAGTTATGGGGTTGGATTGAAATACTGTCCTGACCTCATCCTGTCTTTGACTATCAGTTTCTCTAGCTGCTCCTAGGTTTATCTGTATATGTTCTTCTCCCCTTACACTTGGCATTTTCAACAGATGGTCAGACTGTTTCTCGTCCTTGATTTGGGTTTTCATAGCCTCAATTTCCTTATGGTTTTCTTCTGCCATTTTTTTAATTGCTTCGGTTTCCTTACAGTTCTCCTTGACATCAGTGGATATCTGGTTCATAACAGCCTCGTGACTTTTCAACGACCCTGTCATATCTGATATGTCCTTCTGAGTTGCTTGGATATCTTTGGAAATTACTTGAATATGGGATGACAAAGATTCCCTAATTTCCTTGACTCCCTCTTGGTTCTCCAGCTTGAGTGTGTCTTTAATTTCATTGATAACTGTGGTTTTAATTTCAGTTTGTAATTCATTAATCACACCTTCTCTTATTTCTCCCATTACGAGTTCTTTGAATTGTTCTGTCAAACGTTGAACAACTAGAATTGCCATCTCATTGCTCTCTTTCTTCAGTCTGACTTCTAGGTTGATCATGTCTTCACCAACTTTCCTAAGACCATGTTCTATCCTATCAGCTAAGCTTTGGGATCTTCGATCGGCATCGCGAAATTTATCGTCCATTAAACTTGCGTTAGTGGCTAATGAAGTTTCGAGCTCATGTGTTTTTTCGCATAATTTAGTAATTTTACTCTCAAGTGACATTTTCAAAATTTCGGAATTCTCTTTAAATTTATTTTCCATTGAATTAAATTTACTATTTAAATTTTCTTTCAAGTTATCTTTTAACCTGCTTTCTAACAAATCGGAACTTTCTTTCAAGTTACCTTTTAAAGAATCAGAACTTTCTTTAAGTTTATTTTCTAAAGAATCAGAATTTTCTTTAAGTTTCTCATTTAACCTTTCTTTAAGTTTATTTTCTAAAGAATCAGGATTTTCTTTAAGTTTATTTTCTAAAGCCTCTGTATTTTCTTTCATAATGGCTGCTACACGCCGTCCAGCCTCTTTGGAACTCTCTTCCAAACTCCTCATCATCCTCATCATCTCTTCCATAATTTTCAATTATTATTCAAAACTTAGGGGTATACATATCGGCAGACACAAGCTTATAATTAGAACAAGAAATATGAATAGCTAATTGGAACACTCTAATAAAATGAGATTTGTCCTAATGTCGACGTGATGGAAAAACAAAATTCTCTACTTTTACGAATTACATTTACCACAATATCACAAGAAAAATATGCAAGTTCTCAAATATCCTCCACCTGGATTCTAATAATGCGTATGTCCAGTCATCGAACGTTTACTACTGAATTTACTTGACGCCCTAATGGTTAAGCCATTATCAAAAATAATCAAACCCATTCTATTTATTAATCCAGTTAAATTTTAATTTTCCCCACTAATTGGGTTTCCTACTAATTTATTCATCCAAACCAGACATCTCTCAACTCCCAAAATATTTATAGAAAAAATTATCACAATTTAAATCGGCATGCGATTGACCGTGTCTAACTCGATCCCCACGTTCGAAGCCATTTCTCTCTCTATCTTATTTTATGTGCCCGTTTAGACCGGAGTCCGCACGACCACATATGAATTTTACCAAGAATCAGTCAGCACGAGGGTCAAAATATCCCGGGGCGCCAGATGGGTTAAAGCTAATCGCAAAAACGACATCAAATGAAAAAATGCTTGACTGATTTTTGGCTCGATGCAACAATAAGGATAGAAGGAGATTCAACTGGGCATAACACATCATGTAAAATTATCTCATTTTATTCTGAATTTAAAATTGACTGCAAAATAAAATGCTCAAAACAGCATCATTCACGTGTGGCGACCCACATTGCTATTTACACAATGTACAGAAATTTTCCAACACATTGGACAATTATTTTTGGAAACACAAGTCTGATTATCAGTCCTGTAGACTGTGTTCCAAAACTATATCCATTATTTATGATTAAATCCAGTTCAAATTTAATTGTCTTTACTGGAACTACTGTTGTTCACTGGTTGAATTTTTACATAATATTAACACTCGTAGAATAATTGTTCATAGAATTTTTAACTTTCACTTATTTGTCCAGTTTCAAAAAAATATTGTCAAAAAATATTATTATCTCTGAATCAACAGAAATTATGTACACATATTAATAACAACATCTGAAAAGTATTTGACCATTGAGCATAGCATCGAAGAAATTGTGCGAAGCACAACAAAATTAATTGTTCTTCTGACATTAAACATTTCGAGAAGTGACTCGATTATGAACTTCAAGTTCCTAACAAAATATATGATTTCTGAATCATCAACTTGATCAATAAATTGTTGGACCATTCAACTATTCGATTCTCCACTTGGAATCATTATTAAGAAAAATATTTATATTGGTGGCCATTTTAGTAACTTTCACAACTGGCAATTCTTCGACAGAATGCGGAAATAAGAATTGTAGCTTCATAATAAATTCATTTAGTTCATGGCACTAGGATTGAAAACATCCTTCAAATTATTCGTGGTTATAGAATTATTTTTAATTGGCAGTGGCCCATTCTATTATTTGTGTAAGAACGCAACATTCCAACAACAACGGCAAAGGTCTTCCTCTGAAGAAGAATAAAATACTATTATGACAAATCCGGGTTCTAGCAAAATCAAAGTCTTAATGGAATCCGTAAACAAGGTTGAAATAAGAACTGATGGTTTTTTAAGAAATAACCTTTGGGTCATTCATACGACGCAATGTGTAGTTCCAATACTCCTTCTTTAACACTGAGTCATCGAACCTGCTATTTGATTGATGCTCAAATAAAAACCTCCTCATTCCTGCGACTTAAACATGCGCACCTGGGAATGGCATTTCAACTACTCCACACACATAAATTTTCTTCCCAAAATGTATACAATAAATCAAGCCTCTGCTTGTTATCAACACTGGAAGATTAATAAACTTACAAGTTTATTTTATTTTACCATTCAGTTCAACCCGTGAAGTTACCACACTCATGATAATCTTTATTTCACTTTCGAATGTGTATTTACGTCATGATTTTATATAAATACAAAAATATCCTAATTGATACAAATATCATTTGCTTCCCGTTTCATGCCTCTCCGTGTTATCTGAAAAATATACTTTGCTCATTGCAAATATTAACTGTTCAACCAGAACTGTAATGTTGGTTGAATGCGGGCTTGCGCTAACCACTCTCCCTCGGAAAATCACCCGTTCCAAACTAGAAATGATTAAACTACTTCATAGGCTCTCTCTCAATAAATGTGATTATTAGAAAATATAAGATCCAAGAATTATTTAGAAAAGTTATGAAAATCATTTTTATTATTATTATTATTATTAGTGGATTATTATTATTAGTTATATTAAATATATTTAGTTATTATTTCATTATGTGAGAATCCACATGTTCGATTCTTCGAATATGGATAAAATATCCTTCTCTCAAAAAAAATAATTATTAACTTTTACAGTTACATCGGCTGATTACCGTGATTATCCAAAAAATATGAAACATTCAAATAAATGCTCGTTCTGCTCGGTCATCGATCCTAAACTGTTCTGAGTGCTGAAAATACTCAGAATAACTCTAATATGTCTTGCGTAAATCATTGCAAGATTTAAATATGAAGAAAAACAAATGTGTTGGTCATCTGCAGAAAAATAGTTTGTTCCAATTAGCTAGGCATAGTATAAAGTCAAAAGTGGCTTACATTTCTCGTTGGTCTTGAAGCGTAGTGAACCTGGTCTGTACCAGATTTATCCAGATACATGCCCTATCGGACACGCACGTCTAATCCTTGTATCGGCCGCCATTATATACCCACAATCTGTCTAACACGACATAGTGGAGATATTTCTTGAAGTTTGAAGTAACTGCTGATCCATGTTAATGTTGACTTCTGTTAAGTCCATAGCATTTCGCTTAAATGGGGCCAGATCTAAGTGATCTATTCTCAAATATGTCAGTTGTAACATAACTCACGGTAATCTTTTCAGTACAAGAAAACACTGACAGTCTAAACCAATCAACGGCTGTTCTGAAGATCGTTCCCTGGGCATGGCTTATCACCATCTATCATGCGCGAAGCAACATATAGTTTCCCTTTGTCGGCTAATGAACAACACCGTGATAGACTGGCCTTCAATATACTGACAGATCGGAGTGGTTATCAAGTTACAATTATGAAACTGACTAAATTGGACTAAAATATCCAAGTATTGAATGATTATTACTGGACTGTGACAAAGTACTTTCTAGACAAAGTCTAGCATATGTCCATATAGAAATAAAATATTTCACCAGTGTCCGTAGAAAAATAACAATCACCTTAGTGATTCTCTCTGCCGGAAACTTACTAAGTTCCACATGTATCGCAGCACTTTTGTGACTATCACAATTTAAAGATATCTTCTGCGTAGATCCGGCAACCATGTGCCTTGGCTCAACGTGGCAGCACCTTGTCATGCAAGAGCTTGGTTCGAAGTGAGCTGATGTTGCTTGGGCCGGCCGGCTTTTATTCAAAACGGTCAGGTCCACGCTGCATCACGCTGAAATCTAGAAATCCTCATATCTCTGGTATCCCTGGTCCGATTTACTTGATACTAAGTGCATTCTCTTTCATTTGGCCGTGCCAGTAATCTGATCCATGTCTCAAGTCTCTACTCCATGGCTAACTATTTAATCAACAAATAGACTCGACCTCTGCTACTACTCGCTACGTCACTTGACATGCTCTTGGCTGCATAAAGTTTCCATTTCCTTCTGGAAGTAATGGAGCGCGATATTCAAATATCTCAACTTTCAAAAGCGGCTGTAGCCTTTCCCTTGATATCTAGGTGTCTGAATCTTGGAATACCCATTCCTAGAGTTGGGCACATCCACCCCACACCTAGCAAAAAAAATAAAAATTGAAAAATTTTTATTTTTCCTATCTACACATTAAATCATCTGGTTCTTGAGTAGTAAATCTTCAGATTCGCTGCATTAGAAGTTCCCACGATGTTACCAGTTCGTGTATTGGCGATCTCATAGCTTCCATTGTTGTTCACTTCCACAAAATCATCATCATTTGGATTCATGTCTCCCTGTAGAAAACGAAAAATGTTTCTAAAACGTCGGTCTCTCCTCTGGGATAAATGCAACAATCTTAACCTTCTCAAGGTATCCTCATCCTCCTGCGTCAGGTTAACTTGAAAAACCTTAGGTGTAGACTCCACTGCTCTACTCAATAAATCGGCTCCAACGTTCAACTTTCCAGGAGTGTGTTCAATAACTAGGTTGAATTGTTGAATAAAAAGTGACCATCTAGTTATCCTATCACTGGCAAAGTTTGTTCTCAAGATAAACTCCAATGTGTGGTGATCAGTCCTTACAATTACTGAATGTCCAATTAACATTTTCTTCCATGACTCCAACGCGAAGATTACAGCAAGTGCTTCTAACTCTGTGGTGTAATAATTCCTTTCTGATGGACGAAGTTTCCTGCTTATGAACGCCAGGTAACGTCTCTTGTGATCTTCATCTTCTTGAAGAAAAATAGCCCCAATCCCTACGGTGGATGCATCGGATTCTATGATGAAATTCTTGGTAAAGTCAGGATACTCTAATTTCACGCTGTTTACCAATAACCTCTTGGCATCTTGAAATGATTGTTCACAATATTCATTCCATTTCCATTTGTTTCCTTTCTTTAATAATTCCTGCAATGGAGCAACCGTCTTGGTGAAGCTTGGACATTGCCCTGCAAAGAATTGGCATGTTCCGAGAAAACTGCGGACATTCTTCACTCTAGTAGGTCTAGGGAAATTTGCAATCACCTGTATCTTTGTCTCATTGGGACGGTATCCTTCACCATCCAAAATGTGGCCCAAAAATTTTATTTCCTTCCGAAAGAACTGACATTTTCGAAGGTTTACTTTAAAGTTCGCTTTTCTCAAATCTGCGAATAACATCTGAAGATGTAATAAATGTTCCTCCTTAGTCTCAGATGAAATTAGGATATCGTCTATGTAACGAATTGCTATCTCTTTTACTTCAGGACTCAAGTTTTGTTCCAGTGCTCTGATCAAAACAGATCCAGATGTTTTGACTCCAAATGGTAGACGGCGGAATACATATGTCTGCTGGTCAAACATAAATCCTGTAAACTTTTTGGAATCTTCACTAAGCCTAATGTGATGGTAGGACGAGTGAGATCAATGTTAGAGAACCAGACCTTGCCTTGGAATTTCCTTAACAGTTCCCTAATGATTGGTGGTCTGACATACTCTGGCAGCAATCTTGAATTCAAATTTCGCGCGTCTAAACATAGTCTCAGACTTCCATCTGGCTTAGACACTACTGCTAATGGATTGACATAAGAGGTAGTGTACTTTTCAATCACATTGTTGCTTTCCATCTCTTTGATAAGCACTTTTACCCTTTCTCGATGCTTTTCCGCTACCGGATACAATTTAGCATGGAAAGGTGCATCATCATTTACACGAATACGATATTCAAAATCTTTAATTTCACCAGGTTTAATATCAAAAATATCGTGATACTCTTCCAAAATTTTCCCTAGCTCTGGGGACTCCTTCTCAGTGTAAACTACTCTTCCTTCAGCTTCATGAAAAATCAGAGACCATTGAGCATCTCCCTCGATGTCTTCCTCTTTTTTTCCCTCGAAGTTAATCTCTTCGGTATTCTTGAATCTGATCGTCTCTGTCTTCATGTCTATCACTGCTTGATATTTCTGAATGAAATCCGATCCCAATATCATGTCAAAAGCCATGTCCTTCATTACTACAAACACATGTCGGAAATCATGTCCTCCAATAGTAACACATAAGTATAATTGTGTTTTACACAGAGATATTTTGTTGGGTATTATTCTTTGGATTTTAATTCCTGATACTGGAATCTCCTCTAAATTCTCTTTGAGCTTCCACAGAATATAAAGCTTCTCGCTCACAAGACAAAGCATAGCCCCAGTATCAATTAAAGTATCGACAGGCATACCGAATACTTCGCATGATATGATTGGCATTTTAATTCTCGTACCCATTTCTTTCCGTTCGTCATTATGTTGAATTAAGTCATCATCCTCTGCTTGCCATTTAATAATTCTGGAAGTGAAAGTGTTTAAAATTCTATCTTCTACTGTGAATTCGAAGTTTTTTTTCTTTTCCATTCCCCCGGGATTGTTGTGTTCCCGATGGACCTGGTTCATTTGGCTTCTGTTCCAAGAACTGCAAGTTTTATTGGTGTCTTTCTTCCAAGTTCTTCCTCGTCTCCTTATTGAACTCTTCATTGGACTGACGAGTATTCACATTCCCTCTGTTATTGTAGTTATTGTTTCTACCATAGTACCTTCTTTCCGGGTACCTTCCTTGATTATCCCTTGGCCTTCTCCATCGAGTATTATATCGATATCCACCATCCGGTCTCGCATAAGGCTTGTAACTGTATCTGTTATTGTACTGATTCCATCCTCTTGTATCGGGGTCTTCCCTCGGCGTTTTCTCTTCTCGCCCCTCTCGAATCTCTCGAGGTGTTTGGGAATAACTGTCGGCCATAACAGCGTACACAGCGTTGTTATTCTTTCCTCCCTTCTGATGGAAGAATTGAGCGTTCGTATGATCAAGTTTCTGCAATACCTCGTCAAATTGCTCCATATTATAAATGTCAGCAGCGATCAAAGTTCTTTGGACGTCTGCTGGAAACTGACGTATTAATGCTGTAATTAATTCATTATCTGGCATCGGCGGATCAAAATGTTGTAGTTTAGAAAGCTGTCCAGAAAAGTACGTAGAGTATCGAGTAGGCTGTGACGTCGAGAATCTCTTTGAATATAATTCTGCTCTGACTTCCTGTTGGGTTTCCGGGGACAAAAACTCTTTTAATAACCCAAGGGAAAACTCCTCAAAATTGGTGAGAGTGGACCTAAAAGCTCTAAACCAAAGAAGTGCAGGACCTTCCAAAAATTTCCCTATCACTCGGATCTGTCTTTCCTTAGGGATTTTGGAATCTTTTAGGTAATCACCTGCTTCTCTCAAGAATTCTACGGGTGTCACAGAATCTCGCCCTGAAAATTTAGAAGGCTTATCCTCTACATTCTTGAATACAGTTATGGGGTTGGATTGAAATACTGTCCTGACCTCATCCTGTCTTTGACTATCAGTTTCTCTAGCTGCTCCTAGGTTTATCTGTATATGTTCTTCTCCCCTTACACTTGGCATTTTCAACAGATGGTCAGACTGTTTCTCGTCCTTGATTTGGGTTTTCATAGCCTCAATTTCCTTATGGTTTTCTTCTGCCATTTTTTTAATTGCTTCGGTTTCCTTACAGTTCTCCTTGACATCAGTGGATATCTGGTTCATAACAGCCTCGTGACTTTTCAACGACCCTGTCATATCTGATATGTCCTTCTGAGTTGCTTGGATATCTTTGGAAATTACTTGAATATGGGATGACAAAGATTCCCTAATTTCCTTGACTCCCTCTTGGTTCTCCAGCTTGAGTGTGTCTTTAATTTCATTGATAACTGTGGTTTTAATTTCAGTTTGTAATTCATTAATCACACCTTCTCTTATTTCTCCCATTACGAGTTCTTTGAATTGTTCTGTCAAACGTTGAACAACTAGAATTGCCATCTCATTGCTCTCTTTCTTCAGTCTGACTTCTAGGTTGATCATGTCTTCACCAACTTTCCTAAGACCATGTTCTATCCTATCAGCTAAGCTTTGGGATCTTCGATCGGCATCGCGAAATTTATCGTCCATTAAACTTGCGTTAGTGGCTAATGAAGTTTCGAGCTCATGTGTTTTTTCGCATAATTTAGTAATTTTACTCTCAAGTGACATTTTCAAAATTTCGGAATTCTCTTTAAATTTATTTTCCATTGAATTAAATTTACTATTTAAATTTTCTTTCAAGTTATCTTTTAACCTGCTTTCTAACAAATCGGAACTTTCTTTCAAGTTACCTTTTAAAGAATCAGAACTTTCTTTAAGTTTATTTTCTAAAGAATCAGAATTTTCTTTAAGTTTCTCATTTAACCTTTCTTTAAGTTTATTTTCTAAAGAATCAGGATTTTCTTTAAGTTTATTTTCTAAAGCCTCTGTATTTTCTTTCATAATGGCTGCTACACGCCGTCCAGCCTCTTTGGAACTCTCTTCCAAACTCCTCATCATCCTCATCATCTCTTCCATAATTTTCAATTATTATTCAAAACTTAGGGGTATACATATCGGCAGACACAAGCTTATAATTAGAACAAGAAATATGAATAGCTAATTGGAACACTCTAATAAAATGAGATTTGTCCTAATGTCGACGTGATGGAAAAACAAAATTCTCTACTTTTACGAATTACATTTACCACAATATCACAAGAAAAATATGCAAGTTCTCAAATATCCTCCACCTGGATTCTAATAATGCGTATGTCCAGTCATCGAACGTTTACTACTGAATTTACTTGACGCCCTAATGGTTAAGCCATTATCAAAAATAATCAAACCCATTCTATTTATTAATCCAGTTAAATTTTAATTTTCCCCACTAATTGGGTTTCCTACTAATTTATTCATCCAAACCAGACATCTCTCAACTCCCAAAATATTTATAGAAAAAATTATCACAATTTAAATCGGCATGCGATTGACCGTGTCTAACTCGATCCCCACGTTCGAAGCCATTTCTCTCTCTATCTTATTTTATGTGCCCGTTTAGACCGGAGTCCGCACGACCACATATGAATTTTACCAAGAATCAGTCAGCACGAGGGTCAAAATATCCCGGGGCGCCAGATGGGTTAAAGCTAATCGCAAAAACGACATCAAATGAAAAAATGCTTGACTGATTTTTGGCTCAATGCAACAATAAGGATAGAAGGAGATTCAACTGGGCATAACACATCATGTAAAATTATCTCATTTTATTCTGAATTTAAAATTGACTGCAAAATAAAATGCTCAAAACAGCATCATTCACGTGTGGCGACCCACATTGCTATTTACACAATGTACAGAAATTTTCCAACACATTGGACAATTATTTTTGGAAACACAAGTCTGATTATCAGTCCTGTAGACTGTGTTCCAAAACTATATCCATTATTTATGATTAAATCCAGTTCAAATTTAATTGTCTTTACTGGAACTACTGTTGTTCACTGGTTGAATTTTTACATAATATTAACACTCGTAGAATAATTGTTCATAGAATTTTTAACTTTCACTTATTTGTCCAGTTTCAAAAAAATATTGTCAAAAAATATTATTATCTCTGAATCAACAGAAATTATGTACACATATTAATAACAACATCTGAAAAGTATTTGACCATTGAGCATAGCATCGAAGAAATTGTGCGAAGCACAACAAAATTAATTGTTCTTCTGACATTAAACATTTCGAGAAGTGACTCGATTATGAACTTCAAGTTCCTAACAAAATATATGATTTCTGAATCATCAACTTGATCAATAAATTGTTGGACCATTCAACTATTCGATTCTCCACTTGGAATCATTATTAAGAAAAATATTTATATTGGTGGCCATTTTAGTAACTTTCACAACTGGCAATTCTTCGACAGAATGCGGAAATAAGAATTGTAGCTTCATAATAAATTCATTTAGTTCATGGCACTAGGATTGAAAACATCCTTCAAATTATTCGTGGTTATAGAATTATTTTTAATTGGCAGTGGCCCATTCTATTATTTGTGTAAGAACGCAACATTCCAACAACAACGGCAAAGGTCTTCCTCTGAAGAAGAATAAAATACTATTATGACAAATCCGGGTTCTAGCAAAATCAAAGTCTTAATGGAATCCGTAAACAAGGTTGAAATAAGAACTGATGGTTTTTTAAGAAATAACCTTTGGGTCATTCATACGACGCAATGTGTAGTTCCAATACTCCTTCTTTAACACTGAGTCATCGAACCTGCTATTTGATTGATGCTCAAATAAAAACCTCCTCATTCCTGCGACTTAAACATGCGCACCTGGGAATGGCATTTCAACTACTCCACACACATAAATTTTCTTCCCAAAATGTATACAATAAATCAAGCCTCTGCTTGTTATCAACACTGGAAGATTAATAAACTTACAAGTTTATTTTATTTTACCATTCAGTTCAACCCGTGAAGTTACCACACTCATGATAATCTTTATTTCACTTTCGAATGTGTATTTACGTCATGATTTTATATAAATACAAAAATATCCTAATTGATACAAATATCATTTGCTTCCCGTTTCATGCCTCTCCGTGTTATCTGAAAAATATACTTTGCTCATTGCAAATATTAACTGTTCAACCAGAACTGTAATGTTGGTTGAATGCGGGCTTGCGCTAACCACTCTCCCTCGGAAAATCACCCGTTCCAAACTAGAAATGATTAAACTACTTCATAGGCTCTCTCTCAATAAATGTGATTATTAGAAAATATAAGATCCAAGAATTATTTAGAAAAGTTATGAAAATCATTTTTATTATTATTATTATTATTAGTGGATTATTATTATTAGTTATATTAAATATATTTAGTTATTATTTCATTATGTGAGAATCCACATGTTCGATTCTTCGAATATGGATAAAATATCCTTCTCTCAAAAAAAATAATTATTAACTTTTACAGTTACATCGGCTGATTACCGTGATTATCCAAAAAATATGAAACATTCAAATAAATGCTCGTTCTGCTCGGTCATCGATCCTAAACTGTTCTGAGTGCTGAAAATACTCAGAATAACTCTAATATGTCTTGCGTAAATCATTGCAAGATTTAAATATGAAGAAAAACAAATGTGTTGGTCATCTGCAGAAAAATAGTTTGTTCCAATTAGCTAGGCATAGTATAAAGTCAAAAGTGGCTTACATTTCTCGTTGGTCTTGAAGCGTAGTGAACCTGGTCTGTACCAGATTTATCCAGATACATGCCCTATCGGACACGCACGTCTAATCCTTGTATCGGCCGCCATTATATACCCACAATCTGTCTAACACGACATAGTGGAGATATTTCTTGAAGTTTGAAGTAACTGCTGATCCATGTTAATGTTGACTTCTGTTAAGTCCATAGCATTTCGCTTAAATGGGGCCAGATCTAAGTGATCTATTCTCAAATATGTCAGTTGTAACATAACTCACGGTAATCTTTTCAGTACAAGAAAACACTGACAGTCTAAACCAATCAACGGCTGTTCTGAAGATCGTTCCCTGGGCATGGCTTATCACCATCTATCATGCGCGAAGCAACATATAGTTTCCCTTTGTCGGCTAATGAACAACACCGTGATAGACTGGCCTTCAATATACTGACAGATCGGAGTGGTTATCAAGTTACAATTATGAAACTGACTAAATTGGACTAAAATATCCAAGTATTGAATGATTATTACTGGACTGTGACAAAGTACTTTCTAGACAAAGTCTAGCATATGTCCATATAGAAATAAAATATTTCACCAGTGTCCGTAGAAAAATAACAATCACCTTAGTGATTCTCTCTGCCGGAAACTTACTAAGTTCCACATGTATCGCAGCACTTTTGTGACTATCACAATTTAAAGATATCTTCTGCGTAGATCCGGCAACCATGTGCCTTGGCTCAACGTGGCAGCACCTTGTCATGCAAGAGCTTGGTTCGAAGTGAGCTGATGTTGCTTGGGCCGGCCGGCTTTTATTCAAAACGGTCAGGTCCACGCTGCATCACGCTGAAATCTAGAAATCCTCATATCTCTGGTATCCCTGGTCCGATTTACTTGATACTAAGTGCATTCTCTTTCATTTGGCCGTGCCAGTAATCTGATCCATGTCTCAAGTCTCTACTCCATGGCTAACTATTTAATCAACAAATAGACTCGACCTCTGCTACTACTCGCTACGTCACTTGACATGCTCTTGGCTGCATAAAGTTTCCATTTCCTTCTGGAAGTAATGGAGCGCGATATTCAAATATCTCAACTTTCAAAAGCGGCTGTAGCCTTTCCCTTGATATCTAGGTGTCTGAATCTTGGAATACCCATTCCTAGAGTTGGGCACATCCACCCCACACCTAGCAAAAAAAATAAAAATTGAAAAATTTTTATTTTTCCTATCTACACATTAAATCATCTGGTTCTTGAGTAGTAAATCTTCAGATTCGCTGCATTATAAGTTCCCACGATGTTACCAGTTCGAGTATTGGCGATCTCATAGCTTCCATTGTTGTTCACTTCCACAAAATCATCATCATTTGGATTCATGTCTCCCTGTAGAAAACGAAAAATGTTTCTAAAACGTCGGTCTCTCCTCTGGGATAAATGCAACAATCTTAACCTTCTCAAGGTATCCTCATCCTCCTGCGTCAGGTTAACTTGAAAAACCTTAGGTGTAGACTCCACTGCTCTACTCAATAAATCGGCTCCAACGTTCAACTTTCCAGGAGTGTGTTCAATAACTAGGTTGAATTGTTGAATAAAAAGTGACCATCTAGTTATCCTATCACTGGCAAAGTTTGTTCTCAAGATAAACTCCAATGCGTGGTGATCAGTCCTTACAATTACTGAATGTCCAATTAACATTTTCTTCCATGACTCCAACGCGAAGATTACAGCAAGTGCTTCTAACTCTGTGGTGTAATAATTCCTTTCTGATGGACGAAGTTTCCTGCTTATGAACGCCAGGTAACGTCTCTTGTGATCTTCATCTTCTTGAAGAAGAATAGCTCCAATCCCTACGGTGGATGCATCGGATTCTATGATGAAATTCTTGGTAAAGTCAGGATACTCTAATTTCACGCTGTTTACCAATAACCTCTTGGCATCTTGAAATGATTGTTCACAATCTTCATTCCATTTCCATTTGTTTCCTTTCTTTAATAATTCCTGCAATGGAGCAACCGTCTTGGTGAAGCTTGGACAATGCCCTGCAAAGAATTGGCATGTTCCGAGAAAACTGCGGGCATTCTTCACTCTAGTAGGTCTAGGGAAATTTGCAATCACCTGTATCTTTGTCTCATTGGGACGGTATCCTGCACCATCCAAAATGTGGCCCAAAAATTTTATTTTCTTCCGAATGAACTGAAATTTTCGAAGGTTTACTTTAAAGTTCGCTTTTCTCAAATCTGCGAATAACATCTGAAGATGTAATAAATGTTCCTCCTTAGTCTCAGATGAAATTAGGATATCATCTATGTAACGAATTGCTATCTCTTTTACTTCAGGACTCGAGTTTTGTTCCAGTGCTCTGATCAAAACAGATCCAGATGTTTTGACTCCAAATGGTAGACGGCGGAATACATATGTCTGCTGGTCAAACATAAATCCTGTAAACTTTTTGGAGTCTTCATTAAGCCTAATGTGATGGTAGGACGAGTGAGATCAATGTTAGAGAACCAGACCTTGCCTTGGAATTTCCTTAACAGTTCCCTAATGATTGGTGGTCTGACATACTCTGGCAGCAATCATGAATTAAAATTTCGCGCGTCTAAACATAGTCTCAGACTTCCATCTGGCTTAGACACTACTGCTAATGGATTGACATAAGAGGTAGTGTACTTTTCAATCACATTGTTGCTTTCCATCTCTTTGATAAGCACTTTTACCCTTTCTCGATGCTTTTCCGCTACCGGATACAATTTAGCATGGAAAGGTGCATCATCATTTACACGAATACGATATTCAAAATCTTTAATTTCACCAGGTTTAATATCAAAAATATCGTGATACTCTTCCAAAATTTTCCCTAGCTCTGGGGACTCCTTCTCAGTGTAAACTTCTCTTCCTTCAGCTTCATGAAAAATCAGAGACCATTGAGCATCTCCCTCGATGTCTTCCTCTTCTTTTCCCTCGAAGTTAATCTCTTCGGTATTCTTGAATCTGATCGTCTCGGTCTTCATGTCTATCACTGCTTGATATTTCTGAATGAAATCCGCTCCCAATATCATGTCAAAAGCCATGTCCTTCATTACTACATACACATGTCGGAAATCATGTCCTCCAATAGTAACACATAAGTATAATTGTGTTTTACACAGAGATATTTTGTTGGGTATTATTCCTTGGAATTTAATTCCTTATACTGGAATCTCCTCTAAATTCTCTTTGAGCTTCCACAGAATATAAAGCTTCTCGCTCACAAGACAAAGCATAGCCCCAGTATCAATTAAAGTATCGACAGGCATACCGAATACTTCGCATGATATGATTGGCATTTTAATTCTCGTACCCATTTCTTTCCGTTCGTCATTATGTTGAATTAAGTCATCATCCTCTGCTTGCCATTTTATAATTCTGGAAGTGAAAGTGTTTAAAATTCTATCTTCTACTGTAAATTCGAAGTTTTTTTTTCTTTTCCATTCCCCCCGGGATTGTTGTGTTCCCGATGGACCTGGTTCATTTGGCTTCTGTTCCAAGAACTGCAAGTTTTCTTGGTGTCTTTCTTCCAAGTCCTTCCTCGTCTCCTTATTGAACTCTTCATTGGACTGACGAGTATTCACATTCCCTCTGTTATTGTAGTTATTGTTTCTACCATAGTACCTTCTTTCCGGGTACCTTCCTTGATTATCCCTTGGCCTTCTCCATCGAGTATTATATCGATATCCACCATCCGGTCTCGCATAAGGCTTGTAACTGTATCTGTTATTGTACTGATTCCATCCTCTTGTATCGGGGTCTTCCCTCGGCGTTTTCACTTCTCGCGCCTCTCGAATCTCTCGAGGTGTTTGGGAATAACTGTCGGCCATAACAGCGTACACAGAGTTGTTATTCTTTCCTCCCTTCTGATGGAAGAATTGAGCGTTCGTATGATCAAGTTTCTGCAATACCTCGTCAAATTGCTCCATATTATAAATGTCAGCAGCGATCAAAGTTCTTTGGACGTCTGCTGGAAACTGACGTATTAATGCTGTAATTAATTCATTATCTGGCATCGGCGGATCTAAATGTTGTAGTTTAGAAAGCTGACCAGAAAAGTACGTAGAGTATCGAGTAGGCTGTGACGTCGAGAATCTCTTTGAATATAATTCTGCTCTGACTTGCTGTTGGGTTTCCGGGGACCAAACCTTTTTTAATAACCCACGGGAAAACTCCTCAAAATTGGTGAGATTGGACCTAAAAGCTCTAAACCAAAGAAGTGCAGAACCTTCCAAAAATTTCCCTATCACTCGGATCTGTCTTTCCTTAGGGATTTTGGAATCTTTTAGGTAATCACCTGCTTCTCTCAAGAATTCTACGGGTGTCACAGAATCTCGCCCTGAAAATTTAGAAGGCTTATCCTCTACATTCTTGAATACAGTTATGGGGTTGGATTGAAATACTGTCCTGACCTCATCCTGTCTTTGACTATCAGTTTCTCTAGCTGCTCCTAGGTTTATCTGTATATGTTCTTCTCCCCTTACACTTGGCATTTTCAACAGATGGTCAGACTGTTTCTCGTCCTTGATTTGGGTTTTCATAGCCTCAATTTCCTTATGGTTTTCTTCTGCCATTTTTTTAATTGCTTCGGTTTCCTTACAGTTCTCCTTGACATCAGTGGATATCTGGTTCATAACAGCCTCGTGACTTTTCAACGACCCTGTCATATCTGATATGTCCTTCTGAGTTGCTTGGATATCTTTGGAAATTACTTGAATATGGGATGACAAAGATTCCCTAATTTCCTTGACTCCCTCTTGGTTCTCCAGCTTGAGTGTGTCTTTAATTTCATTGATAACTGTGGTTTTAATTTCAGTTTGTAATTCATTAATCACACCTTCTCTTATTTCTCCCATTACGAGTTCTTTGAATTGTTCTGTCAAACGTTGAACAACTAGAATTGCCATTTCATTGCTCTCTTTCTTCAGTCTGACTTCTAGGTTGATCATGTCTTCACCAACTTTCCTAAGACCATGTTCTATCCTATCAGCTAAGCTTTGGGATCTTAGATCGGCATCGCGAAATTTATCGTCCATTAAACTTGCGTTAGTGGCTAATGAAGTTTCGAGCTCATGTGTTTTTTCGCATAATTTAGTCATTTTACTCTCAAGTGACATTTTCAAAATTTCGGAATTCTCTTTAAATTTATTTTCCATTGAATTAAATTTACTATTTAAATTTTCTTTCAAGTTATCTTTTAACCTGCTTTCTAACAAATCGGAACTTTCTTTCAAGTTACCTTTTAAAGAATCAGAACTTTCTTTAAGTTTATTTTCTAAAGAATCAGAATTTTCTTTAAGTTTCTCATTTAACCTTTCTTTAAGTTTATTTTCTAAAGAATCAGGATTTTCTTTAAGTTTATTTTCTAAAGCCTCTGTATTTTCTTTCATAATGGCTGCTACACGCCGTCCAGCCTCTTTGGAACTCTCTTCCAAACTCCTCATCATCCTCATCATCTCTTCCATAATTTTCAATTATTATTCAAAACTTAGGGGTATACATGTCGGCAGACACAAGCTTATAATTAGAACAAGAAATATGAATAGCTAATTGGAACACTCTAATAAAATGAGATTTGTCCTAATGTCGACGTGATGGAAAAACAAAATTCTCTACTTTTACGAATTACATTTACCACAATATCACAAGAAAAATATGCAAGTTCTCAAATATCCTCCACCTGGATTCTAATAATGCGTATGTCCAGTCATCGAACGTTTACTACTGAATTTACTTGACGCCCTAATGGTTAAGCCATTATCAAAAATAATCAAACCCATTCTATTTATTAATCCAGTTAAATTTTAATTTTCCCCACTAATTGGGTTTCCTACTAATTTATTCATCCAAACCAGACATCTCTCAACTCCCAAAATATTTATAGAAAAAATTATCACAATTTAAATCGGCATGCGATTGACCGTGTCTAACTCGAGCCCCACGTTCGAAGCCATTTCTCTCTCTATCTTATTTTATGTGCCCGTTTAGACCGGAGTCCGCACGACCACATATGCATTTTACCAAGAATCAGTCAGCACGAGGGTCAAAATATCCCGGGGCACCAGATGGGTTAAAGCTAATCGCAAAAACGACATCAAATGAAAAAAATGCTGGACTGATTTTTGGCTCAATGCAACAATAAGGATAGAAGGAGATTCAACTGGGCATAACACATCATGTAAAATTATCTCATTTTATTCTGAATTTAAAATTGACTGCAAAATAAAATGCTCAAAACAGCATCATTCACGTGTGGCGACCCACATTGCTATTTACACAATGTACAGAAATTTTCCAACACATTGGACAATTATTTTTGGAAACACAAGTCTGATTATCAGTCCTGTAGACTGTGTTCCAAAACTATATCCATTATTTATGATTAAATCCAGTTCAAATTTAATTGTCTCTACTGGAAATACTGTAGTTCACTGGTTGAATTTTTACATAATATTAACACTCGTAGAATAATTGTTCATAGAATTTTTAACTTTCACTTATTTGTCCAGTTTCAAAAAAATATTGTCAAAAAATATTATTATCTCTGAATCAACAGAAATTATGTACACGTATTAATAACAACATCTGAAATGTATTTGACCATTGAGCATAGCATCGAAGAAATTGTGCGAAGCACAACAAAATTAATTGTTCTTCTGACATTAAACATTTCGAGAAGTGACTCGATTATGAACTTCAAGTTCCTAACAAAATATATGATTTCTGAATCATCAACTTGATCAATAAATTGTTGGACCATTCAACTATTCGATTCTCCACTTGGAATCATTATTAAGAAAGATATTTATATTGGTGGCCATTTTAGTAACTTTCACAACTTGCAATTCTTCGACAGAATGCGGAAATAAGAATTGTAGCTTCATAATAAATTCATTTAGTTCATGGCACTAGGATTGAAAACATCCTTCAAATTATTCGTGGTTATAGAATTATTTTTAATTGGCAGTGGCCCATTCTATTATTTGTGTAAGAACACAACATTCCAACAACAACGGCAAAGAATAAAATACTATCATGACAAATCCGGGTTCTAGCAAAATCAAAGTCTTAATGGAATCCGTAAACAAGTTTGAAATAAGAACTGATGGTTTTTTAAGAAATAACCTTTGGGTCATTCATACGACGCAATGTGTAGTTCCAATACTCCTTCTTTAACACTGAGTCATCGAACCTGCTATTTGATTGATGCTCAAATAAAAACCTCCTCATTCCTGCGACTTAAACATGCGCACCTGGGAATGGCATTTCAACTACTCCACACACATAAATTTTCTTCCCAAAATGTATACAATAAATCAAGCCTCTGCTTGTTATCAACACTGGAAGATTAATAAACTTACAAGTTTATTTTATTTTACCATTCAGTTCAACCCGTGAAGTTACCACACTCATGATAATCTTTATTTCACTTTCGAATGTGTATTTACGTCATGATTTTATATAAATACAAAAATATCCTAATTGATACAAATATCATTTGCTTCCCGTTTCATGCCTCTCCGTGTTATCTGAAAAATATACTTTGCTCATTGCAAATATTAACTGTTCAACCAGAACTGTAATGTTGGTTGAATGCGGGCTTGCGCTAACCACTCTCCTTCGGAAAATCACCTGTTCCAAACTAGAAATGATTAAACTACTTCATAGGCTCTCTCTCAATAAATGTGATTATTAGAAAATATAAGATCCAAGAATTATTTAGAAAAGTTATGAAAATCATTATTATTATTATTATTAGTGGATTATTATTATTAGTTATATTAAATATATTTAGTTATTATTTCATTATGTGAGAATCCACATGTTCGATTCTTCGAATATGGATAAAATATCCATCTCTCAACAAAAATAATTATTAACTTTTACAGTTACATCGGCTGATTACCGTGATTATCCAAAAAATATGAAACATTCAAAAAAATGCTCGTTCTGCTCGGTCATCGATCCTAAACTGTTCTGAGTGCTGAAAATACTCAGAATAACTCTAATATGTCTTGCGTAAATCATTGCAAGATTTAAATATGAAGAAAAACAAATGTGTTGGTCATCTGCAGAAAAATAGTTTGTTCCAATTAGCTAGGCATAGTATAAAGTCAAAAGTGGCTTACATTTCTCGTTGGTCTTGAAGCGTAGTGAACCTGGTCTGTACCAGATTTATCCAGATACATGCCCTATCGGACACGCACGTCTAATCCTTGTATCGGCCGCCATAATATACCCACAATCTGTCTAACACGACATAGTGGAGATATTTCTTGAAGTTTGAAGTAACTGCTGATCCATTTTAATGTTGACTTCTGTTAAGTCCATAGCATTTCGCTTAAATGGGGTCAGATCTAAGTGATCTATTCTCAAATATGTCAGTTGTAACATAACTCACGGTAATCTTTTCAGTACAAGAAAACACTGACAGTCTAAACCAATCAACGGCTGTTCTGAAGATCGTTCCCTGGGCATGGTTTATCACCATCTATC
Organism: Meconema thalassinum; assembly: GCA_946902985.2. Taxonomy (NCBI): domain Eukaryota; kingdom Metazoa; phylum Arthropoda; class Insecta; order Orthoptera; family Tettigoniidae; genus Meconema; species Meconema thalassinum. The sequence continues at coordinate 352,983,871 of OX336390.1, forward strand.
ATACGCGAAGCAACATATAGTTTCCCTTTGTCGGCTAATGAAAAACACCGTGATAGACTGGCCTTCAATATACTGACAGATCGGAGTGGTTATCAGTAGTGGTTTTTGAGGGGTTCTACACCCACCGCCACCGCCACCGCTGGAATACTAAAATGGCAATATCTCGCGAACCAATCAGGCTAGAGACTTGTACGAGGTGTCATTGAACTCGGGCTGACACCCCCTTTCCAACGGACAACATATTTCAACCCCAAAAATAAAACCTACCCCTACTAGAGGGTGAAATTGAATTTTTTAGAGAATCTCTCTTTCCAATTGCAACATGTGAGAGTTTGAATGCCGATATGGAATGAAACGTTGTTCCACATAAAGTGCATATGTTCGGTGGAAAGCCACTATGAATTAACATGCTAGTTTTTTGTTTTTACACATGTCCACTCATAGGTTTGGTAAGAGGGCGGGCTTTTTAAAAGATGGTGGCTGTAGTGTAACCTAACCCAACCTAACGGGTCCTTGTGGACAGGTCCTTGTTGACAAGTCATTGTGGACAGGTCCCTGTGGACAGATCCCTGTGGACGGGTCATTTTTGACGAGTCATTGTTGACGGGTCCTTGTTGACGAGTCCCTGTGGACGGGTCATTGTTGACGAGTCCTTGTGGACGAGTCCTTGTCCCTTTGGACTGATCCCTTTGGACCGGTCCCTTTGGCCTGGTTCCTACGGACTAGCTCATGAATTTATTTAAATTATGTCAAAGGGCCTAACTACATTTGTGTGTGTTGAACTGACGTTGTTCACCACTACTATAATGGGATAACGATATGAAAGGAAAGTGACGAAATACATGTGAACACGTGTGAGATGACCTTATTACCGTCCTCCTTGTGAAACAAGTCACATCCTGTTTTGGTTCATACGTGAGAAAATGCAAGTTCATGTGTAATATGACCTAACACACAAGTGTACACATGTGCACGTGCACGATAAGAGCTAACAAGTCACAACCTGTTTTGACAGTGGTGGGAATAAGGCTAGAGACATGTACGAGTAGTCAAATTACACCGGCAGACAACCCCTTTCCTATGGATAACTTATTTCCACTCTAAAATAAAATCTACCCCAACTAGAGGGTGAAATAATAATCTTTTGGTAAAAGTCGCTTTCCATGTGCAACATGTGGGAGTTTGTACGCCAATATGAAATTAAACTCGTTCCACATAAAGTGCATGCATACAACTGAATGCCGCTATGATTTATCATTTTTGTTTTTTGTTTTACAAATGCGCAATTGTTTTTTTTTGTAAGAGGGCGGGCTTTTTGAATAATGATTTATAGATACGTTTTTTTACAAATTAACCAAAGATCCAAAAACTAATAGGTCATCGGCTTTTTAATATCTTATGAACTAAGAAAGCTAGGGACTTGTATGAGGGGTCGTTGGACTTGGGGTGACGCCCTGTTTTTGAATGTATTATTCATTTTTTGTCAAAAGGGCCTAACTGCACTTTCGTTAATATCTCGCTAACTAATAATCACAGAGGGTCAAGTGAGGTGTCATAGAACTTAAAATGGCCAACCCCTCCCCATGACCAATGAATTTACCCCAAAATAAAACAGCAAGGTCATTAACCTAAGATTTTATCAACTAATAATCAGAGAGGGACAAGTAAGGTGTCACAAGACTCAGGATGGCCAACCCTTTTCCATGACCAACGAATTTACCCAAAATACCCAAAACAGCAAGGTCATTGACCTAAGATTTTATAAACTTATCAGTAGAGAGGGTCAAGTGAGCTGTCATAGGACTACGAATGGTTAACCCTTTCCCATGACCAATGAATTTACCCCAAAAATCCAAAACAGCAAGGTCATTGACCTGAGATTTTATAAACTAATAATCGGATATCAACATGTGAGGTGTCATAGGACTTAGAATGGTCAACCCTTTCCCATGGCTAATGAATTTACCCAAAAATACCCTGTACATTAAGGTCATCGACCTGAGATTTTATAAACTAATAATCGGATATGGACATGTGAAATGTTTACAGTGAGTGATGAAACATAGCTAGGTAGTGATAGAATTATTATAGGCTACAAGTATGGTGACTGACAAATCTTTCACCATTGGAACTTGTTTTCAGATCAAACTGCAGTACAGAGAGAGCATAGGTTGTAGGTATGGGATAATAAATGACAAATGGTGTATACAAAATCTGATTTATCGATTCAAGAAATAAGAGTAGACAATCTTTAATTGATTGGTTAAAGAGGATAGCTAAAATCCAAAATGGTGACTATATCGAACTAAACTGATCTAAGCTGAATCAAACTCAACTAAACCGAACTAAACCGAAGCAAACTTAATCAAAAACAAGTCAATGGTTTAAGTGTAAAACTTGTGGGTGAATGTGGTCTTTGGTAATGTCAGAAAGGGAAGGGATAACGCTCTACCTATAGAGGGTAGGTAAAGCTAGTGCATGATGCTAATGCACACACGCAAGTACATGAAACACACACAACTAACCTATACTGTTTTTATAGGTTGACTGTTAAAACTTGCTCAGTGGTTACTGGGACAAGATGGTCGCTACACACAACAAGCGTTAAATACTTGAGGCTAATAATCTACACACACACACACACACACACACACACACACACACTTGTTCTAAACTAAACTGTCTTGCTGACAGTGCTCACACTGTAGGCAGATGACAGAAATGCTTGGCTAACAGAAATACAATCATTTCCGGTTGTCTAATGTTACCAGCTAACCATTTTGTGCTGCAGTGGCGAGCACATGTACCACTTACACTAGAAATTTTAACTCGATTTCAAGCTCTAAGTCCTAGAACGAATTAATCTACGAAAAAAGGGCATGGTGGCGCAGTGGTTAAGCTGTTAGCCTTTCACTAAAGTGGACTAGGGTTTGATTTCAGGTCAATACACATGTCATAAACATATAAAAAGCAGAGATAATGTTTTAAACCGATTACACTCATCTATTTTCAAATTATTACTTGGATTGCAAATACAAAGGTGGACTGGGTGTGATATACAGTTAATGCTGCCTATCGCACACTAGCTGTAAGGAAGCCATATGTAGAGCTATATGTAGAGAACTACCTAGCGATTTCATGAACTGGTATAGCTATGTCGCATAAACGGTGCAGGATACAATCCAGCAACTATAATTCGTATCTTGTGGAACAGAGAAAATGCACTTTTGCCTTGATGGATAACAAATGTGTGCAGACGAATGACCTACTGTACGCATTAGCCTAGCAAGGGGTTATAACCACGAGGAGGAGGTGTGATTTCTATATTTTATTGTTTAGAGACATGGCTTTTGTAACCAGTAGATTTAATTGATTCAGTATTTTGTAAATATTTATTTTTGTAATTGTAAATAGTTAATTTTTTTGTAAATAGTGGAAACCATTTATTTTTGTAATGGTAAATGTTAAATGTATAATTAAAGTTCTTTGGGATGAGTGTGCATGTCAATGAAGTTTTTAGGGATAAATAGAGTGGTTGTGTGTTTGTTCTCAAAGACAGGCAAGGTTGTGTGGATGTATGACTACAAAGAAAGAGAGAGAGAGAGAGTGTAGAAACAGCCTTACCTGCAATAGTAATAGTAGACCTCTATGTTTTGCATACACATAGACAGACTGTACGATCGCAATGGCCAAGCACTCACTTTAACACCATTTACAAAATCCTAAAATGAAAAAATCAAGTTTCGCAAATATGAACTTTTGATATAAACAAAATAAAAATAAAATGTGTAAACAACAAATTGGAAAATCCATGTTTCCATATCATGAAATTCAAAAACTTTAAACTGACATTTAAAAGAAATGCAAGTGGAAAATCGACAAATTGTAATGTGTGAAATGTGAAAATGAACAAATGGCTATCATTATTTAAAAAAAAAATAAAAAAATGGTGTTGTATGGTTGAGGTGTGAATCAAACCCTACATATTTTGGACCACCCGAGACTGAGTATACTTGTTTTAGTCCTCATACCAATTTTAAAATTTTGTGTTAAAGCTAGGAATTGAACCTGAGAGCTTGTAGGGGGAGACTAAGGTTAGAATATGTTAAACAGATAGCCTTGAATGTAGAATGTGGTAGCTATATAGAGATGAAACGATTAGCTCGGGACAGATAGGTACTGAGATCTGCATCAAACCAGTCAAAGGACTAAAGACTCAAACAACAACATGTACGTTCACCAAAATAATGTTGTGTAACGGTAAATGTTAGTCAACGAACAGTAATGCATTACTAAAACCCATGACACGATACCTAAGAGCTTTTCTAAAATGATTTTAAAATGCCTTTAACCCTATATTGAACACCCAGTTCACAAGACTCATAACTGCAATGTTATGGTAAAACAAAACAAAATCTATATTTCAAAACAAACAAGTGGTTAAGTCAATGTATACTGGAAAAAGTTTTGTAAACACTCAAGTCCTCAAGACCAATTAAATTAGTAACTGTCAGGTTGGCCGAGTGGTTAAGGTGTTTGACTTAAGATCAAATTTCTGTATAAGGAAGCAAGGGTTCGAATCCCTTACCTGACATAACTATTGCCTTAACATGGCTTGGCCACACTGTATTATTATGATACTCAGTACACAAACCATAGATATAGTGTATTGTTTAAGGCCACTCTCTTTCTGAACATAGTCAGAGACTGTTGATGGTTAACAATTGTATTATTAGTGGGACATGGGGATAGCAATTAAGAAAAAACAGCCAATACCCATACAATATTTTTATTCATTTTAGTTTTTTTTTTTTTTACAATAGTTACACACTGAATACAACTTTTTATCTCTTTACCATTGTTTGATATAGATTTTAAACACAACGCTTGTTGTAGATCCTTTTACAACTTTCTCCAGGTACTCTTGTTCTTAAAAACTGGGGAAGCCGCAATGGTTTTATAGACATTAAACCCTCATTCTCTTCTTTTTCATCATCATCATCATCATTATAAATATTATCTTTATAATTATTATAGTCATTGTCACCATCATTATCATCATCATCATCATCCTCAACATCACTAGAACTATCCAATTTCATTTTTTCCTTTTCAAAAGGGATCTCTTGAAGAGTCTGTGTTGCTTTTGATAGTGTTACGGGTTTATTGAACGTTGACAACTGTCCTAACATGACTTTTTGAGGAGATAAATGTTTTTTCATAAGGAAGTCACTATGTTGAGTAACACTATGTTTTTGTCGGACTTGCTTTTTCTTGTTCTTTTGATCATGTTTTGTTAACACTAACGGTGTTTCATTTGGTATACCACATTGATGAGTACCCACACTTAAGACCTCACCATGTTTACTTTTTAGATGACCTAGACATTTTGTTGTTCTTTGTTTTGAGCACTGCCAAAATATGATGCCATTCGCATTTTCTCGCTTATAGTTATAAGAGTACCCATGATACAGGGCACGTGGTTTACCTTTATTGGTTATAGTATATTCCATAGTAGCCACTGACTTGTATAGTCGATCCGCCTACTACAAAGGTCTGAACACTTGTGGTGAAAGAATGATGTTGTGTTGACGTTTTATGCAGGATAATGTTGGTGGCATATGTGGGTGGCTTATGTTGATGACATGTGTTGTTGGCTGATTTTGGTGGCTTATGTTGATGGTTTATGGTGGTGGCTTATGTTGATGGCTTATGTTGGTGGCTTATGTTGATGACATATGTTGGTGACTTATGTTGATAGCTTATGTTGGTGGCTAATGTTGATGACATATGTTGTTGGCTTATGGTGAAAGCTTATGTTGATGGTATATGTTGCTGGCCTATGTTGATGGTTTATGTTAACGGCTTCGGTTAATGTCTTAGGTTGATGGCATAAGTTGATGGTTTATGTTGGTGGCTTATGGTGGTGGCTTATGCTGGTGGCTTATGCTGGTGGCTTATGGTGGTGGTTTATGGTGGTGGCTTATGTTGATGACATATGTTGGTGACTTATGTTGGTGGCTTATGTTGGTGGCTTATGGTGGTGGCTTATGGTGGTGGCTTATGGTGGTGGGTTATGGTGGTGGTTTATGGTGGCTTATAGTGGTGGCTTGTGGTGGCTTATGATGGTGGCTTATGGTGGCTTATGGTGGTGACTTATAGTGGTGGCCTATGTTGGTGGCTTATTTTTGGTGGTTTACGTTAATACCTTATTTGTAATGGCTTATTTGACAAGTTATTGTTGTCAATGTATTTAGAGGATTTTTCTCTTGGTTTTGGAAAGTATCTCAACCCTTTTTTTATGGTAGCATAATGCTTACCGCCATGTTTGTAAGCAACAACAACACACTAAAATTCCAAGAATCCAAAGTACTCTAAGGTTAATGATTGTCTCTCAACTCCATTCAACGTCTAGTCAAAAACATTATATATTTTTCACATTTTACAAAAAAGGTAAATTGGGAAAGTAAGCTATATATTTAAACTAAAAATCATATCAAATCATATGCTAACTCCAACACCTACGTCTATCCCACTCTCAGTCAAAAAAAATATAATATTCTTCAAATTTTTCCAAAACAGTATTTGGAAAGTAGGCCATATTTTGAAAACTAATCATCCTATAAAGTCATATATATATACTCAAACCAATGGCTTTTATATCCTTAATCTTAAGAACAAAATATGGAATTTTTGACATTTTTTTCCAAAAATGTTCATTTTAAAACGGGGCTATATTTTGGAAACTAGGAATTTTACAAGAAAGTTTGTTTAACGTAAATGGCAGGTATTTACCCCCACTACCCGCAAACCAAGTCCCAGGTCTCTGGGGAAAAATCCAAAAAAGTTCAATTTGGAAAGTAGGCGATATTTTGAAAACTAATCATCCTAAAAAGTCATATATAGACTCAAACCAATGGCTTTTATGTCCTTAATTGGTAGAACAAAACTTAACATTTTTTCAGTTTTTCCAAAAAAGTCCAATTTTCAAAATTGTCTATATTTTGGGAACTAAGAATTTTACAAAAAAGTTTGTTTAACGAAAATGAAAGGTCTTTACCCCCCTCTACCCAAAACATAAATTTCAGGTCCCTAGGACAAAAACTGTGCAGTATATATTTTTTTTGGGAGTGGGTCTATATTCACTTTACCTCCCCACCTCACAAGATGGCGGCCATAGCTTAACTTAACCTAGCCTAACCTAACCTGACCTACGAGGTGTGATCAAAAAGTTCCAAAAATGTGGCTGCAACTTAACCAAATCTAGCCTAGCCTAACCTAACCTCCCTGTTGACTAGCCCCCTTTGGACGGGTCCTTTTTGAAGGGAGTCATTTTTTTTTTTTACGTGTCCCGGAGGACGGGTCCTTGTTGACGGGTCCCTGTGGCGGGTCCCCTTTGACATAATTTGGATAAAATGCAAGGCCAGTCCATAGGGATCAGTCCAAAGGACTCGCCACAGGGACCCGTAAAATTCTTAGTTCCCAAAATATAGACAATTTTGAAAATTGGACTTTTTTGGAAAAACTGAAAAAATGTTAAGTTTTGTTCTACCAATTAAGGACATAAAAGCCATTGGTTTGAGTCTATATATGACTTTTTAGGATGATTAGTTTTCAAAATATCGCCTACTTTCCAAATTGAACTTTTTTTGGATTTTTCCCCAGAGACCTGGGACTTGGTTTGCGGGTAGTGGGGGGGTAAATACCTGCCATTTACGTTAAACAAACTTTCTTGTAAAATTCCTAGTTTCCAAAATATAACCCCGTTTTAAAATGAACATTTTTGGAAAAAATGTCAAAAATTCCATATTTTGTTCTTAAGATTAAGGATATAAAAGCCATTGGTTTGAGTATATATATATGACTTTATAGGATGATTAGTTTTCAAAATATGGCCTACTTTCCAAATACTGTTTTGGAAAAATTTGAAGAATATTATATTTTTTTTTGACTGAGAGTGGGATAGACGTAGGTGTTGGAGTTAGCATATGATTTGATATGATTTTTAGTTTAAATATATAGCTTACTTTCCCAATTTACCTTTTTTGTAAAATGTGAAAAATATATAATGTTTTTGACTAGACGTTGAATGGAGTTGAGAGACAATCATTAACCTTAGAGTACTTTGGATTCTTGGAATTTTAGTGTGTTGTTGTTGCTTACAAACATGGCGGTAAGCATTATGCTACCATAAAAAAAGGGTTGAGATACTTTCCAAAACCAAGAGAAAAATCCTCTAAATACATTGACAACAATAACTTGTCAAATAAGCCATTACAAATAAGGTATTAACGTAAACCACCAAAAATAAGCCACCAACATAGGCCACCACTATAAGTCACCACCATAAGCCACCATAAGCCACCATCATAAGCCACCACAAGCCACCACTATAAGCCACCATAAACCACCACCATAACCCACCACCATAAGCCACCACCATAAGCCACCACCATAAGCCACCAACATAAGCCACCAACATAAGTCACCAACATATGTCATCAACATAAGCCACCACCATAAACCACCACCATAAGCCACCAGCATAAGCCACCAGCATAAGCCACCACCATAAGCCACCAACATAAACCATCAACTTATGCCATCAACCTAAGACATTAACCGAAGCCGTTAACATAAACCATCAACATAGGCCAGCAACATATACCATCAACATAAGCTTTCACCATAAGCCAACAACATATGTCATCAACATTAGCCACCAACATAAGCTATCAACATAAGTCACCAACATATGTCATCAACATAAGCCACCAACATAAGCCATCAACATAAGCCACCACCATAAACCATCAACATAAGCCACCAAAATCAGCCAACAACACATGTCATCAACATAAGCCACCCACATATGCCACCAACATTATCCTGCATAAAACGTCAACACAACATCATTCTTTCACCACAAGTGTTCAGACCTTTGTAGTAGGCGGATCGACTATACAAGTCAGTGGCTACTATGGAATATACTATAACCAATAAAGGTAAACCACGTGCCCTGTATCATGGGTACTCTTATAACTATAAGCGAGAAAATGCGAATGGCATCATATTTTGGCAGTGCTCAAAACAAAGAACAACAAAATGTCTAGGTCATCTAAAAAGTAAACATGGTGAGGTCTTAAGTGTGGGTACTCATCAATGTGGTATACCAAATGAAACACCGTTAGTGTTAACAAAACATGATCAAAAGAACAAGAAAAAGCAAGTCCGACAAAAACATAGTGTTACTCAACATAGTGACTTCCTTATGAAAAAACATTTATCTCCTCAAAAAGTCATGTTAGGACAGTTGTCAACGTTCAATAAACCCGTAACACTATCAAAAGCAACACAGACTCTTCAAGAGATCCCTTTTGAAAAGGAAAAAATGAAATTGGATAGTTCTAGTGATGTTGAGGATGATGATGATGATGATAATGATGGTGACAATGACTATAATAATTATAAAGATAATATTTATAATGATGATGATGATGATGAAAAAGAAGAGAATGAGGGTTTAATGTCTATAAAACCATTGCGGCTTCCCCAGTTTTTAAGAACAAGAGTACCTGGAGAAAGTTGTAAAAGGATCTACAACAAGCGTTGTGTTTAAAATCTATATCAAACAATGGTAAAGAGATAAAAAGTTGTATTCAGTGTGTAACTATTGTAAAAAAAAAAAAACTAAAATGAATAAAAATATTGTATGGGTATTGGCTGTTTTTTCTTAATTGCTATCCCCATGTCCCACTAATAATACAATTGTTAACCATCAACAGTCTCTGACTATGTTCAGAAAGAGAGTGGCCTTAAACAATACACTATATCTATGGTTTGTGTACTGAGTATCATAATAATACAGTGTGGCCAAACCATGTTAAGGCAATAGTTATGTCAGGTAAGGGATTCGAACCCTTGCTTCCTTATACAGAAATTTGATCTTAAGTCAAACACCTTAACCACTCGGCCAACCTGACAGTTACTAATTTAATTGGTCTTGAGGACTTGAGTGTTTACAAAACTTTTTCCAGTATACATTGACTAAACCACTTGTTTGTTTTGAAATATAGATTTTGTTTTGTTTTACCATAACATTGCAGTTATGAGTCTTGTGAACTGGGTGTTCAATATAGGGTTAAAGGCATTTTAAAATCATTTTAGAAAAGCTCTTAGGTATCGTGTCATGGGTTTTAGTAATGCATTACTGTTCGTTGACTAACATTTACCGTTACACAACATTATTTTGGTGAACGTACATGTTGTTGTTTGAGTCTTTAGTCCTTTGACTGGTTTGATGCAGATCTCAGTACCTATCTGTCCCGAGCTAATCGTTTCATCTCTATATAGCTACCACATTCTACATTCAAGGCTATCTGTTTAACATATTCTAGCCTTAGTCTCCCCCTACAAGCTCTCAGGTTCAATTCCTAGCTTTAACACAAAATTTTAAAATTGGTATGAGGACTAAAACAAGTATACTCAGTCTCGGGTGGTCCAAAATATGTAGGGTTTGATTCACACCTCAACCATACAACACTTTTTTTTTATTTTTTTTTTTAAATAATGATAGCCATTTGTTCATTTTCACATTTCACACATTACAATTTGTCGATTTTCCATTTGCATTTCTTTTAAATGTCAGTTTAAAGTTTTTGAATTTCATGATATGGAAACATGGATTTTCCAATTTGTTGTTTACACATTTTATTTTTATTTTGTTTATATCAAAAGTTCATATTTGCGAAACTTGATTTTTTCATTTTAAGATTTTGTAAATGGTGTTAAAGTGAGTGCTTGGCCATTGCGATCGTACAGTCTGTCTATGTGTATGCAAAACATAGAGGTCTACTATTACTATTGCAGGTAAGGCTGTTTCTACACTCTCTCTCTCTCTCTTTCTGTGTAGTCATACATCCACACAACCTTGCCTGTCTTTGAGAACAAACACACAACCACTCTATTTATCCCTAAAAACTTCATTGACATGCACACTCATCCCAAAGAACTTTAATTATACATTTAACATTTACCATTACAAAAATAAATGGTTTCCACTATTTACAAAAAAAAAACTATTTACAATTACAAAAATAAATATTTACAAAATACTGAATCAATTAAATCTACTGGTTACAAAAGCCATGTCTCTGAACAATAAAATATAGAAATCACACCTCCTCCTCGTGGTTATAACCCCTTGCTAGGCTAATGCGTACAGTAGGTCATTCGTCTGCACACATTTGTTATCCATCAAGGCAAAAGTGCATTTTCTCTGTTCCACAAGATACGAATTATAGTTGCTGGATTGTATCCTGCACCGTTTATGCGACATAGCTATACCAGTTCATGAAATCGCTAGGTAGTTCTCTACATATAGCTCTACATATGGCTTCCTTACAGCTAGTGTGCGATAGGCAGCATTAACTGTATATCACACCCAGTCCACCTTTGTATTTGCAATCCAAGTAATAATTTGAAAAGAGATGAGTGTAATCGGTTTAAAACATTATCTCTGCTTTTTATATGTTTATGACATGTGTATTGACCTGAAATCAAACCCTAGTCCACTTTAGTGAAAGGCTAACAGCTTAACCACTGCGCCACCATGCCCTTTTTTCGTAGATTAATTCGTTCTAGGACTTAGAGCTTGAAATCGAGTTAAAATCTCTAGTGTAAGTGGTACATGTGCTCGCCACTGCAGCACAAAATGGTTAGCTGGTAACATTAGACAACCGGAAATGATTGTATTTCTGTTAGCCAAGCATTTCTGTCATCTGCCTACAGTGTGAGCACTGTCAGCAAGACAGTTTAGTTTAGAACAAGTGTGTGTGTGTGTGTGTGTGTGTGTGTAGATTATTAGCCTCAAGTATTTAACGCTTGTTGTGTGTAGCGACCATCTTGTCCCAGTAACCACTGAGCAAGTTTTAACAGTCAACCTATAAAAACAGTATAGGTTAGTTGTGTGTGTTTCATGTACTTGCGTGTGTGCATTAGCATCATGCACTAGCTTTACCTACCCTCTATAGGTAGAGCGTTATCCCTTCCCTTTCTGACATTACCAAAGACCACATTCACCCACAAGTTTTACACTTAAACCATTGACTTGTTTTTGATTAAGTTTGCTTCGGTTTAGTTCGGTTTAGTTGAGTTTGATTCAGCTTAGATCAGTTTAGTTCGATATAGTCACCATTTTGGATTTTAGCTATCCTCTTTAACCAATCAATTAAAGATTGTCTACTCTTATTTCTTGAATCGATAAATCAGATTTTGTATACACCATTTGTCATTTATTATCCCATACCTACAACCTATGCTCTCTCTGTACTGCAGTTTGATCTGAAAACAAGTTCCAATGGTGCAAGATTTGTCAGTCACCATACTTGTAGCCTATAATAATTCTATCACTACCTAGCTATGTTTCATCACTCACTGTAAACATTTCACATGTCCATATCCGATTATTAGTTTATAAAATCTCAGGTCGATGACCTTAATGTATAGGGTATTTTTGGGTAAATTCATTAGCCATGGGAAAGGGTTGACCATTCTAAGTCCTATGACACCTCACATGTTGATATCCGATTATTAGTTTATAAAATCTCAGGTCAATGACCTTGCTGTTTTGGATTTTTGGGGTAAATTCATTGGTCATGGGAAAGGGTTAACCATTCGTAGTCCTATGACAGCTCACTTGACCCTCTCTACTGATAAGTTTATAAAATCTTAGGTCAATGACCTTGCTGTTTTGGGTACTTTGGGTAAATTCGTTGGTCATGGAAAAGGGTTGGCCATCCTGAGTCTTGTGACACCTTACTTGTCCCTCTCTGATTATTAGTTGATAAAATCTTAGGTTAATGACCTTGCTGTTTTATTTTGGGGTAAATTCATTGGTCATGGGGAGGGGTTGGCCATTTTAAGTTCTATGACACCTCACTTGACCCTCTGTGATTATTAGTTAGCGAGATATTAACGAAAGTGCAGTTAGGCCCTTTTGACAAAAAATGAATAATACATTCAAAAACAGGGCGTCACCCCAAGTCCAACGACCCCTCATACAAGTCCCTAGCTTTCTTAGTTCATAAGATATTAAAAAGCCGATGACCTATTAGTTTTTGGATCTTTGGTTAATTTGTAAAAAAACGTATCTATAAATCATTATTCAAAAAGCCCGCCCTCTTACAAAAAAAAACAATTGCGCATTTGTAAAACAAAAAACAAAAATGATAAATCATAGCGGCATTCAGTTGTATGCATGCACTTTATGTGGAACGAGTTTAATTTCATATTGGCGTACAAACTCCCACATGTTGCACATGGAAAGCGACTTTTACCAAAAAATTATTATTTCACCCTCTAGTAGGGGTAGATTTTATTTTAGAGTGGAAATAAGTTATCCATAGGAAAGGGGTTGTCTGCCGGTGTAATTTGACTACTCGTACATGTCTCTAGCCTTATTCCCACCACTGTCAAAACAGGTTGTGACTTGTTAGCTCTTATCGTGCACGTGCACATGTGTACACTTGTGTGTTAGGTCATATTACACATGAACTTGCATTTTCTCACGTATGAACCAAAACAGGATGTGACTTGTTTCACAAGGAGGACGGTAATAAGGTCATCTCACACGTGTTCACATGTATTTCGTCACTTTCCTTTCATATCGTTATCCCATTATAGTAGTGGTGAACAACGTCAGTTCAACACACACAAATGTAGTTAGGCCCTTTGACATAATTTAAATAAATTCATGAGCTAGTCCGTAGGAACCAGGCCAAAGGGACCGGTCCAAAGGGATCAGTCCAAAGGGACAAGGACTCGTCCACAAGGACTTGTCCACAAGGACTCGTCAACAAGGACCCGTCAACAATGACTCGTCAAAAATGACCCGTCCACAGGGATCTGTCCACAGGGACCTGTCCACAATGACTTGTCAACAAGGACCTGTCCACAAGGACCCATTAGGTTGGGTTAGGTTACACTACAGCCACCATCTTTTAAAAAGCCCGCCCTCTTACCAAACCTATGAGTGGACATGTGTAAAAACAAAAAACTAGCATGTTAATTCATAGTGGCTTTCCACCGAACATATGCACTTTATGTGGAACAACGTTTCATTCCATATCGGCATTCAAACTCTCACATGTTGCAATTGGAAAGAGAGATTCTCTAAAAAATTCAATTTCACCCTCTAGTAGGGGTAGGTTTTATTTTTGGGGTTGAAATATGTTGTCCGTTGGAAAGGGGGTGTCAGCCCGAGTTCAATGACACCTCGTACAAGTCTCTAGCCTGATTGGTTCGCGAGATATTGCCATTTTAGTATTCCAGCGGTGGCGGTGGCGGTGGGTGTAGAACCCCTCAAAAACCACTACTGTTATCAAGTTACAATTATGAAACTGACTAAATTGGACTAAAATATCCAAGTATTGAATGATTATTACTGGACTGTGACAAAGTACTTTCTAGACAAAGTCTAGCATATGTCCATATAGAAATAAAATATTTCACCAGTGTCCGTAGAAAAATAACAATCACCTTGGTGATTCTCTCTGCCGGAAACTTACTAAGTTCCACATGTATCGCAGCACTTTTGTGACTATCACAATTTAAAGATATCTTCTGCGTAGATCCGGCAACCATGTGCCTTGGCTCAACGTGGCAGCACCTTGCCATGCAAGAGCTTGGTTCGAAGTGAGCTGATGTTGCTTGGGCCGGCCGGCTTTTATTCAAAACGGTCAGGTCCACGCTGCATCACGCTGAAATCTAGAAATCCTCATATCTCTGGTATCCCTGGTCCGATTTACTTGATACTAAGTGCATTCTCTTTCATTTGGCCGTGCCAGTAATCTGATCCATGTCTCAAGTCTCTACTCCATGGCTAACTATTTAATCAACAAATAGTCTCGACCTCTGCTACTACTCGCTACGTCACTTGACATGCTCTTGGCTGCATAAAGTTTCCATTTCCTTCTGGAAGTAATGGAGCGCGATATTCAAATATCTCAACTTTCAAAAGCGGCTGTAGCCTTTCCCTTGATATCTAGGTGTCTGAATCTTGGAATACCCATTCCTAGAGTTGGGCACAGTACAAGTGTAGTGACGCAGCTATAGTACAGGACTCGACACGAATAACTACGACACCACGGGCCGGACGTTGGTTTAGACGAGTGAAAAATCTTAATGGAAGCCTGGAGGCAAGTTACTACAGTACCTGTGTTGTTGTCAGCTGCCCCATGCAGTCCGATGATTGACAAAGCTGTCTCACACTACTGCTGAAGTACAGTCATTGGCAAATATAATGGCGTTCTGTTCGTTTAACGATGTAACGTGTACTTCCACGTCACACAATACTTCGACGTGAAGTGTACTGTCTGCAAGGAGGTGTCGTCACATGGTCAAGTCTGGAATTCCATTGCACAACAGCGTTGGTGACAAATGTGAAGCGACAGGGCCAGAGAGTGACTGTGTACAGGCTCACCCGCAAGCTTCAAGGTCAAGGGCAATCGTCTAAAACAAACGTCCGGCTTGTAATTGCAGTTACATCACAGCATACATCTTCAACTTCTTATTATTACCTGCATAAAAAACGCTAACGAAACACCAGACGTGTTCATAAATACCACGTACCTTAATGTAAGTCATTATTATTGTTTTATTTCGCAAATCACACACTACTCTCGAACTTCTCAACTCACTGTTTGAAATGTCTTGCAGAGATCTGCACTCGTGCGTTGGGTGAAGCTCAAAACCAAGTACCGGTACAACAGTGTACATCCAGCGCGAACACTACTGTCAGATGAATTACAAATTCACGTTTTATATATTGAGAATGTATATTATGTATCACAAAATGAGCGTGCAACATCGTGTACTATCCATTCATGACCTATTAGCCTATTACATAAGACAGAGGAAATACCGATTTTTAAAGACTTGAAAGTAATCAATTCGGGGGGGGGGGGGGGGAGTCCGCTAAATGTAAAAGCCCATAAGAGCTCTGGACGAGTAATAGTAGGAAAACAGAACATCATATTTTTAAACTTCTCAACATGCTTTTCATTTATTTATTTATATATTTATTTATTTATCTATCCGAATCCAAAAATTACATTCTATCAATAAAAGAACTTCACACTCTGTGAAGCCAATGTTCAGCAGTCAGAACGGTACGGTCATTGCTTTTTATTGATATGGACAATTAAAATTGTTCAACTTCCAGCAATTATTCTAGGTTTTTTTCGTGTCTGTTGCGGGGCATTCTACCAGATGTACAAAGTTGGGTTCATCAGCAGGCTTTTGTACTCCCTGCCTGGACCCCTCTGGTATAGGGAACCTGCACTGCATCCCATATTTGAAGTGAATCGTCTTACTTTATAGCTGAGGGCGCTGGAGTTCCCTCAGTATTTTCTCCTCTCTATGGCGGTACAAAAAAAAAAGTTCCATTAAAATTGTTTTTATTGTTCTTATTTATATTCAGTTGAACACTGTATCCATCATGCCATTAGCGGATAGAATGTGAATGTTATTTTTGCTAATCATTTAAAATAGGAATTATCAAAAGTATTCGCTTATACCGGTGATGATTTCTCTGAGAGCAGGATTTATTTCCAGCTAGCACATGCTGATTGTACCCAGGAAGGAAGCTCCGACGCGAGATACTCTTTTGACTTCACAGAGATCTCAGAAATATTTTCCCTGGTGAAAATCATATTGAGTCTACGATTTGCAAACTTTAAAAATTTATAATTTTTCATTCTGCGTAATTTCCTATGTTCAGATGAATTAAATATTGACGATTTACTAAAGGTAACGGAATTTCCTCGCAGACGCGCGAAAAGGATTTTTTTAGACACTACAGGACTTCGGTTGTGTCGAAGAAGGAGATAATCATACCCTACTGTGAGTTCACGGTGAACGCACGCGTATTTTAGCAGGCCGTGGAGAGATCACGTTTTTCAGACAAAGTTGTCTGCACTTAGGAGACTGAATCTAGTCTCATCGCTTTGATAATGCACCTCAGAGTGCTAGTGTTAATTTAAGTACCGTTTAGTATACACGAGACTCGATCTACAGCGATATTTGAGTAAATTGTACTGTGAATTTTCAACTTTGCACGTGGTGTGCATATCTTTTGGCCAAGTTGCAGACAGAACTATTCAACGCACATTGGACATCGAGCTCAGTGTTATTTTCGAGCATCAATTTATGAGTGAGAACACGTTAATCAGTTGTATTAAACCGTGCCAAGTAAGTGCCGGTAATTTCCGAGCAAGATCGCTCAGATCCAGTACGATAATTAGTGTAAGAAGAATAGGGTAAAGTGTGGAAAATTAGTTCATCAAGCTAACAATTGGTGGAGAGGTTCCTTGAATAGCCTGGATCAAAATACTAAAAGTCCAAAAAAATCCCTCATGGGGAACATGCCGCCATCTTGGAAAAATGGCTGCCATCATGGATTTCGTATCCAGCATCGCATTGAACGTCATAACTCGGTACCTAAGGACGATAGGGACATGAGGTTTGTTCGGGATAACTTACCAGAATGCAGGCTATCATTTTGATACTACTTAACCTAGATAACAATCGAAATAGTTATTATAAATCACTTAAACTCTCATAGGGTAGCGTTAAAAGCCATCTTGATGTTCAATGTCGATTTTTCACCTTTTACAGCCATGGGATAGAAAAAAGTACCGAAATAAATGTTGTTAAGCACATCAAAGTGCACAAACATATGTAATCAGCACTTACGTAACCCAAACATTACGGGTGTGAGAAGTTGTCAAACATGCGCATGCAACTCGAGGAGCGGCGCGCCGAGGAGGGGGTGGGGGGGGGGCTTCACAAAGCCGGTGCAACTGGTGATGTAAACATATTCTGCAGGCGCAAATATGCCCCTTTTTTAATGATAAGTAAAAATTGACACTTTTATATAGAAGGATAGCATCTTATAACCTAATAAATAATAAAAAGCAATAATTAAGTTGTTAATACAGTAACTTTGCGCTTAAAAACTCTCTTTCTTAGCTACGTATATTATATTTATATAGAAAATGAAAGATAAACGTTACTATTAGAAAATAAATTAAGCAGCTATTTGCTTATTTGCTATCTTATACCACACCATAAACACACTAACGTTTAAGCACATTACAATTAATTTTGTACAAACACGACAAACACGGAAAAGATGAGATTCTGCTGCCACGGGACGCTGTAGTGCGGTGTGCCTGTAAAGGAATAAGGCCAACTATTAATTATATCGTACGCGTTTAATATTGGTCATGTGTTGGTAAAAAAAGTGACACTTGCCTTAATCTCGACGCTTTTTCTTTGGTAAGGTTGAACTTTCAGAAGAGTCGACTCCGCGGCGAAGAGGTGGCGAGGATCTGCATGGCAATTTTTCGGGGTTGTCCTCTTGTTCCTCAATCGCCATATCGTCAAGAGTATGTGGCTCTCGCTTGTTAGAACAACCATCACCAGTGCAATTGCTGCACATTACTGAACAGGAAAGACCTGTCTTTGGCAACCCCCAGATCTGCTGCCGCATCCTGTCTTGTACTCACAGCTGATGAGGTTTAGGAGGAAGTCTGGTGCGGGAGGAGATTCTGTTGGAATCGGTAAAAATTTGCCGATTCTGTTCTTCTTCCTCTGTAGGTGGAAGAGAGATTCCGCGCCATTCCTGCACTTGGTGGTAAACTCTTTGGCTATGCTGTCGAGATGCTGCTAATGTTGGTGGAAGACTTGCGAGGTCGAAGTCTGCATGGAGACGTTGTTTGGCAATGGTCTTAAGGTACTGACTATACCTTGTCTTGATTAGGCTATCTGTAGTTCTACCTCCGTATAACGCTACGATGAATTCTTCTCCTGCCTTCACGATCTCTTCCACTGCAGCGTCTGCTCTGTTAAAAACACAACTCTTTGGCGAAGACCTGTGTTATTGTTTAAAGTCTTGAACGCGTGTACTTTCCCCTTCCTGTAGGGATCCGAAGTTGTGCCGCAACCGGACATGGCATGGAGGAAGAGAAGATTGTCGGTCATGTACCCAAGAGCCTTCTGCAATTCAGTAGAGCTTCTTCGGATGGGCTTTTGATGGTGGCACCAGCTCATAGACGTTTCTATCGCGTTCTGCAAGGCTCGAAAGAGGTACCAACAAATCGGTATCCTCTCCAACAATTGCCACATGACCTCCCTTCTCTGCTTCCTTGATCGCTATTGTCAGGATGAGACGAACAGCATCAGACTTGGAATGAATAGCTGGAATCCCCTTTTCTTAGAAACAACGACCTAAAAGTGCGACGAATCTTGATTTGTTTGAAGTGTTGGCTAGGAACTGATGCTGCGACGAGACCATTTGCACTTCCAAATCCACCAATACTTCAGAAGATGACGTCTTGGCACGTCGTCTCATGGGCTCCACGTCTTTCGTGATACTTTCAGAATAGCCGTCGAACACTACAATAGCTTTCCCTTGATAGTTCGCCTTGATGTACGAAATGTAGTTCTTACAAACAACATCGAAGGTTCCCGATTTCGGCCATACCACCCGATGCAGGAGATCTCCACCATAAAACACGTAGGGAACGTCTTCGGGAAGACAGGTCATTGGTGCACACAACTTCTCTATCACTGTCCGTAAAGTTGATTTTGTACCTTTTCTGATAGTCGAAGCATCTAACAGCGCTGGCGGCAATAAAGCCAACTCGTATTCAAAGCAAGATTCAAGGTCCTCTTCATTGCGAGCGACACACGCAATCCAATGAAACAGCTGGTTCGGATTTACAGGTACGGTCTCACCTCAGACAACAACGACATTGCTCATTGCTGCAAGAGTGACGACTTTGTCCTTTCGTTGGAGTTTAACTTCTGTGAACGATTTCCCTTCCAGTTTCTTCCAAGTCGCGGTTCCTATCCCCCAAGCTGAGTCGCAGGTCACCGTTTCGCCACCGATAACACCGGTTAATAAGGACACCAACATATATTGAGGTTTGTTGAAAGGAGAATGTATACGTAGCCATTCTGTGAATTTTTCGAGATGCTTGAAGTCTCGCCTTTGGAAAGCTTGCCCAAGTTCCACGTGTTGCTGGGACGTCCTCGTGTTCACGCCAGCACAGGATTCCAAAGCTTTCTCCATCTTCATTGAAGCTGGCATTGCATGTATCTAGCGCGCAAGCATAGCATAAGATATACTATGCCCTCGAGTCAACCCTCCTGTTGTCTTAAAATTCTTCATCAGGACTTGTTCGATGGTTATATCAGACCAAATCCCATTCCAGAATTTTGATGAACTACGCATAGTAAAGAATCCTTTTTCCACAAACTTCTCGAAATCTCTGGTTGCCATGGTCATCTCCAGGTTCGCCATTTGCTGCAGATAGACGTGGGCAGACTTCGCATACCGTAGTTCATATGCTCACCAGCGTGCAGGAAAGGCAGCATCTTCTGAACACAATGCAAAGGCAGTTATTGTTTTTTAAAATTATTTATTAGGTTATAAGCTGCTATCCTTCCATATAAAAGTGTCAAAACTTTACTTATCATTAAAAAAGGGACATAGTTGCGCCTACAGAATATGTTTACATCACCAGTTGTACCGGCTTTGTGAAGCCCCCCTCCTCGGCGTGCCGCTCCTCGAGTTGCATGTGCATGTTTGACAACTTCTCACACCCGTAATGTTTGGGTTACGCAAGTGCTGATTACATATTTTTGTGCGTTTTGATGTGCTTAACAGCATTTATTTCAGTACTTTTTTCAATCCTATGACTGTAAAAGGTGAAAAATCGACATTGAACATCAATATGGCTTTTAACGCTACCCTATGAGAGTTTGTTTAAGTGATTTATAAAAACTATTTCGATTGTTATCCCGACCAAACCGCATGTCCCTATCACCCTTTGGTACCGAGTTATAACGTTCAATGCGATGCTGGATACGAAATCCATGATGGCGGCCATTTTTCCAAGATGGCGGCATGTTCCCCATGAGGGATTTTTTGGGACTTTTAGAAATTTGATAGGAACCTCCCCACCAATTTTTAGCTTGATAAACTAATTTTCCTCACTTTACCCAAATGCTGTCAAATATTCCTGCACTAAATGTGCTTGAAAGTCTTAGAAGCTGTGCAAGTGGTGCATATGGCATCGTAAATTCAGTGACAGGCACAGAGTCATTTTGTTAATAACCTGCGAAGTGTAGAAGCACTGTTGCTTACATTGAAACTGCGACTTGTAAATTCAGTGAAATTCGCATATTTTTACCTCTACACTATGCTTCGTTTCGACCACGAGGACGTAATCCGTCATCACGCTTGCATGATGGTGATCATGGGCTAAGCACATGCTATGGAAGAGATGTTGACAATATAACCTTCATTATGGAGTGGAGGAAGATGAAAAATGAATTATGGCAGGCTCCTTAGCCTCAGGAATATTGAAATATATCCCTCCAACCACGGAGTTGACTAACCCCTCAATTCCAAGGAAGGAAGAGGTGAAAGACAAACCACCGTGAGTTCTGACCGCAATTTCTTAGGTTGTAAAGGCAAATAGATTGTGGGTCGCATTAGTTTTAGTATGACAATCAGTAGGTAGGGATTTTTCTGTAGATTTTTCTACACATTTGTAGTGACATAAGCTTCTGCATCTTTGCTTATATCTTAATTGTCTATGGCTGACAGCTTAACAGCTGGTGGACTTGTACGTCGGTGCACGTGTAAATATGTGTTTTGTATTTTAGGTGTTATAAGGATTTTTGTCCAAGCTCAGTGAGCTATTTTTACAGCCTAGAAATGCTGTATTTGTGGGAATGCAAGCCCACGTGTTAACTAACAGACACCCAATTCAGATAAATTATTTCTACGTCACTGACGGGCATATCATTTCAGTGAGAAAGTGTTAACTCACTCATTCTATTATGCTGTTGACTGAATGAATGAATTCTTCGGCTTTTCCCAATTAATTGGGGTCACCGGAGCCAACCAGGCTCATTTTGGTTTTGGCCGGGGATTTAAGACTGGATGCCCTTCCTGACGCCACGTGATTATTCAGGTGAAAATTTCACTCTGGTGTCACCGGGATTAGAACCTCGGCCGTCCAGGTGAAAGACGAGCCATTCTAGTTGAATCTCATAACAGTCGTAGCCTGACTCAATATCCCGAATACGCTAATTGTATCGTTTTAAAACAACGCTAGGAGGATAACATGTTGTATTTTCTGTTTATTTCGTGCCAGATGTGAGCATATTCCAATTATATAAGCTTTTCCGCAGTAGCGGAATATCTTCCAAAGAAGTCAGGATAGGTAGAATATATTTGTGTCATTACTCTTTTAAAAATAGGAACATTTTATATTATTGCACATATTTATTGATGGCCAACAGTATCACGCTAAATACATTACATTCTTTCTATTCATGTGTATTTTATAAGGGTCACGAGTGGACAGTGATTAAGTGAACCCAATGTTATGAAACTTTATAGACTTTGCTTCAGAGCAATGCATTCGCATTTTGTGATACACATTCAGTGAGCCTCATCGTTGACACATGTGCGCGACTCATGGCCAGAGAGCACCTGTTATTTGCAACACTAGCTGATTCTTAAAGTGATACCTGACTATTGACACTTTTCAATGCTACATTTTTGTATGGAATTCTTTGTGAGCCAAGTTTGAAGGACGCTCATGCACACAAGGTCAGTACAGCTGATTGTGCTGTACAGGGTGATTTTTTGAATTTTTTGAATTTTTTGAATGATCGCTGTTTATTAATTTCATGATGCACACATAATAAGAGTTTCTTTTTGATGAACCAGACATTTGTATCAGGCTAGCACGTTATTGTTATTATTGAGTCCGTGCATAAGCACGTGGAGAGTTATTGTCGTGTCCGATGGTGACACGGTGTAGAGTAATGTTGTACTCTCACATTTTGATTCCGGCAGTACCGAGCGTTATGCCCGACTGATCGAGGAGGTGTTTATTGCAAGCCGCGAGCTGCAATTGTTGTTGTGTGTCCAAGCACGTAGTAGTTTGTGTTATTGTGTCGACTATTAATGTCACGTGCTTTGTAAGTACCATTGTGGTAGCTTTCCCTTTTAAGCCTTGTGTCATATAGTCATTCGTCATAAAGAACAAAACTAAAACCTACGAATTAACTTACTCTTAGATCATGATACGTCATTTACCGTAAATATACTGTGCCCGTCTGTACACCTGGAGTGACAGACAACCACATGCGAGGTAGCAGTAAATACAGTGTTAGCAGGAGATCTCTCTCGGGGCGTTCTGGGCTTGGGCTTGGGCTGTAATTACTAGACACTGTATTCGTGCTCCCCGTAAAGGAAAAGGAAAGAGTCATGACATATAACAAGAGAATTAAAAACATATTTCAAGATAAACCAATTCACCAAAGAAAATTTTATTTAGTAAATATCTGCCGACTGGCAGAAGCAAAAAGAATAGCACACGCATTCCCTATTGGATTTTATGTCTCTCAAATAAAAGTAAACTAAAGTCTCATTTAAGATTGTCCGATGGGCTAGACTATATTCATGAATTACACTTCATTTGTTAATCTATAGACTTTAGAGACGACAATATTATATTTCACTTTACCCTATAAAGTTGTAATGTTCAATCATCCTATTCACTTATTTACAATTCACTTATTTACAATCCTGACACTAGCATGGATTATTTTCACACTCGAAGTTTCCCATTTGATTCTAGATTTTCTTAGGAAACGACACAATTCTTAACGCAGTTAAACACACATTATAATAACTATTATTGGGCACAGCAGTTAAATCTTTACATTAGACATTTTATAACAATAATAATAATCATGTTTGGTTACGTTGAAGTTAGCTTGGAATATCCTTTTATAAATTTCAGGATTTAATTCACTGGGCATAAATTCAGTTGGCCATAATAAAAATTGGCATGACAACATTGCTTGTAATAATTAATCATTGGAGCTGATAATATAATAGGGGAAATCTTTAGGATTTGAAACATATTGAAGCTTATGGGACAGGATCTGACTCCCGAAATCTCCCATTTTATTTCCGATTAAAAAGCATACAGCTTTCTGTGGATCTCAGGATATGACTCCCACTACGTCCACTAAACACGAGGATCAAAGCCTCTATTAACTTTTCACAAAGTGCATTGGCACAACAATACCCTAGACGATAACAAGTCGTAAGCTCTCAATTTTGACATTAACAATTAATTGTTTAATCATATTCAACACTTTTATCATAGTCTTTCATATTTATCATTCTGGAGCAATATTACTTCCCTAGCTGTTCATATAATTCAGTATTTGTCAATATTAATGCATAGATATTTATTAGTATTATTATTATTGAAGCCTCCGTGGCTTATGTGGCAGGACGCCGGCCTCTCACCACTGGGTCCGTGGTTCAAATCCCGGTCACTCCATGTGAGATCTGTGCTGGACAAAACGGAGGCAGACAGGTTTTTCTCCGGGTACTCCGGTTTTCCCTGTCAAAATTTCATTCCAGCAACACTCTCCACTATCATTTCATTCCATCTGTCATTCATTTAATCATTGCCCCAGGGGAGTGCGTCAGGCCTCGGCAGCCGGCACAGTTCATATCCTCGCCGCTAGATGGGGGCTTCATTCATTCCATTCCTGACCCGGTCGGAGACTGGAAGCAGGCTGTGGATTTTCATTTCATTATTATTATTATTATTATTGGAGAAATATATTCTGTCATGCAGAAGAAAAGTTATTAATTCATAAACTGTGTCGTAAATCTGCTGCGTTCTGAATGGGGTAAGACTTCCCAACTGCAATATCAAAATGAAATATTGAGGATGCACCTCAGCTACAAGTCTAACTTGACTGCAAGGAAAAATTACTCCTAACAATGGACAATCATTTAACTATAAATGCGCTTCTTAACAATGGAGAAAGTGAATTGGTTTTATCGGAACGGCAGAAAATTCATGGCTCTAGAATTTATTCAGGCTTTTCGGAAGTTTACGATATCATAATTTCTGTGGCGAGTTGACCTCCCTCGGTGCAGATCGAATCCTAGCACCACGGGTCTGAGAATTCTAAAATACTGGACATGGGACATGTTAAAGCATTCAACTCTCTCGGTGCAGATCGAATCCGGGCACCATGGATCTGAGAAGACTACACGCTGGGTATGGAACATGCTTATAGCGCTCCGCTCTCCTGTCATCCACAGAAATATGCCGCAGGTGGTCCTGCTCCTCGTTCCTAATGAGTCATCCTGGCATGATCTTTCCACATCCCGCCGCCTTAGCTGCTAACCATATTCACTAACTGGGGCAGTGAAATTGTTCTATCATGGGTCTGTTCTTCATGCATACAAGGCATGTTACTAGCGTGGCCCATTGCCAATAATGAAGTCCACTTATGTAATCCAGTGGTCTGACTGGACAGGTAAAATGGTAACAGTTCCTGGTGATAATGTCTTTCATAAATCAAGGGCGGAATCTGGCCTAATAATTCCCCGTAAAAATGTATGTTGCAAATGTTCAATGTGGTCCCAGCTCTTACATTTGGTTTAAGTGGTGGGAATAGCACAAGACAAAGTCAAATACTTGTGTAACAAGTCACTCACATACCTTGGCATTTGTTTAACCAGCGAATATTATAAGTTTTGAAGCACTGTTATGTTACCACTAACGTAGCACAAAGTCTATGTCCACTCGGGCATAGTAGCGTTGTTGCCTAGCTCCAAGGAGCTACTGTCGTTGACACACACACACACGTGGACTATTGTGACGACTAGTTGACTGTTCGATGACTGTGTGAGTACCTGACCTCTGCCAGGGCTGGCTTTTATACTGTCCCAAGGACACATATCGATCTGTGAACTCGCATTACGTAATGTTTGATCTTACGTCCCATTGGCTATATCCATAGAAGGATCCAGAAGGTTGGTAAATTCCAATAAAACAACAGGAATAAGCTGGCGAATTACTCCTAACTTCATTCTGAAGTGCTGATATAACCTTCTTCCATAACAATAGCTTTATAAGAATAACAGCTTTCAACATCCGTTGGCTCCACGTGAAACACGCGGCTCGTTCAAACTCTGGTGGGCTGACACAACGCCACCTAAATAATAAGGCCTCCGCGCTCGGAAGCACGCGCGCCAAGAGTAGTCATTCCTCCCTGCCCTTCCAAACGATGTTTCCACTCGCAAAGAAAACGCTCATATTGTTGCACTGTACAACTGTAAATGAACACTGTATAGCATGCAAGTCTTTGAGTAGCCAGTATTGCTAAATTACCCGTACCTAGTAGAATTTACCTTCTTCCTTACCTTCCATAAAATACTCCTTCTATACTGAGGGAGGAAAAATAAATAAACAGTTTCATCATAATAACAAAAAAGGCCCGTAATTATTACGATAATGATGTTTATTACGATTTTCAGAACGTTATGAACTTATTAACCTCACTTTTAAATGAAGGGAGAAAGGCAAAAATGGAAAAGAATAATTGAACAGCTGAGTCGAAAAACGATAACATTCCATTTCCAAGAGGAAAAAAAGAACGATCATCTGTCGAAACTAGACGTCGTATTGAAAAATTCACTATTAGGCAATTGTAGTACTAGTAGCAAGAAGTTATGTCTCAAAATGTCATAATAGGAGTGTCATCAGTTAGCGACTAATTAATGATTAAATATGCTGGAATATTATCCCATTTCTTTGAATATTGTCCTTTTTCCACTCACTCGTTCAATTTTTAGTATTATTTTACTGGCGTTGGATTACAGAATATCAATTTAATGAAAAGTTTTGAATTTTGCAGGTATTTACATAAAAAGTATCAACAATTTGGCTACAGACAGAAATACAATACAGTTTTATCTTGAAACATATTTTGCCGAGCCTACATTGTACAGCAGGAAGATAGCCTAATTAACTCTCGCCAACAATTCAACTTGTGAGCCTACTCTTCTTGTAGCATAAAGAGAATAGAGAGAGCATAGGATATCTTCAGTTTGTTAACTATTATTTTAACAGATTGTACATTAAAATTACATTTTGCTACTAGAAAATTTCTTAAAGGATGTAAGTGAAAGTTAAAAAATAGTTTAAATGGGTTAAAGATTTTCAAAATAGAATCAATTCACATTTTGAGAGGGTTGTTTTTGAAATTACAATAGGACTAAGTTAAATGTATTAATCTTGGGAATCAATAATAAGCTTATTGACTTTCTGATATGTATAGAAGTTAAGAAATATGCTTCACCCATCCGGTATATTAGGACTGCCAAAGCTAAATCTTCAATTAATGATATAGGCTACATTAAGGTAAAATTATGAACAGGGCTGGGATTTATATGTACTAAAAAGTGTCAAAATATGTACATATAAATGTATATATATTTTAAAAATATCTACAATGTAAAAAATGTCAAAATGTAAATATATTTTATGAAATATGGACAAAAGACAAATTTATCCCCATAATACTAATTTTGTTACTTCTATAACCCACATAAATGCATTAAAAATACTGGATTTATAAATCAAATTATCCAATTTTCTTTTATTTCACTTACTTTTCACTTGCTTTCATTCATTGATTATTCCTGTTATTCCTGCCTACCATAACAGTATGCCATGAAATGTTCTAAATTTTCAAACTTGAAGCTTATTTTCATAAGAATTGCTATCGTTACATCTATGTACTTCAGAAGTCTTTCTTTTCATTATATAACTGTAAACTTGTCCTGTGCTGGCATATTTCCAGTCACTGAAAACTACAATTCTATATAGTTTTACTCATAAGAGTAAAATATGTATAAATATTGGATTGAAATTTACTAAATATGTAAAATTATTTATTGTGCATGTATGTACTGAAGTCAGAAATATGGAGAAACATGTCAAATAAATTTGTTTAATTTGAAAGAGGACAACATAATCGATGGAGATAAGTTAATAGGATATGAATATCTGTGTAATAGAGAAATAAGTATTTACATATATATCCTAGCCCTGAATATGAGAAAGCTGAAGCAGAAAATAAGTAAAGGAACAGTAGGCAGATATGTTGATTTGGACATAGGTGATTTAGTGCCAGTTGCTTTGGGAAAATATGTTTGTCTTTCTGGGCACAGTGTCCTTGAGATTTCCTTGATTTTTGTTTCGACAATAATTATTAAGGCAAACATTCACAGAAATCCAAACAATCTTCCTACAAAGGTCCTGTGCACTATGCTCAGAACATTCTCTCTCCCACAATAATTCATTGTTTAGGACAGAATCTAAAGCTAGCTTTGTAGCTACTTCTCTTTGGTTTGGCACATGAAGAAATTCCTGTTCAAACTGATCACACAATTTTTGAACAATCAAATAAGTATTGACAACAATACTGATAACATGATATTGAGGAAAGAGCAGCTTTCCTCAACTTACATTCTCTATCAAGGTATACATTGTATGATCTTGTAAAATGTCATTGAGCACTAGGTGACCCTTACAAATTTCACATTTTGAGTGCTTTAGAATTGAATAGCAACAATACCCTGCAATATAGGTCAGCACAGGCAAATCATCACTGGCATTTTCAACTTCTGACTGACCAACCTCAAGCTTTTCAAATTGAAGGGGAACTTTAGGGAGTGATTCTGGGATATCTGATAAAAAATCCCTTATTGAGTGAATACTGATGGTACTGTCCCCGTTTACCTGGATAGTAGGCTGTCAGATATCCGCCCCCTCAATCGGATTGCCAATTATCAATTGCACCGGCACAGTTACATCAATGAAAATTGCACTGACAGATACTATCGAGATAAGAGCACAGAAGTTCACAGGAAATCATTGTGGAACACACCAAAATAGACGGGGGTTCATACTTACCGTTACTTACCTCTTAATAATCTCGGGGTTTGAGTTGACAACAGGATCACTAAAAGTCTGTTCACACAATAACCTCCACCATGATATTTAAAAATGAGCCAGAACGAAGACGAGAACTTTGAACTGTACAAAAGCTTTATTTCTAATAAAGGGTATGATTTTACTAACACAACAAAATAAACGTGGCTATCAGTAGCCCAAGTCAATCTGACTACGTCCTCCAGCAGGACTTGCAAAAATTATCATACAACATGATATAAAACATTTTAGCTCCCAAGAGCTCCAAATAACGTAATATTCATAACACTATTGGATTGGAAAAGGACGTAAGGGTGTGACATATATAGAGCATTTGGTTTCCTTTTAATAAACATGAGAATGGTATTTATAGTCGCAAGGCCGGAGTGTGGACGACCTCACTCTCTGTGAACCAGATGTTGGCCCAGCTGCGAGCTACCCTCGAACCTGTTGCATACTGGTTGAATGCACTCCCTTCTCACGTGCTGTGTTACGTAAGAATACAGCTTGCTCTCTCAAACTTTTATCTGTCTACAAGACAACTCACATTATATTTACGCAAATCTTTCAAGTACTTTGCTCACATCCTATTGGATTATTATGTTAATTTCTTAAACTTGTTAAGTTCAATCCAAATGTTTAATTAGCTCTTAAATGTTTATAACAAATCACATAAATTATTTATAACAATAAGAAATTGTTTATAATATTTGTCAAAGACAATAAAAATATTATAAGCACGCCTTTAACATCACTCTCGTTCCACATTATTTTCAAAAATATTTACAGCAATTATTTACAATATTAACATTTAAATTGTTTAAATTATTAATTTAATAAATACATTAACCACATGTTCATTCGGTTGGTAATTTTCATAATCGTGTTTAATATAATCGACCAATGAAGGTTAGTTATACATATTAGTGTCACAATCTGGTTTAATAAAGGTTTTAATAATGATTTGTGACGGCAACCTTCATTCAAAATCTTATCTCAAATTCTTTCAAAACTCGTGTTAATTCTAACAGTAAATCACTTGATTAATTTTCAACGAACTATTACAAACTTACTCCAGCGGAAAATCCTTCGCTAACAAGTTAATGCACAAACTGCATTAAAAATATGCCCAAAATCATCATATATTAATCTATATGGCATTAAACTTTCACATAACTTACAAAACTTCCACAAATAATTCTTTAACATTTATTCCTGTGGGAACTTCCTTCATATTCAAGGGCATTACATCTCAGCGACTTTCAACACGCGCTGCACTAGCGATTATACATTCATAGTTCCACTTAAAAATTTTTATAATCATTAATTGTTTCAAAACTGTTTTTCTATTTAACCTTCGTGGATTTCATTCATGAACCGAAATGAAGTCAAAACTTGCCAATCACAAACAAATTTAATAGTGAATACGCTTATATACGCCTGTCTGGTCTATCAAAATTTAAGATTACCATCTTAAAAGAAATTGTAGTATAAAAATACTATCTTCAAATAAAGTGCGACTAAAATGCAAAGTAGTCGAATAGAATCCAATTAGACTGGGGAATGCAAACATCGTTATATAATTCTCTAATTGAGAAAAACTCCTAACAAAAGTACTTGACTTTAATGCATTCAATAATTCATTATTAAAGTTACTCTTTCACAAAAGTGTCTATAATGCAATGTTCATTCATAACTGACGATAAATGTCTGTGTTGCAATCAATTCAAATAAAGACTAGTATTTCCAAGATCGTCGACAACGTAAGAGATTTTAACGCTCTAAAATCATTTAAATGTTCTTCCTTCTTGATGATGACAGAAAATTGGTCAAAGTAATTAAACTGGGGTAGAATTACTTTAATAAAGTGACACGCTGTCTGAATTTAAATCTGCCATAAAAATCATTAACTTACAGTCAAATCGTGACTACAAAAATATTAATTACTGAAAATTCTAAATATCAGTCTCAACTGATTCAAAATCATTAACTAGGCCCATGACATCACAATGTCTTAATAAATCGTCGAAAAATGCAAAACTCATCAAGGTGTACTGAGAATAAGAATCTCAACAAGAAAATAGGGCAAAAACATGAGGATAAAAACATGGGAAAAATGGTTGCTCAAACATCATTAATAAACTCAAATACAATAAACGTTCACGACTACCTTATCTGCCGATTGACGTTCCAGAGGAAAATTCCCCAAAGAAGACTGCTGATGGATCCATTTCACCACGTTAAGCTGAGCTCCATCCTCGAAATAGGAAATAGCAGCCTCGGAGAATCGAACTGCTTCCTTCTCCGTGAATCGCTCTGCTCCTCGAAGACGAATAGACATCCTTCCGGCAATAATCTTCTTTGTGAGTCGGGATATCCCTGACCTCTCTTGAAAAATTCCCTGAAGTTCCAGTAGACAATCGTCATGAAGTTTTGTAGAAATTTCCGAAGAAATTATTCATATTCAGAGTATGAAATTGTTTCTATGGCTGTTCGATGGTATTCAGCCTTTAATTACGAAACATGGGTGTAGATGGTATTCACCGCATGTTCGCTTGTGTGGAATAGCAATTAGCGAAGTTCCATGTCGCTATCTTACTCCGTTGAAGTATGTCCCAATTGCAATAAGCCCTTAGCCTTCCATCTGCTCTTCGGTTGTAGTGTCAGAAGAACAAACTGCCGTATTAACTTGCTCCATTATACTGTATCGTTCTGTAACCAAGCAATCTGAAGTCTTTCTATTCCACTCGCAGCGTCAGCCGTTGCGTTGATTCTGGCTATACAAAAGTGCTTCTCTTGTGGCGAGATAATCACTTTTCTCAGTCGTATAAAACTGCTAATATCTTTCGAACTAATCGGTCGAAATTGTTCAGCTTTTCTCTATAACTTTATGAAGCACTGCACAATACAATTAGCTTATCGGTGACCGCTAACTGTTCGAAGCTAAACTTGTAGAAGCTTTCTAAGGTCCGTTTCAACTTCACCTAGTTTGACTTGGATCTCGTTAATATAGTGGCCTCGCCACGCGTTATAAAGACGATTCTTTTCACTGCTGTTCACTTCGACGTCTCACTATAATGAATGTATAAGAAAAGAACTTTCACAAATATACTTCGATGCTCTGAGAATGAGATCTCAGAATGATCAGAGAACGAAAGAGACTCCTCTCTTCTGCGCAAGCCCTTTTATTAACTTCACGAGGGGCGTTTCCATCCCTTCCAAAGCGTGATACTGCGTCATCGCTAAAACTTCCAACTTCGTTAATACATGACGGATTTTCAAAATTTAAAAACAGAAAATAAATTTCACCAAAATTCCAAATCAATGCCTTTACTGCAAATGGATTTCCACAATTCTGCATTCCAAAAGTAATAACAATACCATAGTTTCAGCAATCTCCGTCTTCCTTTAAACTATCGTTCATTGGTTCATGCCTCTCCTCCAATAGCATAGTTTCTTCCTCAGCAGAATTCCTCGTTTCCTGCGACTGCGTCGTAAATCTTGGAACATTCTCGACTAAATGCATGACGTCACTGAGATTCTCAGCTCAAGTAGCCTGCTGGTATAACATTTACGTCATCCGTGCTTACGTCATGACTACCCACGTCATAACTATGACAGCCATAACTCTCATTATATTTTCAAATATAGCCACCGTGGTCTCTATATAATTCAATTACGGGGGCATTCTCCTCTCACCACGTTTTAAAAACAGTTGCAAATTGTTTTTAAACTCAATGTTACAAGTATCTCAACTCTCTTGAACACGAAATTGAATTATAACTGGCTTACTCTAGGATAGTATCTTTTTAAATTTCCAGCATTGAACTTGCCATAAACGACATTATTCTCATCATCGTAGAGTTCGTAACAGTTGTTTCCATAAGCGTTCGTAATCCTAAACGGCCCCAGGAACACTAATCCAAATTTGGGGTAGATTTTCTTGGACATATCAGCCTTGACAGGTCTGCGTAATAATACAAGATTTCCAACTTGAAAGGGTGTACCAAAACGATTTCCAGCTACTCTTTTCAATCGTTTCTCTGCTGCTTTCTGGAGTTGTTCCTTTGCCTTGTCAATCCTCTGCTGTCTTCCTATGTCGGGATCTCTCGGTATGTGGTTGAAAAGATTATCCCACGGCCTTTCTGGGTTTCTTCCTAGATGAAGTCGCATTGGCACTTCTCCTGTGCTCTCCTGCACTGTAGAGTTCAGACATTCCTCAATAAGGGGTACAAATCTCACCCAACCAGAATGATCATTTGGACAGAAAATTCGACAGAATTTCGAAAATTCAGCCATATATCTTTCTGAGGAATTCGATTCAGGGTAACGCACGCCTGATAATAAGTGCTTAATGCCAAGCCTTTCCATGTCCGCTGCAAATTCCACGGACGTAAACTGCGTTCCATGATCTGACAGTAGATATTCCGGTATACCAGCTTTAGGAAATACAGCATTTTCCAGTCTGCTTACTACGTTCCTCGTGTTAGCTTTCTGCATGGGACTCATTGTAACAAATTTTGAGAAAACATCCACGGTCACCAACAAGTACTGGTTACCCTGGTATCCCTTCGGACAGGGGCCAAATATATCCGTCGCCATAAGTTCGTTTGGCTTAGAAGGAATCATCGCCTTCGGTTTTCCCTTTAGTAAAGCAGAAGCATACTTTGCTCTTTGACATTTGTCACAGGATCTAATGACCTTGGCAATGCTGGAACGCATGTTAGTCCAGATAAATCTCTCTTTAAGTGTATTAAGAGTTTTATCTAAACCGGCATGTCCAGTTGCGTGATGAGCTACCCACACTAAATTGACAACAAGTTTAGGTGGCACGACTATTCGGAGTTTTGTATGCGCAGAATCAGCATACTTGCATACGATGTCTCCACTCAAGACAAAGTGTCGTGAATTTCTCCGTGTAGCCTCATAGTCAACATCCGTATTGTCCATGTAACCCTTGAGGAACCTGTACATTTTCCTTATTGGAGCGTGTCTCTTCTGTGACACACCGATTCGGGCTAACCTCCTAACGGTTTCTTCATCTTCTTGCTCCAATTGTACATGGTGTATCTGCACATTTTTAATAGGATTACGTGATAGAGCATCAGCCAGTAAGTTATCTTTCCCAGGCTGGTGGACGATAGTAGCGTTAAACTGTTGGGTGAACAAAGCCCAACGTGTCAATCTATCACTTGACATGTCAGTTTGCAACATAAACTGTAGTGCTTTATGGTCAGTAATAATGATGACCTTATGTCCCAGCAGGATTTTCTTCCAGGCTTGTAAAGCTGTCACAAAAGCTAACGCTTCAAGCTCTGTCGTGAAGTAGTTTTCCTCGTGCTTTTTCAACTTCCGACTAGTGAACGCAATGTAGTGCTTGTTGCCTGCCTCGTCTTTCTGGTATAAGACTGCACTAATGCCTATTCTTGATGCATCAGACTCAATATAGAACACCTTCTCAAAGTCTGGGTACTCCAGTTTCACATTATTTTTGAGCATCTCTTTTGCTTTCTCAAAAGCCTCGTCTGCAGCGGTACTCCATTTCCATCTGTTGTTCTTCTTGAGTAAGTCATACAGAGGAGCCATAATTTCCGAGTATCTTGGACAGTGGCTGCTAATAAATTGGCATGCACCTACAAATTCTCTGACTTGTTTTACCTTAGTTGGCTTTGGAAATCTCGTGATCGCATCTACTTTTTTCATGTTTGGATGATATCCATCTTTATCAATAGTATGCCCCAAATAATTTATCTCCTTCTTCAAGAATTGACATTTTCCAAAGTTCACCTTGATGTTGGCCTCCCTTAAATTCTCGAACAACTTTCTCAAGTGCACTAAATGTTCTGCAGCGCTGGGTGAAGATACGATTAAATCGTCAATGTAGCAGATTACATTTTCTTTCACTTCGTCAGTGAGCTTACTATCAAGTGCTCGAATAAGTGCTGGTCCACTGTTAACCATTCCAAAAGGCATTCTGGCAAAGACCCATGACGTCTGGTCAAATAGGAATCCAGTGTACTGCATACTATCCTCTTCTAGTTGAACTTGATAAAATGAAGACGTCAAGTCGAGAACGCTGAAACAAGCTCTTCCTTTGAATTTCCGAAGCAGATCTCTAATCTTGGGTGGTCTGTCATTTTCTGGAAGAATCTTCAAGTTGATGGTCCTGGCATCGAGACAAAGACGTATCTGACCATTACTTTTCTTCACTACTGTGATGGGGTTTATATAAGACGACGCCTGTTTTCTAATAATCCCGTCTACCTCCATTTTTCTGATTAACCCTCGTACTTCTTGATAGTATTTCTCAGGAATGGGGTATATTCTCTTCTGGTAAGGGGTTTCATCTGTCAGCCTTATCTTGTACTTATAATCCTTAATCAATCCAGGCTTTTCATCGAAAATATCTTGGAATTCCTTTATCAGATCCTCAAATTCCCCCTGAATTTCTTCAAATCCTTCAGTTTTTCTACTGGGTATTTCTTCTAAATTTTCCACTTCATTAATTATTGTATTCAAAATTTCTTCCCTAAGGTCTATTTCCAGACTGTTTTTCACGTCCTGTTCTTCTATCTCTTCTGTGATTATGTACCCATCATTAAAGCTAATACTTCTGTTCTTCATGTCAATAATAGCTCCGACCTTCGATATAAAATCGATTCCAAGCACCATATCAAAATTGATCTTGCTCACCACAATGAAGATCTGTTCATAATTCCTTCCATTGATCTCAAATTTCAATAACACTTGAATCTTGCATTTCACTGCCTTATCTTGGAATATCCCTCTCACTTTGACGGTAGAAACAGGTAGAACTGTCATGTTCTCTCCTCTTAGCAGACTTTGATAACATTCCTCTGAAATGATGGAAATAATAGCACCAGTATCCATCAGGGCTTTGTACTGCTGTCCATCTATCCGTACAGCAATAATAGGTAAGGCACATGGTCTTTCCTCTTTAACAATACCCCTTTCTTCTAGTAAATCTTCATCGGTAACTTCGTATATCTCATTAATCGTAATCAGGTGTGGTGTGGCAATGTATTTACAGGTTCTCACTGATGTTGAGAAATTGGCGTTTTTTTTTTTTTTTGTGTTACCGACCTCAAAATTCTGTTGGCTCGTAGAAGGCCCAGGATCGATTACAACATCCTGCCTTTTCTTTTGATTGTCAGCTTCTTTATCCCTTAATTCTTTTAAGTATTGCTGGCTTTCCTTTTCTCTTTGCTGATATTGATCGGGTGTCATAACCTGACTTTGAGTATTCTGGTTTCTATTTTGGTTTTGGTTATTCCTATTATAGTTACGGTTATACCCATTATTGTTGTAATATCTGCCTCTTCCATTGTAGTTTCCTTGGTTGTAGTTCCAACCTCTTCTCTGTTGATACGGTCGGTAACCTTGTGATCTGTAATTTCTAAACTGATTATTCCTGTGAGGACCTACATTATCAGTTTTCTCCTGCTCTGGCTTGTCAGTTTGTTGGACTTGGTCCATATATACCGTATTGATTTCCTTAAACTCCTGCCTTTGACCTTTCTGGACTACGTTAGGCATTGGGCTTGTGTAGTCTAACCTTCTCAGTAATTCATCCATGCTGGATAAATCCCTGATGTTGGACGAAATTATAAGTCTCCTCACCTCAACTGGCAGCATACGAGAAATCGCATCTATTAGTTGCTCCGTGGACAATGGGGGTTGCAAAAATCTCAAGCGGGACAACTGACTCGTAAAGAAATCAGCGTACCTCGTTGGAAGAGTACCTGAGTATTTTCTTGAATACACCTCCGCTCTTAACGAATTCTGCGCTTCTATAGACCAAAATCGCTTGATTAAGGCCTCTGCAAACTCGTCAAAGTTACTGAATGTGTATCTAAATGCGCGAAACCATTCAAGGGGTCCTCCAATCAGATATCTCTCTACTATCTTCATCTCTCTCTCTCTGGGAATGTGAGCTTCGATGAAATAATCTTTGAGATTCCTTACATACTCTATAGGTGTCAAACTATCAGTGTTACTGAATTTTTGTGGTTTGTCTTCGAAATTCCTAATGACCGTCACGTTCCTCGGATATGAATCCGGATAGTTTTTCCCACTATCTCGATAATTCCACTCAGGTTCCATATTCCTCTCGTCATCCTCCTCTCTGAATCTGGATACACGTTCTTCAGGAGTCACGTCTCTTTCTTCTGGCTCTAGGTTATGTCCTCTAGCATAATTCCTATTCAATTCGCAAGCTAAGCCTTCTGTATCCTTGTCGGTGATTTCTGTTAAGACTTTCTTGATAATCTCTTCTTTGTAGTTCTCCATTAAACTAGCCTCTCCTAACTTCAAATTTTTCAGTTTACTCGTCGTTTCATTTACATCCGAGACAACTTTATGAATTTGATCCTCTAATGTAGATTTTAAAGTTTGCATATCCTGCTCCAGTTGTGTTCTATCGTCAACTTGTTTTTCGGATAACGAATTTATCCTGACGCTTAAATCTTTCCTAATCTGTACTACTTCATTTTTAATTTCTATCTGCGTACTGGCAAGTTTTCTTTCAATCCTTTCCTGAATTTGGGTTACATGTTCCCCACTTGACTTATTCCACTCGTCTTTCCATACCGCTACGTTTGCTGTTAACATTTCGGCTATGTCTACTTCGATATCCTCTTTTAATACTCTATTGTGGTCTAATACCTGGGTTCTCATGACCTCCACATCATACTTCAACTCTGCTAAAGACGTTGTTGTTCTAACTGATTCATCGACTAACCTAGTCGCTAATGCAGTTATATTACGCGTACAAAGAGTTTTTGAGTTTTCGATTTCTTCCCTGACTTTATTTACATCAGTTTGGACTTTAGTAATATCTACGAAAACTGTGTTGACCTCTACCTGAATCTTAGTTATGTCACTTTGCACCTCAGTTATATCCGCATGAATGTTATTAATGTCTACCTGAACATTGGATACATCAGTTCTAGCTTTTTGAATTTCTTTTTGGACTTCCTCGACCTTGTCTTGGACAGTCGCTACATCGTTTTTGACAACAACAACTTCGGCTCTAGCACAAGAAATATCCCCTCGGACATTAGCTACATCTAGATTTAACATTGTAAGGTCTTTCTGTACCTTAGACACATCAAATTTAACATCATCAACATTTTTATGCACATTGGATACATCTGTGCGGATGTCACTTACAGTATTCTCAATTCCTAGGGTATTAATCTGTAAACGCGACATATTATCCTCCAAATTAGCAGCGCTAGTTTGGATACCCTTCAAACTTTCACCCATGCTAGCTTTCAAATTACTAGCATTCTCCTCCATTCTTGCATTTAAATTAGCAGACAAATTACTAGCATTCTCCTCCATTCGACTAGTGTTCCTAACTTCCATCTCCTTTATACTTTCATTCAGCATCTGCTTCATACTGCGATTCATGTTAGCAGACATCTCCTCTAACATCTTCTTCAAACTTTCATCTGCCATTACAATATTATTCAAAAATGGATTGCTGTAGGGACATACATCAAAAGAGCAAAATAACAACATTTGAGCAACACTTTTCACCATATATAATTTTGATCAACTTTCTGTCTTAAATCTAACTTATAACTACCTTATAATTAACCTTCGAAGATACTTCATGTTGAAACAAACTCAAGCACTTGTTCAAATTTCTCTGGCTCATTTTAAAATATCCTAACACAAATAATTTACATTTACAATCCAAATAATTTAATTTTATCTTTAATATGACTGAAATGTCATAAGCCGGTCAAATAAAATAAGATTCCAGATTATAGGCGATTTTTCTAAGTTTCCAGCCTATTTAACCTTTCTCAAGTTGTATAAGATCTGATCTTTTCTGAGTGTAATTTTCCTAATACAATACAACATTCAATTCCTATATAATCACACTCTTAAATACTACAATTGGCCTAGACATCTAACAAAGAATCAACCTCTTTATTTGAGTCTAATCGAACCTTACGTTTTAGGTTTGCCACTCTTTCTGGCGTTCAACCTGGTAATCCAGTTATGTTGAATCGAGCCCCAACGTTTTAGGTGCGCCAATCTTTCTGTCCCCGTTTACCTGGATAGTAGGCTGTCAGATATCCGCCCCCTCAATCGGATTGCCAATTATCAATTGCACCGGCACAGTTACATCAATGAAAATGGCACTGACAGATACTATCGAGATAAGAGCACAGAAGTTCACAGGAAATCATTGTGGAACACACCAAAATAGACGGGGGTTCATACTTACCGTTACTTACCTCTTAATAATCTCGGGGTTTGAGTTGACAACAGGATCACTAAAAGTCTGTTCACACAATAACCTCCACCATGATATTTAAAAATGAGCCAGAACGAAGACGAGAACTTTGAACTGTACAAAAGCTTTATTTCTAATAAAGGGTATGATTTTACTAACACAACAAAATAAACGTGGCTATCAGTAGCCCAAGTCAATCTGACTACGTCCTCCAGCAGGACTTGCAAAAATTATCATACAACATGATATAAAACATTTTAGCTCCCAAGAGCTCCAAATAACGTAATATTCATAACACTATTGGATTGGAAAAGGACGTAAGGGTGTGACATATATAGAGCATTTGGTTTCCTTTTAATAAACATGAGAATGGTATTTATAGTCGCAAGGCCGGAGTGTGGACGACCTCACTCTCTGTGAACCAGATGTTGGCCCAGCTGCGAGCTACCCTCGAACCTGTTGCATACTGGTTGAATGCACTCCCTTCTCACGTGCTGTGTTACGTAAGAATACAGCTTGCTCTCTCAAACTTTTATCTGTCTACAAGACAACTCACATTATATTTACGCAAATCTTTCAAGTACTTTGCTCACATCCTATTGGATTATTATGTTAATTTCTTAAACTTGTTAAGTTCAATCCAAATGTTTAATTAGCTCTTAAATGTTTATAACAAATCACATAAATTATTTATAACAATAAGAAATTGTTTATAATATTTGTCAAAGACAATAAAAATATTATAAGCACGCCTTTAACATCACTCTCGTTCCACATTATTTTCAAAAATATTTACAGCAATTATTTACAATATTAACATTTAAATTGTTTAAATTATTAATTTAATAAATACATTAACCACATGTTCATTCGGTTGGTTATTTTCATAATCGTGTTTAATATAATCGACCAATGAAGGTTAGTTATACATATTAGTGTCGCAATCTGGTTTAATAAAGGTTTTAATAATGATTTGTGACGGCAACCTTCATTCAAAATCTTATCTCAAATTCTTTCAAAACTCGTGTTAATTCTAACAGTAAATCACTTGATTAATTTTCAACGAACTATTACAATCTTACTCCAGCGGAAAATCCTTCGCTAACAAGTTAATGCACAAACTGCATTAAAAATATGCCCAAAATCATCATATATTAATCTATATGGCATTAAACTTTCACATAACTTACAAAACTTCCACAAATAATTCTTTAACATTTATTCCTGTGGGAACTTCCTTCATATTCAAGGGCATTATATCTCAGCGACTTTCAACACGCGCTGCACTAGCGATTATACATTCATAGTTCCACTTAAAAAATTTTATAATCATTAATTGTTTCAAAACTGTTTTTCTATTTAACCTTCGTGGATTTCATTCATGAACCGAAATGAAGTCAAAACTTGCCAATCACAAACAAATTTAATAGTGAATACGCTTATATACGCCTGTCTGGTCTATCAAAATTTAAGATTACCATCTTAAAAGAAATTGTAGTATAAAAATACTATCTTCAAATAAAGTGCGACTAAAATGCAAAGTAGTCGAATAGAATCCAATTAGACTGGGGAATGCAAACATCGTTATATAATTCTCTAATTGAGAAAAACTCCTAACAAAAGTACTTGACTTTAATGCATTCAATAATTCATTATTAAAGTTACTCTTTCACAAAAGTGTCTATAATGCAATGTTCATTCATAACTGACGATAAATGTCTGTGTTGCTTGCCACGGTGGGTGAGTGGATAGCGTGTCGGTCTACTAACCCCAAGATTGCAGGTTCGCTCCTGGCCGTGGTAAGTGATTTTTGAAAGGCGGCAAAAATACGATACGCATGTCATACGATGTTGGCATGTCAAAGAACCCATTTGAATTCAGTAGGCCGAGTTCATAATGGCAAAATTAATCTCGGGAGTTTCCGCCAACACAAAGTTCCTCATTTCTCTACTAGAAAGCGCTATGTTCAAGGACCTTAGATATCTAACTTCTAACCTCCTTGACTTTCATAGTCAAGGAACAACGAAATTCGACATGCAAGCTACCCTCTGGGTGTCAAATAACAAAGCTTGCACCCGGCACCCGAGGCCATACGATATTATTATTATTATTATTATTAATGTCTGTGTTGCAATCAATTCAAATAACGACTAGTATTTCCAAGATCGTCGACAACGTAAGAGATTTTAACGCTCTAAAATCATTTAAATGTTCTTCCTTCTTGATGATGACAGAAAATTGGTCAAAGTAATTAAACTGGGGTAGAATTACTTTAATAAAGTGACACGCTGTCTGAATTTAAATCTGCCATAAAAATCATTAACTTACAGTCAAATCGTGACTACAAAAATATTAATTACTAAAAATTCTAAATATCAGTCTCAACTGATTCAAAATCATTAACTAGGCCCATGACATCACAATGTCTTAATAAATCGTCGAAAAATGCAAAACTCATCAAGGTGTACTGAGAATAAGAATCTCAACAAGAAAATAGGGCAAAAACATGAGGATAAAAATATGGGAAAAATGGTTGCTCAAACATCATTAATAAACTCAAATACAATAAACGTTCACGACTACCTTATCTGCCGATTGACGTTCCAGAGGAAAATTCCCCAAAGAAGACTGCTGATGGATCCATTTCACCACGTTAAGCTGAGCTCCATCCTCGAAATAGGAAATAGCAGCCTCGGAGAATCGAACTGCTTCCTTCTCCGTGAATCGCTCTGCTCCTCGAAGACGAATAGACATCCTTCCGGCAATAATCTTCTTTGTGAGTCGGGATATCCCTGACCTCTCTTGAAAAATTCCCTGAAGTTCCAGTAGACAATCGTCATGAAGTTTTGTAGAAATTTCCGAAGAAATTATTCATATTCAGAGTATGAAATTGTTTCTATGGCTGTTCGATGGTATTCAGCCTTTAATTACGAAACATGGGTGTAGATGGTATTCACCGCATGTTCGCTTGTGTGGAATAGCAATTAGCGAAGTTCCATGTCGCTATCTTACTCCGTTGAAGTATGTCCCAATTGCAATAAGCCCTTAGCCTTCCATCTGCTCTTCGGTTGTAGTGTCAGAAGAACAAACTGCCGTATTAACTTGCTCCATTATACTGTATCGTTCTGTAACCAAGCAATCTGAAGTCTTTCTATTCCACTCGCAGCGTCAGCCGTTGCGTTGATTCTGGCTATACAAAAGTGCTTCTCTTGTGGCGAGATAATCACTTTTCTCAGTCGTATAAAACTGCTAATATCTTTCGAACTAATCGGTCGAAATTGTTCAGCTTTTCTCTATAACTTTATGAAGCACTGCACAATACAATTAGCTTATCGGTGACCGCTAACTGTTCGAAGCTAAACTTGTAGAAGCTTTCTAAGGTCCGTTTCAACTTCACCTAGTTTGACTTGGATCTCGTTAATATAGTGGCCTCGCCACGCGTTATAAAGACGATTCT
Organism: Meconema thalassinum; assembly: GCA_946902985.2. Classification (NCBI taxonomy): domain Eukaryota; kingdom Metazoa; phylum Arthropoda; class Insecta; order Orthoptera; family Tettigoniidae; genus Meconema; species Meconema thalassinum. The sequence goes on from OX336390.1 coordinate 353,026,508, forward strand.
TTTCACTGCTGTTCACTTCGACGTCTCACTATAATGAATGTATAAGAAAAGAACTTTCACAAATATACTTCGATGCTCTGAGAATGAGATCTCAGAATGATCAGAGAACGAAAGAGACTCCTCTCTTCTGCGCAAGCCCTTTTATTAACTTCACGAGGGGCGTTTCCATCCCTTCCAAAGCGTGATACTGCGTCATCGCTAAAACTTCCAACTTCGTTAATACATGACGGATTTTCAAAATTCAAAAACAGAAAATAAATTTCACCAAAATTCCAAATCAATGCCTTTACTGCAAATGGATTTCCACAATTCTGCATTCCAAAAGTAATAACAATACCATAGTTTCAGCAATCTCCGTCTTCCTTTAAACTATCGTTCATTGGTTCATGCCTCTCCTCCAATAGCATAGTTTCTTCCTCAGCAGAATTCCTCGTTTCCTGCGACTGCGTCGTAAATCTTGGAACATTCTCGACTAAATGCATGACGTCACTGAGATTCTCAGCTCAAGTAGCCTGCTGGTATAACATTTACGTCATCCGTGCTTACGTCATGACTACCCACGTCATAACTATGACAGCCATAACTCTCATTATATTTTCAAATATAGCCACCGTGGTCTCTATATAATTCAATTACGGGGGCAGTACCAAAGACTTCTGATTTTAAATTTAGCTTAACTACTGGTTGTAAACAAAGTTTCTTTTCCACTTCATAAACTTGCCTGATACTGATGTTGTACTGGCCACCACATAGCTGCCTATACTTTCCAAATCTATCTTCCAACATATCTGTTTGAAATTTACCAGGCAAAAAGTATGAAAATTGTAGTTCTTTTAAACAATATTCACTTAAATTGATGAGAGCCTGTGTTGTTTGACGTAATGCAAAATGAGTTTCTCTTGTCAGTGAACCCCATGGATATTTTATGCTGAGTTTTTCCCATCGACTTAAAAATTCCAGCATCTCCTTTAGATATGCATACCATACATCAATTTCTGAACATTGCTTTATAGGACACATGAGTTCATCATTCAACCTATCAACTTTGAAAGGTGTTTTAACATTGACAATTTTCCACCACTTACAAACAGTGTAATGTAATTTGCTGTTTCTGAACAAAGAAGTAAGGAATGTTTAGGACCAAGCATTTGAAGGCTACTAGCAGTAAAATCACTAAAAATTTGCAGAGCAAGTTTAACATTTTGCTTCTCAAAATTATTTGGACGCAATGCTTTTAATGTCAAGCCATAGCAATATTTAGCTAGTTTTTCATGTTCAAGATCATACAGTTTCATTAAGAGATTAAAACAGGCATAATGGACACAACTATCACCATCCTGAAATGTGGGATAAGTCATACAAGAATTATCCTTTTGCTTTAACCAGTTATGCCAAATACTCTTCATGATGTGGACTGGGTCAATGACAAAAAACAAAGGTCTCTCATTATCTTTGGGATGTTCCATGAGAAACTGCTGGAGGATTTGAAAACAATGACATAGCCTTCCTATTAACAGCATTATTATCTGAAATGACAGATAATACTTTGAATCCTATTTCTTTAAGAGTTATAATCACTTTCTTGACCCATTGATGCAAATTCTCACCTGTTAATTTTTTGACTGCTAATATATGAGCAACATCCTTGTAACTACTTAGTATACTGGTTATCATGAACACCTGAGCTGAATTTCCTGCCACACACGTATCATTAGCCATTCCTACAACACTTCCACCTTTATAATCAAAATACTCTTTTAAGCGTACCTCATCTATTAGCAGGTTGACTAAGTGCTCGTGGGGTTTTAAATATTTATATTTTCCTCTTACATAGGACAAAAAATTATCCTTACTCTGCTCATTTTGGGGACCCAAGTCAAAACTGGAACATATTCTTTGGATTGTAGAAGGATGAGGGCTTATAAAAAGCCCCTGTTCTCTATTAAATATATAAGAACATGCAGAAATACTATAAGACAAACATGAAAATATCAGGAATGATGGAGTGTATATAATTTTCTTAGCCAATATCAATGTCAGTTGTTCAATAATAAAGTAAATGTTTTTACTTTTACCATATTCAGATAGCTGAAGTGACTGCAGAAGATCCAGGACAAAACTCAAAACTTTCTCGATAGCACCTGGAGCATTAATAGATTTAGGCCTATGAAGATTCTCTAATGAATCTAATACCTCTGCTAATTCATCTAAGTTTGAAATACTTTTGGGAAACCTTTCATCATTTAAAGTCTTCATGCTCTCACTGAACACAAATACTGACACATCAAGGGATTCAGAAACTACTACAGAATATTTTATCACAGGAGCAGGTTCTTGCTGAATGTTCAAAAACAACACTGAATTAGGATTTACAATAATGTTCCAAAAATTAGACAATACAAGGAGTGACAATTTTTCTTTCAACTCGCATAGTGAATTCACAGATCGAGCTTTCAGATGTCTTTCTCTTTCCTTCAAACTCTCCTCAACAGCTTCTTGAATATTCTTTTGTTCAAGTTTCTGTCTCTTTGCTTCAGGGCTCTCCCTGTAACTAGCAGGTTTACTTAGGTAATGAGGGCAACTTGGGAAGATAGATGGCACGAGCCCTGGAAGTAAAGATGGTCTAGTAAGTCTGCGAGGATCTCCTTTGTTCCTTCTGGCATCCACAGATGTTCTTATAATTTCATGGGGATGAAAATGTTGTTCACATACCTGTGAAGAAAGAATGAAATACCATTCTTAAAACCTAGGTAATCCTTCAGGATCAATTTGATGGCGTTTGTGCTTGGATGATCATAAAAGGACATCAATTTCCTGTCCATTAAAAGAACAATCACCACCAAAGCTAGGCAAGATTGATTACTGAAAGAAATTCTGTATGCTAATTTGAAATTGGTTCATGTTTTCATACCAACCCTCCAATTTATGCCCAGATGTAAGGCCTACTCCAACAGAGAACATTCTATATTAATTGAGAATTCTTTTGAAATACTGTACAGCTGGGAATGTACAGTGTTTTAAAATAGGCTACATCCTGTTGAGGAGGGTGAATTTTGTCTTGAGAACTGCTATAAAAGCAATTAGTGTTTATGAAATCAAAGTTGCAGTTGGGTTTGAATATGATTTATTACATTTAATTTTAGAAGTGCACTTTGGAGTTCCGAATGGTGTAGTTTCACATCCTTCATTAAAGTTTTTATTGAGGACATGAAGTTTAATTTATTATGGTGTTTTTAAAATTATTAGCCCAATGCTTCCTTTGTAATAATGCTGCTAATTTGACAAAGTAATTTAAACTTCCCTGCTTTCTTAAGAATTTAATTATGAACATGTCCAAAAATATAACAAAAGAGCAAAAAAGAACTCAATAACAGACCTAAAGAAAACCTATGTTATGCTGAAAATACTATTAGTTTTGTAAGTATTTAAAATTCACAATATGGGTTACTTGGATCATAATGAACACATAACTAAGTAACTTTCAAATGTCGAATGTTTAATAAGTACTGCAGATTTGTAACAAAACATAAGACTGGTAAACATTTCTTACTGTATATATCTGCTTTTGTAAACCTGTATTGGGTGTAGAAAAGAAATTTAAAACACAATAACTTTGCAGAGTAGGCTAAGATTCCACGTGATAGTCTGGGAGAGCCACTAGAAAGACTTGTTTGCAAAAGCCCTAAAAAATCACCCGACTTCTTTGGTCATGTGCAACAATATAGCGCTGCCTTGGGTTTTTGTGGGTATCTACCCACATAACCTAACGGCAGTGCCATTTGAGGATCCAACCAGCCTTCGGGTTGACTACCTAACAGACAAAGAAGTGTTCTATTAAAGCTCAAAGGAATAATTAAGCTAACGAACAATTGACCTTATATATTAAGGCAGACATAATTTTAAGCTATGCCCTATTTCACAAAATAAAATATTTGTGATAAATTGCTACACCTGAAAAACGCTCTATAATATTTCTTTATAGGACCTAAACAAGAAGGTCTAGAGAAAATCTTGTATCTAGGTGGACAAACACCTTAGGCCAACTTACTGGAACCTGAACTCTAGGAATACTCTAATTTTAATATACTGGTAGGCCTATGCTAGCCTAAATGCTATACCATAAAAGAATTTTTGAACTTATAACTAATGAACCAAATAAACCTGTTGTTAAAAATGGGAGTAACTTAGTCACAAACTGGGCAATGAATACCTTACATCTAAATAAATCCAGTACGCAGGGCTAATGTAGGCCTATATTGGATCAATTCAAAATAAGGTATTTATCATAGGCATATGTACTGTAGCCTACAATAACATGCACAATGACAGACGTGCACTGGTACAATGATTTTACTCTAATGTAAGAAAATCCCATATAAATAAACATCTTGGTCTTAAACATACCCCAGGATTATAACAGAGCCTATTCTCTTAATAATATAGTGTAGGTTATGTTAGAACTACTATAGTAATATAGTAATATTTTAAATAATTGTAGGCTTACTAATTCAGGGAATGTTCTGAAAATTAAATTATCAAACAGCATAAAGTGCACATAAAACGTCGTAGTGGATTACAAGCCTAATTTGTATCACATCCTACGGTACTTTCAGAAAATAAACCAGCATTTAAGTTATATCTTACGTCTGCTGCTCACTAGAATGAAAATAATACAAAACAAGCTAATTCCAAACGGGCAAATCACTTACGGTATGTTATAGTACCGGTATTTAACTGCATTGGAAATTTTTTCATAGAACAGATGTACGTACAGTAGGTGTATTTGAGGTTATGTACACCATGTGGTTCAGACCTTGTATCTTTAATCTATATTTAATATGGGTAGTATAAGTATGGTACTGTATAACTTACCTTTGTTGTTTTGCTGACTGTTAAATTTTCCCTTGGGATGGCTCGTATCCACTTGTTTGTCAAGTCTGCTTCTTTCGGAAAAGAAAACACTTGGACTTTGGGTCCCGTTGGATAATTCCCTCTGCACCCTGTCACACAACATCTATACGGCATTTTGGTGATTAATACTACAAATATCCACAAATACACACACTTCATTACACATGTATCTACACTGATTAACACACTTCGAACGCTGAAGAGCAAAACTAAAGCAAAAAGTACAACTTATGCGCCGAACTTGTAACGCTGCCCAAACAACGCGATTGACTACTGTTGGTCGACCTACTTAGCGCTGGTCAGCCAGCGCGGAGGCCTTATTATCTAGGTGGCGTTGGCTGACAGCTCGGAACCTGCTCGCTGACGTCATAGCGTGCTCCCTTCGAATTCACGCCAGACCACATCATCGTAAATGGGCACAATAGGAGGCTAATATGCTTATTAAATAATGTTAAACTAAAATAATGGGCCTGATTTGCTTGTATCTGACCGACGCATTGTGCTAATTTGAATTTCCTCATGGAAATTGTAGTAAGCTGACACATACTTGAACGACGAAGATCACTGGCAACCCAGGTGTTTGGAATCAGGGGGCCACAGTGATCACATGTAATGTCAGACACAGTCTCCACTGTGCATTCACCAACCTATCGTACACGTTTAGATGACGATTAGAAGCAAATAGCGTTCTAATCTGTGTATGCAGGATTGGTAAATTAGACTAATACTATGTTTCCTATATTTATTTCATAAGTGATACCCTATAACCCCAGTGACATGTATTTTATTGTCATGTTGTTGTTGTTACCAGATTGTACAATTATATTGTAATGTTAGACCTGATTGTCATATTAGATTTGCTTAGTTTATTTTTTCTTACGGACGCTTATCGCATATTTTCGTTTCAGACAGGATTAGCTAGAATAGGTAATGTTAAATGTAAATACGTGTGTGGTACCAGGATAATTTGGCTTTGCAGTCATGTTGCAACTTTCTTTTTCATGATGTTCCCGTCTGGAATCATCATTTGTGCTTGCATCTTCAATCAGGGTTTCTTTTCGTACCACATTCCAAGCTTTGTTATTGCTTTCTTTTAGGTAAGTATCACTTTTCAAGAGGGGTAATTTACTGTCAGTTAGGAGTTGTTCTTTTCATATTAGCTTTGCGGATTAGCCGATTTAAACCCTCCGAGAGTAGGATAGGGGTTTGATTGGTGAATAAATCATTCCTGTCGAATTATACATAAGCCTGGATGTTTTTCTTTCTAGCGTTGTCTTTTAAGTGTGTACTTCTTTCGGTGTCTATGACATTTTATTCCGTTTTGGACCTGATCATACGGGAGGTTGACGACGTGCCGACTAGCCTCAAAAGAAGTGCATCCGATCCTCTTAGGTCATGTGTTTGATGGATGGGGTTGTTTGGGAGGCCACATTACGGTTGGTGGTGGCCAGATAATCTCCTCTAACGGGCACAGTAATACCAATGGATGTGCTAATGCACATGCCTCCGTACGTCTAACCTGTAAAGTTAAGTATTGCCTCATACCGTCCTGTGCGAAAGAACTGAAACATATATTTTATTTTGCATTTCATTTAACACATTCGTTAATCTTATTTAATAGCTAATATGGCCACCTTTCTGTTTTATAAATTGCTTAACATGATTAGCATAGATTCCATTAGCCTTGAATTTACATTTCTGATGTCATCGTCATGAAGTTACACTAACTTGAACTTCTTTCAAGCCTATTTTTTGTGGATGTGACAAGTTTTGTGAGTCTCCTTTAACAAATAACCCGCATTTTTCTATTGCATTAATGTCAAGGGAGTTCCCTGGCCACTCTTAAGACACGAATATTGTTCTCGCTGAAGAAATTCATCACTTTCTTTCATGTACCGTACGGCAAAGAGACAAATATTGCTGAAAAATGTTGTCACCATTTGGTAACATCTTCTTCAGCTCCTTTCCAGTATTTAGATGTACTGGTCGGATTCTTTCATCCCGTCAACTGGTACTAGGGGTCCCAATCCTTCAAGCTGACTCTGCGGCATAGCCGTACACGCTAAATTGCTCACCACGACTGCGATAGGGAGCTGCAACATGTCGGGAGATTGGAGATTCGAATCCTGGCGCTGACAGTAGCCATTCTTAGTGTAGTTTTCCTCCAGCTTTTTCCACACTTCCTCCAGGCAAACACCGGGATAGTACTGTGTCCGTCGTCGTCGAGATAGTAAGTTATATGACAATACGCAATGGCCCGGATTTATACTAGAGAGAGATTTTATTAACTAACCATGCGTTTGTCAAATCAGACATACGGTAATTAGAATACCACTCCCTTGTCTCCATGATGACATTACTGCAAAGAGGAACAAAATGATTTTCCTTTACGAATCGGATACCCCGATTCCATGTTGTAAATGGCACTCGCTAGGCAAAACTAACATTTGAGGGGCAGATGACCTCGCTGTTTTGCCCCTTAAAAACAACAATCATTATCATCATCGAACTAACATTTCGTGGGGTGTCTGGATACATCTGATAACATACAGCTGCACACACATTTCTTCCCTGATTGATTTCAAAAATGTACTTTTCAATTTTTAAATGCGGGTAGTGGGCTAAAATAAACTTAAATGTGGAAATATTCGTATATAACGGGCAAGCTACATTTTATACAAATCACATTTTTGTCGTAATGTGTGCTATGAAACACCACCAATAACGCAATAATATGACCCATATTAAAAATTGCTTCCGTGTAGTTTAATTGTTCCCTGAAAGATGGAGGATGATCCTCACTTTTAGTTATTGTGAGCTCCTGGAACTTGTTTTGGTTTTGGCACTTGACCCATAATATATATCTCCACTCTTCAACTGAACTAAAGTTGCACAAATTTATTTTAAGCGGTTATAAATGAATAACAGTATGGTGATAATCATGTGGATACAAATACAGTACACATTTCTGATAATATATTAAACGGAACTATGTATTTTTTTTCTTTCCAGTATTCAGAAAAAGTGGACAAATTAGGAAAGTTAGTCGAGGAATTAGAAGCTAAGAACAGGCTGGAGCAAGCTAATGCATCAAGTATATCTTCAAGCACTTCCTTCTACAAGAAGGTATGTCTGATCCGATGGTTATTTTTTGGTCTAGTTGTGGAGAAATGCCCTCCTCTTGATATATACAGAAGACCAAGTAGAGAAAGATAGAGACAAAATTGTTTCCAGATCAGAGGATGAGATGTTACGTCTAAATAATCTAGGATGTTTTTCTTTATTTTCCTTTAATAAGGTAGAATAGATTCTCTCTAGTCATTACTATTGATTTCTTTTGTTTAATTTTTGAATAATACTTAGGATAAGTTAAGGCTCATACAGGGTGTTAAAAATAAGTCCGGTATTTAATATTTTAGTAGGGGATGGTATGCATCAAGGAAAACGTTTAATAAACATGGCTTGTATATTGATACGAGCTGAAGAGTTGACTAGCGGGACGGGGAAGCAGCTTTCTCTCTCAAGCCTGTCACTCAGCTATGGACCTTCCTAAAAGTATTCGAAGAGTTCTTGACGTATCCGATTATTATTACTATTATTATACGCACACTATTTCAATCTTTTTTTTTTCTTTCTCAAATTTGGTCAACTATGGACCGCAAAGAACTTTGGCTTTTCTTCTTTTCTCCTCCCAGAACTTCTTCATGCCTTCGCTTCTTTTCTTTCTCTCCTCATCGGAAATGATCCGTTTGGGCCTCTTCATTGCTGGTTTCTCATGAAATGCTTTTATACTGTCTACTCTCTTTTGTTGTGGACCATCTGTAGTGTGATTCCAACTTCTGCCGCATCCCTTTTCACCTCATCTACCCATTTAGATGTGGCCTTTAACCCCATAATAAATAACACTAATATCGTATGGCCTCGGATGCCGGGTGAAAGCTTTGTTATTTGACACCCAGAGGCCAGCTTGCATGCCAAATTTTGTTGTTCCTCGAAGCACTATGAAAGTCATGGAGGTTAGATATCTAAGCTCCTTGACACTATAGCGCTTTCTTGTAGAGAAATGAGGAACTTTGTGTTGGCGGAAAATCCCGAGATTAATTTTGCCATCCGTTAGTAGACACTGTAACGTAATCTTGATTACGGTACAAATTATTATTATTATTATCATTTTTAATATCATTGTGTAATTATTATTATTATTATTGAAATATCAAAGATATATCGTTTTATTCACCCATTAATATCAAGGGAGGGGCCATGCCATATTCACGTCATTACCATAGTCATATATAATATTGTCAAGTGCTTAGATTAAGAAACAGGTTTTTTATAGAGGTCTAGGGCTGTTTTATTAGTTAAATTGTAAAGACAGGACGGGCATGGTTGGAAGAAGTTACGGACGGTGAAGCAACATATTGCAAGAAAATGTATTTCTGGAACGAAGCCACGCTGACTGGAGACAAGGGCTTGGAGAAAGATTTCGGCGGAATATATATATGCGCAACGAGAGGAATAGCGGGTTCTGAGTGGAATATTTGAAGTACGCGGGCCTGTATTCCCGCTCGGAGAAGTTTTAGCGTCGCTTGAGGACTGAGAAATGCTTTGCTATAATTGGTCTGATGGGTCGCGGGCAAATTTATGCCGCGAAACATCGGGACCATTCAGAGTGTATAAAAGCCCAGCGCGACTTCAGCACTGGCTATTCTATAGATTCTATTCTGTCATTCACATATTCGATCACGCACTCACTCACTGACTTTGTGAGTCGTAGACTCTGCCAGTCCCTCAGTAAGATGGGACTTAGTGAATTCAATTAGCCTGGTTTGTTCAAATTTGCTTACCATGGTGATCAAACTCAGAAACAAGCAGCAGCAGCAACAACAACAACAACAACAACGAGAAGAAGAAAACATATGTTTTCAAAGGTCAATAAACGTGTGTTGGCGTAAGATCTCAAATTAGACTGCAAGCAGACCAACGAGATGGACTTTGAACCACAAGGCACCAGGTATGTGGACCGAGTTATTATCAACACAGAAGATCAGCGCTAGCGAGAAGACAGTCAATATTGCCCCGCAATTAGGGAATATTAATGCACATATTGTACACAGCTCGAAACCTCAGATCAAATGTTAATAATTTTGTTGTAAATAAACCAGTATTAGTTAAAATGTCTTGTTCATTGGGAGTTGAATATATAGGATAGTTGGAATGCAAAGAGTATCTCATAGAGCAAGTTTATTGCCCTACGCTCCGATGATAGATCTTGGCTCAAGGAAGGGAGCGGCCGTGGCTAAATAAAATTTTAATCTGTTATCTTTACGATAACTGGCGCCCAGTAAATCTAAATTAATAAAGTGTATGTCGTCTGTCTAGACAGGCCAATGCTAAATAAGAACGATGAGGTGGTTTTAAGGAGTCTTGAGTGTAATATCTGTAGAAACGTTATAAATGATCGCCCAACTTGTAGAGCGATATCCAACGACAAAGGTAGCCGTTACAAATGGCACAACCAATGTGGGGCTACGAAATATCGTACTGAAGTGAATGGATATTATGTATAAATCCAGTTTATTTCAAGTATGTTAAAGTTTAAAGTTGTTTTCATGTACGATATAAACGAGTACTCTTTGCATTCATTCCGAGTTTTTCAATAAAGAGGCATATATCAAGTTAGGGAACTACGGTTATAAATTAGGAGTGTTCCTTTGATGAGTTGTTTTTTGGGTAATGAGTAACAGGGATAATTTGGGGAACATAAATTTGAGAAACCGTAGTATTATAAGATCAGTTAAAATGTCGAAATTAGATGTGCAGGGTACCAATGATGAGATGTCAAAAGTAAGCGAAAATCAGGAAACTGAGGAAAATAAACAAGACGGGGCTACAAACATCCAGATTAATGAGGGGGAGAATCCTTCCTGGCTTCGAAACCTGACGATGCTGATAACAGAACAGAACAGAAACATAGATATTAAGTTAGGCGAGCAAAGTGCAAAGTTAGCTGAACAGAGTATGAAGTTAGAGGAACAAAGTAAGAAATTTGACGTGCGTAGTGATCAATTAGAGAAATCAATAGATCTTAAGTTCACTGAGCATAGTAAGAAGCTAGATGAACAACGTAAGAAGTTTGATGAAGCTACAGAGAACTTCAATAAACAAATTAATGAAGTAGGCCGAGAATTTCACAATAAGTTAGAAAGCAGGATTAGTGAGGTGGAAGAATCATGGTCACTTAAGGTTGACGCCAGAATGCAACAAGTGTCGGAGCGAGTTGATAAAATTGACGAGGAAGTGAAAATTAAATGTAGTAAGGTTAGGGTTGACTTAGAAGGAGAAGTCAACAGTATGAAGGTCAAGTGTGATAATAATATTGCTAAAATAGGTAATTTAGAAAATAAACTAGAGAGCGATAATCAAGAAATTAGGGAAGAGGTTAACAGTAAATTTAACAGTATCAGTGAAGAAGTAGCGAGTAAGACAGATAAAATGGAGGAGAAATTGCAGAGATGTCAGAAGCAAATAGCAACAAATAGCGGTAATGTACAAATAGGAAATTTAAGTAGATTTCTAACTAAAGAGGCAGATTTTCCAGTATTCACAGGCAAGGCATATAACCCAATGGAATTCTTAAAAACAGTAGAAAAGAAGTTCGCTAAAGATTTAGAAGAGGGGATCGTTCAATGGGAACAAGTACTTGAGATGCTAGATAAATCTTTTGTTAGGGATTCAAGGTCATGGTTCAGTGTGTATAAATACCAGATGACTAGTTTTAGAAAATTTAAAGAGAAGTTCATAGCCAAGTACTGGAATGAAAATGTGCAAGAAAGAGAAAGATGTAACATTATTTTTGGGAAGTACCAAAGGAGAGATGGTGTTTCGTACACGGAGTATTTCTTAGCGCATGTACTTATATGCCAGAATTTAGAAGGTTTAGAGACTGAATCACAGGTAATTAAAACATTATTAAGGCATTTTCCTGAAATAATTAAAGAATCATTCTTCATGCAGAATATTACTACTATTGACGGGTTCGAGAAGCTATTGGAAAACTTTGACTCTCTTGAAAATAGTAGGACCGAACGCAAGCCAATAAGTAGAGGAGATAATTTCGGGCAGGGTGAGAGAGAGAGGGGAAGAGAACAAGGCAGGAATGCGAATTACGAAAGACGACTTGACAATGGGGGACGCACAGCAAATACGAGGAACGAGAATTTGAACAGAGTAGGGGAAGGTACTAGGCCAGACAGACGTACAGGTCAACAACAACAATCTACATCAGGGGCAGGTAGGCCTAATTTAAACGAATAACGGGTTGCAGTGAGGTCAACAGACAGCCCGAAGTGATTGCAGTTCAATGTCCTAGGAATATTGAGTATTTAGGAGATTTTAATATAGATGTTAGAGAAGAACTGCTTTATGACCTAAATGGTGGAAATTTAGACAATATTGAGAATGAGATTATGTCACCAGTAATTAAACTTAATGTGTGGGGTAAAGAAGTTGATGTTTTATTGGACAGTGGAAGCGAAAACTCTTGTATAAATTTAAGATTTTTGGAAGATGTAATGAGAGAAGGTATTCATGTTGATATAATTCCAGTTAAGTCCACTTTCATTGTCACAGCTGTAGGTAGTAGGTCTCAGAAAATATGTAAGCAAGTCGCAGTTCCAATTAACATTAGTGAGTTAGTTAAATTTCAGCCCTGTTTGGCAGTTCCAAATTTAGTATATCCGGTGATTCTCGGTGCGGAATGGTTATCATTATATCAAGTTAAATTAGATTTTCATTTTGGCAGGATATGTTTATTTTGGCAGGATAAAGAAGTTCAGGTTACGTATAAGGTGTCTAAGACTGACAAACAAATGAAAGTGTGTGTGTTTGAGGAAGAAAGCAACGTGGTTGTGAGTGATGAGATTCCTGAAGTAAATGAGGTAGACCGCGGAGATGCTAGTGAGAGCAAAGTTTTTAAGGTGTGTCAGGTTGCAATGGAGTCTGAACTTGAGAGTAAGATCCATGATGCATTGTCACAGTGTGAGCTGGATGAGGTGCAAGGTCATCAGTTACATGAGGTATTAATAAAATATAAGGAAATTTTCAGCTCAAAACCCGGAGCAACACACTTATATGAGCATAGTTTTGTCGTTAAAGACACAAGTAGTTTCGTAGGGCCTAGGTATCCTGTCGCAACTAAATATATGAAAGCCGTCGAAGAACAGATAAAATTAATGTTGGAAAACGACATAATTGAGCCTTCAGCTAGCCATTGTTTAAATCCATTAGTTGTAGTAGCCAAGAAAGACAATTCAGTGAGACTGTGCATAGACGCCAGAATGTTAAATACCAGAATCGAAAGCGACCAGCTGAGAACTGAAACAGTGGAGGAATTAGTTCAACGTTTTCAGGGGCGGAAGTGGTTCTCGACAGTAGATTTAAGTAGCTCATTTTGGCAAGTAGAGGTTTGTCAATGGCTGAGAAACGCTATACAATTACTGAGATGGAATTCTTGGCAATTATTTACTCAATGAGTAAATTTAGGGTTTACGTGCTAGGCACGCACTTTCAAATCTGGACCGATCATCAGGCGCTAACGTTCATTAAATCTAGCAGGTTAACTAGTAATAGGATGACACGTTGGACGCTAGCCATGAGTGAATATGATTTCAGTATCAAACATATCAGTGGAACGAATAATAATTTAGCAGACTACCTGAGCAGACACATTCATAGTGAAGAGTGTGAAATCAATATAGGAGTGAAAGAAGGCATCTTAGTGTGTGTTGGTAAACGTATAGTGCAGGAGGATGAGAGAGTACGTTTACGAAATATGTCTGTTGAACAGGAGAGAGACAGAGTATTAGGCGACATTGTCCGCTTGGTGAGAAGCAGCAATGATGGTGAGTTATCAGTAGGGAGGCTCAAGTACGGGCTATATCAAGGTATGCTATCTAGGAAAGATAGAGATGGTGAGTGGAAAGTGTGTGTACCAGAATCTTTACAGGAAGATTTAATCTGGTTCTTTCATGCTCAATTGGGTCATTTCGGAGCCAGGAAAGTTCTGTATGCCATTAAAGGGCATTTCTTTTTTAAAGCTATGGGAAGGAAGATTAGGAAGATTCTTGCTACTTGCGATCTCTGCCAACGCGCGAAGCACTCAAATCGGCACTTGATTGGAGAGTATCAAGCGGTAATAGCCAAGAAGCCGGGAGAGCTTGTGTGTGTTGATCTGTATGGGCCACTGGTGAAGTCTCGATACGGATACCAATTTATAATGGTAATAATTGACGCATTCAGTAAATTTGTCAAATTATATCCCTTGAGACAAGCTACGGGAAGGTGTTGTGTCAAGCAGATAGCAGAAAAGTATATTCCTGAGTTTGGATGCCCACTCAGTATACTTAGCGATCATGGAAGCCAGTTCACGTCTAAAATATGGACTACCAAGCTGACGGAACTAGGTACCCGGATTATCTACTCTTCAATTAGATATCCACAAGGCAACATGGTTGAACGGTCTATGCAATCCATTGGAAGAATATTCCGTACATACGTGCACGACAAACACAACGCGTGGTTCTCACGGTTGGGTGATGCCGAACGCTGGTTAAACTCAGTGTTACACGAGAGTACGGGATGTTCACCATATGAAATTCGTTATGGAAGGAAGCCCTCCAACGAAATAGCAAGAATGATAGGTTTAGATCCGGGTGAGGGACACTCCACGGAGTATTATCTTCTGTTGGCCAGGGACAACTTAGTAAAGTCAGGAAACCAAAGGAAACGCCGACAGAAGGGGGTCTACGACGAATTGGAAGTAGGTAGCGAAGTTTTGTTACGTAAGGCGTTGCCATCTTGTGCATTGGAAGGGAAAATGTCAAAGCTGTTTTTATTGTTTACTGGACCTTATGTCGTTTCGAAGAGGATAGGAAAGAATGCCTACTTATTGAAAGATCAGGAAAATTGTGTCATTGGTACATATAACATTTTCAATCTGAGGAAATATCATAGAAAAGAGCAAGTGCGGCAAGAAGGGCAGACTGCCGTGTGTTTATAATTAGAGTCGTGTCGTGGCTCTAAGGAATTGGTGGAAGTGAGATAAATCACTTGTGTTGCGTGAAACAAGAAGCAATATATATTGTGTTCTGTTATTGTAAGGGACTACAAGAACAAATGTAGCATGTAAATCCTGTATGACTGCACAGGACAATCAGAATGTTTATGTAACATTGCAAGAAGAGTGCAGATCAATCAAGGAAAATGAAAAGGGTATAATCATTATGTATGTAATTTGAAGGGTTATATATGTATATTCAGTGTATTTCCTGTTAAGTTTTAAAGGGAAGATTTGTGATTTCATCATTCATTACATTCTTTATGAAACCATGGGGACGTTTTGTAACGTAATCTTGATTACGGTACAAATTATTATTATTATTATTATTTTTAATATCATTGTGTAATTATTATTATTATTATTGAAATATCAAAGTTATATCGTTTTATTCACCCATTAATATCAAGGGAGGGGCCATACCATATTCACGTCATTACCATAGTCATATATAATATTGTCAAGTGCTTAGATTAAGAAACAGGGTTTTTATAGAGGTCTAGGGCTGTTTTATTAGTTAAATTGTAAAGACAGGACGGGCATGGTTGGAAGAAGTTACGGACGGTGAAGCAACATATTGCAAGAAAATGTATTTCTGGAACGAAGCCACGCTGACTAGAGACAAGGGCTTGGAGAAAGATTTCGGCGGAATATATATATGCGCAACGAGAGGAATAGCGGGTTCTGAGTGGAATATTTGAAGTACGCGGGCCTGTATTCCCGCTCGGAGAAGTTTTAGCGTCGCTTGAGGACTGAGAAATGCTTTGCTATAATTGGTCTGATGGGTCGCGGGCAAATTTATGCCGCGAAACATCGGGACCATTCAGAGTGTATAAAAGCCCAGCGCGACTTCAGCACTGGCTATTCTATAGATTCTATTCTGTCATTCACATATTCGATCACGCACTCACTCACTGACTTTGTGAGTCGTAGACTCTGCCAGTCCCTCAGTAAGATGGGACTTAGTGAATTCAATTAGACTGGTTTGTTCAAATTTGCTTACCATGGTGATCAAACTCAGAAACAAGCAGCAGCAGCAACAACAACAACAACAACAACGAGAAGAAGAAAACATATGTTTTCAAAGGTCAATAAACGTGTGTTGGCGTAAGATCTCAAATTAGACTGCAAGCAGACCAACGAGATGGACTTTGAACCACAAGGCACCAGGTATGTGGACCGAGTTATTATCAACACAGAAGATCAGCGCTAGCGAGAAGACAGTCAATATTGCCCCGCAATTAGGGAATATTAATGCACATATTGTACACAGCTCGAAACCTCAGATCAAATGTTAATAATTTTGTTGTAAATAAACCAGTATTAGTTAAAATGTCTTGTTCATTGGGAGTTGAATATATAGGATAGTTGGAATGCAAAGAGTATCTCATAGAGCAAGTTTATTGCCCTACGCTCCGATGATAGATCTTGGCTCAAGGAAGGGAGCGGCCGTGGCTAAATAAAATTTTAATGTGTTATCTTTACGATAACTGGCGCCCAGTAAATCTAAATTAATAAAGTGTATGTCGTCTGTCTAGACAGGCCAATGCTAAATAAGAACGATGAGGTGGTTTTAAGGAGTCTTGAGTGTAATATCTGTAGAAACGTTATAAATGATCGCCCAACTTGTAGAGCGATATCCAACGACAAAGGTAGCCGTTACAACACTTTCTACCAGTCACAAGCTCTAACGACTATAAGTAAAGTTGAAGTAGCCTAAGTATATATTGACAATAAATCAGATTGAAAGGAGGATTCTGCGGAAAATACTCGGACCACAGAAAACAGCTGAAACACGACCTACTGAATTCAAATGGGTTCTTTAACATGCCAACATCGTATGACATGCGTGTCGTGATTTTTGACGCCTTTCAAAAATCACTTTCCACGGCCAGGAGCGAACCTGAAAGCTTGGGGTTAGTAATCCGACACGATAACCACTCACCCACCGTGGCAAGCTTTAACCCCATGATGTAGTTGAAGATCCTTTTGGTCAGTCTGCATTCATCCATTCTTAGTAGGTGTCCGTAGAACTTCAACCTCCGCTTCCTCATTGTGTCCGTGATATTCTCAATGTATTTCTAGAATTCTTCGTTTTTCTTCATCCTCCAAGTCCCATCAGCTGTTTTCTGTGGTCCGAGTATTTTCCGCAGAATCCTCCTTTCAATCTGATTTATTGTTAATATATACTTAGGCTACTTCAACTTTACTTTTAGTCGTTAGAGCTTGTGACTGGTAGAAAGTGTCTACTAATTTTACTATAGCCTAACTGCAGGAGCTATATTATTTTTTGCAACTAAACAAATCAATCAATGATCTGATCGGGTACCGGGACTCGACCCTGCAACCTAGTATACGCTCCTGGAATAACGACTTATTATTATTATTACAATTGCATTGAATGTCTTGTTATTGATATTATGGACAGAGCTGCCGTTATTAATATTATTATAAGAATACAGTACTTCTTATATTTCAAACGCAGTAAGATAGAAGATAAAGAAAGTGAGCTTTAGGCAGGTCGATTTCGTACATCTGTCAGCTGATGATCTCCATCTCCAAGTTACGATTACATTTTTTCTCTCTCTCTCTCCATCTTATGTCAGCGTGTGACTGCGATGGACAACGGTTTTAGAAACGCAGGGACGGGAGCGAGGGAGTAATTTAAGAGTGAGAAGGTCGTTTTGGCCAAATTCCTCGCGTAACGCTTCTCTCTGGCTCCCATCAATAACACATAATTTCTGAGATCTGAACACTTGATCACAGAAGGTGCAGACCACAAGATAATCATATTGACACCTTTAGCACGGGAAGGCTTCCACAGACACGAACGATACATATTTCGGGATGATATTGTCTCAGGACGGAAACCGATATTACCGAGTAGACTGCTCACACAAGCCCAACACTTGGGATAGCCTATATCATGAGTCATGCCTGCCTGGTTGTGGCAGATATTTGATTTATGCTCCTATGACGCATTAATTTACTTAGTTAAAGAAAATGCTTTAGGATACTTGACGATTATCGTAATTCAAAATAGTCTACAAGGATTCTCGTACAAAGACTAGAAAGTGGGAGTAAAATAAGACTGTATTTTGAATGTGTAAATACGGTACTGTAGGGCCTATGTGCTTCGGTGGCGTGGTCGGAAGCATGCTAAACTGCTATGCCCTAGATCGCGGGTTCAAACACGGCCGGAGTCGTCGGATTTTGGAGAGCGTTAAAATCCATCCATTCGGAGGGGTACTAAAGCCGGCAGGCCCATGTCATAGATTTATGGCATATAAAAGAACCTACCACTGCAATTAGCAGCGTGTAGCAAAATTTGTAGGTTATATTTGGCTATTTAGATACGCTATTCAAGTTCCAACGTTAGTAGTATTAGTGACAGTAGCATCTGGTAGGCAAAGTTGGAACTACTTGAAATTCAACTTGTCGGGAGCCCTCGGGCGTTCAATCAACAAAAAGAACCCAGCTTTGGCCTTTCGGCTGCAATTCATATATAATTAATATGTAGGCCTATGTATATGTTAACTCTGTTAATATTTATACAGTAGGTTATACTGCTCTGTAGTGAGAGGTTAGGAAACAGAAACGAGGAGTGAAGTACGACAAATAAAATAAAATGGCCTACAACCATCTCAACATATTTCATGACCATGACATAAAGACATTTACCCTTTCAGCATTATAAAGCCCAAGCATCCTGGCCGTGAAAAAAAAACGCCAATACCTAGGCTACAACGCATAATCTAGTCACTGCACAAATCCTGAAAAATTTGCATCGGCCCATACTTAGGTAAAACAGACCCAGATACAATTCAACCCAAACTGTGAGACCACCTTCCGACCCACATGCCTCATCGCAGAGAACACGACATCATAACCCCCTCAACAATTATTCAAATTTTAAAATGTCGAGAACCAGATTTCACAAATTACAAATTATTTAAAAATAACAAATGTTTCTTACCAATACGGTGGACCTACCCTATATATCAAAATCAGAAGTGGTGCCTTCGACAAAGCACGCATTTGGTTGAACACAATAGTTAACCTCGAAACCAGGAATAACTTCGTGCGTGCGTGAGCGTGTATATGTGTGTGTGCGTGCGTGTATCTTCACTATTATTTAAGAATTGTATGATATAGACGTCATGTACAGCAGATTTGGCCTACAGTATGTGTTTATAGCAACGTAAAGTTGTAAATTGTTAAGTGTATATGTAACATGTCGCCACCGTAGCGTAGCGGTCAGCATGGTTAGCTGCCGCCCCTGAGGTACTGGGTTCGACTTCCGACTCTGCCACGAAATATTAAAAGTGGTACGAGGACTGGAACGGTGTCTACTCAGCCTCGGGTGGTCCAAATGAGTAGAGGGGGTTCAATTCCCACCTCAGCCATCCTCGAAGTGGTTTTCCGTGGTTTCCCACTTCGTCTTCGGGTAAATGCCGGGATGGTACCTACTGTAAGGCCACGGCCGCCTCCTTCCCCCTTCCTTGCATATCCATCCCAATCTTCCCTTCCCATCCCTCATGAGGCCCCTGTTCGCTTTGCAGGCGAGGCCGCCTGGGCGAAGTGCTGATCACACCTCCCCAGTTGTATCCAAACCGACCAAGTGTTCTCAGCTCTAGGACACTGCCTGGAAAGACGGTAGTGGTGAGTTAACTCGCTGAGTCCGTGGGAACCACCAACCTGGAGGGTAAAATTGACTAAGAAAGAAGAAAGAAAGTATATGTAACATATCAGATTTGTATAGATTTAATGAACGGAGATGGAGACACTGCGGTGTATGTGGGGCTTGCCCCTTTCTCCATCTGCCGTCCATAAATTGTAGGCACAATTTTTGGTAAATGAATAATAATAATTTACTCGTCATGAGCCTACCGTGCCGAAATCGAACCGTTACCATCACAAAATCTAACTGAAGAACACAAATTTAGCACATATTCACCAAACAACCAGCATGCATCTACCCCATTACCTTAACGACCCTCGTGGTGTTCAAATAAAGTTCCAATAAAGTCAACATTATCCGCTTATAAATGAATTTTGTCTTTTGCGAGCCTTTCACAAGTCCACACACGTACCTTGAATGTTTGGAGAGGGAATCCAAACAAGCCTTGCGGCTCTGCCTCTCCGGAGCGATCTTACCACACAACCACTTCCTAGAGCAGCTCAAAGTTAAAGACTAACAGTTCAGTTGGCGCACCCAACCGCTAACCTTCCTGTGTTGGCGGGCATAAGGTATCTACCATAAATAGTGGCGGCAAATTCATATTACAATGAAAATTTCAAATAGTTCACACCAAAGCCAGTTGGTCATTATTACGCGCCACCACGACTGTTTCCGATAGCACCCAAATCTTAACAGTCAGTACACCCTGCCTCAAAAGTTTTGAATTTCCATTATTGTACCATTTTTCCGAATATCCCAATTCTTGAATTTCTGCGGTACTTTTCCAAATTTATTTCAAAGTTTATCTGGACATGTCCTCCTGGTCCCCACTTCGACTCCAGGGGCGTGCATCTCTCTCAAGTTTATGAGGGGTAGCCAAGGGAGGTCGGACACCAAATGTACCGAAGCTGTACAGTTCTGACCCTTAAAACAACAATAACTAACTATTGTGCCTTATGTATATTACTCATTACTCAGGGCACACATAGTTTGGTGTTTTAATTACGGTACTTTGAAGGGAAGAAAGAGATGCATTGCAATGAAAGGATGTCACATTGAACATCTCCTATGAACAAGTGTTCATATCTGAGAAAGTATGCACCGCACGACCCATGTTTACTGGACATTCTTTTCTGCTTTTGGTGCATAGATTACTATCACCCCAAAATATATTGGTTACTTATTTTTTAACACTCTGTACGTGTTGTTCTTCATCTCGTATCAAAATGTATATCACAAACATCATTCATTAACATGATCATGCAATCATTCAGAAGCTTTGACCCTAATATTGATATTACATTACAGTCTTGTAGGTATGTGCCAAATTTGCTCAAGGGTCATGTTGACTCTCAGATTGTCAACAGTGGTCTTCCATGTAGCCCAGCCGGCACTTTTATCCTTCTGTTCTTCGGTATCACTAATTGGGCAACCTTCTTCTTAGCATCAGTCAACCCCCAGATGCATGTTAGATGCCCAATGTTGACTTCTATGGACTTTGAATGTGCCCATTACACCTTGTACGTTGGAGTCCAGTCCATATGGCGATATACTGCCATCTTGCGTGCTGCTCTGACTAAAATTAAAGCACCCATAATCATATGCTAAAACATCTCTGCAATTCCAACATCAAACAACAGCTGTCCCTCTTCAATCATATGCGGATTGAAGGGGAGTTTCCATCCTAGTGGCGAGAGGTGATCGTGGTACCCATTCGCAAGGCTGGAAAGGATGCCACACTCTTTAGCAGTTATAAGCCTATTTGTCTCATTCTTCTGTGTGAGAGTAGGTAGGACATTGTAGGAACATTATAATCAAGATAATGGAGTTCCATGAGGTTTGGAGTTACGTGTCACCTTGTTTTCATTGACATCAAAGTGATGGTTCCGGCCGCTTGGCCCATGGTAGTTCCTTCGGGTGTTCAATCTCTTGTTGCAGATGCCAACATATACTGGCAAAGCATCAAATGCCGCATCTTTCGAGCAATCAAGCTATCTTCAGTACCCAATACCACCAGAAGTATGCCAACCAGCCGATCGGTAATAGACTTGACAGCTCGTTTAATGATATAGGAGAGGCTGTAGGTCCCTGTATTATCTGGACAACTAGCAATTCTAAGATAATACTTAGACAACACTGATAAGTATAATAAATCAAGCGTTCTATCTCTGATTATGGAGTCGATATACAGTACTTTAGTGAAATGGTTCCGTTCCTCAAGGAACATACGTATATAGGTTAGTAGCATGGCCACCTGTTGGTGGGGCATTGCGAGGAGTCTAGCACTTGAGCTATGGGATTCGTAGTGGTGACCAAGCAATAGGTGGCAGGGGGGCTTTGTCGAATGAGTTTCAGTTCTGTATATGTTCCTTTTATGATAGTCGGTTGTTCTGATTCTTTTTATTGGAATAATGAGAGAGGTTATCTGCTTGTTGAGAATGGATTTGATTATGTAGAGATATGCTTGGGTTGTATGAGATGAAATGTATAAATTACATGGGTAGCAAATGTGAAGGAAATATACACACATCAAAAAAAGTTTTGCATCACCTCGGTTCCGAGAGTTCCGGAACCTTTAAATACAAAGGGAATAGAGATCAACACAAACAACATTTCAGCTCGTTTTATTGCTCATGAGACCCACACATTGCATGTTGTACCATCATACAGCTAGACTTTCAGCATTTGTGGTCCAGATTGCAGTACACACCACTACCTCTAATACCCAGTAGCACGTCCTCTTGCATTGATGCATGCCTGTATTCGTCGTGGCATACTATCCACAAGTTCATCAAGACACTGTTGGTCCAAATTGTCCCACTCCTCAACGACAATTCGGCGTAAATCTCTCAGAGTGGTTGGTGGGTCAAGACGTCCATAAACAGCCCTTTTCAACATATCCCAGGCATGTTCGATAGGGTTCATGTCTGGCGAACATGCTGGCCACTGTAGTCGAGCGATGTCGTTATCTTGAAGGAACGCATTCACAAGATGTGCACGATGAGGTCGAGAATTGTCGTCCATGAAGACAAATGCCTCTCCAATATTCTGCCGATATGGGTGCACTATGGGTCGGAGGATGTCATTCAGGTATCGTAAAGCCGTTTCGGAGCCTTCCATGACCACCAGTGGCGTACGTCGGCCCCACATAATGCCACCCCAAAACATCAGGGAACCACCACCTTGCTGCACTCGCTGGACAGTGTGTCTAAGACGTTCAGCCTGACCAGGGTGCCTCCAAACACGTCTCCGACGATTGTCTGGTTGAAGGCATATGCGACACTCATCGGTGAAGAGAACGTGATGCCAATTCTGTGGGGTCCATTCAGCATGTTGTTGGGCCCATCTGTACCGCGCTGCATGGTGTCGGGGTTGCAAAGCTGGACCTCGCCATGGACGTCGGGAGTGAAGTTGCGCATCATGCAGCCTATTGCGCACAGTTTGAGTTGAAACACGACGTCCTGTGGCTGAACGAAACGCATTATTCAACATGGTGGCATTACTGTCAGGGTTCCTCCGAGCGGCAATCCGTAAGTAGCGGTCATCCACTACAGTAGTAGCCCTTGGGCGGCCTGAGCGAGGCCTGTCATCGACAGTTCCTGTATCTCTGTACCTCCTCCATGTCCGAACAACATCGCTTTGGTTCACTCTGAGACGCCTGGAAACTTCCCTTGTTGAGAGCCCTTCTTGACACAAAGTAACAATGCGGACGCGATCGAACTGCGGTATTGACCTTCTAGGCATGGTAGAACTACAGACAACATGAGCAGCGTACCTTCGTCCTGGTGGAATGACTGGAACTGATCGGCTGTCGTACCCCCTCCGTCTAATAGGCCCTGCTCATGCATGGTTGTTTACATCTTTGAGCAGTTTTAGTGACATCTATGAACAGTCAAAGGGACTGTATCTTTGATACAATATACACAGTCAACGTCTATATGCCGGAGATCTGGGAACCGAGGTGATGCAAAACTTTTTTTGATGTGTGTATATAAGCCAGAGTTATGTTTTACAAGGAATTGATTGTGAAGTCAGGACATGTGGTTTCGGAATATCGCCGGAAAGTGATGAAATTCTTGGTGCCTATTTGTTACGTGTGTGAACTTTAATTTAAATCTTCTATGCTGTATGAAAACGACCTTTGTTCTCTGGATTATATCAAGCGTAATATAGCAAAGGTTGAAAGACAGACGCGCCGTGCAGAGGGGTTGAAGAATGAGGAGGAGGGTGGTGCTGCTAAGGATGAAGATAAAGTTCTCAATTAACTGCATGTTTTTGGTTTCTGTTGGTGTATATCGAAGACGTGATAATGATGATGAAGATAGAGGTGGAGGTGGCGGATATCGAAGGCTTGATAATGATGAAAATGGTACTGGTGATACTCTGCGTTTTAGAAGAAATTATGAAGACAGGACCTGAAGAGGTCGAAAGGATGATGACGATGGAAATGGTGACAGTGATAGAGATGAAAATAAGTCTGAGTAGCCTCGTGTAGAAGATTCAACTGAAGATGATAACGTTATGTTTGATGGCGGTATTTGTTCCGGTATAAATGTTGAAAAATACGACAATATTCGAGTGAAGGTTACTGGAGATGACGTACTTCAACTTATTGAGAGATTTGAGAACAGTGGGTTACGGCATTTTGTATGCGATGTCAAAAGATTGGATATCTGAAACCTACCCCAATTCAGAAACATGTGATTCTTATCATAGTCCAGAGAAGAGATGTTATGGCATGTACTCAAACAGGCTCAGGAAAAACAGCGGTATTCCATCTTCCCATTATCAATGTGTTGTTGTATGATCCAAGAGACTTAATAGTAACATCCGATCAATATGAACATAGTGTTTATTGGTAGTTTTAGTTAGTGCATTTGTTGATGTTTTGTAATTTGTGCTGTGTGATTTATATATATGTGATCCTCACGTGTTTCTCACGCAAGAATCACATACAGTATATAGGGGGGCGAATTGAAAAGATTCCTTTTCTCAAGGAACATAAATTATATAGGTTAGTAACATGGCCACCTGTTGGTGGGGCATTGCAAGGAGTATAGCACTTGAGCTATGGGATTCTTTGTGGTGACCCAGCAATAGGTGGCAGGGGGCTTTGCCCAGTGAAGTTTCATATGTTCCTTTTATGATAGTCGGTTGTTCAGATTCGTTTTGTTGGAATAATGAGAGAGGTTATCTGCTTGTTGAGAATGGATTGGATTATATAGAGATATGCTTGGGTTGTATGAGAGGAAATGTATGTGAAGGAAATATATATATATATAAGCCAGAGTTATGTTTTACAAGGCACTGATTGTGTTTCTCTAGTGTGCATAACACAGAACTACCCCAAATGAACCCTACCACCCCTTGAAACGTTACAGTAGCTCTACATTATAGCTATGGAAGTATTGCAATCTTGGACAGCAGTATAGTCGACAGATGGGCTCATGACCGGTTTTTTATTTTAATTTTCAGCAGCGGAAACTTCCAGTGTCTATTTTTGTTGGCTCGGGAAGATACATTTACACCTCCGGGATGCTGAATCACCGGTGCTTGACGAATCCCTTCCTGAGGCACCATCTTGACAGCAAGTTAACGTGCCAGCACCATATACCCAACTAACAACGGGATGTATCAGAAAAATGACATGCTAAAGTTTCTTAGAGGCATTACGTGGGGGACTGTCAGTGTGGTGCTGCTACGGATCTACCAATCCCTAGTCCTGTCCCGGCTAGACTATGGCTCTGCGGCATACGGTTTAGCAAGGCCGGCAACCTTGAAAATGCTGAACAGTATCCAACATAGTGGCTCTGACCGATTCCCAACCTACTCGCCGAATCAGGTGTTACACCTCTTAAGTATAGACGCCAGCTTATGCTTTTAGCATATGCCGCATCATCGAGCTATCGAGCTCTCTTCAGTACCCAATACCACCAGAGGTGCGCCAACCAGCATCGCGCCACCCGGCTGGTTTGTATTAGATTCGATAGCATGTGTAATGAATTAGGAGTTGCTGTAGGTCCCCGTATGATCCGGACACCTAGCGAGGTAACTCCGTCGCAAGTCTCGCGTCAGAATTCGGTTAGAACTACACCGAGGTTCTAAGATGAACACGGATGCTTCCCTTTATTGGAGGCAGTTCCACAGCATTGTTCACCAATTTCCGGAGGTACATTCTTTACACTTATGGTACAAAGGTGGACGAGAAAGTGGGTTGTGCTTACGTAATTGATAGTGCAAATTCCAAGTTCCCTTTGCCTCAGACCTGTAGAGTATTTACTGCGGAGCTCATTGCCATCTATGAATCTCTGCAGATTGCACTGCAGGATGCACGAATCCACTGTCTTTTGGGTACCGACTATTCGTTTCAGTCAATTGCTTCATGTTTCCTGCATCACCCCTTGGTGCAGCGAATCCACGACCTACTAGCCGGGTTGTGCCGCGCTGACGATCGACTTACCTTTCTGTGGCTACCAAGCTACATGGGATTTGCAAGGAATGAGTTAACGGATCAAGCTGCAAAAGGAGGCGGGATCACTACCACCTCGGCCAATGGAGATACCAGCTAGAGATATTTTCTCGCAGTTACGCCGACAAGTACTGGCTTTCTGGGAGTTTCAGTGGCTAGCTGACCTAATGCCCTTTAAACTGAGAGCGATCAAGGGAATCACTCGCGTGTTGCGGAGCTCTTTCTGGTTACGGCGGGAGTCTGTCATTTTGCGTAGGCTAAGGGATAGGCCATGCAAGATCCACCCACTCGTATCTAATGAGAAGGGGAAAAACCCACTTTGTACCTTTGGAGCAGGTTTCACCGTGGTCCAGATTTTAACGGAGTGTGTGAGTCTTGGTGATCGACGAAGAAACCTTGGGTTGCAGATAATAATAATAATAATGACACTCGAACTTATATTAGCCGATGACATGGTGGCTGGTAATCTCGTCATGCGCTTTATAAGCGAGAGTGGGTTAGGGCCAGCAATCTAAATTTAGAAGTGAATATTTACTCAAAGAACTTGTTGTTTTTTAAATCTGATTTCTTTCCGCAATTTTTGTTTATTATTATAATTATTAGTTTTATTTTATTTTTTGTTTTATCATTTTGAGGTCATTTTCATTTTTGGACGTCCACCTCTAAATTTTTATCTATTCAAAATTTGTATAATTTGATGTGTGTTAAGAGGGGCAAATGACCTTGGTGTGTTTGCCCCTTAAAACCTCAGTAACTAACTAATGCAATTTAGCACTAGCCCGCTGCAACATACCATTCCATGGTCATGATTTTTAATAAACTTTTCTAAGAGGAAATTTTCTGATTGTTGTCGAGTTGATTGCTCTACAGTAAATGATCTCTTGCTGAAGGTACATATTGACAGTCAGAAAATTAAAAATGTTCCATTCTTTTCTGTTTTATTGGACGACGTAGGATGTGCCGAATCGTGGCGATTAGCTGTGCACTTGACCTTGAGAGTTCAGTGGTAGGAGAGGGGCGTGCAGCGGCATGGGAATCGTGCCGAATATAAATAATATATATATATATATATATATATATATATATATTATAATATACATCCCTGTGTGAGAACATTGACGCGCGCGACAGTAACATTCTAGTCCAAGCCAGTGCTGCTTAGCGTGGCAAATGTTTTACGCTGCGTAAGTATGCTGGAGAAAGGGGATGGCAGGTGCAGAGCTAGCTGCTGGTATCTGCAAGTGGGGTTGTTCAGTTAAGAGTCATGCTTTTAATTTGATGCAGGGAAGTCTTTCGAAGATAAAATTTTGAATATATTGGAAAACAGTCTGTTGGATCTAAATAAATGTTGTGGCCAAGGATATGATGGTTGGTTGGTTCCCTAGTTTAGGGGCTGCGACAACGCGGTCATGTAGCCCGGTGTACTTTGGGTGTGTGTAGAACCTGTCTGATAACCGCTGTATTAGTGTGTGTTATCTGTTTTCAATTCAAGTAAGGGCTGCAGACAATTTCAAGTAGTTCCTATTTTTGGTACCAAATGCTACCGTCCACGACACCTAGCTTGTGGACTTGGCTACTAGATGGCATCGCAGTCAGCACCTGGAACTAATAGGGTGATATCAATTCTAACCTACAAGTTTTGGCTTCACACAAGTGTAGTTAGTGAAAGGTTCTTTTTCATGCCATAAATCTATGACATGGGACCGCCGGCTCTACTTCCCCTCGGAAGGAAGGCATACTGAGGAATTTTTAACGCTCTTAAAATCCGACGACTTTGCCGGGTTTGAACCCGCGACCTTGTACATAGAAGCTCAGCAGGCTATCAACTACGCCACCGAAACCGCCAGGGATATGATAACGCGGCTAACATGAGCGGGCAATATCAGTGACTTCAAACGTGTATAAAGGAGAAAGTATCGACAGCTGTTAACGTACAGATTAACAATCATAAAATGTCGCATCTCTTGAGGCTAGAAAAATGCTAAGTATCACTTCGGCTGCTGTCGGTTGCGTACAGTTCGGTGGATATGTACTACAACATGGTCAGTCCGTAATTTCCTCGCTCTCTCTCTCTCTCTCTATCGGCCAGCCCCTCGCCCCGCTCTCACACGCACCGTGTCATGGTAAGACTTTATACACTCACAATTACGTGTGTTACACTTGTAACGATTCGGTCCCTAAGCTTTTATATCTATAACAATTAGTCGTTCATCGTAATATTTATTATTTTCAAGTAGTACATCTTGACTGATGATTTTATTTTTTGTAAGCGGCTTAATATAACATTCAATAGATTCTCATGAACTATTGTGTGTGCCATGATTAGTAAAGAGACGTAAGTTATAGAAGCTCGCACATGTTACAACAAATGATGTTGTTGCAAGGGGCAAAAGAGGCTTGACAAATAGGCGACGCGGGGTCTTGTCACCATAAATCTCGAGGGTTGTAAACCTGGCAAGCCCTCAAGAGGTTTTACAATCGAGTTACTTCTGGAAAGGAGGAACCTACGATGTCGTTTTGTCCTATAATGAACACGTCAATAGCCCATGGTGTGTCGACTTAGTCACGGGTCAGTGATAAATTGACTAGGTCTGATGAAAGGGTAATTTTCAAGAGAGGGAGTGATTTCGACGACAACAACAAGACTCTGATATATAAACGGGAAGCTGTAAACAGGGAGCGTCATTCAACATCCTACATTCAGCATTCAGCATTCGACATTCAAACACTAATTCAAGAAGTCATTAAGAGAGAAGATGCAGTAACTGAAGTGCAGCCAAATATACACAAGGCTTCTGAGTGCAACATAGCTCGAAAACCTACAGTCACGATGGCTACCAGATATTCATATCAGCCAGCAAAGAGTTATGGATCAGAGCTACAGTTTATCCACAGGTTGTAGTGGAATTAGTTAAGTCAACCCATCTCCAATGAGATACAGCAAATTGTCAGCGGCTTCGGTGGCGTAGTTGGTAGCATGCTGAGCTTCTATGCCCAAGATAGCGGGTTCAAACCCGGCCGAAGCCGTCGGATTTTTTAAGAGCGTTAAAAATCCCTCAGTATGCCTTCCTTCGGAGGGGAAGTAAAGCCGGCGGTCCCATGTCATAGATTTATGGCATGTTAAAGATCTTTCCACTAATTACACCTGTGTGAAACTAAATTGGATAGGTTAAGAATGTACACAACGCTCTTAGGTTGCTACGTTCGTTGCCAAGAGCCGACTGCGGTGGCGTCTAGTAGCTAGTTCTGAACTAGGCCTAGTAGTCGTTGACGGTGGCGTTTGGCGGCAAAAGTAGGAACTATTTGAAAATTCAAAGTTGCAGTCCCTACTTGAATTAAAAAAACAGATACACACACTAATACAGTCATCACAATTAACACCGGTTATCAGACAAATTCTACACACACCCAAAGTACACGGGGCTACATGACCGCGTTGTCGCAGCCCCTAAACTAAGGAACCAACCAACCAGCAAATTGTCGACAATATGAGACAAAACATCCAGGTCATCGGTCATACCATATATATGACAACACTCCGAGTCGGTGAGCAAAAACATAATATAACTTACGTCTCAAATGTTATGTACATTCAAGTTTAGTTTCATGTTCAGCTATTAATTCATTGCTTTTTATCTGTTTGAGCCGCATTAATTTCTTTAAATTCAAGTTTGTGATTATCTCTATTCTGTTGTTTTAATATCTTCTTTTGAGTAGTGGAGTAGTACGGGTTCTGCTTCACTTGACACTCCTGTGCCCAATAAACCAACATGGCCGCCGCGCGAAGTTGAAACATTTAAATAGACTTTTCTCTCGAACCCATGGTCGGAGTTTCACGAATGAGGTGTTCATAGGACTTGAGGTGACGCCCCTTTGCTATGGACCACTCGTTATACTTTTGAAAAAAAAAAATGAAAATTTTTGTTTTTGAAACTAGGTGATAGTTTGAAAACTAAACATGATAGAACGTTGTGCCATAGCTCAAACGAATGGTCTTTATGCCCTTTATTTTCTATAATGAAACTTTTTTATTTTTTATATTTTTTTGAAAACACTCGAATTTTGAAAATCCTATATTTTGGAAACTAGGAACTCTACAAAAAAAATTGTTTAACGTAAATCAATGGTCCCTACCCCCTCTACCCCCAAAATAAATTTCAAGTCTCTAGGATGAAAACCTGCAGTAGTGTGGTAAGGGGAAAGCTGTCTCACTTAGCAAGTTGTGAGCCCCTGCGACCTTGGAATGGAAGGAGCCATGCTAGGAGGGCGTGCTTGGATTCGTTTTTTTCGTCTCGTTGTGCTCTTTACGGGAATGTAGGTGTCGAAAAGGTGAAAATCTGGAAACACGGTCTTTTTGGGGTAAAAACGTGATTTTAGACTTTTTGCTATATCTCGCGAACCAAGTATGCTAGAGACATGAACGAGGGGTCCAAGGACTCGGAGTGACGTCCTCTTTGCTATGGACCACTCGTTATATTTTTAAAAAAAATTTGGAAACGCGATTTTGGGGTAAACACGTGTTTTTTGTGATTTTTGCCGATATCTCACGAACCAATAACGC
Organism: Meconema thalassinum; assembly: GCA_946902985.2. NCBI lineage: Eukaryota > Metazoa > Arthropoda > Insecta > Orthoptera > Tettigoniidae > Meconema > Meconema thalassinum. The sequence continues at coordinate 353,057,244 of OX336390.1, forward strand.
TAGAGACGTGTAGGAGGTGTCCTAGGACTCGGGGTAACGCCCCCTTTCGAGTGTGGTAGATATTTTTTTCAAAAAATAATTCACAAAGGGCCTAACGCCATACATGTTGAAAAAACGTTTTCTTTTTCTTTACCTGTTTATAATGTCCATGAAGCGTGGTGGTTGAGAGAGACGATACGGCTGGGTGTGTGTGTGTTTCAACGAACCTGTCGCTGACCACGGTGGCTGTGCTCAATAGATCAATCGCTATTTCGGCGGGTCGGTGTATGACAGAGCGAGGGTGCGTTTTCTGATATGTTACCTTTAACGTGTAAACGGTGATGAGAACTAGGTTCTATGTTGGTCGAAGCGAGTAGAGAAAATAAACTTACAGGAGGTGAAGGTCATTTGAGATTATTGGAAGGCGTTGATCTGACTTGACAACAAGTGCAATGGAAAAAATGACCAAGACGCTTGAAGGTGAAATAATCTTACCATCGTGGTGGCAGGGGAGTGTGAAAGGCGTGCACACATGTGTGAAACCACAGGCACGCTAAACCAGTGACATCCTGTTTTGCTTCGTACGTGACAAAATGCAAGTTCATGTGAAATTTGATCTTTCACAGGTGTTCGCTTGGGTGTTAGCTGTCCACGTGCGCGATAACTGTTAACAAGTTACATCCTGTCTTGCTTCGTACGTGACAAAATGCAAGTTCAGGTGAAATTTGATCCGGCACAGGTGTTCGCTTGGGTGTTATCTGTCCACGTGCACGATAAGAGAATCTTCAAAGCGTGGGAAAAAATGATTATACATGCAACATAGCATATATAAAGACATGTCGTTATCATTTCCACGCTCACTTAAGTGACTACCTTTGAACACACTGCGTTGCAAGAAACCCCTGGTCTTGTTTATCAGTTTTGGTGTTGGTAGAAAATACTTAACCTTGTTGTGGGGTAGGTATATATTTATTTATATATTTATTGATTTTTATATAAATACATGCAATTATTTATTGATTAGGTAATTAATGATTTTTATTTATTTATTTGTTTGCAGATAACGTGTATAGCCTACCTGTCGTGTGTCTGTGGGAAATATATATTAAAGAAAGAGAGAAAGACAGAAAAGAAAACCATTTCCACACTAGCCCACGAGACGGGAATATAGCAAAGCATTATACGTCAAGGTGAGATTTGTTTTATTATATAATATAACCTGTTTGATTTTGTTTTGTTTATGAAATACATAAACTATATGGAATGGATATACTTATGGTGGTTTATTTTATTTCTTTTTAGATATTTGGAGAAAAAAAAAGGGTTCACTGCTACAGCAAATACAGTTGAAAACCAAGTGGCTTTAGAGTGGAACCATTGTCAAGCAGTCTACAGCTGAAAACTCAGGTGAGAGTGTTCTTTCTAAAATAATGTCATTTGCTACTGCTACCGATAGCCTAACTTGGGAACCTCTAAACAGTTGTTTCAAATCACGTGTGTGCTCTGGCCGCGTAGTCAATGTTAGAAAAAGTTTGATTCCCAAAGAATTTTTACAATCTTGTTTTGAAATTTTTAAAATTGAAATTTGCACAGCGCAAAGGTTGCATACGGCTTTAAAGGTGAATACAGAACTAGTGTGCGATTTCATATATAAAAAGAAGGACGTAGAGCATAAAGAGACATTTTATATTTGCAGTAAAATGCAAGAGCTATTCATAGCCCATAATTTGGAACAGTGGTATGAAACCCACGTGGTGAATGCCTTGCTATCAAAATTTGATAAACTGCAACAAGGACCGAGTGGCCTTGCCTTAGACAAAATTCACCATTTACAAATCAACATTTGTCATTTCAACCCGTTGAATGCTGGGTCTAGCTTTATTAAAACACCACTAGCAATAGCATTGAAAAAGGCTGTGGTGAATATTAAGAATTATGACAATGATTGCTTTCTGTGGTCCATGGCCGCGTATTTGCAGCCAGCACAAGACCGTAATGGTTCTCGACCAGGAAAGTACAAGGCCAAGTTTGATGAATTGAAACAAACGTTAAATTTAACTCGAGTGTCGTTCCCTATGGACTTAACCGAGATCCATAGGTTTGAACAAGACAACCAGGACTTTTCGTTCATGGTGTATGGCCTTGATGGTGATGAGATTGTGGGTCCTCTTTATGCCACAAAAGAACCGAAACGACACCACATTCATCTTTTATATCTGTCTGAGGGAGAGGTGAATCACTATTGCCTTATTAAGAGCCTAAGTAGATTGCTAAGCAGTCAAATGTCAAAGGACAAGTGTGCAAAACATATTTGTGACCGTTGCTTGCAATATTTTACAACCTCCATGCTCTTAGAACGTCATAGGGTAGATTGTGTTACTCAGGAAGCGGTGAGACTGATATTGCCACAAGGGGACAAGGCTGTGTTAAACTTTAAAGACATTCATAAGCGTGACACTGTTCCCTATGTGGTATATGCAGATTTCGAAGCACTCACCACACCCATGGCGGGATGTGAACCAGATCCCACCGTTAGCTCAACCACACCCATTCAAAAACATGAACCCTTTGCCATAGGATTTAATGTGGTGTGTGCCTACGACCCCACGCAATCCGTTTACAAATACCGCGAGGGGCCAGATTGTGCCAAATGGTTCTTGGATGAACTTGTCAAGTTGGCCGACCATGTACAGGAATTACTGGACCACCCAGTACCCATGAGCCTATCTCCAGAACAACAGCAGCAGTATGAGCATGCCATGACATGCCATATCTGCGAAAAGCCTATTTTAAGTGGAGAGGAAAAAGTCAGAGACCACTCGCATTTTACAGGGGAGTTTCGTGGAGCTGCGCACAGCAAATGCAACTTGAGCTTTCCAGCTCCTCGTTTCATCAGTGTCTTTTTCCACAATCTGGCGAATTATGACATTCAGTTTTTGATTCGTGAATTGGGCCATGTCAATAAGGGCTCGTTTACCATTATTCCCCAAAACCATGAGCGTTTTACAGCCCTGACATGGTGGTTGGGCGACTTTAGCATTCGATTTTTGGATTCCTTTAAGTTTATGGCATCCTCGCTAGACAGCCTTGTGAATGGCTTGAATGAGGAGGAATTAAAAAATACTAGAATGCATTTTAATGATCCTGAGCAATTTCAGTTGTGCATTCGGAAAGGTATATTCCCGTATGATTTCTGCAACAGCTGGGACGTGTTAAAGCAAAGAAAACTCCCTCCACAAGAGAAATTTTACTCGAAACTAACACGCAGTACCGTTTCCGATGAAGACTATGCACATGCATGTCAAGTTTGGCGAGTGTTTGGCATGAACACGCTAAGTGAATATGCTTTGCATTACCTAAAACTGGATGTATTGCTGCTCACTGATGTGTTTGAAAAATTCCGTGAGTTGTGTCAACACATTTACGGTCTTGACCCGGCTCACTATTATACGAGTCCTGGACTCTCGTTTGATGCCGCTTTGAAATACACTCAAGTGGAATTGGATTTACTCACTGACGTAGACATGGTTCTATTTTTTGAAAAGGGCATTCGTGGCGGCTTTGTGTCACTTAACCAACGCCATGCCGAAGCGAACAATGTCTACATGCCTGATTATTCACTAGACAAACCAGAATCGTACTTAATGTACTATGACGTGAATAATTTGTACGGTTACGCCATGAGTCAGCCTTTGCCCTATGGAAAGTTTGCTTGGCTGACAGAGAAACAAGTGTCAGAATTTGATGTAATGAAGGCTAGCCAAGAAACAGGCTGTGGATATGTGCTAGAAGTGGATATTGAATATCCCTCATTCTTGTATGATGAACATGCCGATTTCCCATTCTGCCTTGAGCAAATGGTTCCCCCTGACAGTAAAGTGAAAATTGAAAAACTCATGGGCACACTTTACAACAAAAATCGGTATGTGCTACATATCCAAATGTTGGTGCAATGCCTCGCCCAAGGCTTGGTGTTGAAGAAAATCCACAGGGGTATTTCTTTTGCTCAAAAAGCATGGCTTGAGCCATACATGCGACTCAACACAGAGCACCGACAAATGGCAACACAGCAGTTTGAAATTAATTTTTTTAAATTAATGAACAACTGCATCTATGGCAAGTCCATGGAGAATGTCCGCAAATACCGTGACATTAAATTGGTGAATGTCTGGGAGGGGCGGTGGGGTGCCCGGCGGTACATTGCCAAGCCAAATTTCAAATCGATCAAAATTATCGATGAGGATTTAGCTACTATTGAAATGAGTAAGACCAGCGTGACCATGGATAAGCCCATTTTCTTGGGTCAAGTCATTTTAGACTTTTCTAAATCGGTCATGTATCGATTCCACTATGAGTTTGCCAAACGCCATTTTGAGGACGTCTCTCTTTTGTATATGGACACGGACTCATTCATTTACCACATTCGCCACTGCAACCCCTATGACGTCATGAGGCAACATAGTGACTGGTTCGACACCTCTTGCTATAGCGCTGACAACGTGTTTCAGCTGCCCATAAAAAACAAAAAGAAAATGGGCGTTTTAAAAGATGAATGCGGTGATTCCATTATGACGGAATTCGTAGGTTTGGCCTCAAAAATGTATGCTTACCGCACACTCGACTGTAAGGAAGCCAAAAGAGCAAAAGGTGTAGGTAGGGCAGTGGTAAAATCGCTACGTGTAGACGATTACCTAGCGGTTTTACGCACGGGCAAAGCTATGTCTCATACACAGTGCAGGATACAATCCAGCAACCATCATTTGTATCTTGTGGAACAGAGAAAACGCACCCTCGCCTCCATGGATAACAAACGTGTGTGGGCTAATGACCTGCTCACCAGCCTGCCCTGGGGTTATGATCGCAACGAGGAGGAGGTGTGATTTCATTGTTTAATCGTTTATGGGACATAGCTTTATGTAACTTGTAGATTTAGTATTTTGTAAATATTGGTTTCTGTCATTGTAAATAGTAGATTTTGTAAATAGTGACAACCCACTTGGACCTTTTGCTCTTTAAAATGTTCTATGCAACCTTATTTTTTAATTTTTTTTTTGATTGGTTAATAGTGTGATTATTTTAACGCTGTACAAAGTTGAGTTTTTTTGTAAATATGAAATAAGTAAGATTTTTAGTAACTTTAATAACTAGTATTTAATTATTTTCGTAATGTAAATGATAAACTAAAAAGTTCTTTTGGGATGAGTGTGCATGTCGAGAATGTGCTTTTGGGAATAAATAAAGTGGTTGTGTTTGTTCCCAAAGACAGGTGTGAATGTATGAGTGGAGAGAGAAAACTGATGTATATGGTTGACCAGAGCAAACACGGTGAGGTAGGGTGGGTGGGTGGGGAGGGGGTAAATGGTCACTTATATACTCATTTTGTTTTAAATAGTTTCGTTTTTTCATTGAAATGTGGCAGTCAAAAGACATTATTTTTGTAAAAACAGTCTTACCTGCAGTAGTCGTAGACCTCGACGTTTCTCCAAACACACATTAACACATTGCAGTATTATCAAGGTCAAGCACTCGCATCAACATCATTGTCAAATCTCAACTTTCGACATACACCAAATGGAAAAAATGTGAAAACAGCAAAATGAAAAATCCATGTTTCCATATCACCAAAAACAGGAAAACTTAAAACGGACATTTTTAAAAACTGGAAATGGCCACGTGTGAAATTTGAAAATTTAAAAACTTCAAACAGACATTGTTTAAAATGTGTCATCAACAAAATGGAAAAATCCATTTCATCAAAATCATAAAACTTGAAACGAACATTTTTCACATCTGTAAATTGCAAAATGACAAATGGCAATGTGTGAAATGTGTAAAATGAAAAAAATCAGCCATCAACATCACGATTTCTTAAAATTAAAAATAACAAATCATTATGCTCTGGTATACCTTTGTTTTTATTTCATAGTCATAGTGAATTGACAAAAGAAAAATAGAATACAAACAAATCCCAATTCCTCACTCCTCAATGTTTATGTCCATGCATTATCAACTTTCCTTTCATAGCACTCATGACAATTAGGGCTGCCATCCTTTCACCCACTGAGGCATCACTGGATGTGAAACGTTGTTTAGCTTTCTTTAATAACAATTTATCTGCCACATGTCTTAAACCAGGATGACTATGGCGATAAGAAAGGTCATGTTCCTTGCATGCTTGATCCAAAAGATTAATGGGTACATCACCACGTTGTAAACGTTTTTCGAGACGAGTTCCAGGGCCGCAAAAACGATAACCTGGAAGATGGATTTCGAAAGGTAGGTATTGAATCACTTTGTCAATGACGCCATTGCCAGTACAGGTCTGGCATATCCTTTTCCATCGATGGTAAAAAGGTTTGGTCTTCCTCCTCCTCTGTGGACGATGTTTGTGTTTGTTGTTGTTGTTGTTGTTGTTGATTTTTCTCGCCATGACACCCATGGAATGATTCAACAAAGTCTTTACATGGACTTTTATGACCGTGATACAGTTTCACTAGCTGGCAAGTCGCACACTGACGCATAGACGGTATTTTTGCCATGGCCACTTGCTTATGGTGATCGCAATCCGTACAGGGTTGCAATTCACTCAACACAGGGTCTTGAGTCCATGATTTTGGTACATGTTGCCAGATTTCTTTCACTGCATTGGCGGCCACATAATAAATGAACGACTTGGGCAGCGCCAAGAGTTCCTCTTTGGTAAAACTGTCTAGTTTCTTTTTGCACACAAAGAACTTGCCGATGGCTTTGTCCGTAGCATTGCCTTTCTCCATGGTATCACGTGCTGTAGATGTTTACACGTCGCTTGTAGAAATCTCACTGACGTCATTCACAGGTAAATCTTGAGTTATAATTTTGTTCAACAACTCCCAGCAGGCATGAGTGGTTAACCAATGAAAGAGATGCCACGCATGCGATAGGGCTGTATGGGTAATGTTGCCACAGGAACAAGTATCCATGAGCGTTTGCAGGGAGGGGCAGCCCAACTCCATGAGGTCGATACATTGGCAGTAAGACGCCAAAAATGGTTGCAACCATTGACGTTTTTCATTACCTTTCACAAATACCACATTGGCCGAGGACAAGTGTGCTTTCATGACCACGTCCAAATATTTATAGGAAATGGTTCCCTGATTCCAGTCTAGTTGCCTATGATTTTCAATCCACTGGGTTTGTTTACGGTCTTTTTCACACAACAAATCAAAAGCATGGGGTGGTTTAAATAGCAAATGCGTAGCTTGCGATATCCAAAACGTGGTACAATCGATCATGGCCACTTGTTTAAATATAAATTTGTTGTCACCAATTTTAAACCCTTGGCAATCCACAATGAGTGTGCGCAACATGTTGACGCTTGCCTGGACCAAGTTCAACTGACGACTGACTGACGATCAGGTGTGATCATGACATGGACTTACCTGCCATGCTAGTTTCAAAAAAGAAGGTTAGGGTAGGACAGGGGGACCTGCAAAAATTAGAATTTAAGAATTACATCATTTTATTATCATAACACGTCTTACAGGCTTTTCTCATTTTAGGATAAGGACGATAGCAACTGATACAACAATATAGTCTCTTGTGTTTGTAACGTCCATAACACCGATGATGTCCCAATGTCTCTAAACTAGGCGTTTTTGATGGTGAGCTGCTCACCGAAGCACCATGGATACCATACGGCCCACATGTATCATAACTTGTATTTTTTTCATCACCCAGAGACACAAGTGAGGGATAGCTTGAATGACAGGGTATATTTCCCACTTTCATTCTGCACAGGTAGGGGCAGGTGGGTGACCAGCGCTGATGTTCCTGCATGGGTTCATCGCCCTCCTGCCATTGGTCTATGATGATGGGACAAAAGGCACATTTCACTTCATCTCTTGTTTTTAAATAGTAGAATCCAGCAGCCGCCAAGGCTTGAGGGTTTATGAAAGGCACTGGCCATGTGGCAAAAGTCTTGAAACGTTGTTCCTCAGAGTTTAAATTCATGGATGTAACGTCTCTTGAGGCTTTAAAGCAAGACATGACTGAGCGACTTGACGTGGGTTGAGCTGTTATTTATACACTCGTCACTTGGTTGGACAGTGGATAATAGTTGACTTGTTTGTGATGAATAATTAAACAGTAGGCTGTCGTATTGGCTGGTACATTGTCATGCGTTTCAAAATCTAGTCGAATGTCGATATTGGATGGCTTGACAGACTCTTCCAGGTAAGAACAGTCAAAAACAATCAGTGGTGCTCTTGCCTTAAACGCTTGGGGTAGTAGCATGGGACCGTTCTCTTTTTGATAATACGACCATCGAAATTTAGAAAACAAGTCGTACAGGGGGCCAAACTTATTTTTTGAAAAATCCAAATCCAGTCCTTCATAGGGAAACACAGCTCCGTTGAGGAAAAGACGTGCATTTCTCAATTGCAGGTGATCAAATTGCGTGGCATCTTTGGTTTGTTGATACTTGCGATTCGTTTGAAAACCCACGATCAGGTAGAGAGGTCTCTCTGTATAGCGAGCTGTTTTTACAGACCAACTGTGTGTGTTGGTGGTGGGCAATAGCGGATACTCATGGAGTGCCCAGCTTCTAAATTCCATGGGTAGAGGCATATCTCTCTTTACCATTTTGAGTATGTCCAGTTTTTTGCTATCGTTAAGGGTCACATGAGGCACTTTCCATAGCAAGCGTTGTAGTTGAATTTTTGAATCGATGGGGGCATTGTCGGCCCCCTTGAGTGCATTGTTATCACTCCTGTCTCTCACTAGATAAAGCACTTGCCTTGCGTTAACCACAATGCGTTGGTGATCTTCGGCAAAGCCTAGAACCAGTTTAAGAGGTAAATATCCAGTAAAGGTCCCATCGGTGTGTACCATCCAGTCATTGGTCGAGTCAGGGCACCAAGCTGCCATGCAAAGTGTTTTACCTTCTTCCTCACTATAAGAGGGGTATAGTTTCATGACACTGGAAATACCCACATTTCGAGTGCTATCCACCACGATATCGTTAATGACATAACGTACTTCAGAAAACAGAAAGGCTAAACCATGGTTGGCCAACTTGGATGTAGTGGGTGTAGAGCCATCGGCTTTGGTGAGCCGACCTTCAATCTGAATAACACTTTCATGCGGTAGGGTGTAAATATCTTGGTTGTTGATAACAAATTGAATTTCATCATTGTTATTGAGTCCAGGTGTTTGAGCTTGATAGGAATGGAGATCAATTCTTACCACTCCTGGTTGCTCCTCGATGTGGTTCGCTATCTCTAGGATAGAATTCATTATAAGGGTTGACGTGGTAACCCAAATGCTGTAAAATCTGCTTGCCTTGAGATGTTAACGTGTATTCACGTGGCAAACAACTAACACTATTCCTAGACGGTGTTGTTGCTTTATACACAAATTTCATAGTGGCTTTAGCACCAACTTGTAAGTCACTGGTGTAGTGGAATCTAGATCAATGAGTTGTTGATCTCTATTGATCAGTCTTAATGTTATATTACTAATACTATCAACAGCCACAGCATGAAAAAGCACCACTGGAGGGTTTTCACGAATAATATACCCATTGGGCGATGTCACAATAAAGTCATAAAGCGAATGCGATGGTTCTTGATTGGTGTACACTTGGCTAATAATATTACACGTCACCGACACATGATGGTCCTCAATGAATTTCACTTCATGGTCCGATTCATGTTTTTTGTTGGGCTCCAACACACGTGGTTTAAATCCGAGTAATGGGCCAATGGAATCGGGGTGTGTTTTAAAGTCAATGTTGAAGGTAGAGAAAATACTGCAGCGATGAGTGTTAGTATTGCCTACAAGTTCAAACTTGTGCGTTCCGTCGAGAAATGACTTTAATCCATACTGATTGATCAACACCACATAAATGTGTTCATAAATATCATCGATCGTGTATCCACCAGAGTTCAGGGTGAGCACAGAATCATCATAGTAAAACTTGTTGTTCACATTTTCACGTATGTTGTATATTCGATTGTACGTTTCAAGAGAAACAAGTCCTAAACCATAGGGTTTTTCACTCAATTCGATAGGCGGGTAAAAGTCTAGGCTGACTTCAGGTCCACGTCCATGCACTGTAAACGTTTTACTTTCTACCGACATACTGGTGGCGTTTTTGCTTATGCTGCGTCTTATATAAAAAAATTAAACACAAACGTCCACACTGTTGGCTGTTAAACGTTTGCTCACGTTTCACATTATAATATATCTTGATCCTGTTTCCAAAATAGGTCACTAGTTCCATGGGCGGGGGCAAATTCCCAAAACTGTCAAAGTACCATACCGTGGATCCCTCTTTGACATAAGCTACATAATGCGTTCCTGGTCCTCGGTGATCATCCAAATTGACAACAGCACATTCCTGTTTCCAGGGTCGTGGGGGTAATTGGTTTCGCATAAACACACCTCGAAAATGAGAAAGCTTTAGTTGTTTAGCATAGCTTTCCACTTGTTGATGCGTCAGGGCATGTCTCGCTATGGCTGAGGTTAAATTTTTTTTTTTTTAATATTTCGAAATGGTGAAATCCCAAATCCTTGTTGATAAAAGGCTGGCTTTAAATTGGCATTTCTAGCCCCCATGGCAATCGCTTCCATCGTTTCATTGTGTCGCTGACTTTCTTTGAGTTGTTGCTTGCCCTGCTGCGCGGCTTTAATGGTTTTCGCCACTGCACTGGCACCGCCCAAAAGTGAGCCCAGAGCAGCCAAACCAGCAAATAATGCAGGTAAAAATCCCGCTCGTTTGGGAACGGGAATCACTCGCCCTTGGTTTGAAACCTGTCGCCGACGTTTTGGAATAACCTGTCTCTGTGCTGCTCGAAGGGCTTTCCTTATGGTCAATACATTATTTTTTCTTTTTTTCTTTCGCAAGGGCTTGTCCTCGAATGTTGTAAGCCCTGGCTTTGCCAAGGACAAAGTCCTTTTTTTAGTCTTTCTCACTGCATACCTTTGTTTCACCATGATGATAATGACCCACAACCTTTCACAAGAAAGTTTAAATCACAACTAACGTCAGATGGTTATTTCATGGCTGTATATTCCAATTCCACATAAAGTGGGAAGTCGTTTATGGTTTTTCCCGCTTGCTTTTCATCCCATGTCAACATGAGATAAAAGGATAATTCGTCACCTGCATTGACCATTTCATGGTTATGAAGCAACATCCTATGACCATTTATCTTTATTTGTAAATGGTTCTCATCAGGTATGGCATATTTGATGTGAATGGTTCCATCATAGTGTAATCGATAGTGGCTTAAACCCGAAGCAAGCGCATAGGTCAAGTGCTGATCATGGACTAGCGGTAAATGGTTTCTGTCATTCACAGGTTTTTCATTTGTCAGATACACTAAAAACACAGATGGGATAAATTTATAAAGCCTTTTCATTTCATGGGTCACGTAACGCTTGGTACAAACATCGTCTTCGTCTTGTGGGTCTTCCACGTGAATAATCCGATGGTGATTAGCGCTATAGCCATTCACCATAAGCTGGGGCACTTTGTCATAAAACTCATACACTTTGTTATCCACATACTTTTTCGTAGTAACGTCTGTAGACACTTGAGGATGTTTTACATGGGTTAACCGCTTTCCCTTAAAGTCATAATCTCCCTGTTTTGTGCGTGGCACTACTGACCTATCCACATAGTGTTTATTAGCAGGATCTGTTTCCTGTTTAGGATCATGTATGGGGACAGGCCTAGCTTTGGCCATCAACGCACGTCCAAAGACATCCATCGTCAACCTGTAGTACCAGTCTACTGTTTCTATGACAAGGCTCGGTGTCCTGTATATAGACAGCCTGCTAGCCTTTCTAAGCCTTAGTTGAAATGAAGATTATTAAGCAGCAAGAGTCATTCCCCGTGGGGGACATGGTTTCCCATCTCTGTCCCACATCACGTGAACAACGCCATGGTTCACTGTTTCCATCTTCCATTCGCTGCATCATTGTGGGGCCTTCCGGCTGTGGAAAGACTAATCTTTTGCTAACGCTCATTACAGCGCCCAATGGTCTGCGTTTTCAAAATATTTATATTTTTGCAAAATCTCTCTACCAACCCCTCTACGTGTTTCTGGATCAAGTCATGTCTGGATTACAAAAAGAGAATATGGGTTATTTTACATTTTCCATGCAAGAAAATGTGATTTCACCGGATGAGGTAAAGCCTGATTCACTCATGATTTTCGATGATGTATCCACTGAACGTCAAGGCATCATTCAAAGCTATTTCAGCATGGGTCGACACAAACATATCGATTGCTTCTATCTTGGGCAAACGTATTCAAAAATGTCCAAACAGTTGATTCGTGACAATGCCAATGTCATTGTTTTATTTCGTCAGGACGAGAGGAACAGTCGTCACATTTATAATGAACATGTGAATCCTGATATGACCTTTCAAATGTTTACAGAATTGTGTGCCAAATGCTGGAACACTCAACGTCATGCCTGTTTAGTGATTGACAAACAAAGTGAACTCAACCAAGGACGGTATCGCTTAGGGTTTGATCATTTTATTGCTATTTAAGGCCCTGTCTCATTCCCCATCATGTCTTTTGTCAAGACACCATGGCCTTAGCAGAGAGTCAATTAAAAAAGCATATTATTAGAGCAAAAAATACTATTCGCCAAAAGTTTCGTCAATTGAAACAATCACGTGCCAATCATGCTTTGTTTATTCAGCAACATTTAGCACCTCCACTAAAAGCCATGTTGAAACCCTCTTTCAAGCCATCTGAAACGCTACCCACCGTTTCACAAGCCACGCAGACGCTGCACGAGGACCCTGAGGAAGAGGAACAGGAAGATTTGACTAGTGTTAGTGAAGTTGAGGATGAGGAGGAACAAGTGTTTACGCCTCAAAAAAAGGCCGCACCCCTTGCAGAGTTTTTGAGAAAAAAGAAATCCTTGGCCATGGTCGAAACACCTTGCCCTTCCAGAGCGTCTCCGTTTTCACAACTCTTGGCCACCCCTCAACATAAAGCTCAACTGAAAACCATTTTAATAAAATATTATGGATCAACATTGGAACCCTATTTCACCGATCTATTTATTGGAAACACAGATACCACGTATGGTGTTCGCTATGAGGATGATAGTTTTAAAATTGGCGATTCATCCATTAAATTTGCTCGTACTAAAGCTGTCATTAAAAACATCAACTATAAATTAACGCCAGGACTGTTAAAACTGCTCTTTTCTCGGACCCCCTCTTCCCATGATTATACGTCAGAGGATCTTGACAAATATAAATCCATTTTATTGGATACCCATGCTCACAAAAGACAGTATGATCCCACGCAACAAGTGAATGCCAATATATCTCAAAAATATAAAACCATCATTGCAAAAATGTTTCCCACTAGTCAAAGTACTCGTCGTAAAGTGTCCGCTTCGGGAGTGACATTTAAACCGTTAAAACCCCTTGTGGATGTTACCTACTGGCACAATCCCAATAAGCTCGTCCAGCGGCTACAGTTGTTGCATGCCTCACGTCAAGCTGGCCATACCGGTCACGATTGGGAAATTCAAGAAATTGAACAAGAACTTCGAAATGCCAAAATTATTGTTTAAGCCCTCACCCATTAAAATGGGTATTGCTCACGAGTTGCATCGCCCAGCTAGGCGTCACTATCCGCGACTCAAGGTGATTTCACGAGGTGTGGATGAACTTTGGCAGGCTGACTTGGTTGAAATGATACCCTATGCTGGCGTTAACGACGGTGTACGCTATATGTTGACCGTCATTGATGTCTATTCCAAAATGGCCTTTGTTGAACCTGTGCGTCGCAAGTCTGGCCCACTAGTTACCAAGGCCTTTCAACATATTATTCAACACTCCAAACGTCAACCTCAGCTGCTACAAACCGACCAGGGGAAAGAATTTTTCAACAAGGATTTCTCCAGTTTTCTCAAATCTAAGGATATTCACCATTACACCACGTACAGCAATCTCAAAGCCAGTGTGGTCGAGCGGTTCAACCGAACATTGAAAACCCATATGTGGAAAGCGTTTACCGCTCAGGGCACGTATCGCTGGTTGGACATGTTACCTGAGCTAGTATCACGTTACAATGACACCAAACATAGAACGATTGGGACCAAGCCACGTCTCGTAACTAAAAATATTCAGCGATTGGATAAACTGTTTAACCCCATAAAAACAGCCGATCCTAAACGTCACCGACTGAACATTGGGGATTTTGTTCGTGTGAGCAAATTTAAGTCTGCCTTCAATAAGGGCTACACGCCTCAGTGGGGGACTGAACTATTTCGAATTCGTCGAGTCTACTTGGACAGTCCAGTCACCTATTTACTCGAGGACCTCAACCATCAACCCATAAAAGGTAGATTTTATCTACATGAACTTCAGAAAACAGCATTTCCTCAGCACTATCTTGTGGAAAAAGTGTTGAAACAAAAAGGAAATAAACTCTACGTCAAATGGTTAGGGTTTAACTCTACGTTTAATTCCTGGATCAATAAATTACATGTTGTGTGAACCTGTGTACTTTTTATTTATTCACACATGTTGTACACCACCTATAGCTCTATGTATACAGCGCTCCGCGCTTCATGCATGTTCATACATGTTTGTCTTTCCCTTTCCTCCTGTGTTCTCTCATACATCACCCCCTCCCCTCTCCCTCCCTTCACCTCCCACCACTGCTGTTTGCAGCTCTTGCCTATCTATTGGTTGTGACATGATTCCCACAAGTTGCATTATACTTTTTACTGATTCAGCGATTCCCACGCTTTGAACATTCTCTTATCGTGCACGTGGACAGATAACACCCAAGCGAACACCTGTGCCGGATCAAATTTCACCTGAACTTGCATTTTGTCACGTACGAAGCAAGACAGGATGTAACTTGTTAACAGTTATCGCGCACGTGGACAGCTAACACCCAAGCGAACACCTGTGCCGGATCAAATTTCACGTCAACTTGCATTTTGTCACGTACGAAGCAAGACAGGATGTAACTTGTTAACAGTTATCGCGCATGTAAATAGATAACGTCCCAAGCGAACACCTGCGGTAGATCAAATTTCACGTCAACTTGCATTTTGTCACGTACGAAGCAAAACAGGATGTCACTGGTTTAGCCTACATGTGGTTTCACAAATGTGTGTGTGCATGCCTTTCACACTCCCCTGCAACCACGATGGTCAGATTATTTCACCTTCAAGCGTCACCTGTTGTCAAGTCAGATCAACGCCTTCCAATAATCTCAAATGACCTTCACCTCCTGTAAGTTTATTTTCTCTACTCGCTTCGACCAACATAGAACCTAGTTCTCATCACCGTTTACACGTTAAAGGTAACATATCAGAAAACGCACCCTCGCTCTGTCATACACCGACCCGCCGAAATAGCGATTGATCTATTGAGCACAGCCACCGTGGTCAGCGACAGGTTCGTTGAAACACACACACACCCAGCCGTATCGTCTCTCTCAACCACCACGCTTCATGGACATTATAAACAGGTAAAGAAAAAGAAAACGTTTTTTCAACATGTATGGCGTTAGGCCCTTTGTGAATTATTTTTTGAAAAAAATATCTACCACACTCGAAAGGGGGCGTTACCCCGAGTCCTAGGACACCTCCTACACGTCTCTAGCGTTATTGGTTCGTGAGATATCGGCAAAAATCACAAAAAACACGTGTTTACCCCAAAATCGCGTTTCCAAATTTTTTTAAAAAATATAACGAGTGGTCCATAGCAAAGAGGACGTCACTCCGAGTCCTTGGACCCCTCGTTCATGTCTCTAGCATACTTGGTTCGCGAGATATAGCAAAAAGTCTAAAATCACGTTTTTACCCCAAAAAGACCGTGTTTCCAGATTTTCACCTTTTCGACACCTACATTCCCGTAAAGAGCACAACGAGACGAAAAAAACGAATCCAAGCACGCCCTCCTAGCATGGCTCCTTCCATTCCAAGGTCGCAGGGGCTCACAACTTGCTAAGTGAGACAGCTTTCCCCTTACCACACTACTGCAGGTTTTCATCCTAGAGACTTGAAATTTATTTTGGGGGTAGAGGGGGTAGGGACCATTGATTTACGTTAAACAATTTTTTTTGTAGAGTTCCTAGTTTCCAAAATATAGGATTTTCAAAATTCGAGTGTTTTCAAAAAAATATAAAAAATAAAAAAGTTTCATTATAGAAAATAAAGGGCATAAAGACCATTCGTTTGAGCTATGGCACAACGTTCTATCATGTTTAGTTTTCAAACTATCACCTAGTTTCAAAAACAAAAATTTTCATTTTTTTTTTTCAAAAGTATAACGAGTGGTCCATAGCAAAGGGGCGTCACCTCAAGTCCTATGAACACCTCATTCGTGAAACTCCGACCATGGGTTCGAGAGAAAAGTCTATTTAAATGTTTCAACTTCGCGCGGCGGCCATGTTGGTTTATTGGGCACAGGAGTGTCAAGTGAAGCAGAACCCGTACTACTCCACTACTCTTTTGATTCATTAAATTTATTTTAAGTCAATGTCAGGATCCTCCTTTATTAGTATTAAGGCATCCATCTACTCCTTGATTGAATACTGGATCGGTTTGATTGCTTTCTTTCACTTCGACCAGGGGTAAGAGATCTGGTTCTCTGCCACTGATAAGCTGAGCATTTCTTTTCTTGACTATCCTAAATAGTTGTCTGGCGCCCGGCATTCATGTTTAGTGTACTACAGCAGATAAGTGCACAACACCAGTGTATGCATTAATTCTGTCTCATTTTTATTTCATGACCCATTAAAACATTTTTTCTCCCAGCGATAAAACATATCCTACTACAAACCATTAGACACTGTAGCGTAGTAGGTTAGCTGTCAGGTTGTAAAGTCGTTCATCGCCGAGCAACCACAGTTCGAGTCACGCCGTGAATATTATTTTTGTGAAGTAACACACCATGATGGTGCCATACTACGAAAACAACCGCGTTTGGCCGAGCGAACGTTGATGATAATGCGTCATTGCATTATGCCATGGCTCACTATACACACGCATCCAGAGAGCACTTTCTGGCTCTCGTCGAACACGGCGATTACAGGGCGCGTGAGGCAGCAATCCGATGTGGTGTTCCATCGAAATCTGCTCAAAGATGGATATAGCAGTGGCGGGTATCAGGGAGGATTGGTCGTCTACCGGACACTAGTTTACAGCGGGTTTCTACTGTAGACGAAGACCGTCATTTAGTTACAACTTCGCAGGAAAATCCGTTCTTAAACTCGGTAGAGCTCATGCAGATGACCAATTTTCCTCGATGTCCATACACGGCCCGTAAACGATGTTCATGGCTGGTTTTCTGAGCAGAACTCCATTGAACTGCTCAACTTGGTCCTTCGAACTCCAGACTTTAACCCCAACGAGCATGTGTGGGCAAAGTGGAAACGCCATATCAGGGAAAACTGGTCTCACCCTCCCCTCGTTGGCAGGATGCATTATGGGAGATTATGGAAGTTCTGTCAATGCCACGTCGGCTACAGCAAGTTGTCGAAGCCGGTGGATACTGGACGAGATATTGATGAAGTGTCTACAACAGTCCTTTTCAGGACTAACAATAAGCAAATTCATTAAGCCAGATTTCCCTTTGTATAGAAACACACACGTATTTCGTTCATGAAACATTTGACATGTTTAAAAAATAAGCACCGCGAGAACAATTCGAACCCCGGTTCTTTGTAGTTTCAAGCAACGCCTCTTCCCCTTAGCTAAATGGCAATCTGCAGACCTCGGATAATATTGTAATGATATTTCCATCATCTCGTGCACGTCTATAACAGCTATCATAGCCCCAGTGGTAATTAACTAACGGTTTACCGCAATATTTCGTGGTAAAACTTAAAAGGCGTCCGATATCGTACGGTTTCACAATCGTATAACAGAGGCCATCAAAACACAAAAGAAGTGCCGAGACCAATATTTGAACCGTGGTGGTCCGGATTACCAACTTCACGCCCTTCCTCTACGCTAACACAGCTACTCTATTAAGGCTAAATGTCCCGTTTTTTAGTTTGTTATTCTGACACCACGTAGCAGCACCAAAGTGAGACAATTTCTCTTTTCAGTTTTCTCTTGAACGAAAGCTCGTATTTGCGATCTGAAAACCACTATGTATACTAGACTGCAATTGAATTGATATTAATTCGATGTATTTTCCAAAACGTGAAAAACAAAAAAGTTACCAACAGTTTTTTATATCTCTGCTTAAAATATGAAAAAACCCTGATAATACGAAAACGGAGATTTATTTCCTGATTCCAATTAGTCCAGTCAAATTAGACATCCGACCTTGCAAAAGGTCATGTAGTTCTATTTTTTAATATGTTGTTTGGACCTCTGCCAATAGTAAAAAAAACCAAATTTGCAACTTCGGAAGACCTGTGCTAGTTGTGTAATACCAAAAAAAAACTTTTTGCACAATTTTCGGTTTTTGCTCAATGTTGATTAAAATATGCATCTGACAGAAAACAACATACTCATCTTTTGTAACCAAGATTAAATTTTCTTCAATTTGAGACCCAAGCGAATACTGTATGTTTAGTAGATCCCGAGATACAGTTCTTCAAATGTTGAATATTTTTTCATAAAAGTAAAACTTCTTTGTTTTGGTCTTCTAATTTGACAAATAATATCAAAAATACTCATTTCATGAGAAAATTCACAGGAAATGAACTTGAAGGATATTTGTTTAGCTTCAATCTGAGCTCTGACGGGTACCTGTAGGCCAAGTGCTTCTCTCAAAAGTGAATTTGAAAGAATTGAAAGAAATCAGTTCACATACCGGTAGGTACTATTTTGTTTTATGACAAGGGAAAACGTAACGTTTAAAATAAGTTTTTACATGTATGAAGCAACAGGTTTCATCGTAATTGCATTTGTTTTGATTGTCTGTGTCTCGAAAAATCTTCCTGTGATGATGGTGCACGTTCATTGGAGGAGTTCTCGAACTAACAGCAGGTACAGGCTCGTTTTTCCTTTCTATCAATTTAGCGGTGGGGACTTCTTCCTCGTTGTCAGAATACTCCAGCTGAAGAGATTGCACGTTTTTAAATAATTTTGCCACCACAATATCGGCAAAGGGCTGAGCATTTGAGTTCAGCTTACGGCAACTCCAACCGCCGCTGTAATCTTTTCTGCAATATTGCAGGAAAACATGCGCAGTAGGAGCTGAGTTTCAGGATCCATAGTTGTAGGGATAGGGATAGGACCTTGATCATTAAGCTTCTACCACCAATCTATAAGATTTTTATTGACCCCAAACTACTTTTGAACTTGGTGGTAAGTTCTGTTAGCATGGTGGGGTGCTGCATCCTCTGTTGGGGGCAAGCAAGCAAGATTGATTTTGGTGTTGGCTGCAAATGTAACAAATAGTTGGTAAGGAAGGCTATTGTTAGGAAATCACCCCATACAAAGCCACAAAGCACTTCTCCCCAGCTTTTGCTATGGCTTCGTTACTGGAGTCTAGTACGGTACAGCAAAAGTTCTGCCAGTTCTAGAAGTTGGGGATTTGTCTTTGTCAAAGACAAACTGGATGAGAGCTCCTTATAAATAGGTGGTGAGGATTCTGACCTCCTGATCGCAGAACTTTCAAGCTGCGATGCATCGCTAAAGTGCATGGAAATCCCAGAGCTGAATACATATTAACTAAATGCTTGGAATCAAGTTTTCTGTGTAAGTAGGTCCCAAGGCCTATCATGAGTGAGGAGATGAAAGACCGTGGTAGTACAGCACATTTGAGAGTACAGTATGTTAAAAAGCTACACATCAGTTCTCCAAGTTTTAAGAACAGCACGCTTGTGTTTCGGAACAACGGTTTCATAAAACAGTAGTACGGTACGGATTCAGGGATGACACAGTAGTAGACCTAATGTACGGATTCAGGGATGACTGAATTACCATTGCCTAAGAAATCACCGGATGGAGGATATTCATTGGTTTCATACACTTATGAGATCTCTCAGTTGTTATATCAGGATTATCTCCTTTGATCTGTTTCAATATATCATCTATTGAGATCGGATGTTCCTCAGAGTTCTCCAAGAGGTAAGTGTAAAGCCTATATCTTCCAATGCCTCATCTATATCAATTGCCAGTCGATGTCCTCTCTTCTGCCCAGCTGTTAATGGCTTAGTGAATAACGTTTAATTACATAGATCGTGGTATCTTGTATCAGCAACTACCCAGTTATTTACCCTTGAGAGCCGCTGTATAATTTTCTTTCCACATTGGACACCTCAGCATTCAGCTGCACCAAGGACTGATATCCTGAAACAAAACTTATCAATTTTGTGGACATCATTTCTTCGTGATTTGGGCAGTTCTTTTTATAGCCTGATGAATTCTTCAGTTATATCCTACCGAGCTCATTTGACGATCTTGAGGGTCTGGATGGTTGGAGATCATAATCTCCTTTACGTCGAACAGATGCTTTAATATTGCTTGCAGCAGTGTAACTCTTCCTACTTCTTCTTGAAGTCTTCGAGACAAAATTTTCTTTTCTTTAAGGTCCCGTTTCACACTCACGTTAATGTGAGCAAATACCTACTTGTTTTACGACAATGGTTGTGCCTTCACTCAGGGGCTTACGACATTTAAAACAAACACCTGGAGGAATAGGCATTGCACAAGGTTTTCGAGTACACTAACGCTTCACATGTCGCATTCTTCGATTTACGCGGCAAAACTGACGAAAGAATGTGTAGGAGGGAGGAGGGAATGGTCGATTCTTTGTTCAGGGGCCTCGCCTTCATTGTTGAGGTCCCGACGCTTGCTCTCACAAACACAATGAACCTAACTCGTCTACAAGCCATTCGGACGAGTAAATGTTATACGTAAATTACACATCATCATTATCGGCCCTATACTTGATATCTGATGCACTCCAAACTTGTTTTCATTCGTTTTTCCTGATTTCTATACTTCAAGGTTTTCAATTACATGCCACTTTTGAGAGAAGCATTAGGCCTACCGGTAGGCTACCAATCAGAGTTCGAATTAAAGCTAAACAAATAAACTTCAAGTTCATTGGCTATCACCTTTTGATGGAATGAGTATTTTTGATGATATTTGTCAAATTAGGAGACCAAAACCTACATTTTTTTATTTTTATGAAAAATATTCAATCTTTGATGAATTGTATCTCGAGATCTACTAAACATACAGTATTCGTTTGGGTTTCAAATTGTAGTAAATTTAATCTAGGTTAAAATAGATAAGCATGGTTTTTTCACGCAGATGCATATTTTAAAAGAAATTGAGCAAAAACGAAAAATTGTGCAAAAAGTTAGCTTTTATGGGTATTACACAATTAGCACAGGTCTTTCGAAGTTGCAAATTTGGGTTTTTACTATTGGCAGAAGTCCAAACAACATATAAAAAAATTAGAACTACATGACCGTTTTATGTCTAATTTGACTGGACTAAATGCATTTTTCAGAATTAAAATCGGGTGAATGGAATCGACAGCATTAGTTTGGGAATTGTTTTGAAAAGGGTGGTAGGCTTCACAAGATCTCTTGAGCAAGGGAATTTATGAACACGTTGACAGGGCGGAGGGAGAAAGGAACCATTTGACGACAGGAAGGAGTTGTTTTCCTCTTGTCATAAATATTATAGTTCGGCAAGTTACATATACAAGTGCCCAGTCGTGGAACAATATCTGAGCAATAAAATTATAGTCTACTGTAGTAGTGTCACAATATGTAACGTTGACACAATGTGTTTGTACAGATTCATTTCTTACTTCCTCAAACATTTTTGTTGATAATAATACATTGTAGGGGGTAGGGACATCTTGGTCATCAGTCCCTTTGGCTGGCTGCGTGACTCAGCGGTAACGTTCTCGCTTGCTGTACCAAGGTTGCAGGATCGAATCCTGGTGCAGCCAGTTGGCATTTGAGGGTGCGCGAATGCGAGGGAGCCGTGTCATTAGATTTACTGGCACGTTAAAGATCCCCTTCGGAGCAAAATTCCGGCACCCCGGCGTTTCTAAAAGCCGCAGTAGTTAAAAGGGACGTACAACCAATAAAAATGAAAATCCACAGCCTGCTTCCAGTCTCCGACCGGGTCAGGAATGGAATGAATGAAGCCCCTATCTAGCGGCGAGGATATGAACTGTGCCGGCTGCCGAGGCCTGACGCACTCCTCTGGGGCAATGATTAAATGAATGACAGATGAAATGAAATGATAGTGGAGAGTGTTGCTGGAATGAAATTTTTGACAGGGAAAACCGGAGTACCCGGAGAAAAACCTGTCTGCCTCCGTTTTGTCCAGCACAGATCTCACATGGAGTGACCGGGATTTGAACCACGGACCCAGCGGTGAGAGGCCAGCGTGCTGCCGCCTAAGCCACGGAGGCTTCACGTACAACCAATAACGTTATTAATATTATTATTATCTTCAGTCCCGTGTAGTTGATCATGTTTGTAAGTGTATTAGAGTCAGGGATGGGACAGGTGCCCTGAAACTTCACGTACGGTACTATCTCGGCATTTACCTGGAGGGATTGTGGAAAAACCGGTGAAAACACACTCGGGATAGATACTGACAGCGCTGGATTCCCTTCTAGATAACTGTTTTAGAGTTATTTGAGGATAAACTCCCGAACCAAAAACATATTGTTCCGACATTAGTAATACTTTGTAGAGCATAATTCTTACCGCACAGAGCAGTGACTGGCTTCACTCGATGCAAAATTGAATACTGTATAGAAAGATATGACTGGTTTGTAGTTAGCACGTTCTTGATATTTTAGAAGAAAGATGGACCAGATATGTTCGTGTTCAGGTTTATTGGGAATATCTATTCTAAAAGCCATCCGATGAGGACGTCCAACTCTAGGTATCGTCTTCTAGACATAACAAACAAGACCACATGCTGAGCTTCTATGCCCAAGATAGCGGGTTCAAACCCGGCCGAAGCCGTCGGATTTTTTAAGAGCGTTAAAAATCCCTCAGTATGCCTTCCTTCGGAGGGGAAGTAAAGCCGGCGGTCCCATGTCATAGATTTATGGCATGTTAAAGAACCTTCCACTAATTGCA
Source organism: Meconema thalassinum (assembly GCA_946902985.2). Taxonomy (NCBI): domain Eukaryota; kingdom Metazoa; phylum Arthropoda; class Insecta; order Orthoptera; family Tettigoniidae; genus Meconema; species Meconema thalassinum. Next base: position 353,080,289 of record OX336390.1, read on the forward strand.
CCTGTGTGAAGCTAAATTGGATAGGTTAAGAATGTAAACAACGCTCTTAGGTTTCTACGTTCGTTGCCAAGAGCCGACTGCGGTGGTGTCTAGTAGCTAAGTTCTGAACTTGGCCTAGTAGTCGTTGACGGTGGCGCTTGGCGGCAAAAGTAGAAACTATTTGAAAAATTCTAAGTGGCAGTCTGTACTTAAATTAAAAAACAGTCATCACAATTAACACCGGTTATCAGACAGATTCTACACACACCCAAAGTACACGGGGCTACATGACCGCGTTGTCTCAGCTGCTCTTCTTCTCTTCTGCTGAGTGCAATGTACTTCACTATTGTGGCAGTTTTTTTCTAAACTGATTTCATTGTTTTATAGTGCCAGGATGGCCCAAACTGAAAGACCAGCCCGGCAGCTTTGGTTCTATGAGTGAAGGAACCTCGTTTCCCTCGAATGATCTGCTTACATCCCGTGAATTTTGCAACAAGGGTCATGTAATTTTCGACAGCATTGCTGGTGGTGTTTGGTACTAGCTGGGAACTTTTTGCAATTTGGGGCTGCAAACAATAACGCATAAGTTTGGTTGCAGTTAGCTGTTTGTCTTCACTTTGCCCGCTGGTAGTTCAAAAGTACTGTTTGCAATCTTTATGGATCCCAATCCAATCCAGTATTTCCGGAAACCAATTTTCTATTTTCACAATCGCTACGCCTTTATTTTTCCACACAACGCATTGTTTTCATTAATCGAACTTGCTTCTCTGAAGAAAGTTGATACTGAATAGTTCGTGATCTTGTACTCCTACACGTATGTATCAGAAGTAAAAAAACAAACTACACCCGTGGCGCAACAGCCCATGAAAGGCCTAGGCCTACCAAGCAACCGCTGCGCTGTTCAGCCATGTAGCTTGCAGATTGTGTGGTGACGTTTAGTCATCCAACTTGTAGGCTACAAGTAAAATATAAGTGAAATCATAACTGCTCAGTGCATTACAGATTCTCTAATGCAAGCGTAAAGAAATATATAATTTCAAATGTAAACTAGGAAAAAAAAAACTTACGTGTGTGAAGAGGTGTTTTTCTTCTTTATTAGGGCCAGGCTTCCTTTTCTTGGCATTTAGTCGCAATCTCCCCTGGTATTTAGTGGAATACCCTTGAATCAGTTTTGGTGGTGACTCCATTTTTACAACAAAAACGAAAAAATAACTCCACGTGATGACCGTAATGCTAGCTTGTCACGGTGGGTGAGTGGTTATCGTGTCGGTCTACTAACCCCAAGTTTGCAGGTTCGCTCCTGGCCGTGGTAAGTGACTTTTGAAAGGCGGCAAAAATTTACGACACGCATGTCATACGATCTTGGCATGTCAAAGAACCCATTTGAATTCAGTACTCCGTGTTCATAATGGCAAAACTAATCTGGGGAGTTTCCGACAACACAAAGTTTCTCACATCTCTACTAGAAAGCGCTATAGTGTTCAAGGAGCTTAGATATCTAACCTCCTTGACTTGTATTAGTGTTTTAAGGAACAACGAAATTTGACATGCAAGCTACCCTCTGGATGTCAAATAACAAAGCTTGCACCTGGCACCCGAGGCCATACGGTATTATTATTATAATTGCCGTAATGATCTCCACCAGTCGTGGCCTACCTATATGTACATGTATCTATTCTACCAGAAATACTGTCAAAACAATAAAGTGCCGAGAATAGAACACCTAACGGGCATTCAAAAATAATACTGTTGCAGGTAAAATAAATTAAACTAAAAGTAGTTCGTGAGATCGATGAACTAAAAACAAGAAGGCGTAACTATAGAGCACCCAGCGTTTAGAAAAGACTGTGGAGCCTTATGGCGACAGTGTTGCTACCTCGACGTTAGTCTGACCCACTTCGAGTACCGGTGGTCACGGTACTGCCCTTTCATAAGTTAGCGAGACAACACAACCCCAGCAGCTACCTGAAATAGGACACGCCCAGGAAGGAGCAGTTTTGCAGGTGTTAACGGATTGGACCAGTATTAAGGATACCGTTCGCCAAGAGAACCAATAACGACATTCATTTCGTGGTGATATGACGCATTACTGATTGACAGATGTCGAGAGCACAACCCTTCCTTCCTTCTCGGACGTACTGTATGCTGGCGATGTTAACAATGTTTACGTCTGTTGATCATCACCTTTCTTGTTGATAGGCTATAATTTAGTTCCTTTCAATTTTATTCTTGTTCCTTTGTTCAGATTAATATTTGTAATATTGTAGTGAGTTAGCCGTGGAGTTAGGGGTGCGCAGCTGTGAGACTTGCATTCGGTAGATAATGGGTTCGAACCCAACTGTCGGCAGCCCTGATTCTATCGAACAGAAAATACCACAAACACACAACATTAACACCAATGACGGATAGTGCTTCAAAACTTATGTTGCCGGCGGAACTGATCACGTGCTCCACTTCGGGCGAGCATGCAGCACAGGAAGAGGCTCTTCTTTCCAGCGTGCTAACCTCGAACATTTTTAAACTACTAAGACGTAATATAAACGATACTTGTATGCAATAACAAAGGTAATCAATTGGCAGATAATTGTAGGAAGCTATTATGACGAAAAATTTATATATTCAGAGTTCCTTCATGATAAAAGGTGAGGTAACAAAACCAGTGTAGGGGGGTCCGTTAAAAGTAAAAACCCGTAAGACCCATAGTCTTTTCTACTGTAAACGCTGGATGCTCTTTTTTTTTATAGGAACTGGTAAAATATCAAAGATCACTCAGAAATATCCAGACCTTGACAATAATTCAGAACTAACCAGCACAGTCAATCGCCACATTGGACTAGATGCTCGGGAATTCCATACCGTCTGGCAAGGTTGTCGCTCTCTCAAATCACTCGAGCTCCGCTCCCCTCCCCCTACCCAACCCTCCCCCAACCCTCTCGCCATGACCTTGTTCTACTGCCGCGCCTTGTTGCAAATACAGTAATACTTTTATTCACAAACTTCCCAAAGTGATCCCGACGATTCTATTCATCCGATTTAGGTTTTCGATGCGGCTTTGGAATCAGTGAGTAAAACTCAACTTTCGTATCACCCGTTTTCCTTCGAATTGTAATCAGATATTTGAAAAACAAACAGCAACTTTTCTGTTTTTGAAATTAAAAAGTAAGCAATGAATTAATATCAATTCGGCTACTAGACAGAGTACATAGCAGTTTTCAGATCGCAGATCGGAGCTCCCCTTCGATACAAAATAATAAATAAATAAATTCAGCTTCGTTTGTGCTGCTATCTGTTGAAATATATTCTTACCAAAGTGTGGGGACATTTAGCCTTAAACACTTCTCATCCATCGTCACTTGGGACGAGTCCCTCACTTCACGCATTTATTTACGCATTTGGGCTGTTTCTCATTAATTGCATATCAGTCTTCTCTGTTATTCTGATACCTGCACGTGCACAGTGGTACTGTGCACTGATAGTTGCATTTTGTCCCGAACATGTCGTTGAACAAAGATGGAGGTGCATCAATTTTGTTGCAACTGTACAGCCACGTCCAAGCACGATGATACCCGAACAGGACTTGGACATTTTCCATGCGACAATTTATGATTGTCTATTTGTACATTGTGCGACTCACAAATTAAATGAAGCTTTAAATATTTCTGTTAGTGACATCTAAGATATCACATACTTTTATACCTCCGTGAAGGAAATATGTGTTTTTCAGGGAAAGTTGACCACGCTGGCAAAATCTGAACAATGCACTTAATAATGAAACAGTCAAACGAATACTTAGAAATACTTTTTCCTACTAGGTATTCGTGGCTTGGCAGTTAATTTGCGTTAAAATGGTTTTGCGCAAGTTTTATTTTGTTTAGCATATGGCTTTTAGTGCCAGGAGTGTCCGAGGAAATGTTCGGCTCACCAGAGGCTGTGACACCCATGGGGTGACCTACAAGTTCCGTTCAATTTCAAGTAGTTCCAACTTTCGTTACCAGATGTCACTGACATCTAGTGGTGAACGTTGGAACTTTGATACAGCGTTTCAACGAAATCTAACCTAGAAATTTAGCTTCACACAAGTTAAGTTAGTGGAAGGATATTTTACATGCCATAAATCTATGACATGGGACAGCCGGCTTTACTTCTCCTCCGAAGGAAGGCATACTGAAGGATTTTAAGGCTCTTAGAAAATCCGACAACTTCGGCCGGGATTGAACCCGCGATCTTGGGCACAGCAGTTCAGCATGCTACCAACTACGCCACCGAAGCCGCAAGGAATGATGTGCCTTGAAAATATAATTCTGTTTTCGAAAGTATCTGAAAAAAGACTGGCCATGATATTGAAAACTCCATTGAATAGTTTTGACTTCATCGATTTGCTTGTATTCCAGTGCAAGGTGTTACTGTCAATTGATATTGTGTTGAAGTATTTTCAAGATGAATCCATTGATAATTTTACAGCTACCTTTATGTTAAGATGGTCAGAATTGAGACAAAATTTCACGAATGCCATTTTAAAAGTATCAAAGAAATTTGCAAAATCCTGTTCAATAGACTTTGGTTTTAAAGAAACAAGGCGTCACGCCAATAGGTTCTTTAAGTTTGAAGAGTTGAAAGAATTTAAATCTCAGAAGAGATATTCCGAATATTTGTGTTTAACGAGTGGCTAGATAATAATCCAGCAACTTTCAGTGTGGTATGAACGCATGAAAGACATATCAGCGAAACTGCCTATATTGCAGCCAAGATAGTTCATCTGCTTGGATGAAAGGGAAGTTACGCAAAAAGCAAATAAACTTTGTGGATATTATCCAATCGATTTATCTCCTACCCTTCCTGAACAGATGATAAGTTTCCGATCAATAATGTTGTAAAGAAAACCGTACTGGCCGAAATTCTGACAGTAGAAAGCTCAGTCATTGCTAGTAGTGTCCCTGATGAGCGTACAGTTTGCAGTTTTATCACACTTTTCCGTAACAACAGCATTCGCCGAGCGATCGTTCAGCAAATTAAGTTAAAACTCATAAAAACATATCTGCGTAATACCATGCCACAGATGAGGTTAAGTTTGTTGGCTTTACTCCCCATTGAAAGTGATGAAACCAGCAGTATTAATGTGGAAAATGTGGTTAAAAAATTTCTGTCAACCAAACAACGACGCTTCGAAAAATCATGAAGGATGTAACTTCAGGTGAGCTCAAGCATGCAGTGATTAATGCGGAAACATCATTCTCACACTACCGTATGTCTGAATTGAGGAAGGGGGCCCAAAATATTATTTTGCGAGGAAGCCTAGCCTTTCTTACAGTAGTTACGCCATTGTCTGTGACGACGCTATTTCGAACATTAGTCTACTGCAAAACCTGGATAAATGCCGAAATGCAGAAGAAAGTGACGTAATTGAGTAGTTACACGCCGATAAAGACAATTATGGTTTCAGACATGAAAGTGAGGAGGCATTGTACGGAATTTGATTGTTGGTGAGGAAAATGAAGAGTCAGTTGAAATCCCGAATGTTTCCCACAGTCAAGCTAGCGTGTATATAGTCACATTTATATCTCATATTGAAAATTGATGTGAATTTTAAGGAAGCTTTTATTTTTACTTGGCCGTTAATTATGCTATCATGAGCCACGGGACCTCCTTTTTTACGTGGAATCCGAACCACAGGACATGGTATTTCATTTCGAAAATCTCACTTGCATTGACCGGGAATCGAATCCACTCCACCACTACGCCCCAAATGTGAATTTTCGTTCACATGTAGGCTAAAGTTTTCTTCGGAAATGTGCAGTTCAAAATTAGAAAAAGTAAACAATCTAAGAAATAACAAGTAGCTCCTTGAAAGAACTAAATAGCCCATTTTCATATACGGTATCCTACTTACGTTAATTTCCTCATTCAACTTACACAATTTCAGTTTGTTTTCTGTAATAGATTCGTAGATATTGAGAACCGTGTAAATATTCCGGATGGTCGCCATGTTGGATTTTTATATATGTAGGACATAGAGGTATGTACTGTTAGATGAAGATTATTGCGTAGGATTAATATTAAAACTTCAATCGCATGATTGGCACACAATATATAAAAACAAGACTGTAAAATTTCTCACAGCCGCCATCTGGAGGTTATGGAAACAATTGAAATAAATTAGATGTCAGTGGATTAAAATATGTATAAGCATTTATCGTACCAAGTTTCACTGCGCTCGGATGTGGCTCGGATGGTTAAATCGAGAGAAACGTCTATTTAAATTTCGCGTCGCCACCATGTTCGATTTGTCATCACCAGGTTATTTAAAGTCCATAGGTTATTATTTATCGTAGGACTTTTAGTGCTGGGAGTGTCCGAGGATATGTTCGGCTCGCCTGAGTCTGTAGCTGCTTCCAGCGGACACCCTTAGGGTGAGCTACAAGTTCCGTTCAATTTCAAGTATTTCCAACTTTCATTACCAGATATCAATGATACCTAGTGGTGATCGTTGGAACTTTGATGGAGCGTTCCGACGAAATCTAACCTAACAATTTAGCTTTGCACAAGTTTAGTCTGTGAAAGGATCTTTTACATGCCATAAATCTATGACATGGGGCCGCCGGCTTTACTTCTCCTCCGAAGGAAGGCATACTGAAGGATTTTAACGCTCTTAAAAATCCGATGACTTCGGCCGGGTTTGAACCCGCTATCTTGGACACATCAGTTCAGCATGCTACCAATTACGCCACCGAAGCCTCTAGTCCCATAGGTTAACTTATGTTAATAGCCTTCATCAACATACAAAATTTCAGTTTAATTGCTGTCATAGATTAGTAGATATTGAGAACAGTCTAAGTATTTCGGATGTCGTCATGTTGGATTTTTTTAAATATGCAGGCCATATAGTTATGTACTATCACATAATACTAATTACACCTGTGTGAAGCTAAATTAACTTATAGGTTAGCCTAAACAACGCTCTTAAGGTTCCTACGTTCGTCGCCAGGAGCCGACTGTGGTGGCGTCTAGTAGCCAAGTTCTGAACTAGTAGTCGTTGAAGGTGGCGTTTGGCGGCAAAAGTAGGAACTACTTGAAATTCTCTGTCTGCTGTCCTTACTTGAATTAAAAACTGATAACACACACTAATACCGCCATCACAATTAACACCGGTTATCAGACAGATTCTACACACACCCCAAATACACGGGGCTACATGACCGCGTTGTCGCAGCCCCTAAACTAAGGAACCAACCATCAGATGACGATTATTGCGTAGGTTCATTATCAAACGTTGGCTTCGATCGCATGTGTTGGTTTGTTACCAAAAGGGAATTCGGAAAAAACTTGAGTTCGGGTACAAATAGGAATCATAAAGGAACAATATGGAAAAGACCAATAATTATGGTTTACTTTGAGAATTTATTTATAATAAACAACTAATGAAAAAAGTAACACTTGCAATTCAAATATATAAAATAGTAAAAGATGAAGTTAATTAATAATTGTTTCGCCAGGAAACAAAATAAAGCTTGCAAGCTAAAATGGTTAAAAGTTTAAGAGATTAATAAAAAAGTTCATGAACGTTTCGTTCAGAGAACATTCATAGGTTTTGAAAACTATCTTCGCTGAAGAAGGAACTTCTTGTAGGTTATGGTAAGACCGGGTAGGTCATTACCACCGATAATTCTTGAAGAAAGTTACGCCAATATCCATCTAAACTTCCTGCTGAAGCAGACCAGCTGCGTAATATTTCCAGTGGTTGGAGAATGATGCGTTTGCCCTCACATGGCTAGGAAGCAGGTTGTCGGTCTGGGATTCCCAGAGTACCATTCCATTCAGTGGTGCAGGAAAATGATGCGTTTGCCCGCTCACGGCTAGGAAGCAAGTTGTCGGTCTGGCGTCACCAGAGCACCTGGGTTCAGATCCATCCAGTGGTGCAGGAGAATGTGAAGAAAAATAATGTCACCACCGGAGAAGCGCCTCTTGGTAATAGCGCGACTCCAGAACTGGTGAAAGATGTTACAGCTTCATAGTAGAATATGTGAAGCACGGCAGCGATGCGAAGATCAGAGATTCAGAAGTCAGAGCAAGAAGTCTGAGCGTAGGCTGAACGTTGGTCCCGAAAAAAACGAGAAGTTATATAGCTAGTGTGACGTCATGAAAAGGTGATGTCACAAGAACGGGAGGGAGAGGCAAGTAGCCAATCAGCGAATAGAAAAGACCCGAAGCCCAGTGTGGCAGACCGGTCCAGGTTAGTACGTTCGTGAAAGCTCGATAGAGTGGTGCGCTAAAAGACACACTTTAAGAATGGTGAGTAAAACTACACAAGTATTTGAAAACATTAATACAATCGAAACATGAGTTGTACGTAAACAATAAATATATAGAAGACCACGCTCTCACTGCAATTAAAAGCGAAAGTAACAAATAGGGCAGAAAAAGAAACAAGTATTTCAAACCGAAAGGGAAATACAAAACTTACTAACAAACCTATTCGCAAAAGCGAACATGCTGGGAGGGGCGGGACAAAAGTTGCAGTAAGAGAGCACTGGAACTAGGCTTCGTGTGTTAAAGGAGCTATCATAGTGATTGGCCTAAGAAAATGACCAGTAGAAGTTTTAAGCTTTACCACGCGGACCCTACCATCTCTGCCAGGAAAACACTCGACAATCCCACCAATATTCCACACAATGGGGAGACTAGGATCTTTTAAAAGTACCACATCCCCTATTTGGAGGTTAGAGCAAGAAACACTCCATTTGCCTCGCTGCTGAAGCAAACTGAAGTATTCAAATCTCCAGCGACGCCAAAAATTATTGCATAAACTTTCAATTTTGCGCCAAGAAATGGCTAAGGAAACCTCGGACTTAGAATACAGCAGGTGAGGGGAGGCAACTAGCGAACCACCAAACAGAAAGTGACCCGGCGTTAATGGCAGAAGATCTGATGGATCATTAGATAATGGAGATAAGGGACGAGAATTAATTATGCTCTCGAAAAAATAAAATAAACGAATTTACCCTCCAGGTTGGTGGCTCCCACGGACTCAGCGAGGGAACTCACCTCTACGGCCCCTACGGGCAGTGTCCTAGAGCTGGGAACATCTGATCGGAGTGGATATAATTGGGGAGGTGTGACCAGCACCGCGCCCAGGCGGCCTCACCTGCAAAGCGAACAGGGACCTCATGAGGGAAGGGAGGGTAAGATTAGGAGGGATAGGCAAGGAAGAGGGAAGGAGGCTGCCGTGGCCTTACAGGAGGTACTATACCCGTAAATTCGGGAAGTTACCTGTCGGCATATCCATAGCCCAGCTGGATTGCCTATTTCTAATACCACCGGCTAATTACCGGTACTTCAATAAAAATCGCTCCAACAAGGTTTTCAATAATTTACATACAGTATGCTGCAAGGATATTGTGGGTAACAACAAAATATACGGGGCTCACTTGATCACCTACCTTTCTTTTCTCAGGGTTCTCGTATGGGACTCAGCTTCGCCTGAAAAGGGATCCACAATACCTTGCTCCTAATATTTAAAATGAATCACTCGACGACTAAGAAAAACGAACTGTGTAAATATATTTAAACATGAGCAAACTATATCTAATATTAAACAATAAATAACAATAATCAATATTAATAAAATAATCCATACATTCATACTCGCTCCTCATCCACTACACACATACTACTTCGTTTACTGAACTGTAAATTAAAATCACAAGAATTTTGAAAGGCCTAGGCCTACTGTAAGTGATAAAAACATTTAACAAAACACCTGCGTCGACAGCATTCCTTTCAGAAGGTTACTACTGCTGCCACGCGTCTTGTAATGCACCTGCTTACTCTGTTTCATTGATAAAATGACAACCAAGTGTCGCGCCGCGAAACTATTTCCCTTCACAAGGCTGTGGCTTGTCACCAAGCTGCACGTTATATAATAGACTGGCCTTGAGTTCTAACTGTACACATCTTCGCTCACATTCGCTTGTATACACGCTGTCTGGCGTGCGTATAGCAGCCACGTTGAAATTTAGATTCTGGCTTTATAAAAGTGCTAGTAACTCATACAATTCTTTAACAATCTTTCTAAAAATTTAATACCATCATCCTTTCACACTCCCGAGTTGTTCTAGAACCAACCAGGTTGTTCAATCATACATAACAACTGGCAATCATCCGTTCTAAAAACATTCACTCGAAGAATACGCTATAATACAAAAAAATCCTATTAATTAATCGTTATCAAATTATTTAACTAATTAAATAAATAGGAAAAATATTTACCGGATCTGATCGTTACGCCAAACGATATATAACGCTATCAACACGTTATCTGCGAGAATCTTAGTTCTCTCTCAAAATACAACTTGTAGTTAAATATATACAATGTTTTCTCAACATAAAGTTTCACTAACACTCATCAGTGTTCAATATACTGCACACACAATGTCTTAGATAGATTTTTATACAATATCGGTCAAATACATTCAACCAGCAAAGGTCAACTGCACGTTTCTATACAACTCCGTGTTTTAATAAAGATTTAATAAAGGTATAAATGGCATAAGTAGACAACCTTTCTCCAATTGTTTCGCGCTCATACCCTCGTTTCATCACAGCTAAAACGTTACTTCAAATGTACTGGAGCTCTTACACACAACGACTCCTTTAAGATCTATGCCACGTTCTCATCAAAAGAACTATACTTCATTAACTTCCCTTAAAATGCGGAACACCATCGAACGAGCTCAGACATAGCTCTACATCACCTCATATAACACTGTACATGGTATAAACAAATATCTTCTACTATGTTAAAAATAACCAAATGCAGATTAATTGTTATTAACATTTCTTCTGTAGGAACCTCCTTCAATTAATGGCATAATCATCTGCGTCGTCATACTCGACTACTGATCTACAAAAATACATCCTTCAGTTCTTTAAAGAAAACTTCCATAAATAAAAGACGACTTTAGACTATCGTGAATGACCTCCTTGAGTTTACTTCACAAAAAATTAATTAATATTGTTAACTCATCTGTCACATATACACGTAATAAAAATACTAATTCTGTTTCATCACACTTGTCAAGCTTTAAATTACACGTCATTGCAATATCAGGTCTACATTATGACGTGATATTACTCATATAGTGTATAAATAACCACACATGTTATTTATAGTGTCAAATATAATTCAATCTTGACCGAGATAAACTAGCTTTGAATTCCTAGCCAAAGATACAAATTATCTTCTATAAAGAGATATTTCCTCAAACAATTAATTGACTAAAGCTTTCAGCTTTTCAAATAAAGTAAGGATTGACAGTTTCGCAACGTCTTTCCATTCTACACGAAGAATGTCTATGAGTGTATGACGTTCACAGTGGTCGTAGTTTCCGATAATCACGAATGAGAGCTTCAAAATGAGACTAAGTTTCCTGCTGTACGTTTATCCTGGGCTGAGAAAACGTTACGTCAGGTAAAGTATAAGAACTTTTTATCGGGTAGTTGAAAATAATTGAAACTGGAGATTTGCAGTACCAATACTTGTGCCTATCACATATAAAAATTCATTACCCTCAGCCAATTAGTTTTCCATGTATATAATTTTAAGTGAGCGGTTCCTAGAAAATACGTCAAAAACACGGACAATTTTTCATACAACCACAAATAAATAAATAATTAATAAACTTGAAAATAATTGGCTTATATAGTCTAACGCAGAATTAAACAAGGAAAATATTGGTATATCTCGTTTTTCAATAGGTCTGTTCGTTTGGTTGTAATAACCCTAAACTCGAGTATCCTTAATAAAAAATCCGATAGTAAGGCTTTGGGATCTCCGTTAACCCAAGAAATACTTCCTCTCTCTTCAAAGTCTGCCGGAATAAGAACCTCGATCCTTGGATCTCCCTCTCCAAGTCGAAATTTTGGCGGCCATATCAATCTCCCACCATAATTTTAGCGCGTAGATTAACAATGCTTATTACCGCGCAGATCAACCGTTCTGCGGCTTTTTAAGTATCAAATATATTTTCTTTTAATTTTCTCTTCATTACCAACTAAGAAAATCTCCTTCTAAGGGCCTAAATGCATAATTTCATCAAATGATGTAGTTGAAGTTAATCCCATCTTCAATAAGACCTCTTCTCATTGGCTCTGGGCTGGTATCCAATAGCATATTTTATAACAATATTTATTATATTTTATGGCTAATTCACTGTTGCTATGCCGATTTCAACCTTCTAGAAACTTACGTTGCGCAACATATCACGTGATCGGACTCTCCCACTGCCTCGAGCTTGTAACACGACTCACTTGTGTCACACTTCCAGGATTTATATTTGCTGGTTAAATTTTATCATGGGGACGGAAAATACTCTCATTTTGTCCCAAAATAATCCTATTTCCGGGGACATTCTCCCTTCATCTCAAGTTAAAAACAGTTGCTAAATAGTTTTTAATAATTCTAATTCAAGACTTTTGATGTCACGTGAACTCGAATATTGAATTATTTTAGCCTACTTTCTTATGATACTTTTTTAAATTCTTAGCGTTGAATTTTCCTAGAATAACGTTATTTTCTTCGTCAAATTACTCATAACAGTTATTCCCATAAGCATTGTTTATTCGGAACGGGCCAATAAAGACAACTCCAAATTTGGGGTATATCTTTTTGCTCACGTCCGCTTTGACTGGTCTGCGCAATAAAACCAAATCTCCAATTTCTAACGGCGTACCAAAACGTTTTCCTGCAACTCGTTTCAAGCGTGTCTCCGCTGCTTTCTGAAGTCTTCTCCTATTCTTCTCTTCTTCAACGTCTTCCTCTCCTTCTTCTCTTCTCCTCTTCTTCTCTTCTTCAACGTCTTCTTCTTCTTTTCTTGGTTCTGCGCTGAACTATATTCTCTTCTCTCGTCTACTTCTTTCGTTCAATGTTTATGGTTCCTCCGTATCGTCTATGAGAACCGTTTTCACTGCCTTCTCGTTTACTGGTACTCGGTTTGGGATCGATACTTAAATCCTTTTTATCTCCATTCCCATTTTCCTTATCTCTCAAGTCTTTGAGATATAAGTTTGCTTCCTTATGACGTTCATCATACTTCTCCTTCGTCATTATTTCATCTTGGGAATTCCGTTTACGATTATAATTTTGGTTATTCCTGTTGTTACTTCTATTACAATAACCATTATTTTTGTATCTGTAGTTATTATTATTGTGATAATAACCACTTCTACGGTTTCCATTATTATTTTCGTTATTCCGTCCTTGCTGTTGCTGATACGGACGACCTCCACGGAATCTCCTGTATCTGGGTTCCGGTCTTCAGGACCTATATTTCCCTTTTCCTGTTCTTTCGGATTCTCGGTTTGTTGCGTTTGGTCAAGATAAACTGTATTTATGTCTTTGTACTCTTGCCTTTGGTTCTTCGAGACCACATTCGGCATTGGGCTCGTATAATCGAGTTTTCGGAGCAGTTCGTCCATACTGGCTAGATCATTGATCCCTGACGAGATAATTAGACGTCTGACTTCAACAGGGAGCATCTTGCCTATCGCGTCTATCAACTGAGCTGTAGATAACGGGGGTTGAAGAAATCTGAGACGGACAAGTTGAGTTGTGAAGAAGTCTGCGTATCGTGTGGGTAGATTACCCGAATACTTTCGTGAGTATACTTCTGCGCGTAGGGAGTTCTGGGCTTCAATACTCCAGAAACGCTTTATCAGTGCTTCTGCGAATTCATTGAAGTTCATAAAGGTGTATCTAAAGGCAAAAAAAACATTCAAGGGGCCCATCTGAAAGATATCGCTCTACGATCTTCATTTCCCTCTCTCTTGGAATATGTGCTTCGATAAAGTAGTCTTTAAGATTCCTGATGTACTCTATCGGTGTGAAACTGTCTAGGTTGCTGAATTTACGAGGTTTGTCCTCAAAGTTTCTCATGACCGTCACGTTTCTCGGATATAAATCCTGAAAGTTTGGTCGAAAATCTCTATTGTGACTTTCGGGCTCTTTACTCCTCTCCTCTAAACCTTCCGTAAACCTGAATAATCTTTCTTCCGGCCTAATTACTCTTTCTTGCACTTCTAGTCTACGTCTTCTAGTGTGGTTCCTCGAATCTTCTAAATCTATCTTCTCCCTTTCTTTTTCTTCTATCTCTATGATTATCTTCTTCAGCTGCTGTCCTACTTCGGTCTTTAAATCTTCCTTGTAAGTCTCAAGACTGGCAACGTCTCCTAGATTAAGACTTTGTAGTTTCCTCGTTACATATTCTTCTAATTCGTTAGTTTTCCCCTCACCCATAGCATTAACGTCAGTGACAACCTTGTCTATACGTTCCTCTATCGTTTTAGTTTTACTCTCTAACGATTATTTCAAAGCTTGCACATCCTGACTAGACTGAGTTCTATCTTCTACTTGCTTTTCAGTAAGCGTATCAATCCTGTTACCTAAATCTTTTCTTACATCAATAACCTCACGATTAATTTCTACTTGAGTACTGGCTAACTTTTTCTCTATGTTATCTTGTATTTGTTTAACATGTTCCCCACTGGATTTGTTCCACTCATCTTTCCAGGCAACTGCATTAGCTTTTAACATTTCAGCTATGTCTTCCTCAATATCCTCTTTAAGGATTCTATTATGATCAATTACTTGAGTACGTAAGGTTTCTACGTTACCTTTTAACTCGGCCAGAGAAGCTGCAGTTTTTAACGCATCGTCAACAAAACGTGTCGTTAAAGCACTTATATTTTGCCCACACAGTGTTTTAGAAGCTTCCACTTCTTGCCTAACTTTGTTAATGTTCACTTTGACTTTTGCTACATCCACAAACACCGTATTAACCTCTCCTTATATTTTTCCTAAGTCGCCTTGCACATCAGTAACACCTGACTGAATATTATTTATGTCTACTTGAACATTAGTGACATCGGATTGTACCTTCGCAACATCAGACCTAACATCACCAACATCGGTTTGGACAATTTACCTTAGACTGGGCTGTGGATACATCTGACCTAACATTACCAATATCAGGCTGTACATTAGACACATCTGCTTGGACTGTATCTACTTTACTTTGGACATTACCGACATCCGTCCGAACACCACTTACATCATCCTGTATCTGCTGGGAACTGGCCTGTAATCGCGTTACATTTACAACCATTTTAGAGGCACTAGTCTGTAGACCCTCTAAAGAAGTCTGCTCTCCTTGAATGTCATCTTTAAAACTCTCTTTGACACTCTGCAACTTAATCTGTAATAGAATCAACTACTTTAACAATTACTCTTTACGTTCACGCTTCAGCTTTTCTAGGTCCTGCTTCGCCTCCTGAAATTTCCCTTGCATCTCTTTCATATTCACATTTAAATTCTCCCTAATCTTACCTTCAACATCCTTTAAATTCGCCTTCATACTCTCTTGTAGTTGCTCCTTCAACTCCTCCAACATTCTCCTGACATCCTCGGTTACCATTACAATAAAAATTTCCAAACTGCTGTAGAGATATATTTAACAACAGAGCAAGACATCAACGTCTGAGCAACGCCTTCCTCATGTACATGGGCACCTAACGTCTAAAAGTAACTTACAATTACCTTAGCATTAACTTATTAGACACCCTATGTTAAACAAACTTACGGAAAGAGTTCGTTCTCTTGTGATTTACTTTAAACATACTGCCATAAAGAAAAACTCTACATTTACAATCCTTAAAACAAGTTAGCTTTATATTTAACATGACTTAACAATAGCCATGAACCGGTAAAATAAAATAAACTTTATGATCATAGGTCGTTTTTCGGAACTGTTCACCTATTATACCTCTCTCAGGTTTTCTAAGATCTGATCTTTGTTTGAGTGCAACCTTACTAAAATCAACTCAAAATATGCCTATATAATTACACTCACATCCACCCAAAATTGGACAAGATATCCCATTAGTCTGGATATTATTTCATTCACTAGAAATGATCAAACCAACTTATTTTTAGAGGCTCTACGAAGCTAATTTTGTAGCCCTAAAGTTCTAGGGCACCATCCCTACTGTACCCGTAAATCCGGAAAGTAGCCTGTTGGAATATCCATAGCCCCAGCTGGATTGCCTATTTCTAACAGCACCGGCTAAATCACTTCATTAGAAATCGCTCCAACAAGTTCTTTAGGGATTTACATACAGTAGCTGCAAGAATATTGTGGATAACAACAAAATATACGGGGCTCACTTATCTTTACTTACCTGTCTCAGGGGTATGGGAACTCAGCTTCGCCTGTAAATGGATCCACAATACCTTGATCCTTATATTTAAATTGAATCACTCGTCAACGACCAAGAACAACGAACTGTGTAAATTTATTTAACATATGTAAACTAAACCTAACATAAACAATAAATAACAATAAACTATACTAATAAAAATATCCATACACTCATACACGCTTCTCCTCCACTACACATGTTTTACTGCAATTAATGGACTGTCAGTTAAAAGCACAAACATTTTGAACTGTCTAGGCCTACTGTACGTATTTAAAAACGTTTAAGACAAATACCACGTGCGCCATATTCTTTGAAACATTATATAATAGCTGGCACGCTTACTTGTATGACACCTGGCCATACGCGTTCATTAACACACATTTGCGCCGGCCGCGAAACTGTTTCATTGTCAAGGCTGTGGCTGGACACCACGCTTGTTATATAATAATCTGGCCTTGAACGGACTAGTGGAAATACAATTCCCCACATTTGCTTGCTGGCATACACACAGTTCTGTAGTGCGTTTAATAACCTCGTTTGAAAAGAGATTCTGACATTATAAAACTGCTTATAACTCCTGTAATGCTTTACCAATTTAACTGAAATTTAAATACACCCTGCCTTTCACACTCCTTAATCGTTCTAGAACCGATTAGGTTGTTCAGTCAAACTTAACAACTGGCAATCATCCATTAAAAAAAACGATCACAAAATATGCACTATTTCAAAAACATCCTACTAATTAATCCTAACAAAACTTATTTAAGTAATTAAATCATTACGGAAAAATATTTACAAGTAATCTGGTCGTTATAATAGAAGATATTTAACGTTGACAACACGTTATCTTAGAGAATATTAGTACTATACAACTTGAAATTAATTATTTACAATGTTTCTCAACATAAAGATTTGCTAACATTCTTTAGCGTTCATATACTGCACACACATCGTCTTAGATAGGTTTCTTTACATTATCGATCAGATACAATCAACTGGCAAAGGTGAAATGTACGTTTCTATACAACTCCGGGTTTAAAAAAGTTTAATAATAGTATAAATGACATGAGTAGACAATCGTTCTCTAACTGTTTTCCGCTCAAACCCTCCTGTCATCACAGCTAAAACGTTACTTCACATGGAATGGAATTCTTATATACAGCGACTCTTATCATGATCCATGCCTCGTTCTTATCAAAAGAACTACACTTCGTTGACTTCCCTTAAAATGCGGAAACATTTTGCACGAGCTTAACATAGCTCTACAACACCTCATCACTATACAGTATATGGCATAAACAATTATCATCTACTATGTTAAACATTAACCAAAAACGGATTAATTGTTATTAACATTTCTTCTGTAGGAACCTCCTTCAATTAACGGCATGACCGTCAGTGTCGTCACATTCGACTACTGATCTACACTTGTACATCCTTTATTTCTTCAAATAAAACTTCCAACAATAACGAACGACTTTAGACTGTCGTGATTGACCTCGTAGAGTTTACTACACAAAAGATAATTAATTGTTAACTCGTCTGTCACAAATACATGTAAGAAAAATATTAATTCTGTTTCATCATACTTGTCAAGCTTTAGATTGCACGTCACTGCAATATCAGGTCTACATTATGACGTGGTATTACACAAAGAGTGTATAAATAACCATATGTTATTTATAGTGTCAAATAGAATTCAATCTTCACCGGGATAAACTAGCTTTGAATTCCTAGCCAAAGATTTAAATAATCTTCTGTCAAGAGATATTTCCTCTAACAATTAAATGAATAAAGCTTTCAGCTTTACAATTAATGAAAGGGTTGTCAATTTCGTAATGTCTTTCCACTCTACACGAAGAATGTCTGTGTATTTAAGACTTCAGTCTTATCAAACGACTAGTATTTGCTAGAACGCCGTAAAGTTTATATAGAATAATGATATGACAATATCATTCGATGTTTCTTCTGCTCTTGAAGTTGATACATTAAAGTGCCCAAATTAAATTACTAAAAGAATTTAATTTGCAACTATGACACAATGTCTGAATCCTTGGTTCAAATAAAAATTGAAATTTCGATAGTCAAAATGACTAGTCTTCTATAAGGAAATCTGATTCCTAAACAAAATGTTAATGCCAGTTCAACAACTGATCCGTAGAATAAAATTTAAAAATAGATGAAAGACAATCATCTCTAGTAATCTTGAAGCATAAAAATCTTAACACACACATCTGAAGTGTAAATTACATGGGAACACTGAAATACATGAAAAATGGAGTAAGGACGTCGGCTCAGAATGTCACTATTCACGCTCTATACTACAAGTAAATGACACTGCTACCTTATTTCGACGATAACTTGAAGATCAGAGTATGTATTTACTCAATACTTTAGGTATTTCCTCATTCCAATATACTGAGATGAACCTGCGTTCGAACCTCGGAACAGCGATCTCGGATTTGGGAAGACGTTCCCTCTCCGGTATTCACCAACCTCCGTTTGGTATCGAACGACATCCTTCTGGCATATTCTTCTGTTTTTGCTGGGATACCCTAGCATCTTGACCATCATCTTCTGTAGAATCTTCATTCTCCGTCGCAAATACACACATCAAAAAAAGTTTTGCATCACCTCGGTTCCAAGAGTTCCGGAACCTTTAAATACAAAGGGAATAGAGATCAACACAAACAACATTTCAGCTCGTTTTATTGCTCATGAGACCCACACATTGCATGTTGTACCATCATACAGCTAGACTTTCAGCATTTGTGGTCCAGATTGCAGTACACACCACTACCTCTAATACCCAGTAGCACGTCCTCTTGCATTGATGCATGCCTGTATGCGTCGTGGCATACTATCCACAAGTTCATCAAGACACTGTTGGTCCAAATTGTCCCACTCCTCAACGACAATTCGGCGTAAATCTCTCAGAGTGGTTGGTGGGTCAAGACGTCCATAAACAGCCCTTTTCAACATATCCCAGGCATGTTCGATAGGGTTCATGTCTGGCGAACATGCTGGCCACTGTAGTCGAGCGATGTCGTTATCTTGAAGGAACGCATTCACAAGATGTGCACGATGAGGTCGAGAATTGTCGTCCATGAAGACAAATGCCTCTCCAATATTCTGCCGATATGGGTGCACTATGGGTCGGAGGATGTCATTCAGGTATCGTAAAGCCGTTTCGGAGCCTTCCATGACCACCAGTGGCGTACGTCGGCCCCACATAATGCCACCCCAAAACATCAGGGAACCACCACCTTGCTGCACTCGCTGGACAGTGTGTCTAAGACGTTCAGCCTGACCAGGGTGCCTCCAAACACGTCTCCGACGATTGTCTGGTTGAAGGCATATGCGACACTCATCGGTGAAGAGAACGTGATGCCAATTCTGTGGGGTCCATTCAGCATGTTTTTGGGCCCATCTGTACCGCGCTGCATGGTGTCGGGGTTGCAAAGCTGGACCTCGCCATGGACGTCGGGAGTGAAGTTGCGCATCATGCAGCCTATTGCGCACAGTTTGAGTTGAAACACGACGTCCTGTGGCTGAACGAAACGCATTATTCAACATGGTGGCATTGCTGTCAGGGTTCCTCCGAGCGGCAATCCGTAAGTAGCGGTCATCCACTACAGTAGTAGCCCTTGGGCGGCCTGAGCGAGGCCTGTCATCGACAGTTCCTGTATCTCTGTACCTCCTCCATGTCCGAACAACATCGCTTTGGTTCACTCTGAGACGCCTGGAAACTTCCCTTGTTGAGAGCCCTTCTTGACACAAAGTAACAATGCGGACGCGATCGAACTGCGGTATTGACCTTCTAGGCATGGTAGAACTACAGACAACATGAGCAGCGTACCTTCGTCCTGGTGGAATGACTGGAACTGATCGGCTGTCGTACCCCCTCCGTCTAATAGGCCCTGCTCATGCATGGTTGTTTACATCTTTGAGCAGTTTTAGTGACATCTATGAACAGTCAAAGGGACTGTATCTTTGATACAATATACACAGTCAACGTCTATATGCCGGAGATCTGGGAACCGAGGTGATGCAAAACTTTTTTTGATGTGTGTATATATCAGCATCACCGTTGGGTAATAATTTATAGAAATATTCATGTAGGTGGTGAATGAATTATTGCTATTGCTAATCGTTGTTACATTAGTGTTCGTAGACTGACGAAAATGTACAAGGTGTAACGTACACTACGTCTGTATTCTGCAATACGTTGTCTATCGAAGCTCCATTGTTGTAACTTAACTTTGCATCAAATATGTCCCTGGCGCATGACTACTTAGTCCATCATCTCAACAATGTTAATAATGTTGAATTAAACTTATCGATGAATATTAATAGACATTGTATTAACGTTTGTTTGCTGCGCCAATGTTGAAGTTCTCCACTGCTATTCACTTGAACTATGTTCGCTATCTTCACGTTGCAACAAAAGTGTTATTCAACTTCTATTTCCAACACATTTGAAAAATTGTATTTACAGGCTTATTTCGTCGAAATGGTTTGAAATAAAGCGCTCGACCTTTAATAGAATATAGTATTCGACCTGTACTATCATTTTTTTCACTTCGCTGAAGTATATTCTCAAATATAAATGAGATATCCTAATTTCAATACTCCTCTCAACTTCGCCTATAATGCTAGCGCGGGAATACCCACTGTTCCACCCTGCTAACGTATCGTCTCCACGAGTCGTCAATCGCCGCACTCGGACTAATGCTTTGGGATCTCCGTTAACCCAAGAAACACTTCCTCTCTCTTCAAAGTCTGCCGGAATAAGACCTCGATCCTTGGATCACCCTCTCCAAGTCGAAATTTTGGCGGCCATATCAATCCCCCACCATAATTTTAGCGCGTAGATTAACAATGCTTTTTACTGCGTAGATTAACCGTTCTGCGGCTTTTAAAGTATCAAACATATTTCCTTTTAATTTTCTCTTCATTACCAATTAAGAAAATCTCCTTCTAAGGGCCTAAATGCATAATTTCATGAAATTATGTAGTTGAAGTTAATCCCGTCTTCAATAAGACCTCTTCTCATTGGCTCGGGGCTGGTATACAATAGCATAATTTATAACAATATTTATTATATTTTATGGCTAATTCACTGTTGCTATGCCAATTTCAACCTTCTAGAAACTTCCGTTGAGCAACATATCACGTGATCGGACTCTCCCACTGCCTCGAGCTTGTAACACGACTCACTTGTGTCACACTTCCAGGATTTATATTTGCTGGTTAAATTTTATCATGGGGACGGAAAATACTCTCATTTTGTCCCAAAATAATTCAATTTCCGGGGGGCAGTACCATCCCGGCATTTGCCCGAAGATGAAGTGGGAAACCTCGGAAAACCACTTCGAGGATGGCTGAGGTGGGAATTGAACCCCCTTTACTTATTTGGACCACCCGAGGCTGAGTAGACCCCGTTCCAGTCCTTATACCACTTTTCAAATTTCGTGGTAGAGCCGGGAATCGAACCCTAGACCTCCGGGGCGGCAGCTAACCACTCTGACCGCTACGCAACGGAGGCGACGATAAAAATAATTAAAGAATTACATTCTTCATGAGAGAGAGGAGAGTGGCAACAAACCCTTCTCAGATGCCGCTTGGTAAGCTTAATGCATGACTCCCATCGCCCACCTTGATGAGCTGCATAAGGGGGGATAAAGTGCCAATTAAAATCTCTCTGTTGAGCGTAATTTGTAATCTTTTCTAAAGCAGAAGTATGAGTAAGTGCTCTCTTAATTTGTTCAGAAGCTCCAAGTTTTTTTGCATTATCAGAAAACACCTCCGAAGGAAGATCTCGTCTGGCAGAGAATCTGGTAAAGGCGGCTAAAAAGTAAGCAGTGGAAGCATTGGTAACCAGTTCTAAATGAGCTGCACCGGTAACCATGCATACAAAAAGCGAAACATATAATTTTCCCCTTAACACAGTTTTTAGAATCAGGAGAGTTTTTTCTATAAACAAAGGGATCAGCATAATCTACCCCCGTAAAGGCAAAAGGTCTAGCGGGAGCTGAACGAAACGTGGGAAGATCACCCATAAGCTGAGTGGCAATTTTAGGATTAGATTTTAAACAAGGAATACACTTGCGTATAACGGAAGTGACTTTATGTACTCTGTTTATGGGCCAATACCTTTCACGAATGATAGAAGGTAATGTGCGAGTACTGGCATGAAAATGTTGGTAATGAAACTGCCGAATAATTAAGGAGGTGACTTTGAGGGAAGAATAATGAGATGCTTCTTATCTTCTGAAAGTTCAGACAAAGATAATCGTCCACCTACTCTTGGCACCCCATCCGAAAACCATAAATGGAGCAAGTGAGGAAAGTCTACTCGTTTTCCTAAGAATTTGACCTTGAGATAAAGTCTGACATTCGTCAGAAAATATTTCCCTTTGAGTAATCCATAAAACCTTTGTGGTAGCTAAACCAGCTCAGAAAGGGTTAACATGGTTTAGGAAAAAGGGGTTGGTCAATAACAAAATATTTTCACCGAAGGAGATAGGCCATAACCCTTACCAACTTATGGAAAGAGGAATATCGCTGCAAGAGAAGAGGAGCGTCTGAAACAACTAGAGCAGATCCTGTAACCTTCTCAGCATCTGGCAAATCAGATAATTCCGGAAGAGGAAAGTTCGGCCAAGTGGAAGGCTCATGAAGAAGCCAGTTGGGACCATGCCAATATAATTTCAAATTAGATAGTAGGTGAGGAGAGCAACCACGTGAAATAACTTCCGCGAGATTTTCTTTGCCAGACACATGATGCCATTGCTCAATATGAGACAACTGCTGAATTTTGGACACTCTGTTAGCGACAAAAACCTGCCAATGAGATGTGACGGCTGAGTCACTCCGAAAGAAAATTTTTAAAAATTGACCTTTTAACGTAGGACGGATTTTGGCCGCTAATTCAACCGAAAGAAGGGCAGCACAAAGTTCTAAGCGTCGCAAAGATAAAGTTTTAAGAGGGGCCACTTTAGACTTGGCACAAATTAAATTCGAAAAAGAATAGGATTGAACAAAATTGCGGCAGACGACATACGCACAACATCCATAGGCCTTTGAAGAACTATCAGCGAAGACATGAAGTTCATATTTTCCCCAAGAGGGAAAGCGGAATATCACACGCGGAATAATGATATTCTAAAGGTCCTCAAGACTATTTCTATAAGATATCCATTTTTATGTAATACAGGAGGGACTGGTTCATCCCAACCAGTTTTCAAAGACCAGAGATCTTGCATAAAAGGTTTTGCCGTAACTTCAACCAGCGCCAAAAATTGAAGAGGATCGAATATCTTCACAATTTCAGACAGAATTTGCCATTTAGTTTGCAGTTGGGTTTCAGAAAAACTGACTTTGAAAAAGAAAAAATATTTTTGAGGACTCCAATAAATTCCCAAAGCTTTAATGGAATTGCATTCTTGAAAAAGTTCTACTGAGTCATTGTGAACTGAAGTTAGTGGAAAGTTAGACAAAAATTCCTCGGAATTAAAGTTCCATTCAAGCAAGGGAAAACCACCTCCTAAAAGCAAAACTGTTAAGTCTTTAGTGACTTGAAGTGCTTCTGATACTGATTCAAAGGAATGAAGAAAATCGTCAACATAAATAGAAGGCTTTAAAGCTTCAGAGGCTTTAGGCGAGAACAACGGCCCATCCTGTTCAGCTAGTAACTTTAAAGTACGTATAGCTAAAAATGCGGAAGGTTTCAGTCCATAAGTGACTGTCTTTAAACGAAAAATCTTGACAGGTTTAGTAGGCTCGTCACGCCAAAGAATTCTTTGAAGATCACGCTGTTCTTGATTAATCAAAATTTGTCTGTAAATTTGCTTAATATCAGATATCACGGCGATAGGAATTAAGCGAAAGTTTATTAAAACAGAAGAAAGATCGGACTGGATAGGGGGGCCAGATAATAAAGTGTTGTTTAAAGAAATTCCGTTTGCATCCAAAGCGGAGCCATTTAAATCCACTCTTATATTTTCTTTAAGCGTGTCATTCTTCCAGACAGGATGGTGATTCAGATAAACGACTTCAGACGGAATATAAGAATCGTCATCCCTCTCAGTGACGACTTCCATATGGTCGAGTGCTTCATACTCTTCCATAAAATTAGAATATTTAATTTTGATAACAGGGTGGCTTTTAAATTTGTTTTCAACGGCGTAAAATGCTCGGAGAGCTCTGGGATACGATTCAAGTAAAAAAGGTGGGTTGTCCACGCGAGGCATGGTTACAACAAATCTACCCTCTGGAGACCATGTGGTAGTTTCACAGAACAATTGTTCACACATTTCATTTTCAACAGAGGAAGGTGAAAGTAAATCGATAGTTTCAATTTTCCATAATCTTTCTAGGTATCTAGGCTAGTATTGACAAAATGACATTGTGAAAGAGTTTGGAGTGAATTACGAGGAACTTGACGCGTTACTAACCAACCTAATTTGGTATGATGAGCGAACACACCTGACAATATTTTGACTTTGGAGGTGAGGAGGCATTGCCAAAATACATTGGCACTAAGTAGGATATCTACTGGAGCACATTTATTAAATGTTGGATCTGCCAACTGAATGTCATGAGGAAATCGCCAATTTCTAGTTTCAAAAGAGGCGTTAGGAGCATTGCTACCAATTGCACCAATGACAAGACAATTTCAAGATAATGTTGTGTTAAAATGAACAACATCTTTGATGTAAATTCTGATAAAATGCAAAGATTGAACATTACTATTATTGATACCAGTTACCTGAATCAATGTAGGATGTTTTGAAGACCAAGTTTTTGAATAAGACGCTCACTTATAAAATCGTGAGTGGCGGCATTGTCCAATAAGGCACGTGCTTCTAGCCATCTACCAGAGGAGTCCTGAACTTTCAATGATACGGTTGACAGTAATACTTGGGAGCTACGGATAGACCCAGCGCTCTGAGTATAAGATTGCGCATTGGCTGGCGGAGGTGTACTTTTAGAGCTTCCGGGGGAAGGAGCCGGACGTGGCTTTTCAAATCTATGAAGTAAAGTGTGATGTTGAGCCTTGTAATGCATACACGTGTTTTTTGATAAGCAATCAGACAAAACATGCCTGTCTGACAGACAGTTGAAACAATTCTGTTCTGACAGTCTATTTTTCGTCTCTCATCAGTAGAGAGAGTTTTGAAGGCAACGCAAACGTATAACCTGTGAGAATTCGCGCGAGGAATACAGTCTGCTGTTTTATTTTGTGCAGTAAAGACACTAGATTTGTATACCCTTTTATCAGTACTGACTGGTTTGACAACATGAGACTTGCCATTTGAAACACCTGACGTTCGACAGGCTACGGCTGACAAAACTTGACACCGATTATTTATAAACTTAAGCGTGGTATTTGTTATATCAATCTCCCATGCTTTTAAACTTGCCGGATCGAATTTAGAAGTAACTAAATGGACAAAGAACATATACAAATACTCTACTGGCTGATTCAAACGTGCCAGTGCTCTGACGTGTAACTGGGCAGTGTCGCCTAAAGTCGGCAGTGTTGACAGATTGTCAGCGCGCACGGCAGGTAAATTAAACAAGGCTTGAATATGCCTCTGAATGCACAATCTCTTATTACCATACCGATCCTTAAACAGATCTATGGCAATATTATAATTTTCTCCTGTTAAAGGAAGTTCCTTTATAAGCTGGAGAGTTCAACGCCAGGGTCAAAGATCTGACTAGGGCCACCGCCTGAGCATGATTTTCAAAATAATTGCTTTCGACTTCTTCCCTAGCCAACTGATGTTCGGGATCTTTAATTTCGATTTCAAGCTGTTGGTTGGTTGAATCTTAAGTTTAGGGGCTGCGACAACGCGGTCATGTAGCCCCGTGTACTTTGGGTGTGTGTAGAATCTGTCTGATAACTGGTGTTAATTGTGACGGCTGTATTAGTGTGTGTTATCTGTTTTTTTAATTTAAGTACTGCAACTTAGAATTTTCAAATAGTTCCTACTTTTGCCGCCAAGCGCCACTGTCAACGACTACTAGGCCAAGTTCAGGACTTAGCTACTAGACGCCACCGCAGTCGGCTCTTGGCAACGAACGTAGAAACCTAAGAGGGTTGTTTACATTCTTAACCTATCCAATTTAGCTTCACACAGGTGCAATTAGTGGAAGGTTCTTTAACATGCCATAAATCTATGACATGGGACCGCCGGCTTTACTTCCCCTCCGAAGGAAGGCATTCTGAGGGATTTTTAACGCTCTTAAAAATCCGACGGCTTCGGCCGGGTTTGAACCCGCTATCTTGGGCATTGAAGCTCAGCATGCTACCGACTACGCTACCGAAGCCGCGATTTCAAGCTGTACGAGGTCATATTTTTCGTATGCTTGTTCATAAGCCATTAAGCGCTGAGAAATGATATCAAGGTTTTGCTCTTCTTTAGGTAAGGTAGTTAAATATTTCTCAAACCGGGTAAATTGACCTTCATAGACAGTCCGTCTATTACCGGCATAGCTGGAGATATGGAAATGACTCACCGCTGTGCTGATAGCGCCAGACTAAGACCCGCTCTCTGGCAATCGAGTTGTTTGTAGTATGATGGGACTGTCTGCGCCCCTGGCAGATTTCCTGCGACTGGCCACGGTATACTGAAATATTTGAGAATTATTAGATTACACAATTGTTTTTCAAGAGTAGAATTTTGTGGTCTCAAGTTAACGGTTTTGGGTTTGAGGTACAAACTGTCTGTGGATCGTTTCCCGGGGTTGAGGTACCAGCATGATTAGGACACAAATAAAAACTTAATTTTAAAATTTCGCACAGTATTCATCTTGAGGTTATGTAAACAATTGAACTAAATTAGATATCAGTGTATTACAATGTGTATAAACATTAATTGCTGTACAATGCTTCACTGCACTTGGATGGTTAAATCGCGAGAAAAGTCTATTTAAATGTTTCAACTTCGCTTGGCCGCCATGTTCGTTGTGTACTTACCAGGTTTTCGAAAGCCACATAGGAGAACGTATATTTGCGCCCTTTATCACCCTACAAAATTTCAGGGTGATATCAGTAATAGTTACGGAGATATAGAATGGCGGTGAAATATTTCGCACTGCCGCCATGTTGGATTGGCGAGACGTAATAAAATTTGAAGGATACGGTCAGGGTCCGTCAAATTAGTACTACGACCTTACCGAGTTTCATTGAAATCGCTCCAGACGTTTAGATTTTATTCGGGAGGGGGAGGATTAACACACACATACACACGTACAAAAGGTGGAAGAAGTTTTGCCCTAAAACTTTCTCATACGGGAGAACGCATCAAGCGTGAGCTTGGTCAAAATAGTTACTGTGGAAAAAATAATTAGACTGAAGGAAGTACGAGATATTGGGCATTGAAAATGCAACACCAGAAAATTAAAGGCTAGATTGACAATATTTATTGCTAAACAGCAGCAATGAAAACACATTTCTGAATTGATATCACAGTAAACAAAATGCACATAATTGCGTAAAGCAGAAATAACTAGATAATTTAAATAGAGCAGGTTTTACGGGTCTGATACAGAAACCCTTTAAAAATAGAGTCCTTTGAATTTCTTTATCTTATCCAACGAGTAGTTGAGCTCACATACAAATTATACCTTAATTTAAAAAACTGGATGATGAAATGAGAATTAAAGTTCATAAGAAAATAAACTTACCTTTTCAAGAGAAGTTATTGCGGAGCCAGCTCCATAAAACTGTTCCGGCTGGTTACGTAGCGTAGAGAATGAAGTTTTCCTTGGGAAGGACGCGTCCGTGGCCTCAGAACAAGCGTGCCATGAGAAGCGAACCCAAATCTTCCATTCTTCTTCCTTGAAAGGCAAGAAACCTGTAGTGTCTGTATAGAAGTGTACAGCTGGCATGCAATCTGGGAGACTGCCGTGGCTTCGAAGTATGCGGACGAGAAATCCAACTCGGATGCGGTTGCTGAATAACAGCTGGCAATCACCTTTGCCTTATGAAGAAGGTTGCCAAGGTAATGCACACGTGGCTTAGCGGCAAAGTAGCACAGTGGCTATTGATGGAGTGCAGAACAGCGTTGCTACATTAGTATCATGACGTAGCATGCAGATAATAATCTGCGCAAAGGTGTGTAGCGGAACGCCGAGAAGAGATTGGTGATGCGGTGTAGATGTGTGATGTGAAGTTGTGGGGAGAATGCGATAATGGGCTGAAGCTAGCACCTTCTTATATAGTGGCCAAGAATCTTCCAGAAGATCATGACCGCGTTTCAAAAATGTAGGCTCGCCACTGGTCGCTCGAAGGGCCACAGTAACGTAACTCGACACCGGCAGACTGCAGTGGATTTGTACACGCAAGTCTGAAATTTGTGCCGAAAGGTGTGAGACTGCAACACTCGAAGGTAAGGTCTTAAAATACAATACATTTGATAGGCTTGTTTCGTTTGATTACGATGAATAATAAACTAATTAATACTTGTTTGGAGGTTTTATGGGAGCGAAATAAAACGACAGTATAAATGGGCCGTCACAAAGAGAGAGAGGAAACATACTTAAAGAATACGTTAAATGTCATAAAATTGACCATGCTCCGAAAACAACCAAACAATCAAAGAAAAGAGATAACAACAACAGAGTAAGCAAAACACTAAGGGTCGAGTGGCAGAGGAGAAATCATAGAAATTGGTCTAGTATAGCGACCCTTACTTGTAAGATTATCTACCACTCGAACGTGATTATCGCGACCAGAGTGGCACTGGGTCACTCTGCCGAGATTCCGTACGAGGGGGGCGGAGTGGGGTCCCGAAGGAGCACCATGTCACCCACACGTACATTTGGATGAGAAAGGTGCCACTTCTCCCTCCGCTAAATAAACTGAGATATTCCAGCTTCCAACGACGCCAAAAGGAATTACCGAAAGATTCTATCTTTCTCCAATAAATAGACAGATTGATGTCAAAGCGCCAAGTCAACAATAGAGGTGTGGAAGCTAAAGCGCAACCAATTAAAAATGACTAGACGTTAAATAAATATGATCATTAGGATCATTGGATAAGGGGGTAAGCGGTCTGGAATTAACAATTCCTTCAATCTGAAGTATGACGGAATTAAATCCTTCATAAGAAAGTACAGAAGGACCAAGAGTTTTCCGTAATTGCCTCTTAGTGAGCTTCACGCTCGATTCCCAACGACCTCCATGGTTAGGAGCGTAAGGGAGGGGGGAATGCCAATTTAAACCCTTATTATAAGAAAAAATCGAAAGCTGTTCCTTTGCGGAAGGAGAGTTAGGTGTCTTTTTTTAAGATCAGAAGCACTGGTGAAAGTTTTCGCATTATCTGAAAATATTTCGGAAGGAACACCTCGTCTAGCGGTGAACCTAGAGAAAGCGACTAAAAATGTGAAGTAGAAGCGTTGGTTACCAATTCGAGGTGAATGGCTCCTGTAATCATGCAAACGGATAAAAATATGTATAAGTTGCCTAACACCTTGCGTTTAGAAGAAGGAGTATTCACTTGATAGGTGAAAGGACCAGCGTAATCAATTATGGTAAATGCAAAAGGCTTGTTAGGCTCAGAACGAAAAGGAGGGAGATGACCCATAATCTGAGTGACAGGACGCGAGTAGTGTATTTGTAACAGTTCAGATGCCACCGCCACCGCCACCGCTGGAATACTAAAATGGCAATATCTCGCGAACCAATCAGGCTAGAGACTTGTACGAGGTGTCAAATTACTCAGGCGAACACTCCCTTTCCATTGGACAACATATCTCCACCCTAAAATAAAACCTACCCTACTAGGGGGTGAAATTGAATTTTTTAGAGAATCTCTCTTTCCAATTGCAACATGTGAGAGTTTGAATGCCGATATGGATGTAACGTTGTTCTGCAAACCAATAATCAAAGAGGGGCATGTTAGGCCTTGAGGTGAGAGCCCCTGTTATTGTTGACTAGCCCCCTGCTGTCGGGCCCCTGTTGATGGGTTATTGTTGACAGGTCCTTGTGGACGAGTCCTTGTGGACAAGTCCTTGTGGACGAGTCCTTGTCCCTTTGGACTGATCCCTTTGGACGGGTCCCTTTGGCCTGGTTCCTACGGACTAGCCCATGAATTTATTTAAATTATGTCAAAGGGCCTAACTACATTTTGTGTGTGTTGAATTGAAGTTGTTCACTAATCCCCCACTACTATAATGGGATAACGATATGAAAGGAAAGTGACGAAATACATGTGAACACGTGTGAAATGACCTTATTACCGTCCTCCTTGTGAAACAAGTCACATCCTGTTTTGCTTCATACGTGAGAAAATGTGAGTTCATGTGTAATATGATCTAACACACAGGTGTTCACCTGTACACGCACACGATAAGAGCTAACAGGTCACAACCTGTTTTGACAGTGGTGGGAGGTGAAGGGGGGTTAGTGTAAGAGAACACAGGTGAAGAGAGAAAGAAATATGTATTGCTCATAATACATGTATAGCTGAGGACTGTACATAGGACTGTAGGTTAAGTACAACATGAGTAAATAAATAAATAAATAAATACAAGACACACAGGTTCACACAACATGTAATTTATTAATCCAAGAATTAAAGGCTGAGCTAAATCCCAACCATTTTACATATAGTTTATTTCCTTTTTGTTTCAACACTTTTTCCACAAGGTAATGTTTAGGAAACGCTGTCTTTTGAAGTTCTTGAAGATAAAACCTGCCTTTTATGGGTTGATGGTTGAGGTCCTCGAGTAAATAGGTGACTGGACTGTTCAGGTTGACTTGACGAATTCGAAATAGTTCAGTCCCCTAATTTGGTGTGTAGCCCTTGTCGAAGACGGACTTGAATTTGCTCACACGAACATGGTCCCCAATGTCACAAGTTACAAGTCCTGGCTTGGTCCCAATGGTTCTGTGTTTGGTGTCATTGTAACGTGACACTAGCTCAGGTAATATGTCCAACCAGCGATAAGTGCCCTGAGCGGTAAACGCTTTCCACATATGGGTTTTCAATGTTCGGTTGAACCGCTCGACCACGCTGGCTTTGAGATTGCTGTACGTGGTGTAATGGTGAATATCCTTAGATTTGAGAAAACTGGAGAAATCCTTGTTGAAAAATTCTTTTCCCTGGTCGGTTTGTAGCAGCTGAGGTTGACGTTTAGATTGTTGAATAATATGTTGAAAGGCTTTGGTGACTAGTGGACTAGACTTGCGACGCACAGGTTCAACAAACGCCATTTTGGAATAAACATCAATGACCGTCAACATATAGCGTACACCATCGTTAACGTTAGCATAGGGAATCATTTCAACCAAGTCTGCTTGCCAAAGTTCATCCACACCCTGTGAAATCACCTTGAGTCGCTGATAGTGACGTCTAGCTGGACGATGCAACTCGTGAGCAATACCCATTTTAATGGGTGAGGGCTTAAACAATAATTTTGGCATTTCGAAGTTCTTCCTCAAGTTCTTGAATTTCCCAATCGTGACCAGTATGGCCGGCTTGACGTGAAGCATGCCATAGCTGTAGTCGCTGGACGAGTTTATTGGGATTGTGCCAGTAGGTAACATCCACAAGGGGTTTTAATGGTTTAAATGTTACTCCTGAAGCGGACACTTTACGACGACCACTTTGACTAGTGGGGAACATTTTTGCAATGATGGTTTTATATTTTTGGGATATATTAGCATTCACTTGTTGAGTGGGATCATACTGTCTTTTGTGGGCATGGGTATCTAATAAAATGGATTTATATTTACTAAGGTCCTCTGGCGTATAATCTTGGGATGAGGGAGTCCGAGAGAATAGTAGCTTTAACAGTCCTGGTGTTAATTTATAGTTGATCTTTTTAATGACAGCTTTAGTACGACTAAATTTAATCGATGAATCACCAATTTTAAAACTATCATCCTCATAGCGAACGCCATATGTGGTATCTGTGTTTCCAACAAATAGATTGGTGAAATAGGGTTCCAGTGTTGATCCATGATATTTTATTAAAATGTTTTTCAGTTGAGCTTTATGTTGAGGGGTGGCCAAGAGTTGTGAAAATGGAGACGATCTGGAAGGGCAAGGGGTTTCGACCATGGCCAAGGATTTCCTTTTTCTTAAAAACTCTGCAAGGGGTGATGCCTTTTTTTTTGAGGCGTAAACACTTGTTCCTCATTATCCTCAACTTCACTAACACTAGTTAAATCTTCCTCTTCCTCTTCCTCTTCCTCAGAGTCCTCGTGGTGCGTCTGAGTGGCTTGTGAAACGGTAGGTAGCGTTTCAGATGGCTTGAAAGAGGGTTTCAACATGGCTTTTAGCGGAGGTGCTAAATGTTGTTGAATAAACAAAGCATGATCCGCACGCGATCGTTTCAATTGACAAAACTTTTGGCGAATAGTATTTTTTGCTCTAATAATATGCTTTTTCAATTGACACTCTGCTAACGCCATGATGTCGTGACAAATGACTTGAGAGGGAATGATACAGTGCCTTAAATAGCAATAAAATGATCAAACCCTAAGCGATACCGCCCTTGGTTGAGTTAACTTTGTTTGTCAATCACTGAACAGGCATGACGTTGTGTGTTCCAGCACTTGCCACACAATTCTGTAAACATTTGAATGGTCATATCCGGATTCACATGTTCATTATAAATGTAACGACTGTTCCTCTCGTCCTGGCGAAATAAAACAATGACATTGGCATTGTCACGAATCAACTGTTTGGACATTTTAGAATACGTTTGTCCAAGATAGAAGCAATCGATATGTTTGTGTCGACCCATGCTGAAATAGCTTTGAATGATACCTTGTCGTTCAGTGGATACATCATCGAAAATCATGAGTGAATCAGGCTTTACCTCATCCGGTGAAATAACATTTTCTTGCGTGGAAAATGTAAAATACCCCATATTCTCATTTTTTAATCCAGACATGACTTGATCCAGAAACGCGTAGAGGGGTTGGTAGAGAGATTTTGCGAAAATATAAATATTTTGAAAACACAGACCATTGGGCGCTGTAATAAGTGTCAGCAAAAGATTGGTCTTTCCACAGCCGGAAGGCCCACAATGATGCAGCGAATGGAAGATGGAAACAGTGAACCATGGCGTTGTTCACGTGATGTGGGGCAGAGATGGGAAACCATGTCCCTCACGGGAAATGACTCTTGCTGCTTAATTAGCTTCATTTCAACTAAGGCTTAGAGAGGCTAGCAGGCTGTCTATATACATTGCACCGAGCCTTGTCATAGAAACAGTAGACTCGTACTACAGGTTGACGATGGATGTCTTTGGACGTGCGTTGATGGTCAAAGCTATGTCTGTTCCCATACATTATCCTAAACAAGAAACAGATCTTGCTAATAAACACTATGTGGATAGGTTAGTAGTGCCACGCACAAAACAAGGAGATTATGACTTTAAAGGAAAGCGGTTAACTCATGTAAAACATCCTCAAGTGTCTACAGACGTTACTACAAAAAAGTATGTGGATAACAAGGTGTATGAGTTTTATGATAAAGTGCCTCAGCTTACGGTGGATGGCTATAGCGCTAATCATCACCGCATTATTCACGTGGAAGACCCACAAGAGGATGATGATGTCTGTACCAAGCGGTACGTGACCTATGAAATGAAAAGGCTTTATAAAATTATCCCATCTGTATTTTTAGTGCATCTGACAAATGTAAAACCTGTGAATGAGAGAAACCATATACCGCTAGTTCATGACCTGCACTTGACCTATGTGCTTGCTTCGGGTTTAAGCCACTATCGACTACACTATAATGGAACCATTCACATCAAATATGCCATACCAGATGAGAACCATTTACAAATAGAGATAAATGGTCATAGAATGTTGGTCCATAACCATGAAATGGTCAATGCAGGAGACGAATTATCCTTTCATCTCCTGTTGACATGGAATGAAAAGCAAGCTGGAAAAACCGTAAATGATTTCCCACTTTATGTAGAATTGGAATATACAACCATGAAATAACAATCTAATGTTAGTTGTGACTTAAACTTTCTTGTGAAAGGTTGTTGGTCATCATCATGATCATGGTGAAACAAAGATATGTGGTGAGAAAGACAAAAAATATGAGCCTGTCCTTGGCAAAGCCTGGGCTTATGACATTCGTGGACAAGCCCTTACGAAAGAAGAAAAGAAAAAATAATGTGTTGACCATAAGGAAAGCTCTTCGAGTAGCACAGAGACATGTTATTCCAAAACGTCAGCGACAGGGTTCAAAACAAGGGCGAGTGATCCCCTTCCCCAAACGAGCGGGATTTTTACCTGCATTATTCGCTGGTCTGGCTGCTCTAGGTTCACTTTTAGGCGGCGCCAGTGCAGTGGCAAAACTATTAAAGCCGTGCAACAGGGCAAGCAACAACTCAATGAAAGTCAGCGACACAATGAAACAATGGAGGCCATTGCTATGGGGTCTAGAAATGTCAATTTGAAGCCAGCCTTTTATCAACAAGGATTTGGAATTTCACCTTTTCGAAATAAATAAAAACTTATTTAACCTCAGCCATAGCAAGACATGCCCTGACGCATCAGCAAGTGAAAAGCTATGCTAAACAACTAAAGCTTTCTCATTTTCGAGGTGTGCTTATGCGAAACCAATTACCCTCACAACCCTGGAAACATGAATGTGCTGTTGTCAATTTGGATGATCACCGAGGACCTGGAACACATTATGTAGCTTATGTCAAAGAGGGATCTACTGTATGGTACTTTGACAGTTTTGGGAATTTGCCCCCGCCCATGGAACTAGTGGCCTATTTTGGAAACAGGATCAAGATATATTATAATGTGAAACGTGAGCAAACGTTTAACAGTCAACAGTGTGGACGTTTGTGTTTATTTTTTTTAAATATAAGACGCAACATAAGCAAAAACGTCAACAGTATGTCGGTGGATAGTAAGACGTTTACACTGCATGGACGTGGACCTGAAGTGAGTCTAGACTTTTACCCACCTATCGAATTGAGTGAAAAACCTTATGGTTTAGGACTTGTTTCTCTTGAAACGTACAATCGAATATACAACATACGTGAAAATGTGAACAACAAGTTTTACTATGATGATTCTGTGCTCACCCTGAACTCTGGTGGATACACGATAGATGACATTTATGAACACATTTATGTGGTGTTGATCAATGAATATGGTTTAAAGTCATTTCTCGATGGAACGCGCAAGTTTGAACTTTAGGAAATACCAACACTCATCGCTGCTGTATTTTTTCTACATTCAAAATTGACTTTAAATCTCACCCCGATTCCATTGGTCCTTTACTAGGATTTAAACCACGTGTGTTAGAGCCCAACAAAAAACATGAATCAGACCATGAAGCAGCCGCGGCTCGTGGTGTTGGAGCTGGGGAAGGCTCAGCACGTAGTGGCAAAATGCTGGTATAACGCATTATACGACACCCACATACACGGCTGCAGGATTTTTAATTTCACGGTGAAAGGTGGGGGAGCTCAGAACAGACTTACAGATTGGCACCATTATGTTATTTTATAAAGCATTTTTTTTTCCCTAATTAAAATGAATGTACTTACCTAGTTTCAACATTCAGGAAGAGGCAATGCATTCCGTTTCTAATTTAACCTACTCCCCATTCTAATTAGTCCCGATCAGAGGAGTCTGTTTCACGGTTGTACACTACCAAACAATCGCAATTTACTTAGAAAATACTGTGTTTACCAGCTAGAACTGTAAGGGAATTGATCTGTAACATAGTCCGAAAGTGAACCCGATCTTGAGGGATAAATGGAAACAAATAAATAAACACAATTGTAGATATTAAGAGCAGTGAAGCTACTTGCTATTACTTTATATAAACACATGACCTTTAATTCATAGGTTTGTAAGTGAAGTCTGCCCTCCTCTCCTTTAGAGCTGCAAAGTGGTCAATGACAAGCTCATTGAAGTTCGGTGACTCCAACAATTCCTTTTCTGTGGAACACATTGCAAGTGCACAGTCGGCCTTCCTTCATTGTGTTTCGTAAAAATGTTTTCACTCGTTTTAGGGTATAGAAACACCGCTATGCCTCTCCTGTGACCCTTCACAATCAGCCTAGTTTCATGGTCGAGATTTTTGCCCGATACGCTACTAACTGAATTCATTGTCTTGTTGACATACACTTACCACTACTGTAGCTGGGGCTGCCAGACGTTCCGTTTTACCCGGAACAATTCCGTTGTTTCTTGTTTTGTTCCGCGTTCTGTTTTAATCTTTAACGGAACGCCAAATGTTCCGTTTTTTGGTTCATTTGATAGTATATTCAATTTTGCACCAATTT
Source organism: Meconema thalassinum (assembly GCA_946902985.2). Classification (NCBI taxonomy): domain Eukaryota; kingdom Metazoa; phylum Arthropoda; class Insecta; order Orthoptera; family Tettigoniidae; genus Meconema; species Meconema thalassinum. Next base: position 353,116,820 of record OX336390.1, read on the forward strand.
TCAAATGTCCCGCTTCAGAATTGATTGTAATATCTAGCATGTTTTCTGGTGATACAGGTGCAAGTTTGAAAGAGAAAATGACTTCTATGTCTGTGTTAGATATATGGATACATGTTATAGATATATTAGGGGCAACAACATTAAGGAGTATCGTAGTCCTTGTGAAGTTAATACTCAGCATTTCCCCCTCCAATGCATTTACGGAGAGAATATCAATTGGAGAGATTATACAAACAAACTCCATTGTTCACATATTACAATTATGACGAAAATTGTAGTGAATTTTATCAGAAGGTACTTACAAATAAAAGATGTTTGCAAAGGTTTGTTCAAATGAAAAGCATTTGTAAGTTGCTGGTATGTGTATTTGATTATGCAATGCTTATTTAATACATGAAAATGAAAATCCACAGCCTGCTTCCAGTCTCCGACCGGGTCAGGAATGGAATGAATGAAGCCCCCCCATCGGTAGGATATAGACTGTGCCGGCTGCCGAGGCCTGACGCACTCCTCGGGGCAATGATGAAATGAATGACAGATGAAATGAAATGATAGTGGAGAGTGTTGCTGGAATGAAATTTAGACAGGGAAAACCGGAGTATCCGGAGAGAAACCTGTCTGTCTCCGTTTTGTCCAGCACAGAGCTCACATGGAGTGACCGGGATTTGAACCACGGACTCAGCGGTGAGAGACCGTTGTGCTGCCGCCTAGGCCACGGAGGCTTGCTTTATGTGTATTATTTATTACAACGTTTGACGACCTTGATTAAAAAAATGCAATGGCAACCCTAACTGTAGTCCATAACACGCAAATTAAGACTTGCCACTGACAAACAACATAATTAATGAACTAATTAAGTTACACCAACGATTTTAACGCGCGAACACTTGTTTACGAATACGCAGCATGCAGCATGGGCGGTGGCATATTTTAAACAGAATACTTTCCTTAAGTCTCGGTAGATGGCTCTGCTAACCCTTGCCACCTCATGGTGCTATCTGGCGGAAATATTTTAGTTATTATACATTAAGGGATACCATTTGAGTTCTCAATAATGATTATCACTTATTAGTCATATCTAACTGTTTCTGGTAACTTGTCATTATTAATCGTTCGAAGAGTGAAAGAGGGAAAAGATAAACTTTCATGAGAGTGGTTTCAGTCTCCTTGAACAACTTTGAATGCATTCCAAAGAATAAGAATATCTTGTCGTCGTTGGCAAGCCTGGCTTAGGCTGTAGTCGCCTGAGCCTTAAGCGATACAATTGAAACGAATGGAGCTTTCATAACCACGCCTCCCGTCCCTGTTACATAGGAAGGAATGGGACATTGAAGGCGCAGCCTAACGGCGCTACTATCCATCTGAAAAACATTCTTTATCAACAGTTCCAAATATATTGACTCGTGACTGAATGAATTGAGTGAAATTTATAAATGTTTCCAATCAATATAAATTATAAATTCCTCAATTAAATACGGTATGTATATTTATAGAATCTTTCAGGAGAGGCTCCGCCTAAGAGCCTTTAATGACCAGCCGCGCCTGCCATGAAGTGAAATTCATTGAGGACCATCATGTGTCGGTGACGTGTAATATTATTAGTCAAGTGTACACCAATCAAGAACCGTCGCATTCGCTTTATGACTTTATTGTAACATCGCCCAATGGCTATATTATTCGTGAAAACCCTCCAGTGGTGCTTTTTCATTCTGTGGCTGTCGATGGTATTAGTAATATAACATTAAGACTGATCAATAGAGAGCAACAACTCATTGATCTAGATTCTACCACACCAGTGACTTACAAGTTGGTGCTAAAACCACTATGAAGTTTGTATATAAAGCAACAGCACCGTCTAGGAATGGTGTTAGTTGTTTACCACGTGAATACACGTTAACATCTCAGAACAAGCAGATTTTACAGCATTTGGGTTACCACATCAACCCCCGCGATGAATTCCATCCTAGAGGTAGCGAACCACATCGAGGAGCAACCAGGAGTGGTAAGAATTGATCTCCATTCTTATCAAGCTCAAACACTTGGACTCAATAACAATGATGAAATTCAATTTGTTATCAACAACCAAGATATGTACACTCTACCACATGAAAGTGTTATTAACGATATCGTGGTGGATAGCACTCGAAATGTGGGTATTTCCAGTGTCATGAAACTATATGCCTCTTATAGTGAGGAAGAAGCTAAAACACTTTGCATGGCGGGTTGGTGCCCTGACTCGACCAATGACTGGATGGTACACACCGATGGCACCTTTAATGGATATTTACCTCTTAAACTGATTTTAGGCTTTGCTGAAGATCACCAGCGCATTGTGGTCAACGCATGGCAAGTGCTTTATCTGGTGAGAGACAGGAGTGATAATAATGCACTCAAGGGAGTCGACAATGCCCCCATTGATTCAAAAATTCAACTACAACGCTTGCTATGGAAAGTGCCTCATGTAACCCTTAACGATAGCAAAAAACTGGACATACTCAAAATGGTAAAGAGAGATATACCTCTACCCATGGAATTTAGAAGCTGGGCACTCCATGAGTACCCGATATTGCCCACCACCAACACACACAGTTGGTCTATAAAAACAGCCCGCTATACAGAGAGACCTCTCTACATGATTGTGGGTTTTCAAACGAATCGCAAGTATCAACAAACCAAAGATGTCACGCAATTTGACCACTTGCAATTGAGAAATGCACGTCTTTTCCTCAACGGTGCTGTGTTTCCCTATGAAGGGTTGGATTTAGATTTTTCAAAAAATAAGTTTGGCCCCCTGTACGACTTGTTTTCTAAATTTAGATGGTCGTATTATCAAAAAGAGAATTGTCCAATGTTATCACCCCAAGCTTTTAAGACAAGGGCGCCACTGATTGTCTTTGACTGTTCCTACTTGGAAGAGTCTGTCAAACCATCCAATATTGACATTCGACTAGATTTTGAAACGCATGACAATGTTCCAGCCAATACCACGGCCTACTGTTTGATTATTCATCACAAACAAGTCAACTATTATCCACTGTCCAACCAAGTGACAAGTGTATAAATAGCAGGTCAACCCACATCAAACCACTCAGTCATGTCTTGCTTTCAAGCCTCAAGGGAAGTTACATCCATGAATTTAAAATCTGAGGAACAACGTTTCAAGACCTTTTCAACGTGGCCGGTGCTTTTTATAAACCCTCAAGCCTTAGCAGCCGCTGGATTCTACTATTTAAAAAGAAGAGATGAAGTGAAATGTGTGTTTTGTCCCATCATCTTAGACCAATGGCAAGAGAGCGATGAACCCATGCAGGAACATCAGCGCTGGTCACCTGCCTGCCCCTACCTGTGCAGAATGGAGGTGGGTAATATACCCTGTCATTCAAGTTACCCCTCACTCATGCCTCTGAGTGATGAAAAAAGTTATGATACGTGTGGACTTTATGGTGCCGGCAGTGCTTCAGTGAGCAGCTCACAGTTAAAAACATCCAGTTTAGAGACATTGGAATATCATCGGTGTTATGGACACTATAAACACAAAAGACTTTTTTGTTGTATGAGATGGTACCGCCTCTATCCTAGAATGAAGAAAGAATGTAAAACTTGTCATGCTAATAAAATAATGAAATAAAAAAATTGGTTGTTGTTGTTATATTATTATTTCTTATGCCCCCCCCCCCCCCCCCCTGTCATATCCTAACCTCTATACTGACTACTCGATGTTTTTCTTTTCTTTTACTGGAATGGAATGTAAGTAAGTGACATGGGTACACCTTACTGAACAATTGTCAGTCTGTGGTCAGTTGGACTTGATCCAGACAAGAGTGAACATGTTGCGTACACTGATTGTCGACTGTCAAGGGTTTAAAATTGGAGATATCAAATTTATATTTAAAGAAGTGGCCATCATCGATTGTTCCACTTTTTGGATATCACAAGCTACTCATTTGGTGTTTAAACCACCGTATGCGTTTGATTTGTTGTGTGATAATGACCGTAAACAAACCCAGTGGATTGAAACTCATATGCAACTAGACTGGAAGCAGGTAACCATTTCATATAAGCACCTGGACATGGTCATGAAAGCCCACTTGTCTTCTGCCCATGTAATATTTGTGAAAGGTAGTGAAAAACGTCAATGGCTACAACCATTTTTAGCGTCTTAGGGCCGTATTCACCATCGCCGGTAAACTCTTCCATTATCTAAGATTTCGAAAACTCGGTTAATACTATTATCTCAGATAACATAAACATCGGTATTCACCATTGCCTTTATTATCCCGGTTTTCCAAATCTCTGTTTTCGTTTCAATGTGTACTGCATCGCTGAAATTTTCATATAGATGCACTGGAAACAGTTGACTAGTGCCGTGCAAATCATATGTTTATTGTCAAAACAATGTTCTGTTCTGTAGCTTTATAGGTTAGGTGTGAGATATACCTAGGTAGTACAGTAAATATTCGTAAATAATGTCAAGTGTTGAATTGAAACGTAAGAAGAGGCCAATTAAAAACTCAAATAATGGAAAAGCAATTAAAATCAATGTAATTCAATATTTTCATTCTCATTATACAAGTGTTACATTCCCAATAAAATACTTCTGTAGTACGTATCAATTAGTGTTCTTCTCACAAAATTGTCCCGACGAGCCACAATATATTGATCAGCCTGTCCATCAATTTGACCGTCCCATAAAAGTTCAGCCCATGGTACTGGTAGTTCTAGCTGTGGATCGTCCTGAGGTAGCTCTTCTCCTGCTTGTCGCACAATGTTATGTAGAACGGCTGTAGCAGTTATCACTGGAAACGTGTGCTCTAACGCTAAATTCATACCTAAAGCAAGAACCGGGAATCTTCGCTTCCATATGCCAAACATTCGCTCTATCACATTTCTTGTTCTTATTTGTGACTCGTTATAAAGATTCTCTTCAGGAGTGCGAACCACATCCAGAGGAGGCATTAGGTACGATCTACAAGGGTAGCCAGCATCTACTAATAATACTGAATCCCCGTACACACCTTGTTCGAACCTGGCTCGTTGTACACAGTTGTTGAAAATCGTACTATCATGACTACTTCCTGGCCATCTAGCCACAAGGTTAGTAAATTCCATATTAAAATTACATATTGCTTGCACATTCAGCAAAAAATAACCCTTTCTGTTTCGGAATAGTTCGGCATGATTACCTCCAGGAGACCGTATTCTAATATGGGTACAGTCCATTGCCCGTACTGCTTTTGGAAATCTGGCAATGTTATAAAAATCCATCTGTGTTTGCATTATAGCCTCCTTTGTTTGCGGAAGACTGATGTAGCGAGGTCGTAAAGAGGCTATGACAGCGCTCACACGATGTACGATTCGGCAAACGGTTGGTTGACTCACCCCTGCATAATCCGCTACGCACAGCTGATTACTACCAGTAGCATAAAACCTTAATTCAAGTAGCAATTGATTTATTGGCGACAGAGAATGGTTCTTGAAACACCATAAATATAACTATTCAGTTGTTAAATTTACAGTGAATGCTTTGTATATACTCCCTATTGGAGTTATAGTAATCATCTTACCTGTCCGTTGCAAATTCAAGGTTAGGTTCTATGATGGACAATACTGATAAAGTATAAGATTTAGATAACCTAAAAAGTGTGATAAAATCAATCCTAATCCTCAAAATATGAGGCACGGTATTTTATCCACCTACGTCGTTTCCCTATTCTTTGTCACTATCATTTTCTCTAGCATTTATTAAGTATTACATTCGTCTCCGCGCCATCTTGTTCTGTTGATTATCTTAGTTTTTGGCATTTTACCAGTCAACCTTTCTCCAGTAAAGTGATTAACCAGGATAATCCCTATTAACCGAGATAATTGTGTTGGTGAATAACGACATAGCTATTATATGAGATTCTTGCAGCTATAAACCAAGATAATCAAATTACTGGCGTTGGTGAATACGGCCCTTACTGTCAATGTATCGATTTAATGGACATGGGTTGTCCCTCGCTGCAAACACTCATGGACCGCTGCCCCTGTGACAATATTACCCATAAAGCTCTGGCTCAGGTGTGGCAGTTGTTTCATTGGCTAACCACCAATGCCTGCTGGGAGTTGTTAAATAAAATTAAAACTAAAGGTTTACCTGTGAATGCCACCAGTGAGACTTCTACAAGTGACGTGTAAACATCAACGTGATACCATGGAGAAAGGGGATACTACCGATAAAGCGATTGGAAAGTTCTTCGTGTGCAAAAAGAAACTAGACAGTTTTACTAAAGAAGAATTATTGGCTCTTCCAAAATCATTCATTTATTACGTCGCAGCAAATGCAGTGAAAGAAATCTGGCAACATGTACCAAAATCATGGACTCAAGACCCTGTGTTAAGTGAATTGCAACCATGTACGGATTATGATCACCATAAGCAAGTGGCTATGGCAAAAATACCCTCTATGCGACAGTGTGCTACTTGCCAGCTGGTCAAACTGTATCATGGTCATAAAAGTCAGTGTAAAGACTTTGTTTCCTCATACCACGGGTGTAATGAAGAAAAAAAGCAGCAAAAACAAACATCATCCACAGAGGAGGAGGAAGATCAAACCTTTTTACCATCGATGGAAAAGGATATGCCAGACCTGTACTGGCAATGGCGTCATTGACAAAGTAATTCAATACTTGACTTTCGAAATCTACCTACCTGGTTATTATTTGTGTGGTCCTGGAACTTATCTTGAAGAACCTTTGCAGCGTGGTGATATACCTATTAATCCTTTAGATCGAGCATGCACCTTTATCACCACAGTCATTCTGCATTAAGATGGCGGATAAAGTATCGTTGAAAAGCTAAACAATGTATGACATCCTGTGATGTCTCAGTGGGAGAGAGGTTGGCAGCCCTCATTGTGATTAGTGCTATATAAGGAAAGTCAATGATGAGTGGACATGAACATTGAAAAGGATTGAGGAATTGGTATTTCTTTGTTTTCTATTTTTGTAAAGCTCTATTTGTTGTGAAATAAAAACAAGGTTTACAAGATCACAATGTCTTTTAATTTTAAAAATGGTGATAGCCATTTCTTCTTTTTCATTTTTTCTTACATGAATATTTACATTTTCCACTTTCCCTTTTTTACATTCCCCTTGATTAGCTCACACATTCTGTACATTTTTTTTGTTGTGAAATAAAATAAGGTTCACTAGATCACTATATCTTTTAATTCTAAAAATGGTGATAGCCATTTCTTCATTTTCATTTTTTCACACATGAATATTTACAATTTCCACTTTACATTTTTTACATTCCCCTTGTTTAGTTCACACATTCAGTACATTTTTTTGTGAAATATAAATAAGGTTCACCAAATCACTATATCTTTTAATTTTTAAAAATGGTGATAGCCATTTCATTTTTTCACACATGAATATTTACAATTTCCGCATTTCATTTTTTACATTCCCTTGTTTAGTTTACACATTCTGTACATTTTTGCTGTTGTGAAATAAAAAACAACGTTTACAGGATCACAATGTCTTTTTAATTTTAAAATGGTGATAGCCATTTCACTTTTTCACACATGGATATTCACAATTTCCACTTTACATTTTTACATTCCCCTTGTTTAGTTCACACATTCTGTAATTTTTTTAAAATCTTTTTCGTAATATATAAAAGCAAACATTTTACACTAAAATGTATTACTTATCTTATTTTTACTAAACTACTGTAGCCTAACATTATACATTCTACTTACAGTTTTACAAAAAAAAATTACAATATAAAACACACTACAAATATTACAATATAGTGATCATTAGACTTAAGTAAAGTAATAGTCGTCAATGCGACTGTTTCCCCAAGCAAGAGTATCAAATGTGTTGGGTATAATGAATCGTTTGTTGTCTTCATTACTTAAAGCAACTTTGTTCAACAAATTGGTATGTAGCTGATGATTTTTACTTCTAAATACACACATTTTCTTATATAATACAGGTGGGTTACTAACTATACAGTTTTTATAATCACTTATATCTAACTCTTTACTAACAACATTCTTTTTCACTCCTTTTATTTTTTTTACTACTACATCATCAATTGTCATATAGCTGTATGTTTTAGATTTTGTGCCTACAAAGGTGTCTATAATAACACCAGCACATTCATCCTTAAATTTCCCAAGAACCTTTTTGTTTACTAGAGGTAAATGGTAAATATTATCCTCGGGGTAGTCACTTGTATCAAACCTATTTAGCTCAGTTTTGATATCCTCGTAAAAATCATCAGTTTTAAACTCATAAATAAAAGAATCTGTGTCTGTGTAGAGTAATTTAGCATTATCAAGATAGTTTTTCTTTACATAATCATAGTGAAATTCATACATAAGTGTTTTTGATAATTCCAGAATGGTGTAACCCACATATATGGGTTTGTTGTAAGTTACTTTAAGACGATTCATTTGTATTACAACTAAATCCTCATGAATAATTGAACAGCTATGAAAGTTAGGCTTGCTTATTAAGTTGCTCGCACCATACCTTTTACCATCATTCTCCCACTTTGTTATCAGCTTTACATCAACTCGTTTATCAACATTCTCCATAGTCTTCCAAAAACACTATTATTCATGAGTTTATAAAAATCTTTTTCAAACGCGTTTGTTGACTGTGTTCTTAAATTATTGTTTAGATCAATATACGGTTTGAGCCATGCTGACTGATGAAATTGCAATACGCGATGAATTTTAGTTAATTTCAATCCATGCTGTAGACACTGTTTCAAGTTTTGATAATGTATTACATATTTACATTTATCATTTACATTAGCAATTAACATTTTTGTTCGTGATGTGATGTATGGAGATTTCATATTCTCAGGACAAAATGGTAAATCATTATGATCATCATGTAACTCTTTAGGGTACTCAAGATTTACTTCTAAAATATACCCTTTATCATCGTTATCATTAATAGTGTCTACATGTAAGACATCAATTACAGGTTGTGTCAGCCAGCGAAAATCTTTCAGTGGTAGATATTGACTCATAGCCCAACCATATTGGTTATTTGCATCGAGGTAGACAATATACTTTGACTCTTCACAAGGGTTGTAGCTAGGCATGTATTTATTATTCGCTTTAGAGTAACGTCCACTACATTGGCTTAATCCACCTCGAATTGATGATTTTATAAAATTGATCATGTCTATATCAGTCATTAATTCTAAATTTACTTTCGTTTTTTTCAACATTGAACTGAAACTTAACCCAGGAGCAGTGAAATACTGACAAGGATCAAGGTCAAAAGTTTTCATACAAACATTCCGAAAATTTTCAAAAACATCTGCTAATAACACATCTGTCTTCAAATATATGTCTGAAAATTCTCCTAAAGTTTGAATGTCGAACTGTGTCCATACACGTTGTGCATGTAAATATTCCTGATCACTGATATGACTTGTGTTTAAGGAACTGTAAAATGCATCTTTCGGTGGTAAAGAACACTCCTCAAGACGTTCCACACAGTTAATATATTCATAAGGGAATATACCCTTTTGACGAATCAAATTAAAATCATCTTCTTTAGGAACGACACGTTGAATTTCATGAAACTGATCTGATTTTAAATTACTAGCCAGCTTATCAAGACTACTCGGCATAAAGCGGAATGAATCTAAAAATCGCAGTTTAATGGTTTTTTATTGCTAGTTTTGATGTATTTTGTGAACGATATGTATTGTTCCTTATTATTTGCAATCACATCAATTTTCACATCTGAAGCTCCAAATTCTTTAACGATAAAGTGGTTATCGTATTTGCTACCGTTATGTAGAATGACCGGAATGAATTTACTTACTCTATAATTTAAATTACATTCTTGGTGAGCAGCACCACGATATTTTCCTGTTAAATGGTCATGATCGCGAACCCTATCTGTATATAAACATTCACCACATATAAAACAATTAGTTTCAGTTTTAAAATTCATTTGCTCTGATGAAGTTAGTGGCTCCATTGGAATGATCGTATTTAAAATAGAGGATATACGGATGGCATCTTTCTCAAGCTTTCCATAAAAACTTTAGGTGCATCAGATCCTCTATAGAGCTCAAACTTACTTAAAGAGTCATCATAACTACATTTAATATAAAATGCAAAGCTAAAAGGTTCATGAATGTGAGTAGTGTTGGTGAAACGTTGGGCTGGATTCGATGAACATGTATTAAATGGTTTTAGCAAAGCCTCGAAGTCAGCATATATAACAAATGGTACTCGAAGCTGTTTCTCATAATCCTTAAATTTTAGAATGTTATTTTTAGGAGTCGGTAATACCGTACACACATGATTACACCCCCATTTTTGATGTTGAGTTAGTTGATCCTCTTTTCTGAAATGTAGCAAACAACCATCACACAACCACTTTTTACCATCGCATTTTGTTATCTGACTACTGACAAGCCTACTTTAATGTTTTATCCAACAATAGTGGGCGTTTTCACCTTTAGTTATGTACAGTAAATTTACATGAATATCCTTTTTTTCCTGAGTATAATATAGAGGACCTACTATTCTCTTATTTTCAATTCCATAAACATTAATACTTACATTTTTCAGCTCTTCAAAACGTTGAATGTCTTTTATCGCCATAGGAAATTCCATTTCTTCTAAATCTAACACTGAAGAATAGTGAGGATATGATGATGTTCTCATCGTGTCCCTCACTGCTGGATGGAGAGCTGAGGTTACAGCCCATGCAAAGCATGCGTCATCATTATTCATAACGTTTACACAAGCGTGCTTACGTTTGATCCATCCTGGCAAATCAACGTATGATGATGCTCGAAGGGGGTTGTATTTATTCATGTTGGTTTCTAAATAAAGTACTTCAACTAACGCCCAGCCTGACTCCCTTTCCTGGAACTCTTCACTCTTCACAATGATAGCACTTGAAATATTTTGGTATATATCACTAATATTAGTTGATTCGCTAACAATTATGTTTTTTGTATTAAAGGATTTGATATCCGTAATTTCACCTTCGCTCCCAGTTTTTACATAGAGGCCAAAAAGTTCAAAATTCATTTTAATTGTTTTATGCTCTAATAAAACATTTTCTACTAAGCCAAACACAGTAAGTTGAACATTTTTTAAAAATGATTCAATACTTTGAGTTTTTTCTATAAAGTCTATAACTAGCAATTCGACTGTTAAATGCACTACCAATTTGTTGAACATTTCCAGAATTTCTTTCATGGCAAGCGTTATTTTTATGATGAATACTGCGTAAATGTCCATGAATGAATGAAGAAGGTATATCTATATTACATACATCACAATGTGTTATCGAAGGTTCACCATTCTTCTTTCTTTTTTGTTGCACAACTATTTTCACAATCTTGAGAACGTTTACGCTTTTGAGCATCACATTCATTTAAAGGTTCCGTGCTAGTTGATGGTTTTACAGATTTCAATTCCTGTTGTTCTCCATGCACATCAACCATGTGGAATTGATATCGCTTTACAGCAGAAAAACCAAGTTCGCAAACTGAACACGAAAATGGTGCAGTACTGACATGTTTTAAATTTACATGTCGTGTAAGACTATCCTGTCTGTTAAATGTTGTAGCACAATGACTGCATACAAACATTTTCTGATTATGTTTTGTACTTGCATGACGTTGAAAGCTGTCAGGTCTTGAGAACTGTTTCTTACAGTCACCACACTTGAACATGATGATTACTTTCCAAGTTATCTATAAAAGTAAGAAATCATCAATGTTAATAAAAGATAAAACAAAAAGTATAATATAAATAGTTTAATTATATTCCAGTCAATGGTTATAGCAGGGTATTTAAATCGATCTGTGAACTCCTAGCAAGTCTAAATTTATGTAGTTCTAACTGGGGGTTACTATATACCACTGTCACTGACACCTAGCAGTGAACATTGGAACTTGATAGAGTGGTAGAAACCAGCGGTCGCCAGTTAAGTGAGCTAAGTGTGGCGTCATAGCCAGTCTTAAAGCAAGTCTAAACTTGTAGAACATGTCACGTGATAGAAACCAGCGATCGCCAGTTAAGTGAGCTAAGTGTAACGTCATAGCCAGTCTTAAAACAAGTCTAAACTTGTGGAACATGTCACGTGATAGAAACCAGCGATCGCCAGTTAAGTGAGCTAACTGTAACGTCATAGCCAGTCTTAAAACAAGTTTAAAATTGTAAAACATGTCACATGACAAGGTTAAGTTAGTTAAAGTTAGGTTATGTTAGGTGAACTGAGGTTAAGTCTTTAAATATTCCCTCTGTCACTGACACCTAGCAATGAACATTCAGACTTAATAGAGCGGTAATCAAAATCTAACCTACAAAATTAGCTTTACACACCATGGTCAAGTAGTTCCATCTTTTGACTGCCAAATATACCATTTTCACTAACATGTAGGGGTGAACATTGGAAAATATCACTCTAACTGTTTAAAAGTTATTAGAGGGGGCACTTACCTTTTTATAATTTATCAACTGCTGTCACTGAATGAACAGATTGTAGGAATCTGGTAACCTACAGGTACCCAATTATCTGTAAACAAACAAATCAATCAATCAATCAATCAATCAATCGATAAATACATTCCAATCAATAACTTCAACATCAATTAGTAATAAAAGACTACAATCCATTAATAATAAGAACTTACCTTGCAAAATAATTTAATGATTTTCTACCAAAACGGCTTTTTTTACAACTCTTGAGCAGTAATAGAGCACTGTTCACTCAAAGCGAGTAATAAAGACTGACAGTAGGGAGATATGACACTCCTCTTATATAAACTCTCATCGCTCGTGTCAGCAGTTTTTTACAGATCATTGCAATTCCTTTCCCAATACAGTTGAGAGTCCAAAGTACACTAGGAACACCTGTGTGGTATCCAATGACTGCTGACTTTGCATGATCATCACCCATTGTCTTAATCAACACATGGGGTTTCAAATTACTGCAGCGTCAGTCATAACAACAGCAGTGTGCGCTCTCTGGTATGTTATCAACATGACACCGGAAGGAACACCTGTGTAATATCCAATAACTGCTAACTTTGCATGATCATCATCCATTGTCTTAATGAACACTTGCGGTTTCAAATTACTGCAGTGTTAGTCATAGCAACAGATCTGCGCGCTCTCTGTCATGTCTGTAATATGACACAGGAAGTAACAAGACGTCTTACTGCACGTGCCATCTCCTCAGTTTTAACATCTTAAGAACATGTATTATTCTCTTTCAACTACAAATGACTCGTTAGAACACATCCATCCACCAAGTTAGATCCCTTGTATGTTCACATGTATTTCGTCACTTTCCTTTCATATCGTTATTCCATTATAGTAGTAGTGAACAACGTCAATTCAATACACACAAAATGTAGTTAGGCCCTTTGACATAATTTAAATAAATTCATGGGCTAGTCCGTAGGAACCAGGCCAAAGGGACCCGTCCAAAGGGATCAGTCCAAAGGGACAAGGACTCGTCCACAAGGACTTGTCCACAAGGACTCGTCCACAAGGACTCGTCCACAAGGACTTGTCCACAAGGACTCGTCCACAAGGACCTGTCAACAATAACCCATCAACAGGGGCCCGACAGCAGGGGGCTCGTCAACAATAACAGGGGCTCTCACCTCAAGGCCTAACATGCCCCTCTTTGATTATTGGTTTGCAGAACAACGTTACATCCATATCGGCATTCAAACTCTCACATGTTGCAATTGGAAAGAGAGATTCTCTAAAAAATTCAATTTCACCCCCTAGTAGGGTAGGTTTTATTTTAGGGTGGAGATATGTTGTCCAATGGAAAGGGAGTGTTCGCCTGAGTAATTTGACACCTCGTACAAGTCTCTAGCCTGATTGGTTCGCGAGATATTGCCATTTTAGTATTCCAGCGGTGGCGGTGGCGGTGGCATCTGAACTGTTACAAATACACTACTGACGCGGTTTGACCTTGAAACAAGGTATACACTTATGAGCTACAGATGACACTTTATGAGCTCCATTGATGAGCGAATAGTGTTCCCGAATCAAAGATAATAAAGTGAAAGTTCCTGCATGTAAATGCTGGCAATGAACTTCCGGATTATGAGAGCTGTCACATGATGTTTCGATGGACGAATTATAGGATGCTTCTTTTCATCAGAATAGTTTGAAAATAACAATCTACCTCCTACTCTTATCAAGCCATCCGTATGAAGAAAAGGAGTAAAAAGCGTTTGCTTTTCGAAGGAAAATACCTCCCGCTGCGTTAACAGTAGAATTATTTGCGTAGCGAATTCCAGCTCTACTATAGTGAGAAAACTTTCAGGCTTGATAGGCTGATAGATTACAAAATATTTCCAACGAAATAGGTATGCTACTAAACAAATTAATTTAGAAAATGAGGAATAGCGTTGAAAAAGACCTGTCGTAACCGAAGCAACGTGAGAGGAAGCGAAAACAACGCGAGTTTCTGGTACTTCTGTCAACACATAACATGAAAGACGAGGCCAGAAAGAGGAATTTTGCAGAAGCCATGGCGGCCAGTGCCAATATAAATCAAAAGAAGCCAATTTTGTGGGCGAACAGCCACGTGATATGATATCTGTGGGGTTTTCCTTACTAGGAACATGATGCCACTGTTCTGAGTGGGAGACTTCCTGAATGTTGGAAACACGGTTAGAAACGAAAGTATTCCATGAGAGGAGGGTTTCGAAAGCCAAGCCAAAACAACCGAGGAGTCACTTCAAAAACACGTGCGGGAAAATTGCACTTTCAGACTTCCATTTAATTTAATAGACAATTCTGCGGCCATTAAGGTGGCACATAATTCCAGTCTAGGCAAGGAAATTGACATAAGCGGAGCTACTTTGGACTTAACACAAATCAAATTTGAAAATCCACTAGAAGTGGAGGTGGAACGTCCTACTATATAAGCACAACAACCGTAGGCTTTTTCGGAACTGTCCGCAAAATTATGCAATTCAAAAGATTGACACAATCAGATTTGAAATTAAAAGGCGGGGGATGAGAACTTTAGAATGATCTGATAAGCTGTTTCGATATTCCAGTCATTCCTTAAGAAGGGGAGTGATTTCAATAACCAGAGCCGTTGAATAAAGATTTTTGCAATAATTAAAACAGGAGCTAGGTACTGAAGGGGGTCGAAGATCTTGGCTATTTCTGAAAAGACTTCCCTTTTAGTTTGATGTTACAAATCCGACAACTGAACCTTATATGAAAAATAATCCGAAGAAGGTGACCAAAACTACCTAGGGCTTTCATAGTAGGTTCCTCAGTAGGCAGCTTAATTTACTTAGTGATGGATGAGTCAGATGGAGAATTTTGACAAAAATTCAGTTGAATTTGAATTCAATTTATGGAGCGGAAAACCACCTCCAAACAACAAAGATTTAAGATCTTCACAAATGAGACAAGCAACCGTTAGATTGGAAAAGGAATGGAGGAAATCATCCACATAAAAATAATGTTTAAGTATCTTAGAGTCCATCTAGTTCAGCCAGCATATGCACAGAGCGAATTGCGAGAAAAGAGGAGGGTTTGAGGCCATTAGTACAGTTTTTAGGCAAAATATTGTAATGGGCTTAGAATGTTCATTTTGCCATAAAATTCTTTGCAAATCCTGCTACTCGGGGTTCACCAAGATTTGTCTGTACATCTGCTTGACATCAGCTAAGACTGTGCAATGGGGTAAAGATGAAAGTTCAATAAGACAGAAGTAAGATCGTTCTGAAATGCGGGTCCTGAGTACAAAGTGTCATTGAGCGAAATGCCATTGGCATCAGGAGAAGAACCTTTGAAAACTACTCTTATCTGTTCCCGTGTGGAAGGATTTTTCCAGACAGTGTGATGTTTTAAATAAAAGATCTTTTTAGAAGGATTATTTACATCTTCGATTTTGGATATCACTTCCATATGGTCAGCAGACTCATATTCCTCCATGAAAGAGGTGTACTGAGATTTCACAGCATCATCTTGCTTGAAGCGATTTTCGACAGCAAACAAAGCTTTAAGAGCTCTGGGGTAAGAATCGATAATAACACCCTCTAGGGGCTCACATCTAGTGGGACGTGGGTTAGCGACCATTGGACCCCAGCTGAGTCCGGCATTTCTTCCACTTACTTGTGCTGGGCTCCTCTCCGTCTTCTTTCCTGTCGACCTCCCTTAGTCAACTCTTGTTCTTTTCCGACCCCGACGGTAGTAGGGTATCCGAGGCCTAGGGAGTCTTTCACTTTCCTGCCTTAGTTGGGCCATTGTCTCATCTTTCCTGATACCCTCATTTTTTGAGGGGTCAGCCTTCTTTTTCTTTTCATTATATTTCCTTTTCTCTTTAAGATTCCCGCACTGTTTTTGTTTATTGGCTCCCCGTGTATCTAAATTCCCTTTAGCATTTCTTTTTCATTTTTTCACTCCATTTTGTAGGTATTTTCAATCTACGTTGCATTTTCTAAGTTTTTTTTCGATCTAAGTTGCATTTTGCGAGTGGTTTTAACCTCAATTGCATTTTGTAAGGATTGACAATCTAAATTGCTTTTTAGTAAGTTTTTTCAATAATGTCGAGAGTCCGGAGATCTGACGAAGCTTTGTGAATATTTTGAATTTCAATTGCAATTTGTAAGTGTATTCAACCTAAACCGCTTTTTGCAAGTATTTTCAATCTAAATTGCATTTTGTAAGGTGGACATTTTGCAAGTATTTTGATTCTCAATTGTATTTTGTGGGTATCTTCAATCTAAATTACATTTTGTAAGTATTTTCAATCTAAATTGCATTTTGTAAGTATTGCCCATCCAAATGAGTAGTTTGAATCTACCGTACATTTTGTAAGCATTTTCAATTTCAATTGCATTTTGTAAGGATTTTGAATTTCAATTGAAATTTGTAAGTATTTTCAACCTAAATCGCTTTTTGCAAGTATTTTCAATTTTAAATTGCATTTTTATGGTGAGCATTTCGCAAGTATTTTGATTCTCAATTGCATTTTGTGGGTATCTTGAATCTAAATTACATTTTGTATGTATTTTCAATCTGAATTACATTTTGTAAGTATTTCGAACCTCAATTGCATTTTGTATGTATTTAAAATATCATTTGCATTTTGTAAGTATTTACAATCTCATTTGCATTTTGTAAGTATTTTGAATATCAATTGCATTTCGACTCTACATTGCATTTCATACGTATTTTGAACTTAAGGACATCTTGTAGAGTTGAGGGATGAAAAAATCGGATTTTTTTTTCTTTGATAAATGTGTGAGGGAAGGCCTATTCTATAAGGTAGCATATGATTTTTGCACCTTCCGGCCCTCTAAATGCCTTTTTCGGGGCATTTAATTATGGTGCTCAACTGACCACGCCCACCTGGCGTGGACTGTCACCAAATGTTGTTTTTCGGCATGCTAATAGGAAGTCTTGTTTTGTCTGTTGGTAGTTCTGGTAGCTTATATAATCTCCATGGAAACATCTGAGTAGTTCTAGTAGCTGCCTTGCTTATATAATCTCCATGGAAACATCTAAGCATCGGTTTCCGCGGAAACTTGTTGATGTTTTGAATTTTCAGTGGTAACCTCGTGTAGATCAGTCGTCGTTGTTTTTATAACATTTATTTACAGTTTTGTGTTCCCGTGTGTTATTATGGGTGGAATTAGGAAGTTTGGTAAAGGTAAATATTATCGCCGTGTTGCCAAAGGTGTGAAGGGCGATTTTGGATTGCATTCAACCGACTCAAAACATGACATTGGAAGAGCAAGATGTGCCTCAAAAAGGAAACTATTATTTGGAAGCCGAGAGTAATGCCTGTTCCACTGTGAGTAATGCAAGTAGTTGTGATAGTTATGTAATTCTAAATATAGATGTACTTTCTGCTTTGCTACACTCATTTGCTAAATGTAAACACTGTGATGGTGTAGACTGTTTTGAACTAAAGGAAGATGAAAAAAGTAGAAGGGGCTTAGCCACAAGATTGGAAATACAATGTAATTCATGTGGCAGCAAAAAATCAACTATGACATCAAAATTAGTTGAGAAGAAATACGAGGTTAATTTGAGGTTTGTTTATGGCATGAAAAACTTGGCATTGTACCAGGCAATGACATTGCATGTGCGCTTCGCAAGAGTGATATGCTGCGACTGAAGGAAGCTGAAAAGAGTGTCCAGGAGATGACCAAAGAAGCCAGGATAAAGAAGAGAGCTGAAAAGAAGAAGAAAGAAGATGAGGAAACCAAGAAAGAAGAGAAGTATGGAGCTGGAAAATTCTAAAAGGCTGGTATGTGTCAAAAACGCATGTCATTGTTTTTTTTGTCTTTTACCGTAACTTATATTTTTTGACATTCAGGTACACTTTTCTCTGAAACTACTGAACTTATTGTCATTAATTTTTTATGGGTATGCAAGTGGTCATTATAAACACAATAGGTGAAATATAACTGGATATTAACAGATATCAAGCCCTATAAAAAATTAATATCACAAAACATTTACCAAAATTTGGTACATCAAATATAATATTTTTTTAATTGGCCAAATAATAATCTAATGAATAAAATCTTTCACCTACTGTGTAAATCAAAGCCTATACGACATATGTGGGCAGTTTAGTTGCTCTCTGGCTGCTACTTTCTGAGAAAAGTGTACCTAAAGAGATTAAAACATTCTCAAAAATTATTTTTCAGGTAAAATTTAAAATGTATTTTACATAAACTGGGCATTTGGATCTTTCCAAAATTCTTTTCCTGTGTTGAGGAGATATCACTAACTGCATTTGCAAAGTTTCAATGCTTTGAAATTAATGGTATAGTAGTAAGATAGCCTCAAAATTTATTCAAATAGTGTGGTCAGTTTCAAGGCGAACTCTACATGGTGTCCTTAAACTACATTTTGTGCGTATTTTTCAATCTATTCCTTTTGTGAGTATTTTCGTTCTAAATCCCCTTTTGTAAGTATTACCGCTCTCCATTTTGTATTCTTTAATCCGTGTTAAGAGGGACAGATGACCTCGTAGTTCCGCCCCTTAAAACTACAATAACATAACTGGATAATAACAGGGCATCTGAAATTCGGGGAAGAGTTACAACTAATCTACCTTGAGAGGTACGAATAGTACATTCAAGAAAAAGCTTTTCACAAGTCTCGTTATTCGAGGAAGGAGGCGTTGCGGCTTGAACATTTTCCATATCCCAAAAGATTAACAAGACATGGCCCAAATAGGCATTAACATGGTAACAGTGTGATACAGATTGAACAGAACTGCGATGTATTTGTCCAGTAGAAATCCATCCGAAGTTGGTTTTGCGAAAGAAGACGCTAGGGGCAACCTTGACTTTCTCAGAATGCAAACATTGCCAAAAAATCATGGAACTGAGAAGGATGTCAAAAGGCAATTTTTCATTGAAATGTGGGTCGGCAAATTTTATAAAATGCGGAATACACCAGTTATGAACAGTTATGAACTGGGAAATAAGTGCTAGGAGTTTAATTGCCTATATAATTAATCGGAAAGCAATTTGGTTGAAAACGAGTACCAAAATTATGGGAATCCTTTAAGTCGACCTTGACGAAACTTACGGATTTGGATTTTGAACGATTAATTCCAGTGACTTCTATTGAATTAGGATGTTCTTGCAGACCCGATTTACGAATTAAATGCTCACTTATGAAGTTGTTAGTAGCAGCATTACCTCGAGCGGTAATCCATTCTCGGCGTGCATTCTTGCACGGTGGATAGCAACACTTGAACCTTACTTAGGAGTGAACGACTGAACACTATTAGACGGAATCTCAGAATTAGATTTTAAAAAACAACTGCTAGGGGCTGATGGTCGCGGTTTCTCGTGACTATGTAACAAGGTATGATGCTTGGCTTTGCAATGAAAGCATAGGCGTTCGGAACGACAATTATTTAAAGAATGTGTTCTTAAAAAAACAATTGAAACAATGTTTATGTTGAACTATTACCTTGAGTCTTTCATCCACAGACAAGGCTTTGAAATTAGAAATGAGAAGTGAGAATGTTGAGATAGAAAACTTGTATCTGATTAGGCGATTGAATATGTGCGGCAAAAGCACGAGACCTCAAAACTCTCTGATCATGACTGATGACGTTGTGGTTTGAAGAAATTTTAGCGGAAATAGCAATACTTTTCTTGACACGCTATAGCGGACAAAACCTGGCACCTGGCCTGTATGAATTTAACAAGGGCCTCATAAGTGCATTGCGAATGCTTAAAAAATTCCATCGCCCATGCTCTTAGGGTAGCAGAATCGAATTTGGTAGAAACAAGATGAATTATGAATAAATCACAAAATTTCACAGGCTGACCTAAGTTAGCTAAAGCACGAGTGTGAAGCTCTGCTGTATCTATTAAATTGCGAAGAGACATAACATTGTCAGATTGAACATTGGGAAGATTAAATAAGGCTTGTATATGTCTTTGAATCATCAGCCTCGAGTTCCCGTAACGATCCTTGAGCAATTCTAAAGCGACCTCGTAATTATCTCTTGTCAGAACAAGTGTGTGTATGAGCTTAAGCGGCTGACCTTGAACGGCCGAGCGCTGATAATGGAATTTTTGTATTAACGGAAGGGTTTAGTTGTCATGAATTACTGAAGTGAACAATTCGAAAAATGGTTCCCATAAACTTTCATCGCCACGAAAAATGGGTAATTAAATTTTGGGGAGGATTGAGTGGCTAGGTGCGGAGTTCGAAACTGAAAGGGTAAATCTTTATTCTTTGCTTGCAAAGTTAAAGTTCTAAGTAGGTTTTTGATTCAGCATAGCCATGATAATAAAGACGTTCTGTTTCATTACGATCACTTTGTTGTTCGGGGCTTTGCATTTCAATACTGCATTGAATTTCGTCATACTTCTCAAAGGCTTGCTCGTAATTTTTTAATCTTTGAGAGATTATATCTAAATTATGTTCCTGTCCTGTAAGCTCTGAGAGAAAAGTTGTAAAACGGGTTAATTTACCCTTATATGAGGCTCGAGTATTAATGCTTGTGTTATCAATAGGCATGTTGATAACTGGAGCAAAATCACCACCTTTGTTAGACTTGCGTTTCTTACGTCAGTAGGAGTAGGCAACACTGAAGAGATTACTGGCACCGTTCAAAATCTTTCCCTGATGTTGAGAAACAAGTTTGAGCTGAAAAATGCACCTATATTAGTACATTATAAAACAATTTAAACACTAATACTATTTTTGATTTATGATGTGCAATGTTTGAAATTGTTTAAATTCCCGGGGTTGAGACAACAAAAATATGGAGGAAGTTTTGCCCTAAAACTTTCCCATAGGGAGATCGCATCAAGCGTGAGCGTGGTCAAAATAGTTACTGTGGAAAAAATAATTAGACTGAAGGAAGTTCGAGATATTGGGCATTGAACATGCATCACCAGAAAATTAATGGCTAGATTTACAATATTTATTGCTAAACAGCAGCAATGAAAAACACATTTCTGAATTGATATCACAGTAAACAAAATGCCCATAAGTGCTTAAAGCAGAAATGACTAGATGATTTAATTAGAGCAGGTTTTAACGGTCTGATAGAGAAACCCTTTAAAAATAGAGCCCTTTGAATTTCTTTATCTTATCCAACGAGTAGTTGAGCTCACATACAAATTATACCTTAATTTAAAAAAACTGGATGATGAGATTAGAATTAAAGTTCATAAGAAAATAAACTTATCTTTGCAAGAGAAGTTCTTGTGGAGCCTCCATAAAAATGTTTCGGCTGGTTAAGTAGCGTAGAGAATGAAGTTTTTCTTGGGAAGGACGCGTCCGTGGCCTCAGAACAAGCGTGCCATGAGAAGCGAACCCAAATCTTCCATTCTTCTTCCCTGGAAAGCAAGACACCTGTAGTGTATGTATAGAAGTGTGCAGCTGGCATGCAGTCTGGGAGACTGCTGTGCCTTCGGAGTATGCGGACGAGAAATCCAACTCGGATGCGGTTGCTGAATAACAGCTGGCAATCACCTTTGCCTTATGAAGAAGTTTGCCAAGGTAATGCACACATGGCTTAGCGGCAAAGTAGCACAGTGGCTATTGATGGAGTGCAGAACAGCGTTGCTACATTAGTATCATGACGTAGCATGCAGATAATAATCTGCGTGAAGATGTGTAGCGGAACGGCGAGAAGAGATTGGTGATGCGGTGTAGATGTGTGATGTGAAGTTGTGGGGAGAATGCGATAATGGGCTGAAGCTAGCACCTTCTTATAAAGTGGCCAAGAATCTTCCAGAAGATCATGACCGCGTTTCAAAAATGTAGGCTCGCCACTGGTCGCTCGAAGGGCCACAGTAACGTAACTCGACACCGGCAGACTGCAGTGGGTTGGTACACGCCAGTTTGAAATATGTGCCGAAAGGTGTGAGACTGTAACACTAGAAGTTGAAAATCCACAGCCTGCTTCTAGTCGAACGACCGGGTCAGGAGGGAATGAATGGAGCCCTCATCTAGCGGCGAGGATATGAACTGTGCTGGCTGCCGAAGCCTGTCGCACTCCTCTGAGGCAATCATAGTGGAGAGTGTTGCTGGAATGAAATTTTGACAGGGAAAACCGGAATACCCGGAGAAAAACCTGTCTGCCTCTAAACAGATCTCACATGGAGTGACCGGGATATGAACCACGGACCCAGCGGTGAGAGGCCGGCTTGCTGCCGCCTAAGCCATGGAGGCTTTTGCTGCAACACTAGAAGGTAAGGTCTTAAAATACGATACATTTTATAGGCTTACATAATTTTGTTTGATTACGATGAATAATAAACTAATTAATACTTGTTTGGTGGTTTTACGGGAGTGAAATAAAAATACAGTATAGCCTACCTACATGGGCCGTCACAAAGGAAACATACTTAAGGAATACGTTAAATGTCCCGAAAGTGACCAAAAGGTGATCTAATAAGCCTTTTTTATTTTCATAAATAAAAATAGGCTAAAGAGTAATGGCAGATTTTTTATTGTTAAAACTCAGCACTTTTTCTAGGTTTTTGCCGTGCCTTGTGTGGGGTTTCGACTTGTAATATCAACCTGGCTCATCAGCGGCTTTGGTGGCGTAGTTGGTAGCATGCTGAACTGCTGTGCCCAAGATAACGGGTTCAAACCCGACCGAAGTCGTCGGATTTTTTAAGAGCGTTATAATCCTTCAGTATGCCTTCCTTCGGAGGGGAAGTAAAACCGGCTGTCCCATGTCATAAATTTATGGCTTGTAAAAGATCCTTCCACAGACTAAACTTGTGTGAAGCTAAATTTCTAGGTTCGATTCCGTTGGAACGCTCTATCAAAGTTCCAACGTTCACCACTAGGTATCATTGACATCTGGTAGCGAAAGTTGGAACTACTTGAAATTGAACGGAACTTGTAGCTCACCCTATGGGTGTCCGCTAGAAGCAGCTACAGCCTCTGGTGAGCCAAACATGTCCTCGGACACTCCCGGCACTAAAAGCCATAAGATAAATAAATAAATAAATAAATAAGTAAATAATTTAAGTGGGCTCTTGGTGTTCGTGCCCGGACCCCCACCGTACACAGTACCTCTATCCTTATGTGTACTACCATACAATGTAATAAAATGTTATAATTATTTTTTGCGTGTTCATAAAATACATGTCAATATTTTAACCAATAGTTTTGGTTTGACTAGGCTTAACAAAAATAACTGCGGATAATTCGTGGAAGTTAGTGCACAAATTACCGCGAATTATTGGGAGTGCACATATTTGTAAATGTGTTATTAATGTATTTATTTCTGACTTTCTTAAGATATTTAGGTAGTTGGTTTTGTTGGTTCCTCAGTTAAGGGGCTGTGACAACGCGGCCATGTAGCCCCGTGTACTTTGGGTGTGTGTAGAATCTGTCTGATAATCGGTGTTAATTGTGATGGCTGTATTAGTGTGTGCTATCTGTAATTCAGGTAAGGAGTGCAGACGATCAACTTCAAGTAGTTCTACTTTTGCTACCATATGCTACAGTCAACGACACCTAGCCGCGAACTTGGCTACTAGATGCCACCGCAACCAGCACACGGTGGCAAACGTTAGAACTTAATAGAGCGTTAATAAAATCTAACCTAAAAATTTAGCTTCACACAATTGTAGTTAGTAGAAGGTTCTTGTATATGGCATAAATCGATGACATGGGCCCACAGGCTTTACTTCCCCTCTGAAGGAAGGCATACTGTGGGAGTTTTACCGCTCTTAAAAATCCGATGACTTCGGCCGGGTTTGAACTCGCGATCTTCGGCATAGAAGGTCAGCATGCTACCAACTACGCCACCGAAGTCACCTTATATTTAGGTAGATTTATTAATTTAACTGTCCAATATAATTAGGACCCCGCCTGCAAAGCAATCTTTACATAAATTCTAAAATAGGAACGATCTAGCACCATGAAACACCAAGACGAAATAAAATCACAAGTGAAATCCCATGTGAAAGTCGCAAGCTACTCATATTGATTGATATATCCATTTGCATAGTTAAGAATGATCTAATTGGCTCTGAGGCTAGCTGGATAAGTAAGGACTGAAGAGCTCCAGTTTGGTTGAATGTGATATTCTCAGCCTTACTTGTAAAAGAAATCCTTCCTCCTTTCAAAAAAAAAAAAATTAATCCTATAAAAACACACGCAAGCTCTTATAAATATGATGTATATTACATAATAATTATGTTAAAAGTGATGAACTCTACTCAAATGTATGCAATTCAAAAGTGCCTGTGCTGAATCCAACAGTCCCTTAGATCATTTGGGTTATACTTAAGTATTTTGTATTTGATCTTTAACATGGCCCTATTGTTTCTTACCATCTATCCTTTTCATCAACAAGTAGCTGAAAAACTATGCCTTCCCTAACAAGATGGCTTTTGACCTTAAGTGGAACCCTTCCATGCACTATACTGATGTAGAGTTAGCCTACAATAAGGCAACATGGGATTGCTAATTACATTATGTTATCTTGTATTGTGTTGCAGAAAATAGAGGACCTGGAACAACAGATAGCTATGTTCAAGACTCTCGTCGAAAGATCTTCCCTATTGGTAAGTCAACCTTTCGTGTATCATCAAACTCCTAACACTCGGAAAGGAGAAATTCTCTCAATGCAAGATGTCCCTCCAGTTCTTACCCAAAATGAGCATTGAATATGCTCTGTGAAGTTGAGCCACCATCCAGAGAAACTAACCAACATGCTTTAGTCAATTATTTTAACAATGCTTACAAGAAAACAATGTCACTTCCATCTGTTTAAAACTTATTAAACACTATTGAGAGCAGAGAATTGCTTTAAAAAGACAGAAAGAATAGTACGGTAATGATTTAATTTCTTTCTTAACACAACCGCATCTTGTCCGAATTTTATTACTGTAAATGAGTTACCGGTACGTAAAGAAAAGGGGGGGGGGGCATAGTGGTGTGCTGTACTGCAACTCATTTGTTCAATATTCATAAGAAAACAATTGGTTCAAGGTGTAGTCACATCCTACTTCATAACCAACATAACAGCTGAGTGAGCTAGTAAGTAGTCCTGATAAAACTATCAGTTACTATGGAATAGGAGTGAGCATCTTGGACATATTCTGATTCGTAACACTCCTTCTGATGAGGTGGCTAGGTCTACCCAACTCAGCAGTTTGTTGCCTGAGGTGAAACTCATAGGCCCCTGTGTAAGTAAGGCTAGCAACCTGCTTCACTTGTGCTTTCTAGAAACCTGGGAACAGTGTTTTGAGCAAGTCTTGGACATAGGAGAACGACTGAATGATCAAGGACCCTTTGGGAACAAACAGGTAATGGGTCTGGTATTCGATTGGGTGCTAGGTTACAAAAGGAAGAAAGTAGAACTAGCTGTGTCAGCAAGTAAAATAGGACTGGATATTTTAAGGATTAGTGAAATTAAGGTAAACAGAGATAGAGACCGGAAATAGAAGATTACAAGGTGTACTTATCAGGTGTGAAATGGTCTACCTGCACAAATTTATTTCGCCGCATCCAGAATCCTATCTTCTTGCATTTCTTCCCTAATGATATCACCTTCGTTTCTTAAACGCTGTCTTTCATACAATACCTGTATGTGTTAAAGTTCGAACATGTTTACTAGTAAGCTTTTGACAGAGTCTGTCATTACAACCAGGTCACCAGCAAAAGACAGACTGCTTACCCAGTTTCCACCTAATGGTAGCTCATCCATCCAGCCCTTCAGCACAGGGTCAATATATTAAAAAAAAACAGTAGTGGTGAAATATATCAGCCTTGCCTCACTCCTGAAACCACTTCAAACCATCCTACTCATCCTACCATCAACATAAATACTTTTTATTGCCAGTAGCAGCCTTCCCTCGATACACAACCGTGTAATTTCTCTAGTACCATTCTCAATTACTTGGCGCATACTAAAACCTGGATCCTGACATCCCTATTGAAATCTAAAGCCACACTTGTTTCATCCATCTTACTCTATCATTGGTCGAAATAGACTTTTAACAATACCCGAGTGCATTTTACCTGCCACTCTCATTAACACCCCTTAGTGCAGCGAATTCGTGACCTACTATCTGGATTGTACAGCGCTGACGCTCAAATCACCTTCCTGTGGCTTCCAAGACACATGGAAATTGCAGGAAATGAGTTAACGGATAAAGCTGCAAAAGAGGTGGTACTGGTATCACTACCACCTCGGGCAATGGAGGTACCTGCTAGAGTCAGTCGCTAGCTGACCCAATGCCTTGTAAACTGAGAGCGATCAAGGAAACTTACTCGCGTGTGATGGAGCACTTTCCGGTCGCGGAGGGAGTCCGTCATTTTGTGTAGGCTAAAGATAGGTTGTGCAAGATCCACCCACTCGTCCCTAATGAGAAGGGGAGCCCTGTGGTGCCGCATTCATCGTGTCCACATTTTAACCAAGTGTGTGGATCTTGTTGATCTACAAACAAACCTTGGTTTTCAGAAAACACTATCTTATATTAGCCAATGACGTGATGGCTGCTGATCTCGTCATCCACTTTATAAGTGAGAGTGATTTAGGGCCAGCAATCTAAATTCTCAAGTGTGTTAGGAGCATTAGGAGTACCCTGGCACACTCACCTGAGGCAGCAACGTCGACGGTAGACGGTCGTAGATGGGCACTCACAGACAGACAGAGCCATAGGTATGGGCTAAGATCTTATTTATATTGTTGCGACTTTTGTGTGCGGCAACTTATTTAAAAAGGGTGTGTTCAGATTGACGTGTAAATGTGTATGTAACCGGGGGTGACGGTTAATCAATTATAGGGGTCGTGCTCTCGGTGTATCTGATAATTCTAATGTGAGCGAGGGGGTCAGTGGCTCCTACGGGTTATTTGCTAGGCTCTACCGGATTCCGGAATGAGGCTAGTGGCTAGTGTACTTGCGACTGAAGGTTAGCGCTATCGGCAAGTTCATGGAGGTGCTGAGTACGCGATTCCGCTTGTGTGTTTATGAAGCATGCGGCCTGCTAAGACGAGTGAGCATACAGGCAATGAATAAACCTGACGGTAGAAGAATTACGCTACCAATTAACAAATATTGGACTGGCGTAGGATTGAAATAAATGGTCAGAAAGTCAATTATGGTTAAATGTGAAAAGTTTTATAATGCTAGTGCTGTGACTAGGCTTTACTAATAATGCTCAATGCAATTTAAGTGATGGTGTGATAACAATCTTACAGGGGGGGGGGGGGATGGTGTTAGGAATATTAGGAGTACCCTGGTACACTATAGGGAGATGACCACGGAGTTACGCTCCTTAAAACAACAATAACTAGGGGTGGTGAATTTTCGCAAATGCGACAAAGCGCGAAATGCTCACAAACGCTCGTACTCTTGTACTTTCATTTTTCACGACCTGCAAACAACATTTTAATGTGTTTTGAAAAAGCGACAAAATGCGAAATTGACTCAAAATGCGAAAATCATACTAAAACGCTATATAAATGCGAAATCCACGATTTTTCAAACAAAACGTTTTTCTTTCTTGTCTAAGTTCCTACTGAGGAGTTTGTACACCCTTGAAGTGTTTACGACAGCTTGATCACTGTCCTGGAATGCGGGAAGTAATCCCTTCCGCAACTCGTTGCTCGACCGGCGGGTTCATAAGCTACACTACACGGAAAGATTTCTGAGACCCGGCCTGCTGTTCGCCATCAAGTGTGGCGCCAAGCCTGTCGCGTTCTTTCCGTTGAGGTGCTGACAAAGATGTCTCGTCTGCACCACATGGCGCCTCAAACTAGTCTTGCTCTTCAATGAACAGTCCTGTAGCCGGTTGAAACGCGTCGTGAAAGGCAAGGCCTTGCACTATCCCTTTCCGTGTATGACTATTCTCTTCGCGTATGACAAGTTAACAAGTAAGCTACTAAGATGGTGAGATCGAAAATATCTATAAAACAGCGGGCAGAAAATTATAAACAAGAACATTTTTATATCAGTGATAGTGACATTTTAATGTGTAAATTGTGTAATCAGCACCTGGAATGGCAAAAGAAGGACGCTTTAGACAAGCACGTCAAAAGTAGGGGACATGTCAGTGCAAAAGAATGTTTTAACAGTAAATCAGAGGAGGAGCAACGCGGAGTAAAGCGACAAGCCACGTTCCAAATGATGCAAGATAAATTGAAAAGTGCAAAATCTGAAAAAAGTGCTTTTGTTGAAGATACAGTGAAGATGTTTTTGGAGACGAACATCTCTCTTCACAAAGTGGACCATCCAGCTTTTCGGGAGTATTTACTTGTCAAAGTAAGTAAGCCTACCTTATTTTAAGGTTGTATACCACGTATTTAATTTTGTCCGATTCTCAAAAACCAAGGGAGAGCCATGAATTTAACGAGGTCATTTCCGCGTTTACATTTCAGCGAAGACTTAAAAAACATGAAGATAAAATGTCTGAAGACTAAAAATATCTATATTTAGGGGTGTGTTACAAAACCGTATTAAGTGCCCGATATTAGTTATTGTAGCATGGAAGAGATCTTCTACTTAACTCGTTTTAGGTAATTTATTTCAATTCTGTGTTTAGGTACATGCCAGGATCGGGAGATCTACCAAAAGCAAGTACATTGCGACATGAATATGTACCTCGCTGTGGAGAAGCAATGAAAGCTGAGATAAAGGAGTGCCTACAAGGAAAGCCAATTGTTATAGTTGCAGACGAGACTTCAGACAGCCTGGGAAGATGTGTTTTCGCGGTTTTATTCCGAACAATGTGTGACAAAGCAAACCAGGACGTATTTCTAGGCAGTTGTAGCTTTCTTGACAAAGCAAATGGTACTACTTGTAGCAGGGCAATCATTGACGCTTTGAAAGAATATGAAATCTCATATGAAAATGTACTTGGTTTGGTGTCAGATTCAGCTCGGTACATGGAGCTTTAAAGCACTGGAGACAATAATTGGTGACCATCTTTTGCACTTTCAATGTATTGCGCACAAGGTAAACTTGGTTGGAGATGTGATTTTAAAAGAAATGTCTCAACTAAACCATCTTGTATCCAAAATGAAAATGGCTTTCTTACATTCAAGGAGAATGAAAAGTGCTTATGTCAGTTTTCTCAAGGAAAGGTACCCAGATCTTCCAGCAGTAGTATTTCCTTTCCCCGTGATCACACGCTGGAATTCATGGTTCCAGTCTGTGGAATATGTTAACAAGTATTTAGATGCTTTAAAAGATTTTTTTCAATCTTTGGATGAAAATTTGTTAAACAGCAGTTCTTCAGCTCTCCTATATATTTTTAATGACGGATGTCATTATTTTGAAGTACAGTGCCAGGCTAAATTTGTGACTCAGGTCTCAGTCAAAATTAGTAAATTAATTACCCAGTTGGAAGGCTCTTCCTACCCTTTTGCACATAAGTTGTGGGATGAGTTGTTAACTTTAAGCACTATGTTGAAAAGGTGTGCTGGATGATGGTTACCCACAGATATGTTGCAATTCATGGACTCATTTTCAAATGGGAATGTAAAAAGCGAAATAAAAAACATACTTAAGGAGTGTATGTTTAAGTACAACAAAAAGCTGAGCAGTCACATGGCAGAAAATGCGACAAATTGTTTTTTCCAAGAGGTTGGCAAGCTTTTTAATCCTGTCACTGCTGGCCGGGTATTGTCAATCGACTTGAAGGATTTAATTGAAAGTAAAAGGAAGATCCCATTTTTTGGGGATGTTAATATGGATAGTTTTGTTGAGGGATATGAATATTTTCATTCCCAACTGGTACAAATTATGCAGAATAATGAAGACGTAGATTGCCTGCAAATGCTGTTGGCAGTTAAGCTCAAATACCCAGAGTTTGCCAAAGCAGCTCTGCGGTGCATTTGGGCTCCTACCAACAGCGTAGATGCTGAACGATACTTCAGCAAATACAATATAATTGTAAGTGACAGGAGAACACGAATGACAGAACAAAATGTTGAGGTATGTTCAATGATTTCATTCAACAGTGTTACTGATTCATGAACCTGCAAGAGTTCAGTTAATTCTGTGTATTCTGTCTTTATTATTGTGGTTTTGCACCGGTATAAATTTAATCTCCTTTTCTGTGTTATGCTTTAGGCTGTATCAATAATGAAGTTTTTTCTCTGTTTACTTTAACCTATATTAATTTACAATAAATGTACGATTTACTTCATGCACTTTTATCTCAATATTAGCCTTTTACAAATGTGATTTTAATTTCGCATTAATGTCCTTTCAAAAGAGATTACTCGTTTATCAGAATTAAACTTTTTTTTAGCGTATGGCTTTTAATGCCGGGAGTGTCCGAGGACATGTTCGGCTCGCCAGTGTTGTAGCTGCTTCGAGACGGACACCCAATGGGTGAGCTACAAGTACCGTGGGGGAGGAAAGTTGGAAGGGAAGGTCGAGGAGTTGGAAGGTAGTGGCTGTGGCCTATAGTTAGGGACCAACCCCGGCATTTGCCTGGAAGGAAGATGGGAAACCACAGAAGACCATCTTCAAGGTTGCCGGTGGGGGATTCGAACATCCTCGCCTCCCGAATGTGAGCGACTGCCAACAGTCATGCCGTAACGACCACGGCTAACTCACCCGGTAGAATTAAACTAAATTACTTGTATTTCTCCAAAGTGCTACAAAATGCTAAATTGCAGATGTGTAAATGCTACAAAATGCTAAATGCTCAAATCAAAATGCTAAATTTATGATTTCAAAATGCTAAAAATCACCACCCAATGTAGCCATACTATTTGTCCCCCATTACTACAAACATGGTGTTATATAGTCCGCGTCACCTTAAGTACGTTACTAACAATGTAGCCATACTATTTGTCCCCATCACTACAAACATGGTGTTATATAGTCCGCGTCACCTTAAGTACGTTACTAACAATGTAGCCATACTATTTGTCCCCCATTACTACAAACATGGTGTTATATGGTCCGCGTCACCTTAAGTACGTTACTAACAATGTAGCCATACTATTTGTCCCCATCACTACAAACATGGTGTTATATAGTCCGCGTCACCTTAAGTACGTTACTAACAATGTAGCCATACTATTTGTCCCCCATTACTACTGTACCCGATACCTATTTTAGGCTATCGGCTACGCCAGCTGACATTAAGCTATAGTTGAGGTTTTGGAAGGCAAGTTGATATGATAGCGCATCGATCGCGTCAAGAAGAAAGCCAAGATGACGTAGGAGGTCGAGAATCAAGGAGGCATTGAAATCTGTGAGAAGATAGAATTATTAATAAAGATGTGAAGCTTTATTGAAATATATATGGGATTATAATAAGTTAAAACAACTTAGAAGAGTATATATAACATGCATTATATGTGGAAATAATTTTATGGAAATAAGTTATTGTATAACAGAACAGCCGAGAGGAGTCGGGTTCGAGACTATCTTCGTGACGCAGGAGCACTGTGGTGGGGGAGAATTAGCCACGTGCCGCACGGAGCTCATAAGCTGGAACACAGCGCTGAGCAGTTCAGTTGGGCTCAATGAGGCGAGCAGTACAGAGCAGCTCTATAGCACAGCGAGACGGGCATTGAAGGTCACGCAACACACGTAAACCGTCACGGCAAGTGTAGGCGACATTTCTCGCATCACCGAGCAACAGAGGCCGCGCGGGTCGTTGATACAGGCGACCTAGCCGAGAAGAAAATTGTAGATAGCCGGGGTATTTCAAAACCACACTGATCGCATATGAAGACTTTGTTTCAAGCTTCATTTCGACGTTGTTCGAACACAGGCTTTCACAAATAACATTATAACCATGCTGTTACATAATACATTCAAACGACTTTTTACTATTTCAAGTAAACTGAATGTTTAGCATAGGCTCTGATGAACATTACAGCGTGCATATATAAGAATTTTTATCTTATGCCATTTTCATGGATTACAAATTATAGACAGATACAGGGTGTATCGTAATCTTGAACACTATCTAGTAAAATTTTTATTTTACTCAAGTCGAACTTTGCAGTAAGTTGAGAGAGGACTTACAATTCTCAAACTGAACATTTATCGGAACAGTGGCGTATATTAGAAGAAGAGTAGGGGGTCCGCTGTTTCCATGAACTTTTCGAGAAGGAGTTGGACGATATCCGCTATGGGTAATTCGAGGTTCAACATGATCGAGTAAACGTGAATAGAGACAAGATGGCACCACAGAGCGATGGATTCGGTTCCTGACGAGAGGAGTCCAACAGCTGATTCGCTTGGGATTTCGAAGGAAATCATCATTTCATGGATGAAATGATATTCACGCCGATCTTACGAGAAATCTTTAGGTAGGGAAAATCGACGATCTTGGAAATTATATTACAACTGATAATGAAAGGTATTGTAAGAGTTCTATCTACCTGATTCGATTATTTTCATGAATACTGGGCACACATGTATATTTTTCTAATAGGAGTGATTTGATTATTAAGACATGGTTTGAATTTATATACTTCGAATTTGCTAGAATATGGAGTGACCATATGATATGGCAGGCATCATTATTCGATATTCTCACCGTTGTTTGGCTTTATTAAGAAGATGTTTGGTCTTATAGACATTTTTCCAGCTAGGATATTTTTCATGGATAGTTTTTTTTGAGTAACGAGTATTTCGAACTCGTGATCTGCAATTGATTATCATAAACTACTTCGTCAGTTCATTGCATACTAGCGAGTGTGTATTATTCATCAGTAGGGAGTTTTTTCCATTGGATTGTTTGGAGATATTAAGAAGTTATTCACTTTAGTGAATGAACGTCGCTTTTATATGACAACTAGAAACTTGTTGATTCCTTTCTAGTACATTCACTCATATAGCCTACGAGGTGGGGTCCTTCGTATTTATACGATTGTATGGTGGCTACTCACCTTACCCACCGTTTAGGGAACTATCATCCAAGTCGACGGGGCGAGGTCCTTCGTATTTATACGATTGCACGGTGGTTACACATCTTACTCGCCATTGAGGAACTCATTTTATCATCCGAATGTACACGAGATGTAAGTGAATTAAACAAGGAACTACTAGTCACATATCAGTCGAAATTTTGTTAAATAAAGTAACGATAAATGTCAACAGGATTGCATTTAGTAATTCTTGTTTGCCAATCCAATATTTTGTTGCTATACTCTTTTGAGAGTAATTTCAATTTAACAGCTATTACAGCTGATGCTTTGATGATTTTTTTTATAATTGTGTTTGATACCTTTGAGAAGGATTTAAAGTAATTTAATCTAGTAAGATTAATCATTAATGGTCATAATTATTTTAAGGCAGATCAGTATTGCAGATTTTGATGTGAGAGATTATAGCACATTGGTGTTTTTCTACGATGTGAATTATGAAACTTGTGAAAGAGAATTTATGCTATTTGAAAGCAAATATTAAATTACTGAAGTAATGTTTTTCCAATTGTTTAAGAAGTTGTCTAGATATGATCAGAGTAATTACAGTCATTGGAGATTATGTGCGTTAATAATTTGAAGCCATTTATATATTTTTGTAGATCATGCAACGTGGTTAAATGAAGTTTGTGATAGGCATTTTGTGGAATTTGCCATTTGATAGTTGCAACGTTGATAATGTATTTTGAAGCGGACATGAGGTCGTCGTACCCAGTCTAGCGTATTTGTTGAGATTCATGCTGTATGTGCTGAATATTTATGGAGTTTTTGTAGCAATTCTTATATTCAAATGTGATATTTGGAATATTGAAGAAATATAATGTCGTTGTGGATAGTTAGATCCAACGTGATGTCGTCGAGACAATAATATTTTTGGCATGATAATTAAATACGAGATATAACTTGGAAGTAATAAAACTGTAAGACAACGTTCTATAAACCATATTAAACAATTTGTTAGGAAATTAAACAAATAAATAAAGTTGATAATACAAGATTTTCTGAAAATAATAATTAATGAAATAATAATCTGAGATTTAAGCATATTAACGATCTGACCTAATGAAATAAAAATCAGAATGACTAGATGAAATAATAATCTAAATAACCAGATGATTGAAATTTAAATAAGTTGATAAATTAAATTTTGAAATAAATCGATGAATTAAATAAGTGGATGAATTAAAGATTGAATTAATTAAACTGATTGAAATGAATTATTAGACGATTGTAATGATGATGAATAACTGAATTAGAAGGTGATGATTAATTAAAGAAGCTGATGATTAATGAATTTATATGCAATTAAATAAATTTAATTGAGAGATAATTCGAAGGAATTGCAACTTGAAATGTGAATTTAAATGAGGTAATGGTGATGAATTAACGATTCTGACAGGAATATTTGGAATTTTGAAGTGAGAATTAATGTAAGAAATATTTAATTTTGATAATAATGATGAGGATGACCAATGAGAATTTGAATTTTCTGTAATTCACAGATAAGAGATTAATGACGATGTAAATAATGTAAATTAATTATTCAATGTTTAGGAACATTTGATTAACATGTTCTACGTTCAAATTATACCATGCAAACCATAATTTATGTGATATTTAACATGAGTGATTATTATATGTGTATGTTTAGGCAGATTAGTAACTTAATTAAATCCACATTGATGTTAAATTAAAGAGAATTAGGTCTCAGGTTTCACAAATGTCAGTGACGAAAGACATAGTGCGACAGTGATCCTGAGAACCCAAGAGAACTTTATACATTTTCTTGTTATGTGGATTGAAATCATTTTGCATTAGAAAGGAGATGGTTCGATTTTTGGACAATGACAATTTAACTTTGCATTCGACCATACTCTTAGGTAGGATTTATATTTAAAATGTCTGTCTGACTATCAAAGTAAAATAAATTTGTTTTTATCTTAGTTGTGATCTGATGATGGTGTGATGTTCCTTTTTCTTTCCTTGTCTTGAGTAAGGCTTATCCGGAAAGGAAGTGGTTTTGCTAGGAATTCAGTTGATGGCGCCCATTTATATTTGAATTATTTTTATTAACTTAAGCCCGTAACGACCCTAGAGATACTTTGTCTCGTGAAACCCACTGCTTTTTCACGAACTCAGCTGAATTTCCGACACATTCCTTATTTGACTAGATGTTCATTTAACTCCGCTCTGTCCTGGAACTCCAGGGATGTGATGTTATAGCAGATGGGTCATCGCATCCCCAGGACGAACGGGTACACTACAAACATGGTGTTATATAGTCCGCGTCTCCTTAAGTACGTTACTAAAAATGTAACCATACTATTTGTCCCCCATCACTACAAACATGGTGTTATATAGTCCGCGTCACCTTAAATACGTTACTAACAATGTAGCCATACTATTTGTCCCCATCATTACAAACATGGTGTTATATAGTCCGCGTCACCTTAAATACGTTAGTAACAATGCAACCATACTAATTTAGATGTCCACCTCAAAATTTTAAATTCAATTCAAAATTTGTATTCTTTAATCTGTGTTAAGACGGGCAGATGACCTCGTAGTTCCGCCCCTTAAAACAACAATAACTAACTAACTAAATCACCACCCCTAACAATAACTAACTAACTAACCTTGGCACACTCACCCGAGGCAGCAACGTCGACGGTAGACAGTCGTAGATGGGCACTCACAGACAGAGCCATAGGTATGGGCTAAGATCTTATTTGTATAAAATCTAGTGCTGAGTTGGCTTGTTGGCACACCCGGTGCTCTACTTAGTGACTCCTGTCCATGTGTGTATGAGTGTTGCAAGGATTGGGAAATAGCTGTCACCCTGCCGTGGTTAACTTGCTATGAAAAGTTACAACCTGTGTATAACTTGTGTAGATTGAATGGTTGTTGGTGTTACCTTCCTTCTCGGTGTAGGTGTAGAAAATGTAGAAAGTGGGGGGAGTAGAGATATGGGGCTGATGTAGGGGTGGGTGTGTGTAGTTAAAGTATGAGGACTTTATGGGGCCTCAGGGTGTATAACAAGTGTGTATTTACTCTTGGAACTTGTTCTCTTTTAAATTTCTGATTATTGTTTGTTTGTTTTGTGTATATTTTTGGATACTATTATAATTACAGTATAAGTTTTATTTTTCGTCTTATTATTCTTAGGCTTTCATTTCATATTTAGGCATCCACATCTACATTTTAAATGTATCAAGATTTGTAACAATTTATCTGTGTTAAAAGGAGCAGATGACCTCGCGGTTCTGCTCCTTAAAACGCCAACCAATCAATCAATCTTCATCACATTTGCTCTCAAATGTTTAATGGCACATCTTCCAAGCACTACACCAGTACTCGGTTCAGGAAGGTAAAGTACACAGGGGCCCGTTAGGCAGTACAAAATAATGTATGACCCAATCAGACGACCATTAATGATTCCAGCCTATACATTGATTCTGAACCCTTGCTGATAACCATGGGAATACGTGGAATGAGAATCTTCTTTAACCAAAATATTGGTATTGTGACAGGTGAAAACAGAGTCCCTGGTGACCATTGCTTCATCCGTGAAAAGGGTGAGCCAAGAAAATTGGGGAACTTGTACACAATGGTGTAGGAACCTCGTACAGAAATTGACATATGGTGACAAATCTGCCAGACCCATTTCCTGTATCCTCTGGTGATGATGCAATGACTCTGAACTTCGTTGCACACAGTGTATCTGCGAAGGATGCCTGATACATACTCTCAAGAACATTTAGTGTGTTCTGAATCACTTCCGCTGTGGTCAGAACTCGTGCAAGGAGATATAGGAGTCTCGTTACCAAAACTCTCCACGTGACCCCACATGTGAAGTTGAGAGTTCATAAATCCGGTGATCGTGGTGGCCATGGAGTTGATACACCTTGACCTGTCCACGTTTCCCTGAAGGTTTGATTGAGATGTTGTCAGACGCCATGAAAACGTTGTGCCATCATGCTGGAACCACATTTGCTCATGAATGTTCAACGGCACATCTGGCAAAAATCACCAGACGCTGCTCTGGATCACATTCGTGGTACGTACAATGGTTTGAATACTCGACAATAGGTTCTCTTCACCATGATGCAAAATCTCATCAACGTTGAGAATGTGGCACATCCGTGGAGCACCACAGTCTGACCGGATAACTACGACGGTTCTGCGAAGGTTCTGCGCCTTAAAACAACCTTAACTAACTGTGAGGTCACCCGTTTCCTGCCGCAATGGTTATACATTTTGGTCTAGTTGTGGAGTAATATTCCCCTTGTTGAAGATGATAGGTACAGAATTGTTTCTATGATAAGAAGATGAGTTGTTAAATGACTTTCTGTTTTCCTTCCATGAAGGTCAATCTCGTGGCAAAAATGGCAGGTGATGGAGATGCAGAAAACAGTATTGAGACAGGCATTAAGCAGCTCTACCATTACGCCGAACATCCTGTACTGTGCCGTCTCTCTCCACAAATGCATAAAAGTATAGTAATAATCATATTGATACAAATACACTTAACTGATAATATATTAAAGGATTTTTTAAAATTTCCAGCATGAAGAAAAAATGTCCCATTTACAAAGGGTAGTCAAGGAATTACAAGCTGAGTTAAAGTGGGTGGAAGAACGTGCATCAAACACCAATGCAATCCACAAGAAGGTATGCCTCATCTCGTAATTACTTTTTGGTCTAGTTGCGGAATAATATTCTCCTTGTTGAAGAAGATAGGGACAGAATTGTTTCCATGACAAGAATATGAGATGTTAAATGACTTATTTTTGTTTTCCTTTCATGGAGGTAGAATGGGGTTTGCATAGCCAATTCTACTAATTTTAATTGCTTATTTTGAAACAAATTCTTAGGACATGTTCTGACACGTACAGTATGTGTTGTTCTTAAGCTTGTATCTAAATGTACAGTGTATAATAAATATCATTAATCTGGTTTCTAAGATCATTATGCATTTATTATTCAACTTGATCATGCAATCAGCAGCACTGACCCTACTATTGATTTTCCATTAGAGTCCAATACTACCACTGCCGAATCTGCTAAATGGTAGCCAGCAGCTCAGCCAGCACTTCCATCCTTCTGCTCTTGGGGATCTCTAATTGGGCAACCTTCGTCCTAGCAATGGCCACCTCCTGGACACATGTCAACAGCCTGACTTTGGCTCCTAAGGACTTTGACTGTTCACAGAACACTCCATGGGTTCCATGTGGTGATATACTTCCATCTTGGATGCAGCTCCGACTATATTTTCCTCAGGATACATCCAATGTCTTCATCCTTAAGCTGATCTCTTCTGGAAGCACGATCCCATCCATTTGTAGTAAGATCCCTCAAGACTTAGATGCCTACTGTTCTTGCCTCCCTTTGTGGTTGCAGTCTTCATGGCGATGCCTCCTGGACTGTGCATCCGCGTTGCAGTGTTTGCGCTCTTAACAGTGTTCGGTGGTGAAGTCGCACTCCTATAGATGGCATATCCACATTGCTATCTGTCCCTCCGGAGACAAGTTAGGGCTCAACGATCGGTGTAGGCATAGAACTGCTGACTGTACAGCTAATTGAGAAACTGGCCAGCATATTCACAGCTCGCGGCGAGTCATGCATTAGTTCCTCACAACCCTTGACAACTTCTTGCGATAGTACGCAGACCATCTCCTGACCATCTAGAACCCGCAAAGGCACTACACCAATCCCCACATTGCTAGTATCAGAGTCAAACGCTCCCCCCTGTGGGTGGGGGGCAGAGTATACCCCCGGTATGCCCTGCCTGTCGTAGGAGGCGACTAATAGGGCTGTCAAGAGTCTAGAGTGTACTAGAGGATTCTGTGTTTTGTGTCACCTTGTTCACGATTGCCATAAACGGCATTGTTGCCACCAATGGGCCCACGGTAGTTCCATCGCTGTATGTAGATAATTTGTCTGCGGCAAATACAGCTAGCTATTAACAGAGACAACAGGTCGGTTTACGACTGAACTACACCACCGGGATGCTGAATTCACGGTGGTTGACACTTACCGTTTCCAAGGGGCTCCATTTTGACAGCAAGTTAACGTGGCTGCAACATATACGGCAACTAAAAACAGGAAACTGAACATGCTCGAGTTTCTTAGTGGCACTACGAGGGGGGCTGACAGTGTGGTGCTGCTACGGTTCTACCAAGCCCTAGTCCTGTCCCGGCTATGCGGCATACGGTTCAGCAAGGAAGGCAACCTTGAAAATGCAGGACAGTGTCCAACATAGTGGCGTTAGGCTGACTACCTGTGCCTTCTGGACCAGCCCGATTCCAAGCCTACTCGGCCAGCTTATGCAATAAGCCTCATCATCCGAGCTATCGGGCTCTCTTCAGTACCCAATACCAGCAGAGGTGCGCCAACCAGCATCGCGCCACCAGGCTGGTTTGTATTAGACTCGATAGCTCGTGT
Source organism: Meconema thalassinum (assembly GCA_946902985.2). Taxonomy (NCBI): domain Eukaryota; kingdom Metazoa; phylum Arthropoda; class Insecta; order Orthoptera; family Tettigoniidae; genus Meconema; species Meconema thalassinum. The sequence goes on from OX336390.1 coordinate 353,156,671, forward strand.
AATTAATTAGGAGTGTCTGTAGGTCCCTGTATGTTACGGACACCTAGCAAGGTGACTCCGTCGCAAGTCCTGCGTCCGGAAATTCGTTTAGATCTACACCGAGGTTCTAAGGTGAACACGGATGCCTCTGTTCATTGGAGGCAGTTCCACAGCATTGTTCAGCAATTTCCGGACGGTTCAAAGGTGGACCATAAAGTGGGTTGTGCTTACGTAATTGATTGTGCAAATACCAAGATCTCAAGATATTTAATCTCAGTTACTCAAGTTCTGCTGCTCTCGTCTTCTTCTTTATATGTGAGAGTGGGTTAGGGCCAGCAGTCGAAATTTCCCAGTGTACATTGACTCATAGACTTGTTCTATTGTGAATTCTGAATTTTGTATTTATTTTTTGGGTTATTATTTTTAAGTCTTTTTTAATATTTAGGTTTCCACCTCAAAATAAATGAGAAGGCTGTTGAGGACGTGGACCATAGAAACCTAAGTCGAGTTGACTCGCACCTTAAGAACTAGATGGAGAATCGATTAATAAAAAATTACTACACTCTTTGAGTAAAGGTTGTAGACAAAATTTTAATCACATGAAAGACATAACAAAGGGGACGTGAGTTGCGTATGAAATGGTAAATGAGGGGTGATGGGGCTGTAAATAAAAGTATACAAATTACCAAGAGGTAAACATAAAAATAAAACACACACAATGAAAAGACTATCAAAAGGAAGAGCAGAGAAGCCTCACCCTAGTTAGATTGGAGATCGTAGCGAAATTACCATTTGTGATTTCAATGGGAAAGCTAATTAAAATAAATAAGAAATAATACGTTCGTCCCACCACATGCTGATTACAGAAAGTAACCAGAAGAGATATTCTAAAAAGCATATGAAGTCGTACCAACCAAGAACAAAACCCCTTAAATGAACTAAAATATGTCTCACAAACAAGTACTACAGTTAACAGATAACTATCGGTCAAAACATCATCCACTACTACAGTATAACACGACGACGACTATAAATAAAAGAAAGAAAAACATACACAACCCTTAAGAGAAACAATTTACAACCACTCAAAACAAAACAGCAATTGACTTCATAAACTCTCTGAATAAATCTTCTTCTCGGACGAAAGTCTGAGATTCAATCATCTTGCCGAAAGTAAAATGAGCATCAATGACAGTCTCCGGGTACTTGCCACAAATACACATATCACAAACCGCAAAAATAATCTATACACCTCATTTAATAAACGTAAAGAGTACGCACGTTGTTTCCCGACCGAAAGTAACAAACACAAACCCATAAATTACCCTCAACTTTCGGTCGAGCTCCCACTTAAACAAGACGTTAACCCACCCTTAAACACATGTCTAGAAACGTGATTATACCATGAAAAGTCTTTCGACACAAACCAATGAATATGTCAGCCCAGTCCTTAAGGAAAATAAGAAAACCTAGTCGGTTATCCTTAAGGTTGCACAAATGACTGACATCTCAAAAGAAACACAATAACCCTTAATACATAAACAAATAAAATATGGATGAGTGTTCCGACAAACAGACAAGGACAGAAAGTCATCTGAAGCACAAACACACACCCTCCACGTCGAAGCCCAAAATACGCGACCTAACTTAAAATTACCAACCCCTCAAAAATCTTGTAACATCCCAAACTATTACAAGGAGTATACGTTAGTAAGAAATACCTCCCAAACTACAATCACGTTTCATGACGAACAATGAGAAAAATACGGACAGAAAAATAACACCAATCAAACAAATCAACAACAACAACGGCAATAAACCTAAAATAAATAAAAACCCAAACAACAACGCGTTTCCTCTCCACGCTATGTATACAAAGGGGAGGACAATAGACGTAAGCAAGTATCACCAAAAACAATTACAATCTCCAATCTAACATAAATACCCCAGGAGCTAGGGACATACTATCACCAAAGGATGGGAGGACATGACACTATTTGCTTAACTGCATATTACACTTCACTCTTTGATAATAGGCTTCAAGATAAAATATGACACTTAGCTTTGAATACGACGTTCTGGATGTTCTCGATGATATAACATTTTATTAACAATTCCATTTTCCTGTCCTTTCAAATTGGGGTATCAATAGCCATAATCCCGTCATGTCTCCTCGATAGTTTTCAAATCCGGTAGATATATTCATAATTAGACAACAGCATCTTTAAACAGACCAAATGGTAGTAGAAGTTATGTCTTCGATCCTCACTTATTCTCTTTGTCAACACGTTCTCTCGACATAACAATAACTGCAGTCGAGTTACTAGAGCCCGAGCACAAACTCCACAGCGGTCGCGTTTTATTTACTCCAGAACAGGTTGCGCTTCAAATATAAACCTACAGATGGCAGACTATACAACAACTCGTAACTCATCGGTCCGTTAATAACGTAGTAACGGATCAATAAAAATGTTCGAAATTTGTATAATTTAATCTGTGTTAATAGAGGCAGATGGCCTCGTAGTTGAGATAACAATTTGCGAAGAAGTAACACACCGTTAGATAGTTAGGCAACTGTGTCGAAACCTTGCACAAGAACAGTGTGACCACCAGTATAAAAATAGACCCCGAATGACGGATAGATTTCCGTCCCAATAAGACAGTAAAATGTTGAAAATATGCATAAAACACAGTAAACAACACTATTTAAGATAAAATTGTAAAATAGTCTCTGACAATGAGATGTATAATATGAGATGTGTCTGCGTCTGGTCCCATTACAATAAACTCCATATTATGCCTATTTCAGCCTGGTGAAATCTACCTCCGCAAGCCAAGAGGAAATTTTTAAAATTTAATTATGGCCCTGTTTGTTTCCTCTATCCTTTTCATCAACAAGAAGCTGAGAATCCCTCATAGATGGCTATTGATCTTAAGTGAAGCCCTTCCATGCCCTTAATCCGTACAGTTACAATGCCAGATCAGACACATAGGAGTGCTAATTACATTGTGATTTGTTGTGTTGCAGACAATAGATGACCTGGAACAACAGATATCTCTGCTCGAGGAACTTGACGCATCAACTTGTTATGCAGTAAGTCAACCTTTCATGTATAGTCTATCATCAACTCAGAATAGGCAGATTGTTGACAAAAAATAACATCGAATTTACTCTAAGAAGTGAAGCCATCTACCAGAGAAACTAACCAACATACTGTAGCCACTTATTTTAACTACGGTATGCTAACGATGAATCAGATCGACCTTGTTCTTGTTGACCGAGGACATCATGGTAGTGTCGAACATGTGCGATCCTTTCGCGGGGAAGATATGAATTCCGATCATTTATTGGTGGTATTCAAACTACGTCTGAAACTGTCTACCAAGTGGCGAAGAAATCCTGAAAAGATGGCTCGCTTTGACAAGGATAAGTTGGAAGATGCAGAAGTGAGACAACGCTATCAAGATAAAATTGCAGGAAACCTCACAATATCGGAGAACCCTACCAACGTGGAAGACACATGGTTGGTGTTGAGGAATGCAGTGTTACAAGTGCAAAATAAGAACTTGCTTGCCATACAAATTACAGAAGTAAATCTTGGTTTGATGGAGAATGTCGAGAATCTGTTGGGATGAGATCTGCGAAGAAGTTACAGTGGTTAGAAAAACTCTCGGAAGAAGCAAGGGTAGCCTACTGTGAAGCGAGGCGTAACACGGACAAACTCATGAGAAAGAAGAAACGGGAAAACCATAAAGGACTCTTGAAAGCAGTAGAAGAACCAAAGTGATCACCCTCTTTTTCCAAGCCTCAAGATTTGCCAGAGGTGTATACCGACAACGTACTTTGGTTCTAACGGATGAGACAGATGAAGTGGTATCGCCAAGAAGAGCAGGCAAACCTATTTAAAACATTTTGAGAACCTATTGAATCGGGAATTTCCACTGACGGTGACATCTCCTGTCCCATCTTCAAGAAGGGTGATGCTGCCAATGTATCCAACTACCGAGGATTTTCACTTCTTGAAATTGGATACTGAGTCTTTAAAACTCTGCTATTAAACCGAATGAAACCACTGGCTGAAGGAATTGTAGGCACATATAAATGTGGGTTTGTCCCTGGATGGTCTACCATCGACCACATATTTACTTTGAGACAGCTGATAGAAAATTTCTATGAGTTCCATCGGGAACTACACCTCATCTTCATCTATTTTCGGCAAGCTTATGGCAGCATTGACTGCGTCGCATTATGGGAAACGTTAGAGGAACTTGGCATCCCATCGAAATACATCCGTCTAATTGCAGCTTGCTACTCCCAGTCAAATTCTAAAGTACGGTTTGGCAATCAACTATCACCATCTTTCACTATCCAAAATGGATTGTGACAAGGAGAGCCATTGGCGCCAATATTATTCAACTTGGCCTTGGAAAAAGTTATCCGTGCCACTTGCCGAACCAGAGAAGTGGAGTTGGTGGAAGCAGATACAATCCTAGCATTTTCTGACGATGTTGTGATACTTGATGACACTCTAGAGCAAATATGTGCTGATGCTTCCCGATTCCTCCAAAATGCAGAGAAAATTGGGCTGGAGGTGAACGAGGAAAAAACTTAATATCTTGGAGTATCACGCCGTCGAGTTTTCCCGCCTTATATTGTTGTAGACGGGCATACCGGTACCTTCTAACGAGTTGAAGAGTTCAAATACCTGGGCTCAATATCAACCAAAAAAGTGAAGTGACGAAAGAAGTACATCAACGCATAAGAAGTGCTAATCGTGTGTTCTTTAGTCTGAACAATCTCTTCAAATCTCGTCTGATATCTCAGAAGAACAAAGTCCATCTGTACACGACACTGTTGAGGCCAGCACTTTTTTACGGTTGTGAAATTTGGGCGACATCAGCAACGACAGAAGATTCAATATATGCGTTTGACAGAAAGGTACTTTGAAAATTCTATGGACCCGTCTACAATAACATGGAAGGCAAATGGGAGAGAAGAAAAAAAGAAGACCTGTACCAGAGGTTTTGAAAGCCATACATTGGACGAATATTGGGACAGAGGCGACTACATTGGTTTGGCCACATCTTACGAGCGGACGGATCCCTTCCTAAGAGAGTCCTCCAATCTCAATCCACGGGAAAACGCCTGAGAGGACGCCCAAGAACACGATTGAAGGATCGAGTGACGACGATCCTTCAAGAAGTGGAACCGACAGCCGCGGAGGATGATGCTAGAGACCGGAAAAGGTGGAGTGCCATCTGCAGCAAATAGCCTACCTCTTCTTGTGATTGACTGACTTTCCATTTATTGGATTTTTTGGTGTTTGTAATATTTTTTTCTTGTAATATTTTTTGGTTCTGTAATATTTGTAATATTTTTATTTTCCTATTGTCCTTCTGCTGTAGGCCTCAAAGGCCTGTTAATGCAATAAATGATGATGATGATGATGATGATGATGCTTATGATGATGCTAACACAAACAATAACTTTTCAATAATAATAATAAAAGTGGAGAATTGTAAAACGACAGAAAGAACACTAATAATTTAACGTCATAGCAAACCCTCATCTCTCATAATGTAGTCTATACCACAGTAGTATCCTATCCTAATTCTATTACTGTAAATGAGTCAATGTAAAGAAAGAAAAAGTACATAGTGGCGTATTGTGTGTTGTATAGTTGTATTATTATTATTATTATTTTATATTCGATTTAATGGTGCGCAGATACTTTGTATGGCATGGAGGTCTCTAAAAAGGTTGAGAACACCTGCCTTGGATGAAACTCGTGGGGCCCTGTGTATGTAAGGCTAGCAGCCTACTTCACCCGTACTTTCTGGAAACCTGCTACAGTAAAAATGTTTCAAGCTAGTCTTGAACCTAAGAGAGTGACAGTATCCCACTCACATCTGAATGATCAGGGACTCTTGTGGAATCAAACAAGCAATGGAACTGGTATATGATGGATGCTATAAATATCGAGGGTAGTTACAGAGAGAAGAAGGTAGAACTAGTTGCGTTAGCAAGTAGGATTGGACTTGATATTTTAGGAATTAATGAAAATCAGGAAGAGTGGAAGTAGAAGATCACAAGGTGTACGTATATAGTGTAAAATGAATGAAACAGTAGAATGGCATGAAATAATCCGTGTTGGTTGTAACTTACATTTATTCATTTGCCACACACATTTAAAGTCACAGAGCATCCCATTCTGCTGTCTGTGATTAATGCAGCCTAGTGCGGGCGTTGGTCATATATGTCATGCAGTAAATGGCTGTGCATGGTCACCCACTACACAAAAGTCACATTTCTGTTGGTATTCAGATAAATAGTGTGCATTCATACATACAGATGCACACAATTTCACCCTAGATTGAGTTCGAAATCTACTTTTCCATTATTAAATGAGAGTAGTGGGCTAAAAAATAATAAGTTGAACTATTTAATTGTAAACAGTAGTATAAATTCAAAACAGTATAGTAATTATCATATAGATACAAATAAACGTTACTCATGATATACTAAATGAAACCCTTTTTTTCTTTTATTTCCAGTATGAAGAAAAATTGAACAGGTTAGAAATGGCACTCAAGGAATCACAAAATGAGAAATATCAGTTGTCAGAACGTGCTTTAACAAGCATTTCAATCTACAAGAAGGTATGTTTTATCTGGTGATAACTTTTTGATCTAGTTGTGTAACAATCTTTTCCTCCTGCTATTTGCAACAAGCAGGTTGCCTAGGAGGTTACTTAGTTCTATCTGAAAACTAGAAACTACCAGTATTAACTGCGCCAAAATACATTACATATAGAGACATGAAAAAATTGAACCTTCAAGAATTAACACAAGACGCAATTCTCTGTCCATGGAACGACATACTACACTTGACTGACGTTGATGAAAAGGTGAGCAGATTTAACACAATACTGTTGGAACTATATGACAAACATGCACCTAAACGAACAGCTAAGGTACTCGCAAAGTTGCTCCCTGGCTATCGAGCGACATTAAATCCGCAATGGTCGAACGTGACGCATTACACAGACGTTATAAGCAGACCTTATCAAGTGACGATTTGAAAAATATCGTGTGCTTAGAAATAGAGTTAAACAAATGATTCGAAATAAAAAGTATGCCTACTTCCAACAGCTAGCTGGTAACTTGAATGCTAGGAACACCTGGCAGCAACTCAGGTCGGTAGGTATTGGGAGGCGCACAACAAAACAAACTCCAATACGCACGATATTAATCCCAATGAATTAAATGATCACATTACTCGAGAAATAATTTGTACTGATCCCCAAATAATATAAACAACTATAGATTCACTGCAATGTGTCCCACTACCTCACCGACCGTTTTTCAAGTTTCGTAAAATAAATGAAATTATCGTAAGAAAAAAAATGTCTATCAAATCACAAGCAGTCGGAGTAGATGACATCCCCATCTCACTTATCGTTAACCTGATAGAGCTAGTACTGCCAGTTATTACGCATATTTGTAGCACATGTCTTTTAGAAGTTATCTTTCAAAACATTATGGTAAAATGCTCTAATTATTCCAGTTCCGAAAATTCACTTGCAAATTCTCCATCCGACTATCGACCTGTATGCATACTTTCCTCAATTTCCAAAATACTAGAAGAACTTATGCATGAACAAATTCTCCAGTATTTGACGCAATACTCACTACTTGATCCATTACAATCTGGATTTAAGAAAGGACATAGGACATCTACTGCACTCATTACGATCACTGATGACGTAAGAGAAGCAATGGATGTGCGCAAAGTGACTATACTCATTCTTCTAGGCTTCAGCAGTGCATTCAACACCATTAATACACACATACATATGGCTAAATTGCCATCCTTCTATCTTAGCCCCGTTTCTCTCAAATTATTCGCCTCCTATCTTCATAACCGAAGACTAGGTGTCGTAGTCGTCGGCCGATACTCGTATCCGAGCTTACGCTTCTCGTCTGCAGTTCCATAATCTTTAGTCCAGACGATGAAGATGGCGCTGATGGCTTATCAGGCCAATTCTCGCATAGAACATGCGACCACATATGTTGCATCCTATGGAGGGTGGAGGACGTGGTAATATTTGACGTATCTTCTTCCTCTGGCGAATTTCCTCTTCCTGTCTACGACGTTTCTGCTCAAACTGTGCAACTGCAGCTGAGATGGTAGCACGCCAGCGAGGGCGATCCAGTGCAAGAGTATGCCAAGTATTTGGGTTTATCTCTACTCTCCTCATGGTCTGCTTGAGTTGGTCTTTATATCGTTTTAAAGGAGCACCACATGGCCTCTTGCCAGTGTTGAGTTCACTATACAGGATTTGCCGAGGTAGTCTCCTGTCACTCATACGATGGATATGGCCTGCCCATCTAAGCCGATGACCAACAATGGAGGCTTCAATACTGTTTATCATTGCTTTCTCAAGGACTGCTATATTAGTTACAAAGTCATCCCATTTGATGTTCATGATTGATCTATTTTTTTGTTGATGAAAGCGTTCTAGTTTCTTGATGTCCCGGCGATATAGGGTCCAGGTTTCACATCTGTAGAGCAGCGTAGAAATAACAACAGCTTGGTACACATACTTTCGTGCAGATACTTAGATCTTTGTTCAGAAACACACGATGTGAGAGACGTCCAAAAGCCACATGGGCAGCCTGAATTCTGTTTTCTACATCCTTCTCAGAGGTACAGTTCGCTGATAGAATACTACCAAGGTACGAGAAGTGTTCCACCTTTTCCAGAGCTGAGCCAGATATGTTGATATCAAAATCTGGTGGGATGGTTCCAGGAACAGGCTGAGTTAGCACTTTGGTTTTCTGAATGTTGACAGTCAGGCCGAAACGTTCATAAGCTCTGTTGAAACAGTTGGCAGACTGCTGAAGCTCTTCTGGTGTGTGGTCTGGAGAAGCATTGTCATCTGCATATTGCAATTCTGTGACTCGAGTGGAATAGGTTAATCTTTTGGAACGGAGTCTGACCTGGTTGAAGAGTCCCCCATCATATCGATATTTAATTTTCACACCTGAGTTGTTTTCAGGCGATGTCTCATAAAGCATAGCTGCCAGGTACAGGGCAAAAAGTGTAGGTACAAGGACACATCCTTGCTTGAGTCCATTTGTAATTGGAAATTCCTCTGAGATATCATTCTGATATATTAGCTGACCAACATGCCATCATGGAGAGCTTGGATCAAACTAACAAAATGTTCGGGGCATCCAAAGCGCCTCAAAACCATCCACATAGCGCTACGTGGAACCGTATCAAAGGCCTTTTCAATGTCATAGAACACTAAGAACAGAGGTGTCATTTGTTCCCTGCACTTCTCCTGGAGTTGTCTTGCGCAGAAGATCATGTCGATTGTACCACGAGAAGCCCGAAATCCACACTGAGATTCAGGTAGTAACTTCTCCGAAACAACCTGAAGTCGATTTAGTAAGATTCGAGCAAATATTTTTCCAGCTATGGCAAGCAGGGAAATACCACGGTAGTTGCCACAGATACCGCGATCACCTTTCTTGAAGATTGTAATTATTCTGGAGTTTTTCAGGTTAGCAGGAACATTTTTGGTTTCCCAAATTAGAAGAATGAGATAGAAAAGCCTGGTTTTTAGAGGTAAGCCTCCACATTGAATAAGTTCAAGGGGAATGTTGTCTGATCCTGGAGCCTTCCCTGTTTTCATTCTGCTGAGAGCTTTGATAAACTCTTTAAAGTTTGGAGGAGTGTCCATCCAGGGTTGGGGAATATGTTGAGGGACATGCTGAAGAAAATCATCATCAGCAGCAGAACTGCGGTTCAAGAGTGAACTGAAGTGCTCCTTCCATCTTTTCAAGATGTCCTGGCTGTCTGTAAGAATGGTGGAATCATCAACAGCTTTCAAGGTTCCTGATGATGATCGGACCGGTCCATACAGCTCTTTCAGTCCAGCGTAGAAGTTGCGTAAGTCCCTGCTATCTGAGAATTTCTGAAGTTCCTTAGCTTTTTGCTGCCACCAGTTGTTCTTTATTTCCCTGATTTCAGACTGACACTTCCGTTTTAGTTCTTGAAAACGCAATTTCTTCTCTCTGGAGGATGGATCTTGAGAAACAGATAGATAGGCATCCCGTTTAGCTTTGATGAGGTTCAAGATTTCCTCATTATTATTTTCAAACCAGTCTTGTCTCTTCCTTTCCTCATAGCCAATGACTTTCTGTGCAGACTCTGTAATGATATTTTGAAGTGTGGTCCATTCACATTCTACATCCTTTGTGTTGATTGGATTATGAGTTAGTTGTTCTAGAACAGAGGTTTGGTATTCTGTGGCAACGCTATCAAGTTGAAGCTTAGAGGTGTTGAACTTCTTCCTTGTTTGATTCATGAAATGGGTACGTGGCTTTTTATGGATAGAAATCCTGAATCGACTAATTAGAAGTTTATGGTCTGTCCAGCAGTCATCAATATTTCGGGCTGTTTTCGTGATCAGGACATCACTCTTGTCGCACTGTCGGGTAATGACATAATCAATCATGTGCCAATGTTTTGAGCGTGGGTGCATCCATGTAGCCTTGAAGCGATTTGGCAGTTGGAACTGGGTATTGGTGATAAAGAGCTCATGCTCAGCACACAGGCCAAGAAGTAACAGACCATTAGCATTGTAGTTCCCAATTCCATGTTTACCCATGACTTTTCCCCATAAGAGGCTGTCCCTCCCCACTCTGGCGTTGAAATCTCCTAGTAGTGCAAGCTTGTCTGTAGCAGGCACCTTAGTGAGGACTGTGTTCAGTTGGTTGTAGAAGCGGTTCTTAGAATGCTCGTCATCCGTAAGAGTAGGGGCATATGAAGAGATGAGAGTAATGAACCTGCCTCCTTCAAGAGGTATGCGGAGAGTCATGAGTTTTTAATTTACTGCATGGGAACGAGTCGATGATCATTCACCAATTTGGTCTTTACTGCAAAACCCACACCATGGATGCGACGTTCATTTTCCTCCTTTCCTTTCCAGAAGATGGTGTATCCTGATGAAGCCTCAATGATTTTTCCCTCTCCCGCGAATCTGGTTTCACTCAGGGCAACGACATCAAAGTTAAGTCTGTTCAGCTCATGGCTGATGAGAGCTGTTCTCCTTTCTGGTCTGTTATCGTTGTCTAATAATGTCCTGACGTTCCATGCACCAATAGTAATGAACTTAGTTATCTTTCTTTCTTGATTTCGACCGTAAGTTGGGGTAACCCTCTGAGTGCGGTTTCCCAGACAGGTTATGGAAGTGACTACCGATGTTTAGCCCACATTTTCTAGGGCCTTCCCCATTCAGGGTGGGCAGCGGTAATCCTAAATAGGCCTGCCCAGTCACAGATACAGGACCGGATCCCTGAGTAGTCACAGGTCTCAGGAAGGCGACCATCACACAACTGCCGCCAACGTGCAGGTCCAGACTAGAAGCCTCCAGTTTACCCAAACCTGCTTCCGTCATCCTTATCCCATCGCCGTTGGGCTTGTAGAGAAACAGCAGGAGAGAATGTCATAGGCATGAATTTGTTTAAGGTGAATCTCAACTTGCCAGGGAGTGACCCACACACTATGGTCCTAGAGCCATTCACTGCGGCACATAGAGCATGAGACATGCAGTTTCCAGCTCCAGAACTGCAATGGAATGCCGCAGACTCAAAATATGATTGAGTTGCGCCTTTACAGCCAATCCATCTGGCATGACCTCTTCCACCTCCACAGCCGTTGGGAACATAAGAATAAAAGGTTCCTCCTCCGCCTGCTTTGCTGTTGGGTCGCAACACATTGGCTTTCAGTGGCATTTCCTCCACTGGGGGGCCAACACCCAATCCTAAGGAGGCTCCTCCGCCCGAAGCCGTTGGCCTACCTAGGGAGTTGAGTTATTTACCGCCGCTCAACACTCGGCGTTAGCCGTCTTTATAAGCTGGTTGCCAACCCAGCTAACCCTCCTCCTTTCTCATTCCGGACTTGGGACCGGACAACGGTGGAGTTACTAGGTGTACTCCTTAATGAAAATAGAACTGAGTGGAAGTTCAAAATAAATGGAGTACCTCAGGGTTCAATTCTTGGTCCCCTTATATTCATTTTATATCTGAACGTCATCTCATTGAAACTGGAAAACTGCAACTACCATCTACATGCAGACGACCTTCAGATATATTGCCACACAAACGTAAATGACATAGATGCGGCAATTGAAAATATGACTCTAAATTTAAAGCGGATCAGCCGCTATGCAGCTGAAAATTCTCTTGCCATCAACCCAATTAAAACAGAGAGACTAAATTGCTTTTTCATTTACAGAGTAGACCACTTTCCTTGATTCAACTAAATGGTGTTGCTATCCCGTTTTCTAAATTGGTAAAAAGTCTTGGAGTCACACTAATTGAAACATTGAATTGGTATGAGCACGTTACTAATACATGCAGGTAAGCTTACGCATCACTTCACCCACTTAGGATTCACCAGTCCGTTCTACCCCGTAACTTGAAAATCAGACTCGTCCAAATCTTGATACTCCCTATATTTAACTACTGCGATGTGGTATTAGTAGATACTACCGGAAAACAAAACAAGAAACTTCAGAGCGTTAAATTCCTGCAGTAGGTTTATTTTCTCCTTAAATGTTTCCTCTACTTCCCTGGTTAAAAGTAGAACAACGAAAGTACACCTTAATATCTCTCTTGTAATTTTCGTTTTCTTTCTTCCTTTCATGATCGTCACGCGCGATTTGGTTCTATAATTTCAATTCCTCTGCATCATTCATCAGCCTTCAGTAACTCTTTCCTCGTGTCGGGAACTAGAATTTGGTTTTCCTCGTGACGTTAGAAATTGTACATCCCTAACAACTTTCAAACGTGCATGTAAAGATTTCGTCTTGAATTCGTAGGCCAACTAGAACAATTTGTGTATGAATGTGTGAGTGAATGACCATAGTAATACTCCATGTATTGTATTACTGTGTGTAATTTGTATAGCTTAGTTTTAATTTCATTCAGTTGCCAAATTAATTCTAGTATTTAAGTTTTCCTATTATTTAAGTTTGGTTGGTTAAGAATAACACATATGAGTATTGATGTAAGTTGCATTGTGTGTGGTTAAGTGTAAGAGAGGGCCTAGAGCCCTAACTTCGCCACAATAAAGGCACCAATAAATAAATAAATAAATAAATAATACGGTATATTAGCCTAATTACTAGGTTATGTATAATAATATTGTATAATAGAGATGAACGGAAACCTCATGTGGATGTGTCATTTACTGTTATTGCTATTATTACTGTCGTTTGTTATTAGCTGTTAATTGAATAGAGTACTTTCCTGCGATCATTGCTCTTAGCTACCTTATAATAGGCCTAGGTAAGCTGCATCTCAAGGTTTGCCAGCTTATTAAATATCATTGTTTATTCCTTTTTGGGCAGATGACCTAGATGTTTTGCCCCTTAAACTACACTTCCTTACATTTAAATATCATGATTTATAATGAAATACTATTTTCACTCTTGCACAATGACATAATTTTAGTAGAACCTGCATTTTATTTTATTTTCAAGGGGTTAAAATCTAATCCGTGGACATACAGAACGGTATATATATATATTTTTTTTTTAGCTGCCTGCGTGGTGCTGCGGTAACGTTCTCGTCTGTTGTGCCCAAGGTAGCGGGGTCGAGTCCTGGCACAATCAGTCGTGGTTTGAGGGTGCTTAAATATAAGGAAGCAGTGTGAGTAGATTTACTGGCACGTTGAAGATCCTCTTCAGGACTAAATTCCGACTTCTCGGCGTCTCTAAAGCTGTAGAAGTTAAAAGGGATGTAAAATCATTTAACCACCTCTTGGCACAGTGGCTAGCATTCTTGGCCATCACCCCCTGAGTTCCAGGTTCGATTCCAGGCTCTGCCAATAAATTTAATTCTGGTCTGAGGGCTTGAACGGGTTCACTCAGCCTTGTGAGGCAGAACGGATAATATATGGGGTCGATTCTCACGTCAGCCATCCGAAGAGTGTTTTTTTTGGTGTGGTTTCCCCACTTCTACACCAGATAAATGACGGGATGGTATTTAAGGTTACGGCTGCCCCGCCACTTTCTCAATCCTAGCCCCAAGTGCATGAACTAATATTCATCACAATGACACAGGTTGTCTAACACACATCCAATCCTACACACATCCATGGACACAGGGCTAAAGACCATAATATCGCAAAGCCCATTATGAATCGATAACACAACGATTCTAATTCACAGGTTTGGTGTATATTTTTCTGTACAGTAAAATATATTGGAGCTCTAGGTTATTTTATTGATGTAGAACGTAATATCATCATAGACATTCACAAAGTTAGTTCGGTAATATTTTAGCAGGCAACCATGACTTCTGGTTTAACACAGAAATAACTCGGATGTACAAGTACAGTAGTCTATATTTACGCCATTTGTTTACAGAAAAGTGAAAAACATCCTTGTTCTTCTACGCATCTTCTTTTCACCACATGGCATTGGCCAAGTGTTGTTCCAATGTAATATAATATTTGTAACTACGAAGCAGATTTTTATTTTCGAGGGCGCCTACCCGGGGAGATCCCAGGAAATCTTTTGTATAATTTGTTGCAAAATGATGAGTTTTTAGGCTATCTGGCATCACGTTTTCTACCAATTTGTTGTGATGTTTTATGTTTGGTTAATGTCAAACAAAATTAAGACCATTTTATGTAAATTTTTATTAATACAATCATCTTGCTCACTCAATAGTATTTAGATAGAAAGAATTAACATTACGGTTTTGATTTACTACTTACAATCTCTCTATATAAAATGAACGTTACGCGATAGTATGTCTGTCTGTGTGTGTGTATGTTCTTTATTCGTTCATATACCATTCATCCGATTGTGTTGAAACTTAGGTGAGTTGTTGTGTACACTCCAGGGAAGGTTTCTGGCTTAGTAAATCCATTTTACAACAGGTGGTGCACGAGTAAATTCAACAAATGAGCGATAGCGCGCGAATTGTTTCAACAAAGTCCCGTATGCGTTCATTAGGTATAATTCATCCGATTGCTTTGAAACTTGGATGAATTGTTGTGTACTCTCCAGATAGGTTTTATGGCTTAGTAAATCCATTTTACAATAGGTAGCGCACAAGTAGATTCAGCAAATGAGTGACGGCGCGCAAATCGTTCAAACAAAATACCGTATACGTTCATATACCATTCATCCGATTGCGATAATAATATCGTATGGCCTCGGGTGCTGGGTGAAAGCTTTGTTATTTGACGCCCAGAGGGCAGCTTGTAACTTATGTCGAACTTAGTCGTTCCTTGGAACGCTATGAAAGTCAAGAAGGTTAGATATCTACGCTCCTTGACACTACCCTGTGTGGGTTGCGGGTTAGAATACGCCCACAATATGCTCTGCCTGTCGTAGGAGGCGACTAATAGGGCCGACAAGACCGACTAACATGACTGACTTTGATTTGGAAGACTCCATGTGGATGGGGAGGGCAGAATTCATCCACGGTATCCCCTGCCTGTCGTAAAAGGCGACTAATAGGGTGGCCTTATTAAGGTCTTTATCGACTTCCGATCCCACTTCTTGTTTGACCATTAGAAACAAACGTGCATGCTGCCTGGGGAAGGGCCACCAACTGGGCCATCTGGCCTGAGAGCCCGGACGGTACTCTCAATCCCGTCGGGTGGGTGCGCCATGTACCCTTGCAGTAGTATCCGCCTCACAACAGAGGTCCCTGCACGGCCGAATACTTGCGCCGAACAAATCACTGCGTACGCCGAGGGGGAAGTGCCTATTCAAGGCACTGGGACCCCGGGCAATACCTGCTATGCCAGGTAGGTATTGCCTTGGCTAGGTGGCGCCCACAGTGATGGCCCTCGTTCGGTGTAGAGTAGGTAGTATTCGGGGAGGATGATTCGGGATGGCCACTAAAAGGTCGACAAAATCATCACAGGGTGGCCCCTTCAAAAAGCCGTCCCTGGTGTGGCATGTAAATCCCAAGGTGTATACACCTTGAATACACCTTGGGATGAAGAATTTAATAAGAAATTTCCTGTGGACAGGTCTCCTCGCTACCTAGTAGCTACCAGGACGGACAGAGTTGATTAAAAAAAACTATCATTTTCAGCGAGGAAATCGAGAGGAAAATTGGTGATCTGACCGGGATTTCCAAGCACCGGAACGGGCAGCTCTTGCTGCACACCGTCAACCGGAAGCAAACCGAAGCTTTGCTGGAATGCACGCAAATCGGCGAAATTCCTGTTAAGATCACAAATCACGAAACGCTGAATGAGGTCTGTGGAGTTATATTCCATCGCGACCTCATTTTAAAAAGCGACGCGGAATTGATGCGGGATCTGGGGAAGAGGGGCGTCACCAAGATTAGGCGCATCACCCGGAATATTGGAGAGGAGAGTGTCGATACCGGCACATTCATTCTCCATTTTGAGGGCGATGTCATACCTAAGCAGGTGAGGCAACGTCATACTATTGTGAGGTTAGACCTTACATCCCTCCACCTATGCGCTGATACAATTGCCAGAAATTCGGGCATGTTTCCGCCAGGTGCACAGCCAAGGCCGTTTGCAGAGAGTGTGGTAAAGGGATACATGAGGGGGAGAGGTGTACGTCTCCTCCGATTTGGCCCAACTGCCAAGGAAGCCACTCCCCACGGTCGAGGCAGTGCCCTGAGTTTACCAAGGTAGCAAAGGTCCAGGAAATCCGGACACTTGACAGGCTTTCATATCACGACGCTCGAAAGAGGTATCGTGATATGAATGCCCCCGAATTTCGGGTATCGTGCAGCTGCAGCGACGCCCTCTATCACCCCTGCCGTTATTGTTCCAAGTGCAGTACCATCCAGTTCCTCTTTCAGTGCTGTTATTAAACCGTTGCGTACTCAGCTAGAAGCAGTTGCCGTTCGTACTTCGTTGTCAGTAATGGCAACAGTGTGTAACGTGTACATCCCGCCTGATTCTCAACTGGATTACAACCAACTGGTTGATCTAGTCCCTCAATTCCCCCCCCCCCTCCGTTTCTCATTCTAGGAGATTTTAATGCCCACAACACCATCTGGGGCTCCACTACCACTAGCGGTAGAGGGAGAGATTTTGTGAGACTGATCAGGCGGCTGGACCTGTGTTTGTTGAACACAGGGGAACCTACGCACTTCTCTATTGCACACGGCACTTATTCAAGTGTCGATAACACCTTGTGCAGTCGTGCTCTGGTTCCCTTGCTACAGTGGGGTGTACACGACGACCTTTGTAATAGTGACAATTTCCCGATTATCGTTACTATTTTTTACTATCTTCCAAACCAGAGAGCCATCGAGCTACCAAGTCGATGGCTTCTCCGTCGGGCTGATTGGCCAAGTTTCACAGCACGTGCGGTTTTTGCTGAAGATACCATTGAGAGTGTCGACAATCATACCATTCACATAACGAATGGTATTTTGGCAGCAGCTGAGGAAACAATACCTTCCCCATCCGGCAATTCACGCCGGAAGCTTGTCCCTTGGTGGACAGCCGAGATTGCAGCAGCCATTAAAGATCATCGACGTGCTCTCAAATGCTATGGGAGGAAAAACACTATGGCCAACCTTATCACCTTCAAAAGGAAGCGTACTAGAGCCCGAAATTTTATTCGGGAGAGTAAGAAAACGACGTGGGAAATGTTGGTGTCGTCCATGACTACGCATACTCCTTCATCTCAAGTGTGGACTAAGCAGGACCTCCTTCGGCCATGGAAAAGAAGGCGCCGGTTTTACCATCCAAACCGGCGAAATCGGAGAAGTCCTCTTCTTCTCTGAATCGGTCGGCCAACAAGTCTTCTCCAGCTAAAAGGGGAAAGAAGACTTTGCCGACCGGGGCTGGTGCTTCTTCCAGCCCACCTGATTCGAAAAGGATAGGGGAGAAGAGGGAGGCGGTGCGCCGCCGTCTCTCTCGCCCTCCTGCTGATGGGATGGCACCCCTATCTGCTGGCTCTTCCGCTCCCACGATCACCAAGAGAGTGAAGCTGACAGAAGCCAAGCCTGTTAGTATGGAGGAACTCCCCTGTAAGAAGAAAATATCACCGGCGGAGAAGAGAGAAACGGTAGAGCGCCGTGTCTCTAACTCTCCTGTTAACAAGGCTGCTAACACATCCGCTGGCCATCCCGCTTCCATACCATCAGTGGAGTGGTGCCCGCAGGAGCAGTCATGTTTAGCAAGGATCTGGCGTCTGTGGGAAAAGGACCACTTACTTCCCCGAATAGACGTCAGTGCCGGTCGAGAAAAAAGAACGTTCGGGACGTGTCGGGGACGGACACCCAGTCTTCGGACTGGGAGAAGATCCCTCGACACCGCTCTCGCTCTTCCCCAGGAGCGAGAATGTGTATGTCCGACGAGGACCGCGCGCCACACAAGAGAGCGCCCGCTCCATTCTCTTCCCCTTCGGACGGAGATGTGGAGATTGAGGAGTGCTCTCCTGCCCCATCATCTCCAACTTGAGAAGGGGGAGGGTGGCAAACGGTCAAGCGTAAGTAGAAGATCCACTTCTACTTAAGTCCACACTATGACACTATTACAATGGAACTGTAATAGCTATTGTGGTCATCTCGCTAAGTTACGTCAAGTAATGTATTTGTTTTCTGCAACCATTGTCTGTCTTCAGGAATCCAGGTTTCGTCCTGGACTTGTGACAACAATGCGTCACTTCAAACTCTTCTCTAAAGACCGAGTGGACGGAACTGTGGCCACCGGTGGCGTCTGCACTCTCGTCCACTCTAGCCTCTTTAGTGAAGAGGTACCGTTGCGTACTCAGCTAGAAGCAGTTGCAGTTCGTACTTCGTTGTCAGTAATGGCAACAGTGTGTAACGTGTACATCCCGCCTGATTCTCATCTGGATTACAACCAGCTGGTTGATCTAGTCTCTCAACTCCCCCCTCCGTTTCTCATTCTAGGAGATTTTAATGCCAACAACACCATCTGGGGTTCCACTACCACTAGCGGTAGAGGGAGAGATTTTGTGAGAGTGATCAGGCGGCTGGACCTGTGTTTGTTGAACACAGGGGAACCTACGCACTTCTCTATTGCACACGGCACTTATTCAAGTGTCGATAACACCTTGTGCAGTCGTGCTCTGGTTCCCTTGCTACAGTGGGGTGTACACGACGACCTTTGTAATGTACCCAACTGTCATCATGTGGGCCATGTGTTCGTATCCCAGCTTACTCACGGTCTTTCGAGGTACCGAGGTTCCTGCCCACCATACGACCACATGCTCAGGATTTGAGTCTACCAGGTAACTACTCTACAGGAAATACACAACATTTTCCTAAAATGAACTATTTACTGGTCTAAAATCATGGCTATACAACAAATACAAATAAAGGACAAATTATATTTAATTCCCACAAATAAAATAGGGTTATTCTGTGAGCTTTCTTCTTAAAATAGTGCTACACTGCACTCAAATCTAATTCTAGCATCCTGTCAATGATATTTTCAGACTTCCATGGGTTTCCATAGTATTCATCATGTGACACAATTTTAGTTAATGGGAGTATCATAACACAAAAATCACATATCACATAAAAATGATATTAATACAACATTATTCCGTTTCTTATGGCATTTACCTTGATTAGCATGAATTCATTATTTTCTGCAATCATTAACAAATATTTGTTGTCTCGTGTGAATCATCTTCCTTCTTTCCATCCATATGAACGCTTTAAGAAAAGTGGTACTTATCCCTTCCAAAATAAACATGGATAGAATATTTTATAGTTTCACCATATAACGATTTTCTGGGTCTTGTCGGGCTTATCATCGTTACAAATGTGTCATGTTCTGGGAAAACACATACCCGTCTGCATAAGTTAGCAGGAACTGGCAAAATGCACTCTAAAAGAAGATGCCTACATTATTTTGGTTCAGCTTTCCTCCTCAGAGAATAACTGAGCCAAATATTATCTGATTTCTATGATCCAACAACGTATGTGAGTTGCAACCCACCATTTAATTCAATTGGCATCATCAATATAATCATATCTTAACTGCATATTGAAATATCGAGATTCCTCAGTGTCCTATTGTGACTCTAATTTCCAAGGGACCGGTCGAACGACCTTCCTCCCCCTCAGCAGGCAATAAAATTCGTTCCAGCTGGCTAGTCAAAATGGCTGCCGCAGAAGTGGTCTATAACCCCACCTCTCTCTCCTGTCAAGGTCAAGTTTGTTTACACTTGCAGTACTGGAGTTACGCTAAGTGTGGCTCCTAAGTAATTGAGTCATTTAAATATTTAACACCTATCCTTATAGTGTCTTGGGCTCAACTGGCTCCTTAATTAACATTCATGGCTGGGGTGGAATTCTAGTGATAGTCTTGCCGTTCTATGGTGACTACTAGCGGCTTTTAGACGCGCATCATAGTGAAAATCCACGATTTTCACCAGCAGCTGTCAATCAAATATAAAGAAAATCTGCGTTTCCTAAGCGACGAATATGATCCTTACCTCTCAGGGTAGGTCATTATACACACATGCTCACTGCGTCTCGACGGACGTCATTAGTGGCCATAATTCATGCAAGCGTTAGATACAGATAGGCTCTGTCCAATTCGCTGCGAATAACACAGTATGCTCAAGGGCGATACTACTCGTAGATTCAGCCAACTTCTCACCTAACGCGCAAGCTATACTAGTTTGGTCCCCGCAATATTTATTACGTAAATCACTGGATTCTACGTTAATTCTGCACGCTTACATGCGGCTCAAACAATACTTCACATAGATGACTCAATTATTAAGGCACCCGCGTTCTCTCTGTCATACCACTTAAGCCAAAGCTTTACATAGCTCCTAACAAAAATGTAATAAATTTACTGGCTTACTTTACTTTAATGGTCCTCAAACATAATCCTAAGGATTGACCATATCAAATATTCATTCATATTTCACTGACACTGAAAAAGCTCTCGTATTTCTCTATATTCCACGTTACACTCTTACTGTTTACCAAAATACAGTATCTTTACATTAGACATGACACTATTTGAACGTTATTTAGGCCAAAAATGCCTATTACTTTATTGTTGCCGACCCCATAATATTATTATTATTATCATTCATTTAACGTTACCGTTACATCCATCACTACTTTTGCCTGAATGGCCTTAAACAAATCACCTTCCAAGCCATATTTTATTCAAGACGAGTGGTGAAAACTCGTTCAGTAATTGACTATTACATCTTATTCTCAAAGTGATGCATCGTTATATGGTGAACTATTTAGTTATAATGACATTATAAAATGGGTACTCACTTTTTTCCTTTTTGCTGGATAGTGCCAGCGCTTCAGCTTTAGCGCTACCATGACGCTTGATTTAAGCCATCATGTTATCCTTTACACAACACTTAGATTCACATATTTTCCATCTGATGAACATACTTTTATCAGTGGCCTCTATCACTGCTACACATTGCATATTAATCACTATACACATGAACACTTTTAAATCACTATTACACAATTTATGTACATTTATCCACTACTTCACATGTTGATCCTTAAATTGGACTTCTCCTACGCCTGATCTCAGAGATGCAATGCAATTATGACAACCGCTGGTCTCCGTGAAAATCTAACAGCGTTTTACGGACGTTCGATCCTCGTTCCCTGCAATCTTGTTCAGCTCACTATCCAGATTAGGTGGCAATGATTTCCAAGCTCCCATCATTGTAGTGATCCTGATGATAATGTCATACAATTCTGACATTACCTCCCGGTATAAGAACTGTTCAAAAACATTATAAGTTCCTTTTTCGCTGTGGCGAATTTATATTTGCGTCAGATAATAGATAAATATCTGTATTAATTTACTTTCGACGCGCTTCATGATTACTTATGAAGCTTATAACTTGCTTCTATTGTTCTTCAACGGCGGAGCGTTGATACTTTAACATTTGGCGTGCTTACTGGCAGCGTCTTAGTTACGTGTATACTGTAGAATAACTCTAGGCGAACTGCTGAAGACTGGAGAACAACTGGCTTGGCTTGCCTTACTCCCCCTATATAAAGGTTTCTCGTACAAAATAGTCCACTGGACACATGAGAGCGACTCCTTTCTTGAAATAATACCTCTTCAGCCGAAATGACATCTACATCTTGTTTATTTAGGTGTGGAGGTTTCACAAACATTCGCGTGCTGGCGATCGCTTCGGCCAATTAATTACAATTAATTGACTTAGTTCAGCGCGTGGGGACGCCATCGTGGTAATTCCCCGTTGACTGGTCACAAAGTCACTGCTCTCGAGCGTAAGCTCGGTTGTAATTCGTTCATTTGGAGATATAGGCCTTAATTTAGGTGAAAAACCACTCCTAAATTACCTCTCCGTGAATATATTCACCTGGGTGTATATTTCAATGCATTTCAATACTCCACTTGGCTGTAATTAATTAATTTCCGTGGGCCATCATCCCTACTCTAAGTTTCACCGTTGTCAAGCGGTGGATACCCGGGTCATTAATTTTGAGCTGTCTTCCTGCTCCAGACGTAAATAGTGCGGTCGGCGCCTAAGCTCTCCGCCCACTTGCTAAGGGTAATTTGTAAAACTTCAAACTGGCCTCCTCTCATACTCGTATGCTCTGAAAATGTATATTTCCTTGCATTTGGCTACAATTCTTCCCTTAAATTGCTATCATATTCACATATAGATCGTGAAATCACGCTACCTTATTATATGTCAGTATACCTCTCATTGCTCTTTGGGTTCCCTATAATTGCTCCCCCTCAGAGATCAATGGTTCGACTCTAGGCATAACCATGTGCCTGGTCTTCTCTGATGAGACCTGAGTTCGATGTCAGACTGCCGTGACTGATTGGGCACAGTAATAGTGACCATTTCCCGATTATCGTTACTCTTCCAAACCAGAGAGCCATCGAGTTACCAAGTCATGGCTTCCCCGTCGGGCTGATTGGCCAAGTTTCACAGCACGTGCCGTGTTTGCCGAAGATACCATTGAGAGTGTCGACAATCATATAATTCACATAATGAATGGTATTTTGGCAGCAGCTGAGGAAACAATACCTTCCCCATCCGGCAATTCACGCCGGAAGCTTGTCCCTTGGTGGACAGCCGAGATTGCAGCAGCCATTAAAGATCATCGACGTGCTCTTAAATGCTATGGGAGGAAAAACACTATGGCCAACCTTATCACCTTCAAAAGGAAGCGTACTAGAGCCCGATATTTGATTCGGGAGAGTAAGAAAACGACGTGGGAAATGTTGGTGTCGTCCATGACTACGCATACTCCATCATCTCAAGTGTGGACAAAGCTTTGTCGGATCTCCGGACTCCCGACATCATTGACGATACCCGGAGTCTCCATCAATGGAGACATCATCACGGACCATCTCGCCATTGCCAACAGTAGTGGATCGCACTACTCCAATGTATCCTGCTCTGGGAGTTACGATCCTACATGTCTGACCCTGAAGCGGGAGGCAGAGGCTCACGCCTTGTCCTTTGCCACAGCTGCTTCGGAGTCCTACAATGTACCATTCTCTGAATGGGAACTGCGCAGTGCGCTCGCACTGTGCGGGGATACGGCTCCTGGACCGGATAACATACATAATCAAATGTTAAAACATCAGATTTACTTCTGATAAAAGGTGATTTTTCTCTAGGATTTGTCGTTTTGAAGTTAAAAGCGAAAAACTAAGACAACTTCCAAAACTTTATGGGTTTTCGCCATTTTTATGGCGAAGCCATTTCCGAATCTAGTCGATAACTGGAATTTCAGATTCAGCACTCCAATAAGCATATAGAACCATCGAGAAAAATTCTTCAGCAATTGTTTCCTGAATCGACTACTTTCCGTCACCAAATGACTGGACTAATATTATCATCAGGAAAACGGAGTTCCTCAGGGTTCTGTGCTGAGTGTCACCTTGTTCGCAATTGCCATCAACGGTATTGTTGCCGCCGCCGGGTCCACGGTAGTTCCATCGCTGTATGTAGACGATTTAGCTCTGCATTACAGCTCTGGAAGTATGGTAATCGTAGAATGGCAATTACAGCTAGCTATTAAGCGGGTCGACAGAGGGGCTCACGACCGGGGTTTTCGTTTTTCAGCAGCGAAAACCTCCGTCGTCCATTTTTGTCGGCTCCGGAGGCTACATTTACACCCTGAACTACATCTCAGGGATGCTCCGTTGCCGTTGGTTGACACTTACCGCTTCCTGGGGCTCCATTTTGACAGCAAATTAACGTGGCAGCACCATATACGGCAACTAAGAACGGCGTGTCTCAGGAATTGAACATGCAGAAGTTTCTTAGTGGCACTACGTGCGGGGCTGATCGTGTGGTGCTGCTACGGTTCTACCAAGCCCTCGCCCTGTCCCGGCAAGACTATGGTTCTGCGGCATACGGTTCAGCAAGGCCGGCAACCTTGAAAATGTTGGACAGTATCCACCATAGTGGCGTTAGGCTGGCTACCGGTGCCTTCCGGGCCAGCCCGATACCCAGCCTAATCGCCGAAACAGGTGTTCCACCGCTAAATTATAGACGCCAACATATGCTTTTGGCATTATGCTGCCAATATGCGTCAAATGCCGCAACATCCGAGCTATGGAGCTCTCTTCAATACCCAATATTACCACAGGTACGCCAACCAGTCTCGTGCCACTCGGCGGGTTGGTATTAGACTCGATATCCCGTGTAGTGAAATACGAATGGCTGTAGGTCCCTGTATGATCCGGACACCTAGCGAGGTGCCTCCGTGGCTAGTCCCTCGTCCGGAAATTCGGTTAGATCTACACCGAGGTCCTAAGGTGAACACGGATGCCTCCGTTTATCGGAGGCAG
The DNA here is from genome assembly GCA_946902985.2 of Meconema thalassinum. Lineage (NCBI taxonomy): Eukaryota > Metazoa > Arthropoda > Insecta > Orthoptera > Tettigoniidae > Meconema > Meconema thalassinum. The sequence continues at coordinate 353,181,509 of OX336390.1, forward strand.
TTACACTGCATAGTTCACCAATTTCCGGACGCTGGCATTCTATACACGGATGTTTCGAAGGTGGACGAGAAAGTGGGCAGTGCTTACGTTATTGAAGGTGCAAATACCAAAATCGCTTTGCCTGAGGTCTGTAATGTGTTTACTGCGGAGCTCGTTGCCATTTATGAAGCTCTGCAGTTTGTACTACAGGATGCACTAATCGAGTATCTCGTGTGTATCGGCTCTTTGAGTCCGTTGCAGTCAATTGCTACATGTTTCTCGCAACACCCCCTAGTGCAGCGAATCCACGACCTACTAGTCGGGTTGTGCCGCGCTGACGCTCGAATCACCTCTGTGGCTTCCAAGCCACATGGGAATTGCGGGAAATTAGTTAGCGGATCAAGCTGCAAAAGAGGCGGATCACTACCACCTCGACCAATAGAGGTACCCGCTAGAGATATTCGCTCTCAGTTATGCCGACATGTACTGTCATTTTGGAAGCGTCAGTGGCTGGCTGACCCAATACCCAGTAAACTGAGAGCGATCAAGGGAACTACTCGCGTGTGGCGGAACTCTTTCCGGTCACGGAGGGAGTCCATTATTTTGTGTAGGTTAAGGATAGGTCATACAAGATCCACCCACTCGTACCTAATGAGAAGGGAAGACCCCCTCCCCCCACTTTGTACCTGTGGAGCCGTTTTCACCGTGGCCCACATTTTAACCCAGTGTGTGGATCTTGCTAACTTACGAAGAAACCTTGGTTTGCAGATGACACTCGCATTTATATTAGCCGATGACGCGGTGACAGCTGATCTCGTCATCCGCTTTATAAGTGAGAGTGGGTTAGGGCTAGCAATCTAAATTTTCCAGTGTACATTGAGTCAACGACTTGTTCGTTTTTTGAATGATAATTTTTTTGTTATTCCGTAATTTTTGTTTATTTTTATAATTATTATTTTTATTTAATTTTTTGTTTTATTAATTTCAGATCTTTTCAAATTTAGGTGTCCACCTCTAAATTTTAAATTCAATTTCAAATTCGTATTATTTAATCTGTGTAGTTCCGCCCCTTCAAACAACAATACAGTAACTAACTAACATTTACACCCTGAACTACATCTCAGGGATGCTGCGTTGCCGGTGGTTGACACTTTTCGCTTCCTGTGGCTCCATTTTGACAGAAAATTTACGTGGCATCACCATATACGGCAACTAAAAACGTCGTGTCTCAGGAAACTTGAACATGCTTAAGTTTCTTAATGGCACTACGTGGGGGACTGACCGTGTGTTGCTGCTACGGTTCTACCAAGCGCTCGTTCTGTCCCGGATTGACTGTGGTCCGCGGTATACGGTTCAGCAACCTTGAAAATGCTGGACAGTATCTACCATAGTGGCGTTAGGCTGACTACCGGTGCCTTCCGGACCAGCCCGATTCACAGCCTACTCGCCGAATCGGGTGTTCCACCTCTCAATTATAGACGCCAGCATAATGCTTTTTGCTATGCTGCCAATGTGCGTCAAATGCCGCAACATTCAAGTTGTCGAGCTCTCTTCAGTATCCAATAACACCAGAGGTACGCCAACCAGCCTCGCGCCACCAGGCCGGTCGGTATTAGACTCGATAGCTCGCGTAATGAAATAGGAGTGGCTGTACAGTAGGTTCCTGTATGATCCGGACACCTAGCCACAGGGGCAATGCGAGAAAGGAGTTAGCAGATCAAGCTGCAAAAGAGGCGGTATCACAACCACCTCGACCAATGGAGGTACCCGCTAGAGATATTCGCTCTCAGTTACGCCGACGAGTATTGAAATTCTGGGAGAGTCAGTGGCTAGCTCACCCAATGTCCAATAAACAGAAAGCGATCAAGGGAACTAGTCGCGTGAGGCGGAGCTCCTTCCGTTCGAGGAGAGAGTCCGTCATTTTGTGTAGGCTAAGGATAGGTAATGCAAGATCCATCTATTCGGGCTTAATGAGGAGGGCACCTGTGGTGCCGTATTCACCGTGGCCCACATTTTAACCGAGTGTGTGGATCTTGCTGACTTACGAAGAAACCTTGGTTTTCAGATGACACTCAAACTTATATTAGCCGATGACGCGGTGGCTGCTGATCTCATCATCCGCTTTATACGTGCGAGTGGGTTAGGGCCAGCAATTTAATTTTTCCAGTGGACGTTTACTCAAAGAACTTGTTCTTTTTCGATTTTTTGTTTTCTTTCGTTTTCCGTATATTTTTATTTATTATTATAATTATAATTATTATATTATTGTAACATTATAATTATTAGTTTCAAAGGGGAAAATGCAGGAAAGCCGTCTGCAATGGTTTGGACATGTGCTGCGTACAGCACACAATGGCAAAAGCAGCTTACATCTAAAGGATACCAATCTTCATTCAGACATGGCCCATGATCGAAGGTAATGGAGACTACTATCCCACATCGCGGACCCTGCCACTAGGTGGGACAAACGCTAAAGAAAAAGAAGGAAGATAATAATTATTCGTTTTATTTAATTATTTGTTTTATTTTTAGGTCTTTTTTAATATTTCGGCTTCCGCCTCAAAGTTTATATATATATTCAAAATTTGGATAGTTTAATCTGCGTTAATAGGGGCAGATGACCTCTTATTTCCTCCCCTTAGAAACAATAACTAACTAAATTTATTGGGCATAACAGCGAAATCATCTGCACCAAAAGAGCTTGGATGTGAAGAGAGATGGCATTGTTTTTATTATCCTTGCTTATAAAAGAGATACCGGTACTTATCACCGAAAATGTGTAAGCACTGAGAACTATGTCATACAAAAAATATTTATTTTAAATATTTTATATACGTATTCTATACGAAAGGACAGAGTACTTTTAGGGTAATTTTCTTTGCAGAAAACTAAGGATTTCACATTGAGCAAAAACAAATAATTTTGCATTTGTTTGTTACCTTAACAGACAGGAATCATATAATACAAACATATTTCACAATTACTGTTAATGCTAAACCTGGCAAACACTACTCAAAGGTGCCTGAGCTGCATCAACCATTCTCTTAAATTACTCTGGTTTATCATTTTATCCTTATCATGACCCCACCTTTCTTCCCCCCTATCCTTTTCATCAACAAGAAGCTGATTATCTCTCACGAATTCATTTTGGCCTTAAGTGGAGCCCTCCGTGCACTCAATCAGTACAGTTATAATGCCAGATCAGGCAACATGGGATTGCTAATTAGGCTACATTGTCTTCTATTTTGTTGCAGAAAATGGAGGACATGGAACGAAATCTTAATTCCAGGATTTAGGCACCCACCATTCTATATTACCGTTATAGGCCTATGGATGCCTATAAGTACTTCGAAAGAAGGCCTCAACTTCAGACTCGCAGCACAACATCGAGTTTAGTTGCGTTAAAATACATAGAAAATAACCAATAAGGTTTAACCAATTATTTCAACAATGATAATGAGCAAACAGTGTCATTCTCATCTGTTTAAGAATATGAAAACTTTAAAAAAAAATGAAAGGAGTATTGTTGTAAAAATACAGACAGAACCATAATAATTTAATTTCCCTATTAACAAAACCTTATTTAATGTACCATCCTGACCTAATTCTATTATGTACTGGATAAAATATATATAAAAAAAGGACAATGTGGTGTATTGTATATTAAACAGCATTTCTGTTGAGCAATATTCATAGAAAATAATTGGTTCGTGGAGTAGTCACGTTCTAGTTTGTGACCATGGGCAACGGCCAAGTGGCTTAGTAAGTGGTCCTGCAGTCGGAATACCAGTTACTTTGGAGTAGGAATGAGTAACTTGGACATACTCTGAGTCATGACCATCCTTATGCTCAGGCAGCTAGGACTAGGCTACCCAACTCACTCGCTTGTTCTCATAGACAAAACTCATAGGGCCCTATGTAAGAGAGCCTAACAGCCTGCCACACGTATTTTCTGAAAACCCGCTAACATTGTTTCGAGCACACCTCATACCTATGGGAGTGCCGAAGTCCCACTCCCACCTGAAAGATCAGAGACTCCTTGGAAATGAGCAGGCAATCGAATTGGTGCTCGATGGGGCGCTTGAGGGAGGTTATGTAAGGAATATACAGCAAGTAGCTGTACCCCATCCACGGATTCGTGCATGTTGTCACACGGAGAAAGTGAGAGGGAGAATGCGATGGGCGGAGCACGGAGGCTCAATAACTGACGGAGTTGGATGCCTCAATCTCCCTATAGTTACCGGAATCCCTTCCCGCGCTACTCTTTGCGTGGCATTGTGCCCATGGTGTAAGTGTAATAGTGAGGCGGATCTACGTTTCAACTGTGATTCGTCACACTGAGACAACTGAGAGCTGTGGCGAGGCGGGAGTAAAGCACATGTAATCAGCAGTCGATTGAAATATGTTTATGTTGGACAAGTGTGCGATTCTAGTGAACGGAATGTGTGATGCAATGCTGGGTTGTAACATGGTTGGAACAACCACTCCAAGCAGGCGCGGATCTAGAGTTTGGTTTTGGGGGGGGGGGGTCAGAGAATCGATCTAGAGTTTGGCTTGGGAGGGGGGGCGGTGGGGTCAGAGAATCGAAATTGTTAAGAAAAATTGTATCACTAAAAACGCAATCACAAAATAACCAAACGTACAAAACCAGACCAATTTTCTTACAAGCTTCATGGATAGAAATTTGATGCGTTTAGCGCACCAAAAATATTCGTACAAATTGCAACGGCGTATTTTGCGACTTTTACATCGAGCTTCGAGAAAAGGATCAAGGTACGTAACAGTTTCGGCAAGTCGAGTTGTTACCGACAAAGGGATAAAGTCACAGCTTAAATTGCCAACAAAACTTGCAGTTTGGACGTCGGCAAAAATTTTTGGTGCGAAAAAAGCCCCAGTTTCCTATCCGTTCATTGCTGCACATTCATCGTGACATCACTATAAACATCGATTCGGTAATCACAAGGTTTGCTAAACAAAATAGACGAGTTGATTTTGTTGTATAACTAATAGTTTTTATACAAGAGGTTAGAAGTTGTAAATATGTACAGTTGTAACAGAACATAATAATTCCAATAAAGATAATTCAGTATTGAATAAAATGAAAAAAAAAACCTGTTTTTCAGTTAAAATTCGTTAAGTTTTATTTGTCTGGTAATTGTATTTTCGTTTTTTGAGTTTGCAAAAAAATTTGGTCTCCATTTGGGGGGGGGGGTCATGACCCCCGTGACCCCCCCCCCCCTTTGAATCCGCGCCTGACTCCAAGAACACAAAAGGGTCGAATGCAGTTATGCAATACTTTGAATTTCCAAAAGTCAACGATGTAGTGAGCTCATTGGTCAGAGCTTGTAGGCGGGGGTGGAGGGGGAGGAGGGGGAGGGCCCGGGGGGGGGGGGGCACAGATTATTATTGTTTCGTTTCGACCAACTAAGGACCACGTCATTTCAACTGTTTCCTATTAGCTTTAAAATTAGTCCAGAAGTCCTTCATTCGTAGATGGTGTTGTACCGTTTTGCCTTTTGTCCACGTCTTTTCACTTATCTGCGTCGGCTTAGGTTGGAAACTCTGATGTTTAAAGAGTTTTTCCTTAAGCTGGTCACTCGCCTCGGTATCTTCACATGAGATCCCAATCTGCTGCCGATCCTTTCGTATCTCACTGAACTAGATATTGCTACACCTTGTCGATGATGATGATGATGATGATGATGTATACAAATCCTGTTTAAGCTGTCTTCTAAACTCACCATTCTCTCCCCCCAGGGTCTCTCTTTATCTTTTTCTCTTGGAGAGAAGTGAAAATGCGACAGGTTAATCATGTTAACATTCGGGCCCTTGTGCTCATAAAACGTAATCATTCTTTTCCGCATTGAGTCAGTAATTTTCTCCACAATAGAGAACTGAAAGGGAAAAGACCAAGGGGAAGACCCAGAAAACGATGGATCGAGACCGTGAAATCAGAAGTGGAGAAAAAAGGGCTGAAATGAGAAGAAGTTGTAGAACGAAAGTTGTACAATGACAGAGCGCTTGTCTACCGCACCCGGGATACTGGAGACGGAAAAGGATGATGATGATGATGATGATGATGATGTATACAAATCCTGTTTAAGCTGTCTTCTAAACTCACCATTCTCTCCCCCCAGGGGCTCACATCTAGTCGGACGTGGGTTGGCGACCACGGGGCCCCAGCTGAGTCCGGCATTGCTTCCACTTACTTGTGCCGGGCTCCTCTCCGCCTTCTTCCCTGTCGACCTCACTTGGTCAGCTCTTGTTCTCTTCCGACCCCGACGGTATTAGGGTATCCGAGGCCTAGGGATTCTCTTCCTTTCCCGCCTTAATTGGCCCTTGTCTTATCTTTTCTGATACCCTCCTTCTGCGAGGGGTCAGCCTTCTTTTTCATTTCATGTAATCTCCTGCCTTCTGCTCAAGGCCCTAAAGGAGGCAGGGTGTATGTGGCCCCACCACTTCTGGTGCATCCTAGATATTGCTACACCCTCAGGGGCTCACGCCTTGTGAGTACGGGAGTTGGCAACCCCGAGGGATTCCTGAGCTGGGTCCGGTTTTCCCCCTTTTATCAATTACCTCTGGGGCGGAACCTCTACTCTTTCACTTTCCTATCTTCCTTTCATGGCTCTCCTTCGTTCCAAGTCCCTCAATCCGCATTCTTCGAGGGTTGAGGGCCTTTCTTTTCCTCCTGTCCTTTATTTGCCTTATTCTCCTTTTGTTTTCCATTTCTTCTTCTAGTATATAAGTTAGTAGTTAGTTTTAGTTATAGTTTACATTTCATTGTCATCTTCACGATCACCCAAACCGTTAGGGGCCGATAACCTACATGTTGGCCCCTTAAAACAACAATTATCATCACATCATCACCATTCTCTTTAACCGGATCTAAGATTCTCCTCAAAATCTTCCTTTCTTTAGTTTCCAATTTCTCCAACATCCCTTTCATGTTCATGGCGAGACATTCCGCTACAGTATAAAGCTTCTGGCCGTATGAGAGTGCAGTAATGTTTGATTTTTGCATTCAAGGACTTTTGCTCTAAGACATTTTTTGTTAGATGATAGGGCATTCAGTTTTATTGATGCGTGGCTTTAAGGCTTCTTTTTTCGGACTTGATAGGTTCTATCCATTCAGCAAGATAATTAAATTTTTCAACCTGATTGATTATTCCATGAGTCACTTCTAGCTCTTTTGGCGGCGGTTTGATGTTCGTAATAAATTCCGTATTTTCAGAAGAGATCTGGCTGGATGCCTGCCTTTGAAGCTTGTGCTTGAAGTTTCGTGGCCATATCGAACGAATCAGCAAAGACTGCAAATTTTGTATTTAAATGCTAGGCGGTCAATTGAAAGATTCTTGTTCCTGTAGCCTAGTCTGACTACACTTTGGACTCCTTCAGAACTCATTTGTTTGCGCCATTCACAGACGATATTCTCGAGAATGCAGTTGAACAGCAGAGGAGAGAGACCATCTACCTGCCTAACTCCTGTTCTTATCCCAAACATCACTTTTGAGATTATTATTATTATTATTATTATTATTATTATTATTATTATTTATTTTGCTCATGCGCTTACACATTCTCAGGATATTTGCTGTAAAAACATTTATAATCCCAGATATACGTCATAAGCAGCAAATTCTTCAATCTCTCGGTGACTGCATTCTGTAGTAGCATTACCCTTTTCCCTGTGGAGGACCAAGGGTAGCTGAATACGACATCTGCCATCGGAACTTGTAACTGGCATGGGAATGCGCCTGTAGATATGTTTTGTTCTCTTTGTTAATAGATTGAGTAAGATGTCGACGTAGTTGTCTATACGTAATGTGCCCAAATCCAGTGGCCTTGATTTGAGGGTACAGGCCACAATGCTAAGTCCAGAATTGAAAGTTTGAATAGCACGCGCCGAACCTTCTTAGAAGCATTTCGAAGGTTTTGATAGCCAAGAAGTGGTTAAGTGACGTAGGCCGAGAGCGTCATAGTCGAGGCTAAATGTCATTAAATATTTCCCGATGGAGTAGAATCTTGAGACCTATATCAAATTACTGGCACGGACAAGGGAGGAAGAATGTGCTTTATTTCGAGGAAATTGATCGAGCGGAAGCAGAGATATGAGATGTTTTAGTTCCAGCATTTTCTCCGCAGTGACCTCGAGCTGCCAGTCGAGGAGTATATAAGGCACGCCCGACCGAGCTATGTATGTTCACTTCTCCATCAGCACTCCGTTGCTATGGACGTGCAGTACTACGTAAGCGCTCTAGCCGCTCAACACTCTACGACGCCGAACATTGTTATAATCTTCGTGCACATGGTTGCAAAGTCTTCGTTATTCACAGCACAGTTGCTGGGACTTAGTGTTTCGACAGTACATGGTTACTGGTATTAGGAAAGTGTTAAGCATTTTAAGTGATCTCCGAACTTTTCAACGCTATCACCGAAGTGATACAAATTTGTGGCACCTGGTAATTATTTACTGCTACAACTGGACATATGGTAGACTTTGTCTACATTTCTTTCTTCTGTCAACAATTATTCAAAGCTGGATTATTTAATCCAACAGTCAGAGGACAAGCTTTTGTCTTGTTAATAGACCAGCCAAGATAAATCAGTACTTTTATTACCATTCTTGCACAGTACAATTCTTAAGCCTATATTGGGAATACAGGTTTGCCTTGTGCGATCTGAAGAGTGAGAAGCTCTGCCCAGCCAACTCGACTGAATTTTTACTCGTGCTGAATAAGATTATAATCGTATTAGGAGTACTGAATACATCACAGTTGGGTCATGTTAATAATTTTCATCATGGATCATTTTGATCAGACCCCTGTCAACTTTACTTCAGCTTTTGAAGCTGGCAATATTTTTCTTCAAGATATTAAGGCTTCAAGAATGAATACCACTATGTCTGTGTATACAGCTTGAGGGTATAAAGTAGAGGCCGATACAAGATTATAAATACGTGTCCTAATGGGGACAAGAAGAAGACTGAATAGTCTGGTTCAGACCAGATTACAAACATCAAGATCTACAAGAATGTAAGCAACAATTTGTATTATTTTATGCGTAGTTAGCTGGATTTTCTCATATTTTTCTACAGTCTTACCAACACATATTTTCTATTCATCAATATGTTTTTGCTGTTGCAAATATTTTTCTTTTGCAATAGAAGCTTTGATCTGAGTCGTTTCTACACTCAGAAGTCAATGATTCGAAATTTATTGACGAGCAGAACGAGCATTTATTTAATTTTGGTATTTTTCTACTCGCGGTCATCAGCCGTCGTAACTGAAGATTTAATAAGAAATTTAAGTTGAGGAATGGATATTCACCCTTTATCTAGAAGTCGAAGATGATATTCCCGAATAGTTTAACAACTATAAATCCATTCTGTTGAGGAAATAATAATAATGTTGATTTAATAATTATTATTTTTCTATTTTTTTGAAATAATAATAATAATAATAATAAATATTTGTGATTTCTAATAATCATTTTCAGGTTTTATGATTTATATATATGGGTCGTTCAAGGGGTAGTGATGTGCAATCTATAACCTCTCCTACCCAAATGTCATCCTCTCCTTCACGTGGCGAACTTGCCCGTTTCCACAGACGAGGCTCGGGCGACCGAGGCGCGGCGGGAAAACCGTTACATGAAGTACAGAGGAAATGCTGTATTACAGCCTGTCCATGGGCTGAGAGATGGCATCCCCATTAATGGACTTACTTTCTTCAGGCTAGCAACCCGTTGGAAGGACATTTTCATTGCTTTCAAGTCTTGTAAAGGAAAGGGAAAGAACAAGACCGTAACGGGACATTTGGCCCAATACTTGGAAGGAAGATGATGATGATGATGACGATTTATATATTTGACATTTGAAACAATATTCTAAGATCGGATACTTGTTGATTCCGAAGGTTAGTGGTTAACGCTGCCCACAAATAAATAACATATTAATTCAGTGGAATTATTTCACGCTTGCACTATGCATTTAAATCTTTGAAAGACACGGAAAATAATGATACGGGAAGCTGAAAGTATGTATAAAACAGGGTTTTTGCTAGAGTTTGTATAAAAATAAAATCATTATGGAGCAACGTCTTTCAAAATGTTTGGCTAAGAATAGACACGGTGTGGAATTATTCATGTTTTAAGTTGTTGGTAAAATTATTATTGTAAACTCATTTGTGAGGTTTACCAATTTATAAATCTTCCAGTTGTCGTAACAAGCAAAGGCTTGATTATTCTGTATAATTTGGGAAGAACAATTGTTGTGTGTGCAGAGAGTTAAATATGCCATTCTGAGTGGGCATTTAAGTCGCAGGAATGAGGTTGTGTGAAATGAAGCATCAATCATATTGTAGGTTGGATGTCTTTGAATTTTGTAGAGGAGTTGAAGTTTAGTCACACTTTCGTCGAAATATAACCAAAGGATATTTTGTTGAGCCATCATTGTCAATTCACAGTTTACCCACGTGTTCTAGAAGTATTCCTAGTAATTGCTTACCCGAAAATTGTTATTGTTCAACTTGTACCTTTCATTACGAGAAAAACTTTGCCATTGTCTAGATGCTAATTATGATTATGAAATATTTGTCGCATTTAAATCGAATGGGCCGATGCTATTAATTATTTAAAACTATTACTTTTTAACAACCACTACAAACTGAGAGGATTTTGTGATCCTGTAAAAATATATAAACATTTTGCAAATAAGTTTTATGATTAACATATTTGACATTTTGTCAAATTATTGAAATTTTGATAATAAATGAAATTGTTTCATGATAAATTTCCTAAATAATATTTCCAATTTTCTAAATAATATTTCCAAGTGATAATTAATTGATTAAATGGTTGAATCCATATGGAATGGAATTTATCTTTTGTTGATATTATTTTGACAATTATTTTATGATTGAGTCAAAAGCTCTGAATAGACTTTGGATCGAGAACAGATGGTTAAATATATATTTTCTGTTTATCGAAGTTCGTCGAATCCAAATGCTCAAAGTCCATGTAAATGATATTGTGTTCTATTTCTTGTTAATAACTTTGTATTTAAACAAATCCTGAGATAACTGAATCCTGAAGTGTTGGTTAATTTGCTACGATATTTTGAAAAAAGTGAACTGTGACATATTTTCAACGAGTGATATTTTTCAATACGTGAATACTCAAACAATATAGAGATCAGTAAAGACAATTAAATTTGCACTGACAAAACCCTACTCCTGTAAATAATTCTTTTGAGCGAAGTCAACAGGACTGTTAATTTGACCTTCGTCTCAATTGTTAAGTGTTCATGTGTTGGTAAAATTGTATATTTTGTACATAACATATGATTCGTCGTTCATCTTTTATGCCATTTTGGCATACTTTCAGTCAATATTTTTAAATTTTAAATAAAATGAGATGATTTTATCGGATGCATTCATTTCAGAAAATCTCCTTCTATCCTTATTGTTGCATCGAGCCGAAAATCAGTAAAGCATTTTGTTGTTGAGTTATTGTAGTCAACTTTAACCCATCTGGCGCCCCGGGATATTTTGATTCTCGTACTGACTGATTTTTGGTGAAATGCATATGTGGTCGTCCGGACTTCGGTCTGAACGGGCACATAAAATAAGATAGAAGAGAGAAATGACTTCGAACGTGGGTCCCGATTTTCTATACGGTCGTTTGCACACCGATTTGATTGTAATTTTTCAATAGATATTTTGGGGAATTGGAAGATGTCTGATATGGATAAATAAATTCATAGGAAACCCAGTTAGTGGGAAACTTAATTCAAATTAAAGTTCAAATAGTTAGTGTGGTTTTTGATTGTTGTATAATGGCTTATCCATTAGGGTGTCAAGTAAAATTTGTAGTATACGTTCGATAGTCAGGAAATATACGTTCGATAGTCTGGAAATATGCAATCTATTAGAATCCAGGTGGAGGATATTGACCTTGCATTTTTTTATATTGTTGTTTAAATCTAATTAATAGAAAAGAATTTCTTTCCATCACGTCGACATTAGGGCATATCTCATTTTATTCTGAGAAATCCAAGTAGCTACGCATAATTCTTGTTCTAGTTTTAAGTCCTTGTGTCTGCCTTCATTTATACCCCTAACTTTAAATTACATTGTAATAATTATGGATGAGGTCATGAGGATCTTAACTCGCATGGAGGAGATCTCCAAAAGTACAGAACTGCAGGTGGCAGAAATCATAGAGAAAACTCAATAAAATGGAGGCTAAACGTAAAGAAAATTCTGAAAGTTTAAGGGAAAAATTAATGGGAAATTCAAGTGCCCTAGAAAATAGATTGACCACTTCTTTAAAAGTTAATCTTGAAAACTCAATGGAAAGTAAATTTAAAGAAAACTCCCTTTCGTTAGAAAACAAATTAAAGGAAAACTCTGATTCATTAGAAAACAGATTAAAAGTAAATCTTGAAAATTCTTTGGAAAATAAATTAAAAGAAAATTCTGATTCTTTGGAAGCTAGATTAACTGATTCGTTGAAAACTTCTTTTGAAGCTAAATTAGAGGAAAATTCAGTAAACATGAAAGCGAAAATGAGAGAAAAATCAGATTCATTAGGAGCCTCTTTAGAAAATAAACTCAAGGAACATTTAGAAAATAAATTCAAAGAAAATTCTACTTCATTAGAAGGTAAAATCAAAGAACATTCCACTTGTTTAGAAAAAAAAATGTCTAAACTGTTCGAGAAAACTCATGAACTCGAAACTTCATTAGCTTTGAACACAAGTAAAATGGAGGATATATTTCGCGATGCCGACCAAAAATCTCAGTCATTAGCCGATAGGATCGAGCGAGGTATGAGGAAAGTAGGAGAAGATGTGACAAATCTAGAAATTCGTGTCCAGAAAGAGAACAGCGATATGGCAAATAACGTCATACAACGTTTGACCGAGCAATTCCAGGATTAGCGGACATCTACAACATGGAACAATTTGATGAAGTTCTCCAGAAATTGGATCACACGAACGCTCAATTCTTTCATCAGGAGGCTGGAAAGAATGACAACGCGGTATTTGCAGTGATGGTTGATAGATATTCTCAGACACCTCGAGACGTTAGAGAAGATAAAACGCCGAGGGATGATCCAGGAAAAGGAAGATGGAACCAAAACAACTATCGGTCATATGAGAATAAACCATATGCGAGACCTGAAGGTACGAACAATTATAGAGGTCGATGGGGAAGACCAAGAGGAAACCAAGGACGATATCAAGAGAGAAGGTACTTTGGGAGAAATAATGGCTATTACCCAAGAAACGAAAATCCACGACAGTTGAATGAGGAAGAGGAAAGGAGGAAAAACCTGGATGATAGAGTACTGGAAAGTAAAGAATACCTAGATCGGTTGAAACAACAGGAAAAACCCAGTACTTCCGGGATAAATAAGACCAAAGAAAAGACTGCTGAAGTCAATACCTTTTTCTTAACAGATTATAATTTCGAAGAGGAAGACAGTTAGATACTGTCGGAAGAAAACCACAAGGGACGAAAAGATAGATTTAATGCAGAAAGCAACATCGGGGGGTCTATTCAAACTTTAGCCTGAGATATTTTTTAAACTTGTCGAGTCGAGAAAAGTTATGACAAGATAGCCGACACACGAACTGGTTAACATCGTGGGAAATTTCAATTCTTCGAGTTTGAAGATTTATTATTCAAGAACCAGGTAGCTTGATGTGTGAAGGTTTTTTTTGGCTATGTGTGGGGTGGATGTGCCCAAATCCAGTGGCCTAGGTTTGAGGGTACAGGCCACAATGCTAAGTCCAGAATTGAAAGTTTGAATAGCGCGCGCCGAACCTTCTTAAAAGCATTTCGAAGGTTTTGACAGCCAAGAAGTGGTTAAGTGACGTAGGCCGAGAGCGTCATAGCCAAGGATAAATGTCATTAAATATTTCCCGATGGAGTAGAATCTTGAGACATATATCAGATTAATGGCACGGACAAGGGAGGAAGAATGTGCTTTATTTCGAGGAAATTGATCGAGCGGAAGCTGAGATATGAGATGTTTTAGTTCCAGCATTTTCTCCGCAGTGACCTCGAGCTGCCAGTCGAGGAGTATATAAGGCACGCCCGACCGAGCTATGTATGTTCACTTCTCCATCAGCACTCCGTTGCTATGGACGTGCAGTACTACGTAAGCGCTCTAGCCACTCAACACTCTGCGACGCCGATTACTGTTATAATCTTCGTGCACATGGTTGCAAAGTCTTCGTTATTTACAGCACAGTTGCTGGGACTTAGTGTTTCGACAGTACATGGTTACTGGTATTAGGAAAGTGTTAAACATTTTAAGTGATCTTCGAACTTTTCAACGCTATCACCGAAGTGATACAAATTTGTGGCACCTGGTAATTATTTACTGCTACAACTGGACATAAACTTTGTCTACATTTCTTTCTTCTGTCCACAATTATTCAAAGCTGGATTATTTAATCCAACAGTCAGAGGACAAGCTTTTGTCTTGTTAATGGACCAGCCAAGATAAATCAGTACTTTTATTACCATTTTTGCACAGTACAATTCTTAAGCCTATATTGGGAATACAGGTTTGCCTTGTGCGATCTGAAGAGTGAGAAGCTCTGCCCAGCCAACTCGACTGAATTTTTACTCGTGCTGAATAAGATTATAATCGTATTAGGAGTACTGAATACATCACAGTTGGGTCATGTTAATAATTTTCATCATGGATCATTTTGATCAGACCCCTGTCAACTTTACTTCAGCTTTTGAAGCTGGCAATATTTTTCTTCAAGATATTAAGGCTTCAAGAATGAATACCACTATGTCTGTGTATACAGCTTGAGGGTATAAAGTAGAGGCCGATACAAGATTATAAATACGTGTCCTAATGGTGACAAGAAGAAGACTGATTAGTCTGGTTCAGACCAGATTACAAGCATCAAGATCTACAAGAATGTAGGCAACAATTTGCTTTATTTTATGCGTAGTTAGCTGGATTTTCTCATATTTTTCTACAGTCTTACCAACACATATTTTCTATTCATCAAGATGTTTTTGATGTTGCAAATATTTTTCTTTTGCAATAGAAGCATTGATCTGAGTCATTTTTACACTCAGAAGTCAATGATTCGAAATTTATTGACGAGCAGGAAGAGCATTTATTTAATGTTGGTATTTTTCTAATCGCGGTCATCAGCCGTCGCAACTGAAGATTTAATAAGAAATTTAAGCTGAGGAATGGATATTTACCCATTATCTAGAAGTCGAAGATGATATTCCCCGAACAGTTTAACAACTATAAATCCATTCTGTTGAGGAAATAATAATAATGTTGATTTAATAATTATTATTATTTTTCTATTTTTTTGAAATAATAATAATAATAATAAATAGTTGCGATTTTCTAATAATCATTTTCAGGTTTTATGATTTATATATTTGGCATTTTAAACAATATTCTAAGATCGGATACTTGTTGATTCCGAAGGTTAGTGGTTAACGCATACCCACAAACAAATAACATATTAATTCAGTGGAATTATTTCACGCTTGCACAATGCATTTAAATCTTTGAAAGACACGGAAAGTAATGATACGGGAAGCTAAAAGCATGTATAAAACAGGGTTTTTGCTAGAGTTTGTATAAAAATAAAATCATTATGGAGCAACGTCTTTCAAAACGTTTGGCTAAGGATAGACACGGTGTGGAATTATTCATGTTTTAAATTGATCGTAAAATTATTATTGTAAACTCATTTGTGAGGTTTACCAATTTATAAATCTTCCAGTTGTCGTAACAAGCGAAGGCTTGACTATTCTGTATAATTTGGGAAGAATAATTGTTGTGTGTGCAGAGAGTTAAATATGCCATTCTGAGTGGGCATTTAAGTCGCGGGAATGAGGTTGTGTGAAATGAAGCATCAATCATATTGTAGGTTGGATGTCTTTGAATTTTGTACAGGAGTTGAAGTTTAGCCACACTTTCGTCGAAATATAACCAAAGGTTATTTTGTTGAGCCATCATTGTCAATTCACAGTTTACCCACGTGTTCTAGAATTATTCCTAGTAATTGCTTACCCGAAAATTGTTATTTATTCAACTTGTACCTTTCATTACGAGAAAAACTTTGGCGTTGTCTAGATGCTAATTATGATTATGTAATTTTTGTCGCATTTAAATCGAATGGGCCGATGCTATTAATTATTTAAAACTGTCACTTTTTAACAACCACTACAAACTGAGAGGATTTTGTGATCCTGTAAAAATATATAAACATTTTGCAAATAAGTTTTATGATTAATTGATTAAATTAATTAATTGATTAAATGGTTGAATCCATATGGAATGGAATTTATCTTTTGTTGATAATATTTTGACAATTATTTTATGATTGAGTCAAAAGCTCTGAATAGACTTTGGATCGAGAACAGATGGTTAAATATATATTTTCTGCTTGCCGAAGTTCGTCGAATCCAAATGCTCAAAGTCCATGTAAATGATAAATAACTTTGTATTTAAACAAATCCTGAGATAACTGAATCCTGAAGTGTTGGTTAATTTGCTACGATATTTTGAAAAAAGTGAACTGTGACATATTTTCAACGAGTGATATTTTTCAATATGTGAATACTCAAACAATATAGAGATCAGTAAAGACAATTAAATTTGCACTGACATAACCCTACTCCTGTAAATAATTCTTTCGAGCGAAGTCAACAGGACTATTAATTTGACCTTCGTCTCAATTGTTAAGTGTTCATGTGTTGGTGAAATTGTATATTTTGTACATAACATATGATTCGTCGTTCATCTTTTATGCCATTTTGGCATACTTTCAGTCAATATTTTTAAATTTTAAATAAAATGAGATGATTTTATCGGATGCATTCATCTCAGAAAATCTCCTTCTATCCTTATTGTTGCATCGAACCGAAAATCAGTAAAGCATTTTTTTGTTGAGTAATTGTAGTCAACTTTAACCCATCTGGCGCCCCGGGATATTTTGATTCTCGTACTGACTGATTTTTGGTGAAATGCATATGTGGTCGTCCGGACTTCGGTCTGAACGGGCACAGTAATTTATACCTCAACATATTGCTGCCGAAAACTCACTTACGAATCACGTACCACCACGAAACGAGGCGAGAGGATTTCAGATTTAATATTGAACATACGCAGTGAAAGGATTAGTGAAGTGCACATTGCTGGAAGTGACATACGGCACTTCACAACTACGCACGAGGACAAACGACGTACTCGACTCGAATTTTATTGTTAAATAAATGCATTTATGACAGTGCTGAAAATGAAGCCTCTCTTCTGATATTATTTGATGTCTAGAAACTTGCTCAGTGAGGAGAACAGATTACCGGTACCGTACTCTGTTAGGGAAGGAAAAGCTTGACCAATCACAAGATTCAAGACGAGAGAGTCAAGGTGTATTGATGGAAACTGGTTTACAGAGGGAGGCCGCTCCAGTAGAAGAGGTGTCGTGCCATTTCGTCCAGGTGCTATTTTGTCCAGGTGCTAGTTCGTCAAAATTCCACGAACAGAGGCAGGTGGCTTGACTCTCTGCCGGCCCACTAGTGCTATTTCGTCCAAACACCTATGATTGACAGTTTGACAGGTCTACAATAACTGTTTCATTTCATTGCGTTTTTTGTTAAAAATAAGTAATTTTTTGATGTTTGTAATAATGGGCGTTACTCGCTCCGCTCCTTTGCCACCAGTCAACTATAGTTTACAATGAAATGCTTATAATATAAAACATAGTGAGAATAGAAAAAATGTGGATTAAAATCGCTGTCTGAGCTTCGGTGTATCTTAATTATCTAAATATTGTGCCGTCGTTCACTGCAAGGCATGAGGTACAGTTGTATACAACAAACAAATATTTTGGAAATTTCCTGAGATTTTCGTAAAAGCACGCCTGTATACGAGTTATGTTACATCATGTGCCCGGCCTTGCAGAACTTGATATATGCAGTAGATCTGGCATCAGCGCGCTCCATTTAATGCGTACTGTCTTTTAATGTAGAGACGCACTATTGAGTCTGGGGCGTAAATATTGTCACTAATAAAAATATAAACCAACCAGTACCTGTGAAATGGATTTATCAACTTCTTCGCGGGCTGTCTTCTTTCCCTGTGCCATAGCCTTATGGACATCTTGTGCAGCCACATCAGGAACACACGTATTGTGGATCTCTTCTTCAATAATTTCACGGTTTATAGTAAACACTTTTCCACTACAAGAACGGTTAACACAACGCCACACAACTTCACCGCACTTCTTCTCATTCTTAACCGTATACCGATACCCGTTAAGTAATAAACTAGGTTGGCCCCTTGTAATGGTTGAAAACTCCATAATTAATAAGGATGTTAATTCATAGAGATCATTCGAACGAATTAAGCCTCTGTTCATAAACAGAGGTGGGGAGGGGAGGAATGGAATTTCACAGCAGGGATGGGTGGGAAATCCCACACTGCACTGCCTCAACCCTTGTAAACATTTCGTCTGGACAAGATGGCACTCATTAAATTGTGTAATAATTTATAAAACCGAGCTGCACGAAATGGCACGTTTTTCGAGGAAATTTGTTGCTGGACGAAATAGCACCTGGACGAAATGGTTCTGAACCGTAGAAGAAACGCGCGTGTCGTGGCTTGGCTTTGTGTAAGGGGTAGATAGACTATCCAGCATGACTTGACGTGAGGACAGAAAGTGGAGTGAGTGAGTCGCGCGCCAGAATGGTCACGTGGTCGGCTGTTCCATAAATAATGAAGGAAATTTAGATATTTTATGAAGCTGTTCATTGCTAATTAGCAATTCTTTCAGAAGAGATTAAGTCCAGAAATTGTCTGCATTTTATATCATTTTTATATCAGAAGGCCCAGAGAAGCAGAAACTGGATGTTTCAATGACACCACCAAAGTTTCGGGCTGTTTTGAAAAGGACGCTATCTTGGACGTGAAGGAGGAGAAAACACAGGCAGGAATAGAGGCTCTTATTTTTTGTCGCTCGATCTGATCATACGTGTTAATCGGAGGTCCCGAAAAGTGCGAACAAAAGGTATTTCGGTTATCGGGAAGTGAAGCGATAATCTGGACGAAGTGAAGGCTCACGAATGCGCTCATATAATATGAGGACTTGATAATATTTCATATTTGGAATTGAAAAGTGGACTTAGCAAATTTCTAGGTGATAGTTAGACAATTAGCTCACTATTATTGTGTATCAGATATGAAGATTACAATGGTTTTACAAGAAATACTACTACAATGAAGATGAGATTATATCAAAACGAAGTTGTCAGGCATTCCATTCTGAGAAGACGAAGGAAGGTTGGAGATCGGAATCGAACCAAGGGATGGATTCAGAACGAGGTGACGGTGTTCCAAAAGGTGATCCAGTCGAGGACAGTCGTGGTGTTCAACTCGAAGTTGTCAGGCGAATTCCCAGATACGAGAGAGGCGTTCCAGGACCATATAGGAATAATTATGCTATTCCGGCATTATTTCTATTCAACCGAGATCAAGTCGGACCGCATTTAGACAGCTTTAACCAACACCAGGTAGAATGAATCTAACCAGTAGTAGCCTACTTTCGTAGAATAAAGGCATTTTTGAACTGAAGTAACATTTTCAATATCTGGCTGTAGGATTTTTATTATTGGCAATTTCGAATTTGTTGAATATTTTCTTCGAATTTAATTTTATTTAAATTTCATTTTGAATTGGAGTGCATCAGTAAGTTTGGATTTTGGATTGAAATCATTTAGTACTTTGAATTGGAGGTCGATGACCGTATTTTTTATATTTGGGACTTTTGAGATATGCGAATTCGATTTTGATCCTTCTGAGGGATGGTATTCCAGCTTGTTGCTGCAAAGGTTTGCATTATTGGATGAATGTGGCAATGTGCGTATTTGACATTGTTCCACGATAAGAAAGTAATTGACATGTGTTAATAGTCTGCGTTATATAGTCGTCGATATGTGCACAAGGCACAGTAGGAAGAATTTTACGGATTAGAAGAGATACCGTAGTTTCTTGTTGTAAGGTTAGACAGGTTGACAATTGAGATCAGCTGTTTTTGTTGTGTTATCGATCTATGCTAAGATCTGTATTACTGATGACTCATTAATGACAGAGCTAGTATGAAACAATGTTAATGGATATTTTAAACGGAACGAAGTTTATTATTAGTAGTAGTATTTTTATTGTAATAGAAGGCATTAGAGTCGACATGATCGTTATCTAGGCTTTATTGCACGGATCATGTGTACCTATTTTGACAATGAAATCGATATAGACCAAGTTTGGTGCCAATATTCATAAGTTGTGTATATACTGTAGTTATTGAGTCGTGTGTGAATTTGTAAATATTTTTATTATTATTAATGATAGAGCGAATATTAAGTAAGGTTATACAATAGGGATTCATCAGGTTTAAGGAGACTTGTATGGAGTTCAATATGGTAACTGTAACAGCCAAAGGTCATCGCTAATTTTGTTTTCAAGCTAGGTAATTTTACGATGCATTTTTTTACTCATTAAACTAGGGCAGAGCAGTTTGCCTCTTTCGATTCATGATTATATATAAATTTAGATTGATTTTATTATTATGATGATGATTATTATTATTATTATTATCAATTTGGAACCGTAACACTATTTTTAATTGTAATTTTTTATTATTATTAAGGTGTTTGAAGCCATTTTCAGTGTTAACTTAGTAAACAAAAGCTTGATGCTTTTCAGTCGGCCAACACAATTGTACCCAAATGAGATGGGGTAATCTCTAATCCTGAAAAAAATTACATGAGATTAATAAATAATAATTATCATCAGATCCATTACACTTAGCCTATACAATCTAGGTCCGAAATTATGGGTGAAAATATGTACAATGTATACACTCATTTAGCTGCAGTATTAGTTGTGATTATTGACAAGATGGCGGATGAAGTACATTCCGTAGTGGAAACTTCGCTAGAAAACGTACTGAAGTTAACGGAATCAGGAATCGAGCTGAAAAAAGACTTACGTGATGACATCATACAGTAAGTATGTTAAGAAAAGCATTTAGAGAGTTAGAAGATAATATAAGATCAAAGGACATTGAAATTCTTGAACTGAAGTCTAACGCGCAGAGGTTAGAAAATCAGAAACGAAGCAAGGAAACTCAAGCCTTTCCCGGTTATGGAGACGGACAGGTGGTGCCATCTTCTGGCGGAAGACAGGAAACATCTCTGAATAATGTTCGAGAAGAAGAGGCATCTGGTGACCAACATCACCTACATTATGATGATGGCAGGACCTTCTATACTACCGGACCTGACACTGCAATCCAAGATGGCCGCCGTAGTTGGTGGTCGGACATTAAACGCATGACGTGTGTCAGAATCCAACACAACACAAAATAACGTCATGACGCGATTTTGTCTGCTGTTAATTCATTTTATGGGCTTGGGACATCTTGGTCATCAGCCCCGTGCAGTTGGGTGTGGGTTGAATTCCTCCGATTAATTGATGACTGTGGTAGTGTGTGTAGCTGTGTAAGGGACAGGCATGGGGAGGTGCTCTGGGAGTTAAAATAAGGTACTACCGGAGTTCCATCAGGAAAGGAATAAAATAAAATAATGTTGAGGCCCACAGGAGAGATCTGCAGAATATCTTGGCTGAGTGAACAGGGAAAGTTGTAAATGTTCTTGTTGGAATCTCTTTTTAGTAAGTTACATATTATTCGGGGTGTTTTTGCCATCTCTTGATAAATGCAGTACATTTGAATTTTTCTGTTGGCACAGGCTAGAGGAAAATGAGGCTTTTCACCGATGTCTCAGTCTCACTCATGGCTGTGATTATATGGAATCGACTGAGGTATGGGTGGTGCTTAGTAATGAGACATTCAGGGCACAGTAAGTGCCTGTGCCATAGGGTTAGTACTGCTGTACTGACTCAGTGAGGAAAGCAATGACAAACTACCTCACTCCTCTTCTTGCCTAGTACGCCTCAATATAGTGCTTCCATGGGTTTTTGTGGGTATGTACCCACATAACCTAACGGCAGTGCCTTTTGAGGACCCAACCAGCCTTCGGGCTGACTACCTAACAGACAGACATATTAATCTTAAAAGTAAATGTGACCAACCAGGTGGTGTAGTTCTTGGTTGTCACTTCTGGGGTCCAAGTTTGATTTCTGACTGTCAAGAAATCTTAATTCTAGTCTGAGGGTAAGAACAGGGTACACACAGCCTAGTGAGGTAAACCGGGAAATGTTGGGTTCGATTCTCCGCTTAGCCACCCAGCAAGTGGTTTACCATGGGTTCCCACACATACTGAATATAAATGCCCAGGTAATTTCTATCATAAGGTCACGACTGCCTCCTGTAAATCCGTCAACAAGTAGGCTAGTCGTATTCATTCATTCATTCCTCTTCATGAGATTAAATGGCACTCTGTCAAACGCATGACGTGTGTCAGATTCCAACCCAACACAAAATAACATCATGAGTGATTTTGTCTGCTGCTAATTCATTTTATGGGATTGGGACTTCTTGGTCATCAGCCCCATGAAGTTGGGTGTGGATTGAATTCCCCTGATGGGAAATTAGAAAATAGGCACCAATGACTTATCTTTATAATAATTGGATTTGCATCCAGTCACACAACAGTTTCAAGGCATATCACCACAATTTTAGCATAGCCTACCGCACCATTGAGAATGGAATGGAAACCCTACCACCTCTAGAAAGAGAGCCGTCTACAGGTTCACAAAGCTCCCATTTCGTCTGACGTGCAGTCCGTTTCTACTATCGGCTGCAATCATAGAGCTAGCAGCTATTCACCAAGCACAGTTTCCTATCGCCGCATCGCTCATAGATCAAAACACCTTCATGGATGATTTCGCTTCAGGTGCAGATGACGACAACGACGTATTTGCACTGTACTACGAGCTCGCATCCCTCGTGAGGCCAATCCAGCTTCCACTTGCTAATTGGGCGACAAATTCATTTCAGCTAACGGGCATATGGAAGGCAGAAGGACGAAAGATCTCACACAATGCTCATGTATTGGGAATTTCCTGGCACACAGATACTGACACGTTTTCTCTCGCCCAACAGGAAGTTACACGCAAATTGGAAACAGCGGTAGCAACTAAACGGACTCTGTTACAGGCCACTGCTAGTATCTACGACCCCTTAGGTTTGATTTCACCGGTATCTGTAGTGGGAAAAATGCTCTTCCAAGATACATGGACACGCGGAGTTGCATGGGATGACATCTTGCCTCACGACCTGGCAACTCGCTGGCGAGACTGGTTGTCCACACTACCTGACTTGCAACGCATCACCATACCAAGGTGGATAGGAACATCAAATACAGTTAAATCACAAATACATGTCTTCTGTGACGAGTCGGAGAGATCGTAAGGCGCCGTTCTGTACATGAGAAACACCCATCACAAGCACGCTCAAGTCCATCTGATCTGCAGTAAGAGCCGACTTGCGCCAGTGAAGAAGGTCACACATTCCCTCGACTTGAGCTTCTGGGTGCGTTAATGGGGGCAAGACTTCTCCGTTAATACTGCAAGGCAACAAATTTCAATATCAGGGAGGCTATTCTTTGTAGCGACTCATCAGTTACACTAGGATGGATAAGGATTGACCCAAATCGTTGGAAAACGTTTGTCTGCATCCGAGTGACTGAGATTCAGGCCTCCACAACTCCATCACAGTGGAGACACTGCCCTGGCAAGGATAACTCAGCCGACCATTTGACAAGAGGAGTAAGAGCAGATAACCTGTACAAACTGACTGAATGGTGTAGCTAAACTTACTGCGAAACAACTCCCACTGGTAGTTTATTAAAACGGGATCCACACCAAGTACGTGATAAGATTGACATCCTTGAACTAACAGGCGTATAATTGGAAGAGAGAACACTGCAGACAATTTAAAAAGTAGGTTATGTTCCTACGTACGGTAATCAATTTTCAGATCTTCTTAGACCTTAAATTGGAATACGTTAATTATTACTATGCTTGCTCTTAATAAATTACCATTACTAATAATTTATAATCCCTAAACAGAATAATAAATTGACCAAACTTACCCACTGATTGGCAATAGTATTCATGGTATCACAAGCGTAACAGAAGTCACCGGTATCTCGTATTTATGAAGCACTAATGCAGACATTTACTTACACGAACGTGTAATATTATTAAGCAATGATCAACAAGCACAGATAATCAAGGGAGGCGATTGCTAACCGAAATTCACACCACTATCACATCGTAAACAAAACGACTCAAGTTATAAACAAAGCATGTAATCACCAACAGCGACAGCCATCTTTCATCAGTCCCGCCGCCAGTGTCAGGTCCGGTATTATAGAAGGTCCTGATGATGGGGCAGAGTCTCATGGCCCCATGGAAGAAAACAAAGTTGTAGGCATAGAAGAGCTAAATCAGAAAGTAGACTTGGTTATGGACTTCATAACCAATAAAATCAGTAATGTCATACAAACTCAAATTATGAAGGCGCTTCACCAAGGAGAAAGCATGGACGTGACGTCAAAGAACTCCTTCAACAGTCGACAAACTAACACGAGTGAAGGGGACCAACAAAAAGTCATAATGGACAACACCCCCTAGTCTCAAGTTGCTGGAAGAAGTAGAAATACAGTGCAAATATCACGTCCGCCGGTAGTTATTGGAACAAAACTGGGCGTTGACCTGCAGGCCGCTGACCAAAGGGCTTGGCTGTACGTAGGAAAATTGAAGAACACCGCCACAATAGATTTAATCAAGACTTACCTCAACCAAGGCGGAGTTGAAGGTCAAATAACTAGCGAAGAACTTAATACTCAAGGTGATAACAAGGCCTTTAAAATTGGAATACCTTTTCAATACTTAGAGGCAACTTTAGAATCAGGTTTTTGGCCAAAAAGGGTTTTAGTACGGCGATTTCGTTTCTCCCGTAGGAAATTTGATCCCCCCTCCCTTCAATAAAAATAGATCTACCAAGTTCATGCTATGGAACGCTGAAGGATTAAGGAATGCTCTTCAGTTTATTCAACCAGAAATGACACAGATACCGGACGCCCTGATAACGACTGAGACCTTCCTATTAGAACCTATAGATATCCCTGGATATTATAGTATACACATGCTCGCAAACCCAACGAAAGGGAGACCGGGAGGTGGTGTCTCTTGCTTTTTGAAACCTACAATTATCACCATAAAAGCAACATATAAGGAAGAAAACTTACTCGTTATAAGGACTACCGACATCACTATTATTGCATTGTATATCAACCCCTACGCCTCCATAAACAACGTCATTGAAACGCTCGCTAAAGCCATTTCAAAAACAACTGGAGAAGACAAAATTATTATCCTATCCGGTGACCTCAACTGCCGAATTGATAAACCAAGCCGGAAAACAGAGTTAGTACTAGAAATGCTGATTGAGGAAGGATTTTCACTAGTGAATAAAAAGGAAGAAATGACCTACTTCTGCAACAACAGAGTGAGCGCAATTGATCTTGTATTTTACAAAGGCAATGGAATATACATCAAGAAACAGGAAGGACTCTGGAGATCTGGAGCAGCTCGCATAAGAAAACATATTCCAATAGTAATTGACATCATTATAATAGATCAGACATCGACACAACGCAACAGAAGGCATATATCAAGATTAATTGACCAAAATCAGATCATCCCTGATGATATTATCAGAGCAGAACGCCTCGCAAATGAAGGTCACATAAATGAAGCATTGAAAATAGTCACAGATTTAATACAATCAGCTAGTCTTCCTACGAAGACAAGAAGGGCTCAAGTCTGGTTTGATAAGAAATGTTATGCCAAGCGAAAAGAAACTCTACAAGCACTCTACAAGCAAGGACTCAAGTCATGGAAGAAAATCTCCAAATATATGCACAACATTGGAAATTCTATAAACAACTCCTACAAACAAAAAAAATCAAAACACATTGAAAGAGAAGCAAAAAATCTAGCAAGGAAGTCCAAATCCGATCCCTTTCTTGCTCTACGAAGACCTGTAACACTCCGACCAAATGAAATTACCATGAGAGAATGGGAAGAACATTTTAAGTCCCTTCTAAATCAAGAATCCAAGAAATGTAATTTCTCATCAGATACATTTTCTTCAGATGAGGATACGTTAATTATATCCTTGGAAGAAATCAAAGCAATAATAGATTGCGGAAAAAACAAGAAAGTTCCTGGACCAGACCTCATTTGCACAGAACTACTAAAGCAGTCACAGGACATACTCTTACCATTTTGGACCAATCTCTTTAATGCATGCATACGATTCGAGACCATTCCAGACAGCTGGAGAATTTCCACCATCAAAATTCTCTACAAGGGAAAAGGGGACACCAGTGATCCCAATTCATACAGAGGTATTGCACTTGAGAGCAACATCTTCAAGGTATTTATGAAGATTCTCACAACGAAACTAACACCAATAGCAGAAATTCCAGATTGCCAATTTGGTTCTATGCAAGGAAGAAGCACAACACAGGCAGTAACTTATCTTTTAAGTGAAGTGCAAGAATCTTTAAGAAAACCTAAAGGAAAATATTATACAGTATTTGTGGATTATGCAAAAGCTTTCGACTCATTACATCGGGAACTACTTATCCAGAAGATCAAAAGTTTGACCAATGAATTAAGACCAATAACGACCTTACTGGAACGTATACTGGCATACAACCTCTTAGAAATAGACGACGGTGTCACCACATCTCAGTATATCAGACAGACGAACGGAGTTTTGCAGGGCGATCCTTTAAGCCCGCTTCTATTTAATATTACTACGGCAGACATTACCAGCATAATAAAGGACTCTCCCAATACCACAATCTTACTCTATGCGGATGGCATGGTATTAGGGTCTTCAAACAAATTGGAATTACAGAGTGTATTGTTTGAACTAGAAAAATGGGTCAAAGAAAATCACCTTGATATTAACCTTCAAAAAACGGTTCAAATGACGTTTCGAAAAGGAGGCAAACCTGCGCTTAAAGACACGCTCACATTGTACAACGAACCATTAAACGTAGTGAACAAGTTCAAATACCTGGGCATAACCTTGCAGACTACAGCCACATCCTTCAGTCATCATATACAAGAGAGGTCAGCAACAGCTATCAGAGCCATTTACAAGATTAAGAATCTACCAGCGTTATCGCTAGTTACAGCTCTGACCCTTTTCCATACGACCATCTCACCAGTTGTTACGTATGGTCTTGAAATAATATTGTATTTTCTCACATTTAGCGATCTAGTAAGAATAGAGAATGTTAAGTCGAGATTTTTAAAGTATATACTAAGAGTTGGAAAGATGGCTCCCACAAGATTAGTCTATGAGTTAGCAAAGGAAACCTTCTTCATCGAAGAACTCAGACTGAAAGTTCCTTTGCCGGCTACAAGATCTTCTACTGACTTTTTGGAGGCTAGAAGAGCAAAGAGACAAGAGATAGATCCAGACTTTTATATTACTGATGCCATGATGAACAGAACGTGGTCTAACGAGAATCAAGATCAAAGACACAGAATAACGAGACTCGTCATTCACGGATTCCATCATAAGATATGCTCCAACAGATCCTTCCAGAGTCCGAATGACAATTGTGTTTGCATTTTATGCAACAAAAGGTGTACCAGGTACCATATTACGACGTGCCGCAAAAGATTAAAATCATTAAGTGATTATAGTAAAAATTAATGCCCATTCGGGCGATCCTTTTTCCTTTATTGTGTTTTAAGTTAGGATGTAACTTACAGTTTCTTGTTTCAATAAAGGACGTCTTTAATAATCTTTAATTAGTTGTGATAGCCAGCTCCGTGGTGTTGTGGTAGCGCGCCTGCCTCTCACCCGGAGGCGCCGGGTTCGATTCCCGGCTCCCTCAGGAATTTTAGAAACTGACGTGGGGGCTGGAACGGGGTGCACTCAGCCTGGTGAGGACAATTGAGTAGCTGTCTGACAGTGAGGCAGCGCCCGATCACGAAAACCAAGATTAACGGCCGAGGGGACCAGCTGCTCTGATCATGCGTCATTCCAATATCTGCAAGCCAAACGGCTGGGAAGCGGTCGCTTGGTAGGCCTAGGCCCTTCATGGGCTGTAGTGTCAGGGGTTATTATTATTAGTTGAGATAATGCAACTCGTCAATATTTGTTAGTTGTAGTCTATGTGATGTTTTGTTGAGATACTGGAAATAGTGATTGACCTCCGGAATTTCCTTGTTTGGAGTGAATATGTGTTTGTTGTAAATGGTCAATTCAGACTGGATTGCACAGGCTACTTATCTGGTTGAGTCTTGCGTGGTCCTGTTGAGAGCAGTTCACTTGGTCACTGATTGCACTCGACTCAATCAGAAATTAGAGTGGACGTCGCGCACAAAATAAATTGAAGGGAAGTTGTGTACCCATCTTTATCTGCGGAAAATACTTGTTCATCCTCCAGTTAGCTCAGTTTCGGGGGTGTACAGTTCATTCCCACCGCATGACCCTTATATTTAGAATGTGAACCGAGAGATTCGAAAATCACAATGTTTACTGAAACAAATGCTTTAATCAGTTAAAAGCACCCAAACACAAAATATAAAAACCATAAATAATGGTGAAAAGTTACAACAAATACAGTAAACAATGACCCTTTAATTGTTACACACATCTTGCTTTATGATTTTGGACCTCTCCACGATCCATCTTAGAACGTGTGAAGCTAAATTGGATAGGTTAAGAATGTAAACAACGCTCTTCGGTTTCTACGTTCGTTGCTAAGAGCCGACTGCGGTGGCGTCTAGTAGCTAAGTTCTGAACTAGGCCTTGTAGTCGTTGACGGTGGCGTTTGGCGGCAAAAGTAGGAACTATTTGAAAAATTCTAAGTTGCAGTCTGTACTTAAATTTTAAAAAAACAGATACACACACTAATACAGCCATCACAATTAACACCGGTTATCAGACAGATTCTACACACACCCAAAGTACACGGGGCTATATGACCGCGTTGTCGCAGCCCCTAAACTTAAGAACCAACCAACCATCTTACAACATCTTATTTTACTTTATTGAACATTCAAAATATTGACCCTTCCAATACTGGGTATTATTAATTCATCTTCACTGAGTCTCCACCTTGTCAGGCTTCGATCTCAGAATATTTACGTTACATAAACAATGCCTACATTTGGCTCTGACTTTAGGTTACTAAACCTTTTCACTTTATTTTTATTCAATCTCTTCGTTTCACCACATATTTCAAACACAAATTATCCCCCAATCATCAATATCTACACTTCAAATATTAGTACCATTTTATATTAATACCATTATGCATCGTTCATGAATAGGATGATATGGAACCCGAATTCCACGAAGTCCTATTTCCATTAATTGCTTAACCCATTTTAGTTTCTAAGGTAAGGAACCGATTCTACACACTTTAACAATAGTGCAAAACTTATTTATTATTATTATTATTATTATTATTATTATTATTATTATTATTATTATTATTATTGGCCGGAGGACAACTCCACGTACAACAATAAAAATTAGCAGAAAAAATTATTCTGCCTTTCAACATTTCATTTCTATAAGATTCAAAGATCTAACTTTTATTTTTACTCAACTTTTTAATTCAGTGATTTAATTGCTATTCCAGCCGGCGCCCCCTGCGACCGTCATAAATAGGACTCATTCATTCGCTCAAGTGGCCTGCGACCTGACCTACGGTAAAAGCCAGTAGCCTCCCCGTCTGGTTCGCTCGACCTTGCTCACAACCAACACACACACGGACCATCTGTTTCTTATTTACCTTTTCACGGCAGTATCTTAGCATTGAGTATCCAAGTTAATTCTCATTTCCTATTCATATTTAAAACATTTAGTTGACTTATTTCAGTCCCATAAATATACCTTCGTTTACATGTGCCTTGGCTCGTAGAAACGTTCTATGCTGTCAGAATTATATATAACATTAGCGTATAAGCTCGCTCTGGCTCCAACAATTGCTCCAGTGGGAATTACAACTTCATTCACGTGCCCTTGCTACGAGAGAATAATAACACAAATTCAGTATTGGGAATCCTGCATCCACTCTGATATAACTTAACATCCACTCAGTCTTACAATACAACTCAACTTCCTTCACGTGCACTCGCTACGTGAGAATAATAACACAACTTCAGTAGTGAGAATATTGCGGTCACTCTGATACAATTATGGCGTATAATACCCGCCCCGGTTCCTATTTCGACGATTCCTTGACAGTCTAACTATTTCTTCCGACCTGCACGTAAAAGACATTACTTCATACAACCCTATGCTCGAGTTTACATTTAAGTCAGCTTATTTTCGGCGACAATCTAATTCAACTTGGATCTTCAATTATTTATTTGCTTCAATACGGTATCCTTGTCAGAATAGCGTATCTACTCATATTATTTATTCTTTGCCTTTCATTACATTTATTTACGGTGGTCCTTCCACATTACATTTACTTTTATTAGGTCCTATTGCTTTTACATTCATTTTATTAGGTCCTATTGCCGTTACATTTAATTCCTATGGCCTTTATATTTACTTTTAGTGTACTAACCATCCTTGGTTTTCCTACAAACAAATGTAACTGTGGTTTCTCTAATTCACATTTTATTCTAGCATAACAGCTCACTTGTATTATAATTATTTAGTTTCAACATTCGATATTTACTTTACTTTAAAAATCACTGATATTTAAAATCACTATAAATATTCATTTTCAATTATATCATACATCGGGTTCCTTCCTTATTTAAATCTTGACTACGTTACATTCATTTCGGGTTTATTTATTTCTCTGAGCACCTAATTCATTAACACTACCTTCCTAAATCTGGTCATTATTTACAAAAACGCATTTCTAGCATTGATATTTTAGCCCACTCACTTCACAAATAATGATTATCAACAACGTGTTTCCAATCATGATGCATAATGGTACAATTCATAATAAAATCATTAGTAGCCTACTCTCCGACTTCTGGCGGTTCATAACCTCTCTCATGAAGAATTTCACCCATCACAGCCGTAATTAGTGCATTTTTACGAGAATGTGGTGAGACATATTAATTCGTTTCACTTCACACGACGTTATACACTTTCTTAACATTAACAAGGATATTTTTCATATTTCGCATTACACTGGGACACTTAAAACACATACAGTGATATATTACCCTTTGCAATTCACTTATTAACACTTCACACGTATATTTTAACACTTCAGGATTTAGTCCTATTTAATTCCTATGTTATCTACAGTTGATTACACTACACGTGTAATTGTCTTTTGTCGTATCTCAGGACGCGAACGGTGGCCTCCCGACTCGTTCCTAGATGTCGATCTATCTTCTTTACTCGTGCTGGCTTAATTCGCCTTAGTCCCTGCGACTGGTAGTTAATTTGGACCACCCCGGTCTCGACTCAATGTTCCTGTCTATTTATTTACAGTTTAAACACACTGGTTTTAACGTAACTGCTTATAAGTTTCAGCAACGTATGGTTACGAACTTCCTTATTTCCGAACTGCTTTCTGCCTTCACCGAGGTTTGAATTGTTCGTTTTCTCAATGTGCTGTATTGTAACGCTTCGATATGCCTATCGCACTGGAACTGCGTGTTCTTTATCTAGGACTTCACTTAGGTCCTCTACGCGGAACTTTTCTTGACGTAGCTTCAACTTTATACTTTGCGTATAATCATACTTGATCGCGTATTTTCACTTTCTTTCGGTGCCTGATTCTAAACCTGCATGGCTTTCCATCAGTGACCTTGAGATTATAACTTGCTTTAACTTTAGCTATACTTTGGTTTCGAACCAACGAGTTGCGGCCTCACCGGCCTAATGTTTAACTTGCGTAGCGTACTATCCATCTGCACTGGTGGTTGACTTTCGTAAAGTCCTCTCAAGGATAACAACTTAACGTGGTCTTGAACTGACGTACTGTAGCGTGATGGTGATCCCTCTGGGATCCACTGTATGACTTTGAATCAACGTAACATCCTCTCCAGGATTTACGAGAATGGAGATCCCCGAGATATAGCTCCTCCATGCTTATATGCAAAACAACTTTGAAAATAGTCCGTTAATCACTTTCGAAAACCAACTTCTAATTCTCTCGTTTCCTCGAATTATAAAAAATACCTTCTTGTAGCGTGGGCTCTCAATGTCTAAAAACACTTCTTCAATCCCGAATTCGATCGTACATTTTCTCTAAATTAATTATTTTAGCTCCGTAAATTTGCGCGGGAAGACCTCTTAACTAGATATTCTCCGCGGATCACTACGCTCATTACTACAATACGCCATGTCCAGTTAGCACTTCCATACTCTTGTATTATTAATAATTTTTATAATCTCAAAAATTCGCATCCTAATTTACATTCATTGCGCTGTTTTTCTCTTCCAACTCCAATGGTTATTTAACGAGTTATTTGCAATAATTCTACTGTAAGACGGGACTATTAAACTATCCACGCGAATAGTCTGTTGACCAAGCTATATCTCGGGGATCTCCCTTCTCGTATGGCTTGCCTCCATGTGGTGCAACATCTTGACTCAGCGGAGTTGCGCGCTCTTGCTATCAGTGGCGCATGGTACTTAATGTCTTCATAACTCTATTTAATTACATTTAAACGTGCTTTCTGGCTACCTGCCATTGATAACATCCGTGCAGCTGCAAGATTACTCACGGCTCTTGGCTAATTCCTGCAATCATCCAACTCCTCAAGCTTCTAATATAAAAGTGTTTAAAATATGTGAAATCTTCAACTTAAGGGTTCTTGGTTCAAACCTTGTGCAGTATTATAGACGGGCACAGTTGATACTGGGAGAATACCGCCGAGACATTTAATAACACATTTAATGTTATAAATGCAAAAGTTGGAGCGAGTAAATAACTGTATTGATGCGACGCTCATCTTGCCATTAAATAGTGAGCTGATTAGTGAAAGGTTCACATAATATACTCAAGAATAGTAAAGTATTCGAGATAGGAGAGACGGTGAAGTACGCTATAATTAGCAGAGAGCAGTTTATAGAAACAGTCTCGAGACGGACCTTATAGGTAACATTGCTCAAGATAGAACAGTTAGGGGAGAATTAGCTGACGATATTCTCGTAAATTCGGTGAGCCAGGGAAAGCAGAACTTTAGCACATCATGACGGTAGGAGGCGGATGACAGCCGAGGACCACGTAGATTCTACCTGTACGTTGCGAGATTAACTGGAAGAGCCAAGAAAGAAGTGTACAGAATGTGAAAAGTGTTAAGAGAATGGCATCAATTGTATGATGCGTTGTGTAAAATATAAGAGGGTATAACATTTGTTCATTTTTGTTATTAAATAGTGAAAAATGAGTAAAACCAGTGTAAAACGTGTGTATAACCATAGCAAGTGTATGATAAGGCTCTGTGCAAAAAAGTGAATATGGGTGACCACTAAACCATCACAGGTGGGCAAAATGCCACACCCAAGGGAGATGGCAGAGATATAAGTACCATGTTTTATTATAAGTGTTGGTTGGTTCCTCAGTTTAGGAGCTGCGACAACGCGGTCATGTAGCCCCGTGTACTTTGGGTGTGTGTAGAATCTGTCTGATAACCGGTGTTAATTGTGATGACTGTATTAGTGTGTGTTATCTGTTTTTTAAATCAAGTAAGGACTGCAGACTTTGAATTTTTCAAATAGTTCCTACTTTTGGCGCCAAACGCCACCGTCAACGACTACTAGTTCAGAACTTAGCTACTAGACGCCACCGCAGTCGGCTCTTGGCAACGAACGTAGGAACATATATAATTTAGCTTCACACAGGTGTAATTAGTGGAAGGTTCTTTAACATGCCATAAATCTATGACATGGGACAGCCTGCTTTACTTCCCCTCCGAAGGAAGGCATACTGAAGGATTTTTAACGCTCTTAAAATTTCCGACGACTTTGGCCGGGTTTATTAAAAGTGTATAAATAGCCAAACCATGCAACACGACATAAATATAGATGTGTAAACAGACCAATACAGGCGACCCGGCGTATCGAAATTGTAATCATGTAGACAGTATGTAAATGAATGGGGCCGATCGATGAAATGTAAAGATAAAAGAAAGAGATGTTAATTTCAAACATATGAATTTATTTTTGTCGAGGAATAAGAATAAACAATTTTCTTGGTTGTAATGAGAACCAAATCATGAAAGATCACATTAGGATAGAGATTTAATGATTTGAAGGTTTTTGAGACCGGTTGATTGAGGCAATTTGAGACCAGTAAATGTTCAGAATCAAGGATAGGTTGGAATTAGGGAATTCCGGACATAGACCGCTCGGCGACAGTTGAAATCAGGCAAAAATGAAGTGAATGAATTATTATTCCCATGTCGTTATGACGACTGGAGGTTATATAAGTGTAGTGATACACGGAAATCGTCGAATGTGTGCCCTAGGAGCCACAAATTGTTCCCATGCTGCTGTTATCAGGTGGAGGTCTAAATGGAAATCTAGGCGAGTATAGGATTCCCGTCTATGAAAGGTAATTAAAGGTAATTGCTACCCCCTCCACCTAGTGGAGACCGTGGAATATGTGCTACCCAGTGTTTTCCCAGAGGTTAATGAGACAATACCTGGCATAGAATCTAAGTGAATAGAAATCAACAAGATCAACTAGATTCATAATATATTTTAACAATAAATAAAATACATCAACATTTGAACACTTACCAAACTAACATTAATCAATAGTGCTCGAATTTTTAGGTGCTAAAAATCGGGAAAATATTTATTTTTTATATATTAAAAATACCTGAAATATGTGACAAAAAAGTAAAATTATTTAATGATAATTTAGTTTATTAATGTAAATATAAACAATATGCAGCAGGCCTACTCACGAATACAATTTATGCTATACATCACTGACTACTGAAGAATTACAATACACAACGAGATAGGCCTACATCTTCAGGTTGTCCATCACAAATGACCGACGATTATCGCGAAACACTTCTTCTGAAGGCGTGAAACTGGGGCAATATGTTTCTTGCCCTTCAGGTGTTGTTTAACTTGAGATCGCTGTTCACTCTGGATTGCTTTCCCACATTGTTGGCAGAACAGAATGCCCCCATCAGAAGTAAAATTATCTGGAAATCCCCGGCTTCCACAGTGTGTGGTACGGGGCGACAAGTTAAGAATAACACAGTTGCAAGCTGACATACCCTCTGCAGGAAGATTAGATAGTTCACATGTTCACAGAACAAAAATGCAATAAACAGAAAGATCTAGCGTACTGATTTAAAAAATATATGAATATTATGTATTTTATGTGCTAATAGGGTCTATGTGAAAAGCAGGAATTTATGTATTTATAGAAAAAATGCTTAAAATATATATTTACATTAAAAAAATATTTATTTACCTAGAAATCCGAGCCCTATTAATCAACTATGTAGAGGACGAGGAAACAAATTATATAAGGAAAAACGACGATGTATCAACTATCAGCTTATTAGATCGTAACTCATTTAATTATTTCACCGAAGGTAGGATTAAATCATTAAATATCTGTTCAAGGTCTTTTAATAACTAACAGTTATGAACGTCGAAAATATCATAAATTAAACCAAGAAGAATAATCAAATAAATTCCTGTTAAGTAGGAGCCGAAGAGTAATACGTCTGATCATCACCAGATCCCAAGATGGAGTCCTAAATATTCATATGTTTATCCGATAAACATATGTCAATAATTACTTAAGGTGAACAATAGGCCTAGTTGTCAAGTCAACCAATGACAAAGAAATAAAATAAATTACATAATCGCAGATGTACTTACGCAGACTCATAAGGTGTACACTACATGTCGAGACAGGAGGAAAATAATTTAAGCAAGTAAAAATAAAATATAAGGTTAAGAAAACTGTCTCGACAACAAGCAAGTATGATCACCAAGATCAACAGACGGGGATGCCTGGACCGGCTTAAGAAAATGTAATAAGAACCCTCAAGAAATAAAACGTAGGCCTAAACATACAATGATAGTGGCTACTCAAAGGAAGATGATGAACCATTCATAACAAACATCCACATTTGCACGTCATCACACGAACATATGTTTCAGCTTAAACATGAGTAGACACTAGACAGTGCCACCAACTTTAGAAGCATAATATGCTTTGCCGGGAACATATCACTCAAACCCAGAACAACCAAAGAAACACACCGCAATGACGTGAAACACATCTCAGTTGTAAAATACAACATAATCACCAATGATTAAGAGTGTGATAACAAACACTGCCAGACATAACCGAAAACCAGGACACACAGTCCACTTCATAACTTCACGTGCAACAACATCTCAACCTGACTTACCAAACACATACTAACCACATTCTTCAAAACCTTTCAGTGCAATAACCAATTTAGTCCATCGTACTGTGACCGTTTGACGGATGCCCCACGTTCACATAAGCGCACATCTAAATAACAGCAGAGCAGAAGACTCAAAAACATCTCAGGGTAAAAAATATGGGTAAACAGCCAATCCTGTAATTTAAAATAAAAGCTTAGCTGTTATTCCGATGTACACTGCAGCAAGTATAGAAAGGAGTTAAGTTTCAAGAATCATGAATGTCACCAGTTGTCTATGATAAAATGCGTCAGGTCAATTTATTCACTCAACCATCCTAAACTAATTACAAACTTCTTTCCGCAGGAGAATCACTAAATACACTCCTGAAAATAAAGAACATCCATCCTATCGCTCCCCCTGGGATCCTGCTCTAAAGATCTGACTAACGGCAACAATAAATAAAACAAAAGAAAATTAAGTGACGTGATTAGTCAAATGCTTCTCCAACATTTAGTGAAATTCATAATTATCACTGGAATGTGTGTTATTCGAAACACCATAAACACCTTAATGATGCGCAGACAAATAATTAGTCCAGTCTGACATCATTCGAAAATTATATATAATATATTATATATATTATATATATTCTCAAATATATATATATATTATATATTATATATTATATATAAGTTACAACAGCATTTATATTTCCAAAATTATCTTCCAAAATATTCTTAGTTTCAATATCACGCATGTGAAAAGTCATGGATAAAAATCTGAAAAATGTTATCTCTATTATTTAACACGCCGTCAAAAATGTATTGGCTATGAACAATCAATTCTTCTCTGTCATATAATGATAATCCAGTTACTTCACAATCGTAAATTCCACACTTGGAATTTATTAATCACTCCAACAACCATGTTGATTTAAAAATAATTTCCTAAAGAAATAAATTTATTCATTTATTAGACTTGGGTGAAATGCACTATTACCATGTAATTATTAAATTTATATGAATTATGGATCAGTTATGACGGTTAACAAAAATCATCTGAACACGAGGTCTGCATTCCACGAAAGCCCCATATCACCGAGCATTGAATAGGCTTCACATTTTATATTTCATCACATGATGTTGAAAGTTGCAAAGAAAAGATTATATATTAATTGTTCGGCAATTCTAAATCATTCCATAGAATGTAAGTTGTGAGCAAAACAAGTGGAATTCGGAATTCCACTGATGACGTTATCTGGTCAACGGCATGGGGTTGCTTCACTGGCTTAACCCTTCTTTTTGAGAATGCAATATGAGGAATCATCCTCCATAATCATTAACTTCATTTCACATACAACATTATTTAATCATAAACATTATTTCCATATTTCCAAATTCCATTGAGCCTTACTGCTTCTATTAATGGATTAGAATAATTATTGTGGGATCAGAACACGCGTCTCTGCCCAATCAACTCAACTACCATGCCAGATAACTCATTTAATTGTGATTAACAATTAGTTTGCCTTCCAATGGTCATCTTACAAAAACACTCCCTATTTGACACAAGCGCTCCACACCGCAACTTTCTTTCGGAAATCAAATATCTCCTTAGAGAAATCCAAATTACATTATTAATTACGACCTCATTACCGTCCGCCTATAACTTAATCCGAAATTCGATTTTGTGAACACCGCAGACGGGTTCACTATCACCCAATATATTTATTATTATTATTGAATATTTCACAAGTCAAAAATGATTAAATTCCATGTTTACGATCCCAACAGATTTTCAAAATCCCGATAATCATGCAACATGATTCAATCCAGAATTATAACAAGTAGCCTATTACAATCATCAATTATTATTATTATTATTATTATTATTAATTATCAGAAAATCCTAATCTTGTGGAAAAATCAAACTCATCAAGTAACAATTAAGTATCTAACCTCACTAAGTATTACGGAGATCAACTCCCAAGAATCATCAATTATTATTAATTATAGCAAGTCACTACCCAAAAAAGATAGCTTTAGACCAAAAAATGCAACGAGGGAAAAGTAATATGTACAAGACTGTACACCAGAAAATCTACGAAAAGTGACTAACTAGCTATCGAAGCATGGATGCCTCAGAAGTATGCCATCATCCAACGATAAGCCATATCGTGGATATGCTCGACTTCGTGACACACAAATACATCGCCTAGAAATCCATAAAGATGATCCAGTCACTATGCTCCTGCACAATCAAAAATAAATTCTGGCATCAAAACATTGAAACATGGTTGAGTGAAAAAGTCTATAGCCTACAAATCACAGGTACTAATTTCTACGAAGTAAAGGTGTTGTTCACTTCCCTTAATGATGACCTTCCACGATGAGTCCCGTGTCTGCAGCCGGCCACGTCCATGTCCAACAGCTGGCTCGAACGCCCTTGTGCACTCATACTCACGACCTGCTGGTCCCTCATCACGATCTAAAGTTTCATCACGTCGGCCTCCATTGCACCGCCAAATATGCTTTAACACTCCATAATAACGTTTCGATCCATGGCAGTAAGATACCAAAGTTTATTACGACTGTTTGCTACCATTAATTCCTGTTCGTTGTTCATTATCACCAAGGCTTTTTCCACAAAAATTCCCGTACTCTAGACTGTTGTATTCGAAATATAGTCACCCGGTCATGCACCGTCCCAAATGTGTCACAAATAGAAGACACAACAACTTGGTTATCATTCAAGCTGGTATAGCACAGTCGGCTAACGAACTTGCTTGCCATGTTTCCAACATCCTTTGATTGAAGCTATACACTTCCCTGGATTCGGATTATGAATATGTTCCGGGCCATAGGCTACCTGTATGTGAGACCAAAATGAGTCCACAACAGTTTTGAACATTCCACAACTGGTCCACCTGTATATAAGCATTCAGTGACCAACACTGAAAAAGTGTTTCCTCGTAGACTGTATGTCTGGCACGCGAAATGCCGATCCGAATAAGATCTTCGAATTCATGCTAGGTTACGCATAACACGAATTCCGTTCGATATTCTACTGCTGACTTCAACTACTTGCTTCAACAGGTGTGCTCCAAGCAGTGACCCTCTCGTAGTTCCGTGCGCATCCAACTCGCACATGTGACGTAACGCCTCGCCTTCAGGGCGACTCACAAACTCCTCCTTGGCGCTCTTCTTCAAAGAAAAACTTCCAAAATGTAATCCCGAAAAACGACTCATATATCCGGGCAATGGCTTCCTCAAAATGGGCACAGTACAAAGAATAACCTACCTTAGATGTCGATACTGCTTATTACATATTTAAAGATAATTAAAAATAAAACAATATCAAAAATTATTCGGCCAAACTGTTTCCTGTATATTTCATAGCTGTTATTGAAACATAGCCAGTCTAGGGCATAGCTCGAAGCTAGACTGATGCTTGAAGATCTCCCAAGATGTTACCTACATCTTGCTCGTATAAAGTCTAGCAGAATAATCAATGTTCTCCAACAAAGAACGAGATTAGATGTCAATGGCAACTGTCATAGATCATCTTGAAACAGAGTCTATAGGTTATCAGCCCGCACAAGCTATCTAGCGGCCATTTAGTGTAACCAGTAGTTCCAAGTTACCCGCAAGTTGGAGCGGAGGTAACTAAAACACTTTCGTAGATTATAAATTAGACCCATAGATGCCGTTAGATCACAGTAAAATTAAATCAGGGTCGTAGTCTTCACATTCACTAGGAATGAAATAGCGATGAGCTAAATATAATCGTAACAGTAATGGTAGTGGAGAGTAGAGTGGAGCTCACCTCGCTATCCCATTTCGCGGTTCAGCTTCACGAGGAAATAGGTCTATGGTCCAAGGAAAGAGTCCTAAATTCTCCCACCAGGGTCTTACGCCCTTCTTCAATGTCGTCATGCTGAGTTAGCATTCTTTTCCTGTGATACTATTAAAAGGTTTTATCTCTCTAAAAATTCTAATTTCAGGATCATATTTATTGGCAAGCTTAAAAGTTTATATTTTTGCGTGAATCCGGAATTCGCCTTGATTTCACAATATTCCTGGCCCCTCCTACTGATGATTCAGCTAGAATCTTGTCTACTAATTAATTAATAAGGACTTCCCCGGTCTATATCTTCGTATAAAAATATCCCCTGCTCGTTGCATGACATTGAGTAAATGCAAGATAAGCTCAGTCACGTACACCATCTCTGACGCACACACGGATTGC
Organism: Meconema thalassinum; assembly: GCA_946902985.2. NCBI lineage: Eukaryota > Metazoa > Arthropoda > Insecta > Orthoptera > Tettigoniidae > Meconema > Meconema thalassinum. The sequence continues at coordinate 353,222,163 of OX336390.1, forward strand.
AAGCAATAACTCCTGATCACGAGACATGTCGCTTATGCGTCATCTAGCAGCCCTCCTTCTTGCACAACTTAAAGATTTAGTCATGTAGAAAGATTACATGAATATTACACCTTTTCTACTGAAATATTAAGGATTCGATTTCCTTGTACCAGCCCAACATGGGTACACTACAAGATGCTGAAAATCACAGAATTAGTTAGTTATTGTTCTTTTAAGGGGCGGAACTACGAGGTCATCAGCCCCTAAAATTCACAGAATTAGAACATCGTACTTACCCATGTCATATCACAAAACACTCTGTAAGAAGCATTGACTCAACATAACCATGGTTTCTGGCAAAACATACATGGTAATTACAACTCCAGTCTTACACTGATCGATCTTATGAAGTCCAATACTGCACCACAATTTACTTATTTATTAATTACTCTAAGTAGAACCAGTTCTATTGATAAGATTAAATGGCACTGTACCAAGTGAACTCAGTACAAAATATACGGGTACAGTAGACAAAAAAGGTATATTTTATGCACATCTGACACAAGAATAGTAATTGCTGTAGCCTACATACGAGAAATAACTTCCATGTAAACCATCCATAAACATGTATGCTAGTTATATTCATAAAATTAAATTGGCACTGGTACCAGTAGACAACAAAGGTCTGTGATGATAATCTGAGAATAAGAAATTACAGTAGCCTACATACAATAAATAATGTGTAAATCCATGAACATGAAGGCTAGTCCTACTCATAAGATCAAATGGCACTGTACCAACTAACATTAACAAAATGCACTGAATAGTAAGTTAATTGATGTACATTTGAAGAACCAAACGTTACCATAAACCTATCGCCAAGACACCACTGAAATGACTGCTGGGGAGATGCAAATTGTTGTGGAAAACTTCCACAGAAAAGGATGGTGAAATTCTGAACGAGGTATTAATTTTAGGTGCTTCATTGGGGCTTTCACCAATTTTACACAGCAAAACATGCCTATATTTGTTAAATAATGTGAAAGTCCCCGCATATCTAGTGCCTACTTGATTTTTAAATTCTTCAAAACCTAATATTGTATCTCTTTCATTCCACTCACTATACTGTTGATCATCACGAGCAAGAACTTGCTTCATGCGTTCCTTTGGATCCTATCTTTTTGTAGGCAACTGTTTTGTTAAATATGATGGCTGGTTTTCAAAGATGGTAGGATATGCTCCTTCTTGATTTTTTTTTCTAGGTACAGTTACAACTGAGCCACCTGCACAAGGGAATTTGTCTTCTGTAACAACAAATTCAGGGACAAAATGTTTGACACAAACTGATGAGTTAGCTGTCAGAGAAAAAGCATCACTATGAATGCTTCTAAGTCCATTTATCCCTAAGTTATTTTTCTTTGGGAGACATATTGGAAAGTAGGCACCAATGGCTTATCAATATAATAATTGGATTTGCATGCAGGAACACAACAGTTTCGAGCCAATCACCATGGGTAAGCCTACTGGTGATTTATAAAAACAGGAATCCACACCAAGTAGGTGATAAGATCCTTGAACTAGCAAGCTTATAACTGGATGAGTGGACACTGCAGCCAATATAAAAAGCAGGTTATGTTCCTTCGTAATCAATTTTCAGATCTTCTCAGACCTAAAATGGAATACGTTAATTAATACTATGCTTGCTCATAATGAATTACCATTTCTAATAATTTATAAAACCTAACCAGAATAATAAATAGACCAACTTACCCACTAACTGTTTGGCAGTAGAATTGATGGTATCAGAAGATACCTGTATCTCGTTTTTATGAAGCACTAAGATAATGTAGACATTCACTTACACGAAAGCAATAATCACTAAGCACAGATAATCAAGGGAGATGATTGCTAAGCGAAATTGGGACTACTCACACCACTATCACATCACATCATAAAGAAAACCACACAACATAAACAGAGCATGTACACTGTGCCCGTTTAGACCGACGTCCAACGACCCCTTATGCATTTTACCCAAAATCAGTCAGCACGAGAATCTAAACATCTCAGAGCGCCATATGGGTTAAATTACAACAACAAACAAAATCTAAAAATTCTTTACTGATTTTCGGCTCGATGCAACAATAAGGATAGAAGGGAGACTTTGAAAATACCACAGTTCATAAAAGAATCTCATTTTATTTATAATTTAAAATTGAATCTAAAAGAATGCCATAAAAGCCTAGAGAATGCATGAAAATATTCATACACTTTATATACAAGACAGAATTATCAACACATGAACACTATTGGATTTGAACAAAAGCCAGAATATCAGTCCTGTTGGCTTTGTTCAAATATTTTATATACAACGGTAGGTTATTCAGGGCAAATTCAATCGTCCAGCCTGAATCCTACTTGACTAGTATTCACTTGTTGAAATAAATTCTATTTTTTTTTTACTGATTCACTTGTTTGTCAAACATCACTTTGTTTATAAGTTAGGGGCAGATGACCTCGAAGTTCCGCCCCTTAAAACAACAATAACTAACTAACTTTATAAGTTCATTTGTTTAAACGAAAAAACTATCACTTTCCAAGAATCATCATTTGCTTTCAAAATCGGTACATTAAATATCATAGCAATGAGTTGATTGCAAAAATAACGATTTGTAGGGCATCAGAGAATCATTAAATAACCATCTTTAAACACTATGAGCATGGATTCGAAGAACTTCGATGGTGAGCAAAATATTTATTACATCATCTGTTCTCGATCCGAAATTAACAATCATGAGTGCATGACTCAACTATAAATTCATGGATTAACCAAAACATTAATCCAAATTTTAACTAAATCATTCAAACATTAAGCTTTCAAATTATTGAAAATATCATTCAGAAAATTCTCATCAAAAATAGTAACAAATACTCACCAAAATTATTATTCTTCAACAGAATATGAAAATATTAATCTTTACAAAATGTTATACTTTTATAATGTTTATAACTTCAATTGGATCACAAATATCCTTGAAATGGTAGTGGCTGTTCATTAAATGACAATAATCTTTAGCACCGGCCCATTCTATTAATGTGTCAATAATCACCTGATCACATTTTGTATTTGACAAACGGCAAGGTATCGTTGAACTTAAAGGTTTATCTACAATAAACTCGGGTTGACAAGTACTGGGATTATCTGTAGAACACGAGAAAATCAAATGTGAAACATAATTGTGATGGTTGCATGAAATAACCATTGGTTATCTAACTCGACAAAAGTGTGATTCGTAATTATATTTTTTTTTTTACTTCCATATTTTTCAACATATTTTATAAAAGCCATCTAACCCTCACAATGGTTGATGCTTCACGTAACGACGATTTCATTCCTGCGACTTAATTGCACAATTTGAATGATAAAATTCAACTATTTCCACACACAACATTTCTCCTCATATCACATATTAATATTATAATCAAGCCAATGCTTGTTATCCAACTGGAAGACTAGGAAGCTAGTAAGCTCCTCCAACGAGTTTAGTACAAATTTTACCATCACATTAATTCCTGGTATCTTTATTTCGTGTCTACTCATGGTCAAACGTTTCATATAATGACGTTACCCAAATAATTTACTATTTATATAAATTCAAGCAAACCCTAATTTATACATTAATTTTACTTCCCATTTTGATAACCATCCGTGCCTCCACAAGATTTGACTGTATAACGCAATAATTAAATGCTTCCAATATTATTCTGTTATTTCAGAATGTGGGCGTGCGTCAAACAACTAACCTTCGGAAAAGAAATGATCCGAAGTAGTTTAACTATTTCAGATATCAAACTGATAATCCACATGACATGACATGATTATTAGAAGTTACCAAATTATTATTATTAATATTTCAGAAAATGAAAATTATTACCGGTATTATTATTATTATTAAATTATTATTATTATTATTATTATTATTATTATTATTATTATTATTATTGTTATTATTATTATTACTTACAAACTGGAATTAGCTTCAAAAAACAATTCGAGAACGATCAAGCTCGAATTCTTAAATAGGAAAATATCCATTCCTCAACCTAAATAAATTTTAATATCAACAGATCCTACGGCTGATGCCCGTGATTAGAAAAATGACAAAATCAAACTAAATGCTCATGATGCTGTCCATAGATTCAAATCATCGAATCCAAATATCTGAACACAGGAAATGTCCAGACCTAGGCCTCCAATGCCTCGAAGCCTAATTTGCGACAGCAAATTACAAAAGAAAAATTTGTGTTGATAAATCTGTAGAAATGGAAAATTCCGAATAACTAAGCTCAAGCATAATTCAAATGTAGCTTAAATTCTTGTAGATGTTGACGATGAAAATATGGTTAGAACCAGACTGTTCCATTATTCGGTCCCATTTGGACCCGTACCTAAATACTGGTATCGGCCTCCATTTTCTACCCGCAATCAGTCTAGCAAGACATAACGGCTAGTTTCTTCGTTGATTCGAAATATTCTTGAATAATAATGTTCATGATGAATGTTCTAATAGCTGTGGCTATTTGTGTTAAAGGGACTTGATCTTTGAGATCCATGGTAAGAAATACCAGACGTAACATAGACGCAACAGTGACGCATTCAGTACGATTTCGATACTCTTACAATCTTATTTTTGCTGTGGTAAAGACCTGATGTTCTTGATGACCCTATGGGTGGAATTATGCATTCCCCAGACAGCGTTAGACACTGCTGGTCCCAACGTCGGCTAAGTGATCTTGCCAAGCAAGACTGGTATCTAATAAAGTACTAATATGATGTCGTGGTTGTTCTTACTGTTACCAAGACAAAGCTTGTATCTGGTGAGTTGGAAATAAAATACTCCAAATAATGAAATGTGGTTTTGTAGACTTAGTCTACCATATGTCCTGATGCAGTTGAAATTCACAAAGTGTTGACTGAATGTTAATGCCTATCACTTGAAATAGTACCTTTGAAAAATATTCTATGTTCCACTGTACGTAAAAAACGACTAACCCTTTTGACCATCACTTGGTCCGATGTTTCAAAGTATTCGTATGAAGTAACGACGACCATGCGCCTAAGTATAAACCGTAACGTAGTATTAGTAACCATGTACTGCGAAGATTTCACTCGACGAAGACCAGCGACCAGAACTGAAATGTACTGTGTCAGCGACCATGCGCTGCGGAGAAGTGAATAGTTCTGTCTCAGCGACCATGCGCTGCGGAGAAGTGAGAAGTACTGTACCTTGAGTCGTACTGTACTATACTGTGAGTCTGGCCAGACCAGACCAGAGTGCGACGCCTCGTTGCCGCCACGCGGCATCGAGGTGGATGCGCTCGGAACCACCGACCTAGTAAGGTCCTTTGTTCTTAGTCTACCGTTGGTGTATGTATGGCACAGCCTTTTTAAGTTTACTATAATGCTCTGATTTCAGTATAGTAATCTTGGTCGAGTGTTATTCAATTTAGAAGAATAGAAGAAATTTGTTAGCTGTAAGAAAGCTAGTGTTAAGGAGTTGAAAGGATGTAGAGTAGAATGACAGGAGGTGTAAGTGTGAAAGAAGAGTTGGTGACCTGAGGCTGAGAGGCTGAGTGTCTTGTTCAATCTTGCGGGCCGCTGGACACCATCCCGGGCGGGCCGGCCATTGCCGGTCCCCCGAGCAGATATACAGCGACTTCGCATGGCAAAGGAAAGGGGGGGGGGATGGTTTTAGTGGGCTGCAGTGATCAAGTGCTGTAGGATGTGTAGTATGCTTGTTATTGCTGTGTGTTGGGAGTGGTAGGAGCTAGGAGGGGAGGTAGGTAGCGTGAGTAACGAGGGAATGTGTTTGCTCTGTTGTTGTGTCTGCTGACACTGCCTGTGTCTTTGCTTCAGGGCAGCTTTAATATGCCTGCATCCTGGGTACGAGGCCGCGTGCCCCCCTCCACAGTTTATACACGTGGGGGTTTCTCTAGGCACGGTGCAAACCTTGTGGCAGTGAGGACCACCACACCGGTTGCACCTGGCCTCGTACGTGCACTCATATGCCGCATGCCCCAGGCGTTGACAGTGCTAGCATTGTGTAACTAGTGTGGTGCGTTGTCTGGGGTTTTTACGCCTAGGCGTCTGTGTTTTTGGAGCTGTGTTGGAGGGGGGGGGCGTAGGGGAAGCAGGTGCTGCAGTGCTCTCTGAGGGATGGGCATCTGCAGTGGTAGGCTGTGCTGTGACGTCACCCTCCAGTGGAGGAGTAGCTGGGTCTGCGAGTTTGTTTCTGTGTTTGGGCATCTGAGTGTATCTCTCTCCTGTTTCTGTATGCATTTGTGTGGGTTCGTGCCATCTATCCTGCGTGCCAGTTGTTTTTGTTGTTGTTGCGGACAGGTGGCAGGGGGTCAGTCTGGGCGCTGGATTCAGGAGGGGGCTCAGTTTGGGTGCTGGTTTTGGAAGGAGGCTCGGTTAGGGTGTTGGGTTCAGGTTCTTCGGTAGGGAGTGGGGAGACGAGGGTGTGATGCGGTATGACGGGGTGGCTCCGGAGTGCATTCCTGAGTTTCTCCAGGCATTTGTTACTGGTGGGTGTAATTAGTATGAAATGGTTGACGGTTTCCTCTATTTGAGAGACGGTGTTCCTCAGTGGGTTTACCGTCATCATGACCGCCATCCTGTAGGATATAAGATCCGTGACTTGGGGTAGTTTGATCATGATGACGGTGCACCTCGGGGCTGGTCTATTGTCGGGGTGATCATAGCGGAGGCGTAGGTTGTACTCAAGATCTGGGACGTGTGGGTCGTGTTCTGTAGTGGGGTCCATGTTGTGAAAGGTGAGTGTGTGCTAGTTAGGTGTGAGATCAAATGCTTATGCAGACCTTGGTTGGACTCGGCGAGGAAGGCTTCTCGAAGTGTCAGTTGCAGATCCCACTCGCCTATGGTTAACAGTTTTGGTCGGCTTGTGGGCCGTGACAATAGGCGAGCTGGGTCTTGGCTGATCGGGGGTAGTGGAAGGGATGAGTTATTATTATTATTATTTAACTCGGGGTAAAAGGATTTGCTTGAGAGGGATGGAGAAATTAGGCAGGGGTTGGGTCTGTGAGTGTGGCCGGGCCCTCAATTTATACTGCACGGAGCTATCTTCTGACGTCACAGTGGGAGAAATCCTCTATCACTAAACTGCTCATATCTCGGCTTCCGCTGATCCGATTTTCCCCTGATATGGCTCATTCTTCTCCTTTTCCCGTGCCAGTAAAATGATATGCATTCCATGTTTCCATAAAATCGGGAATTATTTAATCAAAATATGTCCTTGATGATGACGCGGCACGCGTCACTAACCTCTCTGTTGCCTGCATAAAGTTTCGAATCCCTTCGAGAACAAAAGCCGCGCGCTATTCAAACCTTGCGCCAGGACTTAGAATATGTGCCTGTGATCTCCAATCTGCACAAGTGGATATGGGCACAACACCACCAAGATCGTCAGCCATGTTTCCTCTGTCCTGCCGCCAGTGTCAGGTCCGGTAGTTATAGAAGGACTTGGTTAAACTGTAAAAAAGCAAAGAAAAGAGAGATCGGTCCAAACTTCTATATCACTGACGCCATGATGGACAGAGCTTGGACTAACGAGAATCAAGAACAAAGACATAATAACGAGACTCGCCATTCATGGCGTCCATCATAAGATTTGCTTAACCAGATGTTACCATAGTCCGAGTGACAAATGTGCACGTGTACTGTACGAAAGGTGTACCAAGTACCATATAACGACATGCCGCAAAAGAACAAAATCACTTAGTGAATACGGTACAGTAAAAATTAATGCCCATTCGGGCGATCCTTCTTCCTTTATTGTGCAATCCTAGTAGGAGGTTCAGTTTAGCTGTTTCAATAAAGTAAATCTTTCATTTCATTTTACAGTACTAACCATATATTGCTCCAACACCTCTATTCAATATATTTAGCTACTTTCGTCATTCCGTTATAATACTTTTCACTAGTAATTTATTAAGATTTACTCCTGATCATATAAATATCTAACCAAGTCCACCATCGTCAAATATTTCAATGCCGCACGATTTTTCCATGATATTCCGCTGCCCTACTCACCAGAGTGCAGTAAGAGAAGCCGAAGATCGAAATTAGAAAGTGATAACCATTGGTCTTATAATAAACTTGTTTATAACCAACCATTAGTGTTATGGGAGCTTCACGCATGTTCGCCAATCCCACTTCTTATAGCATAGGACTTAAAATACCGGCTTATGTTGGTGGAAGATTGAGGCACATTTGAATCGCACTTTCGTTTACAGATAGCGCACCATTCGCGTTTACAGAGTGGGAGCTGCAGAAGTATATTTTCCGTCTGAGTTTCAGATTTGTCTCTCCAAGAGTTTCAGAGAAACACATATGTTTAAGGAAATATTTAACCCCCTATTCTCACCACTACAATTACATCAAATTAAAAATTTTAAAACAATATAACCCTCCGAATTATCAAAGAGAAGCGGTTACGGTTTTTTTTTCAACCACATTTTCTCACCCGTTAGAAACTGAATTTCGTAAACTGTCTTACTTTTTGCCTATAAACTTAAAGCAACCTACATTTTAAAAAATCATATGTCCCGAGATTACCGAGATATGGTGATGAGTGCGTAACATTTACTTTATAGGCCTATAGGAATGATTCACTTTGTCTGGAAATTAATTTACTAGTACGCCTCTGTTCTATGTGGGTAGAAGAACAGATGACCTCGCATATCCGCCCCTTAAAACACTATTCATTATTTGGGTACCTATTATGATTAGATACATAGATATACGGAATTGATAGATATTCAAACAAATAAACTTGCAATCTTATATGGCTCTTAAACCTTGCGATTATAATACAAGACTTCAATCCTACGTAGATTCCGAACCTCTGGATTTGATTTCTTACGTCGATAACATTTGATATAACCTATAAAAGAAATTGGCATTAGCACTTTTGCAGCTCCCTCTCGTTGTCTGCATTTGAATATATTTTCAGTGTACAACCCCTCGAATCGGATAAACACTCAAGATATCGAATCCCTATTCAGGCAGGACATATGCTCATGCCATCCTCGGAGGGGACTTCAACGCCAAAAGTGCTCATTGGGGATGTGTTCGCCCTAACCATTCTGGGACCAGGCTATATGACATGACAGCTAACGACTAACGCGGCCCCCAATGAGCCAAATTACATACCGCGAAGAAACTCGACGGACGTCCCTGACATACTGGACATTTGCCTCATGAACCAGATAACGCTCAGGCGCAAGGTCAGGCTGATCAAAGACCTATTGTTATATCACCCAACGATAATAACACCCCCCCCCCCCTCCCCCGAAATCGTCGAAACCGGAACCAGGCCAATCCGCAACTACAATGCGACCAACTGGAATACATTTAAGGCCATCGTAGACCAACATCTAGAAGGCAAAGATGACATGCCACTATCCCCTGCTCAGGAGCTAGACACAGCCGTGGAAACACTGATCACAGCCACCCAAGTCGCCTCGAATACCAGCACACCCCTTTATTAGCCCCCACGAGCGGAAACTGGAAATACCAGCCTGCATCAAGGAGCTAATAGGGCGAAGGAACAAAATAAGGCGGGACGGCCAAAGTATCACAGGGACCACGACAGAGTAAGGAAAAATCAACTTAACGTTGAAATCCAAAATGCACTACACGAACACAGGTGCAGCTCTTGGGGAGACCAAGTATCCAAATTCGGCACCAACCCCAAAGAAAACACTCCAACTTTGTGGCCACTCGCGAGGCACTTTACCAGCGAAACCCCTCAGGTACCAACCCTTCAAACTACGACAGGGCCGGCCTACACAACACGAGACAAGCTGGAGGTCCTAGCATTTACACCTAATGACACACCCTCTAGCCCGGAGTTTACGCTCAGGATGGACGCAAAGGTAAATGATTACATAGCCAATGAGCCTAGGCCGAGAGTCCGCAGAACCAATATACATGAAATTAAGTGGATTATCCGGCACCTCCCAAACATAAAAGTCCCGGGCTCATACAACCTACAGAATATTGTACTGAAATGGTTGACTGATAAGGCACTGCACATACTAACCCGCATCTTCAATGCTATGCTCACGCTCCAGCACTATCTCGAATGCTGGAAGCGAGCTAAAATATTAGTATTCGGCAAGCCGGGCAAAAACAAGACCAACCCAGACAACTACCGCCCAATAAGCCTCCTAGACTCACTTAGCAAGGTATTCGAGAAAATACTGCTAAAGAGAATAGTAGCGCACGTTAAGGCAAAAGGACTGCTCATAAATGAACAGTTCGGGCTTCGAAACTATCATTCCTCAACGCAGCAGCTTATGAGGCTGGTAGAACACGCAATAGTTGGATTCAACCAAAACCATGACTCAGGAGCGGTCTTCCTAGATATACAGAAAGCCTTCGACAAGGTATGGCACACAGCCCTACTCGCTAAATTAATAGACTGTAACTTCCACCCAGCCTATACACGCATTTTTAAATCGTATCTAGAAGATCGCACATTCCAGGTTGATTTACTGAACGTGCTGTCCATAAAGCGACAGATCCGAGCAGGAGTACCGCAGGTCAGTATAATTGCACCTGTGCTGTTCAGTTTCTACAGAGTGGTCTACCAGCCCCTTATTATTTAGTTTTATGAAACCCAACTAACATTACATTTCTCCCGATGGTCTATATTGGTCTGCACTCAGCCTGTGTGACAGCAATGTAATTGAGCCATGGGTCTAGCAAGGAAAAGACAACCCTAACGATTTCCGCGCCAAATACTAAGGACCATTCTACTAACATGTGATTTATTGCTCCTTGAAATAACACACATACACGTAATACGATCGAATTAATAGTTACGCTACGTGATCTGTAATAGTAGGTAGTTAAATTAACACCATAAACCATGATTGAAGACTTTTACGTGGATAATAACGTTTGAGGTGGGATGCCCACTGTACAAGTCTACGTGCAGCGCGCGATATCCACGTTGTAGTAGTGGCTGAATTGGTAAAGTTCCGGATGGACATAGTGGGTGAGACCGAGTAGAATGGTACTTCGAATCCAGCTGTAGGCACACTTTTTTGAACGACAGCCCGTGCTCTATTTTGGTGGGGATGTAATATTAAGCCACACATTGCCACATTCTCCGTAGCGTAGCCGTCAGCATGGTGAGTTGCCGCCCCGGAGGTCCTGGGTTCGATTCCCGGCTCTGCCACGAAATGTGAAAAGTGGTATGAGGACTGGAACGGGGTCTACTCAGCCTTGGATGGTCCAAATGAGTAGAGGGGGTTCGATTCCCACCTCAGCCATCCTCGACGTGGTTTTCCGTGATTTCCCACTTCGTATTCGGGAAAATGCCGGGATGGTACTGCACCCGTATCCACGTGGCGGAAAATAACCCCCAAGACACCACTACCAAGGATAGACCATGGATAGGAATACCACAAAAATTAAAAAGAATGTGATAAGAAGATGCCAGTGGTCTATAAAAAAATGAAAAATAGCCCAAAGTGAGCTACCAAGACTTTTAATCTAATATCGGGCACGTTAAAAGCATCCTAGCTAATGACCCACTGGTTCTCGAAGCACATTCTAATTCGAATAGAAATCACTAAGTCATTCGCATGAATTTTTAAAATTTAACAAAAATTTATTAACTGAAACCGCAGTGTCGTGAAGTAGAAACACCACTGAACAAAAGTTTATAATCTTATGCCTCTGCCGAAGCATGAAAAATATTTAAGTAACAACCGCCTTAATTAGGCCACACAAACTGCCTATCGTCTCATCATTATTAACGAAGTTCCAAAAAAAAATTACACACAAAACATTCTATTATGATCGTAAACCCTTTTTGACATATTTATAAAAATATTCCATTCAATTGTAGCAATTAATATATACATATTTTACATAATTACATTTTACTTCTGAGATTTTGTTGCGCCTAGAATTATTCATCTCTGTTAATTTCATGTATTCATATACATTTTTTGGTTTCAATTTCAAGTTCGTTCCGTCCTAAATGACAAACAATTAAGCTAATCGGACGTCATATTGTTAATTATAATGATTATATTTCAATTCACTTTCTCACAGATATTAGATTTTCTATTACTCAATATTTTAGTTATAAACAGCTCAAGTTTATACAAGCATTAATATTACAGTCTTTCCAATTAAACTCTATTCTAAAAACAATTGTTACTAAATCTTAACAAATATTAACGATGTTGTTACAATACTTGGTTTCTTAAATGTTGGATTCAAAATTGTACATTAGCTTTCCACTAGCTAAAATCGTGACTCAAATTCACGTTCAAAATAATACACCGTAGTGCACTCAGCAATAGCTCTAAAGCTAATGCAATGCTGGAAAAATTGATATTGACTATCCACATATATCAAATATCTCCTAAATTGCAATTCAAATACACAGACAAAATTTCACTATTACCATATCATCGCTTAACAGCTCTTAATAAATTTCCAAACATTACGAATATTACACAAGATTTTATACAATCATGGATACATATGTTGCTTCAAATTAGCCAAAAGTTAAAGTGTCGAGAATAATCTTTATCAGAACAATGATAAAATATTGTATTCACAAGTCTAAATACCTGTGTGAGAATTCGAAGTCTGTCATCTCGATTATGACTTACATATTTTAAACATTTCTCTCCTTACATTACATATCATCACTAATTACACTTTCTTTAATAAAGTATTTCTCGACCGACCACTGTGAAAAGAACGATTCAGTTTTCGCTTAATTGAAAATAATTCCACTGGAGATCCTCCTCAAAGGAAAACACGTCAAAACTACAGCATGGAAAAGAGCCTATCTTGGGAAGGTACAAATTATCCATTAGCTTTGAACGCTAAACCAAGTTGGAGTTTCCCATAAGAATCCACAAAAATTTAAAAACTGAACGAGCTCACAAAGGGAGTCGAAATCAAAAGAATTTCAAAATCTGGATTACCAGATATAAATTCGCACAATCGCAAAGAATCACACTAGAAATCACTATGTTCCAAGTCTATGCTCAATCTGACAAAAAATATAGACCTGAATGTCTATCCAATAAACTTGCATGAGCTTTCAAACATATTCGAAGTCAAATTCAAAAAGTCCAGAGAATTTGTTCAAAGTCGAATTCACGTATACGACGGATTATGGGACATCTGCTTGAGTTAGAATTATTCTTATATAATTTTAACGTCGTCTTCTCCCTATAAATTTATCTTGTTGTCTTCCCAACAAACTATATTCTTCTATCTTATTCCCAAATTATATCTTAATGAAAGCAAGGTAATGTTCAAAGTAACACTACAATAACTACTAAATTGAACTACAAAGTGAATTACATACTCGGACAGAAATGATTAAATAATCACCCTAGCCCTCATCTGTAATTCTTAACTACTCTAATCAAAATTGGTGAAAAGGAACATTCAAAGCATGACAAATTCATACTGTCTACTAAAAGAAAACTTCCAGCTACCTTGTTGAAGTTCTAGTTGAATGAAGTGAATATGCTATAACACATACTCCTGCCTGGGATCGAACCCTAACTGCTCAGCTGCATCGATCACGAAACGACTGGATATCAAGAAGACCCGATTATCGGTCGCGAACGAGACGAAGCTAACAGATGTTCGTTTGACGAAGTGCATAGTTCTTTCACTTGCTAGAGAGCACGACAACATTGATGTAGTAAGCCAAGCCAGTTTCATTATGTAGCAGTACAAATTGTCATTCAGACTTTCACAGTCTCTTCAATCTTCTCTTATAAAGCCTTATACTGTAGTTGCTCATATTGGAATCAAGTAATCATCCTGAGTATTCAACGCTGCTATGTGTTACATTTCTCGTCTGTATTTAGCCCATATTCTGCATCTTCATATCGTAGCAATATCTCTCTCTTCTCATATCATTTATGACAATCATGGCTAAAGCCGCTTACACTGTACTGCAATGTAGAACACGTTGTTATATCATTGGCTCAATAAGAAGTTATCGTACGTTAATGCAAGTTCACTGTGCTCAAATTGAAGGTTAACACTGTCTGAAACTATAAGATCAGACGAAAATCCTATCACGTTATACTGTAACACGTATATGTCGGATCAACTCCACGTTACCGAACACACACGATTTCTCGGCAACGCACGTACATGTGCTCAGACCAGAGATCTCTGTGACCCTCCTGGCTGAAATTGTATTCACTAATCAACTCTTCGTTTGCTCCCGCAAATCATACTGTCTCCAGGTGATCCACAATGCACCTTGTTCTCTGATCGACAGTAACTATCGATACATGTATCATTGCCGAGTTTGATAATCACATGTTATAATACTGTATGCATTTATACTCATGTAAAAGTTCTCAGTTATATTCCTTTATCCACAGGATGCATTTCCCATTCTTTGTTTCATACTGCATTGTGTATATTGCTCTACCACAGTGTTCAAAATAACGACAGTGGTGCTGTGTCCATCTTGTATTCAATACAGATATTAAAATGTCAAACATGTGGTCGTCGGTCTGTACGGCGGGTTGCTGACAGCTCCTAACCTCGCCACAGTCCTACCGCGCACCTGCATTTCAAAGGAATGTCGCAGTACTACCATCAGTGTTATTGCCAACTTAACCTATATCCAATTAAATACGAAATACGGTCTCATCTCTCTCCCAACGCAACAAATAAAAGTGTGACAATAATTTTATTTCATCTTTCTAGATATTCTTAATATGAGGAGTATTTTGTCATTGCTGTACCTTTCTATGGTATTTCCTAAGGTTATGAATTACAATGTTGAACGGAGATGAATAACTCTTTTACTTCCTCTTGGAATCTAAGATTGGCGTTTTGTTTTGTTTTTTTCATCGGGACGCCTCTCTTGCCTCTCAGCTTTTGACTTGTCCCCGGTTCTTGATCACTTTCCGTGTCTCTTCGTTCGATTACCTTTTTTCTCTGTCTTTTCTAGACTGTTGTTTTTCTTCTTGTGTCTGATAATTCGTATCACGATAGTTCTTGTACCGTGAGTTATTTTTTTGCCTTTGGAAGTAGCCCTGTCTATCTCCATTGACATAGGACCTACCGTCATTATCCTGGTTTCGGTATCTATTATTTCTCGGTTGATTCTGTTCTCTGTCAGAATATCTGATGTTGAATCGTTCATTCCTTTCCCTATCCTGATAAGGTCTTTATCTATCTTGGTCTCTATTATACTGATATGACCTTTGTTGACCTCGATAATAATTAGACTGATAGTTCCTATATGGCTCTTGATTATTCCTATAATCTGTCTGTTGGTCATAATACCTATTGTTCCTATTGTGACCTGTCCATTTTGACTCGTTTCGACCTGTCCTTTCGGTTTGTTGAGGCCTGTCCATAACCACGGCATTCACGGTTTTACTCTCCGTCCTTCCGCTTTTAATAATTGTGGGTGAAATAGATGTATGATCCAGCCTACGAAGTAGATCGTCCATCGTGACTAAATCGGCTACTCCAGACGAAACAATGTTACGCCTGACCTCTACCGGTAACTGACCCGAAATGGTCTCTAGAATCTCTTCCTGGGTCAAAGGTGGTTCAAGAAAACGGAGTCTGGCCAACTGAGATGTAAAGAATTCCGAGTAGCTGGTAGGACCAGTACTACTATACTTCCTCGAGTAAACGTCAGCTCTCACAGCATGTTGAGTTTCGATTGACCAAAATCGCTTTATGAATGATTCTGAAAACTGCTCGAAGTTGTCAAACGTGTAACGAAATGCGCGAAACCAATTTAAAGGACCGTCTGCTAAATGCCTCTCTACTATCCGTAGCTCCCTGTCTCTGGCTACATGATGTTCCACAAAATAGTCTTGTAAATTTCGTATGAACTCGATCGGAGTTAAGCTTTCTGAATTAGAAAACTTTTTAATTTTCTCATCATAACTTCTCACAATTGTGACATTAGACCTATCGTTGGGTGTCGATGTTCTAAAGTCTCTAGGAGCATATTCGTGAGTATTCGTATTGGGAACCTCTATCCTTTTTCTAGGCTGTTCTACAGCTCCTGTCCCATTCTAACGAGCTGTGAAGTTCCTTGCTGGGGACGTGGTATCTAACCCATCACTAGGATTTTGAACTATACCTGCCCTATCGGAATGCATAGTGCTTTTTAGTGACTCGAATTGTGCCTTAAACTCGCTTCTTAAAGCATTAACGTCTACATGTTCACTTAAGTTGAATTTGGATAACTCCTGCCTGATTTCATTCAACTCTGATGTCCTTTTTTCTCTCTCCGAATTCACATCTAACCTGACCTGATCTAACTTGAGAGTAACGTTCTTAACCTGAGATTCAAGATTTTCCCTAAGGTTATTTATGCTATCGGTATTCGATAACTGAACTGAATCGCTCCTTTTCTCAGCGTCTTCTCTTGCCTGAGAAATATCCTTGTTTAACCTAATTTCGGCCTTAGCAACTTTTAATTCTAATTCGGATTTGTCATTATTAATGACATCTTCATTAATCTTTGTGATTTCACCTCTTATTATTGTGACCTGTTCACTAACAATGGCCTTGAGATCGATTTCAAGATCCTTTCTCAAAACCTTGTTGTGATCATCAACTTTTTCCCTCAAAGAGACCACATCACCCCCTAATTTTGATAAGGTCCTTTGTGTGGTGATAGCCTCGTTTGAAAATTGTAACTGAAGGGCATCTAAGCTAGTTTTATTCTCCTTCTGATTGTTTTCCAGTTCCAGTCTAACATTTCTGACGTCCTCCTTTATGCCAGAAATTTTTGACTGCATGCTGGATACAAGTGTTTCTGTGTTTAAAATTTTACCCTCAGTGCTAATTATCTTTTCCTGAGTGCTAATCACCTTTTCCTGAGTGGCATCAAGCTTAGCCTCAGTACTGATTATCCTTTCCTGAGTGGCATCAAGCTTAGCCTCAGTACTGATTATCCTTTGCTGAGTGGCATCAAGCTTAGCCTCAGTACTTATTATTCTTTCCTGAGTAGCATCAAGCTTAGCCTCAGTGCTAATGATTTTATTTTTAGTATCAGTGATATCGTATTGTGCTAAATCAAGCTTAGCCTCCGCAGTGGCTACACTAGAGCGTACATGGCTAACCTCTACATTAACATTGCTTATATCTAATTGTACAAGCCTTACATCTCCTTGAACACTATCTATACTAGTTTCTACATCATTTATTTTTTCCTTAATTTCTCTGGATCGGTCAGAAATTTTGCGGTTACTATCCTGTAAACGCTTAAGGGATAAATGAAGCTGGGACATGTCAGCTTGAGCTGAATTTGTATTTTTAGTCACTGTTTCGTTTAAGGTGTCCAAGTTAGCTTGAGCATTTGACTTAATATCGGTTAAGTCCTGCTCCTGCTTGCTTATCTTTTCCTGCATGGCATGTAACAACGCCACGACATCGTCCATAGTCGCCACACCTGAAATTTTACAATACTAAATGGAGAAATACAGAAATGCAACACATGTATAGCAGAATTGACATACTCAGAATGACCCTTTTCACCAATATGAACAATATACCGTAGTTTGTTTTGCAGCTATACTTATTAACTAATTTAAATCTATAAGATAATTGGAGGTATCTGCGCATAGTGATTCATATTAGAACCTATTAAAGTTATAATCGCAAGTCTAGCTTATTGAATTTATTGTTTAAATAGAAATGAATTTAATATGACTGATGATCTTCCAATTATCATCGCCGGTAACAAGCATAAAATGGCCGACAAGCATGGAGTGAAAAACGATCCCCATATGCGTTGATCTATAAAAGTTTCCAAGGCATGTCTCTTATGATCAAACCGTAATCATTTACAATTACATTTAAAGCACAAAAAAAATCTAATGAATTTAAATTAAATGACGATACTTCTATCTGTATACCAGATAGACTGAGTAAACTCAAGTTCACGTTTCTAAGAAACGCGAATTCCCAACGAATTCTATAATCGTAGCAGTGCCAAAGACAAATGCTGACGACTAGAAATTCGAACAACTCAACTCGTTAACCGCATGAATAATGGGCTCCTTTACGAAGATGACTCTCCATTAGAGTGCTTGAGGATGCCAACCCGAATGTCACTATGATTGGGTCTCCAAATTAATGTGCCCATCCACTGCGACACTCGAATTAAAACAATTCGATCGCCCCAATAGGTGGGTCACCATATTAATGTGTACCCGTATCCACGTGGTCTTACCTGGTGAAATCCGAAGAAAATGCAGGATCGTAGAATCTGGAAGCCCCGGCTGAAAATAACCCCCAAGACACCACCACCAAGGATAGACCATGGATAGGAATACCACAAAAATTAAAAAGAATGTGATAAGAAGATGCCAGTGGTCTATAAAAATGAAAAATAGCCCAAAGTGAGCTACCAAGACTCTTAATCTAATCTCGGGCGCGTTAAAAAGCATCCTAGCTAATGACCCACTGGCTCTCGAAGCACATTCTAATTCGAATAGAAATCACTAAGTCATTCGTATGAATTTTTAAAATTTAACAAAAATTTATTAACTGAAACCGCAGTGTCGTGAAGTAGAAACTCCACTGAACAAAAGTTTATAATCTTATGCCTCTGCCGAAGCATGAAAAATATTTAAGTAACAACCGCCTTAATTAGGCCACACAAACTGCCTATCGTCTCATCATTATTAACGAAGTTCCAAAAAAAATTACACACAAAACATTCTATTATGATCGTAAACACTTTTAGACATATTTATAAAAATATTCCATTCAATCATAGCAATTAATATATACATATTTTACATAATTGCATTTTACTTCTGAGATTTAGTTGCGCCTAGAATTATTCATCTCTGTTAATGTATTCATATACATTTATTTGGTTTCAATTTCAAGTTCGTTCCGTCCTAAATGACAAACAATTAAGCTAATCGGACGTCATATTGTTAATTATAATGATTATATTTCAATTCACTTTCTCACAGATATTAGATTTTCTATTACTCAATATTTTAGTTATAAATAGCTCAAGTTTATACAAGTATTAATATTACAGTCTTTCCAATTAAACTCTATTCTAAAAACAATTGTTACTAAATCTTAACAGATATTAACGATGTTGTTACAATACTTGGTTTCTTAAATGTTGGATTCAAAATTGTACATTAGCTTTCCACTAGCTAAAATCGTGACTCAATTTCACGTTCAAAATAATACACCGTAGTGCACTCAGCAATAGCTCTAAAGCTAATTCAGTGCTGGAAAAATTGATATTGACTATCCACATATATCAAATATCTCCTAAATTGCAATTCAAATACACAGACAAAATTTCATTATTACCATATCATCGCTTAACAGCTCTTAATAAATTTCCAAACTTTACGAATATTACACAAGTTTTTATACAATCATGGATACATATGTTGCTTCAAATTAGCCAAAAGTTAAAGTGTCGAGAATAATCTTTATCAGAACAATGATAAAATATTGTATTCACAAGTCTAAATACCTGTGTGAGAATTCGAAGTCTGTCATCTCGATTATGACTTACATATTTTAAACATTTCTCTCCTTACATTACATAATTATCATCACTAATTACACTTTCTTTAATCAAGTATTTCTCGACCGACCACTGTGAAAAGAACAATTCAGTTTTCGCATAATTGAAAATAATTCCACTGGAGATCCTCCTCAAAGGAAAACACGTCAAAACTACAGCATGGAAAAGAGCCTATCTTGGGAAGGTCCAAATTAACCATTAGATTTGAACGCTAAACCAAGTTGGAGTTTCCCATAAGAATCCACAAAAATTTAAAAACTGAACGAGCTCACAAAGGGAGTCGAAATCAAAAGAATTTCAAAATCTGGATTACCAGAAATAAATTCGCACAATCGCAAAGAATCACACTAGAAATCACTATGTTCCAAGTCTATGCTCAATCTGACAAAAAATATAGACCTGAATGTCTATCCAATAAACTTGCATGAGCTTTCAAAAATATTCGAAGTCAAATTCAAAAAGTCCAGAGAATTTGTTCAAAGTCGAATTCACGTATACGACGGATTATGGGACATTTGCTTGAGTTAGAATTATTCTTATATAATTTTAACGTCGTCTTCTCCCTATAAATTTCTCATGTTGTCTTCCCAACAAACTATATTCTTCTATCTTATTCCCAAATTATATCTTAATAAAAGCAAGGTAATATTCAAAGTAACACTACAATAACTACTAAATTGAACTACAAAGTGAATTACATACTCGGACAGAAATGATTAAATAATCACCCTAGCCCTCATCTGTAATTCTTAACTACTCTAATCAAAATTGGTGAAAAGGAACATTCAAAGCATGACAAATTCATACTGTCTTCTAAAAGAAAACTTCCAGCTACCTTGTTGAAGTTCTAGTTGAATGAAGTGAGAATGCTATAACACATACTCCTGCCTGGGATCGAACCCTATCTGCTCAGCTGCACTGATCACGAAACGACTGGATATCAAGAAGACCCGATTATCGGTCGCGAACGAGACGAAGCTAACAGATGTTCGTTTGACAAAGTGCATAGTTCTTTCACTTGCTAGAGAGCACGACAACATTGATGTAGTAAGCCAAGCCAGTTTCATTATGTAGCAGTACAAATTGTCATTCAGACTTTCACAGTCTCTTCAATCTTCTCTTATAAAGCCTTATACTGCAGTTGCTCATATTGGAATCAAGTAATCATCCTGAGTATTCAACGCTGCTATGTGTTACATTTCTCGTCTGTATTTAGCCCATATTCTGCATCTTCTTATCGTAGCAATATCTCTCTCTTCTCATATCATTTATAACAATCATGGCTAAAGCCGTTTACACTGTACTGCAATGTAGAACACGTTGTTATATCATTGGCTCAAGAAGAAATTATCATACGTTAATGCAAGTTCACTGTGCTCAAATTGAAGGTTAACACTGTCTGAAACTATAATAAGATCAGACGAAAATCCTATCACGTTATACTGTAACACGTATATGTAGGATCAACTCCACGTTACCGAACAAACACGATTTCACGGCAACGCACGTACATGTGCTCAGACCAGAGATCTCTGTGACCCTTCTGGCTGAAATTGTATTCACTAATCAATTCTTCGTTTGCTCCCGCAAATCATACTGTCTCCAGGTGATCCACAATGCACCTTGTTCTCTGATCGACAGTAACTATCGATACATGTATCATTGCCGAGTTTGATAATCACATGTTATAATACTGTATGCATTTATACTCATGTAAAAGTTCTCAGTTATATTCCTTTATCCACAGGATGCATTTCCCATTCTTTGTTTCATACTGCATTGTGCATATTGCTCTACCACAGTGTTCAAAATAACGACAGTGGTGCTGTGTCCATCTTGTATTCAATACAGATATTAAAATGTCAAACATGTGGTCGTCGGTCTGTACGGCGGGTTGCTGACAGCTCCTAACCTCGCCACAGTCCTACCGCGCACCTGCATTTCAAAGGAATGTCGCAGTGCTGCCATCAGTGTTATTGCCAACTTAACCTATATCCAACTAAATACAAACTACGGTCTCAGTACCTACTGTAAGACCACGGCCGCCTTCTTCCCTCTTCTTAGCCTATCCATCCCAATCTTCCATCCCTTCCCATCCCTCATGAGATCCCTGTTCGCTTTGCAGGTGAGGCTGCCTGGGCGAAGTGCTGATCACACCTCCCCAGTTGTATCCATCCCGAGCAGATGTTCCAATCTCCAGGACACTGCCCATAGAGGCGGCAGTGGTGAGTTCCCACGCTGAGTCCGTGGGACCACCAACCTAGAGGGTAAATTGATACATAAAAAATAAATAAAATAAAAACATTGCCACATTTATTAACTTTCAATGTGTTCCTATGAAGACTACGTAGAATTTTGCTGATTTTTAAAGATAATACGATCGAATCAGCAGGTTGTGCCACGTTACCTGTAATGGCAGAAAGTTAAAAAATCTGACATGGATATTAACATTACTCCGGAGGTCCGGGTTCAATTTCCGGCTCAGCCATAAAATTTAATGCTGCTCTGGGGCCGGAACGGGCTACACTAATCCTCGTGGGGCAAAACTGAGGAGAGGTGGGTTCGATTCCCACCTTAGCCACCGTGGAAGTGGTTTTCTGTATAGAGCGTCCAGGGTTAAGGAAAGACTACAGGCCTTATGGGCTATCCGCACTTCTCATTTGCCATATCTCCTTGCACACCGCTCCCGGACACTCGTTGTGAAGTTCAGTGACGACATAAAATTATACTTCGCCTAGTGCCGCTGTTTTAGTGACTGAAATCAGTTAGATAATAATACAGTACTATTAATAATACAATATGATCAACTCGTGGTGTAGCGGCTATCATTCTTGCCTGCCACTCCGGAGGTCCGAGTTCGATTCCCAACTCAGCCAAGAACTTTAATTATAGTCTGATTACTGGAACGGAGCCTCGTGAGGCAAAACTGAGAAGAGGTGGCCTCGATTCCCACTTCAGCCATCCTGGAAGTGGTTTCCCCACTTCTACCCCCAGGTGAATGCCGGGATGGTTCCGAACTTAAGGCCATAACCCCCCATTCCCTGTACTCATCTGAATTACAAATACATACCGTACTACAAAGACTTAGGTCATCAGGCAAATTGAACCCATACCCAAGTACACCGGGTTTAATGAGCACCTCAAATGAGACAAAAAATAATACAAGAACAAGTAATCACATGTGTGTACAGAACAGGGGCGTATATACAATTTTTTCGGGGGGGGGGGGGGTGACTATCCTGGAAAATTGTGAGTATTATCAGGGGCTTGTCACCGCAAAATACCCAGAAATATCAACCAATATCTTAGAGCATTGCCCCAGAGGAGTGCGTCCGGCCTCGGCAGCCGGCACAGTTCATATCCTCGCCGCTAGATAGGGGCTTCATTCATTCCATTCCTGACCCGGTCGGAGACTGGAAGCAGGCTGTGGATTTTCATTTTTCATCTTAGAGCATATAACTTTGTGTGATTATTATAGATCAGATTCAAAGTTTATGTAGCCTACAGTTATATGTAATACAAAATGTTGTAAAATACAACACAACACACAAATAAAATGTTATGCTTAGTGAATTTTCTATTATGATCTATGGAGTATGAATGGCAAATATCGAAATATTTGTCAGTTTACTAAGCAGAAAGGTAAACAGATTTTTTATTTATTTATTTTTTACAAGTTGATAATTTATTTCTCAAAAGTACCGTATTGTGGAATTCACAGTTTTGCCTCACAAGGCTGAGTTTACCCCGTTCCAGCTCTCAGACTAGAATTAAAATTTCTTGGTAGAGCCGGGAATCGAATTCGGACCTCCGGGG
Source organism: Meconema thalassinum (assembly GCA_946902985.2). NCBI lineage: Eukaryota > Metazoa > Arthropoda > Insecta > Orthoptera > Tettigoniidae > Meconema > Meconema thalassinum. The sequence goes on from OX336390.1 coordinate 353,245,601, forward strand.
CGGCAGCCAAGAACGATACCCACTACACCACGAGGTAGTCTAATTTCAATCTTAATATTGTTTATAACTTAGCCAATAAGTTAAGATTAGGGTACAACCAAATTTACTATTATATTATGCTCTAACCAAAGCAACACTTACCTCAGCACCCCCCCCCCCCCCCTTATATACGCCCCTGGTACAGAACCCGAAGTGAATCCCCTGCTTGCATCGCATTGTTCCTTATCAGCAGGGGTCCGAGCGCTGAGGTATTTAGTTTCCGGAAACATTTCACAACGAAGACAAATACTGTGTGGCTATAACACAGAAGTTTGATGCGTGAGTGACAACCAGGGGTGGTTCGAGTGGGGGGGGGGGGGTCCTCACCCCCCAGTTATTTTCTCAGTCGGCAAATACGATATCAATCGGCAGTCGGTATATCCTGAAGAAGTCGTAACATTTCCCAAAAGAGCATTTAAAAAAGCAAAACGGGGCATGACCTTATACGATTTGGTACGATTTTTTAAGACTAATTATTATACTGACAGTCGGCATCTTACCGATAGTCGGTACAAACGGACACTGCAATAATTTCGTACAGCCAGGCAATAGCTCAGTGCGGCAAGAGGAAGAGTCGGCAAACTCAAGCCAACTCATTGAGATGTTGTCGGAGGAATGTTATGAGTCATAACGTATGACCTGCTACCTCTGGTCTCGGCGCGTCCTCAGATATCTGCGCTATTGTGACAAAATTGACAGGTTAATGATTCCAAGGTTCTTCAAGGGGTGGAGTGCTCACTATTGCAGTGGTCACCGAGAATGAGTGAAAGCAGTCGTCCTTGAACCGGTAACTTTTACAGTGATAACTAGGTGCAAATACAGTGGCAGTGGGACGTGAGTTTTCACCGGCACGGAACATTTTCATGGGGCATCGCACCCATCAAACGTAAGCAATAATAATACAATAAATACATGCGTATTTTCAGCCATGTTTCTATTTAATGGTGTTAACAAGAAAAAATGCCCGATAAATCCATAAAAGTCGAACTTTGTAGGGGGGGGGGGGGAATTGTTCTCTTTTAAACCATCTTTTTTAATTTAAATAAAACTTACAGAGTCTTTTAAATCACAGTGACAAGAGAACCGGGACGGGGTGGAGGAGACAACTCTAAGTAACTTTGTCGAAGGAACGAATATCCGAAGAAGCACCCCTGCGACGCTCGACGTCTTCAAAGGGTTGAACTTAATGCCCATCGGGTAGCTAAAGTACAATTAAAATCAAATTAAATCTTAGCGGAATGGATGGAGTATCATTGGTAAATTTCTTTATGGCGACTTTTGCTGTAACTCGTTAGGTTTAGGTGCTTAATATCTCTAAAGAAAATGCCTTTACCTGTATAGTAGGCAATAATTCACACACATCATTTTATTTGTTCTTTTAGCGTATGGCTCTTAGTGCCGGGAGTGTCCGAGGACATGTTCGGCTCACCAGGTTTTGTAGCTGCTTCGAGGCGGACACCCAATGGGTGAGCTACACGTACCGTCGCGTGTGGAGTGTTGTTTGGGGTGGAAAGTGTGATTGTAAGGACAAGGAGTTGGAAGGTAGAGGCTGTTGCCTATAGTTAGGGATCAACCCTGGCATTTGCCTGGAAGGAAGATGGGAAACCACAGAAGACCATCTTCAAGCTTGCCGGCGGGGGGATTCGAACCACCTCGCCTCCCGGATGTGAGCGACTGCCAGCAGCCACGCCGTAACTACCACGGCTAACTCACCCGGTATCATTTTTGGTGACTAGCGCATAAACCTTCCACGTTACCAGAATATCTCTTCATATGACGTTTACTCATATTAATGTACTCTATCCAATCCGCGAAGATTTAATCTGATCTGATGAGTAATTAAGCTATCCGACAGATACCAAACTAAGCAATCTGCCCACTTTGACAAAGTCCAGCGTCGTAGGGGAGCCTTTCTGGACGTTCGTTTTTAGACTAAGTGGCTTAGAATTGTCTCCACCACCCCGACCCCGTTTTCTTGTCACTGAGTTTTGGAACATCCTGTATACGGAACTCTCCAAAACGATTCGGCCAAACTCGGGCCTGCTCTTTACTGATTTTGTTCATGAATTGTAGATTAGACATCTGTAAACACCCTACATAATTTTTGCATACTTCAAACCAATGTGTAAGATGAACAGTTTTCAAACCAGACTGTACCAATCGAACTACCTTAATATGAGAGCTATTTTGCCTTGTATCCTCGTATAGTTTGCATTTATTTTTCGATCGGTTATGTATCAGTATTTTAGTGTGTTGCACGTGTTATATATTTTCATGTTTTACCGCCTCTTTTCTTTCAAAGGCGTTATTGAGCGCGTATACCTTAAAAGCTATCCAATCTTAGTCAGCACCCTGATACCAGTCCGGTCGATTTTTTTCCTTTTGTCATTCATTTTTCGCGCTTTATTGCGGCGAAAGCTCGGTTATACGACGTCCAATGGAGGGTACTGGCAAAAACGTCCTTGAGAGCGTCGCATAAGTTAATGTGTGCTTACTTTGACCTGTCTTTATCATGTAAGGCATTAATTCTCACTCGTAATGCGGTTTATATCTGGGAAATGTCTTACAAAAGCAGCACTTCTCTGATAGGCGTCGTACAACTGAACTTATTTTGCTGAAGGGACAGGCTAAAAACGTCGTATAAACGGGATCGTCGTACAACTAAGCGTCGTATAACTAACTTTTCACTGTAGTATACTTTTTCCCTGTAAAAAAGTTTAGTTATTTTTTTATATTTTGCCCCCCTTTACATACAGCTCTAAACCTACTATCACTTTCTGCGGTTATGGAGTATGTGTCTTAGAAATAATAACAAAATAGATATTCCGTACGTTCCATGAGGCGGCAAGGGGTAGCAGAACCATCTACCGAGTCTTAAGAGAAGTATTCTGTTTAAAATCTGCCGCCGTTCTGCGATTGTTTGGTAGTGTACAACCGTGAAACAGACTCCTCTGATCGGGACCGATTAAAATGGGGAGTAGGTTAAATTAGAAAAGGAATGCATTGCATCTTCCTGAATTTCGAAACTAGGTAAGTAAATTCATTTTAATTAGAAAAAGAATGCTCCATAAAATAACATAATGGTGCCAATTTGTTTGACAACAAGAGTTCTGTTTCGACCTCCCCCAACTTTCACCGTGAAATTAAAAATTAAAAATCGTATAATGCGCTATACCAGCATTCGGCACTACGTGCGAGCCTTCCCCAGCTCCAACACCACGAGCCGCGTCTGCTTCACGGCATAGTCCGGTCCTGAATAGGTGGCTGGAAGAAGTGAATACGCGGAAGCACAACGTTACGTATATGAGCAAGGACTCTCAAAATGAATTCATCCATCTACTTGGGGAGAAAACTCGTGAAATAATTGCAGAAGAGATCAAGAACGCTGGTATGTTTTCCGTTATAGCAGATACTACTTCCGATATGACACACAAAGACCGCCTTGCGTTGAATATCCGATGCGTCGTCGAAAATGATGAAGAGCACGTTCCTGTGGAGCGTCTTTTTTAAAATAGACGCTGTTTTAACAAAAAAGACTGGAGAGGAGTTGGCTGAAAAAATGTTTTTAATTTTAATTCAGAAGAGCTTTTACTTCCACTCGATAAACTAGCGTTTCAATCGTACGACTTTGCTAGTAACATGTCTAGCATATAAAACGGCACTCAAAAAGCTATCAGAGAAGTGCAAAATAGATATTCCGTACGTTCCATGCCAAGCTCACAGGTTAAACATTTTCGTAGAGACAGCTTGTAATGCTAGCGTGCTTATCCGAGAGTTTGTTGACACTCTTGAAGCATTGTACGTTTTTTTTTCTCGGGGAGAATGAAACGACATTTAAGCTTGCAGAAAGAGCAGGATACAATTGAAAATTCACTTCAACTTAAGAATTTATCAAAAACAAGGTGGACTACGCGCGCCGAATCGGTGAGAGTTGTTTCTACATCTTATGAAGAGATAGTCACAACATTGGAAACAATGAAAACCTCATTCGATTCTGAATTTGACAGTAAAATCCGAACTTTTGCGTCAGACTTGCACAAAAAGCTTCTAGAATTTGATTTTATCTGCGGCATGTCCTTTACCAAAAACATCATGTTTAAAATTAAGAACGTAACCTAGTTTTAGGAGCGGAGAGATGAATGTAGTAGACGCAATGCAGCTGATTCATAGCGCTTTGAAGTCTTTTGTCGACGACGACGGCAAGATGAACGCTTTAATAAAGAGTGCATCGTCATTTGCGAAAAGTATGCAGGTAAATGCGGAGGAAGACTTCTTAAAGCACCACAGGACCCAGCGACTTTCAAAGAAGTATGTATGACACGCACGCTGAAATTTCTTTCCTTACATTCTACAGAAAGGAGTTCCGAATACTTGTGGATGTATTTACTACAAGCGTGCAAGACAATCTCGCAAAACGTATTTCTTTGCTAGAGCCATTCCACATAATTTTGAAGATACCCCCTGACAGAACAAACTGTACCATCGAGCGTGTCTGATCTATAAAGCATTCACACCCGAAAATCATCCTTCAAGATGAAGAGCTAGTGCAGGCTTAGCTTGAAATCCTGCTTGATGCCAGTAAACAGTGCTCATCTTTTAAAGAAATCGCAAAAGTTGCTGTTAAATTAAAGAGGATTATCACGTGTGGTTATCAAGTAGTTTGACTGATTTTAACATCCCCAGTGCCTTCTACTTCTTCCGAACTCCTTCAGCAAGTTGAAGATCATTTTCAATCATTTGCGGACATCGATGGGTGACGACCGCTCAGACTCCCTCATGATGTTGTTTTCAACGAAAGATAAGGTCGACGACATTGAAATTACGGAGATAGTGGAGAAGTGGTCTTGTAATATTTTAACACTTATTTTGTTCATTTATCAAATTTTCCTGCGATTCAAAATTCTGGAACTAATAAAATCCTTTTTTTAAATGAAAGCCGTTAATTAAGTATATTTGTCTTGTGTGTCGTTTGCCCCGCCACCGCCGTATTGTCGGCAGTGTTAAACAGCCAGTCGGCATTTAGTAAATTCTCCCCCCCCCCCTAGATGTACAAGGTCAAAACGCCCCTGGTGACAACTGGACCTGCTTTCACCAGCTGGCTATTAACATCGTACCTCGAGTAATGTTCTTATATTAATTTACTCATAACTGTAGATAATTTGATCGCAACAGTCAATAGATATTCATTCTACCCAACGTAACGTAACGAAAAGAAAGCCGAATATCCTATTTGTATGGAAAGCACAATACCGATAAATACGAGTATAAATTAAATTAAATACATTTTTAAAATTATGTTAAAATAAACAAAAACAAACAAACAATGTAAACTATGAACACAATGAAAAGTAAAACTTATGTTATGAAGCACAATACAAGGTATTTATAAGACTATGCACTCTCCAAAGCACATGGACCTGACAAATAATTTCCACGTTATTTTATGCCCACAGCTGTGCCCTCACTCATCTCTCCTCTCTGAGTTGTGGCGCGAACTGACATTCCAGCTCGGCTGTTCCTTTAAGTAAGCCCTCTATTGTAACACCTTAAATAATAAACTGAAAGATATCAAAACGATTTTACGTCTTCTTCAGTGTCGTAATGTACAACCAATACATGTTTCATAAGGAGACTAACGTATTTTCATAGGACTTCATTATAATACTAACTTACAGTTTGGAGCAATAGGGGTGCCACCAATAGAAGTAAAAGCCCATAAGAGCTGTAGTTTTTTCTTCACCCTGGACGCTCTATAGTTTCCCCCTTCTACTCCAGGCTAATGCCGGGACGGTTTAAGGCCGCGGCCGCTTCCTTCCCAATCCTCACCTTAATTGCTAATACACACACTAATACAGAAACCGCTATAGCACAGGTTATCAGAGAACTTCTACAAACACCCAAGTACACGGGTCTAAATGACTGTGATGCTCTAGCCACTCAAATGAAACAACAACTACATATCGAAGGAGATTCTGATCGCCAGTGATAGCATCGAAGTATACGTATTCCTGAGAAGTTCTCTAGGTATTATTTTGTTATTAAATTCTAACGAAAAGAAGACAACTCTATTTGAGGTGTACATATTAAGATGTTTCGTTGTGGGGTTTGCAACACCCCACATAAACACATCGCACTGACTCCGCACAGCACATATGAACAGGGGGAGAAAAGGGAAAAACCAGTGTCATTGAGATAACAGCCCATCTCAGTCGACCACACCTGGAGTAACAGTGAACACGAAAACTGCGCGTAGCTCCAGCAAGGAAGACAACCAGATAAGTAGTAGCCTTTAATATTACAGTTTAACCATAGTTGATTTTTACAACCATTTAATCACTCCAAATTACAAACTCCGGATATCTATCACAATTTAGCATTTCAGCTAACATCATATATACTGCATTTAGCATACATACATATTGTAAATATTTTCACCTGTATTTTCAAACATAGATTCTATAGCCTAAGTGTAATGGATCTGATGACGATCGCTTGACGATCGAAACTGGTCATCCTAGTGTATTTATTAATCTCATGTAATTTATTTCAGGATAAGGGCATAACCCAGCTCTTTTGGGTACATTCGTGTTGACCGACTGAAAAGCACTAAACTCTTGTTAAGATGTTTCGTGTAATATCACATTTGAACACTCTGTAACGTTTATGGAATCCAACCTGAAAACGTATCTGCTCGCTATATTACTAGTGCCCCATCCTCACTAATTACGGTAACTGTTACCTCTTGTATAAATTATGTCGTAAGACATTGGTAAAGCGGTCAACACAGACGATAATATGTAACGAAAACAAATTATAAAACTCTTACCCTAACAACTATCGAACCACAAATCCTTCAATCCGCAGTCCAACGCGTTACCATTTCACCCACGGATGCTTACACATTATATGAAGATAGAAAGTGTAAACCTTTTGCGTTGGACACTTGCCACCGCCTACTCGATCGCATGCTCAGGCCACCGAAGCATCATGCGTTACATAGGGCTTTGATTTGGCACAGCGTAATAATAAGGAATGGTTAAACCTGGCGTTACAGAGGACCTTGACGCGACACGTGCGGTGGCCTGACTGAGTCTGAGTTTTCCTTTAAACCAAGGTGGTCAACATTTCGAACACTTGCTACCCTGAATATACGGAGTACCATGTTTTTTGAACCGTTTTGCATTCCCTTAATTAGAACCTTCGTCATTACACTACGATGAAAATGATCTGCTACGCCACCTGTTGGTCGTGAGTCGTACTCACCTGTCGACTGTACGATGCTTCCATCCAGCGGAGAAGGCTAGTACTGCTCCTGCTCGAGTTGTCGTTGGTGGAGTGTTGCTCACTTGTTCACGATTAATCCCGATGTCTACCAAATTTAACAAAGATGGTTTCCTTCGAGATATTTGTTGAAGGAAGAAGAGATTGATTCTGTTGGAATTCTTTTACGAGAAAGATGTGAAAATTTGCAGGTCCGACATAAAACCGGGCTGGTTAGCCCTGAGGGCTAGACAAGTTAACTTCGTGGAATATTATAGTCTTCAACATGACTCTGATCTATTTCCGTACCTCCGTGGGAGATGTTTTGACTCATTTATAGTAAAATTATATATGGGTAACTCGTGCAATATGGCCTGAAAAGGTTAGTTGTTAAGATATTTGGAAGCTATTTTGTTGTTGTCGATTCATGTTTTACTGTATGGGCGTTTTGTAAGTCTCTTAACTATGTGATCATATTCTGCTGCTTGACTATTAGTCTCAGTCACTGGTCTTGCTGTGTCTTGTCGAGGTACTAAAGGTGATGTATTTTGTCGGTATATTAAAAATAGGTTCCAATCATCTAATATCTATACTATGTAATTTTTGGTGGAATGTGTTTGTCTTATTTTTTTCTGACCTACAATCCGTGTAGAAATCAGACTTCACCTTTGTTAGAGCAAGGATTTTCATAACCTAAAATACCTTTTTCATTTATTCATGTAGGCCTAATTTTTTCTTCCCCTTTTTCTCCTTGTCTCTACATAGAATGCCTCTTAAAGGTACTGTGTTTTGTGTCGAGGATTATGGCACTTATTTTATTCTATGTAAAACTGTTGCTTGGAGATGATCCTAGCTATTGTTAATCTTTCAGTTTTTTCTGTAAAACAATGCCGATTTTTTTCGAGACGATTTTTAGGAGATACATTTTGGTTATCTTCGTGATCACACGTACTTGGATTATCATGCTGCTATAAAAGAAAACTTTAATTAATTTCAATTGAGTTGAATGCGGATTTGAACTTAAACTGTTTACGTATCATACCTCGTGTATGTCTGAAGGTAATTCTTAATTTTATTTTATTTTACGTGGGGTATTTTTCTTTTGGCGTTTGACTTCATATGTCTAATCAAGATAATTTATTCAATCATTTCCTCCTCATCTACGTGATTCCTTGCTTATTTTTTATAAAACCTTGTTCTATGAGGTATTATTTTCTTTTCCTCCTATTTGAAAATATTTAATATGCATGTAATCTAATTTATGTTCAATTATATATTGTGTAAAGTAACTTCTGTGTTCTTCTTGTGACTTAAGTTTGTTATTATATTAAGTTTTGCTTGATTTTTTTACCTGGGTATGGTTTGTTTAACACGTTCCACTTTTATTATGCAGGAGTTTGTGTCATACTTGTTTTTTTTATTAATTAGCTTGATCTCATTCTACTGCTATTGTATCATTGGTAGCAGAGCGTGGTTTGGTTTGTTTCGGGGAGCCAATCTGTTAATTGGCCTAGATCTAAATAGAGCTTATATGCAGATCCTTCTAGTGGAAAAGTCAAAGTCAGTCAGTGCATTTACAACCGTTTGGAATCTTTAAGAATTTCAACGCCTCCCATTCGGGCTGTCAACGGGTGCAGCTGTTCTCAGCAGCCGTTGGACAACATATTTGATGGCATAAAATTCAAATCGGTATAGTAGAAGTCCGATAATCCGGCACGTTCGGGACCGGCCCGGTGCCGGACTACCGAAAATTCCGGTCTATCGGGCGGTGCCCCTTCTTTTTAGTGTTGGCTTTGCCGTAAAACAAATGTACTTTACTTTTTAACTACATACATACATAAATCGTAATTATAAGAACAATTAGGTTAATACATAATTAAACTACAAATACAGTATGCAAATACAGTACAACAAAGTTTATTTTACATTTCATATAATGTATGTACACGTACTGTAAAACATATTTCACTTAGATTTTAAAAAGTCAGGAATGTCTTTTTGTTTTCTTGACTTTTGGCGTTTAGTATAAAATTTATTTCTAATGATATGGAAATCAATAATTTCTGAAGCACTGTAGCTAGTGAAAGGACACAAAACAACAACGCACAAAAAATGGCGAAGACGCTTCGTGATTGATTAACTGTGCTGCACTGCACCTGTATTTGTTGTGACGTCTGAGACTAGCCGGCCGCTAATTGTTTCCGAACAATACCGAGCGCTTCCGGATGATCCCGAACTACCCCGAAAACTTCCGAATAGCTCTTGAGCATTTTTATTTGCTTTAAAGACACACTTTTAGAGAAAACCAAAATTTTTACAATTTTCCGGAGCGATGCCGGACTATCGGGCATTCCGGACTGTTGGATGCCGGACTAATGGAATTCTACTGTATATCAATATCTTGATGACGTGGTAATTTATAGTAAGACTTTTGAGGAACATCTCGTGCACGTGAGAGAAGTGTTAGATCGTCTCAAGCAAGCTGGTTTGACGGTAAATCTGTCCAAAATTTCCTTTGCAAAACCTCAGATATCGTTTTTAGGTCACACTGTTTCTTCTTCTGGAGTGTCAGTCGATCAGTCCAGGACACAGTCTATTCGTAATTTTCCAACCCCTAGGAATGTAAAGGAAGTTGCCCGCTACATTGGCATGCTCAATTATTTTCGGAAATTCATTCCTAACTTCGCACAGGCAGCTGCCCCACTTAATTGTTTGAGAAAGAAAGGCACGGATTTAATTTGGGGTTAATCCCAGGAATCGACATTTGAGGATTGAAAATGGCCTATACAAGCGATTCCGGATTTCAGCACACCCTTTATTGTTCAGACGGACGCCTCAAATCGAGCTCTTGGAGCTGTTCTTTTACAGCAGGATCTGAATGATAGGTTGCCAATTGCACACGTTCACATACTCTATCGGATGCAGAGATGAAGTCCTCTGTCTACGAATTGGAAGGACTGGCAGTTATGATCGCCCACGAAAAGTTCAGGTAATATGTGGAACATGTTGAGTTTCAACTTAAGACCGATAACCAGGTGCTGAGTTGGGTTCTGGGGAGGTCCCGGAAAACCGGACGCATAGCGCGCTGGGCTTCAGTTGACTGTCAAGCATATAAAGGGCAGCGATAATGTACTCGCTGATTGCCTTAGTCGTATGCACGGGGATGGTTCTGAGACTTGTGATAAGGGGAAGGTTCGGTTTGTTCCAAAAAGTTGGAAGCATCATGTAATGCCATATTATCTAATTGTCTTTCGCCTTTTCGTGATGTATCAGGATATCAAAGGGAAGATCCCGTTTTAAGGGAAATTATTGACAAAATTGAAAAAGGGGAAACAGTAAAACCATATTCTATGAACGGCTAGGCATGACAGACGGTATAAAATTGTACTTCCTGCGGTGTTGATACCGGAAATTTTTCGGTACTTTCATCAATCTCCAATTGGTGCACATCTTGGAGTGTTTAAAACCAGGAAGAGAATTAGAGAGAATTTCATTTGGAAGGGTATTGATCCTGATAAAAGAAAGTTGGTAAATTGTTGTCAAGTATGTAAATTGGCTAAACCTGCAACAAACACTAAAGTGGAAATGTTGTCGGCTGACATTGCCAAGAAGCCCATGGGGAAGATATTCGTGGATTTATTGGGCCGTTCCGAGGTTGCGATCTGGTAATAGGTTTGCCCTGGTCTGTAAAGACGGGTTCTCTAGGTTCAATTGGATCTTTCCAACCAGTTCTGCAATCACACAAACGGTAATCAAATGTTTGGAATAAAATTTCGCTTTCTTTGGACCATGTAAGTTCTTGGTGTCGGACAACGCCAAGTGATTTTCGTCCTACGTCTTCAGAAATTTCCTTTTCGAATTGGCAATATCGCATGTAACTTCAACTCCATATTTTCCGAAGGGTTCCTATGCCTAAAGAGTAAATAGAAATTTGGGTGCAGCTGTTATAGCGTATCACCATAAGGATCATAGTTTGTGGGATACATGTTTTCCCTGGTTGATATACTCGTTTAATATGGCTGTGCACTAGTAACATAAGACTTCCCCCTCTGCTTTAATGTTCTCGTTCGTGCCAAATTCTCCATTATCTAATCTTTGGAGTATTATTCAGTTGCTTCCGGAACAGTATAATTTCAGCAATATTAGAGCTCTCTGGAAGAAAGCTAAATGTCATATGAAGGTGGCTCACGATCGTCTGGAACAAAGATACAATAAAGGGCGTAAACCATGTTTTATTAAGGTTGGTGATAGTGTATTCGTGCAAAATTTCTCTTTGAACGAAGTTGGACCCCATGAATTAGGTAAACTAAGGGAGAGATTTCGAGGTCCGCTTAAATTTGTGAACCTTTTTTACTCCTGTTACATGTCTGGTAAGCTACCCAGTGAAGAAATGAATTTTTCGAGTACATTTGTCACACGTTAAAAAGGGAGCTGATGGTTTGAAGTAGTTGTTGTGTACTGAATTTTCTAAATTGTGTATGGGAAACTGTGTGTATCTAGTGTGGTTGTGTTTAGTGTGATTGTGGTAATTTAGCTTTCCATTTGTAATCTGGGTGGAATATTGTTGTTTTTGTTGGTTCGAAATAAGGTTAGGTTGGTTTTATTGAAATTTTGATCGTTGATTGTATAATACCGAGTATATAAATAGGTATATCGTTAAAATACCTTGCTACCTAAGTTCACTGGGTAGTTATTTGAATGATTGCCCTGTTGAATGAGGGTTAGATTCCATCTTTCGATTCTTGTTATATCAGGTAAGGGACTGGTATAATTAAGATGAAGGAAGACGATGATTGGTATGAATGGTAAGTATTTTACGAAAAAGATTCCAAAGGTTTTCCAAGTTGGTGTACCTAATGTCGCCTTATTTGTTTGTTTGATTAGGGATGAAAAAACTTATGGTAAGTGTTGAATGTTATGTTTTGGCTGATAATTGTTGAAATGGTAAGATATGCTATAAGTAAAATACCCATATTGTTCTTTCGGAATGCGTTCCTTAGGCTCGTATCCTTTCTGTCTGAGCAGGGTAAGCATAGAGTAAATTATGATGTAGAATAATTGTATTGGTGAAAGGAAAATGCTAATGGGGCTCAAATGATTCATGTCATATGCGTAATGTGTGCGTTTTATTTATTTCTGACTGTTCCGAGTCAGCATACATGTAAGTGAGTGTTGTTGGTGGTAAGTGTGTTATATAATGGTGTTTTCACGAGTACTTATTTATATACCGGTAGATATTTTTGGGATATTTTACTTTGTGGGTGGTAAATAGTAATCAGTAATTGTGGGAATTTTGCGGTTATGTATGAATGCGTGATAGATTTTGTGTATATGTGTTTTTCTTCACGTGTGGTCTGATACTCAAATATTTTCTGGCCTTATTGTTATTTCTTGCATTTTTTTGTATTTCTCCTTGTTTTGAAACTTGTTGGTCCTACTCTTTAATTTTTTCCTCTCGTGTCTTCTGTTCTTGTAGCATGAGAATCGCTTATGATTTTACTTACCCTGATTTCATATTAAGTGTACCTTCTTGGGGGTAATTTTGTAAGGGATTCTAGTGTGAAGCTAGTTGCCGTTTTCCCACCTAATGTCCTTTCTCGTTAATGCTCGCTTATTCTTAATTTTTTTCTTGTACTCCATTCTTTAGTTTGTGAAGTTTATAAACTTAATGGTAATCTTCGTTTTATTTCAAAGGTACAATGTTGGACTTAACCAACGTCATTTAATGTTTTGTGATCTTCGGTAGGCTGATAATTATTTGGAAGTTTGGTTATCTCTTATATTTCTTCTTTTTAGTAATTAGTGGAATTACGTTCCACAAGAAATCTGATTCATTTAATAATCTCAGATAAAATGTAATGATGTAAACTGTAAACTGTATGGTTACTAAATGTAATAACTCGTGTTCATTATTGTAAAAGCAAGGAATCTTAACGTTGGGAAGGAATTGTTTTAGGTCAATTTGGGAATGTATACTCAGTTGGTCATTTATTGCTTAATTGAATGATTGTCTGTGAGCAATGTTGATAGTGATGTTTTATATTTGATTGTCATTATTATTTATCGTATGATGATACAGAGTTAAAATAAAAGTTCATACACTACATATAAAGTTATATATACAGTTATATACATAGTCATAAACACATGTTCTTGGTTTAAACTTCTAAGTCCAGGCCATCAATCCACTGAAGTGATTCAGAAGATGCATGATGAATGTCACCTACTGATCCTTGGAACGCTCGTTGCGGACATTCACCAACAATATGTCCGATGGTTTGCAGGGTAGCTCCACAATCGCAGTTTGCAGAAGTAACCCAACCCCATTTGTGAAGCTGGAATCAACATTTGCCTTGTCCTGTACGGATCCGGTTAATAATTCTCCATTGGCGTCTGGGGAGTTTGAAACCTTCTACCCGGTTGGAAGGGTTTTCAATCAGATGTGCATTGAATACTGATGATTCTTCCCACATAGTTTTCCATGCTTCTGAGATGTTAAATGAAGAGTCTTCAAGTAGTACTGCAGAGCGCCAAGGTGGTTTTCTTGACTTCAAACGTTGATTGCCTGCTTTTGCTACATCAGTATGTATGGGTAGCTGGGGGTTCTTCTGAATGGTTTTCCAGATCTTGTCATGAAGAAAGAACATGGACCTTTGCTGTCGGAGTACCATTTGATTTCAGATCAAAGAGCTGGTGATATCGCCATCCTGGTTGAAAAGTTTGTGACTGTTGTGAATGTCCAGGGCCCAGACATTGTAATGTAAAGTCGTGACCTCTGCACTGAGAATGGTCGTGTCTCCATCAACCATGAAGACATTATATCTGTATTTTATTATACAAAAGAAATTATTGTTTCCAAGTAAGAGTTTGGAACTCTAAGCATGTTGGTAATTTTCAGATGCATGAACACTTTGGCGTGTGTCTATTTTGGAAAATATCAGCTTGGTGTGCAAAAGGGCTGTTATGAAAGAACAAACTGATATTCATTTTCAGCTCAATTTACTCGGTCTATATCTCCCTCGACATTTAACTTTGTGCACAATAGTATCCTATTGTCCTGAATAGTAGGGGGGGGGGGTGATATGACCCGTTTTTATTCCTTTAATTAGAACCTTCGTCATTAAACTACGATCAAAATGATCTGCTACGCCACCTGTTGGTCGTGAGTCATAATCACCTGTCGACTGTACGATGCTTCCATCTAGCGGAGAAGGCCAGTACTGCTCCTGCTTGAGTGGTCGTTGGTGGTGTGTTGCTCACTTGTTGACGACTAATCCCGATATCTACCGAAGTTAACAAAGATGGTTTCCTTGGAGATGTTTGTTGAAGGAAGAAGAGATTGATTCTGTTGGAATTATTTTACGAGCAAGATGTGAAAATTTGCAGGTCCGATATAAAACCGGGCTGGTTAGCCCTGAGGGCTAGACAAGTTAACTTCGTGGAATATTATAGTCTTCAACATGACTCTGATCTATTTCCGTACCTCCGTGGGAGATGTTTTGACTCATTTATAGTAAAATTATACTCGTATATGGGTAACTCGTGCCAGGGGGATGACAGTTCATAGGGAGCGCGTGGGTCGGGGTAAGGCCCTGTACTGGTTGTTCTGCCAACCAATGAAGAATTAATTTTAGCACTAAGGTTCCGTAGTTGGCACTCATGAATGTTCACATCAAACCGACTGGCGGAAGCGGGAATAGTCTGTTTTGATTGATATTCCTCGTGGTGTTGTTGGTTGGTTTGATTTGTTCAGTATTTTGATTGTTTATTTTAATTGAATTGAGAGTCAATCATGCCACTGCAAGGGAGGAAAAATTGCCAAGCACCGGGATGTAAGAATTATAATGATAGTAAGAACAATACGGCAATTTTCATCTTCCTGGTGTTGACCATGTGAAAAACTAGTGGGCAATATGGACTACTCTCGAATAAAAATATTTAGAGTATAAATGTGTGCATTTCATCTCTTGTTTGTTTTCTTACCCATTCTCCTTTGCATTGCAATAAAATTTGTGGTTTAGGGCTACGGGGAGGGGTGGGTGGTTGCGGGCATGCTAGGCAAAAAGTGAGGTTATGGCAATGTAGTGTGTGCATTTGGACAGTTTCCTTTATATTCATCGAATATCCCAACTATTCTGTAGAGTATGAGAGCATTTTTTAATTAGCCTAGAGGTGAATTAAGCTCTAGAACGGCATAACTGTGTCTTTCGTGACAAATCCATTGCCAACATTGATATATATCAAAATGTATTATTTTCCTATCTGGACGTACATTTCAGCACCTAGCGAAAGGCGCAGTTATGTTTGAGTTATTTTCATCAATAATCAATAACTCGTCGCAGAACATATTGTTCATTTACGTGTAATAAAGGCTACATTCATATGGCTTTTTACTTTTTATGTTTCCAGTCTTGGCAGTACAATCCATAGCCTCAGGCGGTGTTCTCTCTCGGAAATTCTATAATCAAAAGTGACGAATCTCTTATACTTACATGATCCTTGACTCGTGCAGTATGGCCTGAAAAGGTTAGTAAATATTGTTAAGATATTTGGAAGCTATTTTTTGTTGTTGTCGATTTATGTTTTACTGTCTTGGGCGTTTTGTAAGTCTCTTAACTATGTGATCATATTCTTTGTGGGCTTTGAAGCCATTTCTTCAGTGTTGCTTTAGTAAACAAGAGTTAAGTGCTTTTAAGTCGGTCAACACGAATGTACCCAAAAGAGCTGAGTTATGCCCTAATCCTGGAATAAATTACATGAGATTAATAAATACACTAGGATGACCAGTTTCGATCGGCAAGCGATCATCATCAGATCCATTACACTTAGGCTGTAATATCTATGTTCGAAAATAAAGGTGAAAATATTTACAATATGTACAATTATTTAGTTGCAGTATTGGTACTGCGACTGTCGGTGTATGCTAAATGTAGTAAATATGATGTTAGGTGAAATGCTAAATGGTGATACATGTCCGGAGTTTGTGTATTTGGAGTGATTATATGGTTGTAAAAATCAACTAGGGATAAACTGTAATATTAGCCTACAGGCTACTTCTTATCTGGTTGTCTTCCTTGCTGGAGCTACGCGCAGTTTCGTGTTCACTGTTACTCCAGATGTGGTCGACTGAGATGGGCTGTTATCTCAACGACACTGGTTTTGCCCTTTCTCCCCCCCCCCCCTGTTCATATGTGCTGTGCGGAGTCAGTGCGATGTGCTTATGTGGGGTGTTGCCAAAATTAGATGGATGTACATGGGTTGGTTTTTTAGTTTTGGCACCAATGCTTCAGTGCCAAGTTGCAACAATGTTGGGTGCTGCCACTTTTACCGACGGTTGCTGCCCTGCATCCCCTCCCTCAGAGAACATGACCTCGCCCGTCCTCACCACCACTCGTGCGCAGTCGCGCCTGTGATATGAGTAGTGTGAGACCAGCGCTCGCGAAAGACAGTCGCAATGTTTTCCAAGCAGGAGCAGAGATCGTGGATAAAAATTCAGTGTGCTAGGGTCGCAGTGCTAAACAGTGTCACCGAGGATTGCAGGAAGCGTGCGGTGCAGTTGCGTTACCGTTAAGAACGGTGGCTAGATGGGCTGCAGTCTTTCGAAATGGGCGCGAACGTGTGGAGCACATGCCTCGATCTGGTCACCCACCAGTAAGTGATGACAATGTACAGATGGTGTCCGCGTTAGTAGAGGTGGATCGGAACGTAACGATTCGTCAATTAGAGCAAGATACCGGACTGGCGCATTCAACTGTCCTCCACATCCTGAAGGACTTACTGAAAATGAGGAAGATTGCGTCTAAATGGGTTCCGCATGACTTAATCGACATGCACAAATGGCTGCGATATGACGCTTGTCGTATGCACTTGCAGCGTTATGAGCGCGAAGGAGAGGCCTTCTTACGGCGTATCATAGCCATTGAAGAGGCGTGGGCCAGATCTTATGAGCCACAGTTAAAACGCCAATCGAACGAGCGGCGGCACCACAGATCACCACGGAAACAAACAGTTCGACCAACCCCCACCAATGTGAAGGTAATGTTGATTCTTGCCTATGATTGGGATGGTGTGATCATTCAATATACTGTTCCACGAGGGCAAACCGTTAATGCGGCGTACTATTGTTCGTTTCTGCAAGACCATCTCCGAGGAGATCTGAGAAGGAAACGGCGCCACCACAGAGTTACACCGCCCATCGTTCTGCATGACAATGCTAGGGCACACACAGCAGGCGTTGTGTCGGCATTGTTGGATCCCTGGGGCTGGGAGGTCCTCTGTCACCCCCCATATTCTCCCGACATCAGTCCCTGCGACTATGATCTCATCCCGAAGATGAAGATGACAATGCGCGGGGAGCCTTTCCGTACCATTGAAGACGTTAAGCAGGCTGCCGAGCGCTCTCTTCGTACCATCAATGGATTGGGCAGTGCCAACGGAATCCAATGACTTCTGCATCGCTGGGAACACGTTGTACGCAACGGTGGGGACTACATCGAGGGCCTGTGAAACTTGGAACCATATAAGTGAGTTATTAATCCAGTTATAACTAAGGTGCCAAAACTAAAAAACCAACCCCTGTATGTTATTGAATGAGGTGGGTCAACAACTATTAAAGACCGTGGAACATTCCCCGCCACGCGTGAACCATAAGCCATTCAAACTAAACACTGTCCGGTCTTTTGAGGGCGTCCCGGCACCTTTAATACTGTCGCGAATACGGGCCTTGGATTATTGCAGAAGAAAAGTACATCGTACACCGACTGAAAAGCACTAAACTCTTGTTTACTAAGGCAACACTGAAAAAATGCCTTAAAACCCCACAATGTTCACGCCCAGTCAGACAAATCATGAAGCCAAGGGATTCAAATCAGTCAGGCTTAAACTCGTGAACTTGGACAAGTCAATTTGGTTCAACAAAAGTGCATAGAACTAAATCTCACCCCTAAATACGTACCAATTAAAATCGTGCCGAACACACCAGCCTCGATCATTTCCACTAAACAAGCCAAAGCGCTTTGGATAAAAAACGAATTAAGATTTGCATACTTAAGAAAGCAAAAAATCAACCAACAATTATACGACATTCAATTGCAACTAAATAACTTCTGGTATGCATCCCAATGGGACAGCTTCACCGAGCACCTACACGACACCATCAAAATCAGAGCAACGAGGAAGCACGAAACGCTAGAAAATAAAATAGGAGAAACACAGAACAATCAATCTAATGAACAACACACGAATAACAATGAATTCAAATTCCACAGCATGGTAAACAACAGAACGAACGTAACCTTTTCCCAAGCTGAAATGAATATGTTAGACAAAGGTTTGAAATACAACTGCACAGTCGCACACACGAACCACAATATAAAACAGTTAATCACAGATATTGAGATAGCCGGACACAAGCTCCCAGTAGAAGACAGGGAATTAACCAAAAATCTTGCCACCAACGAAGCCAAAAAATCCTCAAACGAGAGGACGAAAGCAATAACATTAAAACAACAAACAACTCAAAGAAATAAAGGCATTGAAACAAAAAATAAAAGAACATGACTTAATCATCAGAAAAGCAGATAAGGGAAACACTACAGTAATTTTGAACAAAACAGAATACATCGAAAAAACAGTCGAATTCCAAAACAACAACGAAATCAAGGAATTAACAAAAGACCCCACCAACAAATTCAAAAAACAAATAAAAAGTGCGCTAAAAGAAACAGAATACACACTGACCAAAGCCGAAAAATCAAAACTAATAAACATGAACCCGAAAATACCGTCATTGAGGGGATAACCAATAATATACAAAAAGGAGTTCCCAATGAGACCAATAGTCAATTGTAGGAATGCCCATAATTACAAAATCAGCAAAGAGTTACTAAAAATCTTAAAATTCCGTCTTTCCAACGACAAAAACAACTCTGAAAAGAACACAACGGAACTAGTAACAGCATTGAACACCCTACAAATGAAAGCTAGCTTGAGGCTAGTATCCTTCGATGTAACTAACATGTACACCAATATTCAGATTATTGAATTAATCAACACTATCGAAAACAACTTAAAATCCAACAATTTGGCAACAGAAACGGAAGAGATTATGAGATTACTGAGGGTCGTTCTCAGCCAAAAACGTGTTTCAATTCAACAATAAAATGTACACACAGAGAGAAGACCTAGCGATGGGATCGCCACTAAGCGGGTTAATCGCCGACATATTCATTAATGCACTAGAAAATGTGTTCTTAGAAAAGACTTCAACAAAGGGAATAGTAATATGGAAAAGATACGTAGATGATGTAATTTCATCTACGATACTGAACAACTAACAAGCGAAGAAACAATTCTCCAATCCATTAATAGCCCACACCACTCAATCAAATTCACTAAGGAATCCGAAACAGACCGGAAAATAAATTATCTCGACATAACTATTGTGCGTAAAGACAACGAGCTTTCATATTCCATATTCCGGAAAGCCACACAAACCTCGCATGCAATCGACAATCAGTCTAATCACCCCAGTACGCACAAATTAGCGGGGTTCAATTAAGTGGTGCACAGGGCTTTAAACATACCCATGTCAAAAGATAACTATAATAAGGAAATAAGAACCATTAAACAAATAGCAAAGGAAAACAATTTCCCGCCAAGCAAAGAAACCAAATTATAGCCAAACATAAAAATTAAAATAAAACGATTCCCAAACCGGACAGTAATGAGAAAAAATTTGCGCGTTTCAACTATGTGCATGCGAATACACATACAATCACTAATCTATTCAAAAAGCAAGGCCTAAAAATAGCATTCACAACGAAAAACACAACCGGTAGGCACCTACAAAATAGTAATCTAAATAAACATGACCCGTATTCAAAGTCAGGTGTATATTCTATAACGTGCCAAGACACTGGTTGTCAAGCCAATTACATCGGATAGAGTGGAAGACGAGTACACACGCGTTATAATTAACATAGGAATGCGATAAGATACGGAACACATTCACAACGAAAAACACAACCGGTAGGCACCTAAAAAATAGTAATCTAAATAAACATGACCCGTATTCAAAGTCAGGTGTATATTCTATAACGTGCCAAGATATTGGTTGTCAAGCCAATTACATCGGACAGAGTGGAAGACGAATAGACACGCGTTATAATGAACATAGAAATGCGATAAGGTACGGAACACATTCAGCCGTATGCGAACATATGTGTGACGTGGGGCGCAGCCTTACTAACATCGAGACGGACCTAAAAATAATTCATCACGAATCGAAAGGCAGAGCTTTTGACATAAAGGAAGCAATCGAGATACACCTTGCCAAACGAATCAATCCCAACAATCTAAATGAACACACGTTTATGGAGAGCTCATCCCTCTTCACTCTACTAAAAACACACCCTGTCGGAAACAAGACACTACTTAGCGATACAGCCAAGCTAGATAAAAGGGGGGGGGATTAGGGGGTTTTAATAGGTAAATGTTACCTGGATCAGGTGTACGATGTATTTTTCTTCTGCAATAAACCAAGGCCCGTATTCGCGGCAGTATTAAAGGTGCCGGGACGTCCTCAAAGAGACCGGGAAGCGCTTAGTTTGAATGGCTTATGGTCCACGTGTGGCGGGGAATGTTCCACGGTCTTTAATAGTTGTAGAACCACCTCATTCAATAACATACATCTATCTAGTTTTGGCAACACCCCCACATAAACACATCGCACTGACTCCGCACAGCACATATGAACAGGGGGGAGAACGGGAAAAACCAGTGTCGTTGAGATAACAGACCCTCTCAGTCGACCACACCTGGAAGAATAGTGAACATGAAACTGCGCGTAGCTCCAGCAAGGAAGACAACCAGATAAGTAGCAGCCTGTAATATTACAGTTTAACCATAGTTGATTTTTTACAACCATATAATCACTCCAAATATACAAAATCCGGATATTTATCACCATTTAGCATTTCCCCTAACATCATATTTACTACATTTAGCATACACCGACAGTTGCAGTACCAACACTGCAACTAAATAATTGTACATATTGTAAATATTTTCACCTGTATTTTCAAACATAGATTTTATAGCCTAAGTGTAATGGACTGATGATGATCGCTTGACGATCGAAACTGGTCATCCTAATGTATTTATTAATCTCATGTAATTTATTCCAGTATTAGGGCATAACCCAGCTCTTTTGGGTACATTCGTGTTGATCGATTGAAAAGCACCAAACTCTTGATCATATTCTGCTGCTTGACTATTAGTTTCAGTCACTGGTCTTGCTGTGTCTTGTCGAGGTATTAAAGGTGAAGTATTTTGTCAGTATATTAAAAATACTGTAGTTTCCAATTATCTAATATATATACTATGTAATGTTTTGGGGGAATGTGTTTGTCTTTTTTTTATCTGACCTAAGATCCGTGTAGAAGTCAGCAAGGATTTTCATAACCTAAAATACCTTTTTTATTAATATATGTATGCCTAATTATTTTCTACCCCATTTTCTTCTTGTCTCTATTAAAATTCCTCTTAAAGGTACTGTGTTTTGTGTCGAGGATTATGGCACTTATTTTATTCTATGTAAAACTGTTGCATGGAGATGATCCTAGCTATTGTTAATCTTTCAGTGTTTTCTGTAAAACAGTGCCGATTTGTTTTCAAGACGATTTTTAGGAGAGACATTTTGGTTATCTTCATATCACACGTACTTGGAGTATCGTGCTACTATAAAAGAAAACTTTAATTAATTTCAATTGAGTTGAATGCGGATTTGAACTTAAACTGTTTACGTATCATACCTTGTGTATGTCTGAAGGTAATTCTTATTTTTTATTTTACGTGGGGGTAATTTCCTTTTGGCGTTTGACTTCATATGTCTAATCTAGATAATTTATTCAATCATTTCCTCTTCATATTCGTGAGCCCTTGCTTATTTTTATAAAACCTTGTTGTATTAGGTATTATTTTCTTTTCCCCCTATTTGAAAATATTTAATATGCATGTAATCTAATTTATGTTCAATTATATAGTGTGTAAAGTAACTTCTGTGTTCTTCTTGTGACTTAAGGTTAATTATTATATTAAGTTTTGCTTGATATTTTTTGCCTGGGTATGGTTTGTTCAACACGTTCCACTTTTCTTATGCTGGTGTTTGGGTCATTCTCGTTTTTATTAATTAGCTTGACCTCATTCTACTGCTATTGTATCACATTTGTTGGACAGATCATTATGTTGTCGTCCAATCTGGCTACGTGCCTTCGGATAAGAACGGTCCTTATCAGGACCAAGTAAAAATCCCTATAAACGACATTAATCAAAAATAAAAGAATGCACTAGCTCGGGGTTCGAACATGCTACCTAAGAGCTGTCGTGACTTCAGAAATGCTTGATTTAGCCACCTTAGCTAGTGAGAACCATGGTGTATTGCTGGCACTCATTGAATCTTCCTGTCCAAACGTAAGGTGGAGTTATTCGAAGCCGTGATCGTTTTCATCATGCATTATACTTGAGGTCATTGAAATAACACTGCCGTTAATGATTTCAACTATATTAGCGAGCTTGAACTCATCGGTAAAGTCCTAATGTTTTTAGGATGACTATGATATACGCGTTAGTTGGGTTGCCTTCCTCCAAAAGAAATAAGGGGCTGGTGGACCACTCTGTATATTTCATTTCATTTCATATTTATTTATCAGTGCCTTACACTATATTTACAGTACACTGAAGGGAGTCTCTGAAAAGAGCAAAGCCCCACTTCGCATTCGGGATGTGTCATAGCCCCCAATATATATACTCCGGGTTATATTTACGTATGTACCCAAGATGACAATTAGTGAGAATCGAGCATTGATTATATTATTTACAGTATACATTAGGGGGATGGTAAATGCACATTTATATAGTGTACAGCCCCGGGGGGCAGTACCCCCTGAGAGCCACCCCCCATCTTTTACCAAAACTACCCCAACTGGCAACTCCATAAGTCCAGGACATATCCATACACGGCAAGCGGCGGCCACCTAGCTCAGGAGGTTAGCCAACTACTTGTAACACATACACAAACATTGACACTAACAACTATCTGGGGCAGCTACAGAGACGTAATGCTGACCACGCAGCACCGGAAAGTATAAGAAGTGGAGTCCTAACTGGAGCCATTATCTGTTCTACTCAGTGCGTCGCCAGCGGCCCTAGCCGACGTCTGTTCCAGTTTCATCATCAGGTGAGATTCAGCGTGCTCAGAATCCTTTATTTTGTGAACACCTACCCCCAATTTGTACACACCAATTGTATACTTGTCTACACTCCCCAAGAGGGACTTACCAATTCACATTCACTGACCAATAAACATCTGGTCAGTAAACTACACTTGCATTTACTAATTACACTCCTCTTCACGTCCTAATACCCCGCCTGACCTTCGTCACAATTGTCCGTGACCGTAGTAGCCAGTAATTGCTTTGTCAGACTCCATTGTGCTCCCAGCTCGCGACTCGACCGCCTAGCGTCGAGCCGCTGACACAGCACGTTATTGTATTACTCATTCCACCCAGCTGGCAGGCCAGTATAGTAGCCTGTATTTAGAGGTCCATCCCCTAGCAAATACTTACATCTTTGCAGGAACATCCCCTAGAGACTAAACACTAAACAACACACTACACTAGTAGTTTCTCCCAGCTACGGGAAGCTACTCTCATTTAGGAACAATCTTCCAAATTAGTACAGTAACACAAAGCGTGTTTTATCCCAAACTACCCCCCAACTAAGGGATTAAAACATATTTGGTGGAGGCGCTACTACCACGCACAATAAGGGTAGGACTCTTACAACGAGCCCTCGTGGTAGAAACGACCCGTACCGCACACAGCCAAGCGATAGTTAATTTTTTTTCTTTTGAGAAAAAGCATTTTTTTCTCCCTTCACTCTAGAAACACAAGGGAAATTTTAATCAACCCACCCACCCCCAGCCCGGGAAAGAATCAAAGATCACACACACATTTCTTTTTATACCCACCCTCAACTCAGAATGGCACCACATGTAGAAGCAACAGAGATTGTAAGCCATAGAGGCAATAGGGGTACACCAATACTATTTACATTATTACTAAGGTGCCAGAGGTATATACAAATGCGACAGGCACAAATACGGGCACTCCAAACAAAGGTTGGGGCAATACAGGGCAAACAGCCATGCACCCCGTCAGAGGGTAGGACAGCGCGATTGAGATACGCACACAAACACTTAAGGCACATACATGAACACCTCAATAGGAGCCACGTCCAAAGGAACAGGATATACAACCGATTAGTCACTACACAGGGCCCTACAATAGATAACACAACCCTAGAGAGGATGAGGGTGCACCACACAATTTTATATGCACAATACAGGGAGCTTATTCGCGAACAGGCGTTTCTCCAATTGGCGGCCACAGAACTGTATAGGACGCAAACACGTCAACATAGCAATTTGCCAACGGACCACATGCCTCATTTGGCAATACGCCCAAATTTGGGAAGAATATAGGGAGCTCCAAGCCAACAAGGCCATTTTTGAGTTCATGGCAGGGCCACCAGCCCAGCCTAGAGAGGACATAAGCGTAGATACGCTAACGCAGCAATTCGCACGGATGTCCATCTGAGACACTAGCAAGACACAGGGGAAGGAGTTCGCCGTGTCCACAGTTCAGAAAACGGCCAGGTTAAACTCCAACACACTACAGGGCCAAGATCACATGAACACACGACCCTCAGCCCCGGTTCAGGAGGCAACTTTGCCAGACCGAGGGGCAGAACCTACGCCAACCCCCTCAGAACGGACGAACGAGAGGGAGTTGACGCCAGGACTCTCAGGCACACACCGTAACACAGGGAGAAAACGGGAGGTAAATATGTCATGGGCTGAGGACATAGGGCCCGTGCCACAGCACATTAAGCCCACACAAGCCTACACACATAGGCAAACACAAGGGCAGGAGTCTACCGTGGCCATAGGCCAGAAATCGGTCACACTACCCTCCAACACATTTCTAGGGCAATCACAGACGAATACACGACCCTTACCGCTAGTTCAGAAGGCAACTTTGCCAGAATGGAGGCGGACACTGACATGCGCATCCCCAGTACAAATGCATAAGAGGGTGTTGCCTTCAGCCCCTCAGGGTGCAAAACGCACGCCTGTGCACACTGACCAGCCGCAAACACACAGTACACGGGGCACAGGAAAGGTTTTATTACCTACCCCACGAGGCCAGGCAGTTAGGAAGACACACACCCCTATAAACACTGCTAGGGTAGCGCGGAGCGCAATCAGCCCCTCAGGCACAAGCACACTCAGACCAATATCCAGGCTTACGGTGAAAGTAGACCCAGACTTACTTTGCTACAAACCCCTCCAGAAAATAGTAAAGAAGCACCCCAATGGGTATCAGGGGCCTACGCCTTAGTGACAGGGCGAAAGTATTCACTTTCTCGAGCAATGACGCTCGGACATGGATAACAACTTTCACCATGAATATAATATACACTAATGTCACTTGCATCACAAACATACACACGAGTAGGTTCTTTTACATGCAGGAAACACTACAATTGACACACAAAGGACAGGTTCCACCCCTGTAAACGGTAGACACGCAGAGACTCATGCACAAAACCACACATTTTACATGTATAGACAGTGGAACGTGGCTAACTCAAAGTTATATAATTCAAAATTTTTCTTAATTCAAATTTTCCTCTTGGCCCCTGGCATTTTATAGGCCATCTACGGTTTATAATCGTGGTTAGTTCAAATTATATTTTGGAGCATGTAAAGTTTTTAATGTACAAAGACAATCGGAGGCCAATCAGTTGGGCCACGCGGCCCAGGTCTTGAAAGAAATTTTCTGAATGCAGCCTAAGCAACAAACCACAGCACACAGCTTAAGCGGGTCTTTCCAAGTAGAAATGACTAAGTTGTCCTATTTTCCGTTCCTACAATTTGCTAGATTCTTTTGTGATGGCTGAGAGACTTAATCGTAAGAAACTGTTAAGAATCTCAAACTATTTTTGAAAAATAGTAGATTTCTCTGAGACGTAACTAGATTACTGCCTTACTAACGGCGTCAAATAGGTGAATAGTACACTCAGGTTTTATTTTTCATTTGAAACTTTTGAAATTATTTACGATACGATCTTTATAAAGTACCGTCATTTGTTAATCTGCTTTGGTAAACATAAAGCACTATGTAAACGTGATACAATATATTTTCTCTACCCTTTTCAAAGAACTTTCTTAATTCGAATTTTTGGATAACTCAATTTTTTTCACTAATCCCGTGAAGTGCGAATTATCCAAGTTGAAGTGTATATATTTGATCCATAGGTGTACCCTATTTATTACACTGCCTATAGCATGAATTTTTCTTGTCCCCCATAACAGCGCTCAAACTAAGCATAAACACCATGGGGTAACACTCACAGGTCAAGGGGAAAACACCATTATTTATTTTTGAAGGTCACACACCAAACGTAAATACCATACAAAAACAGTCAATACACTTGGCAAAACTGTCCCGGAGACACAGGCCTAAAAGGCACCAGGAATAATTACCCTGGACAATGACGGTCTCGAACCCGCAACCTTCTGAATACCAGGAATGCAAGGTCGGGTAACTATCCAATTGAAGGATAGAACAATAAGGGACAGTCACGCTAACAGGAATTCATGCGCACAAAATAATAAAACCACCTCCGACACCTAGTCACCAAACACGCGACTAGCGGCCCAGAGACACAAATACATAACGACATCTAACCACCACTAACAAGAATATATTCGCCCCACACTTACAACGACACACAATTTGGGGACACAATATATACAATATGGGGAACCAAAGACACTCTGTATATGCAGACATTAGAAAGACGTGTCAACAAACCTACACACATTGTTCTGGCACATGTGGCGAGCGGGCCCCCCGACAAGCAAGCAAAGTACTTCCTACACAGTTGTAATTTAATACTATCACCAAGTCAGCGATAACACATAGGCTACATGAGCGGCTGACCTTCGCGTGCGCCAGACAAACTAACAGCGCTCTGCCCTGGCTGTAACATACACAGTCATTCACGCAAGTTTCAAAACCCAATAACTCCCAAAATTAGGATACGAGGGTCGTCCCAAATGGCACAAAATATTCACACTAAAGCATATTTTCATACGAGTGTCTCAAACACACGATACGCGCGCCATGGTACATACAATACAGAAATTGTAATACCGAGGCCTTAGACCGAGGCAGGGGCGAGCACATAGAAACACAATACAAACGTGCCAAAAAAAGAAGCTAAACAATGGCATTTTTGGCGCGAAAACACAATCAGAAGCCACACTAGGGACGCACAAATCCCAACAGACAACGCTGACATGAAACCCGGAGCATCATGACGAGATCGCGGGTCCGAATGCCCAATAAAAGCGGACACCGTGGAAAACAAGAATTGTCGACCGACGAAAGATCACTTACAGACAATTACACGAGTACCATCGCACAAATAACATCCATACACCATCCCCTACAGAGAAAAACCATAGCGCCCGAAACCTATATACGGGGGACACCACTCTCACAGACACAAAACAGGTAACACCACATTTCTCCGGCCAAAAACTATGCAAAATTTCGATTGCCCCGAACATGGGCAATAGACTTCCTAGACATGAATTACAAACAATTACACAAGGCAAAGGTCTTGCGGAAGAAATGTCCACACAATATCGGTAGCAAAAACAGGATAGATTAACACATTGGCCCTCCCAGAATGCACAACAATGCCAACACACAGACACTGGCGAAAGTCACGTTCCGTCAGCCGCCACACATAACATCAGAGACTTCCCGTCAACAAGGACGCAAAAACAAACACAACAAAACACTGAGTTGCGGACTCAGTGCATTTCAACATTGTTGCCGGTAGACATTCCTAGCGCACACAGACGTGCCGGTGACACACAAATATGATGACACTGTCATAAACCATCAATAATAACAGCATACTGATACACGGATATTGACACAGGATTCAGCGTTATTACGATAGGCCTGGCATTTAGTAATGCACAGATACTGTGGGCCACATTAACCTAAGGAACACAGGAGCATGTTTACAAGGGCGATAACAAGTTACACGCGCCGTCTGACAATTAGCCACACGACACACGATAAGACTTATCCGATAACGGCCCGCGCGCCAGCGTGCTGTAGCGGAACACAACCACACACACGCAAGCCGCAGTAACCACAGCCACGGGCACCTCCTGCCCACACGCGTCCACTAATCAGGGGCGAATACAGACAGATTCCCTGAGGGAACAACCCCCCCCCCAATAACTACTTCTCTTCTTGTTTTTTTTAATCTTAAAAAACCATCATAGGCGATCAGGACATGACCAGTTACACTCACAATCACTTGCTACCTTAACATTATAAATGAGAGACCAGATTAGGCCGTGACGGCACAGCGTCACCACACTTAACCATCCCAAGGAGCGGATAGAAACCCAATAGTGACCAAGTGAGAATGACAGGAGCAGAGATGGATAGTGCCACCAGGATGGCCAAGATATTAGCTACGGAATACCATCCTAGCACCCCTCTCCCTACATAACCTGTCAATTACAACACTATTCAACACAAACAAACAGACACATAAAAACAGCTAGACTACATTCCAAAATATACATCGGGGTTGATAGACCTCATGCGTCTACCCAATATTTGGGTATACTGCACCCTGGTTCTAAATGCCTACACCCGAGTATTAGGGGTGAGTCGGAAACAGAATTAAGCGTAATGCACATCTCTATGTAAAGAGATGAGGCCGCATTTACACTAACAAATATTTTCTTACTAAATAATCCCGCTTGCAAGGGACATAGAATTATCATACCTCGGCCCACACCTATCCTCAAATGAGAGCGGATACGCCTCATATCCAGCCACATGCATGGAATATCCTACCCACATACCAGGGATATTATTATTACCATACCTGCATGGAACTTTTAAAATTTTTGCACACCTGGAAAGTACCTACCCCGTCCACTCACTGTAAGTACCTCCTAGCGGCATCAGCGGCTCCCGGCCACCATTAACATGGAGTCCAACGATGCATAACCCTCTCCTACCGCGCTTTAAGCCCATTCAGCAAATAACACCCCCGGATCCTAAAAACAAGGGACCCAACACCATAAAAACCTACTAACACCTCCAGAAAATTACCAAGGCATTACCGCTAGGAATCCGACATGGCAAATACAGGCCTGAAGTAGTCCATGCATTTAGAAGATTCTACAACCCCAGGACACTAAAAATTCTACATAATTACATGATACACACACACTTATTTTACATATCACACTCATTTTTTAAAGGAACCTGATGTCACACTGAATGGTGATGAGACGTGAACGGAGGGAGCGAAAGCTCCACAGAGAGGCAGGGACGGGGCAAGACGCCAACAGATCCTGACCCAGACTAAATAACAGACGGAACTACGTAAGGTTGAAGCATTGATGGCCTGGCGCGGGCAAACGCCAAAACCGGGGGTGCGTCTAGCCTACCCCCTCGGCAGAGGAAAGTTACACCCACTATGCGCCACGGTCGTCGAAGCCAAGACCTGCAGGGGAGACTTTTGACGGACGGGGAGAGAATTAGCCAGCTCCACACCGGACTCAGGAGATGAACCTAGGGACGACCACATTAGGACAAGACTCCTAGTTTAGTATGTAAGTTAAGTAGAGCTTCTATGGCGGGAAGTTAGTCTTCTACTCGCAGAAGTGAAGAAGAATCTCAGGATTCAGCGGGACCAATCCTAGATTCGCCAAGTCCTCGTCCCGCGTGACGGGGTGAAGACGACCAAACAAATGATAATAAACAAATAATGAATAATATACATGGAATGAATGTGATCATTCGGACCCGTGCCCACGTAAATGGACGACACCGGGTCTCCAGAGCTTAAATGGTCACGCACCGGGAGGCCAGAGATGTAAATGAGGAACGCGGCGAGCTCTCACAGGGGTTTTCGTGGGCAAACCCAATGATAAATATATCAACAAATGGTACATGGAAAATGATGCCGACATAGGCAAGCACAACAGCAAAGAACAGCACAGCCGGGCGAGGCGTTTGCTCATCAGCAGTGCAGTCGCCCAGGACTTTATTAATTACTATTTACTAATTAATATTAATATAATGTCGACAATTAGTATTAAGGGAGGGGAATCTATAAGGGCTTTCGGGCCTGGTGGTTTTAGAGACAACCGGTGTTTCTAAAATACACACGGGTGGTGCCCTGAGGAGGTAAAACTGCCTCAGGCGATCGCTCCGATCAAAATTCTAGCATGTAAGGCAGTTGCATTTGGGATGCAACATAGAATTAAGCAAATTTAATAAGCGCTGTTGTAAAACAGCAGCGATAGCATATTTCGGCACTAGATTAAGGCAAAACCACTCGGCATGTATATACAGGTTATTTTTACATTTAGTACTAATTAACATAATTTAAGGCAATTTTTTTTTAAGATAACAGGATCGGCACCTGGTAACCAAACTCCGTTACCAGGGTAAGCCCGACAACATATTAATATAAATAGGATTAAGGTAAAGCCGTTCGGCAACTGGTAACCAAACTCCGTTACCAGGGTAAGCCCGACAACATATTAATATAAATAGGATTAAGGTAAAGCCGTTCGGCACCTGGTAACCAAACTCCGTTACCAGGGTAAACCCGACAACATATTAATATAAATAGGATTAAGGTAAAGCCGTTCGGCACCTGGTAACCAAACTCCGTTACCAGGGTAAGCCCGACAATACATAGGCTAAGCTAGGTTAACCTAGGTTAACCTAGAAGTAAGTTAGACTTCAATGGCGCCACACTTAGTTTTATAAATTAAGTGCTGCCAAGAAAATGTCATATATATACATGTAATGTATTGTAATGTATTGTAATGTATTGCTAATAACTAATCCACTTTCCCAAACACAGGAAAACCAGGGAGCAACGCATCCACAGATGTACAAACAGAAAAAGAGTGCCATTAATACATTTCTTGATTTACAGATGACAAGGAGCATGAGCATGCCTATTGTAAATATATTTCCCACGCCAAATTACACATACCCTTATCTCTGTCACACAAACACACTGCTCCTCATCATTCTTCAGTCGCGCCAATAAGGTGACGGCGCCGCGATCAGCGACGTAAGGTGACGTGGGGCACCGAGCGACGCTGACGCAAACACACGTATGGATACGCTTGAATAATAAGCAATATACGGTCGCCAGGGGCGGTGCAGAGGTTGTGAGCACATACCCTCGCTGCCAAGGTGAATTTTTCCACCCACGGGGAAAATTTGCGAAAGGTAAGGTTAACGGCATGACCACTAACCCACAGCCATAGGTGAGAGGTACCTACAGCTCAGCGAATAGCAAAGTGAAGGGAGAATGAGTGGACAGACGAGAGCGCTACAGAAGGCCTAGAGAATGAGACAAGGTACCAGGCTCATGAGCAAAGCGGTCTAGTAGTAAGATTATTATTTTATATTATATCATGCTTGTAAAACAAAATGTAAATCCAAAGCGTACACAAATATATTAATGCTCAAGTGTACGCCTACGCACATAAACTTCCAATATGTCACGCCATTCAACACTGCCATAATGTGAACAATGAATACACTGTTTTGTTTTTTCCTTTCTACTCTACTAACGCCCAAATTTGTGAAGGTGTCCCGTTTCATCCCAAGAAAAATAAACCATTATGATATATCCCTTTAACTTATACCCTGGGACACCTGTTTTTTCTATTCTCTTCCATCTTTTAAACAATACACTCCAGGGAGCAATTTTTTTCTCCATACAGCGCCGGACGGCACAACCATCCGTCCAGCCAGGGTTTTTTTCCTCCCTGGATAATAACAACATATATATATATGTCAAGACCATGTATTTTTTGTACCTTTATTATTACTATGTCAACTTTCAAAAATGAACTATTCCAAATTTACTATGTATAACATGTATATCCCAAAACCTACCCCTCTGAGCACACGCTGAACTCACGTCAACACAACATCGACACACCTACACCAACACGGAAGAAAAGAAGAAGAAGTACAAGGAGCAATCAAGAACAAGCCATCACATCGACGCGCCCACTCTACTTCCAGTTCGCGGGGACGCGAACTAATCGATGAGGGGGTCTTGTACAGCCCCGGGGGGCAGTACCCCCTGAGAGCCACCCCCCATCTTTTACCAAAACTACCCCAACTGGCAACTCCATAAGTCCAGGACATATCCATACACGGCAAGCGGCGGCCACCTAGCTCAGGAGGTTAGCCAACTACTTGCAACACATACACAAACATTGACACTAACAACTATCTGGGGCAGCTACAGTGACGTAATGCTGACCACGCAGCACCGGAAAGTATAAGAAGTGGAGTCCTAACTGGAGCCATTATCTGTTCTACTCAGTGCGTCGCCAGCGGCCCTAGCCGACGTCTGTTCCAGTTTCATCATCAGGTGAGATTCAGCGTGCTCAGAATCCTTTATTTTGTGAACACCTACCCCCAATTTGTACATACCAATTGTATACTTGTCTACACTCCCCAAGAGGGACTTACCAATTCACATTCACTGACCAATAAACATCTGGTCAGTAAACTACACTTGCATTTACTAATTACACTCCTCTTCACGTCCTAATACCCCGCCTGACCTTCGTCACAATTGTCCGTGACCGTAGTAGCCAGTAATTGCTTTGTCAGACTCCATTGTGCTCCCAGCACGCGACTCGACCGCCTATCGTTGAGCCGCTGACACAGCACGTTATTGTATCACTCATTCCACCCAGCTGGCAGGCCAGTATAGTAGCCTGTATTTAGAGGTCCATCCCCTAGCAAATACTTACATCTTTGCAGGAACATCCCCTAGATACTAAACACTAAACAACACACTATACTAGTAGTTTCTCCCAGCTACGGGAAGCTACTCTCATTTAGGAACATTCTTCCAAATAAGTACAGTAACACAAAGCGTGTTTTATCCCGAACTACCCCCCCCCCCAACTAAGGGGTTAAAACAATAGGATAAGGGAGGAACAACAAGAGAAGAGTTCAATTAAATATTGCAAATAGAGATAAACGGGAAACACTAGCACAACATAGAATCGGGGCACAATTTATGAAGAACAACCTACTTGTTGAACAAATAATGCCGCAGCTTTCTCTTGAACTGAACGGCATTATTGTTGCTGGCTTTCATGTAACACGGTAGGCTGTTCCATGCACAGACCGATCTATTTCCAAAACCCAGTTTGTACGTCTCAGTCCTGAGTAGTCGGGCGTACAGCGTAACTCCGCGGCCCTTCTGAGCTGATCGGTAGCCAAGGGAAATTTTGTCTAAAATAGCAGATGAGTCTGTATTATTATAAAGTTTTCACAGGTATAACAAATCAATTTGGGTGAATAGGTTCTCAATAGATGGAAGGCTACGTTTTTGGCGTCTGATTTTAGAGTCTACGTCGGAATTTTTCGAAAGAATGAATTTAGTGGTATCTGTTATAGCTTAAGGATATTTCCCTTGGTACCGGGGCTCCATTAAGGGCATGCGTGAATTAGCAGCGGTCGCACTAGGCTCAGGTAGGCGGTCCTCTTCAGTTTGGTGCGGCAGCCACGTAGATTTCTGCTTAGCATACCCAGTTGGCGGGCAGCTTGGTTCCTCACTGCGTCGGTGTGGGTGTTCCATTTCAGGTCGGAAGTGATGTTGAGTCCAAGAAGTTTGACACACTGCACACGTGGAATCAGAGTGTTTTCAAAGTGATAAGGGTTGGCCGTTGGAATTCGATTACGGGTTAGGGAGATTAGAATACTTTTGTAGGAATTGACAGCTAGGCCGTTAATTTTGCACCAGACACTGATATTATTTAGATCCTCCTGCAGGGCGGTGAGGTCACTGTTGTCTTTGATCTTGCGATAGAGGGTTGTGTTGTCGGCATATTGGTAGATGTTTGAGGAGACTGCATGGGGAAGATCCAACATGAATATGTTGAAAAGTAGAGGACCAAGGACAGATCCTTGAGGGACACCAGATGGGACCGAAACAGTAGAGGACTACTCTCTGATGCCGGTTTGTAAAAAAGTCAGTCAACCTCCCCACTAGTTTACCACCGATGCTGAAGGAACGCTGCTTATCAAGGAGACGTGAATGGGGAAGATCAAAAGCCTTGGTCCAATCGAGAGTAACGAGATCCTCTTGACCGCCTGGTATTCTTTCCAAAGTTTGTTGCCAGTTGTCCACAGATGAAGTGAGTAGCGTTTTACAGGAACGTCCAGGTGGAAACCCATGTTTGTGTTCGTTAAGAGTACCTGTTTCTTTCAGGAAACGCAACATCTCCCTCGATAGCAGGCGCTCCATTACCTTACACAATATGGATGTTAACGATATGGGGCGGTAGTTGTCTACTGATTCCTTATTACCAGTTTTGTGGACAGGAACAACGATGGTGATTTTCCGATCAGATGGTAATTTCCCATATTGACAAGAGGTGTTAAATATTGTGCATATGGATGGAGCGAGGGCCTGAGCACACGTTTTGAGTATTCTTGCGGGTATATTATCAGGCCCAGTAGCGGAATTAGGGGGTAAAGATGACAACAACTTGCAGACCACATCAACGGAGAAATAAATGGATTCAAGTTTAGGGAAAGGAATAATTCGATCTATTATATCATTTTGTGATGGCGTGAAGGAAGAAAATTTCTCAGAGAAGGAAGAGCAAAATGATTGAGCAATCTCTGCGGGCTCAGATAACATTTTGCCGTTATACGTGAAATTCGTGGAGGGCGTGCTTCTTGATCTGGAGCTGATATATCGCCACAGAGATTTCGTGTCCGAGGAGCCCAAATTCCAGATGAAATTGCTATGGCTGTTTATAATGGTGAATTTTGTTAAATTCCGTTGGATCTTGCACTTATGGAGATTAGTGGCCCTGGGGGTAGGGTTATGTTTCCATTTTCTTGTACAATCTATTTCTCTTTTTTAACATTAGTACAATCTCATTGGTAATCCAAGGAGATCGACGATTGCCATTTAATTTAACATGTGGAATGCACTGTTGTACACACTGCCAGAATGTACTTTTCCACTCTGTCCAGAGGGTTTCTATGTCAATGGTTTGCACTACCGGAAGATTGGAGCGGAACAGAGAATTTAATAATGACCAGTTTGCTTTGTTGTAGTTGAGAGCTGTTTTGTATATTTTCTTAAATTTCGGGTGGAGTAATTTCAACTCAACCCTGGTTGCTTCATGATCACACACGCCTTCAATTACTTCGACGGAGCCCACTATGTCCACATTATCTGTGAGCACTAGGTCTAGGGTGGTTCTGCTATGGTCCTTGATTCGAGTGGGTTGCTTTACCAGCTGCTGAAGAAATAGGTCGTAAAAACATGATAGGAATTTTTCAGAAGGAGAATTAAGATCTTTCGGAGTTTCGTTCGAGAGCCAGTCAATTTGAAGGTTGATATGCCAGCACCAGCCGGAGCGCTAATTAGTTAGTTAGTTATTGTTGTTTTAAGGGGCGGAACTACGAGGTCATCTTCAACTCTTAACACAGATTAAAGAATACAAATTTGGAATTGAATTTAAAATTTTGAGGTGGACGCCTAAATTTAAAAAGACCAAAAGTTAGTAAAACAAAAACATTAAATAAAAAAATAAAAATCATAAAAATAAACAAAAATTACGGAAAAACAAAACATTATCATTCAAAAACGAACAAGTCGTTGAGTCAATTTATACTGGATAAATTTAGATTGCTGGCCCTAACCCACTCTCACTTATAAAGCGGATAACGCGATCAGCAGCTACCGTGTCATCGGCTAATATAAGTTTGAGTGTCATCTGCAAACCAAGGTTTCTTCGTAAGTCAGCAAGATCCACACACTCGGTGAAAATGTGGGCCACGGTGAAAACGGCTCCACAGGTACAAAGTGGGGGGTCTTCCCTTCTCATCAGATACGAGTGGGTGGATCTTGTATGACCTATCCTTAGCCTAAACAAAATGACGGACTCCCTCCGTGACCGGAAAGAGCTCCGCCACACGCGAGTAGTTCCCTCGATCGCTCTTAGTTTACTGGGCAGTGGGTCAGCTAGCCACTGACTCTCCCAAAATACCAGAACTTGTAGGCGTAACTGAGAGCGAATATCTCTAGCGGGTACCTCCATTGGTCGAGGTGGTAGTGATACCGCCTCTTTTGCAGCTTGATCCGCTAACTCATTTCCCGCAATTCCCATGTGGCTTGGAAGCCACAGAAAGGTGATTCGAGTGTCAGCGTGGCACAGCCCGGCTAGTAGGTCGTGGATTCGCTGCACTAGGGGGTGTTGCGGGAAACATGTAGCAATTGACTGCAACGAACTCAAAGAGTCGGTACACACGAGAAAGTGGATACGTGCATCCTGTAGTGCAAACTGCAGAGCTTCATAGATGGCAACGAGCTCCGCAGTGAACACACTACAGGCCTCTTGGTATTTGCACCATCAATAACGTAAGCACAACCCACTTTCTCGTCCAACCTCGAACCATCCGTGTAGAGAATGCCAGCGTCCGGAAATTGGTGAACTATGCTGTGGAACTGCCTCCGGTAAACGGAGGCATCCGTGTTCACCTTAGGACCTCAGTGCAGATCTAACCGAATTTCCGGACGCGGGACTTGCCACGGAGGCACCTCGCTAGATATCCGGATCATACAGGGACCTACAGCCACTCCTATTTCAGTACACCAGCTATCAAGTCTAATACCAACTGGCCGAGTGGCACGAGGTCGGTTGGCGTACCCCTGGTGGTTTTGGGTACCGAAGAGAGCTTGATACGTCGGGTGTTGCGGCATTTGACGCACATTGGCAGCATATGCTAAAAGCATATGTTGGCGTCTATAATTTAAAGGTGGAACACCCGATTCGGCGAGTAGGCTGGGTACCGGTCTGGTCCGGGAGGCACCGGTAGCCAGCCTAACGCCACTATGGTGGATACTGTCCAGCATTTTCAAGGTTGCCGGCCTTGCTGAACCGTATGCCGCAGAACCACAGTCTAGCCGGGACAGGACTAGGGCTTGGTAGAACCGTAGCAGCACCGCACTGTCAGCCCCCCACGTAGTGCCACTAAGAAACTTGAGCATGTTCAGTTTCCTGAGAGACGTCATTTTCAATTGCCATATATGGGGCTGCCACGTTAACTTGCTGTCAAAATGGAGCCCCAGGAAGCGATATGTGTCAACCATCGGCAACGCAGCACCCCTGAGATGTAGTTCAGCGTGTAAATGTAGTCTCCGGAGCCGACAAAAATGGACGACGGAGGTTTTCGCTGCTGGAAAACGAAAACCCCGGTCGTGAGCCCACCTGTCGACCAGGTTGATAGCTAGCTGCAATTGCCATCCCACGACTGCCATACTTCCAGAGCTGTAATGCAGAGCTAAATCGTCTATATACAGCGATGGAATTACCGCGGACCCGGCGGCGGCAACTATGCCATTTATGGCAATCGCGAACAAGGTTACACTCAGCACAGAACCCTGAGGAACTCCATTTTCCTGAATGTCCTACCGACCCTTACACGGAAGAGTCGGACGGACATGAAATTCGCAATGAAAGTCGATAGATTACCACGGAGTCCCCACTTGTGAAGGGGGGAAAGGATCCCGTAGCGCCATGTGGTGTCGTAGGCTTTCTCGAGGTCAATGAAAACTGTGACTAGGTGCTGCTTTCGGAGAAATGCTCCTGTATGGCGCTCTCAAGTCGCACCAGATGATCAGTGGTGGACCTATAGGAGCGAAATCCACACTGGTACTCTGACAGGAGAAGTCTCTTCTCCAAGAACCACACCAGTCGACGGTTCACCATCTTCTCCAGCAGCTTACATAGGACATTTGTCAGACAAATTGACCTATAGCTGCTTACAAACTTGGGATCCTTTCCAGCCTTAGGAATCGGTATCACGATCCCCTCTCGCCATTGAGATGGAAACTCCCCTTCAATCCATATACGATTGAAGAGGATCAACAGTTGTTTTATACTGGCTTCGCACAGATGTTTTAACATTTGATTATGTATGTTATCCGGTCCAGGAGCCGTATCCCTGCACAGTGCAAGCGCACTGCGCAGTTCCCATTCAGAGAATTGTACATTATAGGACTCCGAAGCAGCAGTGTCAAAGGCCAAGGGGTCAGTCTCTGCCTCCCGCTTCAGTGTCAGAAATGTAGGATCGTAACTCCCAGAGCAGGATACATCGGAGAAGTGCGAGCCAATACTGTTGGCAATGGCGAGATGGTCCTTGATGATATCTCCATTGATGGATACTCCGGGTATCGACAGTGATGTCGGGAGTCCGGAGATCCAACGAAGCTTAGTCCACACTTGAGATGAAGGAGTGTGCGCCGTCATAGATGACACATACTTTTCCCACGTCGTTTTCTTACTCTCCCGAATCAAATATCGGGCTCTAGCACGCATCCTTCTGAAGGTGATAAGGTTGGCCATTGTGTTTTGCCTCCGATAACATTTGAAAGCACGTCGACGATCTTTAATGGCTGCTGCGATCTCGGCTGTCCACCAAGGTACAAGCTTCCAGCGTGAGTTGCCGGATGAGGAAGGTATTGTTTCCTCAGCAGCAGCCAAAATACCATTCGTTGTGTGAATGGTATGATCGTCGACACTCTCAAAGGTATCTTCGGCAATCACCGCACGTGCCGTGAAAGTTGGCCAATCAGCCCGACGGAGAAGCCATCGACTTGGTATTTATTTATTTATTTATTTATTTATTTATTTATCGTATGGCTTTTAGTTCCGGGAGTGTCCGAGGATATGTTCGGCTCGCCTGAGTCTGTAGCTGCTTCCAGCGGACACCCTAAAGGGTGAGCTACTAGTTCCGTTCAATTTCGACTTGGTAACTCGATGGCTCTCTGGTTCGGAAGAGTAACGATAATTGGAAAATGGTCACTATTCAAACACCCCACTGTAGCAGGGGAACCAGCGCACGACTGCACAAGGTAATATCGATACTTGAATAAGTACCGTGTGCAATGGAGAAGTGCGTAGGTTCCCCTGTGTTCAACAAATACAGGTCCAGCCGCCTGATCAGCCTCTCAAAATCTCTCCCTTTACCGCTAGTGGTAGCGGAGCCCCAGATGGTGTTGTGGGCATTAACATCTCCCAGAAGGAGAAAATGAGGAGGGAGCTGAGAGACTAGAACCACCAGCTGGTTGTAATCCGGTTGAGAATCAGGCGGGATGTACACGTTACATATTGTTGCCATTACTGGCAACGAAGTACGAACTGCAACTGCTTCTAGCTGAGTACGCAACGGCACCTCTTCACTAAAGAGGCTAGAGTGGACGAGAGTGCAGACGCCACCGGCGGCCGCAGCTCCATCCACCCGGTCTTTAGAGAAGAGTTTGAAGTGACGCATTGTTATCTCATGTCCAGGACGAAACCTGGATTCCTGAAGACAGACAATGGTTGCCGAAAACGAAGATATTAATTGTCGTAACTCAGCGAGATGAACAGAATAGCTATTACATTTCCATTGTAATAGTGCCATGGTGTGGACTTAAGTAGAAGTGGGTCTTCTACTTATGCTTGACCGCTTGCCACCCTTCCCCATCTCTAGTTGGAGATGATGGGGCAGGAGAGCACATCTCAAACTCCACATCTCCGTCCGAAGGAGCGGGCGCTCTCTTGGGTTGCACGTGGTCGTCGTCGGACCTCACGAGTCTCGCTCTTAGGGAAGAGCGAGAGCGGTGTCGAGAGACTTTCTCCCGGTCCAAAGACTGGGTGTCTGTCCCCGACACACCCCGAAGAGATTTCTTTCTGGATCGGCGTTGACGTGTGTTTGGGGAAGTAGATGGTCCCTTCCCCGCAGACGCCGGGTCCTTATAAAACAAGGTCGCTCCTGCTGGCACCGCTCCACTGGTGGTGCTGGGAGCGAGATGGCCAGCAGATACGTGAGCAGCCCTGTCTTTAGGAGAGGAAGAGAAACGGCGCTGAACCGTTCCTCTCTCCTCCGCCGATCTTTTTTCTTTTCTGTAGGGGAGTTCCTCCATACGGACGGGCTTGGCTTCAGCAGGCTTCGCTCCCTTGGTGGTCGTGGGAGCGGAAAGGCCAGCAGAGATAGTAGCCACTCCGTCAGCAGGAGGGCGAGAGAGACGGCGACGAACCGTCTCCCTCTTCTCCCCTATATTTTTCGTATTAGGTGGGCTGGAAGAGGGGCCAGCCCTGGTCGGCAAAGTCTTATTTCCCCCTTTAGTTGGGGAAGACTTGTTCGCCGACCGTTTCGGAGAAGAAGAGGACTTCTTCTCCGAATTCGCCGGTTTAGATGTTAAAACCGGCGCCTTCATAACCGTGGCCGAAGAAGGTTTTGGGACCTCCTTCGGGCTGACAGTGCTCGCTTGTACAGCGAGGGGAGATTTCAGAATCGTACTTAAAGAGGACATCGAGGGTACTGCACTGGAAACTTTGACGGCAGGGGTGTTTGAGGGCGTCGCTGCAGTTGCAAACGATAACCGAAATTCGGGGGCATTCATATCACGGTACCTCTTGCGAGCGTCGTGATATGAAAGCCTCTCAAGAGTCCTGATTTCCTGGATCTTGGCTTCCATAATGAATTCAGGGCACTGTTTTGACGGTGGAGAGTGACTTCCTTGGCAGTTGGGATATATCGGGGGAGGCGTACACTTCTCATCACCCTCATGTGTCCCCTTGCCACACTCTCTGCATACGGCCTTCGCAGTACACCTGGCGGAAACATGCCCGAATCTCTGGCACTGGTAGCAGCGCATAGGTGGAGGAATGTACGGTCGCACATCGCAGTTGTACGATGTGACCTTCACCTGCTTAGGTAAAACATCACCCTCAAAATGGAGGATAAAAGCGCCGGTATCGACGCTCTTCTCTCCAATCTTTCGGGTGATGCGCCTAATCTTGGTGACGCTTCTCTTCCCCAGATCCCGCAACAGTTCAGCTTCGCTATTCAAAATGAGGTCACGATGGAAAATAACTCCTCGGACCTCATTCAGCGTTTCGTGCTTTGTGATCTTAACGGGGATTTCGCCGAATTGCGTGCATTCCAGCAACGCTTCGGTTTGCTGCCGGCTAACGGTATGCAGCAAGAGCTGCCCGTTCCGGAGCTTGTAAATCCCGTTAAGATCACCAAATTTCCCCTCGATTTCCTCAGCGAAATGATCGATTTTACGAGCTTGAAATCATCCCCGTCTGTCCTGGTAGCTACCAGGTAGCGAGGTGATCAACCTGTCGCAAATCTCTTATTAAAGGCTTCATCCCAAGGCGTATACACCTTGGGATTA
Organism: Meconema thalassinum; assembly: GCA_946902985.2. Classification (NCBI taxonomy): domain Eukaryota; kingdom Metazoa; phylum Arthropoda; class Insecta; order Orthoptera; family Tettigoniidae; genus Meconema; species Meconema thalassinum. The sequence continues at coordinate 353,287,328 of OX336390.1, forward strand.
GCTCGACACTCCAGAGACGGCTTTTTAAGGGTGCCACCCTGTTCAGGTGTCCGTGATCGCTTTGATGGCATCCCGGACGAAATCCTCCCCGAATACTGCCCACTCCGAACGGGGGCCATCACTGTGGGCGCCACCCAGCCAACGCAATACCTACCTGGCATAGCAAGTATTGCCCGGGGTCCCAGTGCCTCGAATAGGCACTTCCCCCTCGGCATGCACAGTGATTTATGCAGCTCCAGTATTCGGCCATGCAGGGACCTTCGTTGTAAGGCGGATACTACTGTAGGGTTCATGGCGCACCCATCTGACGGGATGGGGCATACCGTCTAGGCTTTCTGGCTAGATGGCCAAGCTGGTGGCCTTTCCCCTAACAGCATGCATGCTTATTTCTATAGGTCAAACCAGAACTGGGACTAGAAATCCGAAATCGACCTTTATAAGGCCCCCCTCTAAGTCGCCTTTTACGACAGGCAGGGGATACCGTGGATGATTTCTGCCCTCCCCATCCACAGGGGGTCTGAACAAATCAAAAACTGGCAAGTTATTCGGCCATGTGAGCCCTATTAATCGCCTCCTACGACAGGCAGGGCATACCGTGGGTGTATTCTATCCCGCACCCACACGAGGGGTGCGCTATACCTTTATGCTGACGACTCGGCTATGACAGCCCATCACTTCCGACTAGCCTGCTTCAAAAAGATGCTACAGGAAGCGCTATGGGCCCTGGAATCCTGGTTCACCAAGTGGCGGATAAAACTCAATGTAGACAAAAGCCAGACGGTACTCTTCACCAAGAAGAAGAGAATTACCCGTCGACCTGACTCAATCCAGCCACTGACACTATTCGCGCGAAACATACCATGGACGAGCACAGTAAAGTACCTAGGAGACACCCTAGATGGAAAACTGACCATGCTCCACCATATGAAAACACTACAGCAAAAAGCTCACGTGCGAATGTTGCAGCTTTACCCACTCCTAAATTGGAAGAGTCGCCTCAACAAGACCCTGGGCGTTAACATATATAATGCCCTTATAAGGCCTATAGTAATGTACGCCAGCCCTGTATGGGGCTATACGGCCAAGTCGAGCCTCAAAATGCTGCAGCTATCCAAAACAAATGCTTGCGGTTAGCGCAAAAGTTCCCGCGCGACACATCGACGCGGAGTTGGAACGCCTAACAAACACGCCGAGCAACAGAACATTTGTGCGGAAACTTGCACTAAGACCATACCGCACCAGGCGCTATTCGGACAACCCACTCGTAAGATCCCTAGGGCGACACGACATTGGCCGAAATAGCAAATACCCGACCCCATGACCATTCTTTTCAGGTGAAATCAGTGAAGGTAGGTGCTAAAGTAGTGCAAAGCGGCACCAACCCCAGGTACATACAACAACAAATGTCACCTCCAACCACACATCCCATGGAACACCTCCATGGATCACCCCACTCCCCCACTCATCCCATGGAAGCCCTTCGCCAACGGCTCCAGCCCAACCAAGGCGGCCACACGCTGCATACACGAATTGTAAATATGTACTAACCACTATCTGCTTGTTTGCTCCAGTTATCTGTCTGTTTGTTTGTTTGTTTGTTTCAGCTTAGGTTTAATTTACATTAAGACCAAAAAAAAAACTGGCTTGCCACGGGAATTACTATTAATCATCTAGTCTCTAAGTTTCAGGACGACTCTATGCAGCAGCGGAGTGATCGATGACAAGTATCAGCTATGTCCTGGACACGAGAGACGAAGCCCCTGCTTGCAGGAGTGGCTCCCCTCTCCCGATCATGGAGACTTGGTACTAGGACGCACTAGGTGGGCGGACTGCGCTCCGAAACTAATCCCGGACGTGCTGGACCAAGCAAATCTCGGCGAGGAAATTGACAATGTAACTGTTGCATGACACACCTCCCATACTAACAAACCTACTCATGTCCTTCCACAACCTTGCATGGGCTATCACCAAGCTGTCAGGTTTTATGTGTTGGCAATCTTTCTGTCTGTCTATGCGGTTTTTCCTTGACGCTTCAATCTACCAATTCCAATATACCTATGTTAAAATCCATCATGATGCCTGGTAAATTGCAACTGCAATCAGACAGGCGCTAAGCCTCAAAGGGCAAGCCTTCACAAACCCCATTTTGTTTCTTCTACTACGCAGTCTAACAGTATGTCTGAGACAGCAGTAGATCAGGTCGGCTATCACGTGGGGGTGCGGGAAACCTTTCCCCCTTCCCCCCGAAAAAGAAAAAGAAACATGCGAGCTTCACTTCCTAAAGTTGTTGTTCCATGGTTGTAATCAAAGACTATACAGTAGTATACGGAAAGATCGGAAACAAAATACAAAATAGAGGTTCCAACATTTGTGGTGCAGGGGCTAGTATTCTTGGCTGTCGCCCCGGAGATCCGGGTTCGATTCCCATTCAATTCTGATTTGAGGGCTGGAACGGGGTATACTTTGCCTCGTGAGGCAAAACTGAGAAGGGGTGGGTTCGAGTCCCACCTCAGCCATCCTGGAAGTGGTTTTCCGTGGTTTCCATCTTCTAATCCAGGCTGATGCCGGGATGGTTCATAACTAGACCTGGGATTTTAAGGCAAATGCCTATTTCGTTCCTTACGAAATAACATGATTTTTTAAAAATATCTTGACGTTTCATGATAAATCCCTTACATTAATAGAGTTTTATAGTGCCCTAAAATGCCTATTTGGACCTTTAGAGCCTATTTTACTATTTTAGTGCCTAAAAATGCCTATTTTCTACATTTAAAATAAAATTCAACTTCTGTAATTTTTACAATCACACAATGGACATCCCTGGAACGAGCAGAACAGCAGAGGGTGGGTTTTTCACAGAAATGTGCTCTTCCCAGACAACTGTCACCAAAGGAATGCTGAGTGAAGGGTGGATGTGGAGGATTAGCTCAGAAGAACAACGAGCAGGTAGTCAAGGACGTACTGTGTCGAGTGACGGGGTGAGGGGGAGGATTATCTAGGAAGAACAAGGAGCAGGTAGTAAGAAGCGACATACTGTGTCAAGTCGCCAGTGAAAGAACATCTGTTTAAGTGAATATAGTTCATCATGCCTAAAACGAAATCATCTAAGAGTGCGCTTATACAACAATGGCTTGTACAATTTCCAGGGATGACTTTTGATGGCAAGATTATTTTCTGCCAGTACTGCAATAAACAGGTATGTGCCTATATCTTAAATTTCATATTAATCTAAAATTAAGGTTTTGATATTGGCTTCTCTAATTAATTGTAGAGACCTACTGTCGGCGCAGAAAGTATGTGCAGTCGAGTTTAAACGCTAATACAATTTGAACCAGTCCACCAATGTAAAATATAAATACACCATCGTAAAGCGTGTTTTATTCTGCGTTATCTCCTGTTACATGCATATTTCTATTGTGTTTCTGGAGAAAGATATATTAGGCGGAATGCAAAAAAATACCTATTTTCTTGTCCGTTTTTTGTAAACAACAACTTTGTAGTTTAATTACATGAAAACGGAGAGCCTGTCGCTCGATTTCAAATAAAAATCGGTATAAAATACAGAAATCATTGTAAGTTTTCGGTATACAACGATTTGAAACAAAAACCTTCAGACCTTTGATGAACTCAGTCTCGATTTCGGAAGACCACCCAGTATCAAACGGACAGTCTTTTACAAAAACAATAACTATTTCCAACGTGTGTAGAGTAATTAAACTTCATAAATATATTTATAATAGTGCATTCCATAATCCACCTAAATTTCATGAAAGTCGAACAGTACGTTTTCATGTAACAGTACTACAAAGTTGTTGTTTACAAAAAACGGGCAAGAAAATGGGTACTTTTTGCATTCCACCTAACATAACTTTCACAGGAAACATAATAAAAATATGCATGTACCAGCAAAGAATGCAGAATAAAACAAGCTTTACGATGGAGTGATTGCATTTTAGATTGGTGGACTGGTTCAAATTTTATTAGCGTTTAAACTCGACTGCAGATACTTTCTGCGCCGACAGTAGTCCAGGCGACCTGGGTTCGATTTCCAGTACCGGCAGTAATTTAGAAATCTATGAGGTCTGGAAGGGTGTTGACCCAGCATCGTGAGGACAATTGAGAAACTACGGTGGGCAGGGGTCACGGAGGCAAGGCAATACGGCTGAGGGATGTATCGTGCTGACCACACGCCACCCAATATCTGCAGTCCATGAGCTGGGCAGCAACCGTTATTGAAAGCCAAGGCCCTTCGGGGACTGTAATGTTCTTGTTCTTAATTAACTTTAGAGTAATAATGGCTTAATTTAAATAGTTCAAAATTACAAATTTTATTCAATAGCTCACCTTTTCTGTTCCTCATCTTAGTCTCTAATTGACATCACTTTATTGTGTTTTAGATTTCACATGAGAAAAAATGCCACCTTCAGCAGCATGCAGATAGTGCCAGTCACAAAGCGAAAGCAGCCATGAAAAGTAACATTAGACAGACTCTGCTCACACAAACTATATCTCCTACAACTCATAATGGTTTCTATGCTGATATGTGTAGAGCCCTAGTTGCAGCAAATATCTCCTGGAATGCTGTGCATAATCCGGTTTTCAGAGATTTTTTACAGAAATACACCAAGCAGCACATCCCATCAGCATCTACATTAAAGAAAAACTACTTAGATATTTGTTACAATGAGGTCATTTTGTCAATCAGGGAGGATATTGGGGAGTCTTGCATATGGTTGTGTGTGGACGAAACCACCGACTCTGTGGGCAGGTACATTGCTAACCTTATAGTAGGAAAACTGGAACCCAATCAGGCATCTACCGCTCACCTTCTTTGCTCTAAACAGCTTGAGAAAGTCAATAGTCGAAGCATTGCATACTTCATCAACAAGGGGTTGCAATTGTTGTATCCTGGGGGTGTTGATGATTCTAAAGTCCTTCTCCTTGTCTCCGATGCTGCTTCCTACATGATTGCCACTGCACCTCTCCTCAAAACTTTCTATCCTTCTTTAATTCATGTTACTTGCATGGCCCATGCCTTGCATAGACTCGCAGAAACAGTTAGGGCCGAGTTTCCTGCAGTAAATACTCTCATTTCAACAATGAAGAAAGTGTTCTGTAAGGCTCCATCAAGAATAGCCATCTTTCGAGAGAAACTCCCCTCTATTCCCCTTCCACCACAGCCAATCATCACCCGTTGGGGTTCCTGGATGGAAGCTGCCCTGTATTATGCAGAACATCTTGAGGAAATCATGACTGTGATAGACAATGTGCCTTTAACGGACAACTCTGCATGTGTGCCGTCTGTCAAAGAACTGTTAAATGATTGTTCCAGTGTTCAGAGAGACATTGCGTATATTCAGGCAAATTTTTCATTTCTTCCAGTCACCATTACAAAAATGGAGGAAAAAGGAAACAGTCTCAAACAGCAATTTTCTGTAATTGAAGAATCTGAGAATAACATACAAAGTGCTAGGGGCAAGGTAGGAGATAAAATAAGAGACAAGTGGTCTAGTGTACTGCTGAAGAACCCAGGTTATTCAATGCTGAAAAGGGTACATCAGGTAATGGATGGGGAAAAGGTAGACTTACCAAGTGAAATTGAATTGAAAAATGTAGGTAAATTTTCCTATGCCCCTCTAACATCTGTGAGTGTGAAGCGCTCTTTTTCTGCTTTCAAAATGATTTTAACAGACAAAAGACACAGCCTGACTGTGGAAAATTTGGAGAAGATTATTATGTACTGTAAAGCAAACTACGAATGAAAGTACTGTAGGAATGTTCCTCACAAATAAATAAACACATACTCCATTCGCGTTTCCACCGTTATTGGATGCCTACAGTGCTGTAATTGTGTACAGTGATTTTAGTATTAAGGTTTTAGATCAGTACTGATAATGATATATCTTATAATCCAAAAATTTTTTTGACACATTACTTTTTATATTGTTTTTCATAAATGTCTTTTTTATTCTGTCTTAATTTTGCAGTTATTTCGGTTAAGAATAGGGATACCACGTTTGTTAAAGAAATAAAGTATCACGTTACAGTTTAAGTGTATATTGTAATATTTTAAAGTCTATTTCCTGCCTATCCACACATTTTGAAAACATGTTTTAAGTGCCTAATTTCTCTTTTAAAAGCCTATTTACTTGTTTTAAAAGCCTATTTTAGGCGCCTAAAACTAATTTTTTTAGAGCCTAAAATCCCAGGTCTATTCATAACGTAAGGCCAAGGCTACCTCCTTCACAATCCTCACTCTGAATTACTAGACTAATACAGCCGTCACAATAACACAGGTAGACAAGAATTCCACACACACACCCAAGTACACGAGGCAAAATGACCATGATGTCCCAGCCCTTCAAATGAAACAACTGTATACCAATGAAAACTGCAAAATGGTGATAGGAGAATGTACGAATGTGTGGCACTATTTTTCTCTGTCAAGGTAGCATTACATGACATTTCGCTAACATACTGATTAACTGTGCTTATAGCCCAGTCATATGGTAGTTTTGACCAAAAAAAATTAGGGTAGAAGGTTTCTCGACGGATTCTTATGTTTTTCGGTGTGCTGAATCCGAATCTGAAGTTTGCCAACAAAAAAAATGACGGCTTCACAGTGAAAATCGCAAAAAATCCTAAAAATTTCCGATTTTTTTTCACAAAATCGCTTATAAGTTAAAAAATATGCAACCTAGTGAATTTCTCATTATTTACAAAATTAAAGTAGACAAAATTTCTTTCAAAATGCACTGGGCACTTTAAGTTTTTGAGTGCAGGGTATCGCCGCTAGAGCGCGCTGAAAAAGAGCGACGTTTTGGCACTTAGGCAAAAACGAGAGAAACTCAGCCCTAACTAGCCCCAGACACTTTCTAATCGTGTTTCCTCCATTAATACGTGTTTTATTCATGTTCTATGGTGGTATCATGACTGAAAGTTCGTTGGAAAAAAATTGATAAATTAATATATTCAAGTTAAGTCATCTGTACTTATCCACCTAATGGTAAAGTGTGAAAGTGATGAGGCGAGTAATGTAAAACAGTTTTTGTGATTTTCACTCAACATCTCACCATGTCACACATATCTCACACATTCCTAAAGAGATATATTTAATATATTGATAGTGTGAAACCGGAGTCGTTTCCCCTTTGTTTGAAATGTTCACCCTCAAGCCCTCAATAGGAAGGGTCCCTTTTTTGCCGACACATCTGTCCTTGACAGGTCTCCCTACATGCCTCCGGCCAACTCCTCTGCCATTCGGGTTTAGTTTAGTTTGCTCTCTCCTCCTCGTGGTACTGCTAAGCGTTCTTCTTCGGATTTCTGCCGTTCGTTCAGTGTTTTCAAGTGAACTAATGTTAATATTAGTGAATATGTGAGGGACGAAAATGTTGCGTCGTGAATGTGCAATTTGTGAGGAGCCTCTGGATGATCAAACTCGAACTTTCTTTCAAACGACAAGAACATGAGTAGATTCACAGAGCTCCTCTGAGTGAGGCAGGGATTGAATCACGACAAGCCATTGAGGATGCTGATGCCCTGATCATAAGAACGGCTCAATCCATAGCTTACACGCATGGCACAGTTGCAGTGGTGGGAGAAGATGTTGACCTTCTCGTCATCATGATAGGCATCCGCACTTCTCCTAACGTGTTCTTCCTGAAACCAGGAAAAGGAAAAGTACCACTGACGCTATATAGCCCTGGCAGCTCGCTAGAGGAGCCCCTGAGCCATCATATTTTATTCCTCCACGCTGTCAGTGGTTGTGACTCCACATCCGCCATGTTCAACCAGAGTAAGACGAAATTCTTGAAGACCCTCAAGAAGAACCCAGATCTTGTAAACTACCATGAGCATTACATGGACCCACAGCACAAGTCGAGGAGCTAGTGAATGCTGGCGAAAAATTTCTAGTGGCCTTATATGGTGGTGACCACCATACCACTCGTCTAAACGAACTGAGGTACAAGCTGTACCTCAGTACAGCATATAAAGTCACCGGAAACATGGCCTCGATCCCTCCCACTGAAGCTGCAGCCCGTGAGCACTTTCTGCGAGTTTACCACCAGATCCAGCAGTGGCTGACAATCAGCTCAACCCAGAACAGTGGGGGTGGAAGTCATCGAGGAACGGCCTCACCCCCACGAGAACAGCTAAGGCCCCAGCTCCTGACAAGCTTCTCTACAAGGTCTCTTGCAAATGCAAAGGCGACTCTCGAAGAACCTGCGGTTGTCGACGTGTGGGTCTATATTGCTCTAGGCTTTGTACCATCTGCGAGGGAAACTGTCTGAACCTTGACAACTCATGCGACATCGACAATGAAGGTGACCCTGATGACCTTTCTCCGGTTGAGTCACCACCTACAATCCTGGATACATCAGCACAAGGCAAATAACATGTTTGTACACCACCTTATTCCAATGCGGTCTGCTTACTTCACCCTCTAATGTATTCGTACGATTTCTTTTTTAGAGTTGTCCGAGGATCCTGACGATTCCATCTCGGTCGAATCACCAACGACGATAGCGGAGACTTCAGCAGAAGGTAAACTGCCTGTTTGTAATACACCCTATTTCACTGGGTTTCGAACAGTTTTCCAACTCGACACCTGAAAGTATTGTGGACAATAATTTGTACAATTCCTTTTCCAGTGGAGTTACCGACCGGTAGCGATCAACTGGGACCTTCTGATCGGTAACCGGAGGCTGCTCCATCAAGGCCAAAAAGGAGGAAGCTCAATTAAAGAATTGAAATCAATTGTAATGTAATAATAGTTAATTGCAATTACATTCCTTTTCATTATATTCATTTAATTTAATTTTTAAATAAATAATAAAACGGCTTGATCGGTCCTTCATGAATTCCTACCAATCCGTGGGCAATGTTTTTCAAGGGCTTCGTAATCTTGTAACCACCATAGAGCATGAATAAAACACGTATTCATGGAGGAAACATGATAAGAAAGCGTTTGGGGCTAGTTGGGCTGAGTTTCTCTCGTTTTTGCCTAAGTGCCAAAAAGTTGCTCTTTTTCAGCGCGCTCTAGCGGCGGTGCCCTGCACTCAAAAATTAAAAGTGACCAGTGAATTTTGAAGGAAATGTTGGCTACTTTAATTTTGTAACTAATGAGAAATTCACTAGGAAGCATACTTTTCAACTTATAAGCAATTTTGTGAAAATAGTCCGAAATTTTTAGTTTTTTCTGCTATTTTCACTTGAAGCCGTCATTTTTGTTGTTGGCAAACTTCAGATTCAGATTCAGCTCACCGATAAACATAAGAATCCGTCGAGAAACCTTCTACCCTATTTTTTTTTGGTCAAGACTACCATTTGACTGGGCATGTGTGAGATATGTGTGACATGGTGAGATGTTGAGTGAAAAATCACAAAAACTGTTTTACATTACTCACCTCATCACTTTCACACTTTACCATTAGGTGGATAAGTTCAGATGGACTTAACTTGAATATATTAATTTATCAAATTTTTTTCCAACGAACTTTCAATCATGTTACCAGCATAGAACATGAATAAAACACGTATTAATGGAGGAAACACGAATAGAAAGTGTCTGGGGCTAGTTAGGGCTGAGTTTCTCTCGTTTTTGCCTAAGTGCCAAAACGCCGCTCTTTTTCAGTGCGCTCTAGCGGCGATACCCTGCACTCAAAAACTAAAAGTGCCCAGTGCATTTTGAAAGAAATTTTGTCTACTTTAATTTTGTAAATAATGAGAAATTCACTAGGTTGCATATTTTTCATCTTATAAGCGATTTTGTGAAAAACGTCCGAAATTTTTAGGATTTTTTTTGTGATTTTCACAGTGAAGCCGTCATTTTTTTTGTTGGCAAACTTCAGATTCGGATTCAGCACACCGAAAAACATAAGAATCCGTCGAGAAACCTTCTACCCTATTTTTTTTTTTTTTGAAACAGGCACTTCTGAGCACCAAATGACTGGGCTATTATAGAATTCTGCAGTCCCATACAATCCTTGATTTACTATCGGCTTAACATCTCTCCCATGTGCAACAATATACCACAACTTCTGTAGCAATATATAGGCCTACATGAATCGTAGTAGAATTTCCATAGCAGGGAATTTTAGTAGTGTGTTTTGGACAGTTCAGATGCCTCCTCCTCCACACCCTCCACACAAGATGGCGGCAGCCCGATAACTCCCGAACCCGTGGTCGGATTTTGACGAATGAGGTGTCATTGAACTCGAGCTGATACCCCCTTTCCTATGAACAACATATTTCAACCCCAAAAATAAAACCTACCCCTACTAGGGGGTGAAATTGTATTTTTTTTAAATCTCTCTTTCCAATTGCAACATGTGAGAGTTTGAATGCTAATATGGAATGAAAAGTTGTTCTACACAAGAGACATGTGTGCGGTGGAAAGCCACTATGAATTAGCATGCCCACTCATGGCTTTTGAAGAGGGTGGGGGAGCGGTTCCCTGTGGACGGGTCCTTGTTGACAAGTCCCTGTGGATGGGTCATTGTTGACGGGTCATTGTGGACGAGTCCCTGTGGACGGGTCCCTGTGGACGAGTCCTTGTGGACAGGTCATTGTTGACGGGCCATTGTTGACGGGTCCTTGTCGACAAGTCCTTGTGGACGAGTCCCTGTTGATGGGTTCCTTTTGACTGATCCCTTTGGACCGATCCCTTTGGACTGGTCCCTAATGCTATGATGAAATTAAACGTTGTTCCACATGAAACGCAAGCGAAGAGCCGATCGCTACTATGAATTAACATGTTTGTTTTTTGTTTTTACGCATGCGCACTTGGGTTTTTTGTAAGCGGGCGGGCTTTTTGAATAATGATTTATAGATGAGTTATTTTTTAAAAAATTACCAAAAGATCAAAACTAATATCTCATGAATCAATAAGGCTAGGGACCTGTATGAGAGGTCGTTGGACTTGAGGTGACATTCTGTTTTTGAATATATTATTTATTTATGTCAAAAGGACCTAAGTGCACTTTTGTTAATATTTCGCTAACTAATAATCAGAGAGGGTCAAGTGAAGTGTCATAGGACTCAGGATGGTCAACCCTTTTCCATGACCAACGAATTTACCCAAAAGATCTAAGGTCATTAGCTTTTTAATATCTCATGAATCAATAAGGCTAGGGACCTGTATGAGAGGTCGTTGGACTTGAGGTGACATTCTGTTTTTGAATATATTATTTATTTATGTCAAAAGGGCCTAACTACACTTTTGTTGATATCTCGCTAACTAACAATCAGAGAGGGTCAAGTGAGGTGTCATAGGACTCAGGATGGTCAACCCTTTTCCATGATCAACGAATTTACCCAAAAGATTCAAAACAGCAAGGCCATTGACCTATGATTTTATAAACTAATAATCAGAGAGGCTCAAGTGAGGTGTCATGGGACTCAGGACGGTCAACCCTTTTCCATGACCAACGAATTTACCCAAAAGATTCAAAAAACAGCAAGGTCATTGACCTAATATTTTATAAACTAATAATCGAATATCAACATGTGAGGTGTTATAGGACTTAGAATGGTCAACCCTTTCCCATGGCCAATGAATTTACCCAAAATACCCAATACATCAAGGTCATCGACCTGAGATTTTATGAACTAATAATCGGATACGAACATGTGAGATGTTTACCATGTGTGTGATGAAACATAGCTAGGTAGAGAAAGAATTAGTGTAGGCTACATGTATAGTGATTGACAAGTCTTTTACCATTGAAACTTGTTTTTCAGATCAAACTGCAGTATAGAGAGAGTATAGGTTGTAGGTATGGGTTAATAAATGACGAACGGTGTACACACAAACTCTGATTTATCGATTCAAGAATTAAGAGTAGACTATCTTTAATTGATTGGTTAAAGAGGATAGCTAAAACATAAAAATGCTCAGTGGTTACCGGGACAAGATGGTCGCTACACACACAACAAGCTTTAAATACTTGAGGATAATAATCTATACACACACACTCGCTTGTTCTAAACTAAACTGTGTTGCTGTCAGTGCTCAGACAGTAGGCTGATGACAAAAAATGCATTGCTAACAGAAATATAATCATTTCCGGTTGTATAATGTTACCAGCTATCCATTTTGTGTTGCAGTGTTAAGCACTTTTAGCTCTTGTACTGGTGGTCTTAACTCGATTTCCAGGTCTGATGCCTAGAACGAGTCAAACTAAGAAACAAGGGCATGGTGGTGTAGTGGTTACGCTGTTAGCCTTTTCACCAGGGTTCTATTTCAGGTTAATATGCATGTCATAAACATATTAAACAAAGCAAAACAGAGATAACGTTCAAACTGATTACATTTGTGTCTTTCCAAATTATTACTTGGATTACAAATACAAAGGTGAACTGGGTTTGATATACAGTTAATGCTGTCTATCACACACTAGACTGTAAGAAAGCCAAAAGAGAAAAAGGCGTAGGTAGAGCAGTGGTAAAATTGCTATATGTAGAGAACTACCTAGCGGTTTTATGAACTGACAAAGCTATATATCGCATAAACAGTGCAGGATACAATCCAGCAATCAAATTTGTATCTTGTAGAACAGAAAAACTGCACTTTTACCTTGATGGATAGCAAATGAGTGCAGATGGATGACCTATGCATTAGCCTACCATAGGGTTATAACCACGAGGTGGAGGTGTGATTTCTATATTTTATTGTTTAGAGACATGGCTTTTTTGTAACCAGTAGATTTAGTATTTTGTAAATATACATTTTTGTAATTGTAAAAATAGTGGAAACATTTTTTTTGTAATAGTAAATGTTAAATGTATAACTAAAAGTTATTTGGGATAAGTGTGCATGTCAATGATAAATAGCGTGGTTGTATTTGTTTTTCAAAGACAGGTATGGTTGTGTGAATGTATGACTATAGATAGAATGATAGAGAGAGAGAGAGAAAGTGTGTGTGTGTGTGTTTGTGTGTGTGTGTGTGGGTAGCATTGATTGTTCAACCAAAGCAAACACGGCAAGGTAGGATGGTGAGGTAAATAATGTATATAGCAAATGGTAAATAGTATACTGTAGTTTTTTTTAACACTTGTGTCTTTTTTAAATGCAGCGGTAGATAGGTGTTATTTTGTAAAACAGTCTTACCTACAGTAGTAGTATTAGTAGTAGTAGTAGTAGTAGTCCTATACGTTTTTGGAAACAAACAGAAAGAGAATGCACTATTGCCATGGCCAAGCACTTCCATTAAAATAATTTCAAGAAAATTTTAATCAGCAAATGTGTGTTTTACAAAACTAAACTTTCAGCATGGACTAAATCATAAACGTGTCGTCTGTGATATGGAAAAAATAGGAAATCTATGTTTCCATATCAACACAATTTAAAAATTTTAACTGACATTTAAAAAATGTAAATGGGAAATTGACAAATGTGTAAACAATAAAATGGAAAATTCTTGTTTCCGTATCATGAAATCCAAAAACTTTAAACTGACATTTTCAAATCGTGTACATGGAAAATTGACTAATGGCAATGTGTGAAATGTGAAAATGAAAAAAAAAAAAAAATAACAAATGGCTATCATTATTTAAAAAAATTAAAAAAACGTCGTGTTCTATCGTTAAAGTGTGAATCAAACCACATCTACTTATTTGAATCACACGAGACTGAGTAGACCTGTTTTAGTTCTAATATACTTTTAAAATTTTATGTTAAAGCTCGAATTGAACTCAAGAGCTTTAGAGTGCCAGCTAACTATTATAACCGTTACGTCACAAAGACAATTTTACACTACTCTTAATGAACAATAATAATAAAAAGAATAATAAATATTGAATTTTTTTTAAGAATGAACATGGTGACACTGTTTCTGTTGCACTGTCTGCTAGCTACTAGCCAGCAGCTGGGGGTCTTGGAAAACGATACAGTTGACATTTTGCAATGAGATGTGACATGTTTCAAAGTATAGTATTATGGGTTGCTGTTGAGTAAAAACTAATCCTGTACAAGGAAGCAAGGGTTCGAACCCCTTACCTAACATTACTATTGCCTGAACATGGCTTGACGACACTGTATTATTATGATACTCGGTACACAAACCATAGATAGAGTGTATTGTTTAAGATCACTTTCTTTCTGAACATTGGTGGCGATTGTTGATGGTTAACAATGGCATTAATATAGTAGGACGTGGGTATAGCAATTAAGAAAAAACAGACAATACCCATACAATATTTTTATTTATTTAATATAAGTACTTGTGCAATAGTTACATTCAAAATACATTTCTTTTTTCTCTATTACTATTTAGTCCTTTTTGATTCTCTTGCATATGAAGGGTAGATAACCTTGTAGTTCAGCCCCTTAAAACAACAACAACAACACAACCTTTTGCATAGTTTGTGATGTTGATGACTCTTGAGATGTGGAAGATGGATTAAACATAACTTTTACAGCAGGGGTTAAATGTTGCTCAATAAACACTGCACTATTTTGAGTAGCAACATTTTTTCTTGTACTAGCTTTTTAGCATTGTCATGATTAATTGTTGACACCAACAGTGTTTCATCTGGTGCACCACATTGATGATCACTCACACTTAAAACCTTACCATTTCTACTTTTTAGATTGCCTCGACATCTTTTTGACCTCTCTTTTGAGCATCGCCAAAATATTATTCCTTTTACATTTTGACGATTATAGTTATAAGAGTAGCCTTTATAGAGTACACGTTGTTTACCTTTGTTAGTTGTAGTAAGTTCCATAGTAGCAACTAACCTGTTAGTTTGATTTGCTCACTACAAAGGTTATAACTGTTCTGATAATAAAATCATTTAGCTTTGGCTTTTATATTTAATATGTACAGTTTGAAGTGATAGCAAAAGTGAGAGCAAAATGGTAGCTTAGTGGTAGAAAATATAACATGTATTGTTAAGAAATAGTTTAAGCGGTTATGTGGATCCATTACATAATAATTTTAGCACGACGAAGCTCATTTTCTATATCCAATAGTTCTTCCTCATATTCAGTATAACCAGCCTGTTTATAGACATGCAGTTGCTGAAGCCGCCGGATTAGCTTACTTGGATTGTTCCAGTAGACAAATTTAACAAATGATTTTTAGGTGTAAACAAAGCATTACCATTATCATTATTATCTTCATCATCAACATCATCATCATCATCATAACCATTATCATTATCATCATCATCATCATCATCATCATCATCATCATGATCATTATAATCCTCATCACTATTACTGTGTTGCCTTTGATAATGTTGGGAGTTTTTCAGACATTGACAACTGTCCTAACACGACTTTCTGAGGAGATGATACATGCTTCTTAACAAACAATGCACTATCTTGAGCTGCAATATCTTTTTCTGGGACAAGTGTTTTAGCATTTTGAAGAGTTTTTTTAAACAGCAACGATGTTTTATCTGGTACACTACATTGATGATCACTCACACTTAAGACATCACTATTTTTACTTTTCAGCTCACCTCGACACTGTTTTGAACGATGTTTTGAACAACGCCAAATAACAGTTCCATTTTTATTGGTTCGTTTTACAATATATGTATATCCTTTATAGAATGCGTATGGCATACCATTGCTATTTGTTGATACTTCCATGTCAATTGTCAAGCATGAACTAATCTCTAGCAAAGTTCACTCGATAATATAAATAATAGTTTAAAGTGAGAGGAAAAGTGGGTGCAAGAGTGGGTGCAAGAGTGGGTGTAAAAGGGAGTGCAAGAGTGGGTGCAAAAGTGGGTGCCGCTTATAGTAGGCATGAATTTTACTAGAATGTGATTTGAGTAAATGTAATTTCTAAACCCAAGTAGTGAATAGCCAATTGGTTTTGATCTATGCAAGCGTAAACATGTCACATACACTGGTAATGGATACTCAAGGCTTTAAGGTCAACGAAAACAAGTACAGTATATATTTAAAGAGGTGGCTATCATTGATTGCACAACACGCGGATTACCATATCTTTTTTTCGGACTAGTGTTTTAACATTTGAAGTATTTTTTTAAACAGCAACGATGTCTTATCTGTCACACTACATTGATGATCACTCACACTTAAGACCTCACTATTTTTTCTTTTTAGTTCACTTTGACACTGTTTGAAACGATGTTTTGGACAACGTCAAATAACAGTTCCATTTTATTGGTTCGTTTTACAATATATGTATATCCTTTATAGAATGCGTATGGCATACCATTGCTATTTGTTGATACTTCCATGTCAATTGTCAAGCATGAACTAATCTCTAGCAAAGTTCACTCGATAATATAAATAATAGTTTAAAGTGAGAGGAAAAGTGGGTGCAAGAGTGGGTGCAAGAGTGGGTGTAAAAGGGAGTGCAAGAGTGGGTGCAAGAGTGGGTGTAAAAGGTAATGCAAGAGTGGGTGCAAAAGTGGGTGCCGCTTATAGTAGGCATGAATTTTACTAGAATGTGATTTGAGTAAATGTAATTTCTAAACCCAAGTAGTGAGTAGTCAGTTGGTTTTGATTTATGCAAGCGTAAACATGTCTCATACACTGATGATGGATACTCAAGGCTTCATGGTCAACAAAAACAAGTATATACACACATCAAAAAAAGTTTTGCATCACCTCGGTTCCCAGATCTCCGGCATATAGACGTTGACTGTGTATATTGTATCCAAGATACAGTCCCTTTGACTGTTCATAGATGTCACTAAAACTGCTCAAAGATGTAAACAACCATGCATGAGCAGGGCCTATCAGACGGAGGGGGTACGACAGCCGATCAGTTCCAGTCATTCCACCAGGACGAAGGTACGCTGCTCATGTTGTCTGTAGTTCTACCATGCCTAGAAGGTCAATACCGCAGTTCGATCGCGTCCGCATTGTTACTTTGTGTCAAGAAGGGCTCTCAACAAGGGAAGTTTCCAGGCGTCTCAGAGTGAACCAAAGCGATGTTGTTCGGACATGGAGGAGGTACAGAGATACAGGAACTGTCGATGACAGGCCTCGCTCAGGCCGCCCAAGGGTTACTACTGTAGTGGATGACCGCTACTTACGGATTGCCGCTCGGAGGAACCCTGACAGCAATGCCACCATGTTGAATAATGCGTTTCGTTCAGCCACAGGACGTCGTGTTTCAACTCAAACTGTGCGCAATAGGCTGCATGATGCGCAACTTCACTCCCGACGTCCATGGCGAGGTCCAGCTTTGCAACCCCGACACCATGCAGCGCGGTACAGATGGGCCCAACAACATGCTGAATGGACCCCACGGAATTGGCATCACGTTCTCTTCACCGATGAGTGTCGCATATGCCTTCAACCAGACAATCGTCGGAGACATGTTTGGAGGCACCCTGGTCAGGCTGAACGTCTTAGACACACTGTCCAGCGAGTGCAGCAAGGTGGTGGTTCCCTGATGTTTTGGGGTGGCATTATGTGGGGCCGACGTACGCCACTGGTGGTCATGGAAGGCTCCGAAACGGCTTTACGATACCTGAATGACATCCTCCGACCCATAGTGCAACCATATCGGCAGAATATTGGAGAGGCATTTGTCTTCATGGACGACAATTCTCGACCTCATCGTGCACATCTTGTGAATGCGTTCCTTCAAGATAACGACATCCCTCGACTACAGTGGCCAGCATGTTCGCCAGACATGAACCCTATCGAACATGCCTGGGATATGTTGAAAAGGGCTGTTTATGGACGTCTTGACTCACCAACCACTCTGAGAGATTTACGCCGAATTGTCGTTGAGGAGTGGGACAATTTGGACCAACAGTGTCTTGATGAACTTGTGGATAGTATGCCACGGCGAATACAGGCATGCATCAATGCAAGAGGACGTGCTACTGGGTATTAGAGGTAGTGGTGTGTACTGCAATCTGGACCACAAATGCTGAAAGTCTAGCTGTATGATGGTACAACATGCAATGTGTGGGTCTCATGAGCAATAAAACGAGCTGAAATGTTGTTTGTGTTGATCTCTATTCCCTTTGTATTTAACGGTTCCGGAACTCTTGGAACCGAGGTGATGCAAAACTTTTTTTGATGTGTGTAGTTAAAGAGGTAACTATTATTGATTGCACAACACTGAATCTATTTTTGAAATTTTGACAAAGGGCCTAAGTGCACTTTTGTTAATATCTCGCGAACCAATAAGACTAGGGCATTGTATGAGGTATTGTTGGACTTTTTGCCGAAGACTGCTGGTAAACACCTATGTTCCCACGACCTTTTTAAAGATGGTGGCTAACCCACGAGGGGTGATTAAAAAGTAATCCAAGCGGCGCTTGTCGATAAGCAAACCAATAATCAAAGGGGGGTATGACAGAGCTCGAGGCGATAACCCCTTTTGATTGATCCCTGTTGATTTGCCCCTTTGAACTGGCCCCCGTTGACTAGTCCCTCTGGACGGGTCCTTTTTGAAGGGAGTCATTTTTGACGGGCCCCTGCTGACGGGTCACTGTGGACGGGTCCCTGTTGACAGGTCCTTTTGACTAATCCCTTTGGACCCGTCCCTTTGACATAATTTGGCTAAATGCATGGGCCAACCCATAGGGATCAGTCCAAAGGGACCGGTCCAAAGGGATTAGTCAAAAGGATATATAAAGGATATACATATATTGTAAAACGAACCAATAAAATGGAACTGTTATTTGACGTTGTTCAAAACATCGTTTCAAACAGTGTCAAAGTGAACTAAAAAGTAAAAAATAGTGAGGTCTTAAGTGTGAGTGATCATCAATGTAGTGTGACAGATAAGACATCGTTGCTGTTTAAAAGAATACTTCAAATGTTAAAACACTAGTCCGAAAAAAAGATATGGTAACCCGCGTGTTGTGCAATCAATGATAGCCACCTCTTTAAATATATACTGTACTTGTTTTCGTTGACCTTAAAGCCTTGAGTATCCATTACCAGTGTATGTGACATGTTTACGCTTGCATAGATCAAAACCAATTTACTATTCACTACTTGGGTTTAGAAATTACATTTACTCAAATCACATTCTAGTAAAATTCATGCCTACTATAAGCGGCACCCACTTTTGCACCCACTCTTGCACTCCCTTTTACACCCACTCTTGCACCCACTCTTGCTCCCACTCTTGCACCCACTTTTCCTCTCACTTTAAAATATTATTTATATTATCGAGTGAACTTTGCTAGAGATTAGTTCATGCTTGACAATTGACATGGAAGTATCAACAAATAGCAATGGTATGCCATACGCATTCTATAAAGGATATACATATATTGTAAAACGAACCAATAAAAATGGAACTGTTATTTGGCGTTGTTCAAAACATCGTTCAAAACAGTGTCGAGGTGAGCTGAAAAGTAAAAATAGTGATGTCTTAAGTGTGAGTGATCATCAATGTAGTGTACCAGATAAAACATCGTTGCTATTTAAAAAAACTCTTCAAAATGCTAAAACACTTGTCCCAGAAAAAGATATTGCAGCTCAAGATAGTGCATTGTTTGTTAAGAAGCATGTATCATCTCCTCAGAAAGTCGTGTTAGGACAGTTGTCAATGTCTGAAAAACTCCCAACATTATCAAAGGCAACACAGACTGTGCAAAATGTGGTATTGCAAAAGGATCAAAAAGGACTATATAGTAATAGTGATGAGGATTATAATGATCATGATGATGATGATGATGATGATGATGATAATGATAATGGTTATGATGATGATGATGTTGATGATGAAGATAATAATGGTAATGGTAATGCTTTGTTTACACCTAAAAATCATTTGTTAAGTTTGTCTACTGGAACAATCCAAGTAAGCTAATCCGGCGGCTTCAGCAACTGCATGTCTATAAACAGGCTGGTATTACTGAATATGAGGAAGAACTATTGGATATAGAAAATGAGCTTCGTCGTGCTAAAATTATTATGTAATGGATCCACATAACCGCTTAAACTATTTCTCAACAATACATGTTATATTTTCTACCACTAAGCTACCATTTTGCTCTCACTTTTGCTATCACTTCAAACTGTACATATTAAATATAAAAGCCAAAGCTAAATGATTTTATTATCAGAACAGTTATAACCTTTGTAGTGAGCAAATCATACTAACAGGTTAGTTGCTACTATGGAACTTACTACAACTAACAAAGGTGAACAACGTGTACTCTATAAAGGCTACTCTTATAACTATAATAGTCAAAATGTAAAAGGAATAATATTTTGGCGATGCTCAAAAGAGAGATCAAAAAGATGTCGAGGCAATCTAGAAAGTAGAAATGGTAAGGTTTTAAGTGTGAGTGATCATCAATGTGGTGCACCAGATGAAACACTGTTGGTGTCAACAATTAATCATGACAATGCTAAAAAGCTAGTACAAGAAAAAATGTTGCTACTCAAAATAGTGCAGTGTTTATTGAGCAACATTTAACCCCTGCTGTAAAAGTTATGTTTAATCCATCTTCCACATCTCAAGAGTCATCAACATCACAAACTATGCAAAAGGTTGTGTTGTTGTTGTTGTTTTAAAGGGCTGAACTACAAGGTTATCTACCCTTCATATGCAAGAGAATCAAAAAGGACTAAATAGTAATAGAGAAAAAAGAAATGTATTTTGAATGTAACTATTGCACAAGTACTTATATTAAATAAATAAAAATATTGTATGGGTATTGTCTGTTTTTTCTTAATTGCTATACCCACGTCCTACTATATTAATGCCATTGTTAACCATCAACAATCTCCACTTATGTTCAGAAAGAAAGTGATCTTAAACGATACACTCTATCTATGGTTTGTGTACCGAGTATCATAATAATACAGTGTCGTCAAGCCATGTTCAGGCAATAGTAATGTTAGGTAAGGGGTTCGAACCCTTGCTTCCTTGTACAGGATTAGTTTTTACTCAACAGCAACCCATAATACTATACTTTGAAACATGTCACATCTCATTGAAAAATGTCAACTGTATCGTTTTCTAAGACCCCCAGCTGCTGGCTAGTAGCTAGCAGACAGTGCAACAGAAACAGTGTCACCATGTTCATTCTTTAAAAAAATTCAATATTTATTATTCTTTTTATTATTATTGTTCATTAAGAGTAGTGTAAAGTTGTCTTTGTGACGTAACGGTTATAATAGTTAGCTGGCACTCTAAAGCTCTTGAGTTCAATTCGAGCTTTAACATAAAATTTTAAAAGTATATTAGAACTAAAACAGGTCTACTCAGTCTCGTGTGATTCAAATAAGTAGATGTGGTTTGATTCACACTTTAACGATAGAACACGACGGTTTTTTATTTTTTTAAATAATGATAGCCATTTGTTATTATTATTATTATTATTTTTTTCATTTCCACATTTCACACATTGCCATTAGTCAATTTTCCATGTACACGATTTGAAAATGTCAGTTTAAAGTTTTTGGATTTCATGATACGGAAACAAAAATTTTCCATTTTATTGTTTACACATTTGTCAATTTCCCATTTACATTTTTTAAATGTCAGTTAAAATTTTTAAATTGTGTTGATATGGAAACATAGATTTCCTATGTTTTCCATATCACAGACGACACGTTTATGATTTAGTCCATGCTGAAAGTTTAGTTTTGTAAAACACACATTTGCTGATTAAAATTTTCTTGAAATTATTTTAATGGAAGTGCTTGGCATGGCAATAGTGCATTCTCTTTCTGTTTGTTTCCAAAAACGTATAGGACTACTACTACTTCTACTACTAATACTACTACTGTAGGTAAGACTGTTTTACAAAATAACACCTATCTAACGCTGCATTTAAAGAAAACACAAGTGTTAAAAAAACTACAGTATACTATTTACCATTTGCTATATACATTATTTACCTCACCATCCTACCTTGCTGTGTTTGCTTTGGTTGAACAATCAATGCTACCTACACACACTTACACACACACACACACACACACACACACACACACACTTTCTCTCTCTCTCTATCATTCTATCTATAGTCATACATTCACACAACCATACCTGTCTTTGAAAAACAAATACAACCACGCTATTTATCCTTGACATGCACACTTATCCCAAATAACATTTAGTTATACATTTAAAATTTACTATTAAAAAAAATGTTTCCACTATTTTTACAATTACAAAAATGTATATTTACAAAATACTAAATCTACTGGTTACAAAAAGCCATGTCTCTAAACAATAAAATATAGAAATCACACCTCCACCTCGTGGTTATAACCCTATGGTAGGCTAATGCATAGGTCATCCATCTGCACTCATTTGCTATCCATCAAGGTAAAAGTGCAGTTTTTCTGTTCTACAAGATACAAATTTGATTGCTGGATTATATCCTGCACTGTTTATGCGATATATACTGTAGCTTTGCCAGTTCATAAAACCGCTAGGTAGTTCTCTACATATAGCAATTTTACCACTGCTCTACCTACGCCTTTTGCTCTTTTGGCTTTCTTACAGTCTAGTGTGTGATAGACAGCATTAACTGTATATCAAACCCAGTTCACCTTTGTATTTTTAATCCAAGTAATAATTTGGAAAGACACAAATGTAATCAGTTTGAACGTTATCTCTGTTTTGTTTTGTTTTGTTTAATATGTTTATGACATGCATATTAACCTGAAATAAAACCCTGGTGAAAAGGCTAACAGCGTAACCACTACACCACCATGCCCTTGTTTCTTAGTTTGACTCGTTCTAGGCATCAGACCTGGAAATCGAGTTAAGACCACCAGTACAAGAGCTAAAAGTGCTTAACACTGCAACACAAAATGGATAGCTGGTAACATTATACAACCGGAAATGATTATATTTCTGTTAGCAATGCATTTTTTGTCATCAGCCTACTGTCTGAGCACTGACAGCAACACAGTTTAGTTTAGAACAAGCGAGTGTGTGTGTATAGATTATTATCCTCAAGTATTTAAAGCTTGTTGTGTGTGTAGCGACCATCTTGCCCCGGTAACCACTGAGCATTTTTATGTTTTAGCTATCCTCTTTAACCAATCAATTAAAGATAGTCTACTCTTAATTCTTGAATCGATAAATCAGAGTTTGTGTGTACACCGTTCGTCATTTATTAACCCATACCTACAACCTATACTCTCTCTATACTGCAGTTTGATCTGAAAAACAAGTTTCAATGGTAAAAGACTTGTCAATCACTATACATGTAGCCTACACTAATTATTTCTCTACCTAGCTATGTTTCATCACGCACATGGTAAACATCTTACATGTTCGTATCCGATTATTAGTTTATAAAATCTCAGGTCGATGACCTTGATGTATTGGGTATTTTGGGTAAATTCATTGGCCATGGGAAAGGCTTGACCATTCTAAGTCCTATAACACCTCACATGTTGATATTCAATTATTAGTTTATAAAATATTAGGTCAATGACCTTGCTGTTTTTTGAATCTTTTGGGTAAATTCGTTTGTCATGGAAAAGGGTTGACCGTCCTGAGTCCCATGACACCTCACTTGAGCCTCTCTGATTATTAGTTTATAAAATCATAGGTCAATGACCTTGCTGTTTTGAATCTTTTGGGTAAATTCGTTGGTCATGGAAAAGGGTTGACCATCCTGAGTCCTATGACACTTCACTTGACCCTCTCTGATTATTAGTTAGCGAGATATTAACAAAAGTGCACTTAGGTCCTTTTGACATAAATAAATAATATATTCAAAAACAGAATGTCACCTCAAGTCCAACGACCTCTCATACAGGTCCCTAGCCTTATTGATTCATGAGATATTAGTTTTGATCTTTTGGTAATTTTTTAAAAAATAACTCATCTATAAATCATTATTCAAAAAGCCCGCCCGCTTACAAAAAACCCAAGTGCGCATGCGTAAAAACAAAAAACAAACATGTTAATTCATAGTAGCGATCGGCTCTTCGCTTGCGTTTCATGTGGAACAACGTTTAATTTCATCATAGCATTAGGGACCAGTCCAAAGGGATCGGTCCAAAGGGATCAGTCAAAAGGAACCCATCAACAGGGACTCGTCCACAAGGACTTGTCGACAAGGACCCGTCAACAATGGCCCGTCAACAATGACCTGTCCACAAGGACTCGTCCACAGGGACCCGTCCACAGGGACTCGTCCACAATGACCCGTCAACAATGACCCATCCACAGGGACTTGTCAACAAGGACCCGTCCACAGGGAACCGCTCCCCCACCTTCTTCAAAAGCCATGAGTGGGCATGCTAATTCATAGTGGCTTTCCACCGCACACATGTCTCTTGTGTAGAACAACTTTTCATTCCATATTAGCATTCAAACTCTCACATGTTGCAATTGGAAAGAGAGATTTAAAAAAAATACAATTTCACCCCCTAGTAGGGGTAGGTTTTATTTTTGGGGTTGAAATATGTTGTTCATAGGAAATGGGGTATCAGTCCGAGTTCAATGACACCTCATTCGTCAAAATCTGACCACGGGTTCGGGAGTTATCGGGCTGCCGCCATCTTGTGTGGAGGGTGTGGAGGAGGAGGCATCTGAACTGTCCAAAACACACTACTAATTTTAATTGGACGCCCGTGGGCTCCCAACAAGTTCAATTTCAAGTAGTTCCAACTTTGGTACCAGATGCCACTGTCACTAACACCAAGCGGCCAACGTTGGAACTTGATAGAGCGTTTCTAACCAGCCAAATATATCCTACAAATTTTGATACACACTACCAATTTTAGTGGTAGGTTCTTTTTTAAGCCTTAAATCTATGACATGGCTTTACTTCCCCTCCAAAGGCATACTGAAGGATTTTAACGCTCTTAAAAATCCGACGAATTTGGCCGGGTTTGTACCCGCGATCTTGGACCTAGTAGTTCAGTATGCTACCGACTACGGCACCGAAGCCAAATTCTACACACACCCAAAGTACACGGGGCTACATGACCGCGTTGTCGCAGCCCCTAAACTTAAGAACCAACCAACCAACCGAATTCTGTAGCAATAAATACAAATATAGTAAACAGTGAAACCAGACATCTGAACAAAATATCTTAATTATTGTGTTCATACAGTACAATAAAACATATTTTCTTAAAACTACAGGGGTCGATTTGACTTGATAATTATGCCATCAATAAGTAAAAGAGGTTTGAACAACTCAAAGTGAACACCGAGTGCATAGGCCTACGAATATCTCGTCTTGATGGCAAATAAAGAAGCGTGCTAAGGTTAACATATATTTATTGCAAACAATTAAGGTACAAATATAGGCCTAATTTTATCTTTTATTTACTAATAGGCATTGTCTGCAATTAAATATAATATAATTGTATTAGCCTTTCAAGATACGAGTGCCGGCGGTCGAGATGGGAACTATTCTTCGTTTACTTGTGTCACACTGTCAGCCTGCTTGGTTGACAAGTACAGGTGCGCGAATAAGATATGGCTCAGCAACAGTAGCCTCAGTAATCGTAACTGTTCGTGGTGACATCAGTTCCTGTGACGCTTAGCTGTGCTATTGAGGGGATTGTAGCGCGTAATGCTGCTTGACATACAGTAGTTAGAGTCTCGGATTTTAAGGATTTAACGATTTTCCGCGAAATATTTTAGCAAACATATACGTTATCACAACGATATATTTACCCCGAATATGGATTTTGTTTCTATATTGAAGCCGCGAAATATCGCGAAATAAAGTTATTTTGTGAATTGTGTTATTTTCACCCGAAAACCCTAAATACCAACGAAATGCTGGCGATAAGAATTTTTAAAAACTTACTTTAAAATTAATTGAAATATTTCTGTCGTTTGATAGAAAATAAGAAATCATAAATATAAATGTCTCATGAGATGGGGGATAACGAAGTCCCTTCTCGAGCTTGATTGGTTGAAGTCCTGGAATCATGGAAACAATGCTCTGTTCATACTTTGGGGAGAACACAAGTGTCACGAATTATTGAGAAAAGGTCTATGATAGTCATGGAGAATATTTGTTGAAGTAAATATAATTCAGTTCTTCGAAAGAAATTAAAGAGAAAAAAAAAACAACTAGGATAAATTGTTTGTTATTCATCCAAATATTTCTACAATGTTGGTTGGTTGGTTGGTTGGTTTAGGGGCTGCGACAACGCGGTCATGTAGCCCCGTGTACTTTGGGTGTGTATAGAATCTGTCTGATAACCGGTGTTAATTGTGAAGACTGTATTAGTGTGTGTTATCTGTTTTTAATTCAAGCAAGGACTGCGGACGATAATTTCAAGTAGTTCCTATTTTCGCTACGAAATGCTACGTCCACGACACCTAGCTGTGAACTTGGCTACTACTAGATGCCATCGAAACCGGCGCCTGATGACAAACGTTGGAACTTAAGAGCATTAATCAAACCTAACCTACAAATATTGCTTCACACAAGTTTAGTTAGTGAAAGGTTCTTTTACATGCCATAAATCTATGGCATGGGCCCACCGACTCCACTTCCCCTCCGAAGGAAGGCATACTGAGGGATTTTTAACGCTCTTAAAAATCCGACGACTTCGGCCGGGTTTGAACCCGCGACCTTGGACATGGATGCTCAGCATGCTATCAACTACGCCACTGAAGCCGCCTTCTATAATGTTCGTTATTTAACCAAATCCATGCACTGTACACATAGTTATTAAGCACACTCACGAGTTATTACTTCGCCGCTTTGGATATTTTATTCCACCGCTTTAAACATTTTATTTCACCGCTTTGAAGTTTCTTATATTACCGGTACGGTAAATCAGAGTCCCTACTTACAGTCTATGAGCAGACTGCACTCCGCCATTGCAGTGCTCCCCACTTCGTCCCGCAAGGCTTCTGCTGCAAGAAACGACAAACGCTGCCGCAGCCACGTTAGCGGCTAATCGGCCTACTCACTTGTCTTGTTTTTTAAATTCACTGTTATCTCAACAGTATAGTTTGACACAAATACCACACGTACAATTCAATTTGGTTCGTGAAATTAGTTGGCTTACGTATGTTGTCATGATTAATTCAAACAGGTGTTGACATGTAATAAAGCTTGCCACGGTGAGTATGTGGTTATAGTGTCGGACTACCTTCCCCAAGCTTGCAGGTTCGCGCCTGGCCATGGTAAGTGATTCTTGAAAGGCGACAAAAGTCACGATACTCATGTCATACGTTGTTGGCATGTTAAAGAACCCATTTGAATTCAGTAGGCCGTGTTCATTATGGCAAAATTAATCTCGGGATTTTCCTCCAAAATAAAGTTCCTCATTTCTTTACTAGAAAGCGGTATAGCATCAAGGAGCTTAGATATCTAACCTCCTTGCTATTCATAGCGCTCCAAGGAGCATTACATTCGACACGCAAGCTGCCCTCTGGGTGTCAATTAACAAAGCTTGCACCTGGCACCCGAGGCCATACGATATTATTATTATGTAAAATGTTATTGCAGTCGAATGACCATAGAATATAATAATTTAGATGAACAAATTAATGATTCTTCACTGTAGTCTGTAATTTATATGATTCTTCCGCTGCAGATAGTGACGTGATACCTAACACATTGTTTTTCACAGAGGCTGCATACACATGTTTCGTTAGGATTGTGGTAGAACATCTTTTTTCACCGTAAGCTTATATATTGTGGTGGAAGCCATAGAATGCCAGCCTTGTTATTGTGTGTCTCTGTCTTTGGTTTGGTCTTGTCCATGGCTACTAAACTACAGAGGTTGCCTCAATATGGACACTGCCATCGTAATGTCCAGGCCGTCAGGCAGCGGCCATTACCACGTGATCAGCTGATCGAAAGAGTCGGAGATGTAACGGCCATTTGCTTAAATATGTCTCGTTTGTTGTGTGCTGTTTATACATTTTAATTAGTGCCCGAGTGAAAGCAATACGTAAGAACGCTACTACTTACGCCATCCAGAATGAGGATTATTCCGTTTGTTTCCTGAAGCAAATGTTCATTTTGTAGGTAGGTTTAATAACCTATAGGCCTATAGGCCTATCTATAAAATGTTTGAGTTGCAGGCATGTTGCATGTTGTGGTTCAGTTAGATACTTTGCATCGCTTATTTTCGACTAATGCAGGCTTTTTGGATGGTAATACAATATGCTATTTGTTCATTGTAACAATTATTCCTGCCCAGGTCCCTGGCATGCCGAAAAGTTGTGTTACCGGTTGCGAAAGCAACTAGTATGATGAAGGTCATTAGGTTATCTGACTTGTTTTTTCTTCCCAGCCGACGAAAATTTAAGAAAGCAATGGAAACTTAAAATTCCTAGAAAAGATTTGCGCATTAGAGGGAGCACAAGAATGGCCTGTGCATTGATTACAGTTAAAGATAGGTTACGTTGTGCAGCATGAGCCACGAGTATGTAGTTTAGAATGTGATCTGTTGAATAGCCTAGAATGTAAGTAGACATGTAGTCCTATAGTAGAATACCCGGATCGTTCACACGTCCGTGACATTGTTGACCTTAATAGTTTTGGAAAGAAGAGTTATTAGTTGAAGCGATTGAGGGAATGGATGGTTTGAATAACGCGCGGAGGAGACTCAAGAGTGCTGAGGGAAGCATGCATCGCAGGGGCGAATGACGTGAGTTTATGACGTGGAGCGTCATACGCCAAGAGAAATATTTTTCTGGAATTACCTTTAGGAGAAGACATGGACACTAGGAAATTAGCACACTTTACTGGCAATTACAAGAGAAGGAATTTGAGCTAACAAGCGTTAAAATCGGTCCAGTAGAAGCCGAGATACGAGATGGAAGGTTCTGGAACAATTTCTCGCTGGACTATATAAAGGCCACGATTATTAACATAGTCACATCATTACAACGGAGCATTTGCTCATGTGCTGAACTACGTAACGTGAAGTGACAGTATACACGCCGAGATTCTGACGGTCAGAGGACTTAGTCGCCGTACCAGTGGTCAGCACGACTTAGTTTTTGTTCGAGTGAACAAACTTAACTTTTGGAAGCGAATGGACTTAGAATATCCACTGACTTTCAGGTCACATATTCTACAGTCAGGTGATGGTAGTGTCGAAACCATTCACAGAAGTTAGCCTACAGAACGATGTATTTCTTGTGGTGACTATACATCACCACTTCGAATTTCATCACGAGAAGTTTTATTTCATCAGTTCGTTTATGCAGCTAATAGGTGTTCCTATCTTAGCGTGAAAACGAGACCGCATTATTTGAATATGAGATGTATTCTCAAATCTAAAAGAGTACTGTACCAGTCTATGACTGAGCAACTTTTCGTCATGTTACACGGTACTGGTGATAGCGGGAGTTATTTCGAACGAGTGACTGCGAATATCAACATGCGCCGCTAAAACTACTCGTAGGATTGGTAGGACATGGAGACGAACGAGGTATATGGATACGGCAGATGGCCAGGGGAAGACACTGTTGGAATAGTGTCCACCGCAAGACACGCCCTTCCTCTACATCAAGAATGAAGTAAGACAACTATTCATGTACTATCCACTAACCTGTAGTATTAGAGAATTCCATATTTTTGAACAGTCACGATCAGAAATCAACACACATTTTTCACCGTAGCTAGATTTTCGATTGTATTTGTCTGGATGACAAATGGAACTGCTGTCTGACAATTTATTTTTCGATCTACGATTTTTGTCAGGACAGGCATTAGTTCATGTTCCGACATGAAATATTTCGATTATTCCAAGGAATAGAAGTATTTTTCTTTAATTCTTATTATGAGAGCAGAATTAATTGCGGCTTGGATTATTTAAATAATTTGATTTACATGATAATAGTAATAATAATAATAAAGTGTGATGTGTGAAGATCAGATGAAAAGAAAGGAACGGCAGGTATTTAATGTATCAAGTTAGGGAGAATTTATGTAAATGGGAGGCAAAGAGATATTGACCAGAATTTATTTAATTGGTAAAATAACACTGAAGAACACAGTCTAGTAATTGACAGAATATTACAAGAGAAAAAAAATATATGATAAAAAAAATGATGTTGTGTGCAGAATATTTTGGTGATGATTTTAGTGTGCGTTTGGCGACACTTAAAGTTGTGGAGACCTCGGGGGTCATCCAAGAGGTCTTTTGTTCCCGTAGTTGTGGGCACACAGGGATGTGCGTATGTTTGAAAGAGCCTGTGGTCTAAAATTTGTAAAAGAAGGGTTAGGCAATGTGGACCGCCCCATATTCTTGTCAGATTTCACTATTCTGTTAATCCAAATATTGAGTAATTATTTTTTTCTGGATCAACTGGAAGTTCCGATGGTATGCCTAAATAAATAATTGAAGAACATGAATTTAGATTTGTTGAACCTGAACGAGAAAAAAATAATAAGATGAAAAGTGCAAATGAATTAAAATAAATAATTAATGAATGTTTATTTTGGAATAATAATAATAATAACAGTGGAAATGAGCAAATAAAATATTCATCATGTGAGAGGTTGAGAAAACTTGTTATAAATAAAGTGAAGGGAAATTTTGAAATTAATTAATTAATAATAATAAAAAAATTGATTACGGTAATTTTTTTGTGAGATTATATGGAAATTTTGGTGATAGAAAATTTTTGATAACATAAAATCTTGGTGAAGAGTTATATGATTTAATACGCTGATGGTGGATAGCAATAATATATATTTTTACAACAATTTTTGTGTAATGTTAATAACATATGAAAATAATTTAAATTTTTTGTGACATTTAAACAAATGAATGTGAGGAAAGAAGAAAGTTAAATGTTCAAAATATTATGAAAAGTTTTTGAACAAATTTCGTTTTTATGGAACTTGAAAATCTTTATGAACAATTATTAACATTCGACCTTATGTCAGTCGAGTATTGAAATTGTTATGAAACAACGAATCAGTGATATGATAATTTTTCCAAATAAGTCTAATTTTGGAATAACACCGAATGAATCAAGTGACTTTTTTAGAAAGGTTTTGCTACGAATACTTGAAAAATCAAATGCAATCTTTCGAAAAGTGAACTACGAACATGTAAATTTTAGGGATCACTCAGAACTCTTTATTGAACAGTGATTACCAGTGTCAATATTCTCTTTGATTTTTTTTTTTGATATTAGAATGGACTAATTAATTTTCTAATTATCATATCTGCGACATTCTTGTAATATTTTAGGGACTGTTGATTTCTCATGTGTGATTTGTTTTATCTTTGTTGAGGTTTTTGCCATTCGAATCATATTCTTATCTATAAATACATTGAGATTTGAAGGAATGTGCTAGTTCAAAAATAATTTCTCACCTTACCTTACTTGTGAATTACCGAGATCAGGGATGCCAGAATAGACCCAAGTATTCACCTAGATAGACCCTGAGAGATATTTTCTAGTGCTAATCTGATGTCAGTATTTTACAAAATGTGGTCGTTGGATCTCGGTCCAAACGGGCACTTAAGGTAGAGGGGAGAAGTTTGGCGCCAAATGTGGGGATACCGAATGGGTCTTTCGGATTTGTTTTCGAAGAGGCATTCGAGTAGAATTGTGAATTTTGCCACTTGTTTCGACAATTGACAAAAATCTAGATAATTTTGAATTAAGGCAGATTGTTGAGTCCATGTTTGAGGACATAGTCAAATTTGCATTTTGAAATAGGTATTTTGATTTTGTTTTGTTGTAACGACTTTGATTCGTAAGGGAGTACAGTAATACTATAAAGGGAGTTTATAAATTAATTTTTTTTTGAAATAAATGTTGGAATTGGGAGTTTGTTTTGGTTAGGTGAAATAGCACATTTATAGTATCTAGATGGAGGATTTCTTTTGAATTTTGAAATTTTGCTGTTGTTATTTGAAAGTCAATTTAAATGATTAGATTTTTTTCTTTTCCATTAGACATCGACGTAGGGTATCTCAATTTATTCGGAATTCTCAAATGCTATAGGTTGGTATATGTTTAGAATTAAGGCTTCGTTCTATCCATGGAATACCAGTCCTGTATTTCTATTGGAAAATAATGGATAAGCTTTTGGAAGTGTTGGCTCGGCTGGAGTCAAACAATAAACA
The DNA here is from genome assembly GCA_946902985.2 of Meconema thalassinum. Classification (NCBI taxonomy): domain Eukaryota; kingdom Metazoa; phylum Arthropoda; class Insecta; order Orthoptera; family Tettigoniidae; genus Meconema; species Meconema thalassinum. The sequence continues at coordinate 353,319,303 of OX336390.1, forward strand.
GAGTATTGAGAAAGCTACTCAATTAGAGAATATGTTGTCAGAAAATTCCAAAAGGTTGGAAAAGCAGATACAAGAAAATTCTCAATATTTGGACAGTAGGATCGACGAAAACTCTAAATCTTTGGAAAGCTCATTAGAATCTAAAATGAATGAAAATTCTAAATCATTAGAATCCAATTTAAATCAATCATTTGAATCTAAACTATCTGAACAGTTGTTAGAGAGTTCTAATTCGCTTAAGTCAGATATTGACAGTAAACTATCCGAAAATTCTAAACTTTTTGAGGACAGATTAAGTGTTAGCACAGAATCTTTAAGGGAAACTTTGGAAGAGAAGATTGCTGAACATTCTAAAGTTCTTGATAGGTTGACTGAAAATTTCCGCAGAATGGATTTAAAAATCATTGGATATTAAGAAACGCTAAGGTTAGATTTGGTTGATAATTCTAAACTGTTAAAACATCGCTTATCAGAAAGTTTGGGGAAACAATTCGCGGAAAAGTCCAAAATTCTGGGGGAAAAACTTAGCGAATTATTTGAAAAATCCAAGAACGTAGAAACTAGGCTAGAAGAAAACAAAATTTCACTGGAAACCAAAATTAATGATAGCATGAAAAACTTACAGGAAGAAATCGACAAATCGCATGATAAAATGAAAGACATGAAAGAAAATGTTGATAAACATTCTAGAAGAGTGGCTGAAGACTTGGTAAACTTGGAGATCAAAATTACGGAAGAGTGTAATGTTACTGCAAGGCAGGTGTTGCAGAATGTGGCAACAGATTTCCAGGGGACTATTCTAGAACAGCTGAAAGAGGACAAGTTAATCCAGGAAATTAGTAAGAATGTGAAGGAGATAGCTCTTACTGAGGTCAGAAGTTCAGTACTAGAGGAGGCTAAAGAAGACGTTCAGGAAGTAAGGAATTATTTTTCTACGCATATCAAAGTGATATCATCGGAAGATGTAGGAAAAAATCAGAGAGATGTGTCTAAGGTGACTAATTCAGTGAAGACTCATGAAACTATAATTGAGAAATTAGTTAAAGGTATTCAGGACACGAATCAAGACTTGAGAAAGAAAGGAATCGATCCTGTAACTAAAGAATTTGTTGAGACGACCATAGAAGAGATCAGAGGAGAGATAGAAAAGAAGACAGATGATTCTGGACTGAAGAAGACATTGGAAACATTAGAAGAGAAAATGGCTTTTTATGAATCTCAACGAAAGCAAAGAAATGTGGATGAAATACCAATTTTTGAGCAGGATAAAAAGAGAGAAATTTTGAAAGAGATGGAGGATCAGAAAATTATGGCAAATTCCATTCCTATCGCTATATATAAGGATCAGGATGATAAACCAGGAAAGTTTTCAGGAACAGGAAGTATCCCACCTGCGGAATTTTTGAGAGAAGTCAGTGATTACATCCGGGATTCAAAAATTTCAAAGGAAAGAGAGATAAGAGTGGTGAGCAGATTTTTGGATGGACCTGCACTGGTTTGGTTCAAGGCTTTTAGATCCAGTTTCCACAATTTCCATGAATTTTCCAGGGGGCTGATGAGAAAATTTTGGTCGCCGGAAACTCAACAACAGATCAGGACGGAATTGTATGCAAAGAGATATTCAACATCACAGCCAACAAAGTACTCGGCTTATTTCTCGCAACAATTATCTAAATTGCAATTTCTCGATCCACCAATGCCGGATATTGAAATGATATCTGCGCTCATACGTCAATTTCCAATCGAGGTGCAAAGAACACTGATTGCAGCGAACATCGGAAACATGGAGGAATTCGATGAGGTGCTACAAAGGTTAGATCATGCCAATGAACAATTTTTTCACTTAAGAGGTAATAACAAAACTGAAAACTATATGATAAATACTGTAGTGACGGATCTTCACAGCCTAACAATTCAACAATGGAACAAACCTCAGAACCAGATTGAAAATAAGGAATGGAGCAACACTAGAGACACTCCATATCAGAATAGACCATATGTGAGGCCATACCAATACCAAAATAGATGGAATCAGTGGAGAAAACCAGGGTTTGATCAAAACCATATAAAAGGCCACAGCAACAGTATGGAAATCAAAATCAACAAAGATTTTATCAGAATAGAAGAGAGGAACAACGAGGGAAGGAGAATTACAAGCAACAGGCTAGGGAAGATCTTGACAGGAGATATCAGGATAGCAAGCAATACCTAGATGAGCAACACAACAAACCGAGTATATCAGGATTGCAGAAAGCAAAAGATGGTAAGAAAGTGTCGAATAATACACAATATGCAGAAGTTAATACCTTTCAACTCACAGATTATAATTTCTCTGAAGAAGATGAAGAACCCGAAACTTTTCGCAGGACCGAAAAGGGAACCAAGATTTAGAGGAAAAAGTAGAGGAAAACGTCGTGGGAGAAAGTTTTGATAACGGAAGATATACATTGGATGAAGAAGAATCTGATAACACCGTGGGAAAATTCAACGCGGCAAGTTTGAAGATTTATCATTCAAGAGCCAGACAACAATGAGAATAAAATATATGATGAGTCAGATATTTTTATTGGCTTGAGGGGTGGATATACCCGGATCGTTCTCATGTCCGTGATATTGTTGACATTATTATTTTGGGAAGAAGAGTTATTAGTTGAAGATATTGAGGGAATGGATGGTTTGAATAACGCGCGGAGGAGACTCAAGAGTGCTCAGGGAAAAATGCATCGCAGGGGCGAGTGACGTGAGTTTATGACGTGGAGCGTCATACGTCACGAGAAATATTTTTCTGGAATTACCTTTAGGAGAAGAGATGGACGCTAGCAAATTAGCACACTTTACTGGCAATTACAAGAGAAGGAATTTGAGCTAACAAGCGTTAAAATCGGTCCAGTAGAAGCCGAGATACGAGATGGAAGGTTCTGGAACAATTTCTCGCTGGACTATATAAAGTCCACGATTATTAACATAGTCACATCATTACAACGGAGCATTTGCTCATGTGCGGAACTACGTAACGTGAAGTGACAGTATACACGCCGAGATTCTGACGGTCAGAGGACTTAGTCGCCGTACCAGTGGTCAGCACGACTTAGTTTTTGTTCGAGTGAACAAACTTAACTTTTGGAAGCGAATGGACTTAGAATATCCACGGACTTTCAGGTCACATATTCTACAGTCAGGTGATGGTAGTGTCGAAACCATTCACAGAAGTTAGCCTACAGAACGATGTATTTCTTGTGGTGACTATACATCACCACTTCGAATTTCATCACGAGAAGTTTTATTTCATCAGTTCGTTTATGCAGCTAATAGGTGTTCCTATCTTAGCGTGAAAACGAGACCGCATTATTTGAATATGAGATGTATTCTCAAATCTAAAAGAGTACTGTACCAGTCTATGACTGAGCAACTTTTCGTCATGTTACACGGTACTGGTGATAGCGGGAGTTATTTCGAACGAGTGTTTGCGAATATCAACATGCGCCGCTAAAACTACTCGTAGGATTGGTAGGACATGGAGACGAACGAGGTGTATGGATACGGCAGATGACCAGGGGAAGACCCTGTTGGAATAGTGTCCACCGCAAGACACGCCCTTCCTCTACATCAAGAATGAAGTAAGACAACTATTCATGTACTATCCACTAACCTGTAGTATTAGAGAATTCCATATTTTTGAACAGTCACGATCAGAAATCAACACACATTTTTCACCGTAGCTAGATTTCGATTGTATTTGTCTGGATGACAAATGGAACTGCTGTCTGACAATTTGTTTTTCGATCTACGATGTTTGTCAGGACAGGCATTAGTTCATGTTCCGACATGAAATATTTCGATTATTCCAAGGGATAGAAGTATCTTTATTTAATTCTTTATTATGAGAAGAGAAGTAATTGCGGCTTGGATTATTTTAATAATTTGATTTACATAATAATAATAATAATAATAATAATAATCAAGTGTGAAGTTAATAAGTTAATAATATTATAAATAATAACGATGCTATTTAAAGTTATAAATAATTAGGGAGTGATTATACCGAACATTAGGAAGTAAATTAAATTAATTGCTTATTGTGATTAAATAATTAATGCATTAAATAAAAATAATAGGAGATGTTAATAATAATCATTTACAGACGAGATTTAAATATTTATTTATTAAGGGAATAGGACGATAATTATCATTTATGACATTGATGATGCCTAAATATTTTTCTTGTATTAATAATAATATCAATAATTTGTGGATGAATTTAATTAGTTGGACGGACATAAATTAAATAACTTTGTTTATTTTTGAATAAAAGTTTGGAAGTTTAAATAATTTAAATGAGTTTATGGATGACCAGAATGAAGTAGTAAGAGTTTTGAGCTCAGAATTATTTTTTCCAAAAGCACTTAATATATATATATATATATATATTCAGATGAAAAGAAAGGAACGGCAGGTATTTAATGTATCAAGTTTGGGAGAATTTACGTAAATGGGAGGCAAAGAGATATTGACCAGAATTTATTTAATTGGTAGAATAACACTGAAGAACACAGTCTAGTAATTGACAGATTATTACAAGAAAAAAATATGATAAAAAATAATAATAATAATAATATGATGTTGTGTGCAGAATATTTTGGTGATGATTTTAGTGTGCGTTTGGCGTCACTTAAAGTTGTGGAGACCTCGGGGGGCATCCAAGAGGTCTTTTGTTCCCGTAGTTGTGGGCACACAAGGATGTCCGTATGTTTGAAAGAGCCTGTGGTCTAAAATTTGTAAAAGAAGGGTTAGGCAATGTGGACCGCCCCATATTCTTGTCAGATTTCACTATTCTGTTAATCCAAATATTGAGTAATTATTTTTTTCTGGATCAACTGGATGTTCCGATGGTATGCCTAAATAAATAATTGAGGAACATGAATTTAGATTTGTTGAACCTGACCGAGAAAAAAATAATAAGATGAATAGTGCAAATGAATTAAAATAAATAATTAATGACTTTTAATTTTGGAATAATAATAATAATAACAGTGGAAATGAGCAAATAAAATATTCATCATGTGAGAGGTTGAGAAAACTTGTTATAAATAAAGTGAAGGGAAATTTTGAAATTAATTTATTAATAATAATAATTTAAAAAATTGATTAAATTTTTCTGTGAGATTATATGAAAATTTTGGTGAGAGAAATTTTTTGATAACATAAAATTGTGGTGAAGTGTTAAATGATTTAATACGCTGATGGTGGATAGCAATAATTTATATTGTTTACAACAATTTTTGTGTAATGTTAATAACATATGGAAATAATTTAATTTTTTGTGACGTTTAAACAAATGAAAGTCAGGAAAGAAAAAGTTAAATTTTCAAAATATTATGAAAAGTTTTTGAACAAATTTCGTTTTATTGGAAATTGAAAATCTTTATGAACAATTATTATCATTCGACTTTATGTCAGTCGAGTATTGATATTGTTATGAAACAAAAAATCAGTGACATGATAATTTTTCCAAATAAGTCTAATTTTGGAATAACGTCGAATGAATCAAGTGATTTTTTTTGAGAAATGTTTTGCTACGAATATTTGAAAAATCAAATGCAATCTTTCGAAAAGTGAACTACGAACATGTAAATTTTAGGGATCACTCAGAACTCTGTATTGAACAGTGATCACCAGTGTAAATATTCTTTTTTTTTTTTTTTATATCAGAATGGACTAATTCATTTTCTCATTTTCATGTCTGCGACATTCTAGTAATATTTTAGGGACTGTTGATTTTTCATGTGTGATTTGTTTTATCTTTGTTGTGGTTTTTGCCATTCGAATCATCTTTTTATTGTACCGTATCTATTTTCGATATTTTGACGCCGTGTCCATCTAGCGGTCATTTCTAAAAACATCTAAAAGATCGTAATTTCGGCTCGTCTTGAAATGGAAAACGCCCGCGATGAAGAATCCGTCTATAACGAAGGAACACGACTTCGGCGATTGTTATTAGACCTAAATTGTTATGACGAGGAGATGAAAATCGAGAACCATGATGTCTAGTTAAAAATCTGTAAGACGCAAAATATTTTGAAATGAAGTTCGGATAATATATATAAATACGTGTACAACGTCCTCGCTCTCAATTCTATTCGTCATGCGTATCCAAATGGAGACCTGGTTGTAGCATGAAAATATATACATATGTATTTTGAAGCTGTCGACGAGATCCTCGGACCGTCTCTGGAAAAGCTAAGTCCTTAGGCCTATGTATTTTGAGGTGTCAACATGCATGAATATGTGTAACGTGAAGTTAGGTTAATATAAAATTGTCCACCTACTTTCAAGTGATAACTTGTCCCCTTTCTAGATGGAAGGTCGTATATATTATGTTTGGTTATTCTGTTGGTACTTGTTCCTCCCTCTTATGTAGAAATGCGTGATGAGGAACCATGCTGTTATTTTGGGTTTATGTCTTAAGGGTTTGTTGTTGTTTCTGTTCTTTTAGTTTTTCCTTATTCTGTGCGTGTCCTTTGCGTGTATTTGTCACGAAACGTAATTGTAATCATGAGAAGTGTTTCTAACTAATTTCCAATTCCTTGGGAGTATGTGGGTGCTCTGGAGTGCTATTGGGGATTAGTTATTTTAGTTTTAGTTAACGTGTCTTGACGGAGAAGGGTGTGTGTCCATCGCATTGGATGACCTTGTGTCTATTTATCTGTATTGTTGGGACACACATCTATTTGTTTGCTTCTTTAAGGGTTGTTTTATTTAGATGCCAGTCATTTGTGCACCTCAGGAATGCCTTTTCGGTTTTTCCTTTCCTTGAGGACTGGGCTTGCATCGCCTATGTTTGTGTCCGAAACACTGTTCATGTTATAATTACGGTCCTAGACGTGATGTTAAGGGTGGGTTAATGTTAATCGTTTAAGTGGGGCTCGACTGAAAGCCAATGGTCATGTCATTCTTGTTCTTGTTTTGCGCGGCTTCAGTCGAGAAACAACACGTGAACTCATTACGCTTATTAAATGAGATGTATGGGTTAGCCTTTCGAGACGGTGGAATGTGTGTTCATTGTATGTGTCCGGGACTGCAATCGACTCCCATTTTGTCTTCCGTAAGATAATCGAGTCTCGTGCTTTCTTCCGAAAAGGAGATTTATTCAGGAAGTATGTGAAGTCATTTTGTAATTTATGTTTCTTTGGGTGTGTCTGTAGTAAGCTTTCGTTTTAAGGGATTTGTATGTCATATATGTAGTCTTGTGATTAGTTATGCCTCGTTGGTTTGTTCGTCATTTGCGTGTGTTGGGTTTACGTATTGTTTCTTTGGTTATGTTTGTGGAGTGACATACTTTGTTTTAAAGGGCGGAATTTTTATATTCTTGGGTTACTTGACTTCATAAGCTTCCTAGAAGATTTCTCCTGACTACGTTATGCAGTCAGCCTGTGGTGGGAAGAAGGTACTATTTACATTATTGTTAACTTGTTTTAAATCTCCCCCGTTTATTAATTTGAGTTTATCTTTAAACGACCTCCAATCTACAACACGTTAGGCATCTCTCGGTTTTCTTATCTTTATTACCTGATTTATTTTTATACTTGTATTTACTTTGTTTTGATATTATGTGTACATATTTTATTTCAGGCCCATCATCCCTCATCTTACCATTTCATGCACCCCTCGTTTCCCGTTTTGCTATGTCTTGTTTTTTGATAATTAAATTTTATTTTATTCAACCCTGTCTCGAAGAATGTGATCATTCCTAATTGGTTCTCCATATAGTTCTAAATGCGAATGGTACACAACATAGGTTTAAGATCCATGGCCGGTCCCCATTCCGCGCATGCGGGGAACCTTTTCGGTTCCTCAGTCTTGCCATCGACTGTGTGCGTCGGGTGGTGGTCACCGCGCGTGTCAGTTGGTAACAGAGCATGGTTGTGTCAATTTCACATTTTGAATATTGGGAGATTAATTATGTGATGACTGCATTTTTCCATGTGTTGGTTGTTAAGACCTTTTTCTTAAATTATTTTGTAAATTCCTTGGAACTTAGAGATGTCCTAAGCTAGGTCGTGCCTTTCTGTTGGGTACATAACATGTATTGTATTGCAATTTTTTTCACAATTGAAAAGTGTGGGCTACTGGCAAGTGTAGAGGGAGACTCAACTACTAAACTGCGTAAGAACTGTTTGACACGAACTTTCTCTACTTGGACAATACATATGATTGCTATTTAAAACGTTATTCTGCCTTCCTTGAAATCTTCGTCTATGGACCCCGTACTGCCATTCCTTACTATCTCTTTGGCGAGCTATTACAAATCAGCTGTGACTTATTCTGACGTCTGGCCATTGATACAACCCACAATCCTCTCTGCTCCGTGTTACGTCAGGGCCCGACTATCACGTGATGCAGACAAATGACAGTCACGTTACCAGCTGATAAATGTCAACATGAATACATGTAGTGATTGCTTTTCTACATTGTACGTCGGACTTGTAAACTGCGTCCAAGATTGGGGCGTGGGAGAGATGTACCGTATCTATTTTCGATAATTTGGCGCCGTGTCCATCTAGCGGTCATTTCTAAAAACATCTAAAAGATCGTAATTTCGGCTCGTCTTGAAATGGAAAACGCCCGCGATGAAGAATCCGTCTATAACGAAGGAACACGACTTCGGCGATTGTTATCAGACCTAAATTGTTATGACGAGGAGATGAAAATCGAGAACCATGATGTCTAGTTAAAAATCTGTAAGACGCAAAATATTTTGAAATGAAGTTCGGAAACTATATATAAATACGTGTACAACGTCCTCGCTCTCAATTCTATTCGTCATGCTTATTCAAATGGAGACCTGGTTGTAGCATGAAAATATATACATATGTATTTAGAAGCTGTCGACGAGATCCTCGGACCGTCTCTGGAAAAGCTAAGTCCTTAGGCCTATGTATTTTGAGGTGTCAACATGCATGAATATGTGTAACGTGAAGTTAGGTTAATATAAAATTGTCCACCTACTTTCAAGTGATAACTTGTCCCCTTTCTAGATGGGAGGTCGTATATATTATGTTTGGTTATTCTGTTGGTACTTGTTCCTCCCTCTTATGTAGAAATGCGTGATGAGGAACCATGCTGTTATTTTGGGTTTATGTCTTAAGGGTTTGTTGTTGTTTCTGTTCTTTTGGTTTTTCCTTATTCTGTGCGTGTCCTTTGCGTGTATTTGTCACGAAACGTAATTGTAATCATGAGAAGTGTTTCTAACTAATTTCCAATTCCTTGGGAGTATGTGGGTGCTCTGGAGTGCTATTGGGGATTAGTTATTTTAGTTTTAGTTAACGTGTCTTGACGGAGAAGGGTGTGTGTCCATCGCATTGGATGACCTTGTGTCTATTTATCTGTATTGTTGGGACACACATCTATTTGTTTGCTTCTTTAAGGGTTGTTTTATTTAGATGCCAGTCATTTGTGCACCTCAAGAATGCCTTTTCGGTTTTTCCTTTCCTTGAGGACTGAGCTTGCATCGCCTATGTTTGTGTCCGAAACACTGTTCATATTATAATTACGGTTCTAGACGTGATATTAAGGGTGGGTTAATGTTAATCGTTTAAGTGGGGCTCGACTGAAAGCCAATGGTCATGTCATTCTTGTTCTTGTTTTGCGCGGCTTCAGTCGAGAAACAACACGTGAACTCATTACGCTTATTAAATGAGATGTATGAGTTAGCCTTTCGAGACGGTGGAATGTGTGTTCATTGTATGTGTTCGGGACTGCAATCGACTCCCATTTTGTCTTCCGTAAGATAATCGAGTCTCGTGCTTTCTTCCGAAAAGGAGATTTATTCAGGAAGTATGTGAAGTCATTTTGTAATTTATGTTTCTTTGGGTGTGTCTGTAGTAAGCTTTCGTTTTAAGGGATTTGTATGTCATATATGTAGTCTTGTGATTAGTTATGCCTCGTTGGTTTGTTCGTCATTTGCGTGTGTTGGGTTTACGTATTGTTTCTTTGGTTATGTTTGTGGAGTGACATACTTTGTTTTAAAGGGCGGAATTTTTGTATTCTTGGGTTACTTGACTTCATAAGCTTCCTAGAAGATTTCTCCTGACTACGTTATGCAGTCAGCCTGTGGTGGGAAGAAGGTACTATTTACATTATTGTTAACTTGTTTTAAATCTCCCCCGTTTATTAATTTGAGTTTATCTTTAAACGACCTCCAATCTACAACACGTTAGGCATCTCTCGGTTTTCTTATCTTTATTACCTGATTTATTTTTATACTTGTATTTACTTTGTTTTGATATTATGTGTACATATTTTATTTCAGGCCCATCATCCCTCATCTTACCATTTCATGCACCCCTCGTTTCCCGTTTTGCTATGTCTTGTTTTTTGATAATTAAATTTTATTTTATTCAACCCTGTCTCGAAGAATGTGATCATTCCTAATTGGTTCTCCATCTAGTTCTAAATGCGAATGGTACACAACATAGGTTTAAGATCCATGGCCGGTCCCCATTCCGCGCATGCGGGGAACCTTTTCGGTTCCTCAGTCTTGCCATCGACTGTGTGCGTCGGGTGGTGGTCACCGCGCGTGTCACTTATCTATAAATAAATTGAGATTTTAAGGAATGTGCTAGTTCAAAAATAATTTCTCACCTTACCTTACTTGTGAATTACCGAGATCAGGGATGCCAGATTAGACCCAAGTATTCACCTAGATAGACCCTGAGATATATTTTCTCGTGCTAATCTGATGTCGGTATTTTACAAAATGTGGTCGTTGGATCTCGGTCCAAACGGGCACAGTAGATAGATAGGCTACATTAGTTATTAATTTTTCTGTACTGTAGCTTACTCCATAAGGAGTTAAACTCTAGTGCTGGTATCACAACAGTAGCTCAATAGTGACTGAAATTATGACACTTAGATTAGGATATGCGGTAAAACTTTGGGAGAGGTATTCCTTTGTATAAAATTTTAAGTAAAACTTTTTTTTAACTACTGAAATTAACGATTAAGATTTTTCTGCTGGTCAAGTAGTACCGCAGTGAATTGGTACATACAAATTTATGCGAAGAAGTGGGTCTTGAACCTTATTTTTCTGACAGGAGGCCAAGGGGCACATAGTGTTTTTATACTTAATTATGTTTATTCGAAGAATATCCTATTTTGTGAACGTCATTCATTTTTGTGAGAAGAAATGAAGTTGGACAACAGTGATAGCATTAGTTTTTTTGTGGAATCCTCAGTAAAGTGACTTTGACCTTTTGAAATTTAACCATTTTTCTGACAGGCCAAGGGGGATAACGGTAATATTGTACAAGAGATACTTATTTGAAGAAGATCCTCATTAAAATAACTGTGGCTTTTGGCCCCAATTTCTTCGGTTAGTGCATAAATACACAAAAATTCAAAAGTATATTTTTATATCTGGATTTTGCTGGTATTGTTTAGAGAGGAAGAATAATTTTCATACCTTTGTTTTACTGACTGTCAAGAATGGCAGATTTCTTACTTAGCCTTTTTTCTCATGCAAGTCCAGAAGTGAATAGCTAGTATTTTTGTAATGTTATTAGGGGCCGATAACCTCGATGTTAGGCCCCTTAAAACAACAATTATCATCATCATCATCATGTAATGTTATTCTGTTTTACTGGTGAGTAAGTTTTTGTGCGTGAGATCCAGAAAGGAAGTTTACCTTCTCTGTTGATTTATTTCTGATAAACAAGGTCTAGAAATGAATATTTCTGTTGCTACCGTATATAATGATTTTTGGGGGCAGAGTGTTCAAGAAGACAGTAAGGGGTGGTGGGGGCTGGTTATCTAAAAGAGAGGAAAATAAAATACAGAATTAGAGATGAACATAATTTGGTATCTTATCCTTGAAAGAGAGATTCTGTAGTTTCCTCGAATGTTATAACTTAAGCTCAGTTCGAGGGTTTTTCTGGCAGTAGGCACAGAAAAGCGTACCTGTCTAAGTAATATTTCTGTGGGTACTTAGATTTATTTTATTAACAAACTGTTCCTGCAAATTGTTTTGTGTATTGAAATATTCGAATATTTCCTTCCTTCAATCCCGAGTTTAGCCAAATGCGATTTATCGACGTTGTGGTACATCTTGAGTAACTGTTTCAATGCCTCTCTTTATTGATATAACATTTACAGGAGGTCAAAATGCTGCAATTTTGCCCTGTCTGTATGCGTCAACTTCCTAGTAAGTTCACAGATGATGTACCATTTTGTTCACTCGTAAAATGCCCGCTACAATGGCAGGATTCGAACTAGCGAAGCGATAATTAGGCCTATTTAGTGGTAACTTATCTAATTGCCAGTGAACTCCAAATAGTATTAAAATATTCCTATAAATATGAATTTATATTCGCTTTGGAGTGACTGCGTGTGAATGGAGCCGTCTGACTTGCTGCGGCGGCTGTACCGGCCCTAAGCGTGACGTCACTACAGGAAACTTGCGGCCTGGACATTACGATGGCAGTGATATGGAGCTCTTATTAGTCGAGGGGACCGCGGAGGGAAGGGAAGGGACGTGACGTCACTTTCTCGTAGCGTGCGAGGCGCGAGATATGCAAGGAAAGTCAACTTTCCCACACATTATATTGTATGGATTGCAGTGGATTGAACACGTGTTTTAAGCCCAGTGGATTGCTGCATGTAAGCGAATAGATCATTTGAACCCTCAAACAAGTAGGATATGTTCCCTCCACTTTAAGAGTGAAGACTTTGAATTAAACTACAGGGCCGAATTGCTTAATATAAAGCCAAGATTTCCAAGGAATCTAAAACCAAATGACAAGTGGGCCTAGCTGGCCTACTCTTAAGTTTTGATGACCTGCTAGGATAATTTTAAAGCTGTTAATATTTTTGACATATTTCGTATATGGTGTAACCCTATGTGGTTACATGTTTTTATCTGTTCATTCTCTTAGATTAAGTTTAGCTACTCTTTAGTAAATGAGAAGAGGACCATTTTTGATTCATTCGAGTTCCATTTACGATGTTATTTTGTTTTTTTATTTCGCTTTGTCTTCTTGTTGATTATTCTATGCTAAAAAGGAATGTTGGTGGTATTGTTGTTAAGAGGAAATAAAGGAATGAAAATATGACTTATAAATGAATGAAGTAAAGGCTACAAGTTGCAGAAGTAAATAGAGAAAGAGAGATCATGCCACGATGTGTATGTCCAAATGTAAGTAGATATATATATATAGGAAAAAGTTCGTTATTAAAACTATACATCCTTAGTGTGAATACACACTCGCCCCTCCACCATAACCCTAAAAGAATAACGTACGGTTATAAATTGCGCCTCAACGCTGGGCACGATAAGGAAATAGTAGAGACGTCGTTATTTAAGGGTATGTGAATTGAAAGGATAAATGAAGATAAAATCAGGATAGGCACATTTGAATGCGCACACAGATAAGAGTTATATTTCAGTTTACATGTTGTTTTATAATAAGGTATGTCAAGGGAGATAAATTTAAACTTAAGGTCTAGAACTATTGGCAACTCAAACTAACACTTGGGGCGCTGCGGTCGATCTGGACAAGTAGGGTAAAAATACTCAATAACACGCGTTTGATATGGAACACTTTTTATTTTTCGGTTATAATCAGTAAATGTGGTCCCTAAAATAATGACAGTGTTATTTTCAATTGTATATATATGTATAAATGTGCAATACACGTGATCTAATTTGTGTGTTCCACTGGATTGTATGTGTCAATTGCATATTATCAAGCATCGGTTGTCTGCTGGTAATTGTTTTTGTGCAGTTCGAGCATGGCGCTGTTACGTTTAAAAGCTATATTTGAGTTTGCTCACTGTGCTATAGACTCTAGAAATTATTTGCTGCTTGGTAGGGTGAAGGGATGGGTTTAACTTGTATTAAAACTCGGGGTAGACAGGAATTGCTTGATTTGGATGGTAGGTATTAACACTGCGAAGTCAAATTAGGCCTATATGACTCGTAGTGGAATGGCACGGATATCGCAGAGTGTGGTGATGGCAGGCCCGACGAGAGGGGGGGTCAGGCAGGGCTGGTGCCCCGGGGCCCGACCCTCCCAGGGGGGCCCGGCGTCCTTGGAGGATGGGCCCGATCGGGCATTGATTTATTATTGCATTTATGTGACTTGAATTTGCCACTGGCAATCATTTAGTGAATGCTATGAACTGTCTGTGAACAATGTTACAAGGATTGAGAAACTTATTATGTCAAGTGGACAATATTTTCTTCTACAAAGCGCTTGTGGGAAGAACAACTGTCTCAAAGTTGTCAACTTAGCGTCGGGGCTTCGCGATGTATTGTTCTTGGAATATACCTGAAGACAGGGAGAGCATTCCATTGTTCTAAATTTCGCTTATTCGGCTTATGCACCAATCGTTCATATAACTTTCTCATCCCTTCATTTATTTCGCCAAGGCCACGAGAGCCTGGGCTGCCCTGGTGTGTTTGGTCAGCAAGCTCAAGAGTTTCAAGTTTGCTGCGTCACGTCGAGCTTATATATATAGAGGCGATAGTGTCTGAAATTAATATAATGTCTAGCTAGACGTATCGTGTGCCGTGCAGGCAGGTAAGTAAAATATATTTTAAAGTAGCGTCCAACCAGTAATTCACTTTATAGTTGATTTAAGGGACAGAACAGCGAGGTCATCATTCCCTAGTAGTTCACTTATCATTGCTGGCTAAATATCTTGCGAAAGGGTGGGATGATTCTGTTATCAAACGCAGATAGAGGAAGGGCATGCGAAATTGTTCATCTTCTCGTATACTGAATTGAGAAAACAATGCTAACATTTGAATAATCTGTATGCGAGGTGCAGTAAAATTATTATTATAATTGGTTCATTCAATACGATCAACAATCCTAGGTACTTGGGTTCGTGCGCAAATCATTTCTGATTAAGGGATTTATTGAAAACCTATATTACTATTGGTACTAGAGTTGGGAAGTGTATCCAAAGAGTGAAACTAAGGTAATATTCCAGTATTTTTCTGGACTGGAGAAAAATGACAATTAAGCTAGGATACTGAACCACTCAACTTTGTTTCCCAATTCCTCTCATGGGATGTCAGTGGTAAGGACAGATGACCTACCGTAGCAGATCCGCCTCATAAAACAACAATAAGTAACGTCAATGGTAGGGGCAGTTGGCCTAGCTGTTTCACCCCTTAAAACATGGCGATGGAGAAATTAATATAGGCTATTGCATGTAGGCAACCGCGTAGACTTTTCTAAGACCAAATATTGAACTCTGCTTAATTTAGAAGAAAAGTAAGATGAAGTATTGTCGAATATTAATATAAATACAATTTTGTTTTGAGCTGGTGCAGTGACTTATTATTATTGGACATTTCTTCGCCGTTTCTTCCAAAGAGCAGCATCGATCTGCAAAGCACTTATTTATCAGGACGCGAAGAGATGTTTTCCCTCGCGAATCAAGCATTTTCATGATACGCTTTAACGTCTCAGTACCGTTAAACATAAAATGAGTTGCTACCTTTATCTATGACATGGAAATGACTCCGGGTCCTGACGAAGCCGCGGCAGGAATGCAGGAGTCGGCTTACAGACTGCGGTGTCATTCGTAGTCTTACTCAACAGCTAATAATAGGCCTATTTGTCGTTACAGTTGTTAATTCGGCTTGCGACATTTAACCTGTGTACTTGGTAGCCTGTAGGTCTAGTATCACTGGCGGGCAATGGACCATTGGCGCTCGGTTGGGAATCGTTTGCATCAACTAGTACTGTAGATAGCCTATAATTCAGTATTTGCTGACTCGTTAATTTTCCGGTTTATTTCTGAAGGCCTCCACATTATTGAATGAAGTTGACTGTAAAGCAATAGTTTTCACAAATATTAATGAAGTAAATTATAAGATTCTCAAACAGCGAACAAAATAAAAAACTATGAAACGTGCGAATTGTGTAGACTGAAGGGGGAGACTAGTGGTTGTTGTATAATTAGAGAGGTGTATTGGCAACATTGTTGTAACTATTTGTCTTGGAGAGTAGAAACTTAGACCCTCTTAAAACCACCCACTGCTGGACAAAAAGCAGGGTATACACTGTGCTGTGCTATGGCCTCTGTGACATGATCAATCGCATACCGTATTCTTAGTTGACGACTGGGAAAAGTGGGAATGCGTTGCCCGTCGCGATTATTACTGTAATTATTAGGGTTAAGAGTAGGGTAGGTGTCTTTGGACTTGAAATAAGGTACTATCTCGGCATTTGTCTGGGGGGAGTTGGAAAACCCACACTCAGGATAGCCGCTGTCAGCACCGGGATTCGAACCTCTGATCTGCAGACTTGCTGTAGAACCCCATCACGATCTTTGGTGAGCTACCCCGTGAGGTCTTACTTGAAGGTGCGAGAGCTTTTACTTCAATAACAGAGAGTCTTTTCTATAGCCACTAAATGTCAATGGTCACCAAATTTTTACTGCAAAATATCACAAAAATAGTCACTCAAATGGCCTATAACTCAATAATTTGGACCTAATATTTACAAATTTTTCCGGAGGAGGACCCCGGACCCCACTCTGAGCTTGGTGATATTCCATACCCCCAGATCCCCGGTGTGTCCCCTTCCCCATAATCTTGGCTTAAATCCGCCTCTGATGGTCAACAGTCATAGATAGGGTTGGGGATTTTTAGGAGAACCTGGCTCTAGGTTTGCTTACTGCAAAGCAATATTAAATTATAAGAAGTCCACTGACTGCAAATTATAAAATATAGTTCAAATTCACATTTTCTTCTTTTGAGAAAACAATCACTGATCAGCTGTAATCTACTGATAGAACATAATAAATAACTTGACTTACGTATGAGTATACCTGTGGTTAATTATGAAAATATATTTTGCTTCGTTTAATGTACAATGGTGTGTGATCGCCGTTCAACCAAAACACTTATCAGTGTTTAGGCTTAGACCCAAGGGTGTGATTCTTCAAGGGCAACAAGTTTTAAGATTGTCAACATAAAACCCTATATGTAAATCGTATTTTAAAATACGTCTTGACTTTGTGTAAAAATCATGTTTTCATTACGAAAAGAGATTACGTCATACATCACAGAAGCCGTAGTACTGCACAGTGTACAGTATACCCCTTCCACCTCTTTTAACATGCAGTTCAATGAACTGAACTTTCTGTTGATTAATTTTTGGGTCTTGGGGGCCCGGGAGATTCCAGCCCCAGGGCCCGCCGCCGCTCTCCACGGCCCTGGGTGATGGCGGTTGGTAGGGTTATTGGAAATGAACTAGGGAGTGGGGAAGGATACCCGCCTGATGAAGCTTGGCTGTCCTCGGCTGGTGTAGGCTTGGCTGTCTTGGTACGGCTTGGCTCGGCGAGACTGTGCTTGGCTGTCTAGGTGCGGCTTGGCTCGGCGTAAGAAAACAACCCGTCCTGTCGTCAGTGAGTGTGGTGGTGAGTGGTCCAACCCGCTCTTGTTGCCCGTATTTATTTGGTATCGTCACCTTTCGGCTATTGCTATTTGCATCTTTTGGAAAGTGATGAAAACGTATATCCGCCGCCCTCCTATACATCGACTTACAGCCGTAAACTGAGCAATATACTTTGCTTTTACTCATTTTGCACTCTTATCAACGAGTAAAACTTATAACTTATGTATAAACACGAAGAATTTACCACGATCTGCTCACCAATACAAGAAACCATATACAAGCAGTCACCACGTGACAAATGTACCCTACTTGGTAAGTTTATCATTTTTACCGCTAGAAGTCATATCAGATAGCTGGAGTTGCCAATTGTAAAGCCAAGTAATATGATGGAATCGTGTAGTGTGACAGAGAAGGACAAGGAACAGACTAGTGAAGTCTCGGAGGAAATAGTCATTTCGGAGCAGGATGGCGTTACTAATAGAAGTACGGAGAGTGGTAGTTGAAAAGAATAGTGAATTGGACCGTAACTTGCTCCAAATATTACTAAGTAAATTCACAGGTATGCAAGAGTCAGTAAGCCAAGAAATAGGGTCAGTGAAAGAGTGTATGAGTAAGGAGATAAGAGAAGTTAGGCAGCAAGTAGAGTCTATGAAAGCGCAAATAGAATCTATAGGTAAGCAGGTAGAATCTGTAAAGATATACGTAAACGAAGCAATAAAGGAGCAGGCTGAGGCAACTAATATTAAGATAGAGGAGTTAAGTAAAGAGATACAAGAGCACAAGACGGTCATGAGCAGTAGGTTAGAGAATTTAGAGAAGGATCTCAAGGATAAAATAGGGGAATGAGAAAATGCGTTGAGAGAGGAAATAGCGAAAAATCAAGATAGTATCAAAACAGGGATAGAAGTTATTGAAGATAAAATGGGGGAAATTAGTGAAATACAGAGTGTGCCAAGTGAGATAAAAGAAACTAATATAAAACTAAACGATGAAATGAAAAGGATTAGGCGGGAAGTGAATGAGAAGCCGATGAGCTCAAGAGGAATCGTAGTGCCAAGCTCATTTTATAGAGATCCAGGATTACCTCAATTTAGTTTGAGACAGTACAACCCAATGTCATTTTTAAGGACAGTTGAAAAAAGGTTTAAGAAAGAATTTGAAGAAGAAAACATTGAATGGGAGACGGTATTACAGATCTTATCGCAGTCATTTCAGGGGGAAGAGAGGTCTTGGTTCGATATCTGTAGCCCTAGTATGAAAAATTTAGAAGATTTTAGTGCTAGATTTAGAAACAAGTTCTGGTGTGAGACAACTTAGTCTAGAGAAAGGGAACGGTTGATAATGGGAAGATACAAGGAGAGGGAAGGAGTTACGCTAACGGAGTATTTCCTAGCGCATGTGTTGGTATGGAAGGACTTAGAAGGGGTTACGGCAGATTGCGATATCGTAAGACTTATGGTGAGACATTTTCCAAGTAGAATCCAGGGAGCCGCAGCAATGCTGAGGATTAAAACTATTGGAGAGATGGAGGAAATGTTATCCAGTTTTGATGCATTAGGTACATTTCAGGTCAAGAGGTCAGAAGGAAGAGTTGAGGGTAGGCAGGCGGAGAACAGTCAGAATTTTAGAGGTAGACAGAATAACCAGAATTCGAGGGATGAGAATGTACAGCGAAGTGGGGGGCATAATCAGAGTAGTGAACAGGTGAGACAGGAAACTAGAAGGAGAGAGACCTTTAAAATCCGTTGGGACTGTCTATGTAGGTCAGTTGGCCAGTCCAGAAAAGATGTTATTGAGCAGTGTGTTATTGTGTCGGAAAATAGAGATTATATGCCAATAACGAGAGAGGAGTTGTTATTTGACCTATCTGAGTCCGGTGTAAGAGGAAATGAGGTTACTTCATCTATCATTAAAGTTGATGTTTTTAGGAAAGAACTTAAAGTACAGGTTGACACAGGAAGTGAGCGTACGTGCGTGAGGCAGTTACTCAGAGGAATTTCAGAAGTTAGGGCATGTTTTTGAGGAGATACCGGTTAAATCAACTGTTATTATAACGGCAGTTGTTACGAAGTCCCAGAGGATTAGTAGGCAGATCATATTACCCATTATGATTCAGGAGAGTATAGAGTATCTGAGCTGTTTAGTTATTCCTAACTTAATTCACGAGGTGATTTTGGGGCAAGACTGGTTAAATAAAAATAGCGTAGTAGTTGACTATGATCGGGGTATTGTTAGTATTTGTAGGGAGAAAGATAAGCGAGAAATAAGAATGTGGTGTGATGATTCTGAGAATGTGATTAAAACATGTGGAATTGTGGCTGAGGTTGTGGACTTGGGAGTGGAGTTCGAGGATGTGGCAGGATTTCATGAGGATTTGGAGAGTAATATGATAGGTTTATTCAAGAAGACCGGTGAGAGTGGTAGGTTGTGTCGTGAGGACATTGTGAAGTTGAGGAAAGTTTTGAGAAAAAACTCAGGAGTGTTTAGTGATCAGCCAGGTTTAACACATGTGTATGAACATAGATTCGAAGTTTTTGATCATTCACCTTTCTGTGGAATAAAATTTCCCATTCCTAATAAATACGCAGAAGCAGTCGAGAAAGGGATTAACAAAATGCTTAAGTCAGGGATTATTGAACCGTCTTGTAGTCCATATCTTAATTCTTTGGTCGATGTGGGTTGTTGTTTGAGTCTTCAGTCTTTTGACTGGTTTGATGCAGCACTCCATGCCTCCCTGTCCTGAGCTAATCGTTTCATCTCTACATAGCTACCACACCCTACATCCGAGGCAATCTGTTTAACATATTCTAACCTTGGTCTACCCCTACAGTTCTTGTCCTCGACCCTTCACTCCATAACTAAGCTTGCTATTCCTTGGTGTCAGTATGTGTCCTACCAACCTATCTCTTCTCTTCATTAGCAGTCGCCAGAAACATCTCTCCTCTCCCACTCGTCTTAATACCTATTTGTTTGTAACCCTATCTACCCATCTGATCTTCATCATTCTCCTGTAACACCACATTTCAAATGCTTCAATTCTCCTCTTTTCTGCTTCACCAATAGTCCAAGTTTCATTTCCATAGAGCGCCACGCTCCAGACAAAAGCTTTCAAAAATGACTTCCTAATACCTAAATCTATATTCGATGTCAGCAGATTCCCTTTTTTGCAGAAATGCTTTCTTTGCCTGAGCCAACCTACTTTTTATATCCTCTTTGCTTCGTCCATCACTGGTTATTCTGCTTCCTAAGTAACAGAAGTCTCCTACTTCCTTCAGCTTTTCACTTGCCAATTTGATCTCCATAGAGGTTTCTGATATATTTCGGCTGCATTCCAGTATTTTTGTTTTACATTTATTAATTTTCATCATGAATTCTTTCCGTAAGACGGAGTCCATACCATTCAAAAACTCATTCGAATCCTCAGGCTTGTGGGCCAAGACGACGACGTCATCAGCAATTCGCAGAGTTGAAATTATTTCTCCTTGAATCTTCACTCCCACTTTAAATTTTTCTCTAATTTCCTTCATTGCTTGTTCAATGTAAAGATTGAAAAGTATGGGTGATAAGTTGCAGCCTTGCCTTACACCTTTCTGAATACCAGCTTCTCTCTCATGTCCTTCAACTCGAATGACTGCTGACTGGTTTCTGTATAGATTGTATATCACCCTCCTATCCCTGTACTTTATTCCAATCGATTTCAAAATGTCAAACAATTTAGTCCAATCAACGTTATCAAAAGCCTTTTCTAATTCTACAAAAGCCATGAACGTTCTCTTATCTTTCCTTATTCTACCTTTCAAAATCAGCCTAAGACTTAGTACAGCTTCCCTTGTTCCTACATTTCTCCTGAAACCAAACTGGTCTTCACCCAACTCCGTTTCTATCTGGCTTTCAATCCTCTTGTAAATTATTATAGACAGGATCTTTGAAGCATGAGTAATCAAGCAGATTGTACGGTAATCTTCACATCTGTCAGCTCCCACTTTCTTTGGTATAGGGATGATTACATTCTTCTTGAAAAAAGGGGGTACCTCACCTGTCTCATAAATCCTACACACCAAGTGAAATAACCTGATCAGACCTTCATCTCCTATGCAGCGTAGCAACTCAATCGGTATATCATCTATGCCTGGTGCTTTGTTCCTGCTTAAGTCTTCCAAAGCTTTATCAAATTCTGATCTCAATATTAAATCTCCTTTCGCATCCACATCAATTTCCTCCTCCCTTTCCATTACATGATTCTCAATCTCCTTTCCCTTATACAAACTCTCTATGTAAGCTTTCCATCTCTCAACTTTCTTTTCCCTATCTGTTAGAGGCTTTCCATTTGTGTCCTTAGTATTACAGCACTTAGTCTTCTTTTCCCCAAAAGTATTCTTAATCCTTCGATAAGCAGTGTCTACTTTTCCTAATTTCAGACAATTTTCTATAACAGCACATTTCTCTTTCAACCATTCTTCTTTCGCTTCCTTGCACTTCTTGTTAACCTCATCCCTCAGACGTTTGTATTCTGCTTTCCCCTTTTCATTTCTTACATTCTTGTGTTTCCGCCTTTCATCCATCAATTCTAGTATATCCTGAGTGATCCACGGTTTTCTACCTATTCTTTTTTTTCCTACCAATGTGTTCTTCTGCGGATTTTGTTATTTCATTCTTCAAAAGTGCCCATTCGTCTGCAATTGAAGTTTGTTTAGGGTTTTTCATTAGTCCTTCCTTTATACTCTTCTTGAATCTTTCGTTTACATCCTTCTCTTTCAGTCTGTCTATTGCCCACCTTTTTGGCTTTTGACTTTTCTTCAGTTTCTTCAACTTTAATCTGCAGTTCATTACAACCAGATTGTGGTCAGAGTTTATGTCAGCACCAGGATATGTTTTACAATCCAAAATCTGGTTTCGAAACCTCTGCTTGACCATAATGAAGTCGATTTGGTAACGCCCTGTATCTCCTGGTCTCATCCATGTGTATATTCTTCTATTGTGGTTATTGAATAAGGTGTTAGCTATGACCAACTCATGCTCGGTGCAGAATTCTACCACCTGCCGTGAGCCCCTGAGGGTATACAGGTTGCAATTTTAAGCATGGTTTAGAAACCTTTGTAGAGGTTTAGTGCTCGTAACAATTTCGAAACTTGTACACTATTGTTCATAGTAAACTTTTACCTTATTGAGTCTGAGACCTTTAGATTTGTAGAACTAACCAAAGAAAAGATTCTTCTAACTTTAAAAGATAAGATTTTGAATCTACCAAGTGTTAAGTTTCTAAAGTTTATATTTTTATCGTTAAATAAATTAGTTGTTTTCCGTTGTTCTTTATGTTTCTCCGAAAAATCACAATTAGGCAGGATCTTCTCTTTCCTGATTCTTCCTTTAAACTTAAGATATCTTAACGAAAAAATATAATTTCTAAAATAATAAAGTCTTTACTACTTGTTGCATTTAAATTAAAACTTCAAGTAATAACACTTGATACACATAGACGTTGTTTTAGGAAAGCTAAGGGAAGGGGGGTTTACAGTAAATCTAAGTAAGTCCGTTTTCTGCACACAACAGATCACATTTTTAGGCCATACCATATCAACAGAATGAGTATTTCCTGAACACTCGAGATTAGAGAAAATTACCAACACACCTACACCACGTAAATGCAAACAACTTAGATCAATTTTAGGGGTTTTTAATTAGTTTCGTCATTAAGTACACTTGTCTTGTGGAACCGTTTCGGGAGCTGTTGAAGCAAGGTGGAGTTGAACGGAGAAACATGAGGTAGCATTTGAGAAGTTGAAATCAGTTTTCAATGAAGCTGTGATGCTTAGGTATCCTAGGTTAGATCAACCGTTTGTACTGATGACTGATGCAAGTATTTCAGGGATTTCAGGTATTTTGTGTCAGGAGGATGAAGATAGGAATTAAGGTATTGTGTCATTGGTCAGTCGAGGATTTAGTATGGCAGAGAAGCGGTATACTATTTCTGAGTTGGAAATGCTAGGAATTGTTTTTTCACTAGGAAAATTTTGAAGTTATGTCCTTGGAAGTGAATTGAGTATTTTAACGGATCATCATGCTTTAGTGTTTATTGGATCAGGGAAGCAATCTTCTAGTCGTATTGATAAACACCCCTACACCAGGTCAGATCTTAAATCCTGTAAGGTGATACAAATGGGGAGGAAGCGGCTTGACCATTTGAAAACACACCCAAAGGCTATCTACTTGGAGCTGATAACTAGACCTACAACTAGGAAATGAAACACGTATTATCATTTCACTCATCTAACGTTTATTAACATGCAAGTAAATACAATACAAATAGTTAAACATACTAACACGCATAATTAAACTTTCACACTTACAGATGTGGCTTACAACATACCAAGAGAGTTCCATAAATATTTACAGTCGCTGTATCGTCATATCCCCTTTATCCAATTCTTTATCGTTAGAAAAATGAAAATGTTTCCATAACCTTTAATCTCAAGACAATTACTCGACGTGCTCAAAACAAGCAACAGGACCCTCATCATTAGTAATGAAAGTTTAATATGCTCCAATAATTAGCATAATGTCGAAAAGACATAAAACTCATTTAAATAATAATCAAATCCTATTGCAAGCTCTCGAGTACGACCCTTCTCAAAATATTTTTCTTTCAACTAATATGGCTCCACTGCCCTTCAGCTTTCTTTCCCAGCTGATTGTCAAAACAAGCATTACAATCAAACAAAACACAAACGAAACAGCACGATATCCAAACCCGGCCTCGTGTTTCTCCCTGAAGTTAACATTAAAATAAATACCTTTAAACAGATCCTTTCGAACATATTACAGTGGATAGATGAGGACAAATAATTAACCAATGCAATATTTAAACATTTATCCACTCCCCAAATTGAAGGTCGCCTGGCATGAGAAATCATAGAAAGCATAGTTTAAAGCCATTACCCAAATCATGACATGCCAACATATGAAGATTCACTTACTTCTTTCAGGAATATCGCACCATTTACCTTCATAAATACTTACAATAATTCTTCCCATATCATACCTGACCTCAAAATAATAATCACATTCATATTCTTTTTGAAGGTCACTCATCGTCAAACAACAACATCTAAATATCGATACAAGAACATCTTTCTTCATGTAAGTATCTCCACAGGAGATGTCCTTTCCTAAGCGTAGTTTTAATCTTTTCACATCTAATACGTTCATGATCCGTTTCACAAGTTGACATACTCGATGATATTTAAATTAAATTGGTGATTCCATAAGCTCTGAACAAGTATTACGTAGGCCATTTGCTGATACATTGCAAGTCACAACATCCAGATAATTAATAAATATCGTTTCCTGTAGTAAATAATCCAGCTCCGATCACTACGTCTGGTCTCGTGCAACTCCTTTCCAGACTTTATTCATACTGATGTTTTAAAAACACAACAAAGGTTACTATGGCATCGAGCCAAGACAAAAGACATACATTTGATTTCAGTTTAGCTTCGGTTACACGCATCTTGTAGTCCGTCACGGAACTCTCATCATAGCAGGCCCGTAAGCTGCTACCATCTAGTGGCGAAATCCAGTACTAACTGACCAGAAGCAAATGCTGAGTACGAGAACCATTCAAATTGTAACTTACCGTCATGTGTGACGATAGAATCGTAACAGACTCCCGGCCCCCAAATTTGTCGTCGGTTTAAGAACCAAGACAACTAGTAAAATCGAAGAACCAGTACAGACACATGCAGCACATTCAAATCTTCTAACACCAAAGTTTTAACAAGAACATGCATACAAGGTAGGAAAATGATGATGAAATACTTCTGAGTAAAGTTCCTTTCACAATCTTGTCACCAGATAGAACACTCTCAGGTCGAACATAAATTTCTGACATTAGCCAGTAGTCATAATCGGTAATACATGCATAAAGTTTGTACATCTTACAATTCAGTAGTTACATCAATATTTTTGTATAATACAACTCGCAAACATATTATACAGGTCATAGTATATGTCGAGAACTGGTTCAAATCCGCTTCAGTCTTCAGGATGAAGTTTCCAAAAATCCGGGCCCAGAAAATCTTCAAGTTCGCCATGAATCTTCAACGCAGAACCAAGAAATCGAAGCGTCAGCTGAAATCAATTTCAACTGGGAAAGAATTTTGCGTATGAAAATCCTAACAAAACACATTAAAAGAAATTTAACAAACATAACAGCATCATTAATGATGAAAATAAACCCTCAGACACCAGTTTCAACCAAGCTTAGTCACCACATCTTTACAAGAATATTAACTTATTTATAAATATACGTTAGATGATATAATAACATAAAATACAAGAAGTAATCCATGATAACAGGAAAAATACAAAACAAGCCAAAAACCTCAATATATTTATAATGAACATTATTCCCAAACAGCAAATGAGTTCTATTGTTTGAATTTAAAAAACAAGAGAAACCCCCTAAATGAACACAGGCAAATGTCACATATCACACAATAGCTTCAAATTGATAATAACTTAACCGCTTTTCTTTTCCACCTGTAGTCTTCCCTTTTTTCTCTCTCTCTTCTTCGGCGTGTCAATTATCGGAATTGTTATCTTTTCTTCTTGGTTATTACTGGCCAGAATAGTCGAGCAGATCAGTGGACATTTCTATAATTGCTGATCAAGGTTCGTTATAGTGATTTCTTGCTATGCCGAATCGTGATTAGTGACACCTCTTACCTTTTTATCTTCTTTTTCGTCACCTGTGACAACCCCTTGTTACTCTCTGGGCAGTCTTCTGTTTTTTCTATCCTGGTAGGACCTTTTTGTTTATGCACCCGCTCTCATTTTCGAGATGCCTTGCTTTTCTATCCGTTTTTTTTTTCGTTCGTTTTTGTTTTTTATAAAGGTGCGCGTAGAGGTGCGAATCTAGTTCATTTAATGTAATTCCGTGATGCCGGATTAATGCTGATACCATCAAGGTAGGTTACGTATTTTTGTCTTTGCTCATTGTATGGAATACTAGGGCGTTTCGGCTATTCTAGTATGTCCATGGAGTATCTGTTTCGTTCCCGTTATTTTTTGTCCCCATTTCGTCGTATCTTTTTGTGTAGGTATTTGGTCCGGATTACTGAGTAACGTGTGTTCAACAGTAAGACCTATGCCATATCTCTTATCTTTTTATTTGCCTCTTATCTTTGGATTGCGTTTTCATATGCAAGTCCATGAGTTTGGCTTAATCCCTGACGTAACTTATTTTGATGGGTATCTTTTATTTTGTGTTGCAATACCTTTCTCGTAATTATTTTTAATATCGGTTACTTGCCCCTTTTTGTGTTTATTCTTTTACGTCATATCTACGCGCGCTTTTATTAATACTCCGTCCCCCTCGCACTCCCTCATCTCCTTCAGGGCTATTTGAGCTACCGTTCGCTCCTTTGACGGTAGACTCACTTTCCCCGACTCTTTGTCTAGCCCTTTTAATCTTTATTTTTCACAATGTAATTTCACTCTTTACGAGTATACTTTCCCAGATGTGTTCCCCCCTTTATCGTTTCTCCCTAGCGATCTTGACATTTACGTTTCGGTCCTTTCGACCGTTATTTTACCTAGTATCACATGTTTGTCGTCCACTTAACCTCATTCATAACATGTAATGCTTCCTCGTCATTCCTTGATGTTATCTCTCTGGTCAATACATTACCTCTTCTTTGCCTATGTGTTGAGTATGTGTACCTTATTAAGTCTTTATTTCTTTAGGCTAAGCTAAGCTAGGCCCATAATGTATAGCGCATTCGAATAGAACTTGCATTCACATGGCAGTGAATGTACGTTCAATCCATCGCCTCTGATACCTTCATAACCTTAGTCCGGTTTAATGGGCCCAGCGCCAGGCTAATCGGTACACACTTCCACTGCGAACTACATCTTGCGAAAGGCCAGACGGCACAAATTGTAGCAGAGCGTGGTTGCTATTTTAATGTATCGCTCTACATGTAACTACACCTAGTTTCATTCCCCAAAATGACATAAGAGGACCGCTTAGCCCACAAATACGTCCAACTGAATGTGTAAAGTGGCAATACGGTACTTATCGTTTGTTTTTTGTTTTTCATGTGTCGAGACAAAAAGATGGCTGGAATTGTTGTGAATAAAAGAAAAAAACTGTTGTGGATTTGGTAAGGAGTTTGTAACAATTATCATCCAGGTGGTATTTCTTGCTGTAGCAAACTCATTTGGGCTTCGTTGTTAAAGGTAAGATCTGTATCAATAAAATTTGGTGCCTTTTCTGCGAGTGTAATGACAAATATGAATAACGACATCAAGTGTGAAATCGAGTCGCCTACTAATAGTGATGCGTTGCATTTAGCCAACACCAATGCTTCGACGAAACTTGATTGGTTTGAATTCGACCCCCTAGTTTCTACATTGCCTATTCCGGCAGCACATAACTCAAACTTCCATAGTGGAAATGTTGGTAACATCGTGAACAAATGGAATGTCCGATATTCGGGGGAGGAAGGCATTTCCTCGGTATTTGAATTTACTACGCGTATTGAAGAATTGAGTGCATGCTATGGTTTGGTTCCTGACAGTATTGTTCAATGCCTCCCTATGCTATTATGTGGGAACGCTTTAAAATGGTACCGTCTAGTCCAGTATCCCTTCACTTCATGGGTTAGTTTCGTGAATGCTTTGAAAAGGAGATTCACGCCATCTGACTTTGAGCATGCCTTAAAGCATGAGTTTTTCTCCCGTACCCAAGCTCTCGGGGAGAATATTGATGATTATGTCACAGCGATACGTATCCTAATATCTCGTCTTCCAGTTCCACTGCCTTCTAGTGGAACTATTAATACTGTTTAATGTAATTTACATCCCTCCTATAAACAGTTTATTCGCCGGTCTTCAGTATTAGATACTGAAGATATTCTTATTCAAGGGCGTGAATTTGAAGCAAATGCCCGACTGTGTAAT
The DNA here is from genome assembly GCA_946902985.2 of Meconema thalassinum. Taxonomy (NCBI): domain Eukaryota; kingdom Metazoa; phylum Arthropoda; class Insecta; order Orthoptera; family Tettigoniidae; genus Meconema; species Meconema thalassinum. The sequence goes on from OX336390.1 coordinate 353,347,676, forward strand.
CGATATATCCCCCATCCAGAGCCTTCTGAATGTATGTTTCCCGAATTAGCGTTCAATATGAATGAATGAATGTAGTAATAAGATCGATATGCCTGCATGAGGGCAACGTGGCAATAATACTACTCCAGCTCGTTGGTCGACACGACACTGCAACAATAGAGCCAATACCTTCGCCTCTGTTAATTCACATAGAACTAATGTTCGCGTTAATGCTGTGAATCATGTCCAACGTAGTATCCCTCGTTCCCATAACCTTGATGTAAATGCCCCTCCTCATGTGAATGCTTTCACGTCCCCGGTTCGATGCTGGAACTGCTTAAAAGGGTCACATACCTACCGTGATTGTTTAGTACCGCTAAAAGGGAAGTTTTGTTTTGGATGTGGTTTACAAGGAGTAATCAAACCAATTTGTCCTCGTTGTAATGCTACTAATCCCTTGGAAAACTAGTGAAGCTTTGCGATAATGAATTCAATCGTGAGGCTAAGAAGATTTATTTTGGCAAGGAGTATGATTCAGTGATATCCGATGTACCTTTTTCCAAAATAATTTAACCGTGGATTCACATTTCTATTTCTCAGATACATTATTCTGCCCTTTTAGATAGTGGTGCGTGTTAAAGTTTTATACGTAGGTCGGTGATTGAGGAGATCCCTGACGCATGTAAAAGTCTGCACCAATCCCGAAATAATTTTGTTTCAGCCTCTAACAATCCCATTCATGTCTACGAATCAATTTCATGCCATGTTAAAATCCACGATTTTTCTTGGGATCATTAGTTTCAGGTCATGGATAATTTAGCTGTACCTGTCTTGCTGGGTGCCGACTTTATGAAAAAAAAAACTGGATTGAGGTTAGACTTCAGTGATGATACCTACAGTTTTCTTTTTTCATCTAACCAGAGGTTTCCTTTTGAGAATTTTATGCCCGGAGTGTTTAATATTCTACCTGACTGTGTGATGCCATTACCCCTTTCCTTATTATCTGATCAACGGCAAATTTTATATGATTTGGTGAATGAATTTTCTGATGTGATCACTGATCAACTGGGAAGTGCTGTTGGGTACGAATGCCATATCGATTTGACCGATTCCATTCCTGTGAGATCTGCTCCGTTCCCTTGCTCCCCTCCCAAACTTTTAGCCATGAAGAGACATGTAAGTGATCTGATAGAAAGAAATGTAATAAGACCTTCCAAGTCTGCTTATGGCTCACCTGCCTTCTTAGTTCCTAAGAAAGAAAATGAGTTTCGTCTTGTGGTGGACTATCGACTATTAAATAAGAAGGTTGTATTCGATAATTTCCCACTTCCTACCCTGGAATTGGCGTTTCAACACTTTCACAACGCGAAATTCTATTCTATAGTTGACTTGTATTCCGCGAATTATCAAATTTCTTTGGATGAACAGAGCCGCAAAGTTACTGCTTTTTCTACCCCCTTTGGGTTGTTTGAATATTTGAAGTTACCTATGGGAATTGCTATCGGAGCCCAAGTGCTCAGTCGCGTATTGGAAGACCTATTGGGAGATTTGAAGTTTCAGTACGTTTTCAATTATCTTGATGATCTCGTAATCTATAGTAACACTTTTGAAGAACACGTTGGTCATCTTCGTGAAGTTTTCGGGCGTCTAAGACGAGCAGGTTTAACCGTAAATCCTGGGAAAAGTTCGTTAGGGTGTTCCCAGATAAAGTTTCTAGGTCACGTGCTGTCCGGTGAAGGTATCTCGGTTAACCCTGAACGTGTGAAATGTCTACAAGAACTTCCTCGTCCTACTCCTTTGAAATCCTTACGTCGTGTGTTGGGGATGTTCACCTTTTATTCCAGGTTCATAAAACATTTTTCTGATGTTGCCGCCCCTTTAAATGTCTTGAAGAAGAAGAACAGCACTTTCGTTTGGGGACCTGAGCAAGAACGTGCGTTTGTAAGACTAAAGGAATGTTTGTCTAGTGCTCCTGTATTGCAATCCCTAATTTTAATTCGGATTTTTTTCTGCATTGTGATGCTAGTGATCTAGCAGTTTCGAGCGTGTTGAGTCAACAAGTGGATGGGAGATTCGCCCCCATTGCTTTCGCTAGTCGAATGCTGAATGAACATGAAATACGTTACTCCATTTTTGAGAAAGAAAGTTTGGCGGTAGTGTTCGGGTGTGAACGCTTTAGGAGTTTTCTGGAACATAGACGTTTCACTGTGTATACTGATAACGAAGCTTTAAAGTGGAGTCTGTCACATGTCAAGAAATTAGGTCGTATTAACCGATGGATCCTACGACTATCTTCCTTCAATTTCAATATTGTACATGTGAGAGGCAGCGAGAATTCTGTTGCCGACTGTCTCTCACGTATGTTTGAGGAAAACGTTACTATCCCCGTTCCTCCTCCCTCCCCTCCTTCAGAATCTCCTGAACCCGTGTTTCTACTGCAACACTGTCCTTGGTCTTTTGTGGATATCAGGACCTTCCAAGCTGAGGATCCATATTGTATGGAGTTGCGTGGCAAAATGACGAACAAAGATCCTTCTTGTTCCGAGTTTTGTATTCGAAATGACGTTATCGGGTACACGTTACCCAAATCTTCGAAATTTAGGATTTTTGCTCCTGAGGCTGTTCGCGATATGCTTTTAATATATTACCATTTCTCCGCTTTTGGGGCACACATCGGTATGCACAGGACCTTCAGAAAGATCTCGAACGAGTTTTATTGGCCTTCAATTAAGTCTGATTCCTTTAGTTTCGTCCGGAAATGTTTAATCTGTCAACGTTCCAAGCCTGCGCAAAACACCAAGGTCGGTCTGCATCAAGCAGATATTGTGACTCGACCAGGAGAACGTTTATCCATAGACTATTTTGGTCCACTCGTCCGATCAAAACAGGGTAATCAGGCCATTCTTACTGTTATCGATGGTTTCTCTAAATTCGCTTGGCTTTTCCCCGTGAGAGAAATTACGTCAAGAACTACCGTAAACTTCCTGAGTAAATATATATTTGGTATATTTGGGCCACCCAAGTATCTGGTATCCGATAATGCTACTGTGTTCAGATCTAAGACTTTTGAGACTATGATTTTCAATTGGGGTATTCGTCATGTGTTCCTGTCTCCCTATCGTCCCCAAGGGAACCAAGTTGAACGTTTTCATAGAAATTTGAAGGCTTGTAGTTCGGCCTTCCATAACGCGGATCATGGTTCTTGGGGCGTAAACCTTCAGTATTTCTGTCTGGGATTCAACACTTCGTTCCACTCTTCAACTCAAACTACTCCTGCAGAATTATTTCTCGGTAGGACACTTGTGGATCCCCTACTGCTCAAGTGGAACATAGAGTACTTATCTGAACCTTCGAGACATTCTTCCGTGTCCCAAAAATGGGAGATTGCTGTTAAGCACTTAAAAAGGCTCGGACCAAAGTAGCTGAGAGGTTCAACGTTGGAAGACGTACCATTACTTTTCAGGTAAACGACATAGTACTGGTGAAGCTTCACCCTGTGAGTAATGCGGCGGCGCAGATCTCGAGTAAACTGTGCATGCGATGGTCTACTCCGCGCATTATCACTCGTTTCCTCACACCTGTCACTGTGGAGCTTGTGAGTGATGACAGACTGCAGCAAGTATCTACCGCTCATGTCACCCAGCTGAAGCGTTTTGTAAGTTAAGTCCAACTATCTTTGTCACATTTCTTCTCTTTCTCTTAAATGTTTATTTTTCTCTTGTGACATGATTTTCAGCTTATTTCTTCAAGTTGACGTGCTTTGGCGCAAGATGGCATTGCTATCAATTTTAATTATCTACTTCTTTTCAGGTTATTCCTTCGAATAATATTTAAATAGATGACGTCTAGTCATTTTTCCTCGTCCCTAATTAATCCTTGTCGGAGTATCGTGGTAGTCGCCACTCAACTTTATCCCATTATTAGAATAAGATAATATCGCTCTCTATTAATCGTTCTTTCTTGTTTTAGTTAATGATCATATCTGCTCTCTGACCTCCTACCTTGAGAGATTAAGGAAGACAGCTTTTGTGTACATATATTTATTATATATTGTAAATCTCTAACTTTGTAACTTTTGTAAAATATTTTAGCGAGGAAGCTAGGGTTTTTATTTTATTTTAACTAATTTGTTCTATCTGGTTTAACTTAAGTTCTTATTGTGAAATTTTCGTACCTTGATTTTTATATTTATCTTCATTGAAGTACATTCTTTTGAGTCCTCCCCGTCTTCCCCTACTTCTAGGCTCCCTCCCATCATATTTTCGTGATGTCCCCTATTCTTAATCCCTTCTCCCTTCCTTATGTTTAATTAAAATTTTTGTTCGTCTATTTTGGTGGACGCAACAAAAATTTTGGGGGTGTGCGTGGGAATCTGAACCGTTTTTCTTTTCCACCTGTAGTCTTCCCTTTTTTCTCTATCTTTTCTTCGGCGTGTCAATTATCGGAATTGTTCTCTTTTCTTCTTGGTTATTACTGGCCAGAATAGTCGAGCAGATCAGTGGACATTTCTATAATTTCTGATCAAGGTTCGTTATAGTGATTTCTTGCTATGCCGAATCGTGATTAGTGATACCTCTTACCTTTTTATCTTCTTTTTCGTCACCAGTGACAACCCCTTGTTACTCTCTGGGCAGTCTTCTGTTTTTTCTATCCTGGTAGGACCTTTTTGTTTATGCACCCGCTCTCATTTTCGAGATGCCTTGATTTTCTATCCGTTTTTTCCCGTTCGTTTGTGTTTTTTATAAAGGTGCACGTAGAGGTGCGAATCTAGTTCATTTAATGTAATTCCGTGATGCCGGATTAATGCTGATACCATCAAGGTAGGTTACGTATTTTTGTCTTTGCTCATTGTATGGAATACTAGGGCGTTTCGGCTATTCTAGTATGTCCATGGAGTATCTGTTTCGTTCCCGTTATTCTTTGTCCCCATTTCGTCGTATCTTTTTATGTAGGTATTTGGTCCGGTTTACTGAGTAACGTGTGTTCAACAGTAAGACCTATGCCATATCTCTTATCTTTTTATTTGCCTCTTATCTTTGGATTGCGTTTTCATATGCAAGTCCATGAGTTTGGCTTAATCCCTTTCTGACGTAACTTATTTTGATGGGTATCTTTTATTTTGTGTTGCAATACCTTTCTCGTAATTATTTTTAATATCGGTTACTTGCCCCTTTTTGTGTTTATTCTTTTGCGTCATATCTACGCGCGCTTTTATTAATACTCCGTCCCCCTCGCACTCCCTCATCTCCTTCAGGGCTATTTGAGCTACCGTTCGCTCCTTTGACGGTAGACTCACTTTCCCCGACTCTTTGTCTAGCCCTTTTAATCTTTATTTTTCACAATGTAATTTTACTCTTTACGAGTATACTTTTCCAGATGTGTTCCCCCCTTTATCGTTTCTCCCCAGCGATCTTGACATTTACATTTCGGTCCTTTCGACCGTTATTTTACCTAGTATCACATGTTTGTCGTCTACTTAACCTCATTCATAACATGTAATGCTTCCTCGTCATTCCTTGATGTTATCTCTTTGGTCAATACATTACCTCTTCTTTGCCTATGTGTTGAGTATGTGTACCATATTTAGTCTTTATTTCTTTAGGCTAAGCTAAGCTAGGCCCATAATGTATAGCGCATTCGAATAGAACTTGCATTCACATGGCAGTGAATGTACGTTCAATCCATCGCCTCTGATACCTTCATAACCTTAGTCCGGTTTAATGGGCCCAGCGCCAGGCTAATCGGTACACACTTCCACTGCGAACTACATCTTGCGAAAGGCCAGACGGCACATAACGAACAAAACCGCCCAAACAGCCAACCAACCCAAAACAAAACAAGAACTCAAGACATACCGCTCATGAATAACCAAAAATAACCTAAACGAGAAGCAAAAATGGGCCACACATGCTTACCAACACAGACACACAAGACTTTCATATCAAAACACATAACCTCAAATCCCAAATTAAAATAACTACAAGTTACCACCCACAAACATTTCCCCAAAATCAACCAGAATATACATAGATGCCCATTAAAACGCCTACACATAACACAAATACACTTACCAATATGCAGTGTCGGATGAGAATCTCTATCTATTCACTTCAACAACACAAAAGCACAACACATCACCAATATGCAGTACCGGATGAGAATCTCTATCTATTCACTTCATATTCACTTCAACGATACCACAACACAACACAAATTATATCGTAAGTCCTTATCTTCAGTATCAACAAGCAATATTAAATGACCAAAGTCATCTTCTCGGAGTACGAAGAAGTGGTTTGTAACGACTTACCCTTTACACATCAAATTACTTTATGTCACCTTCCTTTAAAGGATCGTAAATCAAATACAACCCTACAATCGCTTAGCGAACGCAGGTTGCAAAACATTCTAACGAAACACCCATGTATATATTCGGTATTATATTAACTTCGAATAAGTTAACATTTAAAGAAAACAACCTAACCTTATCTTCTTCTTCTTCTTCGTTTGAGACCACAAAGGATCACTTTACCCAACCATTAGTTCGTCAACTTGTCGGAACTGTACGAGCCTTGCGGTCCTCCCAGTACTTCTTCATGCGTATTGATCGTCTTGCCCGTTCTTCGGCGGAAAATATTCTAGTAGGAATTTTCTTCTTTGTGAGTGGAAAATGAAACGTCATATTTTTAAGTGCTGTAGTTAAACTTTTCTTATTTGCAGCATCTTCTGTTGTTAGGCCAATTTCTTTTAAGTCCTCTCTGATTTCTTTTAACCATCGGCATACAGTTGTTGTGTTTTTTGAAGCAAGATTGTACTGCACTAGTTGTTTTAGAAGACGTGAATCTGGCATTCTCATGATGTGCCCAAAGAATCCTAGTCTTTTCTTTCGCATGGTATCAGTAATGGGTTCTAGGTTGTTATAGACCATATTGTTAGGTATTATTCGCCATTGCCCATCTTTTTTATATCCTGTATTGATACAAGTTCTTCCAATTCGCCTTTCGATCTTCTGTAATCTGTCGGTTTTAGAATGTTCATTTAGATGGAATAATGTATCTGCTGCATATGTGGCTTCCGGTTTTATGACTCTATTGTAATGTTTAATTTTTGCCTTAATTGATACGCATTTCTTTTTGTAAGTTTCCCATGTTAATTTTTGTGCCCTAGATAACTTGTTGGTTCTTATTTGAATTGACACTTTCTCATTTAAATTGTTTGTTATTAGCTCTCCTAGATATTTGAATCGTGTTACAATTTTATTTTTTGTATCATTAATTTGTATTTCCTTTAATGGTGTTGGTTTTTGTGGCATGATTTCTGTTTTTTCGAAAGATATCTTAAGGCCAATTTTATTTGCAATTGTCTGAAGCTCTGATATCTGTGTTTTTGCTTCCTCTAAATCTTTCGCCAATAATGCCATGTCGTCTGCAAAACCAAGACAGTTTGTTTGAATTTTTCTCCCTATTTTTATATTTGGAGGGCATTTCTTAGACCATTCTCGCATTACCATTTCCAATGCACAATTAAATAGTAATGGTGATAAGCCATCACCCTGTCGTAAACCGGTTGTGACCTCAAATGGGTCAGAGAATTCACCTCTGAATTTAACTTTTGATTTGGTGCCTGTAAGAGTTAGTTTTATGAGATTTGTCAATTTGGGGTGTAATCCCATGTGTCTTAGAATTTTTAATAAAGATTCTCTATGAATACAATCATATGCTTTTTTAAAGTCGATAAATGTTATCACCATATCTCTATTCCTTTTTCTATTATAATCCATTATCAATTTTAGGCTCATAATTTGATCTGGGCAACTTCTCCAGGGCCTGAAACCTCCTTGATATTCTCCTAATTCATTTTCAAGTTGTACTTTAATTCTATTGAGAAGAATTCGAGAATTTTTTTTATAGGTAACATCCAGGAGTGAAATCCCTCGGTAATTGTTAGAGTCTGTCTTATCCCCTTTTTTATGTAGTGGATGGATGATAGCTGATCTCCAATGTTCAGGGAATTTTCCTGTAATCCAGATGTTGACTAGTTGTTGGTGAAGAGCGATTTTTGCCGAATTTCCAGCATACTTCCAAATCTCTGCAAAAGTCTGGTCTTCTCCAGGGGCTTTGAAATTCTTCATCTCATTCAGTGCTATGTAAACGTCTTCTAATGTGGGCGGGTTAATGTTCTCCGGTGGTGTTGTTATTGGAGTGTCAACATCCAATTGGAGAAATTCTATGGGTTCTTCACAGTTTAGGAGTGTCTTAAAATATTTAGCCATAATTTGTGCATTATCCTGGTTGTTGTGGGCCAATTTACCATTTTCATATTTTAACAATAAGGTAGGTGCCTCATAATTTTTCAGATGTTGTTTAAAGATTTTGTAATAATTCCGCGATTGTGAAATTTTGAATTCCTCTTCAATTGTTTGTAGGGTGTCAGTATGATATTGCCGTTTTATTCGTCTTAAAGTTTTAGTTGTTTCTTTTCGTTGTGTAACTAAATTTTGAAAAGATGTTTCAGATTTTTGCGATTGGTGTAATAACCACGCTCGGTGTCGTTTTTCAATCATCTCATCACATTCATTATTCCACCATTGATGTTTTTCCGCGGTTTAATTGGAGCCAGGTCTTCTGCTATTCGTTGTAGGTTGTGAACCAAGTTTTCGAGTTTATCAGTTATTTTAATGTTTCCAGTTGCTTTTTGGTACTGTTCACTGTTGATTAACTGGATAGGATCTATTGTTCGTTTAGTTTTGGGGGTTTTCCTTTGTTGTCTCTTCTGGGGCGTGAGTTTAATTTTAATTTTGACTACGTAGTGATCAGAACCTGTGTCAATTCCGCGGAGGACTTTGACGTTATAGATCTCTTTATGGTGGTGTTTATCCATACACACGTGGTCCAGTTGCCATTCTCCCTTAGTGTAATCAGGGTGTTTCCATGTTTTAAGTTTTTGAGGTTTTCGTTTAAAACATGTAGATTTTGAGATTAAGTTATGGTTTCGACACAGGTCAACTAGTCGCTCTCCATTTTTATTTTTTCTATTGTGTGCTGGCCATTTTCCGATGATGTCACGGCATTTTCTTTCTCTACCTAGCTGAGCGTTAAAGTCGCCAATTAATAATTTAACATGGTGTTTGGGGATGTTATCTATGGTTTGATCCAGTAGGTCCCAAAATTCTTCTGTTTCTTCACGGTCTTTGGGGGAAGTGTTTTTTATCATTAGTGGGAGCATGGGCATTTGTGATAGTATAAATCTTATTAGATGTGTTAAAGGTGAGTGTTGAGATTCGAGAAGATGGTGAGCGGAATTCTTGAACTGAATTTATAATTTTAAGGTTGATCAGAAATCCTGTTCCAAATTGTGGAACATTCTTCACGACTCTCTTCCCCGGTATACCCTTATATAGTCGATACCCTTGAGATTCCAAAGCATCCTGGTCAGTGTTCCTCAATTCCTGTAATCCCATGATAAGAATTTTGTGCTGATCCATTATGTCAGTGATCACCTTTAGCTTACCAGTTTGCATGAGGGAGTTCACATTATGTGTAGAGAAGTAAGTTATCTGCATTGGTTTGATTCTTGATCTCGTCTTATTCGCGTTTGTTGTACTGGGATGTTTCCGTGCCTCCGACATCACGGTATCTCGTAGGTTGCAGCCCACCGGATCCGAATGCTGCTTTCTCTGAACTCTAGGTTCAGCCGGTGGAGTATTCCTTGAAAGACTTTCCATGGTTGACTGTCACGGTAACACCGATGAGGGACTAGGTCCCGAGTTACAACTCTGGATGTGATCCAGAGAGGTGATAATAAGGCCGCTCCTCTGGAGTACAGACGCCTTGCGCAGCCGCCCCTAACCTGGAGAACAGACGCTGCATTTTCTACGCCGTTGACCACAAGTGGTTCATCCGCCTTTAGGGGAAGTTTCCCACCCCAAGGGCAAGAGAGTGCCCCAACCTCCACCAGTTCATCCGCCTCCCTAGAGAGCCGTTGACCGGGTAGAGGTGGACTCCTTATCCCGGGAGTCACTCGGTCGTCAGAGCCTCGTCAGTCTAAAGCAGGGTGCACCACGTGCAGGTGAGGAGGACTTTTGGGTAGGTTCTACCCCTTACACCCCCTAACCTTATCTATCACAAACAACAAAAATAACCATCCACCCTTTAATCAGCAAAGCTAAAACAACACAATTACACAAAGATACACTCACATTCACTCACCTTAATGTGGTCAATAGATATTACACAACTAGGAAGATTGTGCATCACTCGTGCAGACAAATACAACCACTAATAGCATACACATATGCCCACTAAAGGCAATGCTTTCCTCGTACACAATTTGGAGAGAGAAAGCATCACACGTGCAGACAAATAAAACCACTAATAGTACACACACCTATGCACACTGAAATCAGACTCTCTACCACACACAATTTTGAAGAAACGATACCTATTAATACCATTCAGTAGTTGCTGTTTACTCCTGCATCACACCAGCGTGCTATGTGGTAATAGGATCCACATAAATCGCACCTCTTACCTGACCAGTATCTACCCCCACTGGAACTCTGTGAGGTACGCCCCTGAAAACCATTTCCTAAAGAAGAAACAGGAATCAGCTCTTGAGATACATTTTCCTGTAAATAATTGTGATTACTGCTAACATCACGGTGTCTGTCGTTGGAACGAACTGCTCTCATCTGCTGGAAACCACCTGTATAATCAAAATTATCCTTGGAAGCAAGAACATGGATACCAGGTAGATAAGCATTACCCATACGCATACTATTGGACCTTTTAATCTTCTCAGCAAACAGAATCATCTCACTAAATTCCTTAAAATTGTGAGGCATGGCCTTCATAGATAAACAAGATCTATAAATCGGATTAATTCCCTCTATTAAAGAATCAACAATTTGTTCTTCTGAAAGTTGAACTGCATATACCCTCGCATAATATCTGACATCCATAAAATAATCATTCAACGATTCATCCATTCGCTGACTTCGAAACAAAAAATTATGATGCAGCTCAGATAAGGTACGTGGGGTAATGAAATAGTTCAAAACATCGATTTGAAACGAAATTAAAGATTTACCCGACCTCATACTATCAATAAGCATTTCACGAAGTAAACCAGCCGTGCATGGAAGGACTATTCTGAATACTTGAAGTTCAGAAAGACCGAACACTACAGCACTGTCTTTCAATTCAATAAATTTTCTTAAAAATTGGATTAATAAATCCTTGTCAGATCCATTACAAGAATGAAAATCCCTCAAAATAGTTACCAAAGGATTGGGGAGTGTAGAAAATTTAATATCTCTGCCATGCATAACTTCACTAGGTACCAACCTTAGAGGCAAAATATCAGCATTGGAATTATGAACTATCCTACTTTCATCGCACAAACTTAGTACATGACAATGATTGAGACTTTAGGTTAGAAGGAACACACGCAGCACTTTCATTGTGTAAGGATGTAGCAGAAATGCCACATCCTTCGCTCAAATTATTCACATTAATAGCATCAGGCCCAGTATGATACGACATGGCACTCAGTTGGTCAATAGGTGACCGAGTCAGACTATTCTCAACAGCAGAATTACTAATCGCTAAATTATTCATGTTAGGAATTACATACATTAACAACATTGTTTCCAAATTCTCAGCAAAATTACCTTCATCTAGCACTTCACACGAATTATTACCTGAGGAACAATCACAGTCTGCCAACTCAACAGGTTTAACCCTACTTTCACCATTGGAAGCAGAAAATTATCGATTAAAAACTCCAATAACCTAGCCCGCAAATTAGATAATTCAGAAGAAAATGCTATGTCACTTTCCGACCAAACGCCTATTAAAGCTGACAACCGCTGTAGTCAATGTATCACACACCTGATACGGTTAATACGATACGCAGAAGGATTGCCAACCAAGACAAACGCATCACACAATTCTAACAAACTTGAAACACATGTAATGACAGATGACTTACCCAATATCCAAAAAGCAGCATCTCGAGCAGGAAGAGTTACAGGTACAAGTTTTAATGATCTCAGTAATATGATATCCAATTCACGATGACCATGCGGAGTACTTCCCCTAATAGCAATTTCATACCCCAACTCTTCTTTAGACAAATAAGAAATAATGGGAAGAACTCTTTTGTCCATCAGGATAATGTTTTACCTCTCAGAAGTTTTTCACATGAAACAGAGAAATTAACAAACATTAAAAACACAATAAAATAAAACAAACACATTTATGAAAAGTACGCCTAATTTTCCTATCATTTCCCAGTCGAAAAAAAAACCATCACCAGCTCCAAATAAATAGTAACGTGGCAACTCACACGTAACCACGCTCTATGCTAACAGTTGATAAACACCCATACACCAGGTCATATCTTAAACCCTGTAAGGTGATACAAATGGGGAGGAAGCGGCTTGACCATTTGAAAACACACCCAAAGGCTATCTACTTGGAGTTGATAACTTGACCTACATCTAGGAAATGAAACACGTATTACCATTTCACTCATCTAACGTTTATTAACATGCAAGTAAATACAATACAAATAGTTAAACATACTAACATGCTTAATTAAAATTTCACACTTACAGATGTGGCTTCCAACATACCATGAGAGTTCCATAAATATTTACAATCGCTGTATCGTCATATCCCCTTTATCCAATTCTTTATCGTTAGAATAATGACAATGTTTTCATAACCTTTAATCTCAAGAGAATTACTCGACGTGCTTAAAACATGAAACAGGACCCTTATCATTAGTAATGAAAGTTTAATATGCTCCAATAATTAGCACAATGTCGAAAAGACATAAAACCCATTTAAATAATAATCAAATCCTATTGCAAGCTCTCGAGTACGACCCTTCTCAAAATCTTTTTCTTCCAAATAATAAGGCTCCACTGCCCTTCAGCTTTCTTTCCCAGCTGATTGTCAAAACAACCATTACAATCGAACAAAACACAAACGAAACAGCACGATATCCAAACCTGGCCTCGTGTTTCTCCCTGAAGTTAACTTTAAAATAAATATCTTTAAACAGATTCTTTCGAACATATTACAGTGGATAAATCAGGACAAATAATTAATCAACCCAATATTTAACCTTCAATTAGTCGCGTGAAAAATATTACGTAATTAGTCGTGCACGGAAGAAACTCCCAGGTTTGAGAAATGGGTATAAATTGTTTTTAAAACAATTTTTATTTGTACAACTGTCTATTTTAAACAGGTTAAAATTCTATAATTATTATTTGGAAGTAAACAAATGTTTTATTTGTTTTGGTTAAGTATTTTTTTAATAACTAAGTCAAAAACAAACTATAAAAAGTTTTAAACTACAATACTTTAAACATGAAAAATAAAGTGTAATTCTACAATTATAAACCTACTGGTACTGGTAATAATCATCATCATCATGTTTTTCAGTCAAGCGACTGGTCTGCCCCTACAATGAGTCTTCTCCACGTTGTTCGGTCTTGTGCTGTCCTTTTGACCAGTTCATAATTTCGTAGGCCAGAGCTATGTAGGAAAGATCTCATGAAAGTGTTCCGTGGCCTCCCGCGAGGGCGTTTTCCGGGTATTTTGCCTTCTAGAATGTCGATCATCAGGCCACCATGTCGTAACCTGTGGCCAAGCCAGGTGGATCTCCTTCTATATATCTGGCGGATCATTTGCCGTTTTTCCTTTATTCGATCCAGCACCGTTATGTTGGTCATTTTCTCTACCCAGCTGATCTTTTCCATTCGGCGCCAACACCACATCTCAAACGCTTCTAGTCGTTTAATGTCACCTCTATTCATTGACCAGGTCTCACTGCAGTACATTGCAACTGGCCATATGTAGGTCTTAACCAGTTGTTTTCTAAGGCTGAGGGACATCGAGCGATGACAAATTAGAGAATGCTTTTCACGGAATGCCTGCTTGGCCATGGCTATACGGCTCCTGATTTCAACTTCACATCGTAGGTCTTCTGTGAAGATCTGACCAAGGTATTTAAAACGATTGACCTGTTGTACTGGTTCTTTATTTATGGTAATATTTAGTTCGTGTTGATGCTTACTTATCACCAGAATCTTGGTCTTCTTAAAATTGATTTTCATTCCATATTCTGTAGCTGTATCATTTAAACATTGCAACATGTTTGTTAATGTATGCGGATTTACTGCAAGTAATGCCAGATCATCAGCAAATTTAATATTCTGGATAAGTCTTCCACCAACTTTCACTCCCATATTAGAACTTTTAAAAGCCCACTTAGTTATAGCTTCAGCGAAGGCATTGAACAGTCCAGGGGACAGCAAACACCCTTGTCGCACACCTTTGCGGATCTTAGCGGGTTCTGATACGTCATTTCCAAGCCGAACAACAGCAGTTTGATTTATATACAGATCAAATATTAATCTGATTAATCGATGGGGACAACCTATTTGATTCAGAGGAGGAAACAGCTTGTGCCAGCTGACTTTATCAAATGCTTTTTCAAAGTCCACAAAGCACAGGTAAAGGTTTCTGTTTACACTTAACATCTTTTCTCCAAGACATCGCAAGGACCCGATAGCATCACGTGTAGACATATTCTTTCGAAAGCCAAATTGAGAGTTGTCTAGATACTGTTCGATGTATATTTCCATCCTTTTCCTTAAAATCTGCAGAAGTATCTTTGATGCATGAGGGATGAGACTAATGGTCCGATAGTCACTACATTCAACTGGTACAGTCTTCTTAGGAATTGGAATGATGATGCTGGTGTAAAACTCCTGAGGCCATTTACCTTCTTCGAAAATTCTTGCTACCAATTTGAATATCCATTCAAGTGTACTATCCCCACTATTCTTGATTAGTTCGGCAGGAACATTGTCAATACCTGGTGTTTTACCCATGGATATTGATTTTAGAGCTTCATCGAACTCTGATCTAATAATTCTATATTCTGCAATTGGCCTGTCTTCCTCGCCACGTGTTGGCAAAAGGTATGGAATTGGTTCTGCGTATAGATCTTCAACATACATCCTCCAGTGTTCCTTCTTGTAATTCAGGTCTGATATAGGATTCCCATGTGTATCACGGAACTGTCTAGTGCGGAATCCTTTTTGTTTCTTAGTAGTTTCCCTGATCTTTTGGTAGGCTAAATCTGTTCTTCCTTGTTTTTGCAGAAATTCGATCTCTTCGCATTTTGACTGCCACCACTCCATTTTCTTCTCCCGACAGAGTCGATCAATCTGGCTCTTTAGCATTCGGTAGTTATTTCTGCCTACTTCTGAAGAGTCGTTTTTAAATGTTCTTCTTTCATCCATCTTTAAGAGAATGTCCTGTGTGATCCATGGTTTGCGATTCACTCTTTCCACAAATCCCACATAGTCTTCAGCAGCTTTTTCGATGGAGAATTTGGCTATTGACCATAAATGATCCACAGTTTGTGAGTTGTTTGCATATGATGATATGTTGTCATCAGTGGCTTCCTGATATTGCTTTTTAGTCCGCTCGCTTTTAAATGCTTCAAGATTCCACTTCTTTGTTGGTTTTCCCTGAATCCTGCGTTTAAATTTCAGTTCCGTACTCATTACTAGTAGAGAATGATCAGAACAGATGTCAGCGCCCGGATATGCCATGGATTTCTTCACTTGATTTTTGTATCTTTCCTTGACAAGAATATAGTCAATCTGGTAACGTTGATCATCACCTGGCTTTTTCCAAGTATATCTCCGCCTCTTTGGTGAGGTAAACCAAGTGTTACTTATAACGAACCTCTCTTGTTCACAGAATTCGAGAAGACGTTGACCACGTGAATTTCTTCTACCAAGACCATACCCTCCTACTGCAAATCCTTCTTTTCCCTCACCAATCACTGCATTCCAGTCTCCCATTATAACAATGTTCTCGCTAGCCTTTGTCTTACGCAGTAATTCTTCCAGCTTCTCATACATTTCTTCAACCTCATCATCATCACTGCTGGACGTAGGCATATATACCTGCACCACAACTAAATTTACGGGTGTTGCCAGAAAACGTGCTATGATAATTCAGTTTCCAATAGCTTCAACATCCAGTAGGGCTCTTGAAGAGTTAGCATTTAGTACCAAACCTACACCGCCTTGACCATTCTCACTTCCGGAGTGCAAGACTTTGTAGTCTCCGCTTGTGAACTCTCCTTCTTCTCTCCAACGTGTTTCAGCTAATCCTAAAATATCTAATTTATGTCGGTCTATTTCTCTTTTCAAGTTCTCTAGTTTCCCAGCTTGTAACATAGTTCGAACATTCCATGTTCCAATTTTAAAATATTTAAAAAAATAAACCATGAACTGAAAAGAACAGAACAAAACACCTGAAATCAGTCTCTACACTTCCTCATCACTGCTGCATTGGTTGCCATTTTCTGCACAGTTGGTACAGAGGGGAAGTTGTATGTATCTTGAGCACTTAGAGCATGTCACAACAGTATTTCTGTTTTCCCTCCAAGTACAATATGCACAGCGCCCGGCTGCTCCAGCCGCATGTGGTCTTTTCATATCTTCATCTTCAATACCAGCGATTTTTCTTGCTTGTCACTTCACTTGGCGAGGTAGATTTTCCTTTAGAGCTCTTCGTCTGATATGATCCATTGACAGTTCTTTTAAGAGTGTTTTTTAAAAGTTTCTGCGGACAATATTTGCCTGCGTGTTGGCTAAATATATTATGTTAGCATTCACTGCACCAATGTTCATAAGAGCCAAGGGCCACCTTCCCACATTGTAGGCTGCCTTCAACTTGTCCAGGGTGTCAACTCCCCATTTTGTTTTGTTACGTCAGCATTTCTGGCTTCAGTGCGTCACCACTTTCAACGTCAATGTCATCAGAATCGTGCAATGATGAAAGCGGCAAGACAACTTTATTTTTCTTTGCTTTGTAAGAAAGTAGAGTTTTGTCATAACCGTAAAAAACAAACTACTGTTTACTGGTCGATTAGTATGCTCTTGTACTATTGGTGGTAATTCAACCTTATTTTTACGCAAGGTTCCGACAAGAGAGAGCTGATGGTCACTTGCCAATTCATCGCAGAGCTGTATAGAGCAGAATTAATTGTCTACAGTCACGTCCCTACCCGACTCGTAAATAGGCCGTGTTAATCTAAGCACAACATCCTTTGCTCTCTTGCTTACATTGAATGGTCCTTGTTGTTGCTTCCCTCAGTAAACTTCCATTTTGCTGGCATAAAATGTCATAGAATCAGTCAGGGCGTATACATTTATGCCGTATTTAGCAGGTTTTGTTTTCATATACAGCCTAAACGGGCACCGGCCTCTAAAAGGTTCTAACATTTCGTCTATAGTGACGTTTTCTCCAAGGGTGTAGTTGTTGACGCAGTTTTCATTGAAAACTTAAAATATTTCTCGCAGCGGAGCAAGTTTGTCAAGCTATCGCCTTTCTTGTCTTGTAGTAGCATCGTCGAATCTTAGACTACTCAATAGAAACCTCCAACTTTTCAAAGACTATGTAGATCGGAAAAATTCCACTCCAGTAAAATCATTTGCATATAAGTCATCCAGATTTAGGTGTGACGAATTCAGGGTCCTCGCCATATACAGTAGCCCTAACATAGCTTTCATTTCAATAATCTTTGTATCCTTTGCATCTCTATCTCTTCCGTACTGTTGTCGATTTACTGTAATTCGGTCATTTGTGTAGCGGACAATTGTATCTATCATGGGGTCTGTAAAAAACAAACTCCAACAATCCAAGGCTGTACGAGCTTCTCGAGCATCTCTTCGTGGGCCAGGTAGATGTACTCTCAGAATGTTGTGGGGTCTACGTCTAGCATTTCTAGAAATAGGTGGGCTACACGAATACCAGCGACTTAGTTTGTCTTTACCCAAAATAAAGTTTGTGTTCCTATTCACATCAAAAATAGGGATTGGCTGTTGAACTGGATGTACAGGCACTGGTTCTGGCTGTTCTTCATCTTCAGATTGTTCCGTGCTCGTATTGTGGTCAGAAACTTCTAAATTGTCTTCAACCTCACTACCGTCAGAAAAGATGTCATCTTCGTCTGACATTGGCTCCAATAACAGCGCATTAATTCTGCTTTCTTCTCTAGGATCCATTATGAAGTGAAACACACCCAAAATTACATATAACTAAACGATATTATTAAAAAAAAGTATACACGCACCTAGTCGCACACGGGACTTATTCCGTTCACTTTGGCAGCACAAATAGTCACGCACGGAAGATCAGACCAGGTCATTTAGCAAATCGTTGTTGACAAGCACGCCTCGTGCCTAACACTGACAACAATAGAAGTGAAATGGGCGGAAGAGAAGGGGGGAGAGCTGTTGGGTCAGCCAATACACCACCACCTCAAACCGATACAGTCTGCGCAAAACAAATAGGACCCGGGAGAAAATCCCGTGACACGACTAATTGAAGGTTAAACATTTATCCACTCACCAAATTGAAGGTCGCCTTGCATGAGAAATCACACGACGACTATAGTTTAAAGCCATTACCCAAATCATGACATGCCAACATATAAAGATTCACTTACTGCTTTCAGGAATATCGCACCATTTACCTTCATAAATATTTACAATAATTCTTCCCATATCATACCTAACCTCAAAATAATAATCACATTCATATTCTTTTTGAAGGTCACTCATCGTCAAACAACAACAACATCTATATATCGATACAAGAACGTCTTTCTTCATGTATCTCCACAGGAGGTGTCCTTTCCTAAGCGTAGTTTTAATCTTGTCACATCTAATACGTTCATGATCCGTTTCACAAGTTGGCATACTCGATGATTTTTAAATTAAATTGGCGATTCCATAAGCTCTGAACAAGTATTACGTAGGCCATTTGCTGATACATTGCAAGTCACAACAACATCCAGATAATTAATAAATATCATTTCCTGTAGTAAATAATCCAGCTCCGATCACTACGTCTGGTCTCGTGCAACTCCTTTCCAGACCATATTCATACTGATGTTTTAAAAACACGACAAAGGTTACTATGGCATCGAGCCAAGACAAAAGACATACATTTGATTTCAGTTTAGCTTCGGTTACACGCATCTTGTAGTCCGTCACGGAACTCTCATCATAGCAGGCCCGTAAGCTGCTACCATCTAGTGGCGAAATCCAGTACTAACTGACCAGAAGCACGGCCGACTGAATGCGCTCATACCGGCCTAGACAATGAGACCTTTTTCATGAAATCTTGTTAGTTACTCAAATGCTCACACAGCGCTGTTCACCAAGCATTGCACGACTAAGACTTATCTCTACTTAGTGTAAAACAAAGTCCCCGATTCTTGGATATCACGGGTAATCTCGAGAACCACTGGATGGATTTTGATGCGGCTATCACCATTCTGTACAGGTAATATCGAGGAAGATTTCTGTAGAAAATAATTTATTTATGATCAAAGGGAGCCAAGCAGTAACGATTTTAGATTTCAGTGAATAGGTCGAAGAAAGAACTTGACGTCCGTGCGCTTTTAGGTAGATTTCATTAGAAAGCTAACTATTGCAATGGGTCCCATGTTTCGACTTCCGGAAAATTTCGACATATCTTCGCGTTTCACATCCCCCAGACCCCAAAACCACCGTCAGTTCAAAAGTTTATATATAATTTATGTATATATATATATATGTATATATATATGTATATCAGTTTCTTGTGGACACGATAACTGCCGTAATTTTGCACCAATTACTTCGAATTTTTTACCGAAGATGTATACCTATAAAATCTCGGTCGAGTTCGTTACTGGGCTAAATCGGTCGAAGGGGGTGAAAATGGGGGGCTTTTTTCGAAAAAGTGAAATTTCGCTATAACTCTCTTAATACGTGCAATATCGAATCCATTCAAAGTTCATAATATGTGTCGGATAAGTGCCAAAAATTTATGTCAAATAAGATTTTTGATAGCACCAACCATTGACCAAAGGGGTGGAAAAAAGTGGGTTTTTCGGGAAACATTAATCATATCTCTCTTAATAGGCACAATATCAAAACCGTACAAAATGGACAATATTCCCCTAATAATTACCTAAAACGTTTGTCTGAAAGAATTTTTGATATGACCCACCATTACGCCAAGGGACGAGAAAAATGATTTCGGAATTATAAGAAAATGCCAAGAGCTATCAGTGGTTGCCATGGCAACACTACTAAATTGATGAGGCATGGACCATCAGACGTTGCCATGACAACGCACTTGCACGAGATCAGATTCAGTATTTCCATCTGATTAAGTGGTTGGTTGGTTGGTTCTTAAGTTTAGGGGGTGCGACAACGCGGTCATGTAGCCCCGTGTACTTTGGGTGTGTGTAGAATCTGTCTGATAACCGGTGTTAATTGTGATGACTGTATTAGTGTGTGTTATCTGTTTGTTAATTTATTTAAGTACTGCAACTAACAATTTTTCAGATAGTTCCTACTTTTGCCGCCAAGCGCCACTGTCAACGACTACGAGGCCAAGTTCAGAACTGAGCTACTAGACGCCGCCGCAGTCGGCTCTTGGCAACGAACATAGAAACCTAAGAGCGTTGTATACATTCTTAACCTATCCAATTTAGCTTCACACAGGTGCAATTAGTGGAAGGATCTTTAACATGCCATAAATCTATGACATGGGACCGCCGGCTTTACTTCCCCTCCGAAGGAAGGCATACTGAGGGATATTTAACGCTCTTAAAAAATCCGACGGCTTCGGCCGGGTTTGAACCCGGTATCTTGGGCATAGAAGCTCAGCATGTTACCGACTACGCCACCAAAGCCGCCTGATAAAGTGGGAAGCGGCTTCGGTGACGTAACTGGTAGCATGCTGAATGTCTATGCCCAATGTCGCGGTTTCAAAGCCGGCCGAAGTCGTCGGATTTTCTAAGAGCACTAGAATCCCTCAGTATGATTTCCTTTGGAGGGGAAGTTCCAACGTTCGTTGCGAGTTGATGGTTGGGGTGGCATCTAGTAGCCAAGTTCACAGCTAGGTGTCGTTGACGGTTGTACCTGGTAGCAACATTAGGAACTACTGCTTGAAATTGACCGTCTGCAGTACTTACATGAATTAAGACTAATACAGCCATTACAATTCACACCGTGTATCAGACAGATTCTACACTCACCCAAAGTACACGGGGTTAGATGACCGCGTTGTCGCAGCCCCTAAACTGAGGAACCAACCAGAGGTAGATTTCGTTAGAAAGCTAACTATTGCAATGGGTACCATGTTTCGACTTCCGGAAAATTTCGACATATCTTCGCGTTTCACATCCCCAGGCCCCAAAACCACCGTCAGTTCAAAAGTTATATATAATTTATGTATGTATATG
Organism: Meconema thalassinum; assembly: GCA_946902985.2. Classification (NCBI taxonomy): domain Eukaryota; kingdom Metazoa; phylum Arthropoda; class Insecta; order Orthoptera; family Tettigoniidae; genus Meconema; species Meconema thalassinum. The sequence goes on from OX336390.1 coordinate 353,369,003, forward strand.
TATATCAGTTTATTGTGGACACGATAACTGCCGTAATTTTGTACCAATCACTTTGAATTTTTTACCGAATACGTATACCTATAAAATCTCGGTCGAGTTCGTTACTGGGCTAAATCGGTCGTTGGGGGGTGAAAATGGGGGGCTTTTTTTTTTTCGAAAAAGTGAAATATTGCTATAACTCTCTTAATATGTGAAATATCGAATCCGTTCAACATTCATACTATGTGTCGGATAAAGCCCAAAAATGTATGTTTGAAGAGTTTTTTTTATAGCACCAACCATTGACCAAAGGGGTGGGAAAAAGTGGGTTTTTCGGGAAACATTAATCATATCTCTCTTAATAGGCACAATATCAAAACCGTACAAAATGGACAATATTCCCATAATAATTACCTAAAACTTTTGTCTGAAAGAATTTTTGATATAACCCACCATTATGCCAAGGGATGAGAAAAATAATTTCGGAATTATAAGAAAATGCCAAGACCTATCAGTGGTTGCCATGGCAACACTACTAAATTGATGAGGGATGAGCCATCAGACGTTGCCAAGATAACGCACTTGCACGAGATCAGATTCAGATTACCATCTAAGTGTGAAGCGGCTTCGGTGACGTAACTGGTAGCATGCTGAATGTTTATGCCCAAGGTCGCGAGTTCAAAGCCGGCCGAAGTCGTCGGATTTTCTAAGAGCGCCAAAAATCCCTCAGTATGCTTTCCTTTGGAGGGGAAGTTCCAACGTTCGTTGCGAGTTGCTGGTTGCGGTGGCATCTAGTACCCAAGTTCACAGCTAGGTGTCGTTGACGGTAGTACCTGGTAGCAACATTAGTAACTACTGCTTGAAATTGACCGTCTGCAGTCCTTACATGAATTACAGACTAATACAGCCATCCCAAAGTACACGGGGTTACATGACCGCGTTGTCGCAGCCCCTAAACTGAGGAACCAACCAAAATCTCTGCGGGAGATATAATTTTGCGTGAAGAAGTAACAGACCGTTACATAGTTGCACATCAGTGTCGAAACCTAGCATAAGGACAGTGTGACCACAAGTATAAAAATGGACCCCAAATGACAAGAAGGTTACCGTTCCCATAAGACAATAAAATGTTTAAAATAAGCATAAAATGACGAAAAACAAAGTTAATTAAGCTCCAATTATAAAATACCTTCTCGCATTAAATGAGGTCTGATCCTTCTACGAAAATCTGCATATTCTGCCTATTTTCGCCTATCCCCAAGTTTGTCCGGTGAAATCTACCTCCGCCTTCCGGCGTGCCGAGAGGACTTTTTAAGCTTACGCTGGACAAACCGTTAAAAATATCAATATACTATGAGCGTAAGAATTGTTCAGCATGAAAAATTGTACAAAAAAAGTCCGCGTGAGCATATCTCTATCTTCGATACATCGCCCACTATAAGTGTTTTTAGTTTGGACGGGAGGTGGATTTGGCTTGCACCTCGCCATTCTTAAATTACGTCTGACAGGAATTCCTTGCACATTCATAACTGTTCCCGGGCGAAGCCGGGGCGGGTTGCTAGTGACACTATTATATTATCTTTATAATTCCCACAATATCAAAATGCAAAATATATCACAAAATAAAATAGCGTGCTAATAAATCTAAGAGAAATTAGACATACCTTGCACCTCGTTACAGTTGAATTCGATCAGAATCACTCGGTTTTCATTAAAGTTTATGCATTTTTCTGCTGAATGGTTTGGAAGTTCGGCAACAGGAAACTGGGACTGTTATTTACTTAAAATATTCATTTTTGTATTTTTGTACTATTTGTGTTCATGATTTCATTACATTGTCAGAATTACCGACAGTAGTGGCTACGCTGGCTAAAGCGCAGCGTTAGGCCATGGGGCCAAGCTCTCTGCTGACTCGGTAGACGCGTGTGTTCGAGCCCCACCGTCGGCCGTTCTTGAAATGATTTTCCGTGGTTTCTCATTTTTCAACACCAGGCAAATGCTGGGACGGTACCTTCTAACAGGCCACGGCCGCTTCCTTCCACATCCTTGCCCAGTTTCATTCATCTTCATCCATTCCATCTCTCATCCTGACGCGCAGGTCGCCCACGGGCGTCGACTAGAAAGACCTGCACTCGGCCTCTCAGGAGGCCACACGAAAAAAATGTCAGAATTAATGCTTTAATTAGTAGGGTATACTATTCAGTGTACCTATTATAAATAAAAACCGTGAGGTTTCTCACCTCCCCATATTACGAAACCCGGTTGCCTAATACGGGGAAAGTGCACTTTTAAAGTTAACAATAATATCAGAGGGTATTACAACATCAAACGTGCCCATATTTGTAATATACATAGTATATCGCCTGAGGTTTACATTGGTGAGAAAACCAAAATTATTCCGTTCCTTCTTATGTCTAATGTGAGCCCTATAAAAAAACTCCCCATATTTGGCGACTTTCCTCTACCCATTTTTAGAAGATACCTTATGCACTGGACAGCTGAATCCGTGATTAATTGTATAGGTAGCTTCGTAAGTCTCAGAACTCAGGAAGTCCTTTCTAGCAGCGTTACTAGCAGCTTTCAAAGTTTCAAGGTAAGAAAGAAAATATTCCGGCGACTGACATTTAATGAGAAAAAAATGCCCTTTATCTGGATTTCTAGACTGAATATGATATGTGATGCTTACGTCATGCATAGCGAACCATTTATTAACGTTTTTCAAAAAAAAGGTTGCTTCTGCGTCCATGAATGTGTACGCTTCCGGGTGCATGCCTATATTTTCTTTCAGTGTACTAATGGCACCAATAACTTCTGACGAGAACACTTCCTTGGCACGCCGAACATTCATTTTTTCAAATTTAGTGAGTTTGATGTGTTTTTTAGTGAGGTGTCTGACCGGTTTGACGATCTCACCCTTTTGCATTGTGTATAGTAATGACAAGTATTTCCCTGAAATTATTCCAGTACCATCAGTCATCTCTCGTTACAGAAACTGCGTTCTAATGTGTTTTTTTTTTTTAAGAATGTGACAATGTTCATAACTAGGGAATACATTCCTAGACTCGTCGTATGGGTGATTGACCATTGGTTGCAAATTCCCTCCCCCTAAATGCCGCATCATTGTAGTGTTAGTTTTGTGATTATCAGAGACAGTTATTATAATTATGAAACCGCATTGTTCAACCTCGAGAATAACGTCCAGCAGGAGTTTATGTAAGTCCCGTCCTGACAGCTGCTTCGTGAAAAAGAAGGCACACGGTATCTGATAATTTGTCGAAAGATCTCTTAGCACAAAACACAACACACGATTAGCTGCTACTTGTTCCCGGCTGTAATTTTGATCCTCTCTTTCCTTTTAATGAGACGGTGCTGGAGTAGTGTCCTTGTACCCGAAGAAGGTGCAATGTATGTCTAATTTCTCTTAGATTTATTAGCACGCTATTTTATTTTTGTGATATAATTTTAATTTTGATAATGCGGAAATTATAATGATAATAATTATATAGTGTCACTAGCAACCCACCCCGGCTTCGCCCGGGAACAGTTATGAATGGGCAAGGAATTCCTGTCAGACGTAATTTAAGAATTGCGAGGTGCAAGCCAAATGCCCCTCCCGTCCAAACTAAAAACACTTATAGTGGGCGATGTATCGAAGATAGAGATATGCTCTCGCGGACTTTTTTGTAGAATTTCTCACGCTGAACAATTCTTACACTCATAATATAATGATATTTTTAACGGTTCGCCCAGCGTAAGCTTAAAAAGCGCACGGACGCCAGGCTATTTTTTCGACCTTTTCACTGAAATCGTTACTGCTTGGCTCCCTTTGTTCATAAATAAATTATTTTCTACACAAATCTTCCTCGAGATCACCTTTACAGAATGGTGAAAGTAGCATCAAAATCCATCCAGTGGTTCTTGAGATTACACATTTAATATACGTACTGTACAGCTGATTCCTTATCGGGCCTATAATGGGAGGGGAGTGCGCTCTACCGGCAACGAGTAGAAACTTTCCAATTACATGTTATACATGGGTTCTGACTGGGAATGTCAAGGCCGGTATAGAGCGCAGCTCGTATTCAGTCGGCCGTGCCAGAAGCAAATGCAGAGTACGAGAACCATTCAAATTGTAACTTACCGTCATCTGTGACGATACAGTATGTCTAGGTGGATATTGGCGATTAGTGAATATAATTTTAAAATTAAATATATAAAGGGCAAAGATAACTTAGTGGCGGATTTCCTATCCAGGAATGTAATAGGTAACTCTGGTGATCAGATACTACAGGTACAGGAAGGAGTGGTATGTCGTGCCAAGGTAAGCGATTGTGAAGAAGAGGTGCGCATGTTACGTAACCTACGTGCCGAACAAGAGAAGGATGTTGATATGGTAGATATATTAAATCTGCTGCGAGAGAGAGAGAGAAGTTGATAGTACTGTACGAATTGGTAAATTCTCGTATAAGTTGGAGTGAGGTTTTCTCGCTAGGTTGTGTGAAGGGAGAGTATGGAGGATTTGTGTTCCTGCTTCACTTAGAGATGTGATGATTTGGTACCATCTCAAGTCATTAGGACACTTTGGAGCAAGTAAGGTTTTATTGGCCATTCAGGCACAATTTATTTGGAGGAATATGGGTGGAAATGTTAGGAAAGTTCTTGCCTCGTGTGACTCGTGTCAGTGCCACAATTGTACCAAGAGGTATTTAGAGGGAACTCGTCAGATGGTTATCCTGGAGAAACCAGGGGATTTGTTGTGTCTGGATTTGTATGGCCCGTTAGGCAAAGCTCAGTATGGATATCAGTATGTACTAGTCGTTGTTGATGCATTCAGTAAATTCGTCAAGCTGTATCCCCTGAGAAACGCGACAGGGAAGGGTTGTGCCTTACAAGTCGCTGATAAATATGTCTTGGAATTTGGTGTGCCGTCCAAGATATTATCAGTTCATAGTACTCAGTTCATATCGAAAATTTGGAGAACCAAGATGAATGAACTAGGTATTAGGCATGTTTTCTCGTCCATACGATACCCTCAGGGAAATATGTCAGAACGAGTTATGCGAGAATTGGGCACATGTTTTGCACTTATGTAAGTGATCGACATAACGCATGGTTTTCGCAATTAGGAAACATTGAACTGTGGTTCAATACAACAATGCATGAGACTGTGAAATGTACGCCCTATGAGATACAATATGGTAGGAAGCCTATCAACGGTATCGCAAGAATGTTAGGAATAACTACGGGAGAGGAAATTTGTAAGGATATTTGAATCCAGCTGGCTAGGGAAAACTTATTTAGATCAGGAGAAAAACGTTTGCGCCAGCAACGTAGGCAAGTTGGAGATAGCTTGCAAATAGGTGACGAAGTTCTGCTTAGAATTCCTTATCCTTCGTCCACTCTGAACAATGAAATGTATAAATTTTTAAGTCTCTATAGTGGCCCTTTTACTATGAGTAAATGTGTTGGAAAGTGTGCCTATCATTTAAATGATCAGGAAGGTGCGAGTAAAGGTACGCACAATATTAGAAATCTGAAACGTTACATGGCATGATTAAGCCGAAGAGATGCCATAGTTTGATATACGACGTACATGATTGATAAGGCAATGTGATAGAGAGAGAGAACCGTTGTGGTGGTAGATGTAGAGATCATTGTCGATATATATAAAGAGGATGATGTTTTATTGAAAATGGTAGTGGTGATAATTCTCGTCCTAGGAGAAATGATGGAATTAAGCCCAGTTGAGCAGTAGGTGTTTGTCACATTAGGACATGTGAATGACATACATGCCAGCAGCAGTTGATGCTACAAAAGAGAAAGTGAAATGGATTCCGTCGATGGACTTCTCTGGTGGCGAATACCACGCGATAAAGGAGTTGATCCTGATTTTGAAGAAGTTAGAACTCGAAGGAAAAAGAGAGGTTTGGAAGACAGGAGACGGGGAGGCAGGAGGCATCGTAGAAGACAACGAGGCGGAAGGCGTAGGAGACGCAAGAGTTGCAGACGGCGGCGCAGGCGTGGAGGCAAGAGGAGAGGCAGGAGAAGATATAGAAGAAATGGAAGCACGTTTTTAAATAGAAAAAGTGCAGAGAGAAGATGTCATGTAAGAGAGCGTGCAGTTTATTCTCAATGTCTTGTGGGAGACTGGTATTCATCCCAATGAAGGCAACGGAATATCCTGATTCCAAGTGATAGGGGAGCTGACATGTCGTGGACCTTAGCTACAAGATTCCTAAGAGACTATATGCAGTTATATGGTGACGTCATGCATGAAGGTTATGAGTTCATGTCAATGAGAAATAGGCTACACAAGCGCTGCAGTATCAGCAGTTATTAATGTTGATAGCGTATACACCGTCAATCATAAGAAAAAGAAAGTGTGACATTATGGACTGTGGTTATACTGAGTTTTGTTTTTCTTTGTGTGTGTGTATTATATTATAACTAGCAGTAGTACCCGGCTTCGCCCGGTGGAATGATGATAATATTTCAGTCTCCTTAACACTCAACGTCATTGATGAAGATGATACTGACGACGACTGCTATTGAACGGGTATAATAAACTTACACTCTAATAGAAATACATATTTTTAAATTACCGGCGAGTAAGACTGTGGTGTTGCCTAGTAGTATAATGGGCGTAACATCTAGGTCATTTTCCCTTTTGATGAGGATGACAATGAAGACTACAACTACTGAACGGGTATATTAAACTTACAAACTAATGGAAATACACATTTTATAAATCACAGGCAATGAAGACTGTGGTGTTGCTTAGTAGTACTGTATAATGGACGTAACATCTAGGTCATTTGCCCTTTTGATGAGGATGATAATGAAGACGACTACTACTGAACGGGTATATCAACCTTACAAATTAATGCAAATACATATTTTTAAAATCACAGGCTAGGTAGACTCTGGTGTTGTTTAGTAGTATAATGGACGTAACATCTAGGTCATTTGCCCTTTTGATGAGGATGATAATGAAGACGACTACTACTGAACGGGTATATCAAACTTACAAACTAATGGAAATACACATTTTAAAATCACAGGCCATGAAGACTGTGGTGTTACTTAGTAGTATAATGGACGTAACATTTAGGCCATTTGCCCTTTTGATGAGTATGATAATGAAAACTACTGTTGAATTGACACGACAAACTTACAAACTACCGTGATAGAAAGACAAATTTCAAAATTCACAGGCGATGAAGACTTATTGTGTGTGGTGATTAGTGGTATAATGGGCGTAACATCTAGGTCATTTGCCCTTATGATAATAATAAGGTAATGAAAAATGACTACTAAACGAACATGGTGTAATTTTAAATCTGATATAGGCAATTTAGATTTCTACCTTCGATGTCTTCCAAAGTCTGAACGTTATTTTCTGGCTTAGGCCTATACTCGATGCGTGTAGTGAAAGAGCTTATCGAGTACTGCCCGGGTCCAAGCTGCAAGAATCGCAGATGATATATGATGACAGACGTTCGGGGGGGTTCCCGGTCCTATTCACATTGACCGGTGAATCACTAATTCTTTCGTAACACGACAGTGGTTTGAGCAAAGACCCTGTATGAACATCAGCATAGTCAGCAATACCAGGTAACACGGCGGGGTCTGGACATTTCCCTCATGTCAACTCGCGATGAATCAGCAAGCTATTCTCACACCTGGCCCCCTCCTCCCCCCTCCACCCACCAGGGTCTCTCAACTTGTGGGACGTGGGTTTGCGACCACGGGACCCCAACTGAGTCCGGCATTGCTTCTACTCACTGGTGCCGGGCTCCTTTCAGTTCTCTTTCCTGTCAGCCTCCCTTGGTCAAACTCTTGTTTTCTTCCGACCCCGATGATATCAGGGTATCCGAGGCCTAGCGACTCTTTCACTTTCCCGCCTTAATTGGCCCTTGTCTAATCATTCCTGATAGCCTCATTCTTCGAGGTGTCAGCCTTCCTTTTCTTTTCTTAATATCTCATGTCTTCTGCTCAAGACCCTCAAGGAGGCAGGGTGTGTGTAGCCCCACCACTTCTGGTGCACCCTGGATAGTGCTACATCCTCAAGGGCTCATGGCTGGTGAGTTCGGGAGATGGCAACCCTGAGGGTTTCCTGAGCGGGTCCGGTTATACCCATTTTTTCCATTGCCTTTGGGACGGACCCTGTCCTCTTTCCGGGAATGGAGTGGTCTGTCCGCAATTTCAAGCAGACAATGTTACTCGCAGGGTACCAAAGGGTAAGTATAGAAATTTTGGTTCTGAACGGTGAAACGGTGTAGATTTGTGCCAAAGGGTCTAAATGCAGGGAATGGGGTGATCTGTCCGCAATTTCAAGTGGACAGGGTTACCCGCAGGGTTCGAAAGGGTAAGTATACAAATTTTGGTCCGGATCGGTGAAACGATATAGATTTTTGCCAAAGGGCCTAAATGCAGGAAATTGGGTGGTCTGTCCGAAATTTTAGGTGGACAGTGATATTCACAGAGTTACAAAGGGTAAGTATACACGTTTTGGTTCAGATCGGTGAAACGGTGTAGATTTTAGCCAAGGGGCCTAAATGCAGGGAATGGAGTGGTCTGTCCGCAATTTCAAGCAAACAGTGTTACTCGCAGGGTACCAAAGGGTAAGTATACAAATTTAGGTTCTGATCGGTGAAACGGTGTAGATTTGGGTCAAAGGGCCTAAATGCAGAGAATGGGGTGGTCTCTCCGAAATTTCAAGTGGACAGGGTTACCCGCAGGGTTGCAAAGGGTAAGTATACAAATTTGGTTCGGATCGGTCAAACGGTGTAGATGTTTGACAGTCAAACGGTGTAGATGTTTGACAAAGGGCCTAAATGCAGGAAATAGGGTGGTCTGTCCGAAATTTTAAGTGGACAGTGTTATTCACGGGGTTACATAGGGTAAGTATACAAATTTTGGTTGAGATCGGTGCAACGGTGTAGATTTGGGCCAAAGGGCCTAAATGCAGGGAATGGGGTGGTCTGTCGGAAATTTCAAGTGGACATGGTTACCCGCAGGGTTCCGAAGGGTAAGTATACAAATTTTGGTTCAGATCGGTGAAACAGTGTGGATTTGTATACATAACAGACAGACAGACAGACAGACAGACAAACATTGAGCTTTATATATATATATATATTATGTTCGTTAATTAGGTTTAAGAATTATAAAGATGTACTGTGTTTACTTTATAATCCTGGGGGACAATTGTAACCCTATGTGGTTACATGTTTTTATCTGTTCATTCTCTTAGATTAAGTTTAGCTACTCTTTAGTAAATGAGAAGAGGACCATGTTTGATTCATTCGAGTTCCATTTACGATGTTATTTTGTTTTTATTTCGCTTTGTCTTCTTGTTGATTATTCTATGCTAAGGAATGTTGGTGGTATTGTTGGTAAGAGGTAATAAAGGAATGAAAATATGACTTACTACAAGTTGCAGAAGTAAATTGAGAAATAGAGAGAGAGAGAGAGATCATGCCACGATGTATATGTCCAAATGTAAGTATATATATAGAAGGATAAAGTTCGTTATTAAAACTATACATCCTTAGTGTGAATACGCACTCGCCCCTCCACCATAACCCGAAAATAATAACGTACGGTTAAAATGGTTTTTTAGTGGTTGGAGCACTAGCTTTCAAAATACAATGGCTGTATTATCAAATCATAAATGTAAACGGAAGGGTTAGCTTGATATTTATTTAAAAAATAAACACTTGCTACATTACTACATACATCGCACATGAACTTTGTTGTTCTCATATTACTTCCAGCTGTGCCAACGCTACATATAACTCCAGATCACACCAGTATAGGAGAATCATCAAGGAAGCAAAGATGTCGAAGTTGCTCAAATGATGAAGAGCAACATCAGCGTCAACTTCTGCAGTGGTCAAGCTGCTTGCCTCTCTCCAAGGTGGACGGGGTTCGATTCCCGGTCAATTCACGTGAGATTTACGAAGGGAAGTATCACGTTCTGAGTTTCGGTTTCTACCTAAACTGGAGGTCCCGTGGCTAATGCTTCCACATTTATTCACCAAAAGATGTGAAACGATTTGCCATTATCACTCATTAAAGGATGGTCCGCTTTGGGGAGAGGAAAACAGCGTGACCACTGCAGAAGTTGACGCTGATGTTGCTCTTGTTCATTTGAGCAACTTCAACATCGTGGGCATTGAGCCCCACCTAATTGTAAATAAATAAATAAATAAATAAATACATAAATAAATTTCTCTGATAACCTGTGTTATTGTGGTGTATGTAATATTGTGATTATTTGATATTCAGGTGATGATTCGCAAGGAGGCGGTCGTGGCTTTGTTATGAACAATTTCGACATTTGTCTGGAGTAGAAGTGGAAAACTATGGAAAATCACTTCCATGATGGCTGAGGTGGGAATCGAACCCACCTCTACTCAGTTTTGGCTCACGAAGTTGAGTGTACCCCGTTGCAGACCTCACACCAGAATTGAAATTTCTCGGCAGGGCTGGGAATCGAACCCGGGCCTCTGGGGATACAGCCAATAACGCTAGCCGCGTTGAACAGTAGGTAGAGAAATATTAATTCAAGTGAGAAAAGGGAACAATTCCGCCTAACAATGTTTATTTTCAATCAACCCCACAGATAATTTCCATAAAACAAGGCAGAAAGCATGCAGTGAGAGGTAGGGTGGATAAGATTTTAAAAATGTACGAGCCTTACAGTAGTCGCATATGATGTTTAATGTCTGACATAGATGTGACGTTCTCTAACTCTTTAGTTATCCCTTTCCTTTTTTTCTGTTGTGATTTTTCAGGCAAGGAGAAGATAAACTAAAAACAAAAGAAAGAGGGCTGTGAATGTTTTCATCTGTTATAATATTGTATCATTGCCTTGTCTGTGATGAATAAAGCCAGTTTTGACGAATATTAGTAAGTCGGGTAGATGTAATGCACGATCCAACATTAGTGGCGACCGTGACAGGTTTTTATTTTTGACGTGAACATACCCGTAAGTACGATTAAATATGAATAAACTCGTAAAAGCGAGAAAGCCGATGCGGGCCATGTTCACGAAGACATACGATACACTGATGGCTGAAGCAGATCCCGACAAGGTAAGATTGCTATTTACGAAATTAGAAAGCCTTGGCACAGAAATGAAAGACCCGGATGAGAAAATATTGGAATTCCTTCTCGATAACAGCGACTAGTCGGAATACGCAACTGAATACGAGAAGGTACAAGAATACCGCGATAAACTTGACGAGGCCCGTTATAAGACTGATTATGTGAATGCTGCGTTTCTTGCGACTGAAGAAAATAGAGCTATTACCGTTATGAGTGATAGTGTTGGCAAGAAGAAATTGAAGTTACCGAAAATCGAACTACGGAAATTTTCTGGAGAGGTTAAGGACTGGTTAGGTTTTTGGAGTCAGTTTCAACGCATTCATAATGATCCAGATATAGAACGAGAAGATAAATTCCAGTATTTACTCCAGGCCACCACGGAGGGCAGCAGAGCTAGGGATGGAGTGAACAGTTTCCCTCCAACTGCAGAAAGTTATGAGAAAGCAGTTCAGTGTCTTGAAAGTAGATTTGGTAGGGAAGAATTACTTGTTGAATTTTATGTGGACGAACTACTAGGATTGGTGATTCAGAATGTCACTTCATCACAGAGTCTTGCTCCATTGCAGTTATATGACCGCTTAGAATCTCACCTCCGGTCACTTGAGTCGTTAGGGATGACTAGTGACAGGTATGCCGCCTTGTTGTTCCCGTTAGTAGAGTCATCTCTTCCAGAAGAACTAATGAGAGTCTGGCTGAGAACGTCTGTCCAACGCCCCTTAAGCGATTCACTATAAAACGTGTACTGTGAGAAACTTGAACAGCTGTCTCTATTCTTGAAGAATGAAGTAGAGGGAGAACAGAGAATCACTCTCGCTCAAGGGGGATTCCAGGCTTCACAACGGACGGTCACAAACCAAGGGAGAGGCTGGAAGATGCAACGAACATTACAACAGCTGTCCGGGGATTCAAGAAGTCTAAGCCTTAATTGTATGTTCTGCAGCAAACCTCATGACAGCAAGGAATGCTTTAAAGCACAAAAGGTGACCTTAACTGAAAGGAAGAATGTTCTGATGAAAGCGGGATGTTGCTTTCAATGCCTGAAACGAGGTCACATGGCAAAATCCCGTAAATGTAGTGTCATGTGTCACGTCTGTGGGAAAAGGCATATTGTGCTAATGTGCCCTGAGCTCCAGCAGAACACTCGAGAAGAGAAACAAAAGGAAGAGACAGATAAGGCAGACCCCAGCACTACGTTGAGTAACCAGACAAGCAGCAAGGGCGTACTGTATTTCTACGAACCCTGTTGGTTTGAATTACAGGAAACAAAGAGGAGCGCATCGTGAGAGCCCTAATCGACACTGGATCGCAACGATCATACTTGCTGAAGAAGACTGCAGATGGTTTAGGACTGAAATCCTCAGGTTCTGAGAAAATGGCAAATGCTCTATTTGGAGGGACTGAGACCACAAAGAAATTGCACTCCAGTTATCAACTAAGACTAGCAAGTGTAGATGGGAAATACACGTGTGAGGTACCAGTTCTAGATCAAGCCTTCATTTGTGGTACAATCCCTAGAGTTGAGAATGGGCCTTGGATGAAAGAACTTAGAGAAAATAAAATATTTATCTCTGACTGTGGTGATGACAGGCCAAAGATCGAACTGCTATTAGGTGCCGACACCTGTAGATCTCTGCTAACAGGAAGAGTGCGAAACCTGACTTGTGGACCTGTGGCTGTCGAAACTAGGCTTGGTTGGGTCATTATGGGGAGGCAATCAACGGATAGGTTCTCGAAATCTTCTAGTGCACTCGCGATCTCATTGTTGACCTTGAACTATTCAGTGACTGATCTTTGGAAGTTGGACACACTAGGAATAAGGGATCCAGCTGAGAAACAATCTAAAGAAGAATTAGAAGCGACCACATCTTGAACACTTCAAGGAGACGGTGCATATAAATTAGGAGGGGCTTTATGAAGTTAGTATGCCCTGGAATGATAGATTAGAACGACATTTCAGAGAATCGTGACATCGCTGAAAGGAGATGTACATCTACAACGATAAAACTGATTCGTAATGGCAGATATGTGGATTGCAATAATGTATTTAACGAATGGAAGAAGGAAAGCGTGATCGGAGAAGTGTCTTCTCAAGAAATAGATAAGAAAGGTCACTCACTACTTGCCACACCGAGGTGTATTCAAGGAAAACTCCACGACAACTGTTAGACCAGTGTTTGATGCCTCATGTAAGGGGAAAGTAAATCTGTCCCTGAATGACTGTCTAAAGAAGGGACCAGATCTGCTTGAACAGATTCCCCCGATTTTGAATAGGTTTCGCACAGGGAACATTGGTGTAATTGCCGACATAAGGCTTTTCTCCAGATATCCATTGCCCCCTGTGATAGGGATTATCTGAGGTTCCTATGGTGGGAGGACTTTGAGAGGAGAGAACTCCAAGTTCTCAGACATAAACGGGTAGGATTTGGCCTCAACTACAGTCCTTTCCTGCTGGCAGCCGTACTTGATCTTCATCTAGAGAGGATCCCACCTGAATTCCATAATACAGCAAGATTACTTCAGAGCTCCTTTTATGTGGACAATTGTGTCACATCACTTGGGTCAAAAGAAGAAATGGATAAATTCATCACTGAATCCACAGGACTAACTAAAGAAGAATTAGAAGCGACCACACTTGAACACTTCAAGGAGACGGTGCATATAAATAAGGAGGGGCGTTATGAAGTTCATATGCCCTGGAATGATAGATTATAAAGACATTTCAGAGAATCGTGACATCACTGAAAGGAGATGTACATCTACAACGATAAAACAGATTCGTAGTGGCAGATATGTGGACTACAATGATGTATTTAACGAATGGAAGAAGGAAAGCGTGATCGAAGAAGTGCCTTCTCAAAAACAGGACTGTTGTCGACTGCGAAATTTGAACTTCGTCGATGGGAACGTACCTCACTGAGTGGAGAGTGGTTGTCAACAAGTTTCTTCTGTTCTCGGTTTGATGTGGGACAAAGACAATGATGTTATCTTTTGTGATATATCTGAGAGTGGATCTGGTGACATCACTCGTAGAAGAATTTTGTCTGCAGCCCAGAGGGTTTTCGACCCTATAGGATTTACTTGTGCTTTTGCCTTGCTGCAAAAACTTCTCATCCAGAGCAGCTGGAACCTGAAGATGGGCTGGGATGACCCATTACCGGATGATGTGCAGCGGAAGTTCAAGAAGTGGGAATCAGAAGTTCCCCGACTTTGAGAAGTAAAGATACCAAGACATTTCGCTGACGGTGGGTCTGAAGAATTGTGGAATCTTCATACATTTTGTGATGCCAGTCGAAGTGCCTATGCAGCTGCTGTTTATTTAAGGAGCGGTACCCCAGGATATGTTTCGATACAACTTGTGATGGCCAAGGCAAGTGTTACGCCCTTGAAGGATATTTCGATGTCAAGACTGGAACTTCTGGCATGTTGCATTGGCAGTCGTCTGACTGCCTGTGTGAGAGAAAGTCTAAATTGTGGTGTTTGAAGCCATATTTTCAGTGTTGCCTTAGTAAACAAGAGTTTAGTGCTTTTCAGTCGGTCAACACGAATGTACCCAAAAGAGATGGGTTATGCCCTAATCATGAAATAAATTACATGAGATTAATAAAACACTAGGATGACCAGTTTCGATAGTCAAGCGATCATCATCAGATCCATTACACTTAGGCTATAAAATCTATGTTTGAAATACAGTTGAAAATATTTACAATATGTACAATTATTTAGTTGCAGTATTGGTACTGCAACTGTCAGTGTATGCTAAATGCAGTATATATGATGTTAGGTGAAATGCTAAATGGTGATAGCTATCCGGAGTTTGTACTTTAGAGAGATTATATGGTTGTAAACTATGGTTAAACTATAAAATTGTAGGCTAACTACTTATCTGATTGTCTTCCTTACTACAGCTACTCGCAGTTTTCGTGCTCACTGGAACTCTCTGTGCGGTCGACTGCGGTGGTTATCTTAACGACTGGTTTTTCCCTGCCTTCTCCCCCCTGCCCATACGTGCTGTGGGGAGTGATAGCGATGTGTTTATGTGAGGTTTTGCCAACCTAGATAAGATGTATGTTATTGAATGAGGTGGGTCTACAACTATTAAAGACCGTGGATTAGCCCTCGCCACGCGTGGACCATAAGCCATTCGAACTAAGCGTTGACGGTCTTATGAGGTCGTCCCGGCACCTTTAATACTGCCGCGAATATGGGCCTTGGTTTATTGCAGAAGAAAAGTACATCGTACACCTGATCCAGATAACATTTACCTATTAAAAACCCCTAATTTCCCCCTTTTTATCTAGCTTGGCTGTGTCGCTAAATTGTGTCTTGTTTCCGACAGGGTGTGTTTTTTTAGTAGCGTGAAGAGGGGTGAGCTCTCCATGAACGTGTGTTCATTTAGATTGTTGGGATTGTTTCGTTTGGCTAGGTGTATCTCGATTGCTTCCTTTATGTGAAGAGCTCTGCCTTTCGATTCGTGATGGATTATTTTAAGGTCCGACTCTATGTTGGTAAAGCTGTGCCCTGCGTCACACATATGTTCGCACACGGCTGAATGTGTTCCGTATCTTATCGCATTCCTATGTTCATTATAACGTGTGTCTACTCGCCTTCCACTCTGCCCGATGTAATTAGCTTGACAATCGGTGTCTTGGCACGTTATAGAATATACCCCTGACCTTGAATACGAGTCACGTTTATTTAGATTACCATTTAGGAGGTGCCTAGCGGTTGTGTTTTTCGTCGTGAAAGCTATCTTTATGCCTTGCTTTTTGAATAGGTTAGTGATTTTATATGTATTCGCATTCACATAGTTGAAACGAGCAAATTTTTTCTCATTACTGTCCGGTTTGGGAATCGTTTTATCTTTATTTTTATGTTTGGCTATAATTTGATTTATTTTGCTTGGCGGGAAGTTGTTTTCCTTTGCTATTTGCTTAATAGTTCTTATTTCCTTATTATAGTTGTCTTTTGACATGGGTATGTTTAAAGCCCTGTGCACCATTGAATTGAATTGAATTGAATTGAATTGAAACCCGCTAGTTTGTGCGTACTGGGGTGATTAGACTGATTGTCGATTGCATGCGAGATTTGTGTTGCTTTCCGGAATATGGAATATGAAAGGTCGTTGTCTTTACGTTCAATAGTTATATCGAGATCATTTATTTTCCGGTCTATTTCGGATTCCTTAGTGAATTTGATAGAGTGGTGTAAGCTATTAATGGATTGGAGAATTGTTTCTTCGCTTGTTAGTTCAGTATCGTAGATGCAAATTACATCATCTACGTATCTTTTCCATATTACTATTCCCTTTGTTGAAGTATTTTCTAAGAACACATTTTCTAATGCATTGATGAAGATGTCAGCGATTAACCCACTTAGTGGCGATCCCATTGCTAGGCCTTCTCTCTGTGTGTATATTTTATTGTCGAATTGAAAAACGTTTTGGGTGAGAACGACCCTCAGTAATCTCACAATCTCTTCAGTTTCTTTTACCGAATTGTTGTATTTTAAGTTGTTTTCGATAGTGTTGATTGCTTCAATAATCGGAATATTGGTGTACATGTTAGTTACATCGAAGGATACTAACCTGAAGCTAGGTTTCATTTGTAGGGTGTTCAATGCAGTTACTAGTTCTGTTGTGTTCTTTTCAGAGTTGCTTTTGTCGTTGGAAAGACGGCATTTTAAGATTTTTAGTAACTCTTTGCTGATTTTGTAATTAGGGGCATTCCTACAATTGACTATTGGTCTCATTGGGCATTCCTTTTTGTGTATTTTTGGTTGTCCCCTCAATGACGGTATTTTCGGGTTCATGTTTATTAGTTTTGATTTTTCGGCTTTGGTCAGTATGTATTCTGTTTCTTTTAGCGCACTTTTTATTTGTCTAAATTTGCAAGTTCCAGAATTCTATTGGACTGACTCCTCTACTGCATTACAATGGATAAAGAAGGATGCGCCCTGGGGCGTGTTCGTCAACAATCGAGTCGAGGAAATAAGATCACAGACTAGCCTAGAAGATTGGAGACACGTACCTGGGGAGTGTAACCCAGCTGACCTCCCTTCGCGAGGTTGCTCTTCAGAATCCCTCATAAATTCCAGATGGTGGGAGGGGCCAGCTTGGCTGAGAGCTGAAGAAAAAGACTGGCCTATGTCAGGTGTGGTAGCAGACGAGGAAGAAGTTGATCAAGAAAAAGGAAGGTGACGTCAACACTGTCCAGTTTAATCGAAGAGGAAGACCCTTGGAACCTGAGACGGTTTTCGAGGTTTTCACAGATTGTGAGGCTTGTGGCTTGGATATTGCGCTTCTTCAGGAAGGCATCAAAACTTGAAGGTTGCGAGTCCGGTGAGCTTTCTGTTTTGGAAATTGAAGAGGCCGAAAAAAGGTTACTACGCCTGGCTCAACTGGGAGTGAAGGAAGAGACTGACAAGAAACGATTAAAATCATTCTGCACAGTTATTGGTTCAGATGGTCTTCAGAGGTTGAAGACAAAGATTGTGCAGTGAGATGATGTTGAGAACTTCAGATATCCCATTCTGTTACCGTCAAGTCATAAATTGCTGGAGATCCTAATTAGAGACTATCATCTGAAGTACTCTCATGCTGGTGTCCAAATGTTACTTGGAAAATTGAGGGAGGACTGTTGGATTCTAAGAGGGAGGAGGACAGTGCGGAGATTGGTTAATAAATGTGTCAGATGTCGAAGATTTGAAGCAAAGAGAGTTGAGACTGGTTCTGTACCTCTACCAGGAGATAGAGTGGGGAATGTATCGGTTTTTGAAGTGAGTGGGGTTGACCTAGTGGGACCTTTGCACCTCAGAGATGGTGAAATGGCCTGGATCCTGTTGTTCACCTGTAGAGTTGATCGTGCTGTTCATTTGGAACTTGTGCAAAATTTGTCTACAGAAGCTTTCCTCCAAGGAATGAGGAGATTCATCGCCAGGCGGGGTGGACCCCGAATATTGTACAGTAACAATGGGACGATTTTCACTGGGGCTAACAATTCCTTTGCCTCACTGGACTGGGCTGAGATTAAAAGAATGTCTTCCATCAAGAGAATTCAGTGGAAGTTCATTCCACCTGGTGTATTCTTTGGAATAAACGGTCAGGCAGAGTTAGCTTTTGCTGCTCTTTGCTTATTCCTTTTATTTAATTTCTTTCTTTGCAGACACCAACAGTGATCTATCTGTATTTTCTTTCTCTTTGTACAGGCATTTATGTTTCCCTTGAGTCTGTTCTAGATATATATCTTCCATGGACTACCTAGCGGCATCTGGAAGCTAACCTCTGAAGTTCCTTAATATCTCCATACTCAAGAGGACTTCCTCAGTAATCCAATCCACCAGGCTTCGTCGTTGTCGCCTGTCAACATCTCCATGAAAACTAATTCCTGAAGGAAGTTCGAATCTATGAAGAGTCTTTTGTGTTTTTAATGTTGGTTATAATGATGTAATTTCTATTGTCTATTCCCCCCACCCTTTTCCACCCCCTTGGTCCCTCCACGCTTCGTTGAGTCGCTCTCACTTGTGCGTCAGACGTCTTACATACAGTTGCGGCTCACTCAAGAGCTTGTCTCCTGTGCTCGAGAGACATTTTTAAATTTGACGCCATGTCTACATCTTAGACCAACGGTCTCCAGGAACCATCGCCTACTCTACAAAATGAGCTAAGTACTAATCTCTAAAGATTTTAAACTGTTTTAATGGATTTTAATACAATTTTATAGACAGTGTAAAAATTTCTAACTATTATGGAATAACCGTCTTCGAGGGATTTTTCTAGTCATGCTCTAATTTCTAAGCTGACTTTAAAACATTAAAATTTAGTACTTCTTGTACAAATTAACTGAGAATACTTTCTCAAACCGTGGGATTCTTGTCAAACTAATCACTGTCTATTAAACTTAGATTTTTTCCTCCGTGGGACCTTACTGCCCCATTCAACAGGCATCAAAACTCCACAACTTTCTAACGTCAAGTGATCTTTCTACAAGTAAGGTAATCGAATATTTTCCACTCGATTATGAAGATGCCTTTCCTAACTGAGAAATTTACGCTACATAAACTGCTGGTTAACACCTAATTTGCTTACCTCCGTGGGAAAATTACCTCATCATTCAACTGCAATACATCAACTTTCTAATGCAATTCAACTAGTGATCTCCAACAATAACTTTTCTTTTTACAAACTTTCTGTGCCGTAATAAGGAACTCTGCAAACCCATCACTAAACTATCGTGTATAACAGTGCCCGTTCAACTACCAACCACGTCGCGATTGATTGAGAGCAATAAATTTCGCCAAGACTTTTTCCCAAAGTTCCCATTTTTTTCCTTTCCAAATACCTTACTAACACAATCTAATTAAATTATATAAATTTATGTCTATTTCGATGAGGCCTCGCTTGCTAGCAAGTGCCCTCCCATAATTGTTACGTTTCTCAAACCTTAATTCTGTATAAAATTGTGTCTAGCACACATTTTAAAACATATTGTTCTTCCCTTCTAACTAGGGAATTCTATTCTTTCTACTCACAAGTGAGTCAACTAATTTTTCTCTCCAGGTTTCATGAAAGGGTGACTTGCCCTATTTTTATATAACAATTCTCGTGATTCCTGTTTAAATATACGATGTTATAGAAACTTCTGCTCAATTTTCCTTTTTTCTGTTATTAGAATTTTGAATTTAATGTTTGTTCATAGCCTTTAAGATCTCCATAAAGGGGTTCTAAAAACGCCTACATTGTACCTGATTTAATCATCTAAGTTATGATTGCTTCACAATTGGTTCTATAAACGTTAAAGTTCTTAATTTTAAGCACAACTTTTAAAAATCTTATGCGGATTTTAGTGCTTGTAGCAAGTTTCAAACTTGAACCCTATTCAACATAGTTTACCAATTATAAACATGTTATTATTAGGTCTGAGACCTTTGTATGTTAAACCTACTTATTGTTCTTAGTTCAAACCCAAATCAAACTTATATGTTTTGTTCAGTTAACCGTTTTCTATTGTAAAATAAACTATTTCTCTTTTTTGCTTTATCTTTCTAAGTAGAATAACGATTAGGCAGGACCTTGTCTTCCCTGATTCTTCCTATAGGCTTAAGCTCTCTCTAAGAAAAAGAATAATTACTGAAAAGTTTTTACTACTTGTTGCATTTGAACAAAAACTTCCAGTAAAAACATTTTCAAAGTTTCTCTTAGCTGTCATAGCTAATTCTAACGAGCCCTTAAGCCAAGCAAGCTCTGCAAGCTTCTTGCTTGTTGAGATTTTTTTTTCTCTAACTTATGGTTTGTTTCCAAAATCTAAGGTTTTCTTCCAGTCTAAACTTTTAGTCGGCACTCTACAGGGTAAAAGCTTAGCTTTTCTTAAGTGCAACAATTGGTATTCTTACCAAAATTTTCCAAGAAATCAGTAAAATTATTTACAAAAGCATTAAAACCGCTTCATTGCTTCCCTTTCTGGGAGCGCTCGATCGTTTGCTGGAGGTCCAACAGTTCCCAAAACTAAAAAATATCACGGCGAATTCAAATTGTTTTAGCATTTCAAACCATTTGGTTAAATCTAACTCCCTTGAAGGGAAACCGGTAAATCTTTATCCCTTATCATTCTTTGTCTTGCCAGACCACCACCCATCCCCATAGTATTCAAATACTGGCTTGGAAGGGAAGGTGCGTTTACCGCTTGCTTACAAATAGCCCAAGCTCCAGCTGCATTTCCCGTTAGCTGTGTCCAGGTCCCTACCCACTTTAGGTATCTAACAGTTATTGTACGGGGGAACCTGTGGCTGATTACTTACTCCAGGTTTAGGTTTATGTTTTCTATTGAACTCCCGTCCTATCTATCCTTACTTTTTCTTCCTGCTGAAACCCGCTTCCTCTTTTCTTTTTATCAACTTCCCTCGGGTAGAGTTAATCCTTAGCTAAAACCTACCCAAAATTTGGTCCCAGAAACCCGGGAGGATCCATTTGTCAATATTTTGCAAGTTATTAATATCTACTTTGAATTTTTCAGCTATAACTTCACAGTGCAAAGCTGGTGAGGGGGAAAGAGGTCGCTCCTGTCTCCTTTGGTGTGTCCCTCTCATTCAACTTGTTTGCTGTTGCCAGTCTAACAGCATTTCCAAAACTCCACAGTTCCGTAAGGTACACTTTCCACAGCCTGCTTCCAGTCTCCGACCGGGTCAGGAATGGAATGAATGAAGCCCCCATCTAGCGGCGAGGATATGAACTGTGCCGGCTGCCGAGGCCTGACGCACTCCTCTGGGGCAATGATTAAATGAATGACAGATGAAATGGAATGATAGTGGAGAGTGTTGCTGGAATGAAATTTTGACAGGGAAAACCGGAGTACCCGGAGAAAAACCTGTCTGCCTCCGTTTTGTCCAGCAACGATCTCACATGGAGTGACCGGGATTTGAACCACGGACTCAACGGTGAGAGGCTGACGTGCTGCCGCCTAAGCCACGGAGGCTTTTCCGTAAGTTACACTTTAATTTACCCATTTCGCCATGACTCATACAGATAAAGATAAGGACGGTAGGGATGAAAAACTTACTTCCAAACGAGCGTCTTTCAAGGGCAAATTACCCGATTTAGAAAATACATCAGAGAGCTGGATCCTTCAGAAGCTCAATTAGATTTATTAAAACATCGCGTAAAGGATTATGAACGTTCTTTTGAAAATTATTGTACTATTCAAACTGAAATCGAAACTTGCACGCTCAATCAAACAGATGATCGAGTAGAAGTAGAAAATCAATACTACGAAGGCATAGGCTCTGCCTTGAAAATAATACGCCAACTCGAAGAAGAACAAAAAGGACGGTTCTGTTCTTGGTTCCCTTCACAAACAACAAACTTCGTGTCGTGAGGGTACTCACAAACCCAAACCAATTCTACCTAAGATTAATTTGCCTCACTTGTCTGGAGACGAATCTACTTGGGATTCTTTCTACGAACTCTTTTGCTCCCTTGTTCATGACAATGAAGACATTCAAGTCATCTAAAAGTTCCATTATTTGCGATCTATTCTCCGTGGACAAGCCCTGCAGTTAGTCGAAGCACTTCCCTTGAGTGCTGAAAACTACCACATTGCCTTTAATTTATTGAAGGAAAGATACGGTAATTTACTGTTACATATTCAACGCCATATGAAAGCTCTATTTAACTTGCCTTCGTCACAGCATAATGACGTCACTAGCCTGCGTACCCTCATCGATACGCAGGGCCGGATTTACCGTAAGGCAAAATAGGCACGTGCCTAGGGGCGCCGCAGTCTAAGGGGCGCCGCAATGCGCCCCTTCGGTTAGGCAACCGGCAATGATCTTTACTGGAGGCGCCCTCTTTGCTACGGCTTTAAATGTGCTAAGTTAGGATTATAGCAGTAGTCTATGCTAAAATAAATAATGAGAAATGAGCAGAGACATTTAGAAATAATGTCGTGTCTTTGTCGCATGCCCTTCCATTTCGCTCTTCGTTATGCCACTCGACGCCCTTTCGTCCCGACAAGTGTGAGAGGGGCGGGGAGGCGGGCGAGTGGAGCTGTGCTGCGCGCGCTGTTGTTGCGGTAGCTGGGTTTGCTTGCATTGTAGTAACATCGAAGTGCCCCGCGTCCCACCCCCTTTGCCTGTGCTTTGTCCGAGTTCGAGACTGAGTTGTTGCTTTGTTGTGATGTGATCTGCAAGTAAATGTTTTAAACTACGGGCAGCAAAACGTTGTCTGGTTACCAAAACCGTGTCCGCAAAGCTGAAGAGGATAAGAAATCCAAGGTGACACTATCAAAATGTCGGTAAATAAATGAGATGTTTAGTGGGCGTGTGAATCCTACACCTCCAACGACAAATTCGGATAACAATAACAATTCTTGCTCTATGGTTCACGACATTGACTGCGATGGAGTTCAGAAACTTGAGGTAAGCTACCGTACACGAATTACTTTACGCAAAGTAGGCCTTTCCCAATAGGCGATTCCTTGATACACTGTTGCACAAAGTGACATACGTAAAAACTCAGACTGGCCTCGAAACCGTACCGTGCCTGCAGAGTATATTAAAAGTTGTTCTTTTTAAATTTACTATGTTTGAAGTGCTCTAATCAATACGGGATTTTCCTTTTCAGCTCCAACAAGCCAAAATCGATGAAAAAGAGAATTACAATTCTAGGCCTACATTTAATTCAAATGACACCTTAGGGGGAGAAAGCAACAAAAATTTAAATTTGGCTCAGCGGACAAACAAAATGTTACGGCCTATGGTGAACCAAAAGAAAGGTTTCTAGGTTTTATGGAGAGCATCGGGCACAAGTCAGAGCAGCTTTTTGATGCAGTAAAAGCTAAGTTGGAAGATCTGGATTTGAAAGTGGAGGATATTCGAGGCCAATCTTACGATAACGCAAGTAATATGTCCGGCGAATATTCCGGGTTGCAAGCTCGAATAGCGGCCTTGAATCCCTTAGCTCTCTATGCACCATGCTCACTCCATTCACTACATTTGGTTGGAACTCATGCCGCTGAATCTTGTTCAGAATCTGTAAGGTATTTTTTAACAGCTCAAGAACTGTACAACTTTTTTACTGCTTCGGCCTACTGATGGAAAATTTTAAAGAACTTTATTGCGCGCGTACTAAAAAGCCCGTCAGTGACTCGATGGTCAGCACGATATAACGCTTGTCACGCTCTGAGTGAAGGCTGGTGTGGCGTCGTGGCAGCTCTTGAGAGTATTCACGAAGACAGAAATCAAAAGTCAAACACTCGAAGTGAAGCCAAAGGCATCTTAAGCATTATCCTACAATTATAAACTGCTTTCCTAGTTGTTTTTTGGAGTACCATTCTAAAAAGATTTAATACTGTCAGCCAGAAGCTCCAAAAATTAGCACTAATTTGAGAACTGTGGTAGAATGTTACGCTTCGTTAGCGGAATTTGTGCAAAGTTTAAGAGATAATTTCTATGTCTATGAGAAAGAAGCCAAAGAATTAAGCGGTAATGCTCAATATTCCTACGATCTAAAGAGAAGACCGGAATGATGAGACAAAGCCAAGAGAATATGTACCGTCAGAGGGCTCAGAAAATTTTCACGTCAATGTATTTTATGTAATTCTGGGTGTACTAATTGCTGAGCTTAAGAGGCGAAGTGAGGCTTACAAAGTCCTCCATAAGAGATTTTATTTTCTAGAAAACCTGTTAGACCAATGATAAAATAATTCACTGACGATCTCTCAGAAAAGTATGAGGATGACTTAGAAAGTGCACTGGCTGACGAGTGCTTGCATTTAAAGGAACATTTAAAAATTGCAGATTTTAATAGCAAGTCAGCCTCTGAGCTCAGCACTTTCCTTCATGGAAAAGATTTACACGAAATGTACCCGAACGTAAACATTGCTTTACGGATACTTCTCACCATTCCAGTGACCAATTGTTCTGGGGAAAGATTATTTTCGGTACTGCATCGCGTCAAGAACTATTTGCGGTCAGTCAGTAAAGAAGAAAGGTTAAACTCTATTGCACTCCTAGCGATTTAAAAAGATATGACGGTAAACTTGAACTGCGGTGCCATAATTAATGAATTTGCCGAAAAGAAGGCAAGAAGGAAACTTGTGAAGTAGTTCTCGATGTGCTAGAGGCAGGCCCCGTTATGTCTTCATTCATGTTTTTAATCTGCACTTTAATTTCTCTAAAAGATATTGCAGGAAAATAAGCAGTTGGCCTTATTTGTATTTTAGAGGCGCTTTGTTCAATTTAAAATGTCGTTTGTACCACTGCTCTTCATGCGTTTTAAAATTAGTGTGTGTTATACTATTTTTTAAATTATATTTCGTGCTACCGCAGTTCATTCAGTTACAGCAGTAAATTATGTTTCTATTTTTGAAGCTACTCTTCATTTTTGTTGTATGAATTAAGGCTAGACATTATTTTTGGAAAGGGTATTCATAATGTGTTTTGGTTGCATAAAAGTTAAACTGTTTCATGCAGTTTTACTCCAAACTGTTATTTTTTTTTATTGAATTGAGTATGTATCCCTGCGTAAAAATTCAGCATAAACTTAGGCTGTCAGCCATATATCTGTTTATTCCTTTTTTCCGAACCTTACCTCATGCGAGTGGCTATGCCTTATCATAAAAATGGGGGAGGGGGGGGGGCTCAAGTGAGGAGGGGCGCTCAATGGAGAGGTGCCTATAGCGTAACTTTCGGTAAATCCGGCCCTGTCGATACGACACAACTTCATGTAAAAGCATTATCGTTATTAGATCAACCCACTGACCATTGGGACACTTTCCTAATACATTTAGTGGTTTCTAAGGTTGATACTGCTACCCTTAAAGCTTGTAAAATGGAACTCTCTAACAATGACGAGTACTCTTACGAGCATTTAGTCACCTTCATAAATGCTAGATGCCAACTCTTAAGGTATTCATATATGTTTAAAATGACGCATTTGGACGAAATTTTTGTTTTTGTGTTTTTGATTTCATATGAAAGCCTAATCCTTCTACTTTCAGAAAATATATGGTTTTTACATGTTTCATGCATAAATGTGCTTATAAAATTGATTTAAAGAGACCAGTGCACGCCATCTTAGTCTGGAGTGGGCGGGGCACCGCGCTGCGTAGTGTATTTCATGATTGTTTTCGAAATTATTATTCAGTTTTGGCGCTCAATGTTGCAGGATTTGAATAGCGTTAGTGCACCCTGTCTTCCACAGACGGCTCTACATGCACACTGTTTACAATCCAGTACGTTTCCATGGTTAAGTATTTGCATTGAAAATATTTTATCGTCCCGTCAATACTTGTGTGCCTTTCCGTGTAAATTCTCGATCATGGACTCTAAACATCGGCGAGTAAGAGAGAAAAACGTAGTTTTCGTGGTAACCAGCATATGAAAACCAGTGAAAGCAAAATCAATGAAAATCTAAATACTAAACCGTGTGGCGCATCACATTCCAAGATTAGGTCTACAGCTGATAGTAGGCCTGCCGTAGTGTTTCAGATGATTGTGATTTATCTGGTGGTAATTTGAACATTATATTTGACACAGATTGCCTTCAGAATGTAATAAATGTGGTAGCATGTCCCAGTTGCTTCAAAAGCTCTTCAATGAAAGTTCAGAACTTTGAAAATCAGAGTTTTGGATGGGCTGTATTTCTTGGTTTGTTGTGTGATTTATGTGGTTATGAAAGCAACAAATTTTGCTCTTCAAAAAGGCAGTAACGCATTTCTGAGGTAAACAAAAACCTTGCTTATGGTTACAGTGATGCCAAAAGGTTTGCTTGCATTATGAACCTTCCACCACCACCCTTGCCAATGGCTTATAGTGTAGCCTACATGTGAAAGTTTTATCTTCTGTTGTGTCTACCTATGCAGATGAATGCATGAAGACTGCTGCCCTAGAAATTCAGGGGAAAAAAAAGGTAAAGAAGGTACCTCAGGGGAAGAAGAAAACTGAAAGAAGACAAGAAACTTGACAAGGAAGGTCCCACATATGCAGCAGGAGAATTCTAATGTTGTCATTTAAGAACAAAGAGGTTCAATCATAATGTGAAACTTCCAAGCTAATTTACTCAAAAACTAAAAATCGTGCTTCTCTTACAGGTTCAAACAAGAAAACGTAAAGTTATAATTCAGCTATCTATCTTAACAAGGTTTCAAATTAAAGACAATGAAATAGGGTATGTTCTGTACCAAAACCGTGAAGATATATGGCTCCATTCAAAAACTGGATGTGAAGAAAGGAAAAATATTATTGAAATTTTGCATCTTTTTTTTAAATTCATACTTCTAGACACAATGCTGCTAAATTAACCATTCTGGTAGGGGACATGAAGGACACTAGTAGCTATACGTATGTGAAAGAATAATTAAAATAGATGCATTTTTGTAGTTGCTAGGGGATTTGAAAAAAGTACCAATTTCTTTAATAATTTTATTTTGGACACCCCTGGAAGTGTAAATTAAGCGTTCTGAAGGTATAATCGTCTTAATTTACTTAGCAGTGAACCACCAGAAAGAATATTAGGTGATTGATTTAGAATTATGGATTTTTTTAATAAACGTATATGAATACCTTAACTGCTTTGGCTAACCAAAGTGAACCCTCTTCTCCTAGTTCTAAATTGGAATCATTGTCTCTTAAATCTAAAATCGAACATGTAGCGTCTAGTACCCAAAAATTTGGGCCTAGCTCTTCTAAACCCAAGCCATACGCCACTGGTTACCAAACTAGGTCTAGTGAACGCCGTATTGCCACTTCTCTTGCTTTAAACACTCAAAGTGAATCCCGCAAAAGTTTAGATGAACCGTTTAAGTGCATACTTTGCAAAGATTCCCACGCTTTATACTTATGTAAATCCTTTAAAGAACGGTCAGTTGATGACAGAAGAAAATTAGTTTCCCAGAATAAATATTGTTTCAACTGCCTCTGCTTCTAAGTCTTCTAGACTTTGTTTCCACTGTGAAAAACCGCATCACACTTTATCGCATCATCATGATCAATCGAGGTCATCAGCAGCATCCACTTCTCAAAAAAATGACAATGCTAGCAGTCCTAATGCTTCATCTTTTATTCAAAACACCAAGTCTTTGCGTAGCGCTCAAGTGCTATTGTCTACTGTTCAAATTGAAGTTCAGGATAAATTTGGCAACTGGGTCCGCGCACGAGGCCTTCTTGATTCAGCGGCAACCCATGATTTCGTTTCCAATTCTTTGATCAAAAAACTGGGCTTACCAGTAACTCCTATTTCTATTAATGTATCAGGCATTAACAGCTTAAAATCACAAGCTTTGCAATTCTCAAAATTAACCATAAAGGACACTTGTCATAGAAATAATTTTCTAAAACTTAATTGCCTCATTCTCAACAGTATCGGAGAGGATACTCCTAGCCACTCGGTTGATATCTCAGTTCTGAATATTCCTTCTCACTTAAGGTTAGCCGATCCTCTGTTCAATGTACAAGCCCCATTGACATACTTTTCAGTGCCAATGTTTTTTGGAATTGCCTTCGCAAACAAATTCGTAAACTATCTTCAAACGTGGTCGCCAGAGACACTAATTTTGTTTGGATTGTTACTGGTCAACTTCCTCATTATTCCCCCCAACCCGTATCGCAATGTTATTTCGCTAATACCGATTTAGAACAGTTCTGGAAACTTGAAAACATTGATTCTCCTAACTTAAGCTCTTCAGAAAACTAATTCTGTGAGCAACTCTTCATGTCCACCACTACTCGTTCACCCGAAGGTCGATTCATTGTCCAGATGCCCAGATTATTCAATCCCCCCAAACTTACTGATTCTCAACCCAAAGCTCGAAAAGCTGTCTTTGCTATCGAGAGCAAATTTAAGAAAGAACCTCTTGTCATACAACAGTACACAGAATTTTTGGACGAATACGAAAGCTTGGATCATATGGAAGTTGTCAGCAAATCTGATGACGAATTACACCCCTCGAAAGAAACGGTATTCTTAAATCATCACCTTGTGTGGAAGAACCCTCTTGTAAAGGATAAAATCCGAGTCGTGTTTAATGGGTCATCACCTGATACCAAAGGCAACAGTCTCAACGATACTCTTCATTCCGGTCCCGCTATTCAGGCCGATTTATTCACTATTCTCTTAAAATTTCGCCTTTTCCCCATAGCAGTCATTGCGGATATCAAACAGATGTGCCGTCAAGTGTTGATTCAATCTGAGCAGCAAGATCTATAAAGAATCTTGTGGCGTGACGAAACTAGTAAAACCATTAAGATATTTCGCTTAAAGACAGTCACATGGCTTAAAACCAACCGCCTTCCTAGCTATCCGATCCCTACATATGTTAGCCTCTCAGGATGGTCATTTATTTGATGCTAAAGCTTCTGAAACCCTAACTACATCCTTTTATGTTGACGATTACCTCCAGTCCTTTCCGACTCTTGAGGAAGCTTCTTTCGTATCACTGGAACTGAAAGCATTGTTAAAGAATGGAGGATTCCCACATCATAAGTGGAATTCCAACTCCCCTGAGTTTCTTGCCCAATTTCCCATAGAAGATGTAGGCCCCTCTTCCGTCGAAATCTGTGGAGATTCCGAATCCATAAAATCACTTGGAGTACACTGGTGCACTCGCACTGACACTCTCATCTATAAAGTCTCACTTTCTGAAGAGCTCCCTAAGACAAAAAGGCAAATTTTATCCGAAATTGCAAAAATCTTCGATCCACTTCAATTCCTAGCTCCGGTTATTGTTATAGCCAAGCTTTTCATGCAAGAGCTATGGTCTCTCAAATGTGAATGGGACAAAGCCGTTCCCCCTTATTTTCTTAATAGATGGCTCTCTTTTCGATGCAGTTTACTTGATCTTTCTCTTATTGAAATTCCTAGAAATTTAATTAATGCTCCTTCTAATACATATTTCTTTCTTCCTTCATGTTTTTGCCGACAGCTCCAAGAAAGCGTACGGTTGCTGTGCATATTTGTTTTATCACAATTCGCTAAATGAATCTTCATTTTCAAACCTTATTTGCGCTAAGTCTAAAGTTGCTCCTCTTAAACCTATTACTCTGCCTAGGCTTGAATTGTGTGCTGCACTCATGGCCGCAGAACTTGCCAAAAAACTGCAAAATGTCGAATTTTCGCAAACCTATCTGTGGAGCGATTCTATGATCACTCTTTCTTGGATCGCCAAAAAAACCACCCATTGGCAAACCTTTGTTGCAAGTAGAGTATCTAAAATTCAAACCCTTTCTTCTGGATGTCAATGGAGACATGTGCCTAGTGCTGATAACCCCGCTGACATCATCTCTCGTGGGTGTTTACCCTCTCAATTGGTAGCATCTCAGTTGTACTGGTATGGGCCCTCGTGGTTAATCGAAGACTCTTCTTGCTGGCCTTCTTAACTTCCGGTTACAAACTCCAACTTGCCTGACGCTAAAGTATATAAATCTACTGCTTCGTGTCATATTTCCAACGTTTCATGTCCCTTGTTGTCTCGCTAGGCTACTCTTCCTTTCACAAACTGATTCAAATTTGTGTCTATCTTCTCAGATGGAAATATCTTGTTGTTGACCAACCTATTCTTCCTAAACCGCACCTAAGTAATCATGAATTAAATCTCGCTACTATTAAAGTTTTGCAGCTAACACAGCAAGAGGCCTTTTCTACTGAATTATCTTTGCTATCCGCTAAGAAAGATCTTTCGAAGTCTAGTCGTCTTCTTGCCTTAGCCCCTTTCCTTGATGACAATGGGTTACTCAGAGTAGGTGGAAGGCTTTCACATTCTTTACTCTCCGAAGACAGAAAGCATCCTGTCATTTTGCCTTCTAAGCATCACGTAACCTTCTTAATCATCCGTGACTTTCATTATCGAAACCTGCATGTTGGCACTCGTACACTACTTTGTTTACTAAGGGAGAAGTACTGGATCATAAATGGAGTTCATGAAGTTTCCTCTGTAATTCACAAGTGCATCCCATGCTTTAAGGTGAAACCTAAGGTTAGCACCCAATTGATGGACGATATACCTTCTTTCCGGTCTTCTCCTATACGTCCCTTTGCTTTAACTGGCGTAGATTACATGGGTCCGTTTCATTATCAACGCAATTCCCCTGAAGCTAAACGCAAATTGTTCGGAAAACTCTATGTTTCTCTTTTCGTTTGCATGGTTACTGGTGCGTTCCATCTGGAACTGGTAACAAATGCCTCTATTTCTTACTTTTTGTCAGCCGTTTCTCGCTTCACTGCTAGGTGGGGCGTTCCCTCTGAAATGTTCTCTGATAACGCCTCCACTTTTCAAGGCGCAGCTTCCTTGTGGAAGAATGCTCTTACCTCTTCTCCTGCAATGGAACAAATTTCCAACTTTTCTTACTCTAAAGGCTTCAAATGGCGGTTTATACCTCCCTACGCCCCTCATCACGGTGGTAGTTGGGAATCTTGTGTCAAGCTAACTAAACGTCATCTAAAAAAGGTTTTAGGTAGTCGCATTCTGACTTACGAAGAATTTAACTCACTGTCTATTCTGATTGAAGATGTTGTTAATTCGCGTCCCTTAACCCCACTTTTTAATGACCCTGATGACCTGCTTCTATTAGCTCCTGGTCACTTCCTTATTGGTACTTCCCTTGCTGCCCCCCTCCCCTTCCTAACTCTTATAGAGATTCTAATTTACCGATAGTTTGGCGTAAACTTGAAGCTCTTCGTAATTCTTTTTGGAAGAGGTGGAAATTGGAATACGTAACTTCTTTGCAACGGAGACAGAAGTGGCTTCTTTCTAATCCTGACATCAAAGTGGGGGACCTGGTTCTTGTTAGTAATTCTTCTCCCCCCTTAGTTTGGGTCTCCGAAGGGTGATCGAGTGTTACCCGGGAAGGGATGGAAGGGTCAGGGTGGCCAGGAACTTGACTACCAATGGGCATATTACTAGACCTATCTCTTTAATTGCCCCCCTTCCTCTCAACCTTGGACATTGTGTTTCTGCTCTATGTTGGTGTTTGCCCCCTCAGAATGGTGTATTCTTTGGAATACACGGTCAGGTAGAGTTAGCTTTTGCTGCTCTTTGCTTATTCCTTTTATTTAATTTCTTTCTTTGCAGACACCAACAGTGATCTATCTGTATTTTCTTTCTCTTTATACAGGCATTTATGTTTCCCTTGAGTATGTTCTAGATATATATCTTCCATGGACTACCTAACGGCATCTGGCAGTTAACCTCTGAAGTTCCTGAATATCTCCATACTGAAGAGGACTTCCTCAGCAATCCAATCCACCAGGCATTGTCGTTGTCGCCTGTTAACATCACAATGAAAACTGATTCCTGAAGGAAGTTCGCACCCATGAAGAGTCTTTTGTGTTTTTAATGTTGGTTATAATAATGTAATTTCTACTGTCTATTCCCCCACCCTTTTCTGCCTCCTTGGACCCTCCACGCTTCGTGAGTCGCTCTCACTTGTGCATCAGACGTCTTACATACAGTTGGGGCTCTCTCAATAGCTTGTCTCCTGTGCTCGAGGGACATTTTTAAATTTGACGCCATGTCTACATCTCAGACCAACAGTCTCCAGGAAACATCGCCTACTTTACAAAATGAGCTAAGTACTAATTGGAAAGGTTTTTTTTGGATAGCACCCCAACTGGGAAATAGCAATGGATTAGGTTTAGGGCACACAGTGGACTGTAATAGGACGATATGGAAGAGACCAAACGTTACTTGACTAGTGTTGATACATTTATTTGATTATTATAAACATTTAGATAAATAGTAACAATTATTTGCATTAAAAGGATGATTTAAAAGAGGCAATTCAAAATGCCTGTTTCTCCAGGAAACTCAAAATCAACTTGCAAGTAGCATTGACTAGGAAAAAATGAATTGGCAAAGTTGATTACATGAAGAAAGACTAATAACAGGCAACTCGATAAAAAATGCATAGAGAAAAATCCATGAAAACAAAGTTAGAAGTTTTAAAGGCTTGGCCTTGTATTATGTAAAATAAGTTTGATTTGTTACCAACAGTTCGATACTTGACACAGTGAGTATCTTCCATAAATAATCCTGCGGAAACCCCGCTGACAATAGCAGGAAGCGATGATGATTGCCCGGGCAGGGCAAGTTAGTTCAGCGTGAGACCCAGGTCCGAGTGTAGACCATGAATTGGCTGGCCCGCGTAGAGCGTGTCATGAAGTCCAGTAAATTTATTCTCCAAGAAGCCGTGATGTGGCTTCCAAAGGCGATGGATGGTAATTCCTCCAGCGAAACGTAACCAGCAGTGCCAGGCCTCTTGGGAATGACCTGGTTAGCAGGTACGAGCAGTTACGATTTCATCGTGCCGAGTTGTAGAGAGTTTAAGTGACGAATCTGTCGCCTAGATGAAGGTTGTTGACCCCGGACTGCCCAGCCCGGCAAAGTCCAAGCAGGGAGGCATGCCACGTAGATAGCTTCAGGTCAAACAGTGTTGGTAAACAGTGCGCCGACCTAGGCTGCACTGAAGTGGTCAGACAGCCGTGGGCAAGTGTAGACAGACACAGCTTAACGGCGATGATGAGAATATATAGTGGTAATGACGTCAGCGCACCAAACATTCCAGATGGGGAGGAGGGTTGTCAAAGAGCCAATCAACGCATAGCTCCATGCACTTTGCGAGGGTTACCGCTGAGGTGAGCACAGTACATCATGAGAAAGTGTGACAGTATGGTGCGTCTAGAAGGACACTTCAGAAAAAGGTGAGTTGACAAGAATAATAAAGAACAAGAATTCAAATGAAACATAACTTAAATAAATTGCTACCTGACCTGAGGGAAAGCGCTAGACCAATTTCGATCATAACCTAGGTTAATTAGTTTCAAGAGACTACATGTGTTAAATTTAGTGTCAAGAAAACACACAAGAAAAATTTCATGACAATATATTAAGAATGAAATATTACAGGTAGATAATGACAACATTAAATAAATTAAATAAATAATAGATTACATAATAAAATACAAGTATGTAAATATGAGCGAGGAACCGTGGACAAGATGACATTCACGTAATGTCTAGTGATATTACAAGGTTTACCTAAATGAAGGAAAATAACAGACCCCTTTAATGAAATTCCAATAAAATTACCTTATATGTCCATAAGGACCCGGCTGAACGACATAGGTTCAATAAAATATTAATTATCCATTCGAGTATTTAATCCTCCACTATTTGTCAGAGCAGAAGACTATTACGTCAAGCTTATTCCCAATCCAAACATGTCTACCCTTTTTAATAACAAAATTCTCTCGTTAATTGTTAACCAGAAAAAAAAACGAACCACAACAATATAGAGCCATAACCTACCGAAACAAGACTTTACATCAGGGCTGGATAACTTAACATAATGGCCTTCAATAACGAATTGTTTGGCGTTACGGTATACATCGCGTAACGTATAACAGAAAGTTTGTTGTAACGTTATTCATACGAAGAACGAATAAACGGATACTGTATATATACCGTTATTTTAAATATTTTATTATCATACCGGATACCATTTTAGTTATCGCAGGAGACACAAGTCGAATAACGTTATTGGCGTTGTAACACAATCAAATGTACCCCATTCACTCAGTTGTTTTAAATAACGTTATTGACAAGACCGGATAGCATTGTGTTATGCTGCATGCCTCGCAGGTCGAATAACGTTATTCGTGCTCTAACACGTCGCGAACAACTACCACTCATTCCGAACATCAAATAACGTTATTCACAAGACCGGATAGCATTGTGTTATGCTGCATGCCTCGCAGGTCGAATAACGTTATTAACGTCGTGTTCTGTTGTATGGGTCCCGGGTTGAATAACGTTTTTAGCCTCGTACTAGGATCGTAACGTAAAAGCTTGTATACAAGCACAATTCCGGTATAGGCTTCAATAACGTTATTCGTACCTGCATTACGAGTTCTTATTGGCTCAGCTGCAAGAAATCAAAGATGGAGGAAACTTGTGGATTGAGATTAATAGTTGCAGTTCATTGGCATTATTAATGCAAATCAGTCATTTAGTACCGTTACGTTGAATACTGGAAAAGGCACTGACTGATTAAACGCATTTCTGTCAGTATTTATGATTTAACTGAAATCATTCGCCATTTAGCCATATGGATGAAGCTGTGAATCTGCATAGAACATGAAATGTGTACGAGTGCTAAGGCGTTAACTTGGTACCTAATGGGTCCGGGGTTCGAGACGCTCCATGGCCAGAATTTTTATTCTTTTTGAATTATTTCGTTGTGTCAACACTACTGTGTGATGCAACTTTTCAACTTCGATTTACTCGCATGATCTAGGGGGGCGGTGTTAATAATGGATATTGGTAGGGAAAAATCTTTCTATTTTATCATTCGAATTTGTACTTTCCCAATCAAAACCATGAATATTTGTACAATTCGTGAAACTAATATAATTTTCACAGCACTGATTACTCCACAGTAAAATAATAATAATAATAATAATAATAATAATAATAATAATAATAATAATAATAACAATAATATGAAGTAGTTCCGTGACGATCTAAAGAGCCTGATTTTCTTTATATTTAAGATTCATGCCAATGATTAATCTACATAGACCTATATAGAATAATGACGAGATTAAGTTGGCAATAATAACTTTTCTATTTAGATTGGAATATGTCTGAAGTAATGTATTCAAATACAGCTCTACATTTGGCAACCATGGTGACTCTGAATATATTCTTAGTTCCATATCTTAAGGTACATAATCCACATACAAAATTTTGTTGAAGTCCAATGGATAGTATGAACGTTGCATGCTGTGAAATATTGGATGTATCAGTGCGAGTAAAATCATATTGGCAACAACGTCAAGAAGGTGTGCTCAGAATTAATCTGAATTATTCCTATATTTTATAGTGCCAATTTTGGATAAAATCCATTTCTTAGTATAGAAGTTACATGCATTAAAAAATTGGCCCTATAAACAGGCTTAGAATTATGTTGGCAGCACTGATGTGCATTAGTTGCTCCCAAATAATCTAAAATTTCCGGAACTATTCGTGCGCAAAATTTAGAGCTGTTGGCTTACATACATTCTGATATATTGGTATTAGGATAAAGAGAGTGAGCATTTATTAACAAATAATAATAATGTTAATGGTTTTGCGTCCCTTTTAACTACTCTGGCTTTTAGAGACTCCGGGGTGCCGTAATTTTGTCCATAAGGGGATCTTCAACGTGCCAGTAAATCTACTGACACGGCTCTCTGGCATTTGCGCACACTCAAATGCCAGCTGACTGCGCCAGGATACGAACGAGCAACCTTGGGCCCAGCAAGCGAGAACGTTACCCCTGAGCCACGCAGCCAGCCGCATTTATTAACAGTTGGCAGCCCTAATGGCTCTCAAGCATAAGCATAGTCATATCTGTTATAGTACACAAAGCACGTACGAAATTTGGTTAAAATCCAATTAATAGTATAGGTGTTAGATGTACTTAAACATTGGACTTATCAGCAGGCTTAGAATGATCTTGGCACACTGTCATATATGGGATCCTTAAAATGTATCTGGAATGTTATTATCCCTGTGTGTGCTAATTTTGGAAAATTTCGCATGCATAACCTCTGAGATATCCAACGTAGAGCTTAAAAGTGAATTGTGATTTTTAGCAGTTGGTAACTCTGAAATCATTTCCAATTATGTCCCTGAGATTTTCAGATATATATTTCCTTAAACGGAATTTGGTTTCGATAACTGCAATCTTTAGGGGTTTATAGGGGGAGACACACAAAGACAGACAGACAGGCATTTGCCTGGATCGATGCCATAAGTCTATCTCATCATCATTTAAAAAAAAGTGAAAAGTAAGCTAAAAATACCACGTAGAATATACGATCGCTAATGTATAACATCCCACCTTAGGTGCTTCGATACTGTGCTGACCAGTACCCTCTGCTTATGGACATTTCACATGTGTTGTACCGCAATCATTGGCCATCAGCGTACAGATGTTACAGATCGTAACGTAAAAGCTTGTATACAAGCACAATTCCGGTATAGGCTTCAATAACGTTATTCGTACCTGCATTACGAGTTCTTATTGGCTCAGCTGCAAGAAATCAAAGATGGAGGAAACTTGTGGATTGAGATTAATAGTTGCAGTTCATTGGCATTATTAATGCAAATCAGTCATTTAGTACCGTTACGTTGAATACAGGAAAAGGCACTGACTGATTAAACGCATTTCTGTCAGTATTTAAGATTTAACTGAAATCATTCGACATTTAGCCATATGGATGAAGCTGTGAATCTGCACAGTACATGAAATGTGTACGAGTGCTAAGGCGTTAACTTGGTACCTAATGGGTCTTGGGTTCGAGACGCTCCATGGTCAGAATTTTTATTCTTTTTGAATTATTTCGTTGTGTCAACACTACTGTGCGATGCAACTTTTCAACTTCGATTTACTCGAATGATCTAGGGGGGCGATGTTAATAATGGATATTGGTAGGGAAAAATCTTTCTATTTTATCATTCGAATTTGTACTTTCACAATCAAAACCATGAATATTTGTACTATTCGTGAAACTAATATAATTTTCACAGCACTGATTACTCCACAGTAAAATAATAATAATAATAATATTAACAATAATATGAAGTAGTTCCGTGACGATCTAATGAACCTAATTTTCTTTATATTTATGATTCATGCCAATGATTAATCTACATAGAACTATCTAGAATAATGACGAGATTAAGTTGGTAATAATAACTTTTCTATTTCGATTGGAATATATCTGAAGTAATGTATTCCAGTACAGCTCTACAGTTGGCAGCCTTGGTGACTCTAAATATATTCTTAATTCCATATCTTAAGGTACAGAATGCACATACAAAATTTGGTTGAAGTCCAATGGATAGTATGAACGTTGCATGCTGTGAAATATTGGATGTATCAGTGCGAGTAAAATCATATTGGCAACAACGTCAAGAAGGCGTGCTCAGAATTAATCTGAATTATTCCTATATTTTATAGTGCCAATTTTGGATAAAATCCATTTCTTAGTATAGAAGTTACATGCATTAAAAAATTGGCCCTATAAACAGGCTTAGAATTATGTTGGCAGCACTGATGTGCATTAGTTGCTCCCAAATAATCTAAAATTTCCGGAACTATTCGTGCGCAAAATTTAGAGCTGTGGCTTGCATACTTTCTTATATATTGGTATTAGGATAGAGAGAGTGAGCATTTATTAACAAATAATAATAATGTTATTGGTTTTACGTCCCTTTTAACTACTCTGGCTTTTAGAGACTCTGGGGTGCCGTAATTTTGTCCATACGGGGATCTTCAACGTGCCAGTAAATCTACTGACACGGCTCTCTGGCATTTGCGCACACTCAAATGCCAGCTGACTGCGCCAGGATACGAACGAGCAACCTTGGGCCCAGCAAGCGAGAACGTTACCCCTGAGCCACGCAGCCAGCCGCATTTATTAACAGTTGGCAGCCCTAATGGCTCTCAAGCATAAGCATAGTCATATCTGTTATAGTACACAAAGCACGTACGAAATTTGGTTACAATCCAATTGATAGTATAGATGTTAGATGTACTTAAACATTGGACTTATCAGCAGGCTTAGAATCATCTTGGCAACACTGTCATATATGGACACCTTAAAATGTATCTGGAATGTTATTATCCCTGTGTGTGCTAATTTTGGAAAATTTCGCATGCATAACGTCTGAGATATCCAACGTAGAGCTTAAAAGTGAATTGTGATTTTTAGCAGTTGGTAACTCTGAAATAATTTTCAATTATGTCCCTGAGATATTCAGATATAGATATTTTCTTAAACCGAATTTGGTTTCGATAACTGCTGTCTTTTAGGGGTTGATAGGGGGAGACACACAAAGACAGACAGACAGACATTTGCCTGGATCGATGCCATAAGTCTATCTCATCATCATTTTAAAAAAAGTGAAAAGTAAGCTAAAATACCACGTAGAATATACGATAGCTAATGTATAACATCCTACCTTAGGTGCTTCGATACTGTGCTGACCAGTACCCTCTGCTTATGGACATTTCACATGTGTTGTACCGCAATCATTGGCCATCAGCGTTCAGATGTTACAGATCGTAAGGTAAAAGCTTGTATACAAGCACAATTCCGGTATATGCTTCAATAACGTTATTCGTACCTGCATTACGAGTTCTTATTGGCTCAGCTGCAAGAAATCAAAGATGGAGGAAACTTGTGGATTGAGATTAATAGTTGCAGTTCATTGGCATTATTAATGCAAATCAGTCATTTAGTACCGTTACGTTGAATACAGGAAAAGGCACTGACTGATTAAACGCATTTCTGTCAGTATTTAAGGTTTAACTGAAATCATTCGACATTTAGCCATATGGATGAAGCTGTGAATCTGCACAGTACATGAAATGTGTACGAGTGCTAAGGCGTTAACTTGTTACCTAATGGGTCTTGGGTTCGAGACGCTCCATGGTCAGAATTTTTATTCTTTTTGAATTATTTCGTTGTGTCAACACTACTGTGCGATGCAACTTTTCAACTTCGATTTACTCGAATGATCTAGGG
This sequence comes from Meconema thalassinum, assembly GCA_946902985.2. NCBI lineage: Eukaryota > Metazoa > Arthropoda > Insecta > Orthoptera > Tettigoniidae > Meconema > Meconema thalassinum. The sequence continues at coordinate 353,408,157 of OX336390.1, forward strand.
GGGCGATGTTAATAATGGATATTGGTAGGGAAAAATCATTCTATATTATCATTCGAATTTGTACTTTCCCAATCAAAACCATGAATATTTGTACTATTCGTGAAACTAATATAATTTTCACAGCACTGATCACTCCACAGTAAAATAATAATAATAATAATAATATTAACAATAATATGAAGTAGTTCCGTGACGATCTAATGAACCTAATTTTCTTTATATTTATGATTCATGCCAATGATTAATCTACATAGACCTATCTAGAATAATGACGAGATTAAGTTGGTTATACTAACTTTTCTATTTAGATTGGAATATATCTGAAGTAATGTATTCCAGTACAGCTCTACAGTTGGCAGCCTTGGTGACTCTAAATATATTCTTAATTCCATATCTTAAGGTACAGAATGCACATACAAAATTTGGTTGAAGTCCAATGGATAGTATGAACGTTGCATGCTGTGGAATATTGGATGTATCAGTGCGAGTAAAATCATATTGGCAACAACGTCAAGAAGGCGTGCTCAGAATTAATCTGAATTATTCCTATATTTTACAGTGCCAATTTTGGATAAAATCCATTTCTTAGTATAGAAGTTACATGCATTAAAAAATTGGCCCTATAAACAGGCTTAGAATTATGTTGGCAGCACTGATGTGCATTAGTTGCTCCCAAATAATCTAAAATTTCCGGAACTATTCGTGCGCAAAATTTAGAGCTGTGGCTTGCATACTTTCTTATATATTGGAATTAGGATAAAGAGAGTGAGCATTTAATAACAAATAATAATAATGTTATTGGTTTTACGTCCCTTTTAACTACTCTGGCTTTTAGAGACTCCGGGGTGCCGTAATTTTGTCCAGAAGGGGATCTTCAACGTGCCAGTAAATCTACTGACACGGCTCTCTCGCATTTGCGCACACTCAAATGCCAGCTGACTGCGCCAGGATACGAACCTGCAACCTTGGGCCCTGAAAGGGAGAACGTTACCCCTGAGCCACGCAGCCAGCCGCATTAATTAACAGTTGCAGCCCTAATGGCTCTCAAGTATAAGCATAGTCATATCTGTTATAGTACACAAAGCACGTACGAAATTTGGTTAAAATCCAATTAATAGTATAGGTGTTGGATGTACTTAAACATTGGACTTATCAGCAGGCTTAGAATGATCTTGGCACACTGTCATATATGGGATCCTTAAAATGTATCTGGAATGTTATTATCCCTGTGTGTACTAATTTTGGAAAATTTCGCATGCATAACCTCTGAGATATCCAACGTAGAGCTTAAAAGTGAATTGTGATTTTTAGCAGTTGGTAACTCTGAAATCATTTCCAATTATGTCCCTGAGATATTCAGATATATATTTCCTTAAACCGAATTTGGTTTCGATAACTGCAATCTTTAGGGGTTGATAGGGGGAGACACACAAAGACAGACAGACAGACATTTGCCTGGATCGATGCCATAAGTCTATCTCATCATCATTTAAAAAAAAGTGAAAAGTAAGCTAAAAATAGCAAGTAGAATATACGATAGCTAATGTATAACATCCCACCTTAGGTGCTTCGATACTGTGCTGACCAGTACCCTCTGCTTATGGACATTTCACATGTGTTGTACCGCAATCATTGGCCATCAGCGTTCAGATGTTACAGATCGTAACGTAAAAGCTTGTATACAAGCACAATTCCGGTATAGGCTTCAATAACGTTATTCGTACCTGCATTACGAGTTCTTATTGGCTCAGCTGCAAGAAATCAAAGATGGAGGAAACTTGTGGATTGAGATTAATAGTTGCAGTTCATTGGCATTATTAATGCAAATCAGTCATTTAGTACCGTTACGTTGAATACAGGAAAAGGCACTGACTGATTAAACGCATTTCTGTCAGTATTTATGATTTAACTGAAATCATTCGCCATTTAGCCATATGGATGAAGCTGTGAATCTGCATAGAACATGAAATGTGTACGAGTGCTAAGGCGTTAACTTGGTACCTAATGGGTCCGGGGTTCGAGACGCTCCATGGCCAGAATTTTTATTCTTTTTGAATTATTTCGTTGTGTCAACACTACTGTGTGATGCAACTTTTCAACTTCGATTTACTCGCATGATCTAGGGGGGCGATGTTAATAATGGATATTGGTAGGGAAAAATCTTTCTATTTTATCATTCGAATTTGTACTTTCCCAATCAAAACCATGAATATTTGTACAATTCGTGAAACTAATATAATTTTCACAGCACTGATTACTCCACAGTAAAATAATAATAATAATAATAATAATAATAATAATAATAATAATAATAATAATAACAATAATATGAAGTAGTTCCGTGACGATCTAAAGAGCCTGATTTTCTTTATATTTAAGATTCATGCCAATGATTAATCTACATAGACCTATATAGAATAATGACGAGATTAAGTTGGTAATACTAACTTTTCTATTTAGATTGGAATATATCTGAAGTAATGTATTCCAATACAGCTCTACAGTTGGCAGCCTTGGTGACTCTGAATATATTCTTAGTTCCATATTTTAAGGTACAGAATGCACATACAAAATTGGTTGAAGTCCAATGGATAGTATGGACGTTGCATGCTGTGAAATATTGGATGTATCAGTGCGAGTAAAATCATATTGGCAACATGTCAAGAAGGCGTTTTCAGAATTAATCTGATTTATTCCTATATTTTATAGTGCCAATTTTGGATAAAATCCATTTCTTAGTATGGAAGTTCAATTTCAACTATTTCCAACTGTGGCTACCAGATGCTTCTGTCACTAACACTGGCGGAGAACGTTGGAACTTGATAGAGCGTTTCTAACTCGCCAAATATAACCTAAAAACTTTTCTACACACTACCAATTGTAATGGTAGGTTCTTTTACCTGCCATAAATCTATGACATGGGCACGCCTGCTTTATTTCCCCTTCGAAGAAAGGCATACTGAAGAATTTTAACGCTCTCAACCAATCCGACGACTTCGGCCGGGTTTGAACACGCCATCTTGGGCTTAGCAGTTCAGCATGCTATCGACCACGCCACCGAAGCCCCTTATAGAAGTAATACAGGGTGAAGAAATATGCCGTACTTGGAGGTCGTCATGCGACTTCTCATCCAAATGCAAGACAAAAGTTTCTATAGCAAAATCGGAGCGGGTGTTATTTGAAAAGACGAGTATGAAAACGAGAAGCCGGCAACACTGTCGCATCCTGCGGCGGAATGTGTATCATATCACCGTACCAGCCGTCGTAGCTCACTGAGTAGGCTGTTGTATTATCCAAACCACAACCACCAACGAACTACGGTTCGAATCTACGTCAGGTCGTCGTTTTGTGTGACGTCAGTTCGTGGCTCTGTGAAGATAAGACTGGACTTCAAACGATTTTTCTTTCGTAGTCAGTTTACCCTCCAAGTAGGCTTTTCCCACGGACTCAGCGAGAGATCCCACCTTTACCTCCTCTACGGGCAGTGTCCTGGCGCTTGAGAGTGAGTCGGGGGATCCAACTGGGGAGGCGGGACTAGCACCTCACCCAATGCGGCCTCACCTGCAAAGCGAACAGGGGGCCTCATGTGGGATGGAACGGGATGGGAAGAATAGAAAGGATACACAAGGAAGAGGGAAGGAGGCGGCCGTGACCTGACGGTAGGGACCATCCCGGCATTTGCCCGAAGATGAAGCGGGCAACCACGAAAAACCACTTCGAGGATGGATGTGGTGGGAATCGAACCCCATCTACTCATTTGGACCACCCGAGGCTGAGTAGATCCCGTTCCAGTCCTCATACCACTTTTCAAATTTCGTGGCAGCGTACGGAATGGAATTATTGTGCGTATCATAATGGGCAATCTAGTGTATATCATTGGATGCAGACGATGTTACTGGCTTTATTTGTGCCATGGACGAAACTAAGTGGTCGTTTACGTATGTAAGAGGCTCATGTTATGTTTTAATGTTTAAATAAAGGTAACAGAAGGAAATAATATAAGAGATGAAGACACTTTGGACAGAGAAGGTGTTATGTTTGGAAGTACGCCAGGGTAGAGTGGAAAGGAAACCTGGGGCGAAGTGGTCTGAGGACAGAAAGAAGCAACATAGTCTAAGAACGAAGAAATATTGGGAAGAAAACAACAAAGAGTGAAGAATTGAAATTGGTGCGTGGTCCGTAGCGGGTCTCATCGAAATAAGAAAGAAGTAGAGAAGTAACAGCAATGGTAAGACACAGTACACAACATAATGTATTGATTGCATTGTGGAGGTGTACATTGGATACAATTTGAGACTTTAACTGAAGAACTCTTTGACGCGAACGCCATTGGACCATAACCGACCTTCACGGCATACCTTTTCGCACTGAGCTAATGAGACAGCACCGGCACAGCGCAGACTTCATGCGTGCTGTTCTCTTGGCCATGCTGCACGCAGTTACAGCGTTGCCAGAGCCTCGTTTCTTAACTCGCATTTCTATTAAACGTATTGGCAGGACCAGGCCTTCCTAGATAAGCCTTTGCCATGAATTTCGACGAGGAACCGCATGCTGACCTCCAAGTACGGGATTTGTTCTTCATCCTGTATATAGTATATACAACATTATGTATAATATTTGACGCAATCAAAGTTTTTGATATTTCAGAGGAAACCTCTGGTTGGTTATGATAGGATTACTGGTATGCTACTGGTAGAGCGTATGTTAGTACAGTATATGATAATTAGTAAACAATATTTTAACTTCTTCTTCGACATAATTGATTTTTCAGTACGGTATGTTTAGGCTTTATAGATCATATCAGCAACGGGTTGTGTATCATTCACAGCATTCCAATACGAAATAATTTTTCTTGTAACAATAAATGTACTGTGTGAAATGAAAGGGAACAAAGAGCAAATGCCATTATTCATTTAAAGACAAGACGGAAAATGGCTAAGTTGCTCCAACGCGTAGCCCACTACTCCATGTTGTTTGATGTGGTGGTACGTTTAAATTTACGCTGCGATTTGTCGTCAACGGTATGAATGGCATTATTTACTTTTAAACCAGAATTACACTGCTGTTAATGAATACGACAACCCACCCGGCACTTTCTACTGTTAAAGCGATAGAGAGACTTGAGGTGTCCCACCTGTTATGACGAGACTTCTTGAATTGAGTCATCTCATGAGCACGTTCTGTCCAAGCGGAGCCTCGCTCACAGTAGTGTTGTGCCCAGGTGCGGGAGTGATTAATCTGCCAATGGATTTCAATTTTAAATAAAGGGAGGAGGAAATAGAGAACAGCATTCATAAGAGAAATAGCAAATGGAAGGGGTGACACATACGTTTTAATATTGTATTAGGCAAATGGGTTGTTGATTGTGTTCAATGTTAATAGTTAATTTTCAAGAGGAAGAGTACGTAGTATATGATTAGGCACAGATGTTCATGACCAGAAGGTGAAATTATATTGATGTATGTGTGACAAAATCATCGTAAAATCAGTGTGGAGGTATGTGTCCATGATATACGATCCATCTCCATTGCAAGTGTGAAAGAATTTCTGAGATATGGCCAAACATTTTTAAATATTTAAAAAAAATACAAAAATATATCTGTAGAAGCTCGACCCAAGTTGAAGACAAATTGCTGAAATGGCAAGATAGAGACTAAACAGGAGGTGTTCAAGATTAGGACCGGACACATTGCATTAGCCTACTTACTATTTCAAATGCGGTTTACTCTCTAATAACTATATTTTACAGCTTATTCCAGGGGATAATTCACTACATTCATTCATGTTTATTAAAGAGGACGATTGGGAGTTCCACGGCAGTGACGTCTGAACATTATGATAAAGATCGGGAATGTAGACTAGTGATTAGAATTTTGTGTTGGAAGGTTCAAGAAGTATGTTGTTTAGAAAAGTGAGACTTGGCATTTGTTATGCCAATATAACATGAAGTAATCAGATATCATGTTTGAAACTGTAATCTCAGTATAACCCTTTCTTTTATCTGAGTGAAGATTTCTGCTGCCTTTTTTTTCACATCTGATAAACGAATCGCTTTTCAGTGGGTCAGCACATTAACGTGCGCAATTAAATGGGGTGGGGAATAACAAGTATGTATCCCACTTCACCGATGTGGCTCTATCCTGTAAGCCTAGATCAGGACCATCCAGTCATTGCGCTCCGAGAGCGCGGCCGCGCTCGGGGAGCACTGGGCAGTCAGACTAGCGCTCCTTCCCCTACCACCACTACACTGTGGCAGCGAGGAGATCTGAGACACACGGACTATGTTCGTACCGCAATAACTAGATACGAACGCACAGATGCAGGCGACGGCTTTTGTGGCATTGTTGACATCATATTGATAGGGCTGTTTTACCATAATAGGATATATACTGCCATAATATATATGTATACAAATCGAATGGTACTCCGATGCATGGAATGTGTAGGAAACGAACGCAAGTGTTAAGTAAAGAATATTGTGCTTTATTACAAAATGAAATGAGAACATATTAGAGAGGAAAATTCAACAACATTTTACCAATATGAACAGATAGTACAGGCCTTGAGTGACTCTTTCTCCGTCGTTTTTACGAATTTCTAGTTTTGGAGGAAACAATCTTCTCCAAATTGGGTACAATATTTCTGGACACAGCTATTCGTAAACAATTGCGCAAGTTTCTATCACTCATCGTTGCACGATGTTTACTTTTGGTAAGCTTAAGAACTGAAGAGAAGCGCTCATAAATGTACGTTGAGTCGAACATTGACAGAACTTCACTTGCATGTCTTTACAAAAGGGGATATTCTCCTTGCGGAAAGCCACTGTAAAATTCTTCTAAACTTCGTGACATTAGAAAGCGGTCATTAAGACGAACATTGCATTGCAGTTTTCTTAACTTCGTGACATTTAGAAAGAGGTATTTAAGACGAACATTGCATTGCAGTTCAATCAGCTCTAATTGAAATAGCTGTGGAACACTGTCTGCACTAATAGAAAATGGTCGAACAAATACATCTAACACCGCTTGGAGTTCTGATAATTCTGAAAATCGCTTGTCAAACTCTTCTTGTATTTGGCGAATTACCTCCAAGTACTCATCAAAGTCGACACCTTTCACTGTTTCAAACGATGGAAAATGTCCTGTGTTCCTTGCACGTAACTGGTTTTCCCGCAAAATCAATTTTCTTGTGAACGCTTCAATTTTTTCCACCAAATCGCAGATGTTGTGCTTTTCGCCCTGAAGCGAAGTGTTCAAATTATTCAGATGGGCAGTAATGTCACATAAAAATCCAAGTCCGCCACCCACTTAGGGTCACGCAAAAGAACTTCGGGCCGCCCTTTCATGTCACAGAATGTATGTATTGCGTTCCGCAAGAAAAACACACGATTCAGCACCTTCGCCTTGCTCAGCCATCTTACTTCTGCATGGTACGGGATATCCGGACACTCCGCTTCGATGTCATCCAAGAACTCTTTGAATTGACGGTGCGTGAGTTCATGGGAGTGAAGATAATTTACCATTCGCACAACTGTTCCCATTACATCTTTGCGCTTGGCGACTTTTGCACAGATTGCCTCCTGGTGTATGAAGCAATGGATCGCCACCATTAGGGTACTACCGTTCTCAGCCATTTTTAACTTTACATATCTGAGGAACCCCATGCGTACACATCGTAAAGCAGGAGCTCCATCCGTCGTTATACTCGTCAACCGCTCCCATTTTAATCCCATTGATTCAAAAGCACCCTCCACAGCTTGGAAAATATCGAAACCGGTAGTGGTGACTTTGAGTGTTACCAAGTCGAGGAAATTCTCGGTGACCCGAAGATCGTCATCCACCCCTCGAATAAAAATAACGAGCTATGCTATGTCCGCAATGTCGGTTGATTCGTCGAGGGCGATGGAAAATTATACAAATTTTGCTGCCTTCTCCATTAATTGCTGTTCCATATCAACGGACATATCGTCTATTCTGCGAGCCACAGTTTGAGGAGAAAGAGAGATGTTTTCAAATTTCTCAACTACCTCCGTAGGACAAATACATGCCGCCACGTCCATTAGGCACTCCTTGATGAAATTCCCTTCCGCGAAGGGCTTCCCAGCTTCGGCAATTCGCATCGAACATTTGTAGCTTGCTCGTAAAATCGGTCCACCAACCTCACTCTCCTCTATCTCCTGTCAGACAAAAATACGGCAAGTCACAATTTTAGTGTTCTTCAGATAATTAAATCATTTGTTCATTCCCATTTGTAAGCAAGCATTTTAAAATTAAGGCAATAATACTTACAGGAAAGTGCTGCTTGAAATTTTCTTTCAATTCTTCCAACTTCGATTGCCGACTGGCGTCTGTCAAGTCACCGTAATCATCCCTGTGGTTGGCACTGCAGTGCCGTTCCAAATTGTGTTTTTTTTTTACTCATTAAATCTCGGTGGCACACTAAACATTTGGCATGCCCTTTATAAGCTGTACAGAAAAATAATTTTTCCCATTCTGCTTTAAAGGCAGCTGCTTCACCACTCCTTATTAGCCTACTTTTCACATTCTGCAAAAATGAGGAAAAAGTACACTTATGAGATCGATCCGGGAGAATGTGAGTCTGTCTGTCTGTCCTTCTGTCTGTCAGGCTGTGTGTGTGTGCCCCCCCCCCCCCCTGTCAACTCCTAAACGGCTGCAGAAATCGAAACCAAATTTAGTATGAGTAAAGATGTATACCGGAATATCTCACGCCCATATTTGAAAATGATGTCAGTGCTACCAACTGCTAAAAATCACAATTCACTTTTAACCTCTACGTTGGATATCTCAGACGTTATGCATGCGAAATTTTCCAAAATTAGCACACACAGGGATAATAACATTCCAGATACATTTTAAGGATCCCATGTATGACAGTGTTGCCAAGATGATTCTAAGCCTGCTGATAAGTCCAATGTTTAAGTACATCTAACATCTATACTATCAATTGGATTTTAACCAAATTTCGTACGTGCTTTGTGTACTATAACAGATATGACTATGCTTATACTTAAGAGCCATTAGCGCTGCCAGCTGTTAATAAATGCGGCTGGCTGCGTGGCTCAGGGGTAACGTTCTCCCTTGCTGAACCCAAGGTTGCAGGTTCGTATCCTGGCGCAGTAAGCATTATTATTATTATTTGTTAATAAATGCTCACTCTCTTTATCCTAATACCAATATATCAAAAAGTATGCAAGCCAACAGCTCTAAATTTTGCGCACGAATAGTTCCTGAAATTTTAGATTATTTGGGAGCAACTAATGCACATCAGTGCTGCCAACATAATTCTAAGCCTGTTTATAGGGCCAATTTTTAAATGCATGTAACTTCTATACTAAGAAATGGATTTTATCCAAAATTGGCACTATAAAATACAGGAATAATTCAGATTAATTCTGAAAACGCCTTCTTGATGTTGTTGCCAATATGATTTTACTCGCACTGATACATCAAATATTTCACAGCATGCAACGTCCATACTATCCATTGGACTTTACCAAATTTAGCATGAGCATTCTTTACCTTAAGATATGGAACTAAGAATATATTCAGAGTCACCAAGGCTGCCAACTGTAGATCTGTATTGGAATACATTACTTCAGATATATTCCAATCAAAATAGAAAAGTTAGTATTACCAACTTAATCTGGTAATTATTCTAGATAGGTCTATGTAGATTAATCATTGGCATGAATGTTAAGTATAAAGAAAATTAGGTCCTTTAGATCGTCACGGAACTACTTCATATTATTGTTAATATTATTATTATTATTATTTTACTGTGGAGTAATCAGTGCTGTGAAAATTATATTAGTTTCACTAATAGTACAAATATTCATGGTTTTGATTTGGAAAGTACAAATACGAATGATAAAATAGAATGATTTTTCCCTACCAATATCCATTATTAACATCGCCCCCCTAGAACATGCGAGTAAATCGAAGTTGAAAAGTTGCATCACACAGTAGTGTTGACACAACGAAATAATTCAAAAAGAATAAAACTTCTGGCCATGGAGCGTCTCGAACCCAGGTCCCGTAGGTACCAAGTTTACGCCTTAGCACACGTACACATTTCACGTACTATGGAGGTTCACAGCTTCATCCATATGGCTAAATGTCGAATGATTTCAGTTAAATCTTAAATACTGTCAGAAATGCGTTTAATCAGTCAGTGCCTTTTCCTGTATTCAACGTAACGGAACTAAATGACTGATTTGCATTAATAATGCCAATGAACTGCAACTATTAATCTCAATCCACAAGTTTCCTCCATCTTTGATTTCTTGCAGCTGAGCCAATAAGAACTCGTAATGCAGGTACGAATAACGTTATTGAAGCCTATACCGGAATTGTGCTTGTATACAAGCTTTTACGTTACGATCTGTAACATCTGAACGCTGATGGCAAATGATTGCGGTACAACACATGTGTAATGTCAATAAGCTGAGGGTACTGGTCAGCACAGTATCGAAGCACCTAAGGTAGGATGTTATACATTATTTAGCTATCGTATATTCTACGTGGTATTTTAGCTTACTTTTCACTTTTTTTTAAATGATGATGAGATATACTAATGACATCGATCCAGGCAAATGTCTGTCTGTCTGTCTTTGTGTGTCTCCCCCTATCAACCCCTAAAAGACTGCAGTTATCGAAACCAAATTCGGTTTAAGGAAATATCTAAATCTGAATATCTCAGGGACATAATTGTAAATGATTTCAGAGTTACCAACTGCTAAAAATCACAATTCACTTTTAAGCTCTACGTTGGATATCTCAGACGTTATGCATGCGAAATTTTCCAAAATTACCACACACAGGGATAATAACATTCCAGATACATTTTAAGGAGCCCATATATGACAGTGTTGCCAAGATGATTCTAAGCCTACTGATAAGTCCAATGTTTAAGTACATCTAACATCTATACTATCAATTGGATTTTAACCGAATTTCGTACGTGCTTTGTGTACTATAACAGATATGACTATGCTTATACTTGATAGTCAGCAGGGCTGCCAACTGCTAATGAATGCTCATTCTCTTTCTTTATCCTAATACCAATAAATATATCAGAAAGTATGCTAGCCAACACCTCTGAATGTTGCACACGTATGGTACCTAAAATTTCAGATTAACTTCGAGTAACTAATGTACATCAGTGCTGCCACCATAATTCTAAGCCTGCTGAAAATGCATGTAACTTCTATACCAACAAATGGATGTTATCCAAAATTGGCACTATTAGATAAAGTATTATTTCAGATATCGCCTCAGTAGCGTAGCGGTCAGCATGGTTAGCTGCCGCCCCGGAGGTCCTGGGTTTGATTCCCGGCTCTGCCACGAAATTTGAAAAGTGGTACGAGGACTGGAACGGGAGCTACTCAGCCTCGGGTGGCCCAAATGAGTAGAGGGTGTTCGATTCCCCTTCAGCCATCCTCGAAGTGGTTTTCCGTGGTTTCCCACTTCGTCTTCGGGAAAATGCCGGGATGGTACCTTCTTCAAGGCCACGGCTGCCTCCTTCCCTCTTCCTTGCCTATCCATCCTACCCATCCCTTACCATCCCTCATGAGGCCCCTGTTCGCTTTGCAGGTGAGGCCGCCTGGGCGAGGTGCCAATCCCACCTCACCAGTTGTATCCCTTCCGATTCGATGTTCCTAGCTCTAGGACACTGCCCATAGAGGCGGTAGTGGTGAGTTCCCTCACTGAGTCCGTGGATTCCACCAACCTGGAGGGTAAACGACTAAAAATAAAATAAAAATTGGCGTGAATCTTAAATATAAAGAAAAGTATGCTCTTTAGATCATCACGAAACTATTTCTCCTTATTCTTAATATTATTATCTATTGTGGAGTAAACATAGACTATTATTGAGGTATGAAAATATTAGTATACTTTCATGAATAGTACAAATATTCATGGTTTTGTATGGGGAAGTACAAATTTGAATGATAGAATAGAATAATTTTCCCTTCCAATATCCATTATTAACATCATCTCCGTAGATTATGCGAATAAATCGTAGTTGGAAACTCACAAGGAATGTAGTGTGAATGCAACATAATAATTCAAAAAGAATAAAAAATTCGGCCCTAGCGCGTCTCGAACCCGAGACTCATTGGACACTAAGTTGCTGCTATAGCACCCGTACACTTCTCACTTTCTAGCCTAGGTCATAGTTACGTAACTTCATGCGTATAGCTAAATGTCGAATTATTTCAGTTAAATCGTAAATACTGACAGGAATGCGTTCAATCAGTCAGTGCCCCTTCATGTATTCAACGTAACGCATCTTAATGACTGGTTTGCATTAATAATGCCAATGAACTGCAAATATTACTCTCAACCCACAACTTTCCTCCATGTTTGATTTCTTGCAGCTTAGCCAATCGGAACACGGAATGCTGCTGCGAATAACGTTATTCAAGCCTATACCGGAATTGTGCCTGTATACAAGCTTTTACGTTATAATCTGTACCATTTGTATTCTGATGGTCAATGATTGCGGTACAACACATGTGATATGTCCATAAGCAGAGGGTACTGATCAGCACAGTATCGAAACACCTAAGGTTGGATGTTATACAGTAGCTATCGTATATTCTTCGTAATATTTTAGCCTACTTTTCACATTTTGTAAAAATGAGAGAAAAGTAGACTTATGGCATCGGTCCAGGCAAATGTCTGTCTGTCCCTCCTAGACGGCTGCAGTTATTGAAACCCAATTTGGTATAAGTAAAGACCTATATTTGAATATCTCACGGGCATTTTTGAAAATTATTTTAGTGCTAGTAACTGCTGAAAATTCACAATTCACTTTTGAGCTCTATGTTGGATTTATCAGACGTTATGCATGCGAACCCTTCCAAAATTAGTACAGATAGAGATAATAACATTCCAGATATATATTTTAGGTAGCGCATATATGACAGTGGTGCAAACATGATTTTAAGCCAGCGGATAAGTCCAATGTTTAAGTGCATCTAACTTCTAACTATCAATTGGATTTTATCCGAATTTCGTATGCGCTATTGTTACTGTAACAGATATGACTATGCTCATACTTGAGAGCCAGCAGGGCTGCCAACTGCTAATGAATGCTCATTCTCTTTCTTTATCCTAATACCAATAAATATATCAGAAAGTATGCTAGCCAACACCTCTGAATGTTGCACACGTATGGTACCTAAAATTTCAGATTAACTTCGAGTAACTAATGTACATCAGTGCTGCCACCATAATTCTAAGCCTGCTGAAAATGCATGTAACTTCTATACCAACAAATGGATGTTATCCAAAATTGGCACTATTAGATAAAGTATTATTTCAGATATCGCCTCAGTAGCGTAGCGGTCAGCATGGTTAGCTGCCGCCCCGGAGGTCCTGGGTTTGATTCCCGGCTCTGCCACGAAATTTGAAAAGTGGTACGAGGACTGGAACGGGAGCTACTCAGCCTCGGGTGGCCCAAATGAGTAGAGGGTGTTCGATTCCCCTTCAGCCATCCTCGAAGTGGTTTTCCGTGGTTTCCCACTTCGTCTTCGGGAAAATGCCGGGATGGTACCTTCTTCAAGGCCACGGCTGCCTCCTTCCCTCTTCCTTGCCTATCCATCCTACCCATCCCTTACCATCCCTCATGAGGCCCCTGTTCGCTTTGCAGGTGAGGCCGCCTGGGCGAGGTGCCAATCCCACCTCACCAGTTGTATCCCTTCCGATTCGATGTTCCTAGCTCTAGGACACTGCCCATAGAGGCGGTAGTGGTGAGTTCCCTCACTGAGTCCGTGGATTCCACCAACCTGGAGGGTAAACGACTAAAAATAAAATAAAAATTGGCGTGAATCTTAAATATAAAGAAAAGTATGCTCTTTAGATCGTCACGAAACTATTTCTCCTTATTCTTAATATTATTATCTATTGTGGAGTAAACATAGACTATTATTGAGGTATGAAAATATTAGTATACTTTCATGAATAGTACAAATATTCATGGTTTTGTATGGGGAAGTACAAATTTGAATGATAGAATAGAATAATTTTCCCTTCCAATATCCATTATTAACATCATCTCCGTAGATTATGCGAATAAATCGTAGTTGGAAACTCACAAGGAATGTAGTGTGAATGCAACATAATAATTCAAAAAGAATAAAAAATTCGGCCCTAGCGCGTCTCGAACCCGAGACTCATTGGACACTAAGTTGCAGCTATAGCACCCGTACACTTCTCACTTTGTAGCCTAGCTCATAGTTACGTAACTTCATGCGTATAGCTAAATGTCGAATTATTTCAGTTAAATCGTAAATACTGACAGGAATGCGTTCAATCAGTCAGTGCCCCTTCATGTATTCAACGTAACGCATCTTAATGACTGATTTGCATTAATAATGCCAATGAACTGCAAATATTACTCTCAATCCACAACTTTCCTCCATGTTTGATTTCTTGCAGCTTAGCCAATCGGAACACGGAATGCTGCTGCGAATAACGTTATTCAAGCCTATACCGGAATTGTGCCTGTATACAAGCTTTAACGTTATAATCTGTACCATTTGTATTCTGATGGTCAATGATTGCGGTACAACACATGTGATATGTCCATAAGCAGAGGGTACTGATCAGCACAGTATCGAAACACCTAAGGTTGGATGTTATACAGTAGCTATCGTATATTCTTCGTAATATTTTAGCCTACTTTTCACATTTTGTAAAAATGAGGGAAAAGTAGACTTATGGCATCGGTCCAGGCAAATGTCTGTCTGTCCCTCCTAGACGGCTGCAGTTATTGAAACCCAATTTGGTATAAGTAAAGACCTATATTTGAATATCTCACGGGCATTTTTGAAAATTATTTTAGTGCTAGTAACTGCTGAAAATTCACAATTCACTTTTGAGCTCTATGTTGGATTTATCAGACGTTATGCATGCGAACCCTTCCAAAATTAGTACAGATAGAGATAATAACATTCCAGATATATATTTTAGGTAGCGCATATATGACAGTGGTGCAAACATGATTTTAAGCCAGCGGATAAGTCCAATGTTTAAGTGCATCTAACTTCTAACTATCAATTGGATTTTATCCGAATTTCGTATGCGCTATTGTTACTGTAACAGATATGACTATGCTCATACTTGAGAGCCAGCAGGGCTGCCAACTTCTAATGAATGCTCATTCTCTTTCTTTATCCTAATACATATATATAATAAAGTATGCAAGCCAACAGCTCTAAATTTTGCACACGTATGATACCTGAAATTTCAGATTAATTTCGAGTAACTAATGTACGTCAGTGCTGCCAACATAATTCTAAGCCTGCTGAAAATGCATGTAACTTCTATACCAACAAATGGATGTTATCCAAAATTGGCACTATAAAATATAGTATTATTTCAGATTAATTCTGAGCACACGTGCATGACTTTGTTGCCAATATGATTCTACATACACTGGTAGATCCAATATTTCATAACATGCAACGTCCATACTATCCATTGGACTTCAACCGAATGTTATATGTGCATTATGTACCTTAAGAGATGGAACTAAGGATATATTCAGAGTCACCTAGGCTACCAACTGTAGTGCTGTATTAGAATATTTCAGGTATATTCCAATCTAATTAGAAATGTTAGTAGGCCTATTACCTATTAAATTTTGTCATGGGAAAAGGCACCTACTTTATTATTGCAATGTGCTCAAATATTTCATATGACCCTTCTTTGTATAATGTGACTAATCCCACACAACGTCGCTCTTTCTACATCACATTTAGTAACAACGTTATGGCCCTCTGTTCGAGCTGTTTCCTTAATAACGTTCTTGACGGAATATACATAATTTCTTGTCATTAAGATTGGATTTGATTAATAATAAACAAGAAATGGGAATAACATTAATTTGTAGAACTCAATTTTAGCCGTCTTTTAAACAACGTTATCGTCGGTAGTACTCACAATTTTGTTCCTTAAAGATTGAGTAAGACAAATAACGAAAACCGGCGAATAACGTTTTTATGAGGAACTTCCTTTACCCGCCTTTCGAATAACGTTATTGTCAGCAGTTCGTTCAATTTCGTTCTTCGACATCAGGTTGAACTAATAACGAAATGATGCCAATAACGTTATTCAGTTATTCACTATGTGAGCCACCCTCCCAATAACGTTATTGGTAGGGACCGGAATAATAGCGTTCTTCAATTCGGTTATTGAATATAACGTTATTGTGATAGTATATGATAAATACGGTATTCTTGTGGAAACGAAGTAATTCGTTCTGCAACGCATTTACCTAAATGCACTCATGGTGTTTTCCGGTACATTCCCTAATTACGTTACGTTATGGTTACGGTTAAGTTATCTAGCCCTGCTTTACATAAAATAAAATACGTATCATAATAAGTGATACTTGACACGGAGTTCATAAGGAACTTTACTAAGAGCCAAAGATATGGAGAGAAATTACAATAATTAGGTTTAAAATAAAATATCTTTGCTCGGAAAAAATATGACGTTCTGGACCATACAGACAAGGCAGGTCAGATACAAACGTTAAAAAATAAAATCCCTAAGAGAATTAAACTCAAAACACAAATTTAGGTTACTGGAAAATAATATAAAATAGTTGAACATACATTACCAAGCCGCTTACAGATACCATTACAAGGTTAGGTACTTCACAGAAAAAAAAACTGAAATATATATAAAATATTAAGAAGTTACCACACAGTGACAAACACCTTCACTTACGCATGTATCAATGAACAACTATGAAGTATAAGCCAGTAACTAATGAAATATAAATTACAAACCTTGAGTATATTCCTTCGTTAAGCCTACCACAAGAGAGTTGACAAATGTGCATTTTCTACAATTCAAACTCCAATAAGAATAGACTGAAGTTCTATATCCACATAGTTACACCAGGATGTGTATTAGAACTGGGGAACCACTTCTAGGTCCCTCCCTACGATAGTGGACAATAGTTCACTAATGTTCACAAGTTGTTGAGGGATTGGAAGTATAGATCGTCAAATTCTTTGCTGAAATGAATACTAGTCCCGTATAATTTAGATTTCGTGAAATCACATGCTGTCTTTACGAGTTCGAAGCAAATAATAATAACTTCACAACAGTCATTGCTACTGGTTACGACGTTCCACTGTTTATGGACGACAAAGGCCAAAAATTTCTGGAAGGAGACACGCGCGCAATCTCCCGTCCCGTTTAGCAAATCAGGCAGTGCGTCCACATTCACCTAGATGGCACCACGTACTAGTTCGTGTTTACACAGGTACAACATACTGTCCACAGATGTCGCCTGAGGACATTTACAACTCCAGACTGAGGTATTCCCGTACGAGAGCAATACATCGTTCGAGCAAGGCAGAAACGTATCAACCCTCCATCCCTACGATAGTGGACAATAGTTCACTAATGTTCACAAGTTGTTGAGGGATTGGAAGTATAGATCGTCAAATTCTTTGCTGAAATGAATACTATATAACAGTTCATTCATACAACATGATCAATAGTACACCACACTGGTCGTTCCCACAGATAAGAGTCCATCAAATTCCCAGAAACCTGAAATTCCCAACATGCTTATAAGTTCATCATATTACTTTGGGTAAATTCACAATCTGTACTTGTTTTTACATAATTTGAGAATACATATGTAATATCTTCATCAGGTAGAGGGTTTCAAGTTCAATTCCAAACGAAGAAGATTTCCATCACGACGTCCTGGGCCCCGGACATACACGTTAGTCTTCATTCTCCAATTTATATGCTCGAATCACCAACATTCTTGAACTGTAATCAAATTCACTTGCGACAGCAATAGTACTAGAATTCTACTTAATGACTAACAATAAAAATCATACTTGGACACAAATAGGCAACTATTTTCAAAATAACATAAAATGGCGAACGGAACATACCGTCAACTGGGGTTACTTTACACAGACCGGGTAACTTTACACACTTTTCGCTAAAATCTTTTGAGGTCTGTACGTGGTTGGTTTTGGAAGTTTTGAGTAAAATGCCTGTTTATACAAGACGCTGTGGGCTGTACGAGTAAGAAAACCGTGTTTGTGTTATTTGCACTTCACTCCTTTGGATAATAATTGCAACTTAGTGCACTTGGGTATCTGTACATATGGTAAGTGGTATGGAAACTTTCATTTCTATGACAGTCATATTATTTTATAGATGTTCTAATTTGTGACAAATCAATTTCCCTAAAGACTAGAGAGGCGGAAATTGGATGCGGAACATGTTTACTTGTTGAGTCACAATACTAGGAAGCCTAAAATAATCGAAGGTGCACGACTCGCCCTTTGGAGGGGGTAACTTTACACAGGCTATTTGACACAAAAGCCAGTGTTTACTATTTCATATTTGAATCCCAGAGTATTTGAGTGCTGCGGATTAGTAAGAGCCTAGTAATGTGACTCAACAAGGAAACATGTTCCACATCCATCTCCCGCCTCTCTAGTCTTTAGGAAAATTTATTTGTCACAAATTAGATCATCTAGTAAAATATGACCATGTCATAGAAATGAAAGTTTCTATACAACTTAACAATGTACAGTGCATTTATAGCTGCAGTTAATATCCAAAGGAGTGAAGTAGAAAAAACACAAATACGGACTTTTACTCGTACAGCTCGCAGCGTCTTGTATTAACAGGCATTTTACTCAACATTTCCAAAACCAGCTACCTGCAGTCACTGATATAAATATAGAGTCTATTAACGTGACATTTCTGTTAATGATACCTTAGGCTCCTGTAAAAACAAAGTTTGGTACCTTTCTACGACTAACAATTCAATAGCATTGTTTTTATTGTTATTTTCTACTAACATAAAATTAAATGTTTGACACACGTTTAATTTATTTTATAATGTACTCAGACAATTCAATTAAGCTATGAAAGTATCCTCTTTACTTCAAATGAATGTTATCTTTCCAATTAAAAGTTCCAGGCATGTGTCAAGTAACCCATTGTGAGGCTGTATAGCCAAACGCCATGATAAGTGCATGTCTGTGTAAAGTAACCCCAAGGGTGGGGTAACTTTACACACGTGTTCATTTATTTTTAAAAGTGTCTGAGAGATAGTTTGCACTCACGGTGACGTTATGTTCTTTTGTAAGTACCCTTAAGGCATACAAAAACATGTCTCAATCAATTTAACAACCTATCACGACAAATAAAATTTGAGGAACACATTAAAAGTGTGTAAAGTAACCCCAGCTGACGGTACTCTTATTTTTACAAGAACATCAGGGATAATAGCATTTAAGAGATTCCTCGCATTTACAAATTCCCAATACAATTTTATGACAAATTCTCTTTCGAAGGATCACCACCCTTCTTAACATGCGATAAATGAACCCTAAATATCCTCTTTTTCTGAGGGTCGCTGACTAATAATGTGACTGGAGTTAGAAAACTTACAACCCTGCATGGACCACGGAACCTAGTGATCTGCTTACCACTCTCCCTTGATCTAGGCTCCTTAAGAGCGAAGTTCTTAAGATACACAATATCGTCAACCTGAATTGACGTTGGTTTACGTCCATCATTATACCTTCTCTGTAACTTTTCGTGGGCTACCTTCATGTTTCTCTTAGCCTTATTCCAAACACTGCGAACATTTTCAGGAATACTCTGATCGGGTAGAAGTTGATTAATAGACCAAAGATTGTTAATAGGGGAATTGGGTGCATAGGAGAACATTAGACTGAAGGGCGTGGTGCGATGCGATTCATGAACAGAACTGTTGAAGGAATGCGTCAACCAAGGTATACAATTATCCCACAACTGATGATCTTTATGGTGATACGCTATCAACGCCGCACGAAGGTTCCTGTTTACCCTTTCAGCGTATGAACCTTTAGGATAATATGCCGTAGAAGTAACGTGGCATATAGACAGCTCGAAAAGATAATTACGAAAAACTTGGGATTTAAAACATTTTGCGTTATCAGTAATCACAAATTGACTAGGACCAAATGAAGTGAAAATTTCATTTAAACATTTTATTACTACTTGCGTTGTCGCTGATCTAGTTGGAAAAATCCAGTTGATCCTACTAAAGCCATCAGTGCAGACTAATGCAAACCGGTTTCCCATTTTAGATAACAGCATCGGGCCGATAAAATCCACGAATAATCTTTCCATAGGTCTTTGAGAAATTTCGGAAAATAACAACTCTACCTTAGTGTTTACCGAAGGTTTGGCTAGATTACAAGCCATGCAATTGTTTACCATCTTACGTATATCTTTGTCCATCCCTTTCCAAATAAAATTTAGTCTTATTTTCATCCTAGTTTTAAAAACTCCTAAATGACCTCCAACCAGAGATTCATGAAAATATTTGAACAATTCAGGAACTAATACAGCAGGTAACACAGTTTTCGGAATCCTATCATGACGAACTAAGCAACATAGTACACCATTTCTTACAGAGTAAGGTTTAATAACCTCTCCCTGTTCGATTTCCCTAAGAACTTCTCCGATAAATGGGTCTTCCTTTTGATAATCTTTCACATCTCCGAACAACTTCGGACAGTTAGACAGAATTACAGTATTTACGTTACAATCCAAAATTGCGTTATTGCACCTTCCTACGTTTTCTTCAATTTCGGAATCCTCAGAATACATTCTACTGAGACAATCAGCTATCACATTTTCACTTCCACGAATGTGGCGTGCCGAAAACTTGAACGAGGAAATGCGAGTAGCCCAGCGAGCTATTCTACCCATCTTCCTCGGTCTACCGAGAACCCAACTTAAGGCTTTATTATCTGTCTCCAACTCGAAAGGAACATATTCAATATAAAGTTTAAATTTTTCTAAGCCATCCATTACAGCTAAAGCTTCAAGTTCATAGATTGAGTAATTCTTTTCAGCATCACATGAGGTACGAGAAGAGTACGCTATCGGCAACCTACCTTGTCCATGGTCTTGGAGCAACACCGCCCCAACAGCTCGATTGGAAGCGTCTGTTTGGACTATGAAGGTTTTGGAGAAATCAGGTATAGATAGACTCGGAGGATTAATTAGTGCTAATTTCAAATCTTCAAAGGCTGCTTCTTGCGAATGTTCCCAAACAAAATCGACTCCTTTCTTTCTTAACATATTTATTGGAGCCGCACGATGAGCAAAACTACCAATGAATTTACGAAAATAGCCCAGTATCCCGATAAACCTGGCTACTTCTTTTACATTCTTGGGTGCTTTGAAATCCCGAATAGCTTGCGTTCTGGAATGATCTATAGAAACTCCTGATGAGGATAAAATATGACCTAAGATGAAATCTGAGGTTTAGCGAACGAAACCTTGGAGAGTTTTACCGTAAGTCCACCTTTCTTAAAACGAGACATTACTTCAGTTACATGTTTCAGATGATCATCGAAGTTTTCACTGTAGATTACAACATCATCTAAGTAATGATAGACGAACTTAAATTTGATACCATCAAATACCATATCCAGCAAACGGTTTAGTATGGCGGCACCCGTAGAGATACCAAAGGGCAAACGGTTAAAATGGAATAGGTTCCAGTCAGTGGAGAAGGCTGTTAAATGTTTAGATTCTTCCGCTAACGGAATCTGATTGTACGCACGATTCAAATCTAAAATTGTGTAATAGTTGGCACCCCTGAACCAAGTAAAACAGGATCTTAGGTCCGGAAGAGGTATGGACTGTTGGATGACCTTTTTATTGAGAGCACGGTAATCAACTACTGGCCGAAACTTGCCATCAGGTTTTGGCACTAAAAATATAGGTGACGAATATGAAGAAGTAGATTTACTTATTATCCCCACTTCTAACATCTCATCAATCATGTCCTTCAAAATTTTCATTTTGGGAGGAGCTAACCTGTAAGGAGAAGAACGTACAGGGATGTTGTCCGAAACATCAATTTTGTATTCTAAGAGATTGGTCATTCCTAACTTATCAGTCAAAACTTCTGGGAAGGAGGCACACACTTCATGAAGCTGAGCAGCTTGTTCAGGATTCAAATTTTCAAATTTAAGGTCTTCAATAGTGTCCGAACTAGATTTATCTCCGGAACAATTCACCCCAGAAAAACTAACACAAGGTTTGAAATTAATCTTTAAATTAGGCTTGAATCGGAACCAACATGACCTAGTTCTAAGGTCCCACATGTGACATGAAATCAGTACCCATAACAACATGGCAAGACAAATTATTAGCAACCCAAAATTCATACTTCCACGTGAAACCTAAAATTCTTATTTTTAACTTAACCAACCCTAAAACTTCAAGTTTAGAGCAGTTTGCCGACACAAAATTATTTGATTGTTTAATAATTTTCCCAAATTTGCATACCGAACTCATATTTTCAAACCAACTTTTGTTTAAGAACGACTTTACACTACCAGAGTCGACCAGAGCGGTCACAGGTTCGTTGTTGACTAATATATCGATAAAGGGAGATCAATGTTTTGATAACTCGGTTATCCTAGTACATAACCTCTCTCTTAGTTTGAGACCGTTGTCATCATCAAAATAATTATTTCCCTCCCTTAATTTCGTCACAATAGTATCAGATGCATGACAATCCGATGTGGTCTCTTTATTAGATAGTCATTGATTGGGTCCAGTTCTCCTCGTACACCACCTAGCAATGTGATTATACGAACCACATATGTCACATCTTCTATCAGAGTTAGTTCTACGACGATCAGAAACCAAAGAATTTCTACCTCGAGCATAATTGCCTTGAAAGGAATTAGGCCTACTTTCAATTCGGTAATTCGGTGTATTACCACCTTGGGATCTTAAATAATTAGGAGTAGGCGGAGGAATATCAGCAACTCTTAAAGAATCTGAACGTTTTACCTCTTCAGCAGCCAAAATAACCTTGTTTAGTTCAACATAATTCCTAGGCCTATCACACATAGTCAGGTACGATCTATACTCTGGACTAATGCCCTTTAAAATAGATGATACAATCTCGAGTTCAGTTAGTTGCACTAAAAATACTCTCGCATAACCTTTAATATCCAAGAAATATTCATTTAATGATTCATCGAATCTCTGTACTCGATATAAGTACTTATGCATCAGTACGCTCAACGCACGACTGGGAAAAAAGGGAGATAAAATATCTTGTTGAAAGTGATTAACAGAATAACGACGTCTCATAGCAATAACTAATCTTTCTAGCAACGGTCCAGTAGTGTAGGGGAAAACCAAATTAAATATTTGACTATCTGAACACCCAAAATCTTCAGCGTTATCACATAAATCAATGAATTGTTTTAAAAATTTCACCAATTGGTCAATATCGTTACCATTACACATCAGTAGACAGTGAATACATGAGGTTAAGGGATGGGGTACACTTCCAAACTTGATTCCCATATTTAAATTTATACCAGAATGTATACCACGGTTGTGCGATGCATTAGAGTTAACATTAAAATTAATAGGACTGATACGGTTTCCATTAGATTGGCACGCTAGATTTCCATCATTAGGCCTAACATCAGATAAATTACCACCCACATTATTATTTGCAGAACCAGAAATAGAAATGTTACTAAAGGAAGCATGCAAATCATCAAAATGTTCATTGGCAGTGTTCGGTGGAACTGATTCTGTTCGCATATGGTAGTTGGCAGACCTGGCTTCCCTGTTTCTGCCTGACATGAGGTTATTTTGATCATCATCGTTATACATGGTAGTGGTCTCGACAGGCAATGACGATTGCTCTGAATTATTTATTAAATTGCTTTCAACACTGATGGTATCAATTATTTCACAACGTTCACTTACAGAAGGAATCCCATCAATAGAATACACAATCGGATTTACTCTATCACGATAACCATTATTAGGGAACAACTTAATAATGCCCTCGACAAGCTTTGCACGTAGGGAAATTAATTCAATGTGAAAATCAGGATCCTTTCCCTGCCAAATTTTAATCAAATCATGGAGACGATAATACCAGTGTAACGCACGCACCTTGAATCTATTCAATTGAAAAGAAGAGGAAGCTCTATTATTATAAAAGCAATCATACACATGCAACAAGCCTTCCAGAGATGACATAATTATGGACTTACCCAACGCGCAGTCTAAATCGTCCCAGGAAGGGATATGTATAGGAACATCCTGCAATGATTTCAACAAAAGCAGATCAATTTCCCTATGCCCAGATGGAGTTCGGCCTCTTACAATCAGTTCGTATCCTATTTCCTCCTTATTAAGACTGGAAGCTGATCTCAAGGTTCTTGGTTCCATTTGTTTCAGTTTGATATGAAATAGAAAATATCACAATTATTAGTACAGAATTAGATTAAACACATAAGCCTGAAAAATTTCTTATGCCTTCCCCAACTCCAAACTCAAGATGACAGTCTCTCAAACAAATTAAATGTGGTATACCGGAACCACGTTCTGCCTACAACTATGCTACCTGACCTGAGGGAAAGCGCTAGACCAATTTCGATCATAACCTAGGTTAATTAGTTTCAAGAGACTACACATGTTAAATTTAGTGTCAAGAAAACACTCAAGAAAAATTTCATGACAATATATTAAGAATGAAATAATACAGGTAGATAATGACAACATTAAATAAATTAAATAAATAATAGATTACATAATAAAATACAAGTATGTAAATATGAGCGAGGAACCGTGGACAAGATGACATTCACGTAATGTCTAGTGATATTACAAGGTTTACCTAAATGAAGGAAAATAACAGACCCCCTTTAATGAAATTCCAATAAAATTACCTTATATGTCCATAAGGACCTGGCTGAACGACATAGGTTCAATAAAATATTAATTATCCATTCGAGTATTTAATCTTCCAATATTTGTCAGAGCAGAAGACTATTACGTCAAGCTTAATCCCAATCCAAACATGTCTACCCTTTTTAATAACAAAATTCTCTCGTTAATTGTTAACCAGAAAAAAAACGAACAACAACAATATAGAGCCGTAACACAAGACTTTACATAAAATAAAATACGTATCATAATAAGTGATACTTGACACGGAGTTCATAAGGAACTATACTAAGAGCCAAAGATATGGAGAGAAATTACAATAATTAGATTAAAAATAAAATATCTTTGCTCTGAAAAAAAAAAAATGACGTTCTGGACCATACAGACAAGGCAGGCCAGATACAAACGTTAAAAACTCAAAACACAAATTTAGGTTACTGGAAAATAATATAAAATAGTTGAACATACATTACCAAGCCGCTTACCGATACCGGTTCAACTATACATTGCGGTACAGCGGCGTCTGGGGAGTTTTCAGGGAGATCGGTGACGTCACCGTGATCTCACGGCTGACGTATTGCTATCGGTAACGCTATTGGTTGTCAGCTGATTACTACGTCAGTTCCGTGGTCAGTTCGTCGCGGGATTTTGCTGGAGTCGGTTCGCCATTTTTGTATTGTCACGCGATCGCGTTTTCTAAGCGTAATATTAAAATAAATATTCCCGTGAATAACCAGTAGAACAAGATTTTGATATTAGCAGTGTCGAATGCTCGATTGTGTTGACGATTTGTATTAAAATTGTTTAAATCGTGAAGTTGTTGCATTAAACTAAAATCCGTTACTTGTGGTGGAAAATCAGTGCTTCTGCTTGTACATGTGGAATAATACAGCATTTGGAATATATCGGTGAGTTTTTTCGTTGTTCATACATATATTTTGGTTGTTGCATTTAATATGAAAGTTGTCTAAACGATAATATTACGTCAGGAACGGTGTTGGGGAATACGCCTGTTAAAATAGTAATGGATTTAGACAAATCGGCATGTACATGAACACCTGCAAAATAGATATGACAATGTTTTGTAATAGACCTATCGGCCTATAGGTCTTGTTTTTGTGTTTGCAGCCAATATTGGAAAACATAAAAATACCAACCTATCGGAGGGGGGGGGGGCGCAGCCCCCCCCCCCCAGCAAAAACAACATTATTGACCACAATGTTTTATAATGGCATTGTGTTTGGTGTATTTGCAGCCAACTTTGGAAAAGAAAAAAACGAAACTACACAATAACATTATTGACCACAGTGTTTTATAAGAATACTACAATGTGCAGCTAGGTTAATGTATTGGTGTCAACCGGCGATTATTACAGACCGCGATCGTTTGCGCATGAATATATTATATAAACAAATTGGTTGTTTTTGTGATGTTAACCACTTGACGAAATGCTTCTCTGGCATGATTATGGGAAATACATGTAATTTATTTATCGGCCTACCTCAATTTGGCATGCCGTACATACGAAAATATTTTAATTTAGGGTTACATTTATGACAATATTTTTAAAATTCTGTTTCGGGATATGTAATTCGCCTATATAGTTGAATTACAGATGATGTTAAGCGTCGTAATTAATTTAATTTTATATTTATGTTCGACCCTCACTATTACGTGTCATAAAACGGTGTCATAATGATGGTCATTATAACACTTATTTTCATTATGATACAGTTTCTCCAGCCAATCAGAGCTCGTTCATTGACCAATTAGGTAACGATACCTTCGCGCATGCGCTCAAAATCCAACATGTCGGACATAAACACAACATCGAACTATAATAAATTACCGACATGGAATACGCACCGACCATATGTTCGCGTAAATAAACTGGCGAATATGAAACAAGAAATAGCACTGTACCTTAAAATCACCAACACTAATTTCTTCACAGCGCATTCAAACGACTCCGGTGACAATATTACTGAGGGACGGCAGATGTAAACATATGGCTTGCGTATGGCATTGCAAGCACACAGCGCATGCGTCGGTCGTTCAAAGATCTTGAAAGACAGAGAGATGTCTCGCGCTCGCTCTCCGATAACAAAATTCTTGTGGCTGACTCTCAACAGATATTTAGGAATATTTATGTTAAAACATATAATAAAATTATAATTGTCGTCGAACATAAACAGTCGTATGCAACTCGCCTATAATGGTAATTAAGACACTCGTATGGAAATTATAAAACTCGCATACGCTCGTTTTATAAAAAATACTCGTGTCTTAATTATAGCCATTATAGGCTCGTTGCATAATGTACTATTATAAGACATTGTATCGAAAGCCGTAATCTATATATATAAAGCTCAATGTTTGTCTGTCTGTCTGTCTGTCTGTCTGTTATGTATACAAATCCACACCGTTTCACCGATCTGAACCAAAATTTGTATACTTACCCTTCGGATCCCTGCGGGTAACCCTGTCCACTTGAAATTTCCGACAGACCACCCCATTCCCTGCATTTAGGCCCTTTGTCCCAAATCTACACCGTTTCACCGATCTCAACCAAAATTTGTATACTTACCCTATGTAACCCTGTGAATAACACTGTCCACTTAAAATTTCGGACAGACCACCCCATTTCCTGCATTTAGGCCCTTGGGCAAACTTCTACACCGTTTCACCGATCCGAACCAAAATTTGTATACTTACCCTTTGCAACCCTGCGGATAACCCTGTCCACTTGAAATTTCGGACAGACCAACCCAATCTCTTCATTTAGGCCCTTTGGTCCAAATCTACACCGTTTTACCGATCAGAACCAAAATGTGTATACTTACCCTTTGCAACCCAACGGGTAACCCTGTCCACTTGAAATTTCGGACAGTCCAACCCAACCTCTGCATTTAGGCCCTTTGGTCCAAATCTACACCGTTTCACCGATCAGAACCAAAATTTGTATACTTACCCTTTGGTACCCTGCGAGTAACACTGTCTGCTTGAAATTGCGGACAGACCACTCCATTCCCGGAAAGTGGACAGGGTCCGTCCCAAAGGCAATGGAAAAAAGGGGTAAAACCGGACCCGCTCAGGAAACCTACAGGGTTGCCAGCTCCTGAACTCACCAGCCATGAGCCCTTGAGGATGTAGCACTATCCAGGGTGCACCAGGGCTACACACACCCTGCCTCCTTGAGGGTCTTGAGAAGAAGATATGAGATATTAAGAAAAGAATGAGGCTATCAGGAATGATTAGACAAGGACCAATTAAGGCGGGAAAGTGAAAGAGTCGCTAGGCCTCGGATAACCTGATACCATCGGGGTCGGAAGAGAACAAGAGTTTGACCAAGGGAGGCTGATAGGAAAGAGAACTGAAAGGTGCCCGGCACCAGTAAGTAGAAGCAATGCCGGACTCAGCTGGGGTCCCGTGGTCGCAAACCCACGTCCCACAAGTTGTGACCCTGGTGGGGGGAGGGGGGAAGAGGGGGGCAGGGGGGAGAATAGCTTGCTCTTTCATCGCGAGGTGACATGAGAAAAATTTCCAGACCCCGCCGTGTTACCTGTTATTGCTGACTATGCTGATGTTCATACAGGGTCTTTGCTCAAACCGCTGTAGTGTTACGAAAGAATGAGTGATTCACCGGTCAATGTGAATAGGACCGGGAACCCCCCCGAACGTCTGTCATCATATATCGCCATCATCTGCGATATTCTCAGCTACGTGCAGCTTGGACCCGAGCAGTACTCGATAAGCTCTTTCACTACACGCATCGAGTATAGGCCTAAGCCAGAATATAACGTTCAGACTTTGGAAGACATCGAAGGTAGTAATCTGAATTACCTATATCAGATTTAAAATTACACCATGTTCGTTAAGTAGTCAGTTTTCATTACCTTATTATTATCATAAGGGCAAATGACCTAGATGTTACACCCTTTATATCACTAATCACCACACACAATAAGTCTTCATCGCCTGTGAATTTTGAAATATTTCTTTCTATCACGGTAGTTTCTAAGTTTGTCGTGTCAATTCAACAGTAGTTTTCATTACCATCCTCATCAAAAGGGCAAATGACCTAGATGTTACGTCCATTATACTACTAAGTAACACCACAGTCTTCATCGCCTGTGATTTTTAAAATGTGTATTTCCATTAGTTTGTAAGTTTGATATATCCGTTCAGTAGTAGTCGTCTTCATTATCATCCTCATCAAAGGGGCAAATGACCTAGATGTTACGTCCATTATACTACTAAGCAACACCAGAGTCTACCTAGCCTGTGATTTTAAAAATGTGTATTTCCTTTAGTTTGTAAGTTTGATATACCCGTTCAATAGTAGTCGTCTTCATTATCATCCTCATCAAAGGGGCAAATGACCTAGATGTTACGTCCATTATACTACTAAGCAACACCAGAGTCTACCTAGCCTGTGATTTTAAAAATACGTATTTCCATTAGTTTGTAAGTTTGATATACCCGTTCAGTAGTAGTAGTAGTAGTAGTAGTAGTCTTCATTGTGATCCTCATCAAAAGGAGAAATGACCTCTCATTCCAATAAAGTATCAATTATTCCCATTCGTTGATAAGTTACATGTGCCAGTAGTCGCTTCTATGTTCATCATCACTATGTAGAAGATGTTTTGCGTCAGAAGAAAAGACAACTGGATGCTCAGGAACGTTAACGATATATCGACTGCGAAATCTGGAAGCTTCTCTTTGAGGAATTGCTTCAGACATTTATCGTACAGTTTAAACCTTAACAAGACGACACTTTTAACCAGATAGCGATCTAAGTGGGAGCTCTTTGGCAAAAAATAATCAAGTCTTTCCCGAAATGTGAGTCCTAAAAATAACTTTTTCTATTATTTTCTAAGTTTCATATGTCAGTTATGTAGTAATTTTCAATATCATCCTGATCAGTAGGGCAAATTACCTAGATGTTACGCCCTCAACGTCATTTGGGGTAAATGACCTAGATTTTAAGTCCATTATATTTCTAATCACCACCACATAAAGTCTTCTACGACTGAGATGTCACGAATTCTGGGACCGCTAACGACATATCTCGACTCGGACAAATATCACGAGAATGATCATTATTTTACAGAGCCTTCCCATAGTGACTTAAGTATAAACATTGTCACTGGGTTTGATAATGTAAGAAGTGAATACATAAATAAATATAATTTATGACGTTGAGTGTTAAGGAGACTGAAATATTATCATTTTTCCACCGGGCGAAGCCGGGTACTACTGCTAGTTGACCTATATAGCTCAATCAAAGATTTCGATGCAATGTTTTATTAATATGAAATTATACTAATTACGATGTGTATCGTCATCTGTAATTGATCTACATAGGCGAATTATAGAATTCGATGCGTAAAATTAAAAATATCAACTGAAATTACGAAGTGTATCGGAATCTGTAATTGACATATATAGGCCAATTAAAGAATTCGATGCGGAAATTGTTAAGTATATCGTTAAATTGCGAAATTTTATTCAGTATCGGAATCATAAATTGAGCTATATAGGTAAATTATAGATTTCGATGCAATGTTTTTTTATTTACGAAAAGAAAATAATTAGCATGTGTATCGAAATCTGTATTGATCTACTTAGGCCAATTATATATTTCGATACGGAAATTGATTATATATGACGTGAATTTGCGAATTTTTTTAATATATCGGAATCTTAAATTGAACTACATAGCTCAAATATAGATTTCGATACATAGAAAAAAAATTGACGGTTTTTGTGTTTTTCCACCCAAAAAATTTCTCTTACGTGAATTTGCGAATTCTTTTTATGTATCGGAATCTTTAATTGAACTATGTAGCTCAAATATGGATTTCGATACATAGAATACCGGTACGTGAATTTGCGATTTTTTAATGTATCGGAATCTTTAATTGAACTATGTAGCTCAAATATAGATTTCGATACATAGAAAAAAATTGACGGTTTTTGTGTTTTTCCACCCAAAAAACTCCTCTTACGTGAATTTGCGATTTCTTTTTATGTATCGGAATCTTTAATTGAACTATGTAGCTCAAATATAGATTTCGGTACATAGAATACGTGAATTTGCGAATTTTTTATGTATCGGAATCTTTAATTGAACTATGTAGCTCAATTATAGATTTCGATACATAAAAAATTGTCGTTTTTTGGTGTTTCCCCACCCAAAAAAAAACCTATTACCCAGGCTTTTCCCGTAAGCTTGCCAGAGGAGTATTTCGTGACGTCATTGATGACGTCACGGAAGCCGCCATTTTGTTTCAGGGGAATTTCATACGCGTCCGTATCGCAATGTATAGTAGTACCATTACAAGGTTAGGTACTTCACAGAAACAAAATGAAATATATATAAAATATTAAGAAGTTACCACACAGTGACAATCACCTTCACTTACGCATGTATCAATGAACAACTATGAAGTATAATCCAGTACCTAATGAAATATAAATTACAAACCTTGAGTATATTCCTTCGTTAAGCCTACCACAAGAGAGTTGCCAAATGTGCATTTTCTACAATTCAAACTCCAATAAGAATAGACTGAAATTCTATATCCACATAGTTACACCAGGATAGCGGCTTCGGTGGCGTAGTCGGTAGCATGCTGAACTGCTGTGCCCAAGATAGCGGGTTCAAACCCGGCCGAAGTCGTTGGATTTTTTTTAAGAGCGTTAAAAATCCTTCAGTATGCCTTCCTTCGGAGGGGAAGTAAAGCCGGCGGTCCCATGTCATAGATTTATGGCATGTAAATGATCCTTTCACAGACTAAACTTGTGTAAAGCAAAATTTGTTAGGTTAGATTTCGTCAGAACGCTCTATCAAAGTTCCAACGTTTGCCACTAGGTATCATTGATATCTGGTGGCGAAAGTTGGAACTACTTGAAATTGAACGGAACTAGTAGCTCACCCTTTAGGGTGTCCGCTGGAAGCAGCTACAGGCTCAGGCGAGCCGAACATGTCCTCGGACACTCCCGGCGCTAAAAGCCATACGATAAATAAAAAATAAAAATACACCAGGATGTGTATTAGAACTGGGGAGCCACTTCTAGGTCAGCCCAAGCCGACCTAGGGTCCCGTAAAATATAGATTTCGTGAAATCACATGCTGTCTTTACGAGTTCGAAGCAAATAATAACTTCACAACAGTCATTGCTACTGGTTACGACGTTCCACTGTTTATAGACGACAAAGGCCAAAAATGTCTGGAAGGAGACACGCGCGCAATCTCCCGTCCCGTTTAGCAAATCAGGCAGTTTGTCCACATTCACCCAGATGGCACCACGTACTAGTTCGTGTTTACACAGGTACAACATACTGTCCACAGATGTCGCCTGAGAACATTTACAACTCCAGCTTGAGGTATTCCCGTACGAGAGCAATACATCGTTCGAGCAAGGCAGAAACGTATCATAAACATATAAACAGAACACCACGTTCATACTGCAATTATAGCGAAATAAAATAATGGGGCAGAAAGATTGAACGTATGTTTCAAACCGCACGGGAAACAAAACCTACAAAAAACATCCGCAAAAGCGAACACTAATCACTAAAGATTTTAAACAGTTTTAATGGATTTTAATACAATTTTATAGACAGTGTGAAAAATTGCTAACTATTATGGAATAACCGTCTTCGAGGGATTTTTCTAGTCATGCTCTAACTTCTAAGCTGACTTTAAAACCTTAAAATTTAGTACTTCTTTTAAAAATTAACTGAGAATGCTTTCTCACCCCGTGGGATTCTTGACAAACTAATCACTGTCTATTAAACTTAGTTTTTTCCTCCGTGGGACCTTACTGTCCCATTCAATAGTCATCAAAACTCCAGAACTTTCTAACGTCAAGTGATCTTTCTACAAGTAAAGTAATCGAATATTTTCCACTCAATTATGAAGATGCCTTTCCTAGCTGAGAAATTTACGCTACATAAACTGCTGGTTAACACCTAATTTGCTTACCTCCGTGGGAAAATTACCTCATCATTCAACTGCAATACATTAACTTTCTGATGCAATTCAACTAGTGATCTCCAACAATAACTTTTCTTTTTACAAACTTTCTGTTCCGCAATAGTGAACTTTGCAAACCCATCACTATATTATAGTGTAAATCAGTGCCCGTTCAACTACCAACCTCGTCGCGTTTGATTGAGAGCAATAAATTTCGCCAAGACTTTTTCCCAAAGTTCCCATTTCTTCCTTTCCAAATACCTTACTGACACAATCTAACTAAATTATAAATTTATGTCTATTTCAAAGAGGCCTCGCTTGCTAGCAAGTGTGCTCCCATAATTGTTACGTTTCTCATACCTTAATTCTGTATAAAATTGTGTCTAGCACACATTTTAAAAAATATTGTTTTTCCCTTCTAACTAGGGAATTCTATTCTTTCTACTCACAAGTGAGTCAACTAATTTTTCTCTCCAGGTTTCACGAAAGTGTGACTTGCCATATTTTTTATTTAAAAAATTCTCGAGATTCCTGTTTAAATATTAGAAGTTATAGAAACTTCTGCTCAATTTTCCTTTTTTTTCATTAGAATTTTAAATTTAATGTTTGTTCATAGCCTTTAAGATCTCCATAACGGGATTCTAAAAACGCCTACATTTTACCTGATTTAATCATTAAAGTTATGATTGCTTCACAATTGGTTCTATAAACGTTTAAGTTCTTAATTTAAAGCACAAGTTTTAAAAATCTTGAGCGGCGTGCAGATGTTGAGGACGTGGTCCATTGAGACCTAAGTCGAGACCCATTAACACATGGTAAACTAGATGGAGCACCGACCATCCAATGACTACACTTTTCGAGTAGAGGTTGTAAAAGAAAATTTAATATCAAAATACAAGACATAGCAAAAGGGGAAACGAGGGGTGCATGAAATGGTAGTATGAGAGATGATGGGCCTGTAATAAAATATGTACATGGTATTTAAAACAGTAAAACAATAAAACGTAAAACACGCAATAAAAATCTATAAAAGGAGAATGTCGACGACGAAGAGAATGACTAAGTCGCTGGAGATCGTTAAGTAGAGGGACAGAAATTAACAATAGTGTTAATAGTGCGTTTCGTTCCACCACAGGCTGACTACAAGAAGGTAGTCAGAAGCATCATTCTTAGAAGTATATGAAATCGTGTCTCCCACGAACTGTCTATCCGACCACCCTTACATTAAACTGTATGTCACGCCAAGCTACCCAAGGAAACAACCAACAACAGCAACGACCCTTAAATGACACGTCAATAAACACAGAATAAAAGGCACTACACTTCATATGACGTGCCGTGACATACAAACTCAGCAAATAAACATAGATCAGTTCAGTAAAATTAAAACAAGCAAATCCCAAATGAAGATAAAACAAAACGATTTCATGAGCTGGTAGAATAAAACTTCCCTCGAACGAAAGCACAAGGTTCAGTTACCTTGCGGGATGCCAAATAAGCGTCAATTGCAATCCCGGACACGTACAACGAACACACATTCCATCATCTCTGAAGAGTAACCAATATACCTGATATAATAACGTAATGGGATCTCGCGTTGCTTGCTGACTGAAGGCCCCAACAAAACAGAACAACACAAAACATGCCCCTCGACCTTCAGTCAAATTCCCATTTAAACAAACGACATAAACCAAACCTTAATATCAAGTCTAGAACCGTGATTGTAAATGAAACATACCGGCATTTCTCAAACATACATAGATAATGCTTGCCCAGTCTCCAAGGATAAAAAGAAAACCTACTCGGCCATCCTTGGAGTGCACAAATGACAAGCATGATAAAAACAAACCCTTGAAACATAAAATAAACT
This sequence comes from Meconema thalassinum, assembly GCA_946902985.2. Lineage (NCBI taxonomy): Eukaryota > Metazoa > Arthropoda > Insecta > Orthoptera > Tettigoniidae > Meconema > Meconema thalassinum. The sequence goes on from OX336390.1 coordinate 353,442,811, forward strand.
GGTGTGTGTTCCAACAAAAACATATTACATCCAAAGCAATGAACAACACACCCTCCCACGTCTAGGCACAATTAATATCGCGAACTAACCTAAAGAATACCAGTCCCTAAAGGTCCCTGAAAGATCCCATACTCTTGCAAGGGGTTAGGAACTGGAAAGAAACATCTCTCATAAATACAATCGCGTTTCACAACATAAAACAAACGCAAGTAACACGCACTAAAATAAACTCGACCAGATACGGAAATGAAACAACAACAACGACAAGCACCCATTTAAATTAATAAACCCATAAACAAGCAATCTGATTCTCCACTACGTGCGTATATAAACAAACTGGGGGCAAAATAAACACCAAATAACTTCATAGAAAAACATGAATGGTCTCCAGGTTAACCCTACCTTAGCAGATTAAATTACGGATCTTTTAACACTGAACCTTGGGGAGTATATATATATCGAGATCAGTTTTCTGCAAAACACGACTCTTTAAAACAGAATAACAACAAGGACCATTTCCACTTAGCTGATACTTGAGACGTTCTGGAAGTTCACTGATGATAATTTTATTTTATGACAACTCCAAATTTACGGAATTCTTCACTATGAGACAAAGCCTGAATCGCGTAGTGTCTCCCCAATATTTATATCTTCTCAAAGCATGTTATAGAGGACATCACGGAACATTAGAATAGAATTATTGGTAGTAGTAGTTATAACGGCAGACGATCATCAAATTCTCCTCGCGATAACAATTCAGGCGCGATAACAATTGCCGAAGGCGTGTTTCTTAGACAAGGATGGGTTCTCCAACGCGGGCGCATTCCTTTTTCAGACGTGTGGAAATTACCCTCTCTTAGATGTATTACTAGAGACCGCTAGATGGAAATAACGTCGAACGGATCTTAAAATTGTACCGGCTCATCTCTCCACGGCCCCAATCTTGGACGCAGTTTACAAGTCCAACGTAGAATTTAAAAAGCAATCACTACATGGATACATGTTGACATTCATCAGCTGGTAACGTGACTGTCATTTGTCTGCATCACTTGATAGTCGCGCCCTGACGTAACACGGAGCAGAGAGGATTGTGGGTTTTTCAATGACAAGACGTCAGAACCAGTCACAGCTGATTTGCAATAACTTCCCAAAGAGATAGTAAGTAATGGTTGGGCAGAGTCCATAGAAGGAGATTCCAAGGAAGGCAGAATAGCGCTTTAGTAGTAGTCATACGTATTGTCAAGGCAGAGAATGTTCGTGTCAAACAGTTCTTACGCAGTTTAGTAGTTAAGTCTCCCACTACACTTGCCAGTAATGCTCATTTCTATTAACCAAGGTATAGTAAAACGTTCAGCACAAGTTAAGAAACAGGAAATACCGGGTGACTTAGGTCATCTCCGAAAAGTAAACTAACAAAATTAAATTTATGACAAAACGGTCAACACAGCCAATACAAGAAAAATGCAGTCATCACATAATCAATCTCCCAATGTTCAAAAAGTGAAAGTGCCAAGAGAAGGCTCTGCTACCATTTGAGAAGCGTGCAGGTGTTGAGAACGTGGACCATTGAGACCTAAGTCGAGACCTATTAACACATGGTGAACTAGATGGAGCACCGACCATCCAATGACTACACTTTTCGAGTAGAGGTTGTAAAAGAAAATTTAATATCAAAATACAAGACATAGCAAAAGGGGAAACGAGGGGTGCATGAAATGGTAGCATGAGAGATGATGGGCCTGTAATAAAATATGTACATTGTATTATAAAACAGTAAAACAATAAAACGTAAAACACACAATAAAAATCTATAAAAGGAGAATGTCGACGATGAGGAGAACGACTAAGTCGCTGGAGATCGTTCAGTAGAGGGGCAGATATTAATAATAGTGTTAATAGTGCGTTTCGTTCCACCACAGGCTGACTACAAGAAGGTAGTCAGAAGCATCATTCTTAGAAGTACATGAAATCGTGTCTCCCACGAACTGTCTATCCGACCACCCTTACATTAAACTGTATGTCACGCCAAGCTACCCAAGGAAACAACCAACAACAGCAACGACCCTTAAATGACACGTCAATAAACACAGAATAAAAGGCACTACACTTCATATGACGTGCCGTGACATACAAACTCAGCAAATAAACATAGATCAGTTCAGTAAAATTAAAACAAGCAAATCCCAAATGAAGATAAAACAAAACGATTTCATGAGCTGGTAGAATAAAACTTCTCTCGAACGAAAGCACAAGGTTCAGTTACCTTGCGGGATGCCAAATAAGCGTCAATTGCAGTCCCGGGCACGTATAACGAACACACATTCCATCATCTCGGAAGAGTAACCAATATACCTGATTTAATAACGTAATGGGATCACGCGTTGCTTGCTGACTGAAGGCCACAACAAAACAGAACAACACAAAACATGCCCCTCGACCTTCAGTCAAATTCCCACTTAAACAAACGACATAAACCCAACCTTAATATCAAGTCTAGAACCGTGATTGTAAATGAAACATACCGATATTTCTGAAACATACATAGATAATGCTTGCCCAGTCTCCAAGGATAAAAAGAAAACCTAATCGGCCATCCTTGGAGTGCACAAATGACAAGCATGATAAAAACAAACCCTTGAAACATAAAATAAACTGGTGTGTTCCAACAAAAACATATTACATCCAAAGCAATGAACAACACACCCTCCCACGTCTAGGCACAATTAATATCGCGAACTAACCTAAAAAATACCAGTCCCTAAAGGTCCCTGAAAGATCCCATACTCTTGCAAGGGGTTAGGAACTGGTAAGAAACATCTCTCATAAATACAATCGCATTTCACATCATAAAACAAACGCAAGTAACACGCACTAAAATAAACTCGACCAGATACGGAAATGAAACAACAACAACGACAAGCACCCATTTAAATTAATAAACCCATAAACAAGCAATTTGATTCTCCACTACGTGCGTATATAAACAAACTGGGGACAAAATAAACACCAAATAACTTCATAGAAAAACATGAATGGTCTCCAGGTTAACCCTACCTTAGCAGATTAAATTACGGAACTTTTAACACTGAAACTTGGGGAGTATGTATATATCGTGATCAGTTTTCTGCAAAACATGACTCTTTAAAACAGAATAGCAACAAGGACCATTTCCACTTAGCTTATACTTGAGACGTTCTGGAAGTTCACTGATGATAATTGTATTTTATGACAACTCCATATTTACGGAATTCTTCACTATGAGACAAAGCCTGAATCGCGTAGTGTCCCCCAATATTTATATCTTCTCAAAGCATATTATACAGGACATCACGGAACATTAGAATAGAATTATTAGTAGTAGTAGTTATAACGGCAGACGATCATCAAATTCTCCTCGCGATAACAATTCAGGCGCGATAACAATTTCCGAAGGCGTGTTTCTTAGACAAGGATGGGTTCTCCAACTCGGGCGCATTCCTTTTTCAGACGTGCGGAAATTACGCTCTCTTAGATGTATTACTAGAGACCGCTAGATGGAAATAACGTCGAACGGATCTTAAAATTGTACCGGCTCAAATCTTATGCAGATTTTAGTGCTTATAGCAAGTTTCAAAATTTGAACCCTATTCAACATAGTTTACCAATTATAAACATGTTATTATTAGGTCTGAGACCTTTGTATGTTAAACCTACTTATTGTTCTTAATTCAAACCCAAATCAAACTTATATGTTTTGTTCAGTTAACCGTTTTCTATTGTAAAATAAACTATATCTCTTTTTCGCTTTACCTTTCTAAGTAGAATAACGATTAGGCAGGACCTTGTCTTCCCTGATTTTTCCTATAGGCTTAAGCTCTCTCTAAGAAAAATAATAATTACTGAAAAGTTTTTACTACTTGTTGCATTTGAACAAAAACTTCCAGTAAAACATTTTCAAAGTTTCTCTTAGCTGTCATAGCTAATCCTAACGAGCCCTTAAGGCAAGCATGCTCTGCAAGCTTCCTGCTTGTTGAGATTTTTTTTCTCTAACTTATGGTTTGTTTCCAAAATCTGAGGTTTTCTTCCAGTCTAAACTTTTAGTCGGCACTCTGCTGGGTAAAAGCTTAGCTTTTCTTAAGTGCAACAATTGGTATTCTTACCAAAAATTTCCAAGAAACCAGTAAAATTATTTACAAAAGCATTAAAACCGCTTCATTGCTTCCCTTTCTGGGAGCGCTCGAGCGTTTGCTGGAGGTCCAACAGTTCTCAAAACTAAAAAATATCACGGCGAATTCAAATTGTTTTAGCATTTCAAACCATTTGGTTAAATCTAACTCCCTTGAAAGGAAACCAGTAAAACTTTATCCCTTATCATTCTTTGTCTTGCCAGACCACCACCCGTCCTCATAGTATTCAAATACTGGCTTGGAAGAGAAGGTGCGTTTATCGCTTTTTAGCAAATAGCCCAAGCTCCAGCTGCATTTCCCGTTAGCTGTGTCCAGGTCCCTACCCACTTTAGGTATCTAACAGTTATTGTACGGGGGAACCTGTGGCTGATTGCTTACTCCAGGTTTAGGTTTATGTTTTCTATTGAACTCCCGTCCTATCTATTCTTACATTTTCTTCCTGCTGAAACCCGCTTCGTCTTTTCTTTTTATCAACTTCCCTTGGGTAGAGTTAATCCTAAGGTAAAACCTACCCACCTCCCACTGCTGCATGGTGGGGTGGATGGTGGGAGAGGGTGGTGCAGATTGTGAATAAGCTGTTGAGGAGAACATTGGGGAAAGCTTGTCTCAAATATGAGGAGCTTACAGCCATTCTTTGAGATGTTGAAGCCATGATCAACCCCAGGCCCTTGACCTATCTCTCGGAGGATCCAGATGACTTGATGTCATTGACACCTGCCATATTCCTGCAAGACGTTCGTTCTACCGGAGTTCCTGATCTTGACCACTTGGATGGAACAGACATCAGAAGGCGAGCCAAGTATCTCCACCGCTTGCGTGAAGATTTGTGGAAAAGATTCCGGGATGAATACTTGAGCCTCCTGGTGCAGTCGCATGTTGACATGAAACCCCATAGAACATTGAACATCGGTGATGTTGTGTTGGTGGGGTCGGATGACAGGAAGAGGTTGGAGTGGCCAGTGGGAAAGGTCACAGAAATGTTCCCTGGCAAGGACAACAATGTCAGGGTGGTTCGTGTTAAGGCAGCGGGGAGAAGTATGGCCAGACTATTCCAGCGGATATACCCTCTGGAAATATCGTCGTCGCAGAATGCTCCCTTGGGTGAAGACGAACGAGTGTGAAGTCCCCAGAACAAGAAGTGGACGTGTAGTGAAACTGCCTGCTCGATACAGGTCGTAACTTGTGTGGATTGTGTAATTGTAAATAAGTTCTTTTGATTTTGTGTTTAAAATCAAAACGTGGGAAGTATGTGACGTTCTCTAACTCTTTAGTTTTTCCTTTCCTTTTTTTTCTGTTGTGATTCTTCAGGTGAGGAGAAGATGAACTAAAAACAAAAGAGGGCTGTGAATGTTTTGATCTGTTATAATATTGTATCATTACCTTGTCTGTGATGAATAAAGCCAGTTTTGACGAATATTAGTAAGGCGGGTAGTTTTAATGTTCGATCCAACAATATAAGAAACATCACTGGATTACGGTGGGTAGAAGCACAAAACAATGGTCCTTTTAAAGAAATAGTAATTTTATTGCAGGTCTTAGCAAGTTACAGTACACCGCACAATAAGCAGATACAAGCAATTAGTATCTCACTCTAGTTCCTCTCTGACTGGGAACACTTCCCTTTCACTCTCTCGAGCAGCTGTCCGTTCACTAATTAGGCTGACCTGTGTCTAGCCAGTCTGTCACTCACCGAAATACCTGTCCATTCCCTTGATTACACAAACTACCGTTAGGCTACTTACGAGTCTGCTACACACTGTTCCGCTGTCCGCTGGCTAGGGAACAGCCCACGGCGTTTCGCAATTCACCACAGCGCTTCACTGTATGCAATAGCCTCACTTGGGGTTTCGCAAGTCACGTCACCACACTACTGTCGCTCAGGTAAAAACACGCACTAGCTCAAAAACACTGTCCCTCCCTTATATAGCAGGCTGGTGACTCTATGAATGCTTCTAGAATCGTCCAGGATTCACGGCTTCTCGAGATTTCCATCACTGGCTGGGTCACGAATATTCTGGACCATCCCTTTGTCCACGCAGCCCGTTGCGTAAGGCGCAGGTAATACACTGAGACGGAGTATAGCCCGGGGCAGCTGTGACTCACGCGGCGAGGCGACGAAACAAACTCACAGCCGTAACAGTATTATTGGCACAAATATTAATCTATTGTAAAAGGGAGTGTTTTACACATATTGCAGTTTATAATGTTACTTATTGTTGTTTAAAGGGGAGGAACTACGAGGTCATCTGCCCCAAAGTAGTTTATAATACGGAACTTGATTAATAGACGCGACACCGCTCATAACCTTAAATTCCTTATAAATAGGCCAACTTGCGAGTAAATGCAATGTGCTCAGCAGTAGATCATGAAAGGCTTGCCCAGTTCCCGGACCTCTTGATTCACAGACCAACACGTAATTTCATATGGATTCTGTCAAAATGAGTCATATTGATATGATAAATATCGTTTAAAATGTTAATCTGGTAGCAAAAATATCTATCCCGTCCGGGATTCAAACCCGAGATCTCTAGATTCATAGTCAGAGGGGCTAACACCACGGCTATTTCGACCACGCAAATATTATGCACAAGATGGTGACTTATTTCCACGTTCCAATAATACTGCATTACGGAATTATGTTTCATTTATATTTTGCTTGTTTCGATAATGTTCCTGTGTGAAATTGAGTTTAAAATGCCTCATGAATAGGCCCTCTTGTGAGTAAAGAGATTGTGTTCAGCAATAGTTCATGAAGGCTTGCCTAGTTCCCGTATAACACGTGCTTCAATCAGTTGGCACCAGAGTTCGCATAAGCGTTTACCGTCAGAATGTCAGTGAGCAAAGTTACTCGGGAAGTGGATGCCGATCACTTTTATCCAGAGATTGAAAAACAGACTCTTAATAAATCATAATTGATTTCAGCAAATATGATATAATGAATATTTTTACACCAAAGACCAACAACTTGAAGATGATCTATTGTATGAATATTTGTAATTGCGCCTCAAAACCTTGAAGTAATCCGTATGTCATATACATTCCACATGGCCGAGAGTACGTCATGGTATCAATTTCCGACACCGCGCGCTCATTGTTTCCTCGATCGATCCAGCTGGCAGTGCGTCTTACACACTTCCGTCCGATCCACCACTGCCAGCTGGATCGTCCGATCCACTTCCGTCCCATTTTTCATAATCACTCCCACAAAAATATCCAGCTACCGAGTAGAAAGATGTTACAAATCAATAATTCAAAAGGAGTAAAAATTTCTGCCCTACGGCAGTCTTAAATCCGCGACATAAAATTACAGAGCTAGCACGTTGCCACTCGTACACATGTGCGCTTACAAGTAGTTCTTATTATCATAGATCTTAATCCATGTGGTTGAATGTCGAATGATTTCAGTTAGACCTTAAATGTTGATTAGAATGCATTCATTTGCTGCGTGGGATGTTTTAAACTTGACCTAAAGCAAGTTTCAGGCCTGTTTTATGTTAATAATGCAATTCAACATCGAATATTATCCACATCTCACTCGATAACCTTCCTCCATGTTTGAACGGAAGTGAACCCCTAACACCATCTACCATCTCAATTAGGAACCAGGAGATTGGAACCCCAGGGTTCTATCTTACAGCCGATTCTCTTCCTCATTTATAAATGGCATTACCTTATTCCCTTTTAAGGGCAGATTATGTATTTGCTAAATCTGATAAGGAGATTATATCTGATACCCAGCATGACTGTTATAATTATCTTGTATGAATGGCTACGGATGAATCTGTTAACAACTAATTACTCAAAATCTGTCTGCGCGATGATCCATAAATGTGAATAATTTTTTTTTTTTTTTGTCGTGTAGCCTCCTGAGAGGCCGAGTGCAGGTCTTTCTAGTCGACGCCCGTGGGCGACCTGCGCGTCGGGATGATAGATGGAATTGATGAAGATGAATGAAACTGGGCAAGGATGTGGAAGGTAGCGGCCGTGGCCTGTCAGAAGGTACTGTCCCAGCATTTGCCTGGTGTTGAAAATGGGAAACCACGGAAAACCATTTCAAGGACAGCCGACGGTGGGGCTCGAACCCACGCGTCTACCGAGTCAGCAGAGAGCTTGGCCCCTTGACCTAACGCAGCGCTTTAGCCCGCGCAGCCACTACTGCCGGTATGTGAATAATGATTTAAATGCAATAACAAATATCTCATTTAGCATGACTAGACTTAAGTGGATGAAAGGGGTTAAATACTTTGGCTTGATAATAGACAATACTCTTTCTTAGGCATCTACACACTTACATCATATTACATCCTAATGAAATATTACCCCAAAAAATAGTCCCATAATTTACCATCATAATTCAAAATATAGTCCACTGATGCAGGAGTCACTGAGGTAAAATACATTATGTTACCACCATAGGCTCTTATAGGACAGTCGTGAATGATGTGCTTCACCGTTTGTCTATCGGCTCCACAGTCACACTTTGGAGAGGGTAACCTGTTCCGCTTGAACAAAGAGTCCGCACAAACACCAGAATTGGTCCTGATCCGGTTTAATTTCGATCATTTCCAACGAGGAAGATCAAAGCCAGGTGCTTTAGATGTGACAGATGGCATGTCTCGGCACTCCTGTGGAGCAAAATTCTTCCAATCATGAGACCACTGCTGGACTATGTCAAGGTTCTCATTGATAAGTCTCGTAGCTGTCTTTACAGGGGGCTGCCTGGAGCGAAGTCTGGGTAGACAAGCATCAGGTATATCAGCATGAAGAGGGAGATCCTGATTTTTAAGTATATTGTGGTATGTTTTGCAGCCAAATAGCCATACAAAGTGGAAAAGAATAAACTTCATAATTATGTGCACAGACCCTGTTCAACTTATTCTATGAATACAATCGACATTAGCGCCCGGGTGGAGCAGGTAGAAAATAAAGATATGACGTAATTTTGGAACCGATCGTCCTATACCAGTTTCAGTCGCCTGGTGATAGCCATTGGTCTTATGGGAGCTTAACTTCCTAGTGTTGTTGTTTCATGGTAGCACGACAGAACCCATTTCTTTTGGGTGATGGGTGGCGATTCTCGTTTGACAAAATCATGTAGCTGAAGGGAAAATAAGTTATTCAATAACCTATAGAGTGACTTGGATCATCATTTAGAAAATTATAACACGTCAGATAAGAAGAATATCCCTCCAGTTTGCTATTAAATTGCTTCCGGTGGTTCAGTATTCACCCCTTACTTTAATCATGGAAACCAGGACAGGCACCGATCTGTTTAAGTTTGTGACATCAATCTTAAACATTCGAGAGGTAGGAATGGTTATTAATTTTAATGGATACTAAGTTAAATTAGGTTTGGGTCATGACCCAAACATAGACTGTATTTGTAAATTATGTACCGGTAAGAAATACTGTGGCCGATATCACATCATAACCTATAAATTACGAGTGGAATCGTTACTCAAGTTTTGTACCTCTGATTAGCTTATGTTTTTATTGGCTATATCCTTTTGGCCATTGACTGCATTCATTAAATTAATTACGGTTAATGAGTTTTGCTACAGCCAACAGGGTTGTGTATTAATACTTTGCAGCCAAATAGCCATACAAAGTGGAAAAGCCTTCATAAATTACAAATGTACATTGTGCTCCATTCCTATGTATTTCTTCTGGTTTGCAACTCACCGTATTGATTTTGTTCTTTTAGTACATACACTAGTTCCCAATGGTAGCGTTCACAGTACTTTCCAAATAGTTTACATGGCCACGTCACATTTGGCTCATGGTGTGATCTTCTCTTCGTACCGGGCTCTTAATGAGGTCATTTGCTCCTCAAAGGAGTCGGGGAGATAAAAATTTATTCTGGGATCATCTATGAGAAAATACTATTCTCTTGCTAGGAGGTAGGCGAGTCTTAATCTTGAAATATTTGGCACTCCAAGCACTCTTGTTGGTTGATTCTTAAGTTTAGGGGTTGCCCCGTGTACTTTTGGTGTGTGTAGAATCTGTCTGATAACCGGTGTTAATTGTGATGACTGTATTAGTGTGTGTTATCTGTTTTTTTAATATAAGTACAGACTGCAACTTAGAATTTTTCAAATAGTGTCTGCCAAGCGCCACCGTCAACGACTACTAGACCAAGTTCAGAACTTAGCTACTAGACACCACCGCAGTCGGTTCTTGGCAACGAACGTAGAAACCTAAGAGCGTTGTTTACATTCGTAACCTATCCAATTTAGCTTCACACAGGTGTAATTAGTGGAAGGTTCTTTAACTTGCCATAAATCTATGACATGGGACCGCCAGCTTTACTTCCCCTCCGAAGGAAGCAATACTGAGGGATTTTTAACGCTCTTAAAAAATCCGACGGCTTCGGCCGAGTTTGAACCCGCCATCTTGGGCATAGAAGCTCAGCATGCTACCGACTACGCCACCGAAGCCGCTTAATGGTTGGTTATAAACATGTGTATTATAAGACCAATAGTTATCACTTTCTAATTTCTTGATGTCGAGTGTTTTCACACTTCCTAATGTGGACAGATTCTTGATATTTAGGTGTGGCCAAATGATTTATATACCATTCGGTACGTCACTACTGGCATAATTTTAGTTCTGAACAATAACATTGCGATCTCCAGACTGATGGATCTGATGTAGCTTATTTCCTTTATTACCATTATAGCTTCCGTTGCCTTCTTTGTCACATATTTTGTGAACACTTAGCGCTTGTTTGCAATGTGATTCCTAGATATTTGAAATCTGGTGTGAACTTTATTTTCCTATCCTTGATAAGAATTTCTGCCAATCTCCATTTCTGAACATCATTGTCTTTGGTGGTTTTGTTTTAAGTTATGTTGAGCACGCCATTCTTTCATTTCGTTCATTGTAAAAGCATGACTGTGAAAGGAAGGAAGCTTGTAGTTTTTCTCAATAATGAGCCACGTGACCTCCATTTTTACATGGAATCCGAACCACAGGGCGTGGTATTCGTTTATTGTAGTTTGGAGTTTTGTAATATCTTTTGATCCAACTACTATATTGTCGGCATTGTCATAATACAAATGTATGTCATTACACCTTCCTTTATGGATATTCTTAAGGACTGGATGATCTCGCTGTTCCTCTCCTTAAACAGCAATAAGTGACCAGATAGATATTTTTAAATTTCTCATGCTGCAACGATGAAAAGTATGAGGACTGATAGGGTCACCCTCAGGGACGGATTTACGTATATGCCGCCCCTAGGCACATTCTGACAGCCCCCCTCCACGCAGCCGACCGGCTAATGAATCATCTAACTCATCGGCCGGTTGGCTGTATTTGTGTCCGCGTAAGGGTAAGCCCCGCTGGACGGCTGAGTATAGGATACATGTTGCACGTCATTTTAATTTTAGACATTATTGATTGTATATAAAACAGATTGATTATTTAAAAAAAACGTAATCTAAATTGTGGGGTTGATGTTGATAAAAACTAAAAGTTACCGGTATTGATCTAAAATTGATTTAATTACGTAAGAATTTAGAATATTCTTACAAACTGGCATATTTCCAATAGGCTAAATTTACTCAATAGAAAAGTTTCCTTTACACTTTGATAAAGTTTTAAAGTGATTGTTAAGTCTTTCTGAAAACGAGCGAAAACAGTATCAGCTACTTACAATAAATGATAAATCAAGTCTATTAAGGATTTGAAAATTTTTAAAAACATAATTCAATGTTCATAATTAAGAACAAAATTAGATGTTAAAAACTAGCAAATCAATTCACATATCTTATGCATCAATACAGTACATCTGCAACAGCGGCGTTTTTTCTTTACATAGATTTTCTCCTGGATTTCATAATTGAGAACTCCTCTATTAGATCTTCAACTTTCATCTTGTCACTGTTCAAAAGTTCAGCCTCGATGTGTATAATAGCCAACGAGTTTAATTTTTCTTCATTCATCCTTGATCTAATACAAGACTATTCTTTTTAAGACAGAAAATGAACGTTCCGCTGAGCAGTTGGAAACAGCTGTGCACAAATACATACGAGGAGCTATATCAGTGTTGGGGATGTTGATTGGAGTTGTTCTTCTCTAATATATTTCATCATGACAAGTGGGTTGTTTCTAATTCCGCTACTCTACAACAGACAAGGAAAATGTACACATTCATTTGAAAATGACTTTTCTAGATCATTGGCATACAATGACTGAAGTTTGTTTGCACGCTCTATTATTGTTTCAGTTGAGGAAGAGGACAGATCCTTAAAAACTGAAAACTTGTCTGCTATTTCGCTATATGCGTTTTTCCGCTTCTGCAACTCAGAGTTTAGTTGGTCGAGAACTACATAAAATGTCTCAACTCTAAATTTGTCACGTCCTTCAAGATGTACTTCAGTTTCTTTGTTTTCGTCTGCCTGGAATTTTCTATTTTTTGACGTTTGTAGCTAGTCTTATAGTCCAAATCACATAGTTTTTAAGCCCTTTCTTCATATATGGCAAACATGTCTCGGAGAGAATCAATAAAAAGGACTAAAGAACCATACAGTCTCACAACTCTTTCTATGGACGTTTCTATTTTCTAGAGAGTTTGACTAATTTGTTCAAACCTGTCCAATATATCACTCCAAAGTTCCATCATGAATACCGTTTCCAGCCTATTCAATGATCTCAAAGTCCGTGGCTTCACTTCTTACCAACGGCTCCTCATTAGTGTTGTCTTCATAGTCCTTTAAAGCCAGCATAACACCGTCTAAGTTTTCACAAAGCCCCTTACATGAACTTTCACGAGCACTCCACTCTACCTTGTTTCAGACAAACCCTTAAGAGTTTTACTTTCAGGTTGACTAAAGGTAACTAGAATTTCTCATCTCTTAGTAGATGCAACAAAAGAGTTGTAAACGTTTTGTATAAGGTTAAAGAAAGCACATGCTTGCAGCACACGTACCTACAAGGTTAAGTGAATGTGCCGAACAAGGAACAAACAGTGCTTTAGGAGTTTCATCCTTCATTCTAGCTTGTAAGCCACAATACACGCCTGACATGTTGCTAGCATTTTCGTATGATTGCCCTCATTGCCAAAACAGCATTGTCTAAGTCTTCGGATTTGAGCCCAGTATTCGACAAAAACATGAGAAAGCGTTCAACAGGATTGCTATTTTCTTGTACAAACCTCAAAACAAATGAAAGCTGATCAGTGCGACTTATGTCAGGCGTTGAATCCACTATTATGGAGTAATGCTTCGCTTGTTTCACTTCATTGATTATGATATCTCTAGCTTTAGAGGCTAACAGTACAATTACCTCATTGCAAATAAATGAAGACAGATAGGACGTTTTCCTTGAACCTGGATTACCAAATTTACGTATGAGTTCAGCGAGAAAAGGATCGAATTCCGCTACTAATTCCAGTGACATTATGTGCTCCCCATTGTGTAGAGACCCAAATGTTTCATCAGTTCCTCGAAACGGATGTCCTCGGCTTGCCAGCTTTTTCATCACAGCGAACACTCTTTGCAAAACGTGTTTCAAATACTTCCTTTCAGTTTCGACGATAGAATCGTATTGACTGTCTAACGTTCCAATCCTTCTCTTGCGGGTCAAAAGTGTCAGTTCAGAATTGACGTGTTCTTGTGAGCCACGTGCAAACGAAATTGCTCCAATATTTTTCCAATCCGAAACACCTTTACTGGCTAGTTTAGAACACGTCTTCTGAAAGCCAAATAATCTGCAGGAAGCGCAAAATAGCGAACCTGTACTTTTGTAATGTCCTACTTAAGATTTGTTTATTTAGATATCTGGTTTTATTGCCAGAATCTCTTGTAGAGTTTTTAAAATCACAATCTTTATTCTGATGATGATAATTGTTTTTAAGGGGCCTAACATCTAGGTTATCGGCCCCTAAAATCTTTATTCTGATTGATTCCTCTGTGTAATAATACTTCGATCGTGGTGTCATTTATTTTCCACTAATAGGGTCGTCACTATCTGTAAAATTTATATCAGTTTGTTGTGAAAGGGAATCATTTGAACTTGTACTTATTTGTGTACTATCGGAACTACGTTCGTTATCACCACTCAATATAAAATTATTCGTTTCAGGGGCACTTGTTGCTTGATCATTATTTTCATTGTTTGAACCACTTTCGGTGACATTGTACTGTTCCCAAGATGAGCAGCCTTCTCCACTCAGTCCACTCTCGTTGAATTTTTCAAGAGGTAAAAAAAAAACTGTCAACCGTCTTAATAGTTTTCAAAAGGTTAGTTTCAATTTCACGTTTTTCACTTGCAATTTTTCGGTAACCTGAACCACTAAGCTTCCGACGTTTTTCACTGATTGGTATTTTTTAGTTCAACATTATAAACAATAAAATTATAACACACTAACTTTATCTTAGCAATGTGGCAATGTGAACGACTTGGTAAGGGACAACTGAACGTAAAGATGTTAAGCGAACGACTAATAGGCTACACGAGCTTTGACAGGCTGCTGTATCCCCACTGACAGGCAGTGTTGCCAGTCTGTTGAACTACCGGCATAAAATATACCCATATTAAATAAAACAAAACTTCACACTTGACTTGTAAAAGAGAATTTTTTAGTTTATGAATTTGATGTAGATTTCAAATATACGTGTGAAAATGCAAAGTAAGCTCCCTTTGACTGCCGTTCTCGGTCACTGCGCCTGGCGCCCGTCAGACGTCAGGCTGTGCCGCCCCCACCCCCCAGGCCGTGCCGCCCCTAGGCACGTGCCTAGTGTGCCTAGTGGGAAATACGTCCCTGGTCACCCTGGATTAACCCATTTGGAGTATCGGCTCTTTGATGAGAGATTGTCTGAAACTCTTAAGTTGTTCCATTGTAGTATTGATCTTTTAATTTGTGACCATATGTCTTTTTTTTTTTTTTTTTTTGTCAAAGATTTCTTCCAGCTTCCTCAGTAGTAATGTTCTGCTTATTAGGTCAATCGCTTTAGTAAAATTTATAAGTAGGCTATCACATACATACAACTTTTCTGCAAGAACATTCCATACGTTTTTTAACAGGAGTCCCATTGCGGTTAGGCTGGCTGCGTGGCTCAGTGGAAACGCTCTCGCCTGCTGTTGCCAAGGTTGCAGGATCGAATCCTGGCGCAGCCAGTTAGCATTTGAGGGTGCGCAAATGCAAGGGAGCCATGTCAGTAGATTTACTGGCTCGTTAAAGATCCTCTTCGGAGCAAAATTCTGGCACCCCGGCGTCTGTAAAAGCCACAGTAGTTAAAAGGGACGTAAAACCAATTACATTATTACTATTGCGGTTAAAGTCAATCCTGAAACCTAACTGATTTTCTGGGAGATTTTCATCAATAGTTAGGGGCAAATGACCTCGTAGTTCCGCCCCTTAAAACAACAATAACTAACTAACTAACTAACTAACTAACTAAAACATCAATAGTTTCCTTTATTTTTTCAGTAATTATTTGCATGGAATCTTTGAAAGGAACACTTTCCAAAGTAATGCCTCTATATCAGTTAGTTAGTTAGTTAGTTAGTTAGTTAGTTATTGTTAGGGTGGCCATAAATATTTTGGCCTAGACCGGAACATCGTAGTACCCGGGAGGGAGAGGGGGGGGAGGGAGGGGGGTTTGTCCCCAGTGAAGTCCGAAAACCTATAGCCTTACTCCATGGAAATGGGTTTGTGATATCAAAACTAAGATTATTTTTTTTTATATTTATCACTCACATGGTTAAAAACTTGTAAATCATAATAACTTCGTGTTCCTTAATACCTACTTAAACTAATAAACAATGGCTTGGCTGAACAACAGAAATCTTCTTATATTTATTACCCCCACATATCAAAAAACCTATTATTAATTACAGTACAACATATGTATTTTCCTCGATACCAACTTACCCTAACATCCTAACATCTAACAAACAATTGTGTCGGCTTTCAATAGATTTTTTGCCTTTTTTGACAAAATTACATTTGATTTTAATCAAATAAATTAAATAAACATTTGTTAAAACAGTATTAATGTCAGGCTAAACGTGGGAGGTGTGTTTAATTTTAACCATCTGCCTGTTCATCAGATTCTTTTTCTTTATCATACCAAAATTATTTCTGGGAACTACTAATCTTTCTCAATACGTCTTTGTTTTTTAAGAGCATCTCGTAAAACTGGTCACAAGTGTATTTAAAATTCACTCGAACCATCAACATTGAACTCATTGTCATTACATCAAGTCGTGATTTCTCAGACGACCACAAGTTGTTCATGATGGAAAGAAAACTCTTTCAACGGGAGCACTGGTTCCTGGCAAATACATAGCAAATTCAACAACTTTCAAAATGCAATGTCCTCACTGCTAAGCCTTGCAAATATTTGTTTCCATCTCCCTTCAACAGGAGTTTTTACCTTGGTTCCGTCCACTCTGTTCCATTCCTTTATGTTTTCAGACACAATCTCCTTAACACACTGCCACTGGTCAAAGTGTTTGGTTTCTTCGTCTTGATCTTCAGATATTTCCTTGATCTGTCTGGCATTAAAATTAGGTAGGCTGGTCTGGATATCACTCCATGGCGGAACTGTTTGTAGTAAAATCCACTGCAAATTATGTACGCCTCCGAAGCTCAATTCCCAGTTGTCTAAATAGTCAACACAAGTTTTGTAAAACTTTTTCACTGTTGCTGTAAAGTCCTGGACATTTAGTTCTCGTTCTCCTTCTTCCTGTAAGTTTAATATCAGTGTTTTCACATTAGTAGGAATAAATCCCTCTTCCTCTCTAGATTTCATCACACGTTTGAGTGAGTGTATGCGCCAAGCAACTTCAGTAGCGGAGATATTATCCTTCTCTATCTTCAAAACGGTGTCTTCAAAAGTTGAAATCTTGGATGTCGCAAAAATCAGCCATGGCTTAAAACATGGATTTTGAAAATGATGGCTTAGAAAGTAAGGGCATTTTTCCTGGGAAAGAAAGTAGGACTTCAGGCTTTCAAATATTTTCAGAATCCGTGTAATAGCTGGGGCAAGAGACAGAAAACGAGTGTTTCCGTGCTCTAATAACTTTGAATATTCCACTCCGGTGAAATCGCAAAAATCTTTCAGTTGCTCAGTTCTGACGGTATATATGTGTAAGTATGTATACACTTTAACTGCGAAGCATTCAATATCAAACGGCAGACATTCTACGGCTGTTTGAATACAGTTGTGGACTATGTGGGCACCGCACCCTACTCCGATTATTTCTTTCTCTAACTATGTTGGAGATGTTGCCACATATTATGTTTCCCTTTTCTAGCGGCCCCACCAAAATTTGCATTAGTGTTGTCAGCACTCATAGCTACTAATTTTTCTTTAAGGTATTGTTTTTTTATTAGTTCCTCAAGCATTTTGCTCTGGGTATCAGATTGTTCGTTAGGAAGGAAATCATTTTAACGTGGACTCCAGATAGTGGCAAAAAATAACGAACAAGTACAGGAAAACATTTTTCTGCCTTTTTGTTCGATGCGTCTATGCTGAGAGAAACAGACCCACAGGAACTCAATTCTTTATCCACTTCATTAATGGATAGTGGAGCCAAGATATTACACACGATTCCCTCACTTTTGGTCTTTCCGGAAGAATATTTTGGCGCATAAAGCTTTTCAATGAGTTTGGAAAGACAGTTATTTCACCTAAAACTGTGTCCATGAACAACTGCATGGTAGGCGAACATGCCTTATTGTGCTTAGATATCATCGGTGTCCTTTTTTTTAGATAAAATGTTGTAAATTAGAAGAAGTGCTGACAGCTTTCTCAGCATCTTTATGTTTTTTCGTTTTTGTGTGTTGGGTAATATCATTTCTTCCCCCACGAGCGACAGAAAATTGGACACTACAGGTTTTGCATACTACTTTTGATCTGTCGGAGGTAGAAATGTCAGTTTTAATGAACTTAAATTCTCTCTCCAAATCTCATTGAAAACACATAACCGTTTTTGCTGTCTTGAGAGAAACATTATTCACAACACATACCGGTACACGAATAAATAACGACACGTTTTCCTCGAACAGACAAAATCTATCTATCTATCTATATATATATATATATATATATATATATATATATATATATATAAAATGAATGTTTGTCTGTTTTTTCTGAATTTCTACGGAAATTTGCGTTATTTACGCGTTTCTGACATTATAAGGCTCCAAAACCAACAGTTTCTGAGATATTACCAGAAAACTAATTTGAATTAATTTAATGAACTCATCAAGGAATACAAGTCGGTAACCATGACAACAGTATCTCAAGGGGTGACATCCAACTTTCCATCTATTTCTGTAAGAAGCAATGTCATTCAATTTATTACATTTCTGTAAAAGTTTGCAAATGGCTATAAGGTTATCACGGAACCAAAATTATTCATCAATGCAATTAAGGGGGTCAAAGGGCACCCTAGAATATTTTCACGCGATTTTCACGTGCGATATATCGTACAGAAGGTGTATTATATCTCCAAATAGCAACATTGTTTTCAAAAATTCCTGAATTGAATCAGCATTTTTTGCGGCTTTTAGGAATTTGAGCCGTTTGAAGCTAAAGAACCCGAATTTTCATGTACCACAAGCCTTTGTAATTTATTAAAGGGGTGTTCCTGTGGATGGGGACCTATGTGACGTGTATTGCGTTTCGTCTACGAGGCTTTCAATTTTATTTCACGTCAGGAATTGCACGTTATATGAATTTAGTTTGAGAGCACATTCTAACTAATCTTTTTTTTTTTTTTTTTTTTTTCGCCATACGGGTTCATCGTAAGGATGATTTTGTTTGATACTGTGTGATATATATACCCATATTTTGGCATCTGGGTAAAATGTTGTACACAGTGAAATTGTCTGTCTGTCTTCCTGTGTATCTATATGTACGTCTATAACTCTTGTTCGGATGCTTGGTGCATCGTAAAATTAGGTATGGTATCCATTTATAAAGCTCTTCACCGTACTTTGCATAGAAGGGTGGGTATAGGGGGAAGAAATCAAAATACATGCTAAAATAGGCGAAATAGTCTATGTAAATGATCCTAGAAGGACGACCAAAGCATATGTTGTGCTTCTTAATGTGAGACGCAAAATTCCGGAGTCTACATATAAAGGGTCTCCGAAAACCACATTTTAAGGCCCTTAAATTAACAGTGTGTGTGATATTCCCAGACAACTAACTTCGCTCTGATAAACTTATGAAAGAACGACAAACCGCTAACCATTGCAACAGTAGCTCAATTGATAATTTCTGGTGTTAACATCGAAGACCGTTCGAAGAACGGGTACTTCAGCTAGTGTACACTAAAACTGAGCAACCGTGCGACTACATTCACCAAATAGAGAGAAAGAAAATACACAGTACATCCTCTCACCAATAGATCAGATTGGCGACTGGCACTGCACTGGCTCTGGGTGGCGCGGGTGCGCGCCGCGTCGTCACAATGGGTACAGTCAGCAAGAAAAGCTCAACGTTAATTACGAAGTACAGTCGATATAAGCAAACGCATCAAGTAGCACAGAAACGATGAATTTTCGTGCACTTTCTAAAACTGTATACAGTTTTTTCAAGCTTTTACGAATTGCCATGAAACTATTGATAAATTATTGTCTTCGCTAGTATTTTTTTTTCTTTAATTTTTGCACGAAACCGGGACATTGTAGGGAATTTTCGGAAACCGACGGGACGCCCTTAAAAGCGGCCTGAAGCGGAACTGTCCCGGCAAAACCGAGACGTATGGCCACCCTAGTTATTGTTGTTTTAAGGGGCGGAACTACGAGGTCATCTGTCCCTGCCTCTATATCCATTGGAGTCCTTGGAATTTACTTGACCTTTTATAGTGATCGAAATTTAAAGTTTTTCAGTCAGTCAACACGATTGTATGCAATTGTAATTGGTGGTTCCATAATCCTAAAAGAAATTACATGAAATTAATAAATACACTTGGATGACCAGTTTCGATCGTCAAGCGATCATCATCAGATCCTTTACACTTAGGCTCATTCACATTGCGACATCTCTTTGGATGCTCTCTAGTCTCTAGAATTTGCCACTGGCTGCGAGTGGAGCGAGCAAGCCAGCGGTGCATGGGCCAGATACCGGTGCGTCAATGCACTCCTCTGCTTGGGGGTTTAATTTTGATTTTTAATAGTTGGTATTTGTAGTGTGATAGCTTTTAATAAGAGAGATACCCACCTGGGGCAGTTCCTTGCGTAGTTTCAGGTTGTTAAGCTTTAAGCTGACGTTGTGGGTGAAGTTTTTTAATTATTTTTAATATTTGGTTGATTCATGTTATCTTAGTTTGTATAGAAGAGTGTTAAGCAGTGCATTTCGTTCCGTTTGCTGGACAGCCATCAATTTTGCAGGATGATTCATCATCCTACCAATTTGCAGAAGATTTGTGAAAGAGAGATCACATATTCACTACACTCTGTTAAACATGAAATTTGTGGATGAATTTCAAATAAAGGAATCCTCTTAAGAAATCTACAATAGATTGAGCCATTCTAAAACTATGACACTATTCTCTGTCCATTGACACTCTTAACATTTCTGGATACTCAGCCAAGAGGTCTAAACTAGTTTTGAAGTAGAAATACAGGGTCTTCATATTTGCTTGGCAAGGACATTCTCGCTCACGAGCTCCGACAGTGACGGCTCTGTTGCCGGTTACTGCACCTGCATATGTTGGCCTATAGCAGAGTACGGTGCTTAAAATCAGTATCATGTTTCTTTTACTCATCATGTTTGCATTAGATGCTGAAAATGTTCCACATCTCGTTATGAAGTTTCCGGTTACTCTGGCTAATTTGGCTTCAGTAAGGAGATAACTACCTTTACGTCTATTTTTATTGTTTACTGAGCCTGTGC
The DNA here is from genome assembly GCA_946902985.2 of Meconema thalassinum. Lineage (NCBI taxonomy): Eukaryota > Metazoa > Arthropoda > Insecta > Orthoptera > Tettigoniidae > Meconema > Meconema thalassinum. Next base: position 353,463,839 of record OX336390.1, read on the forward strand.
GTTTGAATCTCATAGCCAGTTGTTTTATTGCGATTGTGTGTAGGGCTGTAATGCCTTATGTGAAATATTTGTTACGTGAACGTGTATATCTGCACAATACGTACATAAAGCACAGGAAATCGTGCACTAGAACAAGACAAAAGTTTCAAGTGAAATTTCCAGGAGACCCATTCCTATAAATCGGACAATAAAACAACTGGCTATGAGATTCAAATGCACAGGTTCAGTAAACAATGGAAATGAATGTGAAGGTTGTTATTTCCTTACTGAAGCTAACCGGAAACTTCATAAGGAAATGCCGATTATGTTTGGCAGCGGATGGGGAACATTTTCAGCATCTACTGTGGGCATGGTGAGTGAAAATGTATGATACTGATTTTAAACACCGTATTCTGCCGTATACGGGGTGTCCCACCTAACTCTGCAACCTCAAATATTATCGAAATGAAACAAGATGTGAAAAATCTACTTGCGCAGGAATGTAGCAAAGCCAGGGGGTCACAATGGGAGGATATGCACAATCCAGGATATTATAACAATATCACTTTCAGTGCAAAGTTAACTTTCTTTAAATGGAACATATCTTTTTTCTCAAGCAAAATCAAAAGTAAACATACAATAATTGTTGACAACAGAACTGGTTTCACTTCTCTAGACTTCGTACCTTCTGAAGTGACTAACGTTGTGGAGGATGGCAATGGAGACACTGTCACGTTTAACACAAGTGTAGAACTGTACACATAGTACAAAAGGTACAATTGCTGATTTCCTAATCAAACTAGTGGCCTATAGCTTAAAGGAACGTCATGATTTTAAATTGCATCCAGCACGGAAAAAGCATTCACAAGCAAGCAGTAACATCTTAACTGATGAAACTGTATCACTTCAGCAGATGTTCAATGTGACCACCGTTTGCATCAATGCACTTCTGTAGACGGTGAACAAGAGAGCGTTTTACTCATCCCAGTGTTTCCACAGATATTTCCGCACACAACCATGGCCGGCTCTACGGAAGGCCGCGGCGAGCGAAAATTGGCAACCTCGCCGTGAATGGCCAGTCTGCTCTGCCTAGCCCACTGAGTTACATGGAAAATGTGTCACGCGCTCGTGTTTTCTTCAAAATACTCTATGTAAATGAAATTATACCATTGATTATTACTGTATAGTGGCTAGCTACAACGCCAAAGACTTGTGTTGTGCCGAATTGTAAGTCTAATTATCGTTCATCGATACAAACTGAAGGATTTCTGACATTGTTTGTGTTTCCTAAAAATCCATAATTGAAAGCCATATGGGAACGTGCTATTCCTCGAGCCAATTGGGTACCTACGAAATATTCCTTCGTATGTATTAAACACTTTCTTCCTGAAGACGTAATTTATGTTGAAAAATACAAGGATGGTGATGGTAATAATAAGGAATTCACACGGAAGAAGCCTGTAGTGTTACCTCGTGCGGTTCCAGAGGTATTCCCAAACTTACCATCGTATTTGAGTAAGTGCTCCTCCAAGGTAAGGAAATCTCCAGAGGAAAGAAGAGAAGAAAAAGAACGGAAAAATTCTGCAGAGGAATGTGAGAAGACCCTTGCTGAGGAAGCCAACAAAATTACGACTTTCGAGTCCTTTGTTTGGGATATACAAAATAAATTGGTGGAGCATAAAACAGACTGGTCTGTAAGTACTAGTGTAAACTATTGTATTTTGTATAAATTAGATGTGTCAAGCATACCTAAAATAAGGTAAAGTATAAGGGTAAACAATGATTTTACGGTCGAAATTCATATCAATGGAGGCGTAATTCCTAACGCTGTTGTTCTTCATTCTGGCTCTGTAATATTTCGAAATTCATTATTAAGTAAGTGGAGTCAGTTGTTCCAAGCAATAGAATTTTGGCACGACTTTTTCTTACCTGTAAGTTCTGTAAGTTCACTAGTCGTCCAGATAAATAGTTTAATAGATAACCTAAAAACTGACCTTGAAAACCAGGGAGACGAAACTTCAGAGATTCTGTTAAAAGTTAATGTTTCTGCAAGATCAGTTTACACTTACTTTTTTAAAGAAACCTAGATATAACGTCACTACAACTCTAAATGCATTCCTCATTTATATGCAGTCTACAAAGTGTTATAACGCAATTAGATTTAACCATATTTTATCCCTACCTCATCCCCGAGTTTAACAAAAATTAACAACTTCCTTCGCCATATCCCCGAAAGCTGATGAAGAGAACAGTAACTTTCTAAGTCACATTGTGAAAGATTTATCAAATTTAGAAAGGGTTGTAAATTTACATATTGATGAAATACATGTCAAACAAACTTTAGATTTTAAAAATGGGCAATTCTTTGGTGTTGCTACAAATGAATCTTTCGATTTAGCTAAGACAGTTCTGGCCTTTCTCGTTAGTTCTGCTTTTGGAAATTTGAAAGAGGTTGTTAAATTAGTTCCAGTGAAACAATTAACGGGTTTGCAACTAGCTGATATTGCGAAAGGTGTTATCAGACAAATACAGGATTGTGGCCTAAATATTCTGTCTATCATAATGGTGTGAATCGTGCTATGTTCAAAGAACTAACCGAACATTCTGATAGTAATTACTGGTTCCATATTGATGGAAATCCCCTAAAAACCTTTGTTTTATATGACAGTGTCCATGTATTAAAAATATACGAAATAATTGGCTGAATTTAAGTGGCATTGATAAGTCATTTATTATTCCTGTATGGGAAGATTTAGACTCATTTTCAAATGTTTTAAGTTCAGATGACTGTAACCCTGATTTTAAAGAGGTAAATCAAGCATCATTTAGTGACATACGAGCGATCTACAAAAAGGAATCCGATTTACTGATTAAGTATTGTTATAAAGGTACTGCTTTTTTTTGTCAGAGTAATCCTAATGTGGTGGTCCATTGTTAATATTAAGCGGCCTCTCACCCATGTTGTTAAACGTAATAGTCTTCAAATGCCTTTCCATAATCCCGAAGACAAAAGGTTGGCTTTCCTAAAGGCATTCCTCCAATGGTTGTCCACGTGGAAAAAGAACGATGAAAATAATTCCTCAAAAAAGAGTTGTTTAACCAATGAAACTTACAACGCTTTCTATGTAACAACCTATGTATTACGTGAGATTATTATTTATGCTCTACAGAATGTGAACCCCTCTTATGTGTTAACTGGCAAATTTCAGAGTGACCCATTAGAATCCAGGTTTGGGTAGTACCGCCAACTAACAGGCGGCAACTATAATATATCAGTTACTCAGGTAATGGAGGCCGAATTGAAAATAAGGTAGAAAAGCGTACTTGGCCTTCATTCAGCCAGATATGGAGCAGTTACTTTTTCGAAAGAAATTATAATGTCCTCTTCAGACACAAATTCAGGAGAAAGTAGGGGAAGGGTGGGCATAGTGGCCACGCTAACAGGAAAACATTGTTTTCAATACGTTAAAATTGTTAAAAACAAATGAAAATTGGCCATATTCTAGCTTATTTAGTTATGTATCTTTAAACAAATCATTTTAACTATATCTTAGTTACTTTTTGAACAAGAAATGTTTTTTCAAACCTCTACCAAATGGCCACTTTGCCCTATGGGGAAGGGCAAAATGGCCACTAGGTGGCCACTATACACAATATTACAAATAACACTGCAAATGCTTGTAACAAAAATGTATGAGGCTATCTTTTTACAAATTAAAGTATTGTTATAATTCTCCACACATGTTTAAAGGTCCCTATCATTTTATTAAACAAATTTCTAAATTTTTGTTGAGCACAATAAAAAATACAAAAGTTGAAATGCTTCAAAACATTTTATGGATATTGTGTTTAGCCTATTTTTGTTTAATTGCACATTTCACATATGAATTCATTGTCTTCCTCATCACACCCAGCACAATCCTCGTGTGCCCATTCCAGGCAACTAGAGCATCTGATGCACCCTTCATTGCTTTTGGACTTTGAATATAAGTCTTGGCAGTAAAGGCAATTTGTATCACTCTCGTCACTATCGCAGTTACTATCTCCTTTAGTAAGAAAGCACGTTTTGCCACTTTTGATTTCCTTTTCTCCTGAAGACCTTATTTCTTTATCACCTCCGCCCAGCGGGGCTCGATCCTGGAACCACCAACATGTCACAATTCCGAAGGCCGGCGCTTAACTGACTGCGCAAGGAGTCTCATGCAAGGATATGTTTAAAACGCTCAATTTGTATCCCATTTAAAAGCACAAACTTGGTTTGGTCTAGGCTTCATATAAATACTTTTCCTAAAAAATAAAATATGGTCGAGCAAAGTGACCATGGCCGTGGCCACTTTGCCCTTTTTTACGCCATTATGTAAATGTGCCTCTCAGGTCCAACCAGTTACACCAGGTCTTACTTTCTAAGATGAATTTAAAGCTTAAATCACACTTGTTTCAGGTTTTACTGTCATCAATACATACTAGAATCATATACCTAGTTATAATAGTTAATGCAGTGCACTTACCTTACATCAGCAACTTGAAAAACAACAAAATTGATGACAATTTCTAAAAGTGTAATCTGATCAGCTTCAAGGCTCAACACAACACTTGGTTGGTTGGTTGGTTCCTTAGTTTAGGGGCTGCGACAACGCGGTCATGTAGCCCCGTGTACTTTGGGTGTGTGTAGAATTTGTCTGATAACCGGTGTTAATTGTGATGACTGTATTAGTGTGTGTATCTGTTTTTTTAATTCAAGTAGGGACTGCAACTTTGAATTTTCAAATAGTTCCTACTTTTGCCGCCAAACGCCACCGTCAACGACTACTAGGCCTAGTTCAGAACTAGCTACTAGACGCCACCGCAGTCGGCTCTTGGCAACGAACGTAGCAACCTAAGAGCGTTGTTTACATTCTTAACCTATCCAATTTAGTTTCACACAGGTGTAATTAGTGGAAAGATCTTTAACATGCCATAAATCTATGACATGGGACCGCCGGCTTTACTTCCCCTCCGAAGGAAGGCATACTGAGGGATTTTTAACGCTCTTAAAAAATCCGACGGCTTCGGCCGGGTTTGAACCCGCTATCTTGGGCATAGAAGCTCAGCATGCTACCAACTACGCCACCGAAGCCGCTCAACACAAGACTAATGGCGGTCTAGTGGAGTAGTTGAGGCGCTTGCAGCCAGGTAGCAGCAATGTACAGTAGAAAAATAGCCCGTGGCAACTATGCCCGCCGTGGCCACTATGCCCACCCTTCCCCTACAACAAGCAGCCTTTCGTCAGCTACTGTTGACGATACCTTTTACAGTATTTTAGAAGACAAGTACACTGAAAACATACAATTCGATGAGTCGGGTTTTATATATGCCTGTGGTTACATATCGTTCAAGCAATGTTCAAGAATAAAATGTGAAGAATGTTTGGCTTTGCTTAGAAATAAAGAAAAGATAAATGACAGCTACTTCAATCAAATAAATAGGGGCGGACTTTCAGTTCCTGCAGATTTTATTTTATCAGTGTGTAAACATGTTGTTGGAATTACGCAGGCACTAATTTCTGATAAGTTTGAGGAACAATTTTTAAAATGTAAATGTAACAATCAACGCCAAGTAATTCAAAATCTTAGTCTACTCGGTATTTTATCAGATATTGAATTGTCAGAAACTGCCGAGAAAACTTGTACCTGTGGATGTAATGTTATGACAATAGTCACAAGTATTGTCTTAACAATGAGTAACATTTTGTTAAATAATTACAGGAAGTTGAGGAATGAACGGGTAACTTGCCATAGTAATCACAGAAAACTTGCTATTCTTTGTTAGAGGCCAACCTTTTGTATATTTTGTAAATGTCAAATAAATATTGAAAGCAAATTGGTTTTGTTACTCCAAGTAAGCCCTACTGACTCTTGACAATCCTTTTACTTTAATGTTGAAAAGAACAAATATTATTTCGTTATATCAATTTGTTTTCGTGGCGAAGCACACGCATCAACAGCTGGCCGGCTGCTATGGCCATCCCAGTTCAGAAAAGTGCAGCGTTGCAAGGTCGAACGCCGCGGCCTTCCGTAGAGCCGGCCATGACACAACGCAGTAGTACGCTGTTGCATATTGACTATTGTAGTTGGGACTTCCAGATAGACTCTATCTTTCAATGCGCCCCAGAGAAAGTAGTCTAATGGCGTCAAGTCGGGGGGGGGGGGGGGGGGGGGGACCATGCTGGCAATCTCACAGGACCACCACGTCCTATCCACCGATTTGGAAACTTTGTATCCATTACATCTCTGGCAACACGTGTGAAATGTGCGGGGCACCCATCATGCTGGAACCGCATTGATACACGAGTTTCCAATCCCATGTCCTCCATGAGAAGGGGTAACGTGTCTTGAAGAAATGGTGCATATCGCTGTACGTTTAGTGTTCCCTGATAAAAAAAAAAATAGGGACCTACAATACGGTTGCCAATGATACTGCACCAAATATTGATATTCCACTGTCGTTGGTTAGCAACCTCGCGAAACCAGTGGGGGTTTTCCACGGACCAGTAGTGCATGTTCCTCAAATTCACATTGCCATGATTTGTGAACGAAGCTTCATCCGTAAACATAACATCCCTTAGGAATGCGTTATCGTGCAACTGCTGCAAAGCAAAACGATAGAATGCAATGCAGGCTTCAAAATCATTCCCGTACAGTTCCTGGTGCAATAACATATGATACGGATGAAATTTATGCCTGTGCAAAATTCTGCTAACACTAGAGCGACTAATTCCAGAACCGCGTTCAATTTGTCATACACTCACGTGTGGATTGTGAGCTACAGCAGCCAGAACAGAGATTTCGTTACCGTTGTTAGTTGCTCTGTTTGTACGTTGACATTTTCTGGGAGCCCAACTTCCTGTTTCTGAGTGACTTCTGAATATATTGGCAATGGTACGAGGCGACGGACACTGTCGATCTGGTTAGCGTTCAGCATACAATGTCACAGCTGTTGTTGCATTTCTGTGACATTCACCGTAAATTAAAATAATGTATAGTTTTTCTTCATTACTGAAGGCCGGCATACTCGTATGTACTAGACGAAACAAGAGAACAAAGAGGTAGAAACAAAGTCTTTACCTGTTTCACACTGACAGAAGTAGAGACGACCAGACCAGGAGCCACGAGTTCACTGAGAAGTGCAGCTGTAATGTTACTGTCTTGTTTCCTGAATGCTTTCAGTACAGCGATGCAAACAATCCAGCTGTGTGTAGGCCAACGGCGTGCACTACACTGTTTTTAATGTCACGAACAGTGTCTCCTTTACCATCCTCTACAATTTTAGTTGTTTCGGAGGTTGCGAGGTTTGGAGAAGTGAAACCAATTCTGTTGTCAATAATTGTATGTTTACTTTTGATTTTGCTAGAAAAATAATAAAATAAAATAATAATAATAATAATAATAATAATAACAACACTGTCATCAAACCAGTACCGCTATATGCATCTGAATGCCTTATCCTATCCGAGAAATGTTTGCTCGCGAAGTTAGAGAGAAAAGAAAGAAAGAAAGAAAGAAAGATCCTACACATCATACTTGGCCCAGACTACAAAAATGGCATCTACATCAGAAAATCCAGGCAAGAAATTTACTCGAGGATAGAGAAGATCACAGACACAATGCGAAAACGCAGAGTTTGCTTCTACGGTCATATGCGACGGATGACCGATTCCCGATGGACGACGTATCTTCAGTATATTCGACTCAAAACCAAAAACGACAATGCCATGGTATGTTAACGTCCAGAAAGATCTGAAAGAAATGGGGATACGAGCAGAAGATGCACAAGACCGAAATCTTTATAGAGCAGCCATCAAGACGTTTGGGACTTTCCGGGACGAAAAACGGACAACTGGTGCGAAATGGACAGAGGAACGTCGTGCTAAACACAGTGAGCTCATGAAGGCAATGTGGATCAAGCAAAAAATGAGCAAATGCCAGAATGTAAAATGAGGCTTATCGTGGTCCCTAGTTGGCCGATTAGCAAAATTGAATGAATGAATGAATAATAATAATAATAATGCGACAAAACACTGCTGGTGCAAATTGATCGAGACTTGGAGAGGAACAAAATCCAGAACTTCTATCGAACCTTTAAACGCAGTCTTAGCAAATATAATCCCCCAATCCTACATTTCAAAACCACCAAAGGTAAAGTTGCTCATAATGATAAAGACAACTGTCAAATTCTAGCGAATTATTTTGGGTCACTTCTCTCGGCTCCGCTTAGGCTTTGGCAAGCGGTCGGCAAGGGGGTTATCCCCAATGACGTGGGCAAATGACGTAGCCCTCCTGCTCGCATACCAAGAGCCGGGTCAAACACATTCCGCAGCAGCGCATGAGCGAATTCTTGAATGCATTTGATTTTTCCGTTCCAGGCTGGAAAACGGTATTTTCAGCATCCACAGCTGATAACGAAAGTATATTTTTATGTACAAATTATACACCTATTATTATCTAAGTTTAAGTTTATAATGTCTAAATATGTTGGAGAACATACAAACATTAATTATGCACATTGAGGGCAAGTAAATTGCAATTATGCACATTGAGGGCAAGTAAATTGCAATGAAATGACATTTCTTGGGCATATTCAATTTATTTAGAGAAGGAGGTATATCTGACATCAGTCATAGTGGCGTACTGGGTCGGAATATGGGTACGGTCATTTTGAGGTTATGGTACCATAATATTGCAAACTTGAATGAAACTTCATAATGTAATTCTTTTTAACGTTTTATTCTCAATTGCATTTTGTGACTATTTTGAATCTAAATTACATTTTGTAAGTATTTTCTATCTAATTGCATTTTGTAAATATTGTCAATTCAAATAACAGTACAGTACGTATGTAGTTAGTTTTAGTTGTAAGTAGGTAGTTAGTTTGTCTATTAGATATATGTCATTGTTCTATTAGACTGTGGTGTGTGAGTGTGTCTGGTAGCAGTTGCATTGTTTATTAGTTCTAGTTCATTGTTTCAGTAGACTGTGATGTGTGAGGGTGCATGTGAGTTTGCCTGGTGACAGACTGTTTTAGTGGTAGTATTTGTTGTTGGTGGAACTTAAGTATTTTTTTCGTTAGTAGAATTTCGGTATTTAATTGTTAGTACGGTAGAAGGTTAGTATTTTTGTTTAGTAGAATTGCTCTTTACTTATTCTGAAAGGGAGTAGCAGCCTTTCAGAATAAATCAATTCTTTACTAGTCTTATAGACGGTTAAGATATTGATAATATAAGCCAAATAATGGCTACACTGCGTCCTGCTGCACGGCTGAAAGCAACGGGAAATTACAGCCGTATGCTATTCCGGAGGATATGCACCTCTCTATGCATAATTACATGTGATGATGGCCTCCTCCCTTGTAAAATTTCAATCCGGAGGTAAACTAGTCCCCCGTTCGGATCTCCGGGTGGGGACTACTCGAGAGGGGGTTAACATCACAGAAGTGACAAAGAGGAAATCTGACATTCTACGGATCGGAGCGTGGAATGTTAGAAGTCTGCTAGGAAGTGGAAGGTTAGAAAACTTAGAAAGGGAAATGGATAGGTTGAGGTTGGATTTGGTTGGGATTAGTGAAATGCGCTGGCAGGAAGAACAGGACTTTTGGTCAGGAGACTATAGGGTCATTAGCATTAAATCAAACAATGGCCAAGCAGGGGTTGGCCTCATATTGAGTAGGAAACTTGGACAGCGGGTGGAATATTATGAACAATATAGTGAACGGATTATTGTAGCAAAAATCAATACTAAACCTACCTGCACCACAGTGGTACAAGTCTATATGCCTACCAGTCAAGCTGATGATGAGGATGTTGAAAAGGTCTACGAAGAAATAGACGAAATTCTGAGGTATATCAAGGGTGATGAAAATGTTATAGTAATGGGAGATTGGAATGCTGTGGTAGGAAAGGGAGAGAAGGGAAGATAGTAGGAGATTTCGGATTAGGTGAAAGGAATGATCGAGGAAGCAGGCTGGTAGAATTCTGCACCGAGCATGAGTTGGTCATAGCTAACACCTTATTCAATAACCACAATAGAAAAATATACACATGGATGAGACCAGGAGATACAGGGCGTTACCAAATCGACTTCATTATGGTCAAGCAGAGGTTTCGAAACCAGATTTTGGATTGTAAAGCATATCCTGGTGCTGACATAAACTCTGACCACAATCTGGTTGTAATGAAATGCAGATTAAAGTTGAAGAAACTGAAGAAAAGTCAAAAGCCAAAAAGGTGGGCAATAGACAGACTGAAAGAGAAGGATGTAAACGAAAGATTCAAGAAGAGTATGAAGGAAGGACTAATGAAAAACCCTAAACAAACTTCAATTGCAGACGAATGGGCACTTTTGAAGAATGAAATAACACAATCCGCAGAAGAAAACATTGGTAGGAAAGAAAGAATAGGTAGAAAACCGTGGATCACTCAGGATATACTAGAATTGATGGATGAAAGGCGGAAACACAAGAATGTAAGAGATGAGAAGGGGAAAGCAGAATACAGACGTCTGAGAAATGAGGTTATCAAGAAGTGCAAGGAAGCGAAAGAAGAATGGTTGAAAGAGAAATGTGCAGGTATAGAAAATTGTCTGAAATTAGGAAACGTAGACACAGCTTATCGAAGGATTAAGAATACTTTTGGGGAAAAGAAGACTAAGTGCTGTAATATTAAGGACACAAATGGAAAGCCTCTAACAGATAGGGAAGAAAAGGTTGAGAGATGGAAAGCTTACATAGAGAGTTTGTATAAGGGAAAGGAGATTGAGAATCATGTAATGGAAAGGGAGGAGGAAATTGATGAGGATGCGAAAGGAGATTTAATATTGAGATCAGAATTTGATAGAGCTTTGGAAGACTTAAGCAGGAACAAAGCACCAGGCATAGATGATATACCGATTGAGTTGCTACGCTGCATAGGAGATGAAGGTCTGATCAGGTTATTTCACTTGGTGTGTAGGATTTATGAGACAGGTGAGGTACCCCCTGATTTCAAGAAGAATGTAATCATCCCTATACCAAAGAAAGTGGGAGCTGACAGATGTGAAGATTACCGTACAATCAGCTTGATTACTCATGCTTCAAAGATCCTGTCTAGGATAATTTACAAGAGGATTGAAAGCCAGATAGAAACGGAGTTGGGTGAAGACCAGTTTGGTTTCAGGAGAAATGTAGGAACAAGGGAAGCTGTACTAAGTCTTAGGCTGATTTTGGAAGGTAGAATAAGGAAAGATAAGAGAACGTTCATGGCTTTTGTAGACTTAGTAAAGGCTTTTGATAACGTTGATTGGACTAAATTGTTTGACATTTTGAAAAATATTGGAATAAAGTACAGGGATAGGAGGGTGATATACAATCTATACAGAAACCAGACAGCAGTCATTCGAGTTGAAGGACATGAGAGAGAAGCTGGTATTCAGAAAGGTGTAAGGCAAGGCTGCAACTTATCACCCATACTTTTCAATCTTTACATTGAACAAGCAATGAAGGAAATTAGAGAAAATTTTAAAGTGGGAGTGTAGATTCAGGGAGAAATAATTTCAACTCTGAGATTTGCTGATGACATAGTCATCTTGGCCGACAAGCCTGAGGATTTGAATGAGTTTTTGAATGGTATGGACTCCGTCTTACAGAAAGAATTCATGATGAAATTTAATAAATGTAAAACAAAAATACTGGAATGCAGCCGAAATAAATCAGAAACCTCTATGGAGATCAAATTGACAGGTGAAAAGCTGAAGGAAGTAGAAGACTTCTGTTACTTAGGAAGTAGAATAACCAGTGGTGGACGAAGCAAAGAGGATATAAAAAGTAGGTTGGCTCAGGCAAAGAAAGCTTTTCTACAAAAAATGAATCTGCTGACATCGAATATAGATTTAGGTATTAGGAAGTCATTTTTGAAAGCCTTTGTCTGGAGCGTGGCGCTCTATGGAAGTGAAACTTGGACTATTGGTGCAGCAGAAAAGAGGAGAATAGAAGCATTTGAAATGTGGTGTTACAGGAGAATGATGAAGATCAGATGGGTAGATAGGGTTACAAACATAGAGGTATTAAGACGAGTGGGAGAGGAGAGATGTTTCTGGCGACTGCTAATGAAGAGAAGAGATAGGTTGGTAGGACACATACTAAGACACCCAGGAATAGCAAGCTTAGTTATGGAAGGAAGGGTCGAGGACAAGAACTGTAGGGGTAGACCAAGGTTAGAATATGTTAAACAGATTGCCTCAGATGTAGGGTGTGGTAGTTATGTAGAGATGAAACGATTAGCTCAGGACAGGGAGGCATGGAGGGCTGCATCAACCAGTCAAAAGACTGAAGACTCAAACAACAACAACAACAACAACAACACATAGACGTCGTCCACCACGTGCACATCCCGCCATGGCGTGCCAGCAACAGCAGCTTCAGATTGATAATAATAATAATAATAATAATAGTAAAGTTGAGGTTTAAGTTTTTAAGTAATGCTTTAGGAAATGTAGACAGACCACTAGAGGGTTGATTGGTTTGAAGTATGAAATATGGTAGATAGAACTATAGTAGGTTTGGATGTTTAAAAAATAAAAGTTGATACTAATAAGCATCGTTCCTTGGAAGAAATAATGAATATGAACGATCGTAGTGAGATGTATGAGTTGAATTTGGAGCTGGTGTGCTATGATTGGCTGAGTATGCTGTGCTGTGATTGGTTGTTGGGTTTGAGTCGATTTGGTGTGTTTCCGGGTAATAATGTTGTGATTTTATGCTTAACTACTGTAATTGAAGGGTGTAGATATGCTGTAAAATTGTTTTGGGGAGATTTTATTGAATTGTTCGTGGTTTAGGTAGTCGGATCGTATGAGGGAGGTCTGTGATTGGTTGGCTCGAAGTCTGTAATTTATGCATATTTCACTTTGTGATTTTAATGTTAGTCATTTCTGCTGATTGAAAGAGATTTATTTTGCTGTTGTTTTGTGTTTAATCAGTGGGATGTTTTGTTTTTGATGTGTATGAGCTATTGGTGGTTCCCCGGTCCACCGCATGCCATCCCAGGCGAGCAGGCCGTGGCCCTATAAGCAGGCACACAGCGAAACCGTGGGTCCTGAGTTTGATCACGGGTGGTGTGTGTTAAGTTACGTTTACATGGAGAAGGCTGAGAGTTGTTGGAGTAGGTGTAGCAGTTGTGTTAGTGCAGTGGCGTGTGTGGCATGAGGGGGAGTATGCGGTAATGAGAGCAGGGAGGGAATATGTTTGGGGTGTTGTCTGGACTTCAATTGCCGTGGTTTGATGGCAGATTTGATGTACCTGCACCCTGAATAGGAGGCTGCATGCTTCCCTTCACAATTTACGCACCTGGGGGAGTCTCTACGCACCGTGCAATCAGAGTGGTGATGAGAACCACCACAGAGACTCCCTCTTACAGTCTGCTGCTGTATGGTGCAGGCGCTGGCAATTGAAGCATTGTATTAGTGTAGGGTGTGGTCTGGGCAGTGGGCATCACGACGCCTGTGATTTTGAAGATGTGGGTTGGAGGGGGGAGGTTGGGTAGCAAGTGTGACGTCGCTCTCTGAGGGAGAAGCGACTGTTTGTGAGGTAGCTGAGTTGGATGTGGTTTGCGTGCTTGGAGTTTCGTGTTTGAATGCGTGAGCCTGAGTGTGCTTGGTTTTGCCTTGAGGTGTTGTTTGGTTTCCTTCGTGTATTTGTTCAGTTGGTAGTGTAACTGGAATGGGATCTGTTTGAGTGTCGAGTCTGTGTGCTTAGTTTTTCGCCTGTGTCAGGGACTGTTTGTGTGTGTTCATGCTGTATTTCAATGGAGCTTGTTTGCGCGTGTTTCATTTTGGTGGATTTGGGCATAGGTGGGGGATTTGGGAGCTGTTTTGATCTGCTGATGGGGTGTGAGAGTGTCATCTGTTTGGGTCTGTGCGGTTTTGTTTGTTGTTTCCTGGGGGGTGATGAGTATGAATGAGGTGATAGCAGGGTGACTCATGAGAGCCCTCCTGATGCAGTTTAGGCGTGTGTCACTGGTGGGTGCAATGGCTATGTGGTGGTTGCGAAGTTCCTCAATTTGATTAATGAACTTCGCAATGGGTGCGAGCACGCTGATTACTGCTCCTCTAAGTGAGCTCAGGTACGTTTTATTGTGGGGTTGGCGGATGACTATCAGCGTGCCCTTGGGGGCCCTGCGGGTGGTTGATTCGTACCACAGTCCCTGCCCGAAATCAAAGTCCGGGAAGGGGCCATGGCACGGTGTTGATGGTGGTGAGCAGCAGAGGTATTCATGGTTCGGTGCACCTGCAGCTACAGAGTGTAGTTCACCCCATAGTACTTCCGTGTGTGAGTCCATTTTCGTGTTCGTGTGTTTGAATGTGTGTGAAAAATAGTAAATGGGTATGATTGATCGGGGCAAATGCCGTGGCAGCCCCTAAGATGTGGAGTTTGGCCACGCCCAAGAAATATAACCAGTCGCTCAAGGTTGTCCAGTTGAAAGCGAGCTGGCTATGAAATTTAAATAATTAATTAATAAATGAATTATGCTGCTTGGAAGGTGGGAGGGATGAGTAGTGCTTGAATGCAAATAGGGATGACGGGATTGCTTGACTTGGATGGTTTAGAAGGCGGGGGTAAGAGCTTGGCTGTAGGAATATAGCTTCGACAATGGGTAACGGTTACTGGGGTATTTTTGCGGGAGAGGGTTGTTGGCTGTTGCTAGGTGAAGCGATGATGGGGTGGTATCATCAATTGGCTGAATTCGTTGGTTTAGCTTGTCTTGGCGATGTTTCGTAGGAGCTCGGAGGACGAGCGTCTGACCTGACTGAGTGCTAGGCTCGGAGTGGGATGCTCTCCATGACATCAAAACCTTACATAACCCCAGGCCTCAGCCACCCACATCTCAGGAATAACTGACCAATGTATTGCAGCATGCATATACCAAAATTTCTCATGAAGTTATCCAGTTGTTAACCTCAAGTATAGACAAAAAACAATATAGGAAATGCCCACTACGAGCTGGAATACAATGCTGAATAGGCTATTTGACTGTGTGAAAAATTATGTATTGCCAATAATCATCTCTTTCCACACCTTTAGACCGTACTTACTGCAGATCTAAAGGAATGTCCTCAAAACCCACACATCTTCAAAATATTATAAACTGTTCGAAAGAAAGAAAAGTATTAAAGCGCTGGCTGGACACATACGCCAATATGCGTGAAAATTGTATTCTCTCTTTAAGTTAAATATGTGTGACTGTTAATTGATAACACCTAGTTTTCATGGTAGACAGTTATGAAATCATAGAGAAAGGCAGAAATCAGTGAGTGGTAATGAGTATTTCCTTCTTACAGAGTTTGGTAAATATTGGCATAGGCCGAGCCCTTCGAGGGTTATACAAGGTCAACTGTTAGGTACTGAAGCCACCCACAAGGAAGGAGTCCAAAGGTTGGTAGTAAATACTGGTACCCCTTTCGTGCTAACGTTTTGTGTAAATTGGTTCAACAGTTGAAGGGTTATTCAAAGATGACCATATCAGCTAATAAGAATCGCAATTAATTTCCTCATGAATTCCTAATCTTGATATAGGCCTACGTTTGTTAATGATGAAATAGCAGTTTATGATAAATAACAACGCTCGATGTACTGTAACACTTGAGTGCTTTTATTTGAAGCTGAATATAGTAGCCTACCGGTACATTATGCCATAACACATGTACTCTAAGCCCAACACAGGCATGGGAGATGGTATGCAACAGCGCACTGTTTTCATCCGTTTTCACAGAGTGTACACACAAGACTAGACACTGCCTTTCAACTCATGGTGACTAGGCTATGCTAGCCCTCTCGTCAAACAGCTTGGAGTATTCGAACCTCGTGGCAAGCGCTCTCCAACACCACTTCTCGCTATCATAGGTTCGTATCATTGTTGACCCAGTTGTTCCACAATGTTCTGGAATTGTTCTCTAGCAAAAGGTTTCGTGAATACATCTGCCAGCATCTTGTTGGATGGACAATATATCACTTCTATCTTGATAGCTCGTGTACTGAAATAGGAGTGGCTGTAGGTCCCTGTATGATCCGGACATCTAGCGAGGTGCCTCCGTGGCAAGTCCCGCGTCCGGAAATTCGGTTAGATCTGCACCGAGGTCCTAAGGTGAACACGGATGCCTCCGTTTACCGGAGACAGTTCCACAGCATAGTTCACCAATTTCCGGACGCTGGCATTCTCTACACGGATGGTTCGAAGGTGGACGAGAAGGTGGGTTGTGCTTACGTTATTGATGGTGAAAATACCAAGATCTCTTTGCCTGAGGCCTGTAGTGTGTTTACTGCGGAGTTCGTTGCCATCTATGAAGCTCTGCAGTTTGCACTACAGGATGCACGAATCCACTTTCTCGTGTGTACCGACTCTTTGAGTTCATTGCAGTCAATTGCTACATGTTTCCCGCAACACCCCCTAGTGCAGCGAATCCACGACCTACTAGCCGGGCTGTGCCACGCTGACACTCGAATCACCTTTCTGTGGCTTCCAAGCCACATGGGAATTGCGGGAAATGAGTTAGCGGGTCAAGCTGCAAAAGAGGCGGTATCACTACCACCTCGACCATTGGAGATACCCGCTAGAGATATTCGTACTCAGTTACGCCTACAAGTTCTGGCTTTTTGGGAGAGTCAGTGGCTAGCTGACCCACTGCCCAGTAAACTGAGAGCGATCAAGGGAACTACTCGCGTGTGGCGGAGCTCTTTCCGGTCACGAAGAGAGTCCGTCATTTTGTGTAGGCTAAGGATATGTCATACAAGATCCACCCACTCGTATCTGATGAGAAGGGAAGACCCCCCAATTTGTACCTGTGGAGCCGTTTTCACCGTGGCCCACATTTTAACCGAGTTTGTGGATCTTGCTGACTTACGAAGAAACCTTGGTTTGCAGATGACACTCAAACTTATATTAGCCGATGACGTGGTGGCTGCTGATCGCATTATCCGCTTTATAAGTGAGAGTGGGTTAGGGCCAGCAATCTAAATTTTCCGGTATAAATTGATTCAACGACTTGTTCGTTTTTGAATGATGATGTTTTTGTTTTCCGTAATTTTTGTTTATTTTTTATTTTTATTATTTTTATATAATTTCTATTTTTATTTAATTCTTTGTTTTTGTTTTATTAGTTTTGGTCTTTTTTAAATTTAGATGTCCACCTCAAAATTTAAAATTCAATTCAAAATTTGTATTCTTTAATCTGTGTTAAGAGGGGCAGATGACCTCGTTGTTCCGCCCCTTAAAACGACAATAACTAACTAACTAACTAACTAACTAACATCACTTCTATGGTGTCCTTTTCTCGAAGATCCCGAAGCTGATGACATACATTAATGTGTTTGGTACGAGCCCCAAACCGATTTACTCAATTAATTGAATACAACCTTGGTTATCTTTATTCATAGTTGTTGGACCAACAACTGGTAAACTTATGTCCATAAGTAATTGTCTGCGCCACAGCAGCTCCCGACTGGCAAATTATGCTGCAATGTATACCGCCTCCGTACACGACATGGCAACTGACGTTTGGTTCCGGCTTGACCATGCTACAACTCCTTTGCCAAGAATGAACACACTTGTACATTTTCTGTTGGTCTTGTCACCAGCCCAGTCAGCATCCACATAACATTTGAGCTCTGTGTCTTTAGTTGAAGTTAAACGAAGTGTCTTGTATATTGTAAATGCGAGATACCGCATCACTCGTTTTTCAGCATTCCAGTCCTGTTGAGTAGGCTTCTCCACTTGACGGCTAAGTAGACTCACTGCGATATCAGGTCTGGATACTGCGTCTATGTATAGTAGAGACCCTATGGTTTTCCTGTACAGCGTGTTATTTGGTAACTCTGCACTTCCAGTCACTTCACTAGACAAGAAATTGTTTACCATTGGAGTCGCAGCTGGTTTTGGCTCCGATAAGCCATGATCCTCCAACAATGCTGCGATCTTTGCCATTTGGTTTAGCAAAAATGTTCTATTTTTCTGTCGTTCCACTTGAATTCCCAAATAGTACTAACATCACCCAAGTGTTTGATGTCAAAATAATTTTGCAATTCTGTACCAACATTATCAGTTAAGTTTGCAGACTGACCGGCAACCAGCATATCATCGACGTACAACAGAATGTGTGATGCTTCTACCTTCTTCCTTTCTTGAACAATTCACGGATCAGCATTTCCTTGTTGAAAGCCTAACTTGGATAATGTCTCTGTAGCCGTCTTGTTCCAACCGTGTGCCGATTGCTTTAAACCATAGAGACTTTTCCGCAATTTCAGAACTTTCCTCTCTTAACCTGGTTCCTCAAAACCCTGTGGCTGTTCCATATATAGTTCTCTTTTGATTCACCGTTCAAATAAGCACTTCTCACATCAATATACCGAACGAGAAGTCCCCTCTGTGCAGCTACATTGAATAAAACTCTAATAGTATCATGCGCAAGAGTTCCGTCGTAATCCTCATCATATCGTTGAGAAAATCCTCTTGCTACCAATCGGGCCTTGTAAGGGTGGATCTGACCGATACCATTCAATTTTGCCTTAAATACCCACTTACAAGAAAGAGTCTTCTTACCTGATGGAAGCTCCGTTAATTCCCATACACAATGTTGTTTGAGACAGCTTATTTCTTCTTCCGCAGCAGCAGTCCAATACTTTTGTTCACGAGATGACATGTTGAACATTTCTTTTCATGAGACTGGCTCTCTGGTGTGATTCGTCTACACCTTGTACGTTAGCTTCTTTGCTGGTACACCCTTATTTGACCATTCCGAAACTCTCCGTGGAAATTGTGGAGTTTCTTGTTCAGTCTCACATTCATCTCCTATGTTGCTTACAGTATCTCCTCTGTTGAAAGTCACCGTGTTATTACCTCTGGGATTCAGTGTTGAGTTGTCAGCTCATTCCGTCTGTGACGAAAAATGTTCCAATGTCCCTACATGCTGTGGTGTTATTTCTTTAGTCACTTCTTTCGGTGCACTGCCTATCAAAGCTGGATGTTTGGCAACACTCTCAATTACCCGCACCGACCTGCTGATCCAAACCTTGGCTGTCTTTGGATACAGAGTCCGATAGCCTTTGATGTTTCCATTATACCCGATCTGGACGCCCTCTATTGCTTTGTTGTCCCATTTCTTTCTCATTTGCTTGGGTACAAGCGAATAGACCTTAGATCCAAACACACGTAAGTGACTCCTGTAAACAATTCAACTGGAGTTTTGTTGATACTCCGACTCGTTGATCGATTCTGCAAATAAGCTGCAGTCAAAACTGCTTCTCCCCAAAAGTGGTTGTTCAGATCAGCATCCAACAACATGCACTTTGCAGATTCTATCAATGATCAATTCTTCCTCTCTGCTACACCGTTTATTGTTGAGTGTAGGGGACTGTGAGCTGATGTTGGGTCCCCATCTTCCGCAGAAAGTTCTCCAGTTTTTTAAAAACGTATTACCATTGTCTGTACGAATGGCAATCGACTTCCTTCCAAATCTAGTATGCATTCCATCAATGTAGTCTTCTACGACGCCTGCCACCTCATCCTTGGATTTTACCAGCATCACCACAGTAAAACAGGAGTAATCGTCAGATTAAACATTACCACCTTGTAACACCTACCATCTGAATTTCACTGTGGCCATTACACAGTCAGGTGTATCGCATCCCACAGTCACCCTGATTCATCTGTTAATTTAGGTGTCCACCTCAAAATTTTAAATTCAATTCCAAATTTGAATCCTTTAATCTGTGTTAAGAGGGGCAGATGACCTCGTAGTTCAGCCCCTTAAAACAACAATAACTAACTAACTATATGGTCGAATTTAGACATTCCCTAGACCTCTGTGATGTGTGGCTTATGGGCGGCTTCATGCGTAATAGTCATGGCCCAGAAGCGGTGCGGAATTCCTGTGTCATGGTGGCAAAGGATAATTGTCGAGTATCCCATAAAACCTTCTTCAGCACTTGAAGGTCTCTGGGAGTCAATATGGTCAGTCGTCCTGTATATTTTTGGGATGTCCCGACACATTGCCACTTCATTATCCCATCAGACATTGCGGGTCTACGGCATTAGAGAGGGTGTAAATATCGCGCACATACCTTTTACGCCTGTGACATCTAATCAGTTTACCACATTGAAGTTAGTAAGTTCCACATTTTGCTGTCTGCGGCCACTGGCCATTTATATTCCATGCAGTCTATGGAGTTCCTGTGTCACTCAATAGGCAAAACTAACGTTTCGTGGGGTGTCCGCATACTTCTGATAACATACCGTACTGTGCATTTATACATACAGATGCACAAACATGTTATTCCAGGATTATCTAAAAAATTTACTTTTCAACTTGGAAATTTATAATGGGCCAAGCAACATCTCTTTCCAAATGTACATATTTGTTGTAATGTGTGCTATGAAACAACGCCAATAAAAAGATAAAATGATCCATGTGTAAAATTGCTTCCAAATAGTTTAAATTTTCGCTGAAAAATTGAGGTTGATCCTCACCTTCAGTTACAGTTGACTATATAATGACTCCTGGAACTTGTTTTGGTTTTGGCACTATACCCATTATATATTTCCACTCTTCAACTCAGTTGCGCAAATGTTCTCTAAACAGTTATAATTTATTGAATGACAGATTAGTAATAATCATATGGATATAAATACATATTTCTGTTAATAAATTAAATGGAACTAACTTATGTATTCTTTCTTTCTAGTATGAAAGAAAATTGTCGCAATTAGAAATGGCATTCAAAGAAGTACAAGGCCAACACGTCTCCATCTACAAGAAGGTATGTCTAATCTGATGATTACTTTTGGTTCTATTGTGGAGAAATGTCCTCCTCTTGATATCTATAAGACAAAGTAGAAGAAGTTAGGGACATAATTGTTTCCAAGATCAGAGGATGAGATGTTACTTCTAGGATTTTATCTTTATTTTGCTAGTAAAGGTAGAAAGATAATGATAATTGTTGTTTTAAGGGGCCTAACTTCTGGGTTATCGGCCCAAAAGGTAGAATAGGGTCTTCCCAGTCAATACTATTACTTTTTTAAAAAAAGTTCTTAGGATATGTTCGGACACAACAGGGTGCTAAAATAACTATTTAATATTTTAGGAGGTGGTGGTATGCATCAAAACAAGATTATTTATTTATTTATTTATTTATTTATTTATTTATTTATTTATTTATTTATTTATCGTACGGCATATATATACAAAAACAGGAAAACAAGTACATTATATTGTAATGTCCAATGTTCTTATCCAATCCAGAGCCTCTGTAGTGGCCTCTAGAAAATCAAACCAATCTCCAGGGTAGGCTCTTCTACTACACTCCCTTACAATGTGCTCGATGGTTTGAAGAGGGGCACCACAGTAACACTTGGGGGATTGTATCTTTCCCCATTCGTAGAGAGACGTGGCACAGACTCCATGACCACAACGAATCCTGTTGAGGAAGGTCCAAGTTCTTCTTGGGAGATCAAACCTTGAATTAGATGTGAACAAAGACCAGAGATATTCATATGTTTTTAGATTCATTCTTCCTTCCATTGGGCATAGGGGTCGAAATTATCTTCTGTGAGCTTCTGAGCGAACTTAACGGGTGGATGTCTAGATTTCAACCGGTTCCTCTGATGGTAAGGAATATTAGAGTCGATGGGCAAGTCAGGGTTCTCATGTATTTTGGAGTATTCTCTTATCAGTGCTTGTGCTCTACGGAATGATGGAGGTATGATGTTGCTCAGGACAGGAAGCCAGAGAATAGGGGTCGATCTTATTACACCTGAAATAATCCTCATTGTGATGTTGAGCTGAGTGTCCACAAGTTTCACATGACAGCTGTTGATCCACACAGGAGCACAATACTCTGCCGCAAAGAAAACTAAGCCAAGGGCAGAACATCTCAAGGTAGTTGCAGAAGCACCCCATGTTGTACCACATAACTTCTGAAGAAAGATGTTACGACTCCTAATCTTTGCTGCTGTATTTACTAGATGTTGCCTGAAGGAGAGTGTCCGATCTAATGTTATACCTAAGTAATTCGGGTAGTTATTGTGTCTGAGGACCTTACCATTAAGACCCTTGGAGAGTACAGCTTGCCATTTTGTTGTTTAGATG
This sequence comes from Meconema thalassinum, assembly GCA_946902985.2. NCBI lineage: Eukaryota > Metazoa > Arthropoda > Insecta > Orthoptera > Tettigoniidae > Meconema > Meconema thalassinum. The sequence goes on from OX336390.1 coordinate 353,485,960, forward strand.
AAAGCAGGACACCTCAGTTTTGCTGGTGATTGGTTGGAGTCTCAATTTCCGAAAATAGTCACTAAGAATGGAATGGTCATCAGTTAAAATATTCTCCGATCTTTTCAGGTTGCTATAACTTGTAAATAAAGCTATATCATCAGCGTAGCAGAATGTTCTGGATTTCGTTGGTGGTAAATCTGATATATACAGATTGAACAGGAGCGGAGACAAGACTGATCCTTGAGGGAGACCACTATTCAATCTTCTCAGTTTGCTATTCTAATTCCCTAGGACAACCTAAAAGAGCCTATTATTAAGCAAGTTTCCAATTAATTGTACAGTGGTTTTGCATGGTAATACCTGAAGAAGTTTATACAGCAACCCTTCTCTCCAAACTGTGTCATAAGCAGCTGAAAAATCCAAAAAGACAGCAGAGGTTTTCAAGTGTTCTAGAAGCCTGCTTCAATGCATGTTGTGAGTGCAAGGACTTGATCACAGTAGCTACGATTCTGCCTAAAACTAGCTTGGTCAATAGGAATATGTTGATTAATTGCAATGCTGATTCTGTTATATAATAGTCATTCAAGGGGTTTGGAGGAACGGCTGAGGAGAGCGATTGGTCTGTTGCTTTGTGGGATATCTTTCGGTTTGCCAGGTTTCAATGTGGCAAGGATTTTAGTCTTCTTAAACTCCTTACGAAGGATACCTGTCTGATGTACGTGGGTAAAGAAGCACGTCAACCATCTTCTCGCATCCCGTCCCATATTTACTAGAAATTCAGGATGTATTCCATCGAAACCAGGTGCCTTGTTGACTTTTATGTCCTTTAATGCTGTATTGACTTCGTCAATCCTGAAGGCTTCAGAGTACTCGGAAGAAGTTGGAGAGGTACGTTTAAGCATCCTTAGGTTATTTCTCACTGTTTTTGTATGAGTTTTATCTTCAGTAACCCTTGAAGTTGAAACAATATGGGTAGAGACACTGATTTATGGTAATATAAAAGGCTTCAAAGCGGTGAAATAAAATGTTAAAAGCGGTGAAATAAAATATCCATAGTGGTGATGTAAAAGAGGGAGGTGTGAGTGTGCTTAATAACTATGTAAGCCTAGATGGAGCACAGAGTTGGTTAAATAATGAACACTATAGAAACGTCTGGGGGAATATGAAACAATTTATTTTAATTATTATAATATTTATTGTTATCATTACTGTATTATTTTTGAAAGAACTAAAACTCAAATCAATTTAATGTCTATCCTAGCATTATTTCCACAAATATTCTCCATGGTTACATTAGTTCTTTCCTAACTAACTCGTGAAACTTGTGTTGTCCCCCCAAAAAAGCAGAGCATTGTTTCCTTGATTTCAGGACTTCAACCAATTAATCTCCAGAAAGGAATTCGTTATCCCGGATCTCATTGAAACATTTATATTTAAGATTCCTTATTTTCTATCAAACGACATATAGTGGAACTATTTACATTAATTTTAAAGTAAATCGTTTTTAAATATCTTATTAGCAGCATTTCGTTGGTATTTAGCATTTTAGGGTGAAAATGACACATTTTGCAAAATAACTTTATTTCGCGATATTTCGTGGTTTCAATATCGCCGAAAATTGCATGTTTGGGGTAAATATATCGTCTTGATAACATATATATGCTTGCTGAAATATTTTGCGGATATCGTTAAAACCAAGAATCCGGAACTCTATATGGGAGGCTATTTTGTTTGGTGAGATGGTTGACTGTTAGTAGTGTGGTCAGGGGAAAGCTGCTTCCAAAAGCAAGTTGAGAACCCCTGCGACCTTAGAATGGAAGGAGTCATGCTAGGAGGGCGTGCTTGAATTCGTTTTTTTCGTCTCGTTGTGCTCTTTACGGGAATGTAGGTTTCGAAAAGGTGAACATAGAGTTTTGGGTCAAAAAATGCGTTTTTCACATTTTTGCTAATTTTTGGAAAACCGAAAACGTGATCATGACGTGCGTGCTAATATTTTTTTCGTCTCGTCGTCCTCTTTACGGGGATGTAGGTAAGGAAAAGGTAAAAAGCTAATATTGCAAAAACTAAAAACGTGATGATGACGTGCGTGATAGTATTTTTGTCTCGTCGTCCTCTTTACAAGGATATAGGTATGGAAAAGGTAAAACGCTGGAAACACGGTTTTTTGATGGAAAATGGGTTTTTGTGATTTTCCCTAATAGTACGAAAACCAAAAACGTGATGATGACGTGCGTGCTAATATTTTTTTCGTCTAGTCGTCCTCTTTACAGGGATATAGGTATAGAAAAGGTAAAACGCTGGAAACACGGTTTTTTGATGGAAAATGGGTTTTTGTGATTTTCCCTAATATTGCGAAAACTAAAAACGTGATGATGACGTGCGTGCTAATATTTTTTTCGTCTCGTCGTTCTCTTTACAGGGATATAGGTATGGAAAAGGTAAAAGCTGGAAACATGGTTTTTTAGTCAAAAATGGGTTTTTGTGATTATCCCTAATATTGCGAAAACTAAGAACGTGATGATGACGTGCGTGATATTATTTTTTCGTCTCGTCGTCCTCTTTACAGGGATATAGGTATGGAAAAGGTGAAACGCTGGAAACATGTTTTTTATGGAAAATGTGTTTTTGTGATTTTCCCTAATATTGGGAAAACTGAAAACGTGATGATGACGTGCGTGATAGTATTTTTTCGTCTCATTGTCTTCTTTACGGGGATGTAGGTATGGAAAAGGTAAAAAGCTGGAAACATGTTTTTTTTATGGAAAATGGGTTTTTGTGATTTTCCCTAATATTGGAACAACTGTAAACGTGATGATGACGTGTGGGATAGTATTTTTTTCGCCTCGTCGTCCTCTTTACGGGGATATAGGTATGGAAAAGGTAAAAATCTGGAAACATGGTTTTCTTATGGAAAAGGTGTTTTTGTTAATTTTCTAGTTATTTGGAAAACTAATTAGGCGATTTTTATGACGGGCATGTTGATGTATTTGTGTCGTTGTCCTCTTTACGGGAATGTAGGTATGGAAAAGCCGAAATCGTGGTTTCCGTCATTTTTTCGAGATCGTTGAGGAAAACCGGGAAAAGTAAGAAACTAGATTTGAAGTCACGTTATGTTAAGCGCTATGATGTTGGTAAAACACATATGCATTATTATTATTATTATTATTATTATTATTATTATTATTATTATTATTTGACATGGCTTGACTGGAATCACACGCAGAGAGAGGATTTGCTTGATGAAATGAGAAATGAAAGCATTGAGACTGACCCACGGCGAGCAAGACAAGACAAGGGGTCTTATCATCGTACGTGACTTGCAGCCAGAGAGATAAGAGGCAGGTGTCATTATACAGTGTGCGGCTTTATACTGAGTATGTCATAGCCTTGGTTCATCATGGACTTATCATGCAACGCAAAGTTTGAAACGATGGGTGGGTGTATAACATCATGATAAAAGATTGGCATGGGCTTGAACAAAGAGGTTATTGGACATGTAATAAACAAAAGGGTGGGATTAATGAAAGGTAATGTGATACATCTTTTTGGAAAGGGATTTTTTTCTAAATAACTAAATAAATAAATAAATAAATAGGGTTTTCTTCTTCTTCTTCTTCTTCTTCTTCTGCTTTTACGGCCTCATTGGACCACTTCAGTCAATCATTTCTTGGTCTTCTTCAGTAAGTTTCCTTTCCGAGTCGCCCAGTAGCTCTTCATTCGCTCTGATCTTCTCAGGCGTTCCTCATCTGTAAATACCCTTTTTACTGTATTACGTTTGTCTATTTTAGCCTGAAATCTTATTTTTATATCTCTCAGTTTTTTTTAATTTTGTTGTTTTGTTTTGCAAGTCATCCAAGGTTATTTCCAATTCTTTCATATCTTCTCTAATTTCCTTAATCCATCCTACTTGTTGTTTCGTATTCCAAAGTTTCACTACAATTTCTGGTGTCCTCATGATGTGACCAAAGAAAGAAAGCCGTTTCTTCCGAATAGTATCAGTGATGGGCTCCAGTTCTCTGTATACCAATTCATTTGGTACTATCCGCCACTGTCCATCTTTCTGATATTTTTTATTTATGCATGTTCTAGCTATTCTTCTTTCTACTTTTAAAATTTTGTCGATTCTGTTTTTCTGAGTAACTTTAAAAAGAGTTTCACTTCCATAGGTCACCTCTGGTTGAACCACCGTCTTGTAATGCTTTAATTTTGTTGCGATTGATAGACATTTTCTTTTATATGTAGACCATGTTAATTTTTGGGCTTTTATCATTTTATTAGTTCTTTCTTGCCATGCAGGTTTCTCATCCAAGTTGTAAGTTATAATTTCTCCTAAGTATTTAAATTGCTTCACTATTTTAACTTTCTTGTTATTTACTGTTATGTGATTGATTACAAGTGGATTTGCTACCATTATCTCTGTCTTTTCAAATGATATCTGAAGTCCAATTTTTTGTGCTATATTTTGTAGGCTTATTATTTGATTTTTGGCTTCTTGAATATTATTAGCCAGTAACGCTAAGTCATCTGCAAATCCCAAGCAATTTAAGTCTATTTGATCTTTCTTGGTTCCAATTCTTATGTTCCTAGGATTTTCCCTGTACCATTCCCTCATTACATATTCCAAAGCACAATTGAAAAGTAGAGGCGATAAACCATCTCCTTGCCTTAATCCTGTTTTAATCGTAAACGGTTCAGATATTTCTCCTCTGAATTTTACTTTAGATTTGGTGTTTGTTAGAGTTAGTTTTATAATTTTTATTAATTTGGGATGAAGTCCGAAATTCCTAAGTATTTTCAGCAATGAAGATCTATGTATACAATCATAAGCTTTTTTGAAGTCTACGAAGGTTATGACTTGCTGTTTTTGTCTACGTTTGTAGTAGTCCATTACTAATTTTAAGGTGATTATCTGTTCAGGGCAGCTTCGCCATGGCCGAAATCCACCTTGATATTCCCCTATTTCTAGTTCTAATTGATCTTTACAACGATTATAGAATTCGTGACATGATTTTATATGTGATATACAAAAGGGAAATTCCTCGATAGTTGTCAGGATTTGATTTTTCTCCTTTCTTGTGTAATGATGTATTATAGCAGTAGTCCAATGGTCTGGCAGTTCTTCTTTGATCCAAATGTTCACTATGCATTGGTGTAATGAAATCTTTACTGGTTCTGCTGCATATTTCCACAATTCTGCAAATGTTTGATCTTCTCCACTCGCTTTGTAGTTTTTGAGCTCTCTCAGCGCTTTGTAGACTTCTAGGATTGTGGGTGGATTTATGTTTTGTGATGGTGTTTTAATAGTGGTGTCTGTATTTATTTGAAGCAGTTCTGGTGGATCTTCGCAATTTAGCAACTTGTTGAATGTTTCTGCTAAAATTTCTGTATTTCTTTTATTACTATGAGCTAACTCGCCATTTTTGTCTTTTAACATTAATGTTGGAGGTTCATATCTTTGTAGTTGTTTGCTAAAAATTTTGTAGTAATCTCTTGAGTTTGTTTTCGCGCTATTTGTTTCGATCATCAGAAGTATATCCTTTTGGTATAGCCGTTTAACCCCTCGTATTATTTTTTGAGTTATCTTCCTTTGTTTTATGAGATCCAAGTGTGATTCATCTGTTTTTTGACTCTGATACCGTAACCAGGCTTGATGTCTATCTTCCACTGTATTATCACACTCATCGTTCCACCATTGGTGTTTCTTCCTTGGATATATTGGGGCTACTTGTTCAGCTATTTGTTTCAATTCGGGAACTATTTCCTCTAGATCATCTGTTATTTTAATATATCTAGTTCGTTCTTTGTATCCCTTGTTATTTATTAGTTTATGAGGGTCGTATGTTCTCTTCTTTTTTAGGTGAGTTTTTTTCTTTATCAACGGGGTAAATTTAATTTTAATCTTTATCATGTAATGATCCGAACCAGTATCTGTTCCTCTCAGAACTTTCACATTGTAGATCTCCCTGTGATAGTTCTTATCCATACAAACATGATCTAGTTGCCATTCACCTTTTTTCCAATCTGGATGTTTCCAAGTTTTGAGTTTATTTGGTCTTCTCTTGAAGTAAGTTGATTTGGAGATCATATCATGGTTTCTGCAAAATTCCACCAGTCTTATGCCATTCCAGTTTGTTCTTCTCTGTGCTGGCCATTTTCCTATTATGTCTCTATATCTTTTTTCCTTTCCTAACTGGGCATTAAAGTCTCCAATTAAAATTTTGGTGTGACATTTATTTATGTTTGTTGCTGTCTGATCTAAAAGCTCCCAAAATCCCTCCACATCGTCTTTGTGTTCTTTCTTATTATTTTTGTCATTAGTTGGGGCATGGGCATTTAGAATGGTATATGTTCTATTTGCAGCTTTTAGAGTTAGTGTCGAGAGCCTAGGGGATAATGCTTTAAATTCTATGATGGATTCAATTATTTTGAGATTGACTACAAATCCTGTTCCGAATTGTGGACATTGCTTCATTACTCTAAATAGGGTTTTATTACAAAAATTATGTTTATTGACCCATGAATTAAACGTGGAAGGAAACCCTAACCACTTTACAAAATATTTTGCACCTTTGACTTTAATTACTCGTTCAATGAGATAATCGTTGTGATATAATGTGTTTTGCACTTCTTCATAATAGAATCGTCCTTGAATGGGTTGACCGCTCTGATCTTCTAAGAGATACGTCACTGGTTGACCTAGCTTGACTTGGCGAATTTTAAAAATTTCTGTCGACCATTGTGGAGTATACGATTTTGAAAACACACTTCTATGTTTACTGATGCGAACAAAATCTCCAATTTTAAGGCGATGTCGCCTTGGGTCTACCCTTTTTATAGGGTTAAACGGTCTATTGAGTCTGGGTAGGTTCTTGGTGACGAGGCGAGGTTTCATGCCGAAGGTCGAATGAATGGTGTTATTGTAGCGTGACACAAGTTGAGGTAACCAGTCTACCCATCGATAGGAACCATGTATTGTAAACTCTTTCCACATATAACTTTTTAATGTTCGATTGAAGCGTTCAACTACGCTAGCATTGAGATTGCTATAGGTGGTGTAATGGTAAATATCCTTAGATTTGAGAAAACTGGAGAAATACTTGTTGAAAAATCTTTCCCCTGGTCGGTTTGCAACAAGTGAGGTTCACGTTTTGATTGTTCAATAATATGTTGAAAGGCCTTTGTAACTAAGACACCAGTTTTATTTTTTACTGGTTGAACAAAAGCCATTTTGTAATAGACATCAATGACGGTCAACATATAGCGTACACCGTCGTTAACGTTAGAATAAGGTATCATTTCGACCAGGTCTGCCTGCCAAAGTTCATCGATTCCTTTGGAAATGACACGACGACGTTCATAAATGCGTCGGGCTGGTTTATGCAATTCATGAGCAATGCCCACTTTGATGGGGGATAGCTTATAAGATAATTTTAGCATCTCGGAGTTGTTGTTCAATGTGGGCGATTTCTGCCTTATGTCCAGTGTGACCAGCTTGTTTTGATGCATGAAGCAAGTATAAGCGCTCTACTAACTGATTGGGATTATTCCAAAAGGTTATATCTAGGTAGGGTTTAAATTTCTTAAACCTTACACCAGAGGCAGAGGGATGTTTTTGCTTACCAAAGATGTTTGCAATGATGGTTTTATATTTTTAGGAAATATTGGCATTGAGCTGCTGAGAGGATTTATAGTTTCTTTTGCGAGCGTTGGTCTCTAATAAAATGGATTTATATTTAGCAAGGTCCTCGGACGTAAAATCTTGTGGCGAGAGGGTGCGAGAAAATAGCAGCTTTAACAGACCTGGTGTTAATTTATAGTTGATCTTTTTAATGACAGCTTTCGTACGAGCAAATTTAATGGACGAATCCCTAATTTTAAAACTATCATTCTCATAGCGAACACCATACGTGGTATCTGTCTTTCCAATAAATAGAAGGGTCAGATACGGTTCCAGGGTTGCCCCATAATGTTTGATTAAAATGTTTTTGAGTTGAGCTTTATTTTGAGGGGTTGCCAAGACTTGTGAAAACGGAGACGATGTGGAGGAAGACGGTGTTGCCTCTATGACGGAAGATTTTTGTTTTGTTTTTAGAAACTGTTGAAGGGGTGAGGATTTTTTTCTTTCAGGACTAAATATGCTTTCGCCTTCACTTTCACATTGTACATGTTGTTGTTGATCTTCTTCTTCCTGTTCTTGATGTTCTTGTTCACTAACACTAGAGGAGGAGGAGGAGGAGGAGGATTTTACCTGTCGTGTGGAATCTGTTTGAGTAAATTTTGAACTTGTTAAGGGTTTGGTTTGAGAGGTAGCAGCAGCAGTAGCAGCAGAAGCATTAGGTTTGAACCTCATGGGAACAACCGATGATGGAGCATGTTTTATCATGGGTAAAGGATTGACGTTTTTTAAACGTTGCAATTCACGAAATTTATGTCGAATCGTATTTCGTGCCTCAATAATACGCTGCATGATTTGAACATGTTTCTTGTACCCTATGGCGTTCGCCATGGTAAAGGTAAAGACACACTAACAGGAAATGTCAAACCCTGGGTCTTTTTAAACAGAAATAAAATGATCAAAACCCAAGCGATAACGACCCTCACATCGTTCACTCTGTTTATTTATGACCAAACAGGCATGGGGATGATGGTTCCAACACGAAGCACACAATTGCGTGAAAGCTGTAAAGGACATATCTGGATTCACATGATCTTGAAAAATATGATAGAGATTTCTAGAGTCTTGGCGGAAGAGAAAGATGAGATTGGCATTGTCACGAATCAACAGTTTGGGGATTTTGGAATAGGTCTGAGCCAGATAAACCCAATCCACTTGTTTATGGCGTCCCATACTAAAATACTCTTGAATAATGGCCTGTCGTTGAGTGGCAATGGAATCTGGTTGAATGCGGTCTGGTTGCATGACATCTTGAGGTGAGGTGAATGTAAAATAGCCCATGGCTTCTTTATTTAACGAAGACATAATTTGTTCCAGATACACGTACAGAGGCTGGTACAAGGATTTGGCAAAAATATAAATATTTTGAAATCGTAGGCCATGAGGCGCGGTAATAATGTTCAGCAAAACATTGGTCTTTCCACAACCCGAAGGCCCTACCATAATACATCGAACGGTAGATGGAAATAGGGTGCCATGACGTTTATGTTCGCACACGGACAGTGATAGCTCTGAAACCAAATCAGAGACGGGCAAAACATGGGGTTGTTTCATTAATTCCATTGCGTCGACGACTGAGTTTCTTCTTGTGTGTATAAGGTTTATATATATATATAGGCAAGCGGTGAGTAGGATAGGTTAGTTAACGTCTATCGCCATGGACGTGTTTGGGCGAGCTCGTGTAACCATGGCTACGGCCGCCTCTTTGTCAAAACAGTCACGAGAGGTGGCAACAAAAAGCTATGTCGATCGCAAAGTGCAAAGTGTCTATCACATGGCCCCGAGACTAACCGTTGAGGGCTATTCAGCCAATCATCATCGTATTATTGATGTGCAAGAGCCTCGAGACGAAAATGATGTCTGCACGAAACGATATGAGACCCATCAAATAGAAAGGCTTTATAACTTTGTCCCATCTGTATTTTTAGTGTATCTCTCAAATCAAAAACTGGACAATGACAGAAACCATTCCCCACCATCACTGGTGAATGATGATCTTACCTATATGCTTGCTTCCGGTTTAAGTCGTTATCGATTGCATTATGATGGTGTAATTCATATTAAATATGCCATGCCTGATGAGAAACATTTAAAAGTACAACTAAACGGTGATAGAGTGTTGGCCCACAACCATCAAAGAGTAAATGTTGGAGATGAATTATCCTTTCATCTTATGCTTACGTTTGAGGAAAAGGAAGCTGAGAAAACGGTGAATGATTTTCCGCTTTATATAGAATTGGAATATCCTGCTATGAAATAAGGTTCTCTACGTTAGTTGTTATCGATTGTTTGCTGTGAAAGGTTCACCAAGTAGCACCATGGTGAAAAAAGATATGCCATGAACATGAAAAAAAAACAAATCTCAAAAAGAGAAAAAAGCCAGGTCGGAAAACAAGTCGATCTGCCTCACACCCAGTGTTAAAACTTAAAAAAACTCAAAAAATCTAAAAAGAGTGGCTATGGAAAAAGCTTTACAAGCGGTGCGATTGTCTACAGCTCCGAAATCGCACCATCATGTATCGATAAAAAGAAAAGAAAGAAAAAACGTGGGCGAGTCATTCCTGTTGCAAAGCGTGGGTTTTTTTTGCCGGCTTTATTTGCAGTATTGGCAGCTTTGGGGTCCCTTTTGGGTGGTGCCAGCGCTGTAGCGAAAACCATAAAAGCCGTAGAGCAAGGCAAGCAACAACTCAAAGAAAGCGAGCGACACAATAAAACGTTAGATGTCATTGCGATGGGAGCTAGAAATGGCAATCCTTTAAAGCCAGTCTTTTATCCACAAGGTAGTGGCCTACCGTCTAAGAAAAAACAAATGTCCATCATCGATAAGCGCTTAAGGAAACTGCCTCGTCATGCCATGACCCATGAAGAAGTGGAAAGCTATGCCAAACAACTAAAGATTTCTCATTTTCGAGGTGTATTTATGCGAAATGAATTACCCAAAGCACCGTGGAAAGAAGAACGAGACTTGATGAATTTAGATGATGATGCAGGCCCAGGAACCCATTTTGTAGCCTATGTGAAACAAGGTTCCACAGTACGGTACTTTGACAGTTATGGAAATTTACCACCCCCGATCGAGTTGCTACGTTATTTGGGAAACCGGATAAAGATATTCTATAATGTGAATCGTCAACAAACCTTTGACAGTCAAGAGTGTGGCCGTTTGAGTTTACATTTTTTATATAAGAGGTCGCGTTAAGCCAACAGTTTCATCATTATGAATGTCAACACCAAGACCTTTACCGTGCACAGTCGCGGGCCTGAAGTGTCCCTGGATTTTTCCCCCATTGAATTGCATTCCGAACAATCCTATGTGCTAGGATTAATTTCTTTGGAAAGTTACAATAGAATTTACAATATTCAACTGGATATTAATGACAAATTTTATTATGATGATTATATGTTGAGACTATCCCCTGGAGGTTATACCATAGACGATGTGCATGAAGCCATTAGCGTGTCGATGATAAAACAATTTGGTGTCAAACCATTTGCGGATGGGACACACAAATTTGAACTTACAGCCAATACGATTACTCATCGCTCTCGTATTTTCTCTACGTTTAACATTGACTTTGAAACACGAGTTCATTCTATTGGTCCTTTACTAGGATTTAAACCAAGAGTGTTGGCAGCTCACCAACCCCATGATTCAGATTATCCAGTGAAATTCATCGAGGACCATCTCATTTCTGTGACTTGCAATATTATTAGAGACGTATTTACGAATCAAGAACAAAGCCATTCCCTGTATGATTTCATTGTCACCTCTCCTTGTGGCTATATTATTCGTGAAAACCCTTCAGTGGTTCTATATCATCCTGTGTGTGTCAGCGGTATTAGCAATATTACCTTACGCTTAGTGAATAGAAAGCAACAACTGATTGCTTTGGACGCCAACACCCCTGTGACCTACAAGTTGGTTTTAAAGACGCTATGAAATTTATCTATAAAGCAACAACAACGTCTACGAGGTCGGTTAGTTGCCCGCCATGTATGAAACGGTTGACACGAGTAAACCGACAACGCTTATAACGCATTGGTTATACGCTACACCCCAATCATGAACAAGGCGCTGTTGCAAGTGTTAAATCCCATATAAGTGGAAGATGGCGTCGTGCGCATTGATATGCATTCCTATCAACCTCAAGCAACAGGACTGAATAACAATGACGAGATTGAATTCATCATTAACAATCAAGATATTTTTACTCTACCTCATGAAAGTGTCCTTCAAATTGAGGGTAAATTGATGAAAGCAGATGGCAGCACACCCACAACGTCTGAGTTGGCGAATCATGATTTGGCTTTTCTGTTTTCTGAAGTACGTTATGTGATAATTGATATTGTCATAGATATGACTCGAAATGTGGGCACGACTAGTCTTATGAAATTATATCCATCCTATAGCGAGGAGGAAAGTAAAACGCTTTCTATGGAAGGATGGTGTCCCAACAGTAGCAATGACTGGCTAGTTCATACCGATGGCACTTTTACAGGCTTCCTACCCTCAAAATTACTCCTTGGCTTTGCCGAAGATCACAAGCGCATTATTTTAAACGCAAGACAAAGTTTGTATCTGGTGAGAGACCGCAGTGATTATAATGCACAGAAAGGAGCCTCTGACCAAGTGATAGACTCAAACATTCAACTGCTTCGATTACTAAGGAAAGTGCCCCATGTGACACTATCGGATCGTAAAAAGCTAAGCATGTTAAATTTGGTGCAAAAAGATAAAGCCTTGCCTATCGCCTTTCGAAGTTGGAGTCTACATGAATACCCCTTGCTACCTACCACAGACACTCATAGTTGGAGTGTCAAATCGGCTCGCTCTACCGAGTGACCCCTGTATGTTATTATTGGTTTTCAAACCAATAGAAAATACCAAAAAAGCAAAGATGTCACCCTGTTTGATCACATTCACTTGAGAAATATACGACTATTTTTAAATAATGTTTGCTTTCCCTATGAGGGATTGCAACTAAATTTTTCAAAAAATAAGTTTGGTTCCCTTTATGACATGTTTGCTAAATTTTAATCGTCTTATTATGAAAAACAGGATTGCCCTATGTTGTCGCCACAAGGGTTTAAAGCAAAAGCACCACTGATTGTTTTCGACTGTTCATATCTAGAAGAATCTATGAAAATCACCACCATTGATTTAAGGGTAGATTTTGAAGCACAAGAAAATGTCCCAGACCATACCAGTGCCTACTGTTTGATTACTCATGCTAGACAAGTGAAATATCATCCTTCGTCCAATTATGTCACCAGCATGTAAGCCATCTGTGGTCGGGTGAAAAAAAAAGATCATCATTCATAGGATTGATGATAAGCGTCTGCATGCACACTATCTGTTGCGCTCTGGCACTGTGCACATATACAACAACAACAATCATGTGTCCCTCAATAAGCAACAGCAGCAACAGCAGCAACAACAAAAACAACAACAACAACAACAACGTGACAGACAAACCATGGAATTTAAAATGTTAATTTAATCGTCTCAAAATTTTGAAACATGGACAGTTCCCTTTATGGATTGTGGAGAATTGGCTGCGAGCGGATTTTATTACTTAAAACGTGGGGATGTGGTCAAGTGTATTTTTTGCAACATTGAAATTGGAAACTGGGAAATAGGGGATCGACCCTTTAGCGATCATCAGCGATGGAGTCCATCCTGCCCTTACCTCAATCGCTATGATGTGGGCAATATTCCATGGAGTTTGAATTACCCTGTTATTGTACCAGACCCTGCAAAACTAGGAGATACCTGTGGACCGTATGTGCAAACTATTCATTTGAATGTTGTTCCAAATTAAGCCAACAAACTTTGTAATAAAAGTGTAAGTGTTTTTATGTTATGAATAAAACCACAAAAAATATTTAGCTTTTGTTCAATTCATTTGGTTCTTTTATTTTTCCTTTGACTTTGCCATGTTAAACCATGACATGGGTTAGTTGTTGAATAGACGTCAATGAAGTAACAAGTAAAAATAAAAGCATGATGCGTACACCCATCGTGGATTGTCAGGGGTTTAAAATTGCAGACAACAAATTTATATTTAAGGAAGTAGCTTTTATCGATTGTAGTACGTTTTGGATGTCTAACCCTATTCATTTGGTGTTTAAACCTCCCTATGCTTTCGAGTTGCTTAGTGAAAAAGATAAAAAGCAGAGCCAATGGATTGAAAATCATTTGCAATTAGCATGGAAAAAGGGTGATATTTCTTACAAGTATCTTGACATCGTCATGAAAGCCCGTTTGTCCGCGGCCAATGTCTTATTTGTTAAAGGGAGTGAAAAACGCCAGTGGCTTCAACCATTTTTACCCTCTCACTGTCAATGTATTGATCTTTTAGATCTGGGTTGTCCATCCCTGCAAACGCTCATGGACACTTGTCTTTGCGACAATATTCAGAATAAAGCCTTAGCGCATGCATGGCAATTGTTTCATTGGCTCACCACGAGTGCATGTTGGGAGTTGTTCAATAAAATTAAAACTGAAAGTGTATCGCCCTATGATAGCAGTGAGACGTGTACACGTGAGGTGATAACATCAATTTTATAGACATGGACGCCACTACAATCGACAAGGCTATTGGAAAGTTCTTTGTGTGTAAGAAAAACTGATTAGCTTTACACAACATGAATTATTAGCACTACCTAAATCATTTCTTTTTTATGTTGCTGCCAACGCTGTCAAAGAAATTTGGGAAAAGGCGCCTGCCGAGTGGACTAATGACCCTGTATTGAGTGAACTACAACCATGCAGTCATTTTTCCCATCACAAGCAATTAACCACGGCAAAAATACCTTCCATTCGACAGTGTGCCACATGCCAATTAATGAATTTATATCATGGTCATAAAACTCAGTGTAAAGACATTGTTTCATCATTCCATGGCTTTCATGCGGAAAACAACCACCACCGACCATTCTCGTCAGCAACCGCCAACAAACAACAACAACATCAACAACAACAGCAAGAAGAAGAAGAAGAAGAACAAGAAGAAGAACAAAAAAGTGTTTTTCACCGATTGAAACCTCTATGTCCCAGGTGTACTGGCCGTGGAATTATTGATAACATCATTAAAAACTTACCATTCGAAGCTCACTTACCTGCTTACAGCTTCTGCGGCCCTGGTACTCGTCTTCAAGATCGTTTCAGGAGAGGGGATATGGGAATCAATGCTTTGGATCATGCATGCTTTAATCGCGATAAAGCCTATGAAAACAGTGATCCCACACTAAGACGCATTGCCGACAAAGTCTTGTTAAGCATTGCCAAGCAACGATTAACAGCTTCAGATGCCAGTCTAGCAGAACGAATGGCAGCATTTATAGAGATTGGTGCTATGAAGAGCAAATTACTTTTATCTAGATATGGACTTGAACATGATGAATTTATTTAAAAAAAATGTATAGTATAACTGTTATCATGACAAAAAATAAATAAAAAGACAAGAGTCCATGTTGTGTTTTTTCATTGTTATTATTCACTCATAGTTTCATCATTATAATTAAATAAAATGTATAAAATGACATAAATGACAATCAATATAAAGGGACAGCAGTGCATCATTATAAAAAATTAAATAAAAATTACTAAATGTAGTAAATCTATTTTTAAATCACAAACAATAAAAAAGGACAAAAGTTCATCATTTTAACTAATAGTTTCATCATTATTATAAAAAATGGTATAAAAATTATATACATGGTAATTGTACTAAACCTATTTTTAAATCACAAACAATCAAAAAAAGGACAAAAATCCATCATTATTCATCAATAGTAACATTATTATAATATTAGTAATCAAAAAATTTATAAAAATTGCTATAAATGCTATTTTAAATCACAAACAATAAAAAAGGACACGAGTCCATTATTCATAAAGTAAGTTGAAACGTCATGTGCTTAAGGCTCGCTTGTTGTTGATCTAACAACCCCTCGCGCACTGCAACCTCAGGTAAACCAAAATCATGTTTTAAAAGTACGTGATACTGGCGTATGAAATCTTTATCTACTCTAGAACCATGTTTTTGTTAAACGCTTATTATTGAATAAAATAACATGTTATTAGAATTTGAAAAAAAAAAACAAAGGTGTAGTGCAAAACCATGTCTGCAGTAAAGGCAATGTGACATTAACTTTAAATTATTTATTTATTTAGTAAATAGTGTATAATAGATTTCTTGTTAAAATTATGTCTCTCTCTAACTGTTTATTTCTTACTTGTGGCTGTGGTGCATAAGGGAGTGCTGAATGAACAAGCGAGCCTTAAGTGCATAACGTTTCAACTTATTAGAAAAACTATTTATGTAAATGAAAAGTAAAAAAGGTAAACTAATTATAAACATACATCATAGGCATGATTATATTCACGTAGCCTAAGGCTAAAAAAACCTCCAATTAAGAGAACTTAAAAAAAATAGCATTCACCTATGCTCATCATAGACATCATTGTATTGACATGACTTAAGGTTCAAAAAAACAAACAGAAAATTCGACCATTAAGCACAAGTTTAGAAAATTTATTATTATCATTATTTATCATCGTAAACGTTGAGCAACAATTAATAAACGTCAAACTGTTGGGCACCAAAAAATAATTTTATTTTATTATAGTTATTGAAGAGTATGGCATGAATAAACAAAAAGTCACGGCCAGCGTACAATGATTATTCGTTTTCTATTTTTACAAAACGAACCATGCAACGATTATTTTTTCACCCTCATAGATTAAATAGACAGGGTGAATACTGGAATTGACATCCTCCATGACATTATCAGGTAGGTTATTAAATCGTGTGGGAAGAAATGTCTCAAAGTCTTGACAATAATTCAAAGAGCTCGTTCACCAAATATGGTTTTTAGTTTTTGAATTTTATGTATGCTTCGTAGTATGTAGTCTTAGGCTGATTTTGGAAGGTAGAATAAGGAAAGATAAGAGAACGTTCATGGCTTTTGTAGACTTAGAAAAGGCTTTTGATAACGTTGATTGGACTAAATTGTTTGACATTTTGAAATCGATTGGAATAAAGTACAGGGATAGGAGGGTGATATACAATCTGTACAGAAACCAGACAGCAGTCATTCGAGTTGAAGGACATGAGAGAGAAGCTGGTATTCAGAAAGGTGTAAGGCAAGGCTGCAACTTATCACCCATACTTTTCAATCTTTACATTGAACAAGCAATGAAGGAAATTAGAGAAAAATTTAAAGTGGGAGTGAAGATTCAAGGAGAAATAATTTCAACTCTGAGATTTGCTGATGACATCGTCGTCTTGGCCGACAAGCCTGAGGATTTGAATGAGTTTTTGAATGGTATGGACTCCGTCTTACGGAAAGAATTCATGATGAAAATAAATAAATGTAAATCAAAAATACTGGCATGCAGCCGAAATAAATCAGAAACCTCTATTGAGATCAAATTGGCAGGTGAAAAGCTGAAGGAAGTAGGAGACTTCTGTTACTTAGGAAGCAGAATAACCAGTGATGGACGAAGCAAAGAGGTTATTAAAAGTAGGTTGGCTCAGGCAAAGAAAGCATTTCTACAAAAAAGGAATCTGCTGACATCGAATATAGATTTAGGTATTAGGAAGTCATTTTTGAAAGCCTTTGTCTGGAGCGTGGCGCTCTATGGAAGTGAAACTTGGACTATTGGTGCAGCAGAAAAGAGGAGAATTGAAGCATTTGAAATGTGGTGTTACAGGAGAATGATGAAGATCAGATGGGTAGATAGGATTACAAACAAAGAGGTATTAAGACGAGTGGGAGAGGAGAGATGTTTCTGGCGACTGCTAATGAAGAGAAGAGATAGGTTGGTAGGACACATACTAAGACACCCAGGAATAGCAAGCTTAGTTATGGAAGGAAGGGTCGAGGACAAAAACTGTAGTGGTAGACCAAGGTTAGAATATGTTAAACAGATTGCCTCGGATGTAGGGTGTCGGAGCTATGTAGAGATGAAACGATTAGCTCAGGACAGGGAGGCATGGAAAGCTGCATCAAACCAGTCAAAAGACAGAAGACTCAAACAACAACATGTATGCGAAAGGGTGTTTGCGTAGGCAATTCACTCATTTTCTTGCGTGCAAAGCCACAATCTTGACCAATGGCGTTCAAGGCGTCCATGGTTATCTATAACCAAAGAAAAGAGTGTTTCTTTCTAACACTCTCGTCCTTATATTACAACAACAACAACAACTTTGTCTGTACATCAAAGTGTTTTTTTGAAGCTTCAGCGTTTCTGGCCTAAATTTGTAGATAGTATTGGATAAATTAACAAAAATATAATAATGTTTGTATCATTTTCAGTCAAAACATACATTTGGAAATGTTTTATCAAAATTAAGTATGAATTATTTTCAAGATCTCTCTCTTGGGGGTAAATGTATGTCTCTGTTGTCAATGGGAATTAGCCTATCATCCCCTTGTTGAATGACTTGTATTCGTCTGCCCTGTTGTTGTGCAAATTCACACTGCATTCTGTTAAATAAATAGTATCAACAGATACTAGGGGCAAAAATCTGAATGCTGTTGGTACCTATAAAAGGCAAAGTTAACACGCTATGCATTTAATAACCATGTCTACATCCAACAAACCAAGAAAGAAACAAAATAAAAAACTACAAATTTGAACCAGTGTGTATGTGTTCATCAACGTGAATACACGATAAACTAAAACAAACAAAAAATAGCCAAATGTATTCTAAACGTCAAGTGTGCACCTGAAAGCCGAATGTAAACAAAAAAGCCATAATCATGACATGATGTTGTTAGTTTCTAACAAATCTCATTCTATGAGGCGAATATTGATTGATAGGTAAGCTAAGACAAAGTTGGCGAAATGCTTGTTGTCGATACGAAGTGATTCGTTCCTCAGCAGGAAATTTATAAAAATGAAAACAAAACTTTTGAGAGGTTATTGGAAAATAAACATTAAACAGGGGCTTTGTACATAATGTACACCAAAAATCTGCAAAATAATCCTCGTCAGCTAATTTAACAATCACTTGATTCATGGTTAAACCGTACCATGCTTTATGAATCACTTGCGTGGATACATTATTTTCAAAACCAAAATTTAGCATACAGGATTTACAATAGTGATGGCCTGGATCAAAAACTATGTCATCATCCATAATGTTGTCATAAAACGCGGTATCAATGCGTACTTTCGTGTTTCTATATTCTGAAGGATAGGCCACACGTTGAGGAATATGAGACACCATCGTGGCATATTCATTGAACGTGGTGTGTTTTGTGACGATAAAACTATCTTCAGCGTGACTCATCATTGAATCTGAAAAGTAGTCGTTGACGTTTACTAAGTGAATAAAAATACTATGTACTATATACACTGTCTGTCCCCTAAGTCAATGGCAAAAAGAAAATAAAAAATCAGCAAAACACAAATAAATAACCATCTGTCTGTTGACTTCTTTAGCTGTAGGCCTCAAGCATAACATGCAACAGGTAAAAAAAAAACAATTTCTGTTCAGATATTGGACTGGTGTTGTTTCCAAATATATCACCACTCATAACTCTAGCCATAAAGTGAGAGATTGACCACAGTAAAAGCAGCAGATATTTGTTTTTTTTTTGTTCTTGCATGAGGCTTACTAAGCCACAACCTAGTGCGGCCTATTAAGCTGTACCTACTGAGGGTGGGTGCACACTTTGCTGAAACATAAGGCCTACTAAGCGACAACCTAAAAAAGCCAACATGTTTTTAATCTAGCCTGTGCACAGTGAACCATGCAAACGTTGATGCATGGCTCTCTTTATGCGTTGACAGGCAAATAGCACAAGACATACAGTTTATGTACAAATATTTACAGGCATTCACACATCCATGCATACATCCATGCACACAGGTTAAAAAACAAAAATTATATGATACACTACAATTTTGTATTTTTATTCCGAGGCTCAAGATGGCATCACGCATTTGATAGCAACCAAACCAAACACTTGCCGTGTTGTACAACAACAATAGCAACAACCATTACTGGTTGTAACCAAATGGGACGCTTGTCATCATATCCTGACACCACTGTCTCTTGTCGTCCAACAAAGCGAGTGTTTGTTTTCGCTGTTTCATTAAAAATAAATCATGATTTTTCGAGAGAATCCTAAACTGACTATGTGTCATGGCTGTGTGGGTCTGAAGGACATGTAAATAATCATCCACACAGAGTCGTTTAACCACATACTGGCTAATCCCTTTGGCTCGCATAGATTCGCATCGATCCACCTGTCGAAAACTGTACATTTTCGGAGCGAGACCTACAAACTCAGTCATTATGGTGTCTGAACACTCATCTTTCATTAAACCAATTTCTTTTTTGTTCAGACGGGGGATATCGAACACGTTCTTCTCACTAAACGAGGACGAGTCAAACCATTTTGGATTTTGTTAGATAACGACATACGGATTACAGTCACGGATAAGGTAAATAAAACTATCCGTGTCTGTATATAACAAGGAAATGCTACCAAATCGCTGTATTGCAAAACCATAATGAAATTTATACATGTGCAATTTTGAAAAGTCTAAAATGACTTGGCCTAAATAGATAGACTTATTCACGACCACTTTAGTTTTGGCAAGTTCAATAGTCAGTAGATCATGATCAATAATGTTTAAAGATTTGAAATTTGGTTTTGCAATATATTTTTGGGCTCCCCATTGTCCATGCCATGTGTTGATCAATTTAATGTCCCTATACTGCCGTACATTTTCCAAACACTTGCCATAGATACAATTATTCATCAGTTTAAAAAACATATTTGAAATGGCTGAGTGGCACTTAGTCTGTGACTGGTATTTAAATCCATGTACGGTTTCAACCACGGTTTCTGACAGAAAGAAATACCTCTATGGATTTTTTCAGTGTTAGGCCATGGGATAAGCATTCTACCAGCATGTCAATATGCAACACACAGTGATTTTTATCACACAAGGTACCCATCAATTTCTTATGATTGCCCTTACTCTCGGGCGTCACCATTTTCTCTATGCAAGAGGGGAAATCACCATGTCGCTGTCTGAGCTAAGTCAACGTCAAGAACACACTCTACGTCCTGTTGCTTGCTGGCGCTATGCACATTAAAGTCTTTAATTTCATCCTCAGACAGCCAGACAAAGTTTCTGTACGGCAGTGGTCGACTCATAGCGTGACCGTATAAATTGTTTACATCGAAATACATTAGGTAGGATTCAGGTTCTTCGGGACAATAATCAGGCATGTAATGATTATTTGCCTTGGCATGTCACTGATTGAGCGATAAGAACCCCCCACGAATCCCCTTTTCCATCATGAGTACCGTATCGGGATCCGTCAGTAAATCAAGCTCAATGTGGGTAAATTTGAGGGCAGCGTCCCAACTTAACCCTGGACTGGTATAGTAGTGGGCGGGGTCAAGGCCATAGATCGTGTGACATAGCTGACGAAACGTTTCAAACACGTCTGTCAACAACAACACGTCTAATTTTAAGTAGTATATAGCATACTGACCCATGGTTTCTATGCCAAACACGGTGTGCATGGGCATAGTCTTCTTCACTGATGGTGCTTTGTGTTAACTGAGAAAAGAATTTTTCTCTTGGCGGCAAAGTCGTTTCTTCAAGCACCTCGTAACTTCCCACATAATCATAAGGAAAATGGCCTTTACGAACACACAATTTAAATTGATTTGTATCCGTAAAGTAGGAATGGGTATGTTTCAACTCATCTTCGCCTAAGCCTTTGACGAGACTATCCAGCGAACTAGACATAAACTTGAATGAGTCGAGAAAGCGAATGCTCATGCTTCCTTTTCTCCATGAAAGTGAGGTAAAGCTCTCATGGTTCTTAGCCAAAATGCTGAATTAGCTCTTATCTACATGAGCAAATTGTTTTACAATGAAGTGAAGGTCATACCGGGAGAAATTGTGTAAGAAGACAGGGAGGAAGCGAGGTGTAGAGTACTTCATATTGCATTCGCTATGAGCAGCACCTCTAAAATGGCCTGTCCTGCGGCAGTGGTCTCTTACTTTCTTTTCTCCACCTAAAATGGGCTTTTCACATATGTGGCAGGTGGTCGCTTGATCATGTTCTCTTTGCTGTACATCATTCATCTGAATTGGTACAGGGTTGTTCATAATAATTTCTACTTTGCCTGCTAAAGCCGCCATTTGATCAACAAACCACCTCGCACAATCCTGACCTTTGTGACCTACATACTCACATTGGGAATTATCATAGTGACAGACAACATAATAGGCTACAGCAAAAGGCTCATGTTTCTGAACTGGATAGGTTGAGCTTGTATGGGGGCTTGGTTCACACCCCTGAATGGGAACGGTGAGGGCCTCAAAAACAGCGTAAACAGTAAATGGTACCATGTCTTGTTTATTAGTGGCCTTAAATTTTAAGACTGCGTCATTCCCCTCGGGAAGCACTAGCTTTACTGCCGGCTGCCCTTCGCAGTCTCCCCTATGTCGTTCCAAGAGTTCAGCAGTTCCAAAATACTGAAGGCAGCGCTCACAAATATGCTTTTTAGGATGATGATTGGACATTTGGATGCTTACCAATTTACTTAAATTCTTTATCCAACAATAATGATTTTTATCCCCATCAGACAGGAAAAGCAAGTGAATGTGATGTTGCTTTACCTGTTTGGTGGCATACAAGGGGCCCACAATATTGGATCCCTCGATGTCATATAACATGACGGAGAAATTTGAATTATCTTTCTGAAATAAATGAAATTTATCTAGAGACATGGGAAATGAAACACGCTCGAGATTGAGAGTTTGTTTCATGTGGTTAAACCATTCCTTGTTCTGCCCTGGTTTTTGACCATTTCTGTCTTGACAGGGTTGCAGACAGCTAACTATACTCCACAAAAAGCAGTAATCGTCTTTGTTGCGTATGTTGATCACTGCCTTTCTGGAAGCGATAAAGCTCGGTGTGGCAATATAGCTACTTCCTGCATTCAATGGATTGTATTTACAAATATTGATTTGCAAATAGGCAATGCTATTGAGGGCCAGGCCACTGGGACCCTGTTGCAACTTATCAAATTTTGTGATAAGCGCTTGAATAGCTTTCTCCTGATACCACGTTTCCAAATTATCGGGTATCAGTAATTTTTCCATTTTTGTACAAAGGTTGAAGGTGTGTTTCTCTTCAACATTATTTTTATCAACGTAAATTCACATAGTAGTTCGAAATTTATTTTTAAAGCCTGATGCAATCTTAAGACTTGTTCAAATTCACTCAAAAAATGGGGAAACATAATTCCACAAAATCTTTAGGCGACAGACAGTGATTCGCGTGAGGACGGTCCATTGTCCGATTATCCCAGACACGTTAATAAACCCCATCCAAAATACATATTACATAAATGAAATCACCCTAAATTACAGATATATACACTCATAATTTTTCTTTGCGCACTTTGCGTCAAAGTTTGTTGTCACTATAGATTGCACTTTGCAACCAGTCCAATGTTTTTCACATAGAATAGTGTTCCACGGATATTTCCGCCTCTCAAATTTCTCTATGTTGGAAAAATAGACATAATTAATGTGTGAGCACTATGTATTTATGATGTCATATCACACGCATTGAAGGTGTTCTGATATATCTATATCACCATAGAACTTCCTAATTTCACTGGAGGTTCCCTCCTTATTGTGAAATTAATCCTACTTATCACAGAGCACACGATCACACTATTGTGGCAGCGCCTCGTGACCATAATACTTAATCTCTCTTTAAAGCAGATTAAATTAATATTGACTTCTGAAAAAAAAAGTAAATGCGCATTACATATAACACCAAATATTTCTGTGCCGTAATCGCCCTGTCTTGATAAGTTCCCGTAGACCATATTCTACTTAATACTAGTTCTCAAAACAGACCAGTTCTCCTCACACAAATAATACCTTTGTACAAATTACCTTAAATTACACACTTACAAATCTTACATGGCGAGGCCGTAAACAGAAATCACGTGTGCCGATATGTATGAGTTTCATGAAGGACTGTCTCGCCTTCTGATGGCCCATCTTTTGCCTCGTGGACGCCTTAAGCAAAAATACCCTGTTCAAGCGCTCACCCATCTCTTGGAGGCAAATGGGAATTCACCAGCGCTACCAAATTCTGGCCTTGGTGTATCGAGACATTTTAGTGCTCAAGAGCATCCGACAATCCCGTCATATTTCCCTGTACCTTAAAAAATCTCATTTACTTACATACTACCCCCTGTGTGACTTCTGATACGCCTGCCTTGAAGACCAGATCTTCCACGCACCAAATACCACACTTACTCATTTGATAGGCTGGCTCGCCAGCTAAACACACTCACTTTATGACACATATTTTCGTACACTATGTATATTATACGTCCCGTATAATCTGTTTCCCTTACTATCCTCCAGCACATATGCTGTTTTGCCAATACGTTTGGAAACTATAAATGGGCCCTCGTAGAGATAAAAGAACTTGGACATGACTTTCTCTAGCTTATTTGACTGTTTCGGCACTCTAAGTAAGACTCGGTCTCCCGGCTCGAATAGGTCAAATTTAGTTTCTTTTTGTTGGCGAATTCTCCTTTGTGCTGACTTAGATAAATTCTGTTTCGCCAACTGGACAATGTAATCCATCCCCGGTTGCTTACCCTCATTTAATCCCAACACCCTCGCTAGTTCATTTTGTGATCTCTTTCCGAAATGAACTTCGTATGGCGTCAATTTCGTGCTCTCATGCTGGACAGAATTCAGCCAAGTCTCGACCTTGGGAAGATGTCCAACCCAGGCCGTATGCTTGTCATGCACTAGAGTCCGAAAAAGACGAGCCACTTCCCTTAATGGACGCTCTGCAGAATTACCCTGAGGGTACCTTACAGAGGAATGAACGTGTGTTATACCAGCTTCCTGCATACTGGTTCTCCATTTCTTTGCAGTAAACTGTGGTCCACTGTCAGATAGTATCCTGAGAGGAAGGCCAAACTCAGGTACATACTTATTAATGATCAGACGGCTACACGCTAGTCCCGTGGCTTTCCTTAGCGGATATAGCTTGACATACTTACTAAAAGCGTCAATAACTATAAAAATGTACTCGTAACCGTACTGTCCTTTAACGATCGGGCCAAATAAATCCACACACAGTAGTTCGCCGGGACTACTTGTGGGAACTGCAGATCTCTCCCCCACTAAATATTTAACTGGATATTTACTCCTTTGACAGGTGTCACACTTAGCTAAAATCCTCCTAACATCCCTTCCCATTTTACTCCAAATGAAGTCACGACCAATTTCATAGAAGACCTTGGCAGCACCAAAGTGTCCTAATTCCCTATGAATGAACCAAATTAGCTCCTCCCGCAAAGTGGCAGGAACACATATTGCCCACCGATTATTCCTACATTTCCGTGCAAGAAGCCCATCCTGCATCTTGTACGTGAACCGTCCTACCTTCACATACTCTTCTTCACCTATTTCCAACCTAGCCAGTGGCTCCTTTAACTTAACGTCATCACGTTGCTCCACTAGCATATTTCTCAGTGTCTGTAACGATGCCCTGTTGCTACTGTCCACACATGCACATATTAAAATACCGTCCTCTGCTTTAACCACAGGATAATCCCTACATAAATTAGTGTCCCTTGATAGCATGTCTGCAAGAATGTTATCTTTACCTTTAATATATTTTACTGTGAATTCGTATTCCTGCAGAGCAAGAATCCACCTACTAACTCTGTTAGAACTGAGTTTACAAGTCCTCATATACAGTAATGCATGGTGATCTGTATGGATCTCAAATTTCCCCCCTACTAAATACATTCTAAATTTCCCTAAACTGAAAACAATACCTAAAAGCTCTAACTCAGTAATCGTGTATCTTTTCCCTGCTGCAGTCAGTCCTCGCGAGGCTAAAGATACAATGCACAGATTACGCTCATCATCTTTCTGACATAATACTCCAGCAATGCCTCTATGTGAAGCATCTGTCATAACCACATATTCCTGATCTTTTAAAGGATATTTCAGCACTACAGCTTTCTCAAACCCTTCCTTTAGCGCTCTGAAAGCCTGATCATGCTTGGATTCCCATCTCCGCCGAGTCCCACTTTTAAGCAATTCCCTGAATGGTTCTACCAACCCTGAGTATTTAAGAACGAACCTCCTGAAAAGTTGCAAATTTCCAGGTAAGTTTTTAACTGTTTAACATTCTGTGGCACCTCTGCGTTAAGAATCTTATTAACCCTAATTTCCTCTGGTGTCACACCTCTACTCGACACTCTATGACCTAAAAATGTCACTTCTGACTGACAGAATGACGACTTAGACAGCTTCAAAGTGAATCCTGCCTGATCTAACTTCTGAAAAACTATATTTAAATGACGTAGATGCTCCTCAAAACTGCGTGAACTAATTACCATATCATCAATGTAAATGGTTACAAACTCTCCTGTGTCATCCCCTAATGCGATGTTTAAAGCCCTAATTAAAGCTGCTGAACTACTCTTTAACCCATAAGGTGTTCTACAAAATTGATAAAGGTTATATTTATGACTAAAAGCTGTAAATGGTCTATCTTCGTACATAAGTGGCACTTGCAAAAAACTGGAACTCAAATCTACACAAGTGAAATACTTCTACCCCTCAAATGTTTGCATTAATTCTTCTATTGACATAGATTTCAGCTGATCTGAACTAATTCTACTGTTAACCAAACGAGCGTCTAAACAAATACAAACCGTGCCGTCGGTCTTGGGTACCGTGATCAAAGAATTAACCTATGGACTGTTAGAGTGCTCAATAATCCCATCTTCAAGCATCTGATTAATTTGTGCCTCAACTACACTCTGATAAGCGAAAGGTACAGGATATCTATGTCCTGTGAATACTGACCTATCAATAACGTTCAATGAATGTGTATAGCAATTGGCCATACCAATGCGATCCTCAAACACTCTCCTATTACACAATAACACATCATAGAGCCGAACACACTGTTCATCCTCTATATTTCCCTGAAATGCAGCATCACGTAACGAGTCCTTTAGACTACCGTTCGTAATCACACTGCCCACAAAACATGGAGAACCCCGCTCTACGGCTGGCGATATCTCATTTAAAGTACAAATCACACCTACAATACTACTTCTCTGAATTTGGTCATTGAACGCTACTTCTACTTCAGAATCACCCCATATTTCAAACTCCCTACATAATAACATAAGTTACCAGACAGACACTCTACTTAGCCACTCTGAACCCAAGATAACACTGAATACTAAATTTGGAATTACAAGGCAAATCTGCTTCTCTACATGATTATTAATTTTAATGTCTACTAAAACTTGCTTAGAAATTACTTTAGACCTCTTCCCAACAGCTGTGATAACAAAAGTGCTTTTAATTGGCATCTCCTCAAAATTTACTCCAGTTCCTTTCATTTTATCATAAAATGCACTACTTATGCAACTCTTCATACAACCACTATCAATTAAAACATCTGTGTACGCCTCGGACACGTTAAATTTAACTATGGGGCTCTTACTAACCACTTCCTGAATAATATCTTCATCATTTAGTTCATGTAATAATTCATTTCTTACATTTAGGTCATAGGATTCCTGTATAATTGTATGGACAGGGCATGCTACAGACTGAGATTCTGTCCTTACTTCGCAGCCTGGTTCGCGTTTAAAGAACCGCTACAGCTGGCCGTAGTACTACTAACTACTGAACTGGTCTGGTTGTTCTGGGCTGTGTTGTCATTGTTTGGCTGTATATTACTACCACTAGGCTGTCCTCTTCCTTGACCCCTATTCTGGTTGTAATTATTGTCATTATAATTTCTCCCTTGATTTCCCCTGAAATCATTGTTTCTCCCTTGATTTCCCCTGTAATCATTGTTCCTCCCTTGATTTCCCCTGAAATCATTGTTCCTCCCTTGATACTGATTACCATAGCCATTTCCTCTGTTCTGATTTAGCTGATTATTATTATTTCTATTTTGAGCGTTGGCCCCTTCGCCACCGTTCCCTTGAACTTCTTGATGCCTGGCTTCATTAGGTCTATTATTATTATTACCCTGGTTCCGATTGAAATTGTCCTCATAACCCCCTCTCCCTAGTGCATCAAATGTGCTTAACAAATTTTCTACTTGTGATATAGTCTTTACATTCTGGATACAAGCAGCCTCCTTGATCCTATAGGGAAAGTGCCTAAGTAGCAACCTCACCACATCACTTTCCTCCTTCAACCCATCCAGATATTTACACACTAATACCTGCCCTAAAAAGTATTCGGTCATGGTGGAGCTTCCTTTAGGGTTATATTTACCACACACTACTCCCTCACGATGCTGCGACTGAATAACCTCATTCCAGAACTTTTCACAGAATTTCATTTTAAAATCATTGATATCAGTAAACTTGTCTCTGTAGACAGCAAACCAATTCCTCGTTTCCCCCACAAACACTTGTTCTAAAATTTCAACTACCTGGCACCACTCAATACTACCATTTTCCAACCTCTCCCCGAATTTATTTTCTATAGTGTTCATGAACTCCATTGGGCACCCCTGTCGATTGCTGAACTTACCCAGTTCTACCTCCCTGTGTGTGCTATTCACAAAAACTGGCCTATTCTGACTATTTTCTTGCCTGATCCTAGCTTTTAATTTTAATTCTAACTCTGCGATTTTCTCCTCAGCCTTCCTCTCAATACTGTTTACTGTTAATTTAATGTTTCCTTCTGATTCTTCTACTTTATCATATAGCTTTGCTTGTTTCTCCTCAATCTTGCTAATGCTCTCTCTATTACTCTCTCTTAAATCATTTACTTCTGCAACTAAGAAACCTTGGTTTGCAGACGACACTCAAACTTATATTAGCCGATGACGCGGTGGCTGCTGATCGCGTTATCCGCTTTATAAGTGAGAGTGGGTTAGGGCCAGCAATCTAAATTTTCCAGTGAACTTTGACTCAACGACTTGTTCGTTTTTGAATGATAATGTTTTGTTTTTCCGTAATTTTTGTTTATTTTTATAATTTTTATTTTTTATTTAATTGTTTGTTTTTGTTTTATTAATTTTTGGTCTTTTTAAATTTAGATGTCCACCTCAAAATTTTAAATTCAATTCAAAATTTGTATTCTTTAATCTGTGTTAAGAGGGGCAGATGACCTCGTAGTTCCGCCCCTTAAAACAACAATAACTAACTAACTAACATTTGTGAGTGGACTTTCTCAATTCTACCCCCCAGCTGTTCCTTAACCTCTTTAGTAGCTACCTGAATTTTGTCAATTTCTCCCCCCAATTGCTTTTGACCTGCTGTGTTTCCAGTTGCACTAGTTCTTTTAAATTTTCAGCCTGTGTACTGATTCTAATTTCCAACTCCTCCTGTACTTTTCCTAATTTTCTGTCTACATCTGCAATAATCTCTTTAGCCTTTTCTTCCATCACCCCCCTGATCTCACCTCTAGTCAGTTCGAATTTGTCACTCATTTCCCTACTGTTTTGTTCTAATTGAGCATTTTAAGTTTCAGTACTCTCTCTATTTTCCTTACTGTTTTGTTCTAATCTGGCGTTTAAAGTTTCATTACTCTCTCTATTTTTCTTACGGTTTTGTTCTAATCTGGCGTTTAAAGTTTCATTACTCTCTCTATTTTCCCTACTGTTTTGTTCTAATTTAGCGTTGTTTTGTTCCAGTTTTGCATTTAAAGCGTCTGTACTTTCTTTATTTTCCCTACTGTTTTGTTCTAATCTTGCATTATTCTGTTCTAAATTTGCATTTAAGGCATCACTACTAACTTTGTGCTGATACATAAACTCGAGAAGTAAAGTTTTTAATTCTGGTTGGCCGCCTACACTCCCTGTTTCAGTATCGGGATTTACCTCCGCTACCTCGGTACTACCATCACTCGACATACTGCTCGTATCATCACTCTCCAGTTGATGACCACTACGTAACCTCATCTGTCTTTCTTTCTCATTCCCCATAATGATATACACTGATACAGACAAATAACCCCCAAAATACAGGCACAGAAATATATACCCTTCTCCTTCCACAAATGTTATTAGGTTTTCATCCCCAAGTTGTCGGCGACAAATAAAATGGTTTGACTGCCCCTAACTGTTGGGTGATAAATGTTACTGTTGACCTTTGCCTAAGCTATGTTGTTTTAATGGGCGCCAAGACCTCAACGCTATGTTGAAATCTAAATTTGTATTTGACAACACCTAGCTCTGGTAGAACACCTTCAAGAATCTTTACTCTCAGATCGTGGTATGGTTGGATCATTAACCCAAAAAACAATTGTATCAGGAGAAGGAATAGGTCTATATCTAATGCTACCTACTGAAAACAAAGATCGCATGGTTAAAAGAAATGAATTTATTGTATAAAAAACAAGTATAGCAAAATTAGTAATAATAATAATAATAAGTTTGAATTTAAATTGGAGCGTTGCGATTTTAATATTACCGCTAGAAAATTACGTGAAAACGGAGTCGGATAAATTACTGATTTTACTCTTATTCCCAAGCTATGAATTTACTGAATTACTGAATATGAAACAAAGAAAGACGAGAGATTGCGTTGTTATGTGTCATTCGCGCTTACCACTGGAAATTGCCGTAACATTTCCCTCGTACTGGATGTTGAAGTGAGCTTCCCACAGCCTCCTGGATGTCGCCATCTTCTTCGTTGTTGATGATATATTCGTAGATATGAAGATTTATGGTCCGTACTTCGGAACCAACACGTACAACCACAATGGTTAAGTTTCACAAAGATAGTCGCTAACTCCACTGAACATCGGAGCCACTCCCTCGTGCAACGATACTGGTTAAATTGTATAACGATAGTCGCTAACTCCACTGAACATCGGAGCGACTCCCGCGTGCAACCGTACTCCTTAAGTTCTCCACAGATAGTCCTCGTTCCACGGCGCGCTGAACGATATATGCACCCGTCGCATCCCCACTCTTCATCCGACTTCTAGCTTACGTGGTCTCCACTGATTGGCTGCACCCCACGCACCACATCCCCACTCTGGCTCATTACACTCGGCGGGGGGGTGAAGTCGTATTCCGTTCCATACATCCGCCTTTTCGTTAAGCTGCAACGCAGGATTGCGTCATGCTTCCCGACAAGATTAATCCTGTATTTGAATTCCCAGTGAGTCACGCCTCTCAATATACCCTAACTGACGAAACTCCGTTAAATTCCGTAATCACATAATTTTCTATGATATTGTCGTTCGTAATAATTTGCTTGATAGTGTTTTCTAAAACATAGAAAACCTATCTGTATGCTTATAATTTTATAAAATGCTCCGAAAAAATCCCTTAATAATAATTATAATAAATTAATAATAATAATAAATTAACATGAAAAATTCTCTTGGCTGAACAATTTGCCGCGTAAATAAATAGAGAATGGCTTCCTACTGACTTATGCCAGTGGCATAAAAAACCGTCGAAAAACACGTTACACTACCTTATTACAAGTATGACCGCGGTTCACGTAATTTTTTACAAAGAGCTTAAGACACTTGCATCCGTCGTCTTCAAATATGATCACAGGAATGATGACTCTCTCTTACCCTCAGAACATAAATGTCTCCTCAACAAGATGCAAAGTTAACACTTTACTTTTTTTGTTCCTACGCGTAGGATGTCGAGGAGCGCACAAGTCAGACTGATTCTAACAAGCTTTGCAAACTCTGCATGAGTGTGTGTGTGCGTGGGAATGCAATGATCAGCATTTCGACAGAGCTGTATGTCTTTCATTGCAATATCGAGTTACACGTCTGGGTCAGATAACAGCCACCTGCATGCGCACAACAGGCTGTTATCTCTCTCTGGCTGCAAAGCACGTATGATGATAAGACCCCTTGTCTTGCTCGCCGTGGGTCAGTCTCAATGCTTTCATTTCTCATTTCATCAAGCAAGTCCTCTCTCTGCGTGTGAGCCCAGTCAAACCATGTCAAATAATAATAATAATAATAATAATAATAATAATAATAATAATAATAATAATGCATATGTGTTTTACCAACATCATAGCGCTTAACATAACGTGACTTCAAATCTGGTTTCTTACTTTTCCCCGTTTTCCTAAACGATCTCGAAAACATGACGACGAAAACCATGATTTCGGCTTTTCCATACCTGCATTCCCGTAAAGAGGACAACGACACAAATACATCAACATGCCAGTCATAAAAATCGCCTGATTCGTTTTCCAAATAACTCGAAAATGAACAAAAACACCTTTTCCATAAGAAAACCATGTTTCCAGCTTTTTACCTTTTCCATACCTATATCCCCGTAAAGAGGACGACGAGACGAAAAAAATACTATCACACACGTCATCATCACGTTTACAGTTTTTCCAATATTAGGGAAAATCACAAAAACCCATTTTCCATCAAAAAACCGTGTTTCCAGCGTTTTACCTTTTCCATACCTATATCCCTGTAAAGAGGACGACGAGACGAAAACAATATTAGCACGCACGTCATCATCACGTTTTTGGTTTTCGTAATATTAGGGAAAATCACAAAAACCCATTTTCCATCAAAAAACCGTGTTTCCAGCGTTTTACCTTTTCCATACCTATATCCCTGTAAAGAGGACGAGACGAAAAAATACTATCACGCACGTCATCATCACGTTTTTAGTTTTCGCAATATTGGGGAATATCACAAAAACACATTTTCCATCAAAAAACCGTGTTGCCAGCGTTTTACCTTTTCCATACCTATATCCCTGTAAAGAGGACGAAGAGACGAAAAAAATATTAGCACGCACGTCATCATCATGTTTTCGGTTTTCGCAATATTAGGGAAAATCACAAAAACAAATTTTCCATCAAAAACCGTGTTTCCAGTGATTTACCTTTTCCATACCTATATCCCTGTAAAGAGGACGACGAGACGAAAAAATACTATCACGCATGTCATCATCACGTTTTTAGTTTTCGCAATGTTAGGGAAAATCACAAAAACCCATTTTTAACTATAAACATTTTTCCAGTTTTTTACCTTTTCCATACCTACATCCTCGTAAAGAGGACGACGAGACGAAAAAAATATTAGCACGCACGTCATGATCACGTTTTCGGTTTTCCAAAAATTAGCAAAAATGTGAAAAACGCATTTTTTCACCCAAAACCCTATGTTCACTTTTTCGACACCTACAATCCCGTAAAGAGCACAACGAGACGAAAAAACGAATCCAAGCACGCCCTCCTAGCATGACTCCTTCCATTCCAAGGTCGCAGGGGCTCACAACTTGCTTTTGGAAGCAGCTTTCCCCTCACCACACTACTACTGTTCTCTAACTCCTGTTGACATTCCTCCAAGTTTTCTTAGTAGGCTCCGGGCTTCTCTACTGGAATGAGAGAAATCCAAGTTAGTAACTGTGTCTGTCTATTTCTGTCTACGATTTTCATCTAAACTCCGTAGTTGTTCCTCACCAGTCGTATGGGCACCCGTTTCAAGAAAATCTTTGTATAGATCATCGCTTTTTAGGTAGATTTCATTAGAAAGCTAACTATTGCAATGGGTACCATGTTTCGACTTCCGGAAAATTTCGACATATCATCGCGTTTCACATCCCCCAGACCCCAAAACCACCGTCAGTTCAAAAGTTTATATATAATTTATGTATATATGTATCTATCTATCTACATATATATATATCAGTTTCTTGTGGACACGATAACTGCCGTAATTTTGTACCAATCACTTTGAATTTTTTACATAATATGTATCCCTATAAAATCTCGGTCGAGTTCGTTAATGGGCAAAATCGGTCGAAGGGGTTGAAAATGGGGGGCTTTTTTCGAAAAAGTGAAATTTCGCTATAACTCTCTTAATACGTGAAATATCGAATCCATTCAGAGTTCATAATATGTGTCGGATAATTGCCAAAATTTTATGTCAAATAAGTTTTTTGATAGCACCAACCATTGACCAAAGGGGTGGAAAAAGTGGGTTTTTCGGGAAACATTAATCATATCTCTCTTAATAGGCACAATATCAAAACCGTACAAAATGAAAAATATTCCCCTAATAATTACCTAAAACCTTTGTCTGAAAGAATTTTTGATATGACCCACCATTACGCAAAGGGATGAGAAAAATGATTTCGGAATTTTAAAAAATGCCAAGTGCCATCAGAGGTTACGATAACAACGCTTTTAAATTAATAAGGGATGATCTATCAGAGGTTGCCAAGACAACGCCATTGACGAGATCACATTCATTTTTAGCCTACTTTTCACACTTTTCAAAAATGAGGAAAAAGTAGACTTATGAGATCGATCCGGGAAAATGTGTCTGTCCTTCTGTCTGTCAGTCCTTCTGTCTGTCTGTGTGTGTGTGTGTGTCCCCCTCCCTATCAACTCCTAAACGGCTGCAGCAATCGAAACCAAATTTAGTATGAGTAAAGTTGTATACCGGAATATCTCAGGCCCATATTTGAAAAAGATGCCAGTGCTACCAACTGCTAAAAAAAAACGCACTGGAAATTTGAGCTCCATGTTGGATATCTTGGAAGGTATACATGGGAGCTATTCTAAAATTGGCACACATGTAGATAATACTATTTCAGTTTAATTTCCAGGTGGCCATACATGACAGCGTTGCCAAAATATTTTTAAGCCTTCTGATAAGTCCAATTTTTAAATGCATATAACTTCGACACTATCAATTGGATTTCAACCAAATTTTG
This sequence comes from Meconema thalassinum, assembly GCA_946902985.2. Lineage (NCBI taxonomy): Eukaryota > Metazoa > Arthropoda > Insecta > Orthoptera > Tettigoniidae > Meconema > Meconema thalassinum. The sequence goes on from OX336390.1 coordinate 353,520,385, forward strand.
TATGTAATATGTGTACATAAACAGATATGACTGAGTGTATTCTTAAGAGCCACCAGGGCTACCAACTGTTAATAATTGCTCTCTATTTTGTATCCAAATATATCAGAAAGCATGCAAGCCGACAGCTTTAAACCATGCACACGTAAATTACCTGACATTTTACATTAATTTGGAGTAACTTATATACGTCAGTTCTACCGACATGATTCTAAGCCTGTTGATAGGACCAATTTTTAAATACATGTAACTTCTATACCAACAAATGGATTTCATCCAAAATTGGCACAAAGAGATATAATATTTCAGATTATTTCTGACCAGCACTCGCATGACATTGTTAGCAACATGCTTTTACGTGTACTAATAGATCCAATGTCTAAATCCATGTAACGTCCTTTGAACTTCAACCACATTTTGTATTCTGTACCTTAGGAGATGGAAGTAAGAATATATTCAGTCACCAGAGCTGCCAACTGTATTGCTCTATTAGGCTACATTATGCCTAGTATACCTTATTTCGAACTAATTAAGACATTTCGATATTACCACTTAATTTCGTCATTATTCTAGATAGGTTCATATACTGTAGATTAATCTATGGCATGAATCTTAATTTTAAGAAAAGTAGGCTCTTTAGTTCGTCACGGAACTTCTTGTTCCATCTGACTATGAGGGAAGCGGCTAACTGGTAGCATGCTGAACTTCTATGCCTAAGGTCACTGGTTCAAAGCCGGCCAAAGTCGCCGGATTTTCTAAGAGCGCTAAAAATCCGTCAGCATGCTTTCCTTCGGAGGGGAAGTTACAACGTTCGTTGCAAGTTGCTGGTTTCGGTGGCATCTAGCAGCCAAGTTCACAGCTCGGTGTCGTTGACGTTAGTATTTGGTACAAAATTAGGTACTACTACTTAAAATTGACTGTCTGCAGACCTTACCTGAATTACAGACTAATACAGTCATCACAAATAACACCGTTTATCAGACAGATTCTACACACACCCAATGTACACGGGGTTACATGACCACCTTGTCGCAGCCCCTAAACTGAGGAACTAACCAACATCTCTGCGGGAGATAAAATTTTGCGTGAAGAAGTAACAGACTGTTAGATAGTTACACATTAGTTCCAAACCTTGCATAAGGACAGTGTGATCACAAGAAGAAAAATGAACCCCAAATGACAAGAAGGTTACCATCCCCATAAGACAGTAAAATGTTAAAAATATGCATAGAAAGACGACAAAATGTTAACTAACCTCCAATTGTAAAATACTTTCTCGCAATAAATGAGGTCTGATCCTCCTACGAAAACCTGCATATTTTGCCTATTATAGCCTATCCCCTAGTTTGCCCGGTGAAATCTACCTCCGCCTTCCGGCGTGCCGAGAGGACTTTTTTCACTCCATCAAGGAACATATTCTTTCCTGTAGCCCCTTGGGATGTGCTTTTTGGCTACAGATTTCACAAGCCCTACAAATCTCTGACAATTACTGCTGATTGCAGGAATCCATCAGATGCATTTGTCAAGCTCTTCAGAGAATTTCGCCCAGTTTGCCTTTTTTAAATTCCATCGTGGGCGTGGGAAAGATGTAATTAAGGGAACAGAGATGTCTATCTCAAGGAAGATTGGTCTGTGTTGACTATTTGGGAAGTCCCCCAATTTTTCTCATCATGGGTAGCGGGTTGCCTACAGAGTCACATGTGACAAAACAGAGGTCTGGGTTAGACTCTCGCCTCCAAGCAGATCTAAACGTACCTTTGTCTTTAGAATCAAATATAAGGTGTACATTTTGATCTTCTGACCATTCTACTAAAGCTATGCCGCAATCATTGTTTCTTGCATATTTCCAAGTTTCATGATGGCTGTTGAAGTCACCAGCATAGATAGTAGGATGACTTGCATCTGGAAGAGCTGGGGTTGGCCAAGAGATGGCTGGAGGTTTGTAGATATTTACGACGGTTACATCTTGTAGTTTTATTGTTACAGTATGAATATTATTAATTGTACTAGATGAGATGAATTCAACCAGCTCCAAATTGTTCAGGGCATATGTAGCAATTCCATATACATGGTCAAAGGTAGCACCAACAATACTGTAACCATGAATCTTCCCTCTCTTCATAAGTTCATCTTCTGCAACAGCATGTGTTTCTTGAATAAATACCAGATCAATATCATTATTACGGAGCAATTTGACAAAACCTCACACTTCGTTAGATCTACTGATACCTTCAATATTCAGTTGACAAATGTTAATACCATGTCCAAGCTTTCGAGTCATTTGGATCTTAAAATAGCCGTTGAGTGGATTACTTCGTACAGTTTGCATATTTGCTGGGAGATCTTTAGAAGATAGGTCCAGCAGTCAATGTTGTTGCTTCCTTAGCACCACCCAGGGGTCTCGTGTAGGGCTTTTTAAGGTTTAAACTACGGACGTGGCATGGCTCGTACAGCACATATTTTCTGAGATCTGAATACTTGTTCATTGAAGGTGCTGACCACACGATAATCATAGTTGACACCCCTGGCATGGAATACTGATATGTCACGGGGAATGTACATAATAATCCGATTGCAAATATGAGCTGAGTAGTTGTATTGACGCTCCATCAAAAGAGGCAGTTGTGTGGTTCCAGATGTATAGTTTTGTTAATGTTAGTGAACCCTTATATATGTTACTCCTAACTCAGGGCACATATCTAGGTGTTTTACTTACTTTGAAGGGCAGTGAGAGGTGAATTTCAATGAATAAACATCACACTGAAGACCTCCTATGAACAAGTATTCAGATCTCACAAAGTATACACTGTATTCATGTTTATTCGACCTTTTCTTCTTTTTTTTTTTTTTTTTTGATGCATTCTATCGCCTCCGAATATACAGAGTCCGCCAAAAAAATGTATACACTCTTTGTCAGACGATATCGGGATATGGACATTGTCAACTGTTATCATTGTTTCTAAATGTTGTAGTATGGTCTTTCGCTCAACAGATGTCGGTACTTACATGACGATAGTGGGAAAACGAAATGACTGGAGCAAGCTTGACGTTCGATCAGGGAAAGTACATTCTGAAGTGGTTCATCAAGTTTGGTAACGTCGTTGAAGTGCAACGTCAGTGGAGGAGGGAGTTTGAAACAGAACCCACAACACGCCTAACAATTAAACGCATTACTGGGAAGTTTGAGAAGCATGGAACGATTTGTGATATTCACAACGGAAGATCGGGAAGAACGCGTACAGCTACTAGTCCTGCTCACGTGTTGGAAAGGTTTGCTAATTCTCCACAGAAGTCTGCTACGCAATGTGCGCGGGAAGTGGGGATTAGCAGTACAAGTGTACGACGGATTTTGAAAACAGCTAAGTGGAAAGTTTACATCCCACGATTACTGCATGCACTTAATGAGGATGATCCCGATCGTCGAATGCAATTTTGCGAATGGTATCAGCAATTGGTCACCCAAGATGAACACTTTCTGACGAAGTTAGTGTGGTCTGATGAAGCCCAGTTTAAACTTAATGGAACAATGAATCAACATAGCAGTGTCTACTGGGCTCCGGAAAATCCGCATGTTCATGTGGACAAGGCGGTCAATTTACCAGGGGTTATTGTCTGGTGTGGACTGTCGTCGAGGGGCTTACTAGGACCCTTTTTCTTTGATGGTACTGTCACTGGGGCAGTATACTTGGGAATGTTACGCACATTAATTTTACCAGCTTTACGTGCGCTTCATGGAGCCGATGATGAAGTCTTCTACCAACAGGACGGGGCGCCACCACACTACTATGTAACAGTAAGAGCTTTCCTGGATGACAATCTGCCGGGACATTGGATTGGACGAAGAGGGGCCATAGAGTTCCCCCCACGGTCGCCAGATCTTACCCTTATGGACTTTTACTTCTGGGGAACTGTGAAAAATCAAGTCTATCGACGTAAGCCGCGCACGCTGGAGGCCCTTCGCCGGGAGATTACAGCGGCATGTGCAGCGGTCCCCATTCAAACATTGACGGACCTCGTTGCAGCGACCGCTCGTCGTTCTGCTATGTGTCTAGCAGCCAACGGTGAACATTTTGAACATCTCTTGTAACCATATGTTTAACTGAAGACAGTAATACATGTGTCAAAATTTAAATGTAAAAGTAACACAAAATAAATAGTTTTTGTTCCGTAAAGAGTGTATGCATTTTTCTGGCGGACTCTAGTTATTTTTCAACACCCTGTACCGGTACGTGTTCTACATCTCGTATCAAAAGTTATATCACAAACAAAAGTCATCAAGACATTCTTTCTAAGATCATTAAATAAATGTATCTTTCAACATTATTATGCAATCAACTTAACTCCCTCAGCAGCATTGACCCTAATATTGATCTTACTTTGTAGTCCAGTAGTAATGTTGCCAAATTTGCTCAAGGATCATGTTGACTCTCAGATGGTCAACAGTGGTCCTCCATGTAGCCCAGCCAGCACTTCCATCCTTCTGTTCTTCGGGATCACTAATTGGGCAACCTTCGTCTTAGCATCAGCCAATTGCCCGATGAATGTTAGCTGCCCAATGTTGGCTTCGAGGGACTTTGACTGTGCCCATTACAGCTTGTAGGCCTATATTGAATTCCATGAGGCAATGTACTGCCATCTTTGTTGCTTCCACGAATAGACTTGTTATAACATCCAAAATCAAATACAGAAACATATGTGCAATTCCAGAATCAGACAACTCCTGTCCCTCTTAAACCGTATATGGATTGAAGGAGAGTTTCCATTCCAATGGCGAGAGGGGATTGTGGTATCGATTCCCAAGACTGCAAATAAATTCCACATTTGTTACCAGTTATAGGCCCATTTGCCTGACTCTTCCGTGTGAGAGTCGGGAGGGCATTGTCTAAAAATTATAATCAAGAAAATTGAGTTCCATAGGTTTTGGTGTTATGTGTCACCTTGTTCGCAATTGCCATAAACGGGATAGATGCTGCCGCTTGGCCCACGGTAGTTCCATCGCTGTATGTATACGATTTAGCTCTACATAAGAATTCTGGAAGTACGGCAATTGTAGCTAGAGTCGACAGGTAGGCTTACGACCAAGGTTTTTAGCTTTCAGCAAAAATCTCCATTGTCTATTTTTGCCGGCTCCGGGAGCTACATTTCACCCTGAACTACATCTCTTGTTGGTTGGTTGGTTCCTTAGTTTAGGGGCTGCGACAACGCGGTCATGTAGCCCCGTGTACTTTGGGTGTGTTTAGAATCTGCCTTATAACCAGTGTTAATAAATTGTGATGATTGTATTAGTGTGTGTTATCTGTTTTTAATTCAAGTAAGGACTGAAGACAAACTACATCACTGGGATGCTGAATTGCCAGTGGTTGACACATAGCTTCCTGGTCTCCAAAGTATGTGGCAGCACCTGGCATGGCAACTAAATATGGCGTCTCAGGAAACTTAACATGCTCAAGTTCTTTAATTGCACTAGTGGGAGTTGACCATGCGGTGCTGCTATGGCTAGACTATGGGGTTGTTCTGTGAAGGCTTATCGCGTGAGGATCGAACTTTGGTATGCATAAAGGGGCTGGACTCACCTTTGCTTGTGTGTGCGTACGGGACCCAGTACCTTGTGGTTTATAGCCCCAGTGATAGCTGTGTTGTTAGTTATTGGTGGAGTCAAGCCAGGCCTTGTTACTTCAAATGTGAAAAGGATTCCATGACTCTCTCGAGCAGATCCCCAGTTTGTAGGCGCCTCGTCGATTTAAATGTAGCCCATTTCGAGCGAAGTCACGGTACCGATCCAGCAGTCAGCGTCCACATAAACTAGTCCCAGTTGTGCGCACACCCAGTCCATGCGATCATTAACTGCCTTAGCTCACCATAGTGGGACATTCCCCCGTCGTACAATGCCACTCAACACAATTCTCGCGTCCCTAAACTTATTTCTGGCTTTCGTATGTAACTCGTAAAGCTGGCCCATAATATAATCATCTGTAGCCTTCTTCTTTAAGTCATTAGTCCCAATATGGAGAAGCAAAACTTTAACTGTGTCACAATCTTCTATTGGCACTTCCTCAGCTTGATGGGCGAGCTGGTCAATTTTTATTCCCGGATAACACATCACTTTCTTGCCCTTTTCCTCGATATAGAACCGCTCCACTTAATCATCGAATCACCCATTATGAGCACGTCATTGTTAACAGTTTGCTCCTGCTCGCCCTCTTCCACACAGATCCCAGTAGAAAGCCGTTCAGTCACATCCTTCAAAGTTTCTTCTGATTCATGATGCTTTGTTATAAGTTCCTGTATTATTTGATCCCTTACTTTGATTTGCATCCTCAAACAGTCCGGCGTATCACATACTTTACAAAACCAATTCCCGACTTCACAATCCTCCTTCTTGACCTTAATACAGCCGAAGTGAAACCATTTCTCACATAGTTCACACTCAGTACCGTTCATCAATGTTTTACTGCACCTAGAACACTTTACAGCTGCCACTGGATCATTTGCCTAATTCACATTTGGAGTAACAGGGCCTGAATTCACTTCCACTCCACCAATAAATAACAACGCAGCTATCACTAGGGCTATAAACCACAAGTTACTAGGCCCCGTACGCAGACACAAACACCGGAGATCCCGACTTCCCTTCGCATACCACAGTCCGATCCTCGCGCGATAAGCTTACAGAGAACAACCCATTTCAGAACACCTGTGAGCTCGGGAAAAACACGACCTTTCACTTTGACTGCCAACTAAACAAGCTAGATGGACTAGGTGCGAATGATATCTGGCGCAGGACTGCGGCGATAAAAACCTGTCCGAATTATCCGAATTCCGATTTAGTGAAGCCCGAAATAGTGAAATATACTGTACCTCCGCCTTCCGGCATGTCGAAGGCAATTTCTCTTATTGTTTCTTGATCTTCTTTGCCTGATTTTAGGAACGCTAGACGTTCCTTGCAAGGTTGATAAATCCATATAAGTGTGCAGTTTCGCTTTTGGATCAGTGAGTTATCTCCTTCTCCAACGCTTACACATTCATTATGGTACCACATGTTGCAACTACCTTCACATCTCACTCAGGAATCATTATCGATCACTGCTTTACCACATGTACCACATGAAAGTGGTGTTTTCATTATGGTATTGTTTAAATACTCTACAGGGGCAGATGACTTCGTAGTTCCGCCCCTTAAACAACAATAACTAACTAACTGATATACAGTGTTGCATTTATCCTTGCCCGTTCCAGAAACACTGTATCTTACTTACTGGTATGTACATTGAGATGAGCCATTTTCTTCCAATCGTTTGCCGTTTGCACAGAATGATCTATCTTCGCACTAATCCTCGATGCTAATTTGGCATCTATCCAAATAGAGAATTGCAAAAATGAGGAAATAGTAGACTTATGAGATCGATCTGGGCAAATGTGTGTCTGTCTGTCCTTCTATCTGTCTGTCTATCTGTGTGTGTGCCCCCCCCCCCCCCCCAGCCCGCCCTTATCAACTCCTAAACGGCTGCAGCAATCGAAACCAAATTTGGTATGAGTAAATATCTATACCTGAATCTCTCAAGGCCATATTTGAAAATGATGTCAGTGCTACCAACTGCTGAAAAATAGCAATTGAAATTTGAGCTCCATGTTGGATATCTTGGAAGGTATGCATGGGAGCTATTCCAAAATTGGTACACATATAGATAATGATATTTCAGTTTAATTTCCAGGAGGCCATTTATGACAGTTTTGGCAAAATGATTCTAAGCCTGCTGATAAGTCCAATTTTAAATGCATATTAACTATTACACTATCAATTGGATTTCAACCAAATTTCGTACGTACTATGTGTACATAAACAAATATGACTGAGCATATTCTTCGAGCCAGCAGGGCTGCCAACTGTTATTAAATGCTCTCTCAATTTTGTTTTATCCAAATACCAATATATCAGAAAGTATGCAAGCCGACAGCTTTAAACTATGCACACGTATAATACCTGACATTCTACATTAATTTGGAGTAACTAATATACGTCAGTGCTACCAACATGATTCTAAGCCTGCTGATAGGACCAATTTTTAAATACATGTACCTTCTATACTATCAATTGGATTTCAACCAAACTGTATGTGCTATGTGTACAGGGGAAGATGACCTCGTAGTTCCGCCCCTTAAACAACAATAACTAACTATGTGTACTATAACAATCTAAATTTTCCAGTATAAAGTGACTCAACGACTTGTTCGTTTTTGAATGATAATTTTTTGTTTTTCCGTAATTTTTGTTTATTTTTATTAATTTTTATTTTTATTTAATTTTTTGTTTTTTGTTTTATTAATTTTTGGTCTTTTAAAATTTAGGTGTCCACCTCAAAATTTTAAATTCAATTCCAAATTTGTATTCTTTAATCTGTGTTAAGAGGGGCAGATGACCTCGTAGTTCCGTCCCTTAAAACAACAATAACTAACTAACAGATATGACTATGCTTATTCTTAAGAGCAACCAGGGCGGCCAACTGTTAAAAAATGATGTCTCTATTCTTTTACCCTAATATCAATCTATCAGAAAGTATGCAAGCCAACAGCTCTAAATTCTGCACACGTATAGTACCTGACATTCTAGATTAATTTGGAGTAACTAATATACGTCAGTGCTGCCAACATGATTCTAAGCCTGCTGATAGGCTCAATTTGAAAATACATGTAACTTCTATACAAACAAATGGATATCATCCAAAATTGTCACAACAATAGATCGTAATATTTCACATTATTTCTGACCAACACATGCATTGTTTCCAATATGAGTTTTACGCGCGCTGATGGATCCAATGTCAAACTGCATGTATCGTCCATGCTATCCCTTGGACTTCAACCAAATGTTGTATTCTGTACCTTAAGAGATGGAACTAGGAATATATTCAGTCACCAGGGCTGCCAACTGCAGTGCTCTATTAGGCTATATTAAGCCAGGTATATTTCGAACTAATTAGAAATGTCGATATTACCAACTTAATTTCGTCGTTATTCTAGATAGGTCCATATATATTAATCATTGGCATGAATCTTAAATTTTAAGAAAAGTAGGCTCTTTAGTTCGTCACGGAAATTCTTGTTCGAAGTGTCCTCGATATAATAATAATAATAATATTAATAATAATAATAAATAATAAAATTAGCCTATAGACATCCCGTAAGGGCAAAGGCCTCCTGTTTGCACAGGGACGTGCTCGTTATTAGGCTCAGAAAGTGAGCATCCTTGGGAGCTTTTGTCTTGTTGCCCTCACTGTCATTGTCTTTCTATCCTTTTTGGTGCATGTTGATTCCTGTTTGACTCCAGCTGTCTCAATGCTTCCCTGTCTCTTGCAACTCGCGACCATTGGTTTCCCGCTTTAGCTCTAAAGTAGTCTGCCCATCTGTTTTTTTTTTTTTTTTTTTTTTTTTTTTTTTTTTGTTTTTTTTTGCGTCCTACGTTTCTTCGTCATTCTCTCGGGTCCCAGATTGTGGTGCGATGCGTCCATTTCTGGTGATCCATGCGTGATACGTATCCTCCCCATTTCCATTTTAGGCTTTCTGCCCTTTCTACCACGTCACGTATGTTTGTCCTTCTTCTTAGTTCCTCGTTCCTGATTCTGTCTCTTAGAGAAACGTTTAGGATCTTACGCTCCATTCTTCTTTGCCATACCTGTAGCTGCTTTTTCAGTTTTTCTGTCAAGGACCATGTTTGACAACCATAAAGTAGTCTTGGGATAACACATTTGTCTAGGATTTCTGCTTTTGTGCTTACTTTTAGTCTCTTGTCTGTGAGTAATAACTCAAGCGACCATAATTTGTTTCACGCCAGTCCTATACGGCGTTTGATTTCACTCTCTGAGTCTCTGTTCAGGGAGATGCTTTGTCCTAGGTACACATACTGTTGCACATACTCTAGTGGTGATTGATGGACCTGAATTGGATCTTGTATTCCATTTGTCATTATTTTTGTTTTTGTGGGGTTCATTGTGAGGCCTACTTCTCTGCTTATTTTGTCCAGCTCATTGATAATTTCTTCCAGTATTTTTGCTGACCTTGCTATTAGCGTTATGTCGTCCGCAAATCTTAGATGTGTCAGTTTCTGGCCGTCTATATTTATTCCGTGATTGGGCTTCCATTTCATTTTTCTGAATTGATGTTCCAGCACACTTGTGAATAATTTTGGCTATAGAGGGTCCCCTTGTTTCACTCCTCTTCTGATTTGGAACCATTCTCCGTCTCTTTCTGTTCTTACTTTTGCTGAGCTGTTTTGGTATATTTTACCTAATAACCTTATGTATTCGATGGGGATACCTAGTTGTCTTAAGGCCTGCAGCACATATTCGTGCTCTACTGAGTCTTAGTCTACATTTATTCCCTGTGGTATTCTCTCATTTCTCCTGTATTTTGGCATAAGTTATACTGTAATTCGGATTGTACAATCGTAACTTACTGATTCACCCTTTACAATTAGCTCGCAGTTAATCATTATTCACTAGATCTTCACATTCAACAATATGAAAAATTCACCAATTCAATTACAGGTAATGAAACTTATGAAATATAATCAAAGTTATGCAATTCAAAAGTACCTGAAATGATTCCAACAGTGACCTAAATTATTTGGATTGGACTGTAGTTATGTTTTATTTGATTTTTATCATGGCCCTATTTTTTCTTCCCGTCTGTCATTTTTATCAACAGGTAGCTGAAAATCTACGCCTTCCCCCACAGATGACTTTTGATCCTTTCCATGCACATCAATCAGTACAATTTCCGTACAATTCCATACAGGGCAACATTGGAGTGCTAAGTACATTATGTTATCTTCTATTGTGTTGCAGAAAATAATGGACCTGGAACAACAGCTGAAACAGTTGGAGAGTATTGGCCGAACATCTCCTAAGTCAGTAAGGAAAACTTTGGTGTATCATCAACCTTCAAACACTCGGAAAGGAAAGAGCTTCTCAGTGCAGGATGTCTCCCCAGTTCTGACTCAAAAACAGCATCCTATATACTTTTATGAAGTTGAGCCACCACCCAGAGAAATTAACGAACATACTTCAACCAATTATTTTAGCAATGCTTAAAAGATACCAGTAATACTCAACTGTTAAAAACAAAATCACTTCAACAATAATGAAAGTGGAGAAATCTTGTAAAAAGACAAAGAATAGTATTCATTTAATTTCCTTCTTAACAAAACCTCATCTAGTGTACAGTATGCTGTCCTAAATCTATTACTGTGAGTCATGTAAAGAAAGAATGGGGACATACTGTAGTAGCGAATTGTGTACTGAACAGCAACTCAGTTGTTCAACATTCAATTTTAAAACAATTAGTTCAAGATGTAGTCATATCCTAATGTATAAGCACTGGGCAACGGCTAAGTAGCCTAGTACTGTGAGTGGCCCTGATATTCGGTATAGGCCTACCAGTTAGCCTACTATGGATTAGGAGTGGGCATCTTGAAAATATTTTGATTCGTAGCTCTCCTTCTGCTCAGGGGCAGATGACCTAGTAGTTCCGCCCCTTAAAACAACAATAACTAACTCCTTCTGCTCGGGCAGTTAGGACTAACCAACTCAGCAGTTTGTTCCCTGAGGTGAAACTCATGGGACTAGCAACCTGCTTCACTTGTATTTTCTGGAAACCTGGAAACAGTGTTTTGAGCAATTCTTGGGCGTAGGAAAATGACGGTGTCCCACGCCCATCTGAAAGATCAGGGACATTTCTGAGTCAGTAAGTAGGATGGGACTGGATATTTAAGAGATTAGTGAAATTCAGGTAAACAGAGATAGAGACCGGAAATAGAAGATTATAATGTTTACTTGTCAGGTGTAAAATATATATATGTGTTCAGCGAGAGATCCCATCATTACCGCCGCCAGGGCAGTGTCCTGGAGCTTGAAACACCTGGTCGGGGGATACAACTGGGGAGGTGGGACCAGCACCTCACCCAGGCGGCCTCACCTGCAAGGCGAGCAGGGGCCTCATGAGGAATGGGAAGGGAGGAATAGGCAAGGAAGAGGGAAGGAGGCGGCCGTGGCATTACGGTAGGTACTGCCCCCGAAATTACCTACCATCAGCTTGTTGAAATCCCACGAAGATCACTGGATCGTAGAACCTGGAAAATCCCAGCAAGAAAACCCCCAAATACTACCAACAAGTGACAGGTCTAATAGGGCACAGGTTAACCTAACCAAGGAAACGTTAAGGTATAACCATGGCTAACGAAAATTAACAGCTCAAGAGAACACGAGATATACGAAAAGACGTAATCTCAGGTGTTAGGAACACCCTGAAATACCCAGCAATGGCCTTCTTAACGTGACCTCATATCACTTTTATAAATCATCACAATCGTAGAATTAAAATTAACTGAAGAAAATTTTAAAAAACTGACATAGTAAGAGGTACTATGTCCACAGATCGAAATCTAAGAAAAACGAAGGACACCCTAACAAAATGTTAGGATTAAAACACAAAGAATACAGTCCACAGTCATCACTGGGAAAACTGAATCATGATAAATTCACAAATATGATACACAAATTGATTCAAATGACCTATTCAACATCGATCCAAAAATACTCCTGTTGGATCAAATATCAGAAAGTTTTGAATTCATAGGTAGTTTTCACCTATACACAAATAATGACCCTTAAATAAATTTCTATACATATTTACAGTTGTATTATAACACCTCTATGAGTGTTATATGAGTAGTCATTATGATTTGTACACCCTCCATGAGTGTATTATACGTTGTAGTTTGATAATAAATCAGTATTAAATTGGCGTCACTCAGATCCAATAACTTTTGATTATAGAAGTGGAAAATTCATTTAATATCAACAGCAAACTTCAAATCAATAAGTAGGGAAGACTACATAGCTTTGTAAGCAATGTGGTAATTTTCCAAAATTTAGGATAATGAAAATCCTTTAATCAAATCATTAATTATTCATGCGTTGAAATGCATGCTTCCAGATAACACAATATTGCAATTAATTCCGCTACTGTGATGCTTCAATCAGCATAAGTCACACTTGACTAAAAATGGACTATCCATTCATACATGGATTTCATTAATACCACATGATATTCATTTAAGTACAACACACATTAATGGTGTCTCCAATCGGCCTTACCCATTTTGTAAATGTACTCCACTGAGCATTTATTATCATTATCAATATACTAGTTATTACTTATCACCCACACTGGTGAAGGACGAATTTCATTGCTTATATAATTTATAGCTTCACTTTGCAAATAGAATAGCGTTATTGGAACTATACAGTATCGTTACAATTCATATAAAGTTTTGAAAAATATTATCACTTATTTATTTAAATTATTATTAGAATTATCCACTATGCTATACGTTAGTTTTATAATAGTCACAAATCTCGTGAAAGATATGCATCCACATTTATTAATCTGGGATTTTCTTGGATAAAAAGGATGAATGTTTTTCCAAAATACTATCAGTCAGTAGACTATGAGTTCAAAATGCATGAAAATTCCATCAAGAATGGATTTCAATAAGCTTTACAATATATGACAATCATGTGTCAAAAATATGAAGTTCAATGAAGGATCAAAATCTATCAAGCTAAATTTAGGAATAATCCTACTCGAATGGATTCTAGAAAATATGTAAAGTTCCTACACCATCGACTAAGATAATCATGACAATTGGCACCGAAATAGTCGATTAGAAAACCTTACTAGTTTCTATTGTCCACCAGAAATAAGAAGTATTTCCTAACAGAAGCAAAATCCTAATATCACACAAAATAGGCTTTCAGTAAGCTCTAAACTTCCTATAACATCGTTGTAAATGTTCAGAACACAACTCTCAAGCGAAAAACATTTATGAATATCACTATAAATGTAGATCTAGAGAAATATGAGAGTGCGAAAATTATGTCATGAATAGACATCAGTTAATGTTCATAGTCCTATTAAAATTATGAAGAATAAATTAAGTCTTCTCCTATCACGTTTCTCTTCTCTACGATAAAGAAATTCCCATATGAAATTACTAAAGTTAATTTTAAACGTGCAATAACACACTGAAAAAGGATGCATTCCTTATGGGAATCTAAATCCAATCGAGAATAGAATCAGACATGAGTAGAACGTCATGCCTAAACTCTATCCATCGACTATGCTAATAAAAAGAAAACGAAAAATGACAGCAAATGAAACGTTATAATGTCTATGCCTTACTACTAGTAATAGAGCTGGATGTTCTGTACCTTCTCGCTCGTCGTAGATGGAATAGAAAGCAATGAAATGCCTCCCATATAATTTCTCCTTCACACATGGAAATGGCCTGGATCCTCGTGGTCCGAGAGGATCGAATCCCGGAACCCCAGTCTCCAACCCACTGGTTCCACATGGTCATCTGGATAACGCCAGCTGCAGCTACCAGTCCACGTATAGTCCATCCCTATGCAGAAAAAGCACTCGTCATACCGTAGTAATGCGACATTCGCGTCCAACCGAAACGAAAGTTCCATTTCAACACAGTCATCTCACAGAGTGCATACATGCTTGACCGAAATCAGCTGTTATTATGACACTAGACAATGGCAGTATTCGTTCATTAGAAATGTTCATTGTGCCGCTCACATCGTAGTATTCATGTCTGTAGTGCTTAACCTGCCATAGTTACAATTTTACAGCACATTTGAACCGTTCCTCCCGACATCTTCTCTGAAAACATCTCCAAAGATTGAAACCACGACATCCACCTCTTTGTGATGCTGCTCTCCAGACATCCACCAACTTCAATGCTTTGGAGGAATGGAAAGACCGCTGGAATATCTCCACTGACTTGCCCCTACATAACCTCTTCAGAGGGGAAAAAATTGCTAACGGATTCAAACTAACGCGCAAAGGCGGCTCGTGGGCTTTGACAAGGGTGGGGCACAGCAGGTATCAGTTTTGCTAAAACATATGACCATAATTCTCGATGTTAGTTATTGTTGTTTTAAGGGAGAGGAACTACGAGGTCATCTGCCCCCTAATCCGTACCATGAGTGAACTATGAAACCACAGTTGAGTGATTTGATTATGAGCGTCATCCTCATCATGCCTTCCTTTCCCAACTGTAAGCACAGATAATTAAGTACAAACCAGGTCAAATAAACAGAAACTAACGCAGGTTACTAAGTAATTAACACACACAATAAGTTGGCTGGGGTACACGGGATTGATTACCACGAAAAAAATAGAAACAAAATCAGAGTTATGCCAAGTAAAAAAAAAGCTTACCTGATCGTTCACTTCTTGTAGAATAGTTCAATCCTTCTATTTTTTAGCAGCAGCAAACTCCTCTATCACGCGTGTGTTGAATTCTGGGATACTGTTTATCATCCTCTTCTCCATCGACAACATTGCAAGTGCAGACAGTCTATCAGCCCCCATAGAATTTCTCAGGAAAGATTTTATCCTCTTCAAAGTAGAGAATGACCTTTCGGTCTCTACAGTCGTCATTGGGATAGTAACAACGGTTTTTAAAAGTATCACACACTCTGAAAATGTGCGCAACATATTATTGTTATAAAAGAACTGCAGAAGTGGTGCCGCACCGGAAGCATTACGCAAATCTTCACGACGGTACAATACCTCCAATTCCGTTCTCAGTTTCGGACCATTTATTGCACGGAACAATGTAACGGCTGTCTGGAAATCCCTCTCTGGAAATTCAATGGAATAGTATGGAAACTTTTCAACTAGAAATAATTTTGAAGCATACAAGTGATCCGAAAACTGAAACCTGTCATTAATGCTACTAACAAAAGTATCACACACTTCTATTACGGCCAGACGATTACTCGTACTACTTCCTTGTTCAACACAAAGCCTTTTGCTCGCGGGCTCACTAAAGGACACTTCACTTTCCGCATATTCTTCGCGAACTTTGGTCACCGCTTTAGAAAACTGCTTTATAAAGTCACTGACTTTAACAGCATCAATACCACTTTGCTGAATACAATCAAAGAAAATAGCTACGTGTGGCATAACTTTATGAAAGAAAGTCAGCCAGTATATAAACTGGGGATCTTTCAATCTACGCACAAATCCTGCAGCTTGACTTGAGGCATTTCTGTCATTAACTTCTGAGTCTCTAATGTGCTCAAAACATTTCAAAAGATTTTCTTTGTTTTCGAACACAGTGTTGACAGTTCTATGTTGAAAGTACCATCTTGTCGGAGGGGCGTAACCTATTTTCTTTTGAACCACTTCAATCAAGCAATCCATTCTCTTTGGAGATCTTGAAAAAAAATGGCCCTATCCCTTTCAAATCTTGAAAAAAATATTCTGCTTTGGGAGCAAGATGAAGTGGCGTGTTGGAGAATCAAATTACCTTGATGTGCGTAATATTGAATGTAATTCGCGTTTGGGTATTTCTCCTTAATTAACGACTGCACTCCACCCCCTATGCCCACTCATCACAGAAGCACCGTCATACGTTTGACAAATAAGTGTCTCAGGGGATTTTTCTACTTCAATTTTGTTTAACTGACCCAATATTGTTGCAGCCAGACCGTGCACGCTCCTGTCGGTGACTTCAAAGAAACCCCAAAATCGCTCAACAATTCTACCTGCTATTTGATACCTAAAAATTAGGGACATTTGGGTTTTGCATGAAGCGTCCGTTGTTTCGTCAGCCTGGAGCGAGAGAAAGTCTTCCGAACTGATTTCCTCGACAACATTCTTCCGACAAACGGACAGAATTGTGTCTAAAATTTCATTATGGATGACCTCCGATGTCCATTTAAACACGCTTGAATTTTCCATGTGATCCTGTAAAACATTGTCAAGCGCCGCAGTGTAATTGATGAGACCCTTAAAACCACCTGGATGAATTGATTCGTCGGTTTCGTCATGTCCACGCAAGGCCAATTCAAATTCCCCACAAAACTTAATAGCATCAATAATGCGCGACATAATATACCTATTCTTGTCCACAAGTTCATTGTGTTTACGAACAGAAATCCTGTAGCCATCATCCAGTTGCTGCGTTATGCTTGTATTCCCTAACACTGCTAAACTCATTTCATTGTTCATATGGCATTTTGACAAACAATGTTTCTTTCCTTTTTCAGGTAAATGTTTTAAATCATTAATGCCAGTCTTGGTCCATGTGTCATCGACACCAAATAACAAGCACGGAAAACAAAAGAATGAATTTACTACCGGACATCCACATAACCAATCCCATTTTTTAAACACAGATTTATTGAAAGTCCTGTGATATGTTCTGTTTTTATCTTTAGAGACTTGATAAATGCACAGATCTGGTTTCGGAGGGCCTAATTCCTTTGCTAATAGTCTGTCCTCATAAGTTAAGGACTTATTTTGTAAGTATTTTACCTCGTTCATTAAACGGTTTTGGTAACGACATGCACACCTTCAATGCCTGAAAACACAGTGAAAATTATAAAGTAATTTGTCGCAGCATTAAGTTACGGTCTAAAAATAAAATGTCACATAATACATAGTTGATAAGTAGGAATTAACCACTTACCTCGTACGACGAAATACTCGCTCAGTGTATATTTTAATTATGTTTAATAACACACTGGTACGCGTTATTCCCACCTCACACAACACGCTTCCAATTCAAATATTAGCCTATGTAAGATTAATATTACTGAACACTGCAAAAGACCACCGTACTCGAACACAATTATACAGTAACTCAATATCGTAGGCGCCAAAACTTTCGGAACCAAGTACTGAGGCAGTGCTGTCGTCACGCAGTTGTGTATTCCCCCAGATAATGAAATTTCTCAGACTTGACGTTATAACATAATACAAGTTCGCTTACGGTACATACCCTACGTATAATGTTACGTTTCTCTCTCAATGCATATTATACATGTTGATTTTTCTCCGTACATATTAATAACGGGCGCTATTTTCCATATATTATTTTGGTGGAAAATTGCTGAGGGTTGGTAGGCCTAAATAATCTATTTATGAACTTGTCTGCCCTCTATCGGTACTCCTTGCTAACGGTACACTTTAACACCCCTTCCCCGCCCCTACCCGCCCTCACTACTTTCACGGCCGTATCGCCAGCTAGTCACAGGAGTCTTGTGCCCCAAGTCTAGGAAACTCCCATAGCCCCTCTCTCGCCTCTCCCCGCTGTAAAAGTAGGGGATGATGTTAAAGGGCCAGGAAGAGGAAGCATGTGACTACACTGTGTTGGTCACACCAGGCATGTGCCCAGCACCTCGTTGTGACATGACATGCTCCTGCTGTCGGGGAAAGTGAACAGCAAGCCGATTGAACTGCTTGGTCACGGCATAAGCGTCATTACCACGGAAGGATTATCAAGACGACTACAACCCAAGGAGAATGATTATTAATGGTGGGGCACGTGACCGTGTGCCCCTGTTCTAAAACCACCTCTGCTACCGCGTGCAACTTGGTCCAGACTGAACAGGATCAGGACAGGTCATGGAAGGTGCAGGATTCTCTCTATAAGTGGAACTTTGTACCATCTCCAAATGTGATTGTGGAGCCCCTCGCCAGACCATTCCCCACGTTTTAAGCGAGTGTCAACTACGGGCTTATCCAGGTAGATTGGAAGACTTTCTATCACCAACAGCGGAGGCACTGCAGTGGGTTCAAAAGTTAGACATTCAGCTATAACGGATAACACCAGTGCTGGATTAACGATAAGGCATAATAGGCAATTGGCTGGGGCCCCCGGCTCAAAAGGGCCCCCAAAATTGAAAAAAATCCACCTAAAAATGATTTTTTTTGGGGGGGGGGAGTCAAATAAATTCTTAAACAGAAGGTCATACTGGCGAAAGTTTGAAAACTCAAACTGTAAACTTCGTCACTGAAGATTGCGGCTTGGAAATTCAAGATTGTAGAGGACAGTCCTATGACAACGCACCAAACATGTCTGGAGAGTATCAGGGTCTGCAAGCCGAAATATTAGAACTGAATAAATATGCAATTTATGTTCCTTGAGGTTCACATTCCCTCGATTTAGTTGGACAATCTGCTGTTAAAAGCTGTTTTTACGTAGTTGATTTTTTTTTCGATAATGCAATCATTGTATAACTTCTTTTCTGCAAACCCTCACATATGGGGCGGGTTGAAAAATTATATAAAAAACGCTAAAACTTTGAAATCATTGTCAGATACGCGCTGGGAAGCACATGCTAATGCAACAAACGCGTTTTATGATTCGTTTCATAATATTGTCGAGGCTTTAGAAAGCATTGAAGATGACGGGTCGGAAAATAATGACACTCGGAATGAAGCGGGGTGCATCGCAAACAGAATGCAGAAATTCGAATTCGGGTTCATGTTAATTTTTATGGATTCAATTTTGACTTCTATCAGAGTCAGAATCAGACATTTTAATGAAAATCAACTTTGATGATGTTATTGAAACTTTCTGCGAAACAAAATGCAGAAAAAAGTTTTTCTGAAATGTGCATATGTATTTGTATATGTATTGTATTCATCAATCATTGTGAATTTGTAAATAAAATCTCTTTCAAAGTTATGATTGACTTTTTATGAAGGGGGAAGGGGGAGGGGGGTTGAAAAAAAGGGGAAAGGGGGCCTCAAATTAACAATTGCCTAGGGCCACTGTGAGTCTTGATCCAGCACTGGATAACACTAATGCCTGAAGTGAATCAATGTTCATCAAACGAATTTGCATAAAATGTGCTTATGTCCGTATAAAATACGCTGTTTCAAAAACCAATGTTCAACTGCGTAAATCACAATTCACTTGAATGTAAATACTGTTCATAATACAATGCATGCTTGTTGTAGCAAAGTCAATGTTCATACGTGAACTTCCGTAGAATTAGCTTGTATGAATATTACAAGTTTCACACCGCATAGTGTTAGAAATAATCTTGATGCGTGAAAAAATGACCGAGTTATTCGCCACTGGACTCTGTATAATATTCCAAGTCTCTGCACACGCTTGAGACGAACTTGTACTTTCGATGCGCGTTACATAGCATTTGCATGTAGTAAATAATCACGGCGAACTGTCTACTTAAGAGACACAATATAATCTGTTCTGAGACACAATATGATCTGTCCTGCTTTGGCAGTCAACACTTTCGTTAAAGATGATATACCCCCTCTCTCACGCTGCGTAGACCATTTCTCCATGTCATTGGTGCATGACAAAATGGCTTACATATTCCACAAAGTTTATAGATGAAAATATCTCTTCATAAACATCATACAGTATTAAATCATCTTATACAATGCTAAAAAGCATATATGAAAGTCTCTTTTCTTCTTGCAATCCGTGAAATAATATCCTGGTGGTCGGTCAATACATCAGATCAATGCATAGCATATGTTCATGGTGTCAGAACTCCGAACTGAGCTTCGGTCGTCCTCGGCATGGCTCGGAAGTGACATAGCGGTATCTCTCCCAGCTGCTATGACTCTCCCAGCGTGCCAAACGGCGTGCTACGTTCAAAACAAATCTCGCGCTGAAATGCACTACAATCCGTGCATGAGAATAACGGTACAGTACCATCCCGGCATTTGCCCGGATACGAATTGGGAAACCACGGAAAACCACTTCTAGGATGGTTGTGGTGGTATTCGAATCCCCTCTAATCATTTGGACCACCCGAGGCTGAGTAGGCCCCGTTCCAGTCCTCAGACCACTTTTCAAATTTCGTGGCAGAGCCGTGAATCGAACCGCGAACCTCCGGTTTGGCAGCTAACCATGCTGACCACTATACCACGGAGGGAACGTAAAATAAATAATACAAAAGAATAAGATGAAATAAACGTTGTTGGAATCTCACTAACTTACATTAAGTTATTATGGATCCTTTGTGTTCCTCACCGTTAATACTTGTATACTTGTGTCTTGTGTATTGACTGGGTCAATCTCTGGAAATACATAATAATTATGTGAATCAATATGATGTGGTGTACCCAATATACTAGTGTGCATGAATCGTATTGTCATGATAGTGTTTGTAATACACCTGCAATGCTTATAAGGACAATTGAGACCACCTAGAAAATGGCAAATCTCAGTTTTAGTAAAAATCATACACAATATGTTATAGATAACCCTTTTCCTACCAATTATAACTTCCTTCCACTTATTTGTGCTATCTCTCCACAAGGCATAACCTAGAAAAATTGCTGAGGTTTAATTCCTTGGCCGTGAAAGCCAATATACCACATTCCTTGAAGTTAATTGCATGATGCAAGACGCCTAGGCTTATATCAGAGTCACGTTTACTTTAGAGTCAGCGAAAACCTCTGCATGGCCATGCTGTGTGAAAGGTTTCGATCCAGGATTATTCCTAGGCCTTTACACTCGATGATCAGAGGTATCTGGACACTCACATGAAAGCGAAGATAAAGTTTGGGCTGGCCTCCTATGCTACCCATGGCCATATGGTGTTGGTCCACCTTTCCTCGCGAGTGGCGGAGCTCTTTCCGGTCACGGAGGGAGTCCGTCATTTTGTGTAGGGTAAGGATAGGTCATACAAGTTCCACCCACTCGTACCTAATGAGAAGTTAGTTAGTTATTGTTGTTTTAAGGGGCGGAATTACGAGGTCATCTGCCCCTACCTAATGAGAAGGGAAAACCCCCAATTTGTACCTGTGGAACCGTTTTCACCGTGGCCCACATTTTAACCGAGTGTGTGGATCTTGCTGACTTACGAAGAAACCTTGGTTTGCAGATGACACTCAAACTTATATCAGCCGATGACGCGGTGGCTGCTGATCGCGTGATCCGCTTTATAAGTGAGAGTGGGTTAGGGCCAGCAATCTAAATTTTCCAGGTACATTGACTCAACGACTTTTTCGTTTTTGAATGACGATTTTTTTTGTTTTCCAGTTATTTTTGTTTATTTTTATAATTATTAGTTTTTTATTCTATTTTTATTTTTTATTAATTTTAGGTCTTTTCAAATTTAGCCATCCACCTCTAAATTTTAAATTCCATTCCAAATTTGTATACTTTAATCTATGTTATGAGGGGCAGATGACCTTGTAGTTCCGCCGGTCAAAACAACAATAACTAACTTGGTCCACATTTTGCCTCCACTCTAGCAGGCATACTTTCAATCACGTGGTCGTGGTGGAATGTTTCCTTGGGAAAAGTAACCCATTCTTAGTGGAATACCGAACAGACTAGAGATTAGAGTGAAGGTCTTTATGGCCTGGCACTAAGACTCAAATCAGGACTCTGCGCAACCCAGCCCGAAGGTACAGTAGGATGTAAGTGACATTTTCACGAAGAAAGTCTATTTACTGTAGTGTGTTTTAAAGAGTGAGAAGAAATAGGATTCAACGTGCGAGTACAGTGAAAGAAATTGTCCCGCAAATGATGAATCAGTGAGAGTATTTTACGTGACATTAGCTCTGAAGAAACTCATAATAGTGGTTTCAGATTAATAGACATCGAACTACTTAGTGAAAAAATTCATAACAACTGTGCATGTGCTAAATTTGGTTCAAACTCTATGAAATTGTATGATGAAGGTATAGAAAGGATTAGCATCGTTAGTACACTTCATGTAGTTTGCGAGGAATGGAAAGCAGGCAATAAGTTCAAAACATCACCAATAAACAGATGGGTTTATGATGCTAATACTAGATTTTAGTTAGTTAGTTAGTTATTGTTGTTTTAAGGGGCGGAACTACGAGGTCATCTGCCCCTATACTAGATTTTGTTATGGGATGAGGTGCCTAGATGTAAGAAAGGAAGGAGCAAATTTATCACCATCACAGTCTGCCAAAAGCAGTATTGGAGATTGTGAAACCAACATATCGCTTCTTGGTAGATTTAGAACTTTGAAAAATTGTGTTCATGGAAAAACACAAAATTCCAATGAAAGCTTCAACCGACTGATCTAGTAAAGATGCCGCAAAACAACATTCATTTCATCAGATGTGCTGAAAATTGGTGCTTATGATGCATGTCTAGTTTTCATTAGTGGTAATATTGGCAGAATTCATGTATTGGAAAAACTTGGGATTGAACGAGAGATATAACTTACACTGCAAATATTCTGAGATCCATTGATGATGCGAGGAAAGCCAAAGCCGACTGTGCAATGGATAATTTGAAGAAATATGGACGCCAGGACAAACAAGCAAGGAAAAGGGAACTAGTAGAAGCAGAAGAAGATGAGGAGCGTGGATATGGCCAGCAATGAAAACTTCAGCACTAGGTATTGCATTGTAATTATGAAGTTAAAACTTTAAACTAAGTTTTCCGTAAATCACATTCTTTCACTTATAAGGTGCGTTGTCTCAGAATATACTGCATGAAAAGCAAGAGTTTCAATGTATAGCTTATTATACAAAATATATTTTTATTCGTTTTGGTGGAATTAATTTAAACGG
The DNA here is from genome assembly GCA_946902985.2 of Meconema thalassinum. Lineage (NCBI taxonomy): Eukaryota > Metazoa > Arthropoda > Insecta > Orthoptera > Tettigoniidae > Meconema > Meconema thalassinum. Next base: position 353,543,785 of record OX336390.1, read on the forward strand.
TATCACAATTCTGGTACACAGGATTCTAAGTTGAGCATTTGTAAACCTGTGACAAAAATATTAGAAAGAAATACCCAGTAGTGCAGAAAATGAACCTTAATAAATAAAGATGTGTATATTTAAAGAAAAATAAGATTTTATGATCTTTTTGAGTTAATAATGCAATGAAATATCAAGCAGCATGTTGACAATACTCATACAAAATGTCAACAATTTTTTTGTAAAAATGTGTAAGTTATGGACATCTACGGTCATGCTTTATATCTAGGTCCTCCCTGAAATTCCGCCTTCAGCAACCCACTCCTACACAATCCATGAGGTATCAATATGTGTTGAAATACGCAATGGACACTACTAAATTAATCTTCGTTGGTCCGGAGCATGAAAGAGGTTAAAATGTCTACACAACCTACTGCTGCAACATGGGCGTGTAAAACTGGGGGCCAAGCACATTCCAGATGAAACATTACCACACAGTAACACCTACCACCCGAAATTCCCTGTGATCAATACACAGTACTTTAGATAACGCTCATCAGGCATTCGCCACAACCATACCCTATCATTGTGATTGCCACATTCTAAACCCTGCTACAACATTCCATACAATGGCTATAGTCCAGTCTCGACACTCCTTACACCACGCAAGGTGGCATTTAGCATTGGCCTCTGTGTGGCACAGCGGTAACATTCTCATCTGTTGTGAATTCCAGTGCAGTAAGTTGGCATTTGTGGGTGGTTAAATGTGATATAGCTGTGCCAGTTCATTTACTGGCACGTTAAAGATGCCCTTCGGGGTAAAATCCGGCACCATGGCTTCTCTAATAGCGTTAGTGATTTAAAAGAACGTAAAACACTTAACATCATTAGGACTATATGTGTACACATCAAATAACATTTTGCATAACGAAAAATAAACATACAGCAGTTTTGAGGATCCTTGTCTAATACACCAAATGTATTTCTCTTTGTATTTTGTAATTTTCTGTTCAGGCATAAATTATTCATGATATTCTTGAGAATGCAGTCTCCCAGGATACGTCATAAGCTCTGAATTATGGAATCAAGGACTGTGCAAAACCTTTTTCGATGTGCATATTATCATGTTTTGAAGTCAACCATGTTGGTTTTGTTATGGTTTCCGCATTGGCTTACAATTAAATTGAATTGAGGTTGTGTCCACCTACTGTAGTACAGTAAAGTATTGTCTAGGTGGATACAACGTGCATAGCATCTGTGATGTGTGGCTTACCGGTAGCTGCTTCACCATGGAAATACAGTTTCCAAGCACTTTGCTAATAACCATGATGCTACGGTTAGACCCCGAAACAGTGGAATTCTTGTGTTACGGTAGTACTAGATTGTCGAGTGTCCTGTGAGGCCTTCCTCAACACGTGATGGTATCTGGGGGTCAACATGGGCACTTGCCCATCACGTAGTTGGAATATACACGTCCCAACACATTTCCACTTCACTGTCACATCAGACATTGTGGACCTTGGGCTGTTAAAGAGGGTGGACATCTCAGACTTCTCACACCTGTAACATATAAAGACTTTACCACATTAAAAGTCGGTGAGTTCCACAGAATATCCCATTCTGCATAGATTCCAAGCAGTATTTGTCACCCACTAGGTAAAATTCACATTTCGGTTGGTGTCCAGATACTCCTGAAAGCATAGTGTCCATTCATGCATACAGTACCGATGCCAACACATTTTATCCTAGATTGATCTAAAAAGAAATGTTTTATTTTTAAATGCGAGTATTGGGCCAAAAATTGACTAATGTTGAACCATTTTATTGTAAACAGTTGTGTAAATATAAACCTGTATACTAATTATTACAGTTCGGAACTTTAAGATCTGAAAGAGTACAAAATATGCAAGCAAATATGCCCTTACAACTAACTTAATATGACCTAAAGAAGAGATAATATGACCTATTCATTTTAGGGAAATGTAGTAAGGATTGGGATATTACTAACATAAATTGCGATAATACAGCAGACGCATTAAATAACGCAAACTGATAAAGCTGCAATGCCTACATTTAACCTTTCAATATGCATTCAGTTCGGTAGCAGTGGCGGCCGGTAATAAGATTCCAGTGTTGCACAACGACCATATTTATTTCTATAGAAAAGAGAAAATTATAAAAATTTAGCAATAAAAAGCTCTCGTTTCCTCTAACATGCATAGCATAATAATTTAGGAAATCGTGTTGTATTGTGAAACGCGCCAACAGTATACTAGCACTCGCCGTGTGTTCGTTGCCAGACTCGAGCACCGCCCAGATCTCAATAGTGTAGGGTATGGCAGAGATGCTAGACCTAGCAAGTCCTAACCCGACAGTTAACTCGGATGGTCGTTGTCCGCTGATTGAAACAAGAGAATTGAGGGGCGGACGAAGACAACCCAGATGCTCCGTCAACTGCCGATTGTTTCGCAATATAATTTGCGTGCAAGTGTTGACATTTGCGGTTATTTCTCACCCTCGTGTATAGCCTACGCTGTTTTGTCATCGTTAAGTTATTCAAATATAATGCATTTAATCCCGTGGTGAATGTGATGTTCTTTAGACTTCGGCATTCATGACGAAGCAAAATCAATTTCATCGAGCCCGAGTATACCGTCTTCTCTAATATCAATCAGTATTTTATCCCCCCCCCCCTCTCTCTCTCTCTCTCTCTTCCTTAGTGAAAAGAGTGAAACATCAGGAACAATTATCCGCTAACCACCACTTTACGGTAGTAGCATAGCCTTGAGACGCAGTTCCCACTCGCTTTTCCTAAATGAGAATTTTAAAAGAATACTAGCATGCTTTCTGGTATCTGTTGGCGAAAGTTAGAAGAGTCTGCCTAACAGGAACCACATTTCACTTTAGGCATGATGGACTTCACTGCAGTACAAGTACGACCAATTTGTTAAAAATACGTTGGTTGTGAAAGGGCCAGGGGGCTGTAACGTGACCCGTCAAGGCCAAAATGGGCGTGAAATAAGATACCGGTACTAATAATGCTCTGAGGTAAATTTATCTGCTGGCGTGCATCTTACTCAATGAGACATTCGTATAGAAACTTACTGTCGGAATCAGGTCTTCTAAACCTGCTATCTGCCTGTTCCAGGAATACAGAGAAAAACATTTACTGCACCATTTAGAAATCCCGTATTTGAAGCTCCACCAGAAAACGTATAAGTTACCGGTACCTCGTTCAAATTTAAACAAGTAACATATAACCAAATATGACTTTATATCCCTATATTAAGAAAAATATGACGAAAAAACATAAAAATAGCCAAAATATGCCTTCAACGAGTTCAGGGACCGTTCATCAAAACTTCATCAAAATATTTTCCAAATTTTGGGTAAATTAAGCTCAGTGAGAAATTAAGACTTCCAAACCTCAACATTATCATATAGATGCAAATACACTTTACTGATATATTAAATGAAAAATACGTTTTTCTAATTCCAGTGTGAAAGACAGTTGTGGGGATTAGAAACATCACACAGGAAATATAAAGCTGAGAAAGAAATGGTGTCAGAACGTGCAGCAGCACACATTCCGTTCTTCAATAAGAAGGTATGTTTCAACTGGTATTTACTTTTGGTCTAGTTATGGATGAATCTTCTCCTCCTGTTAGGGGGCGTGGTGGCTCAGCGGTCAAGTTGTTGGCCTCTCCCCAAGGTGGACTGGATTCGATTCCCGGTCAATGCATGTGAGATTTTTGAAGTGAAATGCCATGTCCTGTGGTTCGTATTCCACGTAAAAGAGAGGTCCCGTGCCTCATGATCGCATGATTAACGATCACGTAAAACTAAAAGCTTCCTTCCTACCTTTTCTCCTCCTGCTATTTTGAAAACTAAGTTGAAGAAGATGGGGACTGATTTATTTCCATGATCAGAGGATGAGATGTTAAGCCTAACTAATATAGGATTCATTTTCTTTGTTTTCTTTTAATAAAGGTAGAAAGAATGACAACAAGTAGGCCTAGTTCCGTGAAGAACTATACAACCTATTTTCATATATCCTACTCATGTTAATCGCCTCTATCAACATACAAAATTTCAGTTTGATTGTTGTAGACTAATAGATTCGTAGATATTGAGAACTGTCTAAATATTTCAGATGGTCGCCATCTTGGATTTTTATTTATGTACTATTACATGAAGATTATTGTGTACGCGTGGTATTCAAACTTTAATCGCATGATAAGGACACAAGAAGTAAAAACGAGATTTTAATATTTCGCACAGCTGCCATCTTGTGGTTGTGATAACAATTGAAATAAATTAGATGCCAGTGGATTAACATTTGTATAAACATTTACCGTACAATGTTTCACTGCACTCTGATGGATAAATCGCGAGAAACGTCCATTTAAATATGTATACTTCGCGTCGACGCCATGTTGGATTTGTGCTCACCAGGTTATTGAAAGTCCTATAGGTGAACTTATGTTCATAGCCTCTATGGACATAAAAATGTCAGTTTGATTGCTGTAAAATATTCGTAGATACTGAGAATTGTCTAAATATTTCGGATGGTCGCCATTTTGGATTGTTATATGTATAGGCTATAGTGGGAGCGTGATGGCGCATTGGCTTAGCCACTCGTCTTTCACCCGGACGGCCGGGGTTAGAATCCCGGTGACAGTGGGGTGGAATTTTCACCTGAAAAATCACGTGACGTCAGGAAGGGCATCCGGCCTTAAATCCTCGGTCAAAACCAAAATGAGCCTGGGTGGCTCCAGCGACCCCAATCAATTGGGAAAAGCCGACGAAAGAAAACGAAAAATATATATAGGCCATAGAGTTATATACCATTAAAGGAAAATTATTGCAAAGCTTCATTATTCAAACTTTCTCTTCGATCGCATGATTACTTAAGTCCTGTTGTTCACATCGCTGGAACATAGGGCTTCGACGAAGCATCGCCATCGGACTCGGTTTCGTGCCATTGCCTTCACTTCTCCCCACGTTCTGCTCGGTTCTGCTGCTTCCCTCTTCACTGTCCTCCAAGTTTCCCTCGGTCTTCCTCTTCTGCGATATCCCTGAGGATTCCAACTCAGGGCTTGCCTCTCTATTGCCGTCTGGTTTTTTCGCAGTGTATGTCCGACCCATTACCACGTTCTTGCCTTTAACTGTAAATCCACGGGTTTCTCGTTCGTAAGATTCCATTGTTCTTCATTGGATATTACATTTAGCCAAAACACTCTCAAGATACTTCATAATCAACGGTTTATAAAGGTCTGGATTTTCTTTATGATTGATTTTGTTACTTCCAAGTCTCACATCCATATAGCAACACTGATTTTACATTGCTATTGAAAATTCAGAGTTTAGTTCGTGTGAAAATCTCATTGCTTTTCCAGATAGAGTGCAACTGGATAAAGGCTGCTTTTGTTTCTGCTCACATCCTCCTCTGCTCCTCCAGTTTTAGAAACGATGCTAACAAGATACGTAAATTCTTTAACATCCTCTACGTTTCTTCCGTTTATTTGAAACTTCCTATCGCTTGTTACGTTTTGTCTTAGTGATTTGGTCTTCCCTGAATTTGCAGTTAATCCTAGCCTTCTTGCCTGTTCCTGTAGATCTTCCAGTTTGGCATTCATGTGCCGAAAGCTTTGTGAGAGGAGACACACATCATCAGCAAAATCAATATATTCTAGTTGATCTCTTAAATTCCAACTTCCTCTTCCTCTTTCACCTTCATTTGTTTTCCTCATCACTTCATCAATCACAATTAGGAAGATTGATGGAGAGAGAACACACCCCTGTTTTACAACTGTTCGTACATCAATAGATGGTGTCAATTTCCCTTGGTGCATTACTGTCGATGATCCCATGATTACGACACAAGAAATGAAAACCTAATTTTAAAATTTCGCTCAGCCGCCATCTTGAGCTAATGTAAACAATTGAACTAAATTAGATGCCAGTGCATTACAATATGTATAATCATTTACTGTACCACATTTCACTGCGGCTAGTTTAATCGCGAGAAAAGTCTATTAAAGTGTTTGAAATTTGCTTGGCCGCCATGTTCGTTTTGTACTTTACAGGTTTTTGAAAGTTACTTGGATAAACTTCTAGTAGTGTCCTTTATCACCGTACAAAATTTCAGGGTGATATCAGTAATAGTTTCGGAGATATAGAATGCCAGTGAAATACTTCGCACAGCCGTCATCTTGAGCTTATGTAAACAACTGAACTAAATTATATGCCAGTGCATTACAATGTATATAAACATTTTCTGTTGTTGTTGTTGTTGTTGTTGTTGTTGTTGTTGTTGTTGTTTGAGTCTTCAGTCTTTTGACTGGTTTGATGCAGCTCTCCATGCCTCCCTGTCCTGAGATTATCGTTTCATCTCTACATAGCTACCACACCCTACATCCAAAGCAATCTGTGTAACATATTTTAACTTTGGTCTACCCCTACAGTTCTTGTCCTCGACCCTTCCTTCCATAACTAAGCTTGCTATTCCTGGATGTCTTAGTAAGTGTCCTACCAACCTATCTCTTCTCTACATTAGCAGTCGCCATAAACATCTCTCCTCTCCCACTCGTCTTAATACCCCTTCGTTTGTAACCCTATCTACCCATCTGATCTTCATCATTCTCCTGTAACACCACATTTCAAACGCTTCAATTCTCCTCTTTTCTGCTGCACCAATAGTCCAAGTTTTACTTCCATAGAGTGACACGCACCAGACAAAGGCTTTCAAAAATGACTTCCTAATACCCAAATCTATATTCGATGTCACAGATTCCTTTTCTGTAGAAATGCTTTCCTTGCCTGAGCCAACCTACTTTTTATATCCTCTTTGCTTCGTCCATCACTGGTTATTTTGCTTCCTAAGTAACAAAAGTATCCTACTTCCTTACGTTTTTCACCTGCCAATTTGATGTCCATAGAGGTTTCTGATTTATTTCGGCTGCATTCCAATATTTTTGTTTTACATTTATAAATTTTCATCATGAATTCCTTCCTCAAGACGGAATCCATACCATTCAAAAACTCATTCAAATCCACAGGCGTGTCGGCCAAGATGACGATGTCATCAACTAATATCAGAGTTGAAATTATTTCTCCTTGAATCTTCACTCCGACTTTAAATTTTTCCTTCATTGCTTGTGCAATGTAATGAATGAAAAGTATGGGTGATAAGTTGCAGCCTTGCCTTACACCTTTCTGAATACCAGCTTCTCTCTCATGTCCTTCAGCTCGAATGACTGCTGTCTGGTTTCTGTATAGATTGTAGATCACCCTCCTATCCCTGTACTTTATTCCAATAATTTTCAAAATGTCAAACAATTTAGTCCAATCAACCTTATCAAAAGCCTTTTCTAAGCCTATAAATGCCATGAACGTTCTCTTATCGTTCCTTATTCTACCTTCCAAAATCAGCATAAGACTTAGTACAGCTTCCCTTGTTCCTAAATTTCTCCTGAAACCAAACTGGTCTTCACCCAACTCCGCTTCTATCTGGCTTTCCATCCTCTTGTAAATTATTCTAGACAGGATCTTTGAAGCATGAGTAATCAAGCTGATTGTACGGTAATCTGTCAGCTCCTACTCTCTTCGGTATAGGGATGATAACATTCTTCTTGAAATCAGAGGGTACCTCACCTGTCTCATAAATCCTACACTCCAAGTGATATAACCTTGTCAGACCTTCATCACCTATGCAGCGTAGCAACTCAATCGGTATATCATCTATGCCTGGTGCTTTGTTCCTGCTTACATCTTCCAATGCTCTGTTAAATTCTGATCTCAATATTAAATCTCCTTTCACTTCCTTATCAATTCCCTCTTCCCTTTCCATTACATGATTCTCAATCTCCTTTCCCTTATACAAATACTCTATGTAAGATTTCCATCTCTCAACCTTTTGTTCCGTATCTGTTAGAGGCTTTCCATCTGTGTCCTTAATATTACTGCACTTAGTCTTCCTTTCCCCAAAAGTACTCTTAATACTTCGATAAGCTGTATCTACTTTTCCTAATTTCAGACAATTGTTTATACCTGCACATTTCTCTTTCAACCATTCTTCTTTCGCTTCCTTGCACTTCTTGTTAACCTCATTTCTCAGACATCTGTACTCTGCTTTCTCCTTTTCATCTCTTACATTTGCTGTACCAAGTTCCATTACGTTTGGATGGTTAAATCGTGAGAAAAAAAGTCTCAACTTCTTTTGGCCATGTTGGTTTTGTAGTTACCAGGTTTTTGAAAGTGGCATAGGTGAACGTCTAGTATTGCCCTTTATCACCGTACAAAATTTCAGGGTGATGTCGGTAATACTTTCGGAGTTATTGAATGCTGGTGAAATATTTCGCACAGCCGCCATGTTTGATTGGTGAGCCGCAATACAATTTGAAGGGCACGGTTGGGGTCGGCCAAAATGGTGCTATGACCTTACCGAGTTTCATTGAAATAATTCCAGCCGTTTGGACGTTATTAGTGGGACTCACATACAACACACACACACACACACATACGCACACACATACACAAACACGGACTAAAGGTGATCTCATAAGCCTATTTGTTTTTCATAAAACGAAAATAGGCTAAAAATTATACCGAAAATGAAGAAACGAGAAAAATGGGAAGAATTAGACCAATAGATTTCAAACATCTCTGATACACATAAAAAATCTTTCTTTGGAACTTCAATGCTAAAATAGGACAAGAAAAACAATTCGCACAGCAGTGGGCGAATGGCCAGCTCACAAATTGACAAACAAGAATGGCCAAATATTAATTGATCTTTGTATAGATAATGGATTAATTTTGGAAACTACAAGGTTTAAAAGAAGACCCCACAAGCTAATGACTTGGATGTGCCCTAACGTTAAATTGGGGGAGTTCCAGATTGATCATGGATTAGAATTATCACAAGAAAATGTATAATGTGAAAGTCCTCCGTGGGGTAGACACAGATTCCGATCACTATGTTTCGAAGATTAAAATAAATTCAACTCCACAAAAGAAACATAAACAACCCAAATCCAATACGAGGAAGAATTAAGACCCTAGTTATCAAATCTCAGTATATGTATGAAAATCAATTGCCGTGCACTAGTCTCGCAAACTCGAAAATATCCAAATTATTGCGTAGGTTCATTATTCAAATGTTGCATTCGATCGCATGATTAGGACACAAGAAATGAAAAGTTAATTTTAAAATTTTGCACAGCCGCCATATTGAGGTTATGTAGACAATTGAACTAAATTAGATGTCAGTGCATTACAATGTGTATAAACAATATTGTTGAACCAGGTTTCACTGCGTTAGGGTGGTTCAATCGCGAGAAAAGTCTATTTAAATATTTCAAATTCGCCTAGCCGCCATGTTCGCTTTGTAGTTAACAGGTTTTTGAAAGTCACATAGGTAAACGTTTAGGAGTGCCCTTTATCACCATACAAAATTTCAGGGTGATATCAGTAATAGTTTCCGTAACATATAGAATGCCGTTGAAAAGGGTTCGTCAAAATAGTACAATGACGTTACCGAGTTTCATTGAAATCGCTCCAGCCGTTTAGATTTTATTAGGGGGGGGGGGGGACTCACACGGACGCACACACACACACACACACACACACGGATAAGAGGTGATGCTTCAAAAAAATGTATACACACTTTGAACTTCCATAGAAAATGTATTTACCGTTCTACAAAGTTAAACTTCAGGAAATTAGAAAGCTGAAAGTCCAATGTAAATGAAACATAAATAACAAATGTTAATACTGTTCAAATTGGCGACCTGCAGCATCAATACAATTCTGAGAACGAGTCACCACTGATTCTGTACATCGTATCAAAACGTCCAATGAGATTTCTCTACACACGGCTTGAATCTCATTCCAAAGAATGTCTAGGTTACGTGGTTTACGTTTGTACACCTCATCTTTTACTGTGCCCCATTAGAGGAAATCCAGTGGTGTAAGGTCTGGAGAGCGTGCTGGAAACTCGATTGGCCCCCTGCGTCCTATCCACTGGCCCGGCAAATTTTGATCCAGGTAAGCTCGTACGTCCCTGTGATAGTGCGGCGGGGCACCATCTTGTTGAAAATAAAAATTATCATTACCGTATAATGCACGAATGGCAGGAAATATGGAATCAGCAAGCATTGTTAGGTAAGTTATACCAGTTACAGTGCCTTCAAATCGAAAAGGTCCAATGAGTCCCCTTGAAGACAAACCGCACCACACATATACACTAGCTTTTTCAATTGTAATGTGAGGATTTTCTTCATTCCAGTAAACACAATTGTGCCTATTGACAGTTCCATTAAGTTTGAATTGGGCTTCATCCGACCAAATGATGCTACCCATAAATCCCGGTTCACGTATCACCATCTCCTGAACCCATTCACAAAATTGCAACCTTCGATCTGGATCGTCGTCACTTAGCTGTTGCACCAGCCTTGGAATGTAAACACGATACTTGCCTCTCTTCAGAATGCGTAGCACGCTGCTGGCACTTACATCACTTTCACGTGCCCCTTGCCTTGAAGATTTGTTAGGAGAGCGTTGAAACAGTTCCAAGACTGCCGTTGATGACTCATCACTTGTAGCTGTTCGAGGTCGACCTGAATGACCTTTATGCACATCACACACTGTTCCATGAACTTCGAATTTGTCTCGTATGCGTGTAATTGTTAATCTTGAAGGTGGTTCTGTATCATACTCCCTTCTCCACTGTCTTTGAACTTCATTTACATTCTCAAACTTCCAGTACCACTTAATAACCTGCTTACGTTCTTCAAAACTCAAACGTACGTCCGCCATGTTGATATTACAAATTCCAACTGACAATATAACATAAAGGGACGATTATGCTGCCACCTGGCGAAGAAATATAACATTAGCCTTGTAGAGCGGGAAAACTACGATAGTTTAAAGTGTGTATACATTTTTTTGAAGCACCCTGTAGATCAGATCCAAACGATTATCAGGGGATATCTCTGCTGGATATCACTTACATGATTTTCTCTAAGATTGTACATACAAGAATCCAGGAACAAATTGACTGCGAACTCGGAGAATATCCAGGTGGATTTGGTCCAGGAAAAAGTTGTCCAGTTCAAATTATCAGTTTAAAGTGGATTATGAAACATCATAGAGTTTGAAACGAAAATTTTGTTATCACTTTTGTTAATTTAAAAAGGCGTTTGATAGTATCCATCGTGAGTCTTTATTGAAGTTCCTTAAGAAATTTGGTTTACATCAAAAACTTATTAGCCTTATTGCAATCACCCTTAAGATTACTAAATCTAAAGTTAGATTCAGAAATTAATTCTCTGAACCAATTTAAATTAAAACTGGACTTCGACAGGGAGATTTACTCTCACAATTATTGTTTAATTGTGTGTTGGAAAATGTCATGCGAGAATGGACAATGATATGTCAACCACACAACAAGATTGGCAAAGATATAAAACTGAATTGCTTAGACTTACACTAAAAACTAAGCAAAGAAAACCATATGCCATATCTGATGAAGAAAGGTCAGCCAGAATAAAGAGGTTTTGGGAGAGGAGGAAGATCAACAACTAAATTCCCTGTCAATTCTTAGATTACTTAAATGTATTTGGTGCGATTTAAGTGCTCCAATGTGGGCGTAAACTATAAATAAAAAGAAGGTAGATTGCCTTGTCAAAACTATCAATTGTAATTGTTTATTTTTTAGAATAATTCTTAGGAGACATTCTCACACATATGAGTTCTTGAGCTCATCTAAATGTATATCACAAACAGTCATCAAGACATGTTTTCGAAGATCAATAAAACATGTATTGTTCAATATGATAATGCAATCAACTTAACAAAACCCTATTCATATTATTAAAGAGCTATCCCAACGACAAACGGGAAGCAACATAACGAACGAGGCAAGCTAAGAGAAATGAAGGGAAAATCTATACTAATATTATAAAGCTGAAGAGTTTGTGTGTTTGTATGTTTAAACGCGCTAATCTCTGGAACTAACAGTCGGATTCGAAACATTCTTTTTGTATATGATAGACAGATTCAAGAGGAATACTTTAGGCTATGTAGCGTTAGGCTACACCTCTCAGATAACCTTAAAGATTGATTTTTGTTCAGTAAGTCGGAAGCACAAGCGCTCTCGAACGGCTCTATCCGCGTGCACTTGCGTTATGGTTAGTGATACGTACACCGTTTCACCGATCTGAACCAAAATTTGTATACTTACCCTTTAGAACCCTGCGGGTAATACTGTCCACTTTAAATTTCTGACAGACCACTCCATTCCCTGCATTTAGGCCCTTTGGTACAAATCTACACCGTTTCACCTATCTGAACCACTCACCCTTTGAAACCCTGCGAGTAACACTGTCTACATGAAATTTATGACATACCAGTCCATTCCCTGCATTTAGGCCCTTTGGCACAAATCTACACCTTTTCACCAATCTGAACCAAAATTTGTATACTTATCCTTTGGAACCCTGCGAGTAACACTGTTTACATGAAATTTCGTAAAGACCACTCCATTCCCTGCATTTAGGCCCTTTGACACAAATCTACACCGTTTCACCGATCTGAAGCAAAATGTGTATACTTACCCTTTGGAACCATGCGAGTAACACTGTCTGCATGAAATTTCGGACAGACCACTCCATTCCCTGCATTTAGGCCCTTTGGCACAAATCTACACCCTTTCACCGATCTGAACCAAATTGTACATACTTACCCTTTGGAACCCGACGAGTAACACTGTCTGCTTGAAATTTCGGACAGACCACTCCATTCCCTGCATTTAGGTCCTTTTGCACAAATCTACACCGTTTCACCGATCTGAACCACATTTTGTATACCTACCCTTTGGAACCCTGCGGGTGACACTGTCCACTTTAAATTTCGGACAGACCACTCCATTCCCTGCATTTGGGCCCTGCATTTAACAGACTGGGTCAATGGCTAGGCCGTTCCCCTCGCTCTAATTAGTGTCCAGAAATACCCTAGACCAGCGCTCAGTGTTGACTCTCATTATCACCTGTCAAATCACCCTTGTGTCAACAGCATCCCAGGCCAGTATTTGCCCGGCTCCAAGATACGACGAAAATGCAGATACCAAATCAGCTAACATGTGTGTGTCATAAAATAATATCTCATTAATTCCCTTTGGAATTACAAGATCCAATTGGACTGGTCAAGATCTCCGTAGAGCATCACTTACCATCCGTAACTGCAGCCGACGAAGACTTGGCAAATCTATGCCAATCTCCCGCGCATAAATTCAAATTTTCACACATAGACACACAGACACACAATATCACACGTTAGGGTTTGACGATCACCTGAAATAAAATCACACAAGTATTTTCCACACACCCAGCACGTCTGATCTAAGTTTTTCGACCGAAGAATAAAACCAATACTAACATCAACATCCAAATTAAAATAAATAAATAAATAAATAAATAAATAAATAAAAGAACGGACGGTTCTTTCCAAAATCTGTCGCAACAATGGCAACTCAATTAAAATACTTGTTCACTCAGAACACCACAACAAGAACTTATTTTTCCCCCTACCATTTTAACGTTACATTTATAACTGCTCCACTTATCACCATGGCCGCAATTCATGTGTAAGCAAAACCTAAATATTCGCACATGTACACGGAGTACAGGGATTATTATTGCACACAATACATACTCAAAACAAGTGGTCACGTGTCCTCACGTATTTACAATTGAGCGTCGGGACACTACATTAAAATCAATTACACTTAAACAAGAATAAAATCACAAGAAAAATATATACAATGTTCCAATGCCAAAATACCTACATAATTGATAAATCAATGTTCAGTACTCATCCATAACAGCCCATCACGTCAGCTTACGTCACTTACCATGGCCCACTGGATATTTACACCGCCATAGCAGACATTGCCGTAGATTGATCGGTCATCATCCCAGTAGTCGTCCTCGTATCGATCATCTTGATGCCTTCTTAAAGATGGAAAATCAAAGTTCAAATTATTATATACTATGCTTTCCTACTATAATTGCGATCAGAGCTACTAACTTCACTCATAGTCCTAAGCAATTATTTAAAGCGACAATTTCCCTAACTAAGCAATTCATGCTCTAATTGCACACGCACTGTTCACACGCATAAACATTTTTACAATAATATCTGAATTGTGAATGTTAATGTATTTAGACCAAATGTCTACACTCAAAATTATTAAGTTCACTGCAGAACGAAATCTCATCAGAGATTCAAAGTTTAAAGTTATCACTCGGCTCTCATGGTGACCACAAAATAGTATACAGTCATGTCACGTGGAGATCGAAATTATAAGTGTCGTCTCTCGTGCAGCTTGAAATCAAAAGTGTGTTAACTCGCGTCGATCTAAATCAGAAGTGTGTCAGTTCGCTAGCACAGCAACCTAATTTATACAGATCTGGCAAAGGATACTAGGGTGGGGACCATTATATCACAATAAATCTAATAAATTGGCCCACAGGCTTGAGAGTGGTATCAAAGATCTTCTTTTTCCATGCAGGTTACAGTCCTGCTTTGCGGAATTAAATCCCGTCGTGAATTAATTCAATCCAGCTTTCCCTCGCTTTTTGATGGCACGCTTTCTTCCCGCCGAAAGTGGCTTGGTCTTTCATGATTTGCAGATTCATATTCAACATCGTTGCATTAGACACGAAAACTACGCCCCTCTTGACGTCATACGTCATCTTCCTTCTCTGTTCCCCACTCAAAGCGCTCCTTGTCTAACGTAGCGAACAAAGGTAATGAGTCCATCTACGTCACTAGGGGACGCTTAGCTCTCTGTGCAGTAACCTTGCTTTCCAGGAAATATTTTAATATAATTCCCTGTCTTCAACTTGCTCGACTCTTGCAACATCAGGTGGCCACTTCCTTCGACTTGACTGCTAACTCAAATGCAGCATATAATAAAATATGAACAATTAATCTATGATAATAGTAATAAGGGTTCAATATATACCCCTCAATCCCCCCGGAGTGTCATTGGCCCGCATGGTTCCACAACTATTTACTATGTGGCCCTTAGTTTAAAAAGTTGGGCACCACTGAGTAGGATAAAAAGGCCTGCTCTGGGGCAGGGGCTAATGGGCAAGATGGCCGCCGCGCGCAACTGTCCTATGTTATTCTTATGGAGAGGTCATTCATAGCTGGGGCAGGGGCTAATGGGCAAGATGGCCGCCACGCCCTAAGACCGAGAACGACGTCACAGGGAGAGGTCGGCCGTGTAGTTGTTAGATGGAATTTTATTATTATTATTATTAGGTAATTATTGATTGATCATGTTCAATCAAGACCAGCCTTATATTGTCCACCTCTTGGTGTAGTGGCTAGCATTCTTGGCTGTTACTGCGAAGGGCCAGGTTCGATTCCTGGCTCTGCCAAGAAATTTAATTTCTGGTATCAGGAGTGGAACGGGGTACACTCAGCCTTGTGAGGCAAAACTGACAGGAGCTGGATTTTGATTCATACCTCAGCCATTCTGCCTAACCCGACTTCACCTAACCTAACCTAACTTCAAAGTGAGTGCAAATATAAGAGCATAAAGTGCGAGCAAAAAGTGGGAGCAAAAAGTATGAGAAAAAAGAGAGAGCAAATGTGAGAGCATAAATAATAAACTTAGTTATAACCTAACCTAACCTAACTTCACCTAACCTAACCTAATCTAACCTAACTTAACAAACATCATCTAACCTAACCTAACCTAACTTAAAAGTGTGAGCAAATATGTGAGCAAAAAGAGGTAGCAAAAAGTGAGAGCAAAAAAAGTGAGAGTAAATGTAGAAAGCTAAAAGTGTGAGCAAATGTGTGAGCAAAAAGTGAGAGCATATGTGGAATGCAAAAGTGTGAGCAAATGTGTGAGCACAAATAATAAACTTAGTTATAACCTAACCTAACCTTACTTCACCTAACCTAACCTAACCTAACTTAACTTAACCTAACCTAACTTAACCTAACCTAACCTAACCTACAGAAACCTCGTTTAAAGACTTCAATTCATGCAAGTAAGATTTTTATTTTTACATTTTACATTTCAGATTTTTTATTTTTAGATTTTAAATTTTAAGATTTAAGTTTTTGATTTTACAGTTTATTTTTATTTTTTTATTTTACATTTTAGATTTTTAGAAAAGAGTTAACTACAAGGTCACATACCTAACCTCACCTAATCTCACCTAACCGAAACTAACTTTACCAAACCTAACTTAAGTTAATCCAAAGGTTAATGCACATACACAAAGTAATATAAGGGCACATGCAACTATCCTTATGCTAGTCTTGTAGGCTACTATACAACATGTTCACTACCCCAACCGGCTTAATTTTTTTCATTTTATTGTTTACAAATTTGTCAATTTACCAGTTTCACATTTCCACTTTTTTAAGTCAGTTTAAGTTTTCTTGATTTTTGTCAATATGGAAACATGGATTTTCCAATTTTGTTGTTTAAATGTTTTTGATTTAGTCCAAGTACAAAGTTCATTTTTCATTACGAGTGGGGAGAATTGGGTAGTGATTAAAACGTACAAGCAGTGTTCATACAATATTTTTTATTCATTTTAATTATATTTACACATAATACATTGTTTTTGTTATAAATTGTACAGTTGGTTTTATTTGTTTTCTATTTTTATTTATTTTTAAGTATGAATACCTTTTTTTTTTCTTGTTGCTAGATTGGTGCGATTTTATTTTTAGTGCTATTGTTTTATATCCTAAATTGCTTTGGTTTATGTATTTGCTATATACAGGTAAAGCATTTTCGTATTTATAACTTAACTCTTTAAGCATGGTCAATAATTGAGTAATGACCATAGGCATGTGTACCTATACCATCCGAATCAATTACGCTTTTATCATCACCAGGACACAAAGCAATTTTGTTTAGTCTTATAGATGATATGTCATGTTGCTTAGAAGCGATAATTTTCATTGGCATTCTTTTTACCTCGTTTTTCATAACATAATCCTTATAATCTTGAAAGCTTATACAATTTTTGACAACGCCTCTGCTAATACCTTTAATCTTTTTCATATCTTTGCCATTTGTGTCTAAAGCGTACATTTCAGATCTAAGTCCAACACATGCTTTAATAATTTGTCCACAAGCCTCGTCTTTAAATTTCCCCAACGTTTTCTTGTTTGATGTAGAGTAACATATGTGATTAGTAGGATAATCAGATGTGTCCAGGTGTTCTAGAAAATCCAACTTGTCTTGATATACATCTTGGGTGTTAACCAAATAAATGAACGAGTCAGTATCCATATACATGTGTTTTAGATTGTCCATGCCATAATAGGGTAGCAGGACATCATATTGGTGGGAATACATGAAAGTTTTTGAAATAACCAGTATACACATTCTAATATATATATATATATTTGGCCATGTGGAAAGCAGCTAGGTTAGGACCAAAAATTGTTCTGTCGATAAATGTTGGCTTTGCTATTAGCTTTTCAGCTTTTCTGCTGTCAGTCACAAGACGTATGTCAATTCTTTTACGGATATTTTCCATTGTTTTTCCAAAAATGGCATTGTTAAATAATTTGTACAGATGTTTTTCAAAATCATTTTGGCTTGTTTTCGAAGGTTGTTATTAAAATCAACGTATGCCTTTAGCCAAGGTCTTTGTTTAAACTTAAACACGCGATGAATTTTTATCAATTGTAGTCCATGATCTAGAAGCCTGTTTAAGTGTCATGTAATGAACAACGCACCGCCTTCGATTTCCAAGATGAGGAATTAGTTTTTCAGAGGCGAATCCTTAGGTTGTGTACACTCTGGTAGCAAAGGTAAATCGTTGTGTAGATCATGAAGGTCACATGGGTAATCAACATCAACGTCTAGAATGTATCCCGCAGGGTCGTCTTCCTTTAGCGTTTCTAGATCAACAGTATCTGGAGAAACCCACTGAAATCCACCGTAAGGAAGGGAGTGGCACATAGCCACCCATATTGGTTGTTGGCATCATCATAGGTAATACACTGCGATGGTTTCTCGGAATCATACGTTTCCATGTATTTATTGTTAGCTTCAGCATACCGATGAGACACCCGGCATATGCCTCCACGTATTCCAGACTCTATTAAAAGAATCCTGTAGCAATTCCAGTGTAAAGGAGCATTGCCTCGAAACTTAAACCAGGCGAAGTAAAGAAGTGTGCAGCATCCACTCGGTGTATTTCTAATGTTTTGTTTCTAAACGTTTCAAAGCTGTCTGCAAGAAGGAGTACATTAGAAGTTAGCAAGAGGTCACTACATTTCCCTAGAGTTTTAATTTTGAACTGATTCCACACATTTTTGGCATGTTCATAGTCTTCTTGACTAAAATCTTCTTGACTTAATTTGTTAAAGAATACCTCTTTTGGAGGAAAACACGTTTCACTTAACTTTTCCCATGGATCAATGAATCACAACAAAATACACCTTTACGAGTCACGAGCGTTGCATTATCTTTTCCAAAGTACTTGTCTGTTTCAGGGTATGATGTTAAGTTGGAAACTAAGTTTTCCAAACTACTCGGGATTAACCGAAACGTGTCCACAAATCGAAGCTTAATATTTCCTACATATTTGGTGAAGGAAATGTACTTTCCTTTGGAGTTAGCGATAACATCCACTCTCTCAGTAGTACATCCTAATTGCTTTACAATGAAATTTGCATCGTAGCCACTCATATTATGTAGAAATACATGAACGGGGTTACGTGTTTTACACCTCAAATTACAGTTATTGTGAGCACTTCCACGGTATTCCCCTGTAATATGGCAATGGTCTCCAACTTTCCAGTGCTCTTTGGTAAATGGTTCTTGACACAAATAACAGGTTTCAGAACATTGGAACTCTGCTTCTTGATCCTGAGATAGGGCCTTTGGAACATTTATTTATTTATTTATTTATTTATTTATTTATTTATTTATTTATTTATTTATTTATTTATTTATTTATTTATTTATTTATTTATTTATTTATTTATTTATTTATCGTATGGCTTTTAGTGCCGGGAGTGTCCGAGGACATGTTCGGCTCGCCTGAGTCTGTAGCTGCTTCCAGCGGATACCCTAAAGGGTGAGCTACAAGTTCCGTTCAATTTCAAATAGTTCCAACTTTCGCCACCAGATATCAATGATACCTAGTGTAAAGGCGATCGATTTCATTAGCTATTGAGATCAAACAGTCCATAAACATTCCTGCAGCGTCAGGTCCACGATCGACAACAGGTTACTGAAAACAACAAACTTTCCCCGTCTTACTATTACAACAATTTGCACAGTAGCAAATGATTAGATAGAAAAAGATGGTTCAAGTTAGGGGGCTAGTGATATGAAATTGTTTAAGTCCCTTCAAGCCTGTGCATTTTTAAAAGCCCTGCAAGTCTAGTAGGGTGTTATTTTTCTGTTTATAAATGGCCAGTGGACAGTTACTTTTCTATTTATTTGGTTAACACCCAAGATGTATATCAAGACAAGTTGGATATCCTGGAACACCTGGACACATCTGATTATCCTACTAATCACATATGTTACTCTACATCAAACAAGAAAACGTTGGGGAAATTTAAAGACGAGGCTTGTGGACAAATTATTAAAGCATTTGTTTGACTTAGAGCTAAAATGTACGCTTTAGACATAAATGGCAAAGAAATCAAAAAGATTAAAGGTATTAGCAGAGGCGTTGTCAAAAATTGTATAAGCTTACAAGATTATAAGGATTGTGTAATGAAAAACGATGTAAAAAGAATACCAATGAACATTATCGCTTCTAAGCAACATGACATATCATCTATAAGCAGTGCCGGATTAAGACTCAGAGTGGTCCTAGGCAATTGTTAATTTGAGGGCCCTTTTCCCCTTTTTTTCAACCCCCTCCCCCTTCCCCTTCATAAACAAGTCAATCATAACTTTGAAAGAGATTTTATTTACAAATTTACAGTGAATGATGAATACAAATACTGTACCCATCTGACATCATGTGGAGAACATCTATTCACATCCCGACTTGCTCTGTCCTTTCGGGGTATGGTGTGTCTCCCCACAATGCGAATACATATTCAGGATCCGAATACTACCAGGTACTACTCTACAAGAAAAGGGTAAACAACTTCCTAAAATACAATATTTAATCTTAAATCATGGCTATTACACAACAATAAAACATCCATTTACATTTAAATTAATCCCAAAATAATCAAAATAAACTTTGGATCACACAGATGATAATGGCAAAGGGACACTGAATGCTAATCTACGTCATCTGCGGTCCTCAGTTGTGATCGCAATTTGACCTCACCAGGCATGCTGCCACATCTCTTCCTGTGAGTCTATGAGTCTACCTCTGGTGTCTCAATACACCTTATTCTACACTTCACTAAACAGTTCCATTTATGGTAATGCACTCTTGTCATTTGGCAAATGTTCATATTTTATGCACATCACTTAAATAATAACAATAATAAGCAAAACAAATCAAATAAACATGACATCAACTGTACACAAATAGCACTTCAATATTATGGACGTTACAGTATTTATTTCTTGACTATCCATAGTGCTTATGGAATATTTACTTTACTTCATGGTTCAACAATGCGTTAGCCATTGTTGCGATAGGTTACTTGTACAACAATGTACTTTAATTCTGTGTATTGTTTCCTTCCTCCGCTTTCTCCACAAACACTAACAATAGTACCTTCCTATTCTATATACAATGCTAGTCTGCTATAACGATACTATACGTCTCTAAGTCGTTCAAAATATAAGTCGATTTATAGTTATGTTTGCATTAAATCCATATTCGCCGTACCCGTATGCAAATATGCATCTCAAACTGGGTTTTAAACTTCAAATAATGTGTCAGTTGCCTTTTAGCGTAGTTAGTGTTAAGCACAGCTAACTTTGCTAAATATCACTCGATTTCAACAATTAAAAGATGGATGTAACCTCCTTATAATGCTAAGAATAGATTTCTGCCGTCAAAATAAACAATTTCTTATTAATTAAAATGCCAGACCTTGATATAGCAGTCTCCAATACACTTTACAATAAGGTTTGGTCGTAAAACTACCACCCGCAGTGAATACAATAGCTTATGCCTGGGTCGCCAGAAACCATGATGGCCGCCTCGTTTGACCCTCGGTCGACCAGCTTCATTCCCCCAGCTGTCTCATTACTCATTCACACAACACCAACAAGATGTTTACAGTCGCACTCTCACTGTGCTTTTAGTATAAGGCGAAACTGTGTCCAAATATTTAACATTCTATCAACAGGGTAACATTAATTGGCTCAACGTGGTTCAATAACATAATATAGCAAAGGAATGGGTTTTACTAGGCACGAAAGTCTTGGGGAACGGCATACGGCTTTTAATGGCGTGGTCTAGTGGTCTTATTGCTTGCCACTTTCACGCACGAAGTCTCGGTAAGGCGTCCTTGACCCTTCCGTACAAATAGATTCTCGCATCACAATCATTACAAGGAGTAGCTCATTGAGTTGGCAAACGTTATTTCTCAATGGCCCTCACGATGCTGGTATGGTAGCTCAGACGCCTGTCTGTCTCCATCCGCTATCGTCAATACAACGGTATGCCCCATGGCTATACATCAATACAAACCTTCGTAGAATAGCCCGTATGGTCCTGACAATGTCCTAGAAACGTTCCTTGCATTAATTAAAGTAATCATCTTGATTTTACTCTTAAATTCCTCGCATATCAGCGGCTTAAATACTAGGTCTGTTGGTATATCACAGATCATATGACACTTCTAGTTTCCCTTCCATCTGGCGTGCTTTATGATTTTCTATATCACCCCTTATCATACTGGTATATGTTTTACTGGCATTTCTACTGGCTTTTACATTACAACAGTTACTGCGTGATTCATTACACTTATTACATTTGATCATGTATAACATTAATTGCTGACACATTATGACATCATTCTTACATATAACCTTTACCTTGTAATTTACTTGGGATTTGATACAATTTTATCACTTCATGCAAACATGCTGAATATTTTATTATTTCGACTTTTCTCACTCATAAAGTTACTTTTCAACTTTAACATTAGACTTATTGTGGTCTTACGCAAATCAGCTGTAAGCCATATCATTCTCAATTTGCAAATGCTTCTATAGCAAATACGAGGAATTCAAGCTCGTATAAATATTACTTCAAAATACCTATTTTGACATGAATTCGACTTACACGTATCGTATCGTTAGCTTTCTACATTACATCATTGGAATTTGGTACTCACATTGTGTTCCGGTGGTCGAATACTATGACACCACCATCTTGACATTTACTGATGCATCATGATGGATATGTTATATTTCCTTTATGGACACAATACACTTTTCACTTTCGTAATACATATTTTCACTTTAGTAATACACATTTTCACTATATTTTATCATACAACACATTATTTTTAACACTCACATACATTAAGATTTATATTACACATACACTTTTTCACGATTTGCTTCATTAGCTTCATATTTGCGTGATAACAGAGTTGCAGGTGGCGCGATTTCCGACATCAAACTCCAATTGAAATCTCTATCAAACGCGATCCTGGCTAACACTCGTTCAAACGGCTGCTAGTGTGAATGTTCCTTCACGTCATCTATCCTCAGTGTCTTTGTCTGTACTTGAATAAGATCACAATGCCTGTGATATCCGTCCCATCCCATGATCTATAATAATGGATATTTATTATTGTTAGTTATTGTTGTTTTATGGGGCGGAACTACGAGGTCATCTGCCCCAATATATAATAATGGATATAGTGTGACCATTGTTAACAACTAGATCATGATTTGCGCGCTTTACAAAATTACCCATATGATGGTGTAATTTACTGTTCATACCACATTATTTTACTTCTTGCGCGGCTTGATAATTATAAGCTTTACTTGGCTTCTATTATTATTACGGCATCTGCGCACTCGTAACTTCGTCCAATCAGTCCAGTACTAAAGAACATCTTCCTGACTGAAACACTTCTATAGACGTTAGATTAAACATCCAAATGTTCCTTTACACACTTGTACAAATAGTTTGTTCATTTGCGCGGCCTTTGTTCACAATATTCGAACGTGCTGGAGTAACCTTCTCTCCACGTGAGTTCTCACGGTTGACTTTATAATACATTTTACACTTGCACTTGTAAATTACTTTGTTCGTTGTGCGCGCGGCTTAGTTTATAAATTCCCGAGCGAAGTAGCACCCTCCTCGTCTGAGATTTCCAAGTTGACTTTATATAACATTTGCACTTGTACTTCCGCGGTCTTTGTTTATAACGACTGGCGTGGCTTTGTTCCAAATTCTGTACGCGTGGGCAGTACCCTCCCCGCGTGAGTGCTCCAAGTTGACTTTATATAAAATTTGCACTTGTACTTGCGCAGTCTTTGTTTATAAATTTCCGAGCGGACGGACAACACCCTCCCAGCGTGAGTGCTCCAAGTTAACTGACTTCTCCATGGCTTCCTGCTCTATTTAAGGTTTTCCTCTCAAAACATAGTCCTCTCAAATCCACGGAGCGACCTTTCCTTTAAAACTGCAGTTTCCAGGGCTGAAACTGCCTTCATCTGGTCCAATTTGCACGGAGGTTACAATTCCAGTCTCGTGCCAGTGATTTGATCGTTCAATAAATTAATATTAATTGATCTTGGTGATGGTTTGGGTACGCTATGCTCCGGGATTCCCCTTTCATCATCCGCTAACGGCCTAACATCCGCGTTTGTGCGTTCGCCGTCCGTGTAATGCTTAATATGCTCCAATAAGCATACTTCTTGGGCTCATATTTATCCTCTCCGGATTTTATTCATCTTGGTGTTGATTTCAACTCTCTCGGATGTCTCGTTTTCATGTAATCAATTATTTTCCTGTGGCCTCCTTCCCATTCCAACCATTCTTCCTTATGTTTCGGTGGTTCCCACGGTCATTACTCTCTGTCTTAGCTCCCCTTGTAGACGGAAAAAGTCCGTAGGCGCCGAGCTGACACGCCCCTCTGAACAAGCTAATTTCTCACTTGTCAGTCTTTCCTCGAAACTGTGCTTTTTAGCTCAAATACTGCATCTTACAGTAGTATGGATACCTTCTATTTTGTACAATATTGCTTATAATTCCTACAAGACGATCTGGAATTAAGACGATATTTCATGAATAGTCTTATATTATATGGCTCTTGGTTACCATGAGGTCTTCTCCCCCTTAAAGACCTCTGGTTCGACACCCCGAAAAATCATATGCGTGATTTTTCCTCTCTGGAGTATCAGGTTCGACGCCAGTCAGCACAAGTACCATGGGTACAATACATAGGCCTATGTACATTTTCGGAAAAACTTTTTTCTGCATTTTGTTTCGCAGAAAGTTTCAATAACATCATCGAAGTTGATTTTCCTTAAAATGTCTGATTCTGAGTCAGATTCTGATAGAAGTCAAAATTGAATCCCACAAAATTGACATGAATTCGAATTTCTGCATTCTGTTTGCGATGCACCCCGCTTCATTCCGAGTGTCATTATTTTCCGACTCGTCATCTTCAATGCTTTCTAAAGCCTCGACAATATTATGAAACGAATCATAAACCGTGTTCGTTGCATTAGCATGTGCTTCCCACCGCGTATATGACAATGATTTCAAAGTTTTAGCTTTTTTTATGTAATTTTTCAACACGCCCCAAATGTGAGGGTTTGCAGAAAAGAAGTTATACAATGATTGCAATATCGAAAAAAATCAACTGCGTAAAAACAGCTTTTAACAGCAGATTGTCCAACTAAGTCGAGGGAATGTGTACTTCAAGGAACATATATCGCATATTTATTCAGTTCTAATATTTTGGCTTGCAGACCCTGATACTTTCCAGACACGTTTAGTGCGTTGTCATAGGACTATCCTCTACAATCTTGAATGTCCAAACCGCAATCTTCAGTGACGAAGTTCACAGTTTGAGTTTTCAAACTTTCGCCAGTATGACCTTCTGTTTCAAGAATTTATTTGACTTCCCCCCAACAAAAAATATCCCCCAAAAAATTTATTCTTATTTTTAGGTGGGATTTCTTTTCATTTTTGGGGGCCCTTTTGAGCCGGGGGCCCCAGGCAATTGCTTATTGTGCCTTATGGTTAATCCAGCACTGTCTATAAGACTAAATAAAATTGCTTTGTGTCCTGGTGATGATAAAAGAGTAATTGATTCGGATGGTATAGGTGCACATGCCTATGGTCATTACTCAATTATTGACCATGCTTAAAACGTTAAGTTATAAATATGAAAATGCTTTACCTTTATATAGCAAATACATAAAACAAAACAATTTAGGATATAAAACAATAGCACTAAAAATAAAAACAGCACCAATCAAGCAACAAGAAAAGAAAAAAAGTATTCATACTCAAAAATAAATAAAAATAGTAAACAAATAAAACCAACTGTACAATTTATAACAAAAACAATGTATTATGTGTAAATATATTTAAAATGAAAAAAAATATTGTATTAACACTGCTTGTACGTTTTAATTACTACCCACTTCTCCCCACTCCTAATGCAAAATGAACTTTGTACATGGACTAAATCAAAAACATGTAAACAACAAAATTGGAAAATCTATGTTTCCATATTGATAAAAATCAAAAAACCTTAAACTGACATTTAAAAGAAAACTGGAAATGGGAAATTGGGAAATTGACAAATGTGTAAACAGCATAAAAATGGAAAATTCATGTTTCCATATCATTAAATTCAAAAACTTGAAACTAACATTTTTAAAAACTGAAAATGGAAAATTGTGAAATTGACAAATGTGTAAACAATAAAGTGAAAAAATTAAGCCGGTTGGGGTAGTGAACACGTTGTACAGTAGCCTACAAGACTAGCAGAAGGATAGTTGCATGTGCCCTTATATACTTTGTGTATGTGCATTAGCCTCTGGATTAGCTTAAGTTAGGTTTGGTAAAGTTAGTTTAGGTTAGGTGAGGTTAGGTGAGGTTAGGTATGTGACCTTGTAGTTTACTCTTTTCGAAAAATCTAAAATGTAAAATAAAACATAAAAAAAATAAAATGTAAAATCAAAAACTTAAATCTTAAAATTTAAAATCGAAAAATAAAAATAAAATGTAAAAATAGAAAATCATACATGCATTAATTTAAATCTTTAAACGAGGTTTCTGTAGGTTAGATTAGGTTAAATTAGATTAGGTTAGGTTAGGTTAGGTTAGGTGAAGTTAGGTTAGGTTAGGTTATAACTAAGTTTATTATTTGTGCTCACACATTTTTTCACACTTTTGCATTCAACATTTGCTCCCACTTTTTGCTCACACATTTGCTCACACTTTTATCTTTCTACATTTACTCTCACTTTTCTTTTTGCTCTCACTTTTTGCTACCTCTTTTTGCTCACATATTTTCTCACACTTTAAAGTTAGGTTAGGTTAAGTTAGGTTAGGTTAGATGATGTTTGTTAAGTTAGGTTGGATTAGGTTAGTTTAGGTGAAGTTAGGTTAGGTTAGGTTAGGTTATAACTAAGTTTATTATTTGTGCTCTCACTTTTTTCTCGCACTTTTTTCTCCCACCTTTTGCTCCCACTTTTTGCTCGCACTTTTTGCTCTTACATTTGCACTCACTTTGAAGTTAGGTTAGGTTAGGTTAGGTGAAGTTGGGTTAGGCAGAATGGCTGAGGTATGAATCATAACCCAGATTCTGTCAGTTTTGCCTCACAAGGCTGAGTGTACCCCGTTCCACTCCTGAGACCAGAAATTAAATTTCTTGGCAGAGCCAGGAATCGAACCCGGGCCTTCGCAGGAACACCCATGAATGCTAGCCACTACACCAAGAGGTGGACAATATAAGGCTGGTCATGATTGTATATGATTCCTAATCATAATAATAATAATAACTGGGCGGTAGTTAGAGCTCGGAAGAAGAGACAGTTGAACTGACGTGGTCCCAAGTTGGCCGAATCAAAGAAAGAAGAATACTAATAATAATAAATATTCCATTTAGTAACTACACGGCCGACCTCTCCCTGAGGCGTCATTCACGGTCTCAGGGTGTGGCGGCCATCTTGCCCATTAGCCCCTGTCCCAGCTCCGCCCCTTAAAACAACAATAACTAACTATGACTGACCCCTCCATAAGAATAACATAGGACAGTTGCGTGCGGCGGCCATCTTGCCCACTATCCCCTACCCCAGAACCGGCCCTTTTATCCTACCCCGCCCGAACTAAAGGAATAAAGTATAATAGGTTCAACTTCCGACCCTCTACTGAGTTTAATTAATAGCTTGTGCAGCTTAATAATATTTGTAATTACCGGTACTCTTGTACTCGTACATAAGTGTTATAAATATCTACAGAACCTAATTAAGCCTAAGCGAGTAGGATCTGATGATGGACGTTTGACGAACGAGAAAGTAGTCATCCAATTTAGTCCCCCAGTTAGTGAGAAGTGTTTTATTAAGTGTAACTATTTTATGAACTATATTTCAGACACTAAGAAATTAATTGTAATTTCCAGGCAATCTAATTTGACCACACTCCAGGTGACAAACTGAAAAGCTTCTAATAATAGATTAATTAGACAACACTGAAAAGTTGCTTCGAATATTTAAACATGTATCATAGGTTGTACAATACGTAGAGTATTGCTTGAGCAGAAACAGAGTCGAAGAGAAATGTGTAGCGCCTAACACATTACCGTTTGTTCCCCCAGGGGCTCACATCTAGTGGGACGTTGGTGGCGACCACGGGACCCCAGCTGAGTCTGGCATTGCTTCCACTTATGCCTGGCTTCTCTCCGTCTTCTTTCCTGTCGACCTCCCTTGGTCAACTCTTGTTCTTTTCCGACCCCGACGGTATTAGTGTATCCGAGGCCTAGGGAGTCTTTTACTTTCCTGCCATAGTTGGCCCTTGCCTCATCTTTCCTGATCCCTCATTCTTCGAGGGGTCAGACCTCTTATTTTCTTTTCATTATATTTCATTTTCTCTTTAATAATCTCCCACTGTTTTTGGTTAATAGGCTCCTCGTGTATCTAATCTCCCTTTAGCGATTTTTTTTTGCATCTACACTCCATTTTGTAGGTATTTTCAATCAACGTTGCATTTTGTAAGTTTTTCCGATATAAATTGCATTTTGCGAGTGTTTTCAACCTCAATTGCATTTTGTAAGGGTTGACAATCTAAATTGATTGCTTTTTAGTAAGTCTTTCAATAATGTCGGGAGTCTGGAGATCCGACGAAGCTTTGTGAGTATTTTGAATTGCAATTTCAATTTGTAAGTATTTTCATCCTAAACCGCTTTTTTGCAAGTATTTTCAATTGCATTTTGTATGGTGGGCATTTTTAAAGTATTTTGATTCTCAATTGTATTTTGTGGGTATCTTGTACCTAAATTACGGTTCGTTTTGTTCGTATTTTCAATCTAAATTGCATTTTGTAAGTATTGTCCATCCAAATGACTAGTTTGAATCTACCGTACATTTTGTAAGCATTTTCAATTTCAATTGCATTTTGTAAGCAGTTTGAATTTCAATTGCACTTTGTGAGTATTTTGGATCTGAAATTGGAGATTGTCAATCTGAATTGCATTGTGTATTTTCAATTTCAACTGCATTTTGTAAGTATTTTAAACCTCAATTGCATTTTGTACGTATTTCCGATCTCATTTACATTTTGTAAGTATTTTGATTATCAATAATTGCTTTTTGTAAGTATTTCGACTCTACATTGCATTTTGTACGTATTTTGAACCTATCTTAGATTTTGTGCGTAGTTTTTCAATCGATTCCTTTTGTGAGTATTGTAAGTATTACCGCTCTCCATTTTGTATTCTTTAATCTGTGTTAATAGGGACAGATGACCTCGTAGTTCCACCCATTAAAACAACAATAACTAACTAACTAACCGTTTGCAATTCTGGCCTCAGTTCAAACGTGACACCCAGTAGAATCATCGAAATCACGGAGAAAGTCAGGACGTACTGTGCCCGTTTTGACCGGAGTCCGCACGACCACATATGCATTTTACCAATAATCAGTCAGCACGAGAGTCAAAATATCCCGGAGCGCCAGATGGGTTAAAGCTAATCGCAAAAACGACATCAAATGAAAAAAAATGCTTTACTGATTTTTGGCTCAATGCAACAATAAGGATAGAAGGAGATTCAACTGGGCATAACACATCATGTAAAATTATCTCATTTTATTTTGAATTTAAAATTGACTGCAAAAATGCTCAAAGCAGCATCACTCACGTGTGGCGACCCACACTCCTATTTACACAATGTACAGAAATTTTCCAACACATTTGGACAATTCTTTTTTTGGAAACACAAATCTGATTATCAGTCCTGTAGACTGAGTTCCAAAATTATATTCATTATTTGTGATTAAATCCAGTTCAAATTTAATTGTCTTTACTGGAAATATCGTAGTTCACTGTTTGAATTTTTACATAATATTAACACTCGTAGAATAAATGTTCATAGAATTTTTAACTTTCACTTATTTTTCCAGTTTCAGAAATATTGTCAAAAAAATATTATTATCATTGAATCAACACAAATTATTTACACATATTAATAACATCTGAAAAGTATTTGACCTTGAGCATAGCATCGAAGAACTGTGCGAATCACAACAAAAATTAATGTTCTTCTGACATTAAACGTTTCGAGAAGTGACTCGATTATGAACTTCAAGTTCCTAACAAAATACATGATTTCTGAATCATCAACTTGATCAATAAATTGTTGAACCATTCAACTATTCGATTCTCCACTTGGAATCATTATTAAGAAAAATATTTATATTTGTGGCCCTTTTAGTAACTTTCACAACTTGCAATTCTTCGACAGAATGCGAAAATAAGAATTGTAGCTTCATAGAAAATTCATATAGTTCATGGCACTAGGATTGAAAACATCCTTCAAATTATTCGTGTTTATAGAATTATTTTTAATTGGCAGTGGCCCATTCTATTATTTGTGTAAGAACACCATATTACAACAACAACGGCAAAGGTCTTCCTCTGAAGAAGAATAAACTACTATCATAACAAATCCGGATTATAGCAAAATCAAAGTCTAAATGGAATCCGTAAACAAGGTTGAAATAAGAACTGATGGTTTTTAAGAAATAACCTTCGGGTCATTCATCCAACGAAATGTGTAGTTCCAATACTCCTATAAACCTGAGCCATCGAACCTGCTATTCGATTGATGCTCCAAAAAACCTCCTCATTCCTGCGACTTACACATGCGCACCTGGGAATAGCATTTCAACTACTCCACACACATAAATTTTCTTCCCAAAATTTATACAATAAATCAAGCCTCTGCTTGTTATCAACACTGGAAGATTAATAAACTCACAAGTTTATTTTATTTTACCATTCAGTTCAACCCGTGAATTTACCATACTCATGAAAATCTTTATTTCACTTTCGAGTGTATTTACGTCATGATTTTATATAAATACAAAAATATCCTATTAGATACAAATATCATTTGCTTCCCGTTTCATGTCTCTCCGTGTTATCTGAAAAATATACTTTGCTCATTGCAAATATTAACTATTCAACCAGAACTGAAATGTTGGTTGAATGCGGGCTTGCGCTAACCACTCTCCTTCGGAAAATCTCCTGTTCCAAACTAGAAATGATTAAACTACTTCATAGGCTCTCTCACAATACATGTGATTATTAGAAAATATAATATCCAAGAATTATTTAGAAAAGTTATAAAATTATTATTATTATTATTATTATTAGTGGATTATTATTATTATTATTATTAGTTATATTATTTTAAATATATTTAACTATTATTCCATTATGTGAGAATCCACATGTTCGAACCTTCGAATATGGAAAAAAAATATCCATTCCTCAACAAAAATAATTATTAACTTTTACAGTTACATCGGCTGATTACCGTGATTACCCAAAAATATGAAATATTCAAATAAATGCTCGATATGCTCGGTCATCGATCCTAAACTGTTCTGAGTGCTGAAAATACTCAGAATAACTCTAATATGTCTTGCGTAAATCATTGCAAGATTTACATACGAAGAAAAATAAATGTGTTGGTCATCTGCCGAAAAATAGTTTGTTCCAATTAGCTAGGCATAATATAAAGTCAAAAGTGGCTTACATTTCTTGATGGTCTTGAAGCGTAGCGAACCTGGTCTGTACCAGATTTATCCATAGACATGCCCTATCGGACAAGCATGTATAATCCTAGTATCGGCCGCCATTATATACCCACAATCCGTCTAACAAGACATAGTGGTAATATCTCTTGACGTTTGAAGTAACTGTTGATCCATTTTAATATTGGCTTCTGTTAACTCCATAACAGTTTGCTTAAATGGAGTCAGATCTAAGTGATCTATTCTCAGATATGTCAGTTGTAACATAACTCACGGTAATCTTTTCAGTACAAGAAAACACTGACAGTCTAACCAATCAACGGCTGTTCTGAAGATCGTTCCCTGGCATGGCTTCACACCATCTACCATGCGCGAAGCAACATGTAGTTTCTCTGCGTTGGCTAATGAACAACACCGAGATAGACTGGTCTTCAATGTACTGATAGATCGGAGTGGTTATCAAGTTACAAATATGAAACTGACTGAATTGGACTAAAATATCCAAGTATTAGATTATTACTGGACTGTGACAAAGTACTAATTCTAGACAAAGTCTAGCATATGTCCATGTGAAAATAAAAATATTTCACCAGTGTCTGTAGAAAAATATCAATCACCTTAGTGATCCTCCCTGCCGGAAACTTACTAAGTTCCACTCGTAGCGCAGCACTTTTGTGACTATCACAACTTTGAAAATAACTTCTGCGTAGATCCGGCAACCATGTGCCTTGGCTCAGCGTAGTAGCACCTTGCTAGGCAAGTGCTTGTGTCGAAGTGAGCTATTGATGCCTGAGCCGGCCGGCTTTTATTCAAAACTGTCAGGGTCACGCGTCATCACGCTGAAATCTAGAAATCCTCATATCTCTGGTATCCCTGGTCCGATTTACTTGATACTAAATGCATTCTCTTTCATTTGGCCGTGCCAGTAATCTGATCCAAGTCTCAAGTCTCTACTCCATGGTTAACTATTTAATCAATAAATAGCCTCGACCTCTGCTATTACTCGCTACGTCACTTGACATACTCTTAGCGGTATATTCTTTCCAATTGCTTCTGGAAGCAATGGAGCGCGATATTCAAATATCTCAACTTTCAAAAGCGGCTGTAGCCTTTCCCTTGATATCTAGGTGTCTGAATCTTGGAATACCCATTCCTAGAGTTGGGCACAGTACCTCACGAGGACGTACGAGCGTCTGAGAGTGACTGATAGAAGTAGTAGACCTTCACACGTACGACATACGAGCTTTCCAAGTTACCAAAATAACCGTCTTGCTTTTTCCCTAACGCAGGATGGGTTCGCGCGCACGAGTTTTATACAGTCAGACTGGTGGGCCTACCATAAAAACAAATCTAGTCACACTGCTGTCTCGTGCATCATTTTGCCAAGGTACCGTTGCATAGACTCCAAGAAAGTCATGTGATCCATAGGATGGTATAAGAGATTATGGTGTTAGGCCCCAACCCTTAAATGTTCAAATCCTTATCCTGAAGCTCAATTTTGGGTAAGTGATGTGCCAGTTACGTGAGGAACATCACCATATTTAGCGTCCCCCAACAAGTGCATTGAAATTAAGGAATTACGTCGTAATGTTCACCATGTGCTATCACCTGACCACGAGGCAATATAATGCTCCAGTTTTCAGGTAATACAGAGGTGAATCCAAATTGCAATCCATAGTTTTGAAAATATAGATTATGGTGATAGAGATAGGCTACTATACAAATCAAGCAGTATTCCGGGGGAAACAGAACAGGAAGTGGGTAGGAAGAGAATTTTTGAGGGATATTACAAGGGTGAGAATTGATACTTGTGACCTATCGTCATATCTTCGCCTCC
The DNA here is from genome assembly GCA_946902985.2 of Meconema thalassinum. NCBI lineage: Eukaryota > Metazoa > Arthropoda > Insecta > Orthoptera > Tettigoniidae > Meconema > Meconema thalassinum. The sequence goes on from OX336390.1 coordinate 353,576,829, forward strand.
CCAAAGGAGGCGTGGCGGGTGGGTTCCAATGTCCAATGTTATTATAGCGCAGGTAAGACAGATCCAACACAGCATTCATATTACGGTAGTTTATACCATCGCAGTTTTGGGGGTAAAATAAGTCAATACAGGGATCGTATAGTAGCGTCGTCTTGGTGATTATTTCCATTTTTGTAGTGGCAGCTGAACTGCGGTTAGAGATATTCCAAACATCCAGAAATTTAGTGATGGAGGTACAATTTTGAAGGTAACGGTGTGCCGTCAGAGTGATGTCTTCACCGTTCACGCTGGTGGTTGTTGAACAACAGGTAAAGATATCCTGTAGGCCCAGAGCTGCCAAGGTCACCCCCAGCAGTTTTCTAGCAACTCCACCAGCTACACCATCATGGTCAGGATGCTTAGGATGCCCCGAACTACACCGCACCGTGGCCATCGGATACAGCACATCTTGAGTACATCCTCAGGAGCCGAGCACAAACGCACCATGCACTGATACCAAAGTTCACAACGACAGCCAAGTTTGCCTTTAGTCACACAGTTCGAAAGGTACAGTTCATGAGTTTTAACAGTCTGTTCAGTTCGTAAAGGTGTATAGTATAATCAACGAGCATGCAAGTTTAACCCATTTAAGGAAAAGAATCTTTAACAGAATGATCATCCTTTACATGTTTTAAATGTTTATCCCTACCATTAACACAGGTTACTGAAAACAACAAACTTTCCCCTTCTTACTATTACAACAATTTGCACAGTAGCAAACGATTAGATAGAAAAGGATGGTTCAAGCTAGGGGGCTAGTAATGTGAAATTGTTTAAGTCCCTTCAAGCCTGTGCATTTTTAAAAGCCCTGCAAGTCTAGTAGGGTGTTATTTTTCTGTTTATAAATGGCTAGTGGACAGTTTCTTTTCTATGTTCTTTTCTGGATAGTAGACAGTTATTTTTCTATGTTCTTTTATGGACTTATGGGCAGTTTTTCTAAGTGAATTGGCTGGTGGTGAGTTATTTTTTAAAGTCTTTTCAAGTCCAAGGAGTGTGAATTGGCTAGTGTAAGTTATTTTTTACAGATCTCTTACTAGTCCAGTGAAATTAGTTTTAACCTGGACAAAATTAATAACAAGCTGAAAATTGGTGGAAACATTAAGGACAATGTCCTGAACGAAATCCCAAAAGTCCCAAAAAATCCGAGCTGGGGAAAATCCGCCATCTTGGAAAAACTGCCGCCATCTTGGATTTTTCCGTTTTTGGCCATATCTTTCAAACAAGTGGTCCTAGCGAGGTTAGACTGGTGTCAAATTGACCGGATTTTACTGCTAAAGTCTCGGGAACATTAATAAAATATGTTAGACGCGTTCTTACAGCTGTTGTATTCATTTAAGTACTATTAACATAAATAGAGTGTTTCAAGTTCGATTTTGACCGTTCCTGTCACAATAGCTAAAAACTGCGAATGCAAATAATGTATTTAAACCTAAAATTATAAATCATATTCTTGAAATTGTGTGCATCACATCTAAAATGCTTAAATTATTGTCAGTATTAAATACAGAGACACCATGAGAGATGTAAGCTTTGACTTGCAATGCTTAGCGGCTTCCGTCGTTTGCTGGTTCCATGAGATCTGTGAAAAAAGGAACAGTGAGAATCTTATCTTTTGTGCAGATAATGTCTGTATATATTTCGAAATAATTTGCCCTCGTATTAAAGCACAAGCTCGTCAGGGTCGTCAACGTCGATGCTCTCCTCTGGGCGATTCGCACATCCGTGACCTGCGCTGCGCAGTATCCGCACATTGTTGTGCAGCGGAGCCCACTCAGTAGGCAAGCGCATTTGCTCTCACATCTGGATCTGCAGTTGTGGTGTCCAATCGGCTAGTTATGGGACATCCATATAAGGAAAGAAAGAAAGAAAGAAAGAAAGAAAGAAAGAAAGAAAGAAAGAAAGAAAAAAAGAAAGCCTCTCCTGCTGCAGCGATTTCTTTGTGCGATGCATCTGGCTTGTTGAATACATGGACCTTACTGTGCAATTTAGCGTTTTCTTTAAGCTGCTTGAAGGACCTGATTTTTTCCTTTCTAAAGGGGACGGATGTGGTGTCACAACCAGTAGCAGAGTGGAAGAAAGGGAGAATTGGAAGCAAGCTTCCAAGGCCAGACTTGAGATTTCCGCTTTTGTTAATCTTGCCTTTTCCATTCTTCTTTCCGGCATAAACATGGAAATGTCTTCGTGAACATCAGGAACAGAAACCATCAAGATGAGCAGATCAGTATCTTCTCCCACAATCAAAGATCTGACTTCTGTTTTCCATGAAGTTTCGGCTGCCGTTGTAACAATCAGGGTATCAGCGTCGTCTTCAGCTTGAATAACCTCAATGCCTGCTGTTGTAAGGTGTTTTGATTGGAGAGCAATGAAACGCGTCTTGTTGTTTTCGTTTGATAAAAAACACTCCTTGTGGTACTGTAGTTGGCGTGAAACCTTCCATAACTGCGTCTGGTGCCTCCTTGCCAGTTCTCCTGGCATGTTTTGCATCTTTGGTTGTCGGGGCACCATAGGCATCAAACACAACGGTTGTCTTTTTGCCAAAATGGATTGCAATATAATTGACGTATTGCTGGAAAATTTGGTAGTAGGTTGCACGACAGGTCCAAACAACTCGATGCAGAAGGAAACCTCCGTCGACCGCGAACACAGGGTTTGATGGCAAAGCTTCTTCGCAGCTTGAAAACTCTTCTTGGACTTTGTGCCTTTCCGCAGAAGTGTGCCATCAAATAGAGCTGGTGGTCTTGCGGCCAACTCGTAAGTCAAGTACTTTGAAAGCTCTTCTTTACTTCGTATTTTGCAAAGGAGGCGATGAAACAGTTGGTTCGGGTCTATTTCCACTGTGGTGTCCTTAATTTTAGTGCTCTTGGCCATACTTCCAAGAGAACGAACTTGATCCTTCCTCTTCAAGTGGACGTCGCTGAGGCATTGACCTACGATTGACTTCATGGCTTGCAAACCAAGGGCGTGGGCTTCGTCGCAGTTCACGGTGTCGTCGGCAACCACACGTGTACGCAGAGACAAAAGAAGAGGAAGTTCCATGAAAGGGTTGTGAGAACGCAGCCACTCTGTCATCGTGTCAACATCCCCTTTGTCTCTGCCTTGTCGTGTCTCTCGAAGTTCGAAGTGTTGATACCAAGTTTCAGAGAAAACACCACAGAAGCGTTCCATTGCATCGACAATACCAGACGTTGCAGGCATGGCGGTCACCCATCGAGCTATCACCTCTTCAGACATTCCGCGGCCGTGTGTCAGTCCTCCCGCTGACTTCATAGTACGCATCAGCACCTGTTAGATTGCCATATCCGTCCAAACTCCACACCAGAATTTGTCGGATCTTCGGACAGTGAAGAAGCCTTTCGTCACAAATTGTTCGATTTCGGACGCAGTCATGGTTTCATTTTTCCTCAACATTTGCTGGAGGTAAATGTGATCGTATTTGGCATAATTAAAATGCCCTGCAGCATGTAAGTATGGATTCATGCTCAGCACACAATACAGGTGCAGATTCCAGTCGCCGGAACGTTTGGCTCTCACGGAAAGACGCATGATGGTTACCATTTTGAAGTACTCAGCCCACAATTTCGCTGTGCGACCTGATTTGGCGACTTCGTCGAACTTGGTGTAAAACCGACTGGAGGCATCAGCGAGACATGCAGTGTTGCGGATGCTTGCAACGGTTTCTTCCCCTAAAAGTACCTTTCGGTGAACTGCTTTAAGTTCTTCGGTGGGAACCGGGAAGTGTGCAATGCAGAAAAACGCTTATCATGGTATTACATCCATTTAAAAATAAAGTTTTCAATTATTTTTTTCATTTTTTTCTCAGTCATCAAGGTATATTCTTTAATTCACAACAGTTTTATTGCTCTAAATGAAAAAACACTCAAGTAAATAGGTCATAAATTTACCAAAAAGTCATAACATTTTTGAAATTTTAGGTACAATTTCTGATAACATTTTTCAAAATTTGGTCATGAGATTTTTACACGATATTTAACCACTGATACTCGACCTTGATGACTAAATTCATCTTCCTAACTGAAATAGATTTCAGTAAAAAAAATATTACCATGCTCAAAAAATCTGCCAAATTCCATTTTTTTTTAAATCTTCGAGCCTATTTAAGTTACGAAGATGAATTTAGTCATCAAGGTCGAGTATCAGTGGTTAAATATCAGGTAAAAATCACATGACCAAATTTTGAAAAATGTTCTCAGAAATTGTACCTAAAATGTCAAAAATTATATGACTTTTTGGTAATTTTATGACCTATTCACTTGAGTGTTTTTTCATTTAGAGCAATAAAACTGTTGTGAATTAAAGAATAGGCCCTGATAAAAACGGAGAAAAAAATGAAAAAATAATTCATTGAAAACTTTATTTTTAAATGGATGTAATACCATGATAAGTGTTTTTCAGCATTGCACACTTCCCGGTTCCCTTAAAATCGTATCTCCATTTATGTCGTCGATGAGGACACTGGCGTGAGCAACTTGAGTCAGGAAGTGGGCACGGATTGCTCAAGCATACGCATGTCCAGACATCATGTGAATTACCGAATTCTTTGCATAAATTTCCACCCACAAGTCCTCTAAGCCACTTCCAGCCATTCAAGATCCTACAGCGCCCATAAAGAATATCAAGAGGTGGAAACCTCCAAGCCGCAAAGTAATATTTGATAAGGGGCCATTTTCTTCGGCCGAGTGCACGATATCCAAAGCTTTTGCACAGAGCGGTTGGTCAAACGTTACCACACCACACAGGACTGGTTTCTCGCTTCGCTCTGCTCTGCTGCATAAATGAGGAAAGTGTGAATCGTCGACGGATTTGAAGGCGATAAGTTTGTATATTCATTTTATCTTTAGAATAACTCTTATTCCACCAATTCAGGTAATTTACTAAGTTAGTGCGTAAAAACAGGTCAACTTCGAACTTTAAACACACTATATTATTAACAGTACTAACATATTTTTTTAAAAGCTGTAAGGATGCGTCTAGCATATCTTATTAATGTTTCCGCGACTTTTACAGTAAAATCTGGTCGATTTGACACCAGTCTGACCTCGCTAGGACCACTAGTTCGAAATATATGGCCAAGAACCGAAAAATCCAAGATGGCGGCGTTTTTTCAAGATGGCGGCTTTTCCCCAGCTCGGATTTTTTGGGACTTTTGGGATTTCGTTTAAGACATTGTTCTTAACGTTTCCACCAATTTTCAGCTTGTTATTAATTTTGTCCGAGTCAGAGGTCAATTTTGTCTAATTGCACGGGACTATACGTCTGTGAGAAACATTTAATGTATTCGCAAATATCAGCTATTTCAGATTTATACAACAATGGCTGCTCAACAATATACTACAAGATTACAACGGCCACCACTAGGATCTCTGATTGACATCAGTGTTGCCATTACCTATTGTAACCGTATGGCCATGGCTGGAATGTGAACTCAGGACTCCGGGATGAGAACCACGAACCTCAGTCCGATGAAACTTAGGCAAGTTGCAGCGCCAAAGTAGGGAAGGAGCAGTATAAAGTTTAACGGAGATTGGTAAATAGGAAGAGGAGATATAATTTAATATCGCTACAGATTTTTGTACCGAAAGCAGGCTTAACTAGTAGTGAGATGTTGCTAGCTTTAGAGCTGGACTCTAGTTGACACATTCATTACTAATGACAGCAGCTTAGGAGGCGGGGCGGGGCGCCTTGAGCCAACATAATTCATGTCACCCGCTCGAGGCCTACTTTTAAGCGTGGGTGAGCCATAAAAGCGTGAAATACGTGGTTAAAGACAAAGAGGGATGCTGGAGAAGGGGCAGACTCCTCCCTTCTGATGAGCATATAATCAGAACGGAATGACCAATTTTGATTTGGAATGTCACGCCGAGATCAGAAAATTAGGCTGATAATTAACGAGGTCAAAATAACTTTAGAAGATGAATATTGAGAGCCAGGCGCGAATGATGCTTGAGAGGGGGTAAAATGACCGGAAACGCGCAGGAAAATGAGCAGTAGCTTGGGAAGCCATACTCGAAGCGTCAAGATGCTCAGAAAGGCGCGAAGAAATTATTAATCAAACTGCCGACGCGATGTAGCACCGCATAACAGTTTCGGAACCTACAGGAAATTTTAGGCAAGATGTAGAATGAATCAAAGTCATAAGTAGTGTGGATCAGAAGATAAGCTCCGACATGATGGATACTGGGACTACATCCTGACAGAACAGGTTCTTAATGATTAATATTGGCTGATGAAGGGGACAAAAATGTATATTAGTCCTCGAAACATGTACCGTACGATTTTCTAATGACCACATAGTGATCATTTTTAATAAAGTATTGTTTTAGCGGAACCCTAGCCCATTAAACAGTACTGATGATGAAGTTATAAACCGATTTTGTAATGCTTCAATAGACCTTGATTTTATATTATAGTGTCAGCTGTAAATCAAAACAGTAATCCTCGTGTGGGTGAGGGTTAGAATACAACCACGGTTTGCTCTGCCTGTCGTAGGAGGCGACTAGAGCTCGAGTCAGACGGGAAGGCGGTGCGCAGAACACAACGCTACCATTACGTCATGCCTCACTTCCATCCCACCAATCCGAGTCAGTCTGTCTTGAGAGTTTGAGCTAGTGGGTAGTCAGAAAAGCGAAGTGATTAATATCGTAATATTTAAAGTTTCAAAGGAAGCGATTGTGTACATTTCGTGTGCTATGGAAGCAGAGGGAAGTAAACGACAGGTTGTGCTTAGGCAAGCCCGAGAAATAGTTTACAAAGTGTACGAATACCTTAAGAGTCTAAAGCAGAATGAAAGAGACGGCTCGATGAGGTAAGCGACGGTCTTGCCACACCGCAGGAACTCATGGCTGCAGCCTGCGGTGTGGGGACTCGGACATAGTGGGCCTGTTGCAACAGTGGACGCGAGCTATAATAGGGCCGACAAGACCGACTGACATGACTGACTTTGATTTGGAAAACCTCCTGTGGATGGGGAGGGCAGAATTCATCCACGGTATCCCTTGCCTGTCGTAAAAGGCGACTACTAAGGGGTCTTATTAAGGTCTTTTTCAACTTCCGGTCCCAATTTTCGTTTGACGCTTAGAAACGTGCATGCTGCCTGGGGAAGGGCCACCAACTTGGTCATCTGGCCAGAAAGATGGACGGTATTCCCCATCCCGTCAGGTGGGTGCGCCATGTACCCTTGCAGTAGTATTCGCCTCACAACGTAGGTCCCTGCACGGCTGAATACTTGCGCAGAACATATCACTGTGCATGCCGAGGGGTATGTGCGTGTTCAAGGCGCTAGGACCCCGGGCAATACTTACTATCGCCAGGTAGGTATTGCCTTGGCTGGGTGGCACCCACGGTGATGGCCCTCGTTCGAAGTAGGTAGTATTCAGGGAGGATGATTCCGGGATGACGCGTAAGCGCCCCAAAAATTCATCAGGCGGTGGCCTCCTTAAAAAGCCGTCTCTAGTGTCGACCGAGTCCCAAGGTGTATACGCCTTAGGATGAGGCTTTTAACAAGAAATTCCCTGTTAATAGGTATCCTCGCAACCTGGTAGATACCAGGACAAAAGGGGGAGATTTCAAACTGGTGAAATCGATCCTATTTTCAGAGGAAATGAGGAGAAATATCGCGACCTAAACGGGATTTCCAAGCTCCGGAACGGGCAGCTCCTGCTGCTTACCATTGACCGGCAGCAAACCGAAGCGTTGCTGGCATCCACGCATTTCGGCGAAATTCCCGTTAAGGTTGAGAAGCACGATACGCTGAATGAGATCCATGGAGTTATATTCCATCGTGACCTCATTTTAAATAGCGATGCGGATTTGATGTGGGATCTGGGGAAGCGAGGCGTCACCAAGATTAGGCGCATCACCCGAAAAATTGGAGATGACAGCGTCGATACTGACGCTTTCATTCTCCATTTTGAGGGCGATGTAGTGCCTAAGCAGGTGAAGGTCACGTCGTACCAATGCGATGTTAGACCGTACATCCCTCCACCTATGCGCTGCTATCAATGCCAGAAGTTCGGGCATTTATCTGCCAGGTGCACTGCCAAGGCCGTGTGTAGAGAGTGTGTCAAGGTGACACATGAGGATGAGAAGTGTACGCCTCCCCAGATTTGTCCTAACTGCCATGGAAGTCACTCTCCACGATCGAAGCAGTACCCTGAGTTCTGTAAAGAAGCAAAGATCCAAGAAATCAGAACTTTGGATCGGCTTTCCTATCACGACGATCGAAAGAGGTACCGTGATATGACTGCACACAAATTTCCGGTATCTTTTGCGGCTAAGGTGACACCATCTATCACCCCTGCCACTTCCGTTCCCCGTGATGTACCCTCGACGTCGAACTACTCTGCGGTCATTAAATCTCCCCTCGCTGTCCAAGTGAGACCTGTTAGCCCGAAGGAGGTCACACAAACTTCTTCGGCCATTGTGTAAAAGGCGCCGGTTATACCATCTAAACCGGCGCAATCGGAGAAGACGTCCTCTTCTTCTCTGAAACGGTCGGACAAGAAGTCTTCCCCTGCTAAGGGGGCAAAGAAGACCTCGCCGACAAATATAGTGGAGAAGAGGGAGAGGGTGCGTCGCCGTCTCTCTCGCCCTCCAGCTGATAGGATGGCTCCTGCATCTGCTAGCCCTTCCGCTCCCACGACCATCAAGGGAGTGAAGCTGGCAGAAGCCAAACCCATTAGCGTGGAAGAACACCCCTATACTAAGAAAAAAATACTGGCGGAGAAGTGAGAAACGGTTCAGCGCCGTATCTCTGCCTCTCCTGCGGATAAGGATGCTCAGCCATCTGCTGGCCATTCCGCTCCGACCACCATCAGTGGAGCGGTGTCAGCTGGAGCGGCCTCGTTTTGCAAGGAACTGACGTCTTTGGGGAAGGGACCAACTTCCCCGAATAGACGTCAGTGCCGGTCGTGATAAAAGAATGTGTGGGACGTGTCGGGGACGGACAATCAGTCTTCGGACAGGACGAAGGTCCCTCGACACCGCTCCCGCTCTTCCCCAGGAGCGAGAATGGTTAAGTCCGATGAGGGCCGCGCGGCGCCACCCAAGAGAGCACCCCCTCCATTTTCTTCGTCTTCGGACGGAGATGTGGAGATTGAGGTGTGCTCTCCTCCCCAATCATCTCCACCTAGAGATGGGGAAGGGTGGCAAACAGTCAAGCGTAAGTAGAAGACCAACTTCTTCTTAAGTCCACACTATGGCACTATTACAACGGAACTGTAATAGCTATTCCGGTCATCTCGCAGAGCTATGTCAACTAATAACTTTGCCTTCGGCAACCATTGTCTGTCTTCAGGAAGCCAGGTTTCGTACTGGACATGAGCCAACAATGCGTCACTTCAAACTCTTCTCTAAAGACCGGGTGGAGACGGAGTTGTCGCCCCCGGTGGCGTCTGCACTCCCGTCCACGCTAGCCTCTTTAGTGAAGAGGTGTCGCTGCGTACTCAGCTAGAAGCAGTTGCAGTTCGTACTTCGTTGCCAATAATGGCAACAGCATGTAACGTGTACACCCCACCTGATTCTCAACTGGATTACAACCAGCTGGTTGATCTAGTCTCTCAGCTTCCCCCTCCTTTCCTCCTTCTGGGAGATGTTAATGCCCTCAACACCATCTGAGGGCTCCGCTACCACTAGCGCTAGAAGGCGAGATTTTGAGAGACTGATCACGCGGCTGGACCTGTGTTTGTTGAACTCAGGGGAACCTACGCACTTCTCTGTTGCACACGGCACATTTTAGAGTGTCAACATCACCTTGTGCAGCCATGCGCTGGTTCCCCTACTACAGTGGGGTGTACACGACGACCTTTGTAATAGTGACCATTTCCCGATTATCGTTACTCTTCCGAACCAGAGAGTCATCGAGTTACCAAGTCGATGGCTTCTTCGTCGGGCTGATTGGCCAACTTTCACAGCACCTACGGTTTTTGCCGAAGATACCGTTCACATAACAAATGGTATTTTGGCAGCAACAGAGGAAACAATTCCTTCCCCATCCGGCAACTCCTACCAGAAGCTTGTCCCTTGGTGGACAGCCGAGATTGTACCAGCCATTAAAGATCATCGACGCGCTTTCAAAAGCTATCGGAGGCAAAACACCATGGCCAACCTAATCACCTTCAAAGGGTGCATGCTAGAGCCCGTTATCTTATTCGGGAGAGTAGTAAACCGACTTGGGAAAAGTATTGTGCCCGTTAGAGGAGATTGCTGGGGTACCATCAACCGTAAATAGTATTCCAGACAACCCCATCCATCGAACACACAACCTGAGAGGATCGGATGCACTTCTTTTAGGCTAGCTCCGGCAGGAGATCAATCACCCGGGGGATCGGGCTGTAACGCGGGGTAAGGTCGTGGACGCCCAAAGAAGTACCCCCTCAACACACAAAGCTAACGAATAACAAGATACAGGCTTAGGTAAAATTCGTAGTTAAAACCCCTATCCTACTTCGGATGGTTTGAAATCGGCTAGTCCGCAAAGCTAATAAAAATAAAATATATAAATAAATGAATCATGTCCTATCTGAAGCTACGTTGACCCTCTCGAAAGTCCTTTATACAGAAATCGAAACAAAATCACAAATCTTGGACCGTGGCACCTAAAGAAATCCCTACTCAAATACAGGCAAAATGATTAATAATACGAATAGTGACATCGGTAGAATCTACAGCAAAACAATGGTATTTAATATCGACATGTCACAAAAAATAGAATTTACATTTAACAGCTCAATAAGTATATTCTAAGTTACGTTGGTATCACTTCCCTATTTAATAATTTAAATTTAAATCATCTAGCTAAATCCTGAATTAAAACAAATTACGGCGATAAGCGTTCGCAGCAAACAATTAATACAAATCTAGGATAGCAACAATCCTAATTGATGCATAAAAAATGACAAAGCTCAATAATTACAGACATGGTACAGGACAATCAGGTTAAACAAACAAAATAAATGGAACACTTAATCTTATTATTTACAAAACCTGCATACGCTGATCAAGAGCTCTTTGCCCTTAATCGTCATCTCAAGCATGTACTTAGAATCACAGCGGCCCACAAGTTACGAACTACTGGTGCCAGTGATTCTCGTCGTTTCAAGAAGTGTCAGCTGTCCTAGGGTCATCCCAACAGGAAATAGTCAGCTCAATGCTTCGGTCAGCAAGCAAAAGATAGGTCCAAATATAAGTTGATAATCAGTTAATCAATCGTATTTATAACGTCGGTTTAGATTAATTAGGTTTCATGATTTAGTGCATGCTTATCTCGTCGGTTTAGTTAACTTGCTGTGTATTATTTAGGTTCGTAGATGACCATAATGGCACAGGCTGAATAATAACTATAAGTCTCCACCAGAGAGATGCTTACAAAGCACGTGACTAACAGTCGCCATAATATCATTAGCTATCTATCAGCTCCAACAACAACAACAACAACAACAATACTCAGTGGCTCTCCAGGCACGCGAAAATGCCTCAGTTCAGTGTGGAAAACGGCTCATCACTTCCGGAAAAATACACCTCTCAACGTGTCTCTGCAGACACAACAATAACATGATTATCCTCTAGCCTTATACATTTATGTCTGGTCAATAAAAGAAACTGGGATAAACCTCTCGTAAAGTTAACTTGAATCATGAGCATACAAAGTAGTCGCTCTCATATAGCAAACTTCATAAATTATGACGTTATCGACATCCTATAAAAAGTACAGCAAACAGCTGTGACCTACATTTCGTAGCATCAATTCTACATTGCTCCACTAGGAATGTGTCGTCATAATAATTGTCAATAGCAGTCCTGTCTCACATAAGGAATCACACTGGCATCATGGGTAATGGTAGCTTGGGAGGAAGGCACGACCTTATATGTGTCGGCCTGCTACTGCCGTAAGCGCTAGAAACAGCGCTGATGAAAACTATGCTCTCGCAAATTCAAAATACATGTTTTAATAACACTGGGCTCGCATAAATACAGTCCTGATTACGGCCTCCAATACAGGTAATTAAGCTAACACTGATTTGTACCATGAAATATAATGCGTAGAGATATAAATTGATGATAAAGTCAGAGAATACTAACTGACAAATATTTCACTCCTACCCTGAGTGCTTTGCATTTGCAAAGATATGCCTACACTTTCTCTTGATATGTACAAGCTTTGTAAAATGTTCGTGACATCCTTCGACACAACTAAAGGATAATCTGACAACACTTACAATCGTCGTGCTGTATAAAATGATACGTTGGTGTACTGAAGTTTATCACAGGGTTTCTTAACCACTGGTATAATTACTCGTATAATTCCGGCTCGGAATATGCGGCGTCTGAGCCGCACATTTATAATGCTTTAAATAAAACTCTCCTAAAGGGGATGGTTGTGACTACATCTCACCAATTGATACGCCCGAAAGAATATTGCGTAGAAAAAGAAAAAATATCACTGGGTGTCTGACAAATAACACTAGGATGCAACAGTCATCCTGCAAAGTTATGATCAGCTATGGCTGAAGGAACAGAAGCTCTCGGAGCTAAGACAAATTAATGGGTAAGTTTCTCGATAGTGGGTTCGCTATCTGCGTAGCTGCACCGGCATAGTCATGCCACTGAGTGTATCACAAATAAATTGACCAGTTTATAAAAGGCTAAGTGAAAGAAAATACAGTGATAAATATTATATTACACAATTCTACCTATATGGTTGCCATGAATAACAACAACGGTTCTACCGAAGCAAAGAAATCTTTACAAATAGAAAGTACAGGACTCACTGTGGCGATGGATTAGACCTCATTGTACCCAGTGGATTGGGGTTTATCATCTCCCATTGGTAGGAGGGTTCTCCTCGACAATCCTTCGTCAAATCCTGCGTCTCTTTCTCTTCCGCTTCATAGTGAAGCTGTTTCCCATGACATCCCCTTCAATGGGATAGTTCAAGCCATCATGGACATCGTGCTGAAGTAGTATAACATGTGGTCCGCGTGGTGTTCATTGGAATGCATTATAGGTTGCAGTAAATTAATAATTTCACAGAATTTATCTGACGTACTTATTTACTAGCAACGCTGGCTTTACACTTTGGTTTGCAGACTTATGCAATAAATGGCCCTTGTGTCTGCCACAGATTTTAGGAACACTACGGGTGGTGTTCGTCTCACAGAATTTACAACTGTACAACACAATCTTCACGTATCACAGCAATCGTTGGTCACAAATCGTGGCGAAAATTCACAAAGTTTACGGTTTCAATTATTACACATTTAAATTGGTTAAACAATAATCACAAATTTTGTGTGCCAATTTATCCACACCTCATGGAACAAAAATCACGCAACGTGGTATCGCGTTAGTTGACCACGTGCGAAGAAAAAAATAATATTTCAATAAAAATACAATTTCGGCACTTGCTTATCGTTCGTGCGCCTCACACGGCATCTTACTAGTATTTAAGCACAGATTATTACGTGCTGCACACACGATGTTCACAGATATTTGATATTACTTGACAAAGGGGACTCTCCCCAAAAAACAGACGTCAATCAGACTCGACAGTCTCAACAGGTTTGTCGTCACATGGAACGATGTTCCGGGTTCTGGAAGAACTTCCCAAGTCGAGCAGCGACTATTTAAATCCAATTTCGCATATCTGCGAGGAAAATACCTTCACCAAGGATTCCATATATTATAAAACCACTATACTGTAATGTGGTAAATTATGCAGAATGACGACTGATAATTTATGGAATATTCAAAACGAAGATATAAATCTATGCATCCATGAATAACATTGGAATGCAGTACCAAAGTCAAAAGAGCACTTGAAATTAGCTCAAAGCTTCCGGAGTGCGTTCTACACATCATCGGTCTACTAAACATGTTCCTCAAGAAATCATCACCAGCATGAGCGCATACGGGCTCAGTATGTGCCATCTATGACGGCACATACTCCTTCATCTCAAGTGTGGACTAAGCTTCGTCGGATCTCCGGACTCCCGACATCATTGACGATTCCCGGAGTCTCCATCAACGGAGATATCGTCACGGACCATCTCGCTATTGCCAACAGAATTAGATCGCACTTCTCTGGGAGTTATGATCCTACATTTCCGACTCTGAAGCGGGAGGCAGAGGCTCACCCCTTGTTCTTTGCCACTGCTGTTTCGGAGACCTTCAATGTACCATTCTCTGAATGGGAACTTGCACTAAGCAGGGATACGGCTCCTGGACCGGATAACACACCTAATCAAATGTTAAAACATCTGTGCGAATCCAGTATAAAACAACTGTTGGTCCTCTTCAATCGTTTATGGGTTGATGGGGAGTTTCCATCCCTACGGCGTGAGGGGATCGTGATACCGATTCCCAAGCCTGAAAGGATCCCATGTTTGTCAGCAGCTATAGGCCCATTTGTCTGACAAATGGCCTATGTACTCGTAAGTTGCTGGAGAAGATGGTAAATCGTCGACTGGTGTGGTTCGTGGAGGAGAGAGGCCTCCTGTCTGAGTACCAGTGTAGGTTTCGCTCTCGTAGGTCCACCACCGACCATCTGGTGCGACTTGACAGTGCCATACAGGAGACATTCCCCGAAAGCAGCATCTAGTCACGCTTTTCTTTGACCTTGAGAAAGCCTACGACACCACATGGCGCTACGGGATCCTTTCCACCCTTCACGAGTGGGAACTCCGTGGTAATTTACCAATTACTATTGCGAACTTTATGGAGTTCCTCAGAGTTCTGTGCTGATTGTCACCTTGTTCGTGGTTGCCATAAACGGCATTGTTGCCTCCGCCGGGCCCACAGTAGCTCCATCGCTGTATGTAGACGATTTAGCTCTGCATTACAGCTCTGGAAGTATGGCAACCGTGGTACGGCAATTTCAGCTAGCTATTAACAGGATCGACAGGTGGGCTCACGACCAAGGTTTTCGTTTTTCAGCAGCGACAACCTCCGTCGTCCATTTTTGTCGGCTCCGGATGTTACATTTACATCCTGAACTACATCTCAGGGATGCTGCGTTGCCGTTGGTTGACACTTACCGCTTCCTGGGGCTCCATTTTGACAGCAAATTAACGTGCAAGCACCATATACGGCAACTAAAAACGGCGTGTCTCAGGAAACTGAACATGCTTAAGTTTCTTAGTGGCACCACGTGGGGGACTGACCGTGTGGTGCTGCTACGGTTCTGCCAAGCTCTCGTCCTGTCCCGGCTAGACTATGGTTCTGCGGCATACGGTTCAGCAAGGCCGGCAACCTTGAAAATGCTGGACAGTATCCACCGTAGTGGCGTTAGGCTGGCTACTGGTGCCTTCCGGACCAGCCCGATACCCAGCCTGCTCGCCGAATCGGGAGTTCCTCCTCTAAATTATAGACGTCAACATTATGCTTTTAGCATATGCTGCCAATGTGCGTCAAATGTCGCAACATCCGAGCTATCGAGCTCTCTTCAGTACCCAATATCACCAGAGGTACACCAACCAACCTCGTGCCACTCGGCCGGTTGGTAATAGACTGGATAGCTCATGTACTTAAATAGAAATGGCTGTGCGTCCCTATATGATCCGGACACCTAGCGAGGTGCCTCCGTGGCTAGTCCCTCGTCCGGAAATTCGGTTAGATCCACACCGAGGTCCTAATGTGAACACAGATGCCCCCGTTTATCCATAGCATAGTTCACCACTTTCCGGACGCTGGCATTCAATACACAGATAGTTCGAAGGTGGACGAGAAGGTGGGTTGTGCTTCAGTGGCGACTGGTGGTCACCGTTCTTGGTATACCGCACCATTTACCCCTTACATCCCCCCACCCCCCACCCCCCCTTATTTCCAAGCCTCGACCTCTTGTCAAAGTTGAATTATTATTATTATTATTATTATTATTATTATTATTATTATTATATGTATTGGAGAACATTTACATAACTTCTAAGAAATACACTTTATCGCTATAATTTTGGATAGGTTATCCCAATAAATTGAGGTCACTAGACAATTGTTTTGGCCGGGGATATAAGGTTGGATTCCCTTCCTAACGCCACGTGATCTTCCATGTGAAATATTTAGCGTGCTGACACCGGAATTCGAACTTCGACCGTCCGGATTAAGCCAGTGCGTCATCCTCCCTCTGCAAGGACTATGTCCTTATACATTTAAAAAATCTTCGTTTAACGCCTGAACACGGCCTACTTGAAACTGCTTCTAGGTTAATGTCCTTCGAATCCCCTCGCCCTCCTAGTTCATTTTGGCAACGTACAGAGTACATTTCATCATTACGGTACCTTCTCTCTCTCCCCGTTCTTGACCAGGTCTCAAATTTTACGAAAAGATATAAACATTCATCCATTTCCGAAGGATCTCAATTATACATTGTCTCATCATTAGACATGTCCAAACATGAGAAGCGCATTCATTTATAACCAATGTAATAATGCAATTAAAGAAGAGCCAGTATCTCAAAGTGAAAATATATTCTGGAAAGCGAACATTCAGCCTCAATCAATAAAATAATTATAGTGTAAACTACCTTGACATATTGTTCCCCAACCTTGGTCTGCCAGGAAGAAGCAGAGGGAGCCGCATTGCTAACTGCTAATAGGGGATCATAGAGGCGACTTGTTCGCAAACAGAGGCTTGCAGACTGGACTGGACGTTGAAAGGTAAAACAGTCTCTAATGAAAATGTATGTATATTTGGAAGAATACTACACATTTTTGACAGTTCTCTTAAAAATGGATTTAAACCACGCGTTGGCTATGACAGTAAATAGTAGAACTACCAAAACTAAAATAATTTGGAATACAATAAATATTTGACTTAAAATTGCTAATATCACGCAAAATTTCCCAACTCACATAACGGAATCTGCGAGGGATCATTCCTCTACCGTCGCAAGGATGGTGTCTCGGAGCTGGATACACTTTGTCAACAGATACAACTGGGGATGGTGACAGGCGACCGCTAACTTGGGTCTAATTAAGGAAGGACCAGGGAAGGGATTTTGGAGGGCAGTCGGTCGTCGTGGACCTGTTGAAAGGAACCGTCACGGCACTTGCCTGGTGGTGAAAATAGGAAACCACGACAACCATTTTCCGGACGGCTGAAGTGGGATTCAAATCCACACTCTCCCGATGCAGCGAGACACGAGCTAGCGCGTTACTGCTCTCGGCCACCGTGATCGGTAAAATTTATTTTTACTCCAAAATATAAAAAAAAATAACCCAAATGTTCTGTTACTCACTAATTTGGGCCTAGTTTTAGCAAAATTATCCTACCCCGGCCCTCCCCCACCCCTCTCTAAGCTAGGGGTATTCCATACTCTCTAGGCTCCCCCGTGTGTTCGCCTACCCCCATGATCTTGCCTTAAATCCGCCCCCGAACCATGTACACGGGGCTACATGACCACGATGCTTCAAAGCCCCTAATTGAATCAACAACTGCAAAGCAACAAATATTCCAAGTGTAAAATTCTACCTGATTTCGGCAGAAACCAATGCCTTCATTTCCTTGCACAAAGGAATTTTAGTAGCCTACAGCCCATAGATCGCTTTAATTTCAACTTACTGAGGAAATCCAATGGAATAAAATCGTTTCAACAACGCTACTATCCACTTCCAGTGTTTCACTTAATCTAAACATGTTAATATTTCAGTGGGAAGTATTTCACTCCAAGACGAACTCACAACATAACTGAACTGAAGTGTATGAGGCGCGGCGCTGGCGTGTCTTCCCTTGTGAGCAGGGTGAAAGTACTGTTTGAAATCAACCAATCAGCACTACACTCACCGCTAGTCTGTAGCGCGATACCCCATACGGAACTTTGCTGGGCTACTCTTTCCTTCCCTCACCCCGCGGGCCAGTGTCGAGCCCTTTCAACGACCGGGCTAGACTTGCGGTATACCAAAGTACAGTCACTCACAGCTAAAAGTGTGTACCCCAGAAGAAAATTAACGAGTTACGCGGGGTTCGAGCGCCAGCTTCCATGACAACAATCGGTGGAACATGAATGATGACAAGCTCGATTTTCCTGTCTGCACTGCTACATACAAGTCGAGAGAATGTGGAGATAAACATTTTATATTTTTATCACTGGTGGTATACCGCCGGTATATGCGATGCATGGGAGAATTCGCCACTGTTGTGCTTACGTTACCGATGGTGCAAATACCAAGATCTCTTTGCATGAGGCATGTAGTGTGTTTACTGCGGAGCTCGTTGCCATCTGTGAAGCTCTGCAGTTTGCACTACAGGATGCACGAATCCACTTTCTCGTAAGTACCGACTCTTTGAGTTCGTTGCAGTCAATTGCTGTGTTAAGAGGGGCAGATGACCTCGTAGTTCCGCCCCTTAAAACAACAATAACTAACTCAACACAGTAATGTTAATTCTTTCCATCCTTTCCTTGAGCTCACTTTCAAGTGAGCAAGATGATTGTATTAATAAAACGTAAAATAAAATGATCTTTGTTGTATTTGACATTAACCAAACATAAAACATCACAACAAATTGGCTGAAAAAGTGATGCCAGATAGCTTTAAAATAAAACTCAGCATTTTGCACCAAATTATAAAAACGTTTCCCTGGGAGGAACCCCATACCCCCCTTTTCCTTGGGGGCTATTCCACTCCCCCCCAAATCTGTATACGCCCCTGGTCCTACAAGACCTTCTTCAACACTATGGTCTCTGGGATCAACTTTGAACATCTGTGGCTTCTAATCACTTTACAGCATTAAAATCCAGTGAGTTCCACAGAGTATCCCATTCTGCTGTCTGCGTTAAATAACTCGTACTTTGTCATCGGCCATAAATGTCATGCAGTAAATGGTTGTACTTGTCACTCACTAGGCAAAACTCACATTTCGGTTTGTGTCTAGATACTTCTGAAAATATAGTGTGCATCCATACATTCAGATGCACATACAATTCATCATAGATTGATCTACAAAAACGAAAAAGAAAAACTGTTCCACTTTTAAATGCGAGTAATGAGCTAAATATTAACTAAGTTTGAACCATTCCATTGTAAAAAGTTGCGTAAATACAAACCAGTATACTAATTATCATATAGATACAAATAGATTTTACTCATACGGTAATACTGTATATTTAATGTGACTACTTTTTTAAAATTTCAGTATGAAAATAAGATGCCGGAATCAGAAATGGTAGGCCTACTCGGCAATTCAGAAGCTGAGGAAAAACCGGTGATACTTTATGCAAGAGGAAATATTTCAAACTACAAGAAGGTATGTCTCATCAGGTATTTACTTTTTGATCTGGTAATGGAGCAATCTTCTACTTCTGCTATTTTGAAGACAAACCTGGAGAAGATGGGGACTGAATTGTTTCCATGATCAGAGGATGAGAGGGTAAGCCTAACTAATCTAGGATGTATTGTCTTTGTTTTCTTTTAATAAAGGTAGAATGGGCTCAGCCCAGTCAATACTATACATTTAATTGTTTGTTCCTTACAAAAATTCTGACGTTCTGACACATACGATTTGTCCTTGATCTCATCTGAGAAGGTCCAGTACACCACAATAAGTTAGGACTCATAGCCTGAGCGCATAAGCAGGACCTACTATACTACCGGACCTGACACAGGAATCCAAGATGGACACCGTAGGTGGTGGTCGGATATCAAACGCATGACGTGTGTCAGAATCCAACACAATACAAAATAACATCATGAAGTAATTTTGTCTGCTGCTGTTAATTCATTTTATGGGCCTCGGACATCTTGGTCATCAGCCCCGTGCAGTTGGGTGCGGGCTCAATTCCCCCAGTTATGTTATAACTGTAGTAGTGTGTGTAGCTGTATAAGGGGCAGGGATGGGGAGGTGCCCCGGGAGTTGAAGTAAGTTACTACCGGAGTTCCGTCAGGAAAAAATAATTAAATGTCCCTTGGATGGGTAAGAGGTATTGCCTCACGCCACTGTACTAGGCAGGTGGGCCCCATAATCGACGGCTAGACGAGTCATGCATAGGAATGGAACCAACTATAATTGTTCAGTCAAGCATATCAATGAAATTTTTCCTAAAGCGATTAAATGCAGAAAAGATCCACTCAGAAAAAAATAAAAAATCAGAACGGCAAGCTCAACCACGAAGATGAAATTC
Source organism: Meconema thalassinum (assembly GCA_946902985.2). NCBI lineage: Eukaryota > Metazoa > Arthropoda > Insecta > Orthoptera > Tettigoniidae > Meconema > Meconema thalassinum. The sequence goes on from OX336390.1 coordinate 353,596,996, forward strand.
CAAACATTGAAGAACAAGAAAAAACAAACACATGTTTGCAGGCATCGAGTATAAAGTAAACCCGATTAAATGAATCATTACAGCATATCATAACACAAATGACCAGACATAATTATACTCATGTGACTTCAGTTTATAGCAGCAAAATAAAAATAATAACTGCACTCATTTAATTTCGGCGTATTGTAGACGAATAGAAATAACTATACTCATGTGCTCAAATCGTGACCTAGCTCGAGACGCAGAACTCAATGGCATTAAACTGGCGATCATATTACCTTAAGTTGGCCCAATAATATGTGTAATGGGACCTTCTTGAACCAGGGCCTCGGGCCCCTCGCCCTGTGGTATCCCATCGTCGCTTAGATATTCATTTCCGCAGATCGGCGTGGATTCCGAAGATCGTCGTCACCCCATGCCAGTAATCAGGATCTGGGTTAATCGCCTGTCCGGTCGCCTCCGCGATCGTCAATCCACTCAGCCAGCATGCCTCTTCCGCGTTTAGTGCCCCATTTCGGTATCAAAGAGTCCCATTTCACAATCGGATCCGATTAAGTCCAAACATCTCACTGAGTTGGGTAAAATAAATGATGACCCCATTTTAACGGTCGATCCGTCACGCCACTGCACTGTGGGTTTACCCCTGTGTGGGTTGATGAGTCCACGAAATAAATTCTGATGATAGCAGATCGTAATGTTATAAGTGCTGATATTGTCTGCCCGTAATTGCGGAACATCCTGTAATTCAGTATGCTCGAAGTGCACGACACTCGGTAACGGTAACAGCGTATGTGTGTTTGCAATTATGCAAAATTGAAGTCATTAATAATAACGTCCCATCACTTGATAATGGCACAGATAAATGTTCACGTGGTTAGTTATTAACTGTTCCTTTCAGCGTGTTGAAGCCCCGTGACACCAGTGGCGTAGCTACAATGGGGCAAGCGGGGCACCGCCCCGGGGCCCCCGAGGTTAGGGGTGCCCCAAACCCTAAAAGAAATATTATAAATAAATAAAAATAAGAGCAGTACTAGAAAACATATTTGAGAATTCAATTTAGTTCAGGGGCCCCAATTGTACTGACCTACGCGTCTAAACTTGTGTTTAGAAACTAGTCACATTCAGTGTAATCTGTATGTAAGATATATCCATCGATTTGTGAGGTATTCTATGAGTATTTTTGATAGCCGGGCACCCGACCCAGGCGCCGGACAGACAATGCATTGTTCCCCATTCAGCGCATGACCATGACTCATCGTTCCACCCCTTCCCCCTCCACTGTGACATCACACCACAGCAATGCACAGTACCAGAGTAGTAGCAGTAGTGTAGTTGGTACGTCGCCACAGTGGTTCCCGGTTAAGTGGCTGATCTTAAGTTGTGGCTTGCATTGTGCTATTTTTTTAACGACGCTTTGAAGTATACTTATGAAAGTTGAGCGAAAAAAAGAAAGGATAAACGAAAACAAGAGGAGACGGAAGCTTGTACTAAATCGTTAACTACATGGTTGCACCCTCAATCTCAATCAGGTTTGGAGTACGTTTCGGTGCAGAAACAAGATCAAAACGAAGAAAATGAAAATAATGAAGTTAAGAAGAAACCAAATTTAACTATATTGTAAAAGTGTTATAAGTTGTTAAGCAAAGTGAAATTATTGTTATTAAGAGTTCTATTAACAATTTGATCAGGACGTAATATTTTATAACAAACTAATATCATATTACGTTAGTATTATAAAAAGCATAGAATGTGTGATAAAAACAAACAATTAAGTGGTTTGCGAATTGCGACGGTTGATTCACTTCACTTGGACTGAGCACATTTGTTCGTTTTTCACTTCACATTAAAAATCACACTGTATCGGGTGTACAGTATGCATCGTTTCAACGGACGACTATCATTGGTGACACAGTCTTTTTGACCAGTTAACCAACCAATAATCAGTTAGTCGGCTTAGGTCAACAGTTAGTTGAATCTGTTTCTCCAAAAAAGCACTGCAATCAACTATAAACCACTACACAAAATTTTATTGCTCAATATATTCACTAAGTATTTTTTTTCAGATGTTGACGCTCATCAACAGTCTGAAGTACATAAAATCGATGTTCCGACCACTCATAGTGGCCTTTCATGTCTTGATCAGTCAGTCAATAATAACAAGGACGCAGTAAGCTTGGCTGAAACTGGACACGATGAAAATTATGTTTTGCAAGACAAAATTGAATTTCCCAGTCCCGTCAATAATCCAGCAATGAAGAGGTTAATCATAGCATCAGGACCTTGTCAACCTCGTAGTCCCTTTCCAAAACAGTCTGATGGACGAGGAAGTAAAAGATCATTTTCAACCAATTACTACAGTTTTATATCAGGCTCTGGGATGAAATGTAACAGACTCTGGCTTTGCTATTCGCAAAAGTTAGACCGTGTCTACTGTCAACCATGTTGGCTGTTTCCACAACATTCAGAGAACACTTTCAGTAGTACGGGACTAAACGACTGGAAACATCTTTCTGATAGAATTAAAACTCATGAACAATCGTATGACCACATATTTTCTTGTGTTATATTTGAGAAATGGAAGAATGATGAAACAATGAGTGATGCTTTAGAAAAACAGTAAAAAGAAGAGAAAAATTACTGGAGGATCGTTCTAGAAAGAATAGTTAATGTTTCATAAACTTTGGCCACCTGTAACCTTGCTTTCCGCGGAAGAAGTAGTAAAATGGAAGATCCAAATAAAGGAAATTTCTTGTCTATAATTGAACTTCTGTCTGACTATGACCCTGTACTAAAAACTCTTTTGCAAAAGTCAGCAGAAAGTGTAAACTATTTAAGCCCTAGCATCCAAAATGAAGTTATTTCTTTGATGGAAAATGAAGTACTGAAAGAAATCAAATATGAGATACAGGGCTCTCCTTTTTTCTCTTTTATTATGGATCAACACAGGATATAAGTAAATTTGATCAGTTAAGTGAAGTTTTCAGGTTCTCAAAGTGGTAAATGATGAAAAAAATAAACCCAAAGAAATAAAGATTTGCGAAACGTTTACTTATTTTACAAAAGTTGAAGATCAAAGTGCATTTGGTTTGGCAAGTAAAATAGTGGAATCTATTAAAGATCAAGGTCTTGAATTGAAAAAATGTCGTGGCCAAGGTTATGATGGCGCAAGCGTAATGAGTGGAGTATACAATGGAATTCAGAAAAAGATTCAAGAAGTTGCGCCACATGCATATTTCGTGCAAGTCACAATTTAAATCTGGTGTTGAAAGACGCTGTAGAAGCCAATCGTGAAATGTCACAGTTTTTGAGGATGTATTAAATGTCTACAACGTTTTTGGACACAGTATCAAACACTGGCTGGTGTTGCAAGTTGCATCTGAAAATGCAAACAAAACGTTAAAAACACTCAACCCAACAAGATGGTCGGGAAGGTACAAAGCAGTTTTTTCTTTAAAGGAGAGGTTTGGCGATGTATTAAGAGAGCTATCCAAACTTATTTCGACAAGTAATAAGGCAAAAGAAACGAATGATGCAATAGGATTGAAAAAATGGAAAGTTTTGAATTTGTGCTTCTGTTAGTTGTACAAACAAGGATTTTGCAGCAACTGAACATCGTATCTAAATGTCTCCAGATGACGAACTGTTTAAGAGGCAAAAGGTTTCGCCGAGACATTTTCTGATGATGTGTCGCCAACATTTCCTGCATAAATTTCCAGCGTGCGTGCATCTTTTCCCTCTAAAATTAAGTAAATGTCGACTGTTAAGCAACTGATAGATCTCCTCTAAATTGAAAATCACATTCTGGTTGCAAGCTATCCTGACGAGTGTACTGCTTGTTTTATTTTCTTGACTGTACCTATCACAGAGGCTGAAGCAGAAAGATCTTTTTCCAAGCTGAAAATTATCAAGTCCTTCTAAGAACCACAAAGAGCCAAGAACATAAGTGGGTTGGCCCTTTTGAAAATGAAAATCCACAGCCTGCTTCCAGTCTGGGACCGGATCAGGAATGGAATGAATGAAGCCCCTATCTAGCGGCGAGGATATGAACTGTGCCGGCTGCCGAGGCCTGACGCACTCCTCTGGGGGCAATGATTAAATGAATGACAGATGAAATGAAATGATAGTGGAGAGTGTTGCTGGAATGAAATTTTGACAGGGAAAACCGGAGTACCCGGAGAAAAACCTGTCTGCCTCCGTTCTGTCCAGCACAGATCTCACATGGAGTGACCGGGATTTGAACCACGGACTCAGCGGTGAGAGGCCGGCGTGCTGCCGCCTAAGCCACGGAGGCTCCTGGGTTGGCCCTTTTATCGAATGAAATTGAAAGAGCTCGAAAACTTAACTTTTCACATGTAATTAACATGTTTGCAGATGCAAAGAGTAGGGGTAAAAGTTTTGTGTAAATTAGGTTACCGGTAGTTGATAAGTTTATTTGTTTTAAATAGTTTGTTTAATAATAATAACTCAACAATTTTTTTGTAAACAATGAGTAAAAATTTATAGATTTATTTTATTTCAAGTGATTTGTACGAATACATTTATAATTTTGAGCTTTCGACCTGGCGTGTATTTTATTTTTAAAGCCTAGTACTTCATAGACGATCCTATCTGTTCCCTTTTGTTTTCTACTCTAACTTCATTATTTTCAGTGATAAAAGAACAAATATGTGTACTTATATATTTACATGCAGTTCTCTTCTCTTTCTAATTGATATTTGTGTAGACGTATTTTTCTTATTACGATATCACAATTTCACAAATTGAAAAGCTATAGCTATTATTTGTCATAATTATAAAGGGCATTATGGAGCCAACAGCCAAAGTATAAATTAAATATTTCTAGAAAAAGGGAAGTGGCAAGGGGGGAGGAATTCGAAAAGTGCATAAAGTCACTTTGATAAGTTATTATCTTCGAACATTATTAATATTAAAGGCCAGCAGTTAGTTCAGGTTTTCAAAAGATAGTGAGGGGACCCCATTTCAACTTCTTGCCCCGGGGCCCCTTCAGGTCTAGCTACGCCACTGGTGGTCACCAGTAATATAGCGCCGATAATGCATCAGCATTCCAGTAGATTATAACGATCAAATAATGCGCAAGTATCTCAAGCATATAAAACACATGTGCGTCTGCCAACTCATGTCATAGCCTGCTGGTTATTATGAAACAACGATAGTATCAAAGTCACTATACACATACACTATACACTATTATCAGTCTTAATAATGTATCCCACACTGTGAAATATCAAGTTCAGAATGCACTCGTTTTGATAACACAACTGCGTATCGCGTGAAGATACACGATCCTGCTATGCGGACCTGTTGATTTCATAGCATGTCACGAAGCGTTGTGTGTGACTATCAAATGTAAAACTCGTGGTACACAGCTTGATCTGTGAAAAATGAATGTTTTCTGCCCGCATTGACAAAGCTCATTGGCCCCTGGTGCTGTATTGTAAAACCGTGTAACTTGCTGCTTGATGTTCGCACATATCAAGGCAAGCACTGCAACTTTTTGCGTTCCGTAAATTTTAGCAACTGACTAACTTCTCGTAAAGACATCACGAACCGAACTCGTGTTGTACCGTGAACTGTACTCTGTACAACTATACATGTGACTGTCAAACTGAGTAAGGATCTTCCTTTCCGTGAAAGCTCACGGAATGAACTGTAATGTACTTGAAGTATATTCCTGCTCACGCGCCGAGCAGCCTGAGTAGGACGGGGAGGGGTGGGGTTAGCGTCCTTGACGTCCCAAAACTTCTCCTGCGCTGCCAAAAATAATTCTTAAATTTCAACCAAGCTTCTCAAAAGACATCAAATCACGGGAAAATGAAATATAAATCCACTTCAGCATTTCCATTATATTGGCTCGATTCACATGCCGCAATATTCAATTCTCAAGTTCCAAATAGACATCACAATCTTTAGTTCCCGGCGTGCATGCTGTCCATGATGTAGCGATCCATCCCTACCAGCTGGCCTGTTTCTCCTATCAGCGATCTCCTTCCTAGCATGAAATCTGAAACTGGGTCAGGGTAGCCGATCTCGCCAGTCACATCGGGTACAGTAAGTGCTACTATTTACTGTCATAGCTCTAATACAAATGGTTTAAAACTATTTTTAAAGAGGTTTTAAAATTTGTAGTATTCTTCAAACGCAACGTTTGAAACATTAGGCTATTGTAAACTTTACATTTTGCTATTATACAGTAATAATAATATCGTATGGCCTCGGCTGCCGGGTGCAAGCTTTGTAATTTGACACCCAGAGGGTAGCTTGCATGTCGAATTTCGTTGTTCCTTGAATCACTATGAAAGTCAAGGAGGTTAGATATCTAATCTCCTTGAACACTATAGCGCTTTCTAGTAGAGAAATGAGGAACTTTGTGTTGGCGGAAACTCCCGAGATTAATTTTGCCACTATGAACACGGCCCACTGACTTCAAATGGGTTCTTTGACATGCCAACATCGTATGACATGCGTGTCGTATTTTTGCCGCCTTTCAAAAATCACTTACCACGGCCAGGAGCGAACCTGCAATCTTTGGGTTAGTAGACCGACACGCTATCCACTCACCCACAGTATTTTAGTGTGAAAGAAATTGTGTGAAGCTAATGTTTTCCTCATGAGCTCAAGTTTGTTTTAATGTATAACAGCAAGTTGAATCAAATTATTTAAAAGTTTATAGCTTTGATGTTTAAATCTGAGGATTTACAACAACAACAAATACACACATTTTCTTAACATACATCATTTAATCAAAATAATTATATTTATATTTAACATAAATACAGTCTCTCACTTATTTACGTTCATCTTACAATAAGCTTGTGGAATTATTTTGCTCTTTTGTCCAAACCTATCAATGATTTTATTGCGATTAATAGGAATGTATCTATGGATGAACATTAGAGCCAATCTGTTGAGTCTGGTTTCTGTAGACCCCGATCTCAAGTATGTTTTCAGGAGACGCAGAGTCGATAATGACCGTTCGGCACTTGCAATGCCTACAGGATGTGTCAGTATTACTTTGAGCATCGTCTTCAACAATGGAATTAAAAAAGGGTGGCAAGCCTCGAACGCACTAGCTACAGTTGATGGGATGATGTCCCCATTGTCTATTTCCATATTCCATTTTGTTGACCAATGGAGATATTCAGCTTTTAGTTTCGTATAGGCTACAACACTTATTCTTGTATTTGAAACAAAGTGGCATATTTCTCAGTCGCCGTCTTCAAGATTTCATTTTTGTGTGGAGTATCAAGATTAGTAATGCTGTTTTTAACAACATTTTAAGGTAGAAACATATTTAACTTGTAGATGTGAAGGACTTCATCAGAAAATCTTGTCTTGAGATCGTTGATGATCCATTCCAGCACGGGGATATAGATATTCCTCCTAAAATATTCTTCAGCAGTAGTGAATGGAGCATTTTGTCGGTTTCTTTGTCTCTCTACGGTTCTTGGAAGCTTTATCTCTACAGCCAACACACTTGCAATTTTATTACACTTTTCATACTCGCTGCTGAAGTATTTTTCTATATTATTTCTTTTCCTGGCAAAGATGGATATCACGATGAATACTGCATCAGATGCTGACTTGACATCTAGGTTTTCAGTTTGAAAAAGCACGCTCAATTAATGAGTTATGGCTAGAACTTCGTAAGACAACACACAGATACAATAAATTCCTCATCAATTATGCTGGACAACAAACATTGCGCCTTAGGTGGTGACGCATCCCCTTGAACGTCTGACCAACTGGATACAATTTCGAGTGCAGCATTGACTTTTTCAATATTGGCTGTAAATTTCAAAATAGCTTCGTGCCGTTCCACCCATCGTGTCTCACAAAGGTCAATCAGTTGGCCATGAAGAATATTTTTCAGAACCATATTATTTTCGTTTTGAAGAAGCATTAAAGAATGATATAATTTCTGTCAAAATACCTTTGCTGTTTTGGATATAGCCAAGTTTAGTTGGTGGTTGTAGCAAGGACATCTTACTGCATTACTCCAACAGTTTCGGAAATATTCACGGAAACTCCATCGGTTCCTATGCTAACACGAGCCACTTTTGTCTTCAAAATCTCCTCACCACAGCATTCTATGAGATAATTTTGATTTTTTTTACTGGTAAAGTAAAGGGGCTACTTGGACCAGCCGTTCTTAGATGTTCATCAAGAGCATAAAATTAAATTAATATGCAAATGGATCCTACTTGTCATTAAAAGGTAGTTACACGTTTAAAGGTCTGTAAATATTAATATTTCACGAGCTTCGAGTTTCATGTTTAGTGAATAATTAGGAAATTGCATGATTTGTTACCAGGATTTTAATACAAGTAACCAAAATATGTGTAAATAACACGGCACGGGTAAATTTCCCTCTATCACTGCTTCACCTTGCCCATTGCACGGCCTTGCCGCGTGAGGCACTTCTTGCCAGCATCCCAACTATAGATCCCAATGTGGAGAACCAAGAAGCTTATCATATTCCTTGTAGTTAATTGCATGGTGCAAGATTGCACGGTGCAGGACATCAAGGTTTATATCCGAGTCACGAATAGATTTTACTGATAATATATTAAATGAAACTACTTTCTCTTAAATTTCATTATGGAAATAGGGTTACGGAATCATAAATGATACTCGGCAAATCAGAAGCTGAGAAAAATCCGGCGACACCTTATGAGCCAGGAAACATTTCAAACTACAAGAAGGTATGTCTCATCAGGTATTTGCTTTTTGGTCTGGTAATGGAGCAATCTTCTATTTCTGTTATTTTGAAGACAAGTTTGAATAAGATGGGGACAGAATTGTTTCCATGATCAGAGGATGAAAGACTAAGCCTAACTAATCTAGTTTTTTTTTCAATAAAGGTAGAATGGGATCTGCCCAGCCAATACTATAAATTGTAATCCTATATTTTTTACTAGAATTCTTAGGACACATTCTGACACATACGATTAGTCCTTGAGCTAATCTAAATGTATATCACAAACATTACTCATCGTACATGGTTTCTACGATCAAAAACATATTTATAGTGAAACGTGATAATGCAATCAACTTAACACGCTTCTTTAGCTCATTCCTATTCACATTATTAAACAGCTTATCCAACAACAAACAGGAAGCCACATAACGAACGAGCCAGGCTAAGAGATATCAAAGGGAAACCAATGAGAAAATGAAAAATATCAAGCGGGAAGGATGTACTTTGTACCATATTCTCGATAAACCAAGGCCTAAATTAGGCTGTATAATAAAGGAAAAATCACGTCAAAAGTCGGCAACTTGATATATTGAGACCGAAAGGCTCATGACCCCATGACCATTTCCGGCTCAACGAAAATTGATTACCGAGAAAAAAATAATCCCAAGAAAGCTCAACCACACGTCGAACCAAGGAACACCAAACTAAACACCAGTAGTTATGCTCTGACACACCGGGGGAAGTCGCCAGCTGAAGTAACATTTGTTTAATAGTGAGATTATGACCCACAGGACAATTAAGACAACAAGGACACTCCTATGATTTTTTTCCTATAATTTTTGAGAAGACTGGTTTTATAAATTATATGCTGGATTATTAACGGTTAATTTACATAGTCATGAAACGAGTCACGCGGTGCCCGGCCATGAAGAGGAAGAAGCACTGGTCGCCATTACCTGGACAGTATCGTGTCATGTCGTGTGTGAGTGACAAACGCCGCGATTGGATCTCTGGTAATAATCAGGGTAAGGACGAGCAGTCCATTAATATTACAAGTATCGGGAAAATTGTGAGCCCGAATATACATTTATCGAATTATTCAAGTAAATCTGACTGTGTAAATTGTATTAGAAAGAACATCTTTGTGTTGGACAAGACATGTGCATAATTTGCGAAACCATAGTTCAAAGTTTTACACGTGGTACTCCGGGAATGGAGATTGAAATCGAACAGACCGGTATATTTGAAAAGTGCATTAAAAATGTTATTCGTGACTAGTCGAACTGGAAATTGTAAAATCGTGAGGTGCTATTATCAAACTCATGAAATTGTGGAGTGAGAAAGGTAGTAAAGTCTGTGTAATATGATGCAGATGCGTCAATAAAGTCAGTGGTGGATATAGAAAGGCAATTTTGGATATCCGCACAGATTAGGATCAGTGAAAATTTTACAACTTTCGTTCCGATAAAATCAGTGATTCAGGCTTCTACGACGTGTAATACTACTACCATCATGGGGAACTATACACGAAAGCTACCGCCATCCTTATGGCAGGAGATATGTCCAAGTAGACCATGCAACCATGGGGAGAGCCGATGCCAAATAATACCATGAGGAGGAAGAAACGATGGTTAGGTCGGTTAGTGAACCGAGGGCCAGGTTCAAACCGAGAGCCATCCATCTCATACAACAAACCATGAACGTGTAAGTTGGTGTATCCTTTGGAATACACGGTAAGATAGAGTAAACTTTTACTGCTCTTTGCTATAGTTCATTCCTTCCTTCTTCTCAAACACCAACAGTAATCTTCCAATTTATCCTTGCTGTTTATGGTTCTCATGTTACTTGTGAGTCTGTTCTAGATATATATCTTCCATGACCCACCTAGCGTCATCTAGCAGCGAATCTCTGAAGTTCCTCAATTCTTCCCTGTACAAGAGGACTTCCTTATCAATCTGGCCACCAGATCTCGTCGCCATCGCCAGCTATCATCTCCGTGATCAAGACAACTTCGTCTACTTTTTCACCCACCAGGCTGCTCTAGTGTCGCCTACTATCAACTCTTTGAAGACCATTCATCAAGAAAAAATTTATTTTTGTAAAGTTGTCTATTCTGATATGTATTCCTTTTGTTTCCTACCCCCACTCTTTTCCTTTCCATGGTCCCTCTGTGCTTCGCTGAGCGTGTCTCACTTGTACGCCGGCAGTCGACTCAGTCAGTTGAAGCTCAACTAGAGCTTGCCTCCTCAACTCAAGAGGCAATCTTTTAATTCCACGCCATGTTGGAACTTTAATCTCAACCGTCAAAAGGAACTTCACCTTCGCCATGAAGCAAAGATAAGTACCGACTTCAGGTTTTAACCTCATTCTCATCGTCTTTTAATAGCTACATGCTTTTAATGATCATTTTGTAGGCAGTGTGAGATTACTATATTTGGGGCAATAATCATCCTTCGCGGGATCTTCTATGTTGGGCTTTTGTCTGTCTAAGCCAATTTTAATAGGAAGCAGCATTTCTTATGCTTATTAAATGAGAGATCTTCTCACAACGTGGGATACCATTGAATTACCCACTGTCTATAAAATACTTAGCTCGTTCCACCGCTGGAATAACTTTGGCCCTATTCTTCAGTCAGGATTGCTCTGGAACCTTCCAGAATCTGCACTCTATCTACCAGTTATACCGTCATGTATTTTCCACTCGCATGTGGGAATACCTTTTCTAGCTAAGGAATCTTCCTTATGAATTACTGCTCAATAGCTAATTTTTCTTCCTCCGTTGGGATTTTCTCTGGTGCATTTAACTGTAATCTACAACTTTCTCAAGCAATAGACTCTCGCCTATCTAGTGTAACTAATTATTTTCCATCATTGCAATAACTTTCTTTGCCATAAACGTTTGTGCTACTACAGTGAACTTTTCATCCATTTCAACAGACTATAGTGAAAAACAGTGTTTGTTCAATATTTCATCCACGTCGCGTTCGTCCGATTATTATAAATACCGCCATGAACATTTATCCTCAACCCCATTTGATCTTTCCCACACCTCTTACTAACAAACCATAATAATTAAATTGTTACTTTAGGTCTTTTTCAATGAGGTGTCACTCTAAAGAAGTGCCCTCCCTCTTTTGCTTATATATCACAAATTAATGTCTGCATAACTACGTGTCTGGTACACGTCTCAAATTATCTTGTTTCTCCCTTCTAATTAGGGAATACAATTCTTTCAACTCATAAGTGAGTTATTTCTAGGTTTCACGAAAGGGATACTTGCCCCATTTGTCTCGTGATTCCTACTTAAACATAGGAGGTCTAGAAACTTCCTTTCGATTTTTCTCTTCAGGTTTCACAATAAGTGACCTGCCCTATTTGCATAATCCAACCAAGTAATTCAGCATTAATATAAGAAGTTATAGAAACTTCTATTTTATTCTTCCTGTTTTTTGTTATTGTTATTTCCGAAGTTGTTACTCTTTCTAGGATATTAACTTAGAAATTCCTCATAAGTACACACCTTGTACTTGATTTATTGTCTAACTTTAATCACTTTAATTATCTTTAAATTTTTCATTTTATCTTCGCCATTTCAAAATCTTGCGAAGATTTTAAAACATATAAAGGTTTGAAACCAAAAGAATTGTTAATTGCCTGGCGCAAGCTTGAGATGTTTTTCGGAGGTCTGTGACCCCATTTGTTACAAAATCTAAATTATATATTTGTCAAAAATCTATTACCTAACATTGTTAAATAAATTCAATCGTTCTTTTTTGCTTTATCATTTCTCTGACATAACGGTTAGGCAAGATCCTGTCTTCCATGACTCTTCTCACTTAATGAAAATAAATCTCTTGATAGGGTTTTCACCACTTGTTGCATTTGAGCAAGAACTCTTAGTTGGTAACTTGGTAAAGTCTCTCTTAGCTTTAATAGCTAATTCTAACTGGCCAGTAAGGCAAGCATAGCTCGCTACGCCAGCTTCCTGCTTGTGGAGATTCTCTCCAACACTTATGGTTGGTATTTCAAAATATAAGTGTTTCTCCTTGCCTAAACTTTTAGTCGGCTTCTTGCTGGGTAAAAGCTTAGCCATTTCCAAATGCAACTATTGGTTTACTTACCTCAATTATTCCCAAAGTTATAATTGCTTTATTCCTATCCTTCTTGGATGCATTTGGTCGCTCTTTAGGAATTTTACAATTTCGAAAACTAAAATATCGAAACCGATTCAAATTATTGGCATTCTTCAAATTACTTGTTCAAAAACAAATTCCTTTTAACAGATATACAATAAATCTGTTACTCTTTGTCTTGCCAGACCATCACCCTTCCCCATAGTAGGTATATGTATGCTTGAGAGGGAATACGCTAAAGCCACTCTCTTGCAAACCGCCCAAGTTCCAGCTGCGTTTCCCGTTAGCTTTGCCCAGGTCCCTTCTCACTTTAGGTATCGGAGCGCGGATTTGCAGTGGCAGTCGCCCTTGAGTATATTTAAAGTTAAACTTATAACTTTTGTAGGACTCTCCTCCTATTTCTCCATCCTTTTACTCCAGTCCGAAACCCACTTCCTTTTCTTTATCATCTTCCCTTGGTGGTTAGGTTATTCCTCAGCCTATAAACTACCCATACTTTGGTGCAGAAACCTGGGAGAGTCCATTTGTCATTTTCTATTCTCTTTCAATATATTCACTGCAGACGAGTGACATATCTGTATCTTTGGTTTACCTGGAACATTTTTTTTATTTTTAAGCCAGTAGTGTGGCAGCATTACAATCGTACATGTGAATGTGTGGACTTGGAACTGCTAACGAAGCAAGTGGTGAGCGTTTCAGCGCAATTGTTTGTCAGCGAGAGAGTGTATTGAGGTTGTAGATAAATCAGCCTGGGGACCAAGGAGGATATATGGAGACCTTGAAAGCTGTAGCAGGCACACGAAGATACTTAGCGCAAGCAAATGCGTCATTCACATGTCACATTGTACATCAACTGAAGTCACAAGCATAGGCTATAGGAACTCACACACAAACTCAATACTACACTTAGCGTAGAACTGCACAGCAGTATTTTCTCAATGAACTTACACTCCCATAAGGTTAATAAATTTGTTAAGAAAAATGTAACTTGTATTAGATTGAAGCCATTATTTAAGAGCTGTAACCAGCTGTTCTAGGGCAGCCATAAACTTTATTTTGTACAGACCGAAAATGTATCAGACTAGGGCAACGTGCTAGATTGTGATTGGGTAATTTGTTCCACATGAAGACGATGCATTATCGCTCATGATGATGTTAATTAGGTGTTTATGCCACTGTCGACCGTTCTATAAGGTGTGTGTTGGGTGACCACACGTATTAGTATTTATAAACACGTGTCCAGCGGTGACTGACGTGAGAGGTGATGCTCATATGATGATTTTTGATGATGTTGTAGAATCGGGATGACTGATGCTTCTCGAAGTGAGAGTTTATTAATGGGTCTGGTTCTGTTCTTCGTGTATAATGACAATATTAAATACATTTCCAGGGAATAATAATAATAAATAATAATAATAAATAATAATAATAAAACTGGACAACGGCTTCTGAGGCGGATGAAGATGGTTGGCATAATCTCAACGGTAAGGAAGGCGGAAGAACCAATATGGGGAACATTGGTCTCCTCAGCCTTGGAAGGCAACCAATCTACGGGAGACAACCCTAATTCAAACCTACTGGAGCTCTCAACCTCGGTAGTAACTTGATCAGGGGGTTAAACCTCTGATCCCCCTAACCAATCTTCAACTAAAGCATGGAAAGTAAACGCACGGAATTAACTACCCCAGGTGGTATCAAATCCACCTCCGCTGTCGGCGGTGTTATTGGGCCTTTGGAGTCTGGGGAGCCCACACCAACATGCTTTAAGGACGGGTCGGAGCGTCCTGGAACCACTAATAACAAGATCAGACATAAACAACAGAACTACTTCGCCACACTGAACATCAACTCGCTACTTAAGATAGGCAAACTGAAGCATTTAACAGACACTTTGACTAATCACAAGATACTGCTCACAGCAATACAGGAAACCAGATATACTGATGAACATGCCTTTGACTCCCAGGGCTACCGTATTTTCAAAGGAAAGGTAGGACCTGGGGACTGGTTTTATTGTAAGCCATAAGATACTGGATTCAGTTATTGACTTCAGCTTACTCAATAGTCGAGTGTCTTTAATAACTTTCCGGTGCACAAACAAGGTCTACACTGTAGTAAATGTCCATGCACCCATCAATGAGGACAATAAGCGTAACCCTGAAAATACTGACAAGTTTTGGGAAGAACTAGAGGACATCATATGCAAGGTCCCAGAGCGTCATACAATCATCTTACTCGGTGACTTCAACGCCCAGCCAGGGAAAGAACGCAAGTACAGAGACATTGTGGGAGATTTCCCGGCCCACACAAGGACAAATAGGAATGGAGAGCGCCTAGTAGGACTTTGTAAGGCCTTCAACTTGGTAATGAAGTCAACGGCTTTCAAGTGACTGCCAAGGAAGCAAAAGACCTGGACATCACCTAACTGTCTCTTGGGAGAATTCCAAATAGACCATGTTGCCATCTCAAAGAAGTCCCATAGAGAGATCCAGAATGTTCGAGTGTTAAGAGGAGAAAATTTGGACTCCGACCACTATCTCTCCAAGGTCAAGCTAAGATTTCTACCTCGGAATACTAAAAAAAACAAAGTCACACAAACTTACTAAATTTGATTTAGAAAAACTTTCAAAATGCAACCAGTTCACGGAGAAAATGGAAACCCTGGAATGTAAAACCTGGGATGAAGTAAGGGAGAACCTAGTGAAAGTTGCCACGGAGATTGCGCCATTACTGAAGCAGAAGAAGCATGCCTGGTGGACGACTACCTGTAATGAAGCGGTGACACAGAGACAAGCAGCCTGGCTTAAGTGGAACTCACAGAAGACACAAAACAACAGGGATAAGTTCATAGAGCAACAAAAGTTAACTGCCAGGATCATCCGACAAGTAAAACGGCAGTTCACAAAGGACCAACTGACTCAGTTGGATGACGATTTCAAGAAGAACAACACCAGAAATTTCTGCAGAGGCTTTAAACTATACCTCAGCCGTTATAATCCTCCCAGCCTCCACTTCAGATGACCGGATGGACAGATAGCCTATAATGATATGGACAATTGCCACCTTCTGGCCAAGTACTTCGAGAATCTCCTTAACTGTGAATCACCTGACACATTCTTCACTTATCAAGACACCATCAGGCAACCAAACTCTCAACCACCAACCAAAGAAGAAGTGATAGACATCATCAAGTCCTTGAAAAACAACAACAAAGCATCAGGTGAAGACTCAATTGTAGCGGAACTATGGAAACAAGCTGGGAATAGGACTATAGGCAAGTTGACAGAAATCTTCCATGATATTTGGGAGACTGAAACATTGCCTAGTGACTGGACCTCTGCTTTAATTCATCCCCTACATAAAAAAAAGAGACTTGACCGACATCAACAACGATCGAGGAATCTCGTTAGTACCTGTGACATACAAGATCTTTTCTAATGCCTTATTAAACAGAGCTGAACCCCAGCTAGACCCTCGACTAGGAGAATACCAGGCAGGATTTAGAAAAGGACGCTCTTGTACGGTACAGATACTGAACTTGAAATCAGTGCTACGGCAAGCAAAAATGGCTAGTAAGAAATCTGTCATCATTTTTGTTGATTTTAAGAAGGCGTATGATTCGGTTGACAGACCTACTCTCATGAAGATCCTGCAAGAACTAGGACTAGACGAGAAGACACATAACCTTATCCAACAGACTTTAAAGAACACCATGTCACGAGTGAAGTTCAGAGGAGCCCTCTCTGAAAGTTTTGAAATTAAGTCAGGAGTAAGACAAGGAGACGGTCTCTCGCCTCTCCTCTTTAACTGTGCCCTGGAAAAGGTGATAAGGGAGTGGCGAAAGGAGCTAACTAGTCAGGGGGTACCAAGTGGTATCACTTTGGGACACAAGTGCAATGGGCTCAGTGTTGATTGCCTGGCATTTGCCGACGACCTGGCATTTCTATCTCATTCAATAAAAACGTCTGTGAAACAACTTAATGTTCCCACGCAACTAGCAGCTAAGGTAGGACTATATGTGTCACTTGAAAAAACACAGTACATCACAAACATCAGTGAATCTCCTTGTACACTGCATTTGGACCAGGGAGAGATCAAGAAAAACTGACAGATATCAGTACCTAGGAGAATGGCTTGAACCGAATCTCTCGGAAGTAAGGGCATTATCAACTCGAGTTAACAAGTTAGAAATGGCTTATCAACTAACCAAGAACACATATAATATGAACTGTCTCTCCCGAAAGACTAATGTGAGACACTACCAGACAGTTATCCGTCCTGAAGCCTTATATGCTTCAGAATGTCTAGTATTCAACCGGAAGGGACTCACGGACAAACTCGAAGTACAGGAGAGAAAGATAATGAGGAAGATATTGGGACCTGTTAAGGAAGGTAATGAATACAGAAGGCGGCCTAATCAAGAGCTCTACACGTACTGTGAAAGAATCACGGATATTGTTAGGAAACGACGTCTAGCATTTTATGGACACGATTAGGGGAGTGAGGCGGTTTCTAAATAGTGACACGAGCCGCTCGGCTACGCTGAACTCTCATGTAGATTACTCGCGACCCCATGGTCCGATTTTGACATGCGACATATCGTAGGACTCGGGCTGACGCCCTCTTTTCAGTGGACCACTCATTTCAACCCCTAAATAAAATCTACCCCTACTAGGGGGTGAAATTGTAATTTTTTAGTCAAAGTCTCTTTTCAAATGCGACATGTATAAGGTGCGCTGATAAAATGAACTTGAACGTTGCTGCTCATATAGCGCATGTGTTTTGCTGGATGCCGCTATGGATCAATATTTTTGTTTTTGTTTTGTACGCATGCGCACTTGGGATTTTTGTAAGAGGGCGAGCTCTTTGAAAAACATGATTTATAAGAAGGGGTTTTGGTGGTGAGAAGAGAGCCAGATAGTCGCCTACTTTCCTAT
Organism: Meconema thalassinum; assembly: GCA_946902985.2. Classification (NCBI taxonomy): domain Eukaryota; kingdom Metazoa; phylum Arthropoda; class Insecta; order Orthoptera; family Tettigoniidae; genus Meconema; species Meconema thalassinum. Next base: position 353,614,785 of record OX336390.1, read on the forward strand.
GAAGTTTGCCGATATCTCTCAAACGCAAGGTCGGATTTGGACGTGTGACGTGTCAAATCGCTTGTCTCGAAGCCCTATATATGTTGGTTGGTTGGTTGGTTCCTTAGTTTAGGGGCTGCGACAACGCGGTCATGTAGCCCCGTGTACTTTGGGTGTGTGTAGAATTTGTCTGATAACCGGTGTTAATTGTGATGACTGTATTAGTGTGTGTATCTGTCTTTTTTAATTCAAGTAGGGACTGCAACTTTGAATTTTCAAATAGTTCCTACTTTTGCCGCCAAACGCCACCGTCAACGACTACTAGGCCTAGTTCAGAACTAGCTACTAGACGCCACCGCAGTCGGCTCTTGGCAACGAACGTAGCAACCTAAGAGCGTTGTTTACATTCTTAACCTATCCAATTTAGTTTCACACAGGTGTAATTAGTGGAAAGATCTTTAACATGCCATAAATCTATGACATGGGACCGCCGGCTTTACTTCCCCTCCGAAGGAAGGCATACTGAGGGATTTTTAACGCTCTTAAAAAATCCGACGGCTTCGGCCGGGTTTGAACCCGCTATCTTGGGCATAGAAGCTCAGCATGCTACCAACTACGCCACCGAAGCCGCTCCCTATATATGTTATTAAGAGGTTAAAGTTTTGAGAATGCTGGAAACAGGCTTTTCGGGGGTAAAACCATGATTTTAGACTTTTCCGATATCTCACGAATGCATGGTCGGATTTGGTCCTATGATGTGTCAAATGGCTTGTCTCGAATCCCTCTTTATTTTGGTAATAGGTTAAAGTTTTTGAGAATGAGGGAAACAGAATTTTTTGGTGTAAAACTGTGATTTTAAACTTTCTGTTATATCTCACAAACCAATAACGCCAGAGACGTATACGAGGGGTCGTAGGACTCGGGGTGACCCCCCCACTCCTCCCCCTTTCGAATATAGTATTTATGTTTTTTTTTTAATGCGAAAGGGTCTAACGACACTTTTGTTGAAAACATTTTAGTTTTTAAAACTTTTTTTTAATCTGTCTAAAATGTTCATGAAGAGTGGTTGTAGATAGAAAGAGACGATACCACTGGGCACGTGTTTCAACGAGGCTATTACTGGCCACGGTGGTGATATACCAATACAGTATTCGCTATTTCGATGAGACGGTGGGTCGAGGGTTCTTTTTCCGATTTTTCCTATGATGGAATTCCTAATTCCCAAACACACTGAAGGGGGTCTTTAACGTGTAAACGATTATGAGTGACATGACAAATGATAATTCCTTGATCAGATGAAGCTGGCTTTAGATAGAACAAACAGAACTTGGTTATATGTTGCTTGAAGTGAGTATAGAAAACAAACTTGCTGGGGCAGACGGACAGGATGTGGATGTTATTTGAGCTTATTGGAATGCATTGACCTGACTTGACAACAGGGCAATGAAAAAAGCAAAGAGATGCTGAGGACACTTGAAGGTCAAACGATATGGCAACCATGGTGGGAGGGGGAAGCGAGGATGATGTCGCCGATCATGTCCAATGTTCAATGGATGAATTTATATTTTGCGAAGCATTGTTCGGAGAGGGTCATGTGACGACTTGTTTTAAGAGTATTTATTTTTCCGATCTTTCCTATGGTGGACTCATTGATTGAAATAATCCAAAACTGCTTGAGATTTTATAAACCGATAATGGGATTTTGACATACAAGATCCCCCAGAACTTGACATGATGTCATTCATTTTATGGCTTATGTATTTCCCCAAAAATGACTCAAAACAACAAGATCATGGACTTTTCCTTTTCTTAATATATTGCAAACCCATAATGTTAGATGTTTACTGTGAGTAACGAAACCTAGCTAGGTAAAGAAAGAATTATTGTGGGCTACATGTATGGTGACTGACACGTCTTTGACCATTGGAACTTGTTTTCAGATCTGACTGTAGTACATAGGGAGTATAGGTTGTCGGCATGGCTTGACGAACGGTGTACACAGAATTCAATTTATCGATTCAAGAATTAAGAGTAGACTATCATTAATTAATTGGTTAAAGAGTGTAGCTAAAAATAAAAAAATGGTGACTACATTAACCTAAACTGAACCAAGTCGATTCAAACCCAACTGAACCAAACCAAGCCTAAAGCAAACCAAACCTAATCAAGAACAGGCCAAGGGCTTAAGTGTAAAACTTGTGGGGGAATGCAGTCATTGGCAATGTCCAAAGGAAGTGATAACGCTCTACCTTCACAGGGTAAGGTAAAGCTAGCGCATGGTGCTAATGCATATTCCCAAGTACATGAACCACACACACACACACACACACACACACACACCACTATCCTATGCTGTTTTTATGGGTTGACTGTTAAAACTTACTTAGTGGTTACTGAGCAAGATGGTCGCTACACACAACAAGCTTTAAATACTTGAGGCTAATAATCTATACACACACACACACACACACACTCGCTTGTTCTAAACTAAACTGTCTTGCTGGCAGTGCTCACACAGTAGGCAAATGACAGAAATGCTTGGCTAACAGAAATACAATCATTTTCGGTTGTCTAATGTTAACAGCTAACCATTACATGCTATAGAGGTGAGCACATGTGCCTCTTGCACTGGAGATCGTAACTCGATTTCTAGCTCTAAGGCCTAGAACGAATCAAACTAAGAAAGAAGGGTATGGTGACGCAGTGCTTAAACTGTTAGCCTTTCACTAAGGTAGACTAGGGTTTGATTTTAGGTTAATATGCATGTTATAAACAAACAAACAAACAAACAAACAAACAAACAAACAAAAAGCGGAGATAATGTTTAAAACTGATTACACTTGTCTCTTTTCAAATTATTACTTAGATTACAAATACAAAGGTGGACTGGGTTTGATATACAGTTAATGCTGCCTATCGCATACTAGCCTGTAAGAAAGCCAAACAAGCAAAAGGCGTAGGTAGAGCAGTGGTAAAATCGCTATGTGTAGAGAACTACCTAACGGTTTTATGAACTGGCAATGGTATGTCGCATAAACAGTGCAGGATACAATCCAGCAACCGTAATTTTTATCTTGTGGAACAGAGAAAACATATATAGAGAGAGATAGAAAGCTAGTGTATGTATGGGTAGCATTGATTTTTTGACCAGAGAAAATACGGTGATGTAGGGTGGGGAGAGGGAGAATTAACACTTATATATGAATGAATGGTAAATAGTATTTTCTTTTCTTTCAATAGTTTTGTTTTTGAAATGCAGTGGTAGATAGCCGTTATTTTGTAAAACATTCTTACTTGCAGTAGTAATAAGCCTCTACGGTCCCACTAACACACATAGACTGACTGTACTAGTGCCATGGTCAAGCACTCACATTAAGACCATTTACAAAAACATAAAATGAAAAATAAAAAAAATCTTGTTTTAGAAATATCGTTTTTCAACATACACAAAATAAATAAAGAATGTGTAAACAGCAAAATGGAAAATCCATGTTTCCATATAGACAAAATTTAAAAACCTTAAACGAACATTTAAATATATATATATATAAATGGGAGCCCCAGAGGAGTGCGTCAGGCCTCGGCAGCCGGCACAGTTCATATCCTCGCCGCTAGATCGGGGCTTCATTCATTCCATTCCTGACCCGGTCGGAGACTGGAAGCAGGCTGTGGATTTTTCATATAAATGGGAAATTGACAAATGTGTAAATATGAAAAAGGAAAATCCATGTTTCCATATCATGAAATTGAAAAAAACATCAAACTGCTATTTTAAAAAATGCAAATGGAAAATTGACAAATTGCAATGTGTGAAATGTGAAATTGAACAAATGGCTATCATTATTTTAAAAAAACACAGTGCCTTATGGTTGAGGTGTGAATCAAACCCTCTCTACTTATTTTGGACCACCCGAGACTGAGTATACTTGTTTTAGTCCTCATACCATTTTTAAAATGTTGTGTTAAAGCTAGCCGGCCCCGTGGTGTTGGGGTAGCGCGCCTGCCTCTCGCCCGGAGGCCTCGGGTTCGATCCCCGGCTCCGTCAGGGATTTTAAAACTGACGTGAGGGTTGGAACGGGGTGCACTCAGCCTCGTGAGGACAATTGAGTAGCTGTCTGACAGTGAGACAGCGCCCCGATCACGAATACCAAGATTAACGGCCGAGGGGACCCAACCCGCTGATCACGCGTCACCCCAATATCTGCAGGCCAAATGGCTGGGCAGCGGTCGCTTGGTCGGCCTTAGCCCGTCATGGGCTGGGTAGTGCCAGGGGTTGACTTTTGTTTTTGTTTTTGTTAAAGCTAGGAATTGAACCCAAGAGCTTGTAGGGGTAGACCAAGGTTAGAATATGTTAAACAGATAGTCTTGATTGTAGGCTGTGGTAGCTATATAGAGATGAAACGATTAGCTCGGGACAGGGGCATTGAGATCTGCAGCAAACCAGTCAAACGACTAAAGACTCAAACAACAACATGTAAGCTCACCAAAATAATGTTGTGTAACGGTAAATGTTAATCAACGAACAGTAATGCATTACTAAAACCCATGACACGATACCTAAGAGCTTTTCTAAAGTTATTTTAAAATGCCTTTAACCCTATATTAAACACCCAGTTCACAATATTCATAACTGCAATGTTATGGTAAAACAAAACAAAATCTATATTTCAAAACAAGCAAGTGGTTTAGTCACTATATACTTGGAAAAAATTTGTAAACACTCAAGTCCACAAGACTAATTAAATTAGTAACTGTCAGGTTGGCCGAGTGGTTAAAGTGTTTGACTTAAGATCAGATTCCCTGTACAAGGAAGCAAGGGTTCGAATCCCTTACCTGACATAACTATTGCCTTAACATGGCTTGTCCACACTGAATTATTATGATACTTGCTACACAAACCATAGACAGAGTGTATTGTTTAAGGCACTCTCTTTATGAACATAGTCAGAGACTGTTGATGGTTAACAATTGCATTAATAGTGGGACATGGGGATAGCAATTAAGAAAAACAGCCAATACGCATACAATATTTTTATTCATTTAGTTTTTTTACACTAGTTACACACTGAATACAACTTTTTATCTTTTTATCATTGTTTGATATAGATTTTAAACACAACGCTTGTTGTAGATCCTTTTATAACATTCTCCAGGTACTCTTGTTCTTAAAAACTGGGGAAGCCGCAATGGTTTTATAGACATTAAACCCTCATCCTCTTCTTTTTCATCATCATCATCATCATTATAAATATTATCATCATAATTATTATAGTCATTGTCACCATCATCATCATCATCATCATCATCATCATCATCATCATCCCCAACATCACTAGAACTATCCAATTCCTTTTTTTTCCTTTTCAAAAGGGACCTCATGAAGAGTCTGTGTTGCTTTTGATAGTGTTAAGGGTTTTTTGAACGTTGACAACTGTCCTAACATGACTTTTTGAGGAGATGATAATTGCTTTTCAACAAACAATGCACTATCTTGAGCAGCAATATTATTTTCTTGAACTTGCTTTTTAGCATTTTCATGATATTTTGTTGACAGCAACACTGTTTTATCTGGTACACTACATTGATGATTACCCACACTTAAGACCTTACCATTCTTAGTTTTTAGATGACCTAAACATTTTGTTGACCTTTGTTTTGAGCACTGCCAAAATATGATTCCATTCAAATTTTGCCGCTTATAGTTATAGGAGTAGCCATGATACAGTACACGTGGTTTGCCTTTATTGGTTATAGTATATTCCATAATAGTAACTGACTCGTAAAGTTGATCTACCTATTACAAAGGTCAGAACAATTCTGGTGAAAGTGTGATTTTGTGTTGACGTTTTATATAGCATGATGTTGGTGGCTTATGCTGGTGGCTTATGTTGGTGGCTTATATTGGTGGCTTATGTTGATGGCTAATGTTGGTGGCTTATGTTGGTGGCTTATATTGGTGGCTTATGTTCGTGGCTTATGTTGGTGGCTTATATTGGTGGCTTATGTTGATGGCTTATGTTGATGGCTTATGTTGATGGCTTATGTTGGTGGCTTATATTGGTGGCTTATGTTGGTGGCATATGTTGGTGGCTTATGTTGGTGGCTTATATTGGTGGCTTATGTTGATGGCTTATGTTGGTGGCTTATGTTGGTGGCTTATGTTGGCGGCTTATATTGGTGGCTGATATTGATAGCTTATGTTGGGGCTTTTATTGGTGGCTTATGTTGATGGCTTGTGTTGGTGGCTTATGCTGATGGCTTATGTTGATGGCTTATGTTGGTGGCTTATGTTAATGCCTTATGTCGGTAGCTTCTTTTGATGTCAGTTTTTGTTATATAATGTATTTGTTCCATTCATTTATGACGTCATAGCCAGTCTTAAAGCAAGTCTAAACTTGTTCGACATGTTGGATTTTTTGTTCATGTATGAAACTATCAAGTACCAATGATCAAGTGAGCTTTTTTCTCTCTAATCCGCAGTTCTGCCCCATAGCATTCAGAATATTTATTGTAGTAGCCTATAAAGAAACAAAAAAATCATGTCTAATACAGTTTAGCTATAAGTGACCATAACCACTATATATAACATTTTATTCTAAGAGCCTTCCATAATGATAAGAAAAAGAGCTTACCATAATGATGGATTGTGTAAGTAAACGTCTTTTGCTGCTTGATGCCACTACTAAAGTGATACTCACACAACATACAACAGACAAGTGAGTTCATGTTTTGCTGACATAATCGTATATTCCCACGCACGCACACGCCTTTCGCGAAGCAGGCGCACGGTTCGTTTAAGGTTTTTAAATTTTGCCTATATGGAAACATGGATTTTCCATTTTGCTGTTACACATTTTTTTTGTTTATTTTGTGTATGTTGAAAAACGATATTTCTAAAACAAGATTTTTTTATTTTTCATTTTATGTTTTTGTAAATGATCTTAATGTGAGTGCTTGACCATGGCACTAGTACAGTCTGTCTATGTGTGTTAGTGGGACCGTAGAGGCTTATTACTACTGCAAGTAAGAATGTTTTACAAAATAACGGCTATCTACCACTGCATTTGAAAAACAAAACTATTGAAAAAAAACTATTTACCATTCATTCATATATAAGTATCAATTCTCCCTCTCCCCACCCTAACTCACCGTATTTTCTCTGGTCAAACAATAAATGCTACCCATACATACACAAGCTTTCTATCTCTCTATATATATGTTTTCTCTGTTCCACAAGACAAAAATTATGGTTGCTGGATTGTATCCTGCACTGTTTATGCGATATAGCTTTGCTAGGTAGTTCTCTATATATAGCAATTGTATCACTGCCCTACCTACGTCTTTTGCTCTTTTGGCTTTCTTACAGTCTAGTGTGTGATAGACAGCATTAACTGTATATCAAACCCAGTTCACCTTTGTATTTGTAATCTAAGTAATAATTTGAAAAGAGATAAGGGTAATCAGTTTTAAACATTATCTCCGCTTTTTTTTGTTTGTTTGTTTATGACATGTATATTAACCTAAAATCAAACCCTAGTCTACCTTAGTGAATGGCTGACAGTTTAACCACTGCGTCACCGTACCCTTTTTCTTAGTTTGATTCGTTCTAGGCCTTAGAGCTAGAAATCGAGTTACGATCTCCAGTGCAAGAGGCACATGTGCTCACCTCTATAGCATGTAATGGTTAGCTGTTAACATTAGACAACCGAAAATGATTGTATTTCTGTTAGCCAAGCATTTCTGTCATTTGCCTACTGTGTGAGCACTGCCAGCAAGACAGTTTAGTTTAGAACAAGCGAGTGTGTGTGTGTGTGTGTGTGTATAGATTATTAGCCTCAAGTATTTAAAGCTTGTTGTGTGTAGCGACCATCTTGCTCAGTAACCACTAAGTAAGTTTTAACAGTCAACCCATAAAAACAGCATAGGATAGTGGTGTGTGTGTGTGTGTGTGTGTGTGTGTGTGTGTGTGTGTGTGTGTGGTTCATGTACTTGGGAATATGCATTAGCACCATGCGCTAGCTTTACCTTACCCTGTGAAGGTAGAGCGTTATCACTTCCTTTGGACATTGCCAATGACTGCATTCCCCCACAAGTTTTACACTTAAGCCCTTGGCCTGTTCTTGATTAGGTTTGGTTTGCTTTAGGCTTGGTTTGGTTCAGTTGGGTTTGAATCGACTTGGTTCAGTTTAGGTTAATGTAGTCACCATTTTTTTATTTTTAGCTACACTCTTTAACCAATTAATTAATGATAGTCTACTCTTAATTCTTGAATCGATAAATTGAATTCTGTGTACACCGTTCGTCAAGCCATGCCGACAACCTATACTCCCTATGTACTACAGTCAGATCTGAAAACAAGTTCCAATGGTCAAAGACGTGTCAGTCACCATACATGTAGCCCACAATAATTCTTTCTTTACCTAGCTAGGTTTCGTTACTCACAGTAAACATCTAACATTATGGGTTTGCAATATATTAAGAAAAGGAAAAGTCCATGATCTTGTTGTTTTGAGTCATTTTTGGGGAAATACATAAGCCATAAAATGAATGACATCATGTCAAGTTCTGGGGGATCTTGTATGTCAAAATCCCATTATCGGTTTATAAAATCTCAAGCAGTTTTGGATTATTTCAATCAATGAGTCCACCATAGGAAATATCGGAAAAATAAATACTCTTAAAACAAGTCGTCACATGACCCTCTCCGAACAATGCTTCGCAAAATATAAATTCATCCATTGAACATTGGACATGATCGGCGACATCATCCTCGCTTCCCCCTCCCACCATGATTGCCATATCGTTTGACCTTCAAGTGTCCTCAGCATCTCTTTGCTTTTTTCATTGCCCTGTTGTCAAGTCAGGTCAATGCATTCCAATAAGCTCAAATAACATCCACATCCTGTCCGTCTGCCCCAGCAAGTTTGTTTTCTATACTCACTTCAAGCAACATATAACCAAGTTCTGTTTGTTCTATCTAAAGCCAGCTTCATCTGATCAAGGAATTATCATTTGTCATGTCACTCATAATCGTTTACACGTTAAAGACCCCCTTCAGTGGGTTTGGGAATTAGGAATTCCATCATAGGAAAAATCGGAAAACGAACCCTCGACCCGCCGTCTCATCGAAATAGCGAATACTGTATTGGTATATCACCACCGTGGCCAGTAATAGCCTCGTTGAAACACGTGCCCAGTGGTATCGTCTCTTTCTATCTACAACCACTCTTCATGAACATTTTAGACAGATTTAAAAAAAATAGTTTTAAAAACTAAAATGTTTTCAACAAAAGTGTCGTTAGACCCTTTCGCATTTTTTTAAACATAAATACTATATTCGAAAGGGGGAGGAGTGGGGGGGGGGTCACCCCGAGTCCTACGACCCCTTATATACGTCTCTGGCGTTATTGGTTTGTGAGATATAACAGAAAGTCTAAAATCACAGTTTTACACCAAAAAATTCTGTTTCCCTCATTCTCAAAAACGTTAACCTATTACCAAAATAAAGAGGGTTTCGAGACAAGCCATTTGACACGTCATAGGACCAAATCCGACCATGCATTCGTGAGATATCGGAAAAAGTCTAAAATCATGGTTTTACTCCCAAAAAGCCTGTTTCTAGCATTCTCAAAACTTTAATCTCTTAATAACATATATAGGGCTTCGAGACAAGCGATTTGACACGTCACACGTCCAAATCCGACCTTGCGTTCGAGAGATATCGGCAAACTTCGTAGGAAAGTAGGCGACTATCTGGCTCTCTTCTCACCACCAAAAGCCCTTCTTATAAATCATGTTTTTCAAAGAGCTCGCCCTCTTACAAAAATCCCAAGTGCGCATGCGTACAAAACAAAAACAAAAATGTTGGTCCATAGCGGCATCCAGCAAAACACATGCGCTATTTGAGCAACAACGTTCAAGTTCATTTTAGCAGCGCACCTTATACATGTCGCATTTGAAATGAGACTTTCACTAAAGAAAATTACAATTTAACCCCCTAGTAGGGGTAGGTTTTATTTAGGGGTTGAAATGAGTGGTCCATTGAAAAGAGGGCGTCAGCTCGAGTCCAACGACATGTCGCATGTCAAAATCGGACCATGGGGTCGCGAGTAATCCACATGAGAGGTCAGCGTAGCCGAGCGGCTCGTGTCACTATTTAGAAACCGCCTCACTCCCCTACTGACACGTCTACAGGATGCATCCTACCAGGTTGACCAATCAGCTCCTCGGTTACTGACAAAAGCGGAAGACCAAGTCACCATGGTTGTGCGAAGTGAGCAAAGATCTGCAAGAACTTGGAGGGACGGGAAGGGTCTTAAAAGACCGGACATCTCTCAGGAAGATGCTTCAGCAATTGAGGTTCCAGGACAAACCGACAAGAAAGAAAACAGGTGCCCTCTGGACCCAGGAGAGGAGGGAACAACACAGCCAGAAGATGCGTAACTACTGGGCAAACATCAAAGCCCACTCCAAATGTAACAGTTGAACGTCGTGGTCCATAGATGGCCTATTCGAAACAAGAAGAAGAGGAAGAAGAAGAAGAAGAAGAAGAAGAAGAAGAAGAAGAAATAATAATAATAATAATAATAATAATAATAATGAAATAGTTTAATTTCGAAAGGAATAATCTATCTATTCTATATATATAAAAATCAATTTTACGTGATAGTTTGTCTGTCTGTGGGTGTGTATGTCTCCTATGCGTTCATATACCATTCATCCGATAGCGATGTAACTTGGGTGAGATGTTGAGGACACTCCAAGGAAGGTTTCTGACTTAGTAAATCCATTTTACAATAGGTAGCGCACGCGTAGATTCAACAAATGGGCGACGATGCGCGAAGCGTTTCAACCAAGTCCCGCATGTGTTCATATACCATTCGTCCGATAGCGATGAAACTTGGGTGAGATGTTGTATACACTTACGTGAAGGTTTCAAAATTAGTGAATACATTTCACAGTAGATAGCGCACGAGTAGATTCAACAAGAGGGTGACCACACGCAAAGCGTTTCAACATAGTCCCGTATGCATTCATATACCATTCGTCCGATATATATGAAACTTGCGTAAAATGTTGTGTACACTTCTGGGAAATTTTCTGGCTTAGTAAATCCACTTTACAATAGGCAGCGCACGAGTAGATTCAACAAATGAGCTACGACGCGCGAAGCGTTTCAACAAAGTCCCATATAAGGTCATATACCATTCATCCGATAGCGATGAAACTTGGGTGTGATGTTGTGTACACTCCAGGGAAGGTTTCTGGCTTAGTACATCCATTTTACAATAGGTAGCGCACCAGTAGATTCAACAAATGAGCGATGACACGCGAAGCGTTTCAACAAAGTCCCGTATAAGGTCATATACCATTCGTCTGATAGTGATAAATGTTTGGTGAGTTGTTGTGTACACTCCAGGAAAGGTTTCTGGCTTAGTAAATCCATTTTACAATACGAAGAGCACGTTTAGATTCAACAAATGAGTGATTACGTGCGAAGCGTTTCGAAAACGTCCCGTATACGTTCACATACCATTCATCCGATTGCGATGAAACTTGGGTGAGATGTTGTGCATATTCCAGGGAAGGTTTCTGGCTGAGTACATCCATATTACAATACGCAGCGCAAGAGTAGAATCGACAAATGAGCGACGACACGCGAAGCGTTTCAACCAAGTCCCGTATGCATTCATATACCATTCGTACGATAGCTGTGAAACTTGGGTGAGATGTTGCGTACACTTCATGGAATGTTTCTGGCTTAGTAAATCCACTATACAATAGGCAGCGCACAAGTAAATTCAACAAATGAGGGACGACGCACGAAGCGTATCAACAAAGTCCCGAATGAGGTCATATACCATTCGGCCGTTAGCGGTGAAACTTGGGTGAAATATGGTGGACACTCCAAGGAAGGTTTCTGGCTTAGTAAATACATTTCACAGTAGGTAGCACACGAGTAGATTCGACAAATGAACGACGACACGCGGAGCGTTTCAATACAGTCCCCTCTGTCTTCATATCCCATTAGTCCGATAGCGATGAAACTTGGGTGAGATGTTGTGGACACTTACGTGACGGTTTCTAACTTAGTAAATACATTTTACAGTAGGTAGTGCACGAGTAGATTCAACAAATGAGTGACGGGGCGCGAATCATTTAAACAAAATCCGGCATGCGTTCATATACTATTCATCCGATTGCGATGAAACATTGATCAGTTATTGTGTACCCGCCAGGGAAGGGGACTTAGTAAATCCATTTCACAATAAGTAGCGCAAGAGTAGATGCAAAAAATGGGTGACGACGCGCGAAGCGTTTCAACAAAATCCCCTATTGCGTTCATATAACCTTCTTCGATTGCGATGAAACCTTGATGAGTTATTGTGTACACGCCAGGGAAGGGCATCGACTTAGTAATACATTTCTCAATAGGTGGTGCACGAGTAGATTCAACAAATGGGTGACAGCGCACGAATCGTTTAAACAAAACCCCGTATACGTGCATATACCATTCATCCGATTGCGATGAAACATTGATGAGTTATTGTGCACACGCCAGGGAAGGGGTTCGACTTGGCATATCCATTTCACAATAGGTAGCGCACGAGTATATGCAACAAATGGGTGACGACGCGCGAAGCGTTTCAACAAAATCCCCTATGCGTTCATATAACCTTCTTCGATTGTGATGAAACCATGATGAGTTTTTGTGTACACGCCAGGGTACGGTTTCGACTTAGTAAATCCATGTCTCAATAGGTAGCGTACGAGTAGAATCAACAAATGAGTGACAGCGCAAGAATCGTTCAAACAAAATCCCGTATACGTTCATATGCCATTCATCCGATTGCGATGAAATTTTGAAAGTTGTTGTGCACGCTCCCACGAATGGTTCTAAATTAGAAAATCCATTTTACGATAGCTTAGAGGCAGTTAACAGAAATTGAAAAACATGTAGTGTATCCAAAAGCACTTCAAGAAACAAAATTTCAACGCCAACACTTTCTTTGATTGGCATTGCAACGCATGCCGGATACAGCTTGTATATATATAAATCAATGTACGAGATAGTATGTATGTGGGTGTGTGGGTGTGTATGTCTCCTATGCGTTCATACACCACCCATCCGATTGCGCTGAAACTTGGGTGAGATGTTGATTACTCTCCAAGGAATGTTTCTGGTTTAGTAAATCCATTTTACAATAGGCAGCGCACGAGTAGATTCAACAAATAAGCGACGACGCGCGAAGCATTTCGACACAGTCCCGTATTTGTTCGTAAACCTTTCATCCGATTGCGATGAAACTTGGGTGAGAAGTTGTTTCCACTCCAGGGAAGGTTTCTAACTTAGTAAATACATTTCACAGTAGATAGCGCACGAGTAGATTCAACAAATGAGTGACGACACGCAAAGCGTTTCAACAAAGTCCCGTATGCATTCATATACCATTCGTCCGATAGCTATGAAACTTGGGTTAGATGTTGTGTACACTTCAGGGAAGGTGTCTGGCTTAGTAAATCCACTTTACAATAGGCAGCGCACGAGTAGATTCAACAAATGAGCTACGACGCACGAAACGTTTCAACAAAGTCACGTATGCGTTCATATACCATTAGTTCGAAAGGGATGAAACTTGAGTGAGATGTTGTGTACACTCCAGGAAATGTGTCTGGCTTAGTAAATCTACTTTACAATAGGCAGCGCACAGTTAGATTCAACAAATGAGCTACGACGCGCGAAACGTTTCAACAAAATCCCGTATGCGTTCATATACCGTTCGTCCGATTGCGATTAAACTTGGGTGAGATGTTGTGTACACTACACCAGGGAAGGTTTCTGGCTTAGTAAATCCATTTATCAATTGATAGCGCACGAGTAGATTCAACAAATGAGCGACGACGCGCGAAGCGTTTCAACAAAGTCCCGTATGCGTTCATATACCATTCGGCCGATAGCGATGAAACTTGGGTGAGATATTGAGTACATTCTAAGGAAGGATTCTGGCTTAGTATATCCACTTTACAATTGGTAGCACACGAGTAGATGCAACAAGTGAGCGACGACGCTCGAAGCGTTTCAACAAGGTCCAGTATGTGTTCATATACCATTCGTACGATAGCAATGAAACTTGGGTGAGATATTGAGTACACTCTAAGGAAGGATTCTTGCTTAGTATATCCACTTTACAATAGGTAGCTCACGAGTAGATTCAACAAATGAGCGACGACGCGCGAAGCGTTTCAACAAAGTCACGTATGCGTTCATATACCATTCGTCCGATAGCGATGACGCTTGGGTGAGATATTGAGTACACTCTAAGGAAGGATTCTGCCTTAGCAAATATACTTTACAATAGGTAGCGCACGAGTAGATTCAACAAATGAGCGAAGACGCGCGAAGCGTTTCAACAAAGTACGGTACGCGTTCATATAGGCCTACCATTCGTCCGATAGCGATGAAACTTGGCTGAGATGTGGTGCACAGTCCAGGGAAGGTTTTTGACTTAGAAAATCTATTGCACAATAGGTAGCGCACGAGTAGATTCAACTAATGAGCGAAGCCACGCGAATCGCTTCAACAAAGTCCCGTATGCGTTCATATAGGCCTACTATTCATCCAATTGCGATGAATCTTGGGTGAGTTGTTGTGCACACTGCAGGGAACGTTTCTGATTTAGTAAGTCCATTGTATAATGGGTTGCGAACGAGTAGTTTCAACAAATGAGTGACGGCGCACAAACCGTTTCAACAAAGTTCCATCTGCGTTCATACACCATTCATCCGATTGTGATGAAACTAGGGTGAGTTGTTGTGCACACTGCAGGGAAGGTTTCTGACTTAGTAAATCCATTATACAATTGGTAGCGCGCGAGTTGATTCAACAAATGAGTGACGGCGCGCGAATCGTTTAAACAAAATCCCGTAAGCGTTCATATGCCATTCATCCGATTGCGATGAATCTTTGATGATTTGTTGTATATACGCCAGGGAAGGTTTTCGACTTAGTAAATCCATTTTACAATAGGCAGCGCACGAGTTGATGCAACAAATGAGTGACGACGACACAACCTTGTGCTAGGGGTGTGTCTAGGGTATTTTGGAGACCAGGAAGATGCTCCTTGTCGTAATAGGCTGGACCCCGTGAGGGAAGCCAGGTGGGCCAGTGATTTGAGGTGGGGAGATGAATGTTATTAGGACTTGACGAGGCTGTGAGGGAGTACTCATTCTGAGAACTCCGTGTGGAGTAGGGACTATTATTCGGGACTCAGTGTGGAGTAGTACTCATTCTGGGGACCCCGTGCGGGAGTGTACTATTCTTCGGGACTCCGTGTGGAGCGGTACTCATTCCTTGAACCGCGTGTAGGGCGGTGTACTCTTCTTGGCAGGACTCCGTGAGGGAGTGGAACTTGTATTTTTGACTAGTGTGATTTTGTGGAGAAGGAAGGTATTTCAGACGATCACAAGTTTGTGTTCAAGGTGCAATTACTGAGTTGCTGGCTATACATTCTCAAGGGAATTACGAGCCTAGTTTCAAACAAATCGCCTAGATTGTTTGTCTCGAATCGCATGAAGTATTGTAAACTAACGTCTGTATACCGAAATTCTGAGACCATAACGGTAAATTGTAATGCGACAAATACTAGTAAAATATGCTCTGTATTAGTAAACTCAGGAGCGACCTAGTTGCGACAATCCAACACACGGATTTAAAGCATCTTTTTATCATCAGATCCACGAAGCAATTTAAATCGTTGGATAATGGCCATCAAAGTAATAATGTACATAATGTGCATAGTTGTGAGGCATGCGTGTGAAATATATAGTAATTGTGCTGCGAGTAAGTAGAACTGATTCTCTGGGAGCAAAATACCCCAGAATCAGTAGAGCTAAGTCGTCACAGCTGAAGTCAACGCCTGTAAGTACCAGTCATCATTATTCCCGAGGGTCATCAATATTATGTCATAAGTGTGCCTGTGTAAATATGATAGGGAGTGTTAGATAGTCTGTACGACGAGGATCCTGCGAAGTGTATTTCATGTCTGGTATCAGAATGTATTGTAAATTTTTCCAGATCTAGAGTGCTTTTATATATGAGGTAAGCCGTTTAGTTAAGAGTGAATGTTTATTGCTGTTGCTTATACCGTTCAGGTGTTTAACCCCCACACACCCCGGTTCATTACAATTAGTCGCCCATAAAGGGGCAGAGCAGTTATAATACTATAGCACGTTTTTACGTGTGGAGATAATAATATGATCTACAAGAAATAAATCACATTCAATAACAATACCAATAACAGAAAAATTAATACAAATAATACCAAAGTGGGAAATTGTGAATTCCAGAACTTTGAAATGAACAATCACAGCATTTAGGGTATAACCTAATCAATAATATACGTGTTTAAATTTCTTTCAGTTGCAATTGGAGCATGTTGCATCTGTGACAAGAATTAGGCTACTACAAGGCCTGCAGCATATTATTACTCAGCTTAAAAATGGTCCCATCCAATAAATCACAGTAGGCCCAATTAGGCCTATAACAAATTAGTTATTAGAATAAACTACAAAGAAAAAGTACTGGGAAGGGAGAATATTCATACCTTAAAACGCTTGATGCTGTTAGCAATAACAGTAAAATTTTAAGAGAGAATGCTAAGGAAACAGGTGGTGTAACCAGATCCACATCACACTTAAATTGTTAATGTAATTAGTGCCAAATTCATTAGGGGACTGAAATTTCAGAAAAATAATTGGATATCACAAAATTTCTATACAGTAGGTCATTTCATATTCCCTTTAATATACATCCAGTTCACCAATTTTGAAGGGTGAAAAAAAAATATATAATCGCACGCTAATACAGTAAATTCTATGACATGCTGTAAAGGAGAAAGGAAAAATAGGACTTTCAATGAAAAACAAGAAAAACACTCAATACTGCTTGAAATCATCATGTTTTATTTAAAAAGTTGTCAACGAAGAAAAAATAACAGCGAGAGCCAAGATCAAACTTATCAAAAATACAGTAATCAAATTTGGTCCTCCCAAAAGTATGTGTTGAGGCATGTTCCTTTCTTCTTTCTTGCCAAGGTATAACAGTAGGCTACAGTACATGATAATGGACCTATTTCCCCCTTGATGCCATGGCTGACACTGAAGGACCGCAAATTCCTACAACACATGCAAGTTTGTATGTTGAAACAGTTACAGTAAACAGTAAACAACCTTCAAAATTTGGACAATTTAAATAATTTTTTTATCAGCTCCTATTGTATGTACAACAACGAAACATTCTAAATGAAGCATACTATATGTTTACTATGCAACCACATACCTCAGAATTGATTTTGGCATTGTCAAACTCGCTAATTAATTATTTAAAATGGCGGCTCTTTTTGTATCTGAGCTCACCGTTTCCTTCATAGCAGGGCCATTTATCAATATATTAGTGTTCTGCTTATTGAAATGTACTTATTGATGTTACAGCTACAAAACTGACCACTATCATAATTATATTTGCAAAATTAGTATTTTTAATTTTGTGTTATTTAAATATTGCATATTTTGGTCTTTTTTGCATGTAACTTAGATATTTTGTTTTTCAAAAAATTATCAACCCTAGGAATCTGATTTTGATCAGTTTTGTAGACTCTATCACTATGATTATGATAGAAAAGTAGCATTGCAATAGACAATATAATTTAGGAGTTACAAGAGAAATGGTTATGAAAAATATAGTTTCGAGAAAATGAGCTGCAAAGTTATCTGACCCCAGTAAAGATACAGCAGCCTTCCAGTGGCTGCTAAAATGCTCCTGGGGCATATGACGTTCCCTCTAAAGCAGTTTTCTCAGCTTCATTTTCCAGTCTTAATCTTCTTCTGCTTTGTCTGGCCTCTTTTGTGGCTTCTCGTACACTTTCTTCAGCAGACTTTACACGCATCACATCCTCTTCCAGCATTGCACGTTCACAAAAGACACCAGGATTCATACCCATTTTTTGCAGCACAGCCAACCTACTCTTCATTCCATCATTAAATGCCATGACTGCATCATTTGTGGCAATCTTCACAATTGTCTTTCCATAGAATCCAGTTTTGGGGCACACTTTCCAAATCCTAGCATTGAGAGACTCATTAATGAGGAGGCGTGCAGATGTTTGATAAGGACGCGGACCGAGTTATCCTGATATCGAGTCTACTCGCACATTCCGAACTGCAGTAGATGGAGAACTAACTATGGAACGACTACACTTTTAGAGTAAAGGTTGTAATTTAATAAATCCTTAAACAAGACATTACAAAGGGGAAACGAGGTGTGCATGAAATGGAGTAATGAGGGATGATGAGGCTGTAATAAAGGTATACATGTTAACAAAGGTAAAACATAAAATATAAAACACACACAATAAAGTATTATCAAAAGGAAGAGAATCATGAAGGAGAGAAGCCTAACACTTGCTAGATTGGAGATCATACCGAAATGACTGGAAACATATCGAGGGGAAAAGCTAATTAAAATAATGAATTAATACATTCGTCTCACCAAAGGCTGAATACCGAAAGTAACCAGAAGCAATATTCTAAATAGTTTATGAAGTCGTAAATATTATGAACAGG
Organism: Meconema thalassinum; assembly: GCA_946902985.2. Lineage (NCBI taxonomy): Eukaryota > Metazoa > Arthropoda > Insecta > Orthoptera > Tettigoniidae > Meconema > Meconema thalassinum. Next base: position 353,633,385 of record OX336390.1, read on the forward strand.
AGCAACCCCTCTTTAAGGAAAACAAAGTATGTCTCTCTAAAACAAGCCACCTCAGAGAAACAACGACCTTACGTCAAATCATTCCACTACGTACAACTCCATTGAACTACATAACACGGCCAACGAACATAATAAGAAAAGACTAGTCAGACATACACAACGCTTAAGACAGATACAACTCAAAACTCGACTAGAAGATAAACGAACAAAAACCCCAACTAAACAACTACTGACTTCATATACTTTCTGAATAAAACTTTTTTTCGGACGAAGGTATGAGATTCGGTTATCTTACTGGAAGTAAAATGAGCATCTATCACAGTCCCGGGCACATGCAACGAATACAAATATCACCACCCGAAAGAATAACCGATGTACCTCATTTAATAACTAGTGAGATCGCACGTTGTTTCTGACTGGATACAACTAAGCAAGAAAACAATTACAACGATCCCATATCCAATTCAGAACCCCAATTAACAATAACATTTCCCCACTCACAAAATAATAACGAAAGCCTATAAAGAAATAACCAGGAGGATGTCGATGCCCTAACTCATTTACCCAACCCAAAATTAACACATTAACACTAACACTAAATAATCATCATTTTCGTCTTTCATCGTCATACTTCATCTCAAAGAAAAATTAGCAAATGCCCAAAGTCACGTCGCATCCCCCTAATAATTTAATTATTCAGCTAAACCGCGATGACATACGCAGGATAAATAATACATAATACCAAATACAACAAAGAATAACAAAACAACGAGAATCCCTTAAATATTAACCCTATTAACAAAACCAACGTGATCCCTCATCATAGTACGTCAATATAAAAGTGGAGGAACATGAACCAACAAGACAAATAACCTAGAACAATAACAATCTCCAATCTAGCTTTAATACTGAGAGAACTCGGGACATGCTAACACTGAAAACGGGAGGCTATGCATTTAGTAACCAATAACTTCCTCTTAAATTCATGCAAGGATCATACTTTCAAAGAATATAACACTTAGCTTTACCTGGAGACTTCCTTGAAGATCACAAGCTGCCAGCTACAAATACTTCATCATCATTTGAATAATGACTCACTTCCAAGATTAAAGCTCTTAGTAAATAAACGGGAACACAACTACACGACCAAGATCCTTCGGATACAACCAGACGCATTTAAATCTCGTTACAAAACACATATAGTACATCACTTTTCAGCTTCTCGCGTAATGGCTTCTGTTACTCATTCAACTCTTCTCGGTAATAATTAGAAGATCCATTCTTGGGACATACTGCGTTCCTTAAATTCCGATTTGATTCTCATTGTGAGGTGCGTTTCAATAGCGCAAACTATGATGTTAGGTTAAAGGTTTTGATGACAGGTGGCTGTCTTTACAATATTGCGTACCTTCGTGATCCGTCTATGAAATAGTAACGGATCAATTAGCATTCTGTGTATAGCCACCTAAACACTTTTTCAACAGTTCAGTAGCAACTAAATCCTTGAAAACAGGCTTAATCACATCCATAACAGCTGAAGGTAATGTGTTTTTGTGTTTGGAATCTTGAACTGTACCTGCAGTGACAGCCCGCTGGTACGGGCACCAGGAATTATCTCCTTTTGGGCAGAAGTAATGCAGTGGATTTTCATCAGATGAGATTTTATGGTACCAAATAGCCCAGATAGCAGTTCTCATATCATTTACTGATATTGAATTACTGCTTATGGCATTTCCATAGTAGGTCGTCAGAGTATTTATTGCAGAGTCTGCCAGTCTGTTTTTTTAACCAGTAATTTGCCATCTGAAAGATTTTTACCCTTGAATTCTTTCTTCAGATTTTACATTATTCACTGTAAAACTGATAATCCCTCCGCATACACAACGTAGGCATTTTTCTAGTTCTGGAAACATAAATTCAACGTCAAAAATCACATTTCCTGTCAACTTATCACTCTCACTAGTCTGGGAGTTACTTGAAGATGAACAAGAGGTTAGTTTCCTCCCTGATGCACTGCAATTTTCATTTTGTTTTACAGCTTCTCCTTGAGCACATGGCGTTGAGTGTTGATTACCATGGAAACTATATTTCTTCTTGCAAGCAATCTTTCCCCTTCCCATTGTTATAACAAGTGCAGAAAATTCAAGCCAAATACTCGTAACAAAATGAACTGATCACAGATGATAAGCCTTTGTTTATGTATTCAAGATAAATGACTAACTAAAATGGCTGCCAGTATCAAAGATGAAACACTTCGCCTCCAAAGCACATATATGTATAAGATATTCCACTTTCAGAACAGCAATTACACGAAAATGGGCATGAAAGTGAAGTCACTAAGTGGGCGTGGCGCTATCGGTCGCATGCCGCATGTCGCAGAGCACTCTAAATATCCTATGCAATGTCCAGCATTTTAATTCATAACTCCTAAACAAGTGCAGATATTTAAATAATTCTTTCGCCAAAATGAACTAGAAGAGTGGAGTTAAACATTAAAAAAAACTTTGAAAAATCAAATTATTGGTGTTGTTTACTGTACCGATCCCCTTAATAAATTTGTAATGCTTGAAATGGAGAACTTGAATTTGTTGATACGTGTAGGCTTATGTTTACACCTACTAAAACTACAATTTAAAAGGATCTCTTTATTGTTGCCCAGTCAGTTTTCTTTCTGCTCAGTACTAAGACATGAACACTCGATTGAATAATCAGTTGTTCCTAAGAAACTTCAATAATTGGACATTAAAGGTTTTTGTACTCTTCTGTACCCTAACTCGCAACTTGAATGGAAGTTTTCTGTCGCACATTACAGTACATCTTTATGATACAAAAATAGTACCTGTACGGTATTCTAAAGAAAGTCACACTAAAGATTGGGAAAATCTTTAAACCACTATTCCATACACAAATAATAGGTGTTACAACCTACAATGATTATTTTCCGAAGGTGGTGGTAAGACAATGGATACAGCAGGACCAACAGGGTAGTAAAGTTAAAAACATAATCATCACCCTACAGAGGTAGAATACAAAGAAAAAAAAACACTGTAAAAGAAGAACAATATTGACCCTAGTCAGTAGGTTCTTCCCCACTTACAAGCTGTGCAACCCGAATGCCACCACCCCTAAGTTCATGAGATATGTATTCTCACACGTTCCTAAATAAGAGTGAAACTGTGTGAAATAATTAAAACATAAATTTTCCAAACGATGCGTGCTTTAATGTGCACTAATTGGTCTTCACAGAAATATTCTAAAGCCAAGAGATCAATTTTACAAGGATATAGCCTGATGCAGGGAGCACATTGATAACATAGCACAAGGAAAACATATGATCCTTTGAAACCCAATACAACGGTTTTGCTGCAGGTTTTAAGTCTCACAGTGCCATTAACATCTGGTGATCTTTTATGCGTTTTTTTTTCTTTCGACATCCTCATTTTTGAGGCATTAAGCTCTATTTACTTCTTCAATAGGGAGTATATACTTAAAATTTATAGGAAGTAAGGTACCTTAATCTGAAGCATCAATCAACTAATAAATTCCAACCCTAAGACCACATTTAATTTTCATGTGCCTTGAAATGCTTGGTGTCGCCACATGCTATCAGTGTTCTTTACAGTGAAGAAAGGCTGTTGACGTGAGAAAAATGATCTCCAATGACGGGTTAGGCCTAAATCAATAATTCCTTAATATTAGAGACAAGGCTTGACAGTAGGGGAGAGCTAGGAGTTTTGATTTCCCCCACCACCACTCCTAATTCAAGCTGATATCTCGCGAACCCATGGTTGGATTTTGGCATATGAGGTCTTGTAGTACTCGGGATGACGCCCTCTTTCCTATGGACTGCTCGTTATATTTTAAAAAAATGTTTTTGAAAATAGGCGATATTTCCAAAACTAATCTTTTTAGAAAGTTATATATAGGTTTGAACCAATGGTATTTGTGTCCTTTATCGTTATAACAAAACATGGAATTTTTTCCATTTTTTTGAAAAGAGTTCAATTTTGAAATTGGCTATATTTTGGAAACTAGGAAGTTTACAAAAACGTATGTTTGACATAAATGAAAGGTCCTTAACCCCTTTATCCACAAGCCAAGTTTCAAGTCTCTAGGACAAAAACTAGTAGTGTGGTAGTGACAGTTTTACGGAGTAAAGCAAGTGGTGAGTTCCTGAGGATTACGATGACGTGGTGATAATTGTGTAAGGTATAGTTGAGTTAGAGGGTCGAGCGAGGGGTCGTTTGAATGGTATTTTTCCCAATCCATCTGATGGTGAGGTTGTTTAATAGGTTGAATTTGGAAACTAGATTTTGAGGTAAAAACCTTTTTATCCCCACATTTTTCCTAATATTTGACAAACCAAAAAAGTTATAACTACATATGATATGTCATTTTTTTGTTTCGCTGCCCTCATGACGATGATGCCTGTGTGGAGTAGGTGTGAAAATGTTTTTGGGGCAAAACCATGATATTAAACTCTTTGTTATATTTCGCAAACCAATAAGGCTAGGGTCTTGTACGAGGAGTCGTAGCACTCGGGGTGGCGTTTCCCTTATGAATGTGTTTTTCTTTTTTTGAAAAAAAAAATCACAAAGGCCTAACGCCATACATGTTGAAAGAAATGTTTTACCTGTTTAGAATTTTAATGAAGAGTAGTCGTAGACAGAGAGATGTTTCCGCTGGGCGTGTGTTTCAACGAGCCTGTAGCCGGCCACGGTGGGGGTATCCTAATACAGCAGTCGCTATTTTGACGGGACGTCGGGGCGGTCTACGAGGGTTCGTTTCTTATATATTTCCTATGACGGACGGATGGAGGCGAATATCCCAAAAATGTGTGAAGCGTGCTAAGATATTTTTATCCCTAAAGGGGATCTTTAACGTGTTAATAAACGGTTATGAGTGACATAACACATAATAATTCTATGATGCAGATGAAGCGGGCTTTATAGTTGACAATAGAACTTGGTTGTGTCTCGCTGGAAGCCAGACCAGCAAACAAATCTGCTTGAGGCAGCCTGGCCTGGCTGACAGGATGGGAATCTTATCAGGAGCTGACTTGGCAACATGGCTAGCTCGCGATAAGAGGATAGATCAAGGTTGAACGAGCCGGCAACCATGTGAGAGTGATAACGGGAGTGAGCATCGGAGAGCAGCTGAGAGGAGCGGGGAAGGGAGGGGAACCCAGAGAGTTCGGGGATCCCATGACGGCCAATAGCCGGACGAGTAGTGTGTAAACAGCGAGTAGTGAGGAGAGTTGGGAGGGTAGGGGAGGGGTAAGAGAGAGAGAACACAGGTGGAGAGAGAAACAAAGAAAGACATGTTGCTGATATCACATATCGAGCTGAGCACCATACACAGGGCTATAGGTGGATTACAACATGATTGAATGAATAAATAAATAAAAGGAACACAGGTTCACACAACATTTAATTTATTAATCCAAGAATTGAAGGCTGAGCTAAATCCCAACCATTTCACATATATTTTATTTCCTTTTTTGTTTCAACACTTTTTCCACCAGGTAATGTTTTGGAAACGCAGTCTTGTGGAGTTCTTTGAGATAAAACCTGCCTTTTATGGGTTGATGGTTGAGGTCCTCGAGTAAATAGGTGACTGGGCTGTCCAGGTTGACTTGACGAATTCGAAATACTTCGGTCCCCCAATTCGGGGTATAGCCCTTATCGGTCCCCCAAACCGGTGTATATCCCTTATCAAAGACAGGCTTAAATTTGCTCACACGAACATGGTCCCCGATTTTGAGGCGATGGAGGGTCCGCTGTTTTTATGGGGTTAAACAATTTATCCAGTTTCGGAATATTTTTGGTCACGAGTCGTGGCTTGGTCCCAATCGTTCTGTGTTTGGTGTCATTGTAACGTGATACTAGCTCAGGTAGCAAGTCTAACCAGTGATAAGAGCCCCGAGCGGAAAACACTTTCCACATATGACTTTTTTGCGTTCGATTAATCCGCTCGACCACACTGGCTTTGAGATTGCTGCACGTGGTGTAATCGTGAATATCTAAAGATATGAGAAAACTGGAGAAATCCTTGTTGAAAAATCCTTTTCCCTGGTCGGTTTGTAACAACTGGGGTTGAGGTTTGGATTGTTGAATAATATGTTTAAAAGCCTTGGTGACTAGCGGGCCAGGCTTGCGACGCATGGGTTGAACAAAGGCCATTTTAGAATACACATCAACCGTCAACATATAGCGTACGCCATCGTTAACGCTAGCATAGGGAATCATTTCCACCAAATTGGCTTGCCATAGTTCATCCACACCCCGTGAAATTACCTTGAGTCGCTGATAGTGAAGCCTAGCTTGGCGATGCATCTCATGAGCGATACCCACTTTAATGGGTACTTAAACAATAATTTTGGCATTTCGAAGTTCTTGTTCAATTTCTTGAATTTCCCAACCCTGACCGGAATGGCCGGCTTGACGTGAGCATGCAACAGCTGTAGCCGCCAGTAGGTAACATCCACAAGGGGGTTTTAATGGTTTAAATGTCACTCCCGAAGCGGACGCTGTACGACGGGCACTTTGACTGGTTGGAAAAAAATTTGCAATTATGGTTTTATATTTTTGAGATATATTGGCATTCACTTGTTGATATACGTCATACTGTCTTTTGTGGGCATGGGTGTCCAATAAATTTGCCAAGGTCCTGTTGCGTATAACCGTGGGAAGATGGGGTTCGAGAAAATAACAGCTTTAACAGACCTGGCGTTAATTGATAGTTTATGTTTTTAATGATAGCACTAGTACGAGCAAATTTAATCGATGAATTACCAATTTTAAAACTATCATCCTTATAGCGAACACCATACGTCGTATCTCTCTTTCCAGTAAATAGATCTGTGAGAGAGAGTTCCATTGATGATCCGTAATATTTTATTAAAATGTGTTTTAATTGATCATTATATTGAGGCGTGGCCAACAGTTGTGACAATGGTACTTGCTTGGAAGTGGAAGGTGTTTCAACCATGGCCAATGATTCCTTTTTTTTTTAACTCTGCAAGGGGTGAGGATATTTTTGAGGCGTACACTCTTGATCATCCTCATCCTCAACATCGCTAACACTCGTCAATTCTTCCTTTCCTCCTCCTCTTCCACAGGGTCCTCGTGTAGAGTCTGCGTGGCCTGTGAAACAGTGGGTGGCGTTTGACAAGGCTTGAAAGAGGGTTTACACATGGCTTTTAGCGGAGGTGCTAAATGTTGTTTAATAAACAATGCATTATCCGCACGTGATCGTTTCAATTGACGAAACTTTTGGTGAATATTATTTTTTGCTTTCATAATATGCTTTTTCAATTGACTCTCTGCTAACGCCATGGTGTCTTGACAAATGACTTAAGAGGGAATGAGACAGTCCCTTAAATAGTAATAAAATGATCAAACCCTAAGCGTTAACGTCCTTGGTTGAGTTCACTTCGTTTGTCAATCACCAAACAGGCATGGCATTGAGTGTTCCAACTCTTGGCACACAATTCAGTTAACGTGTGAAATGTCATATCAGGATTGGCATGTTCATTGTAAATGTAGCGACTATTTCGCTCATCCAGGCGAAATAAAACAATGACATTAGCATTATCACAAATAAGTTGTTTGGACATTTTAGAATACGGTTGTCCAAGATAGAAGCAATCGATATATTTGTAACGACCCATGCTGAAATAGATTTGAATGATGGCTTGTCGTTCAGTGGATACATCGTCGAAAACCATGAGTGAATCAGGCCTCACCGCATCCGGAGCAATAACATTTCCTTGCATTGAAAACGTGAAATAACCCATATTCTCGCTTTGTAATTCAGACATGACTTGATCCAGGAACACGTAGAGGGGTTGGTAGAGAGATTTTGCAAAACTATAAATATTTTGAAAACGCAGACCATTTGCTCCTGTGATGATCGTAAGCAAAATATTGGTCTTTCCACATCCCGAAGGCCCCACGATGATGCAGCGAATGGAAGACGGAAACAGTGAACCGTGGCGTTGTTCGCGTGATGTGGGATAGAGATGGGAAACCATGTCCCCCACGGGGCATGACTCTTGTTGCTTAATAATCTTCAAATCAACGAAGGGTAAGATAGATTAGCAGGCTGTCTATAAACATGGAACCGAGCCTTGTGATACAAACAGTATGCTAGTACTATAGGTTGACGATGGATGTCTTTCGACGTGCGTTTATGGCCAAAGCTAGGTCAGTCCCAATACATGATCCTAAACATTAAACAGATCCTGCTAATAAACACTATGTGGATACGTCCGTGGTGCCACGCTCTAAACAGGGAGATTATGACTTTAAGAGAAAACGATTAACCCATGTGAAACATCCTCAAGTGTCTACAAATGTCACTACAAAAAAGTATGTGGACAACAAAGTGCATGAGCTATATGACGAAGTGCCTCAGCTTACTGTGAATGGCTATACGGCTAATCATAACCGCATTATTCACGTGGAAGACCCACAAGAAGATGATGATGTCTGCACTAAACGTTACGTGACCTATCAAATGAAAAGACTTTATGAATTTGTCCCATCCGTATTTTAGTGTACCTGACGAATTAAAAACCTGTGAATGACAAGAACCATTTATCGCTAGTGAATGATCGCCTGACGTATGTGCTTTATTCGTGTTTAAGACACTATCGTTTGCACTATGATGGAACCATTCACATTAAACTATCAATGCCTGATGAGAACCATTTACACATAGAGATAAACCGTCATAGGATGTTGGTACATAATCATCAAACAGCCAACGCAGATGATGAATTACCATTTCATCTCATGCTTACATGGGATGAAAAGCAAGCAGGAAACACGATAAACGATTTCCCGCTTTATGTGGAACTTGAATATACAGCCATGAAATAATGATGACACGTTAGTTGTCACTTAAACTTTTTTGTGAAAGGTTGTTCGTCATCATTATCATCATAGTGAAAAAAGATACGCGATGAAAAAAAAACTAAAAAATGACCATGTCATTGCCAATGAATGGGGTTAAGGCATTGGTTGACAAGCCCTTGCAAATAAAAAAAATAATGTGTTGACGATAAGGAAATACCTTCGAGAGAAGTGTTATTCCAAAACGTCAGCGACAGATTTCAAAACAACGTCGAGTGATTGCCGTTCCCAAACGAGCGGGATTTTACCTGCTATATTCGTCGGTCTGGCTGCCCTGGGTTCACTTTTTGGCGGTGCCAGTGCGGTGGCTAAAACCATTAAAGCTGTAGAGCAAGGCAAACAACAATTAAAAGAAAGTCAGCGACACAATGAAACGGTGGAAGCGATTGCTATGGGGGCTAGAAACGCTAATTTAAAGCCAGCCTTATATCAACAAGGACTTGGGATTTTCCATCTCGAAATAAAAATATAAAAAATTTAACCACAGCCATAGCAAGACATGCCCTAACCCACGAACAAGTGGAAAGCTATGCCAAACAGTTAAAGCTTTCCCATTTTCGAGGTGTGTTTATGCGGAACCAATTACTGCCACGACTATGGAAACAGGAATGTGTTGTTCTAAATCTATATGATCACCGAGGACCAGGAACTCATTATGTAGCCTATGTGAGACGGGGGTCCAAATTATGGTACTTTTGACAGTTTTGGAAATTTACCCCCACCCATAGAACTAGTGACCTATTTTGGAAACAGGACCAAGATATATTATTATGTGAAACGTGAGCAAACGTTTAACAGCCAAGAGTGTGGGCGTTTGTGTTTAATGCTTTTATATAAGACGCAGCATAAGCAAAAACGTCAACAGTATGTCGGCAGAAAGTAAGACGTTTACACTGCATGGACGTGGATTGATGTCAGCCTAGACTTTTACCCTCTTATTGAATTGAGTGAAAGACTTGATGGTTTGGGACTTGTTTCTCTTGAAACGTACAATAGAATACACAACATACGTAAAAATGTGAACAACAAGTTTTACTATGATGATTCTGTGCTAACCCTGAACCCTGGTGGATATACCATAGACGATATGTATGAACACGTTTATGTGGTACTGATCAACCAATATGGTTTAAAGTCATTTCTTGATGGAACACACAAGTTTGATCTTACAGGAAATATCAACACTCATCAATGAAGTATTTTACCTACGTTTAAGATTGACTTTGAAACACAACCCGATTCCATTGGTCCTTTACTAGGATTTAAACCACGAGTGTTGGAGCCCAACATAAACATGATTCAGACTATGAAGTGAAATTGATTGAGGACCATCACGTGTCGGTGACATGTAATATTATTAGCCATGTGTACACCAATAAAGAGCCATCGCATTCACTTTATGATTTTATTGTGACATCGCCCAATGGCTATATTATTCGTGAAAACCCTCCAGTGGTGCTTTTTCATTCTGTGGCTGTTGGTGATATTAGTAATATAACTTTAAGACTGATCAATAGAGACCAACAACTCATTTAACTAGATTCTACCACACCAGTGACTTACAAGTTGGTTCTAAAGCCACTATGAAGTTGGTGTATAAAGCAACAATACCGTCTAGGAATGGTGTTGGTTGTTTGCCACGTGAATACACGTCAACATTTAAGGACAAGCAGATTTTACAGTATTTGGGTCACCACGTCACCCACCATGATGAATTCTATCCTAGAAGTGGTGAACCGCATCGAGGAGCAAGAAGGGGTGGTAAGAATTGATCGCAATTCCTGTCAAGCTCAAACACCTGGACTCAGTAAGAATCATAAAAATTCAATTTGTTATCAACAACCAAGATATTTACACTCTGCCGCATGAACGTGTCATACAGATTGAAGGTCGGCTCTCCAAAGCCGATGGCTCTACACCCATGACATCCAAGTTAGCCAATCATGTATGCTTTTGTCTTTTTGTTTTCCGAGGTCCGCTATGTGATTAACGATATCGTGGTGGATAACACTCGAAATGTGGGTATTTCAACTGTCATGGAACTATACCCCTCTTATAGTGAGGGAGAAGGTAAAACACTTTGCATGGCAGGTTGGTCTCCTGACTCGACCAATGACACCGATGGCACTTTTACTGGATTTTTACCTCTTAAACTCATTTTGGCTTTGCCGAGGATCACCAGCGTATTGTGCTCAACGCAAGGCAAGTATTTTATTTGGTCAGAGACGGGAGTGATAAAAAGGCACTCAAGGGAGCCGAAGATGGACCCATAGATTCAAAAATTAAACTACAACGAATGCTATGGAAAGTACCACATGTGACCATTTGCGATAGCGAAAAACTGGATATGCTCAAGATTCCTTTACCCATGGAATTTAGAAGCTGGGCGCTCCATGAGTACTCTATTATCCACCACCAACACACACAGTTGGTCTTTAAAATCAGCACGCTATACAGAGAGACCTCTCTACATTATCGTGGGTTTTCAAACCAATCGCAAGTATCAACAAATCAAAGATGCTACGCAATTTGATCACTTGCAATTGGGAAATGCACGTCTTTTCCTCAACAGAGCTTTTTCCCTATGAAGGACTAGATTTTGATTTTTCAAAAAATAAGTTTGGCCCCCTGTACGACTTGTTTTGTAAATTTAGATGGTCGTATTTTCAAAAAGAGAACTGCCCCATGTTGTCACCCCAAGAGTTTAAGGCAAAGGCGCCACTGATTGTCTTTGACTGTTCCTACTTGGAAGAGGCTGTCAAGCAATCCAATATTGACATTTGACTAGATTTTGAAACGCATGACAATGTATCAGCCAATACAACCGACTACTGTTTGATCATTCATCACAAACAAGTCAACTATTATCCTCTGTTCAACCAAGTGACGAGTGTATAAATAACAGGCCAACCCACGTCAAGTAGCTCAGTCATGCATTGCTTTGAAGCCTCAAGAGGTGTCACACCCATGAATTTAAAATCTGGGGAACAACGTTTCAAGACCATTGCGACGTGGCCTGTGCCTTTCGTGAACCCTCAAGCCTTGCCAGCCGCTGGTTTCTATTATTTAAAAAAAGAGATGCAGTGAAATGTGTGTTTTGTTCCATTACTATAGACCATGGGAAGAGAGTGATGACCCTATGCAAGAACATAAGCGCTGGTCGCCAGCCTGCCCCTACCTCTGTAGAATGGAGGTGGGTAATGTACCCTGCCATTCAAGCTACCCCTCACAAGTGCCTCTGAGTGATGAAAAAAAGTTATGATACGTGCGGACTTCATGGAGTCAACGGTGCCTGGGTGAGCAGCTTACAGTCAATAACACCCAGTTTAGAGATATTGGGACATCATTGGTGTCATGGACGTTATAAACACAAAAGACTGTATTGTTGTATGAGTTGGTGCCGTCCCTATCCCAAAATGACAAAAGAATGTAAAACTTGTTATGACAATAAAATGATGTCATAAAAATTAGGTGGTTGTCATTATTTCTCGTGTCACCTGTCATACCCTAACCTATACACCAAGTACATTTTTTTACTAGAATGGGATGTGAGTAAATGTCATTGGTACACCTTAGTTGTCGATCGTCAGTCCGTGGTCAGTTGGATTTGGTCCAGTCAAGCATCAACATGTTGCGCACACTGATTGTTGATTGCCAAGGGTTTAAAATTGCAGATAACAAATTTATATTTTAAAGAAGTGGCCATCATCGATTGTACCACCTTTTAGATATCACAAGCTACCCATTTGGTGTTTAAACCACCCTATGCTTTCGAGTTGTGTGAAAAAGAACGTAAACAAACCCAATGGATTGCAACTAGACTGTAATCAAGGAACCATTCCATATAAATATTTAGACATGGTGATGAAAGCGCATTTGTCCTCAGCCAATGTGGTATTTGTAAAAGGTTATGAAAAACGCCAATGGCTACAACAATTTTTGGCTCTTCGCTATCAATGTATCGATTTGATGGACTTGGGATGCTCCTCATTGCAAACACTGATGGACCACTGTCCCTGTGGCAATATTACCAATAAAGCCCTGGCCCAGGCGTGGCATCTCTTTCATTGGTTAACCACCAATGCCTGCTGGGAGTTGTTAAATAAAATTAAAACTCAGTGAGATTCCTACAAGTGACGTGTTAACATCTACAGTATGTGATACGATGGAGAGAGGAGATGCTACTGATAAAGCGATTGGGAAATTCTTTGTGTGCAAAAGGAAACTAGACAGTTTTACCAAAGAGGAATTATTGGCGCTCCCCAAGTCGTTCATTTATTAAGTGGCAGCCAACGCCGTCAAAGAAATCTGGCAACATGTACCAAATTCATGGACTCAAGACCCTGTGTTGAGTGAATTTCAGCCATGTACGGATTACGATCACCATAAGCATGTGGCCATGGCAAAAATACCCTCTATGCGACAGTGTGCTTCTTGTCAGCTGGTCAAACTGTACCACGGTCATAAAAGTCAGTGTAAAGACTTTTTTCCTCATTTCACGGGTGTGATGGCGAAAAACAACAACAAGAAACATCGTCCACAGAAGAGGAGGAAGATCAAACCTGTTCGCAATCGATGGAAAAGGATTTGTCAAACCTGTACTGGGAATGGCGTCATTGATAAAGTCATTGAATACTTAGCTTTTGAAATACACCTACCTGGTTACCGCTTTGTGGTCCTGGATCTCGTCTTGAACGTTTGCAGCGTGGTGATGTACCTATTAATCTTTTGGATCAAGCATGCAAAGAACACGACCTTTCTCATCGCCATAGTCATCCTGCTTTACGACATGTGGCAGATAAAATGTTGTTGAAAAAAAAAAAAAACGTTTGACATCCTGTGATGCCTCAGTGGGAGAGATGTTGGCAGCGTTGATTGTCATGAGTGCTATGAAAGGATGGTTGATAATGCATGGACATGAACATTGAAGAAAAAAAGGATTGACGAATTGGTATTTTTTTGTATTCTATGTTTTTAAAATCTATATTGGCTATAAAATAAAAACATGGTTCACCAGAGCGCGATGTTTTTTTATTTAAAAAAATGATGAATGCCCACGTGCTGATTTTGTCATTTTTCACATTTCACACATTGCCATTTGTCAATTTCCAATTTGCATTTCTTATAATGACAGTTTAAAGTTTTTGAATTTGATGATATGGAAACATGGATTTTCCAATTTGTTGTTTACACATTTTTTTATTTTGCGAGTGCTTGAACATGACGATGGTGCAGTCAGTCTATGTGTTTGCAGAAACGTAGAGGCTTACCTCTACTACTGCAGGTAAGACTGTTTAACAAAAATAACGCCTATCTACCGCTGCATTTCAAAGAAACCAAATTATTGAAAAAACAAAATTACTATTTACCATTCGTAGATAAGTGTAGATTTCCCCCTCCACACCGTACCTCGCTGTGTTTGCTCTGGTCAAACGATAAATGCTACACACACAAACACACACAAGCTTTCTCTTCCTCTCTATAGTCATACTTTCACACAACCTTGCCTGTCTTTGGAAACAAACACAACCTCTTTATTTATTCCCAAAAACATTCCTGACATGCACACTCATCCCAAAGAACTTTTAGTTATAAATTTATCAATTACCATTACAAAAATAATATATTACTGATTTAATATATACAAAAGATAGCACCTTTGTACAGCTTTAAAAAAACAAATATTTTGCATTTACCATTTTTCAAATTCCCAACTCAGTCAATGTTTTAAAATATAGGGTTGCATGGGGCTTTAAAGAGCAAAGGGCCTAGTTGGTTTCCACTATTTACAAAATCCACTGTTTACAATATTACAAAAAACAAATATTTACAAAATACTAAATCTACTAGTTACAAAAAAACTATGTCTCTCTAAACAATAAAACAGAAAAATCTCACCTCCTCCTCGTGGTCATAACCCCATGGCAGGCTAGTGAGCAAATCATCCGCCCACACACGTTTGTTATCCAGTGAGGCGAGGGTGCGTTTTCTCTGTTCCACAAGATACAAATTATGGTTGCTGTATTGTATCCTGCACTGTTTATGCGACATAGTTTTGCCAGTTTGTAAAACCACTAGGTAGTCGTCTATACGTGACCACTGCTCTACCTACGCCTTTTGCTCTTTTGGATTCCTTGCAGTTTAATGTGCGATAGGCATACATTTTGGAAGCCAAGCCTACGAATTCCGTAATGATGGAATCAACACATTCATCTTTTAAAACACCCATTTCCTTCTTGTTTTTATGGGCAGCTGAACCACGTTGTCAGCGCTATAGGAAGAGGTGTCGAACCAGACACTATGTTGCCTCATCACGACATAGGGGTTGCAGAGGCGAATGTGATAAATAATCGAGTCCGTGTCCTTATACAAAAGAGATACGTCCTCAAAATGTTGTTTGGAAAACTCGTAGTGGAATTGATACACGACCTATTTAGAAAAGTTTAAAATGACTTGGTCCAAGTAAATGGGCTTATTCATGGTCACACTGGTCTTACTCATTTCAGTGGTAGCCAATTTCGCATTGATAATGTTAATGGATTTGAAATTTGGCTTGGCAATGTACCGCCGGGCACTCCACTGTCCCTCCTAGACATTGACAATTTAATGTCGCGGTATTGGTGGACATTTTCCATTGACTTGCCATAGATGCAGTTGTTCATCAATTTTTAAAAATTCATTTCAAACTGCTGTGTTGCCATTTGTCGGTGCTCCGTGTTGAGCTGCAGGTATGGCTTGAGCCATGCTTTTTGTGCAAAGGAAATACCCCTGTGGATTATCTTCAACGCCAAGATTTGGGCTAGGCATTGCATCAACATTTGGATATGTAACAGATACCGATTTTTGTTGTCAAGTGTGCCCATGAGTTTTTAAAATTTTCACTTTACTGTTAGATGGGAACCATTCGCTCTCGGCAGAATGGAAAATCGGCATGTTCATCATACAAGGATGAGGGATATTCAACATCCACTTCTAAAAAATATCCGCGGCATGTTTCTTGGCTGGTCATGTTCACATCAAATTGAGACACTTGTTTCTCTGTCAGCCAAGCAAAATCCCCGTAGGGTAATGGTTGACTCATGGCATAGCCATAAAAATTATTCACTTAGTAGTACATTAAGTGCGATTCTGGTTTGTCTTGTGAATAAGAGGGCATGTATTGATTATTCGTTTCAGCATGGCGCTGGTTAAGCGACACAAAGCCGCCGCGAATGCCTTTTTCAAAGAATAAGACCATTTCTACATCCGTGAGTAATTCCAATTCCACTTGTGTGTATTTCAAAGCTGCATCGAACGACAGCCCTGGACTACTTTAATAGTGTGCCGGGTCAATTTTTCTAACACATCTGTTATCAGCAATACATCGAGATTTAGGTAATGCATTGCATATTCAACTAGCGTCTTAAAAAAAAACGCTCGCCAAACTTGCCATGCATGTTCATAGTCCTCATCGGAAAAGGTACAGCGTGTAAGCTTTGAGTAAAAATTGTCTTGTGACGAGAGAGTTTTGTGCTTTAACACGTCCCAACTTGCACAGAAATCATAGGGAAAAATATATTTCCGAGTGCACAATTCAAAATGCTCAGGATGTTGAAAATGCATTCTGGTATATTTTAATTCCTTCTCATCCGAGCCGTTGACTAGACTGTCTAGCGAGGATGCCATAAATTTGAAGGAATCTAGAAATCGAATGCAAAATTTGCCCAATCGCCATGTCAAGACTGTAAAACGTTCATGGTTTGGGGGGATAATTTAAAACGACCCCTTTATGACATGACCCAATTAACGAATCAGAAACTGAATATCATAATTAGCCAGATTGTGAAAAAACACACTGATAAATAGAGGAGCTGGGTACTTCAAATTGCATTCGCTATGGGCAGCTCCCCGTAACTCTCCCGTAAAGTGTGAGTGGTCTCTGACTTTTTCCTCTCCATCTAAAATAGGCTTTTCACAAATATGGCATGTGGTTGCATTCTCATACTGCTGCTGCTGTTCTTGAGTTAGGCTTATGGGTAGTGGGTCGTCCAGTAACTGTTGTACATCATCAGCCAACTTAACAAGTTGGTTCAAAAACCATTTCGCACAATCTGGGGCCTCACAAGATTTGTAATATGATGTTGTGGGGTCATAGGCACATACCACGTTAAATCCTATAGCAAAGGGTTCATGTTTTTGAATGGGTGTGGTTGAGCTGACGGTGGGATCTGGTTCACATCCCACCATGGGTGTGGCGAGAGCTTCAAAATCTGCATACACCACAAAGGGAACTGTGTCACGCTTATTAATATTCTTGAATTTCAACACAGCATTGTCCCCTTGTGGCAATAAAAACCTCACCGCTTCCTGAGATACACAATCTACCCTATGTCGTTCCAAAGAAGTAAGGGTCCAAACATATTGGAGACAACGGTCACAAATATGCTTTTCACCATGTGCTTTGGACATTTGACTACCCTAGCCAATCTACTCGGGGTTTTATAAGGCAATAGTGATTCGCCTCTCCGTAAGACAGATATAAAAGATGAATGTGGTGTCGTTTTGGTTCTTTCGTAGCATAAAGAGGACCCACAATTTCATCACCATCAAGGCCATACACCATGAACGAAAAGTCCCGGTTATCTTGTTCAAACCGATGGATGTCATTTAAGTATATAGGGAACGAAACATGAGTTAAATTTAAATTGATAAAACTTGGCCTTGTACTTGACTGGTCGAGAACCATTACTGTCTATTGCTGGCTGCAAATACGCGGCCACACACCACAGAAAGCAATCATCATCATAATTTTCAAGGTTAACCACAGCCTTATTCGACGCTAATGTTTGTGGTGTTTGAATAAAGCTAGACCCAGCATTGAAAGGATTGAATTGACGAATGTTAATTTGAAGGTGCTGAATTTTGTTTAAGGCAAGACCAATGGGTCCTTGTTGCAGTTTATCAAATTTAGTTAACAAGGCATTGACTACGTGGAATTCATACCAAGATTCCAGATTATCGGCTGTGAAAAGCCCTCGCATTTTACTGCAAATATAAAATGTTTCTTTATGCTCACCGTCCTTCTTTTTACATATGATATCGCACACGAGTTCTGTATTGACCGTTAAAGTCGTGTGCAACCCTTGAGCTGTACAAATTTGATCCTTAAACATTTCAAAACAAGATTCGACAAATTCTTTCGGGATTAAACTTTCCCTAACATTGACCATGCGACCAGAGCATACACGTGACTTAAAACACGAATCAAGGGGTTGCTAAGTTAACATATCGGCAGCGGAAAATTCAGCCATTATTAATATAAAACGTTCTCACCTGAGTTTTCAACCGTAGACTGCCCAGCAATGGTTCCACTCTCGTACGTTCAGGGTTTTCAGCGGTGGTTGAGATTTTAGCGACTGCTACAGTAGTCAAGTTTTTCCAACAATCTAAAAAATAAATAAAATAAACCACCATAAGTATATCAATTCCAAATAGTTCATGCATTTCATAAACAACAACAAAAAAACAAATCAAACAGGTTAAATATAAGTAATAAATCTTACCTGGGTTTTGTAAAAAAAAGAGCCTTGCTTTTGCTTTTTTTTGGGCTGGGGTAAAATGGTTTCCGTCTCTGGCGGGGTCTTTCTCTATGTAGGAACAGGTATACATAGAAATAAAACAATCCATTTAATAATCAATATATCAATCAATGATTTCTAGTAAATATGTAAATAAATAAATAAATAAATAGATAAAATAAATAAATACAACATACCTTACACCAAGTTTATGTATTTTCCACCACACATAAGAACACTGTTTAATCCAGAGCCTATGTGCACACTGTTAAGTTCACCACAATAATGATAGGCTAAGGTCCATGACATCCACAGGTGTCTCTCACCCCTCCCCCAGCCCCTCTCCTCCCTCCCACTACCAGGGCGTGTTGACACAGCACTCGTCTGGCTGTGGATCCAGAGCTCTGTGGTCCCCACTCCTCTCCACTTCTCGCTCTGTTATCACTCTCACATGGTTGCCGGCTCATTCAACCTTAATCTACCGTCTTATCGCAAGCTAGCCGTGTTGCCAAGCCAGGTCCTGATAAGGATCCCATCCTGTCAGCCAGGCCAGGCTGCTTGAGCAGATTTGTTTGCTGGTCTGGCGTCCAGCGAGACACAACGAAGTTCTATTGCCAACTATAAAGCCAGCTTCATCTGCATCATAGAATTATCATTTGTGATGTAACTCATAACCGTTTACTAACACGTTAAAGATCCCCTTTAGGGATAAAACCAATCTTAGCACGCTCCACACATTTCTGGGATATTCGCCTCCATCCGTCCGTCATAGGAAATATCTGAAAAACGAACCCTCGTAGGCCGCCCCGCCAAAATAGCGATTTCGGTACTGTAGTAGAATTACCCCCCCCCCCCTGTCGCCGGAAACAGGCTCGTTAAACCACACGCCCAGCAGTACCATCTCACTGTCTACAACCACTCTTCATTAAAATTTTAAACAGGTAAAAAATTAAAACATGTATGACGTTAGGCCCTTTGTGAAATTTCTTTAAAAAAATACAACATTCAAAAGCGAAACGTCACCCCGAGTGCTACGCCACCTCGTACAAGACTCTAGCCTTATTGGTTTGCGAAATATAACAAAAAGTCTAAAATTATGGTTTTACCCCAAAAACCATTTTCACACCTACGCCACACAGGGAGCATCGTCAAGAGAGCAGCGCAGCAAACAAATGACATGTCTAACGTAGTTATAACTTTTACAGTTTGCCAAATATTATGAAATATGTGGAAAAACCGTTTTTACCAAAACATCTAGTTTCCAAATTCAACCTATTAAAAAAATAACCTCCCCATCAGATAGAGCGGGAAAAATAGCATTCAAACAACCCCTCACTGGACCCTCTAACTCAACTATGCCTTACACAATTATAACCACATCATCGTAATCCTCAGGGAATCAACTCTTGCTTTACTCCGTAGAACTGTCACTACCACACTTCTAGTTTTTGTTCTAGAGACTTGAAACTTGGTGTGTGCGTAAAGAGGTTAAGGGCCCTTAATTTATGACATACAAACTTTTTTGTAAACTTCCTAGTTTCCAAAGTATAGCCAATTTCAATATTGAACTGTTTTCAAAAAAACAGGAAAAATTCCATGTCTTGTTCTAACGATGAAGGACATAAATACCATTGGTGTAAAATGATCAGTTTCGGAAATATCGCCCATTTTCAAAAACAATAATTTTCAAGAGCGTCACCCTGAGTGCTAAGACACCTCATATGCCAAAATTCAACCATGGGATCCCGAGATATCAGCTTGAATTGGGAGTGGTGGTGGGGGGACGCAGAACTCCTAGCTCTCCCCTACTCTTGTGAGGCCCTGAGATGATAAAAATACAGTGGGTGTAACAACACGTGACAAACTACTTGTGAACCCCCGGGACGATATCAATACAGGGTGTGTATCAACACGTGACCCAATAGTTGTGAGCTCATGGGATGATAATAATACAGAGAGCGTAACAACACGTGACCCACTAGTTGTCAGTCCTTGGGATGATAATAATAAAGTAGGTGTAACAACACGTGACCCACTAGTTGTGAGCCCCTGGGATGATAATAATGCAGTGGGTGTAACAACACGTGACCCACTAGTTGTGAGCCCCTGGGATGATAATAATGCAGTGGGTGTAACAACACGTGAAACAATAGTTGTGAGTCACTGGGATGATAATGCAGTGGGTGTAACATAACGTGACCCACTAGTTGTGAGTCCCTGGGATGATAATAATACAGTGGGTGTAACAACATGTGACCCACTACTTGTGAGCCCCTGGGATGATAATAATACAGTGGGTGTAACAACACGTGACCCACTAGTTGTGAGTGCGTGGGATGATAATAATGCAGTGGGTGTAACAACATGTGACCCACTAGGTGTGAGTCCCTGGGTGATAATAATGCAGTGTGTGTAACAACACGTGACCCACTAGGTGTGAGTCTCTGGGATGATAATAATGCAGTGGGTGTAACAATACGTGACCCACTACTTGTGAGCCCCTGGGATGATCATAATACAGTGTGTGTAACAACACGAGACCCACTAGGAGTGAGTCCCTGCGATGATAATAATACAGTCGGTGTAACAACACGTGACCCACTAGGTGTGAGTCCCTGGGATAATAATAATACAGTGGGTGTAACAACACGTGACCCACTAGATGTGAGTCCCCGGGATGATAATAATACAGTGGGTGTAACAACACGTGACCCACTATTTGTGAGCCCCTGGGATGATAATAATACAGTGGGTGTAACAACATGTGACCCACTACTTGTGAGCCCCTGGGATGATAATAATACAGTGGGTGTAACAACATGTGACCCACTACTTGTGATCCCCTGGGATGATAATAATACAGTGGGTGTAACAACATGTGACCCACTAGATGTGAGCCCCTGGGATAATAATAATACAGTGGGTGTAACAATATGTGACCCACTAGTTGTGAGTCCCTGGAATGATAATAATACAGCGGGTGTAACAACATGTGACCAACTAGATGTCAGCCCTGGGATGATAATAATACAGTGGGTGTAACAACACGTGAACCACTACTTGTGAGCCCTTGGGATGATATTAATACAGAGAGCGTAAAAACACGTGACCCACTAGTTGTGAGTCCCTGGGATAATAATAATACAGTGGGTGTAACAACACGTGACCCACTAGGTGTGAGTCCCTGGGATGATAATAATACAGTGGGTGTAACAACACGTGACCCACTAGATGTGAGCCTCTGGGATGATAATAATACAGTGGGTGTAACAACATGTGACCCACTAGTTGTGAGCCCCTGGGATGGTAATAATACAGTGGGTGTAACAACAGGTGACCCACTAGTTGTGAGCCCCTGGGATGATAATAATACAGTGAGTGTAACTTGTGAGCCCCTGGGATGATAATAATACAGTGGGTGTAACAACACGTGACCCACTAGTTGTGGGTCCATGGGATGATAATAATACAGTGAGTGTAACAACACGTGACCCACTACTTGTGAGCCCCTGGGATGATAATAATACAGTGGGTGTAACAACACGTGACCCACTAGTTGTGAGCCCCTGGGATGATAATAATACAGTATGTGTAACAACATGTGACCCACTAGATGTGAGCCCCTGGGATGATAATAAAACAGTGGTGTAACAACACGTGACCCACTACTTGTGAGCCCCTGGGATGATAATAATACAGTGGTTGTAACAACATTTGACCCGCTATTTGTGAGTCCATGGGATGATAAAAATACAGTGGGTGTAACAACATGTGACCCGCTAGTTGTGAGCCCCTGGAATGATAATAATACAGTGGGTGTAACAACACGTGACCCACTAGGAGTGAGTCCCTGGGATGATAATAATACAGTGGGTGTAACAACACGTGACCCACTAGTTGTGAGTCCCTGGGATGATAATAAAACAGTGGGTGTAACAACTTGTGACCCACTAGTTGTGAGTCCCAGGGATGATAATAATACAGTGGGTGTAACAACATGTGACCCACTAGTTGTGAGTCCCTCGGATGATAATAATACAGTGGGTGTAACAACACGTGACCCACTAGTTGTGAGCCCTTGGGATGATAATAATACAGTATGTGTAACAACACGTGGCCCACCAGTTGTGAGTCCCTGGGATGATAATAATACAGTGGGTGTAACAACAAGTGACCCACTACTTGTGAGCCCCTGGGATGATATTAATACAGGGTGTGTAACAACACGTGACCCACTACTTGTGAGCCCCTGGGATGATATCATTACAGGGTGTGTAACAACACGTGACACAATAGTTGTGATCCTCTGGGATGATAATAATACAGTGGGTGTAACAACACGTGACCTACTAGTTGTGAGCCGCTGGGATGATAATAATACAGTGGGTGTAACATCACGTGACCCCCTAGTTGTGAGTTCCTGGGATGATAATAATACAGTGTGTGTAAAAACACGTGGCCCACTAGTTGTAAGTACCTTGGATGATAATAATACAGTATGTGTAACAACACGTGGCCCACTAGTTGTGAGTCCCTGGGATGATATTAATACAGTGGGTGTAACAAAACGTGACCCACTAGTTGTCAGCCCCTGGGATGATAATAATACAGTGGGTGTAACTACACGTGACCCACTAGTTGTGAGTCCCTGGGATGATAATAATACAGTGGGTGTAACAACATGTGAATCACTAGTTGTGAGTCCCTGGGATGATAATAATACAGCAGGTGTAACAACATGTGACCCACTAGTTGTGAGTCCCTGGGATGATAATAATACAGCAGGTGTAACTACACGTGGCCCACTAGTTGTGAGTCCCTGGGATGATAATAATACAGCAGGTGTAACAACATGTGACCCACTAGTTGTGAGTCCCTGGGATAATAATAATACAGTGGGTGTAACAACACGTGAAACACTAGTTGTGAGCCCCTGGGATGATAATAATACAGTGTGTGTAACAACACGTGACCCACTAGATGTGAGCCCCTGGGATGATAATAATACAGTGTGTGTAACAACATGTGACCCACTAGTTGTGAGTCACTGGGATGATAATAATACAGTGGGTGTAACAACATGTGACCCACTAGTTGTGAGCCCCTGGGATGATAATAATACAGTGGGTGTAACAACATGTGACCCACTAGTTGTGAGTCCCTGGGATGATAGTAATACAGTGGGTGTAACAACATGTGACCCACTAGTTGTGAGCCCCTGGGATGATTATAATACAGTGGGTGTAACAACACGTGGCCCACTAGTTGTGAGTCCCTGGGATGATAATAATACAGTGTGTGTAACAACACGTGACCCACTAGTTGAGAGTCACAGGGATGATAATAATACAGTGGGTGTAACAACACGTGACCCACTACTTGTGAGCCCCTGGGATGATAATAATACAGTGGGTGTAACTTGTGAGCCCCTGGGATGATAATAATACAGTGGATGTAACAACACGTGACCCACTAGTTGTGAGTCCCTGGGATGATAATAATACAGTGGGTGTAACAACACGTGACCCACTACTTGTGAGTCCCTGGGATGATCATAATACAGTGGGTGTAACAACATGTGACCCACTAGTTGTGAGTCCCTGGGATGATAATAATACAGTGTGTGTAACAACACGTGACCCACTAGTTGTGAGTCACTGGGATGATAATAATAATACAGTGGGTGTAACAACACGTGACCCACTACTTGTGAGTCCCTGGGATGATCATAATACAGTGGGTGTAACAACATGTGACCCACTAGTTGTGAGTCCCTGGGATGATAATAATACAGTGGGTGTAACAACACGTGACCCACTAGTTGTGAGCCCCTGGGATGATAATAATACAGTGGGTGTAATAACACGTGACCCACTAGTTGTGAGCCCCTGGGATGATAATAATACAGTGTGTGTAACAACATGTGACCCACAAGTTGTGAGTCACTGGGATGATAGTAATACAGTGGGTGTAACAACACGTGACCCACTACTTGTGAGCCCCTGGGATGATAATAATACAGTGGGTGTTACTTGTGAGCCCCTGGGATGATAATAATACAGTGGATGTAACAACACGTAACCCACTAGTTGTGAGTCCCTGGGATGATAATAATACAGTGTGTGTAACAACACGTGACCCACTAGTTGTGAGTCACTGGGATGATCATAATACAGTTGGTGTAACAACACGTGACCCACTAGTTGTGAGTCACTGGGATGATCATAATACAGTTGGTGTAACAACACGTGACCCACTAGATGTGAGCCCCTGGGATGATATTAATACAGTGGGTGTAACAACATGTGACCCACTAGTTGTGAGTCCCTGGGATGATAATAATAAAGTGGATGTAACAACACGTGACCCACTAGTTGTGAGCCCCTGGGATGATAATAATACAGTGTGTGTAACAACACGTGACCCACTAGGTGTGAGTCCCTAGGATGATAATAATACAGTGGGTGTAACAACATGTGACCCACTAGTTGTGAGCCTCTGGGATGATAATAATACAGTGGGTGTAACAACATGTGACCCACTAGTTGTGAGTCCCTGGGATGATAATAATACAGTGGGTGTAACAACACGTGACCCTCTAGTTGTGAGTCCCTGGGATGATAATAATACAGTGGGTGTAACAACATGTGACCCACTAGTTTTGAGCCTCTCGGACGAAAATAATACAGTGGGTGTAACAACATGTGACCCACTAGTTGTGAGCCCCTGGGATGATAATAATACAGGGGGTGTAACAATATGTGACCCTCTAGTTTTGAGTCCCTGGGATGATAATAATACGGTGGGTGTAACAACACGTGACCCACTAGTTGTGGGTCCCTGGGTGATAATAATACAGTGTGTGTAACAACACGTGACCCACTACTTGTGAGCCCCTGGGATGATATTAATACAGGGTGTGTAACAACACGTGACCCACTACTTGTGAGCCCCTGGGATGATATCATTACAGGGTGTGTAACAACACGTGACACAATAGTTGTGAGTCCTTGGGATGATAATAATACAGTGGGTGTAACAACACGTGACCCTCTAGTTGTGAGTCCCTGGGATGATAATAATACAGTGGGTGTAACAACACGTGACCCACTAGTTGTGGGTCCCTGGGTGATAATAATACAGTGTGAGTAACAACACGTGACCCACTACTTGTGAGCCCCTGGGATGATATCAATGCAGGGTGTTTAACAACACGTGACCCAATAGTTGTGAGTCCTTCGGGTGATAATAATACAGTGAGCGTAACAACACGTGACCCACTACTTGTGAGTCTCTGGGATGATAATACCGTGTGTGTAACAACACGTGACCCACTACTTGTGAGTCCCTGGGATGATAATAATACAGTGGGTGTAACAACACGTGACCCACTAGTTGTGAGCCCCTGGGATGATAATAATACAGTGAGCGTAACAACACGTGACCCACTACTTGTGAGTCTCTGGGATGATAATACCGTGTGTGTAACAACACGTGACCCACTACTTGTGAGTCCCTGGGATGATAATAATACAGTGGGTGTAACAACACGTGACCCACTACTTGTGAGCACCTGGGATGATATCAACACAGTGTGTGTAACAACACGTGACCCACTACTTGTGAGCCCCTGGGATGATATTAATACAGGGTGTGTAACAACACGTGACCCACTACTTGTGAGCCCCTGGGATGATATCAATACAGGGTGTGTAACAACACGTTACCCACAACTTGTTAGCCCCTGGGATGATATCAATACAGGGTGTGTAACAACACGTGACCCACTACTTGTGAGTCCTTGGGATGATAATAATACAGTGTGTGTAACAACACGTTACCCACTACTTGTGAGCCCCTGGGATGATATCAATACAGGGTGTGTAACAACACGTGACCCACTACTTGTGAGCCCCTGGGATGATATCAATACAGAGTGTGTAACAACACGTGACCCAATAGTTGTGAGTCCTTGGGATGATAATTGTACCCACAAGTTACCTTAAGAAACACTAACAGATAAGCAAAAAATAATCCTACAAGCAATTTAAAAATAAATAATAACAGAGAGTAACTAGGGTATATGTGTGGAACGGCTGGACAAATTACCATACCCAGGTTGCATTTAAATTGAGAGAAGAGCACTAAATCTAAACTTGAAGAAAACGCGAAACACATTTCATAATATTAAATATAATTAAAGAAAAGAACAACTTTACATGCATGTTAATTAAATGATATACCATAAATAGTAATAAATAGAACAATTAAATTAATTATCAAGAAGCTAGGAACCAACAAAATTGAGAAGGAGATGTAAATGAATTACCTAATTTCAATGAAGAAGTTCAATTATGCAAGAAACAATTATACTCTACATCAGTAGAATTAGATTCCGAAAATAATACATTATTATCGTATAGTTTCGAAGAATGACAAGCTCAAACTACCAAGAAGATATCTCTTGTAAATTAATAAGATAAATCTTGAAATCTTTTAGTTACTCAGGAGCAAAGGTAAGGTACGTGCGTACTGCATGAAAATTCAATATGACTGTCCTTAATTCGACATGAAAAATTAATTACATTGTTTCCGAGAAAAACAAGAACGGTTAACAATCCCGAAGAGTATCCAGGCAACGGACCGGGGAATAATAAAATACATATCATAAGTGGTGATATATTAAACAGAGTCTTTATGAGACCACACTAACGAGACGAGGAAGGGAGAAATTTAAAAATTTACGAAACTTATTAAAGGTTAATACAATCCTCGCTCAAAACAAAATGAGATCTGAACATTACACAGCTCGACACCTCAGATATTAAACAATAAAGCACAATCCCCCAAAATATATTACATCGAATAATAATTAAGTCATTGGCACTATTTCTTCATAGTTACTCAGGTCTACAAACCTAGTGACCATTCAGCAGCTCAAGATTTCTTAGAGATGTACTTCTGTATCCAGATTTTACAATTTACGTATTCCTTTTATATCTCCATATTTAAAGCGGTGTCGCAGATTTCCAAGCAGAGGACGATAAGTTGAAATCATGTAGTAATGTTTTACATCCTCGGGGAAAGGTATTTATCTGGCCAAAGGCCAGATATCCCCGGTTTTTCACCAGCGAATTCGTTCCTACATCTCTTCTTTCTTGCAATGGTTCCACAAATGGCGTTTGTTTATTCACATCAACCAGAACAAAGGCGGCCGTTCGGGCACAAGCGGAGCCGATCGTAAGACCTCGTGCTCTCCAAAACTTAAGTACAAACATTTGCCACTCGAGCGAGTCATCGACTGGGCAGAATCACCCTGAAGCTTGCCGGCTCACTTGTTTGGACGGTCGCCAATAGATACCGTGAAGATCAAGTTTGCAACTGCAGCCACCCACGGAAACGGCTGAATGCACGTTAATATTTATTAACGGGTCATCTCTCCCCACACAATGCAGGACAATAAGCAACTATTGTTCACAAGTTTATGATTGGGGGTAGAAAATACACCGAGAAAATATGACCTGAAAACATACATCAGTTCTTACATAACAACACCTTGTACACCAAACTGATCGTTCCATGATTAGATACACCCAAGTTTTTTCATGCGTCTGAAAACCACCAACATGCGTAAAATTCCAACTCTTACTTGGCAGTAGTACAATCTTTTTTTGTTACAATAAAATACAGAAATGAGTCTTCATAGGGTGGAGGAGACTCGGTCATTCTTAGTGCTGAGGTCACGGCTTAGCATCACGACGTCCGGGCCCTGGACATTCGCGACAGTCACAACGCTCTTCAAACAGGATGACGATATCACCAACATTTGATCTGAAATCAAACCGTACTCCGACAGCAATGGTCCATTTCTTTCTTCATCACACTTTTTGATTAACATCAGTTACGACAAGTACATAGTTAAACATGATTTAGGAAAAATTTGGGCTAACAGAATATACATAACTAATTTTAACTAAGGTTTCCCCATCAAATTTTGAGATTCCTTGCTTTTACAAATTTAAAATACAACTTTATAATCATTAATTTGAAACATCACAACCTCTCTTAATATGAGACATATGGACCCTAAATATTTTCTTTTTCTGAGGGTCCTTTACAAGTAATGTCACCGGAGTGATATAACTTATAATTTCACAAGGGCCACGAAATCTTGTGACTAGCTTGCCAGATTCTCTAGAACCAACTTCCTTAACAGAAAAATTCTTGACAAAAACCATGTCCCCAATCTGAAGTGACGTAGGTTTACGTCCTTTATTTTACCTCTGCTGTAGTTTCTCGTGTGCCACCTTCATATATTTTTTGGCTTTTTTCCAAAAAGAACGTACGTTCTCATTCATGACTTTATCAGGCAACAATTGATTAATAGTCCACAAATTAGATATAGGGGAATTTGGGACGAAGGAGAACATTAAATTGAAAGGGGTGGTACGATGAGATTCGTGCACCGCAGTGTTGAACGAATAAGTCAACCAAGGAGTGCAACTGTCCCATAATCTATGGTCCTTATGATGGTAAGCAATTAACGCAGCTCGAAGGTTCGGTTCACCCTCTCAGCATACGATCCTTTAGGATAATAGATAGAAGATGTCACATGGGAAATGGATAACTCGAAACACAAATTACGGAAAACATGTGATGTAAAGCATTTCGCGTTATCTGATACCAGAAATTGGCAGGGGCCAAAAACAGCAAAAATTTGGTTAAGACATTTAATTACCGTTTCAGTGGTAGCTGAACGAGTTGGGAACAACCAGTTAAAACGACTGAAGCCATCCGTACAAACCAGTACAAAACGGTTACCCAGCTTCGACAGCGGTATCGGGCCGACAAAATCCACGAACAATCTTTCCATGGGTTTATTGGAAAGTTGAGACGATAACATTCCAACCTTAGTGTTAGGAGATGGTTTAGCCAATTTACATGTCGTACAATTATTTACCAGTCTTCTGATGTCACCATCCATACCCTTCCAGATCAAGTTTTGCCTCATTTTTAATCTGGTCTTATATACTCCTAAATGTCCACCGATAGGAGACTCATGAAAGTATTTAAAGATCTCGCCTACTAAAACAGTAGGAAGAACAATCTTAGGTGTTCTATCAGAACGGGCCAAACAACACAAGATTCCATTCCTTAAGGAATATGGTTTTACAACTTCACCAACCTCTAATTTTCTTATAATCTCACCTAGAACTGGATCTTCCTTTTGATATTCAGATGCATCCCGAAACAACATGGGACAGTTAGACAGAATTACGTTTGACATGTTATGTTCCAAAATTGCGTTACACTTCACATTTTCCTCAACCTCAACATTAGTGTCACTATACATCCGACTTAAACAATCAGCGATGACATTTTCACTCCCTCGGATGTGACGTACAGAGAACTTAAAGGAAGAAATTCGAGTGGCCCAACGAGCTATTCGACCAGTTTTCCTATGTCTGTCAAGAACCCAACTCAAGGCTTGGTTATCGGTTTCTAACTCGAAGGGTACATGTTCGATATACAACTTGAACTTTTCAAGAGCATCCATGACGGCCAAATCTTCGAGTTCATAAACAGAGTAATTTCTTTCTGCATCATTCAGAGTCCGGGAAGTGTATGCAATAGGTAATCTACCTTTTCTATAGCGGCTTCGGTGGCGTAGTCGGTAGCATGCTGAGCTTCTATGCCCAAGATAGCGGGTTCAAACCCGGCCGAAGTCGTCGGATTTTTTAAGAGCGTTAAAAATCCTTCAGTATGCCTTTCTTCGGAGGGGAAGTAAAGCCGGCGGTCCCATGTCATAGATTTATGGCATGTAAATGATCCTTTCACAGACTAAACTTGTGTAAAGCAAAATTTGTTAGGTTAGATTTCGTCAGAACGCTCTATCAAAGTTCCAACGTTCGCCACTAGGTATCATTGATATCTGGTGGTGAAAGTTGGAACTACTTGAAATTGAACGGAACTTGTAGCTCACCCTTTAGGGTGTCCGCTGGAAGCAGCTACAGACTCAGGCGAGCCGAACATGTCCTCGGACACTCCCGGCACTAAAAGCCATACGATAAATAAAATACCTTTTCTATGGTCTTGTAGTAATACTGCACCAACAGCACTATTGAAGGCATCGGTTTGCACAATAAAGGTTTTGGAGAAATCAGGGATGGACAAAATAGGTGCATTTATCAAAGCTAATTTCAAATCTTCAAATGCTGCTTCTTGCGAAGGACCCCAAACAAAATCAACTCCCTTCTTCCTCAACATATTTATAGGAGCAGCACGCTGAGCGAAATTGTTAATGAACTTACGGAAATAGTTCATCATACCGATGAACCTTGATACACCTTTAACATTCTTGGGGGGCTTAAAGTCACGAATCGCTTGGGTTCTCGTATGATCCACAGAAATTCCAGACGACGTTACGATATGTCCCAAAAATGAAATCTTAGGTTTAGCAAAGGAAACTTTAGATGGTTTTACGGTAAGACCAGCTTTCTTTAGACGAGACATAACCTCACTAATATGTTCCAGATGATCATCAAAGTTCTCACTGAATATGACTACGTCATCTAGATAATGATACATAAACTTGAACTTGATTCCATCAAATACCATATCTAGCAATCGGCTTAGGATGGCTGCACCCGTGGAGATCCCAAATGGTAAACGGTTAAAATGAAAGAGATTCCAGTCAGTGGATAAGGCTGTTAGATGTTTAGAATCCTCAGTTAATGGAATCTGAAAGTACGCACGATTCAGATCTAAAATCGTATACCAGTTAGCACCCCTAAACCATGCAAAGCAAGATCTCAGATCAGGAAGCGGGATGGACTGCTGAATAACCTTTTTATTAAGAGCTCGATAATCAACTACCGGGAGAAATTTACCGTCAGATTTGGGCACCAAGAATATAGGCGACGAATACGAGGAAGTAGACTTACTAATGATCCCTTCATCTAACATCTCGTCGATTATCTCTTTCTAGATTTTCATCTTGGGAGGGGCTAGTCTATACGGTGGCAAACTGACTGGCATATTATCAGAAACATCAATCTTGTATTCCAATAGATTGGTCACCCCTAACTTATTCGTCAAAACCTCAGGGAAGGATGAACACAGTTCACGAAGTTTATCAGCTTGTTCAGGTTTTTGATTTTCAAAATTAGCTCCTCAATGGTGTCAGAACTAGATATAACTTTGGAGGAATTCACTCCGGAAAAACTAAGACAAGGCTTGAAGGTTAATTTTAAATTAGGCTTAAAACGAAACCAACATGACCTGATTCTAAGGTCTAGTAACAACCCAGCATGAGACAAAAAATCAGCACCCATAATAGCATCGCAAGATAAATTATTTGCAACCCAAAAATCATATCTCCAAGTGAAATCTAAAATGCGGATCTTTAAGTTTACCAATCCTAAAACTTCAAGACTAGAACTGTTCGCTGACACAAAATTATTCGGTTCTTTAATAAGTTTTCCAAATTTGCATACTGACCTCATATTTTCAAACCAGTTTTTACTTGAAAATGATTTCACACTACGCGAATCGATCAGAGCAGTAACAGGTTCGTTATTTACCAAAATATCAATAAATGGGGAACAATGTTTAGAAACTTCAGAAATGCGACTACATAACCTCACTTTAGGTTTAAGACTCCTGGCATCATCAAAATAATTATTTACCTCCATAGAATTTATTTTAGAACTATTTGATGCATGACAATCGAAGAAGTCTCCTTACGAATTAGTCATTGGTTATGTTTAGGTCTTCTCGTACACCATTTAGCAATATGTTGAAATGATCCACAAGTATCACATCTTCTCCTGTTA
This sequence comes from Meconema thalassinum, assembly GCA_946902985.2. Taxonomy (NCBI): domain Eukaryota; kingdom Metazoa; phylum Arthropoda; class Insecta; order Orthoptera; family Tettigoniidae; genus Meconema; species Meconema thalassinum. The sequence continues at coordinate 353,665,695 of OX336390.1, forward strand.
TTCGATGTGCGATTACTCGAATCGAAGGAATTTCTATTTTGGAAACGAGGACCTTGCGAGCTATCATAACGGATAGGATTTCCATAATCCTGAGATAGATTAAAATTAAAATTAGGTGGAGGAACATTGGCAACTCTCAAGGAATCGGAGTGCTTGATAATACCCGAGTTCAACACAAATCTGTTTAAATCAGAGAAATTTATGGGATTACTGCATGTTGTCAAGTATGACCTGCTTTCTGGATTAATCCCTTCCAATATAGAAGCCACAATTTGTTGTTCACTTAATTGTACAGAAAAAACTCTAGCATAAGACTTGATATCAGTTACATAATCATTTAAAGACTCTTCGAATCTCTGAACTCTATAGAAAAAAGTATGCATCAGCATACTCAAAGCACGACTAGGAATAAACGAACTTAATATTTCACGATGGACTCGATCAATGGAATAACAACCTTCCATGGCTACAATTAACTTTTATCTTAATAAACCAGAGGTATAAGGAAAGATCGGGTTGAAAATTTGACTATCAGAACACCCAAATCTTACAGCATTGTCAGTAAGTTCAATAAATTGCTTTAAACATTTAATTAACAGGTTAGCATCGTTACCGTTGCACATCTCTAGATTTTGGATGCAAGCATTTAAGGGATGAGGTACACTACCAAACTTAATTCCCATTTTAAACTCCACACGAGGATTATTATATACATTAGATGACACATCATGTTCTAAATTCATAGGATTAAAAGGATTTCCAGAACATAGGCGATAATCTTTCAACATTTGACCTAGCATTTAATAAATTACCCCTAACCTGGTTGTTCGCATCACCAGAGATGGACATATTAGCAAAGGAAACATTTATATCATCAAGATTTTCAAGGTTATGACGTGATGAGTTCGATCCTGTTCTGACATTGCTACACTCAGACCTAACCTCAGATATTCTGCACGCACTTGGATAGTTTTCCTGATTATACATAGTTGCAGGTTCACTATGATTCGAAAAAGATCCACCAAAACTTCCTAAATTGCTTTCAACACTGATATTATGCACCAATTCGTTCAATCCACTAAAAGAAGGAACCCCTTCATTTGCACACACAACAGGGTTAACACTCGCACTCTCACTATTATTTGGGAATAACGCAAAAAAACAATCAACAAGTTTAGCACGAAGAGAAATTAATTTTAAATGGAATTCAGGATCTTTATCCTGCCAAACTTCTATTAAATCACGAAGGCGATGGTACCAATGTAAACAGCGGACCTTATATCTGGTAAGTTGAGAATTAGACGGAGCACAGTCAGAGTTTAATGAATGAAAAACCACAATTAAACTTTCAACAGATGGTACAATAAGGGACTTACCTAACGTCCAGTCAAATTTCCTCCAGTTTGGTACACGTACAGGATTATCCGTAACTGCATTCAGTAATATCAGATCCCTTTCCCTATTTCCAGAAGAAGTAGAACCTCTAATAAGGAGTTCATAGATAATTTCTTCTTTGGTCAAACTGTAAGCTGCCCTAAGGTTCCGTTGCTCCATTTATAGTCGACATGAAACATAAAATCACATAGGATTAATACAAGATTTTTCAGAATATGTAACCCTTTTATGCCTATGCTTTCTCCAAGTTAAACCCAGTACACACTCTCTCAACAAAATACAAAGTGGAAACAAAACCACGCGACTAGGTACCAAAGTATGTACCCAAAAGTTACCTTAAGAAACACTAACAGATAAGCAAAAAATAATCCTACAAGCAATTTAAAAATAAATAATAACAGAGAGTAACTAGGGTATGTGTGTGGAACGGCTGGACAAATTACCATACCCAGGTTGCATTTAAATTGAGAGAAGAGCACTAAATCTAAACTTGAAGAAAACGCGAAACACATTTCATAACATTAAATATAATTAAAGAAAAGAACAACTTTACTTGCATGTTAAATAAATGATATAAAATAAATAGTAATAAATAGAACAATTAAATTAATTATCAAGAAGCAAGGAACCAACAAAATTGAGAAGGAGATGTAATTTAATTACCTAATTTCAATGAAGAAGTTCAATTATGCAAGAAACAATTATACTCTACATCAGTAGAATTAGATTCCGAAAATAATACATTATTATCGTATAGGTTCGAAGAATGACAAGCTCAAACTACCAAGAAGATATCTCTTGTAAATTAATAAGATAAATCTTGAAATCTTTTAGTTACTCAGGAGCAAAGGTAAGGTACGTGCGTACTGCATGAAAATTCAATATGACTGTCCTTAATTCGACATGAAAAATTAATTACATTGTTTCCGAGAAAAACAAGAACGGTTAACAATCCCGAAGAGTATCCAGGCAACGGACCGGGGAATAATAAAATACATATCATAAGTGGTGATATATTAAACAGAGTCTTTATGAGACCACACTAACGAGACGAGGAAGGAAGAAATTTAAAAATTTACGAAACTTATTAAAGGTTAATACAATCCTCGCTCAAAACAAAATGAGATCTGAACATTACACAGCTCGGCACCTCAGATATTAAACAATCCCCCAAAATATATTACATCGAATAATAATTAAGTCATTGGCACTATTTCTTCATAGTTACTCAGGTCTACAAACCTAGTGACCATTCAGCAGCTCAAGATTTCTTAGAGATGTACTTCTGTAGCCAGATTTTACAATTTACGTATTCCTTTTATATCTCCATATTTAAAGCGATGTCGCAGGTTTCCAAGCAGAGGACGATAAGTTGAAATCATGTAGTAATGTATTACATCCTCGGGGAAAGGTATTTATCTGGCCAAAGGCCAGATATCCCCGGTTTTTCACCAGCGAATTCGTTCCTACATCTCTTCTTTCTTGCAATGGTTCCACAACTGGCGTTTGTTTATTCACATCAACCAGAGCAATGGCGGCCGTTCGGGCACGAACGGAGCCGATCGTAAGACCTCGTGCTCTCCAAAACTTAAGTACAAACATTTGCCACTCGAGCGAGCCATCGACTGGACAGAATCACGCTGAAGCTTGCCGGCTCACTTGTTTGGACTGTCGCCAATAGATACCGTGAAGATCAAGTTTGCAACTGCAGCCGCCCGCGGAAACGGCTGGAATGTACGTTAATATTTATTAACGGGTCAATAATAATACAGTGAGCGTAACAACACGTGACCCACTAGTTGTGAGTCCCTGGGATGATAATAAAACAGTGTGTGTAAAAACACGTGACCCACTAGTTGTGAGTCCCTGGGATGATAATAATACAGTGAGCGTAACAACACGTGGCCCACTAGTTGTGACTCCCTGGGGTGATAATAATACTGTGCGTGTATAAACCGGTGACCTACTACTTTCGAGTCCCTGGGATGATAAGAATACAGTGTGTGTAAAAAAAAGTGGCCCACTAGTTGTAAGTACCTTGGATGATAATAATACAGTATGTGTAACAACACGTGGCCCACTAGTTGTGAGTCACTGGGATGATAATAATACAGTGTGTGTAACAACACGTGACCCACTAGGAGTGAGTCCCTGGGATGATAATAATACAGTGGGTGTAACAACACGTGAACCACTAGTTGTGAGTACCTGGGATGATGATAATAATACGGTGTTTGTAACAACAAGTGAACCACTAGTTGTGAGTCCTTGGGATGATAATAATACAGTGAGCGTAACAACATGTAACCCACTACTTGTGAGTCCCTGGGATGATAATAATGCACTGGGTGTAACAACACGTGACCCACTAGTTGTGAGTCCCTGGGATGATAATAATACAGTGGTTGTAACAACATGTGACCCACTAGTTGTGAGTCCCTGGGATGATAATAATAAAGTGGGTGTAACAACACGTGGCCCACTAGTTGTGAGTCCCTGGGACGATAATAATACAGCGTGTGTAACAACATGTGACCCACTAGTTGTGAGCCCCTGGGATGATAATAATACAGTGGGTGGAACAACATGTGACCCACTAGTTGTGAGTCCCTGGGATGATAATAATAAAGTGGGTATAACAAAACGTGACCCACTAGTTGTGAGTACCTGGGATGTTAATAATACAGTGGGTGTAACAACATGTGACCCACTAGTTGTGAGCCCCTGGGATGATAATAATACAGTGGGTGTAACAACATGTGACCCACTAGTTGTGAGCCCCTGGGATGATAATAATACAGGGGGTGTAACAACATGTGACCCACTAGTTGTGAGTCCCTGGGATGATAATAATACAGTGGGTGTAACAACACGTGACCCACTAGGTGTGAGTCCCTGGGATGATATAAATACAGTGGGTGTAACAACATGTGACCCACTACTTGTGAGCCCCTGGGATGATAATAATACAGTGTGTGTAACAACCCGTGACCCACTAGTTGTGAGTCACTGGGATGATAATAATACAGTGGGTGTAACAACATGTGACCCACTAGTTGTGAGCCCCTGGGATGATAATAATACAGTGGGTGTAACAACATGTGACCCACTACTTGTGAGTCCCTGGGATGATAATAATACAGTGGGTGTAACAACACGTGACCCACTAGTTGTGAGCCCCGGGGATGATAATAATACAGTGGGTGTAACAACACGTGACCCACTAGTTGTGAGTCCCTGGGATGATAATAATACAGTGGGTGTAACAACACGTGGCCCACTAGTTGTGAGCCCCTGGGATGATAATAATACAGTGGGTGTAACAACATGTGACCCACTAGTTTTGAGCCCCTGGGATGATAATAATACAGTGGGTGTAACAACATGTGACTTATCGGTTTTTGGATATTTGATATTATAAAATACGTGGTTATTGCGATTTATTACGTTTTGGGAACAAGGATATATAAGACTTTATTATTTTAGAGGAGAAGCATTATTTCATTTTGGTTTGCTGTTAATGGCTTTATTTTGACTAGTAATGTTAAAATTGTCAATTCCTGGCTGTACTATAAGGTACGATGAATCGGTATTTTCGAGGCCTGGAAAGTTGCATACCTGGAAAGGTTAGGCAGTAATTGGACTTGTTGTGTCAAATCAGGGAATACCTAGGCTATTAATAGCATAACTTCTATAATCCGGCGAGTGGAAGACCACTGAGTGAATTACGACTGTCAAATATTCATGTGTTGTCACAGATATTCCGCTAGGAGCGCGGCGCACAGAATATAGTTCCGGCAGAATGAAGCACAGCTATTGGTGTAATGTATTCATTCGCCAGTGTTTAAAATGGCGTGTTGAGGATTCAGAAGTCGTCTTGTTGCTTTATTGGCAGAATCAAGATCTACTAGTGCTCAGGGTCGTTTTACGTGACAGGGTTTCCATAACGAACAGCTAGAGATCAGGTCTTCTGGCTGAGTCCAAGTCTTCTCGCGCCCAGGGTCGATTTATCTGGCGTGGTCCGATAATCGAACAGCGGAGACTGCAACTAGCTTTCCTCTGAGCCTTTGGGCTATTGGTTGACTACATTTGTAAATATGGTTGTGTTCGTAGACCATGGGTTGCTGATTATATCACACCCTAAAGGACGCTCATAAACTCACTTCATCATCTGTTGTGGAAGTCATGGGAGGATGTCATGGAGTGAAAATCAACAAGTCTGGCGAGTGTAGATTCGTGTACAAACTGTGCAAAGTGCTAATGTATAGGCAGATGGTATGCGTGAAAGTCTGACGAGTGTAGATAACAAGTGTAAATTCATATATATACAGGAGGCTGATGCCTAAGGTCTGTAATGACCATAAGTGTTTGTTGCTCGAGGAGCGTAAATTCAGTGAACAAAGGTACATCATAACATTGAAGGGTATTTTTTCTCGTGTTATAAATTATGTATATATGTGGAGTACAGCCAATAGATTGTTTCTTTTAAAATTCATGTGTGTGTTTATTCCTGTTTTGCATGGTCCTGGCAACATCAGCGAACGCATGCTCAAAATGCCCTACGCCTGGGATAAGGTGTCTATTTATTCAGGAAGATCCATAAGATCAACCTTTACGCCCATTCAAAGTCGGGAACTTAATGTTAAATTCACTTGTGGCCTGTATTTAAAGGCAGTAAATTCTGGAGGTTTGTTTTCATGGGGGTATTTTAAAGTTAAATCAACTCCAGCGTGGAGGTGTGAGTGTTTCAAAGTGTGTAATTTAATGTTTAACACCACATTCCTTCAGTCCTGTGGTGTCGCATTGTGATTGCATCGTAACGATGAAAGGTTATGATATGTTTTAAATGATTAAAATAACACGATATATTGAAGTGTGGGAGAAATGTGGTTTTTGTTTTGTGAATTAATGGATAGGTGTTTGAGGGATAGATATTTCATGGGTATTAAAACCAGAATAATTCGGTGTAACGTTTGATATTTGTATTTACGGCTCCAATCCAATGCCCGAGGAGACCGGAATGCTAGTATGTCCGGTGTGATAAGAACTGCGCAAAAAATTACCGCACAGATGTTGGTTTCCCACATTTCTGCTATTGGTTAAATTGCAAAATTATATTTCTGAATTGTTTTTAATAATTACAAGCAATGTTTTCTTCAGACAAAATCGACAGGCCGCACTCAATAATGAATATGGATAGACTGCTCTCTCGCGGATACATGGTGAACCGTCGCCGGTTTGCGTGCGTGCGTGCTGTGCTTCCGGTGACGGCCGTTTCAAAACAATGACGAAAAAATTACATGGTAAAGGCCTGATGTGTCCATACTGTATATGATTACTATACTGTGGACCTGCCGTCTACATTCGATTGATAGTGCGATTCTTAGTCGCTTTTATACCGGTAACGGTGCAAACATCGCAGGACGGTTACCGGTATTTAACTATTATAAATTGCTTTGTTTGTAGGAGATGTAACACTACAGGTTAAGAATCAACAATGCTAGATTGCTGTTCATTCGTAGAAATAATCGCTTTGTTCTCAAGAAATGAGCCACCGTCCTATTGCACACTTTAAAAATAACAAGTAACTTAGTTCCGTGAATAACTGAGTAGTCTATTTTCTTATAGGCTACTTGCCCAAGTGGTCTTTTCCATTAAAACTTTCCTGCCTTCTTCTTATTCTTCTTCTTCTTCTTCTTCTCCGTCTTCTTCTTCTTCTTCTTCTTCTTCTTCTTCAAGACGCCGTCTCTCTACGAAGGTTGACGATCCAATTGATTATAATTACACGGTTAACAGCTGCTTGGAAGATTTCCTGCCTATTAAAAGCATTTTCCATGTGATAGGCCTATTCTAAATATACGGTACCGGTACACATCAAAAAAAGTTTTGCATATACTTACCACATCGAGCGATGGAGGTACAAAACTTTCTCCATGAATCTGCCATTGCGCGAATGGAATGGCCTGCGATGTCGCCGGACATGAACTGTATCGAATATATCTGGGATATGCTTAAGGGTGCTACTGCTCAGCGTCCACTCCCTCCCATAACCCGCCACGAGATCATGGAAGCCGCCGTTAAAGAGTGGGATCGTCTGCCTCCAAAAAAAACCTGGCCAACTTAATCTCTGGTATGCCACGGTGAGTAAGAGCCCTGCTTGACGCCCCTAGTGGCCATGTTCCTTATTGAAACGTCACAGGACGGTAAGATTACAACACATATCAGTCCCTGAACAGTCCAAATGTCTTCCTGTTCGTAATTTTATTTTCACACATGAATAAAGTCTGCAGGTTTTGTCACATTGCCGTCTCTTTTGTAATAACCTCGCCCACAATCCAACATATGCTCTGCATCAAGGAAACAAGTGTTATGCAAAACTTCTTTTGATGTGTATAGATTTTGATTCACAACCTACAGTATGTCTTCATCAGCACCATGGCCTGCGGCAAGATGGCGGCACAGTGAAAGTGAAGTGAATTATCAGCTAGTGTAAATATTTGATAAAAGTGGTAAAATATTATAACAGAGGTGTAAAATCTATAAAGTCACATTCCTTAGGTCAAGTGAAATACGGAATATTGATAGTATTTAGAAATTCTTATTGATAATTTAATAAACTTAAACTAAGTTGTGGGAACATGTATCCAAAGATTCGGTGACTTCTTCAATCCCTGTTTGAACCAAGTAGAGCAGTGGTGTTTTTACGAGATTTCACCCGATTGGAAGATATACATATTTCACATTCTTTTTTATTGGTAGGTAATTAGATTAACTCATTTAGGTAGTAATAATTAAAATAAATTTAGTGTAATTTGGTATAAACATCTAGGCTAACTTAGATCTCTAGTACGTCGTCAGTTAACAGTGTTAGTGTCTCGTCAGGTAGTGTAACCGATACGGATTTATGCTCGTCGTGCAAAATAAAAGTAAAAATGCAAATAAAATAATCACAAGATCTCAGGTAAAATTGAGTGAGGAGAAAAGTGAAATCGACTGTCGTAATGTAGGCCTACCGGTACCGTCATTCGAATGTCATAACCTGAGAAACGAACTGTCCTCAAAAGATGAAATTATAAAGCTGCTAAAGGAAGATATTGCTAAGTTAATGGAAGAGTTGAATAAATTAAAAGGAAACAGAGAGGAAAGCATGGAAACTTGGTCGACAGTGGTTGCTGGTAGTGTAAGATTGAATAAGCTTAGGCCAGTACATGTAACTGGAATTTCCGTCTCAAATTCATTTGGAGCGCTCGTCGAAGAAAATGATGACTTTCTTCAAGAAGAAAAGAAGAAAGTGATAAAGAGAAAATCCATGAAGATGCGAATATTTGCGGATAGTCACGGGCGAGATGTAGCAGCAACCGTATTGGAGAGGAGCTTATAAATGGAGATCACTTCGACAGTATAGACAGGAGCACAAATTGCAGCGGTCACGAAGGGGGTGGTAGGAGAGTGTGCGATCCTCACTTCAAAGGACTATGCAGTAATCATCGCTGGAGCAAACGACGTCTATAGAAACGAGAGTAAAAAGGTAATCAAAGATTTAAAGGGTACATTGCCATCCATGCATAACACAAATGTAATTATTGTAAATATTCCGCAGAGATACGATTTAATTCCCAAATCATGTGTAAATGTAGAAATAGAGGCTACAGGTACAAATGGAAAAATTCGTAAAATGTGTAAGAGTTTTCCAAATGTCCAAATTATAGATGTGAGTAAATTAGACAGGAAGTTCCACACTCGACATAGCCTACGCTTAAATAGGTTGGGAAAAGAGTATCTTAGTGATGAAATCTGCAAAATTGTAAATTCAAATGGTAGAATAGTTCAGCAGTAATATCTTTAGAGTAGAAGCAGGGAAACTTGTAAAAGAAGCCAAACGTGAGGTTTTGCATTCAGATCTTTCGATGTCAAATTTAACTGAGTGCAACAATGGTATTTCGGATTTGTCTAGCAACAATAATAATAACAATATGATAATAATGTAAATAAATCACCAACACAAGCTTGCAAAAGTAACTAATTTAAAATTTACCACCAGAATGTTCAGTCTCTCTTTAATAAAATTGATTACATAAATCTAATGCTTAAAAATGAACTTAAAGACATCTCAGCACTATGTATTTCATAACATTGGCTGAATAGTCCGGTGTCAATTGTACAAAAATAGGCTCCCGTGTGCTCCTTCATTATGCAAGTGTGGAAGTAGTCTCAATCTCTTCGTTTGACTTTTAAGAAACATAATTTCGATGGTGGCACTCTTGAAAATGGTGCGTTTGAATGCTGCGGGCAAAAAACAAAATAGCCGCCATCGCAACACGTTTATCTACTTATATCAGTAACCGTTGGGATTACGGAAAAAAGATTCAAACAAAAAATGTAGGTACGCATATTCTGCACAGAAAAGGTTATTACAACTTTTTATGTAATATCAACTGTTTCCTCATAAAAAGTACTTTTATCTTTTTTTTAATAAAAATGATTATGCCTCAGTATGAGGGTTTTGCAAGCGCATATTTATATGCTTGACATTATTCTTAGGACCTGTTATTAACTATTAAGCTATTATTATATTATATTTCATCAACCAATCAATCAGTGCAGCTTACTGTGATGAAGTAGTTGGAGAAACTGAATACTTAGTCCATGATACAAGTTCAGATGTAGAGGCCACGAAGAAAAGGAAGAAGGTAGTTGTCACAGTTGACATGGCTCTTTACAAACCAATAAAACAGCTGGAAATGGCTGTCAATGACTATAAGGGAAAATGGCTTTTGAAGCCTGGTGAGCTGCATATTATAATTGCTCAACTCCGAACAATTGGAGAGCTCATTGAAGGTTCTGGTATTCCTGAAGTGTGGGTTGAATGTGGATTATATTCTGCTGCAACAATGAAACAAATCCTTGACGGTAAACACATCAGAAGAGCAATTGAAGCTCACATAACTACTGCCTCTGCGGTAACTATCCTACGTCTAGAAGAATTTGAGAATGAATATCCAGGACAATTAGACTGTTTGAAGCCTCAGCTGCAAGAACTGGTAGAAGAACTCACAGCTAGTGAGAACAATGATCTGGAAGAGATACATGCCGCAGTAGTTTCTACCATTAAAGAAAGAAGACTTGTTGAAGAAATATAACATTTTTCAGCAATAAGAAAGCTCAAGCATCCTGTTTTCAAACTAGCCTGCACATATATGGATATGGTCCAAGCTATGATGAATTTCGTAAGAGCTGTCAGAACATCGGATTGGATGCTGTATTTAGCATCTCTCCACTTGTTTGTTAAATACTTCTTTACATTTAATAGATTGAACTATGCTCGGATGATCACCCTATATATTTCAGAGATGGAAAACCTGGAATCCACAGATCCAGAGATTTGGAAACACTTTATGGAAGGTAATTGGGTTGTGAACAGAAGTAAAGTTTCATTTTGTGCTCTAGGTGCTGATGAAGCTCTGGAACACCAAAATCGAAAATTAAAGGTACATGGGGGCCTGGTTAGTATAACACTTAATGAGAATGCTCGAAATCGATTCTTCCTTGCTAATTCGGAACTAACTAGAATTGCAAGCGAAACCAAAAAACTGATAGAACTGAGAGCACGAAGTAAACATCATGAAGTGTCTGTTAAACTTCAACAGCGCCAGGATGATAATGTACGTAAACTAAAGGAAGCGTTTCAAAACTCGACAAATCCCTTCTAATGCAAAACTGATGACCTCACTCGTATCCTAACTCAGCGAGTCTTTCCACAGGAAATAAAAGTGTCTTTAGGCAGTGTTGCGGAAGTTGGTCAAGATCTGCATAATATTTTCTTAGATCAACGAGTTCATACTAACAACATTCCGTTCTGGTCTCCTATGAAAAAGAATGTCATTAGAACGTGTAAAACAGCAGCGATAAAGGTTAAAATTACCATCAAGGACAAAACCATTGCCATAAAGAGAGACTTATCTCTTATTTCAAGATTGTTGATAGCTTCCAGAAGCATACCTGATATAGATTTGAGGCACAATATTAGCAACTACAAATTTTCAGCACTACCGAAGTCGTTGTTTGCAGTTGACGAGAGTATGCACCATTGTCTAGCTAAGTACAAACTTACGGATGCTCTTGAATCAATGCAAGAGATACCAGCCGAAGGAAACGAAGATAATCATGCTTCCACCACACGTGATGTTTTAGAAAAAAATGAAGAGCTACAGGGAAAAGCTGTGATAGTAGATGGCATGGCGCTTCTTCATACCTACCACAAACCTAACACAGTGAAGACTTGTAGTGACCTCGGTGTAAGCTTCAGCCAAGAGATTGGACAAAAATTCGGCAATTACAGTGAGGTACATATAGTTTTTGACTCTTACAAAGACAACTCATTGAAGAAAGCGATGCGAGAGACTCGGCAAAAGGGCTCAGATCCAATGAGGTACAAAATCGGACCAGAAACGAAAATTGGAAGTATACCAATGCACAAATTATTGGCCCATGATAAGACGAAAGACGAACTAACAACTAACAGAGTTCCTTTCCGATCAGATTCTTCAATTTGGCGTGATAAACAACAGAAGGTTCGTACTTAGTTGGAGGGACAAAGCAGCTTCATCACATGGTGATGATATATCCAGTCTTGCAAGTACACAGGAGGAGGTCGACACAAAGATCATATTACATGCAGCTTATTTAGCACAGGAAGGAATTAAAACTACTCATGTGTTCTCCCCCGATACTGATGTCCTGATTTTAGCACTAAGGCGATATCCTCAACTTTCGAAAAATTTTGCGTTTTTCCTGGGCCATGGCATGAAAAGGTTCGTTCAGATAGGTTCAATTTACAGAGCACTCAGACCTCTGAAAGCCTCTGCACTCCCTGGATTGCACGCTCTTTCAGGAGCGGATGTAACAGGATCATTTGCTGGCAAAGGAAAAATAAAGTGGTGGAAAGCTTTTAATTCCGCAAGTGATACCCTGCTAGAAACTTTAGCTAAATTGGGGACTACACCGTCACTCACTGAAGATATCAGGGCTAACTTGAAAGCGTTCATTTGTCATCTTTATATCCCCAAAACAACACTGACCGACATAGGATCTGTGCGATGGTTGTTGTTTACACAGAAACAATTTCAAGATGAGAATCTTCCTCCAACAAGATCTGCACTGGATCCTGCATTGCTAAGGGCTCACCTTCAGTGTTTTGAGTGGAATCAGGACTTAATTCAGCATCCCAATAACCCACCTCCCTCAGATTTTGGATGGAACAAAGTAGGGGGTGCATACGAGCCTGTTGCTTGTACCAACCCTTGTGTACCAGAGCTTATATTGGAACTTTGTCGCTGCTCATGCTCCAAAAGACGTTGCTCTTCTCCATGTACATGTCAGTCAAATGGACTCCGGTGTACTGAAATGTGCAAGTGCGAAGGTAATCCCGACCGTTGTGACAATATGGCTGAGTGCGAGCTAGAAGATGATGAAGATTTAGGTTTAAGTGGGATTTGCATTGAAAGTGACGATGACTGTAATTAAAAATATAATTGTAGGAGTGACAAGTATTATTGCCTCCACTCTGTCTGTATAAATCTGTAAACATAGTATTTCTTCCACAGTATTTTCATTAAAGGTTAAAGCTATGGTGGTGCTTTTATCATACAGTTTCCTACGGCACAACATAAGGGAAAGGGGATATTTTTTAATTTATTAGTGCTTAGTGTATTATTTATTATTCGAATTATCCAGTGGCCATGTAAATAATGTCAAGTACGTAAATATGGGCTTGCAAGGCCCTCATACTGAGACATATTCATTTTTATTTTCGAAAAATATAAAAGTACTTTTTATGAGGAAACGGTTGATTTTACATAAAATGTTTTAATAACCTTTTCTGTGCAGAATATACGTAGCTACATTTTTTGTTTGAACCTTTTTTCGGTAATCCCAACGGTTACTGATATAAGTAGGTAAAGGTGTTGCAATGGCGGCCATTTTGTTTTTTGCCCGCAGCATTCAAACGCACCATTTTCAAGAGTGCCACCATCGAAATTATGTTTCTCCAAGGTCAAACGAAGAGATTGAGACTACTTCCACACTTGCATAATCAAGGAGCACAGGGATGTACATTTGACACCGGACTAGAAAGAGGAACAACTCGAATTAATTCAATTCCCAGGGTTTATACAAGCTAGTAAATACTCTAGATCTAATATTAGCCATGGTGGTACTTATATCTTCTTAAGAAATAATTTAGATCATGAACAGTTAACAGCTTATGATTATCTAATTACGAAACAGGATTTTAAATTCTCTGCCGTAAAAATACAGCAGTTTTAATAATTGTATGCGTATACCGTTCTCCGTCAGGAAAGTTTCCTTTATTTATAGATAAATTAGAATTGTTACTCAATAATATGAGCAATGTAAATTTCGATATAATGATTTGTGGGGATGTAAATGTGGATTTCTTAAAATTTGATAGAAATTGTGAATTATGAACACAGTTACTAATTTCCTATGGACTGAAACCTACAGTAATACCCCAACAAGAATAACAAAATTTCGTAAAACCACTCCTGATCATTTTTTTTAAATACAGATAAATATCACCATTCAATAGAAGTCTATTGTCCGGGTTTTAGTGACCACCATGGACAAAGTTTTGAAGTACCCGAAACAATCAATAATAATGATAATGGAGTAAAATCAAAGTGCAGGTCATTCACTGAAACAAATGTTAAATATTTCAATGACGTATTAAATAAGGAAACATGGTCAGAAATGTATAAACTTGAAAATGTAAATGATAAATTTAATGAATTTAACAGTACCCTAAAACACTATTTTGAAACAGCATTCCCCTTTAGACAAAGAACTGTTCAAAATAACAAAACTAGCAATTGGATAACAACAGGGATTAGAAATTCATGTCAATGAAAGGAATTTCTACACAAATTATATAAACAATACCACACAACACCTGAATTCAATTTATACTACAAAAAATACACTAGCATATTAAATAAGGTAATAAGACTAGCAAAGAAAATGCATAATGATAATTTTATATCCCAATCATCTAATAAAAACAGGGCTATGTGGTCCTTGATAAAGAAAGAAACTGGAAAATCTGCTAAAATACAAAGGAACATTACACTGATCAGAAATAACAAAGTGATTAATAGTCCAGGGAAAGATCAGGAATGTGATATCATCCAATGCTATGCGCCTACAGAACAATCGGAGCCGGAGAAGAAGGAAGAATTCTACCAAATGCTGCGAGACGTCACAAGACAAACAAGCAAGGAGGACATTCTCATTGTTATGGGAGACTTCAACGCGAAGGTGGGCTGAAACAATGAGGGGTTGGAGCAGATCATGGGTAAACATGGCCTTGGTGAGATGAATGACAATGGGGAGAAATTTACGGAATATTGCGCCAGTCAGGATTTGGTGATGGGTGGCACGGTATTTCCTGGGTGTCTCCTGATCAAGTCACAGAAAATCAAATTGATCACATCGCGGTGAGCAGGAGGTTCAGAAGAAGCTTGGAAGATGTTAGGAACAAGAGAGGAGCGGACGTTGGTAGTGACCATCATCTTGTGGTTGCCTACTTCCGCATGAAGATCGTCGCAGTCCGCCAAAAGTTTAACACTCGGCACAACAAGTTTGATGTGGGCAAGCTTAAGAACCAGAAGAGATTGGAACAATTTAAACTGGAGCTCAAAAATAAATTCCAGGTGTTGGACTCCGAGACAGAGAAGGACGTGGAGACTGTGTGGAGCGAGGTAAAGAATATCTTCGTGGAAACCAGTGAGATGCAGCTCGGGTACAAGAACTACCTGCGGAAAGAATGGATATCCGATCAGACCTGGGACAAGATAAATTATAGGAAGGAGATTAAGGCCAAGCTCAACACCTGCAAGACTAGGCAGCAGAAGGCTCTCACACAAGCAAAGTATTCAACAGCAAACAGGGAGGTAAAGAGGAGTGTACGGAAGGATCATAGGAGGTGGATTGATGAGGAGGCGGAGAAAGCAGAAGAAGCGGCAAGAAGGGGGGACGTTAAGGAGCTCTATGGCATCACAAAGATGCTTTCGAAGAAAGGTTTTAATAAAACTAGGCCTGTGAAGAGCAAGACGGGCGAGATCCTCACGACGTGTGAACAGCAGCTGACAAGATGGAGAGAACACTTTGCGGAGGTTCTTAATAGAGATAGAGGACCAGAAAATTAAGCAGCGAGGAGAAGATGAAGAGGAAGCAGAAAGTGACCCAAGCATCAGCCTCGACTCCCCAACTCGGGGCGAAATAAGGACAGCGTTGAAGCAGATGAAATGCGGGAAGGCACCAGGTCTGGATAATATCCCAGCGGAAGTACTGAAAGCAGACCTGTATATTACGATCGATCTGCTGCACCCGCTGTTGGAGAAGATCTGGAAGGAGGAGAAAACACCAACCGACTGGAAGAAGGGGTTGATAGTCAAGTTGCCGAAGAAAGGGGACACCACAAACTGTAACAACTGGAGGGGTATCACCTTGCTGTCCATTCCAAGCAAAGTTCTGGCGAGAGTCATCCTGAATCGTATAAAAGACTGCGTAGAAAAAAGGCTTCGGAAGGAACAGGCTGGATTTCGACAACATCGCAGCTGTGTGGATCTCATCAACACCCTCCGAATCATCCTGGAGCAGAGTGTGGAGTGGCGGAATACCCTTTACCTCACATTTGTTGACTTCGAGAAAGCCTTCGACTCCGTAAATCAAAGAATCATGTGGAAGACCCTCGAGGAATATAAAATTCCAACAAAGATCATCAGAATCATGGAAGAGATGTACGAAGGGTATGAGTGCCAGGTTCTTCACGAAGGCAAATTAACAGAAAAGATAAAGGTCAGTTCCGGAGTGAGACAGGGGTGTGTCCTTTCCCCCACTCTGTTCCTGTTGGTCCTGGATAGTGTGATGAAGAAGGTAATGGGAGGACGTAAGAGGGGTATTCAATGGGGTATAAATGACAGGCTTGAAGATCTGGATTTCGCAGACGACATTTGTCTTATGACACAACGGTACCGAGACATAGAAGATAAGCTGGGGAGGTTGCAGAGAGAAGCAGAACGTGCAGGACTGATGATCAACACCAACAAGACCAAAGAGATGAGGATAAATTCTGACATCACGACTAGTTTGACAGTCAACGGAAAGGACATTGAGCGAGTTGAGTCCTTCCTCTACCTTGGAAGTATAGTCACAAATGATGGGGGAGCAGAGGAAGATGTTCGAAGCCGTATCAGGAAGGCAAATGGTGCCTTTGTCCAGCTCTACCCCATCTGGAGAAATAGAAACATTTCCAGGAAGACCAAGCTCCGCCTTTTCAATAGCAACGTAAAGTCGATTCTTCTCTACGGCTGTGAAACGTGGAAAGTCACAAAGCCGATCAACAACCAGCTACAGGTGTTCATTAACAGATGTCTGCGTCGCATCATGAATGTGAGGTGGCCGGACATAATCTCAAATGAAGATCTTTGGACCATCACCAATCAACAACCGATTAGCATCCAGATCAAGGAGAGGAAATGGCGCTGGATTGGTCACACACTAAGGAAGCCGGACGGAGCTATTGAGAGGGCGGCGCTAGACTGGAATCCTCAAGGCGCCAGGAAGCGAGGTCGACCTAAGAAGACCTGGAAGAGGACGATCGAAAATGAAATTGCAGAGGTGGACAAGAACTGGAGTCAAGTGAAGAGAATGGCCAGGAACCGTACTGCGTGGAGAAATTTCGCCAAGGCCCTATGCTCCGGAAGGAGCGGCAGGAATTAAGTAAGTAAGTAAGTAAGTAAGTAAGTAATAGTCCAGAGTAAAGAGCAAACACTTTTAATGACTATTTTCTAGAAATTCCACAAAAATTATTAAATAAATCACAGGAAATACACTAAATTCTAATAATAAAATAAATATATGTAGTGATTCTTTATTTATAAATCATGTCACAAGTGAAGAGGTAAGAATAGTTATAAAAGAGCTAAAAAATAAATTCTGTGCTGGCATTGATGGCATTCCTGATGCAATTTTAAAGAAATGTGCAGAAAATATAATAAATCCACTTACACACTTAATAAACAGTTCAATTATCTCAGGAACTTACCCGGATATTTTGAAGTTATCAAAAGTAATTCCAGTGCACAAAAACGGTTCAAAAGGTGATTTAGATAACTATCGTCCTATTACTTTACCAACTGGTATTGCAAAAATTGTGGGGAAAATCATGTATAAGAGACTGATAAGTTTTATAGAAAAAAATGAAATATTAGCAAACTCATAACATGGATTCAGAACGGAAAAATCTACACAGACAGCAATTTATGAATGTATTAATAGTATACTGAAATTAATTGAAAATAAGGAACATGCAACTGGCCTATTCTTGGATTTATCGAAAGCATTTGATGTTGTTGACCATAAAATCCTCCTTACAAAACTAAATCAATATGGTATTAGAGGTCTAGCTAATAAATGGATAGAGTCTTACTTAACAAGGCAAACTTAATGAAACATTGTCCAATGAGGGAATTATTAAATTTGGAGTACCCCAGGGATCGGTTTTGGGCCCACTACTCTTTCTTCTATATATCAATGACATAACACAGAACGTTCATTCACATAAGGAAATTTTGTTTGCGGACGATACAACACTCGTAATAAAAGGTGAAACTAAACAGGTCATACGGCAGTCTGCTGACTCCGTTACAGGAGAGTTAACCAAATGGTCACAAGATAATCGCCTCGTAATGAACTATAAAAAACAGTATGTCGAAATTTCCACACTATACAGAATAGGAATCCTGCGAAGCCCAATATAGCATTAAATGGTCATAAAGTAGAAAATAAATCAGAAACAAAGTTTTTAGGACTATGGATACAACATGACTTGAAATGGAATAAACATATACAATATCTGAATACTAAACTGAACTCGATGTGCTTTGCGTTACGTATTTTGAAAACCTGCACTAGCGTGCACACATTAAGAAATACTTATTTTGCTTATTTCCATTCATACTTAAGATATGGGGTCATATTTTGGGGTATGTCACCAGATGTACTAAGCACGTTTAGGATACAAAAGAGGGCGATTAGAATTATGGCAAATGTAAACACTAGAGAATCATGTAGACCTCTGTTTAAAGATTTAAACATTCTCCCACTACCAAGCAAATATATCTTTGAAAGTATTGTTTTTTAAAAAGAATTTAATGAATAAGGATGTTTTTCTTAAAACAAACAATAATTTCATAGGCATAACACAAGACAAAATCAAAACATTCATATTTCACACACACACAAGCATATATCAAAAAGGAACTTTTCACACAGGAGTTAAATTATACAATAAACTACCCCAGTATATAAAACTTGCCCCTAAAATAAAAACCTTTGATAGAATGTTGAAAGCTTATCTGCAGTGCCATTGTTTTTACTCTGTAGTTGAATATCTCAGTGTATAGGAGCGATGAAATCTATAATTATATTTTACTTTTCTATTTTAATTGTAATGCCTAGCTGTAAGTTGTTGTATTTATAGAATTAAGTTTTCATATTATGATAATAGAGTAAGGTGTAAATAGTTGTCCAATAAGATTGTATCTCTTAAGGTCTGTTATTATAATAAGTTATAAATAGTTATAGTATTAGTATTATATAACTATTACTACTTTTATTTTATAGATGTAAATTCCGACGTGTCCTATATCAAAAATGTATTGTATAGAAGTATATGATCAAATGGAATTAATAAAATCTATCTATCTATCTATCATTCTCCTTTATCAGTAGGTAATTAGATTAAATCATTTAGGTAGTAGTAATTAAAATAAATGTAGTGAAATTTGGTGTAAACATCTAGGCTAGCTTAGTTCTCTAGTATGTCGTCAGTAAACAGTGTTAGTGTCTCTTCAGGTACCGTAGTGTAACAGTTACGGATTTATGCTCGTCGTGCAAAATAAAATTAAAAATGCAAATAAAATCATCACAAGATCTCAGGTAAAATTGAATGAGGAGAAGAGTGAAACCGATTGTCTTAATGTACCGGAACCGTCATGCGAATGTCATAACTTGAGAAACGAACTGTCCTCAAAAGATAAAATTATAAAGCTGCTAAAAGAAGATATTGCTAAGTTAATGGAAGAGATGAATAAATTAAAAGGAAATAGAGAAGAAAGCAAGGAAACTTGGTCAACAGTTGTTGCTGGTAGTGTAAGATCGCAGTAGCCTATGCCTAAAAATGGAGTAAATGAAATTCCCGTCTCAAATTCATTTGGAGCACTCGTAGGAGAGAATGATGACTTTCTTCAAGAAGAAAGTGATAAAGAGAAAATCCAGGAAAATGCGGATATTTGCGGATAGTCACGGGCGAGATATAGCAGCAAACCTTCTGGAGAGAAGTGTAAACATGGAGGTCACTTTGACAGTGAAACCAGGAGCTCCCATGGCAGCGGTCACGGACAGGATGGTAGGAGAGTGTGCGTCCCTAACTTCAAAGGATTTTGCTGTTATCATCGCTGGAGCAATCGACGTGTACAGAAACGAGAGTAAAAAGGTAATCAAGGATTTAAAGGGTACATTGCCATCCATGCATAACACAAATGTCATTATTGTAAACATTCTGGAGAGATATGACATAATTTCCAAATCATGTGTAAATGTAGAAATAGAGGCTACAAATGGAAAAATTCATAAAATTTGTACGAGTTTCCCAAATGTCCAAATTATAGATGTAAGTAAATTAGACAGAAGTTCCACACTCGGCATGGTCTACACTTAAATAGGTTAGGAAAAGAGTACGGTATCTTAGTGATGAAATATGCAAAATTGTAAATTCAAATGGTAAGAATAGTTCAACAGTAATATATTTAGAGTGGAAGCAGGGAAACTGGTAAAAGAAGCCAAACGTGAGGTTTGGCATTCAGATCTTTCGATGTCAAATTTAACTGAGTGCAACAATGGTATTTCGGATTTGTCCCAAGCCCGGTTGAGAAAGGAGGAGGGTGAAACATGGTCAACGGTCTCAAAGGCGGATGAAGAATTTCAGTTCCCAACGGCAGAGAGAGCGGAAGAACCTAGTGGAGTAAACCACGAAAAAACAATCATTTCGGACTAACAATCCGATCTTATTTCGGAATTTTATTTCCTACACCTACACAACACAATTTCATATGCAGAATGGAAATGTCGCTAAATGAGAGCACTACCCCAGGTGGTAACTTGAAAGAGAAATCCACCATTGCAGTAGGCAATGCATCGGGACCTAGGATTCTGGGGAGTCCCACCACCTGCATACAAGATGAGTCGGAGCGTCTTGAAACATCTTCCAAATTGAAATTCAAGAGGAAATACTTCATCGGGACCATTAACGTCAACTCACTCCTGCGAGTCGGAAAACAGAAAGAATTGGAAAAGCTCCTGGACGACCAACAAATCCAGATTTTGGCTGTACAAGAGACCAGATTCCTAGATGACCACATCATGGATATAAAGCACTACAGAGTATTCAAAGGAAAGCCAGCAATAAAGATAATGGCTAACACCCCTCTCCTTGGGACTGCCTTCTACATAAACAAAACCATAGTGGATAGTGTCACAGACTTCTCATCTAAATCTGAGAGATTATCCCTATTGACAATCAAGTGCAAAAACAGGAATTATACTCTCATAAATTGCCATGCTCCTATCAACGAAGACAACAAGAAGAACCCACAGAAAGTCGATGACTTCTGGGACCTCTTAGAAACAGAAATCGCTCGGATACCTGTGAACCATGTAAAAATCCTTCTGGGAGACTTCAACGCACAAATAGGGACAGAAAGAAAATACAAAGATATAGTAGGAGACTATCCAGCACACAGGAGGACAAACAAGAATGGCGAACGGCTCCTTGGACTCTGCAAAATCTTCCAGTTGAATCTCATGTCGACTCATTTTCGGAAACTTCCAAGAAAAGCAAAGACATGGGTATCTCCAAATCCCAACCTAGGAGAATTCCAATTAGACCATGTAGCAATATCAAGGACAAATACTAGGGAGGTGATGAATGTTAAAGTGATTAGAAATGGTAAATTTGACTCTGATCACTATCTCTCCAAAGTTAAAATACGTTTTCTTCCACCAAAACAAAAGAAGGATCCACCTAAGTTGAAAAAATACAACACCAATCGAATGAACATCAATGGAGATATTATAAATAACTTCAGAGAAGAAATCCGCTCTTCTAGAACAAAGACCTGGCAACATCTTTGTACAAAGATCAATGAAGCCGCTAAGAAAACATTCGGACTGGCAAAGAGGAAACGTACAATCTGGTGGAATGAAGAATGTGAGAAAGCACTTGAAAAGAGATCCGACACATGGAGAAAATGGAAATGTTCAAGAGATACGGAACATTTGGAACAATTCAGAACCCAAAGGAAAGAAACATCAGGGTTATTCCGCAGGACCAAACGATCGTTTGAGAATGCAAAGTTACAAAACCTCCAGGACGACTTCACTAAGAATAACACCAGAGATTTTTTCCAAACCTTCAAGGACAAGCTTAGAGGATACCAAATTCCAAGTATAAGTTTCAAAAAAGAAGAAGGAAAAATTGGACTGAACAATCAAGAAAACTGCAATATATTAGCCAGATACTTTGAGAAACTCCTCAACTGCCCGCCTCCAACCAACAAACTAGAATTTCAGACTCATCCTATAAACTCAGAAGATGATATGCCACCAACAAAAGAAGAAATAAAGGAAGCCCTGAAAAGTCTCAAGAACAACAAGGCAAGCGGGGAAGACTCCATATCAGCAGAAATGTTGAAGTGGGCAGAACCGGAAATCCTAGACGACCTGCACCATATCTTCCAACAAATATGGGAGACGGAAAAGCTACCAGACGAATGGAAAACAGCGCTGATCCACCCACTCCATAAGAAAGGGAACAAACAAGATGTTAACAACTACAGAGGCGTGTCTCTACTCCCAGTCACTTACAAAATCCTCTCAAGGATACTTCTGAATAGAATAGAAGGAATCCTAGATAAGCAACTTGGAGAATACCAAGGTGGGTTCCGGAAAGGCCGCTCCTGTGCCTAACAAATCCTAAATTTGAAATCAATAATTCGCCACAGAGCGCTGAACGGCAAAAGTATAGTGGTTTCATTCATTGACTTCAAAAAAGCCTTCGACTCGGTGGACAGAGGGACCCTAGATAAGATCATTAGAGAATTTGGAGTCAAAACCAAACTGGCCAATATTATCAGAGAAACCTTAACAGCCACAACTTCTAAGGTGAAGTTCATGGGAGAATTGTCTCAGTCATTTGAAATCAAGACAGGTGTGCGACAGGGTGATGGATTATCACCATTACTATTCAACTGTGTCCTCGAGAGGATTGTGAGAATTTGGAATTCCGAACTTGAAAATCAAGAGATAGCCCCGATCTGCCTAGGACGAAAAACGGGAGGAATCAAAGTCAATTGCTTGGCTTTCGCTGATGATTTTGCGATACTTTCAGAAAACATAGAAGAAGCGGCCATACAGATCAACCTCTTAGAAAAGATCGCTAGCAAGACAGGACTTAGGATCTCGAAAGAGAAGACCAAGTTCATGATGAATGACAAACATGGGCCACAATTCCTTGAAACAGAGATTGGACGGATTCAGAGGGTGAAAAGGTCAAATACCTCGGTGAAACCATACAAGAGAACGGCCTAGAGAAAGCTGCTGTAGAATATCGTATCTCAAAAATGGAAAGAGCTTATGGGCTAACTAAAAACATCTACAACAAGAAATGCATCTCATGGAATGCCAAACTAAAACATTACAACACGGTAGTAAAAACAGAATGCCTGTATGCCAGCGAATGTCTCTCGATGAATTACAAGTTGGAGAAGCTAGAGATCCTAGAAAGAAGAATACTACGGAAAATCATGGGCCCAGTCCAGACTGAAACCGGCTGGAAACTTCGGAGCAACAATGAAGTCTATAAAAATGTGGAGAGAATCTCAGAGACCATGAAGAAGAGGAGGTTATCGTTTCTCGGTCACTTGTACAGAATGGACAAAACTAGACTAACCAAACAGTTATTCGACTACCTGTGGAACAAGAAGACAACAACGACATGGATTAAGGAAGTTCGAAAAGATCTCGAAAATTCCAACATCCTGGAAGTTCAGATGTCAAACAGAGAAACATTTAGGTACATAATTCAAAATTTGGAAGGGTTTCACGTCACAAGAACCACAAAGAAGGGAAGAGCCTGGACGGATGAGCAGAAGAAACAGCATAGCGCCCATATGAAGGAGTACTGGAGAAAGAGGAAACTTCAGGCAAAGAAAAAATGAAATTGTAGTGTGATCCGAAGTGGTCAATTCGCAAATAAAAAATAACAATTATGATAATAATGTAAATAAATTACCAACACAAGCTTGCAAAAGTAACAAATTTAAAATTTACTACCAGAATGATCAGTATCTCTATAATAAAATTGATTACATAAATCTAATGCTTAAAAATGAACTTAAAGACATCTCAGCACTATGTATTTCATAACATTGGCTGAAAGAGGAACAACTCGAATTAATTCAATTCCCAGGGTTTATACTAGCTAGAAAATATTCTAGATCTAATATTAGCCATGGTGGTACTTGTATCTTCTTAAGAAATAATTTAGATCATGAACAGTTAACAGCTTATGATTATCTAATTATGGAACAGGATTTTGAATTCTCTGCCATAAAAATACAGCAGTTTAAGTTAATAATTGTATGCGTATACCGTTCTTCGTCAGGAAATTTTCGTTTATTTATAGACAAATTAGAATTGTTACTCAATAACATGAGCAAAGTAAATTTCGATATAATAATTTGTGGGGATGTAAATGTGGATGTCTTAAAATGTGATAGAAATTGTGAATTATTAACATAGATACCGGTACTAATTTCCTATGGACTGAAACCTACAGTAAATACCCCAACAAGAATAACAAAATTTAGTAAAACCACTCCAGTTCAAATTTTTATAAATACAGATAAATATCACCATTCAATAGAAGTCTATTGTCCGGGCTTAAGTGACCACCATGGACAAATACTGAGTTTTGAAGTACCCGAAACAATCAATAATAATGATAATGGAATAAAATCAAAGTGCAGGTCATTCACTGAAACAAATGTTACATATTTCAATGACTTATTAAATAAGGAAACATCGTCAGAAATGTATAAACTGGAAAATGTAAATGATAATTTTAATGCATTTAACAGCACCCTAAAACACTATTTTGAAACAGCATTCCCCTTTAAACAAAGAACTATTAAAAATAACAAAACTAGCAATTGGATAACAACAGGGATTAGAAATTCATGACAAAGAAAGAAATTTCTACACAAATTATATAAACAATACCACACAACACCTGAATTCAATTTATCCTAAAAAAAATACACTAGCATATTAAATAACGTAATTTGACTAGCAAAGAAAATGCATAATGATAACTTTATTTCCCAATCATCTAATAAAAACAGGGCTATGTGGTCCGTGATAAGGAAAGAAACTGGAAAATCTGCTAAAATACAAAGGAAAATTACACTGACCAGCAATAGTAAAGTGATTAATAATTCAGAGGAAATAGCAAACACTTTTAATGACTATATTCTGGAAATACCACAAAAAATATTAAATAAATCACAGGTAAATACAGTAAATTCTATTAATGAAATAAATAAATATATGCAGTGATTCTTTATTTATAAATCATGTCACAAGTGAAGAGGTAAGAATAGTTATGAAAGAGCTAAAAATAAATTCTATGCTGGCGTTGATGGCATCCCTGATGCAATTTTAAAGAAATGTGCAGAAAATATAATAAATCCACTTACGCACTTAATAAACAGTTCAATTCTCTCAGGAACTTACCGGGATATTTTGAAGCTATCAAAAGTAATTCCAGTGCACAAAACGGTTCAAAATATGAATTAGATAACTATCGTCCTAAGTTATTACCCTACCAACTGGTATTGCAAAAATTGTGGAAAAAATCATTTATAAGAGACTGATATGTTTTTTAGAAGAAAAAAAGAAATACTATCAAACTCACAACGTGGATTCTGAACAGATAGATATACACAGACAGCAATTTATCAATGTAGTAATAGTATGCTGAAATTAATTGGCAATAAGGAACATGTAACTGGCCTATTCTTAGATTTATCGAAAGCATTTGATGTTGTTGACCATAATATCCTCCTTACATAACTAAATCAATATGGTATGAGAGGTCTAGCTAATAAATGGATAGAGTCTTACTTAACAAGGCATAAACAAATAGTAAGTTTGAGACACATGGATGATGGAACCAAATTACTTAATGAAACATTGTCCAATGAGGGAATTATTAAATTTGTAGTACCCCAGGGATCGATTTGGGCCCACTACTCTTTCTTCTATATATCAATGATGTAACACAACACGTTTGTTCTCAAAAGGAAATTTTGTTTGCGGACTATACAACACTCGTAAAAAAAAGTGAAACTAAGCAGGTCTTACAGCAGTCTGCTGACTCCATTACAGAAGAGTTAACGAAATGCTCACAATAAACTATAAAAACAGTATCTCTAAATTTCCATACTATACAGAATAGGAATCCTGCGAAGCCCAATATAGCATTAAATGGTCATAAAATTGAAAATAAATCAGAAACACAGTTTTTAGGACTATGGATACAACATGACTTGAAATGGAATAAACATATACAATATCTGAATACTAAACTGCATTCGATGTGCTTTGCGTTACGTATTTTGAAAACTTGCACTAGCATGCACACATTAAGAAATACTTATTTTGCTTATTTCCATTCATACTTAAGATATGTGGTCATATTTCGGAGTATGTCACCAGATGTACTAAGCACGTTCAGGATACAAAAGAGGGCGATTAGAATTATGGCAAATGTAAACACTAAAGAATCATGCAGACCTCTCTTTAAAGAGTTAAACATTCTCCCACTGCCCTGCATTCATATCTTTGAAAGTAAGTTTATTATGATTTTTTAGAAGAATTTAATGAATAAAGAATTTTTTCTTAAACAAGGCATAACACAAGACAAAATCAAAACATTCATATTTCACACACACACACACAAGACAAAATCAAAACATTCATATTTCACACACACACACAAGCATATATCAAAAAGGAACTTTTCACACTGGAGTTAAATTATACAATAAACTACCCCAGTATATAAAATTTGCCCCAAAAATAAATACCTTTTAAAGAATGTTGAAAGCTTATCTGCAGTGCCGTTGTTTTTACTCTGTAGTTGAATATCTTAGTGTATAGAAACGATGAAATCTATAATTATATTTTACTTTTCTATTTTAATTGTAATACCTAGCTGTAAGTTGTTGTATTTATAGAATTAAGTTTTCATATTGTAATAATAGAGTAAGGTGTAAATAGTTGTCCAATAAGATTGTGTCTCTTAAGATCTGTTAGTATAATAAGTTATAAATAGCTATTGTATTAGTAATATATATCTGTAAGTTCTTTTATTTTATAGATGTAATTACTGACGTGTCCTATATCAAAAATGTATTGTATACATGTAATTGTTCAAATGGATTAATAAAAATCTAATCTAATCATTACAATGAGAAGTTATGTGCTAGAATAGATAGTTTCAATATCGGTGATTAAGACTCCTCCCGCGAGGTGGCATATTTTTGTGACGAACCAATGGTATTCATTTTTAGAAAAAACAAATGCACTGCTCTGAATAATGATTCGTTGTGCCAAGTTTCATTGCACTCGGGTAATTAGAATGCTAGAAAATGCATTAAGAATATTTAAAAATCACTTGGCCGTTGTGTTGTTTTCGTGTTTTTCGGGATTTGGAAAGTCGCGTATTTGTCCTTACTTAACAGTCCTCTAACACCATACAAAATTTCAGTTTGATTGCTTTAGTTTTGGAGATATTGAGAACTGGTGAAATGTATCGTATGGATGCCATGTTGGATTGTTTTATATATATGCTATAGAATTATATGCCAGCAGATGAATATTGTAATTGTGGCTCATTATACCAACCTAGATCTCTATTGCTTGTTTAGGACATGAGAAATTTAACTTGATTTTAAAAATTTAACACAGCCGCCATTTTGAAGTTCTTATAGAAAATGAACTAAATTAGATGCCAATATATTGAGCTTTATACGAAGATTTTCCATGCTAAGTTACAAGAAAAATCCATATTACTATGTAAATTTTGCGTCGCGCCATGTTGGATTTGAGTTCATCAGGTTATTAAAACACCCACAGGTGAACTTATGAACCTTTCCGGGCGAAGCCCTCGCCCAGACCAATGGTATCCCGGTCCGCTCGCTCCAACATTCAAAAATTCAGTTTGATTGCTGTACCAGTAATAGATTCGCAGATATTGAGAACAGTTTAAATATTTTGGATGATCACCATGTTCGCCATAGAGTTATCTATCATTGGATGAAGTTTATTGCTTAGGTTCATTATTCAAAAGTTCACTTCGATCACTTGATTTAGGACACAAAAAATAAAAACTTAATTTTAAAATTTTGCAGTCACCATCTTGTTGTTATGAAAAATATTGAATTGAATTAGATGCCAATAGATTATATCTTGTGTAAACATTCATAGTATCAAGTTTCACTACGCTCGACTGATCAAATTTCGAGAAAATGACATTTAAATACCGTATTTAAATTTCGCTTGACCACCATGTTGGTTTTGTACTTAATATGTTTTTAGCATCACATAGCTGGACGTACCTTAGTATTCTCTATCATCATACAAAATTTCAGGGTGATATCAGTAAGAGTTTCAGAGATATTGAATGCCGGTGAAATAGTTCATGCAGCCGCCATATTGGATTGAGAAACGTATTTTAACTTGAAGGGGATGGTCGGTGTCGAACAAAATGGGACTATGTCCTTACAGAGTTTCATTGAGATCACTCTAGCCGTTGAGATTCTATTAGGAACACACACAAAAGGTAGGCAAAACATGCGTAGCATATCGCAGCACGAATAACAATCACAGTAAGGTAAAATGGCATAAAATTAGGTGAGTGTCAGTAAATGATCCAATTTTGTAAGCACGACCTTACAGAACCAATGTTTCACGTCAGCACAAAATCCCTGTTCTTGGGGTTGAGGCAGTTGGCAGTGTTGCAATGTCTAAAATATATATCATGAACGTGCTTTCATATGGTCACTGCCGAAGTGAGGTGGCAAAAGTAGTAGCTACTCACGATAGTATTGGGGAAATATGCAGTATTCATCGCTAAGCATAACCATATTCAAAATTGGAGCTATGTTGCCATTGGTGGTCTAGGGAATGACCTCATTAGAACCATTAATTTTTGAATGTAAATACATATTACATCAGCAATATTAAAGAAGTTTTCTGCATGGACAGCAATACGTAATAAAAATTCTTCTCTAAGGACCGAGTGGATGAAGCTTTGGCCGCCGGTGGCATCTGCACTCTAGCCTCTTTAGCGAAGAGCTATGTACTCAGCTAGAATCAGTTGTAGTTCGTACTTCGTTGCCAATAATGGCAACAGCATGTAATGTGTACATCTCACCGGATTCTCAACTGGATTACAACCAATTAGGGAATCTAGTCCCTCAACTTGCCCCTCCTTTTCTCCTTCTAAGAGATGTTAATGCCCACATGATCATCTACACTGGCGGTAGAGGGAGAGCTTTTTAGAGACTGTTGAACACAGGGGAACTTTTGCACTTTTCTGTTGCACACGGCACTTTTTCGAGTAAAAGGTAATCTTTTCAATTTTCCGCCTAGTCAGTACTTTAATTATTAAAATTCACAAATAGGGGTACATGTTTCGGGACCTACCTTGGTCCCTTCTTCAGCCCTTTTATAGTATTGTCAATACGGAACCTGAAAATGAATGTTACTTCCAATAAACTTTTTCGAGTGTCGATATCACCGTATGCAGTCGTGCTCGGGTTCCCCAGCTACAGTGGGGTGTACATGACAAACTTTGTAATAGTGACCATTTCCCAATTAACCTTATTCTTCTGAACCAGAGATCCATAGAGTTACCAAATTGATGGCTACTCCGTTGGGCTGATTGGCCAGAATTCACAGCACATGCCTTTTTTGACAAAGATACCTCTGGAAGTGTCGATGATCATACCTTTCAGATAACGAATGGTATTTTGGCTGCAGCAGAGGAAACGGGACCTTCCTCATCTGGCATCTCCCGCCAGAAGCTTGCCCCTTGGTGAACAGCCAAGATTGCAGTAGCCATTAAAGATCGTCGACATGCTTTCAAATGCTATTTGAAGGAAGCTTTTTGTTTTTACGTGGCCATTAATCATGCAATCATGAGCCACAGGACCTTCTTTTTACGTGGAATCCGAACCACAGGACATGGCATTTCACTTCAAAAATCTCAAATGCATTGACCGGGAATTGAACCCGGTCCACCTTGGTGAGAGGCCAACAGCTTGACCGCTGTGCCACCATGCCCCCCAATTGCTATTTGAGGCAAGACACCATAGCCAATTACATTACCTTTTTAAACAAGGCACATACCCCTTCAGATATTGGATCAAGCTGCAAAAGAGGCGGTATCACTACCACCTCGACCAATGGAGAGAGGGTGAGAGTTGGTTAGTTCTTTTTTCATATTTAGGCATCCTCTTAAAATTTTAACTTAATTCTAAATTTGTATACCGGTACTTTAATCTGTATTGTGAGGGGCAGTTAGTTATTGTTGTTTTAAGGGGCAGAACTGCGAGGTGATCTGCCCCTTGTGAGGGGCAGGTGACGTCACTGTTCCGCCCCGTAGAACTCCAATAACTAACTAGTGTGCATTCATACATACAGATGCACACTCATTTCATCCCAGATTGATCTACAAAATCTTCTGTTCCATTTTTAAATGAGAGTAGTGGGTTAAAAATTAACTTCAGTTGTACCTTTTCATTGTAAACAGTTGTATAAGTGTAAACCTGTATAGTAATTATCATACAAATACACTATATTGTTGTTGTTTTTTCTATTCCAGGATGAAAAACAGATGCCGGGATCAGAAAGGCCATGCCATAAATTACAAACTGAGAAAACCCGGGAGTCAGAAGTTGAACCAAAAAATGTTTTGATCTTCAAGAAGGTATGTCTCATCTGGTATTTTTTACTTTTTGGTCTAGTTATGGTGCAATCTGATCCTCCTGCTATTTTGAAGACAAAATTGAAATACATAGGGACAGAATTGTTTCCATCTTTAGAAGAGACGTTATGTTTTTAACTACCGGTAATCTTGGATTTATTTTGTTTTCTTTTAATAAAGGTAGAATGGGCTCTGCCCATTTAATACTATCAATTTTAATTGTGTATGTTTTACAAATATTCTTAGGGTACATTCTGACGCATATGAGTTGACTTAACAATAGAACCGCAGCGATATATATACCCCTAGAACTGCAGCTGGGTCACTTATGACCCACCTCTCTTTTTTGTGATTATTAATGAATGGATGGGGATGTGGTAACTAAAGAATATACCAGTACATGCGCTAGATAATTTATTTGAAATTTAGAATAGTAGGAATACAAATAAGGAACATGTAGACAATTGTGTATCTTTACTGGCGAATGTCAATGAAGTACAGTATGCTGCCAATAGTTTCTTTGTAGGAATGGCACTTCACACGACACACATTGAGCACACACAATATTCCTTGACTGTACACTTGCTGCAAGCAGTCTTTTTGCAGGAATGGCACTTCACAAACGATTTGTTTCCTTTGCAATTGGACTTGACCTGAGAACGCGTGCGCTTTTCCTGTCTCTCAGGAATCTCTCCTGGAATAATGGTGCGGGCATTTGCAATCCAAGTTGCTGCATTTTTCTCTGCGAGCTCTTCGCCCAGCTGCAGAATGAAGTCCCTGCGTTTCAGTTTCTTCTGATTCAGTGCGTTGTACACTACCCAGGCATTTATTCCAGCCAAATCCAGCAAGTTGTAGAATGTATGAACTAGCCAGCGCCTGGATGGTGCCTTGGTTGAGTATTTGCGAGCCATTTGATCGACCACATCTACTCCATATTTTGTGCCGTTGTAAAATGTGACTGTGTCTGGCTTCTTCTTTTTGTTACCAGGCTCAATATTCACATCAGGGTGCATAGTGCTGAGAACGAGAACATTTTTGTTGCTCTTTCCCTGATAAATTTTCAACGAAGTATCATGTTCTCTCAGCAGCACTGTGCTGTGCAAATTGTGTTTTACCTTTTTCACACATACTGGTACTTCCCTGCGAACCTTGTTCAAGGTACCAACAAGACTTGTTGCATTTGATTTCAATGTTTCGGTGAGAGATAAGGAAGTGAAGAAACTGTCATATGTGACATTTCTTCCCGTCTTCATATAAGGTTCCATCAACTTCTTTACCACAAAATCACCAAGGCGCTCGTTATTTGGCCTAGCACAGGCCCCGGGCTATAAACGGGCATAATGGGAATTTGCCCAGGGCGCCAAATTTTAGGGGGCGCCAACATTTAGGTGACGCTGAACGCAGAAGAAGGTTGACCCAACAATCCCAACATTAAAAGAAAGTATGACATGGCGATCTTTAAAAAGTGGCATAAAATAACTATAATTTACGTGAATATAAAATAAAAGTAATATTAAATATCACTTTCATTCGTAGTATTTTTTATGTTGAATCATGATTGTTATAATGCAGTATTATAATATAATCAGTATTATCTGTAAAGAATACTACAGTTGGCAACAATGTATGCAGTGATGCACGGTTGACGCCGTTGGCTATACTCGTGGATTTACAACTGGCGCATGCACCGCGTGATCTTGTCAACGTCCTAACATCAAAGGTTGTTTGTTTGTATTGCTTGTATTGCGTGTCAACTGTGATTTGTAAAAATGTGTCAACTTCAGTTATTTTAAAATGAACAAAAAATTAAGTGGATCAGAATTCAGGAAACGTGCTGCCAAGAAGGAAAGTGACGAACAAGAACTTTTAAAGAAAGTGTCTAAAATTGCATCGTTCTTTACACAAAGAGCTACTCCAACTATCAC
Source organism: Meconema thalassinum (assembly GCA_946902985.2). NCBI lineage: Eukaryota > Metazoa > Arthropoda > Insecta > Orthoptera > Tettigoniidae > Meconema > Meconema thalassinum. The sequence continues at coordinate 353,698,206 of OX336390.1, forward strand.
GCCTACTGCCACTTCAAGCAAGGAAACTCTAGACCTAAACGATCTCTCTCAAGGTACGGTATGCTTATTACTTTGGCTTGTAACATCAATGACCCTGCAACATGGGACTTCACTTTCCCTTCAACTATAGAATCTCTTGCGAACAATCCCCCAAAACAAAACTTTCAAGCGGATTCTTCTATATCTGATCGTATTTATAATGACGGAACTAAGCGTACACTTACTGTAAAACTGTTTAAATGTACACTTTCCAATGGTGAATCGTATGTTAGAGATTGGCTGATCTACTCACAATCGTCTGGAAAAGTTTTTGTGTTCCTTGCTGCTTGTTTCAGCCGTAGGACAAGAAAACTGGATTCTCATCCGAGTTCAATGATTGGAAACATGGAAATGAGTTGATTAAACAACATGAAAAATCAGCAGACCATCGTTCCAACATGCTAACTTACATTAATAGACGAAAACACGAAGATGAAATAAATACTCTTCTTTCAATCCAATATGAGCAGGAGGTCACATATTGGCGAAGTGTCAACAAGTCAACCCTTGGCCCTAGGCAGCCCATGAAGGGCCTAGGCCGACCTAGCGACCGATGCTCAGCCATTTGGCCTGCAGATATTGGGGTGACGCGTGATAAGCGTATCGGCTCCCCTCTTGGTTTTCGTGATCGGATTGGCAAAGTGTATTACTCAGAATTGTGTCTGTTGTGAAATGTCTCTCAGTTAGAGGGTTGCCTTTTCAAGGTGACAATGAACGTTTAGGATCTACCTCTAATGGTCTGTATCTAGGATGCCTTGGGTAATTATTTATTCGAGTCAAAAGCACTACAACATACACAAGAGGAATGATACACAATATTAAAAAGGACTAATACATACAGCAATGTCTCGAATTATATTTTCTTCGCCCAGAAACGGGCCACTGTCACACCCCTTTCATGGCATTCCATTAACTCCTGCGTTGTGTAGCAGCACGGGCACAGTTCACAGGATCACAGGTGTATCTTTCCCAGCACCTTGCTCAGTATGGGAACAAAGGGCTAGGAAGAGTGTCATACCTATCTGCTCAAACGTGTGACGAGTTGATCAATGTTATGGCAGACGTGCTGCAAACAATGACAAAGGATGCCAAACATTCTCGCTACTATGCCCTCATCGTGGATTCTACTCCCGATTGTTCGCACACTGATCAATTAGCATTGGTTCTACGTTACGTTTGCTTCAAAGATGCCAAGCCAAAGCCAGAGGAACGTGTCTTCAAACTTCTCCCTGGAATAGGCCATACCTCAAGTAGTTTAGAAGAGGCAGCTTTAAGTTTAATCTCGGAATTAGGCCTAGATATTGAGTTATGCCAAGGACAAAGCTATGATAACGCGGCAAATATGTCTGGAACTTACTCACGCCTACAAGCTAAAATTAAACAACACTGCCCTTTTGCTGAGTTTGTCCCTTGAGCAGCGCATTCTGTCAACCTTGTTGGTTCTTCTGCTGCAGAGTGCTGCACTGAAGCTATTGTGTTTTTTGGATTCGTCCATAACCTTAACACCTTTTTTTTTTCAATTGAACCCATAGAAGGGGTATTTTGAAAACATGTTTAGAAAACAGTAATTCCAGTGTTGAAATCCTTATCTCAAACAAGATGGTCAGCGAGAGCCGATGCTGTAAAGACGCTGGTCAAAGGCTACAAGGCGATACATAAATCACTGAAGGAAATATCTTTACGTCCTACTCAGAAGCCTGAAGTCCAAGTTGAAGTTTAAGGATTAGAAAAGAAGTTTGTCGAATTTGAAATAGCTTTCCTCACTATTTTGTGGAGTGATATTTTGGAAAGATTTGATAAAGTTATCAACAATCCACAAACTGAAACCCTTAATCTCGTAGCAAGTACAAAGCAGCTTCAAACGTTGGGGAGCTATTTAAATGAAAAAAGAAATGAGTTTGACAAGTATGAACAAGCAGCCATGATGTTGTTACAAGTTAAATCACCCAACACCAACTACAAAAGAATAAGAATCAGAAAAACTTCTGCGGATGAGAGCCTAGACGATGAAGCTATTCTTGATGAAAGGTCGTTTTTCAAATCCCAAGTTTACATTAAAATCTTTGACTCTTTGATAAGTAACCTGTCAAGGCGAAAAATAGCTTATGAAAATGGATCTGACAAATATGAAATACTTTCTATTCTTGTAGAAAAGCGATCGCAGAAAGAGGTCATATCACAGGCTGCGAATAAACTCTATGAGTTCTACTCTAATGGCATCTGAAGTGAATTTGGAAACGAATGTCAGTACTTCAAAATGTATGTGGAACAGGAAGAATTTACTAGCATTCTTGACATATATGAATACGTCATAAAAATTATTTGAAAACTACTTTCCCTAATCTTGAGATAGCAACTAGAATATTTATGACTTTACCAGTCACAAACTGCTCTGCACAAAGAGGATTTTCTGTTTTGACTCAGCTAAAGAATGTGAAAAGATCAACTCATTCAGACAGCAAACTAAATTCTATATTGTGTTGAGAAAAAGACGTAACCCTTAGCACAGACTTTTCTGACATCATAAATAAATTTGCAAAGTTATAAGCCAGAAAAGAAACCTTTGATTTGAAATGTTTCTGTATATTGTACTTTTAAAATTTAACTTTTGAATTTGTAATCTTGGTTTTTAGTGTGATTAATGTATCAAAATTGTATGAACGACTTACTTTTTTTATTGCTTCCTGTGATACAATATTATGCTATTTTTATAACACACAAATGAGAAAAAGGGCACCAGTCGACCATTTGCCCAGGGCGTGTATCACCTTAGCCCGGGGCCTGGCCTAGCATCATCTTTTCCGAGATACGGAAAAGCGTTCACAACATATTTGGAGTCTTTGTCCACCGCCATCCAATACTTGTGCCCATATTTGTCTGGTTTCGAGGCCATTAATTGCATAAATTTACAGCGGGATTTAGAAGGGAAGAGCTCTTCGTCAACACTTATATAGTATATGCCCCAGGTAGGTATAGCTACATTGGGCATTTGCAATGAAAGCATACCAGATTTCTGATACCAATATAAATTTGTCTTCTTTTATCCTTCCTGACCTTGTAGACCTAACGTCAAATCTCAAGAAACGCATTATTTCTCTGAATCTATCACGAGCCATTGTTGCTTTTACAATAGGAATGCCCCACTTCTCTGACCACAATGAGTCCAGTTCTAAGCCTTTAGCTGCTATGGCACTGCGAACATACAGTATAGCAAGAAAGGCTTCCATCTCCTCAATCTTTAGACACCGATCATCTGGCATCATTACACGATGTGCCTCTGTCTCAGTACATGTCACAATATGTTTTAAAGTCTTGTCCGTGATCATAAGTTGCCAAGCACTTACGCAAGTCTCATTCACATTACGTTTAGCATTTGCAGTAGGTCCAGTGCGATCTCTAAACACATTTTGAGCTCCACGTCTACCAGCTGCAACATCACCAATTACCCCAACTTTCCAGGTCGTGCCATCTGGAGATACAATTTCTGTACCTGCTGCAAGCTGAACCAGGCTCTCAACACAAAACCTGCCTCGTTTCATTGATGACGCATTCTCCTGTTGTTGTCAAATTGTGCAATTCCTTGACTGTTAGCGATGGCCTCCTCTTCCGATGAAGGAATGGAACAGTGCTCCTGGCCACGCCTCCTTTGACGACCGCGAGAAGTCCCTGGCATTGCAAGACCTGATTAGATACAAAGATAAAGTTTGTCTTAGTTTTTTCACACGAAAATAATATTTACAGCAAGTAAAAATGCACCGGGCTATATAAGCCCAATAGCCTGGACATAAATATCACAGTGATAAAGAAACTGTAAACTAAATACTTTTAGACCTGAAATTTGCAAAGAATCTATATATAGTCGATAAATTATGAAATAAGAAATGCATACCTGCCCTATCAGGATTTACTACAGCTTCAAATGGCATGACATCATTATTTTCTGATGATGAATCTGAAGGTACGAGCTGTGATCCATCATCAGACGAAAAATCGAAGGGTTCCCCTTCAGATTCCCTATCGGAAATGTCTTTTATCGCATCAATAATGTTCTGTTCAGTAGTAAGCCGTCGACGTGCGGCCATTGTCAACAATTCACACACTATTTATATACCGATACTGCAAAACTAGCAACCTATTGCACAACAAAGCGTGAGTAGTGTCCTCACTGCGCGATTGTTCGGATGTGACTACGCGGTTTCGTAGGCTACCTCTCCCTTCCTCCGCAGCCAATGAGATGTTGCCAGCTTGTGCACAGTATATGCTTGGAGAATCCCGGTTACACACAATGATGGGTCTAATCTGACCCAGCCGCGGTTCTAGGTAAATCGGGATTTTTAAACAAAACAACAATTACGTATTGTTGTTAAAGACCCTTATTTATGAAAAGTCATAAAAATCTAGCACTGCAGGTAGAGACACAAAGAAGATGGAGAAGAAAGAACTAACAGCTGGGTAACAAATGACCCAGCCGCGGTTCTAGTGTTAATACAATTCACAAACATTATTCATCAAGACATGGTTTCTGAGATCAATAAATTATTTATTGTTCAACGTGATAATGCAGTCTACTTAACACACCCCTATTCACATTATTAAGCAGCTTTCCCAACAACTGACCCGAAGCAACATAAGAAACGAGGCAGCTAAGAGAAATTAAGAGAATCAATGATAAAGGGGAAAATATCAAGCGGGAAGGATGTACTTTGTAGGTACCGATAACCTAGATGTTAGGCCCCTTAAAACAACAATTATCATCATCATCATCATCATCATCATCATCATCAAGGATGTACTTTGTACCATATTCTCAATAATCCAAGGCCTAAATTAGGAAGTATTATGCAGTCCAAATCACATTCAAAAGTCAGCAGATTGATTTATGGATGATCTGTTTAGCGATTGAATAACGATCGAGATTGTTGTATAGTAGTTGAGAGGTCCAGATCCATTGCCATACACCACTATTAGTTAGATTTCATAGCCTGCTCCACACATACATAAGAAGGTAATTTGCATGATGCAATAACAGATAGTGTTAATATCGCCTAATATAGTTCAAGGTACAGTGTCAGATAGCACTAGTAACCAACCAACCAAAGAGTAGGCACAATGGGAAAAGGCGTGTTGATTCACAACTGCAAATCTGCTAAGTCTACAAAACCACAGTGACAACTCAGTTACATTTAAGTGTTTAACATAACTAACCAACTACAAATGCTCACCAAGTAAATAAAAAATTTGAAAAGTATTGGTTAATAACAAAATATTCTAGAACTCATTCACTTCAATAGCTCATTACAATAGAAGTTCACATTTCAAAAAGGTTTCACACTTACATACATAAAAAGTACTAACAATAAACACAACACTTTAGAAGTGTAATAGACTGTTGTTGTTGTTGTTGTTTGAGTCTTCAGTCTTTTGACTGGTTTGATGCAGCTCTCCATGCCTCCCTGTCCTGAGCTAATCGTTTCATCTCTACATAGCTCCGACACCCTACATCCGAGGCAATCTGTTTAACATATTCTAACCTTGGTCTACCCCTACAGTTTTTGTCCTCGACCCTTCCTTCCATAACTAAGCTTGCTATTCCTGGGTGTCTTAGTATGTGTCCTACCAACCTATCTCTTCTCTTCATTAACAGTCGCCAGAAACATCTCTCCTCTCCCACTCGTCTTAATACCTCTTTGTTTGTAACCCTATCAACCCATCTGATCTTCATCATTCTCCTGTAACACCACATTTCAAATGCTTCAATTCTCCTCTTTTCTGCTGCACCAATAGTCCAAGTTTCACTTCCATTGAGCGCCACGCTCCAGACAAAGGCTTTCAAAAATGACTTCCTAATACCTAAATCTATATTCGATGTCAGCAGATTCCTTTTTTGTAATAGACTAACGGATAAAAAATATAATTGGTTAAAAATCTGACTCGTTACTACGTTTAACTAAAAACTTCTGCAGCTTAATAATTGTAAATACTATTATGTTATATATGTTTCCACTAACCTAATTTAAACCTAGGTGGGTAAGATCTGATGAGGTTGAAACTAGTTTTCCAATTTTGGAACCCATTTTGTGAGAAGTGTTTTATTAACTGAATAAATAATTAATGTAGGCTAATTTATTTCAGGCTCTAGGTAATTAATTTGGGCACACTCGTGTTGGCCAACTAAAGAGCTTCTAATAATGTGGTAGATTACTTAAGACAACTTTGTAAAATGGCTTCTAATATTATTTCAACATGTATCATAGGTTGTACAATATGTAAGGCATAGCTTGAGCAGGTAGAGAATGGAAGAGAAATGTGAAGCGCCTAGCACATTCACGTTTGTAATTCTGGGCGTCACTAGCCGCAGCCCAAACGTGACACCTAGCAGAATCGGTGGGTTGCACGAGCCATGTGGGTTGCCTACTTTTACTACTGCGAAGCTAACGCCATTTATGCGTCGCAGCTCAAACGTGACATCCAGCAGAATCGGTGGGTTGGGTTGCACGAGCCATGTGGGTTGCCTACTTTTACTACTGTGAAGCTTGTTGTAAATGCCAGTTGGTAAACAATAGGGAGGTACTTGCATTTTGGGCGATAAAATATAGAAAGTAGCCCTTTTCTTCGTTGAATTCGAGATGGTATGCTGTGCAATTGTTGCTTGTTACACGAGGACCAACAAGGATAGAGCTGATCACAAGGAGGGTGTGCGTTTCTTCAGCATACCGTCAGTGATAAAGAACCAATGCGAACTCACGAAGAAACGAAGCGAGAGACACCGAGCACTGTGGCTTTCTCGCATAAATCGGTAAGACCTGAGAGATCGTAGTCATCAGCCCCATGTATTTGGGTGTATGTTGAATTTGTCTGATGAAATGTGTCACTTTGCTAACTGCAGTAATGTGCAGTTAGATTACCTCCTCAGCATTCCTGGAAGTGGTTTCCCGTGGTTTCCCCACTTCTACTCCAGGAAAATGCTGGGATGATTCCTAACTTAAGGCCACGCCCACCTCCTTCCTGATCCTATTCCCAATTTACAAATACAGGCACTAATACAGCCATCACAATAACACAGGTTATCACACAAATTTCATACGCACACACCCAAATGACCACGATGTCACAGCCCTTATGCAACAACGACAACAACAGCAAAGAAGCGAGAAAGCGCCACGCTCCAGCTTTTAAACTTGCTTCCGAGGGATGTTGACCACCCCAGCACAAGGTCAAACATATTGGCCTAGGTATGGCTCATGTGGTATTTTTGAGGCAGTAGTAGGTCGGAACGCGAGGTGACCTGTTTTGGTATTGCAGGATGGTCGACGGGAACACAAGTTCTTCTTTCTTATCGGGACGTTGTAGGAATTCGCGGCATAGTGTTATTCTGAGGAGGTGTTATAAGTCATTCTATGAGTGAAAATATTATTCTATAGTGTGTGTTAACTGGCCTGAAGACTAATCGACCGCACGAGAGCCATAATAAAATTGGTAACAGTTCAGAAGTGGTGAACATTCTACAAAACTACTTAAATTAGCCGAGATGCCTTTTTTAATGGATAATAATATTGTAGAAATGCTGTGGTAATAGATGTTTTCTCCTCCGTTGTCTATAACCCACCCACCATCCCCTTTTTAGATCACGACTTATATAGTAAAATTCCAGTTGTGTCCGCCATAATACACGTGAATTATGAGACAAATACAATATTGCCAACCCCGCGCATACGGTACTACTCATCAATAATCTTTATCCGAATCAATGATTTTTGACGCGTTAGCTAGTACACTGGCTTAGTGTCATGGGATAGTCACCTAATAGCATGTGGGGCCTCTGGCAGCTCAACATATCACAGAACATCAAAGTCTCTTCCAGAACAGCCAGAGGGCCCATTCCATACCAGGAACATGCACCCCATACCATAACAGAGACACCACTTACCTGGACCACACCTTCGAGGCAGGCGGGATCCATCGATGCATGTGGTCTGCACCACACACGGTGCCTTTCATCGGTATGGTGAAATTGAAATCATGATTCGTCCGACCATATCACGTGACGCCATTGTTCCAGTGTCCACCCCTGGTGATTGGCGACAAATGCGCGTCGTTGTGTCGATGACATTGGGTTAACATTGGCACCTGTGTGCGGTGCTGGCTCCCATACCCCAATGGAACCCATGTTCCTATGGATAGTCCACTGACATCTGAGAGACGCGTCTAGCACGGCCTGTGTTGAATTGATGCGTGATTTGTTGCACTGTTGCCCTTCTGTCACTATTGAAAATCCATCTCAGATATCCCCGGTCACGGTCATCGAGGGTAGCTGGACGGCCAGTGACCATTCACCATACACCCTGGACATGGTTGACTGTGTGAAGCCGAATTCCCGCACCACTGCCGAAATCGCTCTTCACATCCGTCGGGCACCGACCACCATACCTCGTTCGAACAGTGTCAGCTCAATATATAATCTCAGGCAGTGAACAAAAATCCAACCTTTTGGTCGGATGTTTGAGGGGTAGAGTCAGGTTTGACAAATACTTCTCCACAAAAGGCATTTTTATCACTAAAAGTTGATGCTCCCACGCATCTCACCACACGTATTTACTCCGGCTTTTACAACAATATGGCGGACGCTTTGTTTCTCTGGAGAGGCAATAGATGGCGCTCGCATCGGCCCGCCCCACCCCCGACTCGTGCAACCCACCTATTATTGCAATCACAGAGAGAGGCAGGACATACCTTCAGAGGAATTACGAGCGTCTCAGAGTGACTGATGGAACAAGTAGGTGAATCCACGTCCCAGTCACACACACCTGGACCTCCAGTCCTCTATTAGTATGGTCACATTAGGCCAAAATTTGACCAAATATGGAAAAAAAAATATATTTGTTTATCGGACCCCCAGAAAAATCACCAAAAACTGGACTTGGGGAACATCGCTACATTTTGAGAAAAAAAAAGTCTGCCATATTTGATTTTTCAAACAATATTGCAAAACACGAGAACAAAAAGTGAAAATGAGGTGCAGTTTTTGTCTAAACATTAATTTTAACTTTGACTTACAAGTGTTGCTGTTACTAAAATATTTAATACCCGAGTTGGGGATCGTCCTCAAATTTGGACAAAGAGACATCTTGAATCTTGAATTTTCCCAACTTTCACTAGGCTATAACTTATGAACTGAAGGTGAAATTAATATAGGCCTAAGTGCGAATTTTGACACAATGTTCAATTTGACTTCAAGGTCTTGCAGCAACTAAATTACTACGAATGGGAGTTAGGGAATATCCTTAAACTTTGAAAACAAACTGACGTCTCTAATTTTCCTAATATTTTCTATATCTCGTGAATGGAAGGTGATAAAACAGTGCGGTTTTCATCAAAATCTTAAATTAAAGAAATCTAGTTACTGCACCTATTAAATTACCAGTACTACAATATCGGAGTTGGGGTATGTCATTAACATTAAGTTCTGTCCAATAAGCTGAGAGTTATCAAGAGAACTACTCGCGTGTGGCGGACCCCTTTCCGGTCACGGAGTCCGTCCTTTTGTGTAGGCTAAGGATAGGTCATGCAAGGTACACCCACTCATATGTAATGAGAAGGGAATACCTCCCACTTTGTACCTGTGGAACCATATTTACCATGGCCCACATTTTAACCAAGTGTGTGGATCTTACTGACTTACGAAGAAACCTTGGTTTGCAGATGACACTCGAACTTATATTAGTCGATGACGTTGTGCAATTTATCGGAGGCAATTCCACAACATAGGTCACCAGTTTCCGGGTGCTGACATTCTCTACACGGATGGTTCAACGTGGACAAGAAAATGGGTTGTGCAAATACTAAGAACTCTTTGCCGGTAGTGTCCTTACTATGGAGCTTGTTGCCTTCTATGAGGCACTGCAGTTTGCATTACAGGATGCACGAATCCACTTTCCCGTGTGTACTGACTCTTTGAATTCGTTGCAGTCAATTGCTTAATGTTTCCTGCAACACCCCTTAGTGCAACGAATCCATGACCTGCTAGCCGGGTAATGCAGCGATGACACTCGAATCACCTTTCTGTGGCATCCAAGCCACATGCGAATTGCAGGAAATGAGTTAGCGGATCAAGCTGCGAAAGAGGTGGTATCACTATCACCTCGGCCAATGAAGAACCAACTAGAGTTATATGCTCTCAGTTACGCCGACAAGTACTAGCATTCTGGAAGAGTCAGTGGCTAGCTGACCTAACACCCAATAAACTGAGGGTGATCCAGGGAACTACTCGCTTGTGGCGGAGCTGTTTACAGTGGCGGAGAACAGATAACCCATCAAAAGGGTAGGTCATGCAAGGTACCTAATGAGAAGGGAAGACCCCGGCACTTTGTATCTCTGATGCCGTATTCGCCGTGGCTACATTTTAACCGAGTGTGTGGATCTTGCTGATCTACGAAGAAACCTTTGTCGGCAGAATACAATCGATCTTATATTAGCCTATAACGTGGTGGCTACTGATCTCATCATCCCCTATATAAGTGAGAGTAGGTTAGTGTCAGCAATCTAAATTATCAAGTGTGTATTTACTCAATGAACTTGTTCTTTTTTGAATTTCTATATTTTTTCTTTTTTGTATTCCCCACATTTTTTATTTTTGAAGACTCCACGGGGGAAAAAAAAAGGGTTAACTTAAGTCACATTATGTAAATTTTTCTGGAGAGCCAATTTAAACTTTCAACACTAAAAGGAAACACCCCAATTGAGTGTAAGCAATCTAGTTATTTTTCCAAATTTATTTCTTATAAAGGAAGTACATAATACAAATAATAACTAAAGTTAAATTTTGAAGAAATGAAAGGATATGGAACGTTCTTTCCGTTTCCACTAAAATTAAAAACCTCTGTAACTCGGTGACTTATCGCTTTATTTGAAATTAATTTCAACTGATCTGTAGTTACGATGGCTCCACCATATGCGCCATAAACTCATTTTTGAAAAAAAAATGGATTTACGTAGTTCTTTCCGTGGGGTCTTCATTTGTGAAGTTTTGAAGACATTTATATTTAGTGTTGACTGTACAAACCATTGATTTATACTCTTCAGTCAGTCATCACGCATTTTTCCCAATATGATTGGATGGGGGCACACAATATACTAGGTATATAGCACAAGTCCTGTAAAAATAACATAGGTTGGTTCTTTAGTTTTGGCAACCATGCTGCTGCACTATGTTGCAATGGTGTTGTGCTCTGCCATTGTTACCGCTAACCTGCATCCCCTCCCTCAGAGTACATGACCTCGCCCAACTCCTCCCCCGTTCGTTTGCCGGGGTTACGTGCAGATGAGTAGCTGTGAGCAAGCGCTCGGCCAGTCCCGTATTTTGCGCTAATTCGTGAAGCGTTACGCTCCGATCCGCCTCCACTAACGCGGACACCTTCTGTACATTTTCATCACTTACTGGTGGGTGACCAGATCGAGGCATGTCCTCTACACGTTCGCGCCCTTCTCGAAAGGCTACCTACCGTTCTGTAAGGTAACGCAGCTGCACCACACGCCTTGTGCAGTCCTTGGTGATGCTGTTGAGCCGTGCAACCTCTAGAACATTCACGTTCACTGCTGCTGCTGGCAAAACATTGCGACCGTCTTTCACGAGCACTTGCTCACAACTACTCATCTGCACGTGACCACTGCAAACGAACGGGGAAGGGACCAGGCGAAATTTAGAATTACGCGTTTCGGCCATCATGCGATCATAATCAGATCTTGATCACTAGGGTTGAAGTTTAGATTTATACAAATATTTAGAGTTTTGTTCTTGCTATATTTTGTATAACTTGACTTGTTAATATTAGTATTTACAGTTTCACAGTGAATCTCGTTATTTAAAAAGGTTAGTCTATTCTATGATGTATTATGGATTGTGATCTACCATGTCCTATGGTTCAGATTCCATGTAAATAGGAGGTCCCGTGGCTCACGATCACAAGATTAATGGCCACATAAAACTATAATAATAATAATAATAATAATAATAATAATAATAATATCGTATGGCCTCGGGTGCCGGGTGAAAGCTTAGTTATTTGACACCCAAAGGGTAGCTTGCATGTCGAATTTCGTTGTTCCTTGAAGCACTATGAAAGTCAAGGAGGTTAGATAGTTAAGCTCCTTGAGCACTATAGCGCTTTCTAGTAGAGAAATGAGGAACTTTGTGTTGGCGGAAACTCACGAGATTAATTTTGCCATTATGAACACGGCCTATTGAATTCAAATGGGTTCTTTGACATGCCAAAAGCGTATGACATGGTGTCGTAATTTTTGCCACCTTTCAAATAATCACTTATCACGGCCAGGAGCGAACCTGCAAGCTTGGGGATGGTAGTCCGACACGTTGACCACTCACCCACCGTGGAAAGCTACGTAAAACTACAAGCTTCCTTTCTTCCTTTGTGATCTACGTATGAATATTATGCATGTGTAAATAGTTAAGCGACACAACAATTTACCGTATAATGGTGCGAATAGGGACAGAGAAAAGGAAAAATAGTCAATATTCTTTAACATGACATCTAAAATATGTATTTCATTTAAGGGACATTTTAGTTTATTATATACCTTTACGTTTGTACTAAGTCAAAGAGTTTATATTAAAAGTGACATTTGTGGGGTTGGCCAGCCTGTAAGATAGACTACGTTTTGGCGCCATTTTCACTGTTGAGATAAACTTAGTGTGGTGAGAAAATTATACTGGCTGAAAATGTGTGTTGTGTTGTTTGAGTCTTCAGTCTTTTGACTGGTTTGATGCAGCTCTCCATGTCTCCCTGTCCTGAGCTAATCGTTTCATCTCTACATAGCTACCACACCCTACATCCCAGGCAATCTGTTTAACATATTCTAACCTTGGTCTACCCCTACAGTTCTTGTCCTCGACCCTTCCTTCCATAACTGAGCTTGCTATTCCTGGGTGTCTTAGTATGTGTCCTACCAACCTATCTCTTCTCTTCATTAGCAGTCGCCAGAAACATCTCTCCTCTCCCACTCGTCTTAATACCTCTTTGTTTGTAACCCTATCTACCCATCTGATCTTCATCATTCTCCTGTAACACCACATTTCAAATGCTTCAATTCTCCTCTTTTCTGCTGCACCAATAGTCCAAGTTTCACTTCCATAGAGCGCCACGCTCCAGACAAAGGCTTTCAAAAATGACTTCCTAATACCTAAATCTATATTCGATGTCAGCAGATTCCTTTTTTGTAGAAATGCTTTTCTTGCCTGAGCCAACCTACTTTTTATATCCTCTTTGCTTCGTCCATCACTGGTTATTCTGCTTCCTAAGTAACAGAAATCTCCTACTTCCTTCAGCTTTTCACCTGCCAATTTGATCTCCATAGAGGTTTCTGATTTATTTCGGCTGCATTCCAGTATTTTTCATCATGAATTCTTTCCGTAAGACGGAGTCCATACCATTCAAAAACTCATTCAAATCCTCAGGCTTGTTAGCCAAGATGACGATGTCATCAGCAAATCTCAGAGTTGAAATTATTTCTCCTTGAATCTTCACTCCCACTTTAAATTTTTCTCTAATTTCCTTCATTGCTTGTTCAATGTAAAGATTGAAAAGTATGGGTGATAAGTTGCAGCCTTGCCTTACACCTTTCTGAATACCAGCTTCTCTCTCATGTCCTTCAACTCGAATGACTGCTGTCTGGTTTCTGTATAGATTGTATATCACCCTCCTATCCCTGTTTTTTTATTCCAATCGATTTCAAAATGTCAAACAATTTAGTCCAATCAACGTTATCAAAAGCCTTTTCTAAGTCTACAAAAGCCATGAACGTTCTCTTATCTTTCCTTATTCTACCTTCCAAAATCAGCCTAAGACTTAGTACAGCTTCCCTTGTTCCTACATTTCTCCTGAAACCAAACTGGTCTTCACCCAACTCCGTTTCTATCTGGCTCTCAATCCTCTTGTAAATTATTCTAGAAGCATGAGTAATCAAGCTGATTGTACGGTAATCTTCACATCTGTCAGCTCCCACTTTTTTTGGTATAGGGATGATTACATTCTTCTTGAAATCAGGGGGTACCTCACCTGTCTCATAAATCCTACACACCAAGTGAAATAACCTGATCAGACCTTCCTCTCCTATGCAGCGTAGCAACTCAATCGGTATATCATCTATGCCTGGTGCTTTGTTCCTGCTTAAGTCTTCCAAAGCTCTATCAAATTCTGATCTCAATATTAAATCTCCTTTCGCATCCTCATCAATTTCCTCCTCCCTTTCCATTACATGATTCTCAATCTCCTTTCCCTTATACAAACTCTCTATGTAAGCTTTCCATCTCTCAACCTTTTCTTCCCTATCTGTTAGAGGTTTTCCATTTGTGTCCTTAATATTACAGCACTTAGTCTTCTTTTCCCCAAAAGTATTCTTAATCCTTCGATAAGCTGTGTCTACTTTTCCTAATTTCAGACAATTTTCTATAACAGCACATTTCTCTTTCAACCATTCTTCTTTCGCTTCCTTGCACTTCTTGTTAACCTCATTTCTCAGACGTCTGTATTCTGCTTTCCCCTTTTCATCTCTTACATTCTTGTGCTTCCGCCTTTCATCCATCAATTCGAGTATATCCTGAGAGATCCACGGTTTTCTACCTATTCTCTCTTTCCTACCAATGTTTTCTTCTGCGGATTTTGTTATTTCATTCCTCAAAAGTGCCCATTCGTCTGCAATTGAAGTTTGTTTAGGGTTTTTCATTAGTCCTTCCTTTATACTCTTCTTGAATCTTTCGTTTACATCCTTCTCTTTCAGTCTGTCTATTGCCCACCTTTTTGGCTTTTGACTTTTCTTCAGTTTCTTCAACTTTAATCTGCATTTCATTACAACCAGATTGTGGTCAGATTTATGTCAGCACCAGGATATGTTTTACAATCCAAAATCTGGTTTCGAAACCTCTGCTTGACCATAATGAAGTCGATTTGGTAACGCCCTGTATCTCCTGGTCTCATCCATGTGTATATTCTTCTATTGTGGTTATTGTTAAGGTGTTAGCTATGACCAACTCATGCTCAGTGCAGAATTCTACCAGCCTGCTTCCTCGATCATTCCTTTCACCTAATCCGAAATCTCCTACTATCTTCCCTTCTCTCCCTTTTCCTACCACAGCATTCCAATCTCCCATTACTATAACATTTTCATCACCCTTGATATACCTCAGAATTTCGTCTATTTCTTCGTAGACCTTTTCAACATCCTCATCATCAGCTTGACTGGTAGGCATATAGACTTGTACCACTGTGGTGCAGGTAGGTTTAGTATTTATTTTTGCTACAATAATCCGTTCACTATATTGCTCATAATATTCCACCCGCTGTCCAAGTTTCCTACTCAATATGAGGCCAACCCCTGCTTGGCCATTGTTTGATTTAGTGCTAATGACCCTATAGTCTCCTGACCGAAAGTCCTGTTCTTCCTGCCAGCGCATTTCACTAATCCCAACCAAATCCAACCTCAACCTATCCATTTCCCTTTCTAAGTTTTCTAACCTTCCATTTCCTAGCAGACTTCTAACATTCCACGCTCCGATCCGCAGAATGTCAGAGTTCCTCTTTGTCACTTCTGTGATGTTAACCCCCTCTCGAGTAGTCCCCACCCGGAGATCCGAACGGGGGACTAGTTTACCTCCGGATTGAAATTTTACAAGGGAGGAGGCCATCATCACATGTATTTATGCATAGAGAGGTGCATATCCTCGGGAATAGCAAACGGCTGTACTTTCCCCTTGCTTTCAGCCGTGCAGCAGGACGCAGTTTAGCCATTATTTGGCTTATATTATCAATATCTTAACCGTCTATAAGACTAGTAAAGAATTGATTTATTCTGAAAGGCTGCTACTCCCTTTCAGAATAAGTAAAGAGCAATTCTACTAACAAAAATACTAACCTTCTACTGTACTAACAATTAAATACCAAAATTCTCAGTGGCGGCTGGTGACATTGTTGCAGAGTTGCACAACTCCCAATAATTTTACACCTAATTCGTAGTTTCTTTTCCTTTAATGTTTTAGTTTTATAGATCTAATGCACTCAAAAATGTGTTAAATGCATCTATGTTTTGATATTATTTATCCAAATGCTTCACACTGTACCTATAAAAGCTGCCGCCTTCAAATCAAACTCCAGGGGGTTAGCTCTCTTGTGGCACCTCCCAAGCAGACAGCGCGGAGTACAGGACGAGGCTGGACGAGGCCAAGCTTGTGCATAGCATGCCGACCAGCATGGGTAGCAGGGAGTTGCAGACGAGCTACCAGCCCCCTGGCACAGAGCGCAGCTCGTATTCAGTCGGCCGTGCCTGGCAACACTCAGTTCCAAATGGCCCCGTTAGACTGCACCACTCTTTGGAAATGACAACACCCTCGATTTCACTTACCCCGCGAAGGGTAGTTTAGTTAGTTAGTTATTTAGTTAGTTAGTTATTGTTGTTTTAAGGGGCGGAACTACGAGGTCATCTGCCCCTGAAGGGTAGTTTCTTTCCCACACCACTAGAGAATGCTATACCACCCACAACGGTACAAATATCGGAATTTCATAGGGAGACATTAGTTGGTTCACACCCAATTATTTTTAGATGTTTTCTCATCATAACTTCATTTAATATTTTTGTCAATTGTTCTGCGAAGCGAGCCTAAGAACGCCACCATTGCTATAAGTACAGTAAATAAGTGGCTGAACTATTTTGCGACGTATTGTTGGTGTACTGTAGCGGTTTATGTTTGCTTTTACCACTCTTGTTCTTGCGGGATTTGGGTTGCGATTAGTTCTGTATTTAGTTGATTTGAGTATTTTGGTTCCAGGCAGATACTTAACTGTGCATTTTTATTATTATTATTATTATTATTATTATTATTATTATTATTATTATTATTATTATTATTATTATAATTGTTTGGTTGATTGTGAGTAGACCTATGCATTCACTACGAAATTTCTTGGCTAGCAAAATTCAGTGTTTTGTTAGTTTGCTTTTCGCGCCACTTTCCGATGTAGCACCCAGATTTATCATCTGTGCATCTTGTAAGTTACCGTAGTATTTTATTTTAACGGAATGTTTAGTTTGAAACATTAATTGTATTGTGGAGTGTGAGAGAAAATGAATAGAGTAAGTAATTTGCTAGTCAGACAGTTTTTCCAGCTCCCTGATGACGATAAACTTACAGTAAAAACACTCGGTGCACCATTACCGGATAAGTATTGTCCAAAATATAAGTATACGAGGGCGTTTAAAGGAGATATTTAAGGCAATAATAATTGGTTATGTGAATGCGATATTAAAAACGCTTTATTCTGTTTTACATGTTTGTTGGTGGAGAATTCGCGTGGACCAAAATAGGAGTTATGGAAAATAATCCCTAAAATAAAGAAACATGAATCTTCAGCTGAGCGGCTTCGGTGCCGTAGTTGGTAGCATGCTGAGCCTCTATGCCCAAGATCGCGGGTTCAAACCCGGCCGAAGTCATCGGATTTTTTTAAGAGCGTTAAAAATCCCTCAGTATGCATTCCTTCGGAGGGGAAGTAAAGCCGGCGGTCCCATGTCATAGATTTATGGCATGTTAAAGAACCTTCCACTTATTACACCTGTGTGAAGCTAAATTATAGGTTAAAAATTTGAACAACGCTCTTAGGTTCCAACGTTCGTCACCAGGAGCCGACTGCGGTGGCGTGTAGTAACCAAGTTCTGAACTAGTAGTCGTTTACGGTGGCCTTTGGCGGAAAAAGTAGGAACTGCTTGAAATTCAATGTCTGTAGTCCTCACTTGAATTAAAAACAGATAACACTCACTAATACAGCCATCACAATTAACACCGGTTATCAGACAGTTTCTCCACTCACCCAAAGTACAGGGGGCTACATGACTGAATTGTCGCAGCTCCTAAACTGAGGAACCAACCAACCAATCTTCAGCTGTTTGAAATTGACACTTTTTGGAACTGTTAACGAAGATGCACAATTGGACAGTGCCTATAGAAGGTAAATTGCGGAATATAACGAAGATGTTAGGCACAATAGATATGTGTTAAATATTGTAATAAACTGTATTCGTTTCTGTGGTTCTTTCGGACTGGCCTTGCGTGATCATGATGAAAGTGTAACATCAACAAATCCATGTGTTTTGAGAGAACTAATTAATTTTACCGCTGAGTTGGATGCTGAGTTAAAGGTCATTTGGTAAGGGCAACTGTTTTCAAAGGAACGTCCAAAACAATTCAAAATTAATTTTTACAGATTGTGATGGAGGTTTGCCAAGAAGAAGAATCAAAGCAAATAAAAGAATCGGAAATTTTTGCCATTATAGCAGATGAAACTAGTGATATTTCAAACATATTTCAGATGGCTGTTGTGCACCGATACGTAGTAAGAGGCAAACAAAACATGATGCACACACATTAGCAGCGTGTTTACTGGATGAATTAAAGAAGCAGAAATTGAACGAAACTCCGCAAAAATGACGACGTATGACAGAGCGCACTTCATGGCTGGTTCCTCTGATGGGGTTCAAGCTATAGTAAAAAAAAAAAAAGACTGATAGTCAGTCTGAAAGACTAGACTTTATATCATTTTAAATGCTACAAATGCTGCGTGAACTCAAAGTCCGTTAACAAGTGCAAACCAAGGTCAAAGGAGGTAGCTGGCTGGATGACGTCACGCTCACCGGAGCGCGCGGGGAAAGGAGGAAGCTCAAGCAGTATTATGACGTCACACACCTCAGTGCATGCTCGGTACATTTCGTCCCGTCACCGTAACGTAACGCCAGACCCCAGCGTAACTACGAAGTCGACAAGATCATTTAAAATGATAAAAATCCTATCCTTATGCAGAATATGTGCCCGTCTTTGTTAGTAATAACATTTTTCGTTAACGTACAAACTTTTCGGTTGCCATGTTTTTATGTTGAGAATGTTTATTATCCCGGAGATTGAGACCCAACCTTAGACAACCTGCTGTGTTGAAAATTCTTCCCATGAACTCAGGCATGGGGCTTAAATACATAAATCTGATTTTTTTTATGAATTCCTATAGGAAGAAGCCCAAAAGAGCCATTAAAATTTGTCTATTTGTCGAACGTACAGTTATTTTGGAAAACCCATGTATTTCAGTTTTTATAGAACTGTAGTTTATCTAACGTTAATAATTATGCCTTCCTTCGGAGGGGAAGTAAAGCCGGCGGTCCCATGTCATAGATTTATGGCATGTTAAAGATCTTTCCACTAATTACACCTGTGTGAAACTAAATTGGATAGGTTAAGAATGTAAACAACGCTCTTTGGTTGCTACGTTCGTTGCCAAGAGCCGACTGCGGTGGCGTCTAGTAGCTAGTTCTGAACTAGGCCTAGTAGTCGTTGACGGTGGCGTTTGGCGGCAAAAGTAGGAACTATTTGAAAATTCAAAGTTGCAGTCCCTACTTGAATTAAAAAAACAGGTACACACACTAATACAGTCATCACAATTAACACCGGTTATCAGACAGATTCTACACTCACCCAAAGTACACGGGGCTACATGACCGCGTTGTCGCAGCCCCTAAACTAAGGAACCAACCAACCAAAATCTAACGTTAATTAATTTTTGTTACATGTGTAAACTTCCCATATAAAATTGCGACATCAGAAATTTTGGTGCAACACCCAGCTTTACTTACCACCGGCCGCCACTGAAAATTCTACTAACGAAAAAATACTAAAGTTCCAACAACAAATACTACCACTAAAACAGTCTGTCACCAGACACACTCACATGCAATCACACATCACAGTCTACTGAAACAATGAACTATAACTAATAAACAATGCAACTGTTACCAGACACACTCACACACCACAGTCTAATAGAACAATGACATATATCTAATAGACAAACTAACTACCTACTTACAACTAACTACATAGATACATAGGTAGATAATACTTCTTTAAAAAACACTACGTATCGATTTTTCTGTAAATAATATATAGTAGTTCTTTTCAGGACGGGTCAGAAAAGGGATATTATCAGAGAAAGAAGCATTCACATCACGCATAAGCAAAATGGAAATGGCCTACCATTTAACTAAGGATATCTATAAGAAAAGGTCAATATCCTTCAACGCAAAACTAAAACATTAATGCAGTGTCATCCTTCCGGAGGTCTTGCATGCTTCTGAATGCCTCGCGATGAACAAAAAAGGCTTGGTCGAGAAACTGGAGGCCAAAGAAAGGAAAAGTTTGAGAAAGATATTGGGTTCCATCAAAGACAATTGGGAATACAGAAGACGGCATAACCATGACCTATATACTCATGTGGAGAAGATAAGCAACGTCATCCGGAAGAGAAGGTTACCATTTTTTGGGCATGTGAAACGAATGAGCCCAGCGAGACTGACCAACCGCAACATAACTTCCTTTCAGGAGAGGAAAATAAAATGGGCCTGGTGCATTGAACTGGATAAAGATCTGAAAGAAGTGGGGATTACACTAACAGATATTCAGGAGCGCGCCCCACTCAAAGGGAAACTTCAAGCTTGTAAAGGTTTCCAAGAAAAACCGAAGCTGAAAACGGGAAAGATTTGGACCCAGGAACGGAAGGAAGTCCACCGAGAACGAATGCGGGCGTACAGGGCAAACATCAAAGCCAGTAGGAGACGCTTGGAATGACGCGGTCCATAGATGGCCTATACGAAATGAATGAATGAATGAATGAATAATATGGGTATAGGAATATAATAGACCTGCCGTACCACACCCGCAGGTGTAAATCGCGTGAAAATATTCTAGAGTACTCCTGATATTGACACTTTATCCTGAAAATATATTATAATATTGTGCAGACAGTAAGGAATTTATGTAAGGGAAGGAATATAGGTATTTTCGTTCATGACGGGACAAATTGCTCTTTTATGAAATTCTATCTTAGTGTTGTAAATGAAAATACTCACCTTTCAATGAGAGGATGCTGGATCTCTCCAATGTACGGTAAACCATGTATGTTACAGTTCCGGCAATAGTCCATGATGTGGCCCCATACTCCCTTCATTAAAGTCGTTTTCCATTTTATTAAAGTGGTTACCTTCTTCCGGTTGTTGAGCTTTGTGTCGAATGGTAACTGAGGTTTGGTACTTAAGGCATCCCTTAAAGCAGAAAATAAGGCATTATTGCGAAACGTCACATGTATTTATATAGTTATTTATTCATAGACTTCCCCTAAGTAAGGGTTGCCTCTCTGAACTACTTGTGACCATCAAAACATCGTTTGCATACAAAATTTAGTGTATTGAACATGCTGCGTAAGGTGCCCTAGTAATAGCTGGCAGCGGAGATGAAGTGGGAAGAAAGCTTGTAGTTTGACATGACAGTTCATCACGCGAACATGTGCCACGAGACTGCGATTTTTACGTGCAAGTGATATTTTACTTTGCAAATTTCACATGCATTGATTGGGAATCGATCTCGTTCCACCTTGGTGAGAGTCAAGCTGCTTGACCGCTGCATCACAACGTCCTCTTTTTTTTTTGCCGAGACAAAGGCAATTTCTGACGGTTGTTACTGTGCATTTATTCCCCTTTAAAATATTGCTAGAGCGAAAGAAGTAGAGTTTTTCGACAAGTGTTAAGGTTTTAAAATTATTTAATGCAAGTAGTTCGGAGAACTAGTCCATTGATCCACTAATTCACCCATCTTCAATACTATGTTTCAGTAGATTCTATCTAAGAACTGAATTAAATCAAGTTTCTATTATAGTGGCTGATGACCTCGTAGTTCCACCCCTTAAAACAACAACAACAACAACAACTAACAAGTTTCTAATGAGGATTTCGTAAAGAAATCGTCACTTGATTCACGAAACATTTTAGCTATTGTATATACGATGGAGAGTTTTCAAAATGTATTGTTACGGCTGTGAGTTTGTGTCATCGCTCGCCGCATGAGTCACAACTGCCCCAGGGCTGGGCTGTGGCCTGCCTCCTGTATTGCGTGCGCCTTATGCAATAATAATACGTATATAATTTCTATTATTTGTGTCCATTGAACTATTTCTCAAGTTTATAGAAACATATGTGACTAAACTGCGGAGTATTTAATTTTAATTTAGGGACTTGCACCACATAACCTAAAAGTGGGGTGAATAGGGACAATGGGAAGAACATAAAATAGTGATCCTCATTCAAAGACTCATCTACCACTGGATGCTGAGATAGTGAAAAAGGCAGTGTTAACAGTTAGAAGTGGTAGGTCAATACGATCAGCAGCAAAGAAATTCAAAATTTCAAAATCAGCATTGCAAAGATATGTAGTCAACACAGATGGAGATATGGTATCGATAAAGAAGAAAGGTGGCCAAACAAGTTTGTCACACGAATTTGAGGAGGAACTGATAGAGTGTATTTTAACATGTTGTGATTGGGGTTACCCAATGAGTACTTTTGATATCCGATGTTTTGTAAAATATCACTTAGACAGACACGGTTCAAGAATGAATCAATTCAGAGACAATATGCCAGGGATCGATTGGGCCTTTTCGTTTATGTCTCGACATAAAACTCGCATTTCCCAGAGATTGTGTCAGAATGTGAAACGTGGCAGAGCAAAGGTATCCCAGCAGACATCAGGAAGTATTTTGACGAACTCGAAAGGACTCTAGAAGGTGTACCTCCTGAGGCAATTATCAATTATGACGAGACCAGTCTTGCTGATGATCCAGGTCGGCGCAAACTGATCTTCAAGAGTGGCTGCAAATATCCTGAACGAGTGATGAACGAAAGCAAGTCAAATACATCCGTGATGTTTGCAGCAACTGCTGACGGGACTCTTTAACCACCTTATGTTATCTATAAGGCTCAGCACCTATATGACTTATGGACAGAAGGAGGGCCACATGGAGCTCGATACAATCGCAGCAAATCTGGATGGATAGATGGATGCTGTTTTCTTGATTGGTTCGAGAAGATAATTATTCCATACTGTCGGTGCTTAGTTGGGAAGAAGGTGGTAATTGGAGACAATTTAAGCTCTCATTTGTCTCCTGCTGTTGTAAAATTGTGCAAAGAGAATGGCATTTGTTTAGTGTTCCGGCCTTCAAATTCAACGCATTTGACGCAGCCTCTAAATTTGGCACTCTTCAGGCCGTTGAAAATTACTTGGCGTCAGGTAATGGAGTCATGGAAACTGAAAGGAGGAGGGAACAAACCGTTTGAAAAGAAGATGTTTCCAAGATTGCTGAAGCAGACTCTCAAAAGTATGGAAGAAAATTTGCAAATGAACATTATATCTGGTTTCAAGAAAGCTGGAATAATTCCATTAAACAGGAACAGTGTTTTGGAGAGACTTCCAGACTGTGAAGAAGTAGAAGATATGTCTAACACCACGAATGTTAGTGACAGTCTGACACGTTTTCTCAAGGATATGCGTTACAGTGGCGATGAAGTCAATAGTGGTGCACGTGCCCGGAAGAGGAGACTGAAAGTATTGCCTGGGAAAAGTATTTCGGCAGAAGATGTTACTTCTGAAGAAGAGAACAGCTCTTCGTTGCCTGATGAACAACATGGAAGTGTGTCAAACAACATAGAACAAGGAATAGAGGAAGGCAGCTGGGTGAAAGTGAAGTTTACATATGATCGAGGTGAGGAAAAAGTCTTTGTAGGAAAGGTGCTGAAGGTAATAAACCCGGGACGAAACTGCTTAGGAACATTCCTCAGACAGTCTGCGAAGGTGTCCAGTATTTATCTATTCCCAAATGTTGCTGATGAGTTTGAGTTCGAGCAAACACAGGTGATAACTATCCTGCAGCCACCGGTTGTGAGAAGGGGAAGACATCAATTCAATGAACGGTGAGATTTCTGGTTTGTTTCTGTGTCGAACATGTAAATATGACCCCAAAATGAACAAATTTCATAATAAAAGCTGTTAAGAAACATAAATTGTGTCTCAATTGACCTACGCACCAGTTAGAATGGGGATATCCACTTAAAATATCGAGTGTCCCTATTGACCCCATCACTGGGGTGAATAGGGACAGGGATTTAGAGCGTTATATTAAAATTTTCAACTGCAGGAAAGTATTCTGTGTGTATAAAATATAAATATAACAGTTCCCTTTCAACAATAAAATTTACTCCACTAAAATATAAGAAACCCTTCAAAAGTTATTAAATAAAAACTGAAAAAACTGTCCCTATTCACCCCATTTTACGGTAATAATATTCGAGCATGCACACTGATTTCTACTAAGATTATGAGTACTTATCCATAACAGATAATTTTATTATACTGGTATTAATGTTTTGCGTAACTATTTACGCATGTATAATATTCATACGTAGATCACAACCCATAACACAGCATCATAGAAAATAGACTGACTTTTTTAAATAATGAGATTCACTGTGAATCGTAAACACTAACATTAACATGACAAATTATACAAAGTATAGCAAGAACATATTCCTAAATCAGTAATCAGGATCTTATGATGACTGCATGACAGCCGAAAAGTGTAATCCTAAATTCCCTCTTAATTATCAAGGAATTTAATACATGTAATTTTTAAGTGTTGTTATTGCTGATAGGTTGTCAGCAATTTCAGTGTTTTGCTGTTCTTTTGTTTTACTCATAGTGATTGGCCCGTTGGTGCGACTGTGGTGCTACTATACGTTCTTGTTCGGCGATGTGTTGCAACTGTTGTAATAATGGAGTATGCCAGTGTATCAGTGTCTATTCAAATTAAATATCCGTTAACATTAACAATTCGGCCTTTATTCCACTGTCTAATACAACCTAACTACAGGTTATGTGCCCAGACCACAGTTAAAGACCGAATAATGAAGACCAAGTGAAAGTCGAGAGCAGTGAGTGTGAAGTAGTCCTATACCCAAAATGGCAGAAGACAAACGAAGTGACGGTGTGCCACGATTGAGAAGTGATAATTACTACGCATGGTCAAGAAGAGCGCAAGCTGAACTTATCGAAAGAAATTGCTGGAATGCCACAGAACCTGGTTTCAACGTGGAAGTGGAGAACTATAGTGAAATTCAAGCGAGAACTGACAGAAATGCTTTGGCCTTTCTTCTCAGGTATGTGACTGATGTGTACTTGGAAGACATTGGAGAGGAAACAACAGCAAGAGCAGCGTGGATAAAATCGAAGACCATTCATTCCACATATACCCTACCTCAGTGTTTGGATAAATTGAAGGAAATGGTGAACGTTGTGAAGACGAGTGACATATCTATGCATCAATACATGGCTAAAGTACAATCCCTCAACAGAGTGATTAAGAGTGCAAACTGTGGACTTAAATTTAACGACACTCAACTTGCTGGACAATTGCTCAATGGTTTACCCAGAGATAAATAAAAAGTAACAATAGCGCTGCTCAGTGGTTAGGAGGGACTAACGACCGAAAGAGTGAAGGCTGCTCTCCTGAGAGAAGATTTTGTTTCAACACCTGGATCAGTAAGCGGGGAGCTTACATCATCATCGGGAGCTGGCCGAGGACGCGGCGATTCCAGAGAAGTTTTCCGTGGACGAGGAGGTCGATGTGGCGTCAGAGGACGAGGAGGTGACAGCGGCAGTAACTGAGCAGGGAATGTACACCAGGGGAGGTGACTGTTCATCAACAAGATGAACAGAAGTGCTACAGATGTGATCAGTGGGGTCACATAGCCAAGATGTGTGACAAAATGCGATGTTACCGGTGTACAAAACCAGGACACCTAGCACGAGATTGTACAGAGAAGATAAGTGAAAGTGGAACAGACAAAGGTAAGGTTAGTCAAAGTCAGAATAATAACAGAGCATGTGTCGGAGCTAAATCATTCATTACTTCGTCAATGCAAGAATGGGTTATAGATTCAGGAGCTTGTGATCACATGTGTGGAGAAGAGAAGTTTAAAAATTTACACCCTGCAAGTGGTAAAGTAGAAATAGGAGTGGGCAATGTAGAAGTCCTAGGCATTGGCACAGTAGAGATTACTGTAAAATGAAAGACAAGTGTGGAGGATGGACATTGGGTTTGTCAGATGTATTATATGTACCCTCATTTAGATGTAATTTGATTTCATGTTCAAGAATTAGTTCCAAAGGAGTTGTGTGTGAGTTTCGTAAAGAGAGTTGTGTTGCCCGAGATGAGAATAATTGGAAAGAAATAATCTTCAAAGGTTATGGAAGAGAGGGATTATATTTTTTGGATACTGTTAAAGAAATAGGTGTTTCTTATGTTGTGACTGAAAGTTATGTAAACACTGTTGTAGATTCTGTAGCTCTCAAGAGTGTGTCAGATTGACATTTGAAACTAGGGCACTTGCATGAAGAAGCAATAAAGAAAACAATTCCTATCAAAGTTCAAGGTAGCTTGGAAGAGTCATGTTGTAACGGTACTTTTGGTTGTGTATGTTAATTTGGAACAATATATAAGACCAAAACCTGCCAGATTATTAATTTCTGTATCCATTTTTTTTTTACCTGACTTACCATTTGATATGACCCATCAGTGGTCACCGGATCTGAAGTTATATGTAAGTGTGTTGGGCGCCAAGGGTTCGATCTGAGAGCGATAACCCAATAAATCATAAATAACTTTACGTCCTAGCTCAGGTAGAACATTCACCAGACTCCATCGACTCAAGTCGTGGTATGACTAAGTCATTAACCTGAATAACATTTGCTTCGGGGAAAAGAGGATGGCTTATATCTATTTCTATCATCTAGAAAGGAGACAGACTGCATTTACTTTAAATAAAAATTTAATGGCATCAAAAACAAACAAGTTAGGAAAATGCATTAATTAATGACTTAACGTAGAAAGTAATCAAAAGAATTTAAGACAGGCAAAAGTTGCAAGAAAACGGAGGCGTTATGAATTTAATTTAATCTAGATCTGAATTTAATACTTTAGGTTGATTTATTCAAGAGTGAAGAAAGAGAGCTTGTGCATCAAGTCAATGAGCTTACCAAACGATGAATTGGCTTTATTGAAGAGTCTCTCCCCAAGAGAAAGCTGCTGTTGTAGGTGGTAGAAGTCCATCTTCATACGAGGAATTTATCTTAAATAACAGGCTACTATTAATTCTGAGGTATGTAGGCTACTCAGAATGAATAATGGTGGTGGATTGTAAGTCCCTAAACCACTCTTATGATGTTGGCGAATGACACTGCCAACACCATAATGTATCGGACTGGCCTACGTCTTGAATACCACTCCTGCAATACTGTTCTACCTGCGACTGTCTTCCACCAAGTCTCGTTGAGTTGTCCTCCTTCACATAAAGGAGTCTCGTCCCAAGTCGTACCACGACCGTCTGTATTGTTCAGCTCACCTCTTTCCACTCATCTACCCTCGTCCTTGGCCGCACCCTTACTCATTACCGTGGGCTCGCCACGTGGCTATTGTTGTTGAGTAGGTACGCAGGTAAGTTATTTCTTCACATCGTGCTGTTCTGGGAGAAGACGTAAGCTCAAGAAATGACTCTTAGTGCTCAAGCGCTAGCTAATTACAAAAACAGCCTCTGACTTCTGTCAACTTAATACCGTAACAAAACCTAATCATGATAATACATTATATGGACTAACCCTACACTTAATAACTTGTGGCTAATTAACTGCCGAAATAACACATGATATAAATAACGAATGTCAAAATTTTGACATAACGTCAGTGACGTAATCGTACCCTTCAAAATAAGGTTACATTCGTCCCGGAAAATCACGCAGACTATTGTTTACTATATTCCGCGTGATCTTCCTAAGACACGTGTAAATTAACATAGAACCCTAATATAACATAATACACATAATAAATTACCCTCATAGACATTTATATATACAATCAACATTTCTTCTTTTGGTTTAACACCAATGTTTTTTTTTGCTTAGGCTTTTATGTCTCAATCGCATATAGCTTATTGTTTTCTTTTTATTGTCTTGCGGTCATTACCGCTCATTGTTTATTTTACCTATATGTGTAAAAAAAGACATATATGTGTTCTCTTATTTCCCCTTTGTCACATTTTCTTATTTCAAATCACACGAGTTCACTTTGTGATCTGCAGTTTGATTTCCCAAACCACCTTGTATTGCAAGTTCGTTGATTTGGGAATTCCCATTTTGAGTGCTTTGAGTAAGGTCAATCACACACACAATCACTAGTAATTTGGTTGTGCTATATGACTCTATCACCCAAACTCTCTCTCATATGTCATTACGTGTATATCACTGAAAAAAAACAACACTAGAAATACATACAATCCATCATATTTCTGTCCTGTTTGTCCCTTTAGATGTAACTCCCTTTAAGTACCAAACTCCATACCAGTTCTCCCTTCATCTCGATTCCCTCTCCTCTTTAACAGTTCATCTCACACAGATCAATGATACTGACCACATCCGATACCTCATTAATACCTAGGTATTTACCATTTTGATTTACCTGCTCCACAGTATAATGTTTGCAATATTGCCTGTTTCTGGGTCACTTAAGATATATACTTCCGAAGGCTATTTATGTTGTACGTGCCGTACAATCGAGTTGACGTCTCGTCTTCTAGTACATAGGCAGTATTGCCTATACGTTTGGTAACCGTGTAAGGGCCTTCATATAAAAAAAGAACTTGCTCATCACTTTCTCTAATTTATTCGACTGCTTCGGTACTCTTAACAGGACTCTGTCTCCCGGATTGAATAGGTCGAATTTCGTTTGCTTTTGTTGGCGAATTCTTTTTGCAGCTGACTTTGATAAATTATGTTTCGCCAACTGGACAATGTAATCCATCCCTGGCAGTTTCCCCTCATTTAAGCCTAATACTCTAGCTAGTTCATTCTGTGGTCTTTTACCGAAGTGAACTTCGTACGGTGTCATCTTCGTGCTCTCGTGCTGGACAGAATTCAGCCAAGTCTCGACTTTGGGAAGATGTCCAACCCAAGCCGAATGTTTGTCATTCACCAGAGTGCGAAAAAGACGAGCCACTTCCCTTAACGGTCTCTCTGCAGAATTTCCTTGGGGGTATCTTACAGAGGAATGAACCTGTGTGATACCAGCTTCCTGCATACTGGTTCTCCATTTCTTTGCAGTGAACTGTGGTCCACTGTCAGATAATATCCTGAGCGGAACGCCAAACTCGGGTATATACTTGTTAATGATCAGTCGGCTACATGCGAGTCCCGTGGCTTTCCTTAGCGCATACAGTTTGATGTATTTACTGAATGCATCAATAACTATGAATATATATTCGTAGCCGTACTGACCTCGAATGACTGGGCCAAATAGGTCCACACACAGTAGTTCGCCGGGACTACTTGTGAGAACTGCCTGTCTTTCCCCAACTAGATATCTTACTGGATACTTGCTCCTCTGACAGGTGTCACACTTAGCTATGGTTTTTCTAATGTCCCTTCCCATTTTCTCCCTGATAAAGTCATGAGCAATTTCATAAAATACTTTGCTGGCTCCAAAGTGTCCCAGCTCCTTATGCATAAACCATATTAATTCCTCCCTCAAAGTGCCCGGTACACATATTGCCCAGCGATCCTTCCTACATCTTCTTGCGAGAAGGCCGTCCTGCATTTTATATGCGAACCTTCCCACTTTCACTATGTCTGAGTTGCCCCCTTCCAACCTAGGGAGTGCCTCACCCAAGATTACATCATCACGCTGTTCCACTAGCATGTCTTTCAGTTTCTGTAACGATGCCTTATTGCCTTGATCTACACAAGCGCACAATAAAATCCCTTCTTCTGCTTTAATAATAGAATTATCCCTGCTTAGACTGGAGTCACGTGATAACATGTCGGCTAGGATATTATCTTTACCCTTAATGTGTATAACTGTGAAGTCATATTCTTGTAATGCTAGAATCCAACGGCTTACTCTATTTGAACTTAATTTGCAAGTTTTCATGTACAACAATGCGTGGTGATCTGTGTGGATCTCAAATTTACTTCCGAGTAGATACATACGGAATTTCCCTAAACTAAATACTATCCCAAGTAGCTCTAATTCTGTGATGGTGTAGCGTTTCTCAGCGGCAGAAAGTCCACGCGAGGCTAAGGATACAATCCGTAAATTTCCCTCCGTATCTCTCTGGCACAAGACTCCTGCTATACCTATATGTGAGGCATCTGTCATCACCACATATTCCTGGTCTCTTATTGGATATTTTAAAACAACTGCTTGTTCAAAACCTCGTTTCAGAGCTTGAAATGCCTCGTCATGAGTCACATCCCATCTCCATCTGCTTCCTTGCTTTAAGAGGTCCCTGAATGGTTCTACTAACTTAGAATATTTTAACACAAAACGTCTAAAAAAATTACAGATTCCTAAATACGTCTTCAGCTGTTTAACATTTTGTGGCACACTTGCATCGAGGATTTTGTTAATCCGACTTTCTTCTGGAGTTACCCCTGAACGTGACACACTATGACCCAGGAAAGTTACTTGTGACTTACAAAACGTAGATTTTGACAATTTCAGGGTGAACCCTGCTTTATCTAGTCTCTTAAAAACCGTGTCCAAGTGAACCAAATGCTCTTCAAAAGTACGCGAACTAATTACAAGATCATCAATATATATAGTTCCATAATCTCCCGTGTTATCACCTAAAGCTATGTTCAGTGCTCTTATCAGCGCTGCTGAACTGCTCTTTAATCCATAGGGTACCCTGCAAAATTGGTACAGATTGTACCGATGACTAAAAGCGGTAAAGGCTCTATCTTCAACTTTAAGAGGAACTTGCCAGAAACTAGAACTTAAATCAACACACGTAAAAAATTGTTTTCCCTCAAAAGTTTGCATTAGCTCCTCTATAGACATCGATTTTAATTGGTCTGCTGAAATGTGTGCATTAACTAAACGCGCGTCTAAACATATCCTGACTTTTCCATCTGCCTTAGGTACTGTAATAAGTGAATTTACATAGGGACTGTTAGAATACTCAATTATACCGTCCTGAAGCATCTGATTGATCTGACTTTCTACGGCTTTCTGATAGACAAAAGGCACAGGATAGCGGTGACCGGTAAATACCGAATTGTCAACAACGTTCAAAGAGTGGACATAACAATTGGCTCTACCAATTCGATCTTCAAATATCCTACTATTATTTGACAAAACATCGTAGAGAAGCATACACTTATCTTCCTCTACATCTCCAAGAAACGCAGCTTCACGTAACGAGTCATCTAGACTGTCGTTCGTAACCACACTGCCTACAAAAGTTACTGACTCTTGCTCTATAGCTTGAGACATCTCATTTAACGTACACATCACTCCTACTACGCTACTCCTATATTGTTCATTGAACGGTATCACCACTTCCGCACCACCAAATTTAAATGTAATACAGCACTCTTCATAACATATGTTTCCTGACACCCTAGTCAGCCAATCAGAACCCAAAATAACGTCGTACACTAGATTTGGAATTACAAGGCACACTTGCTTCTCTACGTGACTTTTTATATTTATTTCTATTAACACCTGCTTTGATATAATTTTAGACTTACTACCCACGGCTGTGATTACAAAAGTACTCTTAATTGGCAATTCTTCGAAGTTAACCCCAGTTCCCTTTAATTTATCATAATAAGCATTGCTTATGCAACTTCTTACACAGCCACTGTCTATTAACACATTCGTACACGTCCCGGACACGTGTAACTTAATGATTGGACTTATATTACCCGCCACTGGTAATATTGCTTCGTCACATAGTTCACTTAACAAATCATTCCTTACGTTTAGGTCATAGTGTTCCTGTATCAGGGTTAAAACAGGACACGTTGCAGACTGAGATCCTGACCTTATGATGCAGTCTGGCTCGCGTTTAAATTACTATTATTGTCTCTAGCTTCACAAGTGGTCGCAACGCTGGTCTGGCTATTACTATTCACATTCTGTTGGTTACTATTTTCATTATTACCTATGGGATTACCTCTCCCATATCCTCGGTTCTGATTAACATTAGGGTTATTACCGTAGTTACCCTGCCCGTGTCCGTTGCGTCCATCATTACCCCTACCTTGATTTCCTCGCGAATCATAATTCCTGCCTTGCGAGTAATTATTCCTGTTTTGATAGGGCGTCACAAAATTATTACCCCTGTTTTGGTAATTGTTTCCACTCTGACCCCTATTTTGATAATTGCCTCCTTCGCCACTGTTTCTCTGCATTCCTTGATTTCTTGCATCCTGAGCCTGATTATTATAATTACCCTGGTTTCTAGTGACTGTTTCCTCACTTGAAACTTTCCCTAGCGCATCAAAGGTACCTAGTAAGTTCTCTACTTGCGTGACAGTTTTTACATTTTGTATGCATGCCGCCTCTTTGATCCGGTAAGGGAAATGCCTTAACAGGAGCCTTACCACATCTTTTTCCTCTCTCAGTCCATCCAAGTATTTACAAACCAACACTTGCCCCAGGAAATACTCCGTCATATTGAGATTACCCCTTGCGTTGTATTTTCCACACACGATTCCCTCACGATACCGTGATTGTATGCTCTCACTCCAAAACTTATCACAAAATTTATGTCTGAAGTCTGTGATATCTTCAAAACCGTCCCTATAAACTGCAAACCAGTTTTTGGTTTCCCCTACGAAGGCCTGTTCTAATATTTCAACAACATTACACCATTCGATGTTTCCGTCATCCAATCTTTCTTTAAACCTCACTTCAATAGTATTTAGAAACTCCATGGGGCATCCTTGCCGATTGCTAAATTTCCCTAACTCTATTTCTTTATGCGTGCTATTCATATATGTCGTTCGACTCTGACCTGCTTCTTGTCTTATTCTAGACTTTAATTTATTTTCAAGCTCGGCAATTTTCTCCTCTGCTCGTTTCTCTATACTACTAACTTTTGCGTATATGCTCCCATCTGTTGCTTCAACTTTATCATTCAGCCTATTCTGTGTTTCTTGAATTTTACTTATACTTTCCTTACTCTGTTTCTTCAAATTTTCAACTTCTTTACTAATTTCTGCTTGAACCTTGTCGATTTTGCCGCCCAGCTGTTCTTTAATTTCCGTTGTTACTCCCTGAATCTTTTTAATTTCTCCCCCCAGCTGTTCTTTAACCTCCATAGCTGTACTCTGAACTTTTTCAATTTCTCCTCCCAATTGTTTCTTAATTTGCTTCGTCTCTAACTGTATTAACTCTTTAGATTCCTCTGCTCGCTTACTTATTTTACTCTCAAGTTCATCTTGCACCCTCCTCAATCTACTCTCCATGTCAGCTAGGATTTCTTTCGTCTTCTCTTCCATCACACCCCTGATTTCACCCTTAATTTGCTCAAATCTCTTATCCATCTCCTTACTGTTTTGATCCAATTTACTATTCAGTTCTTTATTACTTTCTTTAATTTCCCTACTGTTTTCCTCCGATTTATCGTTTAGTTTACTACTAATTTCTTTACTGTTTTCCTCCAATTTATCGTTTAGTTTACTACTAATTTCTTTACTGTTTTGATCAAATTTCGTATTTAATACCTGAATAAGACTCGCAAACATGCTCTTCATATCTCCCGGACTTTCTTTCTCACCATCATTACTGGGATTTACCTCCGACATCATCCCTGTGCTGCTTTCACCTTCCTCTACTAACTTACTACGTGCTTCATCCTCTTTCTCCTTCGTCATCTTACTCCCTAGCTGTTTTTGACTATGTAGTAACATATCGTCTTCTGAATCACTCATTCTGACTCACGATGATATATAAAATCCCCCAAAATGCAGGTACAGAAATATGTCACTTTTCCCTCCACAAATGTTATCAGGTTTTCGTCCCACGTTTATGGCGACAATGTAACGGTACTTTTGGTTGTGTATGTTAATTTGGAACAATATATAAGACCAAAACCTGCCAGATTATTAATTTCTGTGTCCATTTTTTTTTTTACCTGACTTACCATTTGATATGACCCATCAGTGGTTACCGGATCTGAAGTTATATGTAAGTGTGTTGGGCGCCAAGGGTTCGATCTGAGAGCGATAACCCAATAAATCATAAATGACTTTACGTCCTAGCTCAGGTAGAACATTCACCAGACTCCATCGACTCAAGTCGTGGTATGACTTAGTCATTAACCTGAATAACATTTGCTTCGGGGAAAAGAGGATGGCTTATATCTATTTCTATCATCTAGAAAGGAGACAGACTGCATTTACTTTAAATAAAAATTTAATGGCATCAAAAATAAACAAGTTAGGAAAATGCATTAATTAATGACTTAACGTAGAAAGTAATCAAAATAATTTAAGACAGGCAAAAGTTGCAAGAAAACGGAGGCGTTATGAATTTAATTTAATCTAGATCTGAATTTAATACTTTAGGTTGATTTATTCAAGAGTGAAGAAAGAGAGCTTGTGCATAAAGTCAATGAGCTTACCAAACGATGAATTGGCTTTATTGAAGAGTCTCTCCCCAAGAGAAAGCTGCTGTTGTAGGTGGTAGAAGTCCATCTTCATACGAGGAATTTATCTTAAATAACAGGCTACTATTAATTCTGAGGTATGTAGGCTACTCAGAATGAATAATGGTGGTGGATTGTAAGTCCCTAAACCACTCTTATGATGTTGGCGAATGACACTGCCAACACCATAATGTATCGGACTGGCCTACGTCTTGAATACCACTCCTGCAATACTGTTCTACCTGCGACTGTCTTCCACCAAGTCTCGTTGAGTTGTCCTCCTTCACATAAAGGAGTCTCGTCCCAAGTCGTACCACGACCGTCTGTATTGTTCAGCTCACCTCTTTCCACTCATCTACCCTCGTCCTTGGCCGCACCCTTACTCATTACCGTGGGCTCGCCACGCGGCTATTGTTGTTGAGTAGGTACGCAGGTAAGTTATTTCTTCACATCGTGCTGTTCTGGGAGAAGACGTAAGCTCAAGAAATGACTCTTAGTGCTCAAGCGCTAGCTAATTACAAAAACAGCCTCTGACTTCTGTCAACTTAATACCGTAACAAAACCTAATCATGATAATACATTATATGGACTAACCCTACACTTAATAACTTGTGGCTAATTAACTGCCGAAATAACTCATGATATAAATAACGAATGTCAAAATTTTGACATAACGTCAGTGACGTAATCGTACCCTTCAAAATAAGGTTACAATGTATAGCATATTTTAAAGGGAAGTTAACAGAGAAAGGTTTTCCTAAGGCTAGTGATAGGGTGTCCAGAAAACCATTAGATCTTATCCATAGTTCGCTGGGGGGTTCACAATATGCAGTCACTTTTATTGACGATTATTCTCGATTTGTGTTTGTGTATTTCTTGAGTAAGAAAAGTGATGTGTTTGAAGTCTTTAAACGATTCAAAGAAAAGGTAGAAGTGTTTCATGAAAAGAAAATAAAGGCTTTGCAGACAGATGGAGGAGGAGAATATATGAACAAGGAGTTTGATGAATTTTTGAGCAAGCATGGTATTACACATAGAAAAACTGTAAGTTACTCACCTGCTCAAAATGGCATAGCAGAGAGGCAGAATAGGACGTTGACTAATAGTGTGAGGTATATACTAATTCATTCTAATCTTCAAATCAGTTTCTGGGCAGAGGCAATGAATGTAGCATGTCATGTTAGGAACCTGTCTCCTTCTAGGGCTGTAGGTAATCAGGTACCACTTGCCATATGGAGGGGCACTCCAGTAAATGTAAAAGACTATGATTATCTTAAGCCATTTGGATGTAGAGGGTGGATCTACTGTAACGAGGGATCAAAGTTCGATGAGAGAGCTGTTGAAAGTGTTTTTGTTGGGTATGGGGACAATGTTAAGGGTTATAAAATGCGGATTCCATCAGAGAGAAAGTTCCAGATAGCACACAGTGTGAAATTTGAAGAAAAGGTGTTCCCCTACGCTCAGTATAGTGTTAGCGACACAACCCCATCTTTTTTAGATCTTAGAGCCAGATCTAAAGTACCATTGCATGATAATGTACCCATTAATGTTGATGATGAAACCCCAAATTTTGATTTTCATAATGAGTTATTTGAGGCAGAAGACATTGATGAAGATTTTGATATGAGTAGCATTACTGAGAGTAGCGATAATTAACCATTCCTAGGTTGGAATAGTAACGAGTTGGAAAATGTTATGCATGTGAATGTACCTGTTGACACAGATGAGGCAGAGTTGCGTAGATCACAGAGAATAAGAAAGAGAAAAGAATGTTCAAAGTGTAGTCTTATCATGTTTAGTACAGACTGTGATTGTGATACCAATTTGTTAAATGTTTCTCATGAACCAAAGACTGTCAAAGAAGCTTTAGAAAGTCCAAATGCAAGATCATGGTATTCAGCCATTGAGGAAGAGATGTGTCAGCTTAGGGCGAAAGGTGTTTTTGTATTGGTAGTCAGACCGAAGAACCACAATGTTGTTGTTATTGTTTCTTGTGGCTAACCCGGATTCCAATCCATCAGTTTCTTGCGTTCCAATAGAGTTGTGTGAGGTTTCCTGAAGTTCTAGCAGTCACATCAAGTTTGTTGCAATGTAGCAGGTGCCCCTTATCCATTTTACTTAAAGGTTCGTGACAAAGTGTGCATTCTTCAGATCTCAAGATGTTTATTCGTTTCAGATGAGCTGCAAGGCAGTCATGGCCAGTTTTAAGTCTGAAGAAGGCTACAGCTTCTCTTCTAGGTGTTCATTTATATTGATCCCATTTAGCATCAATTTTCTTCCATAATTTGGTTTCTGCTGTTTTCTTTGCCATTTCTTCATACCTGTTTTTGATACTATTTTTCAAGATCCTTTCTTCTGACATAAAATCAGTCTGACTGACAGGTTGTTGTAGTGTGGTACCTTTTATTTTGCTAATCTGTCTGCCTCTTCATTACCTGCTATTCCAACATGAGAAGGAATCCCCTGAAATAAGATCTGTTTGTGGAGTCTTTGAAGGGCTTTTATCATACAAAAAAATCTTTCTGTTCTTTATTTTGAGGCTTATAATTTGACGAGATGGCTTGGATGGCTGCTTTTAAATCTGAAATGATAACACATTTTTGATAATCAATGTTTCCGCCTAATAACTGATGGAGTGCATGTGAAATTGCTCTTATCTCAGCATCAAAGTTTGTTTTGGCCTTCTGGGAAGTAGAGTGAGAAGAGAGATGAATGTATTCCTGCTCCAGTTCTGTTTTCTTTGTTTTCTGAGCCATCTGTAAATAGTTTTAGCTATTGATTAGACGGATATCTTTCTTCTATTGTACAGAGGGCCAGTTGTTTTAGATCATGTGGTGAAGAGTCTTTCTTGCAGATCTCTTCTAGCAAAGTAAGATTTGTAGTCAATTGTATATATGTGGGAATCGGAAGATACTTAATAAACGTTTTTGGGTTTCCCGCCAGCTTCGACACTGCCTGGTGGCGCCGCATACAGGAGTCAAGTGGAAGTCGCGAGAAAGAAAGACGATCAGACACAGTTTTATGTTGAGTGAAGTCACGCTAAGTTCTGTGCAATCTCATCTGTTGTAATCTTATGTGTAAATACAGTTTTTATACTTAAAATTACTTAAAGACGTGTTCGGTTTATTCGCTTGCCAAAATCCTTTCCCACGTATATTCAATGGGGTTGACTGGCATACAGAGTGGTTCAAGTTTTATTTGCAGATTGCTCTTATTGATATATTCTTTGGCGAGACTTAAGGGATCTTTTTGTGTTTTAAGATTAGGGCTAGAAACTGGTTTTTTGATCCATGTCATTTGAGGTAGTCTTTGTATACTGAGATATGCATTGGCTGTTTGATGTGTCATCTCTTCTTGTATTGGTAAGTTGTGTGTATATATAATTGCAAGGCGGTTATAGGTGTGGTTTTTATTGCGCCTGTTATGATTCGTAGGGCATTATTCTGACATCTCTCGAGGCGATCAATGTTTGACTGGGGTGCTGTAGAGAGTACTTCACTGCCATATTTTATGATAGGTTTGATGTAAGTATTGTAGGTTTTGTTGAGTGTGTCTTGAGTGCTTCCCCAAGTAGCTCCTGCTAGTCTCTTCAGTAATTTCATCCATTTGCTTACCTATCTTCCACATGTTTTATGTGTTTGGTCCAGTTCAGCTTCTTGTCCTTGATGATACCTACGTACTTTGTACTTTCACTTTTTGGAAGGTCTTGATTACTGAATTTGAGACTGAAAGTTGGATTGTGGTGTCTCAGGGAGAAAAACTGGTATACTGTTTTGGTAGTATTGATTTCCATATTATTGTTTTCAGTCCAGTTTTTGAGTTTTATGAGTGCCTGGTTCATTCTGTGTTCAAGAAGCATTTGCTGATTTGGGCTGTTACGTGCTGTGGTCCAAATGATAACATCGTCTGCAAACATGCTGATATTCACATGACCTACTTCCTTTATTGTTTTTGGAAGATCATTGATGTACACATTGAATAAATTTGTGCTTGATACAGCTCCTTGTGGGAGGCCTAGTTTTGATTGTTTGCAACCTGAAGTTTTGTTGTTGTAACGAACATTGATCATTCTTTGTGAAAGGAATCTTGAAAACCAGTTTAACATAATCCATTTACTTTGAAGTTGATAAGCTTCTTTAGCAGCATGTTTCGCCATACAATATCATAGGCTCCTTTAAAATCTATGAAAACTGCAAGAACACTTTCCCTTTTGTTGAAGGCTTCTTTAACAGCTTGTGTAAATCTCATTATTTGGTGGGAGGAGGACCTGTTTTGTCTAAACCCTGTTTGTTCTTCTGATAGAAGAGATTTTGTTTCCAAGTACCAATTGAGTCTATTTGTAATCATCCTTTCTAGAATTTTTACCAGAATGGAGGTAAGTGCTATAGGTCGGTACAAGGGGACTTGGATTTTTGGCTTGCCACAATGTACTGGGAAATAAGTGGGTGTTTAAACTGAAACAAAACCAGGATGGTACAGTAGAAAGGTTTAAGGCCAGGTTAGTAGCTAGAGGTTTCTCCCAGATTCAAGGGGTATTTTATTATGATAAAACATATTCACCTGTAATGCACAAGAAAACAATAAGACTATTATTGTCATTAGCAGCAGTCAATGGGTGGGAAGTGCATCATGTGGATATTCTGACCGCATATCTTAATAGCCATCTTAATGAATTAGTGTATTGTGAACAGCCAGAAGGTTTTGTAGAAGAAGGAAAAAATAAAGTGTGGAAATTAGTGAAAAGTCTATATGGACTGAAACAGAGTGCTAAAGAGTGGTTTCATAAAATTAATAGTGTGTTAAATGAGCTGGGTCTAATTGCTCTTAAAAAAGGACCAGTGTGTTTATATCAATAAGACAAAGGAATTGATTGTAGGAGTGTACGTGGATGATTTAGGTATTTGGAGCAATGCAGAAAATGTGAATAGGGTGCAATCTGAAAAGGTTAGAGTTAAGAGACTTAGGGAAAATAACCAATTTCCTGTCAATGAATGTAACACAAGAGAGAGAAAAAATTGCATTGATCAAAGTAAATACACCAAAGAAATACTGTTGAGTTGTAAGCTAAGTTCTGCAAAAGGGAGGTCAGCACCCTTAGCTATCAGTGGTGATGATAAAACAGGATCAGGGGAGGAGAAAGTAGACCAAAAAATGTTTCAAAATGCAGTAGGATAGTTACTATATATGTCGACATCAACAAGACCAGATCTCAGTTTTGCGGTATGTAAAGTTAAGTCAGAGATGTAAGGAGCCTAATAAATAAGACTGGAATGATGT
This sequence comes from Meconema thalassinum, assembly GCA_946902985.2. Classification (NCBI taxonomy): domain Eukaryota; kingdom Metazoa; phylum Arthropoda; class Insecta; order Orthoptera; family Tettigoniidae; genus Meconema; species Meconema thalassinum. The sequence goes on from OX336390.1 coordinate 353,737,929, forward strand.
AACGCATATCATGAGATATTTAAGAAATACAGAGGAAGAGAAAATTGTATATTCTACTAGATACCAAAGAGATTGTAAGGTGAAAATATTTTGTGATGCAGATTATGCTAATACCAAATCAGAAAGGCTGTCAATTACAGGATCATCATCATCATCATCATTTCCCCTTATCCAGCTCCTGCCGGGTCGGGGTATTTATGGCACTTCTCCACTTTCCTCTTTCCTTCCACAATTCTTCTTCCACGATCTTGTCCCAGTCCAGACTTCTTTTTCTCACGGTGTTCTTCACTGAATCGATCCACCTTGTTCTAGGTCTTCCCCTTGCTCTCTTGCCTTTGGGAGTGGCGACCCCATCGTAATAATAGCCTAAAATGGAAATGGCACTTCCAATGATTCAATTACAGGATATGTAATTAAATTTGCGAATGGTCCAATTATTTGGCGAACTAAGAAACAAACATGTCCTGCACTCTCTACAGTTGAAGCGGAGTACAATGCCATGTGTGAGGTAACTCGAGAAGTGTTATGGTCAGACATGATCCTGAGAGAGTTAGGGCAATGCAAGTTTATGCGTAAACCAATTTTTATTAAGAGCGACAATCAAGGTTCGATATTTCTGAGTTAAAATGGTTTGGATTCAGAGCGATCCAAACATGCGAATGTAAAGTTATGTTTTTATAGCACTATGTTAAGAGTGGGATGATTCTGTTCAAGTATGTTCCATCAAATGAGAATTTGGCCGATTTATTTACGAAATCTTTGAGTGGACCAAGGACTGCAGAATGTGTTGGAATGTTTGGCATGTCTGATTAGTGTTTGAAAGGGTTGATTTATGTTTGTTTGATTGGTTGAATTTAGTAATTTAAATGTGTTGTTCTTTTGTGTATTGGTGTGTAGTTTCAGCACTGAAATGACTGCCAAAGGGGAGGTGTTGTTATTGCTGATAGGTTGTCAGCAATTTCAGTGTTTAGCTGTTATTTTGTTTTACTTGTGGTGACTGGCCCGTTGGTGCGACTGTGGCACTACCATACATTCTTGTTCGGCGATGTGTTGCAACCGTTGTAATAATGGAGTGTGCCAGTGTATTCAAATTGAATATCTGTTAACATTAACAATTCAGTCTTTAGTCCACTGTCTAATACAACCTAACTACATTAAGGACTTGTGCTCTCGTATATTGTGTGCCCCTGCCCAACCATATTGGTCAAAACGCGTGTTGACCGACTGAAGAGGATATATCAACAGTACAGTATGATAATATTTATTAGTTTTATTTATTTTTTGTTTTATTAATATTAGGCTCTCTTCATATTGACGCATCCACCTTTAAATGTTAAATCAATCTAAATTTGTATCAATTGAGAGAGGAGCAGTATAGATTCAGACCTGGGAGATCAACAGTGGTTCTCATATTTTCAGTGAGACAGCTCCAGGAACACCATTACGAATTTGGAGAGGATCTGTTGATGGCCTTCCTGGACATCGAAAAGGCCTATGATAGTGTGTGTAGGGAGAAGGTTTGGAAAGCAATGGAAAACATGGGAATGGAAAAAGGGACTGTAGACAGAGTGAAGGAGATGTAATCTGGAAGTGTGAGTTGTGTGAAATTTGGAGGGGAAAGAACAGACTGGTTCAGACAAATGAGTGGCCTGAAACAGGGTAGTGAACTGTCACCCCTTCTCTTTATTGTGATTATGGACGAGGTAATGTCACGGGTAGCAGGAAAGATAGGAGAAGATAAGATGAAAGCAATGGTGTTTGCAGATGATCTCATGGTCTGGGGAAACACGGAGGAGGAAATTCAGGAGCAACTGAAGGCTTGGGAAGAAACAATGGGAGAGTACGGATGGAAGTTCAACATCAGTAAATGTGAGATCCTGTTAACGACCAGGAAAAGGGACAGACCAATGAGTGGGATAACACTTGGAGGTGGACAGCTGAAGAAAGTGGAATGTCTCAAGTACTTGGGAAGTATAGTGGAGGAAAATGGGAGAAATGACAAAGAGATTACGGAACGTGGCAGACAGGCAGAAGCATTTCTGAGAAGCATTAGGAGCTTAGTGTGGAATAAAGATGTCCCACAAAAAAGCAAGGAAGTGTTATACAGAAGCTACTATATCTCGATACTGACCTATGCATCAGAAACGTGGATAATGATGAAAAGAGACATAAGCAGAATACAGGCAAGTGAAATGAAGTTCCTACGAATTAGGATCGGAGTAACAAGAAGAGACAAGGTGAGGAATGAAAGGGTCAGGGAAATAGTGAAAGAGGAGCCCTTGCAGGGTAGAATTGAGACATCAAGACTGAGGTGATATGGACACTTATAGAGAATGGAAGAGAAGAAGATTCCCAAGAGGATACATGAGATGCAGATGCAGAAGAAACGACCAAGGGGAAGACCAAGAGATAGATGGCTGAAAGGAGTGGAGGAATGTGTCAAGAAGAGAGGTGAGGACTGGACAAGACTGACAGCGGAGAGGTGGTGGGAAGAAAGGACTAAGTGGCGAGGCTTATGTTCTAAACAGACCCAGCCTGGGGCTGGAAACTGTACAAGATGATGATGTGTGTGTTCATAGGAGCAGATGACCTTGCAATTCTGCCCCGTGAAACAAAAATAACTACTGTAGCTGGCTATCATATGGCGTCATCAAAGTTTGACCAGCAGCCCACTAGTTACCAACTGCACAGAGATAAGGGGATGCCAACAGGGCCAGTGCAACTTGGCTTCCAGTCCAGGAATGCCCTGTGAGGGAGTCGAGTGCGATAGGAATAAACATCTTCCGGAGCAGATAAGTTTGTGTAACCAGCATTTGTGTTCTATTCTCATTCATTCATTCATTCATTCATTCACAGATCATAAAATTCATATTCATTTTCACAATATTTAATACAGTAATTCTTGTAGGTATTATGTGTAATATTAAGGGATTGATGGTAAACATGATAAATTAAGGAAAAGGTGTTCAAAAATTAACATAAAAATTAAATTACTATACATTTGTGACATGAATTCAGCTCTTAACATTTCATCTGGCATGGACTGTCAAAATCATCTAGTAGCCTACATAAAATAACAACTTTCAAAGAAATTTAAATTTAATACCTTTTTTGGGATTCTTGCTTGATACTATTGGTACTAGGGCTAAATCCACGGTACCTTGTCTGAATCCGCAATATGTTAAATCTAATAACATGCTTCATTACTACCACTACAGCATCACAAATACATTACATTTTATTATTACAGTAGAGCGTCGTTTATCAGGACTAATTGGGACCTAAAGTGTTCCGGATAACGATTTTTTCGGATAATCAAACATGCGTTTATTTCATAGGAAAAAGCATGCACAGTACATTATGGTAATAACCACCAAGCTTCTCATTTAGCTGCAACGCTTTCTCACATACGGCCGATAGCCTAGATGTTAGGCCCCTTAAAACAACAACAACAACATTTCTCACATAACAAAGGTCCAGAAATGGGATCTTCCTTACTTCTTGTCTGAATAAACCAAAAGTACACCGTTTCTTCCAATTTGTATCCCTAGCTGATCTCATGGTTCTTCATTTTTTAGACCCTTCTTCCCTATCTAACTTCGATGCATAATTCAGAATTTCACATTTCCTTTCTTCAAATCATAATTGTGGACTTTTCAACACTAAGTTTTCATTAGACACTGCACACTCTCACCTTTATCCAGTTTATTAATGAATTCCACCTTCTTCACAATGGATAAAACATAGCGATTTCGATTATTTTTTTTGTCACTCGTAGAAGCCATTTTCACAACGTAATACAGAACTGTACACACACTCACATACTGTAACACATTGAGACATTATAAAGTAAACTAACGGTAGGGGACAACAGAGACAACAATTGAAAACGAGAACCGACTCATTAAGTCTTTTATTTTTATTTTATTTTTTCTCGTCCGGATCCAACTCACTACTGTAGTGAGCGCGCGCTGCTCCATCCTTTTTTTTTTTTGCTCGTTCGGATAATTGACGTTCCGGTTGTTTGACGTCCGGATAAACGACGTTCTATTGCTTCAAAAGCAAATAACACAAGTTTTCACGATTTTACCACTAGATGGTAGTTTTTGTCGCTTGGAAATTCATAGCCAAGAGAAATTAAATAGTTGAGTCAACTCAACTGTTGAGATGAAGTCGTCTCTAGCGCTGGGGTGCCTCTGCATAAAAATTATATTTCGAGTAGTTATGAAAGTCTCTCCTGCCGATTGGGCTCGTCAGTAGACGTTGGTACACCTTGTCTAGAACCCTTGTAAGATAGCAACTGCTTGTTATGTCCCATCTATGAATGGCATTGCTGTGCTCCTTTAGCTGAAAGATTCTAGCTTATTTAGCCAAGAAGTTGCTTTCCCACGAGGTGGTCCAATGTCTACTCACAAGATCAATCGGTACATCTGGGCGAAACCCCAACAGACATGGCATAATAAAAAAAACTTACTGTATTTAATTACCCTGGCTGTTAAGGCCAAATCATTCCATATTCATAATTACTGCTAATGCTTAAACTGACAAACTCTGTCTCAAACCAACAGTCTCAAATTACTCTGGGTTGGACTTAAAATATTATTCCTTTGACCTTTATTACAGCTCTATTTTTTCTTCTCCTCATCTTTTTCATCATCAAGAAAATGAGAATCCCTCACGGATGGCTTTTGACCCTAAGTGGAGCCCTTTCATGCCCTTAATCAGTGCAGTTACAATGCCATGTCAGACAACACGGGAGTGCTAATTACATTATGTTATCTTCTCTTGTGTTCCAGGACTTACAGGACATGGAACAACAGATATCCCGGCTTACCGATATTTGCACAACATCTTGTAATGCAGTAAGACAACCTTTCATATATCAAACTTCAAACACACTCGGAATGGGCAGACAATATCCCTCCAGTTCCGAATCAAATCACAGCAACGAATTTACTCTATAAATCTGAGCCACAACCCATGGAAACTAACCTACATGCTTTTGCCATTTATTTTAACAATGATACAAAGAAGACAGTGCCATTCCCAACTGTTAAATAATGAAAACTTTTCAACAATAATAAAAGTGGAGAATTGTTGTAAAAAGACAGAAAGAACTGTAATTATTTAATTTCCCTCTTAACAAAACCTCATTTAATGTAGGCGACTGTATTCTGGCCTAATTCTATTACTGTAAATCAGTCATGTAAAGAAAAAAGAGGACATTGTGGTGTATTGTGTGTCGTACAGCAACTCTTGTTCAATATTCATAAAAATCCTACTTCGTAAGCAATGGGGAACTGCTGAGTGGCTGTAAGTATCCTTGAGGGTCGGGATACCAGTTTCTATGGAATAGGTGTGGCCATCTTGGACATATTTTGACTCGTAGCCCTCCTTGTAATGAAGCAGTTAGGACATACAAACATACATACATACATGGTTTATTTGCAAATGTGGACACTGTCCATGGTGGCAAATTACAATAAATACAGAAAACAATTCACAACCACAAAAATTTTAGAAAATTAGAACTAATTAGAAAATAAGTATTAGTTGCTAAGAGAAGAAACCGGTAATCGTAAAAATAATCATTCTAATAACAGAAATAAACATAAAATACTAAACATTTACACTTTCTTTCATTGCTTCAACTTATGCACCGTTCATCACTGCCTCTTAATCTGGTGCTTTTTCACCAACTCCTTAAATTTACCAACATCAGAAGGCAAAGGGCTGAAAATACCCCCTGGCAAACTGTTCCATTCTATTTCCCCCCTCCCAATGAACGAATATTTGCCCCAGTGACTTAATTTCAATTTACAACAATGACTGTATCTGCCCATATATGAACTTTCCTTTCCCAATCTCTCATGAATATCTTCCCATGCAATTTCCCCCTTGTAAGCTAAGAAAATACCCCCTAGTCTTGCTCTTGAACGTCTATCAGCCAGACTTTCCCATCCCAAATCCTGTATCATCCTACTCACACTACTCGTCGATCTGTGGTCCTCCATTACATACCTGGCGGCCTTCCTTTGCACTCCTTCCAATTCCTTTATTAAATACATTTGGTATGGATCCCACACTCCCCCAGCATATTCCAGCAGAGGACGGACTAGGGACATGTATGCCCTTTCCCTAATCTCTCTGCCAGCGCCTTTAAAGACTCGCATAACCATATGTAGTGACTTGTATGCTTTCTTTACTATTTCCCTTATGTGCTTACCCCAGTGAAAATTCCCACCCCCCCACAGTTACACCTAAATACCTACATTCGTCCCCAAATACAACTTTATATTCCCCCACTGAATATTCAAAAACAATATGATTCCTTTTGTTAACAAATCTCACTGCCTGACATTTCTTTGAATTTATCATCATATCACTTTTATCCGCCCAGCTTTGTATGTCCGTCAAGTCCCTCTGCAATATGCTGCAGTCATGCGGGTGATTTATCCTCCTGTATACTACTATATCATCAGCAAATAATCTTATCTGGGATGATATTTTAACTCCTATGTCGTTTATGTAAATGAGAAATAGTAAAGGACCCAATTTACTCCCCTGAGGTACCCCCCTCCCCACCCTAGACTGTTCTGACACTGACCCACCAACCCTTACCCTCTGACTTCTCTCCTCCAAAAATGATCTCACCCATTGAACTACTCTCCTGTCCAATCCTATAGCCTCCATTTTCCTTAACACAATACCATGATTGACCCTATCAAAAGCCTTTGATAGGTCAACTGCAATGCAGTCAACTTGACCTCTGTTATCCAAGGCCTCACTGATATCCTGCTGAAAGCCTGCTAGCTGCGATTCACACGAAAATCCCTCTCTGAAACCATGCTGTTTATTTCCCAACCACCTACTACTCCCTAAGCATTCCCTTATGTATTCATTCACAATTCCCTCAAAAATTTTGCATATAATATATGTTAGACTGACAGGTCTGTAGCTATCACTATCCCCCCTTCCCCCTCTCCCTTTATATACCGGAACTACCAGAGCCTGTTTCCAGTCCTCAGGCACTACCCCATTATTTAGACAAAAGTCAAACAGAAATCTTAAATAAGGCACAATGTTCCATCCCATAACCTTTAACAATTCCCCATTTATCCCATCTACCCTGGCTGATTTTCTTGACCCTAATCCCCGTATTGCATTATAGATATCCTTATTTATATAACTTAATTTCTTACCCTCCTCAATACCCTGCTCTCCTCCCTGATCCACATTTCCCTCCCCTGTAATTCCTACCACCTTACCATATACCTTATTAAATACCTCAGCCTTCTCCCCATCTTCCACCAGCAGCGTTCCATCTTCTCCCTCGATATCAGGTATGCGGCCATAGACATACATATTCCTCCACCGTTCCTTGAAAGTCGTCCCCCCCCCCCCCGCCAACTAGCCTACCCATAAAATGTTTCTTTGCTACTATCTTAGCCCTAACCAGTTCCCTCCTCAACCTATTTAATTCTATTCGGTGGCCTATCCCCTTCCTAATCTTATTGCTTTCTAATCTACATTTCTTCTTTAATCTTCTTACCTCCTTATTGTAATAAAGTGGATCAGTAGTCGCCCCTACTTTTTTAAATGGCACATGTAATTTTTCACAATCCAGAATTATTGTTTTCAAACCAGCCCACAGTCTATCTACATCTAGTCCCCTCTCTATCCACTGATTGAAATTTTCAGCTAAGTAACTACCGGTGCCAATCTTTTCCAAACTCACCGGTTTGTTCCCTCAGGAGAAACTCATAGGGTCCTGTGTAATTAAGGCTAGCAACCTGTTTCATCCCTACATTATAGAAACCTGCTAACAATGTTTTGAGCAAGCCTTGAACCTAGGGGAGTGACAGTGTTCAATCCCATCTAAATGATCGTGGAAACAAACAAGCAATGGTACCGGTAATCAATGGGTGCTATAAATATTGAGGGTAGTTACAGAAATATGAGTAGAACTTGTTCAGTTAGCAAGTAGGATGGCACTCGATAGTTTAGGGATTAATGAAATTCAGGTAAACAGAGATAGAGACTGGAAGTAGAAGATTACAAGGTGTTCGTGTACGGTGTAAAATGAAATAAGCCATGCTGGATGATGGATTAATATTGACTTATATTAAATTGCTAGCTGAAATGCCTGTTCTTTGAATGGCCTTTGGTACTAATAGGCCAAAATCAGTCACATATTCCTAATACAATTCAGTTACGTTATTACCTTGTTATCAATTAAATTCATAATTTAACCAACATAACAGACATATATGTTAGCGAGACAGCTCAATGGTAAGTGACCTTGGAAAAGAAGAGAGAGCACTACGACAACACAATGGACAAAACCGAAATAACAGTTAGCACTTTGAATAACATAATGGAATGACTGTAAACTTTAAATAAACAATAAGTGATGCATAAGTAAAATACTCACCATCCAGGACTAACTTATAAACAATAGCTGAATGTACTCCCTAGTATTATAGAGAACACCTATAGGCAGTGACGGCGTGTTCTATATGTTCAGTGGTTCAGTGAAACCCCTAGAAATATATAACTCTTAGTAAAATGGTTAATCAAGTGCGTATTTCTTTAATTACATATGTAAATTTGTGCTCGGAGGGATAATTTTGACATCAACGCTCGGTTGCTCTCCGGAACCATCGAAAAGGTTCAATTTCTGGATCGCTGGCGCGCGAAAGGTTCGATTTCTGGATCGCTGACACGCGAAAGGTTCAATTTCTGGATCGCTGGCGCTCGGCGGTGGGACGAAAGTAAGGAGCGATGGGCGCGGGGTCATGTGAGGCAATGGGGGTAAGCCGAGAACAAAGCTAAACTATCGCTGGTGAAAGGACCAGCTCAAGCCAGCGCTAGACACGATCTACCTCGAACCACCCCGAAGTTAGCCGATGCAGCCCTGGCTGATGTATTGTCTCTAAGCGTGCGGTTTAAAATTTGCCTGTTATGGTACGTTTTGAAGGGATTTTAATTTCACGATTTTGCGTTTTAGATATAATTAACCGCAATGAACCAGAATATTTTAGTAACTACGATTTGTATAACATCAATAGGCGTACGTACCCTATGCAGGGGCGGTTTGAGTGGGGGGGGGGGGGTGTATCACCCCCCTCGGGTATTTTCTCAGTCGGCAAATACGACATCAGTCGGCAAATACGACATCAGTCGGCAAATACGACATCAGTCGGCAGTCGGCAGTCGACAAATCCTGAAGAAGTCGTAACATTTCCCAAAACAGTATTTAAAAAAGCAAAACGGGGCATGGCCATATACGATTTGGTCCGATAAAAAAAATACTGCCAGTCAGCATTTTTACAGACAGTCGGCACACGCAGACGCTGCATTAATTTCGTACAGCCAGGCAATACTCCAGTGCGGCACGGGGAAGAGTCGGCAAAATAACCATTTTAAAAGTTTCACTTCCATTTCTCCGTGCACCGGCTGCCACTTGCCATTTCGTTTCTTCGTATGGAAACTGAAGAAAGAATGACAGATGAGCAATATGGGACCAAGGACAAGGGATGAACTCATCAGCACGTTCCTGGGTGGTTGTAATATCCCGCGTTCATTATGCAGAGCGACTCAGCTTCACAGCGAAGCGAGCCCGGCATCTGTGCTATGTGGCTAGACAAAAGGTGTTGGTGAGCGCGTTGATAACTTCAGGTCAAGCCAACTCATTGAGATGTCGGAGGAATGTCATGAATCATGACTTATGACCTGCTACCGCTTGCCTCGGCGCGTCCTCAGATATCCGCGCTATTGTGACAAAATTGGCAGGTTTATGGTTCCAAGGTTCCTAAAGGGGTGGGGTGCTCACTAAGGTCAGTGCAGTGGTCTCCGAGAATGAGAGAAATCAGTCGTTCCTGCTGAACCAGCAACTTTTACAGTGATAACTAGGTGCAAATACAGTGGCAGTGGGACGTGAGTTTTCGCCGACACGAAACATTTTCACGGAGCATCGCATACCCAGCAAACGTAAGTAATAATAATACAATAAATACATGCGTATTTTCAGCCATCTTTATGTTTAATGGTGTTAACAAGAAAAAAGTGAAGAATGATCGCACGCTTCAATACGTCAGTGGAACAAATTGAAAAGTCGTGGAAAGAAGAAAAAGGGCAAATTACAAGAACACTACACTTCAGAAGCTCATCAAGCAGCGATAGCAGATTTGTGCCACTTTGTCAATGGAAAAGGCCACGAAGACATTCTCCTTGATAAACTTTTAAGGAAGATCAGAATTGCGGAAGAACAAGAAAAGGAGTTCCACAAAAGAGTTATCCAGATAGATCTACTTATTGACACAGCAAGAACCCTTTGTCGGCAAGTTTTGGCTTTCCGAGGTCACGAGGATGGAATCACACAAGATAACGGAAACTTCACGCAAATTGTGAAGTTACTTTCACGCCATAGTCCGGTCCTGAATAGGTGGTTGGAAGAAGTGAATACGCGAAAGCACAACGTTACGTATATGAGCAAGGACTCTCAAAATGAATTCATCCATCTACTTGGGGAGAAAACTCGTGAAATAATTGCAGAAGAGATCAAGAACGCTGGTATGTTTTCCGTTATAGCAGATACTACTTCCGATATGACAAATAAAGACCGCCTTGCGTTGAATATCCGATGCGACGTCGAAAATGATGAAGAGCACGTTCCTGTGGAGCGTCTTTTTAAAATAGACGCTGTTTTAACAAAAAAGACTGGAGAGGAGTTGGCTGAAAAAATATTTTTAATTTTAATTCAGAAGAGCTTTTACTTCCACTCGATAAACTAGCGTTTCAATCGTACGACTTTGCTAGTAACATGTCTAGCATATAAAACGGCACCCAAAAAGCTATCAGAGAAGTGCAAAATAGATATTCCGTACGTTCCATGCCAAGCTCACAGGTTAAACATTTTCGTAGAGACAGCTTGTAATGCTAGCGTGCTTATCCGAGAGATTTTTGACACTCTTGAAGCGTTGTACGTTTTTTTTTTTTTCGGGGAGAATGAAACGACATTTAAGCTTGCAGAAAGAGCAGGATACAATTGAAAATTCACTTCAATTTAATAATTTATCAAAAACAAGGTGGACTGCGCGTGCCGAATCGGTGAGAACTGTTTCTACATCTTATGAAGAGATAGTCACAGCATTGGAAACAATGAAAACCTCATTCGATTCTGAATTTGACAGTAAAACCCGAACTTTTGCGTCAGGCTTGCACAAAAAAGCTTCTAGACTTTGATTTTATCTGCGGCATGTACTTTACCAAAAACATCATATTTAAAATTAAGAACGTAACCGAGCTTTTAGAAGCGGAGGAGCTGAATTTAGTAGACGCGATGCAGCTGATTCAGAGCGCTTTGAAGTATTTTGAAGATATCAACGACGACGGCAAGATGAACGCTTTAATAAAGAGTGCATCGTCATTTGCGAAAAGTATGCAAGTAAATGCGGAAGAAGACTTCTTAAAACACCACAGGACCCGGTGACTTGCAAAGAAGTAGGCTATCACGCGAACGCTGAAACGACAGCACAAATTTATTTCCTTACATTCTACAGAAAGGATTTACGAATACTTGTGAATGTATTTACTACAAGCGTGTAAGACAATCTCGCAAAACTAATTTCTTTGCTAGAGCCATTCCACATAATTTTCAAGATACCCGCTGACAGAAGAAACTTCACCATCGAGCGCGTCCGATCTGTGTTGTGTTGGCTGAGCTTGAAATCCTGCTTGATGCCAGTAAACAGTGCTCATCTTTTAAAGAAATCGCAAAAGTTGCTGTTAAATGAAAGAGGATTATCCCGTGTGGTTATCAAGTAGTTCGAGTGATTTTAACATCCCCAGTGTCTTCTGCTTCTTCCCAACGGTCCTTCAGCAAGTTGAAGCTCATTTTCAATCATTTGCGGACATCGATGGGTGACGACCATTTAGACTCCCTCATCATGTTGTTTGCAACGAAAGATAAGGTCGACGACCTTGAAATTGCGGAGATACGGTAGTGCAGAAGAGGCCCTTGTTAAAACATCGTAGAGTAGGGATTTAGAAAGAATAACTAGATTTGTTTTATTCTTGTAAAATTTAAACACTTATTTTGTTCATTTATAAAATTTTCCTGCGATTCAAAATTCTGGAACTAATAAAATACATTTTAAATGAAAGCCGTTAATTAAGTATATTTATCTTGTGGATCGTTCGCCGCCATTGCCGCCACTGCCGCCTCCGCCCCCTTCCCCCTTTCCCTACCGTTACTCAGTTTTTAAGCGTATAGTCGGCAATGTTAAACAGCCAGTCGGCATTTTTTTAAATTCTCACCCCCCCCCCCCCTAAGTGAACAAGGTCGAACCGCCCCTGACCCTATGTTTATGTAATTAATGTAAACTTATTAATTATTTAGAAGTGCTCATAAAGGCAAAATACGTCAAGATAAGAACGTAAATAACAGTCTGCCTAACACGTTCTTGAAGCAGTGTTTATTTCTGACCCGTCAATTCAACCACTTCCGGAACAGTACCTTAGCGAATATCTTCTCAAGTCTGTGTTTATCGAAGTGCTCTATTGTATCTGACGTTCGTTATCACGGTGTGTGGCGGTGTCTTGATGCATGTGTCATGTATTCATCAGTGTGAAAATGAATACCGTTCGGTTTCTTCTAGAGAATACCTTTCCAACACTTAGTATAGAAGAAAAGTGCAAAATAAAGCAGCTTGGCAGGCCTCTTCCCTCCCTGAACAGTATTCACAAGCAAACTAGTAGAGGTAAGGATTTTTGTAGAATATTTAAGTCACAGATTTACGAGAGGAATACTTGGCTATGTGGTTGCGATACCATTAATAGGTTTTTCTGTTTCCCGTGCTTGCTTTTTGCTAAGGGTAAGGACACGAATTGGACAAAAACAGGGGTATCAGATCTCAGTCATTTAACACAAAAGATCAATAAACACGAAGCATCTATTACACATAATAGTGCATGTTTAGATCTTTCAGTTCTGGGGATAACAGGTATTAGGCAGCAGCTAAGTAGCGCTTTCAGAAGGAATATTGAGAGGCATAATGATAGTGTCAGAAAAAATAGGTACGTGCTCTAGAAGATCATTGACTGAGTGAAATTCTGTGGTGAATTTGAACTTGCTTTGAGAGGTCATGACGAAACACTCGATTCAAACCATCCAGGCATATTCAGAGAACTCATTAAATTTACTTCGGCATTGGATACCGTCGTTAGGGGTCATTTCAACAGTGCTACAGTCTTCAAGGGTACGTCGAAGGAAATTCAAAATGACATTCTGGAATGTATGTTGCATGTGTGTCGCGAGAATATTTTAGCTGAAGTAGCTACTGCAGACTTCGTCACCCTGATAGATAGATAGATAGATAGATAGATAGATAGATAGATATTTTATTCAATTAATTCCAAAGAGCCATAGGCTCATACAGAGGAATTGTACAGTAATATGTGTGTTTACACACAAAGGAAGAACATTCTGAAGGTAACACAAATTGATGAATAAGGGCATAGGCCTATTAGTAAAGTTGATACTATATTGTAGGGGTTCTTTGTGTGAGCCCTCTACAATGGGGTGTTTGGGGGATGTTGGGATTTTGTGTGCAGCGGATGGTGTAAGATTGAGCTGTCTGGGGGCGTGGACGTGGCTCGAGAGGAGAGCTTCCCGATTGCTCAGATTGAAGGGATGGCTCGGGGGTGCGTTTATGGAGAAAGTCTGTGTTCAACGGATAGTAACCTAAAGTACTACGGCGCTGCTCAATTAGCAGACAGCGCGTGAAGACGGGACGGCTGAGCAGACAAGCTGACGTGGGCTCTCGAGCGGAGCGCTAACTGGCGAGTCAGCTGGAGCCTTAAGACACTTAAATAATTAACACATGCAGATCCTACTTGGGTAAGGTATTAGGGGTAGGTTCTAATCAACTAGTTAAATAATCTACAAGACCAGTGCTAGATGGTAATGATTTTAATGGTCACCTCTAGGAAGAGGTACTTATAGCTCTCAGAGCAGCTTTGGTGCAATAGATGCGTCACAGTACAAGCCAAGGGGTTAAAAGTATGGAAATGTGTGTAAGGGATGATACTCGCTACTACACTCACCAGGATGGCAGCCATACGTGAAGTCTCTCTCCAAAGTTCAGGCACTACAAGCGTCCTGAGGTATGTGCGCTCGTCTCTTTTATAGTTTCAGAGTTGCTGATTCTGTGTAGTTGCAAATTCCAGTCCGGTCGGCACACCTAGGGGGGTCGTTGGAGTTCAAAAGGAAGCTCCCCGAGGTTAAATCAGTTCAAAGTCTTGTATGGAATGAGTTTTATGAGATATTTGGATACTTGGGGACGAAAGTTGAATGTAGTGGATGATGGTCATTTCCACCCCTGGGGTTGTGGTGTATGGGGTGATATATCCATACGGATACAACAACTCCCGTCCTCGATGACTGGACTAAGACTGAGGGGTAGGTTTGTAGGTATAAGACATCTTATTATTTCCTGTAACTCTTCTTTCTTGTAATTCTTCTATCTTCTTTGCTTGTCTTCTGTTCTTGTATTGCGTCATCTCGGGGAGATGAAGGCGACGGTGGGGATGTGTGGTGCATATATGTATATAACCTAGGGGTAGGTGAGTCCCGTGTTCGAAGAATGTATGTCATGTATAGATAGGGGTTGAAGAGAGTGGGTGTGTGGACCGGGGACTGGCTGCTGGGCGAAGAAATTTGGCGTTGGTTGAAGTGGGTGCTGCCTGGTTCGTGAGTAACGAGCTCGTGTAAGGGTGTGGGTGTGGGGGGTACAATATCATTTTCACAAGTAAATTTGTCTTTTTCACAATATTGGTGCTCTGGGCACAGATCAATTAACACAATGGAAACTGTGACACAACAATAAAAACATCATAAAAACATTTTCAAACATAATCTCATAATGAAACATAAACAAAAACAATGGGTGACTATCCCGAGAGGAAAAAAACATCTTGAAGGGTGTGACTTACCCTCCGTCCGCTCATTAAGGACGGGATGAAAAACTGTTCCCGGGTAGCCAAAATATATGTGTACATAAAAGCTCATAAAATGTAAAATAGCAGATAGGGTGATAGAATAGAGAAAGGGAAACAAATGCCTTGGTGTGTATTTTAGGGGAAGATAAAAAATGTGTTTATTGTTCGGGGAGAAAGAATGCATTTTAAAAGTTGTAATTTAGAAGAACAGAAAGGAAAAATAAAACAATGTGTGGCAGTGACAATCATGGTTTTGGACAGTGAAACAGTGTTGGTGTATAGATCGTTGTCACAGGAGTCGTCCTTATAATAGTGGACGTAGTCGCATGATATTTACTTGAGCCGTAGCATCAATATATAGTACAGTAATAATAGCTTGATGGCTAATATTCATTTGCTATTCCTTACAATAATAACGTGTGTGTATTAGCTTAAGCGCGCTAAAACCTAACACTATTTAAACCACTATCTAAATGTATGACCATTTTGAATAATATATACCTATATGGATCGTCCCCTGTGGGTGAACGTCCCATCTTGGCAAGGAGGATCGTCCCTTACAACCTGTGGGTAAGAACCTCGTTGCTGCAGTTCACCTCTCATTTAAGGTGCATCGTGGGATCCGTCCATCGGGAGAGGATATCCCACAGGTATCCACCACCGTGGTACGGATATTATTTGTAATAGTAGAGACATGTGTGGGGGGAAAAGTGTAAGAGCTGGGGGTGTGAGAGCTCTGTGTGAGGGAGAGATTGCGACTGGCGCGTGTTAGGGCGTTGGCAAAATATATACAAGGGACTATGTACAAGATCGCCACCTGTGGGGAAAAAAAGAAATGTAATGGAGCATGTAGTCATGCTGGCCGGCTGCATTGCGGTCCTGTGAAATATACTGTCATAATATCTCTCAATCAGTGTGCCCTTCAACATTCGGTTGAGGGTAATTATTTCAAGAAGGATGTGTGTATCCTGTGAGGGTACAGAATATATTATCAGGGAGTAGTGTACCGTGCCCCATGGGCATTATTTGGTACCATGGTTGGTCGCTGATGCTGTATCAATACCTGTGGATAAGCATGAGAAAATAGTGCAATATGTAAAAACATATTATTAACAAACACATAGGTGTATCATCATCTGTGAACACTGAGAATACCTATGATGGCACTGCTCCCGCCATGTACATGGGTAGTACCCCTGGGTACCATGTGTTGGCAGCTGGCGTCCCACGTTGGAGCTCACCTGCAAAAGAAAGCGTGGGGAAATAATGGTTCCCCTCGTCGTATTCATTAGTACGGCGGCGCAAATCATCTGGCCTACAGGCCTTGGTACGACGGCGGGAATCGTCCGTCATGCTTGCGTTATCGCATTGCCTAGTATTCCTGAGGACTGACATAAACAAAATGACCTTCCAATACGCAGGGTGGTATCGGGATTATGGGTGCCTTTAAGGGCTTATACTTATACCTTTGACCGGCGAAATACGTAACATGGTGTGGGCATTACATTGAATGATGTACAGTAACCTAGTGACCTTCGTCCAATGTGCAATGTGGTATCGGAACGACTGTGACTAGGACCGAGTGACCTACGAATGCACATTGTGGTATGGGAAACTGCTAATGTCTAAAAGGATTTACATGAACTAGTGGACCCATACGTATAGTGGTTTGGACTTACTGGTGCCTTTAAGGAGTTACTCCTACTGAGTGACCTCCCAAGCGCATTGGTAACGTTAAGATGGATTCGTTGGAACGTAGATACTCTATGATCGGTAACCTAACGATCGTTCCTCAGGTGCATTTTGAATTAAAGCCTCGTCCGCCGCAAAGAATCGCATCTTCTTTGCGAAAAATCATCGTCCTGGGAAAAATCACCTTCATGGGGCGTCCCCCGGCATATATATAATCATGTTATAATATTCATCAATAATATGGGTGCCCACCCCCTCGCGGCACGCATCACCGGCATGAAAAACATGAGGTCCGCTGACCCTCATTTAAATTGGGCTACGCATTGTCTTCACCTGTAATAGGACTTCGCTGCGCTGCGTGACGCATATAGTGGTTGCCCAAGCCCTCACGGCGCGCATTGCCGACATGAAACGGAAAAAAGGAAGAAATAAAAGAACTCGAGGTCCGCTGACCAACATTTACGGTGGGCGTTGATTGCACTGCCAATATCCCATATCAATCATGTTCCAAAGGCGGGGGATTCAACATACAAATATATCTTCATCTGGATTTATTGACATGACCAGGAATAATTCAACATCTGGATTTATTGACATGTCCAGGAATAATTAATCTTCCCCTACCGCTGTAGGACTTATGATTTCACCTGGTATGCATTCTAGGACTTACAGTGTGGGGGAGTATACGCTTGGCGTACGTATCCATTATGTGTTTCGTTTCGCCGTTGTGTGTCGTCCCTATATTGTGGGGGGCGGTTAACTGGGCGACTTTGGGGTGGGTTTTTCCGTGGGCGTATGTCTTCCCTATACTGTGGGGGAGGGTGTGTCTGCCTAAACGGAGGTGAGTTGCCCCTTCGAGGCATATCCTCCCAACGTTGCGAATGGTAGTTCGCTTGCCTCCCTGGGGGTGAATTATGCCAATTAGGGTAGGTAGGTCCATGCTGATTCTGGTTATTACCCTCCCTATAATCTTTCTGTTCGTCACTATATGGCGATTGCCATCCATCATCTAGATCATCCCTCTGTGGGCGTCCCCTTGTGTCAGTGTAGATAGCAGTGATTCGCATTTCCTGCATTTGCTGCGTTAAATCATGGATTTGCTGATGCAGGTCATTGTTGTCTGTCCGGATGTGTTGGTCTACCGCTTTTTGCGTAAGTTTGTTACCGGCTTCTATAAATTTAATGTTCTCCTGGAGTTCTATCACCGTCTGGCTTCGCAAAACGCATAGTTTGTCCACCAGTGACGGCTTAAGTCCGTGCATAATGAGACGAAATTTTGTCTGCCCGACATCTCCCTGTTGTATTTTTCACACATCAGGAGCTTGGTATTGATGTAAACTTATGAGCTTTCCGTGGGACCCTGCGTTCGCTCTCTGAGTTGGTCGTACAAATACGAGCTGGAATACGTGTATGAGGGCTGCGGATAGTTCTTGCCAAGTGGCACTAGCTAACGTGGTGTCGTTCAGTTCGAACCATGTTAGTGCTGATTTGGCAAGGTAGGCCGGTAAGAGATGTTTCTTATCGTCATCTGACCACCTATTAATCTTGGCCGTTCTATTGAACGCCGTTAGATATTCCTCGGGGTCCTGTTTGTCTCCTAAATACTTTGCGGGTTGGATCATGGGGTACTTTGCTGGCATGGCCATGGTTTCGTCGTACGAAATCTCGGGTTTGCTTAAGGGGGCGGGGTCGTTTGGGCTATCTAGGCTATCGTTGTGTGATAAGGCGTTGGATTGTTCGTGGTTATGTGATAAGTTATCCTGTTCCAAATGTGCGAGATGTGAACGCCTATCCCGCGAGGTACCCGGTTGGTTGGGGGTAGATTGTGGCGCGTCGTGTGGGTTAAATTGTTCAGTTCCCTGAATGTTATCCAGCGATAAATTATGGTCAATTTGGGCCGTCTGTATCGTGGAAAGGGCTTGACTAATATTATGTTTTAGCGCTGCACTTGAGGTCTGAATATCCGCGATGAGGACTGAACTTTCTGCGCCCCGCGCAGTTTCCTCTAACTGTTGGATAAGTGTGTATAATTTGTTATAAGACTCTTGCGTGTCGATTAATTGTTGCAGTGCAATATGGGGTAATGTGGGGGTTAGGTCCTCGCTAGTGTGACTATCTGAGGATGATCGTCGAGCGTTTTGTGCCTGTGCCCTAGTGAGGGGGGGGGGGGTTATGTGTGGAACTGCGTTAGGGTACTTTAATCTGAGCTCTAGAGCTCCGTTTTCAAGCTCGGCAAGCAATTGACCTGCGTTGTGTTCAGTTATTAAGTCTGCGTTGTGAACACGGATTCTAGGACGTAAGGGTTTTGTACTAGCGGCCAGGTAATGGGCTGCGTCCCTAACCTTGCGCTTAACCTTATTCTGGGGAGTTAGCATAAATGTATGTAATGTGTTACTCCATGGGGCGGGTAATTATATAATAGAATCGCCTATCTACTGTGTGGAATGTGCGTATCTTTCTATGGGGGTGAGGTTGCAAATGGTTGATTCCTGTATGAGGGTGCTTGTCAAACCCTATATCTTTCTGGGGGGGGGGGGGGTAATTAATAATAATGTACTGGCGCTATTTACTCTGTAGCGTACTCTGAAAAAATTCAGACCTGTTTTTTTTTTTTTTTTGGCGTTCGCTTGGCTTAGTAAAAGGTAATTCGTGATCTCCCGCAGAGCTACGTTGTCTGTAGCCCTTTAGACACTGCCCTAAGACAATGTTGCGGTACCCAGTGCCTCTACCAATTGTAGGGGTTCTTTGTGTGAGCTCTCTACAATGGGGAGTTTAAGGGATGTTGGGATTTTGTGTGGAGCGGATGGTGTAAGATTGAGCTGTCTGGGGGCGTGGACGTGGCTCGAGAGGACAGCTTCCCGATTGTTCAGATTGAAGGGACGGCTCGGGGGTGCGTTTATGGAGAAAGGCTGTGTTCAACGGATAGTAACCTAAAGTACTACGGCGCTGCTCAATTAGCAGACAGCTCGTGAAGACTGGACGGCTGAGCAGATAAGCTGACGTGGGCTCTCGAGCGGAGCGCTAACTGGCGAGTCAGCTGGAGCCTTAAGACACTTAAATAATTAACACATGCAGATCCTACTTAGGTAAGGTATTAGGGGTAGGATCTAATCAACTAGTTAAATAATCTACAAGACCAGTGCTAGATGGTAATGATTTTAATGGTCACCTCCAGGAAGAGGTACGTATAGCTCTCAGAGCAGCTTTGGTGCAATAGATGCGTCACAGTACAAGCCAAGGGGTTAAAAAGTGTGGAAATGTGTGTAAGGGATGATACTCGCTACTACACTCACCAGGATGGCAGCCGGACGTGAAGTCTCTCTCCAAAGTTCAGGCACTACAAGCGTCCTGAGGTATGTGCGCTCGTCTCTTTTATAGTTTCAGAGTTGCTGATTCTGTGTAGTTGCAAATTCCAGTCCGGTCGGCACACCTAGGGGGGTCGTTGGAGTTCAAAAGGAAGCTCTTCGAGGTTAAATCAGTCCAAAGTCTTGTATGAGATATTTGGATACTTGGGGATGAATGTTGAATGTAGTGGATGATGGTCATTTCCATCCCTGGGGTTGTGGTGTATGGGGTGATGTATCCATACGGATACAGCAATATCTAAGATTGTTTAGACCAAGGTCCCTTAAAATGATAAGCACTTAGGATTTTTAAGCATATACATAACTTATTTGATGTAAGATGCATCGAATTTTTCCCACAATACTTTCATAGTTTTCCTCTTAAATACTGACAAAGTTGGTGCACTTTTTACTTCATCAGGAAGTTCATTATATGACTGTGATGCAGAGAACTTGAAACTATTTCTACTGCATTTAGAAGAGTGAATTATATATAAGGCTACGTCCTTCACATGCCTAGTTCCATAAGAATGATTGAGTTCAAGATGTAGGGAGAGCTATAGAGTATTGTGTTGTGTTTAATCTTGTATATTAGCATAGCTGCTTGGAGATCTGCACTTATGCTGAGGGGTAGAATTTTACTTCTGATGTACAGATCTTTTACTGGAGTGCAATAAGGAAGGTTAAATATGTTTCTAATAGCCCTATTCTGAATAGTCATTAAATCATTCAGTGTGGATTTCCTGCAGTGAGCCCAAATAGCATTTAAATATTGGAGCTTGCTATGTACAAGTGAATAGTAGATTTGTTTTACAAGGTTTAGGGGAATAAGATACCGAAGTTTCCTTAGGATCCTTACTATAGGTGAGAGTTTCTTAGCAATTCGTTCAACGTGTTCAATCCAGGTCAGGTGTTTGTCGATGATAAGACCTAAATACTTTGCCTGATTAACCTCTTTTATTTCAATATTATTCATAAATATTTTGTCATGTGTGATTTCTTTCATGCTTTGTTTTGAAATTACCATGTAATTGGTCTTCTGTAGATTCATTGTTAATTTATTGGCCTGGAACCATTGTGAGAGAGTATTAATTGCACATTTTGTATGATTTCAATTATGTCTTTCCTAGTGTAGAAGATATTTGCAATAGCTTCAAAATTTAAAAAAAAACGGCCCGCGGCCCGAGGCCCGAGGAATTTTAATCGATCGACGAGAAAAGATCGTTAAAGACACGATTTAATCAGATTTACGGGAGTTTAAAACCATATTTAACCTTTATTTTAGGAGTATAGGTTGAGCGAAATAAGAACAAGGCTACCAGAAATTATGACAGGTACATGTGTATTGCTAATTATACGTAAATATTACAAATACAGCAATTTTGTTTACAAAAACAATTTTAAGCTAAACAACAAACTCTAGTCGCCGGTTTGTTTTTTTCGCGTATCGATCGATCACGCGAGATGGGTCAACATGGACATCGTAGTGGATGTGCAACAAAGCAAGTCCGTTTAATCGTTCATCGGACATAGTTGACCGCAACCAGGTCTTCAGCCTTCTCAAAGAAGAAGCATCTTTCCGATGAAGCGGCGCTGACGGGTAAAGTAGCATAAATCTTGAGACATCGATGAATATTGGGGTACAACTCTTTATCGCAGGCATTAAAGCTTCCATAGCTTTCTTTGGGATGGTTGAACCCGATTCAAGCTCTCGGGACCAATTTGCCTTCCACATACGAAGTTCAGCCTATAGAAGCCTTGCCGCATACGAGGCAGAATGTTGATTGAGAAGTTTGAAGTACTTTGCAGCAATTGTGTCCACATCCGCTGACGTCCATCATTGCTGATAGGCAGTGTAACTCCCGCGTTGCTTTAGGGAAACGAGTGTTTAGGTCTTCTAGGACGTAGTCTAAAATGGGTATGAAACGGCCCAACAATAGTACTCTTCTACGGTTGATGCTGGATGATTTTCGCGGTGCTTTTGCCGTTGTGCGATGCGTGGGAGCAGAAGTTTGATTCCAAGTTATTTTGCCAGAGCTTCTGCTTCTTGGAAGAGCTCAGCAAATTGTGTTTCGCAGTCTTCGCACCTCTTGCTCAACACAGTAATGGTGTTGTCCAGCGCATGCTGGGCTTCCTTCAAGTCTATTTGCACTTTTTGAAACAAGATGCTGAGAGTGTCTCCAAGGATTTCTGACAAGCAAATGACAGTAACTATAAAATCACTCGCACAAAGAGCAGCTATGAACGTTTTTGCCTTAGAAGCACTTTCTGAGTCCTTCCATAAAGTAATCGACTCTAAACTCTCGACTATGTTCGGGAGTAAAGAGCGAAATTGTATAAAACCGTCGTGCTGTTGGATCCACCGAGTCTCACAAAGTCCACATAAAAGTTCACCTAGAGATACTTTAAATACATAGGAGCGTTTTGAGGATGAATCAATGAACGTAATCGTGGCCTTCATAACTCCTATTGCATTTCGCACGGCGACGACTTTCGAGGACTTCGAAATAGACAAATTCAGAGCGTGGTTAAAACAAGGGCACCTAACGGCAGGCTCTGCTTCGGTTTGCACCTCGGCGACAGTACCACAAGCTTCTGACGCCATCATAGCGCACCCGTCAGTACCAACGCCAACACACCGACATAGGACAAGATTGTGATGCTTGAGAATACTCAACACAGTTTTACCCACGTCTCTGCTGGTTACGGTAGGCTCTGGGACTCCTTTGGTTTCTTGTTTCTTACTGGTTCTCTCTTTGGTTTGCGTTTTCTTCTTCTCCTCCATAGTTCTTGCATCTGCATCTCCATCTCTTGCTAGATCTCTGCCTGAGGCCTGTAGTGTGTTTACTGAGGAGCTCGTCGCCATCTATGAAGCTCGGCAGTTTGCACTTCAGGATGCACGAATCCATTTTCTAGTGTGTACCGACTCTTTGAGTTCGTTGCAGTCAATTGCTACATGTTTCCCGCAACACCCCTTAGTGCAGCGAATCCACGACCTACTAGCCGGGCTGTGCCACGCTGACACTCGAATCACCTTTCTCTGGCTTCCAAGCCACATGGGAATTGCGGGAAATGAGTTAGCGGATCAAGCTGCAAAAGAGGCGGTATCATTACCACCATGACCAATGGAGGTACCCGCCAGAGATATTCGCTCTCAGTTACTCCTACAAGTTCTGGCATTTTGGGAGAGTCGGTGGCTAGCTGACCCACTGCCCAGTAAACTGAGAGCGATCAAGGGAACTACTCGTGTGTGGCGGAGCTCTTTCCGGTCACGGAGAGAGTCCGTCATTTTGTGTAGGCTAAGGATAGGTCATACAAGATCCACCCACTCGTACCTAATGAGAAGGGAAGACCCCCCACTTTGTACCTGAGGAGCCATTTTCACCATGGCCCACATTTTAACCGAGTGTGTGGATCTTGCTGACTTACGAAGAAACCTTGGTTTGCAGATGACATTCAAACTTATATTTACCGATGACGCGGTGGCTGCTGATCGCGTTATCCGCTTTATAAGTGAGAGTGGGTTAGGGCCAGCAATCTAAATTTTCCAGTATAAATTGACTCAACGACTTGTTCGTTTTTGAATAATAAATTTTTGTTTTTCCATAATTTTTGTTTATTTTTATAATTTTTATTTTTATTTAATGTTTTGTTTTGTTTTATTAATTTTTCGTCTTTTTAAATTTAGGTGTCCACCTCAAAATTTTAAATTCAATTCCAAATTTGTATTCTTTAATCTGTGTTAAGAGGGGCAGATGACCTCGTAGTTTTGCCCCTTAAAACAATAACTAACTTCATTTCTTTATTGTTGGTCGTATTCATCTTCTGGTTCTGCTACATTTTTCTTCTCTTTCTTGATAGTAGGCTCTGTAATTTATTTGGTTTCTTGTTTCTTGGCTTTATTTTTTGATTGAAAATTTCTCTTCGAATCCTCCTTAGTTTCTTCTCCATCTTTATCTCTTACTTGTATTTCCGTTTCCGCTGTTCTCTTCATTTTTTCACACATTTCGATTTAATATCGTCCTCTTCTGTTTCCGGTTCCTGATGTCTCTTCTTTCCAGCGGCGTCTAGGATTTCTTCTTCGGTTTTTGTTTCCGTCGCGCGGTTTGCTTTTTCAGTATCGTTATCACTTAGCTTCTCCTCTCCAGTTTTCGGATTTGGCGATTCTTACGCTAGCTCTTCAGTATTAATTTTTATTTCTCTTTCCATAGACATTCCCTTCGTTTCGGGCGATATCTTCCTGTTCGGTTGCTGGGATTTCGTATTTTTTTTCCTTTTACTTTCCCTTTAATTACGTCTTTTCCCTTTAAATGGTTGTGCACTGTTTCTCGGAGATTTATAAAGCTTATGAAGTCTTCATACAATTTACCTCGATAGACATATTTCAGGACTAAAGTTAACTGAGATTCATGAGATATGACAGTCGTCTCGTCGAACATCACTCTGTAGAATTCTGCTTCTTGAACTTGACTTAATAATTTGGGAAAGAATCTCCTCTCCGCAGCACTCGATGAGCTCGTTCTGCGTAGATTTACTGATGTATGTTGCTCGAGAAGATAAGGCCTTTATAACACAAATCTTCACGAAACAAATCTTTTAAAAACAACAGTCATAAACCGCACATGCGACGAAACAAATCACACCACCGCTTTCCTGCGAAACGCGTGACACGAAATCGACAGGCGCGGGTCGAGCGGGCCGAAGGGGATTGTTCGTTTGTACTCGGCTCCGTTCGGACAAGCGCGGGCACGGCGGCTGCGCTGTGCTCAGTCAGCTCGGCTCGTCACAACAATAGCAACAGTGCTGGAAATAAGCGAGCAGGGTAGCGAGAAGAGAGTGTCGTGGCTAGGTAATTTAATTTATATTGCACGGTTATTAACTGAATACTAGTTAGGTTAAAATCGTTGTTTATAGTTCATTTTATGCGTCTCCTCCTTCACTTCTGTCCCCCCTATTCTCTCCTCTCCTTCGCTTCCCCCCTCTTCCTTTCTCTTTTCCCTCTTTTCTTTTCTCTTGCGGGGGGGGGGGCGATCGCCCCCCATGCCACCCCCCTGGATCCGCCCCTGGTCCTCACGTAGTTGGAGAGCACAAAGAAAAAGTAGTCTCCCAAAGTTACGATGGTGCTAATGTTATGAATGGCCGACACACCGGAGTACAAACAATTGTAAGACAAGACTATCCATTTGCTTACTTTGTGCATTGTTATGCCCATCAATTGAATTTATTTCTGGCTCAGGCTGCTAGCCACAACAAAGAAGTGCGATTGTTCTTTGCCACCATTGGAGAGATTAAAAAAAAATCTCATTCGCCTCAGAGAGTGGGCATTCTTGAATAGGTTGTGGGCAGAATAGTTCAGCAGGGCTCAACTACGAGATGGAACTTTAAATCAAGATGTGTTCTTACATTGCATGAGCATAAGGATGCAATACTGGAATGCTCGGAGAAAATCGAAGACACGAGCAGACAAACAGCTACTATGAACCAAGCACATGGACTGCGTCTGAAAATACAACAGCCAACGTTTACTTTTTGGTTAGAGTTCTTTAACAGTGTTATGCCTCACGTGGACATTCTATACAACCAATTACAAAAGCGTTCTGCTAACCCTGTATCAGTACGAAGTGCAGTAAGCTCCTTAAAAACTGCAATTTTGAAAATAAGGGACAATGTTGACAGCATCGTTGTGGAGGAAAATGTAGAAGACTACAGAGGGAAAGAAGATGCGAAAATAGTTATTACTCGAGGAACATTGTGGCGAAGGAGGTGTGTGACGTGATTATAAATCACAGCAAAGAGAGATTCAACTTCTCCAACGACTTACTGGCCTCCACCTTCTTTGACCACCAATTCTTCCCATCCTTCCAAAATAATTTTCCTGAGGAGAATCTTACGTATGTTATAGAATCCTATCCTTTTCTTGATAAAAATAAACTTAAAAACGAACTGCAGGTGATTTATTCAAGAAGTGATTTATTCAAGAAGTGATTTTAAAGAAATGAAAGATGCAACTGACTTCCTTGCTTTTTTGATAGAGAACAATCTCAAGGAACCTTTCAGAGAAGTGATGAAACTTTTGAAATTAATTATTACTGTCCCGATGACTACTTCTGAAGCAGAAAGATGTTTTTCCACTTTAAAGCGGATTAAGACATTCCTGAGGAGTACAATGCATGAAGATAGACTGTCTGCTCTCGCTATGTTGTCCATTGAGAAGGAGATGACGTATAAATTAGTCGATTTTAATGAGAAGGTAATTGACTTATTCGCCGCCAGGAAGGAGAGGAGGATGGATTTCCTGTACACACAGACGACAGCTGTTATACCAACGCCAGCAACGTCTTCAACATCAGACGAAACTGGATCAGCTTAAGGTAATTACACCTTATATTCTCTGTCTTTCCTTTCTCATAGTTTTGGCAACTTCTTCGAGCTGAAATCGTGTATCTTCAAAGGAAAGTCACCTTTCTAGTCATGCAATGTCACTATTTTACGTCTATGTAAACATCAAGTAACATTAAATTTGGCCACGTTATTTTTCAAAGTAGTGAACCCCGCAGATAATTTATCCACGTGCCGCCACTGCGTATAGGTCAATTTACCAGAATTGCATTTTTTTATTTTCTGAACATGAACAGATTTTTAAAATGTAGAGTTTTTCATGTAATAGTACTATTTCATAAATCACCAATGGTTAAGTTCAATTATCAACTGCAGCATAGGCCTAATACCTGTCTTCTTCATTCCTGGTTTCAGCTTCCTCAAGTCTCGCCAATCAATTCATGATTCATGAAAATGTTTTAGAAGGTCGTTGAAAGTAATACTGTATTCCAACACTAGTTTATTGATTATTGTTCATCATAAAATTGTACAAATTTTGATTATGTCTTTTAAGGTTTCCAACATGATTAAGCTGCACTGTTCTCATGCAGATGCACTGCTCCTTTGATCCTCGATCTTGTAATCCATGGTGTTTCCTCGATGTACTTGCTCCTTAATTAATACAGAGTCTGATCTCCTGGTAAGAATTAATATGTCAATTACCTTTGATGTCACGAATCCAAATATGTGCCAATTATGACAGGGACAATATATATATATATATATATATATATATATATCTGTATCCTAGGTTATTCAAAAGGAAGGAAGTTTGTACCGGTAGTTTTATGTGACCATTAATCTTGCGATCACGAGAGACAGGACCTCCTTTTTTACGTGGAATCCAAACTACAGGACATGGCATTTTATTTTGAAAATCTCACATGCACTGACCGGGAATCAAACCTGGTCCGCCTTGGTGAGTGGTATACGGCTTGACCGTGCGCTACCAGGCCCCTCCCACTTCCCTACCTGCCCAAACTACACAATACTGTTTTTCAATATTCATGAAATTTTGTTACAGTAGTTTGAGGCATAACCTTCATTCTATTACATTCCCGAAACATTTGAGTGGAAGACTGAGGGCGGCTTTCAGGGGTTAAAATCTTCTAACAGGAGATTGGTATCTTACAGCTGTTCTGATCATAATGAAAACTTTGGAGGAGTTATATTATATTTTAGAACTCGGGATAGTCTGGTGTTTTTTTTTTTTTTTTTTTTTTTTTTGTTTTTTTTTTTGTCTCTCTTAAAAATACTATGGTGTGCATTTCACAAAATTCGAACTCCTAAACCAAAGGGAGTTAAGAAGTGTGGTTAGTGCCAAGATCTTTTAAATTGTCTGCATATTATAGTTGTGGTAGTTCGGAGGCACTGGAGTCCTTTAAAGTGTACCTACATGAAAATATTTGGTGTATTCTCTTAGTTGCATGGTGTGTTACCACTGTGATAGTTACTTGCCATCATTCAATCTGAGCTAAACCGAGTCGCAATGACAGGAGTAAAGTATGAGGAAAGTTCAGAAAATAAGTTTCGTCACTTTTTTCCCAGGGACCCTTAATTGCCAAACTGACTTTCACCATGGCATCATGAACTATACACCTTGCACTATTTTTCAACATAGTAACCTCCCACATCGAGACACTTCTCGTAGCGTACAATCAGTTTGAAGAAACCACTCTGGTAAAACTCAGTGCCTTGCGATGCAACAAATTGTCGCACAGCCTGCTCCAGGGTCAGGTTTCTCGGTAACCATCTTGCGGACAATTTTTGGTAACCCAACACATCATGGAGCATATGATGGGTCCGGACACGACCAATACGCACCTGTCAGCTACCACCATGTCCAGTACTCGAGCAATATTGTTTTCATTCTTGGATGTGGATGGACACCCACTTCAATCTTCATCCTCCACACTCTGCCATCCAACTCCAGTGACCGACCATTTGACGAGACATAACCGCTTCACCAAACACGGTCTGTAGGCGATCATGGATGACTGACTCACTAGTCCCACGTGCCCATTAATACCGGATAACAGCACGCACTTCCATTGGCAATCATGTTGTCTGTACACGTCTGTCTGCCATCGTGAGTTGTACTCAAATGATATCGGGCACACCGATCAACTGCTCCTCTCTCTTCGTTGGTGCTCTGCGCACGCGTCATTCACACTCATCTGACGCTCCTTCCGTTGTTGAACCAGCCACGGGTGTGGATTCTTATGGCGATTGTTTGTGTAACTTTGTGTACAATCTGCTCTTGCAATAAAATGACAAAACATACTTTCGGAACTTCCCTCGTATTAAATAGCAAGCTTATGTTCAGGAACCAAGTCCTCCCTAGTGTTTTGCTTTAGCATTCATTCCAAGTTGTGCTCTCGACACAGAAACGTTAAAAACAAAACTGTGTAGAAAGATGAGGTCTAGGTTTGTGCAAATGAATGATGTGGAGCAGCATGGGTCTCCTGGCATATTTGTCAAATTCTTCGCAAGAAATCTTTGAAATTAAATCTTACACTCCGACTATATCCATTAATGATCTCTTTTCCTTAATCCTTTAAACAATGTTTATAATAAAAGATATCAAATCCAGCCAAAGTCGTCGGATTTTTTTGAGCGTTAAAAATCCTTCAGTATGCCTTTCTTCGGAGGGGAAGTAAGGCAGGCGGGCCCATGCCATAGATTTATGGCATGTAAAAGAATCTTCCACTATTGTGTGAAGCTAAATTTTGTAGGTTAGATTTGATTAACGCTCTATCAGTTCCAACGTTCGACACCAGGTGCCGGTTGCATCTAGTAGCCAAGTTCACAGCTAGATGTCGTGGATGGTAGCATTTGGTAGCGAAAGGGGGAACTATGTGAAATTATCGTCTGCAGTCCTTACTTAAATTTAAAAAATTCCTCTCGGCACGCCGGAAGGCGAAGGTAGATTTCACCGGGCAAAGTTCGGGATAGGCAGAATATGCAGGTTTTCGTAGAATGATCAGACCTCATTTATTGCGAGAAAGCATTTTACAATTGGAGCTTAATTAACATTATTTTTCATCTTTCTATGCATATTTTAAGCATTTTATTGTCTTATGGGGACGGTAACCTTCTCGTCATTTGGGGTCCATTTTTATACTTGTGGTCACACGGTCCTTATGCAAGGTTTCGACACTGATGTGTAACTATCTAATGGTCTGCTACGTCTTCACGCAAAATTTTATCTCCCACATAGATTTTGGTTGGTTCCTCAGTTTAGGGGCTGCGACAACGAGACGGTCAATTTCAAGTTATAATTCTTAATTTTGCTAGCAAATACTAGTCAATGACACCTAGCTGTGAACTTGGCTACTAGATGCCACCGCAACCAGCTACTCGCAACGAACATTGGAACTTCCCCTCCAATGGAAAGCATACTGAGGGATTTTTGGCGCTCATAGAAAATCCGACGACTTCGGCCGGCTTTGAACCCGCGACCTTGGGCATAGAAGTTCAGCATGCTACCAGTTACGTCACCGAAGCCGCTTCCCACAGAGTCAGATAGAAAACTGAATGTGATCTCGTGCAATAGCGTTGCCATGGCAACGTTTGATGGCTCATCCCTCATCAATTTAGTAGAGTAGTCATGGCAACCTCTGATGGCACTTGGCATTTTCTTCTAATTCCGAAAACATTTTGCTCATCCCTTGGCGTAATGGTGGGTCATATCAAAAATTCTTTCAGACAAAAGTTTTAGTTAATTATTAGGGGAATATTGTCCACTTTGTACGGTTTTGATATTGTGCCTATTAAGAGAGATATGAGTAATGTTTTCCGAAAAAACAACTTTTTTCCACCCCTTTGGTCAATGGTTGGTGCTATCAAAAAACTTTTCAAACATAAATTTTTGGCACACATATTATCAACTTTGAATGGATTCGATATTTCACGTATTAAGAGAGTTATAGCGGTATTTCACTTTTTCGAAAAAGCCCCCCATTTTCACCCATTCAACCGATTTTGCCCATTAACGAACTCGACCGAGATTTTAAGGGGATACATATTATGTAAAAATTTCAAAGTGATTGGTGCAAAATTACGGCAGTTATCGTGTCCACAAGAAACTGATATCTATACACAATATATACATATATACATAAATTATATATAAACTTTTGAACTGATGGTGGTTTGGGGGTCTAGGGGATGTGAAACGCGAAGATATGTCGAAATTTTCCGGAAGTCGAAACATGGTATCCATTGCAATAGTTAGCTTTCTAATGAAATCTACCTAAAACAGATAACTCACATACAGCCATCACAATTAACACCGGTTATCAGACAGATTCTACACACACGCAAAGTGCACTGGGCTACATGACCGCATTGTTGCAGCCCCTAAACTGAGGAACCAACCAACCAAAAGATATCACATGTTCCAAAGACCTGGAAAGGTAAAAAATAAAATGAAAATTAAGTATGTTAGTTCATAAAGGTTTCAATATTGTGGCATTTTTAAACAAATAAAACCATGTTGATCTCGTGTCTCTATCCAAAGTATAAACTTTTATCATACAACAATAATTGATATTGCAGGGCTGGTCTAATAATTCTGAATCGTCTCTTTCCACATCTTGAGGTTGTAAATACTGCAAATATCAAAGAATGTCCTCAAAAGCCAAAGATTTTCAAAATATTAGTAATGCCTACCAGAAACAAATAAAATGGATCGAAGACTGGACATATGCAGCAAAAGCTGTGAAAACTGTGTTAGCTCCATAGAAGTTAACCAAGTGTGGCTGTAAAGCCGGTACCGCTATTACTTAAGTTTCCGTAGTCGACAGCAATGAAATTATAGAAAAAGGCAGAAATCAGTGATTGGTAATGAGTATTTCCCTCTTACAAAGTTTGGTAAATATTGGTCTGGCCCTTTGAGAGGTGTTCAAGGCCAACTGGCTAGTTGGTATTAGCTCTTACTTATGCTTGACAGTAATGATACAATCCACAAAGGTGCAACCAAAGAATGGTAGTAAGTACTTATTTTGTGCAAAGTTCTAATTAAATTGGATCGGCAGTTGAAGGGTTATTAAAAAATGATCATAATGTTGGCAAAATCTTTTATTTGTGGTTGATATTACTGAAGCCATCCAATAGAACTGAGTTCAGGGGTTGGTAATGAGTATTTTCCTTGCATTCACATAAATTAGATAAGAGCTTTACAACTTATTTAAAGGTGACTGTAAAGTTGGTATTGAGCTTTTTTTTATGACTAGCTGTACCCAGCATGCATTGCAATGCCAATCAAAGGAGGGAAGTGTTTGTGTTGTAATTTTGTTTATTGAAGTGTTTTTAGATACACAATATTTTCTTGTTTTATCGTCTGGTGCGTACATAAATAAATCAGCTAGGGATTTCCGACATGTGAACAGGCTACAAACAGCTGTCCATGTGAGAAGCATGGATTTTCCAAATTTAGATTACACACTTGCAGGGATTGTCCCTGTGCTTTCTTTATGGTCATCGCAAATGTCAGTCACACTGGATACTGCACGTTTGGAAACACAAAAACTGCCGCTAAACTGTATGAAATACACACGTTTTTTAACTACTTATGAGCCACCTATCGCAAAATGGATTTACAATTCAGAAACCTTTACGAGCTTGCACAACAGCGGACCAAAGTTCATTTGCTGAAACGACTTGTGTGCCATCTATTGTAAAATGGATACTCTATTCAGACACCACCGCGGGCGTGCACACAACTCCTCGCCGAAGTTCATTTGTTGAAACAATAAGCCTGAAAAAACTAATTTATTGAAATGACTCACGTGCCACCTATTGTGAAATGGATTTACTCATTCAGAAACATTCTCGGGCATGCACATGACAACTAACTAAAGTACATTTGTTAAAACAATTTAATTGCATATTTTGTGCTCTAATAAATGTATCTTTAAAACAATTCACACACCAACACTCGTGTCTTGAAACTATTCGGGCACCACCTATTGAGAAATTTACTAATTCAGAAATATTCGTTGGAGTGCACACAACGCACCCACTTTCACCGCAATCAGATGAATGGTATATGAACGCTAAAGATACTTAGTTGAAAAGTTTTGCGCGCCATCATACATTTGTTAAAACTACTTGTACACCACCAGAGCCTCTATGCTTTAGGCGGCAGCACGCTGTCCTCTCACCGCTGGGTCCGTGGTTCAAATCCCAGTCACTCCATGTGAGATTTGTGCTGGACAATGTGGAGGCAGACAGGTTTTACTCCGGGTACCCCGGTTTTCCCTGTCACAATTCCATTCCAGTAACACACTCCACTATCATTTCATTTCATCTGTCATTCATTTAATCATTGCTCCAGGGGAGTGCAACAGACTTCGGCAGCTGGCACAGTTCATATCCTTGCCACTAGATGGGGGCTTCCTTCATTCCATTCCCTGACCTGGTCAGTCGACTGGAAGCAGGCTGTGGATTTTCATTGGATTTTCACTTGTACACCACCAATTGAAAAACGGATTTACTAATACAGAAACATTTACGGGAGTGTGCACAACAACTCACCCAAGTTTCATCGCAATCAGATGAATGGTATATGAATGCACACTGTACTTTGTTGAATGCCATCACTCACTTGTTGAAACCACTCGTGCACCACCTACTGTAAAATGGATTAACTATAACAGAAACATTCGTGGAAGTATGCATAATAACTCACCCAAGTTTCATTGCGATCGGATGAATGGTATATGAACGCAGACGGAACTTGGCTGAAACATTTTGCGCACCATCACTCATTTGTTGTAACTACTCATGTGCCACCTCATGTAAAAGAGATTTCCTAATACAGAAACCTCGGCAGGAGTGTTTTAAACAACTCACCAAGTTCCATCGCAATCGGCTGAATGGTATATAAACGCATACGGAACAGACAAACAAAACAATGACATAACATTCATTTTTGTATAGAGAGATTGGCAGCACTTAAAAAGATTTAAAACTCAACATAGGAAAAACTGAATCCTGCACTGTGTGATAAGAAAATACCTATCCACCAGAAAGGAAAAGTTTACAAGACAATGATGAGGCCAGTGGGACTCTACGGCACAGAATATTGGCCAGCCTCAACCGAACACGAACAAGCCCTCCATGGTATGGAAATGAAAATGCTGTGTTGGTCCATGGGTATTACAAGACTTGACCATGTCAGAAATGAACACGTAAGGAAGCAAATGGGAGTTGCAACAATTAAAGACAAAATGAGGGAAGCGCGTCTTCGCTGGTATGGGCATGTCACTAAAAGTGATGAGAACTCTGTGGTAAAAACGGCCCACCGATACGATCCAGGAGGGCATCGGCCCCGTGGGCACCCAAAGAAACGATGGATGAATAGAATCAGTGAAGATCTAATGGTGTG
This sequence comes from Meconema thalassinum, assembly GCA_946902985.2. NCBI lineage: Eukaryota > Metazoa > Arthropoda > Insecta > Orthoptera > Tettigoniidae > Meconema > Meconema thalassinum. The sequence continues at coordinate 353,771,739 of OX336390.1, forward strand.
CGGCCTCAAACCTGAAGATGCCCTTGACAGGAAGAAGTGGCACACAACAACCAAGCAAGCAGACCCTGCACCAATGCAGGAAATATGGTAGGAAAGAAGAAGATTGGCAGCACGTAAGTCATCCAAGGAGCCATTTGGTATGGTACAAAATGGACAAGCACCTTGTATTTCAGGGTGACCATAAAGTTGGTATTAGCACTTATTTACCATTAGCAGCATCAACTTAAGCAAAAGTACAATGGTTTTATGTTGGTAATAGGAACTTCTCTCTTACAAAGTTTGATGAGAATCAGATGAGTCATTCATAAGTTAATATTGGGGGTCAGACATACACTCAGTGATCATTAGTATCTAGACACTCAAATTAAAATGAAGGTGAAGTTTGGGATACTGCAGCGTTGGTCATCAATATGGTGTTGGCCTAACCTTTGCATTGAAGACAGCTCCACTCTAGCAGGTGGTGCGAGGTTTCATGCAGCAACAGCTAGTATGAACAGATGCCAATGGCAGTTAATAACAAACATAATTTATTTCCTCATGAGCTTAGTGTCCCTAATCTTGAGATACATAGAAAACCAGTTTGGAGTTAGTTGCATGGTTCAAGACACCAAGGTTTATATCAGAGTCACGTTTGCTTTAGAGTCAGCCAGCAGAAACCTCTGCATGGTGTGAAGGGCTAAGGAATATTACTATGCACTCAATCATCAGATATATCGCTGTATCACCCATTTAAACAACAACACCAACAAGAACACATCTCAAAACATTTCCACTTCACTATCACATCAGACACTGTGGACTTATGGCTGTTAAAAATGGTGGATATCTCAGATTTCTTACATCCGTGGCATCTAATCAGTTTACCACATTAAAAGTCTGTGAGTTCCACAGAATTTCCCATTCTGCTGTCTGAGTTGAAAATATCCCACTGTGGCCGTTGGCCATATATTTCATGCAGTAAATGGCTCTACTTGTCACTCACTATACAAAGCTCACATTTTGGTTGGTGTCCAGATACTTCCGATATCATGGTGTGCATTCATACAGATGCACACACATTTCATCCTAGATTGAACCCAAATATCTTCTTTTCCATTTTAAAATGTGAGTAGTGGGCTAAAAATTAACTTCTTCTCGGTCTTCCAACTGGTCTCTTTCCCTTGACGTCTATTTCTAATTCCCTGCTTGCTACTCTTTCCTTACCCATTCTTTTTACATGTCCGAATGAACGTATTTCTGCTTTCTGTATCTTCTGATTTAACGGTTCCATATTTAACTCTTCTCTGATTTTAATATTTTGAATTCTATCCCTTCTTGTCTTTTTAACTGAAGTTCTTAAAAATTTCATTTCTACTGCTTGTATCTTACTATTTTGCCTTTTATTCGTTACCAGTGTTTCCAGTCCATATGTTACAATTGGTATGAAATACTATTTATATAATGTTAATTTCATTCTCTTGGGTACTTTGTCATCCCATAAAAATTCTCTGACTTGATGATAAAATGTGGTACCTTTACTTAGTCTGTTATTAATTTCAATGTTGATGTCATTACTACCTAGATGTAAACTGTTCTACATTCTCCCAGCACTTGACTTTCTTTTTCTCTTTTCCACAGTACATGGCTACAGTTTTCCTTTTACTAATTACCATTCCAAACTCCTTCAGATTTTCATTCCAAATGTCCAGTCTCCTTTGTACTTCCTTTTCTCCCTTTCCCCAAATCACCACATCATCTGCAAATACCAAAGCATTCACTTCATCATTATTGATACTCTGTTTTACACGTTTTATAATTTCATCCATCAGTATAATAATAATAATAAATAATAATGGTGATAATGCACTTCCTTGCTTGAGGCCTTTCTTTTGTATAGAACGTTTCAGAGTCACCACTTCCGACTTGTACACTGCTTTTTATCTCATGATACAACATTTTTATCTTATTGTGGTGTTTGAAGCCATATTTTCAGTGTTGCCTTAGTAAACAAGAGTTTAGTGCTTTTCAGTCGGTCAACACGAATGTACCCAAAAGAGATGGGTTATGCCCTAATCCTGAAATAAATTACATGAGATTAATAAAACACTAGGATGACCAGTTTCGATCGTCAAGCGATCTGATGATGATCGCTTGACGATCGAAACTGGTCATCCAAGTGTAATGGATCTGATGATGATCGCTTGACGATCGAAACTGGTCATCCTAGTGTTTTATTAATCTCATGTAATTTATTTCAGGATTAGGGCATAACCCATCTCTTTTGGGTACATTCGTGTTGACCGACTGAAAAGCACTAAACTCTTATTTTTATCTTATTAATAATGATTTCGATACATTCCTTTTCAGTAGGCACTCCCATACATGTTTTCTCTTAACCGTATCAAAGGCCTTTTCCAAATCTAAAAATACGAAAATGATTTCCTTGTTTCTTTCCAGATGTTTTTCTAATATCATACGTACTGTAAATATCAAATCTATTGTTGATCTATTCGGTCTAAAACCATACTGTTCTTCCTCTAACTGTGTTTCTATTATATCCTTCAGTCTTTTGTCTATGACTTTCTCCAATATTTTCAGCCCATGTGATAATAAAGTTATACCTCTATAATTTTCTCATTTCTTCCTATTACCTTTTTTGAACAGTGGTACAATGTTTGCTTGTTGCCAATCTTCAGGTATTATTTCATGCTTCCATATGGCATTGAGGACTCTATATAGCCACTGTAAGCCGATGCTACCTGCTGCCTTAATCATATCAGCATTGAATTCATATTTTCCACTTGCTTTACCTTAGGTCATTGTTTTCACTGCCCTTTCAAGTTCCAACCATGTAATCGGGTTCTCTTCTTTTTCTCCAACTATTATTTCCAATTTCTGATCTCCTTCTTCCTCAGAACTGTCATCCTCATTATAAAGTTTTTTAAAATATTTTGCCATCACCTTCTGAAGACCCTCTTCGTCATGTACTATGGATCCATCTTCTCTCTCTAATGCCTTGATTTTTCTTGATTAGTTCTTTTCCATTTTATTACTCTGTATAATATTTTTTTATTTCCTCGACTATCTTGTTGGTAAACTCTCCCCAGCATTTCTCCTTTTCTTCTTTAATACTCCTCTTTACTTGTAATTTCAATCTCTTGTATTCCACATGTAATCTTTATATCGTAATCTCATCTCTCTGATTTTTTTTTCCTTATCCATTTATTTCCTTACCCTGTTCCTTTCCTTTATTTCTTCTTCTATTTTGTCTGTCCACCACTGTGTCATCTTTCCCTTGACCATTGCTTTTGTTTTCCCACATATCTCAATTGCTACTTCCACAAAAGTCTGTCTTAAATTTTTCCACTCTTCTTCTCCACTTCGAATTTCTGTGTTAGGCAACTTTCTTTTTATCCTATCTTGGAATGCTATTCTTTTATCCTCCTCCTCCAATTCCCAAATCTTGATCTTTGGTTTCTTCTTCAATACAATTTTAGGAAGTTTCACTTGTTTTAATTCCACAATTAACAGTCTGTGGTCACCTTCCATACTTTCATTGGGGATTATCTTGGTATTGATGATGTATCTTCCCTATTCTCGGTTTGTTATTATGAAATCAATGAGTGTTCCATACTGTCCATCCCAACTATATCGGCTGATCTTATGACTATTCCTCTTCATGAACCATGTGTTATTTATTATCAGGTTGTTTCTGATACAGAAGTCCAACAGTTTCACTCCATCTTCATTTCTATCTCCATACCCATGCGGGCCCAAAACATTCTCATATCCTATTCTATCAGTTCCCACATGAGCATTCAGATCACCCATTATCATGATCCAATTTCCAACCATATGTGTTTCCAATTCATTGAGAAAATATTCTTTTCCTTCTATGCTACATCCTGTTTGTGGAGCATACACTTGTATTATCTTTAGCAATTCCTTGTTGATATGTAAGTGAATTATTAAAATTCTCTCATTAACATATTTCACTTCAGCCATTGATTCCACATTCTGATTCACCATAAATCCCACTCCATTTTTTAAATCTTTACTGTTACCCATCCAATACAAAGTGTATCCCATTCTTAGTTTCTTCGTTCCTTTCCCTTTCCATTATACTTCACTTAATCGCAGGATGTCAAGTTTTCGTCTCTCCATTAGGTCAATCAATTCATTTTCCTTTCCATTCATTGTTAAAATATTTATTGTTCCAAATCTTGTTTTGTTCTCTGATCTAACATTTGCACGAACATCAGCATTATCATCATACTGTGCAACTGTAGTCAGAGAAGTGTCAATTCCATTTCTATTTTTAAACTTCCATCCGAGGCTTGTATTATAGTTGAAAGCAAGTATACCTTTACTCATCTGCTGACCTGCTAAGCCTAACGCATCTGAGGATTTTCTTTCGGGGTTTACTCCCTTAGCCTTTGAAGATCCTTCTTCTCCACAAGGCAGTGGTTTCCTCTTCTAATTTTACCCAGAGAGGGTGGGTTGCCTCATCCACCATCTTCGCCATTCCGAAGGCCTCCTTCTCTGCCTCATGCTGTTAAGGTCTTCACCCGTAACCCTGGGCATGGGTTCCACGTTATACCCCTTGGGACTGGGTCCCTGCCTGAACTTAGCTCTCCTTCACACCGGCCTACTGATGTGGAGGATACCCACACCCGCAGCGTGGATGCACCAGACAAGAATTACTCAAGTGGAAGATAGGGAAGTTGACCCTATTTCCCTTGAGCCGAGTTAATTATTATACAGATACAAATATACTTTTCTGAAAATATATTAAATGAATTTTTTTTAATTTCTTTTTTAATATTCCAGTATAAAGTAAACTTTACGAGATTTCAAATGGCACTCCAGAAATCACAAGCTGAGAAGGAAAAGGCGGCAGAACTTGCTGCGTCACAACTTGCTGCATCAGAACTTGCTGCGTCAGAACTTGCTGCGTCAGAACTTGCCACGTCAGAATTTGCACCAGCACGCATTCCCTTCTACAAAATGGTATGTTTGATCTGCTGATTACTTTTTAGTCTAATTATGGAGTAATCTTCTCCTCCTGCTATCTATAAGACAAAGTTTAATAACAGTTAGGGCATGGACGCCATAATTTTACATTGCAAGGTAACTTTTTAAAACTGGGGGGGCCTTGATATTACATTGTTCAATTTCTCACGCTTTGTGTTGGAGACGATTAAGCTCTAGCACTGCCGTGTGCATGCCACAGGGCATTAAGTTCTGCAAGCTGTTGGTAGATATCACTACATCACTTCTTAACGGAAAGTATTATCTTTTTGAAGGCATGAGAACTCGTTGGATGTTGGCTTTTACATCCCCCGTTACATCAAAATTTATTATACCGCAGTTACGTAGTGCATTATGAGAAGTTTTTATTTTCTTTTAGGTCTAAAGTAGTGTTTTTTATTAATTAAATGATTATCTCAACAGTGTATATTTAGTGCAAGCAGTTTTCAATTTTCTTTAGGGAAAAATAATAATTATTGTGTAATTTTGTGACATTTCTTTTTACATTATAGTTTTGTCATCATTACCTGTAAACTAACAAACCTCTAGGGTAGGAATTTAGAAATCAAAACATTTCTTAATTTATTTGTAATCCATACCACATTCATTTTGCACCCTTATAAATGTTGCCAAAATTCCGAAAATCAGCCAGCACACAGGTGAGGGAGCAGTATCGAAGGAAGTGTACAGTTAAATTTGAGGGGAGGGAGGGTTTGATACCCCGAGGCCAAAGTGGCCTGAAGACAATTAACCCAGTACTACTCTATGCGCTCAAAATAAGGATGGATTCGAACAACATTAGGTAAAATATATATATTTTTCAAAGGGAAAAGAATTACAGTGCCGAAAGGCTTAGGGAGGGAACACTAATATGCACTCCTACTCTTAATTAAAATGGAGGCCAAGAATATTCCCAAATAAAATGGCAACGCTGCATATTTAAACTGGTCACATTTACGTGATTCACAAATCACATCATATTTAATCTTTTCCAATTATTATCTGAAAATCACACAGCAACAAGGCTGAAATATTAATTACAATAGACGAAAACGTGCCACATATGGCAAACTGAAAACAAAGGACTGTCTGCCAATGTTTAACTATAACTGTTACCCACTCCAAAATATCTCGACTCGTAAACTTTAATTGACATTACATATCTTTCAATTAGGAATAAATTCCGAAATTCAAAATATATATATTAGAATTTTCAAATTAAAATATCATTGCCTCTACGCGTGTTGCATCCTACACAGTGGCGGCCGGTGGTAAGTAAAGCTGGGTGTTGCACCAAAATTTCTGATGTCGCAATTTTATATGGGAAGTTTACACATGTAACAAAAATTAATTAACGTTAGATAAACTACAGTTCTATAAAAACTGAAATACATGGGTTTTCCAAAATAACTGTACGTTCGACAAATAGACAAATTTTAATGGCTCTTTTGGGCTTCTTCCTATAGGAATTCATTTAAAAAATCAGATTTATGTATTTAAGCCCTATGCCTGAGTTCATGGGAAGAATTTTAAACACAGCAGGTTGTCCAAGGTTGGGTCTCAATCTCCGAGATAATAAACATTCTCAACATAAAAACATGGCAACCGAAAAGTTTGTACGTTAACGAAAAATGGTATTACTAACAAACACGGGCACATATTCTGCATAAGGATAGGATTTTTATCATTTTAAATGATCTTGTCGACTTCGTAGTTACGCTGGGGTCTGGCGTTACGTTATGGTGACGGGACGAAATGTACCGAGCATGCACTGTGGTGTGTGACGTCATAATACTGCTTGAGCTTCCTCCTTTCCCCGCGCGCTCCGGTGAGCGTGACGTCATCCAGCCAGCTACCTCCTTTGACCTTGGTTTGCACTTGCTAACGGACTTTGAGTTCACGCAGCATTTGTAGCATTTAAAATGATATAAAGTCTAGTCTTTCAGACTGACTATCAGTCTTTTTTTTTTAACTATAGGTGAACCCCATCAGAGGAACCAGCCATGAAGTGCGCTCTGTCATACGTCGGCGCAATTCATTTTTGCGGAGTTTCGTTCAATTTCTGCTTCTTTAATTCATCCAGTAAACACGCTGCTAATGTGTGTGCATCATGTTTTGTTTGCCTCTTACTACGTATCGGTGCACAACAGCCATCTGAAATATGTTTGAAATATCACTAGTTTCATCTGCTATAATGGCAAAAATTTCCGATTCCTTTATTTGCTTTGATTCTTCTTCTTGGCAAACCTCCATCATAATCTGTAAAAATTAATTTTGAATTGTTTTGGACGTTCCTTTGAAAACAGTTGCCCTTACCAAATGACCTTTAACACAGCATCCAACTCAGCGGTAAAATTAATTAGTTCTCTCAAAACACATGGATTTGTTGATGTTACACTTTCATCATGATCACGCAAGGCCAGTCCGAAAGAACCACAGAAACGAATACAGTTTATTACAATATTTAACACATATCTATTGTGCCTAACATCTTCGTTATATTCCGCAATTTACCTTCTATTGACGTCCGAAACGGGGGAGGAGCTTACGGTCAGCTGTTTGCAATATGGCGGCGATATAGTGACGTGAAGTAATTGGGTGTGCGTTTGTTATGGCTTCTAATTTATGATGGCAAAATAGTACATATTTTCTTTCATTGATAGAAATATTTTTTACAATCAATTTAAATGCAGTGCCTAATTACTACCAGTTAAAAATATTACCCACATGTAGATAGTTAATTTAGCCTACTGTCTGCTGGTACATATATGAAGCCTGTACTTGGGAGCCTAGCGGTATCGATGTTTTTATTAATTTCACAATATATATATCTCACATAACACAAAGGACGATTCCCTGATAATAAATTGAATCAAGCAACCCTGAATTTGCATGAATGGTTTGGGTTCAAAGAAGCGTTACTTGGGATGCTCAAAACATAGGCTACTTCAATATTGCAAATATTGACCTACATACTTGCTGTTCAAGGCCACAGGCAAGTTAAAATGGAGACATCCTCTTTATCAATATATTTAATTAAATATTTAAAATACAGATATTTAACAAAGCTGGAGTCTCCATTTGAACTTGTCATAAGCAAACGGAACAGATCAAAAACTACACTTTAAGCCAAACCAAATTCACTCCTCAGCTCGACATAAACCATAATACCAATTAAAACCTATACAAAACATACTCTCCTTACTGTTGTACAACTTTCAAACCAACTATTCGCACTCAAAACTGTAAAACCCTGAAATGGGAAGTAATTAAAGTTAGAATAGCCTAGGCCGATCCGGTCTCCTGCTACATTACCGCATATGTATACTTAACATCACTATAACTTCAAAATTACGGCTAAGTGAACTATGTGACTGAGTAGTATAGGTGTTGCCGGCCTGCCTGGGATGATGGGTCACCAAACCGGTACTTAAAACTAAGATTTTACATTTTAATTAACTAAATTCAACAGTAGGGAGATCATAGCCAAAAACACAATTTAAGCCAAATCATACTTCAATTACCTACATACTTGCTGTTCAAAGGCAAGAATATAAATTCTCTGGCGAATTAAGGCTAGGAACAGCATTTTTCTTAAGTTTTCTAACCATTCGGCAATTGGCAATCGGAAGAACCCCTAAAATATGTTTACGAAGAGCGGATTACATTCTTTGTACGGCACAGAAGTAATAGGATATAAGTTTATCAGTATTTTTGATGTAGCTAAATCCATGTGAATACAAATTAGAGACAATAACTATCAATAATCAACAGTACCGGTGGAAAGAAGTCGTCTTCACAAAAATGCAGACTGCACACCGTCATGTAACATGTAACACGTTTTCCAATTGACAGCGCCGAAGCCCATCTTTCTCTCTGAACTTTTTGTACAGGAAAGTAGTGAAGATATTTCGTAGCCATTTTATACGATTTGCAACCGTATACAGAGCAGTACCTCCTCGAATTTGACAAATTTCTTTCTGTTTCCATCACGACGTCAATGCTTCACCATCTAAATAAATCTCACCAGTCACAATGTTACAGCTTCAACATTCTGCCGCGTGGCTGCGCCATCCAACTTTTCTGACGTCAATAGGCACTGTCCAATTGTGCATCTTCGTTAACAGTTCCGAAAAGTGTCAATTTCAAACAGCTGAAGATTGGTTGGTTGGTTCCTCAGTTTAGGAGCTGCGACAAGGCAGTCATGTAACCCCCTGTACTTTGGGTGTGTGGAGAAACTGTCTGATAACCGGTGTTAATTGTGATGGCTGTATTAGTGAGTGTTATCTGTTTTTAATTCAGGTGAGGACTACAGACATTGAATTTCAAGCAGTTCCTACGTTTGCCGCCAAAAGCCACCGTAAACGACTACTAGTTCAGAACTTGGTTACTACACGCCACCGCAGTCGGCTCCTGGCAACGAACGTTGGAACCTAAGAGCGTTGTTCAAATTTTTAACCTATAATTTAGCTACACACAGGTGTAATAAGTGGAAGGTTCTTTAACATGCCATAAATCTATGACATGGGACCACCGGCTTTACTTCCCCTCCGAAGGAATGCATACTGAGGGATTTTAACGCTCTTAAAAAATCCGATGACTTCGGCCGGGTTTGAACCCGCGATCTTGGGCATAGAGGCTCAGCATGCTACCAACTACGGCACCGAAGCCACTCAGCTGAAGATTCATGTTTCTTTATTTTAGGGATTATTTTCCATAACTCCTATTTTGGTCCACGCGGATTCTCCACCAACAAACATGGGAAACAGAATAAAGCGTTTTAAATACCGCATTCACATAACCAATTATTATTGCCTTAAATATCTCCTTTAAACGCCCTCGTATACTTATATTTTGGACAATACTTATCCGGTAATGGTGCACCGAGTGTTTTTACTGTAAGTTTATCGTCATCAGGGAGCTGGAAAATCTGTCTGACTAGCAAATTACTTACTCTATTCATTTTCACTCACACTCCACAATACAATTAATGTTTCAAACTAAACATTCCGTTAAAATAAAATACTACGGTAACTTACAGGATGCACAGATGATAAATCTGGGTGCTACATCGGAAAGTGGCGCGAAAAGCAAACTAACAAAACACTGAATTTTGCTAGCCAAGAAATTTCGTAGTGAATGCATAGGTCTACTCACAATCAACCAAACAATAATAATAATAATAATAATAATAATGCACAGTTAAGTATCTGCCTGGAACCAAAATACTGAAATCAACTAAATACAGAACTAATCGCAACCCAATACCGCAAGAACAAGAGTGGTAAAAGCAAATATAAACCGCTAAAGTACACCAATAATACGTCGCAAAATAGTTCAGCCACTTATCTACTGTACTTATAGCACGGTGGCGTTCTTAGGCTCGCTTCACAGAACAATTGACAAAAATATTAAATGAAGTTATGATGAGAAAACATCTAAAAATAATTGGGTGTGAACCAACTAATGTCTCCCTATGAAATTCCGATATTTGTATCGTTGTGGGTGGTATAGCATTCTCTAGTGGTGTGGGAAAGAAACTACCCTTCAGGGGCAGCTGACCTCGTAGTTCCGCCCCTTTAAACAACACTAACTAACTAAATAACTAACTAAACTACCCTTCGCGGGGTAAGAGAAATCGAGGGTGCTGTCATTTCCAAAGAGTGGTGCAGTCTAACGGGGCCATTTGGAACTGAGTGTTGCCAGGGGGCTGGCAGCTCGTCTGCAACTCCCTGCTACCCATGCTGGTCGGCATGCTATGCACAAGCTTGGCCTCGTCCAGCCTCGTCCTGTACGCCGCGCTGTCTGCTTGGGAGTTGCCACAAGAGAGCTAACCCCCTGGAGTTTGATTTGAAGGCGGCAGCTTTTATAGGTACAGTGTGAAGCATTTGGATAAATAATATCAAAATATAGATGAATTTAACACATTTTTGAGTGCATTAGATCTATAAAATTAAAACATTAAAGGAAAAGAAACTACGAATTAGGTGTAAAATTATTGGGAGTTGTGCAACGCTGCAACAATGTCACCAGCCGCCACTGATCCTACATAATATGGCTTGTTCACTAACCAATTATTTGGCCAGAATAAGAAAACAAACTATGGGCCCATTATAGAAATAATAAAGAACTTCCACACACTATTAAAATAAAACATCTAGAGCCATTAATACAGCTGTGAACCAAGCCAGGAAAATCTCAAGTTCTTCTTCATGTTTAGCAACACAATGATCAGACGACACCTGATCTCCACGTCTGACTTTAAGAAAAATTTGTCAAAATGTTTTCCAATACGAAATCTGCCGCTTATCATAGATTTCAATAAGAAAGAATGTCTCAACAGTTTTACCTTTTTCTGGCCTAATATAGGTATTGTGACCCGAGGCAGTCACGCCACGTCTGTCCCCTACCAGTTCACATGAAGATCTCACTTGTCTAAGTTTTTCGTATCTCTAACGACGATAGGACGCCATTTTGCGCATGTGCAGTTAGTTCTTTTTAAACAGATAACAACTGAAGAACGTCTGGCACTAGTTTTAATGCCAACCTTGGGAATTAATTTTTCTTCACCTTTTAAATGACCGAAACATCCTTTTGAACCAAATTTAAATTGACAATACAATTTGCATTGATGTGTCCATCAATGATTGGCTATCCAGTCTTAAGATTGTTTGAACTAAGACCGACAAATTTCAGTACAGTCCAACACATTAATAATTCACCAGACAGTCAACAATTGCTACATTCATTCAATGTAGACCGGAATAATTTTGTTAATATATTTTCCATTAAAGATAATTTGTATTTAAATGTTTCTGTCTTCTTCTCGATTTTTGAAATGAGTCACTATAAATGACCAGGGGCGTCGTCACAAGAAATGGGGGGTTTCACATGGGGGCAGCGGCGGGGCACAAGGGGGGCGGCGGCGGCGAAGTATTGTGAGTCGAAACCAATCGGCTCAGTCTCCCCGTGCGATTCCACCACTAGGGGGGGGGGGGGGAGATGATGATCCCCGTTATACATGCCAGCAGGATGGAACCAGCTCACCAATACAGCCTCTCCGGACCGCTACAGCTGGACATCTCACGAAGTTGTAGTAAATGCCTCCACTCTGACCAGCAGAATGGGTAACAACTCCACCAGATGTTATGTCGTGCATGGTGACAGTAACCTGTGCACTGGCTACTGCCACGAGTGGTGAGTGATCACATCACTCACGTGACCAACCGGAACAGATACCAGATGGCAATAAGGATCACATGAATGCCATCTCTCATCGATGATCTTCAATGTAGATTTAGTTACCATGTCGTTGTTATTGCAAGTGACATTCCTTTGCTTTTTGGAATAGTTGCAGTGTTTGACCAGGTAAGACTGTTAGAGCTTAAACCGACTGACGATGTTTCAATTTAAATTGTTAGTTTACAATGTGATGGGCAATTACTAAAATGAACATCACAAGTCGATGTTCTGGTAAAATTTCTATCTTGTTCCCAGCCAAAAGAAATCCTGTTTTCACATTCTAAGGAATGAATTAAGTGGACGCAGCGTCACTTAACAACATGCCATCTCTCAGCAATCATGGCAATCGGCTCTCAATTAATAGAAGGTACCAAGGTACCACAGTACCTCCCGAGTACTCTCAAACAGCACAGTCATTTAAGTTACTTCGGATGTACAATTACATCAAGTACAAATACACACAGCTCTCAAGCATGGCTTCAAACTTTGTCAAGGTAGAACAGCAGGCGCAGAACCGCTCGAACAATCTCAGCAACCATACAGCAATCACAATTTCAAGCGAACCAAACTTCCCCAGGACTACACACACACACGTGCTCAACTTCAGATAACGCAGGAATTCATCTCACATCTGCGACCAATCACCCTCAAGTAGCAGTTACTCCTGACACAACCTCACTATCGAACCAAACTCATAGTCAACTTACGACGAACAATCACCCAAATTCACTCGCACGTTGCCCTCAGCAATCTTATAACCTCACTGTCACAATGACAACACAGGGGTCTCACCCAACGAAACCAATCAATTCACGACCAATCAAACCAATCAATTCACTCTCACGTTGCCAACTGCAAGGCATACCTTCTTCTTACAGCTCCACGACTCCTTGAACAACGGATAACTTAAGTCTTCAAGCTCACACATGACCACACAACATTCACTCTTGTCAACACATAACCTCACCAAGTTCACCACAGTCAACTTCTAACATCCCGCTACTAACCCAGTGCGACCATCTCAACGATAGGCAGCACTACCAATTCATCAGCAACTTTAGGTCACTAAATGCAACCAACCTCACTTACTTACCAATGGGTCACTTAAGAGCAACCAACTTCACTTACCAATGGGTCACCTTAAGAGTAACCAACTTCTTTCACTTACTAATGGGTCACTTAAGAGCAACCAACTTCGCATACTTACCAATGGGTCACTTAAGAGCAACCAACTTCACTTTCCAACCCATGGGTCGCTTAAGAGCAACCATTGCTTTACCGTCCGTAGGTGCCAACTGACTACGTCTGTAGAACCAGACAAATTAAATTTCTCACCTAATCAATACTGAAAAAAACTTTCACCTGTACCGCATCCACAATCCAGCTTACAGTTCGCTTCCAAAACTGGCCTCCACACCTGCCACGTGTTTCAGCGACAAGAAATATCCACCTGCATTTGCCTCTTCTAAGTTTCACCGCCTGCATATACCTCTTCTAAGTTTCACTGCCTGCATATACCTCTCCATCATAGAAAAGGCTCCTGCATATACCTCTTCTCGTAATAAGTCAAGGCACCACTCGACTAAATCAACTCAAACTCATCATCAGGGAATAATCATCCTGGAATCACCGACCCAACAAATTCTCGAAGCTCCAATACTACTCAGAGTACTGACAAATTATACAACTCCATCCCACCAATACCAACACGGTACCAACAAATCAAAACTTATACACTAACCGAAGAAAATCTCAAATACTCAGACGAGTACCAACGCACAATAAATAAAACACTAACCCTAACCAACCTCAACTAGTACCAACAAGCAGTACAACGGACACAACAACAAAACACTCCCTAGCAAGTACTCACTCGAGCACCAAGTACCAACAAGGCACTTAACATACCTGAAATAAAAAACATAATATACCCTCAAAATACTAAAATACGATGTACGACCATCACTAGCCCGCACGACATCAAGAGTCAGAGGAGCATAGCAATGTCGACATCAACAACCATCACTGAAAGTACCAGAATCATAATAGACAGAGACTGGTTACTTCCGCTAGGTTGGTATCACTCCACGATCTCCGCACCACCTCCAAGCTTCCCAATTGGCATCCAGAAATGCTCTAACCTCACTCACACAACAACACGCACACCAACACCAACCATACGTGCAGTCCTGGCACGTTACTCGTTCAGTTTTCTCAACTCTAAACCAAACCTGAAATAATTTTCAAAATTTATATCTACCGACTAAAGATCAAAACTTCACAGGACCAAAATACGATTACCTAGATCAGCACTTCTTATAACTGCTTTCTGCTTCCTAAATTTCGACCACACGTCGCACGAAACAGCTGCATTCACAACTAGCACACACCCAACACAACGGGGCTTCACGACTCAACAGCTGACTTAACAACATGACCTCGGCCCTAGCAACTTTAGAACTCGCTGCTTCACCACCTGAAAAGCTTCAACTCGACACTGCTGTTTTATGTACTCACAGTACATTACTCGTTCACCTGCACGTACACTGAAATCTTCACTTATCAATATGTCACAAGACATTACACATTCAACTCGATGACAACAATTATCTGCGCACAGATGTTTCTCACAGAATTACAGAAAATCAATTGACTATTCAGTTTACTAAATTTCATTAATGCTTGGATGACTTAATTCTCATTGGCAACACAGCCAGAACAAATAGCAATTCAAATATCGCAACATGCCAGAAAGATTTTCAGCAAGAACTCAACACGTGAATGATATCACTTTTCACTCAACTTGACAGGAACACAGAACGATTAGCCATTAGCACTTTACTTAACAGCTGTGCATAGATAACTTTCTACCATGAATCAAATAGCTACTGTACTGGTTTGATCCTACCTTGGAAGCAGCTTGTAGTACGGAACATCACAGAGTGTGACAATAGAGAGAATCCAGCAGCCAACTTTACCATGCTTACAGAGAGACCATGTTCGTGAGTGCCAGTATTACAACTGGACTTGACTCGTCGTCAGTGCGTTCACGCACTGAGGAATGCCAGCAACGCTTTGTCCATTCACAGCCATGAAAAGAAAATAATAATATTAGCCAGAGTACCACAGTAGGCATCCAACCTAACCTTAGTTAACCCTCAGTTACTCACTTCTCCCATGCTGCTCGAATCCACGAGAGTTAATCCTACACAATACCACGGCACAAAACAATACCAGGCAACGGGCCTCAGAAAATCGAACCAGTGCGATGCTACCATAACTTCTGTACAGTTAAATTTGAGGGGAGGGAGGGTTTGGTACCCCGAGGCCAAAGTGGCCTGAAGACAATTAACCCAGTACTACTCTATGCGCTCAAAATAAGGATGGATTCGAACAACATTAGGTAAAATAAGATATATTTTTCAAAGGGAAAAGAATTACAGTGCCGAAAGGCTTAGGGAGGGAACACTAATATGCACTCCTACTCTTCATTAAAATGTAGGCCAAGAATATTCCCAAATAAAATGGCAACGCTGCATATTTAAACTGGTCACATTTACGTGATTCACAAATCACATCATATTTAATCTTTTCCAATTATTATCTGAAAATCACACAGCAACAAGGCTGAAATATTAATTACAATAGACGAAAACGTGCCACATATGGCAAACTGAAAACAAAGGACTGTCTGCCATTGTTTAACTATAACTGTTACCCACTCCAAAATATCTCGACTCGTAAACTTTAATTGACATTACATATCTTTCAATTAGGAATAAATTCCGAAATTCAAAATATATATATTAGAATTTTCAAATTAAAATATCATTGCCTCAACGCGTGTTGCATCCTACATTATATGGCTTGTTCACTAACCAATTATTTGGCCAGAATAAGAAAACAAACTATGGGCCCATTATAGAAATAATAAAGAACTTCCACACACTATTAAAATAAAACATCTAGAGCCATTAATACAGCTCTGAACCAAGCCAGGAAAATCTCAAGTTCTTCTTCATGTTTAGCAACATAATGATCAGACGACACCTGATCTCCACGTCTGACTTTAAGAAAAATTTGTCAAAATGTTTTCCAATACGAAATCTGCCGCTTATCATGGATTTCAATAAGAAAGAATGTCTCAACAGTTTTACATTTTGTTGGCCTAATATAGGTATTGTGACCCGAGGCAGTCACGCCACGTCTGTCCCCTACCAGTTCACATGAAGATCTCTCTTGTCTAAGTTTTTCGTATCTCAAACGACGATAGGACGCCATTTTGCGCATGTGCAGTTAGTTCTTTTTAAACAGATAACAATTGAAGAACGTCTGGCACTAGTTTTAATGCCAACCTTGGGAATTAATTTTTCTTCACCTTTTAAATGACCGAAACATCCTTTTGAACCCGGCCGAAGCCGTCGGATTTTTTAAGAGCGTTAAAAATCCCTCAGTATGCCTTCCTTCGGAGGGGAAGTAAAGCCGGCGGTCCCATGTCATAGATTTATGGCATGTTAAAGATCCTTCCACTAATTGCACCTGTGTGAAGCTAAATTGGATAGGTTAAGAATGTAAACAACGCTCTTAGGTTTCTATGTTCGTTGCCAAGAGCCGACTGCGGCGGCATCTAGTAGCTCAGTCCTGAACTTGGCCTAGTAGTCGTTGACGGTGGCACTTGGCGGCAAAAGTAGGAACTATTTGAAAAATTCTTAGTTGCAGTACTTAAATTAACAAACAGATAACACACACTAATACAGTCATCACAATTAACACCGGTTATCAGACAGATTCTACACACACCCAAAGTACACGGGGCTACATGACCGCGTTGTCGCAGCCCCTAAACTTAAGAACCAACCAACCAACCAAATTTAAATTGGCAATACAATTTGCATTGATGTGTCCATCAATGATTGGCTATCCAGTCTTAAGATTGTTTGAACTAAGACCGCCAAATTTCAGTACAGCCCAACACATTAATAATTCACCAGACAGTCAACAATGGCTACATTCATTCAATGTAGACCGGAATAATTTTGTTAATATATTTTCCATTAAAGATAATTTGTATTTAAATGTTTCTGTCTTCTTCTCGATTTTTGAAATGAGTCACTATAAATGACCAGGGGCGTCGGCACAAGAAATGGGGGGTTTCACATGGGGGCGGCGGCGGGGGCGGCGGGGGCGACGGGGCACACGGGGGGCGGCGGCGGCGAAGTATTGTGAGTCGAAACCAATCGGCTCAGGAAGGAAGGAAGATTGTAGTTTAACGTGACCGTTAATCTCGCGAGCACCACGGGAGCATCTAAGGCATCAGCAGAGTAAGTGTTATGAAGATAGGGGCAGAATTTTTTTTCATGATCAGAGGATGAGATTGACTAACTAATCTAGGCGAGAGAACGGACTCCACCAACCAACTAAATATAGTAAGTGAATTTTTTTTCAACAGGCAATCAATTAGCATTACTGTATTTTCATTCTTTGTTTTCCTTTAATAAAGATAAAATGGGATCTGCCCAGTCAATATTATCAATTTTAATTGATTATTTTTTACAAAAATTCTTAGGACACGTTCTGA
This sequence comes from Meconema thalassinum, assembly GCA_946902985.2. NCBI lineage: Eukaryota > Metazoa > Arthropoda > Insecta > Orthoptera > Tettigoniidae > Meconema > Meconema thalassinum. The sequence goes on from OX336390.1 coordinate 353,789,569, forward strand.
CATACAAGCTTTCATATAAATATATATCACAAACATCATTCATCAAAAATCATTTTAAAAATATATCATGCGATGAACTTAAATCCCTCAGTAACGTTGTCTCTTATATTGATTTTATATTAAGTCCAAAAATAATAAATCATTAAATTACTTGGATATAACCATCGTAAGAGAACTTGACCAATTTTTATACAACATGTGTTGAAAACCCACACAGTAAGAAATGATTCCTCATACCCTGGAACTCACAAGGCCATGTTTTATAGTTTGACTACGAGCAATTATCCTGTGCAAACTACAAGAAAGTAATAGGTTAGAATGTACTGAACCCATAATCCCATAGATCCACTCACGAAATTTTGACTGCCAGTATAGTAGCTGGAGACTCAAGAATCATCCATATCGTATTTTATTTTCACAAGCAAGCGAGCCGCAAAGACGAGACAGAGATATCACCAGTTAGCTCTGTGAAGGGGAGAAGAAACAGGTTTGGCTGCACAGTTTTTTATAAACCCAGCGCACAGTGAGCCAGGCCACGAGTCACATTATTTTTTTTCTTTTTAAATGGTACATCGGTGAGAGGCAAGACGCGTTGCAAGGTTAAAGTAGTACCTACATAAAATCATAAAAATCACATTAGCCACCAATTAAAATACACTTGTTAATTAGAAATACAAGTAGGGCTATTTCATGATACAAGTAAGTTCGTGATAAGTTTTGCTTATCTTCTTGCGAACATACCTATTTCAGGAGGAAGTCACGACACACCTATCACGAACGTACTTGCATCACAAATAAATAACCTTAATTTAACCCTACAGTAATTGCAAGTTTGGGATTAAATTACAGAAGAAAAATAGATAATAATTACCACAAGTCTTCTTTGGAGGAGCTAGGCAACACTGAAGAATGGCTTATGTCACTTCGATTGATAATTACCATGTTAATAAATTTATACAGGAGGTCCCGAGTTCGTAGTTAAGTCAGATAACCAACACGGGAAATTGGATCACCAGAAAATGGCCGAAACGCAGGATAAAGCATCAAGGGACGCTATTAAGGGAAAAGCATCGAAGACGATCTATCTGGCAGCCGTGAGAGCTACTCCATGCAGCTCCAGGCCAGGTTCAGCCGGTACACAGTAAAGGTACTGCACCCCAATCCCGCATAGTCATAGCCTATATCCGCAAAGATAGAAAAGGATTGTAGGGAGGTCGATACCCAGCCAGGTTGACCAACACTACCCTACTAGGATAATGACTAGGGAACCCTCGATGCATACCGGCCATGCAACAACACTACCGATTATTTACACATTTACATAGAAAATAAACTATCCTCTCTAAGTGAGCTTATCTCCATTTTGGTAGAGGCCACATCTTCTTTCATCTGATTGAAAGCTTATTTGGTCTCTTCCAGAGCTTTCCTACTTTGGTCTACAGAAATTCTACTTTCTGCCTGAGCTAATCTGCTTTGCTCCTGATCTAATCTTCCTTCCTCCTGGGCTTTCTCTAAGGCTTTCTTAATTTCTTCCTGTGTTTGTTTCGCCTCCTCTTGTATCTGTCTCACTTCTTCTTGTGCCTTCTCTTGAGCTAATCTGGCCTCTTCTTGGGCTTTTCTTATAGCTTCTTGCACCTTTCTAGCTTCCTCTCGGACTGCTCTGTCTTCTTCTCTTGCCTTTCTTTCCTCTTCTCGTGCCTTTCTATTTTCTTCTAGAATTTTCTCCTGAGTTTTCCTACACTCCTCCTGAACTAAGTATATACTAGCTTTAGTAACTGACTGAGCTAATGCTAACTCTCCTTTCATCTCAGACTTAACTGTCGCTGCTGACTGCTTTATCTCTCTATCTAACTTCTTAGTACTTTCGTGTGTGGATTTGTGGAGGGAATCTACATCTCCTGTTAACTGGTTCTGACTTTCCTGGATCTTTTCCAGGATAGCCCTGATATGGCTCATATCTCCCGACGACATAATAATTTCACACTTGAGAAATAAGGAGGTATCATCTATACTATTTCATGGACATGTCAGCGTGACCAACTCATTTAAATTCTACAAAGGAATACTTCGACATACGTATTAAAATTCAATAACTTAACGTCTACAATCTTATCAAACCTTATTCTAATAAACTGATCTTCTTTCACCTCGCAATCCCTAACTAATATTACGTTTCGACAACAAGAATTTAACTAAATTTGACTGTAATATGACCAAAAATGGCATTAGCTGGATAAACAAACATGCCTCTAACAAACTGTACTCCTCAAATTTGGCAGTATTTATTCACTTAAACAACTTTCAAAAAAAATTGGGATCGGCATTTCTAAATAAACACAAAATCTAACAAATATCTTGTACGGTTGTCGTTGCAGACTACACTGTCTCAACACAATCGATGCCAAAACACGTTCGGGCGCCAAGAAATTACCACCTATATGCACCCGAATCCCGCATAGTCATAGCCTATATCCGCAAAGATAGAAAAGGATTGTATGGAGGTCGATACCCAGCCAGGTTGACCAACACTACCCTACTAGGATAATGACTAGGGAACCCTCGATGCATACCGGCCATGCAACAACACTACCGATTAGTTACACATTTACATAGAAAATAAACTATCCTAAACACAAAATGGTAGGACGAGAATCTCGGCTCTCGGGTGTGAACGGTGAATGTTGAGACTAACTTGAACTCTAGTAACTAATTCGCAGTATTATCGCATGTCGATTGCCAAAATGAAATGATGATCAGATTTATAAATAACGAACAGGCAAACAAAAACTAGTGCCTGGGATTTATTTCCAAACAAATACAAATAATAAAAAACCTATCACCATTAATAGATAAACATGTTAAAATTAACTGTTACACACGTCAAATAGTTCTACTATTTGTAGAATAAGTGTTTCTGAATATTCTCGTTACAGCAATGTAACGATATTAAGTTTCACAAAATGTTTACATAAATTGACAGTCACCCTGTGGCTGTGTCATTGAAATGGTCTGATTAAAATCAGCTGTTCACTCATAAAAATGAAGTTAACAATACAAAACCCTACATTATACACGGGCGTGCGTAGAATGTAACTATCTACTCTAATACTGTTGTCATTAATAATATATGGTTTAAATATTTACATTATTTACAGTTCACGTGCTTCACACGGTTTAAAAAATACCAGTAACACTGTCAGTCGTGCTCTGACAGCTTCATAGTGTCTCTGTTACAAAAAACAGATCTTTTTACAATGCTTCTACCAACGATCAATTCTCAGGTACTTCTAGTGGTATGTCATAATAAAATAAGCCTGAGTATCAAACAATTAAGTTAAATACAGCTTGGAATGTCGTGTCAATAAATAAAACAATAGGGTAAAGATCGATGCGAAACTACTTAAAGACTCTATACATTTCGTGGATCATTTACAAATACTCTCAAACATAAACAATTCGAACATTAACCTCTGTGTTAGCGCTTTTACTCATCTTGTAACAATTCGTTGCTCCACATAGCAATATTTTCCTTCCTTCCGCAATACAGTGAACAATACTTATCAATGGCGTATTACTACGCTCCAAACATGTCATACTTACTTCCTTTCCTCTCTATAAACAATCTTCACAACTCCGCACGGCATTACTTCCATAAAAAAATCATCTTGCTACACACTGGTAGAAGAATTAGTGATTTTACTAGATAACTACGCAAGAGTATGTTACCGTTCAGAATGCACTCCTAACTCTCAACTCCTGTCTAAATTATTAAACCTCGTGCATCAAATTACAACAATTATATGTTCGTTCACTTTAATACAATTCACTAAGTACTTCTTATTCCTTTCTTTAGCGCTATTCGTTCTCTATGATCCATAACAAACTTGTTCAACCACGTTACCAAACGTTAACAATGTTAATGTGTAGTTCGCTCGTCTTTTAGTTGTTAATAAAAATAAATACATATCCTCACGCTTCTGGTGTAGATTTAAATATATAAACAATTCATATTTAAGTTGTTTTTAACATCCAAGACCGCAGGTAGACTAACATATCTCCTGGTCTATTCATCTCAGTTAAACAATGTTTATACTTTAATTGTTAATAAATATAGGCATCATTTGACCACAATTGTCAATACCATGATCCTATTTATAGTATATGTTCGTAATATAATAGTCCAAGACTATTTAGTTGTCTAATTAGTTATATTCCGCTATAGGAATTTTATAACATTCAAATTGTTATAAATAAATATATCAGATGTAGATTAACATCGTAATGATTGTTACATAGAATTATAGCATCTCACAACAATGCTTTTCTTGATAACAATGCAATATAGACATATAAATGTATACTTCCGCTGTTACGCATAGAAATTGTTAATAACAATTATAATGTTTAAATGTTCTTACAATCTGTCATTATTGACGCTCTTCTCCAAAATACAATGTAATCGAATAATCGAATAATCTCATTGAGATACCAAATAAACAAATAGTCGAATAATCAAATAATCGAATTATCTGAGCATTATCGAAGCATTCCTTTTATAAAACGAGTATCGTTCAAAAGTGAGGGTCATACTACGTTTCCTTCAGAATAAAAAATACGTGAAACGCAAATCTACGTAAAATATGCATGAAATAACGTATTAAACGACACACGAAGACGTATCAAAAATTACAATGAAACTCTAAAATTTAAGCTATTAAAAAAACAAAGAATAAAGATAAGAATTACTACAAATGAAGTTGGTCACTCCAAAAATGGATCTCTACAATTACAGCAAAACTACATATATGGATCAAACGGTTGTTCTACCTTGAGACGTCTTCTACAGCCAGGGAATACCTCTATCAGCTGTCCTAGATGTTCCGTTAAAGCTGTCATCGCTCGCCTCCTAGCGAAACCAGTTACTGCCAAGCACGTGCAAATCAGCTGTGGGCGACCCCAACTCACTCGGCCTGCCATCACCTGTTCTGCATCACGGCTTGAGCTGCTAACGGTAGATGTGTCATCTTCGCGGCCAGCGGCCTGGAAACTACGTTTCCTAGTTCGATCGGCTGCAATCGGTCTTCTGCTTCTTATCTCTGTCCTGCAGAGTGGTCTCGACAATGTAGATCCGCAAGTCCTGAGTTGACATCTCGTCCTGGTGTTGTTGGACATCTTGCTCGTGGTGTAGAAAATCATATTGGAATACTGCAAGTTGTTGCGCAGTTGTAGCTGTGTCGATCCTTGAATTTCCAAGTCACCCCGACTCCCAATCCATGGTATAGATTAACCTCCTTTCATTTTATTTAGTTCTCCATAATCTTCTCTTCAGTAGACGTAGAATAAGCTTTTCCTCCCCGACTTAATTTCACTGCCAGCGTGTAGACTGTGATGTAGATTGTGATGAAATACTGTTAAATTCTATAGTTGAAATCGTGGTAGTAATATCGTTGCTTTCAGTAGATAATGCTATTAGTTATTTCTTCTCTGTAGAGTGTTGGTTTATAATTAAAATCTCGTTCTAGTGCTGTAATACTTTTATAAACGCTGGTCTCACCAATAATAATGTAAATGCGTTTCGCCGGCTCCTCTTCCCAACTTCCTCGGCGATGCCTAGGTCGTTCGATGGTACATCAGTGCCTATCGACCGGGCTTATGTTGCGTGCAATAACTGCTTCTCTGCTGTGCGCGTGCGTCAGACGCGTCCGCTCGTGTCCAGTCGCTGTGAGAGAGTGTACGCCACGCTTCTTCTCCCCGCGGCGCGTGTCATTGCTGGCCTAGCTCAGCTAGCCTCACACACATGTATATTAATACAAAATATACTCATATTCACTCTATTATTCAATCTATATATATATAAAAATCAATGTAACGTGATAGTTTGTCTGTGGGTATGTATGTCTCCTATGCGTTCATATACCATTCGTCCGATTGCGATGAAACTTGGGTGAGATGTTGAGTACACTCCAAGGAAGGTTTCTGACTTAGTAAATCCATTTTACAATAGGTAAGTTAGCGCACGCTTAGATTCAACAAATGAGCGACGATGCGCGAAGCATTTCAACAAAGTCCCGTATGTGTTCATATACCATTCGTCCGATAGCGATGAAACTTGGGTGAGATGTTGTGTACACTTACGTGAAGGTTTCAAAATTAGTGAATACATTTCACAGTAGATAGCGCACAAGTAGATTCAACAAATGAGCGACGACACGCAATGCGTTTCAACAAAGTCCCGTATGCATTCAAATACCATTCATCCGATAGCTATGAAACTTGCGTAAAATGTTGTGTACACTGCAGGGAAATTTTCTGGCTTTGTACATCCACTTTACAATAGGCAGCGCACGAGTAGATTCAACAAATGAGCTACGACGCGCGAAGCATTTCAACAAAGTCACGTTTGCGTTCATATACCATTCGTCCGATAGCGATGAAACTAGGCTGAGATTTTGTGTGCACTCCAGGGAAGGTTTCTAGCTTAGTAAATCCCTTTAAAAATAGGTAGAGCACGAGTAGAATCAACAAATGAGCGACGACACGCGAAGCGTTTCAACCAAGTCCCGTATGGATTCATGTACCATTCGTCCGTAGCTATGAAACTTGGGTGAGATGTTGTGTACACGTCATGGAAAATTTCTGGCTTAGTAAATCCACTATACAATATGCAGCGCACAAGTTGATTCAACAAATGAGGGACGACGCGCGAAGCATTTCAACAAAGTCCCGTATAAGGTCATATACCATTCTGCCGTTAGCGGTGAAACTTGGGTGAAATATGGTGGACACTCCAAGGAAGGTTTCTGGCTTAGTAAATACATTTCACAGAAGGTAGCACACGAGTAGATTCGACAAATGAACGACGACACGCGGAGCGTTTCAATACAGTCCCCTATGTCTACATATCCCATTAGTCCGATAGCGATGAAACTTGGGTGAGATGTTGTGGACACTTACGTGACGGTTTCTAACTTAGTAAATACATTTTACAGTAGGTAGCGCACGAGTAGATTCAACAAATGAGTGACGGAGCGCGAATCGTTTAAACAAAATCAGGTATGCGTTCATATAGGCTACTATTCATCCGATTGCGATGAAACATTGATCAGTTATTGTGTACCCGCCAGGGAAGGGGACTTAGTAAATCCATTTCACAATAAGTAGCGCAAGAGTAGATGCAACAAATGGGTGACGACGCGCGAAGTGTTTCAACAAAATCCCCTATTGCGTTCATATAACATTCTTCGATTGCGATGAAACCTTGATGAGTTATTGTGTACACGCCAGGGAAGGGCTTCGACTTCGTAATACATTTCTCAATAGGTAGCGCACGAGTAGATTCAACAAATGAGTGACAGCGCACGAATCGTTTAAACAAAAACCCCTATACGTGCATATACCATTCATCCGATTGCGATGAATCATTGATGAGTTATTCTGTACACGCCAGGGAAGGGTTTTGACTTAGTAAATCCATTTCACAATAGGTAGCGTACGAGTAGATTCAACAAATGAGTGACAGCGATGAAACTTTTGAAAGTTGTTGTGCACGCTCCCACGAATGGTTCTAAATTAGGAAATCCATTTTATGATAGCTTACAGGCAGTTAACATGTTGTGTATCCAAAAGCACTTCAAGAAACAGAATTTCAACGCCAACACTTTCTTTGATTGGCATTGCAACGCATGCCGGGTACAGCTTGTAATTTATATTTCTTTTCAACCAAATAAATTTCATATTGCATTCTACACCTGTAGATGTGCTTATTTCTCTTTATATCTGCCAAATTTATATAAAAGCGATTCCCACAAAAATTATGTGCTATTTTTGGATTGGCTGTTGAAATATTCTGAAAAAGGCTCCTGGGTCTAGCCTCTTCTCCACGGGTCGTGTGCATTGCTGTGTTATGATCGCCTTGCTAACCAAAACTGGTTTTCTAGTGCCAAACCTGAAGCTTTGTACAATTTCCAGCTCCGAATGATCGAGCTCTTCCTTAGTTAAAATCTCATTCACCAGAATATTTCCAAATAATAAATTCCTCAAAATGCTTCAAATTTCTCCAAAATACTTTCATCATGCTTCATTTGCATCCCGATAATACATGTATATTTATTAAATTATTTTAATTCCAAATTTCCAATTTTTCCTATCAATGGTGCACAAGTCGTTCGAACCTCGGCTCGGCCAAGGTCCTAAGCTGGGCTGAATTCGAGTCCAGTACTAATGGACGTGAAGCCAGGTATCGCCACAAACTAAATGATACAGGTTCGGTTATATATTTAGTCATAATAATAATAATATAATGTTTTTAGTTTTGTGTCCCTTATAACTACTGTGGCTTCTAGAGATGCTGGGGTGCCTGAATTTGCCCCAAAGAGGATCTTTAACATGCCAGTAATTTTACTGACAGAGCTCCTTGCATTTACACACCCTAAATGCCAACTGACTATGCCAGGATTCGATCCTGCAACCTTGGGTACAGCAGGCAAGAACGTTACTGCTACACCAAGCAGGCAGTCGACAGTCATAATGAAGACTTATAATATTTTCAAGTATGCAAAGTGCGGAGTTATGATAGCACGATTGATGGCGAGGGATGAAGTGAATTCCCGTATAATTTATTAGAAGTGCCAGACATTAGTGAATGTTTTACAATGTAGTCAGAGAAGAACTTAAACATTTCGCACAAGTTATGAATTCGACCAGAATATCTAGCGAAATTTAAGCGAGTGAATTTCATGTGCAGACTTAGGCCAAATATAATTCGATTTGATAATAGATTTCGAACTTGAACGAAAATTACCCAATACAGGGGTTGTTCGGAAATTAACTCCTACCTATTTTCATAATTGAAGATTGACTTTGGGAAGTTTGAACATTATTGAAGGCTGCTGAATAATAGCGCACATATATTGTTGAACTATTGTGGAATATTGATCATTTGAAGATGGCTGTTTATGCTGAGTTAAGGGGGAGGGTTCATTCCAAGTGCATTGAAGAGATTATGAAGCATTGTTAAGCCATGTGAGATCTTAAGTCATGTGTAATTTTATGGCATGAATGACACATGAATAAATATCATGACACGAGCAACAATGAATGAACACCATGGCGCATACCTATTCTCTAATACCACCCAGAAGTTGTGTGCGATTATGAAGACCAAAGACAGTGAATATTTTGCCATCCAGTGGAAGAAGAAGACATTCCATTCCAGCATCGAGGGAGATAGAAGATCCGAGGACGACCGAGGGAGGATTGGCGTAGGAGTGAGTGCAGACCAAAATCATGAGGTGCAGACTGGAGTTCGAGGAGAATTTCAGAAGGAGAAGGAGTCCAACAATCGTTATAGTCGAACACCAGGCAAACCAAGTTCTGAACTAGTAGTCGTTGACAGCGGCGTTTGGCGGCAAAGTAGGAACTACTTGAAAAAATTTAATGTCTGCAGTCCTCACTTGTATTGAAAACAGATAACACACACACTAATACAGTCATCACAATTAACACGGTTATCAGACAGATTCTACACACACCCAAAGTACACGGGGCTACATGACCGTGTTGTCGCAGCCCCTAAACTGAGGAACCAACCAACCTTCTGCAGTTGATCTGTCATTGGTTTTGTGTTTAATTTAAATAGTGTATCACAAATGTAAGTTGCTTCAGGTTTAACGACGGAACAGTAATGTTGAGAATTTCACCAAAATATTTAAATTTACAGTATTTACAATTTTAATTTGTTTTTGTTATTGTTTAATAGAATAGCTGGTGCTGTAACTTTGAAGGTTGGCATTATTTCTGTTGATTGAGTAACCTATAACATACAGTAATTTATTTCTGCTTTTCAATACAAATTTTAAATATACATTTTATAAACACTGTTGTTGGTACATGTTTCGGTCCGTATTTGACATTCCTCAGCCAAAATGCAGCAATATCTCAAATAACAATTGATATATCTTAAAAAACATTTTTATGCACCATATGTGAATATTGATACAACGCTACACATCAAATAAGTTACAATGATTTAACATTTTTTAATTTTTTTTTAAATCCTCAATTTTTTTAAAGCTTTTTAAATTTTTCTTTCTATATATAAAGCAGCTTTTGTTTCCAGTGTAACAAAATGTATGTTTATGTGCCTCAAATCGAGGCCTTGTCTTTAATTGAAAAATGAAAAGAAATATTTTATACTCAATATGGACAAGATTAACATAGGGTGCAAAAAAATGTTTTTTAAGATATATCAATTTATATGCAAGAGATTGCTGCATTTTGGCTCAGGAAGATCAAATATGGACCAAAACATGCACCAATAGCAGTGTATAAGTGTATGGAAAGATATATTTTACAACTAGTACTAAGAAAGCAAAGGCAATATTTACAGGAGTACTATAACTACTATAGAACTACTACTACTGTCAACTAACAGAACACAAAAGAATTTGACATGTTGCAAAAAAATATTTAACTTAATGACTAGGCCTATATGTATTAGGGTTTGTTACATACACAAACCTAAAAAAGAGGCCTTAGTGAAAATGAACTGATAATGTTCATCTGGTAAACAAAACATGTCATCCAATTAATACCACCACTTTTTTTTCCTTTCTTTTATAAAGTGTAAAAAAGTATATAATTTATCCATGTAATTAATATTTTCAAAGTTAGTAAGTTTGAGTAGAAAGTGCAATTTCCCACCAATTACTAGATCACAAGCGAATGTTGCAAGCTATTCATACTGTTTGGCATATGTAAATCGGCAATTATGAGCGATTTGATTGGCTTTGAAGGTAGCTGAATATGTAGGAGTTGAAGAGCTCAATTTGGTTGAAGGTGTCATTTTCATTCTTGCTTGTAAAAGACATCTTTCCTGCTGAAATTTCTAAGCACTGAAAACTAGGGTCTTCGTAACTGAAAATTTGGGTTCGGTTAAAAAGTTTGTACTTCGGTTCTCGGTACAAAATTGGTTCGGTACAGCTCGGCTGATTTTCACACACTAAACTAGAGTAATTTGTAAACCATAAAAAAGTAACACATGACTTCCAAACTTTATAAAGTAAGCCAAATATTTGCCAAATAGCACAATTTTTATTTAAAATACACAAAAAATGTACAGCTAATAATAAGATAGATTTTATTAATTCCATTTGATCAAATACATGTATACAAAACATTTTTGATATAGGACACGTCAGAATTTACATCTATAAAATAAAAGTAGTAATAGGTATATAATACTAATACTATAACTATTTAAACTTATTATAATAACAGATCTTAAGAGATACAATCTTATTAGACAACTATTTACACCTTACTCTATTATCATAATATAAAAACTTAATTCTATAAATACAACAACTTACAGCTAGGTATTACAATTAAAATAGAAAAGTAAAATTTAATTATAGATTTCATCACTCCTATACACTAAGATATTCAACTATAGAGTAAAAACAATGGCACTGCAGATAAGCTTTCAACATTCTATCAAAGATTTTTATTTTTGGGGCAAGTTTTAAATACTGGGGTAGTTTAATGTATAATTTAACTCCTGTGTGAAAAGTTCTTTTTTGATATATGCTTGTGTGTGTGTGAAATATGAATGTTTTGATTTTGTCTTGTGTTATAATTATGAACATCATTGTTTGTTTTAAGAAAAACGTCCTTATTCATTAAATTATTTTTAAAAAACATAATACCTTTAAAGATATATATGCAGGGCAGTGGGAGAATATTCAAATCTTTAAACAAAGGTCTACATGATTCTCTAGTGTTCACATTTGCCATAATTCTAATCGCCCTCTTTTGTATCCTAAACGTGCTTAGTACATCTGGCGACATACCCCAAAATATGACAGCATATCTTAAGTATGAATGGAAATAAGCAAAATATGAATTTCTTAATGCGTGCATGTTTATGCAGGTTTTCAAAATACGTAACGCAAAGCACATCGAGTTCAGTTTAGTATTCAGATATTGTAAATGTTTATTCCATTTCAAGTCATGTTGTATCCATAGTCCTAAAAACTTTGTTTCTGATTTATTTTCTATTTGATGACTATTTAATGTTATATTGGGCTTCGCAGGATTCCTATTCTGTATAGTGTGGACATTTAGACACACTGTTTTTTTTAATAGTTTATTATGAGGCGATTATCTTGTGACCATTTGGTTAACTCTCCTGTAACGGAGTCAGCAGACTGCTGTATGACCTGTTTAGTTTCACCCTTTATTACGAGTGTTGTATCGTCCGCAAACAACATTTCCTTATGAGAATGAACGTTCTGTGTTATATCATTGATATATAGAAGAAAGAGTAGTGGGCCCAAAACCGATCCCTGGGGTACTCCAAATTTAATAATTCCCTCATTGGACAATGTTTCATTAAGTAATTTGGTTCCATCATCCTTGTGTCTCAAGCTTACTATTTGTTTACGCCTTGTTAAGTAAGACTCTGTCCATTTATTAGCTAGACCTCTAATACCATATTGATTTAGTTTTGTAAGGAGGATTTTATGGTCAACGACATCAAATGCTTTCGATAAATCCAAGCAGCCGCGGCTCGTGGTGTTGGAGCTGGGGAAGGCTCAGCACGTAGTGGCAAAATGCTGGTATAACGCATTATACGACACCCACATACACGGCTGCAGGATTTTTAATTTCACGGTGAAAGGTGGGGGAGCTCAGAACAGACTTACAGATTGGCACCATTATGTTATTTTATAAAGCATTTTTTTCCCTAATTAAAATGAATGTACTTACCTAGTTTCAACATTCAGGAAGAGGCAATGCATTCCGTTTCTAATTTAACCTACTCCCCATTCTAATTAGTCCCGATCAGAGGAGTCTGTTTCACGGTTGTACACTACCAAACAATCGCAATTTACTTAGAAAACACTGTGCTTACCAGCTAGAACTGCAAGGGAATTGATCTGTAACATAGTCCAAAAGTGACCCCGATCTTGAGGGATAAATGGAAACAAATAAACACAATTGTAGATATTAGGAGCAGTGAAGCTACTTGCTATTACTTTATATAAACACATGACCTTTAATTCATAGGTTTGTAAGTGAAGTCTGCCCTCCTCTCCTTTAGAGCTGCAAAGTGGTCAATGACAAGCTCATTGAAGTTCGGTGACTCCAACAATTCCTTTTCTGTGGAACACATTGCAAGTGCACAGTCGGCCTTCCTTCATTGTGTTTCGTAAAAATGTTTTCACTCGTTTTAGGGTATAGAAACACCGCTCTGCCTCTCCTGTGACCCTTCACAATCAGCCTACTGTAGTTTCGTGGTCGAGATTTTTGCCCGATACGCTACTAACTGAATTCATTGTCTTGTAGACATACACTTACCACTACTGAAGCTGGGGTTGCCAGACGTTCCATTTTACCCGGAACAATTCCGTTGTTTCTTGTTTTGGGGGCGTGGTGGCGCAGCGGTCAAGCTGTATGCCTCTCACCAAGGCGGACCAGGTTCGATTCCCGGTCACTGCATGTGAGATTTTCGATGTGAAATGCCATGTCCTGTGGTTCGGATTCCACGTAAAACGGAGGTCCCGTGGCTTATGATCGCGAGATTAACAGTCACGTTAAACTACAAGCTTCCTTTTTTTTCTTGTTTTGTTCCGCGTTCTGTTTTAATCTTTAACGGAACGCCAAATATTCCGTTTTTTTTTTGGTTCAATTGATAGTATATTCAATTTTGCACAAATTTTCAAATGTCCCGCTTCAGAATTGATTGTAATATCTAGCTTGTTTTCTGGTGATACAGGTGCAAGTTTGAAAGAGAAAATGACTTCTATGTCTGTGTTAGATAGATGGATACATGTTATAGATATATTATGGGCAACAACATTAAGGAGTATCGTAGTCCTTGTGAAGTTGGTTATGTGAAGAACAGCCCAAGTTCGTTCTCATAAACGGGAGAAAGCATCAGGCAATGCCTGGACAAAATAACTACTGTGAAAGAAGCTATTAGACTGAATATTTTGGGCTAGGGGAGTGCGGCCTGGTTCCTTATACTCAACTTTAAGTTTAAATTTAACACTGAACATTTAAGCATTAATATAATATAAACTTTATTTGTTGTTTGACACAAGTGATAAATTCTATACATTACTGGAAACCCTTTGGGTTTAAAAATTAGTAGGTTGGCACAACTTGGTGCTATTTACAAGAGTTCATTTTAAAGACACACTATTTTGAAAACAATTGCACTTGCAAGCAATATTAAAACCATTAAAACATATAAGATTATTGATAAAAATAGAGAATAAAAGAACGTAACTTATCTTCCGATGCTATTCATGTTGACTAGAGAGGTTCATTGCTGCAGGTCGGCCGTGGCCAGAGCTTGCTGGTTTGCTGTTGTAGTTTATAGTTTACGAACACTATACTTTGTGATTTCGATGTCCAGCATCTCGAAATAAAGTATCGGCTTGAAGAAAGGTTCTTCTTTAGAACCAAAGTTCACTGAAGAGCGAAAGTAACAAGCAAGCTTTCATCTTGCGTAGCGGTGAGAACTGTGATCTGAGCCTGGCAACAGCTCATCTAGTTGTGGCTTTGATGCGTAGTAATCTCCAGCGTAGCGGTGTGACGTGCTGAGTACACCGTCTTATGTTGAAGCATGCCGTTAGATATTTGCCCCATGGAACGAAGCTTTGGAAGACTCCATGAAGTGATGCGGTACTGTCGTGCTGGATCTGGCGTGCTGGATCTGGTTGTACTGGATCAGACTCTTGAAGAGGAGAACCGCTTCTTAAATAGGGCGTAGAACAATCGAGAAATCAGCACTGGCTGGCGGCGACTGATTGGCTAAAGCGGAGATGTGACGACAGTCCTTCACGTAGCGGCTAGGCGAGAAGCACACTTGGCAGTAGTGAACTTGTGGCTCGGAGAGTCAACATCTATGAACAAGCTGAGGTATGTGTCTTAGAAATTTTGTTTGTTACGAGTAATCACTCGAAAATTACATTATATATTATAAACATAAATGTGATTAAATACATTAATAGTTCGGTGGTCCCAAAGCATTTGACCGACAAATGCGGCATAAGAAATAAACACACATTAAAAACATCACGAAAGTGATCATGCTCCGAGACCCCCGAAAGAAAACAATCAAAGAATCATCTGGAAAAAACATGAACAACAATGAAAGAGGATGACACTAAGCCTCAACAGGCAAAATAGCAACCATAGAAATTGGTCTAGTATAGACTCCCTTACTAGTGAGAACATCTACAACTCTCACATGATTATCACGACCCAAATGGCAGTGAGTTACCCTACCAATATTCCATACGAGGGGGGAACTTGGATCTCGCAAAAGAACCATATCTCCCACTCGCACATCAGGCCGGGAAAGCCGCCACCTCTCTCTCCTGTTAAGTGAGCCGAGATACTCCAGCTTCCAACGGCGCCAAAAGGAGTTTCGCAAAGATTCTAACTTTCTCCAGAAAATAGGCAACCCGAGATCACAGCGTCGACTCAGCAAAGGAGGCGTAGAAGCTAAAGAACAGCCTATTAAAAAATGACCAGGTGTTAAGGGAAGAAGATCCTTAGGATCGTTAGACAAAGGCGTGAGCGGCCTAGAATTTACGATACCCTCAACCTGAATAATTAAAGAATTGAATTCCTCATAGGAAAGGATGGCTGAACCAAGGGTTTTCTTCAGCTGTCTCTTCGTGAGCTTTATGCAAGATTCCCAACGACCACCATGATGGGGGGCGTAAGGGGGAGTGAAATGCCATTTGAATCCCTTAGCATGAGAAAAATTAGAAAACTGTTCCTTAGCAGAAGGGGAGGTAAGCGCAGTTTTCCAAAGATCAAAAGTACTAACAAAAATTTTTGCGTTATCTGAGAAAACCTCGGAGGGAACACCCCTTCTAGCGGCAAATCTAGAAAAGGCTGCTATAAAATAAGGAGTAGAAGCACTTGTAACCAACTCAAGGTGAATGGCTCCTGTCACCATGCACACAAATAAAGAAATATAAAGTTTACCTAACAACTTTCGCTTAGATAAAGGGGAATTAACTTGATAGACATAAGGCCCAGCATAATCGATACCCGTAAGGACGAAAGGCTTACTAGGTTCGGAACGAAAATATGGCAAGTTTCCCATAATTTGCGTGATTGGCGGGGGCTTAGATTTGAAACAAGGTATACATTTCCGAATAACAGAAGAAACTTCATGAACACCGTTAATGAGCCAATATTGCTCGCGAATTAAACAAAGCAAAGTGCGGGTGCCAGCGTGCAAATTCTGATAATGAAATTTCTTTACGATGAGAGTAGTAATAGGATGTCTAGAAGGGAGAATAATGGGATGTTTTTTCTCATCTGAGTAACTAGAATATTCTAGCCTGCCCCCCACTCTTATTAATCCATCTTGGTCCACAAAAGGGGTGAGAGGTAACAGCCTACTAGACTTCGGTAAAGCTTTTTTGCTTAAAAGTGTCTGATACTCAAGAAAGAATACTTCTTGTTGCATAAGAAACAAGATTCTAAGAGTAGCAAATTCCAATTCCATTTTAGTGAGAAAGGGTTGCGGCTTCACAGGCTCATCAAGAACAAGAAATTTCCATCGAAATAAATATGCTACCACACGAATTAATTTATTAAATGAAGAGTAACGCTGAAAAAGACTAGTAGCAATAGAAGTTAGAAAAAGGGAAGCGGTAGCAATGCGAGCATCAGGAACATCTTCTGCGAGCGGATTAGATGAACGAGGCCAACAAGAGAAATCCTGACTGAGCCACGCCGGACCATTCCAGTATAATTTAAAAGAAATTAATTTCTTGGGCAAGCAGCCACGTGAAATTATATCAGCGGGGTTTTCCTTCCCCGGAACATGATTCCATTGGTCAAAATGAGACAACTCTTGTATTTTAGAAACGCGATTCGCCACAAAAGTGGTCCAATGTGAAGAAGGTTTTGAAAGCCAAGCTAACACGATGGAAGAATCACTCCAAAACCATGTGGTCGAAAATTTCAAATTTAAACTGATTTTTAATTTACTGGCTAATTCCACAGCCATTACAGCAGAACATAATTCCAATCTAGGCAAAGATATGGATTTGAGTGGGGCTACCTTTGATTTTGCACAAATTAAATTGGAAAATCCGGGTAAAGTATTGGAAGGGCGGCCTACTAAGTAGGCGCAGCAACCATATGCCTTTTCAGAACTATCTGCAAATATGTGCAAATCGAAATACTGGCATGAAAGGTCCGAAATTAAAGTGCGAGGAATAGAAATTTGAGAAAGATCTAACAAACTCTTGCGGTATTGCAACCACTCATCCAAAAGGGGGGAGGGTACCTGTTCATCCCAACCAATTTTCAATAACCAAAGTTTTTGCAAGAAAATTTTTGCAGTAATAACCACCGGAGCAATGTACTGCAATGGATCAAAAACTTTTGCTATTTCTGATAATAATTGCCTTTTCGTTCGAGGGTGAAACTCAGATAAGTGTACCTGATAGGAAAAGGTATCTGAAGAAGGAGACCAAAAAACACCCAAGGTTTTAATAGCTGATTCCTCAGTAGGAAGCGCAACACATTTATCAACAGGAGTTACTTGTGAAAAGTTAGATAAAAATTCGGTTGAGTTCGAGTTCCACTTATGAAGGGTAAACCCACCACCGGAAAGAAGAGAGTTTAAATCTTCACAAACACGAAGTGCTTCAGAAATACTAGAAAAGGAATACAGAAAATCATCTACATAAAATGCAGTTTTCAAAACTTCAGAAGCTAGAGGATGAAAAAGATGACCATCTTGTTCGGCCAACATGTGAAGAGATCGTATTGCGAGAAACGCAGACGGCTTAAGACCGTATGTCACTGTTCTTAAACGAAATATTTTTATAGGTTTTGCATTGTCATCTCGCCACAAAATTCTTTGCAAATCACGTTGTTCTGAATTTACTAGAATTTGCCTATACATTTGCTTGATGTCAGCAAGAACAGCAATGGGGAATAGACGAAAGTTAAGTAAAACTGAAGTAAGATCTGTCTGAATAGCGGGTCCAGAATGCAGAGTGTCATTGAGAGAAACACCATTAGCATCTGGAGATGACCCATTAAAAACTACTCTTATCTGTTCTCGGGTGGAAGAATTTTTCCAAACCGGATGATGATTAAGATATACTATTTCTTTAGGAGGATTACTAATTTCTTCAGATTTTGGAACTACTTCCATGTGATTCGCTGATTCGTATTCTTCCATGAAGGAAGTATACTGAGTTTTTAAGAGAGCATCCTTTTTAAAGCGATTTTCAATTGCGAATAAAGCTTTGAGAGCTCTGGAATGTGATTCTGTAATAACAGGGGGGTTAAAAATGCGAGGAAGAGTAACCACGAATCTGCCTTCAGTAGTGCGAACAGTGGTTTCTACGTAGTGTGTTTCACAGATCTCATTATTGCGAGAATGAGGTGAGGTGACTTGAATATCCTCAATGTCCCAGAACTTAATTAATTCTTGATTTAAATCAGCACCAACAAAATAACAATGAGATTTTTGTTGAACTGGGTTGCGGTATATTTGCCCAGTGGCAATCCAACCAAAATCAGTTCTACGAAAGAAAACATCACGGGCAACTTTAACCTTTTCTGGATGTAAACATTGCCAAAAAATGCTGGCACTTAAAAGAATTTCTACAGATGAAGCTCTGTTGAAATTCGGATCTGCAAGTTGCAAATGATGCGGAATATTCCAACCCTGGACTTGAAAAGAAGTAATGGGGGTGTCATTACCTATGGAATTGATAATTAAAAAATCTAAATTTAAATGAATGCCGAGATTATTGGAATCTTTTACATCCACTTTAGCATAACTCAGAGATTGCGATTTGGAACCATTAATTCCTGTAACTTCTATAGAAGTAGGGCATATTTGTAGACCTAACTTGCAAACTAGCGATTCACTGATAAAATTGTTAGTTGCAGCATTATCTAACAATCCCCTTACAGAAACCCATTTTCCGTGAACATTCTTCACTAGAATTTGGACAGTGGACAATAAAACTTGAGTTTTACTGAACGAAATAGAGCTTTGAGTAAAAGACAGCGTTATTCGGCGAAGTCTCAGAATTAGATTTAGCGGATGAACTATTGGTTGCTGATGACCGCGATCTTTCATGTCTATGCAGGAGAGTATGATGCTTTGCTTTACAGTGAAAACATAACCGTTCAGAATGACAATTGCTTATCATATGTGTCCCTGATAGGCAATTGAAGCAGTGCTTGTGGGTGGTAATTAATTTGCGTCTTTCATCCACAGATAAAGATTTAAATTGAGCGCACTGGTACAAGTTATGCGGTTGTTGACACAAAACACAAGCTTGTGCTTTATTGGAAGACCGAATATTTGTAGAAAAGGCATGTGACCTTAGCACTCTATGAGTGGGGCTGATGTCCTTACTATTAGAGGGAGGTTTGAAGGTAGAGCTACTCTTTTGGCTGGCTACAGCAGAGAGAATTTGGCATTTCGCCTTTAAGAATTTAATAATAGCTTCATAGGTACACAATGAATGTTGCGACAGATCTGCTTCCCAATCTTTTAAAGTTTTAGTGTCTAATTTAACAGAAATAAGATGAATCAAAAATAGATCCCAATGGTCAACTGGTTGGTCCAAATTTGCAAGCGCACGAATATGAAGTTCTGCAGCATCGATCAAATTACGAAGCGAGGCAAGATTATCAGCTTGAACCATAGGTAAATTGAATAAACCCTGTATATGACGTTGAGTTTTTAAACGAGTGTTCCCAAACCGATCTCTGAGAAGTGCCAAAGCTACTTCATAATTTTCATTTGTCAACGTAAGCTCTTGGATGAGTTTGAGTGCGTTGCCTTGCAAGGACAAACGCAAATAATGAAACTTCTGTATTGAAGGAAGAGAATCGTTTTCGTGAATCAATGAATTGAATAATTCAAAAAATGGTTCCCATGTAGCTTCATCTCCGGTAAATTTAGGTAATTCTATTTTCGGTAATATAACACGGGAAGGAAAAAAGAAGATTCTGAAGGAGTTTTCTCCTGCTTTTCCCGCAATGTTAAACTTCTTAAAAGCTGCTTTGCGTCTGCAAACCCCTTATAATATAAATTTTCAACCTCAGCGCGGTCACTTTGCTGGTCGGGATATTGTGTCTCAATATTACTTTGGATCTCGTCATACTTTTCAAAGGCCTGTTCATAACCTTTCAGTCTTTGAGAAATTATGTCACTACTAGCAGGTACCCGCGGCTTCGCTCGCGATCAAGTCAATGGGGACGATGCAATTGTACACCTGCTGTTAAGTGTGTGCGATTGCGATTTGTTAATAGAAATTGCGAATATTGTTTGAAGAGGGAACTGTACTCTTGCACACTGGAATGGCAAATCTATCGGAATATGGGGAATCAAAAGTATTTTTCCTTACCTATAGTAAAATATCTCTGACATTGGCCGTTGATGTACATTATGCACTCTCTTCCAGTGTTACATCCCAGGGATTGAAATTCTGCAACAACCCTTTTGCCTCACATGCCTCTCTAAGTAATTAAAATTCCCAACTGTTGTTGTTTGAGTCTTCAGTTTCTTGACTGGACTGATGCGGCATTCCATGGCTCCCTCTCCTGAGCTAATCGTTTCATCTCTATATCGCTACCACACCCTACATCCGAGGCAATCTGTTTTACCCTGGTCTACCCTACAGTTCTTGTCCTTAACCCTCCCATCCATAACTGTGCTTGCTATTCCTGGGTGTCTTAATATGTGTCGTACCAACCTATATCTTCTCTTCAATAGCAGTCGCCAGAAACATCTCTCCACTCCCACTCGTCTTAATAGCTCTTTATTTGTTACCCCATCTACCCATCTGATCATCATCATCATTCTCCTGTAACACCACATTTCAAACGCTTCAATTCTCCTCTTTTCTGCTGCACCATTAGTCCAAGTTTCACTTCCTTATAGTGTCACGCTCCAGACAAAAGCTTTCAAAAATTACTTCCTAATATCTAAATGTATATTCGATGTCAACAAATTCCTTTTCTGTAGAAATGATGTCCTTGCCTGAGCCAACCTCTTTGCTTCGTCCATCACTGGCTATTTTTCTTCCTAAGTAACAGAAGTCTCCTACTTCCCGTAGCATTTCACCTGCCAATTTGATGTGCATAGAGGTTTCTGATTTATTTTGGCTGCATTCCAATAATTTTGTTTTACATTTATTGATTTCCATCATGAATTATTTCCTCAAGACGGAGTCCATACCATTCAAAAACTCATTCAATTCCTCTGGCGTATCGGTCAAGATGACGATGTCATCAGCAAATCTCAAAGATGAAATTATTTCTCCTTGAATCTTTGCTCCCACTTAAAAATTTTCTCCAACTTCCTGTTTATTGTGTTTTTAGAGATATTTGAAATGCGTTGCCCTCGCACATGGTGTAGATGCATTGTCAAAAGAAAACATTCCATGTTACGAACATGGGCCGCATAACCTGCACCGAAAGCCTATTCTGAACAGCAGTTCCTTGAACTCAGATATGCCAACATTTTATTGTATATTTCCATAAACGGCAATAGCCGCCACAGAGCTTCGTTGCTACTGACATAACCACCAGACTGATATTTGTACCTAACTATACGGTATTTGTGAGCCCTGTGTTTATGAAATTGAACGTAGCTTGATCGCTACCTTTATTTAGTAGCCGCTACTGTCAACCACTGGCACTACACAGCCCATGACGGGCTAAGGCCGACCAAGCGACCGCTGCCCAGGCATTTGGCCTGCAGATATTGGGGTGACGCGTGATCAGCGCGTCGGGTCCCCTCGGCCGTTAATCTTGGTATTCGTGATCGGGGCGCTGTCTCACTGTCAGACAGCTACTCAATTGTCCTCACGAGGCAGAGTGCACCACGTTCCAACCCTCACTCAGTTTTAAAATCCCTGACGGAGCCGGGGATCGAACCCGGGGCCTCCGGGTGAGAGGCAGGCGCGCTACCCCAACACCACGGGGCCGGCCAGCCGCTACTGTAGTGTTTAAAAATTAAAGGTGGCATTAGAAGGCGCTTCCTCTAATTTTTTTTTACCCTGGCACTACAGCCCATTAAGGGCCTAGGCCTATAATGCGACCGCTTCCCAGCCATTTGGCCTGCAGATATTGTGGTGACGCGTGGTCAGTGCATCGTGTCCCTCGGCGTTAATGTTGTTCTTCGTGACCGGGGCGCTACTCAATTGTCCTCACGAATCTGAATGCACATCGTTGCAAACCTCACGTCAGTGTCAAAAATCTCTGACGGAGCCGGGAATCGAACCCAGGGCCTCCGGTTGAGAGGCAGGCGCGCTACCCTGTTCTTATTGTGTTTATATTGTACCCGATACCTATTTTAGGCTATCGGCTACGCCAGCTGACATTAAGCTGTAGTTGAGGTTTTGGAAAGCAAGCAGATAAGATAGCGCATCGATCGCGTCAAGAAGAAAGCCAAGATGACGTAGGAGGTCGAGAATCAAGGAGGCATTGAAATCTGTAAGAAGATAGAATTATTAATAAAGATGTGAAGCTTTATTGAAATATATATGGGATTATAATAAGTTAAAACAACTTAGAAGAGTATATATAACATGCATTATATGTGGAAATAATTTTATGGAAATAAGTTATTGTATAACAGAACAGCCGAGAGGAGTCGGGTTCGAGACTATCTTCGTGACGTAGGAGCACCGTGGTGGGGAGAATTAGCCACGTGCCGCACGGAGCTCTTAAGCTGGAACACAGCGCTAAGCAGTTCAGTTGAGCTCTATGAGACGAGCAGTACAGAGCAGCTCTATAGCACAGCGAGACGGGCATTGAAGGTCACGCAACACACGTAAACCGTCACGGCAAGTGTAGGCGACATTTCTCGCATCACCGAGCAACAGAGGCCGCGCGGGTCGTTGATACAGGCGACCTAGCCGAGAAGACAATTATAGATAGCCGGGGTATTTCAAAACCACACTGATCGCATATGAAGACTTTATTTCAAGCTTCATTTCGACGCTGTTCGAACACAGGCTTTCACAATTAACCTTATAACCATGCTGTTATATAATACATTCAAAGCGACTTTTTACTATTCCAAGTAAACTGAATGTTTAGCATAGGCTCTGATGAACATTACAGCGTGCATATATAAGAATTTTATCTTATACAATTTTCATGGATTACAAATTATAGACAGATACAGGGTGTATCGTAATCTTGAACACTATCTAGTAAAATTTTTATTGAGAGTGGACTTACAATTCTCAAACTGAACATTTATCGGAACAGTGGCGTATATTAGAAGAAGAGTAGGGGGTCCGCTGTTTCCATGAACTTTTCGAGAAGGAGTTGGACGATATCCGCTATGGGTAATCCGAGGTTCAACATGATCGAGTAAACGTGAATAGAGACAAGATGGCACCACAGAGCGATGGATTCGGTTCCTGACGAGAGGAGTCCAACAACTGATTCGCTTGGGATTTCGAAGGAAATCGTCATTTCATGGATGAAATGATATTCACGCCGATCTTACGAGAAATCTTTAGGTAGGGAAAATCGACGATCTTGGAAATTATATTACAACTGATAATGAAAGGTATTGTAAGAGTTCTATCTACCTGATACGATTATTTTCATGAATACTGGGCACACATGTATATTTTTCTAATAGGAGTGATTTGATTATTAAGACATGGTTTGAATTTATATACTTAGAATTTGCTAGAATATGGAGTGACCATATGATATGGCAGGCATCATTAATCGATATTCTCACCGTTGTTTGGCTTTATTAAGAAGATGTTTGGTCTTATAGACATTTTTCCAGCTAGGATATTTTTCATGGATAGTTTTTTTTGAGTAACGAGTATTTCGAACTCGTGATCTGCAATTGATTATCAGAAACTACTTCGTCAGTTCATTGCATACTAGCGAGTGTGTATTATTCATCAGTAGGGATTTTTTTTCCATTGGATTGTTTGGAGATATTAAGAAGTTATTCACTTTAGTGAATGAACGTCGCTTTTATATGACAACTAGAAACTTGTTGATTCCTTTCTAGTACATTCACTCATATAGTCCACGAGGTGGGGTCCTTCGTATTTATACGATTGTATGGTGGCTACTCACCTTACCCACCGTTTAGGGAACTATCATCCAAGTCGACGGGGCGAGGTCCTTCGTATTTATACGATTGTACGGTGGTTACACATCTTACTCGCCATTGAGGAACTCATTTTATCATCCGAATGTACACGAGATGTAAGTGAATTAAACAAGGAACTACTAGTCACATATCAGTCGAAATTTTGTTAAATAAAGTAACGATAAATGTCAACAGGATTGCATTTAGTAATTCTAGTTTGCCAATCCAATATTTTGTTGCTATACTCTTTTGAGAGTAATTTCAGTTTAACAGCTATTACAGCTGATGCTTTGATGATTTTTATAATTGTATTTGATACCTTTGAGAAGGATTTAAAGTAATTTAATCTTGTAAGATTAATCATTAATGGTCATAATTATTTTAAGGCAGATCAGTATTGCAGATTTTGATGTGAGAGATTATAGCACATTGGTGTTTTTCTACGATGTGAATTATGAAACTTGTGAAAGAGAATTTATGCTATTTGAAAGCAGATCATAAATTACTGAAGTAATGTTTTTCCAATTGTTTAAGAAGTTGTCTAGATGTGATCAGAGTAATTACAGTCATTGGAGATTATGTGCGTTAATAATTTGAAGCCATTTATATATTTTTGTAGATCATGCAACGTGGTTAAATGAAGTTTGTGATAGGCATTTTGTGGAATTTGCCATTTGATAGTTGCAACGTTGATAATGTATTTTGAAGCGGACATGAGGTTGTCATACCCAGTCTAGCGTATTTGTTGAGATTCATGCTGTATGTGCTGAATATTTATGGAGTTTTGTAGCAATTCTTATATTCAAATGTGATATTTGGAATATTGAAGAAATATAATGTCGTTGTGGATAGTTAGATCCAACGTGATGTCGTGGAGACAATAATATTTTTGGCATGATAATTAAATACGAGATATAACTTGGAAGTAATAAAACTGTAAGACAACGTTCTATAAACCTTATTAAACAATTTGTTAGGAAATTAAACAAGTAAATGAAGTTGATAATACAAGATTTTCTGAAAATAATAATTAATGAAATAATAATCTGAGATTTAAGCATATTAACGATCTGACCTAATGAAATAAAAATCAGAATGACTAGATGAAATAATAATCTAAATAACCAGATGATTGAAATTTAAATAAGTTGATAAATTAAATTTTGAAATAAATCGATGAATTAAATAAGTGGATGAATTAAAGATTGAATTGATTAAACTGATTGAAATGAATTATTAGACGATTGTAATGATGATGAATAACTGAATTAGAAGGTGATGATTAATTAAAGAAGCTGATGATTAATGAATTTATATGCAATTAAATAAATTTAATTGAGAGATAATTCGAAGGAATTGCAACTCGAATTGAGAATTTAAATGATGTAATGGTGATGAATTAACGATTCTGACAGGAATATTTGGAATTTTGAAGTGAGAATCAATGTGAGAAATATTTAATTTGACAATAATGATGAGGATGACCAATGAGAATTTGAATTTTCTGTAATTCACAGATAAGAGATTAATGACGATGTAAATAATGTAAATTAATTAGTAAATGTTTAGGAACATTAGATTAACATGTTCTACGTTCAAATTATACCATGCAAACCATAATTTATGTGATATTTAACATGAGTGATTATTATATGTGTATGTTTAGACAGCTTAATAACTTAATTAAATCCACATTGATGTTAAATTAAAGAGAATTAGGTCTCAGGTTTCACAAATGTCAGTGACGAAAGACATAGTGCGACAGTGATCCTGAGAACCCAAGAGAACTTTATACATTTTTCTTGTTATGTGGATTGAAATAATTTTGCATTAGAAAGGAGATGGTTCGATTTTTGGACAATGACAATTTAACTTTGCATTCGACCATACTCTTAGGTAGGATTTATATTTAAAATGTCTGTCTGACTATCAAAGTAAAATAAATTTGTTTTTATCTTAGTTGTGATCTGATGATGGTGTGATGTTCCTTTTTCTTTCCTTGTCTTGAGTAAGGCTTATCCGGAAAGGAAGTGGTTTTGCTAG
The DNA here is from genome assembly GCA_946902985.2 of Meconema thalassinum. NCBI lineage: Eukaryota > Metazoa > Arthropoda > Insecta > Orthoptera > Tettigoniidae > Meconema > Meconema thalassinum. Next base: position 353,815,766 of record OX336390.1, read on the forward strand.
GAATTCAGTTGATGGCGCCCATTTATATTTAAATTATTTTTATTAACTTAAGCCCGTAACGACCCTAGAGATACTTTGTCTCGTGAAACCCACTGCTTTTTCAAGAATTCAACTGAATTTCCGACACATTCCTTATTTGACTAGAGGTTCATTTAACTCCGCTCTGTCCTGGAACTCCAGGGATGTGATGTTATAGCAGATGGGTCATCGCATCCCCAGGACGAACGGGTACAGAGAGAGAGGGAGAATTGGCTTTATCCAACTAGTGGGGCTTTTCGATTTTGTTAATTCGATGGAATCACATCAGATTTAGATTACTGAGAGATTGATCTCAAGTTCATTTAAGTGTGTTACAAAATTTATTATACTTAGTCAGACAATGTACTTGTGTGCCCAATCCAGTGTTCATGTTAATCGTATTAGTAATATCATGTTAGTTATAAGATATTTTTCCCTATACCCAAGTGAATGCAGGAATTGAGACATTGTGATGTGTTGTTGTCTAACGTCTCTATATAATTCTATATTGAAATATAATTATGTTGCCAGAGGATTTAGCGAAGGTGTTAGGAGAGTTACAGACGGGTATGTCTGGAATTGCAGAAACCATTTCTAAGATGGAAACTGAAGTTAAAGAACAAATTAATAATTCAGAAGCTAGATTAGAAGCTAAATGTAAAGAGAATGTACAAGCATTGCAAACTAGTAGTGAAGATAATTTAAAATCGTTAGAGACTAGGCTACAATCTAGTACTGAAGAAAACTTAAAATTATTGCAGTCAAATAGCAAAGATGAGTTGATGTTATTAGAGACTAGGCTACAGTCAAATAGTGAAGACAATTTTAAATCATTAGAAAAGAAATTACAGTCAAATAGTGAGGACAATTTCAAATCGTTGGAAGAAAAATTACAGTCTCGTAGTGAAGAAACTAATACTGAATTAGAAAATAAGTTAACCAGATTAGAGAATAGTTTAACTTTGAAGAACAATGAGATGTTGAAAACTTTACAATTAGACATCATTGCAGTAAACATGAAAGGAGAGGAAAATGTTCAGATATTAAGGAAAAATATTATCGAGTTAGAAAGTAGAGGGGAAGAAAATATTTTTACTTTAAGAACAGACGTTATGACCATACAGAAAGACATTAAGTCAGATGTATCGAAGTTGAGATTCGACATCGATGGTTTAGTGGCAGATGTAGGAAAAATTCAAGATTGGTCTACCGAAGTATCTTTCGAGACTAAGATTAAGAGTCTAGAAACGAATCTAGGTAACGAAATAAAAGATTTGAAGACAGTAATTGGGACCATTAAAGATGAAGTCTTGGGAGAGGTCAATTCTAATATAAAGTCGTTAGAAAATCAATTGCAGAAGGATATTAGAAAGATAGACGACGATATAGAGCAAAAGGTTAACGAAAACTTAACTTTATTTAAAAATAGAGTCGGAGCAATCGTGGAGGAACGATATAATGAGGTCGATGCCGAAGCAAAAGAGAAACGTGACGGGTTAGATGAAAAATTAATCGCAGGTATGGCAAACTTAGAAGCTAGGTTTACGGAAAGCAAGGAAGCGATGAAATTAGATTCAACACTATTTAGAACAGATGTTGATCTGTTGAAAGAACAAGTCGCGTTAGTGAAGAACACGTGCGAAGGAAAGATTGACAAGTTGAGGAACGATCTAGACGAAAGTAACAAGACGCAGGACGTTACATCGTTAGATGAGTTGAAGACTCAGGTCAAGAGATTAGCAGAAGACAGGATGACGAAACTAGAATCCATAGTTAACAGTTTTACCAGTCATAATGTGACATCAGGGGAAACATTGATAAATCAAACAGCGATAGACCGCAGTATGACGAATCAAGACACGAGCATGGTAGAAGACCGTCAAATGCAACCGAATGTGACATTCGAAAGGGTCAGTTCAACCCCTCAGGAGAATCCAAGTTCGAGTAGGAGTACGTCGAGTCCAAGCGAACGATACTCAGGTCCAGTCACAATTATAAGGAACCTAGATGACAAACCGAGAAAGTTTTCGGGAAATACAGGAGTTACACCAGTAGAATTTCTGCGAGATATTCGAGACTACATGGCGGAACACAGGGTAGCCAAAGAAAGAGAGCTAAGGATAGTAGAACGCGCCTTAGATGGATCTGCACTTACGTGGTTTAGAGCGTTCAGAAGCAACTTTGCGAACATGGAGCAATTTGCCATGGCTTTCTTGAGGAGATTCTGGAGTGCCGAGGATCAACTCAACGTAAGAGCGGAGATGTACTCTAAACGCTATTCTACGTCACATCCGACGCATTACGCCAACTACTTCACGTCACAACTGGCTAAATTACAGTTCCTTATTCCTCCATTGCCAGAAGAAGAGCTTTTGCAAGCTATAGCGCGACAGTTACCGATAGAGGTACAGCGATCTTTGATAGCATCGGGAGCCAATACGCTGGAACATTATGATGACATATTGCGGAGATTGGATTATACGAGCGCACAGGTTACACCGAGAAGTAATAGGAACGACAACAGAAACACGCAAGAAGTAAACGCGGTAGTCGTGGACAATGCAGTTCAAACGGACAGAAGGGATTCCTGGGAAAACCGACGGAACGATGGGAATCGAGGAAACATCCGTAATGCAAGAGGAAATGATCGATATAGAGGACCATATGAAAGGCCATACGATCAAGAAGCGAGAGATAGCCGGTATAGGAATTATAACCAAAATTCCAGGTATCAGGACAGGAATCGGTATAATAACAGATATCGGGGAAGGAATAACTGGAGCCAAGGTCAACAGTTTAATGGAAACGACCGACAGGAAGGCCGAAGAAACGATCCTAACGACAGAAGGGATAATCGTGGACATGAAAGGTCAAGACAAGAGGATAGACAGCCTAGTGCACCACTCGAAGAGACAGTGAGAGATGTCAATCGAGCCAGCACGAGTGAAGACAGAAGGAATAAACGTCAGAATAACACAGAATCAAGACGTTAATCATTGGAAGTCATCATTATAGAGAGTCAGAAAGAACCATCATGCTGAGTAAAGGAATTATAGAGCTATCGTGTACATGTATAATATATTGAATGCCTGAGAGTGTATTTTTTTTCTCAATCCTGATAAAAAAAAAAAGGAGATGTACGGGAGAGATGTACCCGATACCTATTTTAGGCTATCGGCTACGCCAGCTGACATTAAGCTGTAGTTGAGGTTTTGGAAAGCAAGCAGATAAGATAGCGCATCGATCGCGTCAAGAAGAAAGCCAAGATGACGTAGGAGGTCGAGAATCAAGGAGGCATTGAAATCTGTAAGAAGATAGAATTATTAATAAAGATGTGAAGCTTTATTGAAATATATATGGGATTATAATAAGTTAAAACAACTTAGAAGAGTATATATAACATGCATTATATGTGGAAATAATTTTATGGAAATAAGTTATTGTATAACAGAACAGCCGAGAGGAGTCGGGTTCGAGACTATCTTCGTGACGTAGGAGCACCGTGGTGGGGAGAATTAGCCACGTGCCGCACGGAGCTCTTAAGCTGGAACACAGCGCTAAGCAGTTCAGTTGAGCTCTATGAGACGAGCAGTACAGAGCAGCTCTATAGCACAGCGAGACGGGCATTGAAGGTCACGCAACACACGTAAACCGTCACGGCAAGTGTAGGCGACATTTCTCGCATCACCGAGCAACAGAGGCCGCGCGGGTCGTTGATACAGGCGACCTAGCCGAGAAGACAATTATAGATAGCCGGGGTATTTCAAAACCACACTGATCGCATATGAAGACTTTATTTCAAGCTTCATTTCGACGCTGTTCGAACACAGGCTTTCACAATTAACCTTATAACCATGCTGTTATATAATACATTCAAAGCGACTTTTTACTATTCCAAGTAAACTGAATGTTTAGCATAGGCTCTGATGAACATTACAGCGTGCATATATAAGAATTTTATCTTATACAATTTTCATGGATTACAAATTATAGACAGATACAGGGTGTATCGTAATCTTGAACACTATCTAGTAAAATTTTTATTGAGAGTGGACTTACAATTCTCAAACTGAACATTTATCGGAACAGTGGCGTATATTAGAAGAAGAGTAGGGGGTCCGCTGTTTCCATGAACTTTTCGAGAAGGAGTTGGACGATATCCGCTATGGGTAATCCGAGGTTCAACATGATCGAGTAAACGTGAATAGAGACAAGATGGCACCACAGAGCGATGGATTCGGTTCCTGACGAGAGGAGTCCAACAACTGATTCGCTTGGGATTTCGAAGGAAATCGTCATTTCATGGATGAAATGATATTCACGCCGATCTTACGAGAAATCTTTAGGTAGGGAAAATCGACGATCTTGGAAATTATATTACAACTGATAATGAAAGGTATTGTAAGAGTTCTATCTACCTGATACGATTATTTTCATGAATACTGGGCACACATGTATATTTTTCTAATAGGAGTGATTTGATTATTAAGACATGGTTTGAATTTATATACTTCGAATTTGCTAGAATATGGAGTGACCATATGATATGGCAGGCATCATTAATCGATATTCTCACCGTTGTTTGGCTTTATTAAGAAGATGTTTGGTCTTATAGACATTTTTCCAGCTAGGATATTTTTCATGGATAGTTTTTTTTGAGTAACGAGTATTTCGAACTCGTGATCTGCAATTGATTATCAGAAACTACTTCGTCAGTTCATTGCATACTAGCGAGTGTGTATTATTCATCAGTAGGGATTTTTTTTCCATTGGATTGTTTGGAGATATTAAGAAGTTATTCACTTTAGTGAATGAACGTCGCTTTTATATGACAACTAGAAACTTGTTGATTCCTTTCTAGTACATTCACTCATATAGTCCACGAGGTGGGGTCCTTCGTATTTATACGATTGTATGGTGGCTACTCACCTTACCCACCGTTTAGGGAACTATCATCCAAGTCGACGGGGCGAGGTCCTTCGTATTTATACGATTGTACGGTGGTTACACATCTTACTCGCCATTGAGGAACTCATTTTATCATCCGAATGTACACGAGATGTAAGTGAATTAAACAAGGAACTACTAGTCACATATCAGTCGAAATTTTGTTAAATAAAGTAACGATAAATGTCAACAGGATTGCATTTAGTAATTCTAGTTTGCCAATCCAATATTTTGTTGCTATACTCTTTTGAGAGTAATTTCAGTTTAACAGCTATTACAGCTGATGCTTTGATGATTTTTATAATTGTATTTGATACCTTTGAGAAGGATTTAAAGTAATTTAATCTTGTAAGATTAATCATTAATGGTCATAATTATTTTAAGGCAGATCAGTATTGCAGATTTTGATGTGAGAGATTATAGCACATTGGTGTTTTTCTACGATGTGAATTATGAAACTTGTGAAAGAGAATTTATGCTATTTGAAAGCAGATCATAAATTACTGAAGTAATGTTTTTCCAATTGTTTAAGAAGTTGTCTAGATGTGATCAGAGTAATTACAGTCATTGGAGATTATGTGCGTTAATAATTTGAAGCCATTTATATATTTTTGTAGATCATGCAACGTGGTTAAATGAAGTTTGTGATAGGCATTTTGTGGAATTTGCCATTTGATAGTTGCAACGTTGATAATGTATTTTGAAGCGGACATGAGGTTGTCATACCCAGTCTAGCGTATTTGTTGAGATTCATGCTGTATGTGCTGAATATTTATGGAGTTTTGTAGCAATTCTTATATTCAAATGTGATATTTGGAATATTGAAGAAATATAATGTCGTTGTGGATAGTTAGATCCAACGTGATGTCGTGGAGACAATAATATTTTTGGCATGATAATTAAATACGAGATATAACTTGGAAGTAATAAAACTGTAAGACAACGTTCTATAAACCTTATTAAACAATTTGTTAGGAAATTAAACAAGTAAATGAAGTTGATAATACAAGATTTTCTGAAAATAATAATTAATGAAATAATAATCTGAGATTTAAGCATATTAACGATCTGACCTAATGAAATAAAAATCAGAATGACTAGATGAAATAATAATCTAAATAACCAGATGATTGAAATTTAAATAAGTTGATAAATTAAATTTTGAAATAAATCGATGAATTAAATAAGTGGATGAATTAAAGATTGAATTGATTAAACTGATTGAAATGAATTATTAGACGATTGTAATGATGATGAATAACTGAATTAGAAGGTGATGATTAATTAAAGAAGCTGATGATTAATGAATTTATATGCAATTAAATAAATTTAATTGAGAGATAATTCGAAGGAATTGCAACTCGAATTGAGAATTTAAATGATGTAATGGTGATGAATTAACGATTCTGACAGGAATATTTGGAATTTTGAAGTGAGAATCAATGTGAGAAATATTTAATTTGATAATAATGATGAGGATGACCAATGAGAATTTGAATTTTCTGTAATTCACAGATAAGAGATTAATGACGATGTAAATAATGTAAATTAATTAGTAAATGTTTAGGAACATTAGATTAACATGTTCTACGTTCAAATTATACCATGCAAACCATAATTTATGTGATATTTAACATGAGTGATTATTATATGTGTATGTTTAGACAGCTTAATAACTTAATTAAATCCACATTGATGTTAAATTAAAGAGAATTAGGTCTCAGGTTTCACAAATGTCAGTGACGAAAGACATAGTGCGACAGTGATCCTGAGAACCCAAGAGAACTTTATACATTTTTCTTGTTATGTGGATTGAAATAATTTTGCATTAGAAAGGAGATGGTTCGATTTTTGGACAATGACAATTTAACTTTGCATTCGACCATACTCTTAGGTAGGATTTATATTTAAAATGTCTGTCTGACTATCAAAGTAAAATAAATTTGTTTTTATCTTAGTTGTGATCTGATGATGGTGTGATGTTCCTTTTTCTTTCCTTGTCTTGAGTAAGGCTTATCCGGAAAGGAAGTGGTTTTGCTAGGAATTCAGTTGATGGCGCCCATTTATATTTAAATTATTTTTATTAACTTAAGCCCGTAACGACCCTAGAGATACTTTGTCTCGTGAAACCCACTGCTTTTTCAAGAATTCAACTGAATTTCCGACACATTCCTTATTTGACTAGAGGTTCATTTAACTCCGCTCTGTCCTGGAACTCCAGGGATGTGATGTTATAGCAGATGGGTCATCGCATCCCCAGGACGAACGGGTACAATATATATCTTGAAAAAGATAACAAATGGATTGGCATTGCCTCCTACAGGGATATATAGAAAATCGGATGCCATACCTTGAGGTAGTGTTGTGATGGAAACGGACTTGCCATTAGTTCAGTTTATCAGACCGAAGATAGTTTTCTGCAAATATCTTTGAAACTATTGGTTTTAGGACCTTAAAATGTGGTTTTCGGTGTCCCGTAGGGACCTACCGAGTATTGTTTCTCGCATCGAGGGGCGTAAAATGAGCTGTGTCCGGTCTTTATGCGACAACTTCGATATTTTGTCCTAGTTGAGTGTTTTTAGTGACTTTTCAGTTATGTTGCTCGTTCCACGGGAACAATGATTTATTTCTGGGTGAAAGGCATCCTATATGTTATCCCAGGGTATAAGCTGTCTCCATTTCAAATTTCATCCAAATCCGTCCAGCCGTTTTAGTGTCAAGAGGTAACAAACTAACACACACACAGACTTTCACAATTATAATATATATAGGGATATAGGGATTACGTTCTTTTTCCGTAAGCTCATATAGAAAAGTGCGAAAACGCGTGAGTTTGCCCTTGACCGAAGCCCTCGCATTAATGAGTTTTTCGTCCATTGGCATTGTGAAAGTTTGTTGTGAAAGTACTCACGACTTCCCTGTGAACTCGTACAACAGCCTGCCAGAAGAGAGAGAAAGCAGCCTTTCCAACGGTTAAATGTGGAACTTGTTTTTGTGTTTCCTCTTCCAGTGCCAAACATGAACTCCGAGCTGAAACTTTCCAAAAGAATTAGAAATCACAATTTTTGAACAATTTATACACTTAATGTTCAGTATGAGAGAAAAATTTTGTTAATTAGTTTAAATATTAATTTCTGAGAAAGGTTCAATCTACAGACTTGCTTCAACAAATGTTTACCAAACGCACTCCCGGTTATCGGCTCCATATGGTTATGTGAAGAACAGCCCAAGTTCGTTCTCATAAACGGGAGAAAGCATCAGGCAATGCCTGGACAAAATAACTACTGTGAAAGAAGCTATTAGACTGAATATTTTGGGCTAGGGGAGTGCGGCCTGGTTCCTTATACTCAACTTTAAGTTTAAATTTAACACTGAACATTTAAGCATTAATATAATATAAACTTTATTTGTTGTTTGACACAAGTGATAAATTCTATACATTACTGGAAACCCTTTGGGTTTAAAAATTAGTAGGTTGGCACAACTTGGTGCTATTTACAAGAGTTCATTTTAAAGACACACTATTTTGAAAACAATTGCACTTGCAAGCAATATTAAAACCATTAAAACATATAAGATTATTGATAAAAATAGAGAATAAAAGAACGTAACTTATCTTCCGATGCTATTCATGTTGACTAGAGAGGTTCATTGCTGCAGGTCGGCCGTGGCCAGAGCTTGCTGGTTTGCTGTTGTAGTTTATAGTTTACGAACACTATACTTTGTGATTTCGATGTCCAGCATCTCGAAATAAAGTATCGGCTTGAAGAAAGGTTCTTCTTTAGAACCAAAGTTCACTGAAGAGCGAAAGTAACAAGCAAGCTTTCATCTAGCGTAGCGGTGAGAACTGTGATCTGAGCCTGGCAACAGCTCATCTAGTTGTGGCTTTGATGCGTAGTAATCTCCAGCGTAGCGGTGTGACGTGCTGAGTACACCGTCTTATGTTGAAGCATGCCGTTAGATATTTGCCCCATGGAACGAAGCTTTGGAAGACTCCATGAAGTGATGCGGTACTGTCGTGCTGGATCTGGCGTGCTGGATCTGGTTGTACTGGATCAGACTCTTGAAGAGGAGAACCGCTTCTTAAATAGGGCGTAGAACAATCGAGAAATCAGCACTGGCTGGCGGCGACTGATTGGCTAAAGCGGAGATGTGACGACAGTCCTTCACGTAGCGGCTAGGCGAGAAGCACACTTGGCAGTAGTGAACTTGTGGCTCGGAGAGTCAACATCTATGAACAAGCTGAGGTATGTGTCTTAGAAATTTTGTTTGTTACGAGTAATCACTCGAAAATTACATTATATATTATAAACATAAATGTGATTAAATACATTAATAGTTCGGTGGTCCCAAAGCATTTGACCGACAAATGCGGCATAAGAAATAAACACACATTAAAAACATCACGAAAGTGATCAGAAGTTAATACTCAGCATTTCCCCCTCCAATGCATTTACGGAGAGAGTTTTTTCTGTCATGAATATCAATTGGAGAGATTATACAAACAAACTCCATTGTTCACATATTACAATTATGACGAAAATTGTAGTGAATTTTATCAGAAGGTACTTACAAATAAAAGATGTTTGCAAAGGTTTGTTCAAATGAAAAGCATTTGTAAGTTGCTGGTGCCATAGGCCTATATGATATGTGTATTTGATTATGCAATGCTTATTTAATACATGAAAATGAAAATCCACAGCCTGCTTCCAGTCTCCGACCGGGTCAGGAATGGAATGAATGAAGCCCCCTCGTCGGTAGGATATAGACTGTGCCGGCTGCCGAGGCCTGACGCACTCCTCGGGGCAATGATGAAATGAATGACAGATGAAATGAAATGATAGTGGAGAGTGTTGCTGGAATGAAATTTTGACAGGGAAAACAGGGGTATCCGGAGAAAAACGTGTCTGCCTCCGTTTTGTCCAGCACAGATCTCACATGGAGTGACCGGGATTTGAAGCACGTACCCAGCGGTGAGAGGCCGGCGTGCTGCCGCCTAGGCCACGGAGGCTTGCTTTATGTGTATTATTTATTACAACGTTTGACGACCTTGATTAAAAAAATGCAATGGCAACCCTAACTGTAGTCCATAACACGCAAATTAAGACTTGCCACTGACAAACAACATAATTAATGAACTAATTAAGTTACACCAACGATTTTAACGCGCGAACACTTGTTTACGAATACGCAGCATGGGCGGTGGCATATTTTAAACAGAATACTTCCCTAAGTCTCGGTAGATGGCACTGCTACACCTTGCCACCTCATGGTGCTATCTGGCGGAAATATTTTAGTTATTATACATTAAGGGATACCATTTGAGTTCTCAATAATAATTATCACTTATTAGTCATATCTAACTGTTTCTGGAAACTTGTCATTATTAATCGTTCGGAGAGTGAAAGAGGGAAAAGATAAACTTTCATGAGAGTGGTTTCAGTCTCCTTGAGCAACTTTGAATGCATTCCACAGAATAATAATATCTTGTCGTCGTTGGCAAGCCTGGCTTAGGTTGTAGTTGCCTGAGCCTTCAGCGATACAATTGAAACGAATGGAGCTTTCATAACCACGCCTCCCGTCCTTGTTACATAGGAAGGAATACGACATCGAAGGCGCAGCCTAACGGCGCTACTATCCATCTGAAAAACATTCTTTATCAACAGTTCCAAATATATTGACTCGAGACTGAATGAATTGAGTGAAATTTATAAATGTTTCCAATCAATATAAATTATAAATTCCTCAATTAAATACGGTATGTATATTTATAGAATCTTTCAGGAGAGGCTCCGCCTAAGAGCCTTTAATGACCAGCCGCGCCTGAATCCAAGAGTAGGCCAGTTACATGTTCCTTATTGTCAATTAATTTCAGTATACTGTTAATACATTCATAAATTGCTGTCTGTGTAGATTTTTCCGTTCTGAATCCATGTTGTGAGTTATCAGTCTCTTAAACATGATTTTTTCCACAATTTTTGCAATACCAGTTGGTAAGGTAATAGGACGATAGTTATCTAATTCATCTTTTGAACCGTTTTTGTGCACTGGAATTACTTTTGATAACTTCAAAATATCCGGGTAAGTTCCTGAGAGAATTGAACTCTTTATTAAGTGTGTAAGTGGATTTATTATATTTTCTGCACATTTCTTTAAAATTGCATCAGGGATTCCATCAATGCCAGCACAGAATTTATTTTTAGCTCTTTTATAACTATTCTTACCTCTTCACTTGTGACATGATTTAGAATTAAAGAATCACTACATATATTTATTTTATTATTAGAATTTAGTGTATTTACCGGTGATTTATTTAATAATTTTTGTGGAATTTCCAGAAAATAGTCATAAAAAGTGTTTGCTATTTGCTCTGGATTATTAATCACTTTATTATTTCTGGTCAGTGTATTGTTCCTTTGTATTTTAGCAGATTTTCCAGTTTCTTTCTTTATCACGGACCACATAGCCCTGTTTTTAGTAGATGATTGGGAAATAAAATTATCATTATGCATTTTCTTTGCTAGTCTTATTACCTTATTTAATATGCTAGTGTATTTTTTGTAGTATAAATTGAATTCAGGTGTTGCGTGGTATTGTTTATATATTTTGTATAGACATTTCTTTCTTTGACATGAATTTATAATCCCTGTTGTTATCCAATTGCTAGTTTTGTTATTTTGAACAGTTCTTTGTCTAAAGGGGAATGCTGTTTCAAAATAGTGTTTTAGGGTACAATTTACATTTTCTAGTTTATAAATTTCTGACCATTTTTCTTTATTTAATAAGTCATTGAAATATGTAACATTTGTTTCAGTGAATGACTTGCACTTTGATTTTACTCCATTATCATTATTATTGATTGTTTCGGGTACTTCAAAACTCAGTATTTGTCCATGGCGGTCACTAAAACCCGGACAATAGACTTCTATTGAATGGTGATATTGATCTGTATTTTAAAAAATTCGATCAGGAGTGGTTTTACTAAATTTTGTTATTCTTGTTGGGGTATTTACTGTAGGTTTCAGTCCATAGGAAATTAGTAACTGTGTTAATAATTCACAATTTCTATCAAATTTTAAGAAATCCACATTTACATCCCCACAAATTATTATATCGAAATTTACTTTGCTCATGTTATTGAGCAACAATTCTAATTTATCTATAAATAAAGGAAACTTGCCTGAAGGAGACTTTCAAACTTGCCCTTTTAGTGCGGAGTAAGCCAATTGATGCGTACATTAAATATAAATAGACATTAGGCTCACACTGGAACACTTTAGTCCATAATTTAAAATTGTATTTATCAGAAGACTTATTGTGCTCTAGTATTTAACTAACTATTGAAGTAAAACATTGATGATGAAGGACACAATACTTAGGATGTCTAAAAAAAAAAAGTTTCCTTAAAATACAATTAAAAAAAACACACAAAAAACAGACTTATCTTATAAAACCAGCTAAAGCATTAGAAAGACTGTAGGCCAAATTACAAATGTTGTCAATAAGAGGAATCTTAAATAGCCTAAGTTTTTCAGTTTATAAAATTATACCTATAACAACAATATACCTTGCAAATTACCGTAGGCCTACTAAAATAAACCAACCATAAGAAATGGAGCAACGTAGCTCACCATTGAGCTACTCTAGGGATAAAAATATACAAAACACTTTAAATACACATAGGCCTATCTATTTATTTAATAAAAAAATACCTTATTTTTTAAATAAATTAATAAACTCAGTTACTCTTGGGGTAAAAAAAAGACAATTAAAATATACATACCGGTAGGCCTTTTAATCAATCAAACAAATTTAACACTTTTAGGCTAGATGTGTAGTAACAAAAACATACTTATTACACTGCAGGTCTAATAAAAAAAACTCTGATAAGAAAGGAGTAAAAAACACCCAATCATGTGTAATGAAAAAACTATGATGATAAAAAAAACACAACAAAATCAGTCCTACAGTATATACAGACTATAGGCCTTAATTTTTTTTCTGAAATTTATAGGAAAATGTAAAGGAAAATTCACAAAATATCACAAATAGGGAAATAATTGCACTGTAACCTAGACATACAGTACTTTAAGTTTTGATGTAGAAAGACAAGTTTTTCTATGTTTTCTGGAAGGAGTATACGACGGAGATTTGTCACAACATTTCCAGCTGAAGAGAACACCCTTACAGAAGAAACTTCTGTGGCTGGAATTCCCAAATACTTTTTTGCTAAGGGTGACAATAATGGGTATTTGTAAAAGTTTTCTTGCCACCACATAAAAGGATCATCCAGGAGGTATATGCAACCTTCAGAAAAACATGCATCTACTTGAAGCTCCCCCGAAAAAGCCAAAAACTTAAGATTAGACCAGCCTGCTACAATAATAAAGCTTCACGTAGGCCGAAAAGTTGTACAATTAAATTGCTTTATTTTTCTAATCAATAGACCTCTCCCTACTCATAATAAAAATAGTGATTTATTTTGCCAAAGTTAACACGAAATGTTTGAACCAGTAGTTTTTGTTATCACAATCTACCATATTGACCTATTCTACTTATCTTGGCAGTAGGCAAACTTCATTTTTCTCATTTTGAGATGTTCTCGAGTCATTTACTGTAGTACTCGCCTTTGCTGATTTTAATCCTCGTATCTGCAGATGCATCTTTTTTGGTTGCTGCTTTTAGAAACGATGTCCACACTGATGACAGGTTAGTAGGCCTATTATTAGAGCTTGTTGAAGAACTCTCATTTGCATCGAGAGGGGCTTTGTCAACCTTGGTTACTTCCAGTCTAAGTGTCATTTTGGCGACCTCTTTCAAAGGGATCGGTAAAATCGAATCTTTGAATCGAGGATCAAGTAGCATGCAATGTTGATCAGGTTGTTGATCATTCAGTCCGGGAAATTTCGTGTGAAGAGACAGAAGAAGTGTTTTTGCAAGTGTGATGCCAGATTCTTTTTCCTCTAATACTTTTTGTACTTCATTTACTATTCCATTCAATAGTGGTATAACCATACTTCAAGTAGGTTTCCTTTCAGGGGAGACCTCTGAAGTCGTGTCATAAACTGGTTTCAGTATCTTTACATAACTCAATCAGCCCCCATTCTGAAGGGCTTAGGTCATCAACGCTACATATGGGTATACTCAGTTCTAGGCACAATGGTTCCCTTAGCTGTAAGAGCCTATCAATCATGAGGTACTCACTATTCCATCTTGTCTCAACATCCTGTATCAACTCCAGTTTCCTCAGGCCCAGCCGCTCTTGGCGCAGATGCAGTTGATTTTTGGCTGTCGAGCTATGCTTGAAGTGACCTACTATACTCCTACACTTTTTGACCAAACTGTCAAAACCAGAGTAGTTTTTCTTTGTCAGCTTTAGTGCCAGATTGAGGGTAAGTGCAAAACATTTTAAATGAACTATGCTGTCCGCATTGGACAATGCTGTTTTCATGTTTACTGCATTGTCGGTGACACAATAAATTATTGTTTTTTTTAGCTTGATGACCTCATTTCCTTATCACTTCATTCAAGTGGGATAAAATATTTTCTCCTATATGGCTTTCAGAGAAAGGGACACAACCTAAACAAACTGATTCTAGGTTAAAATCTTTTTCAACACAATGTGCTGTTACACTTATCCTGTTAATTTGGGAAACTCGAGAAGAACCTGACGACTTGAAGAATGCTGCCATCATAATTATCTTCAAGAAAGGCGATCGTAGCGTGTATGGGAACTACCGTGGTATATCGCTATTATCCATTGCAGGTAAAGTTCTCGCAAGAATTCTCATAAACCGGCTCCAAAGTATCTCAGAGAGGATTTTGCCAGAGTCTCAATGTGGTTTCCGAACCTCCAGGGGCACAACAGACATGATATTCTGTGCCAGACAACTCCAGGAAAAGTGCAGAGAGCAACAGGAACCCCTGTATTTAGTTTTCTATGACCTGGAAAAAGCCTTTGATTCAGTACCAAGACCTGCTATGTGGAAAGTATTAACGCACTTTGGATATCCAGATCGCTATGTGGAATTAGTTAAAGCTCTTCATGATGGAATGTCTGGGAAGATTCTTCACGGTAACTCTTTATCCGATCCATTTCCAATCACTCACGGTTTGAAACAAGGCTGTGTGCTTGCTCCAACACTCTTTGCATTGTACATGGCTGCCATGATGTATGAATCATCTTCCAACAACCCAGGCATAGAGATTAAGTTTCGCTTCGATGGAAGTCTTTTCAATCTGGCAAGACTTCGTTCACAGAGACATACCCAAGTTACCCGGGTGACAGAACTGCAGTAAGCCGATGACACCGCATCTCCTGCTCCGACAGCTGCAGAGCTTCAACAATCGGTCAATCGCTTTAGCACTGTGTGTGCTCTCTTTGGTCTCACTATCAATGCAAAGAAAACAAAGGTGCTTGCACAACCTGCCCCAGGATTACCTCTTCCTGAGTTCAATATCTCCATCTTAGACTCAACACTGTAGCAGGTTTATCATTTTTCATATCTTGGTAGCATCTTGTCCAAACGGTGCACTTGCGAACAGGATGTTGGCATAAGAATTGGGGCTGCCCATGCAGCATTTGGCCGTTTAATGCACCGAGTCTTCATGAATAAAGACCTAAAGATGCATACCAAACTCATGGTGTACAAAGCTGTCGTCATCACAACGCTACTGTATGGCTGTGAAACTTGGACACTCTATCGCCGTGATATCAAGAAACTTAAGCGTTTCCACCAACAAAAGATGAGATACATCTTGAATATCAAGTGGGAGGACTACGTGACCAACACTGCAGTTCTCGAGAGAGCGCATCTCAATAGCATTGAGACAACTATCATCGCTCATCAACTGAGATGGTTAGGCCATGTTCACTGTATGAGCGATACCAGGCTTCCACGTCAATTCCTTTATGGTGAACTTTGCTCCGGCACTAGACCTCATGGGGCCCCTTTGAAGCGTTTTAAAGACCAGTTAAAACACATCATGACGACGACTGGTATAGACATCCACTCATGGGAAACATCAGCTGAGGACCGTTTACTGTGGCCGAACACTACATCGACGGCTGTCAAATTCTTTGAGGAAGAACGGCGCAGACATGAAGAGGCCAAGCGACAAGCAAGAAAGCTTCGTCAATTGCAACCCCGCCCTCCCCCGACCATTGAGTGCAATTTATGTGGGCGCATGTTTTATGCCAGGATTGGCCTGTTTAGTCATCAGAAGCACATCCACAAGCTGGTCTGAAAAGCTCTATGCAGGAAGAAGTATGTTTACTCGGAATCGAGTTACAGCCGACGACGGCTGTTACAGCCAAGTACGAGAACATGGACTCAGATGTCCATAGGTGAGTTGGAAGAGAAATAGAATATAATTCTTGATCACAATGAGTTTTTATTTTGGTCTTCAATGCATCTCGAGTTTGAAAATACAGTTCTGGAAGTAAACTCCTGGAAACTGTGACTGCGCTTGGAAGTACAGTCATCCGATATGGCCATAATATTCTTTTAACCTGGTTCCTCACCTATAGTATAAGGGTGAAGTCCCAAAGCAATCCATTTTGTTATAACTTTCTTAATAGCTACATTTTTCAATGGTTTAATGAGTAAATCTCTTTTGACTTTAGAAAACTAAGTTTTTGTACTTTGCTTTTAGCTGCTGAGCTTACAAGTGTGGGTTTTGATTCTTCTTTCATGGTTATAAATGTTTTCTTCATCCTCAGACAATTTTACAAATTTAGGATAGTGAAGCCTTTCAATGTGTTCGCATAGGCCAGTAGTGGACCCATACTCTCATTTCATAGTTTTGTTACACAAATTACATTTTGCCGTTTTCGGGTCTGTTTTGGTAAAGAAATTCCAAATAGGTACCTTGGTCGCAGGGCTAGGCTTCGATGACAAAGCTGACTCCATGGTATTATCCGAATCCAAAGGACGTTTTTCACTTACCTTGCCTCCTTTTGATGTGGATGGTTCTAATACATCACTAATTTTGATGAAAGTCTAGTTGGAATGTTTCCGTATAGAGTGGAGAACTCTCACTTCCATGAAACATTAAGCTACAATTACTTTGAACAATAATTCGACTGAACTTTGAATAAACACAACGGGAACGGAACGTACTACAAGCAGCCTCGGTAACGAAGCAAACAAATATGAGAGGAAAATAAGGTAAAAATGGCCACATTCTCGTATAAGCCACATCTAAATGTTATTGCCTAAGGAGTAAGGTAGCACTACATGGAATTCAAAACTAAAAATATCTTTCCTTGCCACTATGAATAGGCTAAACCTACAGAGCAAATAAAAACTACAGAACAGGAAGCCCATTTCGTGTGTGTAAAAAAGACAATAGAGAGAGAGAGAGAGAGATTCAAGAAGGGGGCTGGTGAGAGGAGGAAGGGGGATTTGAGGGACTGGTAGCTGCACCTGCCATTTCATTCTGACCTTTGGTCCGTCTTATCTGCCAGTTTTTGTTGCGGACCCCGGCCAGGTGGGCTATAAACACCGACATCCATTGTGTTGTCTTTTGACAATAAATCTTGTCCCATCGCCTTTAAAGTGATCACTGGTGGTTGGTATTTCCGGGATCCCCCAGATCACTACGGTATTTATGTCTCTTGTACCGAACCGAACTTTTTACTGAGTTTTTGATCGTCTCGAACCGAGGTCGGTGATTTCCTTTGTACCGTACTGTAACCGTAAATCGGTGCACTGCCGACCCCTACTGAATACTATGTTTCTTACACAGAAATGCATATTTTAAGTATTTTAAAGGTGACTACAGTAGGTATGAGGGTTAAGAACTTCAAGTTGGTTGAATGTGGAGAGAACCAGTATTGTTCTTCACCCTTGCTTATAAAATAAATACTTCCCACTGAAAATTTCTAAGCATTGAAAACTATGTCATACAGAGAAATATACACTGACCGGTAAAGAAAACCGATCACTTGAAAAATTCAACATTACTTTCATTCGATCATAAATATGAACGGTATAGGCCTAGAACAGTGCATACTGTAGTTATAGCATGGAAGTAAGGTTAATTGGATTCCTGGATGCATTACTATTCTTCATGTCATTGTTTCACTTAATAATAGCGATTTTTTGACATGATGCTGTTTCCCACGGAAAGATGTGCGCACCACCATTTTCGATCAGAGCCACTGCCCTGGCAACATCTTCAGGCGTCAAGCGCATATTAGTTTATGAATTGCACAAGAAAAACTGAGGATATGGCTGTATTGATCTTTTCCTATGCCAACACGTGGCAAAAGAAAAAAGAATAAAACATTGCATTGTTGACGATGGTGATGGCGTGCACATCTTTCCATGGGAAACAGCATCATGTCAAATAATCGCTATTGTTAAGTGAAACAATCACATGAAGAATGGTAATTCATCCAGGAAACCAATTAATCTTGCTTCCATGCTATAAACAGTATGTTGTAGGCCTATACTGTTCACATTTATAATTTGAATTAAAGTAATGTTGAATTTTTCAAGTGATTATATTTTATATTTTTAATTTTCTTTGCCAGTCAGTGTATATATATTTCAAATGTTTTACATATTTAAACATATTTGAGAGTTTTTTTTAAAGTGATTTACTTTGCAGAAAGCAAAAGGAAATTATTTCACAATTACTACTAATGCTAAAACTGACAAACTCTACTCAATTCAAAAGTGCCTGAGCTGCATCCAAACAGTCTCTCAAATTACTCTGGGTTGGACATAAGATATTTAATAATTTCTTTATCATGACTATCTTTCCTTCTCCTCTATCCAATTCATCAACAAGAATCCCTCACAAATGCCTTTTGACTCCTTCCTTGAACTTAATCAGTACAGTTACAATGCCAGATCAGGCAACAAGGGATTGCTTATTACATTAGCTTCTATTGTGTTCCAGGGTAGAGAAGACCTGGAAGAATATCTATTTCAGGATCTTGGTACATCACTTCCTAAGTCAATGAGAAAGCCTTCAGACACTAAAATAGAAGAGGGCCTCTCCGACCAGGATGAAACACTCGAATAGAAGAGGGCCTCTCCGACCAGGATGTTTCTTCATTTCTGACTCAAAGAACATATAAATTGCTTGGTATAGATGAGCCATTATCCACGAAAACTAACCAATATAATTTAGATAATTATTTCAAAAATGCTAATGAGGAAACAGTGTCATTCCCATGTGTTCAATTTGAAAACTTATAAAAAAATTGAAAGGAGAGATTTGTTGTAAAAAGACCAAAAGAACAGTAATCTAATTTCTCTCCTAACAAAACCTTATTTACTGGGCAGTGTCCTGGCCTAATTGTATTACTGTAAATGAACCATGTATAAAAAAAAAAAAAAAAAAAGCATGACATTGTGGTATATTGTGTGTTGTACAGCAGCTCTAATTGTGCAATATTCATAGAAAACAAAGAACTCATCCTACCATCAACCTGTGCCACCCGAGTACAAGGAGGGCCACGACTTACTTAGAATATGTCCAAAATCCCCACTCCTATTCCATAGTAACTGGTAACCTGATGGTCAAAACCACTTACTTTAACCAGGGTTCATGAACTAAAACGTGAACCATTTGTTTTCTACATATACAAACCTTTGTCGAAAAATGCTTTATAGAATGGTGGCAACCACAGCAAAATATTATTTTTACTTTTATTATATTTTTTCATTCTCAAGAAACCAGTTTAGAATATGTTATAATGTAATTATGAATTGATAATAATGGATTTTTACACCCGATTGGTTTTGTGCGACTTTCAACTATAAGGTGCATTCAAAAGGTAATGAGCCGGAGGCATAATTACAGAAACCAGTACCTGTATGTTAGAAGTATTGGCCCTGGCTGTTGAGGCACTTGCCACTGTGACACGAGGCGGTGAATGGCTGTCTCATAAAATTCCCTGGGCTGCGATGTGAACCAGTTCCGCACGTACAGCTGGACGTCGGCGTCCAAGGTGAATCGTTGGCCCCACAGAGCCCTTTTCAGGGGACCAAGCATGGCGTAATCACATGGAGAGAGGTCTGGACTGTATGGAGGGTGGCCGAGAACCTCCCATTTGAATATCTGCAGGAGTGCCGCGACTGTGTTGGCCGTATGAGGTCGTGCATTGCCGTGGAGCGACCACGGCGGCTATGGCGTTCACTGTCACTCGGCGGTCCTGGGTAATGAGTGCATCAACCTGCTGGACGTTGTCATCGGTAATGCAGGGGAGTGCCCCAGACCGGGCATCATCGGCTAACGACACTAGTCCTTCCCTGAAGCGCTTGTGCCACGCCTTGACCCATGCAGTGTTCGCCGTACACTTGTGACATTCGGCGATGAATGTCCGTTCCCCCTACTCCTTCCGCTGTCAGAAACCGAACAACACCTCTTTGCTCTTCGGTTGACGCCTCCTTGTCACCGTTTGCAATGCGACTGGCAGCGTTGGACGATTGATGCATGTTGCTGCACGTCACGTGAATGCGTGCCCTCTAGCGGCGGGCTGTGACCTTTCATGTTCTGGTCGGAACCACACCTCTTTACACACACCATGATCAGCCGATGTCGTCACCGGTTTGCTCATTCCAGCCTCCAGCTCGTTACTTTTTGAACGCACCTTATACATAGTTTATAAGTATCTTTATGCTGGCAGTTCGTACTTGTAGATTTTATTAGAATGTTATCAATAGTTGTAGAGTGAAATTTTATTGTTTGTTTTTGAAGACAGTTGCACTTTCTTAGGTTTTAGTATTGTATTTAATTTTTGTAGAATAATGTTTCATTAAATTTCAAAGTTTAAGGTGTTACATCGCTAATTTAATTGAACACTGCATACTTGTACAATATTCGCTGTATATGTATGATTGATTGTATTTTCTTACAATTCTATTTGATACAGTGTATTGCTAATTTTTAACTTGTGTATCAATGGGGATCAATTTTAGAAGAATGATTCATTTCATATTGATGTATTGTATCAGTACATGCTCCTCCATGCGAAGGGTCAAAGCAGGATGAAATAGACAGATTTTGTGAGAGACAGTGTCTCACAGTTTGGAAGTTGAAGACCTACGATATAAATTGCCCAAAAAAGACCTAAAAAAGGACGTACAATATCAAAATAAAGGATATAAAAACAGGGGGAAAAGGACATAAAAATATAATCTAAATGAAATCCAACAGGTATTTCATAAATATGATTAAGTTCTCATTACTATGTAAAAATGTAATCCAATTATTAATTATTTTGTTTTAATTACATATTTAATATTTATATAATGTTAAAAAAAATACAAAACTCTGGTGATATGCAACATACATTGTGAAAAGATATGAATGGAACATTTCTTTTAACATAATTTGAAAAAGGAATTCCATGTATTAAAAACAGTACTTGGAGAATTTACAACGGAATATTTTTTCCAACTTGAATGAATTCAGCAAACCCGCAATGGGCATTCAGGAGAAAGAAATTGAAATTCTGCTCAGGGTCATTATCATGACGCGTCTTATCTGACTTATCTTCTGTCGTCCTAGAATGTTTTGCTCTCTTTTCAGATATGGTTCAAACACATGTATTTAATACAGAAAATATGTTTAAGAGGTGATGAATTGAGAATGGGCAGTAAAAATGTAGTCAAAAATAGGTGAAGATAAAAAAATATGCCGTTAAAACCTAAAAAAGAAAAGGCTAAAAAGGACCAATAAGTCAAAAAAAGCCAAAAAAGGCAAAAAAAAAGGACAAATAAAACCAACCATTTTCCGTACGACAAAGACCTGAAATGATCATATATTAAGTTTGGCCTTATATTCGGACAGTTGAGAACAAAAGTATTTGAGAAGGTAATAGTGAAGATAGGGAAGTGGAAGTGAACACTATGGGTTATGTTAACTGGATTTCTGTGCTAGCAAAGGATTATTGGTTGCAAACTCATTTTTGAAGCATTAAGGGGATTCACAGATGCACATGGAAGAATAGAGGAACCAGGTCGATAATAGACTATTTCATTACTGACTCTTAATTTAGGAAATTGATACGAATTGAAGGTTTCACAAGGTGTTTATTTTTAAGAAAGAGACCACAAGCTGATCTGCTGTGAACTGACCACAGAAAGTGAGGGTTATTTGCAGAAGGATTAGGGTTGAAAATCTCTAGGATAAGGAACTGAAGAAATAAATACATGGACATGATTGGTAGAAATTACAAAGGGAAGATGGTAAAGACATTCAAATGGAATTGTCAGATGAAAACCTTTTTGGAGTGTTATCAAGAACCTCTTAGGGAAATGCGGACTTCAGTGGTATAGTCATGTAATGACATTGGATAATATAAGAACAGCCAAGAAATAATTTAAACTGGGATTAAGAGGAAGGCCAAGGAGACTGTGGATAGAGACTGTATGATCAGAGGTGGAGAAGAACAGTTAATTGGGACAATGTCCGAGAACAAATGATGTACCACGATTGGAAGAAATGGAGAGCGCTTCTTTACCACACCTGGGACACTGGAGATGGAAAATGATGATAATGATGATTACTAGAAAATGAGGAAAAAGGGAAATGATCAGTGTTTTGGAGGGTTATCGAGACAGAAATAGACAGTTGTGTTTGTGTTTTGTAGATCTAGAAAAGACAAAAGATTATGTATCAAGGGAAAAGCTAAGCCTCCTATGGGAAGGCTCGTACAGGCAATCAAAAGTATTTATGCTGATAATCAGGCTGCATTAGAGTTGATGGAAGGATGAGTTCTTGGTTTGAAGTGGTTACAGGAGTGAGGCAAAGCTGTAATCTTTCACAGCTACTGTTTATTTTACATATGAACAATTTGCTGAAGGACATAAACAGGCTGGCAGGTCTTCAATTAGGTGGAAACTGGGCAAGCAGTCTGGCTTATGCTGATGGCCTAGTTGTAATGACAGACTCCGTCGAAAGCTTACAAGCCAACATGTTGGAGCTTTTCACCGATATGCAGTGGCGGCCGACAGACTCTTAGGCCGGGAGGGCGATCACAGTATTTTTCCCCGCACCTCTTCATAAATTGATACAGGACAAAAAGAGTAAAATTGAGTTACTTTTATATGCAATGAAAATATCGCGTTTTTATCATTTAGTATTACAACTATGATTTCATATGGTAACAACACTGAGAACCTGATGTGAAAATTACATATAAACGAAAACGCAAAACGTGAATCCCAGGGAGCTTGTGTTTTGGGTCTTTTTCTTTATCATAGCATTATCCTTGTGAGCTCAAAACTTGACAAATCCCAGTTTGCATGAATACACGAATTAAACAGCGATTTATCCAGTACATAATAACATAGAATACCGTATACAATATTATTCTTTTAATAACTCCAAACTCAAGCCTAAAGCGTTGGCTGTTAAAATGTGGACATTGGATTATCACTTGAATTCGGCATAGAACAAGAGTTTTTTTCTTTTAATATTCAAATTTGGAAATATACTTTAATATGCAAATTTGGAAATATACATGTGCCAGTAACAATCAATGCCAGTGTTCGAGCTGACAGATGAATTTTAGGAAAATGTACCTCCCGAGTCACATTATGTTTCATTTTCATTCATTACTAAACTGTTGAACTGCTTTTTACTCTGATAGATCACTTAACTTTCTAGCAGAGAGTGAATTTAACTGCAAATTGAAAACGGGAATAATAATAATAATAATAAAGTGGCAGGAGTTTAAGCGTAACATTTATTACACATTGACAGAGTTTGAGAATTCTTGCCCAACTCTTTTCTTTTACAGTTTTTAGTTTGAATACGGTTATGAATGCAATGACGTAAAACATACTGGTTATGTCAGGAAATAAAAGAAAATCTTGCAACAATGTTTTTCTATAGGATATATCATTGTTGGCAATACACAAACTATGAAAGATAAGAAAATTACCAGGACAGGAGAATGTTCAAGTAAATAGACCTACCTTAATTGACTCTCTTGAAGATGAAGTCCATTCGCCGCTCATTTTGCTCAGCAAAGTGGTTTATTACAAGCTCATTGAAGTCATTTGTGACCAATAGGTTCTTCTCAATAGAGCACATAGCTAAAGCGCACAGACGGTCTTCTTTCATTGTATTCCTACTAAAAGTTTTTATTCTTTTCAAAGTTGAAAAGCACCTTTCACTCTCTGATGTTGTCATGGGAATTGTGCATATAATTGGCAAGAGTTTTACTGTCTCAGGTAAGACTGTCGCAAGATTGTTTTCACAAATGCAGGAAAGAAGTGTTAAGGCACCAGATGCATTTCAAACTCATTTCTGCTGTATAAAACTATTAATTCCTGCCTGAGTTCAAGTGGATTTAAAGTGAATAACTTAGCGACCATTTTACATTCAGAGTCAGGAAACGACACTCTAAATTTTGAAAATAAGCTGGGCTGGAATAGCTTCGCTGCTGATAAATGCTCATTAAAACCGAAACGATCGGCAATCCCAGTTAAAATTACGTCGCACACCTCTTTTGCCACGACCCATTTGCTGCTGTCAAATCGAGCACGCTTTTCACTAGTGCCCGGGTTTGAACAACACACGCTATGCTCTGCACCCCACTGATCGAGAGAATTTCTAATATTCTGAATCGAGGACTTGAAGGTAGACACGTTCTTCAGAGCCTTTACACTGTCAATTTCCCTGTGCTGAAGTTCATTGAATAAAATATCAGCATGTGGCATAATTTTACTAAAAAGTTCGAGCCAAAAGAGAAAGTCCTGATCTTTTAAAATGTTTCTCAAACCTGTTGCTTTTCTGGTTGTCGAATAGTCATTACTGTCATCGTCCACAATCTTCTCTAGACACTCAATAAGTTCATTTTTGTAAATGAAGACAGTTCGTACGCATCGTGCCCTAAAATTCCATCTAGTGGCGGCATTTTTCGGGATCCGTTTCTTGACGATTTCATCTAGTACGGCTGTCCGTTTGGAAGATTTGGAAAAAAATGAGGAAAATCCCTCTAAATTACTAAAAAATATTTTTACCTGCTTATTTTGGATTGCACAACGCTCGATGATCAAGTTCAATTGGTGAGCATAACAATGAACAAAGTGCGCATTTTTGTACACGACCTTCATTCTTGCCTGTACACCCGTGTGTTGCCCGCTCATAACACTCGAACCATCATAACTCGGAGCTATTACTTTTTCAGGGAACGTATTCACCTTCAATTTCTCTAGTTCGGCAAATAAAGCTTGACTAATTCCATCTGCAGTATGATCTCTGGGCAGCACGAAGCTAACGAACCTTTCGTTAATTTTGCCATCCAGTTCATATCGCACAATAAAAACAAGCTGAGACAATGTAGCACAGTCAGTGGTTTCGTCAGCCTCGATCGCTAAATATTCTGTCCGAGATATTTCGTCACTGATCAACTGAAGGCACACAGAATAGATTGAATCGAGAAGCTCGTTCTGTATGGTTTTAGAAAGTCCCAGAAAAACACGACTATTTGTTTTTTCTATGTGCTCTTTCAAGGTAGAGTCTAACTCGGCCATTAAACTAACCAACCCACGAAATATTCCAGGATTGTCGGATGAATCGGTTTCATCGTGTCCTCGCAGTGCGAGCTCAAATTTTCCACAAAACTTAATGCAGTCGGTCAGTTTACTGAGTATGTAACGGTTTTTAGAGACGTCCTCATTGAACTGCTTAATTTTCAGTCTATACGCACTGTCTAACTGACATCTGATGTCTACCTTACCCAGCATCGCAAACTCAATGCTATTGTTTATATGCTTTTCACTAGATTTATGTTTCTTAACTTTATCATTCAAGTGTTTCAAGTCCGTAACACCAGCTGATGTCCACACAGGATCGCCAGAATTCATAGCCAAGCATGTGAAGCAAAAGAACGCGTTTCTTATCTCACATCCGCACAGCCAGTCTGCATGATTGTACAATGTGCGATTGAATTTTCTGGTATAACCAGCTTTGCTTTTGCAAGGGTTCTGAACCTGTGAAATGACTAAATCAGGTTTCGGAGGTCCTAACCTTTTTAGTTCTAATTTACTCTCAAAAGAAAGTTTTCCGCGATTTAAAATAGAGTCCACAGAATTCATTTTGAAATTAAGAAATACTTAATCACGCTGAGTTTCAACTCTAGAGCACAGCCGTAACAAGAATTAAAAATAATTACGGTGCCGTATTATTATTATTATTACGGTATTATTTTTTTTATTTTATTTTTATTATTAAGCACCGATAGAGAAATCACAGAGTATCACTTTCGCCACAAGCACTTCCAAACCACAGTCGCACCGGTAATTTTAAATAAAAGGAAGATTGTAGTTTTACGTGACCGTGAATCTTGTGATTATGAGCCACGGGACCTCCTTTTTACGTGGAATCCGAACCACAGGACATGGCATTTCACCTCGAAAATCTCACATGCATTGACCGGGAATCGAACCCGGACCGCCTTGGTGAGAGGCATACAGCTAGACCGCTGAGCCACCACGCCCAATTTTAAATAAAGACACTACGTACAAAGTATAATGACTTACCAACACCGAGATTGCAATTGCTGAATATTACCACCGCTTTAAGACTTTCCAGCACGAAAGCGAAATAGCTCACTGGTGTCAACCTTCACTAACCGCAGGATGCTAACGAGAGGTCCGTGTTGCTTCATCCTTGCAATTTGAATCGAGATCCCTGGTCTCAGATGCTGCAATTTAATATAATTATATTTTTTTTTGTGTTCAAAGATAAAGATAATGATATTACATCATAGATTATTGTTATTTAATTTTAATTTTTATTATATTCAACCATGGAGATTTCTTTTATTCATCCATCTACTTTATTTGCTAATGGGGTAATTCCCCGGCTGGGCGCATGCAGTAGAGGGGTGTGAGAGGAAATGCTGCTGCTGTTCACTGTTGTCAAACCTGTGTCACAGCGGGTTGGGATCAGGCGACAGTGCTTGTCTAATGGAAGTTCAGCGTGCGGAAGCTGACAGCTGAATGATAATAATGACACATCTGACAACCCTGAACGACCTACTTCTTATTGGCTTCTGATGCTAGTCACAAGTTTTCTTACTAACCAATAGTAGTAGATACTGTTGCATGACGTCTAGAGTAGCGAGGGGAGATGACGTATTTACCGGTGCTACAGAGCTGTTAAGAACTCCGCCTGGCTTCAAGACAACTGTCCGCACACCGCGCCCACAGATTACCCCTCTGGCAGCCTGAAATCGCACCAGTCTCCATACTCCCGCACGTCTCAACCCCCCTCGCCCGAGCACAATCTTAGGGCGGAAGGCCAAGAGTCTGTAACTCCATACTGACCAGTGTGCTGTGGTGTGCTGCGCGCTGACAAAGCGTGATACCACCAACACAGTCTTCCTGATTGATAGAGCTACATGTAATTTTCTTAGCATTATTAGAATTCAATTTTTGACTTAAAATATCAAGAGAAAATGTAAATTCCTTTTCGTTCTCTAGGAAGGACACCGTCCTGGAGTCCTTATGGGCCAGCCGCTACTGCCGATATGTATGGAATATAGTATGTAAAGCAACATTTCAAAAACTAAGGTAATGTCAGCAGAAAAGAAATGCTAGAAACTAGAATACCAAGTAGGAGGAACTATTTTGGAGCAGGTGGACCATTTTAAATACACTGTATAATAAAACAAACGACGCACCGGGAAAGCGTCCAATTGTAAGGAAATTATGTATGCAAAGACATTCAGACCGAACATGCAACTGATTAAAGTTTCGTGTCCAATGAATGAATAGCGAGAGCTCCCGCGCATCCGAACTGCACATGCATCAGGTGTATATAAGACGCGATTCTGAAGCGTATGCTCAAAGTAGCTGTTGGATTTGTCTGTGAATCTGAACGTCGGCAGAAAGAATGCCACGCCAAGGATTCGTGCTCATTACGAGCAGATGTCAGAGTTTGAAAGAGGTCGTGCGATCGGATTGAAAGAAGCTGGTTGGTTAATTCGAGCTGTCGCTGGACATTTGGGTCGAAGTGATGCGGCAATCAGACGATGCTGGTAATCGTGGGTCAGCAATGGCAGGCATCAGCGTCAAGACGGCAGTGGTCGACCGAGGGCCACAACAGCACGGGCAGACAGAGTGATTGTCAGAACAGCTGTCACAGCACCGGAGTAGTCGTTATCAAAGATCCAGCGTGTGACCCGCACACATGTGTCCACCATGACCATCAACAGACGCCTGAGCGACAGGAATTTGCGTTTGCGCCGCCTGTTAAGCCGCTTACCACTCACGCCTGTTCACCGCCAAGTCAGATTACAGTAGCGCTCGAACAACTTGGAACTGAGCTGGCTGGGGACGTATAGTCTTTAGGACGAGTCCCGTTTCCAACGGTGCCCTGACAACAACCGCAGACGTGTTTGGAGACATGCAGGCCAGCGTGGGGATCCTGCGTTGACTATCGCATGCCACACAGCTCCACAACAGGGGGTGATGGTCTGGGGTGACATCTCCTTTGATAGCTGGACCCCTCTGGTAGTTATTCCTGGCACACTGACAGCACAGCGGTATGTTGATGACATTCTACGGCCGGTTGTGTTACCGTTCCTTCAGCGACATCCAGGCCTTACTTTCCAACAGGATAATGCCCGGCCGCACATGGCACGTGTTGCTATGGACTGTCTTCAAGCTTGCCCTATCCTTCCTTGGCCAGCTAGGTCGCCTGATCTCTCTCCCATAGAGCACATTTGGGACGCCATAGGAAGGCGATTGCGAACATCCCGGAATGTCGCCGATTTAGCCCAACAGTTGGAGATTATTTGGCACGAAATTCCGCAGGACACCACCCGGGAACTTTATCAGTCCATGCCACGTCGAGTGACAGCTTGCATCCAGGCCAAGGGTGGACCAACATCTTATTGACGTCCTCACTTTGTAATGCTCTAACTCTACAATAAATCATTCGATTGTTGTTCTGCACTTTTGATTGTTTGTTTTTCTATGTCTGTTCCTCACATCCACCGATTTTTATCACAATCGGACAATTCCTTCCTGGTGAGTTGTTCTTTTTTTTTTTTTTTTGTTAGCCTACTTAGGCTGTGTATTCTCTCAGGATGGTAGTATAGTGAAAGAGATGGAGTCCCAGGGTAGGAAAAGCTAATGCAGTTAGTTTCTCAATTGCGGTCTGCAGTATTCCGCAAGAAAGAAGTTAGTGTGGCAACAAAAACTCTCCTTTCATTGCTCAGTATTTAGACTCGCCTTGCTGTATGGGAGAGAGAGCTGGGTGGATTCAGGGAATCTCATACATAAGCTCGAGATATCTGATATGAGGGTACCACAAATGATTGCTGGGACAAATAGAATGGGAGCAATAGCAGGAGAGGACTTGTAATGAAGAGATAAAGACTGAAGCTGGATCCTGCTCATGGTGCCCCTGCATAGGTACAGGTTCGATTCCAGTACTGAACTGAGCATTAGCATTTGACAGCCAGACAAACCTTGTATCTCCTGGCATGAAACACATCACAAAGACAAGATCTATGGGAAATGGTCCTTATAAGGATCCACTATATAGAAATATTGGACCTATCATCAAAATAATACAGCTCAATAAAGAAGGAATGAGCAGATCTAAGTGTGAATACCTACCAAGAATCTCGCTCTATAATATTGACATAATTGCAATACAGGAACCTTATACAGCAGATGAAAACCAACTTCATTCCAAAGGAAAAATACCAGGTTATGATCTCCTAAGTGCAACATTCCACCAAACTTACAGGACTGCAACACACTGTTAAAAAAGTCTCCTAGTACAATACTAATGATAACATCCATTCTGTAATCATCAAAATAGAAGATGTCACAGTCACTAATGTGTATAAACCTCCAGCTGAATTATGGCCTTCCCATGACAGGGGGCGTGGTGGCGCAGCGGTCAAGCTATTTGCCTCTCACCAAGGTGGGCCGGATTCGATTCCCTGTCAATGCATGTGCGATTTTCGAAGTGAAATGCCATGTCCTGTAGTTTGGATTCAATGTAAAATGGAGGTCCTGTGGCTCAGGATCACAAGATTAATGGTCACGTGAAACTACAAGCTTCCTTCCATTTTTTTATGTCCTCCGACTCTAAACAATCCATCTGTCTACCTTGGTGATATTTTAACATTCACCATGGACAATGGAGATATGCTTCTTGTGATGACAATGGAGAGTATTTGGTCTTGTGGGCCGAAGACCACAACCTCCATCTTATTCTTGATGCTAAGGTCAGCTGCATGGAGACAGGAGATCAATCCCGATTTATGTTTTGTGTCTACTAACAACTGCACACGTCTACCAGCTACATGAAGAGCTCTCCCTGGAGATGCCCTATTGTAATAGAGATTGGAATAACAGTCCAAATTGTGAAATCTAATCCCTATCCGTGTGCGTACTTCCGTAAGGCAAATTGTTCTGCCTTTACTGAACTGTTTGATAGGAACTACTTGAAAATTGATAGTCTGCAGTCCTTACCTGAATTACAGATAACACACATTAATACAGCCATCACAACACCGGTTATCAGACAAATTCTACGCACACCCAAAGTACACGGGGCTACATGACCGCATTGTCATAGCCCCTAAACTAAGGAACCAACCAACGTCATGGGATGGATTCCTTCTACAAGAGACAACTATGAAAGATTCACAGGTGCAGTAATAAGCACAGCAAAGAAGTTTATACCTAGAGGATATCGGAAAGAGTATATTCCTAGCAGGATTGACAGTGAAGAACTTTTTGAAGAATTTCTATCTACTGGAGACAAGAATACAGCTTATGAACTATTATATAGTCTGGACACCATGTAACTTTTTCAGGGGTTTTTATTTACTTATTATTATAAATTATATACATTGTATACCGTATGTAACTGAGGAGTTACAACTCGTCCGAAATGGACAGAAACTGTAGAAAACCTTGACTTCAAACATTCCAGCAGACAGGAGTGGTCCCTATTAAGGAAGCCAAGTAGCTCGAGGCATTAATCCTATAAATCCTGAAACAAACCGAGGACTTCAGGGTTGCAATCAATAACGGTGACCACTATATCATGAGATGGTCTACTGATGAAGATGAACTTCATTATGAACTTCATTATGGGCAAGGAAACATCTTGCACTTTGTCATTTTGGGTTAGAGGGTTTCCTCTTAATTTTTCCCTGTACTGGAGGGGGGAATTGGTGTACGTTTTCTTCCGCACATGATCGACAGAACCTCTTGGAGTAGAAGAGGCTACACTCTGCAGCTTGACAAACAGGTTTATGACATAGAAAGCAGTCCGAACCCAGGAGCAGAAACTGGTGCTTATTTGGAGGAGAGAAGGGGTCTCGCATTATGTAACTGGGCTCCAGAAACTTTATGTGTTTAGAAAATGGAGGGTTTGTTCCTTTATAGTGGTAATGTTCTTCCAAAGAGCACTGAGAACATAGAAACATTCCTCCCTCCTCTTCTGTAGGATGATCATCTTGAGGAGTCTGTGATTCTCTACCTGATCTGAAAGTGAGAAAACAAATGGCTAGATTTTCAGAAATACTAGACCACAAGTGGCCAGACTTGCAAGCATTGACATAGACTTTCAGGAACGTCTTCCTACTGCCATTTACTGTTTTAAATCACAGAGATCTAGGGCTATAACATACAGCATGCTAGTTTATTATCTCTTTTTATTTTGTTGTGGTAGTTGCATATTACTGACAATATGCACACTACAAAATTTAGTACACCATATCATATAATTGAAGGGTTCATTCCAAAAATCATAGTCCAAAATTTGACTTTTTGAGATAAATATATATTCTTCCTCTTCAAGACCAGCTCTACATATAGATATTATTGCTGTCTCCAAAACGCAGACAGGTCGGGTTATATGCAAGTGTGAAATATTGGGGATTCTACAAAAATAAGACAAGTCCAATGCATTTTCAAGATAATTACCTTACCTGGAATGTTTTGATTTAAATAATGATTTGTACTTTGTCAGGATTTACCTAGTAAATAATCGTATTTGAGGATTAAAATATTCTTCATTTTTGTATTCAACAAAGATTTTGGCAACAACCAGGTTGTTTTAGGTTTTATCAGCTATCCTCATTAAAGATATATTTCCTTTATGTGCAACGTAAAGCTGTTAGTAGGTCTAAAATCAATTTTTAATTCATACAGCACAAACGAAGCTATACGTGTATTTTTTAAGTTTCTGAACAATTTAATATTATTGGACTTGTCTGGTTCTTGGAGTGAATCCTTCAATTTCACTTGGCAAAAGTTTCACAACTTCAGAGTAGCTACATCAGGTGACTGATCACGACTGATCTCCGAGATGCGCTTCCTTCTTCCTACAGGCCTCAGTTACAATGCAATCACCTGACAAAGTTGCAGATGGAATATGTAAATATGAAGATTTAAATGCAACTACATGAACAATAGCTATTACCTTTCCTTCAGGCTCTGAAAGGAAGAACCGCATTCTTGAGGTTTAGAAGTACTTGCTTCCATCTAAAGTATTGTTTCAATCTGTAAAGTAAACAAGTATTTTAAAGGACATTATGGCAGATGACATTATGACTCAACCCCCAAGTTAATAGAGGCTTTCAGGTGCCTACAACAAGCTTTTGAAAGATGCTAAATAGGCTCTAGAAGAAAAATATGTTATCATAGTACATTATGCAACGAGCCTATAATGGCAATAATTTCCATACGAGTGTCATAATTACCATTATAGGCGAGTTGCATACGACTGTTTATGTTCGACGATAAGTATAACTATTTTATTATACAGTATTCTGCCTAGTGGCAGGTCCATGTCTTCGTACAGAGAATTTCTGATGCCAACGTTCCCGGGCTTCAGCTTCTTTCTTCAGTCTGCTGTAATTCCTTCCATCTTTCATATCATCTAGATGTTGAATTCTTCTTCTTCCCCGTCCTGTCGTTCCTTTGATCTTCCCTTCAATGACGTCGTGCATAAGCCCCTCATGTCTAAGTATGTGCCCGATCCAGTTGGCCTTCCTCTGAAGAATTGTATTCAGAAAAGTTTTCTTCTCACCTACTCTTCTCAGTACAGCATAGTTTGTCACCCGATCTGTCCACTTGATCTTCTCTATTCTCCTCCAGCACCACATTTCAAAACTTTCTATTTTCTTTCCCTTTTTCTCATTGTCCACGTCTCTGCCCCGTGCAGTGCAAAGATCCAGATGTAACACTTCACCAATTTCTTCCTTAGTTCCAAACTCAACTTGCTGGTGAAGCAGAGTCCTCTTCTTGTTGAAT
This sequence comes from Meconema thalassinum, assembly GCA_946902985.2. Lineage (NCBI taxonomy): Eukaryota > Metazoa > Arthropoda > Insecta > Orthoptera > Tettigoniidae > Meconema > Meconema thalassinum. The sequence goes on from OX336390.1 coordinate 353,848,999, forward strand.
GCGGGTTTGGCCATGGCGATTCTGGCGCGAATTTCATTTGTGCATTGAGCATCTTTTGTCAGCAAGCTTCCCAAGTACTTGAACTGCTTCACATTCTCCAATTCTTGATTGCCGATAGTTATCCTCAAAGATGTTGATTTCCATGCCATATATCCTTCCAGTTTCCACCAACCGGTTCATCATGTGCTGCAGTTGTCTTTGATTTTGGCGAGCACTACTAGGTCATCTGCATACTTGATGGTGTTTATGAGGCGTCCTCCTATCCTGAAATTTCCGCATCCTTTCAAAGCTTCTTTCACCAGCCATTCACCATACAGGTTGAAGAGACTTGGCGATAGACAACATCCTTGTCTGACTCCTCTTCCTATTTCCACGCTGGTCGTTTCTCCGTATTTCTGTCGCACCTTTACTCTTTGTCCCAGGTACAAATTGAAAATTAGCCTCCGGTCTCTCCAGTTGATTCCTATCTCCTTAAGGATGTTCATCAATTTTGTCCAGTTGACTCTGTCGAAGGCCTTCTGCCAGTCTATAAAACAAACACAAACTTCTTCGTTAACAGTCAAAACTCTCTCCGACAATATCCTCACTATACCTATAGCATCTCTGGTTCCTTTTCCTTTCCTAGATCCAACTTGATCCTCTCCCATTACTTCTTCAATTTTGTGTTCCAGCCATCTATGGAGTATTCTTGCAATGATCTTCGCCACATGTGAGATCAGACTAATTGTTCTGTAATCACTACATTTCGTAGCTTGTTTTTCCTCCTCCAGAGGAACCATTGTGATGTCCAAAAAGTCCTTAGGCCAGTCTCCATTTTCATAAATGTTGTTGACAAGTTGTGTCAGCACTTTCAGACCTCAGTCTCTGATTTCTTTCAGCAAATCCACTGGTATGTCGTCTTCTCCTGTAGCTTTCCCTTTTTTTCATGTCCTAAATTGCCTTCTCTACTTCCGTTGTCAGTATGCTGGGCCCTTTCTCGTCTTCATCAATCGCCTCCTCTGTCTCTATGTCAATGTCTTGCGGACGGTGTTCCTTATCGTAGAGTTCCTTTATGTATTCTTCCCATATTTTCAGCACTCCCGCTTGTTCAGAAACCATTTGTCCTCTCGAGTCCTCTATTCCGAATGTCCTTACTCCTTTGTTCTCGCTTCCTCCCAGCTCCTTCGTTTTCTGGTACATGAGGTCGTACCTTCCTCTTCTATGTAGTTCCTCTATGTCATCGCACATTTCTTCCATGTACTTTTCCTTTGCTTTGTCTGTTTCTCTCCTGAGTGCATTGTTAAGTCTTCTGTATTCTTCTTCATTTATATTTTTACACTTCCTCCTTTCCTCAATCTACTCCATCATCTCATTGGTGATCCAACGGTTCTCCTACTCTCTCATTGTTCACTCTTAACTTTTCCCGGTCCCATCTGTGCTTTCTCCTCCCACACTGCCGAATCCTCTTCAGCCTTGTATTGATGTCTGCAAACAAAAGGTTGTGATCCGAGTCGATATCGGCAGCCGGCATAGTCCTAGCATGTTTCACACTGCCCCTAAACCTCTGTTTAACAAGTATGTAGTCTATTTGATATCTGTTAATGTCTCCTGGGCTCCTCCATGTGTATAATTAGCTTTTTTCTCGAACCAAGTGTTCATCACCACTAAATTGTTTCTCTGATAGAATTCCACTAGCATCCCTCCTCTGTCGTTCCTTCTGCCTAATCCATATTGTCCCACAATGTTCGCTTCTCTACCTTGTTCAACCACACTATTCCAATCACCCATAATTATGGTGTTTACTCTTCCTCTGCCTTCAGAGTGAATGATATCTTCTATTTCATCGTACAATTTCTCCACTTTGTCGTCATGATCGGATGTTGGCATGTACACTTGAATTATCAGAATGTCCACTGGTTCTGCACTTAATTTCACAAACATTAAATGATCGCTATGACACACCACTTTAGTCACACTGTGCACTAGTTGATTTCCCATCACTATTGCTACACCACGTTCAAAACCTTGTCCACCTGAATAGAACATTGTGTAATTACCTGACACTATTTTACCACTATCTGTCCATCTCACTTCACTTAAACCCATTATGTTAACTTCACATTTTTCCATTTCTCTTTTCAAATTTTCCAGTTTTCCTGCTCTTCCAAGTTTTCTTACATTCCATGTCCCAATCCTAAAATTAAAATGTTCAACTCTTTCGATGACTCCCCCTAATGTACTACTCAGCCGGAGATCCGATCCGGGGAGTAGTTTACCTCTGGAACGTTTTACTCCAGGAAGTGCCATCATCTATTCTCCGTCCTCCGACGTTCAGGAAATATAATAATGTGGTAGTCTTTCCATTTCCTTTCCACATTGAGTATCATGACCGAAGAACCAGACTATGATTGATTCCGCCCATGAGTCTTCGATCTTGATCCATCTAAAGCATCATTTGCTCTGTGCATCAAGTCGATACTGGTGCCCGCTGCTGCCCAGTACCAGTTTGTATCTTCCGTTAGTTAAGTAAGACACCATACACTATTATTAGGTTTAATCATGTTTCCTTGCTGGTAATTATTTATTTCATACCTATGCGTTCCGTTTCACAGTATATATTTATTGTTTTTCACAGATAATTTTTAAGGTAAAGCCGTAAATTTCTTTATTTTGGTGTGTAAACAAACATGAGATTATTTTAACGGTATTTATTCATGTCTTGTGACACTTCAAGAGGCCATGGCCTTATATATCCATACATTGATTGGCTTCTTGTAAGATCTATCACCATATGTTCGAACATAAATATTCATAAATATCTGTCGAGATTTATGTACTGAACGGAGCGCATGGGACGCAGAGAATACCTTGTATTTGACCATGGCCTCCTCGATTACTCTACTATGACACTAGTCAGGCAGTGAAATTTAAATTAGGAGGCCATGGAACTCAGCGCAGGTTCAATGCTATCCTTACCTAATTGGTCACACAATTGTTTCTTGAGCTCTGATTGGTGTGAGAAACAGTTTCATAATGAAAAATAGTGTTATAATGACCCTCATTATGATAGAGTTTTCTGACATATAATATTTACATTTCGACATCGTCGAACATAAAAACTAGTAATTCAATATAGAGCAGTCTGATATAGCCTACAGTGTGAGCCAATAAGAACAACCACTGCAAATATCTTCTGAACAAATTCTATTTTCATTCTCATTAATGATAATCAAGGACTCAGGTGACTGATCACGAATGAGCTCCGTGATGTGCATGCTTCTTCCTGCAGGCCTCAGTCACAATGCTATCATCTGGTGAAGCATGGATATTAATAGATAACAAAAGAAATACCTTTAGTCAATAAAAATTATTCTTTGTCAATAAGGATCACTGTATAGACATGGTTATTTTCCTGTCTCTTCGTAGACATGACATTATTAATCTCCAAGACGATGATACACACTTCGGTTTTTTAAATAGAACTATGCTGATTTATGTCATCGGCTGTGCAGTTCGGCAAATTCAGTGGTGTAAATATTTATGAAATAAGCCAAGTACTTTTGTAAAAATGAACAATTTTCAGATATGACTATAGATGAAGCTTTACCCCTTGCAATCAGAACCACAATTTTCCTCCCCCTCCCCCCTTCTAAATGAACCCGGGGTAGATTTCTAACATATCAGAGTTTCTTCTGATTTCCAAATGACTGCTCTGCTGACTCTTCTTGTAGATCTTCCATATTGCCAGTAACAGCTATTTATATGCTTGGAATGTATGAGCATGTAAGGATCAAAAAACTTGGCAGTGGACACAAAATCATCATCATTACTATTATTTGTTATGAGATACTTTGCCATTGTGAAGACTCTTTAATAGATTTTAAGACTTTTTGAAGAAGAGTTTGAAATATATATATAATTTTTATTATGTTACGCTCAACTAAGAAGCGTGATTGAACCTATTTAACAGATGAATTTGAATTTGCTTTCTACTCTTCAAAAAATCTCTTCGTTCTCTCACAATGATTTTTCATCCTTTCTTCTGTCCATGCAGTGGTGGCTCTCATCCGGGGGTTGCAGCAAAATTATTATTATTATTATTTTAATGATGAATCAATGAATCCCATCTCCAGCCCTGGATAATACAAGTAATAATAATAGACAATTCATTAATTTTCATTACGGTACAGACAATATTGTATGGGCTACACCTGATATGGGAGCACTTCACAATAACAGACATGAATGCAATAGAAGGGGTCAAGAATAGAAGGGTATTAGGAGTAGCAAAAACATCAACTAGCACAAAAACCATTCCTTATCGAAGAACTGAGAATGCACCTCTTGCTGGCAACTAAAAAACCAGAACAATAACTCCTCAAGAAGAGGGCAAAGAACATAGAAAGCAAATTCTACACCACAGATGCAGTATGTGATATAATTTGGATGGAACCAAACTGACGGATGAGGAGCGCAGTTACTAGATTAGCCGTGCATGGATTTCATCATAAGCTGTGTCAGAGAACAAGATTCTGTGACCCAGATGACCAGTGTGTGTGTGTGTGTGTGTAACCTTTGTGGGAAAAACATGTACCACTTTGTGAAATGCCAGAAGAGAACAAGGTCGCTAAATGACTACAGTAAATAATAGACAATTATGTGCTATTTCACGTCATTCAATGGTCATTCGACTGAAAAATTTTCTTATTATTAATTTTCATTACAGATAATTGCATCTTTCACTGTCCAGTCTAGCCAGTTAGCCTCAGTGAACGAATGAGGTGCACTGCAATCCCCTATTAGCAGCTAGCACAGCAACGTACTCTCCTAGACTCTCTCACCTTGTAATCGTTTAACATCTAGTCTAACCATTCTCACCTAGGTCTTGTACCCTCTATAACTGAATTCATTAGCTTCCTAAGTAATCTATTCTCCATTTGCATCACTAGCCCCCACCATATGAGTCAACTCATATGAACAACCTCATCTAAAGTGTTCATTCTGAACTTTGCTATATCTCTTCATATTGGGAACCATCCTGAAATTGTTAATGTATTCATGCTATTTTGATATTTGTACTGTATGCAAGAGATCCTGATTCCACATTGCTCTCACTCCCATATACAAAGGCCAGTCTGAATATTAAACAATATAGGGAGAGTTTTGGCTGTGCTAATTTCTTTCTTGCATAACACAGTAGGTCTCAAATCTACATGGATTCTGCCTCAATTTCACCAAGAAAAGGCAAATGTGGACAGAAACCAAACTGGAAAAAAAAATACTCCTAGAACTGACAAAACTTCACTTAGACACAGTAAAATTCACTCTCACAAGAGGAACAAGACCCTTCAGAGAAATTTATTGGCTACTACGTTGAAATTGATGCTTCGATAGTACGGCATAGGCTTCTTGATTGTGGATGGAGGGCAAAAAAAGTCAATAAAGAAGAAGGAAAAACAGTTGGCATGGGTAAAATAACCTCCCAATGACTGGAAATGTGCAGTTTCAGTAATGGATCATATTTTATTGTACAAGGTTACAGAGAAAGAGTTGTCAGGCGAAGCACCCACAAGTCAGTGAGAGCTGAGCAGCTTGAAAAGACTGTAAAATACCCTCTCAACAAAATGTTTTGGGAGTTTCTTCACTGAAAATGGTCCTGAAGCTCTAGTTCTGATGGTATCTTAAATCTTAAATGCAGGACTGTCCCATTCCTACAGACCTCGACAGATGGTGAAGAAACATTTCAACGTGATATGGCCCCAAGCAGCCACAAGTACATGAACAAAAAATCATTAATATTCTTAATAGCCCAGTCGACAGGTAGTTTCAGATAGAAAAAGGTCGGATTTTAATGAAACTTTGGGATGTTGTTGAGGGATGGCTAAATAACATTTTCTCAAGTTTTGCACTGCAAAATTTTCGACCTTCCTCCGGTTTTTCCTCAATAACTGTTTTCCCTTAAGTCCTACCGCAAAAGCATCTTTATGCATTTTTGTAGAATGTTAAATTTCCTACCATTTTGACTCTTCAAACATGTGTGTATGTCAATTCGTTTTCGAGATATGTCGCTTCGTACAAAATGTCATTTTTCAAAATTCGCAAAAAAATCCTAAAAATTGCAGAATTCCACCTTATTTCTTCTGTTATACCCAAATTATGATGAAATGTTGTTGTAATTATCGTTCCTGGTTACAATCACCAACTTTGGAAACCCCCAACCCCTCCCACCCACCCGCACCCTACATCCGCTGTCCCTTTCCCCCCACTCAACCCCAATTCACATCATGTTGTTATTGATATTACTTACTTTTCGGATCGACCTCCCCCTCCCCGCCCCCTCCCCTCCCACTACATAATTATCCCAGGGCAGGTTAAAGAAAGACATAGTCCTTTCGTGGAAAGAATTAATGTAATTAATATTAAGGTATTCACAAGGCATAGATTATATGGAATAGAGATATTATTATTGAAAGATACTCATATAGAGAAGTACATATCATAGTAGGTACTCATTTGTACTCATCACAGTTCCTGTCGGGATTTCTTAGCCATTGGTTCTGCTTCTAAGTGCTCGTCGACCTCCTGAGTGATAAGGCTATTAATGACGTCCTCTCTGTTGTCGTATTCGTCGACTATGTCTGGTGAGTCCTCCTCGTTCAAATCAGTTGCGGGGGCATTTTCGCAGGAATGGCCTGTGCAGTGCTTGCACATTGCAGAGCACCTAAGACCTGCTTTCTTGTAGTCTTGTGTAGTTCGCGAACGAACTAGTTCGGAAGAGCGGGTCCCACAGACGAACTACCGAACTAGTTCCCAGATCCCTCGCTTGTTAGTTTGTTCGATCTTTTTCCGCTGACCGACTTGTAACAGCGCGAGAGCGCGGGTCCGCCGTAGCTTGTCAGCTCGTCACGTCACCACTCATTGCACAATCACATGCGCTTTGTTTCGTTCAGTCAGTTCAGTTGATTGAGTGTATCTATTGATAGTGGCAAGATTGTCAAGTTTTGGCGCGGCGAATGTTCAATGTTGGTTTATAATAATAACAGTATAACACACTACTAGTGCTAACATGCTAATAGGTAATAACTACCTTATATTTGTAATGTAATACAGTGGCGGTTCATAAATTGAAGTTACTGATAGTTAACTGATTTAGATTTGGGGATAATTCCACAGTTTTATTTAACTTAGTCATTTTGGATTATTTGAAAATATGTCCAATTATTTAGAAAATCGGCGAACTGGATTAACATTACCATTTTAATGAACGGGTTGATATTTATATTTGTCGAAACATGGTGATACAACTACTCTTTACCTGTTTTTAAGAAATGAACATTATGATGATGATTCACAAAGAAAAGCGATCTTCTATAGACAAAAACTCGGAACTAAAAAAACCTATTCCTCCCATTCATTCCATAAAGATAATGTACCCAACGGTTTCAGAGCAGCCAAATAATGAATATTACGAAGCAAGTAAGAAATGAAACGAAAATTTGGGGGGGGGGGCTACGGTACGTCTTATCACCTAGTGACAAGTAGAAAATGGAATCAGATGGTGGCGTGCCGATATACGCGAAAAATGATGATGATAATTGTAGTTTTAAGGGGCCTAACATCTAGGTTATCGGCCCCACGTGAGAAAAAAAATAAAGAGAATAATAAGTGTATGCTTCTACGAACACATCGTCCATACTGTTTTTCTTTTAGGTACGGTACCGGTATTTCACTATTGATAAACAAATGACGACTTTTGGCTTTATGAACAATAGAAAGAGAATTTTTCTCAGAAGGAAAGACATGAACCCTAATTAAAAGGATGGCCAACAATGGAGTGAGATGGAAGAAGTTTGTAGCTACCCTATGTTCCTACAAGGAATAAAAGGAAATAAGGAATTTCACTTATGTTTCAATACTTATATTTTTGTATTTTTTATCTTCGAATATCAAAATGTAAAACACATTACTACACACGCAACATGTCAATATCGAATACACGAACTGCACGTGCAGCGAGCACAGTAACTGTTACAGTAGTCTACAAGATCGCTTGAAACGAGAGGAATGTGGATGAGCAATCACTGGTGACGAGTAATCACTGGTAACAGACTGCTCTAACAAACAAAGAGCGCGTGGAGTGGCAGTAGCAAGGAGAGTGAACGATCTGTCTTACAGGGAATTCGAGATGGGAGCGAACTAGTTCGCTAAGGAGCTGCGAACTAAACTGATCGCTCCCAGCCGCAAACTATTATGCGCAAGACTACTTTCTTGCAGCTGCAATCTCCGGTGCTACAGCCTTTGCTGCACTTGCAGGATACAATCTGAAGGATATTATCCGGCGCAGCATTTCTGGTTGTGGGGATTGGTAGTACCCTTCGCGGGGTTAGGATCCAGCCTCAAACTAATGGGAGAGGTTCATTAGCTAACCACGCCTGTACTTGCTGGTAAGTGCGTAGGGAGTGATATTTGGCAGCGTCCCTTGTTGGTGGTAGGCGGGCTAATTGCAATTTAGCCTTCGTCACTGATCGTGTGAATAATCTGTACCGCAGGTCGTCGAGGTTGTCATTGTCAATGTCACCTCCATAAACAGCTACCAGGAACTTTTCTCCAGCGTCACTGACGTGGTATCACAACCACTCACAGCGTGGAGGAAAAGTATGTCCTTGGGGGGAATGGAGCAGGAACTTGGCGAGTAGAGGACACTGGGACCACTGCCTTTTCCACTTTTCTGAAGATAGATGTTCTTTGTGGACATACCTAATGCTGTCAACAGGATAAGTATGTCCACATCTTCAGCAGCAATGACGACACTGTCGAATTCGCTGGCCTTGGATATGGCGGTGTTGATGATCATCACGTCGGCATCCTCATATGCCTGCTTCACTTCGATGCTTGCATCCGCCTTTCGTATCATCAACATCGAAATGAATGCACCACTGATTATTCACACAATCAGTGACGAAGGCTAAATTGCAATTAGCCTGCCTACCACCAACAAGGGACGCTGCCAAGTACCACTCCCTACGCACTTACCAGCAAGTACAGGCGTGGGTGCGGGTGGGTGGGAGGGGGTGGGGTTGGGGTTGGGGGTTTCCAAAGTTGGTGATTGTAACCAGGAACGATAATTACAACAACATTTCATCATAATTTGGGTATAACAGAAGAAATAAGGTGGAATTCTGCATTTTTTAGGATTTTATTTGTGAATTTTGAAACTTCTCCCATCAGTTTGAGGCTGGAGCCTAACCCCGCGAAGGGTACTACCAATCCCCACAACCAGAAATGCTGTGCCGGATAACATCCTCCAGATTGTTCCCTGCAAGTGCAGAAAGGCTGTAGCACCGGAGATTGCAGCTGCAAGAAAGCAGGCCCTAGGTGCTCAGCATTGTGCAAGCATTGCACAGGCCACTCCTGCGAAAAAGCCCCCGCAACTGATTTGAACGAGAAGGACTCACCAGACATAGTCGACGAATACGACGATAGCGAGGACGTCATTAATAGCCTGATCACTCAGGAGGTCGACGAGCACTTAGAAGTAGAACCAATGGCTAAGAAATCCCGACAGAAACTGTAATGAGTACAAATGAGTACCTACTATGATATGTACATGTATATATGAGTACCTTTCAATAATAATACCTTAATTTTATTAATTACATTAATTCTTTCCACGAAAGGACTAGACTACGTCTTTTTTTACCTGCCCTGGGATAATCATGTAGTGGGACGGGGGGGGGGGGGAACGTCGATCCGAAAAGTAACTAATATCAATAACAACATGTGAATATGGTTGGCTTTCATCAGAGAAGAAAATTAGCTTTTGTGAAATGGGGTTGAGTGGAGGAAGGGGGAGCGGGGTGGGGGTTTCCAAAGTTGATGATTGTAACCAGGAACCATAATTACAATAACATTTCATCATAATTTGGGTATAACAGAAGAAATAAGGTGGAACTCTGCATTTTATAGCATTTTTTTTTTGCGAATTTTGAAAAATGACATTTTGTACGAAGCGACATATCTCGAAAACGAATTGACATACAAACATGTATGAATAGTCAAAATTGTAGGAAATTTAACGTTCTACAAAAACGCATATGAATGCTTTTGCAGTAGGACGTAAGGGAAAACAGTTATTGAGGAAAAACCGGAGGAAGGTCGAAAATTTTGCAGTTTTTACCCCCCTGCTCTTTTAGCACAGGGTCCTCGAGGTCCAAAACTTGAGAAAATGTTATTTAGCCATCCCTAAACAACATCCCAAAGTTTCATTAAAATCCGACCTTTTTCCACCTAACCCCATTTTTTCCAACCTGTCGACTGGACTATAAATGGCCGGGTAATTCACTCGACTTGAATCCAATCGACAATTTGAGGAGTGGAGAAAGAGGCATCTTAGTGAAAAGCAAAAGTTGACAAAAGAACACTTGTTAGTTAATGTGTGGTTCAATGACTATGAAACATTTTGTGAAACCAGTATAAGCAGATGCTAAAATGTGTACAGCAAGTCATACTCATTAATATTCATTATATTAACTGTATTATAGATATACAGTGAAGTCCTTCTCTAAATGACGGAACCTCGCAGAGGCCGTGTGGCGGACGGGGCACTGTGTGTAGTAGCAAGAGGAGCAAGGCACTGCCACACATTTACACTTTTTAACATACGGTATTTAATAATCATTACTTACGTGAATTTCCGAGTACGGTAGTTGCTGGAAATGCCGTCCTTCATTTTCTAGACATATTATGTTGCATCACGTAGGAAGTTTTGGTACACTCGCTGTAATTCATCCTGACGGATATTTCAGATCAGTGCAGTTATTTCATTATCGTGAGCTTCTAGATTACGCGGATTGTTTCTGTAGCCTATACTTTTTGTTTGAGATTCCCCCACAACTTACGAATACATTTACCGTAAGACTTCTTCTTAAGAAGATAAGTTTCCACTAGGAAAATTCGTTGTTTTGTTCTATACCTAACCCTGTTCACAGGATACGATATAGGCTACAGTACTTCACCACACGTCTTAATCATCTCAACTAAGGTATCTTGCCAGCTGCGTATATAATCAATGCTACGACAGCATCCAGGGCTTCCTGACCCACTGTTTTGTAATAGATAATTACTAGTTATCTGGCGGTGACTCATTGTGACCCGTCCGCCACACAGCCTCTGCGAGGTTCTGTCATTGGCAGAAAGACTTCACTGTAGTAATAAACTATGAGCATATTTTAAGTTTATTCATCTTGTCCCAATTAATTTACACATTACAGTAGCTTTGTGCAGTTTCAGATGTGCTCCCTGCCTGCATGCATCACACACGTGCCATATAGAGTTAGAATGAATGATTCACAGAGTTTCCATTTACCACAGACATTCCAAGAGGATCCTTCATCAATTTCTAGATGTTGAAATGATACACAGATCAATAGGAGGTGAATTGTGCATAGCTCAAAGATGAATTATGAAGATCTCTTTGCCCAATGAATGTAACTTTTACATAATACAGCTTGCTGATCTTAATTGATATTGCAACATTTCAATCATTTGTTGTCAATAAGTCAAAACTGAAAAATGGCTTCAAAGCTATCTATGTATGTCTCTATAGTTTGTTCAGAGAAGCACATATTCCCGTTTTCTTGTGTGTACTGACTCTACAAGTTTTATTGTAGTCAATTACTTCACATTTCCTTTCACCCCCCACCCCCAGGGGCTCACATCTAGTGGGACATGGGTTGGTGACCATGGGACCCCAGCTGAGTCCGGCATTGCTTCCATTTACTTGTGCCGGGCTCCTCTCCACCTTCTTTCATTTTCTCTCAACCCATCAGTGGTTGCTAGAACGAAAGCTACTCAAGTTGTCGCACATTGAGCAAAATGCTCACACTACGATATGATTTGTTAATATAATACATAGCAATTGATTTCATGTGCAAATGTATTTGGAGATTAAATGAACAAATCTGAAACAGTAGGAAAGCACCTCACAAAAATTAAACACTTGGAACTAAGGTTTGTCAAGCCTATGTAAGCAGCAAGATGTTTTAGTTTCTTATTTTAATCAAATACAGATAAAACCATTTCCGTTCTTGCTACCTGGGAATAATGTTGCATCGTAGCTCTATAACCCTTGGGTATTCACTTTCACATCAGTATCACTATTTTCCCCTCAATCTAACCACATGTAGTTTCACCAAACCAAACTAAAATGTGAGGACTTGAATTCATCGTCACACCATAATTGCACCAAACTTTGCGCTAGAAAGCACAGACGATGACAAACTTATAATATTAATGGGAGACCTAAATTGTCGTATAGACAAACAGGATGCAAAAACTCTAGAGGTTAAAGATTTCCTCAAATTACTAAATAAGGAAGAAGAATACACTTACATAGCACCAAATGGAAAAAGTATGATTGATTTAATCTTCACTAACAATCAAGACCATGGGCAGCTGGAAACTGGAAAAACCACTCTCAGGAAACATCAACCCGTGATAGCCAAAATCCAAGTAAAGGGAACGATGCAGGTCCTCACGGACAAAAATGTAAAATCGAAAGTATCAAGATACATAAATGAAGAGAAATGGCAAGCATTAAGAATCCAAATACCATTAATAATGAGTAAGCAGAAAACCCTAGACGAGACTACTGAGACCCTAAACGAAATAATTCTGAAGGCTGCCACAAAATCGCCAAGGAAAAATCGGATAGATTACAATGGTTTGATTCTGAGTGCTATGCTATGAGGAAAATAACTCTACAGTGCCTTAATGCAGCTAGAGAACACGGAAATGGTGCACTAGCAGAGTAAGCTTCAGAACGTCGAAAATACAAGCAGCTACTAAAAGAAACTATCATATGATCTCCACGTCGAACTAATCGCAGAAGCAGAAAGGAGCCCACATAAGATCTAAAGGTCTTCGAAGAAGCAAAAATCAAATTATCCAATAAACATTGATCAATGGGAACTACACTTCAGCAGCCTTCTAGGAGAAAAAGATAAAATATCAAATGAATTCTCATCGACACCAGATCGCTCGCAAGACATTGACTTGATCACATGTGATGAAGTCATCCATTTGATAAGAAACGGCAAAAATAACAAAGCGGCTGGGCCAGACGGAATTTACATGGAGCATCTAAAAGACACCGTACAAGACATAGCCGAACCTTTAACTGCTCTATTCAACAAATGTCTTATGATGAATTCAATACCGCATCAATGGAGAAAATCAACTATAATAGTACTTTACAAAGGCAAAGGAAGGAAAGAAGACCCGAACTCCTATAGGGGAATTGCTCAAGAAAGTGTAATCTGTTCTCCAAAGTCCTATTAGGACGCATCGCGCAAAATCTTTATGCAAATATACCTCCATTTCAATATGGATTCACCGCAGGCAGATAAACACTGCACGCGGTGCAAGGAATTATTCAGGAAATAACTATCACTCGCTCATCGCAACTCCCCGATATATGTAATCTTCATAGACTACTCCAAAACTTTTGATAGCATCAGCAGATCAACATTGGTAAACAAATTGGAGAGCATATTAGGCAAATCAAGTTAGGAGATCCAAACCATTAAGTCTATCCTTGATGCAAACCATATATCGGTGTTTGATGGCTTAACTACATCGAATGACATCATACAAACACGAGGGTAGTTGCAAGGAGACCCGATGAGTCCGGTCTTATTCAACGTCATGACAGCGGATATCGGCAACACTATAAACGTCAATGTAAAACTACTGATGTACGCGGATGACAAGGCCATTCTCTCCAAAAGCCCTAAATATTTACAAACAGCATTAGACGACATCAGGAAATGGGCAACATACAACTCTATGGAAATAAATGGCTCGAAAACCAAAGCAGTGAAATTCAGGAGAGGAGGCAAACTTGCAAAGGGGGATCATTTCACTTGTGGCAGCTCTCCCTTATAATTCGTAACAAATTTCAAATACTTGGGGGTCACCCTCCAAACTACGGGAATTACGTTTTCACTACACATACAAGAACGAACAGCAGCTGCAGCAAAAACTATATATGACATACCCAAATTACAACTACTGTCAGTTTCAACAGCAATGGCACTATTCAAGATCAAAGTCATGCCGACAGCCACCTATGGAATATAACCAATCTGGAATTACCTGACAGTCGGAAATCGAAGAAAGCTGGCAAGCGTTAAATCTAGCTTCCTCAGGAGTGTGTTATCCATCTCAAAATTCACAAGAAATAGTTATGCTTATATCCTTACGCAGGAAACTCTCTTCGTAGATGACATAAAACACTGCTTTAGTTTATCGGAGACACAAGCATATGCAACCTTCATCGAAGAGAGGAGCAGCAAAGCAAGACAGATCCCGTTGGGGATAATAGAAACAGACGCAATGACAACAGACTGCTGGAAAGGACCAAAGTTCCAACTCCGACACCTGTAGACGCGATTTGCAGTACACGGCTTTCATGGAAAGATTTGCACAGAAAGCACCAACCACGATCCTAAGGACAGCGGCATCTGTAAGCTATGTAATGAACGGTGCACCAAATATCACCTGCAGAAGTGTAAAAATAGGACTTCATCACTAATTGAGCAATCTAAAGATTGTTGAAATCACGACAATTTAACTTTTAATTTTCTCAGTACACATTGTGTTTAATAAATATAATATACTAGCTGAAGTACCCGTGCTTCGCTACGCGTCATAAATAAATTAAAATATGAAGGTGACAGTTAAAACAGGGGATAGGCGAGGTGCTGCGCAGAGGGAGATTAAGGATGGAACATTTTGTCCAACTACACCGCTCGGCGTTGACCGTGTTTTATAGCACAAATTTAGGTTTTACTCGCTAACGGTTGGAGATACCTTTCGGATAGAAAATGTAATTTTTAACCTCGTATATACCATCAAAAGTTTGCTATTTGTTAGCGTTCTCTTTGTATTTGAAATGGAAATATGAAAGTTTTAAACCAAATTGTGTAGTGAAGTCACTAAAATGGTCGCCATCTTTAAATAGTACAAAGTATTGAAATCAAAAGTAACCTATATGTTAACCAGGTAAATCAGCTACTTCCATGTAAAATTCATGTAAATCGGACCAGTGGTACTTGCGTGATTGAGTAATACATAGACGCACATCATCTCATTTTTAGCCTCGCTTCGCTCGCGTCATAGTCGTGTCATATTGTTATTCAATGAAATGCAGGTTTAACCCCATTAACACCCCTTTAGAACCTGAATATCCAAAAATCCCTCCTTGGTAGACGTTTTCGACACACAACAAACATATCCCCAAAATATCATTCTTCTAACTTTAATCGTTTGGGTTGGTCGATGAGAGTGAACATCCAAAAATCCTTCATTAGGGGACGTTTTTCTTCCAGAATTTCACCCCTCCCCATAGGCCCCTTAAATTGGATTTATGAAAAAACGGTCGAACACATATTTATTTTATTTATTTATTTATATATTCATTTATTTATTTATTTATTTATTTATTTATTTATTTTTAAGCTGATTGATTTCCTCCGAGTTTCAAACTCCTCGCTTATGTCGTTTAAGAGATACACGGTCCGTTAGGAATCTTTCAACCCCCACTTTTCATCCCTTTCACCTCATAATATACACTACATCGAAAAACCATTAGACATGTGTCAGCTTATTTTTAATGATTAGTATATATGCCAAGTATCACATCCCCAAATGAAACCACTCGTGAGATATGGTTATTCAATGAAATGCACGTTTACCCCCCTTAACACCTATTTAGAACCTGAAT
This sequence comes from Meconema thalassinum, assembly GCA_946902985.2. Lineage (NCBI taxonomy): Eukaryota > Metazoa > Arthropoda > Insecta > Orthoptera > Tettigoniidae > Meconema > Meconema thalassinum. The sequence continues at coordinate 353,864,762 of OX336390.1, forward strand.
ATTCTAAACTCTTTCCTTAGTGGACGTTTTCGACATACAACGAACATATCCCCAAAATGTCATGTTTCTAACTTTAATAATTTTGGCTGGGCTATGATGAGTGAGTGAGTCAGTCAGGACATTTCCTTTCATTTATTTTTGATAATTTCACCCCTCCCCATGAACCCCTTAAATTGGATTTATGAAACAAACGGTCGAACACATATTTACTTATTTAAAGCTGTTTTCCCCCTGAGTTTGATGAGTGAGTAAGTGAGTCAATCAGTTAGGACACTTTCTTTCCTGTTTTTTTTTTCCCCCAGAATTTCACCTCTCACCAAGGGCCCCTTAAATTGGATTTATGAAAAAAAAACAGTCGAACACCTATTTACTTGTATTTTAAGCTGTTCTTTTCCCGCCGAATTTCAAACTTCTCGCCTATGTCCTTTAAGAGATACACGCTCCGTCAAGAATCCCTCAACCCCCAATTTTCACCCCTATCACCTCATAATATACACCACATCGATAAACCCTTAGACATATGTCTGATTATTTTTAATGATTAGTTTATATACCGAATATCACATCCCCTAAGAAACAACTCATGATATATCGTTATTCAATGAAATGCACGTTTACCCCCTTAACATCTCTTTAAAACCCGAATAAACAAAAATCATTCCTTAGTTGACGTTTTCGACATACAGCGAACATATTCCCAAAATTTCATTTTTCCAACTTTAATAGTTTTCGCTGGGCGTGATGAGTGAGTGAGTCAGGCAGGACATTTTCTTTCAATTATTTTTACCAGAATTTCACCCCTCCCCATGGGCCCCTTAAATTGGATTGATGAAAAAACGCTTGAACACCTATTAACTTATTTTTAAAGCTGTCTTTTTCCCCTGAGTTTGGTGAGTGAGTTAGTCAGTTAGGACACTTTCTCTCCTTTTTTCTCCCAGAATTTCACCCCACTCCATTGGCCCCTTAAATTAATTTATGAAAAAACGGTCGAACAACGATTTACTTATCTCTTTAGCTGATGATTTTTCGCTGCGTTTCAAATTTCTCGCCTATGTCGTTTAAGAAATAGGCCTACACGCTCCGTTAGGAATCCTTCAACCCTCACTTTTCACCCCTTTCACCTCATAATAATACACCACATCGAAAGACCCTTAGACACATGTCTGCGTATTTTTAATGATTAGTTTATATGCCGAGTATCACATCCACAAATGAAACGACTCGTGAGATATTGTTATTCAATGAAATTCAGGTTTAACCCCCTTAAGACCCCTTTAGAGCCTGAATATCCAAAAATCCTCCCTTAGTGTACGGTTTTGACATACAACGAACATATCCCCAAAATGCCATGTTTCCAACTTCAATATTTTTGGCTGGGCGATGATGAGTGAGTGAATGAGTCAGGACATTTTCTTTCATTTTTTTCCCTTCAGAATTTCACCCCTCCCGATGAACCCCTTCAATTTGATTGATAAGAAAACTGTCGAACAGCTATTTACTTACTTTAAAGCAGTTTTTCCCCCTGAGTTTGATGAGTGAGTCAGTCAGTCAATCAGTTAGGACATTTTCTTTCCTGTCTCCCCCCCCCACAGAATTTCACCCCTCCCCATGGGCCTCTTAAATTGGATTTATATAAAAAAAACGGTCAAACACATATTTACTTATTTTTATGCTGATTTTTTTCCGCTGAGTTTCAAATTCCTCGCCTATGTCGTTTAAGACATACACGCTCCGTTAGGAATCTTTCAATCCCTACTTTTCACCCCTTTCACCTCATAATATACTCCACATCGAAAAACCCTCAGACACGTGTCTTACTTTTTAATGAGTTTATATGCCGTGTATCACATCCCCCAATGAAACCAATCGGGAGATATTGTTATTCAATGAAATGCAGGTTTAACCCCATTAAGACCCCTTTAGAACCTGAATATCCGAAAATCCTCCCTTAGTAGACTGTTTTGAAATACAATGAACATATCCCCAAACTGTCATGTTTCTAACTTCAATCATTTTGGCTGGGCGATGATGAGTGAGTGAGTGAGTCAGGACATTTTCTTTCAATTTTCTTTTTTCAGAATTTCACCCCTCCCCATGAATCCCTTAAATTTGATTTATGAAAAAAACTGTCGAACAGCTATTTACTTACTTTAAAGCAGTTTTTCCCCCTGAGTTTGATGAGTGAGTGAGTCAGTCAATCAGTTAGGACACTTTCTTTCCTGTTTCTCCCCCCCCCCTCCAGAATTTCACCCCACCCCATGGGCCCCTTAAATTGGATTTATGATGAAACGGTCAAACACATATTTACTTATTTTCATGCTGATTTTTTCCCGCTGAGTTTCAAACTCCTCGCTTATGTCGTTTAAGAGATACACGCTCCGTTAGGAATCTTTCAATCCCCACTTTTCACCCCTTTCATTTCATAATATACACCACATCGAAAAACCCTCCAACTCGTGTCTTCTTATTTTTAATGATGAGTTTATGTGCCGAGTATCACATCCCCCAATGAAACCAATCGGGAGATATTGCTGTTCAATGAAATGCAGGTCTACCCCCTTAACACCCCTTTAGAACCAGAATATCCAAAAATCCTCTCTTCGTGGGCATTTGCGGCCCTTGGGGAAGCTGCATACCAAATTTCATTCCAATCCGTTCGATGGTTTCTGAGATTTCGTGATGAATGAATGAGTGAGTGAGTGGTATTTGACAAATATATAGTAGAAGATAGTGTCAAGTCTTTGTTATGCTAAACTCGGTTGACAGTGCTGTGTGAGAAGTTGAGTAACTAACGTGATTTCAAGTAAAGATGCTCATTTTCAATACCGGTAGTGCAGAGCACAAATGGCATCCAGTCGGCCGTGTCTCGACTTGAGCTATGTTGCCATGGAAACTATCTGCCTTGCCATTCCTTCATGAGTATATTTTATGATTTGATTAGCATGTGCTGGAGTGCAAAAGGGTCGAAATCAGAAGAATGAGAAAGACTACCGTAAATTCATGTAGCCAGCGGTTCCTTCTGGGTCCTAAACTATGTGTATGCAAAATTTGGTTGAGATTGGTGGAACGGTGTAGATTTGTATACGGAACAGATCCACATACCCACATATCCACATACCCACATACAGACTTTCACTTTTATATATTAGATATAATAGGTTTCGAAAACCACAGTTACAACCATGAATCAACATAGGATAGTAATACAGTGTATAGCAAAACATAACGCACAGAAATTAGTGCCAATGTGACTGGTCGTGCGTGAAGCAAAATGCTCACTGCTGAGGGAAGATCCCTCCTTGTATCTTCACAAGGTAATGGAAGCACGCTACAATGCATCCATCCTCCCCTCAAAGCTGCTGTGGGAAGGTATACCAATGCTCAAGGGTGTGTGTAGAATCTGTCTGATAACTGGTGTTAATTGTGATGGCTGAATTAGTGTGTGTTATCTGTTTTAATTCAAGTAAGGACTGCAGACAACAATTTCAAGTAGCTCCTACTTTTTGCTACCAAATGATACCGTCCACGACACCTAGCTTGCGGACTTGGCTACTACATGGCATCACAGTCAGCACCTGGCGGCGAACGATGGAACTAATAGAGCGTTATCAATTCTAACCTACAAATTTTGGCTTCACACAAGTGTAGTTAGCAGAAGGTTCATTTTCATGCCATAAATCTATGACATGGGACCGCCGGCCCTCCGAAGGAAGGCTTACTGAGGAATTTTTAATGCTCGTAAAAAATCCGACGACTTCGGCCGGGTTTGAACCCGCTACCTTGGGCATAGAAGCTCAGCATAAGAGAGTGCCTTGAGCCCTAACTTTGCTACTGACATTAAATAAATACTTTATATAGTAGGCCATACTATTTTTTTTACAGTAAGTCTTCTATTTTGTTTTCTCCTTTTCAATTGTTTGCTGGCCGCTCTATCACGCCATCGTTTCATTATAGTGCGGGACAAACCATAGGAAGCCTGAAGGTCAACCGGCTCTCCGCTCCGCTCTCCACCCCGCGCCCGGCGGTGTTGCTATGCTATTGGATCGTATCTTCAGTCGCGTGCTGGATGCTAGAACGTACAGGACAACAGCGCACCGACTACGCGTGACCTTCAGGCTTCCAATGGTTTGTCCCGCACTATAGTAGAATGTCAGAAGGCTTTGATTCGCCACATCTTTCGACGAACCATAATACGACCCTAAAAAATAAAAAAATAAATTTTAAAAAAATAATGGGAGAAAACGTATATTTAATGCAGTCCAATTTTACTAACCCATACTGTATTTTAAATAATACCTTGAAGGTAATGAATACCTTTCTGCTACGTCACCATTTTCGTCAATTGCTGCATTGTTATCCCACGATTCGTTGAGTATCATGTCAATAATGTCTTGGTCATTGAAATCAAGTTCCGAGTCATCACCTTTGCTGATCTCTTCACATTTTCATGTTTTTACAGTTACATCTGCAAGGTTTTCATCATTTATGAGTGTCATCCTCAATTAAAATCCCATAAAAAATGGAACTTTGAAAGCAAAGCTTGTCAGTAGTTTAAATAGCAAGACCAATTAGGAAATTTCAAGAATAATATGGATGTTACAGTGTTATTATACCACTATAAAAGTTAGTCAGCCTGTCTTTTAAAATTTGAGTCCGAGAAGCAACAATCCAGTGTCATACAGGTTGTAGATGTCTTTGAAGTTATACCCTTCAGTAATAGGAAGCAGACGATCTTTCCAGTCCATACAAACTGAATCAGTTACATAACTTGCCTCACCACTGACGAACTGTAAAACAAGGTTATTGAGCGCACAAAATCTTTCAAGCCAACCATTGTTTGCATTAAAATCTGTAACCCCAATTTGTGATGCAATTTCAAGTACCTTTTTATTCTCTTCAATGGAGCACTGATACAGATGTTTTTCAATCCTGTACAGCAGTGGTTCTGAACACGTAGACGTCTGCAGACCACTCAGCCTGAAACTCAATCATCTACGGACCACCTCTCCCCCCAATACACCTGATCAGTTGTAACCCTTCCTCAATAACACTTATTTTAAAGATGTTTCAATTCTAAACCTGATAGTCATCGCCGTGAATACATTCGGACGATTCTTGTTCAACGCACCTTGTTTTCGAAATCCCCATTTAATAATAATGTTATTGGTTTTACGTCCCTTTTTAACTACACTGGCTTTTAGAGACGCCGGGGAAATCCCCATTTATTGGCCACTTTTATATACGTGCTGGTGGACCCTTTTCTCCCGCGGACCACTCCCGAAGCACTCGCGGACCACCGTTTAAGAACCACTGTTGTACAGTGAGTCTCTCTCACGACTCGACTGGCCGGCGCGCCCAGCTTATCTGTCTCCCGTTGACTCATCACTCCCCGCTCGGCATAACATAGCACTTCGCTAACGTAATCCGTGCATGCCATGAGATAACAATTAAAATTAATAAAATAAGCTGCTACTACCTTATGACAGGAGATGTTCTAAATGTTCTCCTCCTACATCCACACATTTCTGGCATCGTCTTAGGAAACTCCGATTCACACGCATATGTTCGTCTTTATTCTGCATAGGTTTCATTTCACAGCTGTTTATCAGGTCATAAGATCACATACATTTGTTAAAATTGTCAAGAAATCTATTGATGATGATGATTTAATTGTTGTTTCAAGGGGCCTAACATCTAGGTTATCGGCCCCTAATGGTTTGGATGATCGTGAAGATGAAAATGAAATATAACTAAAACTTACTAACTTATTGATACTATTGATAGTCATTGATACTACCAATGATAATTACCTGAATTACTGGAAGATGAGTCTGCATGTGAAGGGAATGGATGAGTCTGCCTGTGAAGGGAATGTGTGCCTGATCTGAGAGTTTAAAACAATGTGAATGATTTTCGACTGTCAAGATCTATTTGATGAAGCATAACAAATTCAATTAACCATTATTCTTGAATTTACATTTGTAAAAACGGTTTTTATTCTTGAAATATTTCATTGTTAATGCAAAACACTTGATTCCAGAGACTTAGCTTCTCATTCATCTACATTCATCTATATGTCAGAATTTTGAATTGATGATTACTAACCTGTTGCAACCAAAACCCTCCAAGTCCAAAATAAAATAAACATTTACAGCGAAAATAATAGGTACCGTATACGTTTATTTTTCTTTGCTCATATTATTCCCGAACCACTTACATATCACCTGTTTAATACACACACGATAAGTACTAATAGTATAGCAGAGGCACGTTTTTCTCAATTTCTGAACATTTTGTTAATGTGGACTTGGCGGCTTTTGCTTGTGAGGTCCTCATATGTCGAATTTCGTTGTTCCTTGAAGCACTATCAAAGTCAAGGAGGCTAGATATCTAAGCTCCTTGAACACTATAGCGCTTTCTAGAAGAGAAATGAGGAACTTTGTGTAGGCGAAAACTCCCGAGATTAATTTTGCCATTATGAACACGGCCTACTGAATTCAAATGGGTTCTTTGACATGCCAACATTGTATGACATGGTGTTGTAATTTTTGCTGCCTTTCAAAAATCACTTACCATGGCCAGGAGCGAATGTGCAAGCTTGGGGTTAGTAGACGGACATGTTGACCACTCACCCAACGTGGCAAGCAAGATGCAAGAGATACTGGCAGGACATCAAAGCTGGAAGATGAACAAGAGCAACACACCAAAAATGATATTGATTGTTAACTCGTAATCCATAGTGGCTCAATTCAAAAGAGTCATCATCATCTGCATCATCATACACAGTTTCCAGCCCCAGGCCGGGTCTGATTGGAACATAGGCTTCTCCACCTAGTTCTCTCCTCCCACCACCTCTCCGTCGTCACTATGGTCCAGACCTCTCTTCTCTTTTTGACACACTACTCCACTCCCTTCAGCCATCTATCCCTTGGTCTTCATCCTTGTCGATTCTTCTGCATCTGCATTTCATGCGTCCTCTTGAGAATCCTCTTCTTTTCCATCCTCTTTAAGTGTCCATACCATCTCAGTCTTGATGTCTCAATCCTACCTGCAAGACCTCCTCTTTCATTTCCCTGATCTTGTCATTTCTCACCCTGTCTCTTCTTGTTACTACTATCCTACTTCGCAGGAATTTAATTTCACTTACCTGTACTCTGCTTATGTCTCTTTTCTTCATTGTCCATGTTTCTGACGCATAGGTTAGTATCGGGACATAGTAGCTTCTGTACAGCACTTTTTTTTTTTTTTTTTTTTTTTTTTTTTTTTTTTGGGGACATCTCCATTCTACACTAAGCTCCTGATGCTTCTCAGAAATGCTTCTGCCTGTCTGCCACGTTCAGTTATCTCTTTGTCATTTCTCCCATTTTCCTCCTCTACACTTCCTAAATACTTGAGACTTTCCACCTGCTTCAGCTTTTCACCTCCAAATGATATCTCACTCACTCGTCTATCTTTTTTCCTTGTCGTTAACAGGAACTCACATTTACTGATGTTGAATTTCAGTCAATATTCTCCCACCATTGGTATCCTCTCCCTTATCTCTTGTAATTCTTCCTTGATTTCCTTTTCCTTTAGTTTCCATACTTTGATTCTATTTTCCTGGTGCTCTGTCCTAGTGCTGTCCTTCACTACTTTCAGGTTCATTGCTAGTAGTCGATGGTCGCTATCTAAGGCCTCGGATGGTATTACCTTTATATCCATGACACTTCTCTTCATTTCCCAGTCGTACAGCATGTAATCCACCAAAGATTTCCTTTTTAGATCACTGCTCTACCACGTTACCTTGTGGCTCTCTTTCTTCTGGAACCAGGAATTCCTTACCACTAAACCATTTATCTTGGAAAGCTCCAGCAACTCTCTCCCTCCCTCATTCCTGCTACCGCATCCTTCTGCACCCATTACATTTTCATATCCTTGCCTTTCACTTCCTACATGTGCATTCAAATCTCCCATGATTATAATACTCTGACCATTCAGTTGTTGTTGTAGCTGCTCCTCGAATTCTTCCTTCTCTTGAGCTGTACATACAACTTGAGGGGCATAGTTAGTTAGTTAGTTATTGTTGTTTTAAGGGGCGGAACTACGAGGTCATCTGCCCCTCTTAACACAGATTAAAGAATACAAATTTTGAATTGAATTTAAAATTTTGAGGTGGACATCTAAATTTCAAAAGACCAAAAATTAATAAAACAAAAACAAACAATTAAATAAAAAATAAAAATTATAAAAATTAACAAAAATTACGGAAAAAACAAAACATTATCATTCAAAAACGAACAAGTCGTTGAGTCAATGTTCACTGGAAAATTTAGATTGCTGGCCCTAACCCACTCTCACTTATAAAGCGGATAACGCGATCAGCAGCCACCACGTCATCGGCTAATATGAGTTTGAGTGTCGTCTGCAAACCAAGGTTTCTTCGTAAGTCAGCAAGATCCACACACTCGGTGAAAATGTGGGCCACGGTGAATACGGCTCCACAGGTACAAAGTGGGGGGTCTTCCCTTCTCATTAGGTATGAGTGGGTGGATCTTGTATGACCTATCCTTAGCCTACACAAAATGACGGACTCCCTCCGGACCCGGAAGGAGCTCCGCCACACGCGAGTAGTTCCCTTGATCGCTCTCAGTTTACTGGGCAGTGGGTCAGCTAGCCACTGACTCTCCCAAAAAGCCAGAACTTGTAGGCGTAACTGAGAGCGAATATCTCTAGCGGGTACCTCCATTGGTCGAGGTGGTAGTGATACCGCCTCTTTTGCAGCTTGATCCGCTAACTCATTTCCCGCAATTCCCATGTGGCTTGGAAGCCACAGAAAGGTGATTCGAGTGTCAGCGTGGCACATCCCGGCTAGTAGGTCATGGATTCGCTGCACTAGGGGGTGTTGCGGGAAACATGTAGCAATTGACTGCAACGAACTCAAAGAGTCGGTACACACGAGAAAGTGGATTCGTGCATCCTGTAGTGCAAACTGCAGAGCTTCATAGATGGCAACGAGCTCCGCAGTAAACACACTACAGGCCTCATATACTTGCGCTATCTCCAAGCTTCTTTCCTTTATTGTTACTCTGATCTTCATCATCCTGTCACTTATTCCCTTTACCTCTTCCTTCATACCATCTCTCACCACTACTCCCACTCCACTTCTCCTTCCTTCACTGTTCCCTCTCCAGTACAACCGGTAACCTTTTCTCAGTTCTCTACGACCTTCTCCTTTCCAGCTTGTTTCCGCCAAATCCAGTACTTCCAGCTTTCTTCTCTCCATCGCATCTACAATCTCCTCCACCTTTCCTGTCAGTGTCTGGATATTTATAGTGCCTATTTGTAGTCCATTAGCATAGCCGGGTCATCCTTTCCGAGGCTTGTTCCTGTTTTGAAAGCATGGATATTATCCACTACTGGCTTGCTAGGCCTATCGTAGCTACACCAGAGCCCTATCAACCATCACTTTTCAGGGTTCCCATAGGGCCTTCACAGCTACCGTAGCAGTCCCAGGGCCCACATAGTCCCCTCTGTACTTCATCCCTACGGGCAATCCCCTACTTTATGCCGTTGCCCATCTCCCACTTGTGGGAGACCAATTCGAAAGAGTTAAAAAACTTACATGTAGTTTTAGTATCTTTTGGAGAAAAACCTGGTGATGGTAGTCTATCTCTCACACTTATTCTTTTTTCCTGGTGGCTGTATGACACACAAGTCACTTAGAAATGGCAAGCCAAGCCTCAGAAAGATTAGTTCACAGAAATTTGTGCAGATACCACATGTCATTTTATCTGTACAATTCTTTCTTCAATTTTAAGTCCACCACATCCAGTGTAACAACTGAGAACAAGCTAGCTTTCCCACATAAGTCACTTGTCGTCAGAAATGTTATGTACAGTTTGTTACAATATTTACTGGTCTTACTTATACCACCTAACCAGTGTAAGTACAGAAATAAAATGAGACTAATTTCATAATTATTATTGATTTAAGCCCACTAAGGAGTGCTTATGACTAGTTTCTTTTGGATGCTTGCTTCCATTCCCAATACCTCTTTAGACCTGCCAATAGTTGGTCTTTCCTTTCCTGTGAAAGAGGTTAACGAGATTTAACCGTTGGTAGGGGTGACCACGAATTAACCATGTGACAAAATTTAGGGCGGTCATAGACATCAGTATCAGAAATATCAGAGGAAGCTAAGTCTTTTTTTACTTCATTGAGCCACAAGCTTCCAGTCTTGTAGCTTTTGATGAGTGAGAAGATCTTTGTAAGCCTGCCGTTGTCCATTCACAAGGTGCCCGTAAAACTTCAACCGGCTACGTCGCATGCTAGATTTAGTCGTTTCCAACTGCTGGTACAGTTCAGAGTTTGTCTTCAGTCGATAGGTATCGTACCATCTGGGAGCACTCTTGGCCCATGAATTTTCCGGAGGATTCGCCTTTCGACCTTTTCCAGGTTATCCATGGTGCCTTTTCTGTTATCAGTAAGGTCTCTGCAGCATATAAGAACTGGGGTCTGATGACAGTTTTGTAGTGGCATATTTTGGCGTTCTTGTTGTAGCGGTTTTGCGACAATTGGTAAGTTGTGCTGAGTTTTGCACATCTGTCTCTGTCTGCACACCCTCTATTCCGATTGGTTAACAGTTAGTTCTTGACTACACACCCTCTATTCTAATTGGCTAACAGTTAGTTCTTGACTGCACACCCTCTATTCTGATTGGTTAACAGTTAGTTCTCGACTACACATCATTGTGGTGGACCCATTCACCAAGATACCGGAATCAATTAACTTTTCCAATCTTCCCAAAGATGGTCATCAAAGGGGCTTTCCCAGGGTGCCTACTCTCTAAGAACTTGGTCTCTTCGTATGATATTTGTAGTCCTGTTTTCGCTGCTGTCTCATGTAGGGATTGAACAGCAACTGCAGCATCCTTATGAGTTATTGGTTAGGATCGCAATGTCATCTGCGAAGGCCAGGCACCTGATCTCGATCTTCGTGTTCCGGCTCCAATGATAACTGGTTTGATTCCGAGATTGCTCAGTGTAAGTTCCCAGGTTTTTATGACTTTGTCGAGCACCAGATTGAAGAGAAAAGGCAAGAAGCCATCTCCTTGTCTCACACCTGTTGTGATCTTGAAACTCCGGGACAGTTCTCCTCTAAATTTTACCTTGGAGAAGGTGTCTGTAAGCGTCTGTTTGATGAGGTTGTGTGTGTTGTAATCCACTCCTCATTCTCACAGCACGGAGAAGAGTGACGGTCAATAGAGTCGTAAGCCTTTGCGAAGTCGACAAATGCCATGGTGATGTTCACGCCCCCACATGTTTTAATTGGAGAATAGTTACCAGGTTGAAGATCGGCTCGGCGCAAGACCATCCTCGCCGAAATCCTCCCTGATATTCACCAACAATTGGAGGTAGTTACTTGCGGAAGAGACGGTGGTTCAGATGGGAGGCTGAAGACTACTGTGTCTACTTGGGAATATTAAATGCCATTTTTGGTCAGTATTGACAAATATGATTTAATTTATTAAACAACCTCCGTCAAATCAATACAAAGTATGTGCGTTATAACGTGCTAAGTGTGGGACATGTTTCGAACCATAGGATAGTGGTCCTTCTTCAACCACATTATGACATAATTAAATAACATTACACACAAAAACATTGAGCAAGATAAAAAACATCATGCAACATCATTCATAAAAACACATTAAAAATTTGATCAACTTAGACACATTAAAAAAAGGACAGTTGAATGGACAGGATATGACAATAAGTCCGAACAACTGAAGAATGTTTGGACAAGAAGATAATGGACAATATCACTTTTCAAAAGTTTTTTTTTTTAATGTGTCTAAGTTGATCAAATTTTTAATGTGTTTTTATGAGTGACTGTGTATATGCATGATAAGTTTTTTATCTTGCTCAATGTTTTTGTGTGTAATGTTATTTAATTATGTCATAATGTGGCTGAAGAAGGACCGCTATCCTATGGTTCGAAACATGTACCACTCTTAGCGCGTTATAACGCACATACTTTGTATTGATTTGACGGAGGTTTAATAATTACAGTGTCTACTACAGGTAGTCTTTCCTTGGGCTCTTAGCAATTGGTACAATTTCATAATTTATTTGCTATGTAAAAAAAAAAAAAAATTGAGCTATTGGTGGTCAAATTTCCAGGTCGCTACTGTATCTTAATAAAGGGAGGAGCTTGTGATGTTAAAAATGAAGTTCTTGCAGGTAGCGGCTATACTGGCATGGCATGAAAGGCAGAAAAAATGCTGGTTCACTTATTTAGAGAAAGGGTGGTGATGGTTGTCTTAAGAGGTGGAATATCTTGGTTACCTTCCCCTATTTTTAGGGAAAACATCCTTTCTTTAGCCTGTATACCTCTATAGACCCATTCCAATCACATACAATCATATGTAAGTAAAATACCAATAACAGTTCACCTCTATTAGAACATCCATTCTTTATATTTCATTCCATTTCATTTATAATAACCAAGCGATAATTAATGTTTTTCAGTCGGTCAACACGAGTGTACCAATTGTAATGGGCGATTCCCTAATCCTAAAAAAAAATAAAAAAATACATGAGATAAATAAATACACTTTAAATGTATATTTCAAAGTGTATTTTATTAATCTCATAGAATTTCTCTTTTTCTTTTCAGGATTAGGGAACAACCCATTACAAATGGTACACTCGTGTTGACCGACTGAAAAACATGAAATTTTGATTACTAAGGCAACACTGAAAAATGGCTTCCAACACGATGTTATAATAACAAACAAACAAAAATCTTAAGGCTTTAGTTCAACACCACAAATAATAGGGATAGGCGCTAGCTTCTACCATGCTGCCAAGTGTGTGGGGGATTTAAAAAAAAAAAAGCTCTTACGATGGTCACTGTCAGCACCAGAATTCAAAAATGTTCCAAAGACCACCTTACGGAGTAGTGGATAGCGTTGTTGTCTCGCATCACCCAAGGCCCTAGGTTCAATTGCTGGCACTGCCAAAATTTTAAGTTTTGGTATGGTCTGTTATGGGGTCCCCCAGCCCTGTGAAGCCAAATGGGAACCAGCCGGATATTGTGGAGGAGAAGTGGAAAAGAACTGCACTCAAATCCCCTCTTGGGATGTCTGGTTAGTGATCCCTTGTGATAACCGATGACTGTGATTTAGTCACCTACATCCCTTGAGGATATGACACACACACAGATTTCCAAACAGCAGATCCTCATGACAGTCCTGAAGTGTGACAATGTACTTGTCAACACTGGTGGGTGTCAAGATCTATCCATTAGTATGCAACAATCTATTTGAGCAGAATCTGAAATATTATGATCGCCAGTTAGTGGAAGGTGACTTGTTTCCAACACAAATCTACAAACAAGTCTTAAAAAAGTTATGCTGCAATTTAGAATATGATTGTTGTTGCTTATTTTAGGGGCGGTGACGACATGGTATTGGGCTCTGTGTATTTGGGTGTTTGTGGAATTTGTGTAAAGACCTGTGTTTTTGTGATGGCTGTACTAGTGTGTGTATTTGCAAATTGGGAATAGGATTGGGGGAGACAACCGTAACCTTAAGTTAGGCATCATCCCAGCATTTGCCTGGAGTAGAAGTGGGGGAAACCATGGATAACCACTTCCAGGATAGCTGAGGTGGGATCAAACCCTCTTCTTCTCAGTTTTGCCTCATGAGGCTAGGTGTATGCCGTTCCAGCCCTCACACCAGAATTAAAATTTCTTGGCAGTGCCGGGAATCGAACCCAGACCACCGGGGCGACATCCAACCACAAGGTGATCAATGGAATGAATGATTTTGTATTTGACCACCCACATATTTATTACGTTAAAAAGAAATGGTTGTCACCTTGTTTTAAAGGGCTATATTATTATTATTGACAACAATAAGAAGAAGAATAGTTGGGCCTACATCAAGAACAACTGGCTTAGTGAAATTAGAAAAGACCTTCAAGAAATTTGCATTAGAGAAAATTTTTCAAGATCGACTCCAGTTCAGAAAATTAATAAACATCCATCATTTCTCTGAGAAAATTACTACCAGGACCAAGAAATCATGAACGAAAGAATGGAGGAAGATTTTCAGTGCTCAGATGAAGAGATTTTGGGAGAAGAAAAAAAACATTATTAGCAAAATAAATTCTATCATGCTCCACAGATGGGTAGAACGATGAAAAAAATATATATAATTCGGCCCTACACAACAAAATGGAATTTGGATCAAGAGACAAACTGCAGACCTCAATAGTCTCACACACAGTTTCATTAAACACTGTATGCAGGAGACAGATGAAATTTCTGGGCACATATTTAGGATGGACAACAATAGAATAACAAGGAAGGTTATTCAATATAATTAATGCAAAAAAATTGAGGATAAATTGGCTGGAAGAAACAAGGGGGACCTGAATGAGATGAACATCGGAGAGAGGCTTAATGAAAAAACGAGAAATCTTCAAAACCTCCGTAAATAAGCACACATTTAGGGTGAAATCTAGCAGCAGAACTGGTACAAGATGGACAGAAGAAAGCAAGAAGCAACACAGCGAGTTCATAAAGAGATTTTGGGAGAAGAAGAAGGCAAAAGTAGTCAAGACAACTAACAACGGCACACTCTATGAATGGGGACAACAAAGAAAGAAAGAAAGAAAGAAAGAAAGAAAGAAAGTAAGTAAGTAAGTAAGCTCAAAGAGAAATTCAGAATGTGAAAGTTCTACGAAATGCAAAACTGAACTCGGATCATTATCTATCTAAAATTAAAATCAAACTCCTCCCGAGAAACACACGGAGGTTCCGAGCCAAAAAATTGAAAGATATGATGTTGGAAAACTGGCGTCCAGTAATGAGTTTAAAAGAATACTACAAACTGTGAATGCAGAATACTGGGAACAACTGCGAGAGACGTCGGTTGAAACAGCAAAAGAGACTGTCCCTCTAAGACGAGGAAGCATGCTTGGTGGAACAGTGAATGTGATGCGGTAATAAGGAAGAGACAGCATGCCTGGCAGAAATGGAACTCGCAACAAAATCAAGTCAATTGAACAGACTTCTTGAATGAGAGAACGAGTGCAGCAAAAACCATCCACAATACTAAACGTACCTTTCATAAAAACCAGATGGATCAAATCGAACAGGATTTCCAGAGGAATAATATGCACAACTTCTATAGAACATTTAAAAGCAACTTGAGAAAGTATAGCCCTCCATGTCTTCAGTTCAGGGATTGCAATGGAAAACTAGTTTATAGTGACAAAGATAATTGTCAGGTGCTTGCAAAATATTTTGGTTGGTTCTTAAGTTTAAGGGCTGCGACAACGCGGTCATGTAGCCCCGTGTACTTTGGGTGTGTGTAGAATCTGTCTGATAACCGGTGTTAATTGTGATGACTGTATTAGTGTGTGTTATCTGTTTTTTAATTTAAGTACTGCAACTTAGAATTTTTCAAATAGTTCCTACTTTTGCCGCCAAGCGCCACCGTCAACAACTACTAGGCCAAGTTCAGAACTTAGCAACTAGACGCCACCGCAGTCGGCTCTTGGTAACGAACTTAGAAACCTAAGAGCGTTGTTTACATTCTTAACCTATCCAATTTAGCTTCACACAGGTGCAATTAGTGGAAGGTTCTTTAACATGCCATAAATCTATGACATGGGACCGACGGCTTTACTTCCCCTCCGAAGTAAGGCATACCGAGGAATTTTTAATGCTCTTAAAAAATCCGATGGCTTCGGCCGGGTTTGAACCCGCTATCTTGGGCATAGAAGCTCAGCATGGCCATTAAATGTGAATCTGGAACTTGGAGTTTCACAGTTAAGAAGGGACTCAAAATATTTTGCGTAGTCAAATTTAATGGCCACGCACAAATCCACCCAGATTCCTCTTCACCCACGAAAGAGGAAGTCAAACAGATTATCCGATCTCTAAAGAACCATGACGCTCCAGGTGAAGACTCGATAATCGCTGAACTGTGGAAGTTTGCTAGTGACAATACAGCGGACAAATTATCGGACATCATACATGCAATTTGGGATAACGAAAGACTTCCAAGTGACTGGACTTTTGCTTTAATCCACCCCCTTCATAAGAAAGGCAATAAAGCAGATGTTAACAACTATCGAGGCATTGTGATTGTGTATAGAGATGTAATGCCTTATGTGAAATATTTGTTACTTGAACGTGTATACCTGCACAATACGTACATAAAGTGCAGGAAATCATGCGCTAGAACAAGACAAAATTTTCGAGTGAAATTTCCAGGGAGACCCATTCCTATAAATCGGACAATAAAACAACTGGCTGATTTGAGATTCAAACGTACAGGTTCAGTCATCATCATCATCTTGAGCAGTTTCCAACCGCTGGTCGGGTCTGCTTGGAACATAAGCCTCTCCATCGTTTCCTGTCCATCCACCATCTCTCGTCATTTACTGTGTCCCAGCACACTCCTCTTTCCTCCACACTCTTCTTAACTCCTTTTGTCCATCTGTCCCTTGGTCTTCCCCTTGGCCTCCTTCCCGTCATTTCCATTCCAAACATCTTCTTCGGTATCCTCTCCTCTTGCATCCTCCTCACATGTCCATACCATTGTAGCCTAGATCGCTCTATTCTATTTTGCAATGGTTCCTCTCTTACCATCTCCCTGACTCCCTCATTCCTTACTCTGTCCATTCTTGTCACTCCTACCCTACTCCTCTGGAACTTCATCTCCACTGCTCGTATTTTATTCTTGTCCCTTTCCTTCATCACCCATGTTTCTGAACCATATGTCAAAATTGGCACAAAGTAGGTCTTGTAGATGATTCCTTTACATTTTTGTGGTACATCTTTATTCCATATCATCCCCCTAACACTCTTGAAAAATCCATCTGCGCACCTTCCCCTCTCATTTATTTCCATCCTATTGCCTCCCTTTTCTTCAATTATGCTTCCCAAGTACTTGAAGCATTCTACTTTCTGTAACTGCTGTCCTCCAAGTGTTATGCCCATATCCAGTCTGTTCTTCTTCCTCGTTGTGATGACCACTTCACTCTTTTGTGCTGAGAACTTCATCCCATATGATAACACTGCCTTCTCCCACTCATCTAATTGCTCTTGTACTTCTTCCTCATCCTCTCCCCATACCAGAAGGTCATCGGCAAACAACATTGCCTTCATTTTCCTTTCCCCAATGCTATTTACCACTTTTCGTATGATTTCATCCATCACCACTATAAATAACAGGGGTGAGAGGGCACTTCCCTGTTTCAGACCACTCTCCAGTTGAAACCATTCCGTTCTCTCTCTTCCCACCTTTACACAGCTTTTGCTTCCCTCGTACATTGCTTTCACTCTTGCCACTGTCTCCTTGTTCACTGCTTTTGCTCTCATTGCTTCCCATACCTTGTTTCTATTAATACTATCATATGCTTTCTCAATATCCAAGGTCATCACCAGATCTTTCCCATATTCATAATGGTGTTCTTGTAGCTGTCTTACTGCAAAGATGAGGTCAACTGTTGACCTTCCTGGCCTGAATCCATACTGTTCTTCCCTCAGCCCATCTTCAACTTCTGTCCGAATTCTTCTCTCCAGTACCTTCTCAAATATTTTGGCGCAGTGGCACATGAGTGTAATTCCCCTGTAGTTCTTGCATTCCTTCCTACTTCCCTTTTTAAATATGGGTATTATTATCCCTCTTTTCCAGTCCTCTGGTATTTTCTTCTCCCTCCATATCACTTTCATTACTCGAAAGAGCCACTGTGTTCCTATCACCCCTGCTGCTCTCACCATCTCCACACTCACTTCGTCTATTCCCGGTGCCTTTCCCCCTTTCATCTTCTTTAATGCTTCCTCCACTTCTTTCCATGTCAATTCCTTCTCTGAAATGTCTTGGTCACTGTCTGTTTCTTCCTCCACAATGTCCACTACGCTGGTTTTAGTTGGATTTAGGACTTCCTTGAAGTATTCTCTCCAGATAACCTTTACTTCTTCCATATTTTCGACCTCCTTTCCATTCCTGTCCACCATTCTGACATTTTCCCCTGTATCTCTTCTCTTTGCCTTTATCATTCCATACAACACTTTCTTACTGCCATCACAGTCCTCCTCCATCATTTCTGTCCATTTCTCCAGCCATTTCTTTTTCTCTTCCTTCACTACTTCTCCTGCTTCTTTCTTCCGCTCTTGGTATTCTTCTCTTGTTCTGTCTGTCCTCTGTTGGAACCATTTCCTGAATGCCTCATTTTTCTTTTTCACTGCTTCCTTAGTTCTGGGGTTCCACCATGGTGTTTCCTTCCACCTTTTATTTTCACTAGTTCTGCCACACACGACTTCTGCTGCTTCTACCAACACGTCCTTGAACCTATTCCATTCTTCTTCACCTGTTTTCGGATCATCCTTCGGTAATTTGTTCCTCACTAATATCTGGAACTTCTCCTTATTTCCATCCTCCTTCAGCTTCCATGTCCTTATTCTTCTTTCTTGGTTCTCAGTTCTCCTCTTTTCCTTCAGTCCTCTCACCTTGGCGACCAGCAGACGGTGGTCACTGTCCAGGGCTTCTGAAGGTATTATCCTTATATCCGTGATACTCTTCTTTGTCTCCTTCCCGCATAGAATATAGTCCACCACTGATTTCCTAGTCAAATCCCTGCTGTACCAAGTAATTTTATGGCTCTCTCTCTTCTTGTACCATGTGTTTCCAACCATTAGCCCATTTATCTTGCACAGTTCCAACAATCTCTCTCCTTCCTTATTCCTGTTTCCCCATCCTTCACCACTAATCACTTCCTCAAAACCTCTTCTATCATTTCCGACATGGGCATTTAGGTCTCCCATGACTATCAGGTCTCTCCCCACTAACTACTTCTGCAACTCCTCTTCAAACTCGTCCTTCTCGCCTTCTGTGCATCCCACCTGTGGTGCATAGACTTGCAGAATGTCCAGGTTTCTACCTTTCACAGTGATTCTGGCTCTAATTATTCTATCACTTACCCTCTTTACTTCCTCCCTCAGCCCTTCTCTCACCACCATTCCCACTCCATTTCTTTTCCCCTCCTCATTTCCTATCCAGTATAGCTACAAGCCATTTCTCAGTTCTTTTCTTCCTTCCCCTCTCCATCTAGTCTCTGCCAGTCCGAGTACATCCAGTTTTCTCCTCTCCATCATATCCACAACCTCCTCCACTCTTCCCGTCAATGAAGTTATATTCAAAGTTCCGATTCGTAGTCCATTTCCATAGCCAGGTCTGCTTCCTTTAGATCTGTCCTTTCCGAGGCCCGTTCCCGTTTTAAAAGCAGTTTCATATCCACTACTGGCTTGCTAGGCCTAACGTAGCTTCACCATAACCCTGGCGAGGGGCCTGTTTTTGGTCCGCGAGAGGTATTTTATTTCCCTCAAACCCTCCGGACAAGTCCGGCGAGCCCCCCTATCCGCCACCTGGGACGCGCCCGATAGAGGAACAGGCAAACCCCCACGGGACAGGTTCAGTAAACAATAAAAATAGATGTAAAGGTCGTTATTTCCTTACTGAAGCTAAATTAACCGGAGTAACCTAAAACTTCATAAGTAGATGCCGATTATGTTTGGAGGCGGATGGGAAACATTTTCAGCATCTACTGTAAGCATGGTGAGTAAAAATGCTAGATATTGATTGTAAGCACCATATTCCTCCGTACATATGTGCGCACGGCCGTCGGCAACTGAGGCGTCACAGGCAGAGCGAGAATGTCCTAGCCAAGCAAATATAAAGACCCTGTATAACCCAAAAGAAATCAACACGGCTATCCAGCCGAATGTTTGCTTTTCTCCATGAGTAAAAGACAAAGGGGGCCTGGTTCAGTGATGTAGAGAAAGATCTGTTGGAGATTGGGATAACATGTGGAGATATCCAGGAGCATGGCCCACTTAGGGAAAAACTTCAAGAACATCGGAGTTTTCAACCTAAGCCGAAACTAAAAACAGGGAAGGCATGGACGATGGAGAGAAAGGTGCAACATCGATTGCGAATGAAAGACATAACTACCAACCTTTCAAACTGAAAAATCGGGAGATTTTGAAGACGATCAATGTCTAATCAAAATCACTCAGATCGAAAAATCACAATAGCCTACCGTCATATTAATGCCAACATCTAGTTACCGGTATACACAAATAATTTCAAGTGTTAAACAGATACAATATTCCGCAGCCTACAACTACCTCTCACCCACAGGCTATTGTGAAAACTTCTAGGAACACATGCTGAATTAACCATCGACTATTTCAAACAAAGAGATATTCAAATCCAACTGAGCAGGACTCGTAGTTATGGAGAATTATCTACAAATTATCGATACGAAGCGAAACTGCGGTATTGAAACTCATTTCAACACACGTAAAATCGACCTGTTCCATGGATGAAATAAGTTCCTCATCTCGCACTTTTAGTCCGAATTTACGCGTGAGATTTTTTGAAAAATCGGGAGATTTAAAACGTTAAGCGGGAGGTCGAGATAAATGGTGTAAAATCGGGAGTCTCCCGCCTAAATCGGGATAGTTGGCAGGTATGGAAAGAGCACTGGGCCAACATTAAAATGCAGAAGAAACAGTTGAAATGCCTTGGTCCTTAGTTGGCCGTAACGAAGCAAGAAGAATATATATATTTCGTATGGCATAAAGGATACATTTAAGTTACAAATAAGGTTAATTGGTTGCTAGTATATACAAAATGTACATAAGTTCTGGCAGGGAAAAAGATACAAGCATTACAATTGGATGTCCAACGAGTTTAACCAATTCACTGCTTTATCTGTAGCCTCATGTATTTCTTGTAGCGTCCCACTGAACCTCCTTATTGGGCATTCCATGGCAATCTTATAAATCGTCTAAGGCACTTCAATGCAGTCGCAGGCTGGACTGTCGATCATCTTCCACTTATGCTTCCAATACTGGCATCTACCATGTCGGGTTCTTAGTCGATTTAGTGACGTCCAAGTTTTCCGGAATAAGTTGAAACCAGGAGGGCGTTGTGTTGGATCCAGAATTAGATGATATTTGTATGGATTCGAGGAAACCCAATTGTTGCGCCATGCTTGATAGACATTAAATTGCTCTTGAACCAATCCCTCACCTAATAACCACGAAGGTTTCCGAGAAGTTAATCTGAGACGTGGTTGAAAAGTGTCCTGATGTATTGGCAATAAAGGATCTTTACAGTATTTTTCCCATTCTTTCGTCAATGCCAATCGTCTACGGAGGTGAGGAGGCGGGATGTTTGAGAGGACTGGTAACCAATCCCAAGGTGGGTAGATACAGTCCTCATAGTATCATGCAGCTCAATATCAATTTTCTGTATATGAGTGATATTTAACCAAACAGGACAGCAAAATTCTGCCACTGGGTATACTAGGGCAAGAGCTGTTGTTCTAAGAGTTGATTCAGTTGCACCCGAGCCTGATCCAGACAATTTGTGAAGAATATTGTTTCAGGCTTTGACTTTAGCAGATGTTCTGCTTCAATGTTCTCTGTAAGTTAGAGTTTGATCAAGGACAACATCTAAGTATTTTGGGTGAGGATAGTACTTCAATAGTTGACCATTAAAGTGAACTTGGGGAGAATAACTTGCTATCTTGTGGCACAGGTGGAAACCGCTGCCTTCAGTTTTCGAGATGTTTGGCTTTAGATGATTAGTGTTGAAGAACTTGCTCACTTCCAGGAGATCTTCCGCTGTTTTAAAATCATGGGATTGAGCAGCAATGGCTAGATCATTAGCCTAAATGAACTTTCGAGAATTAGTAGATGATAAATCAGCTGTGAATGTATTAAACAGTAGGAGTGCAAGCACTCAACTCTGTGGTAGGCCTAATCAGTCATTAAGTCTTAAGGACCAGCTTATATTACCATTTAGACGCACTTCAAACATTCTGTTGCATGACATATAATTCAAGAGGATTGCAAGGGACTTACTTGGGTTTATCTTCAAAAACTTCAGAATCATACCTTTGCGCCAGACAGTATCATACGCTGATGTAAGGTCTACAAACACGATGATTGTCTTCTTCCTGTCTTGGAAGCCTTTCTCAATGTGGGTAGTTAGAGCCAACACCTGATCAGAACAGCTTTGATTTGGTCGAAAGTCAGCTAGCTCAGCTGGTATATGCTTTAAAACTCTACTTGAGATTCTGTTGTAGATGAGTCTCTCTAGTAGCTTATAACATACACTTAAGAGTGCAATCGGTCTGTAATCTTCTGTGTTTTGTCCACTTTTCCTAGGTTTAATTATAGCCACTATCTTAGTTCTTTTAAGTAATGGTGGGAGTTTGACTTCTTGTAGAATATTGCTATAAAATTTGGTAAGCCATTCAATTGTGCGGGGGCCACAGTGCAGTAGAATTTCAGGATATAGGCCTATTCCATCTAAACCTGCTGCTTTCCCTGGTTTCCTCGGAGTACAGAGGAGACTTCAGCAATAGTAAATATTGCAGAGAGTTGATGTGATGTACTGGCTTGGGACTAAGAATTTTCATCAATGAAAGATGTGCCAACCAAAACTCTAAGTAAATAGGAAAACTTCTAAATGTGTGATGCATTGGACAGTATATTATAGCCTACTCTGTGAGCTGCCAGAATGGGATTGAAATTTGGCCGGAAATTCCACGTCAGTCATCACCCCTGTACCTCTTGACCAATCGCGTTGAATTCTTTTGGATTCTAGTTTCAAGCAGTTGCTATGATTTCTAGTCAGACCCACTAACCTTCTTGCCACATCATCTGCTTTTACTTTGGAGTTCTTACTCCACTCAAGACACACTCAACAAAACCTACAATACTTACATCAAACCTATCATAAAATATGGCAGTGAAGTACTCTCTACAGCACCCCAGTCAAACATTGATCGCCTCGAGAGGTGTCAGAATAATGCCCTACGAATCATAACAGGCGCAATAAAAACCACACCTATAACCGCCTTGCAATTATATACCCACAACTTACCAATAGAAGAAGAGATGAAACATCAAACAGCCAATGCATATCTCAGTATACAAAGACTACCTCAAATGACATGGATCAAAAAACCAGTTTCTAGCCCCAATCTTAAAACTCAAAAAGATCCCTTAAGTCTTGCCAAAGAATACATCAATAAGAGCAATCTGCAAATAAAACTTGAACCACTCTGTATGCCAGTCAACCCCATTGAATATATACAAGTGACTACAGATCTTACTTTGTTAGAAGAGGTCTGCAAGAAAGGCTCTTCACCACAAGATCTAAAACAACTGGCCCTCTGTACAATAGAAGAAAGATATCCATCTAATCAATGGCTAAAAATATTTACAGATGGCTCACAAGACAAAGAAAATAGAACTGGAGCAGGAATACATTCATCTCTCTTCTCACTCTACTTCCCAGTAGGCCAAAACAAAACAAACTTTGATGCTGAGATAAGAGCAATTTCACATGCACTCCATCAGTTATTAGGCAGAAACATTGATTATCAAAAATGCGTTATCATTACAGATTCAAAAGCAGCCATCCAAGCTATCTCGTCAAATTATAAGCCCCAAAATAAAGAACTGAAAAAAAAATTTTGTATGATAAAAACCCTTCAAAGACTCCACAAACATATCTCATTTCAGTGGATCCCTTCTCATGTTGGAATAGCAGGTAATGAAGAAGCAGACAGATTAGCAAAAAAAGGTACCACACTATAACAACCTGTCAGTCAGACTGATTTTATGTCAGCAAAAAGGATCTTGAAGAATACTATCAGAAACAGGTATGAAGAAATGGCAAAGAAAACAGCAGAAACCAAATTATGGAAAGACATTGATGCTAAATGGGATCAATATAAATTAACACCAAGAAGAGAAGCTGTAGCCTTCTGCAGACTTAACACTGGCCACGACTGCCTTGCAGCTCATCTGAAACGAATCAACATCCTGAGATCTGAAGAATGCACACTTTGTCACGAACCTGGAAGTAAAATGGATAAGGGGCGCCCGCTACATTGCAACAAACTTGATGTGACTGCTAGATCTTCTGGAAACCTCACACAACTCTATTGGAACGAAAGAAAGCTGATGGATTGGAATCCGGGCTAGCCATAAGAAACAACAACAGTTCTTACTACTGAATTTTGGAGTACTGATACCTAACTTCCGATGAAGAGACCAGGCTTTTCTGCTCAAGTGTTGAAAGTTCAGGTTTTCGATAAGTTCAGACCATTTTTCTTTTCTTGCTGTATCCAAGGAAAGTAACCTCAATGGACCTGCTTTATGATCCCATTATTGTGGGTTCCATTCCCAGTGATAAAAAACCAAGGCTCTCCAAGTCGTACAATGTCAGCTTGTACATCTCTTGGTGATATCTGGTGATTGCACAACACAATTAATTAAATCTTTGCCGGAAGAGTTGTGTTCGCCATCTGATGGCATTGCTAAACGAGATGTTAACACTGAGCATCAATTCGGCTCAGGCAGGATAAAGGCGCAGAATATGCACTCAGACAAAAAGTACAACCTACCAGCTGCTTACACGGCTTGCACGGGAATGGACGCATCACATATCAAAACAGATTTACAGCAACCTTTTAACAGTTTTATTGTGCTTAATGTATCGTTCTATTCAGTGCATTGGATTATGACAAGGAAATAACTAATTCTGTGTATACAAATGGTATGCGCTAGGTAAAGACGTATAGCCTAATTATAATTTCGTTCGTCAAGCGAGCATCATCAGATCCAAATTTACAAGACAAATGGCTCTACAAATCACTACCAAAAACTTACAGCGACACCCACAGAACCTTCCACTAATTACACCTGTGTGAAGCTAAATTGGATAGGTTAAGAATGTACACAACACTCTTAGGTTTCTACATTCGTTGCCAAGAGCCGACTGCAGTGGCGTCTAGTAGCTAAGTTCTGAACTAGGCCTAGTAGTCGTTGACGGTGGTGTTTTGCGGCAAAAGTAGGAACTATTTGAAAAATTCTAAGTTGCAGTCTGGACTTAAATTTAAAAACAGACACACACACTAATACAGCCATCACAATTAACACCGGTTATCAGACAGATTCTATACACACCCAAAGTACACGGGGCTACATGACCGCGTTGTCGCAGCCCCTAAACTGAGGAACCAACCAACAAAAAATAAAAACCTGTCAGAAACTTGGTAAGTGGGGTAATTATTACTATACTCTGATTTACGAAAGGTGAACGGTGATGGCTGTCATCTGCTTCAAGGGTTAGGTGAGCAGTGGAGACGAGAGGGGTAACGGTCTCCATGGCAACAGAGAGCAAAGTTGCAATGTTTCAGACACAGCAGTGAACACATGGTTTGACGCAGTGTTCTACTGTGCCTTGACTCATCACTGTCATTAGACCACCAGGCAGGGTCTTCCTGAATGCCTCTTGGAATGTTATGAGTCATGACCTGCCTCAGTGGCAATGCAGCATTTCCTCATGTGCTAGCTTTGACAGACGTCAGTGTTCATATTGGTAATACAAAGGATAATCTATGAAGGTGTAGCTACTCTATCTGTGATCCACTAAAGCAATAAGCCCTAAACTATTATAGAATTGTAAACTAATATGCAGAAATGACCTACAAGCACTCTAATGTGATGATTTAAAAAAAAGCTTAACTACAACATCCAAAATAGGCCTAGTGTTTGTCTACTGTTTATGTGTTGAAAGATCTTATATGATTACTTATCTTAATTGTGTAATGTCTACTGGTTGCTCAGACAACCACTTTGGATGTATACAAGGCCCAAAACATCTGTGAACATGGGCTCGTCCAGTAGCGTGCGTCCTGCCGAGCGCTGTTGCCGCGGAGATTCAAGCAAAAGAATGCATGGCTCTACGCTCGCAGCGGCTTGTAGTATAAACACAACCTTCACCCTGGACACAGGTGCTCCGAATTTAAATGTATGTACGAGATGGAGAGTCTATCGTAGGAATATTCATGCTTCCAACGAAGTTCGCGTATTCATACAATTGTGATATGAGGCAGATAGCCTATAAATATAAGTTGTCACACAAAAGTTAATCGTGAACGCAGTATTCAGTCCAAGTGAGGCTGTGCATTATTATTATTATCATTATTATTGTTATTTTACATGACATAAATTATACCGCATGTCATTTTGTGTAACATTGGTTGTGGACTCTTTATAAGGTAAAAGAATGGGGTCATTTATCGGGGACCTCCATGTGGTGTAGTGGCTAGCATACTTAGCTGTCACCCATCAGGTCCGGATTCGATTCCAGGCTGTCAATAAATTTAGTTTTAGTTTGAGGCTTAGAACGGGTTACATACACTATGCCCGGCAAGAGGCTAGGAGGGGGTGTAGTCCTCGCAGTCCATAACAAGTATAAAGCTGTGGAGATTGACCTGGGTCTGGAAACGGAAGTCCTTTGTGTGAAACTCTTCATAGACAATTATTTTACCATAGTTATCTGTTCAGTTTACTTTCCGCCGGAGTCGAAGGCAGAGAAATACGAGGAGTTTTACGCAAGTATAGAATCAAACTCACTCATAAGCAACAATCCTGTTCTTATTTTGGGAGATTTTAACATTCCGGAAATAACCCCAACATTTGATTTAAAAACAGGATCTCGGCTTTCTACCTCCTTAAATAATTTTATAAATATGATGAACTTGAAAAGTTTTAATAACATCGTGAATGTGAATAATAGAACACTTGATCTAGTACTGTCCACCATCTCCTCTATTGCTGTCAATAGAGAGGAACAACCCCTTGTACCGGAAGACAATAAACATCCCCCCTTAAACATTAATGTAAGATACTGGCAAAGAGAAGTTAGACACAATATTTACCAAACTCATACATATAATTTTTAAAAGGCTAATTTCGAACAACTTTATAAAAAATTACAAGAAGTGGATTGGAGTGTTCTCTCGCAATTTTTCCATGTAGACGAGGCGGTAGATCATTTTTATTCCCGTTTCTATCAGGCTCTGAATTCTAGTGTTCCTGTAAGCACTAGTAGGAGGACCAAACTGTATCCATGCTGGTTTAATTTTGATATAATAAAAAACATCCGAAGAAAATGCGTAGGGAACAGGCCAACAAGGACTTTCATTGCGAAAAGTTTAAAGAGCTCAGGAAAATTCTGATATTCCATCCGCTTACCGACAATACGTACGTAATGACGAAAATGCAATCGGAGAGGACAAGAATCGTCTCTGGGCATTTATTCGACACAAGAAACGATCCCCGGCAATACCCGTAATGAAAATTAATGGGGAAATATTAGAAGATGATAAGCAGATAGTCAACAGTTTTGCCGATTATTTCTCGTCAGTTTATTCCAAGGAATGCGCCAAGTATGACAATTTAGGTGTAAGTGACCAGGACATACACCCATTGCTTGATGTACTGGATTCTAAACAGATTAGAAATTCTGATGTTAAGAATGCGATACTAAAAATGAATCAAAATAAAGCCGCTGGCCCAGACCTAATTCCTCCATACATAATCAAAGGCTGTGCAGAGGCTATATATAACTATATTAACTATATTATTTAATATAGCCATTCAAACTGGTACTTTTCCCAGTCGTTGGAAAATTACCAGGGTAAGTCCCATAAGTCTGGACATAAGTCTGATTTTGATAATTACAGACCCGTGGCAATACTGTCAGCCATTGCAAAGCTCTTTGAACAATTGTTATATCAGCATATATTTCAGCACGTCCAGTACATTATAAGTAACTTTCAGCATGGGATCATGCCTAAAAGATCAACAGTAACTAATCTAATGGAGTTTACTCACAAAGTATCAGCAGCAATGGACAAAGGAAGTCAAGTTGATGTAATTTATACAGATTATGCGAAGGCATTTGATAAGGTAGATCATGATATCCTCTTAAATAAGTTAGCATATTATGGTTTCTCCTACAATTTGCTGAAGTTGTTCACCTCCTATCTCAGTGAACGAAAACAGTTTGTTGCTTGCAATGGATGTCAATCCTATTCATACTATGCCCGATCAGGCGTCCCACAAGGTTCAAACCTAGGCCCTCTATTATTCTTGCTGCTTATCAATGATCTTACAAGGTGTATTAAATATTCAAACGTTTTGTTATTCGCGGACGATGTCAACATTTTTAGAAATATTCAGACAGAGCAGGACTGTCAATTACTACAAGAAGATCTCAATAATGTGGCATCCTGGAGTAAATTAAATCGCTTGAACCTTAACATAAAGGAATGCTCAGTTAAGAAGTTTACTAGAAACAAATTCCAGGTGATGTTTCGGTGCCGGATATTGGATGCGTATCTCACTATTAACAATTCTATCAAAGACCTAGGAGTCCATTTTGATTCAAAGCTAACATTTTCTAAAGATTTCGTCAACCCAAAAAGTATAAAATTATTGTTCAATTATTTTGTTAGAAGCAGATTAGAATATGCATCCAGCATCTGGAATCCCTGGTACTTGAATCACATTAGTGAAATAGAAATGGTTCAGAATAAATTCCTAAGATATCTGCAGTATAAAATGACGGGTATTTATCCGAAATATGATAGCTATGGAAATCTTCTAAGTTACCTGAATTATACATCTCTGGCTAACAGGCGAAAAATTGCAATTCTTGTTTTTGTCTTCTAAGTATTTTGTATAGTCCGTATTTAATATCACAGTTAAATTTACGTGTCCCACCTCCCTCAACTCGACCTAAGTTTATTACATTTTACTGCCCAAGAACTAGAACTGAACAGCATAAACATTCCCCAATAATAAGTGCTATTCAATTATACAATGAACATTCAATAGCAAACAACCTTGACTTATTCAGTTACACATATAGTTCCTTTGTTTCTGCCTGCTTTGCGATCACATGAACTCGTACATTCCACCTACCAATTTCCCGCAGATAATTATTATATTTTCGTATTAAGTTGTAGAATTAATTTGCATTACAATCTCAGCATTATGTCTGTCAATTATATTATAATTTGATAGAATTGTGTAACCAAATGTACAAGTGTTTCTTTTTATTAGGCATATGCCTGTTAGATGCACAGTAAATCCAAATAAATAATAATAATAATAATAATAATAAAACTGAGAAGAAATGGGTTTCCTCAGCTCAATTACAAATACACACACAATTGCAGACAACACAACAAAAACATCAACAGAGGTTGTCGGACAAATATTTTTTCTCTCTTCCTCTCTCTATAAATAGACTATATATTATATATGTATGTATGTCTGATTTACGTTAATTTGTCTATCACTTTAGAATGGTAGCTAGCGTTATCCATTATTATAATATATATTATATATACTTATAAATACGAGGGGCTGATGACCACGATGTCCAAGCCCTCAATTGAAAACAACATTTATCACATCAACCCATATTACCACTGTTAGTAGTTTAAGCACTAAATTTCGATTATTGAAATAATAAGAAAAAATTACCTTATCGTCTGGAATCTTTGAAATCCCCTACAATGGAACTGCTAGGACTTCCTCCTCCTCCCTTTCATCGTCTTCTAATTCGTCTCCCGTGTCGGAGTCAGAATCACTGGTCCTGAGATTAATTATGAGTTCCTGAATGTTGTTGTCCCTTGCCAGTTCTCTGTGAAAATCCACTTCCTGCAGTTTTTCTGCGTGTGCCACACGCGTCTCCCAGTCCTTGATTGTAACTCTATCAAGAGCTTCATGTGTTAATCGTTCCACGTCCGCAAGTCGAAAAGTGTTGTTTAATTTAGCCACTGCGCCCTTCACTTTAGCCCATATCATCTCGATCAGATTATATTGACAATGATATGGGGGCAAACGGATAACTTGGTGGCCTAATTCCAACGCGATCTGATCTAATTCATACTTCTTTTCACCTGTTTTGAATGGTGCAACACGGGCTAATAACTCAGCATTTGTTTCTGTTGGATCGTATGGAATGTTGTGTTTCTGCAGCCACTGGTGTATGTCTGATTTACGAGAATTTGTATTGGGTAATTTGTCCATCACTTTAGAATGGTAACTAGCATTATCCATTATTAATAGATCCTTCCTCCGAGTAATTCAGAAAGTGATGAACAAACCAGTTTTAGAATGAGTCAGCATTCATTTCTGATCTGGTTAACCCCTGTTTCATCCAGATAAAAGAAAGGTCTTTTATCACCAGAAGTCCTTAGATTATGCACAGTACACAAAAATTTTAGTCTGGCAGGAACAATGTTGCTTCGTTCTAAAAGGAATTTCCTGCCGTCATTGGTTCGCTTATATTTGAAACCGCGAGGGATTTCAGCAGCATGTGCATGGAAGATACAGGGCCTGTATAATTAATTTTCTCCTTCATTAAGCACACCAACTTTTTAGCCGTCGGATATTCACATTGATCGTATAAATCGAATACTGTCTGACGCAAAACACACTTGTCAAAGTCGTCCAAATTTGTTGCAAGTTTCGGAACTATGCGATGTTTGCCCGGTGATCTAAACATGGGAACATTCCCTATTTCAGCATTATTTCTACTCTCAAAAAGAATATTGGACACGGTATGTGCACTTACACCGCAAGCTTGAGCCGTCAGCTCCCGGCTCAGTGAGAAATTAGTGTTATCATGTACCTCTGTATTCGAAAGCTTCTTGAAAAAGCTGTACACACTGAAAATTATATTTCTCGCCTGACTGTGTAAAACTTTACGAGCACTACCCCTGTCACGTGCTCGACTACCACTCGGTTTGCTAAGGGACATTGATAGCAATGTAAAACTTCAGTTCACAGCACGTCTTAAAGCTCCACTACTGTACTGAATTGATACTGCAATACTGTTACTCTATAAATTCTGTAGTTCGTATTTCCCCAAGAACTCTTCGTTATCTTCCTCAGCGAACCTAAATATTTCAACACCTACATCATTCTATCTCTAATTATCCATTCAGTTCAAGGCCAGATGTTATCTCCAGAACAGCTGGTAGTAGCACCACCGGGTATGGACAGTCGGCTTCAAAATTTTTAGCTCTGTAACATAGGGCCATTAAAATAATAGAAGAATTAATTATTTTCATGCACGCAGAGAAATAACGATTTCGTACGGCACAGCAGGCCTTGAGAGTTGAGTTAACTAGGCAACGCCGCGCTATGCTATTGGCTGGCGCTGGTGAGCAAGTGAATCGGGCTCCTCCCTCATGTTCACAGTTGTTTTGGGTCTGGTATAGTAAAATATTACTATGTAACTTTGAATTTGATTAGCTTTTATAATCTGAAAGCTTTTCAAGAAATAACTTTTCTTTCTGGCAATTGCAGTTCCATAAAATACCTATCCTGTAATATTCTAGTAAAATACAAATTTCTTTATTACACATTTGGACAAATGAATTAGGCTTCATTTGGCAGGATTGTTGAACAATGCTGAGATGAAGATAATTTACAGGAGCTCTACACGGTGGAAATATGCAAACAGAATTTAATGATCTTATACAGTATTTCATAATTATTCAAGAATTTTCTATACAATTTCCATGACTAGTATCCTGAATATTCACATACAAAGCCAAGAAATAAAATGAAATCAAATTGCATATAAGTTAAATGACCATTATCATATACCGGTACGCTAATTATACAAAATTACTTTTTCTAAATTGTTATAAATCATGTACCCCAGCCTACTGTTCAGGATGCACCAGTTGGACCTAACACTATGATCATCTCAACACATAGGCTACCAAGTTAATCGTCATTGAGGTCATTTTAAGAGAGAATAAACCAAAAGTTTCCAGTTACTAGAATAAGCCTACCCACATGATAAGCAGAACCAAAATGTCCAATTAAGTTACTGTATTGCAATTTAAACGAAAGCTTAGATTGTAGATATAGGCTAGCCTACTTTAAAAAGCAACAGATCCTCATATTCCATTTTCTTCTTGGCTTGTGCAGTGACAGCTGTTTCACTACTGTAATTAGACACATGAAAATAATATCTAAGCTAATTCCACACTGCCTCACGCTTCTTTGGCAACTATCGAGCGCTCCTTTGGTGCTGCTTGTGGCCACCAGCTTGGTCTCTTAGTTCTGACCAATACATCCATAATTCGCATTACGGATACCTGTAGAGCCTCTGTGATACGTAATAAACCCAAGCCCACATGTTTTTCAACACCACGTAACTTTCCTACAGCATTTTTTGTGCCTGGAGTGGCATGAATAGGAGTATCTGGCATGAATTCCTCTTCTGGCTCACTATCAAAGAACAAAGGCATAAGTCGCTTCCGTACCACTCCAGTGTGATGTGTTCTGGCCGTTAATTCCTGTCCAATATAGCAACCTTTATGAAAACTCACTCCATGAAGATAATCACAATTTGCTTCCAGAGGAAAACATTTTCCGGGAGGTAAATCATCAATGCCTTCTCCAACACCCAGCATGTACCGAACTACTTTGTAATTGAAGGTATTGCATTCATCAGACTTCAAGAAACTCAAGTTCTGCTGCACATCCTCACCAGCTGGTGCCAAAACTCTGTGACCCAATGCTGATAGTCTAGGATCATGGGATATTATGTAACCACCCTTGTTAGTAAGGGCTTGCACATAGTTTTCAATGTCATGTTCCTGATCAGGCATCGTTCCTCCATGTGATACTATACGTCCTTTAAGCAAAGTTGGGTCATGAATATCTTTTTCCAAATATTCACTTTTTACATGATCAAATATGACCCATATATTGAACATATCATCAATTATGTCAATGTCTATCTTCCTTCGCACTCTAAATAATTTTAAATGTTTTTGCAATGCAGGCAATGCTTCAGTATCACTCTCAACGTACACAACATCTGGTTCAGTTGTAGGATAAAGGATAGCATCATACAGAACTCTTCCTTTGGTATTAAGAAACATAGTATACATACTCGAAGCTCCTTCATCCAGGTGCCGTATGTCATTTGTGATTAGTCCTTGCAGAAAAAGAGAAGTTTCCTTTCCTGACACTCGCAATAAGCCTCGTTTATGGAGCCGTTCTACATGTATCGTGTCGCTAATGCAGTTGCCATTCGAGGAAACGTTTCGGGAAGTTCCTCGGATTCTGAAGATCTTGATTGGTCGCAAAATCTTTGGGAACATCATTTCCCTTGTCCAATCTCATACGAACCTGTATGACACATAAAACCCTAATATGGAAATCTTAAAAATAGTAATATAACCTAACTTATCACGCAAACATCTTATTTGAATAGCTATAAACAGTGAACTTACTCTTTTCTTTTAAATATCAGGGTACATTTACTGTAGCGTAAAGGAATTAGGAACTGTCATAGTAATTCACATCTACAAATTCAATTCCATATCAGCTACGAGCATTCATCCAAGGTTTCAACTTTGCCTACATGAACATTATTAGCAAATAAAAACAAAACAAAACTACTGCAAGAAAAGTCATGGAGGAGAAAAGTAGAGAATAGCCAACGTCTATTAGCCGAAAATCTCTCGGTAATGGTCAAAAGTTGCCAGAATCCTACGAAGAAAACAAAATATTTCTGTCACTAAAGGGGCTATAAAGTTGCTAATATGTCAAGAAAAGGCCACAAAATCCCTATCTAAAAGGCAAATGTTGTATTTCATTGTGCAGAGCAGTGCAGAGTCTCTTAAAAGTTAGGAAGTTTTCGTTGTTAAATATTTTCTTGTTGAGAGCACTGAATCGTTGATGTTTTCCATCGCTCTCCATATATTTGCTGTCCTTCGACCAAGGGGCCTTCGACTTTGAACCATTATACGCGACGGAAAGCAGTAAAACGAAAACATAATCTATTTAATAATGCTGATTAATACATAGTGGTTAGAACTAGGACCCTCTCTTTCCTCTCTGATCTCGCCAGAGTTACGCCTTCTTCTGACGTATTGCACCATGGCGGAGAAATTTCCGAGAGTATTGTCGATTCAAAGCCATGTAGTCTCGGGGTATGTTGGAAATAAAAGTGCAACATTTCCATTGCAGGTATAGTACCTGTTCTATTTAAGATAAACAATAGTTTTGATGTTTCTTAGCTACTTCGCTTTATATACGGTACATATATATTTGGAGGAGAGTCTACGGGTGACTTGGATGATCTATGAACACAAAATTAAGCCATTTAATAGATATATTTATTTGCAAATAGGATAATATTATTGTCTCTAGTGGCACAACTAGCCTACAATAAAACTACGACTCAACTTTCGCAGTACCGACGCAGGGTCAAATTATATTCTAACTACAATAATTTAAAGTATGTAAGTTAGGCCACACAAAGATAGTTAAAGAAGATGAATTTTCTACAGAAGGAAAGAAATGATAAGCTTGCAAAAAGAAAATAACTAGTCCAACTTCTTCCCTCCAATTCATACAAACTCACTGCTACCCATTAATCTAATTATAACTCCTTGTTCAGCCTAATTGGCACTCACTGACTAGATTCGTAAACCTCCAAATGTGTGGAGGCATAGGGCTGAAAATGTCTTCTGGCAAACGGTTCCATTCAATTACTCCTATCCCCACAAAGCGGCTTCGGTGGCGTAGTTGGTAGCATGCTGAACTGCTGTGCCCAAGATAGCGGGTTCAAACCCGGCCAAAGTTGTCGGATTTTTTACGAGCGTTAAAAATCCTTCAGTATGCCTTCCTTCGGAGGGGAAGTAAAGCCAGCGGTCCCATGTCATAGATTTATGGCATGTAAAAGATCCTTTCACAGACTAAACTTGTGTAAAGCAAAATTGTTAGGTTAGGCTTCGTCGGAACGCTCTATCAAAGTTCCAACGTTCACCACTAGGTATCATTGATTTCTGGTAGCGAAAGTTGGAACTTCTTGAAATTGAACGGAACTTGTAGCTCACCCTAATAAGGGTGTCCGCTGGAAGCAGCTACAGACTCAGGCGAGCCGAACTTGTCCTCGGACACTCCCGGCACTAAAAGCCATACGATAAATAAATAAATTCCCCACAAAGGAATATTTGCCTCAGTTTTTCTTCCATTGACTTAGATCAGTGTTGCCCAGGCAGGAGAGATCAGCTCTGGGAACGTGGAGATCAAACACCTATGAGTGATTGTCACATTGACAAGTGTTATTACCAACTTTTCAGTCGGTCAACACAATGTCATCCCAATTACTGGGACATGCAAAAATAACCTGAAGAGAATTACATTTGATAAAAATATATTTGTTTTGGACTACAGAAGACGGAGAAAACTAAGAGATGGCATGTTTCGCTTGCCAAGGGAGCATCATCAGATCCAAAATCTAGACAAGACAAAACAGCTCTACAAAACACTACCAAACCTACTGTACAATGACACCCACTAACAGTTGCTGCCTTCCAAAAACAAAAACATCAAATACTTAGAGAGTGTGGCAACTATTACTGGTAAAATACCATAAAATAAATTATTCCCTGGTAGTTTGGCTCTACAAAAGCAGTGATACGTGATTTAGCCACCTTAGCTACGGAGTTCCGTAGTGTATGACTGGCACTTACGGAATCTGTCCGTAGTCCTAATCGACACTTCCTGTTGAAGCGTATGGTATCATTACTTGCACTGTGATTGTTTTAATCATTCAGTGTAGTTTTTATGTTGTTTAAGTAACATTGGTACTAATGATTTCACCTAGCTATTCTTGACAAAAGTAGAATTGTACTAAGGAAATATAGAATCAGGTACCAAGTTGTAGGTTGGTTGTGATATAAGAGCTTAGGTTGAGTATCTCAAAAAATTAAATTTAAAAAAAGGAAAGAAATAGCAGCTGGTGGACCGGTATAATAACTACTGTACATTATCTGCCATTCAACTATTCATTAAAAGAACTATTTAAAACTGGAAATATAGAATGTATAGTTAGTTCTCATTTCAAAGAACTAGTGAAACCTTATACCTTTAGGTGGTACAGCTGATTTAATCCCTCTCAGGGACTGCAAATCTTGTTGGCAATGAAGGTACAGACGAACTAAGTTAAATAATTAATCTGTTCAACAAATAATTCAGCAATTGGAGAACTTCTTGTCTATAAGTGAAAAGAGGGTTATAGGCCTATGTTCCTTTTTAGAAAACAAAATAATTTTATTTATAATGATTAAATATTTAATGTTTAATACAATAAACTTCAAGACAATCTAAGTCTTCTTGTTTTCAGAGACAGTATTATCGTGCTTCTTTACCAAGCAGAATCTTAAAGTCCATGTCCCTTTAGTCCATGTGGGGTAAACATGCAGGTGTCAGTTAGCATTCCCAGAAACCTTCTAGGCATGGCAACAAATGAGGGAGCTACAGGGTCTTTTTTTTTTAGGTCGCTCCGCAACACCACGAGCACGGCTGGCGCAATGACACTCCGTCCCTAGCCGTATAATGCGCGCTTGGTTATCGCTACCGTATGCATTAGGTCATCTTAGCCGTCATGACGGGATATGTCTCTCGGCAAATGAGTAACCCGGCCAGGCTATTGCCTTCCGTGCTTGTTCCCCTGATACTCGGAGCGACCTAAAAAAAAGACCCTGTATTTCCCTCATGCATTATTGGCATGGCGAAATCAAAGGAGCATTTTACCATGAGGATAAAAAATCTCGTTGACAAGGAAGGTGCAGACAAACATTAATCGATTGTCTGGCTGTTAACGTTTAGAAACTTTTTATAATACATTAATTCAGGTAAAGAATTTTACATTAACTTACCTCCAACATAACAAACTTAGGATTTGCAAAAACATCCTTTATATCATTAATACACAATAGAAATATTAAAGTTGACTAGATAAGCACCCTGTGGGACACCACTTGTAATATTATCAAAGACTATGAATTTTAACTGGCCGGCCCCGTGGTGTTGGGTAACGCGCCTGCCTCTCACCCGGACGCCCTGCCTCCGTCAGGGATTTTAGAAACTGGCGTGAGGGCTGGAACGGGGTGCACTCAGCCTCGTGAGGACAATTGAGTAGCTGTCTGACAGTGAGGCAGCGCCCCGATCACAAAAAACAAGATTAATGGCCCAGGGGACCCGATGCGCTGATAACGCGTTACCCAATATCTGCAGGCTAAATGGCTGGGCAGCTGTTGCTTGGTAGGCCTAGGCCCTTCACGGGCTGTAGTGCCAGGGGTTATTTTATGAATTTTAACTATAGCAGTACGCACCTAAGAATATGACAATATGATGCAGACCGGTCATTTTAAAAAGTACTTCTTGTAATCGGTATGATTTAGATTTAGATTTTCATATATCCATTTGATCAATTACATGTATACAATACATTTTTGATAGCGGACATGTCAGAAATTACATCTATAAAATAAAAGAAATTACAAGTAACCTATTACAAATGGTAATTCTGCACGCCGTGAGAATATGCCTTTTCGTAACTTTTAACGAGGTATATTATTGAAAATATAGGATTTATGATTTACATACCTTTTTTGGAGTTGTTGGGAGTCGTTTCACAATCTCAACTACAACTGCCGTGCAGTGCTACCTTACAAATACAATAACTATTTATAACATATTATAATAATAGATCTTAAGAGATACAATCTTATTGGACATCTATTTACACCTTACTCTATTATCACAATATGAAAACTTAATTCTATAACGACAACAACTTACAGCTAGGTATTACAATTAAAATAGAAAAGTAAAATATTATTATAGATTTCATCGCTCCTATACGCTGAGATATTCAACTAGAGTAAAACGATGGCACTGCAGATGCGTTCAACATTCTTTCAAAGATTTTTATTTTTGGGGCAAATTTTATATACCGGGGTAGTTTATTGTATAATTTAACTCCTGTGTGAAAAGTTCCTTTTTGATATATGCTTGTGTGTGTGTGAAATATGAATATTTTGATTTTGTCTTGTTTATGCCTATGAACATCATTGTTTGTTTAAAGAAAAATGTCTTTATTCATTAAATTCTTTTTAAAAAACAAAATACTTTCAAAGATATGAATGCAGGGCAGTGGGAGGATGTTTAAATCTTCAAACAGAGGTCTATATGATTCTCTAGTGTTTTCATTTGTCATAATTCTAATCACCCTCTTTTGTATCCTAAACGTGCTTAGTACATCTGGTGACATATCCCAAAATATGACCCCATATCTTAAGTATGAATGGTAATAAGCAAAATATGTATTTCTTAATGTGTGCATGCTTGTGCAAGGTTTTTAAAATATGTAACGCAAGGCACATCGGATTCAGTTTAGTATTCAGATATTGTATATGTTTATTCCATTTCAAGTCATGTTGTATCCATAGTCCTAAAATTTAGTTTCCAATTTATTTTCTATTTGATGACCATTTATGTTATATTGGACGTTGCAGGATTCATATTCTATATAGTGTGGAAATTTAGAGTTACTGTTTTTTATAGTTTATTATGAGGTGATTATCTTGTGACCATTTTGTTAACTCTTCTGTAACAGAGTCAGCAGACTGCTGTAAGACCTGTTTAGTTTCACCTTTTATTATGAGTGTTGTATCGTCCGCTAACAAATTTCCTTATGAGAATCAACGTTCTATGTTACATCATTGCTATATAGAAGAAAGAGTAGTGGGCCCAAAACTGATCCCTGGGGTACTCCAAATTTAATAATTCCCTCATTGGACAATGTTTCATTAAGTAATCTGGTTCCATCATCCTTGTGTCACAAGCTTACTATTTGTTTACGCCTTGTTAAGTAAGCCTCTATCCATTTATTAGCTAGACCTCTAATACCATATTGATTTAGTTTTGTAAGGAGGATTTTATGGTCAACAACATCAAACGCTTTCGATAAATCCAAGAATAGGCCAGTTACATGTAAATTGCTGTCTGTGTAGATTTTTCCGTTCTGAATCCATGTTGTGAGTTTGATAGTATTTTATTTTTTACT
Source organism: Meconema thalassinum (assembly GCA_946902985.2). Classification (NCBI taxonomy): domain Eukaryota; kingdom Metazoa; phylum Arthropoda; class Insecta; order Orthoptera; family Tettigoniidae; genus Meconema; species Meconema thalassinum. Next base: position 353,903,604 of record OX336390.1, read on the forward strand.
ATAAAACTTATCAGTCTCTTATACATGATTTTTTCCACAATTTTTGCAATACCAGCTCGTAAGGTAATAGGACGATAGTTATCTAATTCATCTTTTGAACCTTTCTTGTGCACTAGAATTACTTGCCATAACTTCAAAATATCCAGGGAAGTCCCTGAGAGAATTGAACTGTTTATTGAGTGCATAAGTGGATTTATTATATTTTCTGCACATTTCTTTAAAATTGCATCAGGGATGCCATCAATGCCAGCGCAGAGTTCATTTTTTTAGCTCTTTTATAACTATTCTTACCTCATCACTTGTGACATGATTTATAAATAAAGAATCACTGCATATATTTTATTATTAGAATGTACTGTATTTAACTTACTTGTGATTTATTTAATAATTTTTGTGGAATTTCCAGAAAATAGTCATTAAAAGTGTTTGCTATTTCCTCTGGATTATTAATCACTTTATTATTGCAGGTCAGTGTAATGTTCCTTAGTATTTTAGCAGATTTTCCAGATTCTTTCCTTATCATGGTCCACATAGCCCTGATTTATTAGATGATTGAGAAATAAAATTATCAGGGACTACTATACATTGCGATACGGCCGCGTATGAAATTCCCCTAAAACAAAATGGCGGCTTCAGTGACGTCATCAACGACGTCACGAAATACTCCTCTGACAAGCTTACGGGAAAAGCCTGGGTAATAGGTTTTTTTTGGGTGGGGAAACACAAAAACCGTCATTTTTTTTATGTATCGAAATCTATAATTCAGCTATATAGTTCAATTAAAGATTCCGATACATTAAAAAAAACGCAAATTCACGTAATAGGAGTTTTTTGGGTGGGAAAACACAAAAACCGTCAATTTTTTTAATGTGTCGTAATCTATATTGAGCTATATAGTTCAATTAAAGATTCCGATATATTAAAAAAAATTGCAAATTCACGTCATATATATCCGGGAAAGGCCTTGGTTTTTTGGGCGGGGAAACACAAAAACCGTCAATTTTTTTATGTATCGAAATCTATAATTGAGCTATATAGTTCAATTACCGTAAAGATTCCGATACATTAAAAAAATCGCAAATTCACGTAATAGGAGTTTTTTGGGTGGGAAAACACAAAAACCGTCAATTTTTTTAATGTATCGAAATCTATAATTGAGCTATATAGTTCAATTAATGATTCCGATACATAAACAAAATTCGCAAATTCATGTCATAAATTATAAATTTCCGTATCGAAATATATAATTGGCCTAAGTAGATCAATTACAGATTCCGATACACATGATAATTATTTTCTTTTCGTAAATAAAAAACATTGCATCGAAATCTATAATTTACCTATATATCTCAATTAATGATTCCGATGCTGAATAAAATTTCGCAATTTAACGTTATACTTTACAACTTCCGCATCGAATTCTTTAATTGGCCTATATATGTCAATTACAGATTCCGATACACATCATAATTTCAGTTGATATTTTTAATTTAACGCATCGAATTCTATAATTGGCCTATGTAGATCAATTTATTTATTTATTTATTTATTTATTTATTTATCGTATGGCTTTTAGTGCCGGGAGTGTCCGAGGACATGTTCGGCTCGCCTGAGTCTGTAGCTGCTTCCAGCGGATACCCTATATAAAGGATGAGCTACAAGTTCCGTTCAATTTCAAGTAGTTCCAACTTTCGCCACCAGATATCAATGATACCTAGTGGTGAACGTTGCAACTTTGATAGAGCGTTCTGACGAAATCTAACCTAACAAATTTTGCTTTACACAAGTTTAGTAGATCAATTACAGATGACGATACACATCGTAATTAGTATAATTTCATATTAATAAAACATTGCATCGAAATCTTTAATTGAGCTATATAGGTCAATTATGGCTTTCAATACAATGTCTTATAAATATAAAATTAAATTAATTACGACGCTTAACGTCTTCTGTAATTCAACTATATAGGCGAATTACAGATCCCGAAACGGAATTTTAAAAATATGTCATAAATGTAACCCTAAATTAAAATATTTTCGTATGTACTGCGTGCCAAATTGAGCTAGGCCGATAAATAAATTACATGTGACGAAACACAATACGTTTCGAAGTTTTTTAATGCTCATTTCTGTATTGAGTTGTCACCACCCAAAATACCCTATAACCAAGGCTTTTCCCATAATCTTGCCAGAGAAGCATTTCATCAAGTGGTTGATAACATCGCAAAAACAGCCAATTTGTTTTTATAATATAGTCGTGCGCAAACGATCGCGGTCTGTAATAATCGCCGGTTGACATCAATACATTAACCTAGCTGCACATTGTAATATTCTTATAAAACATTGTGGTCAATAATGTTATTGTGTAGTTTCGTTTTTTTTTTCTTTCTTCCAAAGTTGGCTGCAAATGCAAAAACAAAATGTCATTATAAAACATCCCCACCCGATACGTTGGTATTTTTATGTTTTCCAATATTGGCTGCAAATTCTGTTTAATAATGCCTCGCAGACATACTATATGAAACGTCAAAAACGAGACCTATATGCCGATAGGTCTAATACAAAACATTGTCATATCTATTTTGCAGGTGTTCATGTAAATGCCAATTTGTCTAAATTTTACCCATCCATTACTATTTTAACAGGCGTATTCCCCAACACCGTTCCTGACGTAATATTATCGTTTAGACAACTTTCCTATTAAATGCAACAACCAAAATATATATATGAACAACGTAAAAAACTCACCGATATATCCCAAATGCTGTATTATTCCACATGTACAAGGAGAAGCACTAATTTTCCACCACAAGTAACGGATTTTATTTGAATGCAACAACTTCAGGATTTAAACAATTTTAATACAAATCATCAACACAATCGAGCACACGACACTGCTAATATCAAAATCTTGTCCTATAGGTTATACACGGGAATATTTATTTTAATATTACGCTTAGAAGACGCTAACGAGTGACAATACAAAAATGGCGAACAGACTCCAGCAAATTCTCGCGGTGAACTGACCACGGAACTGACGTAGTAATCAGCTGACAACCAACTACAAGCAACCAATAGCGTTACCGATAGCAATCTGTCAGCCGTGTGATCACGGTGACGTCACTGATCTCCCTAGACGCTGCTGTATTGCAATGTACAGTTCAACCAATTATCATTATGCATTTTCTTTGCTAGTCTTTTACTTAATATGCTAGTGTATTTTTTGTAGTATAAATTGGATTCAGGTGTTGTGTGGAATTGTTTATATATTTTGTGTAGAAATTTCTTTCTTTGACATGAATTTATAATCCCTGTTGCTATCCAATTGCTAGTTTTGTTATTTTGAATAGCTATTTGTTAGGGGAATGCTGTTTCAAAATAGTGTTTTTGGGTACTGTTAAATGCATTAAATGTATCATTTACATTTTCTAGTTCATAAACTTCTGACCATCTTTCTTTATTTAATAAGTCATTGAAATATGTACTTTGATTTTATTCCGTTATTATTATTGATTTCGGGTACTTCAAAGCTCAGTATTTGTGCATGGTGGTCACTAAAACCCGGGCAACAGACATCTATTGAATGGTGATATTTATCTTTATTTATAAAAATGTGATCAGGAGTGGTATTACTAAATTTTGTTATTCTTGTCGGGATATTTATTTTAGGTTTTAGTCCAAAGAAAATTAGTAACTGTGTTAATAATTCACAATGTCTACCACATTTTAAGAAATCCACATTTACATACCCACAAATTATTATATCGAAATTCACTTTGCTCATGTTATTGAGTAACAATTCTAATTTATCTATAAAGAAACGAAAACTGAGAGCGGTATATGCATATAATTACTAACTCAAACTGCTGTATTTTTACGGCGGAGAATTCAAAATCCTGTTCCATAATTAGATAATCATAAGCTGTTAACTGTTCATGATCTACATTATTTCTTAAGAAGATACAACTGCCACTATGGCTAATATTAGATCTAAAGTATTTACTAGCTAGTATAAACCCTGGGAATTGAATTAATTCGAGTTGTTCCTCTTTCAGCCAATGTTCTGAAATACATAGTGCTGTGATGTCTTTAAGTTCATTTTTAAGCATTAGATTTATGTACGGTAATCAATTTTATTATAGAGAGACTGAACATTCTGGTGGTTATTGTTGTTGTTTGAGTCTTCAGTCTTTTAACTGGTTTGATGCAGTGCTCCATGCCTCCCTGTCCTGAGCTAATCGTTTCATCTCTACATAGTTACCACACCCTACATACGAGGCAATCTGTTGAACATATACTAAACTTGGTCTACCCCTACAGTTATTGTCCTCGACCCTTCCTTCCATAACTAAGCTTGCTATTCCTGGGTGTCTTAGTATGTATGTGTCCTACCAACTTTCTATTCTCTTCATTAGCATTCACCAGAAACATCTCTCCCACTCGTCTTAATACCTCTTCGTTTGTAATCCTATCTACCCATCTGATCTTCATCATTCTCCTGTAACACCACATTTCAAATGCTTCATATCTCCTCTTTTCTGCTGCATCAACAGTCCAAGTTTCACTTCTATAGAGTGCCATGCTCCAGACAAAGGCTTTCAAAAATGACTTCCTAATACAGTACCTAAATCTATATTCGATGTCAACAGATTCCATTTTATGTAGAAATGCTTTCGTTGCCTGAGCTAACCTACTTTTTATATCCTCTTTGCTTTGCCCATCACTGGTTATTTTGCTTCCTAAGTTACAGAAGTCTCCTGCTTCCTTCAGCTTTTCACCTGCCAATTTGATATCCATAGAGGTTTCTGATTTATTTCGGCTGCATTCCAATATTTTTGTTTTACATTTATTAATTTTCATCATGAATTCTTTCCTCAAGACGGAGTCCATACCGTTCAAAAACTCATTCAAATCCTCAGGCGTGTCGGCCAAGATGACTATGTCATTAGCAAATCTCAGAGTTGAAATTATTTCTCCTTGAATAAACCAGCTTCTCTCTCATGTCCCTCAGCTCGAATGACTGCTGTCTAGTTTCTGTATTGATTGTAGATCCCCCTCCTATCCCAGTACTTAATTCCAATCGTTTTCAAATGTCAAACAATTTAGTTCTTTCAACGTTATCAAAAGCCTTTTCTAAGTTACAAATGCCATGACCGTTCTCTTATCTTTCCTTATTCTACCTTGCAAAATCAGCCTAAGACTTAGTACAGCTTCCCTTGTTCCTAAATTTTTCCTGAAACCAAACTGGTCTTCACCCAACTCCGTTTCTATCTGGCTTTCCATCCTCTTGTAAATTATTCTAGACAGGATCTTTGAAGCATGAGTAATCAAGAAGAATGTACGGTAATCTTCTCATCTTTCAGCTCCCACTGTCTTCAGTATAGAGATGATAAAAATTTTCTTGAAATCAGAGGGTACCCTCACCTGTCTCATAAATCCTTCACACCAAGTGGAATAACCTCATCAGACCATCACCTATGCTGCGTAGCAACTTAATCGGTATATCTTCTGTGCCTGGTGCTTTGTTCCTGCTTAAGTCTTCCAATGCTCTGTCAAATTCTGATCTCAATATTAAATCTCCTTTCGCATCCTCATCAATTTCCTTTTCCCTTTCCATTACATGGTTCTCAATCTCCTTTCCCTTATACAAACACTCTATGTAAGCTTTCCATCTCTCAACCTTTTCTTCCCTATCTGTTAGAGGCTTTCCATCTGTGTCCTTTATATTACAGCACTTAGTCTTCTTTTCCCCAAAAGTATTCTTAATCCTTCGATAAGCTGTGTCTACTTTTCCTAATTTCAGACATTTTGTTATACCTGCACATTTCTCTTTCAACCATTCTTCTTTTGCTTCCTTGCACTTCTTGTTAAGCTCATTTCTCAGATGTCTGTATTCTGCAATCCCCTTTTCATCTCTTACATTCTTGTGTTTCCGCCTTTTATCCATCAATTCTGGTGGTAAATTTTAAATTTGTTACTTTTGCAAGCTTGTGTTGGTGATTTATTTACATTATTATTATTATCATCAAAATAATTATTATTATTGTTGCTAGACAAATCCAAAATACCATTGTTATACTCTGAATTACCAATAATGATCGCTGACAGCTGTCAAAGCTAGCACGTGGGGAAATGCTGCGTTGCCACTGAGGCTGATCATGACTCATAACATTCCAAGAGGCTTGCAGGAAGACACAAATACTGGGGGAGTTAGCCCGCCTGCCTGGTGGTCTAATGACCGGGACGAGTGAAGACACACCGAGTCAAAACATGTGCTTACTGCTGTGTCGGCATACATTGCAACATTGCTCGTTGTTGCTATGGAGACCGTTACCCCTCTCGTCTCCACTCCTCACCTCACCCTTCAAGCGGGTGACAGCTTTCACCGAGCATCTTTTGTAAATCAGAGTATATACTCAGTTAAATTTGACATCAAAAGATACTCATCTGAATGCCAAGCTTCAGGTTTGGCTTCTTTTACCAGTTTCCCTGCTTCCACTCTAAGGATATTACTGTTGCACTATTCTTACCATTTGAATTCACAATTTTGCAGATTTTAACACTTAGATACTCTTTTCCTAACCTATTTAAGTGTAGGCCATGCCGAGTGTGGAATTTCCTGTCTAATTTACTTAGTTCTACAATTTGGACATTTGGAAAACTCTAACAAATTTAAGTAATTTTTCCATTTGTAGCCTCTATTTCTACATTTACACATGATTTGGGAATTAAGTCATATCTCTGCGGAATGTTTACAACAATTGAATGAATGATATTTATTCAATTAATTCCAAAGAGCCATAGGCTCGTACAGAGGAATTGTACAGTAATATGTGTGTTTACACACCAGGAAGAAAATTCTGAAGGTAACACAAATTGATGAATAAGGGCATAGGCCTATTAGTAAAGTTGATACTATATCTAAGATTGTTTAGACCAAGGTCTCTTAAAATGATAAGCACAGGATTTTTAAGCTTATTTGATGTATTACGATGCATCGAATTTTTCCCACAATACTTTCGTAGTTTTCCTCTTAAATACTGACAAAGTTGGTGCACTTTTTACTTCGTCGGGAAGTTTATTATATGACTGTGATGCAGAGAACTTGAAACTATTTCTACCGTATTTAGAAGAGTGAATGAAATATAAGGCTACGTCCCTCGCATGCCTAGTTCCATAAGAATGATTGTCCGAGTTCAAGATGTAGGGAGAGCTATAGAGTATTGTGTTGTGTTTAATTTTGTATATTAGCATAGCTGCTCGGAGATCTGCACTTATGCTGAGGGGTAGAATTTTACTTCTGATGTACAGATCTTTTACTGGAGTGCAGTAAGGAAGGTTAAATATGTTTCTAATAGCCCTATTCTGAAAAGTCATTAAATCATTCAGTGTGGATTTCCTGCAGTGAGCCCAAATAACATTTAAATATTGGAGCTTGCTATGTACAAGTGAATAGTAGATTTGTTTTACAAGGTTTAGGGGAATAAGATACCGAAGTTTCCTTAGGATCCCTACTATAGGTGAGAGTTTCTTAGCAATTCGTTCAACGTGTTCAATCCAGGTCAGGTGTTTGTCGATGATTAGACCTAAATACTTTGCCTGATTAACCTCTTTTATTTCAATATTATTTATATATATTTTGTCATGTGTGATTTCTTTCATGCTTTGCTTTGAAATTACCATGTAATTGGTCTTCTGTAGGTTCATTGTTAATTTATTGGCCTGGAACCATTGTGAGAGAGTATTTATATCTTGTTGCACATTTTGTATGATTTCAATTATGTCTTTCCCAGTGTAGAAGATATTTTTATCATCTGCATACAATTTGATATGCCCTCTCAAATTACATTCCACATTATCATTTATATAAATTAAGAATAATGTAGGTCCAAGTATAGATCCTTGTGGAACTCCATGAGTTATATATTTTCCTGAACTTATGCATTTATTCAAAGCTACAAGCTGCTTTCTTCCAATAAGGTAGCTTTGGAACCATTTTAGTGCTATACCTCGGACACCAGCATTTTCTAATTTTGATAACAGTAGTTTATGATCTACTGTATCAAAGGCTTTTGTGAGATCAATAAATAACCCAACTGCCATATTATTTTTGTCAATAGTTTCTTGTAGCATTGTTATTAGGTCAATAGTTGCTGCCTCAGTACTAGAATTTTCCCTGAATCCATATTGCATATTATGAAAGAATGTATTCTTGTTCAGAAATGAAAGCAATCTTGTTTTTACCACTTCTTCCAGAATTTTTGAAACTACCGATAAAATAGAAACAGGTCTATAATTATTTGGATTTCTTTTGTCACCACCCTTAAATATAGGAACTACTTTGGCCACTTTTAAGTCATCTGGTATCATGCCAGTAACTAAGGACTCATTAATCATTTCAACCAAGATTTTAATAAATGATTGCATATTGTTTTTAATGAAATTTGTCTTGATCCTATCTAAACCACAGCTCTTTTTATTCTTTAAATTTGTGATGATGGACTTGACCTCTGCTTCATCTGTCGGATATAAGTAGAGAGAATTTGACTGATTGTGGTCCTTACTGAGGATTTTCTTCTGTTCAGGAATAGCTTTTGCTAGACTTCCAGCAATGTTTGTGAAGAACAAGTTAAATGATTCACATAGTTCTTGATTGTCTGTGATAATTTTGTTGTCTATTTCAAGTGAAGTGCATGTCTCAACTGTTGGTTTTTTGTTGTGTATGATTTCTTTGATAGTCTCCCAAGTTTTATTAGAATTGTTTCCATATGTTCTGAATTTATCTGAGTAGTAATTTGACTTTAGTCTTCTTTTTAAGTTTGTTACATTATTCCGGCATCTACAGTATTCTTGGTTCATATCATTATTATTTCTGTGAAGGGGATTTTTGAGCTTTGCATGCAGAGTGTCTCGTTGTTTTATAAGTGTAAGGAGTTCAGCTGTGACCCATGGTAAGTTAGTAGTCTGTCTGTTATTGTTAGTATTGTTTGTTATTTTTCTTTGGCTATGCCTGTTCCTTAGATTCAATTGTTTGATGAAAGAGTTATATAGAGAGTTAACAGTACTATCTGCATCATTATGGGAATCTGCATTTATAGATATATTAGTTTCAGGAGTGTGTTGCCTATCCCAAGAGTCCTCGTGTGTTGTTGATTTTGTCGGCTTATGTGACAGAGTGTACGTGCTATAATTGGTCTTGGAAATATCAAGAATTAATATACTGTGATCACTAATATCATTGCTGACATTTGATATTTTATAACTTAATTCTGAATTGTTTAGTGACACGTGGTCTATTAAGGTAGCTGCAGTGTCACAAAGTCGTGTAGCATATTTAGTGTTGCATTGTTTAAAACCATAGCATGCTATTAAATTTAGATATTTCCTTCTTAATTGATCATCAGCTAGGATATCAATGTTGGTATCTCCGAGGAAGATGCATAATTTATTGTTTATCTGGCTAAGAAAACTTTCAAATGAATTTAAGAAGGGTATGGCATTGCTTCTATTGGGGTTATATGCTGCAATAATGTCAATGCTTTTGTATGTTGGCCTATTACTTTTAACATCATCTCTGAATACCTCAATCCACATCAAACTATGATTCATTTCACACTTTCTTTTAACGTTCACTTTCCATTTGTGTGATACATAAATACCCAGACCCCCACCAACTTTGTCATCTCTATGAGCAAACACGCTTGTGAAATTGTTGAAGTTATAAAAATCTGCCTCATTACTTTTCACCCAGGTTTCTGTAACTACCAATACATCTATCTGACCTATCATCTGCACGAGAATTTCAATGTCATCAAGCTTATTCCGAATACTTCTGCTATTAATGTACAAACACCTAACCTCTCCACCTAATTCTAATGAGTTTATGCATGCACTTATATTAGAGTCCTGTTGCATGAAATCATCCAAACAGTTGTACTTATGTTCACTGCACTGTACTTCACCTAGGTGTCCACTTGTAGTCAGCGCTTTCTTCTCTCTAAACAATAAAATGTCATCACTCGTTCCAGCAATTAGTTTTCCGAGAGTAAAAACTTGGCAACTCTGTTTAAAAGTTTTCCAAATTTCATTGTTCCTCTTCTATTGAGGTGGAGACCATCATAAGCAAGGTCCATGTCTTGTAACCAAGAGTTCCCTTCTAAAAACATAATGTTTTTTTCACCACACAACCAATCCAGTGTTGAATTCACTGCATTAATGTATCGTGGGTCTATGTCACGTCTTTGCAATACACCACTAATACACACTTTTGCACTCGGAAAGGCACTTTTCACTTCGTCCACGAGCTTGTCCATTAGTGTTATTCATGGATGGCAATGTCCCCTTTTATCTTTGATTAAGAATTAAGTATTATGGTGTACTGTATGAACGGCCAAGCGGTCAATCTGTTCATAATTTTCAGCACCATCAATAATAAACCGGTTATATACCGTACCATCATATTGGTACAGGTTAAGCGCTTTGAGATATTAGTGTTATTCATGGATGGCAATGTCCCCTTTTATCTTTGATTAAGAATTAAGTATTATGGTGTACTGTATCAATGGCCAAGCGGTCAATCTGTTCATAATTTTCAGCACCATCAATAATAAACCGGTTATATACCGTACCATCATATTGGTACAGGTTAAGCGCTTTGAGATAAACCATGTTGCTCATTAATCATTGACACTTGTATTCTACTGTAAAAAGTATTATAAATCTGTCTAATTACTTCTTAAGAGATTTTTGGGAATTGGGAAATTATTGTAACTGGAATATTATGTATAGCAGTTTTATTTCCATTTTTGAAAACTGGAGTAAGAAAACTCCGCTTTCACCTTTCAAGCAATACACTCTTCTTGAATATGTGGAGATATAATATAAAGTTGAATCCATTTTTCCCGTGTTGCCTGTACAACTGTCAGTTGAGCTCTTCAGGCGATAAACACGAATTTGCCCAAAAACTTGGCGGGTACAGTGTATATAATATATGAACAATCAGTAAATAACACTCCTGGAAAAATTGCATGTATTGTCCCATTATAATAGTGAAGAAAAAGGAAGTTTGTATTTTTACGTGACCGTTAATCTCGCGATCATGACCCACGGGACCTCCTTCTTACGTGGAATCCGAACCACAGGACATGGCATTTCACTTTGAAAATCTCGCATGTTATTTTTTTTTCCAGGAATGCTATTTACTTATTGTTGATATATTATATACATTGTACCCCGACCAGCTTTGGGCAAATTCGTGTTGACCGACTGAAGAGGTATGTGGATGACATCTTTGTAATTCTGGATACAAACACCATTGATTTCGAACAATTACTCAACAAACTGAATAGCATTGATGCCAACATTAAATTTACTGGTGACTCCACAGTCAACAACTTAATCAATTACCTAGATCTCAACATAACCACTAAGAACGAAAAAAATACAATACAGAATCTATAGAAAACCAACACAAGCAAGCACTGTAATCAGAAAGAATTCCAATCACCCCCAAGGTCACAAAAGGGCAGCGTTCGTTAGCTACATCAACAGAGCAATCAGCATTCCCATGTCAGAACAAGATTACCAACAAGAAATAGCCACAATCTTTCAAATCGCTGAAACTAATGGATACACTCGACCAGACATCGTAAAAATCATCAACAAAATCAAAAACAAACCTCAATCTCAGCTCACCCCTTTAAGGAAAGAGAAAACACATTTTGCCGTCTTCACTTATATCAACCAATGAAGCCTCCGTGGCTTAGGCGGCAGCACACCGGCCTCTCACCGCTGGGTCCGTGGTTCAAATCCCGGTCACTCCATGTGAGATCTATGCTGGACAAAACGGAGGCAGACAGGTTTTTCTCCGGGTACTCCGGTTTTCCCTGTCAAAAATTTCATTCCAGCAACACTCTCCACTATCATTTCATTTCATCTGTCATTCATTTAATCATTGCCCCAGAGGAGTGCGTCAGGCCTCGGCAGCCGGCACAGTCCATATCCTCGCCGCTAGATGGGGCTTCATTCATTCCATTCCTGACCCGGTCGGCGACTGGAAGCAGGCTGTGGATTTTCATTTCACTTATATCAACCAATACACCTACGATGTAACAAGTATTTTCAAGAAATTCAACACTAAAATCACCTTTAGAACCAATAATAACAACCACAAACTAATATTCAACTCCAAGAAAATCAACGAGTCAAATAGATATCATTCGTCGGGCAAACTTAAATGCCAACAATGTAGAGCAGATTACCTAGGACAGACCGGACGCAGCTTCACAACAAGATATTACAAACATGTTAACACCATAAAACACAGAAAATTTTCGGCCATGGGACAGCACATGCAGGACACCAAACATAAATTTACAAATATCCAGAATGATATGGAGATCATCCACTATGCCAAGAAGAGAGCAATAATGAACGTACTTGAACAAATAGAAATTGATAATGCGCAACGCACTAACCCAACACACAATCTCAATGAAATCAACTTCGAAGTAAACATTCTGTATGAGAACATCAACAAATTTTTTCCAGACTCTAAACGGCATAAACAAACGTTTACGAATAACACCCAAACCAATCACCCTCCCGCATCAGCGCTAACCCTGCACCCCCCATGAAGTTACTAATTCAAAACATATGACGTCACGCGTCGCACCCACACACCTGTTTCCACTCAGCCAAGACCGGTTCCCCTCTCTTTACCCTCCCCTCCCCACCACACACTACCGCAAACACTCGCTTCAGCCCAGCGCATAGCAGGTCACTCAGTGTAACACGGCTCCACGTTACACGTCTCACAGGCCAGAACAGGTAAGCCGCTTAATGCAACATCATTCGGCAACAGTTCCCTCTCCCACACATACATACTAATATTAGATCTTTGGCTCATTACAGCAACCAGGCAGGAGGTTTCAACTCAGTTAACCCCGAAAGTTACATTCAAGATGTCAACCAGTAAGTTACCGTTTAGCCCCTTCAACTCTATTTATTCTTCTTCTCAGACGCACTTTTCAGTTTATTTAAATTTCGTATCTTTACAGTTTACTCCACAATAAACACCCCATGGCAGGATCGCCTTACCAAACCAACAATCCGTATGACGCAGCTGTTAAAGCAACTTAACCAAAGGCCATGTGTAGCCCATCAATACATCACCTGCAAGCATAAGCCAGAGGGAGATGACTCTGAGCTTCTTACTGACTTACTGCTTATCACCGTTAAATTAAGCCTTCATAGCAAGGCCATTCAGAACTGAATATACTACAAATGGGAATAAGAAGTTCCAAATGTTTTAATGTGTTAACCAAGTTTTTTAACATTACGTTTTTTAGTTGTATGCTCTATAATGAATTGTCTATTGTGCATGTGTTTTAATTATGCAAATGTCTTAGATAAGTTACAATGTTGATAAATTGTATAAGGCTGAAGAAGAACAAATATTGTTCGAAACATGTCCCTAGTATGAGAAAGAAACATTAAATTTATAGTGTGAAAGGTATTGATTGGGCGGAAACTTTTTTACTCACTATTTCGATAACTGACAGTGACAATGTGGAGATCCCATCAGGATTTGGGGCAGATGACCTCTCTGTTTCACCCCTTAAAGCCACAATAACTAACATAACTACCCATCAGGATTTCAGGATTTATTTATTTCAAGAGCATATTTTAAATCTGCTAATAGTTCTTCATTTCCCAGTTCCAGTGATCTGGGTCGGAGCGCGAATCAAAAAGGCCAATTACGGTGGGAAATTGAAAGTCTCCCTGGGCCTCGGATACCCTAATACGTCGGGGTTGGAAGAGAACAAGTGCTGGCCAAGGGAGGCCAACAGGAAACTGAAAGGAGCCTGGCATAAGTGGGTGGAAGCAATGCCAGACTCAGAGCTGGGGTCCCGTGGTCGCCAAACTACGTCCCACAAGTTGTGAGCCCTTGAGAGTGTGCTAATAGTTATTGTCTTTAAAATTAACTGAAGAGGGATACAAAGTTTTTCAGTCACTATGGATGGTTGGTTGGTTCCTTAGTTTAGGGGCTGCGACAACACGGTCATGTAGCCCCGTGTACTTTGGGTGTGTATAGAATTTGTCTGATAACCGGTGTTAATTGTGATGGCTGTATTAGTGTGTGTTTAATTCAAGTAAGGACTGCAGTCGATTAATTTTTTCAAGTAGTTCCTACTTTTGCCACCAAATGCTACCATCCACGACACCTAGTAGGGGACGCAGCTACTAAATGCCATCGCAGTCAGCACCCGGTGTCGAACGTTGTAACTAGTAGAGCGTTATCAAACTAACCTACAAATTTTTGCTTCTACTAGTGTAATTAGTGGAAGGTTCTTTTTCATGCCATAATTCTATGACATGGGACCGGCGGCTTTACTTCCCCTCCGAAGGAAGGCATACTGAGAGATTTATAACGCTCTTAAAAAATCGGACAACTTCGGCCGGGTTTGAACCCACGATCTAGGGCATAGAAGCTCAGCACGCTACCAACTATGCCACTGAAGCCGCTTTTCAGTCACTGAGACTAGCAGAATTTACAGATGAAAAATGAGTGGCAAAAGGCTTTACATTTAGTCTTATAATAGGCCTATGTCCTTATTCATCAATTTGTGTTACCTTCAGAATTTTCTTCCTTGGTGTGTAAACACACATATTACTGTACAATTCCTCTGTACGAGCCTATGGCTCTTTGGAATTAATTGAATAAAATATCTATATCTATTCTATTCTAAGGAAAATGCCAATAGATTTGTGTAGGTCATATACGGTAATAACATCACTTTTGCGTGCAAGTGCATGAGATAATTTACAAATATGTTCAAAGGAACAAAATAGATGTTTACCTAAAATCCAATGTCTAAAGTGAAGAAATATGTATTCTTTTAGTAAATAAAAAAGCCTTTAGTAAGTACCGATATATTGATAGTCATTGTAATAAACTAAATTAATAACAATCAGAAAATACGTATTATCTTGCTTTGAAACTTTTGACTGTTGCATGATCCCAGATTTAAACTATATGCATGATCTCTGACTGTGTAGCAGCCTCTGTATCTTATCATACGTTGAGAAACTAGCAATGGAAGTATGTAGTTCTCCCTCCCCCTGAAGGGCCTTGGCCTACCAAGTGACTGCTGCCCAGCCCTGGTGGCCTACAGATTGTGGGGTGAGTCGTGGTCAGCACGTCGGGACCTTTTGACCGTTAATCTTGGTCAGACAGTTACTCCATTGTCCTCACGAAACTGAGTTCACCCCATTCCAACCCTCATGTCAGTTTCTAAAATCCCTGATGGAACCAGGAATCGAACCCGGGGTCTCCGGGTGAAAGGCATGCACCCTACCCCAACACCTCGGGGCTAGCTCTATGAAATTCTCACCTATATAATATTTCTATTGGATTGCCCCTTTAAATCTCCAATATTGTGAGAGCCACTCTTTATGTATGTGGTTGTGGGCATGGTTGTTAAGTGGACTGGGAGCGATTCCCGGCCAATGCTTGTGAGATTTTTGACGTGTAATATCACGTCCTGTGTTTTTTTCCACTTAAAAATGGAGGTCTAGTGGCTCATGATCGCGAGATTAACAGTCATGTAAAACTACAAGCTTCCTCCCTCCCTTCCTTCTTTCTGTTCATGGTCTACTGGAGTTTCTTTCCAATACATTTTTATATTGTGGATTCCCCACCCATTTCTATCCCATCCCATTTATTATAGGGCTGAATGCTAATTCCTAAATCATATTTCAGGTGTTGGGATTTGAAGTTGACACCATTAATTCTGTTCAGTTCTCCAACCACACTGGATATGGATTTTGGAAGGGACAAGTCCTGAATGATCAAGAGCTAGGTAAGGATATCGAATAATATACTAATAATAAAGCTGAAGAGTTGGTGTGTTTTTGTGTTTAAACGCGCTAATCTCTTGAACTACCAGTCGGATTCGAAAAATTCTTGTTTTTATATGATAGCCAGATTTAAGGGGAATAGTTTAGGCTATGTTAAATTTTGGACAGACCACTCCATTCCCTGCATTTAGGCCCTTTGGCACAAATCTTCACCGTTTCACCGATCTGAACCAAAATGTGTATACTTACCCCTTGGAACCCTATGAGTAACACTGTCTGCATGAAATTTATGACAGACCAGTCCATTCCCTACATTTAGGCCCTTTGGCACAAATCTACACCTTTTCACCGATCTGAACCAAAATGTGTATACTTAGCCTTTGGAAACCTGCGAGTAACACTGTTTACATGGAATAGTTTAGGCTATGTTAAATTTTGGATAGACCACTCCATTCCCTGCATTAATTCCCTTTGGCACAAATCTACACCGTTTCACCGATCTCAACCAAAATTTGTATACTTACCCTTTGGAACCCTGCGAGTAACACAGTCTGCATGAAATTTCGGACAGACCACTCCATTCCCTGCATTTAGGCCCTTTGGCACAAATCTACACCGTTTCACCGATCTGAACCAAAATTTGTACTGTATGCACACCCTTTGGAACACTGCTGGCAACACTGTCCACTTTAACTTTTGGACAGACCACTCCATTCCCTGCATTTAGGCTTCGGTGGTGTAGTTGGTAGCATGCTGAGCTTCTATGCCCAAGATAGCATTAAAAATCCCTCAGTATGCCTTCCTTCGGAGGGGAAGTAGAGCCGGCGGTCCCATGTCATAGATTTATGGCATGTTAAAGAACTTTCCACTAATTTCACCTGTGTGAAACTAAATTGTATAGGTTAAGAATGTAAACAACGCTCTTAGGTTGCTACGTTCGTTGCCAAGAGCCGACTGCGGTGGCGTCTAGTAGCTAAGTTCTGGACTAGGCCTAGTAGTTGTTGACGGTGGCGTTTGGCGGCAAAAGTAGGACTACTTGAAATTTAAAGTCTGCAGTCCTCACTTGAATTAATAATAATAATAATATCGTATGGCCTCGGGTGCCTGGTGCAAGCTTTGTTAATTGACACCCAGAGGGTAGCTTGCATGTCGAATTTCGTCGTTCCTTTGAACGCTATGATAGTCAAGGAGGTTAGATATCTAAACTCCTTGACACTACAGCGCTTTCAAGTAGAGAATGGAGGAACTTAGTGTTGGCGGAAAATCCCGAGATTAATTTTGCCATTGAACACGGCCTGCTGAATTCAAATGGGTTCTTTAACATGCCAACAACGTATGACATGAGTATCATGATTTTTGTCGCCTTCAAAAATCACTTACCATGGCCAGGGACGAACCTGCAATCTAGGGGGTTGGTAGTCCGACACTATAACCACTCACCCACCGTGGCAAGCCCTCACTTGAATAGAAAAACAGGTCATCACAATTAACACAGGTTATCAGACAGATTCTACACACACCCAAAGTACACGGGGCTACATGACCGCGTTGTCGCAGCCCCTAAACTAAGGAACCAACCAACCAGGCCCTTTGACAAAAATCCACACTGTTTCACCGATCTGAACCAAAATGTGTATTCTTACCCTTTGGAACCCTGCGAGTAACGCTGTTTACATGAAATTTTGGACAGACCACTCCATTCCCTGCATTTATGCCCTTTGGCACAAATCTACACCGTTTCACCGATCTGAACCAAAATTTGTATACTTACCCTTTAGAACCCTACGAGGAATACTGTCTGCATGAAATTTTGGGCAAACCACTCCATTCCCTCCATTTAGGTCCTTTGGCATAAATCTACACCGTTTCACCGATCTGAACCACATTTTGTACACTTACCCTTTGGAACCCTACGGGTGACACTGTCCACTTTAAATTTCGGACAGACCACTCCATTCTCTGCATTTAGGCCCTTTATCACAAATCTACACCGTTCCTCCTAATTTCACCAAATTATGCATACACTTTGAAACCTTGCTGTTAACACTCTCCACTTGATATTTTGGACAACGATCTCCATTCCCTACATTTAGAATAACAAACTGAAATTGAAAACCATGTATTAAGGCCCTAGAATCATTCATGTCCGTAGTAGTGTAACTGTAAGAATATTTTAATAAGTCTATTGTTGACTGGCAATTCGGGCTGCATCACGTCGCCCCTACCAGTGTTCCCTGGTGCAGAATTGCGAAAATAGTTAAATCTTGCGCTGCTTATAAATTGCAGTCACGGGGAGTAATTAGTAAAAAAAGATTTCTTTTGCCCCTTAAAACAGTTATCATCATGAACATATTATGCATCTGTATAAGTGCAATGGTGTTGGTGCAATACATTGAGGTCATCAGCTGCAATAAGCGTTGGTGCCTTCAAATTTACCTTAATTTATTCCGAAACTTATCGTTGACCGCTATGTGGCCATAAATTATACTATTGCTACATCAGGAGCTCGGGACAGCCGAAGTTTTCCAAAGTGTTCCGATTATTTTCCTACGGCGCTATGTGACTAAGACGTCACTATTGGTCTCTAAATTTCTAACAGACAATGAGATATAGGCCCTAGGCAGTGTCTTTTATTTCACTTACTCCTCTTTCTAATCATGTTTAGAAATTTGTTTGTAAATTACATGTGTCAGTGCTGTAGTTAGTAAATAGCCGTTTCCCTATTCATTATTATCATTAGGGGAAAATGACCTAAATGTTACGTCCATTATACTGTACTGCTTATCACCCTCACTACAACCACCACCACCACCACCACCACCACCACCACCACCACCACAAAAAGTTATATTTAATCATTGTTTTTCTGTTAGTTTAAGTATCATGTTCCAGTTCTGTAGTAGTAATCATTATCATCCATAAAACAAATAAATCCACCGGGCGAAGCCGGGCACTACTGCTAGTGATAAATAAGTCTGTACATCAAAAATAAATGATACTTTCTTTATTCACCTAACACAGCTATTATTAAAAGATGAAAGCCATTTTTAACAGTATTGACATCAGTAAAACATATCTATACTGTGAGATTGATTTTCATGGCGAGTTTAATATGGTTTTTGCTACCTGCTGTCAAAGTTACTCATCTTAGTCCTCACAAAATGCATATTATAAATGTTAGATTTTCATTGTACAGTAGTCTTCAGTCGTAATGCCTGAATTCTGCTCAAAATATGCCTTCAAAATATTTGTTGCTGTGTCCTAAAGAATAGGTTCACTCTTGTGAAGTTTGCTTCAAAAATATCAATACACTATTAGTTTCAACAATATATCATTACTCAATTAGGAATAGGTCTACCTATTTTATTATACTAGACAGTTACACGCTAATGAATTATAAATTTAATCATAATTTCGACTATCTCTTTCATGATTCGAAAAATAATATACACACAGATAACATTATCGTGTTGGAAGTCATTTATCAGTGTTGCCTTCATCATCATCATCATCATCATCATCTGAAATTCATTCCAGCGAGCCAGGTATGATGTTTTACATGGTGTCCACAGTCAGGAAAAGTCAGGAATTTTGTTTTTGGTCAGGAAAATTCAGGAAAATGTGTGAAAAATGGCATGAGTCGGGAAAAATTGGTGAAAAGTTTTAGAAAGTCAGCAATTTTATATTAACCATTCAATATTTTGTGTTTTACAGCCATATTTTGATGTTACTAGTTCAACTAATCTCTGAAGATAAAATGCAATAACTCACTGGACATGGTAAGTTTACATGTTTACAGTCCAACATAGTAAAAACCTCTTTTATCTATTTTTTGTACGCTTTTTTGTCGTTGGCGTAGGGATGTGACAATCCCATCACCATAGTTTAGGTTATTAAGTACTCTGATTTATGTGTTATTGCATTATAATTTACATTATGTTCGACCCTGACTATTATATGTCAGAAAACTGTACTATAATGAGGCTCATTATAACACTATTTTTCATTATGAAACAGTTTCTCCCACCAATCAGAGCTCAAGAAACAGTTGTTTGACCAATTAGATAATTAGATGCGCTGAGTTCCACGGCCTTCTAATTTGAATTTCACTGCCTGGCCTAGTGTCATAGTAGGGTAATCGAGGAGTCCATGGTCAAATACAAGGCATTCTCTGCGTCTCATGCGCTCTGTTCAGTACATAATACTGGCGAAATCTCGACAGATATTTATGAATATTTATGTTCGAACATAAAATAGTTATAATAATTATCGTCGAACATAAACAGTCGTTTGCAACTCGCCTATAATGGTAATTAAGACACTCGTATGGAAATTCGAGCGTTGGAGGCTGCAAATAATATACTGCATATATATATATTTGCACAATAAACCATTTTTCCGATGTTACGATGACTTCGCGAGTCAGGAATTATGTTGAAAAATGGTCAGCAAAGGTCAGGAAAATTGACGATGAAAATTCTGTGGACACCATGTTTTAGAACGAAGTGCCACCATTTATTACGGTCTTGGTATGTTTCTTCTCTCTCTAGGGCATCCCATGTTTCCCCTCTCTTCTCAAGGTCTTCTTTAATCTGGTCTAACCACCTTTACCTAGGGCGTCCAATCGGTCTTCTTCCTGGAACGATCCTCTCAAAATACTCCCTTGGAGCTAGTGATGGCTGCATTCGCTTGATGTGTCCTAGCCATTTCAACCTTGCAACACTTCATCCTTCTTCCATGGTCAGGCCGATTTGTAGGTCTCTTCGGATTTGCTCATTCCTAATTCTGTCTCGGTAATCGAAATGTAATGTTTTTCAGTCGGCCAGCACGATTGTACCCAATTGTGATGGGCAGTTCTTTAATCCTGAAAAAATGTACATGAGATTAATAAATAGGCCTACACTTGGTACAGGGTGGGGCGTGGAAACTTCCTGATTCAAACATGCAATAAAACACAGTACATGTTTCATTCAACTTTATTGTTATTTCCCGCCTACCACACAACATTGGAACTTTACATTTACACAGTTTTAAACACAATGTCTGTTAAATGTCACCCTCCATTGTCAATACACTGATTCAGTCGACGGCGAAAGTTTTGCGTCACCTTTTCGAGCATATTGACCGGGATATTCGCAATCTTGGCTCAGATGTTGTTCCGTAGGTCGTTCAGGGTGTGGGGACGATCTTTATAAACCAGGGACTTGACATAACCCCACAGGAAGTAATCAGGATGGGCTAAATCAGGCGAGTGGGCTGGCCAGTTTACGTCCCCTCGCAGGGAGATCAGTCGTTCGGGGAAGGCTGCTCTCAAAACACCCATGGAAATCCTGGAGGTGTGGACTGTGGCCCCATCCTGTTGAAACCACACGTTATCCAGATCCATTTCTTGGAGCGCAGGTAAGAAAAATTGTTGGATCATTGTCACATAACGGTCGGAATTGACGGAAACAGTCCAACCGATTCCTTTAAAAAAGTTTGGCCCTATGATCCCTACACTTGCTACAGCACACCATACCGTGACCGTTCCGAATGAAGGGGCCTGTCATGAAGCTCTTTGGGATTTGTTGAACTCCAATACTGCATGTTCTGTTGATTCACACAGCCACTGAGCCTCGTCAGAGAAGAACACAACTGCGTCATTCGGCACAGTATCAAGCAGCTGCTCACAGGATGTTTGTCGGTTTACATAATCCTGCTCCGAAAGTTGTTGGACCACACAAAGTCTGTACGGGTAAAAATGGAGCTCAAAGTGAAGAATGCGACGAAGAGAACGGGACGACATCCCAAGGGCAACTGCATGTTTACGCGCAGAACGCTTGGGTGACCGCTCAATGGACGCACGAACTCTTTACACATTTTCAGGTGATCGAACGGTCTTCTGAGGTCCTTTTCTTTCTTTGGCGACATTCCCCGTTCCTCTGAAGGCATCCACCCACATTAAAACACTTTTCTGATCAGGAACACGGCGTCGTGGAGGAATATCGAAGTGGCGGCGAAAAACACGCTGCACTGCAATCACTGACCGAGCGTTAGAGAAATACGCCTCCACGGCAAAAGCACGCTGCTGCCTCGACCAAAGCATGTTTACGACTAAGACGGGCGGGAACACAAATATCCCACTCGGCCCCTTCCACTGAATCCACCCTCACTCCCCTGCCTTCCCTACAACAGGCACTGCAACAAGTTTAAATAAGGAAGTTCCCACGCCCCACCCTGTAGTATAAAATATTTCTATTTCACTTATACACGGTAGTTCCATCGCTGTATGTAGACGAATAAATACAATTGGTCAAGTTTATTTTTAATCTCATGTAAATTTTTTCCAGACTAGGGAACCACCCATTCATTACAATTGGGTACAATTGTGTTGACCGACTGAAAAACATGAATTTTCGACACAGATAACAATTTAGAAAATAAAAATACAGTATAGTCATGTAAATTGTACACAAACTGTCCACACCTTTTAGAAAAATTGTTATAGTAAAAAGGAAATAAAAACAAATAAATACATAAATCAATTGATTAGACCTAGGCTATTGTAATTTTCAATATTGTTACGTTCTTTCCGAGTAAAAAATGCACATTTTTTTCCAACTTCACCAAATTAATTACCGTAATCTCCATACCAAACAATTCCGATCTTCTCTTGTCACTACGTTGTCACCAATGGCAATAGAGGAAACTTAAAAGTGGGAGTTGCTAAGTCCTGTCCTAGACTCCATTTTTGACCCACAGCTGCAGACAACACAAGGGGAGTTAGAATTCCTCCGCTTACCCGTTACAATATGGAAATTCCTGGTGGGCTAATTTTTTAATAAAGGGAGCATAGCTCTTATAGTACATTAGCATCACAGTAGCCTTGCAGTGGTCTTCCCAGCATTTTGGTGAGGTGCACCAACCGTATTAACAGATGAGCCCTATGGTACACTGGGACGACACGCTGGCAATATTAGTTTGAGCTAACTAGATCAATTAAAACTCATCAATCTTTCTAGGTTTGTGCCGTGTCTTGTGTGGGGTTTCGCCTAGGATACCAAGCTGGCTCATCAGCTGGCTCTTAAGTGTCCCCGGCCAGACCCCTAAAGAAGTAGCGAACTGCACTCTACCTCCCTCTATGGTGTCCTAGGCGAAATCCCACATAAGACACGGCACAAACCTAGAAAGATTGCTGAGTTTTAATTCACTGGCCGTGAAAGCCAATATACCATCTTTTTGGAAGCCTTCATAGGGAGGTGAGGACTGCTTGAGCTTTTACCTCTCGCAGTGAAGAGGCACAGGTGCGCTTCATAAAGAGGGAGGTAGCGTGCTGTTTGCTACTCCTTCGGGGGTCCGGGCGGGGACACCAAGAGCCCGCTGATGAGCCAGCTTGGTGTACTAGGCAAAACCTCACACAAGACACGGCACAAACCTAGAAAGATTGCTGAGTTTTAATTCACTGGCCATGGAAGACAATATATACTAATTAGATCAATGTTTCAGTATATTTGAAATTTGATGCTGTGTGATTAGACCTAGTTAAATGATAAATCAATTTATAATTAATTTAATCCAATAATTGATATTGGTTAATATTTATATACTTTACATATTTTGAAGCAAAAATTGTTGCATATTTTGATACATGAAAGTCCACTTTGGCTATGTTTGGTTTTGTACAGTTTTGCAACTTTGTCTTAATTCTCAGTCATTTGCCACTCACCTTCTCCAATGCTGCAATACTCATCTCTTCCCCTTTGTTACATGCACTGGCATATAGCACTATGAAATTGTAAGCATATGGTATGCTCCTAATTAACACAACAGGTTAGCTGTGGCATATAAAATTTGTGCCTATCTTAACAGCCAAAGTTTAAATCCTGGCATGATTTTTGTTGTTGTTGTTGTTCCCAAATGAATTCACAATGATGGCATCAAACACATCTGAGTTGTTTGAGCTAACTTTGATTTTTGCATAAGACCACTCCCCGATCCACACGAGTGGCAGGGTTCAAGGCTGGTTTACTGAGTAGGACTACCATATTTTAAAATTATATTCTTGCTACCAATTGCTGAAAGAGCACAATTGAAATTTGAATCCAAGATTGGCTATTTCATAAGGCATACATGGAGAGTCTCCCAAAATTGGCACTCTTACAGGACGTAATATTGCACATTCATTTTGAGTAACACATACATGGCAGTGTTACCAACATGATTCTGTGCGTGTTAGACTCGGTATCATAGAATCTGTACACGTCAAAATTTAACTCTGCACCCTCTTTGTCATAATTGCAGATACATTTTGAACAACACGTACAATGTATGCCAGTGTTACAAGCCGGACGTTTGTTTTAGACGATTGCCCTTGACCTTGGTGCTTGCGGGTGAGCCTGTACACAGTCACTCTCTAGCCCTGTCGCTTCACATTTGTCACCACCGCTTTGATCTAATGGAATTCCAGACTTGAGCACGTGACGACACCGACCTGCAGACAGTACAGTCCACATCGAAGTATTGTGTGACGCAGAAGTACATGTTTCATAGTTACAAACAGGACGCCATTATATTTGCCAATGACTGTACTTCAGCAGTACTGTGAAATAGCTTTGTCAATCATCGGACCGCATGGGGCAGATGACAACAACACAGGTACTGTAGTAACTCGCTTCCAGGCTTCCATTAAGATTTTTCACTCGTCTAAAACAAACGTCCGGCCTGTACCAAAATAATTCTACACTCATTTATAGGTGCCATGATTTAACTGCATGTGACTTCCATAATATTTAATGGATTTTCACTAAATTTTGCATGTGCCATGTATGCCATATAATTGTACATATTTTCAGAGGCAACAGGTCTACCAACTATCTAATAACTCTCTTGGCATTTGAGCCTTAGACTCACAATATCTCATAATCCATGCTGTTCTTGGCCTCAAAATTCAGATTTAATTTGATCAATGTTTCTAAATGAATTCCACATATAATGGTATTATTCTAAATATGTCTAAATAGGTGAATCTTTGGTTTGAATCGTAAATTGTTTGAAAAGTAGGCTCTTTAGTTCTTCACAGAACTACTTGTTAATTTTGTTACCCTGAAACAAGGAGCGTGTGTGCTACAATGCTTTATGCCAATGATGAGGACAAATTACAGAGTTAAGTTCTTTTGAGCCATAGAATTTTGATGTTATCATTGTGTGAGTGAAAGATTCATGTTCGTGTATGTCACAGCCACTCAGTTACATAGTTTCAGTAATTTTCTTCATGCTTAAAATTATGTTTTTGTCAAAATTTGCACAGGAGATATTAAGTGATTATTGTACCGTACATTCAACCATATTTCCATATTTGATATATATATTTCTGTATGTATGTATATATATAATTTTAACGAGTATTGTTTGCAGTCTAAATGCCGCACCCGTTACATTGGAATGTCCCAGTTATCTTGTTTTCTCTTTGCTGTGTTGACAGGAGACCTATTGGAAGGATTGCAAAGAAATAAACTGGATAAATATACACATTTGTTGACGGGATATGTAGGTTCACCATTGTTCTTGGATCGAATATCTAATGTAGTCAAGGTACTGCGAGCCGCCAATCCTAACTTAATTTATGGTACGTATTTGTTCAGACTTGCCGTATCAAAATTACTGATAATTTATGCTGTAAAAATGTGTAGTTTTCCTTAGATCAGTATAAGTTACGGGTATTTAGCATGCTGCTAGGCTTTCGTGGCTCTTAGTCTTTCGGTCATAAGCTATGATGACCTGTTTATGTATAATTCAAATCACTGGATGTTATGAGTTTTAGGTCTCGCTGTATTTCCACTGCACCCCCTGGTGCTCACAGCCAGTGGGACATGGGTTTCAATCACAGGGCCTCTGCTGAGTCCAGCATTGCTTCCAGTTCCTTGTGCTGGGCTCCCCAATGTGGGTGGAAAACATGTTACATTAAAAATAACATAATAGCATTAACAGGTGTCATCATTAAATTTCATCAAAGAAAGCTTGTCAGGTGAAATCGAATGTGAAAACATGGTGAGCCAGTTTTTTTTTGTTTTTTTTTTTCTTTCTTTCTTTCCGACATCAAAGGGATTGTACATTCAGAGTTTGTCCCTAAAAATCACACAGTAAACCAACATTTTTATTTAGATGTTGATAAGGCTGCTCAGAAGTTTGGTGCAAAAACCTCCCAACTTTGTGGACTTCCGACGAGTGGTTCCTGCATCATGACAATGCTCCTGCGCACACAGCTCTCAAAGTTCACCAGTTTTTGGTCTCAACAAAGACGACTACCTTGAACCACACACCCTCTTCACCAGATTTAGCTCTCTCGGACTTCTTCCTGTTTCCTAGGGTGAAAAGGGACTTAAAAAGACAATGTTTTGTCTACACCGATGACATAAAAAATAATGTCATTGTGGTGTTAGCAGGTATCAAAGAAATTGAATTTCAAAGGTGCTTTGAACTTCCAAAAAACTGACCACAGAGATATTTAGTGTTCAGCACTAACGCATATGATAACACCAAGCAAACCAAGTCACAAGATGAAACCACTACAGGAAAACAACACTGATCAAGCAACGAGGAAAGGGATGAGGGTATCAATACTCAAGGATGGATAAGGATAGAAAACAGATGTAGGGGAAGAGATGAAACAACTGCACAAATCAAAAATCTGACGAACGCAGTAACAGCACGGACAAATCAAAATAATACGAGAAATACAACCTTTATCATTGTTTCCATGACATTAAATTATGCAGAAATTAAAGCTGCAACAAAAAGGGCGTGGCTTTATGTAGGAAAACTAGATGAATCCACTACGAAAGAGGACCTAGAACGACACTTTCACAAGCAAGGCATCACGGATGTCATTGAAAGCGAGGAGATAGAGACTAGAGGTCACCGTAAAACTTTCAAAGCCGGGATACTTTTCACAGACATAAACAAAGCTTACGATACCACGATATGGCCATAAGACGTATTTGTCAGAAGATATAGTTTTTTTTTCAGGACTCCAGAGAGGGTGGACTGCTTTGGAACGTCGAGGGACTTCGATTGCTGCTGACGTGATGACCAGACTCAACAATGGAAAAATACGACATACTCATTTTCACTGAAACTTTCCTAACAGAAAACATCAATATACCAGGCTTTTATTCGGAACACGCAATGGCGACGAAAAAACAAGCAGGAAGACCAGCGGGAGGCATCTCATGCTTTCTAAAGTCACACATAGGGAAAATCAAAAACATTTACAGAGAAGACAACCTGATCATTGTAATCATGGACACCATAACCATAGCAGGGATGTACTTTCCTCCACAGACTCACACCGCAAAAATCATAGATGTGGTTATGAACACTCTACGTCATATCAATCCACGCAACCATGTAATTCTAGCGGGAGATTTCAACTGCAGGATTGACATAAAGACACAGAAAGGTGAGGAATTACTCAATCTTATGAGAGAAGAAGGTTTTATCCTCATAAACGATCCCAAAGAGAAAACCTACTTTGCTTGCAATGGCAGCATCACAATCGATCTCATCTTCTTCAGAGGACCACAACCCAAATCAAAGGACTTGATATAGGCTATTTCCATACAGTAACACCCCTCAGGAAACACTGTCCACTGATAATGGAGTTAATAATATCTCAGGAAGTACAAACCCCAATACAAGACAACTCTAAGAAAGTTAAGAGTACTCAATATGGATGCCCTCGCCGAAAATAGGAACTATCTACAGGAGATCGAAAATCAAATTAACAATAGCCATCTACAAGAAGCAGCGGAGAAAATGAAGGAGTTCATCCTAACAGGTAGTGTCCCCCAGATACCTCGCTTCGCATAGCCATGGTTTGATGCAGAGTAAAGAACCCTACAAACTCTAAGAGTGGCAAGAGAGACAAATACAAAAAACGACCCTGCAGCATACTCCTTGCATAGAAAAACATTTAAGAACATTTTAAAGACAAAGTGAGATGCGTACACAGAAGCTGAAGGAGAGAAAATGGCTATGGAAGCATTGAAAGACCCTTTCTTAGCACTGAGGCCAAGAAAATTCAACATAGTAGGGAAAATAGCCATGGATACCTGGACAAGCCACTTCAACGCTATACTTACTAAGAATGATAATCAGCAAGCTTACCCCAACACAAGCGGAAGCACAAAGATTACAGATCGGCATTACTTCACTAAAGAAGAGGTAGGGACAACAATTTCAGCACTCAAAAATGGGAAAGCCGCTGGACCAGACGGAGTGTTCAACGAACATATAAAACAGACATCAGATATCTTACTAGATACATGGAGTGACTTATTAAATAAATGCATAAAACTGGAAACAATTCCAGAAAGCTGGAGAAAATCAACTATTATTGTACAAGGGAAAAGGAGACTTTTCTGACCCCAACTCGTATAGGGGAATTGCGCTCGAAAACAACATGTTTAAAGTACTGACAAGACTTATCACTGAACACCTGATTAAAGAGATCAACCATCTGATCTCAGAGGGGTAATTCAGATTCCGGAGAGGAAGAAGCGCATTACATGCTGTAAAAGACCTTCTGGATGACATAGACGGATACCCTACGGTTACCAAGAGGAAAGCTCCAAAGGATTTGACATGATCAACAGAAAACTCCTAGTGTCAAAATTGGAACAGCTCATCGGAGAAGAACACCCGTTGACCAATATAATAAAGAACATAATTAAGTACAAGTTTTTCGGGCTTGTAGGCCGTGGTCCAGACAGGATATCTACAAGCCCACGGCCTACAAGCCCGAAAAACTTGTTCTTAATTATGAATGCCGTCCGTGAAAGCCTAAGCTGTTATATCATAATAAAGGACATTTTAACTTAACAACAAGTTCTCGATTGATGACTCCGTATCTACAACATGTGACCTAATCCAGACCAATGGGGTACTACAAGGGGACCCCCTCAGCCCACTTTTATTCAACGTAGGTACATTCAACATCATTAAGACAATAAAGCAGGCAACGAAGTCTACTTCACTTTATATGTATGCCGACGATATGGTTCTTGCATCGACCAACATTCAGGACATTCAACCCTCCCTCAACGCGTTAGCACTATGGACAAATGAAAACAGCTTCACAGTAAAAATACCCTTCACAGTAAAAATACCCAACAAATGACCTTCCGAAAAGGGGGGAAAACCCGCAGAGGAAGACATACTTTACTACAAGGATACTCCATTGGAAAGAGTAAAAGCATTCCAGTACTTAGGCATCACACTTCAGACTACGACGATATCGTTTCGGCTACATATAAAGCGAAGGCAGCAATAAAAGCTTTTTATGGAATCAAATACATGACCTCATTTGGCTTAAATTGACGATAAAAAGACCTATCTGCAATAATGTGAAAGCTCGCTACTTGAAGGCAGCCTTAGGGCTATCAAGGTTCACGTTTTCAATGCTCGTCTATGAGCTGGCAAGAGTGACTTTCTTTATAGAGGACATACGACTACACTACGAGCTTCAATCCACCGATGCGACCATGCATTTAAAGGAGGAGAGAGAGAGAGAAGAAAAGACGAGAAATATGGCTGGAGTTCTTCTCTACAGATGCAATGCTAGACGAACGTGGATGAGACCCAAACAAAAACTACGCCACGTGCTGACCCGGTTGACCGTGCACGGTTACAACACTTGATCTGCCTAAAGACTCACTTCCATGAGCCAGACGATACTTGTGTGTGCAGCCTGTGTCATTCAGTGTGTGAAAGATACCATATCACTTTATGGCAACAAAGACCTATTTCTCTCTCTGAGTATAGTGAAATGTGAACTAAATTACAGTGTTTATGATACAGTATTATGATGTATTTATTCTAAATGCACTTTCGTGCACAATGATACTATTATAATGAAATTTTCTTTCTTTTTGGGGTACCCCCCTCGTATTTATAATATGCAAGCTCATTTTAAAGTATTCACCTATTGTTCATCCTAGATATTTATGTGTAGAAGTGCACATTATAAAGTCATTACAATTACAGTTGTCAGGAATATTTTGATGAAGACATGTAATTATCTTGGTTTGCGGAGTTCTGATGTACTGAATAATGTTGCTGTGCATAATTTTAGATTTTTTGGTATTATTGTAGAGGATATTACCATTTAGTTGTGTAATTGAAGCCTTGTTGTAATCTCTTGAAGGCTATTCTGGGATCAGTATGTATGGTAAATATTTTGGTGTTATCTGCATAAATAAGAACCTTGCAGGGTTCTAAAGTTACAGGGTGTCGAGCGATACGGGAAATACGGGATATGCATGAAATATACGGGAATTTTAGTGACTCGGGAAAAGTCCGGGAAATATACGGGAGTTTCGTATTTGATCCGGGAAATCTTGAAAAGTCTCATAATGCCCGACATCTTAGCCACCGAACGCTCGGTAGAGTCCTGCCGGTCGGTCTTCTATTTCGCCTGCAGACCGCACCGCCATCCGCATTTTGCCCCACCACCGCTTAGGGTCCTAAGCGGAGTGAGAGCCCAGCCAACGTCACGACACAGCAGCGTCGAATGCGACTGCTTTGCCTGGTCGACCGTACCCCATCCGCATGGGGCTCTCGCGCAATGCCGCGCTCGTTCCTAGACAATAACAGACAGGACTCAGCCTGCATTGTTAATTCACCGAGAGACCAGTTATATTTATGCAGAGCTGATATGTTTGTTAATGGGTAAGTTTGCAAAGCTCGATCTGATCAGGAAGGATATTCAGCGGAAGTGGGAACCAATATTATACTACCTCACCTTTCGCCTACATCGCCGTCCGTCACTGAAACGAGATTTTTGCTGTTCCTTCGGCTTCAAGGTCGAGGCTGGGTACTGTGGAACAATGCGGGTTGGTACTGTATATCGCGAAGAATAAAACTTACAATTTTCCGCCTAGTCAATACTATAATTTGTTAAAACATTTCATGGGTACATGGGTACATCAAATAGCCAAAGTCAATGGATATAGTCGCAGTTATGTTAATAATTTGTTTCATAAATTGAAAAACAAACCTGTTACTAAATTATCTAAAGATAATTCTACTAAGAAAAATTTCGCCACTTTAACTTTTATAGACCGCAGTATTTATACAGTAACTAGCGTCTTAAAGAAATACAATATAGACATTGCCTACAAAACCAATAACTCAAATTTTAAAAAAATTCTTCAATTCCAGTAAAGTCAACGTCACGAATAAACATACGAAATCCGGCGTTTATGAGCTCAGTTGCAACCAGTGCAAGGCTACATACATAGGCCAAACCGGAAGAAGCTTCCGTATTCGTTATAATGAGCATATTTCTGCCATTAAACACAGAAAATTTTCAGCAATGGCGTCACACATGGGGGAATCCGGTCATAAGTTTACGACCATAGACAATGACATGAACATCTTACATTACGTCAATAAGGGCAGTTTGATGAATATCTTGGAAGCAATTCACATAAATACATCCCAGAGATCAAATTGTTCTAATAATTTGAACGACATTATTTTTGAGACAAATATATTATTCGATATGATAGCAGATCATTTAAATGTCAAAACACGTAAACCGCCATAGATCATAAATCCAACCTTTTCCATAAGCCCCATCTTCCCCCCCCCCCCTTTCTTCCCGCACTCACTCTTCTAAACCCGCTTTGCCCCACTCTCGACTGCCCCCCCACCTCCTCACGCCGAGCAGGTTGTTTACTTTATCATACATGTCAGACACACGCGCTCAGTAACAGCATGATGCTCACGCTAAGCGGAGCTTGACCTTCACTTGATGTCGCAGGGCTGTTATCGTCTGACTTCGGTAAGTTTTTACGTTTTATTAAAATCATACGACCAATACTTCTTTATTTTTTCAAGTAAGCTGTTTTTATAAGTAATACACATTGTTACTAATTCGCACCGTTTGTCTTCTTCAGGGTCATATGCAACAATACGCCAAATTTTCTCTGTTGTTTTCCGTAAGTTTTTTTTCTCTCAATCCGTTTTTCGAGCTGTCTTCCGTAGTTGTTTTCTCAGTACTAATTATGGTCACTCATTTCAGATACCGTGTGACAGAAGATTACTTTAATCCGCCAAAGACAGGTTGCCAAATGCCAAAAAAAAAAAAAATTTATAACAAAAAAATTTGTCAAAAGATGTAGCCGTTGCCGTCCAACCCATCTTCAGCCACACCAA
This sequence comes from Meconema thalassinum, assembly GCA_946902985.2. Lineage (NCBI taxonomy): Eukaryota > Metazoa > Arthropoda > Insecta > Orthoptera > Tettigoniidae > Meconema > Meconema thalassinum. The sequence goes on from OX336390.1 coordinate 353,935,664, forward strand.
CAGAAATGTTAAAACAGTATAAGATATGCAGCAAGTTTCTACAGTACGCCAGTTATAGACGTCAAAATATGAGCCCGGCGTTTCACAGTGTCAAATGACATTTTATATAGATATAGAACAAGTGCAAAAATAACATGTATCTGAAGCCCGTAAACTATGCATGCCATTTTTAGATTTTAGCACTCTCAGATATTGTCACAGTGTTTTTAACTTTTTATTATATATGTGCATTTGTGTTATTGATGTTTTTTGTGCTCTGATGAACTCCATATTATAAGTTTGTGGGCTGAAGAAGGGTCTAGAAGAAATAGGACCCGAAACATGTACCCATGAAATGTTTTAACAAATTATAGTATTGACTAGGCGGAAAATTGTAAGTTTTATTCTTCATGATTACTGTCAATACGGAACCTGAAATGAATAATATTTCTAATACTGTATATCGCTGTTACATAATCACACAGCTCTCGGCCGTTTGACAGGTTTCACTTTATCCTCGCGGACGAATATCGATAAATATTGCGCAATCAGCGCCATTCGTGGTCCGTTTGACGAGATTCCCGTTATCTTGGTCAGACATGGAAAAATATTGCAATGTTACGTATCGGCACCATTCGCGGCCCATTTGACAAGACTCCCCTTGTTCTCGCAGTCGGGCACAGATAAATATCACGATGTTACGCAATTGACACCGCTCTCTGCCATTTGAAGAGATTCCCGTTACCCTCGCGTCCTCCTCGAGACTGGAATGGTTGGTTCTTAAGTTTAGGGGCTGCGACAACGCGGTCATGTAGCCCCGTGTACTTTGGATGTGTGTAGAATCTGTCTGATAACCGGTGTTAATTGTGATGACTGTATTAGTGTGTTCGAGACTGGAATATTAAGATGTTACGCAATCCACACCAGTCACCATCCGTTTGACAAGATTCCTGTTGTACTCACGGTCCGGCATGGATAAATGGACGGTGTTATGCATCATGCGGCTATGTGCCAATTCTTAGTTTTGAGCAAAATGCGTTCAAAGGTTAAAGCTATCTTAGAAGATGCATTTTAGTCAAGATAAATCAATATTTGGCACAGTTACGTATTGTATTGCGAGTAATGTGATTATTCCAACAGAAACTCATTTGGTGCAATATTTTCTTTGTTTTTCTCAAATTTAACTTAGCCGTATTTGCAGTTTGCGGACCGCAGTTACACATCAAGCGGCTAAGCGCCAAACTGTGGCGGTTAACGTGTTGATGCTCAGGGCTACGGATCATTTAGTTATACAACAACAAGTTAAGTGCTACTTTGTGAGATTTGTTGTTAATATCCAAGAACCGGTAACAATTGGTTTTCGGGAATATTCAAAACCTTAATTGGTTTTCAATACGTATTACAATTTCATTACATAAGAATTTCACAGAAACATCCGTTAATATGACTATATCACGAAGTTTGATGTTTTTCAGTCGGTCAACACGATTGTACCTAATTGTTCCCTAATCCTGGAAAAAATTAGATGAGATTAACACTCATTTAGTTGCAGTATTAGTTCAGATAATGCAACTCGTCAATATTTGTTAGTTATAGCTTAAGTGTAGTGGATCTGATGATGATCGCTTGACGATCAAAACTGGTCATCCAAGTGTATTTATTAATCTCATGTAAATTTTTTCCTGGATTAGGGAATAACCCATCACAATTAGGTACAATCGTGTTGACCGACTGAAAAACATCAAACTTTGTTTACTAAGGCAACACTGAAAAAGGCTCCAAACACCATAATGACTATAATCAATAGTGAAAATTGTTAGCTAGTCATTGAACATTCAGATTTTAAATCCAATACAATATTCTGTAGTTACAGGAAAACGTAATCTCGCAAACATGGCAATCACACGCGATTGTTTTTCATTTCTCACACACTTTCACTTTGCAGTGTAAAATCGAGCTTTTCATCGAAACCATCTATATCATCATATGTTCCACCTTTCGAATGCTTGATTTCATAGAAACCTTTACAGTCACTTGGAATGAGATGCATGATACTTTTCAAATCTTGCAGTTTGCGTTCTGATATTATATTCCCATTAGGCCACAGTAGTTCTAGATTACCATCCAGGAATACATTGTGATCATTCAGACGTGAAGTTGTTCTTTTTTTTTCAAACTTATTTCTTGACCCACGCTGTTGTTAAAATAATTTTTCATAAGAGAATATGGTTTTCTCTTTTCGATTAAAATTTCCCTGGTTTGCAGCGAACTCACAAGTCTTAACCCTAACATCCTACTTCCTGTTCCCTATCTTCTTTTCCAAACAAGCAGATCCAACGAAGTCTCCCTTCTTCACCATCATTTAATATTTGCTACGGAAAATCTCCACGACTTGTGTATAATCATCCAGAGTGAACAATCGTTGCTGAAACTTTAAGGAACACTCAATGTCTCTGAAGTCAACATCGTTGGGCTAGGAACTGTGCCCAGGTAATAAGAATTTCATTTGAACGGTTTCTAATGTTGGATGTGAAGCCTGGACACTCTTCATCAAAGGAACAAGCTTTATGTTCCTGTCCTGCCCCCACAGGAATGAAACTACAATATTACATGGTTCTTTCCCTCGTATGCATTTGCCATGAGGTGTTGTTGGAAACAAGGCCGTACTTCTTGTGCTCCACGATCAGCTTGCTCTTCTACCCAAATATAGCAGTAACCTACCATATTTGAACCACCAACGTGAGCTCCACAGTTGTATAGCCAAAATAAGCGTTTGTATAATATAATATTAATGGAGATTCGTGGCTGAGGTAGAGTCCACTGGAAGTCGAATGTCACAACCGCTAATCTCTGTCCTCATTAGCACGCTTCATATCATTATTTATTTCTGAATTTGCCATTTCTGCCATTTCTTGATGGATCTCCAGTTGTTCCTTTAAGTGAAGAAAAACCTTTTAACCTTTCAGTCGAGCATTCAAAGAACCGCAAATATTACAGGTGTTTCGTCCCTTTCTTAGTCTACTCTCATTTTGGGGTGACGTGTTTAGTGAGGGTGATTCAGTGATTGCTATGGAATCGTTGGCACATTATTAACAGAGTTGATTGTTTCTGTGACGGGGTGATTACAAAATATCACTTCAGAAGTGGTTTGAAAGTTCTCTACCATATGTTGATCTACACACAGTCCAACTTCTCTCAATAAAGAAACAGTGTAACCAACATAGGCTACTAATCAGCTATCCAGCTAACATTCAATGGCAGTAAAACGTTGTGGGGTGTAACTTAGCCGGATGTTAGAGAACGACATAGCAATCTTGATGAATAAATTCTTTGAATAAGGCGGATAGACAGTTGATGCAAATCTTGTATCCCCGCATTATGAGAATGGCGCTTACTTTTTTCTTCTGTTACAACTGTGTAAATTCAAACAGCGCTCCATGAGTCTTTGAGCAGTTAGTTTGACCACTGAGGCAATTGATGGTGTTAGTATTCAGTTTTACGAAAATTGTGGCTTAGCCGGTTGATGCATATCACCGTCCAAATATCACGATGTTAAGCATCGACGCCACTCGCTGTCCGTTTGACCAGATTTCGGTTCTCGCGGACAGACGAGGAGAAATGTTGCTATGTACGTTATCGACACCGCTCTCGGTCGTTTGACGAGATTCCCGTTGGCTTAGCAAAGTGGAAGGTGGCAAGCGGGTTGGCTTAATTCTCGCCGTTTCTACTCTGTGGTCGCGAGTTTACGGTGGAGCGCGGTCTGACTTTGGGGAAGTCTTGAGTATGGTACGCAACTGGATGTGATCGGCACCGTTCGTGTATGACAAGATTCCCGTGACTTTCACAATCATAAATTATACTTTGTCGTAATCTGGATAATGACCAATCCAGATGGTCTTCATTTGTCTCTAGTACGTGTTTAGACGTCTCCTCATTAAACAACATACGGTACTGTCGCTTTGAAGTTACACTTAAGCTAGAAAAACTTGGTTCGTGCTTTAAGATTCATTTTTCACCCATTCGGTATGCGAACTCTAGTCTTAGAGAGATCTAAAATATACGGGAATTTGGTCGATTTTCGTTCGGGAAACACGGGAAATATACGGGAATTTTAAAACGGGTCACCATTCGACACCATGAGTTTTATCCATGTCATCATGGAGAGTTGGTGACAAAATGCTACCTTGTGGAATTCCTTGTTTAACCTGTACAGTTTCACCAATTATATTGTTCACTTTTCCTGATTTCTGTTTTTAAGGTAACTTTCAAAAAGTTGATGAGTAATGCCTTTTATACCAATGTCTTGTAATTTGTTCAATAGTTTATCATTATTTATTGTGTCATATGCCTTAGGATAATCCAGGAATAATACCATAATGTGCTCGTTGTAATTAAAGACATCATTAACAATATTAGAAAATTCAGTTAACATCCTTTTCTAAAACCGTACTGATATTCTTTGAATATGTCGTATTTATTTAAATAACTGTTCAGTCTATTGTGTAGTCATTTTACCATTTCTTCCTACTTGAAAATTTCAATGCAATTTTTATAACAGGTGGTATAATTGTATATTTAAGAAAAACAATAATTATCAAATCATAATTATTGGAAGCTCAATCTTGCTGTTGCAATGGCATCCTTTTGGTAGATTTTTTGATAGTTACTCACGTCCGCAGCATACCTTAAGCTGTACGTGTCCCCTGGGTGGTGCTAAACGAGTAACAATTTTGGCAAAAACGTTCCAGAATAGAGAAACATGAGCAAACAAATGCAAACAAATAAAACTGCTCTTTTCAGAGCAAAACAACGCGAAGTAAGAATACTGCAATGGAATGCAGGTGGTCTATCAACAAAGAAACTTTTGGAAGTAAAGAAAATCATGATAGACAGAGATATAGACATCCTTCTAATCAATGAAGCCAACACTACACCTGAAAACATACAATATTTAAAGATCCAAGGGTATACCATCTACACTCTCTTCAAAACAAGACAAATAGCAAGCGGAATATTTGCAGCAGTGAAGAACAACATCATGTCAAAATTCAGAATTGTAAAAGAAATGGACCCAACAGATACATCAGAAATTATCGAATTATCCATATGGATCAACAACAAGAAAATAACAATATTCTGTGTTTACAGTCCTCCAAACAATACAAATCTGAATCTTCACCTTTTAGAAATCAAAACAGCTACTATTTTTATAGGAGACTTCAATGCAGCTTCTCCAGTCTGGGGCTACAACTACACAAATTCAGCTGGTAAAACAATAAAAGACCTGAGAGTACATGAGACGAAGTGGGAAGGAAAGAGACCGAGGGGAAGACCGAGAGACAGGTGGCTGAAGGGGGTGGAAGAAAGCGTGAGGAAGAGAGGAGAAGACTGGACAAGGGTGGAGGCTGAGAGATGGTGGGAAGACAGAAGACGTTGGAGAGGCTTGTGTTCCAAACAGACCCGGCCAGTGGCTGGAAACTGTGCAAGATAGAGAGTAGCTCTCTTGAGCTATTATATAGTAACAAAGACCCAGCAACATTCATTCACCACTCTGATTCCACAACTAACCCAGATCTCATATTAGTCTCAACAGATCTTACAAACCACAGTCATCGATCAGTACTTGAAGATCCAGGCAGTGGACATAGAATGTCCCTTCTTACTATTACATCATACAGTGAATCTGCTCAAAGTGCAGACCAGAAGATTTGGTGGAACTTTAAAAAGGCAGACTGGGAAAATTTCAGAAACAAACTTGAAACAAAAATGTCGGAAATTGATCTTGATGCACCTCCTAACATCATCCTGAATAAATTTACTACAGCCATAAAAGACATAGCCAAACTGTGCAAACCCAGAGGTGCCCAAACAAAATATAAACCTTTCTGGTCAGATGAATTGAACAATCTTAAGTCCGCCAGAGACAAAGCAAGAAGAACAGCTGAACTTACTCAGGATCAAAATGATGTACGGAAGTGGCGACAAGCAACAGCAAAATTAAAACAAGCAATAACAATATCTAAAAGAGAATCTTGGAACACATTTTTAACAACAGTTGACTATAGGACAGACAGCAATAAAGCTCACAAACTTATAAATTCTCTAAACAACAAACACGTAGTCACTCCTTTGAATTCTATTATGATAAATGATAAGGAAATTACAGACTGTCATAAAATAGCAAACCTCTTCTGTAAACATTTCACTTCAATTAGACTATCAAAACAGAAAAAGAAAGAAGACAAGACTCTCAAAAAAATAGTCAAAAAATTCATGAATAAAAATGCAGATGATATCTTTAACAATAAATTTTCAATGGAAGAGTTAATGTTAGCAATAAAGAACACACAAGTCAGAAAACAACCAGGACCTGATGAGATATTCCCAGAATTCATAAAAAATCTAGGTCCATCTGCTCTAAACAACCTGCTACATATATTCAACAAATTTTGGACATCAAATGATAACCTACCTAAAGACTGGACCAAAGCAACCATCATTCCAATCTTAAAACCAGGCAAGCCAAAAAACCAAGTCCCCTCGTACTATAGCACTTCCATTCTGGTAAAAATTCTAGAAAGGATGATTACAAATAGACTCAATTGGTACTTGGAAACAAAATCTCTTCTATCTGAAGAACAAGCAGGGTTTAGACAAAACAGGTCCTCCTCCCACCAAATAATGAGATTTACACAAGCTGTTAAAGAAGCCTTTAACAAAAGGGAAAGTGTTCTTGCAGTTTTCATCGATTTTAAAGGAGCCTATGATACTGTATGGCGAAACATGCTGCTAAAGAAACTTATCAACTTCAAAGTAAATGGATGTATGTTAAACTGGTTTTCAAGATTCCTTTCACAAAGAATGATCAATGTTCGTTACAACAACAAAACTTCAGGTTGCAAGCAATCAAAACTAGGCCTCCCACAAGGAGCTGTATCAAGCACAACTTTATTCAATGTGTACATCAACGATCTTCCAAAAACAATAAAGAAAGTAGGTAATGTGAATATCAGCATGTTTGCAGACGATGTTATCATTTGGACCACAGCACGTAACAGCCCAAATCAGCAAATGCTTCTTGAACACAGAATGAACCAGGCACTTATAAAACTCAAGAACTGGACTGAAAACAATAATATGGAAATCAATACTTCCAAATCAGTATACCAGTTTTTCTCCCTGAGACACCACAATCCAACTTTTAGTCTCAAATTTAGTAATCAAGACCGTCCAAAAAGTGAAAGTACAAAGTACCTAGGTATCATCATGGACAAGAAGCTGAACTGGACCAAACACATAAAACATGTGGAGGATAAGGTAAGCAAACGGATGAAATTACTGAAGAGACTAGCAGGAGCTACTTGGGGGAGCACTCAAGACACTCAACAAAACCTACAATACTATCAAACCTATCATAAAATATGGCAGTGAAGTACTCTCTACAGCACCCCAGTCAAACATTGATCGCCTCAAGAGGTGTCAGAATAATGCCCTACGAATCATAACAGGTGCAATAAAAACCACACCTATAACCGCCTTGCAATTATATACCCACAACTTACCAATAGAAGAAGAGATGAAACATCAAACAGCCAATGCATATCTCAGTATACAAAGACTACCTCAAATGACATGGATCAAAAAACCAGTTTCTAGCCCCAATCTTAAAACTCAAAATGATCCCTTAAGTCTCGCCAAAGAATACATCAATAAGAGCAATCTGCAAATAAAACTTGAACCACTCTGTATGCCAGTCAACCCCATTGAATATATACAAGTGACTACAGATCTTACTTTGTTAGAAGAGGTCTGCAAGAAAGGCTCTTCACCACAAGATCTAAAACAATTGGCCCTCTGTACAATAGAAGAAAGATATCCATCTAATCAATGGCTAAAAATATTTACAGATGCTCACAAGACAAAGAAAATAGAACTGGAGCAGGAATACATTCATCTCTCTTCTCACTCTACTTCCCAGTAGGCCAAAACAAAACAAACTTTGATGCTGAGATAAGAGCAAGTTCACATGCACTCCATCAGTTATTAGGCAGAAACATTGATTATCAAAAATGCGTTATCATTGCAGATTCAAAAGCAACCATCCAAGCCATCTCGTCAAATTATAAGCCCCAAAATAAAGAACTGAAAGAAATTTTTTGTATGATAAAAACCCTTCAAAGACTCCACAAACATATCTCATTTCAGTGGATCCCTTCTCATGTTGGAATAGTAGGAAATGAAGAGGCAGACAGATTAGCAAAAAAAGGTACCACACTACAACAACCTGTCAGTCAGACTGATTTTATGTCAGCAAAAAGGATCTTGAAGAATACTATCAAAAACAGGTATGAAGAAATGGCAAAGAAAACAGCAGAAACCAAATTTAGTAATCAAGACCGTCCAAAAAGTGAAAGTACAAAGTACCTAGGCAGGGTTTAGACAAAACAGGTCCTCCTCCCACCAAATAATGAGATTTACACAAGCTGTTAAATTAACACCAAGAAGAGAAGCTATAGCCTTCTTCAGACTTAACACTGGCCACGACTGCCTTGCAGCTCATCTGAAACGAATCAACGTCCTGAGATCTGAAGAATGCACACTTTGTCACGAACCTGGAAGTAAAATGGATAAGGGGCACCTGCTACATTGCAACAAACTTGATGTGACTGCTAGAACTTCTGGAAACCTCACACAACTCTATTGGAACGCAAGAAAGCTGATGGATTGGAATACGGGCTAGCCATAAGAAACAACAACAACAATTTTTGATAGTATTGATGTGAGAGTGATAGGTTGGTATGGGAAAATTAACTTTGCTAGTTTTTCTGGTTGAGGTATTGGCTCTAGTATGCCTTTTTCCAGTAATAGGAGAATCACACTCAAAATTTTAAAATTTGTCTTGGATTCATGTTAAGACTTCTAAACTGTCATTTAGGATTGATCTATTCTTTGAGAGGCTATTCCCCCAAAGCCATCACTAATAATCTCTTTGGATTAATCCCATACAGGAATCATTCAATGAAATCGTGGCAAGTTTGTTTTTCTCCTGGCTCCTTCCCTCAAAACACCTATGTGTGATCACAATGGTGCAGTGGTAGAATTCCTAGCTTTGATTTTTGAGTTCTGGTCACGTTAACATTTCAGCACTGCCATTTAAGATGTTAAATGTATTCTCTATATCTATATCAGTTTTGTAATTGAATTAGCTGGACCTGAAAAGTATTAAGTCAATATTGGCCATTTTTTTAAGACTTAGTATTTTGAAGTATTGACCCAAAGGCCTTGGAATGGCATAAAAGGAATTAAGTCAGCCTTCTCTTTAAGTCAGAAACCACTGCTACATGTAGTCTGATTGGAGGAGAAAAGCATTAAGTCAATAACTTTCTGCCTTTTAGCGCTGTATTCCGTACTACAGGAATCATTCAATGAATTCGTGGCAAGAAAAAGGGAGTGAAAAATCAAACTGTGGCTAGAATAAAGGAGATGTACCAAGGAAGTGTGAGCTGTGCGAAAGTTGGGGGAGATAGGTCAGACTGGTTAAAGCAGAAGAATGGGTTGAAACAAGGGAGTACACTATCTCCACTGCTTTCCATCTCTGTAATGGATGAGGTAATGGTAGAAGTGGCAATACAAATAGGAGAAGAGCATATGAGAGCAATGGTGTTTGCAGACCTATTGACATGGAGCATTGGAGAGGCAGAGGTACAAGGAAGGTTGAATGTATGGGTTGAGACAGTAAATCAGTTTGGTTTGAAATGTAATGCAATGAAGTGTGAAATGATGGTGACAACAAGAAATAGGGGAAGAGTAACAACAGATATAATGATAGGAGAAGTACTAAAGAAGGTGGATAGTTTCAAGTATTTAGGGAGTGTAATAGAAGTGGGAGAAATAACAAGGAGATCAGTGAGAGAGGAAGGCAAGCCCATGAATTCCTGCAGAGCGTGAGAGGTCTTGTATGGAGCAGGGACGTGCCCCAGAAGAGCAAACGGGTATTGTATCGAACGTATTATGTCCCATTACTCACCTACGCATCAGAAACGTAGGTTATGAAGAAGAGACAAGTGAGCAGGATCCAGGCTTGCGAAATGAAATTTCAGAGAAGCAGATTAGGAATAACAAGAAGGGATATAGTTAGAAATGAGAGAGTGAGAGAGATGGTGGAAGAGAATCCCTTACAAGAGATCATAGAGAAGTCGAGAATGAGTTGGTAAGGACATGTTAGGAGAATGCAGGAGGGCAGGGTACCAAGAAGGATGCATGAGATGGAAATGGAGGGCGAGTGCCCAAGAGGAAGGCCAAGAGATAGGTGGATTGTGGGTGTGAATGACGGAGTGCAGAAAAGAGGAGAGGAGTGGGACAGAGTGAGGAGTGAAAGATGGTGGGAGAATAGAAAACGATGGAGAGGCTTAGGTTCCAAGCAGACCCAGCCAGGGGCTGGAAACTGTAGAAGATGATGATGATGATGATGATGATTCCATACATAAGGTTGGCCACACTGCAAGATCCCTGTGTATTTCAGTGCTATTGTAATGTACATTTGTACAGGATTTGGTTGGTTTTTATGTTACAAATCCATTTTACAATAAAATAATACGGTATGTGAAATATTCATTCTGGATGGCTTTATTCGGTACTAAACTGACCACGGCGCTGAAAGGCATTAAGTCACATTTCCAAACTGGATTTGTAAAATTGTGTATTGAATTAAAATTGATATTCCGCTAACTAAAATTAAACTTGAATAGTTTCTTCACAATATAGATGACTAATACAGTGTATTTATTAAGTTCTGTTCTGTCAATGACTTTTTTTCTCTCTCCTGAAAAGTAATGAAAACTGACTTAATGCTTTTCAGCACTGGCTGATTCAATTCAATGCTGAAGGAACAAATATGTTGAAAAGCTTTATGCATCTAGTTCGACATCAATCACTTCCTAGAATGAATTAGTACAAGGTATAGATAGCTGTATTTTTAAAATTTGGTTATAAGTTATGATATTTAAACACAAATAGTGCTAAATGTGTTTAAATATATTATGGCTCAACGGACAATGCAAATTTTCTTATGAAAATTGTATATTCAATGCCAAGGTAAGGTTATAATTGCTTTGGAATGGAGTTTCGACTCCCATAGTGCACTGGCTAGCTCGTGACACGGATACACATGTATCAAAATACGTCTTGCAATGGCCTTCCCAGTGTGCACTAGACAGTGTCTTGGTGAGGTGTGCTTTAACCAACTGAAGAGCCCAATAGCACACCGGGGCAAAACATTGTCATCTTGTTGAGTTATGCCGGAACATTTAGCACTATTTGTGTTTAAATATATTATGGCTCAACGGACAATGCAAATTTTCTTATGAAAATTGTATATAAGTTATGAGCTGCAGTAATTTTATGTTAACTTGTTTGTTTATTTTTACCCCCCTTGTTAATATTGAACAGGCCAGGTAGCTATGCATGTTAAGGTGTTCCAAGGTGCAAGGCCATGAATCAGGCAATCTCCAAATTCTGAAGACGAGTGGGATTAATCCCCACCATCGGCCATCCTTGAAGTTGTGAAGAATAAGAATTTTCAATCTTTCCGCCTATTCAATACTTTAATTTTTGTCACATTTTATGGGTACAGGTTTCGAGTCCCGCTTTTGGACCCTTCCTCAGCCCACAATCTTATATTTAGAAGACATCTAGAACAAACAACATAGAAAATCTCGATGATGGCATGGAAATACACATTACACAATAAATGGTTAAAAACACTAAAACATTGTCTAAAATCTAAGAAATAGCATGACAGAAGAGTTTTCAATTTATCAAAAACAGGTTGCCAAATGCCACATTTGTAACAAAGAATATGATCAAAATGTTCAGCAATCGCCGTTCAACCTCGTCTTCAGCCACATCAGTTGAAGTGTTTTAGGAATTTTTAATACAAGACATGCCACAAAAGGTGTCCAACAATATAATAATATAGACGTCGAACTGTCAGTAAATGTGTCTGTCGTCATAAGTGTCAAATGACGTTCTTCATAATAAAATAAAACAGAACAAGTGCAACATGTGTACCTGAAATTTGTGAACCATGCATGCTATTTCTTAGATTTTAGGCAATGTTTTAGTGTTTTTAACCATTTATTGTGTAATGTGTATTTCCATGCCATCGTCGAGATTTTCGATGTTGTTTGTTCTAGATGTCTTTTAAATATAAGATTGTGGGCTGAGGAAGGGTCCAAAAGCGGGACTCGAAACATGTACCCCTGAAATGTGACAAAAATTAAAGTATTGAATAGGCGGAAAGATTGAAAATTCTTATTCTTCATAATTACTGTCAATACGGAACCTGAAATGAATAATATTTCTAATACATCCTTGAAGTGTTTTTCTGTGGTTGGTTTCTCATTTTTAACTTCAGGTAAATAATTGGATGGCACCTTCTAATAGAACACAGTCATTTCATTCCAACTCCTTGACTATTTATCTTCATTCTTATCCTCATAAACCTTTAAATTTCATTGGACTGAGAAGGGATCAAACACGCAGTTTGAGTTTTGAAGGTCAATGCTTAACTGACTACCACTCAACGCAACAGGTCCTTAGCTATATTATAAACTAGCTTTGATTGCCTGTTGTTGACGAGTTCACAGAGTAGGATATCAAAAAATATAATAGTTAATTATTCTGACCTCAAAGAAATCAAGACTGGCGTTGATGGAAAGCGAGAAGCCTTGCTTTGCCAACACTTGTGATCCTTGTGGAGGTTGCTTGTGACATAGCTACGTCAGGAAGATATCTTCACCTTTTGCGAGGAAGTGAGTCATTCCGCACAAATCTCCTGTAAGCTGCACCCTGTCTGGGGAGATTTCCTCCCAGAATGATTTGAGCTTCCTCAACCCCATTCTCCTTGTATTACATAAATAATTATATAACTAGGCTAAACATTTATTAAATCTATTTGCAAATTTTCATGTCCTTCACTTGAGTAGTTTCAAAACCAACCTATAACAAACGGAAAAACTTAAACTGAGGGTTTATTTGGTTATTTTATACACCTAATTTGAAATAAATACCAAGTTCTAGTTGAAAATTTGAAATGAGCTGACAGAAAGCTTACTTTTTATTGAGAGATATTGTGTATTGATATCCGAAGTCATTTTGGTTGAGTTTGATTCTGTGTTTTGTTTTGTAGTGTGTGATCCAGTGATGGGTGATAATGGAGAGATGTATGTACCCCAGGAACTACTGCCCATTTACAAGGACAAGATTTTGCCTCTTGCAGATATCATCACCCCCAACCAGTATGAAGTAGAGTAAGTATTGTGAAGAAATATAAGTGTAGCTCTGCTCGTTAAATCAATATAATTTATTTATTTATTTATCTTATGGTATGGTACTCACTTACAGTATATCATAATACATCTTAATGAAATATTAAAAACAAAAAGAAAAAAGAGAACAGATAGTCTCATAATTTTATATCAAAATTCAAAATGTAGTCCACTGATGCAGGAGTTGTTGAGAGAAAATCCAATATGTTGCCTCCATAGGATCTTAAGAGGACAGTCGTGAATGATGTGCTTCACCGTTTGTCTATCGGCTCCACAGTCCCACTTTGGCCTGTTCCACTTGAACAAAGAGTCCGCACAAACACCAGAATTGGTCCTGATCCGGTTTAATTTCGACCCTATCCGACGAGGAAGATCAAAGCCAGGTACTTTGGATGTGACAGATGGCATGTCTCGGCACTCCTGTGGAGCAAAAATCTTCCAATCATGAGACCACTGCTGGACTTTGTCAAAGTTCTCATTGATAAGTCTCGTAGCTGTCTTCACAGGGGGCTGCCTTGAGCGAAGTCTGGGTAGACAAGCAGTAGGTATATCAGCATGAATAGGGAGATCCTGATTTTGAAGCATCTTTTGTTATGTTTTTACCAAAATAGTACACCTGCGGAGATGGGGTGGAGGAATGTAGCTCAGAACAGGAAGCCATTAATTAGGGGTGCATTTAATTGTACCAGATATCAATCGCATGATCTTGTTGATTTCAACATCGACCTTCCCTATGTGAGGGCTGTTTAACCACACAGGGGCACAATATTCAGCTACAGATAGAACGAGGCTAATTGCAGAAGATCGAAGAGTTGAAGCATTAGAGCCCCATGTTGTTCCACATAGTTTCTGGATGATGATGTTTTGTGATCTCAGCTTAGCAGCAGTCTTCAAGAGATGTTGTTTGAAGGATAAGGTTCTGTCTAAAGTAACACCCAAGTACTTGGGATGCCGATTGTGTGGCAGAAGGACGTTATTAAAGTACACCCTGAGATTCATATTAGCCATGCGATTATTCAAGTGGAAGGCACAAACTTCTGTCTTGGTCATACTAGGCTGTAGTCTCCATTTGTGAAAGTAGTCACCTAGGTCACTCAGGTCTGTTGTTAGTGTGTTCTCAGTTGTTGTTATGTTTGAACTTCTTGTAGCTATCGCCCAGTCGTCTGCATACCCATATGTCCTTGATTCCGTCCTTGGCATATCAGCTATGTACAAGCTGAAAAGAAGTAGAGCCAGGACAGAACCTTGTGGTAATATCAATATAATAATGTTATTGGTTTTACGTCCCTTTTAACTACTGAGGATTTTAGAGACGCCGGGGTGCCGGATTTTGCGCCGAAGGGGATCTTAAACGTGTCTACTGACATTGCTGCCTCGCATTTGCACACCCTTAAATGCCAGCTGACTGCGTGAGGATACAATCCTGCAATCGTGGGCATAGCAGGCGAGAACATTACCGCTGAGCCACTCAGCCAGTCTCGTTACATCAGGCACCATGTCCGCAACGGCAGCTGCAGCAAGTCTGGAGATCGGAAGTTCAAATCCCGGCACTAACAGCTGCTATCCTGAGTGTGGTTTTACCCTGGGTTTTCCCCACACTCCCTTCAGGCAAATGCCAGGATAGCTTAATTCTAGTCCCGGGGTAGTCCCTGTCCCTACTACAGCAACACACACTACTACAGTCATGACAGGAATACAGTTTATCGGACAAGGTCAACACACACACCCAACTACACGAAGCTGATGACCAAATGTCCCAAGCTCCTTAAATGAATTAGCGAGAATTTAAGTAATGTAAGTACTGTAAGTATAAGTTTTGTAGTACAAAGATGAAGTGGGGTTTGGGGAGGACTCATTTTTAGCTTTATTAAGAAATTCTTGGAAATGAATTGTAAGCATTTAATGTTCTACTATTCACTTAAGTGTGATACACAAACATAGCTATACAGCAATTAAGCTAACAATTTTTTTTACCACCCCTTGGTGTAGGCCTACTAATTCATATTATTGGCTGCCACTCCTGAGGTCCCAGATTCAACTCCGTGCTCAGCCAAGAAATGTCATTCTGGTCTGAGGGCTGGAGTAATGGTCATTTGGCCTTCCGAGGACAACTCAGAAAAGATTATTCGATTTCCACCTCAGCCATCCTAGATGTAGTTTTCTGTGGTTCCTACTTTTGTTGTTGTTGTTGTTTGAGTCTTCAGTGTTTTGACTCGCTTGATGCAGATCTCCATGCTTCCCTGTCCTGAGCCAATTGTTTCATCTCTACATAGCTACCACATCCTACATCCGAGGCAATCTGTTTAACATATTCTAACCTTGGTCTACCCATACTGTTCTTATCCTCGACCCTTCCTTCTATAACTAAGTTTGCTATTCCTGGATGTCTTAGTATCAACCTATCTCTTTTGTTCATTAGCAGTCGCCAGAAACATCTCTCCTCTCCCACTCGTCTTAATACCTCTTCATTCGTAACCCTATCGACCCATCTGATCTTCATCATTCTCCTGTAACACCACATTTCAAATGCTTCAATTCTCCTCTTTTCTGCTGCTCCAACAGCCCAAGTTTCACTACCATACAGCGCCACGCTCCAGACAAAGGCTTTCAAAAATTACTTCTTAATACGTAATGCGAATTGGACCTCCTGTGGGTGGGAGGGATGGAATACACTCACAGGTATACCCTGCCAGTCGTAGAAGGCGACGAAAAGGGTTTCTTGGCCCAGGTCCCCTTTACTGGTTTGACAGCCAGCTCTAAACGCCCCACTTTGTGCGATATAACTCTCATTAGGTTATATCGCACGCCTTTTCCGTTCATGTTTTTTGAGGTCTGGCACTCAAAATTATATGTGCGTGCTGTCAGGGGAAGGGCCACCTAAGTGTGCGACTACGCTCGAGAGCCTGTTCGGTCAGGCCACACCGACAGGTGGGTGCGCCATGTACCCTGCAGTAGTATCCGCCTGACAATGCAAGTCCCCGCACAGCTGCATGCCTGTGCTGGAAAACTCTCTAGTATATGCCAAGGGGTATGGCATGTCAAACATCGGATCCCCGGGCAATGCCTTCCAAGCTAGGCGGGCCTTGCCTTGGCTGGGTAGCGCCTACAGAGACAGCCCGTGATTGGAGTCGGTGGCATTCAGGGAGGATGAAATGGCCATGGGACAGAAAAGGAATATCTCCCAACAGGGTGGTCCGCCACCCAAGTCTTTGACTTTTGATTCCCTACGGGGATCAACCCCCTGGGAACAGTCTGTTCGAGAGAATCTGGGTGCTAACACTCCCAAGTTTCTGGTCGCAACCAGAACGGATGGGGGTGATTTCAAGATGGTAAAGTCTATTTTGTTTTCTCGCCACATAGAAGGGGTCTATGGTGAGCTTGCGAAGGTACAAAAGATGAGAAACGGTAGCTTGTTGCTCAAGACTAGGACTGGTGAGCAGGTTGAACAACTTCTGAAATGTGACCACTTTGGCGATATCCCTGTCAAAGTGGAAAAGCACACGTCTCTGAATCTGGTCTGAGGAGTTATTTTCCACCGGGACCTGATTCTGAACACTGACGAGGAGCTCAAGGAGGATATGCAGCACCGTCACGTGACTGATGTCCGGCGCATTACGCGCAAGGTCAATGGTCAAATCGTGGATACTGGTGCTTTCATTATTTCCTTTGAGCTTTCGGTGCTCCCGGAGAAAGTCAAGGTTACAAGTTACCGTTGTGACGTACGGCCTTATATCCCTCCACCAATGAGGTGTTATAAGTGCCAGAAGTTCGGGCACATGTTATCCCGATGCTCAAGCCCTCAAATCTGCGGCACATGAGGTAAGGTACCCCACGAAGCGGAAGAGTGCACCACACCATACCAGTGCACTAATTGCCCTGGATTTCATTCTCCTCGGGACAGGAACTGCCCTGTCTTCCTGAGTGAGAAGAAAATTCAGAAGATCAAAACCCTGGATGGTCTCACCTACCAGGAGGCCCGCAAGAAGTTCCATACCACGATTTCGCCTTCTCCAAAGATTGATTATAGGGCTATAATACCCAATTTGGTCCCGGCTACCTCATCTTTTGTCTCAGCTGTGAAACCTTCTAATGTACTGTAACGGTTTCGCTTGCCCACACGTTGAGCGACAAGTGTAGCGTTTCTCACTTTGCCCCACGTTGGTAGCGACAAAGTGTAATGGTTTGGCTGCCCCTAACTGTTGAGTGATAAATGTAACTGCTTACCTTTGCCTAAGCTATGTTGTTTTAATGGGCGCCAAGACCTCAACGCAATGCTGAAATCTAAATTTGTATTTAACAACGTCTAGCTCTGGTAGAACACCTTCAAGAATCTATTCACTCAGATCGTGGTATGATTTGATCATTAACCCAACAAACAATTGTATCAGGAGAAGGAATTGGTCTATATCTAATGCTACCTACTGAAAGCAAAGATTGCATTGTAAAAGAATTGAATTTATTATATAAAACAAGTATAGCAAAATTAATAATAATAATAAGTTTAAAATTTAAATTGGAGCGTTGCGATTTTAATATTACCGGTAGAAAATTACGTGAAAACGGAGTCTGATAAATTATTGATTTTACTCTTATTCCCAAGCTATGAAGTTACTGAAATATGAAATATAAAACAAAGAGAAACGAGAGATTGCGTATTTCTGCGTCATTCGCGCTTACCACTGGAAATTGCCAAAGCATTTCCCTCGTACTGGATGATGCTGTGAGCTTCCCACAGTCTCCTGGATGTCGTCATCTTCGTCGATGTTTGATGATATATTGGTAGATTTGAAGATTTATGGTCCGAACAACGGAGCCATACCCTCGTACAACCAAACTGGTTAAGTTTTAAACAGATAGTTCTCCACTCCACGGAACATTGGAGCGACACACACTTGCAACCGAACTAGTCAAGTCTTTCACAGAATGTCCTCCTTCCACGGAACATCGGAGTGACTCCCGCGTGCCACCATACTCGGCAAGTTCTACACAGATTGTCCTCGTTCCACGGCGCGCCGAACGATATATGCACACGTCGGCTCCCCACCTCGGGACCGACTTCCAGCTTACGTGGTCTCCACTGATTGGCTGCTCCCCACGCTATACTTCCCCTTCTCTGGCTCATTACACCTGGCGCGCGGATGATGAAGTCGATTTCCGTTCCAACTATCCGCCTTTTCTTGAAGCTGCAACCCCGCTTGCGTAATACTTCTTGACAAGAATCAGCCCGTATCTGAATTTCCAGTGAGTCATGTCTCTCATAATATCCTAACTGACGAAACTCCGTAAAATTCCGTAATCACATAATTTTCTATGATATTGTCGTTCGTAATAATTTGCTTGATAGCGTTTTCTAAGACATAGAAAACCTATCTGTATGCTTATAATTTTTATAAAATGCTCCGAAAATACCTTAATAATAATTATAATAAATTAATAATAATAATAAATTAACATGAAAACTTCTCTTGGCTGAACAATTTGCCGCGTAAATAAATATAGAATGGCATCCTACTGACTTATGCCAGTGGCATAAAAAACCCTCGAAAAACACGTTACATATTCGCCTCGGATCATCGGATTATTTACCGTGACGACGGTCCATTATCCAATTATCCCAGACACGTTAATAATCCCCATCCAAAATACATATTACATAAATGAAATCACCCTAAATTACAGATATATACACTCATAATTTTTCTTCACGCACTTTGCGTCAAAGTTTGTTGTCACTGTGGATTGCACTTTGCAACCAGTCCACTGTTTTTCATTTAGAATAGTGTTCCATGGATATTTCCGCCTCTCAAATTTCTCTATGTTGGAGAAATAGACATAATTAATGTGTGAGCACTATGTATTTATGATGTCATATCACACACATTGAAGGTGTTCTGATATATTTACATCACCATAGAACTTCCTAATTTCACTGGAGGTCCCTTCCTTATGGTGAAATTTAATCTCACTTATCACTGAGCACACGATCACACTATGGTGCCAGCGCATCGTGACCATAATACTTGATCTCTCTTTATAAAAGATGAAATTAATATTGACTTCTGAAAAAAAAAAAACAGTAAATGCGCATTACATATAACACCAAATATTTCTGTGCCGTAATCGCCCTGTCTTGTTAAGTTCCCGTAGACCAAATTCTACTTAATACTAGTTCTCAACACAGACCAGTTCTCCTCACACAAATAATACCTTTGTACAAATTACCTTAAATTACACACTTAAAAATCTTACATGGCGAGGCCGTAAACAGAAATCACGTGTGCTGTTATGTATGAGTTTCATGAAGGACTGTCTCGCATTCTGATGGCCCATCTTTTGTCCCGTGGACGCCTTAAGCAAAAATACCCTGTCCAAGCGCTCACCCATCTCTTGGGGACAAATGGGAATTCACCAGCGCTACCAAATTCTGGCCTTGGTGTATCGAGACATTTTAGTGCTCAAGAGCATCCGACAATCCCGTCATATTTCCCTGTACCTTAAAAACTCTCATTTACTTACATACTACCCCCCTGTGTGACTTCTGATACGCCTGCCTGGAAGACCTTCTCCTCCCACGCACCAAATACCACACTTACTCATTTGATAGGCTGGCTCGCCGGCTAAACATCCTCACTTTATGACACATACTTTCGGAGACTATGTATATTATACGTCCCGTATAATCTTGTTTCCCTTACTATCCTCCAGCACATATGCTGTTTTGCCAATACGTTTGGAAACTATAAATGGGCCCTGTGTCACCTGCTTCCTACCTTGCAAGTGGCTCCCTTAAATGAACGTCATCACGTTGCTCCACTAGCATATTTCTCAGTGTCTGTAACGATGCCCTGTTGCTACTGTCCGCACATGTTAACCCTACTTTCCTCTGGTGTCTCACCTCGACTCGACACTCTATGACCTAAAAATGTCACTTCTGACTGACAGAATGACGACTTAGACAGCTTCAAAGTGAACCCTGCCTGATCTAACTTCTGAAAAACTATATCTAAATGACGTAGATGCTCCTCAAAACTGCGTGAACTAATTACCATATCATCTATGTAAATGGTTACAAACTCTCCTGTGTCATCCCCTAATGCGATGTTTAAAGCCCTAATTAAAGCTGCTGAACTACTCTTTAACCCATAAGGTGTTCTACAAAATTGATAAAGGTTATATTTATGACCAAAAGCTGTAAATGGTCTATCTTCGTACATAAGTGGCACTTGCCAAAAACTGGAACTCAAATCTACACAAGTGAAATACTTCTTCCCCTCAAATGTTTGCATTAATTCCTCTATTGACATAGATTTCAGCTGATCTGAACTAATTCTACTGTTAACCAAACGAGCGTCTAAACAAATACGAACTGTGCCGTCGGTCTTGGGTACCGTGATCAAAGAATTAACATATGGACTGTTAGAGTGCTCAATAATCCCATCTTCAAGCATCTGATTAATTTGTGCCTCAACTGCACTCTGATAAGCGAAAGGTACAGGATATCTATGTCCTGTGAATACTGACCTATCAATAACGTTCAATGAATGTGTATAGCAATTGGCCATACCAATGCGATCCTCAAAAACTCTCCTATTACACAATAACACATCATAGAGCCGAACACATTGTTCATCCTCTATATTTCCCTGAAATGCAGCATCACGTAACGAGTCCTCTAGACTTCCGTTCGTAATCACACTGCCCACAAAACATGGAGAACCCCGCTCTACGGCTGGCGATATCTCATTTAAAGTACAAATCACACCTACAATACTACTCCTCTGAATATGGTCATTGAACGCTACTTCTACTTCAGAATCTCCCCATTTAAATTTCAAACTCCCTACATCATAACATAAGTTACCAGACACTCTACTTAGCCACTCTGAACCCAAGATAACACTGAATACTAAATTTGGAATTACAAGGCAAATCTGCTTCTCTACATGATTATTAATTTTAATGTCTACTAAAACTTGCTTAGAAATTACTTTAGACCTCTTCCCAACAGCTGTGATAACAAAAGTGCTTTTAATTGGCATCTCCTCAAAATTTACTCCAGTTCCTTTCATTTTATCATAAAATGCACTACTTATGCAACTCTTCATACAACCACTATCAATTAAAACATCTGTGTACGCCTCGGACACGTTAAATTTAACTATGGGACTCTTACTAACCACTTCCTGAATAATACCTTCATCATTTAGTTCATGTAATAATTCATTTCTTACATTTAGGTCATAGGGTTCCTGTATAATTGTATGGACAGGGCATGCTACAGACTGAGATTCTGACCTTACTTCGCAGCCTGGTTCGCGTTTAAAGAACCGCTACAGCTGGCCGTAGTACTACTAACTACTGAACTGGTCTGGTTGTTCTGGGCTGTGTTGTCATTATTTGGCTGTATATTACTACCACTAGGCTGTCCTCTTCCTTGACCCCTATTCTGGTTGTAATTATTGTCATAATTTCTCCCTTGATTTCCCCTGAAATCATTATTTCTCCCTTGATTTCCCCTGAAATCATTGTTTCTCCCTTGATTCCCCCTGAAATCATTGTTCCTCCCCTGATACTGATTACCATAGCCATTTCCTCTATTCTGATTTAGCTGACTATTATTATTATTATTTCTATTTTGAGCGTTGGCCCCTTCGCCACCGTTCCCTTGAACTTCCTGATGCCTGGCTTCATTAGGCCTATTATTATTATTACCCTGGTTCCGATTGAAATTGTCCTCATAACCCCCTCTCCCTAGTGCATCAAATGTGCTTAACAAATTTTCTACTTGTGATATAGTCTTTACATTCTGGATACAAGCAGCCTCCTTGATCCTATAGGGAAAGTGCCTAAGTAGCAACCTCACCACATCACTTTCCTCCTTCAAGCCATCCAGATATTTACACACTAATACCTGCCCTAAAAAGTATTCGGTCGTGGTGGAGCTTCCTTTAGGGTTATATTTACCACACACTACTCCCTCACGATGCTGCGACTGAATAACCTCATTCCAGAACTTTTCACAGAATTTCATTTTAAAGTCCTTAATATCAGTAAACTTGTCTCTGTAGACAGCAAACCAATTCCTCGTTTCCCCCACAAACACTTGTTCTAAAATTTCAACTACCTGGCACCACTCAATACTACCATTTTCCAACCTCTCCCCGAATTTATTTTCTATAGTGTTCATGAACTCCATTGGGCACCCCTGTCGATTGCTGAACTTACCCAGTTCTACCTCCCTGTGTGTGCTATTCACAAAAACTGGCCTATTCTGACTATTTTCTTGCCTGATCCTAGCTTTTAATTTTAACTCTAATTCTGTGATTTTCTCCTCAGCCTTCCTCTCAATACTGTTTACTGTTAATTTAATGTTTCCTTCTGATTCTTCTACTTTATCATATAGCTTTGCTTGTTTCTCTTCAATCTTGCTAATGCTCTCTCTATTACTCTCTCTTAAATCATTTACTTCTGCAACTATTTGTGAGTGGACTTTCTCAATTCTACCCCCCAGCTGTTCCTTAACCTCTTTAGTAGCTACCTGAATTTTGTCAATTTCTCCCCCCAATTGCTTTTTGACCTGCTGTGTTTCCAGTTGCACTAGTTCTTTTAAATTTTCAGCCTGTGTACTGATTCTGATTTCCAACTCCTCCTGTACTTTTCCTAATTTTCTGTCTACATCTGCAATAATCTCTTTAGCCTTTTCTTCCATCACCCCCCTGATCTCACCTCTAATCAGTTCGAATTTGTCACTCATTTCCCTACTGTTTTGTTCTAATTTAGCATTTAAAGTTTCAGTTCTCTCTCTATTTTCCTTACTGTTTTGTTCTAATCTGGCGTTTAAAGTTTCATTACTCTCTCTATTTTCCCTACTGTTTTGTTCTAATTTAGCGTTGTTTTGTTCCAGTTTAGCATTTAAAGCGTCTGTACTTTCTTTATTTTCCCTACTGTTTTGTTCTAATCTGGCGTTTAAGGCATCTGTACTTTCTTTATTTTCCCTACTGTTTTGTTCTAATCTTGCATTATTCTGTTCTAACTTTGCATTTAAGGCATCACTACTAACTTTGTTCTGATACATAAACTCGAGAAGTAAAGTTTTTAATTCTGGTTGGCCGCCTACACTCCCTGTTTCAGTATCGGGATTTACCTCCGCTACCCCGGTACTACCATCACTCGACATACTGCTCGTATCATCACTCTCCCGTTGATGACCACTACGTAACCTCATCTGTCTTTCTTTCTCATCCCCCATAATGATATACACTGATACAGACAAATAACCCCCAAAATACAGGCACAGAAGTATATACCCTTCTCCTTCCACAAATGTTATTAGGTTTTCAGCCCCAAGTTGTCGGCGACAAGTGTAACGGTTTCGCTTGCCCACACGTTGAGCGACAAGTGTAGCGTTTCTCACTTTGCCCCACGTTGGTAGCGACAAAGTGTAATGGTTTGGCTGCCCCTAACTGTTGGGTGATAAATGTAACTGCTTACCTTTGCCTAAGCTATGTTGTTTTAATGGGCGCCAAGACCTCAACGCAATGCTGAAATCTAAATTTGTATTTAACAACGTCTAGCTCTGGTAGAACACCTTCAAGAATCTATTCACTCAGATCGTGGTATGATTTGATCATTAACCCAACAAACAATTGTATCAGGAGAAGGAATTGGTCTATATCTAATGCTACCTACTGAAAGCAAAGATTGCATTGTAAAAGAATTGAATTTATTATATAAAACAAGTATAGCAAAATTAATAATAATAATAAGTTTAAAATTTAAATTGGAGCGGTGCGATTTTAATATTACCGGTAGAAAATTACGTGAAAACGGAGTCTGATAAATTATTGATTTTACTCTTATTCCCAAGCTATGAAGTTACTGAAATATGAAATATAAAACAAAGAGAAACGAGAGATTGCGTATTTCTGCGTTATTCGCGCTTACCACTGGAAATTGCCAAAGCATTTCCCTCGTACTGGATGATGCTGTGAGCTTCCCACAGTCTCCTGGATGTCGTCATCTTCGTCGATGTTTGATGATATATTGGTAGATTTGAAGATTTATGGTCCGAACAACGGAGCCATACCCTCGTACAACCAAACTGGTTAAGTTTTAAACAGATAGTTCTCCACTCCACGGAACATTGGAGCGACACACACTTGCAACCGAACTAGTCAAGTCTTTCACAGAATGTCCTCCTTCCACGGAACATCGGAGTGACTCCCGCGTGCCACCATACTCGGCAAGTTCTACACAGATTGTCCTCGTTCCACAGCGCGCCGAACGATATATGCACACGTCGGCTCCCCACCTCGGGACCGACTTCCAGCTTACGTGGTCTCCACTGATTGGCTGCTCCCCACGCTATACTTCCCCTTCTCTGGCTCATTACACCTGGCGCGCGGATGATGAAGTCGATTTCCGTTCCAACTATCCGCCTTTTCTTGACGCTGCAACCCCGCTTGCGTAATACTTCTTGACAAGAATCAGCCCGTATCTGAATTTCCAGTGAGTCATGTCTCTCATAATATCCTAACTGACGAAACTCCGTAAAATTCCGTAATCACATAATTTTCTATGATATTGTCGTTCGTAATAATTTGCTTGATAGCGTTTTCTAAGACATAGAAAACCTATCTGTATGCTTATAATTTTTATAAAATGCTCCGAAAATACCTTAATAATAATTATAATAAATTAATAATAATAATAAATTAACATGAAAACTTCTCTTGGCTGAACAATTTGCCGCGTAAATAAATATAGAATGGCATCCTACTGACTTATGCCAGTGGCATAAAAACCCCTCGAAAAACACGTTACAGTACCATCGCCATCTACATCTGTATCTACACCCCAGAATCGGAAAGAGAGCCCAAAGGTGACTTCAACCCCACCTTCGGCCCCAAAGAAGGCTGTGCGAGCGAAGACTGCTCCGCCCGCACAGCAGGGGAGGAAGTTGAAGACTTGCTCCCCACTCGATTCGACTTCCTCCCCACCCAAACGGTCGGCGAAAGGAATAAGTCTCCTGACCCGTCTAAATATCTGAAAGAGGCGGGGAAGAAGGGAGCCCGCACTACGCGTTCCCTTTCTCCTCCAAAGAAGGGAAACCCATCCGCCCCACCACCTGCGGATGCTTCTGCCCCTGAGACGTTTTGGTCCCCAGATCTGCGCGCTCCCCATGGAGATCCCTCCGCCGCCAAACTGCGTCCAGGAAATCTTCCGCTGAGTCGATTCACTCCACGACCTCGCCTGAGGACATGGAGATTATAGTCGACGTAGTGGGTGAAGATCCTCCAGAGGATAAGTTGGAGTTTGCTGCTCCAACTTATTTCCTAGTTTATAAGTTCACACTATGGCACTGTTACAGTGGAATTGTAACAGTTATGACAGGCATTTGACAGAGCTCCGTCAGCTCATTGCACAATACGCAGCGAGTATAGTCTGCCTACAGGAAACAAACCTCAGACCTGATCACGAGACTGTTCTGAGAGGTTTCAGACTATACTCTAAAGAGCGACAAGACGCCGCCCGGGCTTCTGGGGGCGTTTGTACAATACCTTCGTTCGCTCTGACTGCTACAGTGAAGAGTTTCCACTCGCCACTCCTCTGGAAGCTATTGCAGTTCGCGTGTCCTTGCCTGCTATGACAACTGTTTGTAACGTGTACCTTCCACCGAACCAGCCCCTTGATATTAATGACGTCTTTGATCTTGTTGATCAACTTCCAGTCCCTTTCCTTATCGTGGGTGATTTCAACTCGCATCACCCCCCAATGGGGATCACCATCTTCCTGCCCCAGAGGAAGGGACGTGGAGGGCTTAGCGCACGGCACGTACTCACACATTGACTTGAGTGTGTGTAGCCGTGCGCTGGTCCCCCTATTTGGTTGGTATGTACACGACGACCTCTGTGACAGTGACCATTTCCCGATCGTTCTTACACTTCTGAACCAGAAGCCCGTGTCTTTCCCCAGTCGTTGGGTACTTAAACGGGCCAATTGGCCATCATTTACAGAACGCGCAGTATTTGATGATCTGGGATGCCGGAGCATCGATGACGAGGTACAGCACATCACTGACATGCTTCTTGCTGCCGCCGAGGAATCTATTCCCTACTTTTCTGAGACTCCTCGTCGCAAACTCGTCCCCTGGTGGCAGAGGATATTGCAGCGGCAATAAGAGACCGTCGTCGAGCTCATAAGCACTACCATCGGCGTCCAACCATGGCCAATTTGGTGGCGTTTAAGAAATTTCGTGCCAAGGCACGGATTCTTATTCGCCAGAGTAAGAAACAATCCTGGGAACGGTATATGTCGTCTATTACGGCACATACCCCCTCCTCTCAAGTGTGGACTAAACTATGACGCATCTCGGGTATTCAGACATCTTCTACTGTACCGGGAATTACCATTGATAATGACTTGGTTACAGATCCGTACCGCGTTGCAAACCATCTCGCATCTTATTTTGCGGATATATCCGGTTCCGATAACTATGATCCTGCCTTCGTGGCCATGAAGCGCGAGTCAGAACTTTTCCAGCTCAGTTTTGCTTCCCGCGCTTCAGAAGAGTACAACGTGCCCTTCACGGAGTGGGAACTCCGTGGAGCGCTGGCGCTCTGCAGGGACAAGTCTCCCGGCCCGGATAATATTCACAACCAGATGCTTAAACACCTTAACGATGAGAGCATTCGTTATTTGCTCAGGGTGTTTAATTGTATCTGGTTGGAAGGTGTGTTTCCAGCGCAATGGCAGGAAGGTATCATTATACCTATCCTGAAGCCCGATAAGGATCCCAATTTGACAGGGAGTTACAGACCTATTTGTCTCACTAACGGTCTGTGCAAGCTCTTTGAGAGGATGGTCAATCGGCGCCTGGTGTGGATCCTGGAGAAGCGAGGACGCCTGTCTGAATACCAGTGTGGATTCAGGGCGTCTCGGTGTACCAACGACCATCTCGTACGCCTGGAGACCGCCATACAGGACGCTTTTCTCCGGAGACAACACCTAGTCGCTGTTTTCTTTGACCTCGAGAAGGCCTATGACACCACTTGGCGTTACGGCATCCTCTCTACCCTGCATCAATGGAAATTCCGAGGTAACTTGCCGGTTTTTATTGCGAATTTTCTGTCCCTTCGCCTATTCCGTGTCCGAATAGGGGGGACATATTTGCAATATCATATACAGGAAAACGGAGTCCCACAGGGATCGGTACTTAGCGTAACATTATTTGCGATTGCCATAAACGGTATAGTCGCTGCTGCTCCAGCAGTGGTACCGTCGCTATATGTAGACGACTTCGCTCTATATTATAGTGCGCAAAATATGGCGGTCGCTGAACGACAGCTACAACAAGCTATTCGGAGAGTGGAACGCTGGACACTAGAGCATGTCTTTCGGTTCTCAACCGCAAAGACCTCGGTTGTCCATTTCTGCCGAAAGCACACTCTCCATCCTGATCATGAACTTTATCTGGGCGATGTAGCTTTGCCTGTTGTTGCTACGTACCGGTTCCTTGGGCTCCTTTTTGATCAGAAATTGACGTGGGAACCACACGTGCGGTGTTTGAAAACTGCCTGTGCTAAGAAACTCAACATGTTGCGGTTTCTTAGCGGCACATCGTGGGGGGCGGACCGCGCGGTGCTCCTACGTTTTTATAAGGCACTGATTTTATCTAGATTAGATTATGGCAGTGTAGCATATGGTTTGGCCCGTAAGTCAGTGCTTGTTAAACTGGACAGTGTCCACCACGGCGGTGTAAGGCTGGCGATGGGAGCCTTTCGGACGAGCCCAGTCGTCAGCTTGCTCGCCGAGGCTGGCGTACCTCCTTTACACCTGAGGTGCCAACAAGTACTGCTGACCTATGCTGCAACTATTCAACAGATGCCACTTCATCCAAGCTATCCATGTTTGTTTACCAATCCGAATCGTCGGCTGTATGATGCGCTCGCCCGAGCCACTCGGCCGGCGGGGATTCGCTTGGATGACTTATACCGTCAGTTCCGATTTCCTTCTGTCTCCTGTATCGTCCGAGTACCTAGCAAGGCCCCTCCGTGAATGGTCTCTCGCCCTGATATCATCCTGGATCTGCACACCGGCCCCAAGTAGGACACGGACTCCTCCGTCCATCGGAGGCTGTTCCAGTCCGTGATGAGCCGGTATCCAAGATCAGGGCTTCTATTCACAGATGGTTCGATGGTAAACGATAAAGTAGGCTGTGCATTTGTGGTTGAGGATCGTCGGTTTCTCTTTTCACTTCCCGAGGCTTGTGGCTTGTACACAGCGGAGCTCTATGCCATCTTAGAGGCTCTGCGGTACACGTAATCAGACGATCACCAGCACTTTCTTGTGTGTACTGACTCTCTGAGTGCGCTGCAAGCGCTCGATGTGTGTTTCCCGAAGCACCCGTTGGTCCAGCGTGTGCACGACCTGCTCGTCAGTTCGTGTAACGCTGGAACCGGGGTGACCTTTGTGTGGCTTCCTAGCCACATGGGTATTGCGGGAAACGAGCTTGCTGATCAGGCGGCGAGAGAGGCAGTCGCACTGCCCTCGCTACCGTATAAGGTGCCTGCTAGTGATGTGCGCTCTCAGTTGCGGCATTCGATCATGTTGCATTGGGAGGAAGCGTGGCGTGCCACGCCTCCACCCAACAAACTGAGAGGCATCAAGGAGACAACGAAGGTGTGAAAATCTTCCTTCCGATCTCTCCGGAAGGAAGCTGTGGTACTCTGTCGACTCCGGATCGGCCATGGGATTGCTACGCACTCCCACTTGCTAAAGAGAGAAGATCCCCCTGTGTGTACTTGCGGTGCCCATCTAACTGTGGCACACATTCTCTTGGAGTGTGTGGATCTGGTCGATCTGCGAAGGACTCTTAAACTGCCTAATACCCTCTCCCTTATTCTCCGTGATGATGGGCCGTCAGTAGACCTCGTCATCCGGTTCATGAGGGAGAGTGGTTACTTTTTTCAGGTTAAGTCTGTTTTATGTTTTTTATTGTGTTCCTCTATTTTATTGTTCACTATGCCTTTTTGTTTTATTCTTTTTTACCATCCGCCTTTTATTCTTTTTATTCAAATAAGGCATACTTTTTGGGGCTCACTGTCTGTTTTATAAACACCATTTTCGTTTCATCCATGGCAGTGAGCTGTTTTTATCTACATCCTTTCATTTCACGCCATTTCATTTCATTAGGGGTCGATAACCTTGATGTTAGGCCTCTTAAAACAACAATTATCATCATCATCATCATCATCAATGTATAACAGTAGATTGAAAAGTATGGGTGATAAGTTGCAGCCTTGCCTTACACCTTTCTGAATACCAGCTTCTCTTTCATGTCTTTCCACTCAAATAATTGCTGTCTGGTTTCTGTATAGATTGTAGAGCACCCTCCTATCCCTGTACTTTATTCCAATCGTTTTCAAAATGTCAAACAACTTACTCCAATCAACGTTATCAAAAGACTTGTCTAAGTCTACAAATGCCATGAACGTTCTCTTATCCTTCCTTATTCTAGCTTCCAAAATTAGCCCAAGACTTAGTAGAGCAGGCTGTTCCAAATCCATGAGTTTGAGTATGCGTACACACGAGTACTCAGCAGTGATGCTTGGAGCACGGTTGGAGTGGGACTGGGGGTGATAGCCAATACGTCACTGGGTGAAGGTCATAACACAAGTCCATGCGCTTCCTGCCAGTCTTGATGTATCCACCTCGCATTGACGGCAGCCCCCCACACCAGAGCTCTATTCCATGTTGCAGGTTTACTCATGCAAGGTGGCGAGTACTCTGCTGCTCACTGGCGAGTAGCTCGGCTGGAACAGCCTGTAGTAGAGCTTCCCTTGTTCCTATGTTTCTCGTGAAGCCAAACTGGTCTTCACCCAACTCTCTATTTGTCATTCCATCCTCTTGTAAATTATTCTAGTCAGGATCTTTGAAGCATGAGTAATCAAGCTGATTGTACGGTAATCTTCACATCTGTCAGCTCCCACTTTCTTCGGTATAGGGATGATATCATTCTTCTTGAAATCAGAGGGTACCTAACCTGTCTCATAAATCCTACACACCAAGTGAAATAACCTTGTCAGACCTTCACCACCTATGCAGCTTAGCAACTCAATTGGTATATCATCTATGCCTGGTGCTTTGTTCCTACTTGAGTCTTCCAATGTTCTGTCAAATTCTGATCTCAATATTAAATCTTCTTTCTCATCCACATCAATTTACTCTTCCCTTTCCATTACATGATTCTCAATATCCTTTCCCTAATACAAACACTGTATGTAAGCTTTCCATCTCTCAACTTTTTCTTCCCTATCTGTTAGAGGTTTTCCATCTGAGTCCTTAATATTACAGCTCTTAGTCTTCCTTTCCCCAAAAGTATTCTTGATCCTTCGATAAGCTGTGTCTACCTTTCCTAATTTGAGACAATTTTCTATACCTGCACATTTCTCTTTCAACCATTCTTCTTTCACTTCCTTGCACTTCTTGTTAACTTCATTTCTCAGACGTCTGTATTCTGCTTTTCCCCTTTTATCTCTTTCATTCTTGTGTTCCGCCGTTCGTCCATTAATTCTAGTATATCCTGCGTGATCCACGGTTTTCTACCTATTCTTTCTCTCCTACTAATGTTTGCTTCTGCGGATTTTATTTCATTCTTCCTACTTTTACGCCAGGCTAATGACAGAATGTTACATAACTTAGGTCATGACTGCTTCCTTCCCAATCATCATCATCATCATCATCATCATCATCATCATCATCATCACCATCGTTGTTGACCAACTCCAGTTTCCCGGGTGTGGTTTATGAGCCTCTTCCATCTTTGTCGGTCCAGATAGATCTTGGTCTTCTCAATCTCTGTCCAATCCATTCCTCTACTATTTATGTTTTGCTTGACTGTATCAAGCCATCTACTCCTAGGTCTTCCTCTGGGTCGAGTGCCTTTAACTGTTTTCTCCAGCCATATTTTTGGTATTCTGTTGGGTGTCATTCTTTTTACATGTCCAAACCACCTCAACCTTGTACTTTCAATTTTTCCTAGAAGATATTACTGTACCTGTGTTGCTTCCCTTATACTTTAATTTCTGACCTTGTCCCTTCTTGTTTTCTGGACCATTGTCCTTAGAAATTTCATTTCTGCACTTTGCAGTCTACTGCCATCCTTCTTCAAGATTGTGCAGGTCTCAAGTCCATATGTTGTTATGGGGACAAAAACAATTATATAGGATATTTTAACTTGAGCTGGTATTTTGGTGTCCCAGAGAAGATTTCTTACTTGATGGTAAAAAATGTGCACCTTTTTGTACTCTGTGTGATATTTTTTTTATCACATCTTCCATCTGTAGAAAGTACACAGCCGAGGTACTTGAAGTGGTCCACTTCTTCCAGTTTGGTTCCATCTAGAAGGATGTTGGCTGGTTTGTTTTGTCTGGTGGGTGACATGACTACTGTTTTTGAGACACTTATTTTTAGGCCAAACTTCTTGAACTGGTCATTCCATTCATCTAACCTCTGATGGACTTCTTCTTCCAAGTTTCCCCATATGACTACATCGTCAGCAAAGGCTGCAGATTTCAGTTCCTCTTGGTTGAATTGGTATTTTACTTTTTTCATTATTTCGTCCATCACTATTATGAATAGTAATGGTGATAATGTGCTACCCTGCTGAACTCTTTTTGTTGTCTTAAAGCAACTCACTACACATACATACACACACCAAGTGCACTGGGATGATGACTATGATGTTGCAAACCCATCAGTTCAATAACAGGATTTTTATTTTCAGGCTCTTGACTGGTTCCAAGATAAACAGTGTGACTGATGCATGGAAAGCTGTGGAACATTTCCATAGTCAGGGAGTGAAGACTGTTGTTCTATCGTCCACAGAGCTTGGGGCAGACGACCATCTATTAGGGCTAGCCAGCTCTGTAAGTGGTAAGTCCTCATTAAATATTGCTAACAGTCCTGTAATGCTTCATCTCGTCCTATGAGATGGAAGACTGAAGTATAGTCCTTGTGAATTGCATTCTTGTTTACAATACCAAAAATGTTCTCACCCCTTGGGAACGAACCTAACTCTGAGTAACGTCGCCTCTGGCTTGTATAACCATTTGGATTTGGTGAGCATATAAATGAGATGTTGCAGGTGTGCCACATTGAGGAGATTCCAGCAAAGTACGTGGATGTCAGTGACTTTGTTTCACTCGTTGTTCCACACATTTTCCCCTACATAGTTTCTCAATCATGCTTACCCAACAGTGGGCATTATAGCCCACCTGGCACGTCCAATAGCATAGTGGGCTGCATAGTCTGGTTTTGGGTGCTCTAAGTACTGATTCACATGGCTCAATATGCCCACCATTGAAACGACAGAGATGTTATATATAGAAATCAGGTATAGAAATACTGTATTTTCTCAAATCCAATGCGCACCCTAGCTTTCAAAATCTTCAAATTAAAATCTAGATTTGTTGGCGAATATAATGCTCCTCGGCAAAATGTACATCGGGTACATCAATGAACTCGTGTTACGACATCATTTGTATTATAATGAAATGTATTTCGTTGATAAATACAATACAGCGTCGATAATCCGGATTCAATTCCGGTGGAAAAAAAAAAGAGTTGAAGTGAATACATGCATATTTGTCAAACAAAAGCGTTGATGCAACAGGCTGGGCGGGGTCGTCTTACCGCTACGAATCAAAGACTTGGCATAAAAAAAAGCGAACCACTAGTGCAGTTCAAAAATCAATAACGGACTTTTTTAAGAGCTCTGACAATGTATAAACTGTACAGTATTCTGTAAATATGTACATATTGTACATTACATATGTATGTATATTCTTTCATTAAAATACAATATAAGTTCATATTAACTAATGGTTCCAATTATCTGCTCCAATTATTTTTTGTTATGAACACAGTTTACCTTTTTTTGGTTCTTTTTGAAAATACAGACATTTTGATGAACTAGACAGGGTCTGGTCACAATTAATCCGAATTATCGATGCTCTACTGTACATATAATTCGAATGGTTGAAATGCAACACTAGATAACAGGCTAAGAACTAATTTTCAGCACTATTCTTATCAAGAGTTTAGTGCTTTTCAGTCGGTCAACACGAATGTACCCAAAAGAGCTGGGTTATGCCCTAATCCTGAAATAAATTACATGCTGGAGATAGCCAAGTACTGGAGAATCAACAGAATATGCTTGTTTGCTTGATTTACTTCTTTTTAAAATGATTTAGGCTTATGGGTATTGAACTTTTAATAATGTACTGTATATCTACCCTGTACTAGTCCTTTTTGTATGGGGTTGGGATGAGGTTAGATGAATTAGGTAGATTTCATGAGATGGGTACCATGTCGCGACTTCCAGAAAATTTCGACATATCTTCGTGTTTCACATCCCCTAGACCCCAAAACCACCATCAGTTCAAAAGTTTATATATATATATATATATATGAAAAAAATCCACAGCCTGCTTCCAGTCTCCGACCGGGTCAGGTATGGAATGAATGAAGCCCCCATCTGGCGACGAGGATATGGACCGTGCCGGCTGCCGAGGCCTGACGCACTCCTCTGGGGCAATGATTAAATGAATGACAGATGAAATGAAATGATAGTGGAGAGTGTTGCTGGAATGAAATTTTGACAGGGAAAACCGGAGTACCCGGAGAAAAACCTGTCTGCCTCCGTTTTGTCCAGCACAGATCTCACATGGAGTGACCGGGATTTGAACCACCGGCCCAGCGGTGAGAGGCCGGCGTGCTGCCGCCTAAGCCACGGAGGCTTAATATATATATATATGTATATATATCTCACTTTCTTGTGGAGACGATAACTAGTGTAATTTTGAACCGATCTCGTTAAAATATATACATAAAATATCATCATCATCTTGTACAGTTTCCAGCCCCAGGCTGGGTCTGTTTGGAACATAAGCCTCGCCACTTAGTCCTTTCTTCCCACCACCTCTCCGCTGTCACTCTGGTCCAGTCCTCGCCTCTCCTCTTGACACATTCCTCCACGCCTTTCAGCCATCTATCTCTTGGTCTTCCCCTTGGTCGTTTCGTCTGCATCTGCATCTCATGTATCCTCTTGGGAATCTTCTTCTCATCCATTCTCTTTAAGTGTCCATACCACCTCAGTCTTGATGTCTCAATCCTACCTTGCAAGGGCTCCTCTTTCACCATTTCCCTGACCTTTTCATTCCTCACCCTGTCTCCTCTTGTTACTCCGATCCTACTTCGCAGGAACTTCATTTCACCTGTCTGTATTCTGCTTATGTCTCTTTTCTTCATTGTCCAAGTTTCTGAAGCATAGGTCAGTATCGGGATATAGTAGCTTCTGTATAACACTTCCTTGCTTTTTTGTGGGACATCTTTATTCCACACTAAGCTCCTAATGCTTCTCAGAAATGCTTTTGCCTGTCTGCCACGTTCCGTAATCGCTTTGTCATTTCTCCCATTTTCCTCCACTATACTTCCCAAGTACTTGAGACTTTCCACCTTCTTCAGCTGTCCACCTCCAAGTGTTATCCCACTCATTGGTCTGTCCTTTTTCCTGGTCGTTAACAGGATCTCACATTTCCTGATGTTGAACTTCCATCCGTACTCTCCCACTGTTTCTTCCCAAGCCTTCAGTTGCTCCTGAATTTCCTCCTCCTCGTTTCCCCAGACCATGAGATCATCTGCAAACACCATTGCTTTCATCTTATCTTCTCCTATCTTTCCTGCTATCCGTGTCATTACCTCGTCCATAACCACAATAAAGAGAAGGGGTGACAGCGCACTACCCTGTTTCAGGCCACTCATTTGCCTGAACCAGTCTGTTCTTTCCCCTTCAACTTTCACACAACTCACACTTCCACAATACATCTCCTTCACTCTGCCTACAGTCTCTTTTTCCACTCCCATGTTTTCCATTGCTTTCCAAACCTTCTCCCTACACACACTATCATAGGCCTTTTCGATGTCCAGGAAGGCCATCAACAGATCCTCTCCAAATTTGTAGTGGTGTTCCTGGAGCTGTCTCACTGAAAATATGAGATCCACTGTTGATCTCCCAGGTCTGAATCCATACTGCTCCTCTCTCAATTTTCTCTCCACTTTGGCTCGTATTCTACTTTCTAATATCTTTTCATATATCTTGGCACAGTCAGGTATGAGTGTGACTCCCCTGTAATTTCTGCACTCCTTTCTGCTTCCTTTCTTAAATATTGGGACAATTAATCCTTTCTTCCAATCTTCTGGGGTCTTTTTCTCCTTCCATATCACCCTCATCACACGGTACTGCCACTGTTTCCCAACCTCCCCTGCTGCCTTCACCATTTCAACACTCACTTCATCCACACCTGGTGCCCTTCCTCCTTTCATCTTGTCTATAGCCATTTCCAGTTCTCTCCAAGTCAGGTCCTTTTCCATTCCTGTGTTGTCTTCTCCATCTTCCAATACATTGTCTTCCTCCCTATGACCATTTGGATTCAGCAAATCCTCAAAGTACTCTTTCCACACGGTCTTGAGGGCCTCTTTGTTGTGTACCTCATTTCCGTTTTTGTCCATCATTACCACATCCTCTCGCACACCTCTTCTCTTACTTTTGACCATCCCATAAAGTACTTTCTTATTTCCTCTGCTGTCTTCCTCCATCATCTCTGTCCACTTTACCATCCACTTCTTCCTCTCCTCTGCGACAATCTTGTTTGCTTCTTTCTTCTTTATCTTATAATCTTCCCTTGCCAGATCAGTTCTTTCCTGGAACCACACTCTGAAAGCCTTGTTCTTCCTTCCCACAGCTTCTTTTACTCTCTCATTCCACCATGGTGTCTCTTTACACCGCTTTCTGTTGCTTGTTCTTCCACATACTGCCACTGCAGCTTCCACCATTGTGTTTGCACTTAGATTATGTTCTAGGTTTTTATTCCCAACACATGTCAATACGCTTTCTTTTGAGGTTAACATATAGCCTACAAAAATAAACAAAAAAAAGTTGAAGATCACTCGGCGAGATGAGTTTAGTGCACTCTATACGGCCTCTCGCACACCTCTTCTCTTACTTTTGACCATCCCATAAAGTACTTTCTTATTTCCTCTGCTGTCTTCCTCCATCATCTCTGTCCACTTTACCATCCACTTCTTCCTCTCCTCTGCGACAATCTTGTTTGCTTCTTTCTTCTTTATCTTATAATCTTCCCTTGCCAGATCAGTTCTTTCCTGGAACCATACTCTGAAAGCCTTGTTCTTCCTTCCCACAGCTTCTTTTACTCTCTCATTCCACCATGGTGTCTCTTTACACCGCTTTCTGTTGCTTGTTCTTCCACATACTGCCACTGCAGCTTCCACCATTGTGTTTGTGAAATGCTTCCATTCCTCTTCCCCTGTTTTAGGATTGTCTGTTGGCATCCTTTCCCTTATTATCTTCTGGAATTCTTCCTTGACTTCCTTTTCCTTGAGTTTCCATAATTTGATTCTCCTTTCCTGGTACTCTGTCCTCTTGCTATCCTTAACAACTCCCAGGTTCATTACAAGTATTCTGTGGTCTCTATCTAAGGCCTCTGATGGTATTACCTTTATATCTGTGACACTTCTCTTCATTTCCCAGTCGTACAGCATGTAATCTACCAAAGATTTCTTTGTTAAATCACTGCTGTACCCCGTTACCTTGTGGCTTTCTTTCTTCCGGAACCAGGAGTTGCCTACCACTAAACCGTTTCTCTTGCAAAAATCCAGCAACTTTCTCCCTTCTTCATTCCTGCTGCCCCATCCTTCTGTTCCCATTACATTTTCATATCCTTGCCTTTCACTTCCTACATGTGCATTCAAATCTCCCATGATAATGATGCTCTGACCATTCAACTGCTGTTGCAGCTCCTCCTCAAAGTCTTCCTTCTCTTGAGCTGTACATCCAACTTGAGGGGCATATACCTGGGCTATCTCCAGGCTTCTTCCCTTTACAGTTACTCTGATCTTCATGATCCTGTCACTTATTCCCTTTACCTCTTCCTTCATTCCATCTCTCGCAACTACTCCTACTCCGCTGCTCCTTCCTTCACTGTTCCCACTCCAGTACAACCGGTACCCTTTCCTCAGTTCTCTGCGACCTTCTCCTTTCCATCTTGTTTCTGCCAAGCCCAGTACATCCAGTTTTCTTCTCTCCATCACATCTACAATCTCCTCCACCTTTCCTGTTAGTGTTTGAATGTTTAACGTGCCAACTCGTAGTCCATTAACATATCCGGGTCGTCGTCGTTTGCATCCTTCCTTTCCGAGGCCTGTTCCTGTTTTGAAAGCAAATATAATATCCACTACTGGCTTGCTAGGCCTATCATAGCTTCACCAGAGCCCCGTCAGCCATCACTTTTCAGGGTTCCTATAGGGCCTTCACAGCTACCGTAGCGGTCCCGGGGCACACGAAGTCCCCGCTGTACTTCACCCCTACAGGCAATCCCCTACGTCATGCCGTTGCCCGTCTCCCACCACGTGGAGGAGGGGTTGGACTTGTGGGAGACATAAAATATAAGTATTCAAAATCTCGGTCAAGTTCATTAAAGGGAAAAATCGTTCCCAAGAGATAGATATGGGGGGGGCCTTTTTCGAAAAAGTGAAATATTGCTATAACATTCTTAGTGTGTGAAAAATAAAATCTATTCTAAATTCATACTATTCTTGGGGTAAGGGCCAAAAACTTACAGTATCTCAGTTAAGTTTTTTGACAGCACCAACCATTGGTGGGAAAAATGGAGTTTTGAGAGAAAAGAAATCATACCTCTCTTTATAGAAACAATATCAAAAAAAGTTTGACTGGCGGCATGGCTCAGCGGTAACGTTCTTGCCTGCTGTTCCCAAGGCTGCAGGATCGAATCCTGGCAGAGACAGTTGGCATTTGAGGGTGCTAAAATGCGAGTTAGCCGTGTCAGTAGATTTACTGGCACATTAAGATTCCCTTCGGGACAACATTCCAGCACCCCGGCATCTCTAAAAGCCGCAGTAGTTAAAAGGGACGTAAAACGAATAACATTATTATTATTATTATTATTATTATTATTATTATTATTATTTTATTATTATTATTATTATTCAAAACAGTTTAAAATGGTCAATAGTCCTCTAAAAATTACCTGAACCTTTTAACTGATAATTTTTGATATGACCCACCCTTATGCCAAGAGCAAAATGTTTTCAGAGTTATGAGAAGATGTTCTCGTAAGCTAAACATGTAGAACGTTTGTAAGTATACAACAATCGGCAAATTTAGTGAATTCAAAATATTTTTCTTTGCCCGGTGAAATATACCTCCGCCTTCTGGCATGCCGAGAGGAACTTTTTAATGTGGTGAATGATTTTTACTTCATCAGAAGACTTAAAAGAAATGAAATGAATTAAGGTGAATTTCACTAGGCAATGAGTTGGAAGGAAGCAGCCATACCCTATTAGAAAGTAACCGTTCTGGCATTTGCATGGAGTTGAAAATGCGAATCCCTGTAAAACCATTTCAAGGATGGCCAACAGTGAGAGTGAATTTGTAATAATATTTGCATTAAATGCATTTCTTCTGCTTGTAGGTGTTAAGCATGCTGCTACAATAAAAATGCCAAAGCTTCCAGCTTCCTTCACTGGAACTGGGGATCTATTTGCTGCCCTGTTCTTGGCATGGATGAGCCATTCTCACGATGATCTGGTGCTATCATTGGAAAAAACCATTGGAACTATGCAGGCTGTACTGAAGCGCACTTTGAAACATGCCCAAGGTGATTGTTACAGAATATTGAAATCTAAATTCATTTCAGTTACTTACAAGTAGGACTAATAGTCCCTTTAGCTGCAACTAACTGCCCCTACTGTACATGTTTTATTTCTAGCCCAAAATTAACCTATTTATTCTAAATTCTAAAGAAGAAATATATACAAAACTGTTATAACCTACTGTACTTAACTGATATGGAATATAACATTACGCTACAATCAAAATCACATACAGTTTATATTGTTATATTGGCTTTCACGACCAAGGAATTCCTTGGCCATGAAAACCAATATACCATCCTTTATAGGGAGGTGAAAGGCTGCTTGAGCTTTTAGCTCTCGCAGTAAAGAAGCGCAGGTGTGCTTCATAAGAAGGGAGGTAGTGCACAGTTCGCTACTCCTGTGGGGGTCCGAGCACGGACACCAAGGGCCCACTGATGAGCCAGCTTGGTGTTCCTAGGCGAAACCCCACACAAGACATGGCATGAACCTAAAAAAGATTGCTGAGTGGTGGCTGAGGAGAGAAGAAAGTGGATGGAAGAGTGGACAAGGATGATGGAGAAGGATAGTGAAGGTACCAAAAAGGTCCTGTATGGGATGGTTAAAAGTATGAGGAGGAATGATATGACGGACTATGTTCAAATGGTGAACAAAAGTGGTCGAGAAGTAGGGAATAAGGATGAACTCAAGATCATGTGGAGGGAGTACTTTGAAGAACTCTTGAATCTGAGTGGTGACCCTGATGAAGAAATAGAGGAACTGGGATCAGAAGAGGACTTAACATGGAGGGAAGAGGAGGATGCAGTGAGGAAGATGAAAGGAGGGGAGTTACCAGGAACAGAAAAGGACTTACGGTAACATGGAGGGAAGTGGAGGGTGCAGTGAGGAAGATGAAAGGAGGGAAGGCACCAGGTCTGGACGAGATATGTGTAGAGATGCTGAGAGCGGCAGGGGAGGTGGGGATGCAATGGCTATATCGAGTAATGAGGGTTGTATGGAAAGAGAGGAGGACCACTGAGGACTGGAAGAAGGAAATGAGTGTCCCAATCTTCAAGAAAGGTAGCAGAAAGGAGTGCAAGAATTATCGGGGGATTACATTGATGAGCCATTGTGCGAAGATCTTGGAGAAAGTTTTGGAAAAGAGAATTCGGGCAAAAATGGAAGAAAAGATGAGAGAAGAACAACATGGTTTCAGACCAGGAAGGTCCACAGTAGATCTGATTTTTGCTGTAAGACAGTTGCAGGAAAAACATTATGAATATGCAATAGACCTACTGATGGCCTTCCTGGACATTGAAAAAGCATATGATAGTGTACGTAAAAGTAATACCCCATTTAGACGTCTCGGTCGCGATCCCGATTATCACTGATCTGGATAATGTCCAATCGCGATCAACGGCATTTGTCATTGGTACATGTTTAGACATCCCATCATGAAACAACAGGATAATCGAGTAAAACAGCATGACATCGCTAAGGTCTGCCAACTTTTGAATTCCAAGTGTTACAGCAGAAATTTACAGTAGTTTGTTTCCTCCAGTTTTGAAGTATTTCAGTTGTTCTTTATACATAATTCAACCTGCTAATGCATATTTTTCAATATTTACAGATCCTGAGGAGACGTACCCTTGGTGTGGAAATAAAAATATTTTGAAATATTTGTAAACAGGTCTAGGCTATTTATTGCATAAATACTTCTTGATCGTCCAGAGTTATTTGGCCTTATCGGAATCCCTTCTATGTCTATGACAATAAATGTATGTCTTTATTAATCGTCTTCATCGGCTTTCCCAAACGCTAATTTTTTTTTTTCAGCGTCTAAACACTGGTATGGTTGTCTCCATCCATCATTTCGTTTCTCTCAATCTTCATATATCTGATATCAACCAATATAAATACAACCATCATGGCCAACATTACGTACATCTCGCTTTCATAACACAAGATAATACAAAATGGCCATCATTTCCACTGCCTACTTCACTCACACAGCAGGAGGATAGAACACACCGACGATCGCAATGGCCGCGAACGCGATTATCTCGTTGTGGGAACAGGATCGGGCTGATCTTGTTGGAGGGAAAGTTGATCGCGATAATGTTATCCTGTTGCGTTTAGACGTCCCAACTTAATCTGGATCGGCACCTGATCGCGATCGCAACCGGGACGTCTAAACGGGGTATAAGGCTTTGGAAAAGAGAGTAGGAAAGCAGACTACAGTATATGGAGGATAAGGAAAATGTACAATGGAAGTATAAGCTGTGTGAAAGTAGGAAGAGAGAGATGAGATTGGCTGGAACAGAAGAATGGCTTGAGGCAAGGAAGTGCACTTTCACCGCTACTCTTCATTGTAGTGATGGACGATATAATGACCAGAGTGGCAGAAGTGATTGGCGAAAGAAGGATGAAAGTAATGGTGTTTGCAGATGATTTGATGATCTGGGCAAACGAGGAGGAAGTACAAGAGCAGTTGGATGTATGGGAAGATATAGTACATGGATATGGGATGAAGTTTAGCATAAGCAAAAGCAACTGGATGATCGCAACCAGGAAGAAGGAGAGAGTCACAACGGGAATAACAATTGGTGGGGAAGTATTGAGGAAACCAGTTTCATTCATCTTCATCCATTCCATCTCTCATCCCGACGCGCAGGTCGCCCACGGGCGTCGACTAGAAAGACCTGCACTTGGCCTCTCAGGAGGCCACACAGCAAAAAGGAAAAAAAAGCTTTCCTGACTCAATGATTGACTTGATTCGACCAACAGAGTATTATCTATGTAGATTCGAAGTCTTTAACATGTTCCTGATATTACTACAGATCCATTTATGACTATTGGAGGAATGACACTGTTGCTCAGATTTGGTACCTTAAAAATAACATGACTAGTATTTTACTATCATTTAATATAAGATGGGGACTGAGCATATTCCGTGAGCATCTCGATATCGACATTTACCTTGTTGATGCACTCATTAATACAGTTACAGAAGAATAGTAGTAAATATGCAGATCATTAGCATACATGCAATGTTTTGTGTGCTTTCCCTGTGGGACACCAGAGAGCACATTAGACCAATTTGAAGCGTCATCTTTCTTGAAGACGTCTATTTCAAGAAATCTTCAAACCATAACAGAGCAAATTATGGGATGCCTAAACTTGGAAATTTTCTGAGAAGAAGATTAGGATGAACTCTTACCGAAGGCTATGCTGATTGAACCATCGTCGTCTGCTCTAACGCCTTCCCATTCAGCGCGAGTTGCGTGCTAAGCAACTAACCTCCCCTACTTGACGATATTTTCGACAGTTAGCACTGCTAGGTTGAACCGATTGTGAGCCTGTCCAAGCGCACAAATCCGCTTCTACTGTTTTGTGGCAAAATAAACGTATCCTTGCAACATTTCCGTTTGTTGCTTTAATTATGGACACCAGTGAAAGTGTTGGTGCTGATGCATTGATATTTTGTATTACTTACAGTAGTTACAGCATTTTCACTACGACTCCATAATTTTGTCATCCCTATGGAATATACAGACAGGTATATTCATTGTTTATTTATTTACATATGTTATGCCCTCATTGGAGCACTTAACCAAAACAAGTATATACATGTCTCAAAAACAATATTAAAGATTCAGCTTCTTATTTTTCTTCTTTTCCCAAAACATTTTCATTCTAGTCGACCTTGCTGCTCTCTCTGCATCGTTTATGGTGTAAGTTTTGCGGGTAAAGGTTTTTAAGGGAAGTCGGATGTTTTTGTTTTTCAAGATATTCTTCTCATCTTTGTTAGCAATTTGGGACATTGTCAAGCCAAGTTCATCCAGATCATTTTGAATTTCCATAAACCAAGAGTTCTTTGTTTTACTTTTGAAAAAATAATTAAATAATACTTTTAATTGTCTGGTATCCGGCAGGTGTGAGATATGACAAAAAAAAAGCAATTCGCCTTTTTCGCATAGTATCGACTATAGACTCAGTTTCTTTATAAACCACTTCATTTGGTAATAGATGCCATTGACCATCCACCTGATGTTTTTTATTAATTATGGTTCTGAGAATTCTTCTATCAGTCTTCTGTAATGTGTCAGTAACTGATCGAGTGTTTAACTTGAAAAGTGTTTCACAAGCATATATTGCTTCCGGTTTAATAACTGATTCGTAATGTCGTAATTTGGCATTTATGGAGAGTGATTTTTTTTGTAACTAGACCAAGTAATATATTGCGCTTGTCTTAACTTTGTTGATCTATTTTCGATTGACGCTTTCTCATTCAAATTCCATGTTATAATCTCCCCTAAATATTTAAATTTATGTACAACTTTAATTTCTTTATTGTTAATCAATGTAATAGCTTGTGTTTCCTCATCAAAAGATGCCATTATTTCAGTCTTTTCAAATTAAATTTGAAGTCCTACTTTTGCTGCAATAGACCCAAGTTCTTCAATTTGGTGTTTAGCCTCATCTATACTGGTTGCAAGCAGTGCAAGGTCATCCGCAAAAGCCAAGCAATTCGGTTTTATATTAGTACCAATCTTTACATTTGAAGGACAAGTTTTGATCCACTCACGCATGATCTTTTCAAGAACACAATTAAATAATAACGGTGATAGACCATCTCCCGGTCGAAGTCCAGTCCGGATATCAAATGGTTCAGACAAGGCTCCTCGAAATTTAACCTTTGATTTAGTATCTTTCAAAGTAACGCCGATGAGGTTGATAAGCTTTTGAGGTAACCCAAATTCCATAAGGATATTAAGTAATGACCCTCGATGGATACTGTCATAAGCTTTCTTAAAATCCACAAAATAATGACCAAATCCTTTTGTCTCATTCTATGATATTTCATTATCCATTTCAGACTGATGATCTGATCCGGACAGCTGCGACCTGGTCGGAACCCTCCTTGATATTCTCCTAGTTCTTGATCGAGTTGTTGTTGAATTCTTGTCAAGATAATTCTAGATAGAATCTTGTATGTTACATCAAGCAGAGAAATCCCACGGTAGTTGTTCGGGTCTGATCTATCACCCTTTTTATGAATTGGGTGGATTACAGCCATTCTCCATTCCTCTGGTATTTGTTCCGAATTCCATACATCGATGAGGCATTTATGGAGGTTAGAGATGGTTTGTTCATTTGCATATTTCCATAGTTCTGCTACCAATGTATTCTCTCCTGCTGCTCTATAATTTTTGAGCCAATTAATCGCTGCACATACTTCAGTCAAGTCAGGAGGAATAATGTTCTGTAAATTTGTTTTATTTTTTGGATTAAGCTCAAAATCAAGATATTCCTTAGGTTCATCAGCATTTAGTAGTTCTCTAAAATAATCTGCTAGAA
The DNA here is from genome assembly GCA_946902985.2 of Meconema thalassinum. Lineage (NCBI taxonomy): Eukaryota > Metazoa > Arthropoda > Insecta > Orthoptera > Tettigoniidae > Meconema > Meconema thalassinum. Next base: position 353,980,063 of record OX336390.1, read on the forward strand.
TTTTAGCATTATCAGTATCATTGTGGGCTAGTTTACCTGATTTATCTTTCATTAATAGTGTAGGAGGGCTGTATTTAGAATGATATTGACGAAATGTCCTGTAATAGTCCCTTGTTTTGTGTTGTTTAAAGGAATCGTCAATAATTTGTATGGACTTTTTTTGATTTTCTCTTTTAATTCTCCTAATTTCTTTGGCAGTTTCCCATCGAACAATGGTTAATTCTTCTCGTGATTGTGTGGTCCTCTTTTGCTGATCATTGAGCCATGCTGTATGTCTTTTCCGAATTGCAGCATCACATTCCGCATTCCACCATGCATGCTTTTTCCTTTCCCTAATAGGGACAATTTCGACAGCAACGGTTTTCAGTGTGTCAACCATCGTTTCTAGCTTGTCACTTAAGAGAGTTTTAGACTTTTCCTTATAGAACACATTATTTATTAAATAACTAGTGTCATATTGCCTTTGCATGGTCGAGTTAGGCGATTTTTGTTTACGTCGTGGAGTTAACTTGATCTTTATCTTGGATATATAATGATCAGAGTCAACATCGACCCCACGTAGTACCTTCACGTTATATATTTCTTTGTAGAACTTTTTATCCATTGCAACATGGTCTATCTGGAATTCCCCTAGTGCACTATTAGGGCATTTCCAGGTCATAAGTTTGTGTGGTCTTCGCTTAAATCTAATAGTTTCGAGACGTAGGCCATGTTCTTCACAAAGGGTAATTAATCTTTGACCATTCTTGTTAGTGAATTTGTGAGCTGGCCACTTACCTACTATTGGACGAAATTTTCTTTCTTGACCAATTTTTGCATTAAAATCCCCAAGCAAGATTTTAACATGAGTGTCTGGAATGTTTGATATTAGTAAGGCAAGTTCTTCCCAAAAATTGTCCGTTTCATCTCTAAATTTTTTTTGCCTGTTCCTCTATCGGGCGCGTCCCAGGTGGCGGATAGGGGGGCTCGCCGGACTTGTCCGGAGGGTTTGAGGGAAATAAAATACCTCTCGCGGACCAAAAACAGGCCCCTTGCCAGGGTTAGGGTGAAGCTACGTTAGGCCTAGCAAGCCAGTAGTGGATATGAAACTGCTTTTAAAACGGGAACGGGCCTCGGAAAGGACAGATCTAAAGGAAGCAGACCTGGCTATGGAAATGGACTACGAATCGGAACTTTGAATATAACTACATTGACGGGAAGAGTGGAGGAGGTTGTGGATATGATGGAGAGGAGAAAACTGGATGTACTCGGACTGGCAGAGACCAGATGGAGAGGGGAAGGAAGAAAAGAACTGAGAAATGGCTTGCAGTTATACTGGATAGGAAATGAGGAGGGGAAGAGAAATGGAGTGGGAATGGTGGTGAGAGAAGGGCTGAGGGAGGAAGTAAAGAGGGTAAGTGATAGAATAATTAGAGCCAGAATCACTGTGAAAGGTAGAAACCTGGACATTCTGCAAGTCTATGCACCACAGGTGGGATGCACAGAAGGCGAGAAGGACGAGTTTGAAGAGGAGTTGCAGAAGCAGTTAGTGGGGAGAGACCTGATAGTCATGGGAGACCTAAATGCCCATGTCGGAACTGATAGAAGAGGTTTTGAGGAAGTGATTGGTGGTGAAGGATGGGGAAACAGGAATAAGGAAGGAGAGAGATTGTTGGAACTGTGCAAGATAAATGGGCTAATGGTTGGAAACACATGGTACAAGAAGAGAGAGAGCCATAAAATTACTTGGTACAGCAGGGATTTGACTAGGAAATCAGTGGTGGACTATATTCTATGCGGGAAGGAGACAAAGAAGAGTATCACGGATATAAGGGTAATACCTTCAGAAGCCCTGGACAGTGACCACCGTCTGCTGGTCGCCAAGGTGAGAGGACTGAAGGAAAAGAGGAGAACTGAGAACCAAGAAGAATAAGGACATGGAAGCTGAAGGAGGATGGAAATAAGGAGAAGTTCCAGATATTAGTGAGGAACAAATTACCGAAGGATGATCCGAAAACAGGTGAAGAAGAATGGAATAGGTTCAAGGACGTGTTGGTAGAAGCAGCGGAAGTCGTGTGTGGCAGAACTAGTGGAAAGAAAAGGTAGAAGGAAACACCATGGTGGAACCCCAGAACTAAGGAAGCAGTGAAAAAGAAAAATGAAGCATTCAGGAAATGGTTCCAACAGAGGACAGACAGAACAAGAGAAGAATACCAAGAGCGGAAGAAAGAAGCAGGAGAAGTAGTGAAGGAAGAGAAAAAGAAATGGCTGGAGAAATGGACAGAAATGATGGAGGAGGACTGTGATGGCAGTAAGAAAGTGTTGTATGGAATGATAAAGGCAAAGAGAAGAGATACAGGGGAAAATGTCAGAATGGTGGACAGGAATGGAAAGGAGGTCGAAAATATGGAAGAAGTAAAGGTTATCTGGAGAGAATACTTCAAGGAACTCCTAAATCCAACTAAAACCAGCGTAGTGGACATTGTAGAGGAAGAAACAGACAGTGACCAAGACATTTCAGAGAAAGAATTGACATGGAAAGAAGTGGAGGAAGCATTAAAGAAGATGAAAGGGGGAAAGGCACCGGGAATAGACGAAGTGAGTGTGGAGATGGTGAGAGCAGCAGGGGTGATAGGAACACAGTGGCTCTTTCGAGTAATGAAAGTGATATGGAGGGAGAAGAAAATACCAGAGGACTGGAAAAGAGGGATAATAATACCCATATTTAAAAAGGGAAGTAGGAAGGAATGCAAGAACTACAGGGGAATTACACTCACGTGCCACTGCGCCAAAATATTTGAGAAGGTACTGGAGAGAAGAATTCGGACAGAAGTTGAAGATGGGCTGAGGGAAGAACAGTATGGATTCAGGCCAGGAAGGTCAACAGTTGACCTCATCTTTGCAGTAAGACAGCTACAAGAACACCATTATGAATATGGGAAAGATCTGGTGATGACCTTCTTGGATATTGAGAAAGCATATGATAGTATTAATAGAAACAAGGTATGGGAAGCAATGAGAGCAAAAGCAGTGAACAAGGAGACAGTGGCAAGAGTGAAAGCAATGTACGAGGGAAGCAAAAGCTGTGTAAAGGTGGGAAGAGAGAGAACGGAATGGTTTCAACTGGAGAGTGGTCTGAAACAGGGAAGTGCCCTCTCACCCCTGTTATTTATAGTGGTGATGGATGAAATCATACGAAAAGTGGTAAATAGCATTGGGGAAAGGAAAAAGAAGGCAATGTTGTTTGCTGATGACCTTCTGGTATGGGGAGAGGATGAGGAAGAAGTACAAGAGCAATTAGATGAGTGGGAGAAGGTAGTGTTATCATATGGGATTAAGTTCTCAGCACAAAAGAGTGAAGTGGTCATCACAACGAGGAAGAAGAACAGACTGGATATGGGCATAACACTTGGAGGACAGCAGTTGCAGAAAGTAGAATGCTTCAAGTACTTGGGAAGCATAATTGAAGAAAAGGGAGGCAATAGGATGGAAATAAATGAGAGGGGAAGGTGCGCAGATGGATTTTTCAAGAGTGTTAGGGCGATGATATGGAATAAAGATGTTCCACAAAAATGTAAAGGAATCATCTACAAGACCTACTTTGTGCCAATTTTGACATATGGTTCAGAAACATGGGTGATGAAGGAAAGGGACAAGAATAAAATACGAGCAGTGGAGATGAAGTTCCAGAGGAGTAGGGTAGGAGTGACAAGAATGGACAGAGTAAGGAATGAGAGAGTCAGGGATGGTAAGAGAGGAACCATTGCAAAATAGAATAGAGCGATCTAGGCTACAATGGTATGGACATGTGAGGAGGATGCAAGAGGAGAGGATACCGAAGAAGATGTTTGGAATGGAAATGACGGGAAGGAGGCCAAGGGGAAGACCAAGGGACAGATGGACAAAAGGAGTTAAGAAGAGTGTGGAGGAAGGAGGAGTGTGCTGGGACACAGTAAATGACGAGAGATGGTGGATGGACAGGAAACGATGGAGAGGCTTATGTTCCAAGCAGACACGACCAGCGGTTGGAAACTGCTCAAGGTGATGATGATGATGATGATGATGATGATGTCATTAGTTGGGGCATGAACGTTTATCAAGGAGTATATTTTGTTTCCTGTCCTAATTGTTAAAGTTGCTAACCTTGATGAGTTCGACGAAAAGTCTTCCACTGAATCAATAATACTGGTATGTACTAAAAATCCCATACCAAATTGGGGGACATTTTTCATAACTTGTGGTCCTGGAGGTCCCTTGTAGAGACGGTATCCTCCAGATTCAATGGGGTCTTGATCTGTGTTTCTAAGTTCTTGAAGTGCTGTTATTAAGATCTTGTGTTGGTCCAATATATCGGTTAAATGCTTAAGTTTTCCAATTTTAATTAACGAATTTATGTTTAATGTTGCAAAGAATGAAAATTCCCTACGTTTGTTAATTTTGAGTTTGTGTTTGGACTTTCGGGTTTCCAGGCGCTCCGACTCACCTGACTCGTCTACGCGACACCCCACCGTATCCGAATGGTGCCTTGCAGTGGAAGAGTTCATTAGAAGACTGTTCATACTTGAGTTGATTGTCTGGTCTAGGACCCATGATCTGACCGTAGTCAGGGATTACAATTCCAGATGTGATCTGGAAAGGTGATGGATGGAATATGATAGGATGATTGATGAGAAATGGGAGTGTGTTTGGTCCGCGAGAGCTATTTTATTTCGCTCAAGTCCACCAGCAAAACTGGTGAGGACCCCCTATCCGCCACTTGGGCCGCGCCACGTCGGAGTATCACCTCTCCGCCTTCCTACGACAACGTAGTAGGTTCGTTGGGTATGTTCATTTAATTTAAATACCAAGCTTATGTTGTGCCGACGTAATCTCTGGAGTATCAACTGTACCCCTCTTTGGTCTGGAAGGAGTTCCGTCCCCAAGAGAGATAAGTACCCCCTTCCCCTGCCTAGGTTTTATGCTACCTGGAAGACAGGGAGGGAGAACTTTGGGTAGAATGCCCAATGAGTGGTGTGCTGGGAGGTTTGCCCGGAGGCGTGGAGAAGGGGAAAAGGCAAAAGGAAGTCATGCCAAACCGTTTTGATAAATATTAAAATATATTCATGAAAAGGAAATACAATGGCGAGGCCAGGAAACAAACAAAACACGAAATTAAAACAACACTGCCTATCCGACAAAACAACCCCGGGGTGGAAATGAATCCCAAAACGTGAATAATTAAAAATAAGAAAAATCGAAAGAATTCACTGAGTACAGTGGAATCTCGTTAGTACGATTTTCAAGGGACTGAAAAATTTGGACATCATATGCGGCAAAACGTACTGCCGAAAAACGCCATACTGCATTTACAATATATAAGAAAGACCAAGAGGCAGACCACAGACATGCTGGATCTCCCAATTAAAAGAAGACCTGCAGGGAAGAGGTGTCGATTGGCACCAGGTAGAGGAGGAGGAAATATACCTGAATAGACAAACATGGAGAGCGCTCTTATACCGCACCCGGGAAGCTGGAGACGGTTAATGATAATGATGATGAAGAAAGAACGTGGACCTTAGTAAGTGATTGTATGCAGTACTACAGTCACGACATAAACATAGGTTATCAGTAACTTACATGGAATAAATAACATAAAAATGAATTACTGTACCTCTACACTACAGTATAATACAGGGTCTTTATTTTTGCTTAGCATGGACATTCTCGCTCTCGCGCTCCGCCAGTGACGGCTCAGTTGCCGGCGACCGTGCACGCTTATGTAGGCCTACGGCAGAATACGGTGCTTAAAATCAGTAGCCTACCATGCAGATTTACTGGCCATGATTTACGGTAGATGCTGAAAATGTTCCCCATCCACTTCCAAACACATATTATACAGGGTCTTTCTTTATATTTGATCAGCAAGGACATTCTTGCTCTCGCGCTCCGCTCTGTTGCCGGCGACCGCGCACGCATAATATGTTTGAAGCACGGGCTTGCTTGAACCATTTCAATAAAGCGCTTTCTAGTTCTGGAAACTGTCCCTCTCGCACACGTTTCCATTTGCCACTCACCCCTTTTTCAAATGCACGTTCGATTTCCTTCCTTTTGCCGAGAATCGTGTTCAGTGTAGACGGAGGAATAAGGTTTTGAATATTCCCGAAGGGAATATGATGTAGTTTCCATTTGAGCGGATGAATTATCAATAAATGATAAAAAATGGTCCGGTTAGCTCAAACAATGCCAGCGTTTCGCCCCAGTGTGCCGTTGGGCTCGTCAGTTGGTACAGACACACCTACCAGTACGCGTGGCTAGCACATACTGGGAAGGCCATGCAAGACACAAAATACAAGCAGTATTGACGTCACGAGCATGCCAATGTGCTACAGGAGTCAAACTCCCTTTCATAAAAACAAAAGCCTTACCTTGGCATTCCAAATAAGGTTTTGAATATTCCCGAAGGGAATATGATGTAGTTTCCATTTGAGCGGATGAATTATCAATAAATGATAAAAATGGTCCGGTTAGCTCAAACAATGCCAGCGTTTCACCCCAGTGTGCCGTTGGGCTCGTCAGTTGGTACAGACACACCTACCAGTACGCGTGGCTAGCACATACTGGGAAGGCCATGCAAGACACAAAATACAAGCAGTATTGACGTCACGAGCATGCCAAACCTTATTTGGAATGCCAAGGTAAGGCTTTTTTTTTATGAAAGGGAGTTTGACTCCTGTAGCACATTGGCATGCTCGTGACGTCAATACTGCTTGTATTTTGTGTCTTGCATGGCCTTCCCAGTATGTGCTAGCCACGCGTATTGGTAGGTGTGTCTGTACCAACTAACGAGCCCAACGGCATACTGGGGCGAAACGCTGGCATTGTTTGAGCTAACCGGACCATTTTTATCATTTATTGATAATAGACGGAGGAATGTTCCACTTTTACGCTATATCCACACGCTTCATGTGAGGATTGCAGTCCATGTCTCGAAAGTATTTCATCTTCTCATCATTAGTTATCTGCCGTACTTTCTTCTTGTCCATTATGAAACACGCAATAAAATAGGTCATAACTGGACGTGAACACTAAGAAGTAGAAGACAATAGTGCGGAACACGAAGACAATAATGCGCCTACGTGAGAAATAAACAAAGGGAAGGGGGTGAAGGGCAGCGGGAGAGAGACACGTCACCTGTGTTGCGTCATAGTTATGGCCACTTCTACGCCGTCAAACACACTAAAATCATCTACACTGTCAATAACTATCAGAGAATATGAGGCAATATCGCGTCGTGTTTTCCAGAAGCCTAATTTTATAATGAAGTAAGAATAAAATACGGTTCACTAACAAATAGTTTAACGGAAATTTGATCGTTGTAAGCGGGAATAGAGAACGTATTAAGGGGATATATCAACATGAATTTAGTAGGATAGGGACTGGGACTGAGACACGTCACCTGTGTTGCGTCATAGCTATAGCCACTTCTATGCCGTCAAACACAATGAAATCATATACACTGTCAATAACTATCAGAGAATATGAGGCAATATCGCGTCGTGTTTCCAGAAGACGAATTTTATAATGAAATAAGAATAAAATCCTGTTTGCTTACAAATAGTACAACGGAAATTTGATCGTCGTAAGCGGGAATAGAGAACTTATTAAGGGGATATATCAACATGTATTTTGTAGAATTGGGACTGGGAGCAGGCTGTGGATTTTCATTTTCACTTGAGAAAATCATCGCGCTAAACGGGAAAACGTCGTAACCAAGAACGAGATTCCACTGTATTAGCATAATCTGCTTGCCACTGTGGGTGAGTGGTTATAGTGTCGGACTACCAACCCCAAGATTGCAGGTTCGCCCTTGGCCATGGTAAGTGATTTTTGAAGGCGACAAAAATCACGATATTCATGTCATACGTTGTTGGCATGTTAAAGAACCCATTTGAATTCAGTAGGCCGTGTTCAATGGCAAAATTAATCTCGGGATTTTCCGCCAACACAAAGTTCCTCCATTCTCTACTTGAAAGCGCTGTAGTGTCAAGGAGTTTAGATATCTAACCTCCTTGACTTTCATAGCGTTCAAAGGAACGACGAAATTCGACATGCAAGCTACACTCTGGGTATCAATTAACAAAGCTTGCACCAGGCACCCGAGGCCATACGATATTATTAGCATAATCGCGCTCAAGTAGAGGAAATTCACAACCCGAAAACACAGTTACACACTTAGCAGTCAGCATGTGGAGGACAGAACACGGCCTCGCAGCATAGGAGTAAAGTTCAAATATCCCACTTCAAATAATATTTACGTATGAATTAAATGCTTTAGCACCACACGGCTCGTGGTATTAGCAAGCAATATATTATCTTCTCCAGCAGAAGAACAAATTATTGAACTTCAAATCATAACTGAATAGAATCTGCGCCCAGCACGTGGCGAAACACAACCGGTCTCCACGAAGGCTGGTGATAGACTCCTTGCGCCCGAATAAAATGCCCGAGCGGAGCCGACAACAAAGACAAACAATGGACGACAATAACAAGGGGTATGCCGCCCCATTATTAAGCAAAGAGTTACCCATTCATAATGCACATCCATATGTAAGAAAATGTTTATCGTCTTCTATTTCTTCTTCTTCTGGACGAATCGGTCTCCTAGGGCCACGCGGAATCAACACGTATTGACCTTGATATTTGCCCAATAACTCTTCATGCGCAACGAATGAGCGAGTCTTCGTTACTGCGACCGGACGTGTCTGATACGCCTTCTTTCTCCCTCAAAACCCCGTGTATGAGTAATTTTCCTAATTTCCTCTCGATCCTTGAGATTGGGAAAACCTAATTCAGCCAAGTCCTTTTCCACCTGTTTGTACCAGGATGAGAGGTGGATGGTAAACGAAGGGTGGGAAGACCAAGAACTCGGATGGACATGGTCTCACCAATACAACATAGCAACTGTGCGAAATATTTCACCAGCATTCAATATCTCCGAAACTATTACCGATATCACCCTGGAATTTTGTACGGTGATAAAGGGAACTACTAGAAGTTCACCTATGTGACTTTTGAAAACCTGATAACTACAAAACCAACATGGCGGCCAAGCGAAGTTGCGACTTTTAAATAGACGTTTCTCGCAATTTAACCTACCAAATGCAATGAAAGTTGGTACAGTATATGTTTATACACATTGTAATGCACCGACATCTAACTTCGTTCAATTATTTACATAACCTCAAGATGGCGGCTGTGCAAAATATTTCATCAGCATTCTATATCTCTGAAACTATTACCAGTATCACCCTGAAATTTTGTATGGAGATAAAGGGCACTACCGGAAGTTCATCTATGAGACTTTCAAAAATCGGTTAACTACAAATCGATCATGGTGGCCAAGCGAAGTTGAAAGTTTTAAATAGACTTTCCTCGTGATTTAATGATCCAAACACAATAAAACTTGGTACAGCAAATGTTTATACACAATGTAATGCACTGGTATCTAATTTAGTTCAATTGTTTACATAATCTCAAGATGGCAGCTGTGCAAATTTTAAAATTAAGTTTTTATTTCTTGTGTCGTAATCATGCGATTGAAGTGAAAGTTTGAATAATGAACCTACGCAATAATTTTCCTTTAATGGTACATGACTCTATGGCCTATACATATACATGGTGTCCACAGGCAGGAAAAGTCAGGAATTTTGTTTTTGGGCAGGAAAAGTCGGGTAAAAGTGTGAAAAAATGGCGTGAGTCAGGAAAAAATTGCGAAAAGTATTAGAAAGTCAGGAATTTTATATTAACCATACAGTATTTTGTGTTTTACAGCTATATTTTGATGTTACAGTCGAGTCTTGTAAACTCGGCCTAATGCGGACCGAAGGGTGGCCGAGTTCGTGAAAAGGCCGGGTTATCGGGAAATGTGTTTTAAATAAGAAATAAGCTGTTTGTTTTGGTTTAAAAGTAATGCAACGCAGTACATTTATTTGTTTTTAACAGAAACACAAGTTTTAAAACGATTAAGCCACTACAATTATAGTACTTCAATATATAGTTCAGTACTCAGCTTTATTCGACTCCATAATGGAATCCATTAGGTCCGTATTGACAAGAAATGTTATGCCACAATTCGAGGAAAAACTCCGTCAATCAATACCTTTTATTTTTTAAAACAGTTATAGGGGACATGTTTCGAGCTACTCTTCTTAGCCCTTCATCAGCCCTGATTTTAGTATTAGACAATCAATCCTTGTACATCTCATCATCAAATAAAAAACATACAAACATACTGCTAACAAACATGTTGAGAAAACACTATAAAACATTAAAACACACTAAAAAACACTGAAATAACTCTGTAAAAGCTGCGTCAAGTTTGAGGAAGCTTGTTTCAAACATTGCTTGTTGTTACAATGTGAGCAAATTGTATATTGTGTGGCTTAATCAATGACACAATATACAATTTGCTCACATTGTAACAACAAGCAATGTTTGAAACAAGCTTCCTCAAACTTGACGCAGCTTTTACAGAGTTATTTCAGTGTTTTTTAGTGTGTTTCAATGTTTTATAGTGTTTTCTCAACATGTTTGTTAGCAGTATGTTTGTATGTTTTTTATTTGATGATGAGATGTACGAGGATTGATTGTCTAATACTAAAATCAGGGCTGATGAAGGGCTAAGAAGAGTAGCTCGAAACATGTCCCCTATCTAACTGTTTTAAAAAATAAAAGGTATTGATTGATGGAGTTTTTCCTCGAATTGTGGCATAATAGTTCAGTACTGTACTACTGTACTGCATAAATATCAAGGAAAACAATTACTGTAAATTATAAAAGAACACTTAGAAAAACCAGGCCTACAAATTATTTTTATAATATTACAGTGTACGGTATACTGTATGTACAAAACAATTCCCGAAGGCAAATAGTTCTTTCACTTAATGAAAATTACCATTTACTTTTTTCAAAAAAGTAAGTAATGTTCTTTTGCTTTTCGCTTTGAAATCTGTTTCATGAATCCTCGTCACGAAGACGGCGAAGAAACAGAATTGCGGAGAATGAGCAATCAAATAAAAACAACGTTCTGCGCGAGAACCGTTTGTTTACTTCTTACTGCCAACAGTTTGTGCATTTACTGTACTGTACAACTACCTGTAATTATCAGGTCGTCGTTACTCTTTTTACTATGTACTGTAGGTCAACTTGTTTCTCGTCGTATTTAACTGTCGATAATTCCATTGATGGAGAAGACTAAAGAAAACATAATAACGCTCTGTGCGGAAACACAAAAACAAACAAAAATATGATTTTTTTCTCCTGTCAGGGTGGCCGAGAAATCCGGAGTGCCGGATTACCGAGAGCCAAGTTTGCGAGACTGTACTTCTTCTTCCTAGCATTAATCCCTTGCGGGGTCTGCTACTTTGCTACATCTCCTCCACTTCTTTCGGTCGTTGACATCTTCTGGTGTTAGACCAACAGCGTGCATGTCAGCCCTGATGTTGTCAATCCACCGCTTTGCAGGTCTTCCACGTGATCTTGTTCCACCTGGGTTGATGTGGAGTGCTCTTTTGGCAACTGAGTTGTTCTGTCTTCTCATGACGTGACCGTACCAGCGTAGACGAGCCTCCCTCACCTTCTCGACAATTGGTGCAACACCAAATCTTCGCCGGACGTCTGTGTTCCTTGCGTGGTCAAATCGGGTCAGCCCCATCGACCATCGGAGCATCTTCATTTCCATCGTATTCAAAATTTGCTCATATTGTTTGGTCATAGGGCGACATTCAGTCCCATAGATGGCTGCTGGGCGTACCACAGACTTATAGACCTTTGCCTTTAAATGCAGAGGCATCTTTTTATCACAGAGAACTCCAGTGACTTGTCTCCACTTGAGCCAGGCTGCGTTTACCCTCATCCGAGTATCAGGAGTGGCGTCACAATTTGAAGTGACAGTCGACCATAAGTACTTAAAATGCAAGGTCTTCTGGAGATTTTCTGTGCTGATACTGATGGTACCTCTAGTTTGGGGGCCACATTCCAGGTATTCTGTCTTCTGGATATTGAGGTGTAGTCCATTTTCAGCCAGTCTGTCGTTCCACGTTTGAACCCTGTGCTGGAGTTCAGGGTGGGTTTTTTGGGCAAGTACCACATCATCCGCATAGAGAAGGGTCCAGGGATGTGAGGTCTGTATGTCCGCCGTTGCTGTATCCATGCAGAGGATGAATAACAGTGGTGATAGAGCAGAACCCTGATGAACACCCACAGTGATTTCAAAAGGTGGGGAGACCCCAGCTGGACTCCGAACTACACTAGTGGCATTGCGATACAGATGTTGCACCCAGCTTACATATTCCTAGGGGCCCCATGGCAACGAAGAGCTCGCCAAATAAGATCATGAGGGATACGGTCAAAAGCTTTCTCTAAATCGAGAAATGCCAGGTGTTCACTCCGCTGACTCTCTCTGTGCTTTTCCATTAAAAGGCGTGTGGCATGGACAGCATCGATGGTACTGCGTCCCTTAACAAACCCACACTGGTTTGGTGTTACAATGTCAATATTTCTGAGTCTACAATCAAGCACACGCTCAAATATTTTGAACGTATGACAGAGGAGTCAAATAGGGCGATAAGTTGAGCAGTCACCCACATCACCTTTTCCCTTCCAGGTTGGAACTGTTATGCTAGTTGTCTATGCATGGGGAAGTTGGTTCTCAGCAATGATCCGGTTAAAGAGTGTGGCAAGGAATTCTGAGGCAGGCCTTCGTAGAATTTTCCATATTTCCGTCGGTAAGTCATCTGGACCAGTTGCTTTCCCACTCTTCATCTTGCTAATGGCAAGCATTACTTCCTCGGATGTAATTGGAGGAACGGGTCCTAAGGTAGGATCAGGACTTGCAATTGGTGGGTGTGGAAATTCTTCATTGCAGATGCCAAAAAAGTAGTCTGCCCAACGTTGGAGGATAGATTGCTGTTCTCGTAGTAGCTTAGCGTTCGCATCCTTGATATGCATGACATGTCCAATGTCCTGAGTTGAATGATTACGGGACTTAGCAAGACGATATACATTGTTTTCTCCTGATGGTGTCTCAAGCTGGTCGTACAGGTCTTGATAATAATTGTCCTTTGCAGCAGCTACTGCTCTTTTTGCTGCTGATTTCAGGTTACGGTATTGCTGGAGGTCAGTATCAAGATGCGAGTTCCACCAAGTCTTGTAGGCCATCTTTTTCTTCCTGATAACTTGCTTGACTTCATCACTCCACCACCAGGTCTGTTTATCAATGTATTTTCGTCCAGGTATGGTTTTTCCCACAGTTTCTTTCGCCGCCTGATGTATCTGTTTCACAGCATCCCTCCACATGCCATCAACTGATTGATCAGACTTCACGGAGAAGTTTGCCAAGGCTGTGACCAACTCATTGCGGTTAGCATTCAATCTCCACCACTTGATATGCTCAGGCCCAGTTTTAGGTTTTGTTTTGGGTCGCTTAACGTTTTTATGAATATCAAGGACAAGCAATCGGTGTTGAGGGGCAACGCTGTCATACGGAATCACTTTGGTATCTGTCACCAGCTTCATATCTTGTTGCCGAACTAGCCAGTAATCGATCTGAGTAGCATGTCCTCCACTGGTATAAGGCCAGATGTGTTAGCCTCTTTTTGAAATATGTGTTGGTCACAATCAAGCTTGAGCTTCTGCACAGTCAAGTATCCGACATCTGTCGTCATTGCGCACACCAAGCCCATGTCCTCCATGGCATTGCATATATCCTTCACGCTGAGACCCAACATGTCCATTTAAGTCTCCTCCAAGAATAATGGACTCATCCTGGGGGATTGCTCGAAGGTGGGTATCCAGACTGTTCCAGAATTCATCTTTCTCATCCTCTGTACATCCAGTTTGAGGTGCGTAGCAAGATATAATGTGGGCAGTGATTTCTGTTGAATCAATCTTGATAGACATAAGCCTATCTGACACCCTGTTGACATTGGTGACACTGTTGCGGTAGTGCTGGTCTACGATTATTGCTACACCGTTTCGTGCTGCGCTGGTACCGTGATAGATGAGTTTGTAGCCATCTCCAATTTCTTTCGCCTTTGAACCCCTCCACTTGGTCTCCTGGATGCAGGCAATGTTGACACGCCTGTGTTGAAGCATTTCTGCTAGCTCACGATGTCGGCCAGTCAACGTTCCAATATTGAGGGTAGCGAATCTTAGTCTTAGTTGTTTTGGTTGAACTAACTTCTTTAACCTACCCCGTTCATGAGTAGGTAACACTCGCTCATTTCTCACGTCACTCGGGCGCAAGTGGCGCGCGTCGCCCTAGCATGTTTCGAATTTAGAAGAGACGTAGCCATTGATGCGACAGGAAATACCTCAACCGGCGGGTCGCTTCGTCTGTCGTTGAGGGCATTTTAACGCCACTGCCAGCATATAATTCTGCCGCCCCTAACATGGGTTGCAGACGCCGTGTGTAGCCGCCCGCTCCGGGTCAGAAGGTGCAACTGATATCTACCCCCAAAATGAGGATGATACCTTTTACTCAATCCCGAGCACGGGACTGCCACATCCGCCATCTACACTGTACCGAGGATTATCCTCTCCACTGTAACTGCCGTTGAAGTCTTCACCGTAACCCTGGCAAGGGACCCTTACAAGGGACTACCAGCCGGGTCAGCTGGACCAAGGTTTTTTAAAGAGGTGTTACTCCTCTATCACTCGCCCTTTGTCCTGACTTGTGACAGGCAGAGCCTGGCTTCCCAAACATTGGGTCCAGGTTGGTGGGGTTTTTGCGAGACTGTACTAGTTCAAATAATCTCTGAAGATAAAAAGCAATAACTCACTGGACATTATGGCAAGTTTCCATTTTTACATTAAATCATAGTAAAAACCTCTTTTACCTACTTCTTGTTCACTTTTTTGGTGTTGGCGTAGGGATGTGGCGACTCCATCACTATAGTTTAGGTTATTAAGTACTTTGATTTATGTATTATTGCATTATAATTTACTTTATTTTGTATTTTAAATGATTAAAGAGGTGAGCGTTGGACTGCTTTGGGGATGGTGGAGTCTGCAAATAAGATATTTATATATGCTCAATAAACCATTTTTCCGATGTTACGACGACTTCGCGAGTCAAGAATTTTGTTGAAAAATGGTCAGGAAAAGTCAGGAAAATTGGCATTGAAAATTCTGTGGACACCATGATTATAACAATCCAACATGGTGACCATCCGAAATATTTAGACGGTTCTCAATATCTACGAATCTATTACAGCAATCAAACTGAATTTTTTAATGTTCATAGGGGCTATGATAAGTTCACCTATAGGACTTTCAATAACCTGGTGATCACAAATCCAACATGGCGGTGACGCGAAGTATAAATATTTACATGGACGTTTCTCGCAATTTAACCATCCGAGTGCAGTGAAACTTGGTACAGTAAATCCTTATACAAATGTTAATCCACTGGCATCTAATTTATTTCAATTGTTTCCATAACCACGAGATGACAGCTGTGCGAAATTTTCAAATATCGTTTTTACTTTTTGTGTCCTAATCATGCGATTGAAGTTTGAATACTACACATACACAATAATCTTCATGTAACAGTACATAACTCTTAAGACCTACATATATAAAAATCCAACATGGCTACCATCCGCAATATTCTCAATATCTACGAATCTATTACAGCAATCAAACTGAAATTTTGTATGTTGATAGTGGCAATTAACATAAGTAGGATATATGAAAATAGGCTTTTCTTCTTCACGGAACTACTTGTTTTGTTATAAACTTGTTTTGTCAAATGGAAAGCAGTTTCCATTTACTTTAGTCTTGCTTCTATACACTTTCTTTCGTTGCCAGTTTCTGATCCATTCACCTAAATACTTGAAGTGTCACACGGGAGACCTTACAATTACCAATCCGGAGTGTATTCGGAGCAGTTTTAATATCCATCATAAATTTCGTTTTGTCAAAAGAAATCCGCAAGCCGATTTTTGTTGCTTGTTCTTGAAGTCATCCGCAAATGCCAAACAGTCGAGTGTTATCCCTTTGAGTTTTGATCCTAG
Source organism: Meconema thalassinum (assembly GCA_946902985.2). NCBI lineage: Eukaryota > Metazoa > Arthropoda > Insecta > Orthoptera > Tettigoniidae > Meconema > Meconema thalassinum. Next base: position 353,996,097 of record OX336390.1, read on the forward strand.
TCTCCGTTCTCGGACAACTTTGTCGAGCTCTCAATTAAACAACAATAGAGATAATCCATCTCCTTGACGCACTCCTGTATCAATTGAAAATTCTGCGCTCAGTCCTCCCATAAATTTAACCTTTGAACTTGTCTTTTATTTGATATTGGGAGAATCCTGAAATAATAATAACACCACATTAGGATGGCGCCGTAGCTTACAGTGTTTTGATTGGTCTACCACATGTATAAGATAATAATATCAAAAACGCACGAGCTCGGCAACACGGCCATAAGCTCGGAAATCAAATCAAAGAAATAAGTTGAACTAGCAAGAGCAGTTTTCAAAGCAGTAAAAGAAACAAAAGCCATGTGGCAAGCCACATGGTGAATTGAAGTCTCTCGACGCGGCCACTTCATACCCGCACTGAGGCCATTAAGCTAAAGTTAATCTTCTTCTTCTTCTTCTTTGGATGCTTATCCATTAATGGATGTTAGCGACCACATGATGCATATGAATTAATAAATATACCAAAAACAAGGTTCGAGCAGTATGAATTTTATTGTCTGTAGTTCACGTGAATGTGGATTAAATCACCATACCTTGTATATTCCACGAGTGGCCCAACTAGCCACCTTGCGTCCACAACCTTTTCACCACATGGCTGTAAGCAGTTCAACTTGCCCTTTACGCGCTGCGTAGTACCTTGTACTCAGACACAAGGGCGGGTTTCCGCGCATGCGCACCAGTACCAACTTCAGCAATGTTCACAGGGCACAAGATTGCCCAAGTTAGGCCAGGGGATTTGGCCGGAGAGGGATGGTAAAACCCACCATTCAGGTGTCATTGAATAGTCAGCAGAATTTCAAATGCTTCTAGAACACAATGGAATGGCGCGACCCGTAGGTACAGGGCGATCCATAAGTAAAGTCACATTTTTAAATAAATTAAATTTTGGGGCATTCAGCTTTCCATACTACGTGGAAATATGAAATATAAGGGGATATGACATTGTGGCGGCTTTCAGCCGGCGTTGATATTTTGTATTATTTACGGTAGTTACAACATTTTCACGAAGACTCCATAATTTTGTCATGCCTATGGAATATACAGACAGGTATGTCTATTTAATTTAAATACCAATCTTATGTTGTGCCAACGTAATCTCTGGAGTAGCGCTGGGAGGTAAGTGGTGGAGAATTTACTCCTGCATCTTCGCTGTTTGGAGTGAAGTGGGGAGGCGTTAGAGCATAGCAGACGGCGGTGATTGAACAAAAAAGTGCTGTTTTTTTTTTTACCAAGTCTAATGGAGTGCTTACTTGGAAAGATCATTACATTAAAAGTATTAATCAGATCGTAATGAAACTTCAAAATAAGTCTCAAAGTTACTTATTGTTAACATGTATATGAAGTTTTATAATCTGATCTGACTTTTCTAAAACTAGTTGTTGTTAATTTTGTAAAGCAACTTTTTCTCCGGCCCGCGTATCCGTAGCAGTATGAAATATAGCTTGTTATGAGCCTCATAGCAATGCAAGGTTAAATGAAAATCTATGTTTTATCGACAAGTGATTGGTGATTTTATATGGATTGATATTTAATCGGATCATTGTGTGCGGCGAGGGTACCATAGCGGGCGGACAATGTTGCCAATTGACTAACTCAAACTTGTGGCCCATTCAATCTGTCGCACGCTAAACTCAGGTCCGCTTTTATTCACTGTTGAGTCCTCGGACACTCCCGGCAGTAAAAGCCATACGATAAATAAATAACTGTTGTGTCATTATTAGCAGCAAGCAGCAACGATCTTCCCTATCTGCGTTACCCAATGTTTGCACATCATTAAAAATGCCAGCCAAACCGCAGTTATCGTAAAGAGAAATCGTCATTATTGTTAGTGCAATATGTTTATTCTTTTTTATTTTTGCACGAGAGAAAGGGATGATGATAAGAGGTATCTGGTGTACCAGAAAGTGTCCATCTGTATTCGAAGGTTGATAGAGATGATGAAGGGATGCGCACCAGTACCAACTTCAGCAATGTTCACAGGGCACAAGATTGCCCAAGTTAGGCCAGGGGATTTGGCCGGAGAGGGATGGTAAAATCCACCATTCAGATGTCATTGAATAGTCAGCAGAATTTCAAATGCTTCTAGAACACAATGGAATGGCGCGACCCGTAGGTACAGGGCGATCCATAAGTAAAGTCACATTTTTAAATAAATTAAATTTTGGGGCATTCAGCTTTCCATACTATGTGGAAATATGAAATATAAGGGGATGTGACATTGTGGCGGCTTTCAGCCGGCGTTGATATTTTGTATTATTTACGGTAGTTACAACATTTTCACGAAGACTCCATAATTTTGTCATGCCTATGGAATATACAGACAGGTATGTCTATTTAATTTAAATACCAATCTTATGTTGTGCCAACGTAATCTCTGGAGTAGCGCTGGGAGGTAAGTGGTGGAGAATTTACTCCTGCATCTTCGCTGTTTGGAGTGAAGTGGGGAGGCGTTAGAGCATAGCAGACGGCGGTGATTGAACAAAAAAGTGCTGTTTTTTTTTTTACCAAGTCTAATGGAGTGCTTACTTGGAGAGATCATTACATTAAAAGTATTAATCAGATCGTAATGATGTAACGTGTTTTTCGAGGGGTTTTTATGCAACTGGCATAAGTCAGTAGGAAGCCATTCTATATTTATTTATGCAGCAAATTGTTCAGCCAAGAGAATTTTTCATGTTAATTTATTATTATTATTAATTTATTATAATTATTATTAAGGTATTTTCGGAGCATTTTATAAAAATTATTAGCATTCAGATAGGTTTTCTATGTCTTAGAAAACGCTATCAAGCAAATTATTACGAACGACGATATCATAGAAAATTATCTGATTACGGAATTTTACGGAGTTTTGTCAGTTAGGGTATTTGAGAGAGATGAGTCACGGGGAATTCAAATACAAGCTTAATCTTGTCAGGAAGTATTACGCAAGGCTGGGTCGCATCGTCAAGGAAAGGCGAATGTATGGAACGGAAATCGACTTCACCCTCCGCGGGCCGTAGGTAATGAACCAGAGGAGGGGAAGTAGCGGCGTGCTCTGCCAATCAGTGGAGACGACGTAAGCTGGAAGACGGCTCCGGAGTGGGGAGCCAACGTGTGCATATATCGTTCGACGCGCCGTGGAACGAGGATAATCTGTGTAGAACTTCCCGAGTATGGTTCACGCGGGAGTCGCTCCGATGTTCCGTGGATTGGAGGACTAACTTTTGTAAAACTTAACCAGTGTGGTTGTACGTGTGTTTGGGTCCGATGTACGGACCATAGAATTATCTAATCTACCAGTATATCATCAAACATCGACGAAGATGACGACATCCAGGAGACTGTGGGAAGCTCACAGCATCATCCAGTACGAGGGAAATGCTTTGGCAATTTCCACCGGTAAGCGCGAATGACGCAGAAATACGCAATCTCTCATTTCTCTTTGTTTTATATTTCATATTTCAGTAACTTCATAGCTTGGGAATAAGAGTAAAATCAATTTATCAGACTCCGTTTTCACGTAATTTTCTATCGGTAATATTAAAATCACAACGCTCCAATTTAAATTTTAAACTTATTATTATTATTAATTTTGCTATACTTGTTTTATATAATAAATTCATTTCTTTTACAATGCAATCTTTGCTTTCAGTAGGTAGCATTAGATATAGACCAATTCCTTCTCCTGATACAATTGTTTGTTGGGTTAATGATCAAATCATACCACGATCTGAGTGAATAGAGTCTTGAATGTGTTCTGCCAGAGCTAGACGTTGTTAAATACAAATTTAGATTTCAACATTGCGTTGAGGTCTTGGCGCCCATTAAAACAACATAGCTTAGGCAAATGTAAACAGTTACATTTCTCACCCAACAGTTAGGGGCTAGCAAAACGTTTCATTTGTCGCTACCAACATGGGGCATTAATATACGCTACACTTGTCGCCGACAACTTGGGGCTGAAAACCTAATAACATTTGTGGAAGGAGAAGGGTATATATTTCTGTGCCTGTATTTTGGGGGTTATTTGTCTGTATCAGTGTATATCATTATGGGGATGAGAAAGAAAGACAGATGAGGTTATGTAGTGGTCATCAACGGGAGAGTGATGATACGAGCAGTATGTCGAGTGATGGTAGTACCGGGGTAGCGGAGGTAAATCCCGATACTGAAACAGGGAGTGTAGGCGGCCAACCAGAATTAAAAACTTTACTTCTCGAGTTCATGTATCAGAACAAAGTTAGTACTGATGCCTTAAATGCAAAATTAGAACAAAACAGTAGGGAAAATAAAGAAAGTACAGATGCCTTAAACGCCAAATTAGAACAGAATAATGCAAAATTAGAACAAAACAGTAGGGAAAATAGAGAGAGTACTGAAACTTTAAATGCTAAATTAGAACAAAACAGTAGGGAAATGAGTGACAAATTTGAACTGATTAGAGGTGAGATCAGGGGGGTTGGTTGGTTGGTTCTTAAGTTTAGGGGCTGCGACAACGCGGTCATGTAGCCCCGTGTACTTTGGGTGTGTGTAGAATCTGTCTGATAACCGGTGTTAATTGTGATGACTGTATTAGTGTGTGTATCTGTTTTTTAATTTTAAGTACTGCAACTTATAATTTTTCAAATAGTTCCTACTTTTGCCGCCAAGCGCCACCGTCAACGACTACTAGGTCTAAGAGGGGGGTGATGGAAGAAAAGGCTAAAGAGATTATTGCAGATGTAGACAGAAAATTAGGAAAAGTACAGGAGGAGTTGGAAATTAGAATCAGTACACAGGCTGAAAATTTAAAAGAACTAGTGCAACTGGAAACACAGCAGGTCAAAAAGCAATTGGGGGGAGAAATTGACAAAATTCAGGTAGCAACTAAAGAGGTTAAGGAACAGCTGGGGGGTAGAATTGAGAAAGTCCACTCGCAAATATTTGCAGAAGTAAATGATTTAAGAGAGAGTAATAGAGAGAGCATTAGCAAGATTGAGGAGAAACAAGCAAAGCTATATGATAAAGTAGAAGAATCAGAAGGAAACATTAAATTAACAGTAAACAGTATTGAGAGGAAGGCAGAGGAGAAAATTGCAGAATTAGAATTAAAATTAAAAGCTAGGATCAGGCAAGAAAATAGTCAGAATAGGCCAGTTTTTGTGAATAGCACACACAGGGAGGTAGAACTGGGTAAGTTCAGCAATCGACAGGGGTGCCCAATGGAGTTCATGAACACTATAGAAAATAAATTCGGGGAGAGGTTGGAAAATGGTAGTATTGAGTGGTGCCAGGTAGTTGAAATTTTAGAACAAGTGTTTGTGGGGGAAACGAGGAATTGGTTTGCTGTCTACAGAGACAAGTTTACTGATATTAATGATTTTAAAATGAAATTCTGTGAAAAGTTCTGGAATGAGGTTATTCAGTCGCAGCATCGTGAGGGAGTAGTGTGTGGTAAATATAACCCTAAAGGAAGCTCCACCATGACCGAATACTTTTTAGGGCAGGTATTAGTGTGTAAATATCTGGATGGCTTGAAGGAGGAAAGTGATGTGGTAAGGTTGCTACTTAGGCACTTTCCCTATAGGATCAAGGAGGCTGCTTGTATCCAGAATGTAAAGACTATATCACAAGTAGAAAATTTGTTAAGCACATTTGATGCACTAGGGAGAGGGGGTTATGAGGACAATTTCAATCGGAACCAGGGTAATAATAATAATAGACCTAATGAAGCCAGGCATCAAGAAGTTCAAGGGAACGGTGGCGAAGGGGCCAACGCTCAAAATAGAAATAATAATAATCAGCTATATCAGAACAGAGGAAATGGCTATGTTAATCAGTATCAAGGGAGGAACAATGATTTCAGGGGAAATCAAGGGAGGAACAATGATTACAGGGGAAATCAAGGGAGAAACAATGATTTCAGGGGAAATCAAGGGAGAAATTATAATGACAATAATTACAACCAGAATAGGGGTCAAGGAAGAGGACCGCCTAGTGGTAGTAATATACAGCCAAACAATGACAACACAGCCCAGAACAACCAGACCAGTTCAGTAGTTAGTAGTACTACGGCCAGCTGTAGCGGTTCTTTAAACGCGAACCAGGCTGCGAAGTAAGGTCAGAATCTCAGTCTGTAGCATGCCCTGTCCATACAATTATACAGGAACCCTATGACCTAAATGTAAGAAATGAATTATTACATGAACTAAATGATGAAGGTATTATTCAGGAAGTGGTTAGTAAGAGCCCCATAGTTAAATTTAACGTGTCCGAGGCGTACACAGATGTTTTAATTGATAGTGGTTGTATGAAGAGTTGCATAAGTAGTGCATTTTATGATAAAATGAAAGGAACTGGAGTAAATTTTGAGGAGATGCCAATTAAAAGCACTTTTGTTATCACAGCTGTTGGGAAGAGGTCTAAAGTAATTTCTAAGCAAGTTTTAGTAGACATTAAAATTAATAATCATGTAGAGAAGCAGATTTGTCTTGTAATTCCAAATTTAGTATTCAGTGTTATCTTGGGTTCAGAGTGGCTAAGTAGAGTGTCCGGTAACTTATGTTATGATGTAGGGAGTTTGAAATTTAAATGGGGAGATTCTGAAGTAGAAGTAGCGTTCAATGACCATATTCAGAGGAGTAGTATTGTAGGTGTGATTTGTACTTTAAATGAGATATCGCCAGCCGTAGAGCGGGGTTCTCCATGTTTTGTGGGCAGTGTGATTACGAAGGGAAGTCTAGAGGACTCGTTACGTGAGGCTGCATTTCAGGGAAATATAGAGGATGAACAGTGTGTTCGGCTCTATGATGTGTTATTGTGTAATAGGAGAGTTTTTGAGGATCGCATTGGTATGGCCAATTGCTATACACATTCATTGAACGTTATTGATAGGTCAGTATTCACAGGACATAGATATCCTGTACCTTTCGCTTATCAGAGTGCAGTTGAGGCACAAATTAGCCAGATGCTTGAAGATGGGATTATTGAGCACTCTAACAGTCCATATGTTATTTCTTTGATCACGGTACCCAAGACCGACGGCACGGTTCGTATTTGTTTAGACGCTCGTTTGGTTAACAGTAGAATTAGTTCAGATCAGCTGAAATCTATGTCAATAGAGGAATTAATGCAAACATTTGAAGGGAAGAAGTATTTCACTTGTGTAGATTTGAGTTCCAGTTTTTGGCAAGTGCCACTTATGTACGAAGATAGACCATTTACAGCTTTTAGTCATAAATATAACCTTTATCAATTTTGTAGAACACCTTATGGGTTAAAGAGTAGTTCAGCAGCTTTAATTAGGGCTTTAAACATCGCATTAGGGGATGACACAGGAGAGTTTGTAACCATTTACATAGATGATATGGTAATTAGTTCACGCAGTTTTGAGGAGCATCTATGTCATTTAAATATAGTTTTTCAGAAGTTAGATCAGGCAGGGTTCACTTTGAAGCTGTCTAAGTCGTCATTCTGTCAGTCAGAAGTGACATTTTTAGGTCATAGAGTGTCGAGTAGAGGTGTAACACCAGAAGAAAGTAGGGTTAATAAGATACTTAACGCAGAGGTGCCACAGAATGTTAAACAGTTAAAAACTTACCTGGGAATTTGCAACTTTTTCAGGAGGTTCATTCTTAAATACTCAGGGTTGGTAGAACCATTCAGGGAATTGCTTAAAAGTGGGACTCGGTGGAGATGGGAGTCCAAGCATGATCAGGCTTTTAGAGCGCTGAAGGAAGGTTTTGAGAAAGCTGTAGTGCTGAAATATCCGTTAAAAGAGAAGGAATATGTGGTTATGACAGATGCTTCACATATAGGCATTGCTGGAGTATTATGTCAGAAAGATGATGAGGGTAACCTGTGCATTGTATCTTTAGCCTCGCGAGGACTGACAGCAGCAGAGAAAAGATACACGATTACTGAGTTAGAGCTTTTAGGTATTGTTTTCAGTTTAGGGAAATTTAGAATGTATTTAGTAGGGGGGAAATTTGAGATCCACACAGATCACCATGCATTACTGTATATGAGAACTTGTAAACTCAGTTCTAACAGAGTTAGTAGGTGGATTCTTGCTCTGCAGGAATACGAATTCACAGTGAAATATATTAAAGGTAAAGATAACATTCTTGCAGACATGCTATCGAGGGACACTAATTTATGTAGGGATTATCCTGTGGTTAAAGCAGAGGACGGTATTTTAATATGTGCATGTGTGGACAGTAGCAACAGGGCATCGTTACAGACACTGAGAAATATGCTAGTGGAGCAACGTGATGACGTTAAGTTAAAGGAGCCACTGGCTAGGTTGGAAATAGGTGAAGAAGAGTATGTGAAAGTAGGACGGTTCACGTACAAGATGCAGGATGGGCTTCTTGCAAGGAAATGTAGGAATAATCGGTGGGCAATATGTGTTCCTGCCACTTTGCGGGAGGAGCTAATTTGGTTCATTCATAGGGAATTAGGACACTTTGGTGCTGCAAAGGTCTTCTATGAAATTGGTCGTGACTTCATTTGGAGTAAAATGGGAAGGGACGTTAGGAGAATTTTAGCTAAGTGTGACACCTGTCAAAGGAGTAAATATCCAGTTAAATATTTAGTGGGGGAGAGATCTGCAGTTCTCACCAGTAGTCCCAGCGAACTACTGTGTGTGGATTTATTTGGCCCGATCGTTAAAGGACAGTACGGCTACGAGTACATTTTTATAGTTATTGACGCTTTTAGTAAGTATGTCAAGCTATATCCGCTAAGGAAAGCCACGGGACTAGCGTGTAGCCGTCTGATCATTAATAAGTATGTACCTGAGTTTGGCATTCCTCTCAGGATACTATCTGACAGTGGACCACAGTTTACTGCAAAGAAATGGAGAACCAGTATGCAGGAAGCTGGTATAACACACGTTCATTCCTCTGTAAGGTACCCTCAGGGTAATTCTGCAGAGCATCCATTAAGGGAAGTGGCTCGTCTTTTTCGGACTCTAGTGCATGACAAGCATGCGGCCTGGGTTGGACATCTTCCCAAGGTCGAGACTTGGCTGAATTCTGTCCAGCATGAGAGCACGAAATTGACGCCATACGAAGTTCACTTCGGAAAAAGACCACAAAATGAACTAGCGAGGGTGTTGGGATTAAATGAGTGTAAGCAACCGGGGATGGATTACATTGTCCAGTTGGCGAAACAGAATTTATCTAAGTCTGCACAAAAGAGAATTCGCCAACAAAAAGAAACTAAATTTGACCTATTCGAGCCGGGAGACAGAGTCTTACTTAGAGTGCCGAAACAGTCAAATAAGCTAGAGAAAGTCATGTCCAAGTTCTTTTATCTCTACGAGGGCCCATTTATAGTTTCCAAACGTATTGGAAAAACAGCATAAGTGCTGGAGAATAGTGAGGGAAACAGATTATACGGAACGTATAATATACATAGTCTACGAAAATATGTGTCATAAAGTGAGTGTGTTTAGCTGGCGAGCCAGCCTATCAAATGAGTAAGTGTGGTATTTGGTGCGTGGAGGATCTGGTCTTCAAGGCAGGCGTATCAGAAGTCACACAGGGGGGTAGTATGTAAGTAAATGAGAGTTTTTAAGGTACAGGGAAATATGACGGGATTGTCGGATGCTGTTGAGCACTAAATTGTCTCGATGCACCAAGGCCATTTTGGCAGCGCTGAAGGGTTCCCATTTATCTCCAAGAGATGGGGGAGCGCTTGTATAGGGCTTGTTAGCTTAAGGCGTCCACGAGATAAAAGATGGGCCATCAGAATGCGAGACAGTCCTTCATGAAACTCATACATATCAGCACACGTGATTTCTGTTTACGGCCTCGCCATGTAAGATTTGTAAGTGTGTAATTTAAGGTAATTTGTACAAAGGTATTATTTGTGTGAGGAGAAATGGTCTGTATCGAGAACTAGTATTAAGTAGAATATGGTCTACGGGAACTTAACAAGACAGGGCGATTACGGCACAGAAATATTTGGTGTTATATGTAATGCGCATTTACTGGTTTTTTTTTCAGAAGTCAATATTAATTTAATCTTCTTTAAAGAGAGATTAAGTATTATGGTCACGAGGTGCTGCCACAATAGTGTGATCGTGTGCTCAGTGATAAGTGGGATTAATTTCACCATAAGGAAGGGACCTCCAGTGAAATTAGGAAGTTCTTTGGAGATATAAATATATCAGAACACCTTCAATGCGTGTGATATGACATCATAAATACATAGTACTCGCACATTAATTATGTCTATTTCTCCAACATAGAGAAATTTGAGAGGCGGAAATATCCGTGGAACACTATTCTATATGTAAAACATTGGACTGGTTGCAAAGTGCAATCCATAGTGACAACAAACTTTGACACAAAGTGCGTGAAGAAAAATTATGAGTGTATATATCTGTAATTTAGGGTGATCTCATTTATGTAATATGTATTTTGGATGGGGTTTATTAACGTGTCTGGGATAATCGGATAATGGACCGTCGTCACGGTAAATCATCCGATGATCCGAGGCGAATATGTAACGTGTTTTTCGAGGGGTTTTTATGCAACTGGCATAAGTCAGTAGGAAGCCATTCTATATTTATTTACGCAGCAAATTGTTCAGCCAAGAGAATTTTTCATGTTAATTTATTATTATTATTAATTTATTATAATTATTATTAAGGTATTTTCGGAGCATTTTATAAAAATTATTAGCATTCAGATAGGTTTTCTATGTCTTAGAAAACGCTATCAAGCAAATTATTACGAACGACGATATCATAGAAAATTATCTGATTACGGAATTTTACGGAGTTTTGTCAGTTAGGGTATTTGAGAGAGATGAGTCAATGGGAATTCAAATACAAGCTTAATCTTGTCAGGAAGTATTACGCAAGGCTGGGTCGCATCGTCAAGGAAAGGCGAATGTATGGAACGGAAATCGACTTCACCCTCCGCGGGCCGTAGGTAATGAACCAGAGGAGGGGAAGTAGCGGCGTGCTCAGCCAATCAGTGGAGACGACGTAAGCTGGAAGACGGCTCCGGAGTGGGGAGCCAACGTGTGCATATATCGTTCGACGCGCCGTGGAACGAGGATAATCTGTGTAGAACTTCCCGAGTATGGTTCATGCGGGAGTCGCTCCGATGTTCCGTGGATTGCAGGACTAACTTTTGTAAAACTTAACCAGTGTGGTTGTACGTGTGTTTGGGTCCGATGTACGGACCATAGAATTATCTAATCTACCAGTATATCATCAAACATCGACGAAGATGACGACATCCAGGAGACTGTGGGAAGCTCACAGCATCATCCAGTACGAGGGAAATGCTTTGGCAATTTCCACCGGTAAGCGCGAATGACGCAGAAATACGCAATCTCTCATTTCTCTTTGTTTTATATTTCATATTTCAGTAACTTCATAGCTGGGAATAAGAGTAAAATCAATTTATCAGACTCCGTTTTCACGTAATTTTCTATCGGTAATATTAAAATCACAACGCTCCAATTTAAATTTTAAACTTATTATTATTATTAATTTTGCTACACTTGTTTTATATAATAAATTCATTTCTTTTACAATGCAATCTTTGCTTTCAGTAGGTAGCATTAGATATAGACCAATTCCTTCTCCTGATACAATTGTTTGTTGGGTTAATGATCAAATCATACCACGATCTGAGTGAATAGAGTCTTGAATGTGTTCTGCCAGAGCTAGACGTTGTTAAATACAAATTTAGATTTCAACATTGCGTTGAGGTCTTGGCGCCCATTAAAACAACATAGCTTAGGCAAATGTAAACAGTTACATTTCTCACCCAACAGTTAGGGGCTAGCAAAACGTTTCATTTGTCGCTACCAACATGGGGCATTAATAAACGCTACAATGAAACTTCAAAATAAGTCTCAAAGTTACTTATTGTTAACATGTATATGAAGTTTTATAATCTGATCTGACTTTTCTAAAACTAGTTGTTGTTAATTTTGTAAAGCAACTTTTTCTCAGGCCCGCGTATCCGTAGCAGTATGAAATATAGCTTGTTATGAGCCTCATAGCAATGCAAGGTTAAATGAAAATCTATGTTTTATCGACAAGTGATTGGTGATTTTATATGGATTGATATTTAATCGGATCATTGTGTGTGGCGAGGGTACCATAGCGGGCGGACAATGTTGCCAATTGACTAACTCAAACTTGTGGCGCATTCAATCTGTCGCACGCTAAACTCAGGTCCGCTTTTATTCACTGTTGAGTCCTCGGACACTCCCGGCAGTAAAAGCCATACGATAAATAAATAACTGTTGTGTCATTATTAGCAGCAAGCAGCAACGATCTTCCCTATCTGCGTTACCCAATGTTTGCACATCATTAAAAATGCCAGCCAAACCGCAGTTATCGGAAAGAGAAATCGTCATTATTGTTAGTGCAATATGTTTATTCTTTTTTATTTTTGCACGAGAGAAAGGGATGATGATAAGAGGTATCTGGTGTACCAAAAAGTGTCCATCTGTATTCGAAGGTTGATAGAGATGATGAAGGGATGTGCTGCTTTAATGGAAGAGAATCTGGATGGAGCAAGAAGAGGTGTGTGCGGACGGGATGCACAAAGATCAAGTTTGACAACTTAGGAGGAGTATACAAGACTTCTATCTCAAAAAGATGTCCCCTACAATTTAAAAAAATCCCCATTCGAAACTTATTGACACCGTGACTGATTTTCCAGGAATGTCAAGAAGAACTCTTTCAAACATCATCAACAGGTCCGTAACACCCGAGCTATGGAAAAAATGCATCGGACACACCAATAAAATAGAGAAACACAATGGGAAAAGGATGGGCTAACTGAACTGTTGACTCACTTGTTAGAAACTTAAATGACAGTTCATCCGATTTATCGGACAGTGATTTTTCAGACGGTTGATAAACCAGCACTCTTATAATCCCTTAAAGTGGATATTACTTCAAACATTTCATCTTGACAGTACCGGCATTGTCTTATAATAACAGCATACCTGCCAACTCTCCCGATTTAGGCGGGAGACTCCCGATTTCAGACCATTTCTCCCGCCCTCCCGCTTAACGTATTAAATCTCCCGATTTTTCAAAAATCCCACTAGTAATTTCTGATTGAATGTGCGAGATGACACTCCAGTCGTCTATCGAACTGATCGACTTTACGTGTTTTGAAGTTATATCTCGATACCGCAGTTTCGCTCTGTACCGATAATCGACAACTGCGTACTAACTCCCGCGTCACGTCCTGCCGTTATAAAAAGTTCGCTTCGAATACGGCTTTGTTTGAAATAGTCGATTGTTAATTCAGAGCTTGTTCCTAGATGTTTTGCATAATGACCTGTGGGTGATAGGTAGTTATGCGCTGCGGAATATTGTATCTGTTTCACACGTGAAATCATATGATTTATGTATAACTTAGTTAAATGTTGTTGGCGATAATATGCCGGTAGGCTATTGTGATTTTTCGATCTGAGTGATTGCGTCTGTTCCTCGGTAATATGGCGAAGAAATATGATGTGACATTTAAAAGTGTGCACAAAGATAACTTTCCGCATATAACTGAGTCAAGAAGAGGTGCAACATTTGCATTTTGTTGTGTCAGTAGGTGTGATTTCAGCATCTCGTATGGTGGAAAGTGGGACATTTCAAAACATGTGCTCTCTAAGAAACATAAAGACAATGTACAATGTGTTGATTATTTCAAGTGAACGGAGGAAGACACTGACAGTTTACACGTGCAGAAGTATTGTTCACATCGTTTATTATTGAACATAACCTCTCTATCAATTGTTCCGATCACGCTGGTCCTTTATTTAGGAAGATGTTCCCAGACTCAAAAATTGCCGGTAGATATGGCTCAGCCAGAACTAAAACTTCGGCCATCCTTGCAGAAATGTGCATTCCCAATTCTGTAACTTCCAACTTGAAGATGTGACATCTATGAGGAAGAAGAGACAATTGATGTAAAGTGGGCACTGATGGTCAAATGAAATGTAGTGGTGGGGTTCTCAAGTATGACAAATTGTCTAAAGTTATGCTTTCCATTCTGACCATTCCGCATAGTAACGCAGAGTGTGAGAGGATGTTCAGTCTTGTCAGAAAAACAAGAACGCAGCTCAGGTCATCTCTCTCCGACAAGACTTTGGACAAACTTATAACTCTGAAGTCGATTCAGAAAGGGAAGTGTTTTAAGCAAGACCTTTTTGAAGAGGGCAAATTCACCCACAGTCACCTGCAACAACGACCAATAATATGATCTTCGATACGTCACTAGGTTTGTATGCCTGAGTGTGGTCGAAAGAAAGGTATGCTTGCTTGATAGACTAGTTAGAATTGAAAATTTCTCAGTCTTAAGTACATTTGTAAACTGGGATGTCATATCATGTTAGTCAGGTACAGTTTAATAGTGTAACTTATATATTTGCTGTAATGCCTTAGCCTGTGTATGTATTATGTTGTATCCCCCCCCCCCCTCTTCCCCCCTCCGCTGCCACGTCGAATCTCCCGATTTTTCATTTTGAGAGGTTGGCAGGTATGTAACAGCTTTTCAGCAGGCACACCATTTTTAGCCTACTTTCAATTTTTGCAAAAAATGAAAGTAGACTTATGAGATCAACACAGGGCGAAAAAAAAGTGTGTCTGTCTGTGTGTGTGTGTGTATGTGTGTGTGTGTGTGTGAGTCTGTGTGTGTGTGAGTGTGTACTCTGAATGTCTGTCCCCCCCTATCAATTCGAACACGGTGAACGCGAATTGAATGAAATTTGGTACAAAGGTAGCACTAGCAAAGGACACCTCAGTGTCATGTTTTATATCGCCGCCATCTTGATGGAAACGTAATGGCGGCCACACAAATGTTCAAAGCTTAAATCAAATTACGACTAACCTAATCATCCGATCTCTACCAAATTTTGCAACAACATACCTTTATGGAGGAAGCATCCTTTGACTTAATTAATATGTCATTGGCCTAATAGTTTGCAGATGGCGGCCATCTTTGAGTCAAAATCGATTCCCCCTATTAATTCGAACACGGTGAAACCGAATGGAACGAAATTTGGTACAGAGGTAGTACTAGCAAAGGGCACCTCAGTGTCATGTTTTATATCGCCGCCATCTTGACGGAAACGTAATGGCGGCCACACAACAAAGCTTAAATCAAATTACGACTAACCTAATCATCCGATCTCTACCAAATTTTGCAACAACATACCTTTATGGAGGAAGCATCCTTTGACCAAATTAATAGGTCATTGGCCTAATAGTTTGCAGATGGCGGCCATCTTTGTGTCAAAATCGATTCCCCCTATTAATTCAAACACGGTGAAACCGAATGGAACGAAATTTGGTACAGAGGTAGCACTAGCAAAGGGCACCTCAGTGTCATGTTTTATATCGCCGCCATCTTGACGGAAATGGAATGACAGACCCCAAATGTTAAAAGCTTAAATCAAATTACAACTATCCTAATAATTTGATCTCTACCAGATTTTGCAACAACATGCCTTTTTGTGGAAAGCATCTTATGACTGACTACAAGGTCATCAGCCCAATAACTTGCAAATAGCGGCCATGTATGTGTGCAAATCCATTCCCCACATCAATTCCAACACGGTGAAACCGAATTGAATGAAATTTTTTACAGAGGTAGCTCTAGCAAAGGGCACCTCATATTCATGTTTAATATCCCTATAGCACGTTGTATTTCAACAAGCTACTACAACCAACATTCAATTATACTCCTTGAAAAGGACAAAGAGTTATAAAAGTACCCATGCATTTAGGAGAAAGTAGGCTATATGTTCTTTACTGAACATCTTGTTAATACAAATTATAAAACAACAACAAAAATTCACAGACCATACAGAATGGAACACGTAAATTTTGTTTCACTCGGCAATGTCACATTTTTTCCTTGGCCGAGAGCATTGTTCCCATCGCTTGCTACGATACTTTCTTCCCACATAACTACCCGATTAAATATAAATCCATATAAAATCCCCAATCACATGTAGATAAAACATAGTTTTTTGTTTAGCCTTGCATTGCTATGAGCCTCATGACAAGCCATATTTCATATTGCTACAACCACCCAGGCCTGGGAAAAAGTTGTTTCACAAAATTAACAACTATTTTTAGAAACGTCAGATAAGATTAAAACTTCACATACGCATTAACAAGTTCCTTTAAGATATCTTAAAGTTTCATTACGATCAGATCAATACTCCTAATTGAGCGCTCCGTTAGACTTGGTAAAAAAAAGGAACGACACTTTTTTGTTGTTAAATCTACTATATATTTCTCAAATACCACTCACTCACTCATTCATTCATCACGAAATCTCAGAAACCACCAAACGGATTGGAATGAAATTTGGTGTTCAGCTTCCTCAAGGGTCGCAAACGCCAACTAAGAAAGGATTTTTGGATATTCAGGTTCTAAAGGGGTGTTAAGGGGGTAGACCTGCATTTCATTGAATAGCAATATCTCCCGATTAGTTTCATTGGGGGATGTGATACTCGGCATAAAAACTCATCATTAAAAATAAGAAGACGCGTGTTTGAGGGTTTTTCAATGTGGTGTAGCCTATATTATGAGGTGAAGGGGTGAAGTGTGGGGGTTGAAGGATTCCTAACGGAGCATGTATCTCTTAAACGCCATAGGCGAGGAGTTTCAAACTCAGCGGGAAAAAATCCGCATAAAAAATAAGTTAATAGGTGTTTGACCGTTTTTTCATAAATCCAATTTAAAGGGCCCATGGGAGGGGTGAAATTCTGGGGGGGGGGGAAAAACAGGATAGAAAACTGACTGACTCACTCACTCATCAAACTCAGGGGGAAAAACTGCTTAAAGATAAGTAAATAGCTGTTCGACAGTGTTTTTTTTTTTTGTTTGTTTGGTTTTTTTTTTTTTTTTTTTTTTTTTTTTTTTTTTTTTTCATAAATCAAATTTAAGGGGTGAAAATTGATAAAAGAAAATTGAAAGAAAATGTCCTGACTCTCCAACTCGCTCATCATCGCCCAGCCAAAATTATTGAAGTTGGAAAATGGCATTTTGGGGATATGTTCGTTGTGTGTCAATACCGTACACTAAGGGAGGATTTTTGGATATTCAGGTTCTAAAGGGGTCTTAAGGGGGTGAAACCTGCAATTCATTGAATAACAATATCTCAAGAGTGGTTTCATTTGTGGATGTGATACTCGGCATATAAACTAATCATTAAAAATAAGCAGACAGTCTAAGGGTTTTTCGATGTGGTGTATTATTATGAGGTGAAAAGGGTGAAAAGTGGGGGTTGAAGGATTCCTAACGGAACGTGTAGGCCTATCTCTTAAACGACATAGGCGAGAAATTTGAAACTCAGCGAAAAAAAATCAGCTTAAAAAATAAGTGTGTTTGAAGCCATATGTTCAGTGTTGCCTTAGTAAACAAGAGTTTAGTGCTTTTCAGTCGGTCAACACGAATGTACCCAAAAGAGATGGGTTATACCCTAATCCTGAAATAAATTACATGAGATTAATAAAACACTAGGATGACCAGTTTCGATCGTCAAGCGATCGTCATCAGATCCATTACACTTAGGCTACAAAATCTATGTTTGAAATACAGGTGAAAATATTTACAATATGTACAATTATTTAGTTGCATTACTGGTACTGCAACTGTCAGTGTATGCTAATGCAGTCTATATGTTAGGTGAAATGCTAAATGGTGATAGCTATCCGGAGATTGTACTTTAGAGAGATTATATGGTTGTAAACTATGGTTAAACTATAAAATTTTAGGCTAACTACTTATCAGATTGTCTTCCGTATTACAGCTACTCGCAGTTTTCGTGCTCACTGGAACTCACTGTACGGTCGACTGTGGTGGTTATCTTAACGACTGGTTTTTCCCTGCCTTCTCCCTCCCTTGCCCCTATGTGCTGTGGGGAGTGATAGCGATGTGTTTATGTGAGGTGTTGCCAACCTAGATAAGATGTATGTTATTGAATGAGGTGGGTCTACAACTATTAAAGACCGTGGATTAGCCCTCGCCACGCGTAGAGCATAACCCATTCGAACTAAGCGTTGACGGTCTTATGAGGACGTCCCGGCACCTTTAATACGGCCGCGAATATGGGCCTTGGTTTATTGTAGAAGAAAAGTACATCGTACACCTGATCCAGATAACAACGCTTAGTTCGAATGGGTTATGCTCCATGCGTGGCGAGGGCTAATCCACGGTCTTTAATAGTTGTAGACCCACCTCATTCAATAACATACATCTTATCTAGGTTGGCAACACCTCACATAAACACATCGCTATCACTCCCCACAGCACATAGAGGCAAGGGGGGGGAGAAGGCAGGGAAAAACCAGTCGTTAAGATAACCACCGCAGTCGAACACACAGTGAGTTCCAGTGAGCACGAAAACTGCGAGTAGCTGTAATACGGAAGACAATCAGATAAGTAGTTAGCCTAAAATTTTATAGTTTAACCTTAGTTTACAACCATATAATCTCTCTAAAGTACAATCTCCGGATAGCTATCACCATTTAGCATTTCACCTAACATATAGACTGCATTTAGCATACACTGACACTGACTGCAACTAAATAATTGTACATATTGTAAATATTTTCACCTGTATTTCAAACATAGATTTTGTAGCCTAAGTGTAATGGATCTGATGATGATCGCTTGACGATCGAAACTGGTCATCCTAGTGTTTTATTAATCTCATGTAATTTATTTCAGGATTAGGGTATAACCCATCTCTTTTGGGTACATTCGTGTTGACCGACTGAAAAGCACTAAACTCTTGTTAAAAAATAAGTAAAACGGTGTTCGACCGTTTTTTCATAAATCCAATTTAAGGGGCCCTTGGAGAGGGTTGAAATTCTGGGGGGGAAAAAAGGAAAGAAAGTGTCCTAACTCACTCACTCATCAAACTCAGGGGGGATGAACAGCTCAAAAATAAGTAAATAGGTGTTCGACCGTTTTTTTTTTTTTTTTTTTCATAAATCCAATTTAAGGAGTTCATGAGAGGGGTGAAATTCTGAAAAATAAATGAAAGAAAATGTCCTGACTGACTGACTGACTCACTCACTCATCATGCCCAGCGAAAACTATTAAAGTTGGAAACATGAAATTTTGGGAATATGTTCGCTGTATGTCGAAAACGTCAACTAAGGAAGGATTTTTGTTTAGTCGGGTTTTAAAGAGGTGTTAAGGGGGTAAACGTGCATTTCATTGAATAACGATATCTCATGAGTTGTTTCTTTGGGGATGTGATATTCGGTATATAAACTAATCATTAAAAATAATCAGACATATGTCTAAGGGTTTATCGATCTGGTGTATATTATGAGGTGAAAGGGGTGAAAATTGGGGGTTGAGGGATTCTTAACACAGCATGTTCTTAAACAACATAGGCGAGAAGTTTGAAATTCAGTGGGAAAAACAGCTTAAAATATAAGTAAATAGGTGTTCGACCGTTTTTTTTCATAAATCCAATTTAAGGGGCCCTTGGAGAGGGGTGAAATTCTGGGGGGGGGGGGGGGAAACGGGACAGAAAGTGTCCTAACTCACTCACTCATCAAAATCAGGGGGGAAGAACAGCTCAAAAATAAGTAAATAGGTGTTCAACCGTTTTTTTTTTTCATAAATCCAATTTAAGGGGTTCATGAGAGGGGTGAAATTCTGAAAAATAAATGAAAGAAAATGTCCTGACTTAGTCACTCACTCATCATCGTCCAGCCAAAATTATTGAAGTTAGAAACTTGAAATTTTGGGGTTATGTTCGTTGTATGTCGAAAATGTCCACTAAGGAAGGATTTTTGGATATTCAGGTTCTAAAGTGGTGTTAAGGGGCTAGGCTTGCATTTAATTGAATAACAATATCTCCCGATTGTTTTCCTTGGGGATGTGATACTCGGCATATAAACTCATCATTGAGAATAAGAAAACACATGTCGGAGGGTTTTTCGATGTGGTATATATTATGAGGTGTATGTATGAAAAGTGGGCGTTGAAGGATTCCTAACGGAGCAAGTATCACTTAATAGACAGAGGCAAAAAGTATGAAACTCAGGGAGAAAAATCAGCTTGAAAAAGTAGTAAATAGGTGTTCGACCGTTTTTTCATAAATCCAATTTAAGGGGCCCATGGGGAGGGGTGAAATTCTGGGGAAAGAAGTCCACTAAGGAAGGATTTTTGGATATTCACTCATCATCCCCCAGCAAACCTATTGCAGTTAGAAACTTGAAATTTTGGGGATATGTTCGTTGTATGTCGAAAAATTCCACTAAGGATGGATTTTTGGATATTCCTTTTCTGAAGGGGTGTTAAGGGGGTTAAACTTGCATTTCATTGAATAACAATATGTCACGAGTTGTTTCATTTGGGGATGTGATATTCGGCATATAAACTAATCATTAAAAATAAGCAGACACATGTCTAAGGGTTTATCGATATGGTGTATATTATGAGGTGAACAGGGTGAAAATTGGGGGTTTAAGGATTCTTAACGGAGCATGTATCTCTTATTCGACATAGGCGATAAGTTTGTAATTCAGCGGAAAAAGCAGCTTAAAAAATAAGTAAATAGGTGTTCGACCATTTCTTCATAAATCCAATTTAAGGGGACCATGGGGAGGGGTGAAATTCTGGGGAAAAAAACAGGAAAGAAAGTGTCCTAACTGATTGACTCACTTACTCACTCATCAAACTCAGGGGGAAAAAACGGCTAAAAATAAGTAAATAGGTGTTTGAATGTTTTTTTTTTTTTTTTTTTTTTCATAAATCCAATTTAAGAGGTTCATGGGGAGGGGTGAAATTCTCAAAAATAAATGAAAGAAAATGTCCTGACTGACTCACTCACTCATTATCGCCCAGCCAAAATTATTGAAGTTAGAAACATGAAATTTTGTGGATATGTTCGTTGTATGTCGAAAACGTCCACTAAGGAAATAATTTTGGATATTCAGGTTCTGAAGAGGTGTTAAGGGGGTAAACATGCATTTCATTGAATAACAATATCTCACGAGTGGTTTCATTTGGGGATGTGATACTTGGCATATATACTAATCATTAAAAATTAGCTGACACATGTCTAATGGTTTGTCAATGTGGTGTATATTATGAGGTCAAAGGGATGAAGAGTGGGGGTTGAAAGATTCCTAACGGAGCGTGTATCTCTTAAACGACATAGGCGAGGAGTTTGAAACTCGGAGGAAATCAATCAGCTTGAAAATCTACATGGTGTCCACAGGCAGGAATAGTCTGGAAAAGTCTGGATTTTTGTTTTTGGTCAGGAAAAGTCAGGAAAAAGTGTGAAAAAATGGTGTGAGTCAGGAAAAAATGGCGAAAAGTTTTAGAAAGCCAGGAATTTTATATTAACCATACAGTATTTTGTGTTTTATAGCCATATTTTGATGTTACTAGTTCAACTAACCTCTGAAGATAAAAAGCAATATCTCACTGGACATTTTTACAGTACATCATAGTAAAAACCTCTTTTACCAATTTTTTGTACGCTTTTTTGGAGTTGTCGTAGGGATGTGGCGACCCCATCACTATAGTTTAGGTTATTAAGTCATCATCATCATCTTGTACAGTTTCCAGCCCCAGGCTGGGTCTGTTTAGGTTATTAAGTACTTTAGTTATATGTTAGTTATTGTTGTTTTAAGGGGAGGAACTACGAGGTCATCTGCCCCTCATTAAGTACTCTGATTTATGTATTATTGCATTCTAATTATTTTTATTTTCTATTTTAAATGAATAAAGAGGCGAGCGTTGGGCAAATTCTGCAAATGAAAAAAGATATATACATGTATTTGGTCAATAAACCTTTTTTTACGATGTTACGATGACTTCGCGAGTCAGGGATTTTGTTGAAAAATAGTCAGGAAAAGTCAGGAAAATTGATATTGAAAATTCTGTGGACACCATGATCTACTATATATTCGTCAAATACCACTCACTCACTCACTCATTCATTCATCACGAAATCTCAGAAACCACCGAACGGATTGGAATGAAATTTGGTATGCAGCTTCCTCACGGGCCGTAGGTGCTCACTAAGAAAGGTTTTCAAAAAATTCACTCGGGATCATGGTCAAGGATCATGGTCAGACCGCTAAAACCGTGATTTCTACTATATATTTGTCAAAACGGATTGGAATGAAATTTGGTATGCAGCTTCCTCAAGGGCCGTAGGTGCTCGCAAGAAAGGTTTTCAAAAAATTCACTCGGGATCAGGTTCAAACCGCGAAAACCGCGATTTCTACTGTATATTAAATTTGTCAAATACCACTCACTCATTCATCACAAAATCTCAGAACTTTTTGACTTTTAAAGTCACACATTTTTCCGTATTGACAGAATGTAATAATAAACAAAGTTTTTATGGTTCCGCCTAGTCAATACTTGTTTTATTAGAGATTTTATCGTGACATAATCACTTGTCTTTACGTATGTTGGGACATGTTTCGGTGTCTAGTAACATTGACACCTTCATCAGCCTACGGTTATTGGCAACACTCAATGACATTAAAATAATTATTAAAACAACACACAGATGACTAAAATAACACTTTAAAAAGTTTTTTTAAAACACTGTCATAATGAAAGTTCAATTAAGTCTTAAAAAAGGCTGGGTGCACTGTTTTGGTTTCCAATGTCCTGCTTCCGATAATAACCTCCGAAATCCAGCAAGAGGTGACCATACATAACTGGAGAAGAAAATCCCTGTGTGAACTATGATAAGTATTAAAACCGAAAAAGTGGAAAGCTAAACAAAGAAAAAGTGGAAAAATACATAATAAAAGGAGTGTGGTGAACTTACGGTGTAGTTGTGGCAGCGAGAAATCGGGCCGTGCTGAGGCATACGGAGACTATGCAGTACTGATATGGAATAGCTTGGGGGAAGCGGGCGAGGCTTCAGTCGAGAGGGGCGGGGGGAGGGTAAGTATACTGGCAATTTTGGAGGACAGGAGCGGGATGCACCAAATGCGAAACTAATTATTATGGACAAACCGGTAGGTCATTTGCTACAAGATATGGTGAACATTTTAACGCTCTAAAATACAATAAATTCTCCGCTATGGCCAACCACATGAAGGACAGTAAACATGAATTCACTGACATCAACAAAGACATGAGCATCCTGCATCTTGCTAAGAAAGGTATCACAATGAACATATTGGAAGAAATTGAAATAGATTTTGCCCAAAGAACAGACCCCCTAACCAATATCAATGAGATCAACTTTGAAAATAACAATGTACTCTTTGAGACCTTAACCAATTACAGAGTTAAATACAAACCACCTTAATTTTATCATTTAATCCAGGATCTACAAATCCGCTCATTCCACCCCTCAACCCCATACCCCCATCCCGCTCCTGTCCTCCAAAATTGCCAGTATACTTACCCTCCCCCCGCCCCTCTCGACTGAAGCCTCGCCCGCTTCCCCCAAGCTATTCCATATCAGTACTGCACAGTCTCCGTATGCCTCAGCACGGCCCGATTTCTCGCTGCCACAACTACACCTAAAGTTCACCACACTCCTTTTATTATTTATTTTTCCACTTTTTCTTTGTTTAGCTTTCCACTTTTTCGGTTTTAATACTTATCATAGTTCACACAGGGATTTTCTTTTCCAGTTATGTATGGTCACCTCTTGCTGGATTTCGGAGGTTATTATCGGAAGCAGGACATTGGAAACCAAAACAGTGCACCCAGCCTTTTTAAGACTTTTAATTGAACTTTCATTATGACAGTGTTTTAAAAAACTTTTTAAAGTGTTATTTTAGTCATCTGTGTGTTGTTTTCATAATTATTTTAATGTCATTGAGTGTTGCCAATAACCGTAGGCTGATGAAGGTGTCAATGTTACTAGACACCGAAACATGTCCCAACATACGTAAAGACAAGTGATTATGTCACGATAAAATCTCTAATAAAACAAGTATTGACTAGGCGGAACCATAAAAACTTTGTTTATTATTAAAATTTCAGAAACCACCAAACGGATTGGAATGAAATTTGGCATGCAGCTTCCTCAAGGGCCGTAGGTGCTCGCTAAGAAAGGTTTTCAAAATTTTCAATCGGGATCATGGTCAAACCGCGAAAACCGCCATTAAAGTCTATTGTTGCCAGGTAATGCGGGCTGCATCACGTCGCCCCTACCCGAGTTCTGGCGCTTTGCAGGCCTTGAGCTGTGTGGCAATGCTCAGTGTGTTCTTTACTGTCATGACGTGCACGTCATTGTTGTCTGCACTCCCGACCTTGACCCACTCTCTCTGTTCAAACAGTACATCTCTGTAATTTGTACTTTCACCATCACTTCACAATCATTTTAGCCTATAGTTGAAGTAACTATCGAGTTCATTTCTGTTTGTAGTTCGTACTTTCACCATCACTTCATAATCATCGTATTGCATTTCATTTCTTGTACTTCGTACTTTCACCATCACTTCATAATCATCATATTGCATTATATATTCGCCTTTAGTTGAAGTAACTGTAGAGTTCCTTTGTTTGTTGGATTAGGTTCGGTGTTTTTCATCATTTCTTGGTAGTACAAAGTTAGTTATAATGAAAAGTAGATTTTGGTAAAAGAAAATTACCTCTACCAACGTTAATTTTGCTAAGTTAGGCTAGGTCTATTCCATTTATCAGGTTTTTTAAGTAGAGATTTGTCTTTACGTTTCAAGTTAGGCTAGGTCTATTCCATTTATCAGGTTTTTTAAGTAGAGATTTGTTTTTACGTTAGGTGTATTCCATTTTTTTATTACTCAAGGGAGGTGGGGTTTTTTTTTTTTTTTCCGTACTTGCTGTTCATTGATTGTTTACACAATGGCTGCAGTAAAAATGTTAGAGGTAGATGGCAACCAAGTTCCCCACCAAGTCTATGAAATTTCCGGAGTGGTGCCTGTCTCTTCTCTGCTCTATCTTACGCAATGTATGGCAACATATTACATGCACGTACAGTGTGTGCCGATATCGTCAGACACGCCTCTAACAACTGGGAAAGACTACAGGTGTATTCTGTGACACGGGATTGCCATCCTTACATAAACAAGGCTGAATATGTATCTGTTATGTCTATGCCTTACACATACTGTACATCATTCGAATTGCAAGTAGCGGCAGAGATTTATCCTTTCCAATTCCAGGTCTACTGTAATCGTGTACTCCGAACTGGAAATACGTATGGTTCTGCAGCTTCTGTTAAAAGGTTATGGTTTACGGGAGAGTTTACGCAGGGACATTTTGATGTTTACGAGCCATTCAAGCCTACAATTTTACAATGTGAATACCCGCTTCTCATTCAGCCTTCTTCATTAACATCTTCTCCCTCTACCGCGAAAATCCTCCTCGAGTCAGTGCCTCAAACTAAATCAAATAGAGGTTCAAAACGTAGAAAACGATTTACTAACAACATCCGTTAAAAAACAATTAAATAAAGCTGTAAACAAATACGCGAAAGAACATCCTGAAGTAAACCTTAGGGCAGTTAAGAAGTATGTTGAAAGCAATAAGAAAGTCAATAGGGATGCAGTGGACAAATATACAAAGAGCCACCCAGAAGTAAATAGGGATGCAGTGGCCAAATATACGAAGAGCCACCCAGAAGTAAATAGGGATGCAGTGGCCAAATATACAAAGAGCCACCCAGAAGTAAATAGGGATGCAGTGGCCATATATACAAAGAGCCACCCAGAAGTAAATAGGGATGCAGTGACCATATATACAAAGAGCCACCCAGAAGTAAATAGGGATGCAGTGGCCAAATATACAAAGAGCCACCCAGAAGTAAATAGAGATGCAGTGGCCAAATATACAAAGAGCCACCCAGAAGTAAATAGGGATGCAGTGGCCAAATATACAAAGAGCCAGCCAGAAGTAAATAGAAAGGCTGTTGTTACACATAATTTTAAAAGAGCTCAAGTCAAGATTCTTCCATGGACAGTACTAAAAATGTCTGGCTTTCAATATAATCCACAAACTGATTATTCTGCGAACAAAACATTGAATATTGGCTCTCAGGTGGTTTGTACATTCTGCAAAGCCAAGAAATGGAAGGATGAGTCTCCTGGAATGTGTTGCAGTAATGGAAAAATACAGCTTCCCCCGATCCAACAATATCCTGAACCCTTGCACAGCCTCCTTAACCATCAGCACCCAGAATCAGAACACTTCCTGTCTAATACATGTAAATATAATAGTTGTTTTCAAGTGACATCTTTTGGTGGAAAGGAAGTAAAAGGAGGCAATTTCATGCCAACATTTAAAGTGCAAGGGCTGGTATACCATCGAATCGGGAGCTTATTACCATCGTCTGAACAACAGCCTCAATTTCTACAAATTTACTTTGTTGGAGATGAAGACATAGAAAAAAACATCCGATGTGGCATCTTCCCTGACGTTAAACCTCAGATAGTTCTCCAATTGCAGGATCTGTTACACAAGCATAATAGATACATTCAGGATTTTATAACAGCAATGGAATCAGTTCCTGATGGCAATCAAGACTTCCGGGTGGTTATCAAAGCTGACAAAAGACCTCTTGACGAGCACAAAGGCCGCTATAACACCCCTAGCACTAAGGAAGTGGCGGTTTTAATTGTTGGTCAGGAGTTTGAGAAAAGGGATATTGTACCCCACTGCAGAGATAGCAGGTTGCTTCGTATTAGTGAAACACATCGCGCGTATAATGCTCTGCAATATCCGCTTATGTTCTGCCGTGGAGAAGATGGCTACTGCATTAATATCCCTCAATGTCAGAACAGCACTCAAGCACCTTTAAAGATGACCGTGTCTGCCGCTAACTTTTACAGCTTCAGAATATTTGAGCGTGAGGGTGATAATTCTTATCTTTTGTTATTTCACAATCTTCTCAATCAGTTTCTGGTTGATATGTATGCAAAGATTGAAACAGAGAGACTACTTTGGATTCACATCAATCAGAAAAAGTTGAGAAGTGAGGAATATGTGCACCTGAAGGATGCAATGAGTAAAGCTGACAGCCGTTTGTCAGATATTGGTAAAATGGTCGTGTTGCCGTCGACATTCACTGGAGGCCCGCGCTATATTTAGGAACGCACTCAGGATGCTATGACTTACGTGCGCCATTTTGGACGTCCTGATCTTTTTATAACATTCACCTGCAATCCAAAATGGTCCGAAGTAGTCGAGCACCTGAAACAAGGTCAACAACCTCAAGATAGGCATGCTTTGGTAGCGTGGGTATTCCATTTGAAAGTTAAGCGCATGATAAGACTTCTTACTAAGGGTTGTATCTTTGGTCCTTCAAGGTGTCACATGTATTCCATTGAATGGCAAAAGCGAGGATTACCTCGCGTTCACATACTTCTGTGGCTGGAAGAAAAGCCAAGGCCTGAAGACATCGACAAGGTGATCAGTGCTGAGATTCCTGACCCGAATCTTGACCCTGCTCTCCATGAAATTGTCAAGGCAACCATGATTCATGGTCCATGTGGAGTTCTCAACAGGAGCTCGTCTTGCATGGTGGAAGGAGTATGCACCAAGAAGTACCCCAGACCACTCATCAAGGAAACCCAAACCGGGGAAGATGGGTATCCCAGATATCGCAGGCTGCCCACTTCGGAGGGTGGGGTTTCTATTATTAAAAAGGGAGTGGAAATTGACAATAGCTGGGTGGTACCCTATAACCCCGTCCTATCTCGCACCTTCTCAACTCATATCAATGTTGAGTACTGCAACTCTGTAAAGTCAATAAAATAAAATACATTTGCAAGTATGTTAACAAAGGTTCCGACCAAGCTACTTTTAGCATCGGAGAGTTTGACAAAGTTGCGAGATATGAATCAGGACGCTACATCAGCAGCTCAGAGGCGGCTTGGTTCATATTCTGCTTCCTCATACATGAACGCTATCCTTCGGTAATGCAACTTGCCGTCCATCTCGAGAACGGCCAGCAGGTTTAATTTAATGAAGACTACGTTCGTGACCAGTTTAACAGCCCTCCAAACACAACTCTACTTGCTTTCTTCAAACTATGCCGATCAGATAAATTTGCTTCAACACTTTTATATTGTGAAGTTCCATCCTATTTCGTTTGGAAAGGTAATAAGTTTTGTAGAAGGAAACAAGGAAAGCCAGTCCCAGGTTATCCTGGTTTGAAAAAAGATCAGACCCTTGGCAGAGTTTACACCGTTCACCCTGGTAATGCAGAGTGCTATTACCTCCGCCTCCTTTTACTAAAATCCCTGGCCCTCAGTCTTTTACTGACCTCAAAGCCATGGAAGGGGTAGTTCAACCAACATTTCAAGCGGCACGTAAAGCACTTGGCTTGCTACAGAATGATGCGCACTGGGACCGCACACTACAGGAAGCGTCCTCCACCGACTCTCCCCACAAGATACGCGAGCTGTTTGCCATCTTACTGGTGTTTTGTCAAGTGAGTGATCCCTTCATGCTCTGGAAAAAACACAAAGACAGCCTCGCGGAAGATGTGGTGAGAGAGGTTCAGAGGCAGTGTGCTGATGTCAACCTGATCATGGGCGTTATCTACAACAGGTGTCTGGCTTCTTGAGGATTTAGTACTAAAAATGTCTGGTCAGCAACTAGAACGCTTTGGACCTCCGCCGCCTTCTCGAGAACAAGACTCCATCGTTGTTCACCGAGAATATATCAGTAAACTATGTTACGACACAATTAAGTTGTCCAAAGTGGTTGCTGATAATGTTCCAAAATTGAACAACAAGCAGAGATTGGCCTATGACGAAATAGTTCGAAGTGTTGTTTCAGATTGTAGTCAGCTCTTATTTCGGGATGCACCAGGCGGAACTGGCAAAACCTTCCTGATTAATCTCCTGCTCAGTACATTTAGAAGTCGACAGAACATTGCCATCGCAGTCGCCTCCTCGGGTATTGCAGCAACGCTACTGGATGGTGGGAGAACAGCGCATTCTGCCTTCAAGCTCCGTCTTAACCTCAGTCACGCTGCATCTGCCCTTTGTAACATCTCTGCAGTTTCCTTTGAAAGTCTGCTACGCCACGACAATTAACAAGGCTCAGGGGCAGAGTTTAAAAGTAGCTGGCGTGGATCTGAGAAGTGACTGTTTCGCACATGGTCAACTGTACGTGGCATGCTCCAGAGTCAGTTCTTCTGGTGGCTTACAAGGGGAGGATACGATGCATGGGTCACCGATTCGAACCATCTTTAGTACACTTGTAGGACATGACTAGGCATATACCAGGTGCAAGTAGTACGGTGCGTTTCTCAGCCGATTCCGGGAAATTAATTATAAATTATTGGTAATTGCTGTATGGCGTTCATGTGCGCTGTACGTTAATATGAAGCCAAGGAGCGCGTGGTGCAGTGGTAAGAGACCTGCTTCGTAAGCATGGGATCACTGGATCGAATCCCACCGGTGAGCCTTTGTTTTTTTTTTGTTAACGTAGGCAATTCGTACAACTGTAGGTGTCGTGAATAATGTTCATTTTGCAGTCAATTGTAATAAAGTGTTTTGTGAGCGGGAAAAGGGATTCTGAAATCATCGTATGGGGGTCGACGTTTGTGACATTAAATACTGTACAGTATCGGCATTGCAAATACATTGGTATTATACACGGTCAGGTGTATTCTATCATATGTATACATTTATACGTTGAAGGCCCAGTCTGTTCTGTTCATTGCACGTCTGTAAACCGTCAGAACACTCCGTAAGCAGTGACTCTTGCTATGGGTGTTGGTTGGAAATTGACAATGGTTACAAAAAAAAAAAAAAAAACGACACACTGCAAAGGCTCACCGGTGGGATTTGAACCAGCAATCCCGTGCTGACAGGGCTCTTACCACTGCACCACACGCTCGTTGGATTCTTACTGGCGTACAACGCACATAGATGCCGCACTGTAATTGCAATGAATTAATTACTCGGAAACGGCTGAGAATCGCATCTTACTACTTGCAACTGGTATTCTCCTGGTCATGCCCTACACGTGTACTAAAGATGGTTCGAATCGGTGATCCATGCATCGTATCTTCCCCTTGTTGGTCATTCTGCAGCCTGAGAGAAAGACCAGAAATGTAGTTTACTAAGAAGTGCCTAGGCGTTAAAAACTCTCTCGATAGACATGGCAGTAGGCTAGGGGACCTGCCTTAAATCAAAGCTCCCCGTCGTATATTGCACCCAATTTCCAATTTCAACGCTCCATGTTGCCGTCATTATCTTCCACTACAGGTAAAATTTATATAACTAATGTTATAACAGGATTCCAAATGTTATTTCGTGCGAAGCTGCGGGTAACAGCTAGTCAGCTATAAAATTTTAACAGGATACAATACAAATGTTTACTCTACATACCTAAACACAGAATGAAATAAGGAAAATTTTGGTGTAGCTTGTTTGTATGTAAGAGTTTGGGTAAGAAATTTATTGACATCTGAACTTGAGTATCCATACTTTTTTCCCTGACAGTAGGTACTAACCTGCGAATTCGGTACCCAGACCTTGAAAAATGATTCACTTAAACTTATGACATTAGTATTTGAATTTGTAAACGAGTAATAGAGTTCATCAAAATGAGTTGTATGTACAAAACATTTCTTTGCATGGCTTTTAATTAATTGAGGTAGATATTATATAAATTTTGAACACAACTGTGCATATTTTCAGACAAATTGTATTCAGAAGATATAGTTAAAATTGGTAGGATTACTAACTCTACTAACATTTCTCTTGGAATCAAATTAAATTCTACAGTTAGTATGATCTCTCCTTAGATTCTGGTGAAGAGTTCCCTAAGTCTTCAGCTGCTGCAATGGAGCTGAAATTAATCCAGAGTAAAGCAGATATTGAGAATCCACAGTGCACTGTACGAGCTGAAGCTTTGTCTGGACCCAAATAACTGCTCATGGTAAGTGTTGTCCATGTAAAATAAATCCTTGATTTAACAGATGCTTTTAAAATCTCTCTAAACTATTTCCCAACAAACACCTGGAAATAGGTGGAGATAGGAAACGGCTCAAAATAATAAACTATAAGAAGTTGTGTATAAGGGATTTATGCAACAGTGAGTTATTAGGTGCACTTCATCATTTTTGCAACTCCTGAGCAATGAATACAATGATTTTGAAATATTGAATGATCAATTATTCTGAATTATTGAACGTTTTGAATATTTAATAAAGCAATATGTATGTTTAATTTGATATCATAATTCACTGTTTATTGTTCAGTTGTGCACACTTCTTGGCTATAAACATGTTTGTCCTGTTGAAAGCAATACCGGTATTACGAGTATTTAGATTATTTTTTAAGGCAAGGATTTTGTTATGTTTGTGGCTATGAGCAAACTAAGTTTTCTGACTTTCTTTTTGTATTTTGTTTTTGAAGGGCGACTGTCTGTGGGTATCACTGTAGGTTTGGTAGTGTTTTGTAGAGCTGTTTGTTTTGTAGATTTGGATCATATAATGGTTGCTTGGGTGAGCGAAACATGTAATCCCTTATTTTTCTCCTTCTTCAATAGTCCATAACAATACAACCGGCCCCAAGTCGGACACGGACTCCTCCGTCCATCGGAGGCTGTTCCAGTATCAGGATCCAGGATCAGGGTATCCAGGATCAGGGCTTCTATTCATGGATGGTTCGAGGGTAAACGAGAAAGTAGGCTGTGCATTTGTGGTTGAGGAGCGTCGGTTTCTTTTTTCACTTCCCGAGGCCTGTGGCGTGTACACAGCGGAGCTCTATGCCGTCTTAGAGGCTCTGCGGTACATGTTATCAGACGATCGCCAGCACTTTCTTGTGTGTACTGACTCTCTGAGTGCGCTGCAAGCGATCTACGTGTGTTTCCCAAAGCACCCGTTGGTCCAGCGTGTGCACGACCTGCTCGTCAGTGCGTGTAACGCTGGAACCGGGGTGACCCTTTGTGTGGCTTCCTAGCCACATGGGTAATGCGGGAAACAAGATTGCTGATCAGGCGGCGAGAGAGGCAGTCGCTACCGTATAAGGTGCCTGCTAGTGATGTGCGCTCTCAGTCGCGGCATTCGATCCTGTCGCATTGGGAGGAAGCGTGGCGTGCCACGCCTCCACCCAACAAACTGAGAGGCATCAAGGAGACAACGAAAGTGTGGAAATCTTCCTTCCGATCTCTCCGAAAGGAAGCTGTGGTACTCTGTCGACTCGGGATCGGCTATGGGATTGCTACGCACTCCCACTTGCTAAAGAGAGAAGACCCCCCTGTGTGTACTTGCGGTGCCCACCTAACTGTGGCACACATTCTCTTGCAGTGTAAGGATCTGGCCGATCTACGAAGGACTCTTAAACCGCCTAATACCCTCTCCCTTATTCTCCGTGATGACGGGCCGTCAGTAGACCTCGTCATCTGGTTACTTTTTTAAGTTTTAATGTTAGTTAAGACTTTTAATTCAGGTTAAGTCTTTTTTTATGTTTTTATTGCGTTCATCTATTTTATTGTTCACTATGCCTTATTTGTTTTATTGTGGGTTTTTTTTACCATCCACCTATTCTTTTTATTCAAATAAGGCATAATTGTTGGGACTCACTGTCTATTTTATATAAACCATTTTCATTTCATCCATAGCAGTGAGCTGTTTTTATCTTCATCCTTTCATTTCACGCCATTTCATTTCATCAGGGGCCGATAACCACGATGTTAGGCCTCTTAAAACAACCATTATCATCATCATCATCCATAACAATACTGCATATATCTTAATCACATGTAATTTATTTCAGGTTATTTTTTAACATATTCTAGCAATTGGAATTATTTTGTGTTGACTGACTGAAAGTTATGCTATCAGTATGCGAGAAGTATTTTAAACATTACATGAAGTGAGTGAAGCAATGTGTCCATGATTTCTCCTTGTACAGTAAAACCTCAATTATCCGCTCTATTTTTTTTTAAAATTATTTTTTGTCGTGTGGCCTCTTGGGAGGCCGAGTGCAGGCTTTGTAGTCGACGCCCGTGGGCGACCTGCGCGTCGGAATGAGAGATGGAATGGATGAAGGTGAATGAATTTGGTCAAGGATGTGGAAGGAAGCGGCCGTGGCCTATCAGAAGGTACCGTCCCAGCATTTGCCTGGTGTTGAAAATGGGGAAACCACGGATAACCATTTCAAGGACGGCCGACGGTGGGGCTCGAACCCACGCGTCTACCGAGTCAGCAGAGAGCTTGGCCCCATGACCTAACACTGCGCTTTAGCCAGCGTAGCCAGTGCTGTCGGTATCCGCTCTAATGCCCGGGAAGGGGTGAACGATTAATCGAAAAAACGGACAATCCATACTACTAATTTTAATGGACTTTAAAGCACATAAAATACATACCGTATAACCTTAAAATGCAGTGTGTTAAACTCTCTTTATAACCGAAATATAGTCAAAGCTACAACAGTACATACTAAATATTCACCTAAATTACCAGCAGACCATTAATGAATTAATTTACCTGGTGTCATTTAAGTTGCTTTAAAAAAATCCCTTACTTTTTTTTGCACTCTCGTACAGCTTATTTTCTTCTCTATGTTCATTTTGAGCTTCCTAATTACTAGAATGTCTGAGAAATCGGTATCGTCCTCTTGCTCCAAGAATTCCAATAGTGTTTCAGCCGACTCCAGTGCGGTCTGAAGCGGTATGCGATTGTTTGTGACGCACTCTTCTTCCCCATCCCCCTCACTTTCACTCGTCACTTCACAGCTGACTGCCGTGTTCCCGTTGACGCTTTTATTTACTATTTCGTCATCAGTTAAAATGTGATGCCCAGGCAATACATTGTTTACATGTTACTTTCATCCACTTCTCGAAAATTAATGTTATTTTCTATAGTCTTCAGGATATCTTTGATCATCAATCCTTCATTTTCATCAGTGAACCCATGAAAATTGTCGGCGAGTTCTTCGACATCAGCATACAATTTTCCCCACGATTGAGTGATGTTCTGAGCGGTTACTAGATCCCATGATTTCTGGGCAAGATAAAGCGCTTCCTTAAGATTGAGTTTTTTCCAGAACTCAATCATCAAAGTTTCTTCAGAAAGTAAGAGGCCTAGCAATTCCCACTTATAATGCGACTTAAAGGTTGCGATGACGCCCTGGTCCATCGGCTGAACTAATGAAGTTACATTAGGTGGCAAATAGGAAACAAAAATGTTTTTATCCTCTGATTTCAACTCTGTATCAACAGGGTGAGAGGGTGCATTATCAAGAAAGCGCTTAATTAACGCCTTTAATGGCAAGCCCTTGGAAGCCAAGAAATCTTGAACCCGCGGAACGAACTTATTTTGGAACCAAGTCCTGAAAATATAGTGTGTCATCCATGCAGATTTGTTATGAGAATAATCTACTGGAAGATATTTCATCACTATTCTTTTGAATGAAGGCGGATTTTTTGCTTTACCAACAACAGCTAATTTTAATTAATGGTCGCCACTAGCTTTCGCACAGCACAAGATGGTAACGCGCTCTTTACTAGTTTTGTTACCAGGAGCTGATTTCTCTTCAGCAGCTGCTAGTGTTTTACTAGGTAAGCACTTCCATTAAAGTCAAGTTTCATCGGCATTGTACACTTGACTTGGAACGAAATTGTATCTCTCAATTATGTGCTTAAACTCGTTTCTAAAGTTTTCTGCTGCACTGCTGTCACCACTTAGTTTTTCTCCTTCGATGTTTAATTCTCGAATGCCATGTCAGCCCTTAAATCTCTGTAGCCAACCATTGGACGCTGGTGAGGACCCTGAGAGCCCCATCTTTTCGTGAAAAATTTGTGCCTGCCTTGTTATCATTGGACCAGTAATAGGTACACCTTCGCCTCTCTTTTGCTGAAACCACGTGAATAACGCAGTATTCAGTTCTTTTAAAGATGATGCTTACATTGTTTTCCTTTCAGCAAGTCCATGCGAACTGTCAGAACTCGCTGCAAACTGTAACACTTTGACTTTATTCTTCATTAGGTCCCACACTGTTGTCACACCCACACCGAACTCTGATGCTGAATTTGAGATTAGTTCACCTTTCTTGAACAGTTCGATTCTATTAACTTCATTTTGTATGGTTAAAACTACACGTTTTCTTTTCACTATAGATTTCGATCTCGACATTTCTCGGCTGTTAGAACGGAAAATAAATGTTCAACTTTATCAGTCAGTCTCACTTGCTTGCTTTGCACTACAGTGCAGAATTCAGACAGAATGTAGCCTACCTGCTACCTGTCTAAAAATAGCGGAGGTGGACAGATGGACCACTAGGCTGGTTTCCGATCCCTGTGCGTTGTGAAATATTTACGATGCAGTAGCCTGTGGTGAAAATATTTAACCTTGACAGAGAACGAGATGAAAGATTTACGTACGGTACTCGATGTTACACGCTACCAAATAAATAAGTTGTAGGCATCATTCAGAAGTAGAAATGATCAGCATACCGGACTCGACGCACCGTGGGCTGGGAGAGGGCACATTACAGTACATTATTCTTCCATAATGGAATGGATAATAAAGTTTGTGACTGTTGAATTTGAATAGCATCCGTCTTCGGCACCTCGGCGTCTCCGAAAACCGTCAAAGTAGTTAGTGGGACGTAAAACCAATAACATTATTATTATTATTGACATCAGGATTACGCTCATTCAATTTTGGAGCGACTGTACATCGCTTTTTTTTTTGCGACGGAAAATCCACTGAACGGTTTATTGAGGGACGGATTATTGAGGTTTTACTGTAATTAAAGATGCAATAGAACTTTTTTGAGACGTTTAATGTAACTTACGTTTCATGAGTAACCGAAATGTTAAATCAATAAGTGGTTGTGTCTATAGGCTGTATGAAAACCTTTTCTTTTTTGTCCCAATCACTTTGAATTATCGAGGTCTTGCTGTAGTGCTAAAATAAAAGCTAAAGACATCCTCGCATGAAAAAAAAATAGACTACAAATTATTTATGTAATTCTAAGGAGTAAAGGGGTCGAGTATGCCTTGAGTCATTTTTCGCTCTTTTCCTTGAAACGGTTGGTTTGATTTAGGAAATGTATAGAATTGTTGACGATTTAACACACACTCCTAGTCCCTATTAATCCATTAAATTGAAGCCCTGCTATATACCATAATATAAAAACATCTTTCTGTTTGCATTTTGAATGTTTGGCTAACATTTTGTATTTATCCTGGACAAGGTTATAATGATCGAATACCGGTATATTATCAGTTTAATTTTTGTATGGTGTCACGGGCTTGGTAACTGACTCTTGCTCAAGCAACACTACATTTTGTTATGGGTTCACGTCAGATTGGCATAAAATTTGGTATTTAAGTTGAAGGAAACCCACAAGAAAAATAGGCTACAAATGATTTATGTAATTCTCAGGGGTAGACTGAACCGTGAGATAATGCAAAAACTGTGGAATGTAAATACAATAAATTACATAAGCTGCATGCTCAGTCCTCAGCTGTGGTGAGACAGGCTTGGTGACTGACTCTTGCTCACGCAACACTTCATTTTGATGAAGTGAGAAGCACATCCTCCAGACTTCAGCTGAGTTATTAGGTGCATTTCATCATTTTTGCAATTCCTGAGCAATGAATACAATTGATTTTGAAATATTGAATGACCAATCATTCTGAATTATTGAACGTTTTGAATATTTTATAAAGCAGAATATATTGGCCTGTTGCACAGTGCACAACCCTGTGGGGGTCCGGGCGCAGACACCAAGAGCCTGCTTATGAGCCAGCTCGGTGTTCCTAGGCGAAACCCCACACAAAACATGGCATAAACCTAGAAAAATTGCTGAGTATTAATTCACGGGCCGTGAAAGCCAATATACCAACTGTTTTTTCTTTTGTTGTTGTCACCCTAACTCTGCTTCTTACTCAGCTCCTCGTTTTAAGCAGAACTATGTACAGGGTGAAAATTGAAATCACATGGGTGCTGACCAAACAAGGTCTGCTAAGTCCAACAGCCTAGCAACTGTTACTCTCTCCCTTCCAGTCTTGCATGTATTGAAGTCAGATGAGTGAACTATTTTTTGTTATTTCACAGTACGAACCTTTCAATGATAGGTACACAGAGCCAGTAAAATATGTGATGCTAAAATTCATGTATCTCTTATTTATGCTGTGAAACAAGAAGTGTTATCTATCACAGCTCCTGAGTCTCTGGCCCTGATGTTTGACAATGGTGGTAGAAGTGGGGAAACGGCCTAAATAGCCAATCTATTGCAGTGAGAGGCTGCTAATAGATCCTTGAAACTTGCTATTATTGTAATTCTTCTCTCACAACTTAACTATGCATTGAGAAAATCCCACACTCTGTTTTCAATCGCATCCCTTATTTTGTTATTCCAATGGTTTGCGGTTTCAAGAACAATTCTTTGATCACAGTGGAATTCCACCTATTTTGGCGAAGCTGAGAGAAACTCATACTCCTATGGAGAATGTCGTCACCTATCATCAATGAGCGATCTTGCTGGTAAACGAGTCTTTGAATTTAGTGCATTGTTGCCATGTCTCTTTTCATTAGTCTAGTTGCTCTTTGTGTAGGACATGTTAGGTTTGTTGTTTTGTGTGTACACGATTAGTGGTTAGTTGTGTGTAAGCCGTATTACTTTAGTAATAGGGTCAGCAGTTTGTTAAAATCTAAGGAAAAATCAGTGCTTATTAGAGACAAAGTTGTGAATTCATTTATAGACTGCATGATTACTTTGAGATGTAGCAAGGCAATGTAAAGCCCCTAATTCCTGTTACGAAAGAGATAGAGCCCGTGACGTTATGAAAGTGGGGAAAACAGCTTTGAAAAACATGACTAAAGAAAAATGCACAGTTGAACTTGATACACCACCTGTAGTACTACGCACTACTGGTAAGCAAAGCCCTAAAACATTGTTCAATACATTTCAGAAGGACGCGATTAGTAAGCATATTTATCAATATTATATGACGAAGGAATTTCCCTCTCATGACAAGCTTCTTGTTTCTTTGAAAGAACTGATTAATTCGAGGGGGGGGAACCAGCTTGAGTTAAGCGCTAAAAAAGAACTTGGTTTTAGATATGAAACATTTTCAGGGAGGAAAGCTGGGATAGAAAGAGGCAAGATCGTTGCATATTTTCAAGGAAAGTTCTGAAGATTAGTCCCATGAAAAGTGGTATGGTTACACAAAACTTGGGTAAATCCGATGGTAGTGGAACACTTGCTAGTCTAGTTAAATGAAGTTGACTACAGCAGTGACGTCAGTGATGATGATTAAGAAACTGATATTTACAAGGGCTGTGGCTTGTCTTCACTTGAATAACAAAATGTAAGTTAATCCAATTTCTTTATTTTAAAAACTTCTACTATTGATTCTATCACAACTGTCTGTCTGTTCTATTATGATGTGGTAATATACAGACATGTATGTGCATGTGTACAACAATGAAGGCTTTCATTCATAAAATATTTCACATGTTTTTTAAGACTTTCATTTAAAAACATGTGAAATATTTTATATAATCCATGTTCTTTTATATTTGACGGTACAGCACCGGCAACGCTGTCCATCTCCCTCATGAGGAATGTCAGAGCCCGAGATTTGCCGGCTGGACTATAGATTGAATAGTTAATTAACCTATATTATTATAATAATAATAATAATCATAATTTTCCGCTTTCCAGCCAGGTCGGAGAAAATATGACACCCCTACACTTACCTCAGTCTGTCCACTATCCTTTGTCAAACACTGAACTTCACTCCAGATTTCGTTCTCTCACACTGTCTTTCACTAAGTCCAGCTACCGTACTGTAGGTCTTCCTCATCCTCTCTTTCCAGTCACCTGTCTCACAAACTAGAGTGGATGCTGAAATGCAAAATGGTCTCAAATGAAAGTGAATGAATGAGCATACAAACCTTTATTTTTATAAATCTTATGTTATTTATGATTGTTGATTGTCTCTAGATGAGTTCATCAGACATGAATGTGTGTAATTTATGATGATTTTTCATTGTCTTTTAGGTGAGTTCATCGCCCTTGAATGTGTGTTATCAGTCAGAAGTTACTACAGTGCCCATTACGTAGCTGAATATCTCAGCCCTTAAATGTTATAAGTATTGGTAGAGAGTTAAAATGGTTATTTAGTGTTTAGCAGTTATTTTTAACAGTATTTGATATAGTTCTGTCTGGGACCAAGAATAGTTCTGTGCGTAACATGAAATAAGACTTTTAATACCAAAGAAAGCATTTGTTGTTGTTATTATTGTCTCTAGATGAGTTCATCAGACATGAATGTGTGTAATTTTTGATGATTTTTCATTGTCTTTTAAAACAAGTTTATATTTACTGATGTGTGATACTGTGTTATTGCAACTGTGGGAAGATAATGTTTTATATTCAAATTATATACTTGAAATTCACAGTGAAAATTCTTGTACATCGCATCAGTATAGTAGGGACAGGAAACCACCTGTGATGATTTAATTAGGAGATAATTTAGCTTGGTAGATCAGTGGTAAATTGTCTGCCTCAAGATCACAAGGTCATGGATTTGATTCCCAATCACATTTTTTAACTCCATGTTTTACTTTCTAGCACACTATAAAACTCTTGCATCAAATTAAAGACTATTCATCCAGATTAACATGAAATATCAATTGTATGTTGGACAAGTAATGTTTCCTAATATATTTTCATATTAGTATATTTTGTTGGTAGTATAAGAAGATCCAGTAAATATTAATCCCTCTGTGAGGAATTTTGTTTAACCCTCTGTCCGTCGCGCCACTACCAGAAGGCGCCAGCACTAGTTTTTCGCGCCCTACTTCACAGCGCATGCGTCTGGTGAACCTGCACTCACAGTATGTTCATAGCTGCCAGTGTTTTACTGAACAGTTGAGAAGTTTTCATTGTTGATAACGCTAGTGTTGGGATACTGAACGTTGGCGCCTACCGGATGCCACGCAACCTATACCATCCGCGTTTTTAGTGAGGCCAGTAACCGTCAGTTTTTCAATTTACTTACTGATGATAATTTTGACGAAGAGCAACAGAAAGGACAGTGATACTGATGCTGAAGATCTTCCGGCTGAGAACAGAGAAGAAGACAACTCTGATACTGAGGAAAGTGGAGCGGAAGATATACCTCTTCTCAGGGACATCCTGTTTCATGCAGGGAAGGATGGAAACACAAAATGGGGTAAGCACCCTGAATCTAATCATAGGAAGAAAACACCCCCTTATAATTTGCTTACCAGACTACTAGGATGAGGTAAAAGATGAAGGTGAGTGTTGGAAATTTTTTTTAACTGACGAAATGTTACATAATGTCGTTCAATATATAAATCAGTATACAGAACACGTAAAAGGACATTTTCAAAGGGAAAGAGATGCAAAAGTGACTGATATTATTGAAATAAAGGCATTCTTTACATGCCAACAAAATAATGCTGGAGGACTTGTGGGGCACCGACACAATGGAGTGGAAAAACTCCGTGTTGTTATGAATTTGAGGTGATTTAAATTTTTGCTTCGTTGTTTTCATTTTGACGACAGGGTTACAAGAGAGGAGCGTAAGAAATTAGACAACTTGGCAGCTATCCGGGAAGTATTTCGATCATATGTTGACAACTGTAAGAAGAACTATTCCCTTGGGGCGTTCGTAACAATAGATGAAAAGCTTGAAGCCTTCCGTGGAAGATGCCAGTTTAAGCAGTACATCCCATCAAAACCAGCCAAAAACGGGATAAAAATATAGTCCTAGTGGATGCAAAAACTTTCTATTTTGAAATTTACCCAGGAAAACAGCCAGAGGGGCCGTTTATCATTAGTAATACACCATCAGATGCTGTTAAGCGGTTGGCACAGCCTATCTATAACACAGGTCGTAATATTATGGCGAGGCGGCTTCGGTGGCGTAGTTGGTAGCATGCTGAGCTTTTATGCCCAAGATTGCGGGTTCAAACCCAACCGAAGTCATCGGATTTTTTAAGATTTATAGATTTATGGCATGTTAAAGAACCTTCCACTAATTACATCTGTGTGGAGCTAAATTATAGGTTAAATTTGAACAAGACCCTATTTTCCAACATTCGTCGCCAGGAGTCGACTGTGGTGGCGTCTAGTAACCAAGTTCTGAACTAGTAGTCATTGACAGTGGCGTTTGGTGGCAAAAGTAGGAACTACTTGAACATTCAATGTCTACAGTCTTTACTTGAATTTAATGATCTTGTGGCCTCTGGAGAAGCCGAGTGCAGGTCTTTCTAGTTGACGCCCGTGGGCGACCTGCGCGTCGTTTTACTTGAATTAAAAACAGATAACACACACTAATACAGCCATCACAATTAACACCGGCTATCAGACATATTCTGCACACACCCAAAGTACACGGGGCTACATGACTGCATTGTTGCAGCCCCTAAACTAAGGAACCAACCACCAATATTATGGCAGATAATTGGTTCACAGACATGGACTTGATAGTTGACTTGAAGAAGAAGAAGAAGAAGAAGAGATTATCTTATGTCGGCACCATTAGAAAGAATAAAAGATGTCTGCCAGTTGAGCTCATGAATGTGAAACAAAGGACAGTAAAGTCATCAATGTTCGGTTTCAATGAACATGCCACTTTAGTCTCTTATGTTCCTCAGAAAAACAGAATTGTCCTGCTTGTTTCCAGTCATCATGTAGATGACGACTCGATTGATGATGAAACTGGAGAATATGCCAAACCTGCAATTGTGACATGCTACAACGGGACAAAGGGTGGAGTAGATGTCGTGGATAAAATGTGTGAGAGTTACAAACGTAGCCCAAAATATCACACGTTGGCCACTTGTTATTTTCAAATGCTAAAGTGGTGACTATTGGGAATAGAATGAATGTCAGTAGGAGGAGACTGTTTCTGAGAACACTATCTGAGCAGTTGGTGTCCTAAGAGATTAGGCGAAGGAGCATGAATTTTTTATTATTTTTCCTTTCGAAGGGGAACATATAACCCCCTATTATTTACCTGCTATTAGTTTACACAAACCTATTTTTCAGTGTTTGTGATTTTGTTATAGTAGGCTAATTGATGGCATATCCTTAACTGAGTAGCAGACCAAAAGTGTTTTGGGACAGGCGATCCCGCTGTTCCATTCCTTAAAGGAGAACACAACACAAAAACACATATTTTGTTATTTATTGCTAAATATGTAACATGGAAATTTAATAACAATGCCGATAATCCGGTGCCTCTACGTCCAACCGTTCTCAAGTTATGTGCGAAAGTAGTAACTGCTCATGACGTCACTGCGCTGTCGAGTCTGCATGGCAAGCTTGAAGCTGTGCGTAAACTCGGGCAGTATTTTCCCGCAATCCATCTTTTGTTGCCGTGTTCTGCTGTTGCCATTGTTAGTGGGCTTATTTTGACTTATAATGGATGTAAATAACATTTGTTCATATCAGTATGAGCCAGAATCAACAACATTTGCTGATGTCCATTCAGGTAGTGATCATGACATGGATATAGTAAACACTACAGGCTGAGCCGGCACGCGAAGTTGGTGTCATTAGACTTTTTGATATGTGCCAAACATCAAATTCATGTTCGATATCAGCATATTGCGTTCTCAGTAATACCTTACTACTTTGTGTCTATCGGAAAGAAAGAGTTTCATATTACAATTTTCTTCCTGTACAATCTTTTTCAACACAGTTTCACACGCAGCACTTTCAAGATCACCTTTCACCATCACTCTCTGAACAAGTTTCAAATGAGCTATATGACCCGTATTTATATCCATGAGCTAATACACTAAATATTTGGCTGAATAGTCGGGAGAATCGTACTGGCCATCTCCGGCTAACAAATAGGTTTGGCACTGCTTTTCAAATAATCAATAACCTTAGTTCTTTCTTGGTCCCAAGTATCCTCCACTATAGGACCAGTTATTTTATGAATAATTCTATCATATACAGTTTGTGACATCATATGTAAATTGATGGACTTGCAGAATGACCGATAGGGCTTAAACAGAATGCCTGACAGCAATAATACTGGCAGCTTCGGTGACGTATTTAGTAGCATGCTGAGCTTCTATGCCCAATATCGCAGGTTCAAACCCGGCCGAAGTCTTCGGATTAAGATAGTTAAAAATCCCTCAGTATGCCTTCCTTCGGAGGGGAAGTAAAGCTGGCGAGCCTATGTCTAGAGCCCTGTGCAGATAAACAAAACGTTATCCGCATCCGACCCACATCCACATGACTTTTATCCGAATCCGCTGACATTGTAATAATATTTTTATGATTGACGCTGACTGTTATATGTCAGAAAACTATACTATAATGAGGCTCATTATAACACTATTTTTCATTATGAAACAGTTTCTCCCACCAATCAGAGCTCAAGAAACAGTTGTTTTACCAATTAGATAATCAGATGCACTGAATTCCACAGCCTTCTAATTTAAATTTCACTGCCTGGCCTAGTGTCATAGTAGGGTAATCGAGAAGGCCATGGTCAAATACAAGGCATTCTCTGCGTCTCATGCGCTCTGTTCAGTACATAAAACTGGCGAAATCTCGACAGATATTTATGGATATTTATGTTCGAACATAAAATAGTTATAATAATTATCGTCGAACATAAACGGTCATCTGTAACTTGCCTATAATGGTAATTAAGACACTCGTAAGGAAATTATAAAACTCTCGTATACTCGTGTCTTAATTATTGCCATTATAGCCTCGTTGCATAATGTACTATTCATTTATTAG
The DNA here is from genome assembly GCA_946902985.2 of Meconema thalassinum. Lineage (NCBI taxonomy): Eukaryota > Metazoa > Arthropoda > Insecta > Orthoptera > Tettigoniidae > Meconema > Meconema thalassinum. The sequence goes on from OX336390.1 coordinate 354,039,816, forward strand.
ATAAAGCATCAAGTTTTAAAGCAACACATTTAGTCATTTGAGGAGAAAGTCGTTCCCCTTGGCTATGTATGTCATGTGCTATGTTTAACATGAATGTTATCCAGCGAGAATTGCAATTCTTTTCAGTTCGAAATTTGAATTGGAATGATATTAGCTTAAATTATCATCTTACATTTGTCATGAAAAAAAGACTTAACGGAAAAATACATGTCATCACATCCGGGTCTAGTAATGATATTCAACAAGTTTGGATTGTAATCCAAAAACTGTCCACAAATTTACTCCAAACATTATCCGCAGTTTATCCACTATCCGCACAGCCATGAAAACTATATCCGCAGGGCTGAAAATGTTGCGGATATCGGCATCCATGCAGGGCTTTACCTTTGTCATAGATTTATGGCATGTAAAGGAATCTTCCACTTACTAAAATTGTGTGAAGCTAAATTTGTAGGTTAGATTTGATGAACGCTCTATGAAGTTCCAACGTTCTCCGCCAGGTGCCGGTTGTGGTGGCATCTAGTAGCCAAGTTCACAGCTAGGTGTCGATGATAGCATTTGGTAGCAAAAGTAGGAACTACTTGAAATTGATTGTCTGCAGTCCTTACCTGAATTACATATAACACACACACCAATACAGCCATCACAATTAACACCGGTTATCAGACAGATTCTACACACACCTAAAGTACATGGGACACATGACCGACCGTGTTGTTGCCGCCCCTAAACTGAGGAACCAACCAACAATAATGCTGATGCTATTAGGAAATTTCCGTCCGGTTTCTTTCCTTCCATCGGTTGAGAATACGAACACAATTCATAACCACAATCACAGACTGTTTTTACGCACAACATAGTCGCATAGTGTAATGTGAAATGTTTTTCACTTTACTTTTACAACTGTAACAACTTTCAAAGAGTGTGAGTAAACCATCTTGTCCTCGCAACACAGAAATATGAACCTGTAATATGTACATCGTTCTGAGTGTGTTCGTTATCAGTATCACTAATATCACTTTCACTGTCACTTTCATCTGGCTCATAGAAACTGTCGTTCATATGTTCTACCATTACGACACTGTTCAGGGCTGGGCCGGAAGTTGCAACGTTAAGTATTTTCTACCTATTTCACTTCCTAACTCTCACTGTATTTCTAAACTACATATGTGACTGTCTGGTAAAAGATTTTCAATCATATCGCTCTGAACGTCGTGTACAATTTTATCGTTATCACTTTTCCTTATGCTGTGTCAAGAAACTCCCTTCGTCTTTCAGTCTCATACCTTCCCCTCCAGCTCTGTTTAGTTACTGACGAGTACTCCCACAGTGTACTTTGTGAAGCGCCTTGCGTATGGAATAGCATTCCTGCATGAGAAGTATATCATCTGTCGGCGCCGGACATCTTATTAAAGGAACAGCTCCTGGCTTCAATTTTGAACTTTGTAGCTTTCCCGTAGACATCAACTTCATTTTCAAAAGTTGAGTTTCATCAGAGTCTGTATTTTGAAAATGCACTGAACACACAGTAGCCCCCTTATCGGAATAAATGTTTCCTCTTGCAAAATTGTACCCAACTGCTTATTCTACGTGGCGACTTCGATTTGGAAATGTATGAAAATGTATTTCTTTCTGTCTACTGTTTCCGTTTCTACTCGTTGTGTTGTTACAGTCGTACACACTACAGGTAGGCATTTTGAAAAAACAGCTATCACACTCGATTATAATAAACAATACTTATAAAAAAAAGAGTGGCAACGCGCGTATTGTAACAATCAACTGGATGGAGCGGATAGCTCACTCAGTGCTTACAGCGCAGTGACGTCACGGCTACTCGTGTTTCCTCCATTTACCGGCCTGCAGAGCGGCACACAGCAAAAACAAATATATAGTTGAACACTGCCTGATACATACTTTGATTTTGAGGCAAGTTGACTTTTGTGTTTTGGTCTCCTTTAAAACAATCAACCTTATCAGACTAGCAATGGCCATCTTCTAATCAGGATTGGGTTGCACACCTACCTCTCACCCAGAGGCCCCGAGTTCAATTCTTGGCTCCATAAGAGATTTTAAAAATTGACAATTGAGTATCTGTCCGACAGTGAGGCACCGCCCTAGTCACTGAAACCAATTTTATTAATGTCCGAGGGGACCCAATGCATTGACCATGTGTCACCCCGCAGTGGTCGCTTGGTAGGCCCGGGCCCTTCATGGGCTTGGTTTGTTTGTTATATTTTAGGGCACAGAATAGTTATTGTAATTTACAAAACCTTTTACAAGAATATGTTTCTTTGTTATGATAACTCAATATGGTCTCCAAGCAGCAACAACAATAACAACAAAAAAGCAACATCTGTTTCATGCCTTCATAATAATTTTGCATAATAAAAAATCACATGATCTTTGTTATCAGGATTCCCAAAGATATACGTTACCAGATTTCAGAGTACCTACAGTATATTCTGAATGTGGGAACATCGGGGGGGGGGGGGGAGGGGAGGGAATATAAGTTTCCTTGCAAATATTTGAGTGATTGCTAGGTACAGGAGGCTTTAGAATGTCCTCAATGGAGTGTTGAGGGTTTATTGACTTAGGTACACACAGTTCCACTTGTTATTCACATTCTTAACCCAGGCACTGCCAGGCTGAAATGAAATGAAGGATAAATAATGCCCTCTGGTATATATCATAAAATCAGCGAGATAGATTTGAAACTATAAGTGTCTATGTTTGTATTAAATATGTAAATGTCTATGTCAATTGTATGTTATATTCTACTGTGTATTCTATAATTTTCTCTGTGATACACTTATTTAATTTGAGTGGTTTTTGAAGAGAATTGCATTTGACAAGTGATTCAGAGATATTTATTGTAGTAGGAAATATTTGCCATAACAGAACTATTCTTAGTAGCTTAGACTGAATATTCGGTCTTCCAAAAGCATCATTTGTGTCTAAAATAATGTGATCAGGAATGTATGGCAGCATTTTGAAGCCATAAGATTCTGAAAATGTCATTGTAAGCAGGTATCTGTGAACTAATCTGAAAAGAGACAATAAACTTTGTTAACTAACAAGCCTAACATATTATGTATACAGTATGTACTGTAATGAGTGGACCAATTTGCTTTTTAATGCTTTTAGTTATGTGTTTCAGTTCACATAAAATATATTTCCAGTAGGTATGTGATGTGTGTGGAGATGCTGTATTGGGGATATCAAAACATTTAAATCCCAATTTTATTGGGAATGACTAACCTTTCTACTTTTTTTGCTGAGAAAATTGCACAAAGAGCTAATTGTTTAGAGTATCATAAGTACATAAGACAAAAGAGAATTAAGCATAACATAGTATCTCATTATTCCCTTACCTTGACCAAATCACAGCAGCTATTCTCTTTGGCAAAAATAATAGCTGCTGTGTCTTTTGAAACCTTGCCCACCTCTGTCACTAACGACTGTTGAATTACCCTTACTTAAAGGTCAATGGCCACCAATTTCCACTTCTACCATGAATGCCTCGTTGAATGGATGCTGCATGGCCTGCTTGGCATGTAGTTAGAGACTTGGGGTCTCAACCCAGCTTAGCCTGCCAAACAGATGATAACCTCAGTACATACTAGCCAGCAGTCAAACTTGCCTCCCTGGTGACATCAGCACCTGCTTCAACACAAGGCTGAAGGGGAAGGCAGCATAACCATGAATGCTGAAACTGGGTCACAGCAAATTAATATGGCTCAACATAAACTCCACAAGTATATGGATTTTGGGAGACATTAATGTAATACTGATCCCCAGTTTAGTTAGAATGCTTGGTTATCTGTGTCCAAGTTTCATTTTTTGTTTTGTTTCAAGCAGGCCCATAGGTTTTCAAAAAGATCCAAATCTAGGAACTTTGCAGGCCAGTCCAAGTGTGATACACATGCTGAATGCTTGTCAGGCAATTTAAAGATGGATTTATACTTGTATACTTGAAATTGTCTCTCCATGGTTAGTTAGCTATTGTTGCTTTAAGGGGAAACAGCGATGTCATCTGCCCCTAATCTCCCCACGGTCTCGCAACTTTTAATGAGTGGGTTGGTAACAACAGAGTCCCAGATGAGTCTGACATCGATGCTCCTTAATTATGTTAATTATGTTGTTCCTCCCCTTAAAACAACCATCACCAATCACTCGGGGATTGTGGACATCCAGGACATGTTCCTCTTTGAGATGCTAATCAAAAAGCAACACTTGGCTGTTCAGTGTATAACCTTGCTGGTTTCAGTGCATAGTCATCACAACCAGGTGCTCGTGCTGGTGCAAACATTAATTAAGCTCACGCCCCTTCTCATTGATGGTTCTAATTTTTTTTGTCTTGTGTGCTTATGTAGCCTACATAAAAGAAGTAGACAAATGTAGGGCAAAAGAAGAATAGGCATTCAATGTGCGCCATTAGATTGAGGATCATAATACTCGGCATTTTCTACAATCCCAAGGGATTGACTCAAGACATAATGCTGCATAATGCGACACCTTAAAAATTTGCAAAATTCTTTAGGGTTTACAAGTAATTCTGCCAAATGTTATACATTTTTATTGACATTATGTACTTAATTTACAACATTACTACTGCATCCAGTGCAATGCAGTTGATAGCCTGAAAAGGAATTGTTCAAGTGGGTATGATGGTTTATTATTGCACATTCCTTCAGTCAATTTGCTTGTTGCAGTTCTTTCTATATTTTGCATGAAAATGTTTATTGAGGCACATACTACTTCAAGGTACTATATCTTAAATGAGATGTTAAGTTTTAAATTTTTAGTCCTGAACATATCTGTTGAAAAAGTTGTCTATTTTTATTGTTAAATATATATTTTGCTTTGATCATCTTGTGCTTTATTTCTGATTCCCCTCCAAGCAGTCCTTCATCTCTCTATAACAGTTTGTTTCTGTGTCAGTGAGTGAAAGTCTTGGTCTGGTTTAATATTAGCCTACTTTCGACTTTTGTAAAAAATTAAAGTAGTCTTATGAGATCTATACGGGCCACATATCCGTGTGTCTGTTGCCCCCCCCCCCCCCTTCATCAATTCAAACATGACAAAACCGAATTGACTCAAATTTGATACAGAGGTAGTGCTAGCAAAGGACACCTCAGTGTCATCCTTTGTACCGCCACAATCTTAACAAAAATAAAATGGTGGCCACCCAAATGTTCAAAGCTGAAATGAAATTACAACTAAACTAATCATCAGATCTCCACCAAATTTGAAAATTATACCTTCCCGTTTGAAGCATTTGACGCCTAAACTACAAGGTCGTCAACAAAATAATTTAAAGATGGTGGCCATATGAATCCATAACTTGTGATTCAATGTTCACATTGCTTTGCATTCAGATAGTTTTACCTACATTATGACTAGGGAGCGGATTTTTATGTAATACTAATTACACATTAATTTTGCTTACCGGTATGTTTAAACACAATTTTCGAAATGTACTATTCCTAGTGTGCATCCCCAAGCGCATAAACGTAATCTTATTTCACATAAAAATGCATATTTTCACAAAATGTTTATGTAAATACATATTTTAATAAAATCCATAACAAGCACATAAATTGGCAATATTTGTTACTCAATAAAATTTAAAATGCTTCTGTATTATAAAATGATTTAACCGAATGCGTTGTGTCTATTTATAGACTATTTGTAGACTTGCTTCCGGAGAGTCACGGAGAGATAAGAGTTTATTCGAAGAAGAGATAAGAGTTGGTGGCATGGTCAGCGAAACAGTCCATGACTCTCCTTGCCGAGAGATAAGTTGATGGGGACTAGCCTAGATATAAATAATAAATTGCGTACAGGAAAGCAGAAGGTAGTGTTGTTGTGTCACTCGTAAGAGTAAGGTTAGCAGTTCGGGGTCACATTTCATTTCCATGGTCAAGTAGTTCTACCTAAATTTCTACGATAGAAGTAATATTTCCTTCCGTATCTGCTAATATTATTATTTATTGAAATATTGATTCCCCGTAAATGTGTGTGTTTAACCTGCAAGACAATGCCGAAAGTAAAGTCGAGTACAAGATCGTGTCTTCAACAACACGTAGAGAAATTAAAAATATTTTTACTATCAATGCAAAAGTACTGTTTTGCCAGCCATGTGGTAAGACAGTAAGTGCAGATCAACGTTCTCAAGTAACTCAGCATTTGTCTGGAAATAAGCACATCACGGCTGCTTCACATGTTGGTTCACGACAATTACTGATAGCTGAACCAGCTTCTTCAAATGTAGGCCCATCCAAATACTCTCAGTATTATTTAGATGTAGATCATTTGTTAGTGCCGACATCCCTCTTGGCGAAATAAATAATCCAGGACTGAGAAATTCCATAACGAAATACATTAATTTTGAACCTCCAGACGAATCAACATTAAGGAAAAACTATCTTCTAAAATGGTGCGAAGAAACTTAACAAACAATTCGGGCAGTGTGTGATAGTGAAAAACTGTGGGTGAGCATTGACAAGACCACTGATTCAAATGGCAGAAAAAGTAGGAAATGTTGTAGTCGGTGTGTTGAAGAATGACAAAACTCCTTGTGAACATCTTTATTTGCTAGTGTGTAAAGAAATGCCTGCTAAAAACCATGTCACTGTAGCTAGATTGTTTAATGAAGCCATGCACCTACTTTGGCCAAAATGTGTAAAATACAACAACGTATTGCTTCTACTTACCGATAGTGCAGCTTACATGAAAAAAGTAGCCGATGGTTTTTCTGTAAGCTTTCTAAAAATGATACACGTAACTTGCGTAGTTCATGCCCTACACAGGTTATGTGAAACTGTAAGAGCTCAGTATCCTAAAGTGGATAAATTGGTGTCTAATGGCAAAAAACTCTTTGTAAAAGCTCCCTCAAGGATCGATCTATATAAAGAGAAAAACCCAGGTCTTACACTTTCTTCTCTCCCTATTGTCACGCGGTGGGGTACCTGGCTTAGCGCCGTGGTATACTAAGCAGACAATTTGGAAGGTTTCGCATCCGTTGTGAATGCACTCGATAAAAACGACGCGCCGTCAATTGAGATTCTTCAAGAGTTACTGAAAGACAGTTCTTTGAAAAATGATTTGGTGTTTATATCTGCCAATCTAAGCTTCTTGTTTAAAACCATTGACATACCGTACTTGAAAAATCCACTAATCTTCTGACCGAAACCGTGAAGGAGCACCATTCTGTTGAAAATAAACCAGATGCACTCTTGGCCTCGCAGGTACAGGGATTGCTAATGGATAAATATCAAAATTTGTTCTGAGAAAAAGAAGAAAATAAACAACAACACAGGGTTTAAAAAAAAATGTGCGAAGTTGCTGTAGTCTTGGAGGGTGCTCATGTTGGTGAAATCGATAGTGTTAACTGTTGGTGACATTTCTCTCTTTAACTACGCACGTCTGACATCCTGTGATCATTTTCAAGGTACGAGGTGTACTTTATACAAAATCGGCATGCATTTATGATGGACAATTTGGATATGACCTTTATTGTTCACTGCAATTCAGAGACTACTTCTAGCAACTAATACTCCAGCGTGCGATTGGCGAGTACGAACTGGTACCTATTTTTCAAAGATGATAGGTTGTTTTTGCCATACTTGAACTATTTTGTGAATACCTTGTAAATTTGTAAATATCTCCTCTGACTCATCAAAAATGATCATACTATATGTACCGTGCTGCAATTTTCTGTACGCAGACATTCATTTGCCTTTAAAGCACGTATGGTAGCACCAAATTTTAAAACAATATTTTATTATTTGCCTGTTGAACCCGAGTGGTTATGTACAGTAGTATTTAAAGCAAAATATTTTTCTACTTTTTGCCAAATATTTTGTAGTTTTTAGCACATAAAAAAATAAATATTTGTCATATTTCTAGCACATAAAAATCCGCTCCCTAGTTATGACTATATGAAAGTGAGGCGCAGCCACCATCCTAAAATTAAAGGCAAAAGAACACACCCTCCATACATTCAAGATAGCGGCTGTGCAAATTATTAAAACATTAAAATCAACAACTCTGAATAAATTAGGGTAATTAAGAAGAAACTTGCCAAGAGGTGAGCATCATATTAGAGCTCTCACATGCATTAGAAGATTATCACACTGAATATAGCACATAGTGGCCATCTTGAAATTTCAAATAAATTAATAACTTGGTATCCTGATGAGAAAGTAATGGAAGTAATAAGAAAAGTTGAAACTTATAGTGCATTATCAAATCTAACCTACAAATTTAATATAACAATAGATGGAATGGTAATAGAACAGGTTCAATTATTCCAGTATTTAGGAAGCTTGATAACCTCCAGCGGAAGTTATACAGAAGAAGCGAGACGCAGAATCTCCATGGGGAAGAGAGCTTTTGGGAGAGTGAAAGGTTTATTAACAGTCAGAAGCATACTGATCAAACTTAGGAAGAGGTTTGCAAAATGTTCTGTGTGGAGTGGGGTGTTTTATGGTTCGGAAACATGGACAGTCACACAGAAAGAACAAAAATATTTAGAAAGTTTTGAAATGTGGTTAGGGAGAAAAATGGAGAAAGTGAAATGGATCGATAGAATAAATGAGGAAGTGCTAAGAAGGGTAGGAGAGGAGAGCAGTTTCATGAGGATGATACAGAAGAGGATAAAATCTTGGATGGGTCACATACTACGTAGGAATTCTCTCCCACAAAGAATCATGGAAGGAAATAGAGGGAGAGGAAGAAGGTTTGGAATACTAACAGATGTGAAGAGAGGAAGAAGTTACAAGCAGATGAAAGAAGATGCTCAGGACAGAGAGAAATGGAGAACGTCCAGTTGAATAAGTTGCTTCATATGCCCAAAGCAAAAGACCAGTGACCCCATAGATTCAAGGTGGCGGTAAGGTGTAGTACAAATTTAGTAACTCGGGATGTTATTGCACAATTAATGCAAAATTTGGTAGAAGAGGCGTCAGTAACGTTAGTGATACATTTATCAAACTGTATATAGCACGCACCAGCCATCCTCAAAATTCATAATTTAAAAATAAATAACTTTCTATGTTTTAGAACTACAATAACAACAATTTAGTGATAAAGTAGAAACCTATTATGGAGTATATTGTATGCCTAAAGAAAAAGAACAGAGACTTAAAGTTTTCAAGATGGCATCCAGGTGTAATATTAAAACATAAGTGAATCATTCAGAATATAATTGTGCAATTTAAACGAAACTTTGTAAGAAAGAAGTACCATATAAGTTTTGTTGAGTTCTGCAGTATGTGCTGAGCTGTACAATGGCCTCACTTGCAGCATCAACCAGCAATGGGACCAACAGATTCTACACACACCCAAAGTACACGGGGCTACATGACCGTGTTGTCGCAGCCCCTAAATTTAAGAACCAACCAATGTGTGGTGTCACAAAGATAAATGTGTTTCAATTTCATATAGGTCTACCAACAATTGAATGGGTCCCCACCAGAACGTTGCAAGCACCAGAAGCCAAATTTTACAGGAACTGAATTTTTTTTTTATTTCTCTCTTATTTTTTAAGGTAATATAACCTGAATTGGGAATTTTAACTACTTCCCCTTCAATTTCAAAATTGATACCTTATTACTATCTATCAAGGTTTGAGCCAAACATTTTTCTTCCAGAGTTAGAACGTTGCATGTGCAGTACATCCTTTTTGACTTACTTGACGTATGTCCTTTTAAGCTCCTCCAAGGAGCAAAGGGCTTCCACAAGAGTTTTCCAGCGAACTCAGTTGACAGCAGTCTTCTTCACCCCGTTTCAGGACCTCCCAATGATGGAAAGTTCTTCTTCCACAGTTCTTCTCCAGGTTTTCTTTGGTCTCCCTCTTTTCCGGCTGCCTTGTGGGTTCCAATCCAAAGCTTGCCTCGGGATTTGCGTTGGACTCCTTCTTAGCGTGTGGCCTATCCATTTTCTTCTTTTGATCTGGGTTTCACATTGACTATGTCCCATTCTCTCTGCCACAGGTCCACGTTAGAAATGACATCTGGCCAGCGTATGCCCAGAACGGTCTGCAGGAATCGGTTTACGTCCACGGTTTTGCTTCCCTCTTCTCGAACACAAGAACATTTTTGCACGTGTCTACAATTGTGTCTTTGAAAAGTCTCCTTCTTGACTCTACATCCCTCTGCTCTACTTCCTCTTCTTGTAGGCATTCAAAGCGATTTTTTAGTCCAATATTAAACGCCTTCTTTATGTCTGGATTTGTCAGCTGCCCGTGATGGAATCGTCTATGCACTCTTGGGTTCTTTTGTTTGACCATTGCTATCTTTATCCTAACCTCTGCCGTCACTAGGTGATGGTCACTGCCCACATCCGCTCCCCTTCTGTTTCTTACATCCAATAGTGAGCGCCTCCACATTCTGCTGATAGCAAAGTATTCAATCTGGTTGTTCGACTGTCTGGAGATACCCCATGAAATCCGCCATAGCCGGTCCCAAGCCCGTGTTGAGAAAGGAGGAGGGAAGGAGCTACAACCTGGAGGGAGGAAAGAATTCTCGTCCCAGGGAATAACAAGAGTATTGACCACCGAAATACCCTGAAGTAGCTCCAGGGCAGCCTGTTGCCCAAGGTGGCAGCCCCATCATCAGGCTCGTGGGCTGTAGGCTAATAACCTGCACCCCTTAAATTTATTTATTACTGAAACTGAAACAAGAGCAAACCGGGCGGATCTCACGATGACGATTTTCAGCATGGAGAGGAATACGAGAATTGGTTTATGGAATGTGAGAACAATGTGGGAGACAGGAAAACTGGCACAGGTGGAAAGAGAGATGGATCGGTACAGACTGGATATACTAGCGGTGAGCGAAACATGGTGGGAAGGATTTGGAGAGATCAACACAGCTGATGTGCATACACTTCTCTATTCGGGTACAGATGAGGGCACAGGATACCGTGAAGGAGTCGGATTTCTGCTAACCAGAAGATTGAGTAATCTAATGGAATGGAAGCCGATATCAGAGCGGATCATAACCACAGTACATGCAACGTTCTAATATTTTACTCCACTGCTCCTGTTATAGGTTGGTTAGTTCCTCCGTTTAGATGCTGCGACAACACGGTCATGTAGCCCCGTGTACTTTGGGTGTGTGTATAATCTGTCTGATAACCAGTGTTAATTGTGATAGCTGTATTGGTGTGTGTTATCTGTAATTCAGGTAAGGACTGCAGACAATCAATTTTCAAGTAGTTTTTACTTTTGCTACCAAATGCTGTCAACGACATCTAGCTGCGGACTTGGTTACTAGATGTCACTGCAACCGGCACCTGGCGACGATCGTTGGAACTTATAGTTATCAAATCTAACCTACAAATTTGGCTTCACACAAGTGTAGTTAGTGGAAGGTTCTTTTACATGCCATAAATCTATGACATGGGCCCGCCGACTTTGGTTGGTTCCTCAGTTTAGGGGCTGCGACAACACGGTCATGTAGCCCCGTGTACTTTGGGTGTGTGTTGAATCTGTCTGATAACCGGTGTTAATTGTGATGGTTGTATTAGTGTGTGTTATCTGTTTTTAATTCAAGTAAGGACTGCTTACATTGGATTTTTAAGTAGTTCCAACTTTTGCTACCAATTGCCACCGTCAACGACTAACTAGTTCTGCACTTTGTTGCTAGATGCCACCGCAGTCAGCTCCTGGCGACAAACGTTAGAACCTAAGAGCATTACTCAAAGATAACCTATAATTTAGCTTCACACAGGTGTAGTTAGAGGAAGGTTCTTTATCATGCCATAAATCTATGACATGGGACCGCTGGCTTTACTTCCCCTCCGAAGGAAGGCATACTGAGGGATTTTTAACGCTCTTAAAAAATCCGACGACTTCGGCCGGGTATGAACCAGCAACCTTGGGCATAGAAGCTCAGCATGCTACCAACTACGCCACCGAAGCCGCCAAACCCCGCCGAATTTACTTCCCCTCCAAAGGAAGGCATACCGAGGGATTTTTAACGCTCTTAAAAAATCCGACGACTTCGGCCAGGTTTGAACCCTCGATCTTGGGCATAGAAGCTCAGCATACTACCAACTAAACCACCAAAGCCGCTCTTCCTGTTATAGTACTTGCAACTTTTGCCAAAAGGGATTTATTTTCTCAATATGTGAAGAAAAGTATATTTTTCCTATATTGTTCAAACATAACATTGTCATATAATTTTTTTTTTTTTTTCAAACAAAATAAGAAATGAATTAAAATCCAAAGGGAAATATATTCATTTTGACATCCTATTCAACTCCCTCTGGCGTTGCAAAGTTAGTCAAATTCTGATTAGACTGAAGAGCAGGAGTTGTTCACATGGTCATAAAAATACCAGATCCGTACGCTTGACAGACATAGTTCATTCACGGAGTCTGCATGATACATGAGCAAAAGACTCACCTGTCGGAAGATGTGGCAACATCTGGGTTGTCAAATAATGTTGATGACATTCCGCGGGGTCACCAACCTCGTGGTGTTATCAGTGAGAGTTTTGCTGACTCGGAGAGTGACGGAACTGAAGACGAACGTGTAGGTAGCAATGACTGCATTGTAAATAATAATGGAGTGTTTAGTGAAGTATCAGTAGGAAATTACACTAGGTTTGAGTCCTACCCGTTGTATCTCGACAGTCCAGATCCTAAACGTGCACCACACTCTAATAAGCTACTCCTTTTTATTCAAAAACTGCTGCGCATAGACAAGTGAGCCATCATGTAGATCAAAACATTCGTAAATGTGTAATTTCAGATTTCATTAATAGTTCTTTTTCTTTCAATTTTGTGTTTTTAACCCTGCAGTGCTCGCACAGTATTTTACATCATAGAAGGTCGCGTGGCGTCTGGGAAATGCCATTTCGTTTCAGAGGCTTTTCTGCTATACCAAGTTGTGATTAATGATTTAAATTAATTTCAGGATATTTTGAAAAAATAATTAATCTTTTATATTGATATAAAAGCAACTGACGAAGCACATTTATAATTTATTGAATAACATATGAATATAATACCATCAAATAATAATTCCCAGCATTCTTTAGGAGTCTTGGCTAGCTTCGCAACACCCTTCACACCAGGTAAATGTGTGATGATATTTTGTCGCCGGGTTCGAACATTTCTAGGAGGATTAGCCATACGCCACTTAGAAACTTTATATCGCCCTACGAAACAATCACTATCACTTTCATTTTCCCCTGCTTCATCACTACTGTCTACGTCTTGTTCGTGTCAGAACTCCCACTCCTGGATTCTAGAATATCTTCTTCCTTATCACTGTACAATGCACCTTCATCATCATCATCTTCAGAATCACCTTCCTCAAGCAAACTCTGCACAATCCTTCTATCATCAATGTCTTGTAGTACAAATGTAATATTACCGGTATATCTCCTCTCCTTTCCACTCATTTTCAGCCCTAAAAACATGTAAATATAACGTTTCAGCAAGAAGCCATGCAATATAGAACACCATGAAGAATAATTGCGGTGATAATTTTGAAGAGAACACTTCAGAACGAGTACTTACTTTATCGCAGCGAAGGTCGCGTGGTGTGTGTCAGACCCCGTTCACACTCGTGTAACAATGACTCCCCACCGCACGCGCTAGACTAACACTGGCGCGCTAACGCATTATTACGTTGGTTATGAATAGTTACTTGAAAGGTAGATGGAATTTTTTGGTCAGTGGCCTTGAAAGTTTCCTTTCAATTACAAAAATAAACTAGTGTGGCGTCTGTCAGACGAGCACTTGATTTGAAAGAAGTAAAAAAAATTGTTTTGATTCTAGAGGTTTTTCAACATAGTGATCATGTAACCCCATGTACTTGGGCGTGTGTGTGGAATTTGTGTGATAAACTGTGCTATTGTAATCTCTGTATTAGTGTGTAATTGTAATTCAGATGAGGTTTGGAATAGAGGCAGCTGTGGCCTTAAGTTAGGAACCATCCTGGCATTCACCTGGGGTAGAAGTGGGGAAACCACAGAAAACCACTTCCAGGATGGCTGAAGTGGAAATTGAACCCACTTCTAGTTTTTGGCTCCCGAAGCTGAGTGTAGCCCTTCCCTGCCCTCAGACTAGAATTTATTTCTTGGCATAGCAGGGAATGGAACCCGGGCCTCCGCGGTGACAGCCAAGAGTGCTAGCCACTACGCAATGAGGCGGACGAAAAAATGTCATGTAGTACAAATTTAATATACACATAAGTGACCTTGTTAGTGGTTTATAGAGACTTATTTTGTACTTCAAATAAATATTTCACCATTATCTTTAAAAATACAGAAGTTATTATGATTTTCTTCAATCGATGGTATTTCATAAAAAATGAGACTGGTATTTTTCGCATACGAGTGTAAAAGTGACTGATATTAAAAGATTACTCCTAATCTCCTATCTACGTTCACCAGTTGCATGCAGTAGGAGGATCAACAAAAATGTATTTACTTAGAGTGTAAATGTAAGTTATAAAATACCAGAAACTTTTAGTTAACAATAATAAACCTTCGGCATTCTTACATTTTAAATGGTAATAAATTAATTCACGCAAGTTCATTTTGAGGTATAGAAACTCGCCATTGCAAATTCAAAAGACAAACAAAGGGATGTGCAACGTTCTGATACTTACCATAATAGAGATTTCTTACCACCGACCTGTTTTCCAGCCATTGACCAATACGCACTCCCACCGTTCCTCAATAGTTTCCTTGTAACACATGTTCTGTTTTCATAGTTAGTACGATTTTTCTTGCCTTTATTTGCATCATTAAACACGGAACCCACTGGTGACACATGCGTTGGCGTGGCCATTTTTTTGCTCACCTGCAACGTTCTGGTACTGACCGCCAGTTTCGACTCCTCATAACTCCCTGGAAAGTTAATATTTTCCCTGGCAAATGTCACTAGATGACGGGAGAAGGGGACAAGAAACATTCTAAGACTGAAACTCATTTTCGATAAATTTGGCGCTTGCAACGTTCTGGTAGGGACACATTCAATTGCCTCACCATATGGTAGTTTGTAGTACATTCACGGAAGTGTATACAAATACCAAGAAAATAAAGTAAAAATATTCATTTGAAGTTCAAAGCTACACCATGAAAATCAAAGAATCCTTACAATGTTATCTCCACCTCTATGACCACCCAGACATGCTGGCTGTGAGTTGATTCAGTTATCCTTGTTTCATTTGATTTATGTTGCTCCAGAGTGAGGTGCAATGTCTAGGTTCTGCTTGTGAATTAATATGAATACTCTTGGTCAATTCTTTGTTAAGCCTTTTATCTCAACTACACCAGAAGGCAGATACTGTATATGTAAGGGTCTCTGTCCGTAGATATTTTCCCAGTCGAAGCTGCCAGTTTTTGTTAAGTCTACCGAGCTCTGCCAGTTTGTTACTAGGTAGTAGAGGAATCAAGAAAACAAGTACAAATAGTACATTGGTGTGAGTGCATCTTAGCAATAAATATTGAAAGCCACAGCTTGTGCTCTGGAAAATTTGGAGCTTGATCTGGAAATCTTGGGTATCTTAAAATTCCCAGCAACTAAACTTAATCATCCTTTCACCCAGCAACATGGTAGTCTGTGTTACATCATGCAAGCTTTACAACTGCAATGGGCAGTTGGTAGTTCTAATCTCAGCAGCAACAGTAGGTCTCCACACTCCCTCCATGTAAATGTTGGGACGGTATCTTATTTCAAATCCTGAGAAACCTATCCCAATAAAATTCCATTCGCCACAGTAACATAGGTTATCAAAATTCAATACCCACTCTATAGTAAAGCCATCATTACTTCCGACTTGACGGTTCACTGCTAGGCTAGAGTTTCGTTCGCTAAATCAAGACATCACGAACAAAAGTCAATTTGTCGTGATATATAGATTTGAATGGCTGCCTGTGATTGTCTAGTTGAAGTGATTTTCCTTCTGACCGCTAGATAACTCTCGGGTAACACTGAAACGTCAAGTTGGAAGTAATGATGGCTTTACTATAGTACACAGGACCGATAACCAAAATGTCCCAACCTCCTTTCAATATTGGCCTAGAGTTTCATGGCTTCCCTCATTCCTACTAGTGCAGACACTTAAGCAAAAAAAAAGGGGGTCAACCTCGGAATGAGAGATAATAAGCTGTAAACTCGTATACACCTTCATTTTGGTGTTCTAAAAGTTGTCTCCTTAGTTTAGGGGCTGCGACAATGCAGTCATGTAGCCCTGTGTACTTTGGGTGTGTGTAGAATTTGTCTGATAACCGGTGTTAATTGTGATGGCTGTATTAGTATGTGTTATCTGTGATTCAGGTAGAAGGACTGCAGACGATTAATTTTTTCAAGTAGTTCCTACTTTTGTCACCAAATGCTACCATCCACGACACCTAGCTGCGGACATGGCTACTAAATGCCATCGCAGACAGCATCCAGCGGCGAACGTTGGAACTAATAGAGCGTTATCAAACTAACCCACAAATATTTGCTTCCACAAGTGTAATTAGTGGAAGGTTCTTTTTCCTACCATAAATCTATGACATGGGACCGCCGGCTTTACTTCCCCTCCGAAGGAAGGCATACTGTCTCAAAAGTCTCATAAAATCTCGTGTCTGCGCCGTAAGTTGTTCAAGGTCAAAGGTCACAAAAATCTGTTTTTTGCGATTATCTCGGTTTCTATAGCTCCAATAATGTTAACATTTATTATAAAAATTGTAGAGCATAAAATTAGCGACAATTTTGTTTTAAAAAAATTTCATACGCCCAACCGTTTTTGAGATAGAGGCGAGAGAGCCCGCAGCGTTCAGCCATACTCACTGCAATGCAAGGTCAACCGTGAATCTCGGTGAATAATACCCTGTATAAAGTTATTAGACCACCTCGTGACGCAGTGGCTAGCATTGTTGGCTGTCACCCCCGAAGTACCGGGTTCGATCCCTGGCTCTGCCAAGAATTTAAAAGTCTTGGTATGGTATGGTAAGAGGTCTCCCAGCCTCGTGATGCAAAATAAATTAATATAAAAAAAATAGGATATACAATAAGTATTTCATCTAATAAGTTTTTAATTACACAAAGTAAGTAAGTTGAAATATAACGAGTAAATATATTGTAATTTTACCTTTATTCGGTAGGCCTAATTATATATTTCTTACAATTTGATTTGAAAATATATAATTCTTTAATTATTTGAAGAACTAAAGTATTAATTTTCTTCTTCTTCATCTCCGACATCTTCCGGGCATGTGGAAATGTCACTTTCATTGTCATCATCTTCGTTGTCCTGAATCGTTGTTTCTGGGCCTTCCAGAATTTCCGGGTCAAATGCACTCTCTTCCTCAGAGTCGCTTTGCGATGAAACAGCATTGAGGCAATTTGTCCATTATACTGGCCACAAGCTAAAGTGCATTGCAACCCCAATTTTTCTGCACCCACAGCGTACACCACATCCATTCTTACAATTACAAAATACAGTAGTGTATTATGTCATTCCTCAGGAACTGGTGGTAATATTGTTGTTTTTGGCTCCAGGAGTTCATTTTGAAGCACCCAACCCCATTCCTGGGGTTCTAAATTATGCCCTAACCATTTTTGAACCTGGTAATAAACACGATTTATATGCTGATGGGCTGCTGCACTTGTCGGTGGAAGATTGGACAACTGGACAGGTTTATGAAGCTTTGTAGACTTTATGAACCGAGTATATCGAAGATGATTGATATTGTCCTTGCTTGCCACAGTGAGTTAGTGGATAGAGTGTCGGTCTACTAAACCCAAGATTGCAGGTCCGCTCCTGGCCATGGTAAGTGATTTTTGAAAGGCGGCAAAAATACGACAGGCATGTCATACGATGTTGGCATGTCAAAGAACCCATTTGAATTCAGTAGGCCGTATTCATAATGGCAAAATTAGTCTCGGGAGTTTCCGCCTACACAAAGTTCCTAATTTCTCTACTAGGAAGCGCTATAGTGTTCAAGGAGCTTAGATATCTAACCTCCTTGACTTTCATAGTGATTCAAGGAACAACAAAATTCGACATGCAAGCTACCCTCTGGGTGTCAAATTAAAAAGCTTGCACCCCGCACCCGAGGCCATACAATATTATTATTATTGATATTGTCCTCAGATTTAGGAGCATTTATATCGCTTTTTCTCTTTATTCTTGTCAGAAGTATCAATATGAATATTGAATACAGAATATCTATATTTCTACAATACATATACACTATACACGAGGTCTATTATACAAAACAAATCAAATATTGAAGCAACAAATTTGAGCTAGATGATTTTTGCCCAGTATTGGGCGACGTCAATAGCGCTGGAGGAGGCTGCAATCAAATCTTTCATAGTGCACTTTGACGGACATAAGTCACATTGACATAAATGTTGGATTGTCTGCAGCTCTCCACAGTCACAGAGTGACGAGTCGCTTGAGAAACCCCACTTCCGCAGATTTACTCTTGTTCTGCCTACTCCTGTACGGAGTCTGTTAAGGGCTTTCCAAGTTGTCCACTTCTCCTGGTGTCCACATGGAAGACTTTCCTTCGGATCCATCCACTTGGAAAGGTGGTTAGTTCTTTCTTTCCACATCTTGATCCTAGCATTCTCTGCTTTCCCTTGAAGCTTAACTGTTGTGCGGAGAAAACACTGTAGATTTCAGCCTCTGTGTGGCAGGATGGTATCCATAAAGGGGATGTGCTTCTGAAGTAGATGATTGGAGCCTCTCTTTGTTAGCTGCTACCTCCCTACGAATCTCACCAGGAGCAATACCAGCTAGAAGTTGGATCTTCTCAATAGGTGTTGGTTCCTGTAATGATCCTGCAACTTTCGTTGGGAGCGATATCGATATACTTCGCATGGGCTGATCTGTACCAAACCAGGGAGGCATATTCGCCTGCAGAGTAAGATGCGTAATCCATTTTCGTATAATTGCTGTACAGGACAGTTTTCTTGTAGAAAAACTTTAGCCAGTCGGTCGAAATGGGAAAGTTTTTGTAGAGATTTGATGAAAGTTTTTCTCCCTTTTTTAAACAGCCCAGAAGTTGTGTCACAGCCACTGAATGCATGGTTAAATAATATATGTTTTTTAGAAAGGGGACATTTGTCAAAACTTTTTTACGAATAGATTTGTGCTTTGCCATTGCCTTTTCCAACCTTTTTAAGGAAAATTTATTCTTGAAGTAGTTGAGTGTGTCCAATTAAAATAACGAGCAAATCTATGTCTTCTCCAATGATAACGGGAGTCCTCTCATGTTTGGATTCTTCGATAGCTGTTTCTATGATAAGCATATCAGCATCATCTCATGCTTGTTGTGTTCTAATATTTACAATCTCTAACTTTTCAATGAGCATATCAATAAGTTTCTTTTTATTACATCAATTTGACAAACACTTATCTTGATTAATTGGCACAATCATTGTTTCGTCGAAACAAACTTCATAAGATTTAGAAAGAGCAGCAGTTCTTCTTAGTTGTTCCATTGCTTTTATGTTTTTAGTGTAGTCTGAGTATCTGTCAGATACAACATTTTTTGAACCATAATGTCTTTGTAAATACCTAACATATTTATCTGAAACAACGAAAAAGTATCGTCTTTATTCCATATGACGCGATGCGGAAGAAATCCATCATCGATGACATACGTCACATTATTTTCACCAAGTTTGATATCAACAGATGTCATATTATCATATGTGGCTTTCATGATATTTCTCATGCCATTATTATCAAATAAAGATGTCGGATAGGGACTTAGGGTAAGTCATATTGAAGGTATCGAGATTACCTTAAAAAAGTTTGGTTACAGTTATCCTTTGGAAGAGTAACAATGGATCTACAGAGATTTTACAATCAATTTGGACTGATTTGTTAACAACTGAAAGCGGTAAAACCTTATCGGCACATGTGAACTGTATCTCATTAAAGTTCAAGACAGTTATTTTCACCATAGATTGTAATCCGATTTCATAGGCTTTGTAGCAATTAATTTGGTCATTTCCAATGATTCCAGAAGCTAAGGATACCAATTGATTTGTTTTTTGGAAAGGGATCATTATTAAATGAATATATTAAGATATATGCAAAATGTTATTAAATATAATGTACTGACTAATAAATAATACAAATTATTTATTGTCAATGATATTTCAATGATCCAATAACTTAATACAAGGTATTATTCACCGAGATTCACGGTTGAACTTGCATTGCAGTGAGTATGGCTGAGCGCTGCAGGCTCTCTGCCCTCTATCTCAAAAACGGTTCGGCCTATGAATTTTTTTTAAAACAAAATGTGTCGCAAATGTTATGCTCTACAATTTTTAAGTGTTAACATCATTGGCTCACACTCGGGTTTTGTGCTTCGCGCAGTTAGTTTGGGGTATTTTATTCGTATCTTATTATATTGGGTTAATGAGGGGTTGCAGAGGTGATTTTTATTGTGCCTGTGTGTGTTTTTGTGGACGGATTCATCTTTGGATGGTCCGGACCAACTAGGATCACTGTTTATTAATTATCGGTTTTTGGATATTTGATATTATAAAATACGGGGTTTTGCGATTTATTACGTTTTGGGAATAAGGATATATAAGACTGTATTAAGTAGAAGCATTATTTCATATTGGTTTGGGGTTAATGGCTTTATTTTGACCTAGTAATGTTAAATGTTAGATTCGTGGCTGTACTATAAAGGTACAATGAATTGGTATTTTCGAGTGTTGGATGTGTTACATACCCGGAAAATACAGGCAGTAATTCGAAGTTCTGGGAATACCTAAGCTATTAATAGCATGAACTTCGATGAACTGGCGCGTGGAAAACTACTGTGTGACGTCAGTGTGGATTTCGACTGTCTGATGTTCATGTGTTGACACGGATGTTCCGCTAGGAGGGGGCCACGCACGAATTAGTTCCAGCAGAAACATTGGGGTTATGTATCCCTACGCCAGTGCATATAATGGCATGTCTGGCGTTCAGAAATCGTCTTCTTGCTTTTACAGCGAAAGTCCGTTGTCTACTTGCAAATTAGTGTTGTTATTACTTGATCATGGTATCGTAATACGAACGAGCAGTGACTAACCTTTAGCAATCCACTGAGCTCTTACGGGCTATTGGAGGCTGCGTGCATTTCATGGGTCCATCCATACCATGGGCTGTCGGTAATAACTTTCCACGCCTAAAAGGATAATCAGTCGTAAATATTTCATCGAAAAGTCATGCGAGAATGGAGACGTGAACGAGCAGTTCGAGAAGAAAAAAAGTGGAGTGAACCAGTCTAACGTGTGTAGATATTTGGTGTACGGACGGTACAGTGTGTATATACGTAGGTGGTTGTTATGCATGGGTCTGATATGGCCGTAAGTGTTTGTTGCTCTCAGAGCCTAAATTCAGTGGCAAGGTACTGTATAAATCACGAGTGTATGAAGGGTATTTTGTGTTGTATATTATGTATATAGTATATGTGTATAGTACAGCCAATAGATTATCTCTTTAAAATTCATGTGTGTTTATATTCCTGTCTTGCATGAACCTGGGAGCATCAGCGAACGCATGCCAAATGCCCTACGCCTGGGATAAGGTATTCATAGTCGGGGCAACAGTTATGTACCGTATTTTATCCTATTTTATTCAGGAAGACCCATATGGTCAACCTTGGCGCCCATTCAAAGTCGGTAAAACTTTAAAATCACTTGTGGCCTGTATTTAAAGGCAGTAAATTCTGTAGGTTTGTGTTAATGAGGGTAGTTAAAGTTAAATCAACTCCAGCGAGGAGGTGAGAGTGTTTCAGAGCTATAGAAACTGAGATAATCGTGAAAATCCGATTTTTGTGACCTTTGACCGTGAATAACTTACGACTCAGACTCGATATTTTATGAGACTTTTGAGACAACTTTTAGAACACCAAAATGAAGATGTATACAAGTTTACAGCTTATTATCTCTCATTCCAAGGTGAAACCCCTAATATGACTGCTCTATATGCTTTTCCTGAAACTAAATTGGTCTTCACCCAACTTGGCTTCAATCTGCCATTTTGCCCTGTAAAAATATTCTTGTCAGGATTTCTGAAGCACAACTGATCAAGCCGATACGATGACTTTTACATCTGTCAATTCCTGCTTTCTGACGTATAGGAAGATTACATTATTTTAAAAATCAGATAGCATCTCTCCTGTCTCATAAATCTTACAAGTGGAAACAGCCTCATTAAGCTTTCTTAAAAAAAAAACAAAAAAAAACAATGGCGCTACAGCCCATGAAGGGCCTAGGCCTACCAAGCAACCATTGCCTAGCCATTAGGCCTGCAGATTATGGGGTGACGCATGGTCAGTGCGTAGGGTCCCCTCAACTGGTGATCTTGGTCACCGTGACCAAGGCACTGTCTCCATGTCAGACAGCTAGTCAATTGTCCTCACGAGGCTGAGTGTACCCTGTTCCAGCCCTCACGTCAGTTTCTAAAATCCCTAACGGAGCCGGGAATCGAACTCGGGGCCTCCGGATAAGAGGCAGGCGCACTACTCCACACCATGGGGCCGGCTGAGCTTTCAAAGCATAACTTGGTGTAGTAGCATGCTTGCCTCTTACCTAGGAGGTTCCGGGAAATACATTCGCCTTATAGAAAACTCATTCCCAACCTCGTAGAAGCACTTTCTTATGAGAAAATTGACTGTCTGATCCAAGAGGCAGCGATCCCAAACAAGAAAGCCAAGATTAACGACCAAGAGGACATGTCGTTCTGACCACATGTCACCCCCACAATCTCGACGCTATATGACTTCGTAGGCCAAAATCCTAAATGGGCTGTAGAGCAATGGGGTTAGTTATACAGCATAAGGCATATTGACACTTGGTACTGTACCGTTCTCTTTTTTTTTTGTCTCATTTACGGTACATTTTCCCTTGGCGAACCGCTGCTGCAAATGACAGGTTTTGACCTAGTTTTGGAGAGATCCAGAGACAGCTGGCTGAAACATGTGAGCATTCGGCTCAGCTCGAGTCTCAACGACCACCTTCGGAAGAGTGTTTCTCATTTAGACCACGAGGAGCGCGGGATACCTTGATCCTTGCAGTAGTGGGAAGATTGACATTTATATTCGAACATTATATGGAAATAAGGAACAGTTATGATGTCAAATGTACATTGAAGTACGATATTACTGCAGAGAGAGAGAGAGTGCTGTCTTGCTTTTATGGAAATAGCCTTTGTAAAGTCAAGAATATGGATTTATTAAATCGACCTCTCACAGGTAGATCGTTACGTCATGCGCAAGGAGTGGGAGAATTCCAGCTGTGGCCTGCGAGCGAACACTCAAGGGCGACGGACAGATCATTTTAAACTCAGACGAATGTACATCTATGGAAAGATTCGTATCGCTATGTTGTTTCGGGCAGCAAGAAAAAGTGCCAAGTAATCACAAGTTCACGGCGGTGCCGGTTTATGGTTATACTTCGTATTGTGACGTATTGAGGCCAATATACATCAAGTTCAGTGTCGAATAAGAACTTGAATATACAGAGTGCCTGGCATTGTATGCGGGCGACATTCAGTTATAGGAATCCGTCTCATTTCATGTTATTTAAATGCATGTGTAGATGAGAAGCGAAGTGCAGTGATACATTATGAAACGTTACTGAAGCCTATGCTCACTGAGAAGGTGTTCTTTCTTTTACGCACACCAAGACTATTGCAATTCAACGTCATGTACATTCCGAGTGAAAATATTTAACCATGTATAGTGTATATAAACATATTAGCCATGTGCGGCTAGGTATTTGAGTGTGGACACCGCTCTCCAAGCAAATGCAGTGGACGTTACGAGCGACTACAATGCTATCTGCGAAGTGGAACATAGCCTACTCGCGATGCGGACTATTGGCTTGTGGAACATAAACTTTTGGTAACATGCAGCCGAAAATAACTCAGGCTACCGTCATGTGTCCATGTGATTATCGCGATGTTGCGTACGCGCGCGTGATGTAATTTCGGGCCGGGTTGGAACCTTTCGAAATTCGGGCGAGAACAATCTCCGATATGATTAAGCAGTTCGATGACCAGCAGTGGACTTCGGACATTGGAGTAAGAAGTTCCCAGTTCGTTCATTGGAAATTGGAATGGATCCGTGCAGTCCTGCTATACCATGTTGGAATCAGATGGTGGGCATTATCATGCTTCATATCGCCTTCGAGAGTCTCCAGCCAAGTAGAGGAATTTTTTTTCACGTAGCGTTGCAAAGTAGATAGTCCAGTGAAAACACATTGCCACCTTTTATACATTTTTAGTAGTATGATTGCAAAGTGAGGATGATGCATGGCTATCCCATGGTCTGTGTGACTTCATTTTCAGTCGGGTTTAGGCCTGGTTATTCAGGTGCACTCATTTCATAATATTTTATTATGAATTAATTGTTTATTTTTCATTTAATTAATTAAATTCATTAAATTTATTCCGAACTTCTTGATTGTGGAGAACAGATCTACATAGGGGAAGAAATTTACGTTATTCCCAAGGGGAATTTTCTTTATTTAGTGGATTTGATATTTTCCATTTTTTTGAATACTTCTTGTTATTTTTTAATCAAGCTATGGCTTGAGGGGTTGTCGTTCTATTATTTTTGTGTTCGACAATTGCGAGCTTCGAATTTGCCTATGCGCTCTTGCATTATAATTATTACAATACAGTATAGAATGTGAAGTTTGATCATTCTTTTAGAATGGGGATTTTTCTCTTGAGAATGAACGCTGTCATACTGGATTCTAATGTGTCAACAGGAGTTAACTTGAGTCGTTACCTGGATACATGCTGTAGACCCAGTCTGATTTTCGTAAATTCTCTTGAGGGGCATTTCTATTTTCGTCTGATAAACTTTAACTTTTGATTTTGTAGCCACGTGTAATTGGATACGCCTTGTTGATCTTTAAATTAATTAATATTGCTATAGCTGAATTTTGATTCAGTCTTTCGAGTTTTTCTTGATTAGAACGTTGCTTAAGAGTACTATTTGAAGAACAAGAATCTTTTTTGAGATAAATCCCAGGGATTAACTTTAAGGGGAAGCGTATTCTTATGTGACTGTAAATACAACTCTGTAAGGCAAGCTTTTTGTAATCCAGTGGACTTGATTAAGTAGCCACTCATGTTAAATTTATGATGCATTGAAATGAGAAAACATATAGTTAAGAAACACAGCTGAATATATCTGAATACTAGTTATTGAATGAAATAATCACCATGTGCGTGAAAATGTGGGAAGAAACGTCAGTGGGCGTTTAATATTATATTTACGGTAGTACTCGTTGAAGTACGTTGATGTTATGATGCTAGTGAAAGCATGATGTGTAATGCGATTATAAAAATATCATCTTTGTGATGTTGGTGGTAATGCCCACCTGTATTCAGAAATCGAGGTCATGTGTGACCATTATAATGACAGTATTTCAGTGCAAGGTTATACTAATTTCCGAATGTTTTTGAAAGAACATAGTGTTTGTTCTCTTTTGCATTTCTTGTTACGATTTATTGATAAATTGATAATTCCAATTATGGATCTAGTTTTTGTCAAGCCACAGAGTTTTTTTTTGTGTCACCCCCATTTAATTAATTCTTCGGTGGTACTCAATTTATAAGATTTAAGCAAATGTTAGATATGATTCATGATCCATTAACTATTAATTCTGGATGAATTTAAATAAGTACATTAGTACTGAGAAATTATTGAATCTTTAGAGATTTTGAATTACGAATTTCATGTCTTTTAAGCGTAAGTGCTTGATTGATAAAATAGCTTTTGACTACATTGCTAAGGCAATATAATTTATACAATATCAGTTATGACAAAGCACCAATGAGGAGTGCAGAATTACCTGTTTGGGAAGGCATTTACACTAGAGGGTGTAATAAAATTAATAATGATTTCGCTGTAAATAAGTAAATATATATCTGAATTAATTTGCGTGTTTGAGAATGTTGGAATCGGTGGAAGAACCATAAAGGTGATCTCTTTGATTTGTTTTTTTGCTTCTTATTGGATCACCTGTTCATATTATTAATAATTTCAATTGAGGGTCAACTGCATTCTTGGTCCATGGGGACTGCTGATGCATTTATTGGCATGATATTAGTGCCTAATTTCTTTGTTTTTGTGTCCGGCCATGGACGTTTTGGTCTGACCTTCTGTCAGATTTTCTTTTTGGAAATAAATATTTTTGTCATTTCTTGTGATGATTTACAGACGTATAAAGAGGTCGCATTAGGAGGGCCACAGGTGGGTATTTCTCGAGTTTCCCACACTCCTGAGAGGGTGATTTCCCACGATTCTCGTGTTCTTAGAGCAGTTTGCTGCTATGCTTTGGTCTTGCTTAATGCCACCTCTGTTAGGATTTGCTGCACCCTGATACTCCCTTCTCCTGTTGGTAGGATCTGGGGATTTTTCTTAGCCGGGGGTTTTCAGGTTCTACGATCCAGTTACCATCGAGGGATATCAACAGGTAAAGGGTAGGTATTTTCGGGTACAGTACAAAATTGAAACAGACAGTACAGACCAGGGCAGCGACACAAATTATTGTTGGTGTTAATTCATTTTAGGGATGCCTTGGTCATCAGCCCTGTATACTTGGATGTGCATTGGATTTATCCGATAACCTGTCCTTCTGTGGTGAATTTAACTATTTTTGTGTGGATCAACCAGCAGATTCTTTTTCTCCAACCTGTGGGAATTAGGGCTAGATGTGAAGCCTACCCGACTCGCCAAGGCCACTGAAAGGAACACTACCTCCAAAGTCAAGTTTACAGGTTAGCTCTCTGGGAGCTTCCCCATCCAAACATGTCTTCGACAGGGGGATGGCCTTTCTTGCATCCACTTCAACTGTGTACTAGAGAAGATTATCCGAGGATGGACTGCTACCTTACCATCAGGAGCTAGACTGAAGCTTGGATACAAGGAAGACAACCTGTGATAATGTGCCCTGATTGGTTTTTGCTGATGACCTCACTCTATTAGAGAGAGCTTCGAAGCCATTTTCAGTGTTGCCTTATTGACAATTGATATTGCAACTTTGCAGTTGATAAACAAAATATTAAAAAGTATTTCTGTGAAGAACTATATATAGTGGTGGTTCTAGAAGATTAAATCTGGGGGGGGGCTGGTTTGGAATTGAAAGTTTGGGTGACAGAATTCAATAGAAAAGTAACCATATTTGTGAAAATACAATGGACAATATTAGCACAACCATTAACATGTTCAGTTACACACATACTACTATGCCATATTATTTAATGAACAATAAGTTAATGCATCCAGAACAAACCATGATCAGAAAATGAGAACTGAAAGTTAGTTACCATAAGACAGAGATGAGACCACAGCAGTAATAAATACCCTGCTTATTATAATTACTGTATGTATGTATTATAAGATAATATTGAGCAATAATTTTCTTTTGTTTCCACAATGGGCAAACTGGTTCACTATATCTGATGGGTCTTGAAGTAATGGTATTTTACGCAAGTCTTTTCGTGTCTATTGCCATGAAACTAAACCACTGTCGTTAAAATTCACAGATTTACCATACGTTAATATATACAGTATATACAGGTTAGTAATTTAAAAAGCCATCATTGATTTAAAAAAAGCACATTTCACTGTCTCATAAATTTATTCTTCTGTTTCCACTCTGGGCAAACTGGTTCACTATATCAGAAGGGTCTTGAAGTAATTTTCCACTTAATTCTCTTTCAATTGAAAGAATTGCGAGATTGGAAAGCCTCTTTGTTGCCATTGTTGCTCTTAAATAGGATTTTATTCGGAGAAGCAGATGACACAGGAAGAGTCAGCATCAACTTGAAAATAATAGTAGCTGTGGAAAAGCAACTTCCATTTTTAGAAGTTCAGAAAAAAGAATGAGGAAGTGTTTGGATATTTGCCTCTATATACATTCTTAGCTAAACTCATTTCGGTCTGTAGCATCTTACGGTCTGTGAAGATTAGATTTTCACAGAACGTGAGAATATATTCAAAATTTAAAAAGTTTTCATTTCTTGGGTTACAGGCATCCATTGCATTGTACACAAAACCATTTTCAGTAAATCTACGCTGTAACTCTTCTACCAGGTACTCTAAAGCTGCATTCAGTTGAGACAAATGTATAAAACCCATGAAACGCTCCTCTATAGAATTTTGTCCTACATATCTGACACATACGGACATCTGTTCCACTTGACTAACATCTCTAGCTTCATCCAGGATGAAGGAAAAATAACCTTTTTTGTCTCTCCTCCAATATGTTCAACTATTAAATTAGCTGAGATAACAAGAAATTCATTTTGAGAATCTTTAGATGAGTAAGTTGCACTCATTGGTGGACTATTTACATTCTCCCTTGTGCTTTCACTTTCTAGTTTAATTACATTTAAAATTTCAACAAAAGTCCCTTTATTATGAAACACTGTCACCTCCTCGCTGGAGTTGATTTAACTTTAACTACCCTCATTACCACAAACCTACAGAATTTACTGCCTTTAAATACAGGCCACAAGTGATTTTAACATAACTCCCGACTTTGAATGGGCGCCAAGGTTGACCATATGGGTCTTCCTGAATAAAATAGGATAAAATACGGTACATAACTGTTGCCCCGACTATGAATACCTTATCCCAGGCGTAGGGCATTTGGCATGCGTTCGCTGATGCTACCAGGTTCATGCAAGACAGGAATATAAACACACATGAATTTTAAAAAGATAATCTATTGGCTGTACTATATACACATATATACATAATATACAACACAAAATACCCTTCATACACTCGTGATTTATACAGTACCTTACCACTGAATTTAGGCTCTGAGAGCAGCAAACACTTACGGCCATATCAGACCTAGGCCTACCCGCCTCCTATACACATTTCACTTTTACACAAATCTACACTCGTCAGACTTTCACGCATCATTTGCCTATTCTTCACTTTGCACAGTTTGAGCACGAATCTACACTCGCCGGACTTGTTGAATTCAACGCCATGACTTCCACAACAGATGATGAAGTGAGGTTATGAACGTCTTTTTAGGGTGTGATATGATCAGCTACCCATGGTCTTCTTTTCTTTCTTCTTTCTTTCAGGAGATTTTTGGGCCTGAGAGAGCTATTCACCCAGTCACCAGTTGAGGGGAGTAATACTTCTTGAGGGCGAGAACCGCGCGATGTGGTTGGAAGTAGAATAAACTCACTTATGATACAGAACCGTTGTAATGTAAAGATTTAAGAAAGCGTAAAAAAGAAAAGTGATAATGGAAAAAAAAGAATTGGAGAGATAGGTGAAAAGGGAGGAATATAACACAAGGTGCAAAATCTTCACGCCTAGTGACCCACCAAGGCGACTAGGCTATATACTACAAACTGGGTAACACCGGGTCAACAGATAAGGGAACCATTTATTTACAAAGTTATAATTGAAGGTGGCAGGCGTCTACAAAAGAGACGATCGCACGAACAATAGGAATTGTCGGAGTGTGTAGCAAACATGTAATATTCAAGGGCTGTACAAATCCAAGTTGGAGCAATTCACGAATGAAGTTTATACGAGGGCGTTCGAATAGAGTACATTGGAATAAAAGATGTTGGATGGTACCGATAGATAGTCCACAGTCACACCGGTCGGTGGCGCGAAGTTTAAATTTGAACAACCTATCCGGGGTAAGGGAGTGATTAAATCGGAGACGGATTATGGTAGTTATATGACGACGTGTGTACGTACAGGAGCAAAACCAAGGTGCGATCGGGATATGGGGCTGAAGTCTGTAATAAAAGGTACCCTTGAACCGAGAGGTTGTATCCCAAATGGTTTGCCATGATTGTTGGAAGTGTTGTTTGGATTTTAAAAGCAAGTCGCTCGACGGGACAGAAATATTATAACACGTGCCGTGGCCAAGGGTCGCGAATTTGGCGAGTGTATCAGCTGTTTCATTACCAGGGATCGAAGCGTGGGCAGGAATCCATACAAAGAGGATGTCAAAATTGGCGTGGGATAATTCGTAAGATAATCTGTGAATGGAATGAATATACCAGTTTTGTGATAAATAGGGAGAAAGGAGAGCGGACAAGACACTGTGAGCGTCAGATAATATTATTGCTTGTTTGATGGATAATTGTTTAATAACTTGTAAGGCATGACGAACAGCAAAGGCTTCTGCGGTGAAAATCGAAATATCGCACGGTAAGAAGAATGTTAAAGTTTGATCAAGAGCAGGGGCGTAGATTGATGCGCCTGTAAAGGGGGCTTGAGATCGTTTGGAACCGTCACTATAAAAGGCGATGTGACTAGGGAAGTGATGAAGGAAAGCCTGATGCTGTTGGCGACAGAGGTGAGGGAGATTTCTAACAGGAGGTGGTAAGGATTGAAAAACATTCAGAAAGACGGAGGGGGAGAAAAATTGAACGGGATAATTGCCGCTGTGTAACAAATGAGTGCGGGTTTGTAAGATATTCGGTTTAAGGGGAAGAAGAAATTGATAAGCAAGGAGCAACGAAGGGGAGCGGACAGAGTAAAACCGGTTTTGGAGGCGGTATTCACTCATGAGTTGAAGTTTGGGAAGTAAAGGATGGTTATATAAGGATATTTTTTTTATAAGATATTTGCTAGAGAGAAAAGTTCGACGTGCATGGAGTGGGTATTCGCCTGTCTCGACTAATAAGGTGTAGGTGGGGGAAGAAGATAAAGCTCCAGTAATTATGCGTAGAGCTTGGAATTGTAGCGTATCTAGTTTTTGCAACGACCGGGGAGGGGCTAAGTCGAAGAAATGGTACCCATATTCTAAGACAGAGCGAATGATATTTTGATAAACACGGAGGAGAACAGAAGGGTCAGCGCCCCAATGACGGCGAGTAAGCGAGCGAAGGATGTTGATTCTCGGATGAAGCAGTGTTTGTAAGGCGGAGAAGTGGGCATTCCAGTTTAATTTAGTATCAATGTGAAGCCCTAGATATTTAAAGGAAGTGCGAAAAGGTATGGTATGAGGGCCAATATATACTTGTGGAGGGGGAGGGCGGCGAGTAGAGGTAAAAAGCATAGCGGCATTTTTCCGTGAAGAGGTTTGAAAGCCAGGTTCGGAAAACCAGTTATGCAGGAGTAATAAGGCATCTTGAATACATAGAATACATTCGTCTACCGTGTTCGCAGTTTTATAGAGAAGAATGTCATGAGCAAATTGAATAAGTCGAGCATGAGGAGAAATTAAACGTTCAAGATCGGCGGTGTAGAGAAGGTAGAGAAACCCGCTCATGATATCACCCTGGGGCAAGGCGTGAGAAGTATATCGAATCGAAGAGGTCGGATCGTGGTATTTCAACATGATTTGACAGTTCGTGAGTAATTGGAGCAGAATGGAACGAATACATCTGGGGAAGTGGAAAGAATGTAATTTAGAGAAGAGTTGTGGGAGATGAACATTGTCATAAGCACCTTGGATGTCTAAAAACACTGCGATCGTCGATTGTTTACGACTGCGAGCGAGAACGAGATCAGTTATAAAGAGGTTAAGAGCATCCGCCGTACTTTTTCCCCGCCGAAAAGCAAACTGATATTTAGGAAGTTGGAAATAATATTCCATACACCATGTTACACGATTTAGTAGGAGTTTTTGGAATAATTTTCTAAGACAAGAACCTAAAACTATTCCTCTGTAACTCAACGGATCAGAAGGAATTTTCCCCGGTTTAAGGATGGGGATTAAGTGGAATAAATTCCAGGACGTAGGTACGGGAAAGCCACATAAAATAGAATTGAAGAATGCAAGTAACACCCTTTGAACAGGGGGAGTCAACAAGCGGAGCATCTGATACGTAATTGCATCGGGACCAGGAGAGGAGGATTTTTTGGGAAGCGGGGCGCGGTCAATCTCAGAAAGTTGTAATGGTGAAATGAGGGTCTGAAAATGAGGGTGGACAGGGGCGATAGGGATTGGAATGCCAGGTGGAACAGAATCGGGAGTGAGCGTTGATAGGAACTGAAGGTAAACAGTGGGGGAAGTAGGAGGGTGGGCGTGTCAAGATCGAGTACGGTTGATAGAATTAATTGACTGCCAAATGAATGAGGAGGAACTTTGGAGGGAGAGGGTTTCCGTGAAGTTTTTCCAGGCTGTACGACGTTTTAAATTGAATCCACGTTGGACCTTGGCTATTAAATGTTTATATTTGACGTACGCTTCATAAGTATTGTGGCGACGAAGGTCTCTCAAACAGCATTTCCGGCGTTTCACCCAGGCTGTACATTCATTATCCCACCATTTAATTTGATAGTGACGTGGTCCACTGTTTGAAAAGCGCGTCGTGATAGGGTGGTATGTATCGAGATATGTGGTGATAAGATGAATCAACCGTTGGTAATCAATGGGTATCCAAAGGATGGTCACTGAGCCAGGTTTGAAAAAATGCAGCATCAAAATTACTAAGCACGTGGGACTGAGAGGGGGGGGACGAGGGGGGGGGGGAGAGTACCGCGAGTAACGTCGATTAATATGGGAAAATGATCGCTCATGTGAGTATCAGGTAGAGTATACCAAGTAGAAGACGGACGTAAGTCAGCTCTGACAATCGAAAGATCGGCAGCACTTTTATTACGATTGGGAATGGAAATTCTAGTCGGGGAGCCATCAGTTAAAATAGAAAAATGAAACATAGTGGTGGCAAGAAGAACGTGGCGGCCCTTGTCATTAATTGTTTCACTGCCCCAAGAGAGGTGATGGGCGTTAAAATCACCCCCAAGAAGGAAGTGGGTAAGATGAGAAAACTGTTGAAAGAAGGTTTGCCATTGGAATCGATTGCCATGTACGCTAGGAGGGCAGTAGAAATTGAGTATTGTAAGAGCATCGATACGAATAGCAATAAGAAAGGTAGAGGGAAGGGTATTAAATAAGAGAAGACGGGTGTAGGGAATTGTATTGCGGATAAGGATAAGAATGCCCCCGAAACCATCGCCATCTGATCGTTCGGTATTATATCCTGGAATGCTGAATTTAAAATGTGGTTTTAACCACGTTTCTTGAAGTAAAAATAAATCAGGTTGGAAAGAATTTAAGAGAGATAGTACCTCATGTCGTTTGTTATTTACACTCTGACAATTCCATTGTAATAACCGCATTTAACAAGGCGGGTCAGCGGAAGGAAGATTAACTAAGGGTAGTACCTTGTCACGCAATCGTTGTAGCAAATAAACCCATTGAGTATTGGAGCCTAATAACTCCAACAATTGGGCGAAATCGTGTGTAATTTCCGCAGAAGGGTTATGCACACTGGGAAAACCAGGTGTGGTGTCGGAGGAAGGACCACGCACCGAGGTGTCGTGGGAGGTGGATGGTTGAGGCTGAGAAGGAAAGGGAAGGGTGGTAGAAGTAGAAAGTGAGGAGGAAGGAAAGGGGGTCGGTCGTAAGATATTGAGGTACGCAGCACGGTCGTACCCTAATTGGGGTGTCAGTTTGGGGGAGCTAGGGATCATCTGAGTGAATTTTCCTTTACGGGCGGGTTCAATCGGTGGAGATTGAGAGGGGGTAAAGTGGGGAATTGTTGGGGCACCAACAATGGGTTGAAGACAGGAGGTCATTTGACGCATTTGTAATATCAAAGTAGGATTTATTTTGCAGACACATCTGCTTCTTAATTTCGAGTTGTCATTGATGTACAGAGCAACGAGGAGAACCCGCTGCGTGGTTTTCAGCACAATTAACGCACTTACGTATGATCTGTGTACAGTCAACCGTATTATGGTTGAGGGAGCAGGTGCCACAGCGGGGTTCGCGAGAACGGCAATTATCGTTACCGTGGCCATATCGCTGACAGCGACGACATAGAATAGGGGAGAATATGAAGGTTTGGACCTCCAAATAAACACTGAAAAGGGATACATTATTAGGGAGAGTTTGCGAATCAAAAGTAATTTTCACTGTGCCTGTAGGAATATATTCCGTTACTCCATCAGCATATTTTTTCCTATTCATGCGTTGCGCGGCAACCACAGGGACAGGTGACTGAATGAATTCTAGTATTTCGTCTTGAGTGAGTGTGGTGTCGACTCCACGAATGACGCCCACACGATGAACGTGAGGATGGGATAAATGCCCGCAGGGAACGCTCCGTGAGCAGTGTGTGCTTGAGCATGGAATTTGCTGCAGTACGGGTTCGAAACAGGATTTCAACGCGATTCCCGCCCTTGCGTTTTATGGAGACAATGTCCGGGACCTTATGTTGGTAGAACAGACGGCCTAAAACCATTGGGTGAGCATTACCGATTTGTTTCGGGTTAGTTGATTCGATAAAGACGTTATATGGGCCAGAGTGGTGAGCACCGTATGTGTGTTGAGGAACCAATTTCGGGGTAGTAAGAGGTGGCGTTGGCTGAGAAACCTCCTGAGAGGTTGTCGAACCAGCAACAGTCTGGAGGATATCACGTTCATTTAAGGCGACACTCCGGAGATAAAAGTCGATATTTTGTTCATTTTGGTGAATTTTTTTTATGACTGAAATTGAAAGGGTAGGGTTTCTTCTTTCTTGTCACAAAGTTATTCCGTTGAATTCAAACAATTTGTCACCTTAATAATGCTTTGTTAGTCTGCACACAGCAGAAATGGGTGTGGCATCTGCTGAACTGCTTGGTTAGATTATTTATGATGTCATTGTCATGTTTTCATTCAATCAAATCAATAAAATATCCCTGTTCTTTGCAATTACGCATCCCGGGGATGGGCCAACAGCCCCCCCCCCCCCGCATATATTTCTACAGAATCGAGCTGTAAGATCTACCATGTTTCTGAATGAATTTATAAAGCCTGCAAAGGACTAATATTTCAGTACTTGACTTTACTGTCATTGAGCAACATTGTATGCTTGTATTGGTATTCCTGATATCACTACAATAATGCCGATAACTATAAGTTTTGTTATTCTTGTGTGTTTCTTCTTTCTTGTGAGTTCTGTGGCGGTAGCCAGTCTGTTTACTTTTGTGAAGTTCGCGCGCAAGTAACCTCTTGTAGTTGTGTATCAAGATACTAGACAAGCTTCCAGAATTACTAATATTCGTACAGAAGCTGCTAAGAAACTAAAGGAAGGAAAAACATACGGTGCTGGTGACTTCTAGGTAATGGATCAGGAAGATAACGTCACTTGAACTTTGCTTTAATTTTCCCGCCAATAGTAATTTTACATTTAAATCCTATTTTTCTCCCATAATATTCTCCCAAATGTAACAAAATTTGTATGGTATATGTATCACAGCTATATTAGGAAATCTGCGTATGGAATTCTTGATTGCAGAATTCTTCCCAGTAGTAGGGATGTAAAAGTGCAATATTTTTGAACAAAAAAAAATACACAAATTTAGTACTATAATATCTCATTGTATAAATTATTTACAGAAAAATCGATACGTAGTGTTTTTTAAAGAAGTATTATCTACCTAATTCAAAAGTTGCATTAACATGTCATTTGAAATCTATGAAAAAAATGGAATTAAAATTCCAAAAATAAAAAAAAATAAAAAATATTTTGGAAAAACTATTAATTGTACATGAAACAAATGTTTGTGATATCTCTACTTTTGTTTGGGTGACATTCCCACAAAGTTTCGTGAAAATCCATGCATTAGGTAGGAAGATAATGTCACTTGAACTTTGCTTTAATTTTCCCACCAATTATAAATTTGCATTTAAATCCCATTTTCTCCCATAATATTCTGCCAAATGTAATAAAATTTGTAT
Organism: Meconema thalassinum; assembly: GCA_946902985.2. Lineage (NCBI taxonomy): Eukaryota > Metazoa > Arthropoda > Insecta > Orthoptera > Tettigoniidae > Meconema > Meconema thalassinum. Next base: position 354,075,543 of record OX336390.1, read on the forward strand.
GGTATATATATCACAGCTGAAGCCTCCGTGGCTTACGCGGCTGAACGCCGGCCTCTCACCGCTGGGTCCGTGGTTCAAATCCCGGTCACTCCATGTGAGATCTGTGCTGGACAAAACGGAGGCAGACAGGTTTTTCTCCGGGTACTCCGGTTTTCCCTGTCAAAATTTCATTCCAGCAACACTCTCCACTATCATTTCATTTCATCTGTCATTCATTTACTCATTGCCCCAGAGGAGTGCGTCAGGCCTCGACAGCCGGCACAGTTCATATCCTCGCCGCTAGATCGGGGCTTCATTCATTCCATTCCTGACCCGGTCGGAGACTGGAAGCAGGCTGTGGATTTTCATTTCATGTATGACAGCTATATTAGGAAACCTGCGTATGGAATTCTTGATTGCAGAATTCTTCCCAGTAGTAGGGATTTAAAAGTCCAAAATTTTTGAACAAAAAAAAAACTCATATTTAGTACGATTATATCTCATTATATAAATTATTTACAGAAAAATCGATACGTAGTGTTTTTTAAAGAAGCATTATCTACCTAATTCCAAATTTCCATTAACATGTCATTTGAAATCTATGAAAACAATGGAATTAAAAATTCCACAAAAAAAAATTGGTAAAACTGTAAATTGTATATGTAACAAATGTTGGTGATATCTCTACTTTTGTTTGGGTGACATTCCCACAAAGTTTCGTGAAAATCCATGCATTAGGTAGGAAGATAACGTCACTTGAACTTTACTTAAATTTTCCCGCCAATTGTAATTTTACATTTAAATCCCATTTTTCTCCCACAATATTCTGCCAAATGTAACGAAATTTGTATGGTATATGTATCACAGCTATATTAGGAAACCTGCGTATGGAATTTGTGATTGCAGAATTCTTCCCAGTAGTAGGGATTTAAAAGTCCAAATTTTTTGAACAAAAAAATTACACAAATTTAGTACTATAATATCTCATTATATAAATTATTTACAGAAAAATCGATACGTAGTGTTTTTTAAAGAAGTATTATCTACCTAATTCCAAATTTCCATTAACATGACATTTGAAATCTATGGAAAAAATGGAATTAAAAATTCCAAAAATAAAAAATAAAATAAAAATATTTTGGAAAAACTGTTAATTGTATATGAAACAAATGTTTGTGATATCTCTACTTTTGTTTGGGTGACATTCCCACAAAGTTTCGTGAAAATCCATGCATTAGGTAAAAATATCTGTTTATCTCAGTAGTGTCGCCTTAAGATTAATGTATTCTCCATAGGAACAGTTTCTACCAGGATTGGTTCTATTTGACGGACAGGTTCAGGAGGGGCAAACTCCGGAGGTTTGTCCTTGACCCCATCCCCGGGAAGGGATATGGGGATCAAAAGATTGTATCAGTTACGAAAACACTTACCCAAAAGGATAATTTAACACAAAATAAAAAACTACGACTAGATCACTTACGAATATTACCCACGTGGGTGAACGCACAAACTTCCAGCCACACCGAGTCGCACGAGACAGCACACACGTCCGCTCGCTATGGGAACCGAGCAGCGAATGACCCATGGTCTACGAACTTAGGGTGTGTTTCTATCTCCCAAAATTTTAATAATGGCACCCCGTGGCGTTAACGAACAGCTGATTCCTCACCTCAAGTTAAAACGCAATGAGAGTGAAACGCGAATTATGATCCGCGTCATCCTGGCTTGTTATTGGCTGGCAATTATTACCAGCCATTGGCTGACCGCGGGTATGTTTACAATTATCACTAACATGGTGGCGAGAGGAATAGATTTCTACATCAATTAAATTGCTAGAAATCTATTCCTGTTCATGACACTATGAAGTGCAAATCACTTATTGATGAGGAATTGTATGTACGTTTATATTTAATTTGAAGCGTGACACTGTTCATCAAAATTTGTGAAAATAAAAGTACAAATCAACACTCTTGCCAATCAACTGAAAGTTTCTACTACTTTGGATGTAAATCAATTGGCTGTCGTTTCCACCAGTTTTATTCATCAGTTCGAAATACATTCAGTACAATAACCTTTTGTGTACTATAAAACTACATTATAGACCATTGCATATTGATGTTGCTGTCTGCTTATATTTACCAATTTCATGACATGTAATTTGTAGGTTATGCCTAATAAGGCATATAATTTAAGTGGCCGTTTGTAATGTGAAGTCCTTACTGTATTTATGTACAAATATTATGGTTTAACTAATGAAGCAAGGATTAAAAGTGCAGTTTGCACTGCCACCCTTTTTTTGTTTAAATATTGATATGTAGTTTCTCAGTTTGGTAACTTCTTGGATTTGCTTGAGATAGATTTATAGTAATATACTACCTTATTAACCTGCAGACTGAATTTTTTAAAACATGCCCAGGTGCATACAGTAGCATAAGACCTACTGCAAGCTATGTCGATCCTAAATGTAGGCCTATTATAGTGCTCATATCAAAGGTCATCCTAAAGTTTTAACTATTGAGACTTGATTTGCATTGAAGATAATTTCAGCTGAGTCTGGCAAGGCTTCTTAAACTTGGGCGTGACTTCACATTTTCATTTTTCCTATACAGCTTTTGATACCAACCCCGAATCACAGTGTTTCAAGATTTGCTCTAATTAAACATCACCAACACTTTTTTTCCCCCTGGTGGTGGGCTGTGTTGGAGTCTACAGAAAATAAAGTTGAGAAATAAAAATACATCTTAGGTTTCCATGACACAGTTGCATTTTATCCTATCTCCACTCAATGTACCAATCGTACCAATGTTTCCTAATTCCTCATGCTGCATAAATAAACATGACAGATTACAGCATTAGCAATGATGACAGTAATTTATGAATTGCTAAAATGTTTTTAAAAGATGCATAGAAAGTGGCTTGATAAACCCTGTATCATCAATCCATTTAAACATTCCCACAGAGCTCTAATCAGAAGCTCATTTTATGTGCAACAGGTATGTAGAATAAACCTCCCTCCCAATAACTTGTAGGCCTAACCTGAACATAATCCATGTTAAGAGCTGTTTTTTGGTTCACAGGAAAGCCTACCATTTAAAATCTTGCACATAGGCTACTAATCATATTATGGTGCAATTACCCACGGTAATTTTAAAAATCCTGGCTATCAACTAACAGTGGCGGCCGGTAATAAGGTTGCAGTGTTGCACAACGACCAGATTAATTCATGAAAAACAATTAATTCCGTAATAATATTTTTAGTATAAAAGTTGTATGTTTCCTTCTATATGTATAGGAATTCATAATTCTGTTCTTTAATAATTCAGGAAATCTTATAGCAAGTTACTGTGAACTGACAGAGAAAGCGAGGCGCGCCAGCCGTCTAGGAGCGCTCGTCCGTTTGGTCGTTGCCAGGCCCAAGCACCGACCAGATATCAATAGTGAAGGGTATGGCAGAGATGCCAGACCGGGTAAGCCCTATCCCAACAGTCAACACTGCTGGTCGTTGCCCGCTGACTGCAACCAGGAGCTGAGGCGCATGCGCGGCCGGAGACATCCGAGATGCTTCGTCAATGTTGCGCGTGAACTTGTGACACGCGCAGTTCTCGCCCTCATATATAACTTACGTTGTTTTGTTCTCGTGAAGGTTTTCATTTAGACTAACTTATATTCCAATTTTAATCCGATGAAATTGTGATGTCTCTGAACTGCGGCATTCGTTATGAATGAGGTACATCCGTTTTACCGCGCAATTGAATACAGTTTCCTCCGATATCAAGCAGTCTTTTACCCTATCACATCATGGGTGCCCGCAGGAGGTACGGGGAGGGGGTGGGGTGGGGCAAAGAGGGGCCATGTCCCCACCCCCTGAAATCCCGAGAATATTTCGATTGTTCATTGTCACACCAGTTTATTTCATAAAGTGAAGTTACTGATGGTTAACTGATTTAGATGTAGGGATAATTCCACAGTTTTATTTAACTTAGTAACTTGGGATTATTTGAGAATATCTTCAGTTATTTAAAACATCGCCAAACTGGATTAACAATACTATTTTAATGAACTGCTTGATTATTATTTTTGTCGATAGGCCTACATGGTGATACAACTACGTTTTGCCTGTTTTAAAAAATGAACATTATGACGATGATTCACAAATAAAAGCGAACTCCTATGGACAAAATCTATGAACTAGAAAAAAAAATCCACCCATTTATGCCATAAAGACTATGCACTGAACGATTTAAGAGCAGCCAAATAATGAATGTCACTAAGCAAGTAAGAAATTAAACAAAAATTGTGGGAGGGGGGGGGGGGGTAAGTCTCAATATCACCTAGTGACATGTAGGCAACAAAATAAAAGATAGTACATGCCCCCCCCCCTCCCCTAGAAAAAATCCTGCTAGTGCCCTTGAACCACCTTAATGAACATAGTGCAACACCCAGAACAATTATCCGCCAGCCGCTACTGTCAACTACTGATTTAAATATTCCAGACATCTTTCTTAACTCATCTTTTACTGACAGCATGTAAGTCCTTACTACTGTCTTTCAAGCCAGTTATTTTTTTCATGAGGAACTATTTTAGTCATTCTTCTCTATGTGAAATACAGTTGATGACAACTGCCTGGAAGACTGAGGTGTTTTTTCTTGTGTCGCTTCTCTGGTTGCCTACGACACTTCCTAATTATTAACAGAATGTTTCATTGAATTGTTGTATCCAATTGACCAACTGGTAATATATTATGGCTTGCTTTAATATTCCTATGATACACTTTTAGATCCCATACATTAATGAAATACACAACAACATAGGCTGACATGTTGAACCAATCTCCCATTCCCTAACACTCCCAACTAATGGGACATAAGCTACCTAGTGGTTGGTCTCCCATTGCTTCCATCTACATGTACCGTACTAGGTCTAGTAGTACCATAGGTATTGTGACTGATTCTCCAACTCCGTCAAGGAAACTAATTCTGAACTAAGATCTGGAATGGGGTACACTGTCCCACGAGGGCAATCAAGGACAACTTGAATCATTCAAGTGATTTTTCTATTTCATTTTACCAACTAACCAGGTGCCTGGAAATGATAGTGAAGGAGGCAGCTAAGTAGGCTAGCCTACTGGTATTCACCATTCAGAGAACATTCTTAGCGACTTGTCTATGCATAGGCCTATGACACAATTTTCAGAAATTGATACAGTAGTCACAGAACACTAATGGTGCCCAGTACTCACAGCTTAGCATAGGACGGAGTGGATTCCAGCCACAGATTAACTTATGATCAGTCAACGGGTTTTCAAACAGATTGAGCACACACCCAAGTACAGGGGTCTTGACCATGATGTTCCAAGCCTCTAAATGAAACACTCCTCTTTAAGACTTTCTGGTCTTGCATCCATGGTCGAACAACATTCTCCTGATCTGTGTTCTCAAGTTTCTGATGGTTATGGACATTATTTTTATCCTGATAACTTCATATTTTAAGGGGTTGGGGTACATGTCCTATTCTTAATTAGTTCAGCATAAGATCATTGAATCCCCTTAAGAAAAATAGGGAACATCCATGTGTTATTTGACCATAGGAAAGGGAGAATTTAAAAAACTGAACCTCTAGGGACATTGATGCAGATGACTCGGAGTAAGTAACTTAGGCTAGATCAAAATGAACATGTTTCAGTGTTGCCTTAATAAAGGTTGATAACTTTCTACCGTTCAACATGAATAGGCCTATATAGGATGGGAAATATTTTTATTAAGTTATTTGCAGAGATTACAAGGATGACTTGTTGATGTATCATTATTTTGTTAAGCGAACATAAGTTCCAAGTCCATATCGTGTTGGAACCCATATTTCAGTGCTGCCTTAGTAAACGAAATATTCAATGTCTTTCAGTCGGTCAACGCGGTTGCACTTAATGGTAATGAGAATGAGCATTATTCCAAAAAACAGAAAAAAAAAACTGTAGGCTACATGCAGACCTAACATGTCAAATCAATCATGCCTACAAGACAACAAAAATGCTCTATGAAAAACTATTAAAACCCCATAATGGTAATCAAAAATAATCTCAAACCACCGCCACTATTTCGCGAAGGTGCAGAAAAATCTTACTATAGTACAGCTATTCGTAATAGTTGCTACTGTTGTGATAAACCGCTACTGAGTGATAGGCCCCCGAAATATAACTATTTATCTTAATGTCTACAAGATAACGAGATTGCCAAAAAACCACAAATCTATAGAACGCAACACTAAAAATAGCTTATCTAATCCACAAGTCACCCACCCTTCACCAACATTATTAATATTTGTAATTTAGGTAACTTAGGTTATGTTAAATTGAGGTTAATGGCGGATTTGATTGCGGCTGTGTGGCGGGAAGGACCCAAGGCTTGTAAACTACAGAGGTTGCCTCAATTTTCACTCACCAATCAGCGCTCACAAGGCGGATGACGTCACAAGATACCAAACGCGCCATGTGGGGAACGTAACGAAACTGTCAACATCAGCTGTTGAGTACACAAAGACAGTTTATTCTCATGAAATTATTGGTAAATGGGTGATAAAATAACTGAATGTAGCCTACTTACATTTTATGTTGTAATCTTCTTGAATTTCTTGGAAATTCGCCTAGACTCGGTAACAGTATCGTGGGTGTTTGTGACTTCCAATAACCACTTCTTATGCAAGATAGAATTGGAATGTTTCAATCTGATGAAGAAAATTGTTATCACAGCTGCCTCAACCCCACCAGACGGTACGTCAGGGAATTCTCTCGACACAAAATCTGTTGTTCTTCTTAGAACGTTCTTGCCTCGTTGAAATCCGTATTTTCCGTGAAATGTGACGAATTTTGCTGAAATGTGCCGGAACTGGTTTCTGAGGGATCGGCCATACCACCGAATGACAAGTGTTTAATTCAGGTTGGTAATGCATAATCGTGTTGAGTTTGCATTCCATAGGTTAAGTTCCCAAGTCGTGGAAATTTATCTTGGAACTTGTGGGCTACATAACCTGCAACATAAGCCTTGCCATCTTCTTCATTTAGTTCCATGATATTGGCAATGAAGGACTCTGGTCGCACATTGCTCCCTGCAGGGGCGTATATAAGGGGGGTGCTGAGGGGGCTCCAGCCCCCCCCGAAAAAGCCAATAAAATTAAGAAATTGTTGCTTTGGTAAGAGCATAAAATAATTGTAAACTTGGTTATACCCTAAACTTAACTTATCGGGTAAGTTATAAACAATATTAAAATTGAAATTATACTAACTCGTGGTGAAGTGGGTAGCATTCTTCGCTGCCGCCCTGGAGATACGAATTCAATTCCCGGCTCTACCAAGAAATTTTAATTCTAGTCTGAGGGCTAGGACGGGGTGCACTCAGCCTTGTGAGGTAAAGCTGTGAATTCCACAGTACGTTTTTTGAGAAATACATGTAAAAAAAACTGTTTACCTTTCTGCTTAGTAAATTGACAAATATTTAGATATTTGGCATTCATACTCCACAGGCCTTAATAGAAAATTTATTAAATATAAATTTTTATTTTGTTTTGTGTTGTATTTTACAACTTTGTTTGTATTGACAGTAATTGTAGGCTATATAAACTTTGAATCTTATCTAAAATAATTACACAAAGTTATATGCTTCAAGATATTGGTTGATATTTCTGGGTATTTTGCGATGACAATCCCCTGAGAATACTCACAATTTTCCAGGATAATCAGCCCCCCCCCCGATTTTTTTTTCTATATACGCCCCTGTCCTAAGGTTGGTTCTGGAAGCACGTTACTTGATTCAGACACTTTGCCAGCTTAGTTTAGTGCTTTAGCAACTACATATTCATCTGAATCTGGATCAGCAGTGTTTGTTTGCTTTTGAACAACTCCTGGATTATTTCCTAAAATAATCATCCTCAGTCTGTAAATGCAGTCAAGGGGACAAGGATGATCGTGTAAGCCACCATGGGTTCGCAATTGTGAAAAGAGATTTTCCAGTACATCTAGTACGGTACATCTTGATTTAGCCTATGTGTGAGAATGTACTTTGTATTATGCCTACGGGCCATATCTTGGTACAGAAGTCGAAGGGATTTTATTGAAATGATGACTGCTTTCTAGAATATTTGCAAAGAATTTTTACCAATGCAAAGAGAATTGCTCATGAAATTTTCCATCTTGTTCAAAATCAAAATACCATATAAGGGGGGGGGGGGAAGGGAGGGGTGCTGAGGGGGCTCCAGATCCCCCCCGAAAAAAGCCAACTTGGGTACAACATACAGTAGTCTACCTTTAAGAAATAATTATCAATTTGTAAAAGAGAATGAGTGTTTACCTTTCTGCTTTATAAATTGACAAGTAGCCCATTTAGATATTTTCCATTCATACTCCATAGGCTATGATAGAAAATTCATTCCATGATAGTCAGCCCCCCCCCCCCTCTAAAAAATTGTATACACTCCCCTGATACCATGTACGAAATATGTCAAAAATATTAACAGCTTTAAAATCATCCTAGCAGGTCATCAAAACTTAAGAGTAGGCCCAGCTAGGCTCACTTACCATTTGGTTTTAGATTCCTTGGAAATCTTGGCTTTATATTAAGCAATTCGGCCCTGTAGTCTAATTCGAAGTCTTCACTCTTAAAGTGGAGCAAACATATCCTACTTGTTTGAGGGTTGCAATGATCTTTTTGCTTACATGCAGCAATCCACTGATTGCTAAGGCATGCGTCTTTAGGCATCGTGAAAAGCGACACGTCATTTCCAACTTTATAATAACTGTGACAAACTGCCACAGCACATCTTTGGCCTGGCATGATTATAAACAAAAGGGCTTAAACACGTGTTTAAACCACTGCAATCCATACAATATAAGTTGACTTTCCTTGCATATCTCGCGCCTCGCGCGCTACGAGGAAACGTGTGACGTCACGTCCTTTCTCTTCCCTCCGCGATCCCCTCGCCTAAGAGCTCCATATTGAGGCAACCTCTGTAGTTTACTAGCCTTGGGAAGGGCCCAATAAGTGCTCAGCCAATCAGGGACGTTTTGATTGGAGACCATGCTCGGAAAAATTTTAGATCGTTTTGATTCTCAGGGCTTCGTTAAGCCCCCACCCTAGGCCGTCATCGTGTCCAAAATGGCGGCTTAACGAACACGACGGGGTGCCATTATTAAAATTTTGGGAGATAGAAACACAGACTTAACCATGTCGAAAATAGTAGTCATTCCAAGGAGCATATAATAACAGAGTAGGGACTCTCTGCTATTTCTGCGTTCCGTTAAATTCAGCGATTGCGTCATTGTTTGGGCTCCAACTCAAACGCACATGGTGCGCAAAGCTACTAAAGAACGTTGCATGGTGCGCACCACGTGGCGAATTCCAACGCCACTGTGATGAAATAACTGGCCGTATATTGTGCAAGAAATATAAGTGACCGAAGGATCTAGGTTGCTCTCGCCGAGTACGTTACCCAACTTACGAAATGAGAGGAAATCGAATCGAGTTGGATTAATCTGGATACACATCGTTATTGTTGCTTTAAAGCAACTACGTTTTATTTTTGAACGCCAATATATTACTTAGATTGAATATTAAGAGGCAGATGTGGTATGTCTCTTACGTTCCCAGAAAGTCAAAATCATCGTATATGCCGATGATATAGTTCTGACCTCGTCATCAAGAGAAGAGCTACAAGACAGCTTGAATCAACTTGCAATATGGGCCCAAAACAACGATCTTGAAATAAACCTTCAGAAAACGGTAGCAATGATATTCAGAAAGGGCGGAAGAACTGCCAAAGATGACATTCTTTACCTCTGAGATGAACCTTTGATTCAAACCAGTCATTACAAATATCTAGGAATTACTTTGCAATTACAAGGGAAATTATTTGCACGTCACATCAAAGATAAAATGATCTGTGCTGTCAGATCAATGAACGACATTAGTCATCTCAGGGATATGTCTCTGCAATCGGCACTGAGACTCTTTAAAGCAAAAGTTACACCAATTGCAACGTATGGATTGGATATAATATGGGTTAATTTAAGCAAAATAACCTGAAAGACTTAGAGAAAGTGAAAGCCTTATTCTTAAAAAGACTGCTTTGTTTGTCAAAATTCACCCCATCGAGACTGGCGTAGGAACATTTCTTTATAGAAGAACTCCGACTGGTTCACCAACTACCATCCACAATACAATACAACGATTTGCTACAAGAACTACTTGCAAAAAAGAAGGAGATCCCAATTGATATCTACTCCACTACGGCCATGACGTCAACAGAATGGAAGGGCACTGCCTATGAGTTGAGACACACAGTGACCCGATTCGCGGTGCACGGTTTTCACCACACGATTTGTGAGACTGAGGTGTTCCATGTGCCCAGACCAGAGTGCATTTGTAAATTGTGTCAAAAGTCATGGGATACTTAACTTACCACGCTCTCGTGTGTAGTAAAAGGTTGTCATCGCTTACAGAATTTTGTAAATAATTAATGTAATGCACATTGTGCGCACTTTTCCTTAATAATAATATTAAGAGGCAACGGACACCGTAAACTTGAATTTCATACGTCCGTTGTGGTCTATGACGTTGGTACGACGAGAAGAAAAAAAAAGGACCGTCGTTGTTTCATTTCCTACTTTTTTCAGTTGCTTCGCCCTTTTAAGACGTTTAAGTACAAGCGAATAGTCTTTTTGAAGTTTCAACGATAAAAATAAATAAATCATGAAGTTTCATGCAAGTTTGCAATATTAAGATACCATAACCTCAAAATTACCGCACCCCTATTCCGACCCAGTACGCCACTATGGCCGATTTCTTGTCTGCTATACCTCCTTCTCTAAATAAATTGTATATGCCCAATAATGTCATTTCATTACAATTAACTTGGCCTCAATGATTAAATGATTTTCAACTGTATCTACAGAAAAAATATAGGCAGGGTTGAGGATTGTCTTCAAGGAAATGAGAAAGCTGATTTTCCAGACAGTTTCAATTGATTTATTAATTTATGTTCAATCATGGTACACATTGTACATTCTTTCACTTGTGCGTCATAACTTCTGATGTGTGAACGTCAATGACTTAGTCGACTGGAGACAGGATTGAAGAAGACCATGCCGGGCTGCACTCAGATGATCGGCTATGCTGCAGGACGGTGGAAAACAACTGATCACCCACAGCCAAGTACACTCCAACGCAGGAAAACCTCTTGGCTAGCTTCGATCAATCCTCAGGCTGAAGAAGCTGTAAACTCAAAGAGGATTATTTTTGGTGAACATGAATTTTCAGCCTGTAAAGCAACACAATTCCAGTTAACGCAGCATTTCTTGCAAGAATAAGAGGGAGGGGACATTTGGAAGATGTGGTTGAACGTAATGGTGCAACACATTACCAATTACATTTAATAGCCCCCTCCCCCCACCTTAGGTTAATGGCAATTAAACCTCCTGTTTCGGGCATGTTAAAAGGACCCCTGCAGGCCAAATGTACGAAGCCGCATCAAATTACTGTTAAATACACAGAAAAATATCTGCATCACAGGATTATTGTACCCATTGTATTAAAAGAGAGAGGGGAAAGGGTGTTGGTTGGTTACTCAGTTTAGGGGCTGCGGCAACGCGGTCATGTAGCCCCGTGTACTTTGGGTGTGTGTAGAATCTGTCTGATAACCGGTGTTGATTGTGATGGTTGTATTAGTGTGTGTATCTGTTTTTTAATTTAAGTACAGACTGCAAATTAGAATTTTTCAAATAGTTCTTACTTCTGCCGCCAAACGCCACCGTCAACGACTACTAGGCCTAGTTCAGAACTTAGCTACTAGACGCCACCGCAGTCGGCTCTTGGCAATGAACGTAGTAACCTAAGAGCGTTGTTTACATTCTTAACCTATCCAATTTAGCTTCACACAGGTGTAATTAGTGGATGGTTCTTTAACAAGCCATAAATCTATGACATGGGACCGCCGGCTTTACTTCCCCTCCGAAGGAAGGCATACTGAGGGATTTTTAACGCTCTTAAAAATCCGACGGCTTCGGCAGGGTTTGAACCCGCTATCTTGGGCATAGAAGCTCAGCATGCTACCAACTACGACACCGAAGCCACCGGGAAAGAGTGTGTCCTACACACAAGTTTTCAATATTCTTGAAAATACTCTATGCCCTTTAAATATAAATTTACATTGGACTTTAACTTCACCCATTATCTCACAACATGTGTGTTTTGAAATGTGCACATTAAATGCTAAAATCTATCGTTTTAATGTTAGGCAATGATGACGTTGCTTTGTTGAAGAGGACTGGTGAAGTTCAAAACATGTGCACGTATATCTACCCCCTGTCATTATTTTTGTCGTGTGGCCTCCTGAGAGGCCGAGTACAGGTCTTTCTAGTCAACGCCCGTGGGCGACCTGCGCACCAGAATGAGAGATGATTTAATGAAACTGGGGACGGATGTGGAAGGAAGCGGCCGTGGCCTATCAGAGGTACCGTCCCAGCATTTGCCTAGAGTTGAAAATGGGAAACCACTGAAAACCAATTCAAGGATGGCGACGGTGGGGTTCGAACCCACGTCCACTGAGTCAGCAGAGAGGTTGGGCCCATGGCCGAACGCTGCGCTTTAGCTGCTGGCATACCTACACCTTATTATTATTCTTTCAGAGGGATCGGAGATGAGATACAATGAATTGCTATAAAAATTGAAACAAGATTTCAGTTAACCGCCATCCAATACAATACCACCATTGAAATATTGCATTAATTTAAGTCGATGCGGTTCCACCTAGCCAATGAGTACAGCCGGATGTCGTAATAGATGGCAACATCACAAGGAGCTGGTAAAAGGATGAAATAAATGAATATGACCAAGCAGTTGGAATGAAGCGAGGTACCGTTAAGGCCATTGGGGGATGTTGAAAATGGTAAACCTGACCAGAAAAATCCAAAACCAGTCACCAGATAGATAGACCCCATTGCCTAGCATTGCACTTACATGAATGCAGCTACCAAATATGTCAAAACTTTACATTAAACTATATACAGTACACACACATGTACTGACAAAGTGCAATGTTTAGAAATTACTACAACATTAACATACTGTTAGACCAGATTATATATATTTCCAGAATACTTTCACAGCACGTGTGCCAACCGTCCAACGCTGCCTGTGGGTGTATTCCATCCCTCCCACCATTGAGGGGGGCAATTCATAAGACAAATAGGAAGCCTCAAAGAATAGTCAAAGTTGCTCCTTTTCGTTGCCTTGTACGATAGCCAGAGGATACCATGGGTGTAGTCTAAACCCCCACCCACAGGGGGCTGCAGTGTTGAAGCCACATAAAGAAATTATATTGTGTTGTTGATTCATTTCGGGGCTTTGCTACATTGTGGTCATGTGGCCCCGTGTACTTAGGTGTGTGTGGAATTTGTCTGATAACCGGTGTTATTGTGAAGGCTGTATTAGTGTGTGTAGTTGTAACTCAGATGAGGATTAAGGAGGCGGCTGTGGTCTTAATTAAGCATACGCCTGGAATAGAAGTGTGGAAACCACAGAAAGCCACTTCCAGGATAGCTGAGGTGTGATTGGAACTTGCCACTTCTCAGTTTTTGCGCAACCCTCAGGCCAGAATTAAACTTCTTGGCAGAGCTGGGAATCGAACCCGGGCCTCCGCAATGACAGCCAAGAGTACTAGCCACTACACAATGAGGCACAAAAGAAGTTATGTATATGGTCACTGTGCATAGTTGAAGTGCGACCTGATCAGGCAATTGGTATCCGGTTTACAATGGCAATGGCATCCACATTCACAGTTGTTCCAATTAAGACTTTTCTACCTCTGAAGGGACAAAGCTCCAGAGGCATTTCGTAATAATAGCAAGTCTATGAATTCATCGCTACACGTCCAGATATTACAACCCACCAAACAGCAAGGCATTTGGGAGGAGGGAGTTAAGTACACGATTATCCGGGCCCTGCGTATAACTTATCACACTCCAAACAGTCACAAGCTTAATTTTTTGGCTCTATGTTAACCGTGGAAACTTGCAATTACATGTATAATTCATTCAAGGTGTCACCATAGACATAATGATCATGATTTGTCAAACCGGAAACAAAACTTCCTCATGGAGAACATCTGGGTGAAGCTTATGCTACCTACTGATAGGGGCAGATGACCTCGTAGTTCTGCCCCTTAAAACCTCAACTACCTGACTGATAATAGCCTAACTACAGGGATGAACAGACACAAATCTACATCACAGATAAAGGTGACTAAAATGGACAATACTGTACCTGGTTTATAAAAATGATTTGTATAAAACTAGCAAATGCGAGGGAGCCGTGTCAGTACATTTACTGGCACGTTAAAGATCCCCTTCGGGGCAAAATTCCGGCACCCCGGCGTCTCTAAAAGCCAGTGTAGTTAAAAGGGACGTAAAACCAATAACATTATTATTATGTATAAAACTACTACCATACGGTCATCCAAGGGAAATCCACGCAGGTGCCTATGCTGGTTAGATGTCGCCATCACAATTCAGAGCAGTACATGACCTTCTTGCCAGCATGGTAATTCTGCAATAAAGTGACAAAGACTATTCATCATGAACAAGTGAAACAAAAGTTTGAGAAATGATGAGAATGTAGGCTACATGTAGAGAATAAAGAGGATGTTCATCCTTCCCCTAAATATAATGTACACCATTAATCCCAATAGAAAAAGTCTACTGGTACTGTATGTGTTAACAAATTTTCAATATATAGCCTATAATGATTTCTCATTCATACGCGGGCAGATTTTCTAATCTTCTAGCCGATAGCTGGATTACGAGCAACACACATTACATCCATCATTACTTCTCAAATATTGAAGAGCTTAAGATCAGTTAACCTATACAGGATCTCATTATGTCTCTATCATTATAAACTTAGCACGACCTAAAACAAAACTTAATTCACACACAATCAACCAACAATATACTGCCATTTTATCGACTGAAACTACCATTACCTTTCTGCAAATCACCAAATGTCGATACGTAATAATTATCTTGATTTGCGAACTCCTCATCACATGTATCCATTCACCGTCCATGATCACGTTGCCATGGAAATATAATTTTCCCAAGGACCAACAAAATGAAAGGAAAGCCCCTAAAATCTAGTGACAAACAAGCAAACAAGGTTGGTAACAAAACTGTTACCGAGTTCGGGCCCAAACAAAAGAATAATTATTTAACGGACGGAGAAAGTAGTATGGAATTTCTTAGGCTGGCACAATGCTCAGTGAATGTCTAGTTACTGTCTCTGCTGTTCGATTATCGGACGATGCCAGATAAATCGACCCTGGGCGCAAGAAGACGTGGACTCTAGCCTAAAAGCAAGAAGAACCGATCTCTAACTGTTCGTTACGGAAACCATGCCACGTAAAACGACCCTGGGCGCTAGTAGGTCAGTGTTCTGCCAATAAAGCAATAAGACGACCTCGGAACACCAGACACGCCATTATATGCACTGGCGAAGGGATACATAACCCCAATGTTTCTGCCGGAACTACTTCGTGCGTGGCCCGCTCCTAGCGGAACATCCGTGTCAACACATGAACATCAGACAGTCGAAATTCACACCGACGTCACACAGTAGTTTTCCACTGCGCCAGTTCATCCGAGTTCATGCTATTAATAGGCTAGGTATTCCCAGAACTTCGAATTACTGCCTGTCTTTTCCGGGTATATAACATATCCAGCACTCGAAAATACCAATTAATTGTACCTTTATAGTAGAGCCACGAATCTAACATTTAAAATTACTAGGTCAAAATAAAGCCATTAACCCCAAACCAAAATGAAATAATGCTTCTACTTAGTACAGTCTTATATATCCTTATTCCCAAAACGTAATAAATCGCAAAACTCCGTATTTTATAATATCAAATATCCAAAAACCGATAATTAATAAACAGTGATCCTAGTTGGTCCGGACCATCCAAAGATGAATCCGTCCACAAAAACACACACAGGCACAATAAAAATCACCTCTGCAACTCCACGTTAACCCAATATAATAAGATACGAATAAAATACCCCAAACTAACTGCACAAGGCACAAAACCCGAGGGTGAGCTACTGTAACTGTATAAATTCGGTTACAGACGCCCCCGCAAGGATCAATCTCTAAACTACAAGGCTATAGAATTATCCTTGTCCCTCACACGCATACACTAGCACTACCGTCTTGTCATCGTGAGCAAGATCTCTAGGTGACATATAGCTTGAGGTTAGCAATGCTATATGTACCGAGGACCTTGTCATCGTTGGCAATCAACCTGTAGGCACATGCACCTACAATGCGGTCTGTAACAAATGGACCGGAATTAAAAACCTCAAGAATGCAACTCTGCTCTACCGACAGCAGCCGCTCAGCTCGCAACAACACCAGATCACCTATCTTAATTTTTACCCCCTCCCTTCCCTGCTGTTTCAAAAGTATCTTACCTACAATTACAATAATTCTCAATTTATTTAATCTCTTAGGGAACAGCTTTCCCGGTTGAAAATCCCAAAATCCTGCGAGACACACAAAAAGAAATCCTTCCTGCAAACTACTAACTGCCACGCCCTCCAAACATAACCTAATGGTACCATCCCACATGGTCACCACCACCAGAAGACTAACAGACTGACTGTTACTAATCTCAAATATAACCTCATAAAGCATCTGACCAATCACCTCAACAACACCTTCCATGTAAGAATGAGCTATAGGGTACCTAGGACCGCTCAAGTTAGACCTATCTGCGATGTCAAAACTGTGCCCGTAGCCGTGAGTACATCCAGGTTTCTCCGAGAACACCACCCTGTGTTCCCTCAGAACGTCAAGCACCTCTGACTTCAGACCCTCGTCCAACATGGTATCTTTAACAACTGCCTCCACACAGTGATCCACAACACTCAACTTACGATCATCTCTCAAGACCCAGAAACAACAGTATTCAACGTCACTCGACACATGATCATCTCTCATGACCCAGAAACAAGAGTGATCCACATCACTCAACACATGATCATCTCTCATGACCAAAATACAACAGTGATCAACATCACTCAACACACGATCATCTCTCATGACCAAAATACAACTTGATACCATGCCTACACCTAATTCTTTCTCCTCAGAAACCTCTTTAATAACCTGAATGCATCCAGTGACACTAACAAAATCTCTACCATCTACCTGATAACCTAAACTAACCCAATCCTGTTGCTCACTCCACCCAAACTTCACGTGCGCCTTACTGTAATCTAATCTACAGCTCTGGTCTCCTAACCTATCAGATCCTACATTGATATTATACTCTACATTATGTTTTTCTTCCAGAGCGTGAGCTGGAATACTATGCAAGGACTCTCTCCCTGCTCCATATAGTGAGTCCTGGGGAAGTTTAAACTTCCTGGCCTATTGCTTCTCTCAACCTGCCTTTCCATGGCACGCCCCCTATTTGCCTGCTCTACCTCACGTGGTCTGTTCCCCGGTTGATGGTTTTGCCCGTACCCCTGACACTCAATGTTATTTCTTCCTTTCCCATGATCTTCATCCAAATGTACCTATCCCCTCGACCTGGATCCCAATTCCTCTCTCTCCTCTGATTATAATTTCCTTCCCTTCGATTACCCTCATTTCTGTGAAATTGCCTACCTGTTCTTCTCAAGGTACTGTCCCCGTATATTCTAGAGGCGGTCTGTTGGATATCCGAAGCACCAGCTGGATTCGTAGACCCTGACTGCTCCGGCGCAAAATACAAGTCAAGGATCTACCTCCAACTAGACCCTCGCGAATATATGTGGCGGAAATTTCAATACAACTGTGAATTACATGAAAAATACACTTAGCTCGCAGTAAAACACCTACCTTATTCTCGGAGATCTCGCGGTCAGCTTCTCTGGAACTATAATGGGTTTCACAGTTGCATCTCCTTATATCTAAAATAATTCACGACGACATGGCTTCTAATAAAACTAAACGATTTAATAACAAAATGTAAACTAGGGCTAAACATTCACACAACAAAATAAAATACACACTCCCATTCGCTCATCTCTACACTCACGCCACTGATAGAATGGCGTTCTATGAACATTATGACAACATTTGGTGTAGCTTGTGTCCATACATCAAGCTGTACAACAGTTACACACCTCTGTGTATTTACATTCTTCTGGCACGCTCCCAAGAACATATGGGCGCTCGGGGCACGCGACCCTTGCCACGTGTCCGATGACATAACATTCACCGTTGCATTCCCAGTCTGACTGGTTTAAAAACGAAAAAGCGCGAGCCGTGCGCTTCGCAACATCTCTCCCCATTTGTGCGGCCTGGCCGAGCTATGGCCTGGGCTAGAAACAAGTTTTAAAGAAGTCCTCGCTATTCCCATCTGGTCCACAAATGAGCTCTCCATCACAATAAAAGCTGTGTTACAATAAAGCAGATACACGTCAGACAAATACGTGAACTGTACGTAAATCTTACATGCTACTGACATAAAACTTCTATACACACTAACATTCATACTCTCGCATTGTGACGTCCCAATGGAGTTCATTTCATTCGCACTGAACAAGAAACAAACCACATACAGTCACATACTCATTCATACTCTAACCTCTACGTTAAACAAACTATAACCTTCCTATTCCTAACATGTTATACACTCGATTGGCAAATAATAAAGGTTAACACTAAATGAATTTATAATGACGCTTATAGCATCAGCTATAGTCCTTTCAAA
Organism: Meconema thalassinum; assembly: GCA_946902985.2. Classification (NCBI taxonomy): domain Eukaryota; kingdom Metazoa; phylum Arthropoda; class Insecta; order Orthoptera; family Tettigoniidae; genus Meconema; species Meconema thalassinum. The sequence goes on from OX336390.1 coordinate 354,094,318, forward strand.
GTAATAGCGTCTAAATACACTCGAGCCTGTGCTCTGATCTAGCAGTTATGTCAAATACAGTGAACTGTGATCCTTAAAATCTTCTACATCACTAGAAATAACCACCACCAGTCTCTCCTCTCTGATCTGGTGTCAAAATAGTTTAAATACATTCGACCAATTCAGGTGAAACATATGCCGTTACATGTTTAGGTTTAATAATCTCGATAAAAGTATAGCATAACAGCGGCCATCATCAATTTCCCGTTCCAATTTCAACCGTGACCCTTCCTGTCATCCCTAAATCCCAGGTCGTGTATAACAAAATAAGGAGTACTCTCTACTCACACTTTAATGCCATGCCAATCCTAGTCATGCCCACGCAATGACTGTACTATAAAATGCGGAACACACCTTCGCAATAACCTCGTATGCCAACTACATACGGAAATACATTAAAAAAACACTATCAACGGGTTATCAACTCCACTTCTTTCAACCTGGCATTCCTACAAAAGGGCATAATTTCTCAGCGTTGTCACCACAATCGCTGGTCTCATGAACAATAACAACAATTGTTAAATTATTAATTTATACATCTTAACGACCTTTGGAATTTACGATACTGACCTCCTCACTTAATACTCTTGAAACGATACTCTGATAAGTATAAATTGTCGTGCATACATTTAATAAAAAATACTACATCTCATCTTCACACAACTGGGTTCGACTTTAATCGAAGAAGGAATATTATGTCTACAACGTGACATGATATTACTCCTCGTACATATTTAATCACAACATCATAACTATGTGTTTGTCCAACAAGAATCTATCACGACGAGGATATCAAACGATAACTACCCTAACGTCGGATGATAATTAACATTACAAGAAGATTCTAGCTTCCAATAAATTAAATGACTGAAAGTTCATAGCTTTCTTCAATAAAAACATACAGTTAGTCATATTCGTATTCTCTTCATTCAGAACGAATGTCTATGAGTTCTGACGATAATAATCGTGTCCACGTTAAATGTTTCTTTTCCACAATGTGACATGATATTTCACAATATATCACTACCAAGATCTTCTTTCTTGACGTTTCTTCTCGACGAATAAAATGCCCAAATTAAAGTAATAAAAATTAATTTAATGGGTAACATAGACGAAAATGTCTTATCACCTGCATTCAGAATGAATACAAAAACGTCGAAAATAAATTACTGTTCCTTAAAGGAAATGACAAAAGCTTGTTCCTTGAACAAGTTAAAAATCTCAGTTGAGAAACAGGATTCCTAACAAACGAAGTTAATAGCGTCGCAAGACGATCACTATAATAAATTTCGAAGAATAAAAATGCTATACAAGGGGTACATAAATACTGTATCGAAATATGGGTAAAGGATTTGCTCAGAAAATGTCACTACAAGCTCTAACTACAAGGTTAGTGAACACTGCTACCTGGTCTCGAAGTCTAGAAGATCAAGATAGAGTATAACAAAATACTCGGGTGTTACATCTCCCGAAGATCTTGGCTGGATCCTAGCTCGTCTCCACGAACTCGTGACCTCAGGAAAGGAACGAATTCCCCCACTGGAAACAGCAAGCTCCGACCGGAATCGAACTGCGGGTCTCCAATCATCATCTTCCTTGTGATCGGGATAACCATGGACCTCTTGATAATCTTGATGTTTCTTCTATCTCCGTCACAGCACAGTCTCATTATAACAGTGAGTAGCGTCGAAAGTTCTGCTTTCCACTTCAAAAGGCATTTGAAAAGAAAGTCTTGGACCTCACTCGTATAACAAACATTCATGTAGATGGAATCTCAACATCGTTCTGTAGTCTCTGATGTTAATGTTGAGCTCATGTTTGACAAGAATGCACTAGAATAGAGTTGTGCATCGAGTCTCATGATCGCTCACTAAGTAGACATCCACGAACAGTCTCCTCTAACGAAGCTCCATCGTTGACTATATTGCTTCTATCTGCTTATACTCCTGGCGCACATAATAATTTAGTCCATCATAATCTTCATAATACTAGACTGAATATTGTTCTTCACTATGGAATACATCTCCATCCTAAGTGTTGTAATACAGTTCCACACAAGCAATATTAATACACCCTCGTACTCACTTGTGGCTGTTGCCTGAGCTGCAGTCGCTCGGACAAAGTGCCGTATCGCGCTGGAAAGAAACACTTTTCTCGCGCTTCACAAAACTGCTTATAAATGCTGAAATACTTCTCTCAAACTTCTGAAAGTTCGTAATATACAATAACTGCTAGTCAGCTACGATATGTAGTTGAAATAAATTCTCTGAAGTCGATCAGACCGAAGTGATTGCGGTATATGTGATCCTCGCAACTTCACCTAGATTCAAGGCGCGGTCGTCTCCTAATTCCGCCCTTGCTTAAGCCTTGTCTCCACGAGTCACCTTCTACTAGCTCGGTGAAACACTCGGAACTCCTTTCTCTTCCAATTGCACACGCCTGACCTCTTCGACGTTCAGATACACAAGAGCCCCGGTGCTTGGCGTCTCCCCTCCAAGTCTACCGATTCTAGCCGCCTTTTCGTGTTCCCTCTTGAATTCGCGCGGGCTCTAGCAAATCGCTTATTCCTTCCAATAGCGACCTGCTATTGACTTATATTTTATTAACATATTCTTCTCTTTTCCAATATATAAATTCATTCTCTAAGGGCTTAAATGAATTAAATATCCACAAAAATTTAGTTGCTGGAACTCCCGTCTTCTCTAAAACTTCTTCCTATTGGTTGTAAGCTCATATCCAATGGGATAATTTATAACAATATTTAAACAAATCGTGGGAATATTCGCTGTTGCTAGGTCGATTCCAAGCTTCTAGAAACTTCCATTGCGTAATACAATCACGTGAGGGAATTTCCCTCCTAGCTCGACGTCGCCTCACGACTGGTTTCTGCCAAGTTCCAGCCATCATATTCCTTGGTTAAATTTTATCATGGGCTTCGAAAAAAAAATGTATTATTCCCATTTTCATCCCTTATAATTCATTTTACGGGGGCATTCCCCTCCCATCTCAATTTAAAAAGTTGCAAAATTGTTTTTAACCACTTCGAATCAGGACTTAGACATGTCACTGAACTCGAAAATGAATTATAATTTTCAGCCTACTTTCTTAAAATATTTCTTCAAGTTCTTCGCATTGTATTTTCCCAAAATAACATTGTTCTCTTCATCATAGAGCTCATAACAATTATTCCCATAGACAGTCTCAATTCGGAACGGTCCAATAAATATATCCCCGAACTTCGGGTATATTTTCTTGGTTACGTCCGCTTTAACCGGTCGGCGCAATAACACCATGTCTCCTACTTCTAAGGGCTTACTAAATCATTTCCCTTCTACTCTTTTCATGCGTTTATCGGCCGCCTTCTGAAGCTTTTCCTTCGCTCTGTCTATTCTCTCTTGTCTTCCTATATCTGGGTCTTGAGGAATAAAGTTAAATACGTTGTCCCAAGGTCTTTCTGGTTTCCTTCCTAAATGCAAGACCATTGGAACTTCTGCCGTGTTCTCTTGAACTGCGGAGTTCAATCATTCTTCAATTATAGGCACATACTTAACCCAACTGGGGTGATCATGAGGGCAGAAAATTCGACAGAATTTACTAAATTCAGCCATATATCTCTCACTAGAATTTGATTTAGGATAACGCACGCTGGAAAATATGTGTCGTATTCCTAATCTGTCCATGTCTGCTTCGAATTCCGCTGAGGTGAACTGGGCTCCGTGATCAGATAACAAATATTCTGGTCTTCCAGCTTTCCGAAAAACAGAATTCTCCAGTCTGCTCACTACATTTCTTGTATTTACTTTCTGCATTGTGTCCATCGTCACAAATTTGGAGAAGACATCCACTGTCACTAACAAGAATTGGTTCCCTTGGTAACCCTTCGGACAGGGGCCAAAAATGTCCGCCGCCATAAGCTCATGGGGTCTATAGGGTAACATAGGCCTTGGTTTGCCTTTTAACAATTCGGAGGTGAATTTCCCTCTTTGACATTTATCGCAAGATCTTATTATCTTCCTAAAGGTGGATCTCATGTTGGTCCAAGTGAATCTCTCTTTCAGAGTGCTGAGAGTCTTGTCCAAACCACCGTGTCCTATTGAGTGGTGTGCTAGCCATACCAACTTCGAAACCAAAATAGGGGGCACAACTATGCGTGGCTTTGTATGCTCGGCGTCAATATACACACATCAAAAAAAGTTTTGCATCACCTCGGTTCCAAGAGTTCCGGAACCTTTAAATACAAAGGGAATAGAGATCAACACAAACAACATTTCAGCTCGTTTTATTGCTCATGAGACCCACACATTGCATGTTGTACCATCATACAGCTAGACTTTCAGCATTTGTGGTCCAGATTGCAGTACACACCACTACCTCTAATACCCAGTAGCACGTCCTCTTGCATTGATGCATGCCTGTATTCGTCGTGGCATACTATCCACAAGTTCATCAAGACACTGTTGGTCCAAATTGTCCCACTCCTCAACGACAATTCGGCGTAAATATCTCAGAGTGGTTGGTGGGTCAAGACGTCCATAAACAGCCCTTTTCAACATATCCCAGGCATGTTCGATAGGGTTCATGTCTGGCGAACATGCTGGCCATTGTAGTCGAGCGATGTCGTTATCTTGAAGGAACGCATTCACAAGAATTGCACGATGAGGTCGAGAATTGTCCATGAAGACAAATGCCTCTCCAATATTCTGCCGATATGGGTGCACTATGGGTCGGAGGATGTCATTCAGGTATCGTAAAGCCGTTTCGGAGCCTTCCATGACCACCAGTGGCGTACGTCGGCCCCACATAATGCCACCCCAAAACATCAGGGAACCACCACCTTGCTGCACTCGCTGGACAGTGTGTCTAAGACGTTCAGCCTGACCAGGGTGCCTCCAAACACGTCTCCGACGATTGTCTGGTTGAAGGCATATGCGACACTCATCGGTGAAGAGAACGTGATGCCAATTCTGTGGGGTCCATTCAGCATGTTGTTGGGCCCATCTGTACCGCGCTGCATGGTGTCGGGGTTGCAAAGCTGGACCTCGCCATGGACGTCGGGAGTGAAGTTGCGCATCATGCAGCCTATTGCGCACAGTTTGAGTTGAAACACGACGTCCTGTGGCTGAACGAAACGCATTATTCAACATGGTGGCATTGCTGTCAGGGTTCCTCCGAGCGGCAATCCGTAAGTAGCGGTCATCCACTACAGTAGTAGCCTTTGGGCGGCCTGAGCGAGGCCTGTCATCGACAGTTCCTGTATCTCTGTACCTCCTCCATGTCCGAACAACATCGCTTTGGTTCACTCTGAGACGCCTGGAAACTTCCCTTGTTGAGAGCCCTTCTTGACACAAAGTAACAATGCGGACGCGATCGAACTGCGGTATTGACCTTCTAGGCATGGTAGAACTACAGACAACATGAGCAGCGTACCTTCGTCCTGGTGGAATGACTGGAACTGATCGGCTGTCGTACCCCCTCCGTCTAATAGGCCCTGCTCATGCATGGTTGTTTACATCTTTGAGCAGTTTTAGTGACATCTATGAACAGTCAAAGGGACTGTATCTTTGATACAATATACACAGTCAACGTCTATATGCCGGCGATCTGGGAACCGAGGTGATGCAAAACTTTTTTTGATGTGTGTACTTGCATACTAGATCTCCGCTCTAAACAAAGTGGCGCGATCGTCTCTGGGTTGCGATATAATCCTCATCAGCTATGTCCATGAAACCTTTTAGGAACCTGTACATTTTCCTGATTGGAGCGTATCTTTTCTGTGATACACCGATTCGGGCTAATCTCCTAACGGTTTCTTGATCTTCTTGCTCCAATTGTACATGGTTTATCTGCACATTTTTAATAGGGTTTCTCGATAATGCATCAGCCAGTAAGTTATCTTTCCCTGGCTTGTGGACAATAGTAGCGTTAAACTGCTGAGTGAAAAGGGCCCATCGTGTTAACCTGTCACTCGACATTTCAGTTTGAAGCATAAACTGCAATGCCTTGTGGTCGGTCACGATAATGATCTGATGACCAATCAGTATCTTCTTCCAAGCCTGCAGAGCTGTAACCAAGGCTAACGCCTCCAGTTCTGTTATAAAATAGTTCTCCTCATGTCGTTTCAACTTTCTACCAGTGAAAGCGATATAGTGCCTTCTTCCATCCTCGTCCTTCTGGTACAGAACAGCACTTATACCTACGCGGGAGGCATCGGATTCGATATAACATATACGGTCAAAATCCGGGTATTCCAACTTGACATTCTGCCTCAACATCTCCTTCGCGTTTTCAAAGGCCTCGTCAGCGGCACTCGTCCACTTCCAACGATTGTTCTTCTTCAGTAATTCATAAAGAGGTGCCACGATCTCAGAGTATTTCGGACAGTGACTGCTAATAAACTGGCAAGCTCCCACAAACTCGCGTACTTGCTTGACCTTGGTGGGCTTAGGGAATCTAGTTATAGCCTCTACTTTCTCAAGGTTTGGGTGGTAACCTTCCCGATCGATGGTGTGACCTAGGAAATTAATCCGTTCGTGCATGAAGCGGCATTTACCAAAGTTCACTTTGATATTCGCATCCCTCAAGTTCTCGAAAAGTTTACGTAAATGCACTAAGTGTTCCTTAACATCAGGAGATGATATGATCAGATCTTCGATGTAACATATCACGTTCTTCTTGACCTCATCAGCGAGCTTACCATCAAGGGCTCTGATTAGCGCTGGACCGCTATTTACTATACCAAAAGGTAGCCTTTGAAATACCCATGAAGTTTGGTCGAAGAGAAAACCGATGTACTGTTTACTCTCCTCTTCCAACTCAATTTGGTAAAACGACGCTGTTAAGTCCAAAACGGAAAAGCAGGCCTTTCCTTTGAATTTCCTTAAGAGATCACGAATTTTCGGGGGCCTATCTGCCTCAGGAAGAATTTTCAAGTTGATCGAACGTGCATCGAGACATAGGCGTAGCTGTCCATTATTCTTCTTCACTACAGTGATGGGGTTGATATATGAAGACGCCTGTTTCCTAATAATGCCATCTGCTTCCATCTTTTTGATTAACCCTCTTACTTCTTCATAATATTTCTCTGGAATGGGGTTTATCCGCTTCTGATAAGGGATTTCATCGGTCAATCTAATCTTGTACTTGTAATCCTTGATTAACCCAGGTTTGTCGTCAAAAACATCCTTAAATTCCATAATTAATTCTTCAGATTCCTCTTGAATTTCATCAAATCCTTCGGCTTTGAGGATAAGCTTTTCTCTAGCATTCTCTACCTCCTCAATAACATTAGTTAGAATATCTTCCCTATAATCCGTATCTGGACTGTTATTCAGTTCCTGTTTTTCTAACTCTTCTGTGTTAATAATCCCCTCACTAAATTTAATAATCCTATTCTTCATATCAATAATGGCTCCCACCTTCGTGATAAAATCAATCCTAAGCACTATGTCAAAATTTATCTTGTCCACCACGATGAAAATATGTTCATAAGCACGTGCATTTATTTCAAAGTTCAGCAAAACTTGAATCTTACACTTCACAGCTTTATCTTGAAAGATGCCACGCACTTTCACAGCAGATGCGGGCAAAGCCATCATCTTGTCAATACCCAATAATCTCTGGTAACACTCATGAGATATTATAGACATTTTAGCTCCAGTGTCCATCAAAGACTTGCATGTCTGATCATCAATATTTATACATATAATCGGTAATTCATATGGCCTTTCCTCTCTTATGATCTCGTCTTCTAACAATAGATCCTCATCCGTCACCTCGTATACTTCATTTATCAAAATCTGGTGTAATGTGGTGGTATTTCTCTCTTCTTCTAGTTCTGTTTTGAAAATGGAGTTTTTTCTTGTCCCTGAGCGTCATTCTCTCGGATTCCTTGCTGGCTAGTACCGGGTTTAGGATCCACGCTCAAGTTCGAATTACTTCCATTTCCGCCTTCCTTTTCTCTTAATTCCTTCAAGTATCGCTTTCCCTCTTGATGGCGTTCATCGTAGTCTCTTTGGTCATAACCTCATTTCTTTGTGGTCTATCGCGGTTCTGATTCTGGTAATTGCGGTAGTTTCGAACATTATAATTATTGTTATTGCGATAATTATTATTGTTGTGGAAGAAACCGCTTCTTCGATTCTCCTGGTAGTTTCCGCGTCCTTGCTGTTGTTGATAGGGACGGCCACCACGGTATCTCCTATACCTTGGTTCAGGTCGCCTATCTCTAAAATAGGTATTTCTTTCTGGACCTACATTTCCTTTCTCCTGTTCTTTAGGGCTTTCTGTTTACTGTGTCTGATCAATATACACAGTATTATTATCTTTGTAGACCTGACGTTGGTTTCTAGCTACGACATTGGGCGTTGGACTAGTATAATCCAATTTCCGAAGAAGTTCGTCCATGCCGGCCAAATCGCTGATTCCTGACGAAATTATCAGTCTTCTCACTTCAACTGGCAACATTCTGGCAATGGCATCTATCAATTGTGCCATAGATAGAGGGGGTTGCAAAAAACGTAGCCGGGCAAGTTGCGTTGTGAAGAAATCGGCGCAACGCGTCGCTAATGTACCCGAATACTTCCTCGAGTATACTTCTGCGCGTAAACTGTTCTGCGCTTCTATGGACCAATAACGTTTCATGAGGGCTTCAGCAAACTCCTCAAAGTCCACAAATGTGTACCTGAAGGCGCAAAAACCATTCAAGGGGGCCTTCTCCCATATAGCTTTCCTCTATCTTCATCTCTCGTTCTTTCGGAATGTGAGCCTCCGCAAAATAGTCACGGATATTCCTGATATACTCAATTGGGGTGTAAGAATTGAGGTTGGTAAATTTACGCGGTTTGTCCTCAAAATTACGGATTACCGTCACGTTTCTCTGTTGAGAATCTTGGAAACTGGGACGATATTCCTTCCTTTCTCTTTCGGGTTCTCTACTCCTATCCTCGAGTCCTTCATGGTGTCTTAACATCCTTTCTTCTGATCTCGCTTCTCTATCTCCTGTTTCCGTACTGAGTTTTCTACGATAATCTCCATAGTCCTCAATTTCTATCTTCTCCCTCTCTTCTATCTCCGCAATCAACTCTTTCACTTGCTTCTCTATTTCTTTCTTCATATCGTCCTTATAGTCTTCAAGATCTGCCACGTCTCCTAAGCTCAGATTTTTCAATTTCCCACTAATGTATTCCTCAATATTAGTGGATCTTCCTTCCTTAATCTCATTTACGACGGTGACTACTGTGTCTATCCTTTCATTTAACCGTTTACTACGACTTTCTAACGTCTCTTTTAACGCTTGATTTTCCTCGACCGATTGATTCTTGTCGTCAACCTGTCTCTGTAATAGTTGATCAATACGCTTCCATAGATCTGACCTAACAGACATTACATCACGGTTGATATGTAATTGCGTATTGGCAAGCTTCCTTTCAACTTTACCCTGAATTGGCTTAACATGTTCTGCGCTCGACTTATCCCATTCGTCTTTCCAAATGACAACATTAGCCTTCAACATTTCAGCTATATCTAGTTCAAAGTCCACCTTCAAAATTTTATTGTGGTCTATCACCTGACTACGCAGAGTATCAACATTTGTCTTTAACTCGGCTAAAGAAACAATGGTCTTTAGAGAATCGTCAACAAATTGCGATCTCAAAGCACCTATACCTTCTGAACATTGTGTTTTAGACTCTTCCACTTCCTTCCTGATCTTATTAATGTCCCCTTGGACCTTATTTACATCAACAAACATAGAATTAACTTCAGACTGTACTTTACCGATATCATTTTGTACCCTAGTTGTTTCTGTCTGGACATTATTAACATCGATTTGCATGTTGTTTACATTCTCCTGAACCTTATCTACTTTTGTTTGAACATGGAACACATCTGACCTTACATTGGCAACTTCTGATTTCCCAAGCACAACATCAGTTTGAACATTTTCGACATTGGATTTTACAAGAGCAACCTCATTCTGAACATGCGCAACATTGGACTTCACAAGATACACATCATCTTTAACAAAAGTCACATCATCTTTGACCAAAGTGACATCACATTTGACCAACGTAACATCATCTTTGACCAGGGCCACATCAGAATGCACATCCTCTACTTTAGATTGTACACTTTCAACATTGGATTTCACAAGAGAAACATCCTTTTTCATTTCAGCGGAGCTGGTCTGCAATCCCTGTAAAGAATTTTGCATACCCTGAATATCTCCCTTGAAACTCTCCTCTACACCACTGACTTTATTAACGACAGTGTCAAGATCTGCCTGTCGATCTTTCTTTAGCTGCTCTCTGTCCTTCTTTGCCTCGTACAATTTCCTCTGTAAATCAATAACATTTACTTTCAGATTCTCTTTAATCTGATTTTCCACACTATTTTCTCCTTCATGCTGTTGTCCATTTTCTCCATCATCTTACGGACATCGTCTGCCGCCATCATTGCCATTACAATAATATCAATAATAAAAGTGCTATAGGAGTACAAACAAATAGAGCAATATAGCAACATTTTAGAGCATCCTTTCTATCCATGTATTTGGGCATCTTATCGTCTCACCTTAACATTAACTTAATGCTAAATCACCATACATCTTATTCTAAAATACCAGTACCTAATCGTTCGCGTGTGATTTATTTTAGATATACTACCATAAAGAATATTTACATTTATCACCATTAAACAAGTTATCTTTACATTAGCATGGCTGTCAATAACCATGAGCCGGTAAAATGAAAATAGATTCAGATCATAGATCATTCCGAAAAATATAACCTATTACTCCCTTCTCAGGCTATCCATAAGATCTGATCTTTCGTTTGAGTGCAATCTTATTAAAAACAAAGCAAATATAACCTATATAATTACACTCTAGCTCATCGCAGATGATATGGTTAATTAATCCCATAAAGTTAAAAATTAAGCTGTCATCTGGATAGCTTCTAAATGGCCTCACGAAGCTATTTTCGTGGCCCCAAAGTCTAGGGTGCCATCTTTCCACTGTCCCCGTATATTCTAGAGGCGGTCTGTTGGATATCCGAAGCACCAGCTGGATTCGTAGACCCCGACTGCTCCGGCGCAAAATACAAGTCAAGGATCTACCTCCAACTAGACCCTCGCGAATATACGTGGCGGAAATTTCAATACAACTGTGAATTACAAGAAAACTACACTTAGCTCGCAGTAAAACACCTACCTTATTCTCGGGGATCTCGCGGTCAGCCTCTCTGGACATATAATGGGTTTCACAGTTGCATCTCCTTATATCTAAAATAATTCACGACGACACGGCTTCTAATAAAACTAAACGATTTAATAACAAAATGTAAACTAGGGCTAAACATTCACACAACAAAATAAAATACACACTACCATTCGCTCATCTCTACACTCACGCCACTGATAGAACGGCGTTCTATGAACATTATGACAAAATTTGGTGTAGCTTGTGTCCATACATCAAGCTGTATAACAGTAACACACCTCTGTGTATTTACATTCTTTGGCACGCTCCCAAGAACATATGGGCGCTCGGCGCACGCGACCCTTGCCACGTGTCCGATGACATAACATTCACCGTTGCATTCCCAGTCTGACTGGTTTAAAAAAGAAAAAGCGCGAGCCGTGCGGTTCGCAACATCTCTCCCCATTTGTGCGGCCTGGCCGAGCTATGGCCTTGGCTAGAAACGAGTTTTAAAGAAGTCCTCGCTATTCCCGCCTGGTCCACAAATGAGCTCTCCATAACAATAAAAGCTGTGTTACAATGAAGCAGATTCACGTCAGACAAATACGTGAACTATACGCAAATCTTACATGCTACTGACATAAAACTTCTATACACACTAACATTCATACTCTCGCATTGTGACGTCCCAATGGAGTTCATTTCATTCGCACTGAACAAGAAACAAACCACATACAGTCACATACTCATTCATACTCTAACCTCTACGTTAAGAAACTATAACCTTCCTATTCCTAACATGTTATACACTCGATTGGCAAATAATAAAGGTTAACACTAAATGAATTTATAATGACGCTTATAGCATCAGCTATAGTCCTTTCAAAGTAATAGCGTCTAAATACACTCGAGCCTGTGCTCTGATCTAGCAGTTATGTCAAATACAGTGAACTGTGATCCTTAAAATCTTCTATATCACCAGAAATAACCACCACCAGTCTCTCCTCTCTGATCTGGTGTCAAAATAGTTTAAATACATTCGACCACTTAAGGTGAAACATATGCTGTTACATGTTTAGGTTTAATAATCTCGATAAAAGTATAGCATAATAGCGGTCATCATCAATTTCCCGTTCCAATTTCAACCGTGACCCTTCCTGTCCTCTCTGAATCCCAGGTCGTGTATAACAAAATAAGGAGTACTCTCTACTCACACTTTAATGCCATGCCAATCCTAGTCATTCCCACGCAATGCCTGTACTATAAAATGCGGAACACACCTTCGAAATAACCTCGTATGCCAACTACATACGGAAATACATAAAAAACACTATCAACGGGTTATCAACTCCACTTCTTTCAACCTGGCATTCCTACAAAAGGGCATAATTTCTCAGCGTTGTCACCACAATCGCTGGTCTCATGAACAATAACAATTGTTAAATTATTAATTTATACATCTTAACGACCTTTGGAATTTACGATACTGACCTCCTCACTTAATACTCTTGAAACGATACTCTGATAAGTATAAACTGTCGTGCATACATTTAATAAAAAATACTACATCTCATCTTCACACATCTGGGTTCGCCTTTAATCGAAGAAGGAATATTATGTCTACAACGTGACATGATATTACTCCTCGTAAATATTTGATCACATCATAACTATGTGTTTGTCCAACAAGAATCTATCACGACGAGGATATCAAACGATAACTACCCTAACGTCGGATGATAATTAACATTACAAGAAGATTCTAGCTTCCAATAAATTAAATGACTGAAAGTTCATAGCTTTCTTCAATAAAAACATACAGTTAGTCATATTCGTATTCTCTTCATTCAGAACGAATGTCTATGAGTTCTGACGATAATAATCGTGTCCACGTTAAATGTTTCTTTTCCACAATGTGACATGATATTTCACAATATATCACTACCAAGATCTTCTTTCTTGACGTTTCTTCTCGACGAATAAAATGCCCAAATTAAACTAATAAAAATTAATTTAATGGGTAACATAGACGAAAATGTCTTATCACCTGCATTCAGAATGAATACAAAAACGTCGAAAATAAATTACTGTTCCTTAAAGGAAATGACAAAAGCTTGTTCCTTGAACAAGTTAAAAATCTCAGTTGAGAAACAGGATTCCTAACAAACGAAGTTAATAGCGTCGCAAGACGATCACTATAATAAATTTCGAAGAATAAAAATGCTATACAAGGAGTACATAAATACTGTATCGAAATATGGATAAAGGATTTGCTCAGAAAATGTCACTACAAGCTCTAACTACAAGGTTAGTGAACACTGCCACCTGGTCTCGATGATCAAGACAGAGTATAACAAAATACTCGGGTGTTACATCTCCCAAAGATCTGGGCTGGATCCTAGCTCGTCTCCACGAACTCGTGACCTCAGGAAAGGAACGAATTCCCCCACTGGAAACAGCAAGCTCCGACCGGAATCGAACTGCGGGCCTCCAATCATCATCTTCCTTGTGATCGGGATAACCATGGACCTCTTGATAATCTTGATGTTTCTTCTATCTCCGTCACAGCACAGTCTCATTATAACAGTGAGTAGCGTCGAAAGTTCTGCTTTCCACTTCAAAAGGCATTTGAAAAGAAAGTCTTGGACCTCACTCGTATAACAAACATTCATCTAGATGGAATCTCAACATCGTTCTGTAGTCTCTGATGTTAATGTTGAGCTCATGTTTGACAGGAATGCACTAGAATAGAGTTGTGCATCGAGTCTCATGATCGCTCACTAAGTAGACATCCACGAACAGTCTCCTCTAACGAAGCTCCATCGTTGACTATATTGCTTCTATCTGCTTATACTCCTGGCGCACATAATAATTTAGTCCATCATAATCTTCATAATACTAGACTGAATATTGTTCTTCACTATGGAATACATCTCCATCCTAAGTGTTGTAATACAGTTCCACACAAGCAATATTAATACACCCTCGTACTCACTTGTGGCTGTTGCCTGAGCTGCAGTCGCTCGAACAAAGTGCCGTATCGCGCTGGAAAGAAACACTTTTCTCGCACTTCACAAAACTGCTTATAAATGCTGAAATACTTCTCTCAAACTTCTGAAAGTTCGTAATATACAATATCTGCTAGTCAGCTACGATATGTAGTTGAAATAAATTCTCTGAAGCCGACTAGACCGAAGTGATTGCGGTATATGTGATCCTCGCAATTTCACCTAGATTCAAGGCGCGGTCGTCTCCGAATTCCGCCCTTGCTTAAGCCTTGTCTCCACGAGTCATCTTCTACTAGCTCGGTGAAACACTCGGAACTCCTTTCTCTTCCAATTGCACACGTCTGACCTCTTCGACGTTCAGATACACAAGAGCCCCGGTGCTTGGCGTCTCCCCTCCAAGTCTACCGATTCTAGCCGCCTTTTCGAGTTCCCTCTCGAATTCGCGCGGGTTCTAGCAAATCGCTTATTCCTTCCAATAGCGACCTGCTATTGACTTATATTTTATTAACATATTCTTCTCTTTTCCAATATATAAATTCACTCTCTAAGGGCTTAAATGAATTAAATATCCATAAAAATTTAGTTGCTGGAACTCCCGTCTTCTCTAAAACTTCTTCCTATTGGTTGTAAGCTCATATCCAATGGGATAATTTATAACAATATTTAAACAAATCCTGGGAATATTCGCTGTTGCTAGGTCGATTCCAAGCTTCTGGAAACTTCCATTGCGCAATACAATCACGTGACGGAATTTCCCTCCTAGGTCGACGTCGCGTCACGACTGGTTTCTGCCAAGTTACAGCCATCATATTCCTTGGTTAAATTTTATCATGGGTTTCGAAAAAAAATGTATTATTCCCATTTTCATCCCTTATAATTCATTTTACGGGGGCAGTGCCTAACCTTCCAAGTGACCTCTCTATGCCTGTAATAGCGACTATCTCCTGCACGCACACTGCAGTCCTAATGTCATCAGAGAAATTACATACTAACTTGGTAACAAGATTTTCACTCCCTCCTAGTCCCAAATTTTGACCACGTAAAATTCTACCTACAGTTTCTTCCTCCATACTAGTCACTCTCTCGCTAATTTGGCTAATATTCTCGTCTACCTTCTTCATACCATTTCCTAGCAAACTAATCTCGACTCGCACATCCATCTCCACTCTCCTCACTAAATTCAGCACTCTCAAGCATCTCCACTCTCCCCACTAACTTCAGCACTCTCATCCATCTCCGCTCTCCCAGCAATCGCATCACTAACCACAACGTTCTCTTCCACGATGCCTACAATTTCCCCTTTCTGCTCTCCCAACCTAACTACCCTGGGAAATTTCTGGCAAGTCTCCAGTGCCTGGCTAGAAATATCCCCTGCCAACTTCACTTGTTGAGCATCCAACTTATCTACTTCGGAGTCTACGCTCTCTTCCTGAACATCAATCTGATTACCTAGCTTAGTTTCCAGATTAGTGACTTCTACACTGACTTCATTAATCTGGCTAGTAACATGGCTGTCGGGGATAATTTCTCACAATCTTTTCTTGACCTCATCAAGCTTCTCTGACAAATGCTCCGTCAAACTATTCAGCTCACTAGTTATTTTCTCCCCCATCCTATTCATGTGGCTGGTCATCGTCTCCTCCAACCCTACAGATTTGTCGCTGAGATGCACGAGCCTCCTCAACATGGCCATCATACTTAATTCATTTCCCCCCTGCCCTGGCAAATCTCCCCCGACTCGAATGTTGTCCCCCATCCCTATAGCAAATTGCCTATCAGAACCCGTCTGATTCTGCCGCTCACCAGCACCGTCCCCCAACAAAGCAGAATTGCATCCTGGCTCTAACGTAGCCATCCCTAATTGAAATATGTAAAATTACGAAAATATGCCTACAGTTTAATTCCTGTGTCCTGGTACACATCAGAATGTCTAAGGCCCCACGTTGGGCGCCACTGAAACACTGTCACCTCCTCGCTGGAGTTGATTTAACTTTAACTACCCTAATTACCACACGCCTACAGAATTTACTGCCTTTAAATACAGGCCACAAGTGAATTTAACATAACTCCCGACTTTGAATGGGCGCCAAGGTTGACCATATGGGTCTTCCTGAATAAAATAGGATAAAATACGGTACATAACTGTTGCCCCGACTATGAAATACCTTATCCCAGGCGTAGGGCATTTGGCATGCGTTCGCTGATGCTACCAGGTTCATGCAAGACAGGAATATAAACACACATGCATTTTAAAAAGATAATCTATTGGCTGTACTATACACATATATACATAATATACAACACAAAATACCCTTCATACACTCGTGATTTATACAGTACCTTGCCACTGAATTTGGGCTCTGAGAGCAGCAAACACTTACGGCCATATCAGACCTAGGCCTTACCCGCCTGCTATACACATTTCACTTTTACACAAATCTACACTCGTCAGACTTTCACGCATCATTTGCCTATTCTTCACTTTGCACTGTTTGAGCACGAATCTACACTCGCCGGACATGTTGAATTCAACGCCATGACTTCCACAACAGATGATGAAGTGAGGTTATGAACGTCTTTTTAGGGTGTGATATGATCAGCTACCCATGGTCTACGAACTTAACCAAGTCGAAAATATGTAGTCATTCAATAGCACAATGCTCAGTGAATGTCTAGTTACTGTCTCTGCTGTTCGATTATCGGACCATGCCAGATAAATCGACCCTGGGCGCAAGAAGACGTGGACTCTAGCCTAATAGCAAAAAGAACCGATCTCTAACTGTTCGTTACGGAAACCATGTCACGTAAAACGACCCTGGGCGCTAGTAGGTCAGTGTTCTGCCAATAAAGCAATAAGACGACCTCAGAACACCAGACACGCCATTATATGCACTGGCGAAGGGATACATAACCCCAATGTTTCTGCCGAAACTACTTCGTGCGTGGCCCGCTCCTAGCGGAACATCTGTGTCAACACATGAACATCAGACAGTTGAAATTCACACCGACGTCACACAGTAGTTTTCCACTGCGCTAGTTCATCCGAGTTCATGCTATTAACAGGCTAGGTATTCCCAGAACTTCGAATTACTGCCTGTCTTTTCCGGGTATGTAACACATCCAGCACTCGATAATACCAATTCATTGTACCTTTATAGTAGAGCCACGAATCTAACATTTAACATTACTAGGTCAAAATAAAGCCATTAACCCCAAACCAAAATGAAATAATGCTTCTACTTAATACAGTCTTATATACCGTATCCTTATTCCCAAAACGTAATAAATCGCAAAACCCCGTATTTTATAATATCAAATATCCAAAAACCGATAATTAATAAACAGTGATCCTAGTTGGTCCGGACCAACCAGAGATGAATCTGTCCACAAAAACACACACAGGCACAATTAAAAATCACCTCTGCAACCCCACGTTAACCCAATATAATACGATACGAATAAAATACCCCAAACTAACTGCACAAGGCACAAAACCCGAGGGTGAGCTACTGTAACTGAATAAATTCGGTTACAATTATTACCACTATCGTCATCCGAAACTGTTTCGCGATGATCTCTAAGCCCAATGTCTTACCGAGCACAAAGTAATGCGACTCTGGCCATTGTTGCCACAGCTGAGAAGTTACGCAATATGTCATTTTTGTGTTTCTCGCTTAGCTTCGAAATCACTGTGCCGCTATGTTCACTTTCCAGAAAACCGTTCCACTTTACTATTGAAGATTTGACATTCACCATCAGCATGCTTTGCTCCTATTCTTTTCCAATTGCAAAATCCAGATTTAGTGAAAACATGTTCAGCATTGCTTGAATCAGATTGAACAAAATGACGACACGGAAAACAGCATCTTTGTTCTCAGAGTATTCAATAAATGTATACCTATCAAACCATTTACTGTTAAAACTTCTGTTCTTATTGTATAGTAAAGTTTGTTCATAAACTGAATTACGTGGTTGGCATGGACCATCATAGATCGATGCACTGATATCAAATGGTACTGGTTCGTCTATATTAGAAACAGTTGCACTCACATTTTTTCACAGAGTTGGGGAGATATCGATGCACCTGTATCGCATGGAGGTTTGTCTACATTGGAAACTTCTAAACTTGCATTTAAGTCACGAAGTTGGGAAAAGAGTTTAATACTCTTCGGTACATTGAGATCACATGCACTTTCATCACACTTCCGCTTGTCACGGGAAATGAACTTACTCTGTTTAGACATACCGTAACTAATACAAGAACACGTCTACTCGATCATAGCGACTAATCATCTGCTACTGAAGACTGTTGCGAAATGATAAATCCTTTCTGTGATTGTTAGAATAACGAGCAGTCGGCACTGTCGTCTGTCAGACTTTGATTGCAGACTGCTTTGACCTGACCTGACCCAAGCATTCGGAGCCGGCTCTGATTATTGTTGTAAAGAAATATCTAAATACGAGTATGTTGATCTTGGTATATGCACTACGCAATTTAAAAGTATTATATTTATACAAGATTTCAATTGTGTGTTTAAATTACATATAATAAAATAAATAAATCTTGAAATTGAAAGAAAAATTAACTTAATGAAATGCATTAGTTTGTTTTATATCAGTAAATTATCAATTTATTTAGTAACCAAGGAATTTCAAAATAATTTTTTGTTCACTAAAACTGGGGCCCAGGGCTAGAACCGCCTCTGACTATATAGCCTATTTTCATATATCCTACTTAAGTTAATTGCCTCTATCAACACAAAATTTCAGTTTGATTGCTGTAATAGATTCATAGATATTGAGGACAGTCTAAATATTTTGGATGGTCGCCATGTTAGATTTTTATATATGTAGGCCATAGAGTTATGTACTATTACATGAAGATTATTGTGTAGGTGTATTATTCAAACTTCAATCGCATGATTAGGACACAAGAAATAAAAATGAGATTTAAAATTTGGCACAGCCGCCATCTTGTTGAAATAAATTAGATGCCAGTAGATTACAATTTGTATAAGCATATACCGTACCGAGTTTCACTGCGCTTGGATAGTTAAACCGCGAGAAATGTCCATTTAAATATTCAAATTTTGTGTCGTCGCCATGTTGGACTTGTGCTCACCAGGTTATTGAAAGTCCCATAGGTGAACTTATGTTTATAGCCTCTATCAACACACAAAATTTCGGTTTGATTGCTGTCATAGATTAATAGATATTGAGAACCATCTAAATTTTGGATGTTTGTCATGTTGGATTTTTATATATGTAGGCCATAGAGTTATGAACTATTAGAAGAGGATTATTGCGTAGGTTCATTATTCAAACGTTAACTTCGATTGCATGATTATTACACAAGAATTAAGACCTTAAAACCTTAATTTTAAAATTTTGCACAGCCGCCATCTTGAGGTTATGTAAACAATTGCACTGAATTAGATGTCGGTGCGTTACAACGTGTATAAACATTTTCTTACCAAGTTTTACTGTGTTCGGATGGTTACATCGCAAGAAAAGCCTATTCAAATGTTTCAACTTCGCTTGACCGCCATGTTCGTTTTGTAGTTAACAGTTTTTTGAAAGTTACGTAGGTGAACTTCTAGTAGTGTCCTTTATCACCTTACAAAATTTCAGGGCAATATCAGTAATAGTTTTGGAGATATAGAATGCCGGTGAAATATTTTGCACGCCCGCCATGTTGGATTGGTGTGACGTTATACAATTTGAAGGGCACGGTCGGGGTCTGCCAAAATAGTACTATGACCTTACCAAGTTTTATTGAAATCGCTCGAGCCGTTTAGATTTGATTACACAGACAAAAGGTGAACTCAAAAGCTTATTTTTTCATAAATGAAAATGGGCTAAAAAGAATACATGTGATTAAAAAATATATTATTAATGGATTACAGTTTTCTCTCTCTTCTGTAATCCATAACAAATACTGTATACATATTCTACTCACATGTCTTTATTTAGATTTTTAGCCTATTTTCAATTTTGAAAAAATAGGCTTATGAAATCACTTTTTGTCCGTGTGTGTGTGTGTGTGTCCCCTAATAAAATCTAAACTGCCGGAGCGATTTCAATGAAACTCGGAATGTTCATAGCACTATTCCGGGCGACCTCGACCATGCCCTTCAAATTTTGTTACGACTCACCAATCCAACATGGCGGCTGTGCGAAATATTTCACCAGCATTCAATATCTCCGAAACTATTACCGATATTACCCTGACATTTTCTATGGTGATAGAAGGAACTACTATAAGTTCACTTATGTGACTTTTGAAAACCTGGTAACTACAAAACCAACATGGCGGCCAAGCGAATTTGCGACTTTTAAATAGACGTTTCTCGCGATTTGACCAACCAAACGCAATGCAACTTGGTACAGTATATGTTTATATACATTGCAATGCACCGACATCTAACTTCGTTCAATTGTTTACATAATCACAAGATGGTGGATGTGCGAAATATTTCACCGGCATTCTATATCTCCGAAACTATTAGCGGTATCTCCCTAAAATTTTGTACGGAGATAAAGGGCACTACTGGAAGTCCATCTATAAGACTTTCAAAATCCGGTTAACTACAAAACGAACATGGCGGCCAAGCGAATTTGAAAATTTTAAATAGACCTTTCTCGCGATTTAATGTTCCAAGCGCACTGAAACCTGGTACAGGAAATATTTATACACGTTGTAATCCACTGGTATCTAATTTCGTTCAATTGCTTACATAACCTCAAGATGGCGGCAGTGCGAATTTTAAAATTAAGTTTTTATTACTTGTGATGTCATGCGATCGAAGTGAAAGTTTGAATAATGAACCTACGCAATAATTTTCCTTTAATGGTACATGACTCTATGGCCTATACATTTAACAATCCAACATGGCGACCATCCGAAATATTTAGACGATACTGAATATCTACGAATCTATTTTAGCAATCAAACTGCATTTTTTAATGTTCATAGGGGCTATGAACTTAAGTTCACCTATAGGACTTTAAATAACCTGGTGATCACAAATCCAACATGGCGGCGACGCGAATTATAAATATTCACATGGACATTTCTCGCAATTTAACCATCCGCGTGCAGTGAAACGTGGTGCAGTAAATCCTTATACGAATGTTAATCCACTGGCATCTAATTTATTTCAATTGTTTCCATAACCTCAAGATGGCAGCTGTGAAAAATTTTAAGATCTCCTTGTTACTTCTTGTG
This sequence comes from Meconema thalassinum, assembly GCA_946902985.2. Lineage (NCBI taxonomy): Eukaryota > Metazoa > Arthropoda > Insecta > Orthoptera > Tettigoniidae > Meconema > Meconema thalassinum. The sequence continues at coordinate 354,115,787 of OX336390.1, forward strand.
TCCTAATTATGCGATTGAAGTTTGAATACTACACGTTCACAATAATCTGCATGTAACAGTACATAACTGTAGGACCTACATATAAAATCCAACATGGCGACCATCCGAAATATTTAGTCGGTTCTCAATATCTACGAATCTATTACAGCAATCAAACTGAAATTGTGTATGTTGATAGTGGCAATTTAATAACTAGGATGTATGAAAATAGGCTGTATAGTTCTTCATGGAACTACTTGTTTCATATGTCCCAGTAATTGGGATTATATTGTGTTGACCGACTGAAAAGTTTCAATATCAATTCTCACTCTATTAGCCAACAATATAGAGGCTACCAACCAACCACTGAGCCTCTACAGCATAGCAGCCAAGACTGGTTAGGTCAGCATACAGAATTCATCACACACGGGGGTGTGGTGGCTTCTTACCAAGGTGGACCCGGGTTCGATTCCCGGTCAATGCATGCAAGATTTTCAAAGTGAAATACCATTTCCTGTGGTTCAGATTCAACTCAGTATTCAGACCCTCTGTGCCCTATGCCTCTGAGTATCTCTTGATGAATAGGAAAGGCCCACTTAGGAAACTAAAAACCTGAGGATGATACTAGGACCCATAAGAGAGGAAGATGGCTCCTACAAGATCAGGTACAACAATGATCTTAGGATTGGGTAGGAACCAACCCGGCATTTGCCTCGAGTTGAAGTGGGAAACCACTTCCGAGATGGCTGAGATGAGAATCGAATCCATCTTCTCAGTTTTGCCTCATGAGGCTGAGTGTACCCCATTCCAGCCCTCAAGACCAGAATTAAATATCTTTACAGTTCCTACAAGCCATCTCAAAGGCTGTCTCCCCACTGTTCCTCACCAGCAAGAAGAACACAGGGATCACCAGACCCAAGTGGACAGAGAGAAAGCTGGCACACAGCCAGAAAATAAAATAAACACATTCTGGGCCACAAAGGACCATGGTCAAGAGTCGAAATGAGCCTTGTGGTCTTCAGTAGGCCCCAACAACCCCAATAATAATAATAATATTAATAAAACAAAGAAATAAGTCACATACTGTAAGTAGAAAATACAACAATAGGCAAGTTGGGAAGTTGGGAGAAGTGTTTCACTGCAAGATAATAAAATTGCTATCTAGAATAATTAATTTTAATCATATTTCAGATATACAGCTCTGAAAAATTACAGTAAATACATTCTAAAAAAACCTGACAAATCTGCTCATACTTAATAAGAATGATAGTTTCTACATACTAGACCAACAAAAAAAGCATGCAAAAGTACATTCCTGGTAAATCTATTGACATGTTAGCACCAATAATTTTAACTAAAGACTAAAAAAAAATTTAAATAAAAAATAAAAAATAAAAAGATAAAAAAATAAATACAGAAAGGAATTGATAGATTATGCTGAGACAGATAACTTCACTATTACCGATGGACGGGCAGTTTACCTTCTGTAAAGATCAGTATGAAGGCTGTAATGCAGAGCTACCACAATTACAATGGAATAATGATTTTCTGCCACAGCTAGTTTCATACCTGACAATTTCCAGATATATGTCAATAACACTACTCTTCCCATTTTGAAGGTTGACTGTATTTGTGTTATAAATAAAGTTCTTCAATGTATCCAACTGTGCATAAAAGTATAAGATTTGTATTAAATAGTAAATTTACTTCTGAAATATGAGTAGTGCACTAAATTATAATTGCTAAGTAAAATTCATGTAAAACAATGATAATTATCAATCACATTACAATAAAACTCTTATTTAACATTTTCCTGCATTTCACATTATGTATACCAGAACCCAGAACTTATTCCATAATATTAACTCCCCTTAATGAAATAAAGTCATGTCATAAAACCTGCATTTAGTGGAAGAAAATTTGAGGACTTGCAAATGTTCATTCCCCTCTGCAGAACATAAAGCTTCATTAGATTTCAGTTTATAAGCTCTCTTATAATCAATAAAATAATTTACAAAATTATACTTGGTGGGCATTTTATTACCCTAGTTGTACTTTGATTCAGCTGTCATGAATCCAGATAAAACTCTGACATTCGGATTAGATTGCCTCCTATCGATTTCATATAATAAACATACTGCAACCTTTATGTTCATTATCCAATCATTGGGCTTGCCTTTGTATTTCAGCATTTACGATGGTATTTCCATTCACCATTAGTTATGTTCACAGCTGAGATGATGGACAACCATTATTTGACTGAAAAGAGTGACACCCTATTGAAATAATGCCCTAAAAGTCCTGGCAAACTTACCATAAAGATGACGATTATAAGACCAACTGACGAAATATTGTCAATGGCATTGTAGCTAAACAGACCCTTTGGCAATAAAACAAAACCTTAGTTCTATGATGCACATAAGCTGTAATATACTGGATTCCAAGAATCGCATTATTTTAAAAAATATTTTTGATACTTATGAACACTGATATTAAAGCTTTAATATTTTTAATCAAGAGGGTTAATTCTGACTGTGTGGCAGCTGCTGAGTTGAATCACTGATGCCCAGTCAGCAGTTGAAACATAAAAAGCATGGTAATATTATTCTCCTACATTTTTAATCTTTCAAGTACTGTATATGCTACATGAATGGGACATAGTGCAAGATGGGCTACCCCAGTGGTGGTCCAAGCAGGGTGTACAAGAACCTGCTGATGAGCCTGACTTTATGCAACAAGGCAAAAACCCTCAACAGATACGGCAAAAACCACAAAGATTTGCTGCTGTTTAAACATTTTTAACCTGTTCTGTTGGTGGTTTACCATAGTTCCCATACAGAATGTCAAAAGTAAACTAGTGTAGCCTACTGACCTGGTGCAAGTCTTCGAAACTCTCACTACTTTGGTGAGTAACATAGTAAATCTCTTGGCAGAGCCAAGAATTGAGCCCATGCCACCAGGTTGGTAGCCAACTGTACTAACAGCTACTCCATGAAGTGTACATGGCCTATACATTATTTTATTTGAGTGTTCCAAGTTTTGTTGACTGCAGACATCTTCGCAAGAAATGAGTCGATATATGGAGCTGATAACCAGAAATTAATTTAATATGAGTACTCAATAAATAACTGACAATGATTTTGAGGTCCATTAAATTCTCCATTATGGCAGTACCATTGGCCTTAATTTTGATCGCGACCAGCCATCTATAAATGGTTTACAACCGAAGACTGTTTATAACTCACGAGTAAATAAAATTATGGCGACACATTTTCAACATTCGTTGGGAAATATAAATAAAATATTAAATTAGTGATTTCTTGTTTTCATTCTTTAACCCTCCAAGTGATATGAGTCGTTAATAACGACTCATTTATGCCTTTGTGAAATGATAAAGTCGTTATTAACGACTCATTTCTTTAGTGCCGTGTTGCTAGGCAACCATTTCATGAATATCATCGAACTTTGCACTAATCGATAGTTCAGTTCATTGGCTATTTCGATCTACCTTGCTGAATTATCGAATAGTTTTTTTTTTGCTGTCTAAACAAATCTTGGCATCACTAGTTCGAACGCGCCACACGTGCGCCACACCGCGCGACAGCTTCACGCAACCTGGCAGTGTTATATTGTTCGACTTGATTAGTTCGTGTTTCAATCAACTAAAATGTGCGATCCATGTTGTTCTGACGATATTCGCGATATGTTAGAAGAAGATTATGAAGATTATGTCTTCAGTGATGACAGTGATTTGCCAGGTGACGAAATACCAGAAGCAGTTTCTTTGAGTGGTGACTCGTCTGAAAGTGATGATGAGTTTGTACATTCCGATGGTGGTGAGTCAACTACTGACAGTGATTCTAGTGTGCCAGACTCTTCTATTCCCCTTGTACATAGATTACCCCATTCAAATTGGGTTCGTGTTCTACCACCTGAACCAGAACTAAACATTGAGAATGAATTTACTGCGAGGAATGTTGGCATAAAAAGCTGCCCTCCCAGAAACTCCAGACCTATAGAATACTTTTACTTATTTTTTACTAACTTCATCTGGGACATGTTGGTAAGAGAAACTAATGCCTATGCCGCTGATGTTCTAAAAAACAAAAGAGAATCAGGTGACTTGAAACAATTTTCCCGGCTTCAAAAGTGGGTTGACGTAACTAGGTCTGAGATGAAGAAATATGTTGCATTGATCTTGAATATGGGTTTGATTAGGATGAAAAATGTTGTTGATTATTGGAGTTCGAAGAAAAATAGATACATTGCCTTCTTTTCCAACACAATGTCCATAAATAGATTTCAACTTATCAGTTCAATGATCCATCTAAGCTCAAAACAAGCAGTACCACGTAACCACGCAGACTATGACCCTTGGTACAAAATTAGGGCATTTTATGACTACATCAATAAACAACTAAAAGAACATTATGTGCCTCGTCAGAACCTATCAATTGATGAATCGCTCATTGGAATGAAAAATCGATGTGTGTTTATTCAGTATATGCCGAACAAAAAACACGCTAGATACGGTATTAAAAAATTTGAATTATGTGATAGCGATTCAAGCTATATTATGCATATAGCTTTATATAGTGGCAGAGACTTCCTTTCTGTAGGAGATGATCCGTTTACTCAGAAAGTGGTTATGGATCAACTAAAAAAATGCAATCTACTGAATAAGGGTTATCATGTGTTTACCGACAACTTTTATACAAAGTTACCGTTGGCCCGCGTATTACTAGGAAGAAAAACCTTTCTTACTGGCACAGTAAATAAGAATACTAAAGGCTTATCAAAAAAGGTAATCCAAGCCAAATTAGGTGCTCAGAAAAGTATTTACTATAGGCAAAACAAAGTACTGTTAGTGGGGTATAAGCAAAAAGTAAACAGAAAACCAGTGTACCTCGTAACAACCGGTTGTCATGCAGAAGATAGGATGATAACCAGCAGGAAAGGAAGCAGGGCAGTGAAACCAGTGGTAATTAATAAATATAACTTAAAAATGGGGGGTGTTGATAACAGTGACAAAAGCATTTATCATCTGTCCTGTAGCAGAACCAGCAAAAAATATTGATAAAAAAATATTTTTCAATCTTCTCGACGTCGCTGTATTTGATGCATTTGTTTTGTATTCTAAGAATACAGATAAGCCTATAGACCGAGATGACTTTGTGGACTGCATTGTACTAGATTTAGCAGATGGAATTCAGCCTGAACATCCAAGACTTAGCCAACAAGATGAACATTGTATTCAACATTTACCTGGGCGAAAAGAAAGATTATGCGTAGTTTGTTCGGAAGATCCTGCCATAAAAAGAAAGCGAAGCAACTTCTGGTGCCCTAAGTGTAATTGTGGCATTCATCCTACTTGTTACCATAAGCTGAAACACTTCTACAGGCCCATAGTAAAGGGGAGGAAAAGAAAAGCTCCTGCAAGTGACTTGGACTAAAGAATTATGCCCGAAGTGGAGATGTACATTGTTTTAGTTTTTTGTACATAACTTTTTGTTCTTTAGTTTTATAGTAAATATGCACTCTTAGTCTTTTGTTGCTAACAAAATGGAAAACATTTTAGACATTTACCTTTTGTTTCGTTCTTTTGTAGTTTTGAAGCTACTGCAGTATAAAGTTGAAAAATTGTTTTTTCAAAAGTGAAAATTTGTGATTCATCACCTCCAATAAAATGGAATCAAGATATGTATCCAATATTATAACATAATCACATACTCTAGTTTATACTGAACAAAAATATATGTAATATGATATATTTTACTTTCATTTATGGTATGGCCTGAAAATCAGTATAGAGAAAAGCAAGACCATGGTGATGACAAGAGGGGAAAGACAAGGAAAGGGCATTGTGAAAATTGGAAGTCAGAGTTTGGAAATTGTGGACACGTTCAAATACCTAGGAAGTGAATTGATGCAAACTGGTAGGTTGGACATGGAGATTGGCAGGAGGGTACAGCAGAGCAATGCATTCTATCAAAGTGTAAGAAAACTTGTTTGGGATAAGGAAGTACCAAGGAAAAGCAAGGAGGTAATGTATAAAATGTACTATGTACCCATATTAACGTATGCAGCTGAGACTTGGACCCTGACGAGCAGGCAAGAGAGTAGAATCCAAGCCAGTGAAATGAAATTCCTAAGAAGTATGATAGGTAAGACAAGGAAAGACAGAGTGAGGAATGAAGATGTTAGGAAGGAAGTTGGGATGGGAAAACTAAATGAGAGAACTGAGAAGAATAAACTAATGTGGTTTGGACATGTAAAGAGGATGGAGGAAAATAGAATACCAAGACAGATGCTGGAGGCGAAGTGCAAGGGTAAGAGAGCAAGGGGAAGACCTAGAACAAGGTGGATTGATTCAGTGAAGAACAGCGTGAGAAAAAGAAATCTGGACTGGGACAAGATCGTGGAAGAAGAATGGTGGAAGGAAAGAGGAAAGTGGAGAAGTGCCATAAATACCCCGACCCGGCAGAAGCTGGATAAGGGGAAATGATGATGATGATGATTATGTATTTTTATGAATTTTAAAAAAAAACTTGTACAAAGATGTTAAAGTCGCTCATCACTTAACAGGCTTTTAGTTATCACTTGGAGGGTTAATGTAGCTTTGGCAGAAATTGGCTACACCTGAATTGTCTGATTAACTATAGTTGTAAATTTGATGGACCTTGTGTTTATGCAATTGCAGGTCTTAAGGAGGCATTGATCCATATTATGTGAAAATCTTTTGAAAGAAAATCCTACAAACAAGGGGCGGGAGAGAGAGTTAGTCCTCCCAAGATCTGTAAAAAATTATGTAGCCTACCTCATTCATTAATATTGAATATGGTCATTTCTATTAATAGCCTCATAGAAGGTCCAACTGATCTTTAGGTTATAGAACATAATATGCACACCCATAATAGAAAACTAGAATGTAATAAGTTATTATATGCAAGAAATAGACACAAAGCAACTCAATAGAATGAGACTGTTGAGAAGGATAACAAATCCTTTACTGGTTAACTGCACATGCTCTTGCAACAACATGGACGACTGAACTTTTTTAATGCATGTCTAAGACAAGGAAACATCCCAAACAGATGGAGGCTTTCTACACTAAAGGTTTTGTATAAAGGGAAAGGTGACTCGAGGGACCCGAACTCATACCGCGGGATAGCTTTGGAGTGTGCACCACAAAAAATTCTGACAGGACTATTAACTGCCAGACTTAGCAAACCAACATCTCACGCAATCCCTGAGCAGCAATTTGGGTTCATTAAAGGGAAATCCGCAATCCATGCAGTAAAATGTCTTCAGGAGGATATTGAGGCGGCACTCAGGCTCCCAGGAGGGATGCTCCATGCAGTTTTTATAGATTATACGAAAGCTTTCGACTTGCTGAACAGGCAACTATTAATCAGGAAAATAGAAGACATCGCCGGAAGAAATCAAGTGACACGTCTAATAAAAAATATCTTGTCGAACAATCAAATAGAAATAGACAACAGAGTGTCTAAGTCAATCCCGATGACCCAAACCAACGGAGTACTGCAGGGAGACCCCCTGAGTCCACTGCTTTTCACCATAGCCACTGTGGAAATACCTGGAGAAATTGCAGTTGATAACGTTAAAATATACGCTTACGCAGATGACATGGTCCTCACTTCTCGAAACTTAGATTGCATTCAATCTGCTTTTGATAAACTCTCAACATGGGCCGAAAACAATGAATTAACACTGAACGGTACTAAAACTGTGAAAATGACATTCAGAAAAGGAGGTAGACTTTCAACAAATGACTTCATTATGTACAAGAATGTCCCGCTACAGAATGTATCACACTTCAAGTACTTGGGAATCACTTTTCAGACAAGAGGAGATGTCTATAGCCTACACGTCAAGGAAAGAGTTGCCGCGGCAAAGATTGCTATTCACACTATAAGGAATCTGAGACAGCTGTCTTTAGCCACAGCTATCACCCTGTTTCGTCTTAAAATTACCCCAATCATAACTTATGGACTAGAGACAATTTGGCTACAACTGACGAAGAGAAATTTGGAAGAAATAGAAAGAGTCAAAGCCACTTTCCTGAAAAGAACATTGTGCCTGTCGAAATTCACACGGTCTCGCCTCACCTACGTGCTAGCAAGAGAGCAATTTTTCATCGAAGATCTTCACCTTAACCTATTACTACCATCAACCGCCGCCTACACAGTACTTGTACAAGAACTCGATGCAAAACGGCAAGACATATGGCCAACGTTCTTTTCAACAGATGCTATGATTTACAGAGAATGGACTCAAGTTGGATATGAATTACGGCATGTAGTGACGCGATACGCTGTGCATGGTTTCCACCACCGGATATGCCAGACTGAGAAATTCCACGACCCGGACAATAACTGCAGGTGTAAACTGTGTGGGTCAACTTGTGACTGTTATCACCTGCTTTTGTGCTCCAAAAGGAAAGTCTCGTTGACAGATTTCTGCAATGACTGAATGTGTGGTCTTATTTAGGTTATTGTATGCACGGTCATGTATATATTTCTTTTGGCAGTTAGCTGCACTTATTAAATTATTAACTGCCAGTTAATTTCTGACCAACACTCTTGACACACAAGTCCCAATACACACACCAATACAGTAACAATAAAAGATATAATTACATGGCAAAATATCCTGATTCAACCAATCTACAACTGAAAAATGAATTTATAAACCTTTAACCCTAGGGGCAGACGACCTAGTAGTTCTGCCCCTTAAAACAACAGTAATTAACTAATCTTTAACCTAGAGCAATGGTTGACTGTATATGGAAAAGTCTTGGGTCATTTTAAGTGGTTGCGGTGTACAAAACCTACTGTACCATATCACTTTCTACCTTCCACAACATGTACACACTTTGATCTGACTTTTTGACTCATAGAATATTGCTGCTAATGCAGAAAAGAAAAAAAAAACCACCATATTTTATAATGTACAGGGTTATTATACAGAGAGATTAGCTTGGATGTATCGGAGATCCTCGCTAGCCCGCTCGCCCACGGCGCGAGCCTGTCTCCCGCCACGCGCTTTGTCGTTATGCGGCGCCTGCACGGCACTGAGTCATTGAGTATAGGAATTTGTACTTACCTAGTTCACAGCTGGTGCTGAAAATGTTCGCCATTCATTGCTACACATGGCTGGCACCTTTTTTGAAACTGGCATGTACTCTCTGAAGTTCCTCAGCACCGATTGACTGTATTTCAGCTGTAATATAGTCTTTAAGCTCATTTATAGTGGAGGGTCTCTCGCATACACTCTATTTTTAAGCGTCCCCCACAAATAAAAGTCACATGGTGATAAGTCTGGGCTTCGCGGGAGCCACACGTACCGACTTATAATCCTAGTACCAAAAATGCGACGCAATTCTGTCATAGATGCTTTGTCAGTGTGAGCAGTGGCAGAATCTTGTTGAAAATAAGTTGACAATCGCTCTCCGTAAGTCAGTTCATCAAAAAATTGGTCCAAGATCACATTGAAGTACAAATTCCTATACCCAATGACTCAATACCGCGCGAGCGCCGCATAACGGCAAAGTGCCTGGCGGGAGACAGGCTCGCGGGCTAGCGAGGGTCTCCGATTCATCCAAACTAATCTCTCTGTATATGTGAGCGCGAGTCAACACGGTAAGCTAAGCCGGCTGTGAGTGGCGCAGAGTGCGGCCGAGCGTACCCGGTTCAGCCGGTGGTAGGCGCGCTCCGCTGACTCATATCGTTAGTTCACAAGTGTTTTGTCATTCATATGGATATGTATCTGCAAAGCTTAGATGTTAGTGTTGCATGTTTAGTGAGTATTGTGATTACTGTGATTGTTGGTCATGCCTAGACACCAATTCACATTGCGCGAACGTGTGTATATCCATAATTTGTATATGAAAAGCAGAAAAACTTGTTCTGAAACGAGACGAAAATTTTAAATCAAGTTTCCAGGAAGACCTGTGCCTAATGCCAGTATAATTAGAAGGCTCGCTAAACGATTCGAGGAAACCGGCTCCGTAAATAATAAGAGAGTTGACAGACATTCTTCCATCAGAAGATGTCAGGTGTGTGTTACAAGAGAGGGAGGACATTTTCAGCATCGCCTATGAGCACTGTAAGTACACATTATTGAATATGTTTGGTAAAAGTGTAAAAGTGCGCACCAACCCGGGTACGCGATCTGCACCAGTCACAGCCGGCTTAGCTTGCCGTGTTTACTCGCGCGCACATAGATAATGACCCTGTATAGAACAATATGTATTAATCCAACGAGTATGACTTGAAAATCTATTGGCAATGAATTTGAGTGAACAATTCAACTACAAAAGCATTTGTAAGAACACCTGACAGGATAATCCAAATCGGCAAAATACATTAAAAAAAACAACAACTCAGAAACAAAGAATCAAAAACATTTAACATTTGTTTTTCTGTCTGTGCATTTAGAATTTTTGGTTAAAACTTTGTATTTATCCTAAACTGGTTATATAATTTGTATGTTCTGTATTAGCTCAAAACTACTGGAGTGAATAGCACAAAAATTGGTATTTAGGCAGATTACATCCCTGGAGAAGGAGAAAGCCTCAAATTGTTTTTTGATTCGACATAAAGAATGAAAGTTATTGGTAATTTAATTACAGTATGTACTTTTTCAGCCAATCAAATTTATGAAATGAAAACCATGTACTGTACCACTAATATGGTTGTAGTACTGGATAATTCTTTGTATACTCCCATCAGTTTTGGAAAATCATGGCATTCGCGCTGAAAAAGTACAGTCAAATTTCATTTCTCTTCTGTATTCTAGATTGTAGTAATTCAGCCTCCGGAGGTGTAGATCCCAGGTGTATAGTCTCATCCTCAGATCTTCATCCGGATTTTGCCAAAGTTATCTAAGAGACCAGGTCCATGAGCCAATACCCCAATGTATATGTAAAATTCGCAAGAGTCTGTGAACGTTACCATTTCAGCGTGTGCTCTAAAAGGGCAAAATCACTAGTGGAATTCAGCAGAGAACAGCAACATAAATTACATCAACATATGGACGTCTTGTATATAATCTGTTAAATAACGGCCAAATGGCTGCAATACTGCAAATCACTAATTAAATTTATGATGAAATGAACCCTTACCAAAATAGTGGATGTAAACCAATTGCACAATCTACATTCACTCCCTATCTTCATACACACAACAGCCAATGATGACAAAAGCTCAAATAAGTTTTGGTGATTGGTTCAAAATCACAACTCATGCCTGTTTGATGGTACTCTGCATGTGCGCCAATCAAGCTCCTAGATTCTTTTTAGAATTTGCGTGTAGTTTATTTCTCTCAACTGTTTAATATTTAGTATTGTCACCATTTCTCCTCTTAGCCACTCAGCATGGGAGTGCTTTCACTCTCAGTCACCCTCAATAGGTTTTACAATAATTTTCACAGTTTGTTAGAAATAAACTTATAATTAAAGGCATTACAATGGAATAATTTAATTTACAATACTGCTTCTTCAGAAGTTCAGTGTATGGGGTTGATGCAACAATGGTTATACCAGCTCCATAACAACTGCATTAGTCTTAGGTATGTCACGTGAAATGATAATGGGACAGTGGTTCTACCAGGTTCATAACAACTGTACTAATCTAAGGTATGCCAAGCGAGTTAATAAGACTGATTAAAAGTCTCTTTCTCTTTGTACACCTGGGGCATGATGGCATAGTGGTCAATCCGCTTGCCTCCCACAAAAGCGGATAGGGTTCGATTCCCAGTTAATGCACATGAAAAGTGCTTTGGATTCCACTAAAACATTAGTCCCATGGCTCATTATTGAAAGATTAATGGTCACAAGCAAGCTTCAGTGTTAACCACAAATATCCAGATTTAGATAATCACAGTTCAAGTCTTCATACCAAACTGTGAGGACCTGAATGGAAGAAACTATTTAAAAGAGAAGTTGGCCTTTCCAGAGAATTAATGATTCATCAATAGCAATAATTTGATCAGGAAGATATATGGCACTCAATTTTTAATTACGATGCTCTAACACAGGAAAACTTTTGAAGAATTTTGCAGGGCCTTGGAAACGTGATTTAGTGTTCTTGTCAACGAATTAAGGAATCTTTTAATACTTTCAAAATGATTAAACTGAACCAAACATAGAACTAATAACAGATTTTGTGAAAAATAAGAACTCTGTGTAATTTTCTGCACTGTGCCCATTATCATGTATCATGCATAAACTACGTACATTGCCTCCATGTAACTGGTACCCTCAAAAGGAACGGAAATAATATACCATATGATTGCACGTACTGTTCTAATTTCATGATTATGAACTCTGTAGCCAAAAATAATAACTAAATAAATTTATATGTTTGACCACCTTATTACCGTATTTGCTCGCGTATATCTCGCACTTTCTTGACCAAAAATATGTGTGAAAATTTTCGGTGCGAGATATACGCGGGGAATGACTGTATTCCCGAAAAATCACAAAATTTGCATTATTGAAACAAGGCAACTGGCATACGGTACTCGCCCTATTCATTGTCACTGCTGCCAATCTCCGAGATACTCTCACATGCATCATTCTGGTTATCATCCCATACTGCTTCATCCTGACTTCCATCCAATGCATTTGCGATGCCCGTCTTCAAGAAGCTCTTCACAACAATGGCCGTCGACACCATTTATTTCTATTCGTTATGGTTATGCGACATTAAGAACTTAGGAAAAAGACGGCATACGCTCGTTAAGGATGATTTCAAGGCAGAAAAGGAATTTAGAGCGCAGACGATTAGCGATCGATCATCTTCCATATCGATTCCTCGCTACATGCATGAGCGGGCTCGAATTCAGCCAACCGGGGACGAAGACTAACGATGTACCTCGTGCGATAACACTCACCCAGCGCCGCATGCTTGCACGCGGCCGAGCTCTGATGCGACGCAATGCGTAAAGACGAAATCATTGAGATTCGAGAAGACTGAACTGCGTTTCTCTGCGATGTAACAGTAGACCTACTTGAGCAACTGTTGTGGCACACTAATTGCTAATTCGAACGTGTCTCAAGGCGGCGAATTTAGCCAACCACGGCCGAAGACGCTGCGAACAATGTACAGCGTGCTAACACTCTCACTGCGCAGTATGCTTGCACGCGGCCGAGCTCTGATGCGACGTAATGCGTAAAGACAAAATCATTGAGATTCGAGAAGACAGAACTGAGTTTCTCTGCGATGTGACAGTAGGCCTACTTGCGCAACTGTTGTGGAGCGCTAATCGCTAATTCGAAAGAGTCTCAAGGCGGCAAATTTAGCCAACTGCGGCCGAAGATGCGGCGAACGATGTACAGCACGCTAACACTCACACTGCGCTGTATGCTTGCACGCGGCCGAGCTCTGATGCAACGCAATGCGTAAAGACGAAATCATTGAGATTCGAGAAGACTGAACTGCGTTTCACTGCGATGCAACAGTAGGCCTACTTGAGCAACTGTTGTGGCGCGCTAATCGCTAATTCGAACGTGTCTCAAGGCGGCGAATTTAACCAACTGCGGCCGAAGACGCGGCGAACGATGTACAGCGTGCTAACACTCATGCTGTGCCGTATTCTTGCACGTGGCCGAGCTCTGATGCGACGCAATGCGTAAAGACGAAATCATTGAGATTCGAGAAGACTGAACTGCGTTTCTCTGCGATGTAACAGTAGGCCTACTTCCGCAACTGACGTGGCGCGCTAATCGCTAATTCGAACGTGTCTCAAGGCGGCGAATTTAGCCAGCCGCGGCCGAAGACTCGGCGAACGATGTACAGCGTGCTAACACTCACGCTGCGCCGTATGCTTGCACTCGGCCGAGCTCTGATGCAACGCAATGCGTAAAGACTAAATCATTGAGATTCGAGAAGACTGAACTGCGTTTCTCTGTGATGTAACAGTAGGCCTACTTGCGCAACTGTTGTGGGACGCTAATCGCTAATTCGAACGTGTCTCAAGGCGGCGAATTTAGCCATCCGCGGCCGAAGACGTGGCGTACGATGTACAGCACGCTAACACTCACGCTGCGCCGTATGCTTGCACGCAGCCGAGCTCTGATGCAACGCAATGTGTAAAGATGAAATCATTGAGATTCGAGAAGACTGAACTGCGTTTCTCTGCGATGTAACAATGGGCCTACTGGCGCATCTGTTGTGGCGGGCTAATCGCTAATTCGAACGTGTCTCAAGGCTGTGAATTTAGCCAACCGCAGCCGAAGACACGGCGAACGATGTACAGCGTGCTAACACTCATGCTGCGCCGTATGCTTGCACGCGGCGCCTCGATCCCTAATCGGCTCGTATCAAAGTTCGGATCAACTCGATGTTGCTCGCTCTTCCTGTTAGTATCGCTTCGGGTAAGTTCCTGGACAATGACGACTGTTGTGGCGCGCTAAATCGAACGTGTTTCTACCACAAGGTTATTACGGTCATTTATATGACGGCATCAGTAATGAATGCGAGATATATGCGAGTACATTTTCCCCCCTCAAATTTCAAATAAAAAAATGGGGTGCGAGATATCCGCGGGGGCGAGATATACGCGAGCAAATACGGTAATACATAAAAATTTCATATACATTTTATGTATTGAAAAGGTTAACAAATACACAAAATTATAAACTTATTAAAATTTGTTAATATGGATCAACATTACAAGCTGTCTAGCCATGTAGTAAAAAATAATTGAAAAATTTGCCCATGACCTTGAACAATTTTTGGCAGCATTTTGAGGCCCATATTTTGTCCCGAACATTTCCCTTTCCCTTCTGTAGTTACCTATGTCTTTCCACACAAACTTGCCATCAATAACATAAGGGCGGATGTTTTGCCTCACTCTCAGATTCTATATCCGAATCCTTACTCATCATCATCATCATCATCATCTTGTACAGTTTCCAGCCCCAGGCTGGGTCTGTTTCCGAATCCTTACTCAACGAATCCAAATTTTTCATATTACCATCCACTATAACATTGTTAATTTCCAAATTTTCAATCACAAGAACACATTTGGTAGCCATGATGTCAACATCAAAACTATCTCCCTGTTTCTGACCCGATATCATATTATGTAGATAACACATCCAATGAAAGATCGAAACTTCGTCTACAAATATATCTTGCCAGATGTACTAGTTCAAGTACACAAAGTACAAAGCAGATACTGGTCCATGTGTGCAATTCACATTACTCTGTAACCGAGCATGTTGAGTTGACATGCAAAGTTTGGCACTCCACACCGAGTGGTTAATCAGTACCTAATTCTAAGCAGAACAATGTACAGGGTGTGAATTACGAAATAACAGAGTTGCTGGCCCAACAAGGTCCGCTAGCCACAGCTAACCCCTCTCAGCAGTCTGACGAGTGTTGAGTTCAGATGAGTAAACTACTTTTTACTACCCCTTAAGAACAAATTCATCAACGATGGGTAAGCAAAGCTAGTATATGATAAAGAGAAACCTATTGCAAAAGAGGACTACTGTAGTAGGCATTCTGTTAAGATATGGTTTTTTTTAATTTTAAAGAGACTTTTCTATATCAATGAGAAGTTAAAACCAAGATCCAGTTAAACACTAACCTATACGTTGAGCAGGATGCTATGTGTTTGTGATACAATTGCTGCTGACCTTAGACACACTATTGCATGTTGATCATTGCATTTGTTGGCTACTGGGATAAAGGGGAATCTGTTGCAAGAATGCAAGCTCAGCTCGGCTGTAAGCAACACTTGGTACCCTACCTGGCCATCGGCACTCGTATCTCAAACAGGTAAAACCATCCCAATAGTATCTTCACAATTTCTGGAGTTCCAATTACAAAATATGCTCCTAGCTGCTCTGAACACACAGCACACTGTGGAGTGAGCATTATAAACATAATCACCCAGTTAATGTTTGAAAAATTATGAGAATTCTAGTTTAAAAGATTAATTTGCAATCAAGAGATTGGTATTGTCACGTAATGTTGAATTATCCATATTTGAAATACAGTAGAGCGTCGATAATCCGGATCAACTGTGATCAGACCCTGTCCGGTTTATCAAAACGTCCGGATTTTCGAAAAGAACCAAAAAGAGGTTGTTGTGAGTTCATAACAAAAAGAAAACTTCCTAAAACCCTTAATAATTCCCTTTGGTGATTAAATAATTGGAGCAGATAAATAAAACCATAAATTAATTAATATGAACTTATGTACTGTATTTTAATGAAAAGAATATACATAGCCTATGTAATGTACAATATGTACATATTTACAGAATACTGTCTACAGTTTATACATTGTCAGAGCTCTTAAAAAATCTGTTATTGAGTTTTGAACTGCAGTAGTGGTTCGCTTTTTTGCGATCAAGTCTTTGATTCATAGCGGTAAGACGACCCCGCCCAGCCTGTCGCATCAACGCTTTTGTTTGACAAATATGCATGTATGAATTCAGTTCAACCTTTTTTTTTTTCCCACCGGAATTGAATCCGAATTATCGCCGGTCCGGTTTTTGACATCCGGATTATGGACGCGATACTGAACAGCAATTTACATAACTTGAAAAACATACCTTAAGAATTGGAAAACTAGAAATGTGAATTAACGTACAGTATTTTGAATTTCTGAGTTTCTACTGTACAACCAACAACCTCTAGGTTTGTGCAAGATTCCTGCATAATCTCCATGTGAAGCTCTAATATGGTTCACAGTTACCTGGGAATTGTAACAAGAAGGAAGTTGCATTGTATACTACATAAAGGGTATGTTCACAAACATTTCCTGTTAATAGGAAGTTTTGGTCCCATCTTGCACGTTTACATTGCTTCCCAGAGCATATCAGTTACTTTCAATGTTGACATGCACAATCACACATTGAGGTTGTCATTGTGCATGCCAAGATTGCTCAAATAAAAAAAAATTCTTAAGACAAAAAAGTATTACATTAACACTCCATTACACGCACCGGTGACGAATCCCCGCTAGTTAGGAAATTTGGGATATCCGCAATTACGTCACACATGTGGTCATGCTGCTTTAGGACATCTTGTGCGCATACTTTGTGCACAGGTTGGAAGGGTATTCAGTTGGCTGCAAGACTTGTTGACAAGCGGATTGATACTTTTATCATTTGGAGCGGGGATTCACCGCCTGTGCGTAAAACGGTGATGTTGTGTTCTCAGCTTTGTTGGTGTTCAACTAATCATTTTGTAATCATGGATTTTGAGATGGTTGGTTCCTCAGTTTAGGGGCTGCGACAAGGCGGCCATGTAGCCCCGAGTACTTTGGGTGTGTGTAGAATCTGCCTGATAACCGGTGTTAATTGTGACGACTATATTAGTGTGTGTTATCCGTTCTCAATTCAAGCAAGGACTGCAGACATTGAATTTTTTTGAGTAGTTCCTACTTTTGCCGCCAAACACCACCGTCAACGACTACTAGTTCAGAACTTTGGTTACCAGATGCCATCACAGTCAGCTCCTGGTGACGAAAGTCGGAACCTAAGAGAGTTTGTCAAATGTTTAAACTATATAATTTAGCTTCACACAGGTGTAATTAGTGGAAGGTTCTTTAACATGCCATAAATCTATGACATGGGACCGCTGGCTTTACTTCCCCTCCGAAGGACGGCATACTGAGGGATTTTTAATGCTCTTAAAAATCAGACAACTTCGGCCGAGTTTGAACCCGCGATCTTGGGCATAGAAGCTCAGCATGCTACCAACTACGCCACCGAAGCCGCTTTTGAGAAAGAGAAACAATGTATAAGATACAATTATCTCAGTTTTTGCCACACAAGGCAAAGTGTATTCCGTTCTACCCTCGGACCACAATTAAATTTCTTGGCAAAGCAGGGAATCGAACCCCGGCCTCAGGGCTGACAGCGAAGAATGCTAGCCACTGCACCACGAGGCGGACAATAGCATTAAGAGTGGCAGTGAAATGAAGATATTACTGACTAAAAGAGACTTGCAGTGACTTCACTGTTCAATGTGGCAATATGCGTTTGTACTCGTATATTGTTTCTTGATAAAGTTTTGTTAAGGAAAAATGGTGTAAATAATTTTTGAAACATAGAAATGGCTTTAGGATATAGCTCTCCTTGGAGCAATCATATCTGTTGCATGGGTGCAAGTGGCTAAATGCGGCGGTTTCAAATCCCGTCTACGGTCACATTTTTGTTGTTATTGTTTCATGGGGCGGAACTAGGAGGTCATCTGCCCCTAGGTCACATTTTTCAAGTCTTACTCAAAACACATTTTTTCCCCATACATTTCCATCCTAAAATCAAGACTTGTCTTATGGTTCAAAAAATGGTCATTCTCCCCATATGATCCCAAATATTCTATACTAACTTCCAATGTTCAGCTGTTGAAATGGCACCGTATATTAGGCTGCTAAAGTGCACAAAATGTTTGCGACGATATTACTGCAACATAGGTAAAGTGGAAATTGCAACGAGGTCCGAGAATGGCATCAGCTGTGTTACATCATGATATCTACTCCTTTCCACTTCCATGAACCCAAGCACAAACTGTAAACCACAGGGCCAGAAGGAATCTCATACAATAGACCGAAACCATAGCTACTCCCGCTGTTCCTCCATTCCCGGCCATATCCTTGAGACCATAGGGCCTCTGGAAGTCTTTTTATATGGACAGAGATTGGTACCAATTAAGTAAAATAGCTACTCCTACATCAGCTGAATGTGTGTCCATCCAAACAGACTTTGCAATGACTGGCATTGGCATATTAACTTTAAGTGTATTGTTACTTGATAAGGTTTTGTTAAGGAAAAATTACTGTGGATTACCCAAAGGACTGCCATAAAACTGGGTCAGTGACATTTATATTTAATTAAATTTGACAATAATTATTTGAGACTAGATCCTACAGAACTGTTATGCAGTCTTAGTCTATTAAAAAAAAATATATATATACATATTTGGTCTCTTGAATTACCGTATATACTCGAATACCACCCGCACATTTTTAAACAAAATCGGACGTGAAAATTTGGGGTGCGGGTCTTATTTGAGTCATCCTGATTTTAAAGATTTAAATTGCCCGCCACGCGCGATATCGGGTGTTGCGAGTATCCGCTAGATGGTGCTAACCTTCTTCCGGCTATCACTTTGTTTTACCGTAAGCAGGCGGCGTCATACTTCCTCGCGCACGTTTTCCGAGTGTAAACATGAGTTGTACGAAGAGTTTGCGGTCGTTTAATGTGAGTGAGAAGCTGAAAGTTGTGAGGGAAGCTGAAGTTATTGGAAATCGTGCCCGGCAGGAAATACAGTGCACTCCCGATAATTCGCGTGTGGATAATTCGTTTTGCGGTTAATTCGCGGGTCTCCATGAGTATTTTTTAAATTGGGAATTCTCACAGCAACTAATCATCACGCTAAGTTAAGCAATCTCTGTCGTTTAAAAGAATTTTGATGCGACGCAATGCGTAAAGACGAAATCATTGAGACTAGGGAAGACTGAACTGCATTTCTCTGCGATGCAACAGTAGGCCTAATTGCGCAATCTTCGAAACTTACGCGCATGTTGCCGCGAGTGGTATAGCACAGATTTCCTTTGTCTTTGAAGCCCAAACAATACAAGAGGAATGCACTTTCACTCGGAACCTACCCTCCCTTTCCCAACAGCCACGCTCCAAGGTCGCTGATCTGTGAGTTGTGAAGGGTGGATGTGCGGACAGCGTATTGTAAACAGCGATTATTGCGTAATGGCGCAAACGCGCACGACATCGAGAGCGTGTTTGTTCGATGCTCTTCATGCAGTCAACTAGTCGGGAGGAAAGTACCGCTACTCCGCTCATACAAAAGCAAGCGCTTGCCGACTTTTGTAACGACGATATTTCGAACGGGCAAGTTAGACGTCGATAAAGACGATTATGATTTACTACAGAAAAGCAAAGAAGAAATAGCATGGCATTTGACTGTTGGTGAGGAAAACGGAAATCCAGTAGATTTCGAGTGCGGGAGTGATGCAACGGAAATCCCGAAATTTTCCCACAGTCAAGCTAGTGTCTCTAGTCACACTTATCTTTTATATAGAAAAACGAGATTAATTTTCGTTTTCATATAATATTTTCTTTGGAAATGTGCAATCGAAAAATAGAATAAACGATCTAAGAAACAAAAAGTAATGACGGCTTTTTTTAAATATATTAATGTAGGCATAATCCACATAGGCCTACCAGTAGCCTAGCATGTCGTATAAGACACTACAATCAGGAGTTAAAATTATTATTTCGCGTGTTCAAGCCTATTTCAATATTTTAACCAATAGTTTTGTTTTTCCTAGGCTTAACAAAAATAACTGCGGATAATTCGCGGAAGTTCGTGCATTAATTACTGCGAATTAACGAGAGTGCACTGTATGATATTGACGAGTCATGTATTCGTGATTGAGCGGGATGACGTCTATGCTACAACCACTGGATGTCTGCGTGAACCGCCCGTTCAAAGCAGCCTTGAAACAGCTGTATACGGAGCAGATGGCGGCCGATAAGCACACACTGACTCCAACTGGTCGTATTCAGCGCCCGGAAGTTCAGCTGCTATGTTAGTGCATTTTGACGGCATGGAATCGTATCTCGGGAGATCTCATACGGAAGAGCTTCAAGAAATGTAGTATTTCGAATGCTATGGATGTCAGTGATGACGACATTTAGTGGGATGGTGATAAAAGTTCCGAAGTTGGTACTTCTGATGACGATGAATGAAGTGTTTGTGTACTTTTATTTGTATTTTTAATCGTTTGATGTGTGTTATTTTAGGACGACTTCAAAACTGTTGGAAACTATTTTGGATAAATGCTATTCTGTTTATTTAGTTACGATTGTACATAATTTTGAGTATTTTTTTTTTTTTTTTTTTAATTTTGTTCTTCAAAATCAGGGTGCGGGTCTTATTCGGGGGCGGGTTGTATTCGAGTAAATACGGTAATCAGTTTTTCCTGCAGAGCAGTTATTGTAATTGTACTTAGTAGGGCACTCAAAATATGCTAACATAAAGGATAAACTGACCAGGGGTGATGTCAGGTTATCATATCAATACCATTCTGAAAATTAAAGCTCGACTGGATGGGACTTAACCCCTTACGAATATTGTAGCATATTTTGAACCTGATGATTGTTATTTTAACAGGTTGTTGGTATCAAATAATCTTGGGGTCAAGCCTCTTAAAACAACCATCGGTGTTATGACCAAATAACCTTACTTAATAGGATAAGAAAAATGTCAAATTATTTCCAGGATGATTAACAGTTTTAATTGTTATTGTCTCCATAGCCAAGGAACATACCATAACTCATCAAACCCAATCATTACATAAAGATATTTTTTTTTTCTTGTCCAGGCAAGTCTTTCCATTCCTGTTCTTATTCCCAGGCAATTGTGAAAATGTCTTAACTTCCTCTCACAAATGCAAAACTGTAACAAAACTGAAAAATCGTGGACAAGCATTGTACCACAGTTGCAGACTGGAGATGAACAGCATTCTTACTGATTGTCCATTCATTTCTATTTTTCTTGGATGACTATAATCCAACACAAAATATTTATGGATAAATAATGCTAATATTAATCTCAACAGATATAGACAGCTAGAATACTCACTCAAATTCTACAAATAAAACATAATTCGTCATCATGTCCACATGCTCATGAAGACGATCATAATGAATCAATCTCTCAACCAACTGAATCGGCACTACTCTCATTGCACATTATAACAAAAGTGTCACTCGATCCTATGTACATGATTAACATAATGGCAGATTATCCAAGAACCTACGACAATCTGAAGATAAGAAATGCACAAGAGCACATCACACTAATGATTTAAACCTAATTTCTTCTACGTTTCCTTGAACTTCTCGTTTGTTCTGCTCTGAGTGCAGCCCAATGCTCATAATACCTTTCTGCTTCCAACCACTCTTGATATTTGTACCACCATTCTTCCCACTTCATATAATCATCTAACGTTAAGTCTCGAAGATAGCCTCTATCTTTGTAGTATTTGTAACGAACTCTAACATCATCCCATGCATCCAATCCAATTGGTGCAGGATGTTGTGATTCTGGATAGTACCCAAGCCCCACACGGCGATCATTAACAGGCATGGGACTCAAAGCATGACATCTATCAGCTCCTTCAATCACAACCTTCAAATCAGAACTGTCTGAATCTTTCGTGATCCTCATGTTCTTTACACCATCCAAATCTCTACGATCCACTGACCACTGAGCCATTTTTCCAAAGCGCTCAGATAAAGTAAGTTTCGTGGCTCCAACGCCAGATGCAACAGAAGATGAAGAGCTATCGTCAGAGCCCGAAGCAGGAGGAGAACTTCTTCTTCTGACAGGACTCCCTTCCACGTGAGGAGGAGAGCGCCTACGCTTGGTTCGCTCCCCCTTGGATCGGCTGCTTTTTCGCTTTTTACTAGACACCTGAAACATACAATGTACAAGAGCACATAACATATTATGAAAATACACTCACCTCCCATGGAAGAACTTAGGCTGATTTGAAGGTTGTCATCGAAGTAGCTGATGGGTATCACACCATGAGTCTCAAGTCTATTTCATCTATACACACCTCCCTCCCACAGCAGAACACAACTAATAAGATATATGAGGCAAACATGATTCCATGTTGAGTCTGTTCATGTAATCCACCACTAAACATAATATGTGTGAGGCAAACAAGGGACGTCAAGTAAGTTATGTTTACACAGATATTTAATACACCATCGAACATAATAAACACCACATGAGGTACATACGGCAAACATGGATACCATTCGAGTCTATTAGTGTTTACCAACAAACATACCATAATTTTCTTATCTTGAAATAACACCATATTTACTTTCCATTCGTCCATGGCTAACCTTTGTTGTCAAAAATCTATATAGAAAAACACAATCTGGTGGACAATGAATTAATGAATAAATGACTGAATGGACAGGAAGAGGAGGATAGAAACATGGATAAAGGACAAACAAAATTACAAGCAGATGCAGGCGGAGGGATAGATGGAAAAAACAACAACATAAAAGCAGGAGTAATCTTCGTGGTCAGACAAATCTCCGTCTTCATGCCCTCAATGAGCTCATTTCGACCTCTTGGTCTGATGGCTACCCACCCTCCTGATGAGACTGGTTGGTAGGTTCCTTAGTTTAGGGGCTGCGACAACACGGTCATATAGGCCCGTGTACATTGCGTGTGTGTAGAATTTGTCTGATAACCGGTGTTAATTGAGATGGCTGTATTAGTGTGTGTTATCTGTAATTCAGGCAAGGACTGCAGACGGTCAATTTTCAAGCAGTTCCTACTTTTGCTGCCAAATACTCCCATCCACGACACGTAGCTGCGGACTTGGCTACTAGATGCTATTGCTGCCAGCACCTAGCAGCGAACATTGGAATTAATATAGCGTTATCAGTCTACAAATTTTAGCTTCACACAAGTGTAGTTAGTGGAAGGTTCTTTCTCATACCATAAATCTATGACATGGGACTGCCGGCTTTACTTCCCCTCCGAAGGAAGGCATACCGAGGGATTTTTAAAGCTCTAAAAAAATCCGACGACTTCGGCTGGGTTTGACTCCGCGATCTAGGGCATAGAAGCTCAGCATGCTATCAACTACGCCACCGAAGCCGCCTACCTGATGAGACTGGGAGGTCAAAACGATCTTGACAAGGGCTATGGTACTGAAGAGTTAATAATTGGTGTGAATGCCCACCTATAAAGGCGGTCGTGCGTTTTGTTATGGCGATTATCCCAGTCCTTTTCAGGTGTTCTTCCCAATTCTTTCTCTCTCTCTGCCTGCACCTGTCTGTCATTGTATATGTCCTATATCCATATTTTTATCCTCCTTTTCCTTTGTTGTTACAAATGATATGAGAATGTAATAACAAATATGATGTGACTATTTTGAAATAGATGATATACAATCTGTCAGTGCACTTGTGTACTCTCATGTCTGCGAGTATGAGAAACTGGAAACCGATTGGGTGACAAACACCGCAAGGGTGATGCTGCCACTGAACAGACTGAAGGTCTTGCAATACCATATCAGGCCACAGGTTGATCTGTCACACAAGCTGCAATTGTTGCCAAACCTCACAACAGGCAGTCAGTTTCTGTACTGGTGTGGATTGCTATAACAGAGCTTATAACGTCATATAGGGAAATTGAATACCATGTACATAATTACAAGGTACATATTAATTTGATAATATAACTGTGTGGATAAAAAATTAGAGAACCATGGTAACACTAGCATCCATAATTCACACTAATCAAACAAAACTGGATTTAAGAAGTATCACTACATCTGTAAATGGTTCCAATTATACAATATTTTTGTTAGTACATTTCTGCAGAGGATTTAAAAAAAGTTCTATGAGGCTAAAGCATAGTGCCCAAAAGGTCAAACATTCAACAAAGTCACTAGATATAATTTTGTGAGTCTCCGTTATACATTTTAAACATCAAATATCTATATACAATATGTGATCAGATGTATCTGGACATCCCCAGAAATGAATTTCCCCCCGTGGGCGACACAGAACTGCCATCGACTGCATGGAACAAATAGCCAGTAGCCACAGAAGGCTGTGTATAGTGCGAGACAACATAAAGGAATATCTGTACAAATCACAGATTTTCAACCTGATGGGGTGATTGGACCCACTTAAACACCTTTAGGCTCAGGGACTGTTGTGTGTTGGAGAGTGTTGTATGGGATACTCGACAATCATCCAACATCACCACCATTGGACAGGTACAAAAGCAACTTAATGAGATGGGGTTTCCATATGGAGTCACCGTCTTGTGAATGTGGAACAACGCAGACGTCCTACCATCTGCTTCAGTGCAGTCAGTGCCCAACAACATGTACGCTAGAATGCCATAGAGGTCGCCAACTTCTGGGCGGCTATAGTTTGAACAAATTGAAATGTAAAATTTTGTATATAATATTATGTAGTCTATTTATTGTATATTCAATTTCACACTGTAAGTGTTTCTGACACGAATGATTGAATGAATTGGACAGGAATTCCGCACCACTTGTAGGTCTAAGAGCATTATGATTGTTTGTTGCGAATGGACACTTGGTTTCCATGCCAAGCAGCCACCCTTAAGCCACATATCTCAGATGCCAGAACCAAACACGCATCGACACTAGACGAAAGAACAGTGGAAAGCCATTGCGTGGAGTGGTGAGTCACTGTATACAGTGTAATGATCTCATGGAAGGCGAATGCCTGGTAAACATTATCAACTGACTGCATAGCGCCTACAGTGAAATTCGGGGGTTGGAGTTGTTTTCCTGGAAGTAGCTTGGCTCCCTAGTTTTAATTAGTGTTGTTTTAAGGGGTGGAACTGCAAGGTCATCTGCCCCTTCCCTAGTTTTACATGGAAATTGCACAATACAGAGTTACGTAGACATTTTACATACCGTATTTACTCGCATATAAGACCCGTTTTTTATCCTATTTTTAATGCTCAAAAATTGAGGAGGGTCTTATATGCGCATATCTTAAAAATTAATAACATATTAAGATAACCATTAAATAACTATACATGCCAATGTCCTCGAAAATACATTTCAAAACAGAAAATTTATTATTCAGGTTTAAAAATTACAGTTATGGACCATTTACATTATTAGTCCGATATAAATCTCCTACGATCACGGCAACTAATGTGCAGGGTAGGGTAGCCCTAATTGCGCATTCACTGCATCTCAAATAGTTTAAAAGAAGCAGAAAAACTCTTACGTTTACTCGTATTAACGTTACCGCTCATGGTACTCTTACAACAAAACAACGGTAATTCGAATTATATCGTCACTTTTCCAGACTCTGCTGTATACTAGGCTACTGTAATTTGACTGAACGACCACTGCCTGAGAAGCGTATTGACAAAGACAGAAGAGTGAGAGGGATGGCTGAGTGCAACTGTCTGGCTAGGAATGCCGCCTTGGGGCAGAGATTTCTGGGTTATTTCTGTTACAACAGCTAGCCCCAAACTTTCTGCAGGTAGGAAAGAATGCATATTCTTGTTCTGCCACCAAGTACCATAACAGCAATTGGTACACTCCTGATAATTACGGTAATGCAAGAACATCAGCGGCATACCGTATGGAAAATAGGAATAGCAGGAACTCTGTAGTAAATGCGCATTGTTAGTTACCCCCGTATTTCATTAATAATGAGTCCAATATGCGAGTCCAAAAATTATTTTTTTCCTAACTTAAAGGAGACCAAAACACAAAAGTAAACTTGCCTCAAAATCAAAGTACGTATCAGGCAGAGTTCAACTATATATTTGCCTTTGCTCTATGCCACTCCGCAGGCCGGTAAACAAAGGAAACACGAGTAGCTGTGACGTCACTGCGCCGTAAGCGGTGAGTGAGCTATCCGCTCCATTCAGTCGATTGTTGCAATACGCGCGCTGCCACTCTTCCGTTGATTAGTGTTGTTTATTATAATCGAGTGTGATAGCTAGTTAGCAAAATGCCTTCGTGTAGTGTATACGGTTGTAACAACAGAACAAGTAAAAACCAAAACTGTAGAGATAAAGAAGTACATTTCCTTAGATTTCCAAATCGAAGTAAGTCGCCACGTAGATTTAGCACTGTGTGTTAAATGCATTTTATAAAGACAGACTATGATGAAACGCAACTTTTGAAAATGAAGTTGATGCCTACGGAAAAGCTATAAGGCCCAAAATTGAAGCCAGGAGCTGTTCCTTCAATAAGGTGTCCGGCGCCGACAGATGGATATACTTCTCAAGCAGGAATGCTAATTCATACGCAAGCACGATACATTAACAGAGGAAGAAGAGAGAAAGAAAATGTGGATTAATGGAAATTCAAGTGCATATGAAGCCTTGAAGAAAATAATTACAGATAAATCTTTCTTAAAAGATGTGGAACATATAAAACACTACGTTCACACCAGAAACCTAGAAAGTTATCACAATCTTCGTTTGAAATACGCTCCTAAAAGAGTTCATTTCTCGTACAGCGGCTTAAAGCCCAGGTCGATTGCTGCACTGGACTATAATTGGAACATCAATAAATTGAAAGTCGGTACCAAAACTCAGTACTCAAAATCAACAGGAGCCTGGGTGATAAAACAGAAATACGAAGCATCAAACGATGGATGGAAGAAGGCAATAACGAACAAAATTAACCTCTCACAAACTGACTATAGTAGAGCTTCACCAGAAGCTGAAGCAATGGATCTGTCACTGCCTAAGAACATCGCTCCAATACCTCGACCTTTCAAGGACGACCGATGAAGAAGTACTTCTCACGATTTCACATGTAACAATAAATGATGTACCGTACTGCATATCAAAATAGTATGTCTATATTTATCGTAAATTAAACAATCTTCGACCACTGTTACATAATTCTACTGTTCTAATTTACGGTGGCCGTGGTGGCGCAGCCGTCAAGCTGTTGGCCTCTCACCAAGGTGGTCTGGGTTTCATCCCCGGTCAATGCATGTGAGATTTTCGAAGTGAAATGCCTGTCCTGTTGTTCGGAATCCACCTAAAAAGGAGGTCCCGTGGCTCATAATCACATGATTCACGGTCACGTAAAACTACAATCTACCTTCCTTTGTGTGAATTTACAGCTTGAAGCCCACATAGGTGCCACTGGGTTCCGGAAATGTGTTTCTTATGATATTGATAACACATGACTGCACGACAATTCTGTTATTTTTACCAATCGCAGTCCATGAATTTATCCAGGAAGTGAACTGCTTGTAACAAATAAATCGCCAACTTCTATTTGTTGGATTTAAAGCTGTCAGTAAACGTTTCTTTGCCCTGTTCATTGTTTTTAAGCTCATGTTACGCCTTGCCATTGTCAACACTTCGTGGTCTAAAATAAGCCTTGAAAACGAGGGATTTCTTGTTATACACATAAATTCTTCCGATTTCACTGCTTTTACGTTGTCTAATTCACAACAGCATACACATTCTCCATTCCTATCCATGATGATACACTCATTATACTTACACCAATTTCGCATGCCGGCTCGGCCTGTAGTGTTTACTATATCCATTTCATGATCGCTATCTGGACATCAGCAAATGTCGTTCGTTCTGGCTCAAACTGATACGGACGAATGTCATTTACATCCATTATAAGTCTTTTGACTAAGCCTCCGTGGCTTAGGCGGCAGCACACTGGCCTCTCACCGCTGGATCCGTGGTTCAAATCCTGGTCACTCCATATGAGATCTGTGCTGGACAAAACGGAGGCAGACAGGTTTTTCTCCGGGTACTCCAGTTTTCCCTGTCAATGTTTCATTCCAGCAACACTCTCCACTATCATTTTGGGCCGATAATCTAGATGTTAGGCCCCTTAAAACAACAATTATCATCATCACTATCATTTCATTTCCTCTGTCATTCATTTAATCATTGCCCCAAAGGAATGCGTCAGGCCTCGGCAGCCGGCACAGTTCATATCCTTGCCGCTAGATGGGGGCTTCATTCATTTCATTCCTGACCCGGTCGGAGACTGGAAGCAGGCTGTGGATGTTCATAAGTCTTTTGACTAACACTAACAATGGCAACAGAAGAACACGGCAGCAGCAGATGGAGTGCGGGAAAAGACTGCCCGAGCTTATGCAAGCAACAAGTCTGCTATGTAGACTCGAGAGCGCAGTGACGTCACGAGCAGTCACTAGTTTCGCACATAACTTAAGAACGATTGGACGTAGAGGCACCGGATTAACGGCATTGTTATTAAATTTCCATGTTGCATATTTAGCAATAAATAACGAAATATGTGTTATTGTGTTGTGATCACCTTTAAAAAAAGTGGGGAAGGTCTTATATGCGAGTCAATACGGTACTTTACATGGCAATTGCACAGCACAAAGAAACGTAGACATTTTACATCTCTTTCATGCTACTTACCATTGAAGACCAGTTTGGGGATGGCCAAATTTCAATATCTGTCCATACTGAACAATAAATTGGGCGATTTGAATGCCATAGAACATCCATGGGATGTATTGGAATGTTCTCTTTGAATGGGGTGCCATTTCTCAGGAAACCTTCCACCACCTGACTGAAAGTATGCCTCCTTGTCATAGAGGCGAAGAGTGGGCCACCATCATGACTAGCGGTGGAGGTTAGCCTAAGCTTAACCCTCTCTATCCCCAAGCGCCCGAATGTGACCAGCGGTGGAAATCTTATTCCCTGCCTTAGCGCCCGTGTACTTCCCAGATAACTCCTGCCATCTCCCTGCAATATCTACTGTTAACTCACATTAATATTTCAGCTAAGTGTAAGACAGGATTAGAAGGGCTGTAGGAAAGATGACATAATAACTGTCACATTTCACTGTTATGTAAACATGGCTGCACTTTCAGATGCCGATGTTCAAACAGGGTTGAGAAAAAGCTATTTTAGCAATTCAGAAAGCTCATGTGGTGGTTGTTTTTTCTTTTTGACTTAAGTGTAAATGATCGTTTACGTTGTAGTGATGTGGAAGTTGTTGACAACATACTTCGTTTACTCAAAGTTTTGTTAAAGGGAAACAAATTTTCTTTTGAAAACTACCTGAGCAAAATTGCTGAAGTGGTCTATACTTCTTCAGTATTAACAAATTTCTCTCTTCAAGAGTTCATTTATTTCATCATAAGAGTAGGTAGAACGGTACTTGGCCATTGTGCATTTGAAGGTTTATAGATGTTAAGAATAGTAACATCAGCCACTCGCACAGCAATACAATGGATGTCTTCATTTTCAGTTTGAGAGAGCAATGAGGCATCTTGGATATTAATACGGACGTAAGTAGCTACACCATATGCATCGTGATACGTTGCACTAATAGCTGTGTAACCATTTATGCGGCCCCTATTCCGAAATTCTTCTTCATTGGCTGTATGAGTTTCCTGCACAGCTACAACATCTATGTTATTATCCAGGAGGACTTTGGATAGTCACATTTTGCTCTGCTGATGCCTTCTACATTAAGCTGGAAGACACGGATGGAAGGTCCGATGTTTCTTGTCTGGTAGCTTTGAAAAGGGCCATTTCCATGAAATATTCTTGTCATTGCTGGGAGATCTTAAATAGATAGGTCCAGCAGCATGTGGTTAATATCTGGTACTAGCCAGCCCACACCACTGTATTGGCTTCCAATTCTGTCAGGTATAATGCCGCCTGATTTAAAAGATCAAATGCTCTCATACGACAGTACAGGAAGATTGAAATGAACCAACAATTGCCTGATCTGGATGATATTTCCTCTCTCAAGATACCAAGGCTCAAGCCACGTCATCCATCTTTGCGTGATGCTGTCGCTTTGGCCGATGGGCATTTCTACCCTTTAGAAGAATGGAGAAGTCGATGGAAAGTTGCCACAGTCAGTTCCCTACACAACATCTTTTCAGGTGAACATCTTCCTAGTGGACATCATCTACCGCGTAAGCTCTGGACCACATTGAATCGGGTGAGAACAAATCATGGACGATGTAGGGACGCCCTTTCATCATCATCATCATCATCTTGTACAGTTTCCAGCCCCAGGCTGGGTCTGTTTGGAACATAAGCCTCGCCACTTAGTTCTTTCTTCCCACCACCTCTCCGCTGTCACTCTGGTCCAGTCCTCGCCTCTCTTCTTGACACATTCTTCCACTCCTTTCAGCCATCTATCTCTTGGTCTTCCCCTTGGTCGTTTCTTCTGCATCTGCATCTCATGTATCCTCTTGGGAATCTTCTTCTCATCCATTCTCTTTAAGTGTCCATACCACCTCAGTCTTGATGTCTCAATCCTACCTTGCAAGGGCTCCTCTTTCACCATTTCCCTGACCTTTTCATTCCTCACCCTGTCTCTTCTTGTTACTCCGATCCTACTTCGCAGGAACTTCATTTCACCTGCCTGTATTCTGCTTATGTCTCTTTTCTTCATTGTCCATGTTTCTGAAGCATAGGTCAGTATCGGGATATAGTAGCTTCTGTATAACACTTCCTTGCTTTTTTGTGGGACATCTTTATTCCACACTAAGCTCCTAATGCTTCTCAGAAATGCTTCTGCCTGTCTGCCACGTTCCGTAATCTCTTTGTCATTTCTCCCATTTTCCTCCACTATACTTCCCAAGTACTTGAGACTTTCCACCTTCTTCAGCTGTCCACCTCCAAGTGTTATCCCACTCATTGGTCTGTCCTTTTTCCTGGTCGTTAACAGGATTTCACATTTACTAATGTTGAACTTCCATCCGTACTCTCCCACTGTTTCTTCCCAAGCCTTCAGTTGCTCCTGAATTTCCTACTAGTTTCCCCAGACCATGAGATCATCTGCAAACACCATTGCTTTCATCTTATCTTCTCCTATCTTTCCTGCTATCCGTGTCATTGCCTCGTCCATAACCACAATAAAGAGAAGGGGTGACAGCGCACTACCCTGTTTCAGGCCACTCATTTGTCTGAACCAGTCTGTTCTTTCCCCTCCAACTTTCACACAACTCACACTTCCACAATACATCTCCTTCACTCTGCCTACAGTCTCTTTTTCCACTCCCATGTTTTCCATTGCTTTCCAAACCTTCACCCTACACACACTATCATAGGCCTTTTCGATGTCCAGGAAGGCCATCAACAGATCCTCTCCAAATTCGTAGTGGTGTTCCTGGAGCTGTCTCACTGAAAATATGAGATCCACTGTTGATCTCCCAGGTCTGAATCCATACTGCTCCTCTCTCAATTTTCTCTCCACTTTGGCTCGTATTCTACTTTCTAATATCTTTTCATATATCTTGGCACAGTGAGGTATGAGTGTGACTCCCCTGTAATTTCTGCACTCCTTTCTGCTTCCTTTCTTAAATATTGGGACTATTAATCCTTTCTTCCAATCTTCTGGGGTCTTTTTCTCCTTCCATATCACCCTCATCACACGGTACAGCCACTGTTTCCCAACCTCCCCTGCTGCCTTCACCATTTCAACACTCACTTCATCCACACCTGGTGCCCTTCCTCCTTTCATCTTGTCTATAGCCATTTCCAGTTCTCTCCAAGTCAGGTCCCTTTCCATTCCTGTGTTGTCTTCTCCATCTTCCAATACATTGTCTTCCTCCCTATGACCATTTGGATTCAGCAAAACCTCAAAGTACTCTTTCCACACTGTCTTGAGTGTCTCTTTGTTGTGTACCTCATTTCCGTTTTTGTCCATCATTACCACAATACATCTCTTTATAAGTCCTTTATAAGTGAATATATATTACATCACCGGAGTGCGTCTAAACAAACAATTCCTCATATTGTAAGTGAATGTGTGCGATGTTCCTACACAGGTAACCCAAATGTCTTTCTGGAACCAACAGAGGAAGCCTACAGTGGACCACCCAACTGGACATTGCAATATAATTAAATCTTGCTCCCGGGAAACATGTTTCTTGTCTGTGTATATTTGTATATGTATCTAACTTGTTGCCAAATGCTAAATAATAATAATAATAATAATAATCATAAGAGTATATGAACTAGGGGTTGTTCAGCCTGAAAAATGGTAAGGAATTATGAAAAAATGTCACTGATATGTATAAAAAAATTGCATCAATGGAAGAACACGATACAAGAAGTAATGGTAGAACAGTGCAGATTTCTGAGGTCCATAGAACTTTGTCTGCGAGTTAAATGGTGTTTTAACGCCGTAAGTTGCTCGACGAGTCTTCAACACTGTGGCCATCGACAACTCAAAAACTATAGAAAGTAGTTCTCAGAAATCTCCATCAGTTCTTAAGATTTCTTAGTCGTCTTTGCAGCTGACAGCTTGAAAAAACTTATATACTGTACTTCAATTATGAAGAATGGAACCTCTTGAAGGCCACGTCGAGAAACATTATTGATTTTGTGTAAAGTGCATGAACCAATATTGGTCTAGGAAAACCTGCAAGATTTAATTGCGAGTCTCTCAAAAAGACACACATTCAAATTGCATTAATAGAGTATGAAAAAACCTGTAGAAAATGGGAAAAGTAAGACAAATTACTAAAAGGTAGGACATTTTATACAAAAGTAGGACAAGTGAGAGCCCCGATTTCATTGTCTATACATTAGTTATGCGCAGACTGCTGAATTTTACATGTAAATGCATATTACTGGAGTATACCCACAAATTTTAGGGTAGTTGAGAATATCAGAGAAATTGATTGTTTCGTGGAGTAGAGACTAATCCAGAATTGAAGACAATCCAAAAATTTTCCTGTTGGGTTGAAGCATTAATCCTACTTTCTCTAAATTTATACAAGAAAACACAAGGTGTGGACATACAATCAATCACTGGACAGGAGAAGAAGAATTTTCTTGTTGTTTTACTTCTTCTGGATCCATCTCAGTTCAATTGAAGTTGGCGATCATCCTGGCAACGAGAGAGATGTATTGTTTGCCACACGAAATAGAGAGCATGTATCCTGCTGCTACCAATCACACATGTTACGCAACCCCGACATCGTTCTTTGGCAACGTCTATATGTGCCACCAATTTTCCCATCCAGCATGTGCCATTAATTTTCCCATACAGAACTTGTTAAATAATTCTATACTTCTCGCAAAGCATGATGAGTCCAAAGTATTCCCATTTCAGTTTCTTCCACCTGTGTATCCATACAAATCAAATCTTAGGCATTTTTAATCCTATCCATCCACGAGATACGAAGCATACGATGATAGGTCCACATGTCAAATGCCTCTATACTCTGTGAGCTGCCAGAATGGAATTTGACATTTGGCCAGAAATTCCACGTCAGTCATCACCCCTCTGCCTCTTGACCAATCCATGTTCGCATAGTTGATCTCATAATACTGTGCGTTGCAATATTACAGCTCACATGCTTCAGTGCCTGGTCAGCTGTATCTCTGGTTTGTAAAGTTTGGCAACCTCATTCTCAGACCAGATGGCAAGGCGAGAACTGTCTATCCCATTCTGGCAGCTCACAGAATATAACCGTTTGCACAAGTTGGAAGTTGCACAAGATAGGAAAAAATAAAAAAAGAACAAATACAATGACAGACTAGTGCAGACAGAGGGAGAGATCAAAGGGAAAAACATATAAAAGGACAGGGATCATCTCCACAACCAGATACATCGCTATCTCCAAACATAGGTTTTTACACCATCAATACAACCAATTACTCTTCTTCAATGCAGTGGCCCCTGATGAGCTTGTTTCGACCTCCCAGTCCCATCAGGACGGCAGGCCGAACCAGGTCTTACATCGCTCAAAACAGTGCTCAGCGGGCCTGATATTTTATTTGTCCTGTCATAAAATTGACATAAGTAATGCACAAACATTGAAATCAAGGTAGACTATGTAAGACAAAAATGATCCATTTGCCTGGTTTTCACTCCATCCCACACCATTCAAGAAAGATGATCTCATTGAATAATAAAACCCCCACAATACACAGTTTTCAGTGACAAAAGAACTGGTTGCTGGCCATTGTCTTCTTTCTCGGAGTAGTGCATTGTATTTTCAGGGCAATTTGTATGCCAGTTTCCAGTGCGAAATGAGATCTCTCTCTTTTGACAAATTTGTCATGTGTTACGAAAAACTGCAGAGCGAGCCTATTACAGATCAACCTTTAGCTTTTGTCACATTATTCCAATGAATCAAAAGTTTAGGAGACATTAAAGATGTTCTCCTCATACAGAATGTCGAACAAATGATGGGTATGTAAAATACTCTTGATTGAACTCATGAATATTTAATTTACCCAATTATTTTCTATCTTTAATCAAGTTCCTCTACAGCACACATGAAATACTAAAATTTTCATATGTCCATGTCACCTTCACCACCTATAGAACACAAATCATTTAACAACAGAAAGCAGTTGTTTTCCTTCACTCTCACAGATGAAGGCAGCATGGATTGCTGCAACTTTAAGTACCGTATTTCCCGGCATAAGTCGCATATTTTTAACCTTAAGTTTGTAGAAGAAAAGCAGAGTATGAGGATTATGCAAAGAATATTAATAATTCAATGAAGGAAAACCACTTTTTTTTTAAATACTCATATATCATTACAGTGGAATCTCGTTAGTACGTTTTTCAAGGGACTGAAAATTTTGGACGTCATATGCGGGAAAACGTACTAACGAAAAACGCCACACTATATTTACAACGTATAAGAAAGAACGCGGCGTATATATGGATGTTAAATCGCCGACCTTAGTAATTGATTGTATGCACTACTACAGTCACAACATAAACATAGGTTATCAGTAACTTACACGGAATAAATAACATAAAAATGAATTACTGTACCCTACACTATAGTATAATACAGGGTCTTTATTTTTGCTTAGCAAGGACATTCTCGCTCTCGCGCTCCGCCGGTGACGGCTCAGTTGCCGGCGACCGTGCACGCTTATGTAGGCCTACGGCAGAATACGGTGCTTAAAATCAGTAGCCTACCATGCAGATTTACTGACCATGATTTACAGTAGATGCTGAAAATGTTCCCCATCCGCTTCCAAACACACATAATACAGGGTCTTTCTTTATATTTGATCAGCAAGGACATTCTCGCTCTCGCGCTCCGCCAGTGACTGCTCTGTTGCTGGCGACCGCGCACGCATATGTTTGAAGCACGGGCTTGCTTGAACCACTTCAATAAAGCACTTTCTAGTTCAGGAAACTGTCCCTCTCGCACAAGTTTCCTTTTGCCGCTCACCCCTTCTTCAAATGCCGAAAATCGTGTTCAGTGTAGACGGAGGAATGATCCACTTTCGTGCTATATCCACACGCTTCATGTGAGGATTGCAGTCCACATCTCGAATGTATTTCATCTTCTCATCATTAGTTAACTGCCGTACTTTCTTCTTATCCATTATGAAACACGCAACAAAAACACGAAGACAATAATGCGCCTACGTGAGAAATACACAAAGGGAAGGGGGTGAAGGGCAGCGGGAGAAAGACACGTCACCTGTGTTGCGTCATAGCTATAGCCACTTCTACGCCGTCAAACACAAAATCATCTACACTGTCAATAACTAGAGATACGGGAAAATCTCAATTGCGATAAATGCGAATTTTACTTTTTTCTCCTTTTTTCAACTACCTGGTCACTAATATGACTATGTATACCCAAAATTTGTGAAACTGAATGTGCGACAAAGTGCGTTAACTAAGGGTTCTTGCGAATTATTCCCATAAATGCGATAAATGCGAAAAGTGCCGAATTTACCGATTAATGTTGAATGTTATGTTTTATTACATTTTCACGCCTCAACTTTGAAATTTGCGAGTTTTCTGCAATGAAAATATCGGCTATATAATCGATATTTACGAGTAATAATCCATATGTACGAACATCGATTATTGTCGTGAAAGCAATCGATTACGGTAAAAATTAAGTTGAAAATGGTGCTGTTATTATTGCCGCATAATATCCAATGTTTATCGCCAGTAAAACGTATTTTGGAGGAATTATTTCGTAGTTTCAGTTGGTTGTGCTAATAAAAGGAATATTCCAATCGTTTGTGCCGATTCTTTTTAAAAATTAGAGCAATAAGGTTATGCTTATATAGGTTTATATCGCGCCGGCCCTCATTTCTTGTATTTGAAATGAAAATGAAAACTCTCAAGCACGTATCGTGATATGAATAGACAATTTTTGTTAGGCGTTCTCTTTGCATTGGGAAATGTTGTATAATATGATGAAAGTATTCTCTACCATATGTGGGAGTTATAGGTTATGTTACATCTACCATGTGTGAGTTATAGGTTATGTTACATGTCGTCCGGCGATTTCTCCGTGAATTCGGATACTGTTTTACAGAGTGTCAGTCAAGAGCCGCAGTGTGGTCAGGAAATAATGAGGGAGTAAACATACATTTTATTATTTAGTTAATTATCCATTGTGTGATATTTACACAAAGTTAAGTAAATGTATGATTCACATTATTACTTCCTTTTCAATGAGGGCCATGGATGAGGGGCATTGAATTTCTATTTGCCGGTGGTTTAATGGTCAAATGGCACTTCTTGAATCCTACCTCATAAGATAAGTTATTAAAAGAAATGAATGGAACTTGAAAAGGAGTTAGTAGGAAAACCAGGTAATTCTGCACACCGTGAGAACATGCCTTTTCGTTACTTATAACAAGGTATATTATTGAAAATATAGTATTTATGATTTACATACCTTTCTCGGAGTTGTTGGGAGTCGTTTCACAATCTCAACTCTAACTGCCGCACCTCAATAATGTTTTTTTCTTTTTTTACGAAAATAAAGAATTTTTATCGTGTTTATTTCACTACGGACGCAATCTTGGACATAAGTCATACGACATGTGACACTCGACAAACGGACATATGACTACGTTACCAACATGTCGCACACAAAATTCACCATTCACCATTTCACACGTAAAGACGTAAAGTACTGCCTGGCCGAAAATTACTGCTAGTACCACAAGCAAGGGGGTCTGGGGCGTAAGCCCCAGGTTAGGTTTGTTTTTGTATGTAAAACATTAATAAGATAGAATTTATGTCCGCTACTAGGTTAGGTACTGCCTGGCCGAAAATTACTGCTAGTACCACAAGTAAGAAACAGACCCGGCCAGTGGCTGGAAACTGTGCAAGATGATGATGATGACCACAAGTAAGGTTTGTTTTTGTATGTAAAACATTAATAAGATAAGCTGATGGATTGGAATCCGGGCTAGCCATAGGAAACAACAACATTAATAAGATAGAATTTATGAAGTAATTTCACATGTCACACAATCCATGGTTAAAGTATGACTGACGAGTTGGATTTGGCGCAGTAGTATATTACATTATCGACGCTCTTTTGTTTAACTTTGTATACCCGGTGCGAGATAGTACCAAATGCGTGGGGTTGGCATTCCTGACTTAATGAGAGAGATGTCTCCTAGAGACTTCATTTCAACTATATAAGTAGTGTTGCTATTTGGGATGGCCGGGTGGGTCTATGACAGCGGACGAGTCAACATCTATTAATTAATCATCTCCAGATACCATTACTACAGGTACTTTGGCTAATTTCCTTACTCAATTTTTTTTTATACATATGTTCTCACGGTGTGCAGCGCTACCGAAAACCACACCAAAGGATTTCATAGACATCCTCAGAATTTGAACCAATTCGTCTATCGAGTCCAGGACAGCCTAGTATTGTCGTCATTCCACCTGCCACACAGTAAACTTCGTAAGACAACATTGTTGCCTGACCACAGCTCGCTTTATTCTAACAATTGGCACCTTGGTACTGCCCCCGTAAAATGAATTATAAGGGATGAAAATGGGAATATTACATTTTTATTTCGAAGCCCATGATAAAATTTAACCAAGGAATATGATGGCTGGAACATGGCAGAAACCAGTCGTGAGGCGACGTCGAGCAAGGAGGGAAATTCCGTCACGTGATTGTATTGCGCAATGGAAGTTTCCAGAAGCTTGGAATCGACCTAGCAACAGCGAATATTCCCAGGATTTGTTTAAATATTGTTATAAATTATCCCATTGGATATGAGCTTACAGCCAATAGGAAGAAGTTTTAGAGAAGACAGGAGTTCCAGCAACTAAATTTTTATGGATATTTAATTCATTTAAGCCTTTAGAGAATTTATATATTGCAAAAGAGGAGAATATGATAATAAAATATTGGAAATATTTTATAAGTCAATAGCAGGTCGCTATTGGAAGAAATAAGCGATCTGCTAGAGCCCGCACGAATTCGAGAGGGAACTCGAAAAGGCAGCTAAGATCGGTAGACTTGGAGGGGAGACGCCAAGCTCCGGGGCTCTTGTGTATCTGAACGTCGAAGAAGTCAGACGTGTGCGATTGGAAGAGAAAGGAGTTCCGAGTGTTTCACCGGTCTTGTAGAAGGTGACTCGTGGAGACAAGGCTTAAGCAAGGGCGGAATTTGGAGACGACTCGCGCCTTGAATCTAGGTGAGTTGCGAGGATCACATATACCGCAATCACTTCGGTCTGATCGGCTTCAGAAAATTCATTTCAATTACATATTGTAGCTGACTAGCAGATATTGTATATTACAAGCTTTCAGAAGTTTGAGAGAAGTATTTCAGCAATTATAGGCAGTTTGGTGAAGCGCGAGAAAAGTGTTTCTTTCCATCGCAATACGACACTTTGTCCGAGCGACTGCAGCTCAGGCGACAGCCACCCGTGAGTACGAGTGTGTATTAATATTGCTTGTGTGGAACTGTATTACAACACTTAGGATGGAGATGTATTCCATAGTGAAGAACAATATTCAGTCTAGTATTATGAAGATTATGATGGACTAAATTATTATGTGCGCCAGGAGTATAAGCAGATAGAAGCAATATAGTCAACGATGGAGCTTCGTTAGAGGAGACTGTTCGTGAATGTCTACTTATTGAGCCATCATGAGACTTGATGCACAACTCTATTCTAGTGCATTCTTGTCAAACATGAGCTCAACATTAACATCAGCGACTACAGAACGATGTTCAGATTCCATCTACATGAATGTTCGTTATACGAGTGAGGTCTAAGACTTTCTCTTCAAATGCCTTTTGAAGTGGAAAGCAGAACTTTCGACGCTACTCACTGTTATAATGAGACTGTGCTGTGACGGAGATAGAAGAAACATCAAGATTATCAAGAGGTCCAGGGTAATCCCGGTCACAAGGAAGATGATGATTGGAGGCCCGCAGTTCGATTCCGGTCGGAGCTTGCTGTTTCCAGTGGGGGAGTTCGTTCCTTTCCTGAGGTCACGAGTTCGTGGAGACGAGCTAGGATCCAGCCCAGATCTTTGGGAGATGTAACATCCGAGTATTTTGTTATGCTCTATCTTGATCTTCTAGACTTCGAGACCAGATAGCAGTGTTCACTAACCTTGTAGTTAGAGCTTGTAGTGACATTTTCTGAGCAAATCCTTTATCCATATTTCGTTACAGTATTTATGTACTCCATGTATAGCATCTTTATTCTTCGAAATTTATTATAGTGATCGTCTTGCGACGCTAACTTCGTTTATTAGGAATCCAGTTTCTGAACTGAGATTATTTACTTGTTGGAGGAACAAGCTTTTGTCATTTCCTTTAAGGAACAGTAATTTATTTTCGACGTTTTTGTATTCTTTCTGAATGCAGGTCATGGACATTTTCGTCTATGTTACCCATTAAATTAATTTTTATTAGTTTAATTTGGGCATTTTATCCGTCGAGAAGAAACGTCAAGAAAGAAGATCTTGGTAGTGATATATTGTGAAATATCATGTCACATTGTGGAAAAGAAACATTTAACGTGGACACAATTATTATCGTCAGAACTCATAGACATTCGTTCTGAATGAAGAGAATACGAATATGACTAATTGTATGTTTTTATTGAAGAAAGCTTTGAACTTTCAGTCATTTAATTTATTGGAAGCTAGAATCTTCTTGGAAGATTAATTATCATCTGACGTTAGGGTAGTTATCGTTTGATATCCTCGTCGTGATAGAATCTTGTTGGACATACACACATAGATATGATGTTGTGATTAAATATTTACGAGGAGTAATATCATGTCACGTTGTAGACATAATATTCCTTCCTCGATTAAAGTCGAACCCAGATGTGTGAAGATGAGATGTAATCATCATCATCATCATCATTTCCCCTTATCCAGCTCCTGCCGGGTTGGGGTATTTATGGCACTTCTCCACTTTCCTCTGTCCTTCCACCATTCTTCTTCCACGATCTTGTCCCAGTCCAGATTCTTAAAACGTATGCACGACAGTTTATACTTATCAGAGTATCGTTTCAAGAGTATTAAGTGAGGAGGTCAGTATCGTAAATTCCAGAGGTCGTTAAGATGTATAAATTAATAATTTAACAATTGTTATTGTTCATGAGACCAGCGATTGTGGTGACAACGCTGAGAAATTATGTCCTTTTGTAGGAATGCCAGGTTGAAAGAAGTGGAGTTGATAACCCTCTGATAGTGGTTTTTATGTATTTCCGTATGTAGTTGGCATACGAGGTTATTGCGAAGGTGTGTTCCGCATTTTAAAGTACAGTCATTGCGTGGGCATGACTAGGTTTGGGCAAGGCATTAAAGTGTGAGTAGAGAGTACTCATTTTGTTATACACGACCTGGGATTTAGAGAGGACAGGAAGGGTCACGGTTGAAATTGGAACGGGATATTGATGACAGCTGTTATGCTATACTCTTATCGAGATTATTAAACCCAAACATGTAACAGCATATGTTTCACCTTAAGTGGTTGAATGTATTAAAACTATTTTGACACCAGATCAGATAGGAGAGACTGGTGGTGGTTATTTCTGGTGATGTAGAAGATTTTAAGGATCACAGTTCACTGTATTTGACATAACTGCTAGATCAGAGCACAGGCTCGAGTGTACTTAGACGCTATTACTGTGAAAGTACTATAGCTGGTGCTATAAGCGTCATTATAAATTCATTTAGTGTTAACCTTTATTATTTGCCAATCGAGTGTATAACATGTTAGGAATAGGAAGTTTATAGTTTAACGTAGAGGATAGAGTATGAATGAGTATGTGACTGTATGTGGTTTGTTTCTTGTTCAGTGCGAATGAAATGAACTCCATTGGGACGTCACAATGCGAGAGTATGAATGAGAGTGTGTGTAGAAGTTTTATGTCAGTAGCATGTAGGATTTGCGTACAGTTCACGTATTTGTCTGACGTGAATCTGCTTCATTTTAACACAGCTTTTATTGTTATGGAGAGCACATTTGTGGACCAGGCAGGAATAGCGAGGACTTCTTTAAAACTCGTTTCTAGCCAAGGCCGTAGCTCGGCCAGGCCGCACAAATGGGGAGAGATGTTGCGAACCGCATGGCTCGCGCTCTTTCTTTTTTAAACCAGCCAGACTGGGAATGCAACGGTGAATGTTATGTCATCGGACACGTGGCGAGGGTCGCATGTGCCCAGCGCCCATATGTTCTTGGAAGCGTGCCAGAAGAATGTAAATACACAGAGGTGTGTAACCATTGTACAGCTTGATGTTTGGACACAAGCTACACCAAATTTTGTCATTATGTTCATAGAACGCAGTTCTGTCAGTGGTGTGAGTGTAGAGATGAGCGAATGGGAGTGTGTTATTTTATTTGTTGTGCGAATGTTTAGCCCTAGTTTACATTTTGTTATTAAATCGTTTAGTTTTATTAGAAGCCATGTCGTCGTGAATTATTTTAGATATAAGGAGATGCAACTGTGAAACCCATTATAGGTCCAGAGAGGCTGACCACGAGATCCCCGAGAATAAGGCAGGTGTTTTACTGCGAGCTAAGTGTATTTTTCATGTAATTCACAGTTGTATTGAAATTTCCGCCACATATATTCGCGAGGGTCTAGTTGGAGGTAGATCCTTGACTTGTATTTTGCGCCGGAGCAGTCAGGGTCTACGAATCCAGCTGGTGCTTCGGATATCCAACAGACCGCCTCTAGAATATACGGGGACGGTACCAGTGAACTAATAAAACTCTCCGCCGGCCCTCAATATTTGAGTTGCTGCACAACACCAGATATTGTTGATTGCATAATGAGAACATGACCTTTGGATCTTTTGAGCATAGCTTAGATACCCTCGTCTCACGTCATACAACCAACCGACAGCACTTGAGAACTCAATCTTGCCAATTAGCCAGGCTGATGCCTTTATTTTCAGAGATCTCACATTTCTGAAAAATGTATGATGTATGATAAGTTTCTACATTTATGTAATACTGATATTAGGATTTCAATACTTCTAACACTCCCTTAGTAAAAATAAAAACCACACACACAACATGAGACTTATATTAAATGCTTATGCCGTTTATCAGAAACGCCCATATTTCCAATCCTGCACATGTTTGAATTAGTTTCCGTGCATATTATTTTGAACCTGTTGATTGTACCTGGTGACGAACTTTTAAATGCTACAAAATGCTAATTTTTAAATTTCAAAATGCTCCAAATTGCTATTTAGTGCTACAAAATCAATTTCAAAATGCTATTTTCTCGTATCTTTATCAATAACTATCAGAGAATATGAGGCAATATCGCGTCGTGTTTTCCAGAAGCCGAATTTTATAATGAAATAAGAATAAAATACGGTTCACTAACAAATAGTTCAACGGAAATTTGATCGTTGTAAGCGGGAATAGAGAACGTATTAAGGGGATATATCAACATGAATTTAGTAGGATAGGGACTTGAGAAAGGAGAGAAAGGGCAGCGGGAGAGAGGACATGTCACCTGTGTAGCGTCATAGCTATAGCCACTTCTACGCCGTCAAACACAATAAAATCATCTACACTGTCAATAACTATCAGAGATTATGAGGCAATACCGCGTCGTGTTTTCCAGAAGCAGAATTTTATAATGAAATAAGAATAAAATCCGGTTCGCTTACAAATAGTACAACGGAAATTTGATCGTTGTAAGCGGGAATAGAGAACGTATTAAGGGGATATATCAACATGTATTTTGTGGAATTGGGACTGGGACTTGAGAAAATCATCGCGCTAAACGGGAAAACGTCGTAACCGAAAACGTGCTAACGAGATTCCACTGCATTTGCTTAATTCGAAATCTCATGTATTTCAGTTTCAACTTGAAGCTCGCCGTATAATTCTTGTATTTTCTCATTGTGAACACCATGTGCGTAACATCACGCACGGATCCCTGTTGCGATGTTTCCCACGGAAGTGGCAGATGGCGCAGCCTGTCAAATTTTAAAATTTAACCTGGGTGCCCCTTGCGTAAGCTTTCGCCAATAGTAGCTGGGCCTGTTTTAACGTGGGCAAACTGAAGCTACCAGCGCTTTATATGGTGGCTTATTGAAGCTGATCATTCCGAAGCAAGCTTGCGGAAGTGGCGTGTCTGTCGATACGAGTTTCACTCCTCTGGATTGGCGCCGAATGTAACCGCTGTCTAGCATGCAATGTGCCGGCTTAGCGGGTAGTGCGAGTTACGCCAGGTTATAAACTCGCTGCAGCATGTGCAACCAATCAGCATGCAAATACGAATGTGCTATGCGAAGATTATGCTATGAAATTTTATAAACCAATTTTTTGTATTTGAAAAATGGGTACAACGATTATGCCAGGAAATACAGCATTTTGTGTGTGCTGTCCTGCAGATAAGTGTGTTGCATTTCTCTTATTCTGCTTATATTATTATTTTAAACATGCACTTTATGTACTCTCTCATAAACCTACTGTATACATAAACAAGAGTTTTCTTGTTTTCATTATGCCACTGAAGAATTTTAACTGCTAATGAGATGAATAACCATATGACATACCTTTTCTCTTTCCTCCTTACGCTTGGATTTGATAGGTTTACGTGCAGCAGGTGGTGGGCTTGAAGGAGGTAGTCTTGGATCACTTGGAGGGCCAGATCGTTCACGAGGACGCTTGGGCCCACTTCGAATTGGCAGGGGAGACTTTGCACTTCGATTCCGTGGCACAGAAAACGATCGAGACCTAAATAATAAACGGACAAATCTTACACTTGCTCTCAACATAGGATGAGTGAAAGCCACAATAGTACAA
Source organism: Meconema thalassinum (assembly GCA_946902985.2). Lineage (NCBI taxonomy): Eukaryota > Metazoa > Arthropoda > Insecta > Orthoptera > Tettigoniidae > Meconema > Meconema thalassinum. The sequence continues at coordinate 354,160,379 of OX336390.1, forward strand.
ATAACACTCCACAGAGGTTAAAACACACTCCAATAGTTCATTGTGGAGTTGATATATGTACAGTGAAAAACCCCTATTTTACATTTGTCCTGGTATTTGTAGTTGAGTCTTAATCAAAGCAAATAAAGATTTTGTGAATACAGTAAGTGTATACACCGCTTTGTAAGTAAAAAAATAAAAAAAAAATCAATACCTGCTTCTTGTGTTTCTTCCCTACCAACATCGTTTCTGTAATGCTGATTTCTTACCATATTCCCTACATTTCTGTTGAAGTTCTAACATGTTGGCTTGTAAACCTTTGACAGAGTCTGTCAATACAATCAGGTTATTAGCATAAGCCAGACTGCTTACCTGGTTTCCACCTAATTGAATCCCTTCCACCCAGTTTATGCCATTCAGCAAATGGTCCATACATAAAATAAACATGATGATGATGATGATAATTGTTGTTTTAAGGGGCCTAACATCTAGGTTATCGGCCCCTACAAAATAAACAGTAACAGTGAAAGATTACAACCTTGTGTCACTCCTGTAACAACTTTAAACCAAAAACTCATCCTACTATCACCTCTCACTGCAGCCTGATTACCTACATACTTTCAATTGCCTGTAGCAGCCTTCATTTGATACCATAACCCCTCAGGATGCTAAACATCTTTTACCTTGGCACACTTTTCTAGATCTACAAACACAAACACAAAAGTAGCATTTTTCAATTTGGTGCATACTAAAAACTTGATCCTGACATCCTCATTGTGGTCTAAAGCCACTTGGTTTTCATTCATTATCAATCTCCTCCTGCATAATCTCAAAATCTGTCAAATTGCCAGATAAGTTTCTATTTACATTTAGCAAGTTTAGAAAGTATTCTTGCCTTCTTCACAGTGCTTCCTTGGCATCAACAATTAGACCATTTAACCTAAACACTAATTTAATTTTTTCCTCCGAAACAGGTTTTCCTGCCACTTCGACTAACTTCTCTAATTTATCTCTAATTCCTTCCATGATTTCCTTTGACTCTACTATTATTTGTTTGGTTCTGTTCCTTTCCATTATATAAAGCGCTCTGTCTGCGGAATTCCTTAATTGGAGCCATTTTGGATATGTCTTAAGTAGGAGTAAATAATTTCCAGACTTTAGAAATTACCGTATTTGCTCGCGTATATCTCACCCCCGCGTATATCTCGCAACCCATTTTTTTATTTGAAATTTCAGGAAGAATATGACACCATCATATAAATGACCGTAATAACCTTGAGGTAGAAACACGTTCGATTTAGCGCGCCACAACAGTCGTCATTGTCCAGGAACTTACCCGAAGCATTACTAACAGGAAGAGCGAGCAACAACGAGTTGATCCGAACTTCGATTCGAGCCGATTAGGGATCGAGGAGCCGCGTGCAAGCATACGGCGCAGCGTGAGTGTTGGCACGCTGTACATCGTTAGTCTTCGGCCGCGGTTGGCTAAATTCGCCGCCTTGAGACACGTTCGAATTGGCGATTAGCGTGCCACGTCAGTTGCGGAAGTAGGCCTACTGTTACATCGCAGAGAAACGCAGTTCAGTCTTCTCAAATCTCAATGATTTCGTCTTTACGCATTGAGTCGCAACAGAGCTCAGCCGCGTGCAAGAATACGGCGCAGCGTGAGTGTTAGCACGCTGTACATCGTTCGCGACGTCTACGGCCGCAGTTGGTTAAATTTGCCGCCTTTAGACACGTTCGAATTAGTGATTAGCGCGCCACGTCAGTTGCTGAAGTAGGCCTACTGTTACATCGCAGAGAAACGCAGTTCAGTCTTCTCGAATCTCAATGATTTCGTCTTTACACATTGCGTCGCATCAGAGCTCGGCCACATGGAAGAATATGGCGCAGCATGAGAGTTAGCATGCTGTACATCGTACGCCACGTCTTCGGCCGCGGATGGTTAAATTCGCCGCCTTGAGACACGTTCGAATTAGCGATTAGCGCGCCACAACAGTTGCTCAAGTAGGCCTACTGTTACATCGCAGAGAAACGCAGTTCAGTCTTCTCGAATCTCAATGATTTCGTCTTTACACATTGCGTCGCATCAGAGCTCGGCCGCTTGCAAGCATACGGCGCAGCGTGAGTGTTAACACCCTGTACATCATTCACCGAGTCTTCGGCCGCGGCTGGCTAAATTCGCCGCCTTGAGACACGTTCGATTTAGGGATTGGCGCGCCACGTCAGTTGCTCAAGTAGGCCTACTGTTACATCGCAGAGAAACGCAGTTCAGTCTTCTCGAATCTCAATGATTTCGTCTTTACACATTGCGTCGCATCAGAGCTCGGCCGCTTGCAAGCATACGGCGCAGCGTGAGTGTTAACACGCTGTACATCATTCACCGAGTCTTCGGCCGCGGCTGGCTAAATTCGCCGCCTTGAGACACGTTCGATTTAGCGATTGGCGCGCCACGTCAGTTGCGGAAGTAGGCCTACTGTTACATCGCAGAGAAACGCAGTTCAGTCTTCTCGAATCTCAATGATTTCGTCTTTACGCATTGCGTCGCATCAGAGCTCGGCCACGAGTAAGAATACGGCGCAGCATGAGTGTTAGCACGCTGTACATCGTTCGCCGCGTATTCGGCCGCAGTTGGTTAAATTCGCCGCCTTGAGACACGTTCGAATTAGCGATTAGCGCGCCACAACAGTTGCTCAAGTAGGCCTACTGTTACATCGCAGAGAAACGCAGTTCAGTCTTCTAGAATCTCAATGATTTCGTCTTTACACATTGCGTCGCATCAGAGCTCGGCCGCGTGCAAGCATACGGCGCAGCGTGAGTGTTAGCACGCTGTACATCGTTCGCCGAGTCTTCGGCCACGGCTGGCTAAATTCGCCGCCTTGAGACACGTTCGAATTAGCGATTAGCGCGCCACGTCAGTTGCGGAAGTAGGCCTACTGTTACATCGCAGAGAAACACAGTTCAGTCTCCTCGAATCTCAATGATTTCGTCTTTACGCATTGCGTCGCATCAGAGCTCGGCCACGTGCAAGAATACGGCACAGCATGAGTGTTAGCACGCTGTACATCGTTCGCCGCGTCTTCAGCCGCAGTTGGTTAAATTCGCCGCCTTGAGACACGTTCGAATTAGCGATTAGCGCGCCACAACAGTTGCTCAAGTAGGCCTACTGTTACATTGCAGAGAAACGCAGTTCAGTCTTCTCGAATCTCAATGATTTCGTCTTTACGCATTGCGTCGCATCAGAGCTCGGCCACGTGCAAGAATACGGCGCAGCGTGAGTGTTAGCACACTGTACATCGTCCGCCGCGTCTTCGGCTGCGGCTGGCTAAATTCACCGCCTTGAAATACGTTCGAATTAGCGATTCGCGCGCCACGTCTGTTGCGCAAGTAGGCCTACTGTTACATCGCAAATTTTGTGTTTTTTCGGGAATACGGTCATTCCCCGCGTATATCTCGCACCGAAAATGTTCACACATATTTTCGGTCAAAAAAGTGCGAGATATACGCGAGCAAATACAGTATATTAAATGCAAGATCATTGTGTGCTGTCAACCATTCTCTATGTCTACCCCTTATTAATCCCATTTCCAATGGGGTCGGGGATTAGATGCTATGAAATTCCACGTGACTGATGGTTTCTACGTCTGGATCCCCTTCCTGACACCAACCTCACGCGAGAAGTTAAGGAGAGATGAAATGAATGAAGATGAATGGAAGTTCAATTTCAAGTCGTTTCAAACTTTGGTTTGTGTGCTGTCAACCATAACACAATTTAATGTGATATGGCTTTGATAGAGTCTGTCAATAATCTTACATGGAAAGGCTGAGAATGTGAACGACACTGGGATTCAAACTTATATTGCCAGTTACTCTTCACTCAGTGCAGTTCTAGCCACAGCAATAACATGTGGTGACTAAACATTTGCAGCAATTATTTAAATTCTGTGACTTTTGCACGAATGTGTTGTCTGAAAATTGGTATTTAAATAACTATATTTATGGGGGCTCAAACCAGTTGGTACCAGGATAAACATCAAATGCAAATTTTATATGTTTTATTCTATGTACCGAAGTACTGCAATACCTGGAGCGAGGAGTCATACGTGCATGCCCAACAGGAGATGCAGCCGCACCTTTGCGGTGTGTCTTGGGTGAGCAAACAGAACATGACTCATCAGAGCAACTACTCAGGGAGCGTGAGCTGGCAGAGAGAGAAGCCACCCGTGGACTCCTTCGGGATGAAGTTCTTCGTTGTGGAACACTTTGCTGCTGAAACATGGGAGCTCAACTCAAAAATACTCCATGATAATGATGCACATCATCAACATCTTGCAAATTTTAGTCAATATAAAATAATTTGCCCAACATCAAGCATTAAAAAAAATAATTCTGTGATAGGCCTCACAAGCCAATAGAATTGGAATAAAGTCTTGCTTTCAATGTTAATACAAACCTTGGAGAGAAAAGTATGCCTAATGTAGACTAAAAGTACTCCTGGAACCAATGACAACCCTAGGTCCAATGATCCTCCAAGAAGCAGGAGAAGAACTAACTATAGGAACAAGATTTGAATTGGAAAATTGAACATCCTGCCTAACCCCAATAGGAAAGTGCAATGAAATCAATCACAGACTTAATGAACCGTAGACATATTCACATCCTAGGTGTGAGTGAAACCAAATGGAAAGTTTGCAGTACAAGGGTTTTAGAGGATGGAAACAAACTCTACCGGAGTGGGAATAAATCAGTGATGAGAAATGAAGTTGTTTTGTACTCCATAAAGGCATACGTAGATAGCAATTCATATGTCTCCATCAATGAGAGAATAATTAAAACCAAATTGAACCTAAAAGGGAAAACTTTAACTATTGTTCAAGTCTGCGCTTCACTGCAGGGTTGCAGTAAGGATAGGGTTGCCATACATCCTGAGAAGCAGGACTTTTCTCGATTTTAGGCACAGAAAAGAACATCCTTCCTTATTTTTTAAATACAGTACAACCTGTCACATCCGGACCTGTGATATCCGAACCCTCCCATATCCGGACACATCTGCGAATGAATTTTTAAGTCGTAGTTGAGAGCGAGGATACATTAGTGTGCTAGCCAGGGAGGACGAGTGAAAGTTGCAGCGCTGGAAGGCTGTGTGCGTGCTTGACTGCGAGGGGTTGTGGCCTGACTCGGTCAACGACATCTTCCCGGAAACTCATACCTTCGTGTGAATAAGCGATATTCCATTCACGGCTTCTGCCTGCCTGCCTGCCACCAACATGAGGCTGCCTCTCTTTCTACCCTTCAGTCTGTGCTTGAGTCTTGAAGCGACAGTTTGTTTTGCGAGTGCATTTCTGTTGTTACTGTTATTGTTTACCGTTGTTATCCTTATTGTTATCTTTTAACCTTGTTTTTTTTTGCTAAAATGTCCGAAAAAAGGAAAAAAAAAACTGTTGTTACGATGGAAGAAAAGTTCCTTGCTCTAAAAAGGTTAGATGCTGGTGAAACAGCCAAGAAGATTACCGCGGATATGGGAGTAGGAACAAGCACTGTGAGTGACTGGAAAAAGGCTCGGAGTGATATTGAAAAGTGGTACTCGTCACAAGCGTCAACAAGTGGTGTTAAAAAACTTAAAATGATGAAAAAGGCAGCTAACAACCAAGTTAATGAGGCATTGTTTCTTTGGTTTACCCAAAGAAGAGAGCAAGGGTTACCTATCTTAGGTCCTTTACTAAAAGAAAAGGCACTACACTTTAATAAGGAAATTGGAGGGGATGAACAATTAAAAGCAAGTGAGGGGTGGTTGGAAAGCTGGAAAAATCGTCATGGTGTGCGGAAACTACAGATCAGTGGTGAAAAGCTATCGGCTAACCAAGAAGACGTTGAAAAATTTAAAATATTTTTACTCAGTCTAATTGATCAACATGGGATTACTGGAGAGCAGCTCTATAATTGCGACGAGACTGGGCTCAACTATAAAATGCTTCCCACCTACACTTTGGCTTCCAAGAAAGAAGACAGTGCACCGGGGTATAAGAAGAAAAAGGAGAGGGTCGCCATTTTAGAATGCAGCAACGCTACAGGATATCACAAGCTTCCATTAGGATTCATTGGAAAATCCAAAAAGCCAAGGGCTTTCACGAACTTTAAAGACTTGTCTGGCCTACCAGTTTGGTACAGAAACCAGCGCAGCGCATGGATGAACTGCAAAATATTTAGCGATTGGTTTCACAAGCAGTTTGTGCCACAAGTGGAAAAACATTTGTTGAAAAATAACTTGCCAAGAAAAGCAGTGCTCCTACTTGACAATGCACCCTCACATCCAAGTGAAGACCAACTTAAAGATGGAGATATAAAGGGTGTGTTCTTACCACCAAACGTGACATCTCTTTGTCAACCTATGGATCAAGGCGTGCTTGAGTCACTAAAGCGAACCTATCGCCGTAGGTTACTTTCTGTGTTGATTGCTGGAATGGACGAAAAAGAAAGTGTTACAGAGACGTTAAAGAAGGTGGACATGTTAGACGTGATAATGTGGGTATCCCAGGCATGGGATGAAATAAAACCGTTGATGCTGGTAAGGTCATGGGGGAAGCTCTTAGATCACAAAGCTACTGATAAATGGACGGGGGAGAAAACAGAAGACGTCAATGAAACTTATGCCTGCAATGAAGAAAATCGTCAGATTGCTAGGCTTGTGCAATGCCTGCCTGGTTGTGAAAAAATAAACGAGGAGGCCATAAATTGGTTAGTAAATGAAGACTAAGTCAACGAAATTACAGACAGTGACATTATAGAAATGGTGTGCAATGATGAGGAAAAAATCTTTGAACCCGAAGAAGAGGACAACGCCCCTATAATGAGTCACTCTGAGGCATTCAAGACCATAGAATCTTTAATCACTTATGTAGAAAATCAAGATGAAACGAGTGTGACTGAAGTGATGCTTTTAAGAAGATTGAGGGACATGGCATCCAAAATGCGTGTACAGTGCGTGAAGCAACAGAAAATCACAAACTTTTTCAAAAACTAATGTAGAAACAGTAGGCCTAAGTGAAGTGCGTGAAGCAACAGAAAATGACAAACATTTTCAAAAAATTATGTAGAAGCAGAATGTACAGTGTATTTATGTAAGTACATGTACTGTAAAGCATATTACTGTATTATAATTTAATTATTTTAATTTAGTTTAAAGCAATTCTATTTCTTAGCCTATGTACAGTATACAGTTAACAAAATGATACTAAACCGTTAAAAACATTAAAATTAATCTACAACAAACTCGTGAATTATTTCTGGTCACCTAGCTATTTGTAAAAATAGCCTTGTGATATCCGGATTTTTCCATAACCGGATCGGCCGGTCGCCACATTAGTCCGGATATGACAGGTTATACTGCATACCTAAATGTCCTGATTTTAAAAGTTGCATCTTGAAAGCATATTTTTGCTGAAATGTTTCTACAGCTGGTTGTACTGAATGAAAATAATGAGAAATGGGAAATGAAAAGTGTAGAGAAAGGTTAGACAATGACAAGAGGAAAGAAACAAGGAAAAGGGATTGCTCTACAGACAAATATAGAGGCTTTCTGACTGTGCCAGGAAAAGAAGGGTAGTTTTTTATGGTCATGTGGCAAGATTGCCGCCGAACAGGCTGACTAAAGGCCTGTTCACCTTCTGGCGAAACAAGAAGTAAGTACCACATGGCTGACTGAAGCTGAGAAAGATATTCAAGGACTGGGACTAACAGACCTACAAGGCAGACAAACTGTGAGACAGATTCTTAAAGAAGTCCATTGTTTTCAGGACAAATCTCTAAAGAAAGGCACCCCCTAGTTGGAGGGAAAAAAAAAGGAACACACCGGGAAAAGATGCATCAGTACTGGGCAAAATTCAAAACCCAACAGTTGAACAAGCGTGGTCCCCAGTAGGCCCATCCGAAAGAAGAAGAAATAGGATATAATGAAACACCCAGCATAAAAATTAAACAAAAATTGGCAGGCAAAAATAATCTGATTTGGTGGGATTCGAACCTCCTAAAATTGGTGGCATAAACTAAGATCAAGCATGCTCTCTCCTAGACCACCATTACAATGCTTCATGATAACTATGTAACATAACATGCATAAGCTTCAAATGCGATGTGTGATGTCGTTAAGCATATGCCTTTGATAATTTTGTGCAAAATCTGTCTGTAACAGCTGTGCTGTAGTTGAGATTATACATTCCTAGGTTTATTTATGAGTGGTTGGCTGGAATCAGGAGATAGCCAGCCATTCCATCACTGGTGCTGGGTATTGCCCGGCGCGGAAACTACTGCAGCATGGCCAGAAGAATGACCTTGAAAATACTTCACAATTATTTTAATACAAAGAAGATAGAATCAAGTGAGTTGGGGCTAAATGGATAATGCACAACATACATTTTGTCTCAAGCCAACAAACATTGTCGTAGCAAAATACCTTGAAAAGCTTTAAAATAAACCATGATGGTTTACATTGAAAAATTGATTCCAAATTGACTTACAAATGCAATGAAACAATTTGTTAGGTTTTGTCAGCCCGGTCAATACAATTTATTTATCCTCATTTTATTTGGACATGTTTCGAGCTTGCTTTTTAGCTCAACTTCAGCAATATATCATTTCAACATTAAAATTCTCTATATGAAAATCCAAAGGCCTTCCTCATAAATTAAAAAAGGTAAAAATATCTAAAGGTATCTTAATCTTCTCAACACGGTTCTTGAATCCTTTAGGTCTTGAATATCTCAAATATTCAAATATTAGTTTTGTGGTTAGCCAGCATGTCCAATATAATTATAGGGAACTTTACTTATTTACTACCGTATTTACTCGACTATAGAAACCCTTTATTTCTAAATATTTAGTTCCGAAATTGGGGGAGGATACTATAGACACGAACTTTGCAAAAATTCATTATGTTGGGAAAGGGAGAGAGTAAAAATAAGCTATTTTATTTTGATTCTACATAGTACGATATATTTAATCAAAATAAACGAAGTTTACAACTTCAATCAGCCCATTAGGAGACTGACATAACCTCACTTATCCACCACTATTCCCTACCCCCCAATGACTTCCACTACTATCCCTTGCTAAGCAAAAATCTAAGTATCAAAGAAATAGAATGAAATGGACCAAGTATCAGACATGGAAATGCAAACTTCTTTTTTATTTGAACACTAGCAGTGGTGCCCGGCTTCGCACGGTGGATTTATTTGTTTTATGGTTGATAATGAATACTACTACAGAACTGGCACACGATACTTAAACTACCAGAAAAACAAAAATTAAATATAACTTTTTGTGGTGGTGGTGGTTGTAGTGAGGGTGATAAGCAGTACAGTATAATGGACGTAACATTTAGGTCATTTTCCTCTAATGATAATAATGAATAGGGAAACGGCTATTTACTAACTACAGCACTGACACATGTAATTTACAAACAAATTTCTAAAAATTATTAGAAAGAGGAGTAAGTGAAATAAAAGTCACTCCCTAGGTCCTATATCTCATTGCTAGATATGTAGAGACCAATAGTGTCGGGTCGCATAGTGCCGTAGGAAAATAATCAGAACACTTTGGAAAACTTTGGCTGTTCCGAGCTCCTGAGGTAGCAATAGTATCATTTATGGCCACACAGCGCTCAACGATAAGTTTCGGAATAAATTAAGGTAAATTTGAAAGCACCAATGCTTATTGCAGCTGATAACCTCAATGTATTGCACCAACACCATTGCACTTATATAGATGCATAATATGTTCATGATAACCGTTTTAAGGGGCAAAATAAATCTTTTTGCACTAATTACTCCCCGTGACTGGAAATTTATCAGGGTGTCTACTGTAAGGATGAAGTAAAAATTAGTTACTTTTTAGGTACCTTTTAGTTACCTTTTAGTTAATTTTAGTTACCTTTGAATTCAAGATACGTCTGCGGTCAGCAAGCAAAGGGGCTCATCACGCGGTGAAGAAAAACAGCAATGAACTGTGTTTAAAGCGGTAAATACAATTCACTTAGGAAGTTATAAAAATTTTAAAAATAATAAATAAATACTAGATATTTATTATCAAATGAGTTGTTTCAGCTAAAATGTCGTCTTGTGCACAATGCGTTCTTATAATTGCCAAGAGGTTGCTCTATTCTTGACCGTTTGGCAAGATTTCCTTTGTTCCCGCGGTAGATCACGAATAAATTTATGGGACGTTACGTGATTGTAACCGAATTCTGTCTTCGCAGTCAAGTACGGAGAAACTTCGAGATGTTACACGATCGGCGCTGGTCTCACCCGTTTGTCGAGATTCCCGTAGTTTTCGCGATAGAACACGGATAAATATCGCGATTTAGATAATCGGTGTCACTTTTAGTCGTTCGACGAGATTTCCATTGTCCTTGAGGTTGGGAACGAGAAAATATAGCACTATTACGCAATCGGTGCCTCTTGCTGTCCGTTTTACAAGAATCCAGATGTCCTCGTCATTGAATGCGGAGAAATATCGTGATGTATCGCAATCGCTGCCGCTCTCGGCCGTTTTACGAGATTCACGTTGTCCTCGTGATATTATGCATACCGCGCCACACCCGGCCGTTGAACGATTGTCTATTCGTCCTGACAGAATGGTGGATGTAAGCTCAGGGTTGGGCATGGTTAAAATTCACGAGTAGTTATGGACAAGTTGTATGGCCAGCGCCGCGATTCCCGCTTCCTATGCTGGGGTTGGGAGCCCATCAGTTCAGGGTGGATCACGAGGAGAAATTAGTATTGCGACGCTACGTAAGCTGTCATTTCTAAGTGGGTTGATGCACTTCTCGCTCCCCGTACGCTTTTAAGTATACGGTCATGGGAAAAGTAGCGAGTAGGTTTCGGAATGTTTCGTGATTGGTGACCAATCACCTTTGACGGGATTCCCGCATCCTCCTCGCCACAAGTTCACGATAGGGGACGGGTTTGCTGATTTTACACTACTGACGTGGATCTCGGCCCATTTAACGAGATTCCCGCAGGCAAGTCGTGCGGTCAGCCGGCCGACTTGAGTATGAATGTTCGAAGTAGGTATCAAATATTAAGAATTATTCTGAGAGGATTGCACGAATAATACGACTAGAGGACACGTTTTCTTTCGAATGCGAATCACGAATTATACAAGTTATAGCCTACAAGTTTTCGAAATAACCGGTTAGATTATAATATATCCGATGGAACCAAAGTTCGAAGGAAAAATCGACATATAACGGAATTTCGAATTAACTATACTGGATGTCGCAAATTTACGACAGATGTTTAAAATAAATTATAGCCTACGTATTTCGAAGCTTTTTCAAAATGGTAACATTTCGCAAGATTGCGACATTAAATTATTTTGCGTTATTTATGGACTTCAATTTGTCATAGTCTCCAAATAAATGCGAGAAATGCGAGGTTAATGATTAATTTCAGAAGTTTTTGCGAATAAACGTCTCGCGAAAAGTCAGATTTGCTAATAACACAGATAAATATTTCACACAAAACTAAAGTCATCTTGATGCCGAAAATATACGCTGAACGATGTATACCACTCAGGGTATCCTCAGTATGCATTTCCTCGAGGTCGGGTACGGAGAAATATAGCTTAATATGCAATCGGCGCCGCTCGCGTGGAACTCGCTCCATCGCAATCTCTCAGCCTAGAGGCGCGAGTTTAAATGATTCAATCCGCCTTCGGAAAATTTTCGTTACCCGTATGTAAAATTAGTTACTTTTTCGTTACCCATTTGTAAAATTCGTTACTTTTTCGTTACCTTAGTTACCAGTAGACACCCTGTAAGCAGTGCAAATTTAACTATTTTTGCAAATCTGCACCAGAACACTGGTAGGGGCGACGTGATGCAGCCCGAATTGCCAGTCAACAATAGACTTATGAAAATACTCTTACAGTTACACTACTACGGACATGAATGATTCTAGGGCCTTAATACATGGTTTTCAAGTTCAGTTTGTTTGTTATTCAAAACGTAGGGAATGGAGAGCGTTGTCCAAAATATGAAGTGGACAGTGTTACCAGCAGGGTTTCAAAGTATATGTATAATTTGGTGCAATTAGGAGGAACGGTGTAGATTTGTGGTAAAGGGCCCAAATGCAGGAAATAGAATGGTCTGTCCGAAATTTAAAGTGGACAGTGTCACCCAAAGGGTTCCAAAGGGTAAGTGTACAAAATATGGTTCAGATCTGTGAAACGGTGTAGATTTGTGCCAAAAGGCCTAAATGCAGGGAATGGAGTGGTCTGTCCGAAATTTCATGCTGACAGTGTTACTCGCAGGGTTCCAAAGGGTAAGTATACAAATTTTGGTCCAGATCGGTGAGACTGTGTAGATTTGTGCCAAAGGGCCTAAATACAGGGAATGGAGTGGTCTGTCCGCAATTTCATGCAGAGAGTGTTTCTCGTAGGGTTCCAAAGGGTAAGTATACAAATGTTGGTTCAGATTGGTGAAACGGTGTAGATTTGTGCCAAAGGGCCTAAATGCGGGGAATGGAGTGGTCTGTACGAAATGTTAAGTGGACAGTGTTACCCGCAGTGTTCCAAAGGGTGTGTTCCCTAATTATTAGGGAATGAGAGAACGATCACATTTCACTAACATTTGTAAACACAACCGAGTACGTATTATTCACATTAATATACCAACGTGTCACAGAAACGCCGATGGTTTTTGCAACAAATGAAATGTGTTTAAAATAAAACTGAGAAGAAGGCTTCCGCAAACACCACTTCGAAGCGTAATACAAAGAATACAATACGAATGAATGCAGCAAACAGACTAGACAAGATATGAAACCATAACTTTCATTGGCGGATTTAAAACTTGGCGCTTCTACTCGGCCAATAGTGTGGCATCTTCTATTGGATATCGGGTGAAGCCTATTGGCTACACAATTAGATTTCTTGCCCTATCGCGTATGGTACATGTACGCAAAATGGCGGTCATATCGTCTGAATAACAAAATAATGCAACAAGAAAAATATTGTTGTCATAAAAGAGGATGAATTTCTGTTATAATTTTTTTTTTCTTTTTTATGAATTCGTCAATTTACAAGAATGTTTAGCGGCTTCGGTGGCGTAGTCGGTAGCATGCTGAGCTTCTATGCCCAAGATAGCGGGTTCAAACCCGGCCGAAGCCGTCGGATTTTTTAAGAGCGTTAAAATCCCTCAGTATGCCTTCCTTCGGAGGGGAAGTAAAGCCGGCGGTCCCATGTCATAGATTTATGGCATGTTAAAGAACCTTCCACTAATTGCACCTGTGTGAAGCTAAATTGGATAGGTTATTGTAAACAACGCTCTTAGGTTTCTAAGTTCGTTGCCAAGAGCCGACTGCGGTGGCGTCTAGCAGCTGAGTTGTGAACTTAGCCTAGTAGTCGTTGACGGTGGCGCTTGGCGGCAAAAGTAGGAACTATTTGAAAAATTCTAAGTTGCAGTACTTAAATTAAAATAACAGATAACACACACTAATACAGTCATCACAATTAACACCGGTTATCAGAAAGATTCTACACACACCCAAAGTACACGGGGCTACATGACCGCGTTGTCGCAGCCCCTAAACTTAAGAACCAACCAACCAACCTACAAGAATGTTGTACTTTGACTCTCAATAATTAAGCGATTTCCAAGAATTTTGTATTTTGGCTCTCAAAAATTAAGGGGGGTACTACAGGCGAGGGGATCCTAAAGCCGAGTAAATACGGTATATTGCATAATTTTTTAGTCAATTTCTTTTTTGTTAAACATTAAATTTAGCCTAGGGAATTATCGGACTGTCTATTTTAGTTGTATGTATATATACGAAGGTCACTAAAAAAAAAAAAAAAAAACCACGGACTGAGAGCGTATGCCATTCTTGGACGTAGTTGAGTGTTCTCCTATTTGATGAGGTTCACAAAACAACTGTCCAGACAGTGTCAGATTGTATATGACCGTTTGATCGTAGTGTTGTTTTTCTCTTACTGTTCTCGTGTTCCGCGAGCAAAGTCGTTATGGCAATTTTAGAACAACAAAGAGTGTGTTTGAAATTTTGTTTCCTGCATGAGAAATCGGCAACAGAAGCTTATCAAATACTTCAACAGGCCTTCAAGGAGGATGCTATGAGCCGCATACAAGTTTTTGAGTGGTTTGGGCGATTTACACATGTTGAGATGAGTGTCCTGGGTGCTCTTCAACATCTCGAAATGATGAAAACATTGAGAAAATCTGCCCTAAGATCAACGAGGATCGTCGTTGCACGACTGACGAAATTTCAGAAGAGACAGGAGTGAGTTGGAGTATGTCCCAGCGGAGTTTGACTGAGGATTTGCAAATGAGACGTGTTGCCGCTAAATTTGTTCCTCGCCTTCTCATAGAGCATTAAAAAAACATTCGATTGCAGTGGAGCCAGGACTTGAAAAACAAGAAAGTGATCTAAACTATTTGACCAAAGTCATTATAGATGATGAGAGTTGGTGTTATGCGTACGATCCAGAAACCAAGCAAGCGTCAAGCCAGTGGATGATTGCCAACTCCCAAAGACCAAAAAAAGCAAGATAAGTGAGGTCGAATATAAAGACGAATCATTGTCTTTTTTGATGTCCGTGGAATCATGCACCGGGAGTTTGTTCCCCTTGGCCCGACTGTTAACCAGCACTTTTATTTGGGAGTTTTAAGACGTTTGAGAGAGGATATGTGGAGGAAATGCCCGGAACTTTCCCAATCAGGCAACTGGTTCCTTTATCACGGTAACGCCTCCGCACCCACGGCCTTATCTGTTAACCTCTATTTGGCCTCTCAAGGGTGGTCTGAAGTTCCCAACCCTCCGTATTCCCCAAACCTAGCCCCGTGTGACTTTTTTCTGTTCCCCAGTTTGAAAACAAAGCTAAAAGGGAAGCGTTTTGATGATGTGGAGGCGATAAAAACAGCTTCACAAAGGGGACTGGACGATATCAAAGTTGAAGAGTTCCAGAGATGCTTCAAACAGTGGGAAAAAAGACTTGACAAGTGCATCACATCTAATGGAGAGTACTTAGAAGGTGACTGAATGAAATTTGGGAAAAGATAATAAATACATTTTTCATAATGAAAAACAGTTTTCCTTTGGGTCCACTCTTGTATCTATTTTGAATTTGTTAAACAAACTTATTATTTCTTATTGTTTGTTCTTCTGCAGAGATGTCTATACAGATGCAATTTTGTGGTTGAAGGGATCAACGACAATATCCTAGTGCGATTGATGTGTGTGTGCCAGCTGTTAAGACTGTCAAGATATATCAGTTCTGGTAAAAGATGTTAGGTAGTTAGTTGCTGTTTTAAAAGGGCGGAGCAGCCAGGTCATCTGTCCCTGGTAAAAGGTGACATGTGACCTTGATGAAATGAAAATTCACAATTACTTTAATACATGGATGACAAAATCAAGCAAGTTGGGGCTCAATGGATTATGTGTATTTTGTCTCAAGCCAACAAACGTTGTCGTACCACAATTACTTCCCAAGATATTTCAGTTTTAGTAAAAGGGTGAAATTTCTTCCCAATTATTTTAATATATATAAGATGGTACTAAGCACAAACTGTGCTTACAATCTCAAAGTCGGATAGGTTCTGGGTCTGTCAAATACCAAGTGTTCAGTTATAGTTATACATTTCTGTTCAGGCATTCACCTCTAACAGGCGAACAATAACCACCACCCTCTCTCCAGCATTAGATGCCATGAAGGAAGGAAGGAAGATTGTAGTTTTACGTGACCGTGAATCTTGTGATTATGAGCCACGGGACCTCCTTTTTACGTGGAATCCGAACCACAGCCATGAAAGGATGGCAATGATGAAGAATGCTCGGTAAGACTGTGCAAGGTATCCTGTTTACTATCTCCTACCTCGACAGATTTGCTGGCAACCAGGGCCTTATATACACAACTAGCAGAGGTACCCGATCTTCGAACGGTCTTCAGTATTAATAACCAGACATTATCAATTGAGCTACTGTTGCAATGGTTAGGGGCTCGTTATTCCTTCATATGTTTATCAGAACGAAGATAGTTTTCTTGGTATATCACAGACACTGATAATTTAAGGGCCTTAAAATGCAGTTTTCGGAGACCCTTTATAGACTCCCTAGTTTTGTATCACACATTGAGAAGCGCAACATATGCTTTGGTCGTCTTTCTAGGATAATTTTTATTTTTCGCCTATTTTAGCATGTATTTTGAAAAGTTTTTCCCTATACCCACCCTTCTATGAGAAGTACGGTGAAGAGTTTTATAATTGATTGGTGAATTGACTCATGGTTACAATACCTAATTTTACGAAGCTCCAAACACCCGAACACGAGTTATAGGAGTACATAAACAAAGATATATCAACCACACAGTGTCAAACAAAATCATCTTTACGATGAGCCCGTTTGTCGACAAAAATATGATTAGTTAAAATGTGCTCTCAAACTAAATTCGCATAACGTGTACTTCCTGACGTGAAAATATTATTGAAAACCTTATTGACGAACCGCAATATATGTCGAATAAAAACGGACCCTCACCATTGTGGAAAGTCCCCATCCCCAGGAAAACCCCTTTAATAAATTATAAAGGTTTGTGGTGTATGAAAATTCATGATTTGTAGCCTCCAATGGCCCTAATTCCCAAAAACTGCAAAAAACACTATTCAACTCAGGAATTTTTGATAATAATGTTGCTGTTTGGAGATATAATAGACCTTATGTACAACATATCACACGTGTAAGTCACGTTTAAACATTATAGGGTACCCCTTGACCCCCTTGATTGATGAATTGTACAGTCTATGTTTGTTTCCATGATAACCTTATAGCCATTTGCAAACTTTCGCAGAAATTTAATAAATTGAGGGGCATTGCTTCTTACAGAAATAGATGGAAAATTGGATGTCACCTTTTGAGATACTGTTGTCATGATTACCGGCTTAGTTTCTTCTTGTTCTTCTCCTTTCAGATGGTCCAGCTAAGGACCATGACGTTGATCTTTTCAACTTGGCGAGGGACTTGATGTTTGCCCAATATTCTCTGGCTATGTTTCTCCTTTCTCTCTTTTGTCCAGATGATGCCGGTTTTCTTAAAGGGTGGTCTGTCCTTAAAACTCTTCTGTTTAAGTATCTTTCTGAGATGTCATCGGCTTCTAATATCACTTTCCATTATCTTCAGTACATGGATGCCCTTGTTAACTTCTGTTAGCCATGGTGTCACGCTCTTTCTATTCTCCCAGTAGTTGAGAAGCCGGTTGGTTAGTCTCGTTGGGTTCATCCTTGAGACATGTCCGTAGAAAGCCAGACGTCTCTTCCTGGCCACATCTGTGATTTTCTCAGTATATCTCTATAGCTCCTGATTTGGTTTTCTTCTGTACTCGTCATCTATTTATTAGTTAATTAAATGAAATTAGTTTTCTGGGAATATCTCAGAAACGTGGATTAGAGCCTTAAAACGTAGTAGCCCCCGAGCCACCGAGGGGCTGAAAATGAGTTTTGTCTCGTCCTTGTACGCCATAATATAATAATAATCATAATAATAATAATTTAATAATATAGGGATAGGGATGTACAGTAATAGACCTTCAGTACCACACCCGCACGTGTAAATTGTGTGAAAAAATTCGAGAGTATCCCTTGACCCCCTTTAGCGTACTACATACGTATTGATGAATTTTACAGCTTAAGTTAGTTCCGTGATAACCTTATAGCCGTTTGCGAACGTTCACAGTAATGTAATAAATGGAATGGCATTGCGTCTTACAGAAATAGACGGACTCGTGAGAATGTGTTGCCATGGTTACCGGCTTGCATTCTTTCATTAGTGTTTATTAAATGAAATTGGTTTTCTGGGAATATCTCAAAAACTGTTGGTTTTAGGACCTTAAAATGTGGTTTTCGGGGCCCATAGGGCTCCCGAGTTTTGTTTATCACATTGAGACGCTGAAAATGAGCTTTTTCTCGTCTTTCTACGCCCATTTCAGCATGCATTTTCAGGAGGTAGGCCCTCTTTCATGAGAGGTATGGAGAAGAGTTACATCAATGATTGGTGTCGTGCCTCTGAAGGATATCTGTACCAAATTTAACGTTGATCCACCCAGCCGTTCTCGAGTTATAAGGCAGCAACTTTGTCCACAGACAGACAAACAAACGGACAGACAAAAAAAAGTATTTTCGCGCGCATCCATCATAAAACAGTCTGAAAGGTGTAAATAACGTCAATTTCCGTAGAAACTTTCATTTTTATATATATAGATATAAATTAAACTATTTTGATCAAAACAAATAATTATGATCACATACAAACAAACAAAATTAAATGTGCTGCTCAGGGATTAAATCATAGCGTTTAAAGCAAGGGGACTGTTAGAACTATATAAACCAGCTCAAGACATGCCAAACTATCCAAGAACATGCTCACAAAACATGGAATATACCACTTCAGGCAGTTAAAACAGGCATAATTACATACGGTATATAAAAATCCTACTACTGGGAAAACACCTGTCAACATGCTAAAAAATAGGCAATAATTCCAAAAGCATACCAGAACATAAAAAATATGCTAAAATGCACTAACTGCATCACCGATGACAGCTCTAAACTTTTTATTTCTCGGCATGTTATTAACAAGATTGGCGATAGTCTTGCAAGGAATTAGTCTGAGCAGCGTATCGTACCTTTTCTCCAGTGTCGTATCCAGCCTTGAGATCAATGAGTGCTACTATACCGTATTTCCTCGCATAACGTCGCCTGCACGTAATCGTCGCACCCCTACTTTTCGAATGAAAATTTGGTTTATAAAATTTCCTCACATTATCGTCGCACCCTATTTTTTTAAATGAAAATTTGGTTCATAACATTTCATGAAATACTCAGCGCATAGCACATTTGTATTTGCGCGCCAGTCCGTTACACACCTTGCCGTATTTCTATCGTACGCAAGCTCTATTGGTAACCAGCCGTGACCTTGTTTGAAGAAAGAAGTCTCTCTTTCCTTCAATGCATAGGCCTATGACTCACGCCATGCGGCAGGTAACCGGCGAGCCAGCCAGCCGGCATATGCACGCGTCTACACTCTGGTGTATTTCAAACAAAGAACATCCCATCCCCGACCCTGTTGAAAGTAATATTACAGAAATAATGGGTCATAATCTTCACTGCTTATAATCGCTTAACATAAGTTTGGTAAAAGGATATTTTCACTGTGGCGATATTGCTGACGTGTTTTTGCATTGTCGAGTGGTATTGGATGTCAGGCGGTAATATTAGAACAATATGACGGGAAACAATGGCTAATACTCGACTGAATAATTGACAATAATGTCTTGTGTAACCGGAGCTCGCCGGTAGTCATTTGATATTTCTACCACCACAATCTTGAATTCTTTATTTCGAAATACAGCTGTACCTAGTCAGACACTTTCGCGGACTCTTGTAACGAAGACCAGTGTGTGCTTTTTTCAGCTTTTCAGTTGTGTTTTTAATAGGTGTTCGCAATGGGCAAATATAATAATTACACGGCGAACTTGAAATTAAAAGTGATGACGTACGCTGAAACACACGGGAACCGAGCTGCAGAACGTGAATTCACAGTTAACGAAAAATTAGTTCGGGACTGGCAGAAACTTAAAATTAAGTTGAAAAACACTAACCCGCACAGACTTGCATTTCGAGGACCGAAATCTGGAAAATTTCCCGAAATTGATAAGGAAGTGCTGGAGTATGTTAGAGAAGTGCGCAACAACGGTTGCAGTGTTACGTACGATATGCTTCAAATGAAGGGGTGTGAAGCAGCGCGTTGTCACGAAACCCAGTTCAAAGCTAGTCGTGGCTGGGTAATGAGGTTTATGTGAAGAGAAGGCCTATCTGTGCGAAGGGGACGACTGTTTGTCAGAAGTTGCCGTCAGACTACACAGACAAAGTGATCGAGTTCCAACGGTTTGTGATCTGTCAGTGCCAGGAAACTCCATTTCTTCTGTTGCAAATTGGAAATGCTGACCAGACGCCAGTTTTTTTTGATATGCCTCGCAGTAGGACAATTGCAGAGAAAGGTGCTGCGA
The DNA here is from genome assembly GCA_946902985.2 of Meconema thalassinum. NCBI lineage: Eukaryota > Metazoa > Arthropoda > Insecta > Orthoptera > Tettigoniidae > Meconema > Meconema thalassinum. Next base: position 354,180,425 of record OX336390.1, read on the forward strand.
GCATACCACTTCAAACAACAGGCAACGAGAAACTTCGCTGCACGGTTATGCTCGCAGTTACCGCAGACGGGAGAAAGTTGCCGCCTTACGTAATTTTTAAAAGAAAGATGATGCCGAAGGCCGTGAAATTTCCACCTGGCATTCACGTGCGCATGCAACATAAAGGTTGGATAGATCAGGAACTCATGATGGACTGGGTGAAGACTGTGTGGAACAAACGACCAGGTGCGCTGCTAAAACAACCAGCGATGCTAGTAATGGACAGTTTTAGGGCTCACCTTGTGAATGAGGTGAAAGAGATCCTAAAGGACACCAATACTCAGAAGGTGGTTATTCCCGGCGGATTGACTTCCATCCTTCAGCCATTGGATGTTTGTTTAAATAAACCTTTCAAGGACAATCTGCGCCGGTTTTACAATGGATGGATGATCAGTGACAACCACGAGGTGACGCCCACAGGAAAATTTAAGCGGCCGTCCTTGGAATGCATTTGCACGTGGGTTGTTAGGAGCTTGGATCTTTTCCACTTTAAACAGTTGTGAAGAGCTTCAAGAAGACCGGAATTTCGAACGCTTTACACGGCACTGAGGACGACAAATTATGGCAGAGTGCCGAGAAGCAAGACGACGACCAAACGCTCTCGGGGACTCAGGATCGACATTTGCATTATATTGCGCATAATAGTACCGAAATAATGTCCGAAGTGTAGCCCTGTGTATTATTCGAATCAGCTGATCTACATCAAAAATAAAAACTTGGCAACACTGCTCAGCTGTTCCAAGCTCCCGCCATTTTCTTCCCGGTCTTTCTTTTGAAATACAGAGTATAGTGTCTTAAGAAGGCACTGTTGAAATCCTGCCTATAGGTTGTTAATGGTAACACCTGACTGGTACAGTACGGTATGGCCTAAATCCATCGGAATTTCTGCTATAGTGCGCGACAAACCATTGGAAGCCTGAAGGTCAAGGGGCCCTCCGCTCCGCTCTCCTCCCCGCGCCTGGTGGTGTTGCCATGCTATTGCACGGTACCTTCAGTGGAGTGCTGGATGCGAGAACGTACATAACAACACCGCACTGACTACGTGTGACCTTCAGGCTTCCAATGGTTTGTCCCGCATTATAGTAGTTTTGGAGCAATCCTATTTAGGAGAAGTCATTCCATTAATTTGTAGCATATACCGTATATACCCGAACGTAAGACGAGGTTTTTTCCCCACATTTTGTGTTATAAAAATTTGGGGTCGTCTAATATTCAGGGTATTAATTTTTTTTTTATAAATTGTTATTATTATTTGCAAAGTAGTACGTGGTGTTGGCATCTTGGAACTCGCAACAAATCAATGCGTCAATGAAGATTAAAATATGGTTTGTTATGTTTAATTACCATGCATGTACGAATAGCGTACATTTTGAGGTTAGGATTTAAGCATACACATCATTTTAAGCGGATAAATTATATGTTCGTAAGCATACGGAAATATGTTTTAAAACAATCTTTACAAGAACAACCAGTCAGTTTTACGAGCAGTAATTGAGTGATCAAAGTACCTTAATTTAATAACGTCTCCCATTCTTGAGCAAAGAAGTTATAGAGTATGTCTTGGAAAAGCGGGCAGAGGGATTTACGATAACACGAGACGTTATAAAAATGAAAGAACGACCTTGAGGGCATATATTGTGCAAGTTATGAGTTAGCGAGTATTTTTTTGAAAAAATCTGAAAGAGGCAGTTGATAACTAAGCCTCGTCTTATATTCGGGGTCGTCTTACATTCGGGTATATACGGTACTCAGCAAGGCAATAGGTCTGTAGCTCTCCAGTCTATCATTGAGTTTCCCAGGTTTCAGAATAGCAATAATTTAAATTTCCTTCATGAAGTAAGTCTAAGATGTTAGTAGCAGACTAGCAGGATAGGAATGTTACACAGAATCGAATTACACCCATATGGACTCACCCTCACTGCTTTTTTTTTTTTTCGTGTAGCCTCCTGAGAGGCTGAGTGCAGGTCTTTTTAGTTGACGCCCGTGGGCGACCTGCGCGTCGGGATGAGAGATGGAATGGATGAAGATGAATGAAACTGGGCAAGGATGTGGAAGGAAGCGACCGTGGCCTGTCAGAAGGTACTGTCCCAGCATTTGCCTGGTGTTGAAAATGGGAAACCACGGAAAACCATTTCAAGTACAGCTGACGGTGGGGCTCGAACCCACGCGTCTACCGAGTCAGCAGAGAGCATGGCCCCATGACCTAACGCGGCGCTTTAGCCCGCGTAGCCACTACTGTCGGTACCCTCACTGCTAGGCAATATGTACATATTTTAGAGAATATTATGTTCCCTTCCATGTGGGTGCTTCATCCTGCTGTTGTTACACAATTTCAGCAAGGTCTGTCTCCAATTCACATATGGTTTGCCAGGTAAGGTCAGGTCCAGCTTATCGACTGGCCTCCTTGTGAGGCAGATATGAATCCCATTAAGAATGTGTAGGCTGAGACGAAGAGAGTAGTTCAAATGGTGGAGACCTGGCCTTAGCCACACCAAATACGAACTTAGTGTGGCCTGGGACGAGGTAGCAGGTGGCGACAATACGTACGCTTCTGTCCTAATGAATTCCATGACCACACACCTCGAAGAGGTCGTACACAACAGTCGTTCATGGTCTTCTTACTCGCACTGTCAATAATGGTGTGATAAAATGAAGGAAGATATGTGACTAGCCATATTCATCAGTATAGGAATAATAATAAATATAAAAATATTTTACTCTACCAAAACTCAAACTTTTGACACCAGAGGCGAGCGGCAGAAATCGCTATTTAGCACGTTCAGCTACTGCCTTGGTTGACAAAGCAAGCATGTTCGGAGGCACGTCACAAAACTATAACACGAACACTGGACAAAATATAGTGCAGAAATTATGACTAATATAGCCACTGTCCCAGGTCAAGAGTCATAACAAATCATGTCCTGTGGCTGTGTTAGGCTAAGGATATATACTGTAACTCAGCAATGTCATGTTTCATATCCTATCCCCCCACCTGTAAATGTTGCAGTAACCATACTTTCCAGGTAATGCGCATTTACTGTGCTGGTGACTGTACATGGAATCAAGAGTTCACAACCACCGGAAATGTATTGAGAGTCAAATAAAATTACTCCACACGTTAATAAATTAAAATCTTCAAATGATGCCCACTATCAGAAGTAATTTTCCTGCTAGAGGTTGGGAATATTGTACAAGAATTTATATTTGAGCCATTGAGAGGCAGAGTGATATAACTCAGTTTGAAATGACGGGCAAGTCTAAAGTTTGGCCAATAGACACATAGCTCATTTCCAATGCCCCAGACACAGACTTTAAATTACTCCCCGACAACCAAACAGGTTAGACTTACCTGCATTCTGAGCCATGCTATACATTGCAGTAGCTCCAACTATAACTGTGATCTGTTGGCGCGAGCTCTGCGTGATGGATGGTGAGCATGTGAAGGGCGGGAGAAGAGTTATAGTAGTGTCAAAATGCATATCTGCCAACTTTCCAAATGGCATATCCGTAAAAATCCCCAACAACAGATACACAGGAAACCACATGCACAAAAGATTGAGTAAAACACGAAAAAAAAACTGTTACTTTCTTTATTTCAGGTATGCAGAGCTATTCAGTAATAACATAAAACACTACATAAAACTCATGGCATTCTATGGGACAAAACATTTCATCAGAATTTTAAAATACCACAATTATGCTATCTTTAAGATAAATCCATTCACACAATGGTAATTTGTACATGCATAAACCAGCTTCGCAACCGTTGCAACTTGTGGTAAAGGATTAACTAACAAAAAGGGCTATCGAATGAATCAATCTTTGATCCATAATTTTAAAATTTCAATATCAAGCGATTAGGATTTAGAAGCAATTATCAGGGAGTGCTGTGTTTACAATCGAAGACCGTTTGGTAAAATAATCCTATAAATTAATCAGAGTGATGTATCGAATATTCACCGGCCACAGACCATCTATCGGTGGCCTGTGGAAGCGCGTTCTGGAGTGAATTTGAACGAGTAGATCTAGGTACGTAAAATTGTAAACTATAGTACACCCGTAAAGGCATAAAACATACTGCAATTCCATAAATTTTACGGAAAACCCGTAAAAGTGGGCAGCTATGCAAAATGCCAATCATAAGAATAAAGTCAGTTGTGGTCAGGCTTATGAAGAGTAGCATATGCGCAAGAAGAGCTTGCCACAGAATCCTGCACAGATCTTCACCGATGTTCGGGTGGGCTCGGTAGTGGCAGAACACACCCCTCCCACTTTGCTTCAGTAGCTCGCTGAAAGCAGTTCTGAACGGACCGTCTACCTAGCTGAAGGCCTGGCATTCTCAACGGTGACTGGGGTTCAAGTGAGATCTCAGCGCGTGTATGTAATGCCTTACACAGTATTTATTACATGAGCCTGGATACAGTAACCTATACCCTAATTAGCCTGTATTGTTTGCTGCTTCCTTGCACTCTACACTTGAATTACAGCCGTAGACCACGTCTCACAGCGAGTCCGCAGGGTTGAAGAATGCAGTGAGCAGTGAGCCCGGTAATCAGCATTCGGGGGACACACAGGAGCCCCACAATGAGCATTAAACTACGCCGAATGATATTGGTCTCTGCACATCGTTGAGTTTCGGCAAGCTCTTCTTGCGGGTATTCTACCGTGCAGCAGCTGGTAAAGGAATGACAATAATACAACATTGGATGAACTTGCTCCTTACTGGTTTGGAATGACATAACCGTGCTAGTCACACCCTTCACAATAGCAAATAGCAGTGTGTCCTGCAACATGAGAACTATAGGGGGCAAGGGAAAGCCTTGTGGCTTGCATATATGCCAGGGTTAGATGTGGACTTAATGTGTTCGACCGATCTTGTTTCTACAGGGTTAGGGATGAGGTGAATGGCTTTTATGGACAGATGCCCTTCTGATGCAAACATCACAAGACATATTAAAGATCAAATGAATATGAAATTGGACAAGGAGTTGGAAGAAAGTGACTTTGGACTATTACGAGCTACCAACCTGGTATTTCCCTGGAGCTATATGGGCAGCCACACTAAACTGGCGATAACGTGGCCCCCATGGGCTAGCGTACTGACAAGGGGAGGATACGATGCATGGGTCACCGATTCGAACCATCTTTAGTACACGTGTAGGGCATGACTAGGCATATACCAGGTGCAAGTAGTAAGTTGCGCTTCTCAGCCGATTCCAAGAAATTAATTATTAATTATTTGTAATTGTTGTACGGCGTTCATGTGCGCTGTACGTTAACATGAAGCCAAGAAGCGCATGATGCAGCGGTAAGAGCCCTGCTTCGTAAGCACGGGATCACTGGATTGAATCCCACCGGTGAGCCTTTTTTTTGTTTTTGTAAACAGAGGCAATTCCTACAACTGTAGGTGTCGTGAATAATGTTCATTTTGCAGTCAATTGTAATAACGTGTTATGTGAGTCGGAATAAATCGTACAGGAGATTGATGAAAGAATACCTTTATTCACAGTATTTACTGTTAGTACAACTATTTATGCGACCCTATGTGCTATTCACTATCGTGCTGCTCGAGCGACGAAGAACGGCACGAACTAGGATGATAGCGGTCATAGAAGCAGGGAAAACAATAATTATGGCAGCATCGTGCGCAAGTGATAAACGCCGTATGTTTGCATTCGCAGGGATGTTTCAAAACATCTATCGCGAAACAAACTTCATTCATGTTCATGAACGATGTCCTGTCATCGCACAATTTGGTCGTAAACCAAGCGTATTTTAACATGTTACAGAAAATTGGTGCCGACAATTGATGGTGTACAACAGACTGAATTTTGATACGATCTTCTCTGGAAGTTATTTCGATGATTTCAGAATCCCTTTTCCCGCTCACAAAACACGTTATTACAATTGACTGCAAAATGAACAATATTCACGACACCTACAGTTGTATGAATTGCCTAGGTTTACAACAAAAAAAAGGCTCTCCGGTGGGATTCGATCCAGTGATCCCACACTTACGAAGCAGGGCTCTTACTGCTACACCACGCGCTCCTTGGCTTCATGTTAACGTACAGCGCACATGAATGCCGTACAGCAATTTCTCAGAATCGGCTGAGAAGCGCACCTTAATACTTGCACCTGGTATACGCCTAGTCATGCCCTACAAGTGTACTAAAGATGGTTCGAATCGGTGACCCATGCATCTATCCTCCCCTTGTGCTAGTTGAAGCTATTAAGAATAAACATGGAAAATATGCCTGGATGGACACAACTGTACCATATTGTTTTCATGTTTTGTCCTGTACTGTATTGGTGATACTAATTTAAAAACTATTATACTTATAGTGGAGAGTAAAATACCTCCATTAGCAAAAAGTCACAGGACATAAATTAAAAGGTAAATAAAGGAGAAGTATAGGTACATCCACAAAATTCTAGTCATACCGAGCTTGAAAGACAATAAAACATGACAGTGTATCATGCAGAATACTTACCCGTGTTGTCTGAGTTTCTGGTGTTCTAGGTCGCCTCTCACGTTCACGTTCACGCTCTCGTTCACGCTCTCGATCACGCTCACGCTCACGTTCCCTCTCTCTGCTACGGGACCGTGGCCGAGATGGTGGTGGAGGAGATCTCGCACGACTCCTGCGCCGTGGCCGTGGAGACCGGCTCCGCGACCGCTTGTGGCTGCTGTGTGAACCATGGGGTGAATTATTGCCACCACCGTACAATTCCTTGTATCCACTATGACGCCATCTGCGCACACACAGAATATCACTCTTGGTACAAAACAAAGGAATCCACTTTCAATGGACCTGTTTGAAATGAGCAGTAGAAATAGAATACACCTCAACTTAAGAGTCTCCAAGCTAGGTAGGTTATGTAATGTACATGGGGAATAAGTCAAAAAGATGGAAGCGTGCAATGGCTTTAAGTGTAGAGATTATAGGCCTTTTACATTGAATCTAATCAGTGGACATGATTTTTCATTTCATAAATCATACATTGTATGGGTATTGAACTCTGCTCATCCTAGTGGGAAACGACTTGCTAGACAAGGGGTCTTCAACATCTTCCTCGAGGGCCACATACCAAGTCAAAAAGGATTCACAGGCAGCATGTATTTTTATGTTTATATTTATTTACTGTATTTCAAAATAAGGCACTGATATGTGAATCTACAGACCTGAGTCCAGTTTGAAGCAGCTCTCCAACCCACTCTTCTACAATAATCATTTCATCTCTACCTAGTTACCTATCCAAGGGAATCTAACATATTCTAACCTTGGCTTTCCAAGGTTCTTGTCCTCCACTCATCTCTCTACAGCCATATTACCTATACGCCTTATTATGTGCCCTACCAACCTATATGTTCTTTTCATTTGCACCTCCCAGAAACATATCACCCTAAAACTGTGTTGTCTGCGCCGGCGCTCGAACCCACAAATGAGAGACTTGGTCAAGGACCTAGCAGTTTATTCATGTAATCATTCAAAGTGACACGGAAAGTTCACCAACATTGTGTTGTGATTAATATGTACATACAATTAGAAGGAAGGTGAGAAAACATGTATTAAGATCCGTAAAGGTAAGGTTTGGCTGAGCTCAGAGAAACGGTGGAGCAATATTGCACAAAGTAACACAAGGGTAGTTGGCGCAGGATCTGTCTGGTAGGGGGGTAAGGGTTGTGACTGACTATGTCACCTCCCTACACATTAGTTGTGGTGAAATGTACCAAGAAAAGACGGGATTGTTCTACAAAGTTCGATGGACCAAAAAATTAGCTGGCACTACTGCAAATAAGATGTCAAGCCTAAGGACTGGGACTTCGAAATGGGCCTTCTATCCCAGACTCTCTGACCAATGGGATTTAAGGGTGCAACTAATTAGCCAATGAGGGTTAGTAACCATCACCATTGCTTATGGGTGGCAGGGATGGAACAGAGGATATTTTAACCCCAGCTGAGGAGCTGGGAAGAAAGTCTGGTCTAGTCTGCAGCTGGTGTCACGAGATACTCCACACTGGAGTCTAGTAGTTCGAACTCAGAGTAGGACTCTGTATATATTCATTTGAGAATACCTACAACAGCCAATACACAAGATTGGAAAGATTTAGGAGCCAACTCGAAGCCTGCCAGCTAATCATAGTCATCTTTGTAAACAGGAGGAGCAAGCTGTGTATATACCTGTACTACATATCGCCTTCTGGTATTTCCTGCTGGTGCTTGTCATTGCTTGAACCCTTACTGACATAAATTCCCTCTATGCCTCCGCTCGGCACAATCATGACGTTCGTTCTGTGACCTCATCCATCATGAGGAGGCCTACCAAAGTTCTTCCAATAATACAACTGAGGATCACGACAGGAGGGCGACGAAAATTGATGTCTGTCAGCTGCGGGGTGCATCATAATCCCAGGAATGAACCAGAAGGACCATAATATACGGCGATTTGTATAGACGATCATAGAAGAGACGACAGTTCAAGACAAGAAAGTGCAGAAGAGACTATGAGGGACAGCTCAGCAGCCAGGTAGTTGTTGAGCAGTGCAGCAAAGGCCCAGAGAAGACTTTTGGAGTGAGTAGAGCTCAATTCTGAAGGCATGTCGAACAGGTTGGACCACGTTGCGGATCTGATGATGATAGCTTGACAATCGAAACATGTTATCCAATTAAGTACCCACCGCACCTTTTATGTACATAAAAACATGTTATTTTGTGATAAATATCTTATTTAATATTTTTTTCAGGTCAGGGTGTATCAATACTTGTCTTCCCGCCTAATGTAATAGGGAACAATTTGTGTTGATCGACTGGAAAGATTTCTATAATAGAACTAGGCAACACTGAAAAATGGCTTCTAATACTTCGAACTGCCCAATTAGAGCAAGCCTTCCAACAAACAGAGATAGAAATTAATGTAAACCAACATTTTATAGATCTAACTACATTATTAACTCAATTAGAAGAACATTATGATATTGTGTGAAATGCGATATTGTATGCCCAAGCAGGATTTATTCATATGAAGGTTATAAGCCCAGACAACATTATTAATGCTTTAAGAAAAGTTCAAAATGACTTTCCAGTGGGCCAACAAATGCCAATCAAATTGATCTCTGCTCAAATGCACCTTCGGTATAAAATATCAACTTTCACTAAGTATATAGATAATGATGAATTAGTGTATTGTATGCATTTACTGTACCTTTAACTGATAGAGGAGATAACGAGTGTACAAGATTGTACCATTTCCCACAAGGACACAAGATGGCCCAATTTGTTTATATCCGGATTATTTTTATTATTATTTATTTTCAAAACTCTTGTACCTACAATTTATGGGTAGTTTGTAAGTTTGAGGAGGAGTACTTCACTATGGCAAAGTCTTCCAACGTGACTGCACAAATAACGTGATAGAATTTCATCGCTTAGTAGGACACAAAAAATGAAAACTTCTTCTATCGCAAATTAGCAACGCCGATCAGACTGCAATATACTTTGGTATGTGGTTAACATTGTTCATAATTGGTCTGTTTTGACGAATGATAGTTTAAAAATTTGAAAATATACTGTTACTTTGTCTAGACGGAACATAGTGTATTTTCAAATTTTTAAACAATACTTTGGCATGCCAACAAGCACAACGATCAACACAGCAGGTGCATCTAGCGTTTCAGTGTAAACTATAATAAGCTGGAAAACATGTACAGCAGTGCCAACGACAGGAAATAAGCAGCGTACTGTATTTTCAATCTAAAAACTGTGTCTAAAGAAGATCTCCTAACAGGAATTTACATGCGGAGTGGCCGAGTGGGTAAGAGACTGGCTAAAAACTGTACGTAAATGACATCCATGAGTCCTACTAAATAAGTAGGGAAAGGAAAAATTTGCGATCACGAATTTCACTAATTATTAAATGAAGTAATACACGAGTGGTAATCTGTTTTAATTACCCTAAAATTGGCAAAAAAGAATGGTTTTTAAAGTCATAAAATTTCACGAATTCCGCATAAAAACGCGAATTTTAGCGTCTTTTTTTGAGGGGGGGGGGAGGGGGGATTCTCAATGTACTCCCGATAATTCGTGGCAATTAATGCATGAACTTCCACGAATTATCGAAAACCACAAATTATCTGCAATTATGTTTTCAAGCCTAACAGAAACAAAACTACGGAATTGGTTAAAATATTGAAATGTATTTTATGAACACGCAAATAAAAAAACACACACACTTGCATTGTAGACACAATAGACACAGATCAAACTGTGCCACTGTTTCCCGAACCAGTCATAACCAGGTGGTCTTCTTGGTTTCATTCTGGAGTGTACCTGTCAGAGTACGGTACTTGAAAGATATTGTGCAATTTATGAATGAAGTAGTAGGGAATGATAACTCTGGTGTTGATTTTCTCAACGTTTCACATGATGAAATATCAGTACTTGAGATTCAAGTACAAGCCATGTTCATCAAAGAATTTGGCACAGACATCACTGAACTCATCACTTTAGAAGGCCAGTCTTATCCAACTGTTCACCTTCTACATGGATATCTCCAAGGAATTAAGCAAGTCCTTAAACTTGCTGTTTCTGGAAATTAGGGAAAATACATTCAGCTTTAGTAAGCTGAGTCCCATGCTCTTACAAAATTAATCAGCTTGAGATCCGTAGACACTGGAACAAGCTTTACAAATGTGTGTGTTTGATCTAGCAGAAATAGTGCCAATGAACATCAATGAGGATCTTGCAAAGAAAACTAAGAAGTTACTGGTCTGTGGAACACTGGAAGAAAGTGAGGTAATAAGAGGATACAATGAACTTTAATCAAGAAGCATATGTACGACAGTACCAAGACAGACATTGTTGGAGTTTTCCAAGGAATGACATTTGAATTTCCAAAGTTCTTAGAATCTGTGTTGAAGACCATTTGGATACCCTATTCAAAGGCTGGCTGTGGATGGTTTGTTTCAGCTTACACCAGCACGTTAAGTGATATGCGTCACTGTTTGTCATAAGATATTTTGGATCTTTTCACTGTAGTATACTTTGAAGGACTGTGAAATGTGTTGTTAGTGTACAGTATTTTAATATTTAATGCATAATATCCATGATATAAAAAATATCCTGCCTAAAACGTATCGTTTTTAAAGTACCGAGAAGTGCAATTGAAACCACCGAATTTTACACTTTAAAACACCGCTTTCTTCACTTTGAAATCACCGAAAAATTCCTATCCCTATAAATAAGGAATCAATGCTTGTTCTGAACTACTTAGTAATTGCTTGAATTCCGTATTTTCTATGCCGGCATTCGAACCCACAAATGTAAGACTTGGTCGAGCAGTTTAATCATGTAACAATTCACAGTGATGGGGTAAGTTCGCCCAAGATTGTGTTGTGCTTAATATGTATGTACAATTAGTAATATTAGAATTAGGGGAATATGAGAAAACATGTATAAGATCTGTAAAAAGTGACAAGGGTAGTTCGCACTGGATCTGTCTCATAGTTGATATTACAACTTTTCAGTCGGTCAACAATTCCAATTACTGGAACTTGCGGAAAAAAAAAAACAGGTGATAGTAATTGTTATGGAATAAAGAAGAGGCAGAAAACTAAGGGATGACATGTTTCACTCATCAAGCCAGCATCATCAGATCCAAATATACAACACAAACAAAGAAATTGTGGCAACTATTACCGATAAATACTAAAGCATTAAGTACCTGAAAAAGAACTACTGTATTTCTTTTATCTACATGGTGGCAGAAATGATGATCCAATCCACATACAGTCTCTCTCCACCAACTAATCCGTAAAGGTGTAGCTACTATTGCTGTGATATACTTGAGCAATAAGCCCGTAACTACTGTAGAATTGTGAACTAATATGCAGAAATTATGTACGAGTACTCTGCTGAGATGATGGTAAAAAGAGCCAGAACTGCATCCTACAAAAACAGTGTGTCTACTAATAATGTGTTGAAAAATTTGATATGGAAACTTATCTGAAAATTGTGGAATGTCCACAAGTTGCTCTGAGATCCACTTTTCTGATCAGAGAAGTTGTAATATCAATTATCAGGCAACACGGAAAAATGGCTTCAAAACTGTCTATACTGGAAGGGCAAGGTGTGGCTGACTAATTAATTGTGGTGAAACATACTACTGTCGACCAAAATACTATGTGTACTCGAGTTTGAAGGTTGTTTGTGAAGTATCCAATAGACCTACATAATATCCAATAACATCATCATTTTCATCATTCTATTCTACGTTAGTTCATGTAGGTTTGGAATTTTTAATTTATATTTTAATATTTTTTTATCGCAATTGGAACACAAAAAATGCCCGCTTTTAAGCGTGTTTCAATCATGCGTCACATTTAAGAATTATTATCTCACAAACCAGTCATCAGATCGAATCCAAATCTTAACACAATATACATTGGAATGTTGTATAACTGGTGTATTAATTTCAAATGTGTGTGTGTCCAAGAAACAAAGTTGTTATCATTTCTGTAAGGTAACTTTTTCTCGGCTCGGGGTGGTTGGAAAATGTAGTTCTTGGTCGCGTTGTAATCCTTATACATCAAAAAGGTATGCTGTATGATTGTGAAATACGTAAATTAATTCACTTATTTTATATCGGTTTGTATTTGTACGGGGAATTAAGACATGGTTCACCAGTTAGCCGCTCTGTTTTTTTTTTTCTTTCGTGTGGTCTCCTCAGGGACCTAGTGCAGGTCTTTCTATTCGACGCCCGTGGGCGACCTGCGCGTCGGGATGAGAGATGGAATTGATTAAGGTGAATGAAAGTGGAGAAGGGTGTGGAAGGAAGCGGCCGTGGCCTGTCAGAAGGTACCGTCCCAGCATTTGCCTGGTGTTGAAAATGGGAAACCACGGAAAACCATTTCAAGGACGGCCGACGGTGGGGCTCGAACCCACGCGTCGACCGAGTCAGCAGAGAGCTTGGCCCCATGACCTAACACTGTGCTTTAGCCAGCGTAGCCACTACTGTCGGTAGCCGCTCTGGTGAAAGCTGTACAGTGCTGCCAAGATGGGCTCCATCACGCGTCATGGCGCGCCTTGCTCGGAAGTGATGCGCTCCATTTCAGCAACGCTGTACAGCATTTTCCGGAGCGGCTAGCTGGTGAACCTTGTCTTAATTCCCCGTACAAATACAAACCGATATAAAATAAGTGAATTAATTTACGTATTTCACAGTCATACAGCATAACGTTTTGATGTATAAGGATTACAACGCAACCAAGAACTACATTTTCCAACGACCCCGAGCCGAGAAAAAGTTACCTTACAAAAATGATAACTTTTGTTCTTGAACATGCAAAATTTTGAAATTAATAAACCATTTACACAGCATTCCAATATATATTGTGTTAAAATTTGGATTCGATCTGAAGGCGGGTTTGTGAGATAATAATTCTTAAATTTGACGCACGATAGAAACACGCTTAAAAACGGGCACTTTTTGTGTTCCAACAGCGATAAAAAATATTAAAATACAAATTAAAAATTCGAAACCTAAATGAACTAACGTAGAATAGAACGACAGAAATGATGATGATATTGGATTTTATCTAGGTCTATTGGTTAATTCACAAACAACCTTCAAACTCGAGTGCACATAATATTTTGGTCGACAGTAAGGTGGTGTCTTCTGGAAAAGACGGGATTGTTCTGAGAAGTTCGATGGACAAAAAAAATGAGTTGGCACTACTGCAAAACAGGTGGCAAGCCTGAGAACCGGGAGTTTGAAAGGGCCTTCTGTCCAAGACTCACTGACCAATGAGATTTAAGGGTGCAACTAATTAGCCAATGACAGTTAGTAACCATCATCACTGCTTGTGAGTAGCAGGGATGGAACTGGGGATATTCAAACCCCCAACTGAGGAGCTGGGAGGAAATTCTGGTCTAGTCTTCAGCTGGTGTCAAGAGGTACTCCGCACTGGAGTCTAGTAGTTCGAACCCAGTGTATGGCTCAGTATATATTCATTTGGGAATACTTACACCGGCCAACACACAAGACTGAGAAGATTTAGGAGCCAGCTTGAGTGAAGCCAAGCCTGCCTGTTATTCATCGACATCTCTGTAAATAGGAGGAGCGGGGAAATAAAACTGTGCATATTGTGTATTTACTACACATTGCCTTCTGGCATTTCCTGCTGGTGCTTGCCCTTACCGACACAAATTCCCTCTAAGACTCTGCTTGGCGTAATCAAGACGTCCATCCTGCGGCAACCTCATCCAGCATCAGGAGGCCTACCAGTAGTCTTCCAATAACGCAACTGAGGATTACGACAATACCTCTTCATTATTTATCTATCATCGTTCTCCTGTAACACCATAAATCCAGTGATTTTATTCTCCTCTTTACTGCTGCACCAACAGTTTCACTTCCATGGAGCACACACTACATATAGGCAAAGGCTTTCAAAATGAATTTATAATTTTTCTTTTATCTCAACAGATTTCTTTCTGTAGAAAATCTATCCTTGCCTTTTAGCCCAGACATTTAAGTCAAAATATCGCCTTAACCTCAAATTGTTTCAGAATCCATTAATTCGATCCTAGGGAACAAGATATCAAAATACTCGGCCGTACATGTGCCGGCTTCCTTGATTTCTAGGCCTAGAAACCTGAAATTCCAGGAATTTTTCATCGCTGTCCTGGAACGCCCGTAAAATTCGAGCAACTCGGCATAGGTAGACGAAAGTGGTGTCAAATGAAAGAGAAAAGCATGCAGACTCCATATATATGGCTTTAGGCAATGTTTATCTCATTTTGGGGTAGATTGTAACCAAAAAACGCGCAAAATTCAACATTTTTGTCAGTTTGAATTCATTTGCACGTTTATTACAGACTAAGCCGGCAGCTCATGCAAAAAATGCGCCTGAAATAAGAAAGAGCATCGTTTTAGCTTTATAGATGTGGTCTTATTTTTGTTTTACGTCTAATAATTGAACAGTTACAGACGAAACAAATTTAACCCGAAGGTAAGTTGGTATTACCGGACGGGACTAAACACCAAACATCTCTGCGTAGGTAAACAAAAGTGGTATCAAATGAACGATAAAAGCATACAGATTCCATTTCAAGAGTGGCTTGAAATGCATTCCTAGCTTCAGAAAATATCCATTCTCTCGGTACTGGCGGCGCTGCAGATAACAAAGTAAATTGCCACATGGCTCTTGAAATCGGCGAAACAGGAGTTAGCAACATGATGGCAAGTCTCTCGCTGAAGTGAAAATTTACAGAAACTCAAAGGTTGCCCCCCTATCAGCTATGAACGGTACTGTGACGACCAGAAATGAAGTAACGACCGTAAACTCGAGTCAGCTATTTATGAGAATAGTGTGTGTTTTAAAAAACGAAACTGAAAAAGCGGAGTACTTTCATTATGAGCTGACGCCAACTCCACCCTCTCTTTTTGACGGATGTTCAATGCGCAAAACGGACAAGTCAACGTTTGCGACTCTCTTTAAGCACTCAGAAATTGACGATCAACTTTGTTCAGAGACGACGTATGTCATTGACGGATGCTATCTCATGTACGCTGTTAGTTGTCCTCGACTGTTAACATACGGAGACATTTGCGACCTTACGTCAGACACGTTATGACTCGATACCCATCTGCAGTTGTTGTTTCCGACGGATACAATGGACAGCCAACTACGAAAGAAGCGGAGCAAAGGCGACGCGCTGCAAGAAGGACCTGTTTTGATATCTACTTTACCGAACATTCGATATCGACAGCATCACAGGTGGACTGTCTGACGAACAGGAGGAACAAATCTCGACTTATTGATGTACTTGTTTCACGATTTGAAGCTGTAAAAGTTCGAGTATACCAGGCAACTGGGGACGCCGATCCTCTCATCGTGCACACTGCTTTGGAGATAGAGAGCTTGTGGAAGTCTGTAGTTGTAGTCGGCAACGATACTGATCTTCTGGCAATGCTGATTACTAGGCGTCAGACGGGAGATGTCTTCATGCTGCACTCAGGGACTTCCAAGTGACCCGGAAAGCTGTACGATATTGGTGCTATTCAAGATGAAATAGGTGACATGAAGAACTGCGTGCTGTACTCCCATGTTGTCTTAGGTGGTGATAAAACATCTGCAATCCACGGGAAGGGGAAGAAGAAGGCTTACAAATTGCTTCAAAAAAGTGTGGATCTTCGGGAAGAAATTGTCAAAACATACACAAATCCGTATGCGAGTCGCCAAGAAGTTTGCACTGTTGGAGAAAAGTTCTTAAGGGCACTGCATCCTGGAGGAAATGAATTGGAGAATATCGATTATCTTCGACATCGTCTGTACCAGATGACCATTGCGCGCCAAACTCAACTTCTCAGTTTGAACTTGCGACTCTTCCTCCAACAAAGGAAGCTCTACGGCAGCACCCAATGCGGACTTACTTGCAGGTAACTTTCATTGTTTTCCTTTACACTACACGTATACAATATTTTTCTAGAATTTCTCAGGAGAGATAAATATGTTGAGTTTGATTTTACGTTCAATAATGGCTGGGAAGAAACCTCAATCCAACAGAGTGGGGCTGGCAAGCCATTGACAACTCTCTTTTGCCCATTCCCACAACCCTGCCACCAGCTCCTGACTCTCTTCTCCTCCTAATTGCCTGCGATTGCAAGACGGACTGCGGAGTGCATTGTGGATGTAGATGATCCGGCCAAGAGTGCTCAGATATGTGCTCTCAATGTCATGGAAAAAATTGTGATAACGCAGTACATCGTTATGAAACAGATCAGGATCTAGATACACCCGAAGTCACTTAAACTACCAGTTTCCTGCATTACACCTTTTAATCCAATGCCTTTTTCCTATGATTTCGAAGGCTTAACTCACACTTAATTATTATGTGTGTAAGTAAAAATTTGATCTTGTGTTGCTTCCGTAGAAAAGAAATCATTAGCTCAACCTTTACTTTCCAGGTGCTAACCGAATAGGCTAAACCCCCGACGACACAACGCAATCCTGCACTGTCAACTGACAGCTACTACACGTTTAATTTTCGCTATAACTTTTCAATAATAAACGTAAAGCAAATAAGACAGATGGTCTGAAGAGCTAAAAATGTGGTCTTTGTTATATCACGCATGATTGTTTGGTATAGACTTCATTTTCAGTCGTTGCTGTATCTGCAGCAAAAATCATACCTCAAAAATTTTCAATTTCGCGAGTTTTTGTTGTTGTTATAATTTACCCCGAAAGGAGAAAAACATTGCCTAAAGTCTCATATATGGAAACTGCATGCTTTTGTTTTTCATTTGATACTCCTTTTGTCTACCTAGGCCGAGTCGTTCAGTTTTTATGGGCGTTCCAGGACGGCGATGAAGAATTCTTGGAATTCCAGGTTTCCAGGCCTGGAAATCAAGGAAGCCGGCACATGTACGCCCGAGTATTTTGATATGTTGTTCCCCAGGGTCGAATTAATGGGTTCTGAAAAAATTAGCTTTATAACATTTATTTTTTTTAACCTAAAAACCTTATTTTCCTGGGCTATTTCTGAATACACTGAGATTCAATCCTGTAACATTGGGAACAGCAGGTAAAAATCTTACCACTGCATCACATACCCAGCCACCAATTGGAAGAACCAGAGAGAGATAAATGGACTAAGAGAAAATTTGGAGAGAAAAGAGGTACATAGTAAAGAGTAAGGCATTCTTGGACAAACACTATTAACCCTTACCCCTCGAATTAAAATTCTCTTAGCTCGTATTTAATTTCTGAACTTTTACCTTCAATTACTTGTATTTATTTAGCTATGTTTTAGAACCATAACTAGCTCCTAAATTATACATATATGTCTACAATCTTCTACTAAAGTCATTATTAAGCAAATAAATGCAGTATGCAAAATAATTAATTAATTAATTATTGTATAATATTATTATTATTGGAGCCTCCGTGGCTTAGGCGGCAGCACGCCGGCCTCTCACCGCTGGGTCCGTGGTTCAAATCCCGGTCACTCCATGTGAGATCTGTGCTGGACAAAACGGAGGCAGACAGGTTTTTCTCCGGGTACTCTGGTTTTCCCTGTCACAATTTCATTCCAGCAACACTCTCCACTATCATTTCATTTCATCTGTCATTCATTTAATCATTGCCCCAGAGGAGTGCGACAGGCTTCGGCAGCCGGCACACTTCATATCCTTGCCGCTAGATGGGGGCTTCATTCATTCCATTCCTGACCCGGTCGGAGACTGGAAGCAGGCTGTGGATTTTCATTTTTCATAATATTATTATTATTAATAATAATAATTACCATATCAATTATTATACTTGTTAAATTCAGCCAAGCTATGTTTACCTAGAAATTTTATCAATGGGAACACTGTCAGTCACCATCAACATGTATATTTCCCATTTAAGATTTGATTGCCGCTGAGCATGGCTGCCGCCAGTGTTTGTTGTTTATTGTTGCAGCTGCCCCGCGGGGCGAAGCGGGGAACACAGCAATGACAGAGTGCATTCTACACATAAGTCAAGCAGCATTGCGCGTCACAAGAGCTCATGTCACCACGGACATTTAAACGGTGACTGAGGCTACTGGAGCTGAGTCATATCCTACTCGCGCAAACTGTACCTGTCAATGAAGCAGGCTGACATGTGACACACGTAAACAAAGAATAGTTCCCATCTAGACTGCTGGCAATCAATTCGTGAAAGGGTTTTACATGAAGTAGTTTTGGCATAAACATGCAGGTCATCCGCCCTAACTGAAAAACAACAACGGTCCATTATTTTCGTCAATATGAGAGTCGTTCTGTTCACTGTCACTGCTATCACTGTGTGTGTTATCACCTTCAATGCTTACTACGTCGCATTCATCAAATTGAGATTCAGATTTGTCATGAATATCATCAAAAACGTGCCGTATTTTATCTTGTCAATGTCTGATCGGCCATGTTTGCTTACTATCCGTCTGGCAGCCGCCGAGTAACAGATTACAGGCTGCCCGACCTTCCAAATAAGAGTTTGACGGTTGCCTGCTTCGCATTATTGAGATTTCAGGACATTCCCCACGCAACCAACAGATTGCAGCACCAAATAGGAATGGATAATTTGTCGGGGCAGAGACGACAGACGAGCAGTAGAGGACACAATTATGTCGGGGCTCGCCCGACACGACTAGAACGGGAAATTCGTTATGTCGGGGCTCACCTGACTGACGAGGGGTAAGGGCTAAGAGAACTTTGCTTTCAGGCCTGATTAGCTTAAAATACGTGCACCTGTACTGCAGACCAGACTTTGTCAAACAGCCCAATTTGAGCATGTGCCAACCTGGCTGGAGCATAGCTCGTTGCTGAGCAAATACCATCGGGCAACTTCGAAAATTTCCATATAATATCAATCCAGCAGTCAGAGAGCTAATGCCAATAGTCGTACCAATACTGATCAGAAGAGAATCATAATGGTTTAGGGGAGAATTTTCATGAATTGACATTTAGAAATACAATACTGCACTGTTGGCTGAAGTGCTGGCACACCTGTAAAACTCTGCTTATAAACCGTATCTCTCCAGCCCATGCCCATCGGGCAAGGAGCACCCAGTGTGAACTTCGTGCTCCGACTCAAGGCAGCTCCCACTCCCTCGCATTCTGTCTTGCTGGGCTTCCTCTGACAGCTCATGTGACCCACCAACCACTCTCTGGCTCATTTAGTTCATTCAGAGCTGGTATGCTCCGAGTCTGCCAGTGGGCAGTCGAGTTGCAGAGCCGTTTCATATACTGGTTCATTTAGTGTTTATGTCATTATAGGTAATATAGATGATAAAGAAAATATATTTATTCGGTGACTGCTCTGTTAAACCAAACAAAGCAATGTGCAAGGTCAGGAGGCCAGCCAACCTCGAAATGGTTTTCCATTTTCAATGCCAGAAAAATGTCAGGAAGGAACCTTCTTTACCCTTATTCATACAGTGGTAAGAAGGGCATCGAGCCGTAAAAACCATTTCACATAGAAATTCATCTCACCTCATCCCTGGTCTTGTAGAAACAGGAATTAACGAGTAGACATACATCATGACTGCTTTGTCAAAATGAAATTAATAGCCATGACCATTTCTACTTCACCTTTTTATTCTATTTTGCACAATAAAGAATTGGCATTTTAGTAAAGCCCCTTATTTCCACTATTAAAGGGACAGAGGTAAAATATAAATCGCATTGAAGTACACATTGCAGCAAACCTCATAAATTGTGTAACCAAACATTTTTCAATTACTACATTCCCAACCCTGTTGATTTTCTATTTTGGTGGTTTTAGGAATTTATTTAATTTAATTTAATAAAGGAAATGTAAAAGCCTCCGTGGCTACGGCGGCAGCACGCCGGCCTCTCACCGCTGGGTCCGTGGTTCAAATCCCGGTCACCCCATGTGAGATCTGTGCTGGACAAAACGGAGGCAGACAGGTTTTTCTCCGGGTACTCCGGTTTTCCCTGTCAACATTTCATTCCAGCAACACTCTCCTCTATCATTTCATTTCATCTGTCATTCATTTAATCATTGCCCCAGAGGAGTGCGTCAGGCCTCGGCAGCCGGCACAGTTCATATCCTCGCCGCTAGATGGGGGCTTCATTCATTCCATTCCTGACCCGGTCGGAGACTGGAAGCAGGCTGTGGATTTACATTTTCAATAAAGGAAATGTGCACAAGTATACATGAGAGGTACAGTACATTAGCCACATTCTGCACTATACCTAGGTACACTGTCACAGATTTTGTGTTTTAAATGAAGGAAAAAGGATCGCCCGAATGGGCATGAATTTTTACTATAATCACTTAATGATTTTAATCTTTTGTGGCACGTCGTAATATGATACCTGGTACACCTTTCGTTGCATAAAATACAAACACAATTGTTATTCGGACTATGGAAGAATCTGTTGGAGCATATCTTATGATGAAATCCGTGAATGGCAGTCTCGTTCTTATGTGTCTTTGATCTTGATTCTCGTTAGACCACGTTCGGTCCATCATGGCATCAGTGATATAAAAGTCTGATATATCTCTTGTCTCTTTGCTCTTCTAGACTCCAAAAAAATCAGTAGAGGGTCTTGTAGCCGGCAAAGGTACTTTCAGTCTGAGGTCTTCGATGAAGAAGATTTCCTTTGCTAACTCGTAGACTAATCTTGTGGGAGCCATCTTTCCAACTCTTAGTATATACCGTATATACCCGAATGTAAGACGAGGTTTTTTCCCACTTTTTGTGTTATAAAAATTTGGGGTCGTCTTATATTCAGGATAATATAAGACGACCCCAAATTTTTATAACACAAAAAGTGGGAAAAACCTCAGGATCCCGTGGGGGTTTGCCTGTTCCTCTATCGGGCGCGTCCCAGGTGG
Organism: Meconema thalassinum; assembly: GCA_946902985.2. Classification (NCBI taxonomy): domain Eukaryota; kingdom Metazoa; phylum Arthropoda; class Insecta; order Orthoptera; family Tettigoniidae; genus Meconema; species Meconema thalassinum. The sequence goes on from OX336390.1 coordinate 354,201,855, forward strand.
CGGATAGGGGGGCTCGCCGGACTTGTCCGGAGGGTTTGAGGGAAATAAAATACCTCTCGCGGACCAAAAACAGGCCCCTCGCCAGGGTTATGGTGAAGCTACGTTAGGCCTAGCAAGCCAGTAGTGGATATGAAACTGCTTTCAAAACGGGAACGGGCCTCGGAAAGGACAGATCTAAAGGAAGCAGACCTGGCTATGGAAATGGACTACGAATCGGAACTTTGAATATAACTTCATTGACGGGAAGAGTGGAGGAGGTTGTGGATATGATGGAGAGGAGAAAACTGGATGTACTCGGACTGGCAGAGACCAGATGGAGAGGGGAAGGAAGAAAAGAACTGAGAAATGGCTTGCAGCTATACTGGATAGGAAATGAGGAGGGGAAGTTAGTTAGTTAGTTATTGTTGTTTTAAGGGGCGGAACTACGAGGTCATCTGCCCCTCTTAACACAGATTAAAGAATGCAAATTTTGAATTGAATTTAAAATTTTGAGGTGGACATCTAAATCTAAAAAGACCAAAAATTAATAAAACAAAAACAAACAATTAAATAATAATAAAAAATTATAAAAATAAACAAAAATTACGGAAAAAACAAAACATTATCATTCAAAAACGAACAAGTCGTTGAGTCAAAGTTCACTGGAAAATTTAGATTGCTGGCCCTAACCCACTCTCACTTATAAAGCGGATAACGCGATCAGCAGCCACCGCGTCATCGGCTAATATAAGTTTGAGTGTCGTCTGCAAACCAAGGTTTCTTCGTAAGTCAGCAAGATCCACACACTCGGTGAAAATGTGGGCCACGGTGAAAACGGCTCCACAGGTACAAAGTGGGGGGTCTTCCCTTCTCATTAGGTACGAGTGGGTGGATCTTGTATGACCTATCCTTAGCCTACACAAAATGACGGACTCTCTCCGGGCCCGGAAGGAGCTCCGCCAAACGCGAGTAGTTCCCTTGATCGCTCTCAGTTTACTGGGCAGTGGGTCAGCTAGCCACTGACTCTCCCAAAAAGCCAGAACTTGTAGGCGTAACTGAGAGCGAATATCTCTAGCGGGTACCTCCATTGGTCGAGGTGGTAGTGATACCGCCTCTTTTGCAGCTTGATCTGCTAACTCATTTCCCGCAATTCCCATGTGGCTTGGAAGCCACAGAAAGGTGATTCGAGTGTCAGCGTGGCACAGCCCGGCTAGTAGGTCGTGGATTCGCTGCACTAGGGGGTGTTGCGGGAAACATGTAGCAATTGATTGCAACGAACTCAACGAGTCGGTACACACGAGAAAGTGGATTCGAGCATCCTGTAGTGCAAACTGCAGAGCTTCATAGATGGCAACGAGCTCCGCAGTAAACACACTACAGGCCTCAGGCAAAGAGATCTTGGTATTTGCACCATCAATAACGTAAGCACAACCCACCCTCTCGTCCACCTTCGAACCATCCGTGTATAGAATGCCAGCGTCCGGAAATTGGTGAACTATGCTGTGGAACTGCCTCCGGTAAACGGAGGCATCCGTGTTCACCTTAGGACCTCGGTGCAGATCTAACCGAATTTCCGGACGCGGGACTTGCCACGGAGGCACCTCGCTAGATGTCCGGATCATACAGGGACCTACAGCCACTCCTATTTCGGTACACGAGCTATCAAGTCTAATACCAACCGGCCGAGTGGCACGAGGCCGGTTGGCGTACCCCTGGTGGTTTTGGGTACCGAAGAGAGCTTGATAGGTCGGGTGTTGCGGCATTTGACGCACATTGGCAGCATATGCTAACAGCATATGTTGGCGTCTATAATTTAAAGGTGGAACACCCGATTCGGCGAGTAGGCTGGGTATCGGGCTGGTCCGGAAGGCACCGGTAGCCAGCCTAATGCCACTATGGTGGATACTGTCCAGCATTTTCAAGGTTGCCGGCCTTGCTGAACCGTATGCCGCAGAACCATAGTCTAGCCGGGACAGGACGAGGGCTTGGTAGAACCGTAGCAGCACCGCACGGTCAGCCCCCCACGTAGTGCCACTAAGAAACCTGAGCATGTTCAGTTTCCTGAGACATGTCATTTTCAATTGCCGTATATGGTGCTGCCACGTTAACTTGCTGTCAAAATGGAGCCCCAGGAAGCGATAAGCGTCAACCACCGGCAACGCAGCATCCCTGAGATGTAGTTCAGGGTGTAAATGTAGCCTCCGTAGCCGACAAAAATGGACGACGGAGGTTTTCGCTGCTGAAAAACGAAAACCCCGGTCGTGAGCCCACCTGTCGACCCGGTTGATAGCTAGCTGCAATTGCCGTTCCACGACTGCCATACTTCCAGAGCTGTAATGCAGAGCTAAATCGTCTACATACAGCGATGGAACTACCGCGGACCCGGCGGCGGCAACAATGCCATTAATGGCAATCGCGAACAAGGTGACACTCGGCACTGAACCCTGAGGAACTCCATTTTCTTGGGTATAGTATTGCGATAATGTCCTACCGACCCCTACACGGAAGAGTCGGACGGACATGAAATTCGCAATGAAAGTCGGTAAGTTACCACGGAGTCCCCACTTGTGAAGGGTGGAAAGGATCCCGTAGCGCCATGTGGTGTCGTAGGCTTTCTCGAGGTCAAAGAAAACCGTGACTAGGTGCTGTTTTCGGAAAAAAGCCTCCTGTATGGCACTCTCAAGTCGCACCAGATGGTCAGTGGTGGACCTATGAGAGCGAAATCCACATTGGTACTCAGACAGGAGACCATTATCCTCCAAGAACCACACCAGTCGACGGTTCACCATCTTTTCGAGCAGCTTGCATAGGCCATTTGTCAAACAAATGGGCCTATAGCTGCTTAAAAACTTGGGATCCTTTCCAGCCTTAGGAATCGGTATCACGATCCCCTCTCGCCATTGAGATGGAAACTCACCTCCAATCCATATACGATTGAAGAGGATCAACAGTTTTTTTATACTGGATTCGCACAGATGTTTTAACATTTGATTATATATGTTATCCGGTCCAGGAACCGTATCCCTGCACAGTGCAAGCACACTGCGCAGTTCCCATTCAGAGAATGGTACATTATAGGACTCCGAAGCAGCAGTGGCAAAGGACAAGGGGTGAGTCTCTGCCTCCCGCTTCAGAGTCAGAAATGTAGGATCGTAACTCCCGGAGCAGGATACATCGGAGAAGTGCGAGCCAATGCTGTTGGCAATGGCGAGATGGTCCGTGATTATGTCTCCATTGATGGACACTCCGGGTATCGACAGTGATGTCGGGAGTCCGGAGATCCGACGAAGCTTAGTCCACACTTGAGATGAAGGAGTATGCGCCGTCATGGACGACACATACTTTTCCCACGTCGTTTTCTTACTCTCCCGAATCAGATATCGGGCTCTAGCACGCATCCTTCTGAAGGTGATAAGGTTGGCCATAGTGTTTTGCCTCCGATAGCATTTGAAAGCACGTCGACGATCTTTAATGGCTGCTGCAATCTCGGCTGTCCACCAAGGGACAAGCTTCCGGCGTGAGTTGCCGGATGAGGAAGGTATTGTTTCCTCAGCAGCAGCCAAAATACCATTCGTTATATGAATGGTATGATCGTCGACACTCTCAAAGGTATCTTCGGCAAACACCGCACGTGCCGTGAATGTTGGCCAATCAGCCCGACGGAGAAGCCATCGACTTGGTAACTCGATGGCTCTCTGGTTCGGAAGAGTAACGATAATTGGAAAATGGTCACTATTACAAATGTCATCGTGCACACCCCACTGTAGCAGGGGAACCAGCGCACGACTGCACAGGGTAATATCGATACTTGAATAAGTACCGTGTGCAATCGAGAAGTGCGTAGGCTTCCCTGTGTTCAACAGACACAGGTCCAGCCGCCTGATGAGCCTCTCAAAATCTCTCCCAATACCGCTAGTGGTAGCGGAGCCCCAGATGGTGTTGTGGGCATTAACATCTCCCAGAAGGAGGAAAGGAGGGGGGAGCTGAGAGACTAGATCCACCAGCTGGTCGTAATCCGGCTGAGAATCTGGCGGGATGTACACGTTACATACTGTTGCCATTACTGGCAACGAAGTACGAACTGCAACTGCCTCTAGCTGACTACGCAACGGCACCTCTTCACTAAAGAGGCTAGAGTGGACGAGAGTGCAGACGCCACCAGCGGCCACAGCTCCGTCCACCCGGTCTTTAGAGAAGAGTTTGAAGTGACGCATTGTTGTCTCATGTCCAGGACGAAACCTGGATTCCTGAAGACAGACAATGGTTGCCGAAAACGAAGATATTAATTGTCGTAACTCAGCGAGATGAACAGAATAGCTATTACAGTTCCATTGTAATAGTGCCATGGTGTGGACTTAAGTAGAAGTGGGTCTTCTACTTATGCTTGACCGTTTGCCACCCTTCCCCATCTCTAGTTGGAGATGATGGGGCAGGAGAGCACACCTCAATCTCCACATCTCCGTCCGAAGACGAAGAAAATGGAGCGGGCGCTCTCTTGGGTTGCGCGCGGTCGTCGTCGGACCTCACGAGTCTCGCTCTTGGGGAAGAGCGAGAGCGGTGTCGAGGGACTTTCTCCCGGTCCGAAGACTGGGTGTCTGTCCCCGACACGTCCCGAAGAGATTTCTTCTTGGATCGGCGCCGACGCGTGTTTGGGGAAGTAGATGGTCCCTTCCCCACAGACGCCGGGTCCTTATAAAACAAGGTCGCTCCTGCTGGCACCGCTCCACTGGTAGTGGTGGGAGCGGGATGGCCAGCAGATACGTGAGCAGCCCTGCCTTTAGGAGAGGAAGAGAAACGGCGCTGAACCGTTCCCCTCTCCTCCGCCGATCTATTTTCTTTTCTATAGGGGAGTTCCTCCATACGGACGGGCTTGGCTTCAGCAGGCTTGGCTCCCTTGGTGGTAGTGGGAGCGGAAAGGCCAGCAGAGACAGTAGCCACCCCGTCAGCAGGAGGGCGAGAGAGACGGCGACGAACCGTCTCCCTCTTCTCCCCTATATTTTTCGTATTAGGTGGGCTGGAAGAAGGACCAGCCCTGGTCGGCAAAGTCTTCTTTCCCCCTTTAACTGGGGAAGACTTATTCGCCGACCGTTTCGGAGAAGAAGATGACTTCTTCTCCGATTGCGCCGGTTTAGATGGTATAACCGGCGCCTTCTTTTGCTGGGCCGAAGAAGGTTGTTGTACCTCCTTCGGGCTGACATTTTTCGCTGGTACAGCGAGGGGTGATTTTAATACTGCTGAAAATACGGGCGTCGAGGGTACTACACTCGGTAAAGATGCGGCAGGGGTGAATGAGGGCGTCGTTGCAGCTGCAAACGATACCCGAAATTCGGGGGCATTCATATCACGGTACCTCTTGCGAGCGTCGTGATATGAAAGCCTATCAAGAGTTCTTATTTCTTGAATTTTTGCTTCCTTACAGAACTCAGGGCACTGCTTCGATCGTGGAGAGTGGCTTCCTTGGCAGTTAGGACAAATCGGGGGAGGCGTACACCTCTCACCCTCATGTGTCCCCTTGCCACACTCTCTACATACGGCCTTGGCAGTGCACCTGGCGGTAACATGCCCGAATCTCTGGCATTGATAGCAGCGCATAGGTGGAGGGATGTACGGTCGAACATCGCAGTGGTACGATGTGACCTTCACCTGCTTAGGTACTACATCACCCTCAAAATGGAGAATAAAAGCGCCGGTATCGACGCTGTTCTCCCCAATCTTTCGGGCGATGCGCCTAATCTTGGTGACGCCTCTCTTCCCTAGATCCCGCAACAATTCCGCATCGCTATTTAAAATGAGGTCACGATGGAAAATAACTCCTCGGACCTCATTCAGCGTTTCGTGTTTTGAGACCTTAACGGGAATTTCGCCGAATTGCGTGCATTCCAGCAACGCTTCGGTTTGCTTCCGATCAACGGTGTGCAGCAGCAGCTGACCGTTCCGGAGCTTGGAAATCCCGCTTAGGTCCCCAAATTTCCCCTCGATTTCCTCAGAAAAAATTATTGATTTTACTAGTTTAAAATCACCCCCGTCAGTCCTCGTAGCTACCAGGTAGCGAGGAGACTTTTCAGCAGGGAATCTTCTATTAAAGGCTTCATCCCAAGGCGTATACACCTTGGGATTAGCTCGACACTCAAGAGACGGCTTTTTAAGGGTGCCACCTTGTACAGGTGTCCGTGATCGCTTTGATGGCATCCCGGACGAAATCCTCCCCGAATACTGCCCACTCCGAACGGGGGCTATCACTGTGGGCGCCACCCAGCCAAGGCAATATCTACCTGGCATAGCAGATATTGCCCGGGGTCCCAGTGCCTCGAACAGGCACTTCCCCCTCGGCATGCACAGGATTTATTCAGCTCCAGTATTCGGCCATGCAGGGACCTTCGTTGTAAGGCGGATACTACTGTAGGGTACATGGCGCACCCACCTGACGGGATGGGGCATACCGTCTAGGCTTTCTGGCCAGATGGCCAAGCTGGTGGCCCTTCCCCTAACAGCATGCATGTTTGTTTCTATTGGTCAAACCAGAGCTGGGACCAGAAAACCAAAATCGACCTTTATAAGGCCCCCTCTAAGTCGCCTTTTACGACAGGCAGGGGATACCGTGGATGAATTCTGCCCTCCCCATCCACAGGGGGTCTGAGCAAATCAAAACTGGCAAGTTATTCGGCCATGTCGGCCCTATTAGTCGCCTCCTACGACAGGCAGGGCATACCGTGGGTGTATTCTAACCCGCACCCACACGGGGGAGGAGGGGAAGAGAAATGGAGTGGGAATGGTGGTGAGAGAAGGGCTGAGGGAGGAAGTAAAGAGGGTAAGTGATAGAATAATTAGAGCCAGAATCACTGTGAAAGGTAGAAACCTGGACATTCTGCAAGTCTATGCACCACAGGTGGGATGCACAGAAGGCGAGAAGGACGAGTTTGAAGAGGAGTTGCAGAAGCAGTTAGTGGGGAGAGACCTGATAGTCATGGGAGACCTAAATGCCCATGTCGGAACTGATAGAAGAGGTTTTGAGGAAGTGATTGGTGGTGAAGGATGGGGAAACAGGAATAAGGAAGGAGAGAGATTGTTGGAACTGTGCAAGATAAATGGGCTAATGGTTGGAAACACATGGTACAAGAAGAGAGAGAGCCATAAAATTACTTGGTACAGCAGGGATTTGACTAGGAAATCAGTGGTGGACTATATTCTATGCGGGAAGGAGACAAAGAAGAGTATCACGGATATAAGGGTAATACCTTCAGAAGCCCTGGACAGTGACCACCGTCTGCTGGTCGCCAAGGTGAGAGGACTGAAGGAAAAGAGGAGAACTGAGAACCAAGAAAGAAGAATAAGGACATGGAAGCTGAAGGAGGATGGAAATAAGGAGAAGTTCCAGATATTAGTGAGGAACAAATTACCGAAGGATGATCCGAAAACAGGTGAAGAAGAATGGAATAGGTTCAAGGACGTGTTGGTAGAAGCAGCGGAAGTCGTGTGTGGCAGAACTAGTGGAAAGAAAAGGTGGAAGGAAACACCATGGTGGAACCCCAGAACTAAGGAAGCAGTGAAAAAGAAAAATGAAGCATTCAGGAAATGGTTCCAACAGAGGACAGACAGAACAAGAGAAGAATACCAAGAGCGGAAGAAAGAAGCAGGAGAAGTAGTGAAGGAAGAGAAAAAGAAATGGCTGGAGAAATGGACAGAAATGATGGAGGAGGACTGTGATGGCAGTAAGAAAGTGTTGTATGGAATGATAAAGGCAAAGAGAAGAGATACAGGGGAAAATGTCAGAATGGTGGACAGGAATGGAAAGGAGGTCGAAAATATGGAAGAAGTAAAGGTTATCTGGAGAGAATACTTCAAGGAACTCCTAAATCCAACTAAAACCAGCGTAGTGGACATTGTGGAGGAAGAAACAGACAGTGACCAAGACATTTCAGAGAAGGAATTGACATGGAAAGAAGTGGAGGAAGCATTAAAGAAGATGAAAGGGGAAAGGCACCGGGAATAGACGAAGTGAGTGTGGAGATGGTGAGAGCAGCAGGGGTGATAGGAACACAGTGGCTCTTTCGAGTAATGAAAGTGATATGGAGAGAGAAGAAAATACCAGAGGACTGGAAAAGAGGGATAATAATACCCATATTTAAAAAGGGAAGTAGGAAGGAATGCAAGAACTACAGGGGAATTACACTCATGTGCCACTGCGCCAAAATATTTGAGAAGGTACTGGAGAGAAGAATTCGGACAGAAGTTGAAGATGGGCTGAGGGAAGAACAGTATGGATTCAGGCCAGGAAGGTCAACAGTTGACCTCATCTTTGCAGTAAGACAGCTACAAGAACACCATTATGAATATGGGAAAGATCTGGTGATGACCTTCTTGGATATTGAGAAAACATATGATAGTATTAATAGAAACAAGGTATGGGAAGCAATGAGAGCAAAAGCAGTGAACAAGGAGACAGTGGCAAGAGTGAAAGCAATGTACGAGGGAAGCAAAAGCTGTGTAAAGGTGGGAAGAGAGAGAACGGAATGGTTTCAACTGGAGAGTGGTCTGAAACAGGGAAGTGCCCTCTCACCCCTGTTATTTATAGTGGTGATGGATGAAATCATACGAAAAGTGGTAAATAGCATTGGGGAAAGGAAAATGAAGGCAATGTTGTTTGCTGATGACCTTCTGGTATGGGGAGAGGATGAGGAAGAAGTACAAGAGCAATTAGATGAGTGGGAGAAGGTAGTGTTATCATATGGGATGAAGTTCTCAGCACAAAAGAGTGAAGTGGTCATCACAACGAGGAAGAAGAACAGACTGGATATGGGCATAACACTTGGAGGACAGCAGTTGCAGAAAGTAGAATGCTTCAAGTACTTGGGAAGCATAATTGAAGAAAAGGGAGGCAATAGGATGGAAATAAATGAGAGGGGAAGGTGCACAGATGGATTTTTCAAGAGTGTTAGGGGGATGATATGGAATAAAGATGTACCACAAAAATGTAAAGGAATCATCTACAAGACCTACTTTGTGCCAATTTTGACATATGGTTCAGAAACATGGGTGATGAAGGAAAGGGACAAGAATAAAATACGAGCAGTGGAGATGAAGTTCCAGAGGAGTAGGGTAGGAGTGACAAGAATGGACAGAGTAAGGAATGAGAGAGTCAGGGAGATGGTAAGAGAGGAACCATTGCAAAATAGAATAGAGCGATCTAGGCTACAATGGTATGGACATGTGAGGAGGATGCAAGAGGAGAGGATACCGAAGAAGATGTTTGGAATGGAAATGACGGGAAGGAGGCCAAGGGGAAGACCAAGGGACAGATGGACAAAAGGAGTTAAGAAGAGTGTGGAGGAAAGAGGAGTGTGCTGGGACACAGTAAATGACGAGAGATGGTGGATGGACAGGAAACGATGGAGAGGCTTATGTTCCAAGCAGACCCGACCAGCGGTTGGAAACTGCTCAAGATGATGATGATTACATTCCGGATATTTTTTTTTTTTTTTTAAATTGTTATTATTATTATTTGCAAAGTAGTACCGTATGTGGTGTTGGCATCTTGTAACTCGCAACAAATCAATGCATTAATGAAGATTAAAATATGGTTTGATATGTTTAATTACCATGCATATATGAATAGCGTACATTTTGAGGTTAGGATTTACGCATACACGTCATTTTTAGCGGATAAATTATATGTTCGAAAGCATACGGATATATGTTTTAAAACAATCTTTACAAGAACAACCAGTCAGTTTTACGAGCAGTAATCGAGTGATCAACGTATCTTAATTTAATAACGTCTCCCATTCTTGAACAAAGAAATTATAGAGTATGTCTTGGAAAAGCGGGCAGATGGATTTCCGATAACACGAAACGTTACAAAAATGAAAGCACGACCTTGAGGGCATATATTGTGCAAGTTATGAGTTAACAAGTATTGTTTTGAAAAAATCTGTAAGAGGCAGTTGATAACTAGGCCTCGCCTTATATTCGGGGTCGTCTTACATTCGGGTATATACGGTATTTTAAAAATCTCGACTGAACATTCTCTTTTCTTTCAAGATCGCTGAATGTGAGATGATCACATATTATTTCAAGACCATACGTAACAACTGGCGAGATGGTCATATGGAAAAGGGTCAGAGCTGTAACTAGCGATAACCCTGGTAGATTCTTAATCTTGTTAATGGCTCTGATAGCTGTTGCTGACCTCTCTTGTATATGACTGAAGGATGTGGCTGTAGTCTGCAGGGTTATGCCCAGGTATTTGAACTTGTTCACTACGTTTAATGGTTCGTTGTACAATGTGAGCGCGTCTTTAAGCGCAGGTTTACCTCCTTTTCGAAATGTCATTTTAACTGTTTTTTGAAGGTTAATATCAAGGTGATTTTCATTGACCCATTTTTCTAGTTCAAACAATACACACTGTAATTCTAATTTGTTTGAAGACCCTAATACCATGTCATCTGCATAGAGTAAGAGTGTAGTATTGGGAGAGTCCTTTATTATGCTGGTAATGTCTCCGTTCGTCTGTCTGATATAATGAGATATTGTGACACCGTCGTCTATTGCTATGAGGTTGTATGCCAGTATATGTTCTAGTACGGTCGTTATTGGTCTTAATTCATTGGTCAAACCTTTTGATCTTCTGAATAAGTAGTTGCCGATGTAACGAGTCGAAAGCTTTCACGTAACCCACAAATACTGTATAATATTTTCCTTTAGGTTTACTTATAGCTTCTTGCACTTCACTTAGTAGATAAGTTACTGCCTGTGTTGTGCTTCATCCTTGCATAAAGCCAAATTGACAATCTGGAATTTCTGCTATTGGTGTTAGTTTCGTTGAGAGAAGCTTCATAAATATCTTGAAGATGTTATTCTCTGTATGAGTTGGGATCATTGGTGTCCCCTTTTCCCTTATAGAGAATTTTGATGGTGGAAATTCTCCAGCTGTCTGGAATGGTCCCGAAACGTATGCATGCATTGAAGAGATTTATCCAAAATGTTAAGAGTATTGTAACATTTTTAGGGTTCGTAAAAATACTGGTCAGGCTATAATGCACTAAATCTTTATTTACTCTAATGATTATGTACACTAGTTAACACTAAATCAAATTAAGCCTACTTACTCGCACACACACAGACACACAGTCTCACTTTATACAGCTATTAGTCACTATTTATTTACAATGTTCACTATTTATTTTCCACAGTCACTATTTATCTGCACTGATCTCTGCAAGTCAGTACCTCTTGCAGTCACTGTCTACGTTATTTATTTTCACTGCACTGTCTTAGATATTTATCTTCACATTATTTATATCTACTCTTCATGCTTCCGCACTGCACACTGCTCAACTCCACTCAGGACTAACACTGACTCCGAACTCACACTGACTCACTGCTCATCGCACATCACTGGTATAAAACCAATCCAGCTCCTGGTCTAGAGAGTTCGCGATGTCGCTACCTCCAGTAGCATTGAGTCCGTTCTCGTGGATTCTCTTCTAGCACTGTCCAGCCCCTCCCACCAATGTTCGGGACCTTCCTGTCCCATCCAGTAGTTTCCAGAAACAGAACAGTTATGTAGCCTTGCGCCAATAGTCTACCTGACTCGCATGGCTATTGTATTGTAGTAGCCTTGGGAGGGGCTACCCTAATTAGCCCTGGCCAGATTGGCTGCCCGGAACTCGCCATACACCCCGACCACTTGCCACCCAGAGACAAATGGCGACCGCTGGGCAATTGCACGAATCTCGCAGACCTGGTGCACGTTACACTAAGTCTTGTGACTGCTTTAGTAGCTCTGTGCAAATGAGGTCTGGGCCATGAGCTTTCTTGTTTTTTCCGCAATTTATTATTGCTTTGATTTCTTCCAAGGATATAATTATCGTATCCTCATTTGAAGAAGATTCATCTGATGAGAAATTGCATCTCTTAGTCCCTTGATTTAGAAGGGACTTAAAATGTTCTTCCCATTCTTGCAAGGTAATTTCATTGGGTCGGAGTGTTACTGGTCTTCGTAGAGCAAGAAAAGGATCAGATTTGGCCTTCCTTGATAGATTTTTTGCTTCTCTTTCAATGTGTTCTGATATTTTTGTTTGTAGGAGTTGTTTATATAATTTCCTAGGTTCTGCAAATATTTGGAGAATTTCGTCCGTGCCTTGTACAGTGCTTGTAGAGTTTCTTTCCGCTTGGCGTAACATTTCTTATCAAACCAGATTTGAGCACTTCTTTTCTTCATAGGAAGACTAGCCGATTGTATAAAATCTGTGACTATTTTCAGTGCTTCAGTTATGCGACCTTCATTTGCGAGGCGTTTTGCTCTGATAATATCTTCATGGAGATCTGATTTTGGTCAATTATTTGGGATATATGCCTTCTGTTGTGTTGATGTCTGATCTATTATAATGATGTCTGTTAATATTGGAATGTGCTTTCTTATGGGAGCTGCTCCATATCTCCAGAGTCCTTCCTGTTTCTTGATGGATATTCTATTGCCTTTGTAAAATACAAGATCAATTGCGCTCGCTCCGTTGTTGCAGAAGTAGGTAATTTCTTCCTTTTGTTCACTAGTGAAAATCCTTCCTCAGTCAGCATTTCGGGTACTAACTCTGTTTTCCTGCTTGGTTTATCAATTCGGCAATTTAGGTCACCGGCTAGAATAATATTTTTGTCTTCTCCAGTTGCTTTTGAAATGGCTTTAGCGAGCATTTCAATGACTTCATTTGTGGAGGCGTAGGTGTTGATATACAAGGCAATAATAGTGATGTTGGTAGTCCTTATAACAAGTAAGTTTTCTTCCTTATATGTTGCTTTTATGGTGCCAATTATAAGTTTCAAAAAACAAGAGACTCCACCTTCCCATTTGCCTTTCGTTGGAATTGCGAGTATGTGTATACTATAATATTCAGGGATGTTTATAGGTTCTAATAGGAAGGTCTCAGTTATCAGGGCGTCCGGTATCTGTGTCATTTCTGGTGGAATATACTGAAGAGCATTCCTTAATCCTTCTGCATTCCATAGTAGCCCAGTCATTCGGTGTTCAGAAGTGCCTGTTTTAAAAAAAAATTAGGGTAGAAGGTTTCTCGACGGATTCTTATGTTTATCGGTGTGCTGAATCCGAATCTGAAGTTTGCCAACAAAAAATATGACGGCCTCACAGTGAAAATCGCAAAAAATCCTAAAAAATTCGGACTTTTTTCACAAAATTGTTTATAAGTTGAAAAATTTGCAACCTAGTGAATTTCTCATTATTTACAAAATTAAAGTAGACAAAATTTATTTCAAAATGCACTGGGCACTTTTAGTTTTTGAGTGCAGGGTACCGCCGCTAGAGCGTGCTGATAAAGAGCGACGTTTTGGCACTTAGGCAAAACCGAGAGAAACTCAGCCCTAACTAGCCCCAGGCACTTTCTAATCATGTTTCCTCCATTAATACGTGTTTTATTCATGTTCTATGATGGTAAAATGATTGAAAGTTCGTTGGAAAAAAATGATTAATATATTCAAGTTAAGTCCATCTGTACTTATCCACCTAATGGTAAAGTGTGAAAGTGATGAGGTGAGTAATGTAAAACAGTTTTTGTGATATTTCACTCAACATCTCACCATGTCACACATATCTCACACATTCCTAAAGAGATATATTTAATACTAGCTGTTACCCGCCGCTCCGCCCGCAATAACATTTGGAATCCCGTTACAACATTAGTTATATAGATAGATAAGCATGGTCTATCACCTGAAACCAAAAATGCATGGGACGAAAAAAACTATCAAAATATCATGTTGGTTTCGGACCCTAAAAGACGTGAAAAATATAATAAAAATATTAAAAAAAAATTTTTTTGAAATTTCATTCGAATCAATTTTTATGTAATTCCTGGGACTTGAAAATTCCGACCAAAAAGTACAAAATCATTAATAACTCCGTAAGTATTCGTCGTATGATGAAATAGCAAGAGACAAAAAAGATGTAATGTGTTATTGTCTACAACATAGGCCATGTATAATGTTACACTCAGATATATTAAGGTCCCCCCCCCCATGGGTCCCTTAAATTGGATTTATGAAAAAACGGTCAAACACCTATTTACTTATTTTTTATGCTGATTTTTTCCCGCTGAGTTCCAAACTCCTGGACTATGTCGTTTAAGGGATACACGCTCCGTTAGGAATCCTTCAACCCCCACTTTTACCCCTTTCACCTCATAATATACACCACATCGAAAAACCCTCAGACATGTGTCTTTTTATTTTTAATGATGAGTTTATATGCCGAGTTTCACATCCCCCAATGAAACCAATCGGGAGATATTGCTATTCAATGAAATACAGGTCTACCCCCTTAAAACCCCTTTAGAACCTGAATATCCAAAAATCCTTTCTTAGTGGGCGTTTGCGGCCCTTGAGGAAGCTGCATACCAAATTTCATTCCAATCCGTTCGGTAGTTTCTGAGATTTCGTGATGAATGAATCAGTCAGTTAGTCAGTCAGTCAGTGAGTGAGTGGTATTTGAGCTTTATATAGTAGATAGATAAGCATGGGTCCTAGTGGAAAATCATTCTATCACCTGAAACCAAAAATGCATGGGACGAAAACAAAACATCAAAATATCATGTTGGTTTCGGACCCTAAAAGACGTGAAAAATATAACAAAAGTATTAAAAAAAAATTATTTTTTGAAATTTCATTCGAATCCATTTTAGGTAGATTTCATTAGAAAGCTAACTATTGCAATGGGTACCATCTTTCGACTTCCGGAAAATTTCGACATATCTTCGCGTTTCACATCCCCCAGACCCCAAAACCACCGTCAGTTCAAAAGTTTATATATAATTTATGTATATATGTATCTATATATATATATAGATATATATATATCAGTTTCTTGTGGACACGATAACTGCCGTAATTGTGCACCAATCACTTTGAATTTTTTACATAACATGTATCCCTATAAAATCTCGGTCGAGTTCGTTAATGGGCAAAATCGGTCAAAGGGGGGGAAAATGGGGGGCTTTTTTCGAAAAAGTGAAATTTCGCTATAACTCTCTTAATACGTGAAATATCGAATCCATTCAAAGTTCATAATATGTGTCGTATAAGTGCCAAAAATTTATGTCAAATAAGTTTTTTGATAGCACCAACCATTGACCAAAGGGGTGGAAAAAAGTGGGTTTTTCGGGAAACATTAATCATATCTCTGTTAATAGGCACAATATCAAAACCGTACAAAATGGACAATATTCCTCCAATAATTACCTAAAACTTTTGTCTGAAAGAATTTTCGATATGACCCACCATTACGCCACGGAGTGAGCAAAATGATTTGAATTATAAGAAAATTCCAAGTGCCAAGAGTGGTTGCCATGACAACTTTACTTTTAATTGATACGGGTTGAGCCATCAGCAGTTGCTATGACAACGCTACTGCACGAGATCACATTCTGTTTTCATATGTCTGTGGGAAGCGACTTCGGTATCGGAACTGGTAGCATGCTGAACTTCTATGGCCAAGGTCGCGGGTTCAAACCCGCTGAAGTCGTCGGATTTACTAAGAGCGCCAAAAAACCCTGAGTATGCTTTCCTTCGGAGGGGAAGTTCCAACGTTCGTTGCGAGTTGATGGTTCCGGTGGCATCTAGTAGCCAAGTTCACAGCTAGGTGTCGTTGATGGTAGTATTTTAAATTATGTAGCCTATTTTAGGTAGATTTCATCAGAAAGCTAACTATTGCAATGGGTGCCATGTTTCGACTTCCGGAAAATTTCGACATATCTTCGTGTTTCACATCCCCCAAACCACCGTCAGTTCAAAAGTTTATATATATGTGTGTGTATATATATGCATATATATCAGTTTGTTGTGGACACGATAACTGCTGTAATTTTGCACCAAACACTTTAATGTTTTACATAATATGTAACCCCTTAAAAAATCGGTCGAGTTCGTTAATGGGCAAAATTGGTTAAAGGGGGTGGAAATGGGGGGGGCTTTTTTTTTCGAAAAAGTGAAATGTCGCTATAACTCTCTTAATACGTGAAATATCGAATCAATTCAAAGTTCATAATATTTGTCGGATAAGTGCCAAAAATTTATGTCAAATAGGTTTTTTGATAGCACCAACCATTGACCAAAGGGGTGGAAAAAAGTGTTTTTTTTTCGGGAAACATTAATCATATCTCTCTTAATAGGCACAATATCAAACCCGTACATAATGGAAAATATTCCCCTAATAATTACCTAAAACTTTGTCTGAAAGAATTTTTGATCTGACCTACCATTACGCCAAGGGATGAGAAAAGTGATTTCGGAATTAAAGAACATGCCAAGTGCCATCAGAGGTTACCGTGACAACGCTTCTAAATTGATGAGGGATGAGCTATCAGAGGTTGCCAAGACAACGCCATTGCACGAGATCACATTCATTTTTCCATCTGACTGTGGGAAGTGGCTAACTGGTAGCATGCTGAACTTATATGCCCAAGGTCGCTGGTTCAAAGCCGGCCAAAGTCGTTGGATTTTCTAAGAGCGCTAAAAAACCCTCAGCACTCTTTCCTTTGGAGAAGAAGTTCCAACGTTCGTTGCAAGTTGCTGGTTGCGGTGGCATCTAGTAGCCAAGTTCACAGCTAGGTGTCGTTCACGTTAGGATATGGTACAAAATTAGGAACTACTACTTAAAATTGACCGTCTGCAGACCTTACCTGAATTACACACTAAAAAAGTCATCAAAATTAACACCGTTTATCAGATTCTACACACCCGGGGTTACATGACCACGTTGTCGCAGCCCCTAAACTGAGGAACCAACAAAAATCTCTGCGGGAGATAAAATTTTGCGAGAAGAAGTAACAGACTGTCAGATAGTTACACATCAGTTCCAAACCTTGCATAAGGACAGTGTGATCAGAAGTATAAAAATGAACCCCGAATGACAAGAAGGTTACCATCCCCATAGACAATAAAATAATAAAAATATGCATACAAAAACGAAAAAAAGTTGATTTTTAACCTCCAAATGTAAAATACTTTCTTGCAATCAATGAGGTCTGATCCACCTACGAAAACCTGCATATTTTGCCTATTATAGCCAATCCCCTAGTTTGCCCGGTGAAATCTACCTCCGCCTTCCGGCGTGCCGAGAGGATTTTTTATGTCATTCTTGGGACTTGGAAAATTCCGGCCAAAAAGTACAAAATCATTAATAACTCCGTAAGTATTCGTCGTATGATGAAATAGCAAGAGACAAAAAAGATGTAATGTGTTATTGTCTACAACATAGGCCATGTATAATTTTACACTCAGACATATTACGTCCCCCCCATAATTTCACCCCTCCCCATGGGCCCCTTAAATTGGATTTATGAAAAAACGGTCAAACACCTATTTACTTATTTTTTATGCTGATTCTTTCCCGCTGAGTTCCAAACTCCTGGCCTATGTCGTTTAAGGGATACACGCTCCGTTAGGAATCCTTCAACCCCCACTTTTCACCCCTTTCACCTCATAATATACACCACATCGAAAAACCCTCAGACACGTGTCTTCTTATTTTTAATGATGAGTTTATATGCCAAGTATCACATCCCCAATGAAACCAATCGGGAGATATTGCTATTCAATGAAATGCAGGCCTACCCCCTTAACACCCCTTTAGAACCTGAATATCCAAAAATCCTTTCTTAGTGGGCGTTTGCGGCCCTTGAGGAAGCTGCATACCAAACTTCATTCCAATCCGTTCGGTGGTTTCTGAGATTTCGTGATGAATGAATCAGTCAGTCAGTGGTATTAGAGCTTTATATAGTAGATAAGCATGGGTCCTAGTGGAAAATAATTCTATCACCTGAAACCAAAAATGCATGGGACGAAAAAAAACATCAAAATATCATGTTGGTTTCGGACCCTAAAAGACGTGAAAAATATAACAAAAGTATTAAAATTTTTTTTTTTTTTGAAATTTCATTTGAATCTATTTTTATGTCATTCCTGGGACTTGGAAAATTCCGGCCAAAAAGTACAAAATCATTAATAACTGCGTAAGTATTCGTCGTATGATGAAATAGCAAGAGACAAAAAAGATGTAATGTGTTATTGTCTACAACATAGGCCATGTATAATTTTACACTCAGACATATTACGTCCCCCCCCATAATTTCACCCCTCCCCATGGGCCCCTTAAATTGGATTTATGAAAAAACGGCCAAACACCTATTTACTTATTTTTTATGCTGATTCTTTCCCGCTGAGTTCCAAACTCCTGGCCTATGTCGTTTAAGGGATACACGCTCCGTTAGGAATCCTTCAACCCCCACTTTACACTCCTTTCACCTCATAATATACACCACATCGAAAAACCCTCAGACACGTGTCTTCTTATTTTTAATGATGAGTTTATATGCCGAGTATCACATCCCCCAATGAAACCAATCGGGAGATATTGCTATTCAATGAAATGCAGGTCTACCCCCTTAACACCCCTTTAGAACCTGAATATCCAAAAATCCTTTCTTAGTGGGCGTTTGCGGCCCTTGAGGAAGCTGCATACCACATTTCATTCCAATCCGTTCGGTGGTTTCTGAGATTTCGTGATGAATGAATCAGTCAGTCAGTCAGTCAGTGAGTGAGTGGTATTTGAGCTTTATATAGTAGAATAGTAGATAAGCATGGTCTATCACCTGAAACCAAAAATGCATGGGACGAAAAAAAACATCAAAATATCATGTTGGTTTCGGACAAGGTTAGTAGAATACAGGTTGGCTCATAACTCTCGGCCAATGGGAGAGCGCGCGGGAATACGTCACGGGCCTGCAGCGTTTGAATCTGTCGTTAGTCCGTAGCGCATTACGAGCTCAGTAAATCATATGTTTAAGGGCATCAGCCATTTCAGAGTGTCAATTAATGAATTGTTGTGAATAATAGATGATGCTGAACGCTTAATTACATGACTAATTTAATTATACACCTCCTTCAACATAATAAAACTGATATATACAAACATACTCACAGCCGACTGTATCTCCAACAGGCGCAGCTCCACCTATCCCCATTGCTTAACTAAGCACTGCATTATTATTTATAATTCTGTCATTGCTGTCCATTGGTGCCTGCACGTTCGTCTTCATTTCCGCCACTCTCGGAGTCAGCAAAACTGTCACTGATAACAGCACCACGATGTTGGTGACCCCGCGGAATGTCATTCTCACTTCCGCCAACCACATTACGAATTAATTGAAGCAGGTGAGCTGCGTTTGCGAGAAAGTGGATTTTTTCCTCTGTCATCGGATGCACGTAGTGTGTAGTTTCAATGGTAATACAGAGTTCTTTCCACAGTGCCATATTCCCCCCGCCACAGTCCGAAACTACATCGTATTCAATATTATGTAGTGACATAACCGCTTCATTTATAATTTCTTTCGACATTTTCTTGTCGAAATTAATGCACACAGGTTGCTTGCAGTTCTGAAATAACCCTCTTACCATTACAACTTGCATGTATGTATGTGGACCAACGACTTCGTCTGCTTTAGCATCATATTCATACAGTGATGACCCTTTCATTTCGTCGAAAGAAAGAACAGTGACTCTCTCTCGACCATTCTTCTTTCGTCCACTAATTTTCATTACTTCTATTACGTTTTCCAATAAACCGTTTCGTAATTCAACATTGCCTGCCCAGCCCTTCAAAGTTGATAAGCCAGGTAATGGATATTTCAGTGTGACTCTGGTATACTTGTATGCTCGGAAGCTTAAATATCTTAAATATCGCTTGTCCATCTTGCCTTTGTTTTCTGTTTCCTAACAATGCCGACTTGCTTTGGTGTCAATAAATCTTTAAACGTATCTTTAATTTTCTTGTCAAAATCACATTCATACTGCTGAATTGAATTCTCTAATTCCACGTTTCTTGATTTGCAAACAGTTTGCTCTAGTCTCTAAGTGCTGCATGTTTTCCTTCAGTTCTTTGGTCCCTTGAAGTAATGCGTTGTATTTAATGAGAAGATCGTCATATTTTGTGTCAGTATCATTGACATTGACGTCATTGACGACGGCATCATTGCCACTGGAAAATGTCGAATCCAATATTTCTTTCAGTAATTGTTTTTCTTTTTTCTGGGAGCGTTCTGTACGTGAAGTTGTGTCTTGGCTCTGTGTTTGAGACAGTAAATATAAAGAAGGTATTGACGTATTTTTTAATAATAATAAAATAATGTTATTGGTTTTACGTCCCATTTAACTACTCTGGCTTTTAGAGACGCCGGGGTGCCGGAATTTTGCCCCGAATGGGATCTTGAACGTGCCAGTAAATCTACTGACACGGCTCCCTCGCATTTGCGCACCCTCAAATGCCAGCTGACTGTGCCAGGATACGAACCTGCAACCTTGGGTTCAGCAAGCGAGAACGTCACCGCTGAGCCACGTGATGTATTTTTTAATATTCTAGGGTGAGTATGTGTCAGTCGAGCTCAAATTTCGTCTTCAAAATTACTTGGTATGAAATGTTTGTTGCAAATCCGTCTGTTATTCGGATCGAATTTATCTTTCCTATGGCATTTCTGCACCCACGCTTTCCTACGATTAGCCTCCTTTGGAAATCTGAAGAAAGATATTTTTACTCCCGTTTTCTTAACAATTTTAGAATAACTTTTGCAAATTGCAACACTGCATTTTTTTCACGGCATCTTAAACAACTGAAAGAAAAGAAAACCCAACGTAAAGAAACAACTTACCCATGGGCTAGAATATGCAAAGATATATTCCATAGTAATCTGATGTAATTAATTTAGATAATATTCACATGTTTATTAATGTATAATACAGCACGTAACACAATTCATATCTTGAACAAAATAAATACTGTATTAACAAACAAGTAAATAACACACGTAGTTTCCTCTGTCCACTCTGGAAATGGAGACTGGGGTGCCTCTCGCAGGCCCGATGACGCGTTACCCCCCACCCTACTGCCAGCGGAAGGCAAGTTACGAGCCAACCTCTCTTCTACTAACCTTGGGTTTCGGACACTAAAAGACGTGAAAAATATAATAAAAGTATTAAATAAAAATATTTTTTGAAATTTTATTCGAATCAATTTTTATGTCATTCCTAGGACTTGGAAAATTCCGACCAAAAAGTACAAAATCAATAATAACTCCGTAAGTATTCGTCGTATGATGAAATAGCAAGAGACAAAAAAGATGTAATGTGTTATTGTCTACAACATAGGCCATGTATAATTTTACACTCTGACATATTACTTCCCCCCCCCCCCCCCCATAATTTCACCCCTCCCCATGGGCCCCTTAAATTGGATTTATGAAAAAACGGTCAAACACCTATTTACTTATTTTTTATGCTGATTTTTTCCCGCTGAGTTCCAAACTCCTGGCCTATGTCGTTTAAGGGATACACGCTCCGTTAGGAATCCTTCAACCCCCACTTTTCACCCCTTTCACCTCATAATATACACCACGTCGAAAAACCCTCAGACACGTGTCTTCTTATTTTTAATGATGAGTTTATATGCCGAGTATCACATCCCCCAATGAAACCAATCGGGAGATATTGCTATTCAATGAAATGCAGGCCTACCCCCTTAACACCCCTTTAGAACCTGAATATCCAAAAATCCTTTCTTAGTGGGCGTTTGCGGCCCTTGAGGAAGCTGCATACCAAACTTCATTCCAATCCGTTCGGTGGTTTCTGAGATTTCGTGATGAATGAATCAGTCAATCAGTGGTATTTGAGCTTTATATAGTAGATATTGATAGTGTGAAACCGGAGTCGTTTTCCCTTTGTGTGAAATGTTCACCCTCAGGCCCTCAATATGAATGGTCCCCTTTTTGCCGACACATCTGTCCTTGACAGGTCCCCCTACATGCCTCTGGCCAACTCCTCTGCCATTCGAGTTTAGTTTAGTTTTTATTCCCGGTCAATGCATGTGAGATTTTCGAAGTGAAATGCCATATCCTGTGGTTCGGATTCCACGTAAAAAGGAGGTCCCGTGGCTCATGATCTCAAGATTAACGGTCACGTTAAACTACAAGCTTCCTTCCTTTTAGTTTAGTTTGCTCTCTCCTCCTCGTGGGACTGCTAAGCGTTCTTCTTCGGGTTTCTGCCGTTCGTTCAGTGTTTTCAAGTTAACTAATGTTGTTATCAGTGAATATGTGAGGGACGAAAATGTCGCGTCGTGAATGTGCAATTTGTGAGGAGCCTCTGGATGATCAGACTTGAACTTTCTTTCAAATGACAAGAACAATAGTAGATTCATCGAGCTCCTCAGGAGTCGACTGAGTGAAGCAGGGATTGAATCACGACAAGCCATTGAGGATTCTGATGCCCTCATCATAAGAACGGCTCAATCCATAGCTTCCACGCATGGCACAGATGCAGTGGTGGGAGAAGATGTTGACCTTCTCGTCATCATGATAGGCATCTGCACTTCTCCTATTGTGTTCTTCCTGAAACCAGGAAAAGGAAAAGTACCACTGACGCTATATAGCCCTGGCAGCTCGCTAGAGGAGCCTCTGAGCAACCATATTTTATTCCTCCACGCTGTCAGTGGTTGTGACTCCACATCCGCCATGTTCAACCAGGGTAAGACGAAATTCTTGAAGACCCTCAAGAGAACCCAGATCTTGTAAACTACCTTGAGCATTACATGGACCCCACAGCACAAGTCGAGGAGCTAGTGAATGCTGGCGAAAAATTTCTAGTGGCCTTATATGGTGGTGACCACCATACAACTCGTCTAAACGAACTGAGGTACAAGCTGTACCTCAGTACAGCATATAAAGTCACCGGAAACATGGCCTCGATCCCTCCCACTGAAGCTGCAGCCCGTGAGCACTTTCTGCGAGTTTACCACCAGATCCAGCAGTGGCTCGACAATCAGCTCAACCCAGAACAGTGGGGGGGTGGAAGTCGTCGAGGAACGGCCTCATCCCCACGAGAACAGCTAAGGCCCCAGCTCCTGACAAGCTTCTCCGCAAGGTCTCTAGCAAATGCGACTGTCGAGGAACCTGCGGTTGTCGACGTGTGGGTCTAGATTGCTCTAGGCTTTGTACCATCTGCGAAGGAAACTGTCTGAACGTTGACAACTCATGCGACATCGACAATGAAGGTGACCCTGATGACCTCCGGTTGAGTCACCACCTACAATCCTGGATACATCAGCACGAGGTAAATAGCATGTTTGTACACCACCTTATTCCAATGGGGTTTGCTTACTTCACCCTCTAATGCGTTCGTACGATTTCTTTTTTTTAGAGGTGTCCGAGAATCCTGACGATTCCATCCCGGTCGAATCACCAACGACGATAGCGGAGACTTCAGCAGAAGGTCAACTGCATGTTTGTAATACACCCTATTTCACTGGGTTTCGAACAGTTTTCCAACTAGACACCTGAAAGTATTGTGTACAATTCCTTTTCCAGTGGAGTTACCGACCGATAGCGATCAACCGGGGCCTTCTGATCGGCAACCGGAGGCTGCTCCATCGAGGCCAAAAAGGAGGAAGCTCAATTAAAGAATTGAAATTAATTGTAATGTATTAATAGTTAATTGTTATTACATTCCTTTTCATTATATTCATTTAATTTAATTTTGAAATAAATAATAAAACGGCTTGATCGGTCCTTTATGAATTCCTACCACTCCATGGGCAATGTTTTCCAAGGGCTCTGTAATCTTGTAACCACCATAGAACATGAATAAAACACGTATTCATGGAGGAAACACGATAAGAAAGAGTCTGGGGTTAGTTAGGGCTGAGTTTCTCTCGTTTTTGCCTAAGTGCCAAAAAGTTGCTCTTTTTCAGCGAGCTCTAGCGGCGGTGCCATGCACTCAAAAATTTAAAATGACCAGTGAATTTTGAAGGAAATTTTAGCTACTTTAATTTTGTAAATAGTGAGAAATTCACTAGGAAGCATACTTTTCAACTTATAAGAGATTTTGTGAAAATAGTCCAAAATTTTTAGTTTTTTTCTGCTATTTTCACTGTGAAGCCGTCATTTTTTTCGTTGGCAAACATCAGATTCGGATTCAGCACACCGAAAAACATAGGAATCTGTCGAGAAACCTTCTACCCTATTTTTTTTTTGGTCAAACTACCATTTGACTGGGCTATAGGATGAACTTGGTAGGTCTATTTTTATTCAAGGAAGGGGGGATCATTTCTCATACGGCAGGAACGAAATCACCGTATTAAAACCCCTTTTGGCCAAAACCTTGAGTCTAAAGTTGCCTCTAAGTTTTTTTTTTTTAAATTTATTAATCAAAGCACAAACTACAGCTATGCTAGCCCTTCACGCTTGTACAAATAACAATCAAATAACAATTTAAAATAAAATATAACATAAAATTTAACAAATCACCAAACAAAACAAGTCCAGATCAAGAGCCGGTAGAATGTCCTTGTTCGTAGCCGTGTCATCAGTGGTCAAGATGACAGTTCTAAATACAATTTAACTTCTTCTTCGCATTCCAATTTTAAAGGCCTTTTTATCCCCTTGAGTATTAAGTTCTTCGCAAGTTATTTGACCTTCAACTCCGCCTTTGTTGAGGTAAGTCTTGACTAAATCTCTTGTGGAGGTGTTCTTCAATTTTCCTACGTACAGCCAAGCCCTTTGGTCAGTGGCCTGCAGGTCATAGCCCAGTTTTGTTCCAATAACTACTGGCGTACGTGTTGTTTGCACTGAATTTCTACTTCTTCCAGCAACTTGAGACCAGGGGGTGTTGTCCATTGCGACTTTTTGTTGGTCCCCCTTCACTCGTGTTAGTTTGTCGACTGTTGAAGGAGTTATTTGACTTCACGTCCATGCTTTCTCCTTGGCGAAGCGCCTTCATAATGTGAGTTTGTATGACATTACTGATTTTATTGGTTATCAAGTCCATAACCAAATCTACTTTCTAATTTAGCTCTTCTATGCCTACAACTTTTGTTTCCTTCCATGGGGCCATGAAACTCTGCCCCATCATCATGATGTAGGTGATGTGGGCCTCCAGATGTCACTTCTTCTCGAATATCATTCGGAGGAGTTTCCTGCTTTCCGCCAGAAGATGGCACCACCAGTCTGTCTCCACAATCAGGAAGGGCTTGAGTTTCCTTGCTTCGTTCCTGATTTTCCAACCTCTGTGCTTTAAACTTCAGTTCAAGAATTTCAATGTCCTTTGTTTGCTCTTATGTTATCTTTTAACTCTCTGAATGCTTTTCTTAACATACATACTGACTGTATGTCATCACGTAAGTCTTTTTTCAGCTTGCTTCCTGATTCCGTTAACTTCAGTAGGTTTTCTAGCGAAGTTTCCACTACGGAATGTACTTCATCCGCCATCTTGTCAATAATCCAGATTTTGTGTTTTGCTTACGGTATAAGACATGGTATTTGTTACACTGCAGTTTACATAGTTTGCAAACACATGTGTTGTCGGGAATATGATAGTTTTATTTAATGTACACTTTGTGGTGGAATCCATGCACCGCAAGTCTTGTCACCACAAGTCTCATTTTCTAGCATGGCTTAGTTCAACTCCTGTCAGTCATAGCGCTGGTGCAGTAAAAGTAATCATTGATATATTACACTTTCTCATACCGCTCCTTCAGAAGGTCCTTAAGAGTTTGTTGCTGGATTTATTTAGTTAGCTAGTTAGATGATGGATTATCTTCTTGGGGGTAAAATGATGCATTGTGTGGAGTATTTCTTATTGGTC
Organism: Meconema thalassinum; assembly: GCA_946902985.2. NCBI lineage: Eukaryota > Metazoa > Arthropoda > Insecta > Orthoptera > Tettigoniidae > Meconema > Meconema thalassinum. Next base: position 354,227,520 of record OX336390.1, read on the forward strand.
AATGGAATCACCTTCGTACAGTTTTACACAAGTAAATTTGATATTATTGTTGTTGTTGTTTAAGTCTTCAGTCTTTTGATTGGTTTGATGCAGCTTTCCATGGCCTCCCTGTGCTGAGCTAATCGTTTCATTTCTACATAGCTACCACACCTTATATCCGAGGCAATCTGTTTAATATGTTCTAACCATGGTCTACCCCTACAGTTCTTATTCTCAACCCTTCCTTCTGTGACTAAATTTGCTATTCCTAGGTGTATTAGTCACACTACCAACCTATCTCTTCTCTTCATTAGCAGTCGCGAGAAACTTCTATCCTCGCCCACTCATCTTAATACTTCTTCATTTGCTACTCTATCTACCCTCTGATCATCAATCTTCTGTAACACCACATTTCAAACGCTTCTATTCTCCTCTTTTCTGCTCACTAACAGTCCAAGTTTCACTTCAATAGAGTGCCACGCTCCAGACAAAGGCTTTCAAAAATTACTTTCTAATACCTAAATCTACATTTGATGTCAACAGATTTCTCTTCTGTAGAGATGCTTTCCTTGTCTGAGCAAACATACTTTTTATATCCTCTTTGCTTTGTCCATCACTGGTTATTTTGCTTCCTAAGTAACAGAAGTTTCCTACTTCCTTTAGCTTTCGCCTGCCAGTTTGACGTCAATAGGGGTTTCTGATTACTTTTGGCTGCCTTCCATCATTTTTGTTTTACATTTATTGATTTGTTGATTTTCATCATGAATTCTTTCCACAAGACAGAGTCCATACGATTTAAAAGTCCATTCGAATTCTCTGGTAAATTGGCTAAGATGACAATATCATCAGCAATTCTCAGTGATGAAATTATTTCTCCTTGAATCTTTACTCCTACATTTATTTTTCTCTAATTTCCTTCATTGCTTGTTCAATGTACAGATTGAAAAGTATGGGTGATAAACTGCAGTCTTGCCATACACCAGTGGAGGCTCATAGATGAAATATCAGGTGAAGAGCCAAACTCTTAATTTTAGCAGTGCGTGATGCCTGCGTTTGTGAATATTGACATTCTTTTTTGTATTTTAATGCTAAAATGTCTACTAAAAGCTTAACACTCCAAACCAAACCAAATATAAGTTATCGTACTAAAAAGTCCAACTCTCTTATTTTTATAGATTAAATGAATCCTCTGTTACCTAAGGTCGGCAAACTTATCTATGATGTCCTCATAGAAGGTCTTCAAACAATTTCAACTACAATTCATAGTGTATGGAGACGATAGCCAATGATGTATGTCTGGAGCGAGATATTGTGTTAGTGCAAAAGGTTTGAATCCTTTCAAACAAGAGAAACTGCGTTCTACTGATGTACTTGAAGAAGGTATTGCCAGTACTAAAGAAAAAAGTTTGTAGGTCTCTTCTTTTCTCGGAGTTCTTGATGAATTTCTCCCGACTATTTTTACTTTGTAGGGTTCATCAGCATAGAAGAGTGACAGTTCATTTCTTAAATGTGGGGTATTGATGAATGTGTTATAGGCCTACAGCTCAAATTTGTCGGAATCTATAAGACTTACCGTATTTGCTCGCGTATATCTCGCACCCCATTTTTTTATTTGAAATTTCAGGGACAAAAATATTACGCATATATCTCGCATTCATTACTGACGCCATCATATAAATGACCGTAATTACCTTGAGGTAGAAACACTTTCGATTTAGCGCGCCACAACAGTCGTCATTGTCGAGGAACTTACCCGAAGCGTTACTAACAGGAAGAGCGAGCAACAACGAGTTGATCCGAACTTCCGATACGAGCCGATTAGGGATCGAGGTGCCGCATGCAAGCATACAGCGCAGCCTGAGTGTTAGCACACTGTACATAGTTAGTCTTCGGCCGCGGTTGGCTAAATTTGCCACCTTAAGACACGCTCGAATTAGCGATTAGCGCGCCACAACAGTTGCTCAAGTAGGCCTACTGTTACATCGCAGAGATACGCAGTTCAGTCTTCTCGAATCTCAATGATTTCGTCTTTACACATTGCGTCGCATCAGAGCTCGGCCGCGTGCAAGCATACGGCGCAGCGTGAGTGTTAGCACGCTGTACATCGTTCGCCGAGTCTTCGGCCACGGCTGGCTAAATTCGCCGCCTTGAGACACGTTCGAATTAGCGATTAGCGCGCCACGTCAGTTGCGGAAGTAGGCCTACTGTTACATCGCAGAGAAACGCAGTTCAGTCATCTCGAATCTCAATGATTTCGTCTTGACGCATTGCGTTGCATCAGAGCTCGGCCACGTGCAAGAATACGGCGCAGTATAAGTGTTAGCACGCTGTACATCGTTCGCCGCGTCTTCGGCCGCAGTTGGTTAAATTCGCCGCCTTGAAACACGTTCGAATTAGCGATTAGCGCGCCACAAGAGTTGCTCAAGTAGGCCTACTGTTACATCGCCGAAATACGCAGTTCAGTCTTCTCGAATCTCAATGATTTAGTCTTTACACATTGCGTCGCATCAGAGCTCGGCCGCGTGCAAGCATACGGCGCAGCGTGAGTGTTAGCACGCTGTACATCGTTAGTCTTCGGCCGCGGTTGGCTAAATTCCCCGCCTTGAGACACGTTTGAATTAGCGATTAGCACGCCACGTCAGTTGCGGAAGTAGGCCTACTGTTACATCGCAGAGAAACGTAGTTCAGTCTTCTCGAATCTCAATGATTTCGTCTTTACGCATTGCGTCGCATCAGAGTTCGGCCGCGTGCATGCATACGGCGCAGCGTGAGTGTTAGCACGCTGTACATCGTTCGCCGAGTCTTCGGCCACGGCTGGCTAAATTCGCCGCCTTGAGACACGTTCGAATTAGCGATTAGCGCGCCACGTCAGTTGCGGAAGTAGGCCTACTGTTACATCGCAGAGAAACGCAGTTCAGTCTTCTCGAATCTCAATGATTTCGTCTTTACGCATTGCGTCGCATCAGAGCTCGGCCGCTTGCAAGAATACGGCGCAACGAAAGTGTTAGCACGCTGTACATCGTTCGCCGCGTCTTCGGCCGCGGTTGGCTAAATTCACCGCCTTGAAACACGTTCGAATTAGCGATTCGTGCGCCACGTCAGTTGCGCAAGTAGGCCTACTGTTACATAGCAAATTTTGTGTTTTTTGGGAATTCCCCGCGTATATCTGGCAATGAAAATTTTCACACTTATTTTCGGTCAAAAAAGTGTGAGATATACGCGAGCAAATACGGTATTTAACCCCCTTAGCGTGTATGGCGCAACGGTGCGCCCACTAGCCTGCTACGTTCACAGCGTGTACGGCGCAATGGTGCGCCGTCGAATTTGAAACGCCCGCTACGTGGACTTCGTAATAGTTATTTATTTGGGCGTAAGATAGCAGGAAGAGGCAACTTTTGGCTACACTTCGAGCTACTTATTATTGCCAGGAGGTGTCGCATATCTTCACAGTCATTTATTTTTCAGATCTCTGCACACGTGTTTCCGCTTTTGCGGACCGTGAGTTTGCTTGTAAACATGGCAGGTCGTGGCACAGTTATTGATGACAAAGAAATAGCTAATTTGCTCGATATTAGTGCAAACGAAAGTGAATCAGAGTGTGACAGCGATATAGAGGATGCGTTCGCTATAACTTCCAGTGAAGATAGTGATGCTGACGATGTAATTCGTGATAGAACGCCAAGAAATACGAACACATTAGGCGGCTGTGATATTGTCCCAGTATTGACGTGCCGCTGACCAGGGATAACCAGTTTATTAATAGTTTATAATATTATGTTATATGTTGTTCTTATTGTGTGTGTTTTTTGAAAACTTTTACCAGTGCGTTTGGAAATTATAGCGAAATGCATATGACACCGCGCTTACCATTGGGAGTAGGCTAGAAATAATGCACGTTGTGGGTGCAGCCCAGAGTTTCACAATATCACGCTTGAGGGGTTAAGAATTGTAATTTATCACAGTCATGCGTTAGTATGGCTGTGGCGTCATCGTATTGGATAGAAAAAAGCGGAACATTAAGTCAATTCTTAATATGATCTTTGATGTACTCGGATATTGCATCAGTTATTTCCAGCGAACAAACTTTGAATTTTCTTTTAATAATTTTGAGGTTCTAAGGGCTTTTCAGATATCAGTATCTTCAATAATTCCTTAAAGTTCCCACGTTTTAAAGAGGTCTCGTCATGACCTCTAGAAGAGAGTTCCTGTAGACTTAAGTATAGAACAACTCTGATCACAAGCCTCAGAATTTGCCTATAGAAAGTCACATTATATTTAAGTTCACATAGTTTTGCATTTTCCCTCAAAGTATCAGATATTGTGCTTGTGTGTCCTTCGAATGTTCTAAGTGGTAATTGGTATTTTAAATGTTGCTCACAGTCTTTGTGTTTGTTCAACCCGCACGTAATGTTTTGGAAATCACCAAAACCTTGTTTATTCCAGACACCATATTTGTTACTGTAAAGTAACAATTAACACCAGTTATCAGACAGATTCCACACACACCCAAAGTACACGGGGCTACATGACCGCATTGTCGCAGCCCCTAAACTTAAGAACCAACCAAAGTAAGCAAGGCCAACAGAACAGTTCTTTTTAAGAATATAACAACTACACAACTATATGAACTGTTCGAACCAAGATCCCTTGCGATGAAGGCTATAGAACTTACAGGTTTTATTTCTTTAGTGCACAGTTCTATTCATTTCTTTGGCCGCCCACAAATTAATAAATCCCTTTTGTCTTTATCTTACAACCTACTGAAGGGAATTTTTCAATAAAATTCATACCTTGTCTTTCACTGGAAACATTATACACTAAAAACCCATCAACCTTCATCAACAACAGGGTATGTAACATTATAAATAAATACTAATTATTGAAAAAGTAAATAAAAGCTTCAACATAAAAGAAAAAGAAGCCTGTAAACTTCCATCAACTGAACGAGACGTATTGCCTTGCAGACACAGCAACATCTTCACTCGTCTGTCTTACGGCAGGCAATGACGTCACAACTGACGTCAGGTTACCATGGCAACGAGACGAAGTGGCTGACATAAACAAGATACTTCGTCTCCTGAAGATTTCCTTCCAAGTTACGGTAGTACAATCTAGCAACAGGGAGTACAACTGACACAAGGACGTCATGCAGCCTAGCTTGCGTACCAACTAACGACGGAGTATAGAAATTACAGTAGACCAAGACAATGGCAACACTTTTATTTAAATAAGAAAAAATAATGTTTATTTTACAAGATGGCTAGTGAAGAGGCTCAACACTCTCTTCACCTGAATAGCTCCTACTGCCTAACACCATTTTGAATACCAGCTTCTCTCTCATGTCCTTTGGCTTGAATAACTGCCATCTGTTTTTTGTACAGATTGTACTAATTACTGGTATTTTGGATTTTGATACCTTAGCTTTTTGGTGAATTTCTGTGTCATGATGGGTATTATTTACCCAAGTTGAATGGTTATCATTTGGGCTCGGATGTTTAGGAAAAATCATATTTTTTTCTTTGCCTCTATTTTCATGCCCGATTGGTTTCTGATGCAAATCAAGTGATTGTCACAATACAGTGGCTTTCATTTGTCATATAAATGCATATTTTGAACATTTTTTTACCATTAAGTCATATTTTGAGCATTTTTTGGTAAGAACATCATATTTCGGTAGTTTGACGGCAGCTGTAGGTGTGCAAACATCCTCAACTACTGAACGGGAACTAGTGTTTACAGAAATAGACTAAATAACCACCTAAACATGTATATTCAGAAAATTAATATGAAAATAGGAATAAAGAATTTAGTTAACAATTTAATTTCAAAGGGATTGTCGCTTGGATTTATAATAAAAAACAAAAAAACACCATGTTTAAATCAGTCATTTTCAGGTCATATTTTGTCATTTTTGAGTCATATGTTGTCATTTTTAAGGTCATATTTGCTTGCATATTCGGGCTATTTTTATTTCTTGAACATCAGAGCCCTAGTTATCATTATTTAAGCATAAATCCTACATTTGTACATAAGCCAGTTTAACATTATGTTACGATGGAGTTACCCTTCCCTCTCTATTGCCCAGTTCCTGAATGGAACCTTGCATACCCGACCACGTCGAGCCTTTGCGTTATGTTTCTCATACACTTTGAAATATTTAGTTTTGTTGTTAATTCATTTAAGGGGCTTGGGAATCTTGGTCATTAGCCCTGTATAGTCGGTGTGTGTTGAACCTGAATGAATTATCTATATTCCTGTGAAGACTGCAGTAGTAAGTGTAACTGTATGTGAAAGATATTAAAAACATTATAAACTATGAATTTGGTTTTAAAGAACAACAAATATATCAATTTTGATCATAATAATTAGCAAACGCCTCGTGTTCAAAGCCTGTTGGTGTGATTGCACAATTTTTAATAATTTCTGTAACATTTTATATTTTTCTGTTATTCCCCAGCGTACAACTTAAGAACAAAGCGAAGAAATGGAAAATTTATATTCATTGTATAGTGACTTAAAATCAAGAAATTACAGTGGTTATTTTTTACTTTTAATGATCTACATCTAAATTTATAAACGCAAAATAGTTGCCACTCTATTACTGTTTATAACACCACTATGGGCCAATTTTTTCACCATAAAATAAGGTCCCTAATCTTGTGCCTTGTTCTAGTGATGACAGAAAAAACTTGCCATTGCCCTAAAATACTGTACAAGGGTTGTCAATCAAAACATTCAACCCTCTTTAAAGTAAACAAGAGTTTAGTGCTTTTCAGTCGGTCAACACGAATGTACCCAAAAGAGATGGGTTATGCCCTAATCCTGAAATAAATTACATGAGATTAATAAAACACTAGGATGACCAGTTTCGATCGTCAAGCGATCATCATCAGATCCAATACACTTAGGCTATAAAATCTATGTTTGAAATACAGGTGAAAATATTTACAATATGTACAATTATTTAGTTGCAGTATTGGCACTGCAACTGTCAGTGTATGCTAAATGCAGTATATATGTTAGGTGAAATGCTAAATGGTGATGGCTATCCGGAGATTGTACTTTAGAGAGATTATATGGTTGTAAACTATGGTTAAACTATAAAATTTTTGGCTAACTACTTATCTGATTGTCTTCCGTACTACAGCTATTCGCAGTTTCCGTGCTCACTTGAACTCGCTGTGCGGTCGACTGCGGTGGTTATCTTAACGACTGGTTTTTCCCTGCCTTCCCCCCCTGTCCCTACGTGCTGTGGGGAGTGATCGCGATGTGTTTATGTGAGGTGTTGCCAACCTAGATAAGATGTATGTTATTGAATGAGGTGGATCTACAACTATTAAAGACCGTGGATTAGTCCTCGCCACGCGTGGAGCATAACCCATTCGAACTAAGCGTTGACGGTCTTATGAGGACGTCCCGGCACCTTTAATACTGCCTCTAATATGGGCCTTGGTTTATTGCAGAAGAAAAGTACATCGTACACCTGATCCAGATAACATTTACCTATTAAAAAACCCCTAATTTCCCCCCTTTTTTTATCTTTAAAGTGATAATTATATACATGTCAACCTCAAAATGATATTTATGAAAAAATAAAGTGAGCCAAACATAATTATATCAAATTTTCTTAATCAGTGCTTATGTAATAGATACAAACTTAAGAAATTATTTTCAATCCTCAATAATGATCCATATTAACTTTCTGACACTAATATTTAGCAGAAAATAAAGGAAAATGCTGCTCATACATGCATAATTCCTTTTACCCCTTGATCACAGTGCAATCCAATAAAAATGTGAATTACAACTCTATTACAATTCGAAGAATTGGATTCTCTGGCTTTTAGCTACATGGCTTGCACTATTTGTATATTTTACGACCTAATAGCTGAAAGCCTTCATTTAAAACTAAATTGTGTATATATTCCCGTATATTAAGCTGTTGCGTTCTACATTATATTATTGTACCATACTGTTGAACTAGGTTTACGAAGAGTTGATCTTCCACTTTGTGCCGGAGTTACTCTCCATCAGAGAACCCTTGCACAAGATGGTAGGATACAAAGGTCCATAAGGGAAGACTCAGAACCGCAGTCGACCCCCCTCGGACCTACGTATGTCGGGAACAAGAACCACGACCTCGGAACATCAGAGCCGGTAGGCCAATCCAATCGGATAAGAAATCCGAAAGAGGGACAAAACGGCCAGGTAACGACATTCCTCGATCAGAGGCGTTCCCAAAACAAGAGTCCAACGGGCACTATTAGAGGGTCGAGGATCGAATGCAATTAACGAGTTACATTGTTTAACACTCTCCCTACCAAGCCCTTAGTTAGTATGGGCCTCAATTCTATCAAAAATCGCTAAGCCCGTAGTTTTTACAGGGACACTCATTCAAACAAACGCAAATTCTCTCCCCGGCGTTTCTACGGGTCTTGTAAGCGGAATCTCATCCTTGTACATTTGGTAACAACTTTCATCAACAGATGGCATCCCATGTCTGTTTTACCGCGATTGTTCTCAAGGTTATGAACGCTAGCGCGGTAGCGTCATGTCATTCAAAGTTTTTCACACAAAGGATTCAATTTCAGGCTGAGTGGTCCGCAGACTTCTACGGGTTCAGAACAACTGATCTAACCAATGGAAACACAACTACACATAACCCAAGAACGCATGATCCCCTTAATACATAACGAGAAGGACTCCCCTACCGCGTGTATATTAAAAATGGCAGGTTCCAGGATACAACTTAAAACAATCGGAATTACAACATTAACATTTCAGAATTTACAGTACATCTACGGTAAGTGTGATCGCTCCTTAATTTTTAAAAGCCAAGACCTTTTCTGGATATCGCCACCACGTCGCACAATGGAAGCTTGAATCTAACGAGCACACACAATTAGCAATGGAAAATGGTGAAGGCATAAAGACTTAAAAAGCGGAAGAAAAGTAACTACAAGAAGGAACTTTTAAGAAAACTTATCTTGCCAATCAAATAGCTGTATCAAACGATACAGATCATCCATTCTCGGAGTTGAGCATACAAAGAAGAACATTTACATTACAATCAAAGAAATATAAAACGGATACTTGCCAAGGGAGAAAACGCGTACTAGAATCAACCCTGGGCGGGTTATTTAACACAGGGAACCTTTAAGTCATTCAAATTTATAAAACACTGCTCAGCTCCCGAGTAATACCTCCATCTTCCTTTGCGTTGGTGGTAGAGAATCTCTACCAGATGACGAACGCCGCATTCTTCAGTCTTCTCTACTTTCCGTAATTACAAGTTAAGTTGATGTGTTTCTTCTTTGGTTACTATAGTTGGAGTGCAAGGATAACATTGTCTAGACCACAGTGTAAGTTTCAAATTACAGTCAGTAGATGTCAGGGTTTCATAATTTTTCATATTTCCGTATCGTAGTTGAAATTGAAACGTAACAGTATTAGCAGCAAGGAGAACTGTGTTCCAAACTCTATCACTAGCAAAGTGAATACACACTGTGAAATAATACTTGCAAAGTGTAGAAAAGTTAGTAATGTATAAATTAAGAATGTTTCAGGGGCAGAGACCAGAAAATTGCAATATATCTATTATTACAAATATAAAAATTAATGTTTGTCTGTTTGTTCGTCTTGTATGCGTTCATATACCATTCATCAGATTGCGATCAAATTTTGGTGAGATGTTGTGCACACTCCCGGGATGGTTATAGCCATAGTAAATCCAATTTACAACAGATAGCTTGTGAGTAGTTTCAACAAATGAGTGTTGGCACGCGATTTGTTTCTACAAAATCCCGTGTGCGTTCTTACGCCATTCAACAGACTGCGATGAAACTTTGGTGAGTTGTTGTGTACACTCCTGCCAAGGTTTCTGAATTAGAAAAAACATATTGTAATCGGTAGCACACTAGTAGATTCAACAAATGAGTGACGGTGCGCGAATCGTTTCAACAAAGTCCTGTATGCGTTCATAAACCATTGCGATGAAATCTTGGTGAGTTGTAGTGCATGCTCCCACATTTGTTTCTGAGTTAGAAAATCCATTTTACAAAAGTTTAAAGACAGTTAATGGATAAAGAAAAAAAATAATGTGGATCCAAAAACCCTTTAACAAAATTACAACCCCCACACTTTCTTTGATTGGCATTGCAACGCGTGCCCGGGTACTGCTAGTACTGTAGATAAGAAATAGATAAATGACAAAGTTCAATCGAGTTAAATTTTAATGCAGAAAGCTTGGCACCTTGAGGTATAACATACAAGTACATAATATGTGAAAATTGTATGTAACTTCTACTGTGTTTTAAAACAAAACAAAAAACAGTTGGTACATACCTATTGGGATCTTTTTCCTCAACTTCCAGCAATTTCTTGGTCCAGTAGCTACTTTGTGTAGTGCCTTCACGTCGTGCTTTCTTCATTACGTTATCCAGCTCCCGCCTCTTTGGTGGTGAAGTAGCTGCATAAACAAATACCCTGTTAATATTACATATTAATTCTGGAGGACATAACTGGTTCTTTCGAATATAGAATGAGAGATACCGAAAGAGATTAACTAATTGACTTCTGTGCAAGAAATGGCTTAATTGTGAGAAATACGTGGATCAGATAGGAGAACAGCCAAAAAATAGGTAACGATGGGGAGAATCAAAGACTAAAATAATGACTGATCACATTTTAATGGAACAGGAGAAAGACAGCTCCAAGGCATCATAGCTAAGCCAAGAGAGGGTTTAAATGAAGGAGATGATAAAATTGCAGTAAATACACTAAGACTTGGAAAAACTGTAAAGCTATGAGAGACAAGAAAGAGGAAAATAAAGGTAAGAACGTTTCAAAAAGATACAAAAAAAAATGGACTACTTCCAAACATGGATTTTTGAAATCAGTAGTAGAATATTAGGTAAAATGAAGAAGGTAAAGGAGACACCCCGGAAGAATGATAGGGTAAGGAAAGCAGATAAACAAATAGTGTCTTCATTTGATTAGTATATCAACCACAGCTCTCCTGAAAACAACACTTAACTTATGGTTCCATAATTAGGAACTAACTCAAAGGAGAACAACTATCATTAAAAAATACACACTTAGTAGGCAAAGATATAAAAAAGCCAAGAAAATGTGTTGAAGGATTGTGCACGAAGAGAAAAACTCGGAAAATCACCGAAAGCTTGTAGGAAGACGTTGGAAGTAAAAAACAGTATAAGGATTGATGAAGAACAGAGTAAATATAACAGATACAAAATTTGATAAGACAGAAATAAAACACATTTTGATACAAAAAAAAAAGAGTATGCCCCTTAGATGGGAAGAGTATTTTGCAATAATTACTGAATAATAGTTCATGGAACCAGGAATTAAATGGAAGATGTGTGGCAAAGTACATGGAGCAGAGCAGGTAGATATAGAGGAAATAAAGGCAATGGACCCAGTAAGCGTAGAGTGTCTGTGTAGATTATTTAGAGTGATATGGAAGGGGGAAAAAAATCCACTATTCATAAAGGGTGATAAAAGAGAGTATATAAACTACAGAGGAATAACCCTTATTTCACATCTAGTTACAATATTGTAGAGGATATTGGAAGATAAACAGAGGATGAAATTATAAAATGGAAGAACAATATAGATTTAGGAAGGTCTGATGTTTAATTTAAAGCTTCAGATATCGCAAATCATTTCAGCCTCGTGTCGAGTGTGTAGAATATGTCTGATAACCTATATTATTATGGTGTATTTGTGTGCTTTTGTACTTGAAGCGAGGATGTCCGTAAGTTAGAAACTATCCCGGCATTTGCCTTCTAGGATGACTGAGTTGAGAATCAAACTCACCTCTTTTCAATTATGGCTCACGAAGGGGAGTGTAAATATTCCAGACCTCACATCAGAATTTAATTTCTAGGCACAGATGGGAATCAACCCCAGAACTCAGAGGTGAGAACCAAGAATGCTAGCAACTACACCGTCAAGTAGTAAACAGACCAATATTCGACATGATCTTCACACTAAGATACATGATGCGAGTTTGGGAAAAATTAGCCGACATTTATAGGCATTGAAAAGAAATGTAGGCTACACAAAGTTGTCCCCAATCATATCAGATCTTTTCAGAAGAAGAAGTTCGCTAACAAATTTGAATTCAAAACCCAATTAATCATTAATGATAAAATCCTACGAGAACTTAAATTCCTATACATTAAGAAGGGTCAAATGAACAACCGACTATATGTCACGCATTTGGAGGCAGCCCATACATCCAAAAAGAAGGAATGGGACTCGTTCCTTAGTTACGTATATGAAAAGGCAGCGATTAATGCCTCCCTTAAAACCAACAAGCTGGACAAGAAGTTCCAGTGGCTAAATCAGGACAAAAACACAGAACTTGATGGCAAACCCAAACATATCGGTCATGATTTTCACAAACCAGTGGTTAATTTATCCAACACAATATTCAACTCAAAAGAAAATGAGATCCTGGAAAAAGGTTTTAAACATAACTGGGATTCATCTCACGACCGGAGAAACCTAACACGTTTAGTAGCAGAATCCGAATGTGCCATCAGAGCCTTCCGCATGACAAACAGAGCGAGGTCAGACACACTATTAACACTAACAAAACCTAACCTCCAGCACGAGGTTGCGCCAGTTCACATGTAGCTACGAACTCGGAGGACTCGCGTCAGGAGATTGTCTCAGATTTACTCGCTGTTCAGATGGGATAGCATCATATTAGGAGATAACAAAGAACATTTTCAAAGATGACGCCAACTATCGTGCTGTTTTATTCAAGAAGATTTCCACACTCGAACTATTTTTAATTTCCGCTCCTCAACAAAATAGCAGCATACTCTGACGCAGCAAGAAATGCAATGTTTTAGTGAACGCATGTCAAAATTTGTACATGGAGAAACACAGGCATAGTTTCTTAACCTTTTAACAAATAAGAAGATTTTAAGTTATCAGGAGAATATCGGACCGACGGACAAAGTTTTATGTGTTTTAACCAATTGTAACGACACATCGTATTTTAACGTGTAGTATCAATGTTTAGTCTGTACTACGTTTATGTAAGGGTTAATTTTCATTGTATGTGATTGATAGTGTGCATCATACTTGTTATGTCTAAATATGTATTTGGGCTGAAGAAGTACAGACGACTGTACGAAACATGTACCCAGTTGGATAAATAGATTATCAACATTTTTTATTTATTATCATTTAGGCTATCACTCGTGATACGAGTATGATTGTCTTCCAAGTTACATTTATGTAAATCTTCGCTGTAATCCAACATTAGGCCTAATCATATTGCGTGAGTTCTTTGGTGACTGTACAGTCCGATCCGAGAACCACAGACTCTTCCACAATATTGGCACACAAGGTCTTGAGCAGCCAGTGGATCTTGGGGGTTGATCATTCTGCGAATCATGCGCTCTTTCCTGGCATTTCTTTTTTCAGCCATAAGCCTTCTTCTCTCTTGTTCGAAGTGCAAGTGGCCTTGATGGACGTTGGGGCGCCACTCTGATCGGTCGGATGCGACAGCCTCCCAGTTACCTGTATCAATTTGACATTTCTTCAAGTTGGTCTTCAGAACATCTTTGTACCGTTTTTGTTGCCCACCCTGCTTTCTCTGACCGACATTAAGCTGGCAATATAAGATTTGTTTTGGGAGGCGGGACTCAGGCATGCGAACTACATGTCCTGTCCATCGAAGTTGGTGTTTTATAATGAGAGCCTCTATACTAATAGTACTAGCTTCCTCTAAAACACTTGTGTTAGTGCGCCGGTCTTGCCATTTAATACCAAGAATTCTCCTAAGGCATCGTTGATGGTATTTTTCTAAAGATACGAGGTGCCTTCTGTAAGTAACCCAGGTTTCGCAGCCATAAAGCAGAGTGGGAACTACAACAGCTTGATAAACGTATAATTTTGTTAGAATGCTAATGTCGTGGTTGTCAAACACGCGAACGAGCAAACGACCAAAGGCTGCACTGGCACATTGGAGGCGGTGTTGAATCTCAGCGTCAATGTTCGCATTTGTTGATAGGTGACTACTCAAATAGGGAAAATGATCTATATTCTTTAGTTTATGTCCATCAATCATGATAGCAGGAGCAGTAGCCCTGTCATGTGATGTAGGCTGATGAAGAACCTGTGTTTTATTGGTGTTCATGTCCAGACCAATGCTTCTGTATGCCTCATTGAACACATTCGGGGTGGTGTGAAGATCTTCATCTGAATTTGCTAAGATGACATTGTCATCAGCATACTGGAGATCAAGAACGGATGTAGCTGACACTTTAGTTTTTGCACGTAATCTGTTGAGATTGAATAAACCTCCATCTGTCCTGGATATAATTTCTACACCCTTTGGAATCTTTTCTTGGACCAAATTTAGTACAACACTAACATATATTGAAAAGAGTGTGGGGGCAATCACACATCCCTGTTTGACACCCGTTGTAATCTTAAATGGCTCTCCAGGGCCATTGCTGTTAAGGACCGTGCCATTCATATCATCATGTAGTAATCGAAGAATTTGAATGAATTTTTGGGGGCAGCCAAGTGTGGCAAGAATCCTCCATAGCATTTCTCGATTGACCGAATCAAATGCTTTAACAATATCTATGAAAGCCATATATAGAGGGCGTCCTTGCTCTCTGGATTTCTCCTGAATCTGCCTAGCACAGAAGATCATATCAGTTGTGCTTCGATTAGGTCGAAAGCCACACTGAGTTTCAGGCAGTATTTCTTCAGCCAACGGCTTCAAACGGTTGGATAAGACGTTGGCCAGGATTTTATCAGCAACAGAAAGCAACGATATACCTCGATAATTACCACATTGTGCCCTATCACCTTTCTTAAAGATGGTTATTATCAAGGCATCCCTTAGGTCTTTAGGTATGGTAATGGTAGTCCATATTTTAAGTATGAGTTGGTGTATGTGATGAACTAGAGTAGTATTCCCTACTTTAAAGAGCTCAGCAGGAATCCCATCCATGCCTGATGCTTTATTGTTTTTGAGCTGATTGATGGCAGATTCAATTTCTGATAGAGGCGGAGGATCATCAAGGTGGTCTTTAGGAGGTCTCTGATGAAGTCGGGTGAAAATGTTATTATCAACCTGTGTGTCCCTGTTGAGTAGCTCTTCAAAATGTTCTTTCCAACGGGAATTAATGGAGTTTGTGTCTCTAAGAACAACATTGTATTGAAAAGACAGAAATTAGTAATAGTTTTGTTAGTGAATATATTCAAAGCTCTAATACACTATTAACAGGAAAATAAATAAAATTATTAAACAGGAGAAACATACAGCCCAAACTAATAACACCCAAGATCTCACCCTGCTTAAAAAGAAAATTGCAGACAACAACCTCATCATTACTAAAACCGATAAAGGCAACACTGTTGTCATTATCAATAAAACTGATTACATAGACAAAACTAAAGATTTCCTAAACATTCAGAATTTCGTCATCACAAAAAAGACTCCACCGCGTCTATCCAAAGAAATTTAAAACTATTACTAAAGGACACTTACCTTATCCTAAATGAACAGCAATCAAGTAAATTAATGAACATGAACCCCAGCCTACCTAGCCTCAAATCTTTACCCAAAACGCACAAAATTAACGTCCCCATCAGACCCATTGTCAACTTCAGGGGCAGCCCCATTTACAAACTATTTCAATTTTTACAACATTTCATCAGTAAACATTACAAATTTAGAAGCAATCATTTTTTCAAAAATACTATCCAATTTTGCGAAGCCACTAGGAACTTAGAAATAAGCGATTGCCACACTCTCAAGGATATGTGCACCAACATTCCTGTGCCTCCCACTATCAAGATAATTGAAGACAATCTCAAATCGCACAGCAGATTATCCGCCCCTGAGATCTAAGAATTCATTAATTTACTAAAATTCACCCTACAAAATAATTTTTTCACTTTTGATCAGCTGATTTATAAACAGACTGAGGGCCTGGCTATGGGCTCTCCAATTTCCGGCATTTTGGCCAACACATACTTAGGACAACCTTGAATTCGATAAAATTATCAATAAAATCCAAGGCATAGCATTCTGGGACAGATATGTGGACGATGTTTTTCTCATCGCTGACAACTCTGCCAAGAACATTGACGGCATCCTAACTGAACTTAATATTTTGGATACCAACATTAAATTCACTGCTGAAACTGAAATTAATGGAACCATCAACTTCCTGGACCTTAACATCACTAAAACGAATCGAAAACTCCAATACAGCATCTACAGGAAACCTACTCAAACTGCCTCCACCATACAGAAATCTTCCAATCATCCGGAAAGCCATAAAAGAGCAGCATTCATAAGCTTCGTCAATAGAGCCCTTAACGTACCTATGTCTGAACATAAATGCAATGAGAAAATTGCCACCATCCATCATATTGCCAAAGCCAATGGCTATGCAAAGACATACGTTAATAATATCATCAATAAAATTAAAAGCAAACCCAAAACCACTTTACTACAGGTTAAAAAAGAAAAGTCCCAGTTCGCTGTTTTCTCCTATACCAACTCGCTCACCCGCAATATCACCAACACATTCAAGAAACTGAACGTGAAAATTGCCTACAGAACTACCAAGACCACTTATTCAATTCAAGTTCAATCAATCAGGTTTGTAAATACAACAGATCAGGCATCTATAAAATACAATGTAACGATTGTAATGCAGACTACATAGGCCAAACAGGCAGAAGTTTCAAATTAGATACCATGAGCATTTAAACGCCGTCAGAGAAAATTTTCCGCTATGGGCAATCACATGTCCGAAATGGGGCATAAATTTACAGACATTGAGCAGTCTCAAAATTTTACATTATAGCAGCAAAGGAACCATGCTCAATATCCTAGAACAAATTGAAATAGATAAAGCCCAAAAACTCAATCCTTGCGCCAACCTCAACTAAATTAACTTCGACAACAATATCCTGTACGACACCTTAACTAGACACACCATCAACATCCCTTCAAATAATCCTCCATAAATGTTTTCTCCTCTCGCCCTCTTTGCTTTTTCCATACGAAGCCTCAACCTTACTTTCCACTGCGCTCTCTCTCCACGCATCCCTCCCCTTCCCCCGCCCTTCTCTAACCTCTCCTTACCCCTCCATTGCCTTGCCTCAGTATCACTTAGCCCGGCCATGCCAGTGCCTCCTGTGTCCTTCCTAGACCACGTTTGGCGGTGACGTTGCCACAGGTAAGTTATCGCTACTTTTTCATGTCATCGGGCTCTGTTCGCTGTTCTTGAACATTTCTCCATTTTAATTTAATCTTTTGGCCTTTCCTTTTGTTTTTCTTAAGATTACTACTTGTCTGTACATGGACCTACATTGTTCCGGTTTGAGGTGCCACTTGCTCGGCCTCAGCTCCTGGGATTCGCCTCACATCCATTTTAACCTACTATTTTTATTACGTGACGCACCAGATGTATTACCACGGCTACATGAATGTTTCTCAAGCCTCATCTAACTCAGCACAACGAACTGAGACAGGCCACCACACCTCATGAACATCCCAAGTGAACTTTGCCCACACAACCTCATGAACTCATGGGCGGGCCTTTGATAGTGCATGCTTTTTATTCTGTGTTTTCTGTATGTTTTTAAAATAAGTTTTATATATATAATTTTTAGGGCTTTTAAATTGTCTTTAATGTGTTTGAAATGTTCCATACATTCCTTATAGTGTGGCCGATGAAGGGTCTCATACAGTAGCCCGAAACATGTACCACAATTGATTATATGTTTTTAAAGTGTTGATTGACGGACGAACATTTTTGTAATAAAATAATTGAATTGGCGGCTTCGGTGGCGTAGTTGGTAGCATGCTGAGCTTCTATGCCCAAGATAGCGGGTTCAAACCCGGCCGAAGCCGTCGGATTTTTTAAGAGCGTTAAAAATCCCTCAGTATGCCTTCCTTCGGAGGGGAAGTAAAGCCGGCGGTCCCATGTCATAGATTTATGGCATGTTAAAGATCTTTCCACTAATTACACCTGTGTGAAACTAAATTGGATAGGTTAAGAATGTAAACAACGCTCTTAGGTTGCTACGTTCGTTGCCAAGAGCCGACTGCGGTGGCGTCTAGTAGCTAGTTCTGAACTAGGCCTAGTAGTCGTTGACGGTGGCGTTTGGCGGCAAAAGTAGGAACTATTTGAAAATTCAAAGTTCCAGTCCCTACTTGAATTAAAAAACAGATACACACACTAATACAGTCATCACAATTAACACCGGTTATCAGACAGATTCTACACACACCCAAAGTACACGGGGCTACATGACCGCGTTGTCGCAGCCCCTAAACTAAGGAACCAACCAACCAACCAAAATAATTGAAAAAGTCTACGAAAGTATACCAAGGCAGATGGTTTGGGATTCACTGTGGAAAAGAAGAAGTAGGCAAAGCAGACGTGAAAATAATAAAAGCCTTGTACATGAATATGTTAGTAGTGTAAAGACCAAGATAATAGGAACAATATAGTTTCATGTGAAAACAGGATTTCGACATGTCACTGTCGACTGTCACCCATATTAGACTGGTTCACTTTTTTCAAAAAACGCCTCTTTTCTAATTTGAGCGGCATTTTGGGTAACATTTGGGCAAATGGCTTATTTTTACTAATTCGGACCTGCTGAATACGAATATCGCTGTTGCCAGGCTGATTTCTCGACCGGCAGCCAGAAATCCAAGATGGCGGCCAAGATGGTGGACTTAGCCCTATATCTGCACTATTTTCGTTTCCTCACTTATTTTTATTCCGATAGGGGTAAATTATGCTGTAAAGCATTGTTGAAACAATGGTTTGTCGATTGACTAAGTTTTTAATCACGCTGAATAAATTTGTCCTTAAAAAAATATATACAATATTATACATTTTCTCCTTGTAATATTTTACAAAATTTGTGTTGTTTAGATTGATTTATGTTCGTTGTTCTATATGTATAATTACAAATACTACTGATACCATAAATACTATTTCTGTTCAAATTGCCAAAATCAAGGGAAGGAATGAGCCTGTTTTCAAGAAAGCAGTTAGCACAAATTGGTATTGTCCCGGTGGAGATACAGACTGTGTTATCGAGTCCGAAGCTAGGGATTTAGAGTTTATCTTCGACAAACGGAGACTTTGAAATCCGGATGGCCTGAGTTTAATCAAGACATTACACACAACACATTGGGCATTTCTCAAGCTGGCTACATGCCCCTAATATTATAACCTGCCCATGAGTGGGACACGCTCTAGACAGTGCTTGAAAGATCCGTCGTTGTCGAGGATAATCTAAAGCAGCCGTACGCGGTGTTAACTTGTGATCAAGCGCTCTACCATGTTGGAGATCAAATGGGGCTCAGAACTGTTTCAAAATCGGGTTGTTTTGAAGATGGGAGATTTACATGTTGCATATGGCAGGAAGTGGTATTCGTGAGATCTGGGTGGAAAGCGGAATCTTAGCAGAGGGATCGGCCGCTGGAGTTCTTGATGGAAGGGCATATGGTAAAGGTCTTCGTAATCACAAACTTATGTTCCAGGCTTTATGGCGCATTTTACTGGATAGGCTGGCTAATGAGAACAGCTGCGATATTTTTGAAAACCTCCCCTATGATGCAGAAACAGCTATCGAGCATTTCCTCGTATAAGAAAACCGGGAAAAAATCAAAGACTTTGTATGAGGCATCACGATCGAGTTCAAATTTTGCGTACTGGTGGTCATTTCTAGAGATGGTTTCGACATTACTCAAATTTACAAGGAGGATCTGTTCTGGAAATTGGGACTGCTCTTAAGGAGATGCTTCCCTTTACTGTACGATACGACCACACCAATTACACTAAGTCCTTGGCAGTGTATATAGCTGAAATGCATCAGCTCCCTGAAGAAGTCGAGATGGCATTCAGGAAGGGAGACTTCGGGGTCCAACGGAGCAACGGAATATTTTTCAAGTTGACGCGGATCATGCACAGGAATGGACAGTGGGCACTTCTAAGAAAGCCGGCGGATTAGTTGGAATCACGCAGGAAGAGTCTGCTCTGCATCGTTGGGCCTTATCATTTCACTGGAGGAGCGATATTACTAATTCCACGTCTGAAATGTTCGTGGTAGGAACAGAAGGCTGCGCATATAAAGAACTATCTGTCTATCGTGGTAGGAGACGGCGAGACAACTCGGACGAAGAAAAACTCTTGCCCACTTTGAAAACTTTTAAAGTTTTCTCAGAAGACAATGCTGATCTCTCAAATAATTACAAAGTAGCAACTAAGGACAATGCTACCGTCAAGATCCAAGATTTGCTTCTACGCGCACGAGAACTGGGGCTTGAACAAGTGAATAAGTTCGTCTCCGAACGCCTTGTGTCATCTGAAGACACGGGGAAACCGCAAGTGAGCTTCCATTTGCCCATTTCTAAGAATCGCCCTCTCACACTGAACTACTTGGCGAAAGTTTTGACGAAGAAAACGATGCACAAAACAGTGCTGAGTAGTGACAAGAGCGTTCCCCAAAGAATAGTAATGGCTTACGAGGACTGGAGGGAAATTGATCTTCAAGAAATTTCAAAACATGAGCTCATGGCCAGTCTCCATCCCTGACAAACACGGATGGAGATTTAAGAAGTGGAGATAAGTCTACACTGATTACAACTCTAACTAAGGACATTGACTGCCCTGATAATATAGTTCTGGAGAGAGAATTATCACATGTACTCATTGACGGCATGGCAATGATCAATGCACTGCAAAAGCCAGCAAAATGCGCTACGGTTGGAGATTACGCTTTGGCAGTGGAAAGACATATCCGTTCCCATTCAAGAATCAACATTGTTTTTGACGGGTAGGTGTTTTACATCATCATTATTATTATTCAAATTCCATGACTAACTGATTTTACGTAGTGCTTAAAAAATTGTAATCTTATTGAACATTTATTTCTTAATTTTTGTTGTAAATAGTCATAATTTTTGTCCGAATTATATTATGTACGAAAAAAAAATGAGCATTGGTAGCTCTTTGTAACGCATAACGATCATTTATATCGCTTCTCACGACAAATGTATCCCCAAAACCGTTTTCAAAATAAAAATACAACTTGAGGAAACTAAAATAATACAAATATAAGGCTAAGTTCGCCGTCTTGGCCGCCATCTTGGATTTCTGGCTTCCGGTCGAGAAATCAGCCTGGCAACAGCGATATTCTTCTTCAGCAGGTCCGAATTAGTAAATATAAGCCATTTGCCCAAATGTTACCCAAAATGCCGCTCAAATTTAGAATTTGGTAAAACTGAACCAGTCTATATACCTATACTACAGTCATAGATGAAATTCGCAAGTTTATTAAACAGAAGATAAAACCCACCAAAGACATTGTTTGCTCACAAGACAGTGATATGGGGAGAAAATGAAATAGAAGAATGAGTGTATGAAATCTGATGATAGAAGAGTTAGGAATGAGGCACTCATGCATGAATATGCCACATGGTTCAGTTTTTGTTTACAGACAGAAGAAAGGTTGCGAAGACACCACCTCAGTAAAAAATGTTTGCCACATTTGTGTTCGATCGCCTGAGAGGTGGGTAGCTGATACTAAATCTAAATGCGTGTGTCTAAGCACCAAAATAATTAAAGGGCATAGTGGACACCATCAAAGGGTAAGGATATTCTATAAATTAACAAGATATGGGACAGATGACCTTGATGTTCTGCTCTTTAGCAATCACCACCACCAGACTATATAATTAAATCATCTATATATATATATATAATACGCTAAGGTGTATGTATCACAAAACTCAAGCTCTAACCAGAGGGAGTTAGAAGTTGTGGTTTGTACCAAAATCTTCCAAATTGTCTCATTAGAACAGGAAAAATCTTAAATTTCTTGAAAAGTCAACGGAAATATTTTATTTTTCAAGATTAAATATTTTCCTTGCGCTCATGAATCTGTGGCTGTTGCCATTCAAACATGGCCGCACGGCTGAACCACAACTCATTAAAACTTGACGTTTTTAATAGCTGTACGCGCACATGCATAAGGCTTGCGTGTATTTGAAGACTGATATTAACCAAGTCCTGACAGTAAAACATAGTAAGAGTATGACCGTATACGAATGTGCAACTAAAATGAAGGAAGGACTATTTTCTCCATACAGCGAGTTATTGAGATGGTGACTTGGTGCGTCAACTCTCGCAGTTGTGTGAAGCAATAGCGCAATGGATAAGGCAAGTGCCTCCGGTTCGCAAGAGCCCAGGATCGTTCCCACCTATTGGCTACTTTTTTTTTACCACTGAAATATTGTTTTATCAAGGAGTATTATTAACATTTTACATTTTGTAAGTGAGTTATGCAGGAGATACAGTATTTCTTCCATAAAACAGGCAATAAAACAACAAAAGACATCAATTAAGATCGGCGCGCGCAGAGCCAAGGTGACAGCGCATAATGCTATCATCTAGTGGCTCTAATAGACAACAACTGGAACAAACTATTGAAGTAGAACACAATTCGACTTCGAAATCGCAAAGAAATACAGATGTTATGTCCTTCGCCTACCGGTACTTATCGTAGCATAATACAGGGTTATTACAAATGATTGAAGCGATTTCACAGCTCTACAATAACTTTATTATTTGAGATAATTTAACAATGCTTTGCACACACATACAAAAACTCAAAAAGTTTTTTTTAGGCATTCACAAATGTTCGATATGTGCCCCTTTAGTGATTCGGCAGACATCAAGTTCCTCCCACACTCGGCGCAGCATGTCCCCATCAATGAGTTCGAGCTCGCAGTTCTGGCACGTTTCTTGGTAGAGGAGGTTTAAACACTGAATCTTTCACATAACACCACAGAAAGAAATCGCATGGGGTTAAGTCGGGAGAGCGTGGAGGCCATGACATGAATTGCTGATCATGATCTCCACCACGACCGATCCATCGGTTTTCCAATCTCCTGTTTAAAAAATGCCGAACATCATGATGGAAGTGCGGTGGAGCACCATCCTGTTGAAAGGTGAAGTCGGCGCTGTCGGTCTCCAGTTGTGGCATGAGCCAATTTTCCAGCATGTCCAGATACACGTGTCCTGTAACGTTTTTTTCGCAGAAGAAAAAGGGGCCGTAAACTTTAAACCGTGAGATTGCACAAAACACGTCAACTTTTGGTGAATTGCAAATGTGCTGCACGAATGCGTGAGGATTCTCTACCGCCCAGATTCGCACGTTGTGTCTGTTCACTTCACCATTCAGAAAAAATGTTGCTTCATCACTGAAAACAAGTTTCGCACAGAACGCATCCTCTTCCATGAGCTGTAGCAACCGCGCCGAAAATTCAAAGCGTTTGACTTTGTCATCGGGTGTCAGGGCTTGTAGCAATTGTAAACGGTAAGGCTTCTGCTTTAGCCTTTTCCGTAAGATTTTCCAAACCGTCGGCTGTGGTACATTTAGCTCCCTGCTTGCTTTATTCGTCGACTTCCGCGGGCTACGCGTGAAACTTGCCCGCATGCGGTCAACCGTTTCTTCGCTCACTGCAGGCCGACCCGTTGATTTCCCCTTACAGAGGCATCCAGAAGCTTTAAACTGCGCATACCATCGCCGAATGGAGTTAGCAGTTGGTGGATCTTTGTTGAACTTCGTCCTGAAGTGTCGTTGCACTGTTATGACTGACTGATGTGAGTGCATTTCAAGCACGACAAACGCTTTCTCGGCTCCTGTCGCCATTTTGTCTCACTGCGCTCTCGAGCGCTCTGGCGGCAGAAACCTGAAGTGCGGCTTTAGCCAAACAAAACTTTATGAGTTTTTCTACGTATCTGTAGTGAGTCGTGACCATATGTCAATGAATGGAGCTACAGTGAATTTATGAAATCGCTTCAATCATTTGTAATAGCCCTGTATAAGGAAGGGAGATGGATGTTGATCCGAAAGGGGCAGTAATATGAATGAAATACATGTATATTGACATTAACACATTTAGATAGTCATTTGTGACAGCAGTTTGACTAGCCTACAGATATTTTCAGAAGCAAATTACACGTGTAATATCTTATTGAGCCTGATATTTTTAGTGGGAAGATTTTTCACTGATGAATCATTCGTTCTATTCACATATGCCTTAGGCTGGCTGCGTGGCTCAACGATAACGTTATCGCCAGAAGTTGCCCAAGGTTGCAGGATCGAATCCTGGCGCAGCCAGTTGGCATTCGAGGGTGCGCAAATGTGAGGGAGCCGTGTCAGCTGATTTACTGGCACGTAAAACATCCCCTTCAGGGCAAAATTACGGTACCCCCGGCGTCTCTGAACGCCGCAGTAGTTAACAGGGACGTAAAACCAATACTTAAACAGGACTTTGAAATACTTGACAGTCAGTAATTTCGTACAGATGTTAACAGATACCTTCATTAGAGTCATTAATTGATAGAAAACAACCAGTCAATCTGCTTCTAATCCCATGGGTGCAATCAGACAAATAAAATGGCAAACCCTGTCTTCAAATGTCCCTGACATTTTGGCAGACAACAATTTTTCCTACACACATTTGTAAACATCATTTTGGAGTTATCTGCTCTTCACAACCTACTGAGCACATCTGAATCTGACCAACTGTACTAAAGTATTTGGTGGTAAAGCTATCTTACTGGGTGGTGATTTTCACCAAGTCCTTCCTGTTATAATATGAAGATCACGTTCTCTGACAGTTGCTAGCTGTTTGAAGCGGTATAGCCTCTGGAATAAATCCCATGTACTTAAACTCACCCAGAACATGCGCACTTTAAATTCTGAAACAGAATTTTAGAAATAGGAGAAGGCAAGACTGAAGCGGAAGTTACGGTACCATCTACAATACAAGACCCAGTTAAACAGCTATAGGGTGATTTTGATTTTAATGCTGTCACCCCACAGGAGCTTAAAGGAAGAACTATTCTTACGGTCGCCAATGAAGCATCGCTTGAACTGCACAATCGAGTACCTCAGCGTTTACCTAGAGATGAGGTAGTCTAGGAGAGTGTAGACTGTATTGTGAGTGAGCATGCACAAGATGACTTGGCTTACCCTGCAGACTTTTTGAACAGTCTGACACCAACTGGCATGCCTCCACACAAACATAGATGTAAGAAAGTTGCTATCATTATGTCATTAAGAAATATTCTACCCTCAAAAGGGGCCTGATGTGGGATGAGGCTAATAGTTAACGAGTTACAACTAAATATAATAGAGGCAACTATTATAGATTCTGATAAGAGAGAAATCGTTTTCATACCCAGGATAACCCTTATCCCCTCTGATACGAACATGCCTTTTAAATTTAAAAGAAGACAGTTCCCAGTACGTTTGGCTTTCTCAATGACAATAAATAAATCTCAGGGTCAGACTTTCGATAAAATCTGACAACTTGACAAAACTCGTCTTTACTTATGGACAGCTTTACGTAGCCCTTTCACGGGTATGATTGTTTACCTCACAATAGGTTGTGTCACCAAGCAACAAAATAACCAACTGTGTGTTGAGAGAAATTTTTGATAGGTAAATTCAAAAAGTACCTTAACGAAATGCATTATCTTGGAAGAAATGTGATTTGGCTCCTTAGATGCAACACTGCACTCGCTCGAGAACTACTGTATGTGAAAGAAGTCCTGGTTGTATCCCAAATAATGTCCTCTGTGAAGTTATCATTGCACATCCTGCACTGGTATCAACATCTTAAGTTTGTGCAGTTTTATTTCGTAAATAAATGTAATGTTAGTAATAGCTCGGGCCGTTCTTTACATTGCACTGTTATTGCGTAGATACTCTACGCGGGCTCTGCTAGTAGTAAATAATGCATAATGCCAATGATGGAATTTCTGTTGTAATGGCATCACTCATGGGTTCGAAGTCTATAGCCTACAAGATCCTCTCCAAAGTGTTGCAGAGTAGTCACTGAATAAAGCTGTAATGGCAGAAGATCAAAGCCAGTGGGGGAGAAAATGATCTAAGGTACCGTAGTTGTTACTCTGTAGTCCATAGTGGCTCAGATCGAACATAAGATGATCTTATGCGAACAGTATTGATTATTTCAATTGTTCAATTGAATTATTTTCAATCAAAATTATATTTTTGCAGGTAATTTCAAAGAGTGTATTTTGTAGTAGTTCAAAAGTAATAGTTATTAATTAAATTAACATGAAATAATGAATGGTGAGTGCATTAGAGGATGGGAGGATATCAACTGTGCTCCTTGAGTCTTCTGATGGTTAATTTCCTAAAGAAATAAAATCACACAATTTTCATAAATTTCCCGTTTGTAAAATAAAATTTTAAACAGAACACAAATCTATGAAAAATATTAAACTATGAAAGATAGCAAGCTAGAATACTTAAAAGTAAATAAGGCTTTGATTAGATTTCTGAATACACGAGGACCAATATGCCAGGGCATGAGGACAGGATCTAACCATTCTCTAACTTCAACCTCCATGCAGCCATTATGATTACTATTTACTGATTTGAAGAATATGAAAAGAACAATATTACAAGTATATTTAATTCGCTAAACACAATTTTGGTTTCACACAAGATCGCAAAATTAATAAACACAATTAAGTTGTAATAAATCCTTCTGCAGTGTAAAAAATGTTCTCAGTAATTTAAATTGGTTAAAAGCCTAATTTTGTTGCTCCAAACTTGAGAGAAATATATTCATGTAGCATGACCAGTGTGTCATTGTGCACAACACAGTGGCCATGGAGATCAACCATTGCTATCTCAATGTGATGCCGAGATATGTTATTTAAGGTACAAATCGTTCTCTCTCTATATATAATACACTATGTTCATCGGACAGAAAACTCAAGCTTCTGAACCAGAGAGAGTTAAGAGGTGCAGTTTGTACCAAAATCTTCCAAATCGTCTCAATAGTACAGGGAAAAATCTTGCATATCTCCAAAAGTCAACAGAAATATATTTATTTTCAAGATGAAATATTCACCTTTCGCACATAAATCTGTGTCTATTGACATTCAAACATAACTGTACACACCAATTCATAAAGTTTCCGTGTATTTGAGAACGGACATCAACTAAGTCTAGACAATAAAATATAGTAAAAGTATGTACGTATACGGATGTGCAACATTGATCTTTTGTTAATGAAATGAAGGACTATTTTCTCCAGATAGCGGGTTATCAAGATAGTGAGTAGATGTGCCAGCGTCCAAAAAGGCTTGCGTCAATAGCGCAGTGGTTAAAAGGTAATTGACTCCAGACTGCATGAGCCCAGGTTCGATCTCACCTCTTGGTGGCTTCGTTTTTTTTATCACTGAAATATTATTTTATCAAGGAGTATTATTAGAGATTTACAGTTTGCAAGTGAGTTATGCAGGAGTTTACAGGAATTCCAATATTTCTTCCATAAAACAGGCAAGAAATCAGCAAAAGACATCCATCATGATCAGCGTGCATATGCTTGCAAAGCAAAACTGTAATATAAGGGTCGAAGACATGTCACTTATACTGACCAAGGAGAGAGTTTAGACGACTTGCATGTTGACCAGTAATAAAGCGAGTGTGATATGTCTCTTCAGTAAGAATGCTTTGAGCCTTGGCAGTCTTTGCGCACATGCATAATCTGTGGTTATTAAAGAAATTCAACACTCATATCAACGTAGAAGGCTGCGCCTCTGTTAAAAGTGATAAATACATGTGCAAAATATGTATACAAGGGTCATGATGTAGCATCCGTCAAATGTATAAATCAAAATAGTAACAAAAAGCTCAACCATGATGAAATATTAACATTCCGTGACATAGTTACGTTAGTGCCCCGTAACCAATGTGGAGAATCAAGGAGTTCACCATGGCTGACAAACCCCATCAGTAATCAGGTTACCAGTGCATTTATCTCAACAATAAATATTATTTTTCTCAAAGGACAGGAAAATCAGGCAATTGCAACAGCTTCTTCAAAACACACGATGCTTAACTGCTTGGTTTGAACAATCAAAGTGATGAACAACGGCGTATCCACCATACACAGATATACCGAATTACTATCTGTAAAATAAAAGTAGAACAAAAAAAATAAATAATGGAAATGGAGACAAGGGGGAGGGGCAATTTGGGCGAATGTCAGTAGTTAATGTGCACGATAGACACTTTCTGCGAATGTTACTAACGAGAGTAAAGGGTTTGCGAGTTTGAGGATTGTTGATGGCGTACAGAGCAATACATTCCTAGAGGCATGCAAGCAACGTGGACTTCTTCCATGTGATCAAATTTTGCATGATAATACAATTGAGGCAACTAAAGACATGTATGCGGATATACTTGCGATAATCTGTGGTTTCGGAGAACCATAAAACGTTCCCAGAGTTTGGGACAAACATAGAAGTGCAATTTCTGAAGATTTTATACAGATATTCTGAAGAAGTGGACCACAATGCGCTCTTGCTGAAATCAATGAACTTCAAGTGTCTTAAGGGTTAGATCTGAAGAAACTTAATTTACCAGTGGTAAAACTACAGGCGAACAACAAAGAAATGCACACCTTTGATAATTTACAAGAGCAAACTAGGGCCGCCAGCAATAGACAGAAGCTTAATGGAGAATAACTAATGGCCGTTACTGCAGTACTTGAAGCAAGATACGAAAGCCAAATACGCAAATTAAGTCAAAAGTGTTTCTTTTTGGATGGACCAGCTGGTGCAGGTAAAAACGTTTGTTTATTCGACTCTGCTGCATATAATCAGAGGA
Source organism: Meconema thalassinum (assembly GCA_946902985.2). NCBI lineage: Eukaryota > Metazoa > Arthropoda > Insecta > Orthoptera > Tettigoniidae > Meconema > Meconema thalassinum. Next base: position 354,256,260 of record OX336390.1, read on the forward strand.
AAGGGAGATTAAGCTACTCCTGTAGCATCTCCTGGAATAGCAGCTACACTTTTACCGGGAGGAAGAACTGCTCATTCTGTTTTCACAATCCCATTACTTCTGAATGCTAATCTACTTGGAACGTAAAACCAAATATATCTGAAGCAAAAACACTCTTAAATACAAAATTAATAATGTGGGACGAAGCTCCAATGCCGCATGTGATGCATTTTTAGCAGTGGATTGAATTCTCAAAAATCTAACCAAATTAACCAACCAATTCGGTGGTAAAGTAATCCTACTAGGTGGTGATATCCATCAAGTCTTGTCACGGTGGGTGAGTGGATAGCGTGTCGGTCTACTAACCCCAAGATTGCAGATTCGCTCCTGGCCGTGGTAAGTGATTTTTGAAAGGCAGCAAAAATACGACACGCATGTCGTACGATGTTGGCATGTCAAAGAACCCATTTGAATTCAGTAGGCCGTGTTCATATGGCAAAATTAATCTCGGGAGTTTCCACCAACACAAGTTCCTCATTTCTCTTCTAGAAAGCGCTATAGTTTTCAAGGAGCTTAGACATCTAACCTCCTTGACTTTCATAGTGATTCAAGGAACAACGAAATTCGACATGCAAGCTACCCTCTGGGTGCAAATTACAAAACTTGTACCCGGCACCCGAGGCCATACGATATAATTACTATTACCAGTAATAATGAGAGGTTCACATTCTCTAACCATTGCCAGCTGTTTGAAGCGGCATAAACTTTGGAGTAAATTCCATGCATTGAAACTCACCCTGAATATGCACGCTCTACATTCTGAGAAAGAACATTCAAGGTCTCTTTTAGAAGTAGGAGATGGCAAGACTGGAAATATGGTAACAATACTTCAATATGCTATCCAGAAATACAATAACAACTATATAGTGATATTGATTTCACTAATGTCACCGCTCAGCAGCTTAAAGGAAAAACTATTCTTACCGTTGCGAATGAAGAGTCACTTGATATAAACAATCGCATTCTTCAACGTTTACCTGGGGATGAAGTAGTTTACGAAAGTGTAGACAGTATTGTGAGTATGCAGCGGATCAGTTTGCTTATCCTGAAGAATTTCTTAACAGTCTAACACCAACAAGGATGCCTCCACACAAGCCGAGAGTAAAGAAGGGTGCTATAATCATGTCAATACAGGGTGTCGAGCGATGACCTTTTTTCAAATTCCCGTATGAAAATCCACCAAATTCCCGTATATCTTGGAACCCTCTAAGACTAAGAGTTCACATACCGAATGGCTGAAAAAAGAATCTTAAAGCGCGAATCAAGATTTTCTGGCGTAAGTGTAACTGCATTTTTTGGAGACACTTCTGCAGCTCACGGGTGATGGCGAGATTCAGGCTTAATTCGTAGCGTGAGCAAAGCGCGCGCGCTCGAGTGAACTCTCTCGCAGATGGGATGAGATGCTACGAACACAAATAAAATACCGTTTACCTGAGGAGAGCTGATATAAATGACTGTTTTACTGAGGAAGCTTGAAAGAGTAGAGAATAGGAGTGTCACATAATAAATGTTTACGGGAAGTGACTGAATTGTATGGTACCGTAACAGTATAGAGCTTCCACGAGTTAAAATGGCACCGAGCCTTATGCATAGCGAACTTCCGGTCCGCGAATCTCCATTTGATTTTCATTGGCAGTGAATCGTTCGTTCGTGATTATCTTCTTTATTATTTCGGATTGTGGTTTTGTTTTTAGGCGTTCAACTTATGAAATAAGAACTAGAGGGTTGGCCTTTCATGAATATTCCAAACACAAGTGTCTCCTAAAAGAGTAATTAGTAAAACTTCGCATCAGAGACAACCATAACAAACAGCTTGCCTACAAAGTGTGCGATTTTCACATTTCAAACGGCAGTGGTCTAACATATCTTAAGACTACAATAATTAAGTTGGTGCAAATTAAATATGTTATATGTGAGAATATTATAATTTGCTATCCGGTTGTTATACTAGTATATTATGCATTAACGTGACCCGTTTAAATGCTAAATTGTGATGGATGCTACGAGTTATAGGCTATTTGCCGTACCGGTAGGCCTAATATTTACAAACAACGCATAGTTTCTTCTTTAATATTCATTTAATCATTATAATTATAATAGCCTATCTATTAACACTTATTTAACCAATAATCATTTTATAATTCTATACATAGGTATTGCAAGAAAGCGATATTTGATAGCACATGCGGATCCACCTTAAAATCCAACCGTGCCCAGTTTTCAGTACCTATGGAAAATATTACCGTAAGTTAATAAACCAAACACTGGCGATAATTTGTTTTAAAATGCTGACTTACATCTTCACCCTAGTCTACGTAATGTACCATACGGTAATCACTGAAAGGGAAGGGGGGAGAGTTATGACCTCAATTTCACTAACGAACGAACCTCATTTTGCATGAATTATGGAACCCGAATTCTAATGGAGGTATGGATTGTCTGCATTTAGAAATATGTTAGTCAATGATTTAAAACAAGATGCCAGAAAACTAAATACAAAAATCTGCCTGCCTACTACGGTGTAAATTTGCTCCGTGAAAAAAAAAAAAACAACACCTCGCCAAGATTATACGTGCATACAGTTAAATACAATCATCCAATCGGAGAAACATTTTCTGTATGATCTTATAAATTCAAACATAAACTGCTGTAATTTACGGAAAAATGTGCAACATTTAGAGAGTACGAGTTTTGTATGTGGCACAACGTTAGCTGACATTTCGCATCATTAATACATAAGGAATGAACACATGCAGAGCTTTCTCACTGCACACAGCTGAGGATCATATCATTCTTGGAGCATTTTACGTTCTCTTAACAACAATAAGTTGCTTAGTTACATGCAAGGAAAATTGTAGTACACAGTTCCCATTGCTTCCATTACCTGACTACTAAACCAGAAGCAGGTAATGCATAACTATACGCCGGTGGCGCGTCCTATGGCAAATGAAAGATCGAAAGAAAATGTAAGCTCTAAAGGAGCCCGGAACAAGGCGATACAATTTTCTACACTACTGAAAATAGTTAAAATACCCTTTGTAATAATGAATAACAATTTTGGGGGTCATGTAGTAATAGATGTTACCCACCCACTATCTCTTTTTAGATCACGACTTTTATAGTAAAATTGGAGGTGTGTCCGCTATTACACGCGTAAATTATGGGACAAATACAGTATTGCTAACCCCACGCATTCGGTACTGACAGCCTTCCTGTCACTTTGACCCGCTTTTCCTCTCCGCAACCCACAGTCGCCACATAACAAGACCCTACGTCCAACACCCACACGGCAAGAATTCTGAGCATGCTTCCCTACACCCTGTATTTCGAAGGAAACAACGCAAAGGATATGTCGGGAGCTTGGAACAGCTGAGCTGTGTTGCAAAGTTTTTAGGGTTGTTTCAAATCAACTGATTCGAATAATACACAGTGCTACACTTCAGATATTATTTCTGTACAATTATACGTAATATAATTTTAAAAACTATCCTGAGTCAACACCGAGGACATTCAAACAAAAAAATACGATACTTTTAGATGAATAAATAAATTACACACCGAAGCTGTGATACCTTTATCATCGGTATTCAATTCAATAAATATGACAAAGAGGGCAAACACTCTACAGCTAATGCATATAAAAACACTAACCATTCAATGATTATCCTTTAACATGAAACAAACAAGAGTCTGAGTGGACGTCGTTCACAGCTTACTACAGTAGTTGACAGATAACACCATGCACACTCACTGAGTCGCGACTCTCTACGGTTAATATTAGCTTTCGTGATAATACAAAAGTAAAGTTACGGTAAAGACATATTTAGCACTGAGCACTCAAAAAAGCCCCTCTGTGGCGATATTATTGCCGTGGTTTTATATTGTCGAGTTGTAGGCTATTGAATGACAGAGGGTATTTTGGACACTATGACGGGAAACAACGGCCTGTGCTCTATTATCGATTGACACAAGCGATTAACAAATTCACAAAGAAATTTGATAAAATGGTCCTGTTTCCTTCGGGAACAGATATTTCCAATATGACACAAGCGAACCGACACCAATAAATAAATAAATTATCCTCAGTCACTTGGCAAGGGTTTCTTTGACATCCTCCATCGCTTCACTGTCCCTATCATCACCACCACCATCATTGTCTTAGTCAGAGCTTGATGAATTTCCAAGGATAATAATCATTTCATCCACCGCGATATCCAGACCGCCTTCAGTATTTCTTTCTGTACATGCTGTACGGGATGTGTCCAGTCCTCGGGTCGAACTTCGGCGAAGTAAAAGTAACAAAACAATGACAATGAAAGGAAATCCGACACAGACAGTGGTTAACAAGCGACTGAAACAATGTCTGCCCACACGAGAAGAATTCTGTCACTTGCGTGGTGTATTTTGTAGCCACATGTTAGTGACGGATGTTTGATAGTAAAATGTCGAGAGCTGTGAGATATTGTTTGTAGTTTTTGAAATTTATGCATGTGTGACGCATTTGCATTAAGTGTTTGCACGGACTTTAAAACAATTTGGTATGTGCATCTCCCTTGCGAAAGAAGACCATGGAAAGGCTAAACTCAGTAAAATTCTATACGTGACACGCCGCAAATACTTTTTAATTTAGATTTATTTTATCAAAGTAGATAATAGGAAATAAAACAATGCAAAACGAAATTAAATAAGTCACGTTGACAAATACAAGATTGTTACTAGGAACTTCAGTTATACACAGCACAAAATTACGTTCTTTTGACAGTACTTTTTTTTCCAATTCCTGGAGATCTCTCGTGGTTTTTCTATTGACTGCCACCTTAGCTGTCGCTTCGAGCAGTATGGACTCTTCCTAACGGTTATCTTCTCTACTCCACCAGCTGCCATCACAGCGACCTGAACAGTATGCATGCCAATCAGACTTGCTTCTTGGTGATTGACGATCATGCACTCCTTGTTCAGGGAGAAACCTCTATCTAGAGCTGCATTGTTGTGATACAAAATCAGTATCATTTTAACGAAGCTTGTGAGATCGTTTTTGACAGGAACTGAGGAAGGTGCTGAAGCCACTAATTCAGACCACAGCACGTCGAGCCGTGACTCTTTTCCATCGAACTGCTTCAAACACGCAGTGACGGAGGGCAGTCTCAGAAGTGCGGAGTAGCTGCTTTTGAATGCGGTCAGCCATTGCGCCAGAAAGAAAATTCTTCTGATTTCAAAGAATTTTCAGGGCAATGATGATCCAACTTCAACTTCTTCCAACTTAGGAGTCTCAGCGACCCCTATAGGGTCTAGACAGGAAATAGCACGGGTCTCTTGTGAGCAAGAGTTGACATCTCTTTGATTTTTTCAGCCATAGGATACGAATGTACAATTTTCGGCAGTTGGTGGAAATTGCAGCACATTCGCGTCTGGAATTTTTTGAGATCTTGAGCTGTTAGCTTCTTTAACGGCTGCTCTTGTCGAGAAACCCAGGTCTCCTCTGTGAATAACAATGAGAACTAATTCCTGTATGTCATTGTCAGCAATGAGTGCGGCGCGCATAGCCCTGCGCGGAGAGGGTACGGCTGGCGGTCGGCCAGGCAAAGCAAGCATTCAACGTTGGCTGGGTTCTCATCCCGCTTAGCGCTCTATCAGTGCCGCAAATTGCGGGTGGCAGCGCGCTCTGCAGGCAAAATAGAAGACTGAGCGGGAGGACTCTACCGAGTGCTTGGGGGCTAAGAAGTCAAGCATTATGAGACTTTTCAAGATTTCCCGGGTCACTAAAATTCCCATATAATTCCCGTATCGCTCGACACCCTGCAATAAGACTACCCTCAAAGGCGTCTGTAATGGGACTAGACTTATAGTGAGAGAGTTACAGCATAATATAATAGAGGCAAATGTCATAGATTCCAATAAACGTGAAACTGTCAAACCAGGGTAACATTTATTCCCTCTGACACATGTATTCATTTCAAATTTAAATGAAGGCAGTTTCCAATACGGTTAGATTTCTCAAAGGCGATTAATAAGTCTCAGGGCCTAACTTTTGTCAAAATTTGTCTGTATTTGCCAAAACCAGTATTCAGCCATGGGCAACTTTATGTAGGTCTTTCACGAGTAAGATCTTTTTAACTCACTTTAGGCGTGTTTTGGCTCTCCCTCTGGTTTTAACCTGGGTTAGGTTTGGTTACAGTTTGCGGTTACTCTCGCCAAAACAAAATAGGTTAAGAAAAGTTACAATGTGACGATGAAAGATGTATTTGGAATGATATGGTAAATAAATAATGGTATTGGAATTGATATGGTGAATAAATAATGATGATGATGTCGACCAGATGTGTTTCGTACAATATATAGAGGGCAAAATTAAATTTAAAAAATATCGCAATGGCTCTGAATGCGTCCAGAGAACGGGCACTTAAGACCTTCTCTGTAGGCCTATAGCCTAGCAAATATTGGCTATCGTAGAGTGAAACTGATTTTCATATTCATTTTAGGGTGACTCACGAGACTTTCCACAGTCACAGTGGTGTGTTCATAAGGGGGATAAATGGTAGTTAAGAAAAAAAAAAATGGAATTTGATATGGTACTTGGCAAAAGAAGGCTCAATGGTAACCATAGCTGATTGCTTCAACTGATGTTTGATGATGAACAGATAGATGGTGTAGTGGCTAGCGGAGGTACGGGTTACATTCCCGGCTCTGTCAAGAAATTTTAATTGTGGTGTGAGGGCTGGAACGGGGTAAATTCAGCCTTGTGAGGCTAAACCGAGGGGAAGAGGGTTCGAGTCCTACCTTGGCCATCCTGGAAGTGGATTTTTCCGTGGTTTCCCACTTCTATTCAAGGTACTGCTACCTCCTCCCAATCCTATCCCTAATTTACAAATTAAAACACACTATAGTACAGCCATCACAATAATATGTTATGACGCAAATTCCTCACACACCCAAAAATTCAACGGGGCTATGTGACCACGATGTTGCAGTTTCTAAATATAAGCAACAGCAACAACTGATGAGATTCTTAGCATGCTACCCTCTTAAAAGAGCCACCATAATCCTTAAAAGAGCGTAGTCCCTATATCAACTGATCAAGTAGCATCACAACAGCCCGATTTCAAAATCGGCGAATATAAAATTGAAAAAACCACTAAGAATTTGATATTATATGATTTTATTTGTTGCGTGCTGAGTGGTTCAAGTTCAAATATGATTTCATATCTCGTTCTTTCAATACTAGTTTCATTCAGATTATGTTTGAAATGGCTCTTCGAATGTGGTTAAAACTTCAGTAATCGCAGTAGTAGCTTGATTACTGATTTCAAGAGCCTGGTTAAAACCAGACTATACCCAAGTTAAAACCAAAGCTCGCCAAAACGGTCACGTTAGCTTGTGTATTAACCAAAGTATACCAAACGCACCTTATCTGTTGTGTCACCAAATGAAGAAATCACAAATTGTGTACTCAAGGAAATTTTCGATAACGACTGGCATAACGTAATTGAGCAAACCTTTGTGAAATCAAAATGTGAATGTTAATTAAACTTCAAAAGTAGTCCAAATCTTAAAAGGAAATTAAAATTTAAAAAAACTACAAGTATATATTCTAGATATGCTAGTTATTATTAATAACGACAAACAAGGTATGCTTGACACCACATAGAATATCCAAGCACGTTAAAACACACACCACGACTGCGATGAATAGCTGCAGAAAGTCCAGAGGTAGGTGGTTCGAATTCAGTGTAGACAACGGCCACCCTGAGTGTGGTTCCCCCCCCAGGTGTTTCTACACTCCCTCCAGGCAAACATAGCATTGGTAGGACTACCTAATATCAAGTTCCGGCACACCTACTCAGGGTTCCCAGTCAGAAAGTCAAACTAATTTCCCTGACATTTCCTTTACTTTCCCTGACCAAAATATTCTATTTCCTTGACAAACATTTGGCATTTAATGTTAAGAGCCTCCTCCACCCCCATTGGCTGTCCAACACACATCATCATCATCATCTTGCACAGTTTCCAGCCACTGGCCGGGTCTGTTTGGAACACAAGCCTCTCCAACGTCTTCTGTCTTCCCACCATCTCTCAGCCTCCACCCTTGTCCAGTCTTCTCCTCTCTTCTTCACGCTTTCTTCCACCCCCTTCAGCCACCTGTCTCTCGGTCTTCCCCTCGGTCTCTTTCCTTCCCACTTCGTCTCATGTACTCTCCTGGGTATCCTCTTCTCCTCCATTCGTTTTACATGTCCATACCATCTAAGTCTAGATTTCTCTATACCATCCTGTACACAATATTTATTACTCAAATAGGAAACACAACATTTTGAACAGTTAAGTACATACAATTTAATAATGATCTGCCAAATAATTAATGTTAATACATTTTATTTTTACATGAATAATGAAGTATTACTCTTAAAATTAGTAATTTGTCATCAGTATCAATTACCTGACACACAACAAATTTGAGTCAACTTCCCTGACCATCCCTGACATATGCCAATTTTTAAAAGGCTACCCTGACTTTCCAGGTAGCTGGGAACCCTGCCTACTCCAATCACAGACCCTAATTCAATTACACACATTACTACAGTCACCACATGGACTGATGACCTCCATACTCATCCTCACATCACAATCACCACCGAAATACAGGTCATCAGACAAATCCAATATGCATCCAAGAACACAGGGCCGATGACCAAGATGTCCCAAGCCCCTAAATTAACAACTACAGCAGCATACTTGACTTCGTTTCTACTTAATAGCAAGAAATACCGTAATTGGACATTGTGGGTGCTCATGAATCAGTAATTCCAACAAAGAGGAAGAACATTACCTTTATTGGCAGCTAGTTTATAGGCTTCCCATGTAGACAGCCCAAATTCAATTCCCATAATAGCTATGCAGAATTTTTACCCATATATTCTCGTGACACCTGAGAATGGGTAGGTTCGAAACCCAACTCGGTCATCCTAGGAGACTTCAACAACGAAGATAACGTTAATAAATTATGTGGAAGGACATCATTCAGTTGATTTGCTGGATGGATTAAATTGTTCTTGTCCAGAAATTTCCAGTATCAGAATAAGGAACAGTAATATTATTTAGTATAGAAAGCTATGAAGCCATTTTTCAGTTTTGCCCTATTAATATTTAACACAGTATTAGTAGACTAACACTGCCTACTTGTTTCACAGTTGTAGTTACTTCCTTTTTGGGGACCTTGTCACTTCAGTATTTCACAGTAATAGCCACATTGGTGGCAAACACAGTAGCTAGAGGTATCACAACACATTTAGATAAATTAACATCAACTTTTCAACACATTCGTAGTTAATTACTACATATTAGTGTTTATACTTTTAGTTTGGGGAAGTGTAGTAGCCAAAACTTTGTGTATTATTGTAATTGGTGCAGGGCGACCGTTAGTGGGTGGCTTTGTGATTTTCAACCTTGCAACCCTGTAGATATTAAATAAATAGTTCTTATTAGGAGGCTTAATGCTTTAGTATTTCAGGGAATAGCCACACATATATTAAGATTTTGTCACGCCTTGCAGAGTTGGCGTTGTACGGCCTTGTCCATTTGTGGTCGACATTGAGGGCTTTGGTAGTGTTTTGTAGAGCAATTTTTTCTTGTAGATTTGTATTTTCATCTCGTATCTGATGATGCTTGCTCGACGAGCAAAACATGTTATACTTTCAACCCCGCCTTGCAATCAATGCAATTATTATATAATCGCACGCAAATATTTTTGTCACAATTAAATTGGGCATAAAATTCGTGTTGACCGACTGAAAGTTACCATTCAATTATTGAAATATTTAGAAGTTATGGAGAGAAATCTTCAACCATCGTAATTTTGGTTGGTTCTTAAGTTTAGGGGCTGCGACAACGCGGTCATGTAGCCCCGTGTACTTTGGGTGTGTGTAGAATCTGTCTGATAACCAGTGTTAATTGTGTTGGCTGTATTAGTGTGTGTATCTGTTTTTTAATCAGGGTGTCGAGCGATGACCTTTTTTCAAATTCCCATATTTCCCGTACGAAAATCCACCAAATTCCCGTATATTTTAGAACTCTCTAAGACTAGAGTTCGCATACCGAATGGCTGAAAAATGAATCTTAAAGCGCGAATCAAGATTTTCTGTCCTAAGTGTAACTGCCCACGGGTGATGGCGAGATTTAGGCCTAATCCGTAGCGTGAGCAAAGCGCGCGCACGCGAGTGAACCTTCTCGCAAAAGGGATGAGATGCTACGAACACAAATAAAATACCTTTTACCTGAGGAGAGCTGATATAAATGACTGTTTTACTGAGGAAGGTTGAAAAAGTAGCGAATAGGAGTGTCACATTTTAAATTTTTACGGGAAGTGACTGAATCGTATGGTACCATAACCGTATAGAGCTTCAACGAGTTAAAATGGCACCGTAACACTAACAAATAACAAAATAACACCGAAGCTTATGCATATTGAACTTCCGGTCCGCGAATCTCCGTTTGATTTTCATTGGCAGTGAATCGTTCGTGATTATCTTCTTTATTATTTCGGATAGTGGTTTTGTTTTTATGCGTTCAACTTATGAAATAAGAACTAGAGGGTTGGCCTTTCATGAATATTCCAAAGACAAGTGTCTCCTAAAAGAGTAATTAGTAAAACTTCGCATCAGAAATGACCATAACAAACAGCTTGCCTACAAAGTGTGCGATTTGCACTTTCAAACGGCAATGGTCTACCATATCTTAGACTACAATAATTAAGTTGGTGCAAATTAAATATGTTATATGTGAGAATATTATTATAATTTGCTATCGGTTGTTATATTAGTATATTATGCATTAACGTGACCCGTTTAAATGCTAAATTGTGACGGAAGCTACGAGTTATAGGCTATTCGCTGTACCGGTAGGCCTAATATTTACCAACAACGCATCGTTTCTTCTTTAATATTTATTTAATCATTATAACTATAATAGCCTATCTATTAACACTTATTTAACCAATAATTCTATACATATTCCAGGTATTGCAAGAAAGCGATATTTGATAGCACATGCGGTTCCAACTTAAAATCCAACCGTGACTAGTTTTCAGTACCTATGGAAAATATTACCGTAAGTTAATAAACCAAACAACTGGCGACAATTTTTCTTTAAATGCTCATTTACATCTTCACCCTAGTCTACGTACAGTACCATACCTACGGTAATCACTGAAAGGGTAGGGGGGTTATGACCTCAATTTCACAAACGAACGAACCTCATTTTGAATGAATTATGGAACCCGAATCCTAATGGAGGTATGGATTGTCTGCATTTAGGAATATGTTAGTCAATAATTTAAAACAAGATGCCAGAAAACTAAATACAAAAAGCGGTGTTAAGTTGCTCCGTGGAAAAAATACACTTCGCCAAGATTGTACGACGTGCATACAGTTAAATACAATAATCCAATTGGAGAAACACTTTCTTTGTCACGATCTTATAAGCAATTCAAACATAAGCTGCTGTAATTTACGGGAAAATGTGCAACATTTAGAGACTACGAGTGTTGCATGTGGCACAACGTTAACTGACATTTCGCATCATTAATACATAAGGAATGAACACATGCAGAGCTTTCTCACTCAACACAGCTGAATATCGTATTCTTGGTGCATTTTACGTTCTCTTAACAACAATAATTTGCTTAGTTACATGCAAGGAAAATTGTAGTACACAGTTCCCATTGCTTCCAATACCTGACTACTAAACCAGAAGCTGGTAATGCATAACCATACACCGGTGGCGCGTCCTATGGCAAATAAAAGATCGAAAGAAAATGTATGCTCTATAGAAGCCCGGAACAAGGCAATACAATTTTCTACACTACTGAAAATAGTCAAAATACCCTTTGTAATAATGAATAATAATGTTGGGGGTCATGTAGTAATAGATGTTACCCACCCACTATCCCTTTTTAGATCATGACTTTTATAATAAAATTGGAGGTGTGTCCGCTATTACACGCGTAAATTATGAGACAAATACAGTATTGCTAACCCCGCGGATTCAGTACTGACAGCCTTCCTGTCACTTTGACCCGCTTTTCCTCTCCGCAACCCAAGGTCGCCATATAACAAGACCCTACGTCCAACCTCCACACGGCAAGAATTCTGAGCATGCTTCTCACCTTCACCCTGTATTTCGAAGGAAACAACGCGAAGGATATGTCGGGAGCTTGGAACAGCTGAGCTGTGTTGCTAAGTTTTTAGTGTTGTTGTAAATCAACTGATTCGAATAATACACAGCGCTACACTTCAGACATTATTTCTGTACAATTATACGTAATGTATATTAAAACAAGTAGTTCCGTGAAGAACTATACAGCCTATTTTCATATATCCTACTTATGTTAACTGCCACTATCAACATACTACATTTCAGTTTGCTGTAATAGATTCGTATATATTGAGAACCGTCTAAATATTTCGGATGGTCGCCATGTTGGATTGTTAAATGTATAGGCCATAGAGTCATGTAACATTAAAGGAAAATTATTGCGTAGGTTCATTATTCAAACTTTCACTTCGATCGCATGATTAAGACACAAGAAATAAAAACTTAATTTTAAAATTCGCACAGCCGCCATCTTGAGGTTATGTAAACAATTGAACTAAATTAGATACCAGTGCATTACAATGTGTATAAACATTTCCTGTAACAGATTTCATTGCGTTTGGAACATTAAATCGCGAGAAAGGTGTATTTAAATTTTTCAAATTCGCTTGACCGCCATGTTTGTTTTGTAGTTAACCGGTTTTTGAAAGTCTTTTAGATTAACTTCCATTAGTGCCCTTTATCTCCATACAAAATTTCGGGATGATACCGCTAATAGTTTCAGAGATATAGAAGCCGGTGAAATATTTTGCACATCCAGCATCTTGTGGTTATGTAAACAATTGAACGAAATTAGATGTCGGTGCATTACAATATGTATAAACATATACTGTACCAAGTTTTATTGCGTTTGGTTGGTTAAATCGCGAGAAACGTCTATTTAAAAGTCGCAAATTCGCGTGGCCGCCATGTTGGTTTTGTAGTTACCAGTTTTTCAAAAGTCACATAGGTGAACTTCTAGTAGTTTTCTTTATCACCGTAATAAACTCCAGGGTAATATCGGTAATAGTATCGGAGATATTGATGGCTGGTGAAATATTTTGCACAGCCGCCATGTTGGATTGGTGAGACGTAACAAAATGTGAAGGGCACGTTCGAGGTCGCCCGGAATAGTGCTATGAACTTACCGAGTTTCATTGAAATCGCTCCAGCCGTTTAAAAGTTATTAAAGGGGGACACACACACGGACAAAAGGTGATCTCATAAGCCTATTTTTTCAAAATTGAAAATAGGCTAAAAAAAACGATCCTGAGTCAACCCCGAGGACATTCAAACAGAGAAATACGATACTTTTAGATGTATAAATAAATTACACACCGAAGCTATGGTACCTTTATCATCGGCATTCAATTCAATAAATACGACAAAGAGGGCAAACACTCTACAGCTAATGAATATAAAAACACTCACCATGCAATGATTATCATTTAACATGAAACTAGAGTCTGAGTGGAGGTCATTCACAGCTTACTACAGTAGTCGACAGATAACACCATGCACACTCACTGAATCGCGACTCTTTACGGTTAATATTAGCTTTCGTGGTAACACAAAAGTAAAGTTAAGGTAAAGACATATTTAGCACTGAGCACTCAAACAAGCCGCTCTGTGGCGATATTATTGCCGTGGTTTCATATTGTCGAGTTGTAGGCTATTGAATGACAGAGGGTATTTTGGACACTATGATGGGAAACAATAGCCTGTGCTCTATTATCGATTGACGCAAGCGAACTGACACCAATAAATAAATTATCCTCAGTCACTTGGCAAGTGTGGCTTTGACACCCTCCATCCCTTCACTGTCCCTATCATCACCACCATCATTGTCTTCGTCAGAGCTTGATGAATTGCCAAGGTTAATAATCATTCCATCCACCGCGATATCCAGACCGCCTTCAGTATTTCTTTCTGTACATGCTGTACGGGATGTGTCCAGTCCTCGGGTCGAACTTCGGCGAAGTGAAAGTAATGAAACAATGACAATGAAAGGAAATCCGACAAAGACAGTGGTTAACAAGCGACTGAAACAATGCCAGCCCATACGAGAAGAATTCTGTCACTTATGTAGTGAATTTTGTAGCCACATGTTGGTGACGGCTGTTAGATAGTAAAATGTCGAGAGCTGTGAGACATTGTTGGTAGTTTTTGGAATTTGTGCATGTGTAACGCATTTGCATGAGTGTTTGCACGGACATTAAAACAATTTGGTATGTGGATCTCCCCTGCGAAAGAAGACCATGGAAAGGCTAAAAGCAGTAAAATTTCACACGCGACACGCCGGCGAATACTTTTTAATTTAGATTTATTTTATCAAAGTAGATAATAGAAAATAAAATAATGCAAAACGAAATTAAATAAGTCACTTTGACAAATACAAGATTGTTACTAGGAACTTCAGTTATACACAGCACAAAATTAAGTTCTTTTGACAGTACTAATTTCTGAATAGGAACTGTAGGCTAGTCATAAACAAAATAAAATAAGTCACTTTGTTAATACTAGATTGTGGTTAGGAACTATAGTCACACAAAATAAGATAAAACCAACAATATTCAAGGATTTATTAATTTAAAGCTTCACTAGGGAACTCATCTCCTTTTCAATTTTCACTGCCTCAGAACGGGCGTCGTTCAATATCTTCTTCTTTTTATTTTTTTCCAATTCCTGGGGATCTTTTGTGGCTTTTCTTTCGACTGCCACCTTAGCCGTCGCTTCGCACCTGTTTTGCTTCCTTGAACACGGCGCAGGAGTTTCGTTCAGTATGGACTCTTGCTCACGGTTATCTTTTCTACTCCACTAGCTGCCATCACAGCGTCCTGATCAGTAAGCATTCCAATCAGACTTGCTTCTTTGTGATTGACGATCATGCACTCCTTGTTCAGGGGGGAACCCTCTGTCTAGAGCTGCAATGTTGTGATAAAAAATCAGTATCATTATAACGAAGGTTGTGAGATCATTTTTGGCAGTAACTGAGGAAGGTGCTGAAGCCACTAATTCAGACCACAGCACGTCGAGCCGTGGCTCTTTTCCGTCGAACTGCTTCAAACGCAAAGTGACGAAGGGCAGTCTCAGAAGTGAGGAGTATCTGCTCTTGATGCGGTCAGCCATTGCGCCAGAAATCAAATTCTTCTGATTACAACGAATTTCCATGGCAATGACGATCCTAACTTCTTCCAACTTAGGAGTTCAGCGACCCCTATAGGGAGTAAGCAGGAAATAGCACAGGTCATCTTGTGAGCAAGAGGTGACCTCTCTTTGATTTTTTCAGCCATAGGATGCGAAATTCCAGCACATCCGCGTCTGGAGATCTTGAGTTGTTAGCTTCTTTAAGGGCTGCTCTTGTCGAGAAACCCTGGTCTCCTGTGTGAATAACAATGCGGACTGATTCCTGTATACCTGTAGGTATGTCATTGTCAGCAACGAGCGTGACGCGCGTAGCCCTGCGCGGAGAGGGTACGGCCGGCGGTCAGCCAGGCCAAGCATGCATTCGACGTTGGCTGGGTTCTCATCCCGCTTAGCGCTCTATCGGTGGCGCAAATTGCGAGTGGCAGCGCGGTCTGCAGGCGAAATAGAAGACTGAGCGGGAGGACTTTACCGAGCGTTCGGGGGCTAAGAAGTCAGGCATTATGAAACTTTTCAAGATTTCCCGTACCAAGAGCGAATTTCCCGTATAATTCCCGTATTTTTCCCGGGTCACTAAAATTCCCGTATTTCCCGTATCGCTCGACACCCTGTGAATTTAAGTACAGACTGCAACTTAGAATTTTTCAAATAGTTCCTACTTTTGCCACCATACGCCACCGTCAACGACTACTAGGCCTAGTTCAGAACTCAGCTACTAGACGCCACCGCAGTCGGCTCTTGGCAACGAACGTAGAAACTTAAGAGCGTTGTTTACATTCTTAACCTATCCAATTTAGTTTCACACAGGTGTAATTAGTGGAAGTTCTTTAACATGCCATAAATCTATGACACCGCCGGCTTTACTTCCCCTACGAAGGAAGGCATACTGACGGATTTTTAACGCTCTTAAAATATCCGACGGCATTGGCCGGGTTTGAACCCGCTATCTTGGGCATAGAAGCTCAGCAGGCTACTAACTACGCCACCGAAGCCGCTCATCGTAATTTTACCCTCAACACAAATTTTTAAAAATACAGTCAAGTCTGTAATGATAATGAGGGGTGCAGGACATTTGAGGACCATATTGTGCCATCCGTTAGCCATCACCAGCTATATTGGAGAAAGACACATTGCCTTCAATTTATGCCTAGGGATGGTACACCCCTGCTTATAACACAACCATACAATTTTCTTTGTACTAGTGAAACTATAAAACCTGTGCCAAATGCCTACAGTTTTCAGTAAGTTTGAAATAGACAAGAAAAATAGTGTTCAGGTTTGGTATGTTCTTTGACTGCCCCTTCAGAATGCTATGTTTATCTTAAGTCACTCTCCCATAGATTTATCAATCCCTCCGAGTTGCAGGGGTACGTATCTGTGGTGTGATAACAACACTGCTCTTTCTCCACTCCTTAACTAGATAGCAGCACACTTCTTGGGTCTAACTTGAGTCTCTAGCAGGCAGTGAAGAAGGAGGCCATGACTTATTAATGGCTTCTCTGTATTCCAGAGATGATATTAATAATTGTAGGAGATTTGGCTCTTACTGCAAGACATTGTAGGATGAGGAATCTTATAACAAGCACAAAACATTGCAAACCTGGAGGCTTTAAGGCTCTGCAGAAATATAAGAAGATGTGTGAAATAAAGTAGTGTTGTTTCTATTCATACTACAAACGAAGTTAAAACATGTCAGTTACAGTCCATTCATTATGTAATTATGAATTGCTATTTATTCAATACGCCAAATACAGTCCACTCATCAAGTAGCTATGAACTAAGCTATTTAACCAGAGAATAAGATCAAGCTCCCGATTATATGGACATCACCGGGCATGGATATTTATGAGTACGCTGACTATTGATAATTATCACTGTCAGTAATGTGCATTCATTTCTTTCTTAAGTGAAGAGTTCAAACAGATAGTGCTGCACAGCTCCAGCGTAAAATGTGCACTACGCTTGTCACAAAGAGTTGTAGTAACAATCACCAAATGGTAGCACAGTACCAAGTTACAGTTTCACAGGTCAGTCAGACAGAGTACCTTTCAAGCTTACCCTATAGTTTCTGTTTCCGCCTTGTTCACATCATGGATGAAACTCGGCGCAGAGTGTTAATTGAGCAGAGAGGTTTGGCAAAGGCCAGCTTAAGACGCATAACGAATTTCGTTAAAAGCTTTCAAAGTAATCAAGATTTGGAACATATTCGTAGCCATTTAGATCAATTGACAGATATATGGCAGAAATACGACAAACTCCAGACGGAACTTGAATTGTATGATGAAAGTCAAGATCATGGGGCAGACAGGGATGATTTTCAAAATTCATTTGTTGCTCTCAAAGTAGAGATGACTGCTCTCGTAAAGTCGGCATCATCTGAGATCAATTCAAGTAGTGACAGTCAGTCAACGCAAGTTAATGCTACCTGTCATAACAATAGCATCCGCTTACCTACCATCAATCTCCCTTGTTACGACGGTGATTACAGGACATGGGTTCAATTCCGTGATACGTTTGACAGCTTAGTAATTTCAAATGAATCATTATCAGAGGTGCAAAGACTTTATTATTTATTATCTTCTTTGAAGGGTGAACCTCATGAGCTGTTACAAAATCTCACTATTTGTAATGGCAATTTCTCAGTTGCTTGGGACTTAGTAAACCAGCATTACAATAACCCTAGGTTAATAGTTGCTAAATAGCCGGCCCCGTGGTGTTGGGGTAGCGCGCCTGCCTCTCAACCGGAGGCCCCGGGTTCGACTCCCGGTTCCGTCAGGGATTTTAGAAACTGACGTGAGGGCTGGAACGGGGTGCACTTAGTCTCGTGAGGACAATTGAGTAGCTGTCTGACAGTGAGGCAGCACCCCGATCACGAAAACCAAGATTAACGGCTGAGGGGACCCGATGTGCTGATCATGCGTCACCCCAATTTCTGCAGGCCAAATGGCTGGGCAGCGGTCGCTTGGTAGGCCTAGGCCCTTCAAGGGCTGTAGTGCCAGGGGTTATTTTATTATATAATAGTTGCTAAACATAACACTGAATTACTGTCATCTCCTCATGTTAGTGAAGATTGTGCTTCAGAATTACGTCATCTTGTCAATCACATGAGGCGTAATATCAATGCTGTAGAGACATTCTGCACAAAGAGCCAACTCCATGAAGTACTGTTAGCTCAGCTGATGCTGGACAGTGTTGGCTCTACTACAAGGAAGTCATGGGAATTGAAAACAAATTCGCAGGAAATTCCTAAAATCGATGAACTTCTGTCTTTCCTTAAAAGTAGATGCCAGGCTCTAGAAGTCAAGCTAATCATTCATCTAAGGCACACATCAGTGTAAATCATAAGTCTGGTAATGCCAGTGCATTAAAATACGATAAGGCAAATAATCATTCCAGTGCATTTGTTACCATCAGTGATAATACTTTCCCCTATTGTCAACAAGGCCAAACCTTGTATACTGTAAATGTAACTCATTTACCCAACTAGGCTAAGTGTCCACGATCGAAACAAGTTTGTGAAACATAACAAACTGTATTTTAATTGTATGAAATCTTCGCATGAGCACAGGGCTTGCCAGTCTGGTAACAGTAGGAAATGTGGAAAAAGACATCACACACTTCTCCATCAGGATCATCAAGCACTTGGAAGTACCAGTCCGCTCAGTCATAACACATCAATATCATGACAATAAGCAGACACTAGTCATGTCCCTGCACTCTCTCCCAATAACCAGTTGTCAACTAGCAGTTACTGCACCTTAAAGATGAATCCAAACATTCAGGTTCTTCTTTCAACTACTATCGTGAAATTGAAAGACCATAAAGTTATGCTACACCCCTGTCGAGCCCTTTTGGACAGTGGTTCTCAAACGAACTTCATCACTGTTTCCATGGCCCTGTTTCTCAACCTAGAACAATCTAGAGATATCATTCCGATCCATGGAATAAACAATGTAGAGTCGCATACCACCCATAGTGTCAAGGTCGAAGTACACTCCAATGTGTCTAATTTCAAGGTGAATATCAGTTGTTCAGTACTTCAAAGAATAACTGGGGATATTCCTTCAACATTCAACAAAACTGAAGGTTGGAACCTACCTAGTGATGTTGCACTTGCAGATGATAGATTCTACCAACCTGGCAGGATAGATCTACTAATTGGTGCCGAACTGTTCAGATGTCTTTTGCGGGCAGACAAACGGACGAGACCAGGTGATTACCCAGTTCTTCAAGATACAGACCTCGGATACATCCTCTCCGGATGAGTACAAATGCAGAATGTAACCAAATCTTCACAACAAACCCGAAGAACCTTCTTGGTTAGAAACCATGCTAATCTTCACAAGCAACTGCAGAAGTTTTGGGAAATTGAAGAACTGAGCTAGATTCCTTCAACTAGAGAACGCCAATGTGAGCAACATTTTCAATAAAATGTCGGCAGATATATAGTTCGCCTACCCATTCGCAACGATGACAGGCAACTAGGCGACTCATGACCATGCCAGCGGTAGACTTCAACAATTAGAGCGTTGTTTACAAAGACAGCCTGCCCTGCGTGCTGCTTACAATGAATTCCTTCAGGAGTATGAAGATCTGGGACACATGAAGAAGATATCAAGAAGTAAAGAGAAGGCAAGACAAGTCTATTACTTACCTCATCATGCAGTCTTCAATCCATCAAGTTCAAAGACTCGAGTAGTTTTTGATGCGTCAGCTAAAACAACCACTGGTTTGTCTCTCAATGACAAATTTCTAGTGGAACCTACAGTACAACAAGATTTGCAGTCCATTATTCTACATGTGACAGAAAAAAATTACACAAGCGGTTCGGGCGATGAACGAAATAAGATATATAAGAAAACTCAACCTCGAGACAGCTATGGCATTATTTAAAAATAAAATAATGCCAATATTGACATACGGAATAGAAATAATATGGCCTATCCTTACTGAAAAGAATCTATCATCACTTGAAATTGTGAAAGCATTATACATTAAAAAAACGATTGGAGTTTCCAAGACTACCAAATCACAGCTAGTCTACTTCCTCGAGCGAGAAACATTCCTAATTGAAGACTTTAGAACGCTTCTAATTTTAACTAGCACAAGAGATTCGGAAAACCTATTAACAACACTCAGAAGGAAAAGAGAAGAAATCCCACTGGAATTTTATGGAACGGGTTGACCGGGCGTGGACATCAGCTAGCTTTGAGATGAGGCACATGTTCACACGCCTGGC
Source organism: Meconema thalassinum (assembly GCA_946902985.2). NCBI lineage: Eukaryota > Metazoa > Arthropoda > Insecta > Orthoptera > Tettigoniidae > Meconema > Meconema thalassinum. The sequence continues at coordinate 354,276,802 of OX336390.1, forward strand.
AGTTCATGGGTTTCACCATTTAATTTGCACAAATAAAGCATACCATGATCTGGATGACACATGTGTATGTCAACTATGCGGACACACACGTGAACGCTACCATATAGAAAAATGCAGCAAAAGAATAATGTCCATAAAAGACTATGCTACCCACGGCGCAGGTGCGCAAACACAGTGTATATATAAGGCGCGTTCAAAAAGTAACGAGCCGGAGGCTGGAATGCGCAAACCAGTGACGACATCGGCTAATCATGGCGTGTGTAACGAGGTGTGGTTCCGACCAGAGCGTGGAAGGTCACAGCCCGTCGCTTGAGGGCACGCGTGCACGTCACGTGACTATACAAAGCGAGCAGCAACATGCATCAATCGTCCAACGCTGCCAGTCGCATTGCGAACAGTGACATGGAGGCGTCAAACGAAGAGCAAATAGGTGTTGTTCGGTTTCTGACAGCGGAAGGAGTAGGAGTAACGGATATTCACCGCCGAATGTCACAAGTGTACGGCGACACTGCATGTCCCTTGCAAGGGTCAAGGCGTGGCACAAGCGCTTAAGGGAAGGACGGGTGTCGTTAGCCGATGATGCCCGTCTGGGGCACCCCCCTGCATTACCGATGACAACGTCCACCTGGTTGATGCACTCATTACCCAGAACCGCCGAGTGACAGTGAACGCCATAGCCGCCGTGGTCGGATTGAGCGTCGGAAGTGTGCACACCATCATGAAGGAACGACTGCACTTGCGCAAAGTGTGTGCCCAATGGGTGCCCCACAGTCTTCAACCACACCAGGAAGCATGTCGAATGGCCCACTGTCTTGGTCATCTGCAGCGCTATGCGAGGGAAGGGAATGGGTTCCTGGCACAAGTGGTGGCTGCAGATGAGTCATGGTGTCATCACTTCGAACCAGAATCCAAACGACAAAGCCTCCAGTGGAAGCATCCAGTGTCACCACCACCGAAAAAAGGCAAGGCCATCCACACGAGTGCAGGAAAGGTAATGCTGACGTTCTTCTTTGTTCAAGATGGCCCCCTTCTGATACACTTCATGCCGCACGGGACAACAGTGAATGCCCAGCGTTACTCACAAACCTTGACCACCCTTCGCCAACCGATCAAAACAACGACCAGGCAATCTCATCCGTGGGGTCATTCTGCTCCACAACCTCATACGGCCAACACAGTCGCGGCACTCCTGCAGAAATTCAAATGGGAGGCTCTCGGCCACCCTCCATACAGTCCAGACCTCTATCCCTGTGATTATGCCATGTTTGGTCCCCTGAAAAGGGCTCTGCGGGGCCAACGATTCACCTCGGACGTCGACTGTACGTGCGGAACTGGTTCACATCGCAGCCCAGGGAATTTTATGAGACAGCTATTCACCGCCTCGTGTCACAGTGGGACAAGAGCCTCAACAGCCAGGGCCAATACTTCTAACATACAGGGTACTGGTTTCTGTAATTATGCCTCCGGCTCGTTACTTTTTGAACGCACCTTATAAATGTATTATATGGCTGTTCAGCTGCAATAAAAGTATTATTATTATTCTAAGATTCAGAACTCAGGAGGTCGTATTCATAGCTGACATAACTAAAATGTACAGACAGGTGAAGGAACACCCAGAGGATACTAGACTCCAGAGAATTTTGTGGAGAAGTTCACCAGAACAGCCAGTCACTATCTATGAACTTACTACAGTTACATATGGTACGGCATCAGCACCTTATCTTGCAACTCCGTGTCTCCGTCAACTAGCTGATGACGAAAATCACAGGCTTCCGCGAGCTGCAGAGATTTTAAAGAGGGACTTCTATGTCGATGATGTTCTTAGTGGATCAACCACTATCAATGATGCTCAAAATCTCCTACATGAACTCTTTGAACTCCTCAAAGGTGGTGGATTTCCGCTAACAAAATTTTCTTCAAATCATCTCGCCTTACTAGACTCCATCCCTCCAGCATTAATACAAACCAATTTCACGCTTCAACTGGACACTACAACAGAAGTGAAGACATTGGGATTATTGTGGCATCCCACGGAAGACATATTCATGATTGTTACCAAACCAACATCATCTTCTTGTGCTAGTGTTGGGAATACAAGGGATTCACCAGTCACTAAGAGAGATGTGTCATCTGCAGTCGCATCGGTTTTTGATCCATTGGGGATTGTGAATCCTATAGTAATCAATTACAAGATCTTTTTACAACAACTATGGTTAGACAACATCGGCTGGGACGATAAACTTGATACTGAACTCAATACACGTTGGCATCAACTTAATTCACAACTGTCTATGCTTAAAGAAATTAAAGTTGACAGACATGTATTAGTCAAGGGTACACCGTCTCACATACAACTCCACGGCTTCTGTGATGCTAGCGAGAAGACATATGGAGCCTGTCTCTACCTATGTTCTACATCTCAATAAGGAGGGACTCAATCAAGATTGCTTTGCTCAAAGTCTTGTGTAGCCCCTCTCAAACAATTAACACTGACAAGACTTGAACTTTGTGGAGCTTTGCTACTCGCTCGATTAGTACACAAAACAGTGCCAATCCTAGAGTTAGAGATCTCTAGAATTATATTGTGGACTGATTCAACCATTGTGCTTGCATGGTTATCATCACCACCTACCAGATGGGAAACGATTGTTGCTAACCCAGTGGCTGGAATTCAAGATTTCACCTACGAAAGCACATCGATGCATGTACCATCACAGGCTAACCCTGCAGGTTTAATATCTCAAGGCACTAACCCTGTGTCTCTACGTAACCTTGAATTCTGGTGGCATGGACCATCATGGTTAACTCTTCCTTCTTTGGACTGGCCTACATTCACACCAAATGTCACAGGCACAGAACTTCCAGAACAACGAACCCCTATCATTGTCGCGTTATCTTTGCAATGTGACAAAGAAAACATATTGGTCAAATACTCATCACTAACTCATTTGCTGAGAGTCGTCAGTTATTGCTTGAGATTTGTTCATAACACTCAACACCCAGCCAATAAAAGAAGTTGCGAGTTAACTGCCGAAGAACTACAAACTTCACTGCAGTGGTGCATTAAAATGAACTGCAGGAAAACTACAGAAAGGAAATTGCATACCTTCAAGAGCATACGGAGACCACACCCAAGAGCGACCTTCGGGATCTTCATCCCTTTCTAGACGAAAATGGTTCTCTTTGCGCAGGTGGACGGCTACGCCACTCTCAACTATCTTATGACAGCAAGCATCAGTTAATTTTCTCTCCACCTCATCACTTTACTAAGCTCATCATCAAGGCTGAACACAATCGTCTCTTACATGCAGGACCTCAACTACTCATCGCTTCATTACGACAAAGATATTAAATACCTCGCATTCGTCAAGTAGTCAGAGGAGTCATTCATACATGCCTGCCTTGTTTCAGAATGAAAGCAGCTACTACGCAACAACTCATGGGCCAATAACCTGCTGCCACGCAGGAATTGATTATGCAGACCCACTTCACACCAAGGCCGGTTCTCTCAAAAGCCGGACACCTATGAAATTCGTAAGTAGCATTATTTGTCTGCCTTGCTAAGTAGCATTATTTGTCTGCCTATCTACGAAGGCAATTCGTATGGAGTTAGTAAGCTCACTAACATCAGATTCATTTATCTCTGCCCTTCAACGATTCATTGCCAGAAGAGGCAAGGTTCTTGAATTGTATAGCGGCAACGGCACTAATTTCGTTGGAGCTAACAGGGAGTTGCAAGAGCTCCGAAATCTGTTCCTTTTGTAGGAAAATAATATTAAAAAATCATTCATTCGCAGCTGCAAAAGGTATCAAGTGGCATTTCATTCCCCCCAACTCTCCTCATTTTGGCAGATTGTGGGAAGCTGGAGTGAAATCAATGAAACACCACCTTCGAAGAGTCACTGGAAATTCCATTCTTACTTTTGAAGAAATGTCCACACTCTTAACGCAGATAGAGGCCTGTCTGAATTCCAGACCTCTCGCCATCCTTTCTAACGAACCCAGTGATCCCACCTATTGAAGTCCTGGTAATTTTTTCTTGATTGGTGGTCCCCTCATGACCTTTCCTGAGTCTGATCTGTCTGTTCCATGAATGCTCTTTCTACATGGCAAAGAGTTCGGCAGCTCAACAAACAGCTATGGAAAAGATGGTCAGCAGGCAACCGCAATTCGCTGCAACGACGAAAACGGTGGTATTCTGCATGCACTCCTCCTCAGCCAGGAGAAATAGTCCTTTTGAAAGAAGATAATCTGCCTCCATTATCTTGGAAACTAGCAACCATAAATGAAGTTTTCCCAGAAAAAGATGGTCTTGTTCATGTGGTCAGTGTTAGAACCCCAGCAGGAAATACTGTGAAAAGACTATTGAACAAACTTGTTGCTCTTCCTTGCTAATTATTTAGTGGTTTTGATTCATTCAGTGACTTTAGTACTTTAGTTTTTTTTTTGTGATTGTAATTTCATTTGCGTCATGTGATTTTGAAACATCTTACTGTTCCAATGGGGGGAGCATGTTCAGGTTTGATATGTTCTTTGACTGCCCCTTCACAATGCTATGTTTATCTTATGTCACTGTCCCATAGATTTATTAATCCCTCCAAGTAGCAGGGGTATGTATCTGTGGTGTGATAACAACACTGCTCTTTCTCCACTCCTTAACTAGATAGCAGCACATTTCTTGTGTCTGACTTGAGTCTCTAGGAGGCAGTGAAGAAGGAGGCCATGACTTATTAATGGCTTCTCTGTATTCCAGAGATGATATTAATTGTAGGAGATTTGGCTCTTACTGCAAGACATTGTAGGATGAGGAATCTTATAACAAGCACAAAACATTACAACCTCGGGAGGCTTTAACCCTCTCTGTGCCACGCGCTGATCAGATCGGCTCTCGCTGCTCGCGCCAAAGCCGAATCAATCGACGCGCTGTTTATCTTATATTTTGTAGATTTCTGTAGGCATATGTCCGTGATTGTTTCATACTGTTGGAAAAAGCTTCCCTGTGCGGTGTTTTTTTTCCCCCCTTCGAAGTGCGTTACGCGATAGGTTTGAGTTTGTATTCACGCCCTCCCTTTGCGCTGCCCCAATCATGCGCGTTCCCGTCAAAATTGCGATGCAGTTGTTTTCTTCTTGTTGAAGTTTTCTGCCTACAGATGTATCTAAGAAATTTCTACAGCTGAAAACGTAGTGTTTCTTTGAATATGACTCTTAGTTGTCATTAATTTAGGATCAAAACTGATTTTTTACAAAAAAAATTGAAAAATTGAACAATTATCAGAATAACCTCAATTAAAAAGGTTTAGATGCCGTATTTACTTTTATGAACATAATGTATGAAAGAATGATATATTGGTTATAATGCAAAGCAAAAATAATGATTCTATCGTTGGAAATGTGGTAGTTATGATCTTTTTTCGAATAGTCTGTATGACCATTGAAAATGGCTTGGCGTTCTTGGCAAGTATTTCAGGAAATGGCTTGGCACTAAGAGGGTTAAGGCTCCGCAGAAATACACGAAGATGTGTGAAATAAAGTAGTGTTATTTCTATTCATACTACAAACAAAGTTAAAACATGCAAGTTACAGTCCATTCATTATGTAATTATGAATTGCTATTATTATTCATTACGCCAAATACAGTCCACTCATCAAGTAGCTATGAACTAAGCTATTTAACCAGAGAAAAAGATCAAGTCACGATTAAATAGTTAGTTGTTGTTGTTGTTTTAAGGGGAGGAACTAGGAGGTCATCTGTCCCTCTCAACACAGATTTCAGTATACAAATTTGGAATGGAATTTAAAATTTAGAGGTGGTCACCTAAATTTGAAGAAGAAAAAAAAAGAAAATTAATTTTAAAAAATTAAATAAAACTAATAATTACCCCTGGTTTCTGAAATTGAGGTTTGTTTTAAACCTTAGCCTAGTCTTTTGTTTCTTCATACCTGACAGTTTGTAGTTTATGGATGTGACTAGTGACTAAAATGACCTAGAATAATAAGTAATATAGAGTAGGGTACTAACACTAAAATACACCACTCTAAAGGATAGGTCTTTGTTCCCAAGTCAAAACCGACTGAAGGGTCGAAGATACATGTAACCATACTACAGTGAGGACCCTCCCAATAGAACCAATATTCGCATATGCCGACCAGCGGCTAGGGCACGGTGGCTAGCCGTGTATTGAGCAAGGCGCCAGCAGCAGCGAACCGCCCAACTAGTTCAACACATTTACACTTTTTAACGTATTTCATAATCATAATTACTTACATGAATTTCAGAGTAGTTGCCGGAAATGCTGTCCTTCAATTTGTAAACTCGCATTGCACCAACTTAGAAGTTTTGGTATACTCGCTGTAATTCATCCACAATGATATATTACGTATCAGCACACGAAAACCAAGGTTAACGGCCGAGGGGACCCGACGCGCTGATCACGCGTCACCCCAATATCTGCAGGCCGAATGGCTGGGCAGCGGTCGCTTGGTCGGCCTTAGCCCGTCATGGGCTGTATAGTGGCAGGGGTTGACTTTTGACAGTTATTTAGTTCTCGCGAGCCTCCTGAGTATGCGGATTGTTTCAGTATACCTTTTGTTTGAGGTTCCTCCACAATTAAAAATCGCACAACGCTGAAACTTGAGAACAAATTTACAGCAAACTTCTTCTTAAGAAGTTAAGTTTCCACTAGGAAAATTCGATGGTTTTTTCTACACCTAATCATGTTCACGGGATACGAGGTAGGCTACAGTACTGTAGAACTGAAGTATCTTGCCGGCAGCGTATGTAATACAGGCTATGACAGCATCCAGGGTTTCGTGGTGCGCTGTTGTAATCGGCACATGCTATAAATGTGACGGTGAGTCATTGCGACATGTCCATGGCACGGCCTTGGAAAGCCCCGTTCTATAGGGATGGTCCTCGGCCTCAAAGGAAGTAAATCCAGGTTCTATCATCGCAAAGCAGTGTCCCTCACCTTGTGAGAGTGTTTAACCAATGGCCAGTGGGGCATATTTCTTAATCAAAGGCAATAAATAAAGGTCCAGTAGCTTACTTGCTTGTGAAGAACCCCTGAAAAGTACTATATTGTCCTTTTCACGTACCTGCTCCAAGCCCCCATTTCACATAGCCTATGGAGTATATACAAGTTAAAAAATGAAATAACAATAATAATTGATTGTTTCGACCTGAATTTTGCAGTAAAGTAATGTTTGTAACTTGTTATTATTTATAAAGAACGGAACGGTACAACCATTTCTTTAATTTAAAAATTTGGCCAATTAAATTATGGTAAAATAGTTTTCTCCTTCTTTTATTCCCAGAACTTCTTCATACATTGGCTGGTTGTCTGTCTTTGTTCCATTATGTAATTTAATTAATAACACTGTAGCAACTAATGGTGTGTTATTCCCCAACCCGGGTATTTAGAAATCTATTGGAAAGATCTTGCATTGGAAGTCTTGAAAGAGGTAGATGGAGACAGTGGAGAAGAGAGGAGAAATAATATATTGGCAGCAGAATAAGTGTGGTGTAGAGACAGGCAGAGATGAAGGTCCTTGATTGATAACACAGCACACGAGAGAACTGGAAACGGGACAGATAAAAGATTATTCATTTTGGAGAAAACAATGCATTTGATCTGAAATTATGGCATAAAATAGGACATGCAGGGAAAATAAGACCTGATCTGATGGAAATTATAATCCATAAAAATGTATAGCAGTAAAAGTGCATCACCAAATTTAACAAAAATCCTCGCCACTAGCCTCTTAACCGGGGAGTTTCCACCGACAAAGTAACATTCGTAGTGGGGAATATATTTTGACTGAAAAAGAGTTAATTCGTCACGCCCTTTATAAAGATGTGGGTGACGAGTTATCTCGTCACGCCCATTACACTTCCGCGAATGACGAAGGAACTTGTCCTGTCCATTATGAGTGCAAGCATGAAAATTTATCTAGTCCTTCCTGATTGTATTTGTTTTAAAATTCAAACAATAATTAATGTTTGATTAGACTTCTTGGAACTACATTACAATGAGACTTCGTCTGACGCAACCAAGAAAATGATGTCACTGTTGTAATAAAGTACATTATTATTACACGAAGTACATGACTGTTCTACAACAATATAGCTTGAAAAGCAGCACAAAATGAAAGTAAAGGACTGTACTGTACATCATGTTACAAAAAGAAATGTAAGACAATAATCTTCAAAATAGTTTTTCTTCATAGAGTCTATTTACAATGGTACGCCTTGAAGCACGGAACTACACAAAGTCCAACTTTGCAATCTGGGCACCAAAATCGACTTTCTTTTCCAAGACCTATGTTGTAACACACTTTGCACCTCCTTGTCACACACTCTTTCGGTCACTGGACGGAATGAAGTCTGGGAAATGCCTCTCTGTGAATCGTGTTGGTGCAGGTTTCAATGATGGCCTTCCTACTTGTGGGCTTCTCACTCTATTAGCTGCTTCTCCAAGATTCTCTTCAACTATCTGTTCGCCCAGCTCAACAAGAAAATGCAACCTGTCTTGTTTTCCTCCATTTTTCGTGAACAGCTGATAAGCGTTGAAACAAACAATGTCTAGGAAATGCATAAGAGTTTGAAGTAGTACTTCTTTACTCTATCTCGCGCAATAGCATATGCCTCCATTTGCCCATCGCTCTTATCCACTCCACCCATATTCGTATTGTAGTCCACTGCTAGCTTGGGTTTCCGTTCAGTTTTGTTCCTTTTCTCAACATCTATAAAAGTATCGTCGTGAATTGTACTAATCATAGTAACTTCCTTCTTATCTTTCCAGCGCAGGACCATAATCTTATCCTTACATCTGGCAATGTGCTCACCTTTCTTCAACTTTTTACTCTTGAGAACATCGGGTACCCCACGGAGATTTATACGCATCGTTCCCACCATATCAGTCTTCAGCTAACTGGGCACTGGAATACCAGTTATCTAGATACAATGTGTATCCTTTGTTCAGTAAATCATGTGACAGTTCGAGGACTACTCTACTTGATATAAGAGTGTTGGGATACAAGTTCCCAAAGTCTGTATCCTTCCCAGTATATACAATAAAATTCCAAATGTACCCTGAATCACTCTCACAAAGAACAAACAATTTGAAACCAAAGCGACTCCTCTTCGATGGTATGAATTGCTTCCACTGCAGCCTTCCTTTTCACAACACTAGCGATTCATCCACACAAATGTTTTCCTGTGGTGTGTACAATTCTTGACACTTCCTTGGCATCAGTCTTATTGCCAGCAAAGTGACCAAAATTTCAACAATAATGAAAACCTTTTCTCACTCATCACTTTGCTGAAGAATGGTGCAGAGACGGAATCCCTGCGAGTAAAGTACATTTCGTAAGAAGGCTTCTTTATTATTCCTTGAAAAATGAGAAGAGATAGGAATAATTTTATCTTTCCTGTGGTAGTCGGAGTCCAATCCCGAGCCCTCGATCGTTGTTTTAGGACTGTATGAACTTCGAAAAACTGTTCTGCATATTTATTGGTCTACTCACATATTAGATTGATAAGATCCTCATCTATAAACTGGCTAAAATAGAACAGTGGCTACCTTTGTTTGCATCACTTATGTCAATATTTATTCTACTGTCCGATATAAACGTAAACGGAGCACGAGGATTACCTTGGCTAAGCCACGGCGAAGTGGCTGCATCACTTGTAGGCAAGCTAGTAGTATCTTCTCCCTCCTCTTCATTCTCAGAAGCAACCTCACTGTCACTTTCACCACTTGTGTCGATAACGTCACTATCCAAAGATAATTCATCATCTGAGTAAATGAGATGAAGAATACTTTCAACATCCAAACGAGCACGTTTCGCCATTACTGCACAGAAGACAATGTTTATATGTATTGATAAATTGGCGCGCATTGTGGCGCTGCAAAGCTGAAACCTACTGACATCTACGGAGCAATCATAGAACTACACTCAACAGCGTAAGAGACACGAATACTCGTCCCCCCCCCCCCCCCCAGCAGATAACAATTTTCAAGTGCTCTAGACGTGTTACCTCGTCATTACCCGATTGAGTAGCAACAGGTAGTAGACGAATTAACTCATGCCCGGTTAAGAGGTTAATGCCATTCTATAACTACCATAGCCATACAGTTGGTGTAAGTGTACCTCGACTCCTCCGTCCAGAGGACCCGTAGGAGTCCATACGGAGGCGTGATGAATTTGTCTGCAAACGACTTCTGCGGGATGAACTCTCCCATGAGGACATGGTGCCGCACTCGCTGAAAGAAATGTGCAAGCATATTTTATACATGTTCAGAATAGGACATCATACATATTACACTTAACTGGGAGGTTCATAAATATAGCATAGCAAGGCAGCCTTCTAACACTAAATGAAATAGTAAAGCCTAAAAATGAAGTACTCCACATATCAGGAGGAATAGTAATCCCATTTAAAAAGAAAAAAACGACACACACACATACCCTGCATTATGACGATTTTTATCCTTTGGAACTTTATGAAAGAACATACAGCTTAACTTACTTATGCAATTTACAGACTTATGGTGAGAAGGCAAATATTGTTCCTCAACTCTTAAAGCATCAACTTAATAATATCTTGTGCGTATATCAGAACCATGAAGGTTTAGTAACTTCTTGCCAGTCTTAATAAGTTATGATTATGGTTAGAGTTTGTGGTTTATAGCATTTGCGATAGAACTCGTTTCTTCATGTTATGTGGCCTCTACGAGTGGGTATTAGCGTTATTTAATCACCGATAAAATGTGAAAAGAGATCAAAAAGCAAAATTTTAGTTTTTGTTAAATAAATGTGATATTAGTTATTTCCTAAAAAGAAAAAAATAAGTGGTGTAGGCCTACACCTTTGCAAGGAGAGTAAAATAAATTTGAGATATTTTTTTCTTTAGCTAAAATGAGCTTACTTATGGGTGGCCAGTGTTTGGAATTTTTCAATGGAAGGGATTTCTTTCACAGTCAACACCAAAATGAAATATTTTTAATAAACTGAATGTTTGAATATATAATCACAGTGTAAATTTGGATATTTTTAATGATTATATTTGTATGTTAGGTTCACCTGTCTTAGTTTACTACACATTATAAATAATAGGACCAGCATCTTTATATTATTGGTGTCTGGCTGCGTGGCTCAGGGGTAACGTTCTCGCTTGCTGAGCCCAAGGTTGCAGGTTCGAAACCTGGCGCAGTCAGCTGGCATTTGAGGGTGCGCAAATGCGAGGGAGCCGTGTCAGTAGATTTACTGGCACGTTAAAGATCCCCTTCGGGGCAAAATTCCGGCACCCCGGTGTCTCTAAAAGCCAGTGTAGTTAAAAGGGATGTAAAACCAATAACATTATTATTATTATTATATTATTGAACTACATTATGGTGTAGTCGCATCCTAGATCATGAACCTTGGGCAACGGCTGAGTAGCCTAGCAAGTGGTCCTTACAGTCGGGATACCAGTTACTTAGTAAATTAATTGGGCATCTTGGACATATTCCGAGTCGCTGCCCTCCTTGTGCTCAGGATGCTAGGACTACCCAACTCACTTATTTATTCCCTGACGGGAAACTCAGGGGTCCTGTGTAACTAAGGCTAGCAACCTATTTCAGTTGTACTTTCTAAACCTGCTAAAAATGTCATGAGCAAGCCTATGAGAGTGATGGAGTCCCAATCCCACCTGACAGATCAGTAACCCCTTGGAAACGAATAGGCAATCAAAATGGTATTTGATGGGGAGCTATTAATATCGAGGGTGGTTATGGAAGGAAGAAAGTAGAGCTACTGTAGCTGCGTCAGCAAGGGAATGGATATTCTAAGTATTCTAGGAAGATAAAGAGGAGGAAGTAGGAGATTACAAGGTGTACCTGTCAGGCGTTAGTGTTGCTTTAAGGGGTGGAACAGTGAGGTCATCTGTCCCTACCTGTCAGGTGTAAAATAAGGCTTAGCAAAGTGGGGAGTAGGGCTGTATGTCAAAGAACCTTATAACATAACATAGTTTCTATGAGGTAGATTTGGAAATGTCAGGAAATCAGGTTAGGATATTTTCAGTGCACGCTTCATGTGGTGGGGTGGATCAGGATGAAGTGGACAGATTTTATGAGACACTGAGTGATGTAGTACTGATGGGAGACATCAATGCAATTGGAGCAGGTGGACCATTTTAAGTATTAGGCTGTGTATCCCTCAGGATGGTAGTATGTGGAAAGATATGAGTCGAGGTGCAAAAATGCCAATATAGTGAGTTCTCAGTTGTGATCCACAGTATTCTGCAAGAAGGAAGTTAGTGTAGGGACGAAACTCTCCCTACATCACTCAGTATTTAGACCAACCTTACTGTAAGAAAGTGAGAGCTATGTAGATTCATGATATCTGATACATAAGCTAGAAGTAGCCGACATGAGGGTAGCATGAATGATTGCTGGGACAAATAGATGCCAGGAAGGTACTCGTAATGAAGAGATAAAGGCCAAGATAGAAATGAACACGCTCGACAAAGCTGTTCATATGAACCGATTTAGATGGTGGGATCATGTGAAGAGAATGGGGAAGGAGAAACTACCTAAGAAGCTATTGAGTTCGGCTATAGAGGGTAAGAGAAGCAAAGGTAGACCTATGTGGCGATAGTTAGATTCAGTATTCAAGGATTTCAAAATAAGAGGTGTAGAGGAAGCTGCATTGCTAACTGCTAATAGGGGATTATGGAGGCAACTTATTTGCAAACAGAGGCTTACAGACTAGACTGGACGTTTTAAGACAAAACACTCTCAAATGAAAATGTATGTATGAACTAAATTACTTTAGTCCTCATCATTACATATAATATTGCACAAAATCGTCATTTTTTACTAATTTGCAAAATGCCAAATATGCACAGATGCTATAAAAAAGCAAAATTCCGACGAAAGTTTGTATTTTAAAATGAGAAAAACCACAACTCTTAATTATGGCAAATGTTTTGTAATTTACCCAAGCTGTGTTTCTCGTAACTACCGACTAGTAACTTGATAAATGTACAACACTGGTACACAAAAATCTGTTCTGATTGCTTGTTGACAAGTTAGGAAATACTCCTCTAGCAAACAAACAAAAGGAAAAGAATATAAAGCGTGAAGTTTGGAAAAGATAAATGGAAACAGGGCATTTCAGATGCACTACCACCACCAAGTGAGGATATCGAACCACAATTGTGGCAATGCACATGGTTGTTGGCCTGCAGAATGATTGTTCACCACACCCAGGATTGTACTATAAATAGACTGCCAGGTTCTCCAAAACAGTTTGGGGATAGTAGCTGGTGGAAACTGTAAAAACAAACTACTAATATTCATCCTAAAAAATATACGGTTTTGACGCTCTCTTAACTTCTGTGACATTTAAAATACAGGGGGTGCTGCGATTTTACCTGGTAGGGGATCTTTTAACGTGCCAGTAAATTTACTGATACAAAGTTGTCTCAGACACCCTTAATTGTCATCAGAACTGGGACCATTACAAGTCGAACTGTCCCTCTCAACCTGATTTTCCTCCACAAGCCTTCCTTTAAGACCTATAAGTTTGCCACAATACAAAGAATATAAATTTCATCTGTAGTAAGTTTTTCGAAGAACAAGTCAGTTATTGTCTGCTGCAGAGCTTAGGCTAAAATTTCTGGAGTCAAGGAGCCTTTAAGGTCTTAAGTCCTCAGATTGGCAGAGAATTAAGATTGTGGAGTTTATATTGACTTTCTTTCTAAAGTTAAAGAATTCTCTTTCATTAAATACAGAAAAAACTCAGGATAGGCCTATAGATGCTCCGTTAATTATTACAGTCTCCAAGAAATCCTTCCCCCTAAGCAAAGGTGTTGGGTAGCTTAAAAGACAGTAGGTCTAAGTCTAATCCCAAAGCAGCATAAGATCTACACAGTGTTGATCAAAATGTAGTCTAAAGATGCAACACTTGCTTGATATCTAATGGAAAACATTTCCAATGTATTTTGCAAGAGGGTTCAGTTTGTTAATAGATCAACCTTGAATCATAGCTTCCAGTTTGATATGACTATGCTTGAAAGGAATGGTTCAGTTAGTGGCAGTTAATGGAATCGCTACCATGCTACAAAATGCTCACCCAGTATGTACCGCATGTGTCATGAGAACACAATGCAGAGCAAAACATTCTCCACTATCTCAAACAACAAATTAAGAAGCACTAGCATATCTTAAAAACCTGCATACGTAACACTGGCTGACTCAACTACTGTTGATGAAGTCACTAAATGCTGGATGAACTATGGCCTCCATGAAATCCACTTTCACTCATTCCTGAATGTGCACACGAGCTATCATGACTACCCTCTAGGTAGATAGTGACGAGATCTGTTCAGTTGTCATTCCAACAATATTTGACTGCACTCTTTTTCAAAATCCAGAACTCTTCTTTTATTTTACTTATATGGTATTAAATTATTAATCTTACTATTTCTATATCATGATGGCACAGTGTCCCTTTCAACTGGCTGAATTGATTTTAAATGCATAGCAGATATTCTTTTCCACCACTGAAAAGAACACCAAGAAAAAACTGAAAAAAAAGATGCCACCACCTTAATTTCATGGGACAGTATCAATCTCCGGGATACAGAAATATAAAACCTGATTCAAGTTGGAATGCTGCTGCAAGTATTAGACTGTTTAGATAGTATTAGGTATTACCTGCATGACGAATCCCGGAGATATTGGTACAATCTGCACTGTAAGTCGATGACTCCTTGCGGCAAGAGCTTTGTGTTTGGTCAATTGGGTGTTCCAAATTTGTGTTATGTGAATAGTTCTAAGGCATTCTGATTCATATATTTAACAGAGGAGTAGTTAATTATCACAGTAGTAATTAATATTAGAGCCAGTTAGTTATTGTTACTTTAAGGGGTGGAACAGCAAGGCCATCTTTCCCTCTTAACAAAGATAAATTTATACAAATTTGGATACATTTAAAAATATAGATGTGGATGCCCGATTATATTTTTTTTAAATGCCTAAAATTAATAAAACAGAAAAATAAATAAAACTAATAATTATAATAATTTTAACAAATTACAGGAAACAAATATTCAAAATTTCAAAAAAGAACAGCTCTTGGAGTAAATAAATAGCGCACTCACTTCAGAACGGCAAAGACTCATCAGATGGTAATAAAATAGGTAGTACCTCATTTCACTCCATAATTTACATTATATTTATGTTCCTTCAACAATGATTGTAGTTTCATATAGGGGCTTGGACATTATGGTCATCAGCCCTGTGTAATTGGGCACATGTAGAAATTGTCTGATAATCTGTTGTTGTGGTGTCTGCAGTAATGTACCTAGGTATATTTGAAAATAAGGCTAGGATTGGGATGGAGGAGGCCGTGGCCTTTAGTTTGCAACCATCCTGCCATTCGCTTATAGAAGATGAGAGAAAACCACTTCTAGGATGACCGAGGTGTGAATTAAACCCAATTCTTTTCAGTTTTGCCTCACGAGGCTAAGTGTACCATGTTCCTACCCTTAAACCAGAATTAAATTTCTTGGCAGAGCTAGGAATCTAATCCTGGATCTCAAAGACGGAGTCACAAAACATATTGAAACGAAGGAAGCTATTTTTCAGTGTTGCCTGTATAATCCATTAACAGAATTGCTTTTCAATCAGTCAACACAAGTGTGCCCAATTAGATTGGGCAAAAAGTAACAATTATGATATCACTCTATTACCTGAAAGAAATATTACATTAATTATTTATACACGTCTTAACACACTTCTCAACCCACTCCCCACCCCCATTTATAAGAAAATTGTGTTAATAAGTGTGCAAATATTAATTCACATAACATTTCTTTCAGGTAGTGGAATATTAAATAATTGTTGCTTTCTGCACAATCTAATTGGGCAAATTTGTGTTGACCAACTGAAAAGCAATTCTGTTAATACACTGATCAGAAAAGCATTACACCTAGGTATTGGTGCCATAATGACACAATGAACAACTTCCATTATTGAAGTGGTTCCATTATCTTCATTTTTGTAAACATTAAGCTTACCTTCATAAAGGTGTAAAAAATAAAACCTTGAAATATTATGACGTTAGTTTGTATTTTGACTGCCATCGTAGTACAATATATTTTTATTTCTTGAGGAAAAAGAAAAGAAAGATAAAGTGTTACTCATTTTTTGCTCGTCAGTGTAGTTTCAAAACGTACCCTAAACTACAGGAGGTGGTCCACAACAACGATATGAGAAAGAAAAATTGGAATGTATTTTTTTAAAGCTTTGGACGCACAATTTTAACTATTTAGAAGTGCTCCCAGATTTTTGCTGGACCATTTTAGGGTGGAAAAAATCCTATAGTGATTTATCACCGACAACACATGGTTATGTTGCCTGGGAAACCTAAACAACTAATAATAATTTTATTTATCTCCGCTTACCAAGTCAGAGCAGATTCTGAATGCAGACTTGTCAAAAGAATAAACTTAACAAACACAACTTTCAAATTTAACATAATATCAACAAAACAAAATATTGGTGCTTAATGAAAATAATGCCACTTAATGAAAAAAATAACAAATCATAAAATATGCTGAACTGAACCTTGCCATGACAACTTAAGTTCCCAAGAAGTTTTACATCACACAAGATTTAGCAGATAATACATGGCCTCCTCCATTTCTACACCTTGATATCGTTAAACACTGAACTATCCTCCTAGGTCTACCTCTGTAACCCTCTACAATTGAGTTCATTAACCTCTTAGGTAATCTCTCCCCCCCTCTTCTAATCAAATGACCACATCATCTGAGTCCAGTCATAAAAACAGTCTCATCTAACATGTTCATTTCTAACTGAGCCTTTATCTCTTCATCATGAGTATCCTCCTGCCATTGCTTCCATCTATTTGTCCCCACAATCATCCATGCTACCCTCATATCAGTTACCTCCAGCTTATTTGTGCGATATCCTAAATCCACCCAGCTCTCACTCCCACACACAGGTTGGTATAAATACTGAGTGCGGTAGACACCAAAAAAAATTTAAGTTGCCATGTACAGACTGAATATAGAAATTACTTACATAAACAACCCTTGAGCCACTACTGAAAACTTGGTAAACTGCTACCACACATTTTGAGAACAAGGATTCATTGGTAAATTAGAACTTATTACTATACTAGCTGGTTACCAGTCCTTAGTACCGGTAAAGAAGTGCTAGTGTATCTTACGCTCCAAATCTTTTATTGTTCTACCTGAGTCAAAAAACTCGGATTCAAAAGCAAAAATTTGGCAGCGAGAAGCGTGAGCAAGGGTGAACATCTGTGAACTGCAATGGATACTTGTTTGCTGGGTGGGACGTGGCAGCGCCAGCTACTGATATGAAACTTAATGTTTGCCACCATATTGAAATAGTGAAACATTTCAAGACAGCAATAGTCCTATGTTTTTCCCTGGTGTATGAACTATGGTCATGCAAAATTTCAGCTAAATAAGTGGAGTAGTTTTTGTGTGAATATGTAACAGACCACTAGACTTCTGTATATTAGTATAGATTGAGAGCTTTCCAGGAATTTAGTCAACACTCCTGGCCATCAAATTTTACTTGTTATTAGTAAAATTGTCTGAAAGTGTCCTAAACACTCCAAGTTTGCCCAACTTACTGTGAACAATATTTAATTATAAAGCAACATTTTTAATTAATGCACATGATAAAGAGAGGGCAGAAATTTGCAGAATACAGTAAATGCGAGGAATACATGACAAATCTTTTATGATGTAAAACATCCTTTCAGTTTTATTTCATAAATAAAATAAACCTGAACTTTCCATGATATAAACAAAAGTTCTAAAATGAAGAAAGTATATTAAGCATAAAGTATATTAAAACCATGACTAAAAGCAATAATATACAGTACTGCAATTACAAATATTTAAAAATAGCCATACAATAAACTAGGAAATTATGATAGTCTCAATTATTTATGGAATTGCAATACCAAATTAGCAAAAGGAAAACCATACCATACTTCCAGTTCTCAGCACTGGCTTAAAAAAAAAAGAAAACAAAATGAAAACAAACCATAAGAATAGGGGTTTTAAAAATGTCTGCTTACTCCTACCTGGTGAACTCAATTAAGACATGTATCCATACCTCAGTTTCAGGACAGGCTCACGATAACACGACAAAATGAGCCCGTACGCGACAAACGTATCCGAATTAGACAACAAGGGGAGTGATCGAACGACTGCACTCCAAAAGCAATTTCCGGAAATGCCACGGCACGAACCGAAAGTGCCGAATCCGGGTTCGGCAAGATTCGAGGCGATACGATTCCGAGCAATGCATCGACCGGACACTGCTGGTAACCATATTTGTTACCACGTAACGAACCGACACGAAGAGTGCACAATTTCGCGCACGTACAGGACAAAGAATGAGTTCCATGTGAATTCCAGAGATCACAGCATCATGCTGACAACTGAACACGGTGATGTCCAAGGTACCTTTGAAGAAGAAGGAAAACTTGTTTATTAGCTATGGTATTTCACTTTTCATATTTCATTGCACTATAGACCTACTAGTCAGTCATTATTTCATGCATCTTCAAAGCATCCATGAATGGTTTTTAAGCCGAGAGTAACATACCAGTAGTAAATACAGTACATGGTCGAAGTAAGCATTTCAGAATTAATGTTAAGCATAATTCTGTCTGATTTCAATGGACAATGCTAATACAGTAAAATGAAAAGCAGCCACAAAGAGAGCAATTACTAATGCTTTAAAAATACGATTATGGAAAAGAATCAAAAAATTAGCACACTAGTTTCAACACAAAGAGAAACCTAGAAACTTGCTCACAAATTCGAGAAGTTTGGGAAAGAATACCACCAATTATTGAGAGGGTGTGATGATCAATGAAAGTGGAAATATAGCTACGCAATAGATTCAATGCTAATAGACATACATACACACCGTCCCCACCCCTTGAGCATTCATTCATGCTTAACAATCATTCCGTCACACAATGATCTTGCTTATAACGACAAAGCAACTCTTTAGAGTGTAAATTACCAGAGAATACAATACTGGCTGAATAACCTTGAGGGCTAGTCGAAATATATGATATCAATGATATGCTTTATTATTTGTCCTCTTTGCTTCTACAGCATGGCTTTCTGACCATAGAGTTGAGGGTCAAGAATATATAGCTTTTATGGCTAAATTTTCTGTATCGCAGTATATACAAGAGCTAACCTATGTAGCTTAAGTATATATTCAAAACTTTATTTCTGTAGTTTAATTTTGCAATAACAAAATCATGGGTTTTACATCTCTTTTATATACGATACAGCTTTAGATACCCTGGGATGCCTAAATTTTACCCCGAGAGGAATCTTTAACGAATCAGTAAATCGACTGAAACAGCTCTTTCGCACATAAAGTACCCTGGAATGTCAATTGACTGTGCCAGAATATGATCCCGCAACATGTTACGATAATTTGTTGTTTTGAGAGTATGTGCTGCAATACTGTTATGCAGTAAAAATTATCTATTAAAATATATAAATACATAAAACTGGATTTACATTACCTATGTAGGTTGTAGAGAGTTTTGAGTCATTGTCGTCTTATTGACAAATGATATTGCAACTTAGGTCTGTAATTGTTCCGGAGTGGTGAACTTGGTTTCTACACTTGCACTTGGATAATATATGTTAATATCATGATTTTCATACCATATTCCATATTCTGGGAATAATTACCAATTGAAATTTAAGTCCATTAACACTAATGCACTGGAAATATGTGCTAAATTACATAAATATGTTATTCTGTTTCTTGCTCATTCGATGACAATTGTCATATTTGTTTGGCGCATCAGGTCTCTTCAAATGTTACCGATGGCACACATTGACATCACATTACTGTTACCAATATATGGGATACAAAATACACCTCGTAATTATGTGAAAGAGCATTAATTGGTAAAACGATTGGTCGAGATAAAGGTTATTGATGCACAAGTACTTCCACTGTATGTGGCAAAAACCAGGGGTATATATTAACTAATGCAGCCCAGACCTAGCAATTATTGGTCTAGGCAAAAACCATTGGTCTGGATAAAGATTACTGATGAGTAGTACCGTATGCACGGGGTTGGCAATATTGTATTTGTCCCATAATTCACTCGTATTATGCAGAACACAACTGAAATGTTACCATTTATGTTGTGATAGCGGGTGGGTTCAGTAAAGGAGAAAACATCTATTACCACAGTATTTCCACAATTACTATTCATCATTACAAAAGGTATTTCGGCTAATGTAAGTAGTTTTGTAGAAGGTTCACCACTCCTGAACTGTTAGGTCAAGTAAAAATTGCAATATGTATCTTTTATAAACTCTGCTTTTATCACTATTTTTGCACCCCCCCCCCCCCCTCCCCCAAATCCCAAAGACCCCTAAGTTATTCCCCACGTTTCTAGTTAGTTTCACAGTATATCTTTCAAGTCGTCAATGACATCAATACTGCCACTTTGTTTCCATATAACGTGTTTACTAGGCGCCTGCATGTATGATCTGGATGCAGTATACTTGCATTGTGAGACACTACGTAAGAAGTTAAGCATATTAAATTATTGGTCGAATATATACTGGGATATGTCTAGGAATATTTTTAGTGTAGTCGATGATTTCATGGATGATGCACCCAGTTGATGTAGTGCTTAGAAGTGCCGCTACATTAATTAAGACTGATTTTCTAAAATGTTGGTACGAGGTTTAATACAGTGTACGGTCACATATGTTCAAATCCAGCAGTGTGCGAGGTTTGGTGGTTAGTTACAAATGTTCATATATTACTTTAAGTAGTTCAATTCAATTGAAAGGTTATACTGCCTCTCCTAAAGCCAATCTCGGGATGAAACCAATGATTGCTACTGGGTTAGGGCACATGGAACAAGTCTACAACACACTAGCACTGTTATCATTATGTATAGAAGGGAATTGAGGGGTCATAGTCACTTAAGAGTAACTTTCGGTCATTATCAGTATTTTCATTATAGCAGTGGTTTCAGCTTTAACCCAGCAGTGGTCGCGGAGGAATTTCGGCGTAAGTGGTCGCGGGTGAGATTTTCACTCAACTTCGTAATTTGGAGCTTTATACACAAATGATTTGTTTTGAAAGGTACGGTAATAATACGTTTATTTGCTTTTGCGAAGTACCGGTATCTAATAGATATTTACATAAAAAGATACTTTAATTTTGCCAGACCAATATGAATAATTAAACGTTTTAAATCAGAGCACCCTAAATATGGCATCTAAATATATTCTCTGGCGGACGCTCACATTTACTAAACATAAATACAAAATGGAAGTTTATATCGGAAAGCAATCCTTTGGACCTTACTCTGTTGGGAACAAGCCTGCAGAGATTCTCAAACGATTAGCACATCCTATTGAGAATACTGAAAGGAACTTCACTGCAGGTAATTATTTTTCATCGGTTTCTCTGGCTTTTAGACTTGTTGAAGAAAGGATTGACAGTAGCGGGAGCTGTTAGAATAAAATACGGCAGAGATTGCCCAATAGTCTTCGGCATTCAAATGAGGAACGTTCAAAATACCTGAGAGATAGAATATCTGCCAAATAATGCAGTTATTTCTTCACAGTGTTTCGAGCGTCCCCTATTCACTAAATTTTGACAATTGTATGTTAGTTCAGTCCACAATTTCTTGAATAGTTTCCGGAGAAAATATCATCTCCGCGCCTCTCTGCGGGAAGTCACAATTTTTGCCTCATCTTTTAATCCAGGAAAGTGACGAACAAGTTTATTTTTTCTGCTTTTGGCAATGCATTGTGGGCAATGGATGTACCAGGTTGTGCGTCCATCTTCCCCCGAGTACTGTGCACCGGGATTATCCAGTTCATCACCAGAAATATCTAAAGAACTGAATCACTAAATTCTATATTATCCATATTGTCTTCACTAACACTGCCAACTTCCAACAAATCATCATCTGCCTCACAATTTCTTCTTAATTCTTGCACCACCTCGTCCTACTATACCATAACCTGTTCCTATAGTTTATTAGCCATTTTTAAATTCACTTGAGAACAAACTATGCAACGAAAAGTAAAACAAAAATAGTTACGTTTATGATCGCGGGTGAGGGAAAGTCTCACTTCTCTGCAAGTGCATACAAAAATAGTAACCGTGTGAATGTTTCCAGGTTAACTTGCTATTGTTGCGAGAGGTGTCTCGTTATGCTCCCTACTAGGAATACCTAGGAGGGTAGGTGAATCCGCGTGCGGTCTGCGAAGTTACATGCAAGACATTTCCAAAGTGAGATAACCCCTCCCCCCGCGACACCTGCTGGGTAAATTTCAAATGCATGGGGATGATAGAAAGCATAACTGCTGTGCTTTGTACTTAGCCCCTTATACCAATTGACAGGATTTTAAAATAGGCCTAACACAAGTTTCACTCTATCAAGTTGTAAAATACATGTTATACACGACACTAGACCCCTTGTTAACATATCCGTCATACTGTTTCGACTCGTATGGCGCCATATGAATGCGATTCACCACCCAATAGTATCCATGTCAGGACAAAAGTCACTGTTTGCACAAGTTGTTTTTAGTTGTTGTTTCAAGGGGCAGAACTACGAGGTCATCTGCCCCTCAAGTTGTTTTTGTATGTAAGTTTTATTAACACAGTTTGTGTTATGAAAATGTAGGTTGATTGGAAAAAAAAAAAAAAAAAGTATCGGGATATATACAAGTCAAGTCAATGGTCAAGTAGAGGTCACAGTATTGACAAGGTAGAACCTTTCTAAATACAACATAACATATGTATGGTATCAAGAAGGTTAGGAGTCCACATTGCAACCATATTTTACAAGTCATGGATATATGGTTGAGCTGGCTCAAATGTACATAATAATACAGATTAAAGAAAAAAATCATGTTCTTGCCTTGGGAAATACCTTAATCAAAATAACCTTACTTGCCAGGCATTTCCTGTTGATTTGTCATTGACACTATGTTCGTATGTTGTGACCCATAATTTGGTATCATATTTACCAGTCCCTTTTCATTAAAGTGACACATGGTGAACTGTCACACACTATGTAT
Source organism: Meconema thalassinum (assembly GCA_946902985.2). Lineage (NCBI taxonomy): Eukaryota > Metazoa > Arthropoda > Insecta > Orthoptera > Tettigoniidae > Meconema > Meconema thalassinum. Next base: position 354,299,960 of record OX336390.1, read on the forward strand.
GGGATAACATTCAAGGCTAAGGTCTTCTATGCTACTTTCCAGGGAAAGGTGAAAGTATGCCAAGTTTTTATTCTTGGAAAGCACACTAACTGGCCATTTTATATCTGAACATTCTCAGAAAACTCCTACTGAATAAAAGGTAAATGAATTTACTAACAAGATGGGATGAACCAAGTCAGCCATTCAGAAGTTTGCCTTTACCTCAGTGAAGCCTTCCTTTGTCTTTGGAGTGAGCTAAGTTTGTGTGTTTAAAAATTCTGTGTTTGCACTTCTAAAGAGAAGTCCTTGAGCAAATTTAAGATGGGATGTTAAAGAACAGAGCCTCTTTTGAGGATAAAATCCAGATGTTGAATCTCCTAAAACATCTAAAATTAGAAAAACCAGTCTTCAATACAAAGAAATAAAGAGCTTTTATTGACATACAAGGTTCACGCCGAAACTGTCAACCTTCCCGAAACAATATTTTTAATGTTCTTTTAAGTTACCAGTAAGACCCTATGGATTTCCAGGTGCCGGGAATTTACCCTCGATGGGTTCTTATATGCGCTCATAAATTCCCCAACACGATGATGTTGCATTCAAACCCTCTTAACTGGCATCGGGAGGGGGAAATCAAATATCCAATCTTGGCATTTGAAGGTCAGCACTTAGTTGTGCTACGCCTACTCAGCTGGACAAAATACAAATACAAATCAAGACAAAGTGTAGAATAGGAAAATGTTGGATTTATACAGCATGTCCCAAAAAGAAGTTCAAAAACAGAAACTTGTACATGGGCATTGGGATTGATGAACCAAGTACAAAACTACTTAAATTAGCTGAAATACAGGGTCATCATTATCTATGTGCGCCCCGATAAACACGGCAACCTAAGCCGGCTTTGACTGGCGCAGATCGCAGATCAGCCAGTGGTTGGCACGCACTAGACGCGCAATACCCCGCTTCGCTGACTCATATCGTTAGTTCACACGTGTTTTGTCATTCATATAGACTTGTATCTGCAAAGCTTAGACGTTAGTGTTGCACGTTTAGTGACTATTGTGATTAGGCTACTGTGATTGTTGGTCATGCCTAGACACCAATTCACAGTGTGCAAACGTGAGTGTATATCCATAATTCGTATATGAAAACCAGAAAATCTTGTTCTGAAACAAGATGAAAATTTCGAATCAAGTTTCCAGGAAGACCTGTGCCTAATGCCAGTACAATTAGGAGGCTCACTAAACGATTCAAGGAAACAGACTCTGTAAATAATAAAGGAGTTGACGGACAATGTTGTTTTCTTACAAAACAAAAATTAGACTTTATTGGCGAAAGATTGGAACATACCCCCCAAAAATCTTTAAAACGTTTAGCACAAGAAACGGGTGTATCCGTATTAGGGTGTCCCTTAAAATTCAACTTTTCCAGGGACAGCGAGCCGTTATTTCATCTTGTGGCACTTCATCTAAAAACATAGTGATTAAAATTTCAGCCCGATATGTCAATATTTGACTGTGCCACAAGGCTTTCAAAGTTTCACATTTTCGAATTTTTTCAAAGCTTTCCGGACAAAAACTGATTTTGCTCATAGTGACTTGTTCAATGCCTCTGGGCAATTCCTAGCTTAGAACTATGTATAAGTACTAATGAAAGTCTTAAAAATGTGAATGAATTCATCAGCACTAGCACGCACAGCCTAGGAGGTTGTATGTTTAGTATACATAAAGAGCCTGTCGGGAGACCTCGTAGCCAACGGGACAGATGCAGTTACAGCTCCTGCAGCCAACATCACACCAGTCATACACGCAGTAAGTCATCTTCCCGAACGTTCTGCCGCGCTGTGTTGGAATCCGCTGCTTGATCAAATAAGTGTTTAGTGTTTGGCTGAGTTCGTGAAAGTGTATAATATGGATACGAAAGACTGTACAAAACGAAGAAAAACATCTCTGCGACAAAGTGTTTAATTTATAGATCATACTGAAGGTAACTTAAAGGCAGCAAGATTGCCGTCTAATTTACAAGTGCTACGATTGCTTATATACAATATGAGACTGAAACCTGTCAAAGGATCAGCATCGAAATCCTTTTTGAACACGGCTCAAGACATTGTGAAAATTTGGAATAAAGAGCGGATTCCCACAGTTGCCAAGAAACATGCTATTTCTTGGGTTGAAAGGTATTTATAATGAATAGAAGTCTTTGCAAAAAACAGCTAAAAGACGTGATGCTGCACAAACCTCTCGCAAAAATGCATTTTAAGACAAGTTTGACGACTTATTTGATGTCGCTCCGGAATACGTTATGAAACAAATGCGTATTGAAGAAGATCACAATTTTTAAAGTTACAACGTCAAAAGGGACGTTTTGGGACCTTTGATGTCATGAACCTGAAGCTCTACCAGAAAGAAAAAAATCATCTGCCAGATCTGCGAAAGTTTCGATGAGAGAAGAACGCGAGAAGGATAAAAACAAAACTTCGTAAGTTATTAAACATTTATTATTCATTGTTTTTACATTCCGTTCAATCACATTTCGCTGTGTGTACAACTGATCATACTCCTTTGTTTCAGTTTTTAAAAAGGCGACCATAAGCTCGAGTTCTTTTAGCGACTCCTCCGAATCTGGCAATGACCACGGAAAACCTGCATCTGGATCTAGTACCGCAACTACGACTGCTAATGATCCATCTGGGAAAAAGAAAAGAGGACGTAAAAGTGGAATTTCACCAAAACTAGCATCTACGCTCGATACAGAAAAAGTTAGTATTCGGTCAGGCACAAAAATTGTGTTCCATTCTGCTGAGAATTTTAACGTTAGCACCAACGAAATTAATATCAATAAGAGCAGTATGCATCGTACACGAACTAAGTACAGAGGAGATGCTGCGCAGAAAATTAAAGATGAGTTTGTCAAAAGTTTGGATGAAAACACTAAGTTAGTGGGTTCATTTTGATGGGAAAAAAATGAAATTAAGTGGCGGTGCTACAGTGGAACACTTACCTATTTTTGTTACAACGCCCTATATCCCTGAGCAGGTACTTGGATCCCCGGCATTACTGAATGGTACAGGCGCTGAAATAGCCAATGCTGTCGTGGGCCAGTTGAAGGAATGGGGGTTGTGTGATCTGGTTGAGGCCCAGTGCACTGACACTACAAACGCAAATACAGGTAAGAAACGGCTTTGTGAATATTTTGCTTCATCTATTCAATACGTCTGTAATATACCAAAATATTTTTGTTTCAAGGTTTGTTGAATGGAGCTTGTGTTTTAATTGAAGATCTTCTGGAGAAACCATTACTTTACCTCGCCTGCAGACACTACATGTTGGAAATTGTGTTGAAAGCAGTATTTGAAGCGTTAATTGCCGTTTCTTCTGGGGCATACATTCTTCTATTTAAAAGACTTCAAATGAAATGGCCTGAAATAGACATGAAAACGTTCTCCATGGGTTCAGAAGATGCTGAAGTTGCGGTTTTCCTGGAAGGAAAGTCAGACGAAATACTCACATTTGTGCAGCAGAAATTGAGTGTAAGTTATCCTTGTTAAATAATAAAACATCTTCTGGTTTTTCTAGCCAAACTGAGAAGTACTCACTCGGTGTGTTTCAGGAGAAGCAATGTCGGGACGATTACAGAGAGCTGTTGGAACTGACGTGTATCTTCCTAGGAGGAACTCCTCCCAGTGGTATCAAATTTTACAAACCGAGCGCTAATAGCGAAGCTCGTTTTATGTCGCGACCCATCTACTGTCTGAAGATTTTCATGTTCAAAGATCAGGTGACCTTGTCAAAAAGAGAGGACACAGGCCTTAAATCTTTCTGTGTCTTCATTGTTCTTCTGTATGTAAAATATTGGTTTAATTCAACCGATGCAATCAGCGCTCCAAGGAACTATTTTCACTTTTTGGCTGATTTAATCTTGTACAAAGATATCAATAGAGTCATTTCTGATGTAGCCGTGAAGAAGTTCAAAGGACATCTATGGTACTTGACAGAGGAACTGGCTGGATTGGCGATTTTCAGATAGTGAGGTGTCAGTTCCTGAAAAGAAGAAAATGGTTGAAAAGATTAACTCAAGAGAAGAGACAAACTGTTCAGTTCCGCCGTCGAAAAGTCGTCGAGGTTCTGGCATTCAGCGGCTGTCATTAGGACCGACGGATATCGCTATTTGGCCCCAAAAAAGATTAAGTAGTTTTATGAAACCTAGTAGGCCTACTATTAAACTTTTCAAAAGTTTTGGACTTGAACATAGTTTTCTAAATGCTGATCCCACTATTAGGGCAAAATTTGGCCGGATATGGAAAAAATTAAATGACAACGAATTTCTTCAAAAATATGTTCTATAAGACCCCCTGAACATCCACAGAAAAATCACCAAAATTCGGGCTTGGGGAACACCCCTAAATTTTCAAAAACGTCCGCCATCTTGAATTAAAAAATGCTATAATTTATGAACGAAAAGTAGTAATAAGGTGCGGTTTTTGCCCAAAGTTGTGTTTCGACTTCTGGGTGTTGTACCCACTATGAAAACTCACATTCAAGTCGGAGACCATCTTTAAATTTTGAAGAAAGAAAAAAAAACCACGTATTTATTATCTACTAAAATAAGTTTTCTCCTAAACGAAAAGTGATAAATAATAGGTGCTGTTTATGTCTATATAATTAATTTAACTTTCAGAATTTCTGTTTATTATATTACTGCGTATGTAAGAAGGGGAACGTCCTTAAATTTCAAGAAAGAAGCCTGATTTCTTGGAATATATTTTTAAATGTTGTGATACAGTGAAACACCTCAAATCCGAACCCCGGAAATCCGAAATCCCGGGTAATCCGAACGAGATTTTTCGACAATTTCAAGTTTGAAAAACACACGCAAAAAAGAGAAACATATTTATTTAGTCATAAAGCAATTATATTTTACATATTTTACATAATTAGTTGAAAAATAAACAAAGTGTTAATATGCACAAGATTGAAAAACGGTCAAGTTGGTTATTGTAATTCCTTAGGTTAATCACTTTGCAAAAACAATTAAATAACAATAGAAACACACAAAATATCACTTAATCTTTCACTTGAAATGAGATCTTCTACTGTCGAAGTGACGGAAACCTTCCCGCGGAGGCAATTGCTCGCCAGTGTCGCATGAACATGAAAACGTTTGGCGTAAATGCTGCGTGTTGTTCTACGAAGCGCAATGCGATGTCCAGAGCAGATGCAGCTTCAGTATAAGTCACATTGTCTGTCCTATACCGTAACGAGGGCTGGTTATTATGTTACAGATATTTTTCGGCTAATCCGAACAAATTGAAATCCGAACAGGCTACAGCCCCAATTAGTTCGGATTTCAGGGGTTTCCCTGCATACCAAGTAAAGGTAAAAAAGGCGGTTTTTGGTCAAGTGTTCACATTTTTCTTTTGATTTGTTAAATAATATATTACTATTTTTTCGAAGTAGGGAACGTTATTAAATTATAAGGGGATAAATCGCCACATTCGTCAGAGAAAAAGATGTCCTCCAAAAATAAGGTAATGGAAGAAACGGATCTGTTCTTAAAACACGGGTGTGTTTGTTATCAGGAATGAATGTACATAGACCTTTTAATAACCTACAATGTTTTCTACGATAAATTGCAAATCGAACAATTTATACAAGGCTCCGGCTTTCCATACGCGATTGTTGTCGAACCAAGTGCGTCGCTACTCTGTAACTGTCCCAAGCGCGTGATCTTGCACGATCCTGCAGGATTGGGTGCTCACGCTCACATCGTTTGGAGTTTGTGTTTATGTGCAAGGGTGCAACTTTATGAATGTATAAGTAAGGTAACAGCGTTCAACGGCTCTACCAGCACTATTTTTTGACTTTTGCGGTAAGTAACATTTTATCATTGAAGTAATAACGTAATTGTGGTAAAAAGCTCTGTTGTACACACTCAGATATCCTAACGGACTTTACACATTTCTTTCAATTCTTAGCTTACGAAGGATTTTATTGTAAACGTATTTCATGTTGAACGTATTTAATTCCGACAGTTTCCAAAATATACACTTTTAAAGAGTGCGAGGAAAAACTAAGAAACGTCTGGAAAATCTGTTTTTAATTAATTTGTCACTTTCTCAATTTGAACAGTTGGAACGTTTGTATTTGGCATATTATCTATTAAAACCAATCAAAGCGCGTTTACGAATGAAAAATATTATTAGTGGTTTTCTGTTTGCGGAAATGGAGTGTTAGCTCATTCCACCGGCAACCGCGCCACATCCTGTAGTGCATTTTAATTGGTTGTTGACACGACCGATTTCTGTGGGTCTCGGTGGCGCGACTGATAGCGTGCCAGACTCCCGTAAAGATGATGCGGGTTTCGCTTCTCGGGCCCGACATTATATAACTGAAATAATTGCAGACGAAAGCGTCAATTGTGATTTGGCCGAAGAATTGGGCGAATAGGCGGTGAAAAGTGTTTTGGGGAAGTCATTTGACAACGTCACTCTAAAACGGAAGGATCGAGTGACAACTTTCGCTGCCATGAAGAAGACACTCGTGATCAACAAGCAACCGGTCGTTGTAAATCCCAACCAATTGTTCCACAGCATCGCCTCAGTCGTCAGAACCAAGGAGGAGTTGAAAGACTGCTTACAGCACGAGTTGGCGCCATATCCCCATGCTTTGTTCGACAAGGTTGGGCTCCGTGCTGGTTTTAAGTCGAAGTTATATCAGGTTATAGACCAAGTCTGCAAGGTGAGCAGTCAGATGCCTGATACCCAAGTTCGTTCTAGACGGTGGCGATCTAATACACCACGAGCATTGGCCTCGCCCAGCAACCTACGACGATGTGTTCAATGCCTACAAGGACTATGTACGAAGGCATTAAGGGGAAAGTGTAATTATAGTGTTCGGCGGCTACGAGGTGAGCACGAAAGACGCTGAACATGGTCGCCGTTGCATCGGAAAGTCGTCAGTGTAGAAGTGACATCTTCCAACATTTTGACTGCACCAAAAGAATGGTTTTTATCCAACGTTGACAACAAAACGAATTTCGTAAACCTTCTAGGAGCAGCATTTCAGGCAGCAAACATCCCAGTCCTCCATGTACCCAGTGACGCGGATGTTTTGAATGTAGAAAGAAAAAAAAGGCCGAATCTGGGGAAAGGGCAGTCGTAGTCGGCGCCGATTCAGATCTTCTTGTTTTAATATCAGCCTTGACGCAGCCGGACCATTCCATCTTTTTGTTGGTTCCGGGTAACTCAACCAACACCCAAAAGATTTACAGTAGTAAGGAGCTGCATCAAGGTCTCGGAGAAGTGACAGCTGACTTACCGTTTGTCCACGCAATGATGGGATGTGATACCACCTCGGCCTTTTATTACAAGAGTCCGTTGGTAGGCTTCAATAAACTGCACAACTCCGTAAAACAGTCGCTGCTTTCCTGGACGAAACCTCAACACAAGATAAAATTGCAGCTGCAGGTAAATTAATTCTATTCTTTCGTACTTGTTCTTATAATACCGGTATGATCTTTTAATTCTCCGACTACTAGAAGTCGGTATACTGTACATTACCTATGTTTTGTTTGATTCAGGACAGGAATTTATCATCAAACTCTACGGAGGCAAACCAGGAGAGGGCCATGACAAAGCACGATTTACGAAGTACATCCAAACCGTGGGAAAGAAACCACCAAACTTCGGCATGAACCTTTCTAGCCTTCCTCCTTCTTCCGCTGCGGCACGTCAACACTGTCTGCGCGTCTACCACCAGGTTCAAGCTTGGAAGGGCAACCGTCTTCCACCGCAAGATTGGGGATGGAAACTCGAATGTGGAAGGTACATTCCTATTCAGTCTACGTTGCCGCCCGCGCCTGAACGTCTCCTCCACATGGTAAGGTGTGGATGCAAGGGAGACTGCACAAGAAACTGCGAATGCAGGAGAGGAGGCCTCCCATGTACCACCATGTGCGCCGTATGTGCAGGAGATGCATGCCTGAAAAAACGCACTTTCTTTGATGACGAGGAAGATGATGATCCGGAGCAAATCGAAAATGAAACCAATGATGCCGCCGCCGCCGTCTCTGTATGAAAGAGGTCTAGCAGCGCCCCCAAAGAAACCTCAAAGAGAAGACGAGTTGTAAACAAATGATTGTTGTCTTAATGTGTGTCAATGTCTAATAAATGTTATCTTCAATGTAAAATGTCTGCAATTTGTGTATTGTTGTTTATAGTACTAATATTTTGTAATGTCAGTTTTAGCTAAAATGATTCTTTTGTAACCTTTGAACATCGTAAATCCATTGTACATGTTCTTGCCCAAAAACTGTAAATACTCTGCTATGAGCATTAGATTTTGTTTATGCAATATAAAAGTTTATAATGACTTTTTTAAAATTTAGAGACGTTCCCCCTCGTATACATCCAGTTATTTGAAGTACACAAGCTGTGAAAGTTAATCTAAACTTGTAGACAGAATATCATCCTTTTCACTTTTCATTCAACAGTTACACCGATTTTCTTTTACAAAAATCTAAGATATCAAGCGTCTTTTTTTAAATTTAAAGACGGTTCCCGACTTGACTGTTAATATTAAGTAAATCATCACGTGTTAATAGTAAGTACAACATCTAAAAGTAGAAACACAACTTTTTGGGGAAACCGCATTTAGTTTTTACTTTTTGTTAGTGAGCTAAAGCATTTTTTTTATCCAAAAATTTAAGTACGGTACCCGACTTGATTGTGAGTTTTCATAGTAAGTAGAACATCTAAAAGACGAAACACAACTTTTGGCGATAACCGCACCTTATTTCTACTTTTCGTTCATAAGTTATAGCAGTTTTTTGAAAAATCCAAGATGGCGGACGTTTTTTGAAAATTTAGCGGTGTTGCCCAAGCCCGATTTTTGGCGATTTTTCTGGGGATGTTCAGGGGGTCCTATAGAACATGTTTTTGAAGAAATTCGTTATTTAATTTTTTCCGTCTCGAAGCCTAATTTGACCGTACTAATGATCAAGATGACTATCAGCGAGCACGTCAGTTCTTTTTATGTTTACAGGTTACCAATGATGTTGCTGAGAGAGGTGTGGCCTTAACCCAAGAATACCTAGGGAGAGTGAAATCACAAGAAACTTTTCAAAACTTGCTGCTGGTAGCTCAAACCAAGCGCAGGCAATACTCAAAATGTACTAAGGAAAATTTAGCTAAGTAACCTTGTTAAAGACGCAGGTAACACGAGTCTTTTTTTTTGTCTTTTTGCATATTGTATCTTTCATTTTGATTCATAAATCAAGTACAAAAATGTTCTTGACCTGAAAAAATGTTCTCTGCGCATTGTTTTTGCCTAAAAACACTTTTGTACTGTCTTTGTAATAAATAATTTTTTATTGAAAAAAAAATTTAAGAACTTTGACAGTCTTGTGGCACAGTCAAAAAATGTCCGATCAGCCTTTGTTTTTTCACAAAACCTTCTTTTTTATAAACGGCATCGATTTAAAAAACGGCCTGGAGGATCCCATCAATATTTTAAATTTCCCAAATATAAGGGACACCCTAATCCGTATCTTCCGCAAGAAATGCAACTAAATTATTGAAACTGAAGCCATATAAAATTCCAGTTTTGCACTTGCTAAATGAACCAGATCACAATAAGAGGTTGCGATTTTGTAACTGGGTGTTAGAAAAGGTAAACTCAGGGGAATTAGATCCTGAATTAATATTTTTTAGTGATGAAGCGTAGTTTTATTCACATGGCCATGTTACGTCACAAAATCACCGTTACTACAGTGACCAGAAGCCAGACATTGTTCTTGAAAAACCCTTATGAGAAGATTGGGGGTATGGTGTGCGATTAATGGACACCTCATTATTGGGCTATTTTTCCATGAGGGTACAATAAACAGCGAGCTGTATGTCAGTGACATTCTTAACCCCTTCTGAGATGGACTTACTTATGCTGAACATCTGACTTTTCAGCAGGATTCCGCCACTCCTCGTACAGCCGAAATGTCAATGACGGAATTGCGGCGTATTTTTGGTGGTCCTGAACGTATCATAAGTAAGAATTTGTGGCCTCCACAAAGCCCAGATTAGACAATCTGTGGCTTTAATTTGTGGGGAACACTAAAAGCTAGGGTGTATAGAAAAAATCCACATTCGATTGATGAACTTAAACAGTAGGCTACATAAGAGATGAAATCGAAGCCATCACTGCTGCGGAACATCAGAATGTTGTCCATTCTTTCATCAGACGATGTCAGGTGTGTGTTACAAACAGAGGGAGGACATTTTCAGCTATGAGCACTGTAAGTACACATTATTGAACATGTTTGGTAAAAGTGTAAAATATTGCTCCAACCACTAGCTGAACCGTGTACGTGCGACCACGATCTGCGCCAGTCAAAGCCGGCTTAGCTTGCCGTGTTTATAAGGGCGCACATAGATAATGACCCTGTACCTTGCGTACCGGTAATGATGAATAATATATGTGAAAATGATGTCGTAATAGATCTTCCCTCCTTCTCTGTCTATAACCTCGCGTTCGCTTTTGTTGTATTTCTATGTTGAGAAGGCTTTACATACAAAAACAACCTAACATTGGGCCAACACCCCAGGCCCCCTTACTTGTAGTACAAGCAGTAATTTTCAACCAGACAGAAGCCAACAGTTTCTCGCTTAGATCGCTATGCATGACCTGTGTCGTGTATTTTGTGTACCATACATTGGCGACAGTGAAATGACATCAATGTATACGCCTATGTGCATCTCGTTAACACTTGAAGACACCTAATGCGCCTCTTTCAGTAGCAGTTGAGCAATGACAAGCAATGACAATTGCCGTCATTGAATGAACAATAAATAACAACTAAAGTCACATATTTCCTGTGCAGTCGGCTAGTTATAATGGACAGTAATTTCAATTGGTACTGTAATGACTCCTGAAATATCAATTAAGGTATGAAAATGACATATATTAGCCACATGCAAGTGTAGGATCCACATTCATCACTCCTGAAGAATTACAGTACCATTAAAACTTGCAAGTAGTGGATCCTCCCTTTTTGTAACTTTTAACCAGGTAGATTATTGAAAATATATAATTTATGGGTGGCGCTGCAGAGTAGGAGAACATGTGTTTAAAACATTGTAAGTAATGAAATTGGCCAAAATAACTGTAGTAATGGTATCTGGAGATGATATAGTAATAGATGTTCACTCGTCCACTGCCGTAGACCCACCATCCCGCTCTAATAGGAGCACAACTTATATAGTTGAAATTGCTGCCCTGACTGCCATCTTTGTGAACGTTTGTGAAGGAGTCCACAATGCCAACCCCACGCATTCGGAACTATATCGCATGTGGCAGACTAATAGTTTTGCCTAGATCAATATTTTCGGCCAGACCAATGGTGGATTGATAGCCTATTGGTTTTGCCTATTATTTCATTATTCATGTTGGCAACGTGTCGCGTGGGTATGATGTGTCCGGGGTGAATGGAAAAAGGCCGACCTTGTTCAAATGAACACTACCAATAATGCTTTATTTATGTTAAAGGTAATTATTTCCGGTCAACAGTGGCAATTGAAATTGTGAAACGACTCCCAACAACTCGGAGAAAGGTTTGTCAATCATAAATAGACTACTATATTTTCAATAATATACCTTGTTAAAAGTTACGAAAAGGCATGTTCTTCTACTCTACAGAATTGTCCATTTATGATTTACATACCTTTCTGGGAGTCCTTAAGAGTCATTTCAATTGCCACTGCCCGCACCGGAAACAATTGCTTTTTATGTAAATTAAACATTTTTGATCGTGTTCATTTGCCATGTTACACGTAGGACAGCAAGTCATACCCCCTGTGACACGTTACCAACATGTCCGATACAAAATTCACCACACGACACGTGAATAACGAAATAAAAGGCACAACCATTGGCCTGGATAAAGATTATTGATGCGTGACTACCCCCACTGTGCGTTACAAAAACCAGGGGTGTTATCTATGAGCCAACGTGGCCCGCGAAAGCGGAGGAGTGTACATCTAATACTAGCCTAAATCTTCTCCAGATATTCTCCCGACTATTAATTCACGTAATTTCAGAACGTAAACATTTTTATAGAAAGGATCCACTACTTGCAAGCGCCACTGAATTACGCACTTTTGTAATCAAAATCCCTCTACAACCTTGTGCTATCCACAAATAATGAAGTTAGATATTGTTGTTTTAAGGGGTGGAACGAGGTCATCTGTCCCATAAAAGAATGAAGGCAGGTAACAGTTTTAGAAAAGGGAGTTAAAATCTTTCACATACAATACTTCAAAGATTATCCAGTTGGTATCAAAACTGCCAAGTCAGAATTTCTTGTTTTATAGTAGACTTACAGTTAAGCATAGCTCCATATCAAGTTTCCTTCATAATTTTCTATATAATTAACAACCCACTTGTTAAATTTACAACCTTCACTCCGGATATTAGGAAGTGATGCATGAAAATATGACTTCCAACGATTAAAATATGAAATCCCTGTAACACCATAAACAGATTTCACAAATTTTCCTTTACCTCTCCTATTAGAAGATACACATTGCTTATCAGCAAAATATGAGAACATTCACTTCATCCTGGATTTTGGAATCTGTATCTTGAATTACAGCTTTTATTATAAATACCATCTTCATTTCTTCCATGGTTATGACACATTGATGCCATAATAACACAACCTTCAAGAAAAACACAATGCTTTAAAAATGCAAAGGAACTTCTTCCAAAAGCTGAAGCAGGCTTTTCTTTTGTTGTTACTTTGTGAAGCTCAGGATGCTGCTGCTGTTGCTGCGAAGCGAAGCATGAAAAGGTTTTTCCTCTTTCTGGAAAATAATCCACGAGTTCTTCCTTACAGTCCATTTCCACACTGCAGATTGAAGGCACTTCACCTTTACAAATACTGGAGGAAATCTCTCGATTGATAAACAACAAAATATTAAGGGCAATGGAGGTTATACTAGCCCAGATGAAAGACATTTTTCTGCTATGCTGTCTACCTCCTGTCACTGAAAAGAGAATGTTCGCTACGTTAATAACACTAATTTGAATACTTGCGATTGCAAGAGTAATTGGCACTACATTCCGAAGTTCAAAATGCTCCATTTCCCCCCTACTCAAGTCATCCGTGAAGAACTGACGTTGACAGTTCCTCCCTTGTAGGCCTACTTACTATTCAAGCACAATATAAAAATGGAATTTGAGATAAGTTTGGAGGAAAATAAAGATATGTTGATGTTAAAAGGGCAAAGAAATATATAGAAAAAAAATATGCCAAATTATTAATAAAGTGAGAAATAAACTAGACGAACACAATGTCGGCCAATTATTTAGGTCTGTTAAAATTATAATCAGCTCAAAATCAAGACAACTGGTGACCTTATATTTATTTATATATATCTGACTCATCGAATACACTACATTTCACAGTAACTTCTAAAATCCTTCGCCCAAATGCAGGTTTTCTTCAATCTGCAACACAAATACCACAACTACACGGCCATAATTTACCCACAATTCCTCATTTTCCTGTTTATTGATTTCACAGAGTATACACCAGCACCTCAACGGGTTTTCAACGAAAACTCAACGTACTTCCACGGCGAATCAAGGGGGCGAATAAAGTAATCTGAACTATTTAGTGTAATGTATCTATCTATGTACATCCATGCACATTGTGAGCATTATTGATATGTAACATCTTTCCACTCGGTTGCTGGATTTTTTTGTGGGAGTGATTTTGAAAAATGGGACGGAAATGGGTCGGACGGAAGTGTGTAAGACGCACTGCCTGCTAGAGCACATCCCTCCTGGCTGCTACAAAAAAAGTTGTATTATCCAGAGTTGGAATCTGACAGTTCGGCGCCACTGGGCAAAAACAGTCGACGACTAGATCGCACACAAGGCTTGTTGCCATGGAAACCATACATTGCTGCCAATTTGAATGACGCTATTTGGCCACGTGCTTGTCGCTTGACAAATCGCTTGTTTGGTTGCCTCCAGAGTGCACATTTACCTTGCTCTGTTATAATTGTTTTCAACTAATTAGTTAATTACACTTATACTTATTTAAACTTTAAACTAATATTTATAATTCATTAGTGTCCGTTATTTATTTATATAGTGTTAGGTTCGTGTGAATAGGGATGTAGCGGGAGAAAGTTCGCGCCAGATAGCGCTCGTGTAGTACTGGGTAAGCGCATGGCGATCGTTTTATGTTTCTCCCAGTCAGCTGCGAGGAATGTATAAGTTGTGACCGAGTTTTCAAAGCTAAAGTAAATTATATCTTCTCTAATTTTACTCCAAGACTAAATTATTTAATTCTATAGGTATATATCCTAATATTATTATGGACGATTTTCAGTGTTTAAGCGTTAAACAGCTGTAAAATGAGCTACGGACTAGAGGCACTAAAACTAGCGGGAGGAAGGAAGAATAGCCTACAGCGGTAATAACAAAATTCTAACACGCTTTATTATTCAAATAATGAATATGAGTCAGCATGCTTTCTCCTAAAGATTACAATTACTAGAGTATTGTAGGCCTATATTGATAAATATATCTCCATAAGACTTAAATCATAAATAGATATTTAAATATTCACTTGCTCCCCCTGCTTACAGACTTCGATTCATGATTTTTTTTAGGTTGATAGCTTACATGAAACTGTCATGTTTTAAGGTAAACATAATCAAATAAAGTTGATACCGGTAATGTGTACCTCGAAAATGCATCGCAACGTTTGGTTCTTATGTAATTTTGTCATCTTCTCAACAAGAATCGTTCCCTTACCCCTGGGAAAGGACTTGGGGTACAATTTTAAAAAAAAAAGAGAATCCCTGCTTTAGGGCCATGAACTGTTTCCATTCATCTGACTATGTCTCAAGGATGTAGAAGTCAGTCGGTACCACATTCTCCGTCGGGCAGATGGAAGTTGGCGATTAATTCTGATTTCAAGAAACCAACCATAATACGTTTGTGACTGTTAATGTTGCGACATTTATTCTTGAAGTATTTGACCGGGTATTGCTGTCTTTGAAAATGGGAGTCAGAAATGTTAACTTACTTACATTTCTTCGTGTATATTGACGATTTCTTCCCGTACTTCCATGGAGATGATTTCTGCAGATTCCGATATTGTAGGCTTATCGTGATAATCCGGCAATTTTCTTGTGTATGGCCTCTTCCTAAATAATTATTTTTGTTGTGTTTGTGGTCCACGGAAAAAACGATGGAACAGCGCCCGGTTTTAATCTTTCTCTCTCACCTTCAAATACAAACGCATAAATTCAGTGGTTTTTATTGAAATGTCTAATCAGTTTATAGGTATAAAATAGGAATTATTTCCCTTTGTAAGTCACACTTATCCAGCACACGCGTCACCCCAATATCTGCAGGCCAAATGGCTGGGCAGCGGTCGCTTGGTGGGCCTTAGCCCGTCATGGGCTGTATAGCGCCAGGGGTTGTTGTTGTTGTTGTTGAGTCTATAGATAGGCTAGAGACTATGGTTTCATTTCTCCTCTTAATTTACAATATAATGTGGAATGTTGCGGGATTATCGATTTAAACCATATATATCATAACATTATGCGTAATTTTAACAGAATCTACATGAAATAACGATTTATCTAATTTTAATTAAAATAGTTTGCACCAAGCAGGAGTTGGGAAATTCGATTGTATTGAACATTATTTCTAGTAGTCTATAGATAGCCGATCACGAATACAAAGATTAACGGCCGAGGGGACCCGACCTGGAAGCAGCTACAGACTCAGGCGAGCCGAACATGTCCTCGGACACTCCCGGCACTAAAAGCCATAAGATAAATAAATAATAAATAGTTCTAAATTTCAACACCACGCGCCGAGCGTGTGGTCTCAGCAGATGTCGGCAGTCAAGCAGTGATATATTACCGCGCGCAAATTGAACTTACAATACAACTACGTATTAACTGCAAAATTAAATCAAGACCCTGCTGAGAGGCATTTTGGACTTATATGAGGTTTAAGCAGTGACGATCATCCTACTTCTACCGACTTTTTGCACCTCCATTTGCTTCAGTTCATATGCAGTAGCCTACAGTCATAACAGTGAAAGGAGTCCTTTAATTCCAAGCAAATTGTGAGGACGTTATTGACAATAGGCTTTCCTCCCTTAATGAATACGGCCAATGGCGAGAAATAAAATGCGTAAGAGCAGAGAGGTCAAGGATAAAATTTGTCAGCAGATTAAAGAAACGATTACACTGACATACATTGAAAAGGAACTGGATCGCATAAACCTGTCAGTTAATGATGACAGTTCTGAGATAGCAGGCGATAACGGTGTTTATTATTTTTGTGGCTACCTGAGTCACACAGAAGAAAAGAAAATTGTGAAATGGATTTCCTGCATTAGGTCATTGGAAAGTGATTCCGAAACATTTAATACTGATAGTGATGTATGTATCCTCCCTCGGGAGAGCCTGATGACCCTTAGAGGGCGCGTCCCCAGGTGGCGGATAGGGGGCTCACAGAAATGTGGGCTGGTTCAAATACCCCGGAAAATGAACCCGCTGACCAACAGGCAGCCCAATTCCTGGGGATTTACAATACTGGAATACCCTCTCTCCAGGGATCATATATATATGGAGGGCCCAAGCCCAGGGTTATGGGTGAACACCTCAATAGCATCTACGGCAGAGAAGGTGGACTTCGCTACGGTGGAGATGGCAGAAGAGGAAAACCTGTACTCAGGGGATTGAAAATGAGTACAACGAAAATCCAGAATCCCAGCGGCATTTCCGGCGGAGAAGGTGGACTTCGGTATGGTGGAGTTGGCGGATGAGGCAAGTTGAGGATGATAGCGTCTGTTCTCCATGTTAGGAGCGGCTTAAAAAAAAAGGCGTCTGGCCTCCATATTAGGAGTGGCCTCCTGCTGACAGTAGCTCTAAAATGCTTGGTGACAGACTTGGTGACAAGCTGGCCGTAAAAGAGATTGTCACAATGTTATGGAATGTTGTCTATAGGTGTTACCACAAAGGTTAGGGCATCCCCTGCAAGTGAAGCGCATTGGCAAGGCCCGGTCAATGTGAGAAGTGTGCAAGGGTTACCGTCGCACGGGTGGCGACGGCTAAGCAAGCTAGCTCATACATCACATCCCATCCCTTATTGCAACACTGATCAATGTTGGTTCCATGACTGGACTGTACAATGAACTCGCAATGGCTCTTGAAAAGAGAAAAATTGACGCCTGTGCAGTACAAGAAACGCGGTTGATTACACAGAAGTCCTACGACTTAGGACGTGGATACAAACTAATGTACACTGGCTCCCGTGGAACATCCTGTGGTGTTGGCATCATCCTATCCTCTATGTTTAGTTATTAGTTAGTTATTGTTGTGTTAAGGGGCGGAACTACGAGGTCATCTGCCCCATCCTCTAAGCTTGATGGATGAGTGTCTGAAGTGCAGCGGTATGATGATCGCTTGATGAAGGTCGTTTACATCTCTGATGGAAAGAAAATACACCTCTTCAGGCCAACCAACTTGTGTCAAGGATGCCTTTTGGGCAGTAGCGTAGCCAGGATCGACCAATGGGAGGGGTTATACAGTAGGTACTCAAGCCAAATTCTACAAGCATTTCGTCCCGAGGCCCGCGGCATAGCCGCGCTCTTCAAACGTGCACCATGGTCGCGAGGGCAGCTGTGGTAAGTACGGATATCGTAGGTTCGAATCCCGGTGCTCACAGCGGATATCCTGAGTGTATTTTCCCCGGGTTTTGCCACACTCCCTACAGGAAATTGCCGGGATAGTGCCTTGCTCAAGTCCCGGAGCGTCTACTCCATCCATGTCCCAGATACATTCACACACACAACTACAATCATCACAGCAATACAGTTTGCCAGACAGCTTCAACACAACAAATGAATTAACAACAACTCTACAAGTATTTCCAATTCTCTATGAGATATTATTACACAAGAAAAGTTTCATGTATTTTGATCCCGAAATTTTCGAGTCATACAATATGATCAAAAGACAAAAACAAATCAGTTCTTTAAAAAATTAAGTTAATATTTGACTAAAATGCCTCACCCCAATGGTAAATCTAGAACATTCCTGTTCCCCTGACAGGAACAAAATAAACTCCAATATATCTGTGCTACCAACATGAAGACTGCGTATTTCTCAACAAGAGAAATTATTTACAGAGGTCTCAGCAAAAGTGGGCATGTCCTCTCACGATTTATCATGTTGATTTATGAGTAATTCAATACCGGTACTCATTTTTATGTTTATTCAGTTTATCCAACAAGATCCTGTGCTTTATATTGCAATTAGCCCTGAATGCCTAAAGTATCATTTTCGAAGATTTTTGTCTCATGCTCAAGATGTTAATAATGATCCCAAAATTAGTGTTAATGTACCCATATAATTGTCTAAGTGTTACTGTTAATAACTAGATTCATTTACAAATAATTTCTCTCCCGCCAAGAATAGAAAAAAAAAAGCTAATATTGTCCCGCTGTGTAGGATTCAAAATTATTTGGCACTAGCCTCAGTTTGAAATAAGCTATAATTTACTTTGCGAGGGAAAAGGTAGATTGGCAACCCTGGGAGGACGGAGTTGTATTACCACAGTCGCGAAGCTCGCGGCACTACGAAATTGCATCTTCTTTGTAGGTGAGGCGACACTAGCGCTCACGGCGGCCAGCAAGCTGGCAACTGCCTTGAGCACGTAATTCGCGGTACGGATAATTTCACTTTTGCAAGGGATTTTTGAATTTTAACTCACCTGAATGATTATTTCCATTGTAAACATAAGTCACGTTCATTCACCAACTACTACAGAAAAAAGCCACAATGTTGATATACTGTACACTTTTAATTCATAGAAACATAAAAAGAATGCCCTTTTTTAATAGTTCAGGCCTCTATAAGTTTCCCTAGGTACAGTTATATGACGTATTAAATGAGTCTTACGTAGAATTCATAGTCCATACTAGTTATAAATTCATGTATTTGTTTTAATGATAGTCGCGGGAATCTCTACATAAAACCAAGTCCACGATTCCTGGATGTAACGGGTAATCTCTAAATCCACTGAATGGATTTTGATGCGGTTTTCACCATTCAATCAAGAATTTCTCGAGGAAGGTTTCTGTAGGAAAACATTTATTTATGACCAAAGGAATCCGAGCAGCAACGATTTCAGTGAATCGTATGGAAGGAGAACCTGCCGTCCGTGCGCCTTTTAAGCTTGCACTTGGTATACCATTAAAAATATCCATATACTATGTGTGTAAGAATCGGTCAGCATTAAAAGTTCTACAAAGAAGTCCGCGACAGCATATCTTTATCTTTAATACATCGCCAACTACAGTATAAGTGATTTTACATTTTAATTTATTCCAACTATCTCCATTCAGTGGAAATTTAAATTACTAGCTTCGGAGCGAGTTTACGATCTAGCGAGCGAGCCCATCAACCCAGCTTCGGCCAGCATTAGCCCTCGAGTCGTATCGAGTTAAGACTTCAGAGAAGAGTAGACTATAAGTGTTTGGAGTTTCGCTGTTCACCTCGGCTTTTCTGAATTGCGTCTGACACTTACCGTCCGTTCGCATTTTAAGCTTACGCTGAGTGATCCCTTTAAGATACCAGGCGAAGCCGGGGCGGGTTGATATTATGGGTGTAATATAATATCAAATTCTTAACCATATCAAAGGCTAGTTATTCCGTTAACATTATAGTTAATTAGTAAAAATACCAGTATGATTTGTGAAACGAAAAGTATAAAAAGATGTTAATGTCTTAAATGGCTCAATTGTAGTTACTTCGTATTTGTTCTGTGGGTTTGAAACCTTTCATTCCTGAATTTGACAAACTAATACAATGCCAATTTTACAAAATATCGGCAATAACAATTGTGTACCGTACCTTCACAGCAGCCATGTGGGAGACCAGATATTTCATAAGAGAATTAACAAACAATGTACCACATCTAAGTTTGTGAGCATTATCCTGACGACATAAATTGGCTTGCTTCCAAAGGATTCGAGAATAAGATTATATTTTTGTACAAAATCTTTATTCTTTAAATCAGCTCTCTGACTATTAAAAAGCCATTTTCTACATCTGAAAATTTAAATGTAGGCACATGTTTGAGATGCCATCTTTTACATTTACTTAGCCTACCGTGTGTCTTAATTTTCAAAATGCATAGATATTTAGGCCTATATTGGATTTGCAGCCAATGGCCATAGCAGGACATTTCACATGAACTCCCGTAGGTTCTCCTATTTCAATGTCAAGTAGTTACAATTTAAGCTACCAGACGCCACTGTCACTGAAACCCAATGGCGTACGTTTGAACTTGATAAAGCGTGTCTAACCCAATAGGTTACACTTTTGGTTACACACTACCAGTTGTAAGTTCTTTAACGTGCCATAAATCTATGACATGGGCCCGACGACTTCGACTGGGTTTGAACCCGCGAACTTGGGCATGGCAGTTCAGCATGCTACCGACTGCGCCACCAAAGCCATGCATAGATATCCTACCGAGACATGCTTCTGATTTATAACCGACTGGCTCCGTGGCTCAGCGGTAACGTTCTCGCCTGCTGTGCCCAGGATCTAATCCTGGTGCAGTCAGCTGGCATTTAAGGGTGCATAAATGCGAGGGAACCGGGTATGTAGATTTACTGGCACGTTAAAGTTCCAATTCAGAGCAAAATTGCGGCACCCCGGTGTCTCTAAAAGCCACAGTAGTTAAAAGGGACCTAAAACCAATAACAATATTATTGATTTATAACCAGTTAAAGACCTAGTTCCGTGGTTTGATCGAAAAGCTTTATAATACTTTCTACTGCGTATCCCAATTAAATGGGGTCACCGGAGCCAATCAGGCTTATTTTGGTTTTGGCCGGGATTTAAGGCCGGATGCCCTTCCTGACGCTACGTAATTTTTCAGGTGAAAATTCCACCCTACTGTCACCGGGATTGGAACTCCGGCCGTCCGGGTGATTGACGAGCAGCTAAGCCACTGCACCATCACGCTCCCCTTGAAAAGCTTTATAATACTAGCCTAAAATCCATAGATCAAATCTTACCTTTTAGGGTCCTTTGGAAACTCAGGTGTCGTCTTGCTATTGAACAGTCGGACTTCCCAGTCGGTCACACGAATACATCCAATTAGATTGGGCGAGGAGTAACAATTAATTTCCTTGTGTAATTCATAATACAATAATTATGTATACATTTAATAAAACGCTTCCCCTTTATGTGAGAAGTGTTTTATTAAGTGTATAAACGATTCATGTATTTTTATTTCAGGCATTAGGAGATAAATTGTCACTGCCCACCTAATCTAATTGGGTACCGTACACTCGTGTTGACCGACTGAAAAGCGATCAACACTGAAATATTGCGTCTAATATTAGATCTGTGAACTGCACATCTCCTGTTGTAGAGCACATGTTAAATTAAAGATATAACCTTAACACAATGCTCACATACAGTAAATCCAGCAACAATAACATACACCAACATAGTAGGTAGACTGGTTATACGTTGTCATGAAGACGTGTGTAGCCCGGGCCGAAAGGCGACAACAGTACATCACCACAGACACAAATCACAACCTGCCGATTTTCCAATGGGGGGGGGGGGTTCTGACCCCCCTATCCCCCCCTTGGCTACGCCACTGCTTTTGGGCAACGCTTAATGATAAAATTGCTGCCGTACCATCAGAGGACTACGCAGGCGCGGATCTAGAGTTTGGTTTTGGGCGGGGTCAGAGATTCGATCTAGAGTTTGGCTTTGGGGGGGGGGGGTCAGAGAATCGAAATTGTTAAGAAAAATGGTATCACTAAAAACGCAATCACAAAATAACCAAACGTACAAAACCAGACCATTTTTTTTTGCAAGCTTCATGGATAGAAATTTGATGCGTTTAGCGCACCAAAAATATTCGTACAAATTGCAACGGCGTGTTTTGCGACTCTTACATCGAGCTTCGAGAAAAGGATCAAGGTACGTTACAGTTTCGGCAAGTCGAGTTGATACCGACAAAGGGAGAAAGTCACAGCTTAAATTGCCAACCAAGCTTGCAGTTTGGACGTCGGCAAAAATTTTTGGTGCGAAAAAGCCCCAGTTTCCTATCCGTGCATTGCTGCACATTCATCGTGACATCACTATAAACATCGATTCGGTAATCACAAGGTTTGCTAAACAAAATAGACGAGTTGATTTTGTTGTATAACTAATAGTTTTTATACAAGAGGTTTGAAGTTGTAAATATGTACAGTTGTAACAGAACATAATTCCAATAAAGATAATTCAGTATTGAATAAAATGAAACAAAACGGTTTTTCAGTTAAAATTCTTTAAGTTTTATTAGTCTGGTAATTGTGTTTTCGTTTTTAGAGTTTGCAAAAAAATTTGGTCTCCGTTGGGGGGGGGGGGTCATGACCCCGCGACCCCCCCCCCCCCCTTGAATCCGCGCCTGGGACTACGGTACCTCATTATTGCTGGATATATCAATGGCCACGTTGGTCACGAAAAAGACGGTAATGCTGCTCATGGCGGCATGGATTTGGAATAAGAAATGAGGATGGTCAACGTATTCTCGAGTTAACAAAAGCCCGTGTAAAGAACGGTTAATTCGAATTTCAAATCTGATCAAGCATCTGCACTATCATTTAGGCCTAGCTTCCGCCATTTGAAATCTACCCCACTCCTTACGTGTCCGCCACTGTTTTATGATTTCACCGACCTGGTGATTGCAGATACTTCGTTCAAGAAAGGTGACTTGCATCTCATCTCGTTCTACAGTGGCACAAATGCAA
Source organism: Meconema thalassinum (assembly GCA_946902985.2). Lineage (NCBI taxonomy): Eukaryota > Metazoa > Arthropoda > Insecta > Orthoptera > Tettigoniidae > Meconema > Meconema thalassinum. The sequence goes on from OX336390.1 coordinate 354,322,799, forward strand.
CACAGATGGATTACATTCTTGTTAGGCACCGAGACTTAAAATACGTCCTAGACACAAAAGTTGTCCCGTATGAAACTGTCGCAACGCATCACCGACCGCTCATCTGTAGGTTGTGCATCAGGCCACCAAGAACTGACCAGGAAATTCGTACAGGTCCAGCTAGAATAAAATGGTGGCACTTCAAAGAAAAGGAGGCTGCCGTTGTCGCAAAAATATCTCTGCCACCGATTGATTACCAGTGTCTAAGAGATTTGGAAGTATCTGCACACTCAGCTGCACATGTTATCCTTGGTGTAACAAAGCCAGGTCGCCGACGGATTGAGAAAGAGACTTGGCTCTGGAATGATGAAAGTAAAAGAGGCGATTCGTACTAAGAAACGACTATATCATGAGTTTCTTGATGACAAAACACCAACCCGTTGGGATGCCTACAGAACAGCCCGTAGCAATGCTCTCATATTCTCTAATTATAATGTAACACTTTTTCCTTATTTAAGTATTGTGAAATTATAATTTGTCAAAAGCATCGCTGCAATTGCATATTTGTATACTGTAAATATATTATAATTTAGCCTATGTATAGTTAGTTCGTCATCTGTGTAATGAACTATGTACTGTTCCCCACGACAGAGCTCTGCTCTCGGGAATCGTCTTCTAGACAAATAAATTAAAAATTTAATTAAAAATTAAATTTAAAATTTAGTTAGAAATTCAATTTAAAATTTAAAAAATAAATTTAATATTGAACCGACCGCAGTGACCCAAGTGATAGTTTGAGTTGCCAATTAAATCTTTCACTTTTTTTTTCACAGAAGCACTTTGGTATTCATAGTCCCAATAATCATTATTGATCTCCAATCTTGTTGTTGACCAGGAGTCGACAGTCTTAACAAGAATATTACACTGGTCACTTAATTTGAAGAATACACTTACTAACTGAGTTAAGTTCATAATATACTTGATCATAGAGATCACATTTAGATATATACAGTACCAAATACTAAACCACATGGTTTCAGTCTTGATAGCGACACGTGGTGAGATAAATCGATCTACACCCAAGAATAAGTGATAAATTACCTCGATTTTCTAAACCCCTAAATACAGCAACAACAATAACGTTAACCCTTTATCCGACATTTCACGTTTGAACATGACGTTGCATAGTTTGATCGACATATCTTCATACCTATCTATAGGTCATGCAGAATAACCTTGTGGTTAGAAGGGCCAGTAAGCCGCTTTGAAGGCAAGGTCAGTGAACTGATTCGGACTTGCAAGAAAGTTAATGTGACGCTGATTCCCATTGTCCCACCGAATTTGATGAAGCTGACCTGGACCAAGACAGCTGAGGTCACTCAAGTCGCCTTCTTTGAAGTGCAACAGTCATCAAAGTCTCCCCACTCTTTGATTGCCGCTGAGTGTGGCTGCGCCGGCGTTTGTTGATTATTGTAGCTGGAGCCCCGTGGGGTGAAACGGAGGACACAGTGATAACAGATTGCAGTCCGCACATAAGTCAAGCAGCATTGCGCGCGCTGTCTTAGAAGCGCAGATAAGCGTCACAGGAGCTCATGTCACCACGGACAGTTAAATGATGACTGAAGCTACTGGAGCTGATTCATATCCTACTCGCGCAACTGTACCTGTGAACGAAGCAGAGTGACGTGTGACACCGACCGCCGGCAATCAATTCATGAAAGGGTAGAGTACCCGCAAGAAGAGCTTGCCGAAACTCAACGATGCACAGAGACCAATCTCAATCGACGTAGTTTAATGCTCATTGCGGGGCTCCTGTGTGTCCCCCGAATGCTGATTACCAGGCTCACTGCTCACTGCATTCTTCAACCCTGCGGGCTCACTGCGAGACGCTGTCTACAACTGTAATTCAAGCGTAGAGTGCAAGGAAGCAGCAAACAATATAGGCTAATTATGGTATAGGTTACTGTGTCCTGGCTCAGGTAATAACTACTGTGTAAATCATTACATACCCGCGCTGAGATCTCACTTAAACCCCGTCACAGTTTAGCATGCCAAGCCTTTGGCAGGGCAGACGGTCCGTTCCGAACTTCTGCCAGTGAACTACTGAAGCGAAGTCGGAGGGGCGTGTTCTGCCACTATCAAGCCCACCCGAACATTGCCGAAGATCTGCGCAGGATTCTGTGGCAAGCTCTTCTTGCGCGTATTCGGTACCCACAAGAAGAACTTGCCGGAACTCAGGGATGCGCAGAGACCAATCTCATTGGACGTAGTTTAATGCTCATTGCGGGGCTTCTGTGTGTTCCCCGAATGTTGATTACTGGGCTCACTGCATTATTGAACCCTGCGGGCTCACTGCGAGACGCGGTCTACAGCGGTTATTCAAGCGTAGAGTGCAAGGAAGCTGCATACAATATAGGCTAATTAGGATATAGGTTACTGTGTCCTAGCTCAGGTAATAACTACTCTGTAAATCATTACGTACACGCGCTGAGATCTCACTTGAACCCCAGTCACAGTTTAGCATGCCAAGCCTCCGGCTGGGCAGACGGTCCGTTCCGAACTGCTGCCAGCGAACTACTGAAGCGAAGTCGGAGGGGCGTGTTCTGACACTACTAAGCCCACCCGAACATTGCCGAAGATCTGCGCAGGATTCTGTGGCAAGCTCTTCTTGCGCGTATTCTAATAACTTAATTATTAGACATGACAAACATACACTCACAAAGGCAGCTAAGTCACAACTCTGGTGTGCAGTCCAAGTGCCATGCTAGCTTTCAATTCACCCTAAAAAAAAAAAAAAAAAAAAAAAAAAAAAAAAAAAAAAACAAGTTTTAGAGTCAATTTCAAATCGAGCAGCATGCATTCTCATTCTAGCATTGTTTGTTGCTTCTTTTTACTCATTTCAGACTAACTGCATTCAGACTAGTTCCTAGCACCAAGGATGACAAATCAGTGCATATTGTATGCAGCACTTAGGATGAGAGATACATTGAGACACTGACTCGTATACACACAGGAGTGCTTTTCTGTTACTGCCGTTGTCCTAGAAGAACAATGTAATCCAAAGAGGTTTAGAAAAAGTATGTTTTCCAAAGGCATAGTGTAACTTACATCCATCATTAGGTAGCTCCTAACAATAGATACCTCCACTCCTCAGCACTGAAAACTATTCTAGTGTTTTGTTAAAAAAAATGTGATCTACAGTAGTATAGTGGGACAGTTATGCTTCATTCTTGGAACATCCTAAATCAAGTAATAATAATGTTATTGGTTTTACGTCCCTTTTAACTGCTGCAGTTTTTAGAGATGCCAGGGTGCCAGAATTTCAACCCAAAAGGGTATTTTTAACATGCCAGTAAATCTGTGATACGACTCCCTCCCATTTATGACCCTCAAATACTAACAGTGGGCCAGCAGGCGAAAACGTTTACCGGTGCGCCACGTGCCTAAATTAGGCAGCGGGGGGCGTGGTGGCTCAGCGGTCTAGCTGTATGCCTCTCACCAAGGCGGTCCGGGTTCGATTCCCGGTCAATGCATGTGAGATTTTCGAAGTGAAATGCCATGTCCTGTGGTTCGGATTCCACGTAAAAAGGAGGTCCCGTGGCTCATAATCACAAGATTCACGGTCACGTAAAACTAAAATCTTCCTTCCTTCCTTTAAATTAGGCAGCAGCACTGGAACAATACCTTTCACATCCTGTTGTATAAAAACAGGCAGGTCTATTATGCAAAATTGTTATGTACCACATGCAGTTAAGTCTATAATGTTGCAATATTTACAGTTTATAAATACTTTCAGGAATAAAAGGTTGAAACACATTAAATTAATGTAAACTGTACAGATATGTCTTTTAAATTAAATTATATTTCTATACGCCTCTACGGTACACCCTTTGACTCTTCATATTGCACATTATTTTCTTAAATGTATATTGCAGCAATTCTGTAAGAGATATCTCTCATATCTTCAGTCTTGGTGTAGATCCTGTCCTGGAGGCAGATGCCATCGACAGGGTTGCTGGATGGAGGGGAGAGAATGTAATGTTGTCAAGGAGTTGAGAATATAATGGGGCTTATTATAAGCTTCCTTGACAAATTCTATACTGCACTCCTCACCTGCCAATGTAAAGACAGAGATTAGCCAAATTAGGTTATTAAAAACAATTCAAAATTATGCAGTCATAACCTAAGGAAAAATTGTTATATATGCACCTCAACAAAAGTTTGAAACACTGGCATAGAGCGTAGTCATACCATATTGTTGTTTCATTGGAGGAGCTTGGACATTGTGGTCAATTAGGTGTGTATATATTTAAAAACAGGCTGATGGCTGTAGTAGTGTGTGTATTTGTAATTCAGGCGAGGGTTAGGAAGGAGGCGGCCGTGGCCTTAAGTTATGAACCATCCCAGCATTTGCATGGAGTTGAATTGGGAAAACCTCTTCCAGGATGTATGGGGTGGGAATCGAACCCACCTCTTTTCAGTTTTGTTTCATGAGGCCGAGTGTACCCTGTTCCATCCTCATACCAGAATTAAATTTCTTGGCAGAGGAGGGAATCGAATCCAGACTTCTGGGGCGTCAGCCAAGAATGCTAGCCGCTACACCACGAGGTATAGGTTACCATATTGTTGGAGCCTAGGACAATTGGGTACAGGTACGGAATTTCTCCAAACTACGCTTTATAACAGCATGTGCTGTACCCTTATGAAGCAGGTACAAGAATCGAACGCGTGAATATTTACATGAAAAAGACATGAGATTCAGAGAATATTATTAGAGGATCTTTAATATATATATACAGACTGGAGATGTGGATTTAAAGAAGGCTGCCAGATGACGCATAAGTGATGTGTCTCGTTATCAACGAATAGCCTGCAAGCCGTGCGGTGTGTCATATGGTCTACGTGACCAGAGCTTATCTTGCCTGGTGAGTCAAGTTTGTGCAAGAAGCAGGGGAACTTTGATGCGGACATATAGACCGGGGAAGCCCTATAATGAGATGACTTAACAAGATTCTTGCAATGTCAGCTATGGGAGGGGCCTAGAACATGGTAAAATTACCCCATTTTCGAGAAATACGCAAAATTAGTAAGATCAGAGAACGCCAACCTTAATAATCCGGAGAATTAGAATTTTCAGTGATATAAAATCGTGTAATAAATGCTCAGAAGAAGAATGCTGACCTAAGCATAACGTAGTTTCAGATAAGCGCAGGAATACTGCGGAGAGCTGGAAGTACAGAGTTTCTGCCCACGCAAGGCTAGAACAATTGGAAATTATTTATTAATTGAACGTATGATCGATATTTGGATCTCAAGATAGTATTGGAACTTTGAGATCATAAGGAGTCAGGATATATTTTTTAAGCTTCTACGGTGCCTAGTTTGGAAAGTAGCCCTCAAGAAGACGGGCAGGCACTATTTTCAACCAGATTTCAATAAATAGCAGGGTCGCTGAGCCAAAATCATACAGTCATCAACGAACCGTTGTAGCGGTCACGCTGTATCGCATACAGTCCTCAGATAGCCTCTGTGGAGAGGTGCCGTATCATACAATCTTGGTGAACCTCTGGAGCAGGTTACACTGCGTCAACGATTATACAGTTATCAACAAACCCGGTAGTGGTCAAGCCGCGTCATAATTAATAAGTTTATGGAACCAAGTTGGGTTGCCATATATTGACGGCGAAGCAAAAAGGAACTTTAGTAAAAGTTATACCAAGTGTAAGAAACTAAATTCAGTGAACATTGGTGAAGACGTTGTAATATCTCACCAGTATCGTAGGAAGTCGTGAACTCCGAGAGTGTTAGAAATTGTTCTGAACTTGCCTATGCTTTGGGAGTCATAACCGAAGTGACGCGTGTTTGAAAATATAAGTCGAGCCAAAAGAAATAATACTCAAAGGAAGCAAAATATAAGACTTTCAATCGTCAGACAACGGGATATAAATAGATTATTCCAGTAAGAACAGTGGCGAACGTGAAATTAAGCAGAGAACTACTCATAAAGCGTTAGTTCGATACCAGTCGGGAACTATTGTAGTTAATGTCTAAAAGAGACATTCGGCGTAATATTAACTTATAGCCGCATTTAGACAGTATCGTGACAGTCAGTAGAACATTAGGGCCGATAAGGAACGAGTAAAAACATTGATATCACCCAGGGAACCAGTGAATAACGGGAAGGAATATCAGAGACTTTCAATCCAATTTCCAGCATATGTTAAGGACCAGGGAAAAGTCGCTAGTGCCTACATCCTTGGATAAGGTCGTAAAAGTGTGAAACGTGTGCAAAAAAAGAATCACGAGTGTAAACAAGCAGCTAATTAAGCTTGAATGTAAAAGTTTGTGTTTAGGATTAATCTTGTTTTGAAGTGTCATTTAGTGTTCAAGTGAATTTTAATATGTTAGAAAACCCTCAAATAGGGGTAATAAGAGAAATCAATATGTGCAAGATACAGTATATGTAAAAGGGTTATGTGAAATAAGTGCGACGATGGTTGAAATGGGAGACTAGATCCGAAATGGTGGGCCAACAATTTCTCAACCATTGGGGTCCAGGAATCGTCCGGATACAAAGATGTAAGTAGAGTAAGGGGAGTTCGCACATCCTTAAGTGAGTGAAAATCACACATTGTTGAGAACAGGAAATTGATATGTAAAGATAAATATGAAATAATAGAAACGGATTATAAACAACAGCCCATGAAAATATAGTAACTTAATGACAGAAATAATAGTCATGCTTAAAGTAAAGTGTATAAGAGTAAAGATACCTAAATACAAAAGTAATATGTCTTGAATAATAGTGTTCATGTTTATGTGTATTATGAAAAAATGTGTATGGGAAAGCAAAGGACGGCTGAGAGATTTAGGCAGTCGCGGAAAACTTTATAGAAAATATGTGATGTACGCTAATAAGCGAGTATAAAGATAGGGTCGATAGATTGCTATAATAAATGTCCAGGATAAGATTAACAATAGGCGGAATTGTGATGATTCTAGAGAATGATTGATCCATTTAAAGGTTGTGAGAAGGGAGCTACATTGTTGTAATTTAGAGGTCTGTGGTAAAGACCCGCTCTTGAGAATGTTGAATATTAGCGCGCAGAAGACAGGAGGTTCCGTTCTGGCAACGCATAATCTAAACTAACAGAGGTTTGATTCCTGTTCATAAATCATCGTGTCTTCCATATACGGGCAAAGACCAGGAAGTATATATTGTTTGAGCTGTGTAAAGCTTCAAAATGTTGTTGAGCCCCTTAAATCGATCACATCTCAGATCAGGCAATGTTGAGGCCTACTTATTAATTATATCATCCTGAGAAATAATATCGGCTAATTATGAAAGCCGCGGTACAGTAAAGCCATTAGGGTTAAATAATGAAGGTTTTCGCGCAAAGCCACATGAAATACAACTCGCCGGTCCTTACGAATGAGCCCAGTGTTAGACTAGCAGGCAGCCCGTTAAAGAGCCATAAATCAGACTAGACAAGAGAAAAAGGGTCGTCGACCAAATGAGAGCCTGATGCAAGGCCATATGTATTATAAACACGCCAGTATTAGTGAGCTGGCAGGAACTTTTAAAGGGCAGGTCAGGGAATTGTACTCGTGACCTAGTAATTATCGATTACTGGCTGATCTATCGTTCAAATCCCGTTGATAAACAAATAATTAATATTTGTGTGTGTAAAATCTTACTGTGTGACAGATCTGAAAATGGATGTTTTCTTGGGTCATCAGAAATATTAAGCAATCTGGGGAGTTCGTTTAATTTAAAATTTCAGTATTTTCTGGACCCAGGGGTAGCGCGAACTTTCCCTAACATAAAGGCAGTGCTGACAGAGAGAGATATAAGATGATGATTCATGTTAACCCAAAAATATAAATAATTATTATGATTATTACTGTGAATAAATATAGGTTATATCTTCTAGAATAATCCAAACTAAGGAAAATGAATCCTGTTAATAATAGCAAATGAAGTTATAATAAAAGAGACTATGGAGCCAATTTGAGCCCAGAAACACAAACATTTTTAAATGTGCTATATGGAAGTGAGACTTGAATGGGAGGTTCAGAGGAACCCAAACAGTTGATTTTAACGAGTGATCTTAGCGATTCCATATTAATTGGAACAAGTGTGAAGGAGTATGAATTAATTGGATGTATTTTGAGTTTTTATATGTATTTTGAATTGTTGTAGTGCCTAATTTTTATTATTATTAAATATGTTTTAATTGTGATTTTTGAGTTTATTTTGAAGTGTTGACCTGATGATTAAGATCCTAACTATATGTGTCATACTAGGGGATTGGACGCACCACCCTCGGGACCGCTGAGCTAACGAAGTATGGCCATGTATTAATTCTACACATGGGTACAGTACATCACTGAGTTGTTAATTATGTATTCATTATAGTCAAATCCATACAATTGAACATTTTTGTTGCGGGTTGTAGTTGGATAACAAACAGGAATACCAACTTACATGCTCTATTGTAACAAGTTAATTTATGCATCCACAAGGTAAAAAGCCTGTGCAGAATCCAAATGATTATATGTGATCCAGTGTGGTAGTGGTTCTACCGAGTGCAGGATACAGGGGAAGAATGTTGATAATGTATCCCCTGGTCTCTCTCTTCTATAACTACTACTGTATGCACCAAGATGAAGAGAATGGAGAACACACAAGCCAAGCATAAAGCAGTTACACCATAGTGCAAGCACTTCTAATGATAACCATGGCATCAACGGATATACCAGGTTTGAGATGAGACGAGTTATACCTAGATACAGGGCAATTCAATCAAGAATAAAATCAATTGTCAGAATAAATGTTCAAAAAAATATATTTCCCTGATATTGAATAACAATCACCTATTCCCTGTTCATTAGGGGTGCATCCACAAGGTGGCAGGGAGTGCATCATGTCAGAAGTAAACCATTAGGCCCACGATGTCAAAGTACAGTATATAATTTTCAGCAGTTTTCAGAGTATTAATTTTCTTTCAAATTTGATGCGCTCCAAGCAATTTGTTGCAACATGAGTGGGACGGATGTAAGTTTCCATACTTCAGCTAATTGGCAGTGCTAGCATTCACGATAAACATAATGGCCACAATGGGGCAGCATGCACAATGTATTGTATTTGTCACAGGAGTTTGTACTTCCATAATTACAAGCTAGACTACTGAACACAGTACGTTGGTGCTCCAACACGGTAGTGTGGTGTGTTTATAAGAGAAATTCAACAATTGCTAGTGCAGCCGTGGTGGACCTATCGCTTGACTTGCGAATATCTTCGACTTAACACCTCTACTTTTATTAGTTTAGGGATACAATTCACAGGTGTACAGACATAGATCACAGAATGAAACAAGATCGACAGACCACTCCCCAGTTGCCATGTGACACAATTTGTCCGCTTGGTATGATCTATGCCATGTCCGCAATGGCTGTCATATTGGATTCAGGTAGCCAGAAAGTAGGGAATATCATAAGCAAAAAATTGATGGAACTATGTTCTATTAATAATTAGCACGAATGGTAAACGCTTGTCAATTAGGCCTACAACATTTAACTACTACTTCTACCTCCAAGAATAATGGTGTCTGGTAACGTTAATATGAATTGTCACCAAATTTGTTACATAAAATACAACGGCTTTCTAGGAATGATATATACTGGGTAGATTTTACTTCAAGAGTATGCTGTTCCTAAAACAAACGAAGTGTAACGATTCGGAGCTGTAGGCATCCCTGATTTAGAGAAACACCAATGTAAGCTAACACTCAATTTTCAAATAGTAGCATTCATACATGTTGCATAGGCTACTTGTGGCAGTAAGATATAAGTAGTCATATTAAGCTACTGAAATGATCTTACAGTAAGGAAAACAGATAGAGGTGACATAAATGGCTTTCTCCATGACAAGTAGAATGTGGAGCTAGTTTGTAGAGATTGAAGTAGGCCTATGAAATTCCTTATTTAGGCCTAACTAGATACAAACACTTTAAGAAACATCTAAATACGAAAGAAAGGCAAGGTGTGATTTTATATCAACCTATTGTCAATGCACAGTTGAAATTTGAGTGAATATGAACTTTCATTCATTGAAATAATACCAGGAAGGGAGGATATGTTTTTATTTTTATTAAATACGAAGACATGCAGACTATAGTCAAAGGAGGTTTATATTTTATTGTAATGTGTTTTAATTTGATGTATGAGAGTAATGAACGTAACTACAGGTTGTATAAGAAGTCGTACAGATAATATAAGTATGTGAACAGAACAAGTATTAAGTTGTAAAAGGCACGAAGAATATGTATTATCGGTAGAGGAGTTTATTAATGTGCATCATGAAAGATATTTCGCATGTCAAATTTAACTGAGTCCAACAATGGTATTTCGGATTTGTCTAGCAACAATAATAATAACAATTATGATAATAATAATGTAAATAAATCACCAATACAAGCTTGCAAAAGTAACAAATTTAAAATTCACCGCCAGGATGTTCAGTCTCTCTATAATAAAATTGATTACATAAATCTAATGCTTAGAAATGAACTTAAAGACATCTCAGCACTATGTATTTCAGAACATTGGCTGAAAGAGGAACAACTCGAATTAATTCAATTCCCAGGGTTTATACTAGCTAGTAAATACTCTAGATCTAATATTAGCCTTGGTGGTACTTGTATCTTCTTAAGAAATAATTTAGATCATGAACAGTTAACAGCTTATGATTATCTAATTATTGAACAGTATTTTGAATTCTCTGCCGTAAAAATACAGCAGTTTAAGTTAATAATTGTATGCGTATATCGTTCTCCGTCAGGAAAGTTTCCTTTATTTATAGATAAATTAGAATTGTTACTCAATAACATGAGCAAAGTAAACTTCGATATAATAATTTGTGGGGATGTAAATGTGGATTTCTTAAAATGTGATAGAAATTGTGAATTATTAACACAGTTACTAATTTCCTATGGACTGAAACCTACAGTAAATACCCCAACAAGAATAACAAAATTTAGTAAAACCACTCCTGATCAAATTTTTATAAACACAGATAAATATCACCATTCAATAGAAGTCTATTGTCGGGTTTTAGTGACCACCATGGACAAATACTGAGTTTTGAAGTACCCGAAACAATCAATAATAATGATAATGGAGTAAAATCAAAGTGCAGGTCATTCACTGAAACAAATGTTACATATGTCAATGACTTATTAAATAAGGAAACATGGTCAGAAATTTATAAACTAGAAAATGTAAGTGATAAATTTAATGCATTTAACAGTACCCTAAAACACTATTTTGAAACAGCATTCCCCTTTAGACAAAGAACTGTTGAAAATAACAAAACTAACAATTGGATAACAACAGGGATTATAAATTCATGTCAAAGAAAGAAATTTCTGAACAGATTATATAAACAATACCACACAACAGCTGAATTCAATTTATACTACAAAAAATACACTAGCATATTAAATAAGGTAATAAGATTATCAAAGAAAATGCATAATGATAATTTTATTTCCCAATCCTCTAATAAAAACAGGGCTATGTGGTCCGTGATAAAGAAAAAAACTGGAAAATCTGCTAAAATACAAAGGAACATTACACTGACCAGAAATAATAAAGTGATTAATAATCCAGAGGAAATGACTATTTTTTGGAAATTCCACAAAAATTATTTAAAAAATCACAGGTCAATACACTAAATTCTAATAATAAAATAAATATATGTAGTGATTCTTTATTTATAAATCATGTCACAAGTGAAGAGATAAGAATAGTTATAAAAGAGCTAAAAAATAAATTCTGTGCTGGCATTGATGGCATCTCTGATGCAATTTTAAAGAAATGTTCAGAAAATATAATAAATCCACATACACACTTAATAAACAGTTCAATTCTCTCAGGAACTTACCCGGATATTTTGAAGTTATCAAAAGTAATTCCAGTGCACAAAAACGGTTCAAAAGATGACTTAGATAACTATCGTCCTATTACCCTACCATCTGGTATTGCAAAAATTGTAAAAAAAATCATGTATAAGAGACTGATAAGGTTTATAGAATAAAATAAAATATTATCTAACTCACAACATGGATTCAGAACGAAAAAATCTACACAGACAGCAATTTATGAATGTAGTAAAAGTATACTAAAATTAATTGACAATAAGGAACATGTAACTGGCCTATTCTTGGATTTATCGAAAGCATTTGATGTTGTTGAACATAAAATCCTCCTTACAAAACTAAATCAATATGGTATTAGAGGTCTAGCTAATAAATGGATAGAGTCTTACTTAACAAGGCATAAATAAATAGTAAGCTTGAGACACAAGGATGATGGAACCAAATTACTTAATGAAACATTGTCCAATGAGGGAATTATTAAATTTGGAGTACCCCAGGGATTGGTTTTTGGCCCACTACTCTTTCTTCTATATATCAATGATATAACACAGAACGTTCATTCACATAAGGAAATTTTGTTTGCGGACGATACAACACTCGTAATAAAAGGTGAAACTAAACAGGTCATACAGCAGTCTGCTGACTCCGTTACAGGAGAGTTAACCAAATGGTCACAAGATAATCGCCTCATAATAAACTATGAAAAAAAACAGTATGTCTAAATTTCCACTTTATACAGAATAGGAATCCTGCGAAGCCCAATAAAACATTAAATGGTTATCAAATTGAAAATAAATCAGAAACAAAGTTTTTAGGACTATGGATACAACATGACTTGAAATGGAATAAACATATACAATATCTGAATACTAAACTGAACTCGATGTGATTTGCGTTACGTATTTTGAAAACCTGCACTAGCATGCACACATTAAGAAATACTTATTTTGCATATTTCCATTCATACTTAAGATATTGGGTCATATTTTGGGGTATGTCACCAGATGTACTAAGCACGTTTAGGATACAAAAGAGGGTGATTAGAATTATGGCAAATGTAAACACTAGAGAATCATGTAGACCTCTGTTTAAAGATTTAAACATTCTCCCACTGCCCTGCATATATATCTTTGAAATTATTATGTTTTGTAAGAAGAATTTAATGAATAAGGATGTTTTTCTTAAAACAAACAATGATGTTCATAGGCATAACACAAGACAAAATCAAAACATTCATATTTCACACACACACACAAGCATATATCAAAAAGGACCTTTTCATACAGGAGTTAAATTGTACAATAAACTACCCCAGTATATAAAACTTGCCCCAAAAATGAAATCCTTTGATAGAATGTTAAAAGCTTATCTGCAGTGCCATTGTTTTTACTCTGTAGTTGAATATCTTAGCGTATAGGAGCGATGAAATCTATAATTATATTTTAATTTTCTATTTTAATTGTAATACCTAGCTGTAAGTTGTTGTATTTATAGAATTAAGTTTTCATATTATGATAATAGAGTAAGGTGTAAATAGTTGTCCAATAAGATTGTATCTCTTAAGATCTGTTATTATAATAAGTTATAAATAGTTATAGTATTAGTAATATATACATGTTAGTACTTTTATTTTATAGATGTAAATTCTGATGTGTCCTATATCAAAAATTTATTGTATGCATGTCTTTGATCAAATGGAATTAATACAATCTATCTATCTATCTATCTATCTATCTATCTATCTAGCATTATTGTGCTTATTAAGTAGGATCACTAAATCTCATGTATTCCAGAGAATGCATATATATGGGTATTTATATTATTGCTATACCGTGCATTATCGTCGAAAGAAATGAAAGGAAATGTATTTTGTACACCTGTTCACTAGTTTGAGAAAGTATTAAGTTATTGCAAAGAAGCAATATTCTGTACAGTATGTTTATGAAATTTCTGAAACAAGTATGTGTATTTCGAGTTGAAGTACAGTATATCAGTGAGGATTATTCCACGAACCACGCGTTTTTATCAGTGTATTTTGAGATAGTCAAGCATTGTACTTCAATGTTTATCGAAATTATTAACGGAATTGTGAATTTATGAACCATAATTAACTTTATTGTTCGTTATAAAGGTTCAAGTGGATTTGACCAATGGTACTCAGAGAAGATATAAGATTGTTGTGAAATGTGAATCGAACGAGAGACATTATAGTAAGATAATGTAGATGACAGGAAGATCATGGAAGATCTTGGAGGTATTTGAGTAGAATATCGTACTGAACGCGATAGTTCTAATTTGCATATAATGTAAAATAATAATAATTTAATCATTATAGTAACTTAATTTAGATTTGGTGAACAGCGAAGATAAGTGTATTATATAGGGACTAACGATGGATATAACGATATTTAAGTATTTTTTGTGAAGTTACAGCTGATTGTCACAATATGTACAGCAAGTTATTTAACGAATTTAAGAATTACAAATACACGTTAGTATTTTTTTTCAGTGAAAGATTTATATGTTTGAGGAGGACTCAAATTGGTGTACTGAATTCCTTGTGCATAGGAACATAGAAAGAAAGAGGATCTATCTATTTTTTATTTAAACATTTATTTTGTTTTGAAACTTTGATATTTGTGTCAGGGACATATTTGTATTGTCCACATTTTTTATAAATTTGTGAGCACTTGTTAGTCTGCTTGCCCATTTTTATAGAAACTGATATCTTCTCATTTAATAATCTACATGCGATGGTACTACTAGTTAGATACTCGCGCCCACTTCGACTTTATTTAACCGTTCACCCTCGAGATACGAGAGTTTTGTCCTACCAATTTTTCTCATTTTGGATATTGTATGTAACTAGTTAGTAGTACTATGGAATGGCCGTTATGCACCGAGAGTTTCCTAGTTATTCAACTAGTAGGAAAGTGTTGGTTTATCTAGCGGGTATCAACGTCCCGGCAATCCTTACCATCTAAGCGGATAATAGGTGGTGGCTATGCGGAATTCGGGTAGAGTACCATGTTTCGACTTCCGGAAAAGTTTGACATATCTTCCCGTTTCACATCCCCCAGACCACAAAACCTCCGTTAGTTCAAAAGGTTATATAATTTATATATATATTGTGCCCGTCAGAGGAGATTGCCGGGGTACCATCAACTGAAATGGTAGTCCAGGCAGTCCCATCTGTCAAACACACAACCTGAGAGGATCGGATGCACTTCTTTAAGGATAGCGTAGCACGAGTGCTATGGTCCCTGGGGATCAGGTACATACATGGAGGAAATGTCATAGACAGCCAAAGAAGTACACCCTCAAACACAATGCTAAGAAATAAGAACAACAGGCTTACGTAAAATCTCATGAACATGTTTATTCAAATGAACATACCCCTATCCTACTTCGGAGGGTTTGTTCGGCTAATCCGCAAAGCTAATAAATAAATAAAGAGATCGGGGCCCTAACTGAAGCTAGGTTAAACCCTCACGAAGGCCATTTAATACACAAAGTAAACAACAACAACAACAAAGCTTGGAATGTGGCACGTAAGGTAATCCCTACGCAATTATAAACAAGTGACTAAGATCGGAATTTACATTTAACAGGACAGCAAAGCAAGGCCGAGGTTATGATGGTACCACTTTCGTATTTACATTTAATTTGAATTAATTGAGCTAAGTCCTAACATGACGAAAAACTACGGCGAGAGGCGTCCGTAAACAAATAATTACTACACAAGCTAATATGACAACCAATGTCTAACAATAAAAAAACAATATCTGGTAACAACAAATACAAAACAACAATACCGGTACAAGAGGGGTAAACACATAAAAAATCACTAAACACATAGGCTTTCTTATTGTAAATCCTGCCTACACAAATTAAGACGCTCCTAGCCCTCAATTGTCATCTGAGTGTGTGTAAATTATGTTGACAGCTGCGTAGTAATGACTATATGAATATGCGCCCCACCAGTTACAAACTTTTGGTCCGGCCGCAACTCCGTCGGTTCAAATAACAGTGTCAGCTTAGTCCAATGTCACCTCCCTCTGGGAAATGCTTCAGCACATGGCATCAGTAGGCAAGCAAAATGTAGGTTCAAGCTTATATCAATCAATCAATAATTACTTAGTTTAAATATTTTAGATAAATTAGGCTTCATGATTTATAACTGTAGGTTTAGGTTCCCTGATTGGTTTTATGTCGAATACTGATGATAATCCATGACACAGGCTGAACACAGAATAATAGAGGGTCGCCTCTGAGATCATCACAAGATCGGTGACTTCCTGTCACAGAAATAACACGAACTAACACCGGCTCGGTAATACAATAACACTAGATATTGGCTGCTCACACATAGCTCGCATAATAAGCCTCGGAACAAGCCTGGCAAAATCGCTCAGTACTTTTCCGGTAACAACAATACTGGTCGTAGATATTAATCCATGTAGCGACAGTGCACTCTGCGGGCACTATAATAACATCAATTAACTAATCTTATACACAGTGTCATCATGGTCAATAAAACATTGGGTATGTTAAAGTTGTATGTTTTTATAGTTCAGGTGATAGGGGACAATCAGCTGGTACGCCATATTGCAATGAGTAATGAATTTATTGATTAACAAAATACAATATGTAGTAATGCCAACAAGTGAATTGAGTATCAAAATAAAGATTTTGTTGTAACCAACATAATTATTTCTTAACATCCCCCCGTAAAGACAATTTTTTTTAATCATAATTCAAACTATGAGAAGTTATACAAACAATATGGCTATATATTGGATAACATACTTGTTGATAGTATATTGGCTTTCACTGCCGGTGTATTAAAACTCAGCAATTCTTCTAGGTTTGTGCCGTGTCTTGTGTGGGGTTTCGCCTAGGACACCAAGCTGGCTCATCGGCTGGCTCTTGTTGTCCCCGCCCGGACCCCCACAGGAGTAACGAACTGCGCGCTACCTCCCTTGATATAGAGTGCAACTGCACTACTTGACTGCGAGAACTAAAAGCTCAAGCAACCTGAACCTCCCTATGAAGTCTTCCAAAAAGATGGTATATTGGCTTTCACGGCCGGTGAATTAAAACTCAGCAATTCTTCTAGGTTTGTGCCGTGTCTTGTGTGGGGTTTCGCCTAGGACACCAAGCTGGCTCATCGGCGGGCTCTTGGTGTCCCCGCCCGGAGCCGTACAGGAGTAACGAACTGCGCGCTATCTCCCTTGATATAGAGTGCAACTGCACTACTTGGCTGTGAGAACTAAAAGCTCAAGCAGGCTGAACCTCCCTATGAAGGCTTCCAAAAAGATGGAATATTGGCTTTCACGGCCGGTGAAATAAAACTCAGCAATTCTTTTAGGTTTGTGCCGTGTCTTGTGTGGGGTTTCGCCTAGAACACCAAGCTGGCTCATCGGCGGGCTCTTGGTGTCCCCGCCCGGACCCCCACAGGAAAAACGAACTGCGCGCTACCTCCCTTTATATTAGGCACAAACCTAGAAGAATTGTTGAGTTTTAATAATCGTTGATATTTCCACAATAAAACATGAAATGTCACAATTTCAAAATAGTCTAATTGTTATTGACATATTTAAAATCAAATACTTTCCTTGGACCTATTCTACTCCACTCCTCAACAGAATATCTTTGAATTTTTCAAATTTAGTGGACAATAGAGGCTTTGTGAAAATGTCAGCTACCTGGTCATGGGCCGAACAGAATTGAAGAGAAAACAATTCATTTTTATAGTTCTCATGCAGATAGTGATACCTCACTTGAATGTGCTTTGACTCTCCTGTCATTGTCCTGATTTCACCAACTTTAAGGTACTTTGATTGTCTATGTTAAGAACAATAGAACAGACTTTCCAGTTAGTTCTTGTATCAGGTATTTCAGATACTCTAACTCCTTGCAGCAATCTGCTGCAGCAATGTATTCAGCTGCTGTGGATGACAGTGCCACAATTTTCTGCTTGCGTGACCGCCATGCCACCGGTCCATCTGCCAGCATTATGACATAGCCTGTAGTACTCTTTCTTTTCTTATGATCACCAGCAAAATCTGAATCACTGTATGCAATTATTTTCAGATCATCTTTAATTTTTGATGCATAGTGTATTCCCATTTATGTTCTTCCTTTCAGATATCGAAGTGTTCGTTTAACATTCTGTATATCTTGATCTGTTGGTTTCTCCATAGACCTGCTTTCATAATTCACACTATAAGCCAGGTCTGGTCTGGTTTTACAAGAAAAATATAACAGACTCCCAACAGCTTGTCTATAGGGGTATTCTGTCTTCACGCTGTCCATTCCACCTACAGGGGTCTTGCTTCAGTCCGTATAAGGCTTTCTGCAGTTTGCATATTTCCCCTTCTTCTTTGTAGCCTTCTGGTATTTTCATGTAGATTTAGAAGGCCGTTTTGACATCAAATGTTTTAATGTGCAGGTTATAGTTTGCTGCGATAGCAAACTGAACTGAAGATTTCTTCATAATTTATATTTCCACTCCTTTGTTCACATCCTCGTACTACAAGTCTAGCTTTATATCTACCGTCTTCCTTGACTTTGAACACCCACCAGCTTGACAAAAAAAAATCCTCTAGCTGCTTCAGAGCTTACTAATTTCCAAGTTTTATTTTTCATCAAAGTGTCTTTTTCTTCTTTAATGGCTATTTTGCATTTTTCTTTGTCTTCATTTGTTTGTGACTCCCTGTATGTCATCATTGCTTCTTCATCTTCTCCGCTATCTAGTTGATAGTCATCATATTTATTAGGTCTCTTTAATGTTCTTCTTGGTCGTAAACCAAGCTCATGACATATTTCTTCTCTCTGTTCTTGATCTGAATCTACGAAGTCAACATCTTCTTCTTCTTCTTGTGGTTCATGATCTGTTTCTTCATCTGTACTATCTTGATTTTCTTCTCTGTCATCTGGATTTTCATTTCTTTCTTGGTTTTCTCCTGTTTCTTCAACATTTGCTTGGTAGATTTCAGTTTTAGGGTTATGTTGATCTAATTTTATTATATTTCTCTCAAATACCACATCTCTTCAGATGAATATCTTTCCGTTTTCTTCATCCCATAGTTGGTATCCGTTTGGTGCATAGCATACAAAAATGCACTTCTTGCTTCGGCTGTCAAGCATCTTGAGATAACCCAATTTTTTTGGCATGAGCAACAAAACCAAACATTTTTAGGTCAGACAGATTTGGTTTCTTGTATGTCTATTTTTCAGCTGGGGTTGTGTCAACAGTACTAGTGGGGCTTCTATTAATCAGGTATGTAGCTGTTTGTGCTGCTTCCCCCACATCTCTTTATCTAGGTTAGAATCACAAAACATAGCTCTTGTTCTTTCCATAAGAGTACGATTGAACCGTTCTGCTGTTCCATTTAATTGGGGTGTATATGAAATTGTATAGTCGAGCATAATACCTTTGTTTTTACACCAATCTTTCAGATCATGTGAGTAATACTCTCCTCCATTATCACACCTTATTTCGGTTACTCTCAGATCAAATTTGGTTTCGGCCTTTGTCACATACTGTTTTAAGTACATAGGAACTTGACTTTTATTTAACAACAGATAGATAACACTAAAATGTGAGTAATCATCTATACAGCGCAGAATGTACCTGTAGCCATCATGGATGGATGGGTCGACAGGTCCACAAACATCTGTGTGCATTATTTCTAACAGTCTTGTTGCCCTAGTCCTTTCGGTATTAAATGATAACCTGATCTGTTTTGCTTTTACACATTTCTCACACACATCATCTATTTTAGTATGTGCGACAATGGGGGACACAACAATGCCATTATTTTCAGTTATCTTACTTACTGACTTCAAGTTCTTAGAATGTACCTGTAGCCATCATGGGTGGGTGGGTCTAGAGGTCCCCAAACATCTGTGTGTATTATTTCTAACAGTCTTGTTGCCCTAGTCCTTTCTGTATTAAATGATAACCTGATCTGTTTTGCTTTTACACATTTCTCACACACTTCATTTATTTTAGTATATGCGACAATGGGGGACACACCATCACAAATATTAGGTAGTTTATTAAGGTAGCTGTAACTTAAATGACCCAGTTTTCTGTGCCACTCTTTACCTACATCATTACCTTGTGCACACAGCGCCTCATTTTGCATATTAACATCAAGGTCAACAGTACACAGTCCTACTGCATTTTTCTTACCTTTTAGTACCACTTTGTTGTCTTGGTATATATTAACATCATCTTTTGTGAACACAACAATGCCATTATTTTCTGTTATCTTACTTACTGACATCAAGTTCTTAGACAAATCAGGCACACAGTGAACATCATTGAGAACACACTGCTTAGAGGTGAAGTTTCCCTTACCTACTACAGGCATAGCCTGATTTCTCTTAGCCACTAATATTTGTTCATTACAGCTCACAACACCTGTCAGCAAATTTTCATCACTTACTATGTGAGTTGAACATCCACTGTCTACTACTAGACGCCTGGTTCCTTTTAGTATAGCGTTATGTGAGCCCTTGCAATCAGCTGCAAGAAATGACACTTTATTTTCCAGCCTAGAATTATTTGTATCCCTAAAATAGCAGTCTTTCACTTCATGATTGTACTTTTTTCTTTGAGAAAACAAATTTTGGTTTCATGGTTTGTATTTTTACATAGGCTATATTACACTTTTTACTACTCATACATTTGTTTTTAGATTTTGATATACCGTACCTTGTTTGTTTTTTAACTCTGCTTTAAAGGATACATTTTGCTCTTCTGTCGAAGTGCTCCTCAACTTGCTTTATTCCATCTGTAACCTCGAACACAGGTTCTCTATGGTCCTGGACGCCTCTGGAGTCGAGTCCCATGCTGTACTAAAATGGGTATATTCTTCAGGCAGCACGGACAGGATCTTGGTAATTGGCATCATCTCGTCAACTTTCTGGTCGAGTTTGTTCAGTTTGAAGGAGATGTTTTGGAGATCACTAATGTTGCTCATCATGTCCTTCTTCGCATCAAATTGGAAGTTGTAAAAGTCTCGTAGCTAAGTTCTGAACTAGGCCTAATAGTCGTTGACGGTGGCGTTATGTGGCGAAAGTAGGAACTATTTGAAAAATTCTAAGTTGCAGTACTTAAATTATAAAACAGATACGCACACTAATACAGCCATCACAATTAACACCGGTTATCAGACAGATTCTACTCCCACCCAAAGTACACGGGGCTACATGACCGCGTTGTCGCAGCCCCTAAACTAAGGAACCAACCAACCATAAATGTGGTGATTAATCCTCAATAACACCAAATGATATGGTGATAAGACAGTGGCGTAAATTAAATAAAATGACAGAACAGGGTGTCCCAAAATTAACCTGATTATTTACACGGTGGCAGTTCATCCAGTTATGATCCGTCTAGCATGATAGAAAAAATATCTCAGCAGCTATGACCAGATTAATTAGCTTCAAGACTTGACGTTTTAGTACGCCCAAAAAGAAATGCCCCAATGGAATAAATCCAAATACACGGTGTCTCACCAATATTGAAACATTCTGAAAATGAAGACACATGATTAATCAAACTATTTACCCTACCTAATTGGTTGTCAAATAATTCGGTTGATTTTGTACACTAAGTCTACCATAATAAAACCTCGCACAAGAAAAGGAATACAAAACTCACAGGATCATTGGTAATTCACCTCAGTCTTGGCTCGGAATTTAGGGGTATACAACTTCTCATGGTAGAAGGGAATAAATACATCCTTGGCCATCCATCCTCGGCCTTTTCTTCCTCCTGACCATTTCCTGCGTCCTCGTGGTCTCCTCCCAAGTGGTTTCCTCTTCATGGTGGTGGTTCTCATTATGGGATCCTCATGGTTCACACGACCCTCGTGGTTCGCAGGTTCCAATCCACAGTGCAGCTTTATCTCAAGACATCTTTCTCACATGGGTAGCTTAAGCCATGTCACACATTGCAAATGAGAGTAGCAACATATTGTACACGTGGTTGACTTAGTGATGCATTATTTGAAGAACAATTCACACGTGTTTTTCACAGAAATTAAGTTGAGATGCCGGTAATTATTTCTCACAGAATTGATATTGCACTGTTGATTATACATTTCTCACAGGCTTTATTCACTTTAAAGACCTTGAAAATCACGTACTATCTCTGCGATCGGCGGTAGAAAATTCGCGCACAACTCGTCGCAATTTATTCGTAGTAGTGGCGTGCTTTTAATGTAGCTTGAATAATATTCACTGTTCACTTTGAATATAGTTTTGGCCACCATGTGGTCTTTGATATAGGTAGCAGCGTGGCTGGAAATATGTGTTCCACGTGCTATTTCACAGAAATGTTAGAAATTCACGAATTCACTGTTTTACAAAAATTGTTCACAGACGTGAACTGATGGTGTCCAACTTGGCAATATAATAATTATGCAGCACATTGATGTGCTTTAGATGCACGATGCTTTCAGATTATAAACTTCCTCACACCAATGAGTGGACATTCCAAAACGTGGGCTCGACAGTCTCAAACTCGAATACGTCTGTCTCCAACAGACTCAAAACGTGGTATGTTAGAAGCCGGATCAGCGTTCCGGGTTCAAGGAAGTACTCTATTCGTTTAGCGACTAATTATGACCAGTTCGCATATCCGCGATGGAAATACCTTTACCGTAAACATTTAAATACATATCAATGTGGTAAATTCATACAGAATTACAAAATGATATATCCTGAGATTCGTTGAAGGAAAATATGTAATAGAATATGCTCAGGAAAAATAGTAGCTCGGTTCTCCAAAGTCAAGAGAATATCCAATATCATGACGAAGCTCGCGTTGGCTTCTGGATGCGTTCTGCGCTGTGGCAAAGCACTCACACATTCCTTCAAAGAAAATATCACAGGGGATGAGCTCATACGAGCTCAATATATATACATACATCACTTTCTTGTGGACACGACAACTACCGCAATATTGCACAAATCACTTTGTAATTTTTACATGATATGTATCCCTATACAATCTCGGCCGAGTTCGTTAATGGGCAAAATCAGTCGAAAGGGGTGAAAATGGGGTGGGGCTTTTGTAAAAAAAGTGAAATATTGCTCTAACTCTTTTAGTTATGTGAAATATCGAATCCATTCAAAGTTCATACTATGTGTCGGATAAGGGCCAAAAATGTGTGAACAATTTTTTGATAGCACCAACCATTGACAAAAGGGGTGGGAAAAAGTGGGGTTTTCTGGAAACATTAATCTTATCTCTCTTAATAGGCTCAATATCAAAATTGAGGGGAGACCAAGGTTAGAATATGTTAAACAGATAGTCTTAATTGTAGGGTGTGGTAGCTATATAGAGATGAAACGATTAGCTCGGGACAGGGGCATTGTGATCTGCAGCAAAGCAGTCAAAAGACTAAAGACTCAAACAACAACATGTAAGCTCACCAAAATAATGTTGTGAAACGGTAAATTTTCTTTCAATTGTTTTTACCAGAATTTCACCCCACCCCATTGGCCCCTTAAATTAATTTATAAAAAAACGGTCGATCACCGATTTACTTACTTTTTAAGCTGTTTTTTTTTCGCTGAGTTTCAAATTTCTCGCCTATGTCGTTTATGAGATAGGCCTACACGCTCCGTTAGGAATCCTTCAACCCCCACTTTTCACCCCTTTCACCTCATAATAATACACCACATCGAAAAACCCTTAGACACATGTCTGCTTATTTTTAACGATTATTTTATATGCCGAGTATCACATCCACAAATGAAACCACTCGTAAGATATTGTTATTCAATGAAGTGCAGGTTAAACCCCCTTAAGACCCCTTTAGAACCTGAATATCCAAAAATTCTCCCTTATTGTACGGTTTTGACATACAACGAACATATCCCCAAAACGCCATGTTTGCAATTTCAATATTTTTGGCTGGGCGATGATGAGTGAGTGAATGAGTCAGGACATTTTCTTTCAATTTTTTTTCTTCAGAATTTCACCCCTCCCGATGAACTCATTCAATTTGATTGATCAAAAAACTGTCGAAAAGCTATTTACTTACTTTAAAGCAGTTTTTCCCCCCTGAGTTTGATGAGTGAGTCAGTCAGTCAATCAGTTAAGACACTTTCTTTCCTGTTTTTCCCCCACAGAATTTCACCCCTCCCCATGGGCCCCTGAAATTGGATTTATGAAGTCGGATGATTATGAGGAAAGTTATGAGTGGACATGCGATATTACATCTCATTTTTTCAACATTTTTCTAATTGTAGCAATCATATCTTTGGTTCTAATTGAGTTACACTGTTCGTTTTGGTATAAGAGCTCTCAGTGGATGAAGCTCTACCTTTTGAGGCATTACATATTTAAATTGGTTGATTGTGAGGACTGTTATGAGTGCCGAAGCGAATATTAGAAATATTTATGAAAACTTAACCGAGTTCGTCGGCCATTCTATCCGGTCGATTCCCTTCATTCCTTTTTAAATGAAAGGTATTCATGCACAGATTTGTTATCAAGTATGACAAATCACTTAACTTCCGCCTTCCTCAAATTATTTGATTTCTTGAACTTTTTCCAACTTTTTTCCACATTGAAGCTATCTATATTATTAAAAATGAAAACTTATCCGAGTCCGTGCAGCCTTACTATCCTGCCGATTTTCTTCATCATTTTTTTAAATGAAAGGTATTCATGCACAGATTTGTCATCAAGTATTCTCTCTCTCTATTCGTTTAGCCGATTCCGACTCTCCGTGACCCCATGTACCTACGCTAATTTCTTCTGTCCTGCACTGCCACCCGAAGATTTTCCAAGCTGGAATTTAGTGCTTCTGTGATGCCATCCATCCATCTCATTCTTTGCCTCCCTCTTCTTCTTGTGCCTTCTATCTTCCCCAGCATTAAGGTCTTCTCTAATGAATCATGTCTTCTCATGATGTGTTCAAAGTAGCCCAGTTTTTGTTTCAGGATTAAGCCCTCCAAGAAACACACTGGTTTAATTTGCTGTAAAACTGACTTATTGGTTCTCTTCGCAGTCCATGGAACTCTAAGAACTTTTCTTCAACACCATAATTCGAAGGAATTTATTCCACGGTGTTCAGCTTTTCTTATGGTCCAGGTCTCACATCCGTACATCACAACTGGAAAAACCAAAGCTCTTACTATTCGGATCTTTGTTGTTAAGGTTAGGTCTCTACTCCTTAAAACATTGTCCAGATTTGAAAATGCCTGTCTACCAAGTAGCAATCGTCTTTTGATCTCATGACTGCAGTCACCATCGGCAGAAATCTGTGAGCCAAGATAGTTAAAAACAGAGACTATCTCCATTTTTTCTCCTCCTACTTGCCATGAATTGACAGTTGTAGTTGTCATATATTTTTTTCTTGACATTCAACATTAGTTCAGCCTTTGAACTCTCCTCTTTCACTTTCAGTAAGAGATTTTTTAAATCTTCTTCAGTTTCTGCCATCAGGATTGTTTCATCTGCATATCTCAGGAACCAATCCCCAAAGTTTGTAAAAGTATTTCTGAAACACCCTATATATGTTATTATTCACCCTAGTAAAATCATTAATCTACACCTTACGGCTCGGTCACACAGAAATCGGTCTGGCTCAGCGGGAAGCGATATCTGTCTAATTTCCCAAAGTTGCATCAACCGTGGCACACAGATCGCGGTCTACCTTCACCTGCTAGTATTTGTAGCGACGATGAGCTATCCAGTCGTACAAATTTACAGATTGTCCGCCTGACCCCCGTGCCGCCTTCGATTGTGATGAGTGACCAAACCGAAGTATTCATTTAAACTGTGCATAAATATAAGTGTCTGTTCGACAGTTCACACGAACATTATAAAAATGTTTTAAAGAAGGCTGAAGCATGGAATCGTTCAATTCCTCGAAACAGTCTCGCGACATATGAAAATACTTGAAAAACCTATCTTTATGTGATTCCAGTTCGATACAATAAACGGTGTGGCTCTGCTTCTAAACTTGCTAAGAGAAAAACTGGTGACTTTTAACGCTAAGTGCTTAAAAGGCTTCTAGCATGATGAAGTGCACTTGTGTATGATATTTGAGTGTACATTTTCAATAAGCTGTGTGTGTGATACATAAAGAATAATGTCACTTGTTGGTATCTTGTAAACATTCACTTCAAATCTTGTTAACTCGGGGGTTTTCTTTACAAATTTGCTGTGTATTTGTTGTTGATTTACCAGGGTTTTAGATGCCAATATTTATTGTTACTTTTACAGAAAATATTTTTGTGCAGCTTTCGATAGTAATAATAATTAAAATGTTATGTGATAAAATGAACACTATTATAATAATGACTGGCTTACCTTCACAAAATAATGATGTGTCGTATGCAAGAAGACAAACTGAATGTGAATTCGTGTAGTGATATGACGTGTGTCTGCCGTGTGAAGAATGGATAAAAAGAAAACACAATGCAAAGAAGACAATAAACAAAGACAGAATGCTTGTAAAAATTATGCGAGTGAAGTTATACGAAGTAAATATTTGTTGTGATTTCGGAACTGAAAATGAATATGGTTGGACATTTAAATCATTTTGTTTTTAGTTTCACAGGATATTTTTTTCCTTTCCTAATTTTTATTATGTCCATGATTTGTACTTGGTGTTACAGAATTATTTTCCCCTTTATGGTGACGAAGCATATTATCCAAGATATACAACCCTCTTGGAATTGACAGCAATATACTGCCTCCTGGGAAAACTGGATTTATGGTTCTAATGCTTATATACCATAATTATGATTCACTTTTGATGTCAGAATTATATCCATGTCACATTAATTAAGATAAAATACAATTTAGAACCAATAATACTTATAAATACGATACAGTAAACTTATGTCATTTCCTTTAATCTCACATTATAATGAAATAAGTTGAATTATAAATATAACTAACAACCTGCCCCAGCTTCGACCGGTTGCTTAAATGGTTTACCCAGCGTAAGCTTGAAAGGCACACGGACGGTAGGTCCCAGACGCAATTCAGAAAAGCCGTGGTGAACACCGAATCTCCAAACAGACATACTATACTCTTCTTCTTCTTCTTCTTAAGACATCTACGAGAGAATATTTGGAGCTATTCAGCAATCCTTGATGAATAAGACGAGGTGTCAACTTGTAAATGTTCCTCGTAAGTCTTTATCTGATTTTTATTTTTGATCCCTCCTTCTGCGTGGGGTCAGCCTTCTTATTCTTTTACTTTTCCCTCCTGCCTTGTGCTCAAGGCCCTTAAGGAGGCAGGGTGTATGTAGCCCCACCACATCTTATTTTTATTCTCAATTGTATTTTGTGACTATTTGGAATCTAAATTACATTTTGTAAGTATTTTCTATCTAAATTGCATTTTGTAAATATTGTCAATTCAAATAACAGTACAGTAAGTATGTAGTTAGTTTTAGTTGCAAGTAGGTAGTTTAGTTTGTCTATTAGATATATGTCATTGTTTTATTAGACTGTGGTGTGTGAGTGTGTCTAGTAGCAGTTGCATTGTTTATTAGTTATAGTTCATTGTTTTAGTAGACTGTGATGTGTAAGGGTGCATGTGAGTGTGTCTGGTGACAGACTGTTTCAGAGGTAGTATTTGTTGTTGGTGGAACTTTAGTATTTTTTCGTTAGTAGAATTTTGGTGTTTAATTGTTAGTTCGGTAGAAGGTTAGTATTTTTGTTAGTAGAATTGCTCTTTACTTATTCTGAAAGGGAGTAGCAGCCTTTCAGAATAAATCAATTCTTTACTAGTCTTATAGACGGTTAAGATATTGATAATATAAGCCAAGTAATGGCTACACTGCGTCCTGCTGCACGGCTGAAAGCAACGGGAAACTACAGCCGTATGCTATTCCCGAGGATATGCACATCTCTATGCATAATTACAGGTGATGAAAGCCTCCTCCCTTGTAAAATTTCAATCCGTTCGGATCTCCGGGTGGGGACTACTCGAGAGGGGGTTAACATCACAGAAGTGACAAAGAGGAAATCTGACATTCAACGGATCGGAGCGTGGGATGTTAGAAGTCTGCTAGGAAGTGGAAGGTTAGAAAACATAGAAAGGGAAATGGATAGGTTGAGGTTGGATTTGGTTGGGATTAGTAAAATGCGCTGGCAGGAAGAACAGGACTTTTGGTCAGGAGACTATAGGGCCATTAGCACTAAATCAAACAATAGCCAAGCAGGGGTTGGCCTCATATTGAGTAGGAAACTTGGACAGCGGGTGGAATATTATGAGCAATATAGTGAACGGATTATTGTAGAAAAAATCAATACTAAACCTACCTGCACCACAGTGGTACAAGTCTATATGCCTACCAGTCAAGCTGATGATGAGGATGTTGAATAGGTCTACGATGAAATAGACGAAATTCTGAGGTATATCAAGGGTGATGAAAATGTTATAGTAATGGGAGATTGGAATGCTGTGGTAGGAAAAGGGAGAGAAGAGAAGATAGTAGGAGATTTCGGATTAGGTGAAAGGAATGATCGAGGAAGCAGGCTGGTAGAATTCTGCACCGAGCATGAGTTGGTCATAGCTAACACCTTATTCAATAACCACAATAGAAGAATATACACATGGATGAGACCAGGAGATACAGTGCGTTACCAAATCGAATTCATTATGGTCAAGCAGAGGTTTCGAAACCCGATTTTGGATTGTAAAACATATCCTGGTGCTGACATAAACTCTGACCACAATCTGGTTGTAATGAAATGCAGATTAAAGTTGAAGAAACTGAAGAAAAGTCAAAAGCCAAAAAGGTGGGCAATAGACAGACTGAAAGAGAAGGATGTAAACGAAAGATTCAAAAAGAGTATAAAGGAAGAACGAATGAAAAGCCCTAAACAAACTTCAATTGCAGACGAATGGGCACTTTTGAAGAATGAAATAACAAAAATCCGCAGAAGAAAACATTGGTAGGAAAGAAAGAATAGGTAGAAACCCGTGGATCACTCAGGATATACTAGAATTGATGGATGAAAGGCGGAAACACAAGAATGTAAGAAATGAAAAGGGGAAAGCAGAATACAAACGTCTGAGAAATGAGGTTAACAAGAAGTGCAAGGAAGCGAAAGAAGAATGGTTGAAAGAAAAATGTGCAGGTATAAAAAATTGTCTGAAATTAGGAAAAGTAGACACAGCTTATCGAAGGATTAAGAATACCGTACTTTTGGGGAAAAGAAGACTAAGTGCTGTAATATTAAGGACACAAATGGAAAGCCTCTAACAGATAGGGAAGAAAAGGTTGAGAGATGGAAAGCTTACATAGAGAGTTTGTATAAGGGAAAGGAGATTGAGAATCATGTAATGGAAAGGGAGGAGGAAATTGATGTGGATGCGAAAGCTGTACCAACATAAGCCACCAACATAAGCCACCAATACAAGCCACCAACATAAGCCACCAATATAAGCCACCAACATAAGCCACCAATATAAGCCACCAATATAAGCCACCACCATAAGCCACCAACATAAGCCACCAGCATAAGCCACCAACATCATTCTATATAAAACATCAACACAAAATCACACTTTCACCAGAATTGTTCTGACCTTTGTAGTAGGTGGATCAACTTTACAAGTCAGTTACTATGGAATATACTATAACCAATAAAGGCAAACCACGTGTACTGTATCATGGCTACTCCTATAACTATAAGCGGCAAAATGTGAATGGAATCATATTTTGGCAGTGCTCAAAACAAAGGACAACAAAATGTTTAGGTCATCTAAAAAGTAAGAATGGTAAGGTCTTAAGTGTATGTAGTGTACCAGATAAAACACTGTTGATGTCAACAAAATATCATGAAAATGCTAAAAAGCAAGTTCAAGAAAATGATATTGCTGCTCAAGATAGTGCATTGTTTGTTGAAAAGAAATTATCATCTCCTCAAAAAGTTATGTTAGGACAGTTGTCAACGTTCAAAAAACCCTTAACACTATCAAAAGCAACACAGACACTTCAAGAGGTCCCTTTTGAAAAGGAAAAAAAGTCCTCTCGGCACGCCGGAAGGCGGAGGTAGATTTCACCGGACAAACTTGGGGATAGGCGAAAATAGGCAGAATATGCAGATTTTCGTAGAAGGATCAGACCTCATTTAATGCGAGAAGGTATTTTATAATTGGAGCTTAATTAACTTTGTTTTTCGTCATTTTATGCTTATTTTAAACATTTTATTGTCTTATGGGAACGGTAACCTTCTTGTCATTTGGGGTCCATTTTTATACTTGTGGTCACACTGTCCTTATGCTAGGTTTCGACACTGATGTGCAACTATGTAACGGTCTGTTACTTCTTCACGCAAAATTATATCTACCGCAGAGATTTTGGTTGGTTCCTCAGTTTAGGGGCTGCGACAACGCGGTCATGTAACCCCGTGTACTTTGGGATGGCTGTATTAGTCTGTAATTCAGGTAAGGACTGCAGACGGTCAATTTCAAGCAGTAGTTACTAATGTTGCTACCAGGTACTACCGTCAACGACACCTAGCTGTGAACTTGGCTACTAGATGCCACCGCAACCAGCAACTCGCAACGAACGTTGGAACTTCCCCTCCAAAGGAAAGCATACTGAGGGATTTTTGGCACTCTTAGAAAATCCGACGACTTCGGCCGGCTTTGAACTCGCGACCTTGGGCATAAACATTCAGCATGCTACCAGTTACGTCACCGAAGCCGCTTCACACTTAGATGGAAATCTGAATCTGATCTCGTGCAAGTGCGTTATCTTGGCAACGTCTGATGGCTCATCCCTCATCAATTTACTAGTGTTGCCATGGCAACCACTGATAGGTCTTGGCATTTTCTTATAATTCCGAAATTATTTTTCTCATCCCTTGGCATAATGGTGAGTTATATCAAAAATTCTTTCAGACAAAAGTTTTAGGTAATTATTATGGGAATATTGTCCATTTTGTACGGTTTTGATATTGTGCCTATTAAGAGAGATATGATTAATGTTTCCCGAAAAACCCACTTTTTCCCACCCCTTTGGTCAATGGTTGGTGCTATAAAAAAAACTCTTCAAACATACATTTTTGGGCTTTATCCGACACATAGTATGAATGTTGAACGGATTCGATATTTCACATATTAAGAGAGTTATAGCAATATTTCACTTTTTCGAAAAAAAAGCCCCCCATTTTCACCCCCCAACGACCGATTTAGCCCAGTAACGAACTCGACCGAGATTTTATAGGTATACGTATTCGGTAAAAAATTCAAAGTGATTGGTACAAAATTACGGCAGTTATCGTGTCCACAATAAGCTGATATACATATACATACATAAATTATATATAACTTTTGAACTGACGGTGGTTTTGGGGCCTGGGGATGTGAAACGCGAAGATATGTCGAAATTTTCCGGAAGTCGAAACATGGTACCCATTGCAATAGTTAGCTTTCTAACGAAATCTACCTCTGGTTGGTTCCTCAGTTTAGGGGCTGCGACAACGCGGTCATCTAACCCCGTGTACTTTGGGTGAGTGTAGAATCTGTCTGATACACGGTGTGAATTGTAATGGCTGTATTAGTCTTAATTCATGTAAGTACTGCAGACGGTCAATTTCAAGCAGTAGTTCCTAATGTTGCTACCAGGTACAACCGTCAACGACACCTAGCTGTGAACTTGGCTACTAGATGCCACCCCAACCATCAACTCGCAACGAACGTTGGAACTTCCCCTCCAAAGGAAAGCATACTGAGGGATTCTAGTGCTCTTAGAAAATCCGACGACTTCGGCCGGCTTTGAAACCGCGACATTGGGCATAGACATTCAGCATGCTACCAGTTACGTCACCGAAGCCGCTTCCCACTTTATCAGGCGGCTTTGGTGGCGTAGTCGGTAACATGCTGAGCTTCTATGCCCAAGATACCGGGTTCAAACCCGGCCGAAGCCGTCGGATTTTTTAAGAGCGTTAAATATCCCTCAGTATGCCTTCCTTCGGAGGGGAAGTAAAGCCGGCGGTCCCATGTCATAGATTTATGGCATGTTAAAGATCCTTCCACTAATTGCACCTGTGTGAAGCTAAATTGGATAGGTTAAGAATGTATACAACGCTCTTAGGTTTCTATGTTCGTTGCCAAGAGCCGACTGCGGCGGCGTCTAGTAGCTCAGTTCTGAACTTGGCCTCGTAGTCGTTGACAGTGGCGCTTGGCGGCAAAAGTAGGAACTATCTGAAAAATTGTTAGTTGCAGTACTTAAATTAACAAACAGATAACACACACTAATACAGTCATCACAATTAACACCGGTTATCAGACAGATTCTACACACACCCAAAGTACACGGGGCTACATGACCGCGTTGTCGCAGCCCCTAAACTTAAGAACCAACCAACCAACCACTTAATCAGATGGAAATACTGAATCTGATCTCGTGCAAGTGCGTTGTCATGGCAACGTCTGATGGTCCATGCCTCATCAATTTAGTAGTGTTGCCATGGCAACCACTGATAGCTCTTGGCATTTTCTTATAATTCCGAAATCATTTTTCTCGTCCCTTGGCGTAATGGTGGGTCATATCAAAAATTCTTTCAGACAAAAGTTTTAGGTAATTATTAGGGGAATATTGTCCATTTTGTACGGTTTTGATATTGTGCCTATTAAGAGAGATATGATTAATGTTTCCCGAAAAACCCACTTTTTTCCACCCCTTTGGTCAATGGTTGGTGCTATCAAAAATCTTATTTGACATAAATTTTTGGCACTTATCCGACACATATTATGAACTTTGAATGGATTCGATATTGCACGTATTAAGAGAGTTATAGCGAAATTTCACTTTTTCGAAAAAAGTCCCCCATTTTCACCCCCTTCGACCGATTTAGCCCAGTAACGAACTCGACCGAGATTTTATAGGTATACATCTTCGGTAAAAAATTCGAAGTAATTGGTGCAAAATTACGGCAGTTATCGTGTCCACAAGAAACTGATATACATATATATATACATAAATTATATATAAACTTTTGAACTGACGGTGGTTTTGGGGTCTGGGGGATGTGAAACGCGAAGATATGTCGAAATTTTCCGGAAGTCGAAACATGGGACCCATTGCAATAGTTAGCTTTCTAATGAAATCTACCTAAAAGGAATTGGATAGTTCTAGTGATGTTGAGGATGATGATGATGATAATGATGTTGGTGACAATGACTATAATAATTACGATGATAATATTTATAATGATGATAATGATTATGATGATGAAAAAGAAGAGGAGGAGGGTTTAATGTCTATAAAACCATTGCGGCTTCCCCAGTTTTTAAGAACAAGAGTACCTGGAGAATGTTATAAAAGGATCTACAACAAGCGTTGTGTTTAAAATCTATATCAAACAATGATAAAAAGGTAAAAAGTTGTATTCAGTGTGTAACTATTGTAAAAAACTAAATGAATAAAAATATTGTATGGATATTGGCTGTTTTTCTTAATTGCTATCCCCATGTCCCACTATTAATGCAATTGTTAACCATCAACAGTCTCTGGCTATGTTCATAAAGAGAGTGCCTTAAACAATACACTCTGTCTATGGTTTGTGTAGCAAGTATCATAATAATTCAGTGTGGACAAGTCATGTTAATGCAATAGTTATGTCAGGTAA
Organism: Meconema thalassinum; assembly: GCA_946902985.2. Classification (NCBI taxonomy): domain Eukaryota; kingdom Metazoa; phylum Arthropoda; class Insecta; order Orthoptera; family Tettigoniidae; genus Meconema; species Meconema thalassinum. The sequence goes on from OX336390.1 coordinate 354,356,362, forward strand.
GGGATTCGAACCTTGCTTCCTTGTACAGGAAATCTGATCTAAAGTCAAACACCTTAACCACTCGGCCAACCTGACAGTTACTAATATAATTAGTCCTGTGGACTTGAGTGTTTACAAAACTTTTCCCAGTATACATTGACTAAACCACTTGCTTGTTTTGAAATATAGATTTTGTTTTGTTTTACCATAACATTGCAGTTATAAATATTGCGAACTGGGTGTTTAATATAGGGTTAAAGGCATTTTAAAATAACTTTAGAAAAGTTCTTAGGTATCGTGTCATGGGTTTTAGTAATGCATTACTGTTCGTTGTCTAACATTTACCGTTACACAACATTATTTTGGTGAGCTTACATGTTGTTGTTTGAGTCTTTAGTCGTTTGACTGGTTTGCTGCAGATGTCAATGCCCCTGTCCCGAGCTAATCGTTTCATCTCTATATAGCTACCACACCCTACAATTAAGACTTTCTGTTTAACATATTCTAACCTTGGTCTCCCCCTACAAGCTCTTGGGTTCAATTCCTAGCTTTAACACAAAATTTTAAAAGTGGTATAAGGATTAAACAAGTATACTCAGTCTCGTGTGGTCCAAAATAAGTAGAGAGGGTTTGATTCACACCTCAACCATAAGGCACTGTGTTTTTTTTAAATTTTTTCTTTAAATAATGATAGCCATTTGTTCAATTTCACATTTCACACATTGCAATCTGACAATTTTCCATTTGTATTTTTTCAAATGACAGTTTGATGTTTTTTTCAATTTCATGATATGGAAACATGGATTTTCCTTTTTCATATTTATACATTTATCAATTTCCCATTTATATATATATATTTTTAAATGTTCGTTTAAGGTTTTTAAATTTTGTCTATATGGAAACATGGATTTTCCATTTTGCTGTTTACACATTTTTTATTTATTTTGTGTCTGTTGAAAAACGATATTTCCAAAACAAGAATTTTTATTTTTCATTTTATGGTTTTGTAAATGATCTTAATGTGAATGCTTGACCATGGCAATAGTACAGTCTGTTTATGTGTGTTAGCGGAACCGTAGAGGCTTATTACTACTGCAAGTAAGAATGTTTTAGAAAATAACGGCTATCTACCACTGCATTTGAAAAAAAACTATTGAAAAAAACAAAAATACTATTTACCATTCATTCATATATAAGTGTTAATTCTCCCTCTCCCCACCCTACCTCATCGTATTTTCTCTGGTCAAACAATCAATGCTACCCATATATACACAAGCTTTCTATATATCTCTCTCTATATGTTTTCTCTGTTCCACAAGATAAAAATTATGGTTGCTGGATTGTATCCTGCACTGTTTATGCGACATACCATTGCCAGTTCATAAACCCGTTAGGTAGTTCTCTACACATAGCGATTTTACCACTGCTCTACCTACGCCTTTTGCTTGTTTGGCTTTCTTACAGGCTAGTATGCGATAGGCAGCATTAACTGTATATCAAACCCAGAATTTGATAGAGCTTTGGAAGACTTAAGCAGGAACAAAGCACCAGGCATAGATGATATACCGATTGAGTTGCTACGCTGCATAGGAGATGAAGGTCTGATCAGGTTATTTCACTTGGTGTGTAGGATTTATGAGACAGGTGAGGTACCCCCTGATTTCAAGAAGAATGTAATCATCCCTATACCAAAGAAAGTGGGAGCTGACAGATGTGAAGATTACCGTACAATCAGCTTGATTACTCATGCTTCAAAGATCCTGTCTAGAATAATTTACAAGAGGATTGAAAGCCAGATAGAAACGGAGTTGGGTGAAGACCAGTTTGGTTTCAGGAGAAATGTAGGAACAAGGGAAGCTGTACTAAGTCTTAGGCTGATTTTGGAAGGTAGAATAAGGAAAGATAAGAGAACGTTCATGGCTTTTGTAGACTTAGAAAAGGCTTTTGATAACGTTGATTGGACTAAATTGTTTGACATTTTGAAATCGATTGGAATATAGTACAGGGATAGGAGGGTGATATACAATCTATACAGAAACCAGACAGCAGTCATTCGAGTTGAAGGACATGAGAGAGAAGCTGGTATTCAGAAAGGTGTCAGGCAAGGCTGCATCTTATCACCCATACTTTTCAATCTTTACATTGAACAAACAATGAAGGAAATTAGAGAAAAATGTAAAGTGGGAGTGAAGATTCAAGGAGAAATAATTTCAAATCTGAGATTTGCTGATGACATAGTCATCTTGGCCGACAAGCCTGAGGATTTGAATGAGTTTTTGAATGGTATGGACTCCGTCTTACGGAAAGAATTCATAATGAAAATTAATAAATGTAAAACAAAAATACTGGAATGCAGCCGAAATAAATCAGAAACCTCTATGGAGATCAAATTGGCAGGTGAAAAGCTGAAGGAAGTAGGAGACTATTGTTACTTAGGAAGCAGAATAACCAGTGATGGACGAAACAAAGAGGATATAAAAAGTAGGTTGGCTCAGGCAAAGAAAGCATTTATACAAAAAAGGAATCTGCTGACATCGAATATAGATTTAGGTATTAGGAAGTCATTTTTGAAAGCCTTTGTCTGGAGCGTGGCGCTCTATGGAAGTGAAACTTGGACTATTGGTGTAGCAGAAAAGAGGAGAATTGAAGCATTTGAAGTGTGGTGTTACAGGAGAATGATGAAGTTCAGATGGGTAGATAGGGTTACAAACAAAGAGGTATTAAGACGAGTGGGAGAGGAGAGATGTTTCTGGCGACTGCTAATGAAGAGAAGAGATAGGTTGGTAGGACACATACTAAGACACCCAGGAATAGCAAGCTTAGTTATGGAAGGAAGGGTCGAGGATAAGAACTGTAGGGGTAGACCAAGGTTAGAATATGTTAAACAGATTGCCTCGGATGTAGGGTGTGGTAGCTATGTAGAGATGAAACGATTAGCTCAGGACAGGGAGGCATGGAGAGCTGCATCAAACCAGTCAAAAGACTGAAGACTCAAATAACAACAACAAACCCAGTCCACCTTTGTATTTGTAATCTAAGTAATAATTTGAAAAGAGGCAAGTGTAATCAGTTTTAAAAATTATCTCTGCTTTTTTGTTTGTTTTGTTTGACATGTATATTAACCTAAAATCAAACCCTAGTCTACCTTAGTGAAAGGATAACAGTTTAACCACTACGTCACCATACCCTTCTTTCTTAGTTTGATTCGTTCTAGGCCTTAGAGCTAGAAATCGAGTTACGATCTCCAGTGCAAGAGGCACATGTGCTCACCACTATAGCATGTAATGGTTAGCTGGTAACATTAGACAACCGAAAATGATTGTATTTCTGTTAGCCAAGCATTTCTGTCATTTGCCTACTGTGTGAGCACTGCCAGCAAGACAATTTAGTTTAGAACAAGCGAGTGTGTGTGTGTGTGTGTGTATAGATTATTAGCCTCAAGTATTTAAAGCTTGTTGTGTGTAGCGACCATCTTGCTCAGTAACCACTGAGTAAGTTTTAACAGTCAACGCATAAAAACAGCATAGGATAGTTGTGTGTGTGGTTCATGTACTTGGGAATATGCATTAGCACCATGCGCTAGCTTTACCTTACCCTCTAGAGGTAGAGCGTTATCCCTTTCTTTGGACATTGCCAATGACTGCATTCCCCCACAAGTTTTACACTTAAGCCCTTGGCTTGCTCTTGATTAGGTTTGGTTTGCTTTAGGATTGGTTTGGTTCAGTTGGGTTTGATTCGACTTGGTTCAGTTTAGTTTAATGTAGTCACCATTTATTTTATTTTAGCTACACTCTTTAACCAATTAATTAATGATAATTAAATAAATAATAATAAATACAGCCCTTTAATCCCCTAAGGGCAATGGCCTCCTGTCTAGGCAGGGATTTTGCTCCATTACACTCATTAGGTGAGCAGTCCTAAAGAGTAGTGAGGCACCTAGTGGTGCACTTTTTTTTTTGGCATGTTAGTCTCTGTTCTTGAATTGTTCTTATAGCTATTGATATACCTATTCCTAACCTAGTTACAGTATTGTCTATGTTCTGTATTCTTGTTCTTATATCTAATATTTGCAAAATTGTTAATGTTTCTAGCACGTTCACTTTATTTTATTAGAGTTTTAACTGTCCTCAATACATTATCGCTATTGTATTTAAGGTTTCACTATGTTTCACTGAGTTGCTCCTTTCCTTTCCTCTCATATACAATGTTTTGAAGAGGATCATCTCTAGGGTCTTCCACTCGTGTCTGTCTCTTGCTCTTCTTGTCCATTGTGGTGCGGCAAATTTCTTGAATGTGTCAGCCCAGCGTGTCCTCTGTCTTCCTACGTTTCTCCTGCCGGTTCTGGGGTCCCACATCGTTAGTTGGTGCGTCCATCTTCTATGCTCCATCCTCGCTACGTGGCCTCCCCATTTCCATTTTAGTCTGTCCGCTGTGTTGATGACGTCTTTAAAACTGGTTCTTCTGCGTATCTCCTCGTTCCGTATTCTGTCTTTCAGCGTGATATTGAGGATTTTTCGTTCCATCCTGCGTTGGACTATCTGGAGCGTTTTTCTCTGCTGCGAAGTTAGTGACCATGTTTGACATCCATACAGAATTACTGGGATTACACATTTCTCTAGAACTTGTGTTTTCAGACTTAGTTTCTGAGATTTATCTCCTAAAATGAATTTCAAGGACCAGAAATTTTTCCATGCTTGCACAATTCTTCTTTTGATTTCTTTCTCCGTATTGTTATGAAATGAAATGTTTTGACCTAGGTATGTATAGTCCTGGACATACTCTAATGTTTCACCGTCAATGTTTGCTGGTTTTTCTGTCTCATTTGTCATCAGTTTCGTTTTACTCGGGTTCATGGTTAGGCCAGCTTCTTTGCTGACCTTGTTTAATTCTGTTACCATTTGTTCTAAGTCTGATGCAGATTTTGCCATGAGTATGATGTCGTCTGCAAACCGTAGGTGTGTCAGGTTTTGTCCATCTATGTTGATGCCGTGTCTTGTTTTCCATTTCACTTTCCGGAATTGGTTTTCTAGCAGGCAAGTGAATAGTTTTGGTGAGAGGGGGTCTCCTTGTTTCACTCCTCTCTCTAACTCGAAGTGTTTTCCCTCCATTTCTGTCCGTACTTTGCCTGGCTACACTCGTTGATTTTAGCTAGAAGTCTTATATAACTTTTCTGTATGTTTTAGTTCTCTAGGGCCTCTAGAACATATGTGTGTTCCACGGAGTCAAAGGCTTTGTTATAGTCTATAAATTAATGGTAGTCTACTCTTAATTCTTGATTCGATAAATTGAATTTTGAGTACACCGTTTGTCAAGCCATGCCTACAACCTATACTCCCTATGTACTACAGTCAGATCTGAAAACAAGTTCCAATGGTCAAAGACGTGTCAGTCACCATACATGTAGCCTACAATAATTCTTTCTTTACCTAGCTAGGTTTCGTCACTCACAGTAAACATCTTACATTATGGGTTTGCAATATATTAAGAAAAGCAAAAGTCCATGATCTTGCTGTTTTGGGTCTTTTTTGGGGGAAATTCATAAGCCATAAAAAGAATGACATCATGTCAAGTTCTGGGGGGACCTTGTATGTCAAAATCCCATTATCAGTTTATAAAATCTCAAGGTCATGCCCTAGCAGTTTTGGATTATTTCAATCAATGAGTCCACCATAGGAAAGATCAGAAAAATAAATACCCTTAAAACAAGTCGTCACATTCCCCTCTCCGAACAATGCTTCGCAAAATATAAATTCATCCATTGAACATTGAACATTGAACATGATCGGCGACATCATCCTCGCTTCCCCCGCCCACCATGGTTGCCATATCGTTTGACCTTCAATTGTCCTCAGCATCTCTCTGCTTTTTTCATTGCCCTGTTGTCAAGTCAAGTCAATGCATTCCAATAAGCTCAGATACCATCCGCATCCTGTCAGTCTGCCCCAGCAAGTTTGTTTTCTATACTCACTTCAAGCAACATATAACCAAGTTCTGTTTGTTCTATCTAAAGTCAACTTTATTTGATCAAGGAATTATCATTTGTCATGTCACTCACAATCGTTTACATGTTAAAGACCCCCTTCAGGGGGTTTAGGAATTAGGAATTCCATCATAGGAAAAATCGGAAAACGAACCCTCGACCCGCCGTCTCATCGAAATAGCGAATACTGTATTGGTATATCACCACCGTGGCCAGTAATAGCCTCGTTGAAACACGTGCCCAGTGGTATCGTCTCTTTATATCTACAACCACTCTTCATGAACATTGTAAACAGATTTAAAAAAAAAGTTTTAAAAACTAAAATGTTTTCAACAAAAGTGTCGTTAGAACCTTTCGCATTTTTTTAAAAACATAAATACTATATTCGAAAAGGGGAGTAGTGTGTGTGTGTGGGGGGGGGGGGGTCAGCTCGAGTCCTACGACCCCTCGTATACGTCTCTGGCGTTATTAGTTTGTGAGATATAACAGAAAGTCTAAAATCACAGTTTTACACCAAAAATTCTGTTTCCCTCATTCTCAAAAACTTTAACCTATTACCAAATAAAGAAGGTTTCGAGACAAGCCATTTGACACGTCATAGGACCAAATCCGACCATGCATTCGTGAGATATCGGAAAAAGTCTAAAATCATGCTTTTACCCCCAAAAAGCCTGCTTCCCACATTCTCAAAACTTTAACCTATTAATAACATATATAGGGCTTCGAGACAAGCGATTTGACACGTCACACGTCCAAGTCCGACCTTGCGTTTGAGAGATATCGGCAAACTTCGTAGGAAAGTAGGCGACTATCTGGCTCTCTCCTCACCACCAAAACCCCTTCTTATCAATCTTTTTTTTTTCAAAGAGCTCACCCTCTTACAAAATCCCAAGTGCACATGCGTACAAAACAAAAACAAAAATGTTGATCCATAGCGGCATCCAGCAAAACGCATGCGCTATATGAGCAACAAAGTTTACGTTCTTTTTAGCAGCGCACCTTATATATGTCGCATTTGAAAAGAGACTTTCACTAAAAATTACAATTTCACCCCCTAGTAGGGGTAGGTTTTATTTAGGGGTTGAAATGAGTGGTCCATTGGAAAGAGGGCGTCAACCCGAGTCCAGCGACATAGCGCACGTCAAAATCGGACAATGGGTTCGCGAGTTATCGATTATTTTAGACTGCATGTATTGCGGGTGGCCTCTTCACTTGCCCCTGCGTTAGAAGCGCCATCACCCCCCTACTAACAAGATAACCATGACTTCTCGTGCATGGTGTATGGCCTTAATGGTGATGAGATAGTGGGGTCCTCTGTATGCTACAAAAGAACCGAAAAGACATCACATTCATCTTTTATATCTGTCTTACGGAGAGGTGAATCACTATTGCCTCATTAAAAGCCTGAGTAGATTGCTAAGCAGTCAAATGTCTAAATATAAATGTAAAAAGCATATTTTTGATCATTGTCTGCAATATTTTAAAACCCCTACACTTTTGGAACACCATAGGCTATATTGTGTTTCTCAGGAAGCGGTGAGATTGATATTGCCACAAGGGGACAAGGCTATGATGAAATTCAAGAACATTCATAAGCGGGCACTATTCCCTATATGGTGTATGCAGATTTCGAAGCACTCGCCACACCCATGGCGGGATGTGAACCTGATCCCGCCATCAGCTCAACCACACCCATTCAAAAACATGAGCCCTTTGCCATAGGATTTAATGTAGTGTGTGCCTATGACCACACTCAATCCTTTTACAAATCCCATGAGGGCCCAGATTGTGCCAGATGGTTTTTGGTTGAACTTGTCAAGTTGGCAATAAGTAAAACCTGAATTTCCCGCCGAATCAATACTTTACTTAATAGAAAACTCTATGGGTACATGTTTCGGAGACCCTCTGTCTCCTTCCTCAGCCCTCTTTTGGTACTACAAACATCGTAAAACACATTCGAAATCCCCAATAAAACAACATAAAACACACATCATAAATTACAAAGCCACAACATATTAAAAAATACGAGCTTAAAATACACTAATTAAAATTCAACAACAACCATAAATAAAGCATGTAATGCTCCTCGCATTTTCAGTCCTTCAGTCCTTGTTTAGTTTGTGCACAACCATTTATTTGGTTCAAAGTGTCTTCAAACTCTAAAATAAATGTAATCAATCTATGGAGACTCTTGCGTACGTAGGGCTTGTTGAATTGAAAACATCTAGAATTTGCCTATTGTCGATGGACACTTGTTGTTTGAGGTAGAACATCAAATATTATGGTGTTCCCTATCTAGAATACTTAACAATATGCTGTAGTGAAGCGACTGTTGTTTATGAATAACAGTCCAATTAGATAGCTAGTAGAGAATTGAAGACAGTCAATTCAGGGCTTCTTAGATGATGGTTAGCTGACGGTCGGCGGCATCGATTATAAATATTCATTACTATTGTTTTGGTCCTGAAATGTATGAAGTACGTTTTAGAAATTTGAATGCCAAGAATCTGAATGTTATCAAGTCATCTAACCGGATCAAAAATAAAAATAAAATAAAGACTTACGAGGAACATTAACAAGTTGACACCTTGTCTTATTCGTCTTGGAATGCTGAATAGTTCCAAATATTCTGAAGAACAAGAACATCAGATAACGCCTTTGTTAGTACGTGTTTCCATAGTTATGGAAAAACATTCTTATGGATAATTAAAACGGCACAAAGACGGGACATAAGTTCACCGACATAAGCAAAGACGTCACAATCTTCCATTATGCGTCTAAGGGCAGCTACATGAACATCTTGGAAAATATTCATATCAATACTTCCCAGAGATCTAATGAATGCAATAATCTAAACGAAATCAATTTTGAAACCAACGAATAGTTTGATACAATAGCAGATTATATAAACAATAAACAACGCAAACCGCCCCCACTACCCCCGCCGCAGTAGGTATTATCTCATACGTTCCGATTCGTTCAAATTCAGCCAACTACACACCCACTCCCCCCTCTCTGTGCACACTCATGTCTTACCCCCCCCCCCCCCTTTCCCCCCTCCCCGTCTCCCTTCCCCGCCACCGCGTCAGGCCGATTCACTGCAAGCGAGCAGCTGTGTTATGTCTCAGGCATTGTTCAGTTGAAGTTGACCTCTGTGAGGGTTGTGATATTGACAAGGTCACATATGTCCGGTAAGTCTTTGTGCCGTTTTAATTATCCATAAGAATGCTTTTCCATAACTATGGAAACACGTACTAACAAAGGCGTTATCTGATGTTCTTGTTCTTCAGAATATTTGGAACTATTCAGCATTCCATGACGAATAAGACAAGGTGTCAACTTGTTAATGTTCCTCGTAAGTCTTTATTTTATTTTTATTTTTGATCCGGTTAGATGACTTGATAACATTCAGATTCTTGGCATTCAAATTTCTAAAACGTACTTCATTCATTTCAGGACCAAAACAATAGTAATGAATATTTATAATCGATGCCGCCGACCGTCAGCTAACCATCATCTAAGAAGCCCTGAATTGACTGTCTTCAATTCTCTACTAGCTATCTAATTGGATTGTTATTCATAAACAACAGTCGCTTCACTACAGCACGTTGTTAAGTATTCTAGATAGGGAACACCATAATATTTGATGTTCTACCTCAAACAACAAGTGTCCATCGACAATAGGCAAATTCTAGATGTTTTCAATTCAACAAGCCCTACGTACGCAAGAGTCTCCATAGATTGATTACATTTATTTTAGAGTTTGAAGACACTTTGAACCAAATAAATGGTTGTGCATAAACAATATTTTAATGTGTCCATAGAAACACACTCAACAAGGACTGAAGGACTGAAAATGCGAGGAGCATTACATGCTTTATTTATGGTTGTTGTTGAATTTTAATTAGTGTATTTTAAGCTCGTAGTTTTTAATATGTTGTGGCTTTGTAATTTATGATGTGTGTTTTATGTTGTTTTATTGGGGATTTCGAATGTGTTTTACGATGTTTGTAGTACCAAAAGAGGGCTGAGGAAGGAGACAGAGGGTCTCCGAAACATGTACCCATAGAGTTTTCTATTAAGTAAAGTATTGATTCGGCGGGAAATTCAGGTTTTACTTATTGTAAACACGGTCAATACGGAACCTGAAATGAGTGCTGTACCTAATTGTCAAGTTGGCTCATCATGTACAGGGATTACTGGACCACCAAGTACACATGAGCCTATCTCCAGAACAGTAGCAGTATAAGCATGCCACGACATGCCATTTTTGTGAAAAGCCACTGATCAGTGCTGAAGACACCGTTCGTGACCACTCACACTTTACGGGAGAGTTTCGTGGAGCTGCGCACAGTAAATGCAATTTGAACTTTCCAGCTCCTCGTTTTATCAGTGTCTTTTTCCACAATCAAACGAATTATGACATTCAGGTTTTGATTCGTGAATTGGGTCATGTCAACAAGGGCTCGTTTACCATTATCACTCAAAACCATGAGCGTTTTACAGCTCTGACATGGCAGTTGGGCAACTTAAACATTCGATTTTTGGATTCCTTTAAGTATATGGCGTCCTCGCTGGACTGCCTTGTAGATGGCTTGAATGAGAAGGAATTAAAAATACCAGAAAGCATTTTGAAAATCCTGAGTAATTTCAATTGTGCATTCGGAAAGATATATTCCCATATGATTTCTGCAACAACTGGGACGTGTTAAAGCAAAAAAACTCTCCCACCACAAGACAAATTTTACTCGAAATTAACACGCAGTACCGTTTCCGATGAAGACTATGCACATGCATGTCAAGTTTGGCGAGTGTTTGGCATTAACACGCTAGGTGAATATGCTATGCATTACCAAAAACTGGATGTATTGCTGCTCACCGATGTGTTTCAAAAATTCCGTGAGTTGTGTCAGCACATTTATGGTCTTGACCCGGTTCACTATTATACGAGTCCTAGGCTCTCGTTCGATGACGCTTTGAAATGCACTCAAGTGGAATTGGATTTACTCACAGATGTAGACATGGTTCTATTTTTTGAAAATGGCATTCGCGGTTGCTTTGTGTCGCTTAACCAGCGTCATGCCGAAGCGAACAATGCCTACATGCCCGATTATTCACTAGACAAACCAGAATCGTACTTAATGTACTATGACGTGAATAATTTGTATGGCTACGCCATGAGTCAGCCTTTGCTTGAACATCCCTCATCTTTGTATGATGAACATGCCGAATTCCCATTCTGCCTTGAGCAAATGGTTCCTCTCGACAGTGAAATTAAAATTCAAAAACTCATGGGCACACTTTACAATAAAAATAGGTATGTGCTACATATCCAAATGTTGGTGCAATGCCTATCCCAAGGCTTAGTGTTGAAGAAAATCCATTGAGGTACTTCGTTTGCTCAAAAAGCATGACTCGATCCATACATGCAACTCAACACAGAGCACCGACAAATGGCAACACAGCAGTTTGAAATTATTTTTTAAAATTAATGAACAACTGCATCTATGGCAAGTCCATGGGAGGAGCAGTGGGGTGCCCGGTGGTACATTGCCATGCCAAATTTCAAATCGATAAAAATTATTGACGAGAATTTCGCTACTATTGAAATGAGTAAGACCAGCGTGACCATGGATAAGCCTATTTACTTGGGCCAAGTCATTTTAGACTTTTCCAAATCGGTCTTGTATCGATTCCACTACCGACAGTAGTGGCTACGCGGGCTAAAGCGCTGCGTTAGGTCAAGGGGCCAAGCTCTCTGCTGAATCGGTAGACGCGTGGGTTCAAGCCCCACCGTCGGCTGTCCTTGAAATGGTTTTCCGTGGTTTCCCATTTTCAACACCAGGCAAATGCTGGGACAGTACCTTCTGACAGGCCACGGCCGCTTCCTTCCACATCCTTGCCCAGTTTCATTCATCTTCATCCATTCCATCTCTCATCCCGACGCGCAGGTCGCCCACGGGCGTCGACTAGAAAGACCTGCACTCGGCCTCTCAGGAGGCTACACGACCAAAAAATCGATTCCACTACCAGTTTGCCAAACAACATTTGAAGGACGTATCTCTTTTTATATGGATACCGATTATTTTATTTACCACATTCGCCACTGCAACCCATATGACGTCATGAGGCAGCATAGTGACTGGTTCGACACTTCTTCCTATAGGGCTGACAACGTGTTTCAGCTGCCCATAAAAATAAAAAGGAAATTGGCGTTTAAAAAGATGAATGCGGTGATTCCGTCACAACGGAATTCGTAGGTTTGGCCTCCAAAATGTATGCTTATCGCACACTAGCCTGTAAGGAAGCCAAAAGAGCAAAAGGTGTAGGTAGGGCAGTGGTATAATCGCTACGTGTAGACGACTACTTAGCCGATTTACGCACTGGCAAATCTATGTCCCATACACAGTACAGGGTACCATCCAGCAACCATCATTATATCTTGAGGAACAGAGAAAACGCACCCTCGCCTCCGTGGATAACAAACGTGTGTGGGCTGATGACCTGCTTACCAGCCTGCCCTGGGGTTATGACCGCAAGGAGGAGGAGGTGTGATTTATGTTTGTTCATTTAGGGTCATGGCTTATTTGTAACTCGTAGATTTATTATTTTGTAAATATTGTTTTTTTTTGCTATTGTAAATAGTGGATTTTGTAAATAGTCGCCACCTACTTAGACCTTTTGCTCTTTAAAAGCTCTGTGTAACCTTATTATTTTAAATTTTTGAGTGGTAAACAGTTATTTTTTTAAAGCTGTACAAAAGTGTTATTTGTCTTTTTTGTGTGTAAATATTCAATGAGTAATAGTATTTTTTAAAATAATTTTTTAATGACTTGTATTTTTTGTAATGGTAAAATGTTAAATGGTAAACTAAAAAAATGTTCTTTTGATATAAGTGTGCATGTAGAGAATGTACTTTTGGGAATAAATGAAGTGGTTGTGTTTGTTTCCAAAGACAGCTGTAAATGTATGAGTAGAGAGAAAGCTGGTGTGAATGTATGACCAGAGCAATCACGGTAAGGTACGGTGGGTGGGTGGGTGGGTGGGGGGAAATTGTCACTTATATATCAAATGGTCAATAGTCATTTTGTTTTGTCAATAGTTTTGTTTTTTCTTTGAAATCTAGCGGTCAATAGACATTATTTTCGTCTTACCTACAGTAGTCGTAGACCTCCACGGTCCCGCAATCCCATAAACTCACTGCATCATCGGTTGGTTGGTTGGTTGGTTCTTAAGTTTAGGGGCTGCGACAACGCGGTCATGTAGCCCCGTGTACTTTGGGTGTGTGTAGAATCTGTCTGATAACCGGTGTTAATTGTGATGACTGTATATGTGTGTGTTATCTGTTTTTTAATTTACGTACTGCAACTTAGAATTTTTCAAATAGTCCCTACTTTTACCGCCAAGCGCCACCGTCAACGATTACTAGGCCAAGTTCAGAACTTAGCTACTGGACATCACCGCAGTCGGCTCTTGGCAACGAACATAGAAACCTAAGAGCGTTGTTTACATTCCTAACCTATCCAATTTAGCTTCACACAGGTGCAATTAGTGGAAGGTCCTTTAACATGCCATAAATCTATGACATAGGACCGCCGGCTTTACTTCCCCTCCGAAGGAAGGCATACTGAGGGATTTTAACGCTCTTAAAAAATCCGACGGCTTTGGCCGGGTTTGAACCCGCTATCTTGGGCATAGAAGCTCAGCATGCTACCGACTACGCCACCGAAGCCGCCCACTGCATCATCATCATCGTCATCATGGTCAAGCACTCACATCAACATCATTGACAAAAAATGAACTTTGGACATACACCAAATGGAAAAATGTGAAAACAGCAAAATGGAAAATCCATCTTTCGATATCAGCAACATTAAAAAAACTGTCATTTAAAAAAAAACTGGAAATGGCCTTGTGTGAAATATAAAAATTCAAAAAACTTCAAACGGACATTTTTATAGGAAGTGTAATCAACAAAATAGAAAATTCATATCATCAAAAAACGCAAAATTTGAAACTGACATTTTTTAAATACTGTAAATTGAAAATGTCAAATGGCAATGTGTGAATTGGTCATGTGTGAAATGTGAAAATGAAAAAATCAGCCCATTAACATCATGATTTTTAATTTAAAAAACCATTGTGATCTGGTAAACCTTTGTTTTTATTTCATAACCATGGGGATTGACAAAAGAAAATAGAATACAAACAAATCCTATTTCCTCAATCCTCAAATCCTCAATGTTTATGTCCATGCATCATCAACTTTCCTTTTATAGCACTCAACACAATCAGGGCTGCCAACCTCTCACCCAATGATGCATCACAGGATGTGAAACGTTGCTTAGCTCTTTTCAATAACAATATCTGACACATGTCTTAAACCAGGATGACTATGGCGATAAGAAAGATCGTGTTCTTTACATGCTTGTTCCAAAAGATTAATGGGTACGTCACCACGCTGCAATCTATTTTCAAGATGAGTTCACGGGCCACAAAAACGATACCCTGGGAGATGGATTTCGAAAGGTAAGTATTGAATCACTTTGCCAACGACGCCATTGCCAGTACAGGTCTGGTATATCCTTTTCCATAAAAAAAAAGTCAACCCCTGGCACTATACATCCCATGACGGGCTAAGGCCGACCAAGCGACCGCTGCCCAGCCATTCGGCCTGCAGATATTGGGGTGACGCGTGATTAGCGCGTCGGGTCCCCTCGGCCGTTAATCTTGGTATTCGTGATCGGGGCGCTGTCTCACTGTCAGACAGCTACTCAATTGTCCTCACGAGGCTGAGTGCACCCCGTTCCAACCCTCACGTCAGTTTTAAAATCCCTGACGGTGCCGGGGATCGAACCCGGGGCTTCCGGGTGAGAGGCAGGCGCGCTACCCCAACACCACGGGGCCGGCTTATCCTTTTCCATGGATGGTGAAAAGGTTTGGTCTTCCTCCTCCTCTGTGGATGATGTTTGTGTTTGTTGTTGTTGCTTTTTCTCGCCATGACACCCGTGGAATGATTCAACAAAGTCTTTACACTGACTTTTATGACCGTGACACAGTTTGACCAGCTGGCGAGTCGCGCACTGTCGCATAGAGAGTATTTTTTCCATGGCCACTTGCTCATGATGATCGTAATCCCTACAGGGTTGCAATTCACTCAACACAGGGTCTTGAGTCCATGATTTTGGTACATGTTGCCAGATGTATTTCACCGCGTTGCCAGCCACATAATAAATGGACGACTTGGGGAGCGCCAATAGTTCCTCTTTGATAAAACTGTCTAGTTTCTTTTTGCACACAAAGAACTTTCCGATGGCTTTGTCTGTAGCATTGCCTTTCTCCATAGTATCACGTTCTGTAGATGTTTACACGTCGCTTGTAGAAATCCCACTGGCGTCATTCACAGGTAAATCTTGAGTTTTAATTTTGTTCAGCAACTCCCAGCAGGCATTGGTGGTTAACCAATGAAAGACATACCACACATGTGCTAGGGCTGTATGGGTAATGTTGCCATAGAGACAGCGGTCCATAAGGGTTTGCAGGGATGGGCAGCCCAAGTCCATGAGGTCGATATGTTGACAATAAACGCCAAAACTGGTTGCAACCATTCATGTTTTTCATTACCTTTCACAAATACCACATTGGCCGAGGACAAGTGCGCATTCATGACCACATTCAAATATTTATAGGAAATGGTTCCTTGATTCCAGTCTAGTTGCCTATGATTTTCAATCCACTGGGTTTGTTTACGGTCTTTTTCACACAACAAATCAAAAGCATGGGGCCGTTTAAATATCAATTGCGTAGCTTGCGATATCCAAAACGCGGTACAATCGATAATGGCCACTTGTTTAAATACAAATTTGTTGTCGCCAATTTTAAGCCCTTGGCAATCCACAATGAGTGTGCGCAACATGTTGATGATTGCCTGGACCAAGTTCAACTGACGACTGACTGACGATCGACCACTAAAGTGTGTGCCATAACATGGACTTTCCTACCATGCTAGTTTTAAATAAATCGAGGTTAGGGTACGACTGGTGGACATGAAAAATAATAATAACAAGAACAACCACCTAAGTTTTTATTACATCATTTTATTGTGATAACATGTCTTACAGGCTTTAGTCATTTTGGGATGGGGACGATACCAACTCATACAACAATACAGTATTCTGTGTTTGTAACGTCCATAACACCGATGATGTCTCTAAACTAGGCGTTATTGACGGTGAGGTGCTCACCGAAGCACCAAGGACACCATAAGGTCCACATGTATCGTAACTTGTATTTTCATCACTCAGAGGCACTAGTGAGGGCTAACTTGATTGGCAAGGTATATTTCCCACCTCCATTCTGCACAGGTAGGGGCAGGCGGGTGACCAGCGCTGATGTTCTTGCATGGGTTCATCACGCTCTTGCCATTGGTCTATGGTGATGGCACAAAAGGCACATTTCACTGCATCTCCTGTTTTTAAATAATAGAAGCCAGAGGCCGTTGTTCCTCAGAGTTTAAATTTATACGTGTGACGTCTCGTGATGCTTTAAAGCAAGACATGATTGAGCGGCTTGACGCAAGTTTACCTGTTATTTACACACTCGTCACTTGGTTGGACAGTGGATAATAGTTGACTTGTTTGTGTTGAATAATCAAACAGTAGGCCGTCGTATTGGCTGGTACATTGTGATGCGTTTCTAAATCTAGTCGAATGTCAATATTGGATGGCTTGACAGACCCTTCCAAGTAAGAACAGTCAAACACAATCAGTGGCGCTCTTGCCTTAAACGCTTGGGGTGAGAGCATGGGGCTGTTCTATTTTTGATAATACGACCATCTAAATTTAGAAAACAAGTCGTACAGGGGGCCAAACTTCTTTTTCGAAAAGTCCAAATCCAGTCCTTCATAGGGAAACACACCTCCGTTGAGGAAAATACGTGCATTTCTCAATTGCAAGTGATCAAATTGCGTGGCATCTTTGGTTTGTTGATACTTACGATTCATTTGAAAACCCACGAGCATGTAGAGAGGTCTCTCAGTACAGCGGGCTATTTTTACAGACCAACTGTGTGTGTTGGTGGTGGGCAATAGCGGGTAATCATGGAGTGCCCAGCTTCTAAATTCCATGGGTAGAGGCATATCTCTTTTTACCATTTTGAGTATGTCCAGTTTTTTGCTATCGTCAAGGGTCACATGGGGCAATTTCCATAGCATTCGTTGTAGTTAAATTTTTGAATCTATGGGTCCATTTTCGGCTCCCTTGAGCGCATTATTATCACTCCTGTCTCTCACCAGATAAAGCACTTGCCTTGCGTTGACCACAATGCGCTGGTGTTCTTCGGCAAAGCCTAAAATCAGTTTAAGAGGTAAATATCCAGTACAGGTCCCATCGGTGTGTACCATCCAGTCGTTGGTCGAGTCAGGGCACCAACCTGCCATGCAAAGTGTTTTACCTTCTTCCTCACTATAAGAGGGATATAGTTTCATGACACTGGAAATACCCACATTTCGAGTGCTATCCAGCACGATATCGTTAATCACATAACGCACCTCAGAAAACAGAAAGGCAAAAGCATGGTTGGCTAACTTGGATGTGGTGAGTGTAGAGCTATCGGCTTTGGTGAGCTGACCTTCAATCTGAATGACACTTTCATGCGGTAGGGTGTAAATATCTTGGTTGTTGTTAACAAATTGAATTTCATCATTGTTATTGAGCCCAGTTGTTTGAGCTTGATAGGAATAGAGATCAATTCTTACCACCCCTGGTTGCTCCTCGATGTGGTTCGCTACCTCTAGGATAGAATTCATCATGGGGGTTGGCGTGGTTACCCAAATGCTGTAAAATCTGCTTGTCCTTAGATGTTAACGTGTATTCACGTGGTAAACAACTAACACCAGTCCTAGACGGTGTTGTTGCTTTATACACCAACTTCATAGTGGCTTTAGCACCAACTTGTAAGTCACTGGTGTGGTAGAATCTAGTTGAATGAGTTGTTGGTCTCTACTGATCAGTCTTAATGTTATATTACTAATACCATCAAGAGCCACAGAATGAAAAAGCACCACTGGAGGGTTTTCACGAATAATATAGCCATTGGGTGAAGTCACAATAAAGTCATAAAGGGAATGCGATGGTTCTTGATTGGTGTACACTTGGCTAATAATATTACACGTCACTGATACATGATGGTCCTCAATGAATTTCACTTCATGGTCTGATTGATGTTTTTTGTTGGGCTCTAACACGCGTGGTTTAAATCCTAGTAATGGACCAATTGAATCGGGGTGTGTTTTAAAGTCAGTTTTGAATGTGTAGAAAATACTGCAGCGATGAGTGTTGGTATTTCCTACATGTTCAAACTTGCGCGTTCCGTCGAGAAATGACTTTAAACTATATTCATTGATCAACACCACATAAATATGATCATAAATATCATCTATATCGTGTATCCACCAGAGTTCAGTGTGAGCACAGAATCATCATAGTAACACTTGTTGTTCACATTTTCACGTATGTTGTATATTCTATTGTACGTTTCAAGTGAAACTAGTCCCAAACCATAAGGTCTTTCACTCAATTAGATAGGCGGGTAGAAGTCTAGGCGGACTTCAGGTCCACGTCCATGCAGTGTAAACGTTTTAATTTCTGCCGTCATACTGTTGACGTTTTTGCTTATGCTGTGTCTTATATAAAAAAAATAAACACAAACGTCCACACTGTTGGCTGTTAAACGCTTGCTCACGTTTCACATTATAATACATATTGATCCTGTTTTCAAAATAGGTCACTAGTTCCATGGGTGGGGGAAAATTCCCAAAACTGTCAAAGTACCATACAGTGGATCCCTCTTTGACATAAGCTACATAATGCGTTCCTGGTCCACGGTGATCATCCAAATTTACAACAGCACATTCCGGTTTCCAGGGTCGTAGAGGTAATTGGTTCTGCATAAACACACCTCGAAAATGAGAAAGCTTTAGTTGTTTAGCATAGCTTTCCACTTCTTGATGAATCAGGGCATGTCTTGCTATGGCTGAGGTTATTTTTTTATTTCGAAATGGTGAAATCCCAAATCCTTGTTGATAAAAGGCTGGCTTTAAATTGGCATTTCTAGCCCCCATAGCAATCGCTTCCATGGTTTCATCGTGTCGCTGACTTTCTTTTAGTTGTTGCTTGCCTTGCTGTGCAGCTTTAATGGTTTTCGCCACCGCACTTGCACCGCCCAAAAGTGAACCCAGAGCAGCCAAACCGGCAAATAAAGCAGGTAAAAATCCCGCTCGTATGGGGACGTGAATCACTTGCCCTCGTTTTTAACCCTGTCACCGACGTTTTGGAATAACACGTCTCTGTGCTGCTCGAAGGGCTTTTCTTATGGTCAACACGTTATTTTTAATTTTTTGTTTGTTTCGCAAGGGCTTGTCCACTAATGCCTTTAGCCCATGCTTTGACAATGACAGGGTCTTATTTTTATTCTTTTTAGTCTTTCTCACCACATATCTTTGTTTCACCATGATGATGACCAACAAACTTTCACAAGAAAGTTTAAGCCACAACTAACGTCAGATTGTTATTTCATGGCTGTATATCCCAATTCCACATAAAGTGGGAAATCGTTCATGGTTTTTCCCGCTTGCTTTTCATCCCATGTCAACATGATATGAAAGGTTAATTCGTCACCTGCATTGACCTTTCATGGTTATGGATCAACATCCTATGACCATTTATCTCTATTTGTAAATGGTTCTCATCAGGCATAGCGTATTTCATGTGAATGGTTCCATCATAGTGTAATCGATAGTGGCTTAAACCCGAAACAAGCACATAGGTCAGGTGCTGGTCATGGACTAGCGGTAAATGGTTTCTGTCATTCACAGGTTTTTCATTTGTCAGATACACTAAAAATACGGATGGGATTCATTTACTAAGCCTTTTCATTTCATAGGTCACATAACGTTTCGTGCAGACATCATCTTGGTCTTGTGGGTCTTCCATGTGAATAATGCGGTGATGATTAGCGGTATAGCCATTCACCGTAAGCTGAGGCACTTTGTCATAAAACTCATACACCTTGTTATCCACATACTTATTTGTAGTAACATCTGTGGACACTTCAGGATGTTTAACATGGGTTAACCGCTTTCCATTACAGTCATAATCTCCCTGTTTCGTGCGTAACACCACAGACCTATCCTCATAGTTTTTATTATCAGGATCTGTTTCTTGTTTAGGATCATGTATGGGGGCAGACCTAGCCTTGGCCACCAATGTACGTACAAAGACATCCATCGTCAACCTGTAGTGCGAGTCTACTGTTTCTATGGCAATGCTAGGTTCCATGTATATAGACAGCCTGCTAGCCTCTCTAAGCCTTAGTTGATATGAAGATTATTAAGCAGCAAGAGTCTTTCCCGTGGGGGACATGGTTTCCCATCTCTGTCCCACATCACGTGAACAACGACATGGTTCACTGTTTCCATCGTCAATTCGCTGCATCAGTGGGACCTTCCGGCTGTGGAAAGACCAATCTTTTGCTGACGCTCATCACAGCGCCCAATGGTCTGCGTTTTCAAAATATGTATTTTTTTGTGCAAAATCTCTCTACCAACCCCTCTAAGTGTTTCTGGATCAAGTCATTTCTGGATTACAGAATGAGAATATGGGTTATATCACATTTTCCATGCAAGAAAATGTTATTGCCCCGGATGAGATAAAGCCTGATTCACTCATGATTTTCGATTATGTATCCACTAAACGACAGGGCATCATTCAAAGCTATTTCAGCATGGGTCGTCTATCTATCTTGGACAAACGTATTCTAAAATGTCCAAACAGTTGATTCGTGACAATGCCAATGTCATTGTTTTATTTCGCCAGGACGAGAGGAATAGTCGTCACATTTATATTGAACATGTGAATCCGGATATGACCTTTCAAATGTTTAGTGAATTGTGTGCCAAGTGCTGGAACACTCAACGTCATGCCTGTTTGGTCATTGACAAACAAAGTGAACTCAACCAAGGACGTTATCGCTTAGGGTTTGATCATTTTATTACTATTTAAGGCACTGTATCATTCCCTCTCAAGTCATTTGTCAAGACACCGTGGCATTAGCAGAGAGTCAATTGAAAAAGCATATTATTAAAGCAAAAAATACTATTCGCCAAAAGTTTCGTCAATTGAAACTATCACGTGACGATCGTGCTTTGTTTATTCAACAACATTTAGCACCTCCGCTAAAAGTCATGTTGAAAACCTCTTTCAAGCCATGTGAAACCCTACCCACTGTTTCACAAGCCACACAGACGCTGCACGAGGACCCTGTGGAAGAGGAAGAGGAACAGTGCTGAAGAAGATTTGACTAGTGTTAGCGAGGTTGAGGATGAAGGGGAACAAGTGTTTACACCTCAAAAGAGATCCTCACCCCTTGCAGAGTTTTTGAGGAAAAATAAATCCTTGGTCATGGTCGAAACACCTTGCCCTTCCAGGTTGTCTCCGTTTTCACAAGTCTTGGCCACCCCTCAACATAAGCTCAACTGAAAAACATTTTAATAAAATATTATGGATCAACACTGGAACCCTATTGTACCGATCTATTTATTGGAGACACAGATACCACGTATGGTGTTCGCTATGAGGATGATAGTTTTAAAATTGGTGATCCATCGATTAAATTTGCTCGTACTAAAGCTGTCATTAAAAGATCAACTATAAATTAACGCCAGGATTGTTAAAGCTGCTCTTCTCTCGAATACCCTCTTCCCATGATTATACGCCAGAAGACCGTGGTAAATTTAAATCAATTTTATTGGATACCCATGCCCACAAAAGACAGTATGATCCCACTCAACAAGTGAATGCTAATATATCTAAAAATTTAAAACCATCATTGCAAAAATGTTTCTCACCGGACAAAGTACTCGTCGTAAAGTGTCCGCTTCGGGAGTGACATTTTAACCATTAAAACCCCTTGTGGATGTTACTTACTGACACAATCCCAATAAGCTCGTCCAGCGTCTACAGTTGTTGCATGCTTCACGTCAAGTCGGCCATACCGGTCACGATTGGGAAATTCAAGAAATTGAGCAAGAACTTCGAAATGCCAAAATTATTGTTTAAGCCCTCACCCATTAAAATGGACATTGCTCATGAGTTACATCGTCCAGCTAAGCGTCACTATCAGCGGGTAATTTCACGAGGTGTGGATGAACTTTGGCAAGCAGACCTGTTTGAAATTATCCCCTATGCTAGCGTTAACGATGGTATGCGCTATATGTTAACCGTCATTGATGTGTATTCCAAAATGGCCTTTGTTGAACCTGAGCGTAGCAAGTCTGGTCTAATAGTCACCAAGGCCTTTCAACATATTATTGAACAATCCAAACGTCAACCTCAGTTGCTAAAAACCGACTAGGGGAAAGAATTTTTCAACAAGGATTTCTCCAGTTTTCTCAAATTGAAGGATATTCACCATTACACCACGTACAGCAATCATAAAGCTAGTGTGGTCGAGCGGTTTGACCGAACATTGAAAACGCAAATGTGGAACGCGTTTACCGCTCAGGGCACTTATCGCTGGTTGGACATGTTACCTGAGCTAATGGCAACTTACAATGACACCAAACATAGAACCATTGGGACCAAGCCACGGCTCGTGACCAAAAATAAGTCTGCCTTCAATAAGGGCTACACGCCTCAGTGGGGGACTGAATTATTTCAAATTCGTCAAGTCAATATGGACAGCCCAGTCACCTATTTACTCGAGGACCTCAACCATCAAACCATAAGAGGCAGGTTTTATCTCTATGAGCTTCAGAAAACAGCGTTTCCTAAACATTACCTTGTGAAAAAAGTTTTGAAACAAAAAGGGAATAAATTATATGTGAAATGGTTGGGATTTAACTCTTCCTTTAATTCTTGGATCACTAAATTACATGTTGTGTGAACCTGTGCACATTTTATTTGTTTATTTATTTATTTTATATTTATTTATTTATTTATTTATTTATTGAATCATATTGTACGTGAGCCCTGTGTATGGCGCTCAGCGCTTTATGCATGTCCACACATGTTTCTCTTTCTCTCTCTTCTCACCTGTGTCTCACTCCTTGACTCCATGTTGACATACATCTCGTTCAGCTATTGGCTGTCATGGGTTCTCCACTCCTCCCCTCATCTCTCCTCGCCCCCTCTGGACCCACCCCTCACCGCTCTGCAGTTGTCACGTGATTTCCTGTTGTGTCTCGGTGTTCCCTTCTCCTCTCTCACTTCTTCAGCCTGCTCATGCACGCTTCTGTCCTCGCCTGTCTGCGGCAGGGTCTGTTATCTCAGTCACAGTGTTGCCACATTGTTCCAACCTGTTATCACCTGACAGCAGTGTTGTCAGCTCTCGCTCACATTCCATTCTCTTAGCCGGATAGCCACCATCAAGCGGATATCTTTCTAGGCTGCTAGTCTCACATACAAAGCAAGTTCTTCAAGTTGCTGACAACTATCAAACGCCCTGCTTTCATTCGCCTCATACCATTATTATTATTATTTGTCAATTCACTCATTACTAAGATGTTTAAAGATCGTCATGAGGGATTTTCCAAATATTTGCCTTTATTCGTTCGTCATAGGAAAAATATCGAAAAGCGACCCCTTGCCCTGCTGCCCCCTCGAAATAGCCATTTCCTGTATTCACCATGGCCGGTGATAGCCTCGTTGTAACACACGCGCAGCGTTAGCGCCTGTCTGTGTATAACCAGGTTATATTTTAAAAATGTTATAAAAGTTTTAAAATGCATAGATTTTCTCCTAGAGACTTGAAATTTATTGTGGGGGTCAATCAAACTGTTTTGTAGAATTCCTAGTTTCCAAAATATAAGAATTTCACAATTGAAATGTTTTCAAAAAAAACATAGAAATAAACAAAATTATTATACCAAATGAAGTTCATAGAGACATTTCGTTTGAAGTATTGCACAACGTTCTATCATGTTTAGTTTTCAAACTATCGCCTACCTTCAATTTTTTTTTGAAAAACAGTACAAGTCGTCCATAGCAAAGAGGACGTCATCCCAACGCCAACAACACTCATTCGTTAAAATCCGACCATGCGTTCGCGAATTATCGTCAATGTTGGCAAAAAAGTAGGCTATCAATTTTGGTTTGTCCTACACACTGGAAACTTACTGTCAACCTAGAGGGCCTAGACACCTTTCATTGACGTCAAACAAACTTTTTTCTTAAATTCACCGTTTCCAAAATAATGACAAATCCATAAACAACAATTTTCAAAAAATAATAAAAAAAATACCAACACACATTCATCGCAAAGAGGATGTCACCCCAACGCCAACAACACCTCTTTCGTTAAAATCCGATCATGCGTTCGGGAGATATCAGCAAAGCTTTTATGAAAGTATGTGACTAAGTAGAACGGTCCTCACCCCACTACTATACCTACACAGTTTTTGTCCTAGAGGCTTGAAATTTATTTTGGTGATAGAGGGGGTAGGGACCTCTTATTTATGTCAAACAAACGTTTTTGTGGAATTCCTAGTTTACAAAATATAAGATTTCAAAATTGGACTGTTTAAAAAAAACATGAAAAATAAAAAATATTATAAAAAATAAATGACATAGAGACCTTTTGTTTGAACTATTGCACAACATTCTATCATTTTTAGTTTCCAAACTACCACCTACTTTCCAATAACAAACATTAACAAGAAGTTCCGTGAAGAACTATACAGCATACTTTTCATGCCAATGATTATTCTACAGTATATGAACCTGTCTAGAATAATGACGAAATTAAGTTGGTAATATCGAAATATCTAATTAGTTCAAAATATACCTGGTACAATGTAGCCTAATAGAGCACTACAGTTGGCAGCCCTGGTGACTGAATATATTCTTAGTTCCACCTCTTAAGGTACAGAATACAAAATTTGGTTGAAGTCCAATGGACGTTACATGCAGTTAGACACTGGATCTATCAGCACGCGTAAAATAATGTTGCCAACATTACCATGCGTGTACTGGTCAGAAATAATCTGAATTATTATGATATCTTGTTGTGCCAATTTTGGATGAAATCCATTTGTCAGTATAGAAGTTACATGTATTTTTAAATTGGACATATCAGCAGGCATAGAATTATGTTGGCAACACTGCCTTGTATTAATTACTCCAAATTAATCTAGAATATCAGGTGCTATACGTGTGCAAAGTATAGAGCTGTTGGCTTGCATACTTTCTGATATATTGATATTAGGGTAAAAAGAATATAGACAGCATTTATTAACAGTTGGCAGCCCTGATTGCTCTTAACAATACTTATAGTCATATCTGTTATGGTACACATAGCACATACGAAATTTGGTTGAAATCCAACTGATAGTATAGAAGTTACTTGTATTTAAAAATTGGTACTATCAGCAGGCTTATAATCATGTTGGTAGAACTGACGTATATAAGTTACTCCAAATTAATCTAAAATGTCAGAATATACGTGTGCATAGTTTAAAGCTGTTGGCTTGCATACTTTCTGATATATTGGTATTTGGATTTAAAAAATAGAGAGAGCAATTATTAACAGTTGGCAGCCCTGGTGGCCCTTAAGAATACGCTCAGTCATATCTGTTTATGTACAGATATTACATACAAAATTTGGTTGAAATCCAATTGATAGTGTAGAAGTTATATGCATTTAAACATTGGACCTATCAGAAGGCTTAAAATTATTTTGGCAACGCTGTCATGGTTGGCCTCCTGGAAATTAAACTGAAATAGTATTATCTACATGTTTGCCAATTTTGGAATAGCTCCCATGCATACCTTGCAAGATATCCAACATGGAGCTCAAATTTCTAGTGCGTTTTTTCAGCAGTTGGTAGCACTGACATCATTTTCAAATATGGACGTGAGCTATTCCGGTGCACATCTTTGCTCATACTAAATTTGGTTTTGATTGCTGCAGCCGTTTAGGAGTTGATAGGGGGGGGGGGACACACACACAGCCAGACAGACACACATTTTCCCGGATCGATCTCATAAGTCTACTTTTTCCTCATTTTTGCAAAATGTGAAAAGTAGGCTAAAAATATAACAAGTGGTTCATTGGATAGAGGGCTCAGACCAAGTCCAACGACACCTCATTTGTCAAAATTCGATCATGGGTTCACGAGCTATAGCAAATATAATATGGCTGAGGCTTGGTAGTGGGGTGAGGTCGGTTCTAAATTGGCGCAGAATCCCTACCATCCCCCTACTCATTTCAAGTGAGAATACCGAAGTTCTGTTAAAATGGCGACATCACACAGCCTACTGAGTCAACACCACCTAGAGAGAAGGTCGTGTAATATGATTTATGATGTCATAGCCTTCCGGCCATCTGCGAGCGCTCTACCAACGCCACCGAGAGAGGTCATGCAATACGCATTCGATCTGCGAGTGACATCACGGCCATGTGACTATGGAAACTGAGGAATAACATTCGTGTTATGGTGTGGTTTCCACGTGTTTGTGTCTCGTGTTTACGGTCCCGGTACTGATTTTCTCGGAATTCCTATCCGGTTATACTTTATGCTTATCAGTGCAGTGTAAAGCTATGCCTAATAAGTGCAGTGTGCCAAATTATGAAGGCAATTATAATGCCAATGGGCCTTTTCCTAATTATGGATGGAAGAATTCGAAATGGATACGAGCTATTCACGGCAATGACTTTATTGCTACAAAACATTCCAAGGTAGGCCTACGTGATACATCAGTGCTTAAGCTCAAATTCTCGCTAGTTTAGTGTAATAATGAGAGGAAGAAACCTTGTAACGATGTCTCTTTTCTTGTCGGTGTGTTGGCACCATTTCAAGCAACATACCGTATGAGAATCGAAAACTAGTATGTATGATGAGAAGAAAACGTATAGTTACTATACCGTTGTATAAACTGACTGTAAAGTTATTAACCGGATTGTCCTACCCTTACATTCTAGCATGGCTAGCCCCTCTGTTCGTGAAAATTCATTTAGATGTATAATTCAGAGTTTTCTTACTTAAATTATGTGCTACAGGTTATGTCGTAGGGGGTTCAAATTGCAAGAGTTGCATTAGGTTATAGGCCGATAACCTGTAGCAGGATCTGATTAATATTTTCTTATATTTATTACATTTATTATTGGGGTGGGAGAAGAGGGGTGAGTGAATCAGGTTCGAGATTGAATAAATTTAGAATAAATATAGTAACCAATGTCATACAAGGTGATAAAATTATTGTATCGCAATGTCCGAAATTAAATTCCTAGGAGCAGTCCATTCTCGGTTCCACAACTGCCCAGAGCATTTAACTGACACTGCAATATTGTCTACCGAGGAGATCCAGATGTTAGTTATTGTTGTTTTAAGGGGCGGAACTACGAGGTCCTCTGCCCCAAGATCCAGATGATAGGAGTCGTATGATTGAAAATGAAAGTTTATCAAATGCTCTTGCTGAAAGTACGCAGACATTGGCGGAGAATCTGGAAGCAGTTTCTGGAACTGAAGGTGAAGTTAAACAATGTGCGTCTTCATCCTGAGGGGAATTACAAAGAGGAATCGTGTATATATATTATTTTAATGAACACTCTAATGAGCACTTGCGTTGATGCATTGATAACAGAAAGTTTGAGTGCCTACTTGTATGGATCAAATACAGAAGTGAAACGTTGTAATAACATATCTTTACCAAGACAGTTAGGTGCAATGCCAAAAATTGAGGAACTTTAAAGGAATGCCCATTCAGTGTATGCTGGTTCTGATGTACATGGGCATCAAAGTGTTGAGGATACTGTACCTGTTGTATATGAAACAACAAAAACAAGTTTGTTCTTTGGTAAATGTTCACATGTCTCTTTAAGACTGCTGCTCTGTTCCATTTCAGTAGGTAACCTTTTCTGTGCCCAAGATCGCGGGTTCAAACCCGGCAGAAGTCGTCGGATTTTTAAGAGCGTTAAAATCCCTCAGTATGCCTTCTTTCGTAGGGGAAGTAAAGCTGGCGGGTCCATGTCATAATGTAAATGAACCTTCCACTAACTACAATAATATGAAGCTATATCTTTAGATTAGATTTGATTAACGCTCTATTAGTTCCAACTTTCGTCGCCAGGTGCCGGTTGTGGTGGCATCTAGTAGCCAAGTTCACAGCTAGGTGTCGTTGACGGTAGCATTTGGTAGCAAAAGTAGGAACTACATGCAATTGCTGTCATTACCTGCATTACGGATAGCACACACTAATACAGCCATCACAATTAACACCGGTTATCAGACAGATTCTACACCCAAAGTAAACGGGGCTACATGACCGCGTTGTCGCAGTCCCTAAACTAAGGAACCAACCAACCTTTTCTGTCATAGGCATTATATTGCTAGCCTGGTTTCTTATCATGGAGGAAAACTTTCTGAGGCTGATTGCTGTTGTTTTGTGAGTTGTTTAGGACATCACTGTCATCAGCTATTTGTACTTGGATACGGATAGAATTTGTATGTGTGTATTGTCTGTGGAAGTGTGTGTATTGTGATGATAGAATTGGGAAGAAGGTGACCATGGTCTTCTGTTAGGAACAATCCCAGCGTTTACCTGGGGGAGAAAGGAGAAATCGAACCCACTTCTTCCTAGTCCAGTTTTAACTCATGAGGCTGAGTGAATTGCATTTCTTGCAGAGGTGGGAATGAAACCTGGACCTGTCGGACAGATATGATTGACTATAGACATCAAATCTCTGTTTTAACTGTTAAAGATTAATTGGTCATTTGTGTGTCTTTTCTTCCCATTGTCTAGTCGACATTTCACGTTAAAATGGGGTGAATATTTTTCAAGTTTTCGATTGAATTATTCTATATGACGCATTTATTGCTGAGACAACGGTGTTTTCGGTTCAAACTCGCAAGGGTCAAAATGCCTACTTATTGAGTCTGATCGAAAACGTCGATTTATTAGTGAAATTACTTCTGACTATGTTTCACGTATGGTTTCGTTATTTATTTATTCGCGTCTGTAGAATGTAATTTTATAAGTAAACGCGCAGTCTAGTTTCCTCACAGCTTATTCATAGCAGTCCTGGGTAGCGCATTCGCTGTTGGTCGCTAGGCTATGACGTCATAAATCATATTGCACGATCTCCTCTCTAGGTGGTGTTGGCGCTACCCAGCGCTATGAACCATTGAACTCTATGAACAAGCTGTGAGGTGGTGTTGATCGAGTGAACGAACTGAGTCTGCATCTTTGAAAGTGTCGCTATGCACTCTCGCGCTCGGTTCATACACTTGATCTCGCTGACGTCTCTTCTGAGTGGCTATTTGGCAAACAGACTAATATCCAAATCCCTCTTATACATTGGATTGCAGCCGTTAATTGCGTAATATATTACGCTTTTACTAATTTTACTCTTTTAACAACGAGTTAAACTCATTAATAATGACATAAAAACACGCTTTGTTCACCCATACCAGAAACAATACAAAATGTCGCCACGTGGTAGATTTATCCTACTTGGTGAGATTTTTATTTTCACCACTAGATTACATCAGATAGCTGGAGTTGACAGTTACCACGAGCTGGTAAACTTATCCTGCTTAGTAAGTTTCTTATTTTCACCGCTGTTGCCTCCATGGCTTTTTACAGGATATTTTCTTGAGAGCATAGCCTGCATTCTTACATGATAAGTGTCCTATAAGTTATGGTACATTCCACATTTTTAGCCTATATTCATTTTATGAAAAAAAAAATAGGCTTATGAGATTACCTTTTGTCCGTGTGAGTGTGTCTGTGTGTCTGTCAGTGTGTGTTCCCCTAATAACTTTTAAACGGCTGGACCGATTTCAATGAAACTCATTAAGTCATAACACCATTTCGGTCGACCCAGACTGGGCCCTTCAAATTTTATTATGTCTCACCAATCCAACATGGCGGCTGTGCGAAATATTTCACCGGCATTCTATATCTCTGAAACTATTACCGATATCACTCTGAAATTTTGTACGGTGATAAAGGCCACTACTGGAAGTTCTCCTATGGGACTTTCAAAACCCTGTTAACTATAAAACCAACATGGCGGCCAAGTGAATTTGAAACTTTTAAATAGACTTTTCTCGAGATTTAACCATCCAATCGCAACCAAACTTGGTACAGAAAATGTTTAAACACATTGAATTTCACTGGCATCTAATTTAGTTCAATTGTTTACATAACTTCAGGATGGCGGCTGTGTGAAATATTTCACCAGAATTATCTATCTCCGAAACTATAAGTGATATCACCCTCGAATTTTGTACGGTGATACAGGGCACTACTTTAAGTTCATCTGTGTGACTTTAAAGAATTTGTAAAGTACAGAACGAACATCGCGGCCAAGCGAATGTGAAACATTTTAATAGACCTTTTCGCGGTTTAACCATCTGAGCGCAGTGAAATTTGGTACATTAAATGTTTATACACATTGTTATGCACTGGCATCTAATTTAGTTCAATTGTTAACATAACCTCAAGATGGTGGCTGTGCGAAATTTTAAAATCCCGATTTTATTTCTTGTGTCCTAATGATGCGATTGGAGTTTGAATACTACCTGCACCATAATTGTCATGCAATAGTATATTACTTTAAGATGTACAATTATAAAAATGCAACATGGCGACCATCCGATATATTTAAACGGTTCTCAATATCTACGGATCTATTACAGCAATCAAACTGAAATTTTGTATGTTGACAGAGGCAATTAACATAAGTAGGATATATGAAAATAGGCTTTAGTTCTTCACGGAACTACTTGTTTATATCAGCCTAATGTTTGTATTCTTACTGATATATTCACTGGATCAAGTTGCAAGTTGCATGAAATAGACCTGAACCAGAATTCAGTTTCAGTTGTGTGGTTCTTTTTATAACATACATATACGACACAGTAATTGTATTTCCTGTAGTACATTGTGCAATGCTAAATAAACATTACTTTTTCAATAACCAACCTGTGGTTTTAATTTGGTATTTCGACTTGTGATAACGCATTTGCTAGAGGTATATGATAGTCAAGTGGGCGGGGGATAAAGAAGAAAGCTTGGCAGAGGTGGTCGGTAGTAAGGTTGCAGTATTGCAGGGGATGTGGTACCCCTTACCAGGTCAAAATACCGATTTTTCTTTTTTAACTGATTTTATTACATCATCATTTATTGAACAATTAATTCCAACGAGCCAGAGGCTCTTACATAGGAATTGTACAATACAAATTTATTGGCGTCTACTACAATTTTATATACATATATACCTTACATACACATTTGCTGCGTGATTAAGTTAATTTTCGGCAATGATACTTGACCTAACACTGTAATTAGCTTACCAAAAGAATATGTACAATGTAAATAACATAATAAAAGTAAAATAATAATTAAAAATTATTTACAAATCACTCTTTCACCGAAAAGCTAAAAAGAAGACCACTGGAAAAAAATATGGACGGAGGAACGTAAGAAGGGGCATAGCGAGTTCATGAGGAGATTTTGGGAGGAGAGGAAGAGGAAAGCTCCATCAACCCGAGTCAACAAGTTCAAGCGCGCTCCCTAAGTGGGCAAAACGAAGAAAAAAGAAGAATTAAATAATAATTAAAATAATAAGTTTATCAATGCAGAGTGAAATGAGACATGATGATTCACTAAATTTGGCTACCTACTTTATTAGGTACCGATTCCAAAGTAGTCTCTTTAATTTAAATTTGAAAGTCGACAGATTGGAAATTGATTTTAAATCGCTTGGAAGATGGTTGTAAGACTGAATGGCTGAGAACTTAAAGCTACAGTTACCAAATTTATACGAGCGGATTTGAAAGAGAGCGAAGTCATCTGCTTGTCGCGTGTTATAAGTATGAATGTCTGAATTTAGGGTGTAGTCACTGTTATGCAGCACATTGTTTTGCTTAATTCTGTGTATTAGTATTGCTGACCTTAATTCTGCGCACATTGACATTGGCATTATTTTACTCTTGGCATATAAATCTCGACTGTGTGTATTAAAGGGTAGGTTATATATATTTTTTATCGCTCTATTTTGAATTACCATAAGTTCATGCAGGGCTGTCTTTTTACACTGAGTCCAAATTACATTTAGATACTGCAAGTGACTGTGTACGAGTGAGTAATATACTGTGATTAGAAGTTTTCTAGGGATTAAGTATTTCAATTTTCTCAACAGCCCAGATGCCGGAGCTATCTTCTTCGCAATATAATGAACGTGTGCTACCCAGCTTAGATGTTTATCAATGATTAGCCCCAAATATTTAAAATGTTCGACCTCGTTTATTATTGTGTTGTTGCTATATATATGATTATGTTCAATATTTTTCATACTGGGTTTTGTCATTATCATATATTTTGTTTTCGTGACGTTCATAGTCAATTTATTAATATTGAGCCACTTGGCTATTGCGTTTAAGTCTTCTTGCATATTATTGATTATTGTGCCCACTTTGCTACCAGTATAGAAAACATTCGTATCATCAGCGTAAAGCATAATTTGACCTTTTAAATTAACTTTACTTAAATCATTTATATATATTAGAAACAGCGTAGGGCCCAAAATAGACCCTTGAGGAACCCCACACGATACAGCCTTTTCCTCACTTTGATAGCCATTCATGGCAACATATTGCTTTCTTCCACTAAGGTAGCTATGGAACCACTCCAATGCAACGCCTCGAATTCCAGCATTCTCTAATTTTGATAATAGAATTTCGTGATTTACTGTGTCAAAAGCTTTAGCGAGATCAATGAATAACCCAGCTGCTATCTCGTTGCGGTCAATGCTTTCCTGAAGCATTGAAATAAGATCAGTAATAGCCAGTTCTGTACTGGAGTTTGCAACAAAACCATATTGGGCTCTATAAAAAAAATTGTTATTCTGCAGAAACTTCACTAGCCTCACCTTAACAATGCTTTCCAGGACTTTGGAAATAATTGGTAGTATAGATATAGGTCTATAGTTCCCTGCATCACTTGTATTTCCTCCTTTGAAAATTGGTATTACTTTAGCAATTTTTAGAGCTTGTGGTACTATGCCACTAGTCATAGATTCATTAATTATAGCAACAAGCATCGTTATTAGTTGATCATCAAACGTTTTAACCACACTAGCTGAAATCCCATCTACACCACAACTTTTTTTATTTTTTAGATTCTTAATTATACATTTAACTTCAACGTAATCTGTTGGATATAGAAAGAGTGATTCCGACTGGTAGTTAGCATTCTGACTTGTACAGTCCGGATCAGTTATCTGGGATGCAAGATTGCTGGCTATGCATGTAAAATAGTCATTGAATGAGTTAGCAATCTCCTGTTTATCTGCAACGACCGTGTTATCTATCATAAGAGATGTGCAAGTTTTAGAGCTATACCTTTTGTTATATATAATTTCATTCAAGATTTCCCATGTTTTCTTTACGTTTTTATCATACAAGTTTAGCTTTTGTGAATAATAATCTGCTTTTAGTTTCCTTTTCAATGATGTTACTGCATTTCTGCACATAATATATTCTTCTTTTAGGGAGATGTTATCTTTGTGTTGCCTGATCTTGAGTTTTTGGTGTAGTGTGTTGCGTCGCTTAATCAATATTATCAATTCAGATGTAATCCATGGACTTGCATCATCTGTATTTGACAATATTTTCTGATTGTTGGAATTGTGCTTGCGTCTTTTTATAGTTCCTTGCATTTGGTCAATAAAAGCGCTGTACATGTTGTTGATCGTAATATCCTGGCTAGTTTGTGTGATATCATTATTATCGTTTGTTTCGTTAGCCGTACAATTAGGACTAATCGACGAAGTGAAAATTTTGTTATGAGAATGGGTTCTTTTGTATGGCCAGACAGTGTCTGTGATGATTATATTGTGGTCACTTATGTCTGTATCCACATTGGATATTGTGAGCTGCATTTTGTCATTGTTTACTACTACATGATCGAGAAGAGTTGATGATGTGTCAGTCGTACGTGTTGCATATATTTTGTTACACAATGTGAATCCATAGCTTGTTAAAACATTAAGGTATCGCATTTTGAGGAGGTCGTCAGTAAAAGTGTTAATATTTGTGTCACCTATGAAAAGACAAGGAGTATTGTTGGTCTGAGAGAGGAAATTTTCCAAAGATGTTAGAAATAAAGCTGCATTAGATCTCGTTGGGTTGTATCCTCCAATGATGGATAGATTGTCTGATTTGATTTTACCAGTTGAGGTGTCTCGCCATATCTCCACCCAGATTAAGCTATGGTTCAATTCACACTTATTAATTAGTTTAAAGTTCCACTTTTTATGTACAAATAACCCCGTCCCACCTCCTCTCATATCATCTCTGTGAGCTAACACACCAGAGTAGTTGTTTAGGTTGTAATATTTAGCCTCGTTGCTCTTAATCCAGGTTTCAGATATAACCAAGACATCTACTTCACCTAAAATATGCAGGAGTATTTCCAATTCGTCCAGCTTATTTTTAACACTTCTACTGTTAAGATACACAATTTGTAGGCTGTTACAGTCATTAGTGATAGTTTTACATTTAATAGTGTAATCATGCACACTCACAAATTTTAGTTCTCTGCAGTTGGTAGGATTGGAGTTGTATATCTGGTCCGTCGTTATCGTCATGTTGTCTCCGGGATGGTCTTCTACTGTTGGGTAGTTAAGAAGAGTTGTTATTACTGGAGGGGCTTCCATTGTCAGGCTTAGGTATCTTCTTAGCTAGTTCGCTCTGAAATTTACGGATGTCCTCCATGCTGGTGATGTGAAAAGTGCTTCCACTTTCGTCTTTCTTTACAAAGATTTTACAGTCCTTCGTCCAAACATATTTACAACCATGTTGCCGGAGGTCTCGTGCTTGTTTGTGCAGATATTTATTCTGCGACGTCAGGTGTTCATTTATATAAACACTCCGTGACTTTGCCTGAATCCCAACATCAATGGAAGTCATTCTCGGCTTGAACTTCTTAGCCGTTAATAGATCGTCTTTTATTAAGCGACTACAGAATTTTACCAGCAGAGGAGGCGGTAGTTCTGCTTTCCTTTGAGGGAGTCTGTGGCACGCATCAATGTCATTGGTGTTAATGTCTACGCCTAAACACTTTCCAATATCTTTCACAATTTCCACAGGCTTCTCGTTGTTAATAAGAGGCAGTCCATGAATTTCGAGGTTATTCCTGCGAACATATTGCTGGAGCTCTTGATTTTCAACTCTCAGTTGTTGTATCACACTGTTATTTGTATCGCGCTCGTGTTGTAAAGTACGAACTTCGTTTCGCAGAACGGTGATTTCCGCCAATGCCTTGTTGAAGTTGTCCGACATTTGTTTTAGCTCTAACTTCATCTCATCGAAACTCGCAGCACAGAACGATACCGACCTTTGCATCTCCTTTTGTTCTGACTCGATTGATTCAATCTTAGTGAGCCTGATGTTGATTTGATTAATAACACTTGCGAGGTCGTTGAGGTTAGGAGCATCACTATCTACATGTTCTTTGACGCCTTCACTCACAGTGTCGTCACATTGTCCACAGTACCATTTACTGGCTTTAGAGGATATTAGTTTTTTAAACTCACTTTTATTAAGTTGCACACACGTTCTGTGATGAAACTTACCACATTTTCCGTCACACACGATGTAATCTTCTTTATGTGTAATGTTATCTTCGCAGCTCCCACACACTGACTTGCAATTAGACGCCATCTTTTCAAACTGCTGTACTACTAAACCTGCTTTACTTGAATCCATTGATATTTTGCACAGAAACCTTCAGTAAAGCTATGTAATGGACGACTTTTCTTGTGGAGTGGCACGGCCGACTGAATGCGAGCTGCGCTCATACCGGCCTAGACAATCAGGCCTTTTTCATGAAATCTTGTTAGTTACTCAACTGCTCACACAGCGCTGTTGACCAAGCATTGCACGACTTAGTGTAAAACAAAGTCCCCGATTCTTGGATATCACGGGTAATCTCTAGAACCACTGGATGGATTTTGATGCGGTTTCACCATTCTGTACAGGTAATATCGAGGAAGATTTCTGTAGAAAATAATTTATATGTGATCAAAGGGAGCCAAGTAGTAACGATTTTAGATTTCAGTGAATAGGCCGAAGAAAGAACTTGACGTCCGTGCGCTTTTTAAGCTTACGCTGGACAAACCGTTAAAAATATCAATATACTATGAGTGTAAGAATTGTTCAGCATGAAAAAATGCACAAAAAAGTCCACGTGAGCATATCTCTATCTTCGATACATCGCCCACTATAAGTGTTTTTAGTTTGGACTGGAGGGGGATTTGGCTTGCACCTCGCCATTCTTAAATTACGTATGCTCTCGCGGAATTTTTGTAGAATTTCTCACGCTGAACAATTCTTACACTCATAATATAATGATATTTTAACGGGTTGCCCAGCGTAAGCTTAAAAAGCGCACGGACGCCAGGCTATTTTTTCGACCTTTTCACTGAAATCGTTACTGCTTGGCTCCCTTTGGTCATAAATAAATTATTTTCTACACAAATCTTCCTCGAGATCACCTTTACAGAATGGTGAAAGCAGCATCAAAATCCATCCAGTGGTTCTTGAGATTACACATTTAATATACGTACTGTACAGCTGATTCGTTATCGCGCCTATAATGGGAGGGGAGTGCGCTCTACCGGCAACGAGTAGAAACTTTCCAATTACATGTTATACATTGGTTCTAACTGGGAATGTCAAGGCCGGTATAGAGCGCAGCTCGCATTCAGTCGGCCGTGGGCGTGGCTTTGAGGTTCCTGAAGTGTCTCACAGAGTGCGCAGGTAGTCTTGTGGGCGAGAGACGAATGGAGGCACGTTATCTTGTGCCAGAATGTCATTTACCGAGTTGAAGTGTCAACGATTTGCGATTGGTAATACGTATATATTATCGTAATACGTATTAAATATACCTCCAATAAAGTCGTAATGATAAGGATTGTAAGATGTAGTGCATGAAATTACCGAAACCGGTTTATGTTCTTATAGTTACGGCACCGTGTTCGTAGATTTGACAGTTTCATTGTGCGAAATGAAACTTTATTTCTTAAGCATCTGACATGGTCCAAGTCGTTAGAGAACCTCAAAAGGTTTAGTTTGAACTGTGCTACAAAATACGTAGGTGATGATGGTTCTCAAAGACTAATGAAAGAAGGCTATAATCTGTGCATACCTGTATATGAATTATTAAAGATGTTTGGTGTTCCTATCTATGGTTATCTAATGACTTTTAAGGCTGTCTGTTTTGCTAGACAGAGGGAAATCTCCTCCAAGAATATTGTATTCGTGGTGGGACGGCTAGCTTTGTTAGGCTACACTAAGCCTCGTGAGGTAAAACTGAGAAGCGGTGGGTTCGATTTCCACCTCAGTCATCCTGGAAGTGGTTTCCCGTGGTTTCCCACTTATACTCCAGTCAAATACCGGGATGGTTCCTAACTAAAAGGCAACGGCCGTTTCCTTCCCATATTTCAATAAATAAACATACTACTACAAATACCACAATAACAAAGGTTATCAAACAATC
The DNA here is from genome assembly GCA_946902985.2 of Meconema thalassinum. NCBI lineage: Eukaryota > Metazoa > Arthropoda > Insecta > Orthoptera > Tettigoniidae > Meconema > Meconema thalassinum. The sequence continues at coordinate 354,393,883 of OX336390.1, forward strand.
ATTCCACACTCGTTCAAGTACATGGGGCCAAATGATCACGATGTCCAAGGCCCTCAAATGAAACAACAACAGCAACAACAATAGCCACTTTATTTTCAAGGGTATGAAGAGAATGACGAGCTCAACGTTCTTAGGTCGTACTGTTCATGCAAAGCTGGGTGATTTTTTCGTGAATATTTCCAATTTAATAAGAATTGGCTGTCTGTGAAGACATTATCGTAACCCATATATTTTTAGATAAGGAAATTCATTCATCTAATGGGATTGTTTTACCTCATCTTAGCTGTACTGGAGCCACTGAAATTCCTGCTAAAATATCTTGCACATCTGTTGAGCAGCAATGGTATACGCTAAACCTAGGGGAAAGTGCATAGATCCAGAACCGGTGATGAAACCTAACAGGTAGAGGGGAATTCTTAATTCTGTCAATTTTCCAAATTCTACACACATACAAGTAGGCTTCTTAAAATACAGCTGTAAATTTTAATTGATGTCTGAATTTTCTGCTGCTAGTTAGTTATTGTTGTTTTAAGGGGTGGAGCAGCAAGGTTATCTGCCCAATTTACATAATAGTAACCTAGGCCTAATTCCATATGATATCTTTTTATAAGCAAATAAGAGTGTGGAACTGTACAGAATCCTTTTGTAAGTTGCTTTATAAATCATACTGGTATTTACAGTAGGTCTACATATAGATACATCCTCAGTTTTTGACTGACGACGTGGATTTAAGGCCACATAGCTCATAGGCCTATACAGCAATTTCCCTGTTTTCATTATTTTTAGCCAGTTAATTGCGAAGTTCATAAAACCTTTGTAGGCTACTACCAGTACCGGTATGTCTAATTTAAAAACTGTTATTAGAGCATCTCAACCGGTATATATTTTCTTAAATAAAATCGACTTGTATCGGAAATCTCCAGAGCTGCCGCAGGTCTACCGGTATGTGACTGTTACGAACAGAAACGTCACTTCGTACTTATTCGGGAAAATGAAAAGATATTTATTCACAAGAAAAAATGCACACACCTTACAAATAACACTCAAAAGACTCCATCTTGGATGCACTGTTCCTTGTCCTTTTCTCACAAAAGACAAAAATAACTGTTGCCAACTGTCTGTCACATCCTCCCACCGTTGAGGAAAGACATCCTCAACAAGACATCCTCAACTACTCCACATATCTTGCAGGAACGTTGACAGTTCTACCCGAACGTGTAGTCTTTGGGGGTTGAACACCAGTTCCAGTCGGCTCTCCTAAAGCAGTAGCCGTTTTCTTATTCAAGCCAGTCCTTAAAGGTGTGCTGTCTTCATCAGGTACTTCTAGTGGGTAGAGTCGCTGTATTGGTCTCAAGAGTTCTCCTTTTGATGTAACAACCCTTGCAAGTCTTGTATTACCATCAGTTCCAGGGAACAAGTCCACAATTTTTCCAAGGGGCCAATCTATCCTCTTAGTGCCATCTGATCCAACTAGGACAATGTCACCTCTCTTGAACAAAAGAGTTGGTTTACAACTCGGTTTACCGAGTGCCAAAAGTCCCAGATATTCCTGCTGGAATCTTTTTTTCAATGCCATTCTTAGGTTCAGAAGATGACGATTTCTTTGATTCAGGGTTATAGCATCCAATGCATCACATTCTGGAACTCCAGTTGTCTTAATTTCTTGTAGAAAGCAGGCAGGGGTGAGTGGACTTATATCTTCACATCCATCGGTCAGATATGTTAGCGGTCTTGCATTTATGGTGGCTTCTATACTGCAGAGAAGGGTAAGCATTTCTTGGTAAGTTAGACAGGCTTTACCCAAAACTCGTTTCAGAAGCTGTTTAATTAGACGTATTAACCTTTCCCAGAAGCCTCCCCACCAAGGAGCACTAGGGGGATTAAATCTCCAAGTAATACGTTCAACCGAATGGTGTTTGGAAATATTCTCCCAGTCAACACTTTGAAACGCGTTATCTGTACCCGTGAAATTTGTACCATTGTCTGAGTAAATCACAGAGGGGCGTCCTCTTCTTGCTACAAACCGCCGGAACGCTTGCACAAACGCCTCTGTGGAGAGAGAAGTAACAATTTCGAGATGAACAGCGCGATACACCGCACATGTGAAAACTACAATCCAAGCTTTACTTTCATCCCTCAGGAACACCGGACCTGCCAAGTCCACTCCTATCACTTCAAATACACAGGCTTCCCGTATGCGGTCCAGGGGCAGAGGGGCCTGAGTGATTTCGGTATGTTGTCCATCATGCCTCCGGCACTTGACACATTTTCTTATAATTTTTCTAACTGTCCTCCTTCCACCGATGATCCAGAAGCGTTGTCTCAGATGATTAAGAAGAAGTTGTACTCCAATGTGATTTTCTTTCACGTGCTCATCCATAATCAAGCGAGAGGTGATGACATGGTTCACCGGGAGAATCATTGGGAACCTGAATTGCTTCAAATCTTCTCGCAGTAGTAGTCTCGTTTTAACCCTGAGAACACCATCTTCCAGGAATGGATGTAGTGAAGATAGACGTTTATCAACTAATCCGTGGAAGCTTTCTCGTTGAATTATAGAAATGAGTCTAATTTCAGCCCTTTCTAACTCTTCAACTTGCAGATTTTCTTGCGAGATCCTCTCACGTCTAAGACAATTCTTACAGAAACGAAGAATCCATGCGATTAGATGAACTATTCTGTGATAGCTGGAAAAATACCTGGCATACCAGAGGGGACCTTCATTGGTTGCAGTCATAGAATTCACAGGGTTTTTCTTCATTTCCTTTGCGATACTCTCTTCGTCATACACCACTTTTGTTTGAGGCCAACAATCTGGAGATTCGTACAACCAGGCAGGTCCCTCCCACCATCGAGAGGCTACTAATTGCGAAGCAGAACAGCCACGTGACGGTAAATCAGCTGGATTCAATGAACCTGGAACATGTCGCCAGCAGTTTAAATTGGTCAAATTCCTGATCTCATTCACACGATTGCGGACAAACACCGACCAGTTCTCAGTCCTGCAGATCCATGCTAGAACTGTGGACGAGTCAGACCAGAGAAAAAACTCATGAACTTCCAGTGAAATAGATTCCAACACACATTTAAGCAACCGTGCACCAATTGTAGCTGCCAGCAATTCCAATCTGGGGATTGTCACTTCCTTGAGGGGGGCCACACGAGATCTTGCATCACATAACTGTACACTCACTTGATTGTTGGAATCGCATCTTATGAAGACTACTGCTGCGTATGCAAGTTGGCTGGCATCACAGAAGACATGAATTTGCACATGGTCACTTCTTCCAAACCATCGAGGAATCTTGATTTCTACCAGGTGAGGTAGATCCTTTACCCAGGCCAGAAACTCGTCTCTGGACTTCTCATCAACTGCACTATCCCATCTTATATGAGTCTTCCAGGTTCTTTGAATCAACAGTTTAACACAAAGGGTGACAGGACATGTCACACCAACTGGATCAAAAATTCGATGTGCGAGTGACAGAATTGTCCTTTTTGTCACTTCTCCCACCTGAAGGCTATTCAACCAATGCAAATTTAAAGTAAGTGTATCCTCCTGTCGATCCCATAACAGTCCCAAAACAGATGAAAGGGTAGCAGACTGGTCATCATCCTGAGAGAACTGCCATCCCCTCAAATTAAAACTGCCTTCTGATAATACCCTACTAGCTTGATTGATAAACTCGCCCACCTCCGATTCCCTGTCAAGGCTAGTGACAACGTTGTCCACGTAGAAGCTCTGTAGAAGTCTCTCGATGAATAGGGGATTGAATTGCGGGTTTTCCAAGTACTTCTTCAGGTGATACTCCAAGACCGCCACCAGGAGAAACGGACTACAAGTTAAGCCGAAAACCAGCCTGGCATGCTTGAAGATCTTGTAATTATTCCCAACGTCCTGCCACATCAGGAAGCAGATATAGTTTCGATCTTCTTTCCGTATGCTTATCTGAAGGAAGGCCTTCTCAATGTCTGCAATAATTCCTACTTTCCTCTCTCGGAATCTAAGAAGAATAGCAGGGATTAGCTCAATCAGGTTGGGGCCATCATACAAACAATCGTTCAAAGCAGGGGTTCCCGCTTCCTTCGCTGAGGCGTCAAATACAGGACGAACAGGTGTCGTTGAACTACTTTCCTTCACAACAGCTCGATGCGGTAGATAGTGTCTGAAGTTTTCATCCTCCTGAACCGGTTCAATAACACCACTCCTTTCCCACTCGTTGAAAATATTTTCATACGTCTCGCCTAGTCCAAAATTTTCCACTTTCTTCCTTGTGTTGACTAACCTCTTCTCAGCCATGACCCTGTTAGATACAAGAAATGATTTGTTTTCTTTCCAGGGTAAATGGACTTCATACCTAAATTCTCCATTAATAGACACGGTTTTCTGAAAGTGCTCCATTGTTGCAAAGTTTTCTTCAGTTTTAGTTTTCTTTACGGCAGGATCGCTGATACCTAGCACGTCCAGTTCCCACAGATTTTCAACTGAAGCATCTCTGATAAAGAGAGAAGTGACGAGGTTGGTCATGCTTGATTGATCTCCGGAAACTACTTTACCCATCACAGTCCACCCCAGCAGAGTCTCAATACATACAAGACCATTGCTTAGTGTACACGTTTGTCCAGTCATTAACTTTCCAGCGACATCAGCGCCTATTAATAGTTCAATGGGACCTTCAGTATCATAATTCTGTATCCCTTTTGCTCTTAGTTCTTGCAACCATGGGCCCTTTAACATAGTATTGTACCCTGTAATTACTTGTTGCCCTAAGACTTCAAAATTGCAGGCATAAGGCTTTCCTAAACTCTCTATGTAGATCCTATAGCACATATGCTGTCTCTCTTCGGTGACTACCCCACCAAATAGTGAATGGCGTAGCATTTCTGTGCGATGACTACTGTAACCTAACTTCTGTGCCACTGATTCAAGCATATAAGATCTCTGACTGCCAGTATCCAGTAGAGCCCTTACCTCCATTGCAGAGGATTCTCCAATGACCTTCACCTTTAATGTTTGCAAAATAACACCTTGCACACCACTACGTTCTTCATTTGAAATCAAAGAGTGAGACTGAAGTTTCTCATTGGTAGCTTCAGAGGAATGTGTTGGGCCTAGACATATTAGGCTGTTATGTTTTTTGCTACAGGAATCACATTTTAACTGACTTCTGCACATCTTTGAAACATGTCCTTTCTTCAGACAGAGAAAACATGCTCTCTTATTCTTCACAATTGAGACTCTCTCCTTTAAAGCCATCTGCTTTGCCACGGAGCAGTTTGAACTAGCATGGGACCTATCACAAAATATACAGTTTAGTTTAAGATTACAATCCACAAGTGCAGCTGCGGTAGGTGGCGATTCACTGTAAATGTCAATTTTCTTCGTACCTTTTGACTTGTCAGGATTCACATTGATGTTACCTTTACTTGGGATGGCCAGTTTGATCCTTTCCTCACTCTCTACTTCATTCTCCAGGAATTTCATCAAACCTTTAAGACGTTCACTAGGTTCACATTCCTTCCCACCGCCACTCCTCTGCCAGGCACGTAACACATCTATAGACAAGCATGATTCAATCATAGGAAATAACATTGCTGCATATTTCTCGGAAGTTACACCTAGGCTCTCCAAAGCACCAAGTTGAGTTTCGAGTCTGTCATATAATGATGAGATGTCAAGACTACTACAAGAATTCATCATTGTCAATAGTTCTCTAGTGTAGACTTCCACCAACAAAGAATCTTTGCCAAAACGTGATTTAAGTTTCTGTATTGCTTTAGGGTAATTTCCACTTGTGGCTGGAAAACTATCAACGATGTCGCGAGCTTTGGAGTTTGGCAATGTTGCTTGGATAAGATATTCGTATTTATCGGCATTATCTAACCCTTCATCTTCATCAATCTTTTGAAATTGATTCCAGAAACCTAACCAATCTCGTAGATTTCCACCAAATTTTCGGAATTCGATCTTTGGAAGGCGATATTTACTTTTTAGGTTATGAGTGTTACTGGTGCTTACTGTTGACTGGACTTTGTCTTCACGTTTTCTCTCCATTGCAAGAGCATCGGAAACAGCCGCTGCTAACATATGAAACTTGCGTTTATAGTCATCTACTCCGTCTACTTCTGTGATCAGTTCTTCTTCTGACACCGCATCTTCCATGAGGTGTTGGAAGATCTCCTGGTCCAGATTACTTATGAGGTTAGCTTTCTCTTCCACTAAGGCGTAATCTCCTCGGATAGCGACTATGTCCTTTATTTCTTTCTCCAACAAAACTTGAAGTGAAGCTACAATTTTCGTGAACGATGCACGGTATACACCACGTTTTCTGATCAAACTTCGAGTATCGCTCATTTTCCTTTCTATGTCCTGTCACGGTCGCCAGATGTTACGAACAGAAACGTCACTTCGTACTTATTCGGGAAAATGAAAAGATATTTATTCACAAGAAAAAATGCACACACCTTACAAATAACACTCAAAAGACTCCATCTTGGATGCACTGTTCCTTGTCCTTTTCTCACAAAAGACAAAAATAACTGTTGCCAACTGTCTGTCACAGTGACAGTAACTAAGCTCATAATCCTCATCTAAAAAATCGGTATTTTTCCTTAGAGTTTTCAATATGTTAGAATAACTTGAAATTTTATCTTAGGCTATGCCTACAGCTGCGAATTGCACTTATTTTACTCTGAATTATGGCTTGTTGTAGGCACTGCACTGACACCGTATTCATCAATAGGAAGATACTTAGTTAAACTCAGAAATTAATCTCGTTAGTTTATTTCTATACTAGCCTATTATTTTAACATATCATACGAAGCGTTTAACAAAGACATCTAGGCATAGTCCTAATTTAAATGCCAGCTTAAGACGTGGCGTCTTCAATTTTATTGGAGACAAAAGCGGGAAATACATTTGGCATTTCCTTCCAGTTAATACTGGCTTGTAATCTAAAGGCATGACGAATAGAAATAAACAGTGTCATCACTCCGCTACTTAAGCATTGTAGTTCATGGTCCAGCCAGTGTGTGGCGCGGAAGTCGCGCCGAACCATAAGCACGTGTGACAGTAACCCACGAGGTTAGTACTGTAATATTCTGTGCGCGAGAAATCATATTATTCGAGGGAATTTGTTTCTTTGTAATAGTTTACGAATGTCTGTGCAGTGCTTTGTGTGTGCGAACAACTAACTTTTCTGTTGTTTCGGGAAAATGTCGTAATGTTTTGTTCCTGGAAGTAAATCGGGTTACGAAGAAAATCTGATGGTAGACATTTGTTCACACCGCCAAAAGAAACAAATCTGTTTGCGAAATGGGCGAGAGTTATTCCATGGGAAGATAAACAATTGTCGATCAAAAATAGAATCTGTGATGAGCGTTTTTCGGAAGATTTAATTATTATAAAGGCGGACTGTTTCGTAGTGAACTATGAGAACCTGGAAATTCCTCGCGTGAAGAGGAAATTAAAACCAGGATCAGTACCTGACATTTTTCAAAATTTACCGAAATATCTATCCACTGATGTAAAATCACGAAATGCGCCCAGTAGGATACGGAATGAAGGCAGCCTTCCTTGGTTACTTGTTCTATTTCGTGCCATCCTTACCTAAAAAGAAAAAAAACCGTCTTAATAATAATAGGCAATAATAATAGTTGTTGATTCTTTAGGGACTTAACGACATCGTGGTCACGTAGCCCCGTGTGTTTGGGTTTGTTTAGAATTCGTCTGATAACCTGTGTCATTATGTAGTCTGTACTAGTGTGTGTATTTGGAATTGGGGGTAGGATTTGGGTAGGAAGCGGCCGTGTCCTTCAGTTAGGTACCATCCCGGCATTTGCCTGGAGGAGAAGTGGGAAACCTCGGAAATCCACTTCCAGGATAGCTGAGGTAGGAATCGAACGCGCCTCTTAACATTTTTGCCTCACTAGGCTGAGTGAACACCGTTCCAGCCCTCAGACCAGTATTAAATTTATTGACAGAGATGGGAATCGAACCCGGACTTCCGTGGTGATAGCCAAGTGGCCAAGAATGAGTCGGACATAATTATAATAATAATAATGGCCAACCTGCCAATAAAATAAACGGTCATCCAATTCTTCGCTTCCGTTACCGTCCTCCTGATCTTCGGATCGTGTTTCAACTTTGTCTTCAGTATCAGAGTCACAAATTCCTTTGAAATTACTGAATCATGAACTAGCTATTCGTTATCTTTCAGCAGAAGGTGACACGCTTCATCTGCATCCTTAGGTTTTCGTAAAGCGCAATCTCCTTACTGATATTAACTAAGGCAACGTACTAAGCCAAATAATCGGTATAACAGCACACCTGCCACTCACTGACAGAATATAACATCATTGGGAGAGCTGGTACTATCAATCTCACGCTGACAAAATGTTACACGTGTTAAAGTTATTTTTAGGCACGCTATTTCACAACTCCCGAAAAATGCTTATTAAGGTTTGGTGTAAGATGTCACGAGACGATAAGATCATAACTTGAACTGTTGGCTTGATATTAAAACTAATATAACGAACCATGGAGCTGTCAAACCAATGCGCGACTAACGGAGGGTTTTAAACGATAGTTCTACATGGGGACAGAGAATACTAATACTAACTTTTTGACAGTATTATTCATAAGTCTAAACACACATTTGTTGTAATCAGCGTAACCGCAGCCTTCGTAAAGAGGTTTACGTAGCCCAGCGCGTATCCCACTATTGAACAGCTGACTGTGTAGCGTTGGGGATCAGCGCCGCTAGCGCTAGCCGAGCGGGGCGCGGTTGAACTCGGTGAGTGATAACACTATTTATTTCTATTCGTCATGCTAAAGGTAAGAAATGCGCTAAACATACTCTCACGTGGGCTGATATGTGATTTCCTTTCAGCACGGCGAATTTTGAAAAGCCACTATTTCCTCAAAATACGACCAATGCCAAGGAAGTAAACGTTACTTTTTAGTTGCCACATCTGTTTTTGCACTGGGGAACTTCACAACATTGAACCATTATTCTATAATGTATAAAACAACAAATATTTAAGCGTAATTCGTAACTACAACTCACACAAGCTAATCATGGCTGCCCACAACATCGGTTTGTAAACAAAGTCACGTAATGGCGTGACGTCAGAGGGTGGTATTGGTGTAGTCGACCATTGCCTTTTAAATCCAGCTTAGCTTGTGCTGCCACGCCCCTTCTATCAGCTGTACTGGTTATTTGTTGAAAAGTTCAAGATTTAACTTCCTTCAATGAGAAATTTCTTTCGCGCCTGTTTCAGGGGTTGGCTATGCTGTGCGTGATACTTTCAAAGATTCATTTGTTTGTTTTCATTAGTTTGAACTTGGCTGCGTGTTCTGTGCTTGGCTGTGCAACGATAAATGTGCCTAAAATTTCAGTATGCCTAAGCAAGGTCGTATATTCAAAAAGCGATCAAGTGGTCCTGGTAGAGGACATGTAAATCTTGTAAATAATGTAAATACAGAGCAAATGAACAGTGGTGATAGTTCACTTAATTCTAGTGTAGAAATAGATCATACTGATTTAGGTTATAGGTTAGACGAATCGTGTGCATCCTCTAATAATGAAGATTCCATTTCAAGTTCTCTACGAAATAAATTATTTACAGGTTCTAATGTGTTGAATGCTGCTTTGGATACCGGTAGTGAAAATAATAGTGTAAATAGTACAAACATCATAATTAATTTAGGCCTATTGCCAAGTGCTCTTGAATTTGTGAAATGTAAACACTGCAATGAAGAAAACACTATAGGGTGCTCTGAGGACTCCAAGCAAGGTTTAGCTGTTAGATTGGTTCTGAAATGAAGTAATTGTGGAGCTGAGCATTTATTTTGGTCCAGTGAAATGACACCTCATGGGTATGAAAACAATGTTAGGTTTGTGTATGGTATGCGTTCAACTGGCAAAGGATATGAAACGGGTAAAACTTTCTGTGCCTTGATGAACTTGCCTAAGCCACCCTCCAAATTTGCAAAATTTAATAGTATTTTGAATGGAGCCTCCGTGGCTTAGGCGGAAGCACGCCGGCCTCTCACCGCTGGGTCCGTGGTTCAAATCCCGGTCACTCCATGTGAGATCTGTGCTGGACAAAACGGAGGCAGACAGGTTTTTCTCCGGGTACTCCGGTTTTCCCTGTCAAAATTTCATTCATTCCAGCAACACTCTCCACTATTTTTTTCATTTCATCTGTCATGCATTAAATCATTGCCCCAGAGGAGTGCGTCAGGCCTCGGCAGCCGGCACAGTTCATATCCTCACCGCTAGATGGGGGGCTTCATTCATTCCATTCCTGATCCGGTCGAAGACTGGAAGCAGGCTGTGGATTTTCATTTCAATAGTATTTTGAATAGTGCTACAAAAAATTGTGCAGAAAACTCAATGAAAGAGGCTGTGAGAGAAGCAGTCCTTGAAAATGAAGATTGTGCTGATTTGACCGTGGCCTTGGATGGTTCCTGGCAGAAGCGTAAGTTTGAATGGTGTACTGTAGATACTGGGAAGGTTATAGATGTAGAATTTCTCACTAAATATTGTGAAAATTGTGAAAATTTGAGGCATGGCAATGTGAAATTGGAGAAGGAAGGAAGATTGTAGTTCTACGTGACCGTGAATCTTATGAGTATGAGCCACGGGACCTCCTTTTTACGTGGAATCCGAACCACAGCACATGGCATTTCACTTCGAAAATCTCACATGCATTGACCGGGAATCGTACCAAGTCCACCTTGGCGAGAGGCCAACAGCTAGACCGCTGTGCCACCATGCCCCCTGAAATTGGAGAAAAATAGGGCTAGTGGTGACTGCAAAATAAATTTTACTGGTGTAAGTGGTGGACTGGAACCTGTGGGTGCTCTGGCAATATTTAACCGCTCCGTAGCAAATTATGGAGCCAGATGTATACAGTAGCCTACTTCGGTGATGGAGACAGTAAAGGTTCCAAGAAGGTGTTAGAAAGCAAACCATATGGGGATGTAAATATTGAGGAACTTGAATGTATAGGACATGTCCAAAAGAGGATGGGATCTCGTCTTCGCAGGTTACGGAAGGAGTTCAAAGGCAAATTACTTGTGGATGGAAAATTATTATCAGGACAAGGTAGACTGAGAGAAAAGTAAAATAGACAATATTCAGACTTATTATGGGCAGGCTATCGGAAAAAAACACATATAATCTTAAAAACATGCAGGAAGCAGTTTGGGCTATATTTTTATACAAGGGTACAACGGACAGTAACCCACAGCATACTTTATGTCCCAAAAGGAGAATTATCATGGTGTAGGTACAATAGGTATTAAGTTACAGGAGAAGAATACACACACAAACATTCATTACCGAACCATTTGCAATTGTAGAAACAATCAGACCTGTGTTTAGGTGTTTAGCTGACCCAGACCTTCTCCGAAAGTGCCTACATGGAAGAACCCAGAACCCTAATGAATCTTTTAATAATGTTATATGGAAAGGGTCCCCAAAACTGTGTTTGTTGGATATACAGCTTTGTTTGTTGGAGTGTATGATGCAGTGATGGCTTCTAATGAGGGTTCTGCTAGTTGTGTGAAGGTATTCCGTGAACTAGGCATCGAATCTGGAATAAACACGTTGAAAATGTTTAACGAGATCGATGAAAAGCGTGGGAAACAAGCTGATCTGCATGCTATGCTCTCCAAAACCACTGTCAGAATGGACAACAAGAGCAGGAAAAGGGAGAGAGAAGGGGTTGAAGACCCGGATGACCCAGAATATGGACCTGGCATGCACTAAGGTAGGCTACTGGTCAACTTTAAATCAGTTTTCCCACAAACTTAAATGTTCACCAGTTAGTTACATTTTTCTCAGAACCTATTTAACCCAGAACCTTACAATTTTTACCAGTTGTAATACTACCTATTAGGAAGTTATTGACTTTAGTACATGTTTGTAAGTAGAAAAGGTGAAGAGATATTAAAGATAATGTTTGCAAAAATGGCAAAAAAAATGCCCTTTTCAAAATAAATTGTATTAATTCCACTTTTCAGTATTTTAGCATATACAAGAGACAGTAAATAAATCGTTTAGCAATTATAAGCTGTTAGTTTCCTTTTACATGTCTAGGAATTCACAGTTTTGTTCTGTATTGATTCAGGAAATCTTGTAGTACTGTGAACTGTTTGAGAAAACTAAGCGCACGCCGTTTGTTCGTTGCCAGGCTTGAACACCGACCAGATCTTAATAGTGGATGATCTGCGACACTCGCTACTACTACCATCAACTGAGGCATACAATAAACCACTGGCAGAAAGACATCGGAAGAGGGAGGAAATAGACGAACACTTTTACTGCACGAGTGCCATGACTGACCGGAGTTGGACTAACCCCAATCAAGTGATGAGAAGTGTAATCAACAGACTTGGAATCCATGGGTTCCATCACAATTGTACTGCACAAGCTTGTATCATACGGCATATGAAATGTGCGTGTGCAAACTGTGTAATGAAGAAAGCCCAAAATACCATGTTCTATCATGCAAAAGAAACACCAAATCAATCATGGAACTATGCGCAATCAAATCATTCATCATGGCCTTTCCGCTTTATTAATTCCGCAAAGTGCAATATTCCATAGTACTGTATTACTTAATTGATGTATGGTCATTTGACTGCAATAAAATGTTATTTAATAGTGGAGGGCATGACAGAGATGCTAGACTGAGCAAGTCCTATTCCACAGTTAAATCGGCGGGCCGTTGCCCACTGATTGCATCAAGGGAGGACATGGGCGGCCGAAGACATCTGAGATGTCCCCTGTACTACCGATGCAGTTGGCTCGTAATGTACAGTAATTTGCGTGTGAGTGAGATATTTGTGGTTCTTTTTCGACCTTGTGTTGAGCTTACGTTGTTTTGCTCTCGTGAAATTATTCAAATATAATCCATCTAATCCCCCTCGCACTTAGTAAAAATATAGCAACACCCAGAACAATTATTCGCCAGCCGCTACTGGAGTTTGGTGATTCCATAATGACTCAATATTTAATTTTATAACATTTGGCAGATTAAACGTGCAAGATAATTAGCTTTTGAAGTTGTCTTATTTGATGAACGAATCTCAATACAAAAGGAATAGTGATAACATAATCAACAGTTACATGTGCATGGACGAAAGAGTCGATGTGTGTTTGTTAATATTATTAATGCTAATGAACGACAAATTTCAACATGTCTCCAATAATTTGTTGCGTCGGAAACATCTTTTCAGAGCCAACGTTGATTGACCCACAAAGTGACTACGGTATCTCTGTGAAATACTAAAAAAAATAAGGTGATATCTGAGGGATTTAGTTGCTTAACTTTCCACTACCAGAGAGAAATAGTTTTTTTAAGGCAGAATTTTGCAAAATGAAGGGAAACTAAGTAGGGGGATGGTGGTGCTTCTGCCCCCCCCCCCCCCCCCACCACTACTCTCAATGCGAGCCGATAACTCCCGAACCCGTGGTCGGAGATTCACGAATGAGGTGTCGTTGGACTCAGGCGGACGGGGGCATTGCTATGGACCATGTATTATATTTTTCAAAAATTTTTTGAAAATTTTTGTTTTCGAAAGTTGGTGATAGTTTGAAAACCAAAGATGATAGAACGTTATGTCATGGCCCAAACGAATGGTCTTTATGACCTTTATTTTCTATAGTAAAACTTTTTTATTTTTTTACATTTTTTGAAAAAAGTGTAATTTTGAAATTCCTATATTTTGGAAACTAGGAAGTTTATAAAAAGGTTTGTTTGACGTAAATTTATGGTCCCTATGCCCCCTACCGCCAAAATAAATTTCAAGTCTCTAGGATGAAAACCTGCAGTAGTGGGCAAAGGGGGGAGCTGCTTACAAAAGCAAGTGGTGAGCCCCTGCGACCTTGGAATGGAAGGAGTGATGCTAGGAGGGCGTGCTTGGATTCGTTTTTTTCATCTCGTCGTGCTCTTTACGGGAATGTAGGTGTCGAAAAGGTGAAAATCTGGAAACACAGTCTTTTGGGGGTAAAAACGTGATTTTAGACTTTTTGCTATATCTCGCGAACCAATCATGCTAGAGGCGTGTACGACGGGTCCAAGGACTCGGAGTGACGTCCTCTTTGCTATGGACCACTCGTTATATTTTTAAAAAAATTTGGAAACTCGATTTTGAGGTAAACACGTGTTTTTTGTGATTTTTGTCGATATCTCAAAAACCAATAACGCTAGAGGCATGTACGACGGGTCCAAGGATTTGGGCGGATGTCCTCTTTGCTATAGACCACTCGTTGTAATTTTTTAAAATTTTGGAAACTCGATTTTGGGGTAAATACGTGTTTTTCGTGATTTTTGCAGATATCTCACGAACCAATAACGCTAAGGGCGTGTACGACAGGTCCAAGGACTCGGGGTGACGTCCTCCTTCGAGCGTGGTAGATATTTGTCCAAAAAATAATTCACAAAGGGCCTAACGCCATACATGTTGAAAAAACTGTTTCTTTTTCTTTACCTGTTTATAATGTCCATGAAGCGTGGTGGTTGAGAGAGACGATACGGCTGAGTGTGTGTGTTTGACCGAACCTGTCGCTTAGCACAAGGACCATGCTTAATAGAACAATCGCTATTTCGGCGGGTCGGTGTATGACAGAGCGAGCGTGCGTTTTTCTGATATTTTACCTTTAACGTGTAAACGGTGATGAGAACTTGGTTCTATGTTGGTCGAAGCGAGTAGAGAAAACAAACTTACAGGAGGTGAAGGTCATTTGAGCTTATTGGAAGGCGTTGATCTGACTTGACAACAGGTGACGATTGAAAATGAAATAATCTGACCATTGTGGTGGCAGGGAAGAGCGAAAGGCATGTGAACACATGTGAAACCACATGCAGGCTAAACCAGTGACATCCTGTCTTGTTTCGTACGTGACAAAATGCAAGTCCATGTGAAATTTGATCTACCGCAGGTGTTCGCTTGGGACGTTATCTGTCCACGTGCGCGATAACTGTTAACAAGTTACATCCTGTCTTGCTTCGTACGTGACAAAATGCAAGTCCATGTGAAATTTGATCTACCGCAGGTGTTCATCTTGGGTGTTAGCTGTCCACGTGCCTGATAAGAGAATGTTCAAAGCGTGGGAATCGCTGAATCAGTAAAAAGTATGATGCAACTTGTCGGAATGATGTCACAACCAATAGATAGGCAAGAGCTGCAAACACCAGTGGTGGGAGGTGAAGGGAGGGAAAGGGGGAGGGGTAATGTATGAGAGAACACAGGAGGAAAGGGAAAGACAAACATGTATGAACATGCACGAAGCAAGGAGCGCTGTACACACAGAGCTATAGGGGGTGTACAACATGTGTGAATAAATAAAAAGTACACAGGTTCACACAACATGTAATTTATTGATCCAAGAATTAAACGTAGAGTTAAACCCTAACCATTTGACGTATAGTTTATTTCCTTTTTGTTTCAACACTTTTTCCACAAGATAATGATGAGGAAATGCTGTTTTCTGAAGTTCATGGAGATAAAATCTACCTTTTATGGGTTGATGGTTGAGGTCCTCGAGTAAATAGGTGACTGGAGTGTCCAAGTTGACTCGACGAATTCGAAATAGTTCAGTCCCCCACTGAGGCGTGTAGCCCTTATCGAAGGCAGACTTAAATTTGCTCACACGAACAAAATCCCCAATGTTCAGTCGGTGACGTTTAGGATCGGCTGTTTTTATGGGGTTAAACAGTTTATCCAATCGCAGAATATTTTTAGTCACGAGGCGTGGCTTGGTCTCAATCGTTCTATGTTTGGTGTCGTGGTAACGTGACACTAGTTCAGGTAACATGTCCAACCAGCGATAACTGCCCTGAGCGGTAAACGCTTTCCACATATGGGTTTTCAATGTTCGGTTGAACCGCTCGACCACACTGGCTTTGAGATTGCTGTACGTGGTGTAATGGTGAATATCCTTAGATTTGAGAAAACTGGAGAAATCCTTGTTGAAAAATTCTTTCACCTGGTCAGTTTGTAGCAGCTGAGGTTGACGTTTGGAGTGTTGAATAATATGTTGAAAGGCCTTGGTAACTAGTGGGCCAGACTTGCGACGCACAGGTTCAACAAAGGCCATTTTGGAATAGACATCAATGACGGTCAACATATAGCGTACACCGTCGTTAACGCCAGCATAGGGTATCATTTCAACCAAGTCAGCCTGCCAAAGTTCATCCACACCTCGTGAAATCACCTTGAGTCGCGGATAGTGACGCCTAGCTGGGCGATGCAACTCGTGAGCAATACCCATTTTAATGGGTGAGGGCTTAAACAATAATTTTGGCATTTCGAAGTTCTTGTTCAATTTCTTGAATTTCCCAATCGTGACCGGTATGGCCAGCTTGACGTGAAGCATGCAACAACTGTAGCCGCTGGACGAGCTTATTGGGATTGTGCCAGTAGGTAACATCCACAAGGGGTTTTAATGGTTTAAATGTCACTCCCGAAGCGGACGCTTTACGACGAGTACTTTGACTGGTGGGAAACATTTTTGCAATGATGGTTTTATATTTTTGAGATATATTGGCATTCACTTGTTGCGTGGGATCATACTGTCTCTTATGGGCATGGGTATCCAATAAAATGGATTTATATTTGTCAAGGTCCTCTGACGTATAATCATGGGGAGAGGGGGTCCGAGAAAAGAGCAGCTCTAACAGTCCTGGCGTTAATTTATAGTTGATGTTTTTAATGACAGCTTCAGTACGAGCAAATTTAATGGATGAATCACCAATTTTAAAACTATCATTCTCATAGCGAACACCATACGTGGTATCTGTGTTTCCAATAAATAGATCGGTGAAATAGGGTTCCAATGTTGATCCATAATATTTTATTAAAATGGTTTTCAGTTGAGCTTTATGTTGAGGGGTGGCCAAGAGTTGTGAAAACGGAGACGCCCTGGAAGGGCAAGGTGTTTCGACCATGGCCAAGGATTTCTTTTTTCTCAAAAACTCTGCAAGGGGTGCGGCCTTTTTTTGAGGCGTAAACACTTGTTCCTCCTCATCCTCAACTTCACTAACACTAGTCAAATCTTCCTCTTCCTCTTCCTCAGGGTCCTCGTGCAGCGTCTGCGTGGCTTGTGAAACGGTGGGTAGCGATTCAGATGGCTTGAAAGAGGGTTTCAACATGGCTTTTAGTGGAGGTGCTAAATGTTGTTGAATAAACAAAGCATGATTGGCACGTGATTGTTTCAATTGACGAAACTTTTGGCGAATAGTACTTTTTGCTCTAATAATATGCTTTTTCAATTGACTCTCTGCTAACGCCATGGTGTCTTGACAAATGACTTGATGGGGAATGAGACAGGGCCTTAAATAGCAATAAAATGATCAAACCCTAAGCGATACCGTCCTTGGTTGAGTTCACTTTGTTTGTCAATCACTAAACAGGCATGACGTTGAGTGTTCCAGCACTTGGCACACAATTCTGTAAACATTTGAAAGGTCATATCCGGATTCACATGTTCATTATAAATGTGACGACTGTTCCTCTCGTCCTGGCGAAATAAAACAATGACATTGGCATTGTCACGAATCAACTGTTTGGACATTTTTGAATACGTTTGTCCAAGATAGAAGCAATCGATATGTTTGTGGCGACCCATGCTGAAATAGCTTTGAATGATGCCTTGACGTTCAGTGGATACATCATCGAAAATCATGAGTGAATCAGGCTTTACCTCATCCGGTGAAATCACATTTTCTTGCATGGAATATGTAAAATAACCCATATTCTCTTTTTGTAATCCAGACATGACTTGATCCAGAAACACGTAGAGGGGTTGGTAGAGAGATTTTGCAAAAATATAAATATTTTGAAAACGCAGACCATTGGGCGCTGTGATGAGCGTTAGCAAACGATTTGTCTTTCCACAGCCGGAAGGCCCCACAATGATGCAGCGAATGGAAGATGGAAACAGTGAACCATGGCGTTGTTCACGTGATGTGGGACAGAGATGGGAAACCATGTCCCCCACGGGGAATGACTCTTGCTGCTTAATAATCTTCATTTCAACTAAGGCTTAGACAGGCTAGCAGGCTGTCTATATACAGGACACTGAACCTTGTCATAGAAACAGTAGACTGGTACTACAGGTTGACGATGGATGTCTTTGGACGTGCGTTGATGGCCAAAGCTAGGCCTGTCCCCATACATGATCCTAAACAGGAAACAGATCCTGCTAATAAACACTATGTGGATAGGTCAGTAGTGCCACGCACAAAACAGGGAGATTATGACTTTAAGGGAAAGCGGTTAACCCATGTAAAACATCCTCAAGTGTCTACAGACGTTACTACGAAAAAGTATGTGGATAACAAAGTGTATGAGTTTTATGACAAAGTGCCCCAGCTTACGGTGAATGGCTATAGCGCTAATCACCATCGGATTATTCACGTGGAAGACCCACAAGACGAAGACGATGTTTGTACCAAGCGTTACGTGACCCATGAAATGAAAAGGCTTTATAAATTTATCCCATCTGTGTTTTTAGTGTATCTGACAAATGAAAAACCTGTGAATGACAGAAACCATTTACCGCTAGTCCATGATCAGCACTTGACCTATGCGCTTGCTTCGGGTTTAAGCCACTATCGATTACACTATGATGGAACCATTCACATCAAATATGCCATACCTGATGAGAACCATTTACAAATAAAGATAAATGGGCATAGGATGTTGCTTCATAACCATGAAATGGTCAATGCAGGTGACGAATTATCCTTTTATCTCATGTTGACATGGGATGAAAAGCAAGCGGGAAAAACCATAAACGACTTCCCACTTTATGTGGAATTGGAATATACAGCCATGAAATAACCATCTGACGTTAGTTGTGATTTAAACTTTCTTGTGAAAGGTTGTGGGTCATTATCATCATGGTGAAACAAAGGTATGCAGTGAGAAAGACTAAAAAAAGGACTTTGTCCTTGGCAAAGCCAGGGTTTTCAACATTCGTGGCCAAGCCCTTGCGAAAGAAAAAAAGAAAAAATAATGTATTGACCATAAGGAAAGCCCTTCGAGCAGCACAGAGACAGGTTATTCCAAAACGTCGGCGACAGGTTTCAAACCAAGGGCGAGTGATTCCCGTCCCCAAACGAGCGGGATTTTTACCTGCATTATTTGCTGGTTTGGCTGCTCTGGGCTCACTTTTGGGCGGTGCCAGTGCAGTGGCGAAAACCATTAAAGCCGCGCAGCAGGGCAAGCAACAACTCAAAGAAAGTCAGCGACACAATGAAACGATGGAAGCGATTGCCATGGGGGCTAGAAATGCCAATTTAAAGCCAGCCTTTTATCAACAAGGATTTGGGATTTCACCATTTCGAAATATTAAAAAAAAAAAATTAACCTCAGCCATAGCGAGACATGCCCTGACGCATCAACAAGTGGAAAGCTATGCTAAACAACTAAAGATTTCTCATTTTCGAGGTGTGTTTATGCGAAACCAATTACCCCCACGACCCTGGAAACAGGAATGTGCTGTTGTCAATTTGGATGATCACCGAGGACCAGGGACTCATTATGTAGCTTATGTCAAAGAGGGATCCATGGTATGGTACTTTGACAGTTTTGGGAATTTGCCCCCGCCCATGGAACTAGTGACCTATTTTGGAAACAGGATCAAGATATATTATAATGTGAAACGTGAGCAAACGTTTAACAGCCAACAGTGTGGACGTTTGTGTTTAATTTTTTTATATAAGACGCAGCATAAGCTAAAACGCCAACAGTATGTCGACAGAAAGTAAAACGTTTACAGTGCATGGACGTGACCAGAGGTCAGCCTAGACTTTTACCCGCCTATCGAATTGAGTGAAAAACCCTATGGTTTAGGACTTGTTTCTCTTGAAACGTACAATCGAATATACAACATACGTGAAAATGTGAACAACAAGTTTTACTATGATGATTCTGTGCTCACCTTGAACTCTGGTGGATACACGATCGATGACATTTATGAACACATTTATGTGGTGTTGATCAATCAATATGGTTTAAAGTCATTTCTCGACGGAACACACAAGTTTGAACTTGTAGGCAATACCAACACTCATCGCTGCAGTATTTTCTCAACCTTCAACATTGACTTTAAAACACATCCCGATTCCATTGGTCCATTACTAGGATTTAAACCACGTGTGTTGGAGCCCAACAAAAAACATCAATCAGACCATGAAGTGAAATTCATTGAGGACCATCATGTATCAGTGACGTGTAATATTATTAGCCAAGTGTACACCAATCAAGAACCATCGCATTCGCTTTATGACTTTATTGTGACATCGCCCAATGGCTATATTATTCGTGAAAACCCTCCAGTGGTGCTTTTTCATTCTATGGCTGTTGATAGTATTAGTAATATAACATTAAGACTGATCAATAGAGATCAACAACTCATTGATCTAGATTCTACCACACCAGTGACTTACAAGTTGGTGCTAAAGCCACTATGAAGTTTGTGTATAAAGCAACAACACCGTCTAGGAATGGTGTTAGTTGTTTGCCACATGAATACATGTTAACATCTCGAGGCAAGCAGATTTTACAGCATTTGGGTTACCACGTCAACCCTCATAATGAATTCTATCCTAGAGATAGCGAACCACATCGAGGAGCAACCAGGAGTGGTAAGAATTGATCTCCATTCCTATCAAGCTCAAACACCTGGACTCAATAACAATGATGAAATTCAATTTGTTATCAACAACCAAGATATTTACACCCTACCGCATGAAAGTGTCATTCAGATTGAAGGTCGGCTCACCAAAGCCGATGGCTCTACACCCACCACATCCAAGTTGGCCAACCATGGTTTGGCCTTTCTGTTTTCTGAAGTGCGGTATGTCATTAACGATATCGTGGTGGATAGCACTCGAAATGTGGGCATTTCCAGTGTCATGAAACTATACCCCTCTTATAGTGAGGAAGAAGGTAAAACACTTTGCATGGCAGGTTGGTGTCCTGACTCGACCAATGACTGGATGGTACACACTGATGGAACCTTTACTGGATATTTACCTCTTAAACTGATTCTAGGCTTTGCTGAAGATCACCAACGCATTGTGGTCAACGCAAGGCAAGTGCTTTATCTGGTGAGAGACAGGAGTGATAACAATGCACTCATGGGAGCCGACAATGCCCCCATCGATTCAAAAGTTCAACTACAACGCTTGCTATGGAAAGTGCCTCATGTGACCCTTAACGATAGCAAAAAACTGGACATACTCAAGATGGTAAAGAGAGATATGCCTCTACCCATGGAATTTAGAAGCTGGGCACTCCATGAGTATCCGCTATTGCCCACTACCAACACACACAGTTGGTCTGTAAAAACAGCTCGCTATACAGAGAGACCTCTCTACCTGATCGTGGGTTTTCAAACGAATCGCAAGTATCAACAAACCAAAGATGCCTCGCAATTTGATCACCTGCAATTGAGAAATGCACGTCTTTTCCTCAACGGAGCTGTGTTTCCCTATGAAGGACTGGATTTGGATTTTTCAAAAAATAAGTTTGGCCCTCTGTACGACTTGTTTTCTAAATTTCGATGGTCGTATTATCAAAAAGAGAACGGCCTCATGCTACTACCCCAAGCGTTTAAGGCAAGAGCACCACTGATTGTCTTTGACTGTTCTTACCTGGAAGAGTCTGTCAAGCTATCCAATATCGACATTCGACTAGATTTTGAAACGCATGACAATGTACCAGCCAATACGACGGCCTACTGTCTGATTATTCATCACAAACAAGTCAACTATTATCCACTGTCCAACCAAGTGACGAGTGTATAAATAACAGCTCAACCCACGTCAAGCCGCTCAGTCATATCTTGCTTTAAAGCCTCAAGAGACGTTACATCCATGAATTTAAACTCTGAGGAACAACGTTTCAAGACTTTTGCAACATGGCCAGTGCCTTTCATAAACCCTCAAGCCTTGGCAGCCGCTGGATTCTACTATTTAAAAACAAGAGATGAAGTGAAATGTGCCTTTTGTCATCATCATAGACCAATGGCAGGAGGGCGATGAACCCATGCAGGAACATCAGCGCTGGTCACCCACCTGCCCCTACCTGTGCAGAATGAAAGTGGGAAATATACCCTGCCATTCAAGCTATCCCTCACTTGTGTCTCTGGGTGATGAAAAAAAACAAGTTACGATACATGTGGGCCGTATGGTATCCATGGTGCTTCGGTGAGCAGCTCACCATCAAAAACGCCTAGTTTAGAGACATTGGGACATCATCGGTGTTATGGACGTTACAAACACAAGAGACTATATTGTTGTATCAGTTGCTATCGTCCTTATCCTAAAATGAGAAAAGCCTGTAAGACGTGTTATGATAATAAAATGATGTAATTCTTAAATTCTTATTTTTGCATGCCCCCACTGTCCTACCCTAACCTCAATTTTGAAACTAGCATGGCAGGTAAGTCTATGTCATGATCACACGTGATCGTCAGTCAGTCGTCAGTTGAACTTGGTCCAGTCAAGCGTCAACATGTTGCGCACACTCATTGTGGATTGCCAAGGGTTTAAAATTGGTGACAACAAATTTATATTTAAACAAGTGGCCATGATCGATTGTACCACGTTTTGGATATCGCAAGCTACGCATTTGCTATTTAAACCACCCCATGCTTTTGATTTGTTGTGTGAAAAAGACCGTAAACAAACCCAGTGGATTGAAAATCATAGGCAACTAGACTGGAATCAGGGAACCATTTCCTATAAATATTTGGACGTGGTCATGAAAGCACACTTGTCCTCGGCCAATGTGGTATTTGTGAAAGGTAATGAAAAACGTCAATGGTTGCAACCATTTTTGGCGTCTTACTGTCAATGTATCGACCTCATGGAGTTGGGCTGCCCCTCCCTGCAAACGCTCATGGATACTTGTTCCTGTGGCAACATTACCCATACAGCCCTATCACATGCGTGGCATCTCTTTCATTGGTTAACCACCCATGCCTGCTGGGAGTTGTTGAACAAAATTATAACTCAAGATTTACCTGTGAATGACGTCAGTGAGATTTCTACATGCGACGTGTAAACATCTACAGCACGTGATACCATGGAGAAAGGCAATGCTACGGACAAAGCCATCGGCAAGTTCTTTGTGTGCAAAAAGAAACTAGACAGTTTTACCAAAGAGGAACTCTTGGCGCTGCCCAAGTCGTTCATTTATTATGTGGCCGCCAACGCGGTCAAAGAAATCTGGCAACATGTACCAAAATCATGGACTCAAGACCCTGTGTTGAGTGAATTGCAACCCTGTACGGATTACGATCACCATAAGCAAGTGGTCATGGCAAAAATACCTTCTATGCGTCAGTGTGCGACTTGCCAGCTAGTGAAACTGTATCACGGTCATAAAAGTCCATGTAAAGACTTTGTTGAATCATTCCACGGGTGTCATGGCGAGAAAAAGCAACAACAACAACAAACACAAACATCGTCCACAGAGGAGGAGGAAGACCAAACCTTTTTACCATCGATGGAAAAGGATATGCCAGACCTGTACTGGCAATGGCGTCATTGACAAAGTGATTCAATACTTACCTTTCGAAATCCATTTTCCAGGTTATCGTTTTTGCGGCCCTGGAACTCGTCTCGAAAAACGTTTACAACGTGGTGATGTACCCATTAATCTTTTGGATCAAGCATGCAAGGAACATGACCTTTCTTATCGCCATAGTCATCCTGGTTCAAGACATGTGGCAGATAAATTGTTATTGAAGAAAGCTAAACAACGTTTCACATCCAGTGATGCCTCAGTAGGTGAAAGGATGGCAGCCCTAATTGTCATGAGTGCTATGAAAGGAAAGTTGATGATGCATGGACATAAACATTGAGGAGTGAGGAATTGGGATGTGTTTGTATTCTATTTTTCTTTTGTCAATTCCCTTATGGTTATGAAATAAAAACAAAGGTTTACCAGAGCACGATGTTATGTTATTTTTAATTTTAAGAAATCGTGATGTTGATGGCTGATTTTTTCATTTTACACATTTCACACATAATGAATTCACACACTGCCATTTGTCATTTTGCAATTTACAGATTTTAAAAATGTTCGTTTCAAGTTTTGCGTTTTTGATGATATGGATTTTTCCAGTTTGTTGATGACACATTTTAAACAATGTCCGTTTGAAGTTTTTGAATTTTCATATTTCACAAATGGCCATTTCCAGTTTTTAAAAATGTCCGTTTTAAGTTTTGCTGTTTTTGGTGATATGGAAACATGGAATTTCCATTTTGCTTGCTGTTTTCACATTTTTCCATTTGGTGTATGTCGAAAGTTGAGATTTGACAATGATGTTGATGCAAGTGCTTGACCATGGCGATGCTGCAGTGAGTTTATGGGTGTTTGGAGAAACGTCGAGGTCTACGACTACTGCAGGTAAGACTGTTTTTACAAAAATAATGTCTTTTGACTGCCACATTTCAATGAAAAAACAAAACTATTTAAAACAAAATGAGTATATAAGTGACCATTTACCCCCCTCCCCACCCACCCACCCTACCTCACCGTGTTTGCTCTGGTCAATCATACACACCAGTTTTCTCTCTCCACTCATACATTCACACCTGTCTTTGGGAACAAACACAACCACTTTATTTATTCCCAAAAGCACATTCTCGACATGCACACTCATCCCAAAAGAACTTTTTTTTAGTTTATCATTTACATTATGAAAAATAATTAAATACTAGTTATTAAAGTTACTTAAAATCTTACTCATTACATATTTACAACAAAAAAACTCAATTTTGTACAGCGTTAAAAGAATCACACTATTTACCAATCAAAAAATTTAAAAAAAAATAAGGTTGCATAGAACTTTTAAAGAGCAAAAGGTCCAAGTGGGTTGTCACTATTTACAAAATCTACTATTTACAATGACAGAAACCAATATTTACAAAATTCTAAATCTACAAGTTACAAAAAGCCATGTCCCATAAACGATTAAACAATGAAATCACACCTCCTCCTCCTTGAGATCATAACCCCAGGGCAGGCTGGTGAGCAGGTCATCAGCCCACACACGCTTGTTATCCATGGAGGCTAGGGTGCGTTTTCTCTGTTCCACAGGATACAAATGATGGTTGCTGGATTGTATCCTGCACTGTGTATGAGACATAGCTTTGCCAGTGCGTAAAACCGCTAGATAGTCATCAACACGTAGCGATTTTACCACTGCTCTACCTACACCTTTTGCTCTTTTGGCTTCCTTACAGTCGAGTGTGCGGTAAGCATACATTTTTGAGGCCAAACCTACGAATTCCGTCATAATGGAATCACCGCATTCATCTTTTAAAACGCCCATTTTCTTCTTGTTTTTTTATGGGCAGCTGAAACACGTTGTCAGCGCTATAGCAAGAGGTGTCGAACCAGTCACTATGTTGCCTCATGACGTCATAGGGGTTGCAGTGGCGAATGTGGTAAATGAATGAGTCCGTGTCCATATACAAAAGAGAGACGTTCTCAAAATGGCGTTTGGCAAACTCATAGTGGAATCGATACATGACCGATTTAGAAAAGTCTAAAATGACTTGACCCAAGTAAATGGGTTTATCCATGGTCACGCTGGTCTTACTCATTTCAATAGTAGCCAAATCCTCATCGATAATTTTGATCGATTTGAAATTTGGCTTGGCAATGTACCGCCGGGCACCCCACTGCCCCTCCCAGACATTGACCAATTTAATGTCACGGTATTTGCGGACATTCTCCATAGACTTGCCATAGATGCAGTTGTTCATTAATTAAAAAAAATTAATTTCAAACTGCTGTGTTGCCATTTGTCGGTGCTCTGTGTTGAGTCGCATGTATGGCTCAAGCCATGCTTTTTGAGCAAAAGAAATAGCCCTGTGGACTTTCTTCAACACCAAGCCTTGGGCGAGGCATTGCACCAACATTTGGATATGTAGCACATACCGATTTTTGTTGTAAAGTGTGCCCATGAGTTTTTCAGTTTTCACTTTACTGTCAGGGGGAACCATTTGCTCAAGGCAGAATGGGAAATCGGCATGTTCATCATACAAGGATGAGGGATATTCAATATCCACTTCTAGCACATATCCACGGCCTGTTTCTTGGCTAGCCATGTTCACATCAAATTCTGACACTTGTTTGTCTGTCAGCCAAGCAAACTTCCCATAGGGCAAAGGCTGACTCATGGCGTAACCGTACAAATTATTCACGTCATAGTACATTAAGTACGATTCTTGTTTGTCCGGTGAATAATCAGGCATGTAGACATTGTTCGCTTCGGCATGGCGCTGGTTAAGTGACACAAAACCGCCACGAATGCCCTTTTCAAAAAATAGAACCATGTCTACGTCAGTGAGTAAATCCAATTCCACTTGAGTGTATTTTAAAGCGGCATCAAACGAGAGCCCAGGACTCGTATAATAGTGAGCCGGGTCAAGACCGTAAATGTGTTGACACAAGTTACGGAATTTTTCAAACACATCAGTGAGCAGCAATACATCCAGTTTTAGGTAATGCAAAGCATATTCACTTAGCGTCTTCATGCCAAACACTCGCCAAACTTGACATGCATGTGCATAGTCTTCATCGGAAACGGTACTGCGTGTTAGTTTCGAGTAAAATTTCTCTTGTGGTGGGAGTTTTCTTTGCTTTAACACGTCCCAGCTGTTGCAGAAATCATACGGGAATATACCTTTCCGAATGCACAATTGAAATTGCTCAGGAACATTAAAATGCATTCTAGTATTTTTTAATTCCTCCTCATTCAAGTCATTCACAAGGCTGTCTAGCGAGGATGCCATAAACTTAAAGGAATCCAAAAATCGAATGCTAAAGTTGCTCAACCTCCATGTCAGGGCTGTAAAACGCTCATGGTTTTGGGGGATAATGGTAAACGAGCCCTTGTTGACATGTCCCAATTCACGAATCAAAAACTGAATGTCATAATTCGCCAGATTGTGGAAAAAGACACTGATGAAACGAGGAGCCGGAAAGTTCAAATTGCATTTACTATGCGCAGCACCACGAAACTCCCCTGTAAAGTGTGAGTGGTCTCTGACTTTTTCCTCTCCACTTAAAATAGGCCTTTCACAAATATGGCATGTCATGGCATGCTCATACTGCTGCTGCTGTTCTAGAGATAGGCTCATGGGTACTGGGTGGTCCAGTAATTCCTGTACATGGTCGGCCAACTTGACAAGTTCATCCAAGAACCATTTGGCACAATCTGGCCCCTCACGGTATTTGTAAACGGATTGCGTGGGGTCATAGGCACACACCACATTAAATCCTATGGCAAAGGGTTCATGTTTTTGAATGGGTGTGGTTGAGCTAATGGAGGGATCTGGTTCACATCCCGCCATGGGTGTAGTGAGAGCTTCAAAATCTGCATATACCACATAGGGAACAGTGTCACGCTTATGAATGTCCTTAAACTTTAACACAGCCTTGTCCCCTTGTGGCAATATCAATCTCACCGCTTCCTGAGAAACACAATCTACCCTATGACGTTCCAAAAGCGTAGGTGTTTTAAAATATTGCAAGCATCGATCACAAATATATTTTACACCAGCGTGCTTAGACACTTGTCTGCTTAGCAATCTACTCAGGCTTTTAATTAGGCAATAGTGATTCACCTCTCCCTCAGACAGATATAAAAGATGAATGTGGTGTCGTTTCGGTTCTTTTGTGGCATAAAAAGGACCCACAATCTCATCACCGTCAAGGCCATACACCATGAACGAAAAGTCCTGGTTGTCTTGTTCAAACCTATGGATCTCGGTTAAGTCCATAGGGAACGATACTCGAGTTAAATTTAACGTTTGTTTCAATTCATCAAACTTGGCCTTGTACTTTGCTGGTCTGTTAACATGACGATCTTGAGCTGGCTGCAAATACGCAGCCACAGCCCACAGAAAACATTCATCATCAAAATTTTCAATATTCACCACTGCCTTTTTCAATGCTATTGCTGGTGGTGTTTTAATATAGCTAGACCCAGCATTCAACGGGTTGAATTGACAAATGTTGATTTGTAAATTATGAATTTTGTCTAAGGCAAGGCCACTCGGTCCTTGTTGCAGTTTATCAAATTTTGATAGCAAGGCATTCACCACGTGGGTTTCATACCACTGTTCCAAATTATGGGCTATGAATAGCTCTTGCATTTTACTGCAAATATAAAATGTATCTTTATACTCCACGTCCTTCTTTTTATATATGAAATCGCACACTAGTTCTGTATTCACCTTTAAAGCTGTATGCAACCTTTGTGCTGTACAAATTTCAATTTTAAAAATTTCAAAACAAGATTCTAAAAATGCTTTGGGAATCAAACTTTTTCTAACATTGACCACGCGGCCAGAGCACACACGCGATTTAAAACAACTGTTTATGGGCTCCCAAGTTAACATATCCTCAGCAGTAAAAGACATTATTTTGAAAGAACACTCTCACCTGAGTTTTCAGCTGTAGACTGCTTGACAATGGTTCCACTCTAAAGCCACTTGGTTTTCAACTGTATTTGCTATAGCAGTGAACCCTTTTTTTCCAAATATCTAAAATGAAATAAAATAAACCACCATAAGTATATCCATTCCATATAGTTTATGCATTTCATAAACAAAACAAAATCAAACAGGTTATATATAAAAAACAAATCTCACCTTGACGTGTAATGCCTTGCTATATTCCCGTCTCGTGGGCTAGTGTGGAAATGGTTTTCTTTTCTATCTTTCTCTTTCTTTAATATATTTCCCACTGACACACGATATATCGGCTATACACGTTATCTGCAAACAAATAAATAAATAAAATCATTAATTACCTAATCAATAAATAATTGCATGTATTTATATAAAAATCAATAAATATATAAATGAATAAATATATACCTACCCCACAACAAGGTTAAGTATTTTCCACCAACACCAAAACTGTTAAACAAGACCAGGGGTTTCATGCAACGCAATGTGTTCAAAGGTAGTCACCTAAGTGAGAGTGGAAATGATAACGACATGTCTTTATATATGCTACGTTGCATGAATAATCATTTTTTTCCCACGCTTTGAACATTCTCTTATCAGGCACGTGGACAGCTAACACCCAAGATGAACACCTGCGGTAGATCAAATTTCACATGGACTTGCATTTTGTCACGTACGAAGCAAGACAGGATGTAACTTGTTAACAGTTATCGCGCACGTGGACAGATAACGTCCCAAGCGAACACCTGCGGTAGATCAAATTTCACATGGACTTGCATTTTGTCACGTACGAAACAAGACAGGATGTCACTGGTTTAGCCTGCATGTGGTTTCACATGTGTTCACATGCCTTTCGCTCTTCCCTGCCACCACAATGGTCAGATTATTTCATTTTCAATCGTCACCTGTTGTCAAGTCAGATCAACGCCTTCCAATAAGCTCAAATGACCTTCACCTCCTGTAAGTTTGTTTTCTCTACTCGCTTCGACCAACATAGAACCAAGTTCTCATCACCGTTTACACGTTAAAGGTAAAATATCAGAAAAACGCACGCTCGCTCTGTCATACACCGACCCGCCGAAATAGCGATTGTTCTATTAAGCATGGTCCTTGTGCTAAGCGACAGGTTCGGTCAAACACACACACTCAGCCGTATCGTCTCTCTCAACCACCACGCTTCATGGACATTATAAACAGGTAAAGAAAAAGAAACAGTTTTTTCAACATGTATGGCGTTAGGCCCTTTGTGAATTATTTTTTGGACAAATATCTACCACGCTCGAAGGAGGACGTCACCCCGAGTCCTTGGACCTGTCGTACACGCCCTTAGCGTTATTGGTTCGTGAGATATCTGCAAAAATCACGAAAAACACGTATTTACCCCAAAATCGAGTTTCCAAAATTTTAAAAAATTACAACGAGTGGTCTATAGCAAAGAGGACATCCGCCCAAATCCTTGGACCCGTCGTACATGCCTCTAGCGTTATTGGTTTGTGAGATATCGACAAAAATCACAAAAAACACGTGTTTACCTCAAAATCGAGTTTCCATTTTTTTTTAAATATAACGAGTGGTCCATAGCAAAGAGGACGTCACTCCGAGTCCTTGGACCCGTCGTACACGCCTCTAGCATGATTGGTTCGCGAGATATAGCAAAAAGTCTAAAATCACGTTTTTACCCCCAAAAGACTGTGTTTCCAGATTTTCACCTTTTCGACACCTACATTCCCGTAAAGAGCATGACGAGACGAAAAAAACGAATCCAAGCACGCCCTCCTAGCATCACTCCTTCCATTCCAAGGTCGCAGGGGCTCACCACTTGCTTTTGTAAGCAGCTCCCCCCTTACCGCACTACTGCAGGTTTTCATCCTAGAGACTTGAAATTTATTTTGGCGGTAGGGGGCATAGGGACCATAAATTTACGTCAAACAAACTTTTTTGTAAACTTCCTAGTTTCCAAAATATAGGAATTTCAAAATTACACTTTTTTCAAAAAATGTAAAAAAATAAAAAAGTTTTACTATAGAAAATAAAGGTCATAAAGACCATTCGTTTGGGCCATGACATAACGTTCTATCATCTTTGGTTTTCAAACTATCACCAACGTTCGAAAACAAAAATTTTCAAAAAAATTTTGAAAAATATAATACATGGTCCATAGCAATGCCCCCGTCCGCCTGAGTCCAACGACACCTCATTCGTGAATCTCCGACCACGGGTTCGGGAGTTATCGGCTCGCATTGAGAGTAGTGGTGGGGGGGGGGGGGGGGCAGAAGCACCACCATCCCCCTACTAAACTATTTAACACGGGAGCTTACGACTTGGCGTGTGACAGGTAGGGTTACTATCATGTAATCGCCTGTAAAAGATAATATAATTATGTCACTGATAAAAATATCTAAATATGCTTTGTTTTTTCGGTCATTGGCTGCAATGAAAGTTTTAATTGGCTATAGATCTAATTTTTTAAATAATAAAGGAACTGCGCACAAATGTGCATTACATTATGGAGTAATCCAATAAGGAAAGTGTTCTCTTAGAGCATTCACTAACTTATGATGGAAGCCGTGTACAGCAAGTCTATTCAGAGCACTCCTCATTTCGTTGTTAGATTCAGTCACGTTTCTCTGAGACATGGCATCAGTCCCACAGAATTCCAGGTTGATTCCCGCTCGCTTTCTTTGTCTCATCCTTAGGAATTCCTGTTCTTGTCTTGTAGAAGGCAATTGTAATCGAAATCTTAAGTATTCAATAAGAAATGCTTCCTTGGTAAGTTCATAAACAAGCCGGGAGCGCGTGTATCTTGATACTCCTAGGGCAGCCATTAAGTATCGCGCTTTGATATTTTCAAGTGATCTGAGATCGCCCATGCTTAATTTATCCCAGACTATGTCTATCCCATATGTGAGGACCGGAATAATCTTGACATCAAAGAGTGCTAAGGCGGATTTCAGTGAAAGTCGAGATTTGTTTCTAATATCAAAAATAGCTTTAGTGGCCGATGCCACTCGCTACTTTATGTGAATCCTGAAGGATTGCATAGTAGTTTGCAGAGTCAAGCCTAGATAGGTGAAGCTATTTACAATTTGTAGGGGAGTTTGTTTCAAATTATACTGTCGTCCTTGGTCGCTTGTCCGCCTTTCCTGAAGATCATATATTTCGTCTTCTCGACGTTAACCTGCAATTCGTTGGTAGACGCCCATACCTCCAGAGAGGAGACAGCCAATTGTAGCTCGCTGATGTTACGGGAGCCCAAAACGATATCAACCGCATAAATGTACAGTTTTCTTTCCGGAGAGTATTTTTTAATATCTCGAACAACATCGTGGTTTGCGACGTTAAAAAGGAAGTACGTCATTTGTTTGCAATATCTCTTTCGAGACTGTAATACCCCGTTTAGACGTCCCGGTTGCGATCGCGATCAGGCGCCGATCCAGATTAAGTTGGGACGTCTAAACGCAACAGGATAACATTATGGCGATCAACTTTCCCTCCAACAAGATCAGCCCGAGACCGTTCCCACAACGAGATAATCGCGTTGTTGGCCATTGCGATCGTCGGTGTGTTCTATCCTCCTGCTCTGTGAATGAAATAGGCAGTGGAAATAATGGCCATTTTGTATTATCTTGTGTTTTGAAAGCGAGAAGTACGTAATGTTGGCCATGATGGTTGTATTTATGTTGGTTGATATCAGATATATGAAGATTGAGAGACACGAAATGATGGATGGAGACAAACATACCAGTGTTTAAACGCTGAAAAAAATATTAGCGTTGGGGAAAGTCGATGAAGACGATTAACAAAGACATAAATTTATTTTCATAGACATAGAAGGGATTCCGATGGGGCCAAATGACTCTGAACGAACAAAGAAGTATTTATGCAATAAATATCCTAGACCTGTGCATGAGTATTCCAAAATATTTTTATTTCCAAACCAAGGGTAGGCCTTGCCTACACGACACCTCAGGATTTGTATATATTTAAGAATATGCATTAGCAGGTTGAGTTATGTACAAAGAATAACTGAAATACTTAAAAACTGCAGGAAACAAACTACTGTAAATTTCTGCTATAACAGTTGGATTCAAACGTCGGCAGACCTTAGCGATGTCGTGCTGTTTTACTCAATTATCCTGTTGTTTCATGATGGGACGTCTAAACAAGTACCAATGACAAATGCCGTTGATCGCGATTGGACATTATCCTGATCAGAGGTAATCGGGATCGCGACCAAGACGTCTAAACGGGGTTTTTACATTGTCAGAAATTTGAACGTAGTTACTCCCTAATATATTATGGATCAGGATTGTGAGTGGTTTGTTGTCCTTCACCAACTCATCAAGTTTCGCGGAAATGATGAAGCGGTTTAAGTTGTAGAAAGCCTTTGTAAAATCAATGAATACTGCGTGAAATTTGCCTCGTGATGTCTTAAGGGCGTTTTCAACAACATCCTTGAGGTTTTTAATGGCCTTAATCATCGCCGTCTACAATTCTCAAGCCGTGTCATAAGGTTCGGCAACACCGCCCATCTGTCATCTGGGAGACCTAGCGCAAGCACATGGTAATTGCTAACACTGCGTAAACACGTAGATTTTGTCGTCAAATGTTTCCGAAAATATAACAGAACATAAGGTCCGCTAAATCTACACACAAATATCACAAATAAATGATACATATTATCATGCTATGTACTGTCGATTCCCGATAAAAGGCTGTACTGTACCTCAATGTCCCAATGTCTGAAGTTTCCTTTTCTTGCTGCTATGCTCACTGCCGTCATTGACGCACTCAGGAAAAATATTTAAGACTATTCTTACGAACTTAGAGACTGCCTTTGATAATAAATTCTTCACTTTTTGTCCACAGATGCACTCATCATAGTCACAATAGGCCTCCAAGCTTAATGTTGACAGTCTAACAATAATGCTCCACTGGTCACTTAATTAAAAATGGGTAGCTTTCTAATTAATTCTACCTAAAGGCACTTGCCAACTGAGTACAGTTCGTAATGTTCTGGAATATAGAGGCCACATGAAGATATATACCAAAACTAAATTACTAGGCACTGAAAGTCCATTTCTCTGTAGTGATATAACCAGTTATTTTAATAGTGCTGCCATAATTTGACTTACTGAAATAGTTTAATGAAATATTAGCGAGGAATTTGTTAGTTAAATTCATTAGCAGGTATTGGTTACAAATGCACCTTAATACGGGAAATACTCACTTCTACAACTTTCAGCAAGTCTGATTTACCACGAGGAATTTCACGGGTGTTGAAATAGTTGGTACGAACTGCTTTTAGATGCTGTCATATCAAAATAAACGATATTTATGAATGAAACTTAGCATGAGGTCTTACGTGTTTATAAAACTTAAGGACTCTACTCAATGTTGCCAATTCTACCAACAGCATGGCTTGAGAATTATAGACGGTGATGCCTGAAATGTAGGATACTCCTCCCCCTTCTACATCCAAATTGCTCTTCTGGTATCTTCCTATCAATTATATCTGTAAGCCATTTTGTCACAAGCTTAGTGAGCACTTTGAGAAGATTATTTTCTAAGGCGATCTCTCAATAGGAATTGGGGTCATACTGGTCTCCTTTCCCCTTATAGAGCATCTTCAATGTTGACAGTTTCCACGTGGAAGGAACGCCTCCTAATCTCAAACGAAGATTCATTAAATTTGTAAAAACCGGTAATAGCACGGTACCTGCTCTTTTAATGTGCTCATTGAATAAGCCATCTGACCCAGACGCTCTTCCGTCCTTCAGTCATCAGAGCCAGGCCCGACGAGAGGGGGGGTCAGGCAGGGTTGGTGCCCCGGGGCCCGACCCTCCCAGGGGGGCCCGGCGTCCTAGGAGGATGGGTCCGATCGGGCATTGATTTAATATTGCCTTTATGTGACTTTAATTTGCTACTGGCAATCATTTAGTGAATGCAATGAACTATCTATGAACAATGTTACAAGGATTGAGATACTTATTATGTCAAGTGGACAACATTTTCCTCTACAAAGCGCTTGTGGGAAGAACAACTGTCTCAAACTTGGGCGATGGGGCTCCACTATGTATTGTTCTCAGAATATACCTGAAGACAGAGAGAGCATTCCATTTTTCTAAATTTAGCTTATTCGGCTTATGCACCAATCGTCCAAATAACTTTCTCACCCCTTAACTTATTTCGCCAAGGCCACGAGAGCCTGGGCTGCCCTGGTGTGTTTGGTCAGCTAGCTCAAGAGTTTCAAGTTTGGTGCGTCACGTCGAGCTTAGATATTTAGACGTGATAGTGTCTGAAATGAATATATTGTCTAGCTGGACGTATCGTATGCCGTGCAGGCAGGTAAATAAAATACATTTTAAAGTAGCGTCCACACAG
The DNA here is from genome assembly GCA_946902985.2 of Meconema thalassinum. Taxonomy (NCBI): domain Eukaryota; kingdom Metazoa; phylum Arthropoda; class Insecta; order Orthoptera; family Tettigoniidae; genus Meconema; species Meconema thalassinum. The sequence goes on from OX336390.1 coordinate 354,428,791, forward strand.
TAATTCACTTTATAGTTGATTTAAGGGGCAGAACAGCGAGGTCATCGTTCCCTAGTAATTCACTTTCGCACTATGTGAAAAATTATCATTGCTGGCTAAATATCTTGCAAAAGGGTGGGATGATTCTGTTGTCAAAAGTAGATAGAAGAAATGCATGCGAAATTGTTCATCTTCTCGTATACTGAATTGAGAAAACAATAATAATATGTATGCTTCGGTGCAGTATAATTATTATTATAACTGGTTCATTCAATACGATCAACAATCCTAGGTACTTGGGTTCGTGCGCAAATCATTTCTGATTAAGGGATTTATTGAAAACCTATATTACTCTTGGTACTAGAGTTGGGAAATGTATCCAAAAACTGAACCTAAGGTAACATTCCAGTATTTTTCTGGACTGAGTGTTTAATTAACCAGGAGAGAAATGATAACTAAGCTAGGACACTGAACCACTCAACTTTGTTTTCCAATTCCTCTCATGGGACGTCAGTGGTAAGGACAGATGACCGACCGTAGCTGTTCCGCCTCATAAAACAACAAAAAGTAACGTCAGTGGTAGGGGCAGATGGCCTATCTGTTCCACCCCTTAAAACAAAAATAAGTAAGGTCAGTGATGTGCGTGGCGATTGAGAAATTAATATATTGCATGTAGGCAACCACGCAGAATTTTCTAAGACCAAATATTGAACTTGCTTAATTAAGATGACGTATTGTCGAATATTAATATAAATACAATTTTGTTTTGAGCTGGTGCAGTGACTTATTATTATTGGAGATTTCTACGCCGTTTATTCGAAAGAGCAGCATCGATCTGCAAAGAACTTATTTTTCAGGACACGAAGAGATATTTTCCCTCGCGAATCAAGCCCTTCCATGATACGCTTTAACGTCTCAGAACCGTTAAACCTAAAATAAGTTGCTCCAGGGGCGGCCGGTGATATTGGACTCAAGGACGCCGCCCTCCCACCCTCCTACCTCCTCATCAACCATGATGTTCTCTCTCCTCGCAACTAATTGTTTTGCCATGGTGACAAAATGTGTGTAGTTCCTCTCCTTGTCGGTAGAGCGCACCGGATGCTCGTGAGGACTCATCAAAAATCGCCCGCTTTGTTATTTACGTTGCCATGGCAACGAATACCTTCAGTTATCCCCTGTCCATCCTCTTAAGGGCCGTCCACACGCGCAGGTTTTCCCTCAAGCATACTTGTGCAAACCGGTTTGCAGAGGAAAGCTTGTACGTATGGACGGGAAAACGGTAGCTCGTGCAAACCAAGAAGCGCGGCTTGTGCAATCGTCGCAGCCCCAAAGATTTTACTTGTGCAAACTAATAAGTTGCGCAGTGCAGTTTGTGCGTGTAGACACGTTAGCTCAAGCCTCGCCTTACTTAGCTGAAACTTGAAATACTTTCCAGTGCGGTTAAATAATTAAGCATAAACAATAATGTCCGATATAAGAAATTGTTCGAAACAGTTTATTGCGGAATTTATCGAGCTCTAAAAGTCTCTACCATGCCTTTGTAAAGTAAAATCCAAGGAGTATTGTGACAGGAATAAAAAGAATGCTGCATACGAAACACTGATAGAAAAATTAAAAGAGGTAAATAGGATTATGTTATGTTAAGGTACACAGGTTATCCAGAATGAGCAGTCAAATTCATATTTTATTTATTTTTAGAACACAGTTGTATAAATGGTGTACATAAATATAAATGAACTTAATTTTGTTACACATTTTCGGTGTACATTAAAGGAAGGAATAGTTTTTATAACGTATGTCCATCCATCCGTGGATTCATTATAAGACGTTTTTTTTATCAGTTCAGTTCTGTGAAATGTGACGTGTTTATAGTACGGTACGCTAGTGGTCACTACTAACGTATCTTCCCATTTTATCTGTACAGATAGCACCAAGCGCAGACAGAGATTCAGTGACAAAAAAAAAAAAAATTCTTTGCGTAGTTCCTGCCGCAAAGAAAATATAAGGTGAAAGTCTCACAGAAGGCAGGTATCAGCGCAGATGACGTTTATGTACCTACCTTGTGGTACTACAACTTACTGCGGTTTGTAGATGACCAAGAAACCCCTCGAATACCAATCTCCAATTTTGAAGAAACACTTTTTTGAGGTACGGGTTGTAACATAACACGTTTTTATTGAGTTTATTATTGCAGTTCACACAGTCCACTCTGTCGGTAAACACTGTCTTCATTATTGAAGATATTTATCCATTATATACATTACACAATCTGCTCTGCCAGGGAACATTGCCTTCATTATTGAAATAAGCTACCGGTAAAAACTATTCTCTAATCTCCTTGGCGTCCCTGGAACTGCTTCTGTACTGTCCTCATTCTAAATCAGTCAGATTAGAATCACTTGTTCTTAACCCTAACAACAGTGTGCCTAATATGGAGTCTTCTAAGTCCAAGCTTCCGATTGGTGTGCAGGTGGAAGAAAATTTTCTTCTTAAGAAGTTAAGAAGCACACAGCACGTCATGACTACAATGTCTATATTTTCAAGTTTCAAATTAATACTGCCATGAAAAATTGAAAATCTAGGTGTCAATATGCCAAACGCATTTTCTGCAGTGCGCCTTGCTCTTGATAAACGATAATTTAATATTCTACGCTCATTTGTTAACTCTCTTTTATTAAAAGGTTAAAAAAAATTGAAGTCAAGGAAAATGCTTCGTTGCCTACAAACACATAATTGAGGATTCTATCTAAATTATTCAGCCGTTGCAGGCCAGGAATACATAAAAAATTATTTTTCAGTTTATTGTAAAATACTGTTTCTTCAATAACACCTCCATCGGAAATTCTTCCATTCACACCAAAGTCACATACAATGAGTTCATAATTTGCACTGACGACTGCCATCAGTACCATGCTATGGAATCCTTTACAATTGTAAAAATACGAACCACTCTCTGACGGTGGTACAATCTTGACGTACTTGCCATCAACGGCACCCTAACAATGAGGGAAATTCGATCTATTCTCAAATTCTCGTGCTATTTGTCTTCATTCCTCTTGCGACCTTGGAACCTACAAAAAATATTTCTTTTTCAGGATGAAAGTGATACAGATTCGGTAACGAATAACTCTACCGCAGAGCCAGCAAGCAATTCTGTACTGGCTTAGGCGTGCTATCTCCTACCAAGACCACACACACCCTTACCGCCCAGACAACTCAAGAGGAAGAGAGAAAGAGCAGTAGAAGTAGACAGCATACTAACTTGTATTGGAACACGACATTTATGGTCGAAATATTGCTCATACGCTTCGACATTTACCGAATGATCAACGCATTTATGCGAAAAATAAATAAATTAATGAGGCTATTTTTGAAGCTGAATTAGGGAACCTAAACAGAAGTTCTTGTGTATATTTACCTACGAGGCAGATACCTTTAAATGTGCCTGCTTATAACAACAGTTCTCTGCCATCTATCCCGTCAGTGTCAGTGTACAATCCACAAAATATGCCTCCGTACACCGGGATGAACTATTCACCAGAAATGCCGTATTATACTCAGTCATCTAATACAACAACCATGAACAGTAACGATTTCAAAGCATGCATTTAGATAGTGCTGCGTGAAACAGCGTTGCTGATTTTGTAAAAAGTTACAAACCTGTTTAACTCATATTTCACAAGGTTGTTATTAATTGCAATTATTGTATAATCATTTTGTCTTTAATAAATAAATATTGACTGTAACGTACCTTTATGAATTCTTTGCTTAAAACCTTGTAAGCTTGATGAGAAATTGCCGTCGTAAATCTCAAGTCCCTATACGATCTTCCTGCAGCTAAGAACCTTAAAGTGCAACTCAGTCTTTTGTGAGGAGATAGATAGATATGATATGATAGATATGACAGCCTACGCGCATCACAGTATTTTGACGTTCAATTAGAGGAGTTACCGAACAAAGCAATTCTGTAAATGCGTTTTCATCCATTCTTAAATAATTACGCCAATCATCTGGATCTTCTCTTAAGTCGTTTAATAAATTTACATGTGAATATACATTTCTTTTCAATAGCCATTTTTTCTCCATTTTGATCTACAACGTTTACTTCTTCTCTTCTTTAGCAGCAAACAGTAAAAGAATAACTGTAACAAAAGTAAATCGTCACTTGCCCACATTGCTGTGATAGCACCTACTCCGAAGTCAAACTTAGTCGTACCGGTACTGAAAAAAGAAAACCCTGGCACTACAGCCCGTTAGGGGCCTTTGCCTACCAAGCAACCGCTGCCTGCAGATATTGGGGTGATGCGTGATCAGCGCATCGGGTCCCCTCGGCCGTTAATCTTGGTTTTCGTGATCGGGGCGCTGCCTCACGCTCAAACAGCTACTCAATGGTCCTCACGAGGCTGAGTGCACCCCGTTTCAGCCCTCACGTCTGTTTCGAAAATCCCTGACGGAGCCGGGAATCGAACCCGGGGCCTCCGAGTAAGAGGCAAGCGTACTACCCCAACTCCACGTACTGAAGTACTGAAGTTTGTGCAAATTTATTCGCGCAGTGTGGACGCTGCACAGTGTTCCGTCTGATTTGCGCAAACTATACCGCACAAGTAAGTCGCTGACGTGTGGACGGCCCTTTACGCGCTACGTCACGAAGTGTGTGGACTCAGTCATCTTGAGTCTAATGGTCTGATGCAGCCACTGCCTGCCCATTCAACGATTACGGCATTGGTTTATGCGTACCACGGCCGTCTGCATACAACCTCTTTTACAAATATTGGCGCTAGGAAGCAGCACCAAGTCACTGTGGCAGACATAAGTTTTGTATTGATGTTAATGGCGAAGTTGGAATGTATTCTGAATGATTTTATAATGTAGTACTGCTGCGTGCCCTTTTGTAAATCACAACTGGGCAAGTTAGAATACCGGGGAATTACATGAGATACAATCGGACAATTCATTGCGTGAGAAGTGGTTACGTGGCATTTCCAGAGAAGGTGACAAGAGAGGAAGCAAATGGTTACCTTCTGATCGCTCTGTTGCTTGTAGTCTTCATTTTCTTCCTGAGAGCTTCAGATCACATAAATTATTATCAAATTGGTTACAACTAGTGGGATGTGGGTTGGTGACTATGGGACCCCAGCTGAGTTTCCTTGAGCTGAACTCCTCTCTTATATCTTTCATGTCAACTCTTACCCCAACGTTATTAGGGTATCGGAGGCCTGGGATGTTTTTCATTTCCCTGCCTTAATTGGCTCTTGTCTTTTTATTTCCTGATGCCCTAATTTTTGTAGGATCAGACCTCATTTTGCCCTTTTTTCTGCCTTCTCTGAGATGCCCTAAAGGAGGTAGGGTGTGTGTTGTCCCACCAAGCACGGTGCACCTTGGATATCGATGCACCCTCAATGATGGAGTTAATTGTTGTATAAAGGGGTGAAATATCTAGGTCATCTACCCTTAGTGGTTTAGGTGATGGTGAGAAATTATGATGAAATGAAATCTACAGCTAGGCTTAACTAATTACTGACTTACAACTAACTTGTACTAGAAGAAGAAAACGACAATAATAAAAGAAAGAAACGAATAAGGGAAATAAATGACGGAAAAGAAATGCCCTCCAACTTCGAAGGGCAGATAACCTTGCTGTTCATCCCCTTATAACGAGAATCAATTTTCGAAGAATGAGTATTGAGGTACTTGGAAACAACTAGAGCCATTAAAGGCAGGTAGAAAAGGGAAAGAGGAGAGGGTCCACCCCAAAGTCAATGCAAAAAGGGGAAAATGGATCTCGCTCTGGAACACATCACGGTCGCCAACTCCTGAGCTCAAAAGCTGAGCTCTTGAAGGTGTAGACCTATACAGGGTGCACCTCGTGTGGTGGAGCTTCACACACCCTGCCTCCTTTAAGGCCTTGTGTAGAAGGCATTAGATGTTATGAAACTAAAAGAAGAGGGCTGACCCCTCGAAGAATGAGGGTATCAGGATAGATGATATGAGGGTCAGTTATGGCAGGAAAATGAATGACTCCCTAGACTTTGGATGCTCTAATGCTATTCGGGTTGGAAGAGAACAAGAGTCGACTAATGGAGGTCGACAGGTAGATGACATAGAAGAGCCCAGCACAAGTGGAAACAATAATCTGCTGGGTTCCAATTGTCTCCAACCCAAGTCCCACTAGGCCTAGTTGTGAACCCTTGTGGTGGGGATACACCCTCAAGAGCTCATGGCTAGTGAGGTTGGGAATTTGCGACCCTGATGGATTCCTGAGTTGGGTCCGGTATTCTTCTTTTACCAGTGACTGGGAGCAAATAGTTTTAATACCTTTGTTACTTCTTAAAAAACAATAGTGCCTAGTCCAAACGAAATAAGGAAATCAAGCTTCAAAAATATGTGAGAAGAAAAAACACAATTCATGTATGAAATCATCTCTGTCAATTACTGGAAAAGCATCACAAAAAGCGGTTTACATCTTAAACGGTTGAGTCCCCCCTCGGTAAAATTCACGAGCCGCCACTGAGTTGCTCCCTATATCTATCACTAGGAAATGACTCCGGGTCCTGATGAAGCCGCGGCAGGAATGCAGGATTAGGCTTACCGACTGCGGTGTCATTCGTAGTCTTACTCAACAGTTATTAATAGGCCTATTTGTCGTTACTTTTGTTAATTCATTTAGGGGCTTGCGACATTTAACCCGTGTACTTGGTAGCTGGCGGGCAATGAACCATTGTCGCTCGGTTGGGGATCGTTTTCATCAACTAGTACTGTAGATATAATTCAGTATTTGCTGACGCGTTAATTTTCCAGTTTGTATCTGAAGGCCTCCCCATTATTGAATGAAGTTGATTGTAAAACAGTAGTTTTCACGAATATTAATGAAGTAAAATTTAAGATTCTCAAACAGCGAACAAAATAGAAAAGTAACGTGCGAATTGTGTAGACCGAAGGGGAGGCTAGTGGTTGTTGTATAAACTATTTAGCAGACTAGAGTCTCGTTCGTTATCGGAATTAACCAGACAAATCGCTCCACCAACTAAGAACGGCCATGCACCACCACCCACCGTATCAAGAAAGAGCTCTCAATCTGTAAATCCTTCCGGTGTCCGGGCCTGGTGAGGTTTCCCGTGTTGAGTCAAATTAAGCCACAGGCTCCATATTAAAGAGGTGTATTGGCAACATTGTTGTACCTATTTGTCTTGGAGAGTAGAAACTTAGACCCTGACCCTGACCACCCACTGCTGGACGAAAAGCACTGTGCTGTGCTATGCTATGTCCTCTGTGACATGATCAATCGCATGCCTTATTCTTAGTTGCCGACTGGGAAAAGTGGAAATGCATTGCCCGTCGCGACTATTATTGTAATTATTAGGGTTAAGAGTAGGGTAAGTGTCCCTGGACTTGCAAAAAGGTGCTATCCCGGCATTTGTCTGGAGGGAGTGTGAAAACCCACACTTAGGATAGCCGCTGTCAGCAAGGGATTCGAACCTCTGGTCTGCAGACTTGCTGTAGCCCCCCCATCACGGTCATTGGTGAGCTACACTGTGGGATCTTACTTGAAGGTGCGAGTGCTCTTACTTCAATAAGGGAGAGTCTTTCCTTTAGCCACTAAATGTCAATGGTCACCACATTTTGACTCCAAAATATCACAAAAATAAACACCCAAATGGACTATAACTCAATAATTTGGACCTAACTTTTGCACAATTTTTCGGACGAGGACCCCCGGACCCCACTCTGAGCTTGGTGATATTCCATCCCCCAGATCCCCTGTGTGTCTAATCGCCCATAATCTTGGCTTAAATCCACCCTCAATGGTCACCAGTTATAGATGGGATAGGGGAGTTTTAGGAGAACCTGGCTCTAGGTTTGCTTACTGCTAAGCAATATTAAATTATAAGAAGTCCACTGACTGAAAATTGCAAAATATAGTTCAAATTCACATTTTCTTCTTTTGTGAAAACAATCACTGATCAGCTGCAATCTGCTGATAGCACATAATAAATAACTTGACTTACGTATGAGTATCTGTGGTTAATTATGAAAATATAATTTGGTTTGTTTAATGTACAATGTACCCAAGGGCGTGATACTTCAAGGGCAGCAAGTTTTAAGAATGTCAACATAAAAACTCTATATGTAAAAAGTATTTTAAAATACGTCTTGACTTAGTGTAAAAATCATGTGTTCATTATGAAAAGAGATTACGTCATATGTCACAGAGGCCGTAGTACTGCACAGTGTACAGTATACCCCTTCCACCTCTTTTAACATGAAGTTCACTGAACTGAACTACCTGTTGATTAATTTTCGGGTCTTGGGGGCCCGGGAGATTCCAGCCCCAGGGCCCGTCGCCGCTCTCCACGGCCCTGATCAGAGCACTACGAACTTCATCTGGTATGAACAAGGGGATAGTAGTGCCAACACCACCTATAGAGAAGGACGTGCAATACGGATTTTATATGCAAGTGACGTCACGGCCGTGTGGCCATGGGAACTGAATCATAACATTCATGTTATGGTATCGATTCCTCGTGTTTACAGTCTCGGTACTGATTTTCTTTGAATTCCTATGCGGTTATACTTCATGGTTATCAGTGCAGTATAAAGTTATGCCTAATAAGTGTAGTGTGCCAAATTTCAAAAGCAATTATGCCAATGGACTGAAAGTGAATGTTTTTCTTTTCTAATGATGGAGGGGAAAGATAGGGCGAGATATTCGCCGCAAGGATTTTATTCCTAAGAAACATTTCAAGGTAAGTGTTACATCAATGCTTAAGCTCCAATTCTCGCTAATTTAGTGTAATGGGAGGAAGAAACCTTCTAACCAAGTCTCTCGTGTGCGGACTCCATTTCAAGTAACATGAGATGGAATGGACAACTAGTACAGTCATATTAGGGCAAAATTTGGCCGGATACGGAAAAAATTAAATGACAACGAATTTCTTCAAAAACATGTTCTATAAGACCCCCTGAACATCCACAGAAAAATCACCAAAATTCGGGCTTGGGAAACACCCCAAAATTTTCAAAAACGTCCGCCATCTTGAAAAAAATGCTATAATTTATGAACGAAAAGTAGAAATAAGTTGCGGTTTTTGCCCAAAGTTGTGTTTCGACTTCTGGATGTTGTACCTACTATGAAAACTCACATTCATGTCGGAGACCATCTTTAAATTTTGAAGAAAAAAAAAAGAACCACGTATTATCTACTAAAAAAGTTTTCTCCTAAACGAAAAGTGATAAAAAGGTGCTGTTTTTGTCTATATAATTAATTTAACTTTCAGAACTTCTGTTTATTATATTACTGCGTGTGTAAGAAGGGGAACGTCGTTCAATTTCAAGAAAGAAGCCTGATTTCTTGGAATATATTTTTAAATTTTGTGATATACCAAGTAAAGGTAAAAAGGTGGTTTTTGGTCAAGTGTTCACGTTTTTCTTTTGATTTGTTAAATAATATATTACTATATTTTGGAAGTAGGGAACGTTATTAAATTATAAGGGGATAAATCGCCACATTCGTCAGAGAAAAAGATGTCCACCAAAAATAAGGTAATGGGAGAAACGGATCTGTTCTTAAAACACGGTGTGTTTGTTATCAGGAATGAATGTACATAGACCTTTTAATAACTTACAATGTTTTCTACGATAAATTGCAAATCGAACAGTTTATACAAGGCTCCGGCTTTCCATACGTGATTGTTGTCGAACCGAGCTACACTGTGACTGTCCCAAGCGCGTGATCTTGCACGATCCTGCAGGATTGGGTGCTCACGCTCACATCGTTTGGAGTTTGTGTTTATGTGCAAGGGTGCAACTTTATGAATGTATAAGTAAGGTAACAGCGTTCAACGGCTCTACCAGCACTATTTTTTGACATTTTGCGGTAAGTAACATTTTATCATTGAAGTAATAGCGTAATAGCGGTAAAAAGCTCTGTTGTACACACTCAGATATCCTAAAGGACTTTACACATTTCTTTCAATTCTTAGCTTATGAAGGATTTTATTGTAAACGTATTTCATGTTGAACGTATTTAATTTCGACAGTTTCCAAAATATACTCTTTTAAAGAGTGCGAGGAAAAACGAAGAAACGTTTGGAAAATCTATGTTTTTAATTAATTTGTCACTTTTTCAATTTGAATAGTTGGAACATTTGTATTTGGCATATTATCTATTAAAACCAATCAAAGCGCGTTTACGAATGAAAAATATTATTAGTGGTATTCTGTTTGCGGAAATGGAGTGTTAGCTCATTCCACCGGCAACCGCGCCAGATCCTGTAGTGCATTTTAATTGGTTATTGACACGACCGATTTCTGTGGGTCTCGGTGGCGCGACTGATAGCGTGCCAGACTCCCGTAAAGAAGATGTGGGTTTCGCTTCTCGGGCCCGACATTATATAATATAACTAGAATAATTGCAGACGAAAGCGTCAATTGTGATTTGGCCGAAGAATTGGGTGAATAGGCGGTGACAAGTGTTTTGGGGAAGTCATTTGACACCGTCACTCTAAAACGGAAGGATCAAGTGACAACTTTCGCTGCCATGAAGAAGACACTCGTGATCAACAAGCAACCGGTCGTTGTAAATCCCAACCAATTGTTCCACAGCATCGCCTGAGTCGTCAGAACCGATGAGGAGTTGAAAGACTGCTTACGGCACGAGTTGGCGCCATATCCCCAAGCTTTGTTCGACAAGGTTGGGCTCCGTGCTGGTGTCAAGTCGAAGTTATATCAGGTTATAGACCAAGTCTGCAAGGTGAGCAGTCTGATGCCTGATAACCCCAAGTTCGTTCTAGACGTTGGCGATCTTCTACACCAGGTGCATTGGCCTCGCCCAGCAACCTACGACGATGTGTTCAATGCCTACAGGGACTACGTACGAAGGCATTAAGGGGAAAGTGTAATTATAGTGTTCGGCGGCTACGAGGCGAGCACGAAAGACGCTGCACATGGTCGCCGTTGCATCGGAAGTCGTCAGTTGGTGTAGAAGTGGCATCGTCCAACATTTTGACTGCACCAAAAGAATGGTTTTTATCCAACGTTGATAACAAAACGAATTTCGTACACCTTCTAGGAGCAGCATTTCAGGCAGCAAACATCCCAGTCTTCCATGTACCCAGTGACGCAGATGTTTTGATTGTAGAAACTGCAAAAAAAAAAAAAAAAAGGGGCTGAATCTGGGGAAAGGGCAGTCGTAGTCGGCGCCGATTCAGATCTTCTTGTTTTAATATCAGCCTTGACGCAGCCGGACCATTCCATCTTTTTGTTGGTTCCGGGTAACTCAACCAACACCCAAAAGATTTACAGTAGTAAGGAGCTGCATCAAGGTCTCGGAGAAATGACAGCTGACTTACCGTTTGTCCACGCAATGATGGGATGTGATACCATCTCGGCCTTTTATTACAAGAGTCCGTTGGTAGGCTTCAATAAATTGCACAACTTCGTAAAACAGTCGCTGTTTTCCTGGACGAAACCGCAACACAAGATAAAATTGCAGCTGCAGGTAAATTAGTTCTATTCTTTCGTACTTGTTCTTATAATACCGGTAAGATCTTTTAATTCTCTGACTACTAGAAGTCGGTATACTGTACATTACCTATGTTTTGTTTGATTCAGAACAGGAATTTATCATCAAACTCTACGGAGGCAAACCAGGAAAAGGCCTTGACATAGCACGATTTAAGAAGTACATCCAAACCGTGGCAAAGAAACCACCAAACTTCGGCATGAACCTTTCTAGCCTTCCTCCTTCTTCCGCTGCGGCACGTCAACACTGTCTGCGCGTCTACCACCAGGTTCAAGCTTGGAAGGGCAACCGTCTTCCACCGCAAGTTTGGGGATGGAAACTCGAATGTGGAAGGTACATTCCTATTCAGTCTACGTTGCCGCCCGCGCCTGAACGTCTCCTCCACATGGTAAGGTGTGGATGCAAGGGAGACTGCACAAGAAACTGCGAATGCAGGAGAGGAGGCCTCCCATGTACCACCATGTGCGCCGTATGTGTAGGAGATGCATGCCTGAAAAAACGCACTTTCTTTGATGACGAGGAAGAAGATGATCCGGAGCAAATCGAAAATGAAACCAATGATGTCGCCGCCGCCGTCTCTGTACGAAAGAGGTCTAGCAGCGCCCCCAAAGAAACCTCAAAGAGAAGACGAGTTGTAAACAAATGATTGTTGTCTTAATATGTGTCAATATCTAATAAATGTTATCTTCAATGTAAAATGTCTACAATTTGTGTATTGTTGTTCGATGATGATTGAGTCTTCAGTCTTTTGACTGGTTTAATGCAGCTCTCCATGCCTCCCTGTCCTGAGCTAATCGCTTCATCTCTACATAGCTACCATACCATACATCCGAGGCAATCTGTTTAACATATTCTAACCTTGGTCTACCCCTACAGTTCTTGCCCTTGACCCTTCCTTCCATAACTAAGCTTGCTATTCCTGGGTGTCTTAGTATTTGTCCTACCAACCTATCTCTTCTCTTCATTAGCAGTCACCAGAAACATCTCTCCTCCCCCACTCGTCTTAATACCTCTTCGTTTGTAACCCTATCTACCCATCTGATCTTCATCATTCTCCCGTAACACCACATTTCAAAAGCTTCAATTCTCCTCTTTTCTGCTGCACCAATAGTCCAAGTTTCACTTCCATATAGCGCCACGCTCCAGACAAAGACTGTCAAAAATGACTTCCTAATACCTAAATATATATTCGATGTCAACAGATTCCTTTTTTGAAGAAATGCTTTCCTTGCCTGAGCCAAACTTCTTTTTATATCCTCTTTGCTTCGTCCATCACTGGTTATTCTGCTTCCTAAGTAACAGAAGTGTCCTACTTCCTTCAGCTTTTCACCTGCCAATTTGATGTCCATAGAGGTTTCTGATTTATTTCGGCTGCATTCCAGTATTTTTGTTTTACATTTATTAATTTTCATCATGAATTCTTTCCGTAAGACGGAGTCCATACCAGTCAAAAACTCATTCAAATCCTCAGACTTGTCGGCCAAGATGACGATGTCATCAGCAAATCTCAGATTTGAAATTATTTCTCCTTGAATCTTCACTCCCAATTTAAATTTTTCTCCAATTTCCTTCATTGCTTGTTCAATGTAAAGATTGAAAAGTATGGGTGATAAGTTGCAGCCTTGCCTTACACCTTTCTGAATACCAGCTTCTCTCTCATGTCCTTCAGCTCGAATGACTGCCGTCTGGTTTCTGTATAGATTGTATACTACCCTCCTATCCCTGTACTTTATTCCAATAGATTTCAAAATGTCAAACAATTTAGTCCAATCAACGTTATCAAAAGCCTTTTCTAAGTCTACAAATGCCATGAACGTTCTCTTATCTTTCCTTATTCTACCTTCCAAAATCAGCCTATGACTTAGTACAGCTTCCCTTGTTCCTACATTTCTCCTGAAACCAAACTGGTCTTCACCCAACTCCGATTCTATCCGGCTTTCAATCCTCTTGTAAATTATTCTAGACAGGATCTTTGAAGCATGAGTAACCAAGCTGATTGTACGGTAATATTCACATCTGTCAGCTCCCACTTTATTTGGTATAGGGATGATAACATTCTTATTGAAACCAGGGGGCACCTCACCTGTCTCATAAATCCTACACACCAAGTGAAATAACCTGATCAGACCTTCATCTCCTATACAGCGTAGCAACTCAATCGGTATATCATCTATGGCTGGTGCTTTGTTCCTGCTTATGTCTTCCAATGCTCTGTCAAATTCTGATCTCAATATTAAATCTCCTTTTGCATCCTTATCAATTTCCTCCTCTCTTTCCATTACACGATTCTCAATCTCCTTTCCCTTATACAAACACTCTATGTAAGATTTCCATCTCTCAACCTTTTTTTCCCTACCTGTTACAGGCTTTCCATTTGTGTCCTTAATATTACAGCACTTAGTCTTCTTTTCCCGAAAAGTATTCTTAATCCTTCGATAAGCTGTGTCTACTTTTCCTAATTTCAGAAAATTTTCTATACCTGCACATTTCTCTTTCAACCATTCTTCTTTCGCTTCCTTGCACTTCTTGTTGACCTCATTTCTCAGACGTCTGTACTCTGTTTTCCCCTTTTCATTTCTTACATTCTTGTATTTCCGCCTTTCATCCATCAATTCTAGTATATCCTGAGTGATCCACGGTTTTCTACCTATTCTTTCTTTCCTACCAATGTTTTCTTCTGCGGATTTTGTTATTTCATTCGTTAAAAGTGCCCATTCGTCTGCAATTGAAGTTTGTTTAGGGATTTTCATTAGTCCTTCCTTTATACTCTTCTTGAATCTTTCGTTTACATCCTTTACTGTCAGTCTGTCTATTGCCCACCTTTTTGGCTTTTGACTTTTCTTCAGTTTCTTCAACTTTAGTCTGCATTTCATTACAACCAGATTGTGGTCAGAGTTTATGTCAGCACCAGGATATGTTTTACAATCCAAAATCTGGTTTCGAAACCTCTGCTTGACCACAATAAAGTCGATTTGCCTACGCCCTGTATCTCCTGGTCTCATCCATGTGTATATTCTTCTATTGTGGTTATTGGATAAGGTGTTAGCTATGACCAACTCATGCTCGGTGCAGAATTCCATCAGCCTGCTTCCTCGATCATTCCTTTCACCTAATCCGAAATCTCCTACTATCTTTCCTTCTCTCCCTTTTCCTACCACAGCGTTCCAATCTCCCATTACTGTAACATTTTCATCACCCTTGATATACCTCAGAATTTCATCTATTTCTTCGTAGACCTTTTCAACATCCTCATCATCAGCTTGACTGGTAGCATATAGACTTGTACCACTGGGGTGCACGTAGGTTTAGTATTTATTTTTGCTAAAATAATCCGTTCACTATATTGCTCATAATATTCCACCCGCTGTCCAAGTTTCCTACTCAATATGAGACCAACCCCTGCTTGGCCATTGTTTGATTTAGTGCTAATTACCATATAGTCTCCTGACCAAAAGTCATGTTTTTCCTGCCAGCGCATTTCACTAATCCCAACCAAATCCAACCTCAACTTATCCATTTCCCTTTCTAAGTTTTCTAACCTTCCACTTCCTAGCAGACTTCTAACATTCCACGCTCCGATCCGTAGAATATCTGATTTCCTCTTTGTCACTTCTGTGATGTTAACCCCCTCTCGAGTAGTCCCCACCCGGAGATCCGAACGGGGGACTAGTTTACCTCCGGATTAAAATTTTACAAGGGAGGGGGCCATCATCACATGTAATTATGCATAGAGAGGTGCATATCCTCGGGAATAGCATTACGGCTGTAGTTTCCCGTTGCTTTCAGCCGTGCTGCAGAACGCATTGTAGCCATTAGTTGGCTTATATTATCAATATCTTAACCGTCTATAAGACTAGTAAAGAATTGATTTATTCTGAAAGGCTGCTACTCCCTTTCAGAATAAGTAAAGAGCAATTCTACTAACAAAGATACTAACCTTCTACTACCAATTAAATAGCAAAATTCTACTAACGAAAACAATACTAAAGTTCCAGCAACAACAAATACTACCACTAAAACATTCTGTCACCAGGCACACTCACATGCACCCTCACACATCACAGTCTAATGAAACAGTGAACTATAACTAATAAACAATGCAACTGCCACCAGACACACTCACATACCACAGTCTAATAGAACAATGACATATATCTAATAAACAAACTAACTACATACTTACAACTAAAACTAACTACATACCTACTGTACTGTAATTTGAATTGACAATATTTACAAAATGCAATTTAGATAGAAGAAAATACTTACTATATATATAAATTACATATAAACTTTTGAACCGACGGTGTGATTCTGGGGTCTGGGGGATGTGAAACGCTTACAGTATATATAGAATTAATTTTGACGGGTAGGGTTAAATAGTATGCTAATAAGGTGATAGGGTTTTATTTTATGCGCTGTCAATCTACCGTTGCATTTTCTGTGCCTCCCATATGGCAACGCTTGGTGCGGTCACATCGTTCGCACCGCCCTAGGGCCGCCCCTGAGAAAGTATGCTATGCTCAGATTAATAGAAAAAGAAAAAGGTAAATTACAGTATTTAAGGAGAGCAAATGTTTCCTAAAAGTGTGAAGTTCTCGGTGATAATTTGATAAGAGACGTATCATTGTCTAAAATATTTACACTCTGGTTACAATCAGATGTTCTACTAACAATTGAATATTAATTTTAAGCTTTGCGCAGATTATGCCAACTTTTGCTACACTTTAAACATAAAAACCTATTCTACCTATGAACAAGAAGTTCCGTGACGAATTAATAGCCTACTTTTCTCGAAATGTAAGATGCATTCCAATGATTAATCTATATGGACCTAATAAGAATGACGAAATTGAGTTGGTAATATCGAAATTTCTAATTAGTTCGAAATATAACTGGCATAATGTAGCCTAATAGAGCACTACAGTTGGCAGCCCTGGTGACTGAATATATTCTTAGTTCCATCTATTAAGGTACAGAATACAAAATTTGGTTCATGTCCAATGGATAGCATGGACGTTACATACAGTTAAACATTGGATCTAACAACGCACGTAAAATCATGTTGGCAACAATGTCATACATGTATTGGTCAGAAATAATCTGAAATAATATGATCTATTGCTGTGCCAATTTTGAATGAAATCCATTCGTTAGTACAGAAGTTACATGCATTTTAAAATTGGACTTATCAGCAGGCTTAGAATCATTTTGGCAACACTGTCGTGTATGGCCTCCTGAAAATTAAACTGAAATAGTATTACCTATATGTGTGGCAATTTTGGTATAGCACTCATGCATACCTTGCAGGATATACAACATGGAGCTGACATTTCAATTGCGATTTTTCAGCAGTTGGTAGCACTGACATCATATTCAAATACGGCATTGAGGTATTCAGATAGAGATCTTGACTCATACCAAATTTGGGTTCGATTGCTACAGCCGTTTAGGAGTTGATAGGGGGACACACACAGCCAGCCAGCCAGACAGACAGACAGAAGGACAGACAGACACACATTTTCCCGGATCGATCTCATAAGTCTACTTTTTCCTCATTTTTTTTAAATGCGAAAAGTAGGCTAAAAACATAAAACTATTTTCTGTTTTTGAAAACCTAAAAATCCGGTCCTTAATTATAACAAGAGCTAAGACAGTAAAATAATATATAAAATAGCAATGTTGAATGACCTATGAAAATAAATAAAATGGAGAACGTGAAAATCAATCAAAAATTATAAAGTGTTACCAATTGAAATGAAAATGTTCCAATTCTTTAATTCAAATTCAAAACTTGTAATATTGTACGTTTTAACAATTAGAATAGTTAAGTTTATAAGAAATGTTTATTTTCAGGTATTTAATTGTTGATGAAGAGATTATTGATATCTCGAAATATGTCCAAAACTACCTCTAGTTTTATTATAGATTTAGGTATAAAGAAGTCATTTTTTAAGCCTTTGTCTGCAGAGTGTCAAAATCAATATTATACACTATACTAGCAGGTACCCGCGGCTTCGCTCGCGTCATAGTCGTGTCATATTGTTATTCAATGAAATGCAGGTTTAACCCCGTTAACTCCCCCTTAGAACCTGAATATTCAAAAATCCCTCCTTAGTAGACGTTTTCGATACCCAACAAGCATATCCCCAAAATATCATTCTTCTAACTTGAATAGTTTTGGTTGGTCGATGAGAAAGAATATCCAAAAACCCTTCCTTAGTGGACGTTTTTCTTCCAGTATTTCACCCCTCCCGATGGGCCCCTTAAATTGGATTTATGAAAAAAAAACGGTCGAACACCTATTTACTTATTTTTTAGGCTGATTTCTTCCGCTGAATTTCAAACTTCTCGCTAATGTCGTTTAAGAGATACACGCTCCGTTAAGAAGTCTTTAACCCCCAATTTTCACCCCTTTCACCTCATAATATACACCATATCGATAAACCCTTAGACATATGTCTGCTTATCTTTATTGATTAATTTATATGCCGAATATCACATCCCCAAATGAAACAACTCGTGAGATATTGTTAATCAATGAAATGCAAGTTTAACCCCCTTAACACTCCTTCAGAACATGAATATCCAAAAATCCATTTTTAGTGGACGTTTTCGACATACAACGAACATATCCCCCAAATTTCAAGTTTCTAACTGCAATAGGTGTGGCTGGGGGATGATGAGTGAATATCCCAAACTCCTTCCTTAGCGGACTTCTTTCCCCAGAATTTCACCCCTCCCATGGGCCCCTTAAATTGGCTTTATGAAAAAACGGTCGACCACCTATTTACTTATTTTTCAAGCTGATTTTTCTCCCTGAGATTCATACTTTATGCCTCTGTCTTTTAAGATATACTTGCTCCGTTAGGAATCCTTCAACCCCCACTTTTCACACATACACCTCATAATATACACTACATCGAAAAACCGTCAGACATGTGTCTTCTTATTCTTAATGATGAGTTTATATGACGAGTATCGCATCCCTCAAGGAAACCAATCGGGAGTCACTGTTATTCAATTAAATACAGGTCTACCCCCTTAACACCCCTTTAGAACCTGAATATCCAAAAATCCTTCCTTAGTGGACGTTTTCGACATACAACGAACATAACCCCAAAATTTCATGTTTCTAACTTCAATAATTTTGGTTGAGCGATGATGAGTGAGTGAGTAAGTCAAGACATTTTCTATCATTTATTTTTCAGAATTTCACCCCTCTCATGAACCCCTTAAATTGGATTTATGAAAAAAAAACGGTCGAACACCTATTTACTTATTTTAAAGCTGTTCTTTCCCCCTGAGTTTGATGAGTGAGTGAGTTTAATCAGTTAGAACACATTCTTTCCTGTTTTTTTCCCCAGAATTTCACCCCTCCCCATGGGCCCCTTAAATTGGATTTAAGAAAAAACGGTCGAACACCTATTTACTCATATTTTAAGCTGTTTTTTTCCGCTGAATTTCAAACTTCTCGCCTATGTCGTTTAAGAGATACACGCTCCGTTAAGAATCCTTCAACCCCCAATTTTCACCCCTTTCACCTCATAGTACTAATATTTTGTAATGTCAGTTTTAGCTAAAATGATTCTTTTGTAACCTTTAAACATCGTAAATCCATTGTACATGTTCTTGCCCAAAAACTGTAAAGACTCTGCTATGAGCATTAGATTTTGTTTATGCAATATACAAGTTTATTATGACTTTTTTTAAATTTAGAGACGTTCCCCTCGTATACATCCAGTTATTTGAAGTACACAAATTGTGAAAGTTAATCTAAACTTGTAGACAGAATATCATCCTTTTCACTTTTCGTTCAACAGTTACATCGATTTTCTTTTACAAAAATCTAAGATATCAAGCATCTTTTTTTATTTTTTATTTAAAGACGGTTCCCGACTTGACTGTTAATATTAAGTACAACATCAAGAGTTAATAGTAAGTACAACATCTAAAAGTAGAAACACAACGTTTTGGGGAAACCGCATTTAGTTTTTCCTTTTTGTTAGTGAGCTAAAGCATTTTTTTAATCCAAAAATTTAAGTACGGTACCCGACTTGATTGTGAGTTTTCATAGTAAGTACAACATCTAAAAGACGAAACACAACTTTTGGCGATAACCGCACCTTATTTCTACTTTTCGTTCATAAGTTATAGCAGTTTTTTGAAAAATCCAAGATGGCGGACGTTTTTTGAAAATTTAGCGGTGTTCCCCAAGCCCGATTTTTGGCGATTTTCCTGGGGATGTTCAGGGGGTCCTATAGAACATGTTTTTGAAGAAATTCGTTGTCATTTAATTTTTTCCGTCTCGAAGCCTAATTTAACCGTACTAAACTAGTAAGTATGATTAAAAGAATGAAAAACTAGTTACTGCACCCTTGTATAAACCGAGACCAATTGAAGGTTAGTAAACAGATAGCCCTATCCTTAATTATAGCATAGGCTAGCCTCTCTGTTGTTGAAAATTCATGAATTTAGATGTAAATTCCAGAATGTTCTAACCTACATTATGTGATACAGGTTATGCAGGTTAGGTTTATTTGCTTTATAAGGCTATGCAATTTCAAGTGGGAGGTATAAGTAGGTGTTAATGTGGGTAGTATTCACATTTCTATTGGGATTTACATTTCATGAACTGCATTAGGTTAGAGGCCGATAACCTGTAGCAGATCCAGATTAATCCTTTATTTTTCTATTCCACTAATCTCATTCACTACATTTCATGTTGGGGTGGGGGAAGAGGGGTGTCTTAATTAGGTTTGAGATTGAATAAATTTAGAATAAATAGAGTAACTAATGTAATACAAGGTGATAAAATAAAAGCTGCTATCCCCATGCAGATGTAGTCAACTATGCTGCGTTTACTTTCATAGTTATGAATAAGCTACTCGACAACTACAAGACAGAATGTTTCCATCACTGCAACCAGCAGATTGTTTTGGTGAATGTAACATGAAGATGTCTGCCCACTGTACTGTTTATGGGGTACAGCTGTTCCAAACATGCCAGGGCATTAATTGAAAAGACTGTACTGGCTACTGCCAGTAATATAACAATTTTGTACACGATGTTAATGATAGCTTTTCACCCAAGACTTTGGCTCAGCATAAGAGGTGGAAACTTGTGGAGGTACGGCACTGTTTATGCGCATTCAGTGGAGATTAGGAATTTTAGAATAGTCTTTCATTGTATGTTGTTCAATTAATACTGTGTTACTTGATCCACTGTTGTACATGGCTAATTACTTATCTGTAAGTATAGGATGAACAATCAATTGGCATTTACAATAGGTGACCATTTCTTGAAATTATTGAGGCATGTAGTGTTAGCACACCAAACATTGGAACAGATTGCAAGAAGTTGTCCTAAAATGGAGATATCAGTTTAGGACGCAACTAATAACTGCTGTGTACAATCGCATTAAACGTCAAGTCAAGGAAGTGGTAAATAGCTCTTGTTTGTATCTGTATCACTGCAACCAGCAGAGTGTTTTGGTGAATGTTGGTTTCAACAAATTCCAGAGATGATATTTCCAAGAGAGATCACATCTTGTAAGAGTCTGAAAGCTATTCCAAACCCTTTTCAAAATTAAATTTTAATGAAAATTAGGTCATAAATGGTACTCTGCTAGCACATTTATGGACTATTAGCATTTAATGAGTCTTTCATATGATACCCAGTTGTAACCTATTGAATTATTATGGGGAAGTACATTTTCATACTAAGCCAACTATTTTTTATCCTTGTGATATTTATTTTACATAACACTATGCCAATGTGTCAATGATTGTAGGCTAACTAGTAAAGGATAGATATGGTCATCTTTTAGTTATTATTGTTTTGACACAACAGCACAGAAAATATGAGGTCAACATATTTTTGCAGATGACTCACTGTAATCTGTTCAAAACAAAGTGGGAATAAGCATATTTTATGTATTGTCGGGTATGCCATGCCTGATATTGTAAATATTGCAATTTGAAAACTAATGTAGGGTTACTCTATATCATGTGTTGTTTCTAAATTATTACCACATCATCATGCCCATATATGAATCAACAACAATAAGTTTCCTCTTTGGTAAATATTCTCATGTCTCCTTAAGACTGCTGCTCTGTTCCATTTCAGTAGCTACCGTAACCTTTTCTGTCATAGGCATTGCTTTCGTGAGTGGGTTAGGACATCACTGTCATCAGTCATGTGTACTAGGATACGGGTAGAATTTGTATGTGTGTATTTTCTGTGGTAGTGTGTGTATTATGATGCTAGAATTGGAAAGGAGGTGACTATGGTCTTCTGTTAGGAACAATCCCAGCATTTACTTGGATGAGAAAGGTGAAATCGAACACACTTCTTCTCAGTTAAGTTTTAACTCATGAGGCTGAGTGAATTTCGTTTCAAACCTCAAATAAGAATTACATTTCTGCGCAGAGGTGTGAATCAAACCTGGACAGATATGATTGACTATAGATATTAATTTCTGTTTTAACTGTTACAGATTAATTGGTTATTTGTGTATGTGTCTTTTCTTCCCGTTGTGTTGTTGACGTTTCACGTTAAAATGGGGTGAATATTATTCAAGTTTTCTATTGAATTCTTTTTATCGTATTTATTGCTGAGACAACTTGAGACAAGAGGTGTTTTCGGTCAAGTTCACACTCGCAAGTTTCGAAATGCGTGCTTATCGAGTATGATTGAAAACGTCGATTTATTTGTGTTATGTATCGATCGCATCAACTTCTGACCATGTCTCATTTATGGTTTCGTTATTTTTTTTTTCCGCGTCTGTAGAACGTAATTATTTGATAATAGTACATTATGCAACGAGCCTAAAATGACAATAATTAAGACACGAGTATATTTATAAAACGAGCGTATGAGAGTTTTATAATTTCCATACGAGTGTCTTAATTACCATTATAGGCGAGTTGCATACGACTGTTTATGTTCGACGGTATTATTATTATTACTATTTTATGTTCGAAAATAAATATTCATAAATATCAGTCGAGATTTCGCCAGTTTTATGTACTGAACAGAGCGCATGAGACGCAGAGAATGCCTTGTATTTGACCATGGCCTCCTCGATTACCCTACTATGACACTAGGCCAGGCAGTGAAATTTAAAATCAGAAGGCCGTGGAACTCAGCGCATCTAATTATCTAATTGGTCAAACAACTGTTTCTTGGGCTCCGATTGGTGGGAGAAACTGTTTCATAATGAAAAATAGTGTTATAATGCGCCTCATTATAGTATAGTTTTCTGACAGGGTCGAACATAAATACTTAAATAAATCTCGTTCGTTTTCTCAACCACGCTAGCGAACACTTCATTCTCGGTGATAGTACGTGCTTGTGTGTTAGGGCCGGCAGTGTGGTGTTGGGTAGTAGTTTGTAGAGTGCTTATATTTTTATATCTACATTACAGGTTAGTGACTTATTTATAGTGTCTGTGTTCCCACCATGGGGGAGGTCAGCGATGCCCAACCACCTTTACTCTACATGAATACACCCGAAGACGTAATTATTGATCCGGACGTTTCTATTGAAAACATGGTCGTCGTCAATGCTCCCGAGACCCCTCCACAGGCAAGTCTCCAGGACTCTGCCATTAGCCAACGCATATTTGCCTAAGATTACATAAGCCACTCAACATCGCTATACCGTCCAACATAAAGGACCGTATATTGTTTTCGATCAGTCAATTGATCAAAATATTGGTAATGTACACCCAATGGCCCGGGTTGTCTTTTTTTGAAAAGCAAATTCCGGGAATCAGAAGCATCAAAAGAAAGGGCCGGAATCGAGTACAGGTGCAATTTGCCACCTAGGACATGGCCAACTTTTTTTTAACCCATGCCGTCTCACTCAAAAGAAAATTCGCTGCATTTATCCCATCTTCCAGCGTACAACGTATTGGTCTCATACGTGGCATTGACCTCTCGCTCACTCACGATGAGATTATTCTCTATATGGAATCCCCCGTCCCACGTCTCACCAGAAAATAATGGTCATTGATCAGATAGAAACTTTACCCACGGGTACTGTCAATGCATTTTTGAGGCCCAAGAGTTGCCCACTTACGTCAGTATTTTTAATGTAATCTCAGAAGTCTCTTTATTAATTTTTAATCCCATCAGATGTCAAAAATGTCAGCGTTATTGCCACGTGCAGGCGCATTGTCGAGCACGAGAACCCCAGTGTGGAAAATGCGCTCTAGGACATCTGACAACTGAATGCCAAGACACCCTCTTCAAATGCGCCTACTGTCACGAAAACCGCCCTGCCGGGGCTGTGCGCTGTGAAACCCATATTCAGCAGGTAGCACTAAAAAGGCAAATGTGTATCGAAAACAAGTCTTATAGTGAAATTGTAAATCGTCACACGGCTCCATTCAATCCTTTGACAATGCCTACTCACTTCCCCCACCACTTCCTTCGCTAGCCACACTCATCCCAATGGATCCACCACTTAAGCGGAAATTTACCGAAACTGTCTACAAATCGCCTAAATTAATCTCGCCCATAGGGTATGATCGAGAGGGTTATCTCAATATTTTGTCAACTCCTTCCACATCCCGAATGGAATCTCGTCCACCGGGACCCATAGAAAGGGCGGATAGTATCATATCTACACCTCCCTCGGCAACCAAATCTAATGATCCAACCCGTATCATTATTGAAGATTTTCGAAAAGTAATGGACTTATTAGGCCATAATGTTCAATGGAGCCATTGCGTCAAAAACCCATTAGATAATAATAATATCATATGGCCTCGGGTGCCGGGTGCAAGCTTTGTTATTTGACGCACAAAGGTTAGCTTGCATGCCGAATTTCGTTGTTCCTTGAAGCACTATGAAAGTAGGAACTTTTGTCGCAGCCCTTAATCTGAGGAATAAACCAACCAAACTCCCGAGATTAATTTTTGCCATTATGAACACCGCGTACTGAATTCAAATGGTTCTTTGGCATGCCAACATCGTATGACATGGTGTCGTAATTTTTGCCGCCTTTCAAAAATCACTTACCACTGCCAGGAGCGAACCTGAAAGCTTGGTGTTAGTAGACCGACACGTCGACCACTCACCCACCGTGGCAAGCTACCTATTAGATAAAATAGTCCCACTCTTACCTCTTATCACAACTGAAAATACTACGCCGTCCAGTACTCTTTAAACATATGATTTATTTCGATTCATAATATGTTGATACTACAGTGGAACTGTAGAAGTAATGTTAATAAACGTCACGAATAATTACGGTACTTTTAATTGCTGAATTTCTTCATGATGTAATATTTCCCCAAGAAACATGGTTATACTCTCACTTCGTTTTCAAATTCCCGCATATAATGTCATATGACGCGATGGCCAGGGTTATCGCGGCTTATGTACATTAATCAAACATCATATCCCACATGCTCTGCTCAAATGTGAATTCCTTCTTCCTTCTACCGACATTCAAATGTTTCAAATCAATAACTGCCTTTTCACGCATATCTATTGTCCACCGAATGTGCAGGGAACCCAAAGTCAGTGGCATCTCCTTTTCCTCTATGCCAGCCAATTGCCGAAACATATTATCTTAGGAGATTTTAACGCTCATGACGCCGCCTGGGGTAGTGATCGCTATAACCCAAAAGGCCGCCATGTATATATGGCAGTAACAGAAATCAATTACTCATATTAAATTATGGGTCTCCAACCCGCATTACCCCTGCGAATAGACCTTCTAGTGCAGTAGATTTGACCATAACTACTTTGGGTCTGGCCCATAAACTCACATGGCAGACAGTTGCTGATTTACACCAAAGTGACCACTATCCCCTTCTGATAAATTACGCCACTGGTCCATCACACAATTCAACACCCAATATGTTTTCTCTCAAACGCTCTACACACGGTTTTGATTACGTTTTATTTTCCACTATTTACAAACTCATCTCACCCCGAAACATCGATCTCCGTTGTCTGATTGCACCCTATTAAAAACTGTTATCGACACCTATCTCAATACTTATCATCACCATTCTCCACCCCTCATATAATAACGGTACCCGTACTCCCCATCCTCCTTGGTGGGATCAGGAATGTTTTCTTTGGGTTAAGAAAGGAAAGCAGCGTTAAAAAGCTTAGAAAACACCTTATTACCTCTAATTATTTACTTTATAAACGAATATGCGTGTCCACACAACAAATTTCAATCACAAACGACGTGCAGCATGGCGTCTTTTCATTTCCACTTTTAATAGCCATACATCTCTAGACAACATCTGGTCGGCGAAAAAAATGTCCAATGTATTCCCAAGGTCACTCAACGCGCAAGGTTACGAAACTTTTTATCAGAGCCTTACTCCTGACTACGTATCACAATGTTTTTCACCCATCCCGTATCAAGAATCACCGCTATATCTGACGTTATTGCTTCCTATCATTTATGCTGAAATCCAGCAAGCCACACATAACAAGAAATCCACCCGTCAAGGTATTGACGCCGTGACATATCGCATGATCGCTGACTCCCCCCTCCCATTCCCTCACTATTGTTTAAATTTGTATAATGCCATACTTCAATCCAGTATCACACCCGAAGACTGGAATCAGTTCGAAGTTCTCCCGTTTTTAAAACCGCACAAGGACTCTACGGACCCGAATAATTATCGCGGAATAATGTTAAGTTCTTGCCTTCGTCAAGTTTTCCAAAAAATCTTACTCCGACGCTGTCAATGGTGTTTGAAATACTACGACGTTCCCCCCAAAATGCAATTTGCTTTTAATAAAAATACGCAGTACCAATGACGCACTGACATTATTTCTCACTGATTTACTATTGGCGAAAGGTCGGAAACAGCATACCATTGCCGTCTTTTCAGATATCAAAGGAGCATAATTATGATTCCGTTGACCCATACATAATATACAAATATTATATTCCAAGCGTTACCCATTAATTTTCAGTAGTATCATCCACAATTTTCTTGTTCAAAGACGCTTATATTTATGCAGCGGTGACGGGGTACACCGCAATCGATATACATCGCACGGACTTCCACAGGGTGATATCCTGAGTGGTTTATGACATTTACTTTATACTGGCGATCTTGAATCTGTTATTCTTCCCCACGCCCGACATATCCAATTTGCTGACGATTTATTAATTTATGTCACAAGATCAAATCTCCACACCTGCCGCGAAGATTTACATACGGCCCTCACAAACGCTCATGAGTTTAAACGCACAACCTACTTTCCTGGGAACATTGCTGATATCTCTCGAACGCCCGGTGGGATTTTTACAAATGAGATGTCGTTGGACTCGAGCTGACGTCCTCTTTCCTATGGACCACTCGTCATATTTTTTTTTGAAAATTCATGATTTTGAAAATAGACGATAGTTTGAAAACCAAACATGATAGAACGTTGTGCCATAGTTGAAACGAATGGTCTCTATGACCTTTATTTATATAATACAACTTTTTTATTTTTTGAGATTTTTGAAAACACTTAAATTATGAATTTTTTTATATTTTGGAAAATAAAGAGTTTACAAAACATTTTGTTTGACATAAATGAATGGCCCTGACCCCCTCTACCCGCAAAATAAATTTCAAACTTCTAGGACTAAAACTGTGCAGTAGTGGGGTAAGGCCGATTCTACCCATAATCGCGCGTATGCTTGAATACGTATGGTGGAAAAAAGTTGGTGGTGGGGGAGGACTAGGGTCGAGTGAGGGGTCGTTTAGATGGTATTTTTTCCGCTCTATTTGATGGAGAGGTTATTTTTTACAATGGGTGGAATTTGGAAACGCAATTTGAGGTAAACGTGCGTTTTTGACATTTGGGTGATATTTAATGAGCTTGTAAGGCTAGAACGATGTGTTGTTTAGGAACGGGGTGACGTCCTCTTGGCTAAGAATGTGTGTTGATTTTTAATTGTTTTTAAATTTTGAAAATCTTGTATTTTTGGATTGGCGCTATTTTGAATACGGTGAATGTTGGAAAAAAGTTTGTTTGACGTTAATGAAAGGTGCGCATGCCCTCTAGGGTGGCAGCAAGTCTCAAAGGTGTAGGAGGGGAAAAAATGTTAGCCTACTTTCTAGCGAACATTGGTGATTTAATAAATGCGGTGTCGTTGGACTCGAGCTAACGTCTTCTTACCTATAGACCACTAGTTATATTTTTCAATTTTTTTTTTGAAAGTAGGCGATAGTTTGAAAACCAAACATGATAGAATGTTATGCCATAGTTGAAACGAATGTTCCCTATGCCTTTTTTATAATAAAACTTTTTATATTTTGAGATATTTGAAAACACTTAAATTTTGAATGTTTACTATTTTGGAAACTAACACGTTGACAAATAAGTTTGTTTGACATAAATGAAAGATCCCTATGCCCTTTACCATGAAAATAAATATCAAGTCTCTAGGACAAAAACTAGGCTTTTTTTTTAAATAAAAGCGTGTTTGTAGACAGAGAGCCGGTAGCGCTTGACGTATGTTACAACGAGGCTATGACTGAGCATGGTGAATACTGGAAATGGCTATTTCGAAGGGGGAGATGTATGGCAAAACGAGGGGTTGCTTTTCGATATTTGTTCCTATGACGAATGAATGAAGGCGAATATTTTGAAATATGACAAGCATGCTAAGATTTGTACCCCTGAAGGGGATCTTTAACGTTTTAGTTAACAGTGATAAGCGAGATCGCTCTCTGACACAACAGATGGTTGTAGGATATGACCAAGTGATTCTTAGACGTTGGCGATCTCGGTGACCGTGCCCGGAAGAAATGAATTGCTATTTTGGTGGGATGGCGGAGGCAGCTTATGACGGTTGGTTTTGTGACATTTCCTATGACGGTTAGAGGCGAATATTTGAAAATGTGTTAAGTGTGCTAGGAATTATTTTTTACCCCTGAAGGGGATCTTTAACATGCTAGTAAACGGTGATAAGCGAGACTGCTGTCTGGCACAGTAAATGGTTTTAGAATCTGGAAACCTATAACATTTGCTCGATCAAGTCATGTGCATGTACGCAAAGAGCCAAAACGGTAAGGTCATTGACCTGTAATGTTATAAACTAAATATTGAACTGGGTCAAGTCATGTGTTTTAGGATGAAAGTATGTGGTTAACATGATCATGTACTGAGGATGGCCGCTTGCTAGTAATTATTATTACAGTAAAATGTTTGATAATAATAATAATAATAATAATAATAATAATAAGACACACACATGTTTTGAATGCTAACACGCACACAGTCCAGCTCACTGGTGACTGAATATTGTACCTAGCCAGAGGACTCGTGAGAGCTGTTGCTGGTGCTGATGAGGCAGGAATGTCTACGTCAGCAGGAAGTGTGATATCAGTTTACTTGCCTCGTGGTGGCTAGCAGGTGTACTGTTTAAGCAGAGACCGCCATTTTGGTTCTGAGACAGTAGGACTACCGATGTATAAGAGGTAGCCATTTTTGTTCCTTATTAAAAACATGAAATTAGTATAAGGTACACGAATCTTGTTCAGATTGAGGAATGTGAAGAGGCGTGGGAATACGTGCGAGAGAGAGAGAGAGACAGAGAACCATTCAAGGTCAAAACGCTGAGAAAATACAACTTTTTCTGTTGCTAGGCTAACTGATAACGATTGCGTTAGTCATGTACTTGCCATTTTAGCACACGGACGTATACAGTAGAGCTGTGGAAGAAAAATCCTTTTATTTTTTGGTAAGTACCTATGAATGATTATTTAATAATGTCATGCTAATGAACCTTAAATTTGTAGTTATTGATTAGGTAATTATTGATTTTTTAATTTATTTGTATGGAGATAACCGGTATACCTTACATGTCTGAGATACAAGAAACCAGTTTACTTTTGAGCCCACTAGAAGGAAACAGCAATAGGCCACTGCAAGTGAAGGTGGGATTATTTTTTTAAACTAACTTGTTTCATTTTTTGTTTCATATTTTACTTTATGAAATGCATGTACTAACCTGAATTTAGGTATTTATAACGGTTTATTTTATTAATTTTTAGAAACTTGGAACGAAAAGCCTTACCGCCGTAGCAGTCGCTGAAAACCCGAGACGCAGTAAAGTGCAATCATTGTTTCCAGGCAGTGAACTATTTAAAACTCAGGTAAGCCTAACATAAAATGCTATTCCATTTTACCACTACTGAAAACTCGTAGACAAAAAATTCATTTCCTTTACATGACTAGGACGATGATTGTTTTCTTGATTAATGACTATGTATTGGCAACCGGTACAAGACCATATTGGTTGTTTACCGGGAAAGTACAAGGCCATATTGGAGTTTGTAAAAAACAAAAATTTTAATTTAACTGACATGTCGTTCCTTATAATAATAATAATAATAATAATAATAATAATAATAATAATAATATATTAATAATATTAATATCGTATGGCCTCGGTACCGGGTGCAAGCTTTGTTATTTGACACACAGAGGGTAGCTTGCATGTCGAATTTAGTTGTTCCTTGACTATGAAAGTCAAGGAGGTTAGATGTTAGATGTCTAATCTCTTTAAACTCTATAGCGCTTTCTAGTAGAAAAATGAGGAACTTTGTACCCTATGAACTCAACGAATATTCACAGGTTTGAACATGATAATCTGAACAAAATGACATGACATTATTATTTTGTGTTTATATATTGGTTAAAGGGGAATGTAAATGACTGCAGCTTTATAAAAAGAAAATAAGTACATGACTTACTGTTAGTGCCGACATATAGTTTATTATAATTTTTATGGTGTTTTGAGATATTAATGCCAATTAACGTTAAAGTTTAATTTACAAGTATTGATTGATTGATTGCGTGATTGGTTATTTTGTTTGCATTTAGGTGTCGTCATGAGCCATTAACGTAATGAACAAGCATACATTGTGCTTTAAAGTACTCTGTGCAACGTTAATAACTTACAATAAGAAAAAGTTTTATTATAACACATGGCGTTAGTACCAAATACAACAAGTGAGCAAGTTGGTTTACCACGTGGGTTAAATTTAAAATCAGAACATGACCGTTGATTAACATTTGAATCCTGGCCTGTAGGCTTTTTGTCGACACATGAACTTGCAAAAGCCGTTTTTTTTTACTTGAACCGAGAAGATGTGGTGCGCTGTGTGTTTTGTCGTATTGAACTTTCACACTGGGAAGAAGGGGATGATCCCTTTAGAGACCATTTGCGATGGTCTCCTTGTTGTCCTTACATGCTTGGAAAACAAGTGGGTAACATACCCGTGTATTCATTTTACCGAACCACAAAACCATTGGCCGCTACTTACGTTGCTGAATCACAAATAAATAATAATAATAATGATGTATTACCAGTCAACAACGGTAGTGTCGATATATGTGGTCCATATGCCATAGACAGTGTTGAATTGGCATGTGCTTTTGAAAAATTGGGAGTTTGCAAGACTGAAGCACTAGCACACCCAGAGTACAGCTCTGTCGAAAGACGTTTAGAATCTTATGAAATATTTGGCCATTAATATTAAAACACCTTACCAAACAGCTAAGTGAAGCTGGATTTTTTATACTGGTGAAGGGGATAAAACAATATGTTTTTATTGTGCATTTGCTTTAAAGGATTGGCAAATGACTGATGACCCTTTTGTGCAACACACTCGTTGGTTACCTAACTGTAAATACATGGTGTTGTTTAAAGGTCAGGAATTTGTGAACACTATTCGTAAAGAAAACGTGATTGCAGCACAAGACATAAAAGTGCCTTTAGAGTTAGAACATGCGGAGCAAATACATGAGGCAGAAAAAAAGACTTGTCTCACGAACAGATACAAAAGTGTGACCAACAATTATGTAAAATTTGTTATCAAGATGAACTAGGTGTTGTATTTTTGCCTTGTGGACACATGATAGCCTGTGTCAAGTGTGCATTAGAACTCAACACTTGTGCTATATACAGAAAAGCAGTATCTGCTACAGTTAGGGCATTTCTTGCATAAATAGTAAAATTTATCAGCCATGCATAGTGCAAAATCCCTAATTGCACAATATTATTAAAGCTGTTTTAGAGTCTAATAGATATGCTTTTCTTTTGTTTATAGACTACTACAATGAATGTTTTGAATGCTGTGGGTCAAGCATGTGGCTTAGAGACAAAGAAGCTCAGCGAATTGCCAACGCATATTCCATTCCGCATTATCAAGATTCGGAAATTGAAAACAGCATATGGTGATCGTGTACTTTGTGTATGTGAAAACTTTGATAAATTTCTGCCCACACGGTTTAATGATATGTCGGAGAGTGTTTTTAATGAAGTCAATAATGCTGTACAACCTGTACACTTAATTTATGAAGGTTTTAAAAACAATAGGTGCATGGTTCGTTTTAATTAAATTTAAAAAATGTCAAATAATAATGGAAGATATAAGTCATGACAATGGACTGAAAGAAAAATATGTGTATAGAATAATAATGTTTTAGTGTTTGGTATTGTCT
This sequence comes from Meconema thalassinum, assembly GCA_946902985.2. NCBI lineage: Eukaryota > Metazoa > Arthropoda > Insecta > Orthoptera > Tettigoniidae > Meconema > Meconema thalassinum. The sequence goes on from OX336390.1 coordinate 354,460,783, forward strand.
TAAAAAATATTATCATGAAACCAAAAAAAAAATGTATATAAAGTTTGTAAATAAATGAAAATAATGGTACAATGTTGTTTTATTTTCTATAGAAGTCAGAATATTTAACATTGCAGAGTATACATGATTATGACAATAAAAAGCACACTTAATACAAGTCTTTGCCTTTACGATAGTGTGTTATAGTTTTAAAAACAATGCTTGTTGTAGATCTTTTTCTCTTCCACGGTGAACAATAGGCATGAAAACGTTATTTTCTTGTTTCGGATCATTATCACTATCATAATCATAAGCAGCATGATCTATATCACTATTATTATAATCACTATAATTACACTCAACATTATCCTCAACATTACTAAAACCAGTTAAATATTCCTGTTCCTCTTCCTGTTCCTGTTCCTCTTCCTCTTCCTCTACAGTGTCCTCATGTAGAGTCTGCGTGGCTTTTGATAATGTTAAGAGATTTTTGAACTTTGAATTATTTTCAATACTAGTATTGTTTTGTAGCACTTGCTTTTTAGCATTTTTATGATTTTCTGTTGACAGCAACAATGTTTCATGTAGTACACTACATTTATGATGACTGACACTTAAAACCTCACTATTTTTACTTTTTACTTTTTAGCTCACTGCGACATTGTTTTGGACGTTGTTTAGAACAACGCCAAATAACAGTTCCATTTTTATTGGTTCGTTTCACAATATATGAATATCATTTATAGAATGCATGAGGCTTACCATACCTAGTCACAGATACTTCCATATCAACTGTCAAGCATAGACTAAGCTCTAGTAAAGACAACTTGGTAATAAGAACAATAGTTTAATGTGCGAGCATATATGGATGCAAATGTGGGAGCATAAAAGTGGGAGCAAAAAGTGGGAGCAAAAATTGGGAGCAAAAAGTGGGAGCAAAAAGTGGGAGCAAAAAGAAAAGTAGGAGCAAGTATGGGAGCAAATGTGAAAGCAAAAGTGGGAGCAAGTATGGGAGCAAATGTGAAAGCAAACGTGGGAGCAAAAAGTGAGAGAAAAAAGTGGGAGCAAAAAGTGTAAGCAAAAGTGGGAGCAAATATAAGAGCAAAAAAGTAGAAGCAAGTATGGGAGCAAATGTGAAAGCAAAAGTGGGAGCAAAAAGCGAGAGAAAAAAGTGAGAGCAAAAAGTGTAAGCAAAAGTGGGAGCAAATATGAGAGCAAAAAAGTAGGAGCAAGTATGGGATCAAATGTGAAAGCAAAAGTGCGAGCAAAAAGTGAGAGAAAAAAGTGAGAGCAAAAAGTGTAAGCAAATATGAGAGCAAAAAAGGTAGGAGCATGTAAGGGGGCAAATGTGAAAGCAAAAGTGGGAGCAAAAAGTGAGAGAAAAATGTGGGAGCAAAAAGTGTAAGCAAAAGTGGGAGCAAATATGAGAGCAAAAAAGTGAGAGCAAATATGGGAGGAAAAAAGGGGGAGCAAAAATGTGTAAGCGAAAGTGGGAGCAAACAAGAGTGAGCAAATATGGGAGCAGAAAGTGGGAGCAAATGTGAAAGCAAAAGTGGGAGCAAAAAGTGAGAGCAAAAAGAGCGAGCAAAAGTGAGTGCACAAAGTGGGAGCAAAATGTGTGAGTAAAAAGTGGGGGCAAATGTGGTGTTTTCCTAAAACAATCTCCCCTAACCTAACCTAACCTTACTTCACCTAACCTAACTTCACCTAACCTAACCTTTCAACTCTCAGTTAAAAAATTAAATTCTGGCCATAGTCGAGTTGGAACCCAAAACCTCTGGGATAACACCCAAGTATGCTAGCCACTACACCGCGAGATGGACAAATTATCCTGCAACACAACAGAAAAATAAAAGTTTCCTGTAGTGTAACTCATTGGCTGACAACCATAGTTGAGAATTCAAACCCAAGACCACAGGACTTTTGTTTTGAACATTATCAGAAATATTATACCATTTACATTTTGCTGTTGCTTACAGTTATAAGAGTTGGCATTAATATGGGAGCAAAAGTGAAAGCAAAAAGTGGGTGCAAGCTTGGCTGGTTGTTGAGATTTTCATATCTACTAATACACATAAATTAAATTTTAGTAAAGTGACTTGGCTAATAATAATAATAATAATAATAATAATAATAATAATAATAACAGTTTAAAAAATTCAAGGGGATTGATATTTTTCAGGGTGTAATTTCCAAAGTACTGTCAAGAATAATAATTACATGAACAGATTCCAAGAACTCTAGAGTGCTTTTAAGGTTAATGATTGGCTAGGAGTGAGATAGAGCTAGCTAACCTAAGTTAACCTCAGCTCACTAAACCTAACCTTGTCACATGACATGTTCTACAAGTATAGACTTGCTTTGAGACTGGCTATGACGTCCTAGATGAATAGCCATAGCATTCAAAACATTCATTGTAGTAGTCTATAAACAAAAGAAAAGCATATCTATTAGACTCTAAAACAGCTTTAATAATATTGTGCAATTAGGGATTTTGCACTAAGCATGGCTGATAAATTTTACTATTTATGCAAGAAATGCCCTAACTGTAGCAGATACTGCTTTTCTGCATATAGCACAAGTGTTGAGTTCTAATGCACACTTGACACAGGCTATCATGTGTCCACAAGGCAAAAAATACAACACCTAGTTCATCTTGATAACAAATTTTACATAATTGTTGGTCACACTTTTGTATCTGTTCGTGAGACAAGTCTTTTTTTCTGCCTCATGTATTTGCTCCGCATGTTCTAACTCTAAAGGCACTTTTATGTCTTGTGCTGCAATCACGTTTTCTTTACGAGTAGTGTTCAAAATTCCTGACCTTTAAGCAACACCATGTATTTACAGTTAGGTAACCAACGAGTGTGTTGCACAAAAGGGTCATCAGTCATTTGCCAATCCTTTATAGCAAATCCACAATAAAAACATATTGTTTTATCCCCTTCACCAGTATAAATAATCCAGCTTCACTTAGCTGTTTGGTAAGGTGTTTTAATATTAATGGCCAAACATTTTTATAAGATTCTAAACGTCTTTCAACAGAGCTGTACTCTGGGTGTGCTAGTGCTTCAGTCTTGCAAACTCCCAATTTTTCAAAAGCACATGCCAATTCAACACTGTATATGGCATATGGACCACATATATCGACACTACCGTTGTTGACTGGTAATACATTATTATTATTATTATTATTATTTATTTGTGATTCAGCAACGTAAGTAGCGGCCAATGGTCTTGTGGTTCGGTAAAATGAATACACGGGTATGTTACCCACTTGTTTTCCAAGCATGTAAGGACAACAAGGAGACCATCGCAAATGGTCTCTAAAGGGATCATCCCCTTCTTCCCAGTGTGAAAGTTCAATACGACAAAACACACAGCGCACCACATCTTCTTGGTTCAAGTAAAAAAAAACGGCTTTTGCAAGTTCATGTGTCGACAAAAAGCCTACAGGCCAGGATTCAAATGTTAATCAACGGTCATGTTCTGATTTTAAATTTAACCCACGTGGTAAACCAACTTGCTCACTTGTTGTATTTGGCACTAACGCCATGTGTTATGATAAAACTTTTTCTTATTGTAAGTCATTAACGTTGCACAGAGTACTTTAAAGCACAATGTATGCTTGTTCATTACGTAAATGGCACATGACGACACCTAAAAGCAAACAAAATAACCAATCACTCAATCAATCAATCAATCAATCAATACTTGTAAATAAAACTTTAACGTTAATTGGCATTAATATATCAAAACACCGTAAAAATTATAATAAACTGTATGTCGGCACTAACAGTAACCCATGTACTTATTTTCTTTTTATAAAGCTGCAGTCATTTACATTCCCCTTTAACCAATACATAAACAAAAAATAATAATGTCATGTCATTTTAAAACTCAGCAATTCTTCTAGGTTTGTGCCGTGTCTTGTGTGGGGTTTCGCCTAGGACACCAAGCTAGGCTCATCGGCGGGCTCTTGGTGTCCCCGCCCGGACCCCCACAGGAGTGACGAACTGCGCGCCACCTCCCTTTATATAAGGTGCAACTGCACCACTTGACTACGAGAACTAAAAGCTCAAGCAGCCTTAACCTCCCTATGAAGGCTTCCAAAAAGATGGTATATTGGCTTTCACGGCCGGTGAATTAAAACTCAGCAATTCTTCTAGGTTTGTGCCGTGTCTTGTGTGGGGTTTCGCCTAGGACACCAAGCTAGGCTCATCGGCGGGCTCTTGGTGTCCCCGCCCGGACCCCCACAGGAGTGACGAACTGCGCGCCACCTCCCTTTATATAAGGTGCAACTGCACCACTTGACTACGAGAACTAAAAGCTCAAGCAGCCTTAACCTCCCTATGAAGGCTTCCAAAAAGATGGTATATTGGCTTTCACGGCCGGTGAATTAAAACTCAGCAATTCTTCTAGGTTTGTGCCGTGTCTTGTGTGGGGTTTCGCCTAGGACACCAAGCTAGGCTCATCGGCGGGCTCTTGGTGTCCCCGCCCGGACCCCCACAGGAGTGACGAACTGCGCGCCACCTCCCTTTATATAAGGTGCAACTGCACCACTTGACTACGAGAACTAAAAGCTCAAGCAGCCTTAACCTCCCTATGAAGGCTTCCAAAAAGATGGTATATTGGCTTTCACGGCCGGTGATTTAAAACTCAGCAATTCTTCTAGGTTTGTGCCGTGTCTTGTGTGGGGTTTCGCCTAGGACACCAAGCTAGGCTCATCGGCGGGCTCTTGGTGTCCCCGCCCGGACCCCCACAGGAGTGACGAACTGCGCGCCACCTCCCTTTATATAAGGTGCAACTGCACCACTTGACTACGAGAACTAAAAGCTCAAGCAGCCTTAACCTCCCTATGAAGGCTTCCAAAAAGATGGTATATTGGCTTTCATGGCCGGTGAATTAAAACTCAGCAATTCTTCTAGGTTCGTCACTCCTGTGGGGGTCCGGGCGGGGACACCAAGAGCCCGCCGATGAGCCTAGCTTGGTGTCCTAGGCGAAACCCCACACAAGACACGGCACAAACCTAGAAGAATTGCTGAGTTTTAATTCACCGGCCGTGAAAGCCAATATACCATCTTTTTGGAAGCCTTCATAGGGAGCTTAAGGCTGCTTGAGCTTTTAGTTCTCGTAGTCAAGTGGTGCAGTTGCACCTTATATAAAGGGAGGTGGCGCGCAGTTCGTCACTCCTGTGGGGGTCCGGGCGGGGACACCAAGAGCCCGCCGATGAGCCTAGCTTGGTGTCCTAGGCGAAACCCCACACAAGACACGGCACAAACCTAGAAGAATTGCTGAGTTTTAATTCACCGGCCATGAAAGCCAATATACCATCTTTTTGGAAGCCTTCATAGGGAGGTTAAGGCTGCTTGAGCTTTTAGTTCTCGTAGTCAAGTGGTGCAGTTGCACCTTATATAAAGGGAGGTGGCGCGCAGTTCGTCACTCCTGTGGGGGTCCGGGCGGGGACACCAAGAGCCCGCCGATGAGCCTAGCTTGGTGTCCTAGGCGAAACCCCACACAAGACACGGCACAAACCTAGAAGAATTGCTGAGTTTTAATTCACCGGCCGTGAAAGCCAATAAACCATCTTTTTGGAAGCCTTCATAGGGAGGTTAAGGCTGCTTGAGCTTTTAGTTCTCGTAGTCAAGTGGTGCAGTTGCACCTTATATAAAGGGAGGTGGCGCGCAGTTCGTCACTCCTGTGGGGGTCCGGGCGGGGACACCAAGAGCCCGCCGATGAGCCTAGCTTGGTGTCCTAGGCGAAACCCCACACAAGACACGGCACAAACCTAGAAGAATTGCTGAGTTTTAATTCACCGGCCGTGAAAGCCAATATACCATCTTTTTGGAAGCCTTCATAGAGAGGTTAAGGCTGCTTGAGCTTTTAGTTCTCGTAGTCAAGTGGTGCAGTTGCACCTTATATAAAGGGAGGTGGCGCGCAGTTCGTCACTCCTGTGGGGGTCCGGGCGGGGACACCAAGAGCCCGCCGATGAGCCTAGCTTGGTGTCCTAGGCGAAACCCCACACAAGACACGGCACAAACCTAGAAGAATTGCTGAGTTTTAATTCACCGGCCGTGAAAGCCAATATACCATCATGTCATTTTGTTCAGATTATCATGTTCAAACCTGTGAATATTCGTTGAGTTCATAGGGTACAAAGTTCCTCATTTTTCTACTAGAAAGCGCTATAGTGTTTAAAGAGATTAGATATCTAACATCTAACCTCCTTGACTTTCATAGTCAGGGAACAACTAAATTCGACATGAAAGCTACCCTCTGTGTGTCAAATAACAAAGCTTGCACCCGGTACCGAGGCCATACGATATTAATATTATTAATATATTATTATTATTATTATTATTATTATTATTATTATAAGGAACGACATGTCAGTTAAATTAAAAATTTTGTTTTTTACAAAATCCAATATGGTCTTGTACCGGTTGCCAATACATAGTCATTAATCAAGAAAGCAATCATCGTCCTAGTCATGTACAGGTAATGAATTTTTTGTCTACGAGTTTTCAGTAGTGGTAAAATGGAATAGCATTTTATGTTAGGCTTACCTGAGTTTTAAATAGTTCACTGCCTGGAAGCAATGGTTGCACTTTACTGCGTCTCGGGTTTTCAGCGACTGCTACGGTGGTAAGGCTTTTCTTTCCAAGTTTCTAAAAATAAATAAAATAAACCGTTATAAATACCTAAATTCAGGTTAGTACATGCATTTCATAAAGTAAAATATGAAACAAAATATGAAACAAGTTAGTTTAAAAAAATAATCCCACCTTCACTTGTAGTGGCTTATTGCTGTTTCCTTCTAGTGGGCTCAAAAGTAAACTGGTTTCTTGTATCTCAGACATGTAAGGTATACCGGTTATCTGCAAACAAATAAATTTAAAAAATCAATAATTACCTAATCAATAACTACAAATTTAAGGTTCATTAGCATGACATTATTAAATAATCATTCATAGGTACTTACCAAAAAATAAAAGTATTTTTCTTCCACAGCTCTACTGTATACGTCCGTGTGCTAAAATGGCAAGTGCATGACTAACGCAATCGTTATCAGTTAGCCTAGCAACAGAAAAAGTTGTATTTTCTCAGCGTTTTGACCTTGAATGGTTCTCTGTCTCTCTCTCTCTCGCACGTGTTCCCACGCCTCTTCACATTCCTCAATCTGAATAAGATTCGTATACCTTATACTAGTTTCATGTTTTTAATAAGGAACCAAAATGGCTACCTCTTATACATCGGTAGTCCTACTGTCTCAGAACCAAAATGGCGGTCTCTGCTTAAACAGTACACCTGCTAGCCACCACGAGGCAAGTAAACTGATATCACACTTCCTGCTGACGTAGACATTCCTGCCTCATCAGCACCAGCAACAGCTCTCACGAGTCCTCTGGCTAGGTACAATATTCAGTCACCAGTGAGCTGGACTGTGTGCGTGTTAGCATTCAAAACATGTGTGTGTCTTATTATTATTATTATTATTATTATTATCAAACATTTTACTGAAATAATAATTACTAGCAAGCGGCCATCCTCAGTACATGATCATGTTAACCACTACTTTCATCCTAAAACACATGACTTTACCCAGTTCAATATTTAGTTTATAACATTTCAGGTCAATGACCTTACCGTTTTGGCTCTTTGCGTACATGCACATGACTTGGTCGAGCAAATGTTATAGGTTTCCAGATTCTAAAACCATTTACTGTGCCAGACAGCAGTCTCGCTTATCACCGTTTACTAGCATGTTAAAGATCCCCTTCAGGGGTAAAAAATAATTCCTAGCACACTTAACACATTTTCAAATATTCGCCTCTAACCGTCATAGGAAATGTCACAAAACCAACCGTCATAAGCTGCCTCCGCCATCGCACCAAAATAGCAATTCATTTCTTCCGGGCACGGTCACCGAGATCGCCAACGTCTAAGAATCACTTGGTCATATCCTACAACCGTCTGTTGTGTCAGAGAGCGATCTCGCTTATCACTGTTAACTAAAACGTTAAAGATCCCCTCCAGGGGTACAAAATCTTAGCATGCTTGTCACATTTCAAAATTTTCGCCTTCATTCATTCGTCATAGGAACAAATATCGAAAAGCAACCCCTCGTTTTGCCATACATCTCCCCCTTCGAAATAGCCATTTCCAGTATTCACCATGCTCAGTCATAGCCTCGTTGTAACATACGTCAAGCGCTACCGGCTCTCTGTCTACAAACACGCTTTTATTTTATTTAAAAAATGCCTAGTTTTTGTCCTAGAGACTTGATTTTTATTTTCATGGTAGAGGGCATAGGGATCTTTCATTTATGTCAAACAAACTTATTTGTCAACGTGTTAGTTTCCAAAATAGTAAACATTCAAAATTTAAGTGTTTTCAAAAAATCTCAAAATATAAAAAGGTTTATTATAAGAAAGGCATAGGGAACATTCGTTTCAACTATGGCATAACATTCTATCATGTTTGGTTTTCAAACTATCGCCTATTTTCGAAAACCAAATTTTTCAAAAAAAAAAAAAATATAACGAGTGGTCTATAGGAAAGAGGACGTTAGCTCGAGTCCAACGACACCTCATTTATGAAATTCCGACCATCCGTTCGCCAATGATCACCAATGTTCGCTAGAAAGTAGACTATCATATTTTTTCCCTCCTACATCTTTGAAACTTGCTGCCACCCTAGAGGGCATGCGCACCTTTCATTAACGTCAAACAAACTTTTTTCCAACATTCACCGTATTCAAAATAGCGCCAATCCAAAAAACAAGATTTTCAAAATTAAAAATAAATAAAAATCAACACACATTCTTAGCCATGAGGACGTCACCCCGTTCCTAAACAACACATCGTTCTAGCCTTACAAGCTCATTAAATATCACCAAAATGTCAAAAACGCACGTTTACCTCAAATTGCGTTTCCAAATTCCACCCATTGTAAAAAATAACCTCACCATCAAATAGAGCGGAAAACTACCATCTGACCCCTTACTCGACCCTAGTCCTCCCCCACCACCAACCTTTTCCAAGATAGCCATACGTATTCAAGCACACGCGTGATTATGGGTAGAACCGGCCTTACCCCACTACTGCACAGTTTTAGTCCTAGAGGCTTGAAATTTATTTTGTGGGTATAGGGGGTCAGGGCCATTCATTTATGTCAAACAAAATGTTTTGTTAAGTCTTTAGTTTCCAAAATATAAAAAAATCAAAATTTAAGTGTTTTCAAAAAATCTCAAAAAATAAAAAAGTTTTATTATAAAAATAAAGGTCATAGAGACAATTCGTTTCAACTATGGCACAACGTTCTATCATGTTTGGTTTTCAAACTATCGTCTATTTTCAAAAACATGAATGTTCAAAAAAATCTAAAATATGACGAGTTGTCCATAGGAAAGAGGACGTCAGCTCAAGTCCAACGACACCTCATTTGTAAAATTCGCACCAGGCGTTCGAGATATATTAGCAATGTTCCCAGGAAAGTAGGCTGTGCGTTTAAACCCGCCTTACCCCCCTACTCTCATGATCAGGCCAAATCTCCGGTCCTGAACCTTTGGAAGTCTCTGGGAGAGACCATTTTATTTTGTGTTTATTCATTGATTAATTATGGGTGTAAGTTTAAGGGAGTGTATTTCCTTGTATCTTTCTTTGTTGATATTTTTGTTCCGGAAAATGAATTTGTTTTGTTTATTTTTGGCTTCACTTTCTTTTCTTTCCGCCATATATTTAGGCTATGTTACCTTGTATTTGATAAGAAGCGTATTTTAGCAACTTCATTATGAACCGTACACTACCCCGAAAAAGAGTCTCATAAAAAGCTTCGTGCAAGGGTTCAGTATGAAACCAAAATGCCAGGACAAACGTCCTATTGACATGGATACCAGGTCATGCCCATATCAGTGGGAATGTTCAGGTTGATATCTTAGCCAAAGAAGCGGCTTTGGGTCAGGGGACACATATTAATATGGCCACACCATATCAATAAATCATACCCCACCTCCAAGAGCTCATCCTCCATGACTGGAGACAGCAGTGGCTGAAATAGGCCTACATACGGCACCATCCAACGAGTTATTCTTATATCCAATCTACCATACCTGACAGGCCATGGTTTCTGAAAGGATCCTACAACCGAACCACATTTCACTACCATCATCAGAATGCGATTTAATCATGCCGTAACTCCTGCCTATCTACATAGAATTCATGCCTGCCATTCTCCTGTCTGTGGCTGCGGCCACAACTGGGGAGATCTCACTTATATCATGTTCCAGTGTTCATCATATGATACACAACGTATTAAAATGTATAAATCTTTATTCCCACTTGGTTTTCAGTTGCCCCTCAATTCGACGACTTTATTACATACGCCTACGGTTCCACTGGTAGATATCCTAACGACGTTTTTCCATGAAATCAATGTTATTTTATAACTCTCTACCCTTTTTGTGATCCTGTCTCGTTTGTCTCCGTTATCAGTCACCAAGATGGACCACTTCGGTGTGAAGTTTAGTACCTTTGTGTCCCTTGTGCTATCTTGTATTTTTTGTAGTTATATCCCGTAATCTCATGCCTCTTTGTGTCTTTCCTACTATAGTGTATATCTACCACCAACTTGTCATCTTTCCATTTTTTTCTGGTGTCTCTCTGCCTAACACACACGCAGTACCCGTCTAGCCATTGGGCGAAGCTAAAGTGTGCCCAGTTAACGCACAAGAAAAAAACTCGTTTCCTCACAGCTTGTTTATTCGCGAACTCAATCGAATGTAGGTGGCAGGTCGGTAGCGACAAAATGGTGGACGCAAGGGTGATAGACTTCATGATGTAGGCTACCGTATTGAATGTTGTTGGCAATTCTAGGCGGGCTCTCGTTGCAGGACAGGCAATTTTAGATGCCAAACAATTATGTGCGGGAAAGTCCAAGAAACGGAAGATTTTATGAGACTTGAAGATTTATGGTTACTAACTAGGTTATTAATTTGAAAGGGTTACCTCATCACATTCAAAATGAAATTAGTTCACCAGTTGCCCAGAAAAAAATAATTTGTTCAGGAATATGTAATATGCGTATAGTCGGTGAATTGCTTTATACCCCGTTTAGACGTCTCGGTCCAGATCCCGATTATCTCTGATCTGGATAATGTCCAATCGTGATCAACGGCATTTGTCGTTGGTACATGTTTAGGTGTCCCATCATGAAACAACAGGATAATCGACTATAAAACAGCTTGACATCGCTAAGGTCTGCCAACGTATGAATCCAAGTGTTATAGCAGAAATTACAGTAGTTTGTTTCCTCCAGTTTTGAAGTATTTCAGTTATTCTTTTGACATAATTCAACCTACTAATGCATATTCTTAAATATGTATAAATCCTGAGGAGATGTATAGGCAAGGCCTACTCTTGGTGTGGAAATAAAAACATTTTAAAATATTTATGCACAGGTCTAGGATATGTATTGCATAAATACTTATTTGTTCGTCCAGAGTAATTTGGACCTATCGGAATGCATTCTATGTCTATGACAATAAATTTATGTTTTTATTAATCGTCTTCATCGACTTAACCCAACGCTAATTTAAAAAATTCGTGTTAAAATACTGGTATGTTTATCTCCATCCATCATTTCGTGTCTCCCAATCTTATAATATCTTATATCAACCAATATGAATACAACCATCATGGCCAACATTACAAACTTCTGGCTTTAAAAACACAAGATAATCCAAAATGGCCATCATTTGCACTGCCGACTACACTCTCACAGCAGTAGGATAGAACACACCGACGATCACAATGTGGGAACGGGATCGGGCTGATCCTGTTGGAGGGAAAGTTGATCGTGATAATGTAATCCTGTTGCGTTTAGACGTCCCAACTCAATCTTGAACGGGGCCTGATCGCGATCGCAACCGGGACGTCTAAACGGGGTATTACATACTTCAGTAAGTAAATACATTTACATTTGTAACATATAGCCTAATACTGTTGGAGTCGATAAATCAAAGACTGTACAAGGTGGCAATAAAGATCTTTTTAATTTTAATAAGCACATGATTGAAAACTTTTAGAAGACCTGAGCTTCATAGACTTGAAGGAGCAATGGGGCAAGTTATAGAAAGACAACCACATGAAGGCCTACGGTAAAGTGACCCCTAAAAGTAATGTTTGGCACATGGGAAGAACATCTGTCAAATCGACCTTGTTAAATCGCCTAGTTTGCAGTGCAGGGGAGAATGGTAGGGAACTGGATATTGTAGGAAATTCATTAGTAATTATTAATAATTAATTCTCCTTTGTAAAATACCAGCCGCATAGATCATATACTTCGAAATCGGCTTTGCAATGCGAAGTAATCGATTCCATTCCGTCTGTAAGCTTTCTTTTTCCGAAAGGAATGCATTGATATCGCAATTGTTGAATTCGAAGAGCACAGCGGAACGGAGCAATTATAAGTCATCTTTTAGCCTTAATTGTTATGAAAATAACTGAAAAACAAAACGAGAGAAGAGCACACCGATCAACTCAAATCACATGTTATAGCATCTGTTCGTTTATGTTTCCATCACCTTTACGCTAGTTCCAGATAACGGCAGCACCGTCGCTTGAGTTCGCGAATAGCAGCAGGGCTGGATAGCGTGCTTGCTGATGGCCGGAAGGCTATGACGTCATAATTCATATTGCTCGGCCTTCTCTCTAGGTGGTGTTGGTAGTGCCATCTTGTTCAGGTGGTTTCATTTGGAATGCTGTTATTAAGGATCCCTTCAGTTCGCTTCGGTCCGTCGCACAGGTCAGTTTGCTAATTCCAGTGAAAAGGAAAGAAGCTTGTAGTTTAACGTGACCGTTAATCTCGCGATCATAAGCCACGGGACCTCCGTTTTACATGGAATCCGAACCACAGGACATGGCATTTCATATCGAAAATCTCACATGCATTGACCGGGGACGTGCGTATATCTCGTGTGTGGGAGTATAGTATAATCCTCTAGTATAGGTATTCCTTATTTGTGTCTTTCTCCCGTTTCTCCTTAAGGTACCATTTGGCTGCACACGACAGAGACAAGCGACCGAGACAGACGACAGAGTTGCGAGACCGAGACAGATCGCTTTCGATCTGCTCCCCATTCAACCATATGAAGTACATTTGAGAGCGCGAGACTTCGCGACAAGCGGACTCAGCAAGTGTTTTATGAAGTGATAACATGTCGGAAATAAAATTTACTGGTGAAGAAGACGAGATATTAGTAGAATTAGTCGGAGATAACTCACCGCTGTTCGATCCTGAAGTTCAGTCATACAAAGAAGGAAATATCTTTATTCTTTATTAACAAACAGAAAGATCCTTCTTCGCGTCTAGTTTTAAATATTGAACTCATAGGTTTCTTGGTTTCTTTCGCAACAAATAACACAGCAACACATCATCGTCTTCTTTCTCTTCGAGCAACCTTTCCATTAGAATATTTTTTGTAACCATTTTTCAAAGAATGGGCACGCTTATCCCAATAAACACCTACTGTATGTCTAGGCGTGTCGTCAGTCTCGGTCGTCATCAAATTACGTGAGCGGGGACACGTTGACTTGTCTCTCGTCGTCTGTCTCGGTCGCTTGTCTCTGTAACACAACTTTGCTCTCTTAATTCCATGGAGACGGAAAGTGGTGGAGGAGAGGTTAATCGTCCCTCTGACGTAACGATGGAAAATCTTTATACTGAAACAGTTGATTTGACTGATCCTTTGATAATTCGACCTCACCCCCTGTAATGTTTTCAGCCGTAATTCCTAGAACCTTCACATTCTAAGCCGGCTCCATCGGTAGAAACACCTCCGCGGCTGTATCCACTGACCCATCGTGGCCATTTTACATATATGTTCAAGCCAAAGATGCAGGATATCTACATCCAATGGCCCTTGGCCGCATGTTTTACGATCATGGCATTAAAGGTATTCAATCAATCCAGCGTAAAGGACGTAATAGTATCCAATCCACCTTCATGACAGAACAGGATGCCAATAATTTTTTGCGCAACCCACTATTATTTGGAAAGAACCTCCAAGCGTCAGGGCCGTGGAGAGCGGTGACGGGCCCCGGGGCTGGGATCTCCCGGGCCCCCAAGACCCAAAATATAATCAACAGGAAGTTCAGTTCGCTGAACTGCATGTTAAAAGAGGTGGTAAGGGTACACTGTACACTGTGCAGTACTACGGCCTCTGTGACATATGACGTAATCTCTTTTCATAATGAAAACATGATTTTTACACAAAGTCTAGACATATTTTAAAATACGTTTTACATATAGGGTTTTTAAGTTGACATTCTTAAAACTTGCTGCCCTTGAAGAATCACGCCCTTGGGTTTACGCCAAGTGTTTCGGTTGAACGGCGATCACACATCATTGTACATTAGACAAAGCAAAATATATTTTCATAATTAACCACATGTATACTCATACGTAAGTCAAGTTATTTATTATGTGCTATCAGCAGATTGTAGCTGATCAGTGATTGTTTTCACAAAAGAAGAAAATGTGAATTTGAACTATATTTTGTAATTTGCTGTCAGTGGACTTCTTATAATGTAATATTGCTTTGCAGTAAGCAAACCTAGAGCCAGTTTCTCCTAAAAATTCCCAATCCTATCTATGACTGGTGACCATCGGGGGCGGATTTAAGCCAAGATTATGGGGGAGTGGACACACCGGGGATCTGGGGGTATATAATATCACCAAGCTCAGAGTGGGGTCCGGGGGTCCTCTTCCGGAAAATTTTGCAAAAAATAGGTCCAAATTATTGAGTTACAGGCAATTTGGGTGACTATTTTTGTGATATTTTGGAGTAAAAAATTGGTGACCATTGAAATTTAGTGGCTATAGAAAAGACTAGCCGTTATTGAAGTAAAAGCTCTCGCACCTTCAAGTACAAGCAAGTCTGCTGTAAGTCTGCAGATCGGAGGTTCGAATCACACTCCCTCCAGACAAATGCCGGGATAGAACCTTATTTCAAATCTAGGGACACCTACCCTACTCATAACCCTAATAATTACAGTAATAGTCACGACGGGCAACGCATTCTCACTTTTCCCAGTCGGCAACTAAGAATACGGCATGCGATTGATCACGTCACAGAGGCCATATCACAGCACAGTGAATACCCTGCTTTTCGTCAGGCAGTGGCTGGTTTTAAGAGGGTCTAAATTTCTACTCTCCAAGACAAATAGTTACAACAATGTTGCCAATATACCTCTCTTATTATACAACAACCACTAGCCTCGCCTTCAGTTTCAGTCTACACAATTCGCACGTTTCTTGGTTTTCTATTTTGTTCGCAGTTTGAGAATCTTATAATTTACTTCATTAATATTTGTGAAAACTACTGCTTTACAGTCAACTTCATTCAATAATGTGGAGGCCTTCAGAAACAAACCGGAAAATTAACGCGTCAGCAAATACTGAATTATAGGCTATCTACAGTACTAGTTGATGCAAACGATTCACAATGGTTCATTGCCCGCCAGTGATACTAGACCTACTAGCTACCAAGTACACGGGTTAAATGTCGCATGCTCCTAAATGAACTGTAGCAACAAATATGCCTATTATTAACTCTTTGAGTAAGACTACGAATGACACCGCAGTCGGTAAGCCGAATCCTGCATTCTTGCCGCGGCTTCCTCAGGACCCGGAGTCATTTCCATTTTAAAGATAAAGGGAGCAACTCTTTTTATGTTTAACGGTACTGAGACGTTAAAGCGTATCATGAAAGGGCTTGATTCGCAAGGGACAATATTTCTTCGCGTCCTGAAAAATAAGTGCTTTGCAGATCGATGCTGCTCTTTGGAATAAACGGCGTAGAAATGTCCAATAATAACAACATTCACTGCACCAGCTCAAAACAAAATTGTATTTATATTAATATTCGACAATACGTCATCTTAATTTTCTTCTAAATTAAGCAGAGTTCAATATTTGGTCTTAGAAAAGTCTGAGCGGTTACCTACATGCAATATATTAATTTATCCATCGCCATGCACATCACTGACGTTACTTATTGTTGTTTTGTGAGAGAGAACAGCTGCTGTAGGTCATCTGTCCTTACCACTGACGTCCCATGAGAGGAATTGGAAAACAAAGTTGAGTGGTTCAGTGTCCTAGCTTAGTTGCCATTTTCTCCTGATTAATTAAACACTCAGTCCAGAAAAATACTGGAATGTTACCTTAGTTTCAGTCTTTGGATACATTTCCCAAATCTAGTACCAATAGTAATATAGGTTTTCAATAAATCCCTTAATCAGATTTGATTTGCGCACGAACCCAAGTACCTAGGATTGATGATCGTATTGAATGAACCAGTTATAATAATAATAATTATACTGCACCTAAGCTTACAGATTATTCAAATGTTAGCATTGTTTGCTCAATTCAGTATACGAGAAGATGAACAATTTCGCATGCATTTCTTCTATTTGCGTTTGACAACAGAATCATCCCACCCTTTCACAAGATATTTAGCCAGCATTGATAATTTTTCACATAGTGCGAGAGTGAATTACTAGGGAACAATGACCTCGCTGTTCTGCCCCTTAAATCAACTATAAAGTGAATTACTGTGTGGACGCTACTTTAAAATGTATTTTAGTTACCTGCCTGCACGGCATACGATACGTCTAGTTAGACAATATATTTATTTCAGACACTATCACCTCTAAATATTTAAGCTCGACGTGACGCACCAAACTTGAAACTCTTGAGCTAGCTGACCAAACACACCAGGGCAGCCCAGGCTCTCATGGCCTTGGCGAAATAAGTGAAGGGATGAGAAAGTTATTTGAAGGATTGGTACATAGGCCGAATAAGCTAAATTTAGAATAATGTAATGCTCTCTCTGTCTTCAGGTATATTCTTAGAACAATACTTAGCGAAGCCCCATCGCCTAAGTTGACTACTTTGAGACAGTTGTTCTTCCCACAAGCGCTTTTTTTAGGAAAATATTGTTCACTTGACATAATAAGTTTCTCAATCCTTGTAACATTGTTCACAGACATTTCATTGCATTCACTAAATGATTGCCAGTAGCAAATTCAAGTCACATTAAGGCAATAATAAATCAATGCCCGATCGGGCCCATCATCCTAGGACGCCGGGCCCCCCTGGGAGGGTCGGGCCCCGGGGCACCAGCCCCGCCTGACACCCCTCTCGTTGGGCCTGCCAAGCGTTCATCCCCTCCTCCAATATACAGCGTATAGGAGTAATCCGAGGGGTTGACCAATCACTATCTGAACCTGAAACTTTGCAGTATATTGATTCTCCCTACCCCGTCGTCAAAGCACAAAGAATGCAGAGAAAAAATACAAGGATGGAAAACCCGAATTTTTACCTACTGGTACCGTAAAAATAACGTTCGGATCACAACAGCTTCCCCAATACGTCTCAATTTTGAATGACATGTTAGAGGTGCAGGTGTCAATTTTTGGCCCCATATTATGTAAACGATGCCAACGCTACGGGCATACAGCACTCAATTGTCGCGCTTGTGTCCCTCGTTACGGACATTGCACTCAAGGTCATCAAACAGAGGAATGTACTCAGATTCTTGCACATGGTGTACATTGTGCTGAAAATCACTCTAGTGGATCTCCCAACTGTGCCTACCATCAGAAACAAATTGATATTAAAAACAAATGTGCATCGAAAATAGGACCAATCTGGAAGTAACAAAATAATTCCAGACCACCCCTTTTCAGCCACAAACTATCCCACAACAATTCCCAGTTCTCAATTTCCGGTCAGGACTCCCTCCTTCACGGCCCCCAAAAAGAGGAAATATACAGCGGTTGCACCCACCAATCCGAAAATAATTAGTCCGTTGGGATATGATCGTCAGGCGTATTTGAACATTGTCAACCCCACCTTCTGTTGCATCCAAAACTGTCATCTCTTTGGCTTTGGTCTTGATATGTATTCTTGTGATTTGTTGTCTGTATACTCTGTGTGTGGATAAAATACAAAATACGTAGAAAGTCAATCTTTTGTATTCTAAAGAAATATAATATTGGTTACTCCAGAACCGGGTAGGTTTTGGTCCCTGACATAATTTGGTGACCCCGACGTGATTAATTGCAGTAACGAATTAATTGGAGAACATTAGTGGTTGCAGCTGTAAGATTGCATTTACGATAGAACATACGTGTCGACGATGGATGTTGGTAAGTTAGTAAAGGCTAGAAAACTCGTAAGGATGACCTTTACGAAAACCTACAACATGCTTGAATAACATTTAAATACGAAGAATATTGAAGATGTGGACGAAGAGGAGTTACTGTTACGAACAGAAACGTCACTTCGTACTTATTCGGGAAAATGAAAAGATATTTATTCACAAGAAAAAATGCACACACCTTACAAATAACACTCAAAAGACTCCATCTTGGATGCACTGTTCCTTGTCCTTTTCTCACAAAAGACAAAAATAACTGTTGCCAACTGTCTGTCACATCCTCCCACCGTTGAGGAAAGACATCCTCAACAAGACATCCTCAACTACTCCACATATCTTGCAGGAACGTTGACAGTTCTACCCGAACGTGTAGTCTTTGGGGGTTGAACACCAGTTCCAGTCGGCTCTCCTAAAGCAGTAGCCGTTTTCTTATTCAAGCCAGTCCTTAAAGGTGTGCTGTCTTCATCAGGTACTTCTAGTGGGTAGAGTCGCTGTATTGGTCTCAAGAGTTCTCCTTTTGATGTAACAACCCTTGCAAGTCTTGTATTACCATCAGTTCCAGGGAACAAGTCCACAATTTTTCCAAGGGGCCAATCTATCCTCTTAGTGCCATCTGATCCAACTAGGACAATGTCACCTCTCTTGAACAAAAGAGTTGGTTTACAACTCGGTTTACCGAGTGCCAAAAGTCCCAGATATTCCTGCTGGAATCTTTTTTTCAATGCCATTCTTAGGTTCAGAAGATGACGATTTCTTTGATTCAGGGTTATAGCATCCAATGCATCACATTCTGGAACTCCAGTTGTCTTAATTTCTTGTAGAAAGCAGGCAGGGGTGAGTGGACTTATATCTTCACATCCATCGGTCAGATATGTTAGCGGTCTTGCATTTATGGTGGCTTCTATACTGCAGAGAAGGGTAAGCATTTCTTGGTAAGTTAGACAGGCTTTACCCAAAACTCGTTTCAGAAGCTGTTTAATTAGACGTATTAACCTTTCCCAGAAGCCTCCCCACCAAGGAGCACTAGGGGGATTAAATCTCCAAGTAATACGTTCAACCGAATGGTGTTTGGAAATATTCTCCCAGTCAACACTTTGAAACGCGTTATCTGTACCCGTGAAATTTGTACCATTGTCTGAGTAAATCACAGAGGGGCGTCCTCTTCTTGCTACAAACCGCCGGAACGCTTGCACAAACGCCTCTGTGGAGAGAGAAGTAACCATTTCGAGATGAACAGCGCGATACACCGCACATGTGAAAACTACAATCCAAGCTTTACTTTCATCCCTCAGGAACACCGGACCTGCCAAGTCCACTCCTATCACTTCAAATACACAGGCTTCCCGTATGCGGTCCAGGGGCAGAGGGGCCTGAGTGATTTCGGTATGTTGTCCATCATGCCTCCGGCACTTGACACATTTTCTTATAATTTTTCTAACTGTCCTCCTTCCACCGATGATCCAGAAGCGTTGTCTCAGATGATTAAGAAGAAGTTGTACTCCAATGTGATTTTCTTTCACGTGCTCATCCATAATCAAGCGAGAGGTGATGACATGGTTCACCGGGAGAATCATTGGGAACCTGAATTGCTTCAAATCTTCTCGCAGTAGTAGTCTCGTTTTAACCCTGAGAACACCATCTTCCAGGAATGGATGTAGTGAAGATAGACGTTTATCAACTAATCCGTGGAAGCTTTCTCGTTGAATTATAGAAATGAGTCTAATTTCAGCCCTTTCTAACTCTTCAACTTGCAGATTTTCTTGCGAGATCCTCTCACGTCTAAGACAATTCTTACAGAAACGAAGAATCCATGCGATTAGATGAACTATTCTGTGATAGCTGGAAAAATACCTGGCATACCAGAGGGGACCTTCATTGGTTGCAGTCATAGAATTCACAGGGTTTTTCTTCATTTCCTTTGCGATACTCTCTTCGTCATACACCACTTTTGTTTGAGGCCAACAATCTGGAGATTCGTACAACCAGGCAGGTCCCTCCCACCATCGAGAGGCTACTACTTGCGAAGCAGAACAGCCACGTGACGGTAAATCAGCTGGATTCAATGAACCTGGAACATGTCGCCAGCAGTTTAAATTGGTCAAATTCCTGATCTCATTCACACGATTGCGGACAAACACCGACCAGTTCTCAGTCCTGCAGATCCATGCTAGAACTGTGGACGAGTCAGACCAGAGAAAAAACTCATGAACTTCCAGTGAAATAGATTCCAACACACATTTAAGCAACCGTGCACCAATTGTAGCTGCCAGCAATTCCAATCTGGGGATTGTCACTTCCTTGAGGGGGGCCACACGAGATCTTGCATCACATAACTGTACACTCACTTGATTGTTGGAATCGCATCTTATGAAGACTACTGCTGCGTATGCAAGTTGGCTGGCATCACAGAAGACATGAATTTGCACATGGTCACTTCTTCCAAACCATCGAGGAATCTTGATTTCTACCAGGTGAGGTAGATCCTTTACCCAGGCCAGAAACTCGTCTCTGGACTTCTCATCAACTGCACTATCCCATCTTATATGAGTCTTCCAGGTTCTTTGAATCAACAGTTTAACACAAAGGGTGACAGGACATGTCACACCAACTGGATCAAAAATTCGATGTGCGAGTGACAGAATTGTCCTTTTTGTCACTTCTCCCACCTGAAGGCTATTCAACCAATGCAAATTTAAAGTAAGTGTATCCTCCTGTCGATCCCATAACAGTCCCAAAACAGATGAAAGGGTAGCAGACTGGTCATCATCCTGAGAGAACTGCCATCCCCTCAAATTAAAACTGCCTTCTGATAATACCCTACTAGCTTGATTGATAAACTCGCCCACCTCCGATTCCCTGTCAAGGCTAGTGACAACGTTGTCCACGTAGAAGCTCTGTAGAAGTCTCTCGATGAATAGGGGATTGAATTGCGGGTTTTCCAAGTACTTCTTCAGGTGATACTCCAAGACCGCCACCAGGAGAAACGGACTACAAGTTAAGCCGAAAACCAGCCTGGCATGCTTGAAGATCTTGTAATTATTCCCAACGTCCTGCCACATCAGGAAGCAGATATAGTTTCGATCTTCTTTCCGTATGCTTATCTGAAGGAAGGCCTTCTCAATGTCTGCAATAATTCCTACTTTCCTCTCTCGGAATCTAAGAAGAATAGCAGGGATTAGCTCAATCAGGTTGGGGCCATCATACAAACAATCGTTCAAAGCAGGGGTTCCCGCTTCCTTCGCTGAGGCGTCAAATACAGGACGAACAGGTGTCGTTGAACTACTTTCCTTCACAACAGCTCGATGCGGTAGATAGTGTCTGAAGTTTTCATCCTCCTGAACCGGTTCAATAACACCACTCCTTTCCCACTCGTTGAAAATATTTTCATACGTCTCGCCTAGTCCAAAATTTTCCACTTTCTTCCTTGTGTTGACTAACCTCTTCTCAGCCATGACCCTGTTAGATACAAGAAATGATTTGTTTTCTTTCCAGGGTAAATGGACTTCATACCTAAATTCTCCATTAATAGACACGGTTTTCTGAAAGTGCTCCATTGTTGCAAAGTTTTCTTCAGTTTTAGTTTTCTTTACGGCAGGATCGCTGATACCTAGCACGTCCAGTTCCCACAGATTTTCAACTGAAGCATCTCTGATAAAGAGAGAAGTGACGAGGTTGGTCATGCTTGATTGATCTCCGGAAACTACTTTACCCATCACAGTCCACCCCAGCAGAGTCTCAATACATACAAGACCATTGCTTAGTGTACACGTTTGTCCAGTCATTAACTTTCCAGCGACATCAGCGCCTATTAATAGTTCAATGGGACCTTCAGTATCATAATTCTGTATCCCTTTTGCTCTTAGTTCTTGCAACCATGGGCCCTTTAACATAGTATTGTACCCTGTAATTACTTGTTGCCCTAAGACTTCAAAATTGCAGGCATAAGGCTTTCCTAAACTCTCTATGTAGATCCTATAGCACATATGCTGTCTCTCTTCGGTGACTACCCCACCAAATAGTGAATGGCGTAGCATTTCTGTGCGATGACTACTGTAACCTAACTTCTGTGCCACTGATTCAAGCATATAAGATCTCTGACTGCCAGTATCCAGTAGAGCCCTTACCTCCATTGCAGAGGATTCTCCAATGACCTTCACCTTTAATGTTTGCAAAATAACACCTTGCACACCACTACGTTCTTCATTTGAAATCAAAGAGTGAGACTGAAGTTTCTCATTGGTAGCTTCAGAGGAATGTGTTGGGCCTAGACATATTAGGCTGTTATGTTTTTTGCTACAGGAATCACATTTTAACTGACTTCTGCACATCTTTGAAACATGTCCTTTCTTCAGACAGAGAAAACATGCTCTCTTATTCTTCACAATTGAGACTCTCTCCTTTAAAGCCATCTGCTTTGCCACGGAGCAGTTTGAACTAGCATGGGACCTATCACAAAATATACAGTTTAGTTTAAGATTACAATCCACAAGTGCAGCTGCGGTAGGTGGCGATTCACTGTAAATGTCAATTTTCTTCGTACCTTTTGACTTGTCAGGATTCACATTGATGTTACCTTTACTTGGGATGGCCAGTTTGATCCTTTCCTCACTCTCTACTTCATTCTCCAGGAATTTCATCAAACCTTTAAGACGTTCACTAGGTTCACATTCCTTCCCACCGCCACTCCTCTGCCAGGCACGTAACACATCTATAGACAAGCATGATTCAATCATAGGAAATAACATTGCTGCATATTTCTCGGAAGTTACACCTAGGCTCTCCAAAGCACCAAGTTGAGTTTCGAGTCTGTCATATAATGATGAGATGTCAAGACTACTACAAGAATTCATCATTGTCAATAGTTCTCTAGTGTAGACTTCCACCAACAAAGAATCTTTGCCAAAACGTGATTTAAGTTTCTGTATTGCTTTAGGGTAATTTCCACTTGTGGCTGGAAAACTATCAACGATGTCGCGAGCTTTGGAGTTTGGCAATGTTGCTTGGATAAGATATTCGTATTTATCGGCATTATCTAACCCTTCATCTTCATCAATCTTTTGAAATTGATTCCAGAAACCTAACCAATCTCGTAGATTTCCACCAAATTTTCGGAATTCGATCTTTGGAAGGCGATATTTACTTTTTAGGTTATGAGTGTTACTGGTGCTTACTGTTGACTGGACTTCGTCTTCACGTTTTCTCTCCATTGCAAGAGCATCGGAAACAGCCGCTGCTAACATATGAAACTTGCGTTTATAGTCATCTACTCCGTCTACTTCTGTGATCAGGTCTTCTTCTGACACCGCATCTTCCATGAGGTGTTGGAAGATCTCCTGGTCCAGATTACTTATGAGGTTAGCCTTCTCTTCCACTAAGGCGTAATCTCCTCGGATAGCGACTATGTCCTTTATTTCTTTCTCCAACAAAACTTGAAGTGAAGCTACAATTTTCGTGAACGATGCACGGTATACACCACGTTTTCTGATCAAACTTCGAGTATCGCTCATTTTCCTTTCTATGTCCTGTCACGGTCGCCAGATGTTACGAACAGAAACGTCACTTCGTACTTATTCGGGAAAATGAAAAGATATTTATTCACAAGAAAAAATGCACACACCTTACAAATAACACTCAAAAGACTCCATCTTGGATGCACTGTTCCTTGTCCTTTTCTCACAAAAGACAAAAATAACTGTTGCCAACTGTCTGTCACAGTTACAATCTCTGCTGACCAAGATTGAGAGGTTAGGTACGGAGATGACTACATTAGACGAAAAGGTATTGAATCTGTTACTCGGGCAAGTTGACGACACATACATCAGTGAGTACGAAACTATTGATAATTACAGAGATAAATTGGACCGTGCTAGACTGAAGTCATCTATCAATAAGAGGACACGAGAAATTGATAGTTCATCGTGTACAAGTAATAGCAAAAGACAGCTAAAATTGCCTAAGATCGAGTTTATTAAGTTTGGAGGAGAGGTTAAAGAATGGCTGGGATTTTGGGGGACAATTCAAACGTATCCACTAGGATGAGGACATTGAAGCTGAAGACAAGTTCCAGTATTTAATACAGGCCACAAAGGTAGGCAGTCGAGCACGAGAGTTAGTAAACAGTTTCCCACCAACTGCAGCAAATTACCAAAATGCCATAGAGTCTCTACAGAGTAGGTTTGGACGGGATGATTTATTAACTGTTATGTGAGGGAGCTTATAAGTCTTGTCATTGTAAATGTTGGCAATAAGAAAGACAGGCTTAATCTTGCCGTGTTACATGATAAACTTGAAACACAGTTGAGAGCTTTAGAGTCCATTGGTGTCGCTAGGGACAGATATGGAGCTATGCTATTTCCATTGGTTGAGTCGTGCCTCCCTGAGGATATTCTGCGTGTATGGATGAGAAATCAATCAACTTCAACGGCAGATCAAGTGTGCAATCGTGCTGATTAACTAGGAGCATTACTTGTTTCGAATTACGCTACCCGCGTATCTGTTCTATTACTAGGTACAGAACATAATCAATTTCGTTGTGTGACATTAGGAATACATTTATTACATAACCAATCTAATACAAATATTTTCCATTACAGATCAGAAAAAATCGCCGCCATAGCGACCACACAGATTGTCGTGGTGACGTAAGTTGATCGTTGCCAACCCCGCGCAAACATAGTTCCCATTCCAGAAACTACTATTCCCAGATTCGTGACATCCTCCCACCTGATTTTGATGGAAAACAAATCAAAATCACAGAGAAAAAAAATCTATACAACAATAATCCACAATGCACACAATTGGAAGAAAATGAAAAAAAAACATATACTATTACAAGATTCATGATATCTTCCTCCCACCAGATTTTGATAGAAAACAAATCAAAATCACAGATAAAAAAAGCTATACAACAATAATCCACAATGCACACAATTGGAAAAAAAACATATAATACAATGAAAAATAAATGAACAATATGTTCAACAATTATAAATTTAGTCTTACAGGCATCTTGATTGGCCTTCCTCTGCTGGTAGTCCTTGGTATTCCTTCAATCGAGGAATTGACCTGGGAAGCATCGAGTTTATCTGAAGACTTAAATTTTTCTACCCAGTCGGACGAGACCTCTAGAGGGTAAACCCTTTGTATGGGTCTGAGTAGAACAGATGTTGCAGTCTGTAATCGTACTAAACGAGTGACATTGTCTTTACCAGGTAAAATTTCAATAACTCGTCCCAAGGGCCAATCTATACGTTTGGCATTATCGCTCCCTATAAGGATTATGTCGCCTAGTTTGGGTTTGCTTCCTTCTTTCTTTATTTATTTGTGATCTCATAGTTAAGAGACCTAAATACTCAGACCTAAATCTGTTACGTAAATCTGACTTTATTTTATGTCGATATTTTAGCCTATTGTTGAGTGACGTTTCCTCAATGAAATCACAATCCAGTATTTTTGTTTCTATAACATCATGTAAAAACAATGATGGTGTTAAGGGAATGACATTACCGTCATTCTCGGAAATATAAGTTAAAGGTCTTGCATTCACAAGCGATTCCGTGTCGCAGAGAACTGTAGACATTTCTTCATAAGACAACAAAGCTCTACCTAAGACCTTTCTAAGAATCTGTTTCATGACCCCAACTAATCTTTCCCAAAATCCCCCCCACCAGGGGGCTGCTGGAGGAATAAATTTCCATTCGAATTTCCTAACACTACTGTACTGAACAATTCGATTCCAATCAATTGTCTTTAATTCATTCGAAGTTCCAGTAAAATTTCTACCATTGTCAGAATATATTATTGTAGGTCTCCCCCGGCGTGCAATGAATCGTCTGAGCCCCTGCATAAAGTTCTCTGTTGACAAGGAAGATAATAGTTCCAGATGCACAGCCCTATAAACGGCACACGTAATTAAACAAATCCAGGCTTTAGCACCATCTTTCAGATATAGTGGTCCAGCCAGATCAACTCCCACCACTTCAAACACAGCCGAATCCTTAATTCGGTCCATAGGTGGTGATGCTGAAGAGGCATCTAAATGATGTCCTTCCTGCCTTAAACAAAAGACGCATTTGGAGAGTACATTTCGGATAGTCTTTCTGGCTTTCAAGATCCAAAATTGTTCTCTCAATATGTTAATTAGTGTTTGTACACCCACATGCGAGATTTTTCTGTGTTCACTCATAATCAGTCGGTAAACAACCGGATGAGTCGACGGTAGGATCATGGGTGCACAAAAATATTCATTATCTTGCCTATTAACTAATTTCGTCCTTAGTCTCAGAATCCCCTCATTATCTTTAAATGTTTTTAAGGTAGCAAGACATTTGTCATCCTCTGAGATGAACGATTCCCTTTGCGTCAGGCGGATTACTATCTTTTCAGCCAAACAAATTTCATCGCATAATAATTCTCCTTTCTTCCTTAAACCCAAATTCTGTGAGTTATGGATGAAACTCTTCATCCACGCAATCATTCGTACGATTCTGTCATAGCTGGAAAAGTATCTATAGAACCAGCTAAGACCATGATATTCACAATGATTGTTGTTAGTCTCCTTGGGAGTACTGCACCAGTCACAGGAAACTGATTCTTTCATAAGACAACTCACTACCCGTGTTGACTAGTCTAATTCTTGAAGAATCATCTGCTCATTCTTAAATATCTCTCCCGAAGGCCAATCTGGGTGTGTTTTCTTTAGCCAGTTCGGCCCCTCCCTCCATTTATCAGTTAACAGCTTGTCAGCCGTGCACCCTCTCGAGACTAGATCAGCTGGATTCTGATAACCAGGCACGTGTTTCCAGGATTCGAGTTGAGTCAAACTCCGTATTTCCTTAACGCGGTTGTTAACAAACGCTGTCCAATTGTCTCGTTTCAGGATCCAGGTCAAAACAGTGGAAGAATCGGTCTAGAAATAGAAGTCAATGTCCTTCAATGTAAGTTCATCTCGCACAGACTTACATAGTCTGGCTCCCACCCCTGCAGCAATCAACTCCTACCAAGGAATAGTGACTGTTTTAAGAGGAGCTACTCGTGCTTTGGCAGCCAGAAGACATACCTTCACCTCATCGTTAGGCCCATTTTCTATTCTTATAAATACAACCGCACCGTAGGCTAGTCCACTGGCATCACAGAAGGTGTGTATACTTACTTTACTGTTGCTTCTTACGTAAAAGAGCTAACGAGGCACTTTTAAATTCTTAAGCAGTGACAGACGTTGGTACTGCCCCCGTAAATTGAATTATTCAGGGACAAAATGAGAGTATTTTCCGTCCCCATGATAAAATTTAACTAGCAAATATAATTTCTGGAAGTGTGACACAAGAGGGGCGTGTTACAAGCTCGACGCTGTGGGAGAGACCGATCACGTGATAGATTGCACAATGGACGCTTCTAGAAGGCTATTCTTAGCATAGCAACAGCGAGTTTGGAAATTAATATTATAAATATTGTTATAAATTATGCTATTGGATCCCAGTCCACAGCCAATGAGGAGAGGTCTTATTGAAGACGGGATCAACTTTAATTACACAATATGATGAAATTATGCATTTAGTCCCTTGGAAGAAGATTTTCTTATTTGGTAATGAAGAGAATATTAAGAGAAATTATGTCTGATACTTTAAAAACCACAGATCGGTTAATCTACGCAGAAATAAGCATCAGAAATCTACGCGCTAAAATTATGGTGGGAGATTGATATGGCCGCCAAAAATACGACTTGGAGGGGGAGAGCCAAGGATCGAGGTTCTTATTCCAGAAGACTTTGAAGAGTGAAGAAGTGGTTTTACTGGGTTAACAGAGATCCCAAAGCTTAGTCCGAGTGCGACGATTGTCGACTTGTGAAGACGCGAGGATAGCTAGGTGGAGCGTTAGAGATCACCGCACTTCCATTCTGTGCGAAATTGCGAGGAACATAGTAGTGATTATATCTCTTATAATATTGAGATTTGAAGTTAAATAAGTGAACATTTATCAAGAACAGGTTGCCTACTATATATTGTGGAAAGTCGAGCGCTTAAATATTCACCGTTTCGACAATATCAGCCTGTCTAGTTACATTTCCAAATGTGTTGGAAACAGAGCTGAAGATCATTATAAATGGCAACGTGAAATTGGCAAACGCAGTTAAAGTGAACAGTGGCGGAGGACTTTTAGTATTGGGCGCAACACATAAACATTAACAGTATTACTAAAATTATTCTTCAAACATTATCATTCAACTTAATTAATATTGTTGATATGATGAACTAAACAGTCATGCGCCAGAGGCATATTCAATAGCAGAAGTGAAGATACAACGATGGAGCTTCGTTAGACAACGTATTCTTGAATACAGACGTAGTGTACAGTCCACCTTGTGCATTTTCGTCAGTTTACGAACACTAATATAACTTCAATTAGCAATGGAAACATTGCATTCACCTTTTATATGAATATTTCCATAATTATATTCCAATGATGAAGCCGATACATATTTTCGCCGGAGAATGGAGACTTTACAGAAGGGATTTGTCAAGATGCTAGGGAAGGTAACCCAGCAACCCAGAAGAATTTGCCAGAAGGATGTCTTTCGAGCCCAGGCGAATGTTGGTGAATTCCAGAGAGAGATGTTTCTTATCTCTGAGGTCGCAGATACAAGGTTCGAATGCAGATCCATATCAGTGTCTTGTACTGAGGAAACAACTAAAGTATTGTGGCAATACTTACATTGATCTTCAAGTTTTCGTCTAAATAAGGTATTAGTGTATCTCAATTGTTATATAGAGCTTGATTAGTGACATTCTGAGCAGCAATCTTATTCCATATGTTCGGCGATTTTATTACATATTTCTATATTTCCACATTTCATGTATTTCAGTGCTTTTATGTATTTCTCACTTCAGATGTGTGCTGAGATTTTTATACAGCAAGATTATTTAGAAGATGATTGCATTTCATCTATTTTTCAATTTTATTCTACGGATGAGTTGTGGAACTGACATTAAAATTTTGTTTGAGGAACAATATTGCCTCATTGGAGACTAGTCGTTTCGACTCTCGAATTTTAATAATTTCATTTAAACCAAGTATTCTGACATTGTGTCATAGCTTCAAATTAAATTCGTATTAAATTTAATTTGAGCACTTTAATGTAACACCATATTACTTCAAGAAAAGAAGAAACATCGAATGATATTGTTATATCATTATTGTTCATAAACTGTCGACGATCTAAGAAATACTAGTCGTTTGATAAGACCAAAGTCTTTATTCCTATGAACATCCTTTGTGTAGAGTGGAAAAACATTAAGACATTGACAAACCTTTCTTATTATCTGTAAAGCTAAGAGCTTTGTTCATTTAATATATTAGAGGAAATTCCTTTTGATAGAAGATTATTCAAATCTTTGGCTAGGAATTCAAAGCTAGTTTATCCCGGTCAGGATTGAATTCTATCTGACACTATAAATAACATGTGTGTTATTTTATCCTATTTGTGTAACATCAAGTCATTTTGTGGACATGATACTACAACGATAAACAATTTATAGCTAGACAAGTGAGATGAAACAGGAGTATTATTTTTATTACATGCATTTGCGACAGACGAGTTAACAGTTAATTATCTTGTTGTGGAGTAAACTTTAGGAGGTTAATCACGACTGTCTAATATCGTTCAATACAATTGGAAGTTTCGTTTGAAGAACTTACGTATGTATAATTGTAGTCCAGTAATCATGTGCAATGATACTGAGGGTCATGCCATTATTTGAGAGAAATTCCTACATAAGATATGTTAAAAACAATTAATTCCTTTTGATTATTGTTTAACATAATAGATGATTATTGTTTATGCCATATATATTGTTATATGAGGTTTTGTAGAGCTATCGAGTGGTCAGGCGAGGGAATTCCGCATTTTCAGGAAGTCAAAGTCTTGTTGTTCTTTGATAAAAATGCATGTATAAGAGCCGTTGTATACAAGTAGTCCAGTTCTCGTGAATTAACGATTTAGCTGTGTTAACAGGAGGATTTCAGCGGAAAAGCAACATGAGAAAGATTGTCTACTCACGTCTATAATACTATTATTAAATTTTTATTAAACACGAATTTATGTAATTAAGTAAAGCTTACCTTAATCAGTCGACTGTATTATACCAATAATGTAATGAAACCTATATAAGACAAGGTCTATGCAGTATATTGAAACTACAGAACGTTAAAGAAAGAGTGGTTATGTGAAAAACCAGTGTATATATTTAGTTAAGATTTTTGTTGTAACCGAGAAGTTAGAATCTCGAAAGGTCGCGTTAGCAACACTAGATAATGGATATTATTATAAACATATTACATGTAAATATTTTTGTGGAAATGATTTAATTAGTTAAACAATTTAATAGGATTTATCAATCAATTGTTTTGGAATAGAGTGTGTTAATGAGCGGATGTTTTGGGAATGAATTATTGTTTATTGTTAAGAGCATATGTTGAACCGTATTGGTCTAGAGCAATCCGGAGTGCGAATGAAAGAGTGTATAATTTTTTTTAGAATGATTGGTTAAGAAACAGAGCAGTTATATAAACTTTTGTAAGATCTAAATGTTAATTTTTACGTGTTTTATAAATGCACACATGTAGTCTCTGTGGGCTAGCAAGCATGATTCACCGTTAGCTCTGGGGAGCGATGACATAATATTTAAGCAGGTGTAGACTCACAGCCTTCTGTTTATTGTGTAAACCAGTTTCGAGTACGGCATGGTGCCGATATTTCATTGATAAAACCAAGTTTCTGCACGTGCGTTCTACAACGCAGGTTTGTGAATGAAACCATGTGTATGGAATGCCATTAAGAGGCTTCACTAAACGTTTTTATTTCTACGCAGTGTGGGCTTAGAACCAGCCAAGATTTATACTCATAATATTAATACAGCATTGTAGTAAGATGTAGAGTTGAAAGGAGGTGTGAATGAGTGCGTGTTTTTAATTTTAATGTTAATTGTTAAATTCATTTTTTGTTATTTTGTTTATAGTAGATTAGTTAACTTTTTGTTAATAAATTTGTTCAGATTGTTTTCCATTGTTGTTGGAGTGATTCATTTTAAATATAAGGAGCAGAGTATTGTGGATATTGTGTAGGCGAAGCTGAAGTCCCAGTCCCCGAGGTAAGAAAAGGTGAGTGCCCCGTGTAGTTGGTTGTTGATCCACAATATTCTTGTAACTGCTGTCTGTAAATCCGTAAAGATCATGTTGGAAGCGATTTCTAATGTTGTATATGCCGGAGCAATGAGAAATAGGCAATCCAGCGGGGGCAATGGATATTCAAACA
This sequence comes from Meconema thalassinum, assembly GCA_946902985.2. Classification (NCBI taxonomy): domain Eukaryota; kingdom Metazoa; phylum Arthropoda; class Insecta; order Orthoptera; family Tettigoniidae; genus Meconema; species Meconema thalassinum. Next base: position 354,492,294 of record OX336390.1, read on the forward strand.
GGATCCTTTCCGGATTATCGGGTACAGTAGGAATGGCGCCCTATGAACTTTGGGGCTGCGAAATTAGCTTCGTAGTGTCTCTAAAGGAAGTTGGTTTGAACATTTCTGTTGAAGGAAATAATTACCAGACTTGTGGGATGTCTTATCCAATTTCGGATGGGTGTGAGTGTAATTATATAGGCTTAATTTAAATTATTATTAGGAAGGTTACACTTAGATAAAGATCAGATCTTAGTAACCTGAGAGAGGTGTAGTAGGTAGACAGTTTCGAAAAACGACCTACGATCTGATATCTATTTTATTTTACCGGTACATGACGATTGCTAAGGTCATGTTTAAAACTAAAGCTAACTTGTTTGATGATTGTAATGGTAGAATTTCTTTGTGGTAGTGAATTTAAAGTGAATCACAGGATAACGAGCATGATGAGTAAATTTGTTCAACATAGGGTGTATAATAAGTTAATGGTAAGGTAATTTTAAGTTACTTTTAGACATTAAGGTGCTCAAAAATATATATGGAATAGGACGTTGCTCAGATGTTGTTATTTTGCCCTGTTGTTGTTTATGTCTCTATAGCATTATATAATATTGCAATGGCAAGTGAGGATGTAAAGAAAATGTTAGAGGAGATGCAGATGAAACTGCAGCAGAATTTGAAGGAGTAACTGCAGAGCAGTTTGAATGTTGTTGAAGGTACGATAAAGGAGAAATTATCTGCGAGTATGGTAGATATGCAAGGTAAATTTTAGAAGGCGAAGTAGGACCTTGAACAGCTGAAGCGGGAACGAAAGGAGGACCTTAACACAGTGGTTGTCAAAGTTGTTGATTCTCTTTTAGATAAAGTTGCAGAAAGTGTTAAAGAGAGTTTCAAAACTGAAATTCAGGAAGTTCAAACTTCTTTGCATACTAGTGCTTCTAAAATGGTTGTAAATGTCACGCGATTACAGGCCAGCTCGAAGCAGATACAGGACGATGTAAGTGGTGTACGAACAGAGGTCGGTAATGTCCAAAGTAAAGTAGATACAGTCCAAGTCGATGTATCCACAGTCCAAAGTAAAGTCGATACAGTCCAAGCCGATGTCACTAATGTTCAGGGTGACATAAATAACATGCAGTCAGATGTCACTGATGTACAGTCTGACATAAGTAAAACACAGACAGAAGTCAATGCGGTATTTGTAGATGTAACAAAAGTCCAGGTGGACATCAATAAGATTAGACAAGAGGTAGAGGCGTCTAAAGAATTATGTACACAGAATATAATTGTTTTAACGACACCTTTTTTTTACGATGCGATAAAAACTACAGCTTCTCTGGTCGAATTAAAAGGTAACGTAGAAACTTTACGAACACAGGTTATCGACCATAATAGAATTGTTAAGGCAGATATTGAGGACATAGCTGAAATGTTAAAAGCTAATGTAGTTGTATGGAAAGACGAATGGAACAAATCTAGTGGGGAACATGTTAAGCAAATCCAAGATAACATAGAAAAGAAATTAGCCAGTACCCAAGTAGAAATTAATAGAGAGGTTATTGAAGTAAGAACAGATCTAGGTAAAAGGATTGATACGCTCACTGAAAAACAAGTAGAGGATAGTACTCAATCTAGTCAGGATGTGCAAGCTTTGAAAGAATCGTTAGAGAGTAAAACTAAAACGATAGAGGAACGATTAAACAAGGTTGACACTAACGTTAATACCATGAGTGTGGAGAATACTAATGAACTAGAAGAATTATCCAAGAAGTTACAAAATCTTAATCTAGGAGATGTTGCCAAGTTTGAGACGTATAAGGAAGACTTAAAGACCGAAGTAGGCCAACAGCTGAAGAAGATTATCGCTGAGATAGAAGAAAAGGAAAGGGAGAAGACAGATCTTGAAGATTCGAGGAATCAGACTAGAAGAAATAGCCTAGAAGTGGAAGAAAGGGAAATCAGGCCGGAAGAAAGATTATTCAGGTTTACGGAAGGTTTAGAGGAGAGGAGTAAAGAGCCCGAAAGTTACAATAGAGATTTTCGACAAAACCTTCAGGATTCATATCCGAGAAACGTGACGGTCATAAGGAACTTTGAAGACAAACCGCGTAAGTTCAGCAACCTAGATAGTTTCACACCGATAGAGTATATTAGAAATCTCAAAGATTACTTTATCGAAGCGCATATACAAGAGAGAGGGAAATGAAGATCGTAGAACGCTTTTTATCAGATGGGCCCCTTGAATGGTTCAGAGCCTTCAGATATACCTTCATGAACTTCGATGAATTCGCAGAAGCACTAATAAAGCGATTTTGGTCTATTGAAGCACAAAACTCCCTACGCGCAGAAGTATACTCACGAAAATATTCAGGAACTCTTCCTACACGCTACGCAGACTTCTTCACGAGTCAGTTAGCCAGGCTCAGATTTCTTCAACCCCCGTTATCTACAGCTCAGTTGATAGACGCGATAGCCAGGATGCTCCCTGTTGAAGTCAGACGTCTAATTATCTTGTCAGGGATCAACGATCTAGCAAGCATGGACGAATTGCTCAGAAAACTCGATTACACGAGCCCTATGCCAAACGTTGTTGCGAAGAACCAAAGGCAAGAATACAAAGACATTACCACAGTATATCTTGACCAAACACAACAGACAGACGATCCGAAAGAACCAGAAAAGGGAAATATTGATCCTGAAAGGAATAATTATTTCAGGGATCGTAGACCAGAACCAAGGTACAGGAGATTCCGTGGAGGTCGTCCATACCAGCAACAGCAAGGACGAAATAACGATAATAGCAATGGCAACCGTAGAAGTGGTTATTATCCCAACAATAATAACTACCGATACAATAATAATGGTTATAACGGGAATAATAACAATAGGAATAACCAGAACTATAATCATAATAGAAACTCCCAAGATGAAATGATGACGAAGTAGAAGTATGAGGAACGTCATAAGGAAGGACAAGAATATCTTAAAGATTTAAGAGACAAGGAAAATGGGAATGGTGATAAAAAGATTTGAGTATCGATTCCAAACCAGGCACCAGTAAAGGAGAAGGTAATGGAAATGGTTCTCATAGACGATATGGAGGGACCATTTACGTTGACCAGAAGAAGTAGAAGAGAGAAGAGGATATACTGCTACACAGAACAAGAGAAGAAGGAGAAGAAGGCGTTGAAGAACCAAGAAAAGAAGAAGAAGAAGACGTTGAAGAAGAGAAGAATAGAAGAAGAGGAATGGGTCAGATGAAGATAACTGCAGTAAAACCAAGAAGAAAGACCGTTCAGCATAACTAATGCTTATGGGAATAACTGTTATGAATTGTTTGATGATGAAAACAACGTTATTCTAGGAAAATTCAACGCTAAAAATTTTAAAAAGTATCATAAGAAATTAGGGTAAAATAATTCAATATACGAGTTCAAGTGACATATCAAAAGTCATGAATTATTATGATTAAAAACAATTTGCAACTGTTTTTAACTTGAGATGACGGAGGAATGCCCCCGTAAATTGAATTATTCAGGGACAATATGAGAGTATTTTCCGTCCCCATGATAAAATTTAACTAGCAAATATAATTTCTGGAAGTGTGACACAAGAGGGACGTGTTACAAGCTCGACGCTGTGGGAGAGACCGATCACGTGATAGATTGCACAATGGACGCTTCTAGAAGGCTATTCTTAGCATAGCAACAGCGAGTTTGGAAATTAATATTATAAATATTGTTATAAATTATGCTATTGGTTCTTATTTGGTAATGAAGAGAATATTAAGAGAAATGATGTCTGATTCTTTAAAAACCGCAGATCGGTTAATCTACGCAGAAATAAGCATCAGAAATCTACGCGCTAAAATTATGGTGGGAGATTGATATGGCCGCCAAAAATACGACTTGGAGGGGGAGATCCAAGGATCGAGGTTCTTATTCCAGCAGACTTTGAAGAGTGAGGAAGTGATTTTACCGGGTTAACAGAGATCCCAAACCTTAGTCCGATTTCGACGATTGTCGACTTGTGAAGAAGCGAGGATAGCTAGGTGGAGCGTTAGAGATCACCGCACTTCCATTCTGTGCGAAGTTGAGAGGAACATAGTAGTGATTATATCTCTTATAATATTGAGATTTGAAGTTAAATAAGTGAACATTTATCAAGAACAGGTCGCCTACTATATATTGTGGAAAGTCGAGTGCTTAAATATTCACCGTTTCGACAATATCAGCCTGTCTAGTTACATTTCCAAATGTGTTGGAAACAGAGCTGAAGATCATTATAAATTGCAACGTGAAGTTGGCAAACGCAGTTAAAGTGAACAGTGGCGGAGGACTTTTAGTATTGGCGCAACACATAAACATTAACAGTATGACTAAAATTATTCTTCAAACATTATCATTCAACTTAATTAATATTGTTGATATGATGAACTAAACAGTCATGCGCCAGATACATATTCAATAGCAGAAGTGAAGATACAACGATGGAGCTTCGTTAGACAACGTATTCTTGAATACAGTCGTAGTGTGCAGTCCACCTTGTGCATTTTCGTCAGTCTACGAACACTAATATAACTTCAATTAGCAATGGAAAAATTTCATTCACCTTTTATATAAATATTTCCAAAATTATATTCCAATGATGAAGCCGATACATACTTACGACGGAGAATTGAGACTTTACAGAAGAGATTTGTCAAGATGCTAGGGAAGGTAACCCAGCTACCCAGAAGAATTTGCCAGAAGGATATCTTTCGAGCCCAGGCGAATGTTGGTGAATTCCAGAGAGAGACGTTTCTTATCTGAGGTCGCAGATACAAGATTCGAATGCAGATCCATATCAGTGTCTTGTACTGAGGAAACAACTAAAGTATTGTGGCAATACTTACATTGATCTTCAAGTTTTCGTCTAAATAAGTTATTAGTGTATCTCAATTGTTATATAGAGCATGATTAGTGACATTCTGAACAGCAATCTTATTCCATATGTTCAGCGATTTTATTACATATTTCTATGTTTCCCCTTTTCATGTATTTCAGTGTTTTTATGATTTTACACTTCAGAAGTGTGTTGAGATTTTTATACAGCAAGATTATTTAGAAGATGATTGCATTTCATCTATTTTTCAATTTTATTCTACGGACGAGTTGTGGAACTGACATTAAAGTTTTGTTTGAGGAACCATATTGCCTCATTGGAGACTAGTCGTTTCGACTCTCGAATTTTAATAATTTCATTTAAACCAAGTATTCTAACATTGTGTCATAGCTTCAAATTAAATTCTTATTAAATTTAATTTGAGCACTTTAATGTAACATCATATTACTTCAAGAAAAGAAGAAACATCGAATGATATTGTTATATCATTATTGTTCATACACTGTCGACGATCTAAGAAATACTAGTCGTTTGATAAGACCAAAGTCTTTATTCCTATGAACATTCTTTGTGTAGAGTGGAAAAACATTAAGACATTGACAAACCTTTCTTATTATCTGTAAAGCTAAGAGATTTGTTCATTTAATATGTTAGAAGAAATTCCTTTTGATAGAAGATTATTCAAATCTTTGGCTAGGATTTCAAAGCTAGTTTATCCCGGTCAGGATTGAATTCTATCTGACACTATAAATAACATGTGTGTTATTTTATCCTATTTGTGTAACATCAAGTCATTTTGTGGACATGATATTATAACGATAAACAGTTTATAGCTAGACAAGTGAGATGAAACAGGAGTATTATTTTTATTACATGTATTTGCGACAGACGAGTTAACAGTTAATTATCTTGTTGTGGAGTAAACTTTAGGAGGTTAATCACGACTGTCTAATATCGTTCATTACAATTGGAAGTTTCGTTTGAAGAACTTACGTATGTATAATTGTAGTCCAGTAATCATGTGCAATGATACTGAGGGTCATGCCATTATTTGAGAGAAATTCCTACATAAGATATGTTAATAACAATTAATCCCTTTTGATTATTGTTTAACATAGTAGATGATTATTGTTTATGCCATATATATTGTTATATGAGGTTTTGTAGAGCTATGGAGTGCTCAGGCGAGGGAATTCCGCATTTTCAGGAAGTCAAAGTCTTGTTGTTCTTTGATAAAAAGGCATGTATAAGAGCCGTTGTATACAAGTAGTCCTGTTCTCGTGAATTAACGATTTAGCTGTGTTAACAGGAAGTTTTCAGCGGAAAAGCAACACGAGAAAGATTGTCTACTCACGTCTATAATACTATTATTAAATTTTTATTAAACCCGAATTTATGTAATTAAGTACAGCTTACCTTAATCAGTCGACTGTATTATACCAATAATGTAATGAAACCTATATAAGACAAGGTCTATGCAGTATATTGAAACTACAGAACGTTAAAGAAAGAGTGGTTATGTGAAAAACCAGTGTATATATTTAGTTAAGATTTTTGTTGTAACCGAGAAGTTAGAATCTCGAAAGGTCGCGTTAGCAACACTAGATAATGGATATTATTATAAACATATTACATGTAAATATTTTTGTGGAAATGATTTAATTAGTTAAACAATTTAATAGGATTTATCAATCAATTGTTTTGGAATAGAGTGTGTTAATGAGAGGATGTTTTGGGAATGAATTATTGTTTATTGTTAAGAGCATATGTGGAACCGTATTGGTCTAGAACAATCCGGAGTGCGAATGAAAGAGTGTATTATTTTTTTTAGAATGATTGGTTAAGAAACAGAGCAGTTATATAAACTTTTGTAAGATCTAAATGTTAATTTTTACGTGTTTTATAAATGCACACATGCAGTCTCTGTGGGCTAGCAAGCATGATTCACCGTTAGCTCTGGGGAGCGATGACATAATATTTAAGCAGGTGTAGACTCACAGCCTTCTGTTTATTGTGTAAACCAGTTTCGAGTACGGCATGGTGCCGATATTTCATTGATAAAACCTAGTTTCTGCATGTGCGTTCTACAACGCAGGTTTGTGAATGAAACCATGTGTATGGAATGCCATTAAGAGGCTTCACTAAACGTTTTTATTTCTACGCAGTGTGGGCTTAGAACCAGCCAAGATTTATACTCATAATTTTTAATACAGCATTGTAGTAAGATGTAGAGTTGAAAGGAGGTGTGAATGAGTGCGTGTTTTAAATTTTAATGTTAATTGTTAAATTCATTTTTTGTTATTTTGTTTATAGTAGATTAGTTTACCTTTTTGTTAATAAATTTGTTCAGATTGTTTTCCATTGTTGTTGGAGTGATTCATTTTAAATATAAGGAGCAGAGTATTGTGGATATAGTGTAGGCGAAGCTGAAGTCCCCGTCCCCGAGGTAAGTAAAGGTGAGTGCCCCGTGTAGTTGGTTGTTGGTCCACAATATTCTTGTAACTGCAGTCTGTAAATCCGTAAATACCATGTTGGAAGCGATTTCTAATGTTGTATATGCCGGAGCAATGAGAAATAGGCAATCCAGCGGGGGCAATGGATATTCCAACAGGATCCTTTCCAGATTATCGGGTACAGTACCACGTCAAAAATTCAAATCCCGTAACAGTATTGATCTTCTAATCCCATGATATGCCACTCCTCCAAAGCGTTTGTAACCATAACCTTGGAATTAGCAATACAGGACAGGCTATACCAATTGGATCAAATATCCTTTGGGCGACAGAAAGAATTGTGCGTTTTGTCACCTCACCTGCTACAAAATTGTCCATCCACTCTAAATTTAAAGTCAGAGTATGTGAAGCAGTGTCCCAAAACATTCCTAACACTCCAACTTTTTCAGCGGAATCAAAACTGCGGTGGTTGGACTGTCACCCCCTTAGGTTAAATTTGCCAAGTTTCATTGCCATCACTGGCTTCGCTAATAAACTGCTTTAATTCAGACCCAGTTTCAACACTAGTAACTACATTGTCAACATACATACTCTGTTTCAGTTTCAACATGATTTCATTGTCATAGTTAGGGTTTCGCATGGTTTCATTAATGTGATAATCGAGATTTGCCCCCAACAAAAATGGACTACATCTCAATCCAAACACCACCCTTTTATGACGAAAAACTTTTACCTTCTCACGATCTTATTTATCCCACCAGAACAAGCGAACATTATCTCTGTCCTCTGATCTTATACTAATTTGGAGGAAAGCTTTTTCTATATCTGCTATTACAGCAAGTCTACCTTCTCGAAATTTGAGCAAAACAGCAGGAATAAGTTCAATGAGGTTAGGTCCACTCTCCAAACACTGATTCAGAGAAGGTGTGTTTCCCTGCCTAGCAGAGGCATCAAACACAGGACGCACCCTAGTGGTGCTGTTCTGCTTTACAACAGCTCGGTGTGGTAGGTAATGCCCATGAACCATAGACACCTGAAGTGGAACTTCTTCAATTATCTCAAGCTGTCTCCATTCATTCAAAACATCATCATATGAACTAAACAAACCTTGTTCACGCAGTTTTCTAGTCGTGGACTGAAGTCTCTTTAATGCCAAATCTCTGTTATATGGAAGAGGTAAATTACCCTCCTTCCAAAGCAGTGGTACCTCATAGCGTCCATAATCAGTTTTCTTAATACACGTTTGAAAACTGATCTGGATCTCACGTTCTCTCTCCTCTTTGGATTTCTGTGTGGCCGTGTCTAGGATACCAATAGTTTCTAATTTCCAAAGATCACCGACATCATAAATGAGCAGTGAAGTAACCTCTACTGCTAAATTATTCGCAGACTGACATGGAACTTTACCCATCACAGTCCAGCCTAATTTTGTTTCTACAGCCACTAGACCTGAGTCTAACATTTTGATTCTCCCTGTCATTACCTTTCCTGCTACATCTGCTCTTTGCAAGTCGACAGGTCTATCTTTACCTCCTACATCAGTTAAAGAAATATTCATATCCGAAAGCTCCGTTAACCAAGGCCCTTCCTCGATGGAAGGAATACCATCACATATAATCGACTGGTTCAGCGCTTCAAAATCACATTTATATTTACCCTCCAAGCTATGTAATTCTACCTTATAACATACATGTTCCTTAACATTTGTTTTTACACCTCCAAATAAACTGTGTTTAATAGCTTCATTCCTCAGAGGGGTGTAACCTAATTCCTCCATAATTTCTCTCCTAACATACGACCTCTGAGAGCCTGAATCAATCAGAGCTCGTGCTGAAATAGAAGATTTAGGCCCTTTAACTTTTATAACTAAAGTCTGTAAGAGAACTTGTCTATTGGTAGTACTGCTTAAGGAGGCTGTTCCTGGTTGATCCTTGTTTTTGTGGTCCTTACTATCCTTACAATCTTTCCTTCCGTTACAAGGTACATCAGGACACATTAAAACATTATGGTTCTTGCCACAAACAAAACATCTTACAGCAATTTTACATTTGTTGAGTCAATGACCCTTCTTTAAACAACGGAAACAACCACCTTTTTCTTTTAGTATCATTTGTTTCTCTGACAGGCTGAACTTCTGTGCCTTAAAGCAATTTGAGGCTTCATGCATACCTTCACAAAAAATGCAGTCCTGTCTCTTATAATCTACCCTACTGGTAGTCAGCAATTCAGTAGCCGTAGCAGATTTATCACTTAACAATCGAGTCTGTGTATTATTGCAAACATTATCCTGAATGCCAAAACCTGCTGCAGCCAAACTGATTCTTTCTTCAGATTCAACTTCAAGTTTTAGAAATTTCATAATGTTTTCTAACCTAACTTTGCCATCGCCAGTGCTCACAAAGGTACTGCTTTTTGCCACACCCTCAGCAGTTCCTCAGGTATACATGATTCCACCAGAGGGTATAGCATAGCAGCACGTTTATCGGAAGTGACCCCTAGTGTTTCAAGTGACCTAATTTGTGATTCTAGGCTGTCATAAAGGCTACACAATGAATGAGGTTTGTTCACAGAGGAAGCATTCTTCAAAACTAAAGTTAACAATTCCCGGACATACACTTCTACAAGTAGATCGTCTCTACCGAATCGACTTCTCAAGCTTTCTACTGCTTTAACATAATTTTCTCCGGTAGGTGGAAAGCTCTCGACTACTTCCCTAGCACGAGAATCTTTAACTGTGGCTTGCACTAGATATTGGAACTTGCCTTCTAGTACAATGTCAGGGTCCTTATCTATCTTCTGGAATTGTCCCCAGAATTGTAGCCACTGTCGTACATCACCGTCAAATTTCCGAATTTCTAGTTTAGGGAGCTTGAATTTCCGTCTACTTGCGATATCGGCTCCACTATTGAGACTTGAATCATCCAGCGACTTCGCCTGGTGGGCTAGTATTTCATTAACACTTACCTCGGCATCGAGGAACAGTCGTTGGTAATCATCGGCAACACGGCATTCGTCTTCCAAACCCTCGTGACCAGCTTCTATCTTTAAACTTAAAATCTCACCGTCCAATTATTGGGTTTTTAAGTAATCCAGTTTCGATCAGCGCCAACCTAGAGGAACTATTATACTTGCGTTTGACCGCCAGTCACTAACTTGCTCCTCTATCTAAGTTATATAAAAATGTACTTTTTTGTTTATTCCCTGTAATGGCGAACATGCCAAATCTATGTCCAAATATACAATTGATTAAAACTATCCTTTTGTATTAATCTCTGCTGAAACACAACAGGTTATGAGGCCCAGAGTACAAAGGAAGTGGACAGACATATTACTGTAAGTTTTGAACTTTTATTTATTTAAAAATTGTTCAATGGCCGGTAATGGCGGATTTGGCAATTCGTTGCCGCAAATCGAAAAATTGCATGGAGGCGCAAATTATGAGTCATGGGCGATGGATATGGAGATGTATCTTTTGCATGAGGATTTGTGGATGTATGTGGAGTTTAACCTTGCATCGACTGCGTCGGAAAAGCAAAAGAAGCAGGCCCAACGTACTAGAGCCAAGATTTATATGCTATTAGATAATGGACCTAAAATGGAAATTGCTAACATTAAAACCCCAAAAGCGATATGGGACCACTTAAAAACAACCTACGAGAATAAAAGCGTTAATCGGCATATTGCTCTCATAGACCAATTATTTGATATTAATTTGGCGAATTCAAAGGATATGGAGGCCTATGTTCAGCGATTTACCGAAATAAGTACAAAACTGAGAAGTATGGGGAAGGAAGTTGACGATGAATTTGTTGCCGTACTCATGTTGAGAGGATTAACAGAAGATTATAAACCTTTTAGAATGGCAATTGAAAACACAGCTACTGGGAAACTGAATACCGAAACTGTCAAGCAAAAGCTACTTCAATAAGGTTATCGAAGTTCGTTGGAAGTCAAGGAGACTGCGGTGGCATTTAATACTAAACACAAAGTCAAACCAAATAATCCAACATCCTCTAATCCTTCAAATCATGGTGGCAAACGTAAGAATAATGCATTTGATATTAATAAAGTTAAATGTTTTAGGTGCAATAATTACGGACATCTAGCAAGGGATTGTTCCCAAAATAATAAAGTTGCGCAAGTTTCTAGAGGAGATGACTCCAGTAAGAGAGCCGACGGCAAAAATAAAGGAAGGGCAAATGCGTGGCTCATGGCCATGGGGCCATGGCATCTAATGTTCAACCTGAAAAATGGTACGTAGATTCTTGTTCTTCAGCTCATATGACAAATGATATTGATTTATTAAATTACTTTAGTTCTAACTCGAAAGATAATCTTGAGGTAACTGTTGCAAATAATGAAAAGATTGGCACAGCAGGAAAAGGCAGTGCAACTATTAGCTTAGTTCAGGGCAACGATCAGGAGCTTAAAAATGTTTATTATGTACCGAAGCTTTCGTCTAATTTACTCTCAGTGAGTTGTATGACTAGAAACGGTGCTTGTGTAATATTTAAAGAGAAGAGCTGTCAGATATTTGACGCAGCAAATTTAAAGATTACAGGGGAACTAATTGCTACTGGTTCCAAAGAAGGTGGAGTTTATACGTTAGATGCGAAAAGTATTGTAGTCAACCGGAAAGAAGAAAGTAGTGAAGCTAGGGCGATGTCTAGTTTAATGGAGGAAAAGAATGGCCATATATTATGGCACAAAAGGTTAGGTCACCTAGGACACAAAAATATGGCTTTGTTAGAAACTAGGGCTACTGGTATGAAACTGGATAGAACAACGCCGTTTCAACCATGTATCGCTTGCGTTGAAGGTAAACAATGCAGGGAACCTTTCCAAACACAAAATCCTCGACATGAGAAAACTACCTGCAAATTGGAAATAGTGCACTCTGATTTGTGTGGGCCAATGACACCACCCTCAGTCAATGGAGAAAAATATTTTTTAACGTTTACAGATGATTTCTCAAGAAAAACGTTCATTTATTTTCTTAAGAGCAAAGATCAAGTGTATGAGTATTTTTAAAATATTTAAGGCAAAAGTTGAAAATGAAACAGGGTGTAAGATTCAATGCCTACGTACTGACAATGGAACAGAATATGTCAATTCTAAAATGAAACGAGAAATTGAAAACTGTGGTATTAGGCACGGAACTAGTATCCCTTACACTCCAGAGCAAAATGGACTTGCAGAGAGAGTTAACCGTACAATAGTTGAGAAAGCAAGACCTATGCTTCTAGAAGCAAACCTATCTAAAAAGTTGTGGGTAGAAGCTTGCAGGACTTCTGTCTCCAACTAAAGCGCTAAATAATGAAGTACCGGAAGAGAAATGGTCCGGAAAGCAAGTAGATTTAGGGAATTTACGAGTGTTTGGCTGTGTGGCCTATGCGCATATTCCAAAAGAACATAGAACCAAGTTTGATTCTAAATCCAAGAAATGTGTATCTGTGGGTTATTGCGAGGAATCAAAGGGTTATCTACTAGCGGAACCAGAAAAGGGATATAAGCAATTAAAATGTAGAGATGTTTTTTTTTAACAATTTCATCTCCAGAGAGTCTGAAACCAGTGAGGGTGACAAAACAGATTTTCGAACGTTGTTACCAAAAGTCGATTTTGCGGTTACAATCGAAGAAAATAGTGAGGCCAAAGATAACGCGAATACGGAAAGAGGGAACCAAATAAATTTAGAGCAAAATATTGAAGTTAACGATAAAAATGCAAACGTTATAAATAGTGATAGTCATGGTCATGCAAGTTTAGAAGAAGACTTGATTATTTGTAATGAGACTTCTGAGAATAATGAGTCTGATATGAGTGAGACAGTAGAGACTGTGCAAGATGAATCAATCAGACGGTATCCTATTAGATCAAGGGTTCCTAAGATAATTCCAGATCACGTTACGTATTTAACGTCAATGAGTGGAAACTTTTGTGACTGCTTACCCGCTCATAATGATCCACAAACAGTGCAAGAAGCCTTAGGGTCGGAAAATAAAATTCAATGGAAAGAGGCAATGAATTTAGAGTTGAAAAATTTAAAGGACAAAGGAGTTTTCGAACTGGTAAATTTGCCAGATGGAAAGATTCCTATAAAATGAAAATGTTTTTTTAAACAAAAGATTGATGCTGCAGGAAAATTGGAGCGTTTTAAAGCAAGAATAGTTGCTAAGGGATATTCACAAAGATATGGTGTGGATTATCAGGAAACATTTTCTCCCGTTATAAGTTATTCGGCATTACGAATGCTGATAGCACTATCAGTTGAGGTTGGGTTAAATATTTATCATCTGGATGTCACAGCTGCGTTCCTGAATGGAGATTTGACAGAGACTCTTTTTATGGAACAGCCAGAAGGTTTTACAGAGCTGGGCTCTGAAAACAAAGTTTGTTTATTAAAGAAAGCCATCTATGGTCTTAAACAGGCTTCCAAATCATGGTATGATAAATGTAGAAATGTCCTAATGACATTAGGATTCAAAAGAGTTTCAACTGAACCATGTATTTATGTTCAGGGAAGCGGAAATTTACTTTGCATAATAGCTGTGTACGTGGATGATTTCCTTGTGTTTTGTAAGAATGAAACAACTATTACCAGTCTAGAAAAGTCACTTAAGAAAAATTTTGAAATTAAAAACTTAGGGGAAGCTAAAAGTTTTTTAGGTATGAGAGTGCAGAGATCAGAAAAGGGAATCACGTTAGATCAGGAACAGTACATAAAAACAATTTTGTCTCGTTTTGATATGCTAGATTGCGAAATAGCGGATACTCCTATGGAACCTAAGTTAGATCCGCCCAAAGGAGATCCAAGTAAATGTCCTGATGTACCATATCAAGCGTTACTGGGCAGTTTAATGTATGCAGCGGTCTGTAGTAGACCAGACATTGCCTATGCTGTTGGAAAACTAAGTCGTTATAACACATGTTACACTAGGGAACACTGGGAATATGCAAAACGGGTGTTACGTTATTTGAAGGGTACGATTGACTTCAAAATAGTTTACAGCAAATCGGGCAGCTCTTTAATAGGATATGCAGATGCAGATTTTGCTAGCGAAAAAGCTGATAGAATTTCATGTACTGGGTACATTTTGTTTCTTGCTAATGGCCCCGTCGCTTGGGAAAGTAAGAAGCAGGATATTGTTGCTCTATCAACAACGGAAGCGGAGTATGTCAGTTTAGCAACATGTACAAGAAAGGCAGTAATTCTAAATAGAATATTAAAGGAAATTTTAAAGGGAAACGATTACAAACTTATTTTTGAAAACAGTAAAGTTTTATTGTTTAGTGACAATCAGTCAGCTGTTAAAAATGCCAAATGTAGCGAAATACAAGAAAGGTCTAAACACATAGACGTAAAATATCATTTAGTCAAAAATGCAGTTGAAAAACAAGAAGTATCGGTTGATTTTAAAGGTACTAGTAAAATGATTGCAGATGTTCTGACAAAAAGCTTATTTAAGTCGAAACATTTAAATTTTTGCAAATTGATGAATTTATTATTGACGATCGAATCCGATTGATAAAATGACAACTGGATTAAGTGAGGGTATTGGGTTTTTAAGTAATCCAGTTTCGATCAGCGCCAACCTAGAGGAACTATTATACTTGCGTTTGACCGCCAGTCACTAACTTGCTCCTCTATCTAAGTTATATAAAAATGTACTTTTTTGTTTATTCCCTGTAATGGCGAACATGCCAAATCTATGTCCAAATATACAATTGATTAAAACTATCCTTTTGTATTAATCTCTGCTGAAACACAATACCAATGCCAGTAGATCTTCATTCTTCGTTCGTAATAAAGAATAGGAAACATTAATTTTCCTTCTCCTTTCATCGTTCTCCAATTCTTGATTATTCAGTTCTTCTTTGAGAGTGTCTAGTTGTCGGGTAAACGCTGAACGTTTCACCTTCCTCAGTGCCACACGGGAATCCAAAGTCATAATTGATTTGAACAATATTTTCCTTCAGTATTAATACAATACGTTATGTATTTCGATTCGTATTTCAATTATCAGTACCCGTCTGGATCTTCTCAGAGGTCGCCACTAATGTCGAATTACGCTACCCGCGTATCTGTTCGATTACTAGGTACAGAACATAATCCATTTCGTTGTGTGACACCAGGAATACATTTATTACATAACCAATCTACTACACATATTTTCCATTACAGATCAGAACAATCGCTGCCATAGCGACAACACAGATTGTCGTGGTGACGTAAGTTGATCGTTGCCAACCCCGCGCAACCATAGTTCCCATTCCAGAAACTATTATTCCCAGATTCGCGACAACTTGCTTTCCTTAAAGGGGAAGTGGAAGGCGAATAAAGAATAATTATTGCCCAGGCTGGTTTTGGTTTGTCTCAAAAGAGAAACAATGACAAATGTAAGTTGAGGGAATATGAAGATAACCCGCCACCTACTGCTAGTGTTTTGTTTACAAGCAAATGCGAGGGATAGAAAATGTGTATCTTTTGTAAAAGGCGACATGGAAGTAAGGAGTGTCACTTCGCTCAAGATCTTAACTTAGACGACAAGCGTAAGAGACTAGCGGAGAACAAATGTTGGTTTGCATGCATAAAAGTTGGTCATAGGGCAAACCGTTGCACCGCAAACTTGAGGTGTCCAGTATGCAGTAACAGACATGAAGTAATCATGTGCCCTAGGTTGGAAGTAAATAAGGTTTCGACCAAGAATGATACAATGCATAGTAACAGTAAGATAAACAGTAAGGAAAATGGAGCTGTGACTCTCAACGCAAAAGCCTCAGCTGTTCAAGATGTTTTGTTGTAGACTCCCAGTGTTAGACTAGAAACAATGGGAAGGTGAAGACAGTACGTGCTCTAATGGATTGTGGTTCACAGAGGTCTTATCTACTAGAAGAAACAGCGAAGGAGATGAAGTATGTCCCTCTGAAAACTGAGAGGATAGGTCACATGCTATTTGGAGGTTCGTCAATCAGCGAACAAGATCACAATGTCTATGAAATTTCGGTTAGTGACGAACGTGATTTAAAGAAACAAAATATGCAGGTGTTAAGCCGAAAGGAAATATGTGGTAAAATTCCAAGGTTACAGTATGGTCCGTGGATGGATGAAATTAAGAAAAAAAAACATTTGGGTCTCTGATTTCGGTTCATGCCCTCCTGTAATAGAACTTCTCATTGGTGCTGATGCCGCAGGTATACTGTTCACGGGGGATGTTGTTCATTTGAAATCAGGATTAGTTGCCATGAAAACTACTCTTGGTTGGACAGTTATGGGAAAGGTTTGGCAGAATATTGGGGATATTGAATCTTGTGTGTCTACTGTAAATTCCTTGTTTGTGCAAAGCATGTCTTTAAGTGAGCCGTGGAGCTTGGAAACTATCAGCATTAGGGATCCCATTGAAACTCTTACAAAACAGGAGATGGAGTTAGCTACCCTTAAACATTTTCAAGACAATGTCAGGATGCACGAGGAAGGAAACTTCAAGAGGTACCAGCAGGAGTGGGAATCAGAGGTAATTATAGAAGAAGTCTGAGAGGAAGACATTCAGGAAGCAGGGTATTACCTACCACACCAAGAAGTCTTCAAGGATGGTGCTGTGAGACCTGTGTTCGACGCGTCCTGCAAGTCGAGAGGGGGGACCGTCACTTAATGATTGTCTTAAAAAGGGATCCAATTTACAGGAGATTATTCCATCAATCTTGACCAAGTTCAGATTGAGGAGAATAGGTGTCATATCAGACATAAAGAAGGCATCCCTGCAGATCTCAGTACGTGATGTTGACCGCAACTTCCTGAAATTTCTTTGGTGGGAGGATTTAGACGAGAAAAGACTTATTAAAGTCTACCGTCATAAAAGAGTAGCTCCATTAAAGAAGACTACCATACCGAGATTGGAGTTATTGGCTTGTACAATGGAGTCTTGGCTAGCTGCTTCAACAATAGGTACCGTAGTCTGGACTTAGCCGGCGTTCCTGCGTACTATTGGAGTGATTCCTCTACTGCTCTTGCTTGGATGAAGAGAGGGGAGGTATGGTAAACTTTTGTGACCAACAGAGTCAGGGAAATTAGAAGTGTGACGGATCCAGAATGCTGGTTTCACGTGACCGGAGTAAATAATCCAGCTGACCTGCCCTATAGGGGTTGCTCTGTGCCACAGCTGATAGCTTTTAAATGGTGGGAGAGACCTCTTTGGTTGTAACTTCCAGAAATTGACTGGCCCCTAGGAAAAGTTGTTATTGTGTGAGTGAAGACTTCAAGTGGTGAGTTTCTCCTACCCATACAACACGTTTATCCCATGGAGGCTGGGCCTGAAGATATGGTCCACGAGGGTTTTGTTTAGATGTTGAAACGAAAGGTGGGAGGATGCTGCATCCAAAACTGTCATCTCTTTGGCTTTGGTCTTGATATGTATTCCTGTGTTTTGTTGTCTGTATACTCTGTGTGTGGATAAAATACCAAATACGTAGAAAGTCAATCTTTTGTATTCTAAATAAATATAATATTGGTTACACCAGAACCGGGTAGGTTTTGGTCCCTGACACCTTCTCTCCACCGAACGTATGACCTACGTTCTCCTCCTCCCAACCGACGCCGGTCAGCGTCAGTTCCCCAAGACAAGTGTGCCACCCCCTTCGGGTGTGCCTTTAGAACTCAAACAAGATGTCACTCAGTTATTTGAATTGTTAGGCACGAATGCCCAATGGGCACATCTTTTCAAAAGTATTTACGAACGCTTTACTATACTTTTAGCACAATCAATGCCACCCCTCAGGGTAACTCCCCTCACCAGTTGGTTCCAGTTGGACCATGCAAATTTTACAATGGAATTCTCGAAGTAAATGGAATAAAAACATGAATTACTCCAACTGATCACCGAATATAACCCTGATGTCATCTTAATCCAGGAAACTTGGCTTTTTTCCACATGTGTATTTACGGTTCCTAATTATCATGTTGAACGGATTGATGGGCCGAATTATGGCGGTCTTTTCACTTTAATCCGGAATACTATTCATTACCAAGTAATGCCTTTTCACTTTACCCTACCTTGGATTTATATCCTTCAGTTCAAATTGAAAACATAGCAATCATAAATCTCTATGTACCTCCGGATTTTCAAGGAAATGCTCGACAATGGATGTCATTCTTTCCTTATTGCACTACCTTAAGGACCCTAATAATTGGTGACGATTTTAACGTACATCACAACGAATGGGGCAGTGGTAAAACTACTCCCAAAGGCCGGAAAGTCTGGTCCGCTTCACAATCTGCGCCCTTAATTCTCTTAAACGACGGTTCTCCTACACGTCTTACAGCTCCCACTCAAGATCAGAGTGCTGTTGATCTTACATTTTCCTCCCTGGATTTAATGCATCGCGTTTCTTGGTCTATCCAACCGGATCTTCACCAAAGTGATCATTATCCCATTATTATCAATATTAATTCTGCCCATTATTTTCACCCCCCTTCCTCGCACCCTATTATCTATAGGAATTTCAAAAACTATAATTCCGATCTTTTTTTTTTCTTTCGATACAACAATCCCTAAATGAGGTGGCACCCCCTATACGTTTATCCTATGACTACTTGCTAACTCTCATTCAACAATATGTTGATACGTATCACCCCCTGGTCGTTCGGACCAATTCCACAAAGAGAAACACTTGTACTCCACCCTGGTAGGATGACGAGTGCAAAAGATTAGTCCAACGACGGAAGAGTCTACTCAGGATATACCGCCGGTATAACACACCCTATATATATGTCTGTCTGTTAGGTAGTCAGCCCGAAGGCTGGTTGGATCCTCAAAAAGTACCGCCGTTACGTTATGTGAGTAGATACCCACAAAACCAAGGCTGCGCTATTTTGAGGCGTTCTAGGCAAGAAGAGGAGTGTGGTAGTTTGCCATTGCTTTCCTCACTGAGTCAGAACAGTAGTCCTAACCCTATGAGTTGAACCTTTCACAGCATTCACAGGCACTGACTGTGCCCCGAATGCCATTACTAAGCACCACCCATACCTCAGTAGCTTCCATATAATCACAGCCATGAGTGAGACTGAGACATCGGTGAAAAGCCACCTTTTACTCTAGCCTGTGCCAACTGACAAATGCAAATGTACTGTATTCATCAAGAGATGGCAAACAGGCCACCTATATATATAACAACTACAAAACATTTTCTGCACAGTTACAAAAATTATTTAATCAAAAGCGCCGTTCAGCTTGGCAGGTTTTTACGTCTCAGCTCCATAGACAGACTCCGATTCAGCAGATATGGACCACTATTATAAATTATCGGGTTGTAAAGTTCCTTTTTCTTTTATTAAGCTTATTCCCAAGGGTTTTCATCAATTTTATCACAACCTCACGCCCGATTCATTAGAACCTGGATTTCTATTTACAACTGGGGATATATCCTCTAAATACTCAAGCCTTATGCAACCTATGACTTTTGAAGAATTTACGCATGCTCTTGCTAACAAAAAATCAACCGCCCTTGGCCCTGATAATATTTCCTATACAGCCATTTCATCTCTCCCCAATCAAGGGCTACTTGTAATAGTTTTGTATTTTAATTCCGTTTTATCCTCTGGCGATGTGCCCCCGCAGTGGAATGAATTCAATATAAGTTACTCCCGATATTAAAACCCGGTCAAAACCCTTGAGATCCTGCTAACTATCGAGGAATCACTCTCAGCTCGTGCGTTCGTAAAACATTTCAAAGGATTATATTATATCGATTATTATGGGCTCTCGAATATTACGATCTGTTCCCCAAAACACAATATGCTTTCACCAAGCGTAAATCTACACTTGATCCCATTAATACATTTTTAACTGACGTTCTTCTATCCCGGGGACGTAAGCATTACCTTTTAGCGGCTTTTCTGGATATAAAAGGGTCATACGATAATGTACAGATACCATTGCTAATTCAAATTTTAAGTCGTTGGCAATTTCCACCCACCTTTATCAAACTCATAATCGGGCTTCTTTGTCATCGCCGTCTCATTTTATCTACGCATTTCACTCTGCTAAATTATCGTGTAACCTCCTTAGGTCTGCCACAAGGCGATATTTTAAGTGGAATTCTCTACATAATCTTACTTCTTCCACATGCTCGTCTTTTACAATACGTAGATGATATTCTACTATATAGTTCTTCTCAGGATCTAGAACAATGCAGACGATCTCTAGATACTGCCTTAACGAAAGTACATCAATGGTTTTTTCAACATGGCCTCGATACAGGCCTCCTGAAAAACGCGGCCTCACTGTTCACGAATCGCCGCATTTATAATCATGCACCCATATTATATCATCAAGGTACTATCCCGCTTTCTCATCAAGTCAAGCATTTAGGTATACTTATAGATGATAAACTCTCATGGAAGCCTCAACTTACGCACGTATTATCCCATGTTACCAAGAAACTGCATACATTTCGTGCCTTAACACGACGTAATTGTGTATCGGACCCGAAAATTTTACTTATCCTATATAGAAATATAATCCGAGCAGTTTTCGATTATAGCTGTCATTTTTATGACATAATGCCGAGAACCCGATTGTGTATATTAGATAAGCTACAATCTACGGCCCTCCGTATTGTTTTAGGCGCCCTTCCTTCAACCCCTCCTCAAGCACTTTTGATTGTAGCTCTCAAGCACCCCCTTCCCCTACGAAGACAATATCTTTCGTCTACCTATCTGTTACGTAAATTGTCTCTAACCGTCTTTCCCCTACTCCCCAAATTACAACTTTTGGTCGATTATTATAATCGCAATTTATTCACGAACTATTCACGACCTTCTATCATTGAAGCATTTAATGCCCTTCAACCCCTCCGGCAAACCATACTACCGTAAGCCACTTGTGTATAATGTTCCATTCCCTTTACTATTTTTCCGCCCCGATATTATCACACACATGGCTACTATGTCACGTTCTTATTTACGTCTCAACCCAGTAATCGCTGCTCGAAACTTCCAGGATCTCCTCTGTAAGTATTACACTCACCGGTGTATCGCAGGTTCTTATCTTATTTCTATAAGGAGAAGATATCAATTCAAAAGGTACAATTTATTAATACTTCTGGATGCCATTTTACCTAGGGCCTACTATATAAACAATTGACATTCTAAAAAGCAAATATTTCCAAAGAGTACAGACAAAACTTAACATCCTCCCACCTTGAGTTGCGGGACAACTCAATACAGTCCTACGTCCTCCAAGAATACATAAGTTCTCTCTAAGAGCACTCAATAATCCTTGCGCACCCACATGACACATCTCTTCGTGCTTCTCTAGGATCATCATGTTTACAACTTCATGATTTGCAGGCAAAATAATAGGATATCTGAAGTTAATTCTGTCTTTTCTTTGCGTAATCTTGGTTTTCATCCGTACAATTCCATCTTCATCTGTGTAGGGTCTTAGAGATGAAATGCGAGGACTCTCAGCATCAACATTGGCTTCTCGCTGAATATATTTCAGCACTATCTTTTCAGCATCATAAAATTAGGATACTGAAAGATCTCTCTGCCTTTTGTGATTGTCTTTCTTACAATAATTGTTCACGAAACGGCATATCCAAGCTACCAAGCGTATCACCCTCCGATATCGTGAAAAACACTCATACCACCACCTCACATTGATTGGTTCATCCTTGTTGGTACAGGTTACAGAAGGAGTCACACGTTTTTTCTTTTCATTTCTTACCTCTTCTTCATCAGAGATGGGCCTGGCACTAGGCCACATAGTAGATGGTTGCTTAAGCCAAACAGTGCCCTCCCACCATCTGGACTCGAGCAAATGTTGTCCTGAACAACCTCTGGATGGGAGATCTGCTGGATTCATACTACCAGGTAGATGTCGCCATAGCCCTTGTCCAGTCAATCTCCTAATTTCCGTCACTCGCTTATAGCCAAAACCTCCCCACTCTTCATTTCTATGAATCCAAGATAGGACAGTGGAGGAGTCACTCCAATAATAAATAGTCATGTCTGGGATTGAAATATCCTTAACCACAAAAGCACATAACCTAGCCCCTATTGTAGCAGCTAGCAGCTCAAGTCGGGGAATAGTCATTTTCTTTACAGGTGCCACCCGAGATTTGGCTTGCACTAACTGTATGGATACTCCAGGACTCGTTTGAACTCGAATAAATACAGCTGCTGCATAAGCAGCCTGACTAGCATCACAAAACATGTACACGCTACATTCACCAATATGTACACCCCCACCTGTTATCCATCTAGGAACTTGAACACAAGCTACATGCTTCAAATCATTGAGCCAGTCTTTAAACTTCTGTTTGATGTGTTCATCAACCTCAGCATCCCACGTAACTTTGGATTCCCAAGTTTGTTGCAGTAAGATCTTGAGACATAGAGATACTGGACACGAAAATCCTATTGGATCATATATACGCTGAACAACAGAAAGAATCACTCTTTTGGTTATCACTTCTATGTGAATATCCTTAAAACATTTAGGATCTATTTGAAGTGTATCTGTACAACGATTCCAGGTAAGTCCTAAAACATGTGATGTTTCAACAGGGCTCGCTGCTAATATCTCCGTAGGTACCGTATACTCCCATCCCCTCAAATCAAATTTCCGAACATCCATTTGTCTTTGAGCTTCCACTCCCACCTGGTGGTATGCCTCGTAACAACCATCAGACGTTAATTTATGCACTGTTGATTTCAGCCTTTTCTTTGTAATGTTGTAATTGCTTGGTAATGGGGAGTGTCCTTTTACCCAAGGCATATATACTTCATAAAGACCTTCTGAATTGGCACACACTGTATCCAGGAAGTGTTTCTTTGTTGCAGCAGCCAACTTTTCTTTGCATTTCTTCTCCACAGGACCTGTAATTCCAAGTACATCTAAGCTCCATAAGTCTGATATGCTATCGGCTTTAACAAACAGAGAATTCACCATCATAGTAGTATTCTTAGTTCTCGATCCACCGGGCACCTTCCCCATTAAGGTCCAACCTAGACGAGTTTCAATGGCAACAAGGCCTGATGCTAACTCTTCACGACGACCTGTTAGTAATTTTCCTGCAACGTCTGCTCCTATAAGGACTGCTATCGGGTCATCAGTGCAGCCAACATCCGTCAGTGGAATGTCTTTCTTCTTTAATTCTGTCATCCATGGCCCATTCTCAACGGAAGGAATCTCTTAACATATAACAGGCTGATCTAAGGCCGTAAAGTTGCAAGAGAAACCTCCGCTAAGGTTACCTAACCTTATCTGGTAACAATGATGTTTGCAACTTTCAGTATTTATACCTCCAAACAATGAATGGATTACAGCTTCTTCCCGTTGAGGTAAATACTGCATTTCTTTCGCAATATCCTTCAATATATAGGACTTCTGAGATCCTGTGTCAATGATAGCATGTACACAAGATTCTTGACAGTCAGAAGCTATCTTTACCCTCAAAGTTTGTAAGAAAACTTTGGGACTGTGGGAGAAATTCGCCAATGTTACATTTTCAAAATCTGACTTGGTTGTTGTGTCAATATGAGGCTTCAATTCCTCACACATCAAAGTCACATGATGTTTTCCACACACACAACATCTTAAAACAGCTCGACATTTTTTAGTTACATGCCCTGGCTTTAAACAAGAAAAACAACAACCTCTCTGTTTCAGTATTTTCTGCTTCTCTGCTACATTCATGCTTTGAGCTGTGAAACAGTCAGAACTATTATGAGACTTGTCACAAAATATTCAAGTCTTCTTCGCTTCTTTAACATCTCCAGTTGACAATAATCCGGCTGCTGTAGGTACGTTCTATTTAGGGTAGAATTTGTGAATTGGTCTCTCATTGACACTAGTTTTAGCTTCACAGCGTCCTAAACCAAAACCAGTCAGAGCAAGTGTAATTCTTTCTTCCCCTTCTACTTCTGTTCTCAGAAACTCCATCAAGTTGCTGAGTCTTTCTTTAGCATCCTTCATCTCAAAAACTCTTTAGGGAAGCATGACTCTATTAAAGGGAATAGCATAGCAGAACATTTATCAGTCGTGACACCTAGTGTTTCAAGAGCTCTCAAATATGATTCAAGTTTATCATACAGTGAAGCCAAAACTATTGATTCCTTTGATTGATGGGTAGACAAAATTAGCTTCAAAACTTGTCTAACATACACCTCAATTAACAAGTCGTCCCTTCCTAACCTCGATTTCAGACTAGTCACTGCTTTGGAGTAGTTTTCAGTTGTTGGAGGAAAGCTATCCACAACTTCTCTTGCTCTAGATTGAATTAGGTATTGGAATTTGTCCTCAGGTGCAATATCAACATATTGATCAATCTTTTGAAACTAGCTCCAGAATGGCAACCATTCCCTTACATCACCTCCAAATTTTCTTTTTCCAGTTTGGGCAACTTAAACTTTCTTTCTTGTTGATGATTAGCGCTGGGAACACTTCCATCACAGTCATAATTAGCGAGTATCTGTGACGTTCTTACCTTCATATCAATAAACTTACTGCGATAAGCTTCTGCCACCTCCATTTCATTGTCAAAATCAACCTCGTCGTCATCTAGCAGCAAGTCCATTTTGGCATCTGATTCTTGAAGTTCCGCGGCTCTTTCTTCAAGCACAGTAAAAGAGACTTGCACAGCAATCATATCCATCTGCGATGCTTCCATTGCACCTTTCAACTTATTTAAAGCTCTCGTAAAAGCCGCTCGAAAAGCTCTTCTCTGACGCACTAATCGGTCCATGTTGCTTCGTTTAATGTTATGTTACGTGCCGTAAAAGCGTCTTGTTACTGGTCGCCAATATGTAAGTATTACACTCACCGGTGTATCGCAGGTCCTTATCTTATTTCTATAAGGAGAAGATATCAATTCAAAAGGTACAATTTAATAATACTTCTGGATGCCATTTTACCTAGGGCCTACTATATAAACAATTGACATTCGAAAAAGCAAATATTTCCAAAGAGTACAGACAAAACTTAACATCCTCCTTCCATTCATCTCATATTTCAGTTCGATGCGCAAGCATCATGTCTTTGAAACAAACTGGCATCCCACTAATTATGGTTTAAATAGTCCCATTGACAGAATGATGCGAATCTCAAATGGGGTCAGCATAGACTTGTTCAATACTGATGAAAGACCCATTAGAAAATATCTGTTTTCCTCTTCAGTAGTGGTTTTGTGGGGGTTCTGGCCCCTCCACCTCCACACCCTCCACACAAGATGGCGGCAGCCCGATATCTCCCGAACGCATGGTCGGATTTTGACGAATGAGGTGTCATTGAACTCGGGCTGATACCCCCTTTCCAATGGACAACATATTTCAACCCCAAAAGTAAAACCTACCCCTACTAGGGGGTGAAATTGTAATTTTTTAGAGAATCTCTCTTTCCAATTGCAACATGTGAGAGTTTGAATGCCGATATGGATTTAAACGTTGTTCCACATAAAGTGCATGTGTGCGGTGGAAAGTCACTATGAATTAGCATGCCCACTCAGGGCTTTTGAAGAGGATGGGGGAGCGGTTCCCTGTGGACGGGTCCTTGTTGACAGGTCCCTGTGGACGGGTCATTGTTACCGGGTCATTGTGGACGAGTCCTTGTGGACAAGTCCTTGTGGACAGGTCCTCGTGGACAGGTCCTTGTTGATAGGTCCTTGTGGATGAGTCCTTGTCCCTTTGGACTGATCCCTTTGGACCGGTTCCTATGGACTAGCCCATTAATTTATTTAAATTATGTCAAAGGGCCTAACTACATTTGTGTGTGTGTGTTGAACTGACGTTGTTCACTAATCCCCCACTACTATAATGGGATAACGATATGAAAGGAAAGTGACGAAATACATGTGAACACGTGTGAAATGACCTTATTACAATCCTCCTTGTGAAACAAGTCACATCCTGTTTTGCTTCATACGTGAGAAAATGTGAGTTCATGTGTAATATGATCTAACACACAGGTGTTCACCTGTACACGTGCACGATAAGAGTTAACAAGTCACAACCTGTTTTGACAGTGGTGGGAGGTGAAAAAAGGGGGGGGGGGGGGGTAGTGTAAGAGAGAACACAGGTGAAGAGAGAAAGAAATATGTATTGCTCATAATACATGTATAGCTGAGGACTGTACATAGGACTGTAGGTTAAGTACAACATGAGTAAATAAATAAATACAAGACACACAGGTTCACACAACATGTAATTTATTAATCCAAGAATTAAAGGCTGAGCTAAATCCCAACCATTTTACATATAGTTTATTTCCTTTTTGTTTCAACACTTTTTCCACAAGGTAATGTTTAGGAAACGCTGTCTTTTGAAGTTCTTGAAGATAAAACCTGCCTTTTATGGGTTGATGGTTGAGGTCCTCGAGTAAATAGGTGACTGGACTGTTCAGGTTGACTTCACGAATTCGAAATAGTTCAGTCCCCCAATTTGGTGTGTAGCCTTTGTCGAAGACGGACTTGAATTTGCTCACACGAACATGGTCCCCAATGTTAAGGCGATGACGTTTAGGGTCTGCTGTTTTTATGGGGTTAAACAGTTTATCCAGTTGTGGAATATTTTTAGTTACAAGTCGTGGCTTGATCCCAATGGTTCTGTGTTTGGTGTCGTTGTAACGTGACACTAACTCAGGTAACAAGTCCAACCAGCGATAAGTGCCCTGAGCGGTAAACGCTTTCCACATATGGGTTTTCAATGTTCGGTTGAACCGCTCGACCACGCTGGCTTTGAGATTGCTGTACGTGGTGTAATGGTGAATATTCTTAGATTTGGGAAAACTGGAGAAATCCTTGTTGAAAAATTATTTTCCCTGGTCGGTTTGTAGCAGCTGAGGTTGACGTTTAGATTGTTGAATAATATGTTGAAAGGCTTTGGTGACTAGTGGACTAGACTTGCGACGAACAGGTTCAACAAACGCCATTTTCGAATAAACATCAATGACCGTCAACATATAGCGTACACCATCGTTAACGTTAGCATAGGGAATCATTTCAACTAAGTCTGCTTGCCAAAGTTCATCCACACCCTGTGAAATCACCTTGAGTCGCTGATAGTGACGTCTAGCTGGACGATGCAATTCGTGAGCAATACCCATTTTAATGGGTGAGGGCTTAAACAATAATTTTGGCATTTCGAAGTTCTTCCTCAATTTCTTGAATTTCCCAATCGTGACCAGTATGGCCGGCTTGACGTGAAGCATGCAACAGCTGTAGTCGCTGGATGAGTTTATTTGGATTGTGCCAGTAGGTAACATCCACAAGGGGTTTTAATGGTTTAAATGTCACCCCTGAAGCGGACACTTTACGACGACCACTTTGACTAGTGGGGAACATTTTTGCAATGATGGTTTTATATTTTTGGGATATATTAGCATTCACTTGTTGATTGGGATCATACTGTCTTTTGTGAGCATGGGTATCCAATAAAATGGATTTATATTTACTAAGGTCCTCTGACGTATAATCTTGAGATGAGGGAGTCCGAGAGAATAGTAGCTTTAACAGTCCTGGTGTTAATTTATAGTTGATCTTTTTAATGACAGCTTTAGTACGACTAAATTTAATCGATGAATCACCAATTTTAAAACTATCATTCTCATAGCGAACGCCATATGTGGTATCCGTGTTTCCAACAAATAGATTAGTGAAATAGGGTTCCAGTGTTGATCCATAATATTTTATTAAAATGTTTTTCAGTTGAGATTTATGTTGAGGACAGGCCAAGAGTTGTGAAAATGGAGACGATCTGGAAGGGTAAGGGGTTTCGACCATGGCCAAGGATTTCCTTTTTCTTAAAAACTCTGCAAGGGGTGATGCCTTTTTTTGAGGCGTAAACACTTGTTCCTCATTATCCTCAACTTCGCTAACACTAGTTAAATCTTCCTGTTCCTCTTCATCTTCCTCTTTCTCTTCCTCAGAGTCCTCGTGGTGCGTCTGACTGGCTTGTGAAACGGTAGGTAGCGTTTCAGATGGCTTGAAAGAGGGTTTCAACATAGCTTTTAGCGGAGGTGCTAAATGTTGTTGAATAAACAAAGCATGATCCGCACGCGATCGTTTCAATTGACGAAACTTTTGGCGAATAGTATTTTTTGCTCTAATAATATGCTTTTTCAATTGACTCTCTGCTAACGCCATAATGTCGTGACAAATGACTTGAGAGGGAATGATACAGTGCCTTAAATAGCAATAAAATGATCAAACCCTAAGCCATACCGCCCTTGGTTGAGTTCACTTTGTTTGTCAATCACTAAACAGGCATGACGTTGTGTGTTCCAGCACTTACCACACAATTCTGTAAACATTTGAAAGGTCATATCCGGATTCACATGTTCATTATAAATGTAATGACTGTTCCTCTCGTCCTGGCGAAATAAAACAATGACATTGGCATTGTCACGAATCAACTGTTTGGACATTTTAGAATACGTTTGTCCAAGATAGAAGCAATCGATATGTTTGTGTCGACCCATGCTGAAATAGCTTTGAATGATACCTTGTCGTTCAGTGGATACATCATCGAAAATCATGAGTGAATCAGGCTTTACCTCATCCGGTGAAATAACATTTTCTTGCGTGGAAAATGTAAAATACCCCATATTCTCATTTTTTAATCCAGACATGACTTGATCCAGAAACACGTAGAGGGGTTGGTAGAGAGATTTTGCGAAAATATAAATATTTTGAAAACACAGACCATTGGGCGCTGTAATAAGTGTCAGCAATTGATTGGTCTTTCCACAGCCGGAAGGTCCCACAATAATGCAGCGAATGGAAGATGGAAACAGTGAACCATGGCGTTGTTCACGTGATGTGGGTTAGAGATGGGAAACCATGTCCCTCACGGGGAATGACTCTTGCTGCTTAATTAGCTTCATTTCAACTAAGGCTTAGAGAGGCTAGCAGGCTGTCTATATACATCGCACCGAGCCTTGTCATAGAAACAGTAGACTTGTACTACAGGTTGACGATGGATGTCTTTGGACGTGCGTTGTTGGTCAAAGCTAGGTCTGTTCCCATACATGATCCTAAACAAGAAACAGATCCTGCTAATAAACACTATGTGGATAGGTCAGTAGTGCCACGCACAAAACAAGGAGATTATGACTTTAAAGGAAAGCGGTTAACTCATGTAAAACATCCTCAAGTGTCTACAGACGTTACTACAAAAAAGTATGTGGATAACAAGGTGTATGAGTTTTATGATAAAGTGCCTCAGCTTACGGTGGATGGCTATAGCGCTAATCATCACCGCATTATTCACGTGGAAGACCCACGAGAAGATAATGATGTCTGTACCAAGCGATACGTGACCTATGAAATGAAAAGGCTTTATAAATTTATCCCATCTGTATTTTTAGTGCATCTGACAAATGTAAAACCTGTGAATGAGAGAAACCATATACCGCTAGTTCATGACCAGCACTTGACCTATGTGCTTGCTTCAGGTTTAAGCCACTATCGACTACACTATAATGGAACCATTCACATCAAATATGCCATACCTGATGAGAACCATTTACAAATAGAGATAAATGGTCATAGGATGTTGGTCCATAACCATGAAATGGTCAATGCAGGAGACGAATTATCCTTTCATCTCCTGTTGACATGGAATGAAAAGCAAGCTGGAAAAAACATAAATGATTTCCCACTTTATGTAGAATTGGAATATACAGCCATGAAATAACAATTTAATGTTAGTTGTGACGTAAACTTTCTTGTGAAAGGGTGTTGGTCATCATCATCATGGTGAAACAAAGATATGTGGTGAGAAAGACAAAAAATATGAGCCTGTCCTTGGCAAAGCCTGGGCTTATGACATTCGTAGACAAGCCCTTGCGAAAGAAAAAAAGAAAAAATAATGTGTTGTCCATAAGGAAAGCTCTTCGAGTAGCACAGAGACATGTTATTCCAAAACGTCAGCGACAGGGTTCAAAACAAGGGCGAGTGATCCCCGTCCCCAAACGAGCGGGATTTTTACCTGCATTATTCGCTGGTCTGGCTGCTCTAGGTTCACTTTTAGACGGTGCCAGTGCAGTGGCAAAAACCATTAAAGCCGTGCAACAGGGCAAGCAACAACTCAATGAAAGTCAGCGACACAATGAAACAATGGAGGCCATTGCTATGGGGGCTAGAAATGTCAATTTGAAGCCAGCCTTTTATCAACAAGGATTTGGAATTCCACCTTTTCGAAATAATAAAAAAAAAACATGTTTAACCTCAGCCATAGCAAGACATGCCCTGACGCATCAGCAAGTGGAAAGCTATGCTAAACAACTGAAGCTTTCTCATTTTCGAGGTGTGTTTATGCGAAACCAATTACCCTCACAACCCGGGAAACATGAATGTGCTGTTGTCAATTTGGATGATCACCGAGGACCTGGAATACATTATGTAGCTTATGTCAAAGAGGGATCTACTGTATGGTACTTTGACAGTTTTGGGAATTTGCCCCCGCCCATGGAACTAGTGGCCTATTTTGGAAACAGGATCAAGATATATTATAATGTGAAACGTGAGCAAACGTTTAACAGCCAACAGTGTGGACGTTTGTGTTTATTTTTTTTATATAAGACGCAACATAAGCAAAAACGTCAACAGTATGTCGGTGGAAAGTAAGACGTTTACACTGCATGGACGTGGACCTGAAGTGAGTCTAGACTTTTACCCACCTATCGAATTGAGTGAAAAACCTTATGGTTTAGGACTTGTTTCTCTTGAAACGTACAATCGAATATACAACATACGTGAAAATGTGAACAACAAGTTTTACTATGATGATTCTGTGCTCACCCTGACCTCTGGTGGATACACGATAGATGACATTTATGAACACATTTATGTGGTATTGATCAATGAATATGGTTTAAAGTCATTTCTCGATGGAACGCGCAAGTTTGAACTTGTAGGAAATACCAACACTCATCGCTGCAGTATTTTTTCTACATTCAAAATTGACTTTAAAACTCACTCCGATTCCATTGGTTCATTACTAGGATTTAAACCACGTGTGTTAGAGCCCAACAAAAAACATGAATCAGACCATGAAGTGAAATTCATTGAGGACCATCATGTGTCGGTGACGTGTAATATTATTAGTCAAGTGTACACCAATCAAGAACCGTCGCATTCGCTTTATGACTTTATTGTAACATCACCCAATGGCTATATTATTCGTGAAAACCCTCCAGTGGTGCTTTTTCATTCTGTGGCTGTCGATGGTATTAGTAATATAACATTAAGACTGATCAATAGAGAGCAATAACTCATTGATCTAGATTCTACCACACCAGTGACTTACAAGTTGGTGCTAAAACCACTATGAAGTTTGTATATAAAGCAACAGCACCGTCTAGGAATGGTGTTAGTTGTTTACCACGTGAATACACGTTAACATCTCAGAACAAGCAGATTTTACAGCATTTGGGTTACCACATTAACCCCCGCGATGAATTCTATTCTAGAGGTAGCGAACCACATTGAGGAGCAACCAGGAGTGGTAAGAATTGATCTGCATTCTTATCAAGCTCAAACACCTGGACTCAATAACAATGATGAAATTCAATTTGTTATCAACAACCAAGATATTTACACTCTACCACATGAAAGTGTTATTCAGATTGAAGGTCGGCTCACCAAAGCCGATGGTTCTACACCCACTACATCCAAGTTAGCCAACCATGCTTTCGCCTTCCTGTTTTCTGAAGTACGTTATGTCATTAACGATATCGTGGTGGATAGCACTCGAAATGTGGGTATTTCCAGTGTCATGAAACTATATCCCTCTTATAGTGAGGAAGAAGCTAAAACACTTTGCATGGTGGGTTGGTGCCCTGACTCGACCGATGACTGGATGGTACACACCGATGGCACCTTCACTGGATATTTACCTCTTAAACTGATTTTAGGCTTTGCTGAAGATCACCAGCGCATTGTGGTCAACGCAAGGCAAGTGCTTTATCTGGTGAGAGATAGGAGTGATAATAATGCACTCAAGGGAGTCGACAATGCCCCCATTGATTCAAAAATTCAACTACAACGCTTGCTATGGAAAGTGCCTCATGTGACCCTTAACGATAGCAAAAAACTGGACATACTCAAAATGGTAAAGAGAGATATACCTCTACCCATGGAATTTAGAAGCTGGGCACTCCATGAGTACCCGTTATTGCCCACCACCAACACACACAGTTGGTCTATAAAAACAGCCCGCTATACAGAGAGACCTCTCTACATGATTGTGGGTTTTCAAACGAATCGCAAGTATCAACAAACCAAAGATGTCACGCAATTTGATCACCTGCAATTGAGAAATGCACGTCTTTTCCTCAACGGTGCTGTGTTTCCCTATGAAGGGTTGGATTTAGATTTTTCAAAAAATAAGTTTGGCCCCCTGTACGACTTGTTTTCTAAATTTAGATGGTCGTATTATCAAAAAGAGAATTGTCCAATGTTGTCACCCCAAGCTTTTAAGACAAGGGTGCCACTGATTGTCTTTGACTGTTCCTACTTGGAAGAGTCTGTCAAACCATCCAATATTGACATTCGACTAGATTTTGAAACGCATGACAATGTTCCAGCCAATACCACGGCCTACTGTTTGATTATTCATCACAAACAAGTCAACTATTATCCACTGTCCAACCAAGTGACAAGTGTATAAATAGCAGGTCAACACACATCAAACCACTCAGTCATGTCTTGCTTTCAAGCCTCAAGAGAAGTTACATCCATGAATTTAAAATCTGAGGAACAACGTTTCAAGACCTTTGCGACGTGGCCGGTGCCTTTTATAAACCCTCAAGCCTTAGCAGCCGCTGGATTCTACTATTTAAAAAGAAGAGATGAAGTGAAATGTGTGTTTTGTCCAATCATCTTAAACCAATGGCAAGAGAGCGATGAACCCATGCAGGAACATCAGCGCTGGTCACCTGCCTGCCCCTACCTGTGCAGAATGGAGGTGGGTAATATACCCTGTCATTCAAGTTACCCCTCACTCATGCCTCTGAGTGATGAAAAAAGTTATGATACGTGTGGACTTTATGGTGCCGGTAGTGCTTCAGTGAGCAGCTCACAGTTAAAAACATCCAGTTTAGAGACATTGGGATATCATCAGTGTTATGGACGCTATAAACACAAAATACTTTTTTGTTGTATGAGATGGTACCGCCTCTATCCTAGAATGAAAAAAGAATGTAAAACTTGTTATGCTAATAAAATAATGAAATAAAAAAATTGGTTGTTGTTGTTATATTATTATTTCTTATGCCCCCCTGTCATATCCTAACCTCTATAGTGACTACTCGATGTTTTTTCTTTCCCTTTACTAGAATGGAATGTAAGAAAATGACATGGGTACACCTTACTGAACAATTGTCAGTCTGTGGTCAGTTGGACTTGATCCAGACAAGAGAGAACATGTTGCGTACACTGATTGTCGACTGTCATGGGTTTAAAATTGGAGATAACAAATTTATATTTAAAGAAGTGGCCATCATCGATTGTTCCATTTTTTGGATATCACAAGCTACTCATTTGGTGTTTAAACCACCTTATGCGTTTGATTTGTTGTGTGATAAAGACCGTAAACAAACCCAGTGGATTGAAACTCATATGCAACTAGACTGGAAGCAAGGAACCATTTCATATAAGCACCTGGACATGGTCATGAAAGCCCACTTGTCTTCTGCCCATGTAATATTTGTGAAAGGTAGTGAAAAACGTCAATGGCTACAACCATTTTTATCGTCTTACTGTCAATGAATCGATTTAAAGGACATGGGCTGTCCATCGCTGCAAACACTCATGGATCGCTGCCCCTGTGACAATATTACCCATAATGCCTTGGCACAGATGTGGCAATTGTTTCATTGGCTATCCACCAATGCCTGCTGGGAGTTGTTAAATAAAATTAAAACTAAAGGTTTACCTGTGGATGACACCAGTGAGATTTCTACAAGCGACGTGTAAACATCAACGTGATACCATGGAGAAAGGGGATGCTACCGATAAAGCGATTGGAAAGTTCTTTGTGAGTAAAAAGAAACTAGACAGTTTTACTAAAGAAGAATTATTTGCTCTTCCAAAATCATTCATTTATTATGTCGCAGCAAATGCAGTGAAAGAAATCTGGCAACATGTACCAAAATCATGGACTCAAGACCCTGTGTTAAGTGAATTGCAACCATGTACGGATTATGATCAACATAAGCAAGTGGCTATGGCAAAAATACCCTCTATGCGACAGTGTGCTACTTGTCAGCTAGTCAAACTGTATCATGGTCATAAAAGTCAGTGTAAAGACTTTGTTTCCTCATACCACGGGAGTAATGAAGAAAAAAAGCAACAACAACAAACATCATCCACAGAGGAGGAGGAAGATCAAACCTTTTTACCATCGATGGAAAAGGATATGCCAGACCTGTACTGGCAATGGCGTCATTAACAAAGTAATTCAATACTTGACTTTCGAAATCTACCTACCTGGTTATTATTTGTGTAGTCCTGGAACTTGTCTTGAAGAACCTTTGCAGCATAGTGATATACCTATTAATCCTTTGGATCAAGCATGCACCTTTCTTATCACCACAGTCATCCCGCATTAAGACGTGTAGCGGATAAAGTATCGTTGAAAAGCTAAACAACGTTTGACATCCTGTGATGTCTCAGTGGGAGAGAGGTTGGCAGTCGTCATTGTGATTAGTGTTATAAAAGGAAATTAATGATGAGTGGACATGGACATTGAAAAGGATTGAGGAATTGATATTTCTTTTGTATTCTATTTTTGTAAAGCTCTATTTGTTGTGAAATAAAACAAGGTTTACAAGATCACAATGTCTTTTATTTTAAATTTATTTTTTATTTTTTTCACACATGAATATTTACAATTTCCACTTTACATTTTTTTTACATTCCCCTTGTTTAGTTTAAACATTCTGTACATTTTTGTTGTTGTGAAATAAAAACAAGGTATACCAGATCACTATATCTTTTAATTTTTAAAAATGGTGATAGCCATTTCATTTTTTTCACACATGAATATTTACAATTTCCACTTTTCATTTTTTTACATTCCCCTTGTTTAGTTTACACATTCTGTACATTTTTGTTGTTGTGAAATAAAAACAAGGTTTACCAGATCACGATGTCTTTTTAATTTTAAAATGGTGATAGCCATTTCACTTTTCTCACACATGGATATTTACAGTTTCCACTTTACATTTTTTACATTCCCTTGTTTAGTTCACACATTCTGTACATTTTTTAAAAATCTTTTTCGTAATATACAAAAGCAAACATTTTACACAAAAATGTATTACTTATCTTATTTTTACTAATCTACAGTAGCCTAACATTATAAATTCTACTTACAGTTTTTACAAAAAAAAATTACTATATAAAACATACTACAAATATTACAATATAGTGATCATTAGACTCAAGTAAAGTAATAGTCGTCAATGCGACTGTTCCCCCAAGCAAGAGTATCAAACGTGTTGGGTATAATGAATCGTTTGTTGTCTTCATTACTTAAAGCAACTTTGTTCATCAAATTGGTATGTAGTTGATGATTTTTACTTCTAAATACACACATTTTCTTATATAATACAGGTGGGTTACTAACTATACAGTTTTTATAATCACTTATATCTAACTCTTTACTAACAACATTCTTTTTCACTCCTTTTAATATCTTTACTACTACATTATCAATTGTCATATAGCTGTATGATTTAGATTTTGTACCTACAAAGGTGTCTATAATAACACCAGCACATTCATCCTTAAATTTCCCAAGAACCTTTTTGTTTACTAGAGGCAAATGGTAAATATTATCCTCGGGATAGTCACTTGTATCAAACCTATTTAGCTCAGTTTTGATATCCTCATAAAAATCATCAGTTTTAAACTCATAAATAATAGAATCTGTGTCTGTGTAGAGTAATTTAGCATTATCAAGATAGTTTTTCTTTACATAATCATAGTGAAATTCATACATAAGTGTTTTTGACAATTCCAGAATGGTGTAACCCACATATATGGGTTTGTTGTAAGTTACTTTAAGACGATTCATTTGTATTACAACTAAATCCTCATGAATAATTGAACAGCTATGAAAGTTAGGCTTGCTTATTAAATTGCTCGCACCATACCTTTTACCATCATTCTCCCACTGTGTTATCAGCTTTACATCAACTCGTTCATCAACATTCTCCATAGTCTTTCCAAAAACACTATTATTCATGAGTTTATAAAAATCTTTTTCAAACGTGTTTGTTGACTGTGTTCTTAAATTATTGTTTAGATCAATATACGGTTTGAGCCATGCTGACTGATGAAATTGCAATACGCGATGAATTTTAGTTAATTTCAATCCATGCTGTAGACACTGTTTCAAGTTTTGATAATGTATTACATATTTACATTTATCATTTACATTAGCAATTAACATTTTGGTTCGTGATGTGATATATGGAGATTTCATATTCTCAGGACAAAATGGTAAATCATTATGATCATCATGTAACTCTTTAGGGTACTCGAGATTTACCTCTAAAATATATCCTTTATCATCGTTATCATTAAGAGTGTCAACATGTAAGACATTAATTTCAGGTTCTGTCAGCCAGCGAAAATCTTTCAGTGGTAGATATTGACTCATAGCCCAACCATATTGGTTATTTGCATCGAGGTAGACAATATACTTTGACTCTTCACAAGGGTTGTAGCTAGGCATGTATTTATTATTCGCTTTAGAGTACCGTCCACTACATTGGCTTAATCCACCTCGAATTGATGATTTTATAAAATTGATCATGTCTATATCAGTCATTAATTCTAAATTTACTTTCGTTTTTTTCAACATTGAACTGAAACTTAACCCAGGAGCTGTGAAATACTGACAAGGATCAAGGTCATAAGTTTTCATACATACATTCCGAAAATTGTCAAAAACATCTGCTAATAACAACACATCTGTCTTCAAATATATGTCTGAAAATTCTCCTAAAGTTTGAATGTCAAACTGTGCCCATACACGTTGTGCATGTAAATATTCCTGATCACTGATATGACTTGTGTTTAAGGAACTGTAAAATGCATCTTTCAGTGGTAAA
This sequence comes from Meconema thalassinum, assembly GCA_946902985.2. NCBI lineage: Eukaryota > Metazoa > Arthropoda > Insecta > Orthoptera > Tettigoniidae > Meconema > Meconema thalassinum. Next base: position 354,529,730 of record OX336390.1, read on the forward strand.
GAACACTCCTCAAGACGTTCCACACAGTTAATATATTCTTAAGGGAATATACCCTTTTGACGAATCAAATTAAAATCATCTTCTTTAGGAAAGACACGTTGAATTTCATGAAACTGATCTGATTTTAAATTACTAGCCAGCTTATCAAGACTACTCGACATAAAGCGGAATGAATCTAAAAATCGTTGTTTAATGGTTTCTTTATTGCTAGTTTTGATGTATTTTGTGAACGATATGTATTGTTCCTTATTATTTGCAATAACATCAATTTTCACATCTGAAGCTCCAAATTCTTTAACGATAAAGTGGTTATCGTATTTGCTACCGTTATGTAGAATGACCGGAATGAATTTACTTACTCTATAATTTAAATTACATTCTTGGTGAGCAGCACCACGATATTTTCCTGTTAAATGGTCATGATCGCGAACCCTATCTGTATATAAACATTCACCACATATAAAACAATTAGTTTCAGTTTCAAAATTCATATGCTCTAATGAAGTTAGCGGCTCCATTGGAATGATCGTATTTAAAATAGAGGATATACGGATGGCATCTTTTTCAAGTCTTTCCATAAAAACTTTAGGTGCACCAGGTCCTCTATAGAGCTCAAACTTATTTAAAGAGTCATCATAACTACATTTAATATAATATGCAAAGCTAAAAGGTTCATGAATGTGAGTAGTGTTGGTAAAAGGTTGGGCTGGATTCGATGAACATGTATTAAATGGTTTTAGCAAAGCCTCGAAGTCAGCATATATAACAAATGGTACTCGAAGCTGTTTCTCATAATCCTTAAATTTTAGAATGTTATTTTTAGGAGTCGGTAATACCGTACACACATGATTACATCCCCATTTTTGATGTTGAGTTAGTTGATCCTCTTTCTGGAAATGTAGCAAACAACCATCACACAACCACTTCTTAGATTTATGTTTTGATACTTGGCTACCTACAAGTCTGCATAAATGTTTTATCCAACAATAGTGAGCATTTTCACCTTTGGTTACGTATAGTAAATTTACATGAGCATTCCTTTTTCCTGAGTATAATATAGAGGACCTACTATACTCTTATTTTCAATTCCATAAACATTAATACTTACATTGTTCAGCTCTTCAAAACGTTGAATGTCTTTTATCGCCATAGGAAATTCAATTTCTTTTAAATCTAACACTGAAGAATAGTGAGGATAAGATGATGTTCTCTCCACATGTCCCACTGTTGGATAGAGAGCTGAGGTTACAGCCCATGCAAAGCATGCGTCATCATTATTCATAACGTTCACAACAGCTTTCTTACGTTTGATCCATGCTGGCAAATCAATGTATGATGATGCTCGAAGGGGATTATATTTATTCATGTTGGTTTCCAAATAAAGTACTTCAACCAATGCCCAGCCCGACTCCCTTTCCTGGAACTCTTCACTCTTCACGATGATAGCACTTGAAATATTTTGATATATATCACTAATATTAGTTGATTCACTAACAATTACGTTTTTTGTATTAAAAGATTTGATATCCGTAATTTCACCTTCGCTCCCAGTTTTTACATAGAGGCCAAAAAGTTCAAAATTCATTTTAAATGTTTTATGCTCTAATAAAACATTACCTACTGCCCCCGTAATTGAATTATGTAGAGACCACGGTGGCTATATTGAAATTTATTAGGAGAGTTATGGCTGTCATAGTTATGACGTGGGTAGTCATGACGTAAGCACGGATGACGTATGATGTTATGCCAGCAGGCTACTTGAGCCGAGATTCTCAGTGACGTCAGCATTTAGTCGAGAATGTTCCAAGATTTACGACGCAGTCGCAGGAAACGAGGAATTCTGCTGAGGAAGAAACTATGCTATTGGAGGAGAGGCATGAACCAATCAACGATAGTTTAAAGGAAGACGGAGATTGCTGAAACTATGGTATTTTTATTACTTTTGGAATGCAGAATTGTGGAAATCCATTTGCAGTAGAAGCATTGATTTGGAATTTTGGTGAAATTTATTTTCAGTTTTTGAATTTTGAAAATCCGTCTTGTATTAACGAAGTTGGAAGTTTTAGCGATGACGCAGTATCTCGCTTTGGAAGGGATGGAAACGCCCCTCGTGAAGTTAATAAAAGGGCTTGCGCAGAAGAGAGGAGTCTTTTTCGTTCTCTGATCATTCTGAGATCTCATTCTCAGATCATCGAAGTATATTTGTGAAAGTTCTTTTCTTATACATTCATTATAGTGAGACGTCGAAGTGAACAGCAGTGAAAAGAATCGTCTTTATAACGCGTGGCGAGGCCACTATATTAACGAGATCCAAGTCAAACTAGGTGAAGTTGAAACGGACCTTAGAAAGCTTCTACAAGTTTAGCTTCGAACAGTTAGCGGTCACCGATAAGCTAATTGTATTGTGCAGTGCTACATGCAGTTATAGAGAAAAGCTGAACAATTTCGACCGATTAGTTTAAAAGATATTAGCAGTTTTATACGACTGGCAAAAGTGATTATCTCGCCACTAGAGAAGCACTTTTGTATAGCCAGAATCAACGCAACGGCTGACGCTGCGAGTGGAATAGAAAGACTTCAGATTGCTTGGTTACAGAACGATACAGTATAATGGAGCAATTGAATACGGCAGTTTGTTCTTCTGACACTACAACCGAAGAGCAGATGGAAGGCTAAAAGGGCTTATTGCAATTGGGACATACTTCAATGGAGTAAGATAGCGACATTGAACTTCGCTAATTGCTATTCCACACAAGCGAACATGCGGTGAATACCATCTACACCCATGTTTCGTAATTAAAGGCTGAATACCATCGAACAGCCATAGAAACAATTTCATACTCTGAATATGAATAATTTCTTCGGAAATTTCTACAAAACTTCATGACGATTGTCTACTGGAACTTCAGGGAATTTTTCAAGAGAGGTCAGGGATATCCCGACTCACAAAGAAGATTATTGCCGGAAGGATGTCTATTCGTCTTCGAGGAGCAGAGCGATTCACGGAGAAGGAAGCAGTTCGATTCTCCGAGGGTGCTATTTCCTATTTCGAGGATGGAGCTCAACTTTAACGTGGTGAAATGGATCCATCAGCAGTCTTCTTTGGGGAATTTTCCTCTGGAACGTCAATCGGCAGATAAGGTAGTCGTGAACGTTTATTGTATTTTAGTTTACTAATGATGTTTGAGCAACCATTTTTCCCATATTTTTATCCTCATGTATTTTTGCCCTATTTTCTTGTTGAGATGCTTATTCTCAGTACACCTTGATGAGTTATGCCTTTTTCGACGATTTATTAAGACATTGTTATGTCATGGGCATAGTTAACGATTTTGAATCAGTTGAGACTGATATTTGGATTTTTCAGTAATTAATATTTTTGTAGTCACGATTTGACTGTAAGTTAATGATTTTTATGGCAGATTTAAATTCAGACAGCGTGTCACTTTATTAAAGTAATTCTACCCCAGTTTAATTACTTTGACCAATTTTCTGTCATCATCAAGAAGGAAGAACATTTAAATGATTTTAGAGCGTTAAAATCTCTTACGTTGTCGACGATCTTGGAAATACTAGTCGTTATAAGAATTGATTGCAACACAGACATTTATCGTCAGTTATGAATGAACATTGCATTATAGACACTTTTGTGAAAGAGTAACTTTAATAATGAATTATTGAATGCATTAAAGTCAAGTACTTTTGTTAGGAGTTTTTCTCAATTAGAGAATTATATAACGATGTTTGCATTCCCCAGTCTAATTGGATTCTATTCGACTACTTTGCATTTTAGTCGCACTTTATTTGAAGATAGTATTTTTATACTTCAATTTCTTCTAAGATGTTAATCTTAAATTTTGATAGACCAGATAGGCGTATATGAGCGTATTCACTATTAAATTTGTTTGTGATTGGCAAGTTTTGACTTCATTTCGGTTCATGAATGAAATCCACGAAGGTTAAATAGAAAAACAGTTTTGAAACTATTAATGATTATAAATTTTTTTTTAAGTGGAACTATGAATGTATAATCGCTAGTGCAGCGCGTGTTGAAAGTCGCTGAGGTATAATGCCCTTGAATATGAAGGAGGTTCCCACAGGAATTAATGTTAAAGAATTATTTGTGGAAGTTTTGTAAGTTATGTGGAAGTTTTTAATGCCATATAGATTAATATATGATGATTTTGGGCATATTTTTAATGCAGATTGTGCATTAACTTGTTAGCGAAGGATTTTCCGCTGGAGTAAGATTGTCATAGTTCGTTGAAAATTAATCAAGTGAGTTACTGTTATAATTAACACGAGTTTTGAAAGAATTTGAGATAAGATTTTGAATGAAGGTTGCCGTCACAAATCATTATTAAAAACTTTATTAAACCAGATTGTGACATTAACATGTATAACTAACCTTCATTGGTCGATTATATTAAACAGGATTATAAAATTACCAACCGAATGAACATGTGGTTAATGTATTTATTAAATTAATAATTTAAACAATTTAAATGTTAATATTGTAAATAATTGCTGTAAATATTTTTGAAAATAATGTGGAACGAGAGTGATGTTAAAGGCGTGCTTATAATATTTTTATTGTCTTTGACAAATATTATAAACAATTTCTAATTGTTATAAATAATTTATGTGATTTTGTTATAAACATTTAAGAGCTAATTAAACATTTGGATTGAAGTTAACAAGTTTAAGAAATTAATATAATGATCCAATAGGATGTGAGTAAAGTACTTGAAAGATTTGCGTAAATAATGTGAGTTGTCTTGTGAACATTTAAAAGCTTGAGAGTGCAGGCTGTATTCTTACGTAACATAGCATGTGAGAAGGGAGTGCATTTGACCAGTATGCAACAGGCTGAGGGTAGCCCGCAGCTGTGCCAACATATGGTTCTCAGAGAGTGAGGTCGTACACACTCTGGCCTTGCGACTATAAATACCATTCTCATGTTTATTAAAAGGAAACCAAATGCTCTATATATGTCACACCCTGATGTCCTTTTCCAATCCAATAGTGTTATGAATATTACGTTATTTGGAGCTCGTGGGAGCTAAAATGTTTAATATCATGTTGTATAATAATTTTGCAAGTCATATAGGAGGACGTAGTCAGATTCACTTGGGCTACTGATAGCCACGTTGATTTTGTTGTGTTATCAAAATCATACCCTTTATTTGAAATAAAGCTTTTGTACAGTTCAAAGTTCTCGTCTTCGTTCTGGTTCATTTTTAAATGTCCTGGTGGAGGTTATTGTGTGAACAGACTTTAGTGATCCTGTTGTCAACTCAAACCCCGAGATAATTAAGAGGTAAGTAACGGTAAGTATGAACCCCCGTCTATTTTGGTGTGTTCCACAATGATTTCCTGTGAACTTCTGTGCTCTTATCTCGATAGTATCTGTCAGTGCCATTTTCATTGATGTAACTGTGCCGGTGCGATTGATAATTGCCAATCCGATTGAGGGGGCGGATATCTGACAGCCTACTATCCAGGTAAACGGGGACACTACCAAGCCAAACACAGTAGGTTGAACATTTTTTAAAAATGATTCAATACTTTGAGTTTTTTCTTCACTATGAAGTCTATAACTAGCAATTCGACTTTTAAATGCACTACCAATCTGTTGAACATTTCCAGAATTTCTTTCATGGCAAGTGTTATTTTTATGTTGAATACTGCGTAAATGTCCATGAATGATTGAAGAAGGTATATCAATATTACATACATCACAATGTGTTATTGAAGGTTCAGCATTCTTCTTTCTTTTTGATGCACAACTATTTTCACAATCTTGAGAACGTTTACGCTTTTGAGCATTACATTCATTTAAAGGTTCCGTGCTAGTTGATGGTTTTACAGTTTTTAATTCCTGTTGTTCTCCATGCACTTTAACCATGTGGGATTGATATCGCTTTACAGCAGAAAAACCAAGATCACAAACTGAACATGAAAAAGGTGCTGAACTGACATGCATTAAATTTACATGCCGTCCAAGACTATCTTGTCTGTTAAATGTCATAGGACAATGACTGCACACAAACATTTTAATGTCATGTTTAGCATTTGCGTGTCGTTGAAGGTTGTCAGGTCTTGAGAACTGTTTCTTACAGTCACCACACTTGAACATGATGTTCACTTTCGAAATTACCTATAAAAGAAAGAAATCATAAATATTAATAAATGATAAAACAAAAGTACAATATAGATAGTTTAATTATATTCCAGTCAATGGTTATAGCAGGGTATTTAATTCGATCTATGAACTCCTAGCAAGTCTAACTTCATGTAGTTCTAACTGGGGTTACTATATACCACTGTCACTGACATCTAGCGATGAACATTGGAACTTGATAGAGTGGTAGAAACCAGCAGTCGTCAGTTAAGTGAGCTAAGTATGACGTCATAGCTAGTCTTAAAACAAGTCTAAACTTGTAGAACATATCACGTGATAGAAACCAGCGTTCACCAGTTAAGTGAGCTAAGTGTGACGTCATAGCCAGTCTTAAAACAAGTCTAAACTTGTAGAACATGTCACGTGATAGAAACCAGCGATCGTCAGTTAAGTGAGCTAAGTGTGACGTCATAGCCAGTCTTAAAACAAGTTTAAACTTGTAAAACATGTCACGTGTCAAGGTTAAGTTAGGTAAAGTTAGGTTATGTTAAGTGAACTGAGGTCAAGTCTTTAAATATTCCCTCTGTCACTGACACCTAGCAATGAACATTCAGACTTAATAGAGCGGTAATCAAAATCTAACCTACAAAATTAGCTTTACACACCATGGTCAAGTAGTTCCATCTTTTGACTGCCAAATATACCATTTTCACTAACATGTAGGGGTGAACATTGGAAAATATCACTCTAACTGTTTAAAAGTTATTAGAGGGGGCGCTTACCTTTTTTATAATTTATCAACTGCTGTCACTGAATGAACAGATTGTAGGAATCTGGTAACCTACAGGTACCCAATTATCTGTAAACAAATCAATCAATCAATCAATCAATCAATAAATACATTCCAATCAATAACTTCAACATCAATTAGTAATAAAATACTACAATCCATTAATAATAAGTACTTACCTTGCAAAATAATTTAATGATTTTCTACCAAAACGGCTCTTTTTACAACTCTTGAGCAGTAATAGAGCACTGTTCACTCAAAGCGAGTAATAAAGACTAACAGTAGAGATATATATGACACCCCTCTTATATAAACTCTCATCGCTCGTGTCAGCAGTTTTTTGCAGATCTTTGCAATTCCTTTCCCAATACAGTTGAGAGTCCAAAGTACACTAGGAACACTTGTGTGGTATCCAATGACTGCTGACTTTGCATGATCATCACCCATTGTCTTGATCAACACCTGAGGTTTTAAATTACTGCAGCGTCAGTCATAGCAACAACAGTGTGCGCTCTCTGCAATGTCAGCAACATGACACCGGAAGGAACACCTGTGTAATATCCAATAACTGCTAACTTTTGCATGATCATTACCCATTATCTTCATGAACACTTGCGGTTTCAAATTACTGCAGTGTTAGTCAAAGCAACAGATCTGTGCGCTCTCTGCCATGTCTGTAATATGACACATAGGAAATAACAAGACGTCTTACTACACGTACCATCTCCATAGTTTTAACATCTTAAGAACATGTATTGTTCTCATTCAACTAGAAATGACTCGTTAGAACACATCCATCCACCAAGTTAGATCCCTTGTATGTTCACATGTATTTCGCCACTTTCCTTTCATAACGTTATCCTATTATAGTAGTAGAGACTGGGGAACAACGTCAGTTCAACACACGCAACATGTAGTTAGGCCCTTTGACGTAATTTTAAATAAATTCATGGGCTAGTCCATAGGAACCGGTCCAAAGGGATCAGTCCAAAGGGACAAGGACTCATCCACAAGGACCTGTCAACAAGGACCTGTCCACAAGGACCTGTCCACAAGGACTCGTCCACAATGACCCGGCAACAATGACCCGTCCACAGGGACCTGTCAACAAGGACCCGTCCACAGGGAACCGCTCCCCCACCCTCTTCAAAAGCCCTGAGTGGGCATGCTAATTCATATTGACTTTCCACCGCACACATGCACTTTATGTGGAACAACGTTTAAATCCATATCGGCATTCAAACTCTCACATGTTGCAATTGGAAAGAGAGATTCTCTAAAAAATTACAATTTCACCCCCTAGTAGGGGTAGGTTTTACTTTTGGGGTTGAAATATGTTGTCCATTGGAAAGGGGGTATCAGCCCGAGTTCAATGACACCTCATTCGTCAAAATCCGACCATGCGTTCGGGAGATATCGGGCTGCCGCCATCTTGTGTGGAGGGTGTGGAGGTGGAGGGGCCAGAACCCCCACAAAACCACTACTCTCTTCATTAGATAATCTGTATGATTACAGTAGATTGTACTAGTACACAAACTATGCCTTGGAATACTACATTGTAAATATTTGTTTATACTCGTATTCACTCTAATGTATTTTATCTTGTATAAAAGAAAATGGTGGAAGCCGTCAATAAAGATGTATGTATGTATGTATGTATGTATGTATGTATGTATGTATGTATGCATGTATGTATGTACACTGATGGGTCTAAAAGCTCTAACCCGGACGGAGTTGGCGCCACTTAGTATATCCCGTCATTACAGCTTGTTATGAAATTTACCCTCCCACATGCAATGTCAATATTTACTGCGGAAGCTTTTGCTATACGCCAGGCGCTTGTTTACATTAGAAGACGCCCTTTGGATTCATACCTCCTCATAACTGATTCACAAAGCGTTCTCACGGCCATACAAAATGTCGAAAATTCTGATAATTGGTACATTACCAACATCGTCATGCTTACGTATGATTTAACTAGCATAGGTTATTGACTAGTGTATACTTGGATCAAGACCAACTACAATACTCAGACCTTAATGCAGGTATCGAAAGTGTGAAAATGGCGTATTCGGAAGCCCGAGATTTTGTTTGTTTACATTCGTTGCTGGGATACAATATTAGCTTTGATTAGCTTCGTTTGATGAAAGTTGGGATAAACTATTGCTCATCTGTAATTTGTAGTGTCTTCAGTATGTCTGTAAAGTCCAGTTCGCGTTTATGTACTGCAATCGTGTATAAATATGACGTGATAATACGCTTATTATGGACTAGTTCGTTTGTGTGATGATTGTTCAGTTGACCGATGGCATTGTGTCATTTACTGCAGATGTTGAAGTACCCAAGACTAAATCATAATATAAGTGTCTCAAGATTATACACCGCAATGATTTGCTAGTTAGTGACAATATAATAATAGCTTAGTACACTTCAGTACCGGTAGTGTCGAACTTAAGTACGTAAAGGGAAAACGCAATGATCATCTACGGCAAGACTAAACTGTTGGCGTTATCTTGAACGCTCAGCTTCATGTACCTCCGTAAATCCTTACCAGTCTGGCAGATGTTCTACACTGCCTTGTATACACGCCAAATGCTACAGTGAACGTCTGTTTTATTAGTTAAGGAAGATGTTTCCCCTGTGCCAAACAGTGAACTCATTGTGTTCCGTCATTATTCATACTTTTGTGATTCTTACAACTTGCAAGTTATTTGTATTATTATGTGTGTAATAAAGTGTTGTGAGTAACTTGCCAATTATGTACTTATATTACAAGATGGTGTGCCGCGATAATTCCGTAAGAGGGAGATGGTGCTTTCCTACCTACATTACTTTACTAAATCAACTATTTCCAGCGTACAACTATTCCAAACGGTAACAGCGAGTGTTTAATATGTTAGATGGTAACATATCGCGTCCTTTGTGTGTGGTAATCTCCATAATTATGTTCAGATATCCGCACGACGACTTCATTGCATATTTCAATCAACTAATTCGGTGTGATGTTTTACCCGAGATTTTAGACAACTCCGCGATATGTCTTAATTGAATCGTATCTCTATAGCGTTGGTTCGATTATTTCAGGCAACTAATCTCATTCCGATTGTGTACACAAATACTCTGCAAGTGCTGGGACAGCACTTCAGTAACCGGGTACTTTCTTCTCTCCTACTTCAGAATCTGTTTGATTTTATGCTAATAATATTAATCTATAATTACTGAACTTTAATACAAATCGTGATAACTCGCCAAAAAGCTTATTATTCAACCACAGAAACAGTGAGACTATTGTAGCTGCTCCTTGGGTGAAGACGAGGAAACCTATAATTCGAGGCCAGAACTATATAGATAAATTAATTCAGGTAAGTCTAAATTATTGAAGCATATTTCTTCGGAACCTAGTCTCATCTTGTGATATCTTTTTATGCTCTTAGGCGAGTAAAAATAATAATTTACACGAATTGTGACAAGCCCGATGACATGATCTTAGCTATTGGTAGGGCAACCGTCGCCGCCATGTTTTTTCTACATTAAGGTCTGAGTATTGTTGTTGGTCTTGCTTGGATCCCCGGTCACACCCGTATTTATGGAAATGACATGGCGGACAAGCACACCAAAAAAGCTGCAGCTAATAAGGAAGCAGTTTTAGATGTTGCAATTCCCTTCTCAGATTATATTCCCCTAAAAAATTCCAAATCCAAACAGTTTGGCAAAGTCAATGGCGCAAATACGCAATATTTTATTATAGTCTCCAACCTAGCATCCCACGTCACCCTTGGTTTCATTTCGGTCAATACTGTTAGAATGTCTTATTATCATAAAGAAAATCAATTGTTCTGTACAACTTTAGTTTTTAATTTTAGTAAGTATGTATGTTGGCAGGGGAGGATTTAACTTTTTGGCGCCCTTATGCAAAATAAAAATTGCCGCCCCCCCCCCCCACATTTTTTAGGTTTGTGTGAAAATTGACTTGTATTTAGTAAGGCAACCGATTAAAAATTCGAGTTTATTTTTTTACACGTATAATTAAATTTTATATGTAGGTTTATCTTAAGATCTTGGTGTGCTAACAAATATCTTTCTCCGTGCTTTATTTTCAGCAAACGTTTTGATTATATCGTCAAATTCCATATCTGGCATTAATTCTGATTCAATTGCCAAAATCGTTTGACAAACCAAACGGTCCTGTATCGTGGTTGAGCTCAAATAGTCTTTTATGTGCTTTACACATTCATGAAAACGAGCGTTCGGCACTGCAGTTCAACATGCGGTAGGCTATTAAAACATTTGGAAATATTCCTCGTAGATCATTCTGTCGAATAAATTTTAATATTTCTAAAGGCGGGTTATTTTTTTTTTTTTTTTTTTTGCTCGGCAATATTTTTAAAGTGGCACAATTCGTTTATAAATATTTGTTCTATATCATTTGGAAAATATTCTTGTAATGCTGCCGCATGTTTCCTTAATTCAGGTTCATTCAACGTACGAAATTCGATAAGCGCGATAATTCTTTGAAAAATTCTTTCATAATCGGCGCATTTGCCCTTCAAATCTATATAGAGTCTATCTAAAATTATATTGAAAGTATTTACTCTGAAATTCTCTCTTCCACCTAGCTAATCATCATCTTCATACAATAATTCATCAGACATTAATTTTCTTCGTTTCTTCCTACGAACGTCTTTTTCAAACTCCTGGGTGGTAGAAATTTTCCGTGCTGTTTCTTCATAAAGTTCAACATTTTTCCGAGCATCTTCTACAAAACCAACCAACGATTTGTACAAATCCAAAATATCTGAAATGCTGGTATCCATGGCTTGCAATTTCTGACTTGTAGCATCGAATAATTCAAGTAAAAGAGGCCAAATACTTAGCATAAATGCACTTTCCAGTCGTTCCATATTATTCCGAAGGCCTGTAGTTTTATTTAGAACTATTGCTTTATCGTTGGGATTTTCTACGAAAGCTGATAATGCATTTATTATTTCGTTCAAAAATTCAACCAGAACAGAAACCGCATCAGCACGTGCAGACCAACGAGTTGTAGACAATGATTTTAGTTTCGAAATTTTGAATCAGCAAAATGCTGCAAAACAGACCATCTTTCTGTCGAATCTGAAAAAAAATTATACAACTCCTGGAGCAATTCAAAAAACTTACTCGCTTCTGTACAACTTTCTGCAGCGTGTGTACCAACCAAATTCAACGAATGTGCAGTGCATGGTGTGTACTCTGCGAGAGGATTGTCGTTTTCTATTCTAGCTTGAAGTCCCGAATATATGTCCTTCATGTTGGCAGCGTTATCGTAAGATTGCCCTCTCATATCAAAAATGTCTATGCCATGAGATTTCAAAGTAGATGTGACTGCATCATATAAGTCTTCACCTTTGTGACCTGGTTTGTCTAGTAAAGTTAAAAAACGTTCAGTAACAGTGCCGTCTGGTTTTACATATCGTAAATTGAATGAAATTTGGTCAATACGAGATATGTCTGGGGTCGAATCCACAATGATAGAATAGTACTTCCCAGTTTAGATTTCTTCAACTGTTTTAGACGTCACTTTTTAGCCATAATTTCGATGATTTCTTCATAAATAGTTGTGGATAGGTAGCTTGTACTACCCTTGCCTTTATCTCCATAATTACGAATATGCTCATATGCAGTATAAATGGATCGAATTGTCTTAAATATTCTATTAACGTCATAAAATTTCCATGGTTAGGAACGCCGAAATGCTCATTGCTGCCTGTGCCCCTAAATGAGAGACCACGACTTGCCAAGGTTTTGACAGTAGCGACAACTCTTTTAAGAACTTCTTTCCAGTACGCAATTTTTGTTGTTATACTAAACCATGATCTTCTCTTCCATGTATATTTCCTCTTTCAATCAAATTTAGGAACGATTGTTTATGATTATGTGAATTTTCGTGGGCAGAAGCCAAGTCATGGATGTTTTTTCAATCATTTAATCCGTGTCTGAACGCAAATTCGTCAGTTGTGTCTCCAAAGAGCAAACACGGTGCACAAAAAACAGAACCTTTACTCTTGGAATAAACAAGCTACTTACGATCCCCTATTTCCCCGTTCTGAAGTTTTCTTTTAAACACCGAGTGGTTCAAGTACCTATTATATTCAGGGTAAACTCGTTTGGATTCTTTAAAATCGGAATCTTTATTCTGATGCATGCGAAAGAAGTGAACATAAGAAATGTGCGGGTCTGACCACTGCCATCGTAATGTACAGGCACTGCCTTCGTAATGTAACATTACGAAGGCAGTGGTACAGGCCATCATGCAGCGACTCTTAACGATTGATCAGCTGATCGGTAGGGGGTAGAGATGGCGTCCATTTTGATTTGTGCTGTGTTGTTTATATCTTTTATGAATGAGTATCCGCGTGAAAAGTGATACTTGAGAACGCTTCTACTTACGTCATCTAGAATGAGGATTATTTATTTTCTGAAAGAAATGTTCATTTTGTAGGTAGGTTATTGTATCCACGCAAATTTTGCGTTGCATGTCTGACATCACACAGAAGGTTATGTTTTAGTTAGGACCTCTATATCACTTATTATTTCGACTCATACAAGGTTTTTTGGATGGTAATAAAATGTTGTTAGTTCAGGAAACCTCCTTCCCAGGTCGCAGGTATGTCAAAAGTTTGTTTATAGCAACTACCGGTATTATGAAAGAAATGATAATGTGGCTTGCTTCTCCTTACCCACCACGGCAATTTAAGAAAGCAATGCATAGACAACATTCCTAGAAATTATTTGTACATTACGGGGAATACAATAGTGTGTGTTAACATTTCCCTGAAAGTAAGATACCATTCTTCGGGAGAGAAGAGCTAATCGCCTTGATGGTAGGTTGTTAGTTAATATGGTTTCAGTTATTGTAAGAAGTTCCCAAACTTCAGCCTATGCTAAGACTGGAAACATTTCTAATATGATAATGCTGAGGTTAATTTACTTACCGTATGTAAATCAGAGAAGCGATATCCAGTATTTAGTATCTACTGAAGTCAGTCCAAGTTACATTATTTGTGAGAATGGTCTCTCGATCAATCCCAAGTGAATATGGTAATGTTTTCGTGGCAGCATTTGTGTAGGCTACTGTATTTACATTAATGGGATTGTTAGCACCTGGTGTATGTACTGTAGGTTATTGATACCTGATTTCAAAATTACAACCCATTGTAAATTCCTGATGCAAGAAACAAGTTAATTTAGTCATAGAAAATAAGTGCTGTTAGGATAGGCCCTGTTTAAATCACCTTGAGGGTGGCCTGTGCATTGATTACAGTTAGAGATAGGTTACATTGTGCTTTGTCATCCACGAGCAGTTTAGGACTTGATCTGTTGAATAGCCAAGAGTGATGTGGGGTTTACTCAGGCATCTACCATAAACCTTTTCAAAGCGGTGAACAACGAGAAAATGGCCAAGAATATATCTTATTCTCGACGTCAAAATACTGCAATTTAGCCCTGTTTGTGTGTTTCAACGTCCTAGTAAATGTACCGGCAATGTACCATTTTGTTCACTCTCAAAATGCCAGTTACATCGGCCGGATTCGAACAAGCGGAGCGATAATTAGGCGTATGTAGTGGTAACGGATGGAAGTGCCAATCAGCCCTAAATAACATTGCTATTTTTCTACGTCTTGAAGCGGGAGCGTAATTTATATTACGTTTGAAGAGATTGCGTGTGAAGGGAGCTATCTAACTTGCTGCTGTGACTATAATGACCCTAGGCGTGACGTCACAGTAGGAGCCTTACGGCCTGTACATTACGATGGCAGTGGTCTGACGCAAGGCGAACTAGACGCGCTTACGTAAAAGGGCTCACGGCAGACTCACGTGGATATGCAAAGAATGCAAACCAATGCTGCGGACATCAGGGAAACGAGATGACCTCATACAAAGCCTATTAAGCTCTATAGAATCCATGCAAGCATCCATTGAGCAAATGAAGCAGGATACGGTAACAACACTCATAGAAAGAGTACAAGAAGCGGTAGCCAGGGAGATGGGAAAAACCTCTATCCCCCCCGGCAAGAACCAAAAACAGCAGCCACAATAAGCCGGACGACCATAGAAAACAGGAGCCCTCCATGCAGATGCTACAAAATAAATTAGCAAAGCTACCACGATAAAATCACCAGCCACGCAAAACAACCAGTGCGCCCCCCAAGATAATAAGACCTCTCTCCATCTAAACGAGGCTTCGACCACCAACGCGTAGCACACAGAGATGGAAACAGAAGACCCACTATTTCTCAATCGTATAATATGTTACATGGGTGGTATTGGATTAAAGGGCGCTCATTACTCTTGTAGATGCATGAGCATATTCAGAATTAAAATTTTTATTTTTCAAATAAAATATATATTTATTTATTTATTTATTTATTTTATTAAAAAAATAGCCAAATTTGCCGCCCCCTAAAATCTGCCGCCTATACAGCCTAAACGTAAATGTGTGTTGGTAATGCTTGTTTTGCACTATGTTTTATTTGCAGTGACTTAATGATGAGCAGGCTGTGACTTCCTGTTCCTGTATGTATTCTTTGGTCAACATGTATGTATGTATGTATATATGTACTCAGTTGTATAGAAATGTGCCAAAATACATCTAGTATTCAAGTATCAATCCGTGTGCCATTTAATTAACTAACAGGTTATGGGTCCAGACCGGACTAGTAGTGCGTGTTTGAAACTAATATTCAACATCGCTCAGTGAATACTTAGAAACGGTGTAGCCTATTTACACATTATGGCAACAACGAATGAATCAAATGCCTCAACCAGGTTTTCCGCATCGACTTCTGTTATCTCTCGGATTACTGTTTCATCACTAGTGCCTAATATAGAAACCTAGAAGGACAGCCAAATTATGGAAGCTGGAAATTCGCAATGAGAATGTGTCTTACGCTGGAGGGATTGATTGGTTATATCGATGGAACAATTCTCGTTACTTCACATGTGGACACAATTCGTGACCAGAGTGCGTTGGCAAAACTATGCCTGGCTGTTAAACCTTCTTGCTATATTCACGTGCATAACGCTATCAACGCTGATCGCGTTATCCGCTTTATAAGTGAGAGTGGGTTAGGGCCAGCAATCTAAATTTTCCAGTGTAAATTGACTCAACGACTTGTTCGTTTTTGAATGATAATGTTTTGTTTTTTCCGTAATTTTTGTTTATTTTTATAATTTTTAATGTTTTATTTGTTAAAGTTTTATGTTTTTATAGTTCAGGTGATATGGGACAATCAGCTGGTACGCCATTTGCAATGAGTAAAGAATTTATTGTTGAACAAATTACAATATGCATTAATGCCAACATGTGAATTGAGTATCAATAAAGATTTTGTTGTTACCAACATAATTATTTCTTAACATCTTTATCATAATTCAAATTATGAGAAGTTGTACAAACAATACTTGACTTAAACATCAATATGACTATATATTGGATAACATACTCGTTGATATTTCAACAATAAAACATGAAATGTCACAATTTAAAAATAGTCTTAATTGTTATTGACATATTTAAAATCAAATACTTTCTTTGGACCTATTCTACTCCACTCCTCAACAAAACATCTTTGAATTTTTCAAATTTAGTAGACGATAGAGGCTTTGTAAAAATGTCAGCTACCTGGTCATGGGTCGGACAGAATTGAAGAGAAAACAATTCATTTGTATAGTTCTCATGCAGATAGTGATACCTCACTTGAATGTGCTTTGACTCTCCTGTCATTTGTCCTGATTTCACCAACTTTAAGGTACTTTGACTGTCTATGTTAAGAACAATGGGAACAGGCTTTCCAGTTAGTTCTTGTATCAAGTATTTCAGATACTCTGCAGTCCGCTGCAGCAATGTATTCGGCTGCTGTGGATGACAGTGCCACAATTTTCTGCTTGCGTGACCGCCATGCCACCGGTCCATCTGCCAGCATTATGACATAGCCTGTAGTACTCTTTCTTTTCTTATGATCACCAGCAAAATCTGAATCACTGTATGCAATTATTTTCAGATCATCTTTCATTTTTGATGCATAGTGTATTCCCATTTTTGTGCTTCCTTTCAGATATCGAAGTGTTCGTTTAACATTCTGTATATATCTATTGGTTTCTCCATAGACCTGCTTTCATAATTCACACTATAAGCCAGGTCTGGTCTGGTTTTACAAGACAAATATAACAGACTCCCAACAGCTTGTATATAGGGGTAATCTGTCTTCAGGCTGTCCTCTGTTGCACCTGTTTCTTCATTTTGGATTATTGGGGTTTTAACTTCTTTGCATTGTTGCATGTTGTAACGTTGCAGCACATTATGAGCATATTTCTCTTGAGAAATGAAGATACCTTCTTCTGTTCTGTTTATATCTATCCCCAAATAAGTGTTGGGTTCATGAGTTGTCTTCATTTCAAAATTTCTCTCAAGTTTAGAGAGTAGCTGTGTCATTTTCTGAATGTCTTTGCCCATGATAATGCCATCGTCTATATGAATTTCTAGAAACAAACTGTTCTCAGAATTCTTGAAGATGTAGGGGTCTGCCTTAGTTTGTGTTATGCCTTCTTGTTTCAGGAACTCTGTGAGAGTTTTATTCCACCTACAGGGAGCTTGCTTCAGTCCGTATAATGCTTTCTGCAGTTTGCATATTTTCCCTTCTTCTTTGTAGCCTTCTGGTATTTTCATGTGGATATCCTCATCTAGGATTCCATATAAAAGGCCGTTTTGACATCAAATGTTTTAATGTGCATGTTATAGTGTGCTGCGATAGCAAAAAGAACTCTTAGTGAAGTTGTGTCTACAACTGGACTGAAGATTTCTTCATAATTTATATTTCCACTCCTTTGTTCACATCCTCGTACTACAAGTCTAGCTTTATATCTACCGTCTTCCTTGACTTTGAACACCCACCGGCTTGACAAAATTTCTTTTCCTCTTGCTGCTTCAGGCCTTACAAATTTCCAAGTTTTATTTTTCATCAAAGTGTCTTTTTCTTCTTTAAAGGCGATTTTGCATTTTTCTTTGTCTTCATTTGTTTGCGACTCCCTGTATGTCATCATTGCTTCTTCATCTTCTCCGCTATCTAGTTGATAGTCATCATATTTATTAGGTCTCTTTAGTGTTCTTCTTGGTCGTAAACCAAGTTTATGACATATTTCTTCTCTCTGTTCTTGATCTGAATCTACGAAGTCAACATCTTCTTCTTCTTGTGGTTCATGATCTGTTTCTTCATCTGTTCTCTCTTGATTTTCATCTCTGTCATCTGGATTTTCATTTCTTTCATCTTGGTTTTCTTCTGTTTCTTCAACATTTGCTTGGTAGATTTCAGTTTTAGGGTTATGTTGATCTAATTTCATTATATTTCTCTCAAATGCCACATCTCTAGAGACGAATATCTTTCTGTTTTCTTCGTCCCATAGTCGGTATCCGTTTGGTGCATAGCCTACAAAAATGCACTTCTTGCTTCGGCTTTCAAGTTTCTTGAGATAACCCAAATTTTTGGCATAGGCAACACAACTAAAAATTTGTAGATTAGACAGATTTGGTTTCTCGTATGTCCATTTTTCAGCTGGGGTTGTGTCGACAGTACTAGTGGGGCTTTTATTAATCAGGTATGAAGCTGTTTGTGCTGCTTCCCCCCACATCTCTTTATCTAGGTTAGAATCACAATGCATAGCTCTTGATCTTTCCATAAGAGTACGATTGAATCGTTCTGCTGTTCCATTTAATTGGGATGTATATGAAATTGTATAGTCCAGCATAATACCTTTGTTTTTACACCAATCTTTCAGATCATGTGAGGAATACTCTCAGATCAAATTTGGTTTCGGCCATTGTCACATACTGTTTTAAGTACATAGGAACTTGACTTGTATTTAACAACAGATAGATAACGCTAAAATGTGAGTAATCATCTATACAGCACAGAATGTACTTGTAGCCATCATGGGTGGGTGGATCTAGAGGTCCACAAACATGTGTGTGTACTATTTCTAGCAGTCTTGTTGGCCTAGTCCTTTCTGTATTAAAATTAACCTGATCTGTTTTGCTATTACACATTTCTCACACACTTCATCTATTTTAGTATGTGCGACAATGGGGGACACACCATCACAAATATTAGGCAGTTTATTAAGGTAGCTGTAACTTAAATGACCCAGTTTTCTGTGCCACTCTTTACCTACATCATTACCTTGTGCACACAGCGCCTCATTATGCATATTAACATCAAGGTCAACAGTATACAGTCCTACTGCATTTTTCTTACATTTTAGTACCACTTTGTTGTCTTGGTATATATTAACATAATCTTTTGTGAACACAACAATGCCATTATTTTCTGTTATTTTACTTACTGACATCAAGTTCTTAGACAAATCAGGCACACAATGAACATCATTGAGAACACACTGCTCAGAGGTAAAGGTTCCCTTACCTACTACAGGCATAGCCTGATTTCTCTTAGCCACTAATATTTGTTCATTACAGCTCACAACACCTGTCAGCAAATTTTCATCACTTACCATGTGAGTTGAACATCCACTGTCTACTACTAGACGCCTGGTTCCTTTTAGTATAGCGTTATGTGAGCCCTTGTAATCATCTGCAAGAAATGACACTTTATTTTCCAGTCTAGAATTATTTGTATCCCTAAAATAGCAGTCTTTCACTTCATGATTGTACTTTTTACATATTGAGCATTGATGCTTGTCTTTGAGAAAACAATTTTTGGTTTCATGGTTTGTATTTTTACATATATTACACTTTTTACTGCTTATACATTTGTTTTTAGATTTTGATCTACCTTGTTTGTTTTTTAACTCTGCTTTAAAGGATACATTTTGCTCTTCTGTCGAAGTGCGCCTCAACTTGCTTTCTTCCATCTGTAACCTCGAACACAGGTTCTCTATGGTCCTGGACGCCTCTGGAGTCGAGTCCCATGCTGTGCTAAAATGGGTATATTCTTCAGGCAGCACGGACAGGATCTTGGTAATTAGCATAATCTCGTCAACTTTCTGGTCGAGTTTGTTCAGTGTGAAGGAGATGTTTTGGAGATCACTTATGTTGCTCATCATGTCCTTCTTCGCATCAAATTGGAAGTTGTAAAAGTCTCGTTGCAGCAAACATTTTTGTTGGCTCGAGTGTCTCTGGTATATGTTAGGAAGAGTATCAAACATTTCTTTAGAAGTTGTACAGGTTAGGATATGAGGCCTAACTTGCTTGTCAAAGGATGTGACAATATAGTATTGGGCTCTTGCATCTCGAGTATTCCACTGGTCTTGAAGCTTGATTTCTGGGTGGATTGGTCACCAACACGTCTGTCCCGTCGACAATCTTGATCAGTTCTTTTGCGGCAAGCAGAATTTTAAACTCAAACACCCACATAGGATATGTGTCGACTCCCTTGAGTTTCTCGACTTGTGCTACGTCTTCGGGTCTTGTGGCCATTTTTTGGACTTCACTTACTACACTTCACTGAGTTTACTTTTTAAATGTTTTTACTGTCAGCTGTTTTTACTTTTACTTGTATTTTAGAGTCACCTGGGCCCATAACCTCTTAAAGTTTTATGTTTTTATAGTTCAGGTGATATGGGAAAATCAGCTGGTACGCCATTTGCAATGAGTAAAGAATTTATTGTTGAACAAATTACAATATGCAGTAATGCCAACATGTGAATTGAGTATCAATAAAGGTTTTGTTGTTACCAACATAATTATTTCTTAACATTATTTAATGTTTTTTTGTATTATTAATTTTTGGTCTTTTAAAATTTAGGCGTCCACCTCAAAATTTTAAATTCAATTCCAAATTTGTATTATTTAATCTTTGTTAAAAGGGGCAGATGACCTCGTAGTTCCGCGCCTTAAAACAACAATAACTAACTAACTAACGCTACCAACTCGAAGGATGCCTGGAATAACCTCAAAAAGGCCTCCGAGGGATGTAGTATGGCCACAAAGTTCCAGCTGACCCGGAAATTTTTTAACATGAGGCAAGAAAGCAGCACAATGGAAGAGTTCGTCAACAACATCATGATGACCGTGCAGAATCTCGCCGATATAGGTGAAACTATTGAAGATAAATGGGTCTCATTCGTTATGAGGAATGGTGCCTCAAACGAATTTGAAAATTTCGTGGCGGCGCTGAACCAGCAGTTGAAGGAAGATTTCACTTCAGAAGATGTAAAGGTTGTTCTTCTGGGTAAAAGCGAGAGGAGAAGAGTGAAGGGAGAATGTGAATCATCAACTGCCACTGCTTTGTTCTCCAATCAATACAAGAATAAAAATTATATCAAGAGAAAGCCAGTCGATCCAGGATTTAAATTTTACGATTGTGGCAGCCCTGAACATGGTCGACCCAATTGTTCGAAGTTGAAGCAAAGCAAGAAATGTCAAGCGAACCGTGCATCAACTGCTGACCGAACATCAGGCGGGAAGAAGACTCTCCTCACCAAGGCGTTGCCTACCAAGGTGGCTTCCTCAGCATGGGTCATCGACTCAGGTGCAACGTCCCACATGACTAAGGAAAGGGCATCACTGCAAGATGTTGACTCAAGTGTTCGTACGTCAATCAGCGCTGCAGACGATTCTGAGATATTGTCTGAAGGTGTCGGTAAGGTTGTGCTAAATCTTGGTAATGGTAATATTAAAACAGTGACTGATGTACTTTATGTTCCAAATTTATCTAGAAACTTGCTCTCAGTACATAAAATGACAGAAAAAGGGATCAATCTTGTCTTTGACAATGAGTCCTGTAAAGTCTTTAATGGATCAAATTTTTCTGTTGATGGAAATTTAGAGTTTAAGTGTATAAAACAAGATGGTTTATACTCAATAGCTGAGTGTTCACAGGAACTAGTGAGGGCATTATCCGCTGAAGGTATCTCTGATGGGGAACTGTGGCACAAAAGGCTGGGTCATTTAAATCGTTAAGGTATGAATGGTCACTGCCATGACGTTTAATAAAATCAATCAAAATGTTTGTGTTACCTACCTGGAAGGTAAGAAAACAGTAAAGTCATTTTCTAAAAAGGGGAGCAAATCTAAATCTGTTCCTGTATGTATTCTTTGGTCAACATGTATGTACTCACTCGTGTAGAAATGTGCCAAAATACATCTAGTATTCAAGTATCAATCCGTGTGCCTTTTAATTAACCAACAAATACAGTCTTCGACATATTATTACAATCATACGCCTTCATTTCAATCACTCCCTCACCCCGGTTTATCAAGCACGTTGTAAATTTATTCCGTCCGCAGTCTGCTCGTGTTGTCATGCAGTAGGCAACATACATCATATACGTTTCCAGTGTAGCCTACACGTCAGGTGTTTTTTCGTTGATTACAACTTCTAGGATTTCAACTCCCCTTAAACCTATCCACTATTTTATATCAACCGTCATTTCCCGTTCTATATTCCTTGTTAACTTATTCACAGGATTGTTATTTTACCCTGTGAATTCTAACCCTATTTATGTGACTCGGTTATTGTGTATGTCTCGTAGAAAGTCGCTAAGGAGAGTCACTTCAGCGTGAAGATTTGTTTGGCCTGTGTGTCCCTGTTTTAATCCTGATATTGTGTTTTCCTATCTCCTGATTTAGATGCCAATTTCTGGTAGTTAAGAATCACAATGACACAGAGGTATTACGATCCAACGTAATGGACAACCTACCAGTAAGGAAACACCTATCGGTAGAAACTGCCTTAAAGATATTTGGTCAGTCAGAAAACCACACATCACCACAAACTATGTTATCCAGGAGATTGAATGTCGCAAGTATGAGAAGGAGGATGGATATCCAAAATATCGGGAATCACACTGACCCAAACCTAGTCGGACAGTAGCGTAGCCAGGATCGGCCGATGGGGGGGTTATAGATACTCGAAGCCAAATTCTACAAGCATTTCGTCCCGCGGCGTAGCCACGCTCGTCAAACGTGCACCATGGCTGCGAGGGCAGCTGCAGTTAGTACGGATATCTTCGGTTCGAATCCCGGTGCTGACAGCGGTTATCCTGAGTGTGTTTTCCCGTTTTTTTCCACACTCCCTACAGGAAATATCCGGAATTGTGTCTTACTTCAAGTCCCGGAGCGTCTATCCCATCCCTGTCCCTGATACATTTACACACATTGCTACAATCATAGCAGCAATACAGGTTGCCAGACAACTTACACACACCCAACTATATGGGGCTGATGACCAAGATGTCTCAAGCCACTTAAAGGAATTAACAACAACTCTACAAATATTTCCATTTCTCAATGAGATATTATTAAACAAGAAAAGTTTCATGTATTTTGCTAGATAAGTTTTCGAGTAATACAATATGCACAACAACATAAAACAGTTCAGTAAAAATGAAGTTATTTTTCTTTACTGAAATGGTAAATCTAGAACATTCCTGTTCCCCTGACAGGAACACAATAAACTCGAATATATCTGTGCTGCCAAAATGAAGAAGTTATACAAAATCAAATATGGTTGTATAACCATATAATCACCCCGAACAGACAAATTCCGGATTTTTAGCGCATTTTAGAATTACACCTAACATATATACCACATTTAGCATACACTGACAGTTGCATTACCAACACTGCAACTAAATAATTGTACATATTGTATATATTTTTCACCTGTATTCTCAAACATAGTTGCTATAGCCTAAGTTTAATGGATCTGATGATGATCGCTTGACGATCGAAACTGGTCATCCTAGTGTATTTATTAATCTCATGTAATTTATTTCAGGATTAGGGCATAACCCAGCTCTATTTGGATACATTCGTGTTGACCGACTGAAAAGCACCAAATTTTTGTTTACTTAGGCAACACTGAAAAATAGCTTCAAACCTCACAATGTAAAACGCGTTATTTTTAATAAAAACTAGATTAATTTACATATAACTTATCTCCCGCCAAGAAAAGAAAAAAATGCTAATATTGTCCCGCTATGTGGGATTCAAAATGCTTTGGCGCTAGCCTCAGTTTGAAATAAGCTATATTTCGCGGGGGAGAAGTTAGATTGGCAAACCTGGGAGGCTGGATTTGTCACAAAGCTCGCTGGGTTACGAAATTGCATCCTTTTGGTAGATGGAGCGACACCAGCGCTCGTGGCGGCCAGCAAGCTGGCAACTGCCTTGAGCGCATTATTCGCGGAACTGATGATTTCACTTTTGTAGGGGTTTTATGAATTTTAACTCACCTGAGTGATTATTTCCATTGTAAATAGAAGTCATGTCAAATCACAATGTTGATATACTGTACACTGGGAACATAAAATAATGCTCTGTTTTTATTAGTCCAGTCCTCTACAAGTATACCTAACTACAGAAATTGTATGACGTATTTAATGAGTCTTACGTAGAATTAATAGTCCATACTAGATACAAATTCATGTATTTGTCTCAATGATAGTCGTGGGCATCTCAGCATTCTGTAGTATGAAACAGAGTCCACGATTCTTGGATGTAACGCGTAATCTCGAGAACCACTGAATGGATTTTGATGCGGTTTTCAGCAATCTGTAAAGGATTTCTCGTGGAAGGTTTCTGTAGAAAAACATTATTTGTGACCACAGGAAGCCGAGCAGTAACGATTTCAGTGAATCGGGTTGAAGAAAAACCTGATCCGTGCGCCATTTCAGCTTACTCTGGATAAACCGTTAAAATATCTATATAGGCCTACTATGAGTGTAAGAATTGGTCAGCATGAAAAGTTCTACAAAAAGGTCCGCGACAGCATATCTATATTTAATACATCACCCACTATATGTGATTTTACGTTTTCATTTCTGCCAACAATCTCCAGTGGAAATATAAATTACTAGCTTCGGAGCGAGTTTACGAGGTAGGGAGTGAGTCTATCACCCCAGCTTCGGCCAGCATCAACTTTCGAGTCGTGTCGAGTTAAGTCTTCAGAGAAGAGTATATGTGTTTGGAGTTTCGCTGTTCAGCTCGGCTTTTCTGAATTGCGTTTGGGACCTGCCGTCCGTGCGTCTTTCAATCTTACGCTGGGTAAACCGTTAAAGATACCGGGCGAAGCCGGGGCGGGTTACTATTATGGGTATAATTGTAAATAGCTATGCTATATCAAATTCTTAACCATATCAAAAGCTAGTTCTTCCGTAAAATTGAGTAACATTATAATTAATTTAAAAAATATCCGTGTGATTTGTGAAACGAAAAGTATAAACAGATCTTAAGGTCTTAAATGGCTCAATCGTAAGTACTTGGTATTTTTTCTGTGATTTTGAAAACTTTCATTCCTGAATTTGAGAATATAATACAATGTCAATTTTACAAATAATTTCAGCAATAACAATACTGTGTTCCTTAACTTCACAGCAGTCATGTGGGAGACCAGGTATTTCATAAGAGAATTGACAAATAGTGTACCACATATACGTTTGTGAGCATTATCCTGACGACATAAATTGGCTTACTTCAAAACGATTCGAGAAAAAGTTTATATTATTGTACAAAATAGTCTACATTTTTATTTATAAATTAACTCTCTGACTATTTGAAAGCCATTTTCTACATCTGAAAATTAAAATATCGGCACGTGTTTGAGATGACATCATTTACGTTTAATTTTCTTAATTTTCAAAATGCATTGATATTATTTATATTTGAATTTCAGCCAATGGCCATAGTAGGGCATTTCAATTGAACGCCCGTAGGCTCCCCAATTTCAATTAGTTCCAACTTTGGCTACCAGACGCCACTGTCACTGACACCCAGTGGTGAACGTTGGAACTTGATAGAGCATTTCTAACCAAATAACCCACAAATTTTGGGTACACACTAACATTGTAGTGGTAGGTTCTTTTACATGCCATAAATCTATTACATGGGCCCGCCGGCTTCACTTCTCCTCAAAGGAGGAGAAAGATTTTAACGACTTCGGCCGGGTTTGAACCTGCGATCTTGGGCATAGCAGTTCGGCATGCTACCGACTACGAAGCCATGCATAGATATCCTACCGAGACATGCTTCTGATTTACAACCGAATGGCTGCTTGGCTCAGCGGTAACGTTCTCGCCTGCTGTTCCCAAGGTTGCAAGATCTAATCCTGGCACAGTCAGCTGGCATTTGAGGGTGCGTAAATGCAAGGGAGTCGTGCCAGTAAATTTGCTGGCACGTTAAAGTTCCCCTTCGGACCAAAATTCCGGCACCCCGGCGTCTCTAAAAGCCGCAGTCGTTAAAAGGGACGTAAAGCCAGTAACATTATTATTGATTTATAACCAGTTGAAGACCTAGTTCCGTTGTTTGTTTGAAAAGCTTTATAATAGTAGCCTAAAATCCATAGCTCAAGTCTTAACTTTCAGGGTCCTATTGAAACTCGGGTGTTTTTTTAATTGTTATTTGAACAGTCTATATTAATAGAATGACTTCCCAGTTGGTCAACATGAATACACCCAATTAGATTGGGCGAGGAGTAACAATTATTTTCTCTGTGTAATTCATAATACAATAATTACGTATTCACTTAATAAAACGTTTCTCACCCCCCCCCCTCCCTCTATGCGAGAAATGTTTTAATAAGTGTATAAACAATTCATGCATTTCTATTTCAGGCACTAGGAGATAAATTGTCACTCACCGCCTAATCTAATTGGGTACCGTACACTCGCGTTGACCGACTGAAAAGCGATCCTATTGGTTTCTTACCCAGCAACACTTTATTTTTATTTAGCGTATGGCTTGCCAGAGGCTGTAGCTGCTTCAAGCGGACAACCATGGGGTGAGCTACAAGTTTCATTCAAATTCAAGTAGTTCCAACTTTCGCTACCAGATGTCATTAACACCCATCGGTGAACGTTGGAACTTTGATAGAGCGTTTCAACGAAATATAACCTAGACATTTAGCTTCACACAAGTTTAGTTAGTGGAAGGATCTTTTACATGCCATAAATCTATGACATGGGACCGCCGGCTTTACTTCCTCTCCGAAGGAAGGCATACTGAAGGATTTTAACGCTCTTAAAAATCCAACGACATAGGCCGGGTTTGAAACCGCGATTTTGGGCACAGCAGTTCAGCATGCTACCAACTACGAGACCGAAGTCGCTACTTAGCAACACTGAAATATGGCTTTTAATATTTGATCTGTTGATTGCACTGGATATCTCCTCTTGTAAATCACATGTTAAAATATATTTTACTCTTACACAATGCTAACATACAGTAAATCCAGCAACAATAACATTCACCTACACAGCGCAGTCGGCACATGATTGCTGGCACGCGACGGTATAAAATATGAGCCAAGTTTCGCGACTGTGTAGATATACAATGGTAATACGTTGTCATGATGCCTCAAATGTGGAGCCGGGCCGAAAGGCGACAACTGTAAATCACCAAGTAGCCGGCGAGGTGGTGAAACAGACACAAATCACAACCATGCTGATTTTCCAATTGGGGGGGGGTCTAACCCCCAGTAACCCCCCTTGGCTACGCCACTGCAGACGGAACGCTTCTCCAATTAGAGACAATCCATCATGACGCTATAGAACCCGCTAAACCCAATATGAGAAGATCAAAACCATGGTTCAATTCAATCTGCTATAAGGCCAGAAAATTAGCATGGGAAGCACTACATGAAACCTTTAAGTTCAGCAAAGAAGAATCAAGAGCGGATTACGCAGAAAAGAAGAGGACATATAAAGAAATACTCCGGGAGGAGAGGGTCAAGTATATCAAGGCACAGGAGGTGGCGCTGGTGGAACAATCTAAGGAAAACCCGTACAAGGCCCTTAACCCGAGAATACTCAAATTCTCGAGGGAAATACCAACGGACAAAATGGACAACACACTTCACGACCATATTGCAGGCTAAGGACATGCCCTGCATGGACCTCCCCATACCGGGTGACACTGTAGGAATAGAACCTTTCACAGCCGATGAAGTCCAGGAGGCAATAATACGTACATGAAACGGCAAGGCCTGCGGCCCAGATGGTATCTGCAACGAACACCTGAAAGACAGCAGTCCACTCCTCACAGAAGCCTGGATAACTTTATTCAACCAGTGCCTTCAGAAAGGCACGATACTAGAGAAATGGAGATATTCCATTATCAAATTGTTGAACAAGGGCAAGGGCAAGACTGAAGATCCCAACTCTTATCGAGGAATAGCCCTAGAGAATGCCGGCCTCAAAGTGTTGTCCATCCTGTTACTGAGCTGACTAACGACTTTGACAGACTCAATGATACCTGAAGAGCAATAGGGCGCTCAACCATTCAGGGTATTCAGTGCTTAATGGAAAACATAACCGAAGCTCTTCGCGTCCCCAGAGGAAAGCTATATCTTACGTACTGTTCATTGATTATGCTAAAGCTTTTGATTCAGTGAACCGGTCTATATTGTTAGAGAAACTAAATCAACTTATAGGTAGAGAGCACTACCTGAGCAAGGTGATTCAGGCTATACTGCCTAGAAACTTTGTCTACATTGATGACAACCTCTCAAGATCAGAGGCAATACATCAGACGACGGGGGTGTTTCAAGGAGACCCCCTAAGTCCAATGCTATTCAATGTCGCAACAAGGGACGTTGTCGAAATCATAGCAAATAAGGAAGTCTTCATATACATGTATGCTGATGACATGACATTAGCTTCACAATCGTACCAACAGCTTCAGGAAGCGTCACCTGGGCGGACAGGAACAGCCTGAGTCTGAATGCACAGAAAACAGTCCAGATGACATTTCGCAGAGGAGAGCAACCTCCTGCGGCAGCACTCATCAAATACCGAAACAAGGAGCTTGTTAGGGTCAACTCCTACAAATATCTAGGCGTGACCCTGCAAACGAATGGGAAAGTTTTCACCAAACACATAAGAGAAAGAGCATCTGCAGCGATCTTGGCGATGAACCAAATTAAAAGCATTCGTGAGCTGTCCTTAGAGACGGCAATGCAATAGCCCTTTTCCACATCAAGATATCTCCCATCATGAGTTACGCAATATACATTATTTGGGAGCATATTATGTGTACTGTGCGGGAAAATGTGAACGCTATCACGCGGAGATATGCGTCAAAAGAACAATAACTCTTTAGGACCTGTGTAGCCTACTCAACACTAAGGTTTTTATGTTTGCACATTGTGTGATATTCCGTCATTATTTATTTCTTTTGTTATTTTATACTCCTACACAAATCGCGAATACTAACGTAGTAACTCAGTCGCTAGTCCGCTGTGAACGCAGTAACATATCCGTCGCTTTCGTCTGGTGTTTGTGTGTGCGGTGAGCGGTGTGGTGTGCGATTTGCTATCCATATTTAAGTGTGTTGTTTCGTCTTTATTTCCTTGTGCTTGGTGACGTTTTATGTAAGTACTATACATTCGGAAATTCTTCGCCGCAATGTCGGAGAAGAGTGGGGGAGGTCAAATAGGCCTCCCACCGGATAATTCATCGGCGGTTATTATTGATGGTTACGCCAACATTGAAGCAATGAATATTGTGGAAGAACATGAGAACACTACAATGTCGGAAGTTCGGGCTACTCCTGTGGTCCAAACCCCTGTACAACCTCGTACCCCTCCCAGTGACTATCGCTACTTTTCAAATCATACGGGACCGTATATAGTTTTCGTTCAAGGCGTTGAGCCTCAAGCGATTGGACATTTGCATCCAATGGCTTTGGGACGTTTGTTTTATGAACGTAAAATCCCAGGAATTCAAGAAATCCAACGAAAAGGGCGCAATCGGGTTCAAATTCAATTTAAGTCACTTCGAGATGCCAATTCATTTTTGGAACACCCGGTGTTAAAGGATAGAAATCTAATGGCCTTTATTCCATCGTCCAGCATACAACGAGTGGGACTCATTCAGGGGGTAGATACCTCTTTTACGCAGGAGGAACTGATGCGTTTCATTGACTCTCCCGTACCTATCGTTCGCTTACAACGTTTTTTTCGTACTAAAACCGTAGATGGGAAATCGGAAAAAATAGCAACGGGCACCGTGAATTTTTTTTTCGAAACTCAAAACTTGCCGACTCATGTCAGCATCTTCAATGTTCTTTTAGAAGTAAGTTTGTACATTTTTTCACCTCTTCGATGTCTGAAGTGCCAGAGGTACGGGCATGTGCAACTTCATTGTCGGGCTCGGGGCCCTAGATGTGGACAATGTGCGCAGGAGCATTTAACGAGTGACTGCAAAGAAGTGATTTTCAAGTGCGTTAATTGTCAAGGCAATCATATGGCAGGGGCGGTGCGCTGTGAGGTGCATCAGCAGCAAATGGAGATAAAGAGGCTGATGTGTACTGAAAACAAATCATACAATGAAATTGTGAAGCGCCAGACAAGTACCCCCTTATCACCATTTAGCACTCCCCCAACAATTCCCCCCTTTGGCAGCTTCATCTAGTGGGCAACGATTTGATCCTCCGCGCAAGCGTAAATTTACAGAGTTG
Source organism: Meconema thalassinum (assembly GCA_946902985.2). NCBI lineage: Eukaryota > Metazoa > Arthropoda > Insecta > Orthoptera > Tettigoniidae > Meconema > Meconema thalassinum. The sequence continues at coordinate 354,560,093 of OX336390.1, forward strand.
GTACATCCGGCTCCGAAATTGATTACACCCGTGGAATATGACAGGTCGGCATATCTGCAACTGATAAAAACCCCAACCGTGGAACGGATATCACCACTTCAGAAGCCCAGCGAACCGGGCACATCCGGTGTCCGGCGACTGGAGCCCGATTCGGGGCCCGATAAGTCTGCTCCTACTCAAATCATCCTCGACGAATTTACAGAACTCATGGATCTTTTAGGCCACAATGCACAGTGGGCGCACTGTGTTAAAAAGTTATTAGATAAAATACTGCCATTACTTCCACCCCTCGAAAAACCACTACCACGGGGCACTGGTGCAGTTTGTCAATAGTTTCTTTCCTTTTCTTTTTTGGGTTGTATTCGTTTAGTCTCTTTCTTCATCTCATGTCGTTCATAGGTGAAGTATGTGGCTGCTGCAATGGAACTGTCGGAGTGTGGTAAATAAGAAGCATGAATTGCTTCATTTAATATCGACATATCACCCTGAGATCGTATTTATCCAAGAAACGTGGCTATATTATCGTTTTAAAATTCCCAATTATACGGTCTTTCGTGAAGATGGTCCGGGATACGGAGGCTTAATAACCCTCTGTAAAACGGATTTACAAATAACTCCGCTGTCTTTGCCTTATCAACTCCCTTTTTGCTATCATCAATTTTTTCGGGTGGGGGATATATATGTGAGTCATATCTATTGCCCACCACGTGTTCAGGGCACGCAACAACAGTGGCACATGTATTTTAAATATGTGGCACAAAGATCTAAGCATGTTATTCTAGGAGATTTTAATGCACACCATGGACTCTGGGGCAGTGAACGAATTAATGCTAAAGGTAGACATATTGCTCATGCGATTTCCACATTTTCCTTAAATGTGTTAAATGACGGTTCTCCTACGCGATTGACACCCCCGGGCAGTCCAAAAAGTGTGGTAGATTTAACTCTCACTACCCCGGACTTGTCGCATAAATTAGATTGGAGCACGATCGGGGACACGCATCAGAGTGGTCACTTCCCTATTTTAATTTTTTATGATCGCACTGGGGTAGCACCATCGATACACCGGGGCACTAAAATAACTCGTTCCTTAAAATACTTTGATTTCGACCTCTTTCAGACATTCATTCAGGATAATCTGGGCCGCATCCCACCCCTCCCACGTCAGAAATACTCTCTTTTGTATCACCTTATTCAGCAATATTTGGATTGTTATCACCCGAAGCGTCCAATTCAGTATAGTAGGTTCCCACGCCCTGGGACTATACAGTGGTGGGATGCAGAGTGCGCCTTACTAGTAAAAAGACGGAAGGCGTGTTTACGAAAATATCGGAAACATGGTACACATGACTATTATATCTTGTATAAGCGCGTCACAGCCACGATCCAACGAGTATTTAATGAAAAGAGACGCGACGCATGGAAGAATCACATCAGCTCATTAAATGCTACAACCTCTTTAACTAAGTTATGGTCTACCATCAAAAGTTTGTCCAATACCGTTATATGGGGCCGCCTACAGGACTTAGCCGGCAGGATTTTCAAGAATTTTATATAAATCTCACGCCAGATACAGTTATCAATAAGGGCCCGCTTCCGTCTTATACTGCTTCAGATCATTTCAATGTTTTATTGCAACCTATAACGCACGTGGAAATTCAATCTGCCCTGCGAGGTACGAAATCGACAAGTCCTGGTGTAGATTCCATAACATATCCGATGGTTGCCTATCTCCCTGACAAGGCAATGGAGATGCTTATTTCTGTATATAATGAAGTATTACGTTTTGGCACGTTTCCCACTGAGTGGAATATCTTTTAGGTCCTGCCCATCTTAAAAATCTCGAAGGACGCACGTGACCCTCAGAATTATCGTGGGATCAATTTAGGCTCCTGTGTGAGGAAGATATTTCAAAAAGTATTATTGCAACGTTTGCAATGGTGTATGGAATATTACAACTTATTCTCTAAGTATCAATTCGCATTTCGTAAACGTAGCAGTACTGTAGATGCTATTTCGATTTTCTTAACTGATGTGTTATTAGCTAAATGACGCAAACATCCTACTATTGCTGTTTGTCTGGATATTAAGAGGGCGTACGATGCCGTAGATCCCATGATTTTACAACGGAAACTGCAGGAGCTTCAGTTCCCCTCTCCATTTCTTTGTATTGTTCACAATTTTTTAACTCATCGGCGTCTCATATTACGTACCCCCGAGGGGATGCTGGATCACCGTCAGACGTCTCAGGGCTTGCCGCAAGGGGACATACTTAGTGGTTTTCTGTTTTCCATTTATACTCAACAATTAGAAGCGGTGATTTTGCCTTATGCCCGTATCATACAATATGCGGATGATTTTATGATATATTGTTCTCGTGACACTTTACATCAATGTCGAACAGATTTATATCTTGCATTAACTCTAGCCCATGAATGGCTAAGTAATCATGGCTTGGAAACATCTCCGGGTAAGAACTCTGCTATAATTTTCACGCATCAACGGCGGTACGATCAGACCCCTTATTTATTTAGCGTATGGCTTTACAGATACAATATGCACATAAAAGATAATTAGTTTATGAAGACAAACTATATGTTCATGTCTAAATTGTTTATATAGTTAATTGTCTCTGATGATCCATGAGCGAAATCAGTCACGTTGCCACCGTACTTTCGTTTAGGACATTCGGTGATGATATGCTGGATGGTCTGCTTGGGGGCACCACAATCACAGTTAGGTGAAGACATTATTTTCCATTTGTAGTGGAAGTCTGCACAGTTGCCGTGACCCGTACGAATCCTGTTGAGAGTTGACCATGTTTTCCGAGGAAGCTCAAATCCAGGTGGCAACGATGATCCAATGCGTGGTAAGGTTGATCCAGGCCTATTATCTTGTCTTCCCTGCCATCCTTTATTGATGTTGTAGTTGGTATTTTCCAAGTCTATTGCAGTCCTTGTTGGTGGATTTCGGGATCGTAGGCGATTCAGGCAAATGTCAGCAATGTCACAGTGTATTGGCAGCTGTGGGTTATCCATTATTTTCTTGAACTCCTTGAGGAGAGCGTTTTTACGTCGAAGATCTGGTGGAGGGATGTGGCTGAGGATAGGTAGACTATGTGTGGGTGTAGACCTTATTGTGCCAGTGATTAGGCGCATGGTGGTGTTGAGCTGGGAATCTATGAGGTTAGTGTGAGGACTATTCAACCACACCGGGGCACAATACTCTGCAGCTGAAAACACAAGTCCCAAAGCTGTACATCGAAGTGAAGTTGCCGATGAACCCCAAGTTGTGCCACATAATTTTTGGACTATATTGTTACGGGTTCTCACTTTGGATTGAGTATTGCGGAGGTGTTGTTTGAAGGAGAGTGTTCTATCCATTGTGACCCCCAGGTATTTAGGGAATCTATTATGTCTCAATAATTGATTTCCAATATACACCTGCAATTCTTTATTAGCCATCTTGTTGTTCAAATGAAAGCAGCACACTTCTGTCTTGTTAGTATTAAGTGTAAGTCTCCACATCTTAAAGTATTGAGTCAGTTCTTCAAGATCGTCTGTTAGGTTCATCTCTGTTTTCTCAAAAGTTGTATCTCTAGTAGCAAGTGCCCAATCATCTGCATAACCAAATTTTCTTGAAGTTGTGGCAGGCATATCTGCGATATATAGGCTAAATAAGATTGGAGCAAGAACAGAGCCCTGAGGAAGTCCATTATTTAGTGATCTTTTGGTGCTCACATTATTCCCCATATGTACTTGGAAAAGTCTCTGACTTAGCATATTATTCAGGAGTCTTACATGGTATCACTTTCAGGAACTTGAAGAGTAGGCCATCCTTTCAGACTGTGTCGTATGCTGCTGTCAGATCGATAAAAGCCACCGATGTCTTAAGTTTTTTCTGGTAGCCTGCTTCAATGAAAGTTGTAAGGGACAGTACTTGATCTGTAGTGCTTCTGTGCGGTCTGAATCCAGCCTGCTCCACTGGGATTTTCTTGATTATCTCTGGGCCAATTCTATTGAGAAGGAGCCATTCTAGTAATTTATATGTCACACTAAGCAGGGCAATGGGGCGATAGCTCTCTGGTGTATCACTTGCTTTGGGGGTCCAATGTTGCTCACGTCCGTAGGTTTAACCTGAAAAGTACCCTACACGTGACCCCTGGGTGGTGCTAAGCGAGCAACAGTGAACAGACGACCGGACATATCTATCCCCGGTCAAGATACAATAATGAACATCAGACCCCTATTTTATTTCGACAAGGTACCATAGATGTTGTGCGCAATATCAAATATTTAGGCATTTATATTGACGATAAACTCCGGTGGACACGGCAGGTACAATATCTTGAAGTTAAAATCGAAAAACGGTTACAGGTCCTTCGTGCTTTGACAAGGCGTCGTTGGGGTGCGGACCCCGCATTATTATTGACAGTGTACAAGAACATTATTCGTTCACAATTAGATTACGGCAGTTTCTTTTACGATCTAATGGCGAACAGTCGCTTGTTAATGTTAGATAGACTACAATATAAAGCCATCCGCATAATTCTAGGGGCTTTGGCCTCCACCCCCACGAGTGCATTGTTGGTGGAAGCCGGTGAGTTACCCTTATCACAACGACGCACATTTATAGCGGGCAAATATTTAGCCTACAAATTGTCGTTAGTGGCGTCTCCGATTATCTCTAAATTACAACTTCTGACGGAATATTACGCACGAACTCATTTAGATCGCTCACATAAACCGGCACTTGTCATGGCTTATGAGATTTTACAACCCTTCAGGAAGGATGTGTTACAAACCCGTTTAGCACTTCCATATACAATCCCATACAGGGTTTTGCATACCCAACCTAAGATTATGCATAATTCCTTTCCATTGCTATTTCAAATGTTCAAGCATCATCCGAATATCATTTCTAGTGCATTTCGAGAGATTCAGGATTTGTATTCCAATTATACGATTTTTTATACGGATGGTTCAAAGATGGTTCGACCGGATCGCGTGGGGTCGGCTTTTTACTCTCCTGACTTACAGGTCAGTCGCACTTATTGCCTCCCACCTCATCTTACAATCTTTACAGCTGAACTCTTTGCTATACGCCAGGCTTGTCACTATATTCATGCCCATCGTTTACATCACGTGCTAATATGCACGGATTCTTTGAGTGTTATTAATGCCTTACCTCATTTTCTGCACTCGAATAATTGGTATCTTTACCAAATAGTGCAATATTTTCATACATTCACACTCACAGGACAAGACGTGGTTATCATGTGGATTCCTGGGCATTGTCGTATAGCGGGAAACGAAACAGTCGATCTCTGGGCAAAGAATGCGGCATGCGGTCAGGGAACAGTTTATAATATCGGGATACCGTATCCGGATATAGTACCGATAATTCATCAGCGAGTCGTTAGTGCTTGGCAAAATGAATGGACCGAGATAGCAAAATGTAAAGCAAAATTTTTTTTCTTAATAAAACCATTTGTAACTACAGAGCCTTGGTTCCGGGTCGGAAAATATTTGCGGCGTCATATTATTACCATCATTCGAATGCGGTTCCAGCACGCTCTTACACCAGTAGCTTTGGAGCGCATGCATCTCAGGGACAATGATAGGTGTGTATATGGTTGGGCACGAGGTACATTACACCACATATTGTTTCAGTGTGAAACCTTCAATCCGCAGAGAGACATTATGTTGGAGAAATTGAGGCGACTTGATTATCCTTTGCCTTTAAACATCGCGTCACTTGTACATAGTCCTACAGTTCCATTGGTGGATGCCAGCCATTATGTAATATTTGGATCACCTTCCATTTCAAATGTAAAATCATAGGTGGGCTCCTAGGGGATCCTTCCCGTTATTTTTTCTGGTGCTCCTGGGTGTGGTTTTTAGGTTTGTGGTCACCCATATATATATACGTATAGATCTTGTTTTCGTTATTCCTCCTATTTGGCGTGTGCGATAACTATATAAATTTAGACATCAGTGCTAAAGATCAGCTCCGATAGTGAAGAGGATAATGTGGACATCAGTTTCTCAATGTGACAAACGAAGTCCAAGAGATTAGTGGTTTTTGAACATATGGATCAATTTGCTGCGGCATTTTACTGCGATGGCTACTGTTTGTCTATTCCCAGCCGGATGTTATTGGGCGAAGAGGCTTCTGTGTCCAGCAACGCAACCCAAACAACAACAACAACAACGTAGTAACTGGGTCAAGTGCTATGCCGATCCCAAAAAAGCAACGCAAGAAGGCAAGAAAAAGGATCCCTTCTGATTCAATATAGCAGTGAAGCGTTGCTCCCAAATACTCATGTCGATTTTCCCAACCATATGAGTTTACCTGCTAAGTAAGGGTTCGCTTTCGCTTTCTCCACTTGTTTTTCGAAAGCATATCAACGCTATGGGAATAGAATGTGTGTGAGAAATCAACACTTTATACAATCAATGCAGCTCACTATTGACTTCTTTGGTATCGACCAATGGGGGCTTCTAGTTGAATTTACAAATGGCTGCGTCCACAGAGTGTGATATGAAGGAAAGAAATCTGTAGGAGTATTTGTAACAGTTTTAGTTGTTCGTTGTTTATCATATCTTTAAAGAGTATTAATTTGACGTACCTGTATATTTATCACAATAAAAATGGGTAACGTAATGGCTGCTAGTAATCCTAGCTCTGAGTGCCCACCTAATATTGCCATGCCGCCGCCTCCTCCTACTGCCGGGTTTCCACCAAGTTTTTTGAAGACAGATCCATCAGGTAAACCAGTTGATCCATCTGAACCTTCTTCACCGCAGCCTCCAAAATCTACTGGTTTGGAAAATCCAGGGGCCATGGAAGATATACATAAAAAATGCAAAGGTAAGAACTAACCTAGGACCATGAGCTGCTCTATTCCGGCATCTCTCCAATTAAAAAAAAAAAAAAAAAAAAAAAAGGGAAAGGTTATAATCATTCATTTAATCTATAACACGTATACCACGTATATGAGGTTAGAATTTTAAGGGTTTCGGTAGTATTGATTTTAGAATACTGATGAAGTGGGTGTGCACAAACAGGATCTGTTTTAGATAGATTCATTTGTTTGGCTCAGTGTTAATCAACCTTCTTGTCCCATATTCTATATGCAGAGTAAAATAGGGCTAACCTGTAGTGAACAGGCTAGTTTGCTGGGCTTTTATGGCACTAAGTCCCCTCCTTCATTTGAGCCTTTTGCGATCACCTGGTAGTTTTTCTCATTTCGACGTTCAAAATATGTGGTAGGTTAGGTAGGTAGCGGTGCATGACGTATCACACCCTCATCTCTTCTTAAGTACAAAAATTAACCAAAATAACTGTAGTAGCTTTATGGTCAGGAAAAAATCTGGAGATGATGTAATAGATGTTTACTCCTCCGCTGTCTATAGCCCACCCACCATCCCAAATAGGATCACAACCTATATAGATGAAATTCCAGCTGTGTCTGCCATTTTTGCCATTAATTATGCACTATACCCTGTATTTCAAGAGTAAGAACCTGAAGCATTTGGCGGGAACGATATAAAAATGGCAGCCGCGGGCTCCTATTGGCTGGATTTTGACAACTAATGCCACACGTTGCCAGCGCATTGTTCTCATTCAGTCGCCTGTTAACTGTGTCGAGTTTGTTTCCTTGTCATCGTTTCGTTTACTTTTAGCATCGATTCGATAAGTTGCAAATAGTACCGCAGGAAGAACGTGGGAAAATACGGGGAATACAGCCGGAGACCGCGCGTGCCAACCTGTAATGGCTGGCTATCGTTCATTTGTCCATTTCAACATCAAACTTCGTTCATGGTTAGCCTTGTTTGTTCAATTCAAATTTAAATATAGCCTACTTAATTTAGAATACATGCGTGACGTACAAAATAGGCTATGTACATTTAGTCTTAATGCTTACGTATCCAGTAATGTTTCATTACATACCGTAGTGTTCAAATTAACGCTTGTCATTCAATAGCCTACAAATCGACAATGTAAAATCCCGGCAATAATATCGCCACAGAGCAGATTGTTTGTGTGCTTGGTACTAAATAGGCTACTTCTTTGCAAGCTGGACGTTTGTTTTAGACGATTGCCCTTGACCTTGAAGCCTGCGGGTGAGCCTGCACACAGTCACACTTGTCACCACCGATCTGATGTAATGGAATTCCAGACTTGAGCACGTGGCGACACCGTCTTGCTGACAGTATAGTCCACACCGAAGTATCGTGTGTCATGGAAGTAGGCCTACATGTTGCGTAATTACAAACGGAACTCCATTATATTTGCCAATGACTGTACTTCAGCAGTAGTGTGAGACAGCTTTGTCAATCATCGGACCGCTTGGGGCAGCTGACAACAACACAGGTGCTGTAGTAACTCGCCTCCAGGCTTCACTTTTCACTCATCCGGCCTGTACTTTAACATTACGTATGTGGAGGCTATTATTAACCGTACAGAGTCGCGATACAGTGAGGGAGTGTGCTTGGTGTTATCATGATGTTGTTTGTGCGTTCTGTGTTAACTGTTGTAAACTGTGAACGACCTTCACCCAAACTCTTGTTTTTATCTTGAAGGATATAATCATTGCATGGTGAGTGTTGATATTGATTGTTGATCTTTCAATAAAAGATTAGTATTGACTAGGCGGATTCATAATAAAAGGATAATTATTTATCTAATCATATATTCTCGTCAATACGGAACAATGTCTAATGTTAATTACTCTGAAGTTAACATTTCTGAAAAGAGTGTTGATATATTCATCATCAGATTACTTTGTGTTTGTATTGTGTATTATACTTGTATAGCTGTCGAGAGTTGGCCTCTTTCTCGTATTTATTTAATCATCATCATCATCATCATCATGCACAGTTTCCAGCCAATGGCCGGGTCTGTATGGGACTCAAGCCTCTCCAACATCTTCTGTCTTCCCACCATCTCTCAGCCTCCACCCTTGTCCAGTCTTCTCCTCTCTTCTTCATGCTTTCTTCCATCTCCTTCCGCCACCTGTCTCTCGGTCTCTTTCCTTCCCACTTCATCTCGTGTATCCTACTGGGTATCCTCTTCTCCTCCATTCGTTTACATGTCCATACCATCTAAGTCTAGATTTCTCTATACCTTCCTGTAATGGTTCCTCCTTCATTAATTCTCTGGTCCTCTCATTTCTTATTCTGTCCATCTTTGTAGCTCCAATACTGCTTCTCAAGAACCTCATCTCACTGGCCTGTATTTTGCTCTTCTCCCTTCCTTTCATAACCCAGGTCTCCGAGGCATGTCAGGATAGGGATATAGTACGTCCGGTATATGATCTTTTTGCTATTCTGAGGGACATCCTTGCTCCATAACATGCTTCTCGCACTCCTCCGGAATGCTTCTGCCTGTCTTCCCCGCTCATTTATTTCTCTATCGTTTCTTCCATTAACCCCTCAGGCCGGCTATTTAATCCGGAGGTATTTACTTCTCCGGCGGTATTTAAATTGAAGCTCAATAGAGGTTTGGACACCAACAAGGTAAAAAATTAATAATGTTAAATCTACGAAATATAACGTAATGACATTTTTAGGATTACTTACCGAAATCATGTCCAATGTTTCTCAGTAATATATGTGACGACTGCTTTTCAGGGTTGTCCATAATCACGCGCAATATTTACAAAATTATAATAATTTGATAAGTTCCACTTTTGGTATTTGTTTCAGGTATATTTACAATGAAAGCAAGATATTCACATGATAATGTTCAATCTACATATATACATAATTGTCGGGTATAATTTCCAGGAAAAGCTGAATTTTGAAAAGCTTTTTAGGCCTTGTATACGTATCCCGTGTAGAATTGTCAACACATTGTAAATATTGCAATATTAATTCTAACCTGTCCTTTGGCATTGTTTGAGGTAATATAGGAGTGAAATAGCTCATTGGGGTAGGTTTCTGCATTATCCCCATCAACAATACAAGCTCTGAACATATAAATGTTGTCCCCTGTCACTGACTCTCACTTCCTGGCGCGCGACCTTGGTTTCAAGGGCGCGCCACTGTTCATTCTGCCGCGTATAGGCCTATATCTGTTTCTCAAACAATTAGTTCAATCACTTTGTCGAAAACGGCAAAAAACAGACGTGAAATGCTCTCTTGTACCCGGCATACCCGTGAATGAGATCTTTTGAGTACTCGTGACGAGGTCTACCTCTAGCCACAAACACTAAACAGCAGTCGTTATTACAGCTGTAGCTATATCTTCTTCATCTGGGCTGTCCGCCGTTTCTCCAATGACATCATGCTGTGCATAGTCTGTATCACTACCGAAAATATCGCTTCCCTACACATCACTTCCACTACTGTCATCTATCAAACCAATAATATCTGCACTCTTAAGAGAATGAGACAGCCCAGCAATTATTCATCTGCGACTGAGCAGCCTCTAGCTTGCGAAGCAAAAATTATCTACTAAGTAATTGCCATCGGTGCTTCCCCTTCATAAGTGACATAAATTGTCAAGTTAGATATAGTTCACAAAATAATCTCGAGATGGCAGGAAAGGAGCAACTAACCTGAAACTCAATAGAGCGTGTTTCATGTTCCTTCCCTGATCGATATGAGTCGTCAAAATCAACGGATATCGATCAACTTCGTATTAGTTCTAATTATGAAACAGAGATGGCATGAAAGTACATAACTTCACGGTTCATAACGTGAAAGAAGATCCCGCGAAGAAGCAGTGTTTCATTCGTAATAGGCATTCTATCTTCCGCCTGCACCAGACGTTTGTGGTACGTCGAACCGGCTGAACGAGTAGAGTCCAGCGGACGTACAGTGTACGGCGAACCGGCTTGAGGGGTTAACTTGTATCAGGCTTCCCAGATACTTGAAACTCTCCTCTTTCTTCAGCTGTTCTCCACCAATTGTTATTCCCGTTGTGGTTCTTTCCTTCTTCCTTGTAGGGGCATGGTTGCTCAGTGGTCTAGCTGTCTGCCTCTCACCAAGGCGGACCGGGTTCGATTCCCTGTCAATGCATGTGAGATTTTCGAAGTGAATTGCCATGTCCCGTGGTTCGGATTCCACGTAAAAAAGGAGGTCCCGTGGCTCATGATCGCGCGATTAACGGCCACGTTAAACTACAAGCTTCCTTCCTTTTTCCTTGTGATCACTATCTCACTCTTATTTATGCTAAATTTCATCCCATATCCTTGTATTATTCCTTCCCACACGTCCAACTGTTCCTATACCTCCTCCTCCTTGTTTCCCCAAATCATCAAATCATCCGCAAAATCCATTGCTTTCATCTTTCCTTCCCCAATTACTTGTGCCACTTGGGTCATTATGTCATCCATCACCACAATGAAAAGTAACGGTGACAGTGCACTTCCTTGTTTCAGGTCGTTTCTCTGTTCCAACTAGACCGATCTCTCTCCTCCCACTTTCACACAGCTCACACTTCCCTTGTACATCTCCTTTATCCTCCTTATAGTCCATTTTTCTACTCGTCTATCCTCCAGGGACTTTCATACTTTGTTTCTGCATACACTGTCGTATGCTTTCTCAATGTCCAGGAAGGCCATCAGTAGATTTGTTCCATACTCGTAGTGCTGTTCTTGTAACTGCCTTACAGCAAAAATCAAATCCACTGTGGACCTTCCTGCTCTGAAGCCATGTTGTTCTTCCCGCATCCCTCCTTCTATCCTTGTCCTAATTCTCCTTTCCAAAACTTTCTCAAACATCTTTGCACAATGACTCATCAGTGTTATTTCACGATAGTTTCTACATTCTCTTCTACTACCTTTCTTGAAGATCAGGACAATTATTCCCTTTTTCCAGTCCTCTGGGGTCTTCCTTTCCTTCCATGTTATCTTCATCACTCGGTACAACCATTGTATCCCCACCTCTCCTGCTGCTCTCACCATCCCCACTCTTAACTCAACCACACCCGGTGCCTACCCTCCTTTCATCTTCCTCACTGCATCTTCCACTTCTTTCCATGTTAAGTCCTTGTCTGTTTGCAGTCCATCTTCCTCTTCCCCTATTTCTTCCTCCTCGCAGTGGTTTCCATTTGGGTTCAGAAGTTCTTCAAAATATTCTTTCCACATTTTCTTCAGTTCTTCCCTATTTTCGATCTCTTGTCCCCTTTTTTTCACCATTCTAATATAATCCGTAGGATCCTTCCGCCTCTTATCTTTTACCATCCCATACAGGACCTTTTTTGTACCTTCACAATCCTCCATCATCTTTGTCCACTCTTCCATCCACTTTCTTCTCTCCTCAGCCACTACTCTCTTTGCCTCCTTCTTTCTTTTCTGGTACTCTTCCCTTGTCTCTATTTAACGGTGATAAAGGTAGCATAGCTTCGGTGTGTTATTTATTTATGTACCATATTTCTTTACTTGAATGTCCTCGGCATTGACTCAGGATCGACATTTGCATTATATTGCGCATAATAGTACCGAAATAATATCCGAAGTGTAGTCCTGTGTATTATTCGAATCAGCTGATCTGTATCAACAATAAAAACTTGGCAACACAGCTCAGCTGTTCCAAGCCACCGTCATTTCCTTCACGTTCTTTCTTTTGAAATCAGAGTATAGTACAGTATTACCAGCCCAGTAGTACTGCCGTGAAACAAATAGGTCCGAGGTCACTGGACAGAGCGCTGAGTTTGAACCATTTTGCTATGGGTTGTGCAAGTTGTATTAATTCTGAATATAGTGGATCGTGGCTTCTACGCTTGCAGCAGACATTAATGCGACTTTTACATACCTTTTGTCCTTGTTTCATTATCTGGGTGTTATTGCGTATTGAAATTAGGAACCCTGGTCACTACTGAACTGTATATATGTGCTAAAGTATGTAAATGTGTTTTTATATATTGCTATTTTGAAAATGGCTGCCATGTTTCAACAGCGCTTTCATCTCGTTCAACTGTCATCAAGGCTCACTCTAGCGGCACGCACCGAGGCGCACACATTGTTGCCAACATGTGAGATACAAAATCACTGTCGATAAAAAGGAGTGGGATACAAAATCACTGTTAAAAAAAAAATGTCATTGTGATGCATTAGGCTGTAATCATTGTCAAAACTCATTGATCTGGGTGCGTTAGGCTGTAACCATTGTCAAAAACCATTCGATTGGACAAAACGAAGGTTAGAATGGTTTCCATTTGGGTTAAGAAATTCTTCAAAATATTCTTTCCACATTTTCTTCAGTTCTTCCCTATTTTCGATCTCTTGTCCCCTTTTGTTCACCATTCTAACATAATCCGTAGGATCCTTCCGCCTCTTATTTTTTACCATCCCATACAGGACCTTTTTTTTTTTTTTTTGTACCTTCACTATCCTCCCATCACCCCCCTGTGGGTGGGGGCTTTAGAATACACACAAAGGTATCCCCTGCCTGTAGTAAGAGGCGACTAAAAGGGGCGACCTTGGCTATACTTTAAGGACTCCGCGTTGTTTTGTGAATTGGACCCCCAGTGGGTGGGAGGAAGCGAATACATCCACGGTAATCCCTGCCAGTCGTAAAAGGCGACTAAAAGGGCTTCTCGGAACGGTCCCCTTTCGAGGGTTTGACAGTCAGCTCTAAAAGACATACACCCGTGCGGTATAACTCTCATTAGGTTATATCGCACTTCTTTCCGTTACTGCTTTCAGGGTCTGGCAACCAAAATTTCTATATGTGCGTGCTGTTAGGGGATGGGCCACTTACGCTTGCGACTACGCTCGAAAGCCTGTTCCGGTCTTGGCCGCACCGACAGGTGGGTGTGCCATGTACCCGTGCAGTAGTATCCGCCTGACTACGCAGGTCCCCGCACAGCCGAATGTCTGAGCTGTAAAATCCAGTATATGCCAAGGGGTACATGCCGATACGGCATTGTAAAACATCGGACAATGCCCGGGCAATGCCTTCCAAGCTAGGCGGGCCTTGCCCTGGCTGGGTAGCGCCTACTGTGACGGCCCGTGATCGGATGTCGGTGGCATTCGGGGAGGATGATCTGGCCATGGGTTCAAAAAGAAAAATCCCCAAACAGGGTGGTCCTACACCCAAGTCTTGAACATTTGATTCCCTACGGGGATCAACCCCCTGGGAACAATCTGTGCGTGAAAATCTGGGTGCTAACACCCCCAAGTTTCTGGTAGCTACCAGAACAGATGGGGGTGATTTCAAGCTGGTAAAGAGTATTTTGGTTTCTCGCCACATAGAAGGTGTCTATGGTGAGCTTGAGAAAGTACAAAAGATGAGGAATGGTAGCTTGTTGCTCAAGACTAGGACTGGTGAGCAAGTTGAACAACTTTTGCAATGTGACCACTTTGGCGAAATTCCCGTCAAAGTGGAAAAGCACACGTCCCTGAATCTGGTCCGAGGAGTTATTTTCCCCCGGGACCTGATTCTGAACACTGACGAGGAGCTCAAGGAGGATTGCAGCACCGTCACGTGACTGATGTCCGGCGCATTACGCGCAAGTTCAATGGTCAAATCGTGGATACTGGTGCTTTCATTATTTCCTTTGAGCTTTCGGTGCTCCCGGAGAAAGTCATGGTTACAAGTTACCGTTGTGACGTACGGCCTTATATCCCTCCACCAATGAGGTGTTATAAGTGCCAGAAGTTCGGGCACATGTTATCCCGATGCTTGAGCCCCGAAATCTGCGGAACATGCGGTAAAGTACCACACGAAGCGGAAGAGTGCACAACACCTTATCAGTGCACTAATTGCCCTGGATTTCATTCTCCTCGGGACAGGAACTGCCCTGTCTTCCTGAGTGAGAAGAAAATCCAGGAGATCAAAACCCTGGATGGTCTCACCTACCAGGAGGCCCGCAAGAAGTACCATACTGCGATTTCGCCTTCTCCAACGATTGATTATAGAGCCATAATACCAAATTTGGTCCCGGCTACCTCATCTTTTGTACCAGCTGTGAAACCTGTGCTGAGTTTCCTGTTCCGAAACCAGCACCTATGATTATAACGGAAAGCCCGAAGGTGACTTCAACTCCACCTTTGGCCAGCACGAAGGCTGTGCGAGCGAAGGCTGCTCCGCCCGCACAGCAGGGGAGGAAGTTGAAGACTTACTCCCCACCCAAACGGTCGTCGAAAGCCGTGCCGAAGCCGGCGGAGGCGGCATCGTCGACCAGGGTCAGGAATTCGGCTCCTGACAAAGATGCGGGTAAGATGGGACCCCGCACTACGCATTCCCTTTCTCCAAAAAAAAGGAAGCCATCCGCCCCACCACCTGCGGATGCTTCTGCGCCTGGGGACGTTTCGGTCCCCAGATCTGCGTGCTCCCCACGGAGATCCCCCCGCCGCCGAACTGCGTCTAGGAAATCTTCCACCGAGTCGATTCACTCCATGACCTCGCCTGAGGACATGGAGATTATTGTCGACGTAGTGGCTGATGATCCTCCAGAGGCTAAGTTGTAGCTTGCTGCTCCAACTTATTCCCTAGTTTATAAGTTCACACAATGGCACTGTTACAGTGGAATTGTAACAGTTATGACAGGCATTCGACAGAGCTCCGTCAGCTTATTGCCCAATACGCAGTGAGTATAGTCTGCCTACAGGAAACAAACCTCAGACCTGATCACGAGACTGTTCTGAGAGGTTTCCGACTATCCTCTAAAGAGCGACAAGACGCCGCCCGGGCTTCCGGGGGCGTTTGTACCTTCGTTCGCTCTGACTGCTATAGTGAGGAGTTTCCACTCACCACTCCTCTGGAAGCTATTGCAATTCGCGTGTCCTTGCCTGCTATGACAACTGTTTGTAACGTGTACCTTTCCCCGAACCAGCCCCTTGATATTAATGACGTCTTTGATCTTGTTGATCAACTTCCAGTCCCTTTCCTACTCGTGGGTGATTTCAACTCTCATCACCCCCAATGGGGATCACCATCTTCCTGCCCCAGAGGAAGGGACGTGGAGGGCTTAATTCAAGGGTTGGATTTATCTCTATTAAATACAGGGGAAGCTACACATGTTAGCTTAGCGCACGGCACGTACTCACATTGACTTGAGTGTGTGTAGACATGCGCTGGTCCCCCTATTTGGTTGGTATGTACACGATGACCTCTGTGACAGTGACCATTTCCCGATCGTTCTTACCCTTCTGAACCAGACGCCCGTGGAGTTCCCCAGTCGTTGGGTTCTTAAGCGGGCAAATTGGCCCTCGTTTCAAGAACGAGCAGTGTTCGTTGTTCTTGGTTGCCGGAGCGTCGATGACGAGGTACAGCACATCACCGAAGTGCTTCTTGCTGCTGCCGAAGAGTCCATTCCATCCTTTTCTGGGACTCCTCGTTGCAAACTCGTCCCTTTGTGGACAGAGGATATTGCAGCAGCAATAAGAGACCGTCGTCGAGCTCATAAGCACTACCGTCGGCGTCCAACCATGGCCAATTTGGTGGCGTTTAAGAAATTCCGTGCCAAGGCACGGATTCTTATTCACCAGAGTAAGAAACAATCCTGGGAACGGTATGTGTCTTCTATTACGGCACATACCCCCTCCTCTCAAGTGTGGACTAAACTACGACGCATTTCGGGAATTCAGACATCTTCTACTGTACCGGGAATTTCCATTGATAATGAATTGGTTACAGATCCTTATCGCGTTGCAAACCATCTCGCCTCGTATTTTGCGGATATATCCGGTTCCGATAACTATGACCCTGCCTTCGTGGCCCTGAAGCGCGAAGCGGAATGTTTCCAGCTTAGTTTTGCTTCCCGGGCTTCGGAGGAGTACAACGTGCCCTTTACGGAGTGGGAACTCTGGAGCGCTGGCGCTCTGCAGGGACACGTCTCCCGGCCCGGATAATATTCACAACCAGATGCTTAAGCACCTTAATGATGAGAGCATTCGTCATTTGCTCAGGGTGTTTAACCGAATCTGGTTGGAAGGTGTGTTTCCAGCGCAATGGCAGGAAGGTATCATTATACCTATCCTGAAGCCCGATTAGGATCCCAATTTGACAGGGAGTTACAGACCTATTTCTCAGCTCTATTTGACTCACATAAGTTTCCATCTAGTCAGTGACCTCCGTACAATCTACACCGTACTGCAAGGCAGGAATCTTAGGATTATTTGGGATTGGTCATCAGGCCCGGTTCCTTCTTCTCCCTAGCTTGAACACTTGGGGCGCAAGGAGAGCACAAATTATTTCACAGGCTGTCCCAACTATGAAGAAAACCTCCGTTAAATTAACCTCTGCCAATAAAGATCAGTTTATACAATCAAGCTCGCATTGAGAAGAACAGAGCGACAATCTGCATGAACTCACATGACGCAATAGTCAAAATAGATTTTTATAGTGCTGTTAATATTTTAATATTTTTACATGGTAAAACTGCCCCATCCAGAAGATGTCACACAGGAAGTGGCTTTATCAATGATACAATATACAATTTGCTCACATTGGAACAACAAGCAATGTTTGAAACACGCTTTCTCAAACTTGACGCAGCTTTACAGAGTTATTTCAGTGTTTTTAGTGTGTTTTAATATTTTATAGTGTTTTTTAACATGTTTGTCAGTAGTATGTTTATATGTTTTTTATTTGATGATGAGATGTACAAGGTTTGATTGTCTAATACTAAAGTCAGGGCTGATGAAGGGCTAAGTAGAGTAGCTCGAAACATGTCCCCTATTTAACTGTTTTAAAAAATAAAAGGTATTGATTGACGGAGTTTTTCCTCTAATTGTGGCATAACAGACCTATTTGTCTCACTAACGGTCTGTGCAAGCTCTTTGAGAGGATGTTCAATCGGCGCCTGGTGTGGGTCCTGGAGAAACGGGGACTCCTGTCTGAATACCAGTGTGGTTTCAGGGCGTCTCGGTGTACCAACGACCATCTGGTATGCCTGGAGACCGCCATACAGGACGCTTTTCTCCGGAGACGGCACTTTGTCACTGTTTTCTTTGACCTCGAGAAGGCCTATGACACCACTTGGCGTTACGGCATCCTCTCTACCCTGCATCAATGGAAATTCCGAGGTAACTTGCCGGTTTTTATTGCGAATTTTCTGTCCCTTCGCCTGTTCCGTGTCCGATTAGGGGTGACATATTCGCAATATCATATATAGGAAAACGGAGTCCCACAGGGATCGGTGCTTAGCGTAACATTATTTGCGATTGCCATAAACGGTATAGTCGCTGCTGCTGGTCCAGCAGTGGTACCGTCGCTATATGTAGACGACTTCGCTCTATATTTTAGTGCGCAAAATATGGCGGTCACTGAATGACAGCTAAAACAAGCTATTCGGAGAGTGGAACGCTGGACACTAGAGCATGGCTTTCGATTCTCAACCCCTAAGTCCTCGGTTGTCCATTTCTGCCGAAAGCGCACTCTCCATCCTGATCCTGAGCTTTATCTGGGCAATGTAGCTTTGCCTGTTGTTGCTGCGTACCGGTTCCTTGGGCTCCTTTTCGATCAGAAATTGACGTGGGAGCCACACGTGCGGTGTTTAAAAACTGCCTGTGTTAAGAAACTCAACATATTGCGGTATCTTAGCGGCACATCATGGGGGGGACCGCGCGGTGCTCCTACGCTTTTATAAGGCACTGATTTTATCTAGATTAGATTATGGCAGTGTAGCATATGGTTCGGCCCTTAAGTCAGTGCTTGTTAAACTGGACAGTGTCCACCACGGCGGTGTGAGGCTGGCGACGGGTGCCTTTCGGACGAGCCCAGTCGTCAGCTTGCTCGCCGAGGCTGGCGTACCTCCTTTACACCTGAGGCGCCAACAAGTACTGCTGACCTATGCTGCAACTATTCGACAGATGCCCCTTCATCCAAGCTATCCATGTTTGT
The DNA here is from genome assembly GCA_946902985.2 of Meconema thalassinum. Taxonomy (NCBI): domain Eukaryota; kingdom Metazoa; phylum Arthropoda; class Insecta; order Orthoptera; family Tettigoniidae; genus Meconema; species Meconema thalassinum. The sequence goes on from OX336390.1 coordinate 354,578,896, forward strand.
TTTCCAATCCGAATCGCCGGCTGTATGATGCGCCCGCCTGAGCCACTCGTCCGGCGGGGATTCGCTTGGATGACTTATACCGTCAGTTCCGATTTCCTTCTGTCTCCTGTATCGTCCGAGTACCTAGCAAGGCCCCTCCGTGGATGGTCTCTCGCGCTGATATCATCCTGGATCTGCACACCGGCCCCAAGTCAGACACTAACACCTCCGTCCATCGGAGGTTGTTCCAGTCCGTTGTGAGCCGGTATCTGGGATCAGGGCTTCTATTCACGGACGGTTCGAGGGTAAACGAGAAAGTAGGCTGTGCATTTGTGGTTGAGGATCGTCGGTTTCTCTTTTCACTTCCCGATGCCTGTGGCGTGTACACAGCGGAGCTCTATGCCATCTTAGAGGCTCTGCGGTACACGTTATCAGACGATCACCAGCACTTTCTTGTGTGTACTGACTCTCTTGAGTGCGCTGCAAGCGATCGATGTGTGTTTCCCGAAGCACCCGCTGGTCCAGCGTGTGCAGGACCTGCTCGTCAGTTCGCGTAACGCTGGGGCCGGGGTGTCCTTTGTGTGACTTCCTAGCCACATGGGTATTGCGGGAAACGAGCTTGCTGATCAGGCGGCGAGAGAGGCAGTCGCACTGCCCTCGCTACCGTATAAGGTGCCTGCTAGTGATGGGATGTGCGTTCTCAGTTGCGGCATTCGATCCTGTCGCATTGGGAGGAAGCATGGCGTGCCACGCCTCCACCCAATAAACTGAGAGGCATCAAGGAGGCAACGAAGGTGTGGAAATCTTCCTTCCGAACTCTCCGGAAGGAAGCTGTGGAAGCTCTGTCGACTCCGGATCGGCCATGGGATTGCTACGCACTCCCACTTGCTGAAGAGAGAAGATCCCCCTGTGTGTCCTTGCGGCACCCACCTAACCGTGGCACACCTTCTCTTGGAGTGTGTGGATCTGGCCGATCTGCGCAGGACTCTTAAACTGCCTAATACCCTCTCCCTTATTCTCCGTGATGACGGGCCGTCTGCTGACCTCGTCTTCCGGTTCATGAGGGACAGTGGTTACTTTTTTAAGTTTTAATGTGTAGTTACGACTTTTAATTCAGGTTAAATCTGTTTTATGTTTTTTATTGTGTTCATCTATTTTATTGTTCACTATGCCTTATTTGTTTTATCCTTTTTTTACCATCCGCCTTTTATTCTTTTTATTCAAATAAGGCATAATATATGGGGCTCACTGTCTGTTTTATAAACACCATTTTCGTTTCATCCATGGCAGTGAGTTGTTTTTATCTACATCCTTTCATTTCACGCCATTTCATTTCATTAGGGGCCGATAACCTCGATGTTAGGCCCCTTAAAACAACAATTATCATCATCATCATCATGTTTTTTATCTTCATCCTTTCATTTCACGCCATTTCATTTCGTCAGGGGCCGATAACCTCGATGTTAGGCCCCTTAAAACAACAATTATCATCATCAACTATCCTCCATCATCTTGGTCCACTCTTCCATCCACTTTCTTCTCTCCTCAGCCACTACTCTCTTTGCCTCCTTCTTTCTTTCCTGGTACTCTTCCCTTGTCTCTATTTAACGGTGATAAAGGTAGCATAGCTTCGGTGTGTTATTTATTTATGTACCATATTTCTTTATTGCCGGCCCCGTGGTGTTGGGGTAGAGCACCTGCCTCTCACCCGGAGGCCCCGGGTTCGATCCCTGGCTCCGTCAGGGATTTTAAAACTGACGTGAGGGTTGGAACGGGGTGCACTCAGCCTCCTGAGGACAATTGAGTAGCTGTGAGACAGTGCCCCGGTCACGAAAACCAAGATTAACGGCCGAGGGGATCCGACGCGCTGACCACGCGTCACCCCAAAATCTGCAGGCCAATTGGCTGGGCAGCGGTCGCTTGGTAGGCCTAGGCCCTTCAAGGGCTGTAGTGCCACGGGGTTAGGTTAAAAATATTTCTTTATTTGTATGTCCTTGGCATTGACTCAGGATCGACATTTGCATTATATTGCGCATAATAGTACCAAAATAATGTCCGAAGTGTAGTCCTGTGAATTATTCGAATGAGCAGATCTGCATCAACAATAAAAACTTGGCAACACAGCTCAGCTGTTCCAAGCCACCGTCATTTCCTTCACGTTCTTTCTTTTGAAATAAGAGTATAGTACAGTATTACCAGCCCAGTAGTACTGCCGTGAAACAAATAGGTCCGAGGTCACTGGACAGAGCGCTGAGTTTGAACCAGTTTGCTATGGGTTGTGCAAGCTGCATTAATTCTGAATGTAGTGGAACGTGGCTTGTACGCTTGCAGCAGACATTAATGCGACTTTTACATACCTTTTGTCCTTGTTTCATTATCTGGGCGATATTGCGTATTGAAATTAGGAACCCTAGTCACTTCTAACCACATATATGTGCTAAAGTACGTAAATATGTGTTTTTATATATTGCTATTTTGAAAACGGCTGCCATGTTTCGACAGCGCTTTCATCTCGTTCAACTGTCATCAAGGCTCACTCTAGCGGCATGCACCGAGGCGCACACATTGTTGCCATCATGTGAGATACAAAATCACGGTCGATAAAAAGGAGTGGGATACAAAATCACTGTTAAAAAAATGTCATCGGGACGCATTAGGCTGTAACCATTGTCAAAACTCATTGATCTGGGTGTGTTAGGCTGTAACTTGTCAAAAACCATTGAATTGGACAAAACGAAGGTTAGAATGGTTGATGCAGGTGCAGCTTTCGCCGCGTGCAGCTAGCGGAGCACGGTTGACACAAAACCATTGGTCTGGGCGTGTTAGGCTGTAACCATTGTCTAAAACCATTGGACTGGACATAACGAAGGTTAGAAGGTTGGGTGTAGGTGCGGCCTTGGCTGCGCGCAGCTAGCGGATCACGGTTGATACAAAACCATTGATCTGGGTGCGTTAGGCTGTAAATATTGTCAAAAACCATTGGATTGGACAAAACTAAGGTTAGAAGGTTGGGTGTAGATGTGTCCTTGGCCGCGCACAGCTACTGGGGTACAGTTAACACAAAACCATTGATCTGGGCGTGTTAGGCTGTAACCATTGTCAAAACCACAGTTGTGGGAAAAAGATACACATATTGCTACGTGTCTATGCAGGCATTAAGCGGCGCTTTATGCGGTGGGGTGAGGAAACTGTTTATTAAATCACCAAAGACGAGATTGTCAAGGCAGTGGAAGAAGAAGGGAAGAGACGGGTCGAGTTGGCTGTGGTGGTTTTGTGATTGTAGAGACTCTGTGAAGACAGGAATGTAGCGATTGTATTAGAAGTGGTGGTGGTGAATAAATATCAGACTTAGGAAGAGATAAAATTAATTATAATTTTACCCACGGAAAGTAACAATTGGCGTCAGAAGCGGGATAGAAATTGGCCGTGAATGTGGCTTTTATTTTTGAAACTTGTAACTGTTTTCGTTCTTAGGATTATGGCTACTGTGAGAGTAAAATTAAGTGAAATGGAGGTTATAGAACTGAAACAGGAGCTGGAAGAAAACGATCTAGACACTACTGGAAACAAGGCCGTTTTGCAGATGCGACTTCGCTCGGCCTTAGAGGCTGAAGGTAAGGATCCGGAGGCCCCCCTGTTCGAAAGAGCCAGAAGCATGAAGGACCTTGCCGAGATGATGAAGAACCAAGCTGACAGCTCCAGCGAGACATCGGAGGCGTTGGGAAGCTGATGGAAGCTTTACAACTTGAATGAACAAGGCTAACCAAGGATCAAAGAACCACGATCGAGGCTCTTCTGACGAAATATCTGGATGTCTTCGCCATCGAAAAGAACCAGCTCGGCAGGACGAATGCGGTGAAGCATCAGATTAACATCGGAGATACTCAGCCAATCCGACAGCGCCCTCGAAGTTTGCCACTGCCCAAGAGGGAAGAAGCCGAATAGACCATCTTCCACATGCGCCAACAGGGTGTCATCGAGCCTTCTACTAGCCTTTGGACTTCACCAGTTGTGCTCGTAAAGAGAAAGGACGGCTCAACAAGGTTCTGTGTGGACTACCGACAGCTCAACAGCAAGTCCATCAAGGACAGCTATCCACTGTCCAGGATTGACGACACTTTGGATACCTTATCTGGGTCCCAAATGTTCTTCACATTGGACATTGAAGAGTGGATACTGGCAGGTTGAAATGGAATCCCAGGATAAAGAGAAGACTGCTTTCTCCATTGGGTCGGGGCTGTGGCACTTCACTGTGATGCCCTTTGGATTATGTAATGCGCCAGCTACGTTCGAGAGGTTGATGGAGACGGTGCTACGAGGCCTTTCATGGAAGACTTGCCTGATCTACCTGGACGACATCAAAGTTATTGGGAAGACCTTCGACGAACACCTGTCGAACCTGTAGGAGGTTTTCAAGCGACTGCAGAGCGCCAACTTGAAGTTGAACCCGAGGAAATGCCAGCTCTTTCAGGAGGACGTCAAGTACCTGGGACACGTCGTATCTAGGAATAGTGTAGCCGTAGATCCTGAGAAGGTCAGCGCGGTGAGAGAATGGCCAATCCCCAAGGACGTACATGAACTACGGAGCTTCTTGGGGTTATGCTCTTTCTACAGGTGTTTCGTAACCGGATTCGCCAGCATAGCCAAGCCGTTGACCGCGCTCACCGAGGAAGGACGAGACTACTGTTGGGACGAACACTGCCAATCATCCTTCGAACAGCTGAAGACGTTCTGGTTACTGCACCTATCCTTAGTTATCCGTGCACCGTTGGCATGTTTATATTACACACTGATGCTAGCAACAAAGGCATTGGTGGAGTTCTGTCACAGATACAGGATGGCCGGGAGAAGGTACTCTCCAAGCCCGAGAGGAACTACTGTGTCACTTGACAGGAGTTACTGGCTGTGGTGAAGTCTGTGGAACACTTCTATAAGTACCTGTATGGACAACGCTTTCTACTGAGAACGGATCATGGAGCCATGAAATGGCTTATGCGGTTCAAGAACCCTGAGGGACAGATTGCTCGATGGATTGAACGCCTACAGGAGTACGACTTTCACATTGAGCATCGAGCGGAGACCAGCCACAAGAACGTGGACGCACTCTCAAGAAGACCCTGCTCTGTGGACTGCAGCCACTGTGCACTGCAAGAATCAAAGGCTGGTCTGGTCAGACGACTGACAGTCGTTAGCGACTCATTGCAACCTGTGGAACTCCAGAAGGCTCAGAGTGAGGACGCAGATCTTGGCCACATCATCCAGTGGCTCAAGAGAGCACGCTGGCCTACGTGGGAAGAAGTCGCTCCATGTAGCCCCAAGACTTAATCTTATTGGGCCCAATGGGACACTTTACGTCTGGAAGATGGGTGTACTGAAGCGCATCGTCAAAGACTCGAATGGGACTTCAACCAGGACACAGATCGTCGTTCCTCAGAAGAAGACTTCAGATGTACTGCATCATCTGCACAACGAGAGTTCTGGAGGACATCTTGGCATGAACAGGACCCTTGTGAATGTCAGAGAAAGATTCTACTGGGTAGCTTGCAAGGAAGGAGCCAAAACTTGGTGCAGTGAATGTTAGGTCTGAGCTGCTGGAAATGGTCCGAGAGGAAGGAAGAAGGCACCCATGCGCCAGTATAATGTTGGAAGGCCATTTGAACGGATTGCGATCGACATGGCAGGACCATTCCCCAACACACGACGCCGGGAACAGGTACATTTTGGTGGCCATGGACTACTTTTAAAATGTGTGGAAGCTTACGCAATCCCCAACTAGGAATCGGTCGCCAAGATTCTAGTGAACGAGTTGTTCTCACGGTTTGGTGCTCCTTTGGAATTACACTTGGACCAAGGGAGCAATTTCGAGTCGGCAATATTCCAGCAAGTCTGTCAAATCATGGGAATTCGGAAGACCAGAACGACGCCACTACGCCCACAGTCAGATGGAATGGTCGAGCGGATGAATCGGACAATCAGGAAGCATCTCTCTAAGGTGGTGGCAGAGAAGCAACGTGATTGGGATGAACATCTCCCCCTGTTCTTGATGGCATACCGATCTTCGGTCCACGAGACAATGAGGCAGACACCAGCTTGTGTACTTTTCGGGAGGGAACTGCGATTACCCTGCGATTTGGCATTCGGCTGTAAGCCCGGCGAAGAACTGGTGGCAGGAGACGATTACATCATCTGCCTGAAGAAGAAGATGAACCAGATCCACAACCTCGTCCGAAGGAACTTCGGAAATGCTAGCGACCGGATGAAGCACGCCTATGATGCACGGGCACAAGGAGTTGGCTTTAACGTTGAAAGATCTGGTATGCCGACGCGGTCTCTCACCCAAGCTGCAACGATCCTGGGATGGAGGTGATAAAGAGGATCAACGACGTCATCTACCGGATACGGAGACTTCCACACGGGAAGCCTAAGGTGGTCCATTTCAACCAACTAGTACCTTATGAGGGAGCTAATTCAACGATTGACAACGGTTCTGTAATGACCTTGGACTGTTCCGCGACGGAACAGGCTTAAGGAGGGGGCAGTGCTACGTGTCTATACAGGCATTAAGCGGCGCTTTATGTGGTGGGGTGAGGAAACTGTTTATTAAATCACCAAAGACGAGATTGTCAAGGCAGTGGAAGAAGAAGGGAAGAGACGGCTCGAATCGGCTGTGGTGGTTTTATTATTGTAGGGACTTTGTGAAGACAGGAATGTAGCGATCGTATTAGAACTTGTGGTGAATAAATATAAGAATTCGGAAGAGATTTATTATAATTTTACCCACGGAACGTAACAATATTTATTACAGCGGAGCGATATACTGCATAGTTATCACAGAGCAGATAACAAAAAATACTCATTTCATCCATGGAAAAAAAAAAAAAAACAGAGAAGCTAAATATTGGACACACTAGCCTAATTAGAGTGGTGAACTGAGTGCTGCGCACGAATGATGCGCACTAGAGACTGAACTGGGTGCTACTCTGCTTTACATAGTACCGTAAGGGCGAGGTTGGCAGTACTGTTATGGTACTGTATTCAAGATGATTGATTTGAACAATGGCGCTCACAGCTGTAATTTTCGCTATGTGAGTCGTGAGTGTATTTGGGATGGCCGGGTGGGTCACAGACGGCGGAGGAGGAAACATCTATTAAAACACTGCTCCCTGATTTATTTCTCATCGTTTCTTCAGGTATTTTGGCTAATTCGTGTACTATAGAGAATGTTATCGCTCGTTCTATGTTCATTCAGTGCTACCCACTGTAATAATGTGTTCTTTCAATAATAATTTTCATCCAAGCCAATACTGTTCTACATACAAAAGAAACCTAACCGGGGGCGTGTAGACCCCCTTGCTTGTAGTGCAATCAGTAATATTCGTCCAGACAACGTAACGTGTCTCGTCTGATGTATTTTGTATTGGGACATGTTGGCAACTACTGACGTCAATGTGTGCGTCTTGTTGTGAGTGCTCACTGTGGCAGTTTCACATACTAAATACGCTGACGAACGCAGTTATTAAATAAACAATAAATAAAAACACATATTATGTGATTTAGCACATATCTGGGCAGAAGTGATCACGGTTAGTAGTTACAATTATTGATAATGTCCCCCCAAAAGAAGAAATATGGTACAAAAATGATATATTGTTGAAATGAAAGTGAAATGGAAAACAGTGATACATCGTGCATGAGACGGGAACCTGACTTTTACAGTATTGGCACTCCGGTCCGCAAGGTTTGGTTCCCGGCTCTTCTGTCTATATTATAATTCTTTGTAGAAATGGTTTTCATTGTTTCACACTTCTACTTAAGCAAATGCAGGGATGGCTCCTAGAATAGACATGGCATTAATTTTGAATGAGGGGTATTCGACGCTTTTACACTTGCATTTCAGCGACTTTTGTGGCGTAGTTGGTAGTAGGCTGAGCTTCTATGCCCAAGGTTGCGGGTTCAAACCCGGCCGAAGTGGTCAGATTTTTTAAGGCTGTTAAAAATCTCTCAGTATGCCTTCCTTCGGAGGGGAAGTAAAGCCAATGGTCTCATGTCAGATTTATGGCATGATCAAGAACCTTTCACTAATTACACTTGTGTGAAGCTAAATTATAGGTTAGATTTGACAAATGCTCTTAGGTTTCAACCTTTTCACCAGGAGCCGACTGCGGTGGCATCTAGTAACCAAGCTCAGAACTAGTTGGTCATTGACGGCGGCATTTGGTAGCAAAAGTTGGAACTACTTGAAAATTAAATGTCTGCAGTGCTTACTTGAATTAAAAACAGATAACACACACTAATATAGCCATCACAATTAACACCGGTTATCAGACAGATTCTACACACACCCAAAGTTCACGGGGCTACATGACCGCATTGTCGCAGCCCCTAAACTGAGGAACCCACACTTGCATTTCGATAATACATGATTTTGCCAATTGAAATTAATAACCCTGGTCACTACTGTATCAGAAATATGTGCTAAATTACGGAAAGTTGTGTTTTTATTTATTGCTCGTTCAACGAAGGCAGCCATGTTTGATAGCGTATGTCTCTTCAACTGTTACCAAGGTGCACGCATTGATGTCACTACAGTTGCCAACATGTGGGATACATAAAACACCTAACAGGTCTGGTCTGGATAAAGAATAATAATGTTATTGATTTTACGTCCCTTTAAACTACTGAGGCTTTTCGAGATGCTGGGGTGCCAGAATTTGGCCCGAAGGGGATCTTTAACGTGCCAGTAAATCTCCTGACACTCTCCCTCCCATTTGCGCTCCCTTAAATGCCAGCTGACTGTGCCGGGATTTGATACTACAACCTTGGGACACTGCAGGTGAGAACGTTACCGCTGAGCCACACAGCCAGCCTGGATAAAGATTATTTATGTGTGTGTATCCCACTGTGCGCGAAAATAATCAAGAGTGTATATACGGCCGTTCTACCTAATAATTATTGGTCTAGAGCCTCTCTACCTTAAAAGACAGTATGGGATTAAATGTAGTATTTGCCTCTCACTCACACTAAGTCCTAGAATTAGCTTCGTCCTCTTCTACCCTGGCGATGTTGCCATTTCCCAATAATGCAAAGTGATAAGTCTAAGAAAATGTTTGCGTGATCTTATAGAGAATTTTCCGCTCTTTATGATGTAAAATTAAAAGCCATAAATAATTAACACATGGCCCAACTTTCCCAATTACGATATTTTAGCGCGAATCTATATTTATGTACATATAAAACTTATCACGCCATAGCTAATGAACTAATGATCACAACAGATTAAGAATATATTTTTATATTGCCTGATGCTGGTAGAAGATATCCTATTTCTCAGGGCAGTAATTTGTTTCATAATAAAAAAAGTAATAATTTTTTTTTTCTTAAACGTTACTTGAAAATTCTAGGATGGTATCACAGGAAAGTTAGGTAACGAAAAACGTTTTTGCTATTGACTTTACGTCGATGACTAAGCGAGAAGAAATGTTCATTAATGTCTGAAATATTTTTTAAAACAAACCAGAGCTCGGTATCAGATAGCATTCATAAGTTATCGCACTTCGCGTACTGGCCCCGCTCAGCGATACTTGACGCATTTTGTTTATTTAGGAGGCAAAACCCATTGATCTGGATCTAACAAATTTCACTAATACAAAACGCACTGTACATTGAACCTAGCGCTACTTTGTTTTAAAGTATTAACTATATACATAATAGAGTGATACTGAATGACGTATCACTCCTCGATAACTCTTTCTGAAGTACAAATATAAGACGAATTGCCTATAGTGGTGGTCAAGAAAACATCTGGAGATGATGTGTAGCCTACTCTGTATTGCAAAATGTGAATGGTGACAGCTGTCATCTGCTTGAAGAGTGATGTATGGAGAGGAGATGCGCGGGGTAATTGTCTCCATGGTAACAGCCAGCAGTGTATGCAGAGACAGCAGTGAGCACATGGTTTGAGGCTGTGTTTTACTGCCATCCCATGTACGGCTGACACACCACAGACCGCCAGACAGGGGGCTAACTTCACCAGTATTTTTGTCTTCCTGCAAGCCTCTTGGAATGTTATGAGTCCCAATGGCAATGCAGCATTTCCCCATGTGCTAGCTTTGACAGACGTCAGCATTCATTATCCGTAATACAGATTATAGTAATAGATGTTTACTCCTCCGCTGTCTATATAACCCACCCCGGTGCCAAATTTGATCACGACTTATATAGGTAAAAGTCCAGGTATGTCCGCCATTGTGCGCGTGAATTATCGTTAAAGACATTATTGCTAACCCCGCGCTTACGGTACTACTCAGTGCTTTTTTGTCAAATGTGCCCCGTTAGCTTACTGCAGTTAAGGCCGCACCTCAACCCGACCATTCCTACCTTAGTTTTGTCTAATCCAATGGTTTTTGACAATATTTACAGTCTAACACGTCTTATACAATGGTTTTTGATGATGGTTACAACCTAACGAGTTCTGATCAATGGTTTTTTTGTCAACCGTTCCCTGCTAGCTTCCCGCAGCCAAGGCCGCTTCTCAACCCAACCATTCTAACCTTTGTTTTGTCTAATCCAATGGTTTTTTACCATGGTTGAAGCCTAACGCATTCAGATCAATGGTTTTATTTTGTCAACAGTGATTTTGTATCCAACATGTTGGCAACAATGTGTGCGGCTCGGCGTGTGCCGTTGAGTGCGTCTTGTTGACAGTTGAACGAGATTGAAGCGCTGTCGAAACATAGTTGCTGTTGTTAAAAGAGCAATAAATAAAAACATATATTTACGTAATTTAGCACATATATCCGGTGCATTCGGTGATGAAGTGATTAAGGTTAGTAAATTACTAATTACAATTGATATGTCCTCTCAGAAGATGAAATAAGGTATGAAAATCATATATTATTGAATTGAAAGCGAAAATGAAAAGAGTGACACTTCATTCAGAATTAATCACAAAAGTACCATATTCGTGGGGTTGGCAATGATGTATTTGATGATAATTCACTCGTATAATGGCGGAAACAGCTGGAATTTTACTATATAAGTCGTGATCTAAAAATGGGATGGTGGGCGGGTTATGGACAGCAGAGGAGTAAACATCTAGTACTACATTTCCTGATTTATTTTTCATCATTGGTAAAGGTGCAGTATTTTGGCGAATTTCAGTACTGGTAAGTTACTTGGAGAAAATTTGATCGTACGATGAGCTCTCATTCACCGTTACCATTGGCTGGGATAAAGATTATTGATGCGTGACAAAAGCCATGGGGTGGGCATTGCTACGTAACAATTATTGGTCTAGGCAAAAACCATTAGTCTTGATGAAAATATTAGGCTAGGCAAAATCCATTGGTTTGGATGAAAATTATTGAAGTTGATTTGGAAATTGGAAATTGTTATCTTGTAACTTGCACAATCCATGTCAAACTCAGACTGGAAGTTGGTGCACTTTCACATTAACTTGGCAGCCCTCTTTTGTTTTATGATACCGGATATGAAGTAGTACCGTATGCATGGGGTTGGCAATACTGTACTTGTCACTAAATCAGGCGTATAATAGCAGACTAAACTAGAATTTCATCCATATAAGTCATGACCAAAAAAGGGGTAGGGGTGCGGGTTATATAGACAGCGGAGGAGTAAACATCTATTACTGCATCATCTCCAGATTTTTCCCTAACCATTACCACAGGGATTTTGGCTAATTCCAGTACCGGTAGTTTAAGAGTGTTTTTCCCCAGGAGAAGGTCTCTTGTTTTACTCAGAACTCTGCCAGTAGGATTGCACTGTAGCACTTCCCCTATGAGCATATTATAATAAAGCCATCGTTCCTTCCGACTTGATGTTTCATTGCTACACTAGATCTATCTAGTGGTCAGAAGTGAAGTCAGTTTAACCAGTCAATCACAGGCAGCCATTCAATCGATATCCATTATCACGACAAATCGATTTGATTGGCTATTTAAAGTGATTTCACGTCTGACCGCTAGATAGCTCTAGCGTAGCACTGAGATGTCAAGTCGGAAGTAATGATGGCTTCACTATATGAAGTTATTATGGTATTGAAATAAGAGAATGTTCTGATAATTTTTATGCATATTTACAACTTTCTGGTTTCTCTCTCATGTCTACAACTCTCCAGAAGATTATAAACAAGGAGTCGCCCATTAGAACGTCAGTACCCTTCCGTTGAGAAGCTTTTTATGAAACTGTAAAACTCTTTCATCCTTGCTCTTGGCAGAAGAAGAATGGGAAGTCCAGAATCATTGCATATGCAACATTTAATTGTTTAAAAGAGCTCTCTCTTTAAATAGAGTAATCTTGCTAAGTGAGATATATGTGATACATGAATGCATGTATCCCAATGAAGCACCTTTCTTTTTCAAGCGGCTTCGGTGGCGTAGTTGGTAGCATGCTGAGCTTCTATGCCCAAGATAGCGGGTTCAAACCCGGCCGAAGCCGTCGGATTTTTTAAGAGCGTTAAAAATCCCTCAGTATGCCTTCCTTCGGAGGGGAAGTAAAGCCGGCGGTCCCATGTCATAGATTTATGGCATGTTAAAGATCTTTCCACTAATTACACCTGTGTGAAACTAAATTGGATAGGTTAAGAATGTAAACAACGCTCTTAGGTTGCTACGTTCGTTGCCAAGAGCCGACTGCGGTGGCGTCTAGTAGCTAGTTCTGAACTAGGCCTAGTAGTCGTTGACGGTGGCGTTTGGCGGCAAAAGTAGGAACTATTTGAAAATTCAAAGTTGCAGTCCCTACTTGAATTAAAAAAAACAGATACACACACTAATACAGTCATCACAATTAACACCGGTTATCAGACAAATTCTACACACACCCAAAGTACACGGGGCTACATGACCGCGTTGTTGCAGCCCCTAAACTAAGGAACCAACCAACCAACTTTCATTTTCATATTGCCAGCTGGCACAGGTCAGTGGTAAAGGGTTGGTCTTGAAACTGAACTCAAAGCTCAGCTGCTGGTTGAAATCCGGCCATGTCCATTGATGTATTTATGTTGTCTTTAATTGTAAGCCCATTCAGTTAATATGATATAATGTAGGCTAGGCTATACATTACATCAGCTTTCCTTATACCAAGACACATAATGAAAGTGCGCTTCAGTGTGTGAGATCTCATCCTTGATATCTCTTTCAAGGAAAAATTCCTGTGACAAGGAGTCTTTCTAGGCTCTTTTGCAATCTGGCCAAGTGTAGAATTCTTTGTGTATATATTGTTGACAACCTAGTCTTGATGTGTATTGTAGCTCTGTCATAGACTCACGGGTGCAGAGAGCTGTCCATGAAATGTGGAGCATCCTTCTCCAGAGTCACACCTCAAAGCCATTCATTTTCTTTAGCTTTGAACAATGAAGAGGCCATGTCTCAGCACCGAACCCGTCTAGGCTTAATTGTTGATGCAATTTAATAATTTTATTAACCTTCAATTAGTCGCGTCACGGGATTTTCTCCCGGGTCCTATTTGTTTTGTGCAGACTGTACCGGTTTGAGTTGGCTGACCCAACAGCTCTCCCCCCTTCCCTTCCGCACATTTCACTTCTATTGTTGTCAGTGTTCGGCACGAGGCGTGCTTGTCAACAACGATTGGCTAAATGACCTGGTCTGATTTTCCGTACGTGACTATTTGTGCTGCCAAAGTGAACGGTAGAAAGTCCCGTGTGCGACTAAGTGCGTGTATACTTTTTTAGATAATATCGTTTAGTTATATGTAATTTTGGGTGTGTTTTACTTCATAATGGATCCTAGAGAAGAAAGTAGAATTAATGCTCTGTTATTGGAGCCAATGTCAGACGAAGATGACATCTTTTCTGACGGTAGTGAGGTTGAAGACAATTTTAAAGTTTCTGACCACAATACGAGCACGGAACAATCTGAAGATGAAGAACAGCCAGATCCAGTGCCAGATGTACATCCAGTTCAACAGCCAATCCCTATTTTTGATGTGAATAGAAACGCAAACTTTATTTTGGGTAAAGACAAACTAACTCGCTGGTATTCGTGTAGCCCACCTATTTCTAGGAATGCTAGACGTAGACCCCACAACATTCTGAGAGTAAATCTACCTGACCCACGAAGAGATGCTCGAGAAGCTCGTACAGCCTTGGATTGTTGGAGTTTGTTTTTTACAGACCCCATGATAGATACAATTGTCCGCTACACAAATGACTGAATTACAGTAAACCGACAACAGTACGGATGAGATAGAGATGCAAAGGATACAGACATTATTGAAATGGAAGCTATGTTCGGGCTACTGTATATGGCGGGGACCCTGAAATCGTCACACCTAAATCTGGAGTAGATTTTTTCCGATCTACATTGTCTTTGAAAAGATGGAGGTTTCTATTGAGTAGTCTAAGATTCGACGATGCTACTACAAGACAAGAAAGGCGACAGCTTGACAAACTTGCTCCACTGCGAGAAATATTTGAAGTCTTCAATGAAAACTGCGTCAACAACTACACCCTTGGAGCAAACGTCACTATAGACGAAATGTTAGAACCTTTTAGAGGCCGGTGCCTGTTTAGGCAGTATATGAAAACAAAACCTGCTAAATACGGCATAAACGTATATGCCCTGACTGATTCTAAGACATTTTATGCCAGCAAAATGGAAGTTTACTGTGGGAAGCAACAACAAGGACCATTCAATGTAAGCAATAGAGCAAAGGATGTTGTGCTTAGATTAACACGGCCTATTTACCAGTCGGGTATGAATGTGACAATTACTTCTGCTCTATACCGCTCTGTGATGAATTGGCAAGTGACCATCAGCTCTCTCTTGTCGGAACCTTGCGTAAAAATAAGGTTGAATTACCACCAATAGTACAAGAGCATACTAATCGACCAGTAAACAGTAGTTTGTTTTTTTACGGTTATGACAGATGAAGATACGAAAATACCACATGCGGCTGGAGCAGCCGGGCGCTGTGCATATTGTACTTGGAGGGAAAACAGAAAAACTGTTGTGACATGCTGTAAGTGCTCAAGATACATTTGTAAGTGGCATACAACTAACTTCCCTCTGTATCAACTGTGCAGAAAATGGCAACCAAGGCAGCAGTGATGAGGAAGTGTAGAGACTGATTTCAGGTGTTTTGTGCTGTTCTTTTCACTTCATGGTTTATTTTTTGTAAATATTAGTACCAGTACCAGTAGGTTTCTAATTGTAGAATTACACTTTATTTTTCATGTTTAAAGTTTTGTAGTTTAAAACTTTTTATAGTTTGTTTTTTACTTAGTTATTAAAAAATACTTAACCGAAACAAATGAAACTTTTTTTACTTCCAAATAATAATTATAGAATTTTAACATGTTTAAAATAGTCAGTTGTACAAATAAAAATTGTTTTAAAAACAAATTTCTACCCATTTCTCAAACCTGGGAGTTTCTTCCATGCGCGACTAATTACGTAATATTTTCCACGCGACTAATTGAGGGTTAATGCAGCCAGTGGCCATGTACTTTTATTTTCAGGACGGGCCAGGGAATGGATATTGGAAGAAAATTGGCCGTGGACCTGTTGAAAGGAACCCGGCATTTGCCTAGTGGTGAAAATGGGAACCCTGAAAACCATTTTCAGGATGCAATAGGATGCAGTGATCTTCAGATTGGATTGCAGAAGACTTATAACTGTGCTGCTTCCTACAGCATTAAATTATCACACAATTTTGATACTAATATTAACATATGTAAAAGGTGCATAGTTAAGCCTGTACTACAGAAGTAAATGCATAAAATGGGAGTAGCTAAGAAATGCAATTCTAATTGCTAGAGACACGATTTTATGGTGAATAAAAAACCACAATAGCGGTGTAAAAACTAAGGGCAATGCGGGATAAAAGCGGTGAATAAATGCCATTGCTTACGGTGTAGAAAAACTATTTACTAGACTTTTATACATACTTTTGCCTTATGTTGCAATGAAGGAAACAACAAACACACTAAGTATGGCTTGGTTTACAGTATTCATTTGCTGTTGAAGTAGTAACTCAGTAATGTTTCTAAGTTATCATTTGACAGGTTGGTACGCTTGTCAGACAAAATATCATTGTAGGCAGAAAGGGCCCTTTCACTGTCAACATTTGAAATGGAAATGCACAGAGATTGAAGACATTTCACGGCTATAGGATATTCCTCTAACATTCCCTTCAATACATCAACTACATTACCGTCACTACATGAAAAAGATTTACAGGTGATTTGCAGTTGAATGTAGAACTTCAAAAAGTCATGAGAATTCACTCCAGCAAAAAGGGGGATTTTCTCTATCTTGTTGAAGAGAGATGACTCTATGTTCACAGTTCTTAGCAGGGGCAGATGAAACAGTGAGGAGAGTGAATTAAAAATCTCATGAGCAGAGTCTTTTGCCAGCATATCTGTGAGTTTTGTGTGACATGCATTGGCAAGGGCTACGAACCTTTTTTCAGCACTTTTCTTTCTATCGCTTGATAGTTCATTCAATGCCTTCAATGTGTCTGGTTTCATCACTAGTTTTTCGATAACCATGTACTCAGAAATGAGTTCATTTACCATTGGAACAACTTTGTGTGCCAAAGCATAATTAGAACCCTCGAAGCAAGTTATCTTTTCAGAAGTTGAGGCACAGTGTTCTTTCACAAAAATTGCCTCACACAAAAAAATTGATTTTACTTCACTTTCACTTAATTTTTGGAAGTATTTAACACTTTCAGCATCACTCTCCACTGTTTTAAAATATTGAACCAAGTCCATGACATAGTCGGCCAAGTAGGAAACTGATGTGAACCACGTATTCCACCTTGTGATAACTGGTGAGGGAAAGAGCTTTATATCCTTTTCTCCTGCACCATACTTCTGCTGCAAGAATCTAATATACCTATGCTTCCGTTTTCTTGTATTAAGAAAAGCTTGCTTTGTTTTGGTAACACACTCATTCACACGATGAAGTTTCTTCGGCCAGATTCCTGCTACTAAATCAAGCTTGTGTGCCCAACACTCAATGTGAAGAAGGTTGTCCGATATCAAACCTTGTAAAGTTTGCACACACTTTTTCATATATCGTGCACCATCTGTTGAAATACCTATGATATGTTTGTAATCAAGTTTATGTCTCTTAATAACCTCCACTATGGCTTGAGAACATTCCTGCGAGTTAACATTCTGAAGCATTAGGACACCACCTACAAGCACTTTAGGAGTCTCGCTACTACCCTTGGGAAGAGTTCTAAATAGCACAATGAACACGGCTCGACCCAGCCTATCTGTGGTTTCATCACAGCGTGGCATAACATGCTGATTCTTTAATTTCTCACTACTTTATTCTTCTTTTTCTTGATGTAATAGGGGCAAATATTTCTTTCGTAACCAGTCAGCTGTGGGAAAATTTCGACTTCCTAAAACAGTGTAATGAAAAAAATCTATTAGCAAGCAAATCATTTTAATTTAAAATATTAATAAATCAGACTTTGTTGTTTATGATATGAACTTAAAAGTATTTAAAAGTAAACTAAGTCATTACTACACTTTATAGTATCCCACATCACGTTTCCATGGTGGCTGCAAAACTTTCAGCTGTAAATGTCACGGCGGGTTGGTGGATTCTCGGCAATCGTAAAAGAATTACCTTCCCTCCCTGATAAAATTCGTTACATAAAACTACATCTTTCCACCTATTATTATTTTTATCGCTACGAAAAGTGGGGCTGCGGGATACTGGTAAGTGTAGCGGCATCCGAAAAAAAATTAACTCGCCTGGTATATGTTTGTTCATCCAATCCTTCATTGTTGGATGATCTAGCTTTTCTAAAGGAATGTTGGCACTCAAAAAGGCCTCCAGACATTACAAATTCGTCAGTCATTTCTCACTTTTTTTGGCATTCCCGACCGCCTCTTGAACTGATATCTGTCTTTTGGTACCTCCTTCAGACAAAATCCTTTTCTTCTTTTTGTGATTTTCACTTAAGTTGTGTTTCACACATGAATCGCGACTCTTCCAATCTAGTGTAATGTTGCAGAATTTGCACATAACTATCTTCTGCCACGCATCGAAAACATGATAGCCTTCGTCTTTAACCCGGCAGTGGTCGCGCACATAGTGCATCTTAAGGAGGTCGCGGTGGGTCACCATGACCCACATATTATTATTTAATTTATTTCGTCAGGACTTGCACTTTTTTAAAACTCTGTTAGTACATCAACTAGCACTATTATTTTAGACATATAAACAACCCTACCTTTATTTATGTTCTTAT
The DNA here is from genome assembly GCA_946902985.2 of Meconema thalassinum. Classification (NCBI taxonomy): domain Eukaryota; kingdom Metazoa; phylum Arthropoda; class Insecta; order Orthoptera; family Tettigoniidae; genus Meconema; species Meconema thalassinum. The sequence continues at coordinate 354,597,127 of OX336390.1, forward strand.
TATATAACTACAGATTTATTTTTAAATAGTTAATACAAAACTTCCACTTAATTGCATGTGATACAAAGTTGGTATTTTTTTTCTGGAATATTGGTAAAAGTTTGAAATAGTTTTACACTAATGCCTTCTAAGAGCATGAAGAAAGTCATAAAGTTCAATTTTGAACAGGCAACATAATGAATTTTTCAAAGATTTTCACACATATACTTTTGGTATGAGTAAACATAAAAAAATTAACAGATACGAATAAATGTCAAAAACAAGTGATACATTCAGAATCTCTGGCTAGGATTAAAAAGTATTTACAAATCAAGCTTCTCAATCTCTGGTTCAGGCATTTTCCAGACAGTCTAGGCAAGTCAGTTTGCCATGGTTTCCACATACAAACTTCTTACAGATGGCACACGTCTGATACGTTTTGTTGCCAGTCCTGGAGCATAGTGCACATCTATTTCGTTTTCTGGTACCGTCATCTTCTTGAGGCTCCTCAGGTAGTGGATTCTTTTGCTTCTCAAGTATTTCCCAGCTAAAAAGGAGACTGCGTCACTTCGGAATGAAACTCATTATAACTACCGTATGTGTAATAAACATGCCAGCTATTTCCTATTCAAATGTGACAAATTAAATAACTTTCATTTTCATTTTTATTTTCATTTTAGTCACCTCCGTGGTGTAGTTGTCAACGAGCTGAGCTGCCACCGCGGAGATCCGAGGTTCGATTCCCGGCTCTGCCACGAAATTTGAAAAGTGGTATGAGGACTGGTCGTTCGTTCAGAGTATGCTGTATTTCCGTCCTTAGCTTACGGCTAATTACGGTGTAATCAACGATCTTCTGTAGAATATCGTCTGTGAAGAAACACTGCCACGCTTTCATCGGTGTGTTAGCCTCTTTCACTGCTCCTTTGCAGCCTGGAAGGTGAGTGACAATATTCCGGCATCTTGTACGGAGTGATTGTGTAGGTTCAGCCAATTTCCATGTAGTGCCGTCTTTACCGGTATATTTGCCTCTATAAACCAGTGGGAGTCATCATCTGAAGTGGAGTTGTCTTCCGAATGTTCACCCTCAGTAGCTACTTCGTCATCACTGTCATCACTTTGTTCCGTATCCGTGTTCCGAGCTTGGTCGTCTTGTATTTCTTCTTGTGGATCGACATCGGACCCTACATCACTTTCATCACCACCCAGTTTCTGCCGAGAATGATTCATTCAGCATAGAAAGAATACGGTCTGCTTCTCTCTCATCCATTTCACCGAAACAAGGGAAACGCACTCAAATGTAAAATTTAACTAAGAATTTTTATGTGAACACAAAAGGTCGCGGTGGGTCGTGGTGACCCACACACTACTTTCCTCGAGAACTGCTATACCCAAACCGAATTCTGCCTGCTGTACTGTGTAGAGGGGATAGACTTCGGAAGGTACTGGGAGGGGGGTTGCTGTGTCACCGTTGGTGGAGGGGTGATCAACGGAAATGTTAGCGTGCGGGTCGTGATGACCCACAGCGACCGTTCTCGGGTTAAACTCGTCAGCCCTATCAAAACACGTCGTTATTTTCGGCATTGCGAATTCACATTAGAAATAGAAATTTCAACTACAAATCACAGCACACCCACGTGGTCAGCAATGCGCGGCCCAACTCTCTCACTTGTCTCCCAGTACGCCAGGATAGCCAATATTGAAACTGTGTAGTAATTTCCTGCTACGTGATGTTAGGATATGCTTAGGCTTTAAACACTTAAAAATACATTTGAATTGGGTTCTACCAGCAATGCTAACGAGGTGAAAACCACTGAAGGCTCGCGATATCGCACCAAATCGTGTAGAGACGTAATAAACAAGCCAATTTCGTGATATGTCGCAAATCGGACGTACATCGCAAATAAGGTGGAATTTCGCGTTTAGTCGTGAGAACAAATTCAGTGCTTTATGATCAAACAATATTAAACACACATTTAAAACACCTTTGATGCACATATAAACACATTTCGCATTTTCGCGATACACAATAAAATCGTGTCTCTACTAATTGCTCATGTATTAAACTTGCATATTTACACAAAGGGGTAATGACACTACCGTATATAGCAGAGTCAATGTACAGATAAATGATCATAAATTATCACATGGAAAATATCAAAGTCCTGTTCGGGTATCATCGTGCTTGGACGTGGCTGTACAGTTGCAACAAAATTGATGCACTTCCAACTTTGTTCAACGACATGTTCATGACAAAATGCAACTATCAGTAAAGCCCTGCGCGGATGCGGATATCCGCGGATATCTGCAACATTTTTCGCCATGCGGATATACTTTGTATGACTTTGCGGATAGCGGATAATGTTTGGAGTAAATTTGCGGATAACTTTTAGAATACAATCCGAACTTGTTGAATATCATGGGGAAAGTTGGGTAATTGTGCGCAGCCGGTAATCGTGCGCACGGATGTTTTTCGAGTTGGTAGTACAACTAGCAAATCAGTTTACTGCTACCCTCAAGCTGTCATCGTACCTATCAGATAGGGACAGTTGCCAGTTGCTATGTGATAACCGGAGGCTTGGATGAAGAAACTTTACACGTTGCATGTTATTTTCTGTAGCCAGCAAATGAGAAGGTAAGCCTACAGTTGTGATTCAATTATTTAAAATTGAATGCCAGTGTTTACAGTGGTTTTGCATGTATTTGTTTTTCAATTTAATAGATCAGTTTACCGGTATTCCGTGATTTACGTTTTAAAAGCAGAGTAGAGTAATGGTGCGCACAATTCCCCCACTCTCCCTTACTAGGACCCGGATGTTTATGACATATCATATTTTTCCGTTATGTTTTTCTCATGACAAATGTAAGATGATGATTTACGCTAATCCCATTCAAATGATGTCATTAAGCACAATTAACACTCCAAACTGAAAGGGTTGCAATTCTGGCTGTATAACATTCATTTTAAACATAGCACATGACATACAGTACATAGCCTAAGGGTTCGATTTTCTGCTCAAATGTCTAAAAGATAAAGTATAAAGCAACACATTGAAAATATTATTGTAAAGCCAGTAGATTCGGATAACAAACTTGTGGATAAAAGTCGCGTGGATGTGGATAAAAGTAATGCGGATGCGGGGCGTATGCGGATAACGTTTCATCTATCCGCGCAGGGCTCTAACTATCAGTACACAGTGCCACTGTGCAGATATCGGAATAACAGAGAAGAATTATATACAATTAATGAGAAACCGCCCAAATGCATAAATAAATGCGTGAAGTGAGGGACATGTCCCAAGAGACGATGGATGCGATGTTCTTAACATAGTAGCTGTGTTAGCGTAGAGGAAAGGTGTGAGGTTGATAACCCGGACCACCGTGGTTCAAATATTAGTCTCGGCAATTCTTTTTTGTTTTGAGGGCCTCTGTTATACCGCACGATACCGGACGCCTTTTAAGTTATACAGGGAAATATTGCAATAAACTGTTAGTTAATTACCACTGGGTCTATAATAGCTGTTATAGATGTGCATGAGATGTTGGAAATATCATTACAATATTATGAGCGTTTTGCAGACTGCCAGTTAGCTCAGGGGAAGAGGTGTTGCGTGAAACGACAAGAACCGGGGTTCGATTTGTACTCGCGGTGTTTATTTTTTAAACATGCCAAATGTTCCATGAATGAAATACGTGCGTGTTTCTATACAAAGGGAAATCTGGCTTAATGAATTTGCTTATTGTTAGTCCTGAAAGGGACTGTTGTAGGCACTTCTTCAATATCTCGTTAAGTGAAGTATTCCATCGTTACTACTGGATTCCAACAACAGGTTTCATTTTATTCACAACTAAGGTAAATGTACCAATAGATGACACCCTTGCCTGGCAATACCAATAGGTGACACTCAGTCTGAATTTTGCAATACTAAGGAATTTCCACTTTCCCAGGGGGTTGTGCAAGAACTGGCAACATTGGTGACCCTTACTTGACTACCTGAGCTCATGCCCAGGGTCAGTGGTGTCTTTGTATTCATGTGAAACAGATCTTTGTAAGACTTGTGAATGTATGAAGCAATATTTCCCTTCTTCTAGACACATTCCTTAAGAGGTAAGATGAAAGTTTATTGTCTTATATAACTTGTTTTATATAGGAAGGTGATGTTTATTACTATATCAAGGGTTGCAGGGTTCTAGGCTCTGTTTATTTGCTTTGGTTGAAAAGATTAATCTTAAATTGCATATGTAATTACGTGTGTCATCTATTGGTCTTACTGAACGCTATTGGCCCAATGGCTGACAGGGGTGTCAGGCATTGGAGTTTGTTCTACATTGGAGTTGGCAATGTTAAAAATGTTATTTTTAAAATAGATGGTAAACTATGTTAATTTCATCATAATTTGACTCCGGGAACCATTAGTTGACAGGGGGTGTCAGCCATTGGTGTCCAATGTGTCAGGCATTGGCTCATTGATTCTTTCTACAATTTCTTTTCTCTTTTTTTATCCCTAGATTCAAAATGTCAAAAAAGATTTTAAATTATTCACAAGAGACCATGGCTGCTGCCATAGATGAAGTAAGAAATGGGAGTTCTGTAATGGCAGCTGCCAAGAAATTTGGAGTTCCTAGGGTGACATTAATGTATAAAGTCAATGGGAAACTGCCTGTGGGGAAGAAAATGGGCCCAGCTAATCTTTTCACTGGTGAACAGGAAACAATCTTGACTGAGTGGGTGATAACCATGGCAAAAGCTGGTTTTCATGTTACAAAGGATATGTTCATGATTAGTGTTGCTAAGCTGTCAAAGGAGTTGGACTTGGAGAAACATCCTGGAGAAAAATGGTACAAACTTTTTAGAGGCAGGAATATTGCCATTAGTGACAGAATTTATCAAACCCTTACGCGGTCTAGGACTAACGTCACTAAGGAGAAGCTCATAAAATGGTTTGAAGAGGTTGGACTGTATATGCAAGAGAAGGGTCTGATGGACGTACTGAAAGATGCATCACGAGTTTTTAATGCTGATGAGTCTGCATTTTACTTGAATCCAAGAGGGGGCAAAGTACTTGCTGAAAGAGGGAGCAGGACAGTGTACCTATCTGGGGCAAATGATGAAAAGGAGAATGTCACTGTGCTCATGACAGCAAATGCAGCTGGCCAGATAGCACCACCTATGGTTGTTTATAGGTACAAAAGGATACCAATGCACATTGCTGAGGCATTCCCAGAAAAATGGGCTATAGGTAGATCAGAAAATGGATGGATGACTCATGAACTCTTCTATGAGTATATAGTAAATATCTTCTACCCATGGCTGAAGAAACAGAATATTGCATTGCCTGTGGTGTTCTTCCTTGATGGTCACTCCTCACATATATCTCTTCATCTGTCCCAGTTCTGTGTTGAGCATGGCATCGAGCTAGTTGCTCTATATCCCAATGCAACACACATTCTGCAGCCCATGGATGTGGCAGTTTTCCACACTTTAAAAGCAGAATGGAGAAAACAAGTGCAGCAGTGGAGGATGTCGAACTTGGGTGAAGAAATGAAGAAAAAGGACTTTCCTCCACTACTGCAAGAAGTTATTGGCAAACTTTCACCATCCATCTTTGAAAATGGATTCAGAAAGTGTGGATTAATGCCCTGGAATCCTCAAGCTGTGTGTTTAGAACCTGACCAGCCAATGCCTCCAACGCCCAGAACTAACCCCGCGAGAGTCAAGGATTTTTTATCTTATCTAGAGCATGAGATTGGGCAGCAGAAACTCTTGATATTCAGGAATAATAAAGGAGAATGGAGTGGAAACAAAGAAGATTTGTCCTTGTACAACATATGGAAGAGTAACAAAGACAAGTTGGAAGAGCAGCAGGTAAACTATGCATTTCAATTGAAGTTCTTTAAAAGTTGGAATGATGATAAAGTATATTAACTTAGTGGGATAAGAATTTTACTTTAAATTTTCAGATAGAGGTACAGAGAGGGCTGCATACTAGACCACCAATCCCAAGTCGACAACCATCAATTGAACTAGTACCTTCAACATCAGTTGCTAATGAACCAGAAGAGATGCTGCATGTAGAGCCAAGACCTTCAACATCTCTTGATGAGCAAGAGCCAAGACCTTCAACATCTCTTGATGAGCAAGAGCCAAGACCTTCAGCATCTGTTGATGAGCCAGAGGAGAAGGTGTCGGCAGAGCCAGAGCCGTCATTAAATGTTTCTGAACGGCTAGTTTGGGGTCTAGAGTTATCAACCCCTCAAAAAGCCATGGAAACAGAAGTAACTTCTGGTACAAGTAAATGCCATATTCCTTCACCATTCAAGAAAGCCTTATTTTGGCCAGGTGAATCTGCAGTGACACCTAAACGAATGAAAAAGGAAAAAATCCCTGCTGTCCTCACTTCACCCCAAATGATGGCTTACTATAAAAGGAAAGAAGAAGGAAAACAGAAGAAATACGTCCAGCAAGTCGAGAAAAAGAAAAAGAGGGAAGAAACTAAGAAGGCTTTAGAGGAAAAGAAAAGAGCCAGGGCAGACAAAAAGAAAGCCAAGGACCAAGAGAAACAGACGAAACAACAGAAAGAAAATGAAGAGACTGATTCCACATCAAATTGTAGTTCAGTTAGTTTCAGAGAGACGGATGATTCAGACTGGCATGAGGATAGTGACGATTTGTCTTGCCAGCCAGTGACACTAGAAGGACTCAAAGAAGGAGACTTTGTGTTGTGCGAGTTCAAAGGTGGCAGGAGAAATCAAACCAAATTTGTGTACCTTTGTATTGTGCAAGAGAAAGACGAGGCAGAGATCCAGGTCATGGGTCTAAAATCTCAGGACGAAAGAAAGATGGAATTCACAGTGAATGATTGAAATCGATGAAATGTCATTTTCAAACAAGTGCTTGGAAGACTAGATCTGCCTAAAATATCTAGCAAGGGAGAACGAATTAGATACATTTTTGAAAAGTCTGTTCCAGTGAGAGAAATGTGATTTCATTGTTCATGTGGATAGAATTTTTAAAACTATGAAGACTAATTTAATCGCCTTTTTAACTTTAAAGTCTAATTTCATTGATTTAGTTTTTAGTTTTTTTTATATATATTTTTTTCATTATTTTTTTTCAGTAGGCCTACTAACAACTTGTTTTCCTTGACTAGCATAATTAGAAATGTTCTTCCTTGTAGAATTGATCTAGATTAAATGTGTTTGTGTGTTTTAAATTATGTCATCTATTGGGCTAAGAAGTATGTCATCTATTGGAACTCATGACTTAAGGGGTGTCACCTATAGGGACTAATGCTGAACATGAGAATATATTTAATTATCAATAGTCGAATGAAGAAAATGGAAAACTAAACCCATATTCCTGCAGGGGATAGTCCAGAGCACTTAAGGAAGTTTCTTGTTCAATAAAATAGCATTATGAGTAAACACAGTTCTCATTTTGCCATTATTTTCTCTTAACGGTGTCATCTATAGGTACCTTTACCTTATTGCTACTGTACTGAACCAATACCTTTTATGTTTCATTAACATCTGTTGACCACAGTGAAGGATGTGTTTATTTTCATAAATTTGTCTCGTCGATGAACACTTCTGAAGATTTGAACTACACAGTTTTACCCTATTGAAAGTGTTTCCTAGTTTATAACACTTTATTCTAGCCACATTTTTCCACTAGCAGTGATCTGCAAGAAAATCAGGAATTTTTTAGAGTTTTAATATGTGTTTCAAATTTGTTTCAAATGATTATTTTATTCATATTTTCATACATTGTTTTGTGTTGACTTAGGCCTTCAATTTCCCATCTTTCTTTATGGTTCACCATATAAGGCTTAATGACAAGAGACTTTTTAGTGTTACACCATGACGAATAGAAGGACCTAGTGTGAGGACTCCGCCATTTTAGCACGGTAGTTTCTGGTCCCGCCGCTACAAGCACTGTAAGCGATTATGTCCAACACGTGCTGTGTTTCCGTCGAGCCGGGTCGTAGAAAGTGCGCGAGAAGTTACTGTGTGAGATATTTGTGTGAATTAAATTGAATTTTCTTTGCTTTCAGTTCTTAAATTCAGTTCATTGTGTCTTGTGTACATCAGCGTTTTGTGTTTTGTGTACTTCAAACATATTTCTTATGTGGCTTGGTTCATTTAATAGTTCAACATGCCTTATTGTTTTGTACCTGGCTGTAAGTCAGGGTATGGTCGAGTAGTTGACGATATACGATTTTTTTCACCACCGAAGGATACAAATCAATTTGAAAAATGGGCCAGAGCTATTCCACGAAAGGATACGAAGTTAACGCGTAGTAGTAGAATTTGTCAAATTCATTTCTCTGCTGATTTGATAGTAAAATCAGATAATTTTATAGTGAATGGTGAAGAAGTGGAAATCTCTCGTGTGTGGTGGAAGTTACGTCCTGGAGCAGTGCCTCATTTTCCTCCTAATTTACCGAAGTAGTAAGAATAAGTCCCGTAAAGCTCCCAACAGGAAAAAGAATCTCGACACCACCAGAAAAAGAAGAAAGAAGATTGAAGATGGGAGTGGAGCAACGAATGAGGCATTAAAAGGTCAGTCCAATGTTGATAAGAATTTGGGTCATTCTAGTGTACTTACTGATGCTGAAAAGACTATAATATTGCTCAAAAGGTGCCTAAAGAATGCTAACCGTAATTTAATTCGCGTTAGATCCCGCCTCAACTCAGCAAAATCGAGAATTAATTTGCTGGAGAAGCAGGTTCGAATTTCACAGGCATTTAATTACAAAGATAACAATTGCAGTGGCGGATCCAGGCCTTGCGGTGCCCTGGGCGATATGATAAGGTGGGGCCCACAACAATAGAAAAAAAAAATCGAATAAAATGGAAAATAGTTTGGTAATAATAATAATAATAATAAAATAAAGAATAGTTACAATATTTTGAATACACTACAGTACATTATTTTAATAATATGAAAGAAACCTTTAAGTCCCCTTGAATAAGATTATGTAAACAATGAAATATTAAAATATTACTTTGCGACTTTTTTCCCGGCTGAAGACTTGTATTGAAAAAAGAAAATCCACAGCCTGCTTCCAGTCTCCGACCGGGTCAGGAATGGAATGAATGAAGCCCCTATCTAGCAGCGAGGATATGGACTGTGCCGGCTGCCGAGGCCAGACGCACTCCTCTGGGGCAATGATTAAATGAATGACAGATGAAATGAAATGATAGTGGAGAGTGTTGCTGGAATGAAATGTAGATAGGGAAAACCGGAGTACCCGGAGAAAAACCTGTCTGCCTCCGTTTTGTCCAGCACAGATCTCACATGGAGTGACCGGGATTTGAACCACGGACCCAGCGGTGAGAGGCCGGCGTGCTGCCGCCTAAGCCACGGAGGCTTTTAAGACTTGTATTATTTCACTGAAATCTTAACTTGCTAAACGGTCTCGAGAGGTCATAGCTGCACTGAAGAAAGGAAGATGAATTATAAATTAGTTTGAAAAGTATACTTAATTAATTAATTAATTAATTAAATGTAGAAAAATCCATGGCGCGGGGCCCCTAGGACCGCGGAGCCCTGGGCGGTCGCCCTCCTCGCCCTCCCCTGGATCCGCCTCTGATAACGAACACCTTAGCAAGAAATGCCAGGAAAAATCTCCCAATGGAATGAGGTACAGCAATGAATTCATTTTAGAGTGTTCATTGTTGAGAATAAAATCACCGAAAGGATCCCGTCATTGTCGGGGACATAATCTCTTGCCTGTGCCTTCAGAAAGTCACTTGAGAAAACTTTGTAAAGGACTTAAGTGCCCTTATGGAGTTAATACGCATCGTATAAATGCTATTTAAGACTATTTTAAGGAAGAAAAGAATGATAATTCACGTTACGGTGTTGTAATTTGCGAAGAAGAGAAGCTAAGAGAAGAAATCGAGTTAAATAGCTTTTCTGATAAAGTAGATGGATTAGTTGATTTAGGTGGACACACACCTGACCTCCAGAAGAACGTACTTGCAAATCACGCTCTAGTGTTCAAGTTCGTACCTTTCGTGCATAATTGGGTGCAGCCAGTTGTTGTTTATGCAAGCAAAAATGCTACTCCAGGGGTTTTTCTCGCAAAAATTCTAATATAGTCTAGGTGATTTTGCCGTTAGAAGAGGCTGGGGCGAGGGTGGCTGGCTTTACTTGTGATGGTAGTCAATCAAATACAAAGGCCAGGAATTCGTTAGGAGTCAGTGGCAAGACAAGCTCTCTACAATCTCATTTCCTTAATCCTGCAGATGTTACGAGAAAGATCTGGGCTTTCTCCGACTGTATACTCCAGGAATCTGTGCGTTCCGTAACATGCAATGAAGACCGTAGTTCTTATTTCCGTGAATTATATTTTCCATTGTGCCCTGCCGTGCTATTTTAATTGTAACCGCTAATTACTTTTTAAAAGAGTATTAGTTACAAAGTAATTCGTTTCCCTTAGCACCATCCCTAAGACCAGTTGACCCCGGCAGTGTGGAACTTGCCCACTCTAGCGCTGCCTGGCGAGGCGCGCTTGAACTTCAGGAGTCTCCTCACTTTCTCCTTCTATTCGTCATGGTTACACTATACATTTATCTTGTGTCTTTGACATTTATTAATTCATATCGGCTGATGAACGGGCCAAAAATAATTAGGCCTCGAAACGTGTCCCACAAATGACCACACAGTGATCATTATTTAATAAAAAGTATTGATTAGGCGGAACTTTTAACCTATTTATTACTCAGTTAGTTTATCAATATGGAACCAGAATGAACCTTTTAAGTTATAAAACTTGTCTTTAACGGAAATATTTGATGGTCCCGTGAACTTCTGGGATAAAAAAGTGTTAAATTCCCTCCATTAAACGGGAACTCTGTTATGTAGACAACGGAAATAAAATTACGCATTTTAATGGAAAATTTCCAAGTTTTGGAATGCAGTGTTTTGAAAATTTTCAGGCACCCTGTGAAAGTCTACCTTGTCTGCTGAAACAGTAGCTAACAAGGAATGTGCAAATAGGTGTACCTTCTTTTGTTCTCCAACTTACATGTCAAAGTGTACCGCTAGTTGCCTGTGTCCTGTTACCCAAGCCTTTCCCAATGCTCACTATAATGAGCTGTCAATCACCAAACGCCTGTCTTAATTTTGGCCCTTGTCATCAGCTTAGAATATAGCTTTTAACTGAGCAATTCTCAACTTACATTACTGATAGATATGCTTTGGCGGTAGTTATTATGGCTTTGAAAGCAAGAGTTGTGCTTGATCTTAACACAACAGTAAAAGTGAGACAGTACTGTATTAATCTATTGCAGAAATATATAAATACAACATTGAATAAGTTATGAACACCATTTTATTTTTTCTCAGTTTGTCCATTATATGCATGTCCATGGTTTGATTACACTAGACAACAAATTTAAACTTTTTGTTTTTTACAAAAGACAAAGGCTTTCAAAAATGACTTCCTAATACTTGAATCTATATTCGATGTCAACAGATTTCTTTTCTGTAGAAATGCTTCCCTTGTCTGAGCCAACCTACTTTTCATATCCTCTTTGCTTCGTCCATCACTGGTTATTTTGCTTCCTTAAGTAAGAGAACTCTCCTACTTCCTTAAGCTTTTCACCTGCCAATTTGATGTCCATAGGGGCTTCTGAGTCTACTAAAATGTAATTTCTTCTCACTTTAGAATACATCCTGCTTTCACATAATCTAAAGATATTTTTTTCTACACATAAATACTTAATTGAATATGTTGAACTAATTCACTTCAAATTATTGTAGTTATGACTAAGCCATGCATTCTTTTCTTTACAGATGTATTTCCTGTTATCTTCGAGGGTGCCAAACTTATGGTTAATAAGGGCTTAAGTAACCATTTTCAAGTGTCTCATACGGTCAACATGAGTTCTGTGGCACCATCTGGATATCGCTTTGGAGCAACTTACGTTGGAACAAAGCAAGTGTCACCACATGAGGCATTTCCTGTTCTCTTAGGAGATATTGATCCTAGTGGGAACTTGAATGCAAATATAATCCATCAATTTGGAGCGAACATTCGAACAAGTTTTCGTACGCAGATCCAGAATAACAAATTCACAGCGGCTCAATTGACGAACGACTACAAAGGGACTGATTTTACAGCTTCGCTCACTCTGGGAAATATTGATGTTATCAATGAATCAGGTAAATTTTAGCCTTAAGTCATACATAATTTAATAAACTAGTTATTTATCTTTAGTTGATATTTTTATAGAACAGTGGCATAGCTAGCTAGGCACTTGCTTCATGGACCCAACTGTCACTGAGGAGGCCCAAGTTCGATTCCCAGCTCTGCCGAGAAATTTGATTCTTGTCTGAGGGCTGGAACAGGGTACACTTAGCCGTGTGAGGCAAACCTGAGGAGAGGTGGGTTCGATTCCTACCTCAGCCATCCTGGAAGTGGTTTTCCATGGTTTCCCACTTCTACTCCAGCAATGCCGGGATGGCACCTAACATTGCAACGCCATATTGTCAAAGAGATTCACAGAGGTTATAACTCACAATGCCAAGCACAGAAGATCAGGGGAGTGTTCAGTGGGACATCTTCAGGAAAATAATAGGAAATGACGAAAATGCAATTCATTGTGATGGATGCAAAGTATGACGGCACTTTGAGTGCAGCGGACTTACAAAAGTAGAATTAGAATGCCTAAAGAGGAAGAATTGTAAACTCGCTTGACTCTATACTGACTGTAAGTCTAAATTATCAAAGAAATTTTAATGGACAACGAACACATTGGAAAACGAATAAGATTCGAGACATGATTAATACTTTGGGAACAAAGCTACAAGAAGGTCTTCGGCAGGAAATAGGCCTAACTTCAACTCTTAGGTCAGAGATAAAAAGATGCATTCTTTCATCTTCAGGACAAACACAGTCAGTAAGGGGTCTCCCTCAACCTGCAAGTCAAATGCAAGGGAAACCCAAAGCACCATCCCCACCAGAAACAAAAATAAATGTATTGACAGAGCGGGCCAGTGAATCATTTTATTGATTGAATTTCATTTGTAAGTCAATATGGATCCAAAAGGTAACAAGTAGTTCCGTGAAGAACTATACAGCCTATTTTCTTATATCCTACTTATGTTAATTGCCTCTCAAAATACAAAATTTTGGTTTGATTGATGTAATAGATTCGTAGACATTGAGAACCGTCTAAATATTTCGGATAGTTGCCATGTTGGATTTTTATATATGTAGGCCTTACAGTTATGTACTATTACATGATTGTGTAGGTGTAGTATTCAAACTTCAATCACATGATTAGGACACAAGAAATGAAAATCAGATTTTAAAATTTCGCACAGCTGCCATCTTGAGGTTATGAAAACAATTGAAATAAATTAGATGCCAGTGGATTAAAATTTGTATAAACATTTACCGTACCAAGTTTTACTGCGCTCGGATGGTTAAATCGCGAGAAACGTCCATTTAACCTGTTGACGAGTGCACCAAAGGACAGGCAATAGAGTGTGCACGACATTTGCCGTTTAGTCCCACATGAGGGAGCATGGCATTTGCCGTTTTAGTCTACTACTGAGGACTTATGTGCTTACGGACATAATATGACATCTGGCGGTGTTTTTTTTTTTTTGCAACTTTCTCAGTTATTCAAATAGTGTCGCTGTACAAATCCTAGTTCTGTGTGGTGGTGGTGGTGTGAATACGTATTCTCACTATATCGTAAGAGTTTGGCGCGCCATTAGCTTACAGGTTACAACCTAGTGTTATGATTGCCGCCGATGTGGATAGTTGTCTGTGCTCTTCGTAGCTGTGAATATATTTGGTTTTTGTAAATATAACTGTAAATTACAAGTGATGCTATGGAGTTTCTGGACACAAGTGATGATATTATAGATGAACTAAATAGAAATATTAGTGAAGGTGATATCTTAGGTTCCGATGAAGAATCTATGGTTAGTGACAATGAAAATGATCTTACAAAGTTTTTTGACGACTTTTCACCTTCTGATGTCAGTACACCTTCTGATGTACTGCTCGGGTCTAAGCTCTGTGAACTTGCGGGATGTAGGGCAGTGGTAGGGAAGGAGCAGACGAGAATTGAGAAGCCTGTCGACAGCCCGCCGTTTTACCTGACATTCTCGTCTATTCCAATACTGCTAACATAGGGTCTTTTCTGAAACCAGTGTGGCGTTGGGAATGAGTGAGTGAGTCACCGACTAATGTATTTGCTTATGTTACTACGCAAGGAGCGAGAAACCTCATCACTCGTCACCACCACTACTCAAAGTCCGCGATGCACATTCCTCTCAGCTCCACGCAGCTTAGACCCGAGCAATAAGTACACCAACACCACCTAACGATGGAAACAATGAGCAAAAGGCGGACAGCCTTCCCGCCAACCCTTTACAAACCATCGACTTACAGCAATACCCGTCATGTAAATGGGAACATAATGGTGATTATCAGCCCCGTAATTTACCTTTCGACTCTTCAAAATCAGGCATTATTATTACAGATCAGATTGTAGGCAATGAATGGAATGAGGTTGATGCCTTTTATAACTTTTTAGATTATGACTTGGTAAATCATATTGCTACAGAAACAAATAAGTACTACAAGGAAACTGCTAATGATGTACGTACTCAGTTTTCTAAACTAAATGGGTTGACGCCAGTGCTGATGAGATGTTTTGTTTTTTCGCAACTTCACTGCTTATGGCTCACATGAAAAAAAATAGTCTGAAGCAATACTGGTCTACGGATCCACTCATAGAAACTCCTATTTTTTCTAAAATATTTTCCCAGGACAGATATCTTAATTTACGAAGAATGCTTCATTTTGATGACAAATCTCTTGTAAAGGCGGGTGACCGACTTTATAAAATACGGACTGTGATCGAATCATTGAGAAAAAAGTTCTCCTCTGTACTAAATCCTTTTCAAAACTTAGTTATAGATGAATGCTTGATGCTGTGGAAGGACCGGCTGTCTTTTCGGCAATATCTTCCCAATAAAAGGAAACGACTTGGAATAAAATCATCTGTTCTTTGCGACTGTCAAACCGGAATGGTACTAGATTTTATAGTATACACTGGGAAAGGCACAATTGTTGACATTGACCAAAGTAATCAGAGTGGCCTTTCATCAAAGGTAATTAGAACTCCAATGCAACCATACCTGGATAGAAATTACATACTATTTATGGATAACTGATATTCAAGCCCAGATTTGTTTTCTTGGCTGTAAGATAGAAGTACTGGAGCATGTGGAATGCTAACTCCCGGAAGAAAAAATGTACCATGTCTCCCCAAAAAAGTGAAAAAAGGGGAAGTCGTAGCTCGGCACAACGATAAAATGCTAGTAGTAAGACGGTGTTATAAAAGGCCAGTGACAATGTTGTCTACTGTTGACACCAGCGAAATGACTACTGTCAACACCAGGTTGTTTGAAAATAAGTTAAAGCCAAAATCTGTAACAAATTATAATGCAAATATGGGACCAGTAGACAAATGTGATATGATGGTCTCATTCAATGATTCGACAAGAAAAACTAAGTGGTACACAAAACTTATTTTTAATTAACTAGACATTTGTGTTTTGAATGCTTTTTTCATGTACAAAGAATATCAAAAGAAATCAAACCCTGCTGTCAAATTGCATATAATGGATTTCAGACTAAACCTAATTCTACAACTGCTTGAGAAACACTTTACTGCTAATAACAATGGACGGAATGTTGCACGCCCGATTGGAGGTGGGACACAAGATCTGTTACGCCTCGAAGGTCGCCATTTTATGAGGCCACTCCCACAAAGTGACTCAAAGAAGCGTACACTTCTCAGGCAATGCTACGCGTGAAAACACACTACCCGATCAGGACAGAAGAGGAATGAAACGAGCTACGAGTGTTCTACTTCTGAGGTCGCTCTCTGCATACATCCTTGCTTTGAACAATATTATACATTAAAAAAGTTTTGAAATGACAGTGTCTTCTTGATCCAAAATAAGTTTTCATGTCTCTCAAAGTTGTAATAAATAAGTTTATTGTAATTTAACCCTTACAATGCCAAGATGCCGATGCATCGGCACTTAAGTTCCGTACGAAAATTGCCAAGATGCCGATTCGATCGGCACGCTCTTATATGTGTTGTAGTTATGCGGTGTGGTGCTAGATACCTCTACAAATCACATAGTAAGAAGGTAGAATGTTTGTAATTCCTTCGTACGTCATCAGATGGTACTGACATAGCTTATTCTTTGCTTATTTACTCGTACATTATGAGTGTATAGTCTGCGCGCGCTTGACGTCTATGATCCAATATGGCAGCCACCTTGTTTGTTTATGTCCGCGTGTTGTGATTTATTTTTGATCATTTTACGCTCTAACTGACACAATTGAGTTATTTATCGTGATATATTAAGTCTATTATTATTTCTACTGTAGTAATAGTCCAGTAGCAATTTATATAGGACTTAGTAAAGTTGTAAATAGTACATTTGTCCCAAGAAGGCATGCCATCACATAGGCCTATTTTGGGTGAAATAAGTTATAAATTGCAAAGTAGGCCTTCTATAACAGTATAAATTGGTATATATGATCCTAAATATGAGTTAACATTATTTATCTTCAATTATACACTATTGATTTAGTGTACAATGTACTAATTACCTTGCTTGATTTGGACAATAACATTAGACCTGAGAGAAGGTCAGCTCTCGTAACCCATGAGTTATCAAGACTCAACGTTGACATTGCTGCTCTCAGTGAAACTAGGCTGTCTTCTGAAGGCAAGATTACTGAATCTGGAACAGGATATACCATCTTCTGGAAAGGAAAGAAGGAGGGTGAATGTCGTATTCATGGTGTGGGCTTCGCTGTGAAGACCAAACTGGTAAATTATCACCAACTTACACCCATTGCAATCAGCGAAAGGCTCATGACTCTCCGCATACCACTCTCAGGAGGTTCCTTTATGACACTCATCTCTGCCTATGCTCCTACCTTAGATTCTGATGATGAAGTAAAGGCTCAGTTCTATAATCAGCTAAGTGAAATCATCTCCAAGGTACCATCTGCAGATAAACTCTTGCTCCTCGGTGACTTCAATGCCAGAGTTGGGAAAGATCACAGGCTATGGAATAATGTGATGGGCAAACAGGGACTTGGAAAATGTAATCCCAATGGACTGTTGCTTCTTGGTCTTTGTGCAGAACACGAACTTTTCATTACCAACACGCAGTTCCGGCTACCTGACCGCTTCAAAACGACGTGGATGCATCCTCGTTCCAAACATTGGCACATTCTTGATTATATCATTACCCGGCAATGTGATAAGAAGGACACTCTTATTACCAGAACAGCAAGAAATATAGACGATTGTTGGACAGATCATAAACTTCTTATATGTAAGCTCAGGATATCCATCAGACCTAAACCACCTAGGAACATCAAAAATTTGCCAAGAAAGAAGTTTAATACATCCAAACTTCAGGATGAATCCATGTACAAACATTTTGGAAACAGGATCGTCACCCAGTTATCAGAAAACACAGTAACAAATGATATTCAGCAAGAATGGGCCACATTACAGAAGATTATCACACAGTCAAGCTGAGGAAACCATTGGTTTTATAGTGCGGAAAAGACAAGACTGGTTTGATGACAACAATGAGGAAATTCTGTCTCTCATCAATGCCAAAAGGAATGCCTATCTTGCCCATCTTCAAGACCCAACTTCCAACACAAAGAGAGATAAACTACTGGAACTCAAAGGGTAAATGCCAGATGCAGATAGGCAGATTAAAAATACTTGGTGGCAACAGAAGGCTCAGGAACTGCAGAGATTATCGGATGCTC
This sequence comes from Meconema thalassinum, assembly GCA_946902985.2. Taxonomy (NCBI): domain Eukaryota; kingdom Metazoa; phylum Arthropoda; class Insecta; order Orthoptera; family Tettigoniidae; genus Meconema; species Meconema thalassinum. Next base: position 354,614,955 of record OX336390.1, read on the forward strand.
GAGACTTGAGGAACTTCTATGCCGTACTCAAGGAAATATATGGACCATCTCGCTCATCATCAGGTACACTGAAAAGCGCTGATAATTCTACTACCTTTACTGATAGTCAAGAAATCTTGGAACGCTGGAAGGAGCACTTCTCCAATCTCCTAAATCGTCCATCAGAAGCTGCTGAAGACTTCCTCTGTGATGTGCCGCAACAACCTGAACAACTGTGGTTGGCAGTACCTCCTACTTATCATGAATTCAGTGCAGCTCTCACCCAATTGAAACCCAGAAAAGCACCTGGCCCAGATAACATCCCTCTGGAACTAATTCAAGCCGGAGGTCGTTCCCTCAAAACAAGAATTTTCATCCTTATCCTCAGACTATGGGAATCAAGAAAGGTACCTGGAGACCTAAAGAATGCCACTATCGTCACTATCTTTAAAAAGGGTGATCGCAGTGTTTGTGGCAACTACCGTAGTATATCACTGCTATCAATTGTGGGGAAGATTCTTGCAAGAATTTTAGCCTCAAGGTTATCTCTGAGAAGATCCTCCCAGAGTCACAATGCGGATTTAGAACTTCCAGAAGCACAATTGACTTGATTTTCTGTGTGAGACAGCTACAAGAAAAATGTAGAGAACAACAGAATCCACTCTTCTTAGTCTTTTATGACTTGGAAAAGGCATTTGATTCGGTTCCAAGACCAGCCATGTGGGCAGTGCTGAAGCGGTTTGGTTGCCCTCAGCGTTTTATAGATCTAATCAAGGCTCTCCATGATGGCATGACAGTTCAGGTTTGCCATCAGAATAAGATGTCCGATGAATTTCCCATTACCCATGGACTGAAACAAGGATGTGTACTGGCTCCAACGCTTTTTGCGCTGTACTTGGCTGCAATGCTTTATGATTCACCCACAAACATCCCAGGTGTGGAGGTCAAGTATCGTTTTGATGGAGGGCTTTTCAACCTAACTCGTCTCCGCTCCTTGAGGAAAACTCAGGTTACGAAGGTTACTAACATGTTGTATGCAGATGATGCTGCGTCGCCAACTCTCACACCAGAAGAGCTGCAAGAGTCAGTTAACTGTTACAAAAGTGCATGTGATCGCTTTGGTCTTACCATAAATGTCAATAAGACTAAAGTCTTGGCACAACCTTCACCAGGCACACCTCTTCCTCAGTTCAATATCTCCATCTCAAATTTGCCATCTGGGCAGTACCATTTCTTTGAGCTGTACCTGTGAGCAGGATGTGGATAAGAGAATTGGCGCAGCCCATGCAGCATATGGACGATTAGCGCACCGTGTCTTCATGAATAAAGATCTGTCCATGAGTACAAAGCTTATGGTGTACAAAGCAGTAGTCATTTCTACATTGTTGTATGGCTGTGAAACGTGGACCCTTTACCGACGTGATCTTAGGAAGCTTGAGCGTTTCCACCTACAAAAACTTCGATCAATCCTGAGGATTAAATGGGAAGACCGCATTACCAATATTGCTGTTCTGGAAAAGGCTCAAATCAACAGCATAGAATCATCCATAATAGGTCACCAATTTAGATGGATTGGTCATGTCCATCGGATGGATGATGTGAGATTACCTCGTCAAATGCTATATGGTGAGTTATGCTATGGCACCAGACCTCATGGTGGTCCTAAGAGGCGCTACAAGGACCAATTTAAGCAGACCCTGAAATTGACAGGTCTTGATTCACAAACCTGGGACATGCTGGCTGAAGACCGCTCAACTTGGCGCCGTACCATCTCGGATACTGTAAAGACGTTTGAAAGGGATCGACGCAAACATGAAGAGGCCAAGCGTCAAGCTAGGAAACTTCGAGCAGCCCAACCACGTCCTCCTCCAGCAATACTATGTGACTTGTGTGGTCGCTTGTTCCATGCCAGGATTGGACTCTTTAGTCACCGTAAACACATCCACAAACTGGACTGAAGGAAGAAGATTTATACTCGGATTCGAGTTAAAGCCGATGATGATGATCACTAATTCATTTCAAATCATAACTTTTTTATTTTTTATAAAAAAAAATATTATAATTTTGTGCACAGTATTCCATGAAATATTTTTTGTCAAATGTAAGTCACATGTTTATAGTCCTTGGAGTATATCAAGCTAACATACCAAATTGTATTTCCATATCTTTTAAACTGAGGCTTTTATTAATTTTTGTATGCAGTGATGCACAATCCATTGAAACATGCCTGGCATTCTATGCATACGATGACCTATTCGGGGTCGGCATCCAAAGGGTTAAGTAAGTTTACTGTTTTTTTTTCTTTCTTTTCTAATTCTTACTCTTCGGTGGTTGATTACCGGTCAAAAAGTTTTGAAATAACAGTGTTTTCTCGATCCAAAATGTGTTTTCATGTCTCTAACATTTGTAATAAATGAGTTCATTGTATTTTAAGAAAAATCTTAGTCCCCAGAGGTTGTTGACCAGTCAAATACGTATTGTCATTCGGCCGGCATTATTGCACGGCATATGCCGTGCGTACTCTTCGAAAGGTTAAATATTTATATTTCGCGTCGCCGCCAAGTTGGATTTGTGCTCACTAGTTATTGAAAGTCCCATAGGTGAACTTACAGTATATTCATAGCCTCTATCAACACACAAAATTTCAGTTTGATTGCTATCATAGATTAATAGATATTGAGAACCCTCTAAATATTTCAGATGGGTGCCATGTTGGATTTTTATATATGTAGGCCATAAAGTTATGTAATATTAGATGACGACTTTTGCGTAGGTTCATTATTCAAACGTTCGCTTCGATCGCAAGATTAATACACAAGAAATAAAAACTTAATTTTAAAATTGTGCACAGCCACCATCTTGAGGTTATGTGAACAATTGAACTAAATTAGATGCCAGTGCATTACAATGTGTATAAACATTTACTGTGCCATATTTCAGTGCGCTCAGATGGATAAATCGTGAGAAGAGTCTCTTAAAATGTTTCACCTTCGCTTGGCCGTCATGTTCGTTTTGTATTTTACAGGTTTTTGGAAGTCTCATAGCTGAACTTCTAGTAGTACCCTTTATCACTGTACAAAATTTCAGGGAGATATCAGTAATAGTTTCGGAGATATAGAATGCCGGTGAATTATTTCGCACATCCACCATCTTGAGTTTATGTATACAATTGAACTAAATTAGATACCAGTGCATTACAATGTGTATAAACATTTACTGTACCAAGTTGCATTGCGTTTGGATGGTTAAATCGCGAGAAAAGTCTATTTAAATGTCCAACTTTCCTTGGCCACCATGTTCGTTTTGTAGTGAACAGGTTTTTGATTGTCTCATAAGTGAAATTCTAGTAGTGCCCTTTATCACTGTACAACATTTCAAGGTGATATCAGTAATAGTTTCGAAGATATAGAATGCTGGTGAAATATTTAGCACAGCAGCCATGTTGGATTGGTGAGACGTAATAAAATTTGAAGGGCACGGTCGGGGTCGGCCAAAATAGTACTATGACCTTACAGGGTTTCATTGAAATCTCTTCAGCCGTTCAGAAGTTATTAGGGGGGACATATGCGCGCGCACACACACACACACACACACACACACACACATACACAAATAGGCAAAAGGTGATCTCAGAAGCCTCTTTTTTTTTGTCATAAATGAAAATAGGCTAAAAGTGGTCAACATAATAACCATATAAATGAAAGATCAGTGTACAAAACATGTAACAATGTCAAAAGCACTTCAGGCTGTGATGTATTAAAATATGAACATAATCACGTGCTATCATTTTGTAGTGTCTCATCAGTTCAGGTTTGTCTGAATAATGTCAAAAGAACGGAGACTTGTTTTGTTTTGGTAAAAACTACTACTCCTAAGCGCAGAAAATATATAGCTGAAAACGAATGTAATTCAATTTGAGATTTGACAATTTTTTCATTTTCTATTGGTTTCCAATCTTGAGACCCTTAGTTTTGAATCCAATGGTAGGTGCATATTTAACCCTTAGCAGATGAATTTTTTTCTTGTGTAGTCTTGCACTAGTCTTATTTTTTTCTTTTCCTCACCTCCCCTTCATCGTAATATATTAATAAAATTAAGACATTAGACCCTAGTTGGTTCCTCAGTTTAGGGGCTGCGACAACGCGGTCATGTAGCCCCGTGTACTTTGGGTGTGTGTAGAATCTGTCTGATAACCGGTGTTAATTGTGATGACTGTATTAGTGTGAGTTTCTGTTTCTTAATTCAAGTAAGGACTGCATACTTTAAATTTTTCAAGTAGCTCCTTCTTTTGCCGCCTGACACCAGAAATATTTAGCACAGCAGCCATGCCACCGAAGCCATTATACCACAGTAATCAAACCTGAAGCACTATACGCCTTGGAAACCTTGACAAGTGCTGCCAATTTCTTCTAAAAATCGAGCTATATCAGATGAAGTTGCACTACCCTGTCTATGCGCCGCCATTTTCACAGCTGACTAAGGTAAACAACAGCTCGTTCTTTATTTACCTGTCTGTCTGTTAGGTAGTCAGTCTGGAGACTGGTTGGATCCTACAGAAGCGCCACCTTAGGTTATGTGGTAGAAACCCACAAAACCGAGGCAGCACTGTAATGAGGCATACTAGGCAAGGTGAGGAATGAGGTAGTTTGCCATTGCTTTCCTCACTGAGTCAGTACAGCTGTACTAACCCTATGAGCAGAACCTTTCATAACATCCACAGGCACTGACTGTGTGCCCTGAGGCCATTACTCAGCACCATCTATACCTCAGTAGCTTCCATATAATCACAGCCATGAATGAGACTGAGACATTGGTGAAAAGCCACATTTTACTCTAGCCTCTGCCAACAGACAAATGCAAATGTACTGCATTCATCAAGAGATGGTTAACAGACCTGTAAAACTCTTAAAACGAAGTTTTAGCACATCTAGAAGGCTGTGACATTGCTAATAGTTGTATACAATAACTACCGACAGCAGCACGCGTGATTGCTTCACACACGTATATACGCGTACATTCATATTTATTGTGGAAACAGCTGGCTGGTATATCCCGACATACGTCCAGAACAGGAAACTAGGATGTTGGGAAATACCCGACAGTCGTCTGCTAAGGGTTAAGGTACCATCTATATGTGAATAATAAGACTTGCTGTGATTCATGTTTTTTCTATTTTAAGGCACAGAATCACACGTTGCTGTTCATTTGCTCCAAAATGTGCTTATATGGACAAGCAAGAATACTTTTTGAAGCAGATGAATAGTTAAAGTTTGATCCGGCACTTTAAATTATGAATCGAAGCAAACCTTATTTTCAGATGAGTGTGTGTGGGGGGTTGTAAATCACTGATTTATTGATGCTGTATAATTTTTAAGTACGGTACTATAAGTAGTAAATGACAGCTTTGTTTATTGAACCTACTCAAACGTTGGTAGAGTCCCAAGATTTTAGTTTTAAACAGTTGTAATGTAGATTGTTGATCAATTGTGGTATTTTCATAGGAGTGGTAGTAGCGCACTATCTGCAGTCTGTTACGAAGAATGTTGCACTTGGAGCAGAATTAGCTTACCAGTATGGTTCCAGTGTCCCAGGAGGAGAAATTGCTGTCCTTTCAGCTGCTGGAAGATACACAGGTGAGTTTCGTTCAGTGGGTCAGTTTCAATAGGATCCAGTTCTTTTCGTTACATTCCCTTATCCTGCTCCAGCTGGGTTGGGATGTTTATGGCACCTTTCCACCTTCCTCTATCCAGCCACCATTGCTCCTCATTAATTGTTTTCTAATCCAGGTTCTTTCTTGTCATACTGTTTTTGATCAAGTCCAACCACTTTATTCTGTGTTTTTTTTTTTGTCTTCTTTCAATCTTGGCCGCTGTTCTCTGCTTTGACATCCTTCCCTCTTCCATCCTCTTAACATGTCCAGATCATCTATATTTTTTAAAACCTGTCGTCAAGGATATCCTCTATGATTTCCTACGTTACGTCCTCATTTCTTACTCTGTCCTTTCTTGCCTTTCCTAACATATTTCTTAAAAAATTTAATCTCACTTACTTGGATTTTACTCTGTTGTCTTTTTGTCTGTGTCAAATTCTCTGTCAATGTATGTGAGGTTTTCAAAAGTAAAATGCCATGACCTGTGGTTCAGATTCCATGTATAAAGGAGGTCCCTTGGCTCATGATTGCAAGATTAACTGTCACATTAAACTACAGTAGAACCCCTTTTTAACGAATCTCAGGGGGATTTGATATTTCTTCCTTAGAAGGGGGTTTTCCTTAAAAGGGGGTTAGAAGAAAATAGGCTATATATCACAAGAAATAATGATACTGTAACGTATTTTTCGTGGGGTTTTATGCAACTGGCATAAGTCAGTAGGAAGCCATTCTATATTTATTTACGCGGCAAATTGTTCAGCCAAGATAATTTTTCATGTTAATTTATTATTATTATTATTAATTTATTATAATTATTATTAAGGTATTTTCGGAGCATTTTATAAAAATTATTAGCATTCAGATAGGTTTTCTATGTCTTAGAAAACGCTATCAAGCAAATTATTACGAACGACGATATCATAGAAAATTATCTGATTACGGAATTTTACGGAGTTTTTGTCAGTTAGGGTATTTGAGAGAGATGACTCACTGGGATTTCAAGTACACGCTGAATCTTGTCGAGGAGCATGACGCAATCTTGGGTCGCAAGGTCTAGAAAAGGCGAATTGTGGAAACGGAAATCGACTTCTCCCTCCCGCGGAGTGTAATGAGGAAGGAGTGGGGATCTAGCGCGTAGGGTGCAGCCAATCAGTGGCGACGACGTAAGCTAGATGTCGGTACCATGGTGGGGGAGCCAACAGGTGCATATATCGTTCGACGCGCCGTGAAACAAGAACAATCTGTGTAGTTCTTGCCGAGTGTGGATATACGCGGGAATCGCTCCGATGTTCCGTGGAAGAGGACTATCTGTGAAATACTTGAGGTGTACGGTCGCAAGTGCGTGTCGCTCCGATGTTCAGTGGAGTTAGCGACGAACTTTTGTAAAACTTGGTTGTACGAGTGTTTGGGTCCGAGGTACGGACCATAGAATTATCTAATCTACCAGAATATCATCAAATTCCGACGGAGATGACGACGTCCAGGAGACTGTGGGAAGCTCACAACATCTTCAAGAACGAGGGAAATGCTTTGGCAATTTCCAGTGGTAAGCGCCAATGACGCAGAAATACGCAATCTCTCATTTTCTTTGTTCTACATTTCATATTTCAGTAACTTCATAGCTTGGAAATAAGAGTAAAATCAATTTATCAGACTCCGTTTTCACGTAATTTTCTATCGGTAATATTCAAATCACAACGCTCCAATTTAAATTTTATACTTATTATTATTAATTTTGCTATTCTTGTTTTATATAATAAATTCATTTCTTTTACAATGCAATCTTTGCTTTCAGTAGGTAGCATTAGATATAGACCAATTCCTTCTCCTGATACAATTGTTTGTTGGGTTAATGATCAAATCATACCACGATCTGAGTGAATAGAGTCTTGAAGGTGTTCTGCCAGAGCTAGACGTTGTTAAATACAAATTTAGATTTCAACATTGCGTTGAGGTCTTGGCGCCCATTAAAACAACATAGCTTAGGCAAAGGTAAACAGTTACATTTCTCACCCAACAGTTAGGAGCTAGCAAAACGTCTCATTTGTACGCTCAACGTGGAGCAAAGTAAATAACGTTTCACTTGTCGCCGACAACTTGGGGCTGAAAACCTAATAACATTTGTGGAAGGAGAAGGGTATATATTTCTGTGCCTGTATTTTGGGGGTTATTTGTCTGTATCAGTGTATATCATTATGGGGGATGAGAAAGAAAGACAGATGAGGTTACGTAGTGGTCATCAACGGGAGAGTGATGATACGAGCAGTATGTCGAGTGATGGTAGTACCGGGGTAGCGGAGGTAAATCCCGATACTGAAACAGGGAGTGTAGGCGGCCAACCAGAATTAAAAACTTTACTTCTCGAGTTTATGTATCAGAACAAAGTTAGTAGTGATGCCTTAAATGCAAAGTTAGAACAGAATAACGCTAAATTAGAACAAAACAGTAGGGAAAATAAAGAAAGTACAGAAGCTTTAAATGCAAAGTTAGAACAGAATAACGCTAAACTAGAACAAAACAGTAGGGAAAATAAAGAAAGTACAGAAGCTTTAAATGCAAAGTTAGAACAGAATAACGCTAAACTAGAACAAAACAGTAGGGAAAATAAAGAAAGTACAGAAGCTTTAAATGCAAAGTTAGAACAGAATAACGCTAAACTAGAACAAAACAGTAGGGAAAATAAAGAAAGTACAGAAGCTTTAAATGCAAAATTAGAACAGAATAACGCTAAACTAGAACAAAACAGTAGGGAAAATAAAGAGAGTAATAGGGAATTGAGCGATAGTTTAAACGCCAGATTAGAACAAAACAGTAGGGAAATGAGTGACAAATTCGAACTGATTAGAGGTGAGATCCGGGGGGTGATGGAAGAAAAGGCTAAAGAGATTATTGCAGATGTAGACAGAAAATTAGGAAAAGTACAGGAGGAGTTGGAAATTAGAATCAGTACACAGGCTGAAAATTTAAAAGAACTAGTGCAACTGGAAACACAGCAGGTCAAAAAGCAATTGGGGGGAGAAATTGACAAAATTCAGGTAGCTACTAAAGAGGTTAAGGAACAGCTGGGGGGTAGAATTGAGAAAGTCCACTCACAAATAGTTGCAGAAGTAAATGATTTAAGAGAGAGTAATAAAGAGAGCATTAGCAAGATTGAGGAGAAACAAGCAAAGCTATATGATAAAGTAGAAGAATCAGAAGGAAACATTAAATTAACAGTAAACAGTATTGAGAGGAAGGCTGAGGAGAAAATCGCAGAATTAGAGTTAAAATTAAAAGCTAGGATCAGGCAAGAAAATAGTCAGAATAGGCCAGTTTTTGTGAATAGCACACACAGGGAGGTAGAACTGGGTAAGTTCAGCAATCGACAGGGGTGCCCAATGGAGTTCATGAACACTATAGAAAATAAATTCGGGGAGAGGTTGGAAAATGGTAGTATTGAGTGGTGCCAGGTAGTTGAAATTTTAGAACAAGTGTTTGTGGGGGAAACGAGGAATTGGTTTGCTGTCTACAGAGACAAGTTTACTGATATGAATGATTTTAAAATAAAATTCTGTGAAAAGTTCTGGAATGAGGTTATTCAGTCGCAGCATCGTGAGGGAGTAGTGTGTGGTAAATATAACCCTAAAGGAAGCTCCACCATGACCGAATACTTTTTAGGGCAGGTATTAGTGTGTAAATATCTGGATGGCTTGAAGGAGGAAAGTGATGTGGTAAGGTTGCTACTTAGGCACTTTCCCTATAGGATCAAGGAGGCTGCTTGTATCCAGAATGTAAAGACTATATCACAAGTAGAAAGTTTGTTAAGCACATTTGATGCACAAGGGAGAGGGGGTTATGAGGACAATTTCAATAGGAACCAGGGTAATAATAATAATAGACCTAATGAAGCCAGGCATCAGGAAGTTCAAGGGAACGGTGGCGAAGGGGCCAATGCTCAAAATAGAAATAATAATAATCAGCTAAATCAGAACAGAGGAAATGGCTATGGTAATCAGTATCAAGGGAGGAACAATGATTACAGGGGAAATCAAGGGAGAAACAATGATTTCAGGGGAAATCAAGGGAGAAATTATAATGACAATAATTACAACCAGAATAGGGGTCAAGGAAGAGGACAGCCTAGTGGTAGTAATATACAGCCAAACAATGACAACACAACTCAGAACAACCAGACCAGTGCAGTAGTAACTAGTACTACGGCCAGCTGTAGCGGTTCTTTAAACGCGAACCAGGCTGCGAAGTAAGGTCAGAATCTCAGTCTGTAGCATGCCCTGTCCATACAATTATACAGGAACCCTATGACCTAAATGTAAGAAATGAATTATTACATGAACTAAATGATGAAGGTATTATTCAGGAAGTGGTTAGTAAGAGCCCCATAGTTAAATTTAACGTGTCCGAGGCGTACACAGATGTTTTAATTGATAGTGGTTGTATGAAGAGTTGCATAAGTAGTGCATTTTATGATAAAATGAAAGGAACTGGAGTAAATTTTGAGGAGATGCCAATTAAAAGCACTTTTGTTATCACAGCTGTTGGGAAGAGGTCTAAAGTAATTTCTAAGCAAGTTTTAGTAGACATTAAAATTAATAATCATGTAGAGAAGCAGATTTGCCTTGTAATTCCAAATTTAGTATTCAGTGTTATCTTGGGTTCAGAGTGGCTAAGTAGAGTGTCTGGTAACTTATGTTATGATGTAGGGAGTTTGAAATTTAAATGGGGAGATTCTGAAGTAGAAGTAGCGTTCAATGACCATATTCAGAGGAGTAGTATTGTAGGTGTGATTTGTACTTTAAATGAGATATCGCCAGCCGTAGAGCGGGGTTCTCCATGTTTTGTGGGCAGTGTGATTACGAACGGAAGTCTAGAGGACTCGTTACGTGAGGCTGCATTTCAGGGAAATATAGAGGATGAACAGTGTGTTCGGCTCTATGATGTGTTATTGTGTAATAGGAGAGTTTTTGACGATCGCATTGGTATGGCCAATTGCTATACACATTCATTGAACGTTATTGATAGGTCAGTATTCACAGGACATAGATATCCTGTACCTTTCGCTTATCAGAGTGCAGTTGAGGCACAAATTAATCAGATGCTTGAAGATGGGATTATTGAGCACTCGAACAGTCCATATGTTAATTCTTTGATCACGGTACCCAAGACCGACGGCACTGTTCGTATTTGTTTAGACGCTCGTTTGGTTAACAGTAGAATTAGTTCAGATCAGCTGAAATCTATGTCAATAGAGGAATTAATGCAAACATTTGAGGGGAAGAAGTATTTCACTTGTGTAGATTTGAGTTCCAGTTTTTGGCAAGTGCCACTTATGTACGAAGATAGACCATTTACAGCTTTTAGTCATAAATATAACCTTTATCAATTTTGTAGAACACCTTATGGGTTAAAGAGTAGTTCAGCAGCTTTAATTAGGGCTTTAAACATCGCATTAGGGGATGACACAGGAGAGTTTGTAACCATTTACATTGATGATATGGTAATTAGTTCACGCAGTTTTGAGGAGCATCTATGTCATTTAAATATAGTTTTTCAGAAGTTAGATCAGGCAGGGTTCACTTTGAAGCTGTCTAAGTCGTCATTCTGTCAGTCAGAAGTGACATTTTTAGGTCATAGAGTGTCGAGTAGAGGTGTAACACCAGAGGAAAGTAGGGTTAATAAGATACTTAACGCAGAGGTGCCACAGAATGTTAAACAGTTAAAAACTTACCTGGGAATTTGCAACTTTTTCAGGAGGTTCGTTCTTAAATACTCAGGGTTGGTAGAACCATTCAGGGAATTGCTTAAAAGTGGGACTCGGTGGAGATGGGAGTCTAAGCATGATCAGGCTTTTAGAGCGCTGAAGGAAGGTTTTGAGAAAGCTGTAGTGCTGAAATATCCGTTAAAAGATAAGGAATATGTGGTTATGATGACAGATGCTTCACATATAGGCATTGCTGGAGTATTATGTCAGAAAGATGATGAGGGTAATCTGTGCATTGTATCTTTAGCCTCGCGAGGACTGACAGCAGCGGAGAAAAGATACACGATTACTGAGTTAGAGCTTTTAGGTATTGTTTTCAGTTTAGGGAAATTTAGAATGTATTTAGTAGGGGGGAAATTTGAGATCCACACAGATCACCATGCATTACTGTATATGAGGACTTGTAAACTCAGTTCTAACAGAGTTAGTAGGTGGATTCTTGCTCTGCAGGAATACGAATTCACAGTAAAATATATTAAAGGTAAAGATAACATTCTTGCAGACATGCTATCGAGGGACACTAATTTATGTAGGGATTATCCTGTGGTTAAAGCAGAGGATGGTATTTTAATATGTGCATGTGTGGACAGTAGCAACAGGGCATCGTTACAGACACTGAGAAATATGCTAGTGGAGCAACGTGATGACGTTAAGTTAAAGGAGCCACTGGCTAGGTTGGAAATAGGTGAAGAAGAGTATGTGAAAGTAGGACGGTTCACGTACAAGATGCAGGATGGGCTTCTTGCAAGGAAATGTAGGAATAATCGGTGGGCAATATGTGTTCTTGCCACTTTGCGGGAGGAGCTAATTTGGTTCATTCATAGGGAATTAGGACACTTTGGTGCTGCCAAGGTCTTCTATGAAATTGGTCGTGACTTTATTTGGAGTAAAATGGGAAGGGACGTTAGGAGGATTTTAGCTAAGTGTGACACCTGTCAAAGGAGTAAATATCCAGTTAAATATTTAGTGGGGGAGAGATCTGCAGTTCTCACCAGTAGTCCCGGCGAACTACTGTGTGTGGATTTATTTGGCCCGATCGTTAAAGGACAGTACGGCTACGAGTACATTTTTATAGTTATTGACGCTTTTAGTAAGTATGTCAAGCTATATCCGCTAAGGAAAGCCACGGGACTAGCGTGTAGCCGTCGGATCATTAATAAGTATGTACCTGAGTTTGGCATTCCTCTCAGGATACTATCTGACAGTGGACCACAGTTTACTGCAAAGAAATGGAGAACCAGTATGCAGGAAGCCGGTATAACACACGTTCATTCCTCTGTAAGGTACCCTCAGGGTAATTCTGCAGAGCGTCCATTAAGGGAAGTGGCTCGTCTTTTTCGGACTCTAGTGCATGACAAGCATGCGGCCTGGGTTGGACATCTTCCCAAGGTCGAGACTTGGCTGAATTCTGTCCAGCATGAGAGCACGAAATTGACGCCATACGAAGTTCACTTCGGAAAAAGACCACAAAATGAACTAGCGAGGGTGTTGGGATTAAATGAGGGTAAGCAACCGGGGATGGATTACACTGTCCAGTTGGCGAAACAGAATTTATCTAAGTCAGCACAAAAGAGAATTCGCCAACAAAAAGAAACTAAATTTGACCTATTCGAGCCGGGAGACAGAGTCTTACTTAGAGTGCCGAAACAGTCAAATAAGCTAGAGAAAGTCATGTCCAAGTTCTTTTATCTCTACGAGGGCCCATTTATAGTTTCCAAACGTATTGGGAAAACAGCATATGTGCTGGAGAATAGTGAGGGAAACAGATTATACGGGACGTATAATATACATAGTCTACGAAAATATGTGTCATAAAGTGAGTGTGTTTAGCTGGCGAGCCAGCCTATCAAATGAGTAAGTGTGGTGTCTGGTGCGTGGAAGATCTGGTCTTAAGGCAGGCGTATCAGAAGTCACACAGGGGGGTAGTATGTAAGTAAATGAGAGTTTTTAAGGTACAGGGAAATATGACGGGATTGTCGGATGCTGTTGAGCACTAAATTGTCTCGATGCACCAAGGCCATTTTGGCAGCGCTGATGGGTTCCCATTTATCTCCAAGAGATGGGGGAGCGCTTGAATAGGGCTTGTTAGCTTAAGGCGTCCACGAGATAAAAGATGGGCCATCAGAATGCGAGACAGTCCTTCATGAAACTCATACATATCAGCACACGTGATTTCTGTTTACGGCCTCGCCATGTAAGATTTGTAAGTGTGTAATTTAAGATAATTTGTACAATGGTATTATGTGTGTGAGGAGAAATGGTCTGTGTTGAGAACTAGTATTAAGTAGAATATGGTTAACGGGAACTTAACAAGACAGGGCGATTACGGCACAGAAATATTTGGTGTTATATGTAATGCGCATTTACTGTTTTTTTTTTCAGAAGTCAATATTCATTTAATCTACTTTAAAGAGAGATTAAGTATTATGGTCACGAGGCGCTGCCACAGTAGTGTGATCGTGTGCTCAGTGATAAGTGGAATTAAATGTCACCATAAGGAGGGGACCTCCAGTGAAATTAGGGAGTTCTATGGTGATATAAATATATCAGAACACCTTCAATGCGTGTGATATGACATCATAAATACATAGTGCTCACACATTAATTATGTCTATTTCTCCAACATAGAGAAATTTGAGAGGCGGAAATATCCGTGGAACACTATTCCATATGTAAAACATTGGACTGGTTGCAAAGTGCAATCCATAGTGACAACAAACTTTGACGCAAAGTGCGTGAAGAAAAAATATGAGTGTATATATCTGTAATTTAGGGTGATTTCGTTTATGTAATATGTATTTTGGATGGGGTTTATTAACGTGTCTGGGATAATCGGATAATGGACCGTCGTCACGGTAAATCATCCGATGATCCGAGGCGAATATGTAACGTATTTTTCGTGGGGTTTTATGCAACTGGCATAAGTCAGTAGGAAGCCATTCTATATTTATTTACGCGGCAAATTGTTCAGCCAAGATAATTTTTCATGTTAATTTATTATTATTATTATTAATTTATTATAATTATTATTAAGGTATTTTCGGAGCATTTTATAAAAATTATTAGCATTCAGATAGGTTTTCTATGTCTTAGAAAACGCTATCAAGCAAATTATTACGAACGACGATATCATAGAAAATTATCTGATTACGGAATTTTACGGAGTTTTTGTCAGTTAGGGTATTTGAGAGAGATGACTCACTGGGATTTCAAGTACACGCTGAATCTTGTCGAGGAGCATGACGCAATCTTGGGTCGCAAGGTCTAGAAAAGGCGAATTGTGGAAACGGAAATCGACTTCTCCCTCCCGCGGAGTGTAATGAGGAAGGAGTGGGGATCTAGCGCGTAGGGTGCAGCCAATCAGTGGCGACGACGTAAGCTAGATGTCGGTACCATGGTGGGGGAGCCAACAGGTGCATATATCGTTCGACGCGCCGTGAAACAAGAACAATCTGTGTAGTTCTTGCCGAGTGTGGATATACGCGGGAATCGCTCCGATGTTCCGTGGAAGAGGACTATCTGTGAAATACTTGAGGTGTACGGTCGCAAGTGCGTGTCGCTCCGATGTTCAGTGGAGTTAGCGACGAACTTTTGTAAAACTTGGTTGTACGAGTGTTTGGGTCCGAGGTACGGACCATAGAATTATCTAATCTACCAGAATATCATCAAATTCCGACGGAGATGACGACGTCCAGGAGACTGTGGGAAGCTCACAACATCTTCAAGAACGAGGGAAATGCTTTGGCAATTTCCAGTGGTAAGCGCCAATGACGCAGAAATACGCAATCTCTCATTTTCTTTGTTCTACATTTCATATTTCAGTAACTTCATAGCTTGGAAATAAGAGTAAAATCAATTTATCAGACTCCGTTTTCACGTAATTTTCTATCGGTAATATTCAAATCACAACGCTCCAATTTAAATTTTATACTTATTATTATTAATTTTGCTATTCTTGTTTTATATAATAAATTCATTTCTTTTACAATGCAATCTTTGCTTTCAGTAGGTAGCATTAGATATAGACCAATTCCTTCACCTGATACAATTGTTTGTTGGGTTAATGATCAAATCATACCACGATCTGAGTGAATAGAGTCTTGAAGGTGTTCTGCCAGAGCTAGACGTTGTTAAATACAAATTTAGATTTCAACATTGCGTTGAGGTCTTGGCGCCCATTAAAACAACATAGCTTAGGCAAAGGTAAACAGTTACATTTCTCACCCAACAGTTAGGAGCTAGCAAAACGTCTCATTTGTACGCTCAACGTGGAGCAAAGTAAATAACGTTTCAATACCGGTACATTTATGTCTTCAACTAATGTAATGTCAAGAAATAATAAATGAACATGTTAAGAAATACTAAAAAGTCAAATTAAAACAAGAATAACAGAAAATATTTACGAAACAGCACGGGTAACGGATTCCTTAGTGGTCCATTGGGAGCACAAGCTGCAGCAAGGAAAGGAGAAATAGGTATTACTGACTTGTAATTGTAACTTGAAGGAACAGAGGCCTAACATATATTAAGGATATTTGTGAAGGCAGACCATGAGAACTATGAGAATAAGCATAAGGTATTACCCTTCACTTTCTGAAGTAGTCCAGTAAAGTAGTTTGCTTCCTCTTGCCCAAATGTCTCACGGAAAGAAGTTTTCTCTCAATTTGGTTGTGAGTGTTGATGAGCTCTTCATCCACACTGAAGGAGGAGAAGTACCGGCGGACAATATCCAGTCCTTCCACTGCTGCCCCAAAAGTTGGTTCTGCTGGATCCTCTTCTTCTTCTTCTTCATCTTCCTCTTCAGTACTTTGCCTTTTTGCATCATCACAAAGGTCTCCAACATCCATCTGTGGTGGTGAGGTTAGGATATCATCATCACAAGTAACAAATTCTTCAAATGTTGTGACAGTAGAATCCTTTGATACAACCCCCCAATCTTCCCCAATGTCATCAGTAGCGTCTTCTTCATTAAAAACTTCGGAAATAGCACCAAAACCTGCATGGCCAAAGCAGTTTTGAATAGTGGTCGTTGTGACTAGTTGCCATGCTGCTACAAACATATGCATGGCTTGGAGTATGTTCAATTTCATTACCTCATTTCTTTCCAGGAAAGAAACAGCTCTTTGAACCAGGACCTTCCTGTACTTCACTTTCACAGAATGAATAATGCCAAGGTCTAAAGGCTGCAGGTGACTGGTGCAGTTAGGAGGAAAGAAAACCACTTTGATATTCCGCAGGAAAGACTTATCTGAAGGATGAGCTGGACATCTATCACCAGCACTATTTTCCTTCCTGCCGATCCCATCTTGGCATCCAAGCTTTGTAAAAATTTTCGAAATATCTCCGATGTCATCCATGCACTTTTGTTAAAATCATATTTACATGGGAGTGTACGGGTGTTCTTGAAACATCTTGGATTCTTAAATTTTCCAATTATTAGTGGGGGTAATTTTTCACTCCCGTTGCTGTTAACACATAATGCTGTCAGTCTTTCTTTACTTTTTTTGCCTCCGTGGCATTTTTCTCCGCGAACAGCGTATGTTTTGGACGGGAGCAAGTTGTAAAACACTCCCGTTTCATCGGCGTTAAAAATATCCTTAGCATCATATCCTTCGAGAAGTCGAGGCAACGTTTTCTCTTTCCAGTATACAACTGTATCGTCATTAACTTCCGCACTCTCGCTGCTCATGTTTTGGAACGAAAGATTGTGCCGTTTTTTGAAGCGATCAAACCAGCCATTAGAAGCATGGAAATCGACCAAACCCAGCTTAAGTGCGATTTCTTGAGCTTTTTGTTTAAGTATGTTCCCGTCAATTGGAGCGTTCTCACTCCTTTTCCCCTTGAACCATTTCATTAAAATGTTTTCAAGTTCCTCGTACGGCGAAGAACGAATATTCTTCCGTATTTTTGCCCCAGAACCGCACTCAACTTCCGCGGTCAGAATAGCTTCCTTCTGTTTCATGATGCCAAACAGCGTTGAGGGTGCCAAGTCATTTTTTTTTTGCCATCTGTGACAAAGGTACTGGGCTATCCCTTTCAACATCCCTGATGATGTCTATCTTTTTCTGAAGAGTCAGCTTCTTACGTTTTGCCGCCATAATGAATGTGGTCCGCCGTAACTCGCAGTACAACTCTTATCACAGACACAAAAAACACGTAGCACAACTTCCAACAACACAGGAACAAAAACAGAGAATGAGTCTTCAGTCCGCACCCCTCGTGTCCGCGTGATTCCTAAGCAGTGATTGGAGCAGCGGGACAGAAGTGCCTAGCCGGTGTAAGAGCGCTGCGGCAATAGGTTAAGGCAGCTGACGTCACTGTAGACATTACCCGACTAAAACTGTCCAACTCCCTAACGGTTGGAGATAAGTATATGCGTTCGCGGACTTTTTTGTAGAGCTTGAACAGCTCTACATTTCGTACGCATAAACTTGGGGTCTATCAATGACGGTTCAGGCAGCGTAAGCCATGGAAGGCACGACTTTCTACTTATTCCGTAATTTTTTCTAGAATACATTTTCATTTTGTAGAATATCCATAAACATTTTCAGTTTCTTATTGCTTATTGCTTTTAATTTTTCACCTAAATCACGTGAAGTTTGCAAGAGACCTTTGACCTAAATATTTATATTTCGTGAAGTTACCCGAGTCTCGCGGCATTTACGTGTAGGCCCTACGTCAGTCATGCCTCTAGGCTGTATAGCTAGTCTCAAGGTAAACCGCACTTCGTTCCCATACAGCCGTCATTCCAGTACTACCTACAGTTCAATGGACATAAGTAACCAACAGCGTCTAGCGTGATAGTGACTGTTGCTTGCCGGTAACAGTGATTTCCAGCGGCCGCGCCAATTTATCACGGTTCTATACATCGCTAAAGGAGCGATTTCGTTTAGCGCGTCCACTTCGGACTGAGATTACGTCAAAACGGAAGTTAATTTACATTCAAAACAAGTTTAGAAAAAAGTATCTTATCAACATATTCGTTACAACGGGATACGCGATTGTAATTTATGTGAAATATATTCCTTAGAAGCGGACTTTTCCTTATATCAGGGTTCGTTAGAAGGGGGTTTAAATAACACTGTGCTTATGGAGATTTGGCTGGGACTTACGATAATCTTCGTTAAAAGCGGGCACGTTAAAACGGGGTTTTATTATTATTATTAATCTTGATTGGTCACATTGGACCACTTGAGTCGTTCCACAATCACTTCTTCTTTGAAGGTAGTACTGCTTGGTTCTTGCGCTCTTTCCAGTACTTTTTCATTCTTTCAGATCGGGATTTTCTCAACTCATCTGAAATCTCCATAGGCTTTCTGTGTGTCATTTCTGCAGAAAATTTGTGAGTTTTAAGTATGGTGTTTTACTGTACAAGCTTTTTTCAATTCTATGCCACACGTCGGTAGGTGGCAATAGTAGGCTACATACTTGCGATATTAACATTAAAATTACATCATATCAATGACTTCTGGAGAATATCTTCCCTTGGAATGGTCGTAGCTGTTGCCCAAGCCTTGAAAACAAGACCGCAGTTAGGATTTGAACCCTAATCTCCTGCATTCCGAGCAGACACTTCAAGCCGCTTACTTCACTACGAGTTTACCATAACCAGGGCTCATTTCTTTGTCGTAGGTGAAGAGGCGCATTTTTCTAGCAACTTCCTGGATATCATTGATTTGAACACACTTTCTTGCTTTCTCCTCCTAAAGGACTGGTGAAGGATGTTGCAACATTTCTTGGATTTTGCAATACACAACAGCAATGATTTTCTACTGGAAGTGTATACCATAATTGCATAATATTACTTGAATTTTACTTTACATATAAAAATGTGCGTCAGTTTTATCAGGGAAATAAGTAGACGAACTGATGAGGGAGTAGATTTGAGTTAATTATTAAATAATGTGTTGGCTGTGACTACGAATTGGATATCTAACCTCCTTGACTTTCATAGTGATTCAAGAAACTACGAAATTCAATATGCAGGCTGCCCTCTTGTACCCGGCACCTGCTGCCATACGATATTATTATTATTATTTGGGTTTGATGTAAAAAGGTGGCCACCTGGCTTGTGATCGCAAGGGTAAAATCCATATGAAACTACAGTAGAAGTCTGCTTCTTAGCAGAATTGCTGGAACAAATACAAGATATTTTCTAAAATTAAGGCAAGAGCTTTCATGGGTGACATTCCCCCTCGTGTTCAGGGCCGAAACAGGAGACAACAGTTTTATGATGCAGCCGTTATATGTTGAGTTAGTCCCTCGCACTTTTGAGTATGGAAATGTGGTCAAACATAGTTTTGCATATCGTAACAGGAAGTGAAATTTGGGGGCGACAAAACAAGCACCCATGTTATGGAAACGCCCCTCGTAGCCATCTCGCAAGAAGGTCCAAATAGTTCCATATGCGAAAAAGTTACAGCGACTGTCTTTTGGGACCATGAGTTGCGCTTTTGGTTATTTCCTCACCAGGAGAGCAACAGTCAATGTTGCTAGTTACACACACACCATCCTGGTGCTTTGTTAATGTGTCTTCTGGGACTGAATGCAGATTTATTTCATGCTGGCATTGTTGCCTTGCCGTACTACTTGGACATGAATGATGACTGTTGAGTAGCCTGCACAGTCAGTAACATTTCTTCCGAAATTGTAATTGTAGCATGTGTCTAATACAATGTGAAATTCTCTGAGCTAATAGCTAATAGCAGTCATAGCAATATCTTTGTTGCTATAGACACTGTTTGTAAATAAATTGTCAGTTCGAATAATATTAGTTTTTAAGATATCTTTTTATTGCTTCCTTTTCCAGCTTTATATTGCTTGAATTCGGCTTTTTGAATATTTAATTTAATTCTGTTGTGTACTTTCTAAAAAGAATCCTTTGCCATCAGTGAAGACCCTAAGCCTTGTTTATCAATTTTTTCCATCTTCAGAGTATTCAACATATCAAAAAAGTCATCAGTCTTGCAGACAGAACCTCATATGATACAGCCCATCTAATGCATTTGAGAATAGCAGATTTTCGAATCTAATATGTCTCACGTTTTTCTTTCGTTGTGAGGAAAGTCCAATTATGCCATAGAAGGTTTTAGATCTTCACCAATATGATTAATAAGCCTCCTTTCTTTTTTTTTTGCATGAAGTTTACATATAGCTTAACTAAGATGGTATCTTTGTTTGTTTCTAGGGGAAGACTATAGTGTGAGTGGCACTTTAGGTGGAGCAGGTTTACATATGTGCTATTACCAGAAAGCTAGCGACCAGCTGCAGCTTGGAGTGGAGCTAGAAACAAACTTTAGAGTTCAAGAATCTGTTGCTTCCATTGGTTACCAAGTGGACCTTCCAAAAGCTGACCTTATTTTCCGTGGTGAGTTATGTAGTTAAATTTTGCATAATTGAATGTATTGTCATGTCCTTGTTGTTTAACCCCTCGAGCTGTTGCGATGCTCCTCAATTTAGCGTACCTCTACTTAGCAAATTTCCCAATTTAAGGAATGTTTTTCAAGGTCCTGGTGAAAAGCCTGTGTTTGGATTTCAAAAACACATGCGTTTGGTGAATAAAATTACAGCCCAAATGTTCACTTTGTATCTTGATGTAACAAATGTGGCAAGAATCTAGGGCACGTTCTCACTTAGAACACCACATTCAGTACATATTGACTGAAGCTCAAAACACCACACTCAACATATCCAAGAATGCAATATCAGAAAATCATTTTAAAAATAGTCCCGGTTAAATAACATTGTGATCCTTACTCCTGTTAAAACGGCAACCTCACAATATCTGGCAGAACACACAATCGAAAACTTAGGACTGCTGGGCTAACAAAAAACTTATTAACCCCTCAGGCCGTCTATTTAATCTGGAGGTGTTTACTTCTCTTGCGGTATTTAAATTGAAGCTCAGTAGAGGTTTAGGGCCGATTTCACCAATGTCAATTATCTCTTAATGAGAAGGGAAGACCCCCCACTTTGTACCTGTGGAGCCGTATTCACCGTGGCCCACATTTTCACCGAGTGTGTGGATCTTGCTGACTTACGAAGAAACCTTGGTTTGCAGACGACACTCAAACTTATATTAGCCGATGACGCGGTGGCTGCTGATCGCGTTATCCGCATTATAAGTGAGAGTGGGTTAGGGCCAGCAATCTAAATTTTCCAGTGAACTTTGACTCAACGACTTGTTCGTTTTTGAATGATAATGTTTTGTTTTTTCCGTAATTTTTGTTTATTTTTATAATTTTTATTTTTTTATTTAATTTTTTGTTTTTGTTTTATTAATTTTTGGTCTTTTTAAATTTAGATGTCCACCTCAAAATTTTAAATTCAATTCAAAATTTGTATTCTTTAATCTGTGTTAAGAGGGGCAGATGACCTCGTAGTTCCGCCCCTTAAAACAACAATAACTAACTAACTAATTATCTCTTAATTCATCAATAAAGGTTATTTAACTTAGCACAAGCATTTCACCAAACAGAAACGCTCGTAAATTTACCACTAACAAGGAATTACGTTAAATGTCCAAATCTGGCCACTCAACTCTCTAAAGCATCTTTAAAGTGGCGGGAACCAGCTGAATTGTGCCTTGCGCATTCCACAATGGCGGTTTGTTTCCGAGTTTCACACGTAGGCTACTTTCATCCATATGAATATAAAATATGTTTATGACAATGAAATTATAAAAGATGACACACATTACTACGTTTTAATACCAAGAAAGACGAATATGGAAATTAAAAAAATAAAAATAAAAATCCGAATGGGGATTCGAACTGCTTCCAGCGCTGCGAAATAATTAGAGTGTCTGCACCTCTACCGCTTACGCTACGAAGACAACTGAGTAAGCGCGTCTTATTACGCTATCTATTCACACAACTGCCTTCATCATCATCATCATCATCTTGCACAGTTTCCAGCCACTGACCGGGTCTGTTTGGAACACAAGCCTCTCCAACGTTCTGTCTTCCCACCATCTCTCAGCCTCCACCTTTGTCCAGTCTTATCCTCTCTTCTTCACGCTTTATTCCACCCCCTTCAGCCACCTGTCTCTCGGTCTTCCTGTCGGTCTCTTTCCTTCCCACTTCGTCTCGTGTACTCTCCTGGGTATCCTCTTCTCCTCCATTCGTTTTACATGTCCATACCATCTAAGTCTAGATTTCTCTATACCATCCTGTAATGGTTCCTCCTTCATTAATTCTCTGGTCCTCTCATTTCCTATTCTGTCCATCTTTGTAGCTCCAATATTGCTTCTCCAGAACCTCATATCACTGGCCTGTATTTTGCTCTTCTCCCTTCCTTTCATAACCCAGGTCTCCGAGGCATACGTCAGGATAGGGACATAGTACGTCCAATATATGATCTTTTTGCTGTTCTGAGGGACATCCTTGCTCCATAACATGCTTCTCACACTCCTCCGAAATGCTTCTGCCTGCCTTCCCCGCTCATTTATTTCTCTATCGTTTCTTCCATTATCTTGTATCAGGCTTCCCAGATACTTGAAACTCTCCACTTTCTTCAGCTGTTCCCCACCAATTATTATTCCCGTTGTGGTTCTTTCCTTCTTCCTTGTTGTGATCACCATCTCACTCTTATTTATGCTAAATTTCATCCCATATCCTTGTATTATTCCTTCCCACACGTCCAACTGTTCCTGTACCTCCTCCTCCTTGTTTCCCCAAATCATCAAATCATCTGCAAACACCATTGCTTTCATCTTTCCTTCCCCAATTACTTGTGCCACTCGGGTCATTATGTCATCCATCACCACAATGAAAAGTAACGGTGACAGTGCACTTCCTTGTTTCAGGTTGTTTCTCTGTTCCAACCAGTCTGATCTCTCTACTCCCACTTTCACACAGCTCACGCTTCCCTTGTACATCTCCTTTATCCTCTTTATAGTCCATTTCTCTACTCCTCTATCCTCCGGGGACTTCCATACTTTGTTTCTGCATACACTGTCATATGCTTTCTCAATGTCCAGGAAGGCCATCAGAGATCTGTTCCATACTCATAGTGCTGTTCTTGTAACTGCCTTACAGCAAAAATCAAATCCACTGTGGACCTTCCTGCTCTGAAGCCATGTTGTTCTTCCCTCATCCCTCCTTCTATCCTTGTCCTAATTCTCTTTTCCAAAACTTTCTCGAAGATCATTGCATAATGACTCATCAGTGTTATTCCCCGATAGTTTCTGCAATCTGTTCTACTACCTTTCTTGAAGATCGGGACAATTATTCCTTTTTTCCAGTCCTCTTGGGGTCTTCCTTTCCTTCCATGCTGTCCTCATCACTCGGTACAACCACTGTATCCCCACCTCTCCTGCTGCTCTCACCATCTCCACACTCAACTCATCCACACCCGGTGCCTTCCCTCCTTTCATCTTGTTCACTGAATCTTCCACTCCTTTCCATGTTAAGTCTTTTTCTGTTTGCAGTTCATCTTCCTCTTCCCCTATTTCTTCCTCCTCGCAGTGGTTTCCATTTGGGTTCAGAAGTTCTTCAAAGTATTCTTTCCACATTTTCTTCAGTTCTTCCCTATTTTCTATCTCTTGTCCCCTTTTGTTCACCATTCTAACATAATCCGTAGGATCCTTCCGCCTCTTATTTTTTACCATCCCATACAGGACCTTTTTTGTACCTTCACTATCCTCCATCATCTTTGTCCACTCTTCCATCCACTTTCTTCTCTCCTCAGTCACTACTCTCTTCGCCTCCTTCTTTCTTTCCTGGTACTCTTCCCTTGTCTCTACCGTCCTATTTTGATACCACCTTCTAAAGGCTCTATTCTTTTCCCTTACCTGGGGCCGATAACCTCGATGTTAGGCCCCTTAAAACAACAATTATCATCATCATCATCATCATCTTTTCCCTTACTATATCTTTTGTCTTCTCATTCCACCATGGTGTTTCCTTCCACCTCTTCTTACTACTTGTCCTCCCACATACTGCTTCTGCTGCACCTACTAGTGTCTTCTTAAATCTAGCCCATTCCTCTTCCACCCCTCTTTCTTCATCTGTTGGAATTCCTTCCTTTACCATTTTGAGGTGAAGCCTCCGTGGCTTAGGCGGCAGCACGCCGGCCTCTCACCGCTGGGTCCGTGGTTCAAATCCCGGTCACTCCATGTGAGATCTGTGCTGGACAAAACGGAGGCAGACAGGTTTTTCTCCGGGTACTCCGGTTTTCCCTGTCACGATTTCATTCCAGCAACACTCTCCACTATCATTTCATTTCATCTGTCATTCATTTAATCATTGCCCCAGAGGAGTGCGTCAGGCCTCGGCAGCCGGCACGTTCATATCCTCGCCGCTAGATAGGGGCTTCATTCATTCCATTCCTGACCCGGTCGGAGACTGGAAGCAGGCTGTGGATTTTCACCATTTTGAGGTAAACCCTTCTATCCCCTTCTTTCAGTTTCCATATCCTTATACGTCTTTCCTGGTTCTCAGTCCCTTTCTTCTCCTTACTCCCTCTCAGGTTCATTACCAGCAATCGATGGTCGCTATCCAGGTTCTCCGATGCTATAACCTTGATGTCCGTGATGTTCTTATTTAGTTCTTTCTCATACAGTATAGTCGACCACCGACTTCCTGGTCAAGTCATCACTGTACCATGTGATTGTGTGGCTCTCGCTTTTCTTAAACCAGGAGTTCCCAACTAGCAGGCTGTTCCTCTGGCAGAAGTCCAACAGTCTCTTTCCTTCCTCATTTCTTCCGCCCCAACCCTCTGGTCCTAGAACCCTCTCATAACCTTGTCTTTCACTTCCTACATGGGCATTGAGATCCCCCATACAGAGGTGCCAACTATTACGGATTGTCCGTAATTATTACGGATTTCAGCTCACGATTACGGCGTTACGGTCAAAGGGGAAATTATTACGGAAAAGTGACATCATGAAAAAAAAAAAAAAACATTTCTATGAAAAAAAAAAGGAAAGTTGCAGGGTGTCCACTCGTAACGAAAGTAACGAAAAAGTAGCTAATTTTACAAACAGGTAACGAAAGTAAAAGTAGCTAATTTTTATGTCTGCATAGTTGGAGGTAACAAAAATTCGCCGAGGTCGGTTTAAATCGTCTTAACTCGCGCCGCTTGGCTCACAGATTGCGATGGAGCTGATTGCGTATGCTATATTTCCCCGTGCCCGACCTCAAGGAAATGCAAACTGAGGATACCTTGAGTGGTATACATCGGTCCAACGTATAATTTCGGTATCGAGAAGAGTTTTTAGTTTTGTGTGAAATATTTTTCTGTATTATCAGGAAACCTTACTTTCCGCGAGACGTTTATTCGCGAACATTTCCAAAACTCAACAGAGACCTCTCATTTCTGTTATTGACCTCTGAATTTGGAGACTATCTCAAATTGAAGTCCAGAAATAACGCGAAATAATTTAATGTCGCAATGTTGCGAAATTATACAGTTTTGAAAAAAGAATCCCGAAAATGCTTCGTAATACATTTATTTTAAAAATCTATTCGTCTCGAAAATTTGCGACATCCAGTATGGTTAATTCAAAATTCCGTTATGTCGACTTTTCCTTCGAACTTTGGTTCCATCGGATAATTTAACCGGTTATTTCAAAAACTTGTATAACTTGTATAATTCGTGATTCGAATTCGAAAGAAAATGTGCCCCCTTGTCGTATTCATGCAATCCTATCAGAATAATTCGTAATATTCGATACCTACTTCGAACGTTCATCCTCCGAACTCACATGCTCAAGACGGCCGGCTGACTGCACGACTTGCCTGCGGGAATCTCTTCAAACGGACCGAGATCCATGCCAGTTGCGAAAAATCATAAAACCCGTGCCCAATCGTGAACTTGTGACCACGGGGACTGCAGGAATCCTGTCAAAGGTGATTGGGCGCCCATAACGAAACATCCCGAAACCTACTCGCCATTTTTCCCATGACCGTATACTTAAAAGCGTACGGGGAGCGAGAAGTGCGTGAACCCTTTTGGAAACGACAGTCTACGTAGCATCGCGATACTCATTTCTCATCGTGATCCACCGTGAACTCCCAACCACGGCATAGGGATAGTGGGAATCACGGCGCCGACCATACAACACGTCCATAACTGCTCGTGAATTTTAACCATGCCCAACCTCGAGCTTGCCTCCGCCATTCTGCCCGAACAGATAGACAGGCAAACAATCGTTGAACGGCCGGATGCGGCGCCGATTGCATATTATCGCGTTCTCAGTGACCAACCGCGAGGGCATCGTGATTCTCGTATAACGACCGAAAGCGACAGCGATTGCAATACATCGTGATATTTCTCCGCATTCGATGACGTGAACAACTGGATTCTTCTCAAGCGTACAGCAAGTGGCACCGATTGCGTAATTATGCTATAATTTCCCGTTCCCACATCAAGGATAATCGAAATCTCTTCGATGGGCTAAAAGTGACACCAATTGTGTAAATGGCGATTTTTCTCTGTGTTCTATCGTGAAAACTACGGGAATCTCGTCAAATGGCTGAGGCCAGCGCCGATCGTGTAACATCTCGATATTTTTCTTAGAATGAAGGTTTTCTATTCATCTCTTGATTATTTTGTTCAAATATTCCCAAGTTTGGTCAAGGAAAATGAACATGACAAACTTGAAGAGAAATTTGCTGTTTATCAGTGTGATACTTTCCCTGAATATATTTTACAAGGAACTAGAATTGATGAAAACTGGGGCAAAATTGCTGAGCTTAAAAACGAAAGAGGATAGTTCCAAGTATAAAACTTGAAGTAAAGTGATATTTGCAATATTACTTGTACCTCACAGTAACTCTCCCACAGAAAGAATTTTCAGTGTTGTTAGGAAAAAATCCGACAGAATTCAGACCTACATTAAGCACACTGGACTCGCTTATGATTCACAAGACGAAAATGTCATCACAGGGGGAAGTATGTTGCAAGAAAACTTTCACGGAAAACCAGATACTGAGTGCTAAAACAAGCTACAAGGAATTTTTGATCACAGAACTAGCAGTTAATGTGCAAATGTTATTGTGTAATATGATATTCTTTACTATAGGTTGCTTCCTGGTAGGGCAAAAGTGGTGTGGTGTCATTATCGAGAAGGGAGGAGCAAGCTTTGGATTTGACGTGGAAATAGTTTTTCAGTAGGGGGGGGCGTCAGTATAAGAGATTACTGATAAACCACTTCAAAGGTTGGCACCTCTGCCCATAACAATCATATTTCTTCCTACCAGCTGCTTCTGCAATTCCTCTTCAAACTCCTCCTTCTCTTTAGAGGCGCAGCCTACTTGTGGAGCATACACTTGCACTATTTCTACGGTCTCTCCCCTCAGTGCTACTTTCACTTTCATCATTCTATCACTTATTCTCCTCACTTCTTCTTTTAAACCATCTCGTACTACTACTCCCACTCCATTCCTCTTTCCCTCTTCGTTCCCACTCCAGTAGTCTATAGCCTTTTCTCAGTTCTCTCCTTTCCACTTTGTTTCTGGCAATCCCAATAAATCCAACTTCCTTCTTTCCATCATATCCACTATCTCCTCCACCTTCCCCGTCAGCATTCTTAGGTTTAAAGTTCCAAATCTTAGTCCGTGTGTACAGCCGTGTCGTCGTCTATTACCGTAAATCCATCCTGTCCGAGGCTCGTTCCATTTTAGAAAGCACAACGGCCAATTCTCCTAAATACTTTTTTTCATATCATTTTAGGCTTTTGCCACGAATAAGGTCTTCTGTATTTCCCTTCCTTTATAATTATGTTCCAGAAAGTCTCAAGGAAGCATCGCAAACAACGATCAGTGTTCAACGCTTCTAATTCTGTCCGCCATGCTGTCCAAGATGAAACCGAGTCTACGCATGCGTGAGAGCCGTAAATCTTATTTAAATAATTGCGAACCCGAATGTCCTCGTGAAATGCAACAAAGATAATCACACATTAACTCTCGTTTAAGTTAAATACAAATTAACTAACTAAGCGTTAGTAAAGAGTTGATGAAAACGGACCTTAGACACCAACAAGTTAAAAAATTAATAATGTTAAATCTACAAAACATAACGTAATGAAAACTTTATGATTACTTACCGAGATCATGTCCAATGTTTCTCAGTAATATATGTGACTACTGCTTTTCAGGGTTGCCCAGGACCACACGCATTATTTACAAAAATATAATAATTTGATAAGTTCCACTTTAGGTATTTGTTTCAGGTATATTTACAATGAAAGTAAGATATTTACATGGGAATGCTCAATCTACATATATATACATAATTTTCGGGTATAAGTTCCAGTAAAAACTTAATTTTGGAAAGCTTTTTGGGCTTGTATCCTGTGTAGAATTGACAACAAAATGTAAATATCGCAATATTAGTTCAAACCCGTCCCTTGGCATTGTTTGAGGGAATATAGGGGTTTCTAAAAATTCATCCCTGGTGAAATAGCTCTTAGGGTAGGTATCTGCATTATCCCCATGAACATTACAAGCCCCAAGAACACATAAATGTCGTCCCATCACTGGCTTCCTCTTCATGGTGCGCGACCTTGGTTTCAAGGGCGCGCGAACTATACATTCTGCCGCGTACATATTTGTTTCTCAAACAATTAGTTCAATGATTTTGTCGTCGGAAAACAGCAAAAAAGCATCTAAAACACATCTGCATACCTGCCAACCCTTCCGATTTATTCGGAAACTTTCCGATTTTTCACCTCGTCTTCCGATCTTAATCATTATTATTTCTTCCGAATTTCGGACCCCAGTGATATATTGTTAAAAAAAAAAAAAAGGAACTGCAAAGAATTTCCATTCTCAAGGAGATTCTCTCGTAAGTCGTAATTGCTTTTGTGATTTACGTAACCTTGGATTTTTGTGTAAGTTTCTCGCTTGGCAGTGAGCTCCATAGCTGCCTGCGATCTTGGAATGGTGAGTCAGCTGATCGGCCTACCGCATACTGATTGGTGGTATTTTACGGACAAACAGGTGTCAAGCCTGCGCTGATTAGTCGAGGCTGGCCAGGTGACTGTGCAGTATGGGATTGAAACCTTGTATGCTACGCGAGGCGATTGTGACTTGATGCGTTTGACGCCACGTGTTTATACTCTACTAGCGTCACGTTTAGTGCGTCGGTAGATAATTATTTCAACGAGTTGTGTCGATGATTGTTTCGTGTCGTGTGTTTTAAGTTTCTCTCGTCACGTTATGGCGACAAAACCTCAGAAACGTTATCTCCAAGTGTTCAAAGAAAGCTATAAAACTGAATTTCCATTCATTGTACAATCTAGTGGAGGAAACCATTTTGCTCTTTGTTCCGTGTGTCGTTGCGATATAAATATTTCTCATGGTGGAAAAACTGACATTGTAACTCACAGCAACACTCTAAAACACAAGGACAGTGCTAGTTGTTAACAGAAGAACAAAAAATTAGGTACGTTTTTTGTTCACGGGAATGAAGACAATGCTGTCATTCGAGCAGAATGTTTGTTCACGGCATTCATCGTAGAACATAACCTCTCTTTATCATGTTCCGATCACGTGGGACAATTGTTTAGAAAAATGTTCCCGGATTCGGAAATTGCGAAGAAATATGCCTGTGGGAGGACAAAAACATCCGCCATTGTTCATGAAATGGCACGTGACGCTGATTCAAAAATGATTAATATTTTAAAATATGGGCCTTTTGCGATCTCCACTGATGGTAGCAATGATAGAGATAGTAAGCTGTATCCTGTCGTCGTGTCATATTTCAACAAAGAATCGAAGATGATTTTGGTAATTTGCTTCTGCGTCTTCTGGAAAGACATGCTATTCCAATGGTAAACTGTATAACTTTTAGTGCAGACAATGCCCCTGTTATGATAGGGAGGAAAAATGGTTTTGCTGAAATTAAAAGAGTAGTGTAAAAACATCATTGTTGTAGGATGCCCATGCCATTTAATTCATCTGGCTGCTGAGAAAGGTGCTGATTCCCTTCCTCTGAAAATTGATGAGATAATGATTGATATTTATTATTATTTAAACAAAAGCTGCAAGAGGAAAGATCATCTGAAGATATATCAAGCTCTTTACCAAACTGATGTTAGGAAAATACTGAAGCATGTGTGCACGCGTTGGTTGTCCTTGGGTTAATGCTTAGATAGACTGATTTCACAGTGGAAGCCACTGCTGAGTTTTTTTTAAGGATGAGGTGAACCAGTCCACTGGCACAAACATATCTCTCAAGTATTTCCAAATTCCCAAAGTAAAGGCACATGGAGATAAGCCTGCAGAAGTGGAATTTGGTGTGAGTGTGAACAACAGATTACAAGATCAAGCACGTGTTATCATTGGCAAAAGGAAGTTGGAGAGCAGTTCTTCTTCTCCGTCTGTGAAGAAAATTAGTGACGGAACCAAGTCAAACTGTTGGTATTTCAAGACAGGAGAGACTATTTCTTTTTCTGTCATCTAAGTTAAATGAGGCATTTTGTTGTTTCTGGCATTTACCATCCCTACATTTGAAAAGTATAACCAAGTTCTTCAATCGCAAGCACCTCACATCCATGTCCTAAGATCCATACTGGTTGATTTGCTGACAGAAATTCTCTGTAGGTTTGTTAAGCCAGTGGCCATAAATAAATATTGCACAATTTTAGAAGTGGTCTATCACACAAGAGAGAATCAGAAAGCTGATGATGATTTGGTAATTGGTTCAACATCTAATTGTGTAGAAAATCTGGCTCCTGAGGAGAAGAAGGTCTTTTATATGCATGTCAGGAACTACTTCACTGCAGCCTCTGATTATATTATTCATAAATTTAATTTGGACAATGAGTTTTCTGTTATGCTCAAGTGGCTCAGATAAGGTCTTTGTCTACTGCTTCCTTTAGTGCCGTGAAGTATTATATCTCTTAGGTTTCCAATTATGTTGCCAAAAAAAGACTGTGAGGATGAGCACCAAGCAATGGATGCATTACAATGCCAGTTTTGTGCTCTCCAAATGGAGGATTTGCCATCTTCTATTGTGGAAGGAAAAAGAGCAGACTGTTCATGGTCTGCAATAGGGGATATACGAGGTGGAGATGGGTGTCTGAAATATGACAGACTAGATAGAGTAATGCTGTCAATATTAACAATCCCACACAGCAACGTTGAATGTGAGAGATTGTTTAGCCAGGTGAAGAAGACAAGGACACAATTCCGATCATCTCTGAATGACGAAAACCTCAACAAACTGTTAGTGGTTAAATCAAGCCTAAGTGGAAATTGCTACGTTCAGCAGTATGACAGGGCATTTTTGAAGAGAGCAAAGTCGGCTACAAGATCTGCATTAAATCAGTAAGCAGTCTCAAGATTACCATCCACATGTATATACATCACCTAATCATAATTAGTTAAGTAATGTTGTCCATGGTAATTAACTTTAGTCTGACAAAACGTGAATATGTGGTAGCGAATGCGAAGTGTAATCCATCAGAATGATTGTATGCATTTTCTTTAAACACACAATTATGTTCTCTTACGTTTAAATATTGACCATACATATTACTCGATGATTGATGATTGTTTACATTTTTGTGAATTTCATACTGAATTCATACTTTGCCAATAAAGACACCCAGGTCTTTTGTGTACCCTCTTTCGCCCACGCCATGGTATACTGCGCATGATGAAATCTATAATTTTAAAAAAATCTTCCTATTTTTGACTTCCGAAGGTTGGCAGGTATGCATTTGAAATACTTTCTAGTACCCGGCATACCCGTGAAGGGGATCTTTTGTGTACTCACGACGAAATCTACTGCTCGAGTCCAAGCTCTATGAACTTGCGTGGTGAGGAGAAAGAGCAGGGAAGGGTCGGGCGTGAAGAGAAGGATCTGTCAACAGCCCACCGTGACATATGGTATTTCTTTCTATTCCAATATTGCTAACATTCGGCCGTTGCTCAAACCGCTGTGGTGTTAGGAATGACTGAGTGAGTCACCGACCAATGTATTTGGTTCTGTACTATGCACGGACCGAGAAACCTCATCACTAAAGATACGAGAAAATAGCATTTTGAAATTGATTTTGTAGCACGTGAAATTGATTTTGTAGCACTTTCATTTTGAAAAATAGCATTTTGGAGCATTTTGAAATTTAAAAATTAGCATTTTGTAGCATTTAAAAGCTCGTCACCAGGTGCAATAAAACTTTAACAGGTTCAAAATAATATGCGCGGAAACTAATTCAAACATGTGCAGGATTGGAAATATGGATGTTTCTGATAAACGGCATATGCATTTAATATAATAATGTGAATCATACATTTACTTAACTTTAAGTAAACATCATACAATGGATAATTAACTAAATAATAAAATGTACGTTT
This sequence comes from Meconema thalassinum, assembly GCA_946902985.2. Lineage (NCBI taxonomy): Eukaryota > Metazoa > Arthropoda > Insecta > Orthoptera > Tettigoniidae > Meconema > Meconema thalassinum. The sequence goes on from OX336390.1 coordinate 354,647,650, forward strand.
AGTCCCACGTTACACTCCCTCATTATTTCCTTTTCAATGAGGGCCATGGATGAGGGGCATTGAATTTCTATTTGGCGGTGGTTTAATGGTCAAATGGCACTTCTTGAATCCAACCTCATAAGATAAGTTATTAAAAGAAATTAATGGAACTTGGCAAGGAGTTAGTAGGAAAACCACAAAAAAGGATTTCATCGACTTCCTGATAATTTGAACCAATTCGTCCACTTAGTCCAGGACAGCCCGGTATTGTCGTCATTCCACCTGCCACACAGTAAACTTCATAAGACAAGCATTGTCGCCTGGCCACAGCTCGCTTTATTCTAACAATCAGCATCTTGGTATCAGTGAACTAATACAACTCTGGGTTGGCCCTCAATATTTGAGTTGCTGCACAACACCTGATATTGTTGATTGCATAATGAGAACATGACCTTTGGATCTTTTCAGCATAGCTCAGGTACCCTCGTCTCACGTCATACAACCAACTGACAGTACTTGAGCTCAATCTTGCCAATTAGCCAGGCTGATGCCTTTATTTTCAGAGATCTCACATTTCTGAAATATGTAGCTTATGGTGTAAAGTTTCTACATTTCTTTAATACTGATATTAGGATTTTAATACTTCTAACACTCCCTTAGTAAAAATAAAAACCACACACACAACAGGAGACTTAACACTGCTGCCAATGCAACTTGTATAGAAGAATGCTGACAATCCTGAGAACTTTATTGTGCACCTTTCATATCTAGGCTACTCCAAAGATTTAAATGATCACATCTTATCAGTCTCAATTGTTTTCTTAAGTTAAACGGAATCATGCAAACACGCAATTACTGGTATACCTTTTTGCGTCTCTTCACTGACAATCTGTAAAACAGTATCCGAATTCACAGAGAAATCGCCGGACGACATGTAACATAACCTATAACTCATCATATCATACAACATTCTCCAAAGCAAAGAGAACGCCTAACAAACATTGTCTATTCATATCACGATACGTACTTTAGAGTTTTCATTTTCATTTCAAATACAAGAAATGAGGGCCGGCACGATATAAACTTATATAAGCATAACCTTATTGCTCTAATTTTTAAAAAGAATCGGCACAAACGATTGGAATATTCCTTTTATTAGCACAACCAAATGAAACTACGAAATAATTTATCCAAAATCATCGTTTTATTGGCGATAAACAGTGGATATTATGCGGTAATAATAACAGCACCATTTTCAAATTGATTTTTACCATAATCGATTGTTTTCACGACAATAATCGATGTTCGTCCTTATCGATTATTACTCGTAAATATTGATTATTTAGCCGATATTTTTATTGCTGGAAACTCGCAAATTTCAAAGTTGCGGCGCGAAAATGTAATAAAACATAATATTCAACATTAATCGGTAAATTCGGCACTTTTCGCATTTATCGCATTTATGGGAATAATTCGCAAGAACCCTTAGTTATCGCACTTTGTCGCACATTCAGTTTCGCAAATTTTGGATATACATAGTCATATTACTTACCAGGTAGTTTAAAAAAGGAGAAAAAAGTAAAATTCGCATTCATCGCAATTGTGATTTTCCCGTATCTCTACTCATCACTCGTCAACACCACTACTAATAGTCCGCGATGCACATTTCTCTCAGGTTCACGCAGCTTAGACTCGAGCAGTACCTCTTGCCACTGTGACTACCAAGTCATAAGGGATCGAATCCTCATTTTCTGGACATAAGATTGTGTTGAATTGAGTATACAGTACAACCTGTCACATCCGGACCTGTGATATCCGAACCCTCCCATATCCGGACACATCTCCGAATGAATTTTTAAGTCGTAGTTGAGAGCGAGGATACATTAGTGTGCTAGCCAGGGAGGACGAGTGAAAGTTGCAGCTCTGGAAGGCTGAGTGCGTGCTTGACCGCGAGGGGTTGTGGCCTGACTCGGTCAACGACATCATCCCGGAAACTCATCCCTTTGTGTGAATAAGCGATATTCCATTCACGGCTTCTGCAGTGTACAGTGTATTTATGTAAGTACATGTTCTGTAAAGCTTATTATTATAATTTAATTATTTTAATTTAGTTTAAAGCAATTCTATTTCTTAGCCTGTTTACAGTTTACAGTTAACAAAATGATACTAAACCGTTAAAAACATTAAAATTAATCAACAACAAACTCGTGAATTATTTCTGGTCACCTAGCTATTTGTAAAAATAGCCTTGTGATATCCGGATTTTTCCATATCCGGATCGGCCGGTCGCCACATTAGTCTGGATATGACAGGTTAGACTGTATATATTTTTATTTGACGCTTTGAGATGATGTATTACAATTTATTAGAGTGTATTATGTGACGTGATTGATTTCGATTTAATTTGTTTAGTTATAAGATGTGAATTTATAGGCAGGACTCAAGTCAGAATTTTGTTAATGTTATATTATATTTATTTGAGAGGCTGGAAATTGTACATATGTGAGACTGTTACAAGTTGTTTACTTGAAACACTTCCTGGTAAGGGGTATTCTGAGCAAGGGTTTTACCATGGCTGGGTAAACTAGGGTGACTCATGCGGGTAGAGCCTGAGTAGATTTGGCATCGATGTGTTGAGAGTGTGGTTTGGTGGAGTGATGTGTGATGCTTCCATTGGCTGAACCTGTGAAGGAAGTCAGTTTAACCACGAGTCTGGAGGGGAGGGCAAGTTTGATATAATGACGATGCAGGCTGTCTTGAGGACTTACTTCTTCATTAGAATTTTGGTAGGACGGTCGTGAGGCCGAGTGACGTGTGGTAGAAACGAGTCAAGGACTGCTGTCTGATAGGATGTTTGGACTTAGTGAGAGGTCTTGTTTAGTTATGTTGGATCTTCTCAGGGAATTGAAGTATTTCTGGACAATCACAATATCGTGATTAGAGTTTCACACTGAGCCGCAGGTTACAATACCTAGTTTCAGCACAGTTACCTCTAAGCTGTCTGTCTCGAACAGCGTAAAGTGTCGGAAACTCAAGTCTGTTTGCTAATATTCGAGGGCCATTTCAATTATTTTATCTTCGGTATACGGGTGAAATATGCCATGTATCATTAAATACAGCTGCGAATCAGGGTCTGAAATTCACCAAACGAATTCAGAGCTCTACTACAAAGTACAATCTGCAAGTAACGAGTTCAGCTCATACGAGTATGAAATTCTACATGGTTAACCTCGATAGTATTCAACAAGTAAACAGGATACATGTGAATAAGTTAGCTAAAGTGACAGTAATTAGGATTGATTCTATGGGAATGCCCCAGAATCAGTAGAGTAATTCTTCAAGCCAGCCAGCCATCATCGGTGAGTAACAAGCTGCAACATCCCGAGTCCATGTGTGTATGTCATATAGAGTATGCTAATGTATATATGATAGGGAAATTATTCGTCCAGTCTGTATTTGGCGAGTGTCCTGCCAAGTGTTATGTCTGGTATCAGAATATATATTAATTTTTACCAGGTACTTAGTGTTTTTATATTGTGCGGTCACCGGTGTAGTTAGGTGTGAATGCTTATTGCTGCTGTTTATATCGCACAGGTGTTTAACCCCCATGCAACCTGTATGTATATATATATAAGTATTGAGAGGAGGGAAAGTTACACCACAACCACTGAACAGTGGTCGAAGTTATTACAGCTGAAGCTATTTCTTCTTCATCTGCGCTGTCTGCCACTTCTCCAATAACCTCATGCTGTGCATATCACTACCGAAAATATCGCCTCCCGATACATGACATCCGATACTGACATCTATCAAACCAATAATATCTGCGCCCGTAAGAGAATGAGATGGCCCCGGCCACTCCTCTGCAACTGAGTAGCCTCTAGCCCTAGCCTGCAAAATAAAAAATTATCTGCGAAGTATTTGCTTTCGGTGCTTCCCCTTCATAAGTGGCAAGAATTTTCAAGTTAGATATAACGTATTTCTTCGCATAATCGTCGCACATTTTTAGCCTAAAATTCTTGGGAAAAAGCAGGGTGTGACGATTATGCGAAGAATATTTAAGTTCAAAGAAGAAAACCACAATTAAAAAAAAAAAAAAGTATCATTATTTGCTGCATGCTTGTGCGCTATTATTATTTGCTTATTATGTAACCACAGGTATTTCACTTTCATCAAGATCGTGCAATTCTTGTATTTTCTCATTTTTCTCTTTTGCAATGTTTTCACGGAAGTGGCTGATGCTAGACTCGGCTAGACTGGCACGAGGTGTCGCGTAAGATTCCTCCAATAGCAGTAGGGCCTGTTTTAACGTTGGCGAACTGGGACTAGCAGCGCTTCGTTCGGCAGCTTATTGAATCTCGTCATTCCGAGACCAACTCATGGAAGCAATAGGTCCACATAAGTTTCACTCCTCTGGCCCGGGAGTTGCGTTGAGCGCGATCGTTGGTTAGCGTGAGTCTGGCGTGAGTCATAGCCTGCAGTCAGAGAGAGAAATTGTTGATTAATTAGGAGTAACTAATATACCTCAGTGCTGCCAACATGATTCTAAGCTTTATGATTGGTTCAATTTTTAATTACATGTAACTTCTATACTAACAAATGGATTTTATCCAAAATTGCCACTGTAATAGATCATAATATTTCAGATTAATTCTAGGAACACATACATGTCATTGTTGCCAACATGATTTTATGCACACTGATTTATCCAATATCTAACAGCATGTAACGTCCATACTATCCATTGGCCTTCAACCAAATTTTGTATTTGCATTCCATACCTTAGAAGATGAACTAATAATATATTCAGAGTCACCAGGGCTGCCAACTGTAGTACTCTATTAGGCTACACTATTTCAGGTGTATTTCAAACTACATTACTTAGAAATGTTAGTATTGCCAACTTGATTTCATCATTATTCTATATAGGTCTATATAGATTAATCATTGGCATGAATCTTAAATTTAAGAAAATTAGGCTCTTTAGTTCGTCACGGAACTACTTGTTCTCTTCTAGATTTGCTAAGTAATTCCTCTTCATGACTTGTGTGTGTAATTATTCGGACTGGTTTAGTTACTGGTAAAAAGTAATTTTGCTATTAGTCTCTGCGATGTAATTTAATATTTTCTTCTTTGTTGGTAGGTGAGTCTCAACTATTTTATTTTCCTTTCACATGCGGCTCTCTGTTCTAGGCTCGCTTTGCCGTACAAAAATTATCACTTTAAATTCTTCTCTTGCGACCTGTCAATTACGTCCTGTAGCTGGAGATAACAAGTTCCGACAAAGCTTCTCCCTCGCTGGAGTGTGCCGTACAATGAACACAGATAAATGCAAGTCCTAGCTCGCTTTAAAATATCATAATTTCTTCTCAATTGACCATTGTAATTAAGGGTTTATCACTTTCCTGTTTTCAACTTCAGACAAATGCAAGAACTGCTTCTTCTGATAGGCTACGGTCACCTCCTTCCACCTCATCGCCCTATTTTGTCTTCATTGATTTAATTCATCATTAACTCTTCTCAAGAAGACCATCCAGCCATAAAAACACACTCCTCAATCATTGTTCCCGGTTTGCTCCAGAACCCTGGTTTTCCCACTTGCTTTTGATTACACTCCTTGTTACTTTTCCATCCTGAGTATTTATCATCTTGGAATGCTTTCAGGTATGGTGGATTCAAACTGGACTGTTGGTGCTGTTATGGAGAAAAAGCTGCAGCCATTACCCTTTTCCTTTGCTCTGAGTGGCACAATGAACCATAGTAAAAATCAGTTCCGATTAGGGTGTGGTCTCATTATCGGATAAGGAGTGTCAGTGTAATGGAATATAGTTGTTTGTATGAAGAAAGTTTATCGGTTGGTAAAATAAAGCACACTGTTGTTACTGTGAAATGCCAAGATTTTTTCCTTGTTACTTGGTGGGAAAGGAAACATCATACTGTACATCACTGCTATGTCTCACAGATATTCATTTTTAAATCATCAGGAGTTCCTCATGTTCTGTTGTGAAAGAGGTATGTTATTTTATTTTTAGTTGCAGGTTTTATAAAGCAAAGTTGTGTATATTTTTCTGAAAATGTTGTTTCCTGTAAATAATAGTCCGAGTCTGGCAGTTGTTCTTTTGTGAAGGAAGAAGGGTATCTTCTCTTGATTTCCTATTTCATAATTTAATAATTCTTTCTCTAATAATATAAAATTCACGTAGTATGATTGATTTAATGTTCTTGACTGAAGTTTAATCAAGTAAAATTGCACTGTGATCAGTTTTGTGACATACATGTTTCTTGTAAATAATTGTTTGAGATTTGTAGTTTACTGCCAGCTCTTGAGGTTGTAAATTCACCTATGCTGAATTTTATGCCTGGAACAGTTTCATTTATCACACTATTTAGTGGAGCTGGCTTTAATTTATATAATAAAATGTTATTTCTTCTGATTTTGTTTGTTTGTGGCCTATTTAACTATGTTTTTTGATAGTTGTGTCTGAAGAATATAACATTTACACCCATGATTTCTCTTGATTGATTGATTGATTGATTAAGTGAAGTTTTTAAAACGACGGTGTCAAGTTTTGGTAGTTTTGGGTACGCACAGACTCGAGAGTTCAGACCTGCCGTCCAATTGTGTCCTCATGGAGGGCGTCCAAGTGATCGCCAACAGAACCATCTAAAGCTGTGAGGAATTGAAGTAGCAGCAAGTTAATAATAATAATATCGTATGGCCTCGGGTGCAAGTTTTGTAATTTGACACCCAGAGGGTAGCTTGCATGTCGAATTTCGTTGTTCCTTGAATCACTGTGAAAGTCAAGGAGGTTAGATATCTAAGCTCCTTGAACACTATAGCGCTTTCTAGTAGAGAAATGAGAAACTTTATGTTGGCGGAAACTCCCGAGATTAATTTTGCCATTATGAACATGGCCTACTGAATTCAAATAGGTTCTTTGACATGCCAACATCGTATGACTTGCGTGTCGTATTTTTGCCGCCTTTGAAAAATCACTTACCACGGCGAGGAGCAAACCTGCAGTCTTGGGGTTAGTAGACCGACATGCTATCCACTCACCCACCGTGGCAAGCTACATACCTGCCAACTCTCCAGATTTAGGCGGGAGACTCCCGATTTTACACCGTTTCTCCCGCCCTCCCGCTTAACGTATTAAATCTCCCGATTTTTCAAAAAATCTCGCATGTAATTTCGGACTACAATTGCGAGATGACAAACTTCAGTCATCCATCAAACAGGTTGATTTTACGTGTGTAGAAGTGTGTTTCAATATCACAGTCTCGCCTCGTATCGATAATTTATAGATAATTCTCCATAACTGCCCATATCGCTAAGTTGGATTTGAATATCTCTTTGTTTGAAATAGTCGATGGTTAATTCAGCGTTTGTTCCTAGAAGTTTTCATAATAGCCTAAGGGTGAGAGGTAGTTGTAGGCTGCGGAATATTGTATCTGTTTAACACGTGAAATTATTTGTGTACAACTTAGATTTTGGCATTGATATGCCGGTAGGCTATTGTGATTTTTTTTTTGATCAGTGATTTTGTCGGTTCCTCGGTAATAGACTATGGCGAAGAAATATGATTTGGCATCGATCATCTTCAAAATCTCCCGATTTTTCAGTTTGAAAGGTTGGTAGGTATGCAAGCTAGCAGCAAGTTATGGCTGAGTAATGCAAGAATAAACTGGACATGTATGGATTCCAAGAGTTGGATTTTAATGCCAAATGAAGCCTTTCAGCTATTATTTCGTGCAATGCACAAATTGTGAAATCCATGTAGATGGACGGTAGAGAATTAAAATGTCAGACCCATGCAGGATTTAAAGTAAGAGGTAAAGTTTCCCCAATTAGTTTCATGGTCAAGAGCATTGGCATATGAAGCCAGAGGTGGCGAATTTGACTCCTGCATGGGTCAGGCATTGTAATTATTTATCTTCATGCATTACATAACCTAATACAGTAGGTTAAAGCCTTCTTTAGACATGTATATTGACTTAATTTTACTAGAGTTATGAAAGTACAGGGTGCACACAAATGATTGAAGCGGTTTTGTCAATTATTTCTAGCCATATTATTAGAGCTATGGTGATGCTGTTTGATGTTGTAAGGCAAGTATCTCTCAAAGTTTTGTTTTGTTTGAATAGCCTCCATACATTGTGCTTCCCTCAACACCCGCGAGAGCGCAACAGTTGCAACATCCGTCAGACCTGATGCGTCCTCGAGCCAATCTAGCCTACTCCAACAGTTGCAACGATGGAGACTAACAGCGAAAAAGCGTATGCTGTTTTGGAATTTCATTCCAGCCAATCTGTAACAACCGTGCAACGAAACTTTAGAACAATGTATCGGAAAGTTCCATCCAGTGCCAACGCCATTCGCCGATGGTATCAACAGTTCAAAATCACGGGATGTCTGTGCAAGGGAAAATCAACAGGCCGGCCAAGTGTGCCTGAAGAAAGGGTTGAGTGTGTGCGACGCAGTTTTGTACGTAGCCCACAAAAGTCATCTCGTTGAGCGAGCCGGAAAATGAACATACCTCGTTCGACCGTTTGGAAAGTCGTAAGGAAAAGGTTGCGGATGCGCCGGTGTGCCCGTACCGTTTGCATCTGCTCCAAGCATTGTCGCTGGCTGGCAAAGTGAACCGTTTTGAGTTTTGTACAAGTTTTCAGGAGCGTATGCAAGATGATGAATTTTGTGACAGACTTGTCTTCAGTGATGAGGCAGCATTTTTTCTGAGTGTTAAAGTTAACTGGCACAAAGATATATTTTACAAGCAGCCATTCAAATATATATACGTTCACTCCCTACATTGTACACATTTTCCATGTACGACTTTCCTACCTAGAGGCTATACACACCCTACTACACATCCCCGTCAACGCCAACATCCCCAAAGACGATCTAGTTCAAGAACAGAAGAGAAGCAAAGAAGAAAGATTTAGAAGAAAGAAGAAGATGAATCATATCTGCGAAACCACCCCTATATCTCAGTCCAGTCATCGAGGATGATGACTAACTCCATCAGGGGAGTTGTTGTATCCGTAGGGGATACATACCCTCGCCCTATAATTTACATCCCCAGGGGTGGAAACAGCCAAAATCCCCTACATCATACTTTCGTCCCCAAACACTCAGACACTTTCTAATACATTTCACACCGTCTATGAACTGCTTTAACCCCGATAACCTCAGGTGAGCTTCCTGATGAACTACCATGACCCCACCAGGAGTACCGACCCAATTGGAATGTGCAATTCTGCACACACAGCAGGCCACAAACTATAAAGCCGCCAGGAACACACGGCTCAGGGTCCTTGTAGTGCCAAACCTTTGAAGAGTGACTTCACGTCGGGTTGCCATCTAGGTGAGTGTATCAGCGAGTCTCATCCTAAACTCACACACTTCCAACCCTTGATTGTTTCTTGTATTGTGACGCATCTGGATCGATAACACTAAAGCTGATCTGAGAATTAGTAATACTTCTTCATAGAAGTATCCATTAAAACCATTAGTCTCTACCTCTAGCTCATTTGATTATTTAATAAGATCCTACCCCTAGACCTTACCCAAGTAGGATCCACTAGTATTAATTGTTTAATTGTTCTGAGGAATCAGCTGAACAGTCAGTTGGCGCATCGCCACAGAGCTCGCGTCAGCGTATTTGTTGTAGCCTTCTCTAGCCTTTACGCGCTCTCTGCAAGCTGAGTAACGCCGCAGTACTCTAGATTGCTATCCGTTAAACAAACTCTTTCACCGCTATCACACCCCTGAGCTATCCCATCAGTCTGAATACCTGGGAGCTCTCCCTAGAGCTACGTATATGCCCCTAGACAGCTCAGTCTCATACCACACCCTCAACACCAATCCAAACATCCCCTAACACCATTTCACTCACACCCCCTCCAACACAACATTGTATAGGGCATACGAGAACCCATACACCATCAAGTGCAAGGAGGCAGGAAGACGAAATAAGAAAAAAATCAGGCTCTAATAATACCAACTAAAGCCAAACAAAAGAAGACTGCACCAATGATACTCCTGCAAATATTACCTGAAGAAACGCAACCAAGCATAGGAATTGTTAGCACCCCTGGAGAGGAGTCCGCCCTAAATCTGGGCACTCGAACAGACAATGCTAAACAACTAAATGGCCAAGACATGGCAATATCAGGAGGTTTTGGCTGGCGGCTTCGGTGGCGTAGTCGGTAGCAGGCTGAGCTTCTATGCCCAAGATAGCGGGTTTAAACCCGGCCGAAGCCGTCGGATTTTTTAAGAGCGTTAAAAATCCCTCAGTATGCCTTCCTTCGGAGGGGAAGTAAAGCCGGCGGTCCCATGTCATAGATTTATGGCATGTTAAAGAACCTTCCACTAATTACACCTGTGTGAAGCTTAATTGGATAGGTTAAGAATGTAAACAATGCTCTTAGGTTTCTACGTTCGTTGCCAAGAGCCGACTGCGGTGGCATCTAGTAGCTAAGTTCTGAACTTGGCCTAGTAGTCGTTGACGGTGGCGCTCGGCGGCAAAAGTAGGAACTATCTGAAAAATTCTAAGTTGCACTCTGTACTTGAATTTAAAAAACAGATAACACACACTAATACAGTCATCACAATTAACACCGGTTATCAGACAGATTCTACACACACCCAAAGTACACGGGGCTACATGACCGCATTGTCGCAGCCCCTAAACTTAAGAACCAACCAACCAGGTTTTGGCTAAAAGGAAGTTAATCCATAGAGTACAGTAGTAAAGAAGATCAGAGGACACCATAACAACAGAGCAGGGGAAAGAGATGCGATACAACAGGATACTGCTTATGAGCAATTTCAGGAGACACGTCGCAGGAAAATGACAAATCGTCATCAGCTGGTGACGAAGACATCAAATGGAAGGCTAAAGATAGCATAACGTTACATCTGGCTATATGTGGGTAGATTAGGGGGTGATATGAAATCCTATTTAACTGACTACGGGATAGAAAAAGTTGCAGAATGCGAGGAATTACCAACGAAAGGAAAGAACAAAGCCTACTAAATAGCAGTCCCTTTCAAACATAAAGAAGAAGTATATAATCCAGATTTTTGACCTAAGGGGATAACGTTTAGGCCCTTTCGTCTCCGATAAGCTGATAAATGAAACAGACAAGCCGACTGATTGCAATGAACTACGATGCTTGCTATGGAATATAGGAGGTTTAAAAAGTGTGTTAAATGTAATCCCCAAAGCATACTTTAGCTCATACAACGCAGTTATACCAACGGAAACATTTTTATCATCAGATTGGTCTAGGATGGAAAATATGCAATCCATATCCTTGCAACTCAGAGTGACAGAGGAAGGCTGAAAGGAGGAATTACTTGCCTTGTATCCCCAAGACAATATGAATTATATTTTATGTATAAATTTGAAAGTGATTGGTGCAAAATGTTGGTAGTTATCGTGTCCACAAGAAAGTAATATAAGTCATATATACACTTTTGAACTGATGCACTGTGTGCAAGTTTCACAATCCAAGTGGACAAAAATGCTATTTCATCGTGTGTAGTCAGCCGAAGATAGGTATCACAAATTATTGTTGACTGTACTAGGGATGACATCAAAGCAATATTAATGTTGTTTTGACAATCGTGTGGTTCTGCAGACGATGCTAAGATAGGGTTATCTCCAACTCCTGCCCGGCTTGTCGGCAATCGTGCTAGTGATTGCTTATCTTTATGACTTTTTTTAGTTTGAAGATGTACATCTATTACTATGGTTTGTTCAATGATGTCTTAGTTCCTTTATTGTATGTCAGTGTGATGTTTCCACAGCAACAGTTTAACTTGAGACCAGCATGGTCTCAGGATTTGACCCCAAGACTCTCCCTTTTAAGTGACAGTAAATGAAAAAAGTAAGTACTGTATTCTGTATCATGGAAAATGTTCATACAGGTATACTCCTTTGTTCTGTGTGTTCATTTTCAACAGTCATCTCAGTATAGCTTCGCATTATCAACATAAATTATCTCTCTGTGGTTAACAGCCGTGAGGCTGGTTGGCAGCATCTCGCCATTCTTCCCGTCTCTCCGCCTTCCTCTTCAGTTGACAGTATGAGCCACAACTCATATCTTCCAGTATTTGACTCGTGTACTCCAGTCTGGGTCTTCCTCTATAATTCTTGCCATCTACTTTTCCCTCAATTATAAGCTTAAGCAGTCCATTGTGTCGCAGTATGTGGCCCTCGAGGTGATTCCGTCTTCTTTTTAAATATTTAAGGAAGCATCTTCTCTCTCCCACTCTTCTAAAGACTTCCTCACTTGTGACCATTTCTTTCCAGCAAATTTTCATAATCCTTCTATAGCACCAGGTTTCAAATGCTAGTAGTTTTTTTTCTCTCTCTCTCTCTCCTATTGTCCAAGATTTGCTGCCATATAGTGCGACGCTCCATACATAGGTCTTCAACATTTGTTTCCTCACATCAAGGCTTATGTTCTTTGCAGTAAATAGGTTCTTCTTTTTATGGAAAGCGTTCTTGGCTTGGGCAATCCTACGTAATATCTCTCTGCTGCTTCTTCTGTCATTCGTTATTTTACTTCCCAGACTCATTCACTTTTTGTATTGTTTCATTTTTTAACTATTGCTGCCTGGTTTTCACCATTCTACTGCAGACCAAAATTTTTGTTTTGTTTTTATTGGAGAATATCAAGGAGGATTTCGCCCTTACAGAAGTTGTCCAGACCAAACCCTTAGCCTGAAATGAATAATGGAATATTACAAAAACAGAAATAAGCAACTCTTTATCTCTTTTATAGATTTCAAGAAAGCCTATGATAGTATTCATAGACTGACACTGCTAAAAATCCTCAGATCATACGGTCTCCATCGTAAATTGATAAAAATCATTCAATTAACATTAACAAACACAAATTCGAAAGTTAAATTTAGGGGAGAAATATAAACAGCTTTCACAGTAAAAACCGGTCTCAGACAAGGTGATGGATTATCCCCTCTGCTTTTCAATGTGGATGTTGATTATATCATGAAGGTTTGGCAAAACGAAAACCCTCCTAAGATCAAAATTCGAACAAAACCATCAATAAACTGCTTAGGATTTGCAGATGACTTGGCTCTTTTAGCACTAGACAAGAAAGAGGTTTGTACTCAGGTCACTAGTCTCCAAGAAATTGCTCAAGGGATAGGATTACAGATATCCTTTGAAAAAACTGAGATCATGCCTATGAAACCCTTAGATATAAATGAAGTCTACATAAATGATCATAAAATTAATCTAGTTCCTCAATTTAAGTATCTTGGAGAAATTATAACACATAACTTAAACGAAAAAGTAACTTTGATAAATGGACAAATAAAATGAAAAAGGCACAATCTCTAACCTGGTCAACATATAGTAAAAAAATGCCTATCAATAGCTACTAAGATCCAACATTATAAAACTGTAACTCTCCCAGAAGCCACTTATGCTTGTGAAACACTGTTCCAAATTAAAAATGAACAAAGAACTGATCAGCTCCTCAAAACAGAAATAAGAATCATTAGAACATGCATAAATAAAAAGTATCAGGTTGAGGGAGTCTGGAGGATTCTCCCAAATGAAACTGTCTATCGTGAGATTGATCCAATCACCAGCACAATGAAGAAGAAAATAATTTCATATTTTTTTCACATCTTACGGCTTCCAGAAAACAGAATTGTACGCCAACTAGTAATGAGAAATCAAGGAAAGAAAACTGGAGGAAAATGGATCCAAGAAACCCAAGAAGATCTTTAGCAGTTGGACTCAAGATAACAGATGCCGAGGCGAAAAATAAAATTAACACCATTCTTAAAACTCACAAATTTTCTTCAGAAATGACACATAGAAAGCCTATGGAGATTTCAGATCAGTTGAGAAAATCCCGATCTGAAAGAAAGAAAAAGTACTGGAAAGACCGCAAGAACCTAGCAGTACTACCTTCAAAGAAGAAGTGATTGTGGAACGACTCAAGTGGTCCAATGTGACCAATCAAGATCAGTAATAAATTCTTCCTCCATTATTTCGTCCATCTTGCTCATAAGTCTTCTTCATTTTCTGCAATTAGCACTATGTCATCAGCAAACCTTATCGTGTCAACTTTATCTGCATGAATATTCACTCCTGTGACAAATTCTTCTCTTACTCGGTCGATCGCCTTTTGTACATATATATTGAATAGGTATGGGGATATGGAACAACCCTGCTGTACACCCTATCTGATGTGTGCTGTTTCATCCTTTCTACCACAACAAACTTCCAGTTTCTTGCTTATAGCTATTTTAGATGAGTCTTCTGTCTCTAAAGTTGATACTTGTTTGATGAAGAATGCTGAATAGAACATTCCAGTTCACATTGTCAAACGCCTTTTCAAGGTCGACGAACGCTAAGAAAGTAGGTTTGCCTTTCTTCATCTGCTTCTCTATCACTTGCCTCAATGCCAAGATTGCTTCTCTTGTTCCAACTCCTTTCCTAAAACCAAATTGATCATCAGATAGGTTTTCATCGATTTGATTTTATATTCTCTTCTTAATAATTCTGGTGACTATTTTTGACGCATGACACACTAGACTCAATGTTCTGTATTGTTTACATGACCTTGCATTTGATTTTCTTATGCATAGATACTATTATCCATTTTACAAAGTCTTCAGGCAATTATCCAGTCTTGTATATATTACATACTAAGTTGTACAGTTCAACTTGTCACCTGATTTTTTCAATAGTTATTCTGGTATGTTATCAACTTCAGGAGCTTTCTTTACTTTGAGGTCCTGCAATGCCTTCTAAAACTCTTCTTCCATAATAGGTGCCCCCAAGTCATCCTCAGTTATTTCATTTTCTAGAGCGGATTCAAACCCGGCTGAAGTCGTCGGATTTTTTAAGAGCGTTAAAAATCTTTTAGTATGCCTTCCTTCGGAGGGGAAGCCACTTATGCTTGTGAAACACTGTTCCAAATTAAAAATGAACAAAGAACTGATCAGCTCCTCAAAACAGAAATAAGAATCATTAGAACATGCATAAATAAAAAGTATCAGGTTGAGGGAGTCTGGAGGATTCTCCCAAATGAAACTGTCTATCGTGAGATTGATCCAATCACCAGCACAATGAAGAAGAAAATAATTTCATATTTTTTTCACATCTTACGGCTTCCAGAAAACAGAATTGTACGCCAACTAGTAATGTCATAGATTTATGGCATGAAGAAGATCCTTCCACAGACTAAACTTGTGTGAAGCAAAATTGTTAGGTTAGATTTCGTCGGAACGCTATATCCAAGTTCCAACGTTCACCACTAGGTATCATTGATATATGGTAGCGAAGGTTGGAACTACTTGAAATTGAACGGAACATGTAGCTTACTCTAAGGGTGTCCGCTGGAAGCAGCTACAGACTCAGGCGAGCCGAACATGTCCTCGGACACTCCCGGCACTAAGAGCCATACGATAAATAAATAAATTTCATCTTCTTTCTCAATGGGCAAGTTAAAACAGTTTCCACTGTATAGTTGTTCCAAATATTCTTTCCATCTTTTCACTATCATTTTGTCATCATATATTAACTTCCCATCTTTGTCCTCAATGCTCATTGCTTTTGGCTTTCTTGTTTCAAAGAACCTCTTAATATCTCTATACGCTATATCCATTTGTCCAGTTTGCATGTTGTTATTATTTATGCCTGCACAGATTCCCATTAAATGCTGTTCCTTGTCTTGTTTTGCCCTCTTATTTATCTTGTTTCTTAAGTTCTTGGATTTCTGCTTTTCATGGTCATCATCATTTGAGTCTTTATGAATAAATTATATAGTGTCATAATTATTACATTTTATTGGTTTACTACATTTAAGAAGACTTTTAGTATTGGGAATCATTCGGAATCACAGATCCATTCTAATTCCATGTTAAGTTACTTCTTATTCTTCTCCTTTGTGTAGTAATGGGCGGTATAGGTGGTCCATGACAAGCTCAGATCTGAAGATGTTCGCTTAACGAAAGATTTTTAGCCTACTTTTCACATTTTGCAAAAATGAGGAAAAAGTAGACTTATGAGATCGGGCAAATGTGTGTCTGTCTGTCCTTCTGTCTGGCTGGCTGTGTGTGTGTGTGTGTGTGTCCCCTCCTATCAACTCCTAAACGGCTGCAGAAATCGAAACAAAATTCGGTAGGAGTAAACATCTATACCTGAATATCTCACGGCCATATTTGAAAATGATGTCAGTGCTACCAACTGCTGAAAATTCGCAATTGAAATTTGAGCTCCACGTTGGATATCTTGGAAGGTATGAATGGGGGCTATTTCAAAATTGGCACACGTATAGATAATAATATTGCAGTTTAATTTTCAGGAGTCCATACATGGCAGTGTTGCCAAAATGATTATAAGCCTGCTGATAGGTCCAAATTTTAAATGCATATAACTTCTACACTATCAATTGGATATCAACCAAATTTCGTATGTGCTATGTGTACATAAACAGATATGACTGAGCGAATTCTTAAGAGCCACCAGGGCTGCCAACTGTTAATAAATGCTCTCAATGTTTTTTATCCAAGTACCCATATATCAAAGTATGGAAGCCGACATCTTTAAACTATGCACACATATATTACCTGACATTCTATATTAATTTGGAGTAACTTATATACGTCAGTGCTACCAACATGATTCTAAGCCTGCTGAGAGGTCCAACTTTAAATACATGTAACTTCTATACTATCATTTGGATTTCAACCAAATTTCGTGTGTGCTATGTGTACCATAACAGATATTACTATGCCGATTCTTAAGAGTAACCAGGGCTGCCAACTGTTAATAAATACTGTCTCTCTTTTTGTTACCCTAATATCAATATATCAGAAAGTATGCAAGCCAATAGCTCTAAACTTTGCACACGTATACTACCTGGCATTCTAAATAAATTTGGAGTAACTAATATAGGCCTACGCCAGTGCTGCCAACATGATTCTAAGCCTGCTGATAGGTCCAATTTTAAAATGCATGTAACTTCTATACTAACTAATGGATTTAATTCAATATTGACACAGCAATAGATCATATTATTTCAGATTCTTTTTTTTTTCGTGTGGTCTCCTCAGAGACCTAGTGCAGGTCTTTCTATTCGACGCCCGTGGGCGTAGGCTATGTCATTGTTACCAACATGATTTTACGCGCGCTTTTAGATGCAATGTTTAACTGTGTATCGTTCATGCTGTCCATTGGACTTCAAACAAATGTTGTGTTCTGTACCTTAAGAGATGGAACTAAGAATATATTCAGTCACCAGGGCTGCCAACTGTAGTTCTCTATTAGGCTACATTATGCCAGGTATACAGTATTTCGAACTAATTAGAAATTTCGATATTACCAACGTAATTTCGTCATGATTCTAGATAGATCCATATAGGTTAATCATTGGCATGAATCTTAAATTTTAAGAAAAGTAGGCTCTGTAGTTCATCACGGAACTTATTGTTTTTTTTTTAATCTCGCTACGGTGATTATTTTAATAAATACCAAAGTGCTCTTCTTTACAGGTTCAACGTGCAAGGGCCGTCATTGGAAGATTGTGTGTGTATATTTCATATTGATATTTATAAGTATTTATTCTACCGAGCGGGGTAGCTACGTGCCATGGGGCCAGGTTATCTCCGGACGACGAAGACGATTGGGTTCGAATCCCAACAAGGGCCGTTTGCGTGGTTTCACATTTTTCAACTGCATGCCAACGCTGCGCCGGATGATACTCATGGCCGCTTCCTTCCAAACCCTTGACCAGTATCACTTCATCTCTCACTAACTCCACCGATGAGGTTGAGGGTGGACGTAAAGACTATCTGCCAGATAGAAGCTCATCTCCGAGCCCTTATAAACGGATTTATTGAATATTTCCTGAATATAATTTGGCTCTCGTTAACGTGTTACCATCTGAAGAGAGGATTTTATATGCGAGTAAATACGATATTAACAGTATCACCAAGCTATTGAATTACGATCTTGGTCGACTGGTCGCTGGTTTAAGACTCTTGTTCCAAGATATACACGACCAGCCTCTCTCCAAGTTTGCCTTTCTCAATTTTCTTCTTGTTCCGTTTAGCCCGTGTCTCCCCATCCCCAGCTTCTTTTTCATTCCGCGCTCCTGTCGCCCGGGGCGATCTAGTAACGAGTCGTCCATTCATTTTTCAGAACTTTGAACAAAGACGGACGGTTAGCTACGCAGCAAGATGGAGAAAATTATGAAAATTTAAGAATAAAAATGGTAATTTAGCTTTCACATCAGTTGTGATCCTGGTGGATGAAGTTAGCATGAGTGGAAGTTTTGTTACATTTCCTTCTGTCACTGAACTGAATAACACAATATTTTACATGTGGTCCTCATACTCGACTCATTCAAACTCAGCAATGCTATTTGGTGTGTCCGAGTCAGAGAAAATAAAAGCCAAGAGGGGGAGATTCTATAAAGTATATATTAGTATTATTTAATTTAATCAGATTTATTTATTTTCACATATTCAGAATATTTGCTGCAACAAACAGTAATATATCTATACTAATATAATAAAGCTGAAGAGTTTGTTTGTGTGTAAACGCGCTAATCTCTGGAACTACCAGTCGGATTCAAAAAATCAATTTTGTATATGTTAGCCAGATTCAAGAGTAATGGATTAGGCTACACCTCTCAGGTAACCTTAAAGATTGCTTTTTGTTCAGTAAGTCGGAAGAACAAGCGCTCCCGAATAGCTTCAATAATAACCTAAAGGCGGGTTCACACGGAGTCGTGAAGCGGGCGAGAGCACAACTGGTCGATCAGCCGGTCGTGGGCACGACCTCGTGTGAACTAGTGGGAGTGGCGGTCGTGCTCGCCCTCGAAAAGGTGGGGCGTGAAATCTCCGACTGGTTGTAGTGAGCACCACCGCTTCAGTTTTATTCTTTCACAGCTTCATGTTCTGCCATGATTGAACAACGAGCGAGAACACTTCGTCCGTGTGAACTGAACACGGTCGTGGGTTCTTAAGTTGAATAAGCAAGTCGTGACGAATGCTCAAAACTAGTAGTGCTATCGCCCGCTTCACGACTCCGTGTGAACCCGCCTTAAGTCTGTTGTTGCCTGGAAATGCGGGCTGCATCACGTCGCCCCTACCAGTGTTCTGGTGCAGAATTGCGAGCTGCTTATAAATTGCAGTCACGGGGAGTAATTAGTGCAAAAAGATTTTTTAGGCCCCTTAAAACAGTTATCATTCCAATAGCAAGCCTCTGTATAAGGGCGATGGTGTTGGTGCAGTATACTGAGGTTATCAGCTGCAATAAGCGTTGGTGCTTTCCGATCCTTATCCTTGAGCGCTCCAGTTCTGTAGTAGTATTCATTATCATCCATAAAACAAATAAATCCACCGAGCGAAGCCAGGCACTACTGCTAGTCATAGATACGAAGTATTTCTACATCAGAGGCAGATGACGCCCCTTAAAACAACACTAACTAACTAACGAACTGTTTCTATATCATAAGGATAAGTTTCTTCACTCACTAGTGACTGAATTCTGTAGCACATTTATTCTTCTATTTCAATCGATATTGCAATTTGTCAGTCGGTCAACACAAGATAATCCCAATTACTGGGAAGTGTTCACCGACTGAAAAGTTGCAATAGCACTTTATTGTCAATAAGGCAACAATGAAAAATGGTTTCAAATCTATCTATATCTTCTATCTCACTACTTCAGACCTGATTGCCCAAGAACAACCTTAGCATTCAACATGTAGAACGAATGACTACCTTCTGCGTAAGTTTAAAGAGGCCTGGGTGTAAGCTTCAGTTCTTTGTGAAAGTTATTCGGAAGCACAGCAGTACTGGAGGAATTGTTCTGACTAGTTCCATGTACGGTAGCATTGTTTTTTGATCAATCTAAAGTTCTCTATATAATTATTATTATAAATAATCATCAGTACTATAGTATATATTATTTCAGTAACATAGATCCCTTTTGTGGCGATCACAACACATAACTAAGATTTTGTGTCTTCATAGCAACGTGTAAGTGAAGCTACTGACCTAGTGTGCATAGATGAACAAACAACACGTAACTAAGAGCTTGCATTCTTATAGCAACGTGTAGGTGAAGCTATTGACCTAGTGTGCATAAATGAACAAACAACACGTAACTATGAGTCAACGTGTAGGTGAAGCTATTGACCTAGTGTGCATAGATGAACAAACAACACGTAACTAAGAGCTTGCATTCATATAGCAACGTGTAGGTGAAGCTATTGACCTAGTGTGCATATATGAACAAACAACACGTAACTAAGAGCTTGCATTATTATAGCAACGTGTAAGTGAAACTATTGACCTACTGTGCATAGATGAACAAACAACACGTAACTAAGGGCTTGCATTCTTATAGCAACGTGTAGGTGAAGCTATTGACCTAGTGTGCGTAGATGAACAAACAACACGTAACTAAGTGCTTGCATTCTTATAGCAACGTGTAGGTGAAGCTATTGACCTAGTGTGCATAGATGAACAAACAACACGTAACTAAGGGCTTGCATTCTTATAGGAACGTGTAGGTGAAGCTATTGACCTTGAGTGCATAGATGAACAAACAACACGTAACTAAGAGCTTGCATTCTTATAGCAACGTGTATGTGAAGCTACTGACCTAGTGTGCATAGATGAACAAACAACACGTAACTAGGAGCTTGCATTCTTTTAGCAACGTGTAGGTGAAGCTATTGACATAGTGTGCATAGATGAACAAACAACACGTAACTAAGGGCTTGCATTCTTATAGGAACGTGTAGGTGAAGCTACTGACCTAGTGTGCATAGATGTACAAACAACACGTAACTAAGTGCTTGTATTCTTATAGCAACGTGTAGGTGAAGCTACTGACCTAGTGTGCATAGATGAACAAACAACACGTAACTAAGAGCTTGCATTCTTATTGCAACGTGTAGGTGAAGCTATTGACCTAGTGTGCATAGATGATCAAACAACACGTAACTAAGTGCTTGCATTCTTATAGCAACGTGTAGGTGAAGCTATTGACCTAGTGTGCATAGATGAACAAACAACACTTAACTAAGGGCTTGCATTCTTATAGGAACGTATAGGTGAAGCTATTGACCTTGAGTGCATAGATGAACAAACAACACGTAACTAAGAGCTTGCATTCTTATAGCAACGTGTATGTGAAGCTACTGACCTAGTGTGCATAGATGAACAAACAACACGTAACTAGGAGCTTGCATTCTTTTAGCAACGTGTAGGTGAAGCTATTGACATAGTGTGCATAGATGAACAAACAACACGTAACTAAGAGCTTGCATTTTTATAGCAACATGTAGGTGAAGCTATTGACCTAGTGTGCATAGATGAACAAACAACACGTAACTAAGAGCTTGCATTTTTATAGCAATGGGTAGGTAAAGCTATTGACCTAGTGTGCATAGATGAACAAACAACACGTAACTATGCGTCAACGTGTAGGTGAAGCTATTGACCTAGTGTGCATAGATGAACAAACAACACGTAACTAAGGGCTTGCATTCTTATAGGAACGTGTAGGTGAAGCTACTGACCTAGTGTGCATAGATGAACAAACAACACGTAACTAAGTGCTTGTATTCTTATAGCAACGTGTAGGTGAAGCTACTGACCTAGTGTGCATAGATGAACAAACAACACGTAACTAAGAGCTTGCATTCTTATTGCAACGTGTAGGTGAAGCTATTGACCTAGTGTGCATAGATGATCAAACAACACGTAACTAAGTGCTTGCATTCTTATAGCAACGTGTAGGTGAAGCTATTGACCTAGTGTGCATAGATGAACAAACAACACTTAACTAAGGGCTTGCATTCTTATAGGAACGTATAGGTGAAGCTATTGACCTTGAGTGCATAGATGAACAAACAACACGTAACTAAGAGCTTGCATTCTTATAGCAACGTGTATGTGAAGCTACTGACCTAGTGTGCATAGATGAACAAACAACACGTAACTATGCGTCAACGTGTAGGTGAAGCTATTGACCTAGTGTGCATAGATGAACAAACAACACGTAACCAGGAGTTGCATTCTTATAGCAACGTGTAGGTGAAGCTATTGACCTAGTGTCCATAGATGAACAAACAACACGAAACTAAGAGCTTGCATACTTATAGCAACGTGTAGGTGACGCTACTAACCTTGTGTGCATAGATGAACAAACAACACGTAACTAAGAGTCAACGTGTAGGTGAAGCTATTGACCTAGTGTGCATAGATGAACAAACAACACGTAACTAAGGGCTTGCATTCTTATAGGAACGTGTAGGTGAAGCTACTGACCTAGTGTGCATAGATGAACAAACAACACGTAACTAAGTGCTTGTATTCTTATAGCAACGTGTAGGTGAAGCTACTGACCTAGTGTGCATAGATGAACAAACAACACGTAACTAAGAGCTTGCATTCTTATTGCAACGTGTAGGTGAAGCTATTGACCTAGTGTGCATAGATGATCAAACAACACGTAACTAAGTGCTTGCATTCTTATAGCAACGTGTAGGTGAAGCTATTGACCTAGTGTGCATAGATGAACAAACAACACTTAACTAAGGGCTTGCATTCTTATAGGAACGTATAGGTGAAGCTATTGACCTTGAGTGCATAGATGAACAAACAACACGTAACTAAGAGCTTGCATTCTTATAGCAACGTGTATGTGAAGCTACTGACCTAGTGTGCATAGATGAACAAACAACACGTAACTATGCGTCAACGTGTAGGTGAAGCTATTGACCTAGTGTGCATAGATGAACAAACAACACGTAACCAGGAGTTGCATTCTTATAGCAACGTGTAGGTGAAGCTATTGACCTAGTGTCCATAGATGAACAAACAACACGAAACTAAGAGCTTGCATACTTATAGCAACGTGTAGGTGACGCTACTAACCTTGTGTGCATAGATGAACAAACAACACGTAACTAAGAGTCAACGTGTAGGTGAAGCTATTGACCTAGTGTGCATAGATGAACAAACAACACGTAACTAAGGGCTTGCATTCTTATAGGAACGTGTAGGTGAAGCTACTGACCTAGTGTGCATAGATGAACAAACAACACGTAACTAAGTGCTTGTATTCTTATAGCAACGTGTAGGTGAAGCTACTGACCTAGTGTGCATAGATGAACAAACAACACGTAACTAAGAGCTTGCATTCTTATTGCAACGTGTAGGTGAAGCTATTGACCTAGTGTGCATAGATGAACAAACAACACGTAACTAAGTGCTTGCATTCTTATAGCAACGTGTAGGTGAAGCTATTGGCCTAGTGTGCATAGATGAACAAACAACACGTAACTAAGGGCTTGCATTCTTATAGGAACGTGTAGGTGAAGCTATTGACCTTGAGTGCATAGATGAACAAACAACACGTAACTAAGAGCTTGCATTCTTATAGCAACGTGTATGTGAAGCTACTGACCTAGTGTGCATAGATGAACAAACAACACGTAACTAGGAGCTTGCATTCTTTTAGCAACGTGTAGGTGAAGCTATTGACATAGTGTGCATAGATAAACAAACAACACGTAACTAAGAGCTTGCATTTTTATAGCAACGTGTAGGTGAAGCTATTGACCTAGTGTGCATAGATGAACAAACAACACGTAACTAGGAGCTTGCATTCTTTTAGCAACGTGTAGGTGAAGCTATTGACATAGTGTGCATAGATGAACAAACAACACGTAACTAAGAGCTTGCATTTTTATAGCAACGTGTAGGTGAAGCTATTGACCTAGTGTGCATAGATGAACAAACAACACGAAACTAAGAGCTTGCATTCTTATAGCAATGTGTAGGTGACGCTATTAACCTAGTGTGCATAGATGAACAAACAACACGTAACTAAGAGCTTGCATTCTTATAGCAACGTGTAGGTGAGGCTATTGACCTAGTGTGCATAGATGAACAAACAACCGGTAACTAGGAGCTTTTATTCTTATAGCAACGTGTAGTTGAAGCTATTGACATAGTGTGCATAGATGAACAAACAACACGTAACTATGAGTCAACGTGTAGGTGAAGCTATTGACCTACTGTGCATAGATCAACAAACAACACGTAACTAAGAGCTTGCATTCTTATAGCAACGTGTAGGTGAAGCTATTGACCTAATGTGCATAGATGCACAAACAACACTTAACTAAGAGCTTGCATTCTTATAGCAATGTGTAGGTGAAGCTATTGGCCTAGCGCACGTTTGATTAAAACACCATAGTTAAATCGTGAGAAAAGATTAAGAAAACATGCTGTTTAACTGCTATGCCATTTTATCGTTGCTCTTTTATTTACCCAATGCCCGACGATTATCGCTACCTATTTGAGGCGAAATCATCCTGAGCGATGCTCGTCTGCGTAAAGCGCTGTAGACGACGATAGTCGGTGTGAAGAAACCAGCTGGTATTTGTGATTGCTGGTTTCAGGAGAAGAACATCGAGGTCATCTGTTCATACGAATCCAGCTCCTTGTACCGTATATAAGAAGAATATTAACAATTTGTAGTCTGCCAGTTAGGCCTATTTGCCATCTCCTGATAAATGTAGTACGTTTGCATTTGTCTGTTGGCACAGGCTGGAGTAAAATGTGGCTTTACACCGATGTCTCAGTCTCACTCAAGGCTGTGATTATATGGAAGCTACTGAGGTATGGGTGGTGCTTAGTAATGGCATCCAGGGCACAGTCAGTGGCTGTGGATACTAGGAAAGGTTCTACTCATAGGGTTAGTACTGCTGTACTGACTCAGTGAGGAAAGCAATGACAAACTATCTCACTCCTCATCTTGCCTAGTACGCCTCAATATAAAGCTGCCTGGGGTTTTTGTGGGTATCTACCCACATAACCTAACGGTGGTACTTTTTGAGGATCCAACCAGCCTTCGGGCTGACTACCTAAGCGACAGTCTACCAGTAATACAATTCAGCAATTTCTCTAGGTATATTGCCGTGTCTTGTGCGTGGTTTCACCTAGGAACACCAGGCTGGCTCATCAGCGGGCTCTTGGTGTCCGTGCCCGGTCCCCCACAGGAGCCTATCTTAGTGTTCCTAGGTGAATCCCCGCACAAGACACGGCAATAAATCTAGAACAATTGCTGAGTTTTGTTCCTCGGCCGTGAAAGCCAATGAACCAGTAATGTTTTCTTGGAGTGATTAGTGGAATGAATTGTAGATATTGTGCCCGATTGACGAGAATTCCGGGTAGCCATCGACCTTAAATGACCCTTCCGAAACCCCCATCTCCCAGGAAGACATATAGGCCGGGAAGGAATGCATTCTTGGACTGGGAAAGCACTCAAGAAACAGTACTCGGGGGTGTCGGGTGTAATAAGAGGTAAAACGACCAGTCCAGAGGTATACAAACTCAACAAATACAATAAAGAGGCAAGGCTTACAATTAATCACACTCAGTTTATTCAAAAAAAGTGGCAGACCTCTAACTACTTCCGAGAGGTAAAAACGTCTATTCCGTGCTAACAATGTTCATAATGATGTAATTCGTCTCCGTGCGATAATCCTAACAAATTAAGCCTCTCGAAGTCCTACGCAAAAATGGAAAAACAAAGAATGCAATCTAAGAGAATGACACGTAGATTTTCCCTATCCAATTACTTCGGAGATTCAATAATAATAATAGTACAAGATTGATCCTACAGCAAGGTGAGTTATTTACTTGTTTACAATGCAAGATATTAGTTACGTTTAAAGCATAATAAGATTAAAGCTATGCTATGATGGTGTCATTTCCAACATTTAACGTTATGATCATTTAATCTAATGCCTATCGTACGTTAATAATAACAATGATGTAAACGAGAAGCGTTTCATCCTAAATTTATTTCCAAGCTAAAGCTATGCACATTCTGATCCTAACAGAAAGTATAAAAAGCCTAGTCTAATCACAACACAAATGTATAACATGTAAACACTCTTAAATTACGTGCGCAATGGGCGCCACTGCTTTTTACCTTCCTACATCGCAAATTCACTGTTTGTGAACTTGGGTCATGTTTGTGTTGGGAGAGAAAAGTTACGTCGGCGATTGCATGAGTAAAACATGTCTAACATTGCATTATCAGTTTAGTTACCGCGTTTAGACACCTAACTAACTGACTGTCGTCGCTCAAGAGAGAAATCTATATTTGTATTTATAAAGAGTCGAAGAATCAAATCTAAGTTATGGTCATCAAGGTTCATTTAAGTTTATAGGTTTGGTTAAATTTTATTAGCGTTCCTAGCTCTTGGTTTATACTCAGTTTTAGTTGAAAATCCTGATATTTGATTATTACCTTCATATTTATCAGATCAGTTTGATTATTACCTTCATATTTATCAGATCAGTTTAGTCCTATCAGTTCCATTGTATTTTTAATGACCATGCTAAATTCGTGTAGTGTAAACAATAGGTGTACCAAACATCCAATACAAACACATCATTGGGGAAAAAAAATCAATTCCATAACCTCAAATAGCACATATCTGTGTGCTGATCAATACCACTGATCCATTGATCATCTGCTGTAATAACGTGACCAAAGTCGAGCGCGTTACCAGCCCATAAAGTACTAAAACTTGTTCTTTCATCTAAGGGTAATCATATCCTACCGCTGTAGTGCGTTTTAACATAACATGGTTCTGACTAAATTGATACAATCCAAGCTTGAGGATAAGGTTTAATATCGCCGTCGTAACAGCTGTATACTCTGAACTCATATATCAGACGCATAATGTCTGGAAATCTAGTGTTATAAACCTGGGTCTATTGCTTACAGTCCTATAAGATGACCCGTTGTTTCGAACCTAAGATAGCTTGCTCAGCTCATCTTATAATGTTACAATTCATAGCTGGTTTGGACAGTCGTCTGCTTGACGAATTCATAAAGTTATTTGTTTCACTTCTCCACACTGCATAAACAGGTTTTCAGGTAGTAGTGTTTAGTGGTCACTGCGCCCACTGCCTTCTAAGTAATCTGATAGAGAAAAGAGTGCGCTGTCATCGCGTTTACAACGTCAAAATAAACAAAATAAAGTGTGACATTGGCTTCTTTCACGGCCAACAGCTGGTCGTTGAGATTTTACTGCTCAAATAAAATACAGTTATTGAGACATGACTGTGTCACAAATTCCTACACGCAAAAGTGTATTGGTTCGATGCTCTGTCGAAGATATAAAAATGTTATTCACAAAAATTGTTGGCAAATGCATTTATCCTCAGCAAGTGCAAATGATACGATATGTTGTGGTTCCTCCACCACTAGGAGTACATGTTAATGATAAAACCTACCTAGGAATGTGCGGCGTAAGGTCATAATAACTAAGCTAATCCCCATAACAGGATCGTACATAAAAATATGTTCGGCAATCTGCCCGACTCACTTGTGTTCTTCATATTTTCTTGTATGGTTTAAGTAGCAAGTAAGGCACATAGGTGGAATACCTGTAATCCACGTGCTTTCTTTATAGTGCGATCCAGCCATCGCTAAACAATTTGTAGTGCGATCCAACCGTCGCTAAACCCCGCCATCCTATGGGGTTTCTACTCCATTCCTACATTCATAGTTGAATGAATAATCGGCATTTCTTCTTTACAATAAATGTGTGTTAATAATGCCATGATGCTATAAGATTTGGTTGCACCGAATTTACTGTTACGCCTCAACTAGCAATTGCACTGAATTTGCACTGGTGTAGCGGTTAGAAAGTTATAAAGGCCATTGATTTTCCGCTCACAGAATTTAAATATTGTAGCTTGTGCTACAGTACACACTAAAAACTGGTTTACATTAAATTCACTCGTAAACTGTCATTTACTGTTCTGTACTGTTTTAGAAATTTCGCTGCACTTTTGAAAAACGTGGTTTGGCAGCGTGCTCGATGCCTGCGTTAGATAGTTCTTGAAATATAACAAATATTCAGAATCTGCTATCTCTGATAGTTTTAAATACACTTAGCAGTTATACTGCACGCAAACGCGTATCCTTATTTATTAGATTAAGCTGAATTATACTGATACTCCTCGATTTGTCGAGCACGTTCTGACGTAGTTTCAGGACTATGCCTGTCGAAGGTTACACGTCAAGCTTCAATCATGCTTACGATAGGAGTGCTTCATCAAGATGCCGGATGGACTCTCTAGTCATCGGTCAAGTGTGCGGCTGTGTAAATATCTATGGCATTCACTATGGATCATTCATATTCATGTCTCCTATTTATAATAAATAATATTCCTCTTCTGTACATTCAAAATTTTTACAACATCGGTTAAGAATTATGTGTTTGACAAAATATATAAAATATAATACTCTCTCGGCGCGGCAGCTCATATTAGTCAAATGAGCGCTCAATTGGCCTCCTCCATGGATGGTGAACTCTTCATGAGCCAAAGAGGTCACATGGCAACTGTGACATCCGGTTCAATATATAGTTATTTTAATAATTACTTGTGATAAATTATGTCGCCTCCGTGGTGTCGTGGTCAGTGTGCTTAGCTGCCACCCCGGAGGACCGAGGTTCGATTCCCGGCTCTGATAGAAATTTGAAAAGTGGTATGAGGACCGGAACGGGGTCTACTCACGTTCGGCCGGTCCAAATGAATAGAGGGGTTTCGATTCCCATCTCAGCCATCCTCAAAGTGGTTTTCCGTGGTTTCCCATTCCGCCTCTGGGCAAATGCCGGAATGTTACTGTACCCGTATTATCGTGGACAGAACTTTTTGAATCCGATGAAACAGCTGGATCGTAGAACTTGGAAATCCCCAGCTAGAAATACCCCCCAAATCGTACCAACAAGTCCTACCAGAATTGGGAATACACACAGCATCAAGATTGCGTTAAGGAAAGACCAATGGAAACACAAATAAGCTAGCTCAATCAGAGAACTCGAGAATTAAAAGGAAAAATCTCGAAGTCGAAGACCTACATTAGTAAAACTTAAACACTGGCCTTCCTAACATATCCTTTCACTAGCAATAGTGATTGTTTGTTTTATGGATGATAATGAATACTACTACAGAACTGGCATATAATACTTAAATTAACAGAAAAAATATTTTAAAAATATAACTTTTTGTGGTGGTGGTGGGGGTGATAAGTAGTACAGTATAATGGACGTAACATTCAGGTAATTTTCCCGTAATGATCATGATAATAATGAATAGGGAGACGGCTATTTACTCACTATAGTACTGACACAAATTTACAAACGAATTGAAAAATATGATTAGAAAGAGGAGTATGGAAAACGTCTGCTGTCCCGAGCTCCTGAGGTACCAACTACCGCTCAAGGATAAGGATTGGAATAAATGGAAGTAAATTTGAAACCACCAACGCTTATTGCAGCTGATAACCTCAATGTACTGCACCAACACTATCGCACTTATACATACGGTAGGCATAATATTTTCATGATAGCAACAATTTTAAAGGGCGTAAGAAATCTAATTGCACCAATTACTCCCCGTGACACCAATTTATAAGCAGCGCAAGTTGTAACTATTTTCGCAATTCTGGTAGGGGCGACGTGATGCAGCTCGCATTGCCAGCCAACAATTGACTTATTAAAATATTCTTACAGTTACACTATACGGACATGAATGGTTCTTGGACCTTAAAACGTAGTTTTCAAGTTCATTTTGTCTGTTGTTTTAAATGTAGGGAATGGAGAGAGTTGTTCGAAATATCAAGTGGACCCGCAGGGTTTGGAAGGGTAAGTACATTAAGTGTGGTTAAGATCGGTGAAACGATGTAGACTTGTGCCAAAGGGCCTAAATGCGGGGAATGGAGTGATCTGTCCGAAATTTCACGTAGACAGTGTTACTCGCAGGTTTCCAAAGGGTAAGAATACTCATTTTGGTTCAGATCGGTGAAACGGTGTAGATTTGTGACAAAGGACCTAAATGCAGGGAATGGAGTGGTCTGTCCAAAATTTCATTTAAACAGTGTTACTCGCAGGGTTCCAAAGGTTAAGTATACAAATGTTGGTTCAGATCGGTGGAACGGTGTAGATTTGTATAAATAACAGACGAACCAACATTGAGTTTATACCGTACTAACAGTTGTACCCTGCTTCGCCCGGTGGAATGATGATAATATCTCAAAGTCTCCTTAACATTCAACGTGATACATTTATTTATGTATTCATTTCTTACATTATCAAACCCAGTGACAATCATCATCATCTTCTTTGCATTTTCCCACTTATGTGGGGTCTGCCTTCCTGCAATGTTTCCTCCACTTCGATCGATCCATAGCGTCTCGGGGGCGGAGCTTAGTGAGCCGCATGTCATCTCTCACCCTATCCAACCAGCGTGTTTGAGGTCGCCCTCGAGGTCGACGACCCTCCACATTTAGTTGAAGGGCAGTCTTAGCAACTGAGGTTTCACTGCTACGGAGCACATGTCCATACCACCGCAGACGTGATTCACGCATTTTCTCTGTGATTGGGGCAACCTTGAAATCCTTCCGCACGGCATCATTCCTAATATGGTCCAGTCGAGTCATACCATTGGACCACCGCAACATCTTCATTTCCATTACATGAAGTGCCTGTTCGTGCTTCGATGTTGTAGGCCAGCATTCAGATCCATGAAGGGCCACTGGTCTAATCACTGTGCGATATACCTTAGATTTTAAATGTAATGGAATTTTCTTATCGCATAGGACTCCAGTAACTTGGCGCCATTTCATCCATGCGGCAGTGACTCTTGTTTTGACATCAGGAATCGTGCTGCAGTCTGAGGTGATGCATGACCCAAGGTATTTGAATTGGGTCACTTTATTAAGTTGAACCTCACCAACAGTGATCGTGCCATCAGTTTGGTCACCGCATTCCAGGTATTCCGTTTTCTTCAGGTTTATACTTAAGTCATTATGGGAAGGCTCTGTAAAATAATGATCATTCTCATGATATTTGTCTTCAGTCCGAGTCGAGATATGTCGTTAGTGGTCCCAGAAATCGTGACATCTCAGTCGTAGAAGACTTTATGTGGTGGTGTTTAGATATATAACGGACTTAAAATCAAGGTCATTTGCCCCAATGACAATGAGGGTGTAACATGTAGATAATTTGCCCTAAGATCAGGAAGATATTGAAAATTACTACAGAACTGACATATGAAACTTAGAAAATAATAGAACAAGTTATTTTTAGGAATCATATTTCGGGAAAGACTTGATTATTTTTTTTGCCAAAGAGCTCCCACTTAGATCGCTATCTGGTAAAAGTTTCGTCTTGTTATTGTTTCACCTGTACGATAAATGTCCGAAGCAATTCCTTCAAGAGAAGCTTCCAGATTTTACAGTAGATATATCGTTAACGTTCCTGAGCATCCAGTTGTCTCTTCTTCTGACGAAAAACGTCTACATAGTGATGATGCAAATAGGAGCGACCACTGGCTCATGTAACTTATCAACGAATTGGAAAAAAATATAAGTTAAAGGAATGAGAGGAATAAAATAGAAAAGAGACGTACGATATACCATAACACTCGCCGTGAAATGTCTACGTGACTGGTTTACATGTTTCAGTACAGGTTCTCAAGAACAGGAACTAGATCATTGGCATAAATGAATACAGTGACAGTCGATTAAATAGTATTCGAGACAGATAACACGCAAAGTAACACGGCCTAATATACGATGTAATGGTTGAACTTCAGAGAAATATTTAATCTCACTTCGCAGTTGTTATTTAATAAATACTAACATGTATGTAGGTAACATGGAAATTATTGGAGTGCGTTAGGATAAACGATATTCCTTGTTTTTCCCTCTGGTGTATAAATGAATAAATGTTTAGAAGTGCCCACTCTTGAGCAAGCTACGTATAACTGACCATGAGAGAAGCATGGACTCTCCAGATTAAGGCCTGCTACCTTGAGTGACTGTCCTTGGGCCTTGTTTATGGTCATTGCAAATGCAAGACGTACAGGGAATTGCAGTCGCTTGAAATCAAAAGGCATATCAGTAGGGATCATAGGAATCCGGGGAATGAAGATATCTTCTCCTTTGGCCGGCCTGTCAATACTGTCGCTTCTATTACATTTGGCATGAGTTTTTTCACACAGAGTCTTGCTCCATTACACAATTTTGGTGGATCGATATTACGCAATAGCAGTATTGATGATCCAGCTTTTAGTATTAATTTATGTGTTGGAAATCCAGGTGGTTCCAGAGAATTCAAGAACTCAGTAGGGTAAAATACAGCCTGTTCGGTCTCCAGAAGAGTATCGATAGATTCGTACGTCGTACTGGGGCCAGGAAGATGATCTTGGATCTGAACATTCATTTTGTGTACACTTTCGTTTTTAGGCGCTAGAATTGCTCGCTCGCTAAGCCACTGATGGTCTTTATAATTTCCAGGAATATTTGCGAATACTTCGTTCATCATTTCCTGAACTGAAGGCATCAGTTCGCAAAAGTCTAACGGGAAAGAAATGAGATTGGTTGTCGCATCAGGCGTGAAATCACCATCACCGAGATGCAGGAGTTGTTGCGCAAAATTCTGTGCAGTCACATCTCCTAGTAAATGGACTCTCATATTGGTCGTCAGTGTCATTTTGTAAACATGTCTCCAAAGATACGATGCTTTGAAGCAAGCATTCAGTTCATCAGCGGAAGTTGATCGTGGTATAACTGGTAATGTTTGGCGAAAGTCACCCGCCAGAACTATAACAGCTCCTCCCATTAGTTGACTATTTCCTCGTATGTGTTTCAGTGTTCGATCAAGCGCTTCAAGAGCTTTCTTATGGGCCATAGTGTACTCATCCCAAACAATGACTTTGCATGTTTTTAGTATTTCAGCTTTTCCGGAGCCCTTCTTGATGTTACATACTGGAGTTTCTGACTGCGCAAGATTTAATGGCAGATTCAGAGCTGAGTGTGCTGTTAGACCTCCAGTGAGTAGTGTGGATGCAATACCTGATGATGCAATTGCGAATGCAATTTCGTTCTGTGCCCGAATTTCTGCAAGTAGCAAATGAATTAGAAAAGTTTTTCCTGTTCCTCCCGGTGCACCAAGAAAAACAATTCCACCATTTCCGTTATGATTAAATCCATTATGGCACTATAAGCAAATCTTTGGTCATCAACTAAGAGAGGCTTCTTGTCTTCAACGAACCTTTTTAACTCATCAGAGTTGAAACTTCTTTCTCTCAATATGTCCCTATCAAGTACGTCAGTATTAATGCGTATGGGGGCTGGCAAACCAAGCTGTATTAGAGTTTTGCCATTGCATTTATCCTCAATCATTATGAGGGCTTCATTAAGTACTTGAGGAGAAAAATTCAAATCCAAAGCTGGATTATCTCTTCGTTGTTCTCTAAGTACATCCTCACTAAGGCTTTCTTTATATTTGTCCCAAAGAGCCTGAGGGTTTGATGGGGAGCAAGTTGTTATTATAATTGCAAAGAGACTTCTTAGTTGAGATGGAAAGGATGTGAGGGATGCTTCGGACAATGTTATATCCCAATGTTGGTCATTTTCAAGTAAGCCACGCTGTTGGCATGCTTCTCTGAATGTTTGACATTCTACTCCGTTCACAGTTTTCAGATATTTGAATGATGTTGGCCCTCGAATTGTGTGAAGTAGTAATCGAAGGTAATAGCATTCGGCGTTGTTGAGATGAACTGTATATACCCGGCCTAAGGCATCACTTGCACGCACATCATGTTCTGGAACTAAATCACCTTGTTTTCTCTTGCAGAACACTTTGGTAGATTTATTCCATGTATAATATCTTGAAACTTCTGCATACATCAGTGTTCTAGCAAATGGATCTTGTTGACATAAAAGAAAGAAGGCTGTTAGTGTCGTGTTAGGAGGTTGTACAGCTCTTTCTTGGGCGTTATCAGCTGTGAAATAAACTCGTCCGTTTTCTAGGTGAACACTGAGGTGAACAACAGGTGGATAACGTTCATGAATTGGGAAATTAAGGATACGCCAAACTGCTTCGTTGCTGCTGATATATCTTCCCAACTGAAATTGTGTAGGCTCATCGATAGTCCTGGTTTGTCCTTCAAGTTGAAATACTGCCATATCGCTACCCTTGTTGACGTATTTACAGATGTATTTAATGGATTTCACTGAATTGCAGTATTCAACATTGATGTGTGCTTGGGACATTTTAGAAAGTAGAGGAGAATATGGAACAACCCATCTGTTGATTACCTCAGCTTGTCTGTACTGGTTGTTTATTTTAAGATTAATATTCGTAGTATAGCCTCCGTTTCCTGGTTTTCGTCTTCTGTACAGAGGGTAGCTATCATCTCCGGTTTGGGTTTCCTGGGTAAATTCTCGGGGGTACTTTTTGCTACATTTTCCTTCCTTCATGCAGGGTGACTTAAGGTTGATAGCTCCACATGGTCCATGAATCATATTCTTTGTAATTATCTCAAAGATCTGGGGTCTTGTTCTTTACTGGGAATCTCCGCGGATATAACACTGTCCACTTGAGTTGGACGTATCTTGCTTTTGAGCCATAATAATATGTGAGCATGTGGAAGGCCTCATTTTTGCCACTCAATTGAGTACATCCAACAGCGAGTTTCTCCGTAAATATGTCTCTTGATTATTATATTCATGAGCTTTGCTAATTTAAAAAAAAAATTCTCGCTGTCAAATCATGGCGATCAGTAGGTGCCTGGCCACAGAAAAGTTCTTCCTTAATGTCAGTCCAGGCAGGATTGCATGTAACTGTAATAAATAAATCTGGACATCCGTATATCCGAACATAGCACATGGCATCCTAGGCATATTCGTGCATATGTCTTGGACGTCCCGTAAATGTTGCCAGTAAAATAACCATTTTACAATGTCCACAACATTGCCATCATTGGCTACAGCATCACGCAAATGAATGTAATCATCAACTCGAAGTTTATTTTGGTTTATCGGATGTAGAGCAGGCGTTCACTTTCAATCTTGGCGTACATATCAACAATAAATTGATGGAAGAGTTGTCCGCTTTTCAGAATAAGGTTTGATGATCCTGGTCTAATCATTATTCTGTAGGTATAAAAATCCATAGCTGATATCTTTTTATTCGTGGCTGCGCTACTGATTGGATCAGTTTGCCTCAGGCTTAAGTGGTACCCATCCTCACCCTCCCAAAATATTAATGGGTACTGAAGGGCATCGTACGATCTGTGTGTTTCTGAAATTCGTTGCAAAACATCACTCCGTCTATGAATGATTATGTCACGTTTCTCGAATGCTTGTCCTGTCATTACAATGGCCACTTCGTCAATGGTCGGAGCATTAAAACGACGTTCATGTTCGCCTACTGGTCTCTTGTCTGCTGATATGACAACCTTATATTCATCCGTTGGCATTCGATCTAGGGCGATCTTAAACATATTTACTAAGTTGTTATGCTCTTGCAACAACCTCTGTAGAGCTATAACAATCTACCTTCTGGTGCTGGGGATAATTTTACAACGTTGATCGTCTTGTTGTCGTTCGTCTCCCATAAAATAGATTTGTAAGAATTTTGGATTCTCGTTAGTGAAGGGAAGAATTGATCCAAGTTGGTGGTAAATTTGACCTTGCACTTTGAAAGTTGGCATGAAACCAGTTTCTTTTACTATTCCCGTTGTACCGAAAGAAGTCATTTGGAAGCATGAATTGTACTTCCTAATGTTTTTCAGGAAGTGTTTAGATTCTTGAGTCGTTCCTGATGTGTACGAAAGAAGTGGTTCGGGAGGAGGATTTAGAGCGGCTAGCTTAACTTTCCCGTTAGAGCAACATATTCCAGGCGACTCCGATCTGAATTTTTTGGCTAGAAAGTGATGGCATACAACATCCATTTTTCCAATTGTTACTTTGGGGTGTATTCCATAATCGTAAGTGTGATCGTACTGAAATGCCTTTAATTTAAAATCAGACTGCCTAAATGTTTGCCTAGATTGGAAAAGTTGCGTACGTTTGATTTCAATCTGATCTAGACGCTGCTGAGGGGTTTCAGCAGCCCTGAGCTCAGCGTGCCTTCTTTCGTCCTGTTCAAGCCGGTCTTGACGCTGCTGAGGTGTTTCAGCAGCCCTGAACTCAGCATGCCTTCTTTCATCCTGTTCAAGCCGATATTGACGCTGCTCAGATGGTTCAGCAGTCCTAGTGTAAGACTGCCTTATTTGCTGATCTTCAAGCCGGTCTTGACGCTGCTGATGTGTTTCAGCAACCCTGAGCTCAGTGTGCCTTCTTTCGACCTGTTGAAGCCGGTCTTGACGCTGCTCGGGTGTTTCAGCAGCCATTAATAATCTAACTTTCTTGGTTTGTTGGCTGATTTTCCCAATAGATTGTCGCTTTTTGGGAGGCATTTTGAAATAGTTAAAAAAAGAAACCACAATTCGAAGTGGAAAACTGTTGGTGATTATTACTATAAAATCGCAGCCAAGGAAGATTTTACGTCGTGTTATTTCAAGGTAGTACGAACGGAGCATATTATGGGTCCTTGGCCCCTAATGACTACTATTGCATTGAACACATGGAACATTAATAGACAAAGTCATTTATAAGAATCATAGTTCGTGCAAGAATATGTGTTGGTGATTATTACTATAGAAATGGGCGTAACATGTGGGTCACTTGCCTTAATGATGAAGATGATAATTAAGACGACTACTAAACGGGTATATCAAACTTACACTCTAACAGAAATACATATTTTTAAATCACAAGCGAGGAAGACTGTGGTGTTGCTTAGTAGTATAGTGGACGTAAGATCTTGGTCATTTGCCCTTTTGATAAGGATGATAATGATCACCACTAATGAACTGGTACATCAAACTTACAAAATAATAGAAAAACATATTTTAAAAATCACAGGCGAGGAAGACTATTTGGTGTTGCTTAGTAGTATAATGGACGTAACATCTTGGTCATTCGCCCATTTGATAAGGATGATAATGAAAACTACTGTTGAATTGACACGTCAAACTTACATACTACCGTGATAGAAATAAATATTTCAAAATTCACGGGCGAGGAAGACTGTGGTGTTTCTTAGTAGTATAATGGACGTAACATCTAGGTCATTCGCCCTTTTGATAAGGATGATAATGAAAACTACTGTTGAATTCACACGTCAAACTTACAAACTACCGTAATAGAAAGAAATATTTCAAAATTCACAGGAGAGGAAGACTTATTGCTTGTGGTGATTAGTGGTATAATGGGCGTAACATCTAGATCATTTGCCCTTTTTATAAGGATGATAATGAAGCCGACTACTACTGAACGGGTATATGAAACTTACAAACTAATAGAAAAACATATTTTAAAAATCACAGGCGAGGAAGATAATTTGGTGTTGCTTAGTAGTATAATGGACGTAACATCTAGGTCATTCGCCCCTTTGATAAGGATGATAATGAAAACTACTGTTGAATTGACACGTCAAACTTACATTCTACCGTGATAGAAAGAAGTATTTCAAAATTCACGGGCGAGGAAGACTATGTTGTTGCTTAGTAGTATAATGGACGTAACATCTAGGTCATTTGCTCTTTTGATAAGGATTATAATGAAAACTACTGTTGAATTCACACGTCAAACTTACAAACTACCGTAATAGAAATAAATATTTCAACATTCACGGGCGAGGAAGACTTATTGTGTGTGGTGATTAGTGGTGTAATGGGCGTAACATCTAGGTCATTTGCCCTTATGATAAGGAAAACTACTACTGAATTGACACTTCAAACTTACAATGTACACAATGTACTGTAATAAAAATAAAGATTTTTAAAATCACAGTCGAGAAAGACTTAATGCGGTGGTGATTAGTGGTATAATGCGCGTAACATCTAGGTCATTTGACCTTATGATAATAATAAGGTAATGCAAAAAAGACTACTAAACGAACATGGTATAATTTTAAAACTGATACAGGTAATTCGGATTTCTACCATCGATATTTTCCGGCTTAGGCCATTACACGATGCTTCTAGTGTAAGAGCAGATGGCGTACTGCTCGGGTCCAAGCTGCACAAAGCTGAGAGGATCCCAGATGATGACGAAATATGATGAGACACGTTCAGGATTTTCCGTCCTATTTACATTGGCCGGGGAGTCACTCAGTATTTCGCAACACCGAAGTGGCTAGAGCAACGGCCCTGTGCTAGCGTCAGCATAGACAGCAGATTACACGGCGGGCTCTGGACAGTTCTCTCATGTCACCTCGCGATGAATCAGCTAGCTATTCTCACAACTGGCCCCTCCAGGGACTCACAACTTGTGGCACGTAGGTTGGCGACCACGGGACCCCAGCTGAGTCCGGCATAGTTTCTACTTCCTGGAGCCAGGCTCCTTTCAGTTCTCTTTCCTGTCGGCCTCCCTTGGTCAAACCTTGTTCTCTTCCGACCCCGATGGTATTCGAGTATCCGAGAGTAGTGTGTTTGTGACAGTTCAAGGCCCTCCTCCACCTCCCCACCTCACAAGATGGCGGCGGCGCGATATCTCTCAAACGCATGGTCGGATTTTGACGAATGAGGTGTCATTGAACTCGGGCTGATACCCCCTTTCCAATGGACAATATATTTCCACCCCAAAATAAACCCTACCCCTACTAGGGGTGACAATTGTAATTTTTTAGAGAATCTCGCTTTCCAAGTGCAACATATGAGAGTTTGAATACCAATATGGAATTAAACGTTGTTCTACACAAGAGACATGTATACGGTGGATAGCCACTATGAATTAACAAGCTTGTTTTCTGTTTTTTACGCATGCCCACTCATGGCTTTTGTAAGAGGGTGAGGGAGCGGATCCCTGAGGACGGGTCATTGTTGCCGGGTCATTGTTGACGAGTCCTTGTTGACGAGTCCTTGTTGACAGGTCATTGTTGACGAGTCATTTTTGACGAGTCATTGTTGACGGGTCCTTGTTGACGAGTCCCTGTGGACGGGTCCTTGTGGACAGGTCCTTGTGGACTAGTCCTTGTGGACGAGTCCTTGTTGATGAGAGCCTTTGGACTGATCACTTTGGACCGGTCCCTTTGGACTGGTTCCCACGGACTAGCCCATGAAGTTATTTAAATTATGTCAAAGGGCCTAACTACATTTTGCGTGTAAAGCAGTGTGTTGAACTGACGTTGTTCACTAATCCCTCACTACTATAATGTGATAACGATATGAAAGGAAAGTGACGAAATACATGTGAACATACAAGGGATCTAACTTGGTGGATGGATGTGATCTAACGAGTCATTTGTAGTTGAAAGAGAATAATACATGTTCTTAACATGTTAAAACTGAGGAGATGGTACGTACAGTAAACCGACTTGTTACTTCCTGTGTCATATTACAGACATGACAGAGAGCGCACAGATCTGTTGCTATGACTAACGCTGCAGTAATTTGAAACCGCAAGTGTTCATGAAACAATGGGTGATGATCATGCAAAGTTAGCAGTCATTGGATATTACACAGGTGTTCCTTCCGGTGTCATGTTGCTGACATGGCAGAGAGTACACACTGCTGTTGCTATGACTAACGCTGCAGTAATTTGAAACCTCAGATGTTGATCAAGACAATGGGTGATGATCATGCAAAGTCAGCAGTAATTGGATACCACACAGGTGTTCCTAGTGTACTTTGGACTCTCAGCTGTATTGGGAAAGGAATTGCAATGATCTGCAATAAACTGCTGATACGAGCGATGAGAGTTTATATAAGAGAGGTGTCATATATTTCCCTACTGTCAGTCTTTATTTCTCGCTTTGAGTGAACAGTGCTCTATTACTGCTCAAGAGTTGTAAAAAAGCCGTTTTGGTAGAAAATCATTAAATTATTATGCAAGGTAAGTACTTATTATTAATGGATTGTAGTCTTTTATTACTAATTGATGTTGAAGTTATTGATTGATTGATAGATTGATTGATTTGTTTACATATAATTGGGTACCTGTAGGTTACCAGATTCCTACAATCTGTTCATTCAGTGGCAGCAGTTGATAAATTATAAAAAGGTAAGTGCCCCTCTAATAACTTTTAAACAGTTAGAGTGATATTTTCCAATGTTCCCCACTACATGTCAGTGAAAATGGTATATTTGGCAGTCAAAAGTTGGAACTACTTGACCATGGTGTGTAAAGCTAATTTTGTAGGTTAGATTTTGATTACCGCTCTATTAAGTCTGAATGTTCATTGCTAGGTGGCAGTGACAGAGGGAATATTTAAAGACTTAACCTCAGTTCACCTAACATAACCTAACTTTACCTAACTTACCCTTGTCACGTGACATGTTTTACAAGTTTAGACTCGATTTATGACTGACTATGATGTCACACTTAGCTCACTTAACTGGTGACTGCTGGTTTCTAACACGTGACATGTTCTACAAGTTCAGACTTGTTTTTAAGACTGGCTATGACGTTACACTTAGCTCACTTAACTGGCGATCGCTGGTTTCTATCACGTGACATGTTCTACAAGTTTAAACTTGTTTTAAGACTGGCTATGACGTCACACTTAGCTCACTTAACTGGCGATCGCTGGTTTCTATCACGTGACATGTTCTACAAGTTTAGACTTGTTTTAAGACTGGCTATGACGTTACACTTAGCTCACTTAACTGGCGATCACTAGTTTCTATCACGTGACATGTTCTACAAGTTTAGACTTGCTTTAAGACTGACTATAACGTGACACCTAGCTCACTTAACTGGCGACCGCTGGTTTCTACCACTCTACCAAGTTCCAATGCTCACCGCTAGGTGTCAGTGACAGTGGTATATAGTAACCCCCAGTTAGAACTACATGAAGTTAGACTTGCTAGGAGTTCACAGATATTGATTTAAATACCCTGCTATAACCATTGACTGGAATATAATTAAACTATTTATATTGTACTTTGTTTTATCATTTATTAACATTTATGATTTCTTTCTTTTATAGGTAATTTCGAAAGTGATCATCATGTTCAAGTGTGGTGACTGTAAGAAACAGAAAACACGCAAATGTTAAACATGACGTTAAAATGTTTGTGTGCAGTCATTGTGCTATGACATTTAACAAAGATAATCTTGCACGTCATGTAAATTTAATGCATGTTAGTTCAGCACCATTTTCGTGTTCGGTTTGCGAACTTGGTTTTTCTGCTGTAAAGCGATATCAATCCCACATGGTTGAAGTGCATGGAGAACAACAGGAATTGAAATCTGTAAAACCATCAACTAGCACGAAACCTTTAAACGAATGTGATGCTCAAAAACGTAAACGTTCTCAAGATTGTGAAAATAGTTGTTCAACAAAAAGAAAGAAGAATGGCGAACCTTCAATAACACATTGTGATGTATGTAATATTGATATACCTTCTTCAATCATTCATGGACATTTACGCAGTATTCAACATAAAAATAACGCTTGCCATGAAAGAAATTCTGGGAATATTCAACAAATTGGTAGTGCATTTAAAAGTCGAATTGCTAGTTATAGACTTTATAGTTAAGAAAAAACTCAAAGTATTGAATCATTTTTAAAAAATGTTCAACCTACTGAGTTTGGCTTGGTAGGTAATGTTTTATTAGAGCATAAAACAATTAAAATGAATTTTGAACTTTTTGGACTCTATGTAAAAACTGGGAGCGAAGGTGAAATTACAGATATCAAATCTTTTAATACAAAAACATAATTGTTAGCGAATCAACTAATATTAGTGATATATACCAAAATATTTCAAGTGCTATCATTGTGAAGAGTGAAGAGTTCCAGGAAAGGGAGTCAGGCTGGGCGTTGGTTGAAGTACTTTATTTAGAAACCAACATGAATAAATACAACCCCCTTCGAGCATCATCATACATTGATTTGCCAGGATGGATCAAACGTAAGCATGCTTGTGTAAACGTTATGAATAATGATGACGCATGCTTTCTATGGGCTGTAACCTCAGCTCTCCATCCAGCAGTGGAGCATCTGTATAGAACATCATCATATCCTCACTATTCTTCAGCGTTAGATTTAGAAGAAATGGAATTTCCTATGGCGATAAAAGACATTCAACGTTTTGAAGACCTGAACAATGTAAGTACTAATGTTTATGGAATTGAAAATAAGAGTATAGTAGGTCCTCTATATTATACTCAGGAAAAAAAGGATGCTCATGTAAATTTACTGTACATAACTGAAGGTGAAAATGCCCCCTATTGTTGGATAAAACATTTAAGTAGATTTGTCAGTAGTCAGGTTTCAAAACACGATGGTAAAAGTGGTTGTGTGATGGCTGTTTGCTACATTTCCAGAAAGAGGACCAACTAATTCAACACCAAAAATGGGGGTGTAATCGTGTGTGTGTACGGTATTACCGACTCCTAAAAATAACATTCAAAAATTTAAGGATTATGAGAAACAGCTTCGAGTACCATTTGTTATATATGCCGACTTCGAGGCTTTGCTAAAACCATTTAATACATGTTCATCGAATCCAGCCCAACCTTTCACCAACACTACTCACAATCATGAACCTTTTAGCTTTGCATATTATATTAAATGTAGTTATGATGACTCTTTAAGTAAGTTTGAGCTCTATAGAGGACCTGATGCACCTAAAGTTTTTATGGAAAGACTTGAGAAAGATGCCATCCGTATATCCTCTATTTTAAATACGATCATTCCAATGGAGCCACTAACATCATCACAGCAAATGGGTTTTGAAACTGAAACTAATTGTTTTATGTTTATATACGGACAGGGTTCGCGATCATGACCATTTAACAGGGAAATATCGTGGTGCTGCTCACCAAGAATGTAATTTAAATTATAGAGTAAATAAATTCATTCCAGTCATTCTACATAACGGTAGCAAATATGATAACCACTTTATTGTAAAAGAATTTGGAGCTTCAGATGTGAAAATTGATGTGATTGCAAATAATAAGGAACAATACATATCGTTCACAAAATACATCAGAACTGTCAAAAAAAAAAACTATAAAACTGCGATTTTTAGATTCATTCCGCTTTATGCCGAGTAGTCTTGATAAGCTGGCTAGTAATTTAAAATCAGATCAGTTTCATGAAATTCAACGTGTCTTTCCTAAAGAAGATGATTTTAATTTGATTCGTCAAAAGGGTATATTCCCTTATGAATATATTAACTGTGTGGAACGTCTTGAGGAGTGTTCTTTACCACCGAAATATGCTTTTTACAGTTCCTTAAACACAAGTCATATCAGTGATCAGGAATATTTACATGCACAACGTGTATGGACACAGTTCGACATTCAAACTTTAGGAGAATTTTCAGACATATATTTGAAGGCAGATGTGTTATTATTAGCAGACGTTTTTGAAAATTTTCGGAATGTTTGTATGAAAACTTATGACCTTGATCCTTGTCAGTATTTCACTGCTCCTGGGTTAAGTTTCAGTTCAATGTTGAAAAAAAACGAAAGTAAATTTAGAATTAATGACTGATATAGACATGATCAATTTTATAAAATCATGAATTCGAGGTGGATTAAGCCAATTTAGTGGACGGTACTCTAAAGCGAATAATAAATACATGCCTAG
Source organism: Meconema thalassinum (assembly GCA_946902985.2). Classification (NCBI taxonomy): domain Eukaryota; kingdom Metazoa; phylum Arthropoda; class Insecta; order Orthoptera; family Tettigoniidae; genus Meconema; species Meconema thalassinum. Next base: position 354,691,183 of record OX336390.1, read on the forward strand.
CTACAACCCTTGTGAAGAGTCAAAGTATATTGTCTACCTCGATGCAAATAACCAATATGGTTTGGCTATGAGTCAATATCTACCACTGAAAGATTTTCGCTGGCTGACACAACCTGAAATTGATGTCTTACATGTTGACACTCTTAATGATAACGATGATAAAGGATATATTTTAGAGGTAAATCTTGAGTACCCTAAAGAGTTACATGATGATAATCATGATTTACCATTTTGTCCTGAGAATATGAAATCTCCATACATCACATCACGAACAAAAATGTTAATTGCTAATGTAAATGATAAATGTAAATATGTAACACATTATCAAAACTTGAAACAGTGTCTACAGGATGGATTGAAATTAACTAAAATCCATCGCGTATTGCAATTTCATCAGTCAGCATGGCTCATACCGTATATTGATCTAAACAATAATTTAAGAACACAGTCAACAAACGCGTTTGAAAAAGATTTTTATAAACTCTTGAATAATAGTGTTTTTGGAAAGACTATGGAGAATGTTGATAAACGTGTTGATGTAAAGCTGGTAACAAAGTGGGAAAATGATGGTAAAAGGTATGGTGCGAGCAACTTAATAAGCAAGCCTAACTTTCATAGCTGTTCAATTATTCATGAGGATTTAGTTGTAATATTAATGAATCGTCTTAAAGTAACTTATAACAAACCCATATCTGTGGGTTACACCATTCTGAAATTGTCAAAAACACTTATGTATGAATTTCACTATGATTATGTAAAGAAAAACTATCTTGATAATGCTAAATTACTCTACACAGACACAGATTCTTTTATTTATGAGTTTAAAACTGATGATTTTTATGAGGATATCAAAACTGAGCTAAATAGGTTTGATACAAGTGACTATCCCGAGGATAATATTTACCATTTGCCTCTAGTAAACAAAAAGTTTCTTGGGAAATTTAAGGATGAATGTGCTGGTGTTATTATAGACACCTTTGTAGGCACAAAATCTAAATCATACAGCTATATGACAATTGATGATGTAGTAGTAAAAAAATTAAAAGGAGTGAAAAAGAATGTTGTTAGTAAAGAGTTAGATATAAGTGATTATAAAAACTGTATAGTTAGTAACCCACCTGTGTTATATAAGAAAATATGTGTATTTAGAAGTAAAAATCATCAACTACATACCAATTTGCTGAACAAAGTTGCTTTAAGTAATGAAGACAACAAACGATTCATTATTCCCAACACATTTGATACTCTTGCTTGGGGAAACAGTCGCATTGACGACTTTACTTAAGTCTAATGATCACTATATTGTAATATTTGTAGTGTGTTTTATATTGTAATATTTTTTGTAAAAAACTGTAAGTAGAATGTATGATGTTAGGCTACTGTACTTTAGTAAAAATAAGATATGTAATACATTCTAGTGTAAAATGTTTGCTTTTGTATATTACGAAAAAAATAAAAAAATGTAGAGAATGTGTGAACTAAACAAGGGGAATGTAAAAATGTAAAGTGGAAATTGTAAATATCCATGTGTGAAAAAGTGAAATGGCTATCACCATTTTAAAATTAAAAGACATTGTGATCTGGTAAACCTTGTTTTTATTTCACAACAACAAAAATGTACAGAATGTGTAAACTAAACAATGGAATGTAAAAACATGAAAAGTGGAAATTGTAAATATCCATGTGTGAAAAAAAATGAAATGTCTATCACCATTTTTAAAAATTAAAAGATATAGTGATCTAATGAACCTTATTTTTATTTCACAACAAAAAATGTACAGAATGTGTGAACTAAACAAGGGGAATGTAGAAAAATGTAAAGTGGAATTTGTAAATATTCATGTGTGAAAAAATGAAAATGAAGAAATGGCTATCACCATTTTTAGAATTAAAAGATATAGTGATCTAGTGAACCTTATTTTTATTTCACAACAAAAAATGTACAGAATGTGTGAAGTAAACAAGGGGAATGTAAAAAGGCGGAAGTGGAAATTGTAAATATTCATGTGTGAAAAAATGAAAATGAAGGAATGGCTATCACCATTTATAAAATTAAAAGACATTGTGATCTTGTAAACCTTGTTTTTATTTCACAACAAATAGAGCTTTACAAAATTAGAATACAAAGAAATACCAATTCCTCAATCCTTTTCAATGTTCATGTCCACTCATCACTAACTTTCCTTATATAGCACTAATCACAATGAGGGCTGCCAACCTCTCTCCCACTGAGACATCACAGGATGTCAAACGTTGTTTAGCTTTTCAACGATACTTTATCCGCTACACGTCTTAATTCAGGATGACTGTGGTGATATGAAAGGTGCATGCTCGATCCAAAGGATTAATAGGTATATCACCACGCTGCAAAGGTTCTTCAAGATAAGTTCCAGGACCACACAAATAATAACCAGGTAGGTAGATTTCGAAAGTTAAGTATTGAATTACTTTGTGTATGACGCCATTGCCAGTACAGGTCTGGCATATCCTTTTCCATAGATGGTAAAAAGGTTTGATTTTTCTCTTCCTCGTCTGTAGACGATGTTGTTGTTGTTGCTTCTTTCTCTCCATCACACACGTGGTATGAGGAAACAAAGTCTTTACACTGACTTTTATGACCGTGATACAGTTTGACCAGCTGGCAAGTAGCACACTGTCGCATAGAGGGTATTTTTGCCATAGCAACTTGCTTATGGTGATTATAATCCGTACATGGTTGCAATTCACTTAACACAGGGTCTTGAGTCCATGATTTTGGTACATGTTGCCAGATTTCTTTCACTGCATATGCTGCGACGTAATAAATGAATGATTTTGGAAGAGCCAATAATTCTTCTTTGGTAAAACTGTCTAGTTTCTTTTTGCACACAAAGAACTTTCCAATCGCTTTATCGGTAGCATCCCCTTTCTCCATGGTATCACGTTGATGTTTACACGTCGCTTGTAGAAATCTGACTGGTGGCATCCGCAGGTAAACTTTCAGTTTTAATTTTAAACACCTCCCAGCAGGCATTGGTGGTTAGCCAATGAAACAATTGCCACACCTGTGCCAGAGCATTATAGGTAATGTTGTCACAGGGGTAGCGGTCCATGAGTGTTTGTAGCGAGGGATAGCCCATGTCCATTAAATCGATACATTGACAGTAAGACGCCAAAAATGGCTGTAGCCATTGACGTTTTTCACTACCTTTCACAAATACTACATGGGCAGAAGACAAGTGGGCTTTCATGACCATGTCCAGGTGCTTATATGAAATGGTTCCTTGCTTCCAGTCTAGTTGCATATGAGTTTCAATCCACTGGGTTTGTTTACGGTCTTTATCACACAACAAATCAAACGCATAAGGTGGTTTAAACACCAAATGGGTACCTTGCGATATCCAAAAAGTAGAACAATCGATAATGCCCACTTCTTTAAATATAAATTTGTTATCTCCAATTTTAAACCCTTGACAGTCGACAATTAGTGTTCGTAACATGTTCACTCTTGTCTGGATCAAGTCCAACTGACCACAGACTGACAATTGTTCTGTAAGTTGTACCCATGTCATTTACTTACATTCCATTCTAGTAAAAGAAAATAAAAACATCGAGTAGTCACTATAGAGGTTAGGATATGACAGGGGGCACACGAAATAATAATATAACAACAACCAATTTTTTATTACATTATTTTATTAGCATAACAAGTTTTACATTCTTTTTTCATTCTAGGATAGAGGCGGTACCATCTCATACAACAAAAAAGTCTTTTGTGTTTATAGTGTCCATAATACCGATGATATTCTAATGTCTATAAACTGGGTGTTTTTGACTGTGAGCTGCTCACTGAAGCACTGTTGACACCATAAATTCCACACGTATCATAACTTTTTTCATCACTCAGAGGCATGAGTGAGGGGTAACTTGAATGACAGGGTATATTACCCACCTCCATTCTGCACAGGTAGGGGCAGGCAGGTGACCAGCGCTGATGTTCCTGCATGGGTTCATCGCTCTCTTGCCATTGGTCTAAGATGATGGGACAAAACACACATTTCACTTCATCTCTTGTTTTTAAATAGTAGAATCCAGCGGCCGCTAAGGCTTGATGGTTTATAAAAGGCACCGGCCACGTCGCAAAGGTCTTGAAACGTTGTTCCTCAGATTTAAAATTTATGGATGTAACTTCTCTTGAGGCTTGAAAGCAAGACATGACTGAGTGTTTTGATGTGTGTTGACCTGCTATTTATACACTTGTCACTTGGTTGGACAGTGGATAATAGTTGACTTGTTTGTGATGAATAATCAATCAGTAGGCCGTGGTATTGGTTGGAACATTGTCATGCGTTTCAAAATCTAGTCGAATGTCAATATTGGATGGTTTGACAGACTCTTCCAAGTAGGAACAGTCAAAGACAATCAGTGGCGCCCTTGTCTTAAAAGCTTGGGGGGTGACAACATAGGACTATTCTCTTTTTGATAATACTACCATCTAAATTTAGAAAACAAGTCGTACAGGGGGCCAAACTTATTTTTTGAAAAATCTAAACCCAGTCCTTCATAGGGAAACACAGCACCGTTGAGGAAAAGACGTGCATTTCTCAATTGCAGGTGATCAAATTGCGTGACATCTTTGGTTTGTTGATACTTGCGATTCGTTTGAAAACCCACAATCATGTAGAGAGGTCTCTCTGTATAGCGGGCTGTTTTATAGACCAATTGTGTGTGTTGGTGGTGGGCAATAACGGGTACTCATGGAGTGCCCAGTTTCTAAATTCCATGGGTAGAGATATATCTCTCTTTACCATCTTGAGTATGTCCAGTTTTTTGCTATCGTTAAGGGCCACATGAGGCACTTTCCATAGCAAGCGTTGTAGTTGAATTTTTGAATCAATGGGGGCATTGTCGGCTCCCTTGAGTGCATTATTATCACTCATGTCTCTCACCAGATAAAGCACTTGCCTTGCGTTGACCACAATGCGCTGGTGATCTTCAGCAAAGCCTAAAATCAGTTTAAGAGGTAAATATCCAGTAAAGGTGCCATCGGTGTGTACCATCCAGTCATTGATCGAGTCAGGGCACCAACCCGCCATGCAAAGTGTTTTAGCTTCTTCCTCACTATATGAGGGATATAGTTTCATGACACTGGAAATACCCACATTTCAAGTGCTATCCACCACTATATCATTAATCACATAACGCACTTCAGAGAAGAGAAAGGCGAAAGCATGGTTGACTAACTTGGATGTGGTGGGTGAAGAGCCATCGGCTTTGGTGAGCCGACCTTCAATCTGAATAACACTTTCATGCGGTAGAGTGTAAATATCTTGGTTGTTGATAACAAATTGAATTTCATCATTGTTATTGAGTCCAGGTGTTTGAGCTTGATAAGAATGGAGATCAATTCTTACCATTCCTGGTTGTTCCTCGATGTGGTTCGCTTCTAGGATAGAATTCATCGCGGGGGTTGACGTGGTAACCCAAATGCTATAAAATCCGCTTGTTCTGAGATGTTAACGTGTATTCACGTGGTAAACAACTAACACCATTCCTAGACGGTGCTGTTGCTTTATATACAAACTTCATAGTGGCTTTAGCACCAAATTGTAAGTCACTGGTGTGGTAGAATCTAGATCAATGAGTTGTTGCTCTCTATTGATCAGTCTTAATGTTATATTACTAATACCATCGACAGCCACAGAATGAAAAAGCACCACTGGAGGGTTTTCACGAATAATATAGCCAATGAGCGATGTGACAATAAAGTCATAAAGCGAATGCGATGGTTCTTGATTGGTGTACTCTTGGCTAATAATATTACACACCACCGAAACATGATGGTCCTCAATGAATTTCACTTAATGGTCTGATTCATGTTTTTTGTTGGGCTCCAACACGCGTGGTTTAAATCCTAGTAATGGACCAATGGAATCGGGGTGTGTTTTAAAGTCAATTTTGAATGTAGAAAAAATACTGCAGCGATGAGTGTTGGTATTTCCTACAAGTTCAAACTTGCGCGTTCCATCGAGAAATGACTTTAAACCATATTCATTGATCAACACCACATAAATGTGTTCATAAATGTCATCTATCGTGTATCCACCAGAGTTCAGGGTGAGCACAGAATCATCATAGTAAAACTTGTTGTTCACATTTTCACGTATGTTGTATATTCGATTGTACGTTTCAAGAGAAACAAGTCCTAAACCATAAGGTTTTTCACTCAATTCGATAGGTGGGTAAAAGTCTAGACTCACTTCAGGTCCACGTCCATGCAGTGTAAACGTCTTACTTTCCACCGACATACTGTTGACGTTTTTGCTTATGTTGCGTCTTATATAAAAAAATAACACAAACGTCCAAACTGTTGGCTGTTAAACGTTTGCTCACGTTTCACATTATAATATATCTTGATCCTGTTTCCAAAATAGGCCACTAGTTGCATGGGCGGGGGAAAATTCCCAAAACTGTCAAAGTACCATACAGTGGATCCCTCTTTGACATAAGCTAGATAATGTGTTCCAGGTCCTCGGTGATCATCCAAATTGACAACAGCACATTCATGTTTCCAGGGTCGTGAGGGTAATTGGTTTCGCATAAACACACCTCGAAAATGAGAAAGCTTCAGTTGTTTAGCATAGCTTTCCACTTGTTGATGCGTCAGGGCATGTCTTGCTATGGCTGAGGTTATATTTGTTTAATATTTCGAAAAGGTGAAATACCAAATCCTTGTTGATAAAAGGCTGGCTTCAAATTGACATTTCTAGCCCCCATAGCAATGGCTTCCATCGTTTCATTGTGTCGCTGACTTTCTTTGAGTTGTTGCTTGCCCTGTTGCGCGGCTTTAATTGTTTTTGCCACTGCACTGGCGCCACCTAAAAGTGAACCTAGAGCAGTCAGACCAGCGAATAATGCAGGTAAAAATCCCGCTCGTTTGGGGACGGGAATCACTCGCCATTGTTTTGAACCCTGTCGCTGACGTTTTGGAATGACATGTCTCTGTGCTGCTCGAAGAGCTTTCCTTATTGTCAACACATTATTTTTTCTTTTTCTTCTTTCGCAAGGGCTTGTCCATGAATGTCTTAAGCCCAGGCTTTGGCAAGGACAGGGTCATATTTTTAGTGTTTCTCACCACATATCTTAGTTTCACCATGATGATGATGACCAACAACCTTTCACAAGAAAGTTTAAGTCACAATTAACGTCAGATTGTTATTTCATGGCTGTATATTCCAATTCTACATAAAGTGGGAAATCGTTTATGGTTTTTCCAGCTTGCTTTTCATCCCATGTCAACATGAGATGAAAGGATAATTCGTCTCCTCCATTGACCATTTCATGGTTATGGACCAACATCCTATGACCATTTATCTCTATTTGTAAATGGTTTCATCAGGTATGGCATATTTGATGTGAATGGTTCCATCATAGTGTAGCCGATAGTGGCTTAAACCCGAAGCAAGCACGTAGGTCAAGTGCTGGTCATGAACTAGCGGTATATGGTTTCTCTCATTCACAGGTTTTACAATTGTCAGATACACTAAAAATACAGATGGGATACATTTATAATGCCTTTTCATTTCATAGGTCACGTATCGCTTGGTACAGACATCATCATCTTCTTGTGGGTCTTCCACGTGAATAATGCGGTGATGATTAGCGCTATAGCCATCCACCGTAAGCTGAGGCACTTTATCATAAAACTCATACACCTTGTTATCCACATACCTTTTTTGTAGTAACGTCTGTAGACACTTGAGGATGTTTTACATGGGTTAGCCGCTTTCCTTTAAAGTCATAATCTCCTTGTTTTGTGCGTGGCACTACTGACCTATCCACATAGTGTTTATTAGCAGGATCTGTTTCTTGTTTAGGATCATGTAAGGGAACAGACCTAGCTTTGACCATCAACGCACGTCCAAAGACATCCATCGTCAACCTGTAGTACAAGTCTACTGTTTCTATGACAAGGCTCGGTGCGATGTATATTGACAGCCTGCTAGCCTCTCTAAGCCTTAGTTGAAATGAAGATAATTAAGCAGCAAGAGTCATTTCCCGTGAGGGACATGGTTTCTCATCTCTGCCCCACATCACGTGAACAACGCCATGGTTCACTGTTTCCATCTTCCATTCGCTGCATCATTGTGGGACCTTCCGGCTGTGGAAAGACCAATCTTTTGCTGACACTTATTACAGCGCCCAATGGTCTGTATTTTCAAAATATTTATATTTGCGCAAAATCTCTCTACCAACCCCTCTACGTGTTTCTGGATCAAGTCATGTCTGGATTACAAAATGAGAATATGGGATATTTTACATTTTCCACGCAAGAAAATGTTATTTCACCGGATGAGGTAAAGCCTGATTCACTCATGATTTTCGATGATGTATCTACTGAACGACAAGGCATCATTCAAAGCTATTTCAGCATGGGTCGACACAAACATATCGATTGCTTCTATCGTGGACAAGCGTATTCTAAAATGTCCAAACAGTTGATTCGTGACAATGCCAATGTCATTGTTTTATTTCGCCAGGACGAGAGGAACAGTCGTCACATTTATAATGAACATGCGAATCCGGATATGACCTTTCAAATGTTTACAGAATTGTGTGGCGAGTGCTAGAACACACAACGTCATGCCTGTTTAGTGATTGACAAACAAAGTGAACTCAACCAAGGGCGGTATCGCTTAGGGTTTGATCATTTTATTGCTATTTAAGGCACTGTATCATTCCCTCTCAAGTCATTTGTCACGACACCATGGCGTTAGCAGAGAGTCAATTGAAAAAGCATATTATTAGAGCAAAAAATACTATTCGCCAAAAGTTCCGTCAGCTTTGTTTATTCAACAACATTTAGCCCCTCCGCTAAAAGCTATGTAGAAACCCTCTTTAAGCTATCTGAAACGCTACCCACCGTTTCACAAGCCACTCAGACACACCACGAGGACCCTGAGGAAGATGAAGAGGAACAGGAAGATTGAACTAGTGTTAGCGAAGTTGAGGATAATGAGGAACAAGTGTTTACGCCTAAAAAAAAGGCATTACCCCTTGCAGATTTTTTAAGAAAAAAAATCCTTGGTCATGGTCGAAACACCTTGCCCTTCCAGATCGTCTCCATTTTCACAACTCTTGGCCACCCCTCAACATAAAGCTCAACTGAAAAACATTTTAATAAAATATTATGGATCAACACTGGAACCCTATTTCACCAATCTATTTATTGGAAACACAGATACCACGTATGGTGTTCGCTATGAGGATGATAGTTTTAAAATTGGGGATTCATCGATTAAATTTAGTCGTACTAAAGCTGCCATTAAAAAGATCAACTATAAATTAACACCAGAACTGTTAAAGCTACTATTCTCTCGGACTCCCTCATCCCAAGATTATACGCTAGAGGACCTTGATAATTATAAATCCATTTTATTGGACACCCATGCCCACAAAAGACAGTATGATCCCACTCAACTAGTGAATGCCAATATATCTCAAAAATATAAAACCATCATTGCAAAAATGTTCCCCAATAGTCAAAGTGGTCGTCGTAAATTGTCCGCTTCAGGGGTGACATTTAAACCATTAAAACCCCTTGTGGATGTTACCTACTGGCACAATCCCAATAAACTCGTCCAGCGACTACAGCTGTTGCATGCTTCACATCAAGCCGGCCATACTTTTCACGATTGGGAAATTCAAGAAATTAGGGAAGAACTTTGAAATGCCAAAATTATTGTTTAAGCCCTCACCCATTAAAATGGGTATTGCTCACGAGTTGCATCGTCCAGCTAGACGTCACTATCAGCGACTTAAGGTGATTTCACAGGGTGTGGATGAACTTTGGCAAGCAGACTTGGTTGAAACGATTCCCTATGCTAGCGTTAACAATGGTGTACGCTATATGTTGACGGTCATTGATGTTTATTCGAAAATGGCGTTTGTTGAACCTGTGCGACGCAAGTCTGGTCCACTAGTCACCAAGGCCCTTCAACATATTATTCGACAATCCAAACGTCAACCTCAGCTGCTACAAACCGATCAGGGAAAAGAATTTTTCAACAAGGATTTCTCCAGTTTTCTCAAATCTAAGGATATTCACCATTACACCACGTACATCAATCTCAAAGACAGCGTGGTCGAGCGGTTCAACCGAACATTGAAAACCCATATGTGGAAAGTGTTTACCGCTCAGGGCACTTATCACTGGTTGGACTTGTTACCTGAGCTAGTGTCACGTTACAATGACACCAAACACAGAACCATTGGGACCAAGCCACGACTTGTGACCAAAAATATTCCACAACTGGATAAACTGTTTAACCCCATAAAAACAGCAGACCCTAAACGTCATCGCCTTAACATCGGGGACCATGTTCGTGTGAACAAATTCAAGTCCGTCTTCGACAAGGGCTACACACCAAATTGCGGGACTGAACTATTTCGAATTCGTGAAGTCAACCTGAACAGTCCAGTCACCTATTTACTCGAGGACCTCAACCATCAACCCATAAAAGGCAGGTTTTATCTCGAAGAACTCCAAAAGACAGCGTTTCCTAAACATTACCTTGTGGAAAAAGTGTTGAAACAAAAAGGAAATAAACTATATGTAAAATGGTTGGGATTTAGCTCAGCCTTTAATTCTTGGATTAATAAATTACATGTTGTGTGAACCTGTGTGCCTTGTATTTATTTATTCACTCATGTTGTACTTAACCTACAGTCCGATGTACAGTCCTCAGCTCCACATGTATTATGAGCAATACATATTTCTTTCTCTCTTCACCTGTGTTCTCTCTTACACCGACTCTTCCCCTCTCCTCCCCTTCACCTCCCACCACTGTCAAAACAGGTTGTGACTTGTTAGCTCTTATCGTGCACGTGCACAGGTGAACACCTGTGTGTTAGGTCATATTACACATGAACTTACATTTTCTCACGTATGAACCAAAACAGGACGTGACTTGTTTCACAAGGAGGATGGTAATAATGACATCTCACACGTGTTCACATGTATTTCATCACTTTCCTTTCATATAGTTATCACGTTATAGTAGTGGGGGATTAGTGAACAACGTCAGTTCAACACACTACTTTACACGCTAAATGTAGTTAGGCCCTTTGACATAATTTAAATAAATTCATGGGCTAGTCCGTGGGAACCAGTCCAAAGGGACCGGTCCAAAGGGATCAGTCCAAAGGGTCTCATCAACAAGGACTCGTCCACAAAGACCTGTCCACAAGGACCCGTCCACAGGGACTCGTCAACAAGGACCCGTCAACAATGACTCGTCAACAATGACCTGTCAACAAGGACTCGTCAACAATGACCCGTCAACAATGACCCGGCAACAATGACCCGTCCACAGGGATCCGCTCCCTCACCCTCTTACAAAAGCCATGAGTGGGCATGCGTAAAAAACAGAAAACAAGCTTGTTAATTCATAGCGGCTATCCACCGTATACATGTCTCTTGTGTAGAACAACGTTTAATTCCATATTGGCATTCAAACTCTCACATGTTGCACTTGGAAAGCGAGATTCTCTAAAAAAAATACAATTTTCACCCCTAGTAGGGGTAGGGTTTATTTTGGGGTGGACATATGTTATCCATTGGAAAGGGGGTATCAGCTCAAGTTCAATGACACCTCATTCGTCAAAATCCGACCATGCGTTTGAGAGATATCGCGCCGCCGCAATCTTGTGAGGAGGGTGAGGAGGAGGAGGGCCTTGAACTGTCACAAACACACTACTTCCGAGGCCTAGGAAGTCTTTCACTTTCCCGCCTTAATTGGCCCTTGTCTCAGATTTCCTGATACCCTCATTCTTCGAGGGATAAGTCTTCTTTTTCTTTTCATAATATCTCCTGTCTTCTGCTCAAGGCCCTCAAGGAGGCAGGGTGTGTGTAGCTCCACCACTTCTGGTGCACCCTGGATAGTGCTACACACACAAGGGCTCATGGCCGGTGAGTTCGGGAGCTGGCAACCCCGAGGGATTCCTGAGCTGGGTCTGGTTTTACCCCTTTTTCCATTGCCTTTGGGGTGGACCCTCTCCTCTTTCCCATTGTTATCTACCTTTCGTGGCTCTCCTTCCTTCCAAGTCCCTCAATTCTCATTTATCCAGGGTTAAGAGCATTTCCTCTCCTCCTGTCTTTTATTTCCCTTATTCCTTTCTTTGTCCTTATCTTCTTCTAGCCCATAAGTTTTGTAGTTAGTTTTAGTTTCATTAGGGGCCGATATCCCCGATGTTCGGCCCTTTAAAACGACAATTATCATCATCATCATCATCATCATTATCACAACTGGCATTGTGCAATTGGGTTACTGTGGTATTTAAAACTTCCTGTTAAGTCCCTCACTCCTTTGTATTACATAAATAATTTGTAGCTAGAAACCTTCCTTGGAATCCACACAACAACTCACCCAAGTTTCATCGCAATCGGATGAATGGTATACGAACGCATAGGGGACATACATACATTATCCCTATTGAATTGACACTTCAAACTTACAAACTAAATCACAGACGAGGGAGACTTTGTTTGGTGATTAGTAGTATAATTGACGTAACATCTAGGTTAGGGGCAGATGACCTCGTAGCTCCGCCCCTTAAAACAACAATAACTAACATCCAGGTAATTTGTCCTTTTGATAAGGATGATAATGAAGACGACTACCACTACTACTGAACTGGTGCATCAAACTAACGAACTAATCGAAAAACATATTTAAAATAAAAAACACAGGCGGGGAAGAATGTGTTGTTGCTTAACTTCCGACACGATTAGTTCAAGGGCCTTAATTCAGGTAATGGAGTGGTCTGTCCGAAATTTAAAGTGGACGGTGTTACCCTCAGGTTCCAAAAGGTAAGTATGTAAAATTTGGTTGAGATGGGTGAAATGGTGTAGATTTTTGCCAAATGGCCTAAATGCAGGTAATGGAGTGGTCTGTCCGAAATTTCAAGTAAACAGTGTTACTCGTCGGGTTCCAAAGGGTAAGTATGTAAAATTTGGTTGAGATGGGTGAAACGGTGTAGATTTGTGCCGAAGGGCCTAAATGTAGGGAATAGAGTGGTCTGTCCCAAATTTAAAGTGAACAGTGTTTCTTGTCGGGTTCCAAAGGGTAAGTATGTACAATTTGGGTCAGATCGGTGAAACGGTGTAGATTTGTGCCAAAGGACCTACATGTAGGGAATTGAGCGATCTGTCCGCAATTTCAAGCAGATAGTGTTAGTCGCAGGATTCCAAAGGGTAAATATACAAATTTTGGTTGAAATCGGTGAAACGGTGTAGATTTGGGCCAAAGGGCCTAAATGCAGGGAATGGAGTGGTCTGTCCGCAATTTCAAGCAGACAGTGTTACTCGCAGGGTACCAAAGGGTATGTATACGAATTTTGGTTCTGATCGGTGAAACGGTATAGATTTGTGCCAAAGGGCCTAAATGCCGGGAATGGAGTGGTCTGTCCGCAATTTCAAGCAGACAGTGTTGCTCGCAGGGTACCAAAGGGTAAGAATACGAATTTTGGTTCTGATCGGTGAAGCAATGTAGATTTGGAACAAAGGGCTTAAATGCAGGGAATGGGGTGGTCTGTTTGGAATTTTAAGTGGACAGTGTTACTCGCAAGGTTCCAAAGGGTAAGTATACAAATTTTTGTTCAGATCGGTGAAATGGTGTAGACTTGTGAAAAAGGGCCTAAATGCAGGGAAAGGGGTGGTCTGTCCGAAATTTAAAGTTGACAGAATTACCCGCAGGGTTCCAAAAGGTAAGTAAACAAATTTTGGTTCAGATCGGTGAAACGGTGTAGATTTTTATACATAACAGACAAACAGACAGACAAACTTTGTGCTTTATATATATATATAGATTTACACATGCTAGTGCAACAATCACATAAATTTTACACACACACCCATGTACACGGGGCAACATGACCACGATGTCTAAGCCCCGCAAATGAAATATTACTGTGCATACGATAGCATAGAGAATACTACAATCCAGTACAATCCTTCATTGTCAATCGGTCAGTTTTCCCATGTGTCCATCAGCAAATTTTACCGGACTATTGGCAACTCCAGCTATCTGATATGATATCTAGCGGTAAAAATGAGAAACTTACCAAGTAGGGTACATTTGTCACGTGGTGACTGTTTGTATACGGTTTCTTGTATTGGTGAGCAGATCGTGGTAAATTCTTCGTGTTTATACATAAATTATAAGTTTTACTCGTTGATAAGAGTGCAAAATGAGTAAAAGGAAAGTATATTGCTCAGTTGACGGCTGTAAGTCGATGTATAAGAGGGCTGCGGATATACGTTTTCATTACATTCCAAAAGATGCAAATAGCAAAAGCCGAAAGGTGACTATACCAAATAAATACGGGCAACAAGAGCGGGTTGGACCACTCACCACTACACTCACTGACGACAGGACGGGTTGTTCACTTACGCCTAGCCAAGCCGCACCTAGACAGCCAAGCCGTACCAAGACAGCCAAGCCTAAACCAGGCGAGGAAAGACAGCCAAGCTTCATCAGTCAGGTATCCTCCGCTCCCTAGTTCATTTCCAATAACCCTACCAACCGCCATCACCTCGCTCTGCGATATCCGAGCCATTCCACTACGAGTCATATAGGCCTAAATTTGACTTCGCAGGGTTAATACCTACCATCCAAATCAAGCAATTCCTGTCTACCCCGAATTTTAATACAAGTTAAACTCATCCCTTCGCCCTACCAAGCAACAAATAATTTCTAGAGTCTATGGTACAGTGTGCAAACTCAAATATAGCTTTTAAACGTAACAGCGCTATGACCCGAACTGCACAAAAACAAATACCAGCAGACAACCGATACTTGATAATATGCAATTGACACATAAAATCCAGTGGAACACACATTAGATCACGTGTATCGCACATTTATACATATATACAATTGACAATAACACTGTCATTATTTTAGGGACAACATTTATTGATTATAACCGAAAAATAAAAAGTGTTCCATATCAAACGCATATTGAGTATTTTTACCCTACTTCTCCAGACCGACCGCAGCGCCCCAAGTGTTAGTTTGAGTTGCCAATCATGATACAGTGTAAATCGTTGTTGCCTAGTGACAACCTGTCCATCAATGGTGCGGCGTTGACTATCATGATACAGTGTTAGTCGTTGTCGCCTAGCGACAATATGTCCTTCAAGTTATTAGATCGGTGAAACGGTGTAGACTTGTGCAAAAGGGCCTAAATGCGGGGAATGGAGTGGTCTGTCCGAAATTTAACATAGCCTAAACTATTCCTCTTGAATCAGGCTATCATATACAAAAAGAATTTTTCGAATGCGACTGGTAGTTCCAGAGATTAGCGCGTTTAAAAACATAAACACACAAACATACAAACTCTTCAGCTTTATTATATTATTATAGATTAATTAAAAAACACGTCAAAATATACTTAAAAGAAATCACTAGTTTATTTATCGAAGACGATACAAGGAAAAATTGAAAACCAAAACTTAAAAAAGTAGAATACGTCGAATATCACTGTAATCTTGATGCCTACTTGCATCTGTAGTTCGAAATATCAGTGTGTAAATCACTCAAAATTACGTAGCATTATACTGAATGTTATAAGTCACCCTATTTGATACACATTCGCATGATATATCCTAAATCATGCCTTTGAAAATCACGAAACTCTCAATCAAAATATGCACAGCTATATGCACATATACACCTTTAATTATATCTTAATTCACCAAAGATTCACGTCTTCCAGTTGTATTCGATATCAATTAAGTCCTATCATGGTTAATTCTTGGTTATGTCATGGCCAATTTGACGATCAATGAAGATAAGCAAATGAAAATTACACCTTCATGGCTAATAATTAATAATAATAACCAAGAGTATCATTCTTAACTTCGCTTATGATTCAATTAGAATTCAATATGATCCATTTTCCAACAATAAATTCATTCACCTTAAATTTTAAATTTCAACACTCTTTTGTGGTATGGAAATATTCCTACATATTTCTTTCAACAATGGTTAGCGTGCTCACTCACGACAAAAATTCTTACTCCATAATCTAAACGTTCAGTATACTCGTATTATATTCCAATAAACTCATCAGTAACATCATCATCCCTATTGTACTCAACAAGACTTCAAAAAATTCACAAATTCTTTAACATTCGACGATGTCGTATTACCACTCTAATACTCAATTCAACCACATGTTGATTCACCTTATACGTTAAATACTCAATTTAAATACGTTGTAAATTCTTATACCATTCAAATAGATTTCAAACATCAATTCCGTACTTCGAATTATCATTAATTGCATGTTCATGATCATATCTTGTTGAATACAAGTCGCTATAGTCTTCTATAACATTCTCAATTATCATACTAATAAATAAAATGAAATAGTGTGTGTCTGTGTGTCTGTGTATTACTCAGTCACGCAAGAACCACTGGTCCGATTTACATTAAATTTGGCATGGATGTAGCTGAGTTACCTGGTTAACATATAGGCTACTTTTGATTTCAATACTTTGCGCTATTTAGAGATGGCGACCATTTTAATGACGTCACTACACTTTTTGGTTTCAAAATTTCATATTTCCATTTCAAATCAAAAGAGAACGCTAAGAAATAGCAAACTTTTGATGGCATATACGAGGTTTAAATTTTTATTTTCTATCCGAAGGGTCCCTATCACTTTTCGTGTATATCCAACGATAAGCGAGTAAAATCTAAATTTGTGCTATAAAACACGGTCAACGCCGAGCGGCGTAGTCTATATACAGGGTGATTACAAATGCTTCATCGGGTTTTGAAGTCTTATAGCTTCAAATATATAATGCCCACCCATCTGTACCAATAATCAATTGAAATAGCATACTAATTCAAAGTTTTATTTATGTCACTGCAGGTTTCATTGTGACTCACCAGGTGGCAGGGTAATAACAGTTTGCAAAATGGCGACTAAGCAACAGAAAGCATGTTGTGTGTTGCAATGTGAAGAAACAGAATCCGTCACAACCATGCAGCGTGCATTCCGAAGACAGCACCCTAACATACAGTCACCAATCCACTAAAGCATTCTGTGATGGTATTCACAGTTCAAGGACACAGGCTGCCTCTGAATATGAAAGAGATTGAAAAAGATTCTCCAAAGGTGAATGAATGTCTTCTGTGCTGTGTCACGTAGCAACATTTAAGGGACCTACTATTTTTCTGCGGAAAACGGTGACGGGTATGACGTACCTACGCATGTTACTAGACTTGGTTGTTTCCGAGACTGTTAGCTGATAACCCACACTTCATATTCCAACAAGACGGAGCTCCGCCTTATTGTCATGGAGAAGTGCGTCGCCATCTGAACGAGGAACTTCCGATCAGGTGAATTGGGTGATGTGCTCAGGATGATTTGACACTCTTCAGGTGGCCTCCAAAGTCTCCTGACCTTACATTGTTTGAATGTTTTTCCTCGAGGATACGTGAAATACAATGTGTACATACCACCTTTGCCGACAACACTGGCCGAACTCCAGGATCGCATCACTGCTATGCTGGTGAGCAGTGACAGGGCCATGCTCGAACATGTATGTGCTGAGCTTGACTATCGCATAGATATGTATCGTGAAACACGAAGGGAGCACATAGAACATTTGTAATCATGTGTAAGAAACTTGAGAATGTTCTTTTTCATACAATGTATCACACACTATTTTTAATGCAATACTTTGTGAAATACATTCATCAAAAACTCGATGAATCATCATTTGTTTGTCTGTCTTTTATTTATACAAATCTACACCGTTTCACCGATCTGAACCAATATTTGTATACTTACCCTTTGGAACCCGACGAGTAACACTGTCTATTTTAAATTTCGGACAGACCACTCCATTTCCTGCATTTAGGCCCTTTGGCACAATTCTACACCGTTTCACCGATCTAAACCAAAATTGGTATACTTACCCTTTGGAACCCTGCGAGCAATACTGTCTACAAGAAATTTCGGACAGACCACTCCATTCCCTGCATTTAGGCCATTTGGCACAAATCTACACCGTTTCACCGATCTGAACCAAAATGTGTATACTTACCTTTTGGAACCCTGCGAGTTTCACTGTCCATATGCAATTCCGGACAGACCACTCCATTCCCTGCATTTAGGCCCCTTCGGCACAATTCTACACCGTTTCACCGATCTGAACCAAAATGTGTATACTTACCTTTTGGAACCCTGCGAGTAATACTGTCTGCATGAAATTTCGGACAGACCACTACATTCCCTGCATTTAGGCCCTTTGGCACAAATCTACACCGTTTCACCGATCTGAACCAAAATTTGTATACTTACCCTTTAAAACCCTGCAAGTAACACGGTCTAGAGCTCAGCAACTTGTGACCCTGCGTGAGCGCTAGCTCTTCAGCCAGAGTGACAGAGAGTACAGCGGGCTTGTAGTTCGCATTTTTTTCCTGGGTTTCAGTTGGAGTTGCTGCGCTCTACATGCCATTTCGGACAGACCACTCCACTACATTGGATGTGGGGCGGATGCAGATAACAGTCGTGTGGATGTGGGGCGGATGCGGATAACAGTCGTACGGATGTGGGGCGGATGCAGATAACAGTCGTGTGGATGTGGGGCGGATGCGGATAACAGTCGTACGGATGTGGGGCGGAAGCGGATATCGTTTTGTTTATACGCGCAGAGCTCTACCTATCACGCAATCTTAAATTGAAGCACTACAATACAGTAGTGGCAGTTGGCAGTTGGCAGTCCAAGTGAAAGGTCGTGTTTTTCCTGAGCTCTCAGGTGTGCTGAAATGGGTTGTTCTCTGGAGTGTTATCGCGTGAGGATCGGACTGCGGTATGCGAAGGGTAGTCGGGATTTCTGGTGTTTGTGTGTGCGTACGGGCTTGTGGTTTATAGCCCTAGTGATAGCTGCGTTGTTAGCTATTGGTGGAGTGGAAGTGAATCCAGGCCCTGTTACTCCAAATGTGAATCAGGCAAATGATCCAGTGGCAGCATTTAAGTGTTCGACGTGCAGTAAAACATTGAAGAACGGTGTTCAGTGTGGACTATGTGAGAAATGGTTTCACTTCGGCTGTATTAAGGTCAAGAAGGAGGATTCTGATGTCGGGAATCGGTTTTGTAAAGTATGTGATGCGCCAGACTGTTTGAGGATGCAAATCAAAGCAAGGGATCAAATAATACAGGAACTTAGAACAAAGCTTCGTGAATCAGAGGAAACGGTGAAGGAAGTGACTGAACGGCTTTCTACTGGGATCAGTGTGGAAGAGGGCGTGCAGGAGCAAACTGAGGATGACGTTATCATAATGGGTGATTCTATGATACGATGGAGAGCGAATATCTCGAGGAAATCAGGTGCGAAAGTGCGGTGTTATCCGGGGATTAAAACTGACCAGCTTGCCCAACAAGGGGTAGAAGCAAATATAGAGGACTTTGACAAAGTTAAACAGTTGTTGCTCCATGTTGGGACGAACGATTTGAAGAAGAGGGCTACAGCTGATCACATCATGGGGGAGCTCTACGAACTAGGCAGAAAAGCTAAAAGTAAGTTTAGAAATGCAAAAATTATAATGAGTGGCATTGTTCGGCGGGGAGAAGGTTCCGTTAAGGTGAGTTAAGACTGTAAATGACCGCAAGGACTGGGTTTGTGCACAACTGGGATTAGTGTACGTAGATGCTGACTGCTGGATTGGTGGCCGTGACTTCGCCCGAGACGGGCTGCATTTAAATCGACGGGGCGCTTTCAACCTAGGGAGCCTACATGACAGGGTCATCGGTTCGTGCCGGCCATTGTGAGGAGGAGCAGGTCCAGGGGTTGCCAGCCAACGGGAACAGAAGGAGCTACTTCGGGATATTTGCTGCGGAGGTAAGACTCTAAGATTACTGCAGGTTAATTGTCAGAGTTTAGGAAATAAATTAATTGAATTTAGGAATCTTGTAGAGACGTATTCTCCGGACATTGTCATTGCTACTGAATCTTGGTTATATGAGAATGTAAATAGTTATGAAATAATTCAAGGGACCTACGAAATGTACAGAAGGGATCGGGGGAAGCGAGATGGTGGGTTATTTATTTGTGTGCGCAAAAATATAGCTAGTTTCTTAAAGTGGGCTGATACGGATTATGAAATGTTATGTGTACAAATTTCGGATAAAGAGAATAAATTCCCTCTTCAGGTGATGGGGCGTATAGAGCGCCGAAAGATAACTTTTCGCTTCTCGACACACTGTATGATAAAACTTGTACGAGTAATGCTATGAAAAAGAGCATAATAATTGCCAGAGATTTAAACCTCCCCAAAGTAGACTGGTCTGGTGAGTCAACTAGCTGTGGTCAAGCTCAGAGCACTGCAAACAAATTCTTAAGGGAGGGGGGATTTTCCTAAGTAGTTGACTTCCCAACTAGAGGCAATAATACCTGAGATGTTTATCTCGTAAGGCCTGTAGAGCTGTATATTAACTGTCTGAAAGTACCAGGAATTAGTGACCATTCTGGGGTTGAATTAAATATTAGATACGGTGGCATTACAGAATTAAACTCTGATGTAGCAAATAAGATCATATTCCAGTATCGCAGGGCGGATCAGGGCAAACTTCAGGGGTATTAGAATGAGCTATTTGTAGGATGGGCATCGGAAGGAAAACACATTCATATCCTGTGGACTAACTTTTTGAAAATTTTAAATAGCGCAATTGATACATTTGTCCCATTTAAATTACTGAAACAAAACCCAGATCCTGAGTATTACACACGGGAAATCAGGAGTCTTAAACGGAAAATTAGGAAATTATACAATAAAAGACATGATAGTGACAAGTATATGTTGAAATTTAAGTCCTTATCAGGAGAGCTCGTCTTATAAAAAGAGGGCTGCTCATGACAATTATATGCAAGGTTTACTTGGTTCGGGAGGCGATGGGTGGAAAAATAATTACAGTTATGTTAGGAGAAGAAAGGGAAATTCAAATAATTTGTCGATGATAATGTCCGGTGACGGTAAATTAATTACGGAGAAGCAGGCCATTGCTAATGAATTAAATGTATTTTATGGTAGTGTGTTCAATAAATCCAATAGCTGTGTGTTGGACCTTAACGGTGAATCAGGGGCTCCACTTCTCCAAATAAACCAGTCAGCAATTGTAAAGCTAATACAAAAATTACGTTACAATATATCGAAGGGTCCTGATAATATTGTTAGTGAAATACTTAAACTAGGAGGTAGGGCCGTGGCACGGTACTTAGAGGTGATGTTTAATGTGTTCATACACAATGCGCAAATCCCGGATGACTGGAAAAGAGCTACGGTAGTCCCAATATTTAAGGGAGGGAGCAGACTTGAATTGGGCAACTACAGGCCGGTTAGTCTTAGTCCATCGTTTGTAAACAGATGGAGCATCTCATTTGGATTTCGGAAAGGTTACTCATGCGAGAGTCAGATGCTATCACTTTTTCAAGATATTAGCGAATCGTTAGACGATGGAGTTTCAGTCGACGTCGTAGTTATAGATTTTGCGAAGGCATTTGATGTCGTGCCGCATGACATGCTACTCCATAAATTAGCTTCGACGAAGATTGATAGAAGAGTAATTTTATGGATCCAAGAATTTTTGACGGGTCGTTCCCAGAAAGTGAAAGTTGAAGGCCGATTCTCGAATGAAATTACCGTAACGTCGGATATCCCTCAGGGCAGCGTAATCGGAACTTTGCTATTTTTGGCGTTTATAAAGGACTTACCAAATGGGATTCGTAGTGACTGTCGATTGTTTGCGGATGATTGTGTAATATATCGAAAGATACATGACTCACAAGACAATGCAGTACTTCAAGATGACCTGAACCTGGTCTTTAAGTGGGCGATTGAAAATAAAATGAAAATAAACACAAGAAAATGTTGTCTAATAAAAATAGGGAAAGTGCGAAGGCAAGATTTTCAATATAACATTGGCTCGGAAATACTTGTAGAAGAAGATTCTTGCTAATATTTGGACGTTCACGTAAGAAATGATATGAAATGGAGTAGTCATATAGGATGTGTAGTTTATAAAGCTTACAAATCCCTACACTTTGTAATGAGGGTATTAAAAGGAAGTAGTACCTCTGCTAAGGAATTAGGATATTTGTCACTTGTAAGACCTATTCTGGAATACGCCTCGGCGGTTTGGGATCCATATCAAGTAGGGCTCATAAATGAGTTGGAAATGGTACAAAGAAAGGCCGCTAGATTTGTGCTCAGTGACTTTAATCCCAGGAGCAGTGTGAGCCGTATGTTAAAGAAACTTGGGTGGGAATCACTTGAGGCTAGGCGGGTGAAATCTAGACTCTGCGCTATGTACAACACGTATACAAATCAACCAGCATGGGGTGAGCTTAGCAAACGTATGGAAAAGCCTACTTACATGGGTAGGAGCGATCATCCTTTCAAAGTTAAGGGCCGACCACAGCGAACAAATTATGGTAAATATTCTTTCGTAAACCGTGCCATTGATAATTGGAACTCTCTACCTGCCGCAGTCTTAGAGCCTTTTCCCAAACATATAGGTGTGTTTAAGAAAAGACTGACTATTTGTGTAAATACTCCAGTTTAATTGTTAGTGAATTGTTATGTAAAATTATTTATTTGTTATGTATATCTTATTTGCCACCGGGGGACACACCCCCAATTGCAAATAAACGAATTAATGAATGAATGAATGAGTGAATGAATTCCCAGCATTTAGGCTCTTTGGCACAAATCTACACCGTTTCTCCGATCTGAACCAAAATTTGTATACTTACCCTTTGGAACCCTGCGAGTAACACTGTCTACATGAAATTTCTGACAGACCACTCCATTATCTGCATTTAGGCTCTTTGGTAAAAATCTACACCGTTTCACTGATCTGAACCAAATTTTACATACTTACCCTTTGGAACCCGACGAGTGACACTGTCTACGTGACATTGCGGACAGACCTCTCCATTCCCTGCATTTGGGCCCTTTGTCACAAATCTACATCGTTTCACCGATCTGAACCAAACTTAATGTACCCTTTGGGTAACACTGTCCACTTGATAATTTGGACAATTCTCTCCATTCCCTACATTTAGAGCAACAGACAAAATGAACTTGAAAACTACGTTTTAATGCCCCAGGACCATTCATGTCCGTAGTAGTGTAACTGTAAGAATATTTTAATGTTGGCTGGCAATGCGATCTGCATCACGTCGCTCCTACCAGTGTTTTGGTGCAGAATTGCAAAAGTAGTTACATCTTGCGCTCCTTATAAATTAGTGTCACGGGGAGTAATTGGTGCAATTAGATTTCTTACGCCCTTTAAAATTGTTGCTATCATGAAAATATTATGCCTACCGTATGTATAAGTGCGATAGTGGTGGTGCAGTACATTGAGGTTATCAGCTGCAATAAGCATTGGTGGTTTCAAATTTACTTCCATTTATTCCAATCCTTATCCTTGAGCGGTAGTTGGTACCTCAGGAGATCGGGACAGCAGAAGTTTTCCAAAGTGCTCTGATTATTTTCCTACGGCGCTATTCGACAAAAGACGACAGTATTGATCTCTAATTTTCTAACAGCCAATGAGGTATAGGCCCTTGGTAGTGTCTTTTGTTTAACATACTCCTCTTTCTAATCATATTTTTCAATTCGTTTGTAAATTTGTGTCAGTACTATAGTGAGTAAATAGCCGTCTCCCTATTCATTATTATAATGATCATTACGGGAAAATGACCTGAATGTTACGTCCATTATACTGTACTACTTATCACCCCACTGTCCTGCTCCGTGGCTAAATGGTTAGCACGCTTGGCTTTGGCTCGGAGTGCCCCTGGTTCGATTCCCGGCAGAGCCATCAGGGATTTTAATCTCCTGGGGTTAATTCCCGTGGCTCGGGGACTTGGTGTATGTGACGTCTTCATTCTCACCTCATCCTCATTACGACGTGCAGGTCGCCCACGGGCGTCATCTAGAAAGACCTGCACTCGGCCTCTCCGGATGCCACACTATCATCATCATCATCATCATCACCCCCACTACCACCACCAACACAAAAAGTTATATCCTTAAAATATTTTTTTCTGTTAGTTTAAGTATCATGTGCCAGTTCTGTTGTAGTATTCATTATCATCCATAAAACAATTAAATACACCGAGTGCAGCCGGGAACTACTGCCAGTATTGAAATAAATATATAATTATTTAGAAAGTTGACGATCAGAAACCATGAGTATTGATAAGATTCAAACAATTCAAATTCTCAATTCAAAATATACCTGACTTCAATAGATTACGATCAATCCTACACCATGGAGATTATGTCAAATATTAATTGAATTAAATAATAACCATTAGAATAGATCGGCTCAAGAAATGACTGGCAATGATCCTGGCTTAGTAAAATCAGAAAGACTGCTATGATCCTACACCATGAAATCATGACTGCAATCATCATTGAGAAAACTTAAAGACATCTCAAAATGAGAATAGCGAAAATATCAGTTCAAAATTCAAAGTACCATCAAGTCCAAATCTAAAATAAAATCGAAGAAATATATCATATATCATAAATTCTTCAAGTTCATCGTAGCTTGAACTGTACAAATATTCAAAATTATTCATAAATATCACACGTAGAATGTTCATCAAATTCAATTCAAAAATATGTTCTTCTTATATACGCAATTCTTCTTCCTATCGCAATTCTTCTTAACATTAAAAATCTTCATATCGTATTACCAAAGTTAAATAGTCAAAATCCTAAAATATTAAATCCAAAAATACCTAAAACATCAAAAATAAAAGCGAAAGATGCATTCGTAATCGAATCAAAATCTTCGTAGAACAAGTAGCTAAATATGAAAGACCATCATATCTAAAACTACTGTTCACTTCAACATATAAGAAAAGATGGTGAAAAGGCTATACCATAGATACCTCTAAATCTACTGCCTACATAATGAAATTCTTCCCAGCAACCTTATGATGGCTTCTCGAAGAACGTGCATATTTGAATACGCACAACCATAACAGCTCCAAACGGCGCATCGGTTCCAAAATACCATCGACTCTCCTGGCATCGAACTGGGGAACACGAGCTCCTTCGCCCTGCTTGTCCTTCCCTGGATAATTAACAGCATCACTTCTGGACAACCCTGGATCTCATTCGTAGTGATTGTGGACTCCTGCTCTCTTCTCTGAAGTTCTCTCAATGTGCAACAGCATTCCGTCTGAGCGATATCAAATGATTTGCCTTCGCTTATACTCTGGGAGCTGCCTGAATAGGATTGACATTTGGCCGGATGTTTCACCTCAGTCATCACCTCTCTGCCTCTTGACCAATCCATGATCGCATAGTTGATGTCATAATTCTCTGCGTTGCAATATCACAGCCCACGTGCGTCAGTGCTTGGTTAGATGTGTCTCTGACTTGTACAGTGTGATCGCTTGTTATTCTAACCGTGTATTGGGGCTTTAGTGATAGCAATAGTGCTTCAATAATTGTTTGAGTAGTACTTTAGAGTAGAACAGCAGAAGTTAAAAGTAATTAGATACTTATATTTGTGACTTTATTCAGTTTTCATTGACATTAACAGTCTATTTTCTTATTATATTTTGTTATGTCGGAGGCGGGTACGGTGACTAAGGGAAAGGGTAAACTGAAAACCACAGGGCGAGGAATCGTTCTGCGAGGTCAGTTCCGTGAATTGGTATGTGCTTTACGGGAATATTTCGAGAAGGAGAGAGATAACGGCGGTCCTTTAATGCCTTTTAGTAAAGTTATCGAGAGAACGTCCGATGCCCTAAAAATCAATAAGAATACAGTAGTGAAGATCTGCAAGGAGAGATTCCAGCTCGAAAGTCAAAATAAATGTGTCAAACTCAGCACTCCTAGGAAGAAGATACGAGTGAAGAAACGAGTGACGAACTTGGACTCTTTTCAGGAAGATGCAATTCGCCGCCATGTGTATGCTTACTATAAAAGGAAGGAACATCCAACTCTCCGCAAATTAAAAGTTTCCTTACAACAGGCCGATCTATTTAAAGGCAGCACTTGGTCTGTAAGCAAGGTGTTGAAAAATATTGGGTTTCGCCATAAGAAACTTTCCGGGCGTAAAATTTTACTAGAGAGGAGTGATGTTGCTGCATGGAGATGTCGATTTCTACAGGAAATTATTCATGAAAACTTCGACGATATTGTCTGGATAGATGAGACATGGGTTAATGCTTCACATACTTAAAAAAAAGGGCTGGTCGGACGAATCAATTCAAGGCACAATGGCTGTACCTATAGGTAAAGGAGGGAGGTTCATCATCTTGCATGCGGGTACTTCTCAAGGATTTGTTCCCGACTGTCTCCTGCTCTTTCGTTTAAAAAAGACAGGCGATTATCATGAAGAGATGAACCACGAGAAATTCTTAGATTGGTTTAAGGGATCGTTGCTTCCTAATCTGCATAAACCGACAACAATTGTTATGGACAATGCACCCTACCATTCTGTCATTTTAGACAAAGCACCGACTTACGCCGCAAGGAAGGACATCATGATTGAATGGCTTTCACGCCGTGCGGTTCCAGCTGATGTGAGCATGAAGAAGTCTCAGTTAAGAGAACTCATCTCCATCCACAAACCTCGATTTCCAACATACGTAGTTGATGAAATTGCGAAAGAACAAGGGCATCGTGTCCTCAGATTACCCCCTTATCATTGCCATTTTAACGTGATAGAACTTATCTGGGCAAGAATAAAAGGATATGTGGCAAGAGAGAATCGAACCTTCACAATAGCTGAAGTAGAAAAACTGACCAAAGAAGCATTCGGTACGGTGACTGCTGAAGACTGGAGAAAAACCGTGGAACACACGTTAAAAGTAATAGCTGATGCTTGGAAGAACGAGGGCATTTTAGAACAAGCAATTGACAGCTTAGTAATATCTGTTGGCTCTTCAAGCGATAGTTCCGAGAGTGACAGTGACAATGACGGAGATAGTGACACTGACACAGCCAGTGATATCAGTGGTGTGGAAACTCTCTCGCCTTAATCTTCAGGGGCATAAATGACCTCGCTGTTCCACCACTCTCAACTTCAAAAACTACCTACCTGAAATAGGAATCTCTGTTTCGCGGGCTTATAGGTCGTGTTCCAAGGACATTTTGTCGTCCTGACGTTTCGCTGAATACTGCGTTCAGCATGTTCACAGGTTACATAAAGCGAGGTAAAACAAGTAAACAGAAGATATATAAATAGTCAACAACCCACACATAGAGGCTACCATAGCAACGGCGTACCACATAAAAGTAATGCATCAAGGACAGGGCTGCTGGTCTGTTGCATCTTCTCGTCTACGACGGTCAATAAGGGCAGGCTTGAGGGGATTAAGGACTGGAAGCCAAGCTCTGATCACACGTTCTGCTTCCTCCTTAAGATTGAAGCTGTTAGTATGCTTCAGGATTTCAATGGCCTCCCTTTGTAGCCTGGCATGATAAGACACCGTGGTGGACAGAACTTCGGTGTCTCCATATCTTACATCGTGACCTGCCACCTGTCAGAGTGGGAAATCTCTATACTAGCGAAAGGAGAAAATTACGCAGTGACCCCTCCTTCGATTCCCGTGGAAGACATTGTCGCCAATATTGAAGCGGCAATCCGTGAGCTACCATCTGAACAAGCAGATGAAATCCGTCATGAAGCCTCACGTATAATCAAGAAGGCACCGGCACCGCAGAGTAACCTCACACCTCAGGAGAGAAAGGCTATAAAGACTCTCAACATGGACGAGAGCATAATCATTCTTCCTGCAGACAAAGGGAACGCAACGGTTATCTTGGACATGGACGACTACACTGCCAAGGTTTTGGAACTTTTAGACCCGGGTACCTACCGCAAACTACTGAGAGATCCTACCAACCGGATTCTTCGTGAAACAAACGGCCTGATCAAGGTATCTTCGCTACCTGAAAACGTAAAGAAGGGAACCACCAGAAGTGAAGCTTTACCACCAAGACTTTATGGTTTACCTAAAATACACAAAGATAATGTTCCTCTTCGTCCTATCGTGAGTGCTATTGGATCACCAACTTATAGCATTGCCAAACATTTAGCTACCTTACTTCAACCACATATCGGCGGTACACAGTCGTTCGTCAAAGATTCCAGCCATTTCATTGAAAAATTGAAAACTATTCAACTAGAAGCTGGTGACTTACTAGTAAGTTTTGACGTGGTCTCTCTTTTCACGAAAGTACCTATAAAGGTAGCCCTGGAGTACATCGCACGGATTTTTCCTGATGATATCACCGCCTTATTCCGTCACTGCCTCACCGCTAGCTATTTCCTGTGGAAGGGTGATTTCTATGAACAAATTGATGGGGTCGCCATGGGCAGTCCCCTTAGTCCGGTGATCGCGAATTTCTTCATGGAACAATTTGAACAAATAGCACTAGAGACCGCACCTTTGAAACCTAAAGTGTGGCTACGATACGTGGACGATACCTTTGTAATATGGGGCCATGGTAAAGATCAATTAAATCTGTTTTTACAACATCTTAACAGCCTGAACTCGAACATTCAGTTTACCATGGAGTTAGAAAATGAACTGAAAATCGCGTTTCTCGACGTTATGGTAACGAAGACCGCTGATCTAACTTTGGGACATACAGTTTACCGTAAGCCGACCCATACTGACCGATATCTACATAAGACGTCCAACCACCACCCACGACAGAAATACAGAGTTATAAAAACACTGGCTGACCGCGCTAAAAGAATTTGTGAAAAGCAGTGCCTAAAACAAGAAATTGAACACCTCAACGAGGCCTTACGCGCGAATGGGTACAGCCAGAAAGATATCCAGCGAGCACTCCATCCGAGACGTCCAACTACAAGGGTAATTGGAGACAAGCAGCCCCTGGCTAGAGCTTTTCTTCCATATATAAAAAAGGTCACGGACAGAATAGGGAGGCTACTCGAGTCCCATGATATAAAGACCATATACAGGCCTACACGAAAAATTAAGGACATGTTTAGGTCCGCTAAAGATAAGCGACATCCTCATACCGCGGCAGGGGTTTATAAAATCCCGTGTGATTGTGGCCAAGTATATATTGGAACAACGAAAAGAAGTATTGCCACTCGCCTCAAGGAGCACGAACGACACAGCCGGCTGGGACAAACAGATAAATCCACTGTAGCAGCACACTCGCTACTTGCAGGTCACGATATAAGATATGGAGACACCGAAGTTCTGTCCACCACGGTGTCTTATCATGCCAGGCTACAAAGGGAGGCCATTGAAATCCTGAAGCATACTAACAGCTTCAATCTTAAGGAGGAAGCAGAACGTGTGAACAGAGCTTGGCTTCCAGTCCTTAATCCCCTCAAGCCTGTCCTTATTGACCGTCGTAGACGAGAAGATGCAACAGACGAGCAGCCCTGTCCTTGATGCATTACTTTTATGTGGTACGCCGTTGCTATGGTAGCCTCTATGTGTGGGTTGTTGACTATTTATATATCTTCTGTTTACTTGTTTTACCTCGCTTTATGTAACCTGTGAACATGCTGAACGCAGTAAGTAGTGGTTTTGTACGGGTTCAGATGCCTCCTCCTCCTCCCCTCCTCACAAGATGGCGCCAGCCCGATAACTCCCGAACCCGTGGTCGGATTTTGACGAATGAGGTGTCATTGAACTCGGGCTGACACTCTCTTTCCAATGGACAATATATTTCAACCCAAAAAAAAAACCTACCCCTACTAGGGGTGAAATTGAATTTTTTAGAGAATCTCTGTTACCAATTGCAACATGTGAGAGTTTGAATGCCGATATGGAATGAAACGTTGTTCTACATAAAGTGCATGTGTGCGGTGGAAAGCCACTATGAATTAGCATGCCCACTCATGGCTTTTGAAGAGGGTGGGGGAGCGGTTCCCTGTGGACGGGTCCTTGTTGACAGGTCCCTGTGGACGGGTCATTGTTGCTGGGTCCTTGTGGACAAGTCCTTGTGGACAGGTCCTTGTGGACGAGTCCCTGTGGACGAGTCCTTGTGGATGAGTCCCTTTGGACGGGTCCCTTTTGGACCGCTTCCTACGGACTGGCTCATGAATTTATTTAAATTATCTCAAAAGGCCTAACTACATTTGTGTGTGTTGAATTGACGTTGTCCACCACTACTATAATGGGATAACGATATGAAAGGAAAGTGGCGAAATACATGTGAGCACGTGTGAGATGACCTTATTACCGTCCTCCTTGTGAAACAAGTCACATCCTGTTTTGCTTCATATGTGAGAAAATGCAAGTTCATGTGTATTATGATCTAACACACAGGTGTTCACCTGTACACGTGCACGATAAGAGCTAACAAGTCACAACCTGTTTTGACAGTGGTGAGAGGTGAAGGAGGGAGAGTTAGTGTAAGAGAGAACACAGGTGAAGAGAGAAAGAAATATGTATTTGCTCATAATACATGTATAGCTGAGGACTGTACATAGGACTGTAGGTTAAGTACAACATGAGTAAATAAATAAATACAAGACACACAGGTTCACACAACATGTAATTTATTAATCCAAGAATTAAAGGCTGAGCTAAATCCCAACCATTTTACATATAGTTTATTTCCTTTTTGTTTCAACACTCTTTCCACAAGGTAATGTTTAGGAAACGCTGTCTTTTGAAGTTCTTGAAGATAAAACCTGCCTTTTATGGGTTGATGGTTGAGGTCCTCGAGTAAATAGGTGACTGGACTGTTCAGGTTGACTTGACGAATTCGAAATAGTTCTGTCCCCCAATTTGATGTGTAGCCCTTGTCGAAGACGGACTTGAATTTGCTCACACGAACATGATCCCCAATGTTAAGGCGATGACGTTTAGGGTCTGCTGTTTTTATGGGGTTAAACAGTTTATCCAGTTGTGGAATATTTTTAGTTACAAGTCGTGGCTTGGTCCCAATGGTTCTGTGTTTGGTGTCGTTGTAACGTGACACTAACTCAGGTAATAAGTCCAACCAGCGATAAGTGCCCTGAGCGGTAAACGCTTTCCACATATGGGTTTTCAATGTTCGGTTGAACCGCTCGACCACGCTGGCTTTGAGATTGCTGTACGTGGTGTAATGGTGAATATCCTTAGATTTGAGAAAACTGGAGAATTCCTTGTTGAAAAATTCTTTTCCCTGGTCGGTTTGTAGCAGCTGAGGTTGACGTTTAGATTGTTGAATAATATGTTGAAAGGCTTTGGTGACTAGGGGACTAGACTTGCGACGCACAGGTTCAACAAACGCCATTTTGGAATAAACATCAATGACCGTCAACATATAGCGTACACCATCGTTAACGTTAGCATAGGGAATCATTTCAACCAAGTCTGCTTGCCAAAGTTCATCCACACCCTGTGAAATCACCTTGAGTCGCTGATAGTGACGTCTAGCTGGACGATGCAACTCGTGAGCAATACCCATTTTAATGGGTGAGGGCTTAAACAATAATTTTGGCATTTCGAAGTTCTTCCTCAATTTCTTGAATTTCCCAATCGTGACCAGTATGGCCGGCTTGACGTGAAGCATGCAACAGCTGTAGTCGCTGGACGAGTTTATTTGGATTGTGCCAGTAGGTAACATCCACAAGAGGTTTTAATGGTTTAAATGTCACCCCTGAAGCGGACACTTTACGACGACCACTTTGACTAGTGGGGAACATTTTTGCAATGATGGTTTTATATTTTTGGGATATATTAGCATTCACTTGTTGAGTGGGATCATACTGTCTTTTGTGAGCATGGGTATCCAATAAAATGGATTTATATTTACTAAGGTCCTCTGACGTATAATCTTGAGATGAGGGAGTCCTAGAGAATAGTAGCTTTAACAGTCCTGGTGTTAATTTATAGTTGATCTTTTTAATGACAGCTTTAGTACGACTAAATTTAATCGATGAATCACCAATTTTAAAACTATCATTCTCATAGCGAACGCCATATGTGGTATCTGTGTTTCCAACAAATAGATTGGTGAAATAGGGTTCCAGTGTTGATCCATAATATTTTATTAAAATGTATTTCAGTTGAGGAGTGGCCAAGAGTTGTGAAAATGGAGACGATCTGGAAGGGCAAGGGGTTTCGACCATGGCCAAGGATTTCCTTTTTCTTAAAAACTCTGCAAGGGGTGATGCCTTTTTTTGAGGCGTAAACACTTGTTCCTCATTATCCTCAACTTCGCTAACACTAGTTAAATCTTCCAGTTCCTCTTCATCTTCCTCTTTCTCTTCCTCAGAGTCCTCGTGGTGCGTCTGACTGGCTTGTGAAACGGTAGGTAGCGTTTCAGATGGCTTGATAGAGGGTTTCAACATAGCTTTTAGCGGAGGTGCTAAATGTTGTTGAATAAACAAAGCATGATCCGCACGCGATCGTTTCAATTGACGAAACTTTTGGCGAATAGTATTTTTTGCTCTAATAATATGCTTTTTCAATTGACTCTCTGCTAACGCCATGATGTCGCGACAAATGACTTGAGAGGGAATGATACAGTGCCTTAAATAGCAATAAAATGATCAAACCCTAAGCGATACCGCCCTTGGTTGAGTTCACTTTGTTTGTCAATCACTAAACAGGCATGACGTTGTGTGTTCCAGCACTTGCCACACAATTCTGTAAACATTTGAAAGGTCATATCCGGATTCAAATGTTCATTATAAATGTAACGACTGTTCCTCTCGTCCTGGCGAAATAAAACAATGACATTGGCATTGTCACGAATCAACTGTTTGGACATTTTAGAATACGTTTGTCCAAGATAAAAGCAATCGATATGTTTGTGTCGACCCATGCTGAAATAGCTTTGAATGATACCTTGTCGTTCAGTGGATACATCATCGAAAATCATGAGTGAATCAGGCTTTACCTCATCCGGTGAAATAACATTTTCTTGCGTGGAAAATGTAAAATACCCCATATTCTCATTTTTTAATCCAGACATGACTTGATCCAGAAACACGTAGAGGGATTGGTAGAGAGATTTTGCGAAAATATAAATATTTTGAAAACACAGACCATTGGGCGCTGTAATAAGTGTCAGCAAAAGATTGGTCTTTCCACAGCCGGAAGGTCCCACAATGATGCAGCGAATGGAAGATGGGAACAGTGAACCATGGCGTTGTTCACGTGATGTGGGGCAGAGATGGGAAACCATGTCCCTCACAGGGAATGACTCTTGCTGCTTAATTAGCTTCATTTCAACTAAGGCTTAGAGAGGCTAGCAGGCTGTCTATATACATCGCACCGAGCCTCGTCATAGAAACAGTAGACTCGTATTACAGGTTGACGATGGATGTCTTTGGACGTGCGTTGATGGTCAAAGCTAGGTCTGTTCCCATACATGATCCTAAACAAGAAACAGATCCTGCTAATAAACACTATGTGGATAGGTCAGTAGTGCCACGCACAAAACAGGGAGATTATGACTTTAAAGGAAAGCGGTTAACTCATGTAAAACATCCTCAAGTGTCTACAGACGTTACTACAAAAAAGTATGTGGATAACAAGGTGTATGCGTTTTATGATAAAGTGCCTCAGCTTACGGTGGATGGCTATAGCGCTAATCATCACCGCATTATTCACGTGGAAGACCCACAAGAAGATGATGATGTCTGTACCAAGCGATACGTGACCTATGAAATGAAAAGGCTTTATAAATTTATCCCATCTGTATTTTTAGTGCATCTGACAAATGTAAAACATGTGAATGAGAGAAACCATATACCGCTAGTTCATGACCATCACTTGACCTATGTGCTTGCTTCGGGTTTAAGCCACTATCGACTACACTATAATGGAACCATTCACATCAAATATGCCATACCTGATGAGAACCATTTACAAATAGAGATAAATGGTCATAGGATGTTGGTCCATAACCATGAAATGGTCAATGCAGGAGACGAATTATCCCTTCATCTCCTGTTGACATGGAATGAAAAGCAAGCTGGAAAAACCATAAATGATTTCCCACTTTATGTAGAATTGGAATATACAGCCATGAAATAACAATCTAATGTTAGTTGTGACTTAAACTTTCTTGTGAAAGGTTGTTGGTCATCATCATCATAGTGAAACAAAGATATGTGGTGAAAAAGACAAAAAATATGAGCCTGTCCTTGGCAAAGCCTGGGCTTATGACATTCGTGGACAAGCCCTTACGAAAGAAAAAAAGAAAAAATAATGTGTTGACCATAAGGAAAGCTCTTCGAGTAGCACAGAGACATGTCATTCCAAAACGTCAGCGACAGGGTTCAAAACAAGGGCGAGTGATCCCCGTCCCCAAAAGAGCGGGATTTTTACCTGCATTATTCGCCGGTCTAGCTGCTCTAGGTTCACTTTTAGGCGGCGCCAGTGCAGTGGCAAAAACCATTAAAGCCGTGCAACAGGGCAAGCAACAACTCAATGAAAGTCAGCGACACAATGAAACAATGGAGGCCATTGCTATGGGGGCTAGAAATGTCAATTTGAAGCCAGCCTTTTATCAACAAGGATTTGGAATTTCACCTTTTCGAAATAAAAAACAAAAACATCTTTAACCTCAACCATAGCAAGACATGCCCTGACGCATCAGCAAGTGGAAAGCTATGCTAAACAACTGAAGCTTTCTCATTTTCGAGGTGTGTTTATGCGAAACCAATTACCCTCACAACCCGGGAAACATGAATGTGCTGTTGTCAATTTGGATGATCACCGAGGACCTGGAACACATTATGTAGCTTATGTCAAAGAGGGATCTACTGTATGGTACTTTGACAGTTTTGGGAATTTGCCCCCGCCCATGGAACCAGTGGCCTATTTTGGAAACAGGATCAAAATATATTATAATGTGAATCGTGAGCAAACGTTTAACAGCCAACTGTGTGGACGTTTGTGTTTAATTTTTTTTATATAAGACGCAACATAAGCAAAAACGTCAACAGTATGTCGGCGGAAAGTAAGACGTTTACACTGCATGGACGTGGACCTGAAGTGAGTCTAGACTTTTACCCACCTATCGAATTGAGTGAAAAACCTTATGGTTTAGGACTTGTTTCTCTTGAAACGTACAATCGAATATACAACATACGTGAAAATGTGAACAACAAGTTTTACTATGATGATTCTGTGCTCACCCTGAACTCTGGTGGATATACGATAGATGACATTTATGAACACATTCATGTGGTGTTGATCAATGAATATGGTTTAAAGTCATTTCTCGATGGAACGCGCAAGTTTGAACTTGTAGGAAATACCAACACTCATCGCTGCAGTATTTTTTCTACATTCAAAATTGACTTTAAAACACACCCCGATTCCATTGGTCCATTACTAGGATTTAAACCACGTGTGTTAGAACCCAACAAAAACATGAATCAGACCATGAAGTGAAATTCATTGAGGACCATCATGTGTCAGTGACGTGTAATATTATTAGTCAAGTGTACACCAATCAAGAACCGTCGCATTCGCTTTATGACTTTATTATAACATCGCCCAATGGCTATATTATTCGTGAAAACCCTCTAGTGGTGCTTTTTCATTCTGTGGCTGTCGATGGTATTAGTAATATAACATTAAGACTGATCAATAGAGAGCAACAACTCATTGATCTAGATTCTTCCACACCAGTGACTTACAAGTTGGTGCTAAAACCACTACGAAGTTTGTATATAAAGCAACAGCACCGTCTAGGAATGGTGTTAGTTGTTTACCACGTGAATACACGTTAACATCTCAGAACAAGCAGATTTTTAAGCATTTGGGTTACCACATTAACCCCAGCGATGAATTCTATTCTAGAGGTAGCGAACCACATCGAGGAGCAATCAGGAGTGGTAAGAATTGATCTGCATTCTTATCAAGCTCAAACACCTGGACTCAATAACAATGATGAAATTCAATTTGTTATCAACAAGCAAGATATTTACACCCTACCGCATGAAAGTGTTATTCAGATTGAAGGTCGACTCACCAAAGCCGATGGTTCTACACCCACTACATCCAAGTTAGTCAACCATGCTTTCGCCTTCCTGTTTTCTGAAGTACGATATGTCATTAACGATATCGTGGTGGATAGCACTCGAAATGTGGGTATTTCCAGTGTCATGAAACTATATCCCTCTTATAGTGAGGAAGAAGCTAAAACACTTTGCATGGCGGGTTGGTGCCTTGACTCGACCAATGACTGGATGGTACACACCGATGGCACCTTCACTGGATATTTACCTCTTAAACTGATTTTAGGCTTTGCTGAAGATCACCAGCGCATTGTGGTCAACGCAAGGCAAGTGCTTTATCTAGTGAGAGACAGGAGTGATAATAATGCACTCAAGGGAGTCGACAATGCCCCCATTGATTCAAAAATTCAACTACAATGCCTGCTATGGAAAGTGCCTCATGTGACCCTTAACGATAGCAAAAAACTGGACATACTCAAAATGGTAAAGAGAGATATACCTCTACCCATGGAATTTAGAAGCTGGGCACTCCATGAGTACCCGTTATTGCCCACCACCAACACACACAGTTGGTCTATAAAAACAGCCCGCTATACAGAGAGACCTCTCTACATGATTGTGGGTTTTCAAACGAATCGCAAGTATCAACAAACCAAAGATGTCACGCAATTTGATCACCTGCAATTGAGAAATGCACGTCTTTTCCTCAACGGTGCTGTGTTTCCCTATGAAGGGCTGGATTTAGATTTTTCAAAAAATAAGTTTGCCCCCCTGTACGACTTGTTTTCTAAATTTAGATGGCCGTATTATCAAAAAGAGAATTGTCCAATGTTGTCACCCCAAGCTTTTAAGACAAGGGCGCCACTGATTGTCTTTGACTGTTCCTACTTGGAAGAGTCTGTCAAACCATCCAATATTGACATTCGACTAGATTTTGAAACGCATGACAATGTTCCAGCCAATACCACGGCCTACTGTTTGATTATTCATCACAAACAAGTCAACTATTATCCACTGTCCAACCAAGTGACAAGTGTATAAATAGCAGGTCAACACACATCAAAACACTCAGTCATGTCTTGCTTTCAAGCCTCAAGAGAAGTTACATCCATGAATTTAAAATCTGAGGAACAACGTTTCAAGATCTTTGCGACGTGGTCGGTGCCTTTTATAAACCCTCAAGCCTTAGCAGCCGCTGGATTCTACTATTTAAAAAGAAGAGATGAAGTGAAATGTGTGTTTTGTCCCATCATCTTAGACCAATGGCAAGAGAGCGATGAACCCATGCAGGAACATCAGCGCTGGTCACCTGCCTGCCCCTACCTGTGCAGAATGGAGGTGGGTAATATACCCTGTCATTCAAGTTACCCCTCACTCATGCCTCTGAGTGATGAAAAAAGTTATGATACGTGTGGACTTTATGGTGCCGGCAGTGCTTCAGTGAGCAGCTCACAGTCAAAAACATCCAGTTTAGAGACATTGGGATATCATCGGTGTTATGGACACTATAAACACAAAAGACTTTTTTGTTGTATGAGATGGTACCGCCTCTATCCTAGAATGAAAAAAGGATGTAAAACTTGTTATGCTAATAAAATGATGAAATAAAAAAAATTGGTTGTTGTTGTTATATTATTATTTCTTATGCCCCCCTGTCATATCCTATCCTCTATAGTGACTACTCGATGTTTTTCTTTTCTTTTACTAGAATGGAATGTAAGTAAATGACATGGGTACACCTTACTGAACAATTGTCAGTCTGTAGTCAGTTGGACTTGATCCAGACAAGAGTGAACATGTTGCGTACACTGATTGTCGACTGTCAAGGGTTTAAAATTGGAGATAACAAATTTATATTTAAAGAAGTGGCCATCATCGATTGTTCCACTTTTTGGATATCACAAGCTACTCATTTGGTGTTTAAACCACCTTATGCGTTTGATTTGTTGTGTGATAAAGACCGTAAACAAACCCAGTGGATTGAAACTCATATGCAACTAGACTGGAAGCAGGGAACCATTTCATATAAGCACCTGGACATGGTCATGAAAGCCCACTTGTCTTCTGCCCATGTAATATTTGTGATAGGTAGTGAAAAACGTCAATGGCTACAACCATTTTTAGCGTCTTACTGTCAATGTATCGATTTAATGGACATGGGCTGTCCATCGCTGCAAACACTCATGGATCACTGCCCCTGTGGCAATATTACCCATAAAGCCTTGGCACAGGTGTGGCAATTGTTTCATTGGCTATCCACCAATGCCTGCTGGGAGTTGTTAAATAAAATTAAAACTAAAGGTTTACCTGTTGATGACACCAGTGAGATTTCTACAAGCGACGTGTAAACATCAACGTGATACCATGGAGAAAGGGGATGCTACCGATAAAGCGATTGGAAAGTTCTTTGTGTGTAAAAAGAAACTAGACAGTTTTACTAAAGAAGAATTATTGGCTCTTCCAAAATCATTCATTTATTATGTCGCAGCAAATGCAGTGAAAGAAATCTGGCAACATGTACCAAAATCATGGACTCAAGACCCTGTGTTAAGTGAATTGCAACCGTGTACGGATTATGATCACCATAAGCAAGTGGCTATGGCAAAAATACCCTCTATGCGACAGTGTGCTACTTGTCAGCTAGTCAAACTGTATCATGGTCATAAAAGTCAGTGTAAAGACTTTGTTTCCTCATACCACGGGAGTAATGAAGAAAAAAAGCAACAACAACAAACATCATCCACAGAGGAGGAGGAAGATCAAACCTTTTTACCATCGATGGAAAAGGATATGCCAGACCTGTACTGGCAATGGCGTCATTAACAAAGTAATTCAATACTTGACTTTCGAAATCTACCTACCTGATTATTATTTGCGTAGTCCTGGAACTTATCTTGAAGAACCTTTGCAGCATAGTGATATACCTATTAATCCTTTGGATCAAGCATGCACCTTTCTTATCACCACAGTCATTCTGCATTAAGACGTGTAGCGGATAAAGTATCGTTGAAAAGCTAAACAACTTTTGACATTCTGTGATGTCTCAGTGGGAGAGAGGTTGGCAGTCGTCATTGTGATTAGTGTTATAAAAGGAAAGTTAATGATGAGTGGACATGGACATTGAAAAGGATTGAGGAATTGGTATTTCTTTGTATTCTATTTTTGTAAAGCTCTATTTGTTGTGAAATAAAAACAAGGTTTACAAGATCACAATGTCTTTTATTTTAAAAAATGGTGATAGCCATTTCATTTTTTTCACACATGAATATTTACAATTTCCACTTTAC
This sequence comes from Meconema thalassinum, assembly GCA_946902985.2. NCBI lineage: Eukaryota > Metazoa > Arthropoda > Insecta > Orthoptera > Tettigoniidae > Meconema > Meconema thalassinum. The sequence continues at coordinate 354,730,464 of OX336390.1, forward strand.
ATTTTTTTTACATTCCCCTTGTTTAGTTTAAACATTCTGTACATTTTTGTTGTTGTGAAATAAAAACAAGGTTTACCAGATCACAATGTCTTTTAATTCTAAAAATGGTGATAGTCATTTTCTTCATTTTCATTTTTTTTTCACACATGAATATTTACAATTTCCACTTTACATTTTTACATTCCCCTTGTTTAGTTCACACATTCCGTACATTTTTTTGTGAAATATAAATAAGGTTCACTAAATCACTATATCTTTTAATTTTTTAAAATGGTGATAGCCATTTCATTTTTTCACACATGAATATTTACAATTTCCACTTTTCATTTTTTATATTCCCTTGTTTAGTTTACACATTCTGTACATTTTTGTTGTTGTGAAATAAAAAACAAGGTTTACCAGATTACAATGTCTTTTTAATTTTAAAATGGTGATAGTCATTTCACTTTTTCACACATGGATATTTACAATTTCCACTTTACATTTTTTACATTTCCCTTGTTTAGTTCACACATTCAGTAAATTTTTTAAAATCTTTTTCATAATATACAAAACAAACATTTTACACTAAAATGTATTACTTATCTTATTTTTACTAAACTACTGTAGCCTAACATTATACATTCTACTTACAGTTTTACAAAAAATATTACAATATAAAACACACTACAAATATTACAATATAGTGATCATTAGACTTAAGTAAAGTAATAGTCGTCAATACGACTGTTTCCCCAAGCAAGAGTATTACATGTGTTGGGTATAATGAATCGTTTGTTGTCTTCATTACTTAAAGCAACTTTGTTCAACAAATTGGTATGTAGCTGATGATTTTTACTTCTAAATACACACATTTTCTTATATAATACAGGTGGGTTACTAACTATACAGTTTTTATAATCACTTATATCTAACTCTTTACTAACAACATTCTTTTTCACTCCTTTTAATTTTTTTACTACTACATCATCAATTGTCATATAGCTGTATGATTTAGATTTTGTGCCTACAAAGGTGTCTATAATAACACCAGCACATTCATCCTTAAATTTCCCAAGAACCTTTTTGTTTACTAGAGGTAAATGGTAAATATTATCCTTGGGGTAGTCACTTGTATCAAACCTATTTAGCTCAGTTTTGATATCCTCGTAAAAATCATCAGTTTTAAACTCATAAATAAAAGAATCTGTGTCTGTGTAGAGTAATTTAGCATTATCAAGATAGTTTTTCTTTACATAATCATAGTGAAATTCATACATAAGTGTTTTTGATAATTCCAGAATGGTGTAACCCACATATATGGGTTTGTTGTAAGTTACTTTAAGACGATTCATTTGTATTACAACTAAATCATCATGAATAATTGAACAGCTATGAAAGTTAGGCTTGCTTATTAAGTTGCTCGCACCATACCTTTTACCATCATTCTCCCACTTTGTTATCAGCTTTACATCAACTCGTTTATCAACATTCTCCATAGTCTTTCCAAAAACACTATTATTCATGAGTTTATAAAAATCTTTTTCAAACGCGTTTGTTGACTGCGTTCTTAAATTATTGTTTAGATCAATATACGGTTTGAGCCATGCTGACTGATGAAATTGCAATACGCGATGAATTTTAGTTAATTTCAATCCATGCTGTAGGCACTGTTTCAAGTTTTGATAATGTATTACATATTTACATTTATCATTTACATTAGCAATTAACATTTTTGTTCGTGATGTAATGTATGGAGATTTCATATTCTCAGGACAAAATGGTAAATCATTATGATCATCATGTAACTCTTTAGGATACTCAAGATTTACCTCTAAAATATATCATTTATCATCGTTATCATTAAGAGTGTCAACATGTAAGACATCAATTTCAGGTTGTGTCAGCCAGCGAAAATCTTTCAGTGGTAGATATTGACTCATAGCCCAACCATATTGGTTATTTGCATCGAGGTAGACAATATACTTTGACTCTTCACAAGGGTTGTAGCTAGGCATGTATTTATTATTCGCTTTAGAGTACCGTCCACTACATTGACTTAATCCACCTCGAATTGATGATTTTATAAAATTGATCATGTCTATATCAGTCATTAATTCTAAATTTACTTTCGTTTTTTTCAACATTGAACTGAAACTTAACCCAGGAGCTGTGAAATACTGACAAGGATCAAGGTCATAAGTTTTCATACAAACATTCCGAAAATTTTCAAAAACATCTGCTAATAACAACACATCTGTCTTCAAATATATGTCTGAAAATTCTCCTAAAGTTTGAATGTGGAACTGTGCCCATACGCGTTGTGCATGTAAATATTCCTGATCACTGATATGACTTGTGTTTAAGGAACTGTAAAATGCATCTTTCGGTGGTAAACAACACTCCTCAAGACGTTCATAAGGGAATATACCCTTTTGACGAATCAAATTAAAATCATCTTCTTTAGGAAAGACACGTTGAATTTCATGAAACTGATCTGATTTTAAATTACTAGCCAGCTTATCAAGACTACTCGACATAAAGCGGAATGAATCTAAAAATCGTAGTTTAATGTTTTTTTTATTGCTAGTTTTGATGTATTTTGTGAACGATATGTATTGTTCCTTATTATTTGCAATAACATCAATTTTCACATCTGAAGCTCCAAATTCTTTAACGATAAAGTGGTTATCGTATTTGCTACCGTTGTGTAGAATGACAGGAATGAATTTACTTACTCTATAATTTAAATTACATTCTTGGTGAGCAGCACCACGATATTTTCCTGTTAAATGGTCATGATCGCGAACCCTGTCTGTACATAAACATTCACCACATATAAAACAATTAGTTTCAGTTTCAAAATTCATTTGCTCTAATGAAGTTAGTGGTTCCATTGGAATGATCGTATTTAAAATAGAGGATATACGGACGGCATCTTTCTCAAGCCTTTCCATAAAAACTTTAGGTGCATCAGGTCCTCTATAGAGCTCAAACTTATTTAAAGAGTCATCATAACTACATTTAATATAATATGCAAAGCTAAAAGGTTCATGAATGTGAGTAGTGTTAGTGAAAGGTTGGGCTGGATTCGATGAACATGTATTAAATGGTTTTAGCAAAGCCTCGAAGTCAGCATATATAACAAATGGTACTCGAAGCTGTTTCTCATAATCCTTAAATTTTTGAATGTTATTTTTAGGAGTCGGTAATACCGTACACACATGATTACACCCCCATTTTTGATGTTGAGTTAGTTGATCCTCTTTCTGGAAATGTAGCAAACAGCCATCACACAACCACTTCTTAGATTTATCTTTTGATATCTGACTACCGACAAGTCTACTTAAATGTTTTATCCAACAATAGTGGGCGTTTTCACCTTTAGTTATGTACAGTAAATTTACATGAGCATCCTTTTTTTCCTGAGTATAATATAGAGGACCAACTATACTCTTATTTTCAATTCCATAAACATTAATACTTACATTGTTCAGCTCTTCAAAACGTTGAATGTCTTTTATCGCCATAGGAAATTCCATTTCTTTTAAATCTAACACTGAAGAATAGTGAGGATATGATGATGTTCTCATCGTGTCCCTCACTGCTGGATGGAGAGCTGAGGTTACAGCCCATGCAAAGCATGCGTCATCATTATTCATAACGTTTACACAAGCGTGTTTACGTTTGATCCATCCTGGCAAATCAACGTATGATGATGCTCGAAGGGGGTTGTATTTATTCATGTTGGTTTCTAAATAAAGTACTTCAACCAACGCCCAGCCTGACTCCCTTTCCTGGAACTCTTCACTCTTCACGATGATGGCACTTGAAATATTTTGATATATATCACTAATATTAGTTGATTCTCTAACAATTATGTTTTTTGTATTAAAAGATTTGATATCCGTAATTTCACCTTCACTCCCAGTTTTTACATAGAGTCCAAAAAGTTCAAAATTCATTTTAATTGTTTTATGCTCTAATAAAACATTTTCTACTAAGCCAAACACAGTTGGTTGAACATTTTTTAAAAATGATTCAATACTTTGAGTTTTTTCTTTACTATAAAGTCTATAACTAGCAATTCGACTTTTAAACGCACTACCAATTTGTTGAATATTTCCAGAATTTCTTTCATGGCAAGCGTTATTTTTATGTTGAATACTGCGTAAATGTCCATGAATGATTGAAGAAGGTATATCAATATTACATACATTACAATGGGTTATCGAAGGTTCACCATTCTTTTTTCTTTTTGTTGCACAACTATTTTCACAATCTTGAGAACGTTTACGCTTTTGAGCATCACTTTCGTTTAAAGATTCCGTGCTAGTTGTTGGTTTTACAGATTTCAATTCTTGTTGTTCCCCATGCACTTCAACCATGTGGGATTGATATTGCTTTACAGCAGAAAAACCAAGTTCACAAACTGAACATGAAAATGGTGCTGAACTAACATGCTTTAAATTTACATGACGTGTAAGATTATCTTGTCTGTTAAATGTGGTAGCACAATGACTGCACACAAACATTTTAATGTTATGTTTAACATTTGCATGTCGTTGAAGGTTGTCAGGTCTTGAGAACTGTTTCTTACAGTCACCACACTTGAACATGATGATCCCTTTCGAAATTACCTATAAAAGAAAGAAATCATAAATGTTAATAAATGATAAAAACAAAGTACAATATAAATAGTTTAATTATATTCCAGTCAATGGTTATAGCAGGGTATTTAAATCGATCATCTGTGAACTCCTAGCTAGTCTAACTTCATGTAGTTCTAACTGGGGGTTACTACACACATCAAAAAAAGTTTTGCATCACCTCGGTTCCCAGATCTCCGGCATATAGACGTTGACTGTGTATATTGTATCCAAGATACAGTCCCTTTGACTGTTCATAGATGTCACTAAAACTGCTCAAAGATGTAAACAACCATGCATGAGCAGGGCCTATTAGACGGAGGGGGTACGACAGCCGATCATTTCCAGTCATTCCACCAGGACGAAGGTACGCTGCTCATGTTGTCTGTAGTTCTACCATGCCTAGAAGGTCAATACCGCAGTTCGATCGCGTCCGCATTGTTACTTTGTGTCAAGAAGGGCTCTCAACAAGGGAAGTTTCCAGGCGTCTCAGAGTGAACCAAAGCGATGTTGTTCGGACATGGAGGAGGTACAGAGATACAGGAACGGTCGATGACAGGCCTCGCTCAGGCCGCCCAAGGGCTACTACTGTAGTGGATGACCGCTACTTACGGATTGCCGCTCGGAGGAACCCTGACAGCAATGCCACCATGTTGAATAATGCGTTTCGTTCAGCCACAGGACGTCGTGTTTCAACTCAAACTGTGCGCAATAGGCTGCATGATGCGCAACTTCACTCCCGACGTCCATGGCGAGGTCCAGCTTTGCAACCCCGACACCATGCAGCGCGGTACAAATGGGCCCAACAACATGCTGAATGGACCCCACGGAATTGGCATCACGTTCTCTTCACCGATGAGTGTCGCATATGCCTTCAACCAGACAATCGTCGGAGACGTGTTTGGAGGCACCCTGGTCAGGCTGAACGTCTTAGACACACTGTCCAGCGAGTGCAGCAAGGTGGTGGTTCCCTGATGTTTTGGGGTGGCATTATGTGGGGCCGACGTACGCCACTGGTGGTCATGGAAGGCTCCGAAACGGCTTTACGATACCTGAATGACATCCTCCGACCCATAGTGCAACCATATCGGCAGAATATTGGAGAGGCATTTGTCTTCATGGACGACAATTCTCGACCTCATCGTGCACATCTTGTGAATGCGTTCCTTCAAGATAACGACATCGCTCGACTACAGTGGCCAGCATGTTCGCCAGACATGAACCCTATCGAACATGCCTGGGATATGTTGAAAAGGGCTGTTTATGGACGTCTTGACCCACCAACCACTCTGAGAGATTTACGCCGAATTGTCGTTGAGGAGTGGGACAATTTGGACCAACAGTGTCTTGATGAACTTGTGGATAGTATGCCACGGCGAATACAGGCATGCATCAATGCAAGAGGACGTGCTACTGGGTATTAGAGGTAGTGGTGTGTACTGCAATCTGGACCACAAATGCTGAAAGTCTAGCTGTATGATGGTACAACATGCAATGTGTGGGTCTCATGAGCAATAAAACGAGCTGAAATGTTGTTTGTGTTGATCTCTATTCCCTTTGTATTTAACGGTTCCGGAACTCTTGGAACCGAGGTGATGCAAAACTTTTTTTGATGTGTGTATATACCACTGTCACTGACACCTAGCGGTGAACATTGGAACTTGATAGAGTGATAGAAACCAGCGGTCGCCAGTTAAGTGAGCTAGGTGTGACGTCATAGCCAGTCTTAAAGCAAGTCTAAACTTGTAGAAAATGTCACGTGATAGAAACCAGCGTTCACCAGTTAAGTGAGCTAATTGTGATGTCATAGCCAGTCTTAAAACAAGTCTAAACTTGTAGAACATGTTACGTGATAGAAACCAGCAACCACCAGTTAAGTGAGTTAAGTGTGACGTCATAGCCAGTCTTAAAACAAGTCTAAACTTGTAGAACATGTCACGTGATAGAAACCAGCAGCCACCAATTAAGTGAGCTAAGTGTGACGTCATAGTCAGTATTATGTTTGAATAAAGCACATTATAGCTATTATGTTTTGGATAACGGATATTATAACTCTTTAATATGCACACACATCTGAATCTACATCTTAACACAATGAACAACTTACAACTAACATTGTCACAGAGTAAAAGCATATATACACTCCGACCAAGTTCCATAGAGGACATAAACTAGATACATAATAGTCTCCCCCACTTATATAAAAACAAATAAAAGGAACTATTCATATTCATTTGGGCACATAGTCTTGCAGATACTGAGGAGGTCGCCTGTCTCTGGCTGATCTTCTTAAATAATTATCAGCAGGTGGTGGAAGGCTGTTTCGATCAGGGCGTTCATCTGGTTGCACGATGGTCTGCCTTGTATCATCTGAAGTGTGGGTTGCAGGAGGAATATCCTCATTTTCTAGTCTTGACTGGGTTGGTGTTGGTATGTTTGGAACACCACGCACAGGAGGATTTGTTGGAGCAAAAGTGACATGCTTATCTTTCTTTGGCACGAGAGTCGATAATAACTGGTCAACATGCCGCTTTAAAATTCGTCCCGAATCCAATTTTACATCATAGTGACGCTGGCCGAGTTTAGTTTGTATAACACCAAACTGCCAAATATCACGGTTTTTCTGGTGAATCCGGACTTGCACTCTCTCTCCCACTTTGAAAGAGCGAACAGGGGGTGAGAAACTGGATGTAGTCAAGCTCTTTTGGTTTGGACGTAGAGCATCCAACCGGATACGTAGCCGACGTTTCAAATATAGTTCAGCTGGAGACTGTCCACATGCCAATGGCGTTGCTCTGTATTGAAACAAGATGTTCTGTAACTTAGTCGATAATGGTGCCGGGTTATTTACAGCAGCACGAAGTCGCCTCTTCAAAGTTTGGATGTTTCTCTCAGCTAGCCCATTGGTTGCTGGGTGCCCTGGTGCAATATATTTCTGAAAAATCCCTCTCTCCTTGCAATAGGATCTGAATACATCACTCGTGAAGATAGTGGCATTATCTGACACAAGGACATTCGGGTACCCATGTACGGTGAAGATATTGTCAAGCAGACTGATAGTAGTTGCAGTGGATGGAGCGTCTTTCACCATTCGTACTTCGACCCACTTGGATTTCGCGTCAACACACATCAAGAAATGGTGGTTATCAAATGGCCCCGCATAGTCAATGTGTATGCGTTCCCAATTTTCTTCTGGTTCATCCCAGGGGTGTATTGGAGCTTTTGGTGGATTTGAACGAGTCTGTGCGCACTCTTCACAAGATTTGATAAGCTTCTCAATGTCTTTGTCTAATTGCGGCCAGTAGACATATCGTCTTGCTAACTGTTTTGTTTTCACAATGCCGAGGTGTGTTAAATGTAACTCTTCCAATATTTTTCTTTGTAGTTTCTTTGGGATAACAATTCGGTCTTGACGGAATAGAATACCATTTTCAACTGTATATGGTTCATCCAAGGATTGAGTTTGAAGACGTTGCAGGGTGGCACTAAGTTCTGGGTCTAACCTAGTCTCATCACGGATAGTTTCGTACGTAATGGCTTCACTTGACACTTGAAGAATCGTTTCAGCACAGAGTTGTGAAACTTCTGCATTTATTGATGTTTCAATGTTTGGCGAGGTAGATGCAACAGGGGCTCGGGATAGGCAGTCAACATTTTCGTTATCTTTCCCTTTTTCACTCTTACCGTGTAGTCAAACCCGGAGAGAAACGATGCATATCTTAGGAGCCTTGCGGATGTCATTTGTGGCAGGCCCTTGTTCTGATGAAAAATACGAGACAGAGGTTCATTGTCTGTCACAAGAATGAAATTTCTTGCAAAAATATAGTTGTAGAAGTGTGTTGTGGCGAAAATTATTGCCAGCGCTTCCCGGTCAAGCTGACTGTAATTACATTCTGCTGGTGTTAGGGCACGAGATGCATAGGCGATGGGTCTTTCTTGGCCATCCATCTCATGACTTAATACTGCTCCAACACCAGTAGGACTGGCATCGGTTGACAAGATGATAGGCAGTGATGGGTTGAATGGGGTAAGGACACGTTCACTACATAACTCGGACTTGAGATTCAAGAAAGCTGCTTCACAGGCTGCAGACCAGAAAAACCGTTCACCTTTCCGCAATAACTGCCGTAATGGGTGGGACTTCGTTGAAAAATTAGGAATGAACTTTGCATAATAAGTCACCATACCAAGGAAGCGTCTCACTTCTTCATTGTTTTTAGGGCGTGGCATTTGTGACACAGCTTGAACTTTCTCTGGTGACTTGCGGATCTCATTATATGATACAATATGCCCTAGGTAGTCTATGTTTTCCTTGAAAAATGAGCATTTGCTTTTGTTCAAATGCAGATTATTTTTCGAAAGCCGTTCTAGACAGGCTATTAAGTTCTTGGTGCACTCCTCCTTCGTTGTACCATGTATTATGATGTCGTCAAAATAAGCTTCAGCTTTTGGAAGACCATGAAGGATCTGTGATAATATCCTATTAAATTCTGAGGGGGCAGTTTTGATGCCAAAACTCAGTCGGTGCATCCTGAAGGTTCCTTTGTGAGTGGATATAGTTTGAATCATACTACCTTCTTCATCAACCTTCAGATGTAGATATGCCTTGTATAAGTCTAACTTGCAGAAAAATTTTGAGTTTCTAAGACTATGTAGAACATCATTAACTGGTCTTATGGGATGGTTTGCAGAAATCAACCTTGAATTTACTCCACATTTGTAGTCAACACATAACCTAACTCCCCCATCTGGTTTTGGGATAACAACAAGAGGCGATCCCCAATCACTTAAAGCTGTGGGAGAAATAACTCCTTCTGATTCCAATGAAGCGAGTTCCTTTTCAACGCGTTCCCGAAGAGCAAAAGGGACATCACGTTCACGATTGAAGACAGGTTTCACCCCCTCTCTGAGTTGCAGTTTTACTTCAATATTGGGAACGCATCCAATTTTTTCTTCAAAGATTGTACTATACTGATGTAAAATATCCTGAATTGACTGCACTGAGTTGACAGATTCAGTGTGAAGTGATTGATTTGTGTCCTTGTCAATTTCCTTCAGATCAAGGCCGAGGCCCCTGATCCAAACACGACCAAGCAATGCGGCATGACCTTGCGGAACTACAAAAAGATCTGCAACAATTTCTTTCCCTTTGTATGATACTGTGACAACAATTTTTCCTCTACTATTATGTATCTAGTTTATGTCCTCTATGGAACTTGGTCGGAGTGTATATATGCTTTTACTCTGTGACAATGTTAGTTGTAAGTTGTTCATTGTGTTAAGATGTAGATTCAGATGTGTGTGCATATTAAAGAGTTATAATATCCGTTATCCAAAACATAATAGCTATAATGTGCTTTATTCAAACATAATAGTCAGTTATAAAGCAAGTCTAAACTTGTAAAATATGTCAAGTGATAAGGTTAAGTTAGGTAAAGTTAGGTTATGTTAGGTGAACTGAGGTTAAGACTTTAAGTATTCCCTATGTCACTGACACTTAGCAATGAACATTCAGACTTAATAGAGCGGTAATCAAAATCTAACCTACAAAATTAGCTTTACACACCATGGTCAAGTAGTTACATCTTTTGACTGCCAAATATACCATTTTCACTGACATGTAGGAGTGAACATTGGAAAATATCACTCTAGCTGTTTAAAAGTTATTAGATGGGCACTTACCTTTTTATAATTGATCAACTGCTGTCACTGAATGAACAGATTGTAGGAATCTGGTAACCTACAGGTACCCAATTATCTGTAAACAAAACAATCAATCAATCAATAAATACATTCCAATCAATAACTTCAACATCAATTAGTAATAAAAGACTACAATCCATTAATAATAATAAGTACTTACCTTGCAAAATAATTTAATGATTTTCTACCAAAACGGCTTTTTTTTACAACTCTTGAACAGTAATAGAGCACTGTTCACTCAAAGCGAGTAATAAAGACTGACAGTAGGGAGATATATGACACCTCTCTTATATAAACTCTCATCGCTCGTGTCAGCAGTTTTTTGCAGATCATTGCAATTCCTTTCCCAATACAGCTGAGAGTCCAAAGTACACTAGGAACACCTGTGTGGTATCCAATGACTGCTGACTTTGCATGATCATCACCCATTGTCTTAATCAACATATGGGGTTTCAAATTACTGCAGCGTCAGTCATAGCAACAGCAGTGTGCACTCTCTGGTATGTCAGCAACATGACACCGGAAGGAACACCTGTGTAATATCCAATAACTGTTAACTTTGCATGATCATCATCCATTGTCTTAATGAACACTTGCGGTTTCAAATTACTGCAGTATTAGTCATAGCAACAGAACTGTGCGCTCTCTGTCATGTCTGTAATATGACACAGGAAGTAACAAGACGTCTTACTGCACGTACCATCTCTTCAGTTTTAACATCTTAAGAACATGTATTATTCTCTTTCAACTGAAAATGACTCGTTAGAACACATCCATCCACCAAGTTAGATCCCTTGTATGTTCACATGTATTTCGTCAATTTCCTTTCATATCGTTATCCCATTATAGTAGTGGTGGACAACGTCAGTTCAACACACACAAATGTAGTTAGGCCCTTTGAGATAATTTAAATAAATTCATGAGCCAGTCCGTAGGAAGCGGTCCAAAAGGGACCCGTCCAAAGGGACTCATCCACAAGGACTCGTCCACAGGGACTCGTCCACAAGGACTTGTCCACAAGGACTTGTCCACAAGGACCCAGCAACAATGACCCGTCCACAGGGACCTGTCAACAAGGACCCGTCCACAGGGAACCGCTCCCCCACCCTCTTCAAAAGCCATGAGTGGGCATGCTAATTCACAGTGGCTTTCCACCGCACACATGCACTTTATGTAGAACATCGTTTCATTCCATATCGGCATTCAAACTCTCACATGTTGCAATTGGTAACAGAGATTCTCTAAAAAATTCAATTTTACCCCTAGTAGGGGTAGGTTTTATTTTTTGGGGGTTTAAATATATAGTCCATTGGAAAGAGAGTGTCAGCCCGAGTTCAATGACACCTCATTCGTCAAAATCCGACCACGGGTTCGGGAGTTATCGGGCTGCCGCCATCTTGTGAGGAGGGGAGGAGGAGGAGGCATCTGAACCCGTACAAAACCACTACTGCAGTATTCAGCGAAACGTCAGGACGACAAAATGTCCTTGGAACACGACTTATAAGCCCGCGAAACAGAGATTCCTATTTCAACGCCGGTCGTGAAAGTCTACATTTTTACTTAATTCGCCTCTACGGGGAGGAAATATCACACTTAGTTCGTCGCTTTGAGAGGTTAAGGAAGAAAAAGTCGCAACTTCTGTCATCACTCGCGTTTCTTCATCGATGCCGAGACACAGGTATGATTCTCAAGTTTATTAAAATGAAGAGACCACTAACCTCAGCTAGAGCCCATAGAATATATGATCGAACTGAACGTTCGCTATTACGTGAACGCATAAGTTTTGCACGTAAGGGGCTCGCTACTACAGATCAGGCACTCTTACAGCTGCACTACCGCATCAGCAGCACACTCTCATATCAGGACTGGGAAAATGTAGATCGTATCACCTTCTACTCTATGCGTTCAACATTTGAACAGTCTAGCATCCGGCAGAAGAAAAAGTTTGAGCGGTTACAGAGAGACCAACCCGCGCCGGTACCTGCGCCTACGCTGTACATCTCACGGACAATTGTTAACCTGACCAATCGCCACCTGTCAGAGTGGGAAATCTCTATACTAGCGAAAGGAGGAAATTACGCAGTGACCCCTCCTTCGATTCCCGTGGAAGACATTGTCGCCAATATTGAAGCGGCAATCCGTGAGCTACCATCTGAACAAGCAGATGAAATCCGTCATGAAGCCTCACGTATAATCAAGAAGGCACCGGCACCGCAGAGTAACCTCACACCTCAGGAGAGAAAGGCTATAAAGACTCTCAACATGGACGAGAGCATAATCATTCTTCCTGCAGACAAAGGGAACGCAACGGTTATCTTGGACATGGACGACTACACTGCCAAGGTTTTGGAACTTTTAGACCCGGGTACCTACCGCAAACTACTGAGAGATCCTACCAACCGGATTCTTCGTGAAACAAACGGCCTGATCAAGGTATCTTCGCTACCTGAAAACGTAAAGAAGGGAACCACCAGAAGTGAAGCTTTACCACCAAGACTTTATGGTTTACCTAAAATACACAAAGATAATGTTCCTCTTCGTCCTATCGTGAGTGCTATTGGATCACCAACTTATAGCATTGCCAAACATTTAGCTACCTTACTTCAACCACATATCGGCGGTACACAGTCGTTCGTCAAAGATTCCAGCCATTTCATTGAAAAATTGAAAACTATTCAACTAGAAGCTGGTGACTTACTAGTAAGTTTTGACGTGGTCTCTCTTTTCACGAAAGTACCTATAAAGGTAGCCCTGGAGTACATCGCACGGATTTTTCCTGATGATATCACCGCCTTATTCCGCCACTGCCTCACCGCTAGCTATTTCCTGTGGAAGGGTGATTTCTATGAACAAATTGATGGGGTCGCCATGGGCAGTCCCCTTAGTCCGGTGATCGCGAATTTCTTCATGGAACAATTTGAACAAATAGCACTAGAGACCGCACCTTTGAAACCTAATGTGTGGCTACAATACGTGGACGATACCTTTGTAATATGGGGCCATGGTAAAGATCAATTAAATCTGTTTTTACAACATCTTAACAGCCTGAACTCGAACATTCAGTTTACCATGGAGTTAGAAAATGAACTGAAAATCGCGTTTCTCGACGTTATGGTAACGAAGACCGCTGATCAAACTTTGGGACATACAGTTTACCGTAAGCCGACCTATACTGACCGATATCTACATAAGACGTCCAACCACCACCCACGACAGAAATACGGAGTTATAAAAACACTGGCTGACCGCGCTAAAAGAATTTGTGAAAAGCAGTGCCTAAAACAAGAAATTGAACACCTCAACGAGGCCTTACGCGCGAATGGGTACAGCCAGAAAGATATCCAGCGAGCACTCCATCCGAGACGTCCAACTACAAGGGTAATTGGAGACAAGCAGCCCCTGGCTAGAGCTTTTCTTCCATATATAAAAAAGGTCACGGACAGAATAGGGAGGCTACTCGAGTCCCATGATATAAAGACCATATACAGGCCTACACGAAAAATTAAGGACATGTTTAGGTCCGCTAAAGATAAGCGACATCCTCATACCGCGGCAGGGGTTTATAAAATCCCGTGTGATTGTGGCCAAGTATATTGTTTTAGATCCCTTTATTGGGGGTGGTTGGATCTAAAAGGAAGAGTTATTGTATTAATTTATAAAGCAGTGCCTAAAAGGGGGTAGCTTCCCGTAGCAGGGTAAGCTGACCAGTGTAGAGTGTTGTTTAGTGTTAGAAACTAGGGGGCGCTCCTATAAAGGATGTCGATGTATCTTAGGGGATGGAGTTTGGTGCACAAGTCGATGCGCTGGTCTTCCAGCTGACTGCTTGTTATATAACTGAACGTGCTCGTGTCAGCTATGTGGCACGCGCTGCTCTTAGCAGTCGGGCCGCCGCGAGGAATACAATGATACCTGAGTTAGCACTGTTGGGCTACCATATGTCACGTCTAACCGTGACGGGAATAAGGAAGGGCGTTGGGACGTAAAGAGGCGTATAAATAGTAAGACGGGTGTAGCGTACTGACCAAGTGTTTATTGGTCAGTGATGTTGAATTATGAGTCCCTTTCAGGGAATGTAATAATGGTCACAATGTAAAAGTACAATCTGTGGGTAAAGGTTACAACTACAGGAGATCTGAACACGTCTGACTCACCTCTGATGATAACGTCGATAGCCTTCGGCCGATGCACTGTAAGACTGGTAATTGAGAGCTTGTCCTACATAAGGCTCCTTTTTATAGCTTTCGGCGTTGTTCCGTCAGCATACCGCTGCCTAGATGACCTAGTTAATTTGTGTGTCGCTGTTTGTGGTAGTGATGCAATTGTTGGTTAAGCTTTCCATACTGGCTAGCTGCCATTGCGGCGTTAATAGATATGTTCTGGACATACAAGATTTGCCAGTTAAGGGTGATTTAAATAGATGATGGGGGGATGTCCTCCAGGGGATGCAGAACCCTGGGGGGCTGTACAATATATTGGAACAACGAAAACAAGTATTGCCACTCGCCTCAAGGAGCACGAACGACACAGCCGGCTGGGACAAACAGATAAATCCAATGTAGCAGCACACTCGCTACTTGCAGGTCACGATATAAGATATGGAGACACCGAAGTTCTGTCCACCACGGTGTCTTATCATGTCAGGCTACAAAGGGAGGCCATTGAAATCCTGAAGCATACTAACAGCTTCAATCTTAAGGAGGAAGCAGAACGTGTGAACAGAGCTTGGCTTCCAGTCCTTAATCCCCTCAAGCCTGCCCTTATTGACCGTCGTAGACGAGAAGATGCAACAGACGAGCAGCCCTGTCCTTGATGCATTACTTTTATGTGGTACGCCGTTGCTATGGTAGCCTCTATGTGTGGGTTGTTGACTATTTATATATCTTCTGTTTACTTGTTTTACCTCGCTTTATGTAACCTGTGAACATGCTGAACGCAGTATTCAGCGAGACGTCAGGACGACAAAATGTCCTTGGAACACGACCTATAAGCCCGCGAAACAGAGATTCCTATTTCAACGCCGGTCGTGAAAGTCTACATTTTTACTTAATTCGCCTCTACGGGGAGGAAATATCACACTTAGTTCGTCGCTTTGAGAGGTTAAGGAAGAAAAAGTCGCAACTTCTGTCATCACTCGCGTTTCTTCTTCGATGCCGAGACACAGGTATGATTCCCAAGTTTATTAAAATGAAGAGACCACTAACCTCAGCTAGAGCCCATAGAATATATGATCGAACTGAACGTTCGCTATTACGTGATCGCATAAGCTTTGCACGTAAGGGGCTCGCTACTACAGATCAGGCACTCTTACAGCTGCACTACCGCATCAGCAGCACACTCTCATATCAGGACTGGGAAAATGTAGATCGTATCACCTTCTACTCTATGCGTTCAACATTTGAACAGTCTAGCATCCGGCAGAAGAAAAAGTTTGAGCGGTTACAGAGAGACCAACCCGCGCTGGTACCTGCGCCTACGCTGGACATCTCACGGACAATTGTTAACCTGACCAATCGCCACCTGTCAGAGTGGGAAATCTCTATACTAGCGAAAGGAGGAAATTACGCAGTGACCCCTCCTTCGATTCCCGTGGAAGACATTGTCGCCAATATTGAAGCGGCAATCCGTGAGCTACCATCTGAACAAGCAAATGAAATCCGTCATGAAGCCTCACGTATAATCAAGAAGGCACCGGCACCGCAGAGTAACCTCACACCTCAGGGGAGAAAGGCTATAAAGACTCTCAACATGGACGAGAGCATAATCATTCTTCCTGCAGACAAAGGGAACGCAACGGTTATCTTGGACATGGACGACTACACTGCCAAGGTTTTGGAACTTTTAGACCCGGGTACCTACAGCAAACTACTGAGAGATCCTACCAACCGGATTCTTCGTGAAACAAACGACCTGATCAAGGTATCTTCGCTACCTGAAAGCGTAAAGAAGGGAGCCACCAGAAGAGAAGCTTTACCACCAAGACTTTATGGTTTACCTAAAATACACAAAGATAATGTTCCTCTTCGTCCTATCGTGAGTGCTATTGGATCACCAACTTATAGCATTGCCAAACATTTAGCTACCTTACTTCAACCACATATCGGCGGTACACAGTCGTTCGTCAAAGATTCCAGCCATTTCATTGAAAAATTGAAAACTATTCAACTAGAAGCTGGTGACTTACTAGTAAGTTTTGACGTGGTCTCTCTTTTCACGAAAGTACCTATAAAGGTAGCCCTGGAGTACATCGCACGGATTTTTCCTGATGATATCACCGCCTTATTCCGCCACTGCCTCACCGCTAGCTATTTCCTGTGGAAGGGTGATTTCTATGAACAAATTGATGGAGTCGCCATGGGCAGTCCCCTTAGTCCGGTGATCGCGAATTTCTTCATGGAACAATTTGAACAAATAGCACTAGAGACCGCACCTTTGAAACCTAATGTGTGGCTACAATACGTGGACGATACCTTTGTAATATGGGGCCATGGTAAAGATCAATTAAATCTGTTTTTACAACATCTTAACAGCCTGAACGCGAACATTCAGTTTACCATGGAGTTAGAAAATGAACTGAAAATCGCGTTTCTCGACGTTATGGTAACGAAGACCGCTGATCAAACTTTGGGACATACAGTTTACCGTAAGCCGACCCATACTGACCGATATCTACATAAGACGTCCAACCGCCACCCACGACAGAAATACGGAGTTATAAAAACACTGGCTGACCGCGCCAAAAGAATTTGTGAAAAGCAGTGCCTAAAACAAGAAATTGAACACCTCAACGAGGCCTTACGCGCGAATGGGTACAGCCAGAAAGATATCCAGCGAGCACTCCATCCGAGACGTCCAACTACAAGGGTAATTGGAGACAAGCAGCCCCTGGCTAGAGCTTTTCTTCCATATATAAAAAAGGTCACGGACAGAATAGGGAGGCTACTCGAGTCCCATGATATAAAGACCATATACAGGCCTACACGAAAAATTAAGGACATGTTTAGGTCCGCTAAAGATAAGCGACATCCTCATACCGCGGCAGGGGTTTATAAAATCCCGTGTGATTGTGGCCAAGTATATATTGGAACAACGAAAAGAAGTATTGCCACTCGCCTCAAGGAGCACGAACGACACAGCCGGCTGGGACAAACAGATAAATCCACTGTAGCAGCACACTCGCTACTTGCAGGTCACGATATAAGATATGGAGACACCGAAGTTCTGTCCACCACGGTGTCTTATCATGCCAGGCTACAAAGGGAGGCCATTGAAATCCTGAAGCATACTAACAGCTTCAATCTTAAGGAGGAAGCAGAACGTGTGAACAGAGCTTGGCTTCCAGTCCTTAATCCCCTCAAGCCTGCCCTTATTGACCGTCGTAGACGAGAAGATGCAACAGACGAGCAGCCCTGTCCTTGATGCATTACTTTTATGTGGTACGCCGTTGCTATGGTAGCCTCTATGTGTGGGTTGTTGACTATTTATATATCTTCTGTTTACTTGTTTTACCTCGCTTTATGTAACCTGTGAACATGCTGAACGCAGTATTCAGCGAAACGTCAGGACGACAAAATGTCCTTGGAACACGACCTATAAGCCCGCGAAACAGAGATTCCTATTTCAACGCCGGTCGTGAAAGTCTACATTTTTACTTAATTCGCCTCTACGGGGAGGAAATATCACACTTAGTTCGTCGCTTTGAGAGGTTAAGGAAGAAAAAGTCGCAACTTCTGTCATCACTCGCGTTTCTTCTTCGATGCCGAGACACAGGTATGATTCCCAAGTTTATTAAAATGAAGAGACCACTAACCTCAGCTAGAGCCCATAGAATATATGATCGAACTGAACGTTCGCTATTACGTGAACGCATAAGCTTTGCACGTAAGGGGCTCGCTACTACAGATCAGGCACTCTTACAGCTGCACTACCGCATCAGCAGCACACTCTCATATCAGGACTGGGAAAATGTAGATCGTATCACCTTCTACTCTATGCGTTCAACATTTGAACAGTCTAGCATCCGGCAGAAGAAAAAGTTTGAGCGGTTACAGAGAGACCAACCCGCGCCGGTACCTGCGCCTACGCTGGACATCTCACGGACAATTGTTAACCTGACCAATCGCCACCTGTCAGAGTGGGAAATCTCTATACTAGCGAAAGGAGGAAATTACGCAGTGTCCCGTGGAAGACATTGTCGCCAATATTGAAGCGGCAATCCGTGAGCTACCATCTGAACAAGCAGATGAAATCCGTCATGAAGCCTCACGTATAATCAAGAAGGCACCGGCACCGCAGAGTAACCTCACACCTCAGGAGAGAAAGGCTATAAAGACTCTCAACATGGACGAGAGCATAATCATTCTTCCTGCAGACAAAGGGAACGCAACGGTTATCTTGGACATGGACGACTACACTGCCAAGGTTTTGGAACTTTTAGACCCGGGTACCTACCGCAAACTACTGAGAGATCCTACCAACCGGATTCTTCGTGAAACAAACGGCCTGATCAAGGTATCTTCGCTACCTGAAAACGTAAAGAAGGGAACCACCAGAAGTGAAGCTTTACCACCAAGACTTTATGGTTTACCTAAAATACACAAAGATAATGTTCCTCTTCGTCCTATCGTGAGTACTATTGGATCACCAACTTATAGCATTGCCAAACATTTAGCTACCTTACTTCAACCACATATCGGCGGTACACAGTCGTTCGTCAAAGATTCCAGCCATTTCATTGAAAAATTGAAAACTATTCAACTAGAAGCTGGTGACTTACTAGTAAGTTTTGACGTGGTCTCTCTTTTCACGAAAGTACCTATAAAGGTAGCCCTGGAGTATATCGCACGGATTTTTCCTGATGATATCACCGCCTTATTCCGCCACTGCCTCACCGCTAGCTATTTCCTGTGGAAGGGTGATTTCTATGAACAAATTGATGGGGTCGCCATGGGCAGTCCCCTTAGTCCGGTGATCGCGAATTTCTTCATGGAACAATTTGAACAAATAGCACTAGAGACCGCACCTTTGAAACCTAATGTATGGCTACAATACGTGGACGATACCTTTGTAATATGGGGCCATGGTAAAGATCAATTAAATCTGTTTTTACAACATCTTAACAGCCTGAACTCGAACATTCAGTTTACCATGGAGTTAGAAAATGAACTGAAAATCGCGTTTCTCGACGTTATGGTAACGAAGACCGCTGATCAAACTTTGGGACATACAGTTTACCGTAAGCCGACCCATACTGACCGATATATACATAAGACGTCCAACCACCACCCACGACAGAAATACGGAGTTATAAAAACACTGGCTGACCGCGCTAAAAGAATTTGTGAAAAGCAGTGCCTAAAACAAGAAATTGAACACCTCAACGAGGCCTTACGCGCGAATGGGTACAGCCAGAAAGATATCCAGCGAGCACTCCATCCGAGATGTCCAACTACAAGGGTAATTGGAGCCAAGCAGCCCCTGGCTAGAGCTTTTCTTCCATATATAAAAAAGGTCACGGACAGAATAGGGAGGCTACTCGAGTCCCATGATATAAAGACCATATACAGGCCTACACGAAAAATTAAGGACATGTTTAGGTCCGCTAAAGATAAGCGACATCCTCATACCGCGGCAGGGATTTATAAAATCCCGTGTGATTGTGGCCAAGTATATATTGGAACAACGAAAAGAAGTATTGCCACTCGCCTCAAGGAGCACGAACGACACAGCCGGCTGGGACAAACAGATAAATCCAATGTAGCAGCACACTCGCTACTTGCAGGTCACGATATAAGATATGGAGACACCGAAGTTCTGTCCACCACGGTGTCTTATCATGCCAGGCTACAAAGGGAGGCCATTGAAATCCTGAAGCATACTAACAGCTTCAATCTTAAGGAGGAAGCAGAACGTGTGAACAGAGCTTGGCTTCCAGTCCTTAATCCCCTCAAGCCTGCCCTTATTGACCGTCGTAGACGAGAAGATGCAACAGACGAGCAGCCCTGTCCTTGATGCATTACTTTTATGTGGTACGCCGTTGCTATGGTAGCCTCTATGTGTGGGTTGTTGACTATTTATATATCTTCTGTTTACTTGTTTTACCTCGCTTTATGTAACCTGTGAACATGCTGAACGCAGTATTCAGCGAAACGTCAGGACGACAAAATGTCCTTGGAACACGACCTATAAGCCCGCGAAACAGAGATTCCTATTTCAACGCCGGTCGTGAAAGTCTACATTTTTACTTAATTCGCCTTTACAGGGAGGAAATATCACACTTAGTTCGTCGCTTTGAGAGGTTAAGGAAGAAACAGTCGCAACTTCTGTCATCACTCGCGTTTCTTCTTCGATGCCGAGACACAGGTATGATTCCCAAGTTTATTAAAATGAAGAGACCACTAACCTCAGCTAGAGCCCATAGAATATATGATCGAACTGAACGTTCGCTATTACGTGAACGCATAAGCTTTGCACGTAAGGGGCTCGCTACTACAGATCAGGCACTCTTACAGCTGCACTACCGCATCAGCAGCACACTCTCATATCAGGACTGGGAAAATGTAGATCGTATCACCTTCTACTCTATGCGTTCAACATTTGAACAGTCTAGCATCCGGCAGAAGAAAAAGTTTGAGCGGTTACAGAAAGACCAACCCGCGCTGGTACCTGCGCCTACGCTGGACATCTCACGGACAATTGTTAACCTGACCAATCGCCACCTGTCAGAGTGGGAAATCTCTATACTAGCGAAAGGAGGAAATTACGCAGTGTCCCGTGGAAGACATTGTCGCCAATATTGAAGCGGCAATCCGTGAGCTACCATCTGAACAAGCAGATGAAATCCGTCATGAAGCCTCACGTATAATCAAGAAGGCACCGGCACCGCAGAGTAACCTCACACCTCAGGAGAGAAAGGCTATAAAGACTCTCAACATGGACGAGAGCATAATCATTCTTCCTGCAGACAAAGGGAACGCAACGGTTATCTTGGACATGGACGACTACACTGCCAAGGTTTTGGAACTTTTAGACCCGGGTACCTACCGCAAACTACTGAGAGATCCTACCAACCGGATTCTTCGTGAAACAAACGGCCTGATCAAGGTATCTTCGCTACCTGAAAACGTAAAGAAGGGAACCACCAGAAGTGAAGCTTTACCACCAAGACTTTATGGTTTACCTAAAATACACAAAGATAATGTTCCTCTTCGTCCTATCGTGAGTACTATTGGATCACCAACTTATAGCATTGCCAAACATTTAGCTACCTTACTTCAACCACATATCGGCGGTACACAGTCGTTCGTCAAAGATTCCAGCCATTTCATTGAAAAATTGAAAACTATTCAACTAGAAGCTGGTGACTTACTAGTAAGTTTTGACGTGGTCTCTCTTTTCACGAAAGTACCTATAAAGGTAGCCCTGGAGTACATCGCACGGATTTTTCCTGATGATATCACCGCCTTATTCCGCCACTGCCTCACCGCTAGCTATTTCCTGTGGAAGGGTGATTTCTATGAACAAATTGATGGGGTCGCCATGGGCAGTCCCCTTAGTCCGGTGATCGCGAATTTCTTCATGGAACAATTTGAACAAATAGCACTAGAGACCGCACCTTTGAAACCTAATGTGTGACTACAATACGTGGACGATACCTTTGTAATATGGGGCCATGGTAAAGATCAATTAAATCTGTTTTTACAACATCTTAACAGCCTGAACTCGAACATTCAGTTTACCATGGAGTTAGAAAATGAACTGAAAATCGCGTTTCTCGACGTTATGGTAACGAAGACCGCTGATCAAACTTTGGGACATACAGTTTACCGTAAGCCGACCCATACTGACCGATATCTACATAAGACGTCCAACCACCACCCACGACAGAAATACGGAGTTATAAAAACACTGGCTGACCGCGCTAAAAGAATTTGTGAAAAGCAGTGCCTAAAACAAGAAATTGAACACCTCAACGAGGCCTTACGCGCGAATGGGTACAGCCAGAAAGATATCCAGCGAGCACTCCATCCGAGACGTCCAACTACAAGGGTAATTGGAGACAAGCAGCCCCTGGCTAGAGCTTTTCTTCCATATATAAAAAAGGTCACGGCCAGAATAGGGAGGCTACTCGAGTCCCATGATATAAAGACCATATACAGGCCTACACGAAAAATTAAGGACATGTTTAGGTCCGCTAAAGATAAGCGACATCCTCATACCGCGGCAGGGGTTTATAAAATCCCGTGTGATTGTGGCCAAGTATATATTGGAACAACGAAAAGAAGTATTGCCACTCGCCTCAAGGAGCACGAACAACACAGCCGGCTGGGACAAACAGATAAATCCAATGTAGCAGCACACTCGCTACTTGCAGGTCACGATATAAGATATGGAGACACCGAAGTTCTGTCCACCACGGTGTCTTATCATGCCAGGCTACAAAGGGAGGCCATTGAAATCCTGAAGCATACTAACAGCTTCAATCTTAAGGAGGAAGCAGAACGTGTGAACAGAGCTTGGCTTCCAGTCCTTAATCCCCTCAAGCCTGCCCTTATTGACCGTCGTAGACGAGAAGATGCAACAGACGAGCAGCCCTGTCCTTGATGCATTACTTTTATGTGGTACGCCGTTGCTATGGTAGCCTCTATGTGTGGGTTGTTGACTATTTATATATCTTCTGTTTACTTGTTTTACCTCGCTTTATGTAACCTGTGAACATGCTGAACGCAGTATTCAGCGAAACGTCAGGACGACAAAATGTCCTTGGAACACGACCTATAAGCCCGCGAAACAGAGATTCCTATTTCAACGCCGGTCGTGAAAGTCTACATTTTTACTTACCTACCTGAACCTTCGCTAAAAATGACTAGTTGGAAATTAATCTACGGATACACCTGCAACGAGAACTTCCAGTAATATCAGTCTTAGTGGGTCACCCGTCATCTAGCTACCAGTGTGAAAGTCCTTGATGCTATCCTTCAAATGGTAAGTTTCGTTTTTTTAATCTCTGAACAGCTCTTTTTTTTGTGTGTGTGTATGGTTTCTTAAACATGATTTTGCTTTTTGTAACAACTTGCTCTCTCCAAAGTTAAGGCATAGTTTGAGACGTTAAGCAAAGTAGCTGATTTGAGACATGTTAATGATGCCACAATAAAAACTAACAAGCTTACTGACAGCGTTATGACTGGTGCGTATACCAATATGCTAGTGAGAGCTCATGACCTTCTACTCGAACATACGGTGCCGTACTTAATTAGCTGTAAAAAAACACGTCGAAACATGTGAATAAATATTTCTCGGGTTTAAGTGCAAACCTGGCCTAACTATTTCGTTCGCAATATAGGAGCAAAATCCTCCTTTAAGCCTGAAGCAGTAGATTGTCACAGAAAAAATGTGGGCTAATATTATTGTCAGTTATCGAACTCAGGGTTTTCTGAAAGCCATTACTATTATCGCAAAAAATAAGGAGATATTGTATATTCTACATCTGTAGCAACTATTCTAGATTCTAAATAATTCTGTAGCTTATCACTGAAATAATTATTAAATATATTATAGAGAGTTGAATGAACTACTGTAACTCATTTGCCCCCCCCCCCCCCCCCCCGCGCGGTAGGATTGAGCAGTTTGGCAACCACGTTCCCAGACCACATGGCGAGGCGAGAACTGTCAATCCCATTCTGGTAGCTCCCAGAGTATACTTCATGGTATTGGAATGTGTAATTCTCATGCATGTTAACGTAGCTAGTTGCTCATGATATTCTTCTCCACTCTGTAGGTTACATTCCTTCGATGATTTAGCAATTCATAATGGCAGATTTATGTAACTGCCTGATTATTCCTCCTGACTTCACTTTCGATAACACGTTGAATAAACGTAAGTAGTGGAGTACTAGGAGTTCTACCCCACTTGACGTGGCTGTGCCCAACAAACCAACATGGCCGCCTCGCGAAGTTGAAATATTTAAATAGACTTTTCCCTCGAACCCATGGTCGGAGTTTCACGAATGAGGTGTCGTAGGACATGAGGTGACGCCCCCTTAGCTATGGACCACTCTATATATATTTTTTTTAATTCATTTTTTGTTTTGTTTTTCAAAGTAGGCGATAGCTTGAAAACCAAACATGATAGAATGTTGTACCATGGCTCAAACGAAAGGTCTCTATGTCCTTTATTTTTTTACTAGCTGAAGTACCCGTGCTTCGCTACGCGTCATAAATAAAATAAAATGTGAAGGTGACAGTTAAAACAGGGGATAGGCGAGGTGCTGCGCAGAGGGAGATTAAGGATGGAACATTTTGTCCAACTACACCGCTCGGCGTGGACCGTGTTTTATAGCACAAATTTTGGTTTTACTCGCTAACGGTTGGAGATACCTTTCGGATAGAAAATGTAATTATAAACCTCGTATATGCCATCAAAAGGTTGCTATTTCTTAGCGTTCTCTTTTTATTTGAAATGGAAATATGAAAGTTTGAAACAAAGGGTGTAGTGACGTAACTAAAATGGTCGCCATCTTTAAATAGTGCAAAGTATTGAAATCAAAAGTAACCTATATGTTAACCAGGTAAATCAGCTACTTCCATGTAAAATTCATGTAAATCGGACCAGTGGTACTTGCGTAATTGAGTAATACACAGGCACACACCATCTCATTTTTAGCCTCGCTTCGCTCGCGTCATAGTCGTGTAATATTGTTATTCAATGAAATGCAGGTTTAACCCCGTTAACACCCCTTTAGAACCTGAATATCCAAAAATCCCTCCTTAGTAGACGTTTTCGACACACAACAAACATATCCCCAAAATATCATTCTGCTAACATTAATAGTCTGGGTTGGTCGATGAGAGTAAATATACAAAAATCCTTCCTTAGTGGACGTTTTTATTCCAGAATTTCACCCCTCCCCATAGACCCTTAAATTGGATTTATGAAAAAAAAAACGGTCGAACACCTATTTATTTTATTTATTTATTTATTTTTAAGCTGATTGATTTCCTCCGAGTTTCAAACTCCTCGCCTATGTCGTTTAAGAGATACACGCTCCGTTAAGAATCTTTCAACCCCCACTTTTCATCCCTTTCACCTCATAATATACACTACATCGAAAAACCATTAGACATGTGTCAGCTTATTTTAATTGATTAGTTTATATGCCAAGTATCACATCCCCAAATGAAACCAATCGTGAGATATTGTTATTCAATTAAATGCACGTTTACCTCCTTAACACCTATTTAGAACCAGAATATTCAAAACTCTTTCCTTAGTGGACGTTTTCGACATACAACGAACATATCCCCAACATTTCAAGTTTCTAACTTCAATAATGTTGGCTTGGCGATGATGAGTGAGTGAGTCAGTCAGGACATTTTCTTTCGTTTATTTTTGATAATTTCACTCCTCCCCATGAACCCCTTAAATTGGATTTATGAAACAAACGGTCGAACACCTATTTACTTATTTAAAGCTGTTTTCGCCCTGAGTTGGGTGAGTGAGTAAGTGAGTCAATCAGTTAGGACACTTTCTTTCCTGTATTTTCCCCCCAGAATTTCACCCCTCTCCAAGGGCCCCTTAAATTGGATTTATGGAAAAAAACGGCCGAACACCTATTTACTTGTATTTTAAGCTGTTTTTCCCGCCGAATTTCAAACTTCTCGCCTATGTCGTTTA
Organism: Meconema thalassinum; assembly: GCA_946902985.2. Lineage (NCBI taxonomy): Eukaryota > Metazoa > Arthropoda > Insecta > Orthoptera > Tettigoniidae > Meconema > Meconema thalassinum. The sequence continues at coordinate 354,756,465 of OX336390.1, forward strand.
AGAGATACACGCTCCGTTAAGAATCCCTCAACCCCCAATTTTCATCCCTTTCACCTCATAATATACACCAAATCGATAAACTCTTAGATATATGTCTGATTATTTTTAATGATTAGTTTGTATACCCAATATCACATCCCTAAAGAAACAACTCATGACATATCGTTATTCAATGAAATGAACGTTTACACCCCTTAACATCTCTTTAAAACCCGAATAAACAAAAATCATTCCTTAGTTGACGTTTTCGACATACAGCGAACATATTCCCAAAATTCAATTTTTCCAACTTTTATAGTTTCGCTGGCCGTGATGAGTGAGTGAGTCAGACAGGACATTTTCTTTCAATTATTTTTACCAGAATTTCACTCCTCCCCATGTGCCCCTTAAATTAATTTATGAAAAAACGGTCGAACACCGATTTACTTATTTATTTAGCTGATTTTTTTCGCTGAGTTTCAAATTTGTCGCCTATGTCGTTTAAGAGATAGGCCTACACGCTCCGTTAGGAATCCTTCAACCCCCACTATTCACCCCTTTCACCTCATAATAATACACCACATCGAAAAACCCTTAGACACATGCCTGCTTATTTTTAATGATTAGTTTATATGCCGAGTATCACATCCACAAATGAAACCACTCGTGAGATATTGTTATTCAATGAAATGCAGGTTTAACCCCCTTAAGACCCCTTTAGAGCCTGAATATCCAAAAATCCTCCCTTAGTGTACGGTTTTGACATACAACGAACATATCCCCAAAATGCCATGTTTCCAGCTTCAATATTTTTGGCTGGGCGATGATGAGTGAGTGAATGAGCCAGAACATTTCCTTTCATTTGTTTTTCTTCAGAATTTCACCCCTCCCGATGAACCCCTTCAATTTGATTGATAAAAATCTGTCGAATAGCTATTTACTTACTTTAAAGCAGTTTTTCCCCCTGAGTTTGTTGAGTGAGTCAGTCAGTCAATCAGTTAGGACACTTTCTTTCCTGTTCCCCCCCCCCAGAATTTCACCCCTCCCTATGGGCCCCTTAAATTGGATTTATGAAAAGACGGTCAAACACATATTTATTTATTTTTTATGCTGATTTTTTTCCGCTGAGTTTCAAACTCCTCGCCTATGTCGTTTAAGAGATACACGCTCCGTTAGGAATATTTCAATCCCTACTTTTCACCCCTTTCACCTCATAATATACACCACATCGAAAAACCCTCAGAAATGTGTCTTCTTACTTTTTAATGATGAGTTTATATGCCGTGTATCACATCCCCCAATGAAACCAATCGGGAGATATTGTTATTCAATGAAATGCAGGTTTAACCCCCTTTAGAACCTGAATATCCGAAAATCCTCCCTTAGTAGACGGTTTTGACATACAATGAACATATCCCCAAACTGTCATGTTTCTAACTTCAATAATTTTGGCTGGGCGATGATGAGTGAGTGAGTGAGTGAGTGAGTTAGTCAGGACATTTTCTTTCAATTTTCTTTTTTCAGAATTTCACCCCTCCCCATGAACCCCTTAAATTTTATTTATGAAAAAAAAAAATGTCGAACAGCTATTTACTTACTTTAAGGCAGTTTTCCCCCCTGAGTTTGATGAGTGAGTCAGTCAGATAATCAGTTAGGACAGTTTCTTTCCTATCCCCCCCCCCCCCGAAGAATGTCACCCCTCCCCATGGGCCCCTTTAATTGGATTTATGAATAAACGGTCAAACACATATTTACTTATTTTTATGCAGATTTTTTCCCCGCTGAGTTTCAAACTCTTCGCCTATGTCGTTTAAGAGATACACGCTCCGTTAGGAATCCTACAACCCCCACTTTTCACCCCCTTCACCTCATAATATACGCCACATCGAATAACCCTCAGACTCGTGTCTTCTTATTTTTGATAATGAGTTTATGTGCCGAGTATCACATCCTCCAATGGAACCAATCGTGAGATATTGCTATTCAATGAAATGCAGGTCTACCCCCTTAACAACCCTTTAGAACCTGAATATACAAAAATCCTCTCTTAGTGGGCATTTGCGGCCCTTGGGGAAGCAGCATACCAAATTTCATTCCAATCCGTTCGGTGGTTTCTGAGATTTCGTGATGAATGAATGAGTGAGTGAGTGAGTGGTATTTGACAAATATATAGTAGAAGATATTGTAAAGTCTTTGTTATGCTAAACTCGGTTGACAGTGCTGTGTGAGTAGGTGAGTAACTAACGGGATTTCAAGTAAAGATACTCATTTTCTATACCGGTAGTGCAGAGCGCAACTGGCATCCAGACGGCCGTGTCTCGACTTGAGCTATGTTGCCATGGAAACTATCTGCCTTGCCATTCCTTCATGAGTATATTTTATGATTTGATTAGCCTGCGCTTGAGTGCAAAAGGGCCGAAATCAGAAGAATGAGAAAGACTATTGAGAATTCATGTAGCCAGCGGTTCCTTCTGGGTCCTAGACTATGTGTATGCAAAATTTGGTTGAGATTGGTGGAACGGTGTAGATTTGTATACGGAACCAACCCACCCACCCACATACATACAGACTTTCACTTTTATATATAAGATAATAAAACTTGTTTATTTTTTACATTTTTTGAAAAAAGTGTAATTTTGAAAATCCTATATTTTGGAAACTAGGAATTCTACAAAAAATTTGTTTGACATAAATGAAAGTCCCTACGCCCTCTACCCCCAAAATAAATTTCAAGTCTCTAGGATAAAAACCTGACAGTAGTGTGGTAGTGACAGAGCTTCTTACAAAAGCAAGCTGTGAGCCCCTGCGACCTTGGAATGGCAGGAGTCATGCTAGGAGGGCGTGCTTGGATTCGTTTTTTTTCGTCTCGTTGCGATCTTTACGGGAATGTCGGTGTCGAAAAGGTGAAATGCTGGAAACACGTTTTTTGGGGGGTAAAAACGTGATTTTAGACTTTTTGTTATATCTCGCGAACCAATCATGCCAGAGGCGTGTACGAGGGGTCCAAGGACTCGCAGTGACGTCCTCTTTGCTATGGACCACTCGTTATATTTTTAAAAAAAATTGGAAACTCGATTTTGGCGTAAACAATTGTTTTTTGTGATTTTTGCTGAAAACTCACGAACCAATAAGCCTAGAGACGTGTGCGAGGTGTCATTGTTTTCATCGCGTTGCCCTCTTGCCGAGGATGTTCGTGCTGAGCAGGAATGAAAAACCATGTTGAGGTAAAACCATGATTTTAGACTTTTTTGCTTTATCTCGCAAACCAATAACGCTAGAGACGTGTACGAGGTGTCCTAGGACTCGGGCTAACGCCCCCTGTTTGAAACTATGTTTGAAATTTTGACAAAGGGCCTAACGACACTTTTGTTGAAAGAATATTAATTTTTCTTAAGCTGTTTAAAATGTTCATGAAGCGTGGTTGTTGAGAGAGACGATACTGCTGGGTGTATGTGTTTCAACGAACCTGTCGCTGACCACGGTGGCTGTGCTCAATAGAATAATCGCTATTTCGACGGGTCGGTTTATGACAGAGCGAGGGTTCGTTTTTTCTGATATTTTACCCCCGAAGGAGATCTTTAACGTGTATACGGTGATGAGAACTTGGTTCTATGTTGGTCTAAGTGAGTACAGAAAACAAACTTGCAGAGGAGCAGGAGGTGAATGTCATTTAAGCTTATTGGAATGCGCTGATCTGACTTGACAACAGGTGCAATGGAAAATGGCAAAGACGCAGAGGACACTTGAAGGTTGAATAATCTGACAACCGTGGTGGCAGGGAAGAGCGAAATGCATGCATACACGTGTGAGATGCCATGTAAGCTAAACAAGTTACATCCTGTTTTGCTTCGTACGTGACAAAATGCAAGTTCATGTGAAATTTGACCTAGCCCAGGTGTTCACCTGGGACGTTAGCTGTCCACGTGTCCGATAACAGAATGTTCAAAGCGTGGGGAGAAAATGATTATACATGCAACGTAGCATATATAAAGACATGTCGTAATCATTTCCACTCTCACTTAGGTGACTACCTTTGAACACACTGCGTTGCATGAAACACTTGGTCTTGTTTAACTGTTTTGGTGTTGGTGTAAAATACTTAACCTTGTTGTGGGGTAGGTATTTATTTATATATTTATTCATTTATATATTTATTGATTTATATATATATATATTTACATGCAATTATTTATTGATTGTTAAAGTTATAAATAAATGTTTATTTATTTGTTTGCAGATAACGTGTATAGCTTACCTGTTGTGTGTCTGTGGGAAAGAGATTGAAAAAGAGAGAAAGACAGACAGCTAGAAAAGGAAACCATTACCATACTAGCCCACGAGACGGGAATAAAGCAAAGCATTACACGTCAAGGTGAGCTTTGTTTATATATATATATATAACCTGTTTGATTTTGTTTTGTTTATGGAATGCATAAACTATATGGAATTGATATACTTATGGTGGTTTATTTTATTTCTTTTTAGATATTTGGAGAATAAAACTCTACTGCTTTAGCCACAACAGCTGAAAACCAAGTGGCTTTAGAGTGGAACTATTGTCAAGCAGTCTACAGCTGAAAACTCAGGTGAGAGTGTTCTTTCAAAATAATGTCTGTTACTGCTGCGGATATGTTAACTTGGGAACCCCTAAACAGTTGTTTCAAATCGCGTGTGTGCTCTGGTCGTGTGGTCAATGTTAGAAAAATTTGATTCCCAAAGAATTTTTAGAATCTTGTTTTGAAATTTTTAAAATTGAAATTTGTACAGCGCAAAGGTTGCATACGGCTTTAAAGGTGAATACAGAACAGGTGTGCGATTTCATATATAAAAAAAGGACGTGGAACATAAAGAGACAGTTTATATTTGCAGTAAAATGCAAGAGCTTTTGATAGCCGATAATCGGAACGAGTGGTATCAAAGCCATGTGGTGAATGCCTTGCTATCAAAATTTGATAAACTGCAACAAGGACCGAGTGGTCTATCATTGGACAAAATTCATCATCTACAAATCAACATTTGTCATTTCAATCCGTTGAATGCTGGGTCTAGCTATATTAAGACACCGCCAGCAATAGCTTCGAAAAAGGCTGTGGTGAATAATGAGAACCATGACAATGATTGCTTCCTGTGGGCTGTGGCTGCGTAGTTGCAGCCAGCTCAAGACCGTCATGATAACAGACCAGCAAATTACAAGGCCAAGTTTGATGAATTGAAACAAACTTTAAATTTAACTCGAGTATCGTTCCCTATGGACTTAACCGAGATCCATAGGTTTGAACTAGATAACCATGACTTTTCGTTTATGGTGTATGGCCTTGATGGTGATGAGATTGTGGGTCCACTTTATGCTACAAAAGAACCGAAACGACACCACATTCATCTTTCATATCTGTCTGAGGGAGAGGTGAATCACTATTGCCTCATTAAAAGTCTGAGTAGATTGCTAAGCAGTCAAATGTCCAAAGCACATGGTAAAAAGCATATTTGTGACCGTTGTCTCCAATACTTTTGGACGCCTACTTCTTTGGAACGTCATAGGGTGGATTGCGTTTCTCAGGAAGCAGTGAGATTGATATTGCCACAAGGGGACAAAGCTATGTTAAAGTTTAAGGACATTCATAAGCGTGACACTGTTCCCTATGTGGTATATGCCAATTTCGGAGCACTCACTACACCCATGGCCGGATGTGAACCAGATCCCACCATTAGCTCAACCACACCTATTCAAAAACATGAACCCTTTGCCATAGTATTTAATGTAGTGTGAGCCTATGATCCAACACAATCCGTTTACAAATACCGTGAGGGGCCAGATTGTGCAAGATGGTTTTTGGATGAACTTGTACAGTTGGCGAACCATGTACAGGGATTACTAGACCACCCTCTACCCATGAGCCTATCTCTAAAACAGCAGCAGCAGTATGAGCATGCCACGACATGCCATATTTGCGAAAAGCCACTGATCAGTGCTGAAGACACCGTTCGTGATCACTCGCACTTTACGGGGGAGTTTCGTGGAGCTGCGCATAGTAAATGCAACTTGAACTTTCCAGCTCCTCGTTTCATCAGTGTCTTTTTCCACAATCTGGCAAATTATGACATACAGTTTTTGATTCGTTAATTGGGTCATGTCAACAAGGGCTCGTTTACCATTATCCCCCAAAACCATGAGCGTTTTACAGCCCTGACATGGTGGTTGGGCGACTTTAGCATTCGATTTTTGGATTCCTTTAAGTTTATGGCATCCTCGCTAGACAGCCTTGTGAATGGCTTGAATGAGGAGGAATTAAAAATACTAGAATGCATTTTAATGATCCTGAGCAATTTCAATTGTGCATTCGGAAAGGTATATTCCCGTATGATTTCTGCAACAGCTGGGACGTGTTAAAGCAAAGAAAACTCCCACCACAAGAGAAATTTTACTCGAAACTAACACGCAGTACCGTTTCCGATGAAGACTATGCACATGCATGTCAAGTTTGGCGAGTGTTTGGCATTAAGACGCTAAGTGAATATGCTTTGCATTACCTAAAACTGGATGTATTGCTGCTCACCGATGTGTTTCAAAAATTTCGTGAGTTATGTCAACACATTTACGGTCTTGACCCGGCTCACTATTATACGAGTCCTGGGCTCTCGTTCGATGCCGCTTTGAAATACACTCAAGTGGAATTGGATTTACTCACTGATGTGGACATGGTTCTATTTTTTGAAAAGGGCATTCGTGGCGGCTTTGTGTCGCTTAACCAACGCCATGCCGAAGCGAACAATGTCTACATGCCTGATTATTCACCAGACAACCCAGAATCGTACTTAATGTACTATGAAGTGAATAATTTGTATGGTTACGCCATGAGTCAGCCTTTGCCCTATGGGAAGTTTGCTTGGCTGACAGACAAACAAGGGTCAGAATTTGATGTGAACATGGCTAGCCAAGAAAAAGGTCGTGGATAAGTGCTATAAGTGGATATTGAATATCCCTCATCCTTGTATGATGAACATGCCGATTTCCCATTCTGCCTTGAGCAAATGGTTCCCCCTGACTGTAAAATGAAAATTGATAAACTCATGGGCACACTTTACAACAAAAATCGGTGTATTGGCCAACGCGGGAAGTCAACAACCCACCAAGAGTATTCTGGTAATAGCGGACATGTATAAGGGTTTGTAGGCCAAAGCATTAGATAAAGATGTAATGATAAAAAGGGTTGACTTTATAAAAGGTCGCATAACAATTTATCAATCATGTGGAGGACCAGACAATATCATTGTCACCAAGTAAGGAGGTCCAGGAAGGCATAAAGGGCACAACACAAACAATTACTAATAATAAGATATATTATCAAATAGGTGGCACATAAAATAAATATTCAAAAGTGGCATACAAATATATGATAAACAATGGCACAAATTTACACAATTGAAGAAACACTCGCATGGAATTAACACACGTAAGGCTTGAGCCTAAAACACATAAATTGTCTTGAACGTAGCTGCAGATCAATACATCAAGGAACGGCATGCTATACAAGGCGGTTCCAAAGAATGGTATAGTTTAAACATGCAACGCAAGTGGAGTTGCAACAAATAATGAAAACAGGTCGCATGGAACGAGAATGTGTCGTCGAACCAGGACTGACTTACAGTGATGCGCCGATACCGTAAGCCCAAAAATGAATTGTTAATAAAACAAATTATGTGTAAAACGCAGGAAGTCAAAGTAGTTGCTGTCATACAAATACCGGGATATGCCAATCGCACGGTATTGTCACAATAGTGAAGTAGTTGAGCCCAGTGATGGTGTAGGAAGATAGTGCATGGCCTTGTAGCACATGCTTCAAGACAAACGATGAATTACTTATCACACGAAACAAAATCATATTCATACGCATGATGACAAATTGTTAAGCAATAGGTGAAGATCAGAATTAAACATGTTACAACAGAATATCCGACACCGCGGATTGAAGGATTCGTCAACATGGCGCGTAGCGATAACAACAAGCATGGTCTGATGAGACCGAAAATCACCAAAATGTCACTTCCCTAACAAAAATATGAATCATGTGCAGGATATGATCACTAAGCACGGTTACTATGAAGATAGCACCAATTACAGAAGTGATTAACTGGATATTCGTCGATAGATCACAACCAGTATCAAAGCACAACATTCTGTCATGGCTACAAGCTTAAAGACGAAGAAGAAAAACGTGATTGGTCGCTACAAACAGCAAGGAGGCCTCTGATAGGCTGAAAGCAGCCAATCACAGCAGAGAGTTCAAAGACAAGTCAAAGAGAATACAAAGAGAAAGAAAAAGAATCAAAGTGGTCAACTTAGAATACCAAAATATCTTCTAAGCAAAAATATCCCACTGGAAACACCGGCAGTGGGAATACAACATGTAATCAAAACAAATGAATCATGACAACTAACCAACATAAACAAAACAAACTTGACAATGAATAAATACAATGAAGACAAATAATAAAGATATGTAAAACCACACAGAGTGGAAACAAATATGGAAACACAAAACTGGTTTGCCAAGACAGTGGCCGAACCAATCGGTATGTGCTACATATCCAAATGTTGGTGCAATGCCTCGCCCAAGGCTTGGTGTTAAAGAAAATCCACAGGGGTATTTCTTTTGCTCAAAAAGCATGGCTTGAGCCATACATGCAACTCAACACAGATCACCGACAAATGGCAACACAGCAGTTTGAATTTTTTTTAAATTAATGAACAACTGCATCTATGACTAGTCCATGGAGAATGTCCGCAAGCTACATAATGCGTTCCTGGTCCTCGGTGATCATCCAAATTGACAACAGCACATTACTGTTTCCAGACTCGTGGGGGTAATTGGTTTCGCATAAACACACCTCGAAAATGAGAAAGCTTTAGTTGTTTAGCATAGCTTTCCACTTGTTGATGCGTCAGGGCATGTCTCGCTATGGCTGAGGTTAATTTTTTTTTTAATATTTCGAAATGGTGAAATCCCAAATCCTTGTTGATAAAAGGCTGGCTTTAAATTGGCATTTCTAGCCCCCATGGCAATCGCTTCCATCGTTTCATTGTGTCGCTGACTTTCTTTGAGTTGTTGCTCGCCCTGCTGCGCGGCATTAATGGTTTTCGCCACTGCACTGGCACCGCCCAAAAGTGAACCTAGAGCAGCCAGACCGGCAAATAATGCAGGTAAAAATCCGGCTCGTTTGGGGACGGGAATCACTCGCCCTTGGTTTGAAACCTGTCGCCGACGTTTTGGAATAACATGTCTCTGTGCTGCTCGAAGGGCTTTCCTTATGGTCAATACATTATTTTTTCTTTTTTTCTTTCGCAAGGGCTTGTCCTCGAATGTTGTAAGCCCAGGCTTTGCCAAGGACAAAGTCCTTTTTTTAGTCTTTCTCACTGCATACCTTTGTTTCACCATGATGATAATGACCAACAACCTTTCACAAGAAAGTTTAAATCACAACTAACGTCAGATGGTTATTTCATGGCTGTATATTCCAATTCCACATAAAGTGGGAAATCGTTTATGGTTTTTCCCGCTTGCTTTTCATCCCATGTCAACATGAGATGAAGGGATAATTCGTCACCTGCATTGACCATTTCATGGTTATGGATCAATATCCTATGACCATTTATCTTTATTTGTAAATGGTTCTCATCAGGTATGGCATATTTAATGTGATTGGTTCCATCATAGTGTAATCGATAGTGGCTTAAACCCGAAGCGAGCACATAGGTCAAGTGCTGATCATGGACTAGCGGTAAATGGTTTCTGTCATTCACAGGTTTTTCATTTGTCAGATACACTAAAAATACAGATGGGATAAATTTATAAAGCCTTTTCATTTCATAGGTCACGTAACGCTTGGTACAGACATCGTCTTCGTCTTGCGGGTCTTCCACGTGAATAATCCGATGATGATTAGCGCTATAGCCATTCATCGTAAGCCTGGGCACTTTGTCATAAAAATCATACACTTTGTTATCCACATACTTTTTCGTAGTATCGTCTGTAGACACTTGAGGATGTTTTACAAGGGTTAACCACTTCCCCTTAAAGTCATAATCTCCCTGTTTTGTGCGTGGCACTACTGACCTATCCACATAGTGTTTATTAGCAGGATCTGTTTCTTGTTTTGGATCATGTTTGGGGACAGACCTAGCTTTGAACATCATCGCACATCCAAAGGCATCCATCGTCAACCATTAGTACAAGTCTACTGTTTCTATGACAAGGCTCGGTGTCCTGTATATAGACAGCCTGCTAGCCTGTCTAAGCCTTAGTTGAAATGAAGATTATTAAGCAGCAAGAGTCATTCCCCGTGGGAGACATGGTTTCCCATCTATGTCCCACATCACGTGAACAACGCCATGGTTCACTGTTTCCATCTTCCATTCGCTGCATTATTGAGGGGCCTTCCGACTGTGGAAAGACCAATCTTTTGCTAACGCTCATCACAGCGCCCAATGGTCTGCGTTTTCAAAATATTTATATTTTTGCAAAATCTCTCTACCAAACCCTCCACATGTTTCTGGATCAAGTCATGTCTGGATTACAAAAAGAGAATATGGGTTATTTCACATTTTCCATGCAAGAAAATGTGATTTCACCGGATGAGGTAAAGCCCGATTCACTCATGATTTTCGATGATGTATCCACTGAACGTCAAGGCATCATTCAAAGCTATTTCAGCATGGGTCGACACAAACATGTCGATTGCTTCTATCTTGGACAAACGTATTCTAAAATTTCTTAACAGTTGATTCGTGACAATGCCAATGTCATTGTTTTATTTCGCCAGGACGAGAGGAACAGTCGTCACATTTATAATGAACATGTGAATCCGGATATGACCTTTCAAATGTTTACAGAATTGTGTGCCAAGTGCTGGAACTCTCAACGTCATGCCTGTTTAGTGATTGACAAACAAAGTGAACTCAACCAAGGGCGGTATCGCTTAGGGTTTGATCATTTTATTGCTATTTAAGGCCCTGTCTCATTCCCCATCAAGTCATTTGTCAAGACACCATGGCGTTAGCAGAGAGTCAATTGAAAAAGCATATTATTAGAGCAAAAAATACTATTCGCCAAAAGTTTCGTCAATTGAAACAATCAAGTGCAAATCATGCTTTGTTTATTCAACAACATTTAGCACCTCCACTAAAAGCCATTTTGAAACCCTCTTTCAAGCCATCAGAAACGCTACCCATCGTTTCACAAGCCACTCAGACGCTGCACGAGGACCCTGAGGAAGAGGAAGAGGATCAGGAACAGGAAGATTTGACTAGTGTTAGCGAGGTTGAGGAGGAACAAGTGATTACGCCTCAAAAAAAAGGCCGCACCCCTTGCAGAGTTTTCGAGAAAAAAGAAATCCTTGGCCATGATCGAAACACCTTGCCCTTCCAGGGCGTCTCCGTTTTCACAACTCTTGGCCACCCCTCAACATAAAGCTCAACTGAAAACCATTTTAATAAAATATTATGGATCAACATTGGAACCCTATTTCACCGATCTATTTATTGGAAACACAGATACCACGTATGGTGTTCGCTATGAGAATGATAGTTTTAAAATTGGGATTCATCCATTAAATTTGCTCGTACTAAAGCTGTCATTAAAAACATCAACTATAAATTAACCCCAGGACTGTTAAAGCTGCTCTTCTCTCGGACTCCCTCTTCCCAAGATTATACGTCAGAGGATCTTGACAAATATAAATCCATTTTATTAAATACCCATGCCCACAAATGACGGTATGATCCCGCACAACAAGTGAATGCCAATATATCTCAAAGATATAAAACCATCATTGCAAAAATGTTTCCCACCAGTCAAAGTGGTCGTCGTAAAGTGTCCGCTTTGGGAGTGACATTTAAACCATTAAAACCCCTTGTGGATGTTACCTACTGGCACAATCCCAATAAGCTCGTCCAGCGGCTACAGTTGTTGCATGCCTCACGTCAAGCTGGCCATACCGGTCACGATTGGGAAATTCAAGAAATTGAACAAGAACTTCGAAATGCCAAAATTATTATTTAAGACCTCACCCATTAAAATGGGTATTGCTCACGAGTTGCATCGCCCAGCTAGGCGTCACTATCCACGACTCAAGGTGATTTCACGCGGTGTGGATGAACTTTGGCAGGCTGACATGGTTGAAATGATACCCTATGCTGGCGTTAACGACGGTTTACGCTATTTGTTGACCGTCATTGATGTCTATTCCAAAATGGCCTTTGTTGAACCTGTGTGTCGCAAGTCTGGTCCACTAGTTACCAAGGCCTTTCAACATATTTTTCAACACTCCAAACGCCAACCTCAGTTACTACAAACTGACCAGGGGAAAGAATTTTTCAACAAGGATTTCTCCAGTTTTCTCAAATCTAAGGATATTCACCATTACACCACGTACAGCAATCTCAAAGCCAGTGTGGTTGAGTGGTTCAACCGAACATTGAAAACCCATATGTGGAAAGCGTTTAACGCTCAGGGCACGTATCGCTGTTTGGACATGTTACCAGAGATAGTATCACGTTACAATGACACCAAACATAGAACGATTGGGACCAAGCCACGCCTCGTGACCAAAAATATTCAGCGATTGGATAAACTGTTTAACCCCATAAAAACAGCCGATCCTAAACGTCACCGACTGAAAATTGGGGATTTTGTTCGTGTGAGCAAATTTAAGTCTGCCTTCAATAAGGGATACACACCTCAGTGGGGGACTGAACTATTTCGAATTCGTCAAGTCAACTTGGACAGTCCAGTCACCTATTTACTCAAGGACCTCAACCGTCAACCCATAAAAGGTAGATTTTATCTCCACGAACTTCAGAAAACAGCATTTCCTAAGCATTATCTCGTGGAAAAGGTGTTGAAACAAAAAGGAAATAAACTATATGTCAAATGGTTAGGATTTAACTCCACGTTTAATTCTTGGATCAATAAATTACATGTTGTGTAGGGCTAAACCTCTGCACTTTTTATTTATTCACACATGTTGTACACCACCTATAGCTCTGTGTTTACAGTTCTCAGCTCCACATATTTCTTTCTCTTTCCACCTGTGTTCTCTCTTACATTACCCGTCCCCCTCTCCCCCTTCACCTCCCACCACTGCTGTTCGCAGCTCTTGCCTATCTATTGGTTATGACATCATTCCCGCAAGTTGCATCATACTTTTTACTGATTCAGCGATTCCCAGGCTTAGAACATTCTGTTATCATGCACGTGGACAGCTAACGCCCAAGGTGAACACGTGTGTTGGATCATATTACACGTCAACTTGCATTTTGCAACGTACGATTCAAAAGAGGATGTGACTTGTTAACAGTTATCGTGCACGTGGACAGCTAACGTCCCAGGTGAACACCTGGGCTAGGTCAAATTACACATGAACTTGCATTTTGTCACGTACGAAGCAAAACAGGGTGTAACTTGTTTAGCTTACATGGCATCTCACACTTGTATGCATGCATTTCGCTCTTCCCTGCCACCACGGTTGTCAGATTATTCAACCTTCAAGTGTCCTCTGCGTCTTTGCCATTTTCCATTGCACCTGTTGTCAAGTCAGATCAGCGCATTCCAATAAGCTTAAATGACATTCACGTCCTGCTCCTCTGCAAGTTTGTTTTCTGTACTCGCTTCGACCAACATAGAACCAAGTTCTCATTACCGTTTACACGTTAATGATCCCCTTCGGGGATAAAATATAAAAAAACGCACCCTCGCTCTGTCATAAACCAACCCGTCGATATATCGATTGTTCTATTGAGCACAGCCACCGTGGTCAGCGACAGGTTCGTTGAAACACACACCCAGCAGTATCGTCCCTCTCAACCACCACGCTTCATGAACATTTTAAACAGGTAAAGAAAAATTAAGATTTTTTCAACAAAAGTGTCGTTAGGCCCTTTGTCAAAATTTCAAACATAGTTTCAAACAGGGGGCGTTAGCGCGAGTCCTAGGACACCTCGTTCACGTCTCTAGCGTTATTGGTTTGCGAGATAAAGCAAAAAGTCTAAAATCATGGTTTTACCTCAACATGGTTTTTCATTCTTGCTCAACACGAACATCCTCGGCAAGAGGGAAACGCGATGAAAAAAATGACACCTCGCACACGTCTCTAGGGTTATTGGTTCGTGAGTTATCAGCAAAAATCACAAGAAACACTTGTTTACCCCAAAATCGAGTTTCCATTTTTTTTAAATATAACGAGTGGTCCATAGCAAAGAGGACGTAACTGCGAGTCCTTGGACCCCTCGTACACGCCTCTAGCATGATTGGTTCGCGAGATATAACAAAAAGTCTAAAATCACGTTTTTACCCCCCAAAAAAAACCTGTTTCCAGAATTTCACCTTTTCGACACCAACATTCCCGTAAAGAGCGCAACGAGACGAAAAAAACTAATCCAAGCACGCCCTCCTAGCATGACTCCTTCCATTCCAAGGTCGCAGGGGCTCACAACTAGCTTTTGTAAGCAGCTCTGTCTCTACAACACTACTGTCAGGTTTTTATCCTAGAGACTTGAAATTTATTTTGGGGGTAGAGGGCGTAGGGAACTTTCATTTATGTCGAATAATTTTTTGTAGAGTTCCTAGTTTCCAAAATATAGGATTTTCAAAATTACACTTTTTTCAAAAATTGTAAAAAAATAATTAAGTTTTATTATAAAAAATAAAGGACATAGAGACCGTTCGTTTGAGCCATGGTACAACATTCTATCATGTTTGGTTTTCAAGCTATCGCCTACTTCGAAAAACAAACAAAAATTGAATTTAAAAAAAAAATATATATAACGAGTGGTCCATAGCAAAGAGGGTGTCACCTCAAGTCCTACGACACCTCATTCGTGAAACTCCGACCATGGGTTCGAGGGAAAAGTCTATTTAAATGTTTCAACTTCGCGCGGCGGCCATGTTGGTTTGTTGGGCACAGCCACGTCAAGTGGGGCAGAACTCCTAGTACTCCACTACTAACGTAGAATAGTGTCTGTATTGGAATGCTTTTCACTGCGATGTAATGTTTAAGAAGTTCCACTGTAGATATTAGTAGTTGCCATTCTCACATTGATAGAACAAAGAACAACTCTCCTGTATACTATACACTGGTAGTGTTCCAAACACCAAGTTCCTTCACGTCGCTTTGTATAGCGTAGATACCATACTGTGCTGAATCCACCTCACTGTTTATAAATATAGCACCATCTGAATGTATTTTACTAGTCGAGTACAAAAATCAATCTGCTCTGTCTGCTCTGGTCTCAAACCCTGTCTCAAATCAACCCCACTCTTCCAGTGATATATCGATGTAAATCGCAGTCGAACATATAACTGCATTCCAGGCTACTCACAGCCTTCTCATCATCATCGTCATCATCATCTTCATTTCCCCTTTTTCCAGCTGACACTGGGTGGGAGCAAATATGGTTCTCTCCACTTTGTTCAGTAGTTCCACCATTCCTCGTCCGACACGGTGTTCCAATCTTCATATCGTATTAACAAAGTTAAATAGTCAAAATTCTGAAATATAAAAAAATAAAAAATAAAAAAACTCAATAGAAATAGCTTCACATGAAAGCGTGTTACTTTTCAGTACGATTCAATATAGTTTCTCCCCTCTGTATACTCTGTAATTTATATAAGATCGCCTTCTGTGTGAATATCTCGATAACACTCGTTTACTCTTGTCTACAGAATGATGACATTGCCTGACTTCGGCATGCGTGAGACGTGTCTGTAACCTTGGCTCGAGCATATGGTGTCTTGCGGGTTAGTCGCAGCTCCCCTAAACCAGCTGGAGTGAGATTTAGGTAACAATTCTCGCGTCAATAAAACATCGCAACTCTGCGTGAATATAACCAAACCAAATCGCTATAATTTCATCAGGAAACTACTGACACAATACCTATCGTAAGATCACGGCCGCATCCTTCTCTCTTCCTTGCATATCCCTCCCAATCTCTCCCCCCTTCCCATCCCTCGTGAGGCCCCTGTTCGCTTTGCAGGTGAGGTCTCCTGGGCGATGTGCTGGTCCCATCTCCCCAGTTGCATCCCCCGACCAGGTGTTTCAAGCTCCAGGACACTTCCCTGGTGGCGGTAATGGTGGGATCCCTCGCTATGTCCGAGGGAAAAACCAACTGTTTGATCGCGAATTAGAATGTGTGTTCACGATCGAAACTTACCTCTGGTGGTCGCAGTATATATCACGTTTTATTTAAGGTTATTTGCGGAGGACCACTTAATGTAATTAAGAAAAATGAAATGTAGTATACAGTATTTGAAATCAATTAAAGTACGCCGGTCATTCGTTTATTGCACCACTTGATTCCACTGCCATACATGCCATGAAAAAGAAATGAATATTGTCAAGCCTATATCTCTTGATTTCCATGGTGACTACTCCAAAGAAAATCTAAACTAGACTAGCAAAACTGTTAATGCTGAATGTGCATTAACATACCGGCCCACTAAAAATGTGCTCGCATATTTTACTTAGAAATACAATTAAACAATGAAAAATAAGTTCCCTGAAAATAAGATCACTAGAATCGAGATCCCTCTTAAACTGTCAATGCACATAATTATACACTTACACAAATACATTGACGAAGCATACACTGAAGTCATTGGTCAATTGGGAGTGGGCACAACTTGTGCACAGGTCTCCTATAAACTCCCGAAGACGTGCGGACATCAACGACTCTCACCAAGCCGTCCTTGCCTGGTAATGTTTGCTGAACGACGCCCAATCTCCAGTCCAATGGTGGAATATGGTCATCTTTAATAAAGACCACCGTTCCTGTAGGCACACTGGGCTGTACCGACCTCCACTTCATGCGCTGCTGCAAGCTGCCCAGATAGTCAGATGACCACCTATTCCAATCCAAAAACGTTGCTTCATTTTTTGAAGATGGTGCCACCTGGAAAGCCTGGAAGTGGTGGACAAGGCTAAATCTGGTTCTGGAATGGCCATCATGGGTTCTCCTATCAGGAAGTGTCCTGGTGACAGATAGGATGTGTCATTCGGGTCATTTTTCAGAAGAGTGATTGGTCGTGAATTTAAAATGGCTTCTATCTGACAGAGGGGCGTAGTCAATTCTTCAAATGTCAAGTGAGCGTGCATGGTAACTCTAGTATGATGAAGTTTCATAGATTTCACCCCTGCTTCCCAAAGCCCTCCAAAATGTGGTGCTCGTGGAGGAATGAATATTCAGGTAAATCCTTCTTGAATTCCAACCCTTTCAATGTGTCGTTGGTGTTGCTCTGACTGGAACAACTCATGAAGTTCTCGAAGTTGATTTCTGGCTCCGATGAATGACGAACCGTTGTCACTGTGAATTTGAAGTACTTTCCCTCTCCGGGCTATCATTCTTCTTAAAGCAGCAATGAAGGCTTCTGTAGTTATATTGCTTACAAGTTCCAAATGAATGGCCTTGGTGGCTAAGCAGACAAAAAGTGCAACGTAACAGTTAACTTTCGTGTTACTCCGTGGAGAATCTTGTTTTATAAATAATGGCCCCACGAAATCCACTCCAGTATATAGGAAAAGACGAGTAGGCTTAACTCTTTCAGTAGGCAGCTGACCCATTAATTGCGATGAGCTATTAGCCTATAACCTGTAGCATGTCACGCATTTGCGAATGACACCTTTGACAGTTGTCCTAGCTTGAGGAATCCAATATTTCATTCTTAATGAAGCAACCAGCAGCTGTGTTCTAGCATGCAGTAGTCTTAAGTGTTCGTCGCGGATAATCAATTCCGTGACATGGTTTTTATTCTCGAGTCAGAAAATATCAAATAAAACACAGATACAAATACTATGACTACAAACATTATATAATATTTGACCAAAACTTGGCCACTTCCACTGCATTCTGTGATGCTTCATAAAGTTCATCTTCTGTGCAGGAGGTCGGGCACAGTCTACACTGAAGCATATGTTTCACAGTCTGATCTTCTCCACAGTCACACTGTATGCCATCTTCCTTAATGTAGCCCCACTTTGCAAGATTGATCTTAGATATGCCCACTCCTGATCTTAATCTATTCAAGGATTTCCATGTTACCCAATCTTGATCAAGACCAGGAGGTAAAGTTTCGGCTATCCTTTTCCAGCCCAGGAGAGGAGATTTCTTAGCTTTCCATAATTCTAGCCTGGCTTTTTCACATGTAGTCTTCAATTCTTTGGATGTTCTTAGGAAACTCTTCCTAGACTTCAGCCTCAGAGCATGTAGTTCATGCCCATGTAGAGGATGGGTTGCTTCCTGGACAACTTTCTTCCTTTCCTTGTTTGCAGCTACTTCTCGTCGAATAGAGGGTGGTGCTATTCCTGCAAGCTGGTAGAGGCATTCTGTTGGTGTTGATCTTAAGCATCCAGCTATAGTTCTACACGTTTCATTGAGAGCTACGTCTACCTGTTTAGCATGAGTTGAGTTATACCAAACCGGGCAGGCGTACTCTGCAGTGGAATAACACAATGCCATTGCAGATGTTCGAATAGTGTCAGGTTGGCTACCCCATTGTGATCCGGCCAGTTTCCTCAGAAGATTATTCCTGGTGTGGACTTTTGACTTGGTGTTCAAACAGTGTTTCTTGTAGATAAGAGCTCTGTCCAGTGTCACTCCTAGGAATTTTGGGGTGTAACAGTGTTCCAGTTCCCCTCCTGACCATATTACCTTCAGTTTACGAAAGGCCTCCCTGTTTCTCAAGTGAAAGGCACATACTTGTGTCTTGGAGGGATTTGGTTTCAGTTGATTTACGATATAATATTTGGACAGATCCTTAAGGGCACTCGTGAGGTTGTTCTCCACTGATTCAAAATCCTTACACTGTGTAGCAAGAGCGAGATCATCAGCGTACAAAAAACTCCTGGTGTTGGGAACTATCGGCTGGTCATTTGTATACACGTTGAGCAGAAATGGAGCAAGAACACTTCCTTGGGGTAGGCCATTCTTCTGTAGTCTCCAACGGCTGCGTTGCCCATGGAAGTCCACAAAATATCTCCGATTCTGCAGGAGATTAGCAATGAACCTTAGCAAATAGAAGCTGATGATTAACAAGTGTCGTAGGCTGCCGATAAATCGACAAATGCCACTCCAGTTACCTTAGCTGATTCGAAACCATCCTCTATGAATTGCGTAAGGTTAAGCAACTGCCCAGTACAGCTTTTGCCGGGACGAAATCCAGCTTGTTCAGGTATGAGCAGAGGATCAATTACGGGTAAAAGGCGATTCAAAATCATTCGTTCTAGTAGTTTGTAGAGGTGACACAGTAGTGAAACTGGTCTGAAGTTCTTTGGACTGTCCCCTTCTTTGCCAGGTTTCAACAAAGCTATCACACGGCTCTTCCGCCATATCTTCGGAATTTGATAATTCTTCATGCAGTTATTGAAGAGCTGGAGTATCCAATCCTTTGTTTTTAAGCCGAAATGCTTAATTTGTTCAGTCCGAATGTCATCCAAGCCGGCTGATTTTCCATTTTTAGTCTGTTTGATAGCCTTCTCCAGTTCTACCATGGTGATGCGCTGGTAATATAAACGGATGTTTCTGGTCGTATGCTACGTCTGCATTGCGTAATCGCCCGCCCACTCTGATACATCTGTCTTTATCGAGAAATGGAGTGAGTGATTTTAACTGACTTCTCTTGTCAACTTCCTTCCTCAATTGGAGGTCTCGAATTTCCCTTTGAAATTCCTGGTGTTGAATATATCGTACACAGCAAATTAGTGCATTGTTGCATTCTTCAGTACTTAATTCTCCTGTAATCTTCGTACGAGGGTGCTGTAGATTGCAGATAAATCGCTTACAGTAAGCTGAGACACGTTTCATTTTTAACAATGAGGAAAACCGTGAAGTGATATCTTCATTGTTGCAGCTGGTGACTGCACATGCTGTGGGTTTAGCTTCGAGTGCTTCTGAGGTACAATCCACGGTAGTAATTAGCCATAATTCTTCAGGCTGGCACAACCAGGACGCCCCGTGCCACCAGAGGTCGTTTAATTTTAATGCTTTGGGTCCGCTTCCTCGTGACAATACGTCAGCTGGATTCTGTTGTGTAGATACATGATGCCATGTACATGTCTTTGCCGTGTTCTGGATTTCAGAGACCCGATTGGCGACAAATGTTTTCCACTTCGACGACGGTGAAGAAATCCATTGTAAGACAATTGTTGAGTCTGTCCAGGCATGAATAGAAATAATATCCAAAGCGAGACTCTTGAATGTTCGCTTCAGTAACCTTGCTAATAGGAGAGCCCCGCACAATTCTAAACGTAGAATTGACAATTGTTTAAGTGGCGCGACTCTTGATTTAGAACACATTAAATTGCATGTAATAATCCCTTGTTCATCTGTAGTATGAATGTATACGCAAGCTCCGTAAGCACATTCAGAGGCGTCACAAAAACCATGTAATTGATAATTTATAATCTTGTTATCACTTAAAATGTACCTGTCAATTTTAATATCGTTAAGTTCTGGCAGTTGCGAGTAAATTGCATTCCAATTGTTAAGAAGCTGACTTGGTAGTTCTTGGTCCCATTGTAATTGAAGAGACCAGAGTTGTTGCATAAAGACCTTACAGGAGAGGATAACTGGACCTAATAAACCCAAAGGGTCAAAAATTGCAGCAATAGACGAGAGTACACTTCTCTTGGTTACGTGAACAAACCTTTTGACAGTTATGTCGAATTGAAATTGATCTGTTGATGGGTGCCAGATTATTCCCAATGTCCTTACCGTGTCTGCACTGTCGAGTTGAATTGGCGATTTGGTTTCTCTATTTTCTTCTGGTATTGTTGACATGACCTTACTGCTGTTAGAACACCATTTCTTAAGTTCAAATCCTCCTCTTAACAGTAGTGTATCTAATTCTTGCTGTAAGTGAATAGCCCCTAATTCAGTATTAGCTCCGCTTAGAAGGTCATCAACATAAAAATCTTTTCTGAGGACAGCTGCTGCTTGTGGAAATTCCGCAGTCTCTTCATCAGCTAACTGTTGTAAGCATCTCGTAGCTAGAAACGGAGCGCTTGCCGTTCCATAAGTCACTGTCGTGAGTTCATAACACTGCAGTGGTTCTATACTATTGTTCCTCCATAGTATTCGTTGTAGCTTCGTGTCTTTGACAACTTGAATCTGGCGGTACATTTTTGTAATGTCTGCGACAAGAGCAACCTTGTGTGTCCTGAAACGTAGTACAATAACATGCAGGTCGTCTTGTATTGTAGGGCCTACGAGTAAATTATCATTTAAAGATACGCCACTGTCAGTTTTTGCGGACGCATCAAAGACAACACGAGTTTTAGTGCTGGTACTTGTCGGTTTGAATACTGCATGGTGTGGCATGAAGTATCCTCCATCTTCGGTGCACGTAGGTACTGGTTTCATGTGACGAAGCTGTAAATACTCATTCATGAATGTTGAATATTCTTGCTTTAACTTATGATCACGATTAAGTTTTTTCTCAATGGCGTGGAATCTCACTACTGACTGTGGATATGAATTCTCTAGCTGCGATGAAGTTTGTTTAAGGGGTAGTCGAACTCGGAACCTTCCCGTAGCATCACGCGTTGTATTCTTCGTAAAGTGCTCTTCGCAATCTCTTTCTTCCTTAGTGATTGGTGACGTATGCAATTCTTCAATTTCCCAGAATCTTTTAAGCTGTTTGTCTAGTTGGTCTATTTGAATGAATAGCGACGTTGCATTTTCCCTTTGTTGTTGTTGCAGGGGTGCCTGACCAGCTACTACCCATCCCAGTTGCGTATTCTGCAAGGTTGGATACCCATCACGAGTTTTCTTACCTTCTAGTATGACCTTAGAGAATATGTCTGCACAGAGTAGCAAATCGATCTTGCCTGGAATGTTGAAATTTCTGATAGTATATTGTATATTGGCGGGTAAATTCCATCTTGAAATGTCAATTTTTCTACTTGGTAGGTTGTTGGTAATCGTCGATAGCACTAGGCATGTAGCATCTACATTGAACGAGCTGACCGCAGACTGTAAATGAATTGTAACGCAATGTGAGGTTTGAACCCCTGCTCCGTTTATTCCAGTTACTGGTGTAACGTGTTTTTGTTTCCTAAGATGTAATAATTGAGCTAATTCTTCGCTCACGAAATTAGTTTGAGAACCTGAGCCCAGCAAACATCTGGCCTCATGCATATTACCATGACTGTCTTTGACTTTTACTATTTCTGTTGATAACACGACTGTTGACAGATTGGATTCCTTTACAGCGCAGTGAGTGACATCTAGTGGAAGCGCTGTGTGGTGATTAGCTGTATGGCGAGAGATGTGTTCGCTCTCTGTCTCACGTGACGTAGCCATTGGCCTGGTGCGATCATGTCTCGTCTCATCGTGCAGAAGTGTATTGTGATATTTACCGCAGATCTTGCACGAGCTGAATTGGCACTGATCGACATTATGATTGTTGCCCAAACAATTAAAACATAGTTTATTTTCTCTTACAACATTGTGTCGGCCATGGACATTAAGTTTTTTGAAGGAATCACATTTATATTATGTAATGTGAGCCCTTACAAAATACACATTGGTAATCAACACTTGCATGCACATTGCTAACACTATGTTCGGATGTAATTCTACTTGGCTGTTTACTCTGTTGATAACCTTGAACTTGTGTACCTGGCTTGATTGCCTCAAGTGCTAAACATCTCTTCTCTAAAAATGTCCATAGAGCCTCCAGGGATTCTAACTCAGAACCTGAAGTATGTATTTCCCACGCCTTCCTAGTTGCTTGATCAATATTTGTTGATTAACAATTGTGACAATAACAAATCTTCAATTGAAACATTTAATTCAAGGGCCTGTAATGCCTTCACATTGGCCTGACTTGTGTTTATAGCCTCTCTGAGAGAATTGTCATTCTCCTTCTGGATTGAGTCTTGCTCTAATAACCGCTTTATGTGAATTGAAGAAATTAATTTCTTGTTTTGGAATCTGTCAATTAACCTCTGCCAAACTATGCTGTAGTTTTCAGCAGATAATGGAAGACTCTGTGCAATTGAAAGAGGTTCGTTTCTTAAACTGCTAATTAAGTAGTGGAATTTCTGAATGTCATGAAAATCTTGATTGTTATGGATCATAGATACAAAGGAATCATGAAATCCTCTCCAGTTTTCATATTCGCCTCCAAATGGTTTCAGTGTAATGGTAGGTAATTTGATGTGGGCCCCAGTGTAGTTACTTCTAACTGAGATATCCCCTTGACTGGAGTGTCTTGAAAGATTTGGTATTTCATGATGGGTGATTATTCTGTCTATGTCGACCTTTATTTGATGATATGTGTCTTCAATCAATTCCCTATCAGCTTCGTACGTTTCGCCCTCTTCACTGATTACTAATTGACATTGAACCTCCTCATACTTTTGTTTCAGTTCCTCTAAACTCTCTCTACGTGATGTGATAGCAGTAATTCCTTGCTCACTGTTAAACCCATCTATAAAGCAGTGGCGGCTCGTAGATGAAAAATAAGGTGAAGAGCGAAACTCTAATTTCAGCAGTGCTCGATTGCTTTTGTGAATATTGAATTTTGTTTCGTATTTTAAAGCTAAAATATCTATTCGGTCGTCCTGAAAATGATTTTTGTGACTTCTCATTTTCACCACCAGGCATATGCTGGGATGGTTCCTTTCAATAGGTCCACGGCCGATTTCCTTCCAAAATCCCTTCCCTGACCCGCCCTGCAAAGAAAATGCATGGCCATTGCCTGCATTAATAGAATTAATATAATTCCTTAAAGTTCCCACGAGTTACAGTAAAGTTTAAAGTTCATAGGAACTCTCTTCCGGAGGTTATGACGAGAGTGAGACCTCAAGTATAGAACAACTCCAATTACAAGCCTATTTAAAGTCACATTCTCATTATATCTAACTCCACATACAGTGCTTACAGAAAGTTTAGGGTCAGGCCTAAATTTCGTTTGATGCACATTTGTCCCAAAAGTAACAGCATTTCAGTTATTGTTTTACATTATGTTATTAGACATCTATATGAGGCGTTTTCATTAAAAAGTTCGCTGCTCTAGCTCTAATACTTTTGGAGATGGAATGTTTTACCTTTTTGTAAACAGGGCAAAAAAACCAGTTTTTCCTACTAATGAAATGTTTTCATTCTCAAAAACTGCCAATCCTACAACTATGAAATCTTTACTGCTGTTTTACTACAATGTATTAATCATAAACATAAAAATACAACCTAGGTAAAGAAATTACTACTCATTTGATGGCCTCTCAAATAAACTTTCTTCCCCGGTAATTTTGGCGGCAAAATTGGTCAATTTCGTTCCATGATAACTTCCGATTGGCAACATTTCGAGAAAGTACCCACAGCCGATCCATCACAAACAAGACACGGAGAAAACAACTGCGTAGTCAGAATAGCTCGAAGTGTTTCCAATCGGAAGTTATCGCGAAACGAAATTGACCAATTTTGCCGCCAAAATTACCGTACTGGGGAAGAATGTTTGAGAGGCGACCAAATAAGTAGTATATTTTCCAAGGTTGTTATTTTTATGATTGCTATATAGTAGAAAAACAGCAGTAAAAATTTCATAGCAGTAGGACTAGCAGTTTTTGAGAAAGAAAACATTTTAGTAAGAAAAACAGTTTTTTTAGCCTTGTTTACAAAAAAACATTCCGACTCCAAAAGTATTAGATCTAGAGCAGCGAAATTGTAAACGAAAACCCCTCATATAGATGACTAATAATATCAAGTAAAACAATGACTGAAATGGTGTTACTTTAGGGACAAATGTGCATCAAACGAAATTTAGACATGTCCCTAAACTTTCTGCAAGCACTGTAGTCTTGCATTTTCCTTCAAGGCGTCAGATAACGTGGTAGTGTTTCTTTTGAGTGTTCTAATCTGTAACTGGCACTTCAAATGTTCCTCTCTGTCTTTGTGTTTGTTCAACCCGCGCGTAGGCCTGATGTTTTGGAAATCACCGAAACTTGTTGATTCCACACACCACATTTGTTACTAAAAAGTAAGCAAGGCTAACAGAACAGGTTGTTTTTAAGAATACAACTACTGCACAAGCATGTGAACTGCTCGAACCAAGATCCCTTGCATTGACGGCTATAACATTTGCCGGGTTTCTTAATATCTTTTTAGTACACAGTTCTATTAATTAATTTGGCCGTCCACAATTTAATAACTCCCCTTTGTCTTCGTCTTTCCACCTACTGAATGGAATTTCTAATAAAAGTAATACCGTGTCTTTCACTGGAAATATTATTACACTAAAAGCCATCAACTTTCATCAACAACAGGGTAAGTAACGTAATAAATAAATATTATTTATTGGGAAAATAAATACAAGCTTCAGCATAAAAGAAAAGAAGCCTGACGCAACGCCAACTTTCAACAACTGGACTTGACGTATTGGCTTGGAGACTCAGCAAAGTCTTCACTCGACTAACGGCAGGTAATGACGTCACACCCGATGTCAGGTTGCCATGGCAACGAGACGAAGTGGCTGACGTAAACACGTTACTTCGTCTCCTGCAGATTCTCCTCCAAGTTACGACAGCACAATCTAGCGACAGGGAGTTCAACTGACACAAGGCCGTCATAGAGCCTCGCCAGTAGGTAATCTGTGAGCCTCGCTTGCGTACCTTCTAGCAACGGACTGCAGAAATAACAGTTCACTATAAAAAATACACGATAAAATAGCGCAAGACAACTGCAACATTTTCATTTAAATAAGAAAATATAATGTTTATCTTACGAGATGGCCAGTGAAGAGGCTCTTCACTCCCTTCACCTGAATAGCCGCTACTGCTATAAAGCTTTTAATATGTGTCACGCTGCCCTTTATTATACTTCGTTTGCGTATTAATATTTTAATACTCTCCTCTGCCATAGTGAAAGGATAGAAATTAAAATAAGAATAAATTGGATCTGACCTTGTAAGGGGTGGGAAGAATTTGTTGTCATCAAAGATCCTTCTGATTCAATGACTTAGGGTTGCCATTGCAAATTGTTTACAGGTTATACGTTCCATAGCGCGGCAGTTATGACCGGCGAGGTTGGTAGGCACGATTTGGCGTCGTTAGATCGTAGTAATATTGTCATAACACTGTGGTTATTATAAAGGCACTGTATATACTGTCACTGTAACAAATGTAAATTGGAATATTTGGCCCGCTAGAAGACCAAAATGTTTGATCGCGAATTAGAATGTGTGTTCACGACCGAACCTTACCTCTGGTGGTCGCAGTATATATCACGTTTTATTTAAGGTTATTTGCGGAGGACCACTTAATTTAATTAAGAAATATGGAATGTAGCATACAGTATTTGAAATCAATTAAAGTATGTCGGTCATTCGTTTATTGCACCACTTGATTCCACTGCCATACATGCCATGAAAAAGAAATGAATATTGTCGAGCCTATATCTCTTGATTTCCATGGCGACTACTCCAAATAAAATCTAAACTAGACTAGCAAAACTGTTAATGCTGAATGTGCATTAACTCCAACCTGGAGGGTAAACTGACAAAAAAAACCTGTGATAAATTATTGCCATGAGTTGATTTTTTTTGCTTGAATTTTAACCTACGTTCGATTTTTGCAAAACATTAAAGTAGACTTATGAGATATACACACGGCCAAAAATTGTGTGTCTCTCTGTGTGTGTGAGTGTGTATTCTATTCCCCCTCCCTATCAATTCAAACACGACGAAAACGAATTGAACGAAATTTGATACGAGGTAGTACCAGCAAAGGACACCTCAGTGTCATGTTTTATATCACCGCCATCTTCACCAAAAATGAATGGCGGCCACTCAAACGTTAAAAACGTAAAACCAAATTACGACGAAACTAATCATCCGATCTCTACCAAATTTGGTAACAACATACCTTCATATGGGACGCGTCTTGCGCCCAAAATACAAGGTCATCAGCCGTACCATTTCAAGATGGCGGCTGTGTGAATTATGCAAGCATTATAATCTGTAACTTCGAAACCACCAGTTCCGATTATCCATCCGAGAATGATTTAAACTGTCCTAAAGGACGTGGCCCGTTCGATAATCAAAGTTCATATTAGTGGCTTCGGTGGCGTAGTCGCTAGCATGCTGAGCTTCTATGCCCAAGATAGTGGGTTCAAACCCGGCCGAAGCCGTCGGATTTTTTAAGAGCGTTAAAATCCCTCAGTATGCCTTCCTTCGCAGGGGAAGTAAAGCCGGCGGTCCCATGTCATAGATTTATGGCATTTTAAAGAACCTTCCACTAATTACACCTGTGTGAAGCTAAATTGGATAGGTTAAGAATGTAAACAACGCTCTTAGGTTTCTACGTTCGTTGCCAAGAGCCGACTGCGGTGGCGTCTAGTAGCTAAGTTCTGAACTTGGCCTACTAATCGTTGACGGTGGCGCTTGGCGGCAAAAGTAGGAACTATTTGAAAAATTCTAAGTTGCAGTCTGTACTTAAATTAAAAAACAGATAACACACACTAATACAGTCATCACAATTAACACCGGTTATCAGACAGATTCTACACACACCCAAAGTACACGGGGCTACATGACCGCGTTGTCGCAGCCCCTAAACTTAAGAACCAACCAACCAACCAAAGTTCATATTATAATATTACACGGTACCAGTGACATTAAAAAGCTGAGCCGTCTCGGTTACAAGACAAGATGGCAGCTGATATCTTGTGCCTGACCTATATTTCGCTAGTTTGAGTATTCCATGCAATATAGCCTACTGATAGAAATTATATAAACTTTATATGAAATGCTTTATAAAAATATACTCCAATGAGGAAATCGTTTAGTCCAAATCATTATTTGTCAGGACGTTGTATGTACGTCGATTGATAACGATGGATTTCGCTGGACATATTTGGCTCTGTGGTAAAGCATTAGTTTTTCACCCATTTGGCCGGGGTTCAAAACATATCTGAGTTGTTTCTTTTGTTTGAATTTTTCTATATTTATTGTTTTGTAATTGCTCAGACGTTTTAAGCGTTATATTGTGCATTTTGCAATGGAAAATATATATTTAATTAAAACAAAGAGGGATCTACCAGCAATCAGATGAACTACACGTTGCCAACCACGGCCGAATAGATGCGAGCTGTGCTCTCTACCGGCCAGTTGGAACCCACGCCAAAGGTGTAATCCAAACGTTTCCTCTTGTGGCCGATAGATTGACATAATGACGTTCATAATACGATAAATTTTTATTTTAAAGCGTTTGTAACAGCCTATTGTATGTTATTTGTAAATGTAATTTGAACTAAAGAGCAAAAAGATCCCACAGAGTACCTGTACGCTATCTGTTGGTACTAGTTCAGGATATTCCTAGTCTCTGAAAGTGAGACTCTGTACTTTAGTTGTACACTTTGATAAAGACAAAGAGTCATAACTATACCCATCCATTTAGGAGAAAGTAGGTTATATGTTCTTTGCTGAACATCTTGTTTTGAGATTATTATAAAAATCAACCACAATTTAGGAAGAGGAATTTGGTTAGTTGGTAGCACTGATGTGTAGTTACTATTTCGGAAATGAAAGCCGAAGACAAAACGCCATTTCTCACGCCGCCCGCGTATTATACCTAGGCAATAATATACACGCATCATAAAAGTGACATTCTAAAATTGATACCAATACTCTACATGTCCGCCGTTCTCTGCCCCCTGCTACGTTTAGTCAGACTACCAATACGACACATAAAATATAAAGACTTAACTCGTGTAGGCTGTCTACCTTTATTTAACGCAACCTTACGGGTTATAAACGTCTCCCAAAGATCATAAATTTTTATTTAAGCATCCGAACAGAGCCATTAAAATAACAACATCTGTGTGATATGTCTGCAATGAGAACAGAACGATCTCAAGTTGGCACCCACACTGTAGCCCCACTGGCCGTCTTTTCACAGGCACCGCAACATCAATAATTCAGCTTGTGGTCGACAGATGGGGTGAGTGTTAGTGACGGCGAGTTTTAAAACTTTTTCGTGCCGCGTTAAAGTTTGATGGGCACGTTTGGGAGGGAGGTGGAGGGGCAAGTGGAAAGGAAGAGGGAGGTCGCTTGTAGTGTCAATTACAGTGGCAACTGGCACGGGCATGGCCCCCTGCTAACACAGTACTTACCGGCTACGTCTTGACTGGGATAAAAGCTCGTTCTACTGTGCGTATAGCCTACAAGGCAAGCCGGAATACATGTTACCATCCCTCCCCGTGATTTTTGCAGTCAAATGGGCAGTGAGTGTGATTTAGGTACCTGCCCTCTCTCCACAAATTAATTTGTTACTAGGGTTGAACACAAGTTGCTTTCATGCGTCCAGAGTAAATGGATACATGTAGGAGTTTTGAACGGTAAGGTCTATGAGGGTTTGGTGAACATTAAGAATACTTTAGCTTGAGTCAGCAGCGTACCTCAGGGCCAGTGTGATTTTTAGGCTCTGGAACTGAGCAATGCACCTGCTACCGGTTCGACTTCCGCCTAGAGCATGGGCGTTATTGTTGTTCTTACCTATAATTTTACTTCAGTATGACTTTGATCAAATAAATTCGCACAAAATCATTAAAAATAGACAAGCTGAAGCTGGATGCATGGCCATGCACGATAGAAAACAAAACAAGTAGTTCCGTGAAGAACTATACAGCCTATTTTCTTATATCCTACTTCGGTTAATTGCCTCTATCAAAATACAAAATTTCGGTTTGATTGCTGTAATAGATTCGTAGACATTGGTAACAGTCTAAATATTACGGATAGTCGTCATGTTGGAATGTTATATACTGTATGTAGGCCTTACAGTTATTTACTTTTACATGATTGTGTAGGTGTAGTATTCGAAATTCAATCGCATGATTAGGACACAAGAAATGAAAATCAGGTTTAAAAATTTCGCACAGCTGCCATCTTGAGGTTATGAAAAAAATTGAAATAATTTAGATGCCAGTGGATTAAAATTTGTATAAACATTTACTTACCAAGTTTTACTGCGCTCGGGTGGTTAAATCGCGAGAAACGTCCATTTAAATATTTATAATTCGCGTCGCCGCCATGTTGGATTTGTGCTCACCAGGTTATTGAAAGTCCCATAGGTGAACTTATGTTCATAGGCTCTATCAACATACCATATTTCAGTTTGATTGCTATCATAGATTAATATATATTGAGAACCGTCTAAATATTTCGGATGGTCGCCTTGCTGGATTTTCATATACATGTATGTACAATTAGATAACGATTTTTGCGTAGGTTCATTATTCAAACGTTCACTTCGACCGAATGATTAATACAGAAAACAAAAAACAAACTTGATTTTAAAATTGCGCACAGCCACCATCTTGAGGTTATGTGAACAATTGAACTAAATTAGATAAGTTACCAGTGCGCTACAATGTGTATAAACATTTACTGCACCGTATTTCACTGCGGTCATATGGTTAAATCACGAGAAAAGTCTATTGAAATGTTTCACCTTCGCTTGGCCACCATGTTCGTTTTGTATTTTACAGGTTTTTGAAAGTCTCATAGCTGAACTTTTTGAAACTTCTAGTAGGGCCCTTTATCACCGTACAAAATTTCAGGGTGATATCGGTAATCGTTTCGGAGATATAGAATGCCGGTGAAATATTCCGCACAGCCGCCATGTTGAATTGGTGAGACGTAATTAAATTTGAAGGGCACGGTTGGGGTCGACCGAAATAGTACTATGACCTTACCAATGTTTCATTGAAATCGCTCCATCCGTTTGGACGTTATTAGACACACACACTCACACACACACACACACACACACACACACACACACACACACACACACACACACGCGCGCGCGCGGACAAAAGGTGATGTCATAAGCCTATTTTATCATGAAATGAAAATAGGCTAAAAATACATGTTGAAATTTTAATTTTAGTAAGAGATGATAAAATATAGAAGGTTAAAATTTTTAGACAAGCAGGAATGACGTCAACAATTGCAGTTTTATAGACGTTAATTGGTTAAAAGAACCTATCCCTTAAGTTTCCCATTGCAGTATTTGAAAAAATGAAAGTTAGCTAAGACCATTTTTAATATAAAATTAAAGTTTTTATGATCATTTTCTTAAAACATTAAAAAAAATGTATCTATGCGCTTTGAATTAAGTGAAATCTTAATGTCAATGGTTAGATTTTGAATCTGTCTGATAACCGGTGTTTATTGTGATGGTTGTATTAGTGGGTGTTATCTGTGATTCAGGTAAGGACTGCAGACGATCAATTTCAAGAAGTTCCTACTTTTGCTATCAAATGCTACCGCCAAAGACTCCTAGCTGTGAACTTGGCTACTAGATACCTCCGCAACCAGCACCTTTTAGCGAACGTTGGAACTTATAGAGCGTGAATCAAATTTAATCTCATGTTTAGCTTCACACAAATTGTTGTTTGTAGAAGGCAGTTTTACTTGCTATAAATCTATGACATGGGCCCGCTGGCTTTACTTTCCCTCCGGAGGAAGGCATACCGAGGTAATTTTAACGCTCTTAAACATTCTGACGACTTAGACTGGGTTTGAACCCACGATCTTGAGCATAGAAGCTCAGCATGCTACCAACTACGCCACCGAAGCCGCCTAAAACAAATATTGGGGGATAAGAGGGAGGGTAAAATAAAATTTTACTCATATTTTGAAAACGTTGAGATTTACTTTAAATAGATTCAAACAATAGTTACTTGGACTTTTTTTTAAATAATTCTACATCACTAAACCTTTTTATAAACTCAATCTTGACCAAGCAAATTGCGATTTACCTACGAAATGATTTTCTGCTAATATTTTGGAAAGGTTATTTAAACACTAATTTTGAATACTTGATGTCATTCCAAAGCCTTTGATTGAACCAATCATAAATAATTGGAGAATTACCGACGGAGGATGAACATCCGTGTTTTTCTTCAAGATCTAGCCGTAATTACTGTGTTAAAATGCTGAGGGGTGCGCGTGCAACTTCACCTCTTCTCGTACCAAGTAGCTACTATTGTCCTCATGCCAATGAGTACACACCGTTTTAGCCCACACGGCAGATCTTAAATCTCAGGCAAAGCAGGAAATCGAATCTGGAGCTTCCCAGTTAAGAGGCAAACATTCTAGCCTTACTGCACGGGTCGGCAGATTATACTAACCAACAACATTAACTTTAACTAAATTTAAAAAAATAAGTAATAGTAGCATTGCCACAGTGGCGTAGCCAGGGGGGTTACTGGGGGGATAGAACCCCTCACTGGAAAATTGGCAGGTTGTGATTTGTGTCTGTTTCACCACCGCGCCGGCTACTTGGTGATGTACTGCTGTCGCCTTTCGGCCCGGGTCCTCATTTGAGGCTACACACGTCTTCATGACAACGCATAACCGCAGTCTACCTACAGATCGCGAAGGTTGGCTCATATTTTTGTACCGCCAGACAATAATACTCTCATGCAGCCATCAAGCATGTGCCGACTGCGCTGTGTTGGTGTATGCTATTGTTGCTGGATTTACTGTATGTGAGCATTTTGTAGCCGTTATACATTTAATTTAACATGAGTTTTACAAGAGGAGATGTGCAGCTCAATAAGCAGACCAATATTAGAAGCCATATTTAAGTGTTGCTAAGTAACCTATATGATCGCCTGAAATAAAAATACATGAATTGTTTATACACGTAATAAAAATTATCGCCTAATATTTAGTGTATAAATAATTATTGTATTATGAATTACACAATTACACAGGGAAATTAATTGGTACTCCTCGCCCAATCGAATTAGGTGTATTCGTGTGAAAACAGAGTTTTGCAAGGAAGTCGTTCGACGTTTCATAACACATTTTCCAGATGTGCGCTCTCCACATAGAGATACCGTGCTGAATCTCGTAAACAAATTAAGAGGAACTGGTTCTTTACTCGATTACGGAATTACGGAAGACGAACTTATACGTGTGAATCGGAGTTTCCTAAGACGATGCCGGAAATGTGTGGATGTAGGAGGAGAACATTTCCAACATCTCCTGTCACAAGGTACGACCTTAGTTTATTAATTCTTCCTTTTTTCATTTTAATTGTTATCTCATGTCATGCACGGATAAAGTGAGCCAAGTGCTGTTCTGTTCTTATTGCTATGCTATGCCGAGTGGGGAGTGATGAGTCGACGGGAGACAGATAAGCTGGGCGCGCCGGCCGGCCGAGTCGTGAGAGAGACTCACTGTATTACGAGGGCGGATTGAAAAGTCTTTGCCACTATTTCTTTAGCCAGTCCTGCCAGGAACTTCTTCAGTAGACCATGACAATGTGAGAACACATGTGGCAACCAGAACCGCCAACAAGCTCCGGTCATTTCACTGGGAGAGTCTGGACCAGCCACCATCAGTCCGGACACCACCCCTAGTGATTTACACCTTTCTTGTCCACTGAAGAAGTTCTTGCCAGGACAGCGATTCACGTGCAACGATGACGCCAAGACAGCAGTCCGACGATGGTTCCACATTCAGCCGGCTGAATTCTATCACAGGATCATCTCAAATTTAGTGCTGCGATGGGACAAACGTCTGAACAAATGTGAAGACTGTGGAAAAACAGTGCAAATTACGTAGAACAGTACGTATATTTGTAATTACCTGTATGTATTTTGTTGTTGTTAAAAAAATAGGGGCAAAGACTATTCGACCCGCCCTCTTATTATTAAGTTAC
Organism: Meconema thalassinum; assembly: GCA_946902985.2. Classification (NCBI taxonomy): domain Eukaryota; kingdom Metazoa; phylum Arthropoda; class Insecta; order Orthoptera; family Tettigoniidae; genus Meconema; species Meconema thalassinum. Next base: position 354,790,170 of record OX336390.1, read on the forward strand.
ATAAGCAATTCTCGTATTTCAGTAACACCAAAGTTTTAACCAAACAACATGGGAGTGCGGAAGTGTTTTGTTTTCTTTGTACACACATCAAAAAAAGTTTTGCATCACCTCGGTTCCAAGAGTTCCGGAACCTTTAAATACAAGGGGAATAGAGATCAACACAAACAACATTTCAGCTCGTTTTATTGCTCATGAGACCCACACATTGCATGTTGTACCATCATACAGCTAGACTTTCAGCATTTGTGGTCCAGATTGCAGTACACACCACTACCTCTAATACCCAGTAGCACGTCCTCTTGCATTGATGCATGCCTGTATTCGTCGTGGCATACTATCCACAAGTTCATCAAGACACTGTTGGTCCAAATTGTCCCACTCCTCAACGACAATTCGGCGTAAATCTCTCAGAGTGATTGGTGGGTCAAGACGTCCATAAACAGCCCTTTTCAACATATCCCAGGCATGTTCGATAGGGTTCATGTCTGGCGAACATGCTGGCCACTGTAGTCGAGCGATGTCGTTATCTTGAAGGAACGCATTCACAAGATGTGCACGATGAGGTCGAGAATTGTCGTCCATGAAGACAAATGCCTCTCCAATATTCTGCCGATATGGGTGCACTATGGGTCGGAGGATGTCATTCAGGTATCGTAATGCCGTTTCGGAGCCTTCCATGACCACCAGTGGCGTACGTCGGCCCCACATAATGCCACCCCAAAACATCAGGGAACCACCACCTTGCTGCACTCGCTGGACAGTGTGTCTAAGACGTTCAGCCTGACCAGGGTGCCTCCAAACACGTCTCCGACGATTGTCTGGTTGAAGGCATATGCGACACTCATCGGTGAAGAGAACGTGATGCCAATTCTGTGGGGTCCATTCAGCATGTTGTTGGGCCCATCTGTACCGCGCTGCATGGTGTCGGGGTTGCAAAGCTGGACCTCGCCATGGACGTCGGGAGTGAAGTTGCGCATCATGCAGCCTATTGCGCACAGTTTGAGTTGAAACACGACGTCCTGTGGCTGAACGAAACGCATTATTCAACATGGTGGCATTGCTGTCAGGGTTCCTCCGAGCGGCAATCCGTAAGTAGCGGTCATCCACTACAGTAGTAGCCCTTGGGCGGCCTGAGCGAGGCCTGTCATCGACAGTTCCTGTATCTCTGTACCTCCTCCATGTCCGAACAACATCGCTTTGGTTCACTCTGAGACGCCTGGAAACTTCCCTTGTTGAGAGCCCTTCTTGACACAAAGTAACAATGCGGACGCGATCGAACTGCGGTATTGACCTTCTAGGCATGGTAGAACTACAGACAACATGAGCAGCGTACCTTCGTCCTGGTGGAATGACTGGAACTGATCGGCTGTCGTACCCCCTCCGTCTAATAGGCCCTGCTCATGCATGGTTGTTTACATCTTTGAGCAGTTTTAGTGACATCTATGAACAGTCAAAGGGACTGTATCTTTGATACAATATACACAGTCAACGTCTATATGCCGGAGATCTGGGAACCGAGGTGATGCAAAACTTTTTTTGATGTGTGTATTTTGATGATTCGAATTGCGCTTATATTCTTTGGTCCCACGTAGTTTATTGTTTAGTTGAATCGTATTTTCCTTGAATTATTCTTTCTGCTCTCATCTTAATATTTGTTGCAAGAAGTGACTGCTTGAACGTGCTCCGTTGTTTGGATATTAAATGTTTTTGTTTTCGAAGAGAGTAACTCAGTAGCGTTATATTGTCTCTGCCTCTCCTGTGCGTTTCTTTTAATTGACATTGTTGGCGTAAGGACGCACGGGTCATGCAGCCAACCAAATATAAAAAATGGTGCAAGAGACAGAGAAGAGCTACAAAGAAGAATGCATACTGTAAATACATAAAGACGAATTAACGATGGAAAGTGAGTTTGATTGATTTAATTGAGTGCAGTGGCGTAACTATGGGGCGTGATTAGCGGGATCATAGCCCCCTTCTCCCCCAGAGCTAATTAATAAACTACGTAATTCGATTAATTGTTTTATTTTGTATGAAACCAATCTTTGGATTGTTGACAAACGACTGGATTATGTGCAATCATAAGTCTCCTAATTCGAGAACATTTCGGTTTACTCGTGTAAAACATTTAGTGTTACCTAAACTTAATAAAGAATATCAAATGCTATCGAGATCAAACATGAGAGCGTGTAGTTTTGCTTTCATTGATTATATCTCAATTTGCCCCCCGCACACAGCCAAACAACAACAAAGAAAAACAAAGGAAAATGGATGGAAAGCAAAAATATAAAACAAAGCATCAGACAACAAACACAAAACCAAAAGCACAAAGCAAAAACAAAAAAACAAAAACAAAACCAAAGTCAAAAGCAAGAATAAACACGAAAACAAAAATTACAACGCAAAAAAATATTAACTAACAAACAATCAAAAGCAAAAACAAACTGAAAAGCAAAACAAAAACCAGACACAAAACCTAAACTTAAGACAAACGAGAGAGAGGGAGAGAAAACAATTGAAAAAACTAGTTCTGTCCTACAGAGGGTTTGAGTAATAAATACAGTAGGTTAAAAGTTCCGCCTAATCAACACTTTTTATTAAATAATGATCACTGTGTGGTCATTGGTGGGACATGTTTCGAGGCGAAATTATTTTCGGCCCCATCACCAGCCGATATGAATGAATTAATACATGTCAAAGACACGATAAATGTATAGCGTAACTCTAAATACTCTCTTGTTATTACGCCAGTGCTTTTTTTTTCATGGGGAACGCTGGGGTACGCATACCCCTTAAACATTTGAAACTGTTTAAGAAAAAAATATTAGTACATTTTGTATCTAGTCTGGCAAGTATAACTACCGACTTGAAAGTTCATCGATCAGCTGGCGTCAACGCGCTGTTCACAATAGCTGGAGGAGATTTCGAGTAATCCTCGATTTAAATCGATCTATCGAATCAGTTTCTTTTGGTTGGCAACTCGGAACTCCGTTCTTATAAGCACGCAGGCTATTGTTTGGAGGCGGGGTAGTTGTTATTTGGTACGTGTGGTTAGTTTTGAAGGACGAAGAAAAAAACCTAACTATTTAACATCCACCCTGGCATCGAAAAAGCTGAAAGTTAATGATTCGAACACAAACAATGACCGGACTTTGCAAATTGCCGAAAATTGCAAGATCGTGATGTTTTGTCGACTAAAACTGAGAGTACCCCTTAAATATTTTTTAGAAAAAAAAATGCGCTGTTAAGCTATACATTTATCTTGTGTCTTTGACATTTATTAATTCATTCATATCGGCTGATGAAAAGAAAATCCACAGCCTGCTTCCAGTCTCCGACCGGGTCAGGAATGGAATGAATGAAGCCCCCATCTAGCGGCGAGGATTTGAACTGTGCCGGCTGCCGAGGCCTGACGCACTCCTCTGGGGCAATGATGAAATGAATGGCAGATGAAATGAAATGATAGTGGAGAGTGTTGCTGGAATGAAATGTTGACAGGGAAAACCGGAGTACCCGGAGAAAAACCTGTCTGCCTCCGTTTTGTCCAGCACAGATCTCACATGGAGTGACCGGGATTTGAACCACGGACCCAGCGGTGAGAGGCCGGCGTGCTGCCGCCTAAGCCACGGAGGTTTCATATCGGCTGATGAAGGGGCCAAAAATAATTAGGCCTCGAAACATGTCCCACCAATGACCACACAGTGATCATTATTTAACAAAAAGTATTGATTAGGAGAAACTTTTAACCTATTTATTACTCAGTTAGTTTATCAATGCGGAACCAGAATGAACCTTTTAAGTTCTAAAATCTACAGAGGGTTTATCAGGCAAGTGAACAGACCTAGAAAAGTGCTCTTCATAGCCTGTTGACTCCTCTCATCCCCCTCCATAAGCAAATCCTAGTTACGCCACTGATTGAGAGCAATTGTTCAGAAGCACTTGTGACTGAGAACGTAAAACAAACAAGCACGCACACGAGTACACACTCAAATGTCCTCCTGGGCGAGGGCACGGCATGACAGTCTGTGGGGGAGGCTTTGTATGTTGGGTGTGAAGGGGGACTTAAATCTTGGAGATATTTGTACGGAGTGTCTATTGCCGGTTGGTTTTTACTGTAGACCAGGGGTCTCCAAACTTTCCAGCCTTAGGGCCATACTGTTTACTCCAGTAAGTTCCGAGGGCCAAAACCATATTATCATTGTTGCCGGTGGTAAAAAGTGAAATAGTCCACTGATGAAAAAAAAGTCCGAAAAAGTACGCAACGTTGAAAAAAGGCTGCAAATCGGACTAAAGTCCGCAAAACGGCAACACTGCATATTATTAATTTTCCTGTCATTATTTGTAATTTCTAGATTAGTCGTAGAGTACGAGCCATGAGGAGTAACGTGACACGACATCTGGTGGACACAAGCGGAAATAGGTAGTACCTTCTATCGCTAACAGTTGGCGTTAATAGCACGTACAGAGTAATCTCGTTGGTTCGAGAGAGTTCTGGTGTCTTCCACTCACTTCTAGATGGCAGTAATTGGAATATATAAGAAGGCTAGTTGCGCAACCACAAGTCAGTTCCTATGACACTGTTGTGAAATAAAATAGTGCGTATCTCCTTAAAACGTGTTTGTACGTGTTTAAGTTTAAGACATCTTTGTAACAGTATTTTGATTTGAATTGTTGCTTTTGTGTATGATTTAGTAGTATGGAAAAGAAGCGAAAAATTGATAGTGAATGCAGAAAATTCAAAGATGAGTGGAACATTCAGTATTTCGTAATTGAGTCCAGTAACAAGGCGCTATGTTTGATTTGCAATGAAAGCATAGCCGTTCTCAAGGAATATAACATTAAACGTCATTATGAAACAAAACATTTTCAAAATTACTCAAAATATACAGGAAGTTTGCGGACAGAAAAATTCGAAGCTATAAAGCGCGGATTGAAATCGCAGCAATCTTCACTTACAAAACTCAAAACCGAACAAGAGGCTGCAACTCGTGCCAGCTTTCGTGTGGCTCTTGAAATTGCAAAACGTGGAAAACCATTCACCGATGGAGAAATGATCAAAGAATGCATAATTGCAGCAGCCGAAGAAATGTGCCCTGAAAAGGTAAATTTATTAAAAACTGTCAGTATGTCAGCAAACACTGTGGCTCGAAGGGTAGAAAACATCGCTGAAAATATATCCTCTCAACTGTTCGACAAAAATAGAGATGTTGAGTGGTTTTCTTTGGCCTTGGATGAGTCAACGGATGTGTCAGATACTGCTCAGGTGTTGATTTATATTCGAGGAGTAGATAAAAGCTATGAAGTGCATGAAGAACTTCTTGATATGTATAGTATTCATGGCACAACTACTGGTACAGATATTTTTAAAGGAGTTGAAATGGCCATTAATCAAAAGAACCTTCGATGGAAAAACTTGAAATGTATTACAACTGATGGAGGCAAAAACATGAGTGGGAAAGATAAAGGAGTGGTCGCTCTTGTGTCAAAGGCTGTAGAAAATGACGGTGGTTCAAAACCATTAGTCTTACATTGTATCATTCATCAACAGTCTTTGTGCGGAAAATGTTTGGATATGTCTGAAGTTCTGAAACCAGTCATATCAACTGTTAATTTTATGAGATCTTTTGGGCTGAATCACCGACAATTCCGACAATTTATTGAAGAGATTGGAGAAAATGACTTACCTTATCATACTGCCGTACGTTGGCTTAGTTGTGGGAAAGTCCTTCAGCGCTTTTTTGAACCTCGAGCAGGGATCGATTTTTTTTTTGAATGAAAAGCATCGCCCTCTTACTGAATTACAAAACAACGCATGGCTGTGGAAGTTAGCATTCTATGTTGATTTGACAAAACATGTGAACGAACTGAATTTGAGATTGCAAGGAGAAAACCAGCATCTTCCTGATTTATACACTAATATCAAATCATTCCGGAAGAAATTGATACTGTTTCAATCACAACTACGAAGTAAATGTTTTTCACATTTTAAAACATGTGAAATATTCAGCCACACCTCTGAGACTGAGTTTCCTATCGATTTTGCAATCGAAACTTTGAGTGCTTTGAAAATAAATTTTGATACTCGTTTCTCGGACTTTGATGCCTTTGCGAATCAAATTAAGATTTTTCAGGATCCTTTTGATACTGACATTGAAACCCTAGCCCCGGAACTTCAAATGGAAATGATTGAACTACAGTGCAGTGATATAATTAAGAACAAATATCAAAACTCATCTTTGTTGGAATTTTATAAGGGTCTTCCACTGACACAATTTGATAATTTGCATAAATTTGCTCGTGGGCTGTTTTCTGTTTTTGGTACTACTTATTTGTGTGAGAAGACCTTCTCCAAAATGAAGTGCACAAAAAATGTTTACAGATCTAAATTAACTGATGAGCATCTTAAGTCTCTTTTAATAATTGGTACAAGTAAAATTAGTCCACAACTACAAACTATTGTCAGTGGAAAATCTCAATTACATAAATCTCATTAGTATTTCATATGTCTGCATGTTATACATGTCTTTACTCATTACAATTCTGTGTTTCTTTATCCAACCTATCACAAAAACAATAACAATAAGCCTACAACAATGTTATGAGTAGTTATCCCATGACCATATCAATGTAGATGTCATATTAATAATTATTCAACATAAAATTAGAATACTTCAGTAAACTAAATTTAATTTGCTATAAAAAATATGTTCTCTAAAAGGAGTTTTCAAGTATGCTAGCTCTCCGCGGGCCGGACAAAATCTGTCCGCGGGCCGGATGTGGCCCTCGGGCCGTAGTTTGGAGACCCCTGCTGTAGACGAACAGAATATGGGTAAGGTCCGCGGTGTTGTTTGGATCTGCATCATAATGTGGGTCGTTGAGAACACCAATGCAGGCAAGATGACTCGGTAACATCCATGGCCTAATCGCATGCGGATTATAGAGGACGTCTACTCAGGCGTATGTCGTGGAACCATGGTCTAGGCGACCTCCAGATGTTGGAGGGCCACGGCGCACAGTGTGTCGAATCCTATATCTAGGTGGAAAAAATTCACTGTCGCAAATGAGAGCGAAAACTGGCTCATTCGATAGTGATCCTTTCCGCTCTCTGGTGCGTAGGGGGAGGTTATAGGTGCTGAAACGTCTTCCTGGCAATTATCAGATCATTTGATAGGAGGTGTCGGAGTGAACCGAACGTTGTGATTCTAGTGAGTTCACGAGGTGTTGTCTTCTGCGGCTCATGGGATAGTGAAAAGAGGTATGTGTTCGCACTTTTATGCGTAATACAAGCTTTCTGCACTAAAAAGTTATTTACTTTATGAGTGACTCATAGTACCACTTTACTTTAAACGTCATTCGATGGGAAATTTAATGTAGATTCAGGATCTGTAGTGGTTTGGTTGCGCACGAATGTGCATGATGGTTTATTTTTGTATTTTCAGTGACTATGTGGGCATTACTGCGAGAAGAATTTTTCAACGCGTGGCGGTCGTGTCGTAAATAGGGGTGTATAGTCGTCATATTTCAATATGTTATGAATAAATTTGATCCTACAACTCTTACTGACACTCAGGTGTAGGAGCTAAGAAACAAAATTAAGTTGATATCTCATAATATTAACAAAAATGGGAGAGTGCAGGAGTGGCTCAGCCTAGTCGCATGACCTACTCGGTGAGTGTAACAATGCCACGTACATAGTTAATCTACCTATGGAAGCTATTGAGTTACTTAATGACCCCCAAGGAGCTTTGACATCAAATTATGAAGACCAGTATAGCAATGACTAGGGCCTACGATGCTCTGGACTCTACAGAAGAATCAGGTGACGAATGAACATTAGACATTTTGTTATTATTAAGGGGAGTGAGATTAATGAGAACATTACATGACGAATGGACGTTTTCTTTTTATTTGCAACAGGAGAAATAGGCCTAATATTCAATATATGTTGTCTTTATTTCCGTGCTTTTCTAGAGAAATAATATTGTTTTCGTGTGTGAAGTGTGTTTACTAAAACCACGTCATTAATAGGACTGTAAAATTACATTTTGTTATAAAGAAATTGTTTGTATGATTTTGACGAATATTTTTTATTTTTAGAAAATAAATGCATTTTTTGTGCATATTTCGTGGTTCTATGTTTAATAACAATTTAATACGTTTTTATCTGGATGATTTTACTGTACATACAGTGACTTCGTCTATTCCCTCAATTAAGGTGTAACAAGAATACTTGACTGAAGGTCTCATTGTTATTCATATTTTGTCCAGTTTTAAATAGTATGTTTACCACTGTCATAAACTATCATATTCACATCCAAATCGTGATTTTTACTACCAAAAATGGATGATTCTTGTGTTGCTTTCGGTCATTTTTTACACGTCACCTTACCCCTTGTTCGCTCTTGCGAATGTTTTTTTTTTGTAGGCTATGTTTCCCCTACGGTTTGAAACACACGTTCAATTATTCTGCTCCATTATTTTTTTCGTTATAATTGCAGTATGAACGCGGTGTTCTGATTATTTATTTAACTTATGTTTCATTTGAATTGTTGTTCTTTATTATTCTTGTCAACTCACCTTTTTTCTGAAGTGTCTTTCTAGACGCACCATACTGTCACACTTTTTCATGAGGTACTGTGCTCACCTCAGCGGCAACCCTCGCAACGTGCATGGGGCTGTGCGTTGATTGGCTGTTTGACACCCCTCCTTCATTCTGGAATGTTCGGCTGCTGTCGTCATTTCCACTATATATTCTCCGCCTCGCCGTCCTGCGGCCTGTCTACATCTGCCTGCCTGAACCAGTCTGACCACGGCTGCCTGCCTGCCCACGACAAGGCCCTTCTTGGGAAGGCCCTGTTAGTAAACATCGTGTGGCTGGAACCTTGCCAAGTGGCATGCTTCATCGCTCGGACTCTGTCATGCTAGGCGAGGCATGAGTCAACGACCTTCATCTCAGCAACTCAGTCAGCCCGCTAGCCCACTACAACACGGCGATGAGAAACTATAACTGCTTGTAATCCGCCAAACAGATCATTACCAAGAGGTCTGTTCATGCGGGGTACACTTCGCCAAAGGAGTCACCATCTATCTTTCTCGGAAGGCATGCCGAGACATCTTAGAGGAAGCCTTTGTTTGGATTACGACCCGCTCCCTGCGGGCCAAATACTAAGTATAAAAGTATCAAATCATTGGTAACGCGAACTTCATTCACTTGTCAACACATTCTTCAAGGCTAAGCCTTTTCTTGCTTCTTGCTTGTTTTTTGGATATTTTTCTTGAAAATACTCTTTAATCGCCTTTTATAAGGCCTTTTTATGCATTTTTATTGTAATTCCTATTTATTCTGAGTTTCCTGGAGAAACATTGCATTTTTAATTACCTTCCTTTAATTATTATTCAAAATGAAAATATTTGTTATTGATTCAAAAATCAAATAAATGTATTAAACCTTAGTTATCAATGTTTGGTCTCTTCCTCGTCGCTCTATTGAAATTCCAGTGTGTGCCCGAAACTTAATCCTCTTTTCCCAGTTGGGGTGCTATTCAATCACCCCTTTCCATGGTACCTCAACCCCGGATAGAACCCAGAACCTTCATTCTGAGACCACAAATTCTATTCTAAAAAAAAAAAAACTTGTGCAATCTAATATTTGTCTTATACATTTCAGTATATCGTGGCTAGCGCAGGAGATCTGCGGGAAAGCGGAAACAATCCCAGCATATTACACAACTGGTTTCTTTCTGGAAAGCAGGTCTGTCTGGTGCCGCAAGCAGCTTTGGTAAGTGAGTTATTCCAACTTTCCAGCCATTGCAGTAATAATAGATGATAAACTGTTAAACTCTCGGGCGGCCTACAAAGGTCAACTCACCCGTTTTCAAAAATATTTAGCTACTCTACCGAAAGAGGAACAAAACCTTGATATTATATCTCAGCGTTTAAAAGCTTTTGAACAGGCGTACGAGAAATATGATCTCGTGCAACTTGAAATTGAAATCAAAAGTCCAGAACATCAATCAGATAGGGAAGAAGTAGAGAGTAATTACTTTGATACACACGCTCAAGCTGTGGCATTAGTTAGAACTTTGACCCTGGCGTTGAAGGTAGAGGAAACTCAAGGAAGAATTAGCGACCATGGGAGGAATGGTATCAAACCATTGCTACCTAAAATTGAAATTCCGCATTTTTCAGGAAAGGAAGAGATGTGGCAATCATTCTTTGAATTGTTCAGTTCATTAGTACATGATAATGCCACACTTCCAGAAATTCAGAAATTTCATTACTTAAAATCCATTTTGCAGGGACCACCCCTTCAACTTATAAGAGAACTCCCCTTAACAGGAGAAAACTATAACATTGCTATAGAGCTTCTTAAAGGCCGTTATGGCAACGAAAAATTATGCCTACAGAGGCATATTCAAGCCTTATTTAACCTGCCCGCATTGCGAGCTGACAACTTGTCAACACTGCGAGCCTTAAGTGACACGGTCCAACTACGCGTCAGAGCATTGGCACGGTTGAATCAACCGGTCGAGCATTGGGATCTATTCTTAGTTCACTTGGTTACTTCTAAATTTGATTCATCTACCTTAAAGGCATGGGAGAGGGAACTAACAAATGACACTTCATATACCTATGGCTCATTGCTTACGTTTATAAATAATAGATGTCAGGTTTTATCAGCCGTAGCCTGTCATATGTCAGGAAGTGCAGATAACAAATCTAATGTTGTGAAGCCAGTCGGTACTAAAATAAACAAATCTGCTGTCTTTACTGTTCAACATAATTCAACAGATTGTATTCTCTGTAAAGCGCCTCACAGGTTATATTCCTGCGTTGCCTTTAAAGCCCTTTCTATCGACGAAAGACGCAAAAAGATATTGCTACAACTGTCTGTCAGCTAGGCATATGGTGCCTGATTGCGTATCTAAAAATACTTGCTCCCATTGCAAGGCTCAACATCATACCTTGCTTCATAGGTTTGAAAAGCCACGTCAGGCTCCTTCCCCTGGATGTTCTAAAGATACATCCCCAGGAGCCAATGCGCAATCTTATACTCAGAGCTCTAGCTCTATTCGTAGTTCCCAGGTGCTACTATCAACCGTGTTATTAAAAGTTCAAGATTCCTCTGGTAGATGGCTTGAAGCACGTGCCTTATTGGATAATGCCGCCACCCATGACTTCATAAGTGAACGTCTCATTAAGAAACTTGGTCTTCCCAAGCAACCTACATTAATTCAGGTTACCGGTATTAACAATAGCAATGTTAAATCTTTGCATTTTGTTCGTGTTCACATCAAAGATGCTGTTAATTGTAACACAACATTTCAGTTGAATTGTCTTGCCATTGATACTATTGGCAGTAATACCCCTAGTACTTCTTTTGAAATTAGAAATTGGCAATTTCCTCATAACATTCAGTTGGCAGATCCAACATTTAGTACGAGCGCTCCAGTAGACATACTTCTCAGTGCCCAAGTATTTTGGCAATGTCTCCTTAGCTCTAAGGTTAAAATATCACCAGGAGTCTTTGTTCATCATACCAAGCTAGGTTGGTTAGTAAGGGGTCAGGTCCCTCGTAAGTCGTTTCAAAATTTCTCACAATGTCATTTTGTCAATACAAGGCTCGATTACAACTTAGAAAGATTTTAGAAAATCGAAACTATAGATTCAGTTTCACCTTCCTCAGTTGAAAATGAAATGTGTGAAAAACTGTTTCGCGAAACAACCAAACGCAATTCAGAGGGTAGATTTGTCGTAACAATGCCCCGAGTGGATAATCCACCTCTTTTATTTGAAACACACCCTAGGGCTCTTAGAGCACTCTATGCTGTGGAAAGCAAATTTAAACGTGACCCTGTTGTTAAAACTCAATACTCCACATTTATGGAGGAATATGAGGCACTCGATCACATGGAGGTTGTTACCAAGAAAGATGATGCTTCTTATACCCCATCTGAAGTCATTTACCTCAATCATCATCCTGTTTGGAAGAATGAAATTTTAATGGAAAACATAAGAGTGGTCTTTAATGGCTCTGCATTGGATGCCAATGGAACTTCTCTGAATGACACATTATTATCAGGCCCTCCTATTCAATCTGACATTTCTTCTGTTTTGATGAATTTTCGCTTGTTCCCTATCGCAGTGATATCTGATATCAAGCAGATGTATAGACAGATTTTGGTCGATCAACAACAGCGCGACCTTCAGAGAATTCTTTGGCGCGACGAGTCTACTAAACCCGTCAAGATTTTTCGGCTAAAACATTAACCTATGGACTAAAGCCTTCTGCTTTTTTAGCCATACGTACGTTGAAATTACTTGCTGAACAGGATGGCCCGTTGTATTCTCCTAAGGCTTCTGAAGTGTTAAAATCATCATTTTACGTTGACGATTTTCTTCATTCATTTCAGTCAGTATCTGAAGCACTGCAAGTCTCTAAAGATTTGACAGCTTTGCTTTTGGGAGGCGGATTTTCCTTGTGCAAGTGGAACTCTAATTCGGAAGAATTTCTTTCTAAATTTCCATTAACTTCAGTCTATAACGACTCAGTAGAGCTTCTTCAGGAAAGTAATTCTATCAAAACTCTAGGCATCTATTGGAGTCCTCAAAAGGATTTTTTCTTTTTCAAAATTAATCTCAGTGACATCATACCGCAAACTAAGCGGCAAATTTTGTCTGAGATTGCAAAGATATTTGATCCTCTCCAATTTTTGGCGCCAATCATCGTCACAGCAAAGCTTTTCATGCAAGACCTTTGGTCCTTGAAAACTGGTTGGGATGAACCAGTTCCTTCAGAGTTGCAAAAAAATTGGATTTCTTATAGAAATAGTTTGGAAGATCTTTCTAATGTTATTATCCCGCGAGTGATTATTCCCTTTCCCTCCTGTGGAGGATATGAACTTCACATCTTTGACGATAGCTCATTGAAAGCTTATGGATGTTGTGCGTATATTGTTTGCCGTAATTTTGTCCAGTCATATTTCTTTTCCAATTTAATTTGCGCTAAGTCAAAGGTGGCCCCTCTTAAATCTTTATCCTTGCCACGACTGGAACTTTGTGCTGCTCTTCTGGCGGTTGAATTATTGGTCAAAATCCGTCAATCTTTGAAAATCCGATTTATTAAAACTTACTTTTGGAGTGACTCAGCCATCACGTTGGCATGGATTGCCAAACCTCCCTCGCATTGGCAGGTGTTTGTAGCTAATAGAGTGTCCAAAATTCAACAATTGTCTAACCTTGAACAATGGCATCATGTATCTGGCAAGGAGAACCCTGCAGATGTCATTTCTCGGGGATGTTCCCCTCTTATGTTGGCTAACCTGACATTATACTGGCACGGTCCCCGTTGGCTTCTGCAAGAACCTTCCGCTTGGCCAAATTTTCCTCTTCCGGAGTTATCAGACTTGCCGGATTCTGGTAAGATTACTGGATCTTCTCTTCTCGTTTCCGACTCTCCCCTTCTCTTGCAGCGATATTCCTCTTTCCATAAATTGGTGAGGGTTATGGCTTATCTCCTACGATGGAAATATTTTGTGGTAGAACAACCTCTTTTTCCTAAGCCATATTTAACCCTTTCTGAATTAGGTTTAGCCACTACAAAAATCTTATGGCTTACTCAACAAGAAATATTCTCTGAAGAATGCCAGGTGTTGTCCCAAGGTCAATCCCTTAAGAAATCGAGTAGGCTTTCCTCACTCGCCCCTTTTTTGGATACTGATGCTTTACTAAGAGTAGGAGGACGTTTATCTTTGGCTGATCTTTCTGAGGATAAAAAACATCCAATTATTCTTCCCTCAAAGCATCATGTCACTTCCTTAATCATTCGTCAGTATCATTACCAGCATCTTCATGTTGGAACTCGTACATTACTTTCTATCATTCGTGAAAGGTATTGGCCCATAAACGGAGTCCATGAAGTTACCTCTGTTATCCGGAAGTGCATTCCATGTTTTAAATCCAACCCTAAAGTTACCGCTCAGCTCATGGGTGATCTTCCCAACTTTAGATCCGCGCCTGCTAGACCCTTTACCTTTACGGGGGTGGATTATTCCGGGCCTTTTGTTTACAGAAGAAATTCTCCTGAGGCCAAAAAATGTATTTCTGGAAAACTCTATATTTCGCTGTTTGTATGTATGGTCACCGGAGCAGTTCACTTAGAACTAGTTACCAACGCCTCTACTGCTTACTTTTTGGCAGCTTTTGCCAGATTTTCTGCTCGCAGAGGTCTTCCTTCAGAAGTATTCTCAGACAATGCTAATAATTTTATCGGAGCTTCTGAGCAAATTAAGAGAGCTCTTACTCAAAATTCAGCGCTGGAAAGGATTACTGTTTATGCTCACCAGAGAAATTTCAAGTGGCACTTCATCCCCCCTTATGCACCTCATCAAGGTGGGCGGTGGGAGTCTTGTGTGAAACTCACCAAGAAGCACCTTAGAAGTGTTTGTGGCCACACCCCCCTTTCTCATGAAGAGTTTAATTCCTTAATCATTTTTATTGAGGGCATAATTAATTCTCGTCCTTTATCACCCTTATCTAATGATCCTTCAGATCTTCTGCCATTAACGCCAGGCCATTTTCTTATCGGTGGTCCTTTGACTGCCTCTCCCCCTTTGTTATATTCTAATTCTCAATCTTCTTTAGCCATTTCTTGGCGCAAAATTGAAAGTTTGCGCAACAATTTTTGGCGCCGCTGGAGGTTGGAATACCTCGGTTTGCTTCAGCAGCGTGGTAAATGGCGTGTTTCCTGCTCTAACCTTCAGATTGGGGACTTGGTCCTTTTGAAAGACCCTAGTCCCCCTCTTGTCTGGAATTTGGGTAGGGTTGTTGAGTGCTTTCCTGGCAGAGATGGTAGGATTCGCGTGGTAAAACTGCAGACTTCTGCTGGTCATTTTCTCAGGCCAATCACTATGATTGCTCCTTTGCCACGCGAGGCCTAACTTCTGCGCTTTCTTACTGCAATTTTTTCTCGCCCCTCCTAGCATATTCGCTTTTGCGAATGTTTTTTTTTGTAGGCTATGTTTCCCCTACGGTTTGAAACACACGTTCAATTATTCTGCTCCATTATTTTTTTTCGTTATAATTGCAGTATGAACGCGGTGTTCTGATTATTTATTTAACTTATGTTTCATTTGAATTGTTGTTCTTTATTATTCTTGTCAACTCACCTTTTTTCTGAAGTGTCTTTCTAGACGCACCATACTGTCACACTTTTTCATGAGGTACTGTGCTCACCTCAGCGGCAACCCTCGCAACGTGCATGGGGCTGTGTGTTGATTGGCTGTTTGACACCCCTCCTTCATTCTGGAATGTTCGGCTGCTGTCGTCATTTCCACTATATATTCTCCGCCTCGCCGTCCTGCGGCCTGTCTACATCTGCCTGCCTGAACCAGTCTGACCACGGCTGCCTGCCTGCCCACGACAAGGCCCTTCTTGGGAAGGCCCTGTTAGTAAACATCGTGTGGCTGGAACCTTGCCAAGTGGCATGCTTCATCGCTCGGACTCTGTCATGCTAGGCGAGGCATGAGTCAACGACCTTCATCTCAGCAACTCAGTCAGCCCGCTAGCCCACTACAACACGGCGATGAGAAACTATAACTGCTTGTAATCCGCCAAACAGATCATTACCAAGAGGTCTGTTCATGCGGGGTACACTTCGCCAAAGGAGTCACCATCTATCTTTCTCGGAAGGCATGCCGAGACATCTTAGAGGAAGCCTTTGTTTGGATTACGACCCGCTCCCTGCGGGCCAAATACTAAGTATAAAAGTATCAAATCATTGGTAACGCGAACTTCATTCACTTGTCAACACATTCTTCAAGGCTAAGCCTTTTCTTGCTTCTTGCTTGTTTTTTGGATATTTTTCTTGAAAATACTCTTTAATCGCCTTTTATAAGGCCTTTTTATGCATTTTTATTGTAATTCCTATTTATTCTGAGTTTCCTGGAGAAACATTGCATTTTTAATTACCTTCCTTTAATTATTATTCAAAATGAAAATATTTGTTATTGATTCAAAAATCAAATAAATGTATTAAACCTTAGTTATCAATGTTTGGTCTCTTCCTCGTCGCTCTATTTAAATTCCAGTGTGTGCCCGTAACCTAATCCTCTTTTCCCAGTTGGGGTGCTATTCAATCTGGCCGATAACCTAGATGTTAGGCCCCTTAAAACAACAACAACGCTATTCAATCACCCCTTTCCACCCCTCACCCCTATATATTTACCCCCGAATGTCGTACACTTTAGACTATGCCAGAAATTAATTCAGCGACCTCGAAGACGGTATATTGCCAACTTTTAATAGAATCCCAGCACTATTAACGAAGTTATTAATATTTCCCCCCTAGAATTGGGATTCGACACACTGTGCGGCGTAGTCCGGTCATGGAGGTGAACGGCAGCGTGGTCTCTCCTGTGAAATAAAGATGGTTGACTTAAATTATAAAACAAGTAGAATTGACGTCAACAAGTGCAGTTCTATAGAAGTTTATTTGTTAGATTGTTGTTGTTACATTTAAGGGCTTTGCGACATCGTGGTCATGTAGGTCTGTGTACTTGGGTGCGTGTAGAAATTGTCCAATAACTTGTTTAATTGTGGTGTCTGTAGTAGTGTGTGTATTTAGAATTCACTTGAGGTTTGGGAAGGAGGCGGATGTGGCCTTAAGTTTGGAACCATCGCATCATTTGCCTGGAGTAGAAGTGAGAAACCACGGTAAACAACTTTCATGTTGGCTGAGGGGGAAATCGAACCCACCCCTTCTCTGTTTTGGCTCACGATGTTGAGTATACATCGTTTCAGCCCTCAGACCAGAATTATATTAGTTAGCAGCATCGGGAATTGAACCCAGACCTCAGGGATGTGTTTGTTGTTAATTCATTTTTGGGGCTAAGGACACCTTGGTCATCAGTCCCAAATACTTGGTAAATTGTTGGATCAGCCTATAAACGGCGTTTCTGTGCCGACTGTACGTGTGTGTATAGCGGTAATTATTAAGGTACTGGATTGGGGTAGCTGCCCCGGGACTTGAAATAGGTACTATCTCCGAATTTGTTTGGAGAGAGTGTGGAAAACCACGGGGAAAAGAAGGCCACTGTCAGCGCTGGGATTCAAACCTCCGGTCGCCGGACTTGCTGCAGCTCCCCATTTCGGTTCTGGTGAGCGATTTAACGCGCAAGGCTACATCGCGCGGTTGTATCCAGCATGATTAGGTTAGATCAGTAAAGGACACAATACGACCCGGGACATGATTCTTCTAAATGCCAGGTTATTCATGAGGGAAGAAACTGATGAAAATGTATTTCTCATTCAATTATTCATTTTTCACTGCATAGATTAGTGACCAATAACCAGATATTAATTTATATTTAATTAATTAAATAATTAATTAGAATACCATTCGAAGATGTTGCATTAACATTTGATTTAGTTGATTTACTAGCAGGCCATGACAGCTGACTTTTACTTGTGTAGTTTTCCAAATGTTATTTCACATTTCAGGAGGATATCACCATGTTGGCATCTTCATTTGTGAGCAAGTGTTTTTCTTCTTTGATACTTCGGAAAAGTGGAGATGGAACCCGACTTCCTGATAGATATTTGGCATCACTCCTGAGGGCCACGACATGCAAGACGCAACTTGACTATTTTTATTTATTTATCGTGTCGGAAACATACAAATGTACAGTTGCTATACAGGTACCTACAAGGGTAAACTGTCTAATTATATAACACGTGCCCAATACTGAGCAACATCCAAGGCACTCGGAGTGGCTAACAGGAGATCTTCCTCTGCACAAGATGAAGGGCACAGAGGGCAATGGAGCATATGTCTTGTGGTTTGTTCTTGTCCACATTCGCAAGACTTGTCACATGTACTGAGGCCCCATCTCCTCAGATTGTCTCCGGATCTTCCAACTCCTGATCGTAACCTGTTTAGGGATTTCCACACCACCCAGCTTTCGTTGTGTCCGGGTGGTAGTTCTTCAGCTACTGGCATCCAATCATAGGGGTGAGGGGTCGACTTCTACCATATATCCAGCCTTGCCCTCTCTGGTGAGACGGTAAGCATCTCAGATGTCCTCAGGAAGCTCTTTCGGGACCTCAGCCGTTGCTGAGGAGGATTATATCCATGCAGTGGGTGGGCGCTGTTCTCTTCCACTCTCAGCCTCTCCCTGTTCGCAGCCACCTCTCTGCGTACACAAGGTGGTGCTATTCCAGCCAGCTAGTAGAGCTTATCTGTTGGGGTAGGTTTTAAGCAACCTGTTATCAACCTACAGGTTTCGTTCAGAGCTGTATCTACCTGTCTGGCATGAGATGACCTGTACCAAACTGGGGAAGCAAATTCAGCAGTAGAAACGGACAATGCCATTGCAGAAGTGCGAATAGGCTCTGGATGTGAGCCCCATTGTGTCACTACTAGTTTGCGAATCAGGTTGTTTCGTGTGGAGATTTTCATTTTGTTATTCTTACAGTGGGTTTTAAATGTAAGAGCTCTATCAAGGGTTACTCCCAAGTATTTAGGAGTGTGACAATGCTGCAATCGGATACCTGACCATATTATGCGTAACTCACGATGAGCTTCCCTGTTCCTTAAGTGGAAGGCGCATACTTGTGTCTTAGATGGATTTGGTATGAGTTGGTTCCAACTGTAATAACTTGATGGATTTCTCAGGGCAGATGTCAGATCTCTTTCCACTGATTCAAAACTTGCGCTCTGTGCAGCAAGGGCTAGGTCGTCTGCATACAAGAAGCTTCTTGTGTCTGGGGACAGTGGCTGATCGTTGGTATAGATGTTGAAGAGAATTGGAGCCAGGACGCTTCCCTGAGGTAGGCCATTTTTCTGTACCCTCCAATGACTGCGTTGCCCCTGGAAGTACACAAAACACGTACGGATTAGAAGGAGAGTGCTGATAAGTCTAACTAGATGGAAATCCTTGGTCATACTGTACAACTTGGCATGGAGTAACCAATGATGGACAGTGTCGTACGCTGCTGAAAGATCCACAAAGACCACGCCTGTCACCTGCCGAGTTTCAAACCCATCCTCTACAAACTGAGTAAGGTTTAAAAGTTGCCCTGTACAGCTTTTATTTGGTCGAAATCCTGCTTGTTCAGGTATGAGAAGAGGGTCAACTGTACTATAATGAGGCTCATTATAACACTATTTTTCATAATGAAACAGTTTCTCCCACCAATCAGAGTTCAAGAAACAATTGTTTGACCAATTAGATAAAGATAGCATCGCACCAGCGCTGAGGTCCACGGCCTTTTAATTTAAATTTCACTGCGTGGCCTAGTGTCATTGTAGGGTAATCGAGGAGGCCATTGTCAAATACAAGGCATTCTCTGCGTCCCATGCGCTCTGTTCAGTACATAAAACTGGCGAAATCTCGACAGATATTTATGAATATTTATGTTCGAACATAAAATAGTTACAATAGTTGTCGTCGAACATAAACAGTCGTATGCAACTCGCCTATAATGGTAATTAAGACACTTGTATGGAAATTATAAAACTCGCATACGCTCGTTTTATAAACATACTCGTGTCTTAATTATTGCCATTATAGGCTCGTTGCCTAATGTACTATTATCGGTCACGTCCCCAGCCACGTAAGGATATGTAGCTCCACACAACATTCCCGACAAGGCCAATTTCTACGTCCAAAGAAGAGTATTCCGAAGTGGATTGTTAGGTTGGAAAGTGTATCCACATAAGGATGGGAGGTGTGACTAGCGTTAGGAGGAAGTTAATGACATTGTCACATGGCAGACTTTGCAGGCGCAACGACAATATATGTACCTCTGTCTGAAAAGTTCGGTTAATGGGCTATATTACGAACGGATTGTTGGCTTACCTGAAACAGCCGTTACTGTCCTTCGAAGTAATCCCCGTGGATGGTTATGCACTTAAGAGAACGGCTGAACAAGTCCTGGAAACTCCTGGCATAGTCTTCTTTAGGAATAGCCTTCAGTTTGGGTCGTCAAAACTCTAAATTGAAATCAAGTGAGAAGCGTGAATTTATGAAACCTGTCTTGCACATCTGATTGAAAAGCGGCAGTGAGTAGGGTCAATTTATGCAACCTAACGTGCACACCTGTTTGACGGGTGGCAGTGAGAAGGGTGAATGTTCCGTGGAATGGAATGGTCCTGAAAACCATCGTCACGGTTGACGAGACCTGGTGCCTGAGGTACGACCTTGAAGGCAAGCGTCAAAGTATGGAGTATCGGGGTCCAGGGTCGCCGAAAAGCCCTGAAGGGCCTGAGGTGTTCGGACATTTCGGACATCCAACGTAATGTGACGACCCAACTGAAGGCTATCCCTCAGGAAGACTATGCCAGGACTTGAACAGCCGTCCTAAGAAGTGCGTAACCATCAACGGGGATTATTTCGAAGGATTGTAACGGCTGTTTCTGGCAAGCCAACAATCCGTTCTTAATATAGACCCATACACCGAACTTTTCAGACAGACGGTGTATTATGATTTTTTTAAGCGCATATTTTGAGATTGTAAGGGTATGTTTGTATGTACAAATTCTGATTTTATTGCTCACATTTCTTCTAATAACTCTTTGGTCGGCTGCGTGGCTCAGTGGTAACGTTCTTGCTTGCCGTGCCCAAGGTTTCAGGATCGAATCTTGGCGCAGCCAGCTGGCATTTGAGGGTGCGCAAATACGAGGGAGGCGTGTCAGTAGATTTACTGGCACGTTAAATATCCCCTTTGGAGCAAAATTATGGCACCCCGGCGTCTCTAAAAGTCACAGTAGTTAAAAGGGACGTAAAACAAATAACGTAAGTATTATTATTATTATTATCTAATAACTCTTTTGTTACTTAGGCTTGCGCGTTAAGTCTTTCACTACAACTACAAGGGTGAGTTGGAAGTTCAGGAATCGAAGTATTGAAGCCGGCACTGACAGCGACCATCCTGACTGGAATGTTCCTACTCTCTGCAGGAAAATGCCTTCACAAGACTTAACGTACCCGTACCACTGCTCACCCTAATATTAAATTCGTTTTTCAGAGACGGAAATTGACGCTTGTACCCACGAAAGAGGAAACTCAACAAAATTCATACCTCTGAGTAAAATCCCAATTATTGGGAAATGTGTTACAACATGAAAAAAATACAAGTAATTTGCGCAGTTGACAAGAAAAGGAGGAATTTAAAGGAAACATGTTTCGCTCGTCAAGCGAGCATCGTCAGATCTTAAGGGTAAAATCTTGTAATCCGTGCAAATTGCTTTTAAACACATGTATTTTTTCATGTTGAATCAAGTTTCCTATAAATTGTACTCGTGTTGACCGACTAAAAGCTTAACAATTTCAATTGTTGTTGTTTCATTTGAACAGCGTGGTACTTGGGTGTATGGGAATTTGTTTTATAACATGTATTATTGTGGTGTCTGTAGTAGTGTGTGTTTGTAATTCAGGTATGGTTGGGAAAGGAGGTGACCGTGGCCATAAGTTAAGAACCATCCCGGCATTTGCCTGGAATAAAAAGTGGTATACCACAGAAAACCACTTCCAGGATGATTGAGTTGGGAATAGAACCCCACTCTTCTCATTTTCCTCACGAGGCTGAGTGTATCCCGTTCCAGCCCTCAGACAAGAATTACATTTCTTCGACAACCAAGATCAATAGCCGCTACACAATAAGGCAACACTGCAAGGAGGCTTCAAAGCTTCCTACGTCTCTAGTTCACAGAACTAGTTCACACCAGCGGAATGTTTGATGACGTAGTTAATTCAATTTAGGGGCTTGGGACATCTTGGTCATCAACCCCGGATATTTGGGTGTGTGTTGGATGTGTCTGATAACCTGTATTTCTGTGGTGACTGTAGTAGCGTGTGTAGACGTAGTAGGAAAAGGGATGGGGTAGGCGTCCCGAGACTTGAAATAAGGTACTATCCCAGCATTTTCCAGGAGGGAGTGTGGAAAAAACCGGTGAAAACCATACTCAGGATAGCCGTTGTCAGCGCCGGGATTCGAACCTACAACATCCGGACTTGCAGCAACTGCCCGCGTGGTCACGGTGCACGATTTAATGAGCACGACCACGCTGCGGGACGTTTTAATATGGGATTAAATCAAGTACTGACAGTGCAGATGGCAACCGTACTTCGTGTATAGTATTGTTATTACTAGCGGCTTTGGTAGCATGCTGAACTACTGTGCCCAAGATGGCGGGTTCAAACCCAGCCAACGTCGTCGGTTTTTTAAGAGCGTTAAAATCCTTCAGTATGTCTTTCTGCGGAGGGGAAGTAAAGCCGGTGGGCCCATGTTATAGATTTATGGCCGGTAAAAGAACCTGCCACTACAATTGGTGGTGTGTAGCTACATTTGTAGGTTATTTGGCTAGAAACGCTCTATCAAGTTCCAAAGTTTGCCACTGGATGTCAGTGACATCTGGTAGGCAAAATTGGCACTACTTGAAATTGAACTTGCCCAGTTTCTTTTATCTTCATTCATTTCATCTCATCCACACGCAACGTTACTTGTAGCTCACCCCGTTGGTGTCCGCATAGAAGCAGCTACAAACTCTGGCGAGCCCAACATGTCCTCGGACACTCCTGGCACTAAAAGCCCTACGCTAAAATAATAGAAAATAAATAAAGTATTATTACTAGTGAGATAAATTTTTAGTTCTGTGGGGCCAAGTGAGCGAGCGAGGTGCAATCACAGAGGAATTAAAACTGCATAGCTCTAGTCCGCTTTTCGTTATACATCATCCATAAAATATTCAGTTCAGCATTTCATGAGAACAATACTTTGAACAATGAAATATGCATCTTGTAATCACTCGCTAAACTAGTGAGTGGCTTAGCTGTCTTGGGTAGAACTGCCTGTTCGTTACGTCATCGCGAGAAAAAAGGCAAATCCTTTTCCAATTAAAAAAAGATGTTCAGCAAAGAACATATATCCTACTTTCTCCTAAATATATGGGTAAACTTATAACGCTTTGTCCTCACCCCTAAAACAACCATCTCCACCACCATGTATTTTTTGTTTCCTTTTATATTGATAATTAGCCAGTAAGTATGTGTCTAAATCAATATTATATACTTAATGATGATTGAATAACAAATCTACTAACTTATTGCAATGCATTCACGTCCGTTAATCTCGATATTAAGCCTCCAAACTTAAGAATCCGTCGTTTCAGGCATCTTTCCCTTAAAAAGTCCGCCGCGATCACAGTAGGTTGGTGCTGCAACCTAGCAGTGAATATCTTATACGCCTCTGAGTTTTGAATAGGCAGGCAGTTTAAAGCAACCAGAAAGGAGGCGATCCAGCTGGCAGTGCTTAAAGGTAATCGGAGCGCGGTCATGGCTAGAAGATGAACTAATACAAAATTGCAATACTTCAAGAGGCCAGGGATTCACAAAGCGGAATGTTTGGAACAGTTACCCACGTAATTCGCAAGAGGACAGCACCGCACAGAGGCATTGAGAAGGTTGTGGTGGATGACAACGTGTATCTTTTTCATCTCTTCTCCTTTTTTCGAATGTATTCTGTTTATGTCCGATGCTGGGGCTGTGATTATTAGTAAACGAGTGTATACATTATCCTCTCATTTGAGCTAAATAACATTTTATTTAGTATCTGTGGAAAGAGCTCGTCCACATCATTTGTAAAATAATTCAAGTAAGCAAACTTAACTTTGGTCAGTTCCGAACCCCAGCCGCCCGCGTAAGAGGCTAATGCGCTAGCCCAGAGTCAAACATGTCCATAACACCCCAGTGTTATTAACCGACTTAGACACAACGTGTTAGCAAACACTGTCTTGAAATAAACGATTTCTCCACTGCAGTATATCTCCATTATAAATCACTTCAGACGCGTAGTTGGACCGTGTCACTTAAGGCTCGCAGTGTTGACAAGTTGTCAAGTTGCCTCCAAACTTAAGAATCCGTCGTTTCAGGCATCTTTCCCTTAAAAAGTCCGCCGCGATCACAGTAGGTTGGTGCTGCAACCTAGCAGTGAATATCTTATACGCCTCTGAGTTTTGAATAGGCAGGCAGTTTAAAGCAACCAGAAAGGAGGCGATCCAGCTGGCAGTGCTTAAAGGTAATCGGAGCGCGGTCATGGCTAGAAGTTGAACTAATACAAAATTGCAATACTTCAAGAGGCCAGGGATTCACAAAGCGGAATGTTTGGAACAGTTACCCACGTAATTCGCAAGAGGACAGCACCGCACAGAGGCATTGAGAAGGTTGTGGTGGATGACAACGTGTATCTTTTTCATCTCTTCTCCTTTTTTCGAATGTATTCTGTTTATGTCCGATGCTGGGGCTGTGATTATTAGTAAACGAGTGTATACATTATCCTCTCATTTGAGCTAAATAACATTTTATTTAGTATCTGTGGAAAGAGCTCGTCCACATCATTTGTAAAATAATTCAAGTAAGAAAACTTAACTTTGGTCAGTTCCGAACCCCAGCCGCCCGCGTAAGAGGCTAATGCGCTAGCCCAGAGTCAAACATGTCCATAACACCCCAGTGTTATTAACCGACTTAGACACAACGTGTTAGCAAACACTGTCTTGAAATAAACGATTTCTCCACTGCAGTATATCTCCATTATAAATCACTTCATACAAAGTTTATATTATTTCTATCAGTGGGCTATATTGCATGCAACATACTCAAACTACTGAAATATAGGACAGGAACAAGAGGTCAGCTGCCATCTTGTCATGTGACAGAGACGGCTCAGCTCTTTTAGGTCAATGGTAAAGTGTAATATTATAAAATTAAATTATAATAAATAATGGGACACGTCCATTAGAATAGATCAAACCACCCTTGGCTCGTTAATCGGAATTGGTAGGTCCAAAGGCTATTGATTATAATGTTTGCATAATTCACACGGCCGCCATATTTAAATTGTACTGTACGGCTTATGACCTTGTTGTTTGAGCACAGGACGCGTCTCATATGAAGGTATGTTTTTACCAAATTTCGTAAAGATCCGATGATTAGTTTGGTCGTAATTTAATGTTAAGGTTTGACCATTTCAGTGGCCGCATTAATTGTTGGTAAAGATGGCGGCAATATAAAACATGACACTGAGGGGTCCATTTGATAGCGCTACCTCTGTACTGTGCCCAATTAGACACGGCTGACTGGCATCGAATTGGGATCTTTATCAAGAAGACCAGGCCCATGATTCTGCACAGAATCGAATCATTGATCTCTGAGGGGGAACAGCCACAGTGAACCCGAAGAACAATGAGTTATATCTGCATATAATTATAATAGCAGGATTTCACGGCTAGAACAGGAATATCATAGCTTTTAAGGTGGATCATTGCAGAAAATACCAGCCTATGTACGTTTTAGAAGCCAGAATGCAAGAAAGCGAGCATGCTTGACAGTTGACAAATCGTGGTTAGCGAGGGGGCGTTACTAGGTGACGCCAAGGAACTAATTTTCGTCTGCACTGGAGGAGAGGCCAAAGATTAATGGCTTTGGGAACCACAGTCCAACAAGGCATAGCAGGGGAGTGGGGGCAGTCGCCCACAGAAATTAATTAATTACAGCCAAATGGAGCAATGAATTGAGATGAAACTTACACCCAGATGCATGTATTCTAGGAAAGATAATTTAAGAGTGTTCTCACGCCTAAATTAAAGCCTGCATCTATAAAGGAACCTCTGCACAGACCTCATCCACTACGGAGTAAGGATTTGTAGATGAGCCGAGGGGAATAACCGGAGTAGCGTCATGACGCCGTGGAAGGAAGCAATTAATTATAATTAATTGGCCGAAGCGATTGCTTGCAAGCGAGTGATTTTGGGACTTCCACGCATAGACAAACAAGGATCATACTTCACTTTGTCTGGAAATGTATTATATCAAGAAGGGAGTCGGTCCTGGACGTCCAGTGAACTACTTTTCACAAGGGAGCTTTATATAGGAGAAGCTCAGAAGGGAGGTCAGTCCGTCTTGACTCAATGCCGGATCACGCAAGGAAGTGCGCGGAATTTATAAAGTATTAACCCTCAAATGTATTAGAGGTGAACAATGAAAAGCGCATCATGCAGCTTCATAACAGTAATTATGCATCATATAAGATTTAGTCTACAGCAGACGTTTAAGCAACAGCATACGCGAGTATAGATTCAGTACAGCGTAGAGATAATTTAGGATGTTTATAGACAATGAACATAACCAGGAGGTGTTGTCATAGGAAAAATTACATATTATTGTAATGATCACTACAGTTACGGGGGCCTGGAAGGCGTCACAAGTAGTCGTGACATAGGATTGAACAGATTTGCAGTAGAAGAGGTATAAACTGTAGGTGACGGGAGTCGAACACACACACACATGCAAGATAGACTTTCATGGAGACCAGTGGTTGTCAGAAGTTAGCTGCATCGCATCTCTGAGGTCGGGCGATAGTGGGAATCCAATCAAGGATCCATGTGTGAAAATAATGCGAGAATTGTGTATAAAGTTATATTACAGTGATCTATAAAAGTGTTTATGTGTATATGGTAAAATAATGTGTATTGTGTCAAAGTGAAAAAGCCAGTAATGAAAAATATGATTACCATGTGTTAAGTTTACACAATGTGTCGTGTGAATAATATCATGATGGCTTAAGACAAGCATCATGGCAGGTGCGTGGCTGGCGTGCTGGACCAACACAGCAAAAATGAAAGTGAGTACAAATTTAATATGTTGATATGATTTAATTGCTCACCATACAACGAAGTATCACTCTAAGATTAATAATTAACAGTCATTTATGCACGAGTTCACATCCCTCGTATTTTGGTAAAATATGGCTTGGAGGATGATTTGTTTACGGCCATTTAGGCGTAAGACATTGATGAAAATAACGGTAACGTTAAATAATAATAATAATCTGGGGTCGGTTACAATAATGAATAAATAAATGGGCATGTCAGGCCTATAGTACGTGCAAAGTGTGTCATGTCTAGCGTAAGAATACTGTGTTATTGTAAACAGTAAGAGAGAAACGTAAAATATCGAGATAAAAGAGAGCTTTTCAGTGTCATAGAATTGTTGAATGAATGTTTATTATGGTATATTCTACAGGGTTGTATTTGAGAGCCATTAAGATAGTTAAATGTAAGCCAGTAAATTTATACTTGTTTTGGAGCTACGTAGAACTTTGGCTTATGAGTAATTGCATAGAGGACAGGAGTGCTTTAAGACTTGAGTCATCTATAAGAAATATTGTTTGAGCCGCGTACAGCGAGCATGTAACGTAGAATCAAGAGATTTACGTCAATAAGTTGCGGGGATCATCCGAAAATAGCTTGCGCGTTAGGCGAATCTAGTCGGCTAATCTTCGAAATCTACGGGTTAGTATCGCCTTAGAGCATACATGTTATTCGCAACAGAGTTGGGACAGAGTCTGTCTGTATCCACTGTTCGCAGAGTTCTTGCCACCAGGGATAACTGTTAGAGACCCTAGGTGACCCCATATATTAATTGATCTGCCCTTAGAGGTAAGGCTAATGGTTCTTCGTACAGGAAACGTCGATTTCCTCTTATTATATGCATGCTGCACCAGTGAGAGAACTATGATACTCACTTGAAATGCGCGCAGAAGCTACTAATGTCGACCACAGATCGGCAAAGCTATTTCGTGATCCATCCCTTGCCATGAATATTAATTAGGAGCCGAAATGAGCCCATTATACTCTAAATGTAGGTATTAAATAATTAGATTGACTCAATTAT
Source organism: Meconema thalassinum (assembly GCA_946902985.2). Lineage (NCBI taxonomy): Eukaryota > Metazoa > Arthropoda > Insecta > Orthoptera > Tettigoniidae > Meconema > Meconema thalassinum. The sequence goes on from OX336390.1 coordinate 354,817,895, forward strand.
TAAGGACACGACCAAGTCAGGGTACCTCTAGCATGGCTACACCAGTGAAGAAACTTGACCTTGCGGGAAGCCAGATGGGGTGGCAGGTAGTCCACTAAACAGGCGGCCATCTTGCCGATGCCAGCCGTAACTAATTATTTGTTCGCACGGAATGGAAGTCAATAGACCTGATCCTTTTATTTTTAAAACGGTAGTGGGACACTGAAGAATCTCGATATTTTGAAAAGTAATTAAGATATGCTTGATGTGATGATGTCAATTGAATTAAATGCATTATTTCCACACACAAACCATGTTGGAATGTTGTAATCAGATAATATTTGGCCCAGTTATTCTCTAAGGAGGAATTAACTGCACCAAATAAAAAAAGGCATCTTTGTAAGGTGTATTTGCCCAGTTCACACTAATTTATTCATACGGGTAGCGTAATTTGAATGACATGACACGTTTGTAACAATAATGTTTTGACCAGACCCAGAAAATTAACTGCACCAAATAAATAAAGGCATCTTTGTAAGGTGTATTTGCCCAGTTCACACTAATTTATTCATACGGGTAGCGTAATTTGAATGACATGACACGTTTGTAACAATAATGTTTTGACCAGACCCAGAAAATCGTTGTATGGTGAAGCTATAAAACATCTATGTCCATGTGTATTTTGGAAGGGAAAGTGTACCACTTCAGCGTTTGAAATTGATGGGAAGAGAATACGATTCGCACGACACAACACTTATTAAAGAAGGCATAAGATAATGAATTAATGTTACTTAAAGTAAATGTCCCGTGTAAAACGGATAAATGTTTAATAATTGCAGATTTAATGCCATTTAAATATAATTTGTGTTTATTGTGTTGTGATATTCCAATTTGTGTTAAATTGTGCCACGTGAAGAACACTATGGACACTCGCAAATGTCGAAGAGTATCAATAATAGGATGTTTAGAATAGACTTGAGTGCGGTGAAGCACTAATTTTGAGGAGAAGAGACTCACAGATAATTTTGATTTTTGTTGTGGGAAGTAAATGTCAAGTATTTTCTTTGTGTTTTATGTTGTATTGCCATGATTTTCTATCATTAAATGTTATACTTAGGAATATGTTGTTTCTTTCAAGTAGAGTAGTCACCTGACAGACTCAAATCCTGAACATGTGATCGTATGGTGGGTTGAACGCCCCATACCTCGAAAGACCGTGAGTTAGCTGGGATACGAACACATTTTCCATATGATGACGATTGGGTACATGGAGGACATGTTATCGTACTAGGATTGAGTCACAGGTACTACTAAAAGTCGGCCAAGATATTAATGGTAGAGGCAAGTATAGCAGAAAAGCTAGGATATATTAGGAAAAGGCCGCGTCCCATAGTTAATAAGCCTCCGCGTTAAAATAAATGTTTATAATCCTCCATAAGACATGCTTAAATTGAATGTAATGCACCACCCAATTTATTAAGCATGACCCTACTTAATTATCATGGCATGGCCCAGCGTGGGGCATTCGGCAATAAAAACCACTCCCTGGACAATTTTACTAATAAATCAGAATATGGCCGATGTCTTACAATGGGGCAGCCATTGAGCATCGACCTCCTTTAATTATCATGGCGCCCATAGTCACGTGAGGCTTATGGGATTCAGAAAAACCCATAATAATAGTAAGGTTTCCATGGGGGAAAACCATAATAGTATATTTTTCCTCAAACTGTGTTTGAGCGATTGTGAGTCTTTCTAGATGATACTCAGACATTAGACACTGTTGTCAGACGAGTGAATATACGGACGGGTAAGAGGGCCTGAACCCATTCCATAGGTGGTTACAGCACTGTGCTAAAATGAATGTTGTTGTTTTTGCGACATCAGAATTATTTTCCCAATATAACGCACCAGCATGCACAGCAACGGCCTGCCTATATCTCAAAGATAAGAAATACAGGATGGCTGGTACTGAGGGGGTACTTAAGTGTATCGCGGAGTTAAAGGAACATTTCGATGCTACTCATACCAAGAGTAGGGAAGATGTTAAAGCATTTCAAGATGAAATAACGGGTAGATTGGATGCTAATCAAACTGAAATGAACAATAAGTTAGAGACTAATCAAACCTAGGTAAGCCAGATGTTGGCTACGGTAAATACTCAGTTAGAAAATAACCAGTTAGAGGTTAGTCAAAGATTAGATTCAAATTTATTAGAGGTCAATAAAAAATTGGTGATGTTAAAGAATCTATTAAACAAGAGGTAACTAAAAAGATTGTTAGCGTGGTTTCAGAGATGCAAGCAAATAACGACAAACGCTTTGAGTCAATAGAGGTAAAGCTCGAGAATTATCTGCAAGCGTGCAGAGAATCGCAACGTGAGATCAATGATAGACTAAACAATATGTCCGTAGAGCTTACAGATATTCAAAATCAGAACGAAGCGAATACTAAGCGACAGCAAGAGCAATTTAATACGTTCACACAGACCGTGGATCAAAGGCTTGAAGACAGCGACGAAAAATGGAGTAATCGTATGGCGGGCTACGCAAAAGCTGTAGACGAAGCATTAAGGAAGCAGGATCAGAATATCCTTGACCAATGCAAGGAGATCAGTGAAATAAAAACTTCCGCTAAAGAAAATAAGGGAATAATCTCAAACATGAAGACGCAGGTTGGAAAGGTTCAAAAAGAGTTAGAACAAACTCAAAACGATCTAGCAGTCATTCATAAAAGGCAAGATGAGGACCAGGGAGAAATTACCAAAATAAAGACCGAAATCTCCAATATGCACTGTCACATCCAGAAAGAGGTTACAGGCTTACGTGAAGAGTTGGAACTTCGAGAGGGCTTGAAAAATGAAGCCAGCGATAAAAAGCTTGCCGAGGTAAGGCAAGGTCTAGCGGGGGAAATTTCCCATATAAAAGAGAGCCTTAAATATGACAAGGAGAAAGTCTTTTCTATGGCAGAGAAAAACAGTGATCGCCTGGAAAAAATAGAACGAGAGGTATTAGCTCGGTTAGATAGAGCGGAAAACAGGCACAGCCAAATGGAAACGAGAATGATCGCACATGAGGAATCCATATTGCGAAATCCTAGATCTAATGAAGGAAGCATAGATGAAAATAGGAGAAATAGATGGGCAGATATAGAGGTACAGCCCACTCCGAAAAATACAGCCATACCGAGTGACAGCCCGTATACCACACCTGGTATACCTATCGCTATGTCCACACCGCATGAAAATGCTGTACAAAATTAGATAGTCTCTGTTGTAAGGGCTGGTGACGAGAAACCGAGAAAGTATTCTCGGAGTAACTCAAATATGACACCCAAATACTGGCTCAAAGAGGTTTCCGAATACTTAAATGACGCAAAGGTACCGCCAGAGCGAAGATTAAGAGCTATCGAAAAACTGACTGAAGGTGAATGCGCCTTATGGTTCAGAAGTTTTCGTTACACGTTTGACACCGTTGAAGAATTCCGCCAGGCGTTTTAAGAAGGTACTGGGATGCAAATATACAACAGAATCTCAGATTGGACTTGTACTCCAGACGCTATAGTACAAATAATCCAACGAAATATGCTGAATTTTTCATAGCACAATTATGCCGTTTTAAAGAACATGACGAGGCCCCTAGAGAGCTAGATCTTTGTATAGCGATAGCCAAGCAATTACCATACGAAGTGCAACGACTATTAATCTCGGCAAACGCCAAGACAGCGATTGAAATGGAGGAAGTGCTTAGACAGCTCGATCTCACCACAGCGCAGCATACGAGGCAGAGTCGGAACACGGAACAAGTCCACATGACTAGTGCACCTACTGAACCGACTAAGGTGCAGACCAAAAGTAAGTCTACTAGCACAGAAACTGAGAAGTCAGACTGGCAACGAGAAGAAAGGGAAAACCAGAATTGGAGGCTAGCATACAGAGGGAGATCGAACCGAGGACACCGAGGAAGGAAAACCTGGAATCAGCGCGATACAAGAAACCAACAGCCTGATAACAGGAGAAATTACGGCCGAGATGGGAATAATCGAGACTGGAGAGCCCAAGAACAGAGTCGCGGGTTCGACGAAGAAGCAGAAGAACGTTATCACGCATCACTAAGATATATGGAGGAGCGTGGAGACGACAACAGAAAATCGCAAGTGCATTGGGATGAAGCGATTAAAAATAGAAGGTCACCCGACATCTATAAGGATGATGACGGAGCCATGAGTCTGGAACTTCAGCAGCACGAAGACAGACAGCAGAACTCCACAAGAAATGGAGCCATAAGAAAAACCAGCCAATTATGACTCGGGAAGAAGGAGATACCCGAAAGTCAATGAAAGGTTCATAAACCCTATCTGATTATAAGGGATTTGCAAAATAATGCCTTCAGAATCAAAGATGAAGAAACAGGCAGAGAAGTCGTGGTAAACGCTGCCAACTTAAAATTGTATAGTCCACCGGAGGAATTTGAAACCACCGCAGAGCAAGCCATGCACACCCAAATGGATGAGGAGTCATTATATATGCACGCAGAGAATCCTCAGAAAAGCCTACACCAGGGAGAAAGGAAACGAGGCAGCCAGCTCGTTGACCCAGGGGGGACGAGGGAAGTGTGCAGCTGTCAGTTGGAAGAGCTTTACTACCAGTTGCGGGAAGCAGCGGTAGAACTCCAAGCGATGAATGAACGAGGAAATACGAGACGGTAGACATAGTGGAGTGGGGGGAACAAGACAACCCACTGCCCGGGAGCACTGACCGCCTAAAGTAAACACTGTCTACAGAGTCGATGCCGTCTAGAGGCTCGAGAAAATTCACTTGCAAAATGAATTTTTCGAGCTTAGCGAGGGAAAGGTGTGCCCAATTAGACACGGCTGACTGGCATCAAATTGGTGTCTTTATCAAGAAGACCAGGCCCATGATTCTGCACAGAATCGAATCATTGATCTCTGAGGGGGACAGCCACAGTGAACCCGAAGAACAATGAGTTATATCTGCATATAATTATAATAGCAGGATTTCACGGCTAGAACAGGAATATCATAGCATTTAAGGTGGATCATTGCAGAAAATACCAGCCTATGTACGTTTTAGAAGCCAGAATGCAAGAAAGCGAGCCTGCTTGACAGTTGACAAATCGTGGTTAGCGAGGGGGCGTTACTAGGTGACGCCAAGGAACTAATTTTCGTCTGCACTGGAGGAGCGGCCAAAGATTAATGGCTTTGGGAACCACAGTCCAACAAGGCATAGCAGGGGAGTGGGGGCAGTCGCCCACAGAAATTAATTAATTACAGCCAAATGGAGCAATGAATTGAGATGAAACTTACACCCAGATGCATGTATTCTAGGAAAGATAATTTAGGAGTGTTCTCACGCCTAAATTAAAGCCTGCATCTATAAAGGAACCTCTGCACAGACCTCATCCGCTACGGAGTAAGGATTTGTAGATGAGCCGAGGGGAATTACCGGAGTAGCGTCATGACGCCGTGGAAGGAAGCAATTAATTATAATTAATTGGCCGAAGCTATTGCTTGCACGCGAGTGATTTTGGGACTTCCACGCATAGACAAACAAGGATCATACTTCACTTTGTCTGGAAATGTATTATATCAAGAAGGGAGTCGGTCCTGGACGTCCAGTGAACTACTTTTCACAAGGGAGCTTTATATAGGAGAAGCTCAGAAGGGAGGTCAGTCCGTCTTGACTCAACCCGTGAGCTGGCACGCTGCCGGATCACGCAAGGAAGTGCGCGGAATTTATAAAGTATTAACGCTCAAATGTATTAGCGGTGAACAATGAAAAGCGCATCATGCAGCTTCATAACAGTAATTATGCATCATATAAGACGTAGTCTACAGCAGACGTTTTAGCAACAGCATACGCGAGTATAGATTCAGTACAGCGTAGAGATAATTTAGGATGTTTATAGACAATGAACATAACCAGGAGGTGTTGTCCGTCACAAGTAGTCGTGACATAGGATTGAACAGATTTTTAGTAGAGGAGGTATAAACTGTAGGTGACGGGAGTCGAACACACACACACATGCAAGATAGACTTTCATGGAGACCAGCGGTTGTCAGGAGTTCTGCATCGCATCTCTGAGGTCAGGCGATAGTGGGAATCCAATTTAAGGATCCATGTGTGAAAATAGTGCGAGATTGTGTATAAGGTTTATATTACAGTGATTTTTAAAGTGTTTATGTGTATATGGTAAAATAATGTGTATTGTGTCAAAGTGAAAAAGCCAGTAATGAAAAATATGATTATCATGTGCTAAGTTTATACAATGTGTCGTGTGAATAATATTATGATGGCTTAAGACAAGCATCATGGCAGGTGCGTGGCTGGCGTGCTGGACCAACCCAGCAAAAATGAAAGTGAGTACAAATTTAATATGTTGATATGATTTAATAGCTCACCATACAACGAAACATCACTCTAAGATTAAGAATTAACAGTCATTTATGTACGAGTTCACATCCCTCGTATTTTGGTAAAATATGGCTTGGAGGATGATTTGTTTACGGCCATTTAGGCGTAAGACATTGATGAAAATAACGGTAACGTTAAATAATAATAATAATAATAATCTGGGGTCGGTTACAATAATGAATAAATAAATGGGCATGTCAGGCCTATTGTACGTGCAAAGTGTGTCATGTCTAGCGTAAGAATACTGTTACGTCTGTGAGTTTGTGTCATCGCTCGCCGCATGAGTCACAACTGCCCCAGGGCTGGGCTGTGCCCTGCCTCCTGTATTGCGTGCGCCTTATGCAACAGGGCTACTAGGACAAAGGGATAGTCCAGAATATTCGTGACTGGACCAGCGATGGAAACCTCGAGAAGCCGTGAACCCTGGATGGATCTAGAAGCATTTATTGAGTCACCGGTCTGCTATATAAGTGCGACCTGTCAAGCAGGGGTTGTTGTTGTGTTTTACGAGCTAGTGTGAGCGATTATCCTGAGCGACAGAAGTGTGGTGACTTGCGAAACCCATAGTGGAGCGGGGAAGAGAGAAACATACAGGGGACTGCCTGTGTTTTGAGTGAGTGTGCTTTCACTGAGTGTCGGAGATATTGTGGTTACGAAATCCAGTGACATTGTTTCTCCCAGCTTGTGAACAGCGTGCAGCAAGTGCTCGTAAGTAACTGTAGTCGGCGTACTTTAGGAAGAAGTTGCATGTAGTACTGTCAAGGCCACTAGGCTCATTAGCGGGAGGATTAACTTCTGTGTTTTGTTGACAAGTGAAAGGGCAAGAGCTCTCCACAAGCAAGAGACTTGAGGAAACTGGAGTAAGGTTCCTATTGCTTGTATTTGCTGATGAGTAGTGTAATTTTCTGGCCGCAATAAAGTTAATTATTTCTTTAAGCAGTAATTGGTGTTGTGCTTCCTACCCACCGTAATCCAGTTAACAAAAGTGCCACTAGGGGGGTGGCACGCAACAACTGGTGTCAGAAGTGGGATTACGAACTCAAGCACAACACCTGAGGTCCTGGTTTCAAAACCCGAGCAGGTCAAATTCTCTAATTTTCCTGTGAGTGCATGCCCTTTACAAGACAAACAACTAAAATGGAGGAGAAATTGGCAGCATTGCTAGAAAAGTTAAATGGCATGGAAACCAAGATGGAGGACGGCCAGAAGAATTTAACTAAGGACCTAACTGCCAAATTAGAAGACGGACAAAATAAGTTAGCGGAGGACCTGAAGAAGATGAAAGACAGCCAGAAAAGTTTAGCCGAGGACCTAACTTCCAAATTAGAAGACGGTCAGAATAAGCTAGCAGAGGACCTAACCGCCAAATTTCTGGATGGCCAGAAAAATCTGGAAGAGTGTCTGCTGACGAAATTACAGGAAAGTCAAAAGAAATTGGAACAGGGTCTGCGTCAGGAAGTCAACACCGTCTGCCAGGGCCTACGTGAGGAAGTCACAGCAGCAGAAAAAAAGTTCTACGCCTTACAAGAGGAAGTTGCCGAACTGCTCCGACGCCCACTGACGGGGGTGGAAGAAAAATTCACCGCTTTACAAAAGGAAATTTCTGAGCTGAACCAACGCCCGTCGACGGGGATGGAAGCGAGATTCAACGCTCTTCAAGAGGAAGTTGCCGAGCTGCGCCGACGCCCGCCCACAGGTACATCGGGAATATCAGGAACGGGACAGAGCAGAGTGACGCCCCCAACCTTCGACGGAAATGTCCCGTGGAGCACCTATTTACGTCAGTTCGAGGCAGCCTGTTCAATAAACAACTGGAACAGCACGGAAAAGGCTACAGCTCTCATTGTAGCTCTGAGAGGGGACGCCCTTAACGTTCTTCAGGCCATCCCGACTGGATCCCAGGACTACGCGTCACTAATCGCCCATATGGAGTCCCGATATGGAGATATCCATCTTCAGCAGGCCTACCAGATGCAGCTCCGGACCTGGGTACAAAAGAACGCGGAAACCCTGCAGGAGTTCGAGATGGACATCGCACGTCTCGTAAGGCTCGCCTACCCAACAGCGCCGGCCGACTTTCTGGAGCAGATAGCGACGCAGACTTTCACCGACGGGCTACGGGACTCGGACACTCAACAGGCGCTGCGACTCGCGCGCAATAAGACCCTGACAGATGCGCTGAGCCACGCACTTGAGTTCGAGACGGCAAAACAGGCATCCAGAATGCACGCGCGGGTGCGTCAAATGGACGTCGACGAACCAGTAAAAACCAACGAGACCAAGCCCCTGGCAGACGAATTAATGGAGGCGCTAAGCCGTTTCTTCGATAGTCGCGGCACCACCAGCAACGACACAGCCGGAAGGCAACCAGAGAGGCGGCCCGGAAGAGGACTACCGACCTGCTGGACCTGCGGTAAGAAAGGCCACCTGAGCAAGGACTGCGGCGATCGCCGCCGCCGAGGGTATCCGACGGGAAATCAGTCGTCTGAAAACCGCGCGACCCAGGGAAACGAGTATTAGCCAGCCTTGGGGGGCAAAGGTTGGCTTGTGACAGTCGTCAAGCCCTGGCAGTCCAGGTTCGTGTGACGAAGTTACGGAGGGACAATAGCAGCCTGATGGTCGACGGAGTCGTCAACGGAGAGAGCTGGCCCATGCTAATCGACACGGGAGCATCGAGGACCATCGTCAGTCCCACCGTGATCCCGAAGTGGAGAGTGCAACCCACACAAAGGAACCTCCAGGTAATATCCGCGACCGGAGAGACCGCACCGGTACATGGCACAGCATCACTGGAGTTCGTCATTGGTCGACGGGCGATAAAGCATCCAGTGCTTGTGGCTGACGTATCAGATGAAGTGATCATCGGACTGGACTTCCTGGACCAGAACAACATCATCTTGGATCTGAGTACCAACACTCTGCATTTCGGAGGTGAGGAACTTGCTTTGCATCCTGCGCACGAGTCCATCACCGCACGACGAGTAAGGCTGAGAGAAGACGTCATCGTTCCCGCCAGGACGGAGGTCAGCGCTGCCGTAATTTTCGACGGAACTGCTGAGGGAGTGGCGGCTGTCATCGAGCCAAAATATGAGGACATCCAGACAAAAGGATTGCTAGTTGCCAAGACTCTCATCAACACGACGTCTCGGCCGTACGTCCGCCTGTCCAACCTGAACGACTACGACATTACGGTTCACCGGGACACCAACCTAGGAGTTTGCGAGCCCGTTACCTGAATTTCCCGCATCACAGATAGGACAGACGGACACCTGCAGACGGACAACCGAAGAAGACGCATACTGCCAGAAGAACTACAGAAGCTGTACCAAGGATCCCAGGACCATTTAGACGAGGAACAATCACGCCAACTTCAGGACCTGCTACGCGAATTCCAGGACGTCTTCTCCGTGGGGAGCAAAGACTTCGGCAGGACAAGCTTGGTTCAGCACAGAATCGACGTTGGGGACAGCGCACCGATTAGGGCCCCATTCCGACGTGTCCCGTTCGCCAAGCAACCCGAAGTCGACCGGATGGTAGAAGAGATGAAGGAGCAAGGGGTGATCGAGCCATCACATAGTCCTTGGAGTTCTCCGGTCGTGCTAGTGAAGAAGAAGGACGGTTCCACCAGGTTCTGCGTGGATTACAGGCGGGTGAATGACGTCACGAAGAAGGACAGCTACCCTCTACCCCGGATCGACGACACCCTGGACCCCATATCAGGGTCGAGATGGTTCTCCACCTTGGATTTGAAGAGTGGCTACTGGCAGGTGGAGGTCCACCCTAAAGACCGCGAGAAAACTGCGTTCTCTGTGGGCAGCGGGCTCTGGCAGTTCACCGTCATGCCATTCGGTCTGTGCAACGGCCCTGCGACCTTCGAAAGGCTAATGGAGTCCATTCTGAGGGGACTACACTGGAAGACCTGCCTGGTCTACCTAGACGACGTCATCGTTCTGGGGAGAAGCTTCGAGGAGCACTACAGCAACCTGAAGGAGATCTTGTTGAAGCTACGGGCTGCCCAGCTGAAGTTGAGCCCCAAGAAGTGTCAGCTCTTCCAGAAGCGGGTCCAGTACCTAGGGAATATCGTCTCCGAGGAAGGGGTGCGCACCGACCCAGATAAGACCGCAGCTGTGAGGGAGTGGCCAGTTCCGAAGGACAAGTCCCAACTATGAAGCTTCCTGGGACTCTGCACTTATTACCGTCGCTTCGTGAGAGGATTCGCCGACATCGCCAAACCTTTACATCGACTGACTGAGAAGGACCAACTCTTCACGTGGACAGCAGAATGCCACAGTGCCTTCGAACAACTCAAGCAGGCTCTGTGCACCGCGCCTATTCTGGCCTACCCCAGACCTGGAACAAGGTTCATCGTCGATACCGATGCCAGCGACTTTGGCATAGGGGGAATCCTGTCGCAAGTAGTGGACGGCGAGGAGAGAGTAGTGGCCTACTTCAGCAAGGCCTTGTCAAAGCCAGAAAGGAACTACTGCGTCACCAGGAAGGAGCTGCTCGCCATCGTGAAGACCATTGAACACTTCCACAAGTACCTGTACGGGCAAGAATTTCTCATCAGGACCGACCATGCATCCCTGCGGTGGCTCCTGAACTTCAAGCAGCCCGAGGGTCAACTTGCGCGGTGGTTAGAGAGGCTTCAACAGTACAACTTTGAGATTCAGCACAGGAAAGGCCAACTGCATTCTAACGCCGACGCCCTGTCACGAAGACCGTGCCCCGAAGACTGCACCTTCTGTACTAGGAGGGAGGAGAACACCGGGATACAGTGCCGAAGGACTACCGTGGAACTTCAAGGGAGCTGGAGCCGCGAATCTTTCACGCGGGCACAAGCAGAAGATGATGACCTGGGACTGATAGCCGAATGGAAGAGGGCCTGTGTCCCCAGACCCGGGTGGAACATTGTGAGTGACTGCAGCCCAAAGTTTAAGTCCTACTGGGCACAGTGGGACTCGCTGATTTTAAGGGATGGCCTCATCTGCCTTACCTGGGAGAGCACCGACGGGAAGACATCTCGGGAACAAGTCATCGTTCCAAAGGCTATGACGGAGGAAGTCCTGAAGGGAGTTCATGGAGGATCATCTGGTGGACACCTAGGGATAAAGAAGACCCTGGAGAAGCTGAGAGAGCGGTTCTACTGGATCGGATGCCGAACAGACGTGGAGAACCACTGCGCAAGGTGCCACGATTGCGCAGCCAGCAAGGGCCCAGGACGAAGACGACGGGGTCCACTGAAGACCTACAACGTGGGCGGCCCCATGGAGAGAGTGGCCATCGATGTTGCTGGGCCATTCCCGTTAAGCGAGGCAGGGAACCGCTACATATTAGTCGTCAGCGACTACTTTACCAAGTGGCCGGAGGCGTATGCGCTCCCTAACCAAGAAGCCGCGACGATTGCAGAGACCCTGATGAAGGAATTCGTCAGCCGGTACGGAGTACCCCTGGAGCTGCACTCCGACCAAGGGAGGAACTTCGAGTCGCAGGTGTTCCAGAACCTATGCCAGCTGCTGGGAATCCGGAAGACAAGGACAACGCCGCTACACCCTCAGTCCGACGGGATGGTAGAGCGATTCAATCGCACCATCGAGAACCATCTCCGAATAGTCGTCACCGAGCACCAGAGGGATTGGGACAAACATCTTCCACTATTTCTCCTGGCCTACCGCGCCGCCGTGCATGAAGCCACCGGGTGCACACCAGCCCGGGCCATGTTTGGGAGGGAGCTCCGTCTACCTGTTGATCTTGCCTTCGGCCGACCTGGGAATGATCCGATCCCGGTAAGCCAGTATTGTCAAGAACTGGTCGACCAACTGGAGGACGTGCACGCGTTCGCGAGGAGGAAACTGCGGATCGAGACCGACCGAATGACGACCCGATAACACCAGCAGACGGAAGCCGGCGGATTCCACGAGGACGACCTGGTCTGGCTCTTCAACCCATTACGGAAGAAAGGCCTGTACCCAAACTACAGAAGTCTTGGGAGGGCCCGTACCGAGTCGTGAAACGGATCAACGATGTCGTCTACAGGATCCAGCGGAGCCCGAGGGCGAAGATGAAGATCGTGCATCGAGATCGCCTGGCAGCCTACGGAGGGACACAGACGGACCAATGATTGATCGGGTCGATCAGCCTTTTTAGGAAAGGGGTTGTGTTACGGCTGTGAGTTTGTGTCATCGCTCGCCGCATGGGTCACAACTGCCCCAGGGCTGGGCTGTGCCCTGCCTCCTGTATTGCGTGCGCCTTATGCAACAGGGCTACTAGGACAAAGGGATAGTCCAGAATATTCGTGACTGGACCAGCGATGGAAACCTCGAGAAGCCGTGAACCCTGGATGGATCTAGAAGCATTTATTGAGTCACCGGCCTGTTATATAAGTGCGACCTGTCAAGCAGGGGTTGTTGTTGTATTTTACGAGCTAGTGTGAGCGATTATCCTGAGCGACAGAAGTGTGGTGACTTGCGAAACCCCTAGTGGAGCGGGGAAGTGAGAAACATACAGGGGACTGCCTGTGTTTTGAGTGAGTGTGCTTTCACTGAGTGTCGGAGATATTGTGGTTACGAAATCCAGTGACATTGTTTCTCCCAGCTTGTGAACAGCGTGCAGCAAGTGCTCGTAAGTAACTGTAGTCGGCGTACTTTAGGAAGAAGTTGCATGTAGTACTGTCAAGGCCACTAGGCTCATTAGCGGGAGGATTAACTTCTGTGTTTTGTTGACAAGTGAAAGGGCAAGAGCTCTCCACAAGCAAGAGACTTGAGGAAACTGGAGTAAGGTTCCTATTGCTTGTATTTGCTGATGAGTAGTGTAATTTTCTGGCCGCAATAAAGTTAATTATTTCTTAAAGCAGTAATTGGTGTTGTGCATCCTACCCACCGTAATCCAGTTAAAAGTGCCACTAGGGGGGTGGCACGCAACAATACTGTGTTATTGTAAACAGTAAGAGAGAAACGTAAAATATCGAGATAAAAGAGAGCTTTTCAGTGTCATTGAATTGTTGAATGAATGTTTATTATGGTATATTCTACAGGGTTGTATTTGAGAGCCATTAAGATAGTTAAATGTAAGCCAGTAAATTTATACTTGTTTTGGAGCTACGTAGAACTTTGGCTTAGGAGTAATTGCATAGAGGACAGGAGTGCTTTAAGAATTGAGTCATCTATAAGAAATATTGTTTGAGCCGCGTACAGCGAGCATGTAACGTAGAATCAAGAGATTTACGTCAATAAGTTGCGGGGATCATCCGAAAATAGCTTGCGCGTTAGGCGAATCTAGTCGGCTAATCTTCGAAATCTACGAGATAGTATCGCCTTAGAGCATACATGTTATTCGCAACAGAGTTGGGACAGAGTCTGTCTGTATCCACTGTTCGCAGAGTTCTTGCCACCAGGGATAACTGTTAGAGACCCTAGGTGACCCCATATACTAATTGATCTGCCCTTAGAGGTAAGGCTAATGGTTCTTCGTACAGGAAACGTCGATTTCCTCTTGTTATATGCATGCTGCACCAGTGAGAGAACTATGATACTCACTTGAAATGCGCGCAGAAGCTACTAATGTCGACCACAGATCGGCAAAGCTATTTCGTGATCCATCCCTTGCCAAGAATATTAATTAGGAGCCGAAATGAGCCCATTATACTCTAAATGTAGGTATTAAATAATTAGATTGACTCAATTATTAAGGACACGACCAGGTCAGGGTACCTCTAGCATGGCTACACCAGTGAAGAAACTTGACCTTGCGGGAAGCCAGATGGGGTGGCAGGTAGCCCACTAAACCGGCGGCCATCTTGCCGATGCCAGCCGTAACTAATTATTTGTTCGCACGGAATGGAAGTCAATAGACCTGATCCTTTTATTTTTAAAACGGTAGTGGGACACTGAAGAATCTCGATATTTCGAAAAGTAATTAAGATATGCTTGATGTGATGATGTCAATTGAATTAAATGCATTATTTCCACCCACAAACCATGTTGGAATGTTGGAATCGGATAATATTTGGCCCAGTTATTCTCTAAGGAGGAATTAACTGCACCAAGTAAATAAAGGCGTCATTGTAAGGTGTATTTGCCCAATTCACACTAATTTATTCATACGGGTAGCGTAATTTGAATGACATGACACGTTTGTAACAATAATGTTTTGACCAGACCCGGAAAATTGTTGTATGGTGAAGCTATAAAACATCTATGTCCATGTGTATTTTGGAAGGGAAAGTGTACCACTTCAGCGTTTGAAATTGATGGGAAGAGAATACGATTCGCATGACACAACACTTATTAAAGAAGGCATAAGATAATGAATTAATGTTACTTAAAGTAAATGTCCCGTGTAAAACGGATAAATGTTTAATAATTGCAGATTTAATGCCATTTAAATATAATTTGTGTTTATTGTGTTGTGATATTCCAATTTGTGTTAAATTGTGCCACGTGAAGAACACTATGGACACTCGCAAATGTCGAAGAGTATCAATAATAGGATGTTTTGAATAGACTTGAGTGCGGTGAAGCACTAATTTTGAGGAGAAGAGACTCACAGATAATTTTGATTTTTGTTGTGGGAAGTAAATGTCAAGTATTTTCTTTGTGTTTTATGTTGTATTGCCATGATTTTCTATCATTAAATGTTATACTTAGGAATATGTTGTTTCTTTCAAGTAGAGTAGTCACCTGACAGACTCAAATCCTGAACATGTGATCGTATGGTGGGTTGAACGCCCCATACCTCGAAAGACCGTGAGTTAGCTGGGATACGAACACATTTTCCATATGATGACGATTGGGTACATGGAGGACATGTTATCGTACTAGGATTGAGTCACAGGTACTACTAAAAGTCGGCCAAGATATTAATGGTAGAGGCAAGTATAGCAGAAAAGCTAGGATATGTTAGGAAAAGGCCACGTCCCATAGTTAATAAGCCTTCGCGTTAAAATAAATGTTTATAATCCTCCATAAGACATGCTTAAATTGAATGTAATGCACCACCCAATTTATTAAGCATGACCCTACTTAATTATCATGGCATGGCCCAGCGTGGGGCATTCGGCAATAAAAACCACTCCCTGGACAATTTTACTAATAAATCAGAATATGGCCGATGTCTTACAATGGGGCAGCCATTGAGCATCGACCTCCTTTAATTATCATGGCGCCCATAGTCACGTGAAGCTTATGGGATTCAGAAAAACCCATAATAATAGTAAGGTTTCCATGGGGGAAAATCATAATAGGATATTTTTCCTCAAACTGTGTTTGAGCGATTGTGAGTCTTTCTAGATGATACTCAGACATTAGACACTGTTGTCAGACGAGTGAATATACGGACGGGAAAGAGAGCCTGAACCCATTCCATAGGTGGTTACAGCACTGTGCTAAAATGAATGTTGTTGTTTTTGCGGCATCGGAATTATTTTCCCAATATAACGCACCAGCATGAACAGCAACGGCCTGCCTATATCTCAAAGATAAGAAATACAGGATGGCTGGTACTGAGGGGGTACTTAAGTGTATCGCGGAGTTAAAGGAACATTTCGATGCTACTCATACCAAGAGTAGGGAAGATGCTAAAGCATTTCAAGATGAAATAACGGGTAGATTGGATGCTAATCAAACTGAAATGAACAATAAGTTAGAGACTAATCAAACCTAGGTAAGCCAGATGTTGGCTACGGTAAATACTCAGTTAGAAAATAACCAGTTAGAGGTTAGTCAAAGATTAGATTCAAATTTATTAGAGGTCAATAAAAAATTGGTGATGTCAAAGAATCTATTAAACAAGAGGTAACTAAAAAGATTGTTAGCGTGGTTTCAGAGATGCAAGCAAATAACGACAAACGCTTTGAGTCAATAGAGGTAAAACTCGAGAATTATCTGCAAGCGTGCAGAGAATCGCAACGTGAGATCAATGATAGACTAAACAATATGTCCGTAGAGCTTAAAGATATTCAAAATCAGAACGAAGCGAATACTAAGCGACAGCAAGAGCAATTTAATACGTTCCCACAGACCGTGGATCAAAGGCTTGAAGACAGCGACGAAAAATGGAGTAATCGTACGGCGGGCTACGCAAAAGCTGTAGACGAAGCATTAAGGAAGCAGGATCAGAATATCCTTGACCAATGCAAGGAGATCAGTGAAATAAAAACTTCCGCTAAAGAAAATAAGGGAATAATCTCAAACATGAAGACGCAGGTTGGAAAGGTTCAAAAAGAGTTAGAACAAACTCGAAACGATCTAGCAGTCATTCATAAAAGGCAAGATGAGGACCAGGGAGAAATTACCAAAATAAGGACCGAATTTTTCAATATGCACTGTCACATCCAGAAAGAGGTTACAGGCTTACGTGAAGAGTTGGAACTTCGAGAGGGCTTGAAAAATGAAGCCAGCGATAAAAAGCTTGCCGAGGTAAGGCAAGGTCTAGCGGGGGAAATTTCCCATATAAAAGAGAGCCTTAAATATGACAAGGAGAAAGTCTTTTCTATGGCAGAGAAAAACAGTGATCGCCTGGAAAAAATAGAACGAGAGGTATTAGCTCGGTTAGATAGAGCGGAAAACAGGCACAGCCAAATGGAAACGAGAATGATCGCACATGAGGAATCCATATTGCGAAATCCTAGATCTAATGAAGGAAGCATAGATGAAAATAGGAGAAATAGATGGGCAGATATAGAGGTACAGCCCACTCCGAAAAATACAGCCATACCGAGTGACAGCCCGTATACCACACCTGGTATACCTATCGCTATGTCCACACCGCATGAAAATGCTGTACAAAATTAGATAGTCTCTGTTGTAAGGGCTGGTGACGAGAAACCGAGAAAGTATTCTCGGAGTAACTCAAATATGACACCCAAATACTGGCTCAAAGAGGTTTCCGAATACTTAAATGACGCAAAGGTACCGCCAGAGCGAAGATTAAGAGCTATCGAAAAACTGACTGAAGGTGAATGCGCCTTATGGTTCAGAAGTTTTCGTTACACGTTTGACACCGTTGAAGAATTCCGCCAGGCGTTTTAAGAAGGTACTGGGATGCAAATATACAACAGAATCTCAGATTGGACTTGTACTCCAGACGCTATAGTACAAATAATCCAACGAAATATGCTGAATTTTTCATAGCACAATTATGCCGTTTTAAAGAACATGACGAGGCCCCTAGAGAGCTAGATCTTTGTATAGCGATAGCCAAGCAATTACCATACGAAGTGCAACGACTATTAATCTCGGCAAACGCCAAGACAGCGATTGAAATGGAGGAAGTGCTTAGACAGCTCGATCTCACCACAGCGCAGCATACGAGGCAGAGTCGGAACACGGAACAAGTCCACATGACTAGTGCACCTACTGAACCGACTAAGGTGCAGACCAAAAGTAAGTCTACTAGCACAGAAACTGAGAAGTCAGACTGGCAACGAGAAGAAAGGGAAAACCAGAATTGGAGGCTAGCATACAGAGGGAGATCGAACCGAGGACACCGAGGAAGGAAAACCTGGAATCAGCGCGATACAAGAAACCAACAGCCTGATAACAGGAGAAATTACGGCCGAGATGGGAATAATCGAGACTGGAGAGCCCAAGAACAGAGTCGCGGGTTCGACGAAGAAGCAGAAGAACGTTATCACGCATCACTAAGATATATGGAGGAGCGTGGAGACGACAACAGAAAATCGCAAGTGCATTGGGATGAAGCGATTAAAAATAGAAGGTCACCCGACATCTATAAGGATGATGACGGAGCCATGAGTCTGGAACTTCAGCAGCACGAAGACAGACAGCAGAACTCCACAAGAAATGGAGCCATAAGAAAAACCAGCCAATTATGACTCGGGAAGAAGGAGATACCCGAAAGTCAATGAAAGGTTCATAAACCCTATCTGATTATAAGGGATTTGCAAAATAATGCCTTCAGAATCAAAGATGAAGAAACAGGCAGAGAAGTCGTGGTAAACGCTGCCAACTTAAAATTGTATAGTCCACCGGAGGAATTTGAAACCACCGCAGAGCAAGCCATGCACACCCAAATGGATGAGGAGTCATTATATATGCACGCAGAGAATCCTCAGAAAAGCCTACACCAGGGAGAAAGGAAACGAGGCAGCCAGCTCGTTGACCCAGGGGGGACGAGGGAAGTGTGCAGCTGTCAGTTGGAAGAGCTTTACTACCAGTTGCGGGAAGCAGCGGTAGAACTCCAAGCGATGAATGAACGAGGAAATACGAGACGGTAGACATAGTGGAGTGGGGGGAACAAGACAACCCACTGCCCGGGAGCACTGACCGCCTAAAGTAAACACTGTCTACAGAGTCGATGCCGTCTAGAGGCTCGAGAAAATTCACTTGCAAAATGAATTTTTCGAGCTTAGCGAGGGAAAGGTGTGCCCAATTAGACACGGCTGACTGGCATCAAATTGGTGTCTTTATCAAGAAGACCAGGCCCATGATTCTGCACAGAATCGAATCATTGATCTCTGAGGGGGACAGCCACAGTGAACCCGAAGAACAATGAGTTATATCTGCATATAATTATAATAGCAGGATTTCACGGCTAGAACAGGAATATCATAGCATTTAAGGTGGATCATTGCAGAAAATACCAGCCTATGTACGTTTTAGAAGCCAGAATGCAAGAAAGCGAGCCTGCTTGACAGTTGACAAATCGTGGTTAGCGAGGGGGCGTTACTAGGTGACGCCAAGGAACTAATTTTCGTCTGCACTGGAGGAGCGGCCAAAGATTAATGGCTTTGGGAACCACAGTCCAACAAGGCATAGCAGGGGAGTGGGGGCAGTCGCCCACAGAAATTAATTAATTACAGCCAAATGGAGCAATGAATTGAGATGAAACTTACACCCAGATGCATGTATTCTAGGAAAGATAATTTAGGAGTGTTCTCACGCCTAAATTAAAGCCTGCATCTATAAAGGAACCTCTGCACAGACCTCATCCGCTACGGAGTAAGGATTTGTAGATGAGCCGAGGGGAATTACCGGAGTAGCGTCATGACGCCGTGGAAGGAAGCAATTAATTATAATTAATTGGCCGAAGCTATTGCTTGCACGCGAGTGATTTTGGGACTTCCACGCATAGACAAACAAGGATCATACTTCACTTTGTCTGGAAATGTATATCAAGAAGGGAGTCGGTCCTGGACGTCCAGTGAACTACTTTTCACAAGGGAGCTTTATATAGGAGAAGCTCAGAAGGGAGGTCAGTCCGTCTTGACTCAACCCGTGAGCTGGCACGCTGCCGGATCACGCAAGGAAGTGCGCGGAATTTATAAAGTATTAACGCTCAAATGTATTAGCGGTGAACAATGAAAAGCGCATCATGCAGCTTCATAACAGTAATTATGCATCATATAAGACGTAGTCTACAGCAGACGTTTTAGCAACAGCATACGCGAGTATAGATTCAGTACAGCGTAGAGATAATTTAGGACGTTTATAGACAATGAACATAACCAGGAGGTGTTGTCCGTCACAAGTAGTCGTGACATAGGATTGAACAGATTTTTAGTAGAGGAGGTATAAACTGTAGGTGACGGGAGTCGAACACACACACACATGCAAGATAGACTTTCATGGAGACCAGCGGTTGTCAGGAGTTCTGCATCGCATCTCTGAGGTCAGGCGATAGTGGGAATCCAATTTAAGGATCCATGTGTGAAAATAGTGCGAGATTGTGTATAAGGTTTATATTACAGTGATTTTTAAAGTGTTTATGTGTATATGGTAAAATAATGTGTATTGTGTCAAAGTGAAAAAGCCAGTAATGAAAAATATGATTATCATGTGCTAAGTTTATACAATGTGTCGTGTGAATAATATCATGATGGCTTAAGACAAGCATCATGGCAGGTGCGTGGCTGGCGTGCTGGACCAACCCAGCAAAAATGAAAGTGAGTACAAATTTAATATGTTGATATGATTTAATAGCTCACCATACAACGAAACATCACTCTAAGATTAAGAATTAACAGTCATTTATGTACGAGTTCACATCCCTCGTATTTTGGTAAAATATGGCTTGGAGGATGATTTGTTTACGGCCATTTAGGCGTAAGACATTGATGAAAATAACGGTAACGTTAAATAATAATAATAATAATAATCTGGGGTCGGTTACAATAATGAATAAATAAATGGGCATGTCAGGCCTATTGTACGTGCAAAGTGTGTCATGTCTAGCGTAAGAATACTGTTACGTCTGTGAGTTTGTGTCATCGCTCGCCGCATGAGTCACAACTGCCCCAGGGCTGGGCTGTGCCCTGCCTCCTGTATTGCGTGCGCCTTATGCAACAGGGCTACTAGGACAAAGGGATAGTCCAGAATATTCGTGACTGGACCAGCGATGGAAACCTCGAGAAGCCGTGAACCCTGGATGGATCTAGAAGCATTTATTGAGTCACCGGTCTGCTATATAAGTGCGACCTGTCAAGCAGGGGTTGTTGTTGTGTTTTACGAGCTAGTGTGAGCGATTATCCTGAGCGACAGAAGTGTGGTGACTTGCGAAACCCATAGTGGAGCGGGGAAGAGAGAAACATACAGGGGACTGCCTGTGTTTTGAGTGAGTGTGCTTTCACTGAGTGTCGGAGATATTGTGGTTACGAAATCCAGTGACATTGTTTCTCCCAGCTTGTGAACAGCGTGCAGCAAGTGCTCGTAAGTAACTGTAGTCGGCGTACTTTAGGAAGAAGTTGCATGTAGTACTGTCAAGGCCACTAGGCTCATTAGCGGGAGGATTAACTTCTGTGTTTTGTTGACAAGTGAAAGGGCAAGAGCTCTCCACAAGCAAGAGACTTGAGGAAACTGGAGTAAGGTTCCTATTGCTTGTATTTGCTGATGAGTAGTGTAATTTTCTGGCCGCAATAAAGTTAATTATTTCTTTAAGCAGTAATTGGTGTTGTGCTTCCTACCCACCGTAATCCAGTTAACAAAAGTGCCACTAGGGGGGTGGCACGCAACAACTGGTGTCAGAAGTGGGATTACGAACTCAAGCACAACACCTGAGGTCCTGGTTTCAAAACCCGAGCAGGTCAAATTCTCTAATTTTCCTGTGAGTGCATGCCCTTTACAAGACAAACAACTAAAATGGAGGAGAAATTGGCAGCATTGCTAGAAAAGTTAAATGGCATGGAAACCAAGATGGAGGACGGCCAGAAGAATTTAACTAAGGACCTAACTGCCAAATTAGAAGACGGACAAAATAAGTTAGCGGAGGACCTGAAGAAGATGAAAGACAGCCAGAAAAGTTTAGCCGAGGACCTAACTTCCAAATTAGAAGACGGTCAGAATAAGCTAGCAGAGGACCTAACCGCCAAATTTCTGGATGGCCAGAAAAATCTGGAAGAGTGTCTGCTGACGAAATTACAGGAAAGTCAAAAGAAATTGGAACAGGGTCTGCGTCAGGAAGTCAACACCGTCTGCCAGGGCCTACGTGAGGAAGTCACAGCAGTAGAAAAAAAGTTCTACGCCTTACAAGAGGAAGTTGCCGAACTGCTCCGACGCCCACTGACGGGGGTGGAAGAAAAATTCACCGCTTTACAAAAGGAAATTTCTGAGCTGAACCAACGCCCGTCGACGGGGATGGAAGCGAGATTCAACGCTCTTCAAGAGGAAGTTGCCGAGCTGCGCCGACGCCCGCCCACAGGTACATCGGGAATATCAGGAACGGGACAGAGCAGAGTGACGCCCCCAACCTTCGACGGAAATGTCCCGTGGAGCACCTATTTACGTCAGTTCGAGGCAGCCTGTTCAATAAACAACTGGAACAGCACGGAAAAGGCTACAGCTCTCATTGTAGCTCTGAGAGGGGACGCCCTTAACGTTCTTCAGGCCATCCCGACTGGATCCCAGGACTACGCGTCACTAATCGCCCATATGGAGTCCCGATATGGAGATATCCATGTTCAGCAGGCCTACCAGATGCAGCTCCGGACCCGGGTACAAAAGAACGCGGAAACCCTGCAGGAGTTCGAGATGGACATCGCACGTCTCGTAAGGCTCGCCTACCCAACAGCGCCGGCCGACTTTCTGGAGCAGATAGCGACGCAGACTTTCACCGACGGGCTACGGGACTCGGACACTCAACAGGCGCTGCGACTCGCGCGCAATAAGACCCTGACAGATGCGCTGAGCCACGCACTTGAGTTCGAGACGGCAAAACAGGCATCCAGAATGCACGCGCGGGTGCGTCAAATGGACGTCGACGAACCAGTAAAAACCAACCAAGAACGCGGAAACCCTGCAGGAGTTCGAGATGGACATCGCACGTCTCGTAAGGCTCGCCTACCCAACAGCGCCGGCCGACTTTCTGGAGCAGATAGCGACGCAGACTTTCACCGACGGGCTACGGGACTCGGACACTCAACAGGCGCTGCGACTCGCGCGCAATAAGACCCTGACAGATGCGCTGAGCCACGCACTTGAGTTCGAGACGGCAAAACAGGCATCCAGAATGCACGCGCGGGTGCGTCAAATGGACGTCGACGAACCAGTAATAACCAACGAGACCAAGCCCCTGGCAGACGAATTAATGGAGGCGCTAAGCCGTTTCTTCGATAGTCGCGGCACCACCAGCAACGACACAGCCGGAAGGCAACCAGAGAGGCGGCCCGGAAGAGGACTACCAACCTGCTGGACCTGCGGTAAGAAAGGCCACCTGAGCAAGGACTGCGGCGATCGCCGCCGCCGAGGGTATCCGACGGGAAATCAGTCGTCTGAAAACCGCGCGACCCAGGGAAACGAGTATTAGCCAGCCTTGGGGGGCAAAGGTTGGCTTGTGACAGTCGTCAAGCCCTGGCAGTCCAGGTTCGTGTGACGAAGTTACGGAGGGACAATAGCAGCCTGATGGTCGACGGAGTCGTCAACGGAGAGAGCTGGCCCATGCTAATCGACACGGGAGCATCGAGGACCATCGTCAGTCCCACCGTGATCCCGAAGTGGAGAGTGCAACCCACACAAAGGAACCTCCAGGTAATATCCGCGACCGGAGAGACCGCACCGGTACATGGCACAGCATCACTGGAGTTCGTCATTGGTCGACGGGCGATAAAGCATCCAGTGCTTGTGGCTGACGTATCAGATGAAGTGATCATCGGACTGGACTTCCTGGACCAGAACAACATCATCTTGGATCTGAGTACCAACACTCTGCATTTCGGAGGTGAGGAACTTGCTTTGCATCCTGCGCACGAGTCCATCACCGCACGACGAGTAAGGCTGAGAGAAGACGTCATCGTTCCCGCCAGGACGGAGGTCAGCGCTGCCGTAATTTTCGACGGAACTGCTGAGGGAGTGGCGGCTGTCATCGAGCCAAAATATGAGGACATCCAGACAAAAGGATTGCTAGTTGCCAAGACTCTCATCAACACGACGTCTCGGCCGTACGTCCGCCTGTCCAACCTGAACGACTACGACATTACGGTTCACCGGGACACCAACCTAGGAGTTTGCGAGCCCGTTACCTGAATTTCCCGCATCACAGATAGGACAGACGGACACCTGCAGACGGACAACCGAAGAAGACGCATACTGCCAGAAGAACTACAGAAGCTGTACCAAGGATCCCAGGACCATTTAGACGAGGAACAATCACGCCAACTTCAGGACCTGCTACGCGAATTCCAGGACGTCTTCTCCGTGGGGAGCAAAGACTTCGGCAGGACAAGCTTGGTTCAGCACAGAATCGACGTTGGGGACAGCGCACCGATTAGGGCCCCATTCCGACGTGTCCCGTTCGCCAAGCAACCCGAAGTCGACCGGATGGTAGAAGAGATGAAGGAGCAAGGGGTGATCGAGCCATCACATAGTCCTTGGAGTTCTCCGGTCGTGCTAGTGAAGAAGAAGGACGGTTCCACCAGGTTCTGCGTGGATTACAGGCGGGTGAATGACGTCACGAAGAAGGACAGCTACCCTCTACCCCGGATCGACGACACCCTGGACCCCATATCAGGGTCGAGATGGTTCTCCACCTTGGATTTGAAGAGTGGCTACTGGCAGGTGGAGGTCCACCCTAAGGACCGCGAGAAAACTGCGTTCTCTGTGGGCAGCGGGCTCTGGCAGTTCACCGTCATGCCATTCGGTCTGTGCAACGGCCCTGCGACCTTCGAAAGGCTAATGGAGTCCATTCTGAGGGGACTACACTGGAAGACCTGCCTGGTCTACCTAGACGACGTCATCGTTCTGGGGAGAAGCTTCGAGGAGCACTACAGCAACCTGAAGGAGATCTTGTTGAAGCTACGGGCTGCCCAGCTGAAGTTGAGCCCCAAGAAGTGTCAGCTCTTCCAGAAGCGGGTCCAGTACCTAGGGAATATCGTCTCCGAGGAAGGGGTGCGCACCGACCCAGATAAGACCGCAGCTGTGAGGGAGTGGCCAGTTCCGAAGGACAAGTCCCAACTATGAAGCTTCCTGGGACTCTGCACTTATTACCGTCGCTTCGTGAGAGGATTCGCCGACATCGCCAAACCTTTACATCGACTGACTGAGAAGGACCAACTCTTCACGTGGACAGCAGAATGCCACAGTGCCTTCGAACAACTCAAGCAGGCTCTGTGCACCGCGCCTATTCTGGCCTACCCCAGACCTGGAACAAGGTTCATCGTCGATACCGATGCCAGCGACTTTGGCATAGGGGGAATCCTGTCGCAAGTAGTGGACGGCGAGGAGAGAGTAGTGGCCTACTTCAGCAAGGCCTTGTCAAAGCCAGAAAGGAACTACTGCGTCACCAGGAAGGAGCTGCTCGCCATCGTGAAGACCATTGAACACTTCCACAAGTACCTGTACGGGCAAGAATTTCTCATCAGGACCGACCATGCATCCCTGCGGTGGCTCCTGAACTTCAAGCAGCCCGAGGGTCAACTTGCGCGGTGGTTAGAGAGGCTTCAACAGTACAACTTTGAGATTCAGCACAGGAAAGGCCAACTGCATTCTAACGCCGACGCCCTGTCACGAAGACCGTGCCCCGAAGACTGCACCTTCTGTACTAGGAGGGAGGAGAACACCGGGATACAGTGCCGAAGGACTACCGTGGAACTTCAAGGGAGCTGGAGCCGCGAATCTTTCACGCGGGCACAAGCAGAAGATGATGACCTGGGACTGATAGCCGAATGGAAGAGGGCCTGTGTCCCCAGACCCGGGTGGAACATTGTGAGTGACTGCAGCCCAAAGTTTAAGTCCTACTGGGCACAGTGGGACTCGCTGATTTTAAGGGATGGCCTCATCTGCCTTACCTGGGAGAGCACCGACGGGAAGACATCTCGGGAACAAGTCATCGTTCCAAAGGCTATGACGGAGGAAGTCCTGAAGGGAGTTCATGGAGGATCATCTGGTGGACACCTAGGGATAAAGAAGACCCTGGAGAAGCTGAGAGAGCGGTTCTACTGGATCGGATGCCGAACAGACGTGGAGAACCACTGCGCAAGGTGCCACGATTGCGCAGCCAGCAAGGGCCCAGGACGAAGACGACGGGGTCCACTGAAGACCTACAACGTGGGCGGCCCCATGGAGAGAGTGGCCATCGATGTTGCTGGGCCATTCCCGTTAAGCGAGGCAGGGAACCGCTACATATTAGTCGTCAGCGACTACTTTACCAAGTGGCCGGAGGCGTATGCACTCCCTAACCAAGAAGCCGCGACGATTGCAGAGACCCTGGTGAAGGAATTCGTCAGCCGGTACGGAGTACCCCTGGAGCTGCACTCCGACCAAGGGAGGAACTTCGAGTCGCAGGTGTTCCAGAACCTATGCCAGCTGCTGGGAATCCGGAAGACAAGGACAACGCCGCTACACCCTCAGTCCGACGGGATGGTAGAGCGATTCAATCGCACCATCGAGAACCATCTCCGAATAGTCGTCACC
Source organism: Meconema thalassinum (assembly GCA_946902985.2). NCBI lineage: Eukaryota > Metazoa > Arthropoda > Insecta > Orthoptera > Tettigoniidae > Meconema > Meconema thalassinum. The sequence continues at coordinate 354,844,166 of OX336390.1, forward strand.
GAGCACCAGAGGGATTGGGACAAACATCTTCCACTATTTCTCCTGGCCTACCGCGCCGCCGTACATGAAGCCACCGGGTGCACACCAGCCCGGGCCATGTTTGGGAGGGAGCTCCGTCTACCTGTTGATCTTGCCTTCGGCCGACCTGGGAATGATCCGATCCCGGTAAGCCAGTATTGTCAAGAACTGGTCGACCAACTGGAGGACGTGCACGCGTTCGCGAGGAGGAAACTGCGGATCGAGACCGACCGAATGAAGACCCGATAACACCAGCAGACGGAAGCCGGCGGATTCCACGAGGACGACCTGGTCTGGCTCTTCAACCCATTACGGAAGAAAGGCCTGTACCCAAACTTCAGAAGTCTTGGGAGGGCCCGTACCGAGTCGTGAAACGGATCAACGATGTCGTCTACAGGATCCAGCGGAGCCCGAGGGCGAAGATGCAGATCGTGCATCGAGATCGCCTGGCAGCCTACGGAGGGACACAGACGGACCAATGATTGATCGGGACGATCAGCCTTTTTAGGAAAGGGGTTGTGTTACGGCTGTGAGTTTGTGTCATCGCTCGCCGCATGAGTCACAACTGCCCCAGGGCTGGGCTGTGCCCTGCCTCCTGTATTGCGTGCGCCTTATGCAACAGGGCTACTAGGACAAAGGGATAGTCCAGAATATTCGTGACTGGACCAGCGATGGAAACCTCGAGAAGCCGTGAACCCTGGATGGATCTAGAAGCATTTATTGAGTCACCGGTCTGCTATATAAGTGTGACCTGTCAAGCAGGGGTTGTTGTTTTGTTTTACGAGCTAGTGTGAGCGATTATCCTGAGCGACAGAAGTGTGGTGACTTGCGAAACCCCTAGTGGAGCGGGGAAGAGAGAAACATACAGGGGACTGCCTGTGTTTTGAGTGAGTGTGCTTTCACTGAGTGTCGGAGATATTGTGGTTACGAAATCCAGTGACATTGTTTCTCCCAGCTTGTGAACAGCGTGCAGCAAGTGCTCGTAAGTAACTGTAATCGGCGTACTTTAGGAAGAAGTTGCATGTAGTACTGTCAAGGCCACTAGGCTCATTAGCGGGAGGATTAACTTCTGTGTTTTGTTGACAAGAGAAAGGCAAGAGCTCTCCACAAGCAAGAGACTTGAGGAAACTGGAGTAGGTTCCTATTGCTTGTATTTGCTGATGAGTAGTGTAATTTTCTGGCCGCAATAAAGTTAATTATTTCTTTAAGCAGTAATTGGTGTTGTGCATCCTACCCACCGTAATCCAGTTAACAAAAGTGCCACTAGGGGGGTGGCACGCAACAATACTGTGTTATTGTAAACAGTAAGAGAGAAACGTAAAATATCGAGATAAAAGAGAGCTTTTCAGTGTCATTGAATTGTTGAATGAATGTTTATTATGGTATATTCTACAGGGTTGTATTTGAGAGCCATTAAGATAGTTAAATGTAAGCCAGTAAATTTATACTTGTTTTGGAGCTACGTAGAACTTTGGCTTAGGAGTAATTGCATAGAGGACAGGAGTGCTTTAAGAATTGAGTCATCTATAAGAAATATTGTTTGAGCCGCGTACAGCGAGCATGTAACGTAGAATCAAGAGATTTACGTCAATAAGTTGCGGGGATCATCCGAAAATAGCTTGCGCGTTAGGCGAATCTAGTCGGCTAATCTTCGAAATCTACGAGATAGTATCGCCTTAGAGCATACATGTTATTCGCAACAGAGTTGGGACAGAGTCTGTCTGTATCCACTGTTCGCAGAGTTCTTGCCACCAGGGATAACTGTTAGAGACCCTAGGTGACCCCATATATTAATTGATCTGCCCTTAGAGGTAAGGCTAATGGTTCTTCGTACAGGAAACGTCGATTTCCTCTTGTTATATGCATGCTGCACCAGTGAGAGAACAATGATACTCACTTGAGATGCGCGCAGAAGCTACCAATGTCGACCACAGATCGGCAAAGCTATTTCGTGATCCATACCTTGCCATGAATATTAATTAGGAGCCGAAATGAGCCCATTATACTCTAAATGTAGGTATTAAATAATTAGATTGACTCAATTATTAAGGACACGACCAAGTCAGGGTACCTCTAGCATGGCTACACCAGTGAAGAAACTGGACCTTGCGGGAAGCCAGATGGGGTGGCAGGTAGCCCACTAAACCGGCGGCCATCTTGCCGATGCCAGCCGTAACTAATTATTTGTTCGCACGGAATGGAAGTCAATAGACCTGATACTTTTATTTTAAAACGGTAGTGGGACACTGAAGAATCTCGATATTTCGAAAAGTAATTAAGATATGCTTGATGTGATGATGTCAATTGAATTAAATGCATTATTTCCACACACAAACCATGTTGGAATGTTGTAATCGGAAAATATTAGGCCCAGTTATTCTCTAAGGAGGAATTAACTGCACCAAATAAATAAAGGCATCTTTGTAAGGTGTATTTGCCCAGTTCACACTAATTTATTCATACGGGTAGCGTAATTTGAATGACATGACACGTTTGTAACAATAATGTTTTGACCAGACCCAGAAAATTAACTGCACCAAATAAATAAAGGCATCTTTGTAAGGTGTATTTGCCCAGTTCACACTAATTTATTCATACGGGTAGCGTAATTTGAATGACATGACACGTTTGTAACAATAATGTTTTGACCAGACCCAGAAAATCGTTGTATGGTGAAGCTATAAAACATCTATGTCCATGTGTATTTTGGAAGGGAAAGTGTACCACTTCAGCGTTTGAAATTGATGGGAAGAGAATACGATTCGCACGACACAACACTTATTAAAGAAGGCATAAGATAATGAATTAATGTTACTTAAAGTAAATGTCCCGTGTAAAACGGATAAATGTTTAATAATTGCAGATTTAATGTCATTTAAATATAATTTGTGTTTATTGTGTTGTGATATTCCAATTTGTGTTAAATTGTGCCACGTGAAGAACACTATGGACACTCGCAAATGTCGAAGAGTATAAATAATAGGATGTTTTGAATAGACTTGAGTGCGGTGAAGCACTAATTTTGAGGAGAAGAGACTCACAGATAATTTTGATTTTTGTTGTGGGAAGTAAATGTCAAGTATTTTCTTTGTGTTTTATGTTGTATTGTCATGATTTTCTATCATTAAATGTTATACTTAAGAATATGTTGTTTCTTTCAAGTAGAGTAGTCACCTGACAGACTCAAATCCTGAACATGTGATCGTATGGTGGGTTGAACGCCCCATACCTCGAAAGACCGTGAGTTAGCTGGGATACGAACACATGTTCCTTATGATGACGATTGGGTACAGTACCAAAGGTATTTAAAGGTTGCTAGGAATGCTGTGAATATAAAACTTCAGTCAACTTAGGCACAGGTGCTCTTTCTACAGCTGTACCGGTACTAAGAAGACCGTAGCGTGAAAGAGGGCCCTAATCCCAGAACCGAGTTAATTTCTAAACCAAACATGTAGGCTACTGTATATCCAAGAAATGAATGCAACATCTTTTAAACAAATATATTAAACATTAGCAAGGATATTACAAACATAAAGGACAGTAACACTTGGAAAAATACAATTAAATTAAGCCTGAAATAGACAAAGGGAAAGAAAGGACAAGGGGAAGGAGGCGAGCCCAAATCACCAAATTAAATCAATTACGCAAAATAAATAATCATAACGCCCAAAATACGTAAAATAAAACGGCAAATGAAAAACCTCGTACAAGAGGTAGAGTTAAACCACCTTTAAATGAAAAATTCCGAATAATTACACCGGAAAAGGAGCAATGTTGAGTCAGAAAGAAGGAATGATACTCGTTTTAGGAACAGAAATCTCGATACGAAGAAAATCCGTAAACTAATTAACTTATTTGCTTTACAAATTAGATCCTTCATGCAAAGGCACGGGTCAAACTCGTCTACCTCAGGCAACATCAATCACAACGCTGAAGATTATGAAAAAGGTTTACTTTTTTTAAAATATGGCGACCGTCGCCGGGAAACGACAATAATAGGGAAACAAAAACCCTTAATAAATGAAAGTTACGACCATCAGTAGGCCAAGATTAAATGGAAAATAAATAAATTAATAATTTTTATGAGCGCTGTGGATCGCACAATTTAAGGTTATGAAACTTGGCACCTGGAACTCGACCACAGCAAAGCCCCCAATGGTCTTGGCAGAAAATGTCCGAGCACCCCCAAAACACAAGAAAGGCACAAGGCTCCAGGAAAGGCAAAAGAAAATAAGTTAAAATACAACCCAAACTTCCACGAAAGAAATATGAGACACCCAAAATAAAACAAGGTAAATGCTCAAACAACAAAAAGATAAATAGGAACGACATAAGAAAAACGCTAGGTCCCGATCCCATTAGCAAATCAAGTTGAGACAAATATGAGACAAAACAGAAAGCAGAATAAGTAAAGAAACATGATTCTCGGACATTTCAGCCAAGCCAAGGATCACCTCACCGTAGGGTTTATAATCATATAGGATATTACCTTACGCGGCCGCAAAATTATAAAGAAACAATATTACCTATTTTGATTTAGTATCGCCGAAGATAATATAACATTTTCGGGCTCCGACACGAGCCAAAACTCGCCCCGATAAAGAACTATAAAAATTTTACATCTCTCTTGCGAGATATTACAATATGGACTGTCGATGTTTTATTGTTTCAATTGTTGACCTTAATTCAGTGTTGATTCGGAACTGCCAACACAACCTCAGACTAGGCCAAAACTTGACTATTGGAAAGTCACAATTATTATTGCTTAACAGTTGTCGGCACTTGCAAATGGCCTGATATTGGATCCACAGCAATAGCCAATCACCTTTTCACAGGATCGCGATCTCGTTGGCCACAGCTGATAATATTAGAAAGATTTGCGGGAAATACATGGAGAAATGAATCTTATTGATGTAGGTTGGATTTCTAGGTTAAGTTCATGTACAGGGGCAAGTTGTAGAAACATCAGGCATTGTAACGTGAAAATCACGGTACAACAGCAGCTAGGCACTCGCACGCGAATCGTATCGTTACATTTTCATTGACTACTCGTGGTGTAATGGCTATCATTCTTGGCTGTCACTCCGGAGGTCTGGGTTTGATTCCCGTCTTTGCCAAGAAACTAAATTCTGGTCTGAGGGCTGGAATGGTGTATCCTCAGCCTCGTGAGGCAAAACTGATAAGAGATGGGTTTATTTCCACCTCGTCATATAGTACGGTGCAATTAGTCCTGAAAACGGCCGAACCTCAACATCCAAAGTAGAAGTTTCCCTCCAAGCCCAAATTGTTCTATACAGTCCACATGTTGTTCGGTAAAAAATCTCACTATTTTGAGCGTCGGGTTTGGGGGGGGGGGGGGAGGGGGAGGGGGGCAGAAGTTAGTAAATTAGTAGTTTTTATCAGTTTTTCTTAAATATTTCGAAAAATATGCGGTTTATCGCAAAATGTGTCATTTACAAAAATAATCTACATTAAATTGCGAACACAAAAGGTCCTATGCATAATCTGGCTAAAGTGAACGGTTCCTTAGTTACGGTGGGTGCGAAAGTAGCAATTTTTCGTATTTTTTTAGATTTTTTGGAAAAATGAAATGATAACTACTATGTAAAACAGAAATAACTAAACAATTTCATTAAAATGTAATATTGTACAATCGTATTGTAGTCCAAAAGAGGCTGAGGCACCACAAAGGGTTAGAAGCGTAAAAATACTGGGAACTAAAACCAGTTTAGTACAAGCACGGCCGCCAGTACAAAGCCGTGCGTAAGGGGCCGGTCGACCACCTCCACCCTGCACCGGCCACCTGCCCCTCCCACGCACACACTATCTCATCTACTCTATTTCCCTCATTCGTATTGCGAGACCCGTTGAATGCGTTTGTTATTTCTAGTGAAGTTCTGCTGTCATTTTGTATTGATCTTCTTTAGAATACTGTGCCAACTATGTGGTTATACTGTGACAGATCTTGTATCTGCACAGGCACTCCTCATCATTAATCATTATATTAATTTAATCATCTCATTTTGATATCAAGCAATTCACAGTATTACTTATTGTCGTCCGCGCCATTACCTCGTATAATATGTTAATCATACTAATATATAAAAATGAGACGGTGTGTGTCTGTCTGTGTGTTACTCAATAACACAAGAACCACTGGTTCGATTTAAATGAAATTTTGCATGGACATAGGTGATTTACCAGGCTTACATATAGGCTACTTTTGATTTCGATATTTTGCACTATTTAAAAATGGCGACTATTTTCATATTTCCATTTCAAATAAAAAGAGAACGCTAAGAAATAGCAAACCTTTGATGGCATACATTAGCTTTAACATTCAATTTTCTATCCGAAAGGTCCTTATCACTTTTCGTGTATCTGCAAAGGTTAGCGAGTAAATGCTAAATTTGTGCAATAAAACACGGTCAACGCCGAGCGGTGCAGTATATCTCTCTATATATAAAAATGAAAGTTTGTCTGTTTTTTTTCTCAATTTCTACGGAAATTTGAGTTGTTTACGCGTTTCAGACTGTTTTATGATGGATGAGCGCGAAAATAATTTTGTTGACAGTCTGTCTGTCTGTCTGTTTGTTTGTTTGTTTGTTTGTCTGTGGACAACTTTGTTCCCTTATAACTCGAGAACGGCTGGGTGTATCAACGTAAAATTTGGTACAGTTATCCATCAGTGGCACGACACTAATCATTGAACTCTTCTCCGTACCTCTCATAAAAGGGGGCCTACCTCCTTAAAATGCATGCTGAAATAGGCGTAGAAGGAGAAGGACGAGACAAAGCTCATTTTCAGCCCCTCAATGTGAGAGACAAAACTCCGGGACCCGACCCCGAAAACCACATTTTAAGGCCCTAAAACCAACCGTTTTTGAGATATTCCCAGAAAACTAATTTTATTTAATAAACTAATGAACGAAAGCAAGCCGGTAACCAAGGCAACAGATTCTCAGAGGTCCATCTATTGCTGTAAAACGCAATGCAATTCCATTAATTACATTAGTGTGAAAGTTTGCAAACGGCTAGAAGGTTATCACGGAACCAAATTAAGCCGTAAAATTCATCAATACGTATAATGCGCTTAAGGGGTCAAGGGGTACTCTAGAATTTTTTCACGCGATTTACACCTGCGTGTGTGGTATGGCAGGTCTATTATATTCCAATGCCTATATAACTTATTATTATTATTATTATTATTATTATTATTATTATTATTATTATATTATGGCGTACAACGACGAGACAAAGCCCCTCGATGCCAGAAACAAAACTCGGGGGCCCTAAAGGGTCCTGGAAAACTACACTATAAGGCTCTAAATCCAACAGTTTCTTCAATATTCCCAGAAAACTAATTTAATTAAATTAAACAAACTAATGAAGGAATGCAAATCGGTAACCATGGCAACATTATCTCAAGGGGTGGCATCCAACTTTCCATCTATTTCTGTAAGAAGCAATGCCACTCCATTTATTACATTTCTATGAAAGTTTGCAAATGGCTGTAAGGTTATCACGGAACCAACGTAGACTGTATAATTCATCAATGCAATTAAGGGGGTCAAGGGGTAACCTAGAATTTTTTCATGCAATTTTCACGTTAGACTTATAGTACAAAAGGTGTATTATATCTCCAAACAGCAACATTATTTTCAAAAATTCCTGAATTGAATCAGCATTTTTGCGGCTTTTAGGAATTTGGGCCATTTGAGGCGAAAGAACCTGAATTTTCTTGCACCACAAGCCTTTATAATTAATGAAAGGGGTTTTCCTGTGTATGGGGACCTAACACAACGTAGAGGGACAGTTTTTATGTGACGTGTATTGCGTTTCGTCTACAAGGCTTACAATTTTATTTCACGTCAGGAAGTACACGTTAGGTGAATTTAGTTTGAGAGCACAATTGAACTAATCTTTTTTTTAACATACGGGTTCATCGTAAGGATGATTTTGTTTGATACTGTGTGGTAGATTCAGTATACCCATATTTGGATATCTGGGTAATATGTTGTAGACAGAATTTCTGTGTATCTTTATGTACGCCTATAACTCGTGATCGGATGCTTGGTGCATCGTAAAATTAGGTATGGTAACCATGTGAGTCAATACACCAAACATTTATAAAACTCTTCACCGTACTTTTCGTACAGTAAGAGGGTGGATAAATGGAAAAACTTCTCTAGATACATGCTAAAATAGGCGAAATATAAAAATTATCCGAGAAGAACGACCAAAGCATATGTTGCGCTTCTCAATGTGAGACACAAAATTCGGGAGTCTATAAAGGGTGTCCGAAAACCACATTTTAAGGCCCTTAAATTAACAGTGTGTGTGATATTCCCAGAAAACAAACTTCGTTCTGATAAACTTATGAAGGAATGAAAAACCGCTAACCATTGCAACAGTAGCTCAATTGATAATGTCTGGTGTTAACACTGAACACCGTTCGATGAACGGGTACTTCTGCTAGTTATAAGTAAAAGGAATATGTATATTTTTTAAATGATGTAAATTAGTCGGAAAGTGCCAAGTTAGGGATTACAAAAAAGCAGCCAGGCTATTGACTGATGGGCTAGGGCTCATTACGAAGCAGGTATCGCTACTGTTTCTGAGATGAAGGTTATTGATATAATTTTATTCCTTTGTAAAGGGATTCCCTCGGCTTGTCTACGCGGCAGAAGGATTACCTGAAGGTTGGATCCGCTGTAATTTGACTGCTCGTGACATAAATAAAGGCATAAAGTAGCGACACGGACTACTGTCGAACTAATGCGATATAAAGATTGGAAATCAAGAGTGATCTAAATGGCGATGACACGCTGTATACAAACTTTTTGGTTCAATGAAAATTACAGCGCATGGGAAAGTGCAAGCCAACATAGCTCTTCGTACGAAACTTCTAGTCTTCAACGATCCCAAAGCTGACCCCAGTGCAGTGGCTGACGCTGGAGAGCATTTCCTTCTTGCGATGTTTAGAGTCAAGAACACTGAAGATCAAGATTGTTTCCGCTACCAGTATTACTTGCAGGCTATTGCAAAGAAGCCTATACAATCATTGTTCAAGTTGGCTGCACTTCCTTCCACTTCGGCAGCTTCCAAGCAGCATTCATTTAGAACCTACCACCAGGTGCAGCAGTGGCTGAATGAGAAGAAGAATCCGCTTGAGTGGGGGTGGAAGAAGATTGGCGAACACCTGAGACCAATTACTACAGCTCGTCCTGCAGCTCCCCAGGAATAACTTTCCCACATAGTGTGCGCTTGCAAAGTCGAATGCGTCCGTAATTGCGAGTGCAGAGAGAGTGATCTAAACTGCTCGAGCATATGCGGTAATTGCTCAGGCCTAGGATATGATAACAGGGACACGAACATCATAGACGAAGATCTAGAACAGGAAAGTGCTTTGTTTGAAGAGGACAGCAGGTACAGTTGCGCGAGTAGGATATGACTCAGCTCCAATAGTCTCAGTTATCGTTTGACTGTCCGTGGTGACCTGAGCTCCTGTGACGCGCAATGCTGCTTGTCTTATGTGCAGAACGAACTCTTGTCATCACTGTGTTCCCCGCTTCGTCCCGCGGGGCAGCTGCTACAATCAACAACAAACACTGGCGCAGCCAGGCTCAGCGGCAATCAAATGTTAAATGGGTAATAGTTCAATTACATGAGATGGTAGGTATTTATTAATCTCATTTAATTTTTTTTAGGATTAGGGTATCACCCAAATCTTATGGGTACATTCGTGTTGACCGACTGAAAAGCACGGAACTTTTGTTTTGTATACCAACCACCGGTCAATAAAATCAGTATTTGCTTTTACAAAACACAATCCTACCACCAGGTGCAGCAGTGGCTGAATGAGAAGAAGAATCAAAAAGGAAAAAAAAAAATGCGGAAAAAAGTCCACTTTTACACCCTCTGTAACTCTGGAACCGTTCACTTTAGCAAGATTATGAATGGGACCATTTTTGTGTGCAAGTTAATGTAAATTATTTTTGTATATGACACATTTTGCGCTAAACGGCATATTTTTCGAAATATTTAAGACAAATTGATAAAAACTACTAATTTTATTCATTCATTCATTCATTCATTCATTCATTCATTTCATTCGTTTATTTGCAATTGGGGATGTGTCCCCCGGTGGCAAATTAGATATACATAACAAATAAATAATTGTACATAACAATTCACTAACAATTAAACTGGAGTATTTACACAAATAGTCAGACTTTTCTTAAACACACCTATATGTTTGGGAAAAGGCTCTAAGACTGCGGCAGGTAGAGAGTTCCAATCATCAATGGCACGGTTTACGAAAGAATATTTACCATAATTTGTTCGCTGTGGTCGGCCCTTAACTTCGAAAGGGTGATCGCTCCTACCCATGTAAGTAGGCTTTTCCATACGTTTGCTAAGCTCACCCCATGCAGGTTGATTTGTATACGCGTTGTACATAGCGCAGAGTCTAGATTTCACCCGCCTAGCCTCAAGTGATTCCCACCCAAGTTTCTTTAACATACGGCTCACACTGCTCCTGGGATTAAAGTCACTGAGCACAAATCTAGCGGCCTTTCTTTGTACCATTTCCAACTCATTTATGAGCCCTACTTGATATGGATCCCAAACCGCCGAGGCGTATTCCAGAATAGGTCTTACAAGTGACCAATATCCTACATTACAAAGTGCAGGGATTTGTAAGCTTTAGAAACTACACATCATATATGACTACTCCATTTCATATCATTTCTTACGTGAACGCCCAAATATTTGCAAGAATCTTCTTCTACAAGTATTTCCGAGCCAATATTATATTGAAAATCTTGCCTTCGCACTTTCCCTATTTTTATTAGACAACATTTTCTTGTGTTGATTTTCATTTTATTTTCAATCGCCCACTTATAGACCAGGTTCAGGTCATCTTGAAGTACTGCATTGTCTTGTGAGTCATGTATCTTTCGATATATTACACAATCATCCGCAAACAATCGACAGTCACTGCGAAAGTCATTTATAAACGCCAAAAATAACAAAGTTCGATTACGCTGCCCTGAGGGATACCCGACGTTGCGGTAATTTCATCCGAGAATCGGCCTTCAACTTTCACTTTCTGGGAACGACCCGTCAAAAATTCTTGGATCCATAAAATTACTCTTCTATCAATCTTCGTCGAAGCTAATTTATGGAGTAGCATGTCATGCGGCACGACATCAAATGCCTTCGCAAAATCTATAACTACGGCGTCGACTGAAACTCCATCGTCTAACGATTCGCTAATATCTTGAAAAAGTGATAGCATCTGACTTTCGCATGAGTAACCTTTCCGAAATCCATGTTGCCAATCATTAAACCATGATGTTTCCCACTGTTCCCTCAAGTAGTCGCAAATGAGATGCTCCATCTGCTTACAAACGATGGACGTAAGACTAACCAGCCTGTAGTTGCCCAATTCAAGTCTGCTCCCTCCCTTAAATATTGGGACTACCGTAGCTCTTTTCCAGTCATCCGGGATTTGCGCATTGTTTATGGACACATTAAACATCACCTCTAAGTATCGTGTCACGGCCCTAACTCCTAGTTTAAGTACTTCACTAACAATATAATCAGGACCCTTCGATATATTGTAACGTAATTTTTGTATTAGCTTTACAATTGCTGACTGGTTTATTTGGAGAAGTGGAGCCCCTGATTCACCGTTAAGGTCCAACACACAGCTATTGGATTTATTGAACACACTACCATAAAAGACATTTAATTCATTAGCAATGGCTTGCTTCTCAGTAATTAATTTACCGTCACCGGACATTATCATCGACAAATTATTTGAATTTCCCTTTCTTCTCCTAACATAAATGTAAATTGTTTTCCACCCATTGCCTCCCGAACCAAGTAAACCTTGCATAATTGTCATGAGCAGCCCTCTTTTTTAAGACGAGCTCTCTTGATAAGGACTTAAATTTCAACATATACTTGTCACTATCATGTCTTTTATTGTATAATTTCCTAATTTTCCGTTTAAGACTCCTGATTTCCCGTGTGTAATACTCAGGATCTGGGTATTGTTTCAGTAATTTAAATGGGACAAATTTATCAATTGCGCTATTTAAAATTTTCAAAAAGTTAGTCCACAGGATATGAATGTGTTTTCCTTCCGATGCCCATCCTACAAATAGCTCATTCAAATACCCCTGAAATTTGCCCTGATCCGCCCTGCGATACTGGAATATGATCATATTTGCTACATCAGAGTCTAATTTTGTAATGTCACCGTATCTAATATTTAATTCAACCCCAGAATGGTCACTAATTCCTGGTACTTTCAGACAGTTAATATACAGCTCTACAGGCCTTACGAGATAAACATCTAAGGTAATATTGCCTCTAGTTGGGAAGTCAACTACTTGGGAAAATCCCCCTCCGTTAAGAATTTGTTTGCAGCGCTCTGAGCTTGACCACAGCTAATTGACTCACCAGACCAGTCTACTTTGGGGAGGTTTAAATCTCCGGCAATTATTATGCTCTTTTTCATAGCATTACCCGTGCAAGTTTTATCATACAGTGTGTCGAGAAGCGAAAAGTATCTTTCGGTGCTCTATACGCCCCTATCACCTGAAGAGTGAATTTATTCCCTTTATCCGAAATTTGTATACATAACATTTCATGATCCGTATCAGCCCACTTTAAGAAACTTGCTATATTTTTGCGCACACAAATAAATAGCCCACCACCTCGCTTCCCCCGATCCCTTCTGTACATTTCGTAGGTCCCTTGAATTATTTCATAACTATTTACATTCTCATATAACCAAGATTCAGTAGCAATGACAATGTCCGGAGAATACGTCTCTACAAGATTCCTAAATTCAATTAATTTATTTCCTAAACTCTGACAATTAACCTGCAGTAATCTTAGAGTCTTACCTCCGCAGCAAATATCCCGAAGTAGCTCCTTCTTTACCAACTTCTTCTGCCCCTCCCCCTCCTCCCCCCCAAACCCGACGCTCAAAATGCTGAGACTTTTTACCGAACAACATGTGGACTGTATAGAACAATTTGGAGCTGAAGGGAAACTTATACTTTGGCTGTTGAGGTTTGGGTCTAATTGCACCGTACTAATAATTGAAGTGGTTTTCATTAGTTTCCTACTTAAACTCCAGCCAAATGCCGGAATGTTCCTAAATTAAGGTCACGGCCACCTCCTTCCGAAGCCTCACCTGAATTAAAAATATTCACACCAATACCGTCATCACAAGAGCACAGGTTATCAGACATATTATACACACACGCATGTTCTCGGTGCTGCATGACCATAATGTCGCAAAGCCCCTAAAATCAACAACAACAACAACAACAACAACAACAACAACAACAACAACAAATGGCCTTTTTGTTGTTGCTTATTTTAGGGCTGAGACATTGTAGTCATATAGTCCCGTGTATTTGGGTGTATAATTTTTGTGATAACCTGTGTTATTGTGATGGCTATCCCAGTGTATTTATTAGTTGAGGATAGGATTAGGAAGGAGGCGGCTGTGGCCTTGAGTTAGGAAACATTCCAGCATTTGTCAGGAGTAGAATTAGGGAAACCACGGAAATCAACCTCCAGGATGGCTAAGGTGGGAATTGAACCCTCTTCTTCTCAGTTTTGCCTCTCGAGGCTTAGTGTAGACCGTTTCAGCCCTCACACCGGCATTTAAATGTCTTGGCAGAGCCGGGATTCGAACCGACAGCCACCACAATCTCTATATATATAAAGCACAAAGTTTGTCTGTCTGTTTGTCTGTTTGTCTGTTATGTATACAAATCTACACCGTTTCACCGATCTGAACCAAAATGTGTATACTTACCCTTTGAAACCCTGCGGGTAACACTGTTCACTTAAAATTTCGGACAGACCACCCCATTCCCTGCATTTAGGCCCTTTGGTCCAAATCTACACCGTTTCACCGATCAGAGCCAAAATTTATATACGTACCCTTTTGAACCCTGCGAGTAACACTGTCTGCTTGAAATTGAGGACAGACCACTCCATTCCCTGCATTTAGGCCCTTTGGCCCAAATCTACACTGTTTCACCGATCTCAACCAAAATTTGTATATTTACCCTTTGGAACCCTGCGAGTAACACTGTCCACTTAAAATTTCGGATAGACCACACCACTCCCTGCATTTAGGCCCTTTGGCACAAATCTACACCGTTTCACCGATCTGAACCAAAATTTGTGTACTTACCCTTTGGAACCCTGCGGGTAACCCTGTCTACTTGAAATTTTGGACAGACCACCCCTTGCCCTGCATTTAGGCCCCTTTTCACAAATCTACACCGTTTCACCGATCTGAACCAAAATTTGTATACTTACCCTTTTGAACCCTGCGAGTAACACTGTCTACTTACAATTTCGGACAGACCACCCCATACCCTGCATTTAGGACCTTTTTCACAAATCTACACCGTTTCCCCGATCTGGACCAAAATTTGTGTACTTACCCTTTGGAACCCTGCGAGTAATACTGTCTGCTAGAAATTGCATACAGACCACTCCATTCCCTGCATTTAGGCCCTTTGGCCCAAATCAACACCGTTTCACCGATCTCAACCAAAATTTGTGTATTTACCCTTTGGAACACTGCGACTAACACTGTCTGCTTGAAATTGCGGAGAGGCCACTCCAACCCCTGCTTTTTGGCTTTTGGCACAAATCTACACCGTTTCACTGATCTGACCTAAATTTGACATGCTTACACTTTGGAACCCGACAAGTAACACTGTTCACTTTAAATGTTGGACAGACCACACTATTCCCTGCTTTTTGGCCCTTTGGCAGAAAACTACACCGTTTCACCGATCTCAAATAATTACCCTTTGGAACTCGACGAGTAACACTGTCCACTCGAAATTTCAGACAGACCACTCCATTCCCTGCATTTAGGCCCTTTGGCACATAAATTATCTACGTCGTTTCACCGATCTCAACCTAAATTTGTATACTTACCTTTTGGAACCCGACGAGTAACACTGTCCACTTAAAACTTTGGTCAGACCACTCCATTCCCTGCATTTAGGCCCTTTGGCAAAAATCTACCCTGTTTCACTGATCTGAACCAAATTTTACATGCTTACACTAATGGAATCCGACGTGTAACACTGTCTAAATGAAATTGCGGATATACCATTCCATTTACTGCATTTAGGCTCTTTGGCAAAAATCAATATACTTTCACCCATCTCAACCAATCTTTATGTAAGTTACTTACCCTTTGGAACCCGACGAGTAATACTGTCTGCTTGAACTTTCGGACAGAGCACTCCATTCGCTGTATTTAAACCCTTTGGCACAAATCTACATCGCTTCACCAATCTGGACCAAAATTTGTATACTTACTCTTCGGAACCCACCGAGTATCACTGTCCACTTTAAATTTCGGACAGACCACCGCTTTCCCTGCATTTAGGCCTTTTGGGACAAATCTACACCGTTTCACTGATCCGAACCAAATTGTTTTTAATTACCCTTTGGAACCCGACGAGTAGCACTGTCGACATGAAATTTCGGGCAGACCAATCTATTCCCTGCATTTAGGCCCTTTGGTACAAATCTACACGGTTTCACCGATCGTAACCAAATTTTACATGCTTACCCTTTGGAACCCGATGAGTAACACTGTCCACTTGAAATTTCTGACATACCACTCCATTCCCTGAATTTAGCTCAGGAATCCCACGGGGTTGCCAGCTTCCTAACTCACCAGCCATGAGCCCTTGAGGGTGTACCAGAAGTGGTGGGGCTACACACACCCTGTCTCTTTGAGGGCCTTGAGCAGAAGACAGGAGATATTATAAAAAGGAAAAGAAGGCAGACCCCTCGAGGAATGAGGGCATCAGGAAAGAAGAGACAACGGCCAATTAAGGCGGGAAAATGAAAGACTACCTAGCCCTCGCATACCCTAATACAGTCGGGGTCGGAAGAGAACAAGATTTGACGAAGGGAGGCCGACAGGAAAGAGAACTGAAAGGAGCCCAGCACCAGGAAGTAGAAGCGATGCCAGACTCAGCTGTGGTCCCGTGGTCGCCAACCCACGTCCCACAAGTTGTGAGACCCTGGGGGGGGGGCAGTTGTGAGAATAGCTTGCTGATTCATCGCGAGGTGACATGAAAGGACTTTCCAGTGCCCGCCGTGTTATCTGCTGTCTATGCTGATTCCAGCACAGGGCCGTTGCTCATGCCACTGTGGTGTTGCGAAAGAGTGAGTGATTCCCTGGCCAATCTAAATACTGTGGGGAACCCCGAACGTGTGTCATCATATTTCATCATCATCTGCGATCATCTCAGGTTCATGCAGCTTGGACCCATGTTCTTTGCCGAGCAGTACGCCAGAAGCTCTTTCACTAGACGCATCGAATACAGGCCTAAGCCAGAAAATAAGGTTGAGAATTTGGAACACATCGAAGCTAGACATCTGAATTACCGTACCTATATCAGTTTTAAAATTACACCATGTTCCTTTAGTAGTCATTTTTTCATTACCTTATTATTATCATCTTAAGTGCAAATGACCTAGATGTTACGTGCATCATACCACTAATCACCGCCGCATAAAGTCTTTCTCGACTGTGATTTTTAAAATATTTATTTTTAGTACAGTACATTGTGTACATTATAAGTTGAAGTGTCAATTCCATACAGGTAGTAGTTTCCCTTATCATCCTCATCATAAGGGCAAATGACCTAGATGTTACGCCCATTACACCATTGATCACCACACACAATAAGTCTTCCTCGCCTGTGAATTTTGAAATATGTGTTTCTATTACGGTAGTTTGTAAGTTTGACGTGTCAATTCAACAGTAGTTTTCATTATCATACTTATCAAAAGGGCAAATGACCTAGATATTACGCCCTCATTGTCTTTGGGGGCAAATGACCTAGATTTTAAGTCCATTCTGTTTCTTAGGATATTTTGAGACATTATCATCATTCCTCCGGGCGAAGCCGGGTACTACTGCTAGTACATTATAAATTGCAATATACTCAACATTCATCCACGGTACATGTTCCCTCTCACCCCCCAACATCTGAACTGTCGATAATCTCCACCGAAATAAATATCTGGTTGCTAGATCTACTACATACAAGTACAGTTTTCGGAATCTTGAGTTACTGTTGCTATAGGGTGGCTTCGGTGGCGTAGTTGGTAGCATGCTGAGCTCCTATGCCCAAGATCGCGGGTTCAACCCCGACCAAAGTCGTCGGAGTTTTTAAGATCGTTATAAATCCCTCAGTATGCCTTTCTTTGGAGGGGAAGTAAAGCCAGCGCGGCGGTCCCATGTCACAGATTTATGGCATGAAAAAGAACCTTCCACTAACTACACATGTGGAACCTATAATTTGTAGGTTAGTTTGATAACGCTTTATTAGTTCCAACGTTCGCCACCAGGTGCTGACTGCGATGGCATTTAGTAGCCACGTCCGCAGTTAGGTGTCTTGGACGGTAGCATTTGGAAGCAAAAGTGTGAACTACTCGAAAAAATTAATATTCTGCAGTCCTTCTACCAGGATCACAGGTAACACACACTAATACAGCCATCACAATAAACATGGTTATCAGACAGATTCTACACACACCCAAAGTACACGGGGCTACATGACCTCGTTGTCACAGCCCCTAAACTAAGAAACCAACCTGTTGCTATTGTTAATGTGTATGTATACTGCACACTTTGGTGTTTATTCAGTTTCTCTGACAACCTGTGTTTCTGTGGTGACTGCAGTAATACGTTGTTGTTAATTTTATTTATCCTAATGTGATTAGCTCTACACATTAGTGAAAAAGAGCTACCCTTTTATAGAAGGCCTTTGTCCTTTAAGGGACATTCGAGGCTGTTCTTTTATTCTTTATCTTTAATTTTATTTAGGGGGTTTGCGACATCGTGGCCATGTAGCCCGTGTACTTGGGCGAGTGTATTTGGAATTTGTCTGTCATTGTGATGCCTGTACTAGTGTGTGTAATTGTAATTAAGGTGAGGATTGGGAAGGAGGCGGCTGTGACCTTAAGTTAGGAACCATCCCGACATTTACCTGAAGTAGAAGTGGGATACCACGGAAAACCACTTCCAAGATTGCCGAGATGGGAATCGAACCCTTCTCTTCTCAGTTTTTACTCACGAGACTGAGTGAACCCCGTTACAGCCCTCAGACCAGAATTAAATTTATTGGCAGAGCCGGGAATCGAACCCAGACCTCCGGGGTGACAGCCTAGAATGCTAGCTAATGCTCTAGGAGGTCGACACCCAGTAATATGGGTAACTGTAGTTATTAAGGTCGAGGATGTGCAAGATGTCGCAGGACTTGAAAATAGGTACTATCTTAGCATTATCTTGGAGGGAGTGTGGAAAATCCCGGGGAAAACCATACTCAGGATAGCCGCTGTTAGCGATCGATTGTGACGAGTTATTTAACGCGCACAGTTACGTCGCAGGTTGTTAAGTTTCTACTGCTATGTCATATCTGCTCATACTAGTCCACTCTGGCTCGTAAATATAGTTATGGTCTTCTGTGTCGTAAAACACGAGATGATGTTTGAAGACGTTTTGCTATGCAGTGCACCTTTGCCAGCGAATGTTTGACATTTGTTAAACAGGAAAGCACTCCGCCTTCTCAACTCGTGATTACAAATTCAAATAAAATACCGCAGGTATTCATTATGCAGACATTGTCTTAGTGTCTCACTCTACCAGGGTGGAAAAATAATTTCTTCCCTGCACTCCCATTTCTTCTAGAAGTCTCCCAGACGTCATCAAAACTATATCAACTGTAAGCCATCATCATCATCATCATCATCATCATCATCATCATTTCCCCTTATCCAGCTCCTGCCGGGTCGGGGTATTTATGGCACTTCCCCACTTTCCTCTCTCCTTCCACCATTCTTCTTCCACGATATTGTCCCAGTCCAGATTTCTTTTTCTTACGCTGTTCTTCACTGAATCAATCCACCTTGTTCTAGGTCTTCCTCTTGCTCTCTTACCCTTGCACTTCACCTCCAGCATCTGTCTTGGTATTCTATTTTCCTCCATCCTCTTTACATGTCCAAACCACCTTAGTTTATTCTTCTCAATTCTCTCATTTAGTTTTCCCATCCCAACTTCCTTCCTAACATCTTCATTCCTCACTCTGTCTTTCCTTGTCTTTCCTATCATACTTCTTAGGAATTTCATTTCACTGGCTTGGATTCTACTCTCTTGCCTGCTTGTCAGGGTCCAAGTCTCAGCTGCATAAGTTAATATGGGAACATAGTACACTTTATACATTACCTCCTTGCTTTTCCTTGGTAATTCCTTATCCCAAACAAGTTTTCTTACACTTTGATAGAATGCATTGCTCTGCTGTACCCTCCTACCAATCTCCATGTCCAACCTATCAGTTTGCATCAATTCACTTCCTAGGTATTTGAACGTGTCCACAATTTCCAAACTCTGACTTCCAATTTTCACAGTGCCCTTTCCTTGTCTTTCCCCTCTTGTCATCACCATGGTCTTGCTTTTCTCTATACTGATTTTCAGGCCGTATTTCTGAATATTCTCGTTCAGTGCATCTAGTTGTTTTTGCACTTCTTCGGTGTTCCTTCCCCAGACCACAATATCATCTGCAAATAACAGTAACTTCATTTCTTTATGTCCATATGCTTCCTTTGTTTCCTTTACAATTTCATCCATCACCATTATGAACAAAATAGGTGACAGCACACTCCCCTGTCTTAGTCCAGTCTTGTTCCTAAACCAATCTGTCTTTCCAACTGGGGTCAGTACCCTGCTAACACAGTTGTTGTACATTGCTTGCACCATTTCAAACATTTCTCTTCCCAGTCCCTTCTTATCCATGGTTTCCCATACCTTCTTTCTGGGGACACTATCATATGCCTTTTCTAGATCTATGAAAGTCATGATCAAATCCTCTCCATATTCCCAGTTCTTTTCCATCACCTGCCTCAAGCTAAAGATTGGGTCCACTGTGGATCTTCCACTCCTGAAGCCATACTGCTCCTCTTGCAACTCTCCTTCCACCTTTCTTCTCATTCTTCTTTCTAATATCCTTTCCAGTATTTTTACTATCTGTGATAAGAGGGTGATCCCTCTATAGTTATCACACGCCTTCTCGTCCCCCTTCTTAAACACTGGTATTAGTAGCCCTTTCTCCCAGTCATTTGGTACACATTTCCGTTTCCACACACACTTTAGCAGTCGATACAACCATTGCATACCAACAGGTCCAGCAGCCTTTATCATTTCTACACTGATTTCATCCACCCCTGTTGCTTTTCCCATCTTCATTTTCTGTACTGCTAATTCCACCTCCAGCATTGTTATATCATCTTCTGTTATAGAGTCGTCAGGTTGTGTCACTTCCATCTCACCAGTACAATTGCTCACATTCAATAGCTTATCGAAATACTCCTTCCATCGTCCCTTTATCTCTTCTGGGTGTGTTAACAACTCTCCATCTTCCTTTTTCACCAACTTTGTGGTAACTCTTTCTTTCCTCTTACTTCTTAGAAGCCCATACAGCATCCTTTTACTGCCACTTACATCTGTTTACATTCTTCGTGTAAATTCTTCCCAACTTTTCTTCTTTTCTTCTCCTACCACTTTCTTACACCTCCGTTTGCTGTCGTGATACTTCCTTTTGCTTTCTTCTGTTTGATCTCGGTTCCATTCTTTCCATGCAGACTTCTTTTCTTTCACTGCTTTCCTCACTTCCTCATTCCACCACGGTGTCTCCTTCTCTTTCACTCTTGTTGACGTCCTACCACAAGCACTCTCTGCTGCACCAACAAATGCCTTTTTAAAGTGGGACCATTCCTCTTCTATGTTTTCCACTTCAGTAACTGGGATTTGTTGCTTCAATCTCTCCTGAAAATCTTCTTGTACAGTTTTGTCTTTCAATTTCCATACTTTTATTTTACTTTCTCTGATCTCCTTTAGGTTTTCCAATTTTTCCCATCTAAATTTTGCCACCACAGCTCTATGGTCCCCATCAAATGCTTCTCCTGGTAAAGCTGTCACATCTATCAGCTTTCTGCGATTAGTCCTTTCCACCAGAAAGTAGTCAATTACTGATTTTGTTCTTCTATCGCCCCAACCATATCTCGTAATTTTCCTGCTGTTTTTCTTCCGAAACCCTGAATTTCCCACTATCAGTCCATTCCTTCACAAAAGTTTACAAGTTCCTCTCCTTCCCGGTTCTTTTTTACCATATCCATATGGTCCAATGACTTCTTCCTTTCCTTGTCTCTCGTTTCCGACTTGTGCATTCATATCTCCCAAGATCACCACTTCTACATCTGAAATTACTCTTTCTACATCCTCCAGGAATTCTTCAATATCTTCTTCTCTGTTTCCAGTCTGTGGTGCATACACTTGTATGAAGTCCATCACGTCATTTTTCATCTTCATTCTAATTTTCATTATTCTGTCACTCACACACTCGACCACTTCAACATACTCCTCCAGTTGTTTCGAGGTTATCAGTCCCACGCCATTTTTTGCCTCTTGGCCACCACTCCAGTATAATGTATATCCTTTCCTCAATTTCTTCCTTCCTTTACCTTTCCATTTCACTTCACTCAGCCCCATCAATCCAACATTCTTCCTCTCCATGAAGTCTACCACCTCCTCCACCTTGCCTGTCAGGGTCATGTCATTCATGATTCCCACTTTCATTTCGGTTACTGGTCGCCCATTTCTCACAGTTCCCCCAGTACCAAAAGAACTGCGCGTCGCCTGCAGGGTACGCCCTAACCTTCTCCGAATCATTTGAAGTGCCATTTCCATTTTAGGCTATTATTACGATGGGGTCGCCACTCCCAATGGCATTTTATGAAGCTACTGCCAGCTATTATACAGGCCGCCCCTAACATGGGAAACAGACGCCCTTGCAGCCGCCCCTAACCTGGGAAACAGACGCTGCAGATTGATGCTGTACTCATACTATTCCCTGAGTACTGGGTTGCCTCTTCCGCAATCTCCACCGTTCCGAAATCCATCTTCTCCGCTGCAGATTCCGTTGAGGTCTTCGCACGTAACCCTGTGCACGGGGCCCCATAGGACTGGGTCCTCACCCGAACTTAGCCGGTACTGTAGTTCCATGGTATATTACAGTACCGTTGCCCACCCCCGCGACGTGGACTCGCCTGGCAAGAATTATCCATGTAGCCAATTATAATTGCCTCATGGACCGGGTTAAGGAGCTGTCTAAATCCAGCCTCCAAGGCCTCCAGCCTCCAAGGCCAATTTTAAGTAATAATAATTTTGTTGTTGTTTGAGTCTTCAATATTTTGACTGGTTTGATGCAGCACTCCATGCCTCCCTGTCCTGAGCTAATCGTTTCATCTCTACATAGCTACCACACCCTACATCTGAGACAATCTGTTTAACATATTTTAACCTTGGTCTACCCCGACAGTTCTTGCCCTCGACCCTTCCTTCCATAACTAAGCTTGCTATTCCTGGGTGTCTTAATATGTGTCCTACCAACCTATCTCTTCTCTTCATTAGCAGTCGCCTGAAAAATCTCTCCTCTACAACTAGTCTTAATACCTCTTCGTTTGTAACCCTATCTATCCATCTGATCTTCAATGCTTCAATTCTACTCTTTTCTGCTGCACCAATAGTCCAAATTTCACTTCCATACAGCGCCACGCTCCAGACAAAGGCTTTCAAAAATGACTTCCTAATACCTAAATCTATATTCGATGTCAACAGATTCCTTTTCTGTAGAAATGCTTTCCTTCCCTGAGCTAACATACTTTTTATATCCTCTTTGCTTCGTCAATCACTGGTTATTTTGCTTCCTAAGTAACAGAAGTCTCCTACTTCCTTTAGTTTTTCACCTGCCAATTTGATCTCCATAGAGGTTTCTGATTTATTTCGGCTGCATTCCAGTATTTTTGTTTTACATTTATGAATTTTCATCATGAATTCTTTCCTCAAGACGGAGTCCATACCATTCAAAAACTCATTCAAATCCTCAGGCTTGTCGGCCAAGATGACTATGTCATCGGAAAATCTCAGAGTTGAAATTATTTCTCCTTGAATCTTCACTCCCACTTTAAACTTTTCTCCAATTTCCTTCATTGCTTGCTCAATGTAGTATCATAATAATACGAATCATATAGGATGTTTATTTTTATCACAATAGTAATACCATATCCGCGAGGACCAAACCCTCTGTTTCAGTGTGAAGAGCGAACCATGCTTCAACCATAAATTATTATTATTATTATTATTATTATTATTATTATTATTATTATTATTATTATTATTATTATTATTATTATTAATATTAATATTATTTTCGCGGACACAGTGGCATTGAAGACAATTAATGACTAGTAAAATGGCGTTGGAAATACCATGCTAAATCTTACATAATAATAAACTCTCCACAGTAGTCTATCAATATTGAATCTGCACCCGCAGACATATATTGAACTACAGAAGGCAGTTCTGTTAAACACATGCCATATTGTTAGGAAGTTCCTTGGTGACAATACCCTGGCCGAATACTCAGCAAGGCTCGATAATTTAGATGGAAATTAGCCGAGAGCGCTGACTCCCTACCTCGTACCTCTCTGGCATCGTGAGAGCGTGGGTTCGACTTCGACCTTGGCCGTCCTGAAAATGGTTTACGTGGTTTCTCATTTTCACTACCAGGCAAATTCCTGGATGGTTTCTTTCAACAAGTCAACGGCCAACTTCCTTCCAAAATCCCTTCCCTTACCCCTCCTTAATTAGAGCCAAGTTAGCGGTCTCCTTGGAGATACTTTGTATCACTGACAAAGTGTGCGCAGCTCATAGACACCGTCCTTGTGACGGTAGAGGAATGATCCCTGGCAGAGTCCGTGGATGAAGTCAGGCTGGGGGGATATGTGAGTAAATAATAATAATAATAATAATAATAATAATAATAATAATAATAATAATAATAATAATAATAATAATAATAATAATAAAGAATTAGGGTTAGTTCAAAACATCTACCACAAAAAATCTACAGTATGTCAAAACAGACAAAAATTCGGCACTACAACGCAGTCATAAAACCAACAGTCCGTTACGCAAGAGACACTCTGACGACACTTAACAATAAACATAAACTCGAAGAAACCAAAAAAGTAGAGAGGAAGATCACTAGGAAAATCTTAGGAGCAAGATATACCCAATATGGTTACAGGCTACAATCAATCAAAACAACAGAGCAGTATTCAAACATCGAAATTAATATTAAGAAAAGACGAATGAAATTCTTTGGTCTTCTTACTAGACTACCAGAAAATCGATCGTTGAAAAGGATAATAGATTAAGTAACCTATCTCAAGAAATCAACACCTTGGCTAGAAGGACTTCGAAAGGACCTCAAGCACGCAAACATAAATTCAACAGTCATTTCAGAAAGGGATACCTTCAGACACAAAGTAAAACAAATGGGAAGTTACATCAGAGCAACCATAACAAAAACAGTACAGACCAAAGTGGTCGGAAGAACGTAAAGAAGCCTTCTCGGAAAGAACAACAAGAAGAACCAAGAAAAAAGTTGATTGAGTTATTTCCTTAACGTCTTCCATTTATTGGGAGAATTCGCTTTAAACTAAATAATAATAATAATAATAATGAGGAGGAGGAGGAGAAGAATCACCATCATGGCTGGGGAGCGCACCATAATGTTAGATGTATTTGATTTAACCTGTTTAATACCGATCAGTGATTGCCTTAGGCCATTAAAGTTAATACAACACAAAGGTTACTCCCGCTTCTTTGTAACAGTCGATACGCTCTGCCTGGAGCTGAGATGGTGCTCTTTGAATGGATGAAATTAAATTGAGATACTCTACATGTTTAAGACGTCTGTTTAATTGATTCCCCCACGCAGCACATCGCCGCGAGCAGCCGTCGAGATACCGTGCACACAGTACTCCAGGGAGCTTGATTCTAACTACAGATGTGGCACGTTTAAAACCTGGGCTTTTTTCTTTAGCCTATTTTTATTTATATATATAAAGGCTTTGAGATCACCTTTTGTCCGTGTATGCGTGTGCCCCCGCCCTAATAAAATCTAAACGGCTGGAGTGATTTCAATGAAACTCGGTGAGGTTATAACACCTCTTTGGCCGACCCCGACCGTGCCCTTCAAAGTTTATTATGTCTCACCAATCCAACATGGTGGCTGTGCGAAATATTTCACTGGCATTCTATATCTCCGAAACTATTACTGATATCACCTTGAAATTTTGGACGGTGATAAAGGGCACTACTAGAAGTTGAGCTTTCAGAAACCTGATAACTACATAACGAACATGGCGGCCAAGCAAAGTTAAAACATTTAAATAGACTTTTCTCGCGATTTAACCATCCAAACGCAATGAAAATTAGTACAGCAAATGTTTATACACATTGTAATGCTCTGGAATCTAAGTTAGTTAAATTGTTTACATAACCTCAACATGGCGGCTGTGCGAAATTTTAAAATTAAATTTTTATTTTTAGTGTATTAATCATGCGATCAATGTGAACGTTTGAATAGTGAACCTACGCAATAATCGTCATCTAGTAGTACATAACTCTATGGCCTACATACTGTATATAAAAATCCAACATGGCGACCATCTAAAATATTTAGATAGTTCTCAATATCTATTAATCTATGACAGCAATCAAACTGAAATTTTGTATGTTGATAGAAGCTAAGAACGTAAGTTCACCTATGGGACTTTTAATAACCAGGTGAACACAAATCCAACATGGCGGGGACGCGAAATATAAATATTTAAATGGACATTTCTCGCGATTTAACCATCCGAGTGCAGTGAAACTTGGTACGGTAAATGCTTATACAAATTTTAATCCACTGGCATCTAATTCATTTCAATTGTTTTCATAACCCCAAGATGGCAGCTGTGCGAAATTTTAAAATCTCGATTTTATTTCTTGTGCCCTAATCATGCGATTGACGTTTGAATACTACACCTACACAATAATCTTCATGTAATAGTACATAACTCTAAGACCAACATATATAAAAATCCAACATGGCGACCTTCCAAATTATTTAGACGGTTCTCAATAACTTCGAAACTATTACAGTAATCAAACTGAAATTTTGTATTTTGATAGATGCAATTACCATAAGTAGGATATATGAAAATAGGCTATTTAGTTCTTCATGGAACTACTTGTTAATGTTGAAAACATGCTTTAAATGACACTGAGAGCACTCAGACTATTGGGGTCCAGTTTAGCATAAACGTAAAATTAAGCTATTTTGACAATTCGCCGGCTTAGCACCAGGATAGCGTATCTACAAAAATAGCCAAATTGGCTTTTTGCATGGCTTTTCTTAGCTAGAGTGAAGCATACTTACTGCCAAAACAGCGTAAGTGTAATCTTAATACTTTTTTAAATAAGCCTATAGCGTAACACCTTCCGCAAGATATCGTTAATACCTAAAAATCGTAAGTTAAGATACGTCACTTTGCTTATGTGGATTACGAGAAAAAATGTTAGAGCAGTATCAGCGTAAGTGTACATACGCTACTTTGGTTCGAACTGAATTATTGGCGCGCACTAAAGTTTTGTTATGCTTACCGCCTTTTCCTTACTAATGAATTGTATCTCCAAGCTCTATGAACTTGTGGAGTGAGGTGACGTGGGAGGTAGGAAGAGACGGACCAGCCCGCTGTGTTATCTAGGATTCCTGTCTATTCCAACACTGCTAACATAGGGTCGTTGCCTATACTAGTGTGGTGTTGCAAATGAGTGAGTGATCGTCCAATGTATTTTGTTCTGTTACTACGCACGGACCGGGAACCCCCTACATCTCTCATTATCGTTCGCTATCCACAATCCTCTCAGGTTCACAGTGCTTGGACTCGAGTAATGCTGTAGTAGCTTAAATTTCTTTCAGTTGTTGGTGAGTTATTGAGGCCGAGCTCAGACGATCATGGCTGCATAGAATATACCAGGTAAGTAATTGTACAAGAAATTATACTGATGTCGACACATGCGGCGATCAGAACAGAAATGTGATTATTGTTGCTTTGTTGATACACTGTGTGCAATGTTTTGACATTTCTGTTATTAAGCATAAGTTTTTTGAATCGGGACACTCGCAGATGGAGGTTGATAGCGTACATGCACAGATTGAGAGAAGAAAAAAAAACGTGCTGTCGATATATTTGATCGATGGGGATTTTATACTTCAGTCAGATTGGTTCGGAAAAATAACCCCTTTGAAGTCATAAAAACAAGAAGCATTTATGACTTCACTCATCTGAGGAAAGTAATGGTGAAAAACAGAAAGATTGCCACCTTGGAGAGGTGGTTAATTGGCTGAAGATTAAATGGCTGCAATTTAGAAAGATTGGCCCAGAGCATATATTCTTTAAATATAGCTTATATGAAGAGCAGCTCAGAAAAATAAAAGTAATCAGGAGAGGGTATTATACCCCATTAAATGACCTACAAGTGAAGCCTTCGTATCAAGGACCAATTCACATTTCAACAGGGAAGTACAACGATATTATTGAATTATGCAAAAGTGGAATAATCAGAGCACATTCTACAGATCATCCAAGCATGGTGTCATAAGTGACAGAACGAGTCATTCTAATCAATAAATTAGTCTAGAATGATATCCGACGCGTTAACTGCGTACTGAACTGCTTTGTTGATGTACTGTGAGTACATTTCTAATATTCATGTTATAAATCATACGTGTTATGAATCGGGACTCTCGCAGGTGGAGGTTGATAGTGTACTGCTCGGGTCCAAGCTTCGTGAACCTGAGAGGAATGTGGATCGCGATCTATGAGAAGTGATGGTGGCGAGTGATGAGGGTTCCCGGTCCATCCGTAATAACAGAACCAAATTCATTGGTCGGTGACTCACTCACTCACTCATTCGCAACACCACAGTGGTTTGAGCAACGGCCCTATGTTAGCAGTTAGCTGTTGACAGCCCTTCTCCTCCCGCCTGCCACTTCACCTCACCCCGCAAGTTCACAGAGCTTGGACTGAGCAGTACATCCTCAGATTGAGGGGGCAAAAAGAGATGTTGACATATTTCCTACTTCAGGATTTTATCTTTTTGCTGTGATTTAATGATAACGCTTGGAAAATACTAAAACTAAAACAATACTTTCCTCTCAGCATTGTAGTTCATTTCATGATTCATTGTTAACTTGATACCTAATAGAACTTGTACCTTTAACTGGAGACGTGCGGCATTCGGAACATAACTTGTGACGTGAGTTCTACGAGACTCCTTCCAAATATATCACAATAACGAACATTAAATGTTGACACTTCCTACAACTAGTGGCATTATGTTATCTGTTTAAGCATGCAATAATCTCTCGTAATATTAATATGTTTAGGATCTAAAAAAAAAAGTAGCTATTTTATTAATTTTTTACTCACAGTATGCAGACATTCTGATAAATATCGTGGTGCTTGTTGTCGCCTCTTAAAATTAAACAAATCCACTGCAGATCACTTTTCACTGATTCACTTTAATCCAAAGAACTAGGAAATAGCATGTGTAAACAAATATAATATTATGAATGATAACGTACACCACACTTTGGAACCTAACCGTAACTGGTGACGTGAGGTCTGCAGTCCACTTGAAAACTTCAACCTTAAGGCAAGCTAACCAGGGCCACTAAACTTTCATCAACGAGTGAGTGAAGTGTCAGCATGAGTACACAGATAAGAAGGCAACATAAACAAAAGCTCCGTGCAAGATTTAATTAAAGAAGCACAGATGTTCTTATTTCTTTTATTTCACGCCACCGCTTACAGAGTAAGAAATATAATCAAATAATGCTTTGTGGTCATTAAATGATTCATAAAAAATTTACTCCTACACTTAAGTTACCTACATAAGCTAATGTAAAATAATTTCAATAGAAAATCATTAGAGCCAAAATAGTGTATCTCTCTTAATGACCTTTAAAAATGTATACCATGATTCTATAACTGTGCATGTAAGAAATAAGTGCAAAATGATCTTTGGAAATATGTTGGTAATATATAGAAAAATCAGCGACTTCCAAATCAAAATATATAACCAGTTACATGCTAATTAACAACAATTTTGTTAGTTTTTCTTGCTTCCTGAAAAGTAGTGATTTTGTAGATACGCTGTTCTGGTCCTAAGCCGGCGAATTGTGCCAACAGTTGAAAAGTTAGAAGACCCGTAAAAGTAGCAAAATGCGTGTTTTAAGATGTTCTATCACATTTCAAAATAAAATTCTGATAATTACTCCCGGCTTAACTTAAATGATATTTCGAATAAACCATGCACAAAACGCTTGTCTTTAAAATGGAACTTATTCTACAGATTTAAATAAAATTAAAGTTTGATTGATTTAATATATTCTTTGATTCATTATCTTCAATTTGTGGGAATAAGAACTTTGAATTTCTCAAAACGGAAGTAGATATTTTGATTTGATCATGTATGATGGATCGACACTAGCGCTCGTAGTGATAGATTTACTGAACTACATACGACGAAAGTTGTGGTCTAATGCTTGGTGTCCATGACTTGTCAGTTTAGTGTGTGTGTCACCTTGCTGCTAACACAATACTCAAAAGTGGAATAGTAAAATTATAAAGCAGAAAATACTGTAGTAAGATTCAGCGACGAACCTGGGTCGAGTCGGCAACAAGATGAAGACATTGCAATCATTGAACGACCAACAACTACAAATGAGATTACTTCAAAGAAACGCAAATCTCGCCAACAGAAGACGAAGACAGACGATACTCGTATAGTTTCGTTCAAACAATACATGGACACCAAACGTTAAACCACATCCTTTGTCGTATGTGGTTCACTAAATCTATCACTACGAGCGCTAGTGTTGACCCATACATGGTTAAATCAAAATAGACATATCTACTTCCGTTTTGATGATGATGATGATGGTGGTGATGATATTTCTTGTTTTAAGGGGCCTGACAAGTCACGAACACTAACAGTTAGACCATATCCTTTGACATATTCAGTTCACCAAATTGATGTAAAGTTTATTATTTCTTTTCTTTTTTGTTATCCTAAATTTTTATTCCCAAGTCATGTTTACAACATTAAGTTCTCCGTCTGAAAGAACTAGAACTGTGAATTTTGAATACCAAATTGGGTTATAATACAGTTTGGTTGGTTGGTTCCTCAGTTTAGGGGCAGCGACAACGCGGTCAAGTAGCCCCGGGTACTTTGGGTGTGTGTAAAATCTGTCTGATAACCGGTGTTAATTGTGATGACTGTATTGGTGGGTGTAATCTGTTTTCAATACAAGTAGGGACTACAGACGATAATTTCAAGTATTTCATACTTTCACTACCAAATGCGACCGTCCACGACACCTAGCTGTGAACTGGCTACTACTAGATGCCATTGCAATCAGTGCCTGGTGACGAACTTTGAAACTTAAGAGCATTAATCAAATCTAACCTACAAATTTTGCTTCACATACTGTATGTTTAGTTAGTGGAAGGCTCTATTACATGCCATAAATCTATGACATGGGCCCGCTGGCTTTATTTCCCCTCCGAGGGAAGGCATACTGAGGGATTTTTAACGCTCTTAAAATCTGACAACTTCAGTCGGGTTTGAACCCGCGATCTTGGGTATAGAAGCTCTGCATGCTACCAACTACGCCACCAAAGGCGTTCATTACACAGTTTAATGGTATAAAAATAATTGGATTGGTGACATGAATGCTTGTAAGGAGTATGAACATTTCTTTTTGGAAAATGATATTTTCGTCATCCAAATTCATCCATCATAAATACACTACAAGGAAACAATAAACAATATTATTCCGTACTAAATTAAACAGACAAGTTGCTATATTAATAAAACAGAAACAGAAAAATGAAACAAATTGACCATTTCAAAATCCTTGCATGTGTCTGATATGGCTTAAGTTATACTTGAATAAAACATTAATGCTTTCATTCTTGAAAAAGAAAGCATAAATAGCATTACTGTAGATGCTTTTTCACAATAGATTTCATGAAAACCATCAAGCAAAACGGGAATATTTTATGCGTGAATTGTTTATTAAAAGCTGCAAAATTTCTCACAGCCCGAAATCGAACTCGGGTCACATTGTGGATACGTAATACAGTACATAAAGGTCTCCGTTTGTTACTATTATTGTTATTATTATTATTATTACTATTATTATTATTATTATTATAATTACCAACCGTGGTGGTCGAGATTGCTAACGCTGGCATCGTGAAAGCGTGGGTTCGAATCCCACGTCAGCCGTCCTGAAAATAGTTTTCCGTGGTTTCGTCTTTTCACCCCCAGTCAAATGCCGGGATGTTTCCTTTCAACAGGTCCACGGCCGACGTCATTCCAAAATCCCTTGCCTGAGAGTAGTGGTTTTGTGACAGTTCTAGCACCTCCACCTCCACATTCCTCCACACAAGATGGCGGCGGCACGATATCTCTCGAACTTATGGTCGGATTTTAACGAATGAGGTGTCATTGAACTCGGGCTAACACCGCCTTTCCAATGAACAACATATTTCCACCCCAAAATAAAACCTACCCCTACTAGGGGGTGAAATTGTTTTTTTTAGAGAATCTCTCTTTCCAATTGCAACATGTGAGAGTTTGAATGCCAATATGGAATGAAACGTTGTTCTACACATGAGACATGTATACGGCGGAAAGACACTATGAATTAACATGCTTGTTTTTGTTTTGTTTTTTACGCATGCCCACTCATGGCTTTTGTAAGAGGGTGGGGGAGCGGATCCCTGTGGATGGGTTATTGTTGATGGTCATCGTTGCCGGGTCATTGCGGACGAGTCCTTGTGGACAAGTCCTTGTTGACAGGTCCTTGTGGACGAGTCCTTGTGGATGAGTCCCTTTGGACTGATCCCTTTGGACCGGTCCCTTTGGCCTGATTCCTACGGACTGGCCCATGAATTTATTTAAATTATGTCAAAGGGCCTAACTACATTTTGCGTGTAAAGCAGTGTGTTGAACTGACGTTGTTCACTAATCCCCCACTACTGTAATGGGATAACGATATGAAAGGAAAGTGATGAAATACATGTGAACATACAAGGGATCTAACTTGGTGGATGGATGTGTTCTAACGAGTCCTTTGTAGTTGAAAGAGAATAATACATGTTCTTAAGATGTTAAATCTGTGGAGATGGTACGTTCAGTAAACTAACTTGTTATTTACTGTGTCATATTACAGACATGGCAGAGAGCGCGTAGATCTGTTGCTATGACTAACGCTGCAGTAATTTGAAACCATAGTGTTCATGAAGACAATGGTTGATGATCATGCAAAGTTAGCAGTAATTGGATATTACACAGGTGTTCCTTCCTGTGTCATGTTGCTGACATGGCAGAGAGCGCGCAGATCTGTTGCTATGACTAACGCTGCAGTAATTTGAAACCGCAAGTGTTCATGAAGACAATGGGTGATGATCATGCAAAGTTAGCAGTTATTGGATATTACACAGGTGTTCCTTCCGGTGTCATGTTGCTGACATGGCAGAGAGCGCCCACTGCTGTTGCTATGGCTGACGCTGCAGTAATTTGAAACCTCAGGTGTTGATCAAGACAATGGGTGATGATCATGCAAAGTCAGCAGTCATTGGATACCACACAGGTGTTCCTAGTGTACTTTGGACTCTCAGCTGTATTGGGAAAGGAATTGCAATGATTTGCAAAAAACTGCTGACACGAGCGATGAGAGTTTATATAAGACAGGTGTCATATATTTCCCTACTGTCAGTCTTTATTACTCGCTTTGAGTGAAAAGTGCTCATTTACTGCTCAAGAGTTGTAAAAAAAAGCCTTTCTGGTAGAAAATCATTAAATTATTTTGCAAGGTAAGTACTTATTATTAATGGATTGTAGTCTCTTATTACTAATTGATGTTGAAGTTATTGATTGGAATGTATTTATTGATTTATTGATTGATTGATTGATTGATTTGTTTACAGGTAATTGGGTACCTGTAGGTTACCAGATTCCTACAATCTGTTCATTCAGTGACAGCAGTTGATAAATTATAAAAAGGTAAGTGCCCCTCTAATAACTTTTAAACAGTTAGAGTGATATTTTCCAATGTTCGCCACTACATGTCAGTGAAAATGGTATATTTAGCAGTCAAAAGTTGGAACTACTCGACCATGGTGTGTAAAGCTAATTTTGTAGGTTAGATTTTGATTACCGCTCTATTAAGTCTGAATGTTCATTGCTAGGTGTCAGTGACATAGGGAATATTTAAAGATTTAACCTCAGTTCACCTAACATAACCTAACTTTACCTAACTTAACCTTGTCACGTGACATGTTTTACAAGTTTAGACTTGCTTTATGACTGACTATGACGTCACACTTATCTCACTTAACTGGTGGCTGCTGGTTTCTATCACATGACATGTTCTACAAGTTTAGACTTGCTTTAAGACTGGCTATGACGTCACTCCTAGCTCACATAACTGGCGACCGCTGGTTTCTATCACGTGACATGTTCTACAAGTTTAGACTTGATTTAAGACTGGCTATGACGTCACACTTAGCTCACTTAACTGGCGACCGCTGGTTTCTATCACGTGACATGTTCTACAAGTTTATACTTGTTTTAAGACTGGCTATGACGTAACACTTAGCTCACTTAACTGGCGATCGCTGGTTTCTTTCACGTGACATGTTCTACAAGTTTAGACTTGCTTTAAGACTGGCTATGACGTCACACCTAGCTCACTTAACTGGCGACCGCTGGTTTCTACCACTCTATCAAGTTCCAATGTTCACCGCTAAGTGTCAGTGACAGTGGTA
This sequence comes from Meconema thalassinum, assembly GCA_946902985.2. Classification (NCBI taxonomy): domain Eukaryota; kingdom Metazoa; phylum Arthropoda; class Insecta; order Orthoptera; family Tettigoniidae; genus Meconema; species Meconema thalassinum. The sequence continues at coordinate 354,878,066 of OX336390.1, forward strand.
TATAGTAACCCCCGTTAGAACTACATGAAGTTAGACTTGCTAGGAGTTCACACATGATCAATTTAAATACCCTGCTATAACCATTGACTGGAATGTAATTAAACTATTTATACTGTACTTTGTTTTATCATTTAATAACATTTATGATTTCTTTCTTTTATAGGTAATTTCGAAAGTGATCATCATGTTCAAGTGTGGTGACTGTAAGAAACAGTTCTCAAGACCTGACAACCTTGAACGACACGCAAATGCTAAACATGACATTAAAACGTTTGTGTGCAGTCATTGTGCTATGACATTTAACAGACAGGATAGTCTTGGACGGCATGTAAATTTAAAGCATGTTAGTACAGCACCTTTTTCATGTTCAGTTTGCGAACTTGGTTTTTCTGCTGTAAAGCGATATCAATCCCCCATGGTTGAAGTGCACGGGGAACAACAGGAATTAAAAACTGTAAAACCAATAACTAGCACGGAACCTTTAAACGAATGTGATGCTCAAAAGCGTAAACGTTCTCAAGATTGTGAAAATAGTAGTGCAACAAAAAGAAAGAAGAATGGTGAACCTTCGATAACACATTGTGATGTATGTAATATTGATATACCTTCTTCAATCATTCATGGACATTTACGCAGTATTCAGCATAAAAATAACGCTTGCCATGAAAGAAATTCTGGAAATGTTCAACAAATTGGTAGTGCATTTAAAAGTCGAATTGCTAGTTGTAGAATTTATAGTAAAGAAAAAACTCAAAGTATTGAATCATTTAAAACAATGTTCAACCTACTGTGTTTGACTTGGTAGGTAATGTTTTATTAGAACATAAAACAATTAAAATGAATTTTGAACTTTTTGGACTCTATGTAAAAACTGGGAGCGAAGGTAAAATTACGGATATCAAATCTTTTAATACAAAAAAACATAATTGTTAATGAATCAACTAATATTAGTGATATATACCAAAATATTTCAATTGCTATCATTGTGAAGAGTGAAGAGTTCCAGGAAAGGGAGTCGGGCTGGGCATTGGTTGAAGTACTTTATTTAGAAACCAACCTGAATAAATACAACCCCCTTCGAGCATCATCATACATTGATTTGCCAGGATGGATCAAACGAAAGAAAGCTGTTGTGGACGTTTTGAATAATGATGACGCATGTTTTGCGTGGGCTGTAACCTCAGCTCTCCATCCAGTTGAAAAGGCTGCGGAGAGAACATCATCCTATCCTCACTATTCTTCAGTGTTAGATTTAAAAGAAATAGAATTTCCTATGGCGATAAAAGACATTCAACGTTCTGAAGAGCTGAACAATGTAAGTATTAATGTTTATGGAATTGAAAATAAGATTATAGTAGATACTCTATATTATACTCAGGAAAAAAAGAATGCTCATGTAAATTTACTGTACGTAACTGAAGGTGAAAATGCCCACTATTGTTGGATAAAACATTTCAGTAGACTTGTTAGTAGTCAGGTTTCAAAACACGATGGTAAAAAGTGGTTGTGTGATGGCTGTTTGCTACATTTCCAGAATGAGGACCAACTAACTCAACATCAAAAATGGGGGTGTAATCATGTGTGTACGGTATTACCTACTCCTAAAAATAACATTCTAAATTTCAAGGAATATGAGAAACAGCTTCGTGTACCATTTGTTATAATATACTGACTTCGAGGCTTTGCTAAAACCATTTAATACATGTTCATCGAATCCAGCCCAACCCTTCACTAACACTACTCACATTCATGAACCTTTTAGCTTTGCATATTATATTGAATGTAGTTACGATGACTCTTTAAATAAGTTTGAGCTCTATAGAGGACCTGATGCTCCTAAAGTTTTTATGGAAAGACTTGAAAAAGGTGCCATTCGTATATCCTCTATTTTAAATACGATCATTCCAATGAAGCCACTAACTTCATCAGAGCAAATGAATTTTGAAACTGAAACTAATTGTTTTATATGTGGTGAATGTTTATATACAGACAGGGTTCGCGATCATGACCATTTAACAGGAAAATATCGTGGTGCTGCTCACCAAGAATGTAATTTAAATTATAGAATAAGAAAATTCATTCCGGTCATTCTACATAACGGTAGCAAATACGATAACCACTTTATCGTTAAAGAATTTGGAGCTTCAGATGTGAAAATTGATGTGATTGCAAATAATAAGGAACAATACATATCGTTCACAAAATACATCAAAACTAGCAATAAAAAAAATTAAACTGCGATTCTTAGATTCATTCCGCTTTATGCCGAGTAGTTTTGATAAGCTGGCTAGTAATTTAAAATCAGATCAGTTTCATGAAATTCAACGTGTCTTTCCTAAAGAAGATGATTTTAATTTGATTCGTCAAAAGGGTATATTCCCTTACGAATATATTAACTGTGTGGAACGTCTTGAGGAGTGTTCTTTACCACCGAAAGATGCATTTTACAGTTCCTTAAACACAAGTCATATCAGTGATCAGGAATATTTACATGCACAACGTGTATGGACACATTTCCACATTCAAACTTTAGGAGAATTTTCAGACATATATTTGAAGCCAGATGTGTTATTGTTAGCAGATTTTTTTGAAAATTTTCGGAATGTTTGTATGAAAACTTATGACCTTGATCCTTGTCAGTATTTCACTGCTCCTGGGGTTAAGTTTCTGTTCAATGTTGGAAAAAAACGAAAGTAAATTTAGAATTAATGACTGATATAGACATGATCAATTTTATAAAATCATCAATTCGAGGTGGATTAAGCCAATGTAGTGGACGGTACTCACAAGCGAATAATAAATACATACCTAGCTACAACCCTTGTGAGGAGTCAAAGTATATTGTCTACCTCGATGCAAATAACCAATATGGTTGGGCTATGAGTCAATATCTACCACTGAAAGATTTTTGCTGGCTGGCACAACCTGAAATTGATGTCTTACATGTTGACACTCTTAATGATAACGGGGGGCGTGGTGGCGCAGCGGTCAAGCTGTATGCCTCTCACCAAGGCGGACCGGGTTCGATTCCCGGTCAATGCATGTGAGATTTTCGATGTGAAATGCCATGTCCTGTGGTTCGGATTCCACGTAAAACGGAGGTCCCGTGGCTTATGATCGCGAGATTAACGGTCACGTTAAACTACAAGCTTCCTTTTTTTTAATGATAACGATGATAAAGGATATATTTTAGAGGTAAATCTTGAGTACCCTAAAGAGTTACATGATGATCATAATGATTTACCATTTTGTCCTGAGAATATGAAATCTCCATACATCACATCACGAACAAAAATGTTAATTGATAATGCAAATGATAAATGTAAATATGTTATACATTATCAAAACTTGAAACAGTGTCTTCAGCATGGATTTAAAAAAAACTAAAATTCATCGCGTATTGCAATTTTATCAGTCAGCATGGCTCAAACCATATATTGATCTAAACAATAATTTAAGAACACAGTCAACAAACGCGTTTGAAAAAGATTTTTATAAACGCATGAATAATAGTGTTTTTGGAAAGACTATGGAGAATGTTGATAAACGAGTTGATGTAAAGCTAATAACAAAGTGGGAGAATGATGGTAAAAGGTACGGTGCGAGCAACTTAATAAGCAAGCCTAACTTTCATAGCTGTTCAATTATTCATGAGGATTTAGTTGTAATACAAATGAATCGTATTAAAGTAATTTACAACAAACCCATATATGTGGGTTACACCATTCTGGAATTGTCAAAAACACTTATGTATGAATTTCACTACGATTATGTAAAGATAAAACTATCTTGATAATGCTAAATTACTCTACACAGACACAGATTCTTTTATTTATGAGTTTAAAACTGATGATTTTTATGAGGATATCAAAACTGAGCTAAATAGGTTTGATTTAAGTGACTATCCCGAGGATAATATTACCATTTGCCTCTAGTAAACAAAAAGGTTCTTGGGAAATTTAAGGATGAATGTGCTGGTGTTATTATAGACACCTTTGTAGGCACAAAATCTAAATCATACAGCTATATGACAATTGATATGTAGTAGTAAAAAAATTAAAAGGAGTGAAAAAGAATGTTAGTAAAGAGTTAGATATAAGTGATTATAACAACTGTATAGTTAGTAACCCACCTGTATTATATAAGAAAATGTGTGTATTTAGAAGTAAGAAACATCAGCTACATACCAATTTGCTGAACAAAGTTGCTTAAAGTAATGAAGACAACAAACGATTCATTATACCCAACACATTTGATACTCTTGCTTGGGGAAACAGTCGCATTGACGACTATTACTTTACTTAAGTCTAATGATCACTATATTGTAATATTTGTAGTGTGTTTTATATTGAAATATTTTTGTAAAAACTATAAGTAGAATGTATAATGTTAGGCTACTGTAGGTTAGTAAAAATAAGATAAGTAATACATTTTAGTGTAAAATGTTTGCTTTTGTATATTACAAAAAAGATTTTAAAAACTTTACAGTATGTGTGAACTAAACAAGGGGAATGTAAAAATGTAAAGTGGAAATTGTAAATATCCATGTGTGAAAAAGTAAGGAGCCTCCGTGGCTTTGGCGGCAGCACGCCGGCCTCTCACCGCTGGGTCCGTGGTTCAAATCCCGGTCACTCCATGTGAGATCTGTGCTGGACAAAACGGAGGCAGACAGGTTTTTCTCCGGGTACTCCGGTTTTCCCTGTCAAAATTTCATTCCAGCAACACTCTCCACTATCATTTCATTTCATCTGGCATTCATTTAATAATTGCCCCAGAGGAGTGCGTCAGGCCTCGGCAGCCGGCACAGTTCATATCCTCGCCGCTAGATGGGGGCTTCATTCATTCCATTCCTGACCCGGTCGGGGACTGGAAGCAGGCTGTGGATTTTCATTTCATGTGTGAAAAAGTGAAATGGCTATCACCATTTTAAAATTAAAAAGACATTGTGATCTGGTAAACCTTGTTTTTATTTCACAACAACAAAAATGTACAGAATGTGTAAACTAAACAAGGGCAATGTAAAAAAATGGAAAGTGGAAATTGTAAATATTCATGTGTGAAAAAAATGAAATGGCTATCACCATTTTTAAAAATTAAAAGATATAGTGATCTGGTGAACCTTATTTTTATTTCACAACAAAAAAATGTACAGAATCTGTGAACTAAACAAGGTGAATGTAAAAAATGTAAAGTGGAAATTGTAAATATTCATGTGTGAAAAAATGAAAATGAAGAAATGGCTATCACCATTTTTAGAATTAAAACATATAGTGATCTGGTGAACCTTATTTTTATTTCACAACAAAAAATGTACAGAATGTGTGAACTAAACCAGGGGAATGTAAAATAGGGGGAGTGGAAATTGTAAATATTCATGTAAGAAAAAATGAAAATGAAGAAATGGCTATCAACATTTAAAAAATTAAAAGACATTGTGATCTTGTAAACCTTGTTTTATTTCACAACAAATAGAGCTTTACAAAAATAGAATACAAAAGAAATACCAATTCCTCAATCCTTTTCAATGTTCATGTCCACTCATCATTAACTTTCCTTTTATAACACTAATCACAATGAGAGCGGTCAACCTCTCCCCCACTGAGACATCACAGGATGTCAAACGTTGTTTAGCTTTTCAACGATACTTTATCCACTACACGTCTTAATGCAGGATGACTGTGGTGATAAGAAAGGTGCATGCTTGATCCAAAGGATTAATAGGTGTATCACCACGCTGCAAAGGTTCTTCAAGACAAGTTCCAGGACTACACAAATAATAGCCAGGTAGATTTCGAAAGTCAAGTATTGAATGACTTTATCAATGACGCCATTGCCAGTACAGGTCTGGCATATCCTTTTCCATAAGTGGAGAAAAGGTTTGATCTTCCTCCTCCTCTGTGGATGATGTTTGTTGTTGCTGCTTTTTTTCTTCATCACACCCGTGGTATGAGGAAACAACGTCTTTACACTGACTTTTATGACCGTGATACAGTTTGACCAGCTGGCAAGTAGCACACTGTCGCATAGAGGGTATTTTTGCCATAGCCACTTTCTTATGGTGATCATAATCCGTACATGGTTGCAATTCACTTAACACAGGGTCTTGAGACCATGATTTTGGTACATGTTGCCAGATTTCTTTCACTTCATTTGCTGCGACATAATAAATGAATGATTTTGGAAGAGCCAATAATTCTTCTTTGGTAAAACTGTCTAGTTTCTTTTTACACACAAAAAACTTTCCAATCGCTTTATCGGTAGCATCCCCTTTCTCCATGGTATCACGTTAATGTTTACACGTCGCTTGTAGAAATCTCACTGGTGTCATCCACAGGTAAACCTTTAGTTTTAATTTTATTTAACAACTCCCAGCAGGCATTGGTGGTTAGCCAATGAAACAATTGCCACACCTGTGCCAGGGCTTTATGGGTAATATTGTCACAGGGGCAACGGTCCATGAGTGTTTGCAGCGAGGGACAGCCCATGTCCATTAAATCGATACATTGACAGTAAGACGCCAAAAATGGTTGTAGCCATTGACGTTTTTCACTACCTTTCACAAATACTACATGGGCGGAAGACAAGTGGGCTTTCATGACCATGTTTAGGTGCTTATATGAAATGGTTCCTTGCTTCCAGTCTAGTTGCATATGAGTTTCAATCCACTGGGTTTGTTTACGGTCTTTATCGCACAATTAATCAAACGCATAAGGTGGTTTAAACACCAAATGGGTAGCTTGTGATATCCAAAAAGTGGAACAATCAATAATGTCCACTTCTTTAAATATAAATTTGTTATCTCCAATTTTAAACCCTTGACAGTCCACAATCAGTGTACGCAAAATGTTCACTCTTGCCTGGGTCAAGTCCAAATGACCACAGACTGACAATTGTTCAGTAAAGTGTACCCATGTAGTTTACGTACATACCATTCTAGTAAAAGAAAATAAAAACATCGAGTAGTCACTATAGAGGTTAGGTTATGCCAGGGGGCATAAGAAATAATAATATAACAACAACAACCAATTTTTTATTACATTATTTATTAGCATAACATGTTTTACATTCTTTTTTCATTTTAGGATAGAGGCGGTACCATTTCATACAACAAAAAAGTCTTTTGTGTTTATAGTGTCCATAACACCGATGATATTCTAATGTCTCTAAACTGGGTGTTTTTGACTGTGAGCTGCTCACTGAAGCACTGTTGACACCATAAATTCCACACGTATCATAACTTTTTTCATCACTCAGAGGCATGAGTGAGGGGTAACTTGAATGACAGGGTATATTACCCACCTCCATTCTGCACAGGTAGGGGCAGGCAGGTGACCAGCGCTGATGTTCCTGCATGGGTTCATCACTTTCTTGCCATTTGTCTAAGATGATGGGACAAAACACACATTTCACTTCATCTCTTGTTTTTAAATAGTAGAATCCAGCGGCCGCTAAGGCTTGAGGGTTTATAAAAGGCACCGGCCACGTCGCAAAGGTCTTGAAACGTTGTTCCTCAGGTTTTAAATTCATGGATGTAACTTCTCTTGAGGCTTGAAAGCAAGACATGACTGAGCGGCTTGATGTGGGTTGACCTGCTATTTGTACACTTGTCACTTGGCTGGACAGTGGATAATAGTTGACTTGTTTGTGATGAATAATCAAACAGTAGGCTGTCGTATTGGCTGGAACATAGTCATGTGTTTCAAAAACTAGTCGAATGTCAATATTGGATGGTTTGACAGACTCTTCCAAGTAGGAACAGTCAAAGACAATCAGTGGCGCCCTTGTTTTAAAAGCTTGGGGGGTGACAACATAGGACAAATCTCTTTTTGATAATACGACCATCTAAATTTAGAAAACAAGTCGTACAGGGGGCTAAACTTATTTTTTGAAAAATCTAAATCCAGTCCTTCATAGGGAAACACAGCACCGTTGAGGAAAAGACCTGCATTTCTCAATTGCAGGTGATCAAATTGCGTGGCATCTTTGGTTTGTTGATACATGCGATTTGTTTGAAAACCCACAATCATGTAGAGAGGTCTCTCTGTATAGCGGGCTGTTTTTATAGACCAACTGTGTGTGTTGGTGGTGGGCAATAGCGGGTACTCATGGAGTGCCCAGCTTCTAAATTCCATGGGTAGAGGTATATCTCTCTTTACCATTTTGATTATGTCCAGTTTTTTGCTATCGTTAAGGGTCACATGAGGCACTTTCCATAGCAAGCGTTGTAGTTGAATTTTTGAATCAATGGGGGCATTGTCGGCTCCCTTGAGTGCATTATTATCGCTCCTGTGTCTCACCAGATAAAGCACTTGCCTTGCGTTGACCACAATGCGCTGGTGATCTTCAGCAAAGCCTAAAATCAGTTTAAGAGGTAAATATCCAGTAAAGGTGCCATCGGTGTGTACCATCCAGTCATTGCTCGAGTCAGGGCACCAACCCGCCATGCAAAGTGTTTTAGCTTCTTCCTCACTATAAGAGGGATATAGTTTCATGACACTGGAAATACCCACATTTCGAGTGCTATCCACCACGATATCGTTAATCACGTAACGCACTTCAGAAAACAGAAAGGCGAAAGCATGGTTGGCTAACTTGGATGTGGTGGGTATAGAGCCATCGGCTTTGGTGAGCCGACCTTCAATCTGAATAACACTTTCATGCGGTAGAGTGTAAATATCTTGGTTGTTGATAACAAATTGAATTTCGTCATTGTTATTGAGTCCAGGTGTTTGAGCTTGATAAGAATGGAGATCAATTCTTACCACTCCTGGTTGCTCCTCGATGTGGTTCGCTACCTCTCGGATAGAATTCATCGCGGGGGTTGACGTGGTAACCCAAATGCTGTAAAAACTGCTTGTTCTGAGATGTTAACGTGTATTCATGTGGTAAACAACTAACATCATTTCTAGACAGTGCAGTTGCTTTATATACAAACTTCATAGTGGCTTTAGCACCAACTTGTAAGTCACTGGTGTGGTAGAATCTAGATCAATGAGTTGTTGCTCTCTATTGATCAGCCTTAATGTTATATTACTAATACTATCGACAGCCACAGAATGAAAAAGCACCACTGGAGGGTTTTCACGAATAATATAGCCATTGGGCGATGTTACAATAAAGTCATAAAGCGAATGTGACGGTTCTTGATTGGTGTACACTTGACTAATAATATTACACGTCACCGACACATGATGGTCCTCAATGAATTTCACTTCATGGTCTGATTCATGTTTTTTTGTTGGGCTCCAACACGCGTGGTTTAAATCCTAGTAATGGACCAATGGAATCGGGGTGTGTTTTAAAGTCAATTTTGAATGTAGAAAAAATACTGCAGCGATGAGTGTTGGTATTTCCTACAAGTTCAAACTTGCGCGTTCCATCGAGAAATGACTTTAAACCATATTCATTGATCAACACCACATAAATGTTTTCATAAATGTCATCTATCGTGTATCCACCAGAGTTCAGGGTGAGCACAGAATCATCATAGTAAAACTTGTTGTTCACATTTTCACGTATGTTGTATATTCGATTGTACGTTTCAAGAGAAACAAGTCCTAAACCATAGGGGTTTTCAGTCAATTCGATAGGTGGGTAAAAGTCTAGGCTCACTTCAGGTCCACATCCATGCAGTGTAAACGTCTTACTTTCCACTGACATACTGTTGACGTTTTTGCTTATGTTGCGTCTTATATAAAACAAGTAGTTCCGTGAAGAACTATACAGCCTATTTTCATACATCCTACTTATGTTAATTGCCACTATCAACATACAACATTTTAGTTTGATTGCTATAATAGATTCGTAGATATTGAGAGCCGTCTAAATATTTCGGATGGTCGCCATGTTGGATTGTTAAATGTATAGGCCATAGAGTCATGTACCATTAATGGAAAATTATTGCGTAGGTTCATTATTCAAAATTTCCCTTCGATCGCATGATTACGACACAATAAATACAAACTTAATTAAAAAATTCGCACAGCCGCCATATTGAGGTTATGTAAACAATTGAACTAAATTAGATACCAGTGCATTACAATGTGTATAAACATTTCCTGTACCAAGTTTCATTGCGTTTGGGAACATTAAATCGCGAGAAAGGTCTTTTTAAATTTTCTAATTCGCTTGGCCGCCATGTTCGTTTTGTAGTTAAAAGGTTTTTGAAAATTTTATAGATGAACTTCCAGTAGTCCCCTTTATTTCCGTACAAAATTTCAGGGTGATACCGCTAATAGTTTCAGAGATATAGAATGCCAGTGAAATAATTCGCACAGCCGCCATCTTGTGGTTATGTAATCAATTGAACCAAGTTTGATGTCGGTGCATTACAATGTGTATAGTGCGGCTTCGGTGGCGTAGTCGGTAGCATGCTGAACTGCTATGCCCAAGATAGCGGGTTCAAACCCGGCCGAAGTCGTCGGATTTTTAAGAGCGTAAAAAATCCTTCAGCATGCCTTCCTTCGGAGGGGAAGTAAAGCCGGCGGTCCCATGTCATAGATTTATGGCATGTAAAAGATCCTTTCACAGACTAAACTTGTGTAAAGCAAAATTTGTTAGGTTAGATTTCGTCAGAACGCTCTATCAAAGTTCCAACGTTCACCACTAGGTATCATTGATATCTGGTGGCGAAAGTTGGAACTACTTGAAATTGAACGGAACTTGTAGCTCACCCTTTAGGGTATCCGCTGGAAGCAGCTACAGACTCAGGCGAGCCGAACATGTCCTCGGACACTCCCGGCACTAAAAGCCATACGATAGATAGATAAGACAATGTGTATAAACATATACTCTACCGATTTTTATTGCGTTTGGTTGGTTAAATCGCGAGAAACGTCTATTTAAACATCGCAACTTTGCTTGGCCGCCATGTTGGTTTTGTAGTTAGCAGTATTCAAGAGTCACATAGATGAGTTTATAATAGTTCCCTTTATCACCGTAAAAAATTCCAAGGTGATATCGGTAATAGTTTCGGAGATATTGAATGCTGGTGTAATATTTCGCACAGCCGCCATGTTGGATTGATGAGACGTAACAAAATTTGGAGGGCACGGTCGGGGTCGCCCGGAATAGTGCTATGAACTTACCGAGTTTCATTGAAATCGCTCCAGTCGTTTAGAATTTATTAGGGGGACACACACACACACCTCACACACACACACGCACACACACACGGACAAAAGGTGATCTCATAAGCCTATTTTTTCAAAATTGAAAATAGGCTAAAAATTAAACACAAACGTCCACACTGTTGGCTGTTAACGTTTGCTCACGTTTCACATTATAATATATCTTGATCCTGTTTACAAAATAGGTCACTAATTCCATGGGCGGGGGCAAATTCCCAAAACTGTCAAAGTACCATACAGTGGATCCCTCTTTGACATAAGCTACATAATGTGTTCCAGGTCCTCGGTGATCACCCAAATTGACAACAGCACATTCATGTTTCCAGGGTTGTGAGGGTAATTGGTTTCGCATAAACACACCTCGAAAATGAGAAAGCTTCAGTTGTTTAGTATAGCTTTCCACTTGTTGATGCGTCAGGGCATGTCTTGCTATGGCTGAGGTTAAAGATGTTTTTATTTTATTTCGAAAAGGTGAAATTCAAATCTTTGTTGATAAAAGGCTTGCTTCAAATTGACATTTCTAGCCCCCATAGCAATGGCTTCCATCGTTTCATTGTGTCGCTGACTTTCTTTGAGTTGTTGCTTGCCCTGTTGCGCGGCTTTAATTGTTTTTGCCACTGCACTGGCGCCACCTAAAAGTGAACCTAGAGCAGCCAGACCAGCGAATAATGCAGGTAAAAATCCCGCTCGTTTGGGAACGGGAATCACTCGCCTTTGTTTCGAACCCTGTCGCTGACGTTTCGGAATAACATGTCTCAGTGCTGCTCGAAGAGCTTTCCTTATGGTCAACACATTATTTTTCTTTTTTTCTTTCTCAAGGGCTTGTCCACGAATGTCTTAAGCCCAGGCTTTGCCAAGGACAGGGTCATATTTTTAGTCTTTCTCACCACATATCTTTGTTTCACCATGATGATGATGACCGACAATCTTTCACAAGAAAGTTTAAGTCACAACTAACGTCAGACTGTTATTTCATGGCTGTATATTCAAATTCTACATAAAGTGGGAAATCGTTTATGGTCTTTCCAGCTTGCTTTTCATCCCATGTCAACATGAGATGAAAGGATAATTCGTCTCCTGCATTGACCATTTCATGGTTATGGACCAACATCCTATGACCATTTATCTCTATTTGTAAATGGTTCTCATCAGGTATGGCGTATTTGATGTGAATGGTTCCAGTATAGTGTAATCGATAGTGGCTTAAACCCGAAGCAAGCACATAGGTCAAGTGCTGGTCATGAACTAGCGGTATATGGTTTCTCTCATTCACAGGTTTTACATTTGTCAGATACACTAAAAATACAAATGGGATAAATTTATAAAGCCCTTTCATTTCATAGGTCACGTATCGCTTGGTACAGACATCATCATCTTCTTGTGGGTCTTCCACGTGAATAATGCGGTGATGATTAGCGGTATAGCCATCCACTGTAAGCTGAGGCACTTTATCATAAAACTCATACACCTTATTGTCATTTAGACTTTCACGGCCCGTGTTACTATTCATAATGTTGAATTTTGAGCTTATGCCGTGTTTTATTATACTAAAATTCGACGCGTTTCGAAAGAAACCATGTCTTTCATCGTCAGGAATAATCTGGAATACGACAATGTTGCTAAGAGAAAGCAACGAAGAACATATAGAAGGTGCCCAAAGATGGACGCCATTATAGCCCCATGTTAGGGACAACGGAAAACAGCAGTGAATTACTTTCTCAGGGTTCTGATAATAGGTAGCCAGGATTCACTGAGATTGTAGCCGGTGTCGCGGTTGAAATTCGTAAACACCCAGATAATTTCAACCGCGACACCGGCTACAATCTCAGTGAATCCTGGCTACCTATTATCAGAACCCTGAGAAAGTAATTCACTGCTGTTTTCCGTTGTCCCTAACATGGGGCTATAATGGCGTCCATCTTTGGGCACCTTCTATATGTTCTTCGTTGCTTTCTCTTAGCAACATTGTCGTATTCCAGATTATTCCTGACGATGAAAGACATGGTTTCTTTCGAAACGCGTCGAATTTCAGTATAATAAAACACGGCATAAGCCCAAAATTCAACATTATGAATACTCATACACCTTGTTATCCACATACATTTTGTAGTAACGTCTGTAGACACTTGTGGATGTTTTACATGGGTTAACCGCTTTCCTTTAAAGTCATAATCTCCTTGTTTTTTGCGTGGCACTACTGACCTATCCACATAGTGTTTATTAGCAGGATCTGTTTCTTGTGTAGGATCATGTATGGGAACAGACCTAGCTTTGACCATTAATGCACGTCCAAAGACATTCATCGTCAACCTGTAGTCTACTGTTTCTAAGACAAGGCTCGGTGCGATGTATAGAGACAGCCTGCTAGCCTCTCTAAGCCTTAGTTGAAATGAAGATAATTATGAAGCAAGAGTCATTCCCCGTGGGGGATATGGTTTCCCATCTCTGCCCCACATCACGTGAACAACGCCATGGTGCACTGTTTCCATCTTCCATTGGCTGCATCATTGTGGGACCTTCCGGCTGTGGAAAGACCAATCTTTTGCTGACACTTATTACAGCGCCCAATGGTCTGTGTTTTCAAAATATTTATATTTTCGCAAAATCTCTCTACCAACCCCTCTACGTGTTTCTGCATCAAGTCATGTCTGGATTACAAAATGAGAATATGGGGTATTTTACATTTCCCACGCAAGAAAATGTTATTTCACCGGATGAGGTAAAGCCTGATTCACTCATGATTTTCGATGATGTATCCACTGAACGACAAGGCATTATTCAAAACTATTTCAGCATGGGTCGACACAAACATATCGTTTGATTCTATCTTGGACAAACGTATTTTAAATGTCTAAACAGTTGATTCGTGACAATGCCAATGTCATTGTTTTATTTCGCCAGGACGAGAGGAACAGTCGTCACATTTATAATGAACATGTGAATCCTTTCAAATGTTTACAGAATTGTGTGCCAAGTGCTGGAACACTCAACGTCATGCTTGTTTAGTGATTGACAAACAAAGTGAACTCAACCAAGGGCGGTATCGCTTAGGGAATGATCATTTTATTTCTATTTAAGGCACTGTGTCATTCCCTCTCAAGTCATTTGTCAAGACACCATGGCGTTAGCAGACAGTCAATTGAAAAAGCATATTATTAGAGCAAAAAATACTATTCGTCACAAGTTCCGTCAATTGAAACGATCACGTGCGGATCATGTTTGTTTATTCAACAACATTTAGCCCCTCCGCTAAAAGCCATGTTGAAACCCTCTTTCATGCCATTTGAAACGCTAGCCACTGTTTCACAAGCCACTCAGACGCACCACGAGGACCTTGAGGAAGAGGAAGTGGAAGAGGAACAGGAAGATTTAACTAGTGTTAGCGAAGTTGAGGATAATGAGGAACAAGTGTTTCGCCTAAAAAAAAAGGCATCACCCCTTGCAGAGTTTTTAAGAAAAAAGAAATCCTTGATCATGGTCGAAACACATTGCCCTTCCAGATCGTCTCCATTTTCACAACCCTTGGCCACCCCTCAACATAAAGCTCAACTGAAAAACATTTAATAAAATATTATGGATCAACACTGGAACCCTATTTCACCAATCTATTTATTGGAAACACAGATACCACGTATGTTGTTCGCTATGAGGATGATAGTTTTAAAATTGGTGATTCATCGATTAAATTTAGTCGTACTAAAGCTGTCATTAAAAAGATCAACTATAAATTAACACCAGGACTGTTAAAGCTACTATTCTCTCGGACTCCCTCATCCCAAGATTGTACGCTAGAAGACCTTGGTAAATATAAATCCATTTTATTGGACACCCATGCCCACAAAAGACAGTATGATCACACTCAACAAGTGAATGCCAATATATCTCAGAAATATAAAACCATCATTGCAAAAATGTTCCCCACTAGTCAAAGTGGTCGTCGTAAAGTGTCCGCTTCAGGGGTGACATTTAAACCATTAAAACCCCTTGTGGATGTTACCTACTGGCACAATCCCAATAAACTCGTCCAGCGACTACAGCTGTTGCATGCTTCACGTCAAGCTGGCCATACTGGTCACGATTGGGAAATTCAAGAAATTGAGGAAGAACTTCAATATGCCAAAATTATTATTTAAGCCCTCACTCATTAAAATGGGTATTGCTCACGAGTTGCATCGTCCAGCTAGACGTCACTATCATCGACTCAAGGTGATTTCACAGGGTGTGGATGAACGTTGGCAAGCAGACTTGGTTGAAATGATTCCCTATGCTAGCGTTAACGATGGTGTACGCTATATGTTGACGGTCATTGATGTGTATTCCAAAATGGCGTTTGTTGAACCTGTGCGACGCAAGTCTGGTCCACTAGTCACCAAGGCCTTTCAACATATTATTCAACAATCCAAACGTCAACCTCAGCTGCTGCAAACCGGTCAGGGAAAAGAATTTTTCAACAAGGATTTCTCCAGTTTTCTCAATCTAAGGATATTCACTATTACACCACGTACTGCAATCTCAAAGCCAGCGTGGTCGAGCGGTTCAACCGAACATTGAAAACCCATATGTGGAAAGCGTTTACCGCTCAGGGCACTTATCGCTGGTTGGACTTGTTACCTGAGCTAGTGTTACGTTACAATGACTCCAAACACAGAACCATTGGGACCAAGCCACGACTTGTGACCAAAATATTCCACAACTGGATAAACTGTTTAACCCCATAAAAACAGCAGACCCTAAACGTCATCGCCTTAACATTGGGGATCATGTTCGTGTGAGCAAATTCAAGTCCGTCTTCGACAAGGGTGGGTAGATTATTAGCTTGGGAATAACCTAACCCCCAAGGGAAGATGATAAAGAGAAGGAGATGGGTTTCGGACTGGAGAAAAAGGATGGAGAAATAGGAGGAGAATTTGACATCAGTTATGCCTAAGAGTTCTTGTTCAAATGCAACAAGTGGTGAAAGCCCTATCAATAGATGTATTTGCATTAAGTGGGAAGAGTCAAGGAAGACAGGATCTTGCCTAACTGTTATACTAGAGAAATGAGAAAGCGAAAAAGAACTCTTTAATTTATTTAACAATGCAAAAGAGTGTAATGAATTTAACAAATATATAATTTCAATTTTGTTAACAATTTGGGGTCGCAGACCTCAGAAAACATCTAAAGTTTGCGCCAGGCAATTAACAATTCTTTTGGTTTCAAACCTTTATATGTTTTAAAATCTTCGCAAGATTTTGAAATGGCGAAGATAAGATGAACAATTTAAAGACAATTCAAGTGATTAAAGTAAGACAATAAATTAAGTACAAGGTGGGTACTTTAAGGAATTTCTAAGTAAATATCTTAGAAAGAGTAACAACTTCGAAAGTAACAACAACAAAAAGCAGGTAGAATAAAAGAGAAGTTCCTATAAATTCTTATATTCAAGCTGAATTACTTTTTAGTAGTTATACAAATAGGACAGGTCACTTACTGTGAAACCTGAAGAGAAAGTCGAAAGGAAGTTTCTAGACCTCCTATGTTTAAGTAGGAATCACGAGACAAATGGGGCAAGTTTCCCCTTCGTGAAACCTAGAAATAACTCACTTATGAGTTGAAAGAATTGTATTACCTAATTAGAAGGGAGAAACAAGATAATTTGAAACGTGTACCAGACACGTAGTTATGCAGACATTAATTCGTTGTATATGGAGCCAAAACAAAGGGAGGGCACTAGTTGAGAGTGACACCTCATTGAAAAAGACCTAAAGTAACAATTTTATTATTTTGGTTTGTTAGTAAGGGGTTTGGGAAAGATCAAATGGAATTGAGGTTAAGTGTTCATGGCCGTATTTATGGTATTCGGACGAACGCGACGCGGAAAAAATGTTGAACAAACACTGGTTTTCACTATAGTCTGTCAAAATGGATGAAAAGTTCACTGTAGTAGCACAAAAGTTTATGGCAAAGAAAGTTATTGCAATTATGGAAAATAACTAGTTGCACTAGATATGCGAGAGTCTATTGCTTGAGAAGGTTGTAGATTATCATTAAATACGCAAGAGAAAATCCCAACGGAGGAAGAAAAATTAGCTATTGAGCAGTAATTCATAAGGAAGATTCCTTAGTTTGAAATAGTATTCCCACATGTGAGTGGAAAATACATGACGGTACGACTGGTAGATAGAGTGCAGATTCTGGAAGGTTCCAGAGCAATCCTAACTGAAGAATAGGGCCAAAGTTATTCCAGCGGTGGAACGAGCTAAGTATTTTATAGTCAGTGGGTAATTCAATGGTATCCCACGTTGTGAGAAGATCTCTCATAAGAAATGCTGCTTTCTATTAAGATTGGCTTAGACAGACAAAAGCTCAACATGGAAAATCCCGCGAAGGATGATTATTGCCCCAAATATAGTAATCTCACACTGCCTATAACATGATCGTTAAAAGCATGTGGTTATTAAAAGACGATGAGAATGAGGTTAAGACCTGAAGTCGGTACTTATCTTTGCTTCATGGCGAAGATGAAGTTCCCTTTGACGGTTGAGATTAAAGTTCCAACATGGCGTGGAATTAAAAGAATGCCTCTTTAGTTGAGGAGGCTAGCTCTAGTTCAGCTTCAACTGACTAAGTCGACTGCCGACGTACAAGTGAGACACGCTCAGCGAAGCACAGAGGGAACAGGGAAGGGAAAAGAGCGGGGGGTAGGAGACAAAAGGAATACATATAAGAATAGACAACCTTACAAAAATAAATGTTTTTTTCTTGATGAAATGGTCTTCAAAGAGTTGATAGTAAGCGACACTATCGCAGCCTGGTGGGTGAAAAAGTAGACGAAGTTCTCTTGATCACGGAGATGATAGCTGGCGATGGCGACGAGATCTGGTGGCCAGAATGATAAGGAATCCTCTTGTACAGGGAAGAATTGAGGAACTTCAGAGATTCGCTGCTAGATGACGCTAGGTGGGTCATGGAAGATATATATCTAGAACAGACTCACAAGTAACATGAGAATCATAAACAGCAAGGAGAAATTGGAAGATCATTGTTGGTGTTTGAGAAGAAGGAAGGAATGAACAAGCAAAGAGCAGTAAAAGTTTACTCTATCTTACCGTGTATTCCAAGAATACACCAAGCTGGGAGGGGAAAACCCAACAGAGAACGAGATAAACAATTAAAAATTCAAAGGTAATGGAGCAATTAGAGACAGTGGTCTTATGATGTGACCATTAGTGGTCAAGATTCTGGCTACCCTGATTCTCCCATCCCTTCCAGGATAACACTCGGTCACTCTACCAGAAATCCAGATCAGGGGAGGAGAAACATCCCTAACCAGGACCAAGTCCCCCACTTTGATGTCGGGACTGGAATGAAACCACTTCTGTCTCCGTTGCAAGGAAGTTAAATATTCCAAGTTCCACCTCTTCCAGAAAGAATTGCGGAGGGCGTCAAGTTTACGCCAAACAATATGTAAATTAGAATCCCTGTAAGAATTGGGAAGGGGAGGAGGGGCAGAAAGAGAAGTGCCTATAAGGAAGTGACCAGGTGTGAGTGGAAGCAGGTCATCAGGGTCATTGGAAGGCGGAGTTGAAGGGCGAGAATCGACAACACCTTCAATCACAAAGTAGCAAGAAGCTGCGGGAAATAAAGCTCTAGTAAAGATCGCTACAAGATGCGAAAGGAGAATTAACAAGTTTAAACAAAGCGTATAGAAACAGGTACATCTATTAAGGATAAGAATATACCAAATAAACAAAGGAACTATGCGAGTAGGAAGCAAGAACGCCATAGGTAACAACAATCTAGTAGCCATAAACAATGACCTCAAGTTATAATAAGCATCAAAGGGGTTAATCAGAAAAATACTTAAGTCAGGGAGAAACGTGACATAACAAGCATAAATGCAAAAACACATCGAATGTAACGACGAGAAAAAACAAGTTTGTTCATCAATGAACAATAAAATTGCAAAATATGTAAGCAGGGTGCAATACATGAGCGCGTAAAACATATGCAACGATGTTATGAAACAGGAATCGAAGCAGCTATAGGATACGAGCGTGAGCAAATGGGAGACATAGGTATGAACGACCTTGACCCTCATAGTACAGCGAGATAACGAATATAAATAGCTGAAAGAGTCCTTGACCAGAACAAGTTCATTTTGGGAAGGAGGTGAGCAGCTTCCGAAATTACGGCAGCAACTCGCAAGACAATGGTTGGCAGTCAGCCAAAGTTGAGATAAAGAAAACTTGCTCTGACCTTTGTCAAGCATAGAGGTGGTAAACAGCAACTTGGCCTTACCCGAGCTTGTATACAAACAAGATTGACAAACAAGCAGTTCAAAATAAACAAACAAAACTAGTGCAATCAGCTGTGACTTAAAGCGGAACAAGTAACACGTCATGCAGTCATCCGTAGCTTGAACGTGAAAAACCAATTTAGAGACATATGAAATAAAGTAAGAAATCAATTTCGCATAATTTTGAGGATCACGGAATCCGACAATTTTCAACAGAAAAAAGCTTAATTCTTCCGAACAAAGAAGAGAAGCTGGGACATTGAGAAGGAGTTTATGCGTAAGAATAGTTATTCTAGATGCTAGAGAATTCAGATTTTCAAGCGGTTTCAAAAGCGACTTCTGATTGTGAGGAAGGGGGAAGGAGCCGGCCGTGGCCATCCTACTAAATAGCGAAAGAAGTGAAACATAGCTTACAGCGAAATGATGGTGACTGATAGCCATGGTTCTACACAAGGGGAAGAAAGTTTTCGATAGAAAGTTTAAACAATTACCTGCTATAAAAATGACATGAGAAAGTAAACTAAGTGACACAAGGCGAGGCGAACTTGAATTGCCATTTTATGCGGGAATAAAGCAAAATCATTTAAACAACTTACAAAGGTGGCGTAGTTGTTTACAATGAGACATCGTTTCGGCAATTATTTTCAAATGTATCGAGATCGAAAACATAAGTGTTCTCTTTTTCAGAAATGGGATTTATATCAGCTGTAACAAAATGACATTGCTATTTGGTTTGAAGACTGGGATGTTGGATTTCACCAGTAATTACCCAACCAAAATCGGTGTCTCTGGCGACCACGTTTGAAGATAGCCTACGGGTTTGATTGCGAAGGCAATTCCAGAAGATATTGGCACTGAAAAGTATATCAATGGGACCTTGAGCATTAAACTGAGGATCAGCTAACCTTAAGTGCGAGGGAATCTTTAAACCGGAAGTATTAATAGAGCTGCTCGGAGTGTCCTTGCCAATACTGGTAAGAATGAGACAGTTTAAGTTAAGATTGGTGTTTCTTTGACAAATGTCTCTGATTTTCAGTTTTGAAGACTGCAAGGCTTGAGTTTTCAAATTGTCAATGCCAGATACATTGATGGAAGTAGGTGATGAAGAAAGACCTAGTTTTTTAATTAACGATTGCGAAACAAAGTTGTGAGTTGAAGCGGAATCGAGAAGACCGCGGGTTCGAAATCAATTTCCAAATTTATCTTGGATTTCGAATTGTACAGTGGACAAAAGGACTTGCGCACTGTGAGAAGTTTCGGCGTTAGAAATGCAGGAGGAAGCATTAGTTTGTTCGGAGCTGCTCTGTGTGGAGTTTAAAGAAGCAGGTACTAGTGACCTCGATTGATCATGAAAGTGAAATAAAGAATGATGCGGTCTTTTGCAATGAAAACAGAGGTTGGATGACGTACAATTATAAGAAGAATGCTTAGGTGACAAGCAGTTATGGCAATGTTTACTATTGAAGACAAACTTCCTTCTGTCTTCAACAGACAATTCTTTAAAGGATTTGCAGGAATACAAAGTGTGAAACTTTTTACAGAGCGTGCATTTTAAAGATTTGTTGAGCGGCCTGATATGTTCTCTTGGATGGTTGAAAGAGGCAGAACGGGTTTGCTTGTTCTCGACAGATGGGGGCTGATGACCATTTGAAGAGACAAGTTTTTTCTCAAGAATGTGACACTGATGACTCGTTTCGACATTTTCGCACTGAAATGAGAGTGCTGTAAGGACTTGGCACCAGCTGTTCAGAAACGAGATAAGGTGTTCGAACGAATATTCCTCCTTGCGAGTGAGTTCGATTTCCCAAGCCTTTAATGTCGAAAAATCGAATCTGGATATAGCTAGATGAATAAGGACGGTGTCCCAAGTTTGGACTGGCTGCTTGAGTTGATATAACGCTCTAACATTTAATTGCATGGAGTCCAGCAGGTCTCTTAAAGAGATGACGTCATTGGGTTTTACGACTGGCAGGTTGAACAGACAGCGAATGTGGCGAGCAACACACAAACGTAAGTTACCATATCTCTCTTTAAGGAGATTAAAGGCGATGTGGTAGTTATCTGCGCTTAAAGGCAGTGACTCAACCAAGGCCAAGGCCTGGCCTTCCAATGACGCACGCAGGAAATAGAACTTATAAATGTCGAGAATGTCATTGTTTTCATGAATGAGGGAGCAGTAAAGTTCGTAAAAGGAATACCATTCACCTTCCTGGCCTGAGAAATGAGGTAGAGTTATCTTAGGAAGTAAAGGTTTCGGTTTATCCTTATGAACTGAAGCGGGTGCGAACTGGGCCGGATTGATGACCCTAGTGTGCGGTTCTGAGATACTGCGAATCAGTTGGTGGGCCTTGGCAATCCCTTCAACATACAAGGGTTCAACCTCGTCCCGATCCGATTGAAGTTCTGGGCAAGCGGATTCAATCTCGGTTTGAATTTGATCGTAGTAATCATAGGACCGTTCGTACGACTTAAGGCGTTGTGTCAAGATATCTAGATCACACTCGGCGGGATTTATTTTGTTAATGAAATTTCTAAATCTGGTGAGTTGCCCTTTGTAGGAAGAACGTCTGGCAATGAGAGTTTCATCCTTTTCAGTAGGAGCCATGACGAAGTAGGTAAATTAAAGTGCAACTTACGAAACTGTGGAAACTTGGAAATGCTGTCAGGCTGGCAGCAGCAATAAGTTGAAAGAAAGGGACACACCAAAGGAGACAGGAGCGGCCTCCTTCCACTTCACAGGCTTTGCACGATGTAGTTATAGCTGAAAGATTCAAAGCAGATAATAATAATTTGCAAAGTATTATCAAATAACCCTTGAAAAAAATGTCATGAATGGACTCTCCCGGGTTTCTGGGACCAAATTTTGGGTTGATTATTTGCTTGGGAATAACCTAACCCCCAAGGGAAGATGATAAAGAGAAGGAGATGGGTTTCGGACTGGAGAAAAAGGATGGAGAAATAGGAGGAGAGTTTGACATCAGTTATGCCTAAGAGTTCTTGTTCAAATGCAACAAGTGGTGAAAGCCCTTTCAATAGATTTATTTGTATTAAGTGGGAAGAGTCAAGGAAGACAGGATCTTGCCTAACTGATATACCAGAGAAATGAGAAAGCGAAAAAGAACTCTTTAATTTATTTAACAATGAAGTGTAATGAATTTAACAAATATATAATTTCAATTTTTTTAACAATTTGGGGTCGCAGACCTCAGAAAACATCTAAAGTTTGCGCCAGGCAAGTAACAATTCTTTTGGTTTCAAACCTTTATATGTTTTAAAATCTTCGCAAGATTTTGAAATGGCGAAGAAGAGATGAACAATTTAAAGACAATTAAAGTGATTAAAGTTAGACAATGAATTAAGTACAAGGTGGGTACTTTAAGGAATTTCTAAGTAAATATCTTAGAAAGAGTAACAACTTCGAAAGTAACAACAACAAAAAGCAGGTAGAATAAAAGAGAAGTTCCTATAACTTCTTATATTCAAGCTGAATTACTTTTTAGTAGTTATACAAATAGGGCAGGTCACTTACTGTGAAACCTGAAGAGAAAGTCGAAAGGAAGTTTCTGGACCTCCTATGTTCAAGTATGAATCACGAGACAAATGGGGCAAGTTTCCTCTTCGTGAAACCTAGAAATAACTCACTTATGAGTTGAAAGAATTGTATTACCTAATTAGAAGGGAGAAACAAGATAATTTGAAACGTGTACCAGACACGTAGTTATGCAGACATTAATTCGTTGTATATGGAGCAAAAACAAAGGGAGGGCACTAGTTGAGAGTGACACCTCATTGAAAAAGACCTAAAGTAACAATTTTATTATTTTGGTTTGTTAGTAAGGGGTTTGGGAAAGATCAAATGGAATTGAGGATAAGTGTTCATGGCCGTATTTATGGTTTCGGACGAACGCGACGCGGAAAAAATGTTGAACAAACACTGGTTTTCACTATAGTCTGTCAAAATGGATGAAAAGTTCACTGTAGTAGCACAAAAGTTTATGGCAAAGAAAGTTATTGTAATTATGGAAAATAACTAGTTGCACTAGATATGCGAGAGTCTATTGCTTGAGAAGGTTGTAGATTATCATTAAATACGCAAGAGAAAATCCCAACGGAGGAAGAAAAATTAGCTATTGAGCAGTAATTCATAAGGAAGATTCCTTAGTTTGAAATAGTATTCCCACATGTGAGTGGAAAATACATGACGGTACGACTGGTAGATAGAGTGCAGATTCTGGAAGGTTCCAGAGCAATCCTAACTGAAGAATAGGGCCAAAGTTATTCCAGCGGTGGAACGAGCTAAGTATTTTATAGTCAGTGGGTAATTCAATGGTATCCCACGTTGTGAGAAGATCTCTCATAAGAAATGCTGCTTTCTATTAAGATTGGCTTAGACAGACAAAAGCTCAACATGGAAAATCCCGCGAAGGATGATTATTGCCCCAAATATAGTAATCTCACACTGCCTATAACATGATCGTTAAAAGCATGTGGTTATTAAAAGACGATGAGAATGAGGTTAAGACCTGAAGTCGGTACTTATCTTTGCTTCATGGCGAAGATGAAGTTCCCTTTGACGGTTGAGATTAAAGTTCCAACATGGCGTGGAATTAAAAGAATGCCTCTTTAGTTGAGGAGGCTAGCTCTAGTTGAGCTTCAACTGACTAAGTCGACTGCCGACGTACAAGTGAGACACGCTCAGCGAAGCACAGAGGGAACAGGGAATGGAAAAGAGTGGGGGTAGGGGACAAAAGGAATACATATAAGAATAGACAACCTTACAAAAATAAATGTTTTTTCTTGATGAAATGGTCTTCAAAGAGTTGATAGTAGGCGACACTATCGCAGCCTGGTGGGTGAAAAAGTAGTCTAAGTTCTCTTGATCACGGAGATGATAGCTGGCGATTGCGACGAGATCTGGTGGCCAGATTGATAAGGAAGTCCTCTTGTACAGGGAAGAATTGAGGAACTTCAGAGATTCGCTGCTAGATGACGCTAGGTGGGTCATGGAAGATATATATCTAGAACAGACTCACAAGTAACATGAGAATCATAAACAGCAAGGAGAAATTGGAAGATCACTGTTGGTGTTTGAGAAGAAGGAAGGAATGAACAAGCAAAGAGCAGTAAAAGTTTACTCTATCTTACCGTGTATTCCAAGAATACACCAAAGGGCTACACACAAAATTGGGGGACTGAACTATTTCGAATTCGTCAAGTCAACCTGAACAGTCCAGTCACCTATTTACTCGAGGACGTCAACCATCAACCCATAAAAGGCAGGTTTTATCTTCAAGAACTCCAAAAGACAGCGTTTCCTAAACATTACCTTGTGGAAAAAGTGTTGAAACAAAAAGGAAATAAACTATATGTAAAATGGTTGGGATTTAACTCAGCCTTTAATTCTAGGATTAATAAATTACATGTTGTGTGAACCTGTGTGTGCATTGTATTTACTTATTCACTCATGTTGTACTTAACCTGCAGTCCTATGCACAGTCCTCAGCTCCACATGTATTATGAGCAATACATATTTCTTTCTCTCTTCACTTGTGTTCTCTCTTACACTGACTCTCCCCCCCCCTTCACCTCCCACCACTGTCAAAACAGGTTGTGACTTGTTAGCTCTAATCGTGCACGTGCACAGGTGAACACCTGTGTGTTAGGTCATATTACACATGAACTTGCATTTTCTCACGTATGAACCAAAACAGGATGTGACTTGTTTCACAAGGAGAATGCTAATAATGACATCTCACACGTGTTCACATGTATTTCATCACTTTCCTTTCATATCGTTATCCCATTACAGTAGTGGGGGATTAGTGAGCAACGTCAGTTCAACACACTGCTTTACACGCAAAATGTAGTTAGGCCCTTTGACATAATTTAAATAAATTCATGGGCCAGTCCGTAGAAACCAGGCCAAAGGGACCGGTCCAAAGGGATCAGTCCAAAGGGACTCATCCACAAGGACTCGTCCACAAGGACCTGTCCACAAGGACCTGTCCACAAGGACTTGTCCACAAGGACTCGTCCACAATGACCCGGCAACAATGACCGTCAACAATAACCCATCCACAGGGATCCGCTCCCCCACCCTCTTACAAATGCCATGAGTGGGCATGCGTAAAAAAACAAAAAAAAAACAAGCTTGTTAATTCATAGTGGCTTTCCACCGTATACATGTCTCATGTGTAGAACAAAGTTTCATTCCATATTGGCATTCAAACTCTCACATGTTGCAATTTGAAAGAGAGATTCTCTAAAAAAAAAAAACAACAATTTCACCCCCTAGTAGGGCTAGGTTTTATTTTGGGGTGGAAATATGTTGTTCATTGGAAAGGGAGTGTCAGCCCGAGTTCAATGACACCTCATTCGTTAAAATCCGACCATAAGTTCGAGAGATATCGTGCCGCCGCCATCTTGTGTGGAGGAATGGGAGGTGGAGGTGCTAGAACTGTCACAAAACCACTACTCCTGAGCCTTCCTTAATTAGACCCAATTTAGCGGTCGCCTGGGCGATCGGCCTGTCACCATCCCCAGTGTGTCCAGCTCCTAGGACCGACCTTGCGACGGTAGAGGAGCGATCTCTCGCAGAGTCCGTGGATGAAGCCGATCTGGGGAATATGAAAATACAATATATAAATATACTTTTTGTATCCAGTTTTACCCTCCAGGGCGGCGGCTCCCACGGACTCAGCGAGGGAACTCACCCCTATCGCCCTTTCAGGCAGTGTCCTAGAGCCGGGAACATCTAATCGGAGTTGATACAACTGGTGAGGTGGGATCAGCACCTCGCCCAGGCGGCCTGACCTGGAAAGTGAACAGAGGCCTCATGAGGGATGGGAGGGGGAAGGTTAGGATGGATAGGCAAGGAAGAGGGAAGGAGGCGGCCGTGGCCTTACAGTAGGCACCATCCCGGTATTTGCCAGAAGACGAAGTGGGAAGCCACGGAAATCACTTCGAGGATGGCTGAGGTGGAAATCGAACCGCCTCTACTCATTTGGGCCACCCGAGGCTGAGTAGACACAAGGCTTGTAGAGAACAGGTTGCCTCGTTCTCATAAGGTCTGTGGTAACAGCGCTCCCCTGTTGTGTGACGTCATCAGCCGACCCGCGCTGAGCGGCTGGGACTACTGTTACGGCTAGCCTTGCACTACTGCAGAAGGTAACCACGGGGTTGATGTACAACATAAGAACTCGTGATACTTGTAGCTATAAATGCAGTTTAATATAATAGAGCTTTAAATAATCAGAGCGTGTAAATACACTTTTTGTTTACCATTTCCTCTTCTAGTTTGTAAGAGAGTAGTTAGTTTTAGTTGTAGGTTTCATTTGATCATCTTTCATTTTCACTATCACCCAAACCATTAGGGTCCGATAACCTAGAGTTAGGCCCCTTAAAACAACAATTATCATCATCATCATCATCATGAATAATTAAATATAAAAGTTATTCGAATCGACAAAGAACGAGAATTCTGAAGCTTCAAAATTGAGTCATAATTGATAAAGTTCAACATAATGCACAATACACAGCGCCGTTTTAATTCTATTAAAATTCATGCTCAATTATACTGTTGAGATTAAGTAGGGAAAACTATTACCGGTACATTTGCTCACTGTTCACGAACTCAATCGAGTGTTCAAGCCTGAAAATACATTCACCTGGTGTATTTTTTCATCTTCTTGGATATTTTGTCATGAGAGACTGAACATTCATTACTCCTATTGTAGCTCCCCTGTGTTGTCTTCAGTGCATTCATGAACTTCATTCGTATGAAGGTCCTCTGTCGAACGAATGTCTCTACCACTACACGATTTATTTCAGGATATTTCTTGTAAAGAGATTCAACCAAATTGGTAATGCACAATTTACCCCTTTTTATGCTCT
The DNA here is from genome assembly GCA_946902985.2 of Meconema thalassinum. Taxonomy (NCBI): domain Eukaryota; kingdom Metazoa; phylum Arthropoda; class Insecta; order Orthoptera; family Tettigoniidae; genus Meconema; species Meconema thalassinum. Next base: position 354,905,366 of record OX336390.1, read on the forward strand.
TGAGACCATGGTACTTCTTAAATTCATCTTCTAGCAATTTTGCCTCTTTTTTCCAGCTTTCAGAAGGCTCTACGAGTCCACCGAACGACAAACTTTTGATCCATGCATTTTGTGGATTCATAGTCTGCGATTCAGAGCTAGTAAATGTATAGCTACCAAGGTTTGGACATGTCGATCTAAGCTTTTTTGCTACCCACCCAGAAAGGTAAAACAATGCATTGGCTTCCATTTCAGTTAGGGGGGTGCTCAATTCGTTTTCAGGAATCGAAGATGCAATCATTTCTTTGGTGACTTCTATTTCGCTATCTTTCTCCGGATTATCCCCTTCCTTCTTGCATAATACACCAGACATTCGAAGCACTTTGGCTGGAATATATTCGGAATCATCTTCGGTTCCTGTATTAGAATTATTTTGAAGGAGTCCTTGATTTCGCCCTAAAATAATCATTCTTAAACGATATAATGTGTCTAAAGGAGAAGGATGATCATTCAGACCCCCTTTCGTCCTAATCTGAGAAAACAGATTTTCTAAAGCGTCCTGGTTGAGACGGTGGGTGAGTATGTACTCAATACCATGGACACTCTTCAAATCTAATAGAAGATACTTCAAAGATTTAATTGATGTGATGATTCCTCTCTGAAAAAGCTGTATATTTTTCTTGCCACAGCATCTCATTGTTTCAATTAATTCAAGCATGTCGTTGAAAATTGCGTCTTGAGATTCCAGATCTTTTCCATATGGGTTCTTGGAAGGTCTACCTGAAGGTTTGGGAGTGTATGTATTCATCACATCGTACCACCTATCAATTATTTCAATACATTTTCCAGTTTCTTCAGCCAGCTGAGGATCAGCTCCCGGTTTCATAAATTGCAGAGCAGTAGCTGTCTTGTGCGACAATAACTGACACGCTTTCCTCACATTTTGTCTCTGAGTCTTTTCCACAGTGATGTGACTTTTGTTAAGATTATGCAACATTTTGAGATCACTTTTCTTCTGATCATTTAATAATGCTACGATAGGATTTCTATTTACAATCTGTCCGCTCTTTAGCTGGAACCCAGTGTCTAAAAACCAGTTCCGCACTAGTTTCAGAAGATGTGGCGCGTCAGCAAACATGTATATTTTTTCTTCCGTAGAGGGATGAGTGAACCAGGTTTTTTCAGTACTAATTCCTAGTTCCTTCCAAAGTCCAACATTTCCACCCCCCATGTCGCTAACACATGCTTTTACAATGTACCCTATATCGGAAAGTTTTAAAATAATAGAGTTTAAAATCTCGCAGGTTATTTTCACGTCAAAATCAACAAAGAGAGGCACCTTCCATTGAGCAAAAAGTCCCCGAGCCATTATTATTTGCACATTGGAGTGTGGCCCGATAACTTCATCTCCTTTCCGGTCATATTCCATGACGCTTTTAACTCTCATTTCATCAAAAAGAAGAACCGTATTTTTTTCTTTCTTGCTCAGAGATGAACCAGCAACGCACAGAAAGCGGAAAACATCTTGGAGAACACCATTGTTCATATCGACTGTTGATGCCCATCTTTGCAGTGTAGACAGTCCAGGCAAAGGAATGTTCATTTTCTTCTTCAGAAAAAGATATGAACGCTTACTAATATATCTCAGGGAAAATGCAAGAGATATTTCATCGTCTGTCCATTTAACTTTCTTTTTCTTACTTAAAAGGATGTCTATTTGATTTTCGGTGAAAACTGAACCGAGTATTTCCCGGGCCTTTTTACGCACTCTGGTTTCATCAATCCTTTTTCTCTTCATTTTACAAAGTTCTCTTTTAAACCTGCCAATTTCTTGGCTTTTCAGTACGATTCTCTCCTCCAGCTCTGCGTTCTTTTGTCGCAACTTTTCATTTTCCATCTTCAAAACATCTATTTGATTTTCCTCCGTTGTAGTTTGGACGTCATCACACACTTCTTGAACAGAGTACGAGCTTTCTAAAATTTGATTCACAGTTCTTTTATTTTCTCTCTTCTCACTACGTATTTCACGTTCACGTATCTGCACCTGGGTTTCTTCGGGTATATCAGTTCCTAATTTAAGTGAAGGCACAGCAGTCTGTTTTAGTTTCCTCTTAGGAATTAAATTCAATAATTCTGCTTTCAGGTCCCTCTCATAGTCATCCTCCGTAAAATGTTCAGAGCATATTTGTGAAGTATTCGGATTCCACTTCCCGTCTCTTCTAGTACACAGCACCCATTTTTGCCTAATTAAATTGTCTTTAGGGAATGAATGATACTTTATATGCGCACTCCCGGGATCCCGCTTCGTTTTAATAAGACTGTTTGTACACAAAGCCACCGTGCATCTCATTCCAGGCATCGTAGAAAACTGAAAGAAATAAAAAAAAAACATCAAAACTATCAGGTCGTACCACGAAGCTAATGATACACAAATGGCTCTTTCATTTACCGAGCACTTACCTATTACTAGGGGAAACGTGTAGAGCAGTACTTAATGAAGCACTATCAAACACCACTAAATAATGACACGTAACGAGAATAGATAAACACATCAACACAACACCATAAAGAATAGCTGAAGCTGCCAGCTTACTGGAGACTGTGGTGTTGGCTGTTGCCGGGTCTGAGCAATACGTCATCAGCCGGGGGAGTAGAGCGCATGCGCGCGGAACGAGACAACCTCTTATATACGAATCTTGGAGTAGACCCCGTTCCAGTCCTCATACCACTTTTTCAAATTTCGTGGCAGAGCCAGGAATTGAGCCCAGGACCTCCGGGACGGCAGCTAACCATGCTACGGAGGCGACTATTATTATTATTATTATTATGGTGGTGGTGACATGAACTCTTTTTCCGAGACAAGTAGCGATTGTACAGTAGTTCAGTCAAAAGGCAAACTGGTCTGTATTGTGGGTTGCAGCTGGCTAGGGGAGGCATTCCTCCACACAAAGTGTGTATGCCGCGATCTGCCCCGTGCCCCCTTCACACTGAAAGTAAAGATTCCCCGGGGACAATATTGAGAGTAAGAAGATTGAAATGCGCAACTGGCAAGTAAATTATAAAAGCTCCAATTACAGCCGCCGGAGTAGGGGAGCCAGAAAACAAATTTGAATCCAGGGACGTAAGCCGCCGTAATCTGCAAGGAAGATACACATGGGAAGAGCACATGGGACACGGGGGGAAGATGTCTTTAAGACATCGCGAGGCTAGGCGAGGGGAGAGAAAGTATTACCGACCATGAACCTAACTTTAGGGAGATGTGATGTCGCGTCGTCCCACCATCCCTCACTTTAGTTATTGCTGTTGTTGTTGTTGTTTGATGTACCCATGTACTTGCGTGCGTATATAGTTTGTCTGACAACCTGTATTATTGTGGTGGCTGTAGTAGTATGTGCGTGATTTGAAATTCAGGGCGAGGATTGGAAAGAAGGCGGCCGTGGCCGTAAGTAAGAAACCATCCCAACCTTAAAGGTGGGAAACCACGCATACCATCTTTGCAATTGTAAAGAAAAAATCCACAGATATTTTAAATTTTTTTGATTCAAAAGGACTCCTGTAACTTGACGCCACTTCATCTAGGTAGCGTTTTTGATTCTGCTTCAAACATCTGGGGACGTGATACCATCCAATTGAATAACTGGTCCCAGATACTATTTCTTCTTCTTCTTCTTCTTCTTCTTCTTAATACTAGTAGTAGTTAAGTTTATTTACTTGATTTATTTAATTATTACTTTAAGTCAGTGTGTACAATTTTTGGTCCTGCCCAGCTTACGCTTGTAAGCCAGTGACAATAATACTTACAATTCGTATGATGAAATCATTTCACACTCCAACCTCCCACCTTGCCAAGATTTTAGGTTTTTCTTACAGTGCTACTGCCATTTGGCTACAAAAATAGTCAGTAACAAAGTAAAAATGCTTTCAAAACTATAAAATACGAAATTTGAAAATAAAAATAATAATTAATAAAATTAAAAAGCTAAAATAGTACATTATGCAACGAGCCTATAATGGCTATAATTAAGACACGAGTATTTTTATAAAACGAGCGTATGCGAGTTTTATAATTTCCATACGAGTGTCTTAATTACCATTATAGGCGAGTTGCATACGACTGTTTATGTTCGACTATAATTATTATAACTATTTTATGTTCGAAGATAAATATTCATAAATATCTGTCGAGATTTCGCCAGTTTTATGTACTGAACAGAGCGCATGCGACGCAGGGAATGCCTTGTATTTGACCATGGCCATCTCGATTACTCTACTATTACACTAGGCAAGGCAGTGTGATTTACATTAGAAGGCCGTGGTACTCAGCGCATCTAATTATCTAATTGGTCAAACGACTGTTTCTTGAGCTCTGATTGGTGGGAGAAACTGTATCATAATGAAAAATAATGTTATAATGAGTCTCATTATAGTACAGTTTTCAGATACATAATAGTCAGGGTTGAACATAAAAATTATTAAAATATAAAATTAAAATTTCCAATTACCAATACTGGTTTGTACCAATCCTACCAAGTTTAAAATTATAAAGATTAAGAAATAAAAATACAATAATTTAAAAATAATATTTAAAATTTAAGAATAGTTTTCATGAAAAATTTGACATTGATTTTTAATTAAAAATTAAAATTAAAACAGTTAATAATTAAAAATTAAAATATTTCAATAATTAAAAATTAAAAACATAAAAGAAATTAATTAAAAATTTAAAAAATAATTAAAATTTATAATTAATATTAAATATACAGCTAAACATACATAAATGTTAAACATATAAAATAAAGAAATCAATAAGAAATAAAATAATTGTGAGACAATTTTTTTACATTTGTTAATTATAGTATTTTTTTTTTACAATTTGCCTTAAGAATGCTGTCAGTAGTAGCAGTAATGCTTTAGTGTCCATCTCCGTCACTAGTGGTTAGCATACTAGGCTTTGGTGCAAAGGGTCCTGAGTTTGATTCCCGGCCAAGCCATAGGTAATTTTAATCTTCATGTGTTAATTTCCCTAGGTGAGGTCATCATCGATTTACCCTCATTACTATGCGCAGGTCGTCCACGACCGTCAACTAGAAAGACCTGCACTAGACCTCTCAGGAGGCCACACGAGATTTCATTTTTAGCCTACTTTTGATTTTTGCCAAAAATGAAAGTAGACTTATGAGATCACTACAGGGCCAAAAATTGTGTGTCTGTCTGTGTGTGTGTGAGTGTGTGAGTGTGTGTACTCTGAATGTTTGTCCCCCCCTATCAATTCGAACACGGTGAATCCGAATTGAACGACATTTGGTACAGAGGTTGCACTGGCAAAGGGCATCTCAGTGTCATGTTTTATATCGCCGCCATCTTGACGAAAACGTAATGGCGGTCACCCAAATGTTAAAAGCTTAAATAATATTACGACCAACCTAATCATCTGATATCTACCAAATATTGCAACGTTATACCTTTATGTATGAAGAATCTTTTGACCAAACTACGAGGTCATCTGCCCAATAATTTGCGGATGGTGGCCATGCATGTGTGCCAATTGATTCCCCCTATCTATTCAAACACGGTGAAACCGAATTGAACGAAATTTGGTACAGAGGTAGCACAAGCAAAGAGCACCTCAGTGTCATGTTTTATATCGCCGCATTCTTGACGGAAACGTAATGGCGTCCACCCAAATGTTCAGAGCTTAAATCAAATTACGACCAACCTTTTTATCTGATCTCTACCAAATTTTGTAACATTATACCTTTATGTATGAAGAATCTTTTGACCAAACTACGAGGTCATCTGCCCAATAATTTGCGGCTAGCGGCCATGTATGTGTGCCAATCGATTCCCCATATCTATTCAAACACGGTGAAACCGAATTGAACGAAATTTGGTACAGAGGCAGCACTAACAAGAGCACCTCATATTATTGTTTAATATCCATATGACACTTATTTCAACAAGCTACTACAACCAACATTTAATTATACCTCTTGGAAAGGACAAAGAGTTATAACAATACCCATGCATTTAGGAGAAAGTAGGCTATATGTTCTTTACTGAACATCTTGTTTGCTCTTGTGGGTCTCACCCTCCAGTTAGCAGGACCAACTTATTCCGGCATCCTGGTCAAAAAGCTATAATTAAGGGTCGAGAAGACGCAACGCGTTGACTATGCGTTATCCCGCAATTTGCAGAGCGAAATGTGTGAGCAGCGGTCACTCGGTAGGCCAAGGCCCTTTATTGGCTGTAGTGCCATAATTCCTAGTCTAAATATGGTGGAGCGTTCGGTACGCATATTTCTTCACTGGCTACCGCCTCTTAGTCACAGCGCCACCAAATCTGCGGAGACAGAACGCCCTCCTAAAGGAATATAAAAATAATTATCAATCTTCAGCTTACAATCCACTCTGATGTACCTGTACTTAGAAAAAGCCAATTAAAATTCCAGACGGCCACACATCATACTGGCAGAATCATTGCAAGCAATGAATTTCAACATGAACAGGAAATGGTCATGAATGCGGACTAGTGCTGCACATGAGGACTACCATGCTTTCGTTAGACCAGGTACATAGCCAGTTAGCATGGAACTACCACGATGTGTTTGGAAGACACATAACAGGCTCCGTACTGGCCATGGTATTTGTGCAGAGAACCTCCACTGATAGGGATTGGCGGCATCTTCCCAATATGACTGTGGTAGTGAACATCAGACCATTAAACACATTGTAACATGCTGCAGCAGACGAGCTTATTCTGAAAGTCCAGAAGATTTCTTTGAAGTGACGACTTCAGCCCTTCAATGGATTGGAAACTTAGACATTAACTTGTAGATTTTTAGTAGTTCTAATTTTATACAATTTGTAAACTATGTATATTAGTTTCTCTTCAGTTGCCATACGCTAAATAAAGAAATAATAAATAAATTTCTTAAATACCTACTTTGAGGGATGCATTCAGAAAACAGATGCTATTCCCTCTCCGAGTCAATTCACACAGCAAGAAACTGTGGCGTAGTGGCTAACATTTTTGACGGTCATCGCGGAGGTCCGGGTTTGATTCTCGACTCTTCCAACAAATGTAATTCAGGTCTGAGGGCTGGAAGCAAGGAGTATAAGGAGGCGCCCTGCCAGCTATCTTGCAGACTGTGAGTTGAAGCATTGACCACGCCCCCCCTAGAGGCTCTAGCTGCTCCTGCCTCTCTCTTCATTAGCAAATAATACGGTGCGCTTGGGTTATTGTAAAGCTTAGTTTACAGATATGGTTGTTAAAATTATTCATTTCCGTGGAACTGATCGAGCTATTTGAGGGATGATTTTCACTGTAAATATTCCGTCATACCCTTCAAACTATATTTGTATATTTCGGTGTGCCAGACTCATTTGTAGATGTGGTCAAGATGTTATACACGAATACTAGCAGTAGAGTACGTTGTGCTGTTGGCACCTCGGAAAACTTTCTTGTAAATGACGGCGTCCACCAAGGCTCAGAACTATCACCGTCCCTTTTTGTTCTTGTGATGGACACCATCACTCGTGAACTGCAGCGGAATGTTCCTTGGACCCTTCTGTATGCAGATTATATAATGGTTGCAGATGTCACCCGAGAAAATCTCCAATGTCAAGTTGAAGACTGGAATAACCGCCTCTCCCAGTATGACCTATGTCTGAATGTGAAAAAGACGTAGTATCTGGAGTTAAACCCAAGCGACAGTACCATTCAAGTCACTGGACAAAATCTAGTCAAGACAGAATGTTTCAGGTACCTTGGATCTCGTCTGCAGAGTGATGGCAACTTCAATGATGAACCTGGTTGCGGTGGAAGGAGGTCACGGGTGTGCTTTGCGACAAGAAAATGCCACTTCGTCTCAAATCCAAGATATATTGGACAGTGGTACGGCCAGTTGCGCTGTATGGAGTTGAATGTCGACCATCAGACAAAATTTCAGTACGTCATCTGTACGCCATAGAAATGAGAATGCTCCGTTGGACAGTGGGCATCTCCCTTATTGACTATGTCAGAAACGACACAATTCGGGAGCAAATGGGTGTCGCCCCAATTGTGGACAAAATGAGAGAGAAACGGCTCCGATGGTATGGCCATGCCCTGCGTGCAGCGCCTGATACTGTTACTAACTCTGTCCTTCATTTTGAGGTTGAAGCCCTACGCCCCAGAGGACGACCGAAGCAGTGTTGGCAAGACACAATAAATGGTGACTTAACAATTACAGGCCTAAATCCAGATGATGCACGAAACTGGACAAAATGGAGGTCAGTGTCCAAAAAGCGGACCCTGCACCAGGGGACAGCGCTAGAAAGAAGAAGTAGCCTGCTGAGAAATAACGAACAGTAACTAATAAGAGAACCCCGTGCAATAGCCATAGCGGGTTCAAGATATATGATATAAGATATAAAATGGAAGTAGTACATAGTGAATTAAGGGTTTCAGGCATCTACTTACAATACTTTGTGCGTCAAAAGTAGACACGTTTGTCGGATAACAGTCCTATTCCTAACACTTGCCAGTAATGTTATGAACATCTCAGTGGGCGTGCCCGCTGACCCGTTTGAACGTCTCCTTATTACTTCTGGGCTAGAAAGGGATTCTCTCAGCCCCGTGAGGCAGACCTGAAAAGAGTTGGGTTCGATTCCTACTTTAGTCATCGCAGAAGTGGTTCTTCGTGGTTTCTCACCTCTAGTTCTGACGGTGGCCGTGATGGTTTCTAAATTGAGGCCACGACCACCTCCTACTCAAATCCTATCTCTCACTCTCACACACACATGCATACGCAAACACACTCACACAAGTACAAACTTTACAATAACACAGGTTATGAGACAAACTCCACACACATTAAAGTACGCGAGGCAATATGACCAATATCTAGCAAAGCACCTAAGTCAATCAACAACAATAAACCATTAAGTCATTAAAGGCCTCAATTTATCATCTCACAAGAAAGTTATCAATCTGTTGCTCTCAACATTATAATTGCATATAAATGATCCAGTACATTATAGTAGTTGCGCACCATGTATTATTCATTTGGTCCTATTTTTCCACCAGGGGCGCCTTATTCATCTCTCGTGGGAGGTCATCTGAGCAGCGCACTACGCCGAGTCTCGAGCACACGTAAGCATATGAGCAGACCATGTGTAATTACCTTTGTTGGTGCGGAGGAGGATCAATACATCTTCGGGTCCATCCGCGCCTCGCATCTTTGTCTCCCTCTTCCATATTTCTCTTCTGTTTCGCTGTGACAAGTCATTTCTTTGCTGTCTTTTTCACGCCTCGCCTACATCACGCAACGTCGCTGTTTGTCAGTCAAACACTCAACATTTAACATGTACTAACTCGAGTCGGCTGGAGTGATGGTGATTCTCTCCTACCTGTTACAAGTCCCCAGGTTGAGCTGGCTGTATCAGCTAAGAGTGGTCAAGGAAACACTTAACATTACACATGTCCTAACTCGAGTCTGCTGGGGTGATGGTTAGGAAGACAGCCACCTTCCACTAGACTCCAGATTGAGTCCGACTGTGGCTAACTCTTGTGCTGGGTGTATCAGCTAGGAGTGGTCAGTCAAACAATTAAAATTTAACATGTCCTAACTCGAGGATGGCATGGCAGCCACCTTCCACTAGACTCCATGTTGAGGCCGACTTTGGCTAACTCTTGTGCTGGGTGTATCAGCTAAGAGTGGTCAGTCAAACAATTAACATTACACATGTCCTAACTCGAGTCTGCTACACATTAATACTGTAGTAGACTAACGCTGATTTAGTATTAAAATTCAGCAATTTTTCAAGGTATCTGCCGTGTCTTGTGTGGGGTTTCGCCTAGACACGGCGTAGACCTAGACAAATTGCTGAGTTTTAATTCAATAGCCGTGAAAGGCAATATACTAACTGCTTTTGTATGGTGCCTTTCATATTCTACCACCATCTCAGCAGAGTACTCGTAGGTCACTTCTCCATATTAGTTTACAATTCTAGTGTGGGGCTTATTGCTTAAACATATGACAGCAATAGTAGCTACAGTTGGTGTAGGGAGACTGTTTGTGGATGGGATCGTCATTTCTCAGTCTTGCAAAAATTTTAGACATTAAAATAAATAGTTATTTTTAGGTTGCTTAATGTTTTAGTATTTATCAGTTATAGTTGCCACACTTGCTATGTCTTCCGTAGGAGTTTTGATTTTTTGGGTCAGAGACCGGTTGTGTGTGTCATTGTAGGTTTGGTAGTGTTTGTAACCAACAGCGGTGGCTACGCTTGCTAAAGCGCAGCGTTAGGTCATGTTGCCAAGCTCTCTGCTGACTCCATCGACGCGTGGGTTCGAGTCCCCACAGTCGACCGTCCTTGAAATGATTTTCCGTGGGTTTCCCCATTTTCAACACCAGGCAAATGCTGGGACGGTACCTTCTGACAGGCCACGGCCGCTTACTTCCACAGTCTTGCCCAGTTTCATTCATCTTCATCCATTCCATCTCTCATCCCGGTGCGCAGGTTGCCCACGGGCGTCGAATATAGAGACCTGCATTCGGCCTCTCAGGAGGCCACACGACAAAAAAGAAGTGTTTTGTAGAGCTATTTTGTCTTGTATATTTGGATCTGATAATGCTCGTTTGACAAGCGAAACATGTCATCCCTTTTTTCTCCTCACACTTCTGTGGTCCATAACAAATATATGTATATAATTTGAACGTGTAACGCAACATTGTGAGAAACCGCTATACTAACGCCCATGTGTTTTAGATAAAAATAAATGTCCCCCTCTCAGGATTACTAGAAAACTATTATTTATTTCATTTGCCTAAAATACATTCCCGACTGCGAAATTGATGAAAGAATAGCCGAACGTATCCATGACAACGTCAGCTACTGCGAATTTGATGAACGAATAGCCAAACATATCCTTGCCAACGTCAGTTACTGCGAAATTGATGAAGGAATAGCCAAACGTATCCATGACAACGTCCGCTATTGCGAATTTGATGAAGGAATAGCCATGTGGGGAATTGAGACGTTGCAACTCTTGAGAGTTGCAATCCAAGACCAACTACAATACTCAGACCTGAATGCAGGTATCGAAAGTGTGAAAATGGCGTATGCGGAAGCCCGAGATATTGTTTGTTTACATTCGTTGCTGGGATACAATATTAGCTTTGATTAGCTTCGTTTGATGAAAGTTGGGATAAACTATTGCTCATCTGTAATTTTTTAGTGTCTTCAGTATGTCTGTTAAGTTCAGTTCGCGTTAATGTACTGCAATCGTGTGTAAATATGTGATAATACGCTTATTATGGACTGGTTCGATTGTTTGATGATTGTTCAGTCGACCGATGGCATTGTGTCATTTACTGCAGATGTTGAAGTACCTAACACTAAAGCATTAATAGAAGTGTCTGAAGAATATACACCGCAATGATTTGCTAGTTAGTGACAATTTAATAATAGCTTAGTACACTTCAGTACCGGTAGTGTCGAACTTAAGTACGCAAAGGGAAAACGCAATGAGCATCTACGGCAAGATCAAACTGTTGACGTTATCTTGAACGCTCAGCTTCATGTGCCTCCGTAAATCCATACCAGTCTAGCAGATGTTCTACACTGCCTTGTATACACGCCAAATATTACAGTGAACTTCTGTTTTATTGGTTAAGGAAGATGTTTCCCCTGTGCCAAACAGTGAACTCATTGTGTTCCGTCATTATTCATACTTTTGCACGTTATTTTTAATTATGATGTGTGTAGTAAAGTGTTGTGAGTAACTTGCCAATTATGTACTTATATTGCGAGATGGTGTGCCGCGATAATTCCGTAAGAGGGAGATGGTGCTTTCCTACCTACATTACTTTACTAAATCTACTATTTCCAGCGTACAACTATTCCAAACGGTAACAGCGAATGTTTAATAGGTTAGATGGTAACATATTATCGTGTCCTTTGTGTGTGGTAATCTCCATAATTATGTTCAGATATCCACACGACGACTTCTTTGCATATTTCAATCTACTAATTCGGTGTTATGTTTTAGCCGAGATTTTAGACAATTCTACGAGAGGTCTTAATTGAATTGTATCTCTATAGCGTTGGTTCGATTATTTCAGGCAGCTATTCTCATTCCGATTGTGTACACAAATACTCTGCATGTACTGGGACAGCACTTCTGAACTGGGTACTTTCTTCTCTCCTACTTCAGAATCTGTTTGATTTTATGCTAATAATATTAATCTATAATTACTGAACTTAAATACAAATCGTGAAAACTCGCCAAAAAGCTTCTTGTTCAACCACAGAAACAGTGAGACTATTGTAGCTGCCCTTTGGGTGAAGACCAAGAAACCTATAATTCGAGCCCAGCACTATATAGATAAATTAATTCAGGTAAGCCTAAATTATTGATGCATATTTCTTCGTAACCTAGTCTCGTCTTTTGATATCTTTTATGCTCTCAGGCGAGTAAAAGTAATAATTTACACGAACTGTGACAACCCCGATGACATGATCTTAGTTATTGGTAGGGCAACCATCGCCGCCATGTTTTTTCTACATTAAGGTCTGAGGATTGTAGTTGGTCTTGTTGCAATCTATAGATTGCGATTTATGATTGTCATTCGTTTTATTGTTATTACTTTACGTGTGACATCTTGGTTAGATTAAATAAAGAACAGATTGTAGTGTTCCAGTTATCCATTTCTATTGACCACAACATTTGGTGCCGAAAACACTCGGGATATCGCATGATATCAAGTGATTTTAAGGAATAATCTGTTTAGGCCTATACTACAGGAATTGAAGCCTCTCGTAAGTTTTTACTCTGCAATTGCATTATGGAACCTCAGGACTGTGAGGGAAGACTTGCAATTACACTATACTGGACGGAAGGTTTCCTACATCGCCACCGACTACAGATAAGTGACAAAGCTACACATTTGTAAACCGAATAACTGTTGAATGCCCTAATAACTTCTTGTTTGGTTATGTATGTGTAATGACATTATGTTTCGTTCGTGCATATTGTAGTGTCACCTGGTGCTAAACATAGATATTATAAAATAGGAGCGCAGGCCAGAGATAATACAAAACTGACCATAGTAATTAATACTCAATCTAAGCGTCGACACTAGCGATCCTAGTAGCACCTGACCGAAAATCATTCGATACTTCAGATAACAGATTAACAGCTCTTTGCCTAGCACATTTCCGTGAACACACGTACAACATGAGCAATAACGGTCAAGCAGATGGAATTTTACACAGTCTAAGAAGAAAGCGAACCAGACAGAGGGCAAATACAACACGCTTTGTTACGGAAATTAACAGTTTCACTGATAATACTTCATTCGAAGCCTGGGAGCACTACCGAGATAGACTACAGGAAACTCTCAACAACTTAACCACACTTGATGACCTATATCAGGACCTTCTATACTACCGGACCTGACATTGCAATCAAAGATGGCCGCCGTAGTTGGTGGTCGGACATCAAACGCCTGACATGTGTCACAATCCAACACAACACAAAATAACATCATGACGTGATTTTGTCTGCTGTTAATTCATTTTATGGGCTTGGGACATCTTGGTCATCAGCCCCGTGCAGTTGTGTGTGGGTTGAATTCCTCCGATTACGTGATGAATGTAGTAGTGTGTGTAGCTGTGTAAGGGACAGGCATGGGGAGGTGCCCTAGGAGTTGAAGTAAGGTGCCACCGGAGTTTCATCAGGAAAGGAATAAAATAAAATAATGTTGAGGCCCACAGGAGAGATCTGCAGAATATCTTGTCTGAGTGAACAGGGAAAGTTGTAAATGTTCCTGTAGGAATTTCAATCCCTTTTTAGTAAGTTACATATTATTCGGGGCATGTTTGCCATCTCTTGATGAATGCAGTACATTTGCATTTTTCTGTTGGCACAGGCTAGAATAAAATGAGGCTTTTCGCCGATGTCTCAGTCTCACTCATGGCTGTGATTATATGGAAGCTACTGAGGTATGGGTGGTGCTTAGTAATGACATTCAGGGCACAGTCAGTGTCTGTTGGCACAGGCTAGAGTATCACCGATGTCTCAGTCTCTCTCATGGCTGTGATTATATGGAAGTTACTGAGGTGTGGGTGGTGCTGATTAATGACATTCAGGGCACAGTCAGTGCCTGTTGGCATAGGCTAGAGTATCACCGATGTCTCAGTCTCACTCATGGCTGTGGTTATATGGAAGCTACTGAGGTATGGGTGCTACTTAGTAATGACATTCAGGGCACAGTAAGTGCCTGTTGGCACTGGCTAGAGTATCACCGATGTCTCAGTCTCACTCATGGCTGTGATTATATGGAAGCTACTGAGGTATGGGGTGCTGAGTAATGACATTCAGGGCACAGTCAGTGTCTGTTGGCACAGGCTAGAGTATCACCGATGTCTCAGTCTTTCTCATGGCTGTGATTATATGGAAGTTACTGAGGTATGGGTGCTACTTAGTAATGACATTCAGGGCACAGTAAGTGCCTGTTGGCACTGGTTAGAGTATCACCGATGTCTCAGTCTCACTCATGGCTGTGATTATATGGAAGCTACTGAGGTATGGGTGGTGCTTAGTAATGACATTCAGGGCACAGTTAATGCCTGTGGATGCTGTGAAAGGTTCTACTCATAGGGTTAGTACTGCTGTACTGACTCAGTGAGGAAAGCAATGACAAACTACCTCACTCCTCTTCTTGCCTAGTACGCCTCAATATAGCGCTGCCATGGGTTTTTGTGGGTATCTACCCACATAACCTAACGGCAGTGCCTTTTGGGGATCCAACCAGAGTAGGGGGGTAGTGGGTGTTCTGCTTCACTTGACGCCGCTGTGCCCAACAAACCAACATGGCCGCCGCGCGAAGTTGAAACATTTAAATAGACTTTTCTCTCGAACCCATGGTCGGAGTTTCACGAATGAGGTGTCATAGGACTCGGGCTGACGTGTTTTTTGCTATGGACCACTCGTTATATTTTTGAATTTTTTTTGATTTTTTTTGTTTTCGAAAATAGGCGATAGTTTGAAAACCAAACAGGATAGAACGTTGTGCCATGGCTCAAACGAATGGTCTTTATGACCTTTATTTTCTATAGTAAAACTTTTTTAATTTTTATGTTTTTTTGAAAAAACTCGAATTTTGAAAATTCTATATTTCGGAAACTAGGAACTCTACAAAAAAAAATTGTTTGACGTAAATCAATGGTCCCTATCCCCTCTACCCCCAAAATAAATTTCAAGTATCTAGGATGAAAACCTGTAGGTAGTAGTGGGATGAGGGGAGCTGCTTCCAAAAGCAAGTGGTGAGCCCCTGCGACCTTGGAATGGAAGGAGTCATGCTAGGAAGGCGTGCTTGGATTCGTTTGATTCGTCTCGTTGCGCTCTTTACGGAAATGTAGATGTCGAAAAGGTGAAATGCTGGAAACACGGTTTTTTTTGGGGGGGAAAAACATGATTTTGAACTTTTTGCTATATCTCGCGAACCAATCATGCTAGAGGCATGCACGACGGGTCCAAGGACTCGGAGTGACGTCCTCTTTGCTATGGACCACTCGTTTTGGGAAACGCGATTTTGGGGTAAACACGTGTTTTTTGTGATTTTTGCCGATATCTCACGAACCAATAACGCTAGAGACATGTACGAGGTGTCCTAGGACTCGGGCTAACGCCCCCTTTCAAATGTGGTAGATATTTTTTTCCAAAAAATAATTCACAAAGGGCCTAACGCCATACATGTTGAAAAAACGTTTTCTTTTTCTTTACCTGTTTATAAAGTCCATGAAGCGTGGTGGTTGAGAGAGACGATACTGCTGGGTGTGTGTGTTTCAACGAACCTGTCGCTGACCACGGTGGCTGTGTTCAATAGATTAATTGCTATTTCGACGGGTCGGTTTATGACAGAGCGAGGGTGCGTTTTTCTGATATTTTACCTTTGACGTGTAAACGGTAATGAGAACTTGGTTCTATGTTGGTCGAAGCGAGTACAGAAAACAAACTTACAGGAGGTGAATGTCATTTGAGCTTATTGGAAGGCACTGATCTGCCTTGACAACAGGTGCAATGGAAAAATGACCATGACGCTTGAAGGTGAAATAATCTGACCATCGTGGTGGCAGGGAAGAGCGAAAGGCATGTGAACAGGTGTGAAACCACATGAGCGCTAAACCAGTGACATTCTGTCTTGCTTTGTACGTGACAAAATGCCAGTTCATGTGAAATTTGATCTACCCCAGGTGTTCACTTTGGACGTTATCTATCCACGTGCATGATAACTGTTAACAAGTCACATTCTGTTTTGCTTCGTACGTGACAAAATGCAAGTTCATGTGAAATTTGATCCGGCACAGGTGTTCACTTTGGACGTTAGCTGTCCACGTGACCGATAAGAGAATGGTCAAAGCGTGGGAAAAAATGATTATACATGCAATGTAACATATATAAAGACATGTCGTTATTATTTCCACTCTCACTTAGGTGACTACCTTTGAACACATTGCGTTGAGTGAAACCCCTGGTCTTGTTTAACAGTTTTGGTGTTGGTGGAAAATACTTAACCTTGTTGTGGGGTAGGTATTTATTTATATATTTATTCATTTATACATTTATTGATTAATATATATATATATATATATATATATATATATATACAAGCAATTATTTATTGATTAGGTAATTAATGATTTTATTTATTTGTTTGCAGATAACCGGCATACCTTACATGTCTGAGGGAGAAGAAACTATTGCACTTTTGAGCCCACTAGAAGGGAAGAGCAACAAGTCACTTCAAGTAAAGGTGAGATGATTTTTTTAAACTAAGTTGTTTCATTTTTTTGTTTTATGTTTTATTTTATGAAATGTATGTATTAAACTGAATTTAGGTATTTATAGCGGTTTATTTTATTTATTTTTAGAAACTTGGAAAGAATAGCCTTACCGCCGTAGCAGTCGCTGAAAAAAACCAGAAACGCACTAAAGCGAAACCACTGCCAAAGAGTGAACTGTTTAAAACTCAGGTAAGTCCAACTTAAAAATGCTATTCCATTTTACCACTACTGAAAACTCGTAGACAAAAAAAATTCATTACCTGTACATGACTGGGACAATGATTGCTTTCTTGATTAATGGCTATGTTGTTGTTGTTGACTGGGAAAAGTACAAGGCCATGTTGGATTTTCTAAAAATAAAAATAATAAATTTAATTTATGGGTGGTTCCCTATGGACTCAATGAATATCCACAGGTTTGAACATGATAATGTGAACAAAATGACATGACATTCATTTTTGTTTATATATTGGTTAAAGGGAGGGTGGGGGAATGTAAATGACTTTAGCTTTATAAAAAAGAAAATAAGTACATGGGTTACTGTTAGTGCCAACATACAGTTTATTTTTAATGGTGTTTTGATATATTAATGTCAATTAACGTTAACGTTTTATTTACAAGTATTGATTGATTGATTGATTGAGTGATGGGTTATTTTGTTTGTTTAGGTGTCGTCATGTGCCTTTAACGTAATGAACAGACAGTGAACAAACATGCATTATGCTTTAAAGTACTCTGTGCAATGTTAATAACTTACAATAAGAAAAAGTTTTATTATA
Organism: Meconema thalassinum; assembly: GCA_946902985.2. Taxonomy (NCBI): domain Eukaryota; kingdom Metazoa; phylum Arthropoda; class Insecta; order Orthoptera; family Tettigoniidae; genus Meconema; species Meconema thalassinum. Next base: position 354,922,956 of record OX336390.1, read on the forward strand.
ACACATGGCGTTAGTACCAAATACAACAAGTGAGCAAGTTGGTTTACCACGTGGGTTAAATTTAAAATCAGAACATGATCGATGGTTAACATTTGAATCCTGGCCTGTAGGCTTTTTGTCGACGCATGAACTTGCAAAAGCCGTTTTTTTTTTTACTTGAACCGAGAAGATGTGGTGCGCTGTGTGTTTTGTCGTATTGAACTTTCACACTGGGAAGAAGGGGATGATCCCTTTAGAGACCATTTGCGATGGTCTCCTCACTGTCCTTACATGCTTGGAAAGCAAGTGGGTAACCTACCCGTGCATTCATTTTACCGAACCACAAGGCCGTTGGCCGCTACTTACGTTGCTGAATCACAAATAAATAATAATAATAATGATGTATTACCAGCCAACGGTAGTGTCGATATATGTGGGCCATATGCCATAGACAGTGTTGAATTGGCGTGTGCTTTTGAAAAATTGGGAGTTTGCAAGACTAAAGCACTAGCACACCCAGAGTACAGCTCTGTTGAAAAACGTTTCGAATCTTATAAAAATGTTTGGCCATTAATATTAAAACACCTTACCAAACAGCTAAGTGAAGCTGGATTTTTTTAATACTGGTGAAGGGGATAAAACAATATGTTTTTATTGTGGATTTGCTTTAAAGGATTGGCAAATGACTGATGACCCTTTTGTGCAACACGCTCGTTGGTTACCAAACTGTAAATACATGGTGTTGCTTAAAGGTCAGGAATTTGTGAACACTATTCGTAAAGAAAAAGTGATTGCAGCACAAGACATAAAAGTGCCTTTAGAGTTAGAGCACGTGGAGCAAATACATAAGGCTGAAAGAAAAGACTTGTCTCACGAACAGATACAAAAGTATGACCAACAATTATGTAAAATTTGTTATCAAGATGAACTAGGTGTTGTATTTTTACCTTGTGGACACATGATAGCCTGTGTCAAGTGTGCATTAGAACTTAACACTTGTGCTATATGCAGAAAAGTAGTATCTGCTACAGTTAGGGCATTTCTTGCATAACTAGTATAATTTATTCGCCATGCATAGTGCAAAATCCCTAATTGCACAATATTATTAAAGCTGTTTTAGAGTTAATAGATATGCTTTGGTTTTGTTTATAGACTACTACAATGAATGTTTTGAATGCTGTGGGACAATCATGTGGCTTAGAGACAAAGAAGCTCAGCGAATTGCCAACGCATATTCCATTCCGCATTATCAAGATTCGGAAATTGAAAACAGCATATGGTGATCGTGTACTTTGTGTATGTGAAAACTTTGAGACATTTCTGCCTATACGGTTTAATGATATGTCGGAAAGTGTTTTTGATGAAGTCAATAATGCTGTGCAAACTGTACACTTAATTTATGAAGGTTTTAAAAACAATAGGTGCATGGTTCGTTTTAATTAAATAAATTTTAAAAAATGTGAAATAATAATGGAAAATATAAGTAATGACAATATACTGAAAAAGAAAGAAAATATGTGTATAGAATAGTAATGTTTTAGTGTTTAGTGTTGTCTTTAAAAATATTATGAGGAAAAAAAACAAGAAATGTATATAAAGTTTGTAAATAAATGCAAAATCATGTTACAATGTTGTTTTATTTTATACAAAGTTAGTATATTTAACATTGCAGAGTATACATGATTATGACAATAAATGCACACTGAATACAAGCCTTTCTCACTTTACAATAGTCTGTTATAGTTTTAAACACAAGGCTTGTTGTAGATCATTTTATAGCAATGTCCATTCAATGTTGTTTTCGAAAAGTGGGGAAGCCGCAATGGTTGTATAGGCATAAACACCTTATGGTTATTACTATTTAGTCACTTTGATCCCCTTGCATATCAAGAGCACATGACCTAGTTGTTCCACTCTTTAAAACGACAACAACAACACTACCTCTTGCATAGTTTGTGATGTTGATGGCTCTTGCGACGTGGAAGATGGATTAAAAATAACTTTTAGAACTGGGGTTAAACGTTGCTCATTAAACAATGCACTATTTTGAGTAGCAATATGGTTTTCTTGATTTTTTGTCGACGGCAACTGTGTTTCATGCAGCACACTACATTGATGATCACCGACACTTAAAACCTCACTATTTTTACTTTTTAGGTCACCACGACAATGTTTGGAACGTTGCTTTGAACAACGCCAAATAACAGTTCCATTTTTATTGGTTCGTTTCACAATAGTATGCGTAAGGCATACCATACCTAGTCACTGATACTTCCATATCAACTGTCAAGCATAGACTAAGCTCTAGTAAAGTCAACTTGGTAATAAGAATACTAGTTTAGTGTGAGAGCAAATATGGATCCAAAGAGTTCAGGTAAAAGTGAAAGCAAATAAGCAAATATAAGAAACAAGATTGGGGGGGGGGGGGGTAAAAGTGGTCGCAAAGTGGCAGACTCATTACACAATAATTTCAGCACGACGAAGCTCTTGTTCAATTTCTTTGATTTCCCAATCGTGACCGATATGCCCAGCTTGTCGTAAAGCATGCAATTGTCGAAGCCGTTGAATTAGCTTACTGGGTTTGTTCCAGTATACAAATTTAACAAATGATTTTTAGGTGTAAACAAAGCATTACCATTATCATGATCATTATCATCATCATCATCATCATTATCATCATCATGATCACCATTATCATCATGACCATCATCACTGTTACTATATAGTCCTTTTTGATCCTCTTGCAATACCACTTTATTTATAGTCTGGGTTGATTTTGATAGTGTTGAAGGTTTCTTGGACGTTGACAACTGTCCTAACATGACGTTTTGAGGACATGATAAGTACTTTTGAACAAACACTGCACTATCTTTAGCCGCAATATCGTTTTCTTGAACTTGCTTTTTAGCATTTTGATAATTGTTTGTAAACAGTAAGCGTGGTTCGTTTCGAGCACTACATTGATGAACACTCACACTTAAAACATTTCCATTTTTACTTTTCAGATTGCCTCGACATTTTGTTGACCTCTCTTTTGAGCATCGCCAGAATATTATTCCATTCACATTCTGGCGATTATAGTTATAGGAGTAGCCTTGATAGAGTGCACGTAGCCTACCTTTGTTGGTTGTAATAAGTTCCATAGTAGTAACTGACCTGTCAGTACGATGTTCACACTACAAAGGTTACAACTGTTTTGCTGATGGAGTGACCTACCATAAGCTTATATATTGGCTTATGTGTTGGCTTTTTGTGTTGGCTTTTTGTGTTGGCTTTTCGTGTTGGCTTTTGTGTTGGCTTTTGTGTTGGCTTTTGTGTTGGCTTTTTGTGTTGGTTTTTTGTGTTGGTTTTTCATGTTGGCTTTTCGTGTTGGCTTTTCGTATTGGCTTTTTGTGTTGGCTTTTCGTGTTGGCATTTCGTGTTGGCTTTTTGTGTTGGATTTTTGTGTTGGCTTTTCATGTTGGCTTTTCGTGTTGGCTTTTCGTGTTGGCTTTTTGTGTTGGCTTTTCGTGTTGGCATTTCGTGTTGGCTTTTGTGTTGGCTTTTCGTGTTGGCTTTTTGTGTTGGCTTTTCGTGTTGGCATTTCGTGTTGGCTTTTCGTGTTGGCTTTTTTTGTATTGGCCTTTCGTGTTGGCTTTTTGTATTGGCTTTTCGAGTTGGTTTTTTGTATTGGCTTTTCGTGTTGGCTTTTTGTGTTGGCTTTAGTATTGGCTTTTGTATTGGCTTATTTGACAAGTTATTTGTGTCAATGTATTTAGTGGATTTTTTTCTTGGTGTTGGAAAGTAGTTGAAAGAGAGGGAATATTTAAAGACTTAACCTCAGCTCACTAACCTAACCTAACCTAACCTAACCTTTCAACTCTCAGATGTTAATTAAATTCTGTGCATAGTCGAGTTGGAACCCAAGACCTCAGGGGTAAAAAAACAATTATTTTTGACGACTTATTTTGGTAACTTATTTTAATGGCTAACCTAACTTTACCTAACCTAACCTAACCTCAGCTCACTTTGGATATTACTAGTAAGTGTTCATATCCTCTGCTAGGTAGCATGCTAGTAGTACAGGTAGTGCTCATATTTACCGCTAGGTGGCGGAAACTTACTTTGCATGTTGCATGTGACACTTGTGAAGTTTAACCACATGCAAGACGTGCTTGTATAAGTTCTCTATTTAAACTCAATATACAATTAACCACTAAATGTTCAGAACTAACATGTATAGCCATGTTTAGGGTATATAGGAGACCCTTAACAAGAAAGGCTGTCTAACCCACGAGTGTACAGCCTTGTCATACGCAGTAAGCACCTGTTGGCAGAAAACAACAACAACAACAATTTGAGAAAGCCAACAACATATCCATTAATGTATTTAAAGGAAACAGTTTTTTGTTGGCTTTCTCAAATTGTTGTTGTTGTTGTTTTCTGCCAACAGGTGCTTACTGCGTATGACAAGGCTGTACACTCGTGGGTTAGACAGCCTTTCTTGCTAAGGGTCTCCTATATACCCTAAACATGGCTATACATGTTAGTTCTGAACATTTAGTGGTTAATTGTATATTGAGTTTAAATAGAGAACTTATACAAGCACGTCTTGCATGTGGTTAAACTTCACAAGTGTCACATGCAACATGCAAAGTAAGTTTCCGCTACCTAGCGGTAAATATGAGCACTACCTGTACTACTAGCATGCTACCTAGCAGAGGATATGAACACTTACTAGTAATATCCAAAGTGAGCTGAGGTTAGGTTAGGTTAGGTAAAGTTAGGTTAGCCATTAAAATAAGTTACCAAAATAAGTCGTCAAAAATAATTGTTTTTTTACCCCTGAGGTCTTGGGTTCCAACTCGACTATGCACAGAATTTAATTAACATCTGAGAGTTGAAAGGTTAGGTTAGGTTAGGTTAGGTTAGGTTAGTGAGCTGAGGTTAAGTCTTTAAATATTCCCTCTCTTTCAACTACTTTCCAACACCAAGAAAAAAATCCACTAAATACATTGACACAAATAACTTGTCAAATAAGCCAATACAAAAGCCAATACTAAAGCCAACACAAAAAGCCAACACGAAAAGCCAATACAAAAAGCCAACACGAAAAGCCAATACAAAAAGCCAACATGAAAGGCCAATACAAAAAAAAGCCAACACGAAAAGCCAACACGAAATGCCAACACGAAAAGCCAACACAAAAAGCCAACACGAAAAGCCAACACAAAAGCCAACACGAAATGCCAACACGAAAAGCCAACACAAAAAGCCAACACGAAAAGCCAACACGAAAAGCCAACATGAAAAGCCAACACAAAAATCCAACACAAAAAGTCAACACGAAATGCCAACACGAAAAGCCAACACGAAAAGCCAACACGAAAAGCCAACATGAAAAACCAACACAAAAAACCAACACAAAAAGCCAACACAAAAGCCAACACAAAAGCCAACACAAAAGCCAACACGAAAAGCCAACACAAAAAGCCAACACAAAAAGCCAACACATAAGCCAATATATAAGCTTATGGTAGGTCACTCCATCAGCAAAACAGTTGTAACCTTTGTAGTGTGAACATCGTACTGACAGGTCAGTTACTACTATGGAACTTATTACAACCAACAAAGGTAGGCTACGTGCACTCTATCAAGGCTACTCCTATAACTATAATCGCCAGAATGTGAATGGAATAATATTCTGGCGATGCTCAAAAGAGAGGTCAACAAAATGTCGAGGCAATCTGAAAAGTAAAAATGGAAATGTTTTAAGTGTGAGTGTTCATCAATGTAGTGCTCGAAACGAACCACGCTTACTGTTTACAAACAATTATCAAAATGCTAAAAAGCAAGTTCAAGAAAACGATATTGCGGCTAAAGATAGTGCAGTGTTTGTTCAAAAGGACTTATCATGTCCTCAAAACGTCATGTTAGGACAGTTGTCAACGTCCAAGAAACCTTCAACACTATCAAAATCAACCCAGACTATAAATAAAGTGGTATTGCAAGAGGATCAAAAAGGACTATATAGAAACAGTGATGATGGTCATGATGATAATGGTGATCATGATGATGATAATGATGATGATGATGATGATAATGATCATGATAATGGTAATGCTTTGTTTACACCTAAAAAATCATTTGTTAAATTTGTATACTGGAACAAACCCAGTAAGCTAATTCAACGGCTTCGACAATTGCATGCTTTACGACAAGCTGGGCATATCGGTCACGATTGGGAAATCAAAGAAATTGAACAAGAGCTTCGTCGTGCTGAAATTATTGTGTAATGAGTCTGCCACTTTGCGACCACTTTTACCCCCCCCCCCCCCCAATCTTGTTTCTTATATTTGCTTATTTGCTTTCACTTTTACCTGAACTCTTTGGATCCATATTTGCTCTCACACTAAACTAGTATTCTTATTACCAAGTTGACTTTACTAGAGCTTAGTCTATGCTTGACAGTTGATATGGAAGTATCAGTGACTAGGTATGGTATGCCTTACGCATACTATTGTGAAACGAACCAATAAAAATGGAACTGTTATTTGGCGTTGTTCAAAGCAACGTTCCAAACATTGTCGTGGTGACCTAAAAAGTAAAAATAGTGAGGTTTTAAGTGTCGGTGATCATCAATGTAGTGTGCTGCATGAAACACAGTTGCCGTCGACAAAAAATCAAGAAAACCATATTGCTACTCAAAATAGTGCATTGTTTAATGAGCAACGTTTAACCCCAGTTCTAAAAGTTATTTTTAATCCATCTTCCACGTCGCAAGAGCCATCAACATCACAAACTATGCAAGAGGTAGTGTTGTTGTTGTCGTTTTAAAGAGTGGAACAACTAGGTCATGTGCTCTTGATATGCAAGGGGATCAAAGTGACTAAATAGTAATAACCATAAGGTGTTTATGCCTATACAACCATTGCGGCTTCCCCACTTTTCGAAAACAACATTGAATGGACATTGCTATAAAATGATCTACAACAAGCCTTGTGTTTAAAACTATAACAGACTATTGTAAAGTGAGAAAGGCTTGTATTCAGTGTGCATTTATTGTCATAATCATGTATACTCTGCAATGTTAAATATACTAACTTTGTATAAAATAAAACAACATTGTAACATGATTTTGCATTTATTTACAAACTTTATATACATTTCTTGTTTTTTTTCCTCATAATATTTTTAAAGACAACACTAAACACTAAAACATTACTATTCTATACACATATTTTCTTTCTTTTTCAGTATATTGTCATTACTTATATTTTCCATTATTATTTCACATTTTTTTAAATGTATTTAATTAAAACGAACCATGCACCTATTGTTTTTAAAACCTTCATAAATTAAGTGTACAGTTTCCACAGCATTATTGACTTCATCAAAAACACTTTCCGACATATCATTAAACCGTATAGGCAGAAATGTCTCAAAGTTTTCACATACACAAAGTACACGATCACCATATGCTGTTTTCAATTTCCGAATCTTGATAATGCGGAATGGAATATGCGTTGGCAATTCGCTGAGCTTCTTTGTCTCTAAGCCACATGATTGTCCCACAGCATTCAAAACATTCATTGTAGTAGTCTATAAACAAAACCAAAGCATATCTATTACACTCTAAAACAGCTTTAATAATATTGTGCAATTAGGGATTTTGCACTATGCATGGCGAATAAATTATACTAGTTATGCAAGAAATGCCCTAACTGTAGCAGATACTACTTTTCTGCATATAGCACAAGTGTTAAGTTCTAATGCACACTTGACACAGGCTATCATGTGTCCACAAGGTAAAAATACAACACCTAGTTCATCTTGATAACAAATTTTACATAATTGTTGGTCACACTTTTGTATCTGTTCGTGAGACAAGTCTTTTCTTTCAGCCTTATGTATTTGCTCCGCGTGCTCTAACTCTAAAGGCATTTTTATGTCTTGTGCTGCAATCGCTTTTTCTTTACGAATAGTGTTCACAAATTCCTGACCTTTAAGCTACACCATGTATTTACAGTTTGGTAACCAACGAGCGTGTTGCACAAAAGGGTCATCAGTCATTTGCCAATCCTTTAAAGCAAATCCACAATAAAAACATATTGTTTTATCCTCTTCACCAGTATAAAAAAAAACCAGCTTCACTTAGCTGTTTGGTAAGGTGTTTTAATATTAATGGCCAAACATTTTTATAAGATTCGAAACGTTTTTCAACAGAGCTGTACTCTGGGTGTGCTAGTGCTTTAGTCTTGCAAACTCCCAATTTTTCAAAAGCACACGCCAATTCAACACTGTCTATGGCATATGGCCCACATATATCGACACTACCGTTGGCTGGTAATACATCATTATTATTATTATTTATTTGTGATTCAGCAACGTAAGTAGCGGCCAACGGCCTTGTGGTTCGGTAAAATGAATGCACGGGTAGGTTACCCACTTGCTTTCCAAGCATGTAAGGACAGTGAGGAGACCATCGCAAATGGTCTCTAATGGGATCATCCCCTTCTTCCCAGTGTGAAAGTTCAATACGACAAAACACACAGCGCACCACATCTTCTCGGTTCAAGTAAAAAAAAACGGCTTTTGCAAGTTCATGCGTCGACAAAAAGCCTACAGGCCAGGATTCAAATGTTAACCATCGATCATGTTCTGATTTTAAATTTAACCCACGTGGTAAACCAACTTGCTCACTTGTTGTATTTGGTACTAACGCCATGTGTTATAATAAAACTTTTTCTTATTGTAAGTTATTAACATTGCACAGAGTACTTTAAAGCATAATGCATGTTTGTTCACTGTCTGTTCATTACGTTAATGGCACATGACGACACCTAAAAGCAAACAAAATAACCCATCACTCAATCAATCAATCAATCAATACTTGTAAATAAAACGTTAACGTTAATTGACATTAATATATCAAAACACTATTAAAAATAAACTGTATGTTGGCACTAACAGTAACCCATGTACTTATTTTCTTTTTTATAAAGCTACAGTCATTTACATTCCCCCACCCTCCCTTTAACCAATATATAAACAAAAATGAATGTCATGTCATTTTGTTCACATTATCATGTTCAAACCTGTGGATATTCATTGAGTCCATAGGGAACCACCCATAAATTAAATTTATTATTTTTATTTTTAGAAAATCCAACATGGCCTTGTACTTTTCCCAGTCAACAACAACAACATAGCCATTAATCAAGAAAGCAAACATTGTCCCAGTCATGTACAGGTAATGAATTTTTTTTTGTCTACGAGTTTTCAGTAGTGGTAAAATGGAATAGCATTTTTAAGTTGGACTTACCTGAGTTTTAAACAGTTCACTCTTTGGCAGTGGTTTCGCTTTAGTGCGTTTCTGGTTTTTTTCAGCGACTGATACGGCGGTAAGGCTATTCTTTCCAAGTTTCTAAAAATAAATCAAATAAACCGCTATAAATACCTAAATTCAGTTTAATACATACATTTCATAAAATAAAACATAAAACAAAAAAATGAAACAACTTAGTTTAAAAAAAGTCCTCTCGGCACGCCGGAAGGCGGAGGTAGATTTCACCGGACAAACTTGGGGATAGGCGAAAATAGGCAGAATATGCAGATTTTCGTAGAAGGATCAGACCTCATTTAATGCGAGAAGGTATTTTATAATTGGAGCTTAATTAACTTTGTTTTTCGTCATTTTATGCTTATTTTAAACATTTTATTGTCTTATGGGAACGGTAACCTTCTTGTCATTTGGGGTCCATTTTTATACTTGTGGTCACACTGTCCTTATGCTAGGTTTCGACACTGATGTGCAACTATGTAACGGTCTGTTACTTCTTCACGCAAAATTATATCTACCGCAGAGATTTTGGTTGGTTCCTCAGTTTAGGGGCTGCGACAACGCGGTCATGTAACCCCGTGTACTTTGGGATGGCTGTATTAGTCTGTAATTCAGGTAAGGACTGCAGACGGTCAATTTCAAGCAGTAGTTACTAATGTTGCTACCAGGTACTACCGTCAACGACACCTAGCTGTGAACTTGGCTACTAGATGCCACCGCAACCAGCAACTCGCAACGAACGTTGGAACTTCCCCTCCAAAGGAAAGCATACTGAGGGATTTTTGGCGCTCTTAGAAAATCCGACGACTTCGGCCGGCTTTGAACTCGCGACCTTGGGCATAAACATTCAGCATGCTACCAGTTACGTCACCGAAGCCGCTTCACACTTAGATGGAAATCTGAATCTGATCTCGTGCAAGTGCGTTATCTTGGCAACGTCTGATGGCTCATCCCTCATCAATTTAGTAGTGTTGCCATGGCAACCACTGATAGGTCTTGGCATTTTCTTATAATTCCGAAATTATTTTTCTCATCCCTTGGCATAATGGTGGGTTATATCAAAAATTCTTTCAGACAAAAGTTTTAGGTAATTATGATGGGAATATTGTCCATTTTGTACGGTTTTGATATTGTGCCTATTAAGAGAGATATGATTAATGTTTCCCGAAAAACCCACTTTTTCCCACCCCTTTGGTCAATGGTTGGTGCTATAAAAAAAACTCTTCAAACATACATTTTTGGGCTTTATCCGACACATAGTATGAATGTTGAACGGATTCGATATTTCACATATTAAGAGAGTTATAGCAATATTTCACTTTTTCGAAAAAAAAGCCCCCCATTTTCACCCCCCAACGACCGATTTAGCCCAGTAACGAACTCGACCGAGATTTTATAGGTATACGTATTCGGTAAAAAATTCAAAGTGATTGGTACAAAATTACGGCAGTTATCGTGTCCACAATAAACTGATATACATATACATACATAAATTATATATAACTTTTGAACTGACGGTGGTTTTGGGGCCTGGGGATGTGAAACGCGAAGATATGTCGAAATTTTCCGGAAGTCGAAACATGGTACCCATTGCAATAGTTAGCTTTCTAACGAAATCTACCTCTGGTTGGTTCCTCAGTTTAGGGGCTGCGACAACGCGGTCATCTAACCCCGTGTACTTTGGGTGAGTGTAGAATCTGTCTGATACACGGTGTGAATTGTAATGGCTGTATTAGTCTTAATTCATGTAAGTACTGCAGACGGTCAATTTCAAGCAGTAGTTCCTAATGTTGCTACCAGGTACAACCGTCAACGACACCTAGCTGTGAACTTGGCTACTAGATGCCACCCCAACCATCAACTCGCAACGAACGTTGGAACTTCCCCTCCAAAGGAAAGCATACTGAGGGATTCTAGTGCTCTTAGAAAATCCGACGACTTCGGCCGGCTTTGAAACCGCGACATTGGGCATAGACATTCAGCATGCTACCAGTTACGTCACCGAAGCCGCTTCCCACTTTATCAGGCGGCTTTGGTGGCGTAGTCGGTAACATGCTGAGCTTCTATGCCCAAGATACCGGGTTCAAACCCGGCCGAAGCCGTCGGATTTTTTAAGAGCGTTAAATATCCCTCAGTATGCCTTCCTTCGGAGGGGAAGTAAAGCCGGCGGTCCCATGTCATAGATTTATGGCATGTTAAAGATCCTTCCACTAATTGCACCTGTGTGAAGCTAAAATGGATAGGTTAAGAATGTATACAACGCTCTTAGGTTTCTATGTTCGTTGCCAAGAGCCGACTGCGGCGGCGTCTAGTAGCTCAGTTCTGAACTTGGCCTCGTAGTCGTTGACAGTGGCGCTTGGCGGCAAAAGTAGGAACTATCTGAAAAATTGTTAGTTGCAGTACTTAAATTAACAAACAGATAACACACACTAATACAGTCATCACAATTAACACCGGTTATCAGACAGATTCTACACACACCCAAAGTACACGGGGCTACATGACCGCGTTGTCGCAGCCCCTAAACTTAAGAACCAACCAACCAACCACTTAATCAGATGGAAATACTGAATCTGATCTCGTGCAAGTGCGTTGTCATGGCAACGTCTGATGGTCCATGCCTCATCAATTTAGTAGTGTTGCCATGGCAACCACTGATAGCTCTTGGCATTTTCTTATAATTCCGAAATCATTTTTCTCGTCCCTTGGCGTAATGGTGGGTCATATCAAAAATTCTTTCAGACAAAAGTTTTAGGTAATTATTAGGGGAATATTGTCCATTTTGTACGGTTTTGATATTGTGCCTATTAAGAGAGATATGATTAATGTTTCCCGAAAAACCCACTTTTTTCCACCCCTTTGGTCAATGGTTGGTGCTATCAAAAATCTTATTTGACATAAATTTTTGGCACTTATCCGACACATATTATGAACTTTGAATGGATTCGATATTGCACGTATTAAGAGAGTTATAGCGAAATTTCACTTTTTCGAAAAAAGCCCCCCATTTTCACCCCCTTCGACCGATTTAGCCCAGTAACGAACTCGACCGAGATTTTATAGGTATACATCTTCGGTAAAAAATTCGAAGTAATTGGTGCAAAATTACGGCAGTTATCGTGTCCACAAGAAACTGATATACATATATATATACATATATATATATATACATAAATTATATATAAACTTTTGAACTGACGGTGGTTTTGGGGTCTGGGGGATGTGAAACGCGAAGATATGTCGAAATTTTCCGGAAGTCGAAACATGGGACCCATTGCAATAGTTAGCTTTCTAATGAAATCTACCTAAAATCATCTCACCTTTACTTGAAGTGACTTGTTGCTCTTCCCTTCCAGTGGGCTCAAAAGTGCAATAGTTTCTTCTCCCTCAGACATGTAAGGTATGCCGGTTATCTGCAAACAAATAAATAAAATCATTAATTACCTAATCAATAAATAATTGCTTGTATATATATATATATATATTAATCAATAAATGTATAAATGAATAAATATATAAATAAATACCTACCCCACAACAAGGTTAAGTATTTTCCACCAACACCAAAACTGTTAAACAAGACCAGGGGTTTCACTCAACGCAATGTGTTCAAAGGTAGTCACCTAAGTGAGAGTGGAAATAATAACGACATGTCTTTATATATGTTACATTGCATGTATAATCATTTTTTCCCACGCTTTGACCATTCTCTTATCGGTCACGTGGACAGCTAACGTCCAAAGTGAACACCTGTGCCGGATCAAATTTCACATGAACTTGCATTTTGTCACGTACGAAGCAAAACAGAATGTGACTTGTTAACAGTTATCATGCACGTGGATAGATAACGTCCAAAGTGAACACCTGGGGTAGATCAAATTTCACATGAACTGGCATTTTGTCACGTACAAAGCAAGACAGAATGTCACTGGTTTAGCGTGCATGTGGTTTCACACCTGTTCACATGCCTTTCGCTCTTCCCTGCCACCACGATGGTCAGATTATTTCACCTTCAAGCGTCATGGTCATTTTTCCATTGCACCTGTTGTCAAGGCAGATCAGTGCCTTCCAATAAGCTCAAATGACATTCACCTCCTGTAAGTTTGTTTTCTGTACTCGCTTCGACCAACATAGAACCAAGTTCTCATTACCGTTTACACGTCAAAGGTAAAATATCAGAAAAACGCACCCTCGCTCTGTCATAAACCGACCCGTCGAAATAGCAATTAATCTATTGAACACAGCCACCGTGGTCAGCGACAGGTTCGTTGAAACACACACACCCAGCAGTATCGTCTCTCTCAACCACCACGCTTCATGGACTTTATAAACAGGTAAAGAAAAAGAAAACGTTTTTTCAACATGTATGGCGTTAGGCCCTTTGTGAATTATTTTTTGGAAAAAAATATCTACCACATTTGAAAGGGGGCGTTAGCCCGAGTCCTAGGACACCTCGTACATGTCTCTAGCGTTATTGGTTCGTGAGATATCGGCAAAAATCACAAAAAACACGTGTTTACCCCAAAATCGCGTTTCCCAAAACGAGTGGTCCATAGCAAAGAGGACGTCACTCCGAGTCCTTGGACCCGTCGTGCATGCCTCTAGCATGATTGGTTCGCGAGATATAGCAAAAAGTTCAAAATCATGTTTTTCCCCCCCAAAAAACCGTGTTTCCAGCATTTCACCTTATCGACATCTACATTTCCGTAAAGAGCGCAACGAGACGAAAAAAACGAATCCAAGCACGCCTTCCTAGCATGACTCCTTCCATTCCAAGGTCGCAGGGGCTCACCACTTGCTTTTGGAAGCAGCTCCCCTCATCCCACTACTACCTACAGGTTTTCATCCTAGATACTTGAAATTTATTTTGGGGGTAGAGGGGATAGGGACCATTGATTTACGTCAAACAATTTTCTTGTAGAGTTCCTAGTTTCCGAAATATAGAATTTTCAAAATTCGAGTTTTTTCAAAAAAACATAAAAATTAAAAAAGTTTTACTATAGAAAATAAAGGTCATAAAGACCATTCGTTTGAGCCATGGCACAACGTTCTATCCTGTTTGGTTTTCAAACTATCGCCTATTTTCGAAAACAAAAAAAAATCAAAAAAAATTCAAAAATATAACGAGTGGTCCATAGCAAAAAACACGTCAGCCCGAGTGCTATGACACCTCATTCGTGAAACTCCGACCATGGGTTCGAGAGAAAAGTCTGTTTAAATGTTTCAACTACGCGCGGCGGCCATGTTGGTTTGTTGGGCACAGTGGCGTCAAGTGAAGCAGAACACCCACTACCCCCCTACTAACCAGCTTTCGGGCTGACTACCTAACAGACATACATATTATTCTTAAAAATAAATGTGACCAACCAGATGGTGTAGTTCTTGGTTGTCACTTCTGGGGTCCAAGTTTAATTCCTGACTGTCAAGAAATCTCAATTCTAGTCTGAGGGTAAGAACGGGCTACACATAGCCTAGTGAGGCAAACCGAGAAATTTTGGGTTTGATTCTCCGCTTAGCCACCCAGCAAGTGGTTTACCATGGGTTCCCACACATACTGAAGATAAATGCCTAGGTAATTCCTATCATAAAGTCACGACTGCCTCCTGTAAATCCGTCAACAAGTAGGCTAGTCGTAATCATTCATTCCTATTCATGAGATTAAATGGAACTCTGTCAAACGGGGCGGCTTCGGTGGCGTAGTTGGTAGCATGCTGAGCTTCTATGCCCAAGATAGCGGGTTCAAACCCGGCCGAAGCCGTCGGATTTTTTAAGAGCGTTAAAAATCTCTCAGTATGCCTTCCTTCGGAGGGGAAGTAAAGCCGGCGGTCCCATGTCATAGATTTATGGCATGTTAAAGAACCTTCCACTAATTACACCTGTGTGAAGCTAAATTGGATAGGTTAAGAATGTAAACAACGCTCTTAGGTTTCTACGTTCGTTGCCAAGAGCCGACTGCGGTGGCGTCTAGTAGCTAAGTTCTGAACTAGGTCTAGTAGTCGTTGACGGTGGCGTTTGGCGGCAAAAGTAGGAACTATTTGAAAAATTCTAAGTTGCAGTCTGTACTTAAATTTAAAAAAAGATACACACACTAATACAGTCATCACAATTAACACCGGTTATCAGACAGATTCTACACACACCCAAAGTACACGGGGCTACATGACCTCATTGTCGCAGCCCCTAAACTGAAGAACCAACCAAACTCTGTCAAAGGCATGACGTGTGTCAGCATCCAACCCAACCCAAAATAACATCATGACGTGATTTTGTCTGCTGTTAATTCATTTTATTGGCTTGGGACTTCTTGGTCATCAACCCCGTGAAGTTGGGTGTGGGTTGAATGCCCCTGATGGGAAATTAGAAAATAGGCACCAATGGCTTATCTTCATAATAATTGGATTTGGATCCAGTCACACAACAGTTTCAAGGCATATCACCACAATTTTAGCATAACCTATGTGGTACCTCGTCAAAACAAGGGAAACTCAAAGAAGACAAGATACTTGGGGAGGAATGCGTGCTGAACTTCTGCTTACCATAACCCAGATTAAATGAGAGACTAAATACACTAATGTCTACTGTCAAGAAAGAACACTGAGTAGTAATTTTCAGGGAAAACAATATAATCAAAAAAATATATATAAAATACATGCATGCAACAAGATATAAAACATTTCATAATAAAGGAATATCAGAACTAAGTTGAGAATCAGAGAAGATGGAATCGAGAAAAGGAATAAAAATTAAATTACAGACTGTTGGCAGAGTCGAAACGAGGGTAAAATTAATAATTATTTAAGTGTCAGGAGACACATGTCACAGAATCCAAGGTGGATATACTAAGGTCCAGGGAGAGGGTAATTGAAATAAAAAAAATTAAGTAGAGAAAATCCCATGGACAAACAACATGATCACTGTATCGCAGAACATAGTGTCTGGATCAGCTCATTAAATTAAAACCCTGGACAGGAGAACATATTTTACATGAGAAAACCAGAGATATGAAGGTAATTGTTTTAATGAACCAAAGGTATACTAAATCATACATAACCTACAAATATACACACGATCAGACACTAAAATATGTGTGGCCAAAGTCACGGCAATAAATTGCAGACCACGAAGGTCACATGCGAGGCTACTACATATCAACCACACTGACAAACATACCAACTACATCGTACACATATACCAACCAAACATCCATCATAAATAAGGTCTATGTCACCAGTAAATAAATTACAAACCTGAAGCTTAGGTTAAGATGAGAGACCAAAACATAGCCCCTTCAAAACATAATTAAATTCATACCAACCCTTGACTAAATCCACTCGTATGCCGAAGTCAGAATCATGAATAGCGAACTACCAACCCATAAGGTTAAAACATGTTAGACTAAACGCATATCATCCATACAATTACGTATCCTGCCAACGTAACACGGCAATCATTCCAACATCCTTTCATTACAAAGGTTCACGAACACAACCACCTTTTCATATCTCCATATTTAAACATATGAACGTACCTTATCTGCTCCCAAAAAACAGTTGTCTTTAGGTAAATATTAAATAATGATATTTAATTCTTCTTAAGGACAATTTCGCCACATGAATAAAATGTCATCCTTATCATCCGATATTTAAGTTTTTAGAAAGAAACAGGGTTCCAACGGTGGTAGATGATATGAGTAAGTATGATGTTGAGTCCACATTAAGACTTAAAGCTGTAGGCCCGGCCTTAGCCGTCCTAAACTTCTCCGTTTATAGTATTTGTCAATTCACATCTCTTCTCTGCTGATGGAAAATCTCAACTCATTATTGCTGTCAACAACTGTTACCGAAGCAACGGGTCAAAGCAATTGAACGTAGATCGATATATGAGCAACGAAACGATACAAGGTCACAGAAGATACACGCCACGCTATCTCGCGTCGGCTCACATAACCTTAGGTACCAATAGCACCCGCTAGGTTTGTAACACAAGTCCAGGATGTAGTAATTTGTTGACCTGAAGTACTTTTCGAAGAATAGAAACGGGTCAACTCTCCACCCCCCTATTGTGGTCAATAGTACAACTATTGAACACTAAATTTTCATAGAGAGGGTACAGAAGATAGTAGGCATTCTCACAGATCAGTGACACTTTACACAAAGTTCGTTCACCATCCAAATACCAAATGTCACATGCACCAAATCCCATATGCATAAACATGAACACTCTTACTTGTAGTATTACATAATTACAGTATCTTTGTATACATCAAGTAACTTTAATACATGTCAAATTTCCTTTCTTGAATAGTAGTCGAGCTGAGATTCCAGAGGGAGTGGCTTCCATCACTTAATCCGGGCCCTGGATTTCTAGTAATATTCACCGCTCATTCTCCAGCTGATAAATTCTTCTCCAATTATCTGTAACCATATATCACTGCGACAGTACATGTCCTAGGTATCTGCTATAACTAATAACAAGGTCATTAAATGTTACGCCTAACTTCTCATATTTAACATTTCCAAAATAAATAATTGTGGCCAACAGAATTTTACCAAAAGGCAACCTCCGACTTTTCATAAGACAACCCTAACTTTTCATCTTCTATGATTCTTTACCTGTACAAGACTTTAAACAATAAATTTTTACCAAACTTTCTTAGAAAGGTCACTTCCTTTCTTTACATGAGGTACCCTTTTTTTAAATAACATTTCACTTTAGTGACCCTAACAAGTGAGATTACTGGAGTCAACAAAATCTAGCATGATCCTCGGAATCTTGTTAAGAGGTTTCCATTTACACCATGACCAGATTCCAGTAAGAAATATTAGGAACAACTCATTCCTAACCTGAAATGACATAGGTTCGCTACTTATGGTACCATACTAACCACGTGACAAGGAAAATATCGATACAAAAGACAAAGCACAGCGATAGGAAGTGACAATAACGCATCTGCCAGTTAGGAAAACAAAAGAAGAAATCTACATAAACCAATCTACATAAACTATAACACCAATCTTTCCTACTGACAACCCCAATTTACCAAAAAATAAAAAAATAACCACCCACAAAAATAACAACTAGGAACCGAATCGCAATGGCACAGTATTTCGACAAAACACAAATAACACAGATTGCACGTTGCTCTATTCCCAAAGAAATAATTAGGCATAACACAGAGGCCATTCTGAGGTACTAAATTAACACAACAGCTTAGGCACAACGACCTAACTCACAAACACAATACTCTTCACAATCTTCATGACATCACTTCACAATTAATCCCCAACAAAACAAATAATTACCGAGAACTTACTGGTCTCCTAGCATCCCATACTGCGACAGAGGGTAAATTCAAGGTAGAAACACTCTCCCAAATAAACTCGTTTCCAAACACTTCCCCAAAAAATATAAGGTTTACGAAGAAAAACAACTAAACACCAATAGAGAACATAACCCCAGTACTAACCAGAAAACATAATTACGAAATGACACTCCCTATGCTGACTTAACCAAAAAGATGGACAATAAACGAATCGATAAATTCACTTCACCCAGAATTCACATCCTGAAAGAGAAATACAACATCACTTTTAAACAAGGTCGACACAAGTCACATCACTTACCTTGTGATTACTCGGCGATAAACTGAACTATTAGAGTTCCTGCCCTGAAAACACTTAAGTTGATAGGCTTTCTTAGAAATTATTTAATTTGAAGATGATTAAAAACTTAATTAAGTGTTGGAATATCAGTCATCGTTAATGTATCAGAAAGCCTGACTACATTTGCAGCCATAATAACACTGTTTAGTTCAAGAAGATTCCTAAGTCGAACACACATGGTCATATAAGATCTACATTCAGGATATATGCCATCCAGAATAGATGACACGATAGTCCTCACTTAATTGCATGCAGAATACCCACGCATAAGCTTCAAATTTAGAAAAATATTCATTTAAAGACACAGCTAATCTTTGTACTCAGGAAAAACAAGAATTCATGCAAGGAATTCAACGCATAGCAGAAATAAAAGATTTTAACACTTCATTAAGGAAGCAATTTACAAAAGCGGGGTTTTCATTGCAGAATTAAGCTTCACTTTAGCATACCATCAATATAGTGAAAAACCAGTTGAAATATTTCATATCAAAAAGATTAAAAACTCCTGCATTATCTACCAGGTCAAAATTAGTTTCAAAAAATAACTTAACAATGATCACTTCCAAAACAAAATTAGAATTTTCAGAACGCAAGGATTTGACGGATGTGGTATGCTACCACGCTTAATTCAGAATCAACCTTATACGAGGAGGCATATGCATAGGCAGTGAGACATCAACATAAGAATTAACGGTCAAAATAATGCCCAGTTTACCATGATGTTGACCAAATAAGCTTTCAATAACAAAGCAGACTTAGGATCACTCAAATTAACAACTACCAGGTGGTTCGCAGTACCAAACTTAGAAAGATAAGCATCGGCGCTTTTAAATAATCATGATTTTCACTAAAGAGACATTTGAAACACTTAAATTAGTACTCATATCACCTGTACTAGGTCTAACCTCATTGCCACTACCTGACATCGTTGCATTTTTAAAATATTTATCATTGTGGCTCGAAAGAAGATAGCAATAACACTGACTCATCAATAAAATTAATCTCATGCTGGACAGACGTAGACAAACTCAAGATTATCAGACAGCACTTTCCACATTAACAATATTAAACACTTCACAAGGTTCACCACACCATTGGTTTTATCACTATCACAGCTTTTGCCATCAGAGGATATTTATTAAAACACACGACCAGTACATCACGAAAAGAAATTAATTCAGCATGGAATGATACCAGTG
Source organism: Meconema thalassinum (assembly GCA_946902985.2). NCBI lineage: Eukaryota > Metazoa > Arthropoda > Insecta > Orthoptera > Tettigoniidae > Meconema > Meconema thalassinum. The sequence continues at coordinate 354,943,118 of OX336390.1, forward strand.
CAATACACATCATCAATAGAATCACACGAGCCTAATAAAGCAACCAAAGTAGGTACAATAAGAAGCTTACCATATGTCCATAGAAAGAATTCCAACAGGAACAATTACAGGAGCAGCTTTCAAGAGAAATTAACTTCAAATTCAACAACATCTTCATTCAAACTGGAAATTCCAACAAGATTCCTGGTTTCCATTCACTCTCCAATAATCCATGAAACAAAAATACATAACAAGAGATTAATGAACAGTTCAAATTAAACAAGCCTGAAATTACCACCCATAGCTCTCCTCAACCTTCAACACCAGTGCATAGTCTCAAATTTAATTAATTGTGGTATCCATATCGAGCAACCACGCTCTGCTACCAATTGGTACCTCGTCAAAACAAGGGAAACTCAAAGAAGACAAGATACTTGGGGAGGAATGCGTGCTGAACTTCTGCTTACCATAACCCAGATTAAATGAGAGACTAAATACACTAATGTCTACTGTCAAGAAAGAACACTGAGTAGTAATTTTCAGGGAAAACAATATAATCAAAAAAATATATATAAAATACATGCATGCAACAAGATATAAAACATTTCATAATAAAGGAATATCAGAACTAAGTTGAGAATCAGAGAAGATGGAATCGAGAAAAGGAATAAAAATTAAATTACAGACTGTTGGCAGAGTCGAAACGAGGGTAAAATTAATAATTATTTAAGTGTCAGGAGACACATGTCACAGAATCCAAGGTGGATATACTAAGGTCCAGGGAGAGGGTAATTGAAATAAAAAAAATTAAGTAAAGAAAATCCCATGGACAAACAACATGATCACTGTATCGCAGAACATAGTGTCTGGATCAGCTTATTAAATTAAAACCCTGGACAGGAGAACATATTTTACATGAGAAAACCAGAGATATGAAGGTAATTGTTTTCATGAACCAAAGGTATACTAAATCATACATAACCTACAAACATACACACGATCAGACACTAAAATATGTGTGGCCAAAGTCACGGCAATAAATTGCAGACCACGAAGGTCACATGCGAGGCTACTACATATCAACCACACTGACAAACATACCAACTACATCGTACACATATACCAACCAAACATCCATCATAAATAAGGTCTATGTCACCAGTAAATAAATTACAAACCTGAAGCTTAGGTTAAGATGAGAGACCAAAACATAACCCCTTCAAAACATAATTAAAGTCATACCAACCCTTGACTAAATCCACTCATATGCCGAAGTCAGAATCATGAATAGCGAACTACCAACCCATAAGGTTAAAACATGTTAGACTAAACGCATATCATCCATACAATTACGTATCCTGCCAACGTAACACGGCAATCATTCCAACATCCTTTCACTACAAAGGTTCACGAACACAACCACCTTTTCATATCTCCATATTTAAACATATGAACGTACCTTATCTGCTCCCAAAAACAGTTGTCTTTAGGTAAATATTAAATAATGATATTTAATTCTTCTTAAGGACAATTTCGCCACATGCATAAAATGTCATCATTATCATCCGATATTTAAGTTTTCAGAAAGAAACAGGGTTCCAACGGTGGTAGATGATATGAGTAAGTATGATGTTGAGTCCACATTAAGACTTAAAGCTGTAGGCCCGGCCTTAGCAGTCCTAAACTTCTCCGTTTATAGTATTTGTCAATTCACATCTCTTCTCTGCTGATGGAAAATCTCAACTCATTATTGCTGTCAACAACTGTTACCGAAGCAACGGGTCGAAGCAATTGAACGTAGATCGATATATGAGCAACGAAACGATACAAGGTCACAGAAGATACACGCCACGCTATCTCGCGTCGGCTCACATAACCTTAGGTACCAATAGCACCCGCTAGGTTTGTAACACAAGTCCAGGATGTAGTAATTTGTTGACCTGAAGTACTTTTCGAAGAATAGAAACGGGTCACTATGTATGAGTAAGCCTACTGGTAGTTTATTAAAACGGGATCCACACCAAGTACGTGATAACATTGATATCCTTGGACAAGCAGGCGTATAATTGGATGAGAAAACACTGCAGACAAATTAAAAAGTAGGTTATGTTCCTACGTACGGTAATTAATTTTCAGATCTTCTTAAACCTTGAATTGGAATACGTTAATTATTGCTATGCTTGCTCATAATGAATTACCATTACTAAGAATTTATAAACTCTAAACAGAATAATACATAGACCAAACTTACCCACTGATTGGTAATGGTATTGATGGTATCACAAGCGTAACAGAAGTCACCGGTATCTCGTATTTAAGAAGCACTATTGCAGACATTTACTTACACGAACGTGTAATATCATTAAGCAATAATCAATAAGCACAGATAATCAAGGGAGACGATTGCTAACCGAAATTCACATCACTATCACATCGTAAACAAAACGACTCAACTAATAAACAACGCATGTAACCACCAACAGCGACAGCCATCTTTCATCAGTCCCACCGCCAGTGTCAGGTCCGGTATTATAGAAGGTCCTGCCTATAGACCTCGTGCGCCTCGCTGGATTTTGACCGCTGGCGCCCCTAGCGGATGCTTTTGCAACACGTAGGATGACTAACTGACGCAATTGCCTTTGAGTCTATGCAAGCAAGCAATTATATTTACCGCTCCAATGTCGTGCTCTGATGAGGTTTGTGTGTGTTTTGAAAGGATACAGTGGACTCAGACCTTCCACCCTGAAGAAAGGTGCAAAGCTCAATGAGAGTTACCATGTACTCAAAGTGAGAAACGTCGGGAGGGGAAATTGTCGGCCTATTTATTGAGAGAAACAAACATAAATCAACCACCGTATGCCGTCAAACTTCAAGTAAGAATTAAAATATTATATATTTCTTATGATACTTATGCAAACTTTTTATCAATAGGTCCAATCAGCATTTGTTATGTCTTACATTATCATGAGTAAGCCACTAGGCTATCATGCCCGTCGAATGACTTTATAATTCGGGTTTCTTTTCTGATCGATCGCGAAAGAAATCTTCAATCCGCTGAATGCCAGTGCAAACAGGGGCGTATATAGGGGGGGGGGTGCTGAGGGGGCTCCAGCCCCCCTCCCCCGAAAAAAAAGCCAATAAAAATTAAGAAAGTGATGCTTTGGTAAGAGCATAAAGTAATTGTAAATTTGGTTGTACCCCAATCTTGACTTATCGGCGAAGTTATAAACAATATTATGATTGAAATTAGGCTAACTCGTGTGTAGTGGCTAGCATTCTTGGCTGCCGACCCGGAGGTCCGAATTTGATTCCCGGCTCTGCCAAGAAATTTTAATTCTGGTCTGAGCGCTGGAAAGGGGTATTCTCGGCCTAGTGAGGCAAAACTGTGAACTCCACAGTACGGTACCAACTTGTAAAAAATTAAACTGTTTAGCCTTCTGCTAAGTACCGGTACGGTAAATTGACAAATATTTAGATATTTGCCATTCATACTCCATAGGCCATAATAGAAAATTCATTAAGTATAAAAATGTATTTGTGTGTTTTGTTGTAATTTACAACTCTTTTGTATTAGCCTACATATAATTGTAGGCTATATAAACTTTCAATCTTATCTGAAATAATTACACAAAGTTATATGCTCTGAGATATTGGTTGATATTTCTTGGTAATTTGTGGTGACAATCCCCTGAGAATACTCACAATTTTCCAGGATAGTAAGCCCCCTCCCGTCCCCCGAAAAAAATTGTATATTCGCCAGAACTACTGTATATACCCGTCTTAAGAACATCGATGGCGCATTAACGGGAGTATTAGAGGTAGAATGCGAAGGAGAGTCGTCTTCCATAGGTACTTCAATTATAGACAACGTCGTGGATAATGCTGTAAAACTGGCTGAGAAAGCGTCTGTGACTCAGTGCCTCCATGGATTTGACAACCAATCTCAAGTACCATATCAGTGCTCTCAGGAGGCTACACGACAAAAAAAACCTCACAAGAGCGGTGGTAAGATAGTGTTTTGTGACTAAGTAAAAATCAATATTTTGCAAAAATATGAAATTGCATTTGAGACAATGGCACAGTCTCGATGTCACTTGTGGTTTCAGCAGAAATTAATTCGAATTCCCGCCAGTCAGAATGTGCACGGAATCATAACATTACAAAGTGGGGATTACCAAAAAAATAGCGTCTTTAATTCATAACTCCAAAGACATAATACTCCTGCAGTTAGGTATGGAAGGGATAATGAAACGAATGCGATAATGGAATTATGTGCATTGTTCCAATGTTCAGTAAGGCAGGTAGGCTTGCTTGAAAAACATGAACAACCATGGCTCTGCTGCAGTCCAGACGGGATTGCTATACGGGAACATCACGAAGGGTTTCCATCTCTTCTCGAGATCAAGTGTCCGTATTCGTGCCGGGAAAAACCTGTGAAAACTGTGCAACAACCCATATTTGTACATTAATAACAATGGGGAAGTAAAATTAAAGGAGAACCTTGTATATTACACCCAGGTACTGTGCCCGTTTAGACCGGAGTCCGCACGACCACATATGCATTTTACCAATAATCAGTCAGCACGAGAGTCAAAATATCCCGGAGCGCCAGATGGGTTAAAGCAAATCGCAAAAACGACATCAAATTAAAAAAATGCTTTGCTGATTTTTGGCTCAATGCAACAATAAGGATAGAAGGAGATTTGATTGGGAGTAACACATCCTGTAAAATTATCTCAGTTTATTTTGAAGTTAAAATTGACTGCAAAGATGCTCAAAGCAGCATCATCCACGTGTGGCGATCCACACTCTTATTTACACACAATATACAGAAATTTTCCAAACACATTTGACAATCTTTTTGATAACACAAGTCCGATTAATAGTCCTGTAGACTGTGTTCCAAAATTATTAATATTTAATTCCAGTTCAAAGTTAATTGTCTATACTGGAAATATCGTAGATCACTGTTTGAATATTTACATGATATTAACACTCGTAGAATAAATGTTCATAGAATTTTTAACTTTCACTTATTTTTCCAGTTTCAAAAATACATCGTCGAAATTATTATTATCATTGAAGCAATACAAATTATTTACACATATTAATAACATCTGAAAAGTATTTGACCATTGAGCATAGCATCGAAGAACTGTGCGAAGCACAACAACAATTAATTGTTCTTCTGACATTTAACATTCGAGAAGTGACTCGATTATGAACTTCAAGTTCCTAACAAAATATATGATTTCTGAATCATCAACTTGATCAATAAATGGTTGAACCATTCAACTATTCAATTTTCCACTTGGGAACATTATTATAAAAATATTTATATTCATGGTCATTTTTAGCGATTTTCACAACTTGCAATTCTTCGACAGAATGCGGAAATTAGAATTGTAGTTTTATAATGAATTCATTTAGTTCATGGCACTAGGATTGAAAATATCCTTCAAATTATTCGTGGTTAAAGAATTATTTTTAATTGGCAGTGGCCCATTCTATTATTTGTGTAAGAACACAATATTACAACAACAACGGCAAAGGTCTTCCTCTGAAGAAGAATAAACTACTATCATGACAAATCCGGGTTCTAGCAAAATCAAAGTCTAAATGGAATTCGTAAACAAGGTTGAAATAAGAACTGATGGTTTCAAGAAATAACCTTCGGGTCATTCATCCAACGAAATGTGTAGTTCCAATACTCCTACTATAAACCTGAGCCATCGAACCTGCTATTTGATTGATGCTCGAAAAAACCTTCATTCCTGCGACTTAAACATGCGCACCTGGGAATGGCATTTCAACTACTCCACACATATAAATTTTCTTCCCAAAATTTATACAATAAATCAAGCCTCTGCTTGTTATCAACACTGGAAGATTAATAAACTTACAAGTTTATTTTATTTTACCATTCAGTTCAACCCGTGAATTTACCATACTTATGAAAATCTTCATTTCACTTTCGAGTGTATTTACGTCATGATTTTATATAAATACAAAAATATCCTATTTGATACAAATATCATTTGCTTCCCGTTTCATGCCTCTCCGTGTTATCTGAAAAATATACTTTGCTCATTGCAAATATCAACTGTTCAACCAGGACTGAAATGTTGGTTGAATGCGGGCTTGCGCTAACCACTCTCCTTCGGAAAATCTCCTGTTCCAAACTAGAGATGATTAAACTACTTCATAGGCTCTCTCTCAATACATATGATTATTAGAAAATATAATATCCATGAATTATTTAGAAAAATTATGAAAATTATTATTATTATTATTAGTGGATTATTATTATTAGTATTTGTTATATCATTTTAAATATGTTTAATTATCATCTCATTATGTGAGAATCCACATGTTCGAATCTTCGAATATGGAAAAAATATCCATTCCTCAACAAAAATAAATTTAACTTTTACAGTTACATCGGTTGTTTTCCGTGGTTTCCCAAAAATATGAAATAAATGCTCGAAATGCTCGGTCATCGATCCTAAACTGTTCTGAGTGCTGAAAATACTCAGAATAACTCTAACAAGTCTTGCGTAAATCATTGCAAGATTTAAATACGAAGAAAAAAATGTGTTGGTCATCTGCAGAAAAATAGTTTATTCCAATTAGCTAGGCATAAAATAATTCAAATGTGGCTTACATTTCTTGATGGTCTTGAAGCGTAGTAAACCTGGTCTGTACCAGATTTATCCATAGACATGCCCTATTGGACAAGCACGTATAATCCTTGTATCCGCCGCCATCATATACCCACAATCCGTCTAGTCAAACATAGTGGTAGTATCTCTTGACGTTTGAATAAACTGTGGTTCCATTTTAATATGGGCTTCTATCAAAGCCATAACAGTTTGTTTAAATAGGGTCAGATCTAAGCGATCTATTCTTAGATATGTCAGTTGTAACATAACTCACGGTAATCTTATCAGTACAAGAAAAACACTGACAGTCTAAGCAATTAACGGCTGTTCTGAAGATCGTTCCCTGGGCATGGTTTATTATATCACCATCTACCATGCGCTAGGCAACTTGTAGTTTCCCTTGCGTAGACTAATGAACGCCACCGTTATAGACTAGTCTTCAGTGTACTGACAGATCGAAGTGGTTAACTAGTTACAAATATGAAAACTGACTTGAAATGGATTTAAATATCCATGTATTAAGTTATTACTGGACTGTGACAAAATATTAAATTCTAGACAAAGTCTAGCATATGTCCTTGTAGAAATATAAATATTTCCACCAATGTCTGTAGAAAAATCAATCACCTCAGTGATTCTCCTCGCCGTAAACTTACTAAGTTCCAACTCGTAGCGCAGCACTTTTCGTGACTATCACGACTTTCAAAAGAACTTCTGCGTAGATCTGGCAACCATGTGCCTTGGCTCAGCGTCGCAGCAACTTGCTCGCCAAGTGCTTGTGTTAGAATGAGCTGAAGTTGCTTCGGCCAGCTGGCTTTTATTCAAAACTGTCAGGGTCACGCGTCATCACCTGATATCTGGAAATCCTCATATCTCTTGAATCCCTGGTCCGATTTACTTGATACTAATTGCATTCTCTTTCATTTGGCCGTGCCAGTAATCTGATCCCAGTCTCAAGTCTCTACTCCATGGTTAACTATTTAATCAATAACTAGCCTCGACCTCTGCTATTACTCGCTACGTCACTTGACATCCCAGTATCGGTAAATTATTTCCAAATGCTTCGAGAAGCAATGTAGCGCGATATTCAAATATCTCAACTTTCAAAAGCGGCTACAGCCTTTCCCTTGATATCTAGGTGTCTGAAACTTGGAATACCCATTCCTAGAGTTGGGCACAGGTTCCGTTAACAATAGGTTAACGAATGGGTTGACTGACTGAAAAGCACCAAACTTTTGTTTACTAAGGCAACACTGAAAAATGGCCTCAAACCCCACAAAATGACGACTAGACATGCGTGCATTTTTACTGGGAGCCCATGGTTTCCTGTCAATAGTCTCTCGCCTCACTGCTGTAATCAAAGCTTTTCTTCTGATTATATGCTGTTTATCAATAGGAAAACTAAGAAATCTAGTACCGGGAGGACTGTTTCTGTACGTGTAATTGCAACCAACCACACAACAGTTTCTTCGACTCTTTGTAACACTCGCTTCCATCGCGACAAACTGTACATTCCTTTCCATCAAGCGATACCTTACAGTAGAGAGCTGCGTCATCCCCACCAGCTATAGATTTGTTCCCAGAGCGCAGCACAGTAGGCGCGCACGAGGTCTATATACATGAGTTACTATCGGACACTGAATACGATACTGATGTTCAGAGTTGTGAAGAATATATAGATTCAGCGAAACGCGCTATCACAAGGGCATCGAGTACAATTACAAGTAAATTGTCAAATTCAGCCGCTAATTTAAGTATCACTGCCAACTACACCTACTATTCCAATTCAGGCTTCACACTCAGTTCGACTCCCGCCAATTAAGCTAGAATCCTTCGCTGGTGACATCGCAACTTGGCCACGTTTTTGGGAGCAATTCGAGTCATCCGTTGATCAAGACCCTTTCCTTCCTACCATAAATAAACATATATTTTTGCGCGGGTACTTGGAAGCCGAGCCGAATCGGCTAGGCGATGGAATCGCCGTAATAGCAGATACATACGAGGAAACGAAACGGATTCTACAAGCTCGCTATGGCGATAAAAACAGAATAATACAGGCCCACTTAGACTACTTAGAGGGGATCAGACCTATTCAGCTCGCTACTCCTGAAGCACTCAACGACACGTTCATCGATTGCCATCGACACATACAAGCTCTTCGTGCGCTGGGAGAAGACGTAAACGGCTACGGGAGAGTTCTTGCTCCGAAAATACTTAGAACGTTTCCCGCTGATATTTGTCGTCGTTGGATAATTCGGACGAAGAGGGAAAATATCTCGGAAGGCGATATTCTCAAGCTCATGGAATTCTTGGGAGAAGAAGTAGATGGGGCTATGGTGACGCACAAGATTCGTGGATCTACATCTGCTTCGACTCATGTTCCCACGACAGCAGCACTGCACGTTGATTCAAATAAGAAACCATCCAATAGGAAGGTTGCGCCGGAACCATTTTGTGTCTTTTGCGAATCCCGCGGACACTGGGCGCAAGAATGCAAGACAGTTTCTAACGTTAACGATAGACTTATGAAACTGAGGAACACGAACCGCTGCTTTCTTTGCCTGAACCGCGGACACTCCGTGAAGAACTGCAACCGAAAGGGTAAGGCATTCTGTTCTTCCTGCAAAGGCTTGCATCACAGATCTGTCTGCAGTAGAAACTTATCTACTAATGCAGCAGCAACCATTACATCCGTTAACAAGATAGATTCTCTTCCATCTGACTTTACTTACCTGCAGACCGCGCGAGTTTGGGTTACGGGTCCCAATGGGCGAACTAAACAGACGCGTTGCATACTGGATGCTGGAAGTCAATCCAGTTTTATCCATGAGTCTCTAGATAACGAATTGAAACTCGAAGTTATTGGCCGCCAAGACTGAACTATAGGCGCCTTTGAATCGTCTCCAACCAATCGGAGTGTACGTAACCTTGTTAAGTTTTCCATAAAGAGCATCTGGACAAACTCGGCTACAAATATTACTGCATTTCAGAGTATCCATGCCTTTTCAGCTCATCCGGTCGTTCCTGATGACGTTAATATGTTAGCACACACTCAAAAACTACAGTTGGCTGACCCAAAGAATGAATCAGAGCAACCTTTGCCTATCGAAATAATTATTTGAGGAGATTGTTATAGGAAAATCGTAAAGGACACTTCACCAGTGCGCATTTCCACCTCCGTGGTAGTCATACCAACCATGTTTGGATGAGTATTGACCGGAAATCGATCAGGCATCACTTTGAATTCATCACTGGTAAACCATATTCATTCTGAACAGATACCCTCACCTTTAGATGAGACACTCAACCAAAAGGAAGGAAGGAAGCTTGTAGTTTAACGTGACCGTTAATCTTGAGATCATGAGCCACGGGACCACCTTTTTACGTGGAATCCGAACCACAGGACATGGCATTTCACTTCGAAAATCTCACATGCATTGACCGGGAATCGAACCCGGACCGCCTTGGACACTCAGCCAGTTCTGGGATCTGGAAACAATGGGAATCAGGGAAAGTCAGGATTAATATTTCAGTTCCAAAAACTCTGCGATACGTAAGGAATTTCATGATTCTTACCGAATAGAAGACCGTCGCCGTGTGGTCTCTCTTCCTAGAAAATCAGGTATCATCTTGCCCAATAACCATGTGAACCCGAGGGGGTTATGCTGACTGATATCGAACGTGGATCTCAGAGACTGTGATCTCAGTATAAAGGTTCCACCAGGGAACGAACCCGAGGTCTGTGGAGGGAGTTTCATTGTAAAAACCCCTAGAGAGAAGTGTATATTTAATCACTGGTGTGATTTCAGTTGATAATGACATTATTTATTAAAATAATGCAGGGAAATTGAGCGGAATACAGCATTATTAGACTACTTGGAGTAGGCTATGCTGGGCTTGGAGCACAGAAAGTGCAGAGTTTGACGTTTTACTAATAGGCTCAGAATTGTGGGAGGTGCTCCTTGGAGCCACGTCAAACTTGCTGACCTCGTTATGTCGTCTGGAAGAGGTTGGGGGCTTGAATAATGACCCAGTTTTTCCCCGACTGAGAATAGAACGGAGAAGAGTGGGGAGAGATCCCAAGGAATATCATTGATTACTCGTGATTGGAGTAACGCAATGACATGAGAGTTGCACACAGGTGAATCTTTAGCCAGGAGGCTAATTTTAGAGCCTTTAATCTGCGAAATTGACGCATATTTAATGGAGTGTGGAAGGACAGAAGACTATGGTTGTTCGCGGCTGAGTTTGAAGAGGTCGCCAGGGATTCCCAGTGAAACAGCGTCCCCACGCTATGGAGAAAGGAATTAATATTAATTAATTGGCCGAGCGATTCGTCAGCACGCAGATAGTTCTGGGATCAGTGATGAAAAAGGAACCCGATGAGCATGGTTTCGAGACCAGAATCATGCTGGGAGAGGAGTCGAGATAACGCGGGAAAATTTAGCTCTACTTTTTGTGTGAATCCAATATAAGGGAGTCGACCCTTGGCAGAGCACACCAGTCTAACCCCAGTCTTAACCCCAGTCTTACGCAGTTTACCCAGTTGGACACAGTTTGTCACGGAGAGTCGCAGACAGTCGTCGCTGCATGTGTAGTCGGCAGTACGAACAATGGTGTGTTCACTTAGGAAGCAACGTGTGAGATAAGTTGCAGAACTATTGTAAATAATAATCTGTGTAAAGTTATGTACAGTGTTAAGCGCAATGTATAAAATATTGACTGATCATACATGTCTAATTACTCTGGAATGCGCTGGGAGAAACTTTACGAAGCATTTGGTAATGTCTTAAGAATACCAAATAGTAACGCTCAGCACGGAAGTTAGCATATTTATGCAAATCAGGAAGCTTACCGTAGGAGTATGGATAAACTGTTGGTGAATTCCGAGGGCAGTTGAACCAGACTTTCAATCAGGAGTTGGTAGGAGCACGGGAAATGCCGTCGACACCTGCAATTTTGATATCTTTGCTAGGGAATTTCAACCAATGAAAAGTGTACAGAGTGACGTGTGTTATGTATAAATCATATGTGAAATGTCTTTTAAATTAATGGTTTAATAAGTGTTATAAAGTGTCATGTGTTTTGGAAGCAATAGCTTCTTTATAGAAATGCAAAGTGTCGTGTGGTTAACGGAAGAAATGTATCATAAAATGTGTGTATTCAAGATGCAAATGTCGCACTAAATCTGCATATGGCAGGCGACCCGGAAGGATATGAGTGGGTGGAGCCACCATGATGAGCCGATATGTAAGTACCCCACAAATTATGTTTAAGTAGAGATATAGGCCACTGCATGTTATGTGATTTCAGAGTTATAAAAATGCCAGTAAGAATCAGATTAGGAGATAGACTCTCCAGGTTTAATCATTATTATGTTGATTTTAATAGAGTTGAGATGTTAATTTGCATCAGTGAGTGGATTAATCGTTACCACTATTAATTAAAAATGGCAAATCAGTTATGTAAATGAAACGAACACGGTTGTTCGATTTTTAAGATGTTTAGTTGTGTCGGATTTTGGTAATTTATGTCAGTGAGAATAATAATAATAATAATAATAATAATAATAACGAATAATAAAGGTATGAATGAACGCATCAGGTAAAAATGTTGTAAGCAAGAAATAGTTACGCTAATTGCAAGACTTATCGAGCTAAGCAGTAAGATTATACAGTAAGATTACGTTACGGGATTAAGAAAAGAGTTTTATACCAGAATATTGTATTAATGGGAATATAATTATGCCAGGAAATGGAAGAGCTTTTAGTGAATTGAATTTGCAGCTTATGTGAAAAGCTCATAGAGTAATTGATAGATTTCTCTTAATATTATAGGACGATGGTCGTAACATTAGGTCAGGAACCAGGTGGTCTATTCGACGTATGAAATCTCGTATGCCGTGGGCATAATTGGAGATATGCTTTGTGCCAGAGTGTAATTAGGGTTTGGACCCTAACTCTGATGATGGATATGGAATGGTCCGGGTTGGAATCCCGTGATAGATGAGAGGCAAACGATGGACACCTGTACACTCTATCTGATTCCCCTAGAACTTATTGTTGAGTGATTCGGCTCGTTGAAGCGAACCTCATAACGGCAGCATGGGCTGACCGCAGCAGTTATTAAAGACACCGGTTACCTACTAGACCAATGTTTTATGAACCTCGTACCTTCATGTTGAAATGGGCCTATTTGGTGCCAGATATTATTATCCTCAGGATAGGAGTAAATGTAAAGCTCATTCAGTACCTATTTGCATAATATTCAATTAAAGTCCATTGGGATATGTGTGTCATTGGGACCACAGTATTTGTCTTGTAAAATCTTATACTGCTTGGTGAAGATAGCCTTTAGACAGGAAGCGAGGGTCGAGGTAATGTTGGAACCCCACTCCACTTCTATTGTGTGCAGGCCGCTCAGAAGAGGGTCTGGGACAGTCAGGCGAACCGTGAAAGAAGGTTTAAGACGGGCAGATTTTAGACCCTGTTAATGACATGAAATGAAATATTGTTATATTGAGTAATGAAGCCATGTGGTTTAAGAACACATTGATAATTATGGATCACCCTGATGGTTCATGATTTTAGCTATCTAACAAATGGTTAGACGTTGCATTTGTACTGTCACTGACGACTTTTTCAGAAGTTGGTTACTAGATGCCACAGGCTACGCGCGCAAGGTAGTTTAATTGTACCATCCGACACAGCAATAACTAACGTTTTTTAAGATGAAATCACAAACGGCATGCAGTGGAACTATATAAATAGAGGAAGTATAGAGGTAGCTTACATAATTATGGAGTTGCACGTTGACTGCTGTGCAACACCAGTATAGGCTAATGCATGTAAAGCATTTGGTGGGAGGAGAAAGATCAAAACACACACACGATACACATTATTGTCAAATTAAGACAAGGTTTAAGGAATAAATAATTTTGTAGAATTAAAGAATTCACATTGGATGACAGTAGAATTAAAGTACAGTTTGTTTCTGAAGTTGTATGTGCATCAGCGCACTAAAGTATATTGTAAAGTTGATATAAGGGTAAAGGTTTGAGTTATGGTATGGTGTTATTGTGATAATATTATGTTCATATTAGTGGATTGTGGAAGTAAATTTTATTTGATTTTTGTTTATGGTTATGGGGATTGTTTTGTTTGTTTGAAGCCATGAATTTTTTTACTGAATTAAAGTTTTAGAATAGATTTGTGCCTTATCATTGTAGAGTTGATACCTTTTAGCCTCAAATCCAAAATATGCAACTGCTCAATGGGGAGACGGTACACGCTCGAGTCCTGACGCTAGCTGGAGGCAGAAGCATATTTTCCATCGAGATTACTCACATGGGTACATGGAAATTGATGTCCGGTACAGTGATTTGAGCTATAGGTACAACTAAAGTCGGTCTAGATCTAGTGCACACAACTCTATTAATGTAAAAATTAACATGAAGTAGGGAATGACCGCACCTAATCTTAAGCTAAGCTCCGATACGAACAATATAAATTTTTGATAAACACCTTAATTAACATGATCCAGGTAACTTGGGGCGGTAGTATTCTATCATGGAATCGCCTCAGTAGTGCAATATGTATGTTTTGGCATTGCAAGACCTGATCTTTATTTATCTGGACACTCGTACGATGATATTGACTCTCATAGTATTTATCATGGCGCTGGTATGTGGGCCGGTTTTAAATACAGGTCACCATAGGCACAGAGGTGTATCTCATTATCATGGCGAGACCCAAGTGGGGCATTCGACAGTACAACCGAGACCTTGGAAGGTTGCTGCGATGTCTTAACGTGGACCACCTCCCATGGTATATATGTTCATTTATCATGGCGCCCAGGTTCGTGGAGCTCATGGGATTTAGGGAAAACCCATAGATTTTTTATGGTATTTCATGGGGAAATCCATAGTAATTGTTTTTTTTTTGCCTCAAACTGTGTTTGAGTGATTGTTGAGTTCAGTAGGCTTTTGATGTAACGCAGAATCTCTCTATTGAGAAGAGGATTACCCAAGGGTAGGAACGCTACACACCCAATCCACAATTTATCATAAAATTGACAGGTTTTGTACGATCTTACAATATGTGTACAGTGTTTGATGTTTCTCTTCAAAACATATCCACACATTTTTCCAGGAAGCCTGCCTGCATATCAAAGTGTATTATTATAAAGATGTCAAGTACAGAGGAGATCCTGCAGGTTATTGCAGGGTTGAAACAACATTTTGATGCTGTTAACGAGCAAAATAAGCTGGAAGCCAAGGCTTTCCAGAATGAAATAAACACTCGTTTAGATGCCAATCAGCTGGCAATTAATGCAAATCAGGTTGCAATGAATGACAACCAGGTTGAATTAAATAATAAGTTAGGTCAAATGCAAGAGGTAATTAAGACCGAAGTAACAGAAACTGTTTTAAGCATTGTATCAGAAATGCAGGTTAAAACAGATAAACGTTTCGAGGCTCTAGAAGTCAAGCTCGAAAGTAATTTACAAGCGTGTAAACATGCTCAGGATGAAACCAACAGTAGGCTAGATGCGCTGTCTAACGACATTAAGGATATTCAAATCCAAAATGAGGCGAATCTCGAACGCCAAGCGAAACAATTTTCAGAGTTTACGAGAACGGTAGATCAGAGGTTAGAAGAGAACGACTCTAAATGGGACCAGAAATTGAAAAGCTATGCTAGAGCAATTAACGGTGATCTCAAGAAACATGAGCAGAACATATTAGATCAATGTCCGGAAATAAGCGAGATTAAGGCTATCGCTAATGAAAGTAAAGAGCTGGTAAGCAACGTGAAAGGTCAGATGGGCAAAGTTCATCAAGAACTGGACCAAGTTCAAAGTGACATTGTTGTAGTTAACAAAAGGCAAGAGGAGAATAGAGGTGAGATCATCAAGGTCCGGAATGAATTGTCAAAAGTCAATGGACACATTCAAGAGGAGATTAAAGGGCTGAGAGAAGAACTCGAAATAAGAGAAGGCCAGAAGACAGAGGCAAGCGACAAGACCCTTGCTCAAATTAAGGAAGATGTAGAGGATGAAATCTCCCATATCAAACAAAGCCTAAAGGAAGACAAGAAGAAAATATTTCAAGTGGCCGAGGAAAATCGAGATAGGCTTACCAGAATCGAGAAGGAGGTAATTACTCGAATGGAAAGAGCGGAGATGCGCCACAATCAAACGGAGGCTTGGATAATCGCACAGGAGGAAACCCTTATGAAAGATCCTAAGTCAAGTGAAGGCAGCATGGAAGATATGAGGAAAACAAGGTGGGCTGACTTAGAATCCCAACCTATAATCAGGAATGCTACAGGCCCAGGCGAAAGTCCTTATATGACGCCAGGTGTACCAGTTGCAGCATCAACGCCACATGAAAATGCTATGCACACCCAGGTGATAAACGTAATCAGGGCAAGCGAAGAGAAACCAAGGAAATTCTCAGGTAGTCACTGTAATATGACACCAAAATATTGGTTGAAGGAAGTGTCTGAATATCTGAATGATGCGCGGATACCGCCAGAGCGCAGGCTACGAGCCATTGAGAAACTAACAGAGGGAGAATGTGCATTATGGTTTCGCAGTTTCCGGTATACTTTCGATACTGTTGAGGAGTTTCGAGAGGCATTTTTGAAGAGATACTGGGATCCAGCGACCCAACAGAATTTACGGTTGGATTTGTATACAAAAAAATACAGCACCAACAACCCAACGAAGTACGCAGAATTCTTCATATCGCAGATGTGTCGCTTCAAAGAACTGGATCAAAAACCGAGCGAGCTGGAATTATGTATTGCTATCGCCAAACAGCTCCCATACGAGATCCAAAGACTGTTAATCTCGGCTAATGCGAAAACTGCTATAGAAATGGAGACAGTTCTTAGACAACTGGACCTCACAACAGCCAATACGATGCGTCAGAGTCGAACCGTGGAACAGGTACACGTGACCAACACGCAGACTGACCAACATCAAGCTCCAAGGAACAACAAAGCTACGAGCACTGAAACATTAGATTCCTACGGACGGCAATGGGAACAGGAACCCAGAAGATGGCAGCCAAAGTACAAAGGGAATGCTAGTAGAGGAGGAAGAGGCCGAAATTCGTGGAATAAGCAGAATATCAGGGGTAGACCGTACCAAAACAATGGAGGTAACAATGGCCAAGAAGGCAACAATAGAAATTGGAGACCCCAAGAAAGAAGAAGTAACTTCGATGACGAGGTAGAGGAACGATATCACGCTTCATTGCGATACCTCGAGGAAAGGGGAGATGAACCCCCGAAGCAACAAGTCCGCTGGCAAGAAGTTATGCAGAACAGGACATCGCCAGACAGATATGGAGATGGAGCTAAGAGTTTGGAGCTACAGCACAGCGAACAGGAGAGAAGAAACTCCAAGGGGACGGGCGCTGAAGAAAAAAAAAACGCCAAAATTAGAAGAGTTCGAGACTGATGGATGGAAGTCTGTTAACATCATCAACTGGATAGCCAAACCAGAAGAGCTAATCGAGGATACAGGTGGATCACAGGTCATGGTCAAGAGAGAATTGCCTATTATAATAGTAAGAGTGGCAGGATTGAAAATAAGAAGTCTGTTAGACACGGGTTGAACTGTGTGTGCCTTATGACACAAGCTTTATATAATGAAATAGCCCAGAGAGAGAATATTTTGAAAATACCGATCTCTAGTGTCAAAATAAAAGGGGTAATTCCAGACAGGACAATGATATGTAAATATCAGGTATTCCTAGATTTACAGATAGGAGGCTCTATATTCTCACAGAGTTTTCTATTAGTAAACAAACTGCCTTATAACCTACTTATTGGGGCAGAATTTATAAGGGAATACAGAGTGATAATCGACCTAGCACAGGACAGGGTTATGTTCCATGTGAATGAGGAAGCCGAAGGCTTAGAGGTCGCACTCAATGAGATTGAACCAGGGTCAAGTGAACAAGTATGGCATACATACAGAGACGTGGCGGAGGAAGAAGTGTTAGCTATGGAGCAGTTAGAAGAAGAACTGAAAACACTAGCCACAGACTTGGAGAAAGATCTGGAACCCGAACTGGAAAAATATATTTCGGAAAAGCTAGAAGAAGCGAAAATTGGACCAAAAGAGAAGGAAAATTTAAAGCAGTTATTACTGGAACAGAAGGAAGTCTTTGATTCGAGACCTGGTCGTATAAAGAACTTCACTTATGCTTTTCAAGTCAGTGATTGGACACCATTTAGGCAGAACCCCTACCCTATAGCCGAAAAGCATTATGCCAAAGTGAAAGAGGCAATTCAGGAGATGTTGGAGGCCGGTGTTATTGAGAAGACACCTACGCCTTATGTAAGTCCATTGATAATTGTACCGAAGACAGACGGGACTGTCAGAGTATGTCTGGACCTGAGACATTTAAATTTGAAGGTTATTCCGGAGTTTGACCAAGTGCCACCTATTAAAGAGATCCTCAGGAAGTTCAAAGGGAAGACTGTATTCACAAACTTGGATATCACTTCCAGTTTCCACCATCTTGAATTAGAGAAGAAAACTAGTCTGTTGACAGGATTCATGTTTGATCAACACACATACACGTTTTTAAGGCTACCTTTTGGTTTGAAAACAGCTGGTTCAGCAACGATAAGAGCGTTAGATCGCAATCTATCAGATGATGTGAAAGAGAGTACCATCAGATATGTAGACGACATTCTACTCACGTCAGAATCTCTGGAGGAGCACACGAGAGACCTGAAGAAGTTGCTAGATGACCTTCGTGAAGCTAACTTTAAGGTTAATATCAAGAAATCGCACTTCTGTCAGAGGGAAGTTAAATTCCTAGGGCATGTCATTGATGCAAATGGAGTGAAGCCTAATCCAGATAAATTGGAGGTAATTCGAAACTTCCCTCGACCCACGAAAGTAAAGCACGTCCGACAGTATTTGGGAGTAATTGGATTCTTTTCGAACCACTGCCCAAATTATACTACGACAGTAGCACCCCTGCAGGACCTATTGAAGAAAGGCGGCAGATGGAATTGGACGGAGCAATGTCAGGAAGCATTCGTGAGGTCAAAACAAATGCTTTTGGAATATGTGAGACTGGGATACCCGGATTATACCCAGAAGTTCATCATACAGACGGATGCATCACTTATTGGGATTGGAGCGATGCTATTCCAGGAAAATGTTGACCAGCCTGAGAAGAAAGTTTTTATCGCCTTTATCAGCAGAAGACTGAGAGCCCATGAGAAAAATTACACGATCACAGAGATAGAATTGCTCGCAATTTTGTACGCGTTGCAATCGTGGCACAAACTCGTGTACGGTTTCCGAATAGTTCTGAGAACAGACCATAAAGCTTTAACATTTTTGTTAAAGACAGATTTGTCTAGTCAGAGATTGACAAGATGGTCCCTGTATATCCAGCAATTTAATGTGGAAATAGAATACTGTCCAGGGAAAGAGAATGTAATACCGGACATATTAAGTCGTTACCCTAGAGAAGAAGAAGTACTAGCGGTCCAGATTGAGAATCGAGATCAGAAGACGTTGGATGACTTAAGGAACATTACCAACCTACAACGCGAAGACCCATGGTTGAAGATGATAATCGATTACTTTGAGGGACGATTAGCAAGGGGAACTGCGATATACAGAGAGGCGGAGGCATTGGCAACAGATTATATATGGTATAATCAGATATTACACAAGTGGGACGATGTGGATCACACACGTCAAAGGATTGTAATTCCTGCATCTTTGCAGAGGAGGTTAGTATGGCTAGCCCACAGAGCATTTGGCCATCCGGGGATTGATAAAATCTGTGCTCTGTTGAAAGAAGCATTTACTTGGCCAAAGTTGAGAGAAACGGTGAGAAATGCTATTAGGACATGTGATCTGTGCCAAAGGGTAAAGCCAAATCCCTTTTTAATGAGGCAACGACCTATCCCGTTGTTACCGGAGAAGCCAAGGCAGCTATTGAGCATAGATAACTTTGGACCACTGCCTAGAGCACGTAGAGGCAATAGACACATTTTTGTAGCCATGGATGTATTTTCAAAAATGGTGGTATTATGCCCCATACAGAAGACAAGTTCAAAACAGGTATTGAACGCCTGAAAGAGAGAGTTATTCCGATTCTTGGGAAGCCGGATAACATCCTCTCAGACCACGGAAGTTGCTTCACAAGTGCAGAATTTCGTCGAGAACTGGAGAATCTAGGAATTAGGCAGATTTTATCTACCATTCGCCATCCTGAGGCAAGTCCAGTTGAAAGAGTAATGAGAGAAATCCAGAAATACATGAAGATCTATTGCTCTGAAGAGAATTGGCGTTGGATTGAATTCCTAGAAGTAATTGAATACTGTATAAATAATACCGTACATGAGGCGACAGGTCAGGTTCCCGTGACTCTACATTTGGATCAGAGACCGGAGAGACCGTGGACTGGTGTCATTCCATTACCAGTAGACGCACAGCCAGGACGAGAATTGAGGATCCAACGAACCTTCGAATATCTCAAAGCACAGGCGGAGAGACGTCAGAGGAGAAATCGTGCGAAGAGGTATCACAGACCGCTTCTCGTCGGTGAAAAAGTTTTAGTCAGGAAACCCGCCAGTTCATATCCAGAGGCACGGAAGTATAAGAAGTTCATTTTTGCATATCACGGCCCGTTCGAGGTGATTAGAGACCTACAAAACAATGCATACAGGATAAAGCATTTAGAAACTGGAAACGAGGTCATTATGAATGCAGCCAATTTAAAAGTTTATTATTCGCCAGAAGAATTCGACGAACAAGAAGAAGTATTAACAGCGCACACCCAACTGAACGTGGATAGCGAAGTCAACCAGGCAGTCAGACCTGAAAGTTCGAGCGGCGAGACGGGACGAGAAGCAGACAGCTTGCCCAGTGGAAGGGACAAACAGCAAGAATGCCAGTGCCTGCGAGAATTCTACAAAGAAATGGTCGAAGTAGCGAGAGAGGTTGAGGCCATAAATGCAGCCCTCCGTCAAGAGAATAAACAGCTTAGAGAGAGCGCAGTGTGGAAGGGGGAGCGAGACTAACCTACTCGCAGCCAGACGAGGTGAAGGACCCCAGATGTAAACACAGACAGTGGTAGACAGTCAGCTGGTTACTTATAGAGAGTCACTTGTAATTGACTTCTATAAGTTTTGCTAGAGGAATATGAACCCGAGGGGGTTATGCTGACTGATATCGAACGTGGATCTCAGAGACTGTGATCTCAGTATAAAGGTTCCACCAGGGAACGAACCCGAGGTCTGTGGAGGGAGTTTCATTGTAAAAACCCCTAGAGAGAAGTGTATATTTAATCACTGGTGTGATTTCAGTTGATAATGACATTATTTATTAAAATAATGCAGGGAAATTGAGCGGAATACAGCATTATTAGACTACTTGGAGTAGGCTATGCTGGGCTTGGAGCACAGAAAGTGCAGAGTTTGACGTTTTACTAGTAGGCTCAGAATTGTGGGAGGTGCTCCATGGAGCCACGTCAATCTTGCTGACCTCGTTATGTCGTCTGGAAGAGGTTGGGGGCTTGAATAATGACCCAGTTTTTCCCCGACTGAGAATAGAACGGAGAAGAGTGGGGAGAGATCCCAAGGAATATCATTGATTACTCGTGATTGGAGTAACGCAATGACATGAGAGTTACACACAGGTGAATCTTTAGCCAGGAGGCTAATTTTAGAGCCTTTAATCTGCGAAATTGACGCATATTTAATGGAGTGCGGAAGGACAGAAGACTATGGTTGTTCGCGGCTGAGTTTGAAGAGGTCGCCAGGGATTCCCAGTGAAACAGCGTCCCCACGCTATGGAGAAAGGAATTAATATTAATTAATTGGCCGAGCGATTTGTCAGCACGCAGATAGTTCTGGGATCAGTGAAGAAAAAGGAACCCGATGAGCATGGTTTCGAGACCAGAATCATGCTGGGAGAGGAGTCGAGATAACGCGGGAAAATTTAGCTCTACTTTTTGTGTGAATCCAATATAAGGGAGTCGACCCTTGGCAGAGCACACCAGTCTAACCCCAGTCTTAACCCCAGTCTTACGCAGTTTACCCAGTTGGTCACAGTTTGTCACGGAGAGTCGCAGACAGTCGTCGCTGCATGTGTAGTCGGCAGTACGAACAATGGTGTGTTCACTTAGGAAGCAACGTGTGAGATAAGTTGCAGAACTATTGTAAATAATAATCTGTGTAAAGTTATGTGCAGTGTTAAGCGCAATGTATAAAATATTGACTGATCATACATGTCTAATTACGCTGGAATGCGCTGGGAGAAACTTTACGAAGCATTTGGTAATGTCTTAAGAATACCAAATAGTAACGCTCAGCACGGAAGTTAGCATATTTATGCAAATCAGGAAGCTTACCGTAGGAGTATGGATAAACTGTTGGTGAATTCCGAGGGCAGTTGAACCAGACTTTCAATCAGGAGTTGGTAGGAGCACGGGAAATGCCGTCGACACCTGCAATTTTGATATCTTTGCTAGGGAATTTCAACCAATGAAAAGTGTACAGAGTGACGTGTGTTATGTATAAATCATATGTGAAATGTCTTTTAAATTAATGGTTTAATAAGTGTTATAAAGTGTCATGGTTTTGGAAGCAATAGCTTCTTTATAGAAATGCAAAGTGTCGTGTGGTTAACGGAAGAAATGTATCATAAAATGTGTGTATTCAAGATGCAAATGTCGCACTAAATCTGCATATGGCAGGCGAACCGGAAGGATATGAGTGGGTGGAGCCACCATGATGAGCCGATATGTAAGTACCCCACAAATTATGTTTAAGTAGAGGTATAGGCCACTGCATGTTATGTGATTTCAGAGTTATAAAGATGCCAGTAAGAATCAGATTAGGAGATAGACTCTCCAGGTTTAATCATTATTATGTTGATTTTAATAGAGTTGAGATGTTAATTTGCATCAGTGAGTGGATTAATCGTTACCACTATTAATTAAAAATGGCAAATCAGTTATGTAAATGAAACGAACACGGTTGTTCGATTTTTAAGATGTTTAGTTGTGTCGGATTTTGGTAATTTATGTCAGTGAGAATAATAATAATAATAATAATAATAACGAATAATAAAGGTATGAATGAACGCATCAGGTAAAAATGTTGTAAGCAAGAAATAGTTACGCTAATTGCAAGACTTATCGAGCTAAGCAGTAAGATTATACAGTAAGATTACGTTACGGGATTAAGAAAAGAGTTTTATACCAGAATATTGTATTAATGGGAATATAATTATGCCAGGAAATGGAAGAGCTTTTAGTGAATTGAATTTGCAGCTTATGTGAAAAGCTCATAGAGTAATTGATAGATTTCTCTTAATATTATAGGACGATGGTCGTAACATTAGGTCAGGAACCAGGTGGTCTATTCGACGTATGAAATCTCGTATGCCGTGGGCATAATTGGAGATATGCTTTGTGCCAGAGTGTAATTAGGGTTTGGACCCTAACTCTGATGATGGATATGGAATGGTCCGGGTTGGAATCCCGTGATAGATGAGAGGCAAACGATGGACACCTGTACACTCTATCTGATTCCCCTAGAACTTATTGTTGAGTGATTCGGCTCGTTGAAGCGAACCTCATAACGGCAGCATGGGCTGACCGCAGCAGTTATTAAAGACACCGGTTACCTACTAGACCAATGTTTTATGAACCTCGTACCTTCATATTGAAATGGGCCTATTTGGTGCCAGATATTATTATCCTCAGGATAGGAGTAAATGTAAAGCTCATTCAGTACCTATTTGCATAATATTCAATTAAAGTCCATTGGGATATGTGTGTCATTGGGACCACAGTATTTGTCTTGTAAAATCTTATACTGCTTGGTGAAGAAAGCCTTTAGACAGGAAGCGAGGGTCGAGGTAATGTTGGAACCCCACTCCACTTCTATTGTGTGCAGGCCGCTCAGAAGAGGGTCTGGGACAGTCAAGCGAACCGTGAAAGAAGGTTTAAGACGGGCAGATTTTAGACCCTGTTAATGACATGAAATGAAATATTGTTATATTGAGTAATGAAGCCATGTGGTTTAAGAACACATTGATAATTATAGATCACCCTGATGGTTCATGATTTTAGCTATCTAACGAATGGTTAGAAGTTGCATTTGTACTGTCACTGACGACTTTTTCAGAAGTTGGTTACTAGATGCCACAGGCTACGCGCGCAAGGTAGTTTAATTGTACCATCCGACACAGCAATAACTAACGTTTTTTAAGATGAAATCACAAACGGCATGCAGTGGAACTATATAAATAGAGGAAGTATAGGGTTAGCTTACATAATTATGGAGTTGCACGTTGACTGCTGTGCAACACCAGAATAGGCTAATGCATGTAAAGCATTTGGTGGGAGGAGAAAGATCAAAACACACACACGATACACATTATTGTCAAATTAAGACAAGGTTTAAGGAATAAATAATTTTGTAGAATTAAAGAAGTCACATTGGAAGACAGTAGAATTAAAGTACAGTTTGTTTCTGAAGTTGTATGTGCATCAGCGCACTAAAGTATATTGTAAAGTTGATATAAGGGTAAAGGTTTGAGTTATGGTATGGTGTTATTGTGATAATATTATGTTCATATTAGTGGATTGTGGAAGTAAATTTTATTTGATTTTGGTTTATGGTTATGGGGATTGTTTTGTTAGTTTGGAGCCATGAATTTTTTTACTGAATTAAAGTTTTAGAATAGAGTTGTGCCTTATCATTGTAGAGTTGATACCTTTTAGCCTCAAATCCAAAATATGCAACTGCTCAATGGGGAGACGGTACACGCTCGAGTCCTGACGCTAGCTGGAGGCAGAAGCATATTTTCCATCGAGATTACTCACGTGGGTACACATGCTAATGCGGTAAAACGATTCAACGCATTGCAAAAGAGACTAGAGGCGAATGAACCTTTGAAGGAGATTTATTATTCACAGATGATGGACTACATTATAAAACGCCATGTTGAACATGCATCTTCTGAAACAACTTGTGATACGTTCTACTTGCCTCACTATTTAGTTAAGAAGTGTAAATCTGGGAAAACGAAATGGAGGATTGTGTTTGATGCATTTTCTCGTCAAGGAGGTGGTCCGTCCCTTAACGAGGCCCTCGAAATGGGGCCAAATTTACTGCCTGAGTTACTTTCTGTTCTCCTCAGATTCAGAAGCTACTCGGTAGCCATCATTGGTGATGTCTCTCAGGCATTCATACAACTTGTACTCGATTCCAAAGATCGAGACTTGACCAGATTCTTCTGGTACGATGTGATTGACAAAGGAGAAAGGGTGTACGAAACAACAGATGAAGTCGTAATATACCGTTTTGCTCGCGTTCCCTTTGGTCTAACTTGCAGTCCATTTTTACTTTCAGCGACACTAAGGGAACTAACCAATATCCATGATTCTGCCTTCTCAAATGCTGCCGCCCTTATAGATTGTAGTACGTACATGGATGACTTTGTAACCGGCGGTGAAACTGAGAACCAAGTGATCAAACTTTATTATGAACTCACAGGACTGCTAAACACAATTCACATGCCCATGTAGCCCAGGCATATTAAGTTTTAACCTAAAAAAAATAATGTAAAGCTGAAATTTGGCATAGATGTTCCCTAGTACCCTAGTAACAAATCCTGAAAAGTCCCCATCTCTGCGTTGTCCGCGTCATAGTTTTTGGAGAGTTCCAAAGGGCTTAAATGGGGCCTAAGTGCGAAAAACAGCATTTTTGCTTCCTGCGTTCAAAATATTGATCCAAAATCAGTTCTAAAGAGCTTTGATAGTAATAAGAGAAGGACTGCGTTAAATATAACGCTCTTATTGGTCGTAATTATTGCCATACATTTAAACAGATGAGTAATCAAACATTTTTAGCTCAACTTTTCTCACGAAAATTGAGCTAATTTGTCATAAGCCGAGACTTATCGTGTAAACAGCTGCTGATAGCGATTAAAGACCCCAAGTAAAAGTTGTAAAGCACTCTTTTAGCTTTAAAATGATACATTGCCTATGCTCATCCGACAAACAGCACAGAGATAGTTACAAATATAAAAGTGCAAGTGTGGCAGTCGCTTTCCGAACGAACGCCCATTTACACTGGTGTGC
This sequence comes from Meconema thalassinum, assembly GCA_946902985.2. Taxonomy (NCBI): domain Eukaryota; kingdom Metazoa; phylum Arthropoda; class Insecta; order Orthoptera; family Tettigoniidae; genus Meconema; species Meconema thalassinum. The sequence continues at coordinate 354,968,906 of OX336390.1, forward strand.
TCCATCTATTCACCTTTGCTGACACCATTTTGTATCTTTGATCAAGAGCTTTTAGGATGGTATTCCTTTGAATCCAGGTAAACTAGCAGAAACAGTTTGCATAGAACAAAACGAGTTTAATGCAGTTAGCAGACAAACGTACATTCATAATATGCAAAATGCAATTAATAACAAAACAAAGCTTAAAAAGCTTTCTTTAGACAAAGAACACTTGCAAAACAAAGCTTACATCGGACTCAATCGTCCTCCTCATCGTCTGAGCCATCAAATGTCACGTTGCCACAAGCTTTTCCACTGCAGTGTCCACACATTAAGGAACATTCTAAACCGGAACGTACACACTCACACCGGCTGCCACAAGAGATCTTGCAGTTTCAGGACACCAAATTGAGGAGATGATCTGGAGCAGCTGGAAGATGAGTTGTCACTGGTACTAAAGCTGAGTGTTGGATTTTCCATTCCCATTGGGTCGGGTCCAAAGAAAATCCTAACCATTCCTGAACTTGTAAATATACCCGCAGTGAATGTTGTTTGCAAACCGCCGAAGTCGGCGGAAGTGAAGCCAGCTGAAATGATGCTGTGACCGGTTGTTTGGCAATTTTTTGGCTGTATTTCACTACCCGAAGTTCGTCGAGGCTTTTGCACTCCAATTTGGCGCTATCGTAGAGACAAATGGTGAACTTCTCTCCAGCTGATATTATGGCCTTTTCATCTGGAGCCGTAGAGACGAATACCTTCATTTCCTCGCGTAAAGATGGGGAATCCTTCAATATTTTCCAGGCTTGCTGTTTGATGTACTCTACCCACAGCTTTCCTGTGCGAGATTTCTGGCTCATTGAAGAAAATGTGTCATGAAGCGACTCTTTGAGACGTTGAAGGCAAGGATATGATAGCAAGTCGTTGGCGGTGCCTTCTTGGAATGCGGTAAAAAGTGCCTGTATTTCGTCCTTGTCATCCTTCAGCCCGTCGTTCATGTTGAGTAATATTGTCCCGACAGCCTGTTTTGTCAGAAAATGCGCTCTGAGGGCCCTAGAACATGCACAGTTTCGCGTTATTGATACATTTGAAATTGAGGGCATAACGTAATCATTTTTAAGAGCGAGCTAATTGCAAGCCTACCTAGAATATGCGTGTCCAGGCATCATGTGAGTCACTGACGATTTAGCGTATATTTCCGCTTCCATTCATCACGTAGCCGATTGCCCCAAGAAACGACATCAGAAGGTGAAATCCGCCTAGACGAACAACCACGTTTTTTAGTTCCTCTGAAGTGTCCGATGCGACTATCTCTGCAACTTGCGCGTATAGGGGCTGGTCAAAGGTTACGAAACAAGTGCTTTCTTTCAGTTCCGTGCACTCTCTTGCGGCAAACTTCAACGCGGAATATGTAGTTGATGGATAGCTCGGTTCCAAGTTAATGACCGGCAGGGCATCAACTGTCGTTGTCTGGGAAGCTGGTTGAGCATGAGCAGACAGTGACGTCTTCATAAAGCCGTTCCACGAAGCGGGTAAACTAATACCTGACCACCATCCAGATAACCACAAGGAGTCCATCATCGACGCAATAGCCACAGAGTTTGGGGCTTCCACAGTTAACTCCTTAATCTTGACATCCTTTGAACCAGGAGAAGAGGGTTTCCGATACCACGAAATGTTGAACTTTCCCATCGCCGCAATCACACCAGCATTAGGAACTTCTCGTGTACATGGGAGTGAAGATATTTCACTGTCAGGCTCTGGACCTGTTCACTTGATGCCTCCCATGCAGTGAAATGTGTTTCGCCCGTCCAATGTCCTTATGTTATAGTCAGCGTTGTCAAAGCAAAACTGCGTGAACGCTCCAGCATTCAGGATTGGACGTTCTTCACGAAGCGCTGAAACTTAGTACCTTTGGACTTCCGCCACATTTACTGAAAATCCATGACTGTTTAGAATCTGAATTAATTGTTTCGAGTATTGTTGGCCTGCTCCGACAGGCCGAGTGCTGTCACCTAGAAACGCGATCAGGTGCCTTTTCAACAGCGGTTATGCTTTGGGACCGTAACTCGGTAACCGTTTCTCGCATATACATGGGTAATGTACCAATGTGAAGCTAAAAGTATGCTTTATAACTTTTATTCAGAGTCTTTAGTCAATATCAGCAGTTGTTTAAAAAATAATGACCTGCTATTGACAAATTAACCAAATTTTCGTGTACCGGTAAAAATTGTGCTAAAAATGTTAAATTAGTCGGTTTTTTCCTTCATAAATAGCAATAATTAGGCCTGATAAGTTCGTTATCCTACTGGTTCATTTTTATTAATTGCTAAAGCTCGCGAGAACTAAATTTGGATCAATATTTTGAACGCAGGAAGCAAAAATGCTGTTTTTGGCACTTAGGCCCCATTTAAGTCCTCTTGAATCCTCCAAAAACTATGACGCGGACACCGCAGAGATGGGGACTTTTCAGGATTTGTTTCTAGGGTGCTAGGGAACATCTATGCCAAATTTCAGCTTTACTTTTTTTTTGAGGTTGGCCGTGTTTTTTGCATAAATGCCTGGGCTAATGGTGAAATGGGCGACCAACTCTCAACAATTGAAGTGCATCTGGACGTCTGAAGGTCGGGTACTAGAGACCAATACGCAAGTATTAGGAGTGAAATGGTCCACTGAAACTGACACTTTCTACATAGACGACCATGATATCACCGATAATCTCAAGCAGGAACCCGCTAGGAAGAGATTACTGTTACAAACTACTTCCCGATTTTATGACCCATTGGGACTTTTAAAACCGGTATCGATTATTGGGAAAATACTGTTCCAAGAAACCTGGTGCAAATTCATTCTGAACAGATACCCTCACCTTTAGATGAGACACTCAGACAGTTCTGGGATCTGGAAACAATGGGAATCAGGGAAAGTCAGGATAAATATTTCAGTTCCAAAAACTCTGCTATACGTAAGGAATTTCATGATTCTTACCGAATTCTTACGAACTCTTACCACATGATATAGGCGTGCGTTGGCATAATTGGATTTCGAGTCTTTCAAAGTTATCGCAGCTACAGATTCCTCGATGGATCGGCACTTCCGAAAGAAGCAACAGTCAAATTCACATCTTCTGCGATGCAAGTGAAAGGGCCTATGGCGCAGTATGTTATGCCAGGACCACTCATGGGCAGAGTGTTACTGTCCGTTTTGCTTGCAGCAAAAATCGACTCGCTCCCGTGAAAAGGGTTACGCTTCCGAGACTAGAACTGTTAGCTGCTCTGGTGGGAGCGTGACTTTTAAATTATTTCTGCAAATCAACCGACTTAAGCTCTTCAGCAGCGACTTTATGGACAGATGCTAAAGTGAAACTGGGTTGGGTACAGAGTGACCCAAATCGCTGGAAGACATTTGTGTCCAACCGGGTAACTGAAATCCAATCTTACACTATTCCATCTCAATGGAGTTACTATCCAGGGGGAGAAAACCCAGCAGATCATTTGTCGAGAGGAATTTCAGTGGTACAGGTAAAGTCACTTGATGGATGGTGGCATGGGCCTCCTTGGCTACCACAACAACCAGAACATTGGCCTAGCCAACTATCCTCCCGCGTACAACTGCCAGAAGGAAAGAAGACAATCTTCAATATCCTTAAATTTGAGAAAATTTCACCCCTATTAGATCCGTCCAGATACAGTTCCTACTGCAGGTTACTTCGCATCACTGCGTGGATACTTCGTTTCTTGCAACATGTTTGAAGAAAAGAACGGTTCTCTGCAGAATATCTGGCTCTAAGAGACGGTGTAGCTCTGCCAAATGAATCAAGAATAGCCCGCTTCAACCCATTTCTGGAGGTTCAGAGATTCGTTGATAGACGAGGGATACCACACGCGGTGGGGGATGAAGTTATTCGCGTCCGCAGCATTCCTTAAGATGTACGTGTCCCCTGGGTGGTGCTAAACGAATAACAAAAAATGGCTGCCAGACCTATTTGTTACAGATCTCCTGGCGAACGATTTAGAATCGGTCCTTCTCAGGACCAGCAACTACAACAAGTAAGACATCTTGGTTACAACTTACGGATAATGCAAATTAATATTGAAGGACTTAGTCGATCTAAATGTCAATATCTCTCCCGAATGCTCCTTGAAAACTATGTGGATGTAGCTGTTATACAGGAAACACATATAGATAATGAGGAAAATTTTAAATCAAGAGGGCGTGTTGCAGGATATGAAGTCTTAGGAGCAACTTATCACCATACTTACGGCTGTGCTACTTACATTCGCAACAATATTGAAAATGCACATCTGATTTCTGTGGACACCTCACAAAATGTTCACATTATCGTGATAAAAATTGAGAACATTACAATAACGAATGTTTACAAGCCACCTGCAGTAAACTGGTCTGCTGAAGTGATCCCAACTCTACCTCATCCTAGCATATATATCGGCGACTTCAATAGCCACCATACTATGTGGAATTACAATGAAGATGATGAGAATGGTGAAAGACTTGCTAATTGGGTTGAATCTAACAATCTAAGTCTAGTATTTAACTCAAAGGACAAAGGGACTTTTAGATCTGCGGCCTGGAAGAAAGACTACAACCCTGACCTTTGTTTTGTTAGTCAGAACTCTAAATGTCAACCTCTTGCCACAGTAAGGACAGTTCTTGGGGATTTTCCAAATAGCCAACATCGGCCAGTTTTAGTTAATGTAGGAATTCAAATACCTATAATCAGATCCATTCCAAAACCAAGATGGAACCTTAGAAAATCTAACTGGAGCAAGTTTTCCAATCAACTTGATAAAGTTATTAGGTGGATCCCCCCTGTGAGTGAAAATTATGAAAGATTTGTTGGAGCGGTCTTATCAACGGCAAAAAAGTGCATGCCAAGAGGATTTCGCAAGGAGTACATTCCAGGATGGAACAAGGATTGTGAAGAACTATACCAGTCTTACATAACCACCAATGATCATGAAATTGCTACTGAATTGTTACAGAGCTTAGATAAAGCTCGCAGAGAAACCTGGGTACAAAAGACAGAGAACTTAGACTTTACAAGATCAAGCAGAGAAGCGTGGAGCCTGCTGAAGAAATTGGGAGGATGCTCCCCACCTAACCGTGATGATCCACATGTTACACCAGATCAAATAGCCAGTAGAATTATTTCTTTGTCCAGGGCACCTCCGCATAAGCAACATACAAGAAAGGTTAAGAAAGAACTAACCAACCTCAAGCAACAGGCAGTCCACCGGTCAGAATATGCCAATGACTTCACAGTAGCTGAGATTAATACTGCGCTTAAGGATGTTAAAACAGGTAAATCGCCAGGGTTTGATGGCATTCATCCTGAATTCCTTGTCAATTGTGGGAACAAAACTCGTAAATGGCTTGCAGCTTTCTTTTCTAATATAATGATCACTGGTAAACTACCAAAAGCTTTCAAGAAAACGAAAATCATAGCTGTATTGAAACCTGGTAAGCCAAAGGATAAACCAGATAGCTATCGACCGATAGCTCTCCTAAGCTGTTGCTACAAACTTCTGGAAAGACTCATCCTTAACCAAATTGGTTCGAATATTCATGAAGTAACACCTATTGAACAAGCAGGCTTTAGACCAAGTAGAAGCTGCACAGATCAAGTACTAAGTCTCACCACTCATATAGAAGCAGGGTTTCAACAACAACTTAAAACATATGTTGCTTTTGTTGACCTTACAGCAGCCTATGACACGGTATGGAAGGATGGATTACTCTACAAACTGATGCGTATCATACCATGTCAAACTATGAACAAGCTTATAAACAATATGCTGTCTGAAAGATATTTCCAAGTGGTTCTTGGGACCAAAATAAGTAAGCAAAAGAAACTGAACAATGGACTCCCACAAGGTTCCGTTTTAGCTCCAGTGCTCTTTAACTTGTACACATCAGATCTCCCTTTAACGCAGTCGAGAAAATTCATTTATGAAGATGACCTGGCTTTGGCAACTCAACAAAGAACCCTTGAGAAGAGCGAACAAATTCTTTCCTCAGATCTAAGCATTATGAATGAATATTTCAAGAAATGGAGACTAACACCGAATCCTAGTAAGACTGAAGTTAGTTGTTTCCATTTAAACAACAGGTTGGCAAATACAAAGCTGAATGTCATATTTAATGAGAAAGTCCTCCATCATCAACATTTTCCAAAATATTTAGGCGTTACTCTCGATAGAACTTTGTCCTTCAAGAAGCACCTGCAGAACACTGCAGCAAAACTAAGATCACGCAATAACATCTTGCAGAAGTTATGTGGAACCACATGGGGAGCTACAGCAACAACATTACGATCTTCTGCTCTAGGACTTGTCTATTCAGCTGCTGAATACTGTGCTCCGGTGTGGCTTAACAGTCCACATGTGAAGCAGATTGATGTCCAATTGAATTCGGCGATGAGGATAATATCAGGTTGCATCAGGACCACTCCTCTGTACTGGCTTTCACCTCTAAGTCATATTGCACCACCTGACTTACGTAGACAAAACTCTCTCTTGAGGGAATATCAAAAGATAATTTCCACTCCAAATCTTCCTATTCATTGTGACATACCTACAGTAAAGATAAGTCGCTTGAAATCCCGCCGACCACCCATCCTAACAGCGGAATATCTACAATTAAATACTTTTCAGATTGACAACAAGTGGTCTGAGGTATGGAATAATTTATTCCATGAGAAATATGGAAACTTCATTGATCCTATCAAGAAACCAGCTGGCATGGAACTACCACGCCATACATGGAAATCACTCAACAGAATTCGAACGGGACATGGGGTCTGCGCAGACAGCTTATTCAAGTGGAATAAGGCTTCCTCACCTCAGTGCGACTGTGGTTTTGAAAGACAGACCATCCAACATATCGTGGAGGACTGCAGCCTTCGAGCCTATCATGGGAACCTCAAAGACTTTCATGATGCAACGCAGCCTGCCCTAGACTGGATTTCCAATTTAAATCTTACCTTGTAAATTTGAACTTTTTATCTATTGAATATGTGTCTCCTCATTCAAAATTTATTTTAATATTGTTCTTTTAGGCTAAATACTAATGTATATGTTTAATGTGTTCTTTAGCTTGTAATTATGTAACCATGCCATACGCTAAATAAATAAATAACCACACGCGGTATATACTGATAATGCTCAGACGTTTCACACGACCAACAGAGAACTCGAGTCCATCTGCACTTCTCTCACAGCCCCTCCTACTCATCAGTACTTCGCTCATCATAACATCACCTGGCGATTTATTCCTCCAAGGGCGTCTTGGTGGGGAGGATGTGGGGAGAGGATGGTAGGCACCACCAAGCGGTGTCTACGAAAAGCACTTCTCCAGGAAGACAAGTCGCCGAGGCACGTGTGGGCAAAGGTCCGCATTGAGGAGCTCCGTGCTGGTAGAAGTGCAGTCGTCAGGACGGTGGTTCTTCGTACCCCTACCGGAACCACAATAACCCGCCCCATTCAGCTGGTCATCCCCCTGGAGGTTGACCAGGGTGGGGAGGATGTGGGAAATTGAGACGTTGCAACTCTTGAGAGTTGCAATCTATGGATTGCGATTTATGATTGTCATTCGTTTTATTGTTATTACATTACTTGTGACATCTTGGTTAGATTAAATAAAGATCAGATTGTAGTGTTCCCGTTATCCATTTTTATTAACCACAACAAGCCAAACGTATCCTTGACAACATCAGTTAGTGCGAAATTTGATGAAGGATTATCCAAACATATCCATGACAACGTCAGCTTCTGCGAAATTGATGAAGGAATAGCCAAAGGTATCATTGACAACGTCAGCTACTGCGAAATTGATGAAGGAATAGCCAAACGTATCCTTGGCAACGTCAACTACTGCGAAATTGATGAAGGAATAGCCAAACGTATCCTTGACAACGTCAGCTACTACAAAATTGATGAAGGAATAGCCAAACGTATCCTTGACAACGTCAACTACTGCGAATTTGATGAAGGAATAGCCAAACGTATCCTTGGCAACGTCAACTACTGCGAAATTGATGAAGGAATAGCCAAACGTATCCTTGACAACGTCAGCTACTACAAAATTGATGAAGGAATAGCCAAAAGTATCCTTGACAACGTCAACTACTGCGAATTTGATGAAGGAATAGCCAAACGTATCCTTGACAACGTCAGCTACTGCGAAATTGATGAAGGAAGAGTCAAACGTATCCATGACAACGTCAGCTCACAAGATCCCTTCAATCCATACAACTGTTTGCCTCAAAGTATCTTTAGAATACAGCACTGGAAGGCACAACAGACTTTAATGAAATCCCCCCAGGGACTTACAACTACTGGGACGTGCGTTTGCGACTATGGGACCCCATCTGAGTCCCGCATTGCTTCCACTTACTTGTGCCAGGCTCCTCTCTGTCATCATTCCTGTCGACGTCCCTTGGTCAACTCTTGTTCTTCTCCGACCGCGACGTATTAGGGTATCTGAGGCGTAGGGTGTATTACATCTCCCCTCCTTAATTAGCCCTTGTCTCATCTTTCCTGATACCCTGGGTTTTAGAGGGCTGAGCTCTTCCTTTCTTTTTCCTGCTGTCTCCTGCCTTCTGCTTAAGGCCCTAAAGGAATCAGGCGGATGGCGCTTCGCCCTCAAGGGCTCACGGCTGGCGAGTTTAAAAATTGTCAATCACGAGGAATTCCTGAGCTGGTTTTGGGTTTCCCTCCTTTTTACATTAACTTTGGGGTGGACCCTCTCCTCTTTCCATTTCCTACTTGCCTTTCGTGGCTCTCTATATTCTTCCGGATCCCTCAACCTCCTTCTTCGAGCATTATGGGCATTTCTTTCCCTGTCGTTTCTTTACCTTTTTCCTGCGTTGTCCTTTCCTTCTTATGGTACGCAAGTTAGATGTAAATGAGTAGTTAGTTGTAGAACGTAGTTTTCATTTTAATATTTATTTCCATTATCATTCATATAATTAGGGACCGATAACCTAGACGTTAGGTCCCTTAACATAACAAATTATACCTTCAATTTTATTTTATTTTTTTCGTATGGCAAGATGAGGATACATTGCGGCAAAGAATTGAAAAAAGGCTAAAATTTGTACAATATTTACATATGTCCTTAAGTCCCTAGAGAATCAAAACATACACAGAAGGTATATCAGACTTCTAGCAAAAATCTACGAAGGTAGCCAGGCAAAAATACGGACAGAAATGGAGGGAAAACACTTTGAGCTAGAGAGAGGAGCGAAACACGGAGACCCCCCTCTCACCAAAACTATTTACATGCCTGCTAGAAAACCAATTCCGGAAAATGAAATGGAATACAAGACACGGCATCAACATAGATGGACAAAACCTGACACACCTACGGTTTTCAGTCATCATACTGATGGCAAAATCAGCATCAGACTTAGAACAGATGTTAACAGAATTAAACAAGGTCAGCAAAGAAGCTGGCCTGACCATGAACCCGAGGAAAACGAAACTGATGACAAATGGGACAGAAAAAACAGTCAACATTGACGGTGAAACATTCGAGTATGTACAAGACTATACATACCTAGGCCAAAACATACTGTATCATTCCATAACAATACGGAGAAAGAAACCAAAATAAGAATTGGGTAAGCATGGAAAAAATTCTGGTCCTTAAAATTCATTTTAGGAGATAAATCTCAGAAGCTAAGTCTGAAGACACAAGTTCTAGAGAAATGTGAAATCCCAGTAATGCTGTATGGATGCCAAACATGGTCACTAACTTCGAAGCAAATAAAAACGCTCCAGATAGTCCAACGCAGGATGGAACGAACAATCGTCAATGGCAGGCTGAATGACAGAATAAGGAACGAGAAGATACGTAGAAGAACCGGTATTAAAGACGTCATCAACATAGCTGACAGACTAAAATGGAAATGGGGAGGCCACGTAGCGAGGATGGAGCATAGGAGGTGGACGCACAGACTAACAATGTGGGACCCCATAACCGGCAGGAGAAACGTAGGAAGACAGAGGACACCCTGGACTGACACATTCAAGGAATTTGCCGGACCCAAATGGACAAGAAGAGCAAGACACAGAGTGGAAGACCCTAAAAATGCTCCTTTTCAAAACATAGTTTATGCGAAGAAAGGAAAGGAGCAACTCAGTGCAACATAGTGAACCCTTAAATATAAAAGCGATAATGCAATGAGGACAGTTCAAACTCTACTAAAATAAAGTGAACGTGCTAGAAACATTCATAATTTTCCAAATATTAGATATATGAACAAAATGCATAACATAGAGAATACTGTAACTAAGTTAGTATTAGATATATCAATAGCTATAAGAACAATTCAAGAACAGAGACTAACATGCCAGAAAAGTGCTCCACTAGGTGCCTCACTTCTCTTTAGGACTGCTCACCTAATGAGTGTAAAGGAGCAAAATCCCTGCCTAGGCAGGAGACCATTGCCCTTAGGGGATTAAAGGGCTGTATTTATTATTATTATTATTTATTATTTACAATGTAGATTGTAGGTACCGTAACAGAGTAGACATTTACAGCACAATGCCCAGGGTATTCATCCAGTTGACAGCATCACCGGTGGCACTGTGTAGGTCATGGATGGTTCTTTCAAATCTCCTTCTTGGACACTCGAGGTCAACATGCTAAATGGTCTGAGGTACATTCACACAGTCGCAGAATGGACTGCGAGGTTTTCCCCTCTTGTGCAGCCAGAAATTGCATCGTCCGTGATTTGAGCAGATCCTGTTCAATGATGTCCATATCTTTCTCGGTAAATTGAAACCAGACGGTTTTCTGCAGGATTCTGTTATTAAACCCAGATGGTCTGGTTTTGGTACAGCCCATTCTTCATGCCAGGTCTTGTCAACAGCGAGATGTGATGAAATTAGATTCTCTCCCAGCTTCCATTGAGGATTTCTGGATTTAAATCTTATCTTTTTCTGCAAATTACAATTGATTCTTCACGTCCATAGGTATAACCATTAAGTACCCAACACGTGTCTCCCGGGCGGTGCTAAGCAAGCAACAGAGTTGGCTGCTGGACCTAAAGCTGTGCTTCAGAATATCCCAGCAATTAGAGGATCTTGGAACATAATCCCTTCAATAAAAATGAGTGAATAAACTTCCGGCTATCCTGTTTAAGTAAACATTTTGATAGCCAACATAACAGAGTCTGATGCCATCTGTTGTTGGTGAAGACACACAGAACAATGCAGGCCATTTAGGTCCAAGTGCTGTTAACCTCGACACGGGGAGGGGCGCTATTGATTTCAACTCGCTGCCTTCTTTCTTGTAACAAAACACAGCACGTATCCCCTCCGTTACTAATTAACTTTGTGATTATTTTATAGCACACAAACACACACAATGTGTTCACGTGTTTTGTCGGCGAGGAGAAAACTCCAAGACACACAAGAACTTTCTTGTGGTCGCAAATACAGTACCGGCTAATATTTCAGGTATGTACTTGGTTACATTTATTATGTGCTAACTACGAGGCCCATCCAGAAATTAAGTTTCCCTGTTTATTTTAAATAAAAGGACAATATAGTTACATTCAAAACTTGATTGGCACTAGTTACAGCAATTTTTGAGCCAGTTTTTGACATAACCACCATCAGAATTTAGACATCTGTCAAATCGTGGGATCAACCTTTGTATTGCTGTATCGAAGAAGTCTGTCGCCTGGGAATGGAACCCGGTATTGCCTCGCTACCCCGCCCCTTAAAACAACAATAAACAACAAACAAACAAACAAACTAACTAACTAACTAACTAACTAACTAACAATCTAACGAACTTACTGACCGACCGACCAACCAACCAATCAACTAACTAACTATCTAACTGACCAACTAACTAATTAACTGACTGACTAACTAACTAACCAACTAACTAACCAACTAACAAGCGAACTGACCAACTATCTAACTAACTAACTAACTAACTAACTGACCAACCATCGAACTGCCCAACTATCTAACTAACTAACTAACTGATCAACTATCTAACTGACCAACTATCTAACTAACCAACTAACTAATCAACTAACTAACCAACTAACCTACCATCTAACTAACCAACTAACCTACCATCTAACTAATCAACTAACCAACTAACTAACTAACTAACTGACCAACCATCTAACTGCCCAACTAATTAATTAACTGAGCAGCCATCTAGTTAACCAACTAACTAACTATCTAACTGACCAACCATCTAACTGCCCAACTAACTAACTAACTAAATAAATAACTAACTAACTAACTAACTAACTAACTAACCGACCAACCATCTAACTAACCAACTAACTAACTATCTAACTGATCAACCTTCTAACTGCCCAACTAACCAACCAACTAATCAACTAACTAACCAACTAACCTACCATCTAACTAACCAACTAACCTACCATCTAACTAACCAACTAACCAACTAACTAACCAACTAACTAACTAACTAACTGACCAACCATGTAACTGCCCAACTATTTAACTAACTAACTGACCAACTATCTAAGTAACTAACTAAATAGCTATCCAACAAACTAACCCACTAACCAACAACTTACCAACTAACTAACAGACCAAATAAGAAACAAACAAACAAACTAACAAACCAACTTACAAATTAATTAATTAACTAACTAACACACTACCAATTTGTGTTGTAACCTCTGTGTCATGTTACTGTTGTAATTGCAGACTATTCTTTGAGGATGACCTAACAGCTAGAACCGGTTCACACTATGTACACTGCTCATCAAAAGTTTGGTATATATATATTTTACTACAATGACTTCTTATAGTAAACTATTACTTATTAACACGCTAAACAACAGTCCTTCTGAAAACAATAAAAATCGTGGTTAGATAACAATGAAACGGTACAAAAACAAAGCGAACTCGCTTCTAAGTGTCCGGTCTGAAAACAAAAACATTGAAAACTGTATCTCATGATGATCAGTATCAGTCTTTAGCAGTCCTCCCCGCACACAGAGGAGGCATGCTCTGAGTGAGACCATCAAGTTCATCTTGGGGTAACAGGTACCACTCCTCTATGGCAGCGTCAGTATACAATTGATGGCAGTAGTACAAACTATTGCTGAGAAGTGGAACAATTTATTCTCTTCGTACTAAGTGTAAGCAGCACAGTACGACGGTATCACGTGGGGTACAGGCTTACGACTGTGACTTACAAGGTTATGAACGCTCATTACCAACCACTGATGTCTTTCATAAATGAAAAATGAGGGGAAACACTTGTAATAGGAGCCGAGTAATTAGTACAACGTGCAATATCAATCATGGGGAACTAAGTATGTAGCAAAAAGGAGCATGCGAATCTCTCATTCTTGCAGTAATGAGATCGAACAAAGTACACAAACCACAAAAAAAGAGCTCAGCAATACAATATGATTGATCACTTGTCCGGAGCGCCGGTCGAAGAGCTGCACAGCACTCCATGTCGGCATGAGGCAAGAACAAGATACAGGATGTCACAAAATACGTTACGGAGAGTAATATTTATACCATGAAGCAGGGCATTTTTTTTCAGGAGGAAAGCGGGGGGTACGCGTACCTCTGCAACATTTGGAAACTGTTTAAGAAAAAATATTGGTACATTTGTATCTAGTCCGGCAAATATAACTTCAGACTAGAAAGTTCATCGTCAACGCGCTGTTCACAACAGCTGGAAGAGATTTCGAGTAATCTTCGATTTAAATCGATCTATCGAATCAGTTTCTTTTGGTTGACAACTCGGCACTCAGCAGCATAATCGAAACAATATGGCATATTATTTTCTGCTCGGCAAAAGCTTTGTGTAATTGCTGCCTTATTCGAAGAAATTTACTTGTTTAGACAAAAATAATTAACATACTCTAACAATCGCGAAAAGAAGTTCTGTTCTTATAAGCACGCAGGCCAGTGTGTGGAGGTGGGGTGGGTTGTTTGTTTGTGGGTGTGGTTAGTTTTGAAGGATGAAGAAAATAACGAACTATTTTACATCCACCCGGGCATCGAAAAAGCTGAAAGTTAATGAATTAATGAGTTAATAAATTAACCCAATGCAACCTTTCATTCAACATGTCAGCCCATAAAGTAATAATCGGACTCTGCCAAGTGCCGAAATTTGCAAGATCATGATGCTTTGTCGACTACAACTGAGAGTACCCCTTAAATATTGTTTAAAGCAAGCAAGCTTGTAGTTTAACGTGACCGTTAATCGCGAGATCATGAGCCACGGGACCTCCTTTTTACGTGGAATCCGAACCACAGGACATGGCATTTCACTTCGAAAATCACATGCATTGACCGGGAAATATTGTTTAGAAAAAAGCACTGCATAAATTGATCGCCAGTGGTTTTCTTTCTGACCTCTGATATATAGCTCGCCAGAAAATTGAAAAGAAGTAATGAAATGCGTTTTTTCAGCTTTTGGTGGTGTTGTACTGCAGAAACGGCTTTTCAGTTGCAAGAACAGCACTGAACTTGCATCCTGAAGACCACAGACCCTGCGGTAGGATATTCATGAGGTGAAAGTTTCGCCTGAAAGTCCATTCATTCATGCTGTTAAGGTATTAATATGTTTGAAATGGATTAATTGGATGGAATTTACACTTTCTTTTGTATGCAGATGACTTTATTTTTCTACTTGAAGACAACGAATGGTGTTAACATGTCTCCGACATAGCCTAAATATGCTCAGATAATTGATTTAAATGGACCAAAGTGTGCGTGTCTAATCATAATGCAGATCTGTATATTTAATTTAATAATAAAATATTATTGGTTTTACGTCCCTTTTAACAACTGTGACATTTAGATACGCCAGGGTGCCGGAATTTTGCCCTGAAGAGGATCTTTAACGTGCCATTAAATCTACTGACATGCCTCCCTCGCATCTGCGCACCCTCAAATGCCAATTGACTGCGCCAGGATTCGATCCTGCAACTTTGGGAACAGCAGGAGAGAACGTTACCACTGAGCCACGCAGCCAGTCTAAATTAAATTTACTCAAGAACTAAGAATTGTGTTTTATTCCAGGTTCAAACATGAATAAGTCAAGTTCTAATTCAACTGTCAATCACAACATGTTCTCAAATTAAAGATCACTAAATTAGGAATGCCTTGGGCGGCTTCGGTGGCGTAGTTGTAGCATGCTGAGCTTCTATGCCCAAGATCGCGGGTTCAAACCCGGAGCGTTAAAACATCCCTCAGTATGCCTTCCTTCGGAGGGGAAGTAAAGCCGACGGTCCCATGTCATAGATTTATGGCATTAAAAAGAACATTCCAATAACTACGCTTGTGGAAGCTAATTTGTAGATTAGTTTCATAACGCTATATTAGTTCCAACGTTCGCCGCCAGGTGCTGACTGCGATGCCATTTAGTAGACACGTCCATAGCTAGATGTCATGGATGGTAGCATTTGGTAGCAAAAGTAGGAAAAACTTGAAAAAATTAATCGTCTGCAGTCCTCCTACCTGAATCACAGATAACACACACTAATACAACCGTCACAATTAACACCGGTTATCAGACAAATTCTACACACACCCAAATTACACGGGGCTACATGACCACGTTGCCGCAGCCCCTAAACTAAGGAACCAACCAAATATGTCCCCATTCCAACACAGAATATGAAGTAAGGAAAACATACGAGTATTTTTGAAATTTTGAAGTTTTGAAAGAATACGTTATATTTCTTGGTATAGCCTAATAGTGATACAACTGATACATTTAATAGGAGAATTTTAAAATGCTAATGTTAATAGCCACGTGAGATAAACATTGAAATACATTCACTTTGATAGTTGCCTATTTTTTCTTTTACAAAACAATTTGGACACCCATTAAATTGTAAAGTAACCATTGTGATGACATAACTGTTCTTATTTATATCTGAACTAGCAGAAGTACCCGCTCTTCGAACGGTCTTCGGTATTAATATCCAGACTTTATCATTTGAGCTACTGTTGCAATGGTTAGGGGCTTGTCATTCCTTCATTCGTTTATCAGAGCGAAGTTAGTTTTCTGAGAATAACAGAGACATTGCTAATTTAAGGGCCTTAAAATGGTTTTCGGAGACACTTCATAGACTCCCAAATTTTGTGTCTCACATTGAGAAGCGCAACATATGCTTAGGTCGTCCTCCTAGGATAATTTTTATATTTCGCCTATTTTAGCATGTATTTTGAAAAGTTTCTTCCTATACGCAACCTTCTATGAGAAGTACGGTGAAGAGTTTATAAATGATTGGTGTATTGACTCTCATGGTTACCATACCTAATTTTACGATGCTTCAAACTTCCAAGCACGAGTTATAGACGTACATAAAGATACACAGAAAGGCAGACAGACAAATCCATTGACTACAACATATCACAGCGGCCTCGGTTGCGTAGTTGGTAGCATGCTGATCTTCTATGCCCATGAGCGCGGGTTCAAACCCGGCCGAAGTCATCGGATTATTTAAGAGCGTTGAAAATCCCTCAGTATGCCTTCCTTCGGAGGGGAAGTAAAGCCGGCGGGCTCATGTCATAGAAGTATGGCATGTAAAAGAAACTTCCACTAACTACAATTGAGTGAAGCTAAATTTGTAGGTTGGATTTGATTAACGCTCAATTAGATCCAACATTTTCCGCCAGGTGCCGATTGCGGGGGCATCTAGTAGCCAGGCGCACTGCTAGGTGTCGTTGACGGTAGCATTTGGTAGCAAAAGTAAGAACTACTTGAAATCGATCGTCTGCAGTCCTTACTTGAAATACAGATAACCCACACTAATACGGCCATCACAATTAACACCGGTTAGCAGACTGATTCCACACACACAATATACACGAGGCTACATGACTGCATTGTCACAGCCCCTAAACTGAGGAACCAAGCAACCAACCTATAACATATCACCCAGATGTCCATATATGGATATATCAACCACACAGTATCACACAAAATCATGCTTACGTTGAACCCGTTTGTCGACAAAAGAAATGATAAGTTAGAATGTGCTCAAAATAAATTCACCTAACGTGTTCTTCCTGACGTGAAAATAAAATTGAAAACCCCGTAGACGAAATGCAATACACCTTACATAAAGACTGACCCTCACCGTAGTGTCAAGTCCCCATCCACAGGAAGACCCCTTTAATAAATTATAATGGCTTGTGGTGCATGAACATTAAGTTTTTTTGGTCTCCAATGGCCTTAATTACTAAAAAGCCGCAAAAATTACTATTTGAATTCAGGAATGTTTGAAAATAATTTTGCTGGAGATATAATTCTTTACGACATGTCACACGTGTAAATTGCGTGAAAAAATTCAAAGGTATCCCTTGACCCCCTTAAACGCACTAAACGTATTGATGAATTTTACAGCTAAATTTGGTTCCGTGGTAACCTTATAGCCGTTTGAAAACTTCACAGTAATGTAATAGATGGAATTGCATTGCGTCTTACAGAAATAGATAGACTTGTGGGATTCTGTCGCCATGGTTACCGGCTAGCATTCTTTCAATAGTTGTTTATGAAATTAGTTTTCTGAGAATATCTCAAAAACTGTTGGTTTTAGGGCCTTAAAATGTGGTTTTCCGAGTTTCGTTTCTCACATTGAGGGGCTGAAAATGAGCTTTGTCTCACCATTCTACGTCCATTTAAGCATGTATTTTAAGGGCGTAGGCACCCTTATATGAGAGGTATGGAGAAAGGTTACATCAATGGTTAGTGCCGTGCCTCTTATGGATATCTGTATCAAATTTTACGTTGATTCACCCAGCCGTTCTCGAGTTATAAGGACACAAAGTTGTCCACAGACAAACAAACAAACAGACAGACAGACAAATATTTTATATTTGCGCGCATCCGTCATAAAACAGCCTCAAACGCGCAAATATCACAAATTTCCGAGGAAATTCAGAAAAAAAAAGACAAACTTTCATTTTTATATATATAGAGATTGCAGCCAATGGCCATATAAGGCATTTCAATTGAACGCCTGTAGGCTCCCCAACAAGATCAATTTCAAGTAGTTCCAACTTTGGCTACCCAGTGGTGAACGTTGGAACTTAATAGAGCGTTTCTAACCAAATAAACTACACATTTTGGCTACACACTACCAATTGAAGTGGTAGGTTCTTTGACACGCCATAAATCTATGACATGGGCCTGTCGGCTTTACTTCCCCTCCGATGGAAGGCATACTGAAGGGTTTTAACGCTCTTAAAAATCTGACGACTTCGGCCGGGTTTGAACCCGCGACCTTGGGCATTGCAGTTCAGCATGCTACTGACTACGCCACCGAAGCCGTTAATATCTGTTTAATTACATTCTAGTTAACCACTAAAAAATTCCAAAACAGTTTGGTTTAAAATTATGGAAATTAAAAGGTAGCCTACATGAAGACCAATGGGAAGTGCAGAACAGCAATTAAACGGGAGGAAGTCTTGTTTGTGTACAAGAAGTACGAGCGATCAATATGTTAAACAGAGAGTTAAAATGTCACACACTGGCAGGACGCGAACCTGGGACCTTCGGATTTCCGGTCCAAATTCTCTTTCCAACTGAGCTACCGGGAAGAGTCAATTCCCGTCTGCCTGGCAAGGGTACATTAATTGGGGCGACTTCTGCTGCCACCTCAACAGCACTTTGCCAGTAAGGCCCGCAGGGGCTTATTGGGAATTGTGACTGCTTGAATACCG
Source organism: Meconema thalassinum (assembly GCA_946902985.2). NCBI lineage: Eukaryota > Metazoa > Arthropoda > Insecta > Orthoptera > Tettigoniidae > Meconema > Meconema thalassinum. The sequence continues at coordinate 354,987,610 of OX336390.1, forward strand.
AGTGCGGTTTTTCAGCTATCAACTCTTTGTATACAGTATACTGAATATTAAAACCTTGTACTTCATGTACACAACACGGCGCAATAGTTGAAACAGCGCATTGAACGAAATATAAGTTCATTTATGAGCAAATTCTCAGTCAACCCATACCGTGCGTGACCGGCCAAGCTGTTGCTTGATACAATTGGGCGGTTGGTACCGTAATAAACTAACATGTCGCTTGTTCGCATAGTGATAGTGGCGTATCAAGAGCAGCATCGTCTTGTGGTAAAAAGGAAGGTTATATATAGAAAAATCATGCTTTGAATTTCTCCTTGACGATGCTCCACTCCACTCTCGTACACGTGTTGAGTTAGGCTACTCTTTACCGGAATGTTTTCCAACCGGAAACCACATGTCAACAACCAATACTGTGCGACCTCCAGTCATTCGTTCCTTTCGTTCATTAGTTGGTTGGTTGGTTGCTCACTTTAGGGGCTACGACAACGCGGTCATGTAGCCCCGTATACTTTGGGTTTGTGTAGAATCTCTCTGATAATCGGTGTTAATTTTGATGGCTGTATTAGTGTGTGTTATCTGTAATTCAGGTAAGGACTGCAGGCGATCAATTTCAAGTAGTTCCTTCTTTTGCTACCAAATGATACCGTCATCGACACCTAGACGCGAACTTGGCTACTAGATGCCACCACAACTGGCACCTGGCGACGAACGTTGGAACTAAAAGAGCGTTAGTAAAATATAACCTACAAATTTAGCTTCATACAATTGTAGTTAGTGGAAGATTCTTTTACATGCCATAAGTCTATGACATGGACCCTCTGGATTTACTTCCCCTCCGAAGGAAGAAATACTGAGGGATTTTAGCGGACTTTAAAAAATCCGACGACTTCGGCCGGGTTTGAACCTGCGATCTTTGGGCATAGAATCTCAGCATGCTACCAACTACGCCACTGAAGCCGCCTTACAAGTTCCCGACAAAAGATTGTTGGAAGCAAAAAGTTCAGTGCAAATTAAATTTTGATTTGCTAGCTACACACCAATCAGGTTAAAAAGTTGGAAAACAAACAATTTTTGTTTTAATAAGAATTATTCAAGAAACATGACAGTGGGAAGACATTCATCGCTAGATTTACGAAGTTAGCAGAATTATTAATAGTAACGTGGGTAATTAAGTGACCTGTTCCAAGGACGGGCGAGATAACGTACGTGATGTGCCTCTGTAATCATCGGGTGCTTGAGGATTATGTTGTTTGAAGCCATTTTCAGTGTTGCCTTAGTGAACGAAAGTTTGATGCTTTTCAGTCGGTCAACACATTACATTAGGCGGGAAAACAAGTAGTTACATACACTAACCTGAAATAAACATGATATTATTACACACTAACACGCTTTTATGTACAAAATGGGGTACTTAATTGGATGGAATGCTTCGAACGTCAAGCGTTCATCCTCAGATCCAATTAACTCAGATCCTATTCCTATTCACCGCATTAATAATAATGATAATAATAATAATAATAATAATAATAATAAAGAAGGAAATGTTGCTCATAACAACAAAGACAACTGCAAAGTATTAGCAGAATATTTCGAAAATCTCCTTAACTGTGAGGAACCCATAGAAAAGATGGACTTTCATACAGTATATCCCCATCAACCAAACCTGACTCAGAACATCCAACCATTGAAGAACTCCATTCAATAATATCGAATCTTAGGAATTATAAGGATTCGGGAGAAAATCAAATCACAGCTGAACTTTGGAAGAATGTTAACGAAAATGTTATACAGTTTCTCAGAAATATCTTTGAAGAAATTTGGATACAAGAAAGAATCACAGATGACTGGAAAACAGCCCTTATACATCCACTTCATAAGAAAGGATCCAAAACAGTCCCTAACAACTACAGAGGGATATATCTCCTTGACGTAACATACAGGATATTCTCCACAGTCCTGCTACACAGGGCAGAACCTTAACTAGACCATCAACTTGGGGAATACCAGGCGGGTTTCAGGAAAGGGAGATCCTGTCCGGAACAAATTATCAACCTCAAACACATCATGAACTACCAAAAATCACGGGCTAAATCGTATTTTATCATTTTCATTGACTTCCAAAAGGCATACGACTCTATAGATAGGGAATCCTTATTCTCGGTCCTGAAAGAACTAGACCTCGATAACAAAACTACAAACCTAATCAGAGAAACACTAACTAATACATTCTCCAAAGTTAAATTCATTGGGCAACTCCCCACCCCTTTTGAGATTAAAACAGGTGTACGGCAAGGAGATGGACTTTCTCATCTGCTATTTAACTGTGCCTTAGAAAAAGTAGTCAGAGATTGGAATGTGAAGACCCACAGTGAAATCAGAATAGGAACTAAAAACAAAGGCATTAAGGTCAATTGTTTAGCTTTTGCTGACGACATGACCTTACTAGATGAGACATGGGGAGAAGCCAAGGGACAGATCCTCGAACTTCAGAGGCAAACGTTAAAAATGGGTCACAAAATCTCAGTTGAAAAGACCAAAATAATGACGAACATAAAAAAGCTTCAAGTGGCCCAACAATATATAGACATCGTCAAAGAATTTTATTACACACATCAAAAAAAGTTTTGCATCACCTCGGTTCCAAGAGTTCCGGAACCGTTAAATACAAAGGGAATAGAGATCAACACAAACAACATTTCAGCTCGTTTTATTGCTCATGAGACCCACACATTGCATGTTGTACCATCATACAGCTAGACTTTCAGCATTTGTGGTCCAGATTGCAGTACACACCACTACCTCTAATACCCAGTAGCACGTCCTCTTGCATTGATGCATGCCTGTATTCGCCGTGGCATACTATCCACAAGTTCATCAAGACACTGTTGGTCCAAATTGTCCCACTCCTCAACGACAATTCGGCGTAAATCTCTCAGAGTGGTTGGTGGGTCAAGACGTCCATAAACAGCCCTTTTCAACATATCCCAGGCATGTTCGATAGGGTTCATGTCTGGCGAACATGCTGGCCACTGTAGTCGAGCGATGTCGTTATCTTGAAGGAACGCATTCACAAGATGTGCACGATGAGGTCGAGAATTGTCGTCCATGAAGACAAATGCCTCTCCAATATTCTGCCGATATGGTTGCACTATGGGTCGGAGGATGTCATTCAGGTATCGTAAAGCCGTTTCGGAGCCTTCCATGACCACCAGTGGCGTACGTCGGCCCCACATAATGCCACCCCAAAACATCAGGGAACCACCACCTTGCTGCACTCGCTGGATAGTGTGTCTAAGACGTTCAGCCTGACCAGGGTGCCTCCAAACACGTCTCCGACGATTGTCTGGTTGAAGGCATATGCGACACTCATCGGTGAAGAGAACGTGATGCCAATTCCGTGGGGTCCATTCAGCATGTTGTTGGGCCCATCTGTACCGCGCTACATGGTGTCGGGGTTGCAAAGCTGGACCTCGCCATGGACGTCGGGAGTGAAGTTGCGCATCATGCAGCCTATTGCGCACAGTTTGAGTTGAAACACGACGTCCTGTGGCTGAACGAAACACATTATTCAACATGGTGGCATTGCTGTCAGGGTTCCTCCGAGCGGCAATCCGTAAGTAGCGGTCATCCACTACAGTAGTAGCCCTTGGGCGGCCTGAGCGAGGCCTGTCATCGACAGTTCCTGTATCTCTGTACCTCCTCCATGTCCGAACAACATCGCTTTGGTTCACTCTGAGACGCCTGGAAACTTCCCTTGTTGAGAGCCCTTCTTGACACAAAGTAACAATGCGGACGCGATCGAACTGCGGTATTGACCTTCTAGGCATGGTAGAACTACAGACAACATGAGCAGCGTACCTTCGTCCTGGTGGAGTGACTGGAACTGATCGGCTGTCGTACCCCCTCCGTCTAATAGGCCCTGCTCATGCATGGTTGTTTACATCTTTGAGCAGTTTTAGTGACATCTATGAACAGTCAAAGGGACTGTATCTTGGATACAATATACACAGTCAACGTCTATATGCCGGAGATCTGGGAACCGAGGTGATGCAAAACTTTTTTTGATGTGTGTATATTGGGGAATGGATCGGCTGGAATGCGCTAGAGAAAAAGGTAATGGAATCGAGAAGAAATAAAGTTGAATTGGCCTTCCAATTTACGAAGGACACCTATAACAAGAAGTCTCTCTCCTGAAATACCAAGATAAGACATTATAACACGGTAATTAAACCAGAAGCCTTATATGCAGCCGAAACATTGTCTCTCACCACCCAAGGACCGCTTGAAATGCTGGAGGTCAGGGAAGGAAAGATAATACGCAAAATCTTAGGCCCCAAATTTCATAAAAAATTAATCCATGCCAGTAACGAAACTCTTAACCAAAAAAACTGAAAAACACTCGGACACAATAAGAAAACGGAGAATTGATTTTTATGGGCACATCTCCGAATGAATTCAAATAGACTAACCATAAAGATCTTCGACTACTTTAGTAATAAAAAAAAACAAAACAAAACCCTTCTGGTTTAAGGAAACTGAGAAAGACCTCGTGGGACTCCAAATTACAGACACCATGCTCATGGATAAAACAGCCAAAATCATCACCAATGATAAGAAACAACGGTTCCAAGTTATAATCAAACAAAAGCGTACGATCCACATCTCTGCCGAAGAAAGGGAAGCAAGATCTCAAAGGATGAGGCAATACTGGGCCAAAAGAAAAGCTCAAAACAATAAAAAAAATATTAATTTCATGTACCCCAAAGTTGGCTGAAACAAATAAAGAATAATAATAATAACGCAACAACAATAGAATTGAACTATACTGTCTGTAAATAAGTTTGATACGTTACACAAGTATTTACAAACTTATGTAATCTAAACATTGTATATTTGTGTTTAAGTGTAATTCATAAACATCGTATAGGGTACTAATTAAACCCAAGTGAATAGGATCTGAGGATGAACGCTTGACGTTCGAAACATGTGTTGGTGTGTAATAATATCTCGTTTCTTTCAGGTTAGGGTATAATATATAAATTCTTGTTTTCCCGCCCAATGTAATTGGGCACACTTTGTGTTGACCGACTGAAAAGCTTTCTTTAATAGTTTTCTATAATATAAACTGGACTCAAAAGGAGCGCTAGTATGCTGGTCGACAATTGAGTGCTCCCATGATCACCCATGGAAGGGGCGGTGAGTGGAGTCAAGCTACACTTGATGTCCATATCAAAAAATTAGGTACATGTGTATGTTGATTGGTTATTTAGTTTAGGGGCTGCGACAACGCGGTCATGTAGCACCGTGTACTTTGGGTGTGTGTAGAATCTATCTGATAACCGGTGTTAATTGTGATGACTGTATTAGTGTGTGTTATCTGTTTTTTTAATTTAAGTACTGCAACTTAGAATTTTTCAAATAGTTCCTACTTTTGCCGCCAAGCGCCACCGTCAACGACTACTAGGCCAAGTTCAGAACTTAGCTACAAGACGCCATCGCAGTCGGCTCTTGGCAACGAAACCTAAGAGCGTTGTTTACATTCTTAACCTATCCAATTTAGCTTCACACAGGTGCAATTAGTGGAAGGTTCTTTAACATGCCATAAATCTATGACATCGGGCCGCCGGCTTTACTTCCCCTCCGAAGGAAGGCATACTGAGTGATTTTTAACGCTCTTAAAAAATCCGACGGCTTCGACCGGGTTTGAACCCGCTATCTTGGGCATAGAAGCTCAGCATGCTGCCGACTACGCCACCGAAGCCGCCTATACATGGGTATACTATCATCTATACTAATATACAGGGTGTATCTTAATTATACCGACAAAAAAATCAGGGACGCTCTGCGTGTTATGTAAAAGACGATGCCGCAATTGGATTCCCTTCGAGAAAATCAGGTTACTTTGTTACTTCCGGGCGCGCGATTCGAATCGACGAACTCGCCGTATTTGCTGAGCAAGAGAGCAAGCCGCTGGCCACTGCTGTGCTTCAGGCCGGGGAAGGGATGATAGACGGAGACAGAGATATGCTAGTGCGACTGACACACTCGCTACTCGGCGCCAGTGGGCAGTGTACAGTTTGTTCTAAACACATTGGCTACTACCTTTGCGGCATAAATTGGTGATGATGGCTCCGTTTCGGTACACTAACGAAGAAATGGCTGATATTTCCATGTTGTGAGTAAACGAATGCACGATCGTACAACGGCATCTTTGCGTATGTCAGTTATTGAGACGAACAGACGAGAAATGAAACTATCGGGTACATTTCATGACTGGCTAGTGTGTCTTTAATACTGTGTGTCCTTGAACTGTGTGTGCGGTTACGGCTGCTTAGTAAACAAATTCGGATATTGCCTGGACGGGACAAGGACAATTCTGCGCGAGGCGAACAAGGAAACTTGCGCATTCCCGCCAGCATAACTCTGTCTCCTATTACACTCCCTTCCCTGGCCTGAAGCACAGCTGTGGCCGACCGCTTGTGCTCTTGCTCAGCAAATACGGGGAGTTCGTCGATTTGAATCTCGCGCCCGGAAGTAACAAAGTATCCACATTTTCTCCGCCAATCCGATTGTGGCATTGCCATTAACACGCAGAGCGTCCCTGATTTTTTTGTCGGTATAATTAAGATACACCCTGTACATATATACATGAGATGGTGTGTATCTGTATGTCTGTGTATTACTCAATCACGCAAGAACCACTGGTCCGATTTAAATGAAATTTTGCATGAATGTAGCTGATTTACCTGGGCAACATATAGGCTACTACACCCTTTGGTTTCAACGTTTCACACATCCATTACAAATAAAAAGAGAACGCAAAGTAATAGCTAACCTTTGATGGCATATGCGTGGTTTAAAATTTATTTTTCTACCCAAAAGGTCCTTATCACTTTCGTGTATCTCCAACGGTTAGCGAATGAAACCTAAATTTGTGCTATAAAACACGGTCAAGGCCGAGCGGGGTAGTATGAGGCTCAATGTTTGTCTGTTTGTCTGTTATTTATGCAAAGTTACACCGTTTCACCGATCTGAACCAAAATTTGTATACTGAACCCGCTGAGATAAGGTTCATGTGATATTTTTCATGACAACACATTTATGATGGGATGTACTACCTTTGAACACACCCAGAAAGCTACGAGAAGCTGAGAGCTTATACAATTCTCTTTGGAGTAGCGGAGAATCGCACTTTTGACTTTGGTGAAGTCTGCTAATTATTTATCTGAGGTCTTATTAATCAACCTTATCTTCCTACGAGACTCAGAATATTCCATTTCGTCATTCAGTATTATTGAAACATTTTGGAGAATGTTTTTTTTTTTCACTTTAAGGTATGGTAATATCATTGCAGATACGCAAATAGGAATGTAAGTATTCGCTCAACGACTTAGTTTGACGACTTGCTTCCACGAGGAACGCAGTTCCGTGCACTACGTCAGGAGAATCCACCCTGTTGAGGCGTGTTATAATACCCGTCGTGTTAGACGTGGGAAATGTCCGCTTTTTAGCGAGGAATCATTATCAAGTGCCATCGAGCACCATTGTATTGCGAATCACAGTTGTTAAAGTGTAGTGATTAGCACGAATAGTAAAGTGAACTTATTTGGCAAGTATTGTGAATTTCGACGCTTCTGTAGCACCACATTTTTATACCCACGTGATCTGTGGAGGGCCAAGAGCCTGGTGCGAAATATACAGATAATTGTGATATTGTTACTTTAGACAAGTGTTATACTAAAAGTACATTATATATAAATTGCTACGGTGGACTTATCCACAAGAAATCGACGCCCATTTCACGGATGCCACGTGATTGCAAAAGTAGCGTCTGTGCACGTGTGAAACAGCAGATCAGTGCATGGCCATTTATTAATGATATCTGCAAAGTGTAGAGGCTGTGTTACCAGATATATGTTTAAAGCCTGTGATATCTACGAAGCATACCGTAATTTTCAAATAATAATGAACTACATGATGTCTAATATTACCGACCACGTGTTCGACATTTACAACACCATGTTCGAGTCGGAGATAATGGGCTAAGTACCATTATGGTATGAGGGAGATGTCTCGGATTGGAACGAGCATGATTATGGAACTTCAAGAACGTCGAACGAGAAGGAAGGAATCGAGGATGCCTTTCCTAGGCATGTCCAACCCATTCACGATGTCAACTACAGGGACAGACCGAACCCTGGTCTTTGGGAGAGCCAAGATGGAAGTTCTGATAAGGACGATGCCAATCCTGAAAGCCTGAGGTGCTTTTGTTCAACCCTTGTCGTTGGACAGAGAGCTAAGTGTGGGCTCCTTCATATCGTGAGTTTGTACAACCCTTCTTTGTTCTAGTCATTGGTGGTATAGTTAGATTAGTGTAGATTGTAAATCAGCCGAACTTAGTGACAGCCATTTCATAGGTAGGGAATGTAATTAGTATAATTAGATGTCATTTATTTATAGTGATTGTGAGTCACCCATTGGTTTGATATTTTGTTCAACCCTGGTGCAACCTGATGGACGTCATAGGACGCCAATTTCTGTCTATTGCTAAACGTGACTGTAGTCATTTTCAGGCTACTTTGTTTAACCCTATCTAGGGTGATTTTCAAGTCTTAGCAGACTCCTGTTATGGCAAACTGATGCCATGTTCATGATTCTTTAACTGCACTTTTTGCAGCCAGTCAATGTTACGCCCCTGACTTCATTAGAGTAGTCGTATCATTTGGGTAATCGACTGTAATTACCAGTTTTGTAACTGCATTTATATTTCATTCGAGATGTGCTCAGAGGCCATCCAGGTCAAGTGTCGACCTTACAAGTAAAAGGGATGTTTCGTTGTTGCCTAGCATCGAACCCAGTTCCCATCGTATCATTAAGCAGATCCAGCAGAGTGGAGTTTGCGCCATAATATTGTTTTGTTAGTGTCAAGTGTGATGACACGTGATTTATTTGATGTTTGATACAAGTAACTAATGTAGTATTTTATCTTTGAGAGCAGAGAGCTCCAGCAATGAGTGACATTGCTACCTTTTAAACGTCTTTGCTATGAAAGACAGAGTTATATGTTTGTATTCAGCTTTATAGCGTGCTTTTAATGCACATATTCTTCGAGGTTTATAACCTATGGTAAAGGTATTATTATGAGGCCAGTTTTACAGTTATTTTCTTGCTTAAACTGCCGGCCCAGTCAATGTGTTGTGTCATACAGCGCAGGGAGCTTGTAGCACGCTGTGACACGAACAGGTTTTTGAATACTTCCCAGCGCCCGTGTGAGAGCGCTTGCTTCTAAGTGAGACACACTGATGTTAACATAGGACAGAATGCTTGTGGCATTCATTTGTTTTTCATTGCATTGATAGCTCATGGAACCCAGTGTCCACTTCTGTGTCTGAGCATATGTTCTTTAGATTGTCATTTGTTAGTTAAACGCCTTTTGCGTGTACCGTTGTTTCAACGAGTACAGTTATGTCAGGTTACTTATAGTATGTTGTAGGCTAGCCCCGAAAGGAGGTTCTTCATGTATGAAGGTATTTTGTGTACCATGTCCGGGACTGTTCCCGTAGACCAGATGTTTAAGGAGGGTAACTGATGTGTCCAGGCCCGTCCCAGAGTTATTGAACGCGAGCTGTGCGCCGCTGGTAACTTGTGTTATTGTGTGTCCGAGTTGTTATTGCTCGTTGATTGTATTCCGACTTTTGAGTCGAGGCTTTTTGGCAGAGATGATCTCAGGGAGACGCTCCGTGCTAAGGCTTGTCAGCTATTATTCGCCATAAACCAACGATAATCTAAACCGACATCTTAATAATAAAACGCATAATTTTGATAAACAAAATATAACTAACGAAGCCTTTCTATTTAACCTTGTTCATTTGCATTTGGAACCTGCTGACATAGCCGTGCTAATGAAGGTATTTCCTGGAGGAAATGACTTTAGGACAGCTGACACTTTTTGTAGCGACTGAAGCTTGCTCGAACCTTTAGTTCGCAGCTGGTGGAGCGCAGGCCATACGATGTTAGACGTAGTCTTCACTACGCAGTCGTCACCGTAATTACACACGTTAAATGACTATGGTTTACAAACAGTAAACCAAGGTGTAGGCAGGCTTTGAATAAAACTGTGGTCTTGTATTTGTTTATTTGTTGATGTAAAAATGTACGAATCTTCTATGTTGCCCTTTTGTGTGCTGATTAGCACCTAGTTCGTAAGAATGTCTTAGATGTTTTTTATGGCTTGTCACATAGCTTTGATTGTAATTGTTTGATATTACGGACGTCACCGCCGTAAATTTTGTAATTAATTGATAGGACTTAGCTAGATGAAATAATATTAAATGTAAATGTGGAGATGGTATCATCCTAACTTAGATTTGTTTTGCTACCCTGTTAAATGTAAATTCCGACATTAGCTTGATCTTGTAACTTGACCTAGGATTTTTCGTCGTACCATTTTCCTAGTGTTGCTGTTGTTGCTTTATTATTGTGAGACAGATCTTTCGCGAGGGTTTACTGTAACTTCTCAGGTAGGGACCTGCTCTTTATTTTTGATTATTTATTAGCTTGCGGATTAGCCGATAGAAACCCTCCGAACTAGGATAGGGGTTTGTCAATTTTACAATAAATTTTCACGATGTTTTACATAAGTCTGGATGATTCCTTTCTCAGTCTAGTTTTTGAGGTGAACCTTTCCTTAGGCAGTCTATGACCTTTCGTCACCATGTACCACGATTCCCGTGGACGATAGTTTCCCGTGCCGCTTTGGCCTGTTTGGAAGTTCACCTGATCCTATCGGCAGTTAGGTCCGGCGGATGAGATGTTAGGGAAGTCATTGCGGTTGTTGGCTGTCCTGGCAGCTCCTCTGACGGGCTCAATACTTACTCTTTGGAACCCTGCGGGTAACACTGTCCACTTGAAATTTCGGACAGACCACTCCATTCCCTCCATTTAGGCCCTTTGGCACAATACTACAACGTTTCACCGATCTGAACAAAATTTTACATATTTAGGCCTACCCTTTGAAACCCGACGAGTAACACTGTTCACTTGAAATTTCGGACAGACCACTCCATTCCTTGCATTTAGGCCCTATGGCACAAATCTACACCGTTTCATCGATCTGAACCAAATTTTACATACTTCAACAAAAAAAGTCAACCCCTGGCACTATACAGCCCATGAAGGGCCTAGGCTGACCAAGCGACCGCTGCCCAGCCATTTGGCCTGGAGATATTGTGGTGACGTGTGATCTGCGCATCGGGTCCCCTCGGCCGTTAATCTTGGTTTTCGTGATCGGGACGCTAATCAATTGTCCTCACGAGGCTGAGTGCACCCCTTTCTAACCCTCACGTAAGTTTTAAAATCCCTGACGGAGCAGGGAATCGAACCCGGGGCCTCCGGTGGGAGGCAGGCGCGCTACCCCAACACCACGGGGCCAAATTTTACATTCTTACCCTTTCAAACCCAACGAGTAACACTGTCTACTTGCAATTTCGGACGAACCACTCCATTCCTTGTATTTAGTCCCTTTGGCACAAATCTACACCGTTTCACCGAGCTGAACCAAATTTTACATGCTTACCCTTTGGAACCCGAAGAGTAACACTGTCTATATGAAATTTCGGACAGACCACTCCATTCCCTGCATTTAGGCCCTTTGGCACAAATCTACACTGTTTCACCTAATTGCACAGAATTTCACAAACTTACCCTTGGAAACCCTGCTGGTACACTGTCCACTTGATATTTTGGACAACCCTCTCCATTCCCTACATTTAGAATAACAGACAAAATGAACTTCAAAACCACGTTTTAAGGCCCTAGAACCATTCATGTCTGTAGTAGTGTAAGTGTAAGAATATTTTAATAAGTCTATTGTTGGCTGGCAATGTGGGCTGCATCACGTTCTGGTGCAGAATTGCGAAAATAGTTACGTCTTGCACTGCTTATAAATTGCAGACACTAGGAGTAATAATAATAATAATCGTGTGACCTACGTAAGGGCCGAGTGCAGGTGTTCTAGCTGACGGCCGTGGGCGACCTGCACGTCGTAATAAAGATGAAGTGATGATGAAGACGTCACATACCCAGTCCCCGAGCCACGAGAATTAATCCCAAGAGATTAAAATCCCTAATGGCTCGGCTGGGAATCGAACCCGGGACACATCAGGCCAAGGCCTAGCGCGCTAACCATTAAGCCACGGAGCCGTACATGGTGAGTAATTAATGCAAAAAGATTCTGAGGCCTTAGGCTTCTGTATAAGTGCGATGGTGTTGGTGCAGTGCATTGAGATTATCAACTGCAATAAACGTTGGTGGTTTCCAATTTACTTTCATTTAATCCGATCCTAATCCAAGAGCGCTATGTGGCGATAAATGACACTATTGCAGCCTCGAGAGCTCGGGACAGCCGAAGTTTTCCAAATTGCTCTGATTATTTTCCTACGGCATTATGCGACAAAAGACGACACTATTGGTCTCTACTTTTCGAACGGCCAATGAAATATAGGTCCTACGCAGTGTCATTTATTCCACTTACTCGTCTTTCTAATCATATTTTTCAATTCGTTTGTAAATTACATGTGTCAGTACTGTAGTTAGTAAATGGCCGTTTCCCTACTCATTATTATCATTATCATGCCGTTTGTACGACACAGTTGGCAGCCTTGCGCCTCGCGTCCTCTAAGGTTCATGTAAGTAGCTGATGCTTGGAGATAGTTCTATGTTCTCCTAACAGAGCGCTGCACCGAATGGTGAGGTAAGAACTTGCATGTATGTGTATCAGCTGTTATGTATTCTAGGAGAAAGTCTGCTGTCGACCAGGATGCTATGCTTTTGTCATCTTGCTGTCATAACGACAATTATTCAGGTAATAATGATATAATAGAGAGTGTGAATTAGACCATCGTACAAGCAAGATGTGACATACTGTACCCATCTCATATGGAAATGCTCAATCACGTGCTGGCTAGCTGTGCGGTTCGGTGCATGTTACGTCCAACCCACTCCGTGATTTCACATTGGATATGATAGCACTTTTTTATAGGATCTAGAAGATTAGATTGAAAACAAACATGTTTCAAAAGACATGAGTTTATTGTATAAAACTACCAGGACATATTTCACATAATTTACAAATACTTCAATTTTGGAAAAAATCAAAATTCAAAAACATTAAATACATAATAAATTATTATAATCTTATATTATCGCGTTACCTTGCTTAGGTATCCTTTATCATTGAATATTTATCTATATTTTTTCCACAACATTTTATTTACTTAGACTTAGAGCATGCCTATCACGTTATGTTATTTTTATCTAAGGCTTTTGCGGGCATTTAACTGTATTATTAACATCCCTTCTGGGTTTCATTCATATTTATTTACTTTAAAATATCTTTATAATCATTCATTTAAGTTCTGTTACCTTTATCATTAAGCCTTAGTCTTCATAACAAATGAAGACATTTAAAACAAATGTATGCCCATCCTTGAATTCACGTCCCATCACAATCATTTCCATGCAGTAGGGTGGTTTATAAGTGATGTATCACATGCTATCACTTTACATTTTTCAGTTACCTTATAAACTCAAATTTGAGTTAACCCGGTAATATTTCACATGCATCTTAAGGTAGGAATCGAATATTTAATGATCAACTTATTTCTGACTTATTATGGTTAAATATTATCCGATTTTCACAAACTTAATGTGGGGATGATTTTTAAAAACTCACTAATTCAATTATTTAATTCACAATTACATAGCACCTCTTATTTAAAAAAAATGCATGTTCCACTACACGCTTTAATATCCATTCAGCAAACCTTACCTTTTGTATACAAAGCTCCATTGTATTCCACCCTCGCGTTTAGGAATGGACGGCCGGTCACTCGCCCTTCCTAGTTTAACGTGATTTATTACCTTCTTCGCGCTCCATTCACTGACTTTAAATTTTCTACTGTTTCACTCCCTTTAAGACAAAACGTATGATGATCCAAGCTACCACATTACTTCACTAACAGTATCCCTTACTGACTCATATTTATTTCATTTTCCGTGTGACCCGTGCTATAGTTTGAGATCATAACTCATTACCTTTCATTTCACATACTTTATACTTAGCAATTACCCTGCGGGACTTAGATTGCAACACAATAAGGCCCTTGGCTCGAATCCCTATTCGACAAGGCGCAAACAATATTTGGTCGGTTAACATAGCGTCGTTGGTACAGTACAGGTCATGTGAATCTAGGCTCAGGTACACTCGGTGGCCCTCCTGTCGAAATCACATATCGTAGAAGCACTAGTACTCTCCTTAGCAATTGCCCTGCGGGACTTAGATTGCAACACAATAATGCCTTTGGCTCGAATCCCTGTTCGACCAGGCGCAAACAATATCGATGACTTCCGACAATTATACCCTTTATCTCCAAACTCATGCACCTCACAGGATATATTCACTTCATTTGCTAGCATTTACTTTATTTATTCTTTATAGGCCTTATTTCAGCTCACAACTTTTATATACCTTGGATCGTCATCGTATCTATAACAACTTTGCTCTTATTAGTATTTACTTTACCGTAGCTCAATAGCTTATAACTTCATATATCATTCCTTTGGTGATCGATTATCACTTGTTATTACTTTTATCACTTGCTGAATAGCGTTATTTTATTTATCTTATCAAGGTATCCCAATGATCCTTCAATTATTTTTATTATCTCACGTATTTCAATTATTTTACTTAATCATTCAACTCGAGTTTACTGTTATCGTCATTTTTATCAACTTTCATAAATTCATTATTAATTCGCGGACTGCAATTTGTTTACCATAACATTAACATCTCGGAGTATAAAACTCATCATTTCTCATTTTGGAGTAAAAACTCTATATTTATTATTATTATTATTATTATTATTATTCAACGGTGCTTGTTTCATTTACGTTACTTTCATTTATTTGGCATACTCTTTATTTGCCATTTACGTTATTGCATTAGATTCCTCCTTTTAGATCAGTAATTCATTGTTATTTAACCTTTTTATGGGCTTTCAACATTATTATTATTATTATTATTATTATTATTATTATTATTATTATCATTTTTGCACTTTATCATTATTTTAACATTGCTGCAAACCGTCTTGGTGGTTGCCTTATAACCTCTTAATATCATTTGATTACTCATTGTGCATATATTTTTATACATAAAATCACTGAAATAGCATATGATACATTCACTTTAATATTATAAACATGTTTGACTCACCCACATTTCAGCCCATGACGTGATTTCTGGATGATTTCACCCACATAATTTCTTCAGGAAATCATCTTCATATCATAATAGACATTTTCTAACACTTGGTCATCATATCAACACACGACAATACATTGATACATTTTCTTAATTTCACTTTTAACACTTGTTAACATAAATAAAAATTCACTTATTTCACTATTTCACTATTTACAATCGAACACGGACAAATTCTCAGCGTACACAATGGTTGAAAACATCCTAGATGGTTTCTCCCTGTACAGCTTTGAATGTGTGATTCTCCTATTCCTCCCTTCGGTAAGTCTCTCTCTTCCTATAATTCCCGAGGTCGTAATTGTCTCTTTCTTGAACCTCCTTCTAGATAGCTTTTCTCTCTAATTAATGATATATCTGTCCTTCTACAATTGCGCTTTACTTTTCCTCTATCATGGCCTATCGCAATTTATAGTTCTCTTCCTACTGTGATCTGTCCCGAAGATTGAATAAAAATTTTCTTCAATTTAACTATCTTTTCCGGCGCGCTATAACTTCTCTCTCTACATTCCATGTTAGGAGTTCCTACCTCCTATACTGTCCTCCTATTTTTCGCACTTCGTTCGTAATTGTTCATAAAATGCTATCGCGTCTTCTGCCTTTACTTTGACTGAGCGCGGCATGGTTTCGAACCAACGCTACTTGCTAACTTCGTTTGATTATTTACTGTTTATCGCACTTGATGTTTATTTCTCTCTTATGAGACTCAAACTATATTGTCTCTGAATGTATTTCTTACGATTTTCTCGCTGACTTGCGCATTTCGTTCCCGAGGCTAGACCTAACTCGTTCGTACTTATTAATTTTTAAGTAACATGCCTATACAAAGGCTGTTAACAAATTAGCTAACTGCGTATTGCACTCGAACTGTGGTCTTTTGAAGATTCTTCTATAACTTGCCTCTAACAAAGTCTATCTCTCAACTGATAAACTGTCATTATAACGTGACTGTACTTTATGTCTGGTAGACTGAATCTGGTGCGACGTGTACCTCTGCACAGCTTCTCTCGACTGGTGAGACTTCTGTCGACTGAATACTGAATGAAACTGAATGAAACTGAATACTTCTTCCCTCGACTGCTCCCTATTTATTAGTTTCTGTCTAGAAATTAGTTCTTTTCAAATTTGGGAACTGAATTTCTGATTCCCTGGTCTAATCTTTTTCATAATTTAATCTAAAGTGTATTTTATAAATATATTTCGATTGCCGGCTGGCGGAATGAAAATCTTTCTCTAGCTAATTTTTAATTAATTAAATTAGTTAATATCCCTTTTGCGGGGCCTGCCTCTGGTCCCCTTCTGATCCGCGGATGGCCA
This sequence comes from Meconema thalassinum, assembly GCA_946902985.2. Classification (NCBI taxonomy): domain Eukaryota; kingdom Metazoa; phylum Arthropoda; class Insecta; order Orthoptera; family Tettigoniidae; genus Meconema; species Meconema thalassinum. The sequence continues at coordinate 355,004,246 of OX336390.1, forward strand.
TCCGCTGAATTATGATGACGTTTCTCTTAGCTTGCAGTATCTCAAGTACCTTATTCGGTCCTGCCAACTCACTGATTTTTCTCGTCCCTGTATTTTTCCTCTCCCTAGGTTTAATAATTCTGGTGGGTTTATTTTGTTAAGTTTAATGTGGTAAAGCCCCTTTCTCTTTGCGTGTGAAAACTGCTGACTTACAAATTCCTGGTTTAAGTATTTTAAGAGCCTCTCGAGAAATAGTTCCCCTTCAGCTGTCCACTTGAAACATAATAATTTTGGTGAAGTTGCTTACTCATAGAAATTTCGAGTAGTATTTATTGCCTCTTGACTTTGACTCACCCTAACGTTTTAATAGCTCTGCTAATGGCTTTTTCCTTTTAACCTGCCAAACTAATGGAGTTTATGTGCCTGAGTTTGACCATCTGCATCCCCTTGTGGTGCTCCTGTGGTCGTTCTACAGTGGGCTTACTCTCGTCTTTTCTTGCAATCTTTATAAAGTTTTAAAATATCCCTATAACTGGTCAGGAGTTTGATCTTGTGCCGATCCCAGATGGGTACAATTCCCTCCTTCAAAAATAAATAAATGGTCGAAATTTTGAGATAATTTATTTATCCCAAAAATGTCCTTCCTTGTTTCTTTAATTACTTTATTTCAGTCTTACTCAGTTTATCTGTCCTTGCCCGTTTCAAAGATTTAGTTACTCTTCAGTTTTTCTCATCATAATACCTCATTTCGTACTTAAGACAGTACTCTATCATAAGGGTTAGGCTTGCTCCTACCCGTTTTCACTCCAAGTGTGTTATTTCTTTCCAATTTCTCAGCTTTTCATTCTCCTGTCTTATTTCATCGTTCTCCTCCTCGATTTGTCGGGCTAATTTCTTTAACACATTGTAGTATCTCTTTAAACTACATTCACACTCTGACTCTTCCCATTCCTCTTCCTTCTCCATCTCTGTTTCTTCTTCATTTTCCGCCTGGGCTACTAAGGTTTGAATCTGTCGTTCATATTCTTCTGGAGGATGATAAAGTTTCAAATTTCCTGCGTTCATGATCATCTTGTGATCCGTTACTAAATACTGAACTTTATATGCATTGTTTTTGAGATCTTTAATTATCCTATAAGGACCATGATAATTCTTTCGGAACTTCTTGTAAACGCGATTCTCTGGATCTGAGATCGCTGATCGTTTTACGAGCACTAATTCACTTTCCAATAGTGGTCTATGGCATCGTTTATGACGATTTCTCTTTTGCCTTTTCTCCGCTTGAGCTTTCAGATGCTCATATGTTCTCCTGACCCTCAATTCTCTACCTATTTGTGCATCATTAACTGTGGCTAATATTTGATCCCATGGCCTTTCTGGTTGCTGGTCTAAATGTAGCTTAACAGGTACCTCGCCTGTTTCTTCATGAATAGTGTTGTTAATGCTAAATTCAATAGTAGGCAAAATATCAATCCACTTCCAATTTTCTTCGGAACAGTAGATTTTGCAGTATTTTTGCACTTCTCTCATTACCCTTTCAACAGGATTTGCTTCAGGATGCCTAATGCTGGATAAGATTTGTGTTATCCCTAAATTTTCTAATTTTCTTCGGAATTCGACGCTTGTGAAACAACTTATGTGATCAGAAAGTAAATTTTCTGGCTTTCCCAGAACTGGAATTACTCTTTCCTTAAGTCTCTTGATGACCTGTTTGGTTGTTGTCTTCTGAATAGGACATAACACTACCATTTTGGTTAACACATCCATTGATACCATTATGTGTTTATTGCCTCTTCTAGTTTTTTGTAAAGGTCCAAAATTATCTATCGATAGGATCTGGCAAGGTTTTTCTGGTAAAAGTGGTATAGGCTTTTGTTTCATTAGAAAATAATTCGGTTTGATTCTTTGGCATGTGCCACAGGTTTTGGTATATCGTACCGTATCACTTAACCTGGGCCATATAAAAGCTTCTTGCAACATGCTGACCGTTTTGTCTACCCCCATATGTCCAAAGGTTCTGTGTAGTAACCATACTAACTTCCTTTGCATCTCTGCTGGAATGATAATCACCAATTTGGTATGATCATTATCTGCAAATTTATGTAAAAGTCCATTGAAATAACTATACTCCATTGCAATTTTCTCCACTTCGATGAATGCGGGTGATGCTCTATCAAGCTTTCCCTCGAAGAAATCTATCAACATCCTCATCCATGGGTCTTGCTTTTGTTTTTGTCCAACTCTTCTTAATTCTTCAATGGTTCCTTGATCTTTATCATCAATTTGGATCGCAAGTGTTTCCTCTTCGGTTCCCGGATTTCGACTCAGAAAGTCCGGTACAATGTTTTCCTTTCCAGGGCAGTATTCTATCTCTACATCGTACTGCTGGATGTACAATGCCCAACGCATTAGTCGTTGACTGGACAAGTAAGTTTTCATTAAGAAAGTCAACGCCTTGTGATCTGTTCTTAAAATAATGGGAAATCCGTAAATTATTTTACGCCAAATCTAAAAGGCGTACAATATTGCTAAAAGTTCGATTTCGCTGACTGTGTAATTTCGTTCATGCGGCTTTAATCTTCTCGACGCAAATGCGAGGTAATTTCTTTCATTTGGTTTTTCCTTCGTTTCCTGTTACAACATGGCTCCTATGCCTATCTGTGAAGCATCTGTTTGGATTATGAACTTTTCATTGTAGTCGGGGTACCCTAATTTCACAAAATTTAATAGCATACATTTTGCCTTTATGAATGCATTCTCGCATTCTTCTGTCCACTTCCATTTTCCCACTTTCTTTAGTAGATCCTGCAATGGTGATACGGTTTTTGTATAAGCAGGACAATGACTGCTGAAAAACCCTATAAGTCCTAAAAATTGTCTGACTTTTTTTGACTTTCAACGGTCTTGGAAAGTCTTTAATAGACTCTAACTTGCATGTGTTAGGTTGAACTCCATGTTGGTCTATGACGTGACCTAAAAAAGTCACTTGTCTTTGGAAAAAAATTGATTTTTTTCAGATTTATTTTGAAGTTTGCTTGCTCCAATTCTTTGAGTAATTTCTTCAGTTTCTCTAAGTGTTCTGTTACTGTTTCTGATGTTAATAAAATGTCGTCCACATATCTAATAGTACAGGCTTTCACTTCCTCCGAAAGATTCCTGTCTAAGGCCCTTGTGAGCGCTGATCCTGCGGTCTTTAATCCAAATGGTAATCTTCTAAAACACATTGTTTGTTGATCAAATTGGAATCCTGTCATAAGACTGGTCCTTTCTTCTAATTCCAAATGATGGTATGAACTCGTAAGATCGATGTTCGTGAATATCTTCTTTCCTTTGAATTTCCTTAAAATTATTTGATTGGAGGTGCCGAGTCGTTTTCAGGAATAATCCTTTGATTTAGATTTCTGGGATCTAGACATACTCGCACTGATCCATCTGGTTTGTTGACTACCACCAACGGACTAACGTACGGTGTAGCAGCTTTTTCGATCACTCCATCTTTCATCATTTTCTCTAAGGCTTCCTTTGTATGCTTGTAATGCTTTTCCGCAACTGGATATGGTTTCTGACGGAAAGGTGTCCAATCATTCACCTGGAAGGCGTATTTAAAATTTTTGAATCTTCCTGGTTTGGAATCAAATACATCTCTTTGCTCTAGAACTATTTCTTTCAAAATTTCTTTATCTTCCAATGATATTTTGGCTTCTTTAAGCTTCTCTTCTAGGCATTCTTCAAATTCGACTTCTGCTTCTTTTTCTAAGTCTGCAGCAAGTGTACTCAGTTCTTTTTCTAACATGTAGACTTCTTCTTCTGTTACACTGTGACAAGTTTCCTCTTTCATGTGCCATATTTGCTTGCCTTCTACGTGCTCTATTGTTTGTGACGAAATATCTATTTCCGAACAATGGCCTTCATTTCGAAATTTGATGCAATTTTGGGATAGATCTATAATAACCTTATGTTCTCTAATGAAGTATATTCCCAGTATAATGTTATAAGGCAGTTTACTCACTAGTAAAAAGCATTTAGATAACATTTGTTCTCCGATTTTCAATTCTAAAAATACCTGGTATTTACAGGCCAAACTTTTCTCTGGAATGATTCCTTTTATCTTAACTGCTGTTATTGGGATCTTCAAAACTCGTCCTTTTCTTTCTAATTCATTAACCAGTGCTTGGGTTACCAGACAAACTGTCGACCCTGTGTCTAATAGACTTCTAACTAATGTTCCTTCTATTCTGGGTAAAATAATTGGCAATTCTTTTTATTACGACCGGTCCTTCTGTGATCTCATCTATTAATTCTTCTGGTCTCGCAATCCAGTTTACTACTTGTATCGTGTTCCATCCTTCGATTTCTTCTTTCCTTAGCCCTTCAAATTTTGGCGTTTTTTATCTTGTTCTTCTCTTCTATTGTGCTCCTGCAGTTCCAAGCTTTGGGCACCTTCTAAGTTATGAATGTCTTTGGACGTTCTTTCATGGATGGCATCCTCCCATTTGACTTTTGGTTGCCTCTCATATTGCTCCCCTCGTTCATCGTAAAACTGTTGTGTAATTACACGACGTTCCTCTATTTCAGCCTGGTAATCTATGTCTTCATTTCGTGGCTGATTATTCCTTGGGTAATTTTGCTTCCAATTCTTACCCTGGTATGGTCTTCCACTGGGTGATCCTCTATTGTTTGACCCCCTTTGATAGTATGGTCTCGATGTGTTATTCCCCTGATAACCATGACCTGAACTGTAGTTTCTTCCTCTAATACCTCTATAATTATTTCCTCGGAAGTATCCTCTGCCGTTCCCCTGATACGGTGGATTCCATTCTTGTTTATTATTTCCGGGATTACTTTGTCCAATCCTTCCATCTTCAGTACTGGTTGCTTTATCAATACTTGTTTCTTTCGCAACCACCGTCTGTGCTTTTGTGACATGGGCTTGTTCCACATTTCTATAGTGTCTCGGCGACATGTGCTGCGTTGTGTTATCCAATTGACGTAGAATGCTTTCAATTTCTATCGCAGTTTTTCCGTTAGACGAAATTAGGAATCTTTGAATCTCAAATGGTAACTGCTTGATGATTGCTAGGCACAGGTGATTTTCTGACGGTGCGCAATCTAGCTCTCGAAACTTGCAGAGTTGAGCCGTAAAATTCTCCGAATAACGGGTTGGTGCATTGGTATTATATTTCTTTGAATAGAGATCTAATCTTAGATTCTGCTGTACGTCAGCTGCCCAATATCTCTTGAGAAAGGCTTCTCTAAATTCCTCTACGGTATCAAAAGTGTATCGGAAGCTTCTAAACCATAGAAGGCAATCACCTTCCATGACCTTCTCGATGGATCTCAACTGACGTTCGGGTGCGACTCTAGTATCTCTGAGATACTCGAAAACATCTTTAAGCCAGTATTTTGGGGTCATTGACGAAATGTTTCCCGAAAATTTCTTGGGTCTCTCGGATTCAGGCTTAATAATTGTGATTATTTGGTTCTGCAACGCATTGTTGTTGATGAATGGAGTTGATGTAAGTAAGGGTGGCCCTGGTAGTTTATATGGGCTTTCCTCCTCTTGGACCTTCTTAAACATGTGCTGGGTTCCCGTTTTTCCCCAGTTGTTTCTCAACTCCTCCATACTTACTCTTTCCATTTGATTACTTCTTAGATTCACTCCCTCTATAGCAATCATGCGGGTCTCGCTCTGGTTCATTCTGCCCTCCATTCTTTCTATTCTCGCAAACGATTCTTGTTCGTTTTTCTCAATTCTGTCTTCGTTATTCTCAGTTCGTCTGCCTATTTCTGTTTGCTGCTGTTTCCAAATTTCCTGGAATCTAGTCAGCTCATCTGTTATTTCTTTCTTCGTTTCGAGGATTTGTTTTTCCTTGCCCTCGATTTTCACCTTTAAATCTTCGTCTACCTCTTCCTTATGGTTTTTGAAGTCTTTCTGTAGGCTATTCTTTATCCCTTTTACCACTTTAGGCTTTCCATGTCCATTTGGGTCTTCTCTTATGTTTTCTGCATGCGAGCTAAATCTCCTTGATTTTGTTCTAATTTCTTATGGGCTTCTCCTATGCTAACTTTCATTGGAGCTAATCCTTCCTTAAGGGTATTTAATTGAGATATATTTTCGTCAATTTGTGCCTCATGTTTCGAAATTAGTGTGCCCTGTGTTTTGATTTCTCCCACAATTGGCCTAATACGTTCCTCAATTCGTTTTTCGTTTGTAGCGTCCTGATCAACTAGCCTTTGTTCTACGTCTGCGAACATGCTCTCCATACGTTTGCCTAGGATATCTACATCTTTTTGCCTTTGATTTTCAAATCCATGTATTTCGGTTGATAATTTATCTATTTTTCCCTCTAATTCTCGCCTAGATTCATCGCATTGTTTCCTACTTTCATCTAGGTGTAACTCAACGTGTATTTTTAGTTCTTCGATCTTTTCGTTTACACCGGTTATCTGTTCGCTTACGGTTTTTGTAAGAGACTCGTTCATTTGTTCAAACCTTTCATCAATGATCTGTTTAGTTTTATCCTCAATCTCATCTAAACGTGTGTTTACCTTCACTTGTGCGTCTGAGATTTGATTTACATTAGTTTCAATTACACTTATACTTAATTTCATGGGCTCGATTTGAACTTGAATCTGTTCTAGCTTAGTGTCCATTTTAGTATTTATTTTACTCATTTCGGTATTTAGGGTTTCAAAGTTCTGTTTGCATTCCAGATTACCCTTATTAATGTTATCTTGGACACAGTCCAATTGTCTCTTATTGTCCTCTCTACTTTCCTGAAGCTTCTTTTGAAGCGTCATATCTACGGCTTCATTAATGCTCTCTTTTAATTCCAGGGCGGTTTTCTTTGTGTCTTCCCTCAAAATGTCCAGGAGATTCTGCATCTCCACACTCATTGCCATTCTGTTATCAAATAAAATTTGAGAATAGATTGGCTACTCACCTCCAAGAAATCAGTCATGCACATGAAACGACGCGACATTCAAGTGGCATATTAAAGGGTTGTGACTTAAAATTCTTTAACATTTGAAGTTGCGAATGGGTAGATTTGTACCTTAACCCGTTTGCACTTCCCTCCTTCAAAACTCTAAGCAAGATATTTTGTTTCGTAAAAATCAAAATTTTCGAAATTTTTCCATTTTTTTCTTGAAAAACTCGAGTATATCCTGTTTTCTCTTTAGGAAAACCCTCCTCACGTATCTGGACTCCAAAAAGAAGACTAGCAGGGGGTTCTGCTTCTTTTAAATTTGTTTGTGATTTATGCGGGCTGCGGCCATTTTATCTACATCTGAGTTTAGCTTCTAATTTTAATTTTGAGCGACTTATCTTGTGATCCAGTGCTCATATCATAGTATTATACATACTTTCCCCTGTACCTATCTCATATGTAAATGCTCAATCACGTGCTGGCTAGCTGTGCGGTTCGGGGCATGTTACGTCCAACCCACTCCGTGATTTCAGATTGGATATGATAGCACTTTTTTATATGATCTACAAGATTAGATTGAAAACAAACATGTTTCAAAAGACATGAGTTTATTGTTTAAAACTCCCAGGACATATTACACATAATTTACAAATACTTCAATTTTGGAAAAATTCAAAATTCAAAAACATTAAATACATAATAAATTCATATAATCATATATTAACGCGTTACCTTGCTTAGGTATCCTTTATCATTGAATATTTATCTATATTTCTTTCCACAACATTTTATTTACTTAGACATAGAGCATGCCTATCACTTTATGTTATTTTTATCCAAGGCTTTTGCGGACATTTAACTGTGTTATTAACATCCCTTCTGGGCTTCATTCATATTTATTTACTTTAAAATCTCTTTATAATCATTCATTTAAGTTGTTACCTTTATCATTAAGCCTTAGTCTTCATAATAAATCAACACTTTTAAAACACCGACAGTAGTGGCTACGCTGGCTAAAGCTCAGCGTTAGGTCATGGGGCCAAACTCTCTGCTGACTCGGTAGACGCGTGGGTTCGAGCCCCACCGTCGGCCGTCCTTGAAATGGTTGTCCGTAGCTTCCCATTTTCAACACCAGGGAAATGCTGGGACGGTACCTTCTGACTGGCCACGGCTGCTTCCTTCAATATCCTTGCCCAGTTTCGTTCATCTTCATCCATTCCATCTCTCATCCCGACGCGCAGGTCGCCTACGGGCGTCGACTGGAGAGACCTGCACACGGCCTCTCAGGAAGCCACACGAAAAATAAACTTTTAAAGCAAATGTATGCCCATCCTTGAATTCACGTCCCATCTCAATCATTTCCATGGAGTAGGGTGGTTTATAAGTGGTGTATCACATGCTATCACTTTACATTTTTCAGTTACCTTATAAACTCAAATTTGAGTTAACCCGGTAATATTTCACATGTATCTTAAGGTAGGAATCGAATATTTAAGGATCAACTTATTTCTGACTTTTTATGGTTAAATATTATCCGATTTTCACAAACTTAATGTGGTGATGATTTTTAAAAACCCACAATTTAATTATTTAATTCACAATTACATAGCACTTCTTATTTAAAAATTTGCATGTTCCACTACACGCTTTAATATCCATTCAGCAAACCTTACCTTTTGTATACAAAGCTCCATTGTATTCCACCCTCGCGTTTAGGAACGGACGGCCGGTCGCTCGCCCTTCCTAGTTTAACGTGATTTAACTTCGCGCTCCATTCACCGACTTTAAACTTTCTACTGTTTCACTCCCTTTAAGACAAAACGTATGATGATCCAAGCTACCACATTACTTCATTAACAGTATCCGTTACTGACTCATATTTATTTCATTTTCCGTGTGACCCGTGCTGTAGTTTGAGATAATAACTCATTACCTTTCATTTCACATACTTTATACTTAGCAATTGCCCTGCGGGACTTAGATTGCAACACAATGAGGCCCTTGGCTCGAATCCCTATTCGACCAGGCGCAAACAATATTTGGTCGGATAACATAGCGTCGTTGGTACAGTACAGGCTATGTGAATCTAGGCTCAGGGACACTCGGTGGCCCTCCTGTCGAAATCACATATCGTAGAAGCACTAGTACTCTCCTTAGCAATTGCCCTGCGGGACTTAGATTGCAACACAATAATGCGCAAACAATATCGACGACTTCCGACAATTATACCCTTTATCTCCAAACTCATGCACGTCACAGGATATATTCACTTCATTAGCTAGAATTTACTTTATTTATTCTTTATAGGCCTTATTTCAGCTCACAACTTTTATATACCTTGGATCGTCATCGTATCTATAACAACGTTGCTCTTATTTGTATTTACTTTACCGTAGCTCAATAGCTTATAACTTCATATATCATTTCTTTGGTGATCGAATATCACTGTTATTACTTTTATCACTTGCTGAATAGCGTTATTTTATTTATCATATCAAGGTATCCCAATGATCCTTCAATTATTTTTATTATCTCAGGTATTTCAATTATTTTACTTACTTAATCATTCAACTCGAGTTTATTATTATCTTCATTTTTATCAACATTCATTAATTCATTATTAATTCGCGGACTGCAATTTGTTTACCATAACATTAACATCTCGGAGTATAAAACTCATCATTTCTCATTTTGGAGTAAAAAACTCTATATTTATTATTATTATTATTATTATTATTATTATTATTATTATTATTCAACGGTGCTTGTTTCATTTACGTTACTTTCATTTATTTGGCATACTCTTTATTTGCCATTTACGTTATTGCATTAGATTCCTCCTTTTAGATCAGTAATGCATTGTTATTTAACCTTTTTATGGGCTTTCAACATTATTATTATTATTTTTATTATTATTATTATTATTATTATTATCATTTTTGCACTTTTATCATTATTTTAACATTGGTGCAAACTGTCTTGGCGGTTGCCTTATAACCTCTTAATATAATTTGATTACTCATTGTGCATATATTTTTAGCCTATTTTCAATTTTGAAAAAATAGGCTTATGAGATCACCTTTTGTCCGTGTGTGTGTGTGCGCGTGGGTGTGTGTGTGTGTGAGGTGTGTGTGTGTTTCCCCTAATAAATTTTAAACGGCTGGAGCGATTTCAATGAAACTCGGTAAGTTCATAGCACTATTCCGGGCGACCCGGACCGTGCCCTTCAAATTTTGTTACGTATCACCAATCCAACATGGCGGCTGTGCGAAATATTACACCAGCATTCAATATCTCCGAAACTATTACCGATATCTCCCTGGAATTTTTTACGATGATAAAGGGAACTACTAGAAGTTCAACTATGTGACTCTTGAAATACTGGTAACTACAAAACCAACATGGCGGCCAAGCGAATTTGCGAAGTTTAAATAGACGTTTCTCGCGATTTAACCAACCAAACGCAATAATACTTGGTACAGTATATGTTAATACACATTGTAATGCACCGACATCTAACTTCGTTCAATTGTTTACATAACTACAAGATGGCGGCTGTGTGAAATATTTCACCGGCATTCAATATCTCTGAAACTATTAGCGGTATCACCCTGAAATTTTGTACGGAGATAAAGGGAACTACTGGAAGTTCATCTACAAGATTTTCAAAAACCGGTTAACTACAAAACGAACATGGCGGCCAAGCGAATTTGAAAATTTAAATAGATCTTTCTCGCGATTTAATGTTCCAAACTCAATGAAACTTGGTACAGGAAATGTTTATACACATTGTAATGCACTGGTATCTAATTTATTTCAATTGTTTACATAACCTCAATATGGCGGCTGTGCGAATTTTTAAATTAAGATTTTATTTCTTGTGTCGTAATCATACGATCTAAGTGAAAGTTTGGATAATGAACCTACGCAATAATTTTCCTTTAAAGGTACATGACTCTATTGCCTATACATTTAACAATCCAACATGGCGACCATCCAAAATATTTTGACGGCTCTGAATATCTACGAATCTATTATATCAATCAAACTGAATATGTTTATGTTCATATGGGCTATGAACATAAGTTCACCTATGGGACTTTCAATAACCTGGTGATCAAAAATCCAACATGGCGGCGACGCGAAGTATAAATATTCACATGGACGTTTCTCGCAATTTAACCATCCGAGTGCAGTGGAACTTGGTACAGAAAATCCTTATGCGAATGTTCATCCACTGACATGTAATTTATTTCAATTGTTTCCATAACCACCAGATAGCAGCTGTGCGAAATTTTTAAATCTCTTTATTACTTCCTGTGTCCTAATCTTGCGATTGAAGTTTGAATGCTACACGTACACAATAATCTTGTAACAGTACATAACTCTAGGACCTACATAATTATATAAAGTCCAACATGGCGACCATCCGAAATATTTATTCGGTTCCCAATATCTACGAATCTATTGCAGCAATCAGACTGAAATGTTGTATAATGATAGTGGCAATTAACACAAGTAGGATATATGAAAATAGGCTGTATAGTTCTTCACGGAACTACTTGTTATACATAAAATCACTGAAATAGCATATGATACATTCACTTTAATATTATAAACATGTTTGACTCACCCACATTTCAACCCATGACGTGATTTCTGGATGATGTCACCCTCATAATTTCTTCAGCAAATAATCTTCATATCATAATAGACATTTTCTAACACTTGGTCATCATATCAACACACGACAATACATTGATACATTTTCTTAATTTCACTTTTAACACTTGTTATTATAAATAAAAATTCACTTAATTCTCTATTTCACTATTTACAATCGAACACTGATCAATTCTCAGCGTACACAATGGTTGAAAACAGCCTAGATGGTTTCTCCCTGCACAGCTTTGAACGTGTGATTCTCCTATTCCTCCCTTCGGTAAGTCTCTCTCTTCCTATAATTCCCGAGGTCGTAATTATCTCTTTTTTGAACCTCCTTCTAGATAGCTTTTCTCTCTAATTAATGCTATATCTGTCCTTCTACAATTGCGCTTTACTTTTCCTCTATCGTGGCCTATCGCAATTTATAGTTCTCTTCCTACTGTGATCTTCCCTGAGGATTGTACAAAAATGTTCTTCAATTTAACTATACTTTCCTGCGCACTATAACTTCTCTCTCTACATTCTATGTTAGGAGTTCCTACCTCCTATACTGTCCTCCTATTTTTCGCACTTCGTTCTTAATTGTTCATAAAATGCTATCGCGTCTTCTGCCTTAATTTTACCTGAGCGCGGCTTGGTTTCGAACCAACGCTACTTGCTAACTTCGTTTGATTATTTACTGTTTATCGCACTTGATGTGTATCTCTCTTATGAGACTCGAACTATAGTGTCTCTGAATGTATTTCTTACGATTTTCTCGCTGACTTGCGGATTTCGTTCCCGAGGCTAGACCTAACTCGTTCGTACTTATTAATTTTTAAGTAACATGCCTATACAAAGGCTGTTAACAAATTAGCTAACTGCGTATCGCACTCGAACTGTGGTCTTTTGAAGATTCTTCTATAACTTGCCTCTAACAAAGTCTATCTCTCGACTGATAAACTGTCATTATATCGTGACTGTACTTTATATCTGGTAGACTGAATCTGGTGCGACGTGCACCTCTGCACAGCTTCTCTCGACTGGTGAGACTTCTGTCGACTGAATACTGAATGAAACTGAATACTTCTTCCCTCGACTGCTCCCTATTTATTCGTTTCTGTCTAGATATTAGTTCATTTCAAATTTGGGAACTGAATTTCTGATTCCCTGGTCTAATCTTTTTCATAATTTAATCTGAAGTGTATTTTATAAATATATTTTGATTGCCGGCTGGCGGAATGAAAATCTTTCGCTAGTTAATTTTTAATTAATTAGATTAGTTAATATCCCTTTTGCGGGGCCAGCCTCTAGTCCCCTTCTGGTCCGCGGATAGCCTTCCGCTGAATTATGATGACGTTTCTCTTAGCTTGCAGTATCTCAAGTACCTTATTCGGGCCTGCCAACTCACCGATTTTTCTCGTCCCTGTATTTTTCCTCTCTCTAGGTTTAATAATTCTGGTGGGTTTATTTTGTTAAGTTTAATGTGGTAAAGCCCCTTTCTCTTTGCGTGTGAAAACTGCTGACTTACAAATTCCTGGGTTCAATCTTTTAAGAGCCTCTCGAGAAATAGTTCCCCTTCGGCTGTCCACTTGAAACATAATAATTTTGGTGAAGTTGCTTACTCATAGGAATTTCGAGTAGTATTTATTGCCTCTTGACATTGACTCACCCTAACGTTTTAATAGCTCTGCTAATGGCTTTTTCCTTTTAACCTGCCAAACTAATGGAGTTTATGTGCCTGAGTTTGACCATCTGCATCCCCTTGTGTTGCTCCTGTGGTCGTTCTACAGTGGGCTTACTCTCGTCTTTTCTTGCAATCTTTATAAAGTTTTAAAATATCCCTATAACTGGTCAGGAGTTCGATCTTGTGCCGATCCCAGATGGGCACAATACATAGTGGAGAGTTCCTTCCTGGGCTAGATAGCTTCGGGCTATTTAGTTCTCCTTATTTACTTCAAGAACATCTGAGGTAGTGTACTGTACCTACACATTGTACGTCGAGATAACAGTATAAAGGTGTATTATTGAATTTATGCTGGAAATGGGAACGTCATTGGAGTATTGGGTCTCGTGTTAGTTGGAAAGATAAAGAAATATTATGAAACTGAGAAAGAGATCATTCTATTTGAAGTATGTCTGCTGGATGTTGGAAAGATTCTTGTTATTATTTATTAATATGTGTCAAATCGGCACTGAAGAATTTGGTTTTCAAGAAGTGGATATATATATATATATATATATTGGCAAGTCGCTGGTTTCGAAGAAATAGGTGTGATTTGTTTATGAAGATTATTATTATTATTATTATTATTATTATTATTATTATTGCCTTTATTGGTGGCGCAGTTAGGGCTCTTGGCCCTCTCTTACACTTAACCACATTAATACAATACAATAAACATATTATGGCGACAAAATTAAACAATAATAATTGACCTTGATCATGACTTTCACACTCTCATTCACTCATCCAGTCACACTTGTTGTCAGTCAGTAATGTTCAGCAGGCTGCCCCAGCAGGTGGCCTAGAATTTAGATAGTGAGGTGATACCCTTGACACTGGCTGGAAGAGTATTCCACAGCCTAGACCCCACCACATGAAAAGAGTTGTTGTATATAGAGTAGCGATGAATAGGAATGGAGAGGGAAGAACCAGAGCGTGTATTATTACCATGGAAAGAAGACAAGTACTTGAATTTATTTGATAAGTATAGTGGTCTGTCATCAGACAATAATCGGAAAATCTGGACAAGAATGTGATATGATTGACGTAGTTCAGGTTTCAGCCAGGAAAGAGCGCAATAATAGGGAGTGATATGTTTATCATAGCTCAGATCGTAGATAAATCGTATGCAAGAGTTCAGAGCTCTTTAAAGTTTCAAAGTTAATGTTTTGGTTGCGTCTACAAGAATAATGTCACAGTAGTCAAGAATAGGAAGTATTAGTGTCTGTATGAGTAGGATTCTTACTTTAAATGGTAAAATATCTTTTCTTTTTTGAGGGAGTGGAGCGTTGCGAAAATCTTCTTGCATACATTCTGTACATGTTCAGACCAGTTAAGAGTCTGATTTATTATCACACCTAGATTTTTCACTGTAGGACAGTATGGAATTTCATTGTTGTTCAGTACAATTGGGGGAATAATTTGATCTCGGAGTGACGTCAATAGTTTTTGAGAGCCAATTATGATAACTTGTGTTTTGGATGGATTCAGAAGAAGGGAATTTTCCTGAAAATATTTTCCAAGTCGTTGAACGTCAGCGTTGATAGTTTCAATTGTCAATGGAATGTCATTTGTCTTGCAGTGTGAGTATATTTGCAAATCATCTGCATATAGGTGATATTTGCAATTTTTCAAATTAGTTGAGATGTCGCTGATATATAGTACAAAAAGCAAGGGTCCTAGTACACTACCCTGTGGGGCGCCTGACTTTCTGCTTAGCCACTGAGAAGTTTTATCCTGGGTTAAAACACGTTGCTGGAGATTATTCAGGTATAATGCGAAAAAGTAAATTGTCTGCTGGTCGAAGTAATAAAATTCCATCTTTTTCAATAGTGTCTGAGTATTTATGGTGTCAAAAGCACTGCTGAAGTCGAGAAGGGTGAGGATTGTCACCAGTTTTTGGTCCATTGCGTGTCTAATGTCGTCAGTCACTTTGAGTAATGCTGTTGCGGTGCTATGTCCCTTCTTGAAACCTGATTGCAGAGGGTCTAAAAGAGAACGGCTATTCCAATATTCAAGTACTTGCTCATGAACCAGACGCTCGAGGGCTTTTGAAAGTGCAGGTAGAATGGATATTGGCCGATAGTCAGATGGAAAAAAAGGTTCGGTATTCTTAGGAATAGGAATGACATTGGCTTGTTTCCATAGGGAGGGAAAGGTGTTAGTTGTAAGACTATGGTTGAATATGTGAGTAATAATTGGTAGAACGACACCGATGATATTATGTATGAAGGATATGGGAATATCATCAACTCCTCTCGCTTTTGATTTTATGGAATATAGTAACTTTTTTACTTTGTCTGCCGTAACCGGATGGAAAGTAAAGAACGGGTGGTCAGGTAGTGGGTGAAAAGGATCAGGTAGTGGGTGAAAAGGATCATGGGGTGTTGAATTAGTTGGTACTCTCTCTTCAGTGAAATATTCATTTAACTCATCAAGCGGTATGTCTAGTACATGTGTCTGTTGCTGCTGTTTGCCTATACCTAGAGAACGCATATTATTCCAGGCATTCCTTGTATTAATCTTCTTTGTCACGTTTTGTATGTAGGAGAATTTGGCGTTTCTTACGAGCTGCTTAATACGATTTATGAGCACACGATAATTTTCAAAATCAGTTTCGTCACGGGTACGTTTAAAACGCCGGAACAGTGCATCACGCTGTGCCATCATACTTTTAATGTTTTCATTTAACCATGGGCATGCTGGGCGAGTAACTTTGATCGAATGTTTAGGGGCATGTTTGTCATACAGACTAATAATAAGAGAATTTAACTTGTTTACTTTTGCGTCAATGTTATCTAAGAGTAATATGTCATTCCAGGGAAGGTTGTATGCGTCATGTTTTAAGTCATCCATATTAATATTTTTCATTTTTCTAGTGATAATATATTTAGGTGTGTACTTAGGCACACGAAGGGAGTACGATAGGTAAATTAGGTCATGGGTGGAGATAGATGGTACGGGTATTTACCCGAAAGTTTCAACTCTGTCGAGATTGCTTGTCACAAGATGGTCAATGAGTGTATGTGATTCGTATTTATCAGAGTAAATGTGGTTTGTAGGTTCTAGGGGAAGAATAGTCATGTCTCAGGAAGAGAACAGGTTTTGTAATTGCTTGGTCTCGTACGCCTGTGTCAGTAAATTGGTATTGTAGTCACCCACGGCTATTACGTGTTCGTAGTAAGTCGAGCAAGCAGTTTTCAAATTCACTCATGTTTGTTATTCTTGGCGGCTTATATACAACAGCTACCAGAGTCTTTGGTTGGCCAACAATTACTTCAACAAACATGAATTCCGGTCTTGGTTGTGTGCTAAGTGTTGATACACATATTACCCGTCTTTTTAAGTCGCTTCTACAGTACATGGCAACCCCGCCTGCTCGCCTCCCATCATTTCTGTCATGACGTTCCAGCGAGTACCGATTTAGTTCTACCATGCTAGACGGGATGTCAGTTTTAACCAACTTTCACTTATGCAGAGGATATGGATATTGTTTTCGTTTATTATTGTCTGTATTTCGTCGTGATGCGCAACCAGTGACAGAGCATTAATATGGCAACATTGTAATGAATGCTTGGATGAGGAAAGTGCCTGTTTTAGAAGAAAGCCAGTGGTGTAACGGGAGGGAGGGGGTTGGTGTGGGCTAGGCTGGCCAAGGTCAGTTAGCTCATTCATACAATAGCTCAGCTGGGTAACGGGAGATATATCTTAAAATAGAAGAAACCTACCTGGACCTCCCGCTGCACACTGCCGACCGCAACCAACGCACACACACATACACACACACACTTATTACTGAACTTGTCTATTATAAACATTACGCACATGTTCATTTCACTTCACTCTAAGGTCCCGCATTTGCTGCACGTTTTCCAGCTCCCTAAATGTGGTGACGGTCTTCTTAGTTCCATCAGGGAGGTGTATTAAAACGCGGCCGTCCTGGGTCCAGACTCGGGTGGGTCCGAAGTGGTCTCTCGCTGCATTTAGGATAGTTTTCCGGGTTTTTGTGAGGGATTCAGTAATAAGAATCTTGGTTCCCTTTAGGAGGCGCTTGGACTTCCAGATGCGATCTCGCTCGTGGTAGCGGAGGAATTTTACAATAATAGGGCGTTTCCCAGTGGCTACCACTTCAGCTGCTGTTCGCTGCGGCCGCCCAATCCTGTGACATCTATCCAGGCTCTCCATAGGGAGGTCCACGTTCAACTTCGTCTTGATTGTGTCCCTCACCTTCTCGTACACATCTTCCTCAGGGTCCTCAACGATCCCGTGGATGAGAAGGCAGTTTCTCCGGCTGTATTGCTCTCCTTCGTCCAGCAGCTCCTCGTGGTGGTCAAGTCTCCACTCCAGCTTGCTCAGTTCTTCTTTAAGCACAGCCAGTTCGGAGGTGACAGTGCTTCGGAACTCGCGAAAATCACGAGTAAGCGACTCTAGGGAGTCTTAACCCGGGTTGGCAGCACTGTTCAACAACTGAAGGCGTGCTTCAAAGTCTGCCATCGTTGCCTCAACAACATTTACACGTTTGTTCACCTTTTGGATTGACATAATGATGTAGAAAATGTTCAGGCACGTACTTCACACACTAAGTTACTTGGTCACTCACTTTCGGGACGGAAATTGCGGTTAAAAACTGCGGTTGGCGCGGGATAAATCGGAGCACTCCTACAGGCTTCCTATGCCAGCCGCCATGGCTCTGAAGGAAATATAATGTTTTGATGAATGTTCTGTGAATATGGGAGTCCAGTGTCCGTGTGTTCATATATTTTAAAAGTCACCCTCGTAATGTCTTGCGAAGTGGTAGGCCTGCAACTTGAAATGTGGATTTAGGTTTTTTAATAATTTGTTTTATTTAAAAGTGAATGTCGCTTTCCTAATCCATATGTAGAATGTCCGTCGGGACCTGTAATATTTATTTTAAGCTTTCACTTTGTTTTGAGTACTCAAGCAATACGGTTTGCAGTTTGTTTCGCTTTGTTTTCCTTTTAATCTAACTGAAGTATGTCAACCAGGCTAGATTGTCAGCTGAGAGTGACCAACAGAGAATCGTGGTAGCCATTGGCAGAAATTATATGATTTGGAAGTTGCTCACCAAATCTTCATGATTTATAAATGTATTGTATCTTATTTGGTTAAATACGGGTTATGAAAGATAACGGCATCGAGCTAAAGCAGTCTGAAGTCATAATATTATATGTGGTACCATTATAGATGATTGTAAGATCGATGGAAGGATTACTAATGGTAGTAGGCTATTGCTATATGTTTGATAGGCCTACGTATTAAATGTGAAAGCTATTGGTACGATTACGGTACCTCCCAAACTATTGTCTACCTCACTTGTAAGTACAGGTAGTACATCTTTTAGCACCTTGTTTAATCGTGTGTTCTTATTGTTTATATTTATGTATATTTTGTGTTAATTGTACTCAGATTTGGTTTGTGAATAGATGTTGGAATTCCCTGAGTACCGTGTGTCATTTTTAAACATAGGCTCGTCAACATAGCATTATTTATTAATGGTAGGCCTCTGCGGTAAAGATGTGGGTTCAGTCGCTTCCTTCCCAATTCTTTTCCAAGTAATTATCATAGCCGAGTAGAGTGGTAGTCGTGTTTCGTGGGCCCGCTTGCTTTTTGTGTGTGCGCTAGGTTGCAATTATCATTACGGGCAAATGGTCTTAATGTTACGTCCACTATACTGTATTACTTATCACCCCCACTACCACCACCACCACAAAAATTATATCTTTATAATTTTTATTTTTTCTGTTTAAGTATGTGCCAGTTCTGTAGTAGTATTCATTATCACCCATAAAACAAATAAGTCCACCGGGCGAAGCCGGGCACTACTACTAGTATCTGATAAAAGACTGAGTGTAAGAAAATAATTACGTGTTAATTTAAAGAATATAACAACCTTAGTAGTGTCTGTTTAGCATCTTAAATTATGCTATAGGATATAAATCATGGTGTATTCGTGTGATGCTAACAACTGTACGAATCACCGTAAAAAGGATTCCGGATTTCCTTTCACAAGTAAGTATCTAACTTGTATTCGAGGCGGTGAGAACTAATAAGTCACGAGTATGACTCAGGGATGGCAGGCAATTCTAAACTTGATGCCTAGATGAGAAACACAATATGCAACGTGTCATTGCTCCGGTGTCGTGGGGGTTCAAATAAGTGAGACCGAGTGAGATATCAAAATGTCATGTTTAGGGAAATACCATTGTATTCAGTTAGGCCTACCATGTCAGTACGGTACTTTTTGTGTGATTAATGTCTCATATAGCAACAGTCGTGTGAATTCCTGCTGTTTCGGTGCTGCATCTTTGAATTTTGTTCTCAGTTCCTGACTGGTAAGAATTTATTACGTTTAGAAAAGGAAGTGCTTGATAGGAATTACCACGTTTAAAGTTTCCATTGCAAAATCCTCACCTCGAATGTCTATCGGTAGTTTCACAACACCATAATGCAAGGTGGTTATGTGAAGAACAGCCCAAATTCATCAACATAAACGGGAGGACAGCATCAGGCTTAAGGCCTGGACAAAATAACTTCCTTAAGAGAAGATTAGACTGAAAGGATTGGGCTAAGGAAATGCGGCCTGGATCTTTCAATACTAGACTGAACATTGAGAGTAAATACAATACTTTTATTTTTATGGTGAAACTTGCAAACATATTAATAAATAAGCCTTAATTAAAAAATTAGTTATGCTGGCCCGCCTG
This sequence comes from Meconema thalassinum, assembly GCA_946902985.2. Taxonomy (NCBI): domain Eukaryota; kingdom Metazoa; phylum Arthropoda; class Insecta; order Orthoptera; family Tettigoniidae; genus Meconema; species Meconema thalassinum. The sequence continues at coordinate 355,024,249 of OX336390.1, forward strand.
GGGCAATTTCAAATGTTCATTAATTTTATTTAGGTTGGCACAGCCATGTGCTATTATTCAAAAGTTCATTCTGCTTGATGCACACACAAATTTAATATTCTTGCACTTGCTAGCAAACACTTAAAACGAAGATGATTAAGATAATAATAAAAAAGGCACAAACTTATCTTTAGTGGCGATGACTAGAAGCATGCTGACGGAGACTGCCGTGGCCAACACTTGATTTTTTGGTAGTAGAATTTGAGATGTCCAGCATCAGGAAAATAACTTCGCCAGGGCGATCTTCTTCTTCTTCTTCTTCTTCTTCTTCTTCTTCACCAGCGCTGTACATTGTTTAACATCGTTAGGTTTTGATGTTATTTCTTGAATGCCAAATAACCTGGCATTTTAGAACTGCGATTTGATGCAGCTTCTTGCGGTTTGAAGTAAAATGTAGAATGCACTTTCTCAGTGCTGAGGCTCTCTGCTGTTGCGTTTCCTGGTAGTTTCAATCATAAATGCAGATTAGGCCCGAAGTTTAGAAGGCCCCGGAGAAGGGAGGAAGGCACGAATGCCTCTCGCTAGTTGAAGAAGACCGTAGAAGGTTTGAAGAAGGAATGCTGATGGAGAGCAAAACGCCGCCACTTAAATAATAACATCATAGAAACGTCTGGAAGCCAGGCTGGCGGGCGATGATTGGCCAGGGCAAGCTGTGACGTCAGTCATACAGGAAGGCAGCAAGCAAGTCGACACCCTTTTCAGTATGCGGGCGTATGCTGGAGGCGCATGACCTTTAACAGGCTGAGGTAAGAGTCTTAGATATATAGAGAGAGAGAGTAAACACTAGTAATAAACATTATAATGTTAACAGAAATGAATAAGTACATATGTTTTCGTTCGGTGGTCTCAAAAGCATTTAACTGACAAATGCGGCACGAAAGAAAAACGCACTATAAACATCACGAAAGTGATCATGCTCCGAGACCCCCGAAAGAAAACAATCAAAGAATCAGTTACAAAAACGTGAACAACAATAAAGAAGATGACACTAAGCCTCAACAGGCAAGATAGCAACCATAGAAATTGGTCTAGTATAGACACCCTTACTAGTGAGAACATCTACAACTCTCACATGATTATCACGACCCAAATGGCAGTGAGTTACCCTACCAATATTCCATACGAGAGGGGGACTTGGATCTCGCAAAAGAACCATATCTCCCACTCGCACATCAGGCTGGGAAAGCCGCCACTTCTTTCTTCTGTTAAGTGAGCCGAGATACTCCAGCTTCCAACGGCGCCAAAAGGAGTTTCGCAAAGAGTCTAACTTTCTCCAGAAAATAGGCAACCTGAGATCACAGCGTCGACTCAGCAAAGGAGGCGTAGAAGCTAAAGAACAGCCTATTAAAAAATGGCCAGGTGTTAACGGAAGAAGATCTTTAGGATCGTTAGACAAAGGCGTGAGCGGCCTAGAATTTACGATACCCTCAACCTGAATAATTAAGGAATTAAATTCCTCATAGGAAAGGATGGCTGAACCAAGGGTTTTCTTCAGCTGTCTCTTCGTGAGCTTTATGCAAGATTCCCAACGACCACCATGATGGGGGGCGTAAGGGGGAGTGAAATGCCATTTGAATCCCTTAGCATGAGAAAAATTAGAAAACTGTTCCTTAGCAGAAGGAGAGGTAAGTGCAGTTTTCCAAAGATCAAAAGTACTAACAAAACTTTTTGCGTTATCTGAGAAAACCTCAGAAGGAACACCCCTTCTAGAGGCAAATCTAGAAAAGGCTGCTATAAAATGAGGAGTAGAAGCACTTGTAACCAACTCAAGGTGAATGGCTCCTGTCACCATGCACACAAATAAAGAAATATAAAGTTTACCTAACAACTTTCGCTTAGATAAAGGGGAATTAACTTGATAGACATAAGGACCGGCATAATCGATACCCGTCAGGGCGAAAGGCTCACTAGGTTCGGAACGAAAATATGGCAAGTTTCCCATAATTTGCGTGATTGGCGGGGGCTTGGATTTGAAACAAGGTATACATTTCCGAATAACAGAAGAAACTTCATGAACACCGTTAATGAGCCAATATTGCTCGCGAATTAAACAAAGCAAAGTGCGGGTGCCAGCGTGCAAATTCTGATAATGAAATTTCTTTACGATGAGAGTAGTAATAGGATGTCTAGAAGGAAGAATAATGGGATGTTTTTTCTCATCTGAGTAACTAGAATTTTCTAGCCTGCCCCCCACTCTTATTAATCCATCTTGGTCCAAAAAAGGGGTGAGAGGTAACAGCCTACTAGACTTTGGTAAAGCTTTTTTGCTTAAAAGCGTCTGATACTCAAGAAAGAATACTTCTTGTTGCATAAGAAACAAGATTCTACGAGTAGCAAATTCCAATTCCATTTTAGTGAGAAAGGGTTGCGGCTTCACAGGCTCATCAAGAACAAGAAATTTCCATCGAAATAAATATGCTACCACCCGAATTAATTTATTAAATGAAGAGTAACTCTGAAAAGACTAGTAGCAATAGAAGTTAGAAAAAGGGAAGCGGTAACAATGCGAGCATCAGGAACATCTTCTGCGAGCGGATTAGATGAACGAGGCCAACAAGAAAAATCCTGACTGAGCTACGCCGGACCATTCCAGTATAGTTTAAGAGAAATTAATTTCTTGGGCAAACAGCCACGTGAAATTATATCAGCGGGGTTTTCTTTCCCCGGAACATGATTCCATTGGTCAAAATGAGACAACTCTTGTATTTTAGAAACGCGATTAGCCACAAAAGTGGTCCAATGCGAAGAAGGTTTTGAAAGCCAAGCTAACACGATGGAAGAATCACTCCAAAACCATGTGGTCGAAAATTTCAAATTTAAACTGATTTTTAATTTGCTGGCTAATTCCACAGCCATTACAGCAGAACATAATTCCAATCTAGGCAAAGATATGGATTTGAGTGGGGCTACCTTTGATTTTGCACAAATTAAATTGGAAAATCCGGGTAAAGTATTGGAAGGGCGGCCTACTAAGTAGGCGCAGCAACCGTATGCCTTTTCAGAACTATCTGCAAATACGTGCAAATCGAAATACTGACATGAAATGTCGGAAATTAAAATGCGAGGAATAGAAATTTGAGAAAGATCTAACAAACTCTTGTGGTATTTCAACCACTCATCCAAAAGGGGGGAGGGTACCTTTTCATCCCAACCAATTTTCAATAACCAAAGTTTTTGCAAGAAAATTTTTGCAGTAATAACCACCGGAGCAATGTACTGCAATGGATCAAAAACTCTTGCTATTTCCGATAATAATTGCCTTTTCGTTCGAGGGTGAAACTCAGATAAGTGTACCTGATAGGAAAAGGTATCTGAAGAAGGAGACCAAAAAACACCCAAGGTTTTAATAGCTGATTCCTCAGTAGGAAGCGCAACACATTTGTCAACAGGAGTTACTTGTGAAAAGTTAGATAAAAATTCGGTTGAGTTCGAGTTCCACTTATGAAGGGTAAACCCACCACCGGAAAGAAGAGAGTTTAAATCTTCACAAACAAGAAGTGCGTCAGAGATACTAGGAAAGGAATACAGAAAATCATCTACATAAAATGCAGTTTTCAAAACTTCAGAAGCTAGAGGATGAAAAAGATGACCATCTTGCTCGGCCAACATGTGAAGAGATCGTATTGCGAGAAAAGCAGACGGCTTAAGACCGTATGTCACTGTTCTTAAACGAAATATTTTTATAGGTTTTGCATTGTCGTCTCGCCACAAAATTCTTTGCAAAGTTGTTCTGAATTTACTAGAATTTGCCTATACATTTGCTTGATGTCAGCAAGAACAGCAATGGGGAATAGACGAAAGTTAAGTAAAACTGAAGTAAGATCTGTCTGAATAGCGGGTCCAGAATGCAGAGTGTCATTGAGAGAAACACCATTAGCATCTGGAGATGACCCATTAAAAACCACTCTTATCTGTTCTCGGGTGGAAGAATTTTTCCAAACCGGATGATGATTAAGATATACTATTTCTTTAGGAGGATTACTAATTTCTTCAGATTTTGGAACTACTTCCATGTGATTCGCTGATTCGTATTCTTCCATGAAGGAAGTATACTGAGTTTTTAAGAGAGCATCTTTTTTAAAGCGATTTTCAATTGCGAATAAAGCTTTGAGAGCTCTGGAATGTGATTCTGTAATAACAGGGGGGTTAAAAATGCGAGGAAGAGTAACCACGAATCTGCCTTCAGTAGTGCGAACAGTGGTTTCTACGTAGTGTGTTTCACAGATCTCATTATTGAGAGAATTAGGTGAGGTGACTTGAATATCCTCAATGTCCCAGAACTTAATTAATTCTTGATTTAAATCAGCACCAACAAAATAACAATGAGATTTTTGTTGAACGGGGTTGCGGTATATTTGCCCAGTGGCAATCCAACCAAAATCAGTTCTACGAAAGAAAACATCACGGGCAACTTTAACCTTTTCCGGATGTAAACATTGCCAAAAAATGCTGGCACTTAAAAGAATTTCTACAGATGAAGCTCTGTTGAAATTCGGATCTGCAAGTTGCAAATGATGCGGAATATTCCAACCCTGGACTTGAAAAGAAGTAATGGGGGTGTCATTACCTATGGAATTTATAATTAAAAAATCTAAATTTAAATGAATGCCAAGATTATTGGAATCTTTTACATCCACTTTAGCATAACTCAGAGATTGCGATTTGGAACCATTAATTCCTGTAACTTCTATAGAAGTAGGGCATATTTGTAGACCTAACTTGCGAACTAGAGATTCACTGATAAAATTGTTAGTTGCAGCATTATCTAACAATCCCCTTACAGAAACCCATTTTCCGTGAACATTCTTCACTAGAATTTGGACAGTGGACAATAAAACTTGAGTTTTACTGAACGAAACAGAGCTTTGAGTAAAAGACTGAGCGTTATTAGGCAAAGTCTCAGAATTAGATTTAGCGGATGAACTATTGGTTGCTGATGACCGCAATCTTTCATGCCTATGCAGGAGAGTATGATGCTTTGCTTTACAGTGAAAACATAACCGTTCAGAACGACAATTGCTTATCATATGTGTCGCTGATAGACAATTAAAGCAGTGCTTGTGGGTGGTAATTAATTTGCGTCTTTCATCCACAGATAAAGATTTGAATTGAGCGCATTGGTACAAGTTATGTGGTTGTTGACACAAAACACAAGCTTGTACTTGATTGGAAGACCGAATATTGGTAGAAAAGGCATGTGACCTTAGTACTCTCTGAGTGGGGCTGATGACCTTACTATTAGAAGGAGGTTTGAAGGTGGAGCTACTCTTTTGACTGGCTACAGCAGAGAGAATTTGGCATTTCGCCTTTAAGAATTTAATAATAGCTTCATAGGTACACAATGAATGTTGCGACAGATCTGCTTCCCAATCTTTTAAAGTTTTAGTGTCTAATTTAACAGAAATAAGATGAATCAAAAATAGATCCCAATGGTCAACTGGTTGGTCCAAATTTGCAAGCGCACGAATATGAAGTTCTGCAGCATCGATCAGATTACGAAGCGAGGCAAGATTATCAGCTTGAACAATAGGTAAATTGAATAAACCCTGTATGTGACGTTGAGTTTTTAAACGAGTGTTCCCAAACCGATCTCTGAGAAGTGCCAAAGCTACTTCATAATTTTCATTTGTCAACGTAAGCTCTTGGATGAGTTTAAGTGCGTTGCCTTGCAAGGACAAACGCAAATAATGAAACTTCTGTATTGAAGGAAGAGAATCGTTTTCGTGAATCAATGAATTGAATAATTCAAAAAATGGTTCCCATGTAGCTTCATCTCCGGTAAATTTAGGTAATTCTATTTTCGGTTATTTTATTTTATTTATCGTATGATGTTAACACAACACAATCACCTACATAAATACAGATTCATATAACACAGCAATAATACTAACAAATTATATAAATTATAAAGCAGATAAAAAAAAATTATTATAAATCAACGTCCAACTCGTTGATCCATTTGACAGCCTCAGTTGTAGCAGAATGCAGGTCCTCCAGACTTCCTGGAAAAACTCGGAGAGGACATTCCAGTACTAAGTGCTCCATTGTCTGTGGAATGTCAGCGCAATCGCAATTCGGTGAGTCTTTCCAACCCCATTTGTGGAGAACAGAAGCACATCTTCCCAAGCCACATCTAATACGATTGAGTCTAGTCCAGGTATGTCTGGGCAGATTGAAGCCAGCAAGTTTTATGTGAGGATCCTCAACGTTCACGATGCCTGGTGGCGTAGATGTTGTCCACTCAACCCGCCAATTTTCATTAGGTTTAAAATTTCTGCTTGTTAACTCCAAGACAGTTTTCCATGCAGGTTTACAGGATTTCAATCTAGATGGGCCAAGATGTTTCATGTCTTCATGTATTGGGAGGGCCTTGTTATTTTGCACTCTCGACCAAAGATGAACCAGATTTTTCTGCCTTCTGATATGAGGAGGTGCGATATTACTCAGCACTGGTAACCACTGGACTGGAGTAGGAAGTAGTGTTCCAGATACAATACGCATGCTCTGTCGGAGCTGAACATCCACCCGTTGAGTGTGGCAGCTATTAAGCCATACCCCAGAGCAAAACTCGGCTGAAGAATAGATTAGCGCAAGAGCAGTTGTTCTCAGAGTGTTGGCATCCGCTCCCCATGATGTTCCAGCCAGGCGTTGAAGGAGGTTATTGCGGCTCTTCAATTTCGCAGCAGATTTACACAGATGGGTTTTGTAGGTCAGAGATCTATCCAAAGTCATTCCCAGATATTTAGGGGTGCTATTATACTGTAATTCTTTATCTCTAAAATTGACTCTAGGATGGTAATTTGCATGCCTGTTGTCCAGATGGAAAGCAGTTATCTCACTTTTCTGAGGATTTGGTTGTAAGCGCCATTTTTTGAAAAAGTCATCCAGGACTTTGAGGTCTTGGGTGAGAACGGCCTCAGCTTCTGCGAAATTAGCATGTTGAACAGTGAGGTTGATATCGCCCGCATACATGAACTTGCGGGCTACTGTTTTCGGAAGATCATGGGTGTACAGATTAAAAAGAATGGGTGAGAGAACAGAACCTTGCGGCAGGCCATTATTCAGTTTACGGAATCGGCTTTTGTTCTGCTCAGAGTAGACTTGGAACAATCTGTTACTTAGCATGTTGTCTAACAAGTTCATAATCTTTAAACAAGGAACAGCCTTGATCAATTTCAATAGCAATCCCTCCTTCCAAACAGTATCATATGCTGCTGTGAGATCCAGAAAGGCTGATACGCTCTTCAGTTTCTTCTCAAACCCAGCTTCCACAAAGGTGGTCAGGGAAAGAACTTGGTCACTGCAATCACGGCCAGGTCGGAATCCTGCTTGTTCAATTGGGATCAGTGCCTCAATCGCTGGCGCTATTCTATTCAGGATCAATCTTTCCAGGAGCTTGAATGTCACAGATAGCAATGCTATTGGACGGTAACTTTGAGGTAAGTTCGGGTCTTTCCCTGGTTTTAAAAGGGCAATGATTTTGGTCTTCTTGAAGATTGCAGGTAACTTTCCTGATTCTAGTATACAGCTGAAAAACATAGCCAACCATCGTTTTGTAGCTGGACCACAGTTCTTTAATAATTCTGGATAAATCCCATCTAATCCTGCAGCTTTTCCATTTTGAAGAGAGATTAAACCTTCTTCCACTTCCTGTACAGAGAAGGGTCTCGAATATGTATCATGTGGCTGAGCTGAGCGTATGGCTTGCCTAAGCTTTGTTTTCACCAACCGGTTGAACTTCTTGTTCTTTGCTGTTCTAGAGGTTTGGACAATATGGTTAGCTATCGCATTTACATTAATAGATGTAGGTGTTTTCGATGGTATGGAAGCGGAATCTAGTTTCCGTATCAGAGACCACGCCTTCCTGCTGGAATGCGTGAAGTTTAAACCTTCAACAGTATTTATCCATCTCTCTCTTCTACCTCTGTCAAGTGATTGTAGAAGTTCAGTAGCTTTCTTCCTGCTGCTATTTTCATTATACTCTTCTTTCAGTCTGTTGGACTCCTCATTCCATCCTGGTATATACTCCTTCCTGAAGCCTCTCGGAATAGATCGTTTGGCTGCTGCTTTTATTAGACCTATGAACCTTAAGTAGTTTTCAGGTACCGCTTGAATCCATCTAATGTTGGCATCTGAGTATTTTGCATAGGTTTCCCAATCTGCCTTCAGAAAGTTCCAGCGAGGACGAGGTGTGGAATGAATAACAGGAATCTGTACTCCAATTTTGTATATTACTGGCCTATGCTGACTATGGGGAAAGTCTTGAAGCACTTGTCGCCGAATGCGAGGTACGGAAGTTGAAAGGCTATTGGAAACAAAGCATAAATCAGGTGAGTAATCTTGGTTCCATCGAGCTGAGTGAAATGTGCCTCTGTCTTTAGGGTCATACATCTGGGTAAGGTTATGTACTTCAGCCCATTCCGTCAGTTTAGTCCCATTTTCGTCATTCTGACAGTAGCCCCAAGATGTATGATGACTGTTGAAATCCCCTATGATAATATTTTCGTTAGTAGGGACTATAGATATAGGGTCAGGCCAGGATGTGGATGGAGGTTTATATATATTTGTGACCACAGTATTCTCTATTTGTACTGATGTGGAGAAGAAAGTGTGACAATCACTGATTGGATGGACAGTGTACTGGTATATATCGCTCTTAATGTAAGTGGCGATACCATACTGAGCATGGTGTTGCATTACTATCGGTTTGTATCCAGGTATTCTTCCTCGAGCTAACAAATGTTCGTCATTTTCCGTGTGCGTTTCCTGCAATACTACAATGTCAACTGCGTTGTCCTCTAAGATCTTAGCAAGGTATTCACTCTTAGCTCTACTGATGCCTTCGATGTTTAATTGGCATCGGTAATATAACACGGGAAGGAAAGAAGAAGATTCTGAAGGAGTTTTCTCCTGCTTTTCCTGCAATGTTAAACTTCTTAAAAGCTGCTTCGCGTCTGCGAACCCCTTATAATATAAATTTTCAACCTCACAGCGGTCACTTTGCTGGTCGGGATCCTTGGTCTCAATATTACTTTGGATCTCATCATATTTCTCAAAGGCCTGTTCATAACCTTTCAGTCTTTGAGAAATTATATCACTATTACGTTCTTTTTCCGGGAGCTCATCTAGAAAAGTGCGAAAACGCGTTAACTTGCCTTTGACAGAAGCTCTAGCATTAATGAGTTTCTCGTCAATCGGCATTATGAAAGTTTGTTGTGTACTCACGACTATACTGTGAGCTGGTACACCTTGCTTCGGAAGAAGTTGACAGTCTGCCAGAAAAGAGAGTGCGGCTTCCCCTGCAGTGAAATACGGGCCTGCTGTTTGTCTCCCTTCTCAGTGCCAACCATATACACTCGAGCTGAAACTTTCGAAGTAGATTAGAAAACACAATTTTTAAAATATTAACACACTCAATGTTCAGTATGGCATTTAAATTTTGAATTAGTTCAAACATTAAGAAATTTGAAGATTTGATTAAACAGAATGTTTACAAGCATCCCGGTTATAGGCACCAAAATGGTTATGTGAAGAACAGCCCAAATTCATCAACATAAACGGGAGGACAGCATCAGGCTTAAGGCCTGGACAAAATAACTTCCTTAAGAGAAGATTAGACTGAAAGGATTGGGCTAAGGAAATGCGGCCTGGTTCTTTCAATACTAGACTGAACATTGAGAGTAAATACAATACTTTTATTTTTATGGTGAAACTTGCAAACACATTAATAAATAAGCCTTAATTAAAAAATTAGTTATGCTGGCCCGCCTGGGGCAATTTCAAATGTTCATTAATTTTATTTAGGTTGGCACAGCCATGTGCTATTATTCAAAAGTTCATTCTGCTTGATGCACACACAAATTTAATATTCTTGCACTTGCTAGCAAACACTTAAAACGAAGATGATTAAGATAATAATAAAAAAGGCACAAACTTATCTTTAGTGGCGATGACTAGAAGCATGCTGACGGAGACTGCCGTGGCCAACACTTGCTTTTTTGGTAGTAGAATTTGAGATGTCCAGCATCAGGAAAATAACTTCGCCAGGGCGATCTTCTTCTTCTTCTTCTTCACCAGCGCTGTACATTGTTTAACATCGTTAGGTTTTGATGTTATTTCTTGAATGCCAAATAACCTGGCATTTTAGAACTGCGATTTGATGCAGCTTCTTGCGGTTTGAAGTAAAATGTAGAATGCACTTTCTCAGTGCTGAAGCTCTCTGCTGTTGCGTTTCCTGGTAGTTTCAATCATAAATGCAGATTAGGCCCGAAGTTTAGAAGGCCCCGGAGAAGGGCGGAAGGCACGAATGCCTCTCGCTAGTTGAAGAAGACCGTAGACGGTTTGAAGAAGGAATGCTGATGGAGAGCAAAACGCCGCCACTTAAATAATAACATCATAGAAACGTCTGGAAGCCAGGCTGGCGGGCGATGATTGGCCAGGGCAAGCTGTGACGTCAGTCATACAGGAAGGCAGCAAGCAAGTCGACACCCTTTTCAGTATGCGAGCGTATGCTGGAGGCGCATGACCTTTAACAGGCTGAGGTAAGAGTCTTAGATATATATAGAGAGAGAGTAAACACTAGTAATAAACATTATAATGTTAACAGAAATGAATAAGTACATATGTTTTCGTTCGGTGGTCTCAAAAGCATTTAACTGACAAATGCGGCACGAAAGAAAAACGCACTATAAACATCACGAAAGTGATCACAAGGTGAGCATCTAACTTACTTATTAATAGAAATCCTTGAATCCTTACAGCGATTCGTACAGTTGTAGGCATCACACGAATACACCATGATTTACGCTCTACAGCATAATCTATATACGGTATATAATACGCTAAGGTGTATGTTTCACAAAACTCAAGCTCCTAAACCAGAGGGAGTTAGAAGGTGTGGTTTGTACCAAAATCTTCCAAATCGTCTCAATAGTACAGGAAAAATCTTGCATTTCTTGAAAAGTCAACGGAAATATATTTATTTGGTTACAAAGTGCTTTTAAACAAATAAACAAGACGATAGCCCCTGGCAGAACTGTGTCGCATACAGCCCGCTTAGCACTAGTGCCAGGCGGGTAGTCTGTACACATGGGGACACACAACCCATTGTGCAACCATCAGTGGTGATGAATTGCTCTCTGATTTCATAAATATCGACTAATGTAATGAAATTCCAGTCTTGAGCATGTGACGACAACACCGAGCAGAAAGGTAGACTACAGTCCACGTCGAAGTATTGTGTGACGGGGAAGTACACGTTACATAGTTACGAACAGAACGCCATTATGTATTTGCCAATGACTGTACTTCAGCAGTAGTGTAAGATAGCTTTGTCAATAATCGGACTGCATGGCGCAGGTGACAACAACACAGGTACATTCGTGTTGACCGACTGAAAAGCAACACATTTTTGTTTACTTAGGCAAACTGAAAAATGGCTTCAAACTCTACAACAAACACAGGTACTGTAGTAACTCACCTCCAGGCTTCCATTAAGATTTTTCACTCGTCTAAAACAAACGACTGGCCTGTACCTAACTTTCAATACGTACACCATGTACTTGTAGTTTGACCCTACTTACCGCAGTTCCATGGGTGTTGACAGCAGCACTCAATTCTCGTCCAGCACACTGGCGCTCCTTGTGAATCTATTTTGTATTATATAGAATGGTAATCACCCAGGCCCCATTGATGGCTGCCAGCTGTAGCTTCGAATCCTGCCGCGTTTTACTTTCGCGTAGTCAGCTGTATTGGGGTTTGGTAGAATCAACACCACCTAGATCAAGGCACGCCAACGCGAGCACTTAGTGCTTGCTCACCAAGCGGCTCCGGTGCTCTTCCCCTCTTTCTCCACAGCCAGACTTGGATAGTGGGCAATGGATCGCTGACCTTGCTTTCATGAACATCACGGGGTATTTAAATCATTTAAATATCTCGTTGCAAGGCAAAAGTAAATTAGTCAGTATTATGAGTGACCGTATTGAAAGTTTCAAATTGCAGCTTGTGCTTTTCAAAAGACAGCTTCAAGAAGGAAGTTGGGAACATTTTCTCTCTCTAAAATCCTTGAATATAAGTACTTATGAACACATCAGTGAGTACACAAAATCGTTACGGTCATTGCATAAAGAATTTGTTGATAGGTTTGAAGAAATAAAACAAGTAAAACCGGCACTCAAAGTCTTTGTGACGCCTTTTTCGGTGCGCTCAGAGGATGTCCCATCAAGTCTCCAAGTTGAGCTGATAAAACTACAGTGCGATTCAATGTTGACAGACCGCTATTACCATTAGATTGGTGATTTCAATTCATTTTATAAAGGCATTGAGGAACAAGAATTCCTGAGGATTCATGCCCTTGCCACGAAATTTGTTGGTATGTTCGGAACAACGTTCGTTTGTGAACAAATGTTTTCAATTATGAATATTAACAAAACAAAAACAAGGCCAAGTTTGTCTGATGCTACCTTGGAAGCTACTCTTCGGATTGCAACTGCTAAAACGATTGTTCCAAATATCGGAAAATTTGTGGTTTCGAGGCGATGCCAAAGATAAACAATGAATGTTGAAAATAAGTGCGAAATCAGGAGCGCAATAAAACTACCATATCTGTCTCTACACAAAATTGGCATTATTATTATTATAATTTGTTTTCATACCGGTAGGCCACCTGACGCACGTTGATTAGCCCAGCCCCATTCACCAAACAACAACAACAACAACACTCTCGCCTCGCTATAAGCGCTGCCACTACACGTTCCTCTCCTACCAATGCCACAACAGTACTGTGTCTGCCGCTACAGCCAAGCACCGGTGCTTTTGCCGGTGCTCACGAAGCACCTCAGTTGGCGTGGCCTGAAGATACATAGGTGGTGTTGGTAGAATCTGATTAAAGCAAAATTAATGTGGAACAGATGAATACGCGTGTTCGCATTTTGCGAATATATCACCACGTTTTTCATTCAGAGAGTGAAAAAGCTTCTCTTTCTTTAACCTAAATCTGAGTAGTCCATGTATTTAACTCCATTTAGTATAGGCCTCTTCTAGACCTCTTTTCTAGTTTTTTTTTTACATTGGACAGTGGACAGGTTTTGAAGCATGTCTTTTAGAACTGTTACAGTTTCTCCACTACCACGTGCTTGAACTTCAATTTCAAATGACAGACATCTTTCCTTCTCGAGCCTTCCATCCCGTTTCTGCACGCTGATTGGCTGACCTACTTCCTCGACCAATCATCGTCCTTCTCCGTGACGTCATCTGGCCGACCAGCTGTATTTAAGCCGGACCTCTCCTGGCTTCTTTGTGACTTTCTCCAAGACTTTCTCTCTGATATCTCCAAGATTTCTTCGTGACATTCTATAGTATGATGGCGGCTGAACTCTCGGATAAACTCTTCGCTTACAGTTGCTTGAACTTTTGAAATTCACTCGAATTTTCATCTGGAAAATGTCGACGATATCCAGCACTGTCTCAGCATTCTACGTCTAAAGCATCGCTCGACACGTCCACCTGATGTGTATCGACATGCTGCGTCAACTTTATCGATCTTAGTTTGCATGATCGATTCTGCTCACAACGGCTGACCGAACATGATCGTTCTATTCAACTCTACAATTCACTGAAAGTCTCCAACGAAATACGCATAATAGCGTTTTTACTTCAAATTGGACCTGCTCCACTAAACGTTAATGCTATTATGGTGTGACTACCTTTTACTTAGCAATTGTGTGATCAACCTGGACCTTATCACTTAAATGTTTCGCCATTGAAACATTTCTTACCTCTCATGGTTCAAATTCAGTTCTTCAAATGAAAGTGCTACAACGTGTGTTGGACATCCATAAGATAAGTACATGTTCTTAACTTTTCAGTGCTAGAATTCTTTAAACCTCAAAACCAACTTTTCATATTTCTAGTTTCTTTTCATGCCTGGAAATACCTAATACCTCCAGCGAAGAAGATTTCTATTCCATTAAGATTTGCAAGCAAATTTTAATGAAAATGTTCGGTATTTTCAATTTAATTTTAAATCACAATTTTGTATTTTGTATTTTCAAGGATTCAGTTATTGTATTTTGTATTTTCAAGGATTCAGTTATTGTATTTTGTATTTTCAAGGATTCAGTTATTGTATTTTGTTTTTTCAAGTATTCAGCTATTGTATTTTGTATTTTCAAGGATTCAGTTATTGTATTTTGTTTTTTCAAGGATTCAGCTATTGTATTTTGTATTTTCAAGGATTCAGTTATTGTATTTTGTATTTTCAAGGATTCAGCTATTGTATTTTGTATTTTCAAGGATTCAGTTATTGTATTTTGTTTTTTCAAGTATTCAGCTATTGTATTTTGTATTTTCAAGGATTCAGTTATTGTATTTTGTTTTTTCAAGGATTCAGCTATTGTATTTTGTATTTTCAAGGATTCAGCTATTGTATTTTGTATTTTAAAGGATTCAGTTATTGTATTCTGAATTTTGTATTTTCAAGGATTCGATTATTGCATTTTGAATTTTGTATCGAAAATACATTTTGAGAGTATTTTGGCCAACTCTGGTTTATGGACAGCCCACTTCTGTCCTCTACCTCACTGATTGTGAGAGTTGACAAGTCTTTTCTTCTTCAAAACGTGTCTATTTTGTCTGGAGTTGTGTACTTTCAGTTGTAACGACAATTCTTGCTACTTGTTCTCGAGTTTTCTTATTGAGGTCATCCGTGCCATCATTCTACTTCGGTATGTGTCTTTTCCCTCAAGCACGTGTTTTAATTTTTCACGTGACTCCGGCTGTCCCTCGACTAATCTGGCTGTGGAAGAAGACGTCAAACACCTCAGTGGTTCTTAAAATTATCACACCTCACAGTGAGAAATGCGTGGAGGGAAATGTGTGGAGAATGAGGTGAACGTGGCTGCACCGTGTACGGTATTCCACACACTGTACGAGAAATACGTTGCTAGGATTATGCTAATTTAGTTATTGTTGCTTGAAGGGGAGGAACAGCGATATCATATTCTGTCCCTGATATGCAGAGCGATGATGTTGATAATTACTGTTTTACTGTAAGTGACCTAACACCTAGGTTATCATCCCCTAATGGTGTGGCTTCGGTGGCGTAGTTGTTAGCATGCTGAGCTTCCATGCCCACGATCGCGAGTTTCGCCAGGAGTTGGATTCGGTGGCACATAGTAGCCAAGATCACAGCTAGGTGTCGTTGAAGCTGACATGAATTACAGATAACACACACCCAAAGTACACAGGGAGACATGACTGCGTTGTCGCAGCCCCTAAAATGAGGAACCAACCAACCACCATAGTAAAAATTAAAAAAATAAATTTAAAAAAATTAAATTGAACATTAAAATTTAAAAATTAAATATAGAATTAAAAAGAAATACAAAATTAAGATGTAAATATTGAAATTTTAATTTAAAAAAAATAAAATTAAAGTTTTAACATTAAAAATTGAAAATTACAAATTAAAAAATAATATTAAGAAAACATAAACAATAAAAGTAAACAAAACAAAAATTAAAAATTAAACATTAAAAATTAAAAATAAGAAATTAGAAATTAAAAATCCAACATTTAAATTTAAAAATTAAAAAAATAAAATGTAAACATTGAAAAATGAAATTAAAATATTGAAATTTTAATTTAAAAAATGAATGAAAATTAAACATTAAAAATTCAAAATTAAAATAATATAGATAAACAAAAAATTAAAAATAAAATTTCAAAATTAAATACCGGTATTAAAAATAAAAAATAGAAAGTCAGAAATGGAAATAAAAGGAACAAAAATTTTAAAAATGAAAGAAATCTGTTATTTCGTACTGTATTTGGAGATTAATTTTTAACCATACATTTTAATGCTACCTTTTGGTGACTGGCCCCTTTCAATTTGCTTATCTTATATATAAAAGTGAAAGTCTGTATGTGGGTATCTTCTTCTTCTTCTTCTTTTATTCATGGGGCCTCTCGTTTCCAAGTTCCTGATTAGCGTCGACCTCCAAGATCTTTTGCTACCATGTGTTTCCTTCATTCCCACCTGAATATCTCTGCTCCCTTCACAAAGCTGCAGATCAATCTTATTGGGTCCTCTAGGATGTTCTCTCTTTCTTCACCCGGCAGCCCCAGTGTGGAGATTCTAGTTCTTCCCAGCGCCTCACATTCAAAAAGTATGTGTTCAGCTGATTCTTCTGCTTCATTGCATTTCCTACATATATTGTCTCTTATTACTCCAATTCTATGTAGGTGGTTTTTAAGATGGCAGTGTCCTGTCAATAGTCCCACTACCCATCTTATATTTCCTCTGCTAAGTTGTAGAAGTTGTTTAGTGTGCTTCTTGTTTGGTCCTTTTATCAGTTCCTTTGCAAGTCTGCAACCTGGAGTCTTTTTCCAGTTTTCTATTTGCTTCTTTTGTACCCATTTACCTATTACATGTCGGGCTTGTCTGTAAGAGATCCCACATACAGGTTCTGGGCCGACAAAATGTATCTCTGCTCCTTTTCTGGCCAGTTCATCTGCCCTTTCATTACCTTCTATACCTGCATGCCCTGGTACCCATATTATTTTAACGGTGTTGTACTCTGAGAGCTTCAGGAGAACTGAGTGGCAGTACCATACTATTTTGGATGTTATCCGGACAGCCTCTAGTGCCTTAATGGCTGCTTGGCTATCCGTAAAAATGAGAATGTTCTTATCTTTATATTTCATTTTCAGGTTTTCATCAAGACACGTGGTGATAGCTAACACCTCCGCTTGAAAGACAGTAGTGTGTCTGCCCAGGCTCATTTGAATTGATCTCTCGGGCCTTTCCCCGTTGATCCCTCCTCCTGTACCACTTACAGTTTTTGAGCCATCAGTCCACCACACTATATCCTCTCTATCGGTCTTCCACTTGTTGATATCCCAGTCTTCCTTTTTTATTATTTGGGTCTCAAATGGTTTCTCAAAGTTATACTTTGGTATCATGTAATCAGAAGACATGTGTAGTACTTCCCCTGTTATAACTCTGTTAATTTTACAGTGTCCTAGATTGGGCCTTTGTGCTTTCCAGCATTCTGTTTGTTCCAATCTATATGAACTCATTCTAGCCTGTCCCTCTATGAAGTTGCTTAGAGATGGGAGATCCAGTAATGTATTCAAGGCTTCTGTCGGCGCAGTTTTCATAGCTCCAGTTATAGCAACACATGCCATTCTCTGCAGACTATTTAATCTGCTGCCGACATTTCCTTGTTTTGCTTTCTCCCACCAAATGATTGAAGCATAGGTTATCAGTGGTCTAATGATCATTGTGTATATCCACATTACCACCGACGGATTTAGACCCCATGTTGTCCCAACAGATCTCTTACACGCATAGAGTAAGTTCTTGGCCCGGGTTATGTTCCTTTCTATATGCGGATTCCAGGTTAGCTTTTTATCTAGCACTACTCCAAGATATAGTACCTGTTCTTCCATATAGATTTCTTGCTCAAAAGAGCTTCAGTGTTCTCTTTCCCTCTAATTTTTTCTTTCTTGTAAAAGGTACCAGAGTTATCTTATTCTGGTTAACGGTAAGTTGTTCTTCCCGACACCAGTTCTCTACAAGGTTATGTGATCTCTGCATGAGGTCCTGTATGACACTCATCACCTTACCTCGTACTACAATCACTAGGTCGTCTGCATATCCTTGTGTATACATACCCTGTTCGTTGAGCCTGGCTATGATTTTGTCCACTACAAGGTTCCACAGCAGAGGAGATAACACTCCTCCCTGAGCACAGCCTCGAGTGGCCCTAACCGTTAGCGTCTCGTCAAACAGGGTTGCTTTTATCCTTCTTCCGTCCAGCATAGATTTAATCCATTTTACGACGGTTTTGCTGACCTTGCTCTCTTCTACTGCTTTGATCATAGAGTCATAGGTTGTATTACTGAAGGCCCCTTCTATGTCTAGAAATGCCGCCAATGCTATTTCTTTATATTCTAGGCTTTCCTCTATTTTGCAAACCAATTGATGGAGTGCTGCTTCAGTGGATCTGCCTGGTCTATATGCAAACTGATTTTCATGTATCATTGAGTTCAGTTGCACAGTTCTTCGGATGTATTTATCCATAATTTTCTCCATTGCTTTTAGCATGAAGGAATTTAAGCATAATGGTCTGTAGGCTTTGGCTTGAGCATAATTCGCCCTACCAGGCTTCGGTATAAATACCGCTTTAGCCTCAGACCATGATTTCGGCACGTACCCTAGGGCTAGACTAGCTCTGAATAGGTTTGTCAAGGCCTCAACAAGTATCTCCCGTCCTTCCTGAAGGAGTATCGGAAGTATCTCATCTGGCCCCGGAGCCTTTATGGGTTGAAACGTGTCGATTGCCCATCTCACTTGATTGGGTTTTACTAGTCTTTTGGCACAGTTCCAGTCTGCTCTTCGAGCTTTGGCCTCTGTTCCAATCTCTTCTTCCTCTGTCATCTCCTCAGCCTCAGGAAAATGACACGCCATCAACATCTCTAGCGTGTCCCTCCCTCCCTGAGTAAATGTTCCATCGGATCTTTCCAGTGTTCCTACTTGATTTATGTGAGTTGCTTTGAGAACCTTCTGAAGCCTTGCTGCTTCAGTGTGCGTTTCCACTTTCTCACATAACAGTCTCCAAGATTTTCTCTTTGCTCTCCGTATTTCTAGGTTATACTCAGTGAGTTTCCTATGATATATATTCCACATATCATTTCTAGATGATATTTTATACAAAGACCTAACCTCTTTTTTCAATTTGGCTAGGTTGTTGTTCCACCACCTGACGTTTTTGGTGTTCTTCTTTTCTCTGAGAGGACAGTTGTCATGGTATGAGTCTATAATGGCATCTTCTAAAAGTTCCACTGCCTCATCCAATTCTCTCTGTCCCCTCACATCAGTTCGGATGTTCTGCACCGCCTGCCCCAGAACTTCTCTGTATCCATCCCAGTTAGTTCTTTTGGGGTCTCTGTACATTTCGATTCTACTTTGTCTCGCATCTATTGCAAATTGGATATGCTGGTGGTCTGCCAGTGATGGTTCCTCCAGCACCTTCCAATCTTTAATGAAATTTGCAATATGCGTAGTGCTCATTGTAATGTCTATTACCTCCCTACGATTCTTATTTATGAATGTAGGCTTATTTCCTAGGTTTAGTATCATGATCTCAGTTCTCATGATAAACTCTAGTAAAGACTCATCTCTTGCATTGCAGTTCGTACTGCCCCATGCCGTGTGGTGTGAATTTGCATCCGCTCCCAGGACTAGATGTCCTCCTTTCCTCTTTGCGTTGAAAATTACGTTCTCAACTTCTTCTGTTGGAGGCAGATTAGTTGAGTCATATGGGAAGTACGCAGAGCCTATAATTATTTCTCTAGGTCCTTCCCAATTTCCAAGTTTTACCTTGGCCACAGTCAAATCCCGTGAACAGTGCTCCTGCAATAGAAGACATTGTAGTTTCCTACTCACAAGAAGGCACGTTCTGGGTATGTGGGTATGTGGTTGGGTGGATTTGTTCCGTATACAAATCCACACCGTTCCACCAATCTCAACCACATTTTGCATACACATAGTTGAGGATCCAGAAGGAACGGCTGGCTGTATTAATTTTCGATAGTCTTTCTCATTCTTCTGATTTCGGCCCTTTTGCACTCGAGCAAAGGCTAATAATAAAGGAAAATAAATTAACTCGTGAAGGAATGGCAAGGCAGGTCGTTTCCATGGCAACATAGCTCAAGTCGAGACACGGCCGACTGGATGCGAGTTGCGCTCTGCACTACCGGTATAGATAATGAGGCTCTTTACATTAAATCCTATTAGTTACTCAACTGCTCACACAGCACTGTCAACCCAGTATAGCATAACAAAGACTTGACACTATTTGTCAATATAATTTCCGCAATATCAAAATGCAAATTATATCACAAAATACAATAGCGTGATATTAAATGACAGAAACTAAACATACCTTTGCACCTTATTAAAATACCTATAGCATTCCATTAGGGTCACTTGATTTTTATAAAACTTAATGATGACATAGTCATCTTGGCCGACACGCCTGAGGATTTGAATGAGTTTTAGAATGTTATGGCTCCGTCTAGAGCAGGGGTTATCAACCTGTGGTACGCGTACCCCTTGGGGTACGCGAAACTTTTCAGGGGGTACGAGGCAGGCCATCCTTCTACTCAATCCACATGCGCAGTGAGCTTCGTGCCGTGACTACTGTGTGAGTTATTTACGGCGCGTGTATTTGAACTACACAAAGAATTGCATCTTTTCTTTACCGAGCACAATTCTAATTCATCATCAGTACTCAATGACTTTGGTTGGCTTTTAAAATTGGCCTATTTAAGTGATATTTTTGAAAAACTGAACATCTGTAATAAGTGTATGCAAGGTAGTGTTTCTGATATGTTCTATGTTGAAATGAAAACTAACGCAATGATTGCAAAAATCACCCTTTGGGAAAAGGAACTGAAAAACAACAACTATATTTTGTTTTATTAAAATATCTTTCCTTATAAAATTACAAAGGTTAACCATACTAACTAAATACCTTTTACGTTTTTAATAACCATTATTACTAGCGTACCTAAGAAAGGGGGTACGCAGGATGTTTAATTTCTTTAAAGGGGTACGATGGTTGAAAAGGCTTGAGAACCCCTGGTCTAGAGGAAATAATTCATGATGAAAATTAATAAATATAAAACAAAAATTTGGAATGCAGCCGAAATAAATCAGAATACTCTAAGGTCATCAAATTGGCAGGTGAAAAACTAAAGGAAGTAGGAGACTTCTGTTAGTTAGGAAGCAAAATAACCAGTGATGGACGAAGCAAAGAGGATATAAAAAGTAAGTTAGCTCAGGCAAAGAAAGCATTTCTATAGAAAAGGAATCTGTTGACATCGAATATAGATTTAGGTGTTAGGAAGTCATTTTTGAAGGCCTTTGTCTGGAGCGTGGCGCTCTATGGAAGTGAAACTTGGACTATTGGTGCAGCAGAAAAGAGGAGAATTAAAGCGTTTGAAATGTGGTGTTACAGGAGAATGATGAAGTTCAGATGGGTTGATAGGGTTACAAACGATGAAGTATTACGACTAGTGGGAGAGGAGAGATGTTTTTGGCGACTGCTAATGAAGAGAAGAGATAGGTTGGTAGGACACATACTAAGACACCCAGGGATAGCAAGCTTAGTTATGGAAGGAAGGGTCGAGTACAAGAACTGTAGGGGTAGACCAAGGTTAGAATATGTTAAACAGATTGCCTCGGACGTAGGGTGTGGTGCTATGTAGAGATGAAACGTTTAGCTCAGGACAGGGAGGCATTTAGAGCTGCATCAAACCAGTCAAAAGACTGAAGACTCAAACAACAACAACATCATCATCAACAACAACAACAACAACATGAACTTTCCTGCTGAGTGGTGGAAGCAACCAGTATTTCGGCTTCCGCAATAATAATATTCGTAATCGGTGATACCAATTTCTCTGCAATGACGCTGGCAAAACTGCTTCTGCGGTGAGGTTAGAGCTGCATAAAACAAGTCAAAAGACTGAAGACTCAAACAACAACAACAACAACAACAACAACAACAACAACAACAACAACAACAACAACAACAACAACATGAACTTTCCTGCTGAGTGGTGGAAGCAACCAGTATTTCGAGGACAAGAACTGTAGGGGTAGGCCAAGGCATATGAGAAAACCTTTCAAATATTACTTGGAAAAAGGAACAATATTTTGACCGAGTTTTATACAACAGACGTCATACTGACACAAAACTGAAGACAGACCAACTATAAACTGAGACGCGCCATCACACGATTTGCAGTACACGGGTTTCACCACAAGCTATGCACCAACAAAGGATTTCAATACTCAAATGAGGACTGTGTGTCATAGTCAATGTTCCCGATATCATGCGAATATGTGCACACAAAAGAACTAATATCACTAAAAAACTGTGCAGTGACTAGATATAGGCAAATTATATTATTTTCAGATGTATTATGTATTTTCTCTGACTATTTTGCTGCAATAAACATTTCATTCATTCATTGTCGGAAAATATATTGCTGAAATTGTAATTTGATGATGATAGTTGATGTTTAAGTGCCTAACATGGAGGTTATAGATCTCTAATTCTTTGGGGGGGGGGGGGGGGGTGAAAATGAAAAATTATGATAAAATGAACATTAGAACTAAAAATAGGCCTAACTACAACTTAGAACCAAATTACGGATTAGGAGAACAAAAGAACAAAAAGGAAGGAATAAGGGAAATAAAATGCAGGTAAAACAAATGCTCTCAACCCTCAGAAAATGAGAATTGACGGATTTGGAAAGGTGTGCCATGAAAGGCAGATAGGAAGGGAAATAGGAGAGAATCCGCCCCAGAATCACTGGAAAAAGGAAAAAAACAGATCCAGCTCAGGTATCATCCCAAACTCAACAACCGTGAGCCCTTAAGGGTGTAGCACCTCCAGTGGTGGGGCTATACACATCCTGCCTTCTTTATGACCCTGTGCAGGAGGCAGGAGATATGATGAAAATAAAAACAAGAGATCTGACCCTTTGAAGAATGAGGGTATCAGGAAAGATGAAACAAGGTCCTATTAAGGCGGGAATTTGAAAGACTCTTTAGACCTCGGATATCCTAATAGCGTCAGGGTCGGAAGAGAACAAGAGTTGATCAAGGGAGGCCGACAGTTAATATGCCAGAGAGGACCCCGGCACAATTAAGTGGAAGCAATCACGAACTCAGCTGGGGTCCTCTGATCGCTAACCAGCGTTCCACAAGTTGTAAGCCCCTGAAGGAGGGGGAGTGTCGTAATGTCATAAGTGAACGAGAGGTGACCAAGGGCAGTCGACAGGAAAGATGACAGAAGGGAGCCCGGCACAAGTAAGTGAAAGCAATACCGCACTAAGCTGGGGTCCCGTTGTCACCAAACCCACATCCCATTAGTAGAGAGTTCCTGGGCGATGTACTGAAGAATGATTCAACAGAATCGCAAGAAATCATTATGATACCCATTTTTCAGAAGATAACTTATGGGTATGCACTGGACGGTTGATTCCGTAGTTAATTGGATATCATCGTAGGTCTCAGAGACTAAGAAGTCCCTATCATGTGCATTACTAGCAGTGGTCAAGTACTATCCCGGCATTTGCCTGGACAGAGTGTAGAAAAACCACACTCAAGATAGTTTATCGGTGCTGGGTTTTGAACCCACGATGTCTGGACTATCTACAGCTGCCCTCACAGCCGTGGTGCACGATTAAACGATCACAACTACGGCGCGCGACTCTCAAAATGACGACTAAACACAACAGACGAAGGAGAGTTTGTGTCCGATACAAAGTTATCGCGGGAAATCACGTTAAGACAATCACCACATCTAGCTCTGTCTCACGTAAACTCGGGAAAGGAAAGGACACCTCCTATGCTCTTCCTATTTAAAGTGCAAAATGACAAACAACAGAATGGCATACTGGATTTGAGCAGCGGCGTTCAAATCATGGTTTATAATTTACCCCAGCATTTTACAATTTCATCAGCAAACAATCCAAACAACGTAGGAATTCAGTATACCAATACCGATTACTTACAATAATTGAAACTGAAACCAAACTTCGTGTAACTCAGACCTCCAAGGCGAAAGCCGGAAATGTTAGCCGCTAATACACGTGGTCGTCTAAATGATTTTTGCATTTTATGGTATAATTTTATTTAACCTTCAATCTTTAGGTCACAGAAACCTACGTGACATTTTGAGTCTAATCTTATACTCTAATGCTGCTGCTGTTACGGGAGATTTTGAATCTTTACCTTATGACGAAAGGTATAATGCGTAATATATTGTATGTAATATCTACTAGAATCGAAGTTTTATACTCTCCGTTAAGTTGTGTTCTACTACTGATATGTTGACGTTTATGTTTTATTAATAATAATGTCCTTATACTCCATTCTTTTATTGTTGACAGTGTCTACGTCTACCAGCTGTATTTTGTATTACAAATCAGATATTCAGTAACTTTTGCGTGATAATGCAGATTGTTCTATGAATAATATTTCCTTCTGTTATTCGGGTTATATTGTAATTGGTAATTATCCTGCTCTATGACTATGCTAATTAGTAATGGAACCGGATGTTAAATTATGAATTTAGTTGATAACATGTCAATGACATACGGCAATTAAACTACGAATATATATTATTATGTGATAATTTTCTACAAGAACTAAACAGTAAGTAGGCCTAATGATACTTTGCCATAAGAATAGCGGACCCCATTAAATCAAAAATAAACACAATCAGGAAAGTAATTGTGAGACTGAGTTCTCGAGGAATTGTGCGTATACATCCCTTTTTACTATTGTTGCATTCCCCGCTACGTTATTGTACTCCACTGTACTGT
The DNA here is from genome assembly GCA_946902985.2 of Meconema thalassinum. Taxonomy (NCBI): domain Eukaryota; kingdom Metazoa; phylum Arthropoda; class Insecta; order Orthoptera; family Tettigoniidae; genus Meconema; species Meconema thalassinum. The sequence continues at coordinate 355,048,696 of OX336390.1, forward strand.
AATTTTCGACTATTTGCAGTGAGTTAATATTGAACTTGAGTAACGTCAGAATCGAGGAGAACCATGTTATAAACTCACTTAAGGGCAAAATTATTACACACTGCAAAATATATTGGCATGTATCTTTCTATAACATATAAAGACACCTCCCGGGCAACGCCGGGTACAATAGCTGGTCCTCTGTAATTCCAAACACCTGTAGTCTTCTCGTCCTCCACTCCATCCAATCAGTAATTATTACCGAGCCCCATTAGCGGCCATGTTACATATTAATAAAAAATGCCCAGTAAAACCAGCGTAAACAAGGACAGGCCATAAACCCAGGGCAGGTCATCTCGATCAGCACGCTAATATGGGGCTTTTACGGCGGTGTTAAGGACTCGCTTAAAACCGACTTTATGTAGCCATTAGCTAACGTTGATTATAAGAGCAATCGCCTCGTCAGGGGAACAATGCTACTCCTTTTTAGAGCCATAATACAATTGGCATTACCTTGCCAAGTGTCACATACTGTATACAGAAAGATTGGAAATTATCTTGCTTCATTTTCAAACAGTGCACTCTAGAAACATTTATTAATACTGTATTATCAAATAATCTTTTTTTTTAAAGTTTTTCGAAGGAAATCGTGGGGAAACCTTCAAAAGACAGAATGCAAGCTTTCGGACTTAAACTGTGCAGGATTCTCACCTACTAAAACCCCACAACCCTATACTTGGCTTAAGGCCACCCCGGAACTGCCTGTTCAGCATTGCTTCAGGGTGGAGCCACTGTTACGACCAGAGGTCTCAGTCAATTTCATTTAAATTGATGATATCGAAATTTCTCATCGTCATCCTCACTGTCTTCAGCAACTAATCTTCTCGGTTTTCCTTTTCTTTGTTTTTAGCAGCTCAGAGATATACTGACCACAGGAACACATGTTATCAGACAAGTTCAACAATCACCCAAATTAACGGGGCTCATGACCAAGAAGTCCCAATCCCCTAAAACAAATTAACAAGGTTAACAACAACTCTGATTACGTTGAAATTAATGATTTTCTGTCGGTCAACACAATTGTACCCAATGGTATTGGGTGTTTCCCTAAACCTGAAAGAAATTAAATGTGATTAATAAATAACATGTGTTATTTGTCTGATAACCTGTGTTATTTTTGTTACAGTAGTAGTGTTTGTACTTGTATTTGAAGGCAGGATTGGAAACGATGCCGTGGCCGAACGGAAGTGTACTAGCTGGCAGTGGTGGAAAACGGAAGTATGCACTGCCCGCTCGATCGATCGAAGTTAGGAACTATCCCGGCATTTGCTTCAAGTGAGTGTGAGAAACCATGGATAACCACTTTTTGGATGGTTGAGGAGGGATTCGAACTCACGCTCTTCTTACAGTAGTTATCCTCAAGAGGCTGTGTGGACTCGATTCAGAAAAAAAAATCTTGTCAGAGCCGGGAATCGAATCCGGGCCAACAGATCTAGTCGTTACACCACAAGACAAGATACCTGAGGTCCAAACATGACATTGTGTTCTTAAGAGGATACGCTGTAAGTAAAACCCAGTGCGGATGCGCATATCCGTATCAGCAAATTTTTTCTCCATGCGGATATAGTTTGCATGGCTGTGCGGATAGCGGATAAGCTGCGGATAATGTTTGGAGTAAATCTGCGGATAGTTTTAAGATTACAGTACAATCCGAACAACGAAATATCATCAAGTTCAATGTGGATATCATGTCATGTCATGTCATGTCATACCATACCATACCATACCATACCATATCATATCATACCATATAATACCATACCATACCATACCATATCATACCATATCATATCATACCATATCATATCATACCATACCATACCATACCATACCATATCATACCATACCATATCATATCATATCATATCATATCATACCATATCATACCATACCATATCATATCATACCATATCATATCATATCAAACCATATCATATCATACCATATCAAATCATATAATATCATACCATACCATACCATAACATACATATCATATCATACCATATCATACCATATCATACCATACCATACCATATCATATCATACCATATCATACCATACCATATCATATCATATCATACCATATCATATCATACCATACCATACATATCATATCATATCATATCATACCATATCATATCATACCATATCATATCATATCATACCATATCATACCATATCATATCATACCATAGCATACCATACCATACCATATCATATCATATCATACCATACCATATCATACCATACCATACCATATCATATCATATCATACCATACCATACCATACCATACCATATCATACCATACCATATCATATCATACCATACCATACCATACCATATCATATCATACCAAACCATACCATACCATATCATACCATACCATACCATACCATATCATACCATACCATATCATACCATACCATATCATATCATATCATACCATACCATACCATACCATTTCAGATCATATCATACCATATCATACCATACCATACCATACCATATCATATCATATCATACCATATCATACCATACCATATCATATCATATCATACCATACCATACATATCATATCATACCATATCATATCATATCATACCATATCATACCATATCATATCATACCATAGCATACCATATCATACCATAGCATACCATATCATACCATACCATACCATACCATATCATATCATATCATATCATACCATATCATATCATACCATACCATACATATCATATCATATCATATCATACCATATCATATCATACCATATCATATCATATCATATCATATCATACCATATCATATCATATCATACCATATCATACCATATCATATCATACCATAGCATATCATACCATACCATACCATACCATATCATATCATATCATACATACCATACCATATCATACCATATCATATCATATCATATCATGCCATACCATACCATACGATATCACACCATATCATATCATATCACATCATACCATACCATATCATACCATATCATATCCTATCATATCGTATCATATCATATCATATCATATTTTTCCGTTAAGTTTTTCAAATGTTATGACAAGTTAGTGTAAGCTTATCTCATTCAAATTATGCCATTAAGCATATTTAACACTCCGAACTGTACAGGATTGCAATTCTGGCTGTGTAACATACATTTTAAACATAGCACATGACATACTGTACAAAGCCAAGGGGAACGGCTTTCTCCTCCAATGTCTAAATGTGTTGCTTTATCTAATCAAGCATATTGTCTTTTGCACCTTTTGAGACGGTCAACATGATTGTGCCCAAAGAATTGGGTGGGGTACAAGACATAAATAAATACGGGCCCCGTGGTGTTGGGATAGCACGCCTGCCTCTCACCCGGAGGCCCCGGGTTTGATTCCCGGCTCCGTCAGGGATTTTAGAAACTGACGTGAGGGTTGGAACGGGGTGCACTCAGTCTCGTGAGGACAATTGAGTAGCTGTCTGACAGTGAGGCAGCGCCCCGATCACGAAAACCAAGATTAATGGCCGAGGGGACCCGATGCGCTGATCACATGTCACCCCAATATCTGCAGGCCAAATGGCTGGGCAGCGGGCGCTTGGTAGGCCTAGGCCCTTCATGGGCTGTAGTGCCAGGGTTTACAAGACATAAATATGTTGGTCACGATATAAATAAATTGTCCCATTTAGCCTAATTAACTAATACATGTATTTTTTCCTTGAGTGTATTTACATATGTATAACTAGTACCCCGTCCATTCATTGGGCGCAATCGTGTTGACCGACTGAAAAGCTGAAAAAAGCAATTTGTTAAGGTAACACCGACAAAGAATGGCTTCAAATTTCTATAATTACATATTATTGTAAAGTCAGTAGATGCGGATAACAGTTGTGCGGATGCGGGGCGGATGCGGATAACAGTCGTTCGGATGCGGGGCGGATGCGGATAACAGTTGTGCGGATGCGGGGTGGATGCGGATAACAGTTGTGCGGATGCGGGGTGGATGCGGATAACAGTTGTGCGGATGCGGGGCGGATGCGGGTAACAGTTGTGCGGATGCGGGGTGGATGCGGATAACAGTTGTGCGGATGCGGGGCGGATGCGGATAACAGTCGTGCGGATGCGGGGTGGATGCGGATAACAGTTGTGCGGATGCGGGGCGGATGCGGATAACAGTCGTGCGGATGCGGGGCGGATGCGGATAACAGTCGTTCGGATGCGGGGCGGATACGGATAACAGTTGTGCGGATGCGGGGTGGATGCGGATAACAGTCGTGCGGATGCGGGGCGGATGCGGATAACAGTCGTGCGGATGCGGCGTGGATGCGGATAACAGTCGTGCGGATGCGGGGTGGATGCGGATAACAGTTGTGCGGATGCGGGGTGGATGCGGATAACAGTTGTGCGGATGCGGGGTGGATGCGGATAACAGTCGTGCGGATGCGGCGTGGATGCGGATAACAGTCGTGCGGATGCGGCGTGGATGCGGATAACAGTCGTGCGGATGCGGGGTGCATGCGGATAACAGTCGTGCGGATGCGGGGCGGATGCGGATAACAGTTGTGCGGATGCGGGGTGGATGCGGATAACAGTTGTGCGGATGCGGGGTGGATGCGGATAACAGTCGTGCGGATGCGGCGTGGATGCGGATAACAGTCGTGCGGATGCGGGGTGGATGCGGATAACAGTTGTGCGGATGCGGGGCGGATGCGGGTAACAGTTGTGCGGATGCGGGGTGGATGCGGATAACAGTTGGGCGGATGCGGATAACAGTCGTGCGGATGCGGCGTGGATGCGGATAACAGTCGTGCGGATGCGGGGTGCATGTGGATAACAGTTGTGCGGATGCGGGGCGGATAACAGTCGTGCGGATGCGGGGCGGATGCGGATAACAGTTGTGCGGATGCGGGGCGGATGCCGATAACGTATTGTTTATCCACGCAGGGTCTAGCTATAAGCTACCTCTGAGATCTCCCATACACGACACCCACGAACAAAGTGTAAAACGCTGAGTGTTCATCTTTCATGTTATTTAAATAAGTTTACTTGTATTTTCCGATCCATTGGTGTAGCACTAATACGCTTGCCTCCTACCTGGTAGGACCTGCGTTAGATACTCGACTCCGTCACGGATTTCAGAACTGATGTTTAGCATCAAAATCGATATGTTATGTATGGTGTGTGTTGTGTTTGAGTCTTCAGTTCTTTTTGACTGGTTTGATGCAGCGGTCCATGCCTCCCTGTCCTGAGCTAATCGTTGCATCTCTACATAGCTACCACGCCCTACATCCGAGACAATATGTTTAACCTTGGTCTACCCCTACAGTTCTTGTCCTGGATCCTTCCTTCCATAACTAACTTTGCTGTTCCTGGGTGTCTTACTATGTACCCTACCAACCTATCTCTTCTCTTCATTAGCAGGCACCAGAAACATCTCTCCTCGTCCACTCATCTTAATACTTCTTCATTTATCACATATATGATCTTAATCATTCTCCAGTAACGCCACATTTCAAACGCTTCAATTCTCCTCCTTTCTACTACGCCAACAGTCCAAGTTTCACTTGGTGATATTAAATTGTGAAGAACAGCTCTATTTTTGAAGCTTTCAATGTTCATGTTTATTATGACTTACAATCTGTCTGAGGGGCATATGACCTTGCTGTTCGACCCCTTAAAATCTCAATCAATATCTATGCGATAACCCTTGTGAGGACAATTGAGAAGTTGTCCGTTCAGAGAGTTTTTTTTCTATCCATATAGCTATTTTTAAACAATCGGTTGAGTAAATTTCGCTCGAAAGAGTAACAGTCAGACAACACTGTATTAGTAGGCTATAGATATGAGTGGTTTTGTACCGATCTCTTCAAAGCAAGACGTTCTAACTACGTAGGAATTTAAAATGTATTACAGTGGTTCTATGTCTGTCAGTCATTAAACCAATGACATACTTGACTGGGGCGCTGTGTCACTGGAATATCCGTATGGTGCGCTTGGACAAACCTTGGCACTGAGATAATGTCCCCGTTTTGTTTCCAATTCCCTTGAGTGTTCAGTTCATCGTTTCCAAGAAAGTCACATGCGAAGAAATAAATAACACCATTGACAGGTGTAGTTGTGCCCGAGACTGTGTGGCTTATCGAATATTGATTCGAAAGTACGACCAGGGATCGAGTTGAAGTTCTTTTGTATTGCTACTAAGTTGTTGAGCTAACTGTCGTATCCGATTCTCATGAAGTCTAACAATTTATATATATAGGTTCTAGTACTCTACTTTGTTGTTGTTTGAGCCTTCAATCTTTTGACTGATTTGATGCAGCAATCCATTCCTCACTGTCCTGAGCTAATCGTTTCATCTCTACATAGCTACCACACCCTACATCCGAGGCAATCTGTTTAACATATTCTAACCTTGGTCTACCCCTACCGTTCTTATCCTCAAACCTTCCCTCCATAACTAACTTTGCTATTCCTGGGTGTCTTAATATATCACTTACCAACCTATCTCTTCTCTTCATTGGAAGTCACCAGAAACATCTCTCCTCGCCCACTCGTCTTCATACTTCTTTATTTGTCACTGTAACTACCAATCTGGTCTTCATCATTCTCCTGTAACCCAAATTTCAAACGCTTCAAATCTCCTCTTTTCTGCTGCATCCATAGTCCAAGTTTCACTTCCACAGAATGCCACGCTCCAGACAAAGGCTTTCATGAATGACTTTCTAATACCTAAATATACGTATATTCGATGTCAACAGACTTCTTTTCTGTAGAAATGCTTCCTTGCCTGAGCCAACCTTCTTTTTATATCCTCTGCTTCGTCCATCACTGGTTATTTGACTAAGTAGCAGAAGTCTCCTAATTCCTTTAACTTTTCATCTGCCAAATTGATGTCGGTTGGTTGGTTCCTCAGGTTAGGGGCTGCGACAACGTGGTCATGCAGCCCCGTGTAGGCTACTTTGGGTGTGTGTAGAATCTGTCTGATAACCGGTGTTAGTTGTGATGGCTGTATTAGTGTGTGTTAACTGTTTTTAATTCAAGTAAGGACTGCAGACATTCAATTTTAAAGTAGTTCCTACTTTTGCTACCAAACACCACCGTCAACGACAACTAGTTCTGAACTTGGTTACTAGATGCCACCGCAGTCGGCTCTTGGCGACGAATGTTGGAACCTAAGAGCGTTAGTCAAATCTAACCAATAATTCAGCTTCACACAAGTGTAATTAGTGGAAGGTTCTTTTACATTCCATAAATCTATGATATGGGACCGCTGGCTTTACTCCCCCTCCGAAGGAAGACATACTGAGGGATTTTTAACGAAATTGATGTCAATAGGAGTTTCTGATTTCCATCGGCTGTATTTACTGTATAATACATATGATGATTGGAGCTGGCTGGCTATATGGCTAAACAAGCCGAAAGCCAACAAGTTTTTATAAAAAACTTATTTGTTTAGAATTTGCTTGCTGGCAGATAGTTTGTTTCTCTTATCAGCTGTCTAATGTTTTTATATCACCCCAAGTGGTCTTTCATTCAGTACCTTATTCTAAGCAGAACAATATTCTGGGTGCGAATTGAAAAATTGCACGGGTGTTGGCCAAACAAAGCTCCGACAGGCTATCCATAACTATTGTTTCATTCACCGGGCTTGGACTTCGTGGTCATTTAGCCCCATGTATGTGTGTGTGTGTGTCAAATATATCTGATAAACTATGCTATTGTAGTGTCTGTAGTAGTGTGAGTATTCGAAATTTAGTCGAGGATTGGGAATGAGGCTGCCGTGGCATTAAGTTAAGAACCATCCCGGCACTTGTCTGGAGTGGACAGTGATTCTTCCTCACTTTTTGGGTCAGCGCATCGTTCTTCAAGCTAAATTAATCGATGTTCCGGCAATTTCATTTTGAAACATACTGGAGCTCAACCCTAATTGGAGAACCACGGAAAAACTCTTTCGGGATGGCTGAGATGGGAATCGAATCCACATCTTCTCAGCTTTGCCAGGTACCCCATTCCAGCCCTCACACCAGAATTAAATTTCTTGGCAGAGCCGGGGATCGAACCAGAATCTCCGGGGTGACAGCCAAGAACATTAGCTGCCACTATAGCCTATCCATAACTAAGCTAACCCCTGTCACCAGTCTACCGAATGGTAGTTTAGTTACTCTTACTACGCAAAACCGTTAACGACGGGTACGAAGAGCTAATATCTTTATAAATTAAGCTTTCTGTCTGAAGCTTTTGAATTTTTAGCTATTTCTTTTATTTATCACAGATGATGACTAAATATTCCGTCAGTTTAACATGGATGACATGGATAAAAAGTGTAAGCTAGCGATAAGTAAAACCCCGTGCAAAGACCGTACGTGGGAAAAGGATTGTTCTAGCGGATAAGTACTCATGTAATCTTAGTAGAAATCAGTGTGCTGTTCTAATTTATTTATTTATTATATTGTGCTGTGTCGCTTATTTACACGAGCATAATATTCATACGGAAACACAAGCACAACATTATTGATGGTAATTGAAGGAAGATTGTAGTTTTACGTGACCGTTAATCTCAAGATCATAAGCCACGGGATTTGATGGTAATTGGCTTTCACGACTCAGCAATTTTTCGAGGTTTATGCTATGTCTTGTGTGGGGTTTCGCCCAGGAACACTAGGCTCGTTCATCAGCGGGCTCTTGGTGTCCGTCACTGGACCCGCACAGGAGTAGCGAACTGCACGCTACCTCCCTTCTTATGAAGCGCACCTGCGCTTCTTTACTGCGAGAACTAAGAGGTGAAAGGCTCATTGAGCGCTTAGCTCTCGCAGTAGAGGAGCGCAGGTGCGCTTCATAAGAACTGAACTGTAGGAGTGTATAACTACACGGAAATATACTTTTCTACAGTACGACTTGAAAGCTCATTCTTTATGCTCCTACACAGGAAAGTGAATCTAACGTACTGCTCGTATGCGATGGTCGGTTATGTCTGCTATTCCTCTGAAGTTCACCTTTGTTGCAGAATCCTTTACTTGAACAGCGGTTTGTACTGAGGTTGCTATATGAAATTGCTTTGACAGCTGTTATGTTGCACGACATCTTTAGAGCGTTTGATCATACTAAAGAGGAAATACTCATGAAAATCCACAGCCTGCTTCCAGTCTCCGACCGGGTCAGGAATGGAATGAATGAAGCCCCCATCTAGCGGCGAGGATATGAAATGTGCCGGCTGCCGAGGCCGGACGCACTCCTCTGGGGCAATGAGTAAATGAATGACAGATGAAATGAAATGCTAGTGGAGAGTGTTGCTGGAATGAAATTTTGACAGGGAAAACCGGAGTACCCGGAGAAAAACCTGTCTGCCTCCGTTCTGTCCAGCACAGATCTCACATGGAGTGACCGGGATTTGAACCACGGACTCAGCGGTGAGAGGCCGGCGTGCTGCCGCCTAAGCCACGGAGGCTCTAGGAAATACTCATCCAGTTATTTAGTTTTGGATGTTCACGTAACACCTTGACTAATTTACCTAGAAGCAAATGCACACATACACCTCCTTTCCAATCTTCTTTCCTAGAGTATATTTCGCGTTTGCGCAGGGTCCACTTGCTTGGTTGTCGTTCGCCACTTCTTCCTGTCAAGAGCATCTGCAGGTTCTGTCTGTTAGGTAGTCAGCCCGAAGGCTGGTTGGATCCTCAAAAAGTACCGCCGTTACGTTATGTGAGTAGATACCCACAAAAACCCAAGGCAGCACTATTTTGAGGCGTTCTAGGCAAGAAGAGGAATGAGGTAGTTTGCCATTGCTTTCCTCACTGAGTCAGAACAGTAGTCCTAACCCTATGAGTTGAACCTTTCACAGCATTCACAGGCACTGACTGTGCCCCGAATGCCATTACTAAGCCCCACCCATACCTCAGTAGCTTCCATATCGAGGCTGCATATTCTATCCATCCGTCGTTTGTTTGGGCACCCACGGGGTCGATGATCTCCTGGATCGTATCGGAGGGTAGTTTGTACCACAGAGTTCTCGTCACTTCTTGTGATATGCCCATACCAACGAAGACGCGCTTCCCTCATTTTGTCTTTAATTGTTGCAACTCCCATTTGCTTCCTTACATGTTCATATCTGATTTAGTCAAGCCTTGTTATACCCATGAATCAACGCAGCATTTTCATTTCCATTCCATGGAGGTATTGTTCATGTTAGGCCTCAATGAAAGATGCGCACACTACTGCGGGCATCGCAATAATGCAATGAATGGGTTATTTGGTGCTATTTTAGTGGTTGTCTGCCTTCAACAGACTAGACGCCCCTGAATATTGCACGGCGCCAGGTGTTGTATCGCCAGATCACAAGAGTAGACGCGTGTCGAACGAATCAATGAGACAGTTCATTCGCGCTGTCAACACGGCATGACTGATCACCTTCACAGTTTACAGGCACTATAACTAGCACTGACACAGCATCTGATGAATCTTGTACAGTGATTGCAGCGTGAGCGACAGTGTCGTGATGAAAAGCTTCAACTCGGTTCCGTAACAAAGATCGAAACCTGACAACCACATCAAAAATGTGCATTTTAATGAGGAATGTGATCCCTCGTAGTGTTAATCAACATAATTGTGGACCTGGGTGCAATAGTAGTCTACAGTATACTTTATATGTTTCAAGAATGGTATTGGCGTTTCTCGTCTCACCTCCAAAGGGAGGGGTTATAGTAACTGGGGGATAACCGTAATTCGGGGAATTGCAGGACATAGCAATATGGAGAACTCGGTTATCTCACACTCGAGAAGTTGGTTGGTTGGTTCCTTAGTTTAGGGGCTGCGACAACGCGGTCATGTAGCCCCGTGTACTTTACTTTGGGTGTGTGTAGAATTTGTCAGATAACCGGTGTTAATTGTGATGGCTGTATTAGCGTGTGTTATCTGTGATTCAGGTAGAAGGACTGAAGACGATCAAGTTTTCAAGCAGTTCCTACTTTTGCTACCAATGCTACCGTCCACGACACCTAGCTGCGGACTTGGCTAATAAATGCCATCGCAGCCAGCACCTACGACAGCAATACATCACCAAGCAGTAATGATGCAGACACAAATCACAACCATGCCGATTCTCACAAAGCATGAGCTATAGAATCATCTGCAAGTATCATTATTTAATCAAGAAATGTTATTTACCTTATTAATTATCATCAGTTCCTGTTTTATTTTAATTACAAAAGGGGGATTCTAAACCCCTTGGATACGCCACTGCTCTCACCACATTGTCTGACAGCTACTCACCTCGTGCGGGTAAATTCGATAGTTCATTCAACTAACTATAATATCAGCCTTTCAAGATACGAGTGCCGCCGAACTTGGCTGCGCCAGAGCTTGTTGATAGTACAGCGAAGTCCTTCTCTAAATGACGGAAGATTGCAAGGGCCGCGTGTCGGGTGGGCTACTGGGTGTTGCAGTGTGTCAAGCAAGGCACTGCTGCTAGCAGGAGCGTAGCGCCCATCTAGTTCAACACATTTACGCTTTTTAACGTATTTAATAATCATCATTACTTACATGAATTGCCGTGTTGTTGCTGGAAATGATGACCTTCATTTTCTAAGCAGCTTGCCACGGTGGGTGAGTGGTCAACGTGTCGGTCTACTAACCCCCAAGCTTGCAGGTTCGCTCCTGGCCGTGGTAAGTGTTTTTTTTAAGGCGGCAAAAGTTACGACACCATGTCATACGATGTTGGCATGTCAAAGAACCCACTTGAATTCAGTAGGCCGTGTTCTTAATGGCAAAATTAATCTCGGGAGTTTCCGCCAACACAAAGTTCCTCATTTCTCTACTAGAAAGCGCTATAGTGTTCAAGGAGCTTAGATATCTAACCTCCTTGACTTGACTAGTGCTTCAAGAAACAACAAAATTCGACATGCAAGCTAACCTCTGGGTGTCAAATAACAAAGCTTGCACCCGGCACCCGAGGCCATACGAAATTGTTATTATTATTATTATTATTATTATTATTATTATTATTATTATTATTATTATTATTTTCTAAGCCCACATTGCTCCAACATAGGAAGATTTGGTACACTCGCTGAAATTCATCCTGACTGATATTTGGTATCAGGGCAGTTATTTCGTTCTCGAGAGCCCCCACAGTACGCGGATTGTTTCTGTATTCCTTTGGTTTGAATTCTGAACGGAAAAATTAATAATGATGGGTGAATTAAGAATGGTGCGTATCTAATGGTATCGCAACAGCACAGCTAACCGTAACAGGAGCTCTGTCACCACGGAGAGGGGAACGATGACAGAGTCATATCCTACCCGCACAACTGTACCTGCCAACCTAGTAGGCTGACAGTGTGGCACTAGTAAACAAAGAATAGTTCCAACCTCGGCCACCGGCACCCATATCTTGAAAGGCTAATACCTGTGATAATTATTTCAGAGATAAGGTATTCTGCCCGTTTGGATTCGGAATAGCGGTTGGCTGCTTCGACAATTCGTCCACCTAGTCATGAAACCAGTGAATACATGAAGGAGACCATGCATGGGCGATGCTAGCTAAAGAAGAAGAGATTCAAGTCATGTCGTTACAAGGCAAACAAACGAAGTTTATAAGTTCATCCTGACTGATATTTGGTATCAGGGCAGTTATTTCGTTCTCGAGAGCCCCCACCACATCTCTCTATATATAAAAATGAAAGTTTGTCTGTTTTTATTTTTGAATTTCCACGGGAATTTGAGTTATTAACGCGTTTCAGACTGGTTTATGACGGTTGCGCGCAAAAACAAATATTCATTGATGTAACTCATCTCCATACCTCTCATAAAAGAAAAGGAAGGAAGATTGTAGTTTTACGTGACCGTGAATCTTATGATTATGAGCCACGGGACCTCCTTTTTACGTGGAATCCGAACCACAGGACATGGCATTTCACTTCGAAAATCTCACACGCATTGACCGGGAATCGAACCCGGACCGCCTTGTTGAGAGGCATACAGCTAGACCGCTGAGCCACCACGCCCCTTTCTCATAAAAGAGGGCTTACCCCCTTAAAAGGCATGCTGAAATGGGCGTTGAAAGACGAGACAAAGCTCATTTTCAGCGTCTCAATGTGAGAAACAAAACTCGGAGGCCCTTCGGGCCCCGAAAAACCACATTTTAAGTTCCTAAAACCAACAGTTTTTGAGATATTCCCAAAAAAACTAATTTCATTTAATAAGCTATTGAAAGAATGCAAGCCGGTAACCATGACAACACAATCTCAGAAGTCCATCTATTTCTGTAAGACGCAATGCCATTCCATTTATTAAATTACTGTGAACGGTCGCAAACGGCTATAAGGTTATCACGGAACCAACTTAAGCTGTAAAATTCATCAATACGTATATAATACGCTTAAGGGGGTCAAGGGGTTCTCTTGAATTTCTTCACGCGATTTATATGTGCGGGTGAGGTACTAAAGGACTACTATATCCCTATCCCTATATTATTAAATTATTATTATTATATATTCTTTGTGTAGTTTCTATGTGTATTCTTTGTATGATCCAAGATTCATTCATCGTTGGATTGGCAGCAATTGCTTTCATTGTCATTATTATTGTGTTATCTAGTCGACATGGCTGAACATTCAAATAATCGGAGCATTAGCTCAATTACATTCTATGGTAATTACATTAGTTATTAGAGTGTACATAAGGAAATACAGTCCACTATATCATTCAGTCGTATAATTTCTCCCCTGATGCTTCATCTGTGGGCACAATGATGCGCAAGAGCATACAATTATGATTATTATTATATTATGGTGTACAAAGACGAGAAAAAATTCATTTTCAGCCCCTCGGTGGCTCGGAGTCTACTACGTTTTAAGGCTCTAAAACCACATTTCAGAGATATTCCCAGAAAAATAATTTCAGTTAATAAACTAACAAAAATAGATGACGAGTACGAAAGAAGACCAAATCAGGAGCTATATAGATATACTGAGAAAATAACAGATGTGGCCAGGAAGAGACGTCTGGCTTTCAACGGACATGTCTCAAGGATGGACCCAACAAGACTAACCAGCCGGCTTCTCAACTACTAGGAGAATAGAAAGAGCGTGACACCTTGGTTAACAGACGTTAACAAGGACATCCAAGAACTGAAGATAATGGAAAGTGATATTAGAAGCCGATCGCATCTCAGAAAGATACTTACACAGAAGTGTTTTCAGAACAGACCACCCTGTAAGGAAACCAGCATCATCTTGACAAAAGAGAGAAAGGAGAAACATAGCCAGAGAATGCACGAATATTGGGCAAACATCAAGTCCCTCGCCAAGCTGAAAAGTTGAACGTCGTGGTCCTTAGCTGGCCCATCCGAAAGAAGAAGAACAACAACAAGAAGAAGAAACTAATGATGTAATGCAAGCAGGTAACCATGACAACAGTATCTCAAGGGGTGACCTCCCACTTTCCACCTATTTCTGTAGGAAGCAATGCCACTCAATTTATTAAATTTCTGTAAAAGTTTGCAAATGGCTATAAGGTTATTATGGAAACAAACATAGACTGTAAAATTCATCAATATGCTTAAGGGGGTCATGGGGTACCCTAGAATTTTTAAACGCAACTTACACGTGCGATATGTTGTACAGAAGGTTTATTATATCACCAACAGCAACATTATTTTCAAAAATTCCTGAATTGAAATAGTGTTTTTTGCAGCTTTTGGGAATTTGGGCCATTGGAGGCTAAAAATCCTGAATTTTCATGCACCACAAGCCTTTATAATTTAGTAAAGGAGTCTTCCAGGGGATGGGGACTTTCCACAACGGTTAGAGTCAGTTTTCATTTCACATATATTGCGTTTCGTCAACAAGGTTTTCAATATTATTTTCACGTCAGGAAGTACACGGTAGGTGAATTTAGTTTGAGAGCACATTTTAACTAATCATATTTTTGTCGACAAACGGGTTCATGGTAAAGATGATTTTGTTTGACACTGTGGTTGATTGATCTTCATGTTTATGTACGCCTATAACTCGTGTTCGGGTGCTTGGAGCATCGTAAAATTAGGTATTGTAACCATGAGTCAATACACCAATCATTTATAAAACTCTTCACCGTACTTCTCATAGAGGGGTTGGTATAGGGAAAAACTTTTCAAAATATATGCTAAAATAGACGAAAAATAAAAATTATCCTAGAAAGACGACCAAAGCATATGTTGCGCTTCTCAATGTGTGACACAAAACTAGGGAGTCTACAATGGGTCTCCGAAAACCACATTTTAAGGCCTTTAAATTAACAGTGTCTGTGATATACCCAGAAAACTAACTTCGCTCTGATAAACTTATGAAGGAATGGCAAGCCCCTAACCAATGCAACAGTAGCTCAATTGATAACGTCTGGTTATTAATACCGCAGACCGTTCGAAGAGCGGGTACTTCTGCTAGTCCATACATACAAATACAAATACAACAAACATCCAAGTTTTGTGAAAAAAATCGGACTGCGACCCAAGGTGTTTAAAGTAGGTAAGCCTGTTCGGTTAAATGGAAGTTTTATTTAAGCAAGGGGAACGTTATCCACGCCTATTCTGTATATTCATGTATCATGCTGATATGATGTTTGGTATTGTAAATTTTGCCGGCGGCTTTTGCATTTCTTATTTTCATTAGTGTTGTGATTTGCTTACTCATGTGTTGAGTATTTATTCAAGGTGACGATCGGTCAACCTTTTGTGTCATGTTTATTGTAGTCACATGTATTGTTAAAGTTTTGATTAAGACCTGATTGAGGCATTTGTTTGTGTGCCCAGTGTACTCTGTTAAGATTTCAAGGCGGAAATCTAATGTATTAATTTTGGAAGGGTAGGAGTGTCGGTATTGGTTTACATTATTGTCGCACCTGTAAATTACTGTTTCCCAGACGCCAAGTCTAAATACGCATATAAATACGGATTCGCAACTTGCTGGGTGTTCCAAATGGGAGCGAATCGCCGTATTACAGTACTCATTCCCTTTCAGCATGCATCTACTTCTATACATACGCACATAACATTATTGAAGGGATTTCAGGACTAATTTCATGTCCTTATTTTCAGCATTTCTCTGACTGAGATTTATATCTATCTTTTTGCATTTTGATTCAGAGGGTGTAAATTGAAAGGGGGGGGGGTATTTGTTTTGATATTGTTGGATCAGTTATTAAATTTGTTTTATTTTACTTTGGTTCACTTTTCTTCCTAACAGAAATACCTCTATATCACCTTGTTATTATTAGAAACAAATTATATTACTATAACCAACCACGAACAAGGACTGAACAGGACCTCGAGAAAGAGTCTTGTTGTACGCTTCTTTACAAGGGTACAATATATTGCACCCTTCAATAAAGCATTGTTTTCTCAAGATTCATCTACGGGGCCGTGTTTAGTCCTGACTGCTTTTCACAGCAAAGTTCGCATAAAAACAACATGCTCTAATGAACAGAAAGGTCCATGGCAGAGGCTATACTAGAAATAAAATGAATAACAAGAAGAATAAAAGATATTTAATGACTGAAAATTATGTGCATATTAATAATAATAATAAATAAAAAAGAAATCCCCCCTGACTTTCACCCCCTTAAGAAATAAATATATTACTGAGCGGTGAGACTCGCTCCACACAACAAAACAATGTGAATACAGCTTCACACAAAATGATTAATCATAACATAAAATTGAGCGGTAAGAACTCGCTCCTCACAACTTATGGATGCAAGTCCATTTTTCCTGGTCAAGAAGTTATATAATGCGTGGTGTACTGCTCTTTAATAAGAAAATGAGTACTGATGCGAGTCCGTTTACAACTGAAACAGTCATGTTGCTCACGGAGTTGCATCTTTTAAATCACACTACGGCTATGGGACCCACCCTTAATTAACACACTATAATTACTACTGACACATGCAAGATCTAATAATACAAAAAGATGACGAATCTCCCTGAGATTCTAGCTGGTGCGAACGCACACAAAATAAAAAGAGCATGCCGAAAATGGGCCAAAACGCTCGCATCACAAAATTGGGAACACAGCCTCGCGCACCCTAATGCCACACGGGGTCATTGAACGCGTAAAATAAACACACAAGAAGTGAAGCAACAGCAACAAAATACAAGTCTAACGGCTGAAAACTATATTTACATTTTTATAAAACGCCAGACAAACATATGTTTCGGGAGCTACCTTACAACTATGGACAACACCCATTTAATCAATCAAATACTCATTATAACCGATCAGGTTTGTGAATTTTAAACAACGTCTTAAATTGAAGTACAGGACCCAGGCCTGTTACTAATGACAAGTCGCGTTATCTGATTTGAGCGCACCCCTCTTGTATGAGTCATCGCTGCATCGTCTCTCTCTCTCAGTCCTTCAAGCTAGGTGCTATTTCCATCTGGAAACGCAGACATATCTCACTCATCCACTTGAATGACAAGAAAACACAAACATAAACCACGAATTCAGCCTCGCGAGGTTATGAACTGGGCTGATGTGGAGCAAGTCAGAATAATCACAATGATATATCCCCGCGAACACATCGTAAAATCACACTACGCACCATAAATCTTGGACTGACTCACTCATAAACATACCAACTGGGTCGGCTCAAAACAGATCAACCAATATTGCGTCCATAGACACATTAAACAAAATACACAACAAAAACTCGGGTGCAAAGTGCCATCCCGTACAGATCTGCTGGAAAAGCAACTATCAAAATAATCCTGATCCGTCATAAAATTCTGCTCACAAATAATCGTTACCCTCCAAATTCTATTTTTAATCTCAAAATTAATTCACTTCCATTTTTGTTATAAGGCATACTTCTGAATTATAATGCTTGACCGCGATTTACGCAAGCGAATGCGAGCACGAGCTGCGCGTCGCCCCGTATAGTTGAACAAAACAAAATCACAATATTTACACAGTATACAGCGCTCGGCTTGTCCCATACTTAATGTGTCAGTAAAACAAGAACTAAGAATCTACATTACCAAACAAGCAAACAAATATCTACAAAAATATGTCCCATAATACCATAGCTGACTTAATAAATAAATAAATAAATTCATTTGTACTCATTCCTATAGAACAACGTCAGGAAAACATCCGCAGCCATCACTCCTTTAAAATGCTTAGCTCGTCATCGACATCTTCTGGCAAATGTCCTGCTGGTTCCAAGATCCGGCCTCGTTCCTAGACGTCATCTCGTGCTGAATTAAATAAAGTTTGTCAGATACACACACGATATATTTCCTATTAAATTCACTAAATTCCTTGACCGTCTATTTGTGAATTATATTCGATGAACTGGTCCTATCTGGTAGTACTGGGACTACAAATAAATCACTGAAGTTACACTTCTAACTTGACGAAAATGTTCCATGTTCAAATACATGAAAAAATATGCAGAGTATGCCTCGTGTCCTCAGACACCTGAATAAAAGACCTTACGTCCTCAAATGCTCAAATAAAAGGCAACGTTACGTCCTCAGACGCACAAATAAAAGTCATCTCTCGAAGCTTCCTGGACCATTATAAATGAAACTGGCTAGGGTAGGTGTGGAAGGGGGTTTATGGAAAAATATTCCATAATAATTATCAGACTAGCATGCGATCGGTATCATTGAGTTCATAGCAGTGTGGAGGTTACGATTATGCTGTAGCTGGCTCGAATCGATCGTGGAATTAATCCGTAGATAACTCCCGCGTTAATTTACCAGGGTGCGTTACCACGCCGAGTTGCCGCTTAAACGCCCCGTCTTGATATTATTGGTTCAGACTCTTGTAGATCTTTGCGCGCTTTTACTTGTATTTCTGCCACAGGGAGTGGTTAACATGAAGATTGACCAATTACACCGTAGCATTCGATTTTCTTCTTGGCGCCAACACTCATAGCAACAAGCCATATTGTGCGTACCCAAGCTATCTCCGCGCTAAAAGTTGCACCTGTCCTATGTGTCAAGAATATTGTGCTACTTTCTAAAATACCACAGGAGCTTAAATCATTGTGTTCTCTCTGCCACTGATTTCTCAATATTTCCCAACACCGTCCGGCTCTCATATCTGCTGTCTGTAGAAATGTATCAAAAGATGATGAATAATGTATTAGAATCCTTTATACAGCCTGTGGATAAAGGGTCCAATATATATATATATATATCTGCGATTTCAGTTAAGTCTGATTGTTGTTGTTGTCGTTATTGTTTGAGTCTTCAGTCTGGTTTGATTCAGCTCTCTATGCTTTCCTGTCCTGAGCTAATCGTTTCATCTCTACATAGCTGCCACACCCTACATCCGTG
Source organism: Meconema thalassinum (assembly GCA_946902985.2). Lineage (NCBI taxonomy): Eukaryota > Metazoa > Arthropoda > Insecta > Orthoptera > Tettigoniidae > Meconema > Meconema thalassinum. The sequence continues at coordinate 355,068,062 of OX336390.1, forward strand.
GCAATCTGTTTAACATATTCTAACCTTGGTCTACCCCTACAGTTCTTATCCTCGACCCTTCCTTTCAAAACTAACTTTTCTATTCCTGGGTGTGTTAATAGGCCTATGTGTCCTACCAAATTATCTTTTCTCTTCATTAGCAGTCACCACAAACATCTCTTCTCTCCCACTCATCTTAATAGCTCTTCATTTGTAACCCTATCTACCCATCTGATCTTCATCAGCCTCCTGTAACACCACATTTCAAACGCTTCAATTCTCCTCTTTTCTGCTGCTCCAAAAGTCCAAGTTTCACTTCCATAGTGTGTCACGCTCCAGGCAAAGGCCTTCAAAAATGACTTCCTAATACCTAAATCTATATTTGATGTTAACAGATTACTTTTCTGTAGAAAAGATTTTCTTGCCTGTGCTAACCTATTTCTTATATCCTCTTTGCTTCGTCCAATACTGGTTATTTTGTTTCCTAAGTAACAGAAGTCACCTACTTCCTAAAGCATTTCACCTGCCAATTCGACATCCATAGGGATTTCTTATTTATTTTTACTGCATTCCAATATTTTTGTTTACATTAATTAAATTCATCATAAATTCTTTCCTCAAGACAGAATCCATTCCATTTCAAAACTCATTCAAATCCTCTGCTGTGTCGGCTGTGTCATCAGCAAATCTCGAATCTTGACTCCTACTTTGAAATTTTCTCCAATTTCCTCCATTGCCTCATTACCGTTACACAATGCAAACATCTCTGGAATCTTGGTGAGCTCAATTGTTCTTGGATTCATTCAAACATTGCCATATTGCATTATTTAGTTAGACTATGGACCGAAACTCTTCCTTTATAAAAAAATATATAAATATAAATTATGGAAAAGCCAAAACATCCACCTCAGTATTTCACATCCCGCATCTAAGAAACTACGCCAATAACATGTCTTTGAATACATAATTTCTACTAAATTCTCACTGAACATTGTTAAATAATACATACGATCTCCAAGATTTAACTCCATAAAAATAACATGTGATGATAATAGTAAATGAATCTTGAATCAGCCTGTCTCTTTCCATCAACTTTGAGTCAATTAATTTACACCAAGGTAAATGACACGAGATTCTCATTTCGCCACCATCAGAAAGCGACCACTATCGATGAATATGTCTGAATGAAAATTTTGCAGATGTAATACTAGGATACTTTTTAAAAGCGTGTTATCATCAAAATTTGTACTGTTCTGTCATGACTGCTCTTGCACACATCACACTAAATTAATTAATCAATTAGGCTCGCTATTAACTTTCGCATCACCTGTGGACTCAATCAATGCAATATTGAAGATTCTTTTTATACTTAACTTTTTATTACTATTATTACTATAATATTCAACTTCATCGTAAAATTTTCTCACACGGCATTGTGGCTGCCTATTCAACTTCCAAAAATATATGAACAAAATTTCCTCTCTGAAGGTGAAATATTACCTTGAGGTCTTTTAACGTATGACTCGTCTAACTAGATATCAATGGCCATCTGTTCATAATATTCACATCCACAACTTCTAATAGGCCTATGTCTGTAAATAATACATTGTAGGGGTTACACAAGGATATGGGATTTTCCCACTCCTCTTCAACTGAAGGACCACAATGTCCAAGCCCCTCAAATAAAATGACAACAACTTCATGAACCTGACTTCGAAAAGTGATACCCTTACTTCTTTGCTTATGTTCCGTAGATCAGACAACAAACATTGCAACAAAGATGCACTATAATAAAATAAAAATAAAAGAGGAATTATTTATTTATTTATTTATTTACTAGCTGTACCCGGCATGCCAATCAAAGAAAGCGTTGGCGTTGTAACTTTGTTTGTAGAAGTGCTTTTTGATTCCCAATATTTTTTTCTTTTTCCGTTAACCACCTCTAAACTATTGTAAAATTGATTTACTATCTCAAAAAAATCCTGGGAGCGTGCTCAACAACTCACCAAAGTTTCATCGCAGTGAAATGAATGGCATATGAACGCATACGGAACTTTGTTGAAACGATTCGAGCGCAGTCACCCATTTGTTGAATATACTCGTACGCTACCAGTTGTAAAATGCATTTATTAATTCGAAAACCTTCCCTAGCGTGTGCACAACAACTCATCAAAGTTTCATCGCAATCGAATGAATGGCATATGAACACATACGGGATTTTGTATAAACGATTCGCGCGCCGTCACTCATTTGTTAAATTTACTTGTGCGCCACCCATCGAAAAACGGATTTACTAATTCATACACCTTCACAGGACTGTACTCAACTCACCAAAGTTTTATCACAATCGGATAAATGGTATATGAACGCATACGGGACTTGGTTCAAACGATTCACGCACTGTCGCTCATTAGTTGAATCTACTCGTGCGCTACCATATTGTAAAATGGATTTACTAAATCAAAAATCTTCGCGGGAGTGGAAAAAAAATTCACCAAATTTCATTGCAATCGCATGAATGGTATATGAACGCATACGGAACTTTTTTTAAACGATACGCGCGCCACTACTCATTTGCTGAATCTACTCGTGCGCTACCTATTGTAAAAAGGATTTACTAAGTCAGAAACCTTTCCTGGAGTGTGCACAACAATTCACCAAAGTTTCATAGCAATCGGATGAATGGTATATGAACGCATAGGGGACGCCCGGGCAAAGAGAATAGGCCGGGCAAAGAGAATAATGTTTAGTACTCGAAAAATACACTAGATGGCACTGTATGTACTCGCTGCATAGTAGCGACATCTGTTGGACTACCTGGGGAAGCATGCACGCATTCATGAAGCTCTTGTACTGTGTGCAACAAGACATTTGCAATTCTGCAGAATATTCTTCAAATATTTCAATGTAAGTACATATACATTTACTTAGAGGTTTAAAATGTTGTCGTGAATTGGTTTGTTTCTCCTTAAGCTTCATATTTTCCCTATTCAGATCACGTGACTGTCGTATGTGGGTGCATTTCATTTCGACTCTGATAACTTCTTTGAAACCAATGGCGACACACCGGGCAAAGCGAACAGGGCAAAGTGAATAACTATTCGCTTTGCCCGGGTTGTTGTAAAAGAGTTTGAATGTTAGACTTAGCTTAGCTTACTTGAAGTCATGTTTGTTTTTAATATTTTTAATAGAAACTGTTAGTAATGGGAGGATAATCGCCTTGTTTCAGATGGTGTATAAATATAAAAGAAAAACCAATCAAGCAAATTGGAGCGAACATGACATGGAAAAAGCCATGCAAGAGGCTGCATTAGGATCCTTGAATTATGCAGCTGCAAAATATAATATACCGTATGCAACTTTATATAGGCACATGAAAAAGGGTTCTACAGAAAAGAAATTAGGCAGATTTGTGACTGTATTCAATAGTCAACAGGAGGAGGAACTCCTGCAATACCTGCATTACATGGACAATTTTTTCTATGGTCTGACAAGGAATGAGTATGAGAAACTCTCGTTTGATTTTGTGAATAAAAACAGAATCCCTAATCCATTTAAAAAATTGGAGCTGCTGGAGACGAGTGGCTCAAGGGGTTTATGGATAGACATAAAGGTGTAAGTTTGAGGTCTCCAGAGCCCACTTCAATTGCTAGGGCAAGAGGGTTTAATCGTCCGCAAGTGACTCGATTTTTCACACTTCTAGGGGAACACATAGAGAAACATGGGATTGATCCATCTCGTCTGTATAACATGGACGAGACTGGAGTTCAAACATCAACTAAATGGCCACCTAGAATTCTTTCTACGACAGGAAAGAAGCAAGTAGGTATGATCGCTAGCCTAGAACGTGGTCAACTAACAACTGCAATTTGCTGCTGTAATGCTTCTGGTTCTTTCATTCCTCCATTTTTAATTTTTGCTCGGAAACGCATGCAGGAACGACTTCTTGACGGAGCTCCACCAGGATGTCAAGCTTCGTGCACTGATAATGGCTGGATCAACGGAGATACATTTTTGCAGTGGCTACAGTTCTTTGTAGAACAAGAGCGTCCAACGCCTGACAAGAAAGTTATGCTAGTGTTGGACAATCACGAGTCCCACAAAACATAAAGGTTCTCGATTATGCCAAGGAAAATAATGTTATATTTCTCTCCTTTGCACCACACACTACACACAAAATGCAGCCTTTAGACATTGCCGTATATGGGCCTTTGAAAACTTATTTCGAACAAGCAATCTGCACATTTCAAAGGAATCATGTCGGAAGAATTGTCAACCAATACGATGTTGCGAAATTGTTTGCATCTGCTTACTTGAGGGTGGCAACTTCTCAAAATGCTACTAGTGGATTTCAGTCATCAGGAATTTGGCCTTACAATCCAAATATATTTTCTGATTCTGATTTTGCTCCATCATCTCTCACCGATCGTCCAGAATCTCGTCCTGAAAACCCAGACATTGTTAATTTTCCTGCTTCCCATGATAGCCTAAGTCAGGATAATGGGTCAACACCTGAACTACCCACTAGTTCCTACAGTCCACATGATATTCGGCCTGTTCCTACTATTCTTTGTTCTTCCTCAACTGGACGGAAAAGAAAATGTCAACAGGCTGAAATACTAACTAGTACTCCGATCAGAAAACAGCAACAAGTGAAATTTGATAAAAGAGAGGAACAACAATTGAGGGTGGTTGCTAGAAACCTGGGAAATTTCTCGAAAAAGTCCAAGACAAGCAAACAAAAAGTTGCTGAGGGGAAGTATTTTTGCCTTTTGTGTGGACAACCCTACAGTGACCCACCGAAAGAAGATTGGATACAGTGTTCACAGTGTACATTGTGGTGTCACGATTCGTGTTCAAACTACAGTGGTCGTGGTTCCTACTTTTGCGATGATTGCTTTGACTAAACTGACTATTCACTTTGCCCGGAGCAGATATTCACTTTGCCCGGGTATGCCGGGCAAAGCGACTAAAGTGCACATGTTTATAATATTGTATTTGTATGTTAATAGGAGTGAATGCACTGAAAAATAATTTGTTCATTAAACAGCCCAATAATGTTGTAATATAACCAATAAAGCATTTAGTTCCACTTACTCGAGTGTTGTGGTATTCATGCCTTAATGTTAACTTAACCGCTTTGCCCGGACTTCCCCTACGGGACTTCGTATAAACGATTCGCGTGCCGTCGATCATTTGTTGAATCTACTTGTGCGTTACCTATTGTAAAGTGGATTTATTAAGCCAGAAAACTTCCCTGAAGTGTACACAGCAACTCACCCAAATTTAGTCGCTATCGGATGAATGGTACATGAACGCGTACGGGACTATGTTGAAACACTTCGCGCGTCGTCACTCATTTGTTTAATCTACTCGTGCGATACCTATTGTAAAGTGGATTTAGTAAGCCAGAAACCTTCCCTGAAGTGTACACAACATCTCACCCAAGTTTCATCGCTATCGGACGAATGGTATGTGAACACATACAGGACTTTGTTGAAACGCTTCGACCGACGTCGCTCATTTGTTGAATCTACTCGTGCGCTACCTATTATAACATGGATTTACTAAGCCAGAAACCTTGCCTGTAGTATACACAACCTCTCACCCAAGTTTCATCGCTATCGGACGAATTGTATGCGAACGCATACAGGACTTTGTTGAAACGCTTCGCCCGTCGTCGCTCATTTGTTGAATCTACTCGTCCGCTACCAATTGGTGGATTTACTCAGCCAGAAACCTTACCTGAAGTGTACAGAACATCCCACCCAAGTTTTATCGCAATGGGATGAATGGTATATGAACGCATGTGGGACTTTCTTGAAACAAACGCACGCCATTTTGTTGAAGCTACTCGCGCCATCTATTGTACATTGGATTTACTACCCCTATACAAATTACGTTGAGTAACTTACGGGATTTCATGTTAAGAGCCTCATTTTCTATACCGGTAGTGGAGAGCGCTATTCGCATCCAGTCGGCCGTGTCTCGTCAAGAGCTACTGTTGCCTGGAAACGACATGACTTGCCAATCCTTCATTTGCGTTATGCTTTATAGTGAGTTGTATTCTCTTTGACGTTTTATGTCAAGTCACGGGATAAAAAAAAAAGGATCCTATGTCCGTCTCCTGGTTCCAAGCTACCTCCACACAAATTTTCAGCCAAATCGGTTCAGCCGTTCTTGAGTTATAAATAGTGTAACTAACACGACTTTCTTTTATATATAGAGATTTATCGTATGGCTTTTATGCCGGGAGTGTCCGAGGACAAGTTAGGCTCGCCAGAGGCTGTAGCTACTTCTAGCGGACACCCATAGAGTGAGCTACAGGTTCCGTTCAATTTAAAGTAGTTCCAACTTTCACTACCAGATGTCAATGATACCTAGTGGTGAATGTTGGAACTCTGATAGAGCGTTTCAACAAAATCTAACCTAGAAATTTAGCTTCATACAAGTTTAGTCTGTGGAAGAATCTTTAACATGCCATAAATCTATGACATTGGACCTCCGGCAATACTTCCTTTCCGAAGGAAGGCATACTGAAGGATTTTAACGCTCTTAAAAAAATCCGACGACTTCGGTCAGGTTTGAACCCGGTATCTTGGGCACAGCAGTTCAGCATGCTACCAACTACGCCATCGAAGCCGCTAAAAGAGGAATAACCACGTATTACGTGAACCAGATGTATTTCACTTAAACATACAATCTTGCGAATTTCACCTTTTCGGTATCTCTTTAGCGAGGAAATAACGCTAATTGAGTTCTTAGCTCCTTTAAATATGAGTCGTAGCATAGAGTTCGCTATCCCAACGAGCTCTAGACCTGGTGCACTAAGGGTCTAATGATGGGCCCAGCATGTTACACTTTGAAAAATTCACAGCGTACACGGTAAAACCCAAGAAGATTCTATTGTGAGGATGTTTATTACAGCCACACCTTGGCTGCTGAGATCTCTCCGCCATTTTACATACCCCTGAGTTAAACTGCGCGCCGTCAGGTTAATTAATTATAAGCATGTCTTAAGCCCTGACTGATGAGCTCGTCTCGTCTGGTCTCTTGTTTCCGGAAGGTCACTCAATCGATTCGCGTGTTGGTGGAGCGTTAACCACCCTCCTCAGAGCTCGCAGCAACTAGACCATAATAATAATAATAATAATAATAATAATAATAATAATAAATGATAAGTGCCGCTACTGCTGTCAACAGTCAGAAACAATTCAGCATACTACATCTGCATGTAGATATCTCCTGGCGACGGAGCACAATCAAAGGCATGATGCAGTTGCTAAAATCTTGCATCAGGAGTTGGCTGATAAGTTTCAGCTTCTAAAAGGAAAGAAAGTTCCGTACCACCAATATCAGCCAGAGTGTGTTCTTGAAAACAAGGAATACAAGTTGTACTGGGACCGAACCATTTTGACTGATCAATCGGTATCACACAACAGGACGGATCTGGTGGTTGTCTGCCAAAAATTCAAGCAAACTACCTTGATTGGTGTTGTGATTCCTAACAACAAGAATCTCCAGTCAAAACACATAGAGAAGATCAGCAAATACAGCAAGTTGGTCGAACCTATCAAAAGACAATGGCATGTACTGTAGAGCGGGTAAAGACCATACCTATTATTGTCTCAAGTACCTTGCGCCAAGGCCTTAAAGAACTAGATCTGGATACGCAACTGTACAAACTAATGCAGAAGGCAGTAGTTCCATCAACAACCGAATCGTTCGGAAGTGATTGGATAGCGACATTCCAGCGTAGAAGTTGCAGTTTCAGTAACTGTACTTTGGTTCCCTGAAGCCCGTATGGTTACGTTGTAATGTACCAGCAATGTGTTATATGTACTGCATAAAATGATAATAATAATAATAATAATAATAATAATAATAATAATAATAAATACCCTCCACAGTATTGAATCTGTACCCACTGATATACAGTATATTGATCTAGAGAAGACAGTTCTGTTAAGCTTATATCATGTTGTCAGGAAGTTCCTTAGTGAAAATACTCCGGTCCATCACTCAGCAAGATTCGAAGATGATTCAGATGGAAACTTAGCTCATCCTACAAATGAAGGAGACTCGTGAAGACTGCGGGCACGAAGTTAATGTCATGTGAGGTTCCTGTACAGTGTAATTTACATACATTGCATTTCAGTACAGTTGGTTCCTTGCTAAGGCCGAACCAGGCTGTAACTTAAAATGTACCAGGGATATTCCGCGATAGTGATGTGAAAAAAATAATAGTAATTGACACGGGGATGGCCAGGGTGGATGGGCCTACTTACCTGTCTTCAGAGGTCCGCATCGCTTCCACAGGAAAATCACCTCCAGATGACATGCCCCAACAGAAGAACACCAAAAGGGGTGGAAGGAGGGTGGAGAAGGGGAAGGCACAGGCTCATCTACAGACACCCTCCGATAACCAATAGAACTACTGCCGACGAAATAATGCCACAACAGTTGCTTAAAAAATTAAAATAAAATTTAATTATAAGATGGATGCAAGAAAAAAAAATAACAAAACCATTTAAAGAAAGGAAGAAACTCTACGGCCAAGGCACCCTCTGAAGATGCACGTGGTTTAAGGCCAAAATAAGACAATTATCTTAGAAAACTACATAAGGCTTTACATGCTTGCTTGCTGAACCAAAACGAAAACATTAAATTTAAAAAAAAAATTAAGCCCAAAGGAAGAAAATCAGTAGACAGGCATTATTAAATGAGAAAGGGCTTGATGATTTACTAGAGTATGTAATACCGACCCGACATGCAGAGATCCAGGCCACGATGCAAAACGAAAAATTTGAAAATTAAATTAATAAAATAAAATATGATCAATTAAGAAATCCACAACATTCGTGACGGAGAAAAACACAGGAACATTCACCAAAAACACAAAGTTAAACCAACAAGTTTAATAAAAACATATTAAGCTAACACCACAACACGTTTGAGTTTCCCGGTCGACGCCTAGAGACTACCCTCTCAAGACCAGAATGCACTCGGGTCAAACAAAAAACAAACATGGCCACCAAATAGATGACCGCATGTCCGATCGAATTACGGCAAACAATTAGCATAAAACTAAATTTAAAATCACCAGAGAGAACAAAAAAGGGAGGAAAGAATTACGCCTTAACACTATGGACATGAAACAATTTAGGGTGCAACGGATCGTAAATTAAATTAATAATAGGGAAATCCCAAGGATTGCCAAAGGAAAATAAATAATAATTTACAACGTAAAATAAACTAGAAACGTGTCTCCAGAAGGTACGAAGGAAAAATAATAAAATTTACATATCTGGTAATATTAGTAAAGGAGAAAAATTAGGCCTACCAGGTGAAAAAAAAATACAAATTTAAAACAATAATATAAGGCCAATATCGGAGCTCCATAACAAAATATATAAAAATTAACAACGTACCTTAAAACTTCTCTGTGGAGACACAATAATAATAAAATAATTAACACATTTTAAATAACATAAAAGATATGAACTGCCTGCACATTGCTGCGGTAGAACACAGAATCAGCTTCGATCATCCATGATGCTTTCCTTGTTGTAGGCAGTAAAATAGGCAGATCACACGTCATCTTCCAGGCAAATTATAAAATAACAGCCTAGGAGCACATGCATTTCCTTAGTTTTGAGTAAAGTCATGTTTCGTAGAGGCTAGGGGCCACAGCCCCCAGCACGACGGAGAGACCCTCTTTCACAACCAACTGGCTAGTTGCTTTCTTGACGACAGACTATCAAGCTCACAAGATGGGGGAGAATTCCAAGTCAAAAACAGCATTGCATTCATGTTAATGTAATTGTCCAATCACAGCTTGACACATCAAGCAACAATGTGATTATTAAGTAATTAATTTGGCGGTATCATGTATATACAGTCTTTTGTTCCATGACGTAGAATATAATAGCCTTCAAATATGTCTAGATTAGGATGACACCTGAAGGCATCCCAAACACACTCTAGCGGTTGAAGAAGCAACTCCGACTAGGGACGTCGATAGATGCTACCATCTCGTGTTCACAATCGGAACCAAGCCATCAGGCGGTCGTTTCAAAGGTCGGGAAGTCACATATAGGGGTGATACATATTTAAAAACGTTGGTACGGGCATTGCACGTAACAGTAATAATAATAGTATTCAGCCGTTGGAGGAAGGCGCATTGTACAAATACCTTGGGTTCCCCCAAGTACCCGTCTCAGACATGGTGATATCAAGAAGAACACCACTGAACAGTATACTTCACGACTTCAAAAATTAGCGCTAAACATATCATTAAGACAGTTAACACATTTGCAATGCCTGTAGTTACATAGCCTACTACTTTGGTATCATTAGGTGCACTCAAACTGAGCTGTACGATCTGCAAAGAAAAACATCGGTGCTTTTATCACGCCATCGTGAAATCCTCCGAAATCAGCAACAGAGCGCCTGACTCTACCTCGTTCTGAAGGTGGTAGAGGACTGATAGACTTCATGAACCTCCATACAAAATAAGTGACAACTCTGCGTGCATTTTTCCACAATAAAGGTGAAACATCCCCTCTCCATCGCACTGTATCTTCAGCTGATGATAATTACACACCGCTCCATCTGACACCATTAGATTCACCAGTAAACGAAATGAAAACAACTGAATACAAGATCGGGAATTGGAAACAGACGGTGCTTCATGGGAAGTTTCCACACGAGTTGGACCAGCCTCACATCGACAAGTTAGCGTCGCACGCCTGGCTGACCCACTAGGTTCTCTTTCCAGAAACAAAGAGATTTGTTGTTGCTATCCAAGACCAAGTTGTTGCTACTCGAAGCTATCGGTAATTTATCATCAGCGATCCAGCAAAAGAGAGTGAGAAGTGTCGCCGCTGTGGCAAATGGAGTAAGACCATTCAACACATTCAACGTATCAGTTTGTTCCCACCTTGCCAACACTAACTACAGACATCGACACTATCTAGTTGCCAACATCATCCACCAGAAACTGGCCTTGAAGTACAAACTTCTTCAAAGCTCCGTCCCCTATTGGAAATACACACCATCCGCAGTACTCGAAAATGCCACACACAAGCTCTACTGGGACAGAGGAGTTGAGACAGATGTTGCAATCAGTAACAACCGGCCAGATATCACTGTCATCAATAAAGAACACAGAGAGGCATTACTGATAGATATCGCATGTCCCATCGCTCAAAACATCCAAACAACAGCTGCTACTAAAATATCTAAGTACACAGAGCTGGCAATTGAGATAAAGCAGATGTGTCGGTGACTACAATCCCGATAGTTGTATCATGTACTGGTGTTATACCCAAAACTTTCCACAGTAGTCTATCAATATTGAATCTGCATCCGCAGATGTATATTGATCTACAGAAAGCAGTTCTGTTAAACACCAGCCATATTGTCAGGAAGTTCCTTGGTGAAAATACCCTGGTCGAACACTCCGCAATGCTCGATGATTCAGATGGAAATTTGGTTCATCCTATAAATGAAGGAGACTAGTGAAGAGTTCGACCACGAAATGGATGTACGGTAATGTGAAGTATCTGAACAGTGTAATCTACAAACGTACCTCAGTACAGATCTACATCTATCCTAAATATTTTAGTTTCATACAGTTGTAGTTAGTGGAAGGTTCTTTTACATACCATAAATCTATAACATGGGCCCCACGGCTTTACTTCCCCTCGGAAGGATAGCATACTGAGGAATTTACACCGCTTTTAACGCTCTTAAAAATCCGACGACTTCAATACAGTGACATGTGTTTAAGAATCTGTCATTCTTTACACTTGCTCAACCGTTGGAAAATTTTGAGTCTCCCCACCACACAAATGAAATAGAGGAACACCAACTTGCAAAAGAAAGCCGTTTGTAATCGTTCCGTGCCTTCTGTAACAATAGGAGTGTAGTTAGTTATTATTGTTTTAAGGGGCGGACCTACGAGGTCATCTGCCCCTAATAGGAGTGTATACAAGAGGTAGTAATAATAATAATAATAATAATAATAATAATAATAATAATATCGTTGGCACTTGCGTTCTTGCCAAGCAGAAAAGTCCACTGTGGCTGAACACGCCACACAGAATGACCAGCAAATTCTTTCAGATGAAACATCCGTTATCTCTATGGGAAAACATACACACCCACATAAGGACGTGGGAATTGAAGATCTGTTTCACTGGTGAGATAAAGACATCTTGATGATAACTGTATGGGCCGGACGTTTGTTTTAGACGATTGCCCTTGACCTTGAAGCCTGCGGGTGAGCCTGTACACAGTCACTCTCTCACCCTATCGCTTCAAATTTGTCACCACCGATCTGATGTAATGGAATTTATTCCTGACTTGAGCACGTGGCGACACCGACTTGCAGACAGTACAGTCAACGTCGAAGTATTGTGTGACGCGGAAGTACACGTTACGTATTTACGAGCAGAACGTCATTATATTTGCAAATGACTGTACTTCAGTAGGAGTGTGAGACAGCTTTGTCAATCATGGGACCGCTTGGGGCAGCTGATAACAACACAGGTACTGCAGTAACTCGCCTCCAGGCTTCCATTAAGATTTTTCACTCGTCTAAAACAAACGTCCGGCCTGTACAAGTGAGTACCAATCCTTCGGCTAAATGGGCTATTTCTTATAACAGTGTAAGTTATGTAAATTCTTCTTTGTTCTTTTGAATATACTATTTAGACGTTAAATTTTAAAATTAATTTCTCCTTTGGTATCCTTTATATTCATTCATTTCTAGTGGGTAAGGTAAGACTCAATAGTGAAAATCAGATCTGCAAGTCCTGTTGTCTGCTGCCTTGAGATTATAAAAGATCAATGCTCTATATATTAAATTCATTGGATTTATTTTAAATCCAGGCACCCAATAAGCTCAAGAGATTCATGTTTTGAAATAGTTCAATGGTTACATAATAGTACATTATGCAACGAGCCTATAATGGCAATAATTAAGACACGAGTATTTCCATACGAGTGTCTTAATTACGACTGTTTATGTCCGACGATAATTATTAGAACTATTTTATGTTGGAAGATAATTATTCATAAATATCTATCGAGATTTCGCCAGTTTTATGTTCTGAACAGAGCGCATGGGACGCAGAGAATGCCATGTATTTGACCATGGCCTCCTCGATAAGCCCACTATGACATTAGGCAACGCAGTGAAATTTAAATTAGAAGGCCTTGGAACTCAGCGCGGGTGCAATGCTAACCTTATCTAATTGGTCAAACAACTGTTTCTTGAGCTATGATTGGTGGGAGAAACTGTTTCATAATGGAAAATAGTATCATTATGATACAGTTTTCTGACATATAATAGTCAGGGTCGAACATACATTAATTTAATACATTTCAAGTATTTCAGCAAATCATGTTGGAAATAAAATCAGTAGAATATAAATATTACACTATTTTTATCCGATTTTCGAGTTTTTCACACTTGCTTTGAGCAGCCTTTTGCCGTTTTCCTAGTATACCCCATATTTATAGGAATTCTTTGACTATTTTGTAAACTATGTGTCAATTCTCCAGCTAAAATTGAACCTCAGTCATTTACGCATCTGTTAATTAACAATTATTATTTCATTTCCTTTCTAGGCAACTTACAACCTATTTTCACCAAAGTTTATACTGTCAACACGCTTCGTGCCCAATTTGATTAGGCAGGGTAACTATCTTTATAACACAGTATTCCTGAAAAAATTACACGTATAATATTATTATACACCACCTAATCAAATTGGGCAAAAAGTGTTTTGACCATCTGAAAATTATAAGTTGAAAGTTTTTACGGGAAACACCGAAGAAACTTCCCAAAAATTTGATGGAAAGGCTAATTAAAGCCTTACTGGTCTAAATGAGGTCCCTATTTAACAAGTAAATAAAGAAAAAAGGGAAAGTTATATAATTCCTAAAAACGGTTAACAACAGCTCAAAGCGAGGGAAAATTTTGAAAATTGGATAAAAAAATAGTGGTGATGAGTATTTTTAGCCTATTTTCAATTTTGAAAAAAAAATAGGCTTATGAGATCACCTTTTGTCCGTGTGTGTGTGCGTGTGTGTGTGTGTGTGTGTGTGTGTGTGAGAGAGGTGTGTGTGTGTGTCCCCTAATAAAATCTAAACGGCTGGAGCGATTTCAATGAAACTCGGTAAGTTCATAGCACAATTCCCGGCGACCTCGACCGTGCCCTTCAAATTTTGTTATGTCTCACCAATCCAACATGGCGGCTGTGCGAAATATTTCACTAGCATTCAATATCTCCGAAACTATTACCGATATCGCCCTGAAATTGTGTACAGTGATAAAGGCCACTACTAGAAGTTCACCTATGAGACTTTCAGAAACCTGGTGACTACAAAACCAACATGGCGGTCAAGCGAATTTGAGACTTTTAAATAGACTTTTCTCGCGATTTCACCATCCAAACGTAATAAAACTTGGTACAGCAAATGGTTATTCACATTGTAATGCACTGGAGTCTAATTTGGTTCAATTGTTTACATAACCTCAAAATGGCGGCTGTGCGAAATATTTCACTGACATTCTATATCTCCGAAACTATTACAGATATCACCCTGCATTTTTGTACGGTGATAAAGGGTACTGATACAAGTTTACCTATGTATATTTCATAAACCTGTAAAGTATGAAACGAACATGGCGACCAAGCGAATTTGAAATATTTTAATATACTTTTCTCGTGATTTAACTCTCTGAGCGCAGTGAAATGTGGTACAGTAAATGATTTTGCAGATTGTAATGCACTGCCATCTAATTTCATTCAATTGTTTACATAACCTCAAGATGGCGGCTGTGCGAAGTTTTAAAATTAAGTTTTTATTTCTTGTGTCGTAATCATGCGATCGAAGTGAAAGTTTGAATAATGAACCTAGGCAATAATTGTCCTTGAATGGTACATAACTATATGGCCTATACATATGAAAATGAAAATCCACAGCCTGCTTCCAGTCTCCGACCTGGTCAGGAATGGAATGAATGAAGCCCCCAACTAGCGGCGAGGATATGAACTGTGCCGGCTGCCGAGGCCTGATGCACTCCTCTGGGGCAATGATTAAATGAATGACAGATGAAATGAAATGATAGTGGAGAGTGTTGCTGGAATGAAATTTTGACAGGGAAAACCGGAGTACCCGGAGAAAAACCTGTCTGCCTCCGTTTTGTCCAGCACAGATCTCACATGGAGTGACCGGGATTTGAACCACGGACCCAGCGGTGAGAGGCCGGCGTGCTGCCGCCTAAGCCACGGAGGCTTCGCCTATACATATAACAATCCTAAATGGCGAGCTTCCGAAATATTTAGACGGTTCTCAATATCTATGAATCTTTTACAGCAACCAAACTGATTTATTTTATGTTCATAGAGACTATGAACATATGTTCACCTATAGGACTTTCAGTAACCTGGTAAGCACAAATCCAACATGGCGGCGACGCGAAGTATAAATATTTAAATGGACGTTACTCGCGAATTAACTATCCGAGTGCCGTGAAACGTTGCACATTAAATGCTTATACAAATGTTGATCCACTGGCATCAAATTTATTTCAATTGTTTGCATAATCACAAGATGGCTGCTGTGCGTAATTTTAAATTCTCGTTTTTACTTCTTGTGTTCTAATCATGCGATTGAAGTTTGAATACCACACGTACACAGTAATCGTAATGTAATAGTACAAAAATAAAAATCCAACCTGGCGACCATCTGAAATATTTAGACGGTTCTCAATATCTACGAATCTGTTACAGCAATTAAACTGAAATTGATGTTGATAGAGGCAATTAACATGAACAGGATATATGAAAATAGGCTGTATAGTTCTTCACGGAACTACTTGTTTTAAACTCTGTGAGCCAGATATATTCTCTTAATTGAGGTGATGGTTATCCATTGAGCAATCCAGGGCTGCCCTCTGTAGCTAAGTTACCATCTTATTCTTGGACTAGGGACGTCTTGGAGTCGCAACTGAAAGGTTCGGTGCAACAGGGGAGTAACTCCAAAATTCGTGAGAAACTTATTGCACCTAACTGTGCGTTAAATTAATCGCATCTTTTGTGCAAGAATGAGGTAGATCCGCTGGAATCTGACGGTAATACATGTGGATAAAATATAACTCCCTCTTGCATTTAGGACAAGATAGAGGCGCCTCCAGATTGGCGTTACCATTCAAACACGCAAAACTAAAAGACATGTGGTACTATGAAGCACTGAAAGTATCTTGGAAATTGCACCGATCTCGATGCAGAAGATGAAGACGCCACTTAAATGGAAAGGAAGGAAGCTTGTAGTTTAACGTGACCGTTAATCTTGAGATCATGAGCCACGGGACCTCCTTTTTACGTGGATTCCGAACCACAGGACATGGCATTTCACTTCGAAAATCTCACATGCATTGACCGGGAATCGAACCCGGACCGGCCACTTAAATGGATCATGTCACTTATTGCAGGGGTTATTTTTGTTTCATTTTGTTTCTATGCTTGTATTATTACAGCAACACAAGGCTTTATTTTATATTCACATTATCGGTTTAAACGTTACACTTTTAAATGAAGACATTCTCAGATATTTAAACTTATTTTTTAGTATTTTGGTGAAATACGAATGTTACTCAATTTTTATTCGATGAAAACTTTAAAATTGTAGCCATGATTTACAGCCTTAAAATAGATGCTTCAAAATATAAAGCATCTCTCATAACTATTCAAGCTATTGAAATATGTTAATCAGTCTTATATCTCTCCTGGAAGAAGATAAAGTAGGATTAGCCTCCTCTTGCATCAGACCCGTCAATTTATATCTGACATCTACAGTAATATAATCTTATCTACGTATAAAGGCGATATGCGAATGATGACTTATTCCTTCCTAACCTTGATAACGGGATAGGCAGTTGATTATTTCGCATTATATCTTGAACTATTTGCTCTCAAGATACGTTATGGGTATGACTCGTCGAGAAAGTCTACGTAACAGTGTAATAATAATTAAAATAATAATTTATTTATTTAATCAAAAATTCTCCTACAGGAGAGCGATTAAACTTGATAACATGATGTCATTTGGAGGTGTGTCTCCTCCACTCCTCCCAAAATCTCATCAAACTCGCGGAATGCTCCCTCTTCCTCTCATCCGTCCAATTTTTCCCAGGTGGTCGTAATGATCTTGGTTCAAACTTAACATTCGTGATTTTCGTCTGGCACTCAGTTCGATCTTCGAAATGTTCTATGCTGATTACTTGTAAGTCACTCTGTACCTCTTTAAGCCATTCTGTGCCGCATTTACTCTGTGTTATGATACCAAGTAGTTTATTGGGCAATATGGAGGTGGCCATCCTGTGGGTGTGAGTGTAAAATTTGGCTAATTTCGTCTGTTATCGTATTGGTCTTTTGATAGAGTTCTGTACTAGGTCTCTTAATCCAAATGCCGTTTCTGTTGATTGCTCCATAGATCTTCCGGAGAATTTTTCGCTCCTGCTTTTCCAGTTCACTAATCTTGGAATGACCATCGATTACTATTGATTCAGAGTCATATGTTGCTTCTGGAAGAATAACTGTTTTATAATCTCGTAATTTGGCATTCGTCGAAATGCATTTCTTGCTGTAATGGGTCCACGTTAGCCTGTAGGCCTTCTGGAGCTTAGAGACACTGTCTTCACTGGCGATTCGATTAAGTCCTGAGGGCTGTATAATTTCGCCAAGGTATTTTAAAGTGCAGACTTGGGCGATTTTACCGTATTTGGTGTTTAAAGGGGATTTATTTTCTGGCCTTCTGACCATATATTTGGTCTTGTCGTAAGAGATATGTAATCCGGTCTTTTGTGCAATCTCATGGAGCTATTCCACTGCGTGAGCCGCTTCCGATCTGTTGTCTGTGATAATTGTAATATCGTCCGCGAAAGCGATACAGTATACTTAAGTTCGGGTCTCTTTTTTAATACAAATTTGAATGTCCTTTACAAGAGGTTCCCATTCCCTAATTATCCTCTCCAGAATAATATTGAAGAGGATTGGGGATACTCCATCCCTCTGTCGAACACCAGTCTTGATTTCGAAGGGTTATGATACTTCGCCAATGAATTTCACTTTGGATAATGTTCCTGTAAGTGTCTGTTCTATGATTTTGCGTGTCTTACGATCGATCCCAAATTCGTCCATGATTATAAAGAGAATGTCGCGGTCAACAGAGTCATATGCTTTTCTGAAGTCGATGAATGCAATCACGGTATTTCTACATTTTCTCATTTGTAAGATCGTCTTTAGGCACCATATCTGTTCAGCACACTATCGCCCCTTTTTGAATCCAGCCTGGTAGTCACCAATGAGTGGATCCATTTGGGGTTCTAACTTGTTCAAACGTGCTCCGGAAAGGATTTTATAAGCAACCGGGAGCAGAGAGATTCCTCTATAATTATTTATGTCCGTCTTGTCACCCTTTTTGTGCAACGGGTGAATCAGAGCGCATTTACAGTCATCTGGTAATTGCTCCGTTGTCCAAATATCTGAAATTATGGAATGGAGTTTCCGCGTCAGTGTGGGATAATTCAGTTTCCAGAGTTCCACAATGATCCCATCTTCCCCTGGTGCTTTGTTGTCTTTAAGTTGTCGTATTATCTCCATAATTTCTTCAATGTCGGGGGCTTGCGAGTCCAAGTGTATGAATACCGGATGGGAGAAGTCAAGTTTTACTAGAGGTGGTTCACAGTTAAGAAGAGAGTTGAAATATTGGGCTAATAGTTTGCAATTATTTTTGGAGTTTGTTTCCAACGAACCGTCATGTCTCTTGAAGCACAGACTGGGTGCTTGGTATCCCCATAGATTTTCTCTAAATGTCTTGTAGACATTTCTAGTATTATTTTTGGTGAAATCCTGCTGGGTTTCGTGGAGTCTGTTGTTGTCATATCTTCGTTTTTCTTTTCTAATTATTTTTGAGGCCTGATTTTGAGTGGTAAGAAAGTTCCCTCAGTTTTTCTTTGTTTGGCTACTGTGAAAGTTTTTCCAAGCCATTATGCGATTGTCAACTGCTTGATCGCAAATTGTGTTCCACCAACAATGTTTTCTGGAGCGAGGTGGTTGTCCTAGCTTCATGGCCGCCTAAATTCTCCCCGTTAATATTTTCCAGTCTCTTGATTCCTCTTGATTGATTTGCAAACTGGTTTCTTCCTTGTAGTGTTTCAGGTATTCCGGATCTGGTCTGAAATTTTTGGGTGGTCATTTTTGTCTTGTATTTGGTTGGAATTTTGTCTTTATTTGGAGAAGATAATGAATGTTCTGATTGAAAGACGCCTTTACGAGCCCTGACGTTCAAAATTTATTTCATGTTTTTGTTGGAGAATGCGACATGGTCAATTTGGTACTCACCCTGTTTAAGACTAGGTGATATCCATGTGGTCAATTTATGGGCAGGTTTTTGAAATTGGGTGCTCATTATTATAAGACCGAAGTTTCTACAGAAGGTAATTAATCTTTCCCCATTTTTGTTGGTACGTTTATGTTTAGTATTGGACCCGTTGACAATGATGGAGAATGCATGGTCATAATCCAGGTTGGTTCCGCGATCGGGGGTGTTAGTTCCAATCCCACCGCATGACACATACACTCCGACAATGAGCAATTGGGTTTTAATAAGCTACACAAAATAATCCACAAGTTACTATAATATAAAGTTTAATTTTCTACAGGCACCCTCAAGAGTACAACAATTAATTAACAAATAATCAAATTAATTAACTCAAAAATATCCATCAAAACATCCAATACCTACTATAAAAACATCTTGCTTAATTATCAGACTCTCATTTGTCTGTATTTATCAATTAGCAATTATTCATCCTCAAACATAAGTGATCAAACACTTTATTACATTGAATCTATATTTGTTCAAAGACTTTCACTTAAATGCGTTTATTCATTTATATTCCCCTATGTTGGGTATTATTCAAAGCATTTATTACTTAGCAATCTCATTATAACTCAGTCTTTAACTTGAGTTCTTTACGTTACATTCAAATTAACTTCAATATTGTCAGGCTTTGACGTTTACTTGCAATACATTTTATTTACACATGCGTCGGATGGTGAACTCCAAATCTCATCTCCACACTTCCTCACATGCACATATTTTTATGTTTTACTATACACCATTTTTGTTTATGACATTCATGGCCCACATTCCTATATAAGCCTATAGTCATATATTTCATTACCCGTTTATTAACTTTCATAAGGCAGGAACCGAATTCGTACTATACTGTACAAGCATAATTATCAATATTTGCATGCGTAAAAATTCATATAATTCACAAAGGTTTTAGTAGGAAAAGTTTATCTCAGCTTCAATAATTCAAATATATACTTTTCAACATTGTATCGTTACCCGTTAATTACTTGTCATTTCTGTACTTTTAATGGCCAATAGCGTCAGACCCCTTCAAGTGCCTGTGCTCTGTTTACAAAAGACCCATTCATTCGCTCCCTCACCCAGGCCCGGCCACTTGTGCTAGGTCAGTTCAACCTCCACAGCTGGTCCGCCTTGGTACAGTTTGTTATTACGAGCGGCATACTGCTAATTACTCAGGCTTATTACTATTATTCATATTTGCGTTTTCATATTTTATGGAAATCCAAGTCTTCTATAATTCCTATTTATTCTGCAATTTACTTTGCTAATTATTAATTTAATCAATATCATGTGTATTCGTTTTCCGTGCGTGATTTTGTTCAGAGATAACCACTTGACCGCCGGCGATTATAACAACAACTTGGGGCATTAACCTTCCCATTACATACGCTGGAGTGGGAATAACAACAAACAGTTCGAATCAAGCGCAATGCCGTTCGACTATAAATGCTCGGTCAGTCGAACCAGGGACTATTACACCCAAGACTCGGCTGCCGGCATTGCAACAATAATAGAGGAATCCTTGCGTCTCTAAAAACATCTACTCAGCTATTCATTTTTTCAAGGGATTTTTGCGTGGTCTTACCATAATACTTATATAAGGGAATCCTGCGTCCTTAATAACATACTTGAGACTATGCGTGAAAGCGGGCGTACCAACTGACCTTCCAACGTGCTCGCATTTGGCACTCGTAATCAACATCTCTATAGGCGTCATAAGACGCGACTTCGTCGAACCAATGACCCAATCGCAATTTCCCTGACAATACAACATTTATTTCGAAGATCCGACTTTTTTGTCTATCTCCTGAAAAATACACGATACAGAATCACGTATTATAACTCCTAGTTTGAGTCTACATTTAATTCAGCCCTTTTACGGCGACAAATTTTGCTTGGATAACCAATTATTCATTGACTTCGATATAGTTATTCTTGTCAGAATAAATATATCTACTTCGTCCATATTGCATAGTCTTTCTTAGTATTTATTTATCATGGTCTTCCCTCCTGTATTTTACCTAACTTTTCCCGATTTCCTTTATCATTCAAATACACATTGTTCTATGTAATTCATTTCTTTAATTTACTCAATCATGACGTTAATTTAACGTTATTAATTCATCATTCGGTCCCCCCTTCAAATTCCCTTTAACTGCATGTAATTAATCTATACGGGTTTTACATTTCGACAGATATAATATTTACCCTTCACAAATTTTCTCAACCATCTGTTCATGGTTACAACAAAACAATTTAACATGGTTATAATATTTCACAATTAGACATGGTTATATTTTCACAAATTGACATGGTGAATAATATAACATAATGTAAGGAAAACTTTATTACTTACCCCGTTCATCCGGCGGTATACTCATTTGTTGGTGCTCTTCACCCATCCTGAACATTTTAAATACCAATATCGACACTGCGATTTACATTTTTACACTCGTCATTATACACTTGAAATTTGTATCGGTATCCACTTGATTATACATTACAATTCCTAGATTACACAAAGCTATTAATAATGATCCCACTTACACTTGGAATATTTAACACATTTATTAAATCACTTACACATGCTATTTCTACTCAAGCGTACATTTACGCTTTATCGTGTTAAGTCCTATCAATTAATATCTACAATTTTATTGTTACACAATCTTTAGGTAACTGTCTCTTGGATCGCATCTCAGATTGCAGGTGAAGTATTCTCCTCTTGAGTTCCCTGGCGATTTACTGTGTTCCTAGACTTCCTCTAGATGTCTATTTCGATTTTTCTACCCTTCCTCTATCTCTAAGTGGCGAATCTTCTTCTTATCCCTCACGGGTTTCTCTGTGTTACAGGTCGCAAACGCACGGAGCTTAACTCTTCATTTACTTTGAAGTGTGAGTGTCTGTTCGTGGCTATCGTGGTTTCGAATTACTACTTTCACTTCTCGCACTTTGTCGCGAATCGTTTCTACAAGATTTTATCTAACTATGGCCTTCTCAAGGTCCGTATACTTCCTAACATTTTCTCGTAATTACGCACGTCTTAACTCACTTGAGTTTGTCTTGTCTCTACGCTGGTGTGAACCTAAGTCCTCCCAGACGCGCTGCCTAGCGTAAACCTCTTTGGTTTTGAAGCTTGACTTCTGTCACTTGACCTCAGCAGGTCCAAGATCTTCACTTGTACTTGGATTATAATTCCCCTCTGGGTTTGAGTATCTGACTGTTATGTAACAGAGGTTCCCCTCTGGACTTGAAGTCTTGACTATAACGTAGCGTAGCGCAGCTCTCCCCTCTGGGACGCTCAGATGACAATGAATCAACGTGACGTGTCCTCTCTGAGGCTCAATCGATGACTGAATCAGCGTGGAGTTCCCTCAGGATCCACGAAGTGACTGACTTCTGCTTTACCTCACCAGGCTTTTATATTATTTGGCTTATAATCTAGATCCTTAATTACTTCGGGAGCCTATCTCTTGTTTCCGTGATCCTAACCCTTTGAAAACATTACCAACGTGTAGAGTATGTTCTCAACGTTCAAGAATACTCCTGTAATTGCGAATTCGATCGTGTACTTATTTTAAATAAATTCCTTAAGTATTTTGATTTAGTGTGGACGTGTTTCTTTGCTCGTATCGTTACGCTGGATCCATCCGCCAAGGCTTAGTGACATCATGCATCGTATGCACTTCTCTGTATTCATAATGTTAAAAGAAATTAATATTCTGAAAATTCACATCTTAATTTAGATTCACTAATCTGTTTGTTCTTTTAAAATCCAATAGTTATTTTGCATGTAATTAGTCTTTTTATCATTATAAGCCAGGCCCATCTTACTGCCCACGTAGTTTTCGAGCTTAGCTGGCCTTAAAATAGTAGTTCCCCTGGCTATATCAATACCATTAGTTACGAAAATAGTCCGCCCATTAATTTGAAGCTAATGTGCTCATAAAGCCTTCATAAACCGCAGCGCTGGATAGTGATCTCACTGCGTATATGACTCGCCAGAATATCTTACCCTGAGCACGTCTTAATGGGTTTTACAGTTCATATTACTCTCCTAACGTCATTTTAATGGGTGTTTATTGCATCCTGTGGTTCTCATTTAACCATCTGCTTCTCTTGCAACACACTTCGTAACTGGCTCTGTACAGAATATTTTCTTAATTCTAGCGCACATTCTCTTCATTCCCTTACATGATCGTAGGTTCGAGCCTTGTGCCAATAGTCAAATGGACACAGTATGAGGGCCTGTGGTATCCCTGAATTTCCTTTACCTAACTGTGCATTAAAATCATCTAATAAAATTTTCACGTGGTGTCTTGGTATGCTATTGGTTGTTTCTTCCAAAGTTTCCCAGAAATTTTCCACGGTTCCAGTGACGGTATTATTGTGTTGATTTGTGGGGGCGTGCACGTTGATCAGCGTGTAAGCTTTATTAGCTGATTTTAGTGATAGTAAAGAGACTCTATCGTTTGGAGAAGTGAAGTCGATGATCGAGTCGAGCACAGAATTGTGTACGGCGAATCCTGTTCCCAGTAGAGGTAAGTTGTCATTAATTTTGATGGCAAGTTTTCCCTTGTAGTTTCGGAAATTGTCTGTGTTGAAGTATTCTTCGTCCGTGAAACGTGTCTCCTGGAGCGCAGTGATTTTTAATAATTTTTCAAGGTGTTGAGAAGATGCTTTAGCTTACTCGTCTTAGTGAGGGTGTTCACGTTAAGCGTGCCAACAAAATTGTTACGTCTGGTCTTGAGAGTATGAAGAGTTCTTGAGAAGCTCAGATTCTTCTCCGCATGGTGTCCCTAATAATAATACGGATACGATGATCAGGTGGGACCAGTCTATCGACTGGTGCCTGGGGTGGTGATTCTATTATCGTCTCTTCTATCATGCGCTCAAGTTGAGTTTTGAGTGTTTGTTTTGGTCTCAATTGAGACCACTAATATACGACTCGATTTTTTGTTCGAGATTTTTAAGTACAGCCGCTTCAACTAGAGTAACAGACGCTGACCACTGGCCTTCGGATGCCGAACAAACGCCATTGGGTTTGCTATTTTACGGCTTTCAACCAACCCTCCTCCTTTTCCTGGGCTTGGTACCGGCAACAGGAACTACTGAGCTACTCAATCCACCCAGTAGGTACTGCAGGCGAAGTTAATTACAATAATAATAATAATAATAATAATAATAATAATAATAATAATAATAATAATAATAATAATGCTAAATGTACATGGTCCACGGAAAATCAAGCGGCGACTCCTGATAACCACCGCGCAGTCGATTCTCCTGTATGGTGCGGAGATTTGCTCTGCTTCGCTAAGGAAGTAGAAAAATCGAATACGCATGGATGCGTGCGCTTATCGTACTGTTTCGGAGCCCGCAGTACTGGTTGTTTCAGGTGTTGCGCCAGTGGACTTACTAGCGCAAGAACGCCAGGACGTACAGTATACTTCAGACAAGAAGAACTGGGCAAGGTACAAACCCGGAAGAAAGCCTCGCCCACAAGATGGAGCTTTGGCAGCAGAGATGGAATGCTGATCTCAGAGGAGGATGGGCGGCTCGGCTGATGCAGAGTTTGGTGGAATGGACAACTAGAAGGCATGGTGAGATCAATTTACTATCTGACTCAGATGTTGACTGGCCATTGCTACTTTCGGAGTTACTTTTATCGGATGACCAAAGTAAGGAGTTCTGTATGAATTTACTGCGAAAACAATACAGATGATTTATGTCATACGTTCTTCGTCTAAGGGGTTTGGTGGCGCAGCGGTCAAGCTGTATGCCTCTCACCAAGGCGGACCGGGTTCGATTCCCGGTCAATGCATGTAAGATTTTCGATGTGAAATGCCATGTCCTGTGGTTCGGATTCCACGTAAAACGGAGGTCCCGTGGCTTATGATAGCGAGATTAACGGTCACGTTAAACTACAAGCTTCCTTCCTTTTCGTTCTTCGTCTGCGTTCGATGGACGGCAGAAAGACAACTTGAAACCGATGTTGGTTCAATAACTCCAGACAACCTCATCGAAATTATGCTAAAGAAACAGTACAGCTGGGACAAGGCCACTTTCCTTGTCGAAACGGTTCTCTGTTATAAGAAGAAAGAGGCAGACTTATTTGATTTAAGGGAGTAAGGCTGCGATCTACGGATTGCTTATGGATAGTGTGCCCGTCAGACAAGAGTTTCGAGGGACCATCGGTCATAAACAGACATTCCAAGACTCTCCTCCAACCAACACACAAATCAAGGGAGGAAGAATGCACTCTTGGGCTGGCTATGCACGAGAAACTGCACTCGGGGGTGTCGGGGAATAGGAGAGGTCTATTTTTAACCCAGCCCAGAGGAATACATCTACAAGGAAAAAGCAAAACCATGAAAGAAAGAGACCAGGCTTATGTAAAAATCACACTGAATTAATCATAAAAGAGGCAGACCCTTAGCCTACTTCAGAGAGGTAAAAATCGGCAATTTCGAGGTAATCTGGCCTGTAAAAGAATTTAGTGATCTGCTAGCTAATGTCTATCTTAAGTCTCTTGAAGTCCTATCCACAAAGAATAAAAATGCCATTGCTATGAGACTGACACATAACAGTTCCCTACAAAACTACATCGGAGATTTAACGAATAATAATAACAACATCCATGAATCTACGACAAAGAAAGGTAGTTACTTGTTTACAATGCAAGAGTATAGTTAAGTTAATGATTGGCACAATATTGATAGCTAAGCTATGTTGGTGTCCTCTCCAACATTTATTTTTACTGTGCCTTTTTTTAAACGACACTTGTACGCTACTACCTTCAAGGCTCCGTGTTTGTCCTTCTCTGCCAGTGGTAGAGATTTTAGTTCGCTGGTTCACCACAGAGAGCGTGGCATTAACTGGAAGGTAAGATATTGGTTGACTCAGGGCCGGTTCCATCAACCTTGCGTTGAATTTGGCTAACAAAGCGTTAGTTAACAAATCGTTATAATTTTAACATTCTGTTAAAGATTACGTGTTCCACAAAACATTTTAACGAGTCGGTTAACAAACGATGCGTTAAATGTCACTTGCTGTAAGGATCAAGGAAGCAGTGTACGGCATGGATGGTTTTTCAGACTTCTGAACTGTGTCTAGTCAACTTGTATTCATTTGTTTACTATTCGTGAACTCAAGCGACGGTGCTGCTGTTATCTGGAACTAGCGTTAAGGGCGATGGAAACATAAACAAACAGATGTTTTAACATGTGATTTGGATAGATGGGTGTGCTCTTTTCTCGTATTTTCAGTTATTTTTATAATAACTGAGGCTAAGAGATGAGTAATTTAATTGCTCAGTTGCC
The DNA here is from genome assembly GCA_946902985.2 of Meconema thalassinum. Classification (NCBI taxonomy): domain Eukaryota; kingdom Metazoa; phylum Arthropoda; class Insecta; order Orthoptera; family Tettigoniidae; genus Meconema; species Meconema thalassinum. Next base: position 355,094,824 of record OX336390.1, read on the forward strand.
CTGTGCTCTTCAAATTCAACAATTGCCATATCAATGCTTTACTTCCACAAAAAAAAAAAAAAGCTTTTCAGACGGAATGGAGTAGATTAGGCCTACTTCGCGTCGCAAAGCCGATTTCGAAGTACTGTATATGATCGTATGCGGCTGCCATTTTACAAAGGAGAATTATTTATTAATAAATACTACCGGTAATGAAATTCTTAAAATAACCAGTACCCGACATTCTCCCCTGTATTACAAACTAGGCGACTTTTAGCAGGGTCGATTTGACAGCTGTTGGCAAAAATTACTACAGGAGTCGCTTTATCGTAGGCCTACATGTGGTTGCCCTTTTTTTTTAACTTGCCCCATTGCTGCTTCAAATCTGTGAAGCTCCATTTTTATAATAATCAGGTGCCTATTAAAAATTTTAAAAATCTTTATAGTCAGCTTGTAGGTTATTTATAGATCAAAAATTGTATGTGCGTTTATATTTAAATTGCATCGTGACACTGTTTATCTAAACTATGTGAAAATGAAAACTACAAATCAACACTCAAGCTGATCAACTGAAAACTTTGGATGCAAATCGAATGGCTGTCGTTTCCACTACTTTTATTCATCATTTGATAATACATTCAGTACAATAACCTTCTGTGCACTATAATACTATATTATTGACCATTACGTATTGATGTTGCTATCAGAATAGGCTATATTTACCAATTCCATTACATGTAGGCTAATTTGTAGGTTAGGCCTAGGCATATCATTTAAGTGGCCGGGTTGTAAGATAAAGTCCTTGCTGTATTAATTTATGCACAACACATTTGGACAACCTATATCTCTCCAGAAACTTATTTTCAGACAATTGCAACATGCCTCTCCAGAAACTTATTTTCAGACAATTGCAACATGTCATTAGACCTTGGCAAGAATTCTTGTTCTGTAGCATTATTCAAATACGGCAATCAAAAATAAATAATACAATAACTGAGCACGAAAGGCATACTGTATTTGCTTGTAACCATTTTTAACACTATGTTAAGCTACTTAACTGAGCAAGAATGGGATGTTAAAATAACGGATAGTTTAACGATTTGTTAGCAGTAATGTTGGTTGATGGAACACCATTTTGCTAACATTTCCGTTAAATTACCTTAACGTGTCGTTAAAATTTTAACGAAGGTTGATGGAACCGGCCCTCAATGTGTGTTGTGCGCATGATCAGTAGCTGCCGCTAGATGGCGGTGTTGTTATTGTCGAAGTCCGGACAGCTGTTTTGGAGCTTGAAAAAGTATTCTAAAGTTTGTAATTTAGCATCGACGTGACTATAGAGCATCCAGCGTTTAGAAAAGACTGTGGGTCTTAAGGGCTTTTACTTTTAACGGAACCCCCCCCCCCCTACACTGGTTTTGTTACCTTAACTTTTATCATGAAGGAACTCTGAACATACATATTTTTCGTCATAATAGCTTCCTACAATTATCTGCCGATTGATTACCTTTGTTATTGCATATAAGTATCGTTTATATTACGTCTTAGTAATTTAAAAAATTTCGAGGTTAGCACACTGGAAGAAAGAGCCTTGTCCTGTGCTGCATGCTCACCCGGAGTGGAGCACGTGCTCAGTTTCGTCGGCAACATAAGTTCTGAAGCACTATCCGTCATTGGTGTTATTATTTGTGTGTCTGTTTTATTTTCTGTTGGGTCGAATCAGGGCTGCCGTCAGTTGGGTTCGAACCCACTATCTCCCGAATGCAAGCTCACTGCTGCACGGCTAACTCATACAATAGTACAAATATTAATCTAAACAAAACAAGAATAACATTGAAAGAAACTAAATTATAACCTAACTAATAGCAAAAAAGGTGATGATCAACAGTATTGCTGCTGACGTAAAAATTGTTAACATCGTCACCATAAAGTACATCCAAGATGGAAGGAAGGAAGGGTTGTTCTCTCGACATCTGTCAATCTGTAATGCGTCATATCACAACGAAATGAATGCTGTTATTGGTTCTCTTCGCGTACGGTATCCTTAATACTGGTCCAATCCGTTAACACCTGCAAAACTGCTCCTTCCTGGGCCTGTTATATTTCAGATAGTTGTAGGGGTTGTGTTGTCTCGCTAACTTATGAAAGCGCAGTACTCGAAGCGGGTGAACATAACATATGACGTCAGCGCTACCTCTGCGAAGAGTTAGCAACACTGTCGCCATAAGGCTCCACAGTCTTTTCTAAACGCTGGGTGCTCTATAGATGTCAAGAAACTTCTGATGAAGGTCCTCGTGGGAAGTGAGATACCTTGGGTTATCCTCAGAGCGCCTGAATTGTTGAGAACATTGGCCTAAACGGTACTAAGTCTTATCAAGGAAACGGTGATATGTTTGGAATGTTTATTTTATTATTTGAGAATGGCAACTATATGATATGGTCTCGAATGCTTGAAATAGCGTGATTTGGAAGAGGGAGAACTGATAGTAGTCATCTGTAAGAAGTTTTCGTCGGCGAAAAGAATTTGTATTATTCCTTTATTTATTTGGTGACAAGTGGTCACTTTGGAATATCTACATTTGGTGCCTGATGGAAAGCTGATTCGTTCACTTGTGCATTTTAGTATGTGAACAAAGTGGGCTATGAAAATAGGTATGTAACACTCTTATTATGCTTTATGGTAGGCGAGACCTAAAACTTGTGTTCTCATTATTATGTCGTTGCATGATTTCCTGTGATTGGTACTTGTATCGAGATCTCAGGAAATGTCGATTGCCCAAAGCTATTCTGTTGTTGTTCTTGATCTTCTGTTGACCGAGCTTAACAGTAGTCGTCGATCAGCTGTTAGATGTGACAAAAGGAGATCAAGGGTAGCCATCTTGGAGAAATGTCGTTGTGAATTTCGCTCCGTACTTTATATATTTTAATAAGTGGAATATATGGATATTAATTTCCCTATTAAAACAAGATTATTAATCTAGGTATTTGGAGAATACTTTGAATGTCAGTATGGTTACTGACAACCACGATATTTGAGTCAGATGAGAATATTCATTGTACAAGGGAGGGGTAGGCTATTCGTGTACGGTACTTGAGGTTAAGTACAGAAAATACGTACGGCCACCTGAAAGATTACTTTCCTTTCGACTGGAAGTTCTACGCATGTTTGCAAACGATATTAGAGGAATATGCCAAAAGCTGTTGATATAAATATTACCAAGAATCCTGTCTGTACTTAGTATTGGAAGGGTGTTCAGAGATACTATTCCTTTAAAAATAACTACGTTAGAAGGTATCCTTCAGGTTAGTGTAACTTTCCATGTCTTGTTTATTAAGTGTTTATATGTCTATATATTATGTTTGTTAAAATGTACTCAAAGATGATAATACAAGTCAAATCATGCCAGAGTACCTGGGTATTCTTTCTAGGTCTTAAGTACAATAGCATAACCTAAATGAGTGCCTCTGGGGTAGTAGAGCTTTTTGGGTCTGCTCGTTCCAAGGGGGCGGATCATTTACGTTAAATATAAGCTATTCCTAACTGACGTTAAATTAAAATAACAAACGAGATACGTTTATCCAAAGAAAAAGTAAAATCAGAAAAACATATGCACATTCTCATTCTAACTCATAAAAAACGAAATAACTGTACAACACAAATGAATGACAATTAGAAACACCCTCCTAAAGTTGCGCAATTGGCGCCCCTGCCTGCACACATTTCATGCTATTTGCGAAAAATAGTCATGAGTATGACTATAGAACAGTGTTAATGGTGGACGAGGTGGCCTTGTATCCGGGATTAATAGGTTAAAAGACATCTTTACTAGTATTCGGTTAGATGTCAGCTTTCCTTAAATCCATGTGCGTCTGTACTGGTATCCAGTGGCGTGTGATCAGCGTCTGTTAGCTCAGTGAGCTTGGCTGAAAATCTAAGTTCCAAAGGCCTAAATTAGGTGGACACCTGGAGTGACGGGCCGTCACGGCTCACGTTGCATTATCAATTCAACGACCCTACTTTCCAAATATCACGTCGTTAAATGATCGTCTTCTCAAAATCGGGAAAAGTCAAAAATGTATTCAAATAAGTCGAAGGTCCGCAAGCTCTAGAATATCGGTCACGAAAAGGAAATTAAAATTTAGCATTTATTTTATAATTAGATTCATAATTTATTGAATTAATATTTTAATTTCAAAAACCCTATCATGTTATTTTTATTTATGATTTAATTAAATTTTTAATCCTAGAAGTGTATTTGTAATTATAGTGACTAATAAATGCGTCTAGTGTAGCTATCTGTGTGGAAGAAATCATCTAACAACACCTCCAGTATTTGTGAAACATTTTTCACTAAACTCATGTACACCCTTAAGTGTATGACAATAACACACGGCTCGTCAGTCTCTATCATCAGTCAACAAGACAAAATCGTTCAGTGTCGCTGGAAAATATATCAAATTATCTGAAAAATCACGAGCAATAAAGTCTCCCCTACTAGTGCCCGCTACTAGACAACACAATAATATGGTCAGCTAAGTTATACAAGTGTCCCACTCATGGACTCAAAATCGTAATGGCTGATAATCAGCTGTTCACTTTTGAACATGAATTCAGATACAATTACTCCGTAATAAATACTTCCATAAATTGTGCAGTGTCTAATACACAATGCGAATGCCTCACGTTCATGTCAAGCTTCAATAAGCTTCCAGTCTAGACCTATCTCGAACCAGCGATACTTCGCTAACCTCAATATTCCTTTACATTATGTCCTTCTAGTCGTCTGCGATGTCAATAAACAAATGAACTAATGAATCCTACACTCACATTGCAGCCGAGTTTATAAACGTTTTCTCGGCTGGTTAAATCCAGTCCGTTATTCTCCACTGCCTTCATAATTGTATACAAAAGATTACTAACAAGCAAGCTTGCAGCGCACAAAAGAAGAACTGTCCTTTCAACTGGCCTTGGCGAGCATGTGCCGATCAAATAGTTCCACTTGTTTATGATATTTCAGCTTCCTAAAGCTTTAAATCGTACTTCGTAACACAGCCAAACTCTTTGCTTACACGAAGAGTGATACACCGAATTATTTACATAAAAACAAGGCTTTCCTCCAAGCTTGTTAAAAATGATACTAAGTTTCTTACCAACTTACATTGTAATAAATTGCCTACCTACGGGAATATGTGCAAGTAAGACCATCTAATCTAGTCTACACATGTGTCCAACCCTTACAGCAAAGTTTACCAAAGCAAGTCGTTCCACTTACATATTTCACGCTGCGCACTCGTTCGAGCCTCGCCTGTGTCAATGTTGCGAGCTATGACTTTCATCCTAGCCATTTTCTTCAAGGCTGCAGACATCTATAATCCTCAGCCCTCCCAAGTCATGCTGAATTACTCCATACTAGCTCTCTTCCTCCGGTTGCACACAATACGACACAGCGAGCAAAGGTACTGTCCCCGTTTACCCGGATAGTAGGCTGTCAGATATCCGCCCCCTCAATCGGATTGCCAACAATCAATCGCACCAGCTCAGCTACATCAATGAAAATGGCACTGACAGATACTACCGAGGTTTGAACACAGAAGTTACCAAGAAAAATTATTGTGGAACACACCAAAATAGACGGGGTTTCATACTTACTTTTACTTACCTCTAATAAATATCTCGGGGATTGGGTTGACAACAGGATCATTAAAGTATGCTCTCACAATAACCTTCACCATGACATTTAAAAATGAACCAGACCGAAGACGAGAACTTTGAACTGTACAAAAGCTTTATTTTCAAATAAAGAGTATGATTTTCACAACTCAACAAAATAAACGTGGCTATCAGTAGCCTATGTCAATCTGACTACGTCCTCCTAAAGGACTTGCAAAGTTATCAAACAATATGTTAGCTCTCATGAGCTCAAAATAACGTAACATTTTAAAACACATTTGGATTGGATGAGGAAGTCAGGGTACGACATATATAGAGCATTTGGTTTCTTTTAATAAACATTGCACTGGTATTAATAGGCACAAGGCCGGAGTATCGACCTCACCCGCTTATAACCAGATGTCTGGCCGGCTGGTCTACTCTTTAACCTGGCTCACACCTGTCAAATGGGGCTCACTCGTCACGCCACACTTGCGTAAGAATTCAGCTCCTTTTAAAGCTTTAAATGTCTACAAGACAACTCATACATATTGACGCAAATCTTTCAAATGCTTAACTCACATCCCACTGGATTATTTTAACTATCCTTAAACTTGTTAAGTTATCATCCAAATGTTTAAAAAGCATAGTTTAGAGTATAAAACACACTCTTAAATGTTTATAACAAAATCACATAAATTATTTATAACAATTAGAAATTGTTTATAATATTGTCGAAGATAATTACCAAAATTTTTAAACACGCCTTTAACATTACTGTCGTTCCACATTATTGTCAAAGATATTTACATTTATTATTTACAATATCAACATTTAAATTATTTAAATTATTAATTTAAGAAATACATTGAACCACATGTTTTATCCGGTTGGTAAATTCATAATCGTGTTTAATATAATCGACCAATGAAGGTTAGTTATACATGTAAATGTCACAATCTGGTTTAATAAAGGTTGTAATAATTTTAATTATTTGTGACGGTAATCTTCATTCAAAATCTTATCTCAAATTCTTTCAAACTCTTGTTAATTATAACAGTAAATTCACTTGATTAATTTTCAACGAACTATGACAATACACTCTAGCGGAAAATACTTCGCTTACAAAATAATGCACAAACTGCATTCAAAATAGCCCAAAATTCATCATATATTAATCTATATGGCATTAAAATCTTCCACAGCATTTACAAAAACCTCCCCTAACACAAGCTTTATCATTATTAATTACTGTGGGAATCTCCTTCATTTATTTAAGGGCATTATACATCAGCGACTTTCAACATGTCCGCTGCACTATCGATTATACATTCATAGTTCCACTTAAAAATTCTTATATCAATAATTGTTTCAAAACTGTTGTCATTTAAACTTCGTGGATTTCATTCATGAATCGAAATGAAATAAAAATTTGCCAATCACAAACAAATTTAATAGTGAATACGCTTATATACGCCTGTCTGGTCTATCAAAATTTAAGATTAACATCTTCAAAGAATTGTAGTATAAAAATACTATCATCAAACAAAGTGCGACTAACTGCAAAATAGTCGAATAGAATCCAATTAGACTGGGGAATGCAAACATCATTATATAACTCTCTATATGAGAAAAAACCTAACACAAGTTTCACGAATTTAATGCATTCAATAATTCATAATTAATGTTCATCTTTCACAAAATTGCCTAAGATGCAATGGTCGTTCATGACTGACGATACATGTCTGTGTTGCAATCAATTCAAATACCGACTAGTATTTCCAAGATCGTCGACAACGTACTGGATTTTAACGCTCTAAAATCATTTAAATGTTCTTCCTTCTTGATGATGACAGAAAATTGTTCAAAGTAATTAAACTGGGGTAGAATTACTTTAATAAAGTGACACGCTGTCTGAATTTAAATCTGCCATAAAAATCATTAACTTACAGTCAAATCGAGACTACAAAAATAAGCAAATTACTGAAAAATCTAAATATCAGTCTCAACTGATTCAAAATCATTTAACTATGCCCATGACATAACAATGTCTTAATAAAAACGTCGAAAAAGGCATAACTCATCAAGGTGTACTGAGAATAGGAATCTCAAACAAGAATATCGGGCAAAAATACATGAGGACAAAAATATGGGAAAAATGGTTGCTCAAATATTGCTAAGAAACTCAAATACAATAAACGTTCACGACTACCTTATCTGCCGATTGACGTTCCAGAGGAAAATTCCCCAAAGAAGACTGTTGATGGATCCATTTCACCAAGTTAAAGCTGAGCTCCATCCTCGAAACCAGAAACAGCACCATCGGAGAATCGAACTGCTTCACGAAGACGAACGACATCCTTCCGGCAATAATCTTCTTTGTGAGTCGGGACAACCCTGACCTCTCTTGAAAAATCCCTGAAGTTCCAGTTGAAAATCGCCATGAAGTTTTTGTATAAATTTCCGAAGAAATATTCATATTCAGAAAGTATGAAATCATTTCTATTGCTGTTTGATAGTATTCAGCCTTTAATCACGAAACATGGGTGTAGATGGTTATTTACCACATGTTCGCTTGTGTGGAATAGCAATTAGCGAAGTTCCATGCTGCTATCTTACTCCGTTGAAATATGTCCCAATTGCATAAAGTCCTTTAGCCTTCCATATGCTCTTCGGTTGTAGTATTAGAAGAACAAACTGCCTTATTAAATTGCTCCATTATACTGCAGTGTTGTGTCACAAAAGCAATCTGAAGTCTCCCTATTTCACTAGCCCTGTCAGCCGTAGCGTAGAGTCTGGCTATACAAAGTGTTTCTCCTGTGGCGAGAAAATCACTTTTGTCAGTCGTCTAATATTGTCAATAACTTCCAAAATACTTCCTCGAAATTGTTCAGCTTTTCTACAGTCCTTACTGTAGTAATGCACAAGAGAATTAGCTTATAAGCGACCGCTAACTGTTCACAGCTAATCTTGTAGAAGTGTTATAAGGGTCGTTTCAACTTCACCTAGATTTACTTCACAGTAAACCTGCACTGCTTGTATGTTCGACTCTCGTTTAATGTAGTGGCTTCGCCACGCGTTACAAAGACGACTTTTTCACTACTAAACTCACTCGACGTTTCACTGAAATGACTATTTGAAATCTGACGATTGAATATCAGACGATTTATAATCTGAGAATGAGCGAATGAGCGAATGAGGCTCCTCTCTTCTGCGCAAGGCCTTTTATGAACTTCATGAGGGGCGTATCTATCCCTTCCATCGCGTGTTACTGCGTCATCGCTAGAAGTTCCAACTTCGTCAATACATGACGGATTTTCAAAATTCAAAAACTGAAAATAAATTTCACCAAAATTCCAGATCAATGCCTCTACTGCAAATGGATTTCCACAATTCTGCATTCCAAAAAGTAATAAAAAATACCATAGTTTCAGCAATCTCCGTCTTCCTTCAGACTATCGTTCATTGGTTTGAGTCTCCCCTCCAATAGCATAATTTCTTCCTCAGCAGAATTCCACGTTTCCTGCGACTGCGTCGTACATCTCGGATCCTTCTCGAATAAATGCTGACGTCACTGAGAATCTCAGCTCAAGTAGCCTGCTGGCATAACGTCTGCGTCATCCGTGCTTACGTCATGACTACCCACGTCATAACTATGACAGCCATAACTTTCGCTATAATTTCCAAAATAGCCACCGTGGTCTCTATATAATTCAATTACGGGGGCATTCTCCTCTCACCACGTTTTAAAAACAGTTGCAAATTGTTTTTAAACTCAGTGTTACAAGTACCTCAACTCTCTTGAACACGAAATTGAATTATTACTGGCTTACTCTAGGATAGTATCTTTTTAAATTTCCAGCATTGAACTTGCCGTAAATGACATTATTCTCATCATCGTAGAGTTCATAGCAGTTGTTTCCATAGGCGTTCGTAATCCTAAACGGCCCCATGAATACATTTCCAAATTTGGGGTATATTTTCTTGCTCATATCAGCCTTGACAGGTCTGCGTAATAATACAAGATTTCCAACTTGTAAGGGTGCACCAAAACGTTTTCCAGCTACTCTTTTCAATCGTTTCTCTGCTGCTTTCTGGAGTTGTTCCTTCGCCTTGTCAATCCTCTGCTGCCTTCCTAAGTCGGGATCTCTAGGAATGTGGTTGAAAAGATTATCCCACGGTCTTTCTGGGTTTCTTCCAAGATGAAGTCGCATTGGCACTTCTCCTGTGCTCTCCTGCACTGTAGAGTTCAGACATTCCTCTATAAGGGGTACAAATCTCACCCAACCAGAATGATAATTTGGACAGAAAATTCGACAGAATTTCGAAAATTCAGCCATATATCTTTCTGAGGAATTCGATTCTGGGTAACGCACGCTTGAAAATAAGTGCTTAATGCCAAGCCTTTCCATATCCGCTGCAAATTCCACGGATGTAAATTGCGTTCCATGATCTGACAGTAGATATTCTGGTATACCAGCTTTAGGAAATACAGCATTTTCCAGTCTGCTTACTACGTTCCTTGTGTTCGCTTTCTGCATGGGACTCATTGTAACAAATTTGGAGAAAACATCCACGGTAACCAACAGGTACTGGTTACCCTGATATCCCTTCGGACAGGGGCCAAATATGTCCGTCGCCATCAGTTCGTTTGGCTTAGAAGGAATCATAGCCTTCGGTTTTCCTTTTAATAAAGCAGAAGCATACTTTGCTCTTTGACATTTGTCACATGATCTAATGAACTTGGCAATGCTGGAACGCATGTTAGTCCAGATAAATCTCTCTTTAAGAGTATTAAGAGTCTTATCTAAACCGGCATGTCCAGTTGCGTGATGAGCTACCCACACTAAATTGACAACAAGTTTAGGTGGCACGACTATTCGGAGTTTTGTATGCGCAGAGTCAGCATACTTGCATACGATGTCTCCACTCAAGACAAAGTGTCGTGAATTTCTCCGTGTAACTGCATAGTCAACATCAGTATTGTCCATGTAACCCTTGAGGAACCTGTACATTTTCCTTATTGGAGCGTGTCTCTTCTGTGACACACCGATTCGGGCTAACCTCCTAACGGTTTCTTGATCTTCTTGCTCCAATTGTACATGGTGTATCTGCACATTTTTAATAGGGTTACGTGATAGAGCATCAGCCAGTAAGTTATCTTTCCCAGGCTGGTGGACGATAGTGGCGTTAAACTGTTGGGTGAACAAAGCCCAACGTGTCAATCTATCACTCGACATGTCAGTTTGCAGCATAAACTGTAGTGCTTTATGGTCAGTAATAATGATGACCTTATGTCCCAGCAGTATTTTCTTCCAGGCTTGCAATGCTGTTACAAAAGCTAACGCTTCAAGCTCCGTCGTGAAGTAATTTTCCTCGTGTTTCTTCAACTTCCGACTAGTGAACGCAATGTAGTGCTTGTTGCCTGCCTCGTCTTTCTGGTATAAGACTGCACTAATGCCTACTCTTGATGCATCAGACTCAATATAGAACACCTTCTCAAAGTCTGGGTACTCCAGTTTCACATTATTTCTGAGCATCTCTTTTGCTTTCTCAAAAGCCTCGTCTGCAGCGGTACTCCATTTCCATCTGTTATTCTTCTTGAGTAAGTCATACAGAGGAGCCATAATTTCCGAGTATCTTGGACAGTGGCTGCTAATAAATTGGCATGCTCCTACAAATTCTCTGACTTGTTTCACCTTAGTTGGCTTTGGAAATCTCGTGATCGCATCTACTTTTTTCATGTTTGGATGATATCCATCTTTATCAATAGTATGCCCCAAGTAATTTATTTCCTGCTTCAAGAATTGACATTTTCCAAAATTCACCTTGATATTGGCCTCCCGTAAATTCTCGAACAACTTTCTCAAGTGCACTAAATGTTCTGCGGCGCTTGGTGAAGATTCGATTAAATCGTCAATGTAGCAGATTACATTTTCTTTCACTTCGTCAGTGAGCTTACTATCAAGTGCTCGAATAAGTGCTGGTCCACTGTTAACCATACCAAAAGGCATTCGGACAAAGACCCATGACGTCTGGTCAAATAGGAATCCAGTGTACTGCATACTATCTTCTTCTAGCTGAACTTGATAAAATGAAGACGTCAAGTCAAGAACGCTGAAACATGCTCTTCCTTTGAATTTTCGAAGCAGATCTCTAATCTTGGGTGGTCGGTCATTTTCTGGAAGAATCTTCAAGTTAATGGTCCTGGCATCGAGACAAAGACATATCTGACCATTACTTTTCTTCACTACTGTGATGGGGTTTATATAAGACGACGCCTGTTTTTTAATAATACCGTCTACCTCCATTTTTCTGATTAACCCTCGTACTTCTTGATAGTATTTCTCAGGAATGGGGTATATTCTCTTCTGGTAAGGGGTTTCATCTGTCAGCCTTATCTTGTATTTATAATCCTTAATCAATCCAGGCTTTTCATCGAAAATATCTTGGAATTCCTTTATCAGATCCTCAAATTCCCCCTGAATTTCTTCAAATCCTTCAGTTTTTCTACTGGGTATTTCTGCTAAATTTTCCACTTCATTAACTATAGTATTCAAAATTTCTTCCCTAATGTCTATTTCCAGACTGTTTTTCACGTCCTGTTTTTCTATCTCTTCTGTGATTATGTACCCATCATTAAAGCTAATACTTCTGTTCTTCATGTCAATAATAGCTCCGACCTTCGATATAAAATCGATTCCAAGCACCATATCAAAATTGATCTTGCTCACTACAATGAAGATCTGTTCATAATTCCTTCCATTGATCTCAAAGTTCAATAACACTTGAATCTTGCACTTCACTGCCTTATCTTGGAATATCCCTCTCACTTTGACGGTAGAAACAGGTAGAACTGTCATATTCTCTCCTCTTAGCAGACTTTGATAACATTCCTCTGAAATGATGGAGATAATTGCACCAGTATCCATCAGGGCTTTATACTGTTGGCCATCTATCCGTACAGAAATAATGGGTAAGGCACATGGTCTTTCCTCTTTAACTATACCCCTCTCTTCTAGCAAATCTTCATCAGTCACTTCATATATCTCATTAATCGTAATCAGGTGTGGTGTGGCAATGTATTTACAGGTTCTCACTGACGTTGAGAAATCGGCGTTTTTTTTTTTTTTTTACCGACCTCAAAATTCTGCTGGCTCGTAGAAGGCCCAGGATCGATTACAACATCCTGCCTTTTCTTTTGGTTGTCTGCTTCTTTTTCCCGTAATTCTTTTAGGTATTGCTGGCTTTCCTTCTCTCTTTCCTGATACTGATCGGGTGTCATAACCTGACCTTGAGGATTCTGATTTCTGTTTTGGCTCTGGTTATTCCTGTTATAATTTCGGTTATAACCATTATTGTTATAATATCTGCCTCTTCCATTGTAATTTCCTCGGTTATAGTTCCAGCCTCTTCTCTGTTGATACGGTCGGTAACCTTGCGATCTGTTATTTCGAAACTGATTATTCCTGTGAGGACCTACATTGTCAGTTTTCTCCTCATCTGGCTTGTCAGTTTGTTGGACTTGGTCCATATATACAGTATTTATTTCTTTAAAGTCATGCCTTTGACCTTTCTGCACCACGTTAGGTATTGGACTTGTGTAGTCTAACCTCCTCAGTAATTCATCCATGCTGGTTAAATCCCTGATGTTGGACGAAATTATTAGTCTTCTCACCTCAACTGGCAGCATACGAGAAATCGCATCAATAAGTTGCTCCGTGGACAATGGGGGTTGTAAGAATCTCAAGCGGGATAATTGACTCGTAAAGAAATCAGCGTACCGCGTTGGAAGAGTACCGGAGTATTTTCTTGAATACACCTCCGCTCTTAACGAATTCTGCGCTTCTATGGACCAAAATCGTTTGATTAATGCCTCTGCAAACTCGTCAAAGTTACTGAATGTGTATCTAAATGCGCAAAACCATTCGAGGGGTCCTCCAATCAAATATCTCTCCACTATCTTCATCTCTCTCTCTCTGGGAATGTGAGCTTCGATGAAATAATCTTTGAGGTTCCTTACATATTCGATAGGTGTCAAACTATCCGTGTTACTGAATTTTTGCGGTTTATCTTCAAAATTCCTGATGACCGTTACGTTCCTCGGATATGAATCCGGGTAGTTTTTCCCACTATCACGATAGTTCCACTCAGGTTCCATATTCCTCTCGTCATCTTCCTCCCTGAATCTGGATATACGTTCTTCAGGAGTCACGTCTCTCTCTTCTGGATCTAGGTTATACCTTCTGGCATAATTCCTACTGGTTTCACAAGTCAAGCCTACTGTATCCTTGTCAGTGATTTCCGTTAAGACTTTCTTGATTAATTCTTCTTTGTAGGTCTCCATTAAATTAGCCTCTCCTAACTTCAAATTCTGCAGTTTACTCGTCGTTTCATTCACATCAGAGACAACTTTATGAATCTGTTCCTCTAATGCAGATTTTAATGTTTGCACATCCCGACCTAGTTGTGTCCTATCTTCAACTTGTCTTTCGGATAGCGAATCCATCCTGACGCTTAAATCTTTCCTAATCTGTATTACTTCATTGTTAATATCAATTTGAGTACTGGCAAGTTTCCTTTCAATACGATCCTGAATTTGGGTTACATGTTCCCCACTTGACCTATTCCACTCTTCTTTCCATATTGCTACATTTTCCGTTAACATTTCTGCTATGTCTAATTCGATATCCTCTTTCAATACTTTATTATGGTCTAATACTTGGGTTCTCATGACCTCTACATCAAACTTTAAACCTTCTAAAGACGCTGTCGTTCTAACTGACTCATCAACTAGCCTAGTCGTTAATGCACTTATATTACGTGTACAAAGAGTTTTCGAATTTTCTATCTCTTCCCTGACTTTATTTACATCAGTTTGGACTTTAGCAACATCTACGAAAACTGTGTTGACCTCTACTTGAATTTTATTTATGTCACTTTGCATCTCGTTTACATCCGAATGAATGTTATTAATATCAACCTGAACATTGGACACATCAGTTCTAACATTTTGGATTCCTCTTTGGACTTCCTCAACCTTGTCTTGGACAGTCGCAACATCATTTTTGACAACAACTACCTCAGCCCTAGCACAAGAAATATCACTACGGACATTAGCAACATCTAAATTCAACATTGTAAGATCTTTATGCACATTAGCAACATCTATTTTAACATTGGACACGTCTGAGCGGATGTCAGTTACAGTATTCTCAATTCCTTGGGTATTAATCTGTAAACGCGACATATTATCCTCTAAGTTAGCAGAACTAGTCTGGAGAGCTTTCAAACTTTCATCCATGCTAGCTTTCAAATTACTAGCATTCTCCTCCATCATCTGCTTCATATTAGCAGACATCTCCGCTAACATCATCTTCAAACTTTCATCTGCCATTACAATATTATTCAAAAATTAGACTGCTGTAGGGACATACATCAAAAGAGCAAAATAACAACATTTGAGCAACACTTTTCACCATATATAAATTTGATCAATTTTCTGTCTTAAATCTAACTTATAACTACCTTATAATTAACTTTCGAAGACACTTCATGTTGAAACAAACTCAAGCACATGTTCAAATTTCCCTGGCTCATTTTAAAATATCCTAACACAAATAATTTTACATTTACAATCCAAATAATTTAATTTTATCTTTAATATGACTAAAATGTCATAAGCCGGTCAAATAAAATAAGATTCCAGATCATAGGCGATTTTTCTAAGTTTCCAGCCCATTTATCCTTTCTCAAGTCGTATAAGATCTGATCTTTTCTGAGTGTAATTTTCCTAATACAATGCAACATTTAATTCCTATATAATCACACTCTTAAATTCTACAATTGGCCTAGACATCTAACAAAGAATCAACCTCTTTATTTGAGTCTAATCGATCCACACGTTTTAGGTTTGCCAATCCTACTGGCGTTCAACCTGGTGATCCAGTTATGTTGAATCGAGCCCCAACGTTTTAGGTGTGCCAATCCTTCTGTCCCCGTTTACCCGGATAGTAGGCTGTCAGATATCCGCCCCCTCAATCGGATTGCCAACAATCAATCGCACCAGCTCAGCTACATCAATGAAAATGGCACTGACAGATACTACCGAGGTTTGAACACAGAAGTTACCAAGAAAAATTATTGTGGAACACACCAAAATAGACGGGGTTTCATACTTACTTTTACTTACCTCTAATAAATATCTCGGGGATTGGGTTGACAACAGGATCATTAAAGTATGCTCTCACAATAACCTTCACCATGACATTTAAAAATGAACCAGACCGAAGACGAGAACTTTGAACTGTACAAAAGCTTTATTTTCAAATAAAGAGTATGATTTTCACAACTCAACAAAATAAACGTGGCTATCAGTAGCCTATGTCAATCTGACTACGTCCTCCTAAAGGACTTGCAAAGTTATCAAACAATATGTTAGCTCTCATGAGCTCAAAATAACGTAACATTTTAAAACACATTTGGATTGGATGAGGAAGTCAGGGTACGACATATATAGAGCATTTGGTTTCTTTTAATAAACATTGCACTGGTATTAATAGGCACAAGGCCGGAGTATCGACCTCACCCGCTTATAACCAGATGTCTGGCCGGCTGGTCTACTCTTTAACCTGGCTCACACCTGTCAAATGGGGCTCACTCGTCACGCCACACTTGCGTAAGAATTCAGCTCCTTTTAAAGCTTTAAATGTCTACAAGACAACTCATACATATTGACGCAAATCTTTCAAATGCTTAACTCACATCCCACTGGATTATTTTAACTATCCTTAAACTTGTTAAGTTATCATCCAAATGTTTAAAAAGCATAGTTTAGAGTATAAAACACACTCTTAAATGTTTATAACAAAATCACATAAATTATTTATAACAATTAGAAATTGTTTATAATATTGTCGAAGATAATTACCAAAATTTTTAAACACGCCTTTAACATTACTGTCGTTCCACATTATTGTCAAAGATATTTACATTTATTATTTACAATATCAACATTTAAATTATTTAAATTATTAATTTAAGAAATACATTGAACCACATGTTTTATCCGGTTGGTAAATTCATAATCGTGTTTAATATAATCGACCAATGAAGGTTAGTTATACATGTAAATGTCACAATCTGGTTTAATAAAGGTTGTAATAATTTTAATTATTTGTGACGGTAATCTTCATTCAAAACCTTATCTCAAATTCTTTCAAACTCTTGTTAATTATAACAGTAAATTCACTTGATTAATTTTCAACGAACTATGACAATACACTCTAGCGGAAAATACTTCGCTTACAAAA
Source organism: Meconema thalassinum (assembly GCA_946902985.2). Lineage (NCBI taxonomy): Eukaryota > Metazoa > Arthropoda > Insecta > Orthoptera > Tettigoniidae > Meconema > Meconema thalassinum. The sequence goes on from OX336390.1 coordinate 355,111,762, forward strand.
TAATGCACAAACTGCATTCAAAATAGCCCAAAATTCATCATATATTAATCTATATGGCATTAAAATCTTCCACAGCATTTACAAAAACCTCCCCTAACACAATCTTTAACATTATTAATTACTGTGGGAATCTCCTTCATTTATTTAAGGGCATTATACATCAGCGACTTTCAACATGTCCGCTGCACTATCGATTATACATTCATAGTTCCACTTAAAAATTCTTATATCAATAATTGTTTCAAAACTGTTGTCATTTAAACTTCGTGGATTTCATTCATGAATCGAAATGAAATAAAAATTTGCCAATCACAAACAAATTTAATAGTGAATACGCTTATATACGCCTGTCTGGTCTATCAAAATTTAAGATTAACATCTTCAAAGAATTGTAGTATAAAAATACTATCATCAAACAAAGTGCGACTAACTGCAAAATAGTCGAATAGAATCCAATTAGACTGGGGAATGCAAACATCATTATATAACTCTCTATATGAGAAAAAACCTAACACAAGTTTCACGAATTTAATGCATTCAATAATTCATAATTAATGTTCATCTTTCACAAAATTGCCTAAGATGCAATGGTCGTTCATGACTGACGATAAATGTCTGTGTTGCAATCAATTCAAATACCGACTAGTATTTCCAAGATCGTCGACAACGTACTGGATTTTAACGCTCTAAAATCATTTAAATGTTCTTCCTTCTTGATGATGACAGAAAATTGTTCAAAGTAATTAAACTGGGGTAGAATTACTTTAATAAAGTGACACGCTGTCTGAATTTAAATCTGCCATAAAAATCATTAACTTACAGTCAAATCGAGACTACAAAAATAAGCAAATTACTGAAAAATCTAAATATCAGTCTCAACTGATTCAAAATCATTTAACTATGCCCATGACATAACAATGTCTTAATAAAAACGTCGAAAAAGGTATAACTCATCAAGGTGTACTGAGAATAGGAATCTCAAACAAGAATATCGGGCAAAAATACATGAGGACAAAAATATGGGAAAAATGGTTGCTCAAATATTGCTAAGAAACTCAAATACAATAAACGTTCACGACTACCTTATCTGCCGATTGACGTTCCAGAGGAAAATTCCCCAAAGAAGACTGTTGATGGATCCATTTCACCAAGTTAAAGCTGAGCTCCATCCTCGAAACCAGAAACAGCACCATCGGAGAATCGAACTGCTTCACGAAGACGAACGACATCCTTCCGGCAATAATCTTCTTTGTGAGTCGGGACAACCCTGACCTCTCTTGAAAAATCCCTGAAGTTCCAGTTGAAAATCGCCATGAAGTTTTTGTATAAATTTCCGAAGAAATATTCATATTCAGAAAGTATGAAATCATTTCTATTGCTGTTTGATAGTATTCAGCCTTTAATCACGAAACATGGGTGTAGATGGTTATTTACCACATGTTCGCTTGTGTGGAATAGCAATTAGCGAAGTTCCATGCTGCTATCTTACTCCGTTGAAATATGTCCCAATTGCATAAAGTCCTTTAGCCTTCCATATGCTCTTCGGTTGTAGTATTAGAAGAACAAACTGCCTTATTAAATTGCTCCATTATACTGCAGTGTTGTGTCACAAAAGCAATCTGAAGTCTCCCTATTTCACTAGCCCTGTCAGCCGTAGCGTAGAGTCTGGCTATACAAAGTGTTTCTCCTGTGGCGAGAAAATCACTTTTGTCAGTCGTCTAATATTGTCAATAACTTCCAAAATACTTCCTCGAAATTGTTCAGCTTTTCTACAGTCCTTACTGTAGTAATGCACAAGAGAATTAGCTTATAAGCGACCGCTAACTGTTCACAGCTAATCTTGTAGAAGTGTTATAAGGGTCGTTTCAACTTCACCTAGATTTACTTCACAGTAAACCTGCACTGCTTGTATGTTCGACTCTCGTTTAATGTAGTGGCTTCGCCACGCGTTACGAAGACGACTTTTTCACTACTAAACTCACTCGACGTTTCACTGAAATGACTATTTGAAATCTGACGATTGAATATCAGACGATTTATAATCTGAGAATGAGCGAATGAGCGAATGAGGCTCCTCTCTTCTGCGCAAGGCCTTTTATGAACTTCATGAGGGGCGTATCTATCCCTTCCATCGCGTGTTACTGCGTCATCGCTAGAAGTTCCAACTTCGTCAATACATGACGGATTTTCAAAATTCAAAAACTGAAAATAAATTTCACCAAAATTCCAGATCAATGCCTCTACTGCAAATGGATTTCCACAATTCTGCATTCCAAAAAGTAATAAAAATACCATAGTTTCAGCAATCTCCGTCTTCCTTCAGACTATCGTTCATTGGTTTGAGTCTCCCCTCCAATAGCATAATTTCTTCCTCAGCAGAATTCCACGTTTCCTGCGACTGCGTCGTACATCTCGGATCCTTCTCGAATAAATGCTGACGTCACTGAGAATCTCAGCTCAAGTAGCCTGCTGGCATAACGTCTGCGTCATCCGTGCTTACGTCATGACTACCCACGTCATAACTATGACAGCCATAACTTTCGCTATAATTTCCAAAATAGCCACCGTGGTCTCTATATAATTCAATTACGGGGGCAGTACGATATCCTAATATCCAATTGTCATCCCGAGCAACGCCGGACTTAAGAGCTAGTAATAATATAAAGTATGAACCCAGCCAAACTGGGTCCAATGTTTGGGAAGTCAGGCTCTGCCTGTCACAAGCCAGGACAAAGCGGTGAGTGATAGAGGAGTAACACCTCTTTAAAAAACCAAGGTCCAGATGGCCTGGCTGGCAGTACCTTGTAAGGGTCCCTTACCAGGGTTATGGTGAAGTCTTCAACGGCATTGATGGTGGTATAGATGATCTATAGAACAGTGTTAATGGTGGACGAGGTGGCCTTGTATCCGAGATTAATAGGTTAAAATACATCTTTACTAGTATTCGGTTAGATGTCAGCTTTCCTTAAATCCATGTGCGTCTGTACTGGTATCCAGTGGCGTGTGATCAGCGTCTGTTAGCTTAGTGAGCTTGGCTGAAAATCTAAGTTCCAAAGGCCTAAATAACCTCTGGCCCTATATGGTCCTGGCATCTCCTAGGCCAAGTACTGAGTACAAGCAAATATGGAACGTGCAAGTAAATACAATCGTACCCCAGGTGGTATACAATCCACCCGTCAACAGACGGCCACTGGACTTTCGGATTCTGGGGAGTTCAGACGTGCACAACAGAGAGTATCGGAGATTTCTGGTAAACTTCCCTGCAACGGGAAATCATTCCTTGTAACGATAAACATTAATACATACATTGATCCAAACAGGGAAATTGCATGCTTGACCTCCCACAGGAAATTGACCGACAAAACATTCTCATCCTTGCTCTTCAAGAAACATAAATGGCAGACAACGACACCATGGACTACGGAAACTACCGCATCCTTAAAAGCAAAATACATCAAAGAGTCGCAAGGGGCGCACCAATTTTCGGTATGGCGTTTCTCGTACACCGATCTATTATCACCTCCGTCAGGGAAATTACACCCGTCAATAGTCGGCTCATGACCATGCGCATCAAATGTGCCAACAAAAATTTCACTCATCATTGCGCATGCACCCACCAATGTTGACAATAAGAAGAACTCTGAAACGGTTGAAAAAATCTGGAACAAACTTGAGAACAGCATGAGTAAAATTTCCCGCGATGACCTTAAAATCCTCATGGGAGATTTCAATGATCAACTTGGCAAAGAGAAAATCTATTGAAAAATCGTCGGTAAATAATCCGCACACCAAAACACGATATCGACTCTGATCACTACCTTACAAGAATCAAAGTAAAGTTCGCTCAAAAGAGAGGTCACCGTCCCAAACCACATATCACGAAATTCGACTTAGCTAAGATTCACGAAACATATATTGTAGAGGAATGGGAAAAGAAACCGGCGAATAACTGGAACGATTTTCATAGCAAAATTATCGGACAAGCTAAAGCGCTGATCCCGCTAAAAAGAAGGACTAAACATCCATGGTGGAATTCTGACTGTGATCAAGCCATTGCCAATCGCCGAATCGCATTCCAAAAACAAGATGTTCAGTAAAGAACATATAGCCTACTTTCTCCTAAATGTATGAGTATAGTTATAACTCGTTGTTATTATCAAAGAGTATAATAGAACTATTCTTTGTTGAAGACCTTAGAAACGATTTACCTCTACCAAACGCCACAACCTAGATAAAAACTGCTACCATCATTGAAGAAAGAAAGAAAGAAAGAAAGAAAGAAAGAAAGAATGAAAGAAAGAAAGAAAGAAAGAAAGATAAGAAGTATATCAAGAATGTTATGGATCTGGAGACATAATCGACCGGACTGGCTGCGTGGCTCAGCGGTAACGTTCTCGCTTGCTGGGCCCTAGGTTGCAGGTTCGTATCCTGGCGCAGTCAGCTGGCATTTGAGGGTGTGAGGGAGCCGTGTCAGTACATTTACTGGCACGTTAAAGATCCCCTTCGGGCCAAAATTCCTGCACCCCGGTGTCTCTAAAAGCAGCAGTAGTTAAAAGGGATGTAAAACCAATAACATTATTATTATTATTATTATTATTACATATACGACCTGCCGTGGGCAACATCCAACTTTGAGTTGAGGCATGTCTTTACACGTCTGGTTGTGCATGGCTTTCACAACCCTAATTGAATTAACAAATCTTTCCATGACCCTACAGAGACGTGTGTATACAAACTATGTGGATATTTTCGATTGCTATTTGCCTGAAATAAAAGTAGTAATTAATAACCTGAACTAACACCAACGGCTTGAATTCAGTTACTATGTGAAATCGTTTTGTTCTTTACTTCAAATAACATTTTCAAGTAACGCAAAATAGGCTGTTACAAACCCTTTAAAATAAAAAGTAAAAATGTATCGTAGTATCATCTTGTCATTCTTCAAATTCGACGCGCATAGAATGCCAATGGTTTAGTAATCAATGGATCCCCACGTAGACTAGTCGTGACATCTAGTGGTGAAATATCGAACAATATAATCCTAACAGAGCGAGTGCATTCTAGCGGCCAGAAGAAGAAACTTTTCAATAAAATCTGGAAGTTAATAAGTAGGTCGGCGTGCAGTTACCTTTTTGGCAGCTAGATGTCTCGAGTAAATCTGCTGGCGAATTATGTTTGAATTAAATATATATTTTATACCATAATATGCACAATATAACGCTTAATTTTAAAACGTCTGAGTCATTACAAAACAATAAACATATAACATTTCAAGCAAAAACCTAGCTCTGACCGGTTTTGAACCATAGGCATTTGACCGATAGGCTAACGCTCCACCACTGAGCTAATTGTGTCAACGAATATCGTTCTATATAAAATGACTTACATAGAACTTGTTAGCAAATAATGATTTATACTAAACGATTTCATCACTGGAGTATATTATTTATTTATAAAGCATTTCATACAACGTTTATTTATTTTGTATCAGTACGCTATATTGCATGCAATACTCAAATTAGTGAAATATAAGTCAGGCACAAGATATCCGCTGCCATCTTGTCTTATTACTGAATCGGCTCAGCTTTTTAAAATCACGTCTGCACTATAGTATTACAAAATAAACTTTTTATTTCGAACGTGCCTCTTCCTTTAGAACAGTTAAAACGATTCTCGGCTCGATAATCGGAACTGGTGGGTCCCATGATATGGATTATAAAGTTTGCATAATTCGCACGGCCGCCATCCTGAAATGGTATGGCGGACGACCTTGTAGTTTGGTCACAAGACGCATCCTATACGAAGGTATGTTGTTACCAAATTTGGTAGAGATCGGATGATTTGGTTAGTCGTTATTTGATTTTACGTTTTGAACGTTTGAGTGGCCGCCATTCAGTTTTAGTAAAGATGGCGGCGATATAAAACATGACACTGAGGTGCCCTTTGCTTGTTCTACCTCTGTACCAAATTTCGTTCAATTCGGTTTCACCGTGTTCGAATTGATAGGGGGGACAGACATTCAGAGTACACACACTCACACACACACACACACACACAGAGACTCACACACACACATACACACACACACACACACACACACAGACTCACACACACACATACACACACACACAGACAGACACACTTTTTTCGCCCTGTGTTGATCTCATAAGTCTACTTTCATTTTTTGCAAAAATCGAAAGTAGGCTAATACAACAGCAGTAGATCACAAGGAACCCTGGGACACTTCCTCGACATCCGCAAACAGAGAAATAAGAGACTCAGGAAAGTCAAGCGTGATTATATCACTGAGCAACTTAAGTCCATAGAGAATGATTTCAGAAACTCCGATAGTCGAAATTTCTACAGGACCTTCGCGAATAATTTTAAGGGTTATGTGCCGCCAAATTTAACCTTTAGAACACAGGATTGAAAACTGGCACTTACTAATAGTGAAAATTGTGACAAACTGGCACGCTACTTTTCTGGGCTCCTTAACTGCCCCGAACCACCTGAACGTTTCTTGCATACGACCCCAGAATACGTGAAGCCAGACGCTGACCAACCAACACAAGAAGAAATAATTCGTCATATCAAAAAACTCAAGAATGGAAAGACAGCAGGAGAAGACGGAAATATCGCGGAACTCCTGAAAAATCTTGAACTACGATCAATGCAGGAAATTACACAGATTATTCAAGAAGTCCGGCGCAGTGAAAAACTCCCAGATGATTGGGAATGTGCACTTATTCACCCACTCTACAAAAAAGGAGACAGATCGGATGTGAATATTTTAGAGGGATATCCCTCCTTTCTGTAATTACAAAGTCTTATCTGATTGCCTTCTACAACGAACACAAGAACAGCTCGAGCCTCTCATTGGTGAATACCAGGCAGGGTTCAGACCACATAGATCAAGTACTGAACAAATGTTCAACCTTAAGTCCACACTGAAACCTCGAGCCTTACGTAATCTCCCAACCATCTGCGTATTTGTCGATTTTCAGAAAGCTTATGACTCTGTCGACCGCCAATCTCTCTTTAATATACTAGAAGAATATACCCTGGATCCGAAAATACGATGCCTCATCCAACAGACCCTATCTGAAACAACTTCCAAAGTCAAGTTCCTTGGTGAAGTATCTGAACCTTTCCTCATCGGGACAGGAGTACGGCAGGGTGATGGGCTATCTCCTCTACTCTTTAGTATCGTTCTAGAGAAGGTCATCAAAGAATGGAGAAATGAATTAAGGAGTCAGAATACCTGGAAGCCCGTTATGCTAGGAAGGCAAACGGATAATATCGACGTGGCATGCTTCGCTTTCGCGGATGATCTTACAATACTTTCCACAGAGAACGAACGGCATTTCTTCAGATTGAGGTCTTAAAAGAATGTGCTGAAAAAGTCGGACAAAAAATTTCCTTCACAAAGGCCGAGTTTAGATCGACAAAACACTTTCAAGCAAAAAATTTAATAATGAATATGGTACGATAAACAGGGTTAATCAATTCAAGTATTTGGGTGAAATTATTGAACCTACAGCCATGGAATGAGTAGCGCAAAAAACTCGAGAACTTAAATTGCTGAAAGCATACGGAAACATCGCGAATATTTACAACAAGAAATGCATGAGCATCAATACCAAAATTCAACACTACACGACTGTCATCAAACCTGAGACACTCTACGCCAGCGAGACCCTAAACCTCAACTACAAAGGCGATCTCAAGAACATCAAGAAGGCTGAGAGTAAAATCATCTGGAAAATATTAGGCCCTAAACTCACAGATGATGGGTATCGTCTGCAATCACACACAGCCACAGAGAGATACTCCAACATCGAGTCAGATTTCCGCAAGCGTCGACTGAGATTCTACGGCCACATTATGAGACTGAATGACGACCGATTAACAAAAACAATTTTGACTTACTTACGGAAACTTAAAGTGACAACAGTCTGGGTTACCCAAGTCCAAATTGAACTCGAAAGTGCCAACATCACACCAACATACTGAACCCTTATTGATCTTCGATAAATAAGTATTCATATTTATTATTATTATTACTACGGCCCAGGCAGCACATAAGGAAGTCGACTTGGATATTAGGGAGGCCAGTATTTCGTAAGGGTTGCAACAGAAGCTGAGTTGGTAGCTATTCCTGGGGACGGCCAGAATTAGTCGAGTTCAAGGCCAAATTGTGCAACTACTGTACCAAAATTGGAGACATAAAGGGAGAATCACGAGGTCCTCTCAACGAACATACGATTGAATCAGCCAATCGCAAGAGACCAAGCCGTGACCACGAGGTGGACGGCGTCAGTAGAAAAAAGCGCGCGGAAGTGTGTATCTAAGGAACCGCCGAACGGATTAATCTCCGCTCGAGTAATTTGAGACGTTGGATTTATTTGGAGAAGAATGACACTAGCCCCATCTTTGTGAGACAAAAACTCTGGAAGTTTTTATCCGACTCCGCCCCACTCCACCGCCCTTGTCAGTTTCTCATAAATAGTTTGGCCTGACGCCAATCTAGGTACTTATCTTGTGGAGCCTTCAGAGGCATACTCCACGCCAGTTTGAAGTGTGATTTTGACGCTCGAATTTATCTATTCTTGTGGAGCCTTCAGAGGCATACTCCACGCCAGTTGAAAATGTGATTTTTACGCTCTAAAATCAGTGAAGCTAATTTTATTTTCTGAGCTCTGGGGAGCTAAAGTCGCAGCGTTTGCAGTATCGAATTTTAAAGGTTATAATACATTCTGTTCTAAAATCAACTAAATTGTGTGATCTAAATATTTCACGCCAGCGCGTGATAAACTGTAACATTCTTTTAAAGACGACGAGTTCAACTTTAAGGGGGAAGTATCGTATCACCCTCATTAGCGCTTACCAGAACCGAAGTCCATAAGACGGGACGGAAATACCGGACGAGATAGCGACTGCGAGTGCAGCCAGGATTTTGAACTTGTTAACGAGCCAGTGGCGCGGACTCGAGATGTATATTTTATGTATAAATTATGTGTATTGTATGTGTGTTTTTATAGTGCGTATGTGCGATATAATTAGGGCCAGTCTTCGCTATTAATCGCAGTAGGACAATTGTGGGTGAACTGAGTAGCCTGCAAGCGATTATAGATAGGCAAATATTTAACATTGAACTTTTCTGCCAAGGAGTCGAGACCAAGATGATCAGCACGTGGTTTGAAGTTGGGATGAGCTTCAAGAAATCAACGCAGACGACTACTATGGAGTGCTAAATTGTCTAAAGGGCAATGGGTTGAGAAGGATGTCCTTAGTCCTACATGCAGAAGCGGTGATGTACTAAAATTGGATTATTTCAATTATGTAGTTAGATTTGGCCGGGGAACTTTGTAAATAGTCATGTTTTTCTTTCTTGTTATAGCTGTTTTTTTTCTTGTACCGACACTATATGTTTAAATGTCCGTTGGCGCGTGGCCAAAGTGTTTGTTGATATTTTTGATTTTTTTTTCTTGAGTCATGTGTAATGTAGACTACGCGGCGTGCGTGCGTGATTTTTATCCTGGCAATTGCGGAACCCGTTACATTCGATAAATGGTGCTTTATTAACGTTAATATTTTGAAATAGGAATGGGAGGAAATGATTGTAAAACATTTTGCTGAACAGGTTATTATTCATGTTAGGGTAGCCGAGTGCACCAACTTAAAAGTAATTGTAGAACACCTTCGTTCTAATTTTGATAGATTTTCTTGAGTCCTTTTCAGGTGACTAGTCACGGCATAGAACGATGGCGCCAGCATGTGGATATTATTTGTGTCTTTTATTTCAGGGTCTGTCACAACCCATACGTGTGATTCAGTGTGTGTTGATGTGTCTTGTGTGTGTTGATTCTACGTGAGGAGGGGGTAGTTGTCCTACCGCCCTTATATATTTTTGCTGCTGTTGTATTTTAGATGGAAAGACAGAGTGCTCTTGGGAGACTGCTGATTCTTGTCCATATGTTTTCTGACACACACACGTATTATTGTGCTTTGGGGCACATTTCTTCGAGGTTCGACCCCATGCTCTGGGAGGTCGAGGTTATTGACACGTGGGTTGACAGACATGCAGAGTTCCACAAACCGCCCGTTTTGCCTGTGACTTATTTTGATAGGCAGTCCTTTTTGTCCGACTGAACCCTGTAAGCTTTCATGCAGCAAACCTGTTCATTGTGATGGCTAATTTTTAAGCCATAATTAATTGGGGAGTTCGCCATGTGTGTAACGGATTGTTGTACCTTGTATGGATAAGAATATTGTGATTAACGTAAATGTTGGCTGTTTGCCTATTGCTTTGTTGATGACTCGATTTCATGTAATTTTGGTTTGTCACACCCGTGTGGTGTAGTGGTAGAGTATTTGTAAATTTTGACAGCGGTCATTTGAGTATTTTTCTATTGGTCACGTGTTAATGTACTTGTGTTGATTTGTGTGAGAAGTCCTAAGTTTTTAGGCAGTAAATGTTGCTACGGCAATTCAAGTCCAATTTCACACGGAAATTTTGTGTTTGTTTATAGTAGATTTAGGAAGTGTCGGTTTAATTTAATGTATTGTAGTTGTGTTCCCTTGTGTCGGTCTAGCTCTAGGAAATGCGGATTCGTTGTTTGAAGGGTCACTCTGGATGATAACGAATCACGCATTCAAAGTACACATCGTGGTGCATGTAGAACGGCGTACGCACTTATATGGTCACTTTTTGTATCTTTTATTTAAGGACACTTGGTCCAGGTAATTAATCTCTCCAGAGATATCGCCTAAGTTGTTTGGCATTTTTATTAAGCGGGAGTCAGTTGGGAGTTTTTTTTTTGTTGTTAATTGTTTATGTAAATATGGTGATTTGTTATTAAATTCAGTTGTTTTAACCCTGGCTTCACTCTTTCCTGCATGTTATTTTGTTATATGTTACCCTGCAAGTTAATGAAGCGCCCTGACAGCAACTTACGAATATGACCTGTTACGCCCCGAATCTGAGTCTCATATGCTTCTTTGCAAGGGTTCATAAAACAAAAATGGCTGCCCAAGTGGGGATTGTTGTTGTTGTTGCTTCGCTGATCTCATATTTATTTCGTTGAGAAATGATGCCAGGTCAAGCGGACATGTAAATTCAGTAAATGGAGGCGATGTTGTATCGCCATGTGCATTAGTAAAATCACTGGGTTCCTAAAGTTAGAAATATTGAACAAGGTTAGAATTTGATTTGGTATTTGTTATAAACTTGTTCTGGCGCCCATATTAAAATTAGAAATTTGCATTATTGATGAACTCAGTCAAAGCAGGAAGATGTTGCCTTATATTTGACATTTAATTGACTTCGGTTAATTGGTGTTTCGTAAATTCTGTTGGTTAGGAATTTAAAAGCAGATCACTAGGGGTTATTTTGTTGTTTGGGAATAAATGACATTGTATTCAGTAAATTTTGTTACTGAAATTTTCATTAAATTAGAGCCAGTAATATTTAAATGTGTGACATGTATGTGCGTATAGGGCTGAAACCTTAGCCCATAACCCTGTTTTTCTCTGAATATATTTGTGTGTGTGAAATGGCGATTGTTGATGAGATAAAGGCATTGTTAGAACAGATGTCGATCCAAATGTCCGCGAAAACGGAAGAACAATTAGAACAGATGTCGATCCAAATGTCCGTAAAGACGGAAAAACAATTAAAAGAACAATTAGAAGCTCAGCGTGAGCATAGTGAAAAACAATTAGAACAAATGTCCGCGAAAACGGAAGAACAATTAAAAGAACAATTAGAGGCTCAGCGTGAGCATAGTGAAAAACAATTACTTGATATGAGCGGTAACATTTCGGTCCAGTTAGAAGTCCAGAAATTAGACACTGACAAACAATTCAATGAACTAAACCACAAATTGTCACAACAGGCGGTAACACAAACCGAACAGTTAGGAAAAATCACGAATGATATTAATCAGAGCGTTCAAAAAGTAGAGAAACTGGCAGGCGAGGTTGCGGAAAATAACATCAAACAGTTAGGCGAAATGAAGAAATTGGAGGCGAAATTTGATAACAAATTAGTACAATTTGACGAGATGGTGGCAGATAAACTCAAGCAGATAGAGGCAGCATGTGTCAGTAACACCGCGGGAGTGAAGAAAACCCAAGAGAAACTACAGCAGCAAATTAATTCGGTAGATAACAACGTGCTGGAATTAATAAAGGAAATAGATAAAGTCGAAGTTAAGGCTGAAACCGAGCGGATACACTTGCGGGAAAATTTAGAGGAGCAATTAGGCAGAACGCAAGAGATCATAAGAAAAGAGATGGAAGGCCAGCTAATAAACACACAAGAGGTCATAAGACAAGAAGTAGGGGAGCAGCTCGTCAAAACTCAGGATAATTTGGAAGAACAACTAGTAAAAACGCAGGAACGGATACGTGAAGAGCTAGAGAAAAATCAGGAGAGGAACGAGGAGAAAATAAATAGCTTAAAAAGTAGGATCCGGCGAGATTGGGACCAGCAGGCTCATGCGAATAAGGAAGACAGGCTGGCAGTTTTAAAGCGAATGCAGGCACTGGAGGAAAATATGAAGTCGAAATTACAGGAACACTCAGAATTAATAATAAAAAAGGAGATTAGATCGTTAGAGAATGCGACATTATTTTCAAACGAAAATATTCCGGAAAAGCAAACAAGTATTGGAAGTCCGGCAGGTTCGAAGTTGGCTGAGGACACGAGTCGGGGTCAAAGTCCCAGACTAACGACTAATGCATTCCAGCAGTACAGGGGGGAGACTTCAACTCCGCAACCGAACTTGGCACCAGCCCAAGTCATCCAAGTCATTCGGGGTAATGATTTTAAGCCCGATAAGTTTAAAGAACATTCAGGAACCACTCCCAAAGCATTTCTACGGCAATTAACTGACTACTTTAATGACCAACACATCGGCCCGGAGAAACAATTAAGACTGGTGGAGAAATTTTTAGAAGGACCTAGCCTGACCTGGTTTTTAAGTTTCAAGTACACGTTTACAGACATGACTCAATTCCGCGAGGCGTTTTTGAAGAAGTTTTGGAGTCCTTCGTTACAGCAAGGGTTAAGAATGGACCTGTACACGCGCAAATACCACAGTACACATCCAACCCGTTTTTCAGAATTCTTCAGTCAGCAATTGGTAAAATTCAGGGATTTTGATGACCCGCCTAGCGAGCCGAATATGGTTCTAACCATCGGAAAACAACTCCCAATGCATATCCAACAATTATTAGTCGCAGGAAATATTCAGACCGCAGTCCAAGCCGAAGAATTACTCAGACACTTAGATGAGACGAGTATGGTAAGCCCACAGACAGGAAGAAGGAATTTGGAATGTGTCAACACGGCAGAGGTAGTTCAGGGACTCCAAAATAACCACGGCCAGGGAAACCAAAGTAAGACACAGTCCACAGGGACACAGTTCACGCCAAGAAGACAAGATTTTGACGGCCGAAACCAGTTCCGTAACAACAATCAGAATTATCAGAATAACCGCGGGAGATATCATCAGAATAACCAAAATCAAAATAATCAGTGGACGTACCAGCGGGAATACACGAATTGGAGGGGAAACCAGAGACAAGGTAGACCTTACCAAAGAAATGGAGATGGTAGATGGAGTAACGGCAGGGACTATCGCCAAGAAAACAGAGGAGATTATAGGAATAACTGGGACGAACGATATATTGAATCCCGTAAATACTTGGATCAATTAAGTAATGAAGAAGCGGAGAAGGAGAAGTGGGGGCGTGCCATGGCGAACAGACAGAGCCCAGACAACCATCAAGGAGAAGGAGCAGAGAGTTTACTGAGGCAACAGGAGCGACAGAATGATAACCGGCGAAACACATCTAATGGGGCCCGGGATAAAAAAAAAAAAAATGAACTGAAAGGAGACAGGCTAGAAACGGAGATCGCCAGGGAGCAAGAAGAGATGATAGTGGCCAATATAGAAGAGTGGGTAGCATTCCCAGACGACTGCCTGGAGGAAGTGGTGAAGAACCGTGAAAATGTTATCAGACAGCTACCAATTATTTACGCGCATATTGGAGGTATGAGGGTGAGATGTTTGATTGATACAGGTAGCCAGGTGAGCTTAGTCACTGAAATTTTGATAAAAGAAATAGCAAGAAAACAGACTGTTCCTATTATGCCGGTACCGCTCATGAAAGTCAGAGGTGTCATTCCTGACAAAACTATGAATTGTAAACAGCAAGCATTTCTAGATCTGGAAATATTGAACCATACTTTTTCACAAACATTCATTGTTATTCCAAAGATGAACTACAATATAATTTTAGGAGCCAACTTCATCTGCGATTTTCATGCTGTAATTGATTTATATAACAACACTGTAAGCTTCAAACAAGTAGAAGGATTGGATCATGTGGGTTTAAATATGGAAGAGAATCCGCTGGAGAGAGAGGCCAATACTTGGGTTGTTGAGGAATGCACTAATGAGGCCGGAGATAAGATCTTGAGGGGAGAGCAAGTCAACCAGACAGCAGTGCTAGAGATGGACAGCCGAGATATTTCGCAGGAACTTTGGGTGCATTTGGCGGAAGAAGAAATGGGCGGAACCAAATTCGAAATTCTACTTCAGGAGCGACTTAAGGAAGCCATCGTAGGGGAATCTGATAGAAGAAGATTGGAAGAAATTTTAAGATTACATAAAGGAGCTTTTGACACCGTACCCGGGAAAGTTTTAAATTTTCAATATGCGATGCAGGTAACAGATTGGACCCCATTTAAAAGTAAATTGTACCCGATCCCAGAGAAGCATTTTTCTCAGGTGAAGGACATTATTACTAACTTATTAGATTCTGGCATGATAAGGAAAGCTGCAACTCCTTATCTGAACGCAATATTGGCTGTGACCAAGCCAAACGGATCAATTAGGCTATGCCTAGACGCGCGAGTTTTAAATAGCAAACTGCTAGTTGAGCACGACCAAGCACCGAGGATCAAAGATGTTTTGAAAGGCTTCCGCGGGAAGAAGATATACTCAAGTGTTGATTTGACGAATAGTTTCCACCATCTTGAACTTGAAGAAAAATCCCAACTGTTGACGGGATTTTTATTCGATAATCAAAGTTATATCTGGTGTCGAATGCCCTTTGGCGTGAAAACTGCGGGATGTGCACTCATTAGAGCACTCGATAGAAATCTGACTGAGGAGGTCAAGAACTTCACCACGAGATATGTTGATGACATATTAATCGCTTCTGAGACAATGGAAGAACACTTGGTAAATTTAAATAAACTGCTGGACAACCTGAGAACCATGAACTTCAAGATCAACTTAAAAAAGTCACATTTTTGCCAGAGCGAAATTTTATATTTGGGACATATAATTGATGTCGAGGGCGTGCGGCCTAATCCAGCCAAGATTGATGCTATTAAGAAATTTCCCACACCTACCAAAGTCAAACATTTTAGAGCATTTTTGGGAGTGACAGGTTTCTTCAAAGAAAATTGCCCTGGTTACACAGAAACAGTAGCGCCTATGCAGGAGATGTTGAAGAAAGCGAATCGATAGTCGTGGAACGAGGAGTGCGACAGGTCTTTTAAAGCAACGAAGGATTTATTGGGAAACTGTGTGAAACTTGGATATCCGGATTTTGAGAAACAATTTATCATTCAAGCAGATGCTTCGTTAATTGGGATTGGTGCTATGCTGTACCAAGAGGACGCTGAAGAACCCAAGAAGAAATCCTATTTGGCATTTACGAGTCGTAAATTACGGAAACATGAGAGGAACTACACAGTTACGGAACTTGAGCTACTAGCAATTCTATATTCTCTCCAACAGTGGCGCAAGATGATCTACGGTTATTCCATCATTGTTAGAACCGACCACCATGCACTGACATTTTTATTTAAGACAACAATAGCAAGTGAGAGAGTTACGCGCTGGTCCATCTACATACAGCAGTTTGACATCACGATAGAGCATTGTCCTGGGAAATTGAACGTCATACCAGATGCCTTGAGTAGAAACCCTGAGGACGGAAACGAAGTAACAGCGGAAGTTCACAATATTACCTTGACACCTAAGGCTCGTGAGTTTTTGGCAAGATTGAAGGATATTCGGAAGGAGCAAGAAGCTGACCCATGGATGATGATGATGATAAAATTCTATAGGAAGGAGTTACAACCAAATTCACCGGAGTACCGGGAAGCCAGTGCTAAACAAGCGAGATTTCACTACTTGAATAACTCGTTACATAAGTACGTGGATGAGCATCATACTAAACTGCGGATCTTAGTTCCAGCATCACTACAGAGGGGATTAACTTGGCATGTTCACGAGAGCCTAGCACATATCGGCACGGATAAGACTGAAGCTACGATAGGGGAGACCTTTACTTGGCCCAAGATGAGATTCACCATTGTTGAAGTAATTAGAACGTGTGACGCTTGTCAGCGCACAAAGCCGAACAACTTTATTCTGAAACAACCTCCAAGACCACTATTACCGCAGAAACCATGCGAGATGCTCGCGATTGATTGCTTTGGTCCTTTAGTAAAAGGAAAGCGTGGATGCCGACACCTCTTGGTATGTGTCGATGTATTTTCGAAGATGGTCGTGCTATGTCCTATACAGAAGACGACGTCAAGACAAGTCCTTAGTCGAATTAAGAACAAAGTCATTCCGATGCTTGGGAAGCCGGAATCCATTCTATCAGATCACGGTACCTATTTCACAAGCAATGTTTTTAGGCAAGGTTTGGAGAGCCTAGGAATAAAACACATATTTTCAAGTATTCGTCATCCTTGTGGAAATCCGAGCGAAAGAACAATTCGCTGTGTCGCTAAATACTACAGAGTAATGATTCCTAACGAACACAATAAATGGGTAGACAAAGTAGGGGAAATTGAGATGTGCATGAACACTACTAAGCACGAGTCGACGGGTCAAGTCCCACTGATTGTACACCACAACAGGTTGCCGGAAAGAACTTGGGACAAGATCATTCCTTGCCCAAGGGATCCATTATTAGCGCATGATTTGCGAATCCAGCGAACGAGGGAGCACATGAGGAACCAAGCGGACCGAAGGCTGAGACGGTACCGAGGAAAGAAGTTTCACCGAGAGTTACAAGAACAAGAATTAGTGCTGGTTCGTAGACCACCGATCTCCGACCCTAAGAACAAAGTCTTCGCCAAGTTCTGTCCGAAATTCATTGGCCCGTTCCGGGTAATTAAGAATCTGGGTAACAATGCCTACAGATTAGAAGAAGTGAGCACTGGTGCAAAATCTGTTTTTAATAGCGCAAATTTGAAACCGTACTACAGAAGGGAACCATTTGATGATTAGGAAAGATGATTGTGCAGAATATGTATTGCCAAAAATTTTTTTTTTTTGAAAGCAAACACTCAAATCCACGGGGAGCGCGTGAGCACGCACTTTGTTTGTAAACAACGAGCAGCTGAGACGACGGGAGTGGCAACTACGTGAGGAGAAGGGGGAGACCTAATGAAAATATGAATGACATTCCAGCGAGAAGGGAGCACACTAATTGAGTCAGAGGGGCATACACTCGAGCAGCTGAGTGAGATTTAAAGAGATGTGTTGTTACTACAGTGGATTTTGTTTTTGAAATCCAAACCAATAAATTGTTTCGAATTTCAAAACCTGGCTGAGGATAAATGAACCCTTATTGATCTTCGATAAATAAGTATTCATATTTATTATTATTACTACTACGGCCCAGGCAGCACATAAGGAAGTCGACTTGGATATTAGGGAGGCCAGTATTTCGTAAGGGTTGCAACAGAAGCTGAGTTGGTAGCTATTCCTGGGGACGGCCAGAATTAGTCGAGTTCAAGGCCAAATTGTGCAACTACTGTACCAAAATTGGAGACATAAAGGGAGAATCACGAGGTCCTCTCAACGAACATACGATTGAATCAGCCAATCGCAAGAGACCAAGCCGTGACCACGAGGTGGACGGCGTCAGTAGTAAAAAGCGCGCGGAAGTGTGTATCTAAGGAACCGCCGAACGGATTAATCTCCGCTCGAGTAATTTGAGACGTTGGATTTATTTGGAGAAGAATGACACTAGCCCCATCTTTGTGAGACAAAAACTCTGGAAGTTTTTATCCGACTCCGCCCCACTCCACCGCCCTTGTCAGTTTCTCATAAATAGTTTGGCCTGACGCCAATCTAGGTACTTATCTTGTGGAGCCTTCAGAGGCATACTCCACGCCAGTTTGAAGTGTGATTTTGACGCTCGAAATTATCTATTCTTGTGGAGCCTTCAGAGGCATACTCCACGCCAGTTGAAAATGTGATTTTTACGCTCTAAAATCAGTGAAGCTAATTTTATTTTCTGAGCTCTGGGGAGCTAAAGTCGCAGCGTTTGCAGTATCGAATTTTAAAGGTTATAATACATTCTGTTCTAAAATCAACTAAATTGTGTGATCTAAATATTTCACGCCAGCGCGTGATAAACTGTAACATTCTTTTAAAGACGACGAGTTCAACTTTAAGGGGGAAGTATCGTATCACCCTCATTAGCGCTTACCAGAACCGAAGTCCATAAGACGGGACGGAAATACCGGACGAGATAGCGACTGCGAGTGCAGCCAGGATTTTGAACTTGTTAACGAGCCAGTGGCGCGGACTCGAGATGTATATTTTATGTATAAATTATGTGTATTGTATGTGTGTTTTTATAGTGCGTATGTGCGATATAATTAGGGCCAGTCTTCGCTATTAATCGCAGTAGGACAATTGTGGGTGAACTGAGTAGCCTGCAAGCGATTATAGATAGGCAAATATTTAACATTGAACTTTTCTGCCAAGGAGTCGAGACCAAGATGATCAGCACGTGGTTTGAAGTTGGGATGAGCTTCAAGAAATCAACGCAGACGACTACTATGGAGTGCTAAATTGTCTAAAGGGCAATGGGTTGAGAAGGATGTCCTTAGTCCTACATGCAGAAGCGGTGATGTACTAAAATTGGATTATTTCAATTATGTAGTTAGATTTGGCCGGGGAACTTTGTAAATAGTCATGTTTTTCTTTCTTGTTATAGCTGTTTTTTTTCTTGTACCGACACTATATGTTTAAATGTCCGTTGGCGCGTGGCCAAAGTGTTTGTTGATATTTTTGATTTTTTTTTCTTGAGTCATGTGTAATGTAGACTACGCGGCGTGCGTGCGTGATTTTTATCCTGGCAATTGCGGAACCCGTTACATTCGATAAATGGTGCTTTATTAACGTTAATATTTTGAAATAGGAATGGGAGGAAATGATTGTAAAACATTTTGCTGAACAGGTTATTATTCATGTTAGGGTAGCCGAGTGCACCAACTTAAAAGTAATTGTAGAACACCTTCGTTCTAATTTTGATAGATTTTCTTGAGTCCTTTTCAGGTGACTAGTCACGGCATAGAACGATGGCGCCAGCATGTGGATATTATTTGTGTCTTTTATTTCAGGGTCTGTCACAACCCATACGTGTGATTCAGTGTGTGTTGATGTGTCTTGTGTGTGTTGATTCTACGTGAGGAGGGGGTAGTTGTCCTACCGCCCTTATATATTTTTGCTGCTGTTGTATTTTAGATGGAAAGACAGAGTGCTCTTGGGAGACTGCTGATTCTTGTCCATATGTTTTCTGACACACACACGTATTATTGTGCTTTGGGGCACATTTCTTCGAGGTTCGACCCCATGCTCTGGGAGGTCGAGGTTATTGACACGTGGGTTGACAGACATGCAGAGTTCCACAAACCGCCCGTTTTGCCTGTGACTTATTTTGATAGGCAGTCCTTTTTGTCCGACTGAACCCTGTAAGCTTTCATGCAGCAAACCTGTTCATTGTGATGGCTAATTTTTAAGCCATAATTAATTGGGGAGTTCGCCATGTGTGTAACGGATTGTTGTACCTTGTATGGATAAGAATATTGTGATTAACGTAAATGTTGGCTGTTTGCCTATTGCTTTGTTGATGACTCGATTTCATGTAATTTTGGTTTGTCACACCCGTGTGGTGTAGTGGTAGAGTATTTGTAAATTTTGACAGCGGTCATTTGAGTATTTTTCTATTGGTCACGTGTTAATGTACTTGTGTTGATTTGTGTGAGAAGTCCTAAGTTTTTAGGCAGTAAATGTTGCTACGGCAATTCAAGTCCAATTTCACACGGAAATTTTGTGTTTGTTTATAGTAGATTTAGGAAGTGTCGGTTTAATTTAATGTATTGTAGTTGTGTTCCCTTGTGTCGGTCTAGCTCTAGGAAATGCGGATTCGTTGTTTGAAGGGTCACTCTGGATGATAACGAATCACGCATTCAAAGTACACATCGTGGTGCATGTAGAACGGCGTACGCACTTATATGGTCACTTTTTGTATCTTTTATTTAAGGACACTTGGTCCAGGTAATTAATCTCTCCAGAGATATCGCCTAAGTTGTTTGGCATTTTTATTAAGCGGGAGTCAGTTGGGAGTTTTTTTGTTGTTGTTAATTGTTTATGTAAATATGGTGATTTGTTATTAAATTCAGTTGTTTTAACCCTGGCTTCACTCTTTCCTGCATGTTATTTTGTTATATGTTACCCTGCAAGTTAATGAAGCGCCCTGACAGCAACTTACGAATATGACCTGTTACGCCCCGAATCTGAGTCTCATATGCTTCTTTGCAAGGGTTCAATACATAGACGATCGAATGGCATTCCGACATAAGATCCACAGTTGGGAAGTCACACATGAAGATCGACCAAGGAGACCAGGGAAAGGATGGACGGAGGAACGTCGAGTTCGACACAGTGAGATGATGAAGGAGTTCTGGAAGAACAAGAAGAACAGTAACAGATCATAATTTGCTGTGATCCTTTGGGTCCAAACAATGTAAATAAATAAATAAATAATAAAGTATGTCTACCCCTTATTATTCTCGATATTCAACGGGTTTGGGGATGAGATGCGATGAAAGTCTATGGGGAACATTCAGTAGATGAACACAAAATAATTCCAAATATTGGAATTTGTGAGAAAATAACCTGAAATATATTACATATATATAAATACTAGCAGAAGTACCCATTCTTCGAACGGTCTTCGGTATTAATAATCAGACGTTTTCAATTGAACTAGTTAAAATGTGCTCTCGAACTAAATTTACCTAACGTGTTCTTCCTGACGTGAAAATAAAATTGAAAACCTCATAGACGAATCGCAATACACGTCACATACAAACTGACCCTAACCGTTGTGTCAAGTGCCCAACCACAGGAAGACCCCTTTTATAAAAAATGAAAAAAAAATAATGAAAATTCAGGATTTTAGCCTCCAATGGCCCAAATTCCTAAAAGCAGCAAAAAATAGTCTACTATTTCAAATCAGGAATATTTGAAAATAATGTTGGTGTTTGGAGATATAATAGACCTTCTGTACGACATATCGCACGTGTAAGTCGTGTGAAAAATATCTAGGGTACTCCTTGAACCCCATAAGCGCATTAACGAATTTTACAGTTTTAGTTGGTTCCGTGATAACCTTATAGCCACTTGCAAACTTTCACAGAAATGTAATAAATGGAGTGGCATTACTTCTTGCAGAAATAGATGTAAAGTTGGATGTCACCTCTTGAATACTGTTGTCGTGGTTGCTGGCTTGCATTCCTTCATTAGTTTATGAAATGAAATTAGTTTTCGGGGAATATCTAAGAAACTGTTGGTTTTAGATCCTTAAAATGTATTTTTCGGGACACTTTACGGCTCTTTAGGGGCCCCGAGTTTTGTTTCTGACACCAAGGGGTTGAAAATGAGCTTTGTCTCGTCGTTGTACGCCATAATGATGATGTTAATAATAATAATAATAATAATAATAATAATAATGATAATTAATAAATAATAATAATAGCGTATGGCCTCGGGTGCAGGGTGCAAGCTTTTGTAATTTGACACCCAAGTGTAGCTTGCATGTCGAATTTCGTTGTTCCTTGAATCACTATGAAAGTCAAGGAGGTTAGATATCTAAGCTCCTTGAACATTATAGGGCTTTCTAGTAGAGAAATGAGGAACTTTGTGTTGGCGGAAACTCCCGAGATTAATTTTGCCATTATGAACACGGCCTACTGAATTCAAATGGGTTCTTTGACATGCCAACATATAACAATAATAATAATATAACAATATAGGGATAGGGATATAATAGACCTTCCGTACCAAACCCGCACGTGTAAATCGCGTGAACAATTTCTAGAGTACCCCTTGAACCCCTTAAGCGAATTATATGTATTGATGAATATTTCAGGTTAATTTGGATCCTTTATAACCTTATAGCCGTTTGCAAACCTTCACAGTAATGTAATAAATGGAATGGCATTGCGTCTACAGCAATAGATGGACTTCTGAGATTGTGTTGTCATGGTTACCGGCTTGAATTCTTTCATAGTTTATTAAGTGAAATTAGTTTTCTGGGAATATCTCAAAAACTGTTGGTTTTAGGGCCTTAAAATGTGGTTTTGGGGGGCCTTACGGCCCCCGAGTTTCGTTTATCACATTGAGGGGCTGAAAATGAGCTTTGTCTCACCCTTCTACGCCTATTTCAGCATCTATTTTAAGGGGTTAGGCCCCCTTTTATGAGAGGTACGGAGAAGAGTTACATCAATGATTAGTGTCGTGCCTCTGATGGATATCTGTATCAGATTTTTCGTTGATCCACCCAGCCGTTCTCGAGTTATAAGGACACAAAAAAATGTCCACAGACAGACACACAGACGAAAATTTTATTTTTGCGCGCATCCGTCATAAAACAGTCTGAAACGCGTAAATATCGTAAATTTCCGTGGAAATTCAGAAAAAAACAGACAAACTTTCATTTTTATATATATAGACATATGATGATGACGATGTTATGCGTTCAGACAGGGTGTTTCTAATTTCCCATTTCATACTTCCAGGGCTTGTAGTGGGGCCCAAGATGGTGAATAGGAACTTGTGTCCGGAAACGTATCGTCTTCTGGCTACACGCAAAAAACCACCACAGCTCACTTTCAAATCTCCCGCATTTTCGGCGCCACTGACTAGAATAGCCTACGTACGTCATTGAACGATCACCAAATGTCCCATATCCCCTACAGGTTTGTTGACATTCCATAACTTCTTCCAAGAAATCTGACGGGTGCCGCGTACTTGGTATTCCTTGAATATGTACTGCAAGAGTTCTTAGACGATGTGACACTGCATGTGCGTCAAAACATGTGGTTTCAGTACGATGGCACACCACCTCATGTTTCACTTGAGGTCCGAGATCATCTGCACCACAGATTTGGCTAACACTGGATAGGTCGTGGTGGCCCGATTGCTTGGCCTACACGTTCACCCGACATGCCACCGCTAGACTACTACCTGTGGGATCAAATGAAAACCTTGATTTTTGAAAGCCCTGTTGAATCCGGGGAAGACCTACTGGCGCGGGTTATGTCTTTGGCGGATGTTGGAGGACCAGGGATTGGTGATCCTGTGTACCAGAACATGGTACGGAGGTACCGTGTGTGTTGACGTCGGTCGTTGTCACATGGAGCCCACCTGTAATTGGACCCGGCCGACAAGCAGCAGGAGTCGTGGAAAAGGCGGGAGCTGTAAACATGTCCTGTGATTTATTTATTTTTGCGGGTAGCGGGAAGACAGTACGTTTCTGGACACAAGTTCCTATGGTAAACTTAACCGTCTTGGTCCCCACTGCAAGCCCTCAAAGTCTGTAATAGGTTTACTTCTTATTAATGCAGCCAATGGGCATGTATTTACTTTTCAAGACGGGCCAGGGAGGGAGTTTGGAAGGAAATCAGCCGTGGACCTATTGAAAGGAACCGTCCCGGCATTTGTCTGGTGGTGGAAATGGAAAACAATGAAAATCATTTTCGGGACGACCGAGGTGGGATATGAACCCACGCTGTCCTGATGCCAGTGAGGCACGAGGTAGCGCGTTAACGTTCTCGGCCACCGCAGCCGGTTGCAATGGGAATTTAGAAATACCCTGTACAAATCTTAATCACATGCAATTTATTTCAGATTATTTTTTTCACATATTCCAGTAATTGTAGTTATTTACGTTGACCGACTGAAAGTTACATTGTTAATTGATTGGAAGCCCTTTCAAGATCGACCGACGTTAGGGTTTGGAGCCACCGCTAGAGTTCACGTACTGTACAGTATTATCTGGGCCTGTGGCTCTTGAGCATTACCGCACTGAGCTAACCTAACCATCGGATACTCGCGCGGCTACGAATGTAGCCCAGTGATTTATTTTATTGTAGCGCAGAGTATATTCTTTCCTACGAATATTGAGAATCTCTGTAGCTGTCTGTTGATGCTGTATTTAACAGACGGGTGTGTTTCCGACCGAACTAATTACACCAAACTGACACCAGATGCATTAGAAGTCGTCTGGGCTACAATAGTAGTCCGCGCGAGAATCGCTGTTTCATAATAGAGCGTGCAAAGGAAACGCTGCTTCACAGGAAGTGGCCATGTAGATGACTTTCAAATCAGTCAGTGTTTAGATGAAAGTAGGGATAGGTTGAGTGTAGCCTAGTGGAAAAAAGTAGGCTGTTGCTTCTTGTGTAGACGAGGAAGCGATATATCAACAAGGAACAGATGCACAAAGTGCAATAAACATCTTCTCGGACCAGTGTCCTTTCGCACTGAAGGCTTGGGTGACAAATTTGTGTGAGCATGCTTATGTATTTCCTGGGCTATAGATTGTTGCCAAAAGGGCAAAAATAAAATTCAAAAATTCGAGATAATAATAAATGAAAATACTGAAATTGTTCATAATAAGTGCTGCTTTGCTAAGGAAATCATCTAACCTAGTATTATTTTTGTTTAATTCCAATCCAAATATGCACTAATGTAAGTATTTTGGTTTACATAATAAATAATTTAACAGTTCTAGTTCCATACTTATATTTAAAACACTAAGGTATTTTTTTTTTTGTTGCCACGAGTTTGTGAAAACGACTTAAGCGATTGGCTTCGTAAGGCATTCTAACGAAAGCTCTTGGCATGCAGATTTGCAGAGTTTCTTTAAAATGAAAATATATGTTACGGTATATTTTAAATGATTAAAGAAATATGTAATATTTGACACTCCCGCGCATGCGCACGATGGCCTTTCTCAACAAGGCAAATGGCGCTTCCGGCCGCGTCTAACTGAGTTTTTTTTTCTTTCTTTTAGTCGTTTACCCTCCAGGTTGGTGGAACCCACGGACTCAGCGAGGGAACTCACCACTACCGCCTCTACGGGCAGTGTCCTAGAGCGGGGAACATCGAATAGGAAGGGATACAACTGGTGAGGAGGGATTGGCACCTCGCCCAGGCGGCCTCACCTGCAAAGCGAACAGGGGCCTCATGACGGAAGGTAAGGGATGGTTAGGATGGATAGGCAAGGAAGAGGGAAGGAGACGGCCGTGGCCTTGAAGAAGGTACCATCTCGGCATTTTCCCGAAGACGAAGTGGGAAACCACGGAAAACCACTTCGAGGATGGCTGAGGGGGAATCGAACCCCCTCTACTCAATTGGGCCACCCGAGGCTGAGTAGACCCCGTTCCAGTCCTCGTACCACTTTTCAAATTTCGTGGCAGAGCCGGGAATCGAACCAAGGACCTCCGGGGCGACAGCTAACCATGCTGACCGCTACGCTACGGAGGCGACGCCATCTTTGTTTATGAGAATTTAAAAGGGTCTGCAATAATGTTCATTATGTTTTTACAATATGCATTGAAATAGAATTATATTAAACTAGCAGAAGTACCCGCTCTTCGAACGGTCTTCGGTATTAATAACCAGACATTATCAATATTGAACTACTGTTGCAATGGTTAGGGGCTTGCCAGATAGAAGTTATTTCTCTTGGAATATCACAGACACTGTCAATTTAAGGGCCTTAAAATGTGGTTTTCGGAGACTCTTTATAGACTCCCGAATTTTGTGTCTCACATTGAGAAGCGCAACATATGCTTGGGTCGTCCTTCTAGGATAATTTTTATATTTCGCCTATTTTAGCATGTATTTTGAAAAGTTTTTTCCTATACCAATCCTTCTATGAGAAGTACGGTGAAGAGTTTTATAAATGATTGGTGTATTGGCTCTCATGGATACCTAATTTTGCGATGCTCCAAACATTCGAACACGAGTTATAAGCGTACATAAAGATACATAGAAAGTATGCCATACTTCGGAGGGGAAGTAAATCCGGTGGTCCCATGTCATAGATTTATGTCATGTAATAGAACCTTCCACTAACTACAATTGTGTGAATTTAAATTTGTTGGTTAGATTTGATTAACGCTCTATTAGTCTCAAAGTTTGCCACCAGGTGCCGGTTGAGGTGGCATCTAACTGCCAGGTGTCGTTGACGGTAGCATTTGGTAGCAAAAGTAGGAAATACTGGAAATTGATCGTCTGCAATCCTTACCTGAAATACAGATAACACACACTAATACAGCCATCACAATTAACACCGGTTATCAGACAGATTCTACACTCACTCAAAATACACGAGGCTACGTGAACGCGTTGTCGCAGCTTCTAAACTGAGGAACCAACCAACGTACAACATATCACCCAGATGTCCGAATATGGATATATCAACCACACAGTATCAAACAAAATCATCCTGACGATGAACCCGTTTGTCGAAAAAAAAAAACAGGAAATGTCCTCAATCTAAATTCACTTAACGTGTACTTCCTGACGTGAAAACAAAATTAAAAACCTCGTAAACGAAACGCAATACACCTCACATAAAGACTGACCCTCGCCGTTGTGTAAAGTCCCCATCCACAGGAAGACACCTTTAACAAATTATAGAGGCTTGTGGTGCATGAATATTCAGGTTTTTTAGCCTCCAATGGCCCTAATTCCTAATAGCCGCAAAAATACTATTTCAATTCAGGAATTTGTGAAAATAATGTTGCTGTTTGGAGATACGACATATCACACGTGTAAATCACGTATAAAAAGTCTAGGGTACCCCTTGACCCCCTCATGCGCATTGATGAATTTTACAGTCTAAGTTGGTTCCGTGATAACCTTATAGCCATTTGAAAACTTTCACAGAAATGTGATTGCTTTTTACAGAAATAGGTGGAAAGTTGGATGTCTTCTCTTGAGAACCTGTTGTCATTGTTGCCGGCTTGCATTCCTTCATTGAAATGAAAATCCACAGCCTGCTTCCAGTCTCCGACCGGGTCAGGAATGGAATGAATGAAGCCCCCATCTAGCGGCGAGGATATGAACTGTGCCGGCTGCCGAGGCCTGACGCACTCCTCTGGGGCAATGATTAAATGAATGACAGATGAAATGAAATGATAGTGGAGAGTGTTGCTGGAATGAAATTTTGACAGGGAAAACCGGAGTACCCGGAGAAAAACCTTTCTGCCTCCGTTTTGTCCAGCACAGATCTCACATGGAGTGACCGGGATTTGAACCACGGGCCCAGCGGTGAGAGGCCGGCGTGCTGCCGCCTAAGCCACGGAGGCTTCCTTGCATTCCTTCATTAGTTTATTAAATTCAATTAGTTTTCTGGGAATATCTCAGAATCTGTTGGTTTTAGAGCCTTAAAATTTAGTTTTCGGGAACCCTCGAGTTTTGTTTCTACCACCGAGGGGCTAAAAATGAGCTTTGTCTCGTCGTTGTTTGCCATAATATAATAATAATATTAATAATGATATAATAAATACAATAAAGGGATAGCGATATTTAAGTCCTTCCGCACCACACGCGCACGTGAAAATCGCGTTTGGTTCCGTGATAACCTTATAGCCGTTTGCAAACTTCACAGAAATGTAATAAATGGAATTGCATTGTGTCTTACAGAAATAGATGGTCCTATGAGATTTCGTTGCTATGGTAACCGGCTTGAATTCTTTCATAGATTATTAAAAGAAATTAGTTTTCTGGGAATATCTCAAAAACTGTTGGTTTTAGGGCCTTAAAATGTGGTTTTCGGGGTCCCTTTAGGGCCCCCGAGTTTTGTTTCTCACATTGAGGGGTTGAAAATAGGGTTTGTCTCGTCCTTCTACGCCTATTTCAGCATGTATTTTAAGGGAGTAGGCCCCCTTTTATGAGAAGTACGGAGAAGAGTTACATCAATGATTAGTGTGGTGCCTCTGATGGATATCTGTATCAAATTTTACGTTGATCCACCCAGCCGTTCTCAAGTTATAAGGACTCAAAGTTGTCCACAGACACACAGACAAACAGACAGACAAACATTTCAGTTTTGCACGCATCCGTCATAAAACAGTCTGAAACGCGCAAATAACGCAAATTTCCGTGAAAATTCAGAAAAAACAGACAAACTTTCATTTTTATATATATAGAGATGAGTCAAGTATTGAAGGACTTAAACTGCAGGTTGAGTGTGTATACCGGTTAGGTAGCTTAATATTGCACTTGTACATGGTTGTCTGGATGGCCGAGGGGCAATAGTTACAGTCCCATAGTCTGTATTATGCATCGACGAGAGGGTTCGATTCCCACCTGGGATATGTTGTTTTTATTTCCGTTTTCTTCCTTCTTACGATTGGTATTACATTGTCGAAACATATTTCACTTTTATCATTGCCGTGAGTCGCCTCCGTAGAGTAGCGGTCAGCATGGTTAGCTGCCGCTCCGGAGGTCCTGGGTTCGATTCCCGGCTCTGCCACGAAATTTGAAAATTGGTACGAGGACTGGAACGGGATCTACTCAGCCTCGGGTGGCCCAAATGAGTAGAGGGGGTTCGATTCCCCCTCAGCCTTCCTCGAAGTGGTTTTCCGTGGTTTCCCACTTCGTCTTCGGGAAAATGCCGGGATGGTACCTCCTTCAATGCCACGGCCGCCTCTTTCCCTCTTCCTTGCCTATCCATCCTCACCATCCCTTACCTTCCCTCATGAGGCCCCTGTTCGCTTTGCAGGTGAGGCCACCTGGGCGAGGTGCCAATCCCACCTCACCAATTGTATCCCTTCTGATTCGATGTTCCCAGCTCTAGGACACTGCCCGTAGAGGCGGTAGTGGTGAGTTCCCTCGCTGAGTCCGTGGGTTCCACCAACCTGGAGGGTAAACGACTACAAAAAAAAAAAAAACATTGCCGTAAAGTAACGAACTTTCCGTTGTCATATATATATATATATATATTTAAAACACTAAGATGATTTTTGTTACTGCGAGATTGAGATAACGGCTTAACAAATTGTCTTCGTAAAGCATTCTTACGAAAGCTGTTGACCTGTAGATTTGCAGTGTGTCTTAAAAAGGAAAATATATGTTACAGTATATTTTTATATGTTTAAAGACAAATGTTATATATGTGGTAATTGCGCGTGCGCACAATGGCGTTTCTTCACGAGAGAAATGGCGAATAAAAGATCCACCGTATCGTAGTGTGATCTTTATTTATGAGAATTAAAAAGGGAAATATCGCTTATGTTGTCTCTCTATATATACTGGAATAAAATCATGAAATACGGGAAATTTTGAAGAACTTTAACTGGCAGTTGAGTGCGTTTGTTGTTTACGTCACTTAATATTGCACTCGATTTCCGTTGTCTGCGTGGCCCAGCGGCTAGCATTGTGGACAACGAAATTGATTATGCATCGTCGAAAGAGTTTGATTCCCACCTCGGACATGTTATTTTATTTCCCAAGTATTCTTTCTTGCAATTGGTATTACATTGTCTAAACATATGTTACTTTTATTATTCCCGTAAAGTTAGGAATTCTCCATGATTTACGTTGCCATATACTTTTAAATTATTATTAAAAATGACCACAATTGCTTTCACCATGAGAGGAAATTGGCGAACATAATTCATTTGATGGACTCAGACATCGTGGTCACTCAGCCCCGTCTACTTTGGTGTGTGAGTGTAAGATTTTCTCTGATAACCTGTGTTAATGTGATGGCTGTGTTGATGTGTGCATTTGTAATGAATGTGGGGAATGGGGAGTTGACGACCGAGGCTTTAAGTTAGGAACTATCCCGGTATTTGACTGGAATGGAAGTGGGAAACCACGGAAAACCACATCCAAGATTGTTGAGATGGGAATCAAACTTTGCTCTTCTTATTTTTGCCTCAAGAGTGCGCCCCGTTCCAGCCCTCAGACCTGAATTAAATTTCTTGGCAGAGCAGGGATCAAACCTGGAATAGCTCAGAATGTAGCCCTAAGAGTGGGCTTCCCTGTGTTAATACGATCTTTGACAAGCACTGAACATATAATTCTAAAACTCCCTCCATTACGGTGGCTGGCAAAGTGAGTCTATGCTCATTCCAGTATGCTCCCTTGCATAATTTACTGTCATGGAAATGCAAAGTATTGTACCTTCAACAGGTGATGGAAATTGATTATTTAGAGCAGTTTCATTCTGTTTATTTCAAAATGAAGATCGTCATCCTGAGTTGCGTTTGCAAGCAAATTGCAAAAATTGCAAGGATGTTATTATTGGCGACCAGTCTCATCGCATTCTCATCAGCATCCAACTTGAGAATGGAAGTCTCTGAACTGCATTGTATTATTGAATCTTCTTTTGCTTTAGCGTTTGTTCCACCTCGTGGCAGGGTTATAAAGTCCTTACCAAAGTAATTGCATGCCGACTGAAGACTGTTCTACATGATATCATTGGTGATGAACAATGTTGCAGTATTCCTGGAAGAACCCTGTTAACGAACTTAGCGATACTACGGGACCTACACCTAATTATTGAATATTATTGTTTATTGATTATTATTTGTTTAGAGTACATAACAATGAGTCTAACCACGCTGTTGATTTTGGCAATGGAAGTATGATTTGCCATTTAATATTTGGCGGCTGCGTTGATGCAGGCCACTATACGTAGTGTTATTTAATATGACGTTAATTTGGGGTGAAATGCTGCTATAAATAAACCCATTTGACGAAATAGAACATTGGCCACTAAAAAGTGGAAAATCGGAGAAAAATACGAAGCCAATTTTAAAATCCAATATAAATATGGCATTTCAGAAACAATTCCAGATACTATGCCGTTACAGTGTAGGGTCCTTGACGAACAAATGTAAACATTGATCTGCACTGTATTTCTCTTGCGAGATATCTACACTTGGTAACTTTGACCTTGATGTTGTAATGGTAAAATTGATCTGACTAAATATAAAATATAAAATAAAATATTTGACAGGCTGCAATAATTATTTTTCACTGGAGATGATATCTCAAGGAATTTCAGAGAGAATAATTGGCACTACAATGCTACAGTATGTCCTTTTTTCATTCGGTGCCAATGTTACTGTGCCACATGCATACGATCCACAATGTTTTAAAATGTATGGAATTGTACATCGTCGGATTTCTTCGTTATATTCCAAAATTATAAGCGACGGTTTGCGGACAGTTGTATTAGACTCCTCAGAGTTCTTGAATTCCTTGGAACTAAATGACTTGCCTCCACATACTCCAAACGCTTGACCCATAGTTTTGCTGCTTTGAAATCTGAACGTTTCCCAAGGGCTCCTAAATGCAACCATATTGCTTGGATTTGGAAATACTAAGTGCAGTTAAAATTAAGCAGATAGGTCTAATCCTTCGACTTGATTTAACACCATCCGATAAAACACTGTCATTTTCTTTTAAGAGGCAATATTTTCCAATTCGTTTGGCATACTTTATCACAATCAATAAAGCTCAAGGGGAATCTTTGGAACGTATAGGTCTCAATTTGCCTCATCAATTTTCCGTCATGGCCAGCAGTATTTTGCGATGTTGAGAGTGCAATCTTTTGACGTCCTTAGAGTTTCAAAAGAACCAAAAAATAATCGTACAAAGAATGTACAGTAGGCCTATATAAGAAAATTCTTCAGAAAATATTTTCTATTGACCGTCATGTTTTGACGAGTTTCAACTAGTTAGTTTAATTTCTGATGCAGTTTTACCGATTGTGTACGATAAAATTGAATTTTCTTCTTAGGTTTGTATTTTCTCTCAATATGAAAATATAAACTTTATTGCAGTCGAACGACCATAGATTATAACAGTTAAGAATACATGTGCATGTAAATATCATTGTTCTTTGCTATATTCCTTCAGTGATTTTGTGCGCTTTTGGCACACAGTGGAATGATAGCGCTCACAGGCCTTCCCGCAGAGGCTGCATACACACACTGGTGAGGGATCGTGAAAACTGTTTCTCGTGCATATTTTGTGATGGAAACCGTGCGCTGAGAGCCGAGTTATGGCGCTCCTTAAGTCCTTGTTTGCTTCCGTCCAGTTCCTATACAGCATCGCATCTGTTGTATAGAAATCGAGCCAGATGTCCGATCTCTTGCTTTGTCTGTCCCGAAGTAGGACTCTTGTTTGGTCGCGGGCAGCTGTTGTCTGAACCTCAGGTATTCTATGAGGAAGCACGTTTTTGCAAGCTCATAAGCCAATCTTGAAGGAGTGTATTTTGCTATGCCTAAAATTCTCTTCAGGTATCTTGCTTTAACACATTCGAGGGTCAATAAGTCTCTATTTGTCAGGTTGTTCCATATGAGCTCAATGCCAAAGGTCAAGACAGGCATTATTTTTGCGTAGAAAAGTGTTATTGCAGTGTCTAGTGCTAGTCTTGACAGATTCTATGAAAATAAGGGCCTGCATAAAATCCTCAGATTTATCTTAGAATACTATATACTACTATTTATCACATTATGAAAACTGACACCAAAAATAACGGTTTGGACTACATAGGCTATGTAGCCCGCTCGAGTAACGCTGTATCTATTACTAGTGCGAGTGTCCGTGGATTAAAGAGCACAGCAATGAAAGTGACAAAATAATACTGTGTTCGAGTTGTTATTTGAAGTCTAATTATCGCAGCCAGTTGCTGTCATATTTAACAAATGAGCACGACCCTCTTGTGCAAGTTGGAAGGAAGGAAGTCAGGCAGGCACTTTCTATTGACAAATAAGATGTTCAACTTTTCACTAATTTGCTCTGACGCTGTCACTGAGCCGGACTTGTAATGGTATAATTAGCATTCTTACTTACAGAAGCAGCAACAACACAGAAGAGGTTTTAAAATATTTCGGATATCCTGAAAGCTTTGCAGCGTCTGCTTTAACTTTCATTCCTTCTTTATGCTTCGCTCCTTCTCTCTCGCTTTCCCTCGCTGGTAATGTCCTTGTTTATATTCACAAGTAAAATGCTTGCTCTTTCTCATGAATGTGCTAGAAGGTCACTCGGAATTTGTAAATGTGTTTCTAATGTTACTAACGCGTTATCTCGCCCCAACGGCCTGGATTATTCCATCATCTTATTATGACAAGGGGAGAATGGACGACGTACCTCAGCTGGTCCTGCCTGCACATACGAGTATCTCCTAGAAAATAAAAGAAATACATAAATAAACAAGCAAACAACTAATTAACTAACTAACTAACTAACTAACTAACTAACTGGGGGCAGATGAACTCGTAGTTCCACCCCGGAAAACAACAATAACTAACTGACTAACTAACTAACTAACTAACTAACTAACTACCTAACTAAAAATAAATTGTTTTTGACAGTTTAGTGTATATATGATATTTAGATTTTGTGGTCTCTCCACTCCCATTCTCATCACATGACCCCACCATTTGAGTCGGCTCATACGAACATCCTCATCTAAAGTGTTCACTTCTAACTAAGCCTTTATCTCTTCACTAGCAGTAGTATCCGACTTCGCCCGGTCGAATGATCATGAAGACTCAAGGCATCCCCATACTCCCTGGTCTGATGATACTCTGAGTGATAAATTATTATTTAATTTGTTTATTTAATAATTTATTTATTTACCTATTTGTTATTACTTTATTACCGACAGTAGTGGCTAAGCTGGCTAAAGCGCAGCGTTAGGCCATGGGGCCAAGCCCTCTGCTGACTCGGTAGACGCGTGGGTTCGAGCCCCACCGTCGGCCTTCCTTGAAATGGTTTTCCGTGGTTTCCCATTTTCAACACCAGGCAAATGCTGGGACGGTACCTTCTGACAGGCCACGGCTGCTTCCTTCCACATCCTTGCCCAGTTTCATTCATTCATCTTCATCCATTCCATCTCTCATCCCGACGCGCAGGTCGCCCACGGGCGTCGACTAGAAAGACCTGCACTCGGCCTCTCAGGAGGTCACACGACAAAAAATACTTTATTTATGAATGTATTAATGTAATTGCTTATTTATTTATTCTTATCGTGTTTTAGATAGTAAATGGAGTGGCGTTGCCTCTTACAGAGGTAGATGGAAAGTTTGATGTCACCTATTGAGCTACTATTGCCATGGTTAGGGGTTTGCCATTCCTTCACCAGTTTGTCGCGGCTTCGGTGGCATAGTTGGTAGCATGCGGAGCTTCTATGCCAAGATCGCTGGTTCAAACCCGGCCGAAGTCGTCGGATTTATTAAGAGCGTTAAAAATCCCTCTGTATGCCTTCCTTCGGAGGGGAAGAAAAACCGGCGGCCCCTTGTCATAGATTTATGGCATGTTAAAGAACCTTCCACTAATTACACCTGTGTGGAGCTAAATTATACATTAAACATTTGACAAACGCTCTTAGCTTCCAACGTTCGTCACCAGGAGCAAACTTCGGTGGCATCTGATAACCAAGTTCTGAACTAGTAGTAGTTGACGGTGGCGTTTGGCGGCAATGTTTGCAGTCCTTACTTGAATTGAATACAGATAACACATACTAATACAGCCATCACAATTAACACCGGTTATCAGACAGATTCTACACACACCCAAAGTACACGGATCTACATGACCGCGTTGTCGCAGCCCCTAAACTGAGGAACCAACCAACCATCCATAAGTTTGTCAGAGCGAATTTAATTTTCTGGGAATATGTCCAAACCGGTTGATTTTAGGGCCATTAAATATGGTTTACGGAGCCCCTTTTGGGTGAACATCCGAGTTTTGTTTTTCACATTGAGGTCTCAGAATGAGCTTTGTATCGTCTTTCTACGATAATTTTGATATTTCGCCTATCTTAGCATGTATTTTGAGGGTGTTTCCGATATAGCCCCGCTATAGATACAGTGAAAAGTTGTATAAAAGATTGGTGTTTTGCCTGTTTTACGTTGATCCACCCTGCCATTCTCGAGTTATAAGCGTTCATACACAGACAGATAGACAGACAAGTTATTTTTGCGCGCATTCGTCTTAAGACAGTCTAAAACGCGTAAATAACGGAACATTCTGAGGAAATTGAGATACAACAAGATGTTCAGTAAAGAACATATAGCCTACTTCCTCCTTAATGCATTGGTATAGTTATAATTCTTTGTCCTTTTCAAGGGGTATAATTCAATGTTGGTTGGAGTAGCTTGTTGAAATACAACGTACTATACGGATATTATACGTTGATTGAATCGTCACCTGAATTATATAAACACACACTAAAACAGCCATATCAGTAACACAGGTAACACAACGCTCACCCAAGTACATGGGGCTAAATGACCTTGATGTCCATGCTTCTCAAATGAAATAACAACAACAACAACAACAACAACAGCATTCTACCCAATTCCTTCCTGGTATAAAAGTATACACATTAGTGAGCCTACAGACATCACAGTAACACAGGTTATCAGACAACTTCTACACACACCCATGTACACGGGGCTATAAGACCATGATGCCGCAAAACACCTAAAGAATCAACAACAACAATAGACTCTACCGTGGATCATGGACAACGTATTGTTACGGCTGTGGGGTTTTTTTTTTGTTGTTTTTTTTGTCGCTCGCCGCATGAGTCACAGCTCCCCCGGGCTGTGTGTGCTCTGCCTCAGTGTATTACGTGCGAGTTACGCAACGGGCTGCGAAGTGAAAGGGATGGTCCAGAATATTCGTGACCCAGCCAGTGAAGGAAATGTCGAGAAGCCGTGTGTCCTGGACGATTCTAGAATTAATTCAGTCACCAGCCTGCTATATAAGCGGCTTCAACAGTAAGGGGGCCGAGTTTTCTGTGGGTGTGTGTTTCTGAGCTAGTGCATGTTTTCCTGAGCGACAGAAGTCTGGTGACGAAGTGCCGTGCGAGTTAAGAAATCCAGTGACATTGTTTCCCAGCTTGTGAACAGCGTGCAGCAAGTTATCGTAAGTAACTGTAGTTGGTGTACATAAGGGAGAGGAGCAGGTAGTTTCTGTCAAGGCCACCGTACTCATTAAGACGGTTTAACTTCTGTGGTTTGTTGACAAGTGAAAGGGCCAAGAGCGCTCAAGGAAGAGACTTGAGGAAACTGGAGTAAGGTTCCAATTGCTTGTATTTGCTGATGAGTAGTGTATCTTCCTGCAAGCAATAAATCTAACTTCTGTTTAAAGCAGTAATTGGTGTTGTGCTTTCTACCCACCGTAATCCAGTTAACAAAAGTGCCACTAGGGGGGTGGCACGTAAGAACTGGTGTCAGAAGTGGGATTACGAACTCAAGCACAAGCACAACACCTGACGGTCCTGGTTTCAAAACCCGAGCAGGTCATTTTTTTTTAATTTTCCTGTGAGCGCATGCCCCTTACAAGACAAACATCTAAAATGGAAGAGCAATTCGCAGCATTGCTAGAAAAGTTAAGTGGCATGGAAACCAAGATGGAAGACGGCCAGAAGAAGATGGAAGACGGCCAGAAGAATTTAACCAAGGACATAACTGCCAAATTAGAAGACGGCCAGAAGAAGATGGAAGACGGTCAAAATAAGTTAGCGGAGGACCTGAAGAAGATGGAGGACGGCCAGAAGAAGATGGAGGACGGCCAGAAGAAGTTGGCCGAGGACCTAACTGCCAAACTAGAAGATGGCCAGAAGAAGTTAGCCGAGGACCTAACTGCTAAATTAGAAGATGGCCAGAAGAATTTAACCAAGAAGATAGAGGACGGCCAGAAGAAGATGGAAGACGGGCAGAATAAGTTAGCACAGGACCTGAAGAAATTAGAACTGGGTTTGCGTGAGGAAGTCACGGCAGTGGAAAAGAAGTTCGACGCCTTAAAAGAAGAATACGCCGACACCCGCTGACGGGGGTGGAAGAGAGATTCAACGCTCTACAAAAGGAATTTGCTGAACTGCGCCGACACCCGCCGACAGGGATGGAAGATAGATTCAAAGCCCTACAAGAGGAAGTCGCCGAGCTGCGCCGACGCCCGCCGACCGGGGTGGATGAGAGAGTCAAAGCCCTACAAGAGGAAGTTGCCGAACTGCGCCAACGCCCACTCACGGGGGTGGAAGAGAAATTCAACGCTCTTCAAGAGGAAGTTGCCAAGCTGCGCCGACGCCCTCCCACAGGTACACCGGGGACATCAGGAACGGGACATAGCAGAGTGACGCCCCCAAACTTCGACGGAAAGGTCCCGTGGAGCACCTACTTACGTAAGTTCGAGGCGGCCTGATCCATAAATAACTGGAACAACACAGAAAAGGCTACAGCTCTCATTGTAGCGCTGAGAGGTGACGCCCTTAACGTCCTTCAGGCCATCCCGACTGGATCCCAGGACTACGCTTCACTGATCGCCCATATGGAGTCCCAATATGGAGATAGCCATCTTCAGCAGGCCTACCAGATGCAGCTCCGGACCCGGGTACAGAAGAACGCGGAAACCCTGCAGGAGTTCGAGATGGACATCGCACGCCTCGTAAGGCTCACCTATCCAACAGCGCCGGCCGACTTTCTGGAACAGATTGCGACGCAGACCTTCACTGACGGGCTACGAGACTCGGACACTCAACAGGCGCTGCGACTCGCGCGCAATAAGACCCTGGCAGATGCGCTGAGCCACGCACTTGAGTTCGAGACGGCAAAACAGGCATCTAGAATGCACGCGCGGGTGCGTCAAGTGGACGTCGACGAACCAGCAAAAACCAACGAGACCAAGCCCCTGGCCGATGAACTGATGGAGGCGCTAGGCCGGTTCTTCAAGAGTCGCAGTACCACCAACAAAAACGTAGCCGAAGGACATCTGGAGAGGCGGCCCGGAAGAGGACTACCGACCAGCTGGACCTGCCGTAAGAGAGGCCACCTGAGCAAGGACTGCGGTGATCGCCGCCGCCAAGGTTTCCGTCGGGATAGTCAGTCGTAGGGAAACCGCGCGGCCCAGGAAAGCAAGTATCAGCCAGCATTGGGGGGCAAAGGTTGGCTTGTGACAGTCGTCAAGCCCCGGCAGTCCAAGTTCGTGTGACGCCGTTACGGAGGGATAATAACAGCCTGATGGTCGACGGAGTCGTCAACGGAGAGAGCTGGCCCATGCTAATCGACACGGGAGCATCGAGGATCATCGTCAGTCCCACCGTGATCCCGAAGTGGAGAGTGCAACCCACACAAGGAACCTCCAGTTAATAACCGCGACCAGTACATGGCGAAGCATCACTGGAGTTCGTCATTGGTCGACGGGCGATAAAGCATCCAGTGCTTGTGGCTGACGTGTCAAATGAAGTGATCATCGGAATGGACTTCCTGGACCAGAACAACATCATCTTGGATCTGAGTACCAACACTCTGCACTTCGGAAGTGAGGAACTTGCTTTGCAACCAGCACAAGAGGCCGTCGCCGCACGACGAGTAAGGCTGAGAGAGGACGTCATCGTTCCCGCCAGGATGGAAGTCAGCGCTGCCATAATTGTCGACGGAACAGCTGAGGGAGTGGCGGCTGTCATCGAGCCAAAATATGAGGACATCCAGACAAAAGGATTGCTAGTTGCCAAGACTCTCATCAACACGACGTCTCGGCCGTACGTCCGCCTGTCCAACCTGAACGACTACGATATTACGGTCCACCGGGACACCAACCTAGGAGTCTGCGAGCCCGTTACCTGGATTGCCCGCATCACATACACGACGGACGGACACCTGCAGACGGACAACCGAAGAAGACGCGCCCTGCCAGAAGAACTACAGAAGCTGTACCAAGGATCCCAGGGCCATTTAGACGAGGAACAATCACGCCAACTTCGGGACCTGCTACACGAATTCCAGGATATCTTATCCGTGGGGAGCAAAGACTTCGGCAGGACAAGCTTGGTCCAGCACAGAATCGACGTTGGGGACAGCGTACCGATTAGGGCCCCATTCCGGCGTGTCCCGCTCGCCAAGCAAGCCGAAGTCGACCGGATGGTAGAAGAGATGAAGGAGCAAGGGGTGATCGAGCCATCACATAGTCCTTGGAGTTCTCCGGTCGTGCTCGTGAAGAAGAAGGACGGTTCCACCAGGTTCTGCGTGGACTACAGGCGGGTGAACGACGTCACGAAGAAGGACAGCTAACCTCTACCCCGGATCGACGACACGCTGGACACCATATCAGGATCAGGATGGTTCTCCACCTTGGATTTGAAGAGTGGCTACTGGCAGGTGGAGGTCCACCCTAAGGACCGCGAGAAAACGGCGTTCTCTGTGGGCAGCGGGCTCTGGCAGTTCACCGTCATGCCATTCGGTCTGTGCAACGCCCCTGCGACCTTCGAAAGGCTAATGGAGTCCATTCTGAGGGGACTACACTGGAAGACCTACCTGGTCTACCTAGACGACGTCATCGTTCTGGTAAAAAGCTTCGAGGAGCACTACAGCAACCTGAAGGAGATCTTGATGAAGCTACGGGCTACCCAGCTGAAGTTGAGCCCCAAGAAGTGTCAGCTCTTCCAGAAGCAGGTCCAGTACCTTGAGCATATCGTCTCCGAGGAAGGGGTGCGCACCGACCCAGAGAAGACCGCAGCTGTAAGGGAGTGGCCAGTTCCGAAGGACAAGTCCCAACTATGAAGCTTCCTGGGACTCTGCACTTATTACCGTCGCTTCGAGAGAGGATTCGCTGACATCGCCAAACCACTGCATCGACTGACTGAGAAGGACCAACTCTTCACGGGGACAGCAGAATGCCATAGTGCCTTCGAACAACTCAAGCAGGCTCTGTGCACCGCGCCTATTCTGGCCTACCCCAGACCTGGAACAAGGTTCATCGTCGATACCGATGCCAGCGACTTTGGTATAGGGGAAATCCTGTCGCAAATAGTGGACGGCGAGGAGAGAGTAGTGGCCTACTTCAGCAAAGCCTTGTCAAAGCCAGAGAGGAACTACTGCGTCACCAGGAAGGAACTGCTTGCCATCGTGAAGACCATTGAACACTTCCACAAGTACCTGTACGGGCAAGAATTTCTCATCAGGACCGACCATGCATCCCTGCGGTGGCTCCTGAACTTCAAACAGCCCGAGAGTCAACTCGCGCGGTGGTTAGAGAGGCTTCAACAATACAACTTCGAGATCAAGCACAGGAAAGGCCAACTGCATTCTAATGCCGACGCCCTGTCACGAAGACCGTGCCCCGAAGACTGCACCTTCTGTACTAGGAGGGACGAGAACACCGGGATACAGTGCCGAAGGACTACCGTGGAACTTCAAGGGAGCTGGAGCCGCGAATCTTTCACGCGGGCGCAAGCGGAAGATGATGACCTGGGACTGATAGCCGAATGGAAGAGGGCATGTGTCCCCAGACCCGGGTGGAACATTGTGAGTGACTGCAGCCCAAAGTCTAAGTCCTACTGGGCGCAGTGGGACTCGCTGATTTTAAGGGATGGCCTCATCTGCCGTACCTGGGAGAGCACCGACGGGAAGACATCTCGGGAGCAAGTCGTCGTTCCAAAGGCTATGACTGAGGAAGTCCTGAAGGAAGTCCATGGAGGATCATCTGGTGGACACCTAGGGATAAAGAAGACCCTGGATAAGCTGAGAGAGTGGTTCTACTGGACCGGATGCCGAACTGACGAGGAGAACCACTGCGCGTGGTGCCACGATTGCGCAGCCAGCAAGGGCCCAGGACGAAGACGACGGGGTCCACTGAAGACCTACAACGTGGGCGGCCCCATGGAGAGAGTGGCCATCGATGTCTCTGGGCCATTCCCGTTAAGCGAGGCAGGGAACCGCTACATATTGGTCGACAGCGACTACTTCACCAAATGGCCGGAGGCGTATGCGCTCCCTAACCAAGAAGCCGCGACGATCGCAGAGACCCTGGTGAAGGAATTCGTCAGCCGGTACGGAGTACCCCTGGAGCTGCACTCCGACCAAGGGAGGAACTTCGAGTCGCAGGTGTTCCAGAATCTATGCCAGCTGCTGGGAATCCGGAAGACAAGGACAACGTCGCTACACCCTCAGTCCGACGGGATGGTAGAGCGATTCAATCGCACCATCGAGAACCATCTCCAAATAGTCGTCAGCGAGCACCAGAGGGATTGAGACAAGCATCTTCCACTATTTCTCCTGGCCTACCGCGCCGCCGTGCATGAAACCACCGGGTGCACACCAGCCCGGGCCATGTTTGGGAGAGAGCTCCGTCTACCTGTCGATCTTGCCTTCGGCCGACCTGGGAATGATCCGGTCCCGGTAAGCCAGTATTGTCAAGAACTGGTCGACCAACTGGAGGACGTGCACGCGTTCGCGAGGAGGAAACTGCGGATCGAGACCGACCGAATGAAGACACGATACGACCAACAGACGGATGCTGGCGGATTCCACGAGGACGACCTGGTCTGGCTCTTCAACCCATTACGGAAGAAAGGCCTGTCACCCAAACTGCAGAAGTCCTGGGAGGTCCCGTACCGAGTCGTGAAACGGATCAACGATGGCGTCTACAGGATCCAGTGGAGCCCGAGGGCGAAGGTGAAGATCGTGCATCGAGATCGCCTGGCAGCCTACGGAGGGACACAGACGGACCAATGATTGATCGGGACGATCAGCCTTTTAGGAAGGGGGTGGTGTTACGGCTGTGAGTTTTCTTTTTTTTTTTTTTTTTTTGTCGCTCGCCGCATGGGTCACAGCTCCCCCGGGCTGTGTGGGCTCTGCCTCAGTGTATTACGTGCGAGTTACGCAACGGGCTGCGAAGTGAAAGGGATGGTCCAGAATATTCGTGACCCAGCCAGTGAAGGAAATGTCGAGAAGCCGTGTGTCCTGGACGATTCTAGAATTCATTGAGTCAACAGCCTGCTATATAAGCGGCTTCAACAGTAAGGGGGCCGAGTTTAATGTGGGTGTGTGTTTCTGAGCTAGTGCGTGTTTTCCTGAGCGACAGTAGTGTGGTGACGAAGTGCCGTGCGAGTTACGAAATCCAGTGACATTGTTTCCCAGCTTGTGAACAGCGTGCAGCAAGTTATCGTAAGTAACTGTAGTTGGTGTACATAAGGGAGAGGAGCAGGTAGTTTCTGTCAAGGCCACCGTACTCATTAAGACGGTTTAACTTCTGTGGTTTGTTGACAAGTGAAAGGGCCAAGAGCGCTCAAGGAAGAGACTTGAGGAAACTGGAGTAAGGTTTCAATTGCTTGTATTTGCTGATGAGTAGTGTATCTTCCTGCAAGCAATAAAGCTAACTTCTCTTTAAAGCAGTAATTGGTGTTGTGCTTTCTACCCACCGTAATCCAGTTAACAAAAGTGCCGCTAGGGGGGTGGCACGTAACAGTATTTTATCGCTGTAGTCGAGTATTGAAATATGTATACAGTATATATAATATTTTGATTGCAAATACACACTATATATGCTTAAGATTATAACGTGTGAGTAGTTATAAATCAATAAATACAAAAAAAAAGTAAATTTTTTCAACATGCCGGGATTTGATCCATGAACCACTGGACTATGAGTTTCGGTCGCTACCACTAAGCCACATACGCCCTATACTTACGCTAGGTTAACAACTAGTTAAGTGTAACTCCATAATATTTTGTCTTGGAATGAACGATTTCATTAGCATTTTCTGCCGTTTCTATAAACCATTTGATACTAAATATGTATTATTTTCTTCAGTACAATCCTAAAAGGATATAAACTTACAAAGTTAATGAAATATATGGATTTGCGAGCAACAATAGCTTCCATTTTGACCCAACGGGACGGCACGGACAAGCACGATATGACACGGTCAGCCTGAACTGTTAGCGACTGTTAGTCACTACTACGGTTACATAACTATTTCAAAATGCTAATTTCCTGCCGGTCACCTCCTTGAGGACAGTTTCAACCTCCCTATGTACGATGAGCGTATTTGGTAAGATCAGGCCTTCTTGAATCGTGAGTTACGGTTAGGCTATAATACTTGCATGATTCATACATCCGCTATCTTGAACCTAATCGGCTGATGACCTTGTAGTTTGGGGAAAAGATGCTTCCCACATTAAGGGATATTGTTGCAAAATTTGGTAGAGATCGGATGATTAGGTTAGTCTTAATTTGCTTTAAGCTCAGAACATTTGGGTGTGCGCCATTTCTTTTTTGTTATGATGGTGGCGATATACAACATGACACTGAGTTGTCTCTTGCTAGTGCTACCTCTGTTCCAAAGGTGGTTCGATTTGGTTTCGTTGTGTTTGAATTGATATGGAGGATCGATTTGCACACATGCACTCCAGCCATCTTCAAACTATTTGGCTGATGACCTTGTTGTTGTGTCCAAAGACGCTTCCTATATAAAGGTATATTGTTGCAAAATTTGGTAGAGATCAGATGATTAGGTTAGTCGTAATTTAATTTACGCTTTGAACATTTGGGTGGCTGCCATTACGTTTCCGTCAAGATGGGGGCGATATAAAACATGGCACTGAGGTGTGGTGGGTTGGTTCCTTAGTTTAGGGGCTGCGTCAACGCGGTCATGAAGCCCCGTGTACTTTGGGTGTGTGTAGAATCTGTCTGATAACCGGTGATAATTGTGATGACTGTATTAGTGTGTGTATTTGTTTT
This sequence comes from Meconema thalassinum, assembly GCA_946902985.2. NCBI lineage: Eukaryota > Metazoa > Arthropoda > Insecta > Orthoptera > Tettigoniidae > Meconema > Meconema thalassinum. The sequence goes on from OX336390.1 coordinate 355,155,447, forward strand.
TTTAAATTCAAGTAGGCCTATGGACTGCAACTTTGAATTTTTCAAATAGTTCCTACTTTTGCCCCCAAACGCCACCGTCAACGACTACTAGGCCTAGCTCAGAACTTAGCTACTAGACGCCACCGCAGTCGGCTCTTGGCAACGAACGTAGCAACCTAAGAGCGTTGTTTACATTCTTAACCTATACAATTTAGTTTCACACAGGTGTAATTAGTGGAAAGTTCTTTAACATGCCATAAATCTATGACATGGGACCGCCGGCTTTACTTCCCCTCCGAAGGAAGGCATACTGAGGGATGCACTGAGGTGTCTTTACCAAATTTCTTTCAATTCGGGTTCGTCGTGTTTGAATTGATGGGAAGGGGGGATAGAATACACACTCACACACACAGAGGCAGACTGACAACTTTTGGCCCGTGTAGATCTCAAAAGTCTAATTTCATTTTTTGCAAAAATCGAAAGTAGGCTAAAAACTTTCATTTTTATATCTAGAGAGATTACGAGTACCTTCCTGCCATTGCTTCCATCTATTTGTGCTACCCTCATAATAGTTACCTCAGTTCGTGCATCAGATATCCTGAACCTACCCTGCTCTCACTTCCATACAGCAAGGTCGGTTTAAATACTGAGCGATGTAGAGAGAGTATCGTCGCTACACTAACTTCTTTCCTGCAGAATACTGTAGATCACAAATGAGAGCTCACTGCATTGGCTTTTCTACATCTCGACTCCATCTCTTTCCTCATATCCATCCTGAAAGAATACACAACCTAAGTACTTAAAATGGTCCACCTGCTCCAATTAGTTCCTCCTACCTGGCATTCCTGTGTTTCTTCCCTACGGACATCACCTTTATTTTTGAAATGCTGATTTTCATACCATATTCCCTCCATTTCTTGTTTGAGTTCGAACATGTTGACCAGGATGCTCAGGATGCTGGGCATCTTTGCCCTGGATACTCTAGCTTACGTCTTATCTAGATCTACAAAAGACAATACGACTGTCTATTCCTCTCGAAGCATTTCTCAATAATTTGATGCTGACATCACACTGGTTTTCATCAATCTTACTCTCGCCAAATGATCAAACTTTCCAGTCTACACTACCTGAGTATACTTTGACCGGGACACTACTGTCTTATCAAAGAAATTCCTCTATAATTCTGGCAATCTTTCCTGTTACCTTACCTATAAATTGAATCGCATACTTCTTTTGCGCAGTCAGAGGGTATATTTCTTAAATACCATGGAAATGTGATTATCCTCTGCTACCATTTCATCCCACTAGAGCATTTCTGGCCAAATGTCATCTACCCCTGCCACATTGTGACATTATGGTTTATTTATCACCCTCCCTATTTCCTCAATCGTAATCTTCTTCCTGTCCTCTTTTTCCTCCTGCATAATCTCAAATTCTGCCTTATCCCAAAGTCTCAATTTACATTTAGCAAGTTTAAAAGGTATTCTTGTTATTTTCCCAGTGCTTCCTTGGCAACTGCAATGTGTTTTCCAGAATTATCCAAACCACTACTCATATCTCTTTTTCCTCCGTCTCTATGGTTCTTTATAACACCCCAAAAAGGCTTAATGCCGCCTGCCCTAACATTTCTAATTTATATCAAAATTCCTCGCATTAATTTGTTTTGGAGTCTGTGGGACTCCATAACGCCTTAAGGTGCGAGGTTTGCTCAAGATGTTATATGTTATATGTTATATGCTATATGTTATATGTTATATGCTATATGTTATATGTTATGTTTTGTTCTATTCTACAGTATTCTATTCTGCAGTATAATGCTGTACCATATTGTGTTGTGTTGTATTGACCATGGCATAGACAATAAAATTTGGTTATGGTTAATAAGACCAAAACATGGGTAATATCTCCATTAGAGGTATTCCGCGGCTTAGCCGTGCTCTGCACCACGGCCGCGAGTGCGGCTGAAGCGAGTCCGGAGATCGCAGGTTCGAATCCCAGCACTGACAGTGGCTATCCTGAGTGTTTATTTTCCCCTTTTTTTTCTTCCATACTCCCTCCAGGCAAAGTCTGATAGTACCTTACTTCAAGTCCCAGGGTGCCTACCTCATCCTCATTCATTTTTGATCTGATTCAGTTATACACACTACTACAGTCATCACAACAATACAGGTTATCAGATAAGCTCAACATACACCCAACTACACGGGACCGATGACCACGATGCCCAAGCCCCTCATCATCTATTAAAAATGAATTTATGGTTTTCACGAATATAAATGTGCAGTACATCAAGGAGAAACATTACTAGCAGTGAATGCAGCCATATGAGTTAGTTAGTTAGTTAATTAATTATTTATTTATTGAGGTTTTAAGAGGCGGAACAGCGAGGTCATCTGTCCCTAGTTAAGACATTTTTGTGAAAGTACAAAAAGATAAAAAAAACAACAGAGTGTGAAAATAAAGTGTTCGTTTCGTAATGGTAGGCTAAATGTGATGATGAAGGAATGGCACAATGTTAAGTGCACCCTGTCTTGTTTTCAATAAAAATAAAAATAAAAATAATTAAGGTTTAGGAGTCAGTGAGAAAACATTCAGTCGCTAAAGGGGCTCCAAAATGCCCAAAATCTTTAACATTTTCAACAAAAAAAAAAATAGCCATATTGATCTATGGACTTTTAGCTGTCCAACGGCACATATACGGTTTTCATATCTCATTCCTGAGGCTACTTTTCTTATACTTCCCCCACAATCGTGGATCCTGCTAGTGAACCTAACAAAGTACATTTTTATTCTCATTAGATGATAGATACAAATAAAAAATAAAAAGAGGTTGCGTTAGAAGGAAGGGCAAAGGGACATCGAACAACAGCACACTACAGTAGATACTAGTGCTTCAAAAGAAAGAAGAGGATGGAAGATGTGGATTTCGAACTTCGATGTCGAGACGTCTCATTAAAGAGATCTGGCAACAGTGAAAAAGTCCGGTACAAAGTTTAAATCAGAACACCGGAACACGATAGCAATGTCAGGGCCATCATTTTAAAACCGCTCTGTAAGTGCCGCTAGGTCGGTCAAGGTCACCTTGGCAGGTGCAGCCTTATCTCCCCAATGAACACGTGCGCTGAGAACGGCAATGTTGCAATAAGCTCTCAGTATCTCCGGTGTCTTAAGTTTGTGAAGTGTTAGTTGAATTGACCTAACATACAGTGCAGTCTCAGGGCAGTTTTACAGTTTATATAAGTTATCGCCTTAAAGTGATGTTTTCTATACAAAAACGTGTATTCATTGTGCTTTGTTATGCGAAGTATTCTTCTGTTAGACAGTGCCGTTTTCGATTCATTCGGATATTTCCTGGTATCCGTCCTCCATATAGGCACACGATACGCGATATTGTAAAAAAGTTCCGCTCCAACGACACCCAGGGAAAAATTGGCCATGTGTCTGGAAACTTGTTTACGAGGTGCCAGGCATGCTTGCGAGCTGACGGACAACATTCTGAACAATTATTGTAAAACCAGGTAAGTTTGTAGATAATTATTTTCACTAGAAATTGCTATTACACGACTGTATGTTGACGTGAAGTAGCGGGGAGAAGTCGCGCACTGTTTACCGGCCAGCGGGCGAGTGTCAGCGCGAGAGCTTGCCACGCCTTGATTTGTATCGCAGGGGAGACTTAAATTGATAACCCGGTATAAACCAGAAGAAGCTTTCATTCTATTTTCTTGCTAAAATGTTTTTCTAGATATAACATTTCCATTTTTTTTTCGGAACTTTTCAACGTACAAAGCTGAACTATTTAGATATAATTCCTTCTTATATGTTTTATTCTTTAACACGTCCGTTTTTCAAAATGTTTAATTTTGCCAAATGGAAATGTTCATGAAAGTGCCGTTATCATTTTAGAAAAAAATGATGAAAATTCAAAACTACATTTATTTTTAAAACGTCTATGTCATAGTAAGGAGAGAGTCTTGAACATCCCTGATAAGAATCGATTAGTTCCTCTTAATAGTATGTGAGAAAAAGGTAAACTAAAAGTTGGAAATTACCTGGACGATATAGGACATAGAGTAAGCTGCTTTGGGTCAAAAAATGGAATTTTAGATCTTATGTTATTTTAATAGCCTGACGTCAAAGTTATAATGTACATATGCTTATTTGCTGAAAATGTTTGCTAAACGGCTATTATAGGTCATTTAAAGCCACGCCCCCATTGAAGATCTGTTCGTGAGAACCGGCTTATTTTCACCTTCTCCTCCTGCTCCCTCTTCTCCTGCTCTTCTCCGTCTCCTGCTCCTCCGTCTCCTGCTCCTCCTTCTCCTGCTTCTTCTTCTCTTTCTCCTTCTCCTCCTTCTTCTCTTTCTATAAAGAAGCTAGGAAGTTAAAGAGAAACCAGAAGAGGGGCAGAGAAGATGAGGACAACCCAGATGAGCCAGAATATGGGCCTGATGCAGGTTATCTTATCTTTAAGAGCATTTTTCTCCAATTTTGTTTTCTTCCTAGACAAGTGTTCTTTTTACTCAGGACGTATTAACAATAGCGACTTCTCTTTTATTATTCAAGTTGATGAAATAAAGGATTGTATGTTTTCTTGTGAATTTATCATGAATAGAAAAAATAATTTTTAATGTTCTCGTAGAGAAATAAGTTGAAACAATTGACGTTTGCAAAAGAAATATTACAAACACACAGATTTCCAAAAACAAGCATTTAAAGATAAAATATAGATTTAAATATCTATAAAGTTTTGTTTTCAATAGGTCAAATACATAATGAGAAAAAGGAACACGAGGTTTTCAAATTTAGCATGGTGGAGATAGGGCTCCTCCTCCTCTTAATTGCTTAAGAAATGTTAATTACAATTCCTGTATTTTGAGTTTCGTTTTGTGAAGAAAGATACTGAGCCAAATTCAATTCAACAAAATTGATCGTATGATGTAATTTTTGCGCTTTTTTAAGCGCTTACCTTGTATTTCAAGTGTCCCGACTTCGGACTTGCAACCCTGGTGTGTACTGGCGTGGGGTTTGAACTTCGGTGTCGAGAAATCTTAGCAATGAGATCTGGCAACAGTGTAAAAGTCCGGTGCAAAGTTTAATCCGAACACCGGAACACGATAACAATAGACTACAGAAACAACAACAACGAAGGATACCAAGGAATTGGCAAAGCATTGCGATGGCTTGCGTCAGATATGACGACGGGTAAGATAGTGCACTTTATGAGATGCACGCTAATGATGATTATGGACCATTTCTGAGAAGCATAATCAGAAGAGACGTCAGCAATGATAATCATGTTCCCAAATTTTATACAGGAAACCTTATAGTCAGTTGTTGTTGATTCAATAAGGGTCTTTGCGACATCGTGTTCAAATAACCCTGTACACTTGGGTGTGTATTAAATTATTCTGATAACCTGTGTCACTGTGATATCTGTACTAGTGTGTGTATTTTTAATTGAGGTAGGATTTGGGTTGGAAGCGGTCGTGGCCTTAAGTTAGGTACCATCCCGACATTTTGCCTGGAGTAGAAGTGGGAAACCACGGAAAACCACTTCCAGGATGGCTGAGGTAGGAATCGAGTCCACCTCGATTCAGGTTTGCCTCACGAGACTGAGTACACCCCGTTCCAGCCCTCAGGCCAGAATTCAATTTATTGGCAGAGCCGGGAATTGAACCCGAGCCTCCGCTGTGACAGCCAACAATGCTAGCCACTACGCAACGAGCTGGAGAATCATAGTCAATAGCAGTGTGTGTGTGTGTGTGTGTGTGTGTGTGTGTGTGTGTGTGTATACCCGTTATTATTTTCATTTCCATCATCTCGTGGTGTTTCGGCTAGAATTCTTGGATTTCGCCCGGGAGTTCAGGGTTCCATTCCCACCTCGACCATCCTGGAAGTGGTTTTCCATGGTTCCCCTCTTCTACTCAAGGCAAATGATGGGATGGTTCCTAACTTAAACGGCCACCTCCATCCCCATTTTAGCCTCTTACAAATATACACACCAATAAATACAACACAATAATACAGGTTATCAAACAAATTCTACACACACCCAAGTACACAGGGATGAAAATAGCAGGATGCCCAAGCTCCTATATCAACCAGAAATAACAACAACAACAGCTGGGGAATGAGATGCGATGCATTTATATGTGGTGGGTGTTTTTTACTGCCGGATGCCCTTCTTGACGCAAGTACTGTGACAGGACGCATTATTAAACTACACAAATAACACCATTTTTATTACCTAGCAAAGAAACAAGAACATACAAGGAATAAAGAGAAAAGAATAAATAACCAAATGGTTCTTACTTGAGAAGATGGCACCTGATAGTGCTGTAAGCATTAAGCAACTTAATTGGAATTACCACCACAAATAAATCTGGAAGGAAGGAAGTGGCCTATTACAATACACTTGGACTTAAAAATGGAAAACCACGGAAAACTACTCTATTTCAAGGACGGCCGATAGTGGGTTTCGAACCCACGTCTAAACGAGTCCGTAAATAGCTTGGTACCATGGCCTAGCACTTCACGTTACGATTCGTAGTAGCTTGAGTCAGGGGCTAGAAGTGCGACCGCCCAGAGCCCCGCGCCATGGATTTTTTTAAATTTAATTAATTAATTAAACTTTTCAAACTTATTTATAATTCATATTCCTTTTCTTAGTGCAGCTATGACCTCCCGTGACCGTTTAGCAAATTTAGATTTCAGTGAAATAATAGAAGACTTCAGCCGGGAAGAAAGGCTCAAGGTAATATTTTAATATTTCATTGTTTATATAATCTTCTTCAAGGGGACTTAAAGGTTTCTTTCATATTATTAAAAATGTACTGTAGTGTATTCAAAATATTGTAACTATTCTTTATTTTTTATTACCAAACTATTTGCCATTTGATTTGATATTCTTTTTATTTCCTATTGTTGTGGGCCCCACCTTATCATATCGCCCAGGGCCCCGCAAGGCCTGGATCCGCCACTGACTTTGGCAAAACTTCAATATTTCGCTCTATCATCAGAGATAAAGAACTAATGACGTGCGTAACCTTATCGTAACCTTATGAGTTCTAGTACAGTATCTTCGAAGACAAAGCAGATAAATTAAGGCAGCGTTTGGAATGGTCAGGTGGAGCTGGAGATTTTGTGCATCAGAGCTGTAATAACACGGTAAAACAGTGTGCAGTATTTTAATTTACATGTTAGTTAGTTCTTGTAGTTTTTAGGGGCGGAACCAGTAGCAAAGTTGAACATCTTATGTCGTTAAGAGTTCTGAGCTGCGTGGATATAGTTTAGAAAGAAAGAAAAGAACCATGATACTTCGTAAGACAGTTTATGTTAGGAGTTAATTAGTTTTAGGGGCCTGGGACATATTGTTCATTAGCCCTATGAACTTGGGTGTGTATTTAATTTCCCTGATAACCTGTGTTTCTGTGCCTATTGTGGTAGTGTGCGTAACTCTAATTATTTGGGTAAGTACCCCGGGACTTGAAATATGGTGCCTCTAGTACAATGTAACATTATGTGTTAGAATATTTAACTCTCAGTGTCGATAGCTCCTTCCGCAGGGGCTGCATCTTTCTGTAACGAGTCTTGGGAAATCATTCAAAGGGAAATCATGTGCATGGATTCTATAATTTACAAAAATTAAGCTTGAGAATTTAGCGCCAGAAGATAGAGATTGTTATAATGGTTCAGGATACAAAACTTCACCTCGATCACTTGAATAGGATAAAAGAAAAAAATTAAATTGCGCTTAGCCATCATCAAAAAATTTTGAAAACAACTGAACGGAATTACATTAGCTCTAAATTAAGATTCGCTCTGCCATGTTTCACCGCAATCGAATAATGTATCTTTCAAAATAAGCTGAAATTGTGGAAAAGCATATTTAAACAAGATTTTTGCACAAATTAATAGATAAGAAAATAATTTGTGTTTCGCTGATTTTGATTCATAGAGCTGTTGTTGCTTGAACGCGCTGAAACAGCGAGGTCATCTGCAACTTTTTTCATGGAGTTACAAAGTAGTTTTAAGTTGAACGAAAAACATCAGTTGCATTTAAAATTAAATTATTAAAAAGTTGTTGATTCAATTCGGGGCTTTGCAATATCGTGGTTATGTAGCCCCGTGCACTTGGGTGTGTGTAATTTGTCGTCTATCTGTGTCTTTGTGTTAGCTGTAGTCTACTAGTGTTGTGCATTTATAATTGGGGCTAGGATCTAGATAGGAAGCGACAGGAGCCTTAATTTAGGTACCATCCCACCATTCGCCTGGAGTAGAAATGGGGAACCACAGAAAACTACTTCCAGGATGGCTGAGGTGGGAATCAAACCCACATCTTCTCGGTTCTCTCTCTCTCTCGAGGCTGAGTGTACTACATTCCAGCTCTCATAATAATTTGCTTGTCAGAACCAAGGATCGAACCCAGGCCATGCCGTGAATGTTAGTCACTACGCCACGAGGTTGGCTAATGACAACATTTTTGTTGTTGATACATTTAAGGGCTTGACGACATTGGGGCCCATTAGCCCCGTGTAATAGTGTAGTGAGGATATCTGATAACCTGTGTCATTGTGATCGCTATGTTAGAGTGTGTACTGTATTTGTAACGTATGCCGTGGCCTCAATTTAATAACGAGGTATATGCGTATTATTTTTTTACATCTGAATTGAGCCGCTAACAACTCCGTGTTAACAACCAATCTTGTTGGTTTGCCAGCTTTGACATCCTGCCAGTATCTCTTGAGCCCATCAACCAGCGCTTTCTCTCTCTCTCTCTCTTCGGATAAAGGTCCTCTCTGTTTCCTGGGTTCTGAATCCACTATAATACCCCGATGGTTTTTCACAATCCTTTTGAAACTGTCCCAGTCACTTATTTCATCATTTGCAATGCCTATCTGTCTCAGATCTTTCTCACACGCTTCGAACCACTTTATTCTAGAAGTCTTGGAATTTGGAAAATTCCATATTTTCTTTGTGAGCCAGTCATTGTCCATACGGAAGATGTGCCAATAGAATATTGGTCTTTTCTTTTTGATTGCTGTTGTTATTGGTTCTATCTTACTGTATACTTCTTCGTTGGATCTCAGTCGAACCTGCCCGTCAACCCATCTGTTGCACTCTTGAGGCAAAACTGAGAAGAAGAGGGTTCAATTCCCACCTCAGCCATCCTGGAAATGGTTTTAGGTGGTTTCGTCACGTCCACTCCTAACTTATGGCCACGGCCGCCTCCTTCCCAAACTCTAATCATAATTAAAAATTAAGGCTGGCACTTTTAATCGATTAGTTTGAGTTCATGAATAATCGATTAATCGAGTCAGAAAATGGCCAATTCGATACAAATAACGATTAAAAGTTGTTTGTATATTCGATTAATCGATTGGTCCTATAATCGATTGATCGGTTTGTTCGAATGATTGATTAATTGTTTTGTTGATTAATCGCTGTACTTCGCTCCTCTCACTACTGTACTCTGTCACAGCAGCAAAACAGACATTTAATTGATTAAAGATATTGTATCATATATTTTTAAACAATGTACCTTCTTTGTTAAAACTAGGCTAAAACACAGTAAAACAAAAGTGTTCCTGTTCTAAATTGTAAACATTGAACAAGAATTCAAAATCTTTGCTGAAAACTCTTCGTTTTCTTTTTTCGAAACCCTCCCCAATATGATCGATATTTAGTCCTTGCAGTGTCACTGACTCTTATTTGGTTATTGTTAACATAAACAAGGGAGGACACTTTGTATATTTAGGCAAAACATAACTTTTATAAATTTCTATACATCATTTCGAAAATACGCGTAACTCAACTTAAGTGATGACCTCTCATTCTAATCTTCTCTTCTTATCTCATATCTACAGATCATTTAATCGAGTTTTTAGTTAGCCGATTAATCTATTAATCGAATGAACGGTCAATCGATTAATCGTTTTCGATTAATTTCAAATTATTCGATTAATAATCGATTAACCGAACATCACTTCTTACCAGCTCTATTACAAATACACACGCAAGAACAGTCATCAAAATGACACAGGTTACTAGACAGATTTCACACACACTCAAGTACACGGTGCTACATAACCAAGATTTCGTAAAGCCCCTAAATGAATCAACAACAACAACAACTACTATGTTCATACGAGATCAGTTGGGTCATATTATGAGCTGGCTGCATGACTCAGATGTAACGTTCCCGCCTGCTCTTCCCAAGTTTGCAGGGTCGGATCCTGGAGCATTCAGCTGCCATTTGAGGGTGCGCAAATGCGAGGGTGTCAAGTCAGTAGATTTACTGGCCCGATAAAGATCCCCTTCGGGGCAATATTCCGGCACCCCAGCTTCTTATAAAACTTCAGTAATTAAAGGGACGTTTAACCAATAACATTATTATTATTCATATATTTTAAGTAATTACATGAATTTAAGTGCATTTAAGTGATTTTGAGGATCACCTTAATACTTGTCAGAAATGAGTTGTCATCTACAAACGTTATCAGTGGAGACGTAATCTTATCCTTTGATAAACAACGTGACCATCCTAACATCACGTTGCGTGTCCACATAACTTACTGTCTCGCTATTGCCAAGTCATTGGATAGGGACAACTTGGTTATCATCCCCGAGTATTTGAGACTGTGGTGGCTTTGTGTGTTAACGTGTATTTCTGTGCTGACTGTAGTAGATGTTGTTTGATTTTGTTGATTCATTGAGGGGGTCGCGACCTATTGAGAGTCTGCAAAGAGAGCTTTTGATAATTTGTAGGATTGCCGACTCTGAAACTGTGCACGATTATATATTTTACTAGACCTTCGTACACGTCGTTGACTTGTTTGCCTTCTAAGTGTAACAAGAAATAACATTCGGTAGACTGGCAACAGGGTTTAGCTTAGATATGGCTAGACCTTGTTTGGCCAACATCCGTTCTATTTCTCAATTTGCTACAAGTACATTGTTCTGCTTAGAATTAGGTACCGTACTGAAAGGAAGACAACTAGGAGGGAACAAAAACAAATATTAAACAGCTGATAAGATAATAATCTATCAACCAGTATAACCGACAGTAGTGGCTACGCTGGCTAAAGCGCAGCATTAGGCCATGGGACCAAGCTCTCTGCTGACTAGGTAGACGCGTGGGTTCGAGCCCCACCGTCGACCGTCCTTGAAATGGTTTTCCGTGGTTTCCCATTTTCAACACCAGGCAAATGCTGGGATGGTACCTTCTGATAGGCCACGGCCGCTTCCTTCCACATCCTTGCCCAATTTCATTCATCTTCATCCGTTTCATCTCTCATCCCGACACGCAGGTCGCCCACGGGCGTCGACTAGAAAGACCTGCACTCGTCCTCTCATGAGGCCACACGACAAAAAAAAACAGTATGCAAACTCTAGCAAAATGAGTTTTTAGAAATATTTGTTGAATTTTGGCCTTTATAGTCATGTGGCCAGCTCCGATTTAATTTATTTTTACTTGTATTTTCTGTCTTGGTATGTTAAGAAAAGATTACTATACTTTAGGCTATATACAGTATTATATCATAGAAATCAAATGGCCTTACGATTCAAGACAACACACACATTCATCCGTACTCACGGCCGGATTCAAACCGGTATCCGAGCTCGAGTTCAAGACCAATGTTTTTCCGCTGACCCACGCCAGCTGGCAAAAAGAAGACGATTCAGATTGTGTCTTACATTCCCGGACATATTTTTACTTGTATTTTCTGTCTTGGTATGTTAAGAAAAGATTACTATACTTTAGGCTATATACAGTATTATATCATAGAAATCAAATGGCCTTACGATTCAAGACAACACACACATTCATCCATACTCACGGCCGGATTCAAACCGGTATCCGAGCTCGAGTTCAAGACCAATGTTTTTCCGCTGACCCACGCCAGCTGGCAAAAAGAAGACGATTCAGATTGTGTCTTACATTCCCGGACATATTTTCACATTTATCTTGGCAAGGGTTCATTCCATTATAAATATTATAAGTTATACATTTTTACAGTAATATTTCCTCTCTCCTCGATCGATGTGAAGTGATTGATAGACAACTTGCGACTTCTTATTACAGACTTCATTGAGACACCTGAATTAGAACTGTGATGTGACATCCATATCAGGTCATGGCACCTCGCGGTGAATCTGCTGGCCGCTCTCACATTTGGCATTGCGGTGTCAAGAGAAGGATACAGATTGCGCAATTGGGGTACTGAAGGATTTAGGATTCCTGTTATAAGCGGACCGTTCCCTCTTGACCGGTACAGTGGTGTCTCCACTGGCTAATTTGAGATTCAAACCTACATGTTCAGTAAACAATAAAAATAGACGTTAAGTTCGTTATTTCCTTACTGAAGTTAAATTAACCGGATTAACCGGAAATTTCATAAGGAGATGCCGATTTTGTTTGGCAGCGGATGGGGATCATTTTCAGCATCTACTGTAAACATAGTGAGTAAACATGCATGATACTAATTTTAAGCACCGTATTCTGCCGTACATACGCGCGCGCGGCAGCCGGCAACTGAGCCGTCACTGGCGGAACGCGTGAGCGAGAATGTCCTAGCCGAGCAAATATAAAGACCCTGCAAATGTGACGGTGAGTCATTGGGACCTGTTAGCGGCACGGCCTTTGAAATGTCCCGTTCTATACCCGCGGATATCCACAAAATTCTTTGCATAGTTGGCATGGCTGTGCGATAGCGGATAAGCTGCGGATAATGTTAGGAGTAAATTTGCCGTAGGTTCTAGAACGTAATGTTGAACTGAATTTTTTTTAAATAATTATTGCATTTGCCAAGATCTGCGTCTTTCGCGTTTGTTTCTATTTCCCTATTTGTTTTCGCTTTGATTGTATGTGAATAATAGACAAGTGAGAGAAGCCAGTCATGGAAATACCCTCAATTGGTGTTGACGTATGTAAAAATAAAATTATACCTGCTTTGCCTGAGAGAGTAACTTACATCCGACGACTAAGTAAGTGCTATAATTAGCCTTCCACTCTTTCACTTGCGGTTACTCAGAGCGACAAAACTCAGCCAACACTGTCGTGCGATTCACACGTAGCCTATGAATTTCTCCTTAAATGTCTGAATGTGTTGCTGAAATACTTTCTGCTTTACCTAAAACATTATAAATATTATTGTAACGTCAGGGGATTCGGATAAAAGTCGTGCGGATGCGGGGTGGATGCGGATAACAGTCGTGTGTATGTGGGACGGATGAAGATAACGTTTTGTTTATCCCCGCAGGACTCTAAGAAGGATCCTCACTCTACTCACATACGAATGTCAATCGCTCCAGTTGTTTTGACGCCAACCCCATAACAAACAGACAAAATCAAATTGTAATTGGTCACTATACACCTCAACCAGGATAAATACAAAGATTGAGGCAAAACATTCGAATGTTCAGACAGAACGCTTGCTTTATTAGGATATGGCATGCACCGTACAGTATGTACAAAATGTGTCAGATATTCATTACATGTTATATGCAGTTAAACATGAAACCTATGAACGTAGGCTACGTAGAATTATTTTCAAAACACCAACACTTTTCTGTCATTTATAGATAATTAATGTTTTTCAGTCGGTCAACACGACCGTACCCAATTGTAATGGGTGGTTCCCTAACCCCGAAAAAGAAATTACATGAGATTAATAAATACACTTGGAAGAACAGTTTCGATCGAAACAATTGTGTTGACCGACTGAAACACATTAAATTTCTATTACTAAGGCAACACTGAAAAATTGCTACCAAAACAATCACCTTCATTTATATTATGTACCTATCAAAAATATATTGGTCCATTAATGTGCCAACTTTGAGGTTGTTCCATGATCAGAATCCGAGATAATGATTACAGGGAGAAAAAGTCTTGATATCAATTTGAAGAGTTGGCAGTCTTGCTTACTGTGATGATATCCACAGTTTTATCGCGTAAGGCATACAAACAATATATACAATTTCGTTGATAACACTAACATTTACCCTAAATATCGTATGCTTAAAACATCTTGCCATAATAGTGTGCCAAATTAGAAATTGGCTCTCTGCAGATATTCTGAAATATTGATCCTCAGGTTCAAATGTCTTAAGAGCAATAATTTGATGGTTTGCTGCCCTGGTTACTCTAATAATGTACACATTATACTTCTTGAGGTATAGATAGCTATTTGAATGGTTAACATCCGTTGATTTGTATGGTAGTTAACATGCAGACGAACATTAAAACCACCAGTACTCACAGAATCGTGTTAGCATCACTGTAACAAAATGGTTTTGCTAAATCCGATTCTTCAATATAAAGGACGACATGTATGAGCCAAATTTTGTACTGTTTCTATCCATACTCTCTGACATGTCCGACAAGTAATACAAAATTCAATTGTGTTTCTTGCACCTGTTGGCAATATACTCGTAGATGTCATTTTACAATAAGGCTTGAAATATTCTGGCGTAGTTCTTTACTCATACAAGATTTGATTTCCATAACTGCAGCCGTTTAGGGGTTGATATGGGACACACACAGACAGAAGGACAGTCAGCCTGACACATACACAGGCAGAAGAACAGTCTACAGACTCACACACAGACAGAAGGAGAGTCAGACTGACACACACACACACAAAGACAGAAGAAAAGTCAGACTGAAACACACACATACACAGAGAGAAGAACCGTCTACAGACTAACACATAGACGGAGAGTCAGACTGACACACACACACACATACCCAGACAGAAGGTCAGTCAGACTAACATATACACACCTACTTGGACAGAAGAACAGTCTACAGACTCACACACAGACGAAAGGATAGTCAGACTGACCCACACACACACACATACTCAGACAGAAGAACAGTGACTGACACACACACATACACAGACAGAAGATCAGTCAGACTGACACACACACATACACAGACAGAATAACAGTCTACAGACTCACACATAGGCGGAGAGTCAGACTGACACACACACATACACAGGCAGAAGAACAGTCAGACTGACACACACACATACACAGACAGAAGATCAGTCAGACTGACACACACATACACAGACAAAATAACAGTCTACAGACTCACACATAGGCGGAGAGTCAGACTGACACACACACATACACATGCAGAAGAACAGTCAGACTGACACATACACATACACAGACAGAAGAACAGTCTACAGACTCACACACGCAAAGAAGGACAATCATACTGACACACACACACACATGCACAGACAGAAGGCAGCCAGACACACACACCTAACAGTCTACAGACTCACACACGGACAGAAGGACATTCAGACTGACACACACACCTACACAGACAGAAGGTCAGTCAGACTGACACACACACCTACACAGACAGAAGAAGAGTCTACATACTCACACACAGACAGAAGGAGAGTCAGACTGACACACGCACATACACAGAGAGAAGAACAGTCAGACTGACACTCACACACACCTACACAGACAGAAGGACAGCCAGACAGACACACATATAGAAGGACAGTCAGGCTCACACAAATAGATATACTGTACTTCGTAACGGTAATAGTCCTACGTTTGATCCAGGTTTTAAAACTATGATCGTGCAAAATTCCAGCTTAATAGGTTGGAGTAACAGACAGACAGACGCCAATACACTTTCATATATTACTATAGAAAGATGTGTTTCCTTAGGGACAGGATTCAATATTATCATTTCCTGACTTTCTCGGTGATTCACGACCATGTCTTTATCAAGTCCTTGTCTAACCCTATCCTAGTGAGGATCGGTCAGAAGTCGTCTGGGCCAGACGTCTAGACATATCTCCGATCTAAAGTCACAAGACATTGTCAGATTAAAGAGGGAAGGTGAGATATTGTTTCTCTAGTCCGAGGTAAATGCAGACTTGAATAAACGAATATATTAAGACGTACTTACTGTAAATACTTCTTAATGCTTCCTTCAGAAAAATACTAATTATATTTCCGTAAAAATGAATTCTTCATAAAACAAGAAGTTCCGTGACAAACTACTTTTCTTAAAATTTAAGATTCATGCCAATGATTAATCTATCCAGAATAATGACGAAATTAAGTTGGCAATATCGAAATTTCGAATTAGTTCAAAACATACCTGGCATAATGTAGCCTAATAGAGCACTACAGTTGGCAGCCCTGGTAACTGAATATATTCTTAGTTCCATCTTTATGGGGTTTGAAGCCATTTTTCAGTGTTGCCTTAGTAAACAAAAGTTTAGTGCTTTTCAGACGTTCAACACGAATGTACCCAAAAGAGTTGGGTAATACCCTAATCCTGAAAATAATTACATGAAAGTATTAAATACACTTGGATGACCAGTTTCGATCGTCAAGCGATCATCATCAAATCCATTACACTTAGGCTATAAAATTTAGGTTTGAAAATACAGGTGAAAATAATTACAATATGTACAATTATTTGGTTGCAGTATTGGTAATGCAACTTGTCAGTGTATGCTAATTGTAGTATATATGATGTTAGGTGAAATGCTAAAATGGTGATAGAAATCCGGAGTTAGTCTGTTTGTGGTGACTATATGGTTGTAAAAGGTCAACTATGGTTGTACTGTATAGTACAGACTACACATCTACTTCTCTCTTAAAACAGTTGCGGTCGACTGGCCTGGAATGTTATCTCCTGAACTGGTTTTTCCCTCCTCCCGCCTCATATTCCTGTGTACTGTCTGAGGTCAGTGCATGTGTGTTTGTGGGGTGTTGCCAAGTCAAACTAAGATGTATGTCATTGGATTCAGGAAGGTCTTCAACTATTAAAGACCGTGGATCATTCCTCGCCACGCGTGGACCATTAGCCATTCATACTAAGCGCTGCCCGGTCTTTGAGGACGTCCCGGCACCTTTAATACTGCCGCGCATGTCGGCCTTGGTTTATTTAAGAAGATAAGTACATCGCACCCTGATCCAGATAACATTTACCTATTAATATCCCCTAATCCCCCCGCCTTTTTAACTAGCTTGGCTGTATCGCTAAGATGTGTCCTGTTTCCGACACTTTCATGGAGAGCTCACCCCTCTTCACTCTACTTAAAAACACACCCTGTCGGAAACAAGAGGTCGAACTTTAAATACATGTAACTTCTGTACCATCATTTGGATTTCAACCAAATTTCGTATGTGCTATGTGCACCATAACAGATATGACTATGCGTATTCTTAAGAGCAACCAGGGCTGTCAACTGTTAATAAATGCTGTCTCTATGTTTTAACCCTAATATCAATATATCAGAAAGAATGCATGCCAACAGCTCTAAACTTTGCACACGTATAGTACCTGACATTCTAGATTAATTTGGAGTAACTAATATACGTCAGTGCTGCCAACATGATTCTAGGACTGCTGATAGGTCCAATTTTAAAATGCATGTAACTTCTATACTAACAAATGGATTTCATCCAAAATTGGCACAGCAAGAGTTCATAATATTTCAGATTATTTCTGATCAACACATGCATGAAATTGTTGCCAACATGATTTACGCGCGCTGATAGATCTAATGTCTAACTGCATGTAACGTCCATGCTATCCATTGGACTTAAAACAAATTTTGTATTCTGTACCTTAAGAGATGGAACAAAGAATATATTCAGTCACCAGGGCTGCCAACTGTAGTGCTCTATTAGGCTACATTACACCAGGTATATTTCGAACTAATTAGAAATTTCGATATTACCAACTTAATTTCGTCATTTTTCTAGATAGGTCCATATAGATTAATCATTGGCATGCATCTTAAGTTTTAAGGAAAGTAGGCTCTTTAGTTCGTCACGAAACTTTTTGTTTGTTTTTGCAGTGGCTCAGGGCTGCTCGTTGACAATCAGAGTGACGCACGGGAATCGCCCTCATGCAGCCGTTAATTGAAGTAAAAATATGTTGGGCTCATTTCAAGAATGTCATCAATAAATATCCTTGAAGAAATATCGCAATAGACTAACTCGATAGCGCTCTATCGATTGGTCGAATAAAATTGAACGTCAACTCTTAGTTGGTATCATGAACTCTTGTAACAACTGGTATCGTCAGTAACTTCTGTTATAATAAACAATTCCTTCGTAAAATTTTGTTTTTGATTATTGAGACTATTTCCTTTAAACATATGTTTTCCAGTATACAACAGCAAGGCTTTGAAGAAAAAAATACGACAATAGGAGGAAGTGCCAAATTACTAAAATCATGCTCCAAGAAAGTTGGCCCTCCTATTTCTTCAAAACCCTCCAAAAAATATGGTATGACTATTTCTCTGCAAAGTCAGTCTTTTAAATATAAGGAGCCTAGAATAAGAAATAAAAACAAACTTGAAACAAAATTGGATATTTTGATGTAAAACATCCATGAGCACACAAGATTCTTTATCACAAGGTAAGCTACTTATATTTACATGTACCGTTAAAACTTTAAGTTCTGTATGTGTCCAAATGTGAGTAATAATGCCACTATGTAGGAAACTTCAGTATGATAGACATTAACACACAATGATAAGTTCTTTCGTAATCTGGATCACTTCATTAATTATCTCTTCCAAATCAGTTTCAAAATATGATTTGCCATGAGAACTCACCGAGATGGAACTGGTCGAGGCTCCCTCCATATTATTTAGTAATTAATTACAAAGCAGTTCCAGTAACGAAAATGTTACATTACACAACATTAAATACACAACAATGCAATTCAATAGTCATTGAACTGGTATCATACGCATGTGAGACGGAGCTGTGATTGTTGCTACGCATGTACTAAGCGAGCCACATGTCACCGCCGCCACAAAGGACAAACATTCCAACTGAAAGGTACCCAAAAATAGAAACCATTAGGGCCCCGGAAGGAGAAGATATGGTCTTGAGAAACATTTGCAACCGTCTAACAGATGCATGATACCAACTGAGTGTTAAACAAGGTTTTGGTTTTAACGGCGCACAGACTGTTTTCACCACCTCGTGGTGCAGTGGCCAGCAATCTTTGCCTGAGGGTTGGAAGGAGGTACACTTAGACTTGCGAAGCCGAACTCAGCCATCCTAGAAGTGGTGTTCGTTGGTTTCCTACTTCTACTTCATCCAAATGCCCGAATGGTCCTTACTTAAGGCCACGAGCGCTTCCTTCCCTGTCCTAGTCTCAACCACAAATATTCACTTATTCACAAAGTATTCAATATCTTGTAACTATTTGAGAGATTTTCTTGAACTTCGTCCCATACTGTATGAACACATTTCTTGGGCGTTTTGCCCACCAAGAATTACAAAGAAGCGAATTATTTTTATTGGATTCTCAAAATGTTGTTGCCTTACATTTCAAAAAAGCTTCAATATCCCTAAAAGTACAACAGAAAAAGACATTTCTTTCACACGTCAAGAAAGCAGAGTTTTTATTCCAGAGGATTATCCACGTTGAGATTGACAGATTAGTGCATTATACAACGAGCCTAAAATGGCAATAATTAAGACACGAGTATGTTTATAAAACAAGCGAAGCGAGTTTTATAATTTCCATACGAGTGTCTTAATTACCATTATAGGCGAGGTGCATACGACTGTTTATGTTCGACGATAATTATAACTATTACATGTTCGAATATAAATATTCATAAATATCTGTCCAGATTTCGCCAGTTTTATGTACTGAACAGAGCGCATGGGACGCATAGAATACCTTGTATTTGACCATGGCCTCCTCGAATACCCCACTATGGCACTAGCCACGCAGTGAAATTTAAAATAGCAGGCGTGGAAGTCAGCGCAGGTGCGATGCTATCCTTACCTAATTGATCACACAACTGTTTCTTGAGCTCTGATTGGTGGGAGAAACTGTTTCATAATGAAAAATTGTGTTATAATGACCCTCATTGTGATACAGTTTTCTGACATATAATATTCACATTTCGACATCATCAAACATTAACATTTCTAGAGACCTCATATCTTTACAACCACTATGATTTTTTCTCTCATTTCTTTCATCACTCGTTCAATGTACAGATTTAAAATTATGGGTGATATATTCCAGCTTTGCCTTACACCTTTCTGAATACAAGCCTCTCTCACATATCCTTCGTTTCTAATAACTGCCAAATACCACCGTTTTGTTCATGTGCCTTATTCATTTGTTCAAAATGTCAAACGATTTACTCCAATCAGCCTTATCAAAAGCATTTTTGAGTCTACAACTGCCATGGACGTTCTCTTATCTTTCCTTATTCCCCTTCCAAGATTAGACCAAGACTTAGTATAGCTTCCTTCGTTCTTAATTTTGTCATGAAACGAAATTGGTATTCACCCAACACGGGTTAAATCTGTCCTTTCATTCCCTTGTAATTATCTAGTCAGGATCCTTGAAGTATGAGTGATGAAGCTGATTGTACGGTGGTCTTCACATCTGTCAGCTTCGTCTTTCTTCGGTATAGGGATAATCTTATTCTTTTTAAAATCAGAGGGCACCATACCTGTCTCATAAATCGTACATACTAAGCGAAATAACCTTCATCCCCTATGCAATGTACCAACTCAGTCAACATGGTGTTTTGTTGCTGCTATAGTCTACCAGTGCTCTATCAAATTCTGATCTCAATATTAAATCTCCTTTCTCATCCTCATCAATTTCCACTTCATTTTTCACTACATGAATCTCTGTCTTATTGTTTCTACACAAATATTCAATGTATGCTTTTCATCTCTCAACTTTTTCTTTTTTATCTCTTAGAGGTTTTCCATCTTACTTTCCACCAAATTACTCTCGATTCTTCGATAAGCTGCATCTACTTTTCCTAATTTCAAGCAATTTACGTATACTTGCAGGTTTCTCTTTCAACGATTCGTCTTTCGCTTCCTTGTGCCTCTTGTTTACCTAATTTTTCAGTCGTCTGTATTCTGCTTTCCCCGTATTCCTCTGCTGATTTGGTTATTTCATTCTTCAAAAGTGTCCATTCCTCTTAATGTGTAGTTTGTTCAGGGTTCTTCATTAGTCCTTCCCTTATACTACTCTTATATCTTTTGTTCACGTCCTTCTCTTTAATTTCGTCTATTGTGCAAAGTTTTGACTGTTGACTATCCTTCAGTTTCTTCAGCTTCAATCAGCATGTCAAAACAACCAAATTGTGGTCCAACTTTGTTGGCTTCGCTAAATGTTTTACAATTCAAATTCTGGTTTCGAAATCTAGTGGTATAGAGGTTAGAATTTTTGCCTGTTGGCCCGGAGGTCCGAGTTCGATTCTTGGCTCTGCAAAGAAATATAATTCTGGTCTCAGGGCTGGAACGGTGCACACTCAGCCTCGTGAGGCAAAACTGAGGAGGGGTAGGTTCGATTATCATTTCAGCCATCCTGGGAGTGGTTTTCCGTGGTTTCCTACTTCTCCAGATAAATGCTGGGGTGATTCCATACTAAGGTCTCCTTAACCTAACCTGAATTACAAGTACACACACTTTTACATACACCACAATAACGCAGGCTATCAAACAATTTCTACATGCGGGCCTAAATGACCACGTTTCCGAAGCCCCTCAAATGAAACAACAACAACAACTCCTTGCTCGACAATAATGAAGTCGATTTAAAAATGTCATGTATATCCTGGTCTCTTCCACGTGTATATTCTTCGGTTGTAGTTGTTGAACAAGGTGTTCGCTCAAACCATCTTGTGCTCGTTACAGATTTCTATCAGTCAGCTTCCTCGATCATTCTTTTCATCCAGTCCAAAATCTCCTACTATCTTCCCTTCTCTTTCTCTTTCTACCCCAGCATTCCAATCTCCCATTACTACCCTAATTAATATCGTCATCCTTGACGTATGTCGAAAATTCATCTAGTTCTTCCTCACCTGCCTGACTGTAGGCATATAGGTTTGTACTACTGTGTTGCACGTAGGTTCGGATCGAATTTAGCGACAATAAGCCATTTACTATAATGTTAATAATACTCCACTCGCTGTCCGAGTTCCTAGTCAACTATGAGACCTCCCCCCGCATAACCATTGTTTGATTTAGTGCTATAGTCTCCTGACTAGAAGTTCTCTTCTTCGTGCCAACGTACTTGACTAATCCCAATCTCAAACAATCCATTTTCCTTTCTCTAACCATCGACTGCAAATTAGACCTCTAAAATCCCACTTTCTGAACAGTAGAACGTCATATTTCCTCATTATCACCTTTGTGAAGTTATCTCCCTCTCGAGTAGTCCCCAACTGGAGAGTCAAACAGGGGACTAGTTTACCTCCAGATTGGAATTTTATAGCCGAGGAGGCCATCATGACATGAGTGATTACAAGAGCAATTATAAGGGTGTAGTGGTTCCAATATTTGTAAAATGGATTGAAGGTAATTGTTTTGTCAAAGCGAGTATGGGAAGGATCCAGGACCATTTTGCCAGTAAAATGGCATTTGTCAATTGACCTCTGAGCAACGAGACATAACAGTTAGTTGAGGCATATCTCAAGGCTTCCATCCTTCGATTTGCGCACATCCCACTACAGGGCTGAAAGACCACGGTTTCCAAGCCCCTACAATAAAACAACAATATTTTAATTCAGCATGGAAGAATTTCATGCTAAATTGGTCGGGTATTGTTACTAATGGCTTGTTGATATCAATGTTAGGATGTATTATTAGCAGTTTAATGCACTGCTCATAGCCGTGGTCCGTAACTCTCAAGTATTTCATTGCGATGTGCAATGCTGTCCTACCTTCACTGTTCGGCGTTCAATTTCACCCTCTTGTCTTTCAGAACTAAAACTGCTGTTGTATTCACACAGTTAAATATTAAGTCTAAAACATAGCAATAGAAACAATAGTTGCCCAATAATAGCCGAAAAAAGGGTGATCGTAAGTTACCAATAACAAAACGTTCCTGCCCAGAACACAATTATATTCGTTCAGGGTTACACACCGCAGTGAAATAGTTCAGAATTAAGGACGATGGCATTATATTAATTATGGCGCATCCTAACATTAATCTCAACAAACTATCACATTACAAACATATGTTGTTGTTTAAGTCTTCAATCCTTTGACTGGTTTGATGCTGTGCTCCATGCCTCCCTATCCTGAGCTAATCGTTTCATCTCTATATAGCTACCACACCCTACATTCGAGGCAATCCTTTTAACATATTCTAACCTTGGTCTACCCCTACAGTTCTTGTCATCAACCCTTCCTTCCATAACTAACTTTGCTATTCCTGGGTGTCTTAGTATGTGACCTTCCAACCTATCTCTTCTCTTCATTAGCAGTCACCAGAAACATCTCTTGTCTTAATACCTCTTCATTTGTAACCCTAACTACCCATCTGATCTTCATCATTCTCCCGTAACACCATATTTCAAACGCTTCAATTCTCCTCCTTTCTGCTGCTCCAACAGTCCTAGTTTCAATTCCATAGAGTGCCACGCCCCAGACAAAGGCCTTCAAAAATGACTTCCTTGTACCTAAATCTATATACGATGTCAACGGATACCTTTTCAGTAGCAATGCTTTCCTTGCCTGTGCCAACCTACTTTTTATATCCACTTCGCTTCACCAATCACTGGTTATTTTGCTTCCTAACTAACATAAATCTCTACTTCCCTTAAGTTTTCACCGACCAATTCGACGTCCATAGGGGTTCCTAATTCATTTCGGCTGCATTCCAATATTTTTGTTTAACATTTATTAATTTATTTGCTATTATGGCAAATAGTTTTGCTTAGTTTTCATCATGAACTCTTTCCTCAAGACAGAATCCTTACCATATAAAACGCATTCAAATCCTCTGCTGTGTCGGCTAAGATGACGATGCCATCAGCAAATCTCAGAGTTGAAATTATTTCTCCTTGAATCTTTACTCTTACTTTGTATTTTTCTCCAATTTCCTTCAAACACACACAAATGTGTTCTTTGTTTACTGACTGACATATGCTGACAGAGAATTTGTATTTCGTGATCATTAATTTGACCCTCTCTTCTTCAGAAACGAAAAAGATGCCGCCGGAGACAACTGAAAAACAACAGTCCCTTCTAGACGCTTTATTGCATGAACGGTTGGACGACTTCAGGGAGTTACTACGAGATCCTTCTGTAAATGCTAGTCACAGATATGGCAAGCCCCACTACAGTACGTGTTTAGAGATAGCGTGTCGACATAAACATAAGGAGGGGTTTGTCGAACTCTTGCTGGAAAAAGTCAAACCAAACATCAACCAGATACACCCAGAGCCCGTCCATTACGCTGCCAAGAAAGGAAATGCAAAGACATTGCAAATACTTCTCAATGACAAGAGGGTGAAAGTGAACGCGGAAGACAGTGACGGTAGGACAGCGTTGCACACTGCAGCGAAACACTTCAGTGTTAAGGACGATGGCCATGAGCAGTGCATTAAACTGCTTATGGCACATCCTAACATTGATATCAACAAACCAAACCAACTGTGGTTTACTCCAATACATGAGGCTGCATCAAATTGTAAGGAAGCAGTTGAGGCTATGCTTAACCACGCCAAACAGGATTTAGAACTCGATCGTTATATTGCTCATGGAAGAACTGCTCGCCAATGCATTGTGAGTAAATATCCTGAACTCAAGGATGATTTACCGATCCCAGCAAGGGTTGTATCGAAAGCAACCGATCCACAACTTCAATTGATAAATGCCTTAAGGAACCGATACACAGATCTTTTTCGTGTTCTACTGAAACAGCAAGATTCGGATGGCAAATATCTGTTGGATCCAAACTACTGGTACGGCCGACCTATGAACGCCTCAGCTTTGGAACTTGCGTGTCGTCAACTGGGTTGTGAGAACTTCGTGACGACTTTGCTCGAGGCAGGGGCTAACCCTAACATGGTAAACCGTATAAATCTGAAATCCCCAATACATGTGGCCGTGGAGTCCGGGAACACACTGGCCCTAAAAGCTCTACTAGGTAGTAAAATGACTGATGTCAATGCCACAGATAATATAGGGAAAACGGCTTTACATTACGCTGTGGAGCAAGATTATATAGAGAGCGTAAAATGTCTTTTGAGCAATACAAAGATTGATATCAATGTGCAAGACAGTGGTGGATTTTCTCCAGTGATGTTAGCTGCTCTTAAACAAAATAGGGCAGCTTTGGAGGAATTTATTCGCCAGAAAATTCATGATGTAGATTTTGATTCTTCCCCAGAAACACATTCATCTCCTCGACAACTGGTTTCAGAGCATTTTCCTGATTTAACGGGTAGTTTACCTACTCATTGCAAAGCATTCAAGATAAAATCTGACTTAAAATCACTTCTATATCAACATCTTGACAAGCGGCAAGAAGATGAGTTTGTGAGTCTTCTTAACGAACGCGCTGAGGATATCCATCCGACAGAAACCGAAACACGGACTGAAACCCTACTGCAATGCGCTTGTAAGAACGGACTAGATAAAGCAGTGAAGGCCTTGCTACTAATGAGTTTCGATCCGAATGATATAGGTAAAGTGAATACGTGCCCTCCATTAGTATCGGCAGCCATGGAAGGTAATTTTGAAACCCTGAAAGTCTTGCTCGAAATCTCTTCTAACTGTGACGTAAATGCGAGTGACAGAGAAGGCAATACAGCTTTGTATTATGCTGTTCGACGTAAGGATCTCGAATTAGTCATATTTCTTTTAAATTATGGAGCAAATCCCAAGTGCAAGAATTTTATTGGCCAATATTCAATTAACTCTAGGAATCTGAAGGTCTTTCTAGACACGTGTATAAGTGACAGAGACAAATTTTCAAGAGAAGAAGATTATATAGTTGTGTTCGATTACCGGTTTATAACCTCCTATTCGAATGAAAAAGACGATTTCAAAACACAGGAAATTGACATAGTTGGGCCAATTGAGAGGACTCGCTTAATCAGAGAGGGTGGTGCTTCAATCCATACTGAAGTGCAGATAGAAATGATTCCTTTGAATGAAGAAGGCAGTGATAGCACATGCGTAGGTACCGTGGAAACAGTGAGAAATGAGGATGCTATTGACCTCAAACCTAAAGTTGAACTGAATCTATTACATTTCATGAGTCGTTCCAAAGAGTGTAGAGAACTATTAAATCATCCTGTATGCCACTCTTTCCTTGAATTTAAATGGAGAAAACTAAAATATGTTTATTACTTAAATATATTCATATACTTTATGTTCCTGATAAGCTTAAATGTTTTTGTTTATCCAGTGAAGACAGTTGATGATAACATCACTGCCATGGAGAATTCCAGCTTCCTGGAGAATTCCAGTTTCCAAACCATCGCGGGAATAGAAGATGAACTAAAGGAGTGCCCTGGGGCTAGTGTCATAACTAAATTCGTATTATGTTTATCATTGATTGTGTTATGTTTCAGGGAAATTGTTCAGTGTTTCATGTCAAACCAGTACTTTAGGAGCCCTGAGAATTATCTCGACATTGCCATAATTGGGCTTACAGTAGTAACCATGATATGGCACTCTTGCATTAACAGTCAGCTTATTCAGTTTACAACAGTGGTACTGGTCATGCTGTCCTGGATTGAACTTCTCTTCATGATTGGTCGCGTTCCATTATTTGCAAAAAACATCGAGATGCTTAAAGTAGTTCTCGGAAATTATATGCCCATTTCATTATTTTACTCTATAATCGTTATTGCTTTTGTAATGTCTTTCCATATTCTTTTGATGAATGCACGAACTAAAGACAACTGGTTTGAGACACTTCAAATGTCGTTTTTGAAGACATTTATTATGATAACTGGTGAATTTAGCGCAGAAAAGTCGTTTTTTCAATCTATTCCAATCTTGGCTAACGTCTTGTTTGTTTTGTTTGTAATGATCGTGTCAATTGTAATTCTTAATCTTCTGATCGGTATCGCAGTCAATGATACGCAAACAATAAAAAATGATGCTGACATACTTTATTTAGTAACACTGGCAAAGGTAGCTTGGGAACTGGAATCATATCTAATGGGACTTGGTAAGGGAATACAAATGTTGGGTCCAGTTTTAAAATATATCACACTATTTCCCAGTCAAAGTAAAGAAAAATTGGGAACGGTAGATCCAAATGACAATTCTAAAATTACATTGGCATCGGGGGGAAAATCTTTGAGTTTAAAACCGGAAATTTTGGATAGGACCATGGAAATTGTTCATGAAAGAACGAAAAATACTCTACCGATAGCTAGTGATGCAAAACTGTTAGAGTTAGAGGATCTAACTCGTGACATGAAGGACTCTATGACACAGATGCAGGGGGATCTGTCAGAGATGAAGAAGTTTGTAGCGGAATTAACGGGAACACGCACGTTACAAAACCAAGTTAGATAAAAAAAAAATTGCTGGGCCCAAGATTGCAAGTTCATATCCTGGCACAGTCAGCTGGCATTTGAGGGTGCGAAAATGCGAGCGAGCCGTGTCAGTAGATTTACTGGCACGTTAAAGATCCCCTTTGGGGCAACATTCCGGCTTCTCTAAAATCCAGAGTAGTTATAAGGGACGTAAAACCAATAAAGTTATTATTACATTACATTAAATTACATTATCTCCTAGTTCATTCTTCCTTTCTCTTCCTCCACACTTCCTTCATTCTTTCAGAGTGTTGCGCCTTTCTCTCTGCTGTCCATCTTCCTCCCCTGCGTTCTCTCTTTTCTCCCACCAGAACGTTTATGTTCGAAAGTAATTCCCGGAATTGTGTTCGGTCTCGACAGTCGTCATCTGTAATTCCTAACCTCCGGAGTTCTTCCTTCATCTGCTTGGTGTAACCCCCTTGGCTCTTCAGATTATATATTTTGTCAAAAATGTGTTTATTCTTGTTGGATCCATTCTAACCATATGTCCGTAGAAACGTAAATGTCTTTTCCTAATTGTTGTTTCCAGGTCTTCCACCCTTTCATATATCTCCTTGTTTGACCTTAGAACATTATTATTATTATTATTATTATTATTATTATTATTATTATTATTTATTCAATTCACCATTACAAACATGGGTTACTCTAAAGCACGGGTTAAACCAAGTGCTTTACAACAATACATAAAAACTATAATACAAACTATAATACATATCATGTATATACAAAATATAAGAGTTCATAATCACTCATTCATTAGCAAGGAAGGATCGCACAATATTGCATGTGGACAATAGGACCGAATGCTGCATACTCTTGTAGATGGTCGGCGGAAGATTCAATTCTTTCAGACTCTTGTGGAGTGTGTGAGGTATGAGGCCGTTGACTGACAAGATTACAGGCACTATCCGGACGCAGTTCATCTTCCATATCCTCTTGATTTCCTCTGCAAGCTGTCTATACTTGGAGATTTTTTCATTGTGTTTACGTTCGATGTTGGTGTCGTTGGGGACTGCTATGTCTATTATAAATGTAGTGCCATCAGCCTTATTTACTACTATGATGTCTGGTCGATTGTGATCTATTGTTTTATCTGTCACAATACCAGTGTCCCAGTATATTTTACACAGTTCATTTTCGAGGAGGGATGGTGGATGATACTTGTAGTAAGGGATATACTCCTCAGTTAATTTATATTTCTGTGCGAGTGCTTGATGAATGATGCCTGCAACCTGATTGTGCCGTTTTGTATATTCAACTGATGCTAGTATTGGGCAACCTGCAGTGACATGGTCAATGGTCTCGAGATGAATATTATTATTATTATTATTATTATTATTATTATTATTATTATCATTATTATTATATATGTTCTATTCTGTTTGTCTTCGTCTGATACTTGAAATTAGTACCTAGTCTTGGCGAGTTCACGGTAGTGTATAAGTAGCTTGACGTGCTTTAACGGAATTCATAATTATTATTATTAATAGATACTAGGCCTATATTAAGTTCTTTGTGGTACAGAATAATGTATATATCCGAATCAGTACCTTGTCTACGGAAATGTGTGAATGGAAATATGAATGATTTTGTATATTTCATATTCAATATGTTCATGTCATTTCTTTGGTAAACAAATTAAAAATGTGTTGTGTTTAAACATTTTGCCAATGTGACTTGTTGTTTTCTGTATATAATTTTTTATGCATTGTTTCTATTTTTCTTACCAATACACTGTACCACCCATTACTTGTCTAATGCTTCATAGGCCATAATATGCGACTGGAGTGTAATGCGATGTGTTCAAAATCAGTTCAATGTTGGAAACGCTGTATATCAGACAAATCAAACAACACCCTAGCACACGGGGCTAGGTGACTCCAGTGGCCTAAGCCTCTAAAAGAAACAACGTCACGGCCACTGTACGGCGCAGAACGCATACTTGTTGGGAAATTGAATCATATCTAATGGAACATTGTTGGGCTAGTTTTAAAAACATATGTCTAGCTATTGTGCCCGGGAGAGGTTTCCATATGCTTCAGATATATACGTGCCAATATATTACGCAGAGTATATTTAATTCGCCACCGAGTTAAGAAAATAGTTCTTCACTAACATTGTAACCGACTTAAAAACAAGTAGTTCCGTGAAGAACTATACAGCCTATTTTCATATATCCTACTTATGTTAATTGCCACTATCAACATACAACATTTCAGTTTGATTGATGTAATAGATTCGTAGATATTGAGAACCAACTAAATATTTCGGATGGTCGCCATGTTGGACTTTATATATGTAGGTCCTAGAGTTATGTACTGTTATATGAAGATTATTGTGTACGTGTAGCATTCAAACTTCAATCGCATCATTAGGACACAAGAAGTAACAACGAGATTTTAAAATTTTGCACAGCTCCCATCTTGTGGTTATAAAAACAATTGAAATAAATTAGATGCCAGTGGATTAACATTCGTATAAGGATTTACTGTACTAAGTTTCACTACACTCGGATAGTTAAATTGCGACAAACCCCTATGTGAATATTTAAACTTCGCGTCGCCGCCATGTTCGATTTGTGATCACCAGATTATTGAAAGTCCTATAGGTGAACTTATGTTCATAGCCCCTATGAACATAAAAATATTCAGTTTGATTGCTAAAATAGATTCGTAGATATTCAGAGCCGTCTAAATATTTCGGATGGTCGCCATGTTGGATTGTTAAATGTATAGGCCATAGAGTCATGTACCATTAAAGGAAAATTATTGCGTAGGTTCATTATTCAAGCATACAA
Organism: Meconema thalassinum; assembly: GCA_946902985.2. Lineage (NCBI taxonomy): Eukaryota > Metazoa > Arthropoda > Insecta > Orthoptera > Tettigoniidae > Meconema > Meconema thalassinum. The sequence goes on from OX336390.1 coordinate 355,185,582, forward strand.
TTCGATCGCATGGTTACGACACAAGAAATAAAAACTTAATTTTAAAATTCGCACTGTCACCATCTTGAGGTTATGTAAACAATTGAAATAAATTAGATACCAGTGCATTACAATGTGTATAAACATTTCCTGTACCAAGTTGCATTGCGTTTGGAACATTAAATAGCGAGAAAGGTCTATTTAAATTTTCAAATTCGCTTGGCCGCCATGTTCGTTTTGTAGTTAATCGGTTTTTGAAAATCTTATAGATAAACTTCCAGTAGTGCCCTTTATCTCCGTACAAAATTTCAGGGTGATACCGCTAACAGTTTCAGATATATAGAATGCCGGTGAAATATTTCGCACAGCCGCCATCTTGTGGTTATGTAAACAATTGAACGAAGTTAGATGTCGGTGCATTACAATGTGTATAAACATATACTGTACCAAGTTTTATTGCGTTGGGTTTGTTAAATCGCGAGAAACGTCTATTTAAATGTCGCAACTTCGCTTGGCCGCCATGTTGGTTTTGTAGTTACCAGTTTTTCAAGAGTCACATAGGTGAACTTTTAGTAGTCCCCTTTATCACCGTAAAAAATTCCAGGGTGATATCGGTAATAGTTTCGGTGATTTTGAATGCTGGTGTAATATTTCGCACAGCCGCCATGTGGGATTGGTGAGACTTAACAAAAGTTGAAGGGCACGGTCGGGGTCGCCGGGAATAGTGCTATGAACTTACCGAGTTTCATTGAAGTCGCTCCAGCCGTTTAGAATTTATTAGGACACACACACGCACACACACACGGACAAAAGGTGATCTTATAAGCCTATTTTTTCAAAATTGAAAATAGGCTAATAATACAACACGAACCGAAAGGACTCTTGACATAAAGGAAGCAATCGAGATACACTTAGCTAAAATAAACAACTTAAATCATTTAAACGAACACACATTCATGGAGAAGTCATCCCTCTTTACACTATTAGAAAACACCCCCCGTTGGAAACAAGGAAAAACATAAAGTTGTAGCCAAGCTAGACAAGGGATCAATAAGGGAAACAATTTATTGGATCAGGATGTACGTTGTACTATTTCTTCAATAAACCAAGGCCGGCATTATTGGCAATATTTAAGCTTCCGGGACATTTTCATTTGACTTGGCAGCTCTTATAGGGCTGTATATAGCTTATGCGTGGCAAGAATGCACACTGCCTTTTAATAGTTGAAGATGTTCAGTATACAGTAACATACACCACATTAGGAGGCTCTAGACTTGGCAGCATACATATGTTACACATTCGATTGACACAGACATTTAGGAATGCGGGAGGGGGAAAGCCTAGGAAGATAAGAGTTACACAGGAAATTCCTCCCAGTCCAGTGCAGGCAGTGATGAGGTCAACTGCTCGCATCCGGATCGCAAATCACTCAAGCAGCTAAGTATACAATCCACTCTAACCTGACCATTTAACAACAGTCACATAATCACACTAAGCAAGCAAATTTAGAGGTCAATAACCACTTTCAGTATCTCTACAATAAATCACATATAACTAACAAATGTTTGCTAGTTGTGTTAGTTCAAATGTTACTGTACATACTTGTAGACATAGACTTAATAGCCTAAGTATAATGGATCTGATGATCGCTTGATGATCGAAACTGGTCATCGAAGTTTATTTATTAAATATCATGTAAATATCTTTCAGGAGTAGGGAACCACCCGTTACAATTAGGTACAATTGTGTTACCGACTGAAAACATTAAATTTCGAACTTAGTTCTCCTTGCCTCTGATGCTGCTCAAGTGCAATATGAACTCATTGTAAGCCTAGTAGAACAATGTAGTACAATGACCTAGCAGAGAATGCACCGGTACTACACTGGGATGCATAATACACAATTCTTCGACCGTAATAATCGCATCAATGCTAATTTGCAAGAATGGTGATAAAACACGGTGAGTCATTGTGCCTTCTAAATATACGACTTATAATTAACAATTAGAATATAACTCAAATCACAACGACAAACACTATTCATAGAACAAACTGGAATATCTTGCGGATATGAATGTCTTAGCTGATTTCCAATACAAAAGAAGGCGGGAGAATTACAGACATTCCCCAATAAAAAGTTCATCATATAAATAAATAATTATATAAATAAATAAATAAATAGTACAATGGAAACAAATAGATTTGAAGCCATTTTTCAGTGTTGCCTTATTAACAATTGATATTGTAACTTTCAGTCGGTCAACACAAAATACAGTAATTCCAATTACTGGAATATGTGAAAAATAACCTGAAATAAATTACATGTGATTGTTATGGACTGTTGAAGAAGGAGAAAACTAAAGGATGACATGTTTCGCTAAGCGAGCATCATCAGATCTAAATTAACAAGATAAATGGCTGTACAAAAACTTTATCTTTAAGCGTATGGTTTTCAGTGCTGGAAGTGTCCGAGGACATGTTCGGGAGGCCAAAGCTCATCCTGGGCTGTAGTGCCGAGGAAGTAAGTAAGTATATATAATATATACTACTCTGTCCACCGTTCTAATTAATATGGTGTGATTATCTACCAAGTTCCATACAGTACTTTCTGACGGCTGCTCTCTGGTGACGAACAGAGGAATTTCTCTAGTCTTTTGTAATCTCATTGTTACACTTTCCTTGGCCACATTGTTTTAATTCCATTGAAAAAGGAGGCAAGGTACCTTCGAAACGACTGGTATTTACTTTTATTTTCACACGGCAATAGCCCCAACATATGAATAATTTTAATAATCCGGGCCGTGAAAGCCTTAATCTACAAATGAGTCGTCCATTTGCAAAACTCGTTTAATCCACTTGTGAATAAGGATCGTGACGCAATAGTACATTATGCAACGAGCCTATAATGGCAATAATTAAAACGAGTGTACGAGTGTCTTAATTACCATTATACGCGAGTTGCATACGACTGTTTATATTCGACGATAATTATTATTACTATTTTATGTTCGAACATAAATATTCATAAATATATGTCGAGATTTCGCCAGTTTTATGTACTGAACAAAGCGCATGAGACCCAGAGAATGCCTTGTATTTGACCATGGCCTCCTCGATTACCCTACTATGACACTAGGCCAAGCAGTGAAATTTAAATTAGAAGGCCGTGGAACTCAGCGCATCTAATTATCTAATTGGTCAAACAACTGTTTCTTGAGCTCTGATTGGTAGGAGAAACTGTTTCATAATGAAAAATAGTGTTATAATGAGCCTCATTATAGTACAGTTTTCTGACATATAATAGTCAGAGTCGAACATAATAGTACATTATGCAACGAGCCTATAATGGCTATAATTAAGACACGAGTATTTTTTATAAAACGAGCGTATGCGAGTTTTATAATTTCCATACGAGTGTCTTAATTACCATTATAGGCGAGTTGCATACGACTGTTTATGTTCGACGATAATTATAACTTTATTATATGTTTTAACATAAATATTCATAAATATCTGTTGAGAGTCAGCTACTGGAATTTTGTGATCGCAGAGCGAGCGTTGGGTGTTATATCTTTGTCTTTCAAGAGCTTTGAACGACCGACGCATGCGCTCTGTGGGCTTGCAATGCCATATGCAGCCATATGTTTACATCAGCCGTCCCTCAGTAATATTGTCACCGCAGTCATTTGAAGACAATGCGCTGTGTAGAAATTAGTGTTGGTGATTTTAAGGTACAGTGCTATTTATTGTCTCATATTCGCCAGTTTATTTACGCGAACATATGGACGGTGGGTATTCCATGTCGGTAATTTATTATAGTTCGATGTTGTGTTTATGTCCGACATGTTGGATTTTGAGCGCATGCGCGAAGTTATCGTTACCTAATTGGTCAATGAACGAGCTCTGATTGGCTGGAGAAACTGTATCATAATGGAAAACAGTGTTATAATGACCATCATTATGATACAGTTATCTGACACATAATAGTGAGGGTCGAACATAAAATTAATTACGGTATTGAACTATTTTATTTTATTTTATTATGTTTTGTTTTGTTGATTTTGTTTTGTTTTATTTTATTTTGTTTGATTTTGTTTTAAATTGTTTGTTTAATTTTTTGTTTTATTTTTCTTTTGTTTTATATATTTTTTATATTTTATTTTGTTTTATTTTGATTTTGTTTTGTTTATTTTGTTTTATTTTATTTTGTTTTGTTTTATTTTATTATCCAGAAAACAAACACAAAACCAAAAACAAAAGACACGAAGCAAAAAGCAAAATTCCAAAACAAAAGCAAAAGCAGAAAACAAAAAAAACGAGAAACACAAATAAAAAAGAAAAATTCCAAAAAGCAAAAGCAGAAAATAAACACGAAACCAAAACCTAGAAAGAAAAACAAAAATTAAAATTCAAAAGCAAAAAGCAAAAGCAAAAACAAAAACCAAAAACACAAAGCAAAAAGAAAAAAGTAGAAAACAACAAACACAAAAGATATGTGAGTCAAAGTCCAGAGAAACGTTTCTCAAGAAAATGATTCTTATTCACAAGTGGATTAAACGAGTTTTGCAACTGAACGACTCATATTAAAACAATATTATTGGGGGCAGCTGATTCACCTGGTATATCTTAATCACCTGTGACCGGAAGAGTTAGCCGTGGTCGTTACGGCGTGGCTGCAGGCAGTCGGTCATATCCGGGGGGCGATGAGGTTCGTATCCCCCCGCCGGCAAGCTTGAAGAAATTGATCGTCTGCAGACCTCACCTGAATTACAGATAACACACCAATACAGCCATCACAAATAACAACGAATGTCACTCAGACAGATTCTACTCACACCCAAGGTACACGGGGCTACATGACCGTGTTGTCCCAGCCCTTAAACTGTATTAAAGATGGACGTAGTATCTATGTCATTTGTCCTAATGATAAGGATGATTGTGAAAACTATTACTGAACTGACTCATCAAATTTACTAACTAATCTCTCTATATATAACAAGTAGTTCCGTGAAGAACTATACAGCCTATTTTCATATATTCTACTCATGTTAATTGCCTCTATCTACACACAAAATTTCAGTTTAATTGCTGTAACAGATTCGTAGATATTGAGAACCATCCAAATATTTCAGATGGTCGCCAGGTTGGATTTTTATTTTTGTACCATTATATTAAGATTATTGTGTACGTGTGGTATACAAACTTCAATCGCATGATTAGAACACATGAAGTAAAAACGAGATTTTAAAATTACGCATATCAGCCATCTTGTGATTAAGCAAACAATTGAAATAAATTAGATGCCAGTGGATCAACATTTGTATAAGCATTTAACGTGCAACGTTTCACGGCACTCGGATAGTTAATTCGCGAGAAACGTCCATTAAATATTTATACTTCGCGTCGCCGCCATGTTGGATTTGTGCTCACCAGGTTACTGAAAGTCCTATAGGTGAACATATGTTCATAGTATCTATGAACATTAAAAAATTTAGTTTGGTTGCTGTAAAAGATTCATAGATATTGAGATCCGTCTAAATATTTCGGAAGCTCACCATTTAGGATTGTTATATGTATAGGTCATAGAGTTATGTACCATTCAAGGACAATTATTGCCTAGGTTCATTATTCAAACTTTCACTTCGATCACATGATTGCGACACAAGAAATAAAAACTTAATTTTAAAATTTCGACAGCCGCCATCTTGAGGTTATGTAAACAATTGAATTAAATTAGATGGCAGTGTATTACAAACTGTAAAATCATTTACTGTACCACATTTCAAGGCGCTCAGAGAGTAAAATCACGAGAAAAGTCTATTAAAATATTTCAAATTCGCTTGGTCGCCATGTTCGTTTTGTACTTTACAGGTTTATGAAATATACATAGGTAAACTTCTATCAGTATCCTTTATCACCATACAAAATTGCAGGGTGATATCTGTAATAGTTTCGGATATATAGAATGTCAGTGAAATATTTCGCACAGCCGCCATTTTGAGGTTATGTAAACAATTGAACTAAATTAGACTCCAGTGCATTACAATGTGTAGAAACAATTTCTGTACCAAGTTTCATTACGTTTGGATAGTTAAATCGCGAGAAAAGTATATTTAAAAGTCTCTAATTCGCTTGGCCGCCATGTTGGTTTTGTAGTCACTAGGTTTTTGAAAGTCTCATAGGTGAACTTCTAGTAGTGCCCTTTATCACCGTACCCAATTTCAGGGCGATATCGGTAATAGTTTCGGAGATATTGAATGCTAGCGAAATATTTCGCAAAGCCGCCATGTTGGATTGGTGAGACGTAACAAAATTTGAAGGGCACGGTCAAGGTCGCCGGGAATAGCGCTATGAACTTACCGAGTTTCATTGAAATCGCTCCAGCCGTTTAGATTTTATTAGGGGGGACACACACACACCTCACACACACACACACACACACACGCACACTCACACGGACAAAAGGTGATCTCATAAGCCTATTTTTTCAAAATTGAAAATATGCTAAAAATGAAAGTTTGTCTCTTTTTTCTGAATTTCCACGGAAGTTTGAGTTATTAACGCGTTTCAGACTGGTTTATGACGGTTGCGCGCAAAAACAAAATTTGTGTCTGTCTGTCTGTTTGTTTGTCTGTCTGTCTGTGTACAACTTTGCACGCGTATCACTCGAGAACGGCTGAGTGGATCAACGTAAAATTTGGTACAGATGTACATCAGAGGCACGAGAGTAATCATTGTTGTAACTCTTCTCCATACCTCTCATAAAAGAGGAAAAAAGGAAGCTTGTAGTTTAACGTGCCTGTTAATCTCGCGATCATGAGCCACGGGATGTCCGTTTTACGTGGAATCCGAACCACAGGACATGGCATTTCACTTTGAAAATCATAAAAGAGGGCCTATCCCCTTAAAATGCATGCTGAAATGGGCATAGAAAGACGAGACAAAGCTCATTTTCAGCGTCTCAATGTGAGAAACAAAACTCGGGAGCCCTACGGGCCCCAAAAAACCACATTTTAAGGTCCTAAAACCAACTGTTTTTGAGATATACCCAGAAAACTAACTTAATTTATTAAGCTACTACCTGAAGTACCCGTGCTACGCGTCATAAATAAATTAAAATGTGAAGGTGACAGTTAAAACAGGGGACAGGCGAGGTGCTGCGCAGAGGGAGATTAAGGATGGAACATTTTGTCCAACTACACCGCTGGGCGTTGACCATGTTTTATAGCACAAATTTAGGTTTTACTCGCTAACCGTTGGAGATACCTTTCGGATAGAAAATGTTATTTTAAACCTCGTATATGCCATCAAAAGTTTGCTATTTCTTAGCGTTCTCTTGTTATTTGAAATGGAAATATGAAAGTTTTAAACCAAAGGGTGTAGTGACGTCACTAAAATGGTCGCCATCTTTAAATAGTGCAAAATTTGAAATCAAAAGTAACCTATATGTTAACCAGGTAAATAGGCTACTTCCATGTAAAATTCATGTAAATCGGACCAGTGGTACTTGCGTGATTGAGTAATACACAGACACACACCATCTCATTTTTAGCCTCGCTTTGCTCGCGTCATAGCCGTGTCATATTGTTATTCAATGAAATGCAGGTTTAACCCCGTTAACACCCCTTTAGAACCTGAATATCCAAAAATCCCTCCTTAGTAGACGTTTTCGACACACAACAAACATATCCCCAAAATATCATTCTTCTAACTTTCATAGTTTTGGTTGGTCGATGAGAGTGAACATCCAAAAATCCTTCCTTAGTGGACGATTTTCTTCCAGAATTTCACCCATCCCCATAGACCCCTTAAATTGCATTTATGAAAAAACGGTCGAAAGTCTATTTATTTTATTTATTTATTTATTTATTTATTTATTTATTTATTTATTTATTTATTTATTTATTTATTTATTTATTTATTTATTTTTAAGCTGATTGATTTCCTCCGAGTTCCAAACTCCTCGCCTATGTCGTTTAAGAGATACACGCTCCGTTAGGAATCTTTCAAACTCCACTTTTCATCCCTTTCACCTCATAATATACACTACATCGAAAAACCGTTAGACGTGATTGTGTCAACTTATTTTTAATGATTTATATATATGCCAAGTATCACATCCCTAAATGAAACCACTTGTGAGATATTGTTAATCAATGAAATGCACGATTACCCCCTTAACACCTCTTTAGAACCTGAATATCCAAAACTCTTTCCTTACTGGACGTTTTCGACATACAACGAACATATCAACAAAATTTCATGTTTCTAATTTCAATAATTTTGGCTGGGCGATGATGAGTGAGTGAGTAAGTCAGGACATTTTCTTTCATTTATTTTTCATAATTTCACCCCTCCCCATGAACCCCTTAAATTGGATTTATGAAACAAACGTCGAACACCTATTTACTTATTTAAAGCTGTTTTCCCCCTGAGTTTGATGAGTGAGCAAGTGAGTCAATCAGTTAGGGCACTTCTTTCCTGCTTTATTCCACCAGAATTTCACCCCTCTACAAGGGCCCCTTAAATTGGATTTATGAAAAAACGGTCGAACAACTATTTAATTGTATTTTAAGCTGTTTTTTCCCGCCGAATCTCAAACTTCTCGCCTATGTCGTTTCAGAGATGCACGCTCCGTTAAGAATCCCTCAACCCCCAATTTTCACCCCTTTCACCTCATAATATACACCACATAGATAAACCCTTAGACATATGTCTGATTATTTTTAATGATTAGTTTATATACCGAATATCACATCCCCAAAGAAACAACTTATGAGATATCGTTATTCAATGAAATGCACGTTTACCCCCTTAACACCTCTTTAAAACCCGAATAAACAAAAATCATTCCTTAGTTGACGTTTACGACATACAGCGAATATATTCCCAAAATTTCATGTTTCCAACTTTAATAGTTTTCGCTGGGCGTGATGAGTGAGTGAGTCAGACAGGACATTTTCTTTCAATTATTTTTACCAGAATTTCACCCCTCCCCATGGGCCCCTTAAATTGGATTGATAAAAAAACGCTTGAACACCTATTAACTTATTTTTTAAGCTGTCTTTTTCCCCTGAGTTTGATGAGTGAGTGAATTAGTCAGTCAGTTAGGACACTTCCTATCCTCCCCCCCCCCTAGAATTTCACCCTACCCCATTGGTCCCTTAAATTAATTTAAGAAAGAACGGTCGAACAACGATTTACTTACTTTTTAAGCTGATTTTTTTCCCGCTGAGTTTCAAATTTCTCGCCTATGTCGTTTAAGAGATAGGCCTACACGCTCCGTTAGGAATCCTTCAACCCCCACTTTTCACCCCTTTCACCTCATAATAATACACCACATCGAAAAACTCTTAGATACATGTCTGCTTATTTTTAATGATTAGTTTATATGCCGAATATCACATCCACAAATGAAACCACTCGTGAGATATTGTTATTCAATGAAATGCAGGTTTAACCCCCTTAAGACCCTTTTAGAACCTGAATATCCAAAAATCCTCCCTTAGTGTACGGTTTTGACATACAACGAACATATCCCCGAAATGCCATGTTTCCAACTACAATATTTTTGGCTGGGCGATGATGAGTGAGGGAATGAGTCAGGACATTTTCTTTCAATTTTTTTTTCTTCTGAATTTCACCCCTCCCGATGAACCCTTTCAATTTGATTGATCAAAAAAACTGTCGAAAAGCTATTTACTTACTTTAAAGCAGTTCCCCCCCCCCCCTGAGTTTGATGAGTGAGTCAGTCAGTCAATCAGTTAGGACACTTTCATTCCTGTTTCCCCCCCCCCCCCTTCCCCTCAGAATTTCACCCCTCCCCATGGGCCCCTTAAATAGGATTTATGAAAAAACGGTCAAACACATATTTACTTAAAATTTTATGCTGATTTTTTCCGCTGAGTTTCAAACTCCTCGCCTATGTCGTTTAAGAGATGCACGCTCCGTTAGGAATCTTTCAATCCCCACTTTTCACCCCTTTCACCTCATAATATACACCACATCGAAAAACCCTCAGACACGTGTCTTCTTACTTTTTAATGATGAATTTATATGCCGTGTATCACATCCCCCAATGAAACCAATCGGGAGGTAATGTTATTCAATGAAATGCAGGTTTAACCCCCTTAAGACCCCTTTAGAACCTGAATATCCGAAAATCCTCCCTTAGTAGACGGTTTTGACATACAATGAACATATCCCCAAACTGTCATGTTTCTAACTTCGATAATTTTGGCTGGGCGATGATGAGTGAGTGAGTGAGTGAGTGAGAGAGTCAGAACATTTTCTTTCATTTTTCTTTTTTCAGAATTTCACCCCTCCCCATGAAATGAAAATCCACAGCCTGCTTCCAGTCTCCGACCGGGTCAGGAATGGAATGAATGAAGCCCCTATCTAGCGGCGAGGATATGAACGTGCCGGCTGCCGAGGCCTGACGCACTCCTCTGGGGCAATGATTAAATGAATGACATATGAAATGAAATGATAGTGGAGAGTGTTGCTGGAATGAAATTGTGACAGGGAAAACCGGAGTACCCGGAGAAAAACCTGTCTGCCTCCGTTTTGTCCAGCACAGATCTCACATGGAGTGACCGGGATTTGAACCACGGACCCAGCGGTGAGAGGCCGGCGTGCTGCCGCCTGAGCCACGGAGGCTTCACTCACCCCTCCCCATGAACCCCTTAAATTTGATTTATGAAAAAAAAACTGTCGAACAGCTATTTACTTACTTTAAAGCAGTTTTTCCCCCCTGAGTTTGATGAGTGAGTCCGTCAGTCAATCAGTCAGGACACTTTCTTTCCTGTCCCCCCCCCCTGAATTTCACCCCTCCCAATGGGCCCCTTAAATTGGATTTATGAAAAAACGGTCAAACACTTATTTACTTCTTTTTATGTTGATTTTTTTTCGCTGAGTTTCAAACTCCTTGCCTATGTCGTTTAAGAGATACACGCTCCGTTAGGAATCTTTCAATCCCCACTTTTCACCCCTTTCACCTCATAATATACACCACATCGAAAAACCCTCAGACACGTTTCTTCTTATTTTTAATGGTGAGCTTATATGCCGAGTATCACATCCCCCAATGAAACCAATAGGGAGATATTGCTATTCAATGAAATGCAGGTCTACCCCCTTAACACCACATAAGAATCTGAATATCCAAGATCCTCTCTTAGTGGGCATTTACGGCCCTTGAGGAAGCTGCATACCAAATTTCATTCCAATCTGTTCGGTGGTTTCTGAGATTTCGAGATGAATGTATGAGTGAGTGAGTGAGTGAGTGAGTGGTATTTGACAAATATATATTAGAATGTGTCAAGTCTTTGTTATGCTAAATTCGGTTGACAGTGCTGTGTGAGCAGTTGAGTAACTAACGGGATTTCAAGTAAAGATCCTAATTTTCTATACCGGTAGTGCAGAGCGCAACTGGCATCCAATCGGCCGTGTCTCGACTTGAGCTATGTTGCCATGGAAACTATCTGCCTTGCCATTCCTTCATGAGTATATTTTATGATTTGATAAGCCTGTGTTTGAGTGCAAAAGGGCTGAAATCAGAAGAATGAGAAAGACTATCGAAAATTCATGTAGCCAGCGGTTCCTTCTGGGTCCTAAACTATGTGTATGCAAAATTTGGTTGAGATTGGTGGAACGGTGTAGATTTGTATACGGAACAGACCCACATACCCACATACCCACCCACTTACAGACTTTCACTGTTATATATAAGATTGAAAGAATGCAAGCCGGAACCTATAGCAACACGATCTAAGAAGCCCATGTATTTCTGTAAGACGCAATGCCATTCCATTTATTACATTACTGTGAACGTTCGCAAACGGCTATAAGGTTATCACGGAACCAACTTAAGCTGTAAAATTCATCAATACGTATATAATGCGCTTAAGGGGGTCAAGGGGCTCTCTTGAAATTTTTCACGTGATTTACACGGGCGGGTGTGATACTAAAGGTCTATTATATCGCTATCCCCATATTAATAAATTATTATTATGATTATTATTATATTATGACGTACAAGGACGAGACAAAACTCATTTTCAGCCACTCCGTGGCTCGGAGGCTACTACGTTTTAAGGCTCTAAAGCTACGTTTCTGAGATATTCCCATAAAACTAATTTCATTTAATAAACTAATAAATAGATGACGAGTACAGAAGAACACCAAATCAGGAGCGATATAAATATACTGAGAAAATCACAGATGTGGCCAGGAAGAGACGTCTGGCTTTCTACGGACATGTCTCATGGATGAACCCAACAAGACTAACCAACCGGCTTCTCACTACTGGGGGAATAGAAAGAGCTTGACACAGTCGCTAACAGTAGTTAACAAGGATATCCAAGAACTGAAGATAATGAAAAGCGATATTCGAAGCCGATCACATCTCAGATAGATACTTAAACAGAAGAGTTTTCAGGACAGCCCACCCTGTAAGAAAACCGGCATCATCTGGACAAAGGAGAGATAGGAGATACATAGCCAGATAATGCGCGATTATTGGGCAAACATCAAGTCCCTCGCCAAACTGAAAAGTTGAACGTCGTGGTCCTTAGCTGGCCCATATTTTTTGTGTATATGACGTCATACCAACTGAATCACTTATTCCAACTTTAGAGATCAGATGTCGCAAAGTCATGGAGCAAGTACACCGAGGAGAGACTCTTGATGATATGACCAAGGATCAAAGGAGCAGTGCAGTAGTATCGTGTAAGTACAGAAGATTTATGTTGGAAGATGTTTTCATTTACTTAAAATTAATTGATTATTAATTTTGTACACTCCTTCAACAACGTAGCACAGCATTAATAACTTTTTACAAGTCTCCAGGATGTTCTCAGGGATCGATTATTCTGATTGGTTGAAGACGCTAGAAAGAAGGAACCAGGAATTTGGACATTAAAAGTTTGCTTCCTCCTCTCATGCTGGATACTTCGCCTTAAAGGATTTTCTCAGTGATCAATTATTCTGATTGGTTCAAGGCGCGAGGAAGAAGGAACCAGGAATTTGGACAGTAAAAGTTAGCTTCCGCCTCTCATGTTGGATACTTCGTCTTAAAGGTTTTCGCGAGAAAACTAGTTCGTGAACATAAGGAAACTTGGAGTGAATCAACTGAAACGTTGTATTTGTGAAAGTATAATGTATTGATTACGTGTGGAAGTAATCGTGATTACATTCGTGAAATATTGCGAAAGCTACAAAATTTATGGTCGGAGCCGATTGGCCATTTGCTCACGCAAACGCTAGTTGAAAATAGTAAGAGAGTGCTACATTATTTTTGAAAGTACCGACAGTAGTGGCTGCGCGGGCTAAAGCGCTGCGTTAGGTCAAGGGGCCAAGCTCTCTGCTGACTCGGTAGACGCGTGGGTTCGAGCCCCACCGTCGGCTGTCCTTGAAATGGTTTTCCGTGGTTTCCCATTTTCAACACCAGGCAAATGCTGGGACAGTACCTTCTGACAGGCCACGGCCGCTTCCTTCCACATCCTTGCCCAGTTTCATTCATCTTCATCAATTCCATCTCTCATCCCGACGCGCAGGTCGCCCACGGGCGTCGACTAGAAAGACCTGCACTCGGCCTCTCAGGAGGCTACACGACAAAAAAAAAATTTGAAAGTGAAGGAAAAATCAGTCAAAGGGTGAGAAATGTAATTGGAAATTTTAATTCTGACAGGAAGTGCAATTAGAACGATAATAACAGATTTACATAAGCAGAGGCTCGAACTGGGGAAGCGTAATACACCATGACGAGAGAGAAAGTGCACAGCGAAAGTTATAAAATTATTAATTGTAAATTAAGCACACTATCTGTGATATTAGTGAAGGCAGTAGTGAAAGGGGACATTTTTGTACTGCCACAAATAGAATCACAATTAGAATCGCTACTAAGCTAAACTAAGGTCTGGGAGAATCAGTTGGTCGTTAGTAGTTTGGATTACGGCCAGGACGATATAATTGGTCGCTAGTAGGTTGGACGGCGGTCTGGATGATAACATTGGTCGCTACTGGTTTGGATTACGTCTGGACGATACTATTGGTCGCTACTAGTTTGGATTACGGTCTGGACGATACCATTGGTCGCTACTAGTTTGGATTACGGCCTGGACGATACTATTGGTCGCTACTAGTTTGGATTACGGTCTGGACGATACCATTGGTCGCTACTAGTTTGGATTACGGCCTGGACGATACTATTGGTCGCTAGTAGGTTGGACGGCGGTCTGGATGATAACATTGGTCGCTACTGGTTTGGATTACGGCTGGACGATACTATTGGTCGCTAGTAGGTTGGACGGCGGTCTGGATAATACCATTAGTCGCTACTGGTTTGGATTAAGGCTGGACGATATAATTGGTCGCTGGTAGGTTGGACGGCGGTCTGGATGATACCATTGGTCGCTACTGGTTTGGATTACGTCTGGACGATACTATTGGTCGCTACTAGTTTGTATTACGGTCTGGACGATACCAATGGTCGCTACTAGTTTGGATTACGGCCTGGACGATACCATTGGTCGCTACTAGTTTGGATTACGGCCTGGGCAATACCATTGGTCGCTACTAATTTGGATTACGACCTGGGAAATACCATTGGTCGCTACTAGTTTGGATTATGGTCTGGACGATACCATTGATTGCTACTAGTTTGGATTACGGACTGGACGATGCCATTGGTTACTACTAGTTTGGAGTACGGTCTGGAGGGCACCATTGGTTGCTACTAGTTTGGAGTACGGTCTGGAGGGTACCATTGGTTGCTACTAGTTTGGAGTACGGTCTGGAGGGTACCATTGGTTGCTACTAGTTTGGAGTACGGTCTGGAGGGTACCATTGGTTGCTACTAGTTTGGAGTACGGTCTGGAGGGTACCATTGGTTGCTACTAGTTTGGAGTACGGTCTGGAGGGTACCATTGGTTGCTACTAGTTTGGAGTACGGTCTGGAGGGTACCATTGGTTGCTACTAGTTTGGAGTACGGTCTGAGGGTACCATTGGTTGCTACTAGTTTGGAGTACGGTCTGGAGGTTACCATTGGTTGCTACTAATTTAGTTTACAGGTTGGGCGATTTCATTGGTTGCTACTAGGTTGGATTACGGTCTGGACGATAGAGAAGTTCTGTCGCGGGTGTAACCTTATCTTAAAACACGCCAAAGTCTGGGAGTGATGGTATCTTCGAAGATAATGTACTCTGTTCAGATAAATTGAGACAGTGTTTGGAATGGTCAGGTGGAACTAGAGATTTTGTGCATCAGAGCTGTAATAACACGGTAAAACAGTGTGCAATATTTTAATTTACATGTTAGTTCTTGTAGTTTTTAGGGTTGAACCAGTAGCAAAGTTGAACATCTTATGTCGTTAAGAGATCTGAGCTGCGTAGACATAGTTTAGAAAGAAAGAAAAGAACCATGATACTTGGTAAGACAGTTTGTGTTTAGAGTTAATTAGTTTTAGGGGCCTGGAATACCGTATCTTGGTTATCATCCGCATGAACTTGGGCGTGTATTTAATTTTCCTGATAACCTGTGTTTCATTGCTTATTGTAGTAGTGTGTGTAACTCGAATTATTAGGGTAAGTGGCCCGGGACTTGAAATCAGGTGCCATTACTACAATGTAACATTACGTGCTAGAATATACGAGGCACGTCCAGAAAGTAAGTTCCCTTTGGTAATAAAATTGAATTGTGTACAGATACAGAAAAAATATTTATTGCACAACATTCTACACCTCTTAAACTACTTTTCCACATAACTGCCGAACTTTTGCAGGCATTTGTCATAGCGTGGCACACGTTTTTGGATACCTTTTTTTATAGAAGTTTGCCGCCGACCGTAAACGAGGGTGAAGACTCCCCTGTAAGATATCCTACCCTTTTTCCACCACTGTTAGGCAAATTGCGTATGTGGTCAGGAGAACTCCTAAACATACACAGTTCTCCTGGTAAGCACGCAATTTGCCTAACAGTGGCGGCAAACTTCTATGAAGAAGGTATCCAAAAACTTGTGCCACGCTATGACAAATGCCTGCAAAGGTTCGGCAGTTATGTGGAAAAGTAGTTTAAGAGGTGTAGAATGTTGTGTAATAAATAATTTTTCGGTATCTGTAGACAATTTAATTTTATTACCAAACGGAACTTACTTTCTGGACGTGCCTCGTATAACTTTTGTGTCGATAGCTCCATCCGCAGGGGCTGCATCTTTCTATAACGAGTCACGAGAAATCATCCAATGGGAAGTCATGTGCACGGATTCTGTAATTTACGAAAATTAGGCTAGAGATTTTAGTGCCGGTAGATACAGATTGCTATAATGGTTAATGATACAAAACTTCACATCGATCGCTTGAATAGGATAAAAGAAATAAAAATATTTTAAAAAATTGCTAATCGCCACAATCTTGAAATTTTGAAAACAACTGAACAGAATTACATTTGTTCTAAATTAAGACTCGCTGTGCCATGTTTCACCGCCATCGGATGATGTATCTTTTAAAAGAAGCTTATATGGTGGAAAAGCAAATGTAAACAAGAGTTTTGGTGCAAATTAATAGATAGGAAAATAATTTGTGTTTCGCTGATTTTGTTTCATGGAGCTGTTTTTGCTTTAACATGGCGAAACAGCGAGCTCATCTGCAACTTCTTTCACGGAGTTACAAACTAGTTTTAAGTTGAACGAGAAAAATGACTTGCAATTTAAATTAAATTAATAGCAAAGTTGTTGATGCATTTTGGGCTTTGCAATATCGTGGTTATTGTATGTTGCCCCGTGTACTTGTGTGTGTGTAATTTGTCTTCTATCTGTGTCTTTGTGATGGCTGTACTAGTGTGGTGTATTTATATAAGGTGCTTTCAAAAAGTAACGAGCCGGAGGCTGTAATGCGCAAACCGGTGACGACATCAGCTAATCGTGGTGTGTGAAACAAGGTGTGGTTCCGACCAGAGCGTGGAAGGTCACAGCCCGTCACTAGAGGGCACGCGTGCACGTCACGTGACGATACAAAGCGAGCAGCAGCATGCATCAATCGTCCAACCAAGACCAAGACAGTAGACCATTCGACATGCTTCCTGGTGTGGTTGAAGACTGTGGGGCACCCATTGGGTACACACTTTGCGCAAGTGCAGTCGTTCCTTCCTTCATGATGGTGTGCACACATCCAACGCTCAATCCGACCACGGTGGCTATGGCGTTCACTGTCACTCGGCGGTCCTGCGTAATGAGTGCATCAACCAGCTGGGCGTTGTCATCGGTAATGCAGGGGGTGCCCCACACCGGGCATCGTCGGCTAACGACACCCGTCCTTCCCTGAAGCGCTTGTGCCACGCCTTGACCCTTGCAAGGGACATGCATTGTTCGCCGTACACTTGTGACATTCGGCGAGGAATGTCCGTTTCCCCTACTCCTTCCGCTGTCAGAAACTGAACAACGCCTCTTTACTGTTCGTTTGAGGCCTCCATGTCACTGTTTGCAATGTGACTGGCAGCGTTGGACGATTGATGCATGCTGCTGCTCTCTTTGTATCGTCACGTGACGTGCACGCGTGCCCTCTAGCGACGGGCTGTGACCTTCCAAGCTCTGGTCGGAACCACACCTCGTTACACACGCCACGATTAGCCGATGTCGTCACCGGTTTGCGCATTCCAGCCTCCGGTTCGTTACTTTTTGAACGCACCTTATAATTGGGGATAGGATCTAGATAGGAGGCGACCGGATCCTTAATTTAGGTACCATCCCACCATTCGCCTGGAGTAGAAGTGGGAAACCACGTGACACTACTTCCAGGATGGCTGAGGTGGGAGTCAAACCCAGTTCTCTCTCTCTCTCTCTCTCTCTCTCTCTCTCTCTCTCGGCTGAGTGTACTACATTCCAGCTCTCATAAATATTTGCTTGTCAGAACCAAGGATCGAACCCAGGCCTTAGCCACGAATGCTAGTCACTACGCCACGAGGTTGGCTAATAACAACATTGTTGTTGTTGATACGTTTAAGGGCTTGACGACATTGGGGTCATTTAGCCCCATGTAATAGTGTGGTGAGGATATCTAATAACCTGTGCCATTGTGATCGTTGTATTAGTGTGTGTACTGTATTTGTAACGGATGCTAGGGTTTGAAGGTGTTCCTGTCCTAAATGTAAACATTGAACAAGAATTCAAAATCTTTGCTGATAACCCTTCGTTTTCTTCTTTTGAAACCCTTCCCAATATGATCGATATTTAGTCCTTGCAATGCCACTGGCTCTTATTTGGATATTGTTAACATAAACAAGGAAGGGTATATTTAGGCAAAACATTACTTGTATAAATGTCTATACATCATTTCTAAAATACGCGTAACTCAACTTAAGAGATGACCTTTAATTCTAACTTCCGTTCTTATCTCATATCTACTAATGATTTAATCGATTTTTCAGTTAGCCAATTAACATATTCGCCGGCCCCGTGGTGTTAGGGTAGCGCGCCTGCCTCTTACCCAGAGGCCCCGGGTTCAATGCCCGGCTCTGTCAGGGATTTTAGAAACTGGCGTGAAGGCTGGAACGGGGTGCACTCAGACTCGTGAGGACAATTGAGTAGCTGTCTGACAGTGAAGCAGCGCCCGGTCAGGAAAACCAAGGTTAACGGCCGAGGGGACCTGACGTGATGATCACGCGTCACCCCAATACCTGCAGGCCAAATGGCTGGGCAGCGGTCACTTGGTAGGCCTAGGCCCCCATGGGCTGTTGTGCCAGGGGTTATATAATTTATATATTACTTAAATGGACGGTCAATCAATTAATCGTTTTCGTCAATTTCAAATTATTCGATTCTAATTGATTAATCGAATATCGCGTATTACCAGCTCTACTACAAATACGCACGCAAGAACAGCCATCAAAATGACACAGGTTACTAGACAGATTTCACACACACTCAAGTAGCCTACACGGTGCTACGTAACCAAGATATCGTAAAACCCCTAAATGAATCAACAACAACAACTACTATGTTCATACGAGATCAGTTGGGTCATATTTTGAGTTGGCTGCGTGACTCAGATGTAACGTTCCCGCCTGCTCTTCCCAAGGTTGCAGGATCAAATCCTGGAGCATTCAGCTGGCATTTGAGAGAGCGCAAATGCGAGGTTGCCGTGTCAGTAGATTTACTGGCACGATAAAGATCCGTTTCGGGGAAAAATTCCGGCACCCTGGTGTCTCTAAAAAAAACCAGCAGTTAAAAGGGACATAACGCTTTATTATTATTCATATATTTTAAAGTAATTACATGAATTTAAGTGAATTTAATAATTTTGAGTATCACCTTAATACTTGTCAGAAATGAGTTGTCATCTACAAACGTTATCAGTGGTGACGTAATCTTATCCTTTGATAAACAACGTGACCATCCTAACATCACGTTGCGTGTCCACATAACTTACTGTCTCGCTATTGCCAAGTTATTGGATAGGGACAACTTGTTTATTATCCCCGAGTATTTGAGACTGTGGTGGATTTGTGTGATAACGTGTATTTCTGTGCTGACTGTAGTAGATGTTGTTTGATTTTGTTGATTCATTGAGAGGATCGCGAACTATTGAGAGTCTGCAGAGAGAGCTTTTGATAGTTGGTAGGACTGCCGACTCTGAAACTGTGCACGATTATATATCTTAACTGTGCACGATTATATATCTTACTAGCTCTTCGAACACGCCGTTGACTTGTTTGCCTTAAGTGTAACGAGAAATAACATTCGGGAGACTGGCAACAGGGTTTAGCTTAGTTATGGCTAGACCTTAATTGGCCAACATCCGTGCTATTTCTCAATTTGCTACAAGTACATTGCTCTGACTAGAATTAGGTACCGTACTGAAAGGAAGACCACTAGGAGGGAACAAAAACAAATATTAAACAGCTGGTAAGACAATGAACAATCAACCAGTACGCAAATTCTAACAAAATAAGTTTTCTAGAAACATTTGTTGACTTTTGACGTTTTTAATCAAGCGACCAGCTCCGATTTAATTTATCTTTACTTCTATTTTCTGTCTTGGTATGTTGAGAAAAGATTACTATATTATATCATAGAAATTGAATGGCCTTACGATTCAAGACAACACACACATTCATCCATACTCGTGGCCCGATTCGAACCGGTAGCCGAGCTCGAATTCTAAAGGAAAGAATGAAGCTTGTAGTTTAACTTGACCGTTAATCTTGCGATCATGAGCCACGGGACCTCCTTTTTACGTGGAATCCGAAGCACACGACATGGCATCCTCTCTCCACGATCAACTTGTGACTTCTTATTACAGGCTTCATTGTGGCACGTGCATTAGGACTGTGATGTGACATCCGTGTCAGGCCATGTCACCTCGCGGGGAATCAGCCAGCCATGTTCACATTTAACATTGCGGTGTTGTACAGGTCCCAAATGTGAACATAGATTAATTTATTCAATTCATTTTATAATTGTTTAGATGCATATCATTTATATGGTGAATAACATCTAATTCACATATAAATTATTATGTATTATTTCATTTTAACGTTAAGGGAAACATATTGAGACATGGAAAGAAGCTTTTTTTCTTCTTAAAAAGTTAGGGACAGGGAAACTCATGTCTTCTTACGACACATGTGTGTTAGCACTTTATAACAAACCCAGCGGGAGGTACCTCAAAATTTGAGTGGAGTGGACAGCCACGCGACAAAACATTTCCAAGAAAAGAAGACTGGAGAACAATGAAGAGGAAATCCAAGTAATTATTTACCCATTTAACATTTGATTGCCGCTAAGCGTGAGCGCGCCACGGTTTGTTGATTATTATAGCAGGAACCCCGCGGGGTAAGGAGGAGGACACTGTGATGACGCAGTGTAGTGTTCACATAAGTAAAGCAGCATTGCCCGCGCTATCTATCTTAGAAGCGCAGATAAGTGCCATGTCACCACGGACAGCTACTGAGCTGAGTCATATCCTACACGTGCACCTGTACCTGTCAACGAAGGTGACACAAGTAAACGGAGAATAGTTCCCATCTCGACCGCCGGCAATCAATTCGTGAAAGGGTAAATAACCCTCGGATACTCGGATTTATTTTGTTGTAGCGCAGAGTATATCCCTTACTAGGAATATTGAGAATCTCTGTAGCTGCTGACGCTGTATTTAACAGACGGGTCTGTTTCCGACTAAACTAATTGCATCAAACTGACACCAGATGCATTAGAAGTCGTCTGGGCTACAATGGTAGCCCGCGCGAGCATCACAGTTTCAGAATTGAGCGTGAAAAGGAAACGTAGTCTCAGAGGAGATGACTTTCAAATCAGTCTTTAGATGAAAGTAGTGATAGGTTGAATGTAGTGGCAACAAGTAGTTCCGTGAAGAACTATACAGCCTATTTTCATATATCCTACTTATGTTAATTGCCTCTATCAACATACACAATTTCAGTTTGATTGCTGTAATAGATTCGTAGATATTGAGAACCGACTAAATATTTCGGATTGTCGCCATGTTGGATTTTATATATGTAGGTCCTAGAGTTATGTACTGTTACATGCAGATTATTGTGAAAGTGTAGTATTCAAACTTCAATCGCATAATTAGGACACAAGAAAAAACAAGGAGTTTTAAATTTTTTTCACAGCTGCCATCTTGAGGTTATGGAAACAATTGAAATAAATTAGATGCCAGTGGATTAACATTCGGATAAAGATTTACTGTATCAAGTTTCACTGTACGGTACGCGGATGGTTAAATTGCGAGAAACGTCCATGTGAATATTTATAAGTCGCGTCACCGCCATGTTGGATTTGTGATCACCAGGTTATTTAAAGTCCTATAGGTGAACTTAAGTTCATAGCCCCTATGAACATTAAAAAATGCAGTTTGATTGCTAAAATAGATTCGTAGATATTCAGTATCGTCTAAATATTTCGGATGGTCGCCATGTTGGATTGTTAAATGTATAGGCCATAGAGTCATATACCAATAAAGGAAAATTATTGCGTAGGTTCATTATTCAAACTTTCACTTCGATCGCATGACTACATCACAAGAAATAAAAACTTAATTTTAAAATTCGCCCTGCCGCCATTTTGAGGTCCTGTAAACAATTGAACTAAATTAGATACCAGTGGATTACAATGTGTATAAATATTTCCTGTACCAGGTTTCAGTGCGCTTGGAACATTAAATCGCGAGAAAGGCCTATTTAAAATGTTCAAATTCGCTTGGCCGCCATGTTCGTTTTGTAGTTAACCGGTTTTTGAAAATCTTATAGATGGACTTCCAGTAGTGCCCTTTATCTCCGTACAAAATGTTAGGGAGATACCGCTAATAGTTTCAGTGATATAGAATGCCGGTGAAATATTTCGCACATCTGCCATCTTGTGATTATGTAAACAATTGAACGAAGTTAGATGTCGGTGCATTACAATGTATATAAACATATACTGTACCAAGTTTCATTGCGTTTGGTTGGTCAAATCGCGAGAACGTCTATTTAAAAGTCGCAAATTCGCTTGGCCGCCATGTTGGTTTTGTAGTTACCAGGTTTTTAAAAGTCACATAAGTGAAATTATAGTAGTTCCCTCTATCACCATAGAAAATGTCAGGGTAATATCTGTAATAGTTTCGGAGATATTGAATGCTGTTGAAATATTTCGCACAGCCGCCATGTTGGATTGGTCAGTCGTAACAAAATTTGAAGGGAACGGTCGAGATCGCCGGGAATAGTGCTATGAACTCTCCGAGTTTCATTGAAATCGCTCCTGCCGTTTAGATTTTATTAGGGGGGGACACACACACACGAATCACACACACACACACGCACACACACACGGACAAAAGATGATCTCATAAGCCTATTTTTTCAAAATTGAAAATAGGCTAGTAAAGTAGGCTGTTGCTTCTTGTGTGGGCGAGGGAAGGATAAATCAACAAGGAATAGGCCTAGATGCGCAAAGTGCAATAAAAATCTTCTCGGAGCATTGTGTCCGTTTGCATTGAATGCTTGGGTGACAAATTTGTGTGAGCATGCTTATGTATTTCCTGGGATATTGATTGTAGCCAAAAGGGCAAAAATAAAATTCAAGAATCCGAGAAAAAAAATGAAAATACAATTGTTCATAATAAGTGCTGATATTCTAAGGAAATTATCTATCCTAGTAACCTATTTTTGTTTAATTCCAATCCAAATATACACTAATGTAAGTATTTAGGTTTATATAAAAATAATTTAACAGTTCTAGTTCCATTAATTTTATTTCTGTTGCAGTTTTACCGAAGATGTACGATAAAATTGAATTTTCCTCTTAGGTTTGTATATTATCACCGTATTAAAATAAAAGCCTACACACAATCCTCATATTTAGCTTAGAATACATCTATATACTTCTATTTAACATATTATTAAAACTGAACACCAAAAATAACGTGTGCGAGTCCATCAGATCGATTAATTGTTTGGGCTACAGATGTAGCCCGCGCGAGTAACGCTGTATCTATTACCAGCGCGAGTGTCGAAGGGTTAAAGATGTCACGTAGGCAGCTGCTAGCCTTCAACCAGCTGCGCAAGCAGGAAGAAAATGATATTTGGGACTCAACTAGCCTTCAACGAGGTACACTCGGGGGGAAGAAATTGATCTTTGAAGATGAAGTCACATGACCCAATTAACGAATCTCGACCTACGAAGAGAGAAGAATTATTGGAGCAAGAGGTATCCATGGCAACGGACCACTGATTGGAGAAGAAGAATTAGTATGGTGGGAGTGATGCTGAATCCATAAAACATGCTTCCCGACCAAGAGGACTATTCCATTTGAATTTTTGTCTTGTATTTTCGTCAGATAACTCTCTAGTACTTTGTCATCAAAACTCAACATTCTGGACGAGCATTGAATTTCAGTCATTGGATTCAAATATTCGTCCAACTGACTAGTGGCATAGTTGTGCTTCTGGCTATTTCCACTAAAGTGATTACTGGAATTAGATTCCATCACTACTCAGTAAGTAGGTGACATAATAGTCTCTGCTTTACGAGGAATTTCAATTTCAAATAACTTCAATCAATTACGCCGATCTTCATCATTCTTCAAGTTCAACACCTGGAGATGTGCGACCACTACTGACTACCAGAAACAATGACCTGGGGTCACCCTCTACAAGATTTTCATCCTGGTGAGCAAATGAACGTGTCATACTTGGGGGTCTCTGAGATTTTAACTTGGTCAAATGTAAATTCCAGCTCTTTTCAGTATACCTCCATTTTTAGCCTATTTTCATTTTATGAAAATAAAAAAAACAGGCTTATGGGATCTCCTTTTGTCCGTGTGTTTGTATGTGAGTGTGTATGTGTGTCCCCCTAATAACTTCTAAACGGCTCAAGCTATTTCAATGAAAGTCAGTAAGGTCATAGTACTATTTGGGCTGACCCTTACCATGCCCTTCAAATTTGATTATGTCTCACCAATCCAACATGGCGGCTGTGCGAATTATTTCACCGGCATTCTATATCTCCGAAATTATTACTGATATCACCCTGAAAGTTTGTACGGTGATAAAGGGCACAAATGGACGTTCATCTATCAGTCTTTCAAAAACCTGTTAATACAAAACTAACTTGGCGGCCATGCAAAGTTGAAAATTAAAATAGACTTTTCTCGCTATTTAACCTTTCAAACGCAATGTAACTTGGTAGCAATGTGTATACACATTGTAATACACTGGTATCTAATTTAGTTCAATTGTTTACATAACTGCAAGATGGCGGCTGTGCAAACTATTTCACCGGCATTTTATATCTCCGAAACTATTACTGATATTACCCTGAAATTTTGTACGGTTATAAAGGGCACTACTTAAATTTCACTTATGAGACTTTCAAAAACCTGGTAACTACAAAACGAACATGGCGGCCAAGTGAAGTTGAAACTCTTAAATAGACTTTTCTCACGATTTAACCATCCAAGCGCAATGAAACTTGGTACAGCAAATGTTTATACACATTGTAATGCACTGGCCTCTAATTTAGTTCAATTGTCGACATAACCTCAATATGACGGCTGTGCAAAATATTTCACCGGCATTTATTTTATTTATTTCTCGTGTCGGAGAAATACAAATGTACAGTTGCTATACATATAAGGGTCTAATTATATAACACGTGCCCAATACTGAGCAACATCCAAGGTGCTCGGAGTGGCTAAAAGGAGATCTTCCTCTGCACAAGATGAAGGGCACAGAGGGCAATGAAGCATATGTCTTGTGGTTTGTTCTTGTCCACATTAGCAGGACGTGTCACATGTACTGAGGCCCCATCTCCTCAGATTGTCTCCGGATCTTCCAACTCCTGATCGTAACCTGTTTAGGGATTTCCACACCAACCAGCTATCGTTGTGTCCGGGTGGTAGTTCTTCAGCTACTGGCATCCAATCATAGGGGTGAGGGGTCGACTTCTACCATATATCCAGCCTTGCTCTCTCCGGTGAGACGGTAAGCATCTCAGATGTCCTCAGGAAGCTCTTTCCGGACCTCAGCCGTTGCTGAGGAGGATTATATCCATGCAGTGGGTGGGCGCTGTTCTCTTCCACTCTCAGCCTCTCCCTGTTCCCAGCCACCTCTCTGCGTACACAAGGTGGTGCTATTCCAGCCAGGTAGTAGAGCTTATCTGTTGGGATAGGTTTTAAGCAACCTGTTATCAACCAGCAGGTTTAGTTCAGAGCTGTATCTACCTGTCTGGCATGAGATGACCTGTACCAAACTGGGGAAGCAAATTCAGCAGTAGAAAAGCACAATGCCATTGCAGAAGTGCGAATCGGCTCTGGATGTGAGCCCCATTGTGTCACTACTAGTTTGCGAATCAGGTTGTTTCGTGTGGAGATTTTCATTTTGTTATTCTCACAGTGGATTTTAAATGTAAGAGCTCTATTAAGGGTTACTCCCAAGTATTTAGGGGTGTGACAATGCTGCAATCGGATACTTGACCATTCTATGCGTAACTCACGATGAGCTTCCCTGTTCCTTAAGTGGAAGGCGCATACTTGTGTCTTAGATGGATTTGGTATGAGTTGGTTCCAACTGTAATAACTTGATAGATTTCTCAGGGCAGATGTAAGATCTCTTTCCACTGATACAAAACTTGCGCTCTGCGCAGCAAGGGCTAGGTCGTCTGCATACAACAAGGTTCTTGTATTTGGGGACAGTGGCTGATCGTTGGTATAGATGTTGAAGAGAATTGGAGCTAGTTTGCTTCCCTGTGATAGTCCATTTTTCTGTACTCTCCAACGACTGCGTTGCCCCTGGAAGTCCACAAAAAACCTAGGGTTTTGAAGGAGAGTGCTGATAAGTCTAACTAGATCGAAATCCTTGGCCATACTGTACAACTTGGCATGGAGTAACCGAAACTATTACCGATATCACTCTGATATTTTGTACGGTGATAAAGGGTACTACTAAACGTTCAGCTATGAGATTACCTAAAACCTGTAAAATACAAAACGAACATGGTGGCCAAGCGAATGTGTAACATTTTAATAGACTTTTCTCACGATTTAATCATCTGAGTGCAGTGAAATATTGTACAGTAAATGTTTATACACATTGTAATGCACTGGCATCTAATTTAGTTCAATTGTTCACATATTCTCAAGATGGTGGCTGTGCATAATTTTACAATTCAGTTTTTGATGTTTAACATCTTTCCACTCGGTTGCTGGATATTTTTGAAAAAATGGGACGGAAGTGGATCGGACGGAAGTGGACCGGACGGAAGTAGATCGGACGGAAGTGTGTAAGACTCTCTGCCAACTGGATCGCATCGCTCCTGGCTGCTAAAATATTCATTTTATCATATTTGCTGAAAACAATTATGATTTATTAAGAGTCTCTTTTTCAATCTCTGGATAAAAGTGAAGGGCATCCACTCCCCCGAGTAATGTTGCTCAACACTTTCATACTGAATGGTAAACGCTCATGCGAACTCTGGTGTCAACTGATTGAAACACAAACAAAATATTCAAAGGCTTCGTATCAGTATTTAAATGATGATATGCTTTAATATGAAACATTATATCTACTCGGCAAAGCCGGAATTATGTTTCTGCACAATGGCTATTCAGTTATTAACCCACATTGCGGTAATGCAGTGATCAATATAATATATATATATATCGATGTTTTATTCGGGAACTGGGCTAGCCTATCATGGACCACTATAGGTATTCCCTTTACTGTCAAGTAAGCGTATTCATAACTAATTTAAAACTCAATTCCACGCAGGAACATTATCGAAAAAAAAGCAAAATATTAATGGAGCATAAAAATTACTTCCATATTATTATCGGCACGTGAAAATAATTAACTGTCTTGTACTCCAAATTTCTGTGGTTGTAATGGCTGTGTGGATAGCGTCTTGGTCTGCGAATCATGAGGTCACAGGTTCGAACCCCAGTCCCGGCAATTATTTTTGCTACCAGATTATCGATTTTAAACGATATCTATCATAATATTATGCCTAATTTTAACGGAATCTAAATGAAATTACGATTTATCTAATTTTAAGTACAATAGTTAGCACCAAGCAGGAGTTGGGAAATTTGATTGTATTGAACATTATTTCTAGTAGTCTAAAGATAGGCTAGAGACTATGGTTTCATTCCTCCTCTTAATTTACAGTATAATATGTGATGTTTGTTTAAACAAGTGTGACAGTAGCATATCTCCAATTCAATCTATACATTCATCATAGTACTAGTATGAAAACGGAGCGTTAATTAACATTTTAAGATTGTCCAAGCTGTGTAGTATACGAGTAGGATAACATGTCAGATGACTTCACATACATTTCATCTCAATTTCATAGTAGGATAACATGTCTGATGTTACACATCATATGCGACTACTGTAAGGCTCGTATCTTTTATTTCTTGTGTATTAATCATGCGATCGATGTGAACGTTTGGATAATGAACCTACGCAAAAATCGTCATCTAATAGTGCATAACTCTATGGCCTACATATATGAAAATCCAACATAGTAACCAACCGAAGTATTTAGGCAGTTCTCAATATATATTAATCGATGATAGCAATCAAATTGAAATATTGTTTGTTGATAGAGGCTATGGACATAAGTTCACCTATGGGACTTTCAATAACCTGGTTAGCACAAATCCAACATGGCGGCGACGCGAAAATTTGGTACGGTAAATGCGTATACAAATCTTCATCCACTGGCATATAATTTATTTCAATTGTTTTCATAAGCCTCCGTGGCTTAGGCGGCAGCACGCCGGCCTCTCACCGCTGGATCCGTGGTTCAAATCCCGGTCACTCCATGTGAGATCTGTGCTGGACAAAACGGAGGCAGACAGGTTTTTCTCCGGGTACTCCGGTTTTCCCTGTCAAAATTTAATTCCAGCAACACTCTCCTTTATCATTTCATTTCATCTGTCATTCATTTAATCATTGCCCCAGAGGAGTGCGTCAGGCCTCGGCAGCCGGCACATTTCATATCCTCGCCGCTAGATGGGGGCTTCATTCATTCCATTCCTGACCCGGTCGGAAACTGGAAGCAGGCTGAGGATTTTCATTTTCAATTGTTTTCATAACAACAAGAAGGCAACTGTGCGAAATTTCAAAATCTGATTTTCTATTCTTGTGTCCTAATCAAGCGATTGAAGTATGAATACTACACCTACACGATAATCTTCATGTAATCTTATATCTTATATTTTATCTTATCCATACTAATATATAAAAATGAGATGGTGTGTGTCTGTCTGTTTGTGTGTTAATCACGCAAGAACCACTGATCCGATTTAAATGAAATTTTGCATGGAAGTAGCTGATTTATCAGGATAACATACAGGCTACTTTTAATTTCTATATTTTGCACTATTTAAAAATGGTGAACATTTTAGTGACGTCACTACACCCTTTGGTTTCAAAATTTCATATTTCCATTTCAAATAAAAAGAGAATGCTAAGAAATAGCAAACTTTTGATGGCATATACGTGGTTTAAAATTTAATTTTCTATCCGAAAGGTCCTTATCACTTTTCGTGTATCTCCAACGGTTAGCGAGTAAAACCTAAATTTGTGCAATAAAACACGGTCAACGCCGAGCTATGTTAGTTTATGTTAATCCCTACATGAACTGTTTTATTTATAGAGGTGGTTTGTGGGGTCTGAAACAAGGCCTAATTTTTAGTCTTTGTGCCGGGTATTGTAAGTGAGTATTTGGATCTTTACGCTGTTTTACAATGTTATAGTGCTTTCTACTTTGCACGGTATGCTTTCTTACTGTTCATAGATTTGTTTTTGTTGACTGAACATTTCTGTTGGCCAATATTTATCTGCTCTTTGCCGTTTTTTACCATGACCAGAAACCCAAATTCACAGACTAATGTGTCGTAGTCTACCGACTGTCACATTAGTTTATTTAGTTTTCATAATTAACTAGCTGAAGTACCCGTGCTTCGCTACGCGTCATAAATAAACTAAAATGTGAAGGTGACAGTTAAAACAGGGGATAGGCTAGGTGCTGCGCAGAGGGAGATTAAGGATGGAACATTTTGTCCAACTACACCGTTCGGCATTGACCGTGTTTTATAGCACAAATTCAGGTTTTACTCGCTAAACGTTGGAGATACCTTTCGGATAGAAAATGTGATTTTAAACCTCGTATATACCATCAAAATGTTGCTATTTCTTAGCGTTCACTTTTTATTTGAAATGGAAATATGAAAGTTTGAAACCAAAGGGTGTAGTGACGTCACTAAAATATTCGCCATCTTTAAATAGTGCAAAGTATTGAAATCAAAAGTAGCCTATATGTTAACCAGGTAAATCAGCTACTTCCATGTAAAATTTATGTAAATCGGATCAGTGGTTCTTGCGTTATTGAGTAATACACAGACACACACTATCTCTTTTTTAGCCTCGCTTCGCTCGCGTCATAGTCGTGTCATATTGTTATTCAATGAAATGCAGGTTTAACCCCGTTAACACCCCTTTAGAACCTGAATATCCAAAAATCCCTCCTTAGTAGAATTTTTCGACACACAACAAGCATATCCCCTTCTTCTAACTTTAATAGTTTTGGTTGGTCGATGAGAGTGAACATTCAAAAATCCTTCCTTAGTGGACGTTTTTCTTCCAGAATTTCACCCCTCCCCATAGGCCTCTTAAATTGGATTTATGAAAAAAAAAAAAACGGTCGAACACCTACTTATTTTAATTATTTATTCATTTATTTATTTTAACCTTCCACTAATTGCACCTGTGTGAAGCTAAATTGGATAGGTTATTGTAAACAACGCTCTTAGGTTTCTAAGTTCGTTGCCAGGAGCCGACTGCGGTGGCGTCTAGCAGCTGAGTTGTGAACTTAGCCTAGTAGTCGTTGACGGTGGCGCTTGGCGGCAAAAGTAGGAACTATTTGAAAAATTCTAAGTTGCAGTACTTAAATTAAAATAACAGATAGCACACACTAATACAGTCATCACAATTAACACCGGTTATCAGACAGATTCTACACACACCCAAAGTACACGGGGCTACATGACCGCGTTGTCGCAACCCCTAAACTTAAGAACCAACCAACCAACCAAACTCGGAGAAAATCAATCTCCTCGCCTATGTCGTTTAAGAGATACACGCTCCGTTAGGAATCTTTCAACCCCCACTTTTCATCCCTTTCACCTCATACTATACACCACATCGAAAAACCATTAGACATGTGTCAGCTTATTTTTAGCCTATTTTCAATTTTGAAAAAAATTGGCTTATGAGATCACCTTTTGTCCGTGTGTGTGTGTGTGTGTGTGTGAGGTGTGTGTGTGTGAGGTGTGTGTGTGTGAGGTGTGTGTGTGTGTGTCCCTAATAAAATCTAAACGGCTGGAGCGATTTTAATGAAACTTGGTAAGTTCATAGCACTATTCCGGGCGACTCCGACCGTGCCCTTCAAATTTTGTTACGTCTCACCAATCCAACATGGCGGCTGTGCGAAATATTTCACCACCATTCAATATCTCCGAAACTATTCCCGATATCACCCTGGAATTTATTATGGTGATAAAGGGAGCTACTAGAAGTTAGCCTATGTAACATTTGAAAAACTGGTAACTACAAAACCAACATGGCGGCCACGCGAATTTGCGACTTTTAAACAGACGTTTCTCGCGATTTAACCAACCAAACGCAATAAAACTTGGTACAGTATATGTTTATACACATTGTAATGCATCGACATCTAACTTCGTTCAATTGTGTACATAACCACAAGATGGCGGATGTGCGAAATATTTCACCGGCATTCTATATCTCTAAAACTATTAGCGGTATCGCCCTGAAATTTTGTACGGAGATAAAGGGCACTACTGGAAGCTCATCTATAAGACTTTCAAAACCCGGTTAACTACAAAACGAACATGACGGCCAAGCGAATTTGAAAATTTTAAATAGACCTGTCTCGCGATTTAATGTTCCCAACGGGGCAGATGACCTCGTAGTTCCGCCCCTTAAAACAACAATAACTATAACTAACTAATGTTCCCAACGCAATGAAATCTGGTACAGGAAATGTTTATACACATTGCAATGTACTGGTATCTAATTTAGTTCAATTGTTTACATAACCTTAAGAGCGAATTTCGTAAATTAAGTTTTTATTTCTTGTGTCTTAATCATGCGATCGAAGTGAAAGTTTGAATAATAAACCTACGCAATAATTTCCCTTTAATGGTACATGACTCTATGGCCTATACATTTAACAATCCAACGTGGCGACCATCCGAAATATTTAGACGGCTCTGAATATCTACGAATCTATTATAGCAATCAAACTGATTTTTTTATGTTGATAGGGGCTATGCATTTAAGTTCGACTATAGGACTTTAAATAACCTGGTGATTACAAATCCAACATGGCGGCGACGCGAAGTATAAATATTCACATGAACGTTTCTCGCAATTTAACCATCTGAGTGCAGTGAAACTTGGTACAGTCAATCCTTATACGAATGTTAATACACTGGCATCTAATTTATTTCAAATGTTTCCCTAACCACAAGATGGCAGCTGTGCGAAATTTTAAAATCCCCTTGTTTCTTCTTGTGCCCTAATCATGCGATTGAAGTTTAAATGCTACACGTACACAATAATCTTCATGTAACAGTACATAACTCTAAGACCTACATATATAAAAATCCATCATGCCGACCATCCGCAATATTTAGTCGGTTCTCAATATCTACGAATCAATTACAGCAATCAAACTGAAAATTTATATGTTGATAGAGGCAATTAATATTAGTAGGATATATGAAAATAGGCTGAATAGTTCTTCACGGAACTACTTGTTAATGATTAGTATATATGCCAAGTATCACATCCCCAAATGAAACCACTCGTGAGATATTGTTATTCAATGAAATGCACGTTTACCCCCTTAACACCTCTTTAGAATCTGAATATCCAAAATTCCTTCCTTAGTGGACGTTTTCGACATACAACGAACATAGCCCCTTAATGTCATGTTTCTAACTTCAATAATTTTGGCTGGGGGATGATGAGTGAGTAAGTCAGGACATTTTCTTTCAATTATTTTTCAGAATTTCACCCCTCTCATGAACCCCTTAAATTGGATTTATGAAAAAAACGGTCGAACACCTATTTACTTATTTTTGAGTTGTTCTTCCCCCCTGAGTTTGATGAGTGAGTGAGTTAGGACACTTTCTTTCCTGTTTTTCTCCCAGAATTTCACCCCTCTCCAAGGGCCCCTTAAATTGGATTTACGAAAAAACGGTCGAACACTTATTTACTTATATTTTAAGCTGTTTTTTCCGCCGAATTTCAAACTTCTCGCCTATGTCGTTTAAGAGATACACGCTCCATTAAGAATCCCTCAACCCCCAATTTTCACCCCTTTCACCTCATAATATACACCACATCGATAAACCCTTAGACATATGTCTGATTATTTTAACGATTAGTTTATAGACCGAATATCACATCCCCAAAGAAACAACTCATGAGATATCTTTATTCAATGAAATGCACGTTTACCCCCCTTAACACCTCTTTAAAACCCAAATAAACAAAAATCATTCCATAGTTGACGTTTTCGACATACAGCGAACATATTCCCAAAATTTCATGTTTCTAACTTTAATAGTTTTCGCTGGGCGTGATGAGTGAGTCAGACAGGACATTTTCTTTCAATTATTTTTACCAGAATTTCACCCCTCCCTATGGGCCCCTTAAATGGGATTGATGAAAAAACGCTTGAACACCTATTAACTTATTTTTTAAGCTGTCTTTTTCCCCTGAGTTTGATGAGTGAGTTAGTCAGTCAGTTAGGACACTTTCTCTCCTTTTCCCCCCCCCCAGAATTTCACCCCACCCCATTGGCCCCTTAAATTAATTTATGAAAAAAAAAACGGTGGAACACCGATTTACTTATTTTTTAAGCTGATTTCTTTCGCTGAGTTTCAAATTTCTCGCCTATGTCGTTTAAGAGATAGGCATACACGCTTCATTAGGAATCCTTCAATACCCAATTTTCATCCCTTTCACCTCATAATAATACACCACATCGAAAAACCCTTAGACACATGTCTGCTTATTTTTAATGATTAGTTTATATGCCGAGTATCACATCCACAAATGAAACCACTCGTGAGATATTGTTATTCAATGAAATGCAGGTTTAACCCCCTTAACACCCCTTTAGAACCTGAATATTCAAAAATCCTCCCTTAGTGTATGGTTTTGACATACAACGAACATATCCCGAAAATGCCATGTTTCCAACTTCAATATTTTTGGCTGGGCGATGATGAGTGTGTGAGTGAGTCAGGACATTTTCTTTCATTTTTTTCTTCAGAATTTCACCCCTCCCGATGAACCCCTTAAATTTGATTTATCAAAAAAACTGTCGAACACTTATTTACTTATTTTTAAGCAGTTTTTCCCCCCTGAGTTTGAAGAGCGAGTGAGTCAATCGGTTAGGACACTTTATTTCCTGTTTGTTTTTTGCCCAGAATTTCACCCCTCCCCATGGGCCCCGTAAATTGGATTTATGAAAAAACGGTCAAACACCTATTTACTTATTTTTTATGCTGATTTTTTTCCACTGAGTTTCAAACTCCTCGCCTATGTCGTTTAAGAGATACAGGCTCCGTTAGGAATCTTTTAACCCCCACTTTCACCCCTTTCACCTCATAATATACACCACATCGAAAACCCCTCAGACATGTGTCTTCTTATTTTTAATGATGAGTTTATATGCCGAGTATCACATCCCCCAATGAAACCAATCGGGAGATATTGCTATTCAATGAAATGCAAGTCTACCCCCTTAACACCCCTTTAGAACCAGAATATCCAAAAATCCTTTCTTAGTGGGCGTTTGCGGCCCTTGAGGAAGCTGCATACCAAATTTCATTCCAATCCGTTGGGTGATTTCTGAGATTTCGTGATGAATGTTGAGTGAGTGAGTGAGTGAGTGGTATTTGACAAATATCTGGTAGCTAGTGTCAAGTCCTTCTTATGCTATACTCGGTTGACAGTGCTGTGTGAGCAGTTGAGTAACTAATGGGATTTCAAGTAAAGCTCCTCATTTTCTATACCGGTAGTGCCGAGCGCAACTGGCAACCAGTCGGCCGTGTCTCGACTTGAGGTATGTTGCCATGTATCTGCCTTGCCATTCCTTTATGAGTATAATTTATGAATTTATTAGCCTTTGCTCGAGTGCAAAAGGGCCTAAATCAGAAGAATGAGAAAGACTATCGAAAATTCATGTAGCCAGCGGTTCTTTCTGGGTCCTAAACTATGCGTATGCAAAATTTGGTTGAGATTGGTGGAACGGTGTAGATTTGTATACGGAACCAACCCACCCACCCACCCACCCACCCACATACATGCATACATACTTACAGACTTTCACTTTTATATACAAGATATTACTGCAGAATTGGGCTAACTTATTTCAATAAAGTTGGTATTTTGCCTTTCACGGCCAATGAATCCCCGCACAAAACACGGCGTAAAACTAGAAAAGTTTCTGAGTTTTAATTGCTTGGCCCTGAAATTCAATATACAATCATTTTGGAAGCCTTTATAGGTAGGTTGAGTGTTTAGCTCTCACAGTAAAGTACGAGAGGTGTTCTAGATAAGAATTAAGGTATCGCGTAGTTTGCTACTCCTTTGGTGGTCCGCAAATGGACCATAAGAGCTCGCCGATGAACCATCTCGGAGTTACTAGGCGACATCTCGCACAAGACACGGCATAAACTTAGAAAATTTGCTGTGATTAAAACTGATTTTGTTATTATTACTTGGGATGATTTATGATTGTTTTGTTACTGTTACTCTTTATCATGACATGGTACGCAGTTTCCGCAATATTACTTACTGCGGATATGACAATTGCTACCAAGTTTGATGTATTTTTATCATGCTGTTTATATGTTTAAATATAGTATGAAGACGTTAAACGATAGGTGTTCAATATTTAAGAAAGGTTATTTAAATTTTACAACATAGAAGCTGATAATTATTTCCAATATATAAACTTACTTTCCTACCTACAAAGCGGAGGCAGACAGGTTTTTCTCCGGGTACTCCTGTCACAATTTCATTCCAGCTACAATCTCCACTATCATTTCATTTCATCTGCCATTCATTTAATCATTGCCCCAGGGGAGTGCGACAGGCTTCGGCAGCCGGCACAGTTCATATCCTCGCCGCTGGATAGGGGTTTCATTCATTCCATTCCCTGACCCGGTCGGTCGACTGAAAGCAGGCTGTGGATTTTCATTTTCCTATCTCTGATTAATAATTGGGTGAGTGAAAATGCATGTAGTCTACACATGTAGTTGGTAACATGGAAATAACATAACTACATTACGAATGTGTGATTATATTAATGATTTAGGCCAGCAAGTACTAAAAGCCGTTCGAAGAATGGGTACTTCAGCTAAAAAGAATGTTCGTTAGTTCGTCTTTTATGCGTTCATAAATCATTCATCCGATTGCGATCAAATTTTGGTGAGTTGTTGTGTACACTCCCGGAACGGTTATAGGCATTCAATTTACAATAGATAGAGCGTGAGTAGTTTAAACAAATGAGTATTGGCGATGCGTTCATACACAATTCATCCGATTGCGATCAAATTTTGGTGAATTTTTCTGCACACTCCCGGGAAAGTGATAGGCTTGGTGAATCCAATTTACAATAGATAGCGCGTGAGTAGCTCCAACAAAATGGCGTGCGATTCGTTTCAACAAAGTCCCACATCAGTTCATATACCATTCATCCGATTGCGATGAAACATGGGTGAGATGTTGTGTTCACTTCAGGAAAGGTTTCTGGCTTAGTAAATTATTTG
This sequence comes from Meconema thalassinum, assembly GCA_946902985.2. Classification (NCBI taxonomy): domain Eukaryota; kingdom Metazoa; phylum Arthropoda; class Insecta; order Orthoptera; family Tettigoniidae; genus Meconema; species Meconema thalassinum. The sequence continues at coordinate 355,221,935 of OX336390.1, forward strand.
TTTTTGGAATTTGTTGGTGGGGTCTTTTCCTATTTCCTTGATTTCATTTTTGTTCAGGAATTCGACTGGTTTTTTTTATCGATGTAATCTGTTTTGTTCAGAATTACTGTGGTGTTCCCCTTATCTGCTTTGTGACGACTAAGTCATGTTCTTTTACTTTTGTTTCAATGACTTTATTTGTTTGAGTTGCTTGTTGCCTTGAGTGTTGTTGCTTTCGCCCTCTCGTTTGAGGATATTTTTGGCTTCGTTGGTGGCCAAATGTTTGATTAATTCTCTATCCTCTGCTGGAAGCTTGTGACTGGCCATCTCTATATCTGTGATTAACTGTTTTATATTGTGGTTCGTGTGTGCGTCAGTGCAGTTGTATTTCAATCCTTTGACTAACATATTTATTTTTTCTTTAAAAAAGTTACATTCGTTCTGTTGTATACTCTGCTTTGGAAATTGAATTCATTGTTATTCGTGTGTTGTTCATTAGGATGAATGTTTTGTGTTTCTCCTAGTTTTCTTAGTTTAATTTCTAGCGATTCGTGCTTCCTCGTTGCTCATATTTCGACAGTGTCATGTAGGTGCTCAGAGAAGCTATTCCATTGGGATGCATGCCAGAAATTACTTAGTTGCAATTGAATGTCGTATAATTGTTGGTTGATTTTTTGCTCTCTTATGTAAGCGAATCATAATTCGTTTTTTTATCCAAAGTGCTTTGTCTTGATTGGATGAAATGATCGACGCTGGTGTTTTCGGTACGTTCTGATTGGTACGTATTTAGGGGTGAGATTGAGTTTTATACATTTTTTGTTGAACCAAATTGACTTGTCTAAATTGATGAGTTTAAGCCTGAGCGATTTGAATCTCTTCGCTTCACGATTTGCCTGACTAGCCGTGAAGATTATAGGGTTTGAAGTCATCTTTCAGTGTCGACTTAGTAAACAAAAGTTTGGAGCTTTTCAGTCGGTCAACACAAATGTACCCAATTAACTTGGGTTATACCCTAATCCTGAAAAAAAAGCTCATGCAATTAATACAAACACTAGGATGACCAGTTTCGATCGTCAAGCGATCATCATCAGCTCCATTAAACTTAGGCTATAAAATCCACGTCTGAAAATACGGGTGAAAATATTTACAATACATACACATATTTAGTCGCTGTATTGGTAAAGCAACTCGTCGGTATTTGTTAGTTGTAGTCTATATGATGCTTTAGTGAGATGCTGGAAGTGATGACAGAACTCCGGAATTTGCCTTTTTGAAGTGACTATGTGGTTGCTGTGAATGGTCAATTCTGATTGTACTGTATTGTACAGGATACGTATATGGTTAGGGGTCTTGTGCAGGCCGGCAGTGAGCAGTTCACTTGGACACTAGTAACACTCGACTGACTGGTCTGCTATCTCCCTGGGCTACTTCCCCCTCCCCACATTCCTAAGTGCTGTGTGTACCAAGTGCAGGTGCACCTGTAGTGGGTTGCCAAGACTAGACATGATGTTGTATGTAACTGCATTCAGGATGGTCTTCAACTATTAAAGACCGTGGAATCAATTCTCGCCACGCATAAACTAGTAGCCATATAAGTGCTGGTGGTCTCTGAGAACGTCCCGGCACCTTTAATACTGCCGTGAATACCGGCCTAGGTTTATTGAAGAAAAGGTACGTCATACATTCTGATCCATATAACATTTTCCTATTATTATCCCCCTATTTCCCCTCCCCCTTTTTTTTATCTAGCTTGGCTGTATCGCTAAGTAGTGTCTTGATTCCGACAGGGTGTGTGTTTTAACAGAGTGAAAGGGGGGCAAGCTCTCCAAGAAAGTGTGTTCATTTAAATTATTGAGGTTGTTTCTTTTGGCTAGGTGTATCTCGATTGCTTCCTTTATGTCAAGCGCTCTGCCTTTCGGTTCGTGATGAATTATGTTTAAGTCGGTTTCAACGTTAGTGAAACTGTGTCCTGCGTCGCACATGTTTTCACATTCGGCTGAGTGTGTCCCGTATTATTTCGCATTTCTATGTTCATGGTAACGTGTATCCAGTCTTCTTCCACTCTGTCCGATGCAATTAGCTTGATAACCTGTGTCAAATTGTAGCCAGACATAAAAATAAAGATAAAACGAAGCCAAAGCCGGACAATAATGAGACAAAATTTGCGCGTTTCAATTATGTGATTGCGAACACATATATAATCACTAATCTGTTCAAAAAGCAAGGCATAAAAACAAGATGTTCAGTAAAGAACATATAGCCTAATTTCTCCTCAATGCATGGGTATTGTTATAACTAGGGCTCGGATTCGAGCATATTTGCATATTTTTTTCCTGAATAGTACACATTGAAAGAAGCCTTTCGGTGGTATTTTCTCCTCTCTGGGACCAACAGAATTGAAATTTATCGAGCATTTAATGTATAAAACCGCGGTTTTCAAAATTGAAGCATATAAATGCATATTCTTGTGTTTTTCGTCTAAATAGCTTGCTTTTCTTCGAATTACCCCCCCCCCCCCCCCCCCCCACAATTCAGGCCCTGACCATCCTTAAGATTCGAAAACAGAAATAATTATTGAAAAACCTATCTGGTGCGAATAATAGAACCGCAGGATTTTAACCTTTAGTGAGGTCGTTCTCGTCATTGAAACTTTTATTGACTGATTTAAGAGAATCATTCAAAACTGAAAACATAGAAAAAAATGTACAGACCAATGCAGATATACTTCATTGACTCGCCTAATTCTGAACATTTTGTAAATGAACTTTTAAACTGTTACTTTTATAAGAAAACTTCTCTTATATATACTTGAAAAACTTGAATGCGAGTATATTGCAGTGTATCATACATACAATTAGAAAATAAAGCTCGTATATAAAGGTATGTTATTGGTTTTTTCGTTTCACTTTCCTTTGTATAGTTTATAATGGTGTTTTTCAAGCATATTCTGCATATTTAACCGCATATAACGTTTTTTTCAGCATATCTATCGAGCATATAATAGATATTTCGAGCATATCTATCGAGCATAAAACACATGGCTTTCGAGCATATCTGGAGATTTTATCGAGCATATCGATCCGAGCCCTACTTATAACTCTTGGTCATTTTCAAGGAGAATAATGGAATGTAGGTTGTAGTAGCTTGTTTAAATACAACGTGCAATATGGATATTAAACATGAATATGAGATGTCCTTTGCTAGTGCTACCTCTGTAAAACATTTCATTCAATTCGTTTTCACCGTGTTTGAATTAATATGGGGAATCGATTTGCACACATACATGGCCGCTATCTGCAATATATTGGGCGGATGACCTTGTAATTCAGTGAAAAGATGCTTCCCACAAAAAGGTATGTTGTTGAAAAATTTGGTACAGATCATATGATTAGCTTGGTCGTAATTTGATTTAATCTTTTAACATTTGGATGGCCACCATTCCGTTTCCGTCAAGATGGCGTTAATATAAAACATGACACTGAGGTGCTCTCTGCTACCTCTGTACCAAATTTCGTTCAATTCGGTTCTACCATGTTTGAATTGATAGGGGGAATCGATTTGCACACATACATGGCCGCCATATGCAAACTATTGGACTGATGACCTTGTAGATTGATCAAAGAACGCCTCTTACATAAAGGTATGTTGTTGCAAAGTTTGGTAGAGATCAGATGATTATGTTGGTCGTAATTTCATCTAAGCTTTTTACATATGGGTGGCAACAATTACGTTTCCGTCAAGATGGTGGCGATATAAAACATGACACTGAAGTGCCCTTTCCTAGTGCTACCTCTGAACCACAAATCGTTCAATTCGGTTTCACCGTGTTTGAATTTATATGGGGAATTGATTTGCACACATACATGGCCGCTATCTGCAATCTATTGGGCTGATGACCTTGTAGTTCAGTCAAAAGATGCTTCCCACAAAAAGGTATGATGTTGCAAAATTTGATAGAGATCAAATGACTATGTTGGTCGTAATTTGAGTTAAGCTTTTAACATTTGGGTGGCAACCATTCCGTTTCCGTCAAGATGGAGTTAATATAAAACCTGGCACTGAGGTGCTCTTTGCTAGTGCTACCTTTGTACCAAATTTCGTTCAATTCAGTTTTACCGTGTTTGAATTGATAGGAGAATCGGTTTTCACACATACATGGCCGCCATATGCAAACTATTGAACTGATGACCTTGTAGCTTGGTCAAAGAACGCCTCTTACATAAGGATATGTTGTTGAAAAATTTGGTAGAGATCAGATAATAAGGTTGGTCGTAATTTGATTTAAGCATTTTACATTTGGATGGCCACCATTACGTTTCCGTCAAGATAGCGGCGATATAAAACATGACACTGAGGTGCCCTTTGCTAGTGCTACCTCTGTACCAAATTTCGTTCAATTCAGTTCCACCGTGTTTGAATTGATGGGGGGAATTGATTTGCACAAACACATGGCCGCCATCAGCAAACTATTAGGCTGATGATCTTGTAGATCGGTCAAAATATGCTTCCCACAGAAAGGAATGAAGTTGCAAAATTTGGTAGAGATCAGATTATTAGGATGGTCGTAATTTGATTCAAGCTTTTAACATTTGGGTGGCCGCCATTACGTTTTCGTCAAAATGGCGGCGATATAAAACATGACACTGAGGTGTCTTTTGCTAGTGCTACCTTTGTACCAAATCTCATTCAATTCAGTTTCACCGTGTTCGAATTGATAGCGGGGTGGGGACAGACATTCAGAGTACACACACTCACACACACACACACACACACACACATAGACACGCAGCCAGACACACAATTTTTGGCTCTGTGTAGATCTCATGAATCTACATTCATTTTTTGCAAACATCGAAAGTAGGCTAATAGCATTCAAAACGAATAACACAACCGGTAATTATCTACACAATAGTTTTTTTTTAGCGTATGGCTTTTAGTGCCGGGAGTGTCCGAGGACATGTTCGGCTCGCCAGTTTTGTAGCTGCTTCGAGACGGACACCCAATGAGGGGTGAGCTACAAGTACCGTTGGGGAGGAAAGTTGGAAGGGAGGGTCGAGGAGTTGGAAGGTAGCGGCTGTGGCCTATAGTTAAGGACCAACCCCGGCATTTGCCTGGAAGGAAGATGGGAAACCACAGAAGACCATCTTCAAGGTTGCCGGCGGGGGGATTCGAACCTCCTCGCCTCCCGGATGTGAGCGACTGCCAACAGTTATGCCGCAACGACCTCGGCTAACTCACCCGGTTACACAATAGTAATCTAAATAAACAAGACACGTATTCAAAGTCAGGGGTATATTCTATTACGTGCCAGTGGAAGAGGAGTGGATACACGTTACCATGAACATAGATAAGCGATAAAATGCGGGACACACTAAGCTGTATGCGAACACATTGCGACGCTGGACACAGTTTCACTAACATTCAAACCGACTTAAAAATAATTCATCACAAACCGACATAAATGAAGCAATCGAGATACACCTAGCCAAAAGAAACAACCCCAATAATTTAAATGAACACACTTTCATGGCAACTCACCCCTCTTCACTCTACTTAAAAACACACCCTGTCGGAAACAAGACACAACTTAGCGATACAGCCAAACTAGATAAAATGGGGAGGGGAATAGGGGGATGATAATAATAGGAAAATGTTATTTGGATCAGGATGTACGATGTAACTTTTCTTCAATAAACCTAGACCGGTATTCATGGCAGTATTGAAGGTGCCGGGACATTCTCCGAGACCGGCAGCGCTTATATGGCTACTAGTTTATGCGAGGCGAGAATTGATTCCACGGTCTTTAGTGGGTGAAGACCGTCCTGAATACAGTAACATACACCAACATGTCTAGACTTAGCAACCCACTACAGTTACACCTGCACTTGGTACACCCAACACTTAGGAATGTGGGGAGGGGGAAGTGGCCCAGCGAGATAGCAGACCAGTCAGTCGCGTGTTACTAATGTCCACGTGAAATGCTCGCTGCATGACTGCACAAGACCTCTAACCAGATAAGTAGCTTGTACAATACAGTACAATCAGAATTTACCATTCACAACTACCACATAGTCACTCCAAACAGGGAAATTCCGGAGTTCTATCACCACTTCCGGCATCTCACCAAAACATCATATAGACTACAACTAACAAATATCGACGAGTTGCATTAAACTAAATAAGTGTACATATTGTAAATATTTTCACCCGTATTTTCAGACATAGATTTTATAGCCAAAGTGAAATGGATCTGATGATGATCGCTTAACTATCGAAACTGGTCATCCAAGTGTATTTATTTATTTATTTATTTATTCCATGTTTCTTTTTTCAGGATTAGGGTATAACCCAACTATTTGGGTACATTCGTGTTGACCGACTGAAAAGCACCAAACATTTGTTTGTTTTGATACAACCGACAGTCGTGCTGCCAACGTAACGACTGATGCTAGCTCTCGCAGACGCTTGTAGGCACTGAGGAGAACATTTCCTGGCAACCTGTGTTCGCATTTGCAAATAAATTAATTCATTAATTTTACAAGTTTATATAAAATGTCAGTCAGACAAAAATTGATTTTTTCTTTTGCTGTTCATAACCTCTCACAGTTACCACGTGGCAGTAATCTTTCATTTTGTAATAATGCTTCTAGTTCAAATTAAGTATATTGTAAATTACTTACGTATTATTTCAAAAGCCTTGCTCGCTTTTAAGACACTTCTCCAAGTGTTTTAGAGTGACATTACGTTCGTTACAAACGCTATGAAACCTCGTATTCTACTGGACTCCATAGCTTCGCTCTCATTGGTCGGCCTCCAAGCTTCAGCCAATCACCGCACGTCTTCTTCACAACGTGTCTGGAATGTCCGAGAACATCTTCCTGCTGGCTATTTAAACGGCAGGCCAGCTCGGATCTTTGTGATTTTCCTGTTCACCAGTCTTGTTCACCGTACTTAAAATTCAAGTTTTTCATAATGTATCGTCTTAAATTCTGCATCAAGAAGTAATAACTACACTTCGCAATTTATTTAAGACATCTTAACAGTGATCTATCCTTGATCACAATCTTCGTGTTTCAAACGATATGTTTGAAAAATGAACATTCTTCGTGTAAAGTTCACATCATTTGTGCGACGAGAAACTGTGTCTTTACGCACCTACTGGTGTATTTTTGAAAATACACGGAAAGAAAGAATTAGGGTTTGATGTTCATTACTTTATATCAGTCCATTTATTTAAATTTCTTTCCCGCACACACCAACATCGAACTGTTACCTCCCGTTTGCCCCTTGCGTTTGTTCATTTTTTCTGTCAGTTTTTTACAGAAACGCATATTCCGTCGAACCAGCCTGACAGCGTCCCATCGCTGCCTTCCGAACTTCCATTGCTTCAAACCATGAAGACTTCCATATTAATCCGCAGAGCGTCGTGTTCTTCACCAACCAACTACTCCATGAAGACACCGCTCCAAGAAGAATTTTGTTTTTGTCAAGTTTTTCCATGATTATGTACAACCTCTTTGTTTCCTCCCCTATTCGCCGGCTTCCCCCTCTTCTCCCCTCCTCCTACTGCTCCGCGCGCGCAGCCCGCTCGCTCGGTCACTTCACTTCTACACTTCGTCTCGACTCGTCTCCGCGTCGTGAGCAACTGCTCACCCTCACAGTGCACTCAACTTCTTGTTGAACATTCCGTCTAGGCCAGTGTGCTTTCGCTGCGTCTAGCATCCCTCACTTGTACGTCGGAAGTCGACCCAGTCAGTTCGAGCTCCACTAAAGCTCGCCTCCTCAACTCGAGAGTCAAACTTTTAAATTCTACGCCATGTTAGAATTTTAGTATCAACCGTCAAAAGGAACATCGCCTTCGCAATGAAGCAAAGCTAAGTACTACTTCTACGTTCTTCAACTTATTTTAATTGATTTTAAATAGCTACATGCTTTTTAATGATCATTTTATAGGCAGTGTAAGATTTCTATACTAGGGGCAATAATCATCCTTCGCGGGATTTTCTATGTTGGGCTTTTGTCTATCTAAGCCAATCTTAACAGGAAGCAGCATTTCTTATGCTTATTAAATGAGAGATTTTCTCACAACGTGGGATACCATTAACTTACCCACTGTCTATAAAATACTTAGCTCGTTCCACCGCTGGACTAACTTTTGCCCTATTCTTCAGTCATGATTGTTCTGGAACCTTCCAGAATCTGCACTCTATCTACCAGTTATACTGTCATGTATTTACCACTCACATATGGGAATACTAAGGAATCTTCCTTATGAACTACTAATCAATATCTAATTTTTCTTCCTCCGTTGGGATTTTTTCTGGCGCATTCAACTATAATCTACAACTTTCTCAAGCAATAGACTCTCGCAAATCTAGTGTAACTAGTTATTTTCCATCATTGCAATAACTTTCTTTGCCATAAACTTTTTGTGCTACTACAGTGAACTTTTCAACTATATTAACAGACTATAGTGAAATCAGTGCTTGTTCAAACTTTCATGCGCGTCGCGTTCGTCCGAATACAATAAATACGGCCATGAACACTTTTCCTCAATCCCATTTGATCTTTCCCAAACCCCTTACTAACAAACAAAAATAATAAAATAAACCAATAAACCAAGGCCCATATTCGCGGCAGTATTAAAGGTGCCGGGACGTCCTCATAAGACCGTCAACGCTTAGTTCGAATGGGTTATGCTCCACGCGTGGCGAGGGCTAATCCACGGTCTTTAATAGTTGTAGACCCACCTCATTCAATAACATACATCTTATCTAGGTTGGCAACACCTCACATAAACACATCGCTATCACTCCCCACAGCACGTAGGAGCAGGGGGGAGAAAGCAGAGAAAAACCATTCGTTAAGATAACCACCGCAGTCGACCGCACAGTGAGTTCCAGTGAGCACGAAAACTGCGAGTAGCTGTTGTACGGAAGACAATCAGATAAGTAGTTAGCCTAAAATTTTATAGTTTAACCATAGTTTACAACCATATAATCTCTCTAAAGTACAATCTACGGATAGCTATCACCATTTAGCATTTCACCTAACATATATACTGCATTTAGCATACACTGACAGTTGCAGTACCAATACTGCAACTAAATAATTGTACATATTGTAAATATTTTCACCTGTATTTCAAACATAGATTTTGTAGCCTAAGTGTAATGGATCTGATGATGATCGCTTGACGATCGAAACTGGTCATCCTAGTGTTTTATTAATCTCATGTAATTTATTTCAGGATTAGGGCATAACCCATCTCTTTTGGGTACATTCGTGTTGACCGACTGAAAAGCACTAAACTCTTGTTATCCTCTATATGCTTGTTCTTCTTTCAAATCTATGTCAGTCGATGACCGTAGGAAAATCGTAACTCTACACAAATGTTGTTTCAATTGTCTTTCGGACAAGCATGCAGTATCAAGCTGCTCTTCTAAAGGTGTCTGCATGTATTGTAAACTGCGTCACCACTCCTCATTACACCGGTTTGAAAAACCTAAATTTGAGCATCCTCAAAATAAACCTTTAGAAAGTGTTGTTTCTTCAACCTCTCAAACCAACGTAGCGTCCAGCAGTAAGACTTACCTTACCTCTGGCACTCATTCTGACCCAAGTGCTCAGTCCTATAGTCAGACTGCTAATTATTGGCGCAGCACCCAGATTTTGCTATCCACTGTGCGACTTCAGGTCCAAGATTCTAAGGGCAATTGGCATTCCGTACGAGCTCTTCTCGACAATGCTGCCACTCACGACTTCATAACCGCTTCTTTGGTTAAGAAATTAAATCTAAAACCTAATACCACTTCTATAGAGATATCTGGTATTAACAACAGTAAATCTACTTCTTTGCAATTTGTAAAGCTTTAACATTAAGGATTCGGTGGAATATGGTAATAACCTTAGTTTGAACTGTTTGTCTATCCCCGTTATTGGAGCCCTGACTCCCAGTCATTCTTTTTCAATTGACACTTGGCACTTCCCTTCTGATCTGAAATTAGCTGATCCCTACTTTCATCAGAGTGCCACAGGTGATATTTTGCTAGGTGCTAATGTATTTTGGCAAAATTTGCTACCTTCTAGAATCAATATAACCTCTAGCATCTACGCCCATCACACCAAGTTTGGTTGGCTAGTCACAGGTCATATCCCTCTTGCCACTATGCAGTCTTCGTCACAATGTCATCTAACTCACGCTGAGTTGGACAACAATTTAGAAAAATTTTGGAAAATTAAATCCATCGATTCCACACCTTCTTCTACAGAAGATGACTTTTGCGAACAACTTTATATCGCAACTACCACTCGCAACTCAGATGGTAGATTTGTTGTCACTATGCCTCGCATTCCTTCCTCTCCAGATTTGGTAGATTCGCATCCTCGCGCTCTTAAAGCTTTGTTTGCTGTTGAACATGAGTTAAAGCGAGATTCTTCAGCTGAAGCTCAATCCATAGAGTTCATGGAAGCCTCTGGTCATACGGAAGTTCTTAACAAACAAACCCTTTCTGATGATAGTGTTTATTTAAATCACTACCCTGGGTGGAAAAATCCTTCCACTAAGGAACAAATTCGAGTTGTTTTCAATGGTTCCGCCCCTGACTCTAATGGCATTTCTTTAAACGATACCTTATTGACAGGTCTCGCCTTTCAGTCTGATCTTTCTTCTGTTTTACTCAATTTTCGCTTATTCCCTGTTGGCGTCATAGCCGATATCAAGCAAATGTATAGGCAAATCTAGATTTATTCTGAGCAACAAAATTTGCAACAAATCCTATGGCGTGATAGCCCTTCACAGACCATTAAAATCTTTAAATTAAGAACTGTTACATATGGTCTGAAACAATCTGCTTTCTTGGCCATACGCACTCTAAAGCATCTCGCTGAACAAGATTCTAATCTTTTTTCCTCCAATATTTCTCATCTTCTAAGGAAATCCTTCTATGTGGATGATTTTCTTCATTCTTTGAACTCCCCTTCTGAAGCACTTGAGCACGCACGTGATCTCCAAGCGTTGCTTCAAGGAGGAGGCTTTTTCATTCATAAATGGAATTCTAATTCCCAGGATGTACTAGCTCAGCTCATATCTAAATGCAACTCTGACACACCTGTCGAGCTATTACACACTGATAATTCTACTAAAGTTTTGGGACTTCACTGGTATCCCATTTCTGATTCCTTTCTCTATCAAGTTAACTTGTCTACTTCTCTTCCTCAAACCAAGCGACAAGTTATTTCTGAAATCGCCAAAATCTATGACCCTCTTCAGTTCATAGCTCCGGTCATAGTTACAGCCAAAATGTTCATGCAGGAACTATGGTCTCTAAAAACAGATTGGTATGATCCTATCCCACCTTCTCTTTTGGAAAGATGGATTTCCTTTCGGACTCATCTTCGCGATCTATCTATTATAGACATCCCGAGGGTTCTAATCCATACTTATTTCACTTCTAACTTACAGCTGCATCTGTTTGCAGATAGCTCCGTTAAGGCATATGGATGCTGCACCTATGTAGTAAGTCGTAGTACTCTTCCTTCATTTTCTAATTTAACTTGTGCCAAATCAAAGGTAGCCCCTTTGAAAACTGTCTCTTTGCCTCGCTTAGAATTGTGCGCTGCCCTTCTCGCAGCTGAATTATCGAAGAAACTCATCTCCAATCTTAATTGTAAATTCAGTCACATATATTACTGGACTGACTCAGCCATCACTTTGGCTTGGATCATGAAACCCCCTTCCCACTGGCAATCCTTCATAGCCAACAGAGTGGAAAAAAATCCAAACACTTTTTAGTTCTCAATGGAAACATGTCTCTGGTAAGTAAAACCCAGCTGACATCATCTCTCGTGGATGTCTTCCACAACAGCTAGTTAAATCTAGTCTCTACTGGCACGGTCCAAATTGGTTGTTACAAAAACCTTCCTTTTGGCCTGCCTCTCCTTCTTCTACTTTAACGAAAGTTCCTGAAACTCGTAAAGTAGCTTCTTCTTTTGTAACCAATATTACCCCTTCATTGCTTGAGAGGTATTCCTCCTTTCAAAAGCTAATTCGCATTGTAGCTTACTTGCTTCGATGGATTTTTTTTGTCTGAGACAAACCTTTGCTTCCTCAAACTTTTCTTTCTATTTTTGAATTGCAATCTGCTACAACCAAAGTTTTATTGCTTACTCAGCATGATTTTTTTTCTGAAGAAATTAATTCTCTATCCAAGGGTCTACCCCTCAATAAAGCTGAATAGACTATTCGCTTTATGCCCCTTTCTTGATGATAATGGATTATTGAGAGTAGGTGGTAAGTTGTCTTTTCCTGATTGCTCTGAAGATAAGAAGCACCCCATATTCTTCCTTCTAATCATCATGTGAACCAAACATATAATTCGTCAGTTTCATTACCAGCACTTACACATTGGTATTCGCACTCTCTTATGTTTGATTCGTGAGCAGTACTGGCCCATCAATGGCATGCACGAAGTCATTTCTGTTGTAAGAAAGTGTATTCCCTGCTTTAAAGCTAAACCTAAGTTTCCTCAAAAACTTATGGCTGATCTACCTTCGTTTCGTTCTGCTCCTAGCAGACCTTTTCTTGTAACTGGTATCGATTATGCGGGTCCATTCCTACACCAAACAGCCTTAAAGCCAAACGTAAAATTCTTGGCAAGTTGTACATAGCACTCTTTGTTTGTATGGTTACTGGTGCTATTCATCTTGAATTGGTCACCAATGCTTCTACTTCCTACTTTCTCTCTGCTTTTTCTCGCATTGTTGCCAGATGAGGCATTCCTTCAGAGGTTTTCTCTGACAACGCCAGAAATTGTCTTGGTGCTTCTCAGCAATGGCAAAAAGCACTCTGTTCTCGTTCTGCCAACGAGCAACTATCTAATTATGCTCATTTGAAAAAGTTCAAATGGCATTTCATTCCCCCATACGCTCCACATCATGGTGGAAGATGGGAGGCCTGCGTTAAGCTGACTAAAACTCATCTAAAGAGAACCATAGGAAATTAATCCTATCTTTTTAAGAGTTCCATTCCCTTGTGATTTTCATTGAGGGCACTGCCAATTCCCGTCCCTTGTCTCCTTTGTCTAACGACCCTTCCGATTTACTTCCATTGTCTCCTGGTCATTTCTTGATAGGTAGCTCAATGAATGCTCCGCCACCTCTCGTCGACCGCAAGCTTGACCTTTCCTTGCCCATTCTTTACACAAGAATCGAAACATTAAGAAACAAATTTTGTTAATGGTGGAGACTGGAGTATTTAAACTCACTTCAAAGAAGAGGGAAGTGGCAGTTCACGCACCCAAACATCAAGGGGGGAGATTTGATTCTCATAAGAGATTCCAGTCCTCTTGTTTGGCACACGGGCAGAGTAGCGAAATGCTCACCTGTCGTGACAATAGGGTAAGAGTGGTTAAAATAATTACCCCTTCTGGACATTGTATTCATCCAATTTCTTGTGTTTCTCCTTTGTCACTCTAATCCTGTATCTTTGTGTATTTCTCTTGTTTTTCTTGTTGTTGCCCCTCTGTCAGTATGTTCGCATTTGAGAATAAATTCATTCATTAATTTTGCAAGTTTATGTAAAATGTCACACAAAAACTGATTTTTTCTTTTGTTGTTCATAACCTCTCACGGTCACCACGTGGCAGTAATCTTTCATTTTGTAATAATGCTTCTAGTTCAAATTATGTATATTGTAAATTACTTACGTATTATTTCATAAGCTATGCTCGCTTTTAAGACATTTCTCCAAGTGTTTTAGAGTGGCATTACGTTCGTTCCAAACGCAATGAAACCTTGTGTTCAACTGGACTCCATAGCTTCGCTCTCATTGGTCGGCCTCCAAGCTTCTGCCAATCACCGCACGTCTTCTTCACTACGTGTCATGGAATGTCCGAGAACATCTTTCTGCTGGCTACTTAAACGGCAGGCCAGCTCGGATCTTTGTGATTTTCCTTGCAGTGGTTAAGCTGTTCACCAGTCTTGTTCACCGTACTTAAAATTCAAGTTTGTCATAATGTACCATCTTAAATTCTGCATCAAGAAGTAATAACTAAACTTCGTAATTTATTTAAGACATCTTAACTTAGTGATCTATCCTTGATCACAATCTTCGTGTTTCAAACGATATGTTTGAAAAATGAACATTCTTCGTGTAAAGTTCACATCATTTGTGTGACGAGAAACTGTGTCTTTACGCACCTACTACAACGTGAATAGGTTTATTACCTATGTTTTCGTCTTCAATGGCTTTTCTCTAAAGCTTTTTTTTTTTTTTTTTTTTGCGAATGCTACAAAATTCTACAAGGTTTTCAACCATCATGCGTACTCAGGTGTACCACGTGTGACATACCTAATGTCATCAGCTGTTCGGAATTCTGCTAAGGTTGCTAACCTTCAAAACAATAAAGCTAAGTAAACTGCATAATGTAATTTATGTACTGTTTAAGTGTGCCTTTTTCACATCATGTTTTTTTTTAATCTACTGACTTTTGTGACCTTTTTTAGTCATAATTACTTTAACTTTCTTCATGCTTTCCGAGGAAAAATTAACGTAACGGTCTGCTTTTGTCATTTTCCTTTTAGGAACAGTTTCATGGTTTACTTTCGTAAATTTAACGTAACGGCTTGCTTTTGCCATTTTCCCTTTTTTGGAAATATTTCATGGCTTGCTTTCATTTAAATTATGATAACTTTCATAACTTTCTCTCTTTGATAGGTGCGGCAGGAGTGAGGCCCTGACCGCCAGAGCTCCTTCTATAGGCTATGTTTCTATTCTTTTCTTTCATACTGTACCCGTAAAAATCAAGGAGGTACTCGCTGGGCATCCAAAGCACAGCTGGATTATAAAATAGTGAAAGTCCCGGCTGAATGATCTATCACAATCTCGCCAGCGAGCTCTCCAAGATTATACACAGTAGGCTTGAAACATGTTATGGATAAAACAATCTAGCTTTTATACGGAAGAGTACAAACTTACCTTCTTTTCTCGGGGCTTTGTTGGATAAAAAAGACATCCTATCTATTTTAGACTGTTCCATAACACGTCTCCATTTATAGAATAATTAAGGTACACCGAACATGACGTAGAAAAATATAAATTTATTAATAAAACTAGTGTGCCCGTTTCCCCGACGTCACGTTGGCCCGGCGATTTCAACGAGAACCCGAAGAAGGGACACAGGCGATACAAAAAAATTTAAGTCCAGGAAATATTTGTCCAATAAAAAAAATCAAGCAACTAGCTCGGGCAGGCAAGAGATCGAATATCTCGGGTCGATTAAAGGGAGAGGCATGCAAGGTTCAACAGGACAAATACTTCACAAACAAGAAAAAGAAAAAAAGTATCACTGACTCGGGAGAAGTTCCAAACTACAGGAATAACCAGAACTTGAAAAATCGAGATCCTAAATTTATTTTTGAGCAGACGGACAAAAAAAATGAACACTCCTATTACTCTCTGAATATTATTAGTTTGGGATCATAAAAATCCATAATGCCCATCAATGTCATTGAGCTACCCTGTTTGACTTAATCAGGGAAGTACTCGCAAAAGAAATGATTAGAGTTCAAGTGTTCGATGATTAGCTGAATAATAATGATTAAAAAAACACTTCACTTTCACTTTCAGCTTCTAAAAGAAGAAAAATTAGAAAAAATTCACTATACATTTTTCCTTCCCATGAATGTTAACTGAATTAATAATTTATACATAAATTATTCACACATTTCTAATATTTACAGACTTACGATTGTCAATGATGACTGTCAATCATTTAATTTGACTAAATGAACTTGTGGAATGAAATTATTATTATTAATTTCTATCAACATAATTTAAAGTTTCCTTATGGAAATTACATCAGCTATAAATAACAATAACTTGTTATAGCCGCACAATAACTGGCTTCAAATGACATCCTAATCCCTCATATCATTTTCAAATCATTAGCTGAGTTTATCATATCCTTATGGGATCAATTTAATTATTCAGATTGCGATATTATAACCTTTAGCACATATTAAATTAAGATACAAATGATTCACCTGTGATCTGCAGGAATTATTAATTTTAAATTGACCAGCACTAGTAACTCTGATAACATTGCATTTATTATGACGATTACTTGAACAGTAATGCAGTAACTGCCATTGCACTGTTTTCCACCGTTGGAACTACTTAATATAATTACAAATATAAAGCACATTCTAATTCCATTGAACCTAGGACTGCATAAGCCCCTATACATCCTGGCATATTCATAATAATTTACTATATCATCGAAGAAATTTATTAATTGATTTATTAATCGTATTAATAAGATGGAATGGTATTTCTCATGTCCAACAGTTGCCACCTTAAGACCACTATAAAGTGTCTACAACTCATAATTCATTGTGCTTATACTCAAAGTGCAGTTCCAAAACCATTTGACATAATGACAAATAATCCTCAAATTATTATAAACTCTCGTAATCTGCATTCCTAAATCTGGTCAAAATTTCCCTAATGTGACTGAGCATCATCGGCTTTGTATTCTTGTGCAATCTGAATTAAATTACTGTAAAGTCTAGGATCACAGATCATGAACCATAATTATAATTTCAATGCCATAAATTAATGAATATGCTACAATCATTACCGCTGCAAAAAGTCAAACGTTCCGTTCGCAATCGCCTTCATGGTAAAAATCGCCATGAGAAAAAAAATCCTAACTTTAGAATTATAAATATAAAACAAAATATTTATTAAATATCGGAATTTATGTGTGTGAAAGATCTCAATATCTAGAAAATAATTTGCTCTCTAAGTTTGGAAATTCATTCGAAATATATTTTAGCCTCCTGGAAGAAAGAACATAATTAAATCATGGTGTTGGTTTGCCCTAGATGTTCAGAAGGGTGTGGTGTGAATATATGCCCAAGTTGACGATGAATGTGTTTCCCATATTTTCCCACGATGAATTAATCTTGATTCTGTTCTTTAATTTGCAAGATCGGCGTTTAAGAAACTCGTTTAACGCCAACATCATCGTGATGCCTGGTCTACAGTGTATTCAGCCTCTCCGAATCCCGGATTCGTCCTCACCATCAAGTTTCCCTATTAAATGCTTAAGCCATTATCTTGAAGTATATGAAAAGTTCCATAAATGTTCCCATATTCTTATTCTTGAGTGAAAGTATCATAGTGAATGACATCAGACAACCCCTAAAAAGAATTAGGTGTACGCCACTGCTGAAGAAATGTACCATGTATTTCACTGATATGGAATGGACGGTGTTGTTTCGATACTGTTAATAATTTATTAATGCTCTTGCTGGCAATCCGGTTATTTGTTGAATGTATTATGTTGAATGCATTATGTTGAATAAGATGCAATTACTATTGTAGAAATGTTCAACATTGACTAACTATATGCCGGGTTTCGTAGCACGACAAGGTCTGCTATTATATCGTGTGCTTTAACATGTTGCATATTAATGTCTCCGTATTCTGGCGTTCCACGGTGAATTTGTCAAGTCCGATTTGTAGCTGTGTTAATGTGTTCACTTGATAAAAATACAGTTTCTACTTACATCAGCCTCTTGGAGAAATCACTAATTTTAATTTTAGCTGTCACTCGTAAATAAGTTATATCAAGTACCGGTATTTCACAAGCAAATTGTAATGCTAATATCATAGTGTGGACACACGCTTCCCGAAGGTAGAATGATCGTCTCCGCGCACATGTGTTTTAAATCAGCAATAGCACATACTAGAATGGAATGAAAAGATCTCTCCGAACGTGTTACACATAGCACACCGGTTGCCCTGGTCACCTGATCCGTAGGAGTGTGGGGAGTTTCCACCCCTCTTCTATTGCGTCATGACTTGTCAAAGCCGATAGGAGTTGAAGATGTTCCACACTCGCTTGTGCTAAATTTTAGCTCAATGCCATAAGGATGGGTCCATTTAGCAGCTAGAATAATTATGAAGAATGTTTCTTTAGCTCTAGGTCTGCTACAAACACATGCTGGAATACATTACAATATGTTACATTCATCAACCACTTCCAAGGTTGCTTTACGAATCTCGGCAATTAAAGATCACCAACATGGTGGATTTCGGTCACACTAGATGACAATCACAAACAAAATAACACTCTATAATAAATATCCATTTACGCCACTGAATCTGTTAAAACTTCTCACATTCATACTAACATAATCTGTTAAAAAATAAAAATATCCTGACGTCTACAAGTTTTTAAAAACAGATCTAAATATTCCACTGGTGTTCTATTGAGACGGGCAATCCATTTAAAATTATCGACATTCTTTGTCGCGTGCCTGTCTGCATAGTTGAACTGGTTATTATATAATGGCAGTGGGATGGTCGTCAGCCCCTCACACACACAGCTGTGAGAACTGAGCCCATTTGTTTCCCTGACCTTGCTAAGAACGGTACTTGCTTGCCTGCCACCTGCTGTGTTCTTTGTTCTTAGCATACAAAATGCGAGAAATGAAACGCGATGAAGCATCTCGTGTTTCAAACAATAACCTTTACAAACTTGATTCTATTTAAGCTAATTCTCATTTAAACACAATCCATACTTACAAACAATCTTATTAACACTTGCTACCGTCGTTCTTGACCGACGAAGCCTTCATACACACAGTAATCGTAACAAAAATCAAACACTCATATCAAAAACATTCGCTCTTTCTAACTATTATCGATATCAAATACATTTAAAAAATATTAATAATTACAAATAATTCAAAACCCTTAATATAAACAAATGGAAATATTTATACACTATTTACATGTGTCGATCGCTTCTAAAAGAACGATTCTTAAGCGATATGACCTTGTTAATATATTTATTAACGCTCCTTCTTCCATATAGTTCTCTTGTACTATAACTTTCTATTTACAAATGCTAAATGTCTTATCATGTTAATAATCATTATCGGTATACAAATGACAGATCATTTAAGATTAGTCCATTGTTGTTACAATTCCAGATTAATATAATTTTAATAATAGTTTAGAGAACAAGGATAATATATCTTTTCCCCACGAAGTTCCGCCTACAAACGACTTTCGTGTTGCAGATCTCATCACATTAGGGGTCTTCCCTGACTCTACTATAATACAACAATGCTTCTATTATTTAAACCACAGTACTTCATGACAATGAATACGGTATCACCCTCGTATTCCAAACAATTATGTACGGCAAAAAAAACTATGTCTCTACTACAAAGCTTACATGGCATCAACTCAATTGTTCCCAACAATTGTTCCACTGTACTGGCATAACTTCCTTCTAGCATTGATCTTATTGTTGTTACAATCCATTGCTCATAAATGAACAGCAATATCTGTTCTACAATTACACTGTTCGTTCTCAAACCATTATATTGATAGATCTTTTAAGGTTTACTAAACGAGGTTACTAAGGTATAAAATACCATGTCACTATACATTTGATAACAATAAAAACACATGTCCCTTCATACTGGTCATTCATACAAATATACACGGCTGCAATACTACATTGACAAATAACGTAGTGTTACATTTGTGTATTAATAACACCTTGTGTTATTTTATCGCTCAATAAAGATCAATCACGACCGGATGAGATTTTTTCTAACTTTCCTATGGTCGGATGAATTATCTTTCAAAGATATGTCTCACATAATTTACATTTAATGAAGAACAAAGCCTTCCTTCAATTCAATATTGGTTTGTCATCGACTGAATGTAACTTCATTCTACACAAAGAATGTTAATAAATGTTTAACTTCACGTCGTAATCATAACGAATGTAACTTGCTAGATCGACGAATTGTTTATAATATTAGGTGATATTTCACATCATATCACGCGTAGATTTCTTCTCCTAACTATGAATTCTTCTTACAAAAAGAGTGCCCAATTCATTTTAAACAAAATAAATTTACTGAAAATATAAAAGACAAAATGTCTGGAATCTTGAATAAAAATCGAAAATCGTCGAATAATAACTTCCTTAAAGATTTTCTCAATCGAAAATAAATTTCTCAAACAGCTGACTTCAGTTCAGAAAGTGAATCATAAAATATTTCCAAGTATAGATGACCAATGACCATCATCATATACAATCTTGTAGAATAAAACTCACTAAACATCGAAGTGAAAATACATGAATTAAATAAGGAGAATTGTTGTTCACAAATGCCGTCAAAAATACTCAAACTATAAAGTAATGCAAAACAATTCTACCTTAGTATTGTAGACAACTGAAGTTCATCAACAGGTATTCGAGAATACATGGCTGGATCATCTCCCAGGTATGATTTACTGAAATCGAACCCGTTCCACACCATCGGATAAGAACTGCGACCTCGAGAATGGAAAGATTTCCTTCTCGGCATACTCGTCTCCTCCGGACGTCGAATCTCGTTCCTCGAACATGGATTCCATCTCGAACAATCATCAGGCCAAGTATCTTCTATCTTCTGTCTCTCCGTTGATGATTCTTCAATAGTCGACATCACTCGAAAGTTCTCCATTATTATCGAGCAATATTTTCTTAATAGCATCATCGTTACAAATAAATTTGTAAGTTGTACGTCGATTCACTACCGTGGATGTTAATGTTCATTTGGTTGGTAAATGAAAGATTATATCTGCTCATAGTCGAGAATTAATGTACATGAAAGTTCATTAAATGTACTGGATGGAAATGTACATAATGTATCATGTTGTCTCGGCATTATATCACTCTAGATGTTATACATATTCTCGTTGTTCCTTCACGCTGTTCCATGTTGCTATTCACATCCCTGTCTCGACATATCCCAATCGCGTAATAGTTTTAATCCATCATCTCACTCATACTTAAAGTGTTATAAACTAACTGGCAATAGTCCCCGGCTTCGCCCGGTGGATCTGTTTTTTTATGGATGATAATGAATACTACCACAGAACTGGCACATAATACTTAAATTAACAACAAAAATATTCTAAAAACATAACTTTTTGTGGTGGTACTATACTACTGTATAGTAGTACAGTACAATGGATGTAACATTCAGGTCATTTTCCCGTAATGATAATGACAATAATGAATAGGGAAACGGCTATTTACTAACTACAGTACTGACACATGCAATTTACAAACGAATTGAAAAATTTGATTAGAAAGAGGAGTATGTGACATAAAAGACACTGCCTAGGGCCTATATCTCATGGCTGTTAGAAAAGTAGAGATCAATAGTGTCGTCTTTTGTCACATAGTGCCATAGGAAAATAATCAGAGCACTTTGGAAAACTTCGGCTGTCCCGAGCTCCTGAGGTAGCAATAGAGTCATTTATCGCCACATACCGCTCAAGGATAAGGATCTGAAAAACTGAAAGTAAATTTGAAAGCACCAACGCTTATTGCAGCGATTACCCATATGTACTGCACCAACACCATCGCACTTATATAGAGGCACAATATTTTCATGATTATAACTGTTTTACGGGGCCTAAGAAATCTTCTTGCAATAATTACTCCCAGTGACTCCAATTTATACGCATCGCAAGTTGTAACTATTTTCGCAATTCTGGTAGGGGTGACGTGATTCAGCTCGCATTGCCAGCCAACAATTGACTTATTACAATATTCTTACAGTTACAATATACGGACATGAATGGTTCTAGGACCTTAAAACGTAGTTTTCAAGTTCATTTTGTCCGTTGTTCTAAATGTAGGGAACGGAGAGAGTTGTTCAAAATATCAAGTGGACAGTGTACCCGCAGGATTCCAAATGGTAAGTACATTAAGTTTGGTTAAGATCGGTGAAACGATGTAGACTTGTGCCAAAGGGCCTAAATGTAGGGAATGGAGTGGTCTGTCCGAAATTTCACGTAGACAGTGTTACTCGTCGGGTTTCAAAGTGGAAGTATGTAAAATTTGGTTCATATCGGTGAAACGGTGTAGATTTGTGCCAAAGGGCCTAAATGTAGGGGTGACGTGATTCAGCTCGCATTTCCAGCCAACAATTGACTTATTACAATATTCTTACAGTTACAATATACGAAATTTCATGTAGACAGTGTTACTCGCAGGTTTCCAAAGGGTAAGAATACACATTTTGGTTCAGATCGGTGATACGGTGTAGATTTGTGCCAAAGAGCCTACATGAAGGAAATGGAGTGGTCTGTCCGAAATTTCATGTAAACAGTGTTACTCGCAGGGTTCCAAAGGGTAAGATAACAAATATTGGTTCAGATCGGTGAAACGGTGTAGATTTGTATAAGTAACAGGCAGACAAACCAACATTGAGCTTTATACCGTATTTACACATGCTAGTGCAACAATCACAATAACGCAGGTTATCACATAAATTCTACACACACACCCATGAACACTGGGCAACATGACCACGATGTCTAAGCCCCACAAATGAAATATTAACTGTGCATACGATAGCATAGAGAATACTACTGTCCAATAAATCCTTGAGCAACACTGAAAAATGGCTTCAAATACCATATCCTATCTCCAATTTACACATGCTAGTGCAACAATCACAATAACGCAGGTTATCACAAACATTCTACACACACACCCTTGTACAGTACACGGGGTAACATGCCCACCATGTCTAAGCCCCGCAAATGAAATAGCAACTGTCTACACATGAAAACTGCAAAACGGTGATAGGAGAAATTAGGAATCTATGCCACTATTTTTCTCTGACAGGATAGCATTAGCAAATTTTACCGGACTATCATGATACAGAGTGAATCGTTGTTGCCTAGTGACAACCTGTCCTTCAATGGTGCGGCGTTGACAATCATGATACAGTGTTAGTCGTTGTCGCCTAGCGACAATATGTCCGTCAAGTTATTAGATCGGTGAAACGGTGTAGATTTGTGCAAAAGGGCCTAAATGCGGGGAATGAAGTGGTCTGTCCGAAATTTAACATAGCCTAAACTATTGCTCTTGAATCAGGCTATTATATACAAAAAGAATTTTTCGAATCCGACTGGTAGTTACAGCGCGTTAAACACATAAACAAACACACAAACTCTAGAGCTTTATTATATTAGTATACATTCCACTTTATAATTGTCTGTAGCCATCATAGTGTTCATATACAATAAAGTCACAATGTTCATACAATATCACTTTACTTACGTATTGCTGCAACGTGGACTTGACTATGTTGAAGTCTCACTGCACTAAAATGATTCTCTCTGCGCTGAGATAAGTAACTTTCTTTGACGACGCATAGTGTCCTATAACTTTCGAATTTCTCGATGAATTTCCTTGAATCTTCTTATGATGAAGCCTTATAACTGGATTAATGTAATGTATACTGTTAGCTTTCCACAAAGTCTAACACTTGTTCGCTATTTAACTTATTATCCTCCGCTCAACTTCACTTAGTTTCAGCGGGGCTCTCAATAATTATTGACCGGGATCGTCGCTGTCTCTCGTGTCGCGTAGGACCGCACTCAGTATCGTGTCTACGGGAATGATCTACCCCGGGTAACACGTCTTGTACCTTCGAAGTCAGTCGAGAGAAGAGCACTTCTACAAGTCTGAAATTCGGCGCCATTGTTGGTCGCGCGTAATTATGGGCGCGTACTTGTAATAAAACTTATTACAGTGAAATTCTTCCCTTTTGCGTCATTTAAAGTAATAGTAATATCTTCTTTTAATTTTCGTGATGATTTCAATGGAGTAAAATTGTTACATAGGGCTTAAATGGCATAGTTAATCACATTAACTAGGTAAAAATCCATATCTGCTTCCATAAACCCTTCTCTCATTGGCTGTAAGCATATATCCAATGATATATTTTATAACAATTAACTGGTAATATTTCGCGGTATTTCCTTGTTGCTAGGCACTTTTCAACGATCGAGAATATTCTGGGGCGTCTCTGATCACATGACTGGTTCTCCCACTGCCTGCGTTCGCTAACAAAGCTCTCTTGAGCCAACTTCCAAGATTTATATTGCCATGTTAAACTTTATCATGGGCTCGGAAAATAACATCATTTTCATCATGAAGCATTCAAATTTCGGGCGCAATACAAAATGATCTGTGTACCTTTCACAAAGGTTTTCTTTATAGGAAGGTGTTTCACCCTTTTCCTTTCTCATGTTAAAACCGATTTTGGATTAAAAACTCAAAGTGTTCCATATGTGTGGAAGTTAGCTACATCATTTCTTCTTTGTCATTTGTTATATTAATGGAGCCAAGCCTTCTCAATGTAAAAATGTTTCTAGTTTGTGCTAACTCGTTTAGTGTCAAAATTCAGTTATAATAATTTGTTATTCATTTATACTATTGCTGAAGATATACATATGTTAAAGCAACATGCTCTCTCTCTTTCTTGTTTTGCATATGTTAATATCTTCATATTCCTTAACGCTCAAACTTGGTTCGATTCTGAGCACACTCAGAATTCTGTCTGATAATGGAAACCTTTAATTGGTTGATCCAATGGTTCGTGGTAACTAATCACACCACCCTGTATTACTAAGGAAATTTCTACCTAAGATTGTGCAGTCAGTGAAACCATTTAAAACTAATCTACAGTTCCAACCCGTAACACAAATGTGCATTAAAAGCATGTCGTCGCTTTCAGATCGATGCTTTGCATGGTTTGAGCCTCGCTTTAGGGTGGCATAGCGAGCTCTGGCTTCGATTCCAGCCATCTCCTCATTGGTTTATGCGTGGGTTAGCATCGTAAGTTCACCCAGTTCATGGCGTCTATTCCATCATCATTCCTTCCATATTATAATAGTAATAATTCATGACGGTTCCGATTTCAATAGGGGTAGTTTCCATGTTGTAGAATATATTCTAGTTCGATGATTTGAGCACTGATTTTAATACTTCACGGAATCTCTAGTGGGGATTATCAAATTACGATAACAACCGCAATTTTGAACCAATCACTTTCAACTTTATACATAATTATTATATATCCCTTTAAAATCTCGGTTGAGTTCGTTAATTAGGCAAAATCGCCATGTTGGCAAGGTGAGACGTAATAAAATTTGAAGGCCATGGTCGTGGTTGGTCAAAATGATGCTATGACCTCATCGAGTTTCATTGAAATCGCTCCAGCCGTTTAGACGTTTTAACGGGGACACACATACGCACACACACACACACGGACAAAAGGTGATCTTATAAGACTATTTTTTCATGTATGAAAATAAGCTAAAAATGCCAAATTGATGAGGGAAGAGCCAGCAGAGGTTGCCATGAAAACGCCGGCTCACGAGATCACATTCAGATTTGCATCTGCTTCTATGAGAGGTAAACTTTTGGGTGAAGAAGTACCAGACTGATAGATAGTTAGACATTAGTGTCGAAACCTAGCATAAGAACAGTGTGACCACCAGTATTAAGATAGACCCCAAATAACGGAAAGGTTACAGTCCCCATTTAATGTAGATTTCATTAGATAGGCTACCTATTGCAATGGGTACTGTGCCCGATTCTCCAACCTAGGATTGGGTGAGTCGGATCTTCACCGCAATCCGCAGTTAGAGTTCGGTACAGCATGAGATGAAAAACATTAATGATCAAACAAGTTTAGTTTCGAAGGGGGGAAAAATCCGGGAGGACTAGATCTGAATGACCTCAGGAAGTGAATTAGGAACTGGGTTTTATAGGAAAAATCCTCAAGTTATTCCCGACCATTCATGTGGTGTTGCAAAGACTATAAAAGATAGCACAAAACTAAGATAAAATTCTGCATTTATTATGAGATGCACAGGTTACAAATGAATAGAAATACTGTCTCTCCTATCCCTACACTCGGAAATTTTCTAACTTAATTCTTGAGGGGCAAAGAGAAAAAACTGACAAATTATTTTAATAGGGGCAAAATCTCCTGGTGCACTACCTTTCGATTTAAATAAACTGACGGAGATCCATCCTAATGGCAATTCTTTGAATAAAATTTAAATATACACTGGTGTTTCCACTCATCTCTTAGTATAGAGTTCATGTCTGAGATGGCTCATTGAACAAAAAAATATTATTCAACAATAAAAAAAAATGTTCACAAAGCTGTTCCATTTGATCTCCTTCTAACTAATCAATTAATACCGAATCGTGGATGTCCATGCTTACTTTCTAAATCATGTACACTATTTACATTCCCTTCATCATTAATGTCTTTCTCGATTTGTGCACAATGAAATTATTAATTACCAATCACCTTTAAAAACACGTTGTGCACCGTTGGTTCTACTTTGGCCCAAACCTCATTTCATTATACTGTATTAAATTATTTCATTATCTCCTTAATTAGAACTCAGGCTCATCCCTTAAAGAAGAAAGAAGAATTTAATATGTGACTGTCATTTTATGAACCTACTTGTATATTTCAAACTAGTACGCTTTTCTTATTACAAGCCGCTTGGGTCCCCCTTGTGTCTAACAGGTGGCTCTGCGCGCGGTTAACAAAGGAGTCAACCACATGGGCTCTTTGTGAAATGAGTCTTGCAATGCTTTAGACTTTAAAAATATTCTAATATGACGTAAAAACTGACAGTTGAAAGGACCTTGCCACGTAATGGTGTGGTGTGCAGCAGTTTATTTATGCATTGTTAAGTCTTCGCGGCTAAACAAAAATACGATTCTATTGGACCTTTTCGAATTTAATCGTCGAAATTTAAATAGTTTATGAATGTTTCACTTTCAAAGTTCTGTAGCACTCTGTTTATAATGCAGTTTCCTTCAAATAATGACAAAGTTCGATTCTCGTTCAACACACATTTCCGTATAATAAAATGGCACAAGTTGAACTTATGAGTTCAACCAACCATGTATAATTTGTGCGACACTCCCGTCGCTTCTCCCGTATATCAATAATGACAAAGGACTCTACTCTGGTCTCGAACAAACACACGTCCTTCCTCTCTGACGGTCGACAGCCTCGACTCCTCTCGTAATTCTCCACCTAAATCTTTTCTTGGCGTCCTTTCTTCAATTCACGGGAAAATCATGACGGTTGATTGAAAAAACAAATTTTCCTTGTATTTCAATGCAACTTCTGATATGTTCAAATTTTTTCTGTAAATCCCATAAGTGACTATATTTGCAATTGAAATAATTCATGAGGTCTCCTTTCCGTATTGGTCAAATCAGCCCACGTCTCGTGTAAGCGTGTCGGGTCGTGCTTCACCTCTGCTGGATCACTTTTTAATGCAACCACGCGCCGAACTATCTTTTGTTTGTGCTTCTCCACTGAGCGCGGTGTTCTGTGTCAAACCAGTTTACCTCCCCTTCTCGCTGTCTCCTGGCTAGTCCTGGCTTTGAGTGCCTATGCCGCTACTATGGTACACTTCCAAATAAACAAACTCGGCGGTGAGCCTTGTCGTAACTTTCTTTGCTAACTCGCTCCTTCGCTAGCTTGTGTCCATAACGGGTTTCATGCATGTTTCCAGCTACTCTCTTTTACATGTTAAATTTTATGCAATGAAACCATAATAATATCATAATGATCTGCAAAATTCGGGGTCAATACATCCCACTACTTGGGGGCCAAGACCCTCCAATGAAACAACAATAGCATTTTAATTTAGCAATGGAAGAATATTGTTACAACTCCAACCCCAAAACAGGGGTTGTAACTACTTAAACCCATAATTCAAACAAGCATACGAGGAGCCCAGTGCACAGGCAGCGGAGATATGAGGCAACATTATAAACAACACGAAGTTACACATCTACACGGAAATAATACTGCTTACGTTAATCCTATACCTTCCCTCGCCAACCCTACATAACTCTGTTACCATCTCATCACATCTCAGTTACACGTTTAACATAAAACATCAGACAATCCCTCTATCTCTGTCCTCATTATTCGCGTACAGCTGTCTTCCCGTCTTATTACGCAACACTTACCTGCACTCTCCACGTTCCCTGCAAGGACATGAACGCCGCTCCGGCATTAGGTCAGACCCTCTATTACTACCTCCCTGTCTACGTCCCTGTGGTTGCATCCCCTACGTCTCTCGGAATACCTCCCCTAACACAAGCCAAGCGAGTTATCAGCCCTTCAGGAGAGACGCACGTTGGGGACACAACAATATTATGCTACATTGGTCGGGTATTGTTATTAATGGCTTGTTGATGTCAATGTTAGCATATACTCTTAAACAGTGTAATTTCACAGCTCATAGCCATCGTCCTTAACACTGAAGTATTTCATTTCATCTGTCATTCATTTCAGCATTGCCCCAGAGGAGTTCGTCAGGCCTCGGCAGCCGGCACAGTTCATATCCTCGCCGCTAGATGGGGGGCTTCATTCATTCCATTCCTGACCTGGGCGGAGACTGGAAGCAGGCTGTGGATTTTCATTTTCATGTAATGCTGTCATACCTTCACTGTCTGCCGCGTTCAATTTCACCGTCTTCTCATACAGAACTAAAATTGTTGTTGTATTCACTTAGTGGAATATTAAGTCTAAATCATAGCAATAGAAATAATAGTTGCCCAATAATTGCTGAAAAAATGCCGATTGTAAGTTACAAATTAGTTTCTAAGTTCATTCGTGGCTATGAGTTGTTAATTGTACTGATTATGGCACATCCTAACATTGATATCAACAAACTATTACATGACAAACACATAACAATGTGTAATTTGTTTACCGACTGAGGAGATATGTTCAGATAAAATTTCATTTTTGTGTTTATTAATTTGACCCTCTCTTCTTCAGAAACGAACAAGATGCCGCCGGAGACAACTGAAAAACAACAATCCCTTTTACACGCTTTATTGCATGAGCGATTGGACGACTTCAGGGAGTTACTACGAGATCCTTCTGTAAATGCTAGTCACAGATATGACAAGCCTCCCTTCGGTACATGCTTAGAGATAGCGTGTCGATATAAACATAAGGAGCGGTTTATTGAACTCTTGCTGAAAAAAGTCAAACCAAACATCAACCAGATACACCCAGAGCCCGTCCATTACGCTGCCAAGAAAGGAAATTCAAAGGCATTGCAAATACTTCTCAATGACAAGAGGGTGAAAGTGAACGCGGAAGACAGTGAAGGTAGGACAGCGTTACACACTGCAGCGAAATACTTCAGTATTAAGGACGATGGCTATGAGCAGTGCATTAAACTGCTTATGGCACATCCTAACATTGATATCAACAAACCAAACCAACTGTGGTTTACTCCAATACATGAGGCTGCATCAAATTGTAAGGAACCAGTTGTGGCCATGCTCACCCACGCCAAGCAGGATTTAGAAATCGATCGTTATTTTGCTCATGGAAGAACTGCTCGCCAGTGCATTGTGAGTAAATATCCTGAACTCAAAGATGATTTACCGATCCCAACAAGGGTTGTATCGAAAGCAACCGATCCACAACTTCAATTGATAAATGCCTTAAGGAACCGATACACAGATCTTTTTCGTGTTCTACTGAAACAACAAGATTCGGATGGCAAATATCTGTTGGATCCAAACTACTGGTACGGCCGACCTATGAACGCCACAGCTTTGGAACTTGCGTGTCGTCAACTGGGTTGTGGGAACTTCGTGACGACTTTGCTCGAGGCAGGGGCTAATCCTAACATGGTGAATCGTCAAACTCAGAAATTCCCAATACATGTGGCCGTGGAGGTCGGGAACACACTGGCCCTAAAAGCTCTACTATGTAGTGAAATGACTGATGTCAATGCCACAGATAATATAGGGAAAACGGCTTTACATTACGCTGTGGAGCAAGATTATATAGAGTGCTTAAAATGTATTTTGAGCAATACGAAGATTGATATCAATGTGCAAGACAGTGATGGTTTTTCTCCAGTGATGTTAGCTGCTCTTAAAGAAAACAGGGCAGCTTTGGAGGAATTTATTCACCAGAAAATTCATGATGTAGATTTTGATTCTTCCCCAGAAACACATTCATCTCCTCGACAACTGGTTTCAGAGCATTTCCCTAATTTAACGGGTAGTTTACCTACTTATAGCCAAACATACGAGTTGAGAACGAACTTCAAATCACTTCTATATCAATATCTTGACAAGCGGCAAGAAGATGAGTTTGTGAGTCTTCTTAAACAACGCGCTGAGGATATCCTTCCGACAGAGACCGAAACACGGGCTGAAACCCTACTGCAATGTTCTTGTAAGTACGGACTAGATAAAGCAGTGAAGGCCTTGCTAGTAATGGGTTTCGATCCGAATTATATAGGTAAAGTGAATACGTGCCCTCCATTAGTATCGGCGGCCATGGAAGGTAATTTTGAAACCCTGAAAATCTTGCTCGAAATCTCTTCTAACTGTAACGTAAATGCAAGTGACAGAGAAGGCAATACAGCTTTGCATTATGCTGTTCGACGTAAGGATCTGGAATTAGGCATATTTCTTTTAAATCATGGAGCAAATCCCAAGTGCAAGAATTCTATTGGCAAATATCCAATTAATTCTAAGGACATGAAGGTCTTTCTAGACGCGTGTGTAAGTGATGGAGGCAAATTTTCAAGAGATGAACATTATGAAGTTGTGTTCGATTACCGGTTTTTAACCTCTTATTCAAATGAAGAAGGCGGTTTCAAAACACAGGGAATTGACACCGTTGTGCCAGTTGGAAGGACTCCCTTAATCAGACAGGGTGGTGCACCAACCCATACCGAAGTGCCAATAGATATGGTTTCCTTGAATGTAGAAGGGAGTGATAGAACAAGCGTTAGTACTGTGAAGAAAGAGGTAAATGAGGAATATACCACTGACTGCAAACCCATAGTTGAACTGAATCTATTACATTTCATGAGTCATTCCAAAGAGTGTAGAGAACTATTAAATCATCCCGTATGCCTCACTTTCCTTGAATTTAAATGGATGAAACTAAAGTATGTGTATTACTTAAATATATGTATGTATTTTATCTTCCTGATAACCTTGAATACTTATGTTTATCCATTGAAGATAGTTGATGATAACCAAAACATCTCTGCCACGGAGAATTCCAGTTTCCTAACCATCGCTAGAAATGAAGATGAAATAAAGAAGTGTCCAGGGGCTAGTGTCACAACGTTATCCATTTTAGGCTTATCAGTGAGTATATTATTGCTCAGGGAATATCTTCAGTGTTGCATGTCAGGTATGAGATACTTTATGAACCCTGAGAATTATCTCGACTTGATCATAATTGTGCTTACAATAGCAATTATGAAGAATCACTCATGCAACAACAGTGAGTTTATGCAGTCTATAACAGTGCTACTGTTCACGCTGTCCTGGATTGAACTTGTCTTAATGATCGGTCGCGTTCCATTATTTGCAAGGAACTTCAAGATGTTTTCAGTTGTTCTCAAAAATTATATGGATGTTTCATTATTTTACACAATCATCTTTATTGGTTTTGTAATGTCTTTTCATATTCTCTTGAGGAATGTACCAACAAAAGGAGACAATTGGTATGAGACATTCCCAATGTCACTTTTGATGACATTTATTATGATAACTGGTGAATTTAAGGCAGAAATGTCGTTTTATCAATCCGCTCCAATCTTGACTAATATTTTGTTTGTTTTGTTTGTAATGATCGTGTCAATTGTAATTTTTAATCTACTGATCGGTATCGCAGTCAATGATACCCAATCAATTAAAAATGATGCTTACTTACTTTATTTGGAAACACTGGTGGAGGTAGCTTGGGAAATGGAATCATTTCTAATAGGACTTGGTAAGAAAATAAACAAGGACTCGTTTTTCACACTTTTTCCCGGTCAAATCAGAAAAAAATCTGGAACGGTACATCCTAATGTCAGTTCTAAAATTACGTTGTCATCGGGGAAAGCTTCTTTGAGTTTAAAACCGGATATTTTAGATAGGGCCCTGAAAATTGTTCACGAAAGAACGAACAAAACTCAATCGATAGCTTTTGAGGCTAAACCGTTAGAGTTTGAGGACTCCATGACTCAGGTGAAGGAGGAACTGTTAGCGCTGAAGAACTCTGTAACGGAGATTAAACAATTACTTGCAGAACTACATCAGAGAATTAACGGGGATTATGTAATTAGAAGTTAGGTAACATTTATCTTCGGTGCTACTTCGTCTGAGACTGTAATTAACTCAGGTGTAAGTGGCCTAACGCGTCTTACTGGAATTTAAGATTATTTTATTCATTCATTCATTCAATTTCGCTAATCGGGCAAGTGGGGACCACGATAAGTCTCATGTTTCATTCTGGCATTTGTTCATTTTTCACTCCATCCACATTGCCTTCATGAGCTCACTGTGGTTACCACGACGTTCTTCTGTCCACTTAGCACCAGTTGTCCGTTTTTCGTCCCGGAAAGTCCCAAACGTCTTGATGGCTGCTCTATACAGATTTCCGTCTTGTGCATCTTCTGCTCGTATCCCCATTTCTTTAAGATCTTTCTGGACGTTAACGAAACATGGCATTGTCGTTTTTGGTTTTGAGTCAAAGATACTGAAGATACTTTTCGTCCATCGGGAGTCGATCATCCGTCGTATAATACCGTTATTATTATTATTATCAATATTAGTATTTCCTCGTATAGAATCAAGTATGTAGTTCTTTGTTTATGAAAAACAATGATTCAGTATACGGTACTTCAATGCAATAGATTCATGTAATTTATGTTTTGAGTAAACAGCTCTTACTTAATTGTTTATAAATATGTTGGTTGTTGTATGAATATTAAATATGTATTTATCGAGTGTTTTATGTTTCTTACCAAAACACTGTACCCTATCCACTACCTGTCTAATGCCTCATAAGCCATAATATGCGACTGGAGTGTAATACGCAAGTTGTGACCGAAATTATTTCAATGTTTTGTAACGCAGCTTATGATACAAATTCAACAGACACCCAAGTATGCGGGGCTAGGTAACCACGATGGCGTAAGGCCCTAAATGATCAATATCAGCAGTTTTTATGTTTAAACAAGATGTTCAGCAAATAACATAACATAACATATAGCCTACTTTCCCCTAAACGTATGGGTAAACTTATAAACTCTTCGTCCTTATCAAGGAGTAGACTATAGGCACTGTGCACGAACCTTGAAATCGTACTAGTGGCGCCGCACTGCGCTGGGTTACGAAACAAGGAATGTGAGGCCACGGCCGACTGAATACGAGCTGCGCGCATTCAGTCGGCCGTGGTGAGGCAGTTGCCAGGTAATCTGTGGGCAGGTGAAATAAGTCAAGCCGCGTCAGTCATTTAAAAGCCACATGCGAGAGTCAATTTAATTGCGGCCTTTTACCGATTAGACACCCGAGTTTTGGCGAATCAACTGTTGGAAGAGGTAGAAATCTCTACATAAGTGGGCATGTTAATAAAGTGGGGGAATTGAAGAGAGAAGATGACTGCCTTCTGACAGCAGAAGTGATTAAAAAGGAAGGAAGCTTGTAGTTTAACGTGACCGTTAATCTCGAGATCATGAGCCACGGGACCTCCTTTTTACGTGGAATCCGAACCACAGGACATGGCATTTCACTTCGAAAATCTCACATGCATTCACCGGGAAACGAACAGAAGTGATTAGGCAAACGTGTGTTTCGCTTCCGAGGTATTATTATATTATGCTGTGTTCCCATCTATTGTTGAATGTTTATATGTCTTACATGTTGTTAATAAAACGCTTAGTTAAACTCAATACTTTAATGCAACGTGACGAAGCACCATTACATGGATAACACACAGACCGAAAAAAAAGGACAAACAAACACCGTCTGGTCAAGGAACTTAGAAAACACTCCCACCTTGCAATTTACAGGCAAATTAAATTGCAACCTTCTCACAATCACAAATCAAGTCTGTGGGGCACTCGAATTGTTCTTCCTGACCTGGTAGTATTCGGTCCTGGGACAGATGTTTTGGGCTGGTGTCCAACAACTTGTTCCAGGGGAGGTGTGTTGTCTGAGCTTGCGGACACCTCTAAGGGATACAGACGTTGCACCGGTCTTACATTCTCCCCTACAGCAGTCTTTATCTTGGCTACCCTTATGTAGCCGTCTGACCCTGGATAGACCTCCAGGATGACACCAAGTGGCCAGTTGATCCTCTTCTTGTCTGTCTCGACCAACACCACATCTCCAACATTGACATTATCTTGTCGTCTCTGGCCTCTGTGAATCAACAGGGCTAAGTATTCATTACGAAATCGCTGACGTAAGTTTGCTCGTAAAGTCTGTAAGTACCGTGTTCTTCTGTTAAGACTCCTGCTATCTATGATGTCCAAGTCTGGGACCTCAGTTTGGGGAATACCTTGTAGAAAACAAGCTGGTGTCAGAGGCATCAATTTCTCAAACTCATCTTCTACGTAAGTGAGAGGCCTGGAATTCATTGTGGCTTCACAGTCACAAATCACAGTTCCCAACTCCTCATAGGTTAGTGTTGCTCTTCCTAAGTTTCTTCTTAGTAGCTCCTTGAGTGTCCTCACAAGGCGCTCCCACCAACCGCCCCACCAAGCAGCTGTAGGTGGGTTGAAATTCCATTTTATCCCATGTACTGAGGAGAACGACTTTATCTAATTCCAGTCCAGACTTTTCAAAGCATTGTTTGTACCAGTGAAATTGGTTCCATTGTCGGTATAGATGGTATCGATTCTCCCTCTTCGAGCAATGAACCTCCTGAGAGCCATGACGAATGAATCTGTACTGAGTGATTTGTAAGTTCTAGATGCACCGCTCGATAGATGGCACAAGTGAACAGTACCACCCAAACCTTCTCACCCCCATTCAGATACAGGGGCCCAGCTAAGTCTATGCCAGTGACCTGAAATACAGCCGCATATTTTATCCGATATTTGAGTAGTGGAGCAAATGGAGTTTCAACTGCTT
This sequence comes from Meconema thalassinum, assembly GCA_946902985.2. Taxonomy (NCBI): domain Eukaryota; kingdom Metazoa; phylum Arthropoda; class Insecta; order Orthoptera; family Tettigoniidae; genus Meconema; species Meconema thalassinum. Next base: position 355,256,752 of record OX336390.1, read on the forward strand.
TTCCGTGAAGCTTCTTGCATGTGACGCATTGGGTGATCACCTTCCTGGCTAGTCTCCTTATGCCCGTTATCCAGTATTTCTCGCGTAGATTTGACAACAGTGTTTGCAATCCTGCATGTTGTAAATGGCAGTGCTTTTGAAAGACCAATCTTTGCACTAGCACATGCTTGCCTGACAACAGTGTTGGACATTTAAAATGGTTATGTTCATCCCCTAATAGAAGTTTCGTTCTGACTCGTAAGAGTCCCTCTTCGTCAACAAAGGTCTGCATTTCTTTGATCAATCTTGCCTCTTTCTTATCAAAATTATCATTTTGTATGCATCTCATTAATTTCTTCTCTGCTCTCTGAGTTTCTTCATAGCTCAGTTCTCCACGTCTTGTGTTGTTCTTGCGACACCCATCAATAAATCGAAATATCCATCCTATCATTCTTACAATCTTCGAGTACTTTGAAAAGAAGGCGAGCCATGAAGTGAAGTTCGTCCTTTTACAAGATGTACTGGACACCACAGTTTTCTTCCTTTCAGCATTTACTTCTTCTTCTGCTGCTGCTGGTGGAGATTCTTTGGACCTGGGCCATTCATTTTGTTCTTTCCTTAGCCATGGCGGCCCCTCCCACCATTTGCTTTCTTTCAATATCTTTGCATTACAGCCTCTTGAGGGAAGGTCTGCAGGGTTCAAAATTCCGGGAAAATGACGCCAGTCAGTAGGTTGGCTATGCAGCTTGATCTCTCGTACTCGGTTGCCAACGAACGTGTTCCAATCTCCTTCCCTTTGTAACCATGCTAGCACAACCGTTGAATCACTCCAGTAGTAGGTCTTACAGTCTGAAAGATCCAAACTCTTCTTAACGTGGTAGGCAAGTCGAGATGCTATGACTGCTGCTAGCAACTCCAGTCTAGGAATTGTCAATTATTTTACGGGTGCCACTCTTGCTTTACATGCCACAAGGCGAACTGAAACCTTTCCAGCAAACTCTGCCCGCAGGAAGACACAAGCGGCAAATGACAATTTACTGGCATCGCAAAACACATGAAAAGTCTTTTCACAGTCCATGAAGGGTTCTAAAGACAGTCTTCTGGGAATCTGGCAGATACCCAAATGATGCAAATGCTTTAACCATGCAGAAAATTGCTGGGTTATTTCTTCGGGTAATTCAACATCCCAACCACATCTCAATTTCCACGTATGTTGCAGGAGCAGTTTTGGAATGAGTGTAGTGGGACTGGTATAACCCACGGGGTCAAATATACTCTGGGTTATAGACAGCAGAACTCTCTTCGTAATGGATTCTCCCGTTAATTTAAGTCCACTGACACCACAAAACAAAAGATCATTTACAATGTCCCATGATACGCCTAAAATTGGAACAATTTCTTTGCCTTTCTCAACCACATTGCCACACAAAGGAACAGTTACCCACCCTCTAAGCTCAAACTGTCCAGATGCCATCAAATGAGTGGATTCCCGAACAAATTTATTAACTGATTCTTCGGTTTCAAGGCTAGTAATGCAATTGTCTACATAGAACGATTGCTTCAAAATATTTGCTGTCTGTCTCATGTCTTCTGGAGCCTGATTTATATGATGGATGATGGTAGCTCCTAGCAAGAAAGGACTCGAAGACACACCAAATACTTCACGTCGATGTCTGAATGTGATCATTTCTTGTGCATCAGCACTGCTCCACCACAGGAATTTCAGGAAATCACTATCCCTCGATGATAGGCTTATTTGTAAAAATGCCTTCTTGATGTCAGCAGTAATACCAATGGCACATTTCCTGAATTGCAACAGTAGCTTTGGAACTAACTCGATTAGATTCGGACCTTGACAAACACAGTCATTCAATGATGTTCCTTTGTGGTCCTTTGCTGAAGCATCAAAAACCGGGCGTATTTTTGTGGTCTGACTAGTTGCCTTGATGACAGCCCTATGTGGCAAGTAGTACCCTCTAGCTTCATTTTCAGGAACTATCTCTATGATGCCAGATTGGAGCCAGTCTTGAAACACTCCATGATATTCTTTTAATTTCCCAGAAGCACGCAGGCGGTTTGTCACTCCGATAAGTCTCTTCTCTGCCAAAGCTTTGTTATCCAGGAGTTCCGGATGACCTTCCCTCCACGGCAAGCACACCTCATATCTGTTTTCTTCATTAACCTTCACAGTTTGGTTGAAAAACTGAAGGGTATCAGTATTCAAATCTTCTGTCTTCTTCACGGCCTCCGATTCATTAATACCTATAACCTCCAACTTCCATAAATATGACAAATCCAAGTTACAGTTGTAGGTTATGGCAGCTAGAGAATTATTTGCAGTCGTTCTGGGGCCCTGAATAGTCCTACCTAATCGTGTTTCAATTGCTACCAGAGCATCATCCAAATGTACATATGAACCAGTTAAGAATGATCCTGAAATGTCTGCTCCTATCAGCAATCCTATATCAGGTGGATTCCTCCCTGTGTCAGACAGAATTATTCTTTTCTCATTGAGTTTGGGGTACAGGTTTTGACTTTCAACTCTTGGTACATAACCACAAATTTTGCCCTGTTCTAATACACTTATAGATCCTTGATATTCACCATTTACACTTCTCAAAATAATGTCATAGAGGTTGTGTTGCTTTTGACTGGTTTCAACTCCCCCAAAAAGACTGTGGCTCAACATTTCCTTCCCAGATGGTTTTATATTTAGTTCTCTCACAACACCTGTAGAAATATAGGATCTTTGAGCACCGCTGTCATAAAGTGCACGTACTAGTTTAACCTTACCATTATGGACAATATTAACCATTACTGTTTGCAAAAGAGTGTACCCTGACTTCTGTGATAAGAGAGCTTGTGACTCCGCACTCTTTAGGCCTACTTCAACACTTTCAGTTTTCTTACTCTGGATGGGTAATTCTGGACACATAACTGTCATATGGCGCCTAAAACAGACAAGACATTTGACGAAGTTCCGGCACCTCTTAGCACCGTGACCAGCTTTTAAACATACAAAACACCAATTCCTTTTATTGAGCAAATTCCTTCTTTTATCCAACGACATCATTCTTCCTTTAAAGTACTCTGTAGCCGCATGAGAAGTTCTATCACACCACACACATTTTGTATCTGAGCTTTGTTGTTTAGAACTCCCTGAATATATGCACGCTGCAGTAGGTAATCTGCTTGTTTTACCATTGTCAATACTATCACTAGCGACACCCCTATTACTAGAAATACCACTGCGAGCCAACTGAAGGCGCTCTTCACTTTCGACCTCAAGTTTCAAGAACTCCTGCAGATTAGCTAGACGGTCACTAGGATCATGAATTTCAGCTCTATATACCGTACGTGCCCTTTCCCATGCTCTTAGGATATCATCAGGTAAAGCTGACTCAACCAACGGATACAACATGGCAGCATACTTCTCCCTCGTTACTCCTAGGGTCTCTAAGGCTCTAAGTTGAGTTTCTAATCTGTCATACAGTTTTGCTCAAGATATAACATCATGTGTCATCACCAAACCAAGTAATTCGCGAACGTATATCTCTATTAGTAGTTCATCACGAGCAAACCTTGATTTCAGCTGTTCGATGGCATTACTATTGGCAACTCCAGCTATCTGATATGACATCTAGCGGTAAAAATGAGAAACTTACCAAGTAGGGTACATTTGTCACGTGATGACTGTTTGTATATGGTTTCTTGTATTGGTAAACAGATCGTGGTAAATTGTTCGTGTCTTTATACATAAGTAATAAGTTTTACTCGTTGATAGAGTGAAAAATGAGTAAAAGCAAAGTGTATTGCTCAGTTTACGGCTGTAAGTCGATGTATAAGAGGGCTGCGGATATACGTTTTCATCACTTTCCAAAAGATGCAAATAGCAACAGCCGAAATGTGATGATACCTAATAATACCTAAGTTAATACCTAATAATAATACCTTTCCACCCCGGGAAGGATCTAACACTTGTCGAGGTAGACAGACAGAAGACCTGCGACGTAAAGCCAGCGAAGGTTATTCAGTTTAAAAACAGCTGTTACGATGGACGTGCTGGTAAGATTGAAGTTACTTGAATAATTAATTAAATAATTAATTATTGGCTGCTTGGTAGGGAGAAGGGATGAGTTTAACTTGTATTAAAACTCGGGGGGCGACAGGAATTGCTTGATTTGGATGGTTAAAAGGTGGGTTTGGTGTTGAATATTTGAATGGTAGCGGAATCACTCATTCTACAGTGCCCACGGGGAGGCAAATTAGGCCTATATGACTCGTAGTGGAATAGCTCGAATATCGAAGAACTTAGCGATTACGAGGTGTAGGCTTGGCGGAAAGGCTGGCGGATCATCAGTTTGACATCAATTCACGGTATAAGTCGGAGCTTGGAACAGTGGCGTCTGGTTTGCGTGGATGCTAGTCTCGGAATGATAAAAGTAGCACAGCTTCGGTGTGTTATTTATTTGTTTATGTACCGTATTTCTCTATTTGAATGTCCTCGGCGTTGACTCAGGATAGACATTTACATTATATTGCGCATAATAGTACCGAAATAATGTCCGAAGTGTAGCCCTGTGTAAATTTGAATTAGCTGATCTACATCAACCATAAAAACTGATGCTTGATAATATGCAAATGACACCAAAAATCCAGTGGAACACACAAATTAGATCACGTGTATCGCACAGTTATACATATATACAATTAAAAATAACACTGTCATTACTTTAGAGACCACATTTACTGATTATAACCGAAAAATAAAAAGTGTTCCATATCAAACGCGTGTTATTGAGTATTTTAAACCCTACTTATCCAGACCGACCGCAGCGCCCCAAGTGTTAGTTTGAGTTGCCAATAGTTAGGGCCTGAAGGGGGAAAGCTCTCAACGAGTTCCCTAGCACTGGATCCCGGCACTGTTGCTTGTATTAAATATTGGAACTTGTCCTCATCAGCAATTGTTTCGTCATCATTAATCTTGCGAAACTGTCCCCAGAAACCTAACCAATTTCTCACATTACCATCAAACGCCTTCAGTTTCAATTTAGGTAATCGTAAGTTCCTTTTATGCGAAGATGAAAAATTTGCTTCACTTCCACTTTCTGATACGACATTCCCTCGATCAAGAAGTACATTCTCATACCTGGTTTTGGCTGCTATCCATTCTTCTTTATATGCTTCGGCGGCTTCGTACTCCTTTTCACAAATTTGTTCATCGAAATCTTCTGCCGTAAACCATAGATCCCGTATATTGTCTTCTATCATGAAGAGACGCGTTGCTTTGTCCTCTAGAATTTTGAATGCAGTTGCTACGTCGTCTGGCACGCGCGGATCTACGTCCAATTTCTGTTTAAACACGTTCAATGATTTCGTGTATAAACGTCGCACTAAACCTCGTTCCCGTTTTAATTTTTCCATTTTTCCTAATCTTGTCAAGGTCGCCAGATGTTAATAAAACGCTTAGTTAAACTCAATACTTTAATGCAACGTGACGAAGCGCCAATACATGGATAACACACAGACCGGAAAAAAGGACAAACAAACACCGTTTGGTCAAGGAACTTAGAACACATGTTTATTAAATTACTTACACAATACATTTACTATTATATTTCACAGAATGACACTGAGCGAAATGTCGTCTCGCTTTGCCCTTGTCAGCTGGTCGTGGAAATACTTGTGAGCATATTGCTGCGGTGATTTATTATTATATTATTATTATGTTTTAAAAACTGATGTTCCCCAAGCCAGGGGAAAACCCAGTTCAGTAAGTGCTGCGAAAGAAAAATATTCCAAGAGGGAAGCGCATTAAAGAATTGTATCCTTGAAAAAGATCACAATACTCCGTAACAAATATATCTTGCCCTTTACGGAGAATGTTTCAGGCAGAAAGCAAATCACAAGTCTAATGCACTTGTAGGACTACAGAAATTTTGTGTACCGTACTAAATTCTGCTGAGAAATTCATTTCGAAAGAGGAGTGTGATAAAGTTACTTTGGAATTGCTCGAGAATCATTGTGACATACGTGGAGAAATACCTTGCAGACCTTGGAATGAGAGGTATTTGGAAACAATGTAACGGTGACAAAGCGCTTCACAATCCCGTGACAACTCGGGAACAGGGAGAGTCCCCAGAATGGTACCGGTACCAAGAATGAAATGTAGAATATTGGCGAGTAGCATGGCTCATCGCATCAAACCACCAGGGAAGGCTTTGAAATTTTAGCATCTTCTATGATAACTGCCTCTATCCTCAGGGGCGTTCACTACACGATGTTACATATGGCAATGAAATGGAACCACAGGCTATTCCGTTCTATCAGGTAATGATTAATGAGAAAGTAGTTTGTTGTGGTTTAATTGTCCATAAATTGCAACCATGGCTTTGTGGAAGCCCAGATAGAACCGTTGTGAAAGACACAGAGACTGTTGGAAGGGAAATGTCCGACCTATTGCAAGGATAGGGGAATAGTGGAAGACACAAGGAAAGTACAATTTACGTTAGACGAAGTGAATAATAAATACATTTTAAAAACTCGTACCGGAATGTACTTGGCTCAGTGCCTGATAACTACTAATGCACTTAACAGGACTCAGTTTATGTGATCTGTTTATAATCACTAAGAATCATCAACTGTGTGTAACCTTAAAGAAGGACTCCAGATAATAGTAATTATATTCATAAAATTTAACAGTTTTATTTCATGTACTATTAACCCAAACTTGTTACAGGCTAGCTTATGAACACTATTAAAATTAGGGCCCCTCACATCTGATACATCTGATACATATTTAATGTATCCTTTTGCGTTTTTGTTGTTGTTGTTGTTGTAGTTTCATTTGAGGGATTTGAATATCGTGGTCATTCATCCCATTGTACTTAGGTGTATATATAATTTTTATGATAACCTATGATATTGAGGTGCCTGCAGTAGTGTGTATTTGTACATCGGGCGAGGATTGGGAAGGAGACAGTGGTGGCCTTAAGTTAGGTATCATCCCAGCATCTGCCTGGGGTAGAAGTGGGAAACTACGGAAAACCACTTCCAGGATGGCTGAGGTGGGAATCGAACACATCTCTACTCAGTTTTGCCTCACGAGATTGAGTGTACCCCGTTCCAGCCATCAGACCAGAATTAAACTTCTTGGAACAGCCGGGAATGGAACCCGGACCTCTGGAGTGGCAGCCACGAATTATCGCCGCTACATTCGTTTGTATTAAAGTTAAATGTATGTGGTATTGTCAATCAAAACATTTAGTTATTGCCAAGGTATTATATTCGCCTTCGGTTTTTTTTTATTATTATTATTATTGATCTTGGATAACAGGGGACTGCAAATTTGTCAGAACGCAACACATCAACAATGTCGTCAATATGAGGCAGAAGTTCAATCGGAAGCATCTGTAAAATAGTGTATATTTTAATTTGTTTAATTCATATTTCGAAATGAATGCGAATACTTGCAACACTGTGTGTCTTCCTGACCTCGTCAGCTGTCAGCTTGCCATCATGAAGAAAAGGAGGGCTTACGCCAATCATTCCTCGGTTAGAAAGGCTTTTTGCTATTCCAGGAAAGTCTTTGTCATCATTGATCTCATCACAAGGTTCTAACAATGTCAACAAACCACTGTCGTTTGTGATAAATGCGTCAATCCATCTCTCGGCGTGTGGACGTAAAACTAATCACACTACTGGGTGTGATGTGATATTAACTAAACATTTCACAGTGTAGGCTATGTTCCCTTGTAATGGGATTAGTAAAACACTCAACGATCTTCCGGAGGAGGTTGTTTAACTTTAATTTCCGTACAATCAATAATCAACCCGCATTTCAGGAATTTATTTTTGAACACGGCATAGTCTTATTTACACTTTCATAACTGGGCCAGAACACAAAATGTGACATTGCGAAAGCCAGAAGCATTGCAGTGGTGGTAAAAAAGAATACGTGACACATTTGTACGATGGACTCCGAACAAAGCTTTCATAGCAGAATGACAGTCCTTTCTTCTCCATTCAAAATATCATCAGGCGATTTTCATGACATTCTTCATCCGTATGTTTTCCGCGAGATATTATTTTAAACAACAAGTTAAAAACTTTGAAATGACAAACTTGTTAAATCTCACATTAGTATTTAGTCCCGAATAGAAGATTATCCTCTCCTGCGTTTGTGCTCTGCTTTATGCCGTACTCCCACCTCGTCTCACAGCTTGAGTGTCACTGCGCTCCACTAGTGAAGCGCACGGTGTCTATATTTCAATGCTCGTTGTAGTAGCTGGTACTGAAACCTAGTGGTGAATTAATATATATCTTGTACGCCTCTAAGTGTTGAATGGGCAGGCAGTTTAAAGCAACCAGGAGGGATGCGAACCAGCCGACAGTGTTTAAAGGTAATCGGAGCGCGGTTATGCCTATAAGTTGAACTAATACAAAAGTGTAATGCTTCAGGAGGCCAGGGATCTGCAAAGCGGAATGTTGGAAAATTACCCACGTAACCCTCAAGAGGACAGCACCGTACAGAGTCATTCAGAAAGCTATGGATGACAACGTGTATCTTGTCTTTCTATTCTCCTTTCTCTTTTGTCTTCTGTTTATATGCGATGTTGTGGCTGTGATTATTAATATACAAGGGTATACATTAGCCTCTCCTTTGAGCTCAATAGCATTTTATCTAGTATATGTGGATAGAGCTTGACCATATCTGTTGTAGAAGAATTCAAGCACAAGAAAAAAGCTAACTCTGGTAACCCCAGCCGAACGCGTGAGAGACTAACACTCTAGCACAGAGCCAAATATGTCCGTAATATTTTAGTTTTATTAACCGACTTAGATACGAAGTGTTAGCAAATAATGTCTTGAAATAAACGATTTCTTCACTGAGTACATCTTCATTATAAATCATTTCATACAAAGTATATATTATTTCTGTCAGTAGGCTATATCGTTTGGCGGCTTCGGTGGCGTAGTTGGTAGCATGCTGAGCTTCTATGCCCAAGATAGCGGGTTCAAACCCGGCCGAAGCCGTCGGATTTTTTAAGAGCGTTAAAAATCCCTCAGTATGCCTTCCTTCGGAGGGGAAGTAAAGCCGGCGGTCCCATGTCATAGATTTATGGCATGTTAAAGATCTTTCCACTAATTACACCTGTGTGAAACTAAATTGGATAGGTTAAGAATGTAAACAACGCTCTTAGGTTGCTACGTTCGTTGCCAAGAGCCGACTGCGGTGGCGTCTAGTAGCTAGTTCTGAACTAGGCCTAGTAGTCGTTGACGGTGGCGTTTGGCGGCAAAAGTAGGAACTATTTGAAAATTCAAAGTTGCAGTCTCTACTTGAATTAAAAAACAGATACACACACTAATACAGTCATCACAATTAACACCGGTTATCAGACAGATTCTACACACACCCAAAGTACACGGGGCTACATGACCGCGTTGTCGCAGCCCCTAAACTAAGGAACCAACCAACCAGGCTATATCGCATGCATCATACTCAAACTACTGAACTATAGGACAGGCACAAGAGGTCAGCTGCCAACTTGTCATGTGACAGAGACGGCTCAGCTCTTTTAAATCACTGATAAAGTTATTATTAGAATTTTAAATTATAATAAACAAGGAGCCACGTCCTTTAGGATAGCTTAAACCACCCTCGGCTTGCTAGACGAAATTGGCGAGTCCTAAGTTATAAATTATAATGCTTGCATAATTCATACGGCCGCCATATTTTAATGATACAACTGATGACCTTGTAGGTTGGCACAGTACGCGTCCCATATGAAGGTATTATTTTACCACATTTGGTAAAGATCCAATGATTAGTTAGGTCATGATTTAATTTTAAGTTTTAACCATTTGAGTGGGCGCCATTAAGTTGTGGTAAAGATGGCGGCAATATAAAACGTGACACTGAGGTTCCCTTTGCTAGTGCTACCTCTGTACCAAATTTCGTTCAATTTGGTTTCGAAGTGTTTCAATTAATAGAGGGGGGAGAGAGACACTTGCACACACACACAGACAGTCACACAATTATTGGCCCTGTGTAGATCTCATAAGTCTACTTTCATTTTTTGCAAAAATCGAAAGTAGGCTAAAAATCTCGTACGATTGAAAAATCTAAATGTCGTTGCTTTTATTTCTCTGCGCCGTGTTCTAAAGTTGCGCAATTAGAAAGACTGACCTATGACGTCACATAGCTCCCTTTCGCCACTGTACGATTGTTCTTGGTAGCTTGCTCTAATGTTCTCATGCACATGTGCACATGTTTGCGTGATCTAATGCAGGTGCAGTCAGTTGCCGTGTAAGTACGTTAAAGATCGGGTGTCTCTAAAGCTGCAGTAGGCACTACAGCCCTTGGCCTGACACATGGTCAGCGCTACAGGCCCCCTCGACCGTTAATCTTGGTTGTCCTCACATCAGTGCCTAAAATCCCTGACGGAGCCGTGAATCGAACCCGGGATCTCCAGGTGTTTGGCAAGAGCACCACACTATACCACGGGGCCGGCACATACAGTAGTTGAAAGAGACACAAACCGTGATATTATTATTATCATTATTATCATTAATATTATTATTATTATTATTATTATTATTAACCAATCATAATCTGTATATATAAAAACTAGCAACCCACCCCGGCTTCACCCGGTGCCTTGACCGGTTTACCCAGCGTATGTTAAAAAGGCGTATTTTTCTCGATTTCAATGAACTACGACCTATGGGATAGCATGTGCAACGAATTCTTGTCAGACGTAATTATTTAAGAATGGCGAGGTGCATGAAACACAAATCCCCCTTCCGTCCAATCTAAACATGACTGTGTATTCTGCGGAACGAAGACTGAAACTGGGGTGATAGACTCGCTGGCTAGCTCGTAAACTGTCTCCGAAGCCAGTAATTGAATGAGGATTGCTCTAGGAAATGAAAACGTAAAAACATTTATAGTGGAAGATGTATTGAAGATAGAGTATATACTGTCGGGGACATTTTTTTAGAACTTTTCATGCTGAACAATTCTTACACTCATAGTATACTGATAATTGTAACAGTTTACCCAGTGTAAGCTTAAAAGGTGCACGGACGGGAGGCATTTCTCGACCTGATTTACTGAAATCGTTACTGCTCGACTTCCTTTGGCCATAAATTATGACGTACAGAAACCTTCCTCGAGAAATCCTTTACAGAATGGTTAAAACTGCATCAAATTCCTCCAGTGGTTCTCGAGATTATTCGGAAAATCCAAGAATCGAGAACTTTGTTTTATACTACAGTAAGTAGAGATGAATGTTTCTTGATTGTTTGTTTGTTTGTTTGTTTGTTTGTCTGTTAGTTTGCCTGTCTGTCCCGTATGTGCTCATATAACATCCGATTGTGATGAATGTTTGGTGAGTTGTTGTGCACACTACCGAAAATGTTTTTGAATCCATTTACAACAGGTGGCGCACGAATCGTTTCAACATGTGAGTGTATTTATACAAGAGTTTAGTGCTTTTCAGTCGGTCAACACGAATGTAGCAACACATTCGTGTTGACCGACTGAAAAGCACTAAACTCTTGTTTACTAAGGCAACACTGAAAATATGGCTTCAAACACCACAATGTATTTATACAGTTTAGCGGCAGTTCATGTGTTTCCGTTGTATGAGTGTGCAGGCTTGAGAGGATTGAATTACTGAATATACCATTTCAGTTCGTGAGTGTTTTGTTGGTGTTGATTGTAAAATTCCAAATGCTTGTCAACATTAGATATTAGAAATCACACGCATTGTGTTTATATTTTGAAGTGAATTTGCAATAGCCGTCACTAAGCTTTTGCAATTACCAGCCGTCGCAACGTATTTGCAATGACCATCAACAAAGCACAGGGACAATTGCTACAAATATTAGGACTAAATTAGGAACATCCATGCTTCTCACATGGACGGCTGTATGTAGCTTGCTCACACGTCGTTACGCACCAGACTAAAAATGCGCATCCAAAAGCACTTCAATAAATGCTTTGAAGCACAAACATTTCCTTTCTTTCTCTCTCTCTCTCTCTCTCTTTCTTTGATTGGCATAGCAACGCATGCCGGACACTGCTAGTTACTTATAATTTATCCAGCATGTAAATGGATTGTACGGTATATAGAGCTAGGTTTCTATTGGCACAAGTGTATAATGAAAGTAGTCTTTGTTTACTTTTTACTAGCAGGAGTACCCGGCTTCACCCGGGGCAATGATCATCAAGTCTTAAAATCTCCTTAAGCTCCGTGGTCAGATAACACACAAGTGGTGAATTATTTATTTATCTAATTATGTATTTATTTATCTATTTATTTATTTATTTATTTATTTATTTTAAGGATGATAATAAAAACTACTACTGAACTTATTTATTTATTTAATCGTATCAGAAAACATATAACAATGTGATATTTGCAAATATACACCAATATGTACCGGTACAAAGAAGACCGTAGTGTGAAAGAGAGTCCTAATCCCAGAACCGTGTTAGAAGCTATTGATGATCATAATCTTAACTAGGAAATAAAGAACAACGTCTTTGCAAAACAAATATAATGTAAGAACAAAATCAAATTACAAATAAAGAACGGATCAAGGAAGAGTTAATAAGTTAATTAGGTTAGTAATTACATCAAAGGAATAACAAGGTAATAACATCAATTACAACAGGTAAGGCATATTACAAACCCCAAAAAATAATAATAATTCATTAATCAAGTAAAAGGAGAAAGGGCAGGGGAAGAAAATCGTAAAACCAAACCCCTCTTAAGAGGTCGAAAGAGAACCCAAGATTCGGAAAAAGTTAGATTATAGCCCGAAGGAAAGTTTAAGCAGTAATAACCGATATGTTATGTTTCAAAATAGAAAACCTCGCAAGGAAGGTCGAAATCATATCACGAATGACAAAATGAAGTTTATCCGCTCGAAATATTAAACCAAATACGTAATGAAGCGGATCAAATTACAGCTCGACTGACTGCTTTCATCTCAATCTTATGACAATTTGCCAGAAGAATGGTAATGGCGACCGTCGCCAGGAAACGAACAATAATGCGAAACAAAATTTTATAAAAGAGAATTACTACCATCAGAAGGCCAAGAAATAATAGGAAAATAAATGAATCATTAACTAGACGACCCGTGCTGCTCCGCAGCATTCACTTCAACAATCCTACAGCACTTCTGTCCATATGACATTTGCATGTCTTCATGCTAGTGACCTGAACAGACATTTACGGTACAATCTCTTTTGGGTAAATGATGAAGTAGACTTACGCGATCAAATGTGTGGGTGTCTGCCTGTCCTCTGTGTGTGTGTCCCACTATTTACCCTGTGTAATCTTAAAAGGCGCACGGACGTCAGGCCGAGGTGAACAACTAACTCCAAACACATAAGCTATACTCTTCTCTGAAGAATTAACTCGACACGACTCGGCAGTTTGATGCTGGCTGAAGCTAGGGTGATAGGTCGCTCGCAAGCTCGTAAACTCACTCTGAAGCTAGTAATTTAAAATTTCACTGAATGGAGATTGCTGGAAGAAATGAAAACGTAAAAACACTTACAGTGGTCGATGTGGGAGCTGTCGCGGACTTTCTTGCAGAACTTTTCATGCTGAACAATTCTCAGAGAATATCGATTTTTTTAAAGACACATGGACGTTAGGTTTTTCTTCAACTCAATTTACTGAAATCGTAAATGCTCGGCTACTTTTGGTCATAAATAAATGTTATTCTACTTAATCCTTCATCGAGAAATCCTTTACAGAATGGTGAAAACCGCATCAAAATCCATCAAGTTGCTCTCGAGATTACCCGTTACATCCAAGAATTGGGAACTTTGTTTTATACTAAGTAGATAGAGATATCCACACAATTTAAGGCTACTGCGGTACAATTTGGTGTTTTGTCTACTTATGAACAATGGTATCAATTTAAAATAAAAGATGGGTCTCTTATATTTGAATTTAGAGATGTAACTTTTGGTTAACATATAGAGGTGTGCAAATGAATAGAATTAAATAAATAATTTTAATTAGTCGTAATTACATTTATTCAAAATCATTTTATTGACCAACTTCTTTTGTTGTCCTACTTAGTAGTGTTTCCTCTCCCGTGGAATTACACCTTTTTCCATAAGGAATTGCGTCTGGAAACTTTCAGATTATTGGATTCCGAGGGATATCTGATCTGGGTCCATTTTCAATTTTTCATTGACTTTAGAATTCTAGTCAGGTGATTTCAATGCATATTTCATGAATCTTTGAATAGTTCAATAGCGTTCATCAGTTAAAAGACCCCAAATCCCTCCGCTCTAAATTCACACGTAAAGTAGAGTGAAGTATTAAAATCGAAACGTGTGGCATTTTGCATTTGCAAGGCTCCTCTGTTAGTGGAAATTCTAAAAAATCATTTTAATTTGAGTTTCTTAAATGAAAATATAATTAGGAGTCTTGGATCAACATTTGAAGTAATTTCATCGCCTTGTAAACATACTTAGTGCATTAAACCGTGAAAAGTAAAAATGCAATTTTGGAAAACTGACATCGAATCTAATAATTTGCACATCTCTGTAAAGACAGCTATCGCCTCCACCCCTACAGATAGAATAGTAAGTAAAGGCGATTGATGAGAAATGAAAGGATAACTCACACAGAAGGAATTAATATTTATTAAGCTGTACATTTGATTGAGTATATCTTTGATATAGAATTGAGGGAATGAAATAACAGGATGTAGGATAGTAATCACCAATGTAGGACACTAGTATTTTTTTTACCATTACCACAGGACAGTTACCGTATTAGGGATGCGGACGTCCTTGTATAATTTTTATTTAATCTGTGCCCCGTTTGCTGCGGTCTGTGCTCCTCCGCAACATTCGTTTCAAAATTCTAATAGTACTTCCCTCCATTCGACATTTGCTGTTCGCTTGCCTTTTGGTTCTATTTGAACTTGGACGTCATGAAAGGATTTTGCTCGCGATAGTGCGGCATACAGTAAAGTTGTCCGTGGATAAACACCGGTTGAGGTAAATAAATGCCTACTTGATCTAGTGTTTGACCTTGAGCTTTATTGATAGTTATACAAAAAGCCAAACGTACTGGAAACTGCCTCCTTTTGAAGGAAAATGGCATAGAAGTATCTGATGGCGTAAGGTCAAGGCGAGGGAGTAGGATATTGTTTCCAACATTTACGCCAGTAATAATTTCCAGGTGTAAGCAATTGGCATGCATCTTCCAAACCAACAGTCTAGTACCGTTCAACAGACCTTGGGTAACATTTATATTTCTCAACAAAATCACAATTCAGCCTTCTTTTAGTCGAAGGATATGAGGTGGCAATCCACTTATGCCTATGCTGTCTAAAAATTCTATTGGGAATTGTAGAAGTTCACTCACATCTTCAGCAATCAAATTATTCACACGGATGTAAGTTCTCGATGATCCTGAGGTTAGGTCTAAAACTTTGTCATTGATTTCTTTACAATGTTCATTTTTAGGTGCTAAAATCGCTATTTTTGAAAAGCGTGAAATATTTTTCAGCGTGGGACTAATTCTGAATTTTCTCCATCGACGTGAGGGTATTCACCGTTACCAATTCGTATCAAGAAGGTTGCAAAGTCACGATGATCTGTATCCGCTCGCATATTTTTGTTGAGTTTAAAAAAATTGAATAATGGCCACAAAGGAGAGAACCTTACTGACATTTGGACTGATGCTGCTTTAGATGCGTGAGGCACAACAGTCAATACCTGCCTAAAATCTCCACCTAATATGACAATTTTTCCTCCGAAAGGCACGTCGTTATTCATGATATCCTTGGGCAACCGATTTACACACATCAACTCGTGCTTATTAGCCATAGAGGCTTCATCCCAGATGATAAGATTTGCTGAACGAATATAAAAATCTTCCTTGCTGTTAACTTTTATTCCTGATACAGAATTTTCATGTAAATGTAGAGGTAACTTAAACTGACAGTGTACAGTAGTAACATTGCTGCAATACCAGTCCATGCAACAGAAACTACATTTAACCCCAAATTTGTGCAACTGTGAATCAAGCATTGGTAAAGAGATGTTTTCCCGCTGCCCCCTGGACCGTCAATGAAATATGCATTACTCAACCTTTCATTGATGTTTTGTACTAACCCCAAAATGTCTGTAACTATAGCCGTTTGGTTTCCATTTGCTTGGTTTATCATCCGACTTAATTGATCCTCATTAAGTTTTGGATAATTCATTGGTGAAGTTGTCTGAGGGAAATTATCAATAATAGCTGGCAATTCGAGAGAAGTCATGGGAAGACCATGGAGCTTTAATGTATTAGAAATGTGTATAAGAGTGAACTGATATGCAATGTTAGGTTCGTGAAACTGCAGATAATCTTCTGATAATGAATTCTTGAAAATGTCTCATAACTATCTTACATTTGAAGGGGTCTGAAAGATACATATGTAAGAAAATAGTTGTCGTAACTGAGAAGGCATCTGAAATTGTGACGCTTCTGCCAAACAACGCTGCCATTCAGAATCGTCAATCAGCAAACCTCGCTCCTTAGCTGTTTCTTTAAAAGTAGAATAGACAACTGCTTTGTATGTTCGTAGATGATGATGATAATTGTTGTTTTAAGGGGCCTAACATCTAGGCTATCGGCCCTTGAGTATGTTCGTAGATCCTGGAAGCTGGTAGCCCTATGACGTGAAGCAATAACAGGCGTTTCTATTTCTGTAGGCGAAACATTATACGTTCTGCCTATAGTTTTTTTTGCCACTGGCAGTTGCTCTTATTCCAGACGTAATGTACTGGTGTTTCAGGATATATATACGGAATTCTGGCTTGAGAATCTTGATTTAACTTGAACCACGCTTGGAATTCCGTGTTGCGCAACTGTGCTTGAAGTAAAATATCAGGAGCGTTATCATTTTTTAAATATATATTTTGCAAGTTTGGCAAGTGAACTGGTAATCGCACGATAGAATGTGACTGTTCATGCATGTGAAATGAAAATATCCTGAATGCGGCTTCTGTTGGACCAACATTTAGGAAAGAAGTAATTTCATCGTAGTTCACCGTTTCGCCTTCAGGACATATTTTAACAATGCAGAAGTCATGACCTTTATACACATACTTGTGGATTTTAATATGTAATATATTTGTGGATGTAGTTAACACTTCGAACACTTGAGCATATTTCAACATTAATATGAGCTTGCACGTAAAGTAAAAGAAATGGATTGTAGGGAACAATGAATTGACTATCGACTTCAATGTCAATGCCTCGAATTGTTTTTATAATAATCCGTACATTATTTCTTCTCCTATACGAAGGATAACCATTGGCATTATCTTTGGTCTCTTCCTGGAACTGTTTAGGGAAATCTTTCTTACATACGCCACCTTTCATATAGACTGAAGCAGGATTCAAAGATCCGCGAGGACCATGTACCATATGACGCCTTACCAACTCGTATAGCGCTTCATCCTCGAGATCTGGTATTTCGGCTGACACCACACTGTCAATGTCAGAAATTTCTCGAAACTTACAATCTTCCGTTATTGTTAAGAGTAAATGGATGTGCGGGAGACCTCGTTTTTGAAATTCCACTGTATATAGATATGCTTTTACCGAAAATTTCCTTAGCATTAATCAATCGTAGCAATTCCTTTACTTTGCAATGGAAAACTCTCACTTCAATATCAGGCCTATTATTAGCCGTTTCACAGAGATGAATGCTGTTAAGTATTTCTGGCCAGCCCGCATTATAGGTGAACGTAATGAATAAATCTGGCTTTCCAAACTTCTTCACTATCGCCGTCGTATCCTGATAATTTTGCAATATTTTCCTTGGGCTATCTGTAAAAGAAGATGGCAAAACTACAATACGACCGACTCTGAGATTTTCATTTTCTGCTCGTACATGCAAGGCGTCTGCTAAACCGGCATATGTATCAACTCGTAACTTCGTTTGTTGATGACGTGTATATTTTAACCGGTCACCTTCCATACGACAGTAGTAATCCACGAATAAATATCCATTTTGCAAACTTGAGCAGCGACAACTCAACATGACCTCCATGAACACATTCATAGACATACACATTTTGTAATCATCGCTCGAATTGATAGCAGTTTCGTACATATCGCTGTTGCCAACAATAAAAGAAGAATAATTATTCCACTTGTCTGTAACATGTTTTACAATTCGCTTTCTAACCTGTGTAAATAAACTCTGATTGTTGTACTCACAATATGCCAATGACCTGAACAGATAATTACCGTCACCTTTAATCTTTCTAACATTTGTAATTGAGTGTCGCCTCTCATTAATCATAATATGATTAATTGTATTGATTGAGCACACAACCTATAAGGACGAATGATGAAAAGAAGACAGTTTGTAGCTGGTGAGACCACAGACTATATAACAGAAAAATTGGATACACAATACAAAATGGCGGTTCCAAAATTCGACTGTAGCGGCATCTTCGTGAAATTAGTTGTCTTTCGTATACAGTATTTGTTGTCATTCAAAGAGATGTTGACATGACAGTGTCATTAGCAAAATGACTGCTGATTTTGCATGAGCATTTCAGTCTCTTCTTTGAGAAGTTTAAATTAAATTATGTGCACAGAATCCGCTTCTACTTATTGTATGGATACATGCGACATTATCGCCCGAGTGGAACAGGTAGAAGTTAACGATATCATGTATGGATACATGCGACATTAGCGCCCGAGTGGAGCAGGTAGAAGTTAACGATATCATGACGTAATTAGGGAACTCTCTGTTAATATCAAGTTAGATTTATTATTGGGGCGGCGTTGAATATTGTGATACCGCGTTAGACGTTGTCGCCTAGCGACAATATGTCCGTCAAGTCATTCGATTCTATTTTCGTGAGACCTTGAAGGAAGTAATATTCGCAATTATTTTAATACTCGAATGATATAATCAAGTAAGGTGGGTATCAATCGACGGTGCTTGACGGGCATTACATTTTAAGAAAACAAACGACGTCGTAGCGCAAATACTTCCCGAGATATTTCAGTTTTAGTAAAGGGTGAAATTTTTTGAAAACTATTTTAATATATAAGATATGAGAGCTATGGATCGCACAATTTTAGGTTATGTGATTTGGCATAGGTTTGGTACTTCGTAAAGCTAACAAGGGCTTGGCAGATTTTGTCCGATCTCAATCAAATGACATAAAACGGCTCTAAGGCCGTAGCCCAAGGCAAACAATTAATTAATCTATGAAGGAAATACGACATATAAACCAAGTAATTAGTGATCAGGAACAAAGCAAAGATACTCAAATAAAATAAAAGGCAAAATTAGGTACTACCGAAATAAAACTCAAGGTTCCGTACCATTTACAATTAAACAAGTAGAGTAACAGATAAAACTTAATGCTGATCACAAGCCGAGAAATAGGAATTGGGTCTCGGACAAATTCGCCATCCCACTGCTCACTCACAGTACATCTTAAAACATACAAGACATTACCTTTGCTGCAGATTATAATTCACATTAAGAAATAAATTTCGCTTTAGTGTAATGAGTACAATACAAACTCTTCGGGGTTCCGGTACGAGTAAAACTCGCCCCCGATAAATCCTTAAAAAATTTACATCTGACTTGCAAACTCTTCCTAGATGGAGTGTCGAAGTTTTTTTGTTTAAATTGTTGACCTTAATTCAGTGTTGATTCGGAACTGCCAACACAACCTCAGACTAGGCCAAAACTTGACAATTTGAAGGTCACAATTATTATTGCTTAACAGTTGTCGGCACTTGCAAAATGGCAATAGCCAATCACCTTTCGACAGGAACCCGATCTCATTGGTCACAGCTGATTATATTTGAAAGATTTGTGGGAAATACATGGAGAGATGAATCTTATTGATGCAGGTTGGATTTCTAGGTTAAGTTCATGTACATAGGCAAGTTGTAGAAACATCAGGCATTGTAACGTGAGAATCACGGCACAATTCTCCCCCCTCCAACTTTCACCCTGGGAGATGTGTTGACACCAATTTCCAACTCTTGGACCGATGAGCAAGGATGTGATTACAATCGAGGCATCATGGCAGCTCCAATTTGGTATCAGTCGGGGCACTCCAGACGTCCGCCGCAGGAAAATCCAGAGAGAATCCCATCATGAAGTTGACATGCTTCTGAAATACCATCAGACGACCCTGGCCAGACATCGCTGACTGCAACAGTACCTTTACAGCTCTTGGGCACCAGACTTTCTCTACAAAACATAAAATAACCCAGGAAACGGCCCCAGAAGTAGAGCTCCGGGTCATCAATCATCCCATTTCATGACCTGATCGCATATTAACTGCGAAGAATAAGATCCATACTCCATCACGTAGTTTGAGTTTGACTTCCATAGTTCTTTTGTCATTTCTAAGTTGTCGACGTACATAATTTCGCATCTGATTTTATTTCAACAATAAATATATCTTCCCCTATTTCATTACATTTACCTTCAGCAGCCAAAATTAAAGAGAAAGGTGCCATTACAAATTACTTTAGAAAATTAAAAGATCCACAGCCCCATAATTAAATGATTTAAAAGGTACACATCAAAATAAAGAAAATCAACATTATATGAAGTTTTAAAATTTATACATTAGGTTCGGTCTCCCTTTCGCCTGCAGATTTGCAGTTCGATAGATGAGTCCGAAAGATTCTTTTCTTTAAAGAGTCTTTCAACAACACTGTTACAGGACTTAAAAATGACTAAATTTCATATGGACCTCTATATCGTGCTTGGAGCTTCCCCGAGATTTGGTGACCCGGAGCTTTAGGCAAAAAATTCTTAAGGTAAACAAGATCACCAATTTGAGACTTACACGGATTACGTCCCAGATTGTATCTCTCAGCAAGTTTTTAATGAGATATTTTAATAGCCTGTTGTGCCTCTTTCCATATTTAACACCGTCTGAGCAATAAATGACAGAAGTTAACGTGGATAGACCAGCAACTTTTAGGAACGACAAGAACATCGCTCTCCATATCCAGAAATACAATAACAAAATTTCCAAAATCAATCGAAATAAGAATAAAGCCAGATACAACACAATATCACAGTGAGGATACGAACTGGAACCTCTTACACACTCCATTCATACAGGCACATTCAAATTCAAAATTCCCCAATAAAATTTTACCACCCACTAAAATAAAATTACAGTAATGCTTAAGTATGCAAATAAGAATCGCCAAAATATCATTACAAATTACAAACACACTTCGGACTCCCTGGAACATTACACGTTTTACAACACCAGACCTACACGGAGTAGCAGAGCCCAAAAAAGGAAAGAAATCCCCTGTACTTACCTTGCCCAAACAAAACGAATTCATCGTCCGGAGAACATTAATGGAATTGTACCAACCCCCCAAAATAACCTTACCTTTCATCGTCACATCTCACATCCTACAATCGGTTAAAATCGGGTAAGCCTGGCCAGACTTCGAACCAAGTAAGATGCCACATTCAGTCCTCGGCACGAACCAACCAGCAGATACCACAGCAAAAAACCATTTGCACACTTGACTTCGTCTCAAACGATTAAATCTATCGTATAGAATAAAAATACAGCCTAACCTTAACACAATAATACATAACCTCACTTGACACCACCCGCAACATAATTCACAACAAAACTAGGTTACCACTCGTACACACCGATTCATAGTTTTCACACGACAATATCCCAGAACGATCTCTTAGCAAACAGAAGATTTCCAAAACACACGTTACACAAACAACCCAGTTCCAAAATAACAATAAAATTTACACAAGATCGAAATTTCAATGAATCACACCTTGGTCAGATTCCCCTGAATAGTCAATTACGTTTAAGTCTACAAAATTTTGCAGTATAACCTGAGCGCACACATACAGTACACTTAAATGGTCTACCAACATCAGCATCATCAATTTTTCCATGGGATCGCACAGGCCTAATATCACGAGGTCTAAAGTTGGGAGGCGGAACCTTGGCACAAACCCTCTGAGTATCAGCTTGACGAATATATTCTGCTTCATTAGCAACTACATAAAGATCTTTAATAGTTTTCGGACGATCCCCTACGCTAAGGAGCGACCGATACTCAGAGGTAACGCCCACAATTATGTTTCTTACAATCTCACGTTCACATAAATTCAAACCGAAGACCTTTGCATACTTGAGAATATCTTGGGCATACGAATTTAAGGACTCTCCCAGTTCCTGAACTCTGTAAAAATATTGGTGCACTATCGGACCCATTAGTAGCTCTGGAATGAAAAGAGAAAGGACCTCTTCCAAAAATGCCTCGATGCACACGCCATTGGACATGGCACCTACAACCATGTTACGTATCTCCCCAGAGGTATGAGGAAAAATCAGTTGAAAAATTAGTGCGTCAGAAACACCGAAAACACTAGCATATTCATGAATTTCCACCAGCTCACGCAAAAACCTGATGACACCATCAGTAGTATCAGTGGTGAAATCCTTTAGCTTAGATACACAAGCAGTTAATGGATGACTTAAATTCCCAAAACTCGAATTCGAAAATACCAAACCATTAGCAGGTGAAACGTGAACACGCGGCGAAACATAATTATTACTTGCCCCAGGCAACGAGAGACCACTGGGTGCATAAGAATATCGACGTGACCGTTCCATAAGAAGGCTAGGTTGTGTACAACCAACGGCAATGTTCATTCTAGATATCGAAGTAGAACAATCACATACTGGTCGAGAACCAGCACGAGCAAGAGTGCCGTTAACAATCGAGTTAGAATTATTCATGGCCAAAACAGGCATAGAGTTACCAACTGAGGCAATTGGCCTACCAACAGGCATATTCACTTTCGGCGCAGACAAATCAACATACTTATTCAGACTGGTAACATGACTGACACACGAGACGATACAAGGGTCAGAAGATAGAGATAAGTTTCTTGAATATTCTCCATGTAGAGAAAAGTTTACTTTACTGCACCGCATATTATGTCTAACATATTCACTACAATTCACACGCGAGCCTACATTATGCTGATAACTAGCATCCCCGCTAGAACTAACTCTACAGCTCATTCTCGGGCTACTATAAACAGCAGAAAAACTAGAAGATGTTACGACAGAATTAGGTATATTAACAGATGATGTTATAAAATTCCGAACAGGCATACTATCGGATGTTCCAGCAGTTACGTTATTCAAATTAGCACCACTAATAATGCCACTATCAACATTAGGAATAATATTTTCTAAAACTTTTAGACATACTACATTCTCAGTACTCAAATTAGCAACAAGGCTAGAACTAGTCGAAGTTACTACTTGGTTCTCCAAATTAATATCTCTAGCATTATCAAAAATATAGGAATCACACTCCTCGAGTTTCATTTTGAAATCAATTAAAATCTGCATATCATCACTCGAACGATGACCAGAAACAATTAAGACATCATCAATACGGGTAAACAGATATTTTATCCGAGAGCACATCCTATCATATTGGGCATTACTAATACCGTCCAAAAAGCAAAAATTAACTACATTTACAATTGCATCTACATCTGATACAATCTGGAACTTACTAGATTGAAATGCATCATCATCAAGCATTTGGTGAACCACATCCAACTCAGCATTCTACGAAAGAATTGCCCGGGCCAAATCCTCATCTCCGGGTCCCTCGAAGTTACGTATAGAAAGTTCATACTTCACTTCGTCACTCGTCAAGAATTTGATTACAGGAATTGGACGAGCCATTACATGATAACAGAAATACAACACAAGAATTAGAAAAAAAACACAAGACACTCCTAACCTAAATAACGTTAAATTTCACGATAGATACAACCAAATATAATTTGAGAAAACGATAACCACGCGAATGCTACCAAAAAAATGTACCGGTACAAAGAAGACCGTAGTGTGAAAGAGAATCCTAATCCCAGAACCGTGTTAGAAGCTATTGATGATCATAATCTTAACTAGGAAATAAAGAACAACGTCTTTGCAAAACAAATATAATGTAAGAACAAAATCAAATTACAAATAAAGAACAGATCAAGGAAGAGTTAATAAGTTAATTAGGTTAGTAATTACATCAAAAGAAGAACAAGGTAATAACATCAATTACAACAGGTAAAGCATATTACAAACCCCGAAAAGTAATAATAATTCATTAATCAAGTAAAAGGAGAAGGGACAGGGGAAGTAAATCGTAAAACCAAACCCCACTTAAGAGGTCGAAAGAGAACCCAAGATTCGGCAAAAGTTAGAGTTTAGCCCGAAGGAAAGTTTAAGCAGTAATAACCGATATGTTATGTTTCAAAATAGAAAACCTCGCAAGGAAGGTCGAAATCATATCACGAATGACAAAATGAAGTTCATCCGCTCGAAATATTAAACCAAATACGTAATGAAACGGATCAAATTACAGCCGACTGACTGCTTTCATCTCAATCTTATGACAATATGCCAGAAGAATGGTAATGGCGACCGTCGCCAGGAAACGAACAATAATGCGAAACAAAATTTTATAAAAGAGAATTACTACCATCAGAAGGCCAAGAAATAAAAGGAAAATAAATTAATAATTAATATGAGAGCTGTGGATCGCACAATTTTAGGTTATGTGATTTGGCATAGGTTTGGTACTTCGTAAAGCTTACAAGGGCTGGCAGATGTTGTCCGATCTCAATCAAATGACATAAAACGGCTCTCAGGCCGTAGCCCAAGGCAAACAATTAATTAATCCATGAAGGAAATGCGACATATAAACCAAGTAATTAGTGATCAGGAGCAAAGCAAAGATACTCAAATAAAATAAAAGGCAAAATTAGGTACTACAGAAATAAAACTCAAGGTTCCGTACCATTTACAATTACACAAGTAGAGTAACAGATAAAACTTAATGCTGATCACAAGCCGAGAAATAGGAATTGGGTCTCGGACAAATCTGCCATCCCACT
Source organism: Meconema thalassinum (assembly GCA_946902985.2). NCBI lineage: Eukaryota > Metazoa > Arthropoda > Insecta > Orthoptera > Tettigoniidae > Meconema > Meconema thalassinum. The sequence goes on from OX336390.1 coordinate 355,281,742, forward strand.
GCTCACTCAGAGTACATCTTAAAACATACAAGACATTACCTTTGCTGCAGATTATAATTCACATTAAGAAATAAATTTCGCGCTAGTGTAATGAGTACAATACAAACTCTTCGGGGTTCCGATACGAGTAAAACTCGCCCCCGATAAATCCTTAAAAATTTTACATCTGACTTGCAAACTCTTCCTAGATGGAGTGTCGAAGTTTTTTTGTTTAAATTGTTGACCTTAATTCAGTGTTGATTCGGAACTGCCAACACAACCTCAGACTAGGCCAAAACTTGACAATTTGAAGGTCACAATTATTATTGCTTAACAGTTGTCGGCACTTGCAAAATGGCAATAGCCAATCACCTTTCGACAGGAACGCGATCTCATTGGCCACAAATGATTATATTTGAAAGATTTGTGGGAAATACATGGAGAGATGAATCTTAATGATGTAGGTTGGATTTCTAGGTTATGTTCATGTACATAGGCAAGTTGTAGAAACATCAGGCATTGTAACGTGAGAATCACGGTACACAATTCACCAATAATTGGTCTATAAGTACAACATTTCTTTTGGCTAAACCTCAAAAAATGAAGTATATATGTAAGGTGACCAGTATCTTGCCAATTCACATGCTTTTTGGTGGCATCTAATAGATTCTGAGGAGAGCATGTCATCGGACATAACTTAGAGCTGAGGAGGTTATCCATGGTTTGCTCTTCACTGCATTCGCATAGTGTGGAGTCGCATTCAAAACCCCACTTATTCATGTTATTTTCGGATCTGCCAACACCGGACCACAACCTGTTTAATGCCTTCCTCTAGTGCAGTTCGATCTGGAACGCCATGAATTTATTCTGAATTTTGAAAGTGGTTCAGTTAGGGTCGCTGTATAACGAAGAAAACTTTTTCTTGATTTGAGCCTTTAAGTTGCCGGAAGATATCCATGCAAATCACGGGTCCTTTTGTTAATGTCTTAGATTTTTCTAGTCTGGCTGCAGACTCACGACGGATATCCAGAGGTGAAATACCTGCTAGACAGTAAACTTTTTCAAGTCGTGTAGATCTCAAACAACCTGTAATGATTCTGCAAGTCTCATTTAACGCAATATCCACTTGAGTAGAATGGCTGGATCTGTACCAGACGGGACATGCATATTCTGCAGCCGAGTAACATAGGGCCACAGCTGACGTTCTTAAGATGTTCGGCTGCGTCCCCCGTATTGTACCAGATAATTTCCGAAGAATGTTGTTCCTTGCTGACACCTTCCTTTTGCTGTTCAAGCAGTGTGTCCTGAAGGTCAGTGTTCGATCAAGAGTTACTCCTAGATATTTGGGAGTGAAGCAACGTTCTAGTTGTGTACCTTCCCAGTTCACCTGCAGTTTCCTTACGGACTGTCTGTTCTTCAGGTGGAAGGCGCAGACTTGTGATTTCAATGCATTTGGTTTCAGCTGGTTCTCTTGGTAATACTAGCGTAGGTCTTGTAGGGCATGGGAGAGTTTCTCTTCAACCTGTTCAAAACTTGAGTCTCGAAATACTAGACAGTGGTCATCTGCATAGATGAAATTTTTCGTTCCTTCCAGACAAGGCTGATCGTTAGTATTGTGCCCGCTGGCCGAAAGTTTCGGGGAGCCACCGGTTTCAAATGACCCTTCCGAGACCCTCTTCCAGTTAACACACAAGTATAGGGGACGACACACTCATAAGCTGGTAATGCACAAAGGTCTGCACTCGGGGATATCGGGAATTGGTGAGGTTCGATCTTAACCAGCTCAGAGGAATGCATCGATAACATACCTAAGCAAGAAAGAGAGGTCAGTCTTATGTTAAAATCACGAATAAATTGTATTCAGAATAGACCCCTAGCCTAGCATGAGAGTTGCAAACGGCTAGTCCGATACTATTCTGCCCTGAAAGAAAATATTTAAAAAAGTCCTAATCAAGATCTAAATTACTTTCATGTCCTAATACAAAATTCGACTAAGAACGATCAAGCTAAGAGAATGGCACGTAAGATCAGCCCTAAGCAATTACATCGAAAATGACTACGGGAGGATCAAACATCAAAATAATCTACTGCAAACAAGACATTTACTTGTTTACAAATACTAGAACATTTACATTTAGTAGCAAGGGAAAATTTGTTCTACGCTATGATGGTGACATCTCTAACATTTATCTTTAAATTACTGGTTTGGCTAGTCATAAATATCATTAATTAATAAACGAGACGCGTTTATTACAAAGAAAATCAAGCTATGTGTACAACGTTGCTGAATAAAAAAAGAGCTATGCTAATACAACACAAATGCATACAATTATTCAGCACTCCTATGGTTGTGCAATTGGCACTGCCTGCGAACTCGATTTGTTACTGTTTGTAACAAATGGTCATAGTTTCAAAGTGTTAATAAAGTAGAAAAATATAGGAAAGCCTGTAAATGCGATGGTAATTAAACAATTACATCGACTCATATTGCTACCAATCTGATGTGTGTGCTACAGTTATCACATCATCAATTGGTTGTCGACTATTCATGTGAAAGAGTATCAAAATGTATCTTAAATGGTTTAACAATAACTAAGTGTTAACATTCGATCCAGAAAATATGTTATTTTTAGTATTTATTATCTTATTTAAGTTCAGGGGGGAATTATGAGATTTGTTTAGTTTTACAAAATCCTATGTTTGATTATTAAAGCTTCACACAATTATTTATTCCTTACAGTATAGTTGTTCAGTGTATGGACCTTTAAATAGCGTTCAGTGTACTCAGGTAACGTGTGTATCCAACTTAAGCAAAATAACTCAATAGTTTAATAGTTTACTAGACACCCTGTGTCTTCACCAATACTTCATCATTATTAGACATCCTGTGTCTCCACCAATTACTTCATTCTTATTACGGATTCATCAATCCAGGCGCCCTCGGTTAGATACGACTGCAAATAGTTCATTACCACCGGTATAATCACAATAACAATATCGGAGGTATTAATCCGCCATCACGACTCATATAATACTCTAATAATGTTAATTACAATAAGTGTGGATTCCTAAATTATACACGTTTTAAATGCTGGTCATAAAGGTTATGTGTACAGAAAACACATCCTGACAACGCTTTGAATTAACATGAAGGCTTCTGATACAAGCTAAAGGGTGTGATTGTGCATTTATAAAATTGCCTCTTCCCTGAATGAGGTTGAACCTATGTTCTTTTGGTTACATAATATTGTATCTCTCATGGCCTGTCTGGCTTCTTCTAAAGAAATAAACCTCTTTTCAAGCATTGATCTGGCCAAACAAATGAATAACGGGACTGCATTTCGATGTTATAACACTGGGAATATCACAGCCTTCTAAATAAATAAATAAATAAATAATGCACTGCATAAGATTGAGTGCGCTGTGGACTGGTTTGGCTTGTAACCTTGGCCTTGATTTAACATCTGCCAAACTAGTTTCTTTGGCATCAGCTTGACAAAATAAAAGTTGATAATAACTGTTTGAAATGATACGAAATGGACATTACAAAATACTGCCTTCCTGGCGTTTATAAATGTTTAATAAAACTATTACTTTCCACACGCGTTCTTATAATAGCTGCCTGCGTTGTGCACTTAAAGAAATGAAACCAAATTAAATTAAATCTACTGCTTCCAACTCATTACAATACGCCAATAATACATGATCTGACTTACAGATGCAGCGACCCTTGGTTTGAGATCCGCCATGAGCTGTTATAAGCGGTCTCTTATATGGTATTAGATCATCTCATTGTATCCGGTCATCTTCCGTTGCCAATTCCCCACGCATGATTTAGAAATCGATTGCCATAGCGTGGTTGGGGTTATACTCGAAGATCTGATGTTTAGTTGTGTCATAATGTTAGCGTTGGTGATAATATTACACATGTTAATGGAAAACGTGCACTCACTGATGCTAATGTGCGGTAATAAATTGCCCATTTTCACTCCGCCACTGGCGTTAACCTGACGCTTGTGCGACACTCACACGTGACTTTTCACTAATATTCACATAAAATATTAAACCAAAAATTACTACAAATCCGGCAAACAAAAAAATATACTTGTAGATTTTATACAGTTTATCAATTTCACAGTTTATGTAGCACTGAGGTTTGACCATGCGGTCGTAAAGTTTGCGTTACACACGTCCATCATTTCACCTCGTGAATAAAAAATATTTCACAGTTTATGTATTAATAAACGTCTCCAATCATTAGATTGTCAAATAATGCTCTGATGGCTGTCCATTAGACAAATACACACTGATTTTCCGTGTCACATGGTTTCCCTTTTACTTTCACTTTTACTTGTGCTCCAACATGCACATCGATGTTGCTTCATCCAATGACAAGTAGGAACTGTTGTTACTAAATATGGTGTTCTCTTACGATATGAGTTAGCCGCGTAAATTGACAGTTTCGTTGATCTGCGAAGTATGCTGTATTTTAAATAAGCAGAATTACTTTGTTTAAATTATAGTTGATTTATGGAATGTCTAAAGTGCATAAAAATATGATTATAAGCGATTTTGCTTCAGCTTCTTCCCGCCGCTCGCAGGGTATGTTCAGTTACTCTTCAGCATGGATCTTGGTCTTTGTTAGCTGTGCAAACATGCGTCAACGGCGCAGTATTGATGTTGAATAGTATAGGTGATAGCACGCTTCCTTGTGGAAGGCCATTCTTCTGATTCTTCCATCTACTAAGCTGTCCTTGAAAGTCAACAAAAAATCTTCTATTCTGCAGAAAGCACTCAATCATTCGAGTGAGTTGATAGTCCTTCGTTATACTATAAAATTTACTTATCAGTATACGGTGGTTTACTGTACTACTGTGTCATAGGCTGAAGTCAAGTCAATAAAAACTGCCCCTGTGTTTATGATGCTTTCATAGCCATCTTCTCTATACTGCGTGAGATGTAGTATTTGGGAAGTACAATTTCTCCCTGGTCGAAAGCCTGCTTGTTCTGGTACAAGCAATGGTTCCACCTTTTCAGACAACCTGTCCAAAATCATTCGTTCTAGGATTTTGGACAGATGGCATAGCAAAGAGATCGGCCTGTAGTTCTTAGGATCATTTGCATCTTTCCCAGGCTTGAGTATAGCTATGATCTGCTTTTATCCATAATTTAGATACATTGCAGCTGTTAATGCAATTATTGAATAAATACAGGAGACACTGTTTAAAAGCAGGGCCAAATCTTTTGATTTGGTCGATGCAGATATCATCAAGGCCTGCCGCCTTACTTCTTTTGCATTTATTAAATGCTGTGTTCAAATAAATCATAGTGAAGTGATTAGAAAGAACACTGTTCTTCTGATAGCTAACTTTTTCAATTTTTCCTTTTGGTTTGCCTTCAGATTTACTTGGTTTGCCATTTTTAAAGAGCCCATTGGCAATTTTTTGGCAGATATGTTGCTATGTACGGAAGTCTTAGTTTTGTCATTACTCATTACTAAGGCGTCTGAGTAACCTCCAAGCTTTGTTACTATTTCTTCCCATATATAGCTATTCCAATAACGTAATCCATCGATTGCGTTTGAATTCAGAAATGGAAGAAATGACGCGTTGTCCGCTTGGAATGGTTTCCTCGCTAAAATGATCCTTTTGGAATAGATCTTCATATTCTGTCAGTAGAGCGGATGTTTCAGAGTTAAGACCTTGAATGTAAGTGGTCCTACAGCCCCTAGGAATAGCTTTAACAGTACTTGACAGCTTCCACAAACTCTCCATATGATTCTGCAACTGGTGGAATTATTGCAATCCCATCATCTGGAATTGTAGTGAAATTTTGCCAGTTTGCTTTCCGAAAATTGTACCGTCGCTTGATGCGTACGGCATGTGTGCGAACTGCTGGTACCAATTTGCACACAATAGGGCGATGTTATGTGTGCGGAATAGGTGGACAAACTGACTTAATACTTTGTTGGGCTAATTTTTCACTCACAAAAATAATATCAGGGTTATATCCCCGTTGCCATCGTCAACTCTGAAAAAATTGAGGGAGTTGATTGTCATGGATCAATGACAGTTGATGTAATTCTGCCCACCGCAGAACAGCATCACCATTTCTATCATCTTGATAGTAACCACAGACAATGCTATAGCTGTTCAAATCACCATTAATAACAGATGCCTTCGGGCAGTTAAAATTAGAAGGTGGAATAAAAGGAAATACTGTGCCCGTTTAGACCGGAGTCCGCACGACCACATATGCATTTTACCAAGAATCAGTCAGCACGAGAGTCAAAATATCCCGGGGCGCCAGATGGGTTAAAGCTAATCGCAAAAACGACATCAAATGAAAAAAATGCTTTACTGATTTTTGGCTCAATGCAACAATAAGGATAGAAGGAGATTCAACTGGGCATAACACATCATGTAAAATTATCTCATTTTATTCTGAAGTTAAAATTGACTGCAAAATAAAATGCTCAAAGCAGCATCATTCACGTGTGGCGACCCACACTATTATTTACACAATGTACAGAAATTTTCCAACACATTGGACAATGATCTTTGGAAACACAAGTCTGATTATTAGTCCTGTAGACTGTGTTCCAAAACTATATTCATTACTTATGATTAAATCCAGTTCAAATTTAATTGTCTCTACTGGAAATATTGTAGTTCACTGATTGAATTTTTACATAATATTAACACTCGTAGAATAATTGTTCATAGAATTTTTAACTTTCACTTATTTTTCCAGTTTCAAAAAAATATTGTCAAAAAATATTATTATCTCAGACTCAACACAAATTATGTACACATATTAATAACAACATCTGAAAAGTATTTGACCTGAGCATAGCATCGAAGAACTTGTGCGAAGCACAACAAAATTAATTGTTCTTCTGACATTAAACATTTCGAGAAGTGACTCGATTATGAACTTCAAGTTCCTAACAAAATATGTGATTTCTGAATCATCAACTTGATTAATAAATTGTTGGACCATTCAACTATTCGATTCTCCACATGGAATCATCATTAAGAAAAATATTTATATTTGTGGCCATTTTAGTAACTTTCACAACTTGCAATTCTTCGACAGAATGCGGAAATAAGAATTGTAGCTTCATAATAAATTCATTTAGTTCATGGCACTAGGATTGAAAATATCCTTCAAATTATTCGTGGTTATAGAATTATTTTTAATTGGCAGTGGCCCATTCTATTATTTGTGTAAGAACACAACATTCCAACAACAACGGCAAAGGTCTTCCTCTGAAGAAGAATAAAATACTATCATGACAAATCCGGGTTCTAGCAAAATCAAAGTCTAAATGGAATCCGTAAACAAGGTTGAAATAAGAACTGATGGTTTTTAAGAAATAACCTTCGGGTTATTCATACGACGCAATGTGTAGTTCCAATACTCCTTTAACACTGAGTCATCGAACCTGCTATTTGATTGATGCTCAAATAAAAACCTCCTCATTCCTGCGACTTAAACATGCGCACCTGGGAATGGCATTTCAACTACTCCACACACATAAATTTTCTTCCCAAAATTTATACAATAAATCAAGCCTGCTTGTTATCAACACTGGAAGATTAATAAACTTACAAGTTTATTTTATTTTACCATTCAGTTCAACCCGTGAATTTACCATACTTATGATAATCTTTATTTCACTCTCGAGTGTGTATGTACGTCATGATTTTATATAAATACAAAAATATCCTAATTGATACAAATATCATTTGCTTCCCGTTTCATGTCTCTCCGTGTTATCTGAAAAATATACTTTGCTCATTGCAAATATTAAATGTTCAACCAGAACTGTAATGTTGGTTGAATGCGGGCTTGCGCTAACCACTCTCCTTCGGAAAATCACCTGTTCCAAACTAGAAATGATTAAACTACTTCATAGGCTCTCTCTCAATAAATGTGATTATTAGAAAATATAAGATCCAAGAATTATTTAGAAAAATTATGAAAATCATTATTATTATTATTAGTGGATTATTATTATTGTTATTATTATTATTATTATTTATTTTAAATGTGTTTAATTATTATTATTTCATTATGTGAGAATCCACATGTTCGATTCTTCGAATATGGATAAAATATCCATCTCTCAACAAAAATAATCGTTAACTTTTACAGTTACATCGGCTGTTTTCCGTGATTACCCAAAATATGAAACATTCAAATAAATGCTCGTTCTGCTCGGTCATCGATCCTAAACTGTTCTGAGTGCTGAAAATACTCAGAATAACTCTAATATGTCTTGCGAAAATCGTTGCAAGATTTAAATACGAAGAAAAATAAATGTGTTGGTCATCTGCAGAAAAATAGTTTGTTCCAATTAGCTAGGCATAGTATAAAGTCAAAAGTGGCTTACATTTCTTGATGGTCTTGAAGCGTATTGAACCTGGTCTGTACCAGATTTATCCAGATACATGCCCTATCGCACAAGCACGTATAATCCTTGTATCGGCCGCCATTATATACCCACAATCTGTCTAACACGACATAGTGGCAATATTTCTTGAAGTTTGAAGTAACTGCTGATCCATTTTAATGTTGACTTCTATTAAAGCCATAGCATTTCGCTTGAATGGGGTCAGATCTAAGTGATCTATTCTCAAATATGTCAGTTGTAGCATAACTCACGGTAATCTTTTCAGTACAAGAAAACACTGACAGTCTAAACCAATCAACGGCTGTTCTGAAGATCGTTCCCTGGGCATGGCTTATCACCATCTATCATGCGCGAAGCAACATATAGTTTCCCTGCGTTGGCTAATGAACAACACCGTGATAGACTGGCCTTCAATATACTGAAAGATCGGAGTGGTTATCAAGTTACAATTATGAAACTGACTAAATTGGACTAAAATATCCAAGTATTGAATGATTATTACTGGACTGTGACAAAGTACCTTCTAGACAAAGTCTAGCATATGTCCATGTAGAAATAAAATATTTCACCAGTGTCCGTAGAAAAATATCAATCACCTTAGTGATTCTCCCTGCCGGAAACTTACTAAGTTCCACATTTATCGCAGCACTTTTGTGACTTTCACAATTTGAAAATAACTTCTGCGTAGATCCGGCAACCATGTGCCTTGGCTCAGCGTAGTAGCACCTTGCTATGCAAGCGCTTGGTTCGAAATGTGCTGAAGTTGCTTGGGCCGGCCGGCTTTTATTCAAAACGGTCAGGGTCACGCTGCATCACGCTGAAATCTAGAAATCCTCATATCTCTTGTATCCCTGGTCCGATTTACTTGATACTAAGTGCATTCTCTTTCATTTGGCCGTGCCAGTAATCTGATCCAAGTCTCAAGTCTCTACTCCATGGCTAACTATTTAATCAACAAATAGTCTCGACCTCTGCTATTACTCGCTACGTCACTTGACATGCTCTTGGCTGCATATTCTTTCCATTTCCTTCTGGAAGTAATGTAGCGCGATATTCAAACATCTCAACTTTCAAAAGCGGCTGTAGCCTTTCCCTTGATATCTAGGTGTCTGAATCTTGGAATACCCATTCCTAGAGTTGGGCACAATACCTCTTTGGGTGGTTTGTAGACAGAGGAGATAACTAATTTCAACAGTGATAATTTCAATGCCATTTTCCTCTGTGATGGAAGTTGTGTGAATTTGAAAATCTGGTTCGGCGAAGATGGCACTATCATACTGGCCATGAGGTCTTTAGGCTACTAGTTTCATTCCTGGAACATTAGGTCGATACTGGTGGATGTCCCTGTGTGTTTCTTGGACACACAATAAATCACACGTGTGGATACGACAGAGGTCTTGTAATAGCTCTTCTTTACACGTTGATAAGCCTTCATTATTTATAGAAATGATCGTTATACTTGGCTTTCATACGAGCCTTCCCCAATTGTTAGATATCTTCTTCATCTTAAAATCTATGTTTCTGGAATGCTGGCGTTCAGTTTAGTATTGGAAATCGATTCCAAGTACGTATGCAGGGGCACCATGTGAAGGAATCATCTTCACCCCCACTACTGAACTGACTAATCAAACTTACAAACTAATATACAAATATGTTACAAATCACAGTCAAGGAAGACTTTATGTGGTGGTGATTAGTAGTATAATGGATGCGACATCCAGGTCACTGCTCCCAATAATCATAGTAATAATAATGGAAATGGAAACAACTACTAACTACTGCCACATGAACTTACCAGCGAATAGAGAAAGCATTATAAGAAAAAGGAATAAGTGATTTAAAAGACGCTGCCCTTATCTCAATAGTGCAAATAGTGTCGTTCCTTGACCATTTCACATTTTGCATACAATGATGAAAACGTAGGCTTAAAAGAACAATCTGGGGGGGATGTGTGTGCCTGAGTCCCTCATCTATCAACTCCTAAACGGCTGCAGTTATCGAAACCAAATTTTTAGAACTTGTTGTCTTCAGCATTTAAAAAACTATTTTTTTTCATTTGGAATTCCAATTGAGCACGTTGTAGCAAATTCGTTACAATTCAGAACTTTGTGTATCATAACAAGTAAAACTTTGAACTAAAATAGTATACTTATGCAATGTAAAATAATTTATAAAAATTCTCAATAAATAAAGTACGATATCTGCCTGATCAATTTCTAACTAAACCTTAGTATTTATCTCGGATAACTTGTGTAATGACCAATTATACTGTCCCCGTTCAAGTTTGGCGCATATTTGAGCATGTGAGGTCATGGAAACTGAATCACTTATTCAAATCTTGGAGATCAGATATCAGCAAAGTATTGGAGCAACTACATCGAGGAGAGACTCTTGATGACATGACCGGGGATCAAAGGAGCAGTGCATTAGCATCATAGACGAACAGAAGATTCATGTTGCAAAATGTATTCATTTACTTAACATTTATAGATAAATAATTGTGTGCAATCCTTCAACAATGTAGCACACCATGAAACCTTTTACAAGTCTCCAGAATGTTCTCAGGGATCGATTATTCTGATTGGTTGAAGAGGCAAGGAAGAAGGAACCAGGAATTCGGACAGTAAAAGTTTGCTTCCTCCTCTCATGTTGGATACTTCGCCTTGAAGGTTTGTGCGAGAAAACGAGTTCGTGAACATAAGGAAGCTTCGTGTGAATCAACTAAAACGGTATATTTATGAAAGTAAAACGTTTAGATTACCTGAGGAAGAAATCATGAATACATTCGTGAAACATAGTGAAAGGTGCAAAATTGACGGTCGGAGCCGATTGGCCATTTGCTCACGGAAAAAGCGAGTTGAAAATTAAGAGAGCGCTATAAAATTACTGTTGAAAGTGAAGGAAAAATCAGTTCAAACGGTGGTAAAGTATAATTGGAAAATTCAATTCTGATAGGAAGTACGATTCATTCATTCATTCATTATAAACAATTATACACAACAATTCAATAAAAATTTAACAAATCGGCGGTCCTTTCTGAAACACAACTATGTGTTTGGGGAAAGGCTCTAGGACTGTGGCAGGTAGATAGTTCCAGTTATCAATGGCACGGGTTACGAAGGAATATTTAACATAATTTGTACGCTGTGACCGGCCCTTAACTTTGAAAGGATGATCACTCCTACTCTTGTAAGTGGGCTTTCCCAAGCGTTTGCTAAGCTCATCCTATGCTGGTTGATTTGTATATGGGTTGTACATAGCGCAGAGTCTATATTTCATCCCCCTAGCCTCAAGTGATCGATCAGATCGATAATAATAGATTTACATAAGCAGAGGTTTGAACTGCGGAAGCGTAATACACCTCAACGAGAGAGAAAGTGCACAGCTATAGTTATAAAAGTATTAATTGTAAATCAGGCATACTATCTATGATATTAGTGAAGGCATTAATGAAAGAGGACATTTTTGTACTTATATAACGGCCGCAAATAGAATCATAATTAGAATCGCTACTAAGTTAACGACGGTCTGGACGAAACTATAAATCGCTGCTCGGTTAGACTATGGTTTGGGAGAAACAGTTGGTCACTAGTAAGATTGACAACGGTCTGGGGGAAACCATTCGTCGCTACTAAGTTAGATGATGGTCTAGACGAAACCATTGGCCGCTACTAAGTTAGACGATGGTCTGGCGCAAATAATGTGTCAGGAGGTTATGAGTAGGGTTAGGATTTTTAGGTGCTAAAAATCGGGGAAATATTTATTTTTTATGTATTAAAAATACCTGAAATATGTGACAAAAAAGGAAAAATATTTAATTATAATTTAATTTATTAATGTGAATATAAACAATATGCAGTACTCATGGATGCAATTTATTTAATCCATACTGGCTGCTGAAGAATTACAATACACAACGAGATACATCTTCAGGTTGTCCATCACAAATGACCGACGATTATCGCCAAACACTTATTCTGAAGGCGGGAAACTGCGGCAATATGTTCCTTGCCCTCTAGGTATTGTGTAACTTGAGTCAGTCTTGATTGCTTTACCACATGGCTGGCAGAAGAGAACGTCGCCATCAGAAGTAAAATTATCTTTAAATTCCGCGACAGACGATAACTTGTAGCTGTTTTTACTTTAGGCATCGTTGAACTGCCTTACACATCACAGTGCCAGAAATGAACTGCATGGGAGTGACACTGATTTCAGGTAGCTGGGGGAGGGAAGGTCTAGCACGTGGTGCAATATGGCTATGGACAAGGAAATCCCCGGCTTCTACAGTGAGTGGCACGGGACGACCAGTTAAGAATTACACAGTTGCAAGCTGACATACTCTCTGCATGAAGATTAGATAGCTCACAGGTTCTTCCCCGTTGAAGTAACACAGAACAAAAATGCAATAAACCGAAAGATCTAGCATACTGATTTTAAACATGTAAATATTATGTTTATTTAAGTGCTAATAAGTGAAAAGCAGGAATTAACGTATTTATAGAAAAAAATCTTAAAATATGTATTTACATTTAAAAAAAAATACCTAAAACTCCGAGGCCTAGTTACGAGAAATGAAATGGCGTAAGATGAGTGAATCTGGACTAGGAGTTGAACGAAGTAGCTGCGGCCTATAACAATGCACTTCAACTTAAAAATGGAAAATCACGGAATACTACTGCATTTCAAGGACGGTCGTTGTTCGGTTTCGAACCCATGTCTGACAAGTTCGCAGATAGCTGGGTCCCATGGCCTACTGTCGACCAAAGTATTATGTGTACTCGAGTTTGAAGGTTGTTTGTGAAGTAACCAATGGACCTACATAAAATCCAATAACATCATCATTTTCGTCGTTCTATTTTACGTTAGGTCATGTAGGTTTGGAATTTTTAATTTATATTTTAATATTTTTTTTATCGCAGTTGGAACACAAAAAGTGCACGTTTATAAGCGTGTTTCAACCATGCGTCACATTTACGAATTATTATCTCAAAAACCCGTCATCAGATCGAATCCATATTTTAACACAATATACATAGGAATGTTTTATAACTGGTTTATTAATTTCAAAATTTTGTATGTCCAAGAAACAAAGTTGTTATCATTTTTGTAAGGTAACTTTTTCTCGGCTCGGAGTGGTTGGAAAATGTAGTTCTTGGTTGCATTGTAATCCTTATACATCGATAAGGTATGCTGTATGACTGTGAAATACGTAAATTAATTCACTTATTTTACATCGGTTGTATTTCTACGGGGAAATAACGCATGTTTCACCTGCTAGCCGCTCCGGCAAACGCTGTACAGCGTTGCCGTAATGGTGCCCACACGCATCATGGCGCGTCTCGCTCGGAAGTGATGGGCTCCATCTCAGCAACGCTGTACAGCGTTTGCCGGAGCGGCTAGCTGGAGAACCATGTGTTATTTCCTCGTACAAATACAAACCGATATAAAATAAGTGAATTAATTTACGTATTTCACAGTCATACAGCATAACTTTTTGATGTACAACGATTACAACGCAACCAAGAACTACATTTTCCAACTACCCCGAGCCGAGAAAAAGTTACCTTACAACAATGATAACAAGTTTGTTTCTTGGACACACACAAAATTGTGAAATTAATAGACCAGTTATACAACATTCCAATGTATATTGTGTTAAAATTTGGATTCGATCTGATGACGGGCTTTTGAGATAATAATTCTTAAATGTGACGCATGGTTGAAACACCCTTAAAAACGTACACTTTTTGTATTCCAACTGCGATAAAAAATATTAAAATATAAATTTAAAAATCCAAACCTACATGAACTAACGTAGAATAGAACGACAAAAATGTGATGGTATTGGATTTTATGTAGGTCTATTGGTTACTTAACCAACAACCTTCAAACTCGAGTACACATAACACTTTGGTCGACAGTAGCAGTGCGTGTTTCTGTTCGTGGTCAGTAGCAGTATATACTGCAATACGCTTGCGAATTCATTTGTCAAAACTTCAACGAAATATATTTCACGATCATCAGTGAAGCCTTAAATACAGGAAAAATGATTGTGTAGTCGGTGGACAGGGCAATAAAGAACTACTCTGGCGTGTGTAACCTTATCTTAAAACACACTAAACTCTTGGAGTGATGGTATCTTCGAAGATAAACAGAACTCGGTTCAGATAACTTCAGACAGCGTTTGGAATGGTCCGGTAGAGGTGAGTCGTGCAGAAGATTTTGTGCATCAGAGCTGTAATAATAGGGTAAAACACTCTGCAATATATTAATTTACATGTTAGTTAGTTCTTGTTGTTTTAAGGGGCGGAACCAGTAGCAAAGCTGACAACTTATGTCATAAAGAGATCTGAGCTGCGTGGACATAGTTTAGTAAGAAATGAAAGGACCATGCTACTTGGTAAAACAGTTTGTTGTTGTTGATTCGTTTTAGGGGCCTGGAACATCTTGGTCATCAGTCCCATGAACATGTGTGTGTGGATTTAATTTCCCTGATAACCTGTGTTTCATCGCTTATTCTGGTAGTGTGTGTAACTCGAATTATTAGGGTAAGTGCGCCGGGACTTGAAATAAGGTGCCATTAGTTCAATGTAACATTACGTGCTAGAATATATAACTCTCAGTGTCTATAGCTCCTTCCGCAGGGGCTGCGTCTTTCTGTAGCGAGTCACGGGAGTTAATTCCAAGGGAAGCCATATGTACGATTTCGATATTTATGAAAATTGAGCTAGCGAATTTAGTGCCAGTAGATAGAGATTGTTATAAAGGTTCGTTATACAAAGCTTTACTTCGATCTCTAGAATAGGATTAAATAAATAAAAATATTTTTTAATATTGCGCATTGCCGCCATCTTGATTTTTGAAAACAATTGAACAGAATGACATGCCTATTATAGCTCTAAATTAAGTTTTACTGTGCCATGTTTCACCGGAATCGGATGATTAGATTGCCAGAAAAGGCACTTTATTACAGTATTTGAAATTCGCGTGTTCGGTATGTTGTTTTTGTGCTCATGGGGTTTTTAACGACACAATGGGTACTTGCATTATAGCACCAAGCAAAATTACATTTTGTTTGCTGCAATAGAGTCGGAGAAATTGAGTATTACTGAAATATAACGTGCTGCCACCATGTTGGATTGGTTTAATGCAGGTCGTAAATTTATATTGGTAGTTGGTAGCATGCCCAAGTTCGCGGGTTCAAGCCCGTTCGAAGTCGTCGGATTTTTTAAGAGCGTTCAAAATTCCTCAGTGTGTCTTCCTTCGGAGGGGAAGTAACGCAGGCGAGCCCTAGTCACATATGTATGGCATCTAAAAGAACGGAATGTAAAAGAACCTTCCACTAACCACAATTGTGTGAAGGTAACAATGTAGGTTATATTTGATTAACGCTCTATAAGTTCCAACCTTCATTGCCATATGCTGGTTGCGGTGGCATCTAGTAGCCAAATTTACAGCTAGGTGTCGTTGACGGTAGCATTTGGTAGCAAAAATAGGAACTACTTGAAATTGATCGTCTGCAGTCCTTCCCTGAATTACAGATAACACACACTAATACAGCCATCATAATTAACATCAGTTATCAGACAGATTCTACACACACCCAAAGTACACGGCTATATGACCGCGTTGTCGCAGTCCCTAAACTAAGGAACGAACCAACCAAAGGTATGTGGCAGTAAATGAAGGATTTTCGTTGTTTATTATACACATTTGTAATCGCTTGAATAGGATAAGAGAAATAAAAATGCGTATTTAAAATTTCGAAATGCCCCTGTCTTTAATTATTGAAAACAATTGAACAACATTCGACTACAATGTATTTAGTTCTAAAATACATTCGCTGTGCCAAGTTTCACCGCACTCGGATGATGCGTGCTTCAAATGAAGAAAGGAAGCTTATAGTTTTAGGTGACCGTTAATCTCGCGATCATGAGCCACGCGACCTCCTTTTTACGTGGAATCCGAACCACACACAAGCCATAGCTTTTCACTTCGAAAATCTTCCATCCATTGACCGGGAACTGAACCCGGTCTACTTTGGTGAGAGACAAACAGCTTGGCCGCTGGGCCACCACGCCCCCACAAATGAAGATGAAATGGCGAAGAGGCAAATTAATGTAAACAAGGGTTTTGGTGCAATTTAGTAGATAAGAATATAATTCATATCTCAGCAATTTTTCAAGGTTTGTGCCGTGTCTTGTGTTTGGTTTCGACCAGGAACTCCGAGTTGGCTCATCAGCGGGCGCTTGGTGTCGGTGCCTGGACTCCTATGGGAGTAGCGAATTGCGCGCTACCTCCCTTTTTATGAAGTGCACCTGCGCCTCTTTACTGCGAGAGCTAAAAGCTCAAACAGCATTAACCTCCATAAGAAGGCTTCCAGGCAAGGATACCAAGAGCCCGCTGATGAGCCAGCTTGGTGTCCTAGGCGAAACCCCACACAAGACACGGCACAAACCTAGAAAAATTGCTGAGTGTTAATTCACTGGCCGTGGAAGTCAATATGCCAAAATAATTAATGTTCCGCTGATTGTGTTTAATTAATGGAGTAACAAAGTAGTTTTACATTTAACGAAAAAAATAAGTTGCATTTCAAATTAAATTGATAACAAAGTTGTTGCCTGATTTCGGGGCTTTGCAATATCGTGGTTATGTAGCTCCGTGTACTTGGGTGTGTATAATTTGGCTGACAACCTGTGTCATTGTGATGGATATATTAGTGTGTGAATTTGTAATTAGGACTACGATCTAGATAGGAGGCGAACGTAGCCTTAAGTCAGGAACTATCCCGTAATTCGCCTGGAGTAGAAGTGGGAAACCACAGAAAACCACTACCAGGATGGCTGAGGTGGGAATCGAACCCACCTGTTCTTAGTTTTGAGTCACGTGGCTGAGTTTATCCCGTTCCAGCCCTCAGACCAAAATTAAATTCCTTGGCAGAGCTGGATATCGAACTAGGACATCCGGGGCTATATCCAAGAACACTACACCAGGAGGTGAACGACCTCGATGTTGGAGAACCCCCATATGAATCAACAACAACTACAGTATATTCACCGATTCAGTTGGGTCATGTATTTTGAAGTAATCTTAAGTATTTTTAATATCAATTCCATGAATTTAAGTGCAAGTCATCAACATCTGCACCTTACTAAGTAGAAATGAGTTTCTACATGCAAACGTTATTAGTGGGAATTAAATCTTATCCTTTGAACTTAAACGTGACCCTCCCACTTCCAAACTCGCTATTGCCACTCAATTTGATTGGGATATCTTAGTTATCATCCCCGTGTGTTTGGGAATATGGTGGATTTATCTCATATCTCTATGGCTATTGTAGGAGTTGTCGTTTGATTTTGTTCTTTCATTTAGTGGCTTGTGACCAATTGGTACATACAATATCAAAATATCCTTAATCCATCTCAACATAAAATAATTCTAACTAGATCAGGTCTAATAAATTGAGAGCTAATCGATAGTTGATAGGACTTCTGTCTCTCAAAATGTGCACCATTAAATCTCTTATGACATACACCGTGTGTACACAATTTGGTAGATAATCAACTAAATGTTTCATGCTGTCAAACATGAAACCTAGCGTAGAATTATTTTGTGATCACCAACACTTACAATTTAGTTCAGAAAAGTAAAACGTAATTTTTGCCATGCTTCCTTAAACAGTTAATCATTGAACTTTACATTCCGACAACAATTGGAGTTTGACGAAAAACACAATGGTTTCTAACATGAGTATTATAGTTGGTTTGATCTGAACACAATAGTGGACTCTAATAATTGAGAAACAGAATGACTTGGCAATAGCTAATAGATTACCAAGGAGAAACTTTGGGTTCGATTCTGGGCTGTGACATGAATTTTTATCCTAATACGAGGTTGGTCAGCCTCTACAACAGATTTTCTCAAAGTGTTGTCCGCGAAAAGAAATTCAAAATGTTAAGAAGAATGGCTCTAAATAAAAGTCCCCTTTGCATATGATTAATAAACAAAGCACGTGTTAACAAATCAGGTGAATGCTATTTTGAATTCAGAAGGTCTAAGGTTCCTAAATTATAACATGCATTAAACGCAGCGTTTAGCAGGCCGGCAGGTTGTAGCTTATGAGCCTTCGTTATAAGACATGTTCCTTCTAGCCCTTGAGGCAAGCAACTAAATGGTGAAATCATTTTTAATGTCATAGACTAGACCTTCCATGAACACTATTCCTTTTGGGGATATGGACTAGAGAATTTACGTAGCCTACATTGTACCTTTAAGATATACAGACTTTAGAATATACGTAGCCTACATTGTACTTTTACGCTTTACAGACTTGGGAATTTACGGAGCCTACATTGCACCTTTAGGAGATACAGACATTAGAATTTACGTAGCCTACATTGTACTTTTACGATATACAGACTTGCGAATTTACGTAGCCTACATTGTACCTTTACGATATACAGACCAGGGAATTTACGTAGATTACATTGTACCTTTACGATATACAGACATGCGAATTTACGCAGCCTACATTGTACCTTTACGATACACAGACTTGGGAATCTACGTAGCCGATATTGCACCTTTACAATATACAGACTTGCGAATTTGCGTAGCCTACATTGTACCTTTACGATATACAGACTTGGGAATTTACGTAGCCTACATTGTACCTTTACGATATACAGACTTTAGAATTTACGTAGCCTACATTGTACCATTAAGATATACACACTTGGGAATTTACGTAGCCTACATTGTACCTTTAGAAGATATAGACTTGGGAATTTTCGTAGCCTACATTGTACCTTTAGAAGATAAAGACTTGGGAATTTACGTAGCCAGCATTGTACCTTTACAATAAACAGACTTGGGAATTTACGTAGCCTACATAGTAACTTTAGGAGATACAGACTTGGGAATTTACGTAGCCTACATTGTACCTTTACGATATACAGACTTGCGAATTTACGTAGCCTACATTGTACCTTTACGATATACCGACTTGGGAATTTATGTAGCCTACATTGTACCTTTACGATATACTGTGCCCAACTCTAGGAATGGGTATTCCAAGATTCAGACACCTAGATATCAAGGGAAAGGCTACAGCCGCTTTTGAAAGTTGAGATATTTGAATATCGCGCTCCATTACTTCTAGAATGGAATGGAATGGAAACTTTGTGCAGCCAAGAGCATGTCAAGTGACGTAGCGAGTAGTAGCAGAGGTCGAGACTATTTGTTGATTAAATAGTTAGCCATGGAGTAGAGACTTGAGAATTGGATCAGGTTACTGGCACGGCCAAATGAAAGAGAATGCACTTAGTCTCAAGTGAATCGGACAAGAGACATCGGAGATATGAGGATTTCCAGATTTCAGCGTGATCCAGCGTGGACCCGACCGTTTTGAATAAAAGCCGACCGGCCCAAGCAACATCAGCTCACTTCGAACCAAGCTCTTGCATGACAAGGTGCTGCTGCTACGTTGAGCCAAGGCACATGGTTGCCGGATATACGCAGAAGATATCTTTAAATTGTGATAGTCACAAAAGTGCTGCGATACGTGTGGAACATAGTAAATTTCCGGCAGAGGGAATCACTAAGGTGATTGTTATTTTCTACGGACACTGGTGAAATACTTTATTTCTATATGGATACATGCTAGACTTTGTCTAGAAAGTACTTTGTCACAGTCCAGTAATAATAATTCAATACTTGGATATTTTAATCCAATTAGTCAGTTTCATAAATTGTAACTTGATAACCACTCCGATCTTTCTGTATATTGAAGGCCAGTCTATCACGGTGTTGTTCATTAGCCGACAAAGGGAAACTATAAGTTGCTTCGCGCATGATAGATGGTGATAAACCATGCCCAGGGAACGATCTTCAGAACAGCCGTTGATTGATTTAGACTGTCAGTGTTTTCTTGTACTGAAAAGATTACCGTGAGTTATGTTACAACTGACGTATTTGAGAATAGATCATTTGGATCTGACCCCATTTAAGCGAACTGCTATGGATTTAATTGAAGCCAATATTAAAATGGATCAGCAGTTACTTCAAACTTCAAGAAATATTTCCACTAAGTCGTGTTAGACAGATTGTGGGTATATAATGGCGGCCGATACAAGGATTAGACGTGCGTGTCCAATAGGGCATGTATCTGGATAAATCTGGTACAGACCAGGTTCACTACGCTTCAAGACCAACGAGAAATGTAAGCCACATTTGACTTTATATTATGCCTAGCTAATTGGAACAAACTCATTTTCTGCAGATGACCAACACATTTGTTTTTCTTCGTATTTAAATCTTGCAATGATTTACGCAAGATATATTAGAGTTATTCTGAGTATTTTCAGCACTCAGAACAGTTTAGGATCGATGACCGAGCATAACGAGCATTTATATGATTGTTTCATATTTTTTTGATAATCACGGTAATCAGCCGAGGTAACTGTAAAAGTTAATAATTATTTTTGTTGAGAAATGGATATTTTATCCATATTCGAAGAATCGAACATGTGGATTCTCACATAATGAAATAATAATTAAACACATTTACAATAATATAACTAATAATAATAATAATAATCCACTAATAATAATAATAATGATTTTCATAACTTTTCTAAATAATTCTTGGATCTTATATTTTCTAATAATCACATTCATTGAGAGAGAGAGCTTATGAAGTAGTTTAATCATTTCTAGTTTGGAACAGGTGATTTTCCGAAGGATAGTGGTTAGCGCAAGCCCGCATTCAACCAACATTACAGTTCTGGTTGAACAGCTAATATTTGCAATGAGCAAAGTATATTTTTCAGATAACACGGAGAGGCATGAAACGGGAAGCAAATGATATTTGTATCAATTAGGACATTTTTGTATTTATATAAAATCATGACGTAGATACTGTACCCGATACCTAGTTGAGGCTATCGGCTACACCAGCAGACATTAAGCCGTAGTTGAGATTTTGGGAAGAGTTATGAAAAGATAGCGCTCAGATCGAGTCAAGAGGAATGTCAGGATGACGTAGAAGGTCTAGGATTAAGAAGGCACTGACGGCAGTTAAACAGATGGAATTATGGATGGAAATATGAAGCTTTATTAAGATCTATATGGAACATTGTATTTAAACATCTTAGAAGAGAAGATATAACAAGCATTATATATGGTAATAATTTGAAGGAAGTCAGATAACCCTTAAGTTATTTTATAACTTAATAGCCGAGATGATGGGGGTTCGAGATTATATTTGCGACGCAAGAGCACAGAGGTGGGGAGAACGTCACGTGACTGCGCCAGGCAGGTAAGGGTCAAGGCAGTCCAGAGACAGTCAGTCGAGCTCAGTGAGCCAAGCAGTCGAGATCTGTTAGCAAGAGAGTCCAGTACAGCGAGCAACGCAGTCGAGGTCAGACAGCGAGCTGAGTAGGACATGCCAAGCGTATGGTAAAGGTCGCGCAGCGAACAAGTTTTGTCACGGAAAGTGAAAGCGACAGTTTTAACTTCACCGAGCAGCGAACGAAAAATAGGTCAGTGACCCGGGCGGACATCCGCAGTAGGCAGCATGAAGACCGGTTATAGAACCAGCTGTACGAGCCAAGCAAGCATGAGAAGGCCGGGGTTTTAGAACAGCATTGCGAGTAGTTGGAGAACTTTATTCCAAGCTGCATTTCAACGCAGAACAGCATAGTAGAGCGACATGGCGAGGCCAGCTTTAGGCGGAGATTATTATAGCATTATGACAGAAGCTGAACTTCATTACAACATTGAGTTGGAACGTTTATTCAGCATTTGAATTGTACAGGCAGATGGTTACGAGATACTGCAACTGTGAACTTCAACTGAACATAGTTTTTCTTAATGACAGTACGACTATGCATTTCATAACGCATTCCAAGTAACATTAACGATTATAGGCAAATGAAATGTTATAAGCATATGCACCTAAGAACATTAGCTCGTGCATTAATGCAATTCTTTCTTATGCAGTGTTATAAATTACCGAGTATGAACACAGCTACAGGGTGTTTCATAAACTCAGACACTCCCATATAAAATTTTATTTTATGAAAGTGAGGCTTAGCAGTTATTGGAAATTGAACTTTCAACACTCAAACCGAACATTGTATGGAACAGTGGCGTAACGAAGAAGAGGAATAGGGGGTCCGCTGTTTCTATGAACTTTTTCGTGAAGATTTGGACAATATCCGCTATGGATAACCAGAAGTTCATCATGTCGGAGTAAACGCAGACAGACACGCGATGACACCACAGAGCGATGGATTCGATTCCTGACGAGAAGGAGGTCCACCAGCTGATTCACTTGGGATTTGAAGGCAATCGTCATTGCGTGGGTGGAATGATATTCACGCCGATCTTTCGAGAAATACATTACATAAGGAAAATCGACGATCTTTGAAATTTAATAACAGCTGATTATGAGAAGGTACTGTAAGAGTTATAACTTCCTGATACGATTATTTTCATGAATACTGGGCACACATGTATATTTTTCTAATAGGAGTGATACGATTGTTTAGACATGGCTTTGACTTTATATGCTTCAAATTTTGCTAGAATATGGCGTGACCATATGATATGGCAGGCATCATTATACGAAATTCTCACAATTGGTTGGCTTTATTAAGCAGATGTTAGGTCTTTTAGACATTTTTCCAGCAAGGATAGTTTTCATGAATAGGTTTTTTGTGTGACGAGTATTTCGAACTCGTGATCTGCAATTGATTATCTAAATCACTTCATCAGTTCATTGCATACTAGCGAGTGTGTATTATTCATCAGTAGGGATTTTTTTCCATTGGATTGTTTGAAGATATTAAGATGTTATTCACTTTAGTGAATGAATATCGCTTTTATATGACAACTAGAGACTTGTTGATTCCTATCTGGTACATTCACTCATTTCAGTCTTCGAGATGGGATCTTTCGTATTTATACGGTGGTTACTCATCTTACCCATCGTTCAGGGCACTATCATGTTAGTCGACGGGGCGAGGTCTTTCGTATTTATACGATTGTACGGTGGATACTCATCTTACTTGCCATTGAGGGACTCATTTTTATCATCCGAGTGTACATGAGATTGTAAGAGAATTAAACAAGGAACTACTAGTCACATATCAGTCGAAATTTTGTTAAATAAAGTACAGATCAATGTCAACAGGGTTACATTTGTAATTCTTGTTTGCCAATCCAATATTTTGTTGTTATACTCTTTTAAGAGTACTTTCAGTTTAACAGCTGGTACAGCTGATGCTTTTGATGATTTTTATAATTGTGTTTGATACCTTTGAGAAGGATTTAAAGTAATTGAATCTTGTAAGATGAATCATTAATGGTCAGATTTATTTTAAGGCAGATCAGTATTGCAGAATTTGATATGAGAGATTATAGCACATTGGTGTTTTTCTGTGATGTGAATTATGAGAATTGTAAGAGAATTTATGCTATTTGAAAGCAGATCTTGAATTACTAAGGTAATATTTTTTTCAATTGTTTAAGAAGTTGTCTAGATGTGATCAGATTAATTACAGTTATTGGAGATTGTGTGCGTTGATAATTTGAAGCCAGTTATATATATTTTTTGTAGATCATGCAACATGGTTAAGTGATGTTTGTGATAGGCATTTTGTAGAAGTTGCCAAGTGATAGTTGCAATGTTGCTAATGCATTTTGAGGCAGACATGAGGTTGTCGAACCCAGTCTAGCGTAATTGTTGAGATTCATGCTGTGTATGCTGAATATTTATGGAGTTTGTGGAATAATTGTGGTATTCAAATGTGATATTTGAAGAAGTGAGGATATATAATGTCGTTGTGGATAGTCAGATCCAACGTGATGTCGTGAAGGCAATAATATTTTTTTGGCATGATAATTAAATACGAGATATAACTTGGAAGTGATAAAACTGTAAGACAACGTTCTATAACCCATATTAAACAATTTGTTAGGAAATTAAACAAATAAATAAAGTTGATAATACAAGATTTTCTGAGAATAATAATTATTGAAATAATAACCTGAGATTTAAGCATGTTAATGATCTGACCTAATGAAATAAAAATCAGAACGACTAGATGAAATAATAAAAATCTAAATAACCAAAATAATAAAATTTAAATAAATTGATAAATTAAATTTTGGAATAAATCAATGAATTAAATAAATGGATGAATTAAAGATTGGATAAATAAACTGATTTAAATAAATTAATAGACGATTGGATAGATGATGAATAACTGAATTAGAAGGTGATAATTAATTAAAGAAGCTGATGATTAATGAATTTATATGAATTTAAACAAATTTAATTGAGATATAATTTGAGGAATTAAACGATTTATATCGATGATTTAAGATGATTTAATCTGAAGTAGATGATAAGATAAGAGTGTGAGAATAATTAGAAAGTATAATGAAGTGATGATAATAATTTTCATTTAAATGATTTAATGGTGATGAGTTAATGATTCTGACAGGAATATGTTGAATTTTGAGATGAGAATTAATGTGAGAAATATTTAACTTTGATGATGATGATAATGATGACCAATGAGCAATGGATTTTCTGTAATTCACGAACAAGCAATTGTAATGACAAAGTAAATAGTGTAAATTAATTATTCGATGTTTAGGAGCATTTTACTAACGTGTTCAACATTTAAATTATGCCATGCAAGTCATAAAATTACGTGATATTTAAAATATGTGATTATAATGTGTATGTTTAGAGAGATTAATAATTTTTTTTCAAATCCACATTTATGATGTTAAATTAAAGAGAAATTAGGACTCAGGTTTCACAAATGTCAATGACGAAAGACATAGTGCTACAGTGATCCTGAGAACCCAAGAGAACTTAAGAGATTTTTCCTGTTGTATGTGGATGAAATATTTTTGATTAGAAAAGAGATGATTCGATTTTTGGACAATGACAATTTAACGTTGGCATTCGACCATGCTCTCAGGTAGGATGAATTTTTAAAATGTCTATCTGACTATCAAAGTGAAATAAATTTGTTTTTATCTTAGTTGTGATCTGATGATGATGTGATTTTCCTTTTTCTTTCCTTGTCTTGATTAAGGCTTAACCGGAAAGGATGTGGTTTGCTAGGAATTCAGTTGATGGCGCCCATTTATATTTGCAATTTTTTTTAAATACTTAAGCCAGTAACGACCCTAGAGATACTTTGTCTCGTGTTACCCACTGCTTTTTCGATAACTCAGCTGAATTTCCGACACATTCCTTATTTGACTAGAGGTTCATTTAACTCCGCTCTGTCCTGGAACTCCAGGAATGCGATGTAATAGCAGATGGGTCATCGCATCCCCAGGACGAACGGGTACAATACACATTCGAAAGTGAAATAGAGAGTATCATAAGTGTGGTAACTTCACGATTTGAACTGAATGGTAAAATAAAATAAACTTGTAAGTTTAAAAATCTTCCAGTGTTGATAATAAGCAGAGGCTTGATTTATTGTATAAATTTTGGGAAGAAAATTTATGTGTGTGGAGTAGTTGAAATGCCATTCCCGGGTGCGCATGTTTAAGTCGCAGGAATGAGGAGGTTTTTATTTGAGCATCAATCAAATAGCAGGTTCGATGACTCAGTGTTAAAGAAGGAGTATTGGAACTACACATTGCGTCGTATGAATGACCCAACGGTTATTTCTTAAAAACCATCAGTTCTTATTTCAACCTTGTTTACGGATTCCATTAAGACTTTGATTTTGCTAGAACCCGGATTTGTCATGATAGTATTTTATTCTTCTTCAGAGGAAGACCTTTGCCGTTGTTGTTGGAATATTGTGTTCTTATAAAAATAATAGAATGGGCCACTGCCAATTAAAAATAATTCTATAACCACGAATAATTTGAAGGATGTTTTCAATCCTAGTGTCATGAACTAAATGAATTTATTATGAAGCTGCAATTCTTATTTCCGCATTCTGTTCAAGAATTGCAAGTTGTGAAAGTTACTAAAATGGCCACAAATATAAATATTTTTCTTAATAATGATTCCAAGTGGAAAATCGAATAGTTGAATGGTCCAACAATTTATTGATCAAGTTGATGATTCAGAAATCATATATTTTGTTAGGAACTTGAAGTTCATAATCGAGTCACTTCTCGAAACGTTTAATGTCAGAAGAACAATTAATTTTGTTGTGCTTCGCACAGTTCTTCGATGCTATGCTCAAAGGTCAGATACGTTTCAGAGGTTTTTATTAATATGTGTACATAATGTGTGTTGATTCAGAGATAATAATATTTTTTGACAATATTTTTTGAAACTGGAAAAATAAGTGAAAGTTAAAAATTCTATGAACAATTATTCTACGAGTGTTAATATTATGTAAAAATTCAACCAGTGAACTACAGTATTTCCAGTAAAAACAATTAAATTTGAACTGGATTTAATCATAAATAATGGATATAATTTTGCAACACAATCTACAGGACTGATAATCAGACTTGTGTCTCCAAAGATCATTGTCCAATGTGTTGGAAAATTTCTGTACATTGTGTAAATAGTAATGTGGGTCGCCACACATGAATGATGCTGCTTTGAGCATTTTAGTTTTCAGTCAATTTTAACTTCAGAATAAAATGAGATAATTTTACATGATGTGTTATGCCCAGTTGAATCTCCTTCTATCCTTATTGTTGCATTGAGCCAAAAATCAGTAAAGCATTTTTTTCATTTGATGTCGTTTTTGCGATTAGCTTTAACCCATCTGGCGCCCCGGGATATTTTGACTCTCGTGCTGACTGATTCTTGGTAAAATGCATATGTGGTCGTGCGGACTCCGGTCTAAACGGGCACAATACAGACTTGCGAATTTACGTAGCCTACATTGTACCTTTACGATATACAGACTTGGGAATTTACGTAGCCTACATCGTACCTTTACGATATACAGACATGCGAATTTACGCAGCCTACATTGTACATTTAAGATATACAGACTTGGGAATTTACGTTGCCTACATGTACATTTACGATATACAGACTTTGGAATTTACGTAGCCTACATTGTACCTTTACGATATACAGACTTTAGAATTTACGTAGCCTACATTGTACTTATACGATATACAGCCTTGGGTATTTACGTAGCCTACATTGTACCTTTACGATTTACAGACTTGCGAATATACGTAACCTACATTGTACCTTTACGATATACAGACTTGCGAATTTACGTAGCCTACATTGTACCTTTACGATATTCAGACTTGGGAATTTACGTAGCCTACATTGTACCTTTAGGAAATTTAGACTTGGGAATTTTCGTAGCCTACATAGTACCTTTAGAAGATAAAGACTTGGGAATTTACGTAGCCTACATTGTACCTTTACAATAAACAGACTTGGGAATTAACGTAGCCTACATAGTAACTTTAGGAGATACAGACTTGGGAATTAACGTAGCCTACATTGTACCTTTACGATATACAGACTTGCGAATTTACGTAGCCTACATTGTACCTTTACGATATACAGACTTGGGAATTTACGTAGCCTACATTGTACCTTTAGGAGATATAGACTTGGGAATTTTCGTAGCCTACATAGTACCTTTAAAATAAACAGACTTGGGAATTTACGTAGCCTACATTGTACCTTTACGATATACAGACATGTGAATTTACGTAGCCTACATTGTACCTTCACGATATAGAGACTTGGGAATTTACATGGCCTACATTGTACCTTTACGATATACAGACTTGGGAATTTACGTAGCCTATGTTGTACCTTTACGATATACAGACTTGCGAATTTACATAGCCTACATTGTACCTTTACGATATACAGACTTGGGAATTTACGTAGCCTACATTGTACCTTTACGATATACAGACTTGGGAATTTAAGTAGCCTACATTGTACCTTTACAATATACAGACTTGCGAATTTACGTAGCCTACATTGTACCTTTTCGATATAAAGACTTGGGAATTTACGTAGCCTACATTGTACCTTTACGATATACAGATTTGGGAATTTACGTAGCCTACATTGTACCTTTACGATTTACAGACTTGCGAATTTACATAGCCTACATTGTACCTTTACGATATACAGACATGGGAATATACGTAGCCTACATTGTACCTTTAGGAGATACAGACTTGGGAATTTACGTAGCCTACATGGTACAATTAGGAGATACAGACTTGGGAATGTACATAGCTTAAATTGTATCTTAAGAATATACAGACTTGGGACTTTCCGTAGCCTACATTTTACCTTCAAGATATACAGACTTGGGAATTTACGTAGTCTACATTGTATCTTTACGATATACAGACTTGGGAATTTACGTTGCCTACATTGTACCTCTAGGAGATACAGACTTGGTAATTTACGTAGCCTACATTGTACCATTAGCAGATACAGACTTGGGAATTTACATAGCTTACATTGTACCTTTAGAATATACAGACTTGGGACTTTACGTAGCCTACATTGTACCTTTAGGATACACAGACTTGGGAATTTACGTAGTCTACATTGTACCTTTACGATATTCAGATTTGGGAATTAACGTAGCCTACATTTTACCTTTAGGAGTTACTGACTTGGGAATTTACGTAGCCTACATTGTACCTTTGGCAGATACAGACTTTGGCATTTACATAGCTTACATTGTACCTTTGGAATATAGAGACTTGGGATTTTCCGTAGAATACATTGTACCTTTTTAGATATACACACTCGGGAATTTACGTAGCCTACATTGTACCTTTACGATATACAGACTTGGGAATTTACGTAGCCTACATTATACCTTTACGATATACAGACTTGGGAATTTACGTAGCCTACATTGTACCTTTACAATATACAGACTTGCGAATGGAGCAGTAGTGGTATCTTGTATAGTATAGGCACTAGCAAGTGTGCCTGTATAACCTACAGTGTGTATAATACAGTGTGATAGTACTACAGTACATGGAGCAGTAGTGGTATCTTGTGTAATATAGGCACTAGCAAGTGTGCCTGTATAACCTACGGTGTGTATAATACAGTGTTACAGTACTACAGTCCATGGAGCAGTAGTGGTATCTTGTATACTATAGGCACTAGCAAGTGTGCCTGTATAACCTACAGTGTGTATAATACAGTGTAATAGTACTACAGTACATGGAGCAGTAGTGGTATCTTGTATAGTATAGGCACCAGCAAGTGTGCCTGTATAACCTACAGTGTTACAGTTTATATATATATAGTATGATCAAGTAGGGAGTGATAGAGGAGAAACACCTCTTTAAAAAATCTGGTCCAGCTGGCCCGGCTGGTAGTACCTTGTTATGGTCCCTTGCCAGGGTTACGGTGAAGTCCTCAACGGTACCTGCAGTGAAAGAGGTGAACTCTGGCACAGTGTGGTTGGCGGAAGGGGCAGCCTATTGCTCAGGTTTAACTATTGTCCATAGTTAAGATGGGCACATTTTGGCCCAACGGCAAAATGAGCGGAGGAGGAGCCAATCACTCTCATGGCTCCCAACGGTCATAGAGGCAGAAGAGGTCAGGCCAGGCGGACTGGCTGTAAAGGCGCACCTCAGTAGTACTTGAGTATGCGGCAGTTCGTTGCAGTCTCTGTGTTCGGTCCTGCATGTCTCATTCTTCGTTAGCCGCAGGATAAGGCTCAGAGATCATAGTGTGTGGGTCTCGTCCTGGCAAGCTGAGATCCACCCTAAACAAATTCACGCCAGTGGCACTTCTTCCGAACGTCACTTACTTTCAATGTCCAACGGCGATGGGATATGGACGGTGGGGGCAGATTATGGGTGTAACTGGATGCCCCTAGTTCGGACCTGCACGTTGGCAGCAGATGTGTAATGGTCGTCTTGCGGAGACTCTGTGACTACTCAGGAATTCGGTCCTGCATCTGTGTTTGGGCAAGCCTATTTAGGATCACCGCTGCCCACCCCACATGGGGAATGCCCTAGAAAAGGTGGGCTAAACATCGGAAGTCACAATCTTGGTCCGGCTGGGCAACCGCATTCAGCAGGTCACCCCTCATGCGGTCGAAACTCAAAACCAGTAAAGAATCACAAATTGATTATTGGATCATGGAACATCAGAACTTTGCTTGATACGGACAATAACGTTAGACCTGAGAGAAGGTCAGCTCTCGTAACCCATGAGTTATCAAGACTCAACGTTGATTGCTGCTCTCAGTCAAACTAGGCTGTCTTCTGAAGGCAAGATTACTGAATCTGGAACAGGATATACCATATTCTGGAAAGGAAAAGAGGAGGGTGAATGTCGTATTCATGGTGTGGGCTTCGCTGTGAAGACCAAACTGGTAAATTATCACCAACTTACGCTCATTGCAATCAGCGAAAGACTCATGACTCTCCGCATACCACTCTCAGGAGGTTCCTTTATGACACTCATCTCTGCCTATGCTCCTACCTTAGATTCTGATGATGAAGTAAAGGCTCATTTCTATAATCAGCTAAGTGAAATCATCTCCAAGGTTCCATCTGCAGATAAACTCTTGCTCCTCGGTGACTTCAATGCCAGAGTTGGGAAAGATCACAGGCAATGGAATAATGTGATGGGCAAACAGGGACTTGGAAAATGTAATCCCAATGGACTGTTGCTTCTTGGTCTTTGTGCAGATCACGAAGTTTTCATTACCAACACGCAGTTCCGGCTACCCAACCGCTTCAAAACCACGTGGATGCATCCTCGTTCCAAACATTGGCACATTCTTGATTATACCATTACCCGGCGATGCGATAAGAAGGACACACTTATTACCAGAACAGCAAGGAATATAGACGATTGCTGGACAGATCATAAACTTCTTATATGTAAGCTCAGGATATCCATCTGACCTAAACCACCTAGGAACATCAAATATTTGCCAAGAAAGAAGTTTAATACATCCAAACTTCCGGATGAATCCATGTATAAATATTTTGGAAACAGGATCGTCACCCAGTTATCAGAAAACCCAGTAACAAATGACATTCAGCAAGAATGGGCCACACTACAGAAGATTATCACACAGTTAGCTGAGGAAACCATTGGTTTTATAGTGCGGAGAAGACAAGACTGGTTTGATGACAACAATGAGGAAATTCTGTCTCTCATCAATGCCAAAAGGAATGCCTATCTTGCTCATCTTCAAGACCCAACTTCCAACACAAAGAGAGATAAACTCCTGGAACTCAAGTGTAAATGCCAGACGCAGATAAGGCAGATTAAAAATACTTGGTGGCAACAGAAGGCTCAGGAACTGCAGAGACTATCGGAGGCTCGGGACTTGAGGAACTTCTATGCAGCACTCAAGGAAATATATGGACCATCTCGCTCATCATCAGGTACACTGAAAAGCGCTGATAATTCTACTACCTTTACTGATAGTCAAGAAATTTTGGAACGCTGGAAGGAGCACTTCTCCAATCTCCTAAATCGTCCATCAGCAGCTGCTGAAGACTTCCTTTGTGATGTGCCGCAACAACCTGAACAACTGTGGTTGGCAGTACCTCCTACTTATCATGATTTCAGTGCAGCTCTCACCCAATTGAAACCCAGGAACGCACCTGGCCCAGATAACATCCCTCTGGAACTAATTCAAGCCGGAGGTCGTTCCCTCAAAACAAGGATTTTCACCCTTATCCTCAGAATATGGGAATCAAGAAAGGTACCTGGATACCTAAAGAATGCCACTATCGTCACTATCTTTAAAAAGGATGATCGCAGTGTTTGTGGCAACTACCGTGGTATATCACTGCTATCAATTGTTGGGAAGATTCTTGCAAGAATTCTACTTAACCGCCTCAAGGTTATCTCTGAGTAGATCCTCCCAGAGTCACAATGTGGATTTAGAGCTTCCAGAAGCACAATTGACTTGATTTTCTATGTGAGACAGCTACAAGAAAAATGTAGAGAACAACAGAATCCACTCTTCTTAGGTTTTTATGACTTGGAAAAGGCATTTGATTCGGTTCCAAGACCAGCCATGTGGGCGGTGCTGAAGCGGTTTGGTTGCCCTCTGCGATTTGTAAATCTAATCAAGGCTCTCCATGATGGCATGACAGGTCAGGTTTGCCATCAGAATAAGATGTCCGATGAATTTCCTAATACCCATGGATTGAAACAAGGATGTGTACTGGCTCCAACGCTTTTAGCCCTGTTCTTGGCTGCAATGCTTTATTATTCACCCACAAACATCCCAGGTGTGGAGGTCAAGTATCGTTTTGATGGAGGGCTTTTCAATCTAACTCGTCTCCGCTCCTTGAGGAAAACTCAGGTTACTAAGGTTACTAACATGTTATATGCAGATGATGCTGCGTCGCCAACTCTCACACCAGAAGAGCTGCAAGAGTCAGTTAATTGCTACAAAAGTGCATGTGATCGCTTTGGTCTTACCATAAATGTCAATAAGACTAAAGTCTTGGCACAACCTTCACCAGGCACACCTCTTCTTTAGTTCAATATCTCCATCTCAAATTTGCCATTAGAACAGGTAGACCACTTCTCGTACCTGGGCAGTACCATTTCTGTGAGCTGTACCTGTGAGCAGGATGTGGTTAAGAGAATTGGTGCAGCCCATGCAGCATTTGGACGATTAGCGCACCGGATCTTCATGAATAAAGATCTGTCCATGAGTACAAAGCTTATGGTGTACAAAGCAGTAGTCATTTCTACATTGTTGTATGGCTGTGAAACGTGGACCCTTTACCGACGTGATCTCAGGAAGCTTGAGCGTTTCCACCTACAAAAACTTCGATCAATCCTGAGGATTAAATGGGAAGACCGCATCACCAATATTGCTGTTATGGAAAAGGCTCAAATCAACAGTATAGAATCATCCATAATAGGTCACCAATTTAGATGGATTGGTCATGTCCATCGGATGGATGATGTGAGATTACCTCGTCAGGTGCTATATGGTGAGTTATGCTATGGCACCAGGCCTCATGGGGGTCCTAAGAGGCGCTACAAGGACCAATTTAAGCAGACCCTGAAATTGACAGGTCTTGATTCACAAACCTGGGACATGCTGGCTGAAGACCGCTCAACTTGGCGCCGTACCATCTCGGATACTGTAAAGACGTTTGAAAGGGATCGGCTCAGACATGAAGAGGCCAAGCGTCAGGCTAGGAAACTTCGAACAACCCAACCACGTCCTCCTCCAGCAATACTATGTGACTTGTGTGGTCGCTTGTTCCATGCCAGGATTGGACTCTTTAGTCACCGTAAACACATCCACAAACTGGACTGAAGGAAGAAGATTTATACTCGGATTCGAGTTAAAGCCGATGATGATGACAGACTTGCGAATTTACGTAGCCTACATTGTACCTTTATAATATACAGAATTGCAAATTTACGTAGCCTACATTGTACCTTTAGGAGATACAGACTTGGGAATTTACGTAGCCTACATTGTACCTTCGCGAGATACAGACTTGGGAATTTACGTAGCCTAAATTGTACCTTTACGATATACAGACTTGGGGATTTACGTAGCCTACATTGTACCTTTAGGAGATAGAGAATTGAGAATTTACGTAGCCTACATTGTACCTTTACGATATACAGACTTGAAATTTACGTAGCCTACTTTGTACCTTTACGATATACAGACGTGAAATTTACGTAGCCTACATTGTACCTCTAGGAGATACACACTTGGGAACTTACGTAGCCTACATTGTACCTTTAGGAGATACAGACTTGGGAATTTACGTAGCCTACATTTTACCTTCAGGAAATACAGACTTGGGACTTTCCGTAGAGTACATTGTACCTTTAGGAGATATAGACTTGGGAATTTACGTAGCCTACATTGTACCTTTGGAAGATAAAGACTTGGGAATTTACGTAGCCTACAATGTGCCTTTACAATATACAGACTTGGGAATTTACGTAGCCTACAATGTACCTTTAGGAGATACAGACTTGGGAATTTACGTAGCCTACATTGTACCTTTACGATATGTATACTTGGGAATTTACGTAGCCTACATTGTACCTTTACAACATACAGACTTGGGAATTTACGTAGCCTACATTGTACCTTTACAATATACAGACTTGAAAATTTACGTAACCTACATTGTACCTTTACGATATACAGACTTGGGAATTTACATAGCCTACATTGAACCTTTAGGAGATACAGACTTGGGAATTTACGTAGCCTACATTGTACTTTTACGATATACAGACTTGGGGAATTACGTAGCCTACTGTGCTAGTATTTTGTATAGTAATGGAACACTGACATGTTTGAGAAACATAATTGGTATTTTTATGACAAAATTCCAACTTGCAGACAAGAGTAATAGCAAGCTGACACTCGCTTAGGGAAATGGATAGGCAACGCTGCAACGCATCTCAGAACATACTATTTGGAGAAGTACAGTTAGTCCACAAGAAGGCTGCCTTAGAAGCATGGCATTGATACATACTATTATAAACCATTACAGAGATTATTGAGGGGATCAACGACTAGGAAGTACATTGAAACATAAGAAGGAATGATTTGAAGATATTTCTGGAATTATTAACTTTCATATTATGACATCAGATGTTTATCGCAATTATGGTGCCAACTTCGATTCATATATCGACTGGACAGAGTGGTATTATGGGTAGGATTAGTGCAGCTGGAAGTAGAACGGTTCGGAGAGAGACACTTGATTACTTGCTTACAGACTTGCTTGTTGGCTCGGCCAAAGCAACTATCTCGAGTATCACTTTTACTTAGTGCGATCTGTGACAGTACGGGACGGTACATTTACGTCTCTGCTTTCTAGCAAAACACGGGCGAGATACACTTGGGATGACCGCTTAACCCAGTGTATGGACTTAGTGCAATATGAAAGTGAAGCGAGTGAACTTCGTGTTCCGCATGGATTGTTCTGTAGCACTATTGCTATCACGAAAAGACTTGTAATTTATCCAGTAGTCATTCAACATTACAACATGGACATTAACTCTGCAATGAAAGGAATAATGTATCAGTTTAATACGAGAAAAGCAATGAATTGCTAGGCACGGAATAGGAATGCAGCACACAAGCAGAGTTGAACATATGGAAATGAGCAATGCTGAATAATGGAATTCATTAGCAGAAGGCTATTTAAAAGGAGACTGAAGGCAGTCTATATAATGACACTGAGATAATTACCTCTACGATATGGATCTTCAAGTAAGAGAAGAAGTGGCATCTTTCTCTTTACTACAAATGGAACTTAGTTTCCGTACGATGAGCATTGTGTTCCGGAAAGCTGTTTCGAGTGGAAGGGTGTTGGGTTCGAGTATGAGCAGTCCTGACCAATACTTCAACTACTCAACGCTATGGATGAGGGTTCGATCTCTACAAGGGATATATGTTCCAACATACATTATACGTTCATCAAGACGAATAAAGGTAGTTGGAAATCTTTTTATCTGAAGACGGTATGAATCATGTCATATCTATAGAATGTCCTTTTATCACCAATTTGTATTCAGTAGTTTGAAAATGGATTTGAGAATTAGATCTGACGTCTTTGTCATTTCTGTTCGATGGTCTATTTTAGGTTTTGATCCTAATAAGGATGCACCTACTTAGCCATTTCAGTAGTTGATCTGTAATGTAGTGTTATTTTTACAATATTACTTTTCTAATTTTGGTAATAATTCTGAGCATTATAATTAGTTGAGAAGAAGCATATTTCAACAATAATTTAGGACCAAGACTACGATATCATTATATAAGTATAGGAGATAGGAAGAAGATGCCCTACCACGAATATATGAACATTTTTCTGCATTAATTCTGTTTAATACTGAGCAACGAAACAGAATATTTTCGACAGTTCATACATCATTTCATTTTAGATAACTGTATATTTTTCGTCAAGCTAATTATAGACATTGAAGTCTAGCATCATATTTGAAGTGAACAATTGCAGTTTTTGAATTAGGCAATTATAGCCAAATTTTTGAATCACGTTTTGAGTATAGATATTTTTATTGAGACACAGTTCGTTCAGTTTTCGACTTTCATAATTTTTTTGAATACTCCTGTTTTGATTCCGTGTGATTCTAATGGATTATTTTTATTCTACTCATAATAGATATTTTCCATAGAGTAGACTCATACGAATTTCTTAACGGGAGGACCCATTTTTTAATTTGTTTTTGCAAATCTGAATTAATTCTTAAACAGTAATACATTTATAATATCTTGTGAGATATAATTGTGAATATTGACATTATGATGAAATGAAGTATAAATGAGATATGAAGCTCAATTTTGTATAAAATCTATTCCGTCATAAAACAGAATGGCATTTTGGGAATTTACAAATGTAATGATTCGATCATGTAATTACGTAATTATTATTACAGTTTTCATGGAAGTAGATTAACACTTCGATACTTGTGTCAATTATGAACCATGATATATTTAGGTGTTTGAATGAAAAGATTATGAATTTTGAGGAGGCGTGGAAAATTATTAACAGCTAATTTACGTATTGGATAATATAACAGTTGT
The DNA here is from genome assembly GCA_946902985.2 of Meconema thalassinum. NCBI lineage: Eukaryota > Metazoa > Arthropoda > Insecta > Orthoptera > Tettigoniidae > Meconema > Meconema thalassinum. The sequence continues at coordinate 355,318,699 of OX336390.1, forward strand.
GTTAATGAAGTATTTTGAAGTATATATCGACATCAATGGATGGTCAGAAATAATTTAAGGTGAATATTAGGAAGCTCATATATTGAGAGATTGTCGTATGTGTTACGAATTTTGAGTATTGTGCGAGCTATTGAGCTATCGCTGAATTATATTATGAAATGAAATGAAAATCCACAGCCTGCTTCCAGTCTCCAACCGGGTCAGGAATGGAATGAATGAAGCCCCCATCTAGCGGCGAGGATATGAACTGTGCCGGCTGCCGAGGCCTGACGCACTCCTCTGGGGCAATGATTAAATGAATGACAGATGAAATGATAGTGGAGAGTGTTGCTGGAATGAAATGTTGACATGGAAAACCGGAGTACCCGGAGAAAAACCTGTCTGCCTCCGTTTTGTCCAGCACAGATCTCACATGGAGTGACCGGGATTTGAACCACGGATCCAGCGGTGAGAGGCCGGCGTGCTGTCGCCTAAGCCACGGATAATGAAGTATAATTAAACGTGAGATATGGTCACGAACATCGTTACTAGAAAGCTAGTAGTTAAATAAACCCACCATTTAAAATATCATATGTGCATAAAACAATTCACTTGGATTTGATTGATAATAATAACACATATATTTAGTGTGAAGCTAGTATCTGAAAACATAAATAATTTGTAAAATATTGGAGTGATAATTGGAATATTAATTTGAGATAATTGGAATATCAATTGGAATAACTATACATTCGATAACTTTAATTGATCGTCGAATAAGACAAATTACGACAATAAGAAATGTTTAAAATACTTGTTAATAGAATGATAATAAATAATGGCGAAATTCGGCAAACGAATTAAATTGTATATCTTTGTAAATAATTTGTTTATAACAAACTTTTAGGGTATTTTTGTAAAATAACGTGTGATATGATTACTCATGCATAAGAAGGTTCACGATTTGAACATTGCTTCATACTGCAATTGCATGCAGTATATTCTAGCCAGATTTAAGGCGATTTGCATATTTTTTGTGATATGCTACAGTGGATAATAATCTACATTTTTGTTTAGTGGATGTAGATCCACGATTCTTCGTTTTCAGTTAATAAACTGGTTAATTAATTTTAATTCTAAAATGATTTGGTGATTTATATTAGAAACTGAATATGCTAGGAGAACTTGTGGGAAAGTTTTGCCAATGCTTAGCCTAACGCCCGAGATTAATTTTAAGAGTTTTCGAGTTCACTTTGAGCTAGTTTTTCATTTTTGTTCTTTAACCACTGGCATTTTCTTATCGCATTCATTTATATTGCGATGTCCTTATCCCAGGTTGATCCTTGTTGATAGAATATTTTTTTTTCAGCCGGGTACTTCCAGAATCTACGATCCAGTTTTCCATCGGATATCAACAGGTAAGACCATGTGGATACTGGTACTGAGCCAGTATTTTGCATTGGATTGGAACCTGGACATGTTAGAAAAACACAGCTGGTATTTTTATGGCAATATTTCAACTGCAGTCGAGAGCGATGACTCGTTGACTCGCGGTTAGGGTTGTACTAGCAACCTGCATTACATCTTGACCATGTGGCCAGCCAAGGTACAGTTATATCGACAAGATGGGTGCCGTGGAAACATGACACCGATATACGCTATTATAAAGCACTACTGAGATCACAGAGGGGATCGACAACTGGGAATTGCTTTGTATTACAAGTAGAAACGACTTGGGAACAGTTTTGGGATGATAAATACACATTATATGATATCAGATGGTTATCGCAATCATACTGTGTCGACTTCGATTATCATATTGTTTGAATCCAAGGTATTCTGGGTTGACCGGCAAGTCAGTTGGTTGTAACTCGCTCGGGAGTGAGACGCCTTTTTCTTACTTCTTCTTCAGAATCCGTTGTGGAACGTGCTCGTTGGCATGTTCAATGTAAGTTTTTACGAGTGTGACTTTAAATAGTGCGAAGTGTGGAAAAGTCCGGTACGAGACCGTACGTCTTAGCATGTTATAGCAAGACACGAGCGATATATACACATGTGACGGACGGATAACCCAGTGTGTTAACATTGTGTACGATGATCGTGAAGAAAGTAATAATAATAATAATAATAATAATATTGTATGGCCTCGGTGCAGGGTGCAAGCTTTGTAATTTGACACCCAGAGGGTAGCTTGCATGTCGAAAGTGAACTTAGCTTTTCTCATAGATTAGTTATAATTTTACTGCCATCACAAGAGACTTTGAAAATGTACAGTGGTCAATACATATTGCAACATGAACATTGAGAATACTATGAGTGGAAGTACATACCAATATACTACAGAAATGGCAATGAATTGCTAAATGCAGAACGGGAATGCTACAGACTAGCAGGATTGAACATTTAGAATGATCAAAGCTGAATTATGGATTTCGCTAGCAGAAAGCTATACAAGAAAAGATTGAAGGCACTCTTGTATTACTGACATTGTGATTTGCACTTCTACAAATATGAACTTCCAAAGAAGAAGAAAGGTGGCATTTATATCTAAGCTATCGAGCAAACCTAGGACGTGTCCGTGCGAGGAACATTGCGATGCGAACAGCTGTTTTCAAGCCGGTTGGAGCGGGGTTGACTTCATGCCGTTCCAGGCGGTACGTGAACTACCCAGCGCAAAGGATAAGGGTTCAGTCCCTACAAGGAATGTGTGTTCCAACATTCTCTACATACTCATCGAGAAGACTTCGGACAAGATAGCTGGAAACCTTTCATATCAGTAGACAGTATAAATTAGTCATATTTTAGAATGTCCTTCTTTCACCAATTTTATTCAGTAGAGAGAGAATGCATTCTAGGGCTAGATCTGATACTTTCGTCATTTCTGTCAAAGCATGTATTTTACTCGGTAATTAATTTTAATGTGATGTTATTTTTAGAGCATTACTTTCCTTTTTCTGTCTCCCATAAGTCCAACCCCTCGTCCACGTAGTGGGAGACGGGCAACGGCGCAAAGTAGGGGATTGCCTGTAGAGGCGAAGTACAGTGGGGACTTCGTGTGCCCCGGGACCGTTACGGTAGCTGTGAAGGTCCTACAGGAACCCTGAAAAGTGACGGCTAACAGGGCTCTGGTGAAGCTACGATAGGCCCAGCAAGCCAGTAGTGGATAAGACCTTTGCTTTCAAGAAGGGAACAGGCCTCGGACAGGACGGATACAATGGACGACGACCTAGCTGTGTTCATGGACTAAGATTTGGAACTTTAAACATAAGAACGCTGACGGGGAAGGTGGAGGAGATAGTGGATATGATGGAAAGAAGGAAGTTGGATTTATTGGGATTGGCAGAAACAAAGTGAAAAGGGGAAGGAAGGAGAGAACTGAGAAAAGGCTATAGACTGTACTGGAGTGGGGATGAGAGGGAAAGAGGAATGGAGTGGGAGTAGTAGTACCAGATGGTCTAAAAGAAGAAGTGAAGATAATAAGTGATTGGATGATGAAGTTGAAAGTAGCACTGAGGGGAGAGACCGTAGAAATAGTGCAAGTGTATGCTCCACAAGTAGGCTGCTCCTCTGAAGAGAAGGTGGAGTTTGAAGAGGAATTGCAGAAGCAGCTGGTAGGAAGGAATATGATTGTTATGGGGGATCTGAATGCCCATGTAGGAAGAGAAAGACAAGTGTACCGTATGAGAGTGTGCTTGGACCAGAGGGTTGGGGCGGAAGAAATGAGGAAGGAAAGAGACTGTTGGACTTCTGCCAAAGGAACAGCCTGCTAGTTGGGAACTCCTGGTTCAAGAAAAGAGAGAGCCACACAATCACATGGTACAGTGATGACTTGACCAGGAAGTCGGTGTCGACTATATACTGTATGAGAAAAAAATAAATAAGAACATCACGGACATCAAGGTTATACCATCGGAGAACCTGGATAGTGACCATCGATTACTGGTAATGAACCTGAGAGGGACTAAGGAGAAGAAAGGGACTGAGAACCAGGAAAGACGAATAAGGATATGGAAACTGAAAGAAGGAGATAGAAGTGTCGAGTACCTCAAAATGGTAAAGGAAGGAATTCCAACAGATGAAGAAAGAAGGGTGGAAGAGGAATGGGCTAGATTTAAGAAGACACTAGTAGGTGCAGCAGAAGCAGTATGTGGGAGGACAAGTAGTAAGAAGAGGTGGAAGGAAACACCATGGTGGAATGAGAAGACAAAAGATATAGTAAGGGAAAAGAATAGAGCCTTTAGGAGATGGTATCAAAATAGGACGGTAGAGACAAGGGAAGAGTACCAGGAAAGAAAGAAGGAGGCAAAGAGAGTAGTGGCCGAGGAGAGAAGAAAGTGGATGGAAGAGTGGACAAAGATGATGAAGGAGGATAGTGAAGGTACAAAAGAGGTCCTGTATGGGATGGTAAAAAATAAGAGGCGGAAGGATCCTACGGATTATGTTAGAATGGTGAACAAACGGGGACAAGAGATAGAAAATAGGGAAGAACTGAAGAAAATGTGGAAAGAATATTTTGAAGAACTTCTGAACCCAAATGGAAACCACGGCGAGGAGGAAGAAATCGGGGAAGTGGAAGATGGACTGCAAACAGAAAAGGACTTAACATGGAAAGAAGTGGAAGATGCAGTGAGGAAGATGAAAGGAGGGAAGGTACCGGGTGTGGATGAGTTGAGTGTGGAGATGGTGAGAGCAGCAGGAGAGGTGGGGATACAATGGTTTTACCGAGTGATTAAGGCAGCATGGAAGGAAAGGAAGACCCCAAAGGACTGGAAAAGGGGAATAATTGTCCCGATCTTCAAGAAAGGTAGTAGAACAGAATTCAGAAACTATCGAGGAATAACACTGATGAGTCATTGTGCAAAGATGTTTGAGAAAGTTTTGGAAAGGAGAATTAGGACAATGATAGAAGGAGGGATGAGGGAAGAACAACATGGCTTCAGAGCAGGAAGGTCCACAGTGGATTTGATTTTTGCTGTAAGGCAGTTACAAGTACAGCTCTTCGAGTATGGAACATATCTACTGATGGCCTTCCTGGATATTGAGAAAGCATATGACATTCTATGCAGAAACAAAGTATGGAAGTCCCTGGAGGATAGAGGAGTAGAAAAATGGACTATAAGGAGGATAAAGGAGATGTACAAGGGAAGCGTGAGCTGTGTGAAAATGGGAGGAGAGAGATCGGACTGGTTGGAACAGAGAATCGGCCTGAAACAAGGAAGTGCACTGTCACCGTTACTTTTTATTGTGGTGATGGATGACATAATGACCCGAGTGGCACAAGTAATTGGGGAAGGAAAGATGAAAGCAATGGTGTTTGCAGATGATTTGATGATTTGGGGAAACAAGGAGGAGGAGGTACAGGAACAGTTGGACGTGTGGAAATGAATAATACAAGGATATGCGATGAAATTTAGCAAAAATAAGAGTGAGATGGTGATCACAACAAGGAGGAAGGAAATAACCACAACGGGAATAACAATTGGTGGGGAACAGCTGAAGAAAGTGGAGAGTTTCAAGTAGCCTATCTGGGAAGCCTGATACAAGATAATGGAAGAAACGATAGAGAAATAAATGAGCGGGAGAGACAGGCAGAAGCATTCCGGAGGAGTGTGAGAAGCATGTTATGGAGCAAGGATGTCCCTCAGAACAGCAAAATGATCATATATCGGACGTACTATGTCCTTATCCTGACGTATGCCTCGGAGACCTGGGTTATGAAAGGAAGGGAGAAGAGCAAAATACAGGCCAGTGAGATGAGGTTCTTGAGAAGCAGTATTGGAGCTACAAAGAGGGACAGAATAAGAACTGAGAGGACCAGAGAATTAATGTAGGAGGAACCATTACAGGATGGTATAGAGAAATCTAGACTTAGATGGTATGGACATGTAAAACGAATGGAGGAGAAGAGGATACCCAGGAGAGTACACGAGACGAAGTGGGAAGGAAAGAGACCGAGAGACAGGTGGCTGAAGGGGGTGGAAGAAAGCGTGAAGAAGAGAGGAGAAGACTGGACAAGGGTGGAGGCTGAGAGATGGTGGGAAGACAGAAGACGTTGGAGAGGCTTGTGTTGCAAACAGACCCGGCTAGTGGCTGGAAACTGTGCAAGATGATGATGATGACTGTCCTTTTTCTAAATTACTTTTGGCGATAAATTGAGCCTTAAAATTAGTTGTGAAGATGCATAATACAAGAAGAAATAGGGCCAAGACGACGGTACCATTGTATAAAAATATTAGCCAGGAAGAAAACGATATACCACGTACTCTTGAACATTTTTCGGAATAAATTCTGTGATGATATGAGCAATGAAACAGAATATTTTAGACATTCCATGAAACATTATTCGATTGATATGACAGTCTGTTTTACATCGAGTTTATTATAGACATGGAACTATAGTGATTTTTGGTGTGAACAATTGCAGTTTTTGAATTAGGCTTTTGCAGTCTACATTTTTGAATTTCTTGTTGATTGTAGACACTTTTCTAGTACGTCCAGATTTCGACTTTCTTTATTCTTTTTGGAATACTCCTATTTGGATCAACGTATGATTCTAATGGATTATTTGCACCTTCTGAAGATAGGCTCTTTTCCATGGTGTAGTTTCATGCGAATTTCCTTAGAGGAGGACCGAATTTCAAATTTTGTTTAGGCGAAGACTGAATTGTTTCTTTTATAGTGATACATCTATAATTCTTTGGAAGATATATTTGTGAAATATGAGAGTATAATGAAATAAAGTATTGTTGAAAGGAAAAGCAAACGTATGTATAAAATATTTTCGTCATAGAACAAAATGACAGTTTTGAAGAATTACGAATACTATTATTCGAGCATGTAAATACAACATTATTAACACAGTTTGATAGAAGTAGTCTATTACACTTCAACTTTTTGTCTATTATGAAACATGGCATTTTACGATAAATGTATAAAAGCTCATGGATTTTGAAAATGTTTGGAAATTAGTGATAGCTATTGAGAGCTAATGCACGTGTAGAGTAATTAATAATAGCGTGAATTGAAGTATTTTGAAGCAGATATGTGACATCAATGGATGATCAGTATTGAATTAAGGTGGATTATAGGAATTTCACGTGTGAAGTATTATCGTATTTATTACGAATTTTCAGTATTAAATAAGCGGATGAGCTATTGCTGATTGAGTTAATAAGGTATTATTGAACGTGAATTACAGTCACGAATACAGTTACTAGAAAGCTAGTAGATTAATGAATCCAACATTTAAAACATTATTCTTGCATTGTAACAATTTATCTAAAATGGATTGCTAATAGTGGCATATGTTTCAGTGGAAAGCTACGATTTGAAAGACTTAAAATAATTGTACAACATTGTAATAATAAGAGAAAGATTAATTGAAGATAATTTAAACATTTATGTGAGATGATTTAAACTGAAATAATTTATTGGAGCGATAATACATTCATTACCTTCATTGTTTGTCGAATATGACCGATTAAGTCCATGAGGAAACTTAAATATTATACTTGTCAATGGAATCATGAATAGCAACGGAGTAATTCGATCCACGAATTAATTGTACATTTGTAATTATGTTGATATAAATTTATTAGGGTTTTTGTGTGTAAAATAACTTGTAACAATATTGTTAGTGTTGATAACGTTCACGATTTGAACTACATTTAATGCTGAAATTTACGAACAGCATAACTTAGCCAAATTGGAGACTACTGACATATATAATTACCATGTGCTTCAGTGAAACAAATCTATTTTTGTTTGGTGGATGGAGTTCCACAAAGCTACAGTTTTCAGTCAATGAACTGGTAATTTAATTTTAAATTTTCTACGGATGACTTGGTGGTTTATATTAAAACCAGGATGTGCTAGGAGGACCAGTGGGTTGTCTTAGTGAATGCTTAGCCTTATGCCCGAGATTAATTTAATTTTAAGAGTCTTGTGAGTTCATTTTGAGCCGATTTTCATCTTTGTTTCTTAAACCACTGGCATCTTCTTATCGCATTCTTTTATATTGAGGTATCCTTATCCCTGGTTGATCCTAGTTGGTAGAATTTTGGGGGTTATTTCAGCCGGGTACTTCCAGTTTCTACGATCCAGTTTTTCCATCGGATATTAACAGGTAAGACCATGTGGATACGGGTACACTACATTGTACATTAGGAGATACAGACTTGGGAATAACGTAGTCTACAGTGCACCTTTAGGAGATATAGACTTGGGAATTTACGTACCATCAACCTCCAGAGATATGAGCTAGGAATTACAGGTAAATAATGTATGAGAATACGTAAATTCTTTATTTATTCCTTAAAAGGTATCTAACACATATTTCAAGCAATTATACTGTTCTTGCCTCGTGGCGTATCCATTAGCATTCTTGGACGTCCCCCCGGAGATCACGGTTTGAGTCCCAGCTCTGCTAAGGAATTTAATTCCAGTCTGAGGGATGGAACGTGGTACATTCAGCCTTGTGAAACAAAACTGAAAGGAAGTGTGTTCGAATCCCACCTCAGCCGTTCGCGAAGTGATTAACCGTAGTTTACCCACTTCTACTCCAGGCAAATGATAGGATGGTTCCTAACTTAAGACCACGACTGCATCTTTCCCAATCCTTACCTGAATTATAAATACACATACTACTACAGACACCATAATGACACAGATTAACAGACAAATTTACATACACCCAAGTATACTGGGCTAAATGACCACTATGTCCAAGCCCCTAAAATGAAACAACAACAACAACAACAAATCCTCTCGTTGCCACAAAACATAACCCTGCGGAATAGGCTAATTATCAAGAATGACGTTTTTGCACACAAAAAACTAGTAGCCTAACTAAAATAGGGTTGATGAAAATTACACCAATCATGAGAATGATTTCGTTCGACATAATTAAGAAGTATACAAACATACCGGTAAAAGAAGCAATAAATGCAATAAGAACAATTTGAAAGAGAAACAACCAAGCAAAAGAAACGGAAGAAATGGTTGAATTGTTCAAAATCATGCTCATCCAAAATGTATTCCATTTCAAGTTTTTTCTTTTCGTTTGGCTTCCTGAGATGATGAGTGCAGGTCTTTCTAGTTGACGCCCGTGGGTGACCGGCGCGTCATAATGGGGATGAAATGATAATGAGGACGTCACATTCACCCAGTCCCCGGGCAAAGGGAATTAACCCCAGGAGTTTAAAATCCATAACGGCCCGACCGGGAATCGAATCCGGGACCCTTTGGACCGAAGCCTAGCACGCTAACGAATTAGCCAATATATCAAGGTAAACTATATGCTCCGTGCGTTGGGGTGAGAAATGCACCACCGCGCTATAAGTGGCCAAATTTATAAGCTCGGGTATGCTACCATAGCCGAGGTGGAGCAATGTGCAGATAAATTCTGAAAATAAACATGAATCATTGAGGGATTTCCAGACATCCTAGAAACATGAAACTTAGTACCAGTGAAGCTGATACTCACAAGATCACTACAAGAGTCTAAAATATTCTACATTTTTTGAGGGGACCGAGTGGGAGGATTTGAAATGGCGAAGAATGGTGTAAGCAAGAATTTTTTCCACCGTAGATTTGCTCTTTTTCCAAAGCGATGAACTTTTTTTTTACTCAAACGTTTCATGACTGTCCAAACTACCTTTTAACATCAAACCGCGAGGAAGTGTTGAGGAAAATTTCTGAGATATTAAGGAGGTAAAGTCGTGGTGTAACGATATACTGTATAATAAAGACAAAACTGAAAATAGACAAGAATTAATACAACATTTCCGGGTATCCTAGCAACTTAAAACTAGGTAGCCGAGAAGCTGATGACCCCAATATTCCCAGAAAAATCTAAATATTTAACAATGTTGCTAGAGGGCCGAGCTGATGAGATTTTGAATTGGGTTTCAGAAGCAGTTCAGAGTAAGTACACAAGCGTATTTTCACCCATAGGTTAACTTGTTTTCCAGAGCGATGACCTATAGTTTTCGTGAGCTAAAACGTTTCCTGAATGTCCGAACTAACTTTTAATACCAAACCCCGAGCAGGTGTTGAAAATTTCCGAGATATTATGGAGGTAATGTCGTGGTGTAACGATGTACAATAAAGACAAAAATGAAAATAGATATGAATTAATGGAACACTTCCACGTACGGTATCCTAGAAACTTAAAACTAAGTACCAGAGAAGCTTATGTCCCCAAGATCCCTAGAAAATCTAAATATCTATAAGTATTGTTAGGGGGCCGAGCTGATGAGTTTATAAATTGGGTTTCAGAAGCAGTTCGGCGTAAGTAGGCCTACGCACACGTATTTTCACCTATAGGTTAACTTGTTTTCCAAAGCGATGACCTATAGTTTTCGTGAGTTCAAACGTTTGCTGAAAGTCCAGGCTATCTTTTAACTTCAACAAACCTAGATAGAGATAAGCTAATTAAATTCCAAATGCACAATTTAAACATAATGCTTGCGATTCACCGTCAATATCCACTGTGTTTTCAAATCAATTTCGTGAAACTATGTAGATTACATTGTTCTGTGTGTTACAATATCTATTATTGCAGCCAACAACACAGCACAACTTTCGGGAAGAACGTTTGGACATTTTCTATCAGAGTGAATAAATCCTCACAGAGTTCGTTAATGCTACAGCTGATCTCGTCATACAACACTCGGACCGAGGAATACTGCTGCTTCCCGGAACGTCCGCTTACAGCAGCACATCAGCGTACGTACGGAGCCTATACGAACAAACAGCAGGTCTAGCAATGGGATCACCCCTGAGCGGTTTAATAGCCAACTTATTTATTAACAGTATAGAGAACAAATTCCTCGACGGTAGCACATCCCAGTGCGTTAGACACTGGAGTAGATATTGGATGACGTCATTTGCATATATTACAAGGAGATAATGAATGAAAAAAAAGATACGAGCCTTACAGTAGTCGCATATGATGTGTAACATCTGACATGTTATCCTACTCGTATACTACACAGCTTGGACATTCTTAAAATGTTAATTTACACTCCATTTTCATACTGGTACTATGATGAATGTATAGATTGAATTGGAGATATGCTACTGTCACACATGTGGCACAGCGGTCAAGCTGTTAGTCTCTCACCAAGGTAGACCGGGTTTGATTCCCGGTCAATACATGTGAGATTTTCGAATTGAAATGCCATGTCCTGTGGTTCGCATTCCACGTAAAAGGGAGGTACCGTGGATCATGATCGTGAGATTAACGGACACGCAAAACTACAAGCTTGCTTCCTTCCTTTTACATTAATAATTCATAATAACAAAGTGACACACAACGTCGACAGTACTCTCAAATACCGTGAGCACATTCCTCAGTAACTATAACATTCATTGTTCTCAAGGCTCTCATACAGTTCGTCGTAAACAATCAAAACATGGCTTCCTACAATCATGAAATGATCTAGTCTCACATATGACGAAAATACAGCTTTTATTCCACTCATATAACAACATTCTGTTATGCATTTAATATTTGACTACTCACCCACAGCTTGACAATAATGCCGCTTACTTAAATGTCATTTGTCGTCTTTGTCCTACCCCATGTGATATTCAACCTTGAACGTGAAGCTTCATAAACTGCTCAATGACAAATGAAAGACGGTGAAACATTTGCCACTGTGCTCGTCAAACCAGTGCCTGCTAAATGCACTGCCTACTGTATTACCATAACATTCTCGCGCTACAGAGCACACACTGCCTTGTTTCCAATACACACATTTTCAATTTGTACATCCAGCTGGCAGTGCGTCTTCACTTCCGTCGGATCCACTTCCGTTCGATCCACTTCCGCCCGACTCACTTCCGTCCCATTTTTCTGGCAGTGCGTCTTCACTTCCGTCCGATCCACTTCCGTTCGATCCACTTCCGCCCGATTCACTTCCGTCCCCAATTTTCAAAATCACTCCCACAAAACTATCCAGCAACCAAGCGGAAAGATGTTACACATCAAAAATACTTCTCCAAATAACCAATAAACTGGAACCAATCCATCAAATTACTTAGACATAACAATCCTTGGGTCGGACCAAAATCTAACATATGCCATTTACCGCAAGGCATCACAAACCTCCCTCACTATCGGCAACCGCTCCAACTACACTAATTCACACATCATCATCGGCTTTAACTCGAATCCGAGTGTAAATCTTCTTCCTTCAGTCCAGTTTGTGGATGTGTTTACGGTGACTAAAGAGTCCAATCCTGGCATGGAACAAGCGTCCACACAAGTCACACAGTATTGCTGGAGGAGGACGTGGTTGGGCTGCTCGAAGTTTCCTAGCTTGACGCTTGGCCTCTTCATGTGTGCGTCGATCCCTTTCAAACGTTTTTACAGTATCCGAGATGGTACGGCGCCAAGTTGAGCGGTCTTCAGCCAGCAAGTCCCAGGTTTGTGAATCAAGACCTGCCAATTTCAGGGTCTGCTTAAATTGGTCCTTGTAGCGCCTCTTAGGACCACCATGAGGTCTGGTGCCATAGCATAGCTCACCATATAGCATTTGACGAGGTAATCTCACATCATCCATCCGATTGACATGACCAATCCATCTACATTGGAGACCTATTATGGATGATTCTATGCTGTTGATTTGAGCCGTTTCAAGAACAGCAATATTGGTAATGCGGTCTTCCCATTCACACAAATTAGCACTGGCATTTGTAACTCTTCAGTCGGTCAACACGACTTTGCCCAATAACTGGGTGGGGTACAATGTATGAAAAATAACACTCCTGGAAGGGAAACAAAAGTATTAGTGATGATCACTATTATAACGGGGCAATTTTAGGATTACGCGTTTCCACCTTCAGGCGATCAACATGAAATCCTGATCACTGTGTTGAAGTTTAAATTTACCGAATATACAAATATAATCTAACTACAATAATGTAGTGTTTATACTACGATTCGCTGTTTAACTAGTTTGCTTTATAAGGGTTTGTGAATTACAGATGAGTATTATGCACGTGTATACAAATTAGAACAACACAATATAATAAATGAAATAAAAGCATGCACTTGAATTATTATATTATGTACATGGTTACTTACCTCAGTGGAGCCGTTGGTCGTACAGTTGTTATGCTATCACCTGTCTATTCCCGAATAATGATGCGTGATATCAGGGCGCCTCAGTCTGAATATCGTTGCGCGTGACATCTGTTAACGGAATTACATTAAAAATGTTATGGATTCGCGAACTATTCTTAGCCTATTACTATTGCAGGTCATTTAAGTCATTTGTCACAGCCTAGAATATGCTTGCAGCTGGCCTATTGCATGGAATAGGATCCTATAATACTGTTTAATTCCAAGCCTTGGTTTGTTGCGAAATTGCACATGATGCTTCCTACACCTATAACATATTGTTACGGCTGTGAGTTTGTGTCATCGCTCGCCGCATGAGTCAAAACTGCCCCAGGGCTGGGCTGTGCCCTGCCTCGTGTATTGCGTGCGCCTTATGCAACAGGGCTACTAGGACAAATGGATAGTCCAGAATATTCGTGACTGAGCTAGCGATGGAAAACTCGAGAAGCCGTGAACCCTGGATGGATCTAGAAGCATTTATTGAGTCACCGGCCTGCTATATAAGTGCGACCTGTCAAGCAGTTGTTGTTGTGTTTTATGAACTAGTGCGAGTGTTTATCCTGAGCGACAGAAGTGTGGTGACTTGCGAAACCCCTAGTGAAGCTGATTCTCTTAACAGCGAGGAAGTGATTGTGGTGCATTGTGAAACAGTGTGTAGTACGGTGACAGGCTGAGTGCAGATATTTCCAGCCAACGCACGGGGCCACCTCATTACGAGGGATTAACTTCTGCGGCTTGTTGACAAGGAGGCAAGAACTCTCCAAAGGCAGAGACTTGAGGAAACTGGAGTAAGGAAATAATTGCTTGTATTTACTGATGAGTGCTGTATCTTCCTGCAAGCAATAAAGCTAACTTCTCTTTAAAGCAGTAATTTGTGTTGTGTTTTCTACCCACCGTAAACCAGTTAACAAAAGTGCCACTAGGGGGGTGGCACGTAACAATATTTCCCAAATTATTCCTTCCCGTATGCATTCATTGCCTCATTTTGGGAAATAAATTATGTAATAGGAGGAGGATGCACTCTGAGCCTAGTCTAAGCAAATCAAGGCCTAAGGCAGTTCTGTATGGTACTATCTCACCCTTAGACCGGTTACAAGCATATATGGGCCATTTTTTAAGCTGTGGCAGATGAATTAAATGGCTTACAGTAGTAATGACAAAGTTACAGAATTGATAACATACGCCATTTTATAAAGTTATTCCAGCCTCAGATATTTTCCATATTATTCAATTTAAATTTGAAGTAGTCACAACTTCGGTCAATTGATAGAGTGGCAAAGGAATTGACACACGTTACAACGAACACAGATATGTAATAAAACACGGCAGACGCTCAGTGGTTTGCGAACAGAGTTATGAAAAATCACAAATTCACCAACTTGGCGAAATATATTAGAATTTTACATGAGTCAAAAGGTAAATCTTTAGACAACAAAATCGATCGAAATGCATTTGTGTAGAATAATAACCCGTCAAATATAAATGATCACATGCATTTAGAAGGATCGGTTTTACTCTTCTTATTGGAAACATGACGGCAAGAAGTTATGCTTCTTTGTTCTTGTGCGCATAGTTGGGAGGAGGGAATCGGTGGAGAAAGCATATGAAGAAACATGTCAAAAATGGAAGTATGTATTTTGTATTTTCTCACAACCTACCAAGACCTAGGTCGGGTGGTGTTGTGGAGACCATGTTCCGCTTTTGAGACTGGTTGGTTCCTCAGTTTAGGGGCTGCGACAACGCGGTCATGTAGCCCCGTGTACTTTGGGTGTGTGTAGAATCGGTCTGATAACCGATGTTAATTGTGATGGCTGTATTAGTATGTGTTATCTGTAATTCAGGCAAGGACTGCAGACGATCAATATCCAGTAGTTCCTACTTTTGCTACCAAATGCTACCTAGTTGCGAACTTGGCTACTAGATGCCATCGCAACCAGTACGTGGCGACGAACGTTGGAACTTAGAGTGTATCAAATTCAAACTACAAATTTTAGCTTCACACAGATGCAGTTACTGTAGTTTGCATGCCATAAATCTATGACATGGACCCGCCGGCTTTACTTCCCCTGCGAAGGAAGGCATACTGATCGATTTTTAACGCTCTTAAATAATCCGACGACCGCGACCTTCGCCATAGGAGCTCATCATGCTACCTACTACGCCACCGAAGCGATTGGTTGTTGGTTTCTTTCGGTCCTTAGACTATGGACGTGGCAGCATGGGAGATTGTGAAGGTCCAGAATCGTTCGGCACACGCAGGAAATGGTTCGCATGACCACAGGACAGTGTTATAAATAGGGCTCGGATTTTAGGTGTTAAAAATCGGGAAAATATTTAAATTTTATGTATTAAAAATACCTGAAATATGTGACAAAAAAGTAAAAATATTTAATTATAATTTAGTTTATTACTTAATGTGAATATAAACAATATGCGGTACTCACGGATAAAATTTATGGTATGCCTCACTGACTACTGAAGCATTACAATACACAACGAGATACTTCTTCAGGTTGCCCATCACAAATGACCGACGATTATCGCGAAACACTTCTTCTGAAGGCGCGAAACTGCGGCAATAATGTTTCTTGCCCTTGAGGTGTTGTGTAACTTGAGATCGCTGTTCAGCCTTGATTGCTTTCCCACATGGTTGTCAGAACAGAACGCGCCCATCAGAAATAAAATTATCTGGAAATTCCCGCCTTCCACGGTGAATGGCACGGGTCGACAAGTTAAGAAGAACACGGCTGCAAGCTGACATAGGTACAGCATGAAGATTAGATAACCGGCCCCGTGGTGTAGGGGTAGCGCGCCTGCCTCTCACCCGGAGGCCCCCGGGTTCGATCCCCGGCTCCGTCAGGGATTTTAAAACTGACGTGAGGGTTGGAACGGGGTGCACTCAACCTCGTGAGGACAATTGAGTAGCTGTCTGACAGTGAGACAGCACCCCGATCACGAATACCAAGATTAACGGCCGAGGGGACCCGACGCGCTGATCACGCGTCACCCCAATATCTGCAAGCCAAATGGCTGGGCAGCGGTCGCTTGGTCGGCCTTAGCCCGTCATGGGCTGGATAGTGCCAGGGGTTGTTTGTTGTTGTTTGTTTGATGAAGATTAGATAGCTCACAGTTTCTTCCCCGTTGAAGTAACACAAAACAAAAATGCAATACACTGAAATATCTAGCATACTGATTTAAGAAAATGTAAATATTTTGTCTCTTTATGTGCTAATAAGCGGGAATTTATGTACTTATAGATAAAGAGCTTAAAATATATATTTACATAAATAAATATTTATTTACCTAAAAATCCGAGCCCTAGTTATAAAGACATGTTTTTCTTTCTTGGATGAAAGGCAGATCAAAGCAGATCACCTCGTTGATCTGCACCTAAAATCAATCCAAAATACAAATTCTTTCTTTGAACTCTATTATCTTTGTGTTTAGGTATATTTTAACTAACAATAAGTTGAATCTTATATCTTTCTTTTCTCAGTACGGGGCAGATGACCTCGTAGTTCCGCCCCTTAAAACAACAATAACTAATAACTTTCTCAGTACAGTATTGTTTGAATGTAACCTTGGATAGGGTACCTGATTCTTACATAATCTGAAAAGTTTCCAATTACAAGACCTAATCTTTAGATCGGTGATTTGCGAGTGGACATTCCAGATAAGTCTCCATATCAGATATTTTAACAGATTATTATCAGACAAACACTGTTGGACCTTCCAGTTCTAGCTTTTTGCTATCATTTCAGCACAGTACTCGTAGTCATTACTGAATTTTAGTTTACAATTCCACGGTAGATTAGGGCTTATTGTGTAAGTGAATCACAGTAATAGTAATAGTAATAGTAATAGAGATTAGTTTGTGAAGGGAGATTGGTTGGTTCCTTAGTTTAAGGACTATGACAACGCGGTCATGTAGCCCCGTTTACTTTGGGTGTGTGTAGAAGCTGTCTGATATATATAACCGGTGTTAATGTGGTGACTGTATCAGTGTTGTGTTATTTGAAATTCAGGTAAGGACTGCAGACGATCAATTTCAAGTAGTTCCTACTTTTGATACCAAATGCTACCGTGAACGACACCTAGCCACGAACTTGGTTACTACATGCTACCGCAACCAGCAACTGGCGGCGAATGTTAGAACTTAGAGCGTTAATCAAATCTAGCCTACAATTTTTTCTTATCACAATTGTAGTTAGAGAAAGGTTCTTTTACATGCCATAAATCTATGTCATGGGCCCGCCGGCTTTACTTCCCCCTCCGAAGGAAGGAATACTGAGGGATTTTTAACGCTCTTAAAAATACGATGACTTCGGTCGGGCATAGAAGCTCAGCATGCTACCAACTACGCCATCGAATACGCCGTGGAGGGAGACTGTTTATTGATAAGATCGTCGTTTCTCAGTTTTACAACATAGTACAGTAACATAGTTCTTTCATCGGATGCTTAAGAGCCGGCCGGAGTGGGAACGGCCGACCGCCAGCCCAGCACTTGTTGTAACATGGGTGAAAAGTTTGTGAAACGTTTTATAAAGAAACGGGACAAGGTAAAATTATTTTGTTCCTATAGCCCGCTGTAGTATTTTATACACTTTTCATCGGTACAAAAGCATATCGAACAGGAATACAAAGATAGTTATAAAAAGTGTAGTTAAAATCACAATTCTCCATATAAAATAGAGTTCTGAACTGCAATTTTCCAAACCTCTTCAATGCCTTCAGATGATGTTGAAAACAGAAACAAACTCCACTGCAAGACAGCTTATAGTTTTCTCTATTGTGCTACTGAATCATATTTTCAAATTAAGAACTCTGTATATGTTTAATCGTGATTTTAGAAAATGTCAGCATATTGAGTTGCTAATGCTAGCCGTGTCGAGGTGCTGGCAGTTCAGGCAGTTACCGTCAGATACCGCATCGTCGCAAAGTCATGTCCTTGAAACAGGGTGAAGTAAGACAGAGCCGGCTTCTGAGAGATGGTAATCTCATACCAGGAAGTGATGAAATCAGCTCATGTCCAGGTGCTGTCAGTCGCTTCATTACAATCAGTGCCGGATCCAGGCTTTGCGGTGTCCTGGGCGATATGATACGGTCGGGCCCTCAACAATAGAAAATATAAAAAATATCAAATCAAATGGAAAATAGTTTTGTAATAATAATAAAATAAAGAATAGTTACAATATTTTGAATACACTACGGTACATTCTTTTAATAATATGAAAGAAACCCTTAAGTCCCCTTGAAGAAGATTATGTAAACTATGAAATATTAAAATATTACTTTGCGACTCTTTTTCTCGGATGAAGTCTTCCATCATTTCACTGAAATCTATACTTGCTAAACGGTCACGGGAGGTCATAGCTGCACTGAAAAAAGAATATGAATTATAAATTAGTTTGAAAAGTATAATTAATTAATCAATTAAGACTTAGACAACAGATGTTTGAGCAGACTCCCAAAGAGAGACAACCGGGAAAGAAGTGGAGGGAGGAGAGACAGAGGAAGCATAGTGTGTGTGTAAGAGAGGTTTTTGGAAAAAAAAAGAAGGACCAGAATTAAACATGAAAATTGATTGTGTTATAACGCTCTCCTTATGGGGAATTAACGAATAAATAAATAATTAATCAATTAAATTTAAAACAATCCATGACTCCCCCCCCCCAGACCGCGGGGCCCTGGGCGGTCGCCCTCCCCTAGATCCACCCCCGATTACAATCGTCTGCTTTCTAGATCATCATATTATGGTGTGTGGCCTACAGGTCTTTTGCAGTTCCAGTGTTTATTATGAGCTTTTTAGTTCTTTCTAACATGTCTGTAATATACAGTAGTATAGGCTACTTTCAAGATTATGCCATTGTTGTACTGTAAATAGAGTTGTTGTTGTTGTTGGAGGTGGTGATTCGTTTAGGAGCTTTGGGACATGGTGGTCATGTAGCCGCGTGCACTTGGGTGTGTGTATAATGTGTCTAATAACCTGTGTTATTGTGATGGTTGTATTAGGGTGTGTATTTGTATTAGGGACGGGTTTTGTATATGCGGCGGTCGTGGCCTTAAGTTAGATACCATCCCAGCATTTGCCTGAAGCATAAGTGAGGAAACAACTTCCAGGATGGCTGAAGTAACAATGTAACCCTTCTCTTCCCAGTTCTGCCTCACAAGCCTCAGTGTATCCCATTCCAGCCCTCAGCTCCTAAACCTGGACCTCTGCGTTGACAGCTAAGAAGACTAGCCACTACGCCACGAGGTGGATTGTAAATAAAATGTTGCTTTGTCAGTCTAAATATGATGTAGCGACTACTGGGCTTTTGAAGTTACAGTAATTATTATATGAGTAGCAAGCAATCACTAGTTAGTAACCATCACTAAAGTGGACCTGAATTTCATTAAATTAATTTGTTTATTTATTTATAATTATTTGTTTGTTTATTTATAGTTCTTCTAACAGGTTACAACCTAATTACGAGAAATAACAATATGAATTACACTTAATATTTTTCTTACACTAATATAAAATAATACTTATAATACGTATGACTAAATATTATTCTAGTAAGTATCGTACTTGAAATTATGTTTCAAGTCACTGATAAGGAGTGTATGATATTAAGTGATTTCTCTACAATACAAATGAACAAAAGGTGCTGTCTGATATATGGAAATGTGTGCATGTCTTTTTTCTTTTTTAGATATTGAATGTGTTCGATACAGGCGAATGTTTATATTACTCTGTATTGGTTCTTGGACAGTGGAATATTATACGTTTCGGTCTTATTGACCGCGAAGGAACATATAGTTCAAATTCAGATGACAAATAAGGTCTATCAAAGATGTTATCAAATTATTTAATGTAATAACCTGCCTACTTTTCTCTAAAGTCTTTAAAGAAAAAGTTCCATTAATAAATTATGCTTAGCATTTTTAAAGGAAATGTGTAGTTTATGTTATCGTCAATCTCGCGATCAATAGCCACGGAACCTCCTTTTTACGTGGAATCCGAACTACTGGACATGACGTTTCACTTCGAAAATCTCACATCATTGACCGGGAACCGAACCCGGTCCGCTGTGGTGAGAGGCCAACAGCTTGACCACACCACTGGGCCACCACATTCCCGCTTAGCATATTTAGGATATACATGTGTCCTTTTGTATTCCAAGAATATAGGGAATTTATTTTTTATCGATTCAACTCTATAGTTAGCATTCGCACATCTTGGGTTCCAAACTATTGAGCCAAATTCAAGTCAACTTCATACGAATGCATTATACTGTACAATCTTTAGCAATGTACAGGTTCCTAAAATAAAATGTGCATCTTCTTATAAATCCCAGCATTTTGAATATATCTCAAAAATTCGATCAATACGGTGAGAAAAGGATAACTTTTTTTTTCATAGTATAGCCTACCATAAACCTAGATGACTTGAGATGGGAACTACATAGGAAATGGTGGTGTTTTATATCAAAGTTTTCGTGTAAATGCAATCGGATGACACTTATAAATCGAAACAATTTGTTTTGTTCCAATTTATTGTTTCTTCATCTTTTGGAGCAGCATACAATCCCATAACGAATAAATGTATTTAAACGATTACACGACATTTGCAAATAATAATAATAATAATGATATATTGGCATCCCGGAGATGGTTAATTAAGATAAGATTACAGAGGCACAAGATTCGATCCCAGGGGAACACCAGAGGGTGAATGGAGCTTTTCTCTATGATACAAAGTGTTGCGTCTTTCATACTGTAAGTATGATCCGTAATAGGACATTTTCGTAAGTTGTAGGCTACGTCATGGTTAACTCTACCAATAATCTGTATATATTACATCGACTCGTTATCCTTTAATTTAAACCAGATGACTCCTGATTCGTGAAAATTGGTTATTGTTGATCATCGAGGGATGAATCCGTGTTATGAATCGTGAATAAAATGGCATGTATGCCTGAATAATACATTAGGCCTATGTGTTCATGAAGTGTTTGCTCGTAAAGTTAGTTTGGGGCAAACTTAGTAGCTACCGGTACTGTTCGGTAGTTAAGAATTAGTGAAATCTTACCCGACTTGTGAATATGACTGACTTTAGTAAGTTTCCATTTCTCTGGAAATATCGAAGACTTGATCGATAAATTAAATTTAATATCAAGAGGATAAGTTAAGCCTCCGTGGCTTAGGCGGCAGAACGCCGGCCTCTCACCGCTGGGTCCGTGGTTCAAATCCCGGTCACTCCATGTGAGATCTGTGCTAGACAGAACGGAGGCAGACAGGTTTTTCTCCGGGTACTCCGGTTTTCCCTGTCAAAATGTCATTCCAGCAACACTCTCCACTATCATTTCATTTCATCTGTCATTCATTTAATCATTGCCCCAGAGGAGTGCGTCAGGCCTCGGCAGCCGGCACAGTTCATATCCTCGCCGCTAGATGGAGGCTTCATTCATTCCATTCCTGACCCGGTCGGAGACTGGAAGCAGGCTGTGGATTTTCATTTTTCATCAAGAGAATAAGCTATTTTTTTCCCGGATCGTTTTTTAACAAATATGGAAGAATAACCCTCTTGTGTCCCATATATTCATCGTAAGTATCGGAGTGAGAATGTCACTACGGGTTACCTCATAATAATTAAGATGTCAATTTCGAGATGACTTTCTAGGTTATCATGCGTTAAAATGTCATAGTTGGATCCATTTTGGCAATATACTGATGAGTAAGGCTAGGATTTTAATGTAATATCTATCATCATCATAGCAAACACTCATATCGAGTAGATTGGCCTTTCAATCCGGAAGTCTCTCATTGGTGAGTTCGGAGGTGACTATACAGCCCAATGCGGGAGGCACACGATTTGCCGCAGTGATGACAGATGGTTCCACGTGGGGCATCTGCGTTCCTTCCATTTCTTCTATGTAATATTACATTAAAAAATTTGAAATATGTAACATTGATTTAATTTTTATATAAATCATATACATTACACATGATATTGCTTGTAGATTCTTCATTTTATTCATTATATTTTTTGCAAAATAAAGGATGGTACACTAATTAATTAATTAATTAAGCATGTTCATATTATAGCAAATTTAAATAAATTCCATGATTATGTATGCGTACGGAAGAGTACCAAGGGAAAAGAAACTGACGATTCTGAAGTACAGTATTATGGTATCCAGGGAAGGCTGCTATAGGCAATCAAAAGTTCCGTATTTGTGTTTATAATGAAGCTGCGGTAAGAGTTGATGCTAGGATGAGTTTCTGGTCTAAGTTGTTACAGGAATAGGCTGAAATCTTTCACCACTACTACTGATTTTTTATATAGGCTATAATATTGTCTTTTGTAGCTTTTCAGTCGGTCAACACGACTGTGCCCAATGAATGGGCGGGGTACAAGATATAAATATGTAAATACACTCCTGGAAAAAGTTACATGTATTAGTTAATTATCACAATTGCCCCATATAATTGCACCATATTTGTTCATGAATAGTGATGTGATGATCGTGGGAAACGGATCTTAGTTTTCTTTCCCTTGAGCAACTGAATTTGTAGTTTCTGGACATTTTTTGGTTGTTGATGAGGAAAAGGCAATGCGAAAGGAAGAGCTGAAGCAACTCAGTCCTGATAATAATATGCTATAGCTTATCGTTGAAGTTAATCCTGTGTGATGAGAAATGTAATTTCAAAAAAGGTATTCTACATTTTTTTAAATATCGCCTTTGTTAAGAATAAAAGAAAAAATAACTTGTCATGGTTACTTACAAAAACACGTAAATATAATTCTAGGAAATAAACAGCAGTTTTTCAGCATACTACTAAGTTACAGGTATACTAGGAAGTAGGCTTCCTTACGTATCTTTTCCATGTTATCGTAAACACGATGAGTTATATTTTGAAATATTCAAACAGAAGTGTTGAAAATTTACTTTTCAACTCTTTTCAGGAATTAGTTTAGTCTGAAGGATTCTTTATCACAATTAAGGTTATTATGAAGATAAAACAAAAGTTCGGTGCTTTTCAGTCGGTCAACACGAATTTACCCAAAAGATTTGTAAATTTTTCAGGATTAGGGTATAATCCAACTCTTTTGGGTACATTCGTGTTGACCGACCGAAAAGCACCAAACTTTTGTTTACTAAGGGAACACTGAAAAATGGCTTCAAACCCCATAATGTCAGTATGAAGATGTTTATGAAAGTAAATGATTGAATATACACAATCTAATTGAGCATGAGCAACAACAACGACGGCGTGAAACCTTATTGTGTTTCGGTTTCGAACTTCGCAACATAGGCAGTTTTATGTAAGGAAGGTCTGTAAGGAAATGGTAGAGCTTGAAGAATAACATTTTATTTCTTTCTGCGTTATCACATTCTGCATAACATACTGTTTTAAAGACCATCTCGTGGTGTAGCGTTCTTGTGTGTGACCCCCGGATGCAAGGCCTTAGAGAGTGGTGATGGGCCCTGGGGCTGGAGAATCCTGCACTCCCTCACCTCTATTGCCAAATTATGTAATATTAATTTATAATCCTCCTAAATAAGCAGAAACTGATAGTAATTTTAGAAATAATAATAATAATAATAATAATAATAATAATAATAATAATAATAATAATAGTATTAATAGAAGCCGCCGGTGGTAGAGAGTTCAACATGTGCTCCTCCCCCCCCCCCTCCCCCCCTCCCCCCCACATGCAAGATCCGGAAAATATTTTAATTATTAATATTAATAATAATAATAATAGTAATAAGACGGCTGAGGTGGGATTCAAACCCACGCTCTCTCGATACCAGCGTGGTACGAGGTAGTGCGTTAGTGTGTATATTTGGGATTCAGATGAGGATTGTGAAGGAGTCGGCTGCATTTGTCTGGAGTAGAAGTGATGATAATAATAATAATAAAAATAAAAATAATAATAATAATAGAAATAATAATAATGTTATTGCTTTACGTCCCTTTAAACATCTGCGGCTTTAGGAGAGGCCGGGGTTTTGGAAGTTTGCCCCAAAGGGGATCTTTAACCTGCCAGTAAATTCACTGACACGGCTCCCTCGCATTTGTGCTGTGCCAGGATTCGATCCTGCAATCTTGGACACAGCAAGTAAGAACGTTACCCCTGAGCCACGCAGCCAGAGTAGAAGTGAGAAACCACGGAAAACCACTTCCAAGATGGCTGAGATGGGAATCGAAACCACATCTTTTCAGTTTTGCCTCACGGGGCATTCCAGCCCTCAGACAAGAATGAATCGAATTTCTTGTCGGCGCCGGGAATCGAACCCGAACCTCTGGGGTGACAGCCAAGAATACTAGCCGCTACAACACGAGGAAGGCCAAGGATATTTCAGTCACTTGTGAATTCCGTAATCCGTAGTTTAACTATTAGCTTATCTATAGCAAAATATTTCGGCCATTCAATTGGAAGTAGCCTATACAGACTATCACTTCGAAATTTCTGGTCGCGATATTCTTGAAGCGCATTGCCACGAGATTGCATTTCCCCGGTGTTTGGACTCCGGAGCAGTTAGAACTTTCTCGCACGCGCGACCTTGAATCACCCTCACCACAGTAGTAGTAGGTAATCTGTGCTCACAGTAGGGGGTAATCCGTGCTGATACCTATGTACGGGCCATGTAACTACTAGGGGACAGCGACTACAACGAAACTAGTGGCAACGTTTTGAAATGAAAGGTGAAATAGGAACTGACTCCGGCCGCCTCTTAATGCTTCAGTATTAATCAGTATTATTTGCCATACTTTCTACGTTTTTGACGGACTTTTCGTTTTTGGAAGACAGAGACTGTTTTGTGGGTGTAATTGCAGGATTGGTAGGGTTTCGTAGAGCTATTTTGCCTTGTATGTTTGGATCTGATGACTCTCACGTGACGTGCAAAACTTGTCATACCTTATTTTTCTCCCTCTTCTGTAATCCATAAAAAATAATTTACATGTAATTTTTCATTTAATTACTTCGCATGTCCCAGTAATTGAAATACTAATGGGTTTACCGACTAGAAAGTGGCAATATCACTCTCGTAGAATGCCACGCTCCGGACGAAAGTTCCCGAAATAACTTTCTAACACCAAAATCTATTTAATGTCAACAAATTTATTTTCTGTAGAAAAGATTTCTTTTCATGTTGAAACTTAATTTTCATATTGTTTTATCCCTTGGTTGGGGGTGGGATAAACAGGCTAGTGTAGATGTATTAGTTTCAAGGGCTGTTTCCGGATGAGGGTAGTTTCCCGTGATCGGGGAAGACTACCAGTGTGGTGTGTTGGTGTGAGTGCTTAATCTATTGGGGGCGTCCCTGCAGGATGCGATTACCTGCTAGGGGATGAATGTCTAAGTGCAGGCTGCTAATCTAGCCTGCCAATTAAGTAGAGTGAGCAATTCAGCGAACGTGCAGAGTCGGTGACTCGGCACTCTGCAGGCGGGTCGCTTGCTCGAGTACAATAGAACCTGACGATGCAGTTCCTGGTCGCCGCGGTCAGGGGCAATTATGACTAAGGTCAGGTTGGGTATAAGGATGTAAAGTGGGGTGTGATTAGTAATAAACGTGTGTGCTTACTGACCAAGTGTTTATTGGCCAGTAGCTGTGATGTGATGTCCCTTTTGGGGAGTTAAACAAATATAAAATGAAGTACAAGTTGTAAAGTGCACAATGTATGGGGTAGGTGTTTACAAAGATAAGGAATCTGAACACACTGCTAGATCTCACCTGGTGAAGAGCTGGAACGGACCTCGTCTGGCAGAGCCGCTGGCCAAGAACAGATAATGGGGCTCGTCCGAGCCTAGCCTTTAAGGCCTCCCTCCACTGCTTGGTCAGCGCTTCCTCATTGCTGTTGTTCCAGTTACCGTGTTTTGTGTTAGTATTACGTAAGCGTGGCTGTCAGCTGTATGCCGGGCCCGCTTGTATTAGAAGAAGTGCATGAGGCTTATGGTATGCCTATGAGGGTGGTTTTGATGAAAGATGGAGGGGTGGGTCTTAGGGGGTACTGCCCCCGGGCTGTACAATATCCTCTTTGCTTCGTCCATCACTATTTTGTTTCCGGAGTTCCAGACGTGTCCTACTTCCTTTAGCTCCCCACTTGCCAATTTGATATGAATGGGGTTTTCTGATTTCTTTTGGTTGCATTCCATAATTATAGGGGCCGGTAACCTAGATGCTACGGCAACAATTATCAGCATCATCATCTTTCCATAATTATTGTTTTACATTTATTAATTTTCATCACGAATTCCTTTCTCAATACTAAGTCCATACAGTTTAAAAATTCTTTCCGATCCTGTGGTGAATCCACGAGGATGACAATGTCGTCAGTAAATCTCCATGATGATAAGTTTTGACCTGGAATAAGTTTTGACCTGGAATCTTTACACCTACTTTGAATATTTCTCTAATTTCCTTCATTGTTTGTTCAATGTAGCCTATAGATTAAAACGTATGGGCGATAAATTGCAACCTTGCCTCACACGTTTCTGAATACTAACCTCTCCCCGATGTCCCTTGGTTCAAATAACTGCCGATTAAAATGTACATCACCATACTTTATTCAATTTTTCAAAATGTCATAACTAGGGCTAGGATTATGATGACCTAAAAAGTGCAAAAATGCAAAATAAAATGCATTTATGACCTAAAAATATGCAGAAAATGAACTAATTTTTTTAAAATGACCTTCGCTTTTCTATGATTTCTGTATTGTTTTAGTCTTGTTTGGTAACAAAATGAATTCAAGCTATTAATATTGGCAAAACAGACATTTTGTAATACATTTTCGAGTTATGAATTTTAAAAATAATACTTACATATTTACAAAACACACGTTTCTCAGCCATAAAGG
This sequence comes from Meconema thalassinum, assembly GCA_946902985.2. Classification (NCBI taxonomy): domain Eukaryota; kingdom Metazoa; phylum Arthropoda; class Insecta; order Orthoptera; family Tettigoniidae; genus Meconema; species Meconema thalassinum. Next base: position 355,345,667 of record OX336390.1, read on the forward strand.
TCCCAATTGTTCATTCCAAAATGTGTGAGTTGCAATGGACAACGAATACATGATGTAGATTTTCAACTGAAAATGATTGTCTATTGTCAGCCAACAAAGCTTTAGACATAGAAAAGCTCCTTTCTACCTCCACCGACACAACAGAAGCAAACTTAAAGCAAACAATGTCACTTGAATTTAATTCACTGTCGTCAATGTCACCTGACAACATTTTAGCAATTTTAGCAATTGAACACATTGTCTGATACCCTATATTTTTCTCCAAAACCTTCTTCATCTTCTCAGACACAGCTTATCCCACTATGCCACATGCGCGATCCAAATCATTCACCCCTTTCAGCACAAGTTGTAACTGCTGCACTAGCGGCACTTCCGACTTTTCCAGAGCGGTTATGGTAGTAGGAAGAAATCCAAAATTTGCTTTTGTGTAAGCAAGTTTCCCTGCAATTTCACTATCTGCCAAAAGATTTGCGCTGCTTTGATTGATGCGGCTTCAGTGCTGTCAAATGAATCCACGATTTGTTTCACCACTTGAAAGTTCTCGCTATAATACGTGCAGGCTTCATTCCAGGTTCCCCATCTTGGCAGAACGGGAGATGGAGGAAGTGGAATGTCTGGAGCTTCTAACTTGAAACTCGAGAGGGTGCCTTCAAAAATACCTTTTTCACACATCCTATCAATTGGTCAACTTCTGGAAAATGACCGCGAACCTCCTCCGCGACTCGGTGTAACGCGTGGGCCAAACAAGTTAAATGCACCATTTTAGAGTAGAGAGCACGAAGCGAATTAGCAGCCTTGACCATGTAGGGGGCTGCATCCGTTACTAAGAGCAACACATTGTCATGCCGAATGCCATCAGGCCACAACAATTCCAACGATTTATCAAGAACTTTGCTGATTGTTGAGTAGTTCACTTTTTGTAAATGCTCACAATAGAGTAGAAAGTGTTGCCCAGGAGCATCATCGTCCAGTGTTCCTACCACCACGTTGGCTACATATCGTCCTGAAGAGTCTGTCGTCTCGTCCACCGATACCCATATTTTGTTTTATTTCCAACTCCTTTCCTGATTTCTTCCAAAGTTTTTTCATAGCATCGTCTAACATAGATTTTCATTAACGTAGAAGAATCCCGTATGGATTTGCCCGTGTGCTTCTCTAAGAAACTGTGCAGTTTAGGATCGTTAAACTTACTCAAAGGGATATCGGCACAAAGAAGCACTCTACACAGTTCTTCAAAGAATGGTGAAAAGGATGAATGGGTTTCTCCAAGAAGCTTCTGTTTTAGTAATGTTCCTTCATCCAGAAGTCGTTGCAGACCACGTTTGTGTTTCTCACGCGAGACTTGTTGTTCCACCGTAAACCTTTTTACAGCTGCCACTCTCACGTCACAAAGTTTGCAGTAAAGTATTGTCCCGTCAGTGGTGAAGACCCTTTCTCCATACTGCAAAACAAATTGTTTTAGTTTAACAGACATACTTTGCTTCACTTTAGGCATATCGTAACTTCGCGTCTAATAGAACAGAAATTCCGGCTCTAAGAAATCCCACGAACTCAATGATTTTTTGTTAGCTGTAGCGTTCTACCTACGCAAGAGGCAAATGTACTTCCTTGTATGAGCGAGTCCATTATTCGCATACTTTTGGGAATAGGGGAAGAGGGTACCGTTTCCTGGAAAATATATGTGATGCTTGTATGAAATCAACCAAAATATTCAACACGGAAATTTGGTAAAATACAGAATTAGAATAGCTAAACATAAAAATTATCCTTCTTTCTTGAAAATAGTATAAAAATTACCAAAATTACCTAAAATTTCCCCCAAAAATGCCCTATCCCTCAAAAATGGCAAAAATGCAAAAAATAAATGACATAACAAATAGACTTCATTGAACTCATTATTTCATGAAACACATATATATATAGACTATATATATGAGCAACGTGTCAGTCTTACCAAAAAAATGCAAAATCATCAGAATCATAGCCCTGGTCATAACATTTACTCCGATCAAAGTGATGGAAACCCTTTTCTAAGTCTGCAAATGACATGGACGTTCACTTATATTTCCTCATTCTTCTTCCCCTGTTCTTACGTTTGTCATGAACCCAAATTAATCTTCACCCACCAGGTGAGTTAGCCGTGGTCGTTACGTCGTGGCTGCAGGCAGTCGCTCACTTCCGGGAGGCGAGGAGGTTCGAATCCCCCCGCTGGCAACCTTGAAGATGGTCTTCTGTGGTTTCACATCTTCCTTCGAGGCAAATGCCAGGGTTGCTCCCTAATTATAGGCCACAGCCCCTACCTTCCAATTCCTCGTCTTTACATTCACACTTTCCTCCCCAGACAACACTCCAAGCGTGACGGTACTTGTAGCTCACCCCATGAGTGTCCACATAGAAGCAGCTACAAACTCTGGCGATCTGAACATGTCCTTGGACACTCCCGGCACTAAAGGCCATACGCTAAAAAAGGGAAAAAAAACTTCACCCAACTCAATTTCAGTCTGACGTTCCATGTTCTTGTAATTTATTCCACTCAGCATCATTGTAGCAATAGTGATCAAGGTAATTTACAATGAATTATACAACATATTAGATTCAGTATACAAATCTTCTATTTCTAAACGCGTTTTGCGTTACACATCGCAGCAAAATATTAGCGATTATACGGCGATGGGTATGAGCTGCGCATTAAACTGCTTATGATACATACTAACATTGATATCAACAAACCAATAAATAAGAACTAACAAATATGTTATTTATTCACCGACAGAAGAGATATGTTCAGACAGAATTTGATTTTCTTGATGACTAATTTGGCCCTCTCTTCTTCAGAAAACATCAAGATGTCGTGGGAGCCATGTGTAAAACAGCAATTTCTTCTAGACGCTTTACTGGAAAGACGGTTGGACGACTTCAGGGAGTTACTACGAGATCCTTCTGTAAATGTTAGTCACAGATATGGCAAGCCACACTTCGGTACATGTTTAGATATAGCGTGTCAAGATAAAGATAGTGAGGTGTTTGTTAAGCTCTTGCTGGAGCACGTCAAACCTAACACCAACAGGGTACATCCGGAGCCCATCCATTACGCTGCAAAGAAAGGAAATACAAAGGCATTGCAAATACTTCTCTGACAAGAGGGTGAAAGTGAACGCGGAAGACAGTGAAGGTCGGACAGCGTTACACACTGCAGCGAAACACTTCAGTGTTAAGGACGATGGCCATGAGCAGTGCATTAAACTGCTTATGGCACATCCTAACATTGATATCAACAAACCAAACCAACTGTGGTTTACTCCAATACATGAGGCTGCATCAAATTGTAAGGAAGCAGTTGTGGCCATGCTCAACCACGCCAAGCAGGATTTAGAACTCGATCGTTATATTGCTCTTGGAAGAACTGCACGCCAATGCATTGTGAGTAATTATCCTGAACTTAAGGATAGTTTGCCGATCCGAGCAAGGAATTTATCGAAAGAAACCGATCCACAACTTCAACTGATAAATGCCTTAAGGAACCGATACACCGATCTGTTTCGTGTTCTATTGAAACAGCAAGATTCGGATGGCAAATATCTGTTGGATCCTAACTACTGGTACGGCCGACCTATGAACGCCACAGCTTTGGAACTTGCGTGTCGTCAACTGGGTTGTGAGAACTTCGTGACGACTTTGCTCGAGGCAGGGGCTAACCCTAACATGGTGAACCGTGCAACTCAGAAATTCCCAATACATGTGGCCGTGGAGGTCGGGAACACACTGGCCCTAAAAGCTCTACTACGTAGTGAAATGACTGATATCAATGCCACAGATAATATAGGGAAAACGGCTTTACATTACGCTGTGGAGCAAGATTGTATAGAGTGCTTAGAATGTCTTTTGAGCAATACGAAGATTGATATCAATGTGCAAGACAGTGATGGTTTTTCTCCAGTGATGTTAGCTGCTCTTAAACGAAACAAGGCAGCTTTGGAGGAATTTATTCACCAGAAAATTCATGATGTAGATTTTGATTCTTCCCCAGAAACACATTCATCTCCTCGACAACTGGTTTCAGAGCATTTCCCTGATTTAACGGGTAGTTTACCTACTCATAGCAAAACATACGAATTAAGAACCAACTTCAAATCACTTCTCTGTCAGCATCTTCACAAGCGGCAAGAAGATGAGTTTGTGAGCCTTCTTGAACAACTCGCTAAGGATATCCTTTCGCTGGAGACTTTCACCGAATCACGGGCTGAAACCCTACTGCAATGCGCTTGTAAGTACGGACTAAGGAAAGCAGTTAAGGCCTTGTTAGAAAGGGGCTTCAATCCGAATGTAGTTGCTAAAGAGAACAAGTGCCCACCGATTGTATTGGCAGCCATGGAAGGTAATTTTGAAATTATGAAAATCTTGCTCAAAACCTCTTCTAACTGTGACGTAAATGCGAGTGACAAAGAAGGCAATACAGCTTTGCATTATGCTTCTAGGGATAAGAATCTCGAATCAGTCATGTTTCTTTTGAATTATGGGGCAAATCCCAAGTGCAAAAATTCCATTGGTAAATATCCAATTAATTCTAAGGACATGAAGGTCTTTCTAGACACGTGTATAAGTGATGGAGACAAATTTCCAAGAGAAGAAGATTATGAAATTGTGTTTGATTACCGGTTTATAACCTCTCATTCAAATGAAGAAGGCGGTTTCAAAACACAGGGAATTGACACCGTTGTGCCAGTTGGAAGGACTCCCTTAATCAGAGAGGGTGGTGCTTCAATCTATACCGAAGTGCCAATAGATATGGTCTCCTTGAATGTAGAAGGCAGTGATAGAAGAAGCGTTAGTATTGTGGAGACAGAGGTAAATGAGGAATGTACCACTGACTGCAAACCCATAGTTGAACTGAATCTATTACATTTCATGAGTCGTTCCAAAGAGTGTAGAGAACTATTAAGTCATCCTGTATGCCTCACTTTCCTTGAATTGAAATGGAGGAAACTAAAGTACGTGTATTACTTAAATATATTTATGTATTTTATCTTCCTGGTAACCTTGAATGCTTTTGTTTATCCAGTGAAGATGGTTGATGATAACATTACTGCCACGGAGAATTCTAGTTTCCTAACCATCGCTGGAAATGAAGATGAAATAAAGAAGTGCCCAGGGGCTAGTGTCATAACTTTATCCATTTTAGGCTTATCAGTGAGTATACTATTGCTCAGGGAATTTGTTCAATGTTGCATGTCAGGTATGAGATATTTTAAGAATATCGAAAATTACCTTGACTTGTTCATAATTTGCCTTACAGCAGCAATTATGAAGAATCAGTCATGCAATAACAGTCAGATTATGCAGTTTACAACAGTGCTACTGATCATGCTGTCCTGGTTTGAATATATCTTAATGATTGGTCGTATTCCATTATTTGCAAAGAATTTCAAGATGTTTTCTGTAGTACTTAAAAATTATATGCATGATTCAATATTTTATTCTGTAATCTTTATTGTTTTTGTAATGACTTTTCATATTCTTTTGTGGAATGTACGAACAGAAGAAGACAATTGGTATGAGACATTTCCAATGTCGCTATTGAAGACCTTTATTATGATAACTGGTGAATTTAGCGCAGAAAAGTCGTTTTATCAATCTATTCCAATCACGGCTAATCTCTTGTTTGTTTTGTTTGTAATGATCGTGTCAATTGTAATTCTTAATCTTCTGATCGGTATCGCAGTCAATGATACCCAATCGATTAAAAGTGATGCTTACTTACTTTATTTGGAAGCACTGGTGAAGGTAGCTTAGGAAATGGAATCATATTTAATGGGATTCCACTACCCAATACGAATGTTGGGTCCGTTTTTAAAACCTATTACACTATTTCCTGATCAATATAAAGAGAAATTAGGAACTGTACATCCCCATGTCAGTTCTGAAATTAGATTGTCATCGAGGGTAGCACCTTTGAGTTTAAAACCGGATATTTTAGATAGGGCCCTGAAAATTGTTCACGAAAGAGCGAACAAAACTCAACCGATAGCTCGTGAAGCTAAACAGTTTGTGATAGAGGAATCCGTGACTCAGGTGAAGGAGGAACTGTTAGCCCTGAAGAACTCTGTAACGGAGATTAAACAATCAGTTGCGGAGTTGCCAGAAATAAAAAAGTACATGAGGGAATTAACGGGGATTATGAAATCAATGCACGTTACAAAACCAAGTTAGATAACATTTGTCTTCTGTGCGTCTTCGTCTGAGACTTAAATTAACGCCAAGTTGTGATGAGTTCACAGTGGCGTATGTGGCTTACTGGAATGCAGAATTATTATTCAATAGATTCATGAAACTTGTTTTTTGGGTAAACAGCTCCTATTAGCCTACTTTCGATTTTTGCAAAAAATGAAAGTAGACTTATGAGATCAACACAGGGCGAAAAAAGTGTGTGTGTGTGTGTGTGTGTGTGTGTGTGTGTGTGTGTGTGTGTGAGTGTGTGTGTGTGTGTGTGTGTGAGTGTGTACTCTGAATGTCTGTCCCCCCCTATCAATTCGAACACGGTGAATGCGAATTGAACGAAATTTGGTACAGAGGTAGAACAAGCAAAGGGCACCTCAGTTTCATGTTTTATATCGCCGCCATCTTTACTAAAACTGAATGGCGGCCACTCAAACGTTCAAAACGTAAAATCAAATAACGACTAACCAAATCATCCGATCTCTACCAAATTTTGTAACAACATACCTTCGTATAGGTTGCGTCTTGTGACCAAACTACAAGGTCGTCCGCCATACCATTTCAGGATGGCGGCCGTGCGAATTATGCAAACTTTATAATCCATATCATGGGACCCACCAGTTCCGATTATCGAGCCGAAAATCGTTTTAACTGTTCTAAAGGAAGAGGCACGTTCGAAATTAAAAGTTTATTTTGTAATACTATAGTGCAGACGTGATTTTAAAAAGCTGAGCCGATTCAGTAATAAGACAAGATGGCAGCGGATATCTTGTGCCTGACTTATATTTCACTAATTTGAGTATTGCATGCAATATAGCGTACTGATACAAAATAAATAAACTTTGTATGAAATGCTTTATATATAAATAATATACTCCAGTGATGAAATTGTTTAGTATAAATCATTATTTGCTAACAAGTTCTATGTAAGTCATTTTATATAGAACGATATCCGTTGACACAATTAGCTCAGTGGTAGAGCGTTAGCCTATCGGTCAAATGCCTATGGTTCAAACCCGGTCAGAGCTAGGTTTTTTGCTTGAAATGTTATATGTTTATTGTTTTGTAATGACTCAGACGTTTTAAAATTAAGCGTTATATTGTGCATATTATGGTGTAAAATATATATTTAATTAAAACATAATTCGCCAGCAGATTTACTCGAGACATCTAGCTGCCAAAAAGGTAACTGCACGCCGACCTACTTATTAACTTCCAGATTTTATTGAAAAGTTTCTTCTTCTGGCCGCTAGAATGCACTCGCTCTGTTAGGATTATATTGTTCGATATTTCACCACTAGATGTCACGACTAGTCTACGTGGGGCTCCATTGATTACTATACCATTGGCATTCTATGCGCATCGAATTTGAAGAATGACAAGATGATACTACGATACATTTTTACTTTTTATTTTAAAGGGTTTGTAACAGCCTATTGTGCGTTATTTGAAAATGTTATTTGAAGTAAAGAACAAAACGATTTCACATAGTAACTGAATTCAAGCCGTTGGTGTTAGTTCAGGTTATTAATTACTACTTTTATTTCAGGCAAATAGCAATCGAAAATATCCACATAGTTTGTATACACACGTCTCTGTAGGGTCATGGAAAGATTTGTTAATTCAATTAGGGTTGTGAAAGCCATGCACAACCAGACGTGTAAAGACATGCCTCAACTCAAAGTTGGATGTTGCCCACGGCAGGTCGTATATGTAATAACAATAATAATAATAATAATAATAATAATAATAATAATAATAATAATAATGTTATTGGTTTTACATCCCTTTTAACTACTGCTGCTTTTAGAGACACCCGGGTGCCGGAATTTTGGCCCGAAGGGGATCTTTAACGTGCCAGTAAATGTACTGACACGGCTCCCTCGCATTTGTGCACCCTCAAATGCCAGCTGACTGCGCCAGGATACGAACCTGCAACCTAGGGCCCAGCAAGCGAGAACGTTACCGCTGAGCCACGCAGCCAGTCCGGTCGATTATGTCTCCAGATCCATAACATTCTTGATATACTTCTTATCTTTCTTTCTTTCTTTCTTTCTTTCTTTCTTCAATGATGGTTGCAGTTTTTATCTAGGTTGTGGCGTTTGGTAGAGGTAAATCGTTTCTAAGGTCTTCAACAAAGAATAGTTCTATTATACTCTTTGAAAATAACAACGAGTTATAACTATACTCATACATTTAGGAGAAAGTAGGCTATATGTTCTTTACTGAACATCTTGTTTTTTTTTTAATATTTAGCCAAGATGTATGGCAGATTTGTACATTAAATATGTATTTATAGAGTGTTTTCTTTCTTACTAAAACCCTGTATCCTATCCATACCCTGTATAATGCTTCATAAGCCATAATATGCAACTTGAGTGTAATTTGCAAGTTGTGGTCAAAATTATTTCAAGGTTTTGTAACGCAGCTTAGCACACAAATCTAATACACACCCAAATACAGGGGGTTGAGTGTCCACGATGATGTAGGACCCTAAACAAATCAACATCAGCAGCTTTATTAAAAAATCTAGTGCGATTGAAGAATTTGAATGTCGTTATTTTTATTTCTCTATGTCGTGTCATAATGTTGCGCATTGAAAATTCTGAACTGTGACGTCACATAGCTCCCGTTCGCCACTGTACGAATATTTGTTCTTGATAGCTTGCTCTGATGTTCTCACCTTCTGTGCCTAATTTTGCGTGATCAAATGCTGGTGCAGTCAGTAGCCGTGTCAGTACGTTAAAGATCAGCTTCAGGACACCCCGGTCTCTAAAGCTGCAGTAGTTAAAAATGATCATGGCACTACAGTCCTTGACCTACAAATTTCGGAATGACACGTGGTCAGCGCTATAGGTCTCATCGGCCATTTATCTTGGCTACCTTGACCTAGGCTCTGCCTCTGTGATCAGACAGCTAAATGGTTGTCCTCACGAGACTGAGTGCATCCTTTTCAAGCCCTCACGTCAGTTTCTATTATTGATGCCATTAGAATGTGTTCAAAGGCAGTATTTCCAGATTGTGTAGAACTAAAAACTGCCAAGGATTTTGGCAAAATATTACAACCTATTTGAAAGGGACCCTCTTAGTGCTGAAGCTATAGCAAGTGGTCAACAACTTATCTCAACTATATCAGAGACAAAACGAGAACAGTGGCTTAAGTTGATGGAAGAGGTCGACATGGGAAGGAGTAGTCAAAAGGCCTGGAGGTTACTCAGGCGTCTTAGTAATGATCGAAATAAAATCTCGTCACATTCTAACGTAACTGCAAACCAAATAGCACAGCAACTCGTCCAAAATGGCAAGTTCGTTAACTTGAGCTCCAAACCAAATTTGGAGATGAAGACAAAATATGAACAAGAGATTAATATGTTCTCTAGCCTCTTTACCATATCAGAATTGTATCATGCTATAAATACCTTCAGGAATGGAAATGCTCCTGGTGTGAATGAAATATTATGTATTGAACAAATCAAGAAATTTGGTGCTGTTACTAGAGAATGGTTATTAAATCTAATCAATAACTGAATTTCGGAGATAGTTGAACCACTTTTGATCCCGGAGCAAGCTGGGTTTCGAAGAGGGAGGAATTGTACATCACAAATCCTTCATTCGTCACAATATATTGAGGATGGTTTCGAAAGTAGCAAAATCACAGGAGCAGCCGTTATCGATCTAACTGCTGCTTATCATACAGCCACCGAATCCTGTTCAGTATTTATTTATTTATTTATTTATTTATTTATTTATCGTATGGCTTTTAGTGCCGGGAGTGTCCGAGGACATGTTCGGCTCGCCTGAGTCTATAGCTGCTTCCAGCGGACACCCTTAGGATGAGCTACAAGTTCGGTTCAATTTCAAGTAGTTCCAACTTTCACTACCAGATATCAATGATTCCTAGGGGTGAACGTTGGAACTTTGATAGAGCGTTCCGATGAAATCCAACCTAACAATTTAGCTTCACACAAGTTTAGTCTGTGGAATGATCTTTTACATGTCATAAATCTATGAAATGGGACCGCCGGCTTTACTTCCCCTCCGAAGTAAGGCATACCGAAGGTTTTTTTAACGCTCTTAAAAAATCCAACGACTTCGGCCGGGTTTGAACCCGCTATCTTGGGCACAGCTGTTCATCTGTTCAGTAAACTCTACATGATGACTAAGGATAATAAGTTGATTGAAATTACTCGATGTCTTCTTCAAGACTAAAGATTCTTTGTAGATTTCCAAGGGCAGCTTAGTCGATGGAAGAGCCAAAGGAATGGGCTACTCCAAGGCAGTCTTCTGCCTCCAATATTGTTCAATGTGTATATAATGACCAACCCTTGCCACATGGAACCAGATATTTTATATTTGCAGATGATCGTGCTATTGTCACCCAGGGGAATCAGTTTGAGACTGCAGAAAGGAAACTTAGCTGTTCTAAGTCCATACTGTACAGCTAACCAATTAAAATCTAATCTCTCTACCTGAACAATAAGCAGGCAACAAGAAAAATGCAAGTTTTTTGGAATGGTGCTCTCTTGGATCACTGCTGAACTCCTAAATATCTAGGAGTGACTCTGGATCGTGCACTCACATACGAAAAACATTGTTTAAACACAAACCACAAGGTATCTACACAGAATTCCATTCTCCGTAAATTATCTGGTACACCATGTGATGAACTTTATCCCTTAGCAGGCATTGCACCACCAGATAGCAGACGTGAAATGGCAGTCAGATATGGAAGATCGAAAGTAGATATATCTGAAGCACATCCATTGCATGATTATCAACCTGCTCATCGGCGATTGAAGTCAAGGAGTAGTTTCCTGCATACGACTGAATGCCTGAAGAATCCACCTCAAATATCAAAAGTAAATATCTGGAGATCTAGAAGTCTTCATCTTGATGGGTGGATAGACCAATCTGAATGTCTTCCAGCAGGGCACGAAGAGACATGGACTATATGGAAGAGTCGCAATAGGTTACTGTCTGGGGTTGGTCGATCCGGGACCAACATTAAGAAGTGGGGGCTACCTTGTGAGTCGACCTGCTGTGATTGTGGTGAAGAACAAACCTTGGCCCACCTCCTTAACTGCAGCGTCTGTCCTTTTCAGTGCTCCATGGATGATCTAGTGAAGGCTACACCCAACGGCCGGGACATTGCAAAATATTGGTCCAACGTTGTTTGGTGAAATATTTGTCTTTGATAGGACCTCTTTTTAAATGTATTATTTTAAACACGTTGTGTTTCCTGACACGAGTAAATAAAATAAGTAATGTCGTTTTTTAATTTTGGTGTTTTATAAGATAGAATTGCTTTTGTTTGGTTTGCCAATGCTATTTACAGGAGGCCATGACTAGAGTGGCGTATATTGCGAGAATGTTTCAGTCGTCAGTTGATGATACACAATTACAAATGGAACTTATAAAGTTGGAGGTTAGGGTCCTTTTAAAGCTCTACTGGAAACAAGATTACAAAACTTCTGCCGCTGCTCGAAGAATATCTGAAATGCAAGGAGAACTTGCGGTTATTGAGCGTGTGGTACAACGATGGGTCTAACGTTTCAACACTGGAGAAGGAAACACTACAAACATACCGCGGCTGGTCGGAAGATCTAAACTATGGGATATTGAGAATACACGCAGAGTTTTGGAAGAAAATCCGCAAAGAAGTAATCTTAGGCTGTCAGAAGAACTTGGTGCATCAAAAGATACCATAAATTGCCAGATTAAGAATCTTGGAAAATCAGACGGAAGCTGTCGATCTGTACCTCATGAATTGAACTCTGAACAGGCTCAACGTAGAGTGGATATCTGTCGTCAGCTTATCGGTAACCCTAAGGATGATAGATTTATCAGGAGAATTGTCACATGTGCTTAAAAATGGGTTTATTACCGCAACGCTGACGCATCGAAAAAGTGACGCAGTCGCCGTCAACCTACCAAAGTCATCGTTAAAAAGGATCGGGTCGGCCCCAAAGTGATGTTGTGCATCTCGTGGAATTTTGAAGGAGTCATTCATTAGGAGTTCGTTCCAAACGGGTGTGCAGACAAAGCGAATCTTTATTCTCAACAACTGGAACCAGTTTATGAAACGTTGAGACGGAGATACCCAGCGTTAGTTAACCGAAATAGAGTTCCTTTTCAGCAGGACAATACAGCAAGAACAACCATGGCTAAAATTCAGGAATTGGGAGGAGTCTAACTGCTACCACAACCAGTATACAACCCTGATCTTGCGCCATCAGATTGCCATCTTTTTCGATCCATGACTCATTTCTTGCGTAGAAGAAATTTCGAAAACATTGAAGCTGTGGAAGTGGGTATCGCCGAATTTTTTGCATTAAACCCCAGAGATTGGCACCGTAGCGGGATTTTAAAAAATCGATGAAAGATAGCTCAAGACCATAGAATCTGATGATCTCCACTTTGAAGAATAGTTAAATTTCTTGTCAGAAAATTTTCCAAATAAAACTTTATTTTACAAACGCCATTACTTATGAGACATCCCCTGTAAGATTCATGGTGGAGCCGGAAATCGAGCCTGGGTTCTCCGAGGGTTTGGCAGGAGCGCCAGACCCACACCACAGGGCTCGCAACTACAGTGCAGTAGTTGAAAGGGCCATAATACCCACAACATTATTGTTTTGTTATTATTATTATGATTATTATTGCTATAATTCCTATATATATATATACTAGCAGAAGTACCCGTACTTCGAACAGTCTTCGGTGTTAACACCAGACATTATCAATTGAGCTACTGTTGCAATGGTTAGGGGCTTGTCATTCCTACATTAGTTTATCAAAGCAAAATTAGTTTTCTGGGAATATCACACACACGGTTATTGTGAAGCGCAAAATATGCTTTGGACTTCCTTCTAGGATAATTTTTATATTTCGCCTATTTTAGCATGTATTTTGAAAGTTTTTCCTTATACCCACCCTTCTATGAGAAGTACGGTGAAGAGTTAAATAAATGATTGGTGTGTAGACTCTCATGGATACCATACCTAATTTTACGATGCATCAAGCATCCGAACACGAGTTATAGGCGTACATAAAGATACACAGAAAGACAGACAGGCAATTCCATTGTCTACAACATATCACTCAGATATCCAGAAATGGGTATATCTACCATACAGTATCAAACAAAATCTTCCTTACGATGAACCCGCATGTCGACAAAAAAAAAACAAGTAGTTCCGTGAAGAACTATACAGCCTATTTTCATATATCCTACTTATGTTAATTGCCACTATCAACGTACACAATTTCAGTTTGATTGCTGTAATAGATTCGTAGATATTGAGAACCGACTAAATATTTCGGATGGTCGCCATGTTGGATTTTATATAGGTAGGCCCTAGAGTTATGTACTGTTACATGCAGATTATTGTGAACGTGTAGTATTCAAACTTCAATCGCATAATTAGGACACAAGAAAAATCAAGGAGATTTAAAAAATTTTCACAGCTGCCATCTTGAGGTTAAGGAAACAATTGAAATAAATTAGATGCCAGTGGATTAACATTCGGATAAAGATTTACTGTACCAAGTTTCACTGCACGCGGATGGTTAAATTGTGAGAAACGTCCATGTGAATATTTATAATTCGCGTCACCGCCATGTTGGATTTGTGATCACCAGGTTATTTAAAGTCCTATAGGTGAACTTAAGTTCATAGCCCCTATGAACATTAAAGAATTTAGTTTGATTGCTAAAATAGATTCGTAGATATTCAGTATCGTCTAAATATTTTGGATGTTCGCCATGTTGGATTGTTAAATGTATAGGCCATAGAGTCATGTACCATTAAAGGAAAATTATTGCGTAGGTTCATTATTCAAACTTTCACTTCGATCGCATGACTACATCACAAGAAATAAAAACTTAATTTTAAAATTCGCACTGCCGCCATCTTGAGGTTATGTAAACAATTGAACTAAATTAGATACCAGTGGATTACAATGTGTATAAATATTTGCTGTACCAGGTTTCAGTGCGCATGGAACAGTAAATCGCGAGAAAGGTCTATTTAAAATGTTCAAATTCGCTTGGCCGCCATGTTCGTTTTGTAGTTAACTGGTTTTTGAAAATCTTATAGATGGACTTCCAGTAGTGCCCTTTATCTCTGTACAAAATTTTAGGGAGATACCGCTAATAGTTTCAGAGATATACAATGTCGGTGAAATATTTCGCACATCCGCCATCTTGTGATTATGTAATCAATTGAATTAAGTTAGATGTCGGTGCATTACAATGTATATAAACATATACTGTACCAAGTTTCATTGCGTTTGGTTGGTCAAATCGCGAGAAACGTCTATTTAAAAGTCGCAAATTCGCTTGGCCGCCATGTTGGTTTTGTAGTTACCAGGTTTTCAAAAGTCACATAAGTGAACTTATAGTAGTTCCCTCTATCACCATAGAAAATGTCAGGTTAATATCGGTAATAGTTTCGGAGATATTGAATGCTGGTGAAATATTTCGCACAGCCGCCATGTTGGATTGGTGAGTCGTAACAAAATTTGAAGGGCACGGTCGAGGTCGCCGGGAATAGTGCTATGAACTTTCCGAGTTTCATTGAAATCACTCATGCCGTTTAGATTTTATTAGGGGGGGACACACACACGAATCACACACACACACACACACACACACACACACACACGCACACACACACGGACAAAAGGTGATCTCATAAGCCTATTTTTTCAAAATTGAAAATAGGCTAAAAAAGATTAGTTAAAATGTGCTCTCAAACTAAATTCACCTAACATGTACTTCCTGACGTGAAATAAAATTGAAAGCCTTGTAGACGAAACGCAATACACATCACATAAAAACTGACCGTCACCGTTGTGTTAGGTCCCCATCCACAGGAAGACCCCTTTCATAAATTATAAAGGCTTGTGGTGCATGAAAATTCAGGTTCTTTAGCCTCAAATGGCCCAAATTCCTAAAAGCCGCAAAAGAAAAGCTGATTCAATCCAGGAATTTTTGAAAATAATGTTGCTGTTTGGAGATATAATAGACCTTCTGTACGATATATTGCACGTGAAAATCGCATGAAAAAAATCTAGGTTACCCTTTGAGCCCCTTAATTGCATTGATGATTTATACAGTCCTAGTTGGTTCCGTGATAACCTTATAGCCATTTGCACACTTTCACAGAAATGTAATAAATGGAGTGACATTGCTTCTTACAGAAGTAGATGGAAAGTTGGATGTCATCCCTTGAGATACTGTTGTCATGGTTACCGACTTGCATTCCTTCATTAGTTTGTTAAATTAAATTAAATTAGTTTTCTAGGAATATCTCAGAAACTGTCGGTTTTAGAGCCTTACAATGTAGTTTTCGGGCACGCTTTAGGGCCCCCGAGATTTGTTTCTGGCACCGAGAGGCTTTGTCTCGTTGTACGCCATAATATGATAATAATAACCATAATAATAATAATAATAATAATAATAATAATAATAATAATAATAATAATAATAATAATATGAGAGCTTTTTGGGAAAAATGAAGAAAGGGCCAGAATAAAACATGAAAATTGATTGTGTTCTAACGCTCTCCTTATGGGGACTTAACGAATAAATAAATAATATAATATAGGGTTAGGAATATAATAGACCTTCCGTACCACATCCGCAGGTGTAAATCGCGTGAAAAAATTCTAGAGTACCCCTTGACCACCTTAAGCGCATTAGATGTTTTGATGAATTTTACACCTAAATTTGGTTCCGTGATAACCTTCTAGCCGTTTGCAATCTTTCACAGTAATGTAATAAATGGAATTGCATTGCGTCTTACAGCAGTAGATGGACCTCTGAGATTCTGTTGCCTTGGTTACCGGCTTGCATTCGTTCATTGGTTTATTAAATGAAATTATTTTTCTGGGAATATCTCAAAAACGGTTGGTTTTAGGGCCTTAAAATGTGGTTTTCGGGGACCCTTTAGGGCCTCCGAGTTTTGTTTCTCAAATTGAGGGGCTGGAAATGAGCTTTGTCTCGTCTTTCTACGCCTATTTCAGCATGTATTTTAAGGGGGTAGGACCGATTTTATGAGAGGTACTGTACCCGTTTAAACCATTTTAGCTGCTTGTCGAATCCGAAGATCAGCTGGATTGCAGAATCTCGAGGTCCCCGGCTAATAAACCTGAAAATCTCACCGACAAGAGCTAACTGGGGGATGCACACCTCATAAGATCATGTTTTAGTAATGCAGAACTGGGTGGATAAACTGAATACACGAAGAGTACGAGAAACTAACCATTCTCGGTTAAGTGGGCGTAACTAGTGGTTCAATAAAATCTCAAATGCACCAAAACATAATCCTATCCATAACTTAAATAAATCATCAAAGACGTGGTTACAAAAACGAACGAATTAATTTATTAAAAGAATGATAATAATAAAAAAATAAGTTAAGAAATAATCCCTAAATGTTTACATATGATCCGTAAAATGATTATTCAAAAATATCCAATAATCAGATATTAAGATAAAATCACCGTCCAACTGACGTTAAAGTACTTCACTTCTCATTTAAAAAAATAAAGAACAATCAGGTGTTAGCACAACTGCACTTAAATTCACACTTGTTCTCATAATAAAATCTGAACAAATATTGTTGTTAATACAACCAATGTCTTCCAATGACATTCATTCTCACTGTTACAAAATCATCCATTTATAAAAATAATGAAAATCATTTAATACTGATCTTATCATATGATCACTTCTGTACAACAATAAACATCCTTGATGTAGTTAATGAATGTCGTCACGTTCCTTGAATATCACTCCTGCTAATGGTTTAAACGTTTAAAATGTTATTAATAAATTAAACAAAAGTTTAATTGTCAACTAAAATTCTCTAAATTATTTAATTAATAATAATAGAAATTATTATTAAATGTTTAAATAAAAAGCTATTAATATGTTCTGAATATTAATTAAGTTTGCAAAATAATTATTATTTAAATATTTATTAATTATTAGAAATAGTTATTAATCATATCAATACAAACAATAAATAACATTATTATTATTATTATTTAATTAATATCAGCTGCTTATCAAGAAAGTTATTTAGATAACTTCGTTATATTATTAAATTCTCCTAACTATTAGTAATATTATGTTTTAATATTATTTATAAAATTGTATACATTGATTACAACACTTACGGTGATTCTCAATCACCCAACCTTCCTTCTCAACTCAATTCCTGACAATCCTTATTCTTAAATGAAGCGTCACTTTTACAAAATCATATCACATTGTTGTCATCATATTATCGTGGTTTCATTCATAATTGGGTATTGAGCCCGCCTAGACTCATGCATCAAATATTTCTTTGAGAGCATATCTACTTTCCATGCTCAGTTCTGTAGAACACACCCTCAAGCTTCCTCATGAATAATACACTCTTTTGACTTCGGAGAGGACAGCTTATTTTCCTCCTAGAGAGATATTACTCACTACTTTTATGCCACGTATCTCAAGAGCTTGAAACATTTAATTTTGCTTAATTTGCCAATTTATATGCCTTTTGGAGATGGCAAATCTATTTTAGGTAAAGGTATTTTTCACCGCAGACATGCGGGGGCTTATGAAAGTAGTCACTGTTTTGATTAGACTACTTCCTTGGGATCAGGCAGCCGTGCTTTGCACGAACCATACCGTTGTGATAGTCCGTTGAGACTGGACGCTTGTGTCGATTGTCCGTCTAATAGACGAAGGCCATTATAGACGTACGGAGACCCCACATTTGGGAAAACATTAATCTGCAGCCATCGAGCTGATTTCTACAATTCAAACCACGCACAGTATTATTTTAGGCTTAGTGAAGCCAGTGCAACGTAATAGTGAAAGTATAAATTTGATTGTGTGAATACTTCAATTTTTCACTAACCACGAGGACCGTCTTGAGACAGACGAGGGTAACATTTTCCTATACATTGAAATATCAATTTGACGACAACGTCGTGTAGCCCAGTGTGTGCCAACGTACAAGAAAGATCTTATCCTGAACTGGGTTGCTTAGATAATATAATATTAAATAATATAATATTAAATAAAATCCAATAAAATTCAATAAAATTCTCAAAGAAATTTACGATTCAAAATAAATTCGAAAAAAGAAATAATTTAAGAACTGAGCTTGAATCTCGAAGTATAAAAAGGTCGAAAATCCAAACGTTGGTATCCAAAATGTCACTAAAAGAAATTTAAAATTTAAATATTCATCATGGAAAAAGAATTCCTACGTTTAAAATAAGTCACTGACAATAAAAATGAATTAATGTTGAAATGGTGCTTTGCTCATTGATATTCTATCTACATCTAAATACTTAAAACCAACAACTACGAACGAAGATTTCTCTCTCTACCTTGCGATGACATCTTGAAGAATTAACATGGTGGAAATTACTGTAGGCACCAGTAATTCCACACTCGATACACTTCCTCTTCTTCCTTCGGAAAACTGCCTCGCCACGTCTCGAACCCTGGCCTCCGATCGCTAATCGCCCTGCCTCGTCACGAACGCGGACATCGTCTCCAACAGCAACGCCACACGGACTTCCAAGTCTTGAAGTATGATGGACTAGTTCGGTTCGGGTCTGATAGTATTTCGCCATGACGCGACAACATAATTCCGTTTCGTATAGTTGGATCGTAGTTCGGCGATAGTTACACCTCATCTTGACAATTACTTTTAGTATCGGTTGCCTGATATTCTAGACTGTCATTGTAATATCACGTTCCCTGCGCATATCTGGCTTAAATCAACATCACAAATGCGTTAAATACATAGTCGGCTGTTCCCCTTAACGCTTGCATGCCTATCATCTCGACAAAAAGTTTATCACTGAACGGAAACTTCCTATAGTTCTGCGCCACTGTCCTTCAAATGTACTCAAGCGAACACACAACGGGCCTTCCCCTGCACTCGCTACCGTTCCCACTACACAGAGTTCGCAATGCTGCCTCGCACAATAAGAAACGTGCTTTTCATACCTATGAATGTCTCCAACAGAGAAAACTGTCTTTAATCTTTCGAATTTCTCCCTGAAACTTTTATAAAATGTATATATAATGTTCCTCTTTAGTTTAGTCGAACTCTCAATGCTAAATTTCACTCGAGAACTGTTATTTGAACGACTTTGTATTTCCACGCGATCAGCGGACTTCCTATGCTATACTTTGACTGGCGGCACTGGCTTCCTCGCCGTCAAGATTTGCTCGTGTAAGACTCCTAGCTTGCATACGCTTGTTTCGAGACCCAGAGTGTCGCAGGTCCATCCTCAAACACTCTCGCAACACAAATACCTCGATTTGGTTCGCGTCACCCTGCTCGTCAACAGCCATACACGGCGCCTCATCAGAAATATCTTTATACAGGGATCTAAAACTTCCTCTCCTGAGTAACAAACATAATTCTTATTAATTTAGATCCTTTCTCAATAGTTTTAAATGTGCAGACAGTCTCTTCTTTAACAAATGGCAATATTTATTACCGATCAAGCTTCTCATTAGGCGCGCTCAATTTCTCCTTCCTCTGTGTTGCCAATAATTTGCTTAGCCAATCAGCGCATTTCTTCTCCAACTCTCCGCGTTGCTATGAGTTGTCAAGCGAAAATATGACACAGGATTGCCTAACGACGGCTTCGGTAGCCATTTTACTGTCGTCAAATACAATCTGAAGCTTCCCTTTATAATAAAAATTTTATAATATCATAATTCCTTCAAAAATACTGCAATCTACTACAAATTTCACCAAAACATCCGAAATAGCATCCTCTCTATCCTGAATCGTTTAGAATTCGAGTTCAGTACGGAGAAGAGTTACATCGATGATTAGTGTCGTGCCTCTGTACCAAATTTTACGTTGATACACCCAGCCGTTCTCCAGTTATAAGGGAACAAAGTTGTCCACAAACAGACAAACAGACAGACAGACAGACAGACAGACAAACAAAAAGAAATATTTTCTCGCGCAACCAGCATCAAACAGTCTGAAACGCGTAAATAATGCAAATTTCCGCAGAAATTCATTTAAAAAAATCATTATAGCCTATTTTCATTTTATGAAAAAATAGGCTTATGAGATCACCTTTTGTCCGTGTGTCTGTGTGTGCGCGTGTGTGTGTGGGTGTGTGTCCCTAATAACTTCTAAACGGCTGGAGTGATTTCAATGAAACTCGGTAAGATCATAGCACCATTCTGGCCGACCCCGACTGTGCCCTTCAAATTTTATTGTGTCTCACCAATCCAACATGGCGGCTGTGCAAAATATTTCACCAGCATTCAGTATCACCCTGGAATTGTGTACGGTGGTAAAGGACACTACTAGAAGTTCACCTATGAAACATTCAAAAACCTGGTAACTACAAAACCAACATGGCGGTCAAGCGAATTTGAGACTTATAAGTAGACTTTTCTCGTGATTTAACCATCCAAACATAATGAAACTTGGTACAGCAAATGTTTATACACATTGTAATGCTCTGGCATCGTTATCTTGGCCTACATGCCTGAGGATTTGAAAGAGTATTTGAATGGTATGGACTCCGTCTTGAGGAAAGAATTCATGATGAAAATAAATAAATAAATAAATAAATGAATAAATAAATGCAAAACAAAAATATTGGAATGCAGCCGAAAGAAATCAGAAACCTCTATGGACATCAAATTGGCAGGTGAACAGCCGAAGGAAGTAGGAGACTTCTGTTACTTAGGAAGCAAAATAACCAGTGATGCACGATGCAAGGAGGATATAAAAAGTAGGTTGGCTCAGGCATGGAAAGCATTTCTACAGAAAAGGAATCTGTTGATATCGAATATAGATTTAGGTATTAGGAAGTCATTTTTGAAAGCCTTTGTCTGGAGCGTGGCACTTTATGGAAGAGAAACTTGGACTATTGGTGCAGAAGAAAATAAGAAAATAGAGGCGTTTGAAATGTGGTGTTACAGGAGAATGATGAAGATCAGATGGGTAGATAGGGTGACAAACGAAGAGGTATTAAGACGAGTGGGAGAGGAGAGATGTTTCTGGCGACTGCTAATGAAGAGAAGAGATAGGTTGGTAGGACACATACTAAGACACCCAGGAATAGCAAGCTTAGTTATGGAAGGAAGGGTCGAGTACAAGAACTGTAGGGGTAGACCAAGGTTAGAATATGTTAAACAGATTGCCTCGGATGTAGGGTGTGGTAACTATGTAGAGATGAAACGATTAGCTCAGGACAGGGAGGAATGGAGAGCTGCATCAAACCAGTCAAAAGGCTGAAGACTCAAACAACAATGCTCTGACGTCTAAGTTAGTTCAATTGTTTACATAACCTCAAAATGGCGGCTGTGCGAAATATTTCACTGACATTCTATATCTCCGAAACTTATACAGATATCATCCTGATATTTTGTACGGTGATAAAGGGCACTGGTACAAGTTAATTTATGTAACTTTCATAAACCTGTATAGTACAAAACGAGCATGCCAGCCAAGCGAAGTTGAAACATTTTAATAGACTTTTCTCGAGATTTAACTCTCTGAGCGCAGTGAAATATGGTACAGTAAATGTTTTGTAAATGTCGCCTCCGTAACGTAGCGATCAGCATGGGTAGCTGCCGCCCCGGAGGCCCTGGGTTCGATTCCCGGCTCTGTCACGAAATTTGAAAATTGGTATGAGGACTGGAACGGGGTCTAGTCAGCCTCGGGTGTTCCAAATGTGTAGGGGGGGTTCGATTCCCACCTCAGCCATCCTCGAAGTGGTTTTCCGTGGTTTCCTCCTTCGTCTTCGGGCATATGCCGGGATGGTACTGCCCCCGTAAATTGAATTATTTTGGGACAAAATGAGACTATTTTCCGTCCCCATGATAAAATTTAACCAGCAAATATAATTTCTGGAAGTGTGACACAGGAGGGTAGTGTTACAAGCTCGAGGCTGTGGGAGAGCCCGATCACGTGATATATTGCACAATGGACGCTTCTAGAAGGCTATATTTGGCATAGCAACAGCGAGTTTGGAAATTAATATTATAAATATTGTTATAAATTATGCTATTGGATCCCAGCCCAGAGCCAATGAGAAGAGGTCTTATTGAAGACGGGGTCAACTTCAATTACACAATATGATCAAATTATGCATTTAGGCCCTTAGAAGAAGATTTTCTTATTTGGTAATGAAGAGAATATTAAGAGATGTCTGATACTTTAAAAACCACAGATCGGTTAATCTACGCAGTAATAAGCATTAGTAATCTACGTGCTAAAATTATGGTGGGAGTTTGATATGGCCGCCAAAATTTCGACTTGGAGGGGGAGATCCAAGGATCGAAGTTCTTATTCCAGCAGTCTTTGAAGAGTGAGGAAGTGTTTTTACTGGGTTAACGGAGATCCCAAGGCTTAGACCGAGTGCGACGACTGTCGACTTGTGGAGACGCGAGGATAGCTAGGTGGAACGTAGGAGATCACAGGACGTCCATTCTACGTGAAGTTGTGAGGAACATTGAATTAATTATATCTCTGATATAATTGAGATCTGAATTTAAATAAGCGAATATATATAAAGAACAGGTTGAATACTACAGTTTGTGAAAAGTCGAGCGTTTAAAAATTTACCGTTTCGACAATATTAGCCTGTTAAGTCAGATTTTCAAATGTGTTGGAAATAAAGCTGAATATCATTTTAAATTGCAATGTGAAGTTGACGAACGCAGTTCAAGTGAACAGTAGCGGAGAACTTTTAATATTGGCGCAACACATAAACATTAACAGAATGACTATTATTATTCTTCAAGTGTTTTCATTCAACATAAGTAACATTGTTGATATGATGAACTAAATAGTCATGCGCCAGAGACATACTCGATAGCAGGAGTTAAGATACAACGATGGAGCTTCGTTAGACAACGTATTCTTGAATACAGACGTAGTGTACGGTCCACCTTGTACATTTTCGTCAGTCTACGAACACTAATATAACATCAATTAGCAATGGAAATATTTCATTCACCATTTATATGAATATTTCTATAATTATATTTCTATGATGAGGCTGATACATATTTACGACGGAGAATGAAGACTCTACAGAAGAGATTTGTCAAGATGCTAGGGGGTTGCCCAGCAACACAGAAGAATTTGCCAGAAGGATGTCGTTTGAGCCCAGGCGAATGTTGGTGAATGCCAGAGAGGGACGTTTCCTATCTCTGAGGTAGGAATGCAGATCCATCTCAGTGTCTTGTACTAAGGAAACATCTAAATTATTGTGGGAATACTTACATAGCTCTTCAAGTTTTCGTCCAAAACAGGTAGCAGTGTATCTCATTTGTAGTATAGAGCTTGATTAGTGACATCCTGAGCCAACGATCTTATTCCATATTTTCATATTTCCATATTCCATATTTCTATATTTTCACATTTCAAGTATTTCAGTGTTTTCGTGTATTTTACACTTCAGATATGTGTTGAGATTTTTATGCTTCAAGATTATGTAGGAGAAGTTTGCCTTAAAATTTTGTTTGAGGAATTATATTGCCTCATAGAAGACTAGTCGTTTCGACTCTCGAATTTTAATAATTCCATTTAAACCAAGTATTCTGACATTGTGTCATAGCTTCAAATTAAATTCTTATTAAATTTAATTTGAGCACTTTAATGTAACGACATCAAACTTCAAGAACAGAAGAAACATTGAAGGATATTGTTATATCATTATTGTACATAAACTGTCGACGATCTAAGACATACTAGTCGTTTGATAAGACCGAAGTCTTAATCCCTATGAACATTCTTTGTGTAGAGTGGAAAAACATTACGACATTGACGAACCTTTTTATTATTTGTAAAGCTAGGAGCTTTGTTCATTTATTATGTTAGAGGAAATACCTTTTGATAGAAGATTATTCAAATCTTTGGCTAAGATTGCAAAGCTAGTTTATCCCGGTCAAGATTGAATTCTATCTGACACTATAAATAACATGTGTGTTATTTTATTCAATTTGTGTAACATAACGTCATTTGTGGACATGATATTACAACGATAAACAATTTAAAGCTAGACAATTGAGGTGAGACAAGAGTATTCTTTTTATTACATGTATTTGCGACAGACGAGTTAACAGTTAATTATATTGTTGTGGAGCAAACTTTAGGAGGTTAATCACGGCTGTCTAATATCGTTCATTACAATTGGAAGTTTCGTTTGAAGAACTTAAGCATGTATAATTGTAGTCCAGTAGTCATGTGGAATGATACTGAGGGTCATGCCATTATTTGAGAGAAGTGCCTACAAAAGATATGTTAATAACAATTAATCCTTTTTGGTTATTGTTTAACATAGTAGATAATAATTGTTTATGCCATATATACTGTTATATGAGGATTTGTAGAGCTATGAAGAGTGCTGGTGCGAGGGAGTTCCGCATTTTAAAGGGAGTCAAAGTATTGTTATTCTTTGATAAGAAGGCATGGATCATGATGAGAGTCGTTGTATACAAGTAGTCCAGTTCTTGTGAAGTAACGATTTAGCTGTGTTAACAGGAGGGTTCTAGCGGAAATACAACTTGAGAACGACTGTCTACTCATGTCTATAATACTATTATTATACTTTATTAAACCCGAAGTTATGTAATTCCGTATAGTTAACTTTAATTAGTCGACTGTATTATACCGACAATGTAATTAAACCTTTATAAGACGATGTGTTAGCAGTATATCAAAACTACGGAACGTTAGAGGATGGTTATGTGAAAAACCAGTGTATATATTTAGTTGAGAATTGTATTGTAACCGAGAAGTCAGAATCTCGAAAGTATCGTGTTAGCAACACTAAATAATGTATATTATTATGAACATATTATATGTAAATTTTCTTTGAAAATGATTTTATTAGTTAAATAATTTAGTAGGATTTATTAATCAATTGTCTTGAAATAGCGTGTGTTTTATGAGCGGATGTTTTTGGTATGAATGATCGTTCAATGTTAAGTGTAAACGTGGAACCGGATTGGTCATGAACAATTGCGGGGTGCGAATGAAAGAGTGTATAAAAAAATTCAGGATGATTGTTTAAGAAACAGAGTAGTT
This sequence comes from Meconema thalassinum, assembly GCA_946902985.2. Lineage (NCBI taxonomy): Eukaryota > Metazoa > Arthropoda > Insecta > Orthoptera > Tettigoniidae > Meconema > Meconema thalassinum. Next base: position 355,370,973 of record OX336390.1, read on the forward strand.
ATGTGAACTTTTGTAAGATCTAAATGTTAAATTTACGTGTTTTTATAAACGCACACACCAGCAGTCTCAATGTGGGCTGGCTAGAATGATTCACCGTTAGGGTTGGAGAACGGTGTGATATAACATAAGCAGGTGGACACTCACCGTCTTCTATAAATTGTATAAACCAGTTCCGAGTGCGGCGTGGTGTTAGTATTTCATTGATGAAACAAGGCCACTGCACGTGCGTTCTACAAACGCAAGCTAGTGAATGAAATCAAGGAATGCCATGGATGTAAGAGCCTCCATTAAACGGTTTTATTTTTACGCTGTGTAGGCCTAAAACAAGCCAAGATTTTATGCTCATAATTTTTAACACAGCATTGTAGTAAGATGTAGAGTTGAAAGGAAGTGTGAATGATTGCGTGTTTTTATTTTAATTTCTATTGTTAAATTAGTTTATTGTAATTTTGTTTATACTAGATTAGTTTACACTATTGTTAATATATTTTATTCAGTTTGTTACCCGTTGTTGCTGGAGTGTGATTCATTTTTAATATAAGGAGAAGAGTATTGTGGATGTATTGTAGGCGAAGCTGAATTCCCAGTCCCCCAGGAGGTAAGTAAAGGTAAGTGTCCCGTGTAGTTGGTTGTTGATCCACAATATTCTTGTAACTGCTATGGTTACAAATTAAAGGCCATGTTGGAAGCGGTTTCTAATGTAGTAATTTGGCGGTGCTGTTAGAAATAGGAAATCCAGCTGGAGCAATGGATATTCCAACAGGATCCTTTCCGGATTATCGGGTACAGTACCTTCTTCAAGGCCACGGCCGCCTCCTTCCCTCTTCCTTGCCTATCCATCCTGACCATCCATTACCTTCCCTCATGAGGCCCCTGTTCGCTTTGCAGGTGAGGCCGCCTGGGCGAGGTGCCAATCACACCTCACCAGTTGTATCCACTCCGATTAGATGTTCCCAGCTCTAGGACACTTCCCGTAGAGGCGGTAGTGGTGAGTTCCCTCGCTGAGTCCGTGGGTTCCACCAACCTGGAGGGTAAACGACTAAGAAAAGAAGAAGAAGAAATGTTTTGTAATGCACTGGTATCTAATTTAGTTCAATTGTTTACATAACCTCAAGATGGCGACTGTGCGAAATTTTAAAATTAAGTTTTTGATGTGTAACATCTTTCCGCTCGGTTGCTGGATAGTTTTGAGGAAGTGATTTTGATAATTGGGGACGGAAGTGGATCGGAACGATCGAGCTGGCAGTGGTGGATTGAATGGAAGTATGCACTGCCCGCTCGATCGATCGAACCGAAGTGTACCGCTCCATCGATCGAACGAAAGTGTACTAGCTGGAAGTGGTGGAAAACGGAAGTATGCACTGCCCGCTCGATCGATCGATCCAGCGGGCAGTGGTACGAGAAACAATGAGCGCGCGGTGTCGGAAAATGATACCATGACGTACTCTCGGCCATGTGGAATGTATATGACATACTGAACGGAAAAAGCTCATGTGAACTCTGGTGTCAAGTGATTGAAACAAAATGACATGGTACATGTTCGAAGTCTTCGTATCAGTATTTAAATGGTAAAATGCCTTAATATCAAACATTGTAAGTAGTCGGTATTGCCGGTATTATGTTTCTGCACAATGGCTATTCAAATATTAACCCACATAACGGTAATGCAGTCATCGATATAATATAATCGTTGTGGTTATACGAGAATTGAGCAAACCATCATGAACTATTACTGAATACATTCTCTTTACTCACAAGAGGACCTATTCATAAGGCATTTTAAACTCAATTTCACGCAGGATCATTATCGAAACAAGCAAAATATAAATGAAACTTGATTCCGTAATGCAGTATTATTGGAACGTGGAAGTAAGTCACCATCTTGAGCACAAAATTTCCGTAGTCGCAATAGCCGTGAGGTTAGTGCTTATGACTGTGAATCTAGAGATATTGGGTTCGAATCCCGGATGGGGTAGATATTTTTGCTACCAGATTATCATTTTAAACGATATTAATCATAACAATATGACTCATTTTAACAGATTCCATATGAAATTACGTGTTGGTCTGTGAATGAAGAGGACCTGTTTATAAGGAATTTAATGTTATGAGCGGTATCGCTTCTATTAATCTATAGGGCATCCAACGTTTAGAATGAAGCATTGGTCTTATGGCGCGTTAAGACAGGGTTGCCACTCCATGAGAGGAGGCAGTACAAAGCGCTTCGCGTACACTTTCCGCGCATTCAGCGATTGTGCAGTGACGAAGACTTGAATTAAGTACTGTATAATAATAGTAATAGTAGGCTAACATAACACATACAAGGAAATTAAATTAAATTAACTATAACGTATGCTGAATGTAACATAAAGAAAACAATCAAAATAAAATAAGTAAAGTACAAGCACAAGGAAATGTGTGAAGTTTTGACTGCAGTTAAAGTTGAAGGACGTAATTATTAAAGAAAATACTCCTCATTGGCTTACCTTTCACGATGACAGCAGACAGGCATCCCGTTCGTCATCACAGTCAGTTGATTCAGTATCTGATGAAGAGCTGTCACCCAGATTTATGAGTAGAGGTTCAATGTCATCCTGAATTTCATCGGCTTTTCACATTTCAGACTCGATTTTTTTTACATGCTCGACACAGTCTTTCCACTTTTCGTTTGTCACATTATTAAATCCTTCCTGTATCAACTGCTCTATATTTTTTACTTTGAAGTGCAAATTGTTCATTTTAACATGATGTTTGACCTGACTCCACACTAATTCTATTGGATTTAGTTCGCAATGATAAGGTGGAAGTCGTAGAACTAAATGACCCATTTCTTTAGCCATTTCATCAATTTTGTACCTATCGTATTTATATTTCACACTTTTAATAATTTCCATTATATGTTTCTTCAACATGCGACGAAAGCCATTCCTGCATTTTTCCTTTTTTCCATGCCGAAGTCGAAATAGCCTCAACTTTACGACTGTGATATGACGCATTGTCAATAACAATCACAGATTTGGCCGGCAGGTTAGGTATCACTTGGTGTTTGAAATAATGCTCGTACGTTTCACCATCCATTTCATCATGCGCGTCTGCGGTGTTCTTTTTGCACAAAAATACTAACTGTGCGTTGGTCACAAATCCATTTTCATTTCCTGTGTGGACTATTGCAAACCGCGGACCTCGTGCAGTAGGAGCCTTTAGGCCTGTCGAAAGTCCCGCCAGAAACGCTTGCTTTGGTGTTGTTATTGTCTTGCCATGCCATAACTTCTCAATTGTAGTCCCCCTTTTTTTTTTTTTTTTTTTTTTTTTTTTTTTGAGCGTATGGCTTTTAGCGCCGGGAGTGTCCGAGGACATGTTCGGCTCGCCAGTTTTTGTAGCTGCTTCGAGACGGACACCCAATGGGTGAGCTACAAGTACCGTTGGGGAGGAAAGTAGGAAGGGAGGGTCGAGGAGTTGGGAGGTAGCGGCTGTGGCCTATAGTAAGGGACCAACCCTGGCATTTGCTTGGAAGGAAGATGGGAAACCACAGAAGACCATCTTCAAGGTTGCCGGCGGGGGGATTCGAACCTCCTCGCCTCCCGGATGTGAGCGACTGCCAACAGCCATGCCGCAACGACCACGGCTAACTCACCCGGTGTAGTTCCAGTATTGACCCATGATTCATCACTATACACAACATTCCGCCCTTCATCTCAGTACTTTTTTATTGCCACAAGATAATCATGACGCCATATCACTGAATCACTCCTCTCCACCATTATGGCTTTATTTCCTCTTCTCGCGTACTCAAATCCCATGTCCTTAAGCAGCGTATGGAAAGTAGATTTTTTAATATCTGGAAGGTCGGAATCTGAGTTTACTGAAGCCAGGATTGAATGTAAAGTTGGTGGTTGGTTTTGAAAGTAAAATTTGTGGATTTTGCGACGGATGCTGCTCCTCACAAAGTCATTATATTTAGCATTCCTGCTATTCTCGCAAAGTGTATTACTTAGCCTCTTTTTGCGTGGCGACAGTACTGGACCCTGTCCACTCTCACTACGTATTTTAAAAACGATAGTCTCTGATATTCCTGTGGCCAGAGCAGTTTCATTGACTAAATTATTTATACTTTCGTTAGGTTTAAGATTCTTAAAATAACTGAACACATTAATTACGACCTGTTTTTCCCTTCTTCTGAGCACTTGACCACGCTTTCTTTTCACAAAACTATCCATTGTTGTCAGGGTTGGCAAAATAACAGTTTCTTTTAAATAAAACATTAAGACATTTTTTTTTGTTTTAAACAGGTTTTTTTAATTCTGAACATGTTTTAAACAGTGTAATAAAATGCTGTATTTTTAATACTTAAATATAAATACTTTAGAGATCATCTTGACCAGAGTTGTATGGTAAGTAATAGACCAATGTTTACAACTAAACTCAGCCAGCTGGGATTTTTTTCTCTACAACTTATGGTTGGCTGTTGTGTTGTGTTTGTGTTAGGTTATGTTTGAATGGTGGTGTATCTACTTTTTTGTGTTCTGTTAATTGCTGTGTAGAAAGTGTTTACTTAGCAGTATAATCAGCTTATTGCAGTTATGAGTTCAACTGGCAGAAGAAAAGATCCTGTATATGGCAACATTTTATCGAATGCAAAAGTTCTAAGGGTAAAACAATTAGGGCAAAATGTAAGTTGTGCAAGGAAGACATGGTTGGATTAGTTGCTAGAATGAAACAACATATAGAGACAAAATGCCCTTATAGAAACAAATCCATGCCTGCACAATTTGAGGATAATACTGACTGTGGAGTCATGGAAATGGAATATGAAAATGAAACCCAAATCAAAAGTTCACTAATATCCACTCATCAGCAGCTTGCATCACAATCACTTCAATCTCATTCCTATTTTACAGGTAAGATATATTTATACATAATTAAATTAAATTAATAAAAAACAAGTGAGGCAAATTTTATAGGTTATGATCAATAATTAATTTGTTTTTAAAAAGAAATAAAATTCATAGTGCACTTTTGTTCAAATTGTTTGTTTGAAAGAAACATATCTTTATATATATAATTCTTCGACACGTGTGTATGTGACTGAACTCCTCCTAAACGCCTGGACCGATTTTGATAAAATTTTGTATGAATGTTAGGGTGGGCCCATGTATGGTTTAGATTCACAATTTGACCAGATAGGTGGAATTTTAGAATTTTAGAACCACAATTTACACACAAATTTAGAACCACAATATACAGTCATGGACTGTGTGTCTCTGCACGTAGAGCCACCTGGTCGCAACCTGTGCAACTACCGCCATAAAATACACTCCGCCCATGGCGGAAAGTTGTGTTTTATACCAAAGGTGGCAGTGATGTCGATTTCTGTTTGTCTCTGTACGTTAGAGCGTTTCAAAGTTCCGTATGCGTTCATATACCATTCATCCGATTGCGATGAAACTTGGGTGAGATGTTGAGTGCACTCTAGGGAAGGTGTTTGGCTTAGTAAATCCATTTTACAATAGATAGCGCACGACTAGATTCAACAAATGAGCGACGACGCGCGAAGCGTTTCGAAAAGGTCCCGTATGCGTTCAAATACCATTCGTCCGATACCGATGAAACTTGGGTGAGATGTTGTGTACACTCTAGGGAAGGCTTCTGGCTTAGTAAATTCATTTTACTATAGGTAGCGCACGAGTAGATTCAACAAATGAGCGACGACGCGCGAAATGTCTCAACAAAATCCCGTATAAGTTTATATACCATTAATCGATTGCGATGAAACTTTGATGAGTTGTTGTGTACACTTACGTGAAGGTTTCTAACTTAGTAAATCCATTTCACAGGAGGTTAAGCACGAGTAGATTAAACAAATGAGCGCCGACGCACGAAGCGTTTCAACAAGGTCCCGTATGCGTTCAAATACCATTCGTCCGATAGCGATGAAACTTGAGTGATATGTTGTGTGCACTCCAGGGAAGGCTTCTGGCTTAGTAAATTAATTTTACAATAGGTAGCCCACGACTAGATTCAACAAATGAGTGACGACGCGCGAAGCGTTTCAACAAAATCCCGTATAAGTTTATATACCCTTCATCGATTGAGATGAAACTTTGATGAGTTGTTGTGTACACTTACGTGAAGGTTTCTAAGGTAGTAAATCCATTTCACAGGAGGTTGCGCACGAGTAGATTCAACAAATGAGCGGCAACTTGCGAAGCGTTTCAACAAGGTCCCGTATGCGTCCAAATACCATTCGTCCGATAGCGATGAAACTTGGGTGAGATGTTATGTACCATCCAGGGGAGGCTTCCGGATTAGTAAATTCCAGTTTACAATAGGTAGCGCACGAGTAGATTCTACAAATGAGCGACGATGTACGAACGTTTAAACTAAGTCCCGTATGCGTTCATATACCATTCATCCGATTGCAATGAAACTTGGGTGAGATGTTGTGTACACTTACGTGAGGGTTTCTAACTTAGTAAATCCATTTCACAGGAGGTTGCGCACGAGTAGATTCAACAAATGAGCGAAGACACGCGAAGCGTTTCAATAATGTCCCGTATGCGTTCAAATACCATTCGTACGATTACGATGAAACTTGGGTGAGATGTTGTGTACACCCTACGGAAGGTTTCTGGCTTAATAAATCCATTTTACAATTGGTAGCGCACGAGTAGATTCAACAAATGAGTGACAGCACGCGAATCATTTCAACAAAGTACCATATGCGTCCATATACCATTTATCCGATTGCGATGAAACTTTGGTAAATTGTTGTGTACACTTCAGTAAAGGTTTCTGGCTCAGTACATTCATTTTACAATAGGTAGCGCACGAGTAGATTCAACAAATGCGCGATGGCGCGCGAATCGTTTCAACATAGTCCTGTATGCGTTCATATACCATTTATCCGATTACGATGAAACTTTGGTGAATTGTTGTGTACACACCAGGAAAGGTTTCTGGATTAGTAAATCCAGTTTTTAATAAGTAGCGCACGAGTAGATTCAACAAATGAGCGACGGCGCGTGAATCGTTTCCACAATGTCGCGTATGCCGCCATATATCATTCATCCAATTGCGATGAAACCTTGGTGAATGATTGAGTACACTCCAGAGAGGGTTTCAGGCATAGTAAATCTATTTTACAATAGGTAGCGCATGAGTAGATTCAACAATTGAGTGACGGCACGCGAATCGTTTAAAAAATATCCCGTATACGTTCATATGTCATTCATCCGATTCCGATGAAACTTTGATGAGTTGTTGTGTATACTTACGTGAAGCTTTCTAACTTAGTAAATCAATTTCACAATTGGTAGAGCACGAGTAGATTCAACAAAGGAGTGACAGCGCACGAATCATTTAAACAAAATCCCGTATGCGTTTTATGCCATTTATCCAATTGCGATGAAACGTTGGAGAGTTGTTGTGCACGCTCCCACGAATGTTTCTAGATTAGTTAATTCATTTCACGATAGTTTAGAGGCAGCTAACAGAAATTGAAAAAAATATTGTGTGTCCAAAAGCACTTCAAGAAACAAAGTTACAACACTTTCCTTGATTGGCAGGACAACGTCTGCCAGGTCAGCTAGTATTATTTAAATTACAATTCTATTATGCTCTTGAAAATATCACATACCAGTACTGTGTAAGTTATAGGTTTTATTCAAAAAACCAATGTAGCCTAATGGCAAAGTTATGATTAATACTGGTCTTACCCAATCAATCATATATTGTTTATACCAATACAGATAATTTGGGCTAAACGGATGACATTGGATTTGTTTTATTACAGATGATGAACCAGCTTCCAGTTCACGTTCTGTGGTTTCAGCACCATCAAGATCAAGAGGAAAATGTACATTGTCCAGTTCTCCATCTTCATCTTTTATTCAAGGCCCTGGCCCAAGAATATTGCAAGGAGGATTGGATAGGTTTACAGTACACACATCAGCCAAGGAGAAAAAGCAATTTGATTTGCAAATAGCTCGCTTTATTTTTGGCACAAACTCTGCTTTTCGGCATGTTGAACATCCCGAGTTTGTAAAAATGATTCAGCTTCTTCGGCCTGGCTATAAACCACCCAACCGAAAGCAAATTTCAGGTGAACTTCTTGACGAAATTTTTGCTGAAGAGTTGGCCAAAGTAAAGAAAACTTTGGTAGGAAAATATGTATGTATGGCTTTAGATGGTTGGAGCAATGTGCATAACGACTCACTTCTTTGTGTGTCGCTTAGTGATGTAATGGAGCACTCTACTTACTTAACCGAAACTATTGACACCGAAGATAACAGTCATACATCTGACTACCTCTTAATGGTAGCAGAAAAACAATTAAAAACTGTGAAACTTCTTATGGCTGCATGTTCGAAGTTTTGTCACTGACAATGCTGCCAATATGGGGAAAATGAGGAATAAATTGGCAAAAAAAGATATCAAAGAAGTGATAACTTATGGTTGTTCAGCTCACCTGCTTAATCTGTTAGCACATGACTTGGAGGTGGTTGGCATTTCAGAACATGTTAAACAAATTATTAAATACTTCAGGAACACTCACTTTGCAGCAGCCAAGTACAAACAGGCTGGGGCAACAGCTCTTGCTCTTCCTACGGATGTACGCTGGAATTCTTTAGCTGACTTTATAGAGCCCTATTTGGGTAACTGGCATGTTATTGTCAAAGTCTGCACTGAAAATCGAAGTGCCATTGAACCAATTATAAGTGCAAAGGTAAATGATATCAATATTAAACAAAATGTTCAAGACTATCTCATAAAACTTAAGACTGCATCAGTCTCATTAGATAAGATGCAGCGTGCTGACTGTACCATTGGGGAAGCAGTAGAGGTTTGGCTTGACCTGCTCAATTTTTTCTAAAATGAAAACAATCCCAATGACATAAAGAAATTCATGAAACGATTTAACACCGCTGTAACTGATACCCATCTCCTTGCCAATCTCATGGATCCACGCTATCAAGGACAGAGACTGACAAGGGAAGTCTTCGCGCTACTACACTCCGATCGGGATGAAACTCAGGAGACGAATAGCTGAGGAAATGTACCATACAGGACAGGAAACCGCATCGGCTCAAATTAATATTCAATACCATTTTTAGCCTACTTTCGATTTTTGCAAAAAATGAAAGTAGACTTATGAGATCAACACAGGGCGAAAAAAGTGTGTATGTCTGTGTGTGTGTGTATGTGTGTGTGTGAGTCTGTGTGTGTGTGTGTATGTGTGTGTGTGAGTCTGTGTGTGTGTCTGTGTGCGTGTGAGTGTGTGTACTCTGAATGTCTGTCCCCCCCCCCTATCAATTCGAACACGGTGAATGCGAATTGAACGAAATTTCGTACAAAGGTAGCACTAGCAAAGGACACCTCAGTGTCATGTTTTATATCGCCGCCATCTTGACGGAAACGTAATGGCGGCCACACAAATGTTCAAAGCTTAAATCAAATTACGACTAACCTAATCATCCGATCTCTACCAAATTTTGCAACAACATACCTTTATGGGGGGAGCATCCTTTGACCAAACTAATAGGTCATCAGCGTAATAGTTTGCGGATGGTGGCCATCTTTGTGTGAAAATCGATTCCCCCTATTAATTCGAACACGGTGCAACCGAATGGAACGAAATTTGGTACAGAGGTAGCACTAGCAAAGGGCATCTCAGTGTCATGTTTTATATCGCCGCCATATTGACAAAAACGTAATGGCGGCCACACAAATGTTCAAAGCTAAAGTTAAATTACGACTAACATAACCATCCGATCTCTACCAAACTTTGCAACAACATACCTTTATGGAGGGAGCATCCTTTGACCAATCTAATAGGTTATTAGCCTAATAGTTAGCGGATGGCGGCCATCTTTATGTCAAAATTGATTCCCTCTATTAATTCGAACACGGGGGAACCGAATGGAACGAAATTTGGTACAGAGGTAGCACTAGAAAAAGGCACCTCAGTGTCATGTTTTATATCGCCGCCATCTTGACGGAAACGAAATGGCGGCCACACAAATGTTCAAAGCTTAAATCAAATTACGATTAACCTAATCATCCGATCTCTACCAAATTTTGCAACAACATACCCTTATAGATGAAGCATCCTTTGACCAAATGAATAGGTCATTAGCCTAATAGTTTGCGGATGGCGGCCATCTTTGTGTGAAAATCAATTCCCCCTATTAATTCAAACACGGTGAAACCGAATGGAACGAAATTTGGTACAGAGGTAGCACTAGCAAAGGGCATCTCAGTGTCATGTTTTATATCGCCGCCATATTGACAAAAACGTAATGGCGGCCACACAAATGTTCAAAGCTAAAGTTAAATTACGACTAACATAACCATCCGATCTCTACCAAACTTTGCAACAACATACCTTTATGGAGGGAGCATCCTTTGACCAATCTAATAGGTTATTAGCCTAATAGTTAGCGGATGGCGGCCATCTTTATGTCAAAATTGATTCCCTCTATTAATTCGAACACGGGGGAACCGAATGGAACGAAATTTGGTACAGAGGTAGCACTAGCAAAGGGAACCTCAGTGTCATAATTTATATCGCCGCCATCTTGACTGAAACGTAATGGCGGCCACACTGTGCCCGTTTAGACCGGAGTCCGCACGACCACATATGCATTTTACCAAGAATCAGTCAGCACGAGAGTCAAAATATCCCGGGGCGCCAGATGGGTTAAAGCTAATCGCAAAGAAAAACGACATCAAAATTTTAAAAAAAATCTTTACTGATTTTTGGCTCAATGCAACAATAAGGATAGAAGGAGATTCAACTGGGCATAACACAACATGTAAAATTATCTCATTTTATTCTAAATTTTAAAATTGACTGCAAAATGATGCTCAAGGTAACATCATTCCAGTGCGACGGCACACACTACTATTTACACAATGTACAGAAATTTTCCAACACATTGAACAATTGTCCTTGGAGACACAAGTCTGATTATCAGTCCTGTAGACTGTGTTCCAAAATTATATCAATTATTTACGATGAAATCCAGTTCAAATTTAATTGTCTTTACTGGAAATATTGTAGTTCACTGGTTGAATTTCTAACATGATATTAACACTCGTAGAAATTCTCACTGTTTATAATTGTTTATAGAATTTTTTAACTTCCACTTATTTTTCCAGTTTCAAAAATATTGTCAAAAATATTATCTTTGACCCAACACTAATTATGTACACATATTAATAACAACATCTGAAAAGTATTTGACCCTTGAGCATAGCATCGAAGAACTGTGCGAAGCACAACAAAATTTATTATTCTTCCAAAATTAAACATTTCGAGAAGTGACTCGATTATGAACTTCAAATTCCAAAGAAATATGATTTCTGAATCATCAGCTTGATCATAAAAAATTGTTGAACCATTCAACTATTCGATTTTCCACTTGGAATTATTACTAAGAAAAATATTTATATTTGTTGCTATTTTAGTAACTTTCACAACTTGCAATTCTTGAACAGAATGCGGAAATAAGAATTGTAGCTTTATAATAAATTCATTTAGTTCATGACAATAGGATTGAAAACATCCTTTAAGTAATTCGTGGATACAGAATTATTATTTTTTAATTGGCAGTGGCCCATTCAATTATTTGTGTAAGAACACAATATCCCAACAACAACGGCAAAGGTCTTCCTCTGAAGAAGAATAAAATTGTATCATGACAAAACCGGGTTCTAGCAAATCCAAAGTATTAATGGAATACGTAAACAAGTTTGAAATAATTACTGATGGTTTGGTCATTCATTCGACGAAATGTGTGGTTCCAATACTTCTCCTATAAACCTGAGCCATCGAACCTGCTATTTGATTGATGCTCAAAAAAAAACCTCCTCATTCCTGCGACTTAAACATGCGCACCTGGGAATGGCATTTCAACTACTCCACACACATAAATTTTCTTCCCAAAATGTATACAATAAATCAAGCCTCTGCTTGTTATCAAAACTGGAAGTTCTATAAACTTACAAGTTTATTTTATTTTACCATTCAGTTCAAACCGTGAAGTTACCACACTTGTGATATTCTCTATTTCACTTTCGAATGTGTGCCTACGTCATGATTTTATATAAACACCAAAAAAAAATCCTAATTGATACAAATATCATTGGCTTCCTGTTTCATGCCTTTCCGTGTTATCTGAAAAATATACTTTGCTCAATGCAAATATTAACAGTTCAACCAGAACTATAATGTTGGTGGAATACGGGCTTGCGCTATCCACTAGCTTTCGGAAAATCACCCGTTCCAAACTAGGAATGATTAAACTAATCCTTAAGCTCTCTCTCAACGAATGTGATTATTAGAAAATGTAAGATCCAATAATTATTTAGAAAAATTATGAAAATTATTATTATTATTATTATTGGATTATTATTGTTATTATTTCCTTAAATATGTTTAATTGATATTTCCTTATGTGAAAAAACCACATGTTCGACTCTTCGAATCTGAACAAAATATCCATTCCTCAACAAAAATAAATATTAACTTCTACAGTTATATCGGCTGATTACCGTGATTCTCAAACAAAATGAACATTCAAATAAATGCTCGGTATGCTCGGTCATCGATCCTAAACTGTTCTGAGTGCTGAAAATACTCAGAATAACCCTAATGTGTCCTGCGTAAATCAATGCAAGATTTAAATACGAAGAAAAATAAATGTGTTGGTCATCTGCAGAAAATGAGTTTGTTCCAATTAGCTAGGCATAATATAAAAGTCAAATGTGGCTTACATTTCTCGTTGGTCTTGAAGCGTAGTGAACCTGGTCTGTCCCAGATTTATCCAGATACATGCCCTATTGTACACGCACGTCTAATCCTTGTATCGGCCGCCATAATATACCCTCAATCTGTCTAGCACGACATAGTGGAAATATTTCTTGAAGTTTGAAGTAACTGCTGATCCAGTTTAATACTGACTTCAATTAAATCCATAGCAGTTCGCTTAAATGGGGTCAGATCCAAATGATCTCTTCTCAAAAGCGCCAGTTGTAACATAACTCTCAGTAATCTTTTCAGTACAGGAAAACACTGATAGTCTAAAACAATCAACGGCTGTTCTGAAGATCGTTCCCTGGGCATGGCTTCACACCATCTATCATGCGCGAAGCAACATATAGTTTCCCTTTGTCGGCTAATGAACAACACCGTGATAGACTGGCCTTCAATATACTGAAAGATCTGAGTGGTTATTTAGTTACAATTTGTGAAACTGACAAGTTGGATTAAAATATCCAAGTATTGAATTATTGTTACTGGACTGTGACAGAATAATATCTAGACAAAGTCTAGCATATGTCCATATAGAAACAAAGTGTTTCACCAATGTCCGTAGAAAATAACAATCACCTTAGTGATTCCCTCTACCGGAAACTTACTACTTTCCCCACGTATCGTAGCACTTTTGTGACTATTACAATTCAAAGATATCTTCTGCGTAGATTCGGCAACCATGTGCCTTGGCTCGACGTAGCAGCAGCACCTTGTCCTACAAGAGCTTGGTTGAAGTGAGCTGCTTATGCTTGGGCCGAGAGGCTTTTATACAAAACGGTCGGCTCCACGCTGGATCACGCTGAAATCTGTAAATCCTCATATCTCCGGTGTCTCTGGTCTGATTCATTTGAGACTCAGTGCATTCTCTATCATTTGGCCGTGCCAGTAATCTGATCCAAGTATCAAGTCTCTACTCCATGGCTAAGTATTTAATCACCAAATAGTCTCGACCTCTGCTACTATTTGCCACGTCACTTAACATCTTCTTGGCTGCATAAAGTTTCCATTTCAATCTAGAAGGAAAGGTGCGCGATATTCAAATATCTCAACTTTCAAAAGCGGCTGTAGCCTTTCCCTTGATACCTAGGTGTCTGAATCTTGGAATACCCATTCCGAGAATTGGGCTCATCACGAATGTTCAAAGCTTAAATCAAATTACGATTAACCTAATCATCCGATCTCTACCAAATTTTGCAACTACATACCTTTATGGAGGGAGCATCTTTTGACCAATCTAATAGGTCATCAGCGTAATAGTTTGCGGATGGCAGCCATCTTTGTGTGAAAATCGATTCCTCCTATTAATTCGAACACGGCGCAACCGAATGGAACGAAATTTGGTACAGAGGTAGTACTAACAAAAGGCACCTCAGTGTCATGTTTTATATCGCCGCCATCTTGACGGAAACGTAATGGCGGCCACACAAATGTTCAAAGCTTAAATCAAATTACGACTAACCTAATCATCCGATCTCTAACAAATTTTGCAACAACATACCTTTATGGTGGAGCATCCTTTGACCAAACTAATAGGTCATCAGCGTAATACTTTGCGGATGGCGGCCATCTTTGTGTGAAAATCGATTCCCCCTATTAATTCGAACACGGTGCAACCGAATGGAACGAAATTTGGTACAGAGGTAGTACTAACAAAAGGCACCTCAGTGTCATGTTTTATATCGCCGCCATATTGATAGAAACGTAATGGCGGCCACACAAATGTTCAAAGCTTAAGTTAAATTACGACTAACATAACCATCCGATCTCTACCAAACTTTGCAACAACATACCTTTATGGAGGGAGCATTCTTTGACCAATCTAATATGTTATTAGCCTAATAGTTTGCGGATGGCGGCCATCTTTATGTCAAAATTGATTCCCCCTATTAATTCGAACACGGTGGAACCGAATGGAACGAAATTTGGTACTGAGGTAGCACTAGGAAAGGGCACCTTAGTGTCATGTTTTATATCGCCGCCATCTTGACTGAAACGTAATGGCGGCCACACAAATGTTCAAAGCTTAAATCAAATTACGATTAACCTAATCATCCGATCTCTACCAAATTTTGCAACTACATACCTTTATGGAGGGAGCATATTTTGACCAATCTAATAGGTCATTCGCCTAATAGTTTGCGGGTGGCGGCCATCTTTATGTCAAAATTGATTCCCCCTATTAATTCGAACACGGTGGAACTGAATGGAACGAAATTTGGTACAGAGTTAGCACTAGCAAAGGGCACCTCAGTGTCATGTTTTATATCGCCGCCATCTTGACTGAAACGTAATGGCGGCCACACGAATGTTCAAAGCTTAAATCAAATTACGATTAACCTAATCATCCGATCTCTACCAAATTTTTCAACTACATACCTTTATGGAGGGAGCATCCTTTGACCAATCTAATAGGTCATTCGCCTAATAGTTTGCGGATGGCGGCCATCTTTATGTCAAAATTGATTCCCCCTATTAATTCGAACACGGTGGAACCGAATGGAACGAAATTTGGTACAGAGGTAGCACTAGCAAAGGGCACCTAAGTGTCATGTTTTATATCGCCGCCATCTTGACTGAAACGTAATGGCGGCCACACGAATGTTCAAAGCTTAAATCAAATTACGATTAACCTAATCATCCGATCTCTACCAAATTTTGCAACTACATACCTTTATGGAGAGAGCATCCTTTCACCAATCTAATAGGTCATTCGCCTAATAGTTTGCGGATGGCGGCCATCTTTATGTCAAAATTGATTCCCCCTATTAATTCGAACGCGGTGGAACCGAATGAACGAAATTTGGTACAGAGGTAGCACTAGCAAAGGGCACCTCAGTGTCATGTTTTATATCACCGCTATCTTGACGGAAACGTAATCGCGGCCACCCAAATGTTAAAAGCTAAAATATAATTACGACCAAACTAATAATCTAGTCTCTACCAAATTTTGCAACACCATATTTGTATGTGGGAAACATATTCTGACCAAACTGCAAGAACATCAGCCCAATAGTCTGCAGATGGTGGCGAAGTATGTGTGCAAATCGATTCCCCCTATCAATTCAAACACGGTGAAACCGAATTGAACGAAATTTGGTACAGAGGTAGCACTAGTAAAGGGCATCTCATATTCATGTTTAATATCCCTATAGCACGTTGTATTTCAACAAGCTACTACAACCAAAATTCAATCATACTCCTTGAAAAGGACAAAGAGTTATAACAATACCCATGCATTTAGGAGAAAGTAGGCTATATGTTCTTTACTGAACATGTTGTTATTGTATGAAACGTCCGCACATCGGGTGCGCGCTAGTAAGAGCGCGGCACAGGGAACGAAGCAGACACCATAAACGAGTTGTTGACTACTGTAGACTGTCTGCTTTGTCATGTGAATGGGGCTCCAGACAGACCGTTTGACACATCGGCTACTTAAGCAAAATGACAGGTAACTTTGAACATGCAGCTGACAATTTGTATACCCACTGTAATATTAACCAAGTTTGATACTACAATCATAAGGTGTTGTTACAGAAAGCATGTCTGCCAGAGAGGACATAAAGAACATCAACCCATGGAACGTTGTTCTGTGCCTGCACAATTGTTTTGCAGAATGCGAAAAGACACCCACTACGGTTACAGCTGCAGAGGTGGATTTAGCCTGTGAATCGTACCGTAAGTAGGCTATATCCAAGAATACGTTTAGAACATGTACTTTATTGGTTATTAATTCGGTCCGTGTTTTGGGGACTAATTTGACGTCTTCGTTACAGGTCTCATGGCTAACCGTATAGATGACCCAAGTTTTTCCGTTAAAACGGAAGATAGCTTGGTTAAGCTTGACCCCGACAACGATGCAGAATACGACAGGGAGCACGATGAACCTACGGGAGACAATAGTGATGTAAGTGTGCAATATAAGAAAGTCGCTATTGATTTTTGGCGTAATCGAGGAGGTAAACAACGGAAGTTCTAAACTGTGCATCGCCGCTATAAGAAGTTGAAGTGTCGTAATGACCTTACACATGGGAAAAACATGTTGAACGCGGAGGTACGAAAACAGAAAAACTGAAATTAATGTTCGATGCAACCGCTAAACAGTTTCAATGCGCCAGAGAGGGAAGAAAGGTTGTTCATGACAGTGATATCCGGAAATGGGCTCTGGCGGCAGCACGGCGAGTAGGTGATGAAACCTTTCGTGCATCGAAAGTTTGGCTCTCTCATTTTAAAAGATCTTGCCGTATTGTGTCAAGAAAAGTGACAAAATTCGTGTCACATAATTATACAACAAATCATGCTGACCTACTTGCAAGGGCGACAACCTTTGTTGGAGATGATGCGGTAGTCATTGAAGCCTATAGTCCAATGTGTGTCTTAATACAGACCAAAGTGGGTTCAACATGGAATTTCACTCTGGACGAACACTTCACAGCAAAGGTGACAAGCGTATATTTGCTGAAGCACAATCCCTAAATTCGTTAACGGATATTTACACCGTCCAACCAATAATCTCCGCGGATGGTCGTCTGCTTTCCGTTCTACTTGTGGTATTACAGGAAAATAACGGAGTCTTTGGTCCAAGAGTTAAGGATACCTTGTTTACTGCACCTAATTTATATGTACTCGCTTCCAAGTCGGGTAAATTAACTCAACATTTATTTCAAGAGTGGCTCCGAAATGTGTATTTTCCGTTAGTCCCCGATTTTAGTGTAGCCTACTGGTTTTAGATTCATGGACTGGACAAACAGAAGATACTATACTAGCAGCCAAACCAAATGACAAGGACATTGATGTCAAGATTGTACCAAAAGGAACCACAGGTATAATTCAATCCCTGGATGTATTTGTATTTCGGATATGGAAGAATTTAATTCGAACTTTCTACGATAGTGTGCTGTTACATGGTCTAGAGTTCAATATTCACCTACGTAGCAACATCTTGAAAGTTCAGTCTTTTACACACAACCAATTGCCATCCCCACGCTTTCAAAGCTTGTTGACATATAGCTGGTTTAAGGCTGGCTTTGTAGATGAACGACCATCCAACTTTCCGAACCCTGTTGTTTTTTGTTTAAAAAGTCCTTCCCTGGATATTTGTGGCCAGTGTACAAATACTGCCATACTCACGTGTGGCTGGTGTATTGACCACCTTGTTCATGACATTCACCTTTGTGATACGTACATTGATTGAAACAAACAAGACATGATAAACAAGTGATACTCGTTAATTGTGTCAAGTACTGTACTTATTATTAGGTATCGGTTGCATTTCATTTCTGTAATTGTATATAATAATACCTAGGTAATATATCTCGGATAATGCCCAAATTACGGCAGCAACCCTGCTACTATGTCATCCATTGTGTTTATCATAGGTAACACGTCTTGCATATTATTTTCAAAAAAAGTACATCCACATTGAAGGCCACGCGCTTGTATCATTCCGTCTCGCCTGGAAACGCGAGCGTGAGCCAGACCTGTTACAGCCTCACTGGCTTACTGCTCACCATTCTGGGTGCGGCACGCGTATCATTGTCATAACTTTAACGTTATAAATATGACATAGCATATTAATTTGAGCCGATGCGGTTTCCTGTCCCATGTTGTACATTTCCTGAGCTATTTGTCTCCTGAATTGCATCCCAATCGGAGTGTAGTAGCGCGAAGACTTCCCTTGTGAGTGAAGAACAACATCATTCTGCTATGGAGTATGTTGAAGCTTACCACCCAGATGCAATGCCTGACCTAATTAAGTACAAAGCAAAATGTTCACCCTTCAAGGAATACCTGTTTGGTCCTGCAATACTAAAAGAAATTAAACCCCTGACATGGTGGGTGGCACTGCAGAATAACATTCATCACACAACTTCAGGCCTTGCACATCAGCTGCATAGTGCAGTTGCTTCATCAGCTGAGATAGAACGTCTTTTCTCCACTTTTGGGTTTGTGCATAGCAAAGTCAGGAATAGGTTAGGGACTGAGAAGGCTGCCAAACTAGTTTGTGTTTTTCGTGAACTCAACAAGAAACCTGTTGAATAAAGACAAAGTCGCAGTGATATTTGGATTTATAATATTTTAATTACATCCCTATATTTTCTGATGGATGTTCGCTTGCAAACATTTTTAACAAGGACATCAAAACCACTACAAAATCACTCTATAAACTTTATATTATGACTTAAAACCTTCAGTAGAAGGCAGAGAAGACCACTGTACTCTACTGTATTACAAAATGATTAATTAAAAATATGACAAAAAAAAAACTTCTAAAGAAACATATTTTAGACGGTTGTTTGAAGCATTGATTTTAAAACTAATTTTAAACAATGTGCATTGTTTAAAATTAGTTTTAAACATGCTATTTAAAACATGTTGTTTTAAACATGCCAACCCTGATTGTTGAACGTGAAATACGTAAAATACAACACGTTAAATCTAACAGAACTGCTGCACACATACTCAAGATAGAGACTGCTGAACAACTGAAATACAAGCTCGAAGGGCACTGTAATAAAGCTGTGAGTAGCATGATGCACCCCGCTGTCCTTCGAAACGACATTCATATAATCCGCGGTCAATGAACAGCCCGGCCTGTGTAAACAATTAAACCTACACTGAAGATAAGCAGGTAGAAAACTTGTTCCAACATTCCTCTACAACTCTCCAACTGACATGACATGGTTATCTTTAAAAATAGAAAAGTTGGCCGCATACGAACTTTTTCAATGCTGCTATGCGGTTATGAGAGAATATTCAGAAGTTTTACCTACATGAAAATTGTAATATTGCCAGTAAAAAAATATTTCAATAATCCATCATCAAGACGCTACATTTAGCTACACGTGTGTGTAAAATAGGCATCACAGAGTCAATGCAACATGATATAAGATCGATTTTACTAAAAAGGGGACAGTTTATCGTTTAAAAAAATGGATATCTATTTTTTCTAGCATTTCTATCAAGTTTACGTAGTTCTAATATAGGACAAAAAAGATAGTCAAAACATAGTTCTACCCAAATATGCTGTTGTTTCGACAAAGAAAAAAAATTCGACTGATATGGCAACAGTGGATTGCTAGAAATTGACAGCGTCATACATGTCTCACGTGTAACAGAAAGAGAGAAGAATATCCCTATCTAACCAGTGCTTCATTCAAAACGTTGGATGCCTTATAGTTGATCCATATCGTATTCTTTATTTAGGCTAGTGCTGGTGGAAGCTACAAATCATCTAATAAAATGAGTTCCGTATTATAAACTACAATATCTGTAAAACACTCCCTTTTACAATAGATTAATATGTGTGCCAATAATAGTATAAACTACCGGTGTATCAACCATTTTCACGTGAGGTTTCTTCTATGTCAGATGTTACACATCATATGCGACTACTGTAAGCCTCGTAATTTTTTATTTCTTCTGTCGTACTCATGCGATCGAAGTGAAAGATTCAGTAATGAAGCTACGCAATAATTTTCCTTTAATGATACATAACTCTATGGCCTATACATATATCAATCCAAAATGACGAGCATCCGAAATATTTAGACAGTTCTCAATATCTACGAATCTTTTACAGCAATCGAACTGATTTTCTTTTATGTTCATAAAAGCTATGAACATAAGTTCACCTATAGGACCTTCAGTAACCTGGTGATCACAAATCCAACATGGCGGAGACGCAAATTATAAATATTTAAATGGACGTTTCTCGCGATTTAACCATCCGAGTGCAGTGAAACTTTGCACGTTAAATGCTTATACAAATGTTAATCCACTGGCATTTAATTTATTTCAATTGTTTTCATAACCACAAGATGGCTGCTGTGCGAAATTTTAAAATCTCGTTTTTACTTCTTGTGTCCTAATCATGCGATTGAAGTTTGAATACCACACGTACACAATAATCTTCATGTAATAGTACATAAATCAAAATCGAACCTGGCGACCATCTGAAATATTTAGACGGTTGTCAATATCTACAAATCTATCACAACCTTCAAACTGAAATTTTGTATGTAGATAGAGGCAACATGAGTAGGATATATGAAAATAGGCTGTATAGTTCTTCACGGAACTACTTGTTATATATCTACTAGCATCCCACCCCGGCTTCGCCCGGGAACAGTTATGAATGCATTACGTGATAAGCGTCTTTATTTTCGATGTCAATGAACTACGACCTATATCCGTTTTACGTCTCAGCATGATGGGTTAAAATCACTGACTGGACTATTAATTATATTATCATGGAGATGCATGTGCAACGAATTCTTGTCAGACGTAATTTAAGAACGGCGAGGTGCATGAAACTCAAATCCCTCTTCCGCCCAATCTAAAAACACTTATAGCAGGCGATGTTTTGAAGATAGAGATAAGTTATGCCCTCGCGGCATTTTTTGTAGAACTTTTCATGCTGAACAATCTTACACTCATAGTATATTGATATTTTTAACGGGTTGCCCAGCGTAATCTTAAAAAGCGCACAGATGCCAGGTTTTTCTTTCGTCTTTTTCACGGAAATCGTTACTGATTGCCTTCCTTTGATCATAAATAAATTATTTTCTACAAATACCTTCCTGGAGATATCCTTTACAGAATTGTGAAAACCACATCAAAAACCATCCAGTGGTACTCGAGATTACCCATGACATCCAAGAATCGGGGACTTTGTTTTATACTAAGTAGAGATTATACGCCAATCAGTATAATTTAATATAATATAATCCCCCTTCCGTCCAATCTTAAATTGACTGTGAATTTTGCGGAACGAAAAGTTCGCAGGCGAAATGAGAGTTGCACTTGAAGGTAATTGCGAGGTGAATGAAACTCAAATCCCCCTTCCGTCCAATCTTAAATTGACTGCGAATTTTGCGGAACGAAAAGTTCGCAGGCGAAATGAGAGTTGCACTTGAAGGTAATTGCGAGGTGAATGAAACTCAAATCCCCCTTCCGTCCAATCTTAACTTGACTGTGTTCCACAGGCGAAATGAAGAAAACCCGAGTTGCTCTTCCAGGGAAACTCCAAACACAACCACCTTTCTCAGAAGTCTTAACTCAATACGACTCAACGGTTTACTCCTGGCTGTATCTGGGGCAATAGGTTCTCCCGCTAGCTAGGCTGTAACAGGGATGATAGACTCGCCCTTAGCTAGGCCTAGCTCATAAACTGTCGCCTCAGTAGTTGAATGGACATGGTTGAAAGAAATTAAAACGTAGACACACTTATAGTGGGCGATGTATTGAAGATAGACATGTGCTCTCGTGGATTTTTTGTAGAACTCTTCATGCTGATCAATTCCTACACTCATAGTATTTAGATATCTTTAACTGTTTGCCCAACGTAAGCTTACAAAGCGCTCTGACGCCAGGTTTTGTTTCGACATTTCCAATGAAATCGTTACTGCTCGGCTTCCTTTGATAATAAATAAATTATTTTCTACAGAAATCATCCTCGATATATTCTTTACAGGATGGTGAAAACCGCATAAAAATCCATCCAGTGGTTCTCGAGTTTACCCCTAACATCCAAGAATCGGGGACTTTGTTTTATAATAAGTAGAGATAATAATAATAATTATTATTATTATTATTATTATTATTATTATTATTATTGTTATTATTATTATTATTATTATTATTATTATTATTATTATTATTATTATTATTATTATTATTATTATATATCTCTTATATATAAAAGTGAAATTCTGTATGTATGTATTGTGCCCTTCCAGCAAGAAATATGCAAATCACAGTATGCCAGCAATGCTCAATTCGGGATTTTCGGGGTTTTGGTACGTTCTCCCACTCTGTGACTTACACATTTTGGATTAAATAGAGGATACACTTCCAAAAATAAAAACAAAATCAACTCCTATTTAAAACATTTAATTAACCAAATGTATGGCGCTAAAAACAAATAAACTATTGACCCAAATCCTTCTACTTGTTCAAAGTGAACAAGGAATATGTAAAAATCAAACAAATATTGTATTAAAATACATGGTTTCCTTCAAACCAACAATTCATAATTATTTTCACTTCCATAAAGTATCTATCTTAAAGTTCAACATAATCACGAGCTCCACTGGCTCGATATTTTCCCAGAATAACGGTGTCTTTCTTTCATACACCTCAATAACTATTATATGAGTTTCTTATCATCAAACAAATATATAATCATATTTAAAGTACATGTTACTTCTTTACTTAAATGTTTGGGCATTCAACAATGTTCTCAACATTACCATCTCTCTCAAGTTTCACAAATCCACTACAGTGATCGGGAAACTACCTGTGTACTCCAGAGTTACAAAAGATTACTTGACAAAGTCAAAAACTATGATTACTCCCGGAATCTAGTTATCTTCATTGAACTCATGGAATCCTACATCCATACAATATTACACTAGGGATTTTTATTTATTTATTTGTCTTATAAGACCATTATCACACAAGAAAGCTACGATCTGAACTGGCAAGCAATATTTTCATCTACATGGACCTCGGTTCAAACCCCGGGTCATTTACAACTTTTAAACACTCATGGTGTGTAGCACACTTACAATATCAAGGGTTGGACCGTAATCACTTGGGCGAGATTTATGGCTAAGAGGGGAGCCTCTTGCTTAGCCCACGCGTGGCAACTATACTCAATGCTTTTAAAACAGATCTTTCTTTTCTTCAGTTCTCTGGGGAGACCTGGCGTTTTACTGCTCTCATTTACTTTCAACAACATTATTAGGTTCATAAACCACTTTCGTAACCTTGGCATTTATTAATTATGAAGGGTCATCATTGATTGGTAAGAGTAATTCACATACAACGACGAATACTTAGGGGCTTCAACTAGACGAGTCTTGGTTCGACTCTCTTAACATGCCTCGGGAACCATTCCCATATTGGAGGACTTACACAAATGCGACTTAGGGTCGGCCGTGGCCTATATTACCTACGCTCATAATACCATACATTTGCTCCCTATTACAATATAATAACACACACATGGCCTCGTGATCTACGTCACTATTGGAGGACTTTAATATGGCTCAATTACCGCAATCAATTGTCCCTCATAAGTAATTTACCAAGTACCTTTATATTCTACGCATTCCTAGCGTGACAATTTACTTTAATGCGCTACAATGCGCTATACATTATTTTAAGGCCTAGCGTCTTCCAAAGAACTGATAAATTCCACATTAACAATTGATCCATATCTCAATTTTTATATTAATCCTTTCCCTTGAAAATAATCGCTATATTTTAAGAACATGCATTAACACCATGTCTTTATACTTTTATTAAGGCTCAAACGCTCTTACTTTCATATCATTCAATTTAATCTTTATTTATATTTCTTTTATTATTATTATTATTATTATTATTATTATTATTATTATTATAATTATTATTATTATTTATTACGCTTGCTTTTGTAACTTTTGTCAAATACACTGACATTTTATTTCATACATTTCCTCTACAGGATTTATTTATTTCACATAATTATTTATAATTTCTCAAATTTCATTTGTTCAGACCGCGCTCCTATACTGTTATTTGTTATTCAGAAACATACCTCTATCTCAAACTCCGGTGGATTGTACACAAACACTTTCCCAACACAAACATAATGAAAATCGTTACTCACATGATTAGGTCGGTCCCAGGCCTTCCTTTTTTCTTGCGAAGTTTCATTTTTGCCCACTATATTGGAATTACACCATCTTGTACAAATTCATTTCATGTACAGACATATCTTGACACACATTTAACTCGTATACATTTAACACTGATAACATTTTTAAAATACACTGGTGTATTCGTTTATAATACACGATAAAAACACTGAAAAATAATACTTCTTAACACAAATTATATATATTTACACTTCACCGATTCTAATCACTAAGGCTGCTATTAAGCCTATCACACGTGACTTCTTGACCTCCCGTCTCCAAGGGTGAAATTTAGTAAATGTCGGCTTCCTATCTTGCCAGAATGTGAAAGTCTCGAACCATCTATTTCCTCCCTGCAATAGTACTCCTTCAAATCCCGTTTCCTGACGATCTGCTATTCTTATTAACTCGAACGGCTCCTTTCTAGACCCTATTGGTTGGTCTAGCGAAAGTCTGTTCTGTCCACGGTTCCCTAGATAATCTATCGGTGACCTATTGATTTCTAGCAACTAATATTCTTCGTATCTTAGTGCTTTTTAATAGTTCGTCTGCTTCCTTGAAACAATGGCTAGAGTTTCCTTCTCCTCTCCGCTTATTCGGTTCTCGAATTCCTATCTTTCCAGAATACTTTGCGAACCTTATTCTGTCCGTCCCTGCTCGGGTTCTTTAAAGTTAATATAATGTTTATCTCGCTGTTACGGTACTTCAATACGTTATGATCCTTTTGGTCGTTTAATTTAAGACCTATCGCCCTTGGTTCTACGTTCGCAGCCTGCTTCGACTGTAATTACTGAACTTTATACTGTCGGAACTAAATCCTGTAACTAGGATTTTCCTAATTCTCCACACGGCGATACTGTAATAATACTCCTTGGCTATCGGAAACTGCATTTACTGCTTCTACTTGTTGTACGGTATGACCTCCCCTGAAGTTCATACGTTTGAACACGGCGTGATGTAGCTTCACGTCCCCTGGACGGAATAATACTGCATGATGTGATGTAGCATCTCCCCTCAAGGAGTACTGGTAAACTGTATTCGATGTATGTGACACAGTGTCACGCCCGCAGGCTGACAATAACTGCGTGATGTGATACAGCACTTCCCCTCACGGAGTCTGTTGTGAACTGCATGATTGGGCTGGCTTGGCCTGGACTTTTATACTATTTAGTCAAAAAAAGATAAAATCCTAGTCCTTTTCGTGACCAACTTTTGAAATAATTGTCGCACATTTATAAAAATTATATCTCCAGAAAGCTCGTTTTCTAAACGTCAAATGACCTCACTGCACATGCAAATCGATCGTGCATTTCTGAGATATTAAATAATTTTTAGTCTTCAGCTGTGTGGGTGTTGCTGTTGATTTTCAAATTCCCCACTCCTCGGGTCTCAGTAAATCCTCGATGACGTATGCTACGTTTGCACTTTTCTCCTGGGCAATTATTAAAAGCTTTTTCTCTTCACAAAAATCTCTCTTCTGAAATCATTCACAATGCTGTATTTATTTACTTACTTTTATTCTTCCAAATGGGTTAAATCTAATTAATCTTCTTCTGGCACAGTTGCGCTGTTGCCGTTTTAATGCAACGTAAGAGCGATTTCCGAAACCTGCTTCTCTCTCATACAGCTGAAACTTTCCACTCAGTCTATTTATACTCGTGACTGGCTCTTCATCAATGAGTCAGGCATGATCTCATTTCTCGGCCACCTGGGTCTAACTTCTTACGCAACGTTATGTTAGCATCCTTGCTTGAAATCTTTCTATGTTCCATTTAAACTTGTATATTTCTTTCCTTCCTATTACAAATATACATGGATTCGACCCCCTTTGAGCCAATGGTACATGGGTTCATCTCTCCCCTCCTTAGGTAAATAAATTTTCGAAAAATTTTGAGGAAATTTATTTCAATTATTCATAAAATCTTATTTTTCTTTAATTGTCGAAGCCATCATAACGTTTATCCGTACCTTCTCATCTTTATTCCTTTAAAATCCCAAGTTATTTTGTTTTTCCTCCTTTTAATTCATATCCGGTAATTGTGTAGGTTGGGTACGCTCTGTCCCTACCCTTTCTTTCCCTTTTTTATTTGTCTGGACTACAAGTTTCCAGAACCTCATTCTTCTTTACGGGTGTGGTCTATCCCTACCCGTTTCTTTATTTCATCATTCTCCTTTCTTAAATTGAAATTTTCTTCTTCAACAAAATCAATTATTTCTCTTATCTCCCAATACAGTTTCTCCAATTCGCATTTGCACTCGAATGGTTGGGCTCTGTTTTCTTTTTCTACCTTACTCTCGTTTTTGTCAAAAGTGAATTCATCATCTCTAATTTGTTCCATGACCAGGGCTTGTTCATTGGCTTCATCGAAGTCTTCGGGAGGGTAATACACTTTTAAATTCGCGGAGTTCATGGTCACTTCGTGATTCGTTTCACAGTGCCAAATTCTATAAGCATTATTTCTCAAATCTCTTATTATTTGATACGGTCCGTGGTACATTTTCTGGAACTTCTTGTACACACGGTTCCCTGGATCCGAAATGGCTGGTCTTTTTACTAACACCATTTCCCCTGCTAATAGTGGCCGATGATACCTCTTGTGCCTATTTCTTCTTTGCCTCCTATCAGCTTGAGCTTTTAGATGCTCAAAGGCTCTTCTAATACGTACATCTCTTCCAGGCTGAGCGTCTGCTGGCCTAGGAATTACCAGACTCCAAGGTCTCTCGGGTTCCTCATTCCGATGTAACGTTATTGGTATCTCTCCCGTAGATTCATGGATTGTATTGTTTATACAAAATTCGATAATATCCAGGATGTCTATCCATTTCCAATTTTCTTCGGCACAGTATATTCTACAATACTTAGCCGTCTCCCTCATCACTCTTTCCACAGGATTTGCCTCAGGATGGCGAATAATTGACAAAATCTGACGTATTCCAAGTCTTTCTAATTCCTGTCTGAACTCTACACTGGTAAAACAACTACCGTGATCCGACAACAAATTCTCGGGTTTTCCCAGAATCGGTATCACTTTTTCTTTGAGTCGTTTTAACACCTGTTTGGTACTAGTCTTCTGTATGGGAGCAAGGACAACCATTTTTGTGAAGACATCCATAGCCACCATTATGTGTCGATTTCCTCGCCTAGCCTTTGGCGAAGGTCCGAAATTATCAATAGAAATGATTTGACCTGGCCTCTCGGGCAACAATGGTATAGGCTTTTGTCTCATCAAAAATGCAATTGGTTTAATCCTTTGACATAGATCACATGTCTTTAGCGTATCCCTTACAGTCTCTCTCAGTCTCGGCCATACAAATGCTTCTTTCAGCATCGAGACTGTTTTGTCGACTCCCATATGTCCGAGCGATCTATGGGCTAACCATACCATTTTTCTCTGCAAAATTGCAGGTACCACGATCCTTAATCGTGTATGGTCAGAGTCCACAAACTTATATAACAATCCATTTTAGAATGTGTAATCTTGAGCTATTTTATTAGCTTCCGTGTACGCCGGTGTTCCCCTTATCAAACTTCCTTCAAGGAACGATATGAGCATGTTCATCCATGGATTCTCACGTTGTCGCTGACCAATGCTTCTTAACTCATTCACAGTACGCTGATCCCTGTCTTCCAAATCAATAGCCATTACTTTCTCTTCTGTGGACTCTGGCTGTCTACTTAAATAATCTGGAACTACATTTTCTTTTCCTGGGCAATATTCTATATGTACGTCAAACTGTTGAATGTATAAAGCCCAACGCATCAACCTTTGACTGGATAAATCAGTCTTCATCAAAAAGGTCAAGGCTTTATGATCCGTCCTTAATGTGACTTGAAACCCATATACGATCTTTCGCCAATATTGCAGCGCGTGCAATATCGCTAACAGCTCGATTTCGCTGATTGTATAATTTTTCTCGTGTGGTTTCAGTCTCCGACTTGTGAAAGCTAGATAATTTTTCTTATCGGGGTTATCCGGGCTTTCCTGATATAGCATTGCCCCTATTCCAATCTGGGATGCGTCTGTTTGTATGATAAATTTCTGATTAAAATCAGGATATCCTAGCTTCACATAGTTTAAGAGCAGTTCCTTGGCCTCTATAAATGCTTTTTCTGTTTCCTCCGTCCATTTCCACTTGCCCCCCTTCTTCAGAAGGTCCCGTAGTGGTGCAACAGCGTTTGTGTATGATGGACAATGTCCTGAGAAAAATCCAATCAATCCCAAAAACTGGCGAACGTTTTTCACCTTCAAAGGCCTTGGAAAATCTCTTATTGATTCTAATTTGCATGGATTAGGTTTAACACCATCCTTATCAATCACATGCCCCAAAAATGTTACTTGTCTCTGACAAAAATTTGATTTCTTCAAATTGATCTTAAAATTAGCCTTTCTTAAATCTTCCAATAATTTCTTTAACTTTTCCAAATGTTCCTCAATGTTTCCGAGGTAAGCAAAATGTCATCCACATAACGGATAGTGCAATCTTTCACTTCCTCTGACAGGTTTCGATCAAGCGCTCTTATCAAGGCAGATCCCGCGGTCTTCAATCCAAACGGACATCTCCTGAAGCAGTATGTTTGTTGGTCGAACTGAAATCCAGTTAAAAGACTGGTTTTCTCCTCCAGTTCGAGATGATGATACGAAGAAGACATGTCAATATTTGTGAAAATCTTCTTGCCTTTAAATTTCCTCAGTATTTCTTTTATGGGTGGTGCCGAATCATTTTCTGGTATGATTTTTGCATTTAAATTCCTGGCATCTAAACACACCCTTACTGAGCCATCCGGTTTACTCACAATTACTAATGGACTAGATAGATAGATAGATTTTTATTAATTCCATTTGATCAAATACATGCATTCAATACATTTTTGATATAGGACACGTCAGAATTTACATGCATAAAATAAAAGAACTAACAGGTATATATTACTAAGATTATAACTATTTATAACTTATTATAATAGCAAATCTTAATAGATACAATCTTATTGCACAACTATTTACACCTCACTCTATTATCATAATATGAAAACTTAATTCTATAAATACAACAACATACAGCTAGGTATTAAAATTAAATTAAAAAAGTAAAATATAGTTATAGATTCCATCACTCCTATACGCTAAAATATTCAACTACTGAGTAAAAACAATGGCACTGCAGATAAGCTTTCAACATTCTATCAAAGGTTTTTATTTTTGGGGCCAGTTTTATATACTGGGGTAGTTTATTGTATAATTTAACTCCAGTGTGAAAAGTTCCTTTTTGATATATGCTTGTGTGTGTGTGTGAAATATGAATGTTTTGATTTTGTCTTGTGTTATGCCTATGAACATCATTGTTTGTTTTAAGAAAAACATCTTTATTCATTAAATTCTTTTTAAAAAACATAATACTTTCAAAGATATATATGCAGGGCAGTGGGAGAATGTTTAAATCTTTAAACAGAGGTCTACATGATTCTCTCGAGTTTACATTTGCCATAATTCTAATCGCTCTCTTTTGTATCCTAAACGTGCTTAGTACATCTGGCGACATACCCCAAAATATGATCCCATATCTTAAGTATGAATGGAAATAAGCAAAATAAGTATTTCTTAATGTGTGCATGCTAGTGCAGGTTTTCAAAATACGTAACGCAAAGCACATCGAGTTCAGTTTAGTATTCAGATATTGTGTATGTTTATTCCATTTCAAGTCTTGTTGTATCCATAGTCCTAAAAACTTTGTTTCTGATTTATTTTCTATTTGATGACCATTTAATGTTATATTGGGCATCGCAGGATTCCTATTCTGTATAGTGTGGAAATTTAGACATACTGTCTTTTTATAGTTTATTATGAGGCGATTATCTTGTGACCATTTGGTTAACTCTCCTGTAACGGAGTCAGCAGACTGCTGTATGACCTGTTTAGTTTCACCTTTTATTACGAGTGTTGTATCGTCCGCAAACAAAATTTCCTTATGTGAATGAACGTTCTGTGTTATATCATTGATATATAGAAGAAAGAGTAGTGGGCCCAAAACCGATCCCTGGGGTACTCCAAATTCAATAATTCCCTCATTGGACAATGTTTCATTAAGTAATTTGGTTCCATCATCCTTGTGTCTCAAGCTTACTATTTGTTTACGCCTTGTTAAGTAAGACTCTATCCATTTATTAGCTAGACCTCTAACACCATATTGATTTAGTTTGGTAAGGAGGATTTTATGGTCAACTACATCAAATGCTTTCGATAAATCCAAGAATAGGCCAGTTACATGTTCCTTATTGTCAATTAATTTCAGTATACTATTACTACATTCGTAAATTGCTGTCTGTGTAGATTTTTCCGTTCTAAATCCATGTTGTGAGTTTGATAATATTTTATTTTTTTCTATGAAACTTATCAGTCTCTTATACATAATTTTTTCCACAATTTTTGCAATACCAGTTGGTAAGGTAATAGGACGATAGTTATCTAATTCATCTTTTGAACCGTTTTTGTGCACTGGAATTACTTTTGATAACTTCAAAATATCCGGGTAAGTTCCTGAGAGAATTGAACTGTTTATTAAGTGCGTAAGTGGATTTATTATATTTTCGGCACATTTCTTTAAAATTGCATCAGGGATGCCATCAATGCCAGCACAGAATTTATTTTTTAGCTCTTTTATAACTATTCTTACCTCTTCACTTGTGACATGATTTATAAATAAAGAATCACTGCATATATTTATTTTATTATTAGAATTTAGTGTATTTACCTGTGATTTATTTAATAATTTTTGCGGAATTTCCAGAAAATAGTCATTAAAAGTGTTTGCTATTTCCTCTGGATTATTAATCACTTTATTATTTCTGGTCAGTGTAATGTTCCTTTGTATTTTAGCATATTTTCCAGTTTCTTTCTTTATTACGGACCACATAGCCCTGTTTTTATTAGATGATTGGGAAATAAAATTATCATTATGCATTTTCTTTGCTAGTCTTATTACCTTATTTAATATGCTAGTGTATTTTTTGTAGTATAAATTGAATTCAGATGTTGTGTGGTATTGTTTATATAATTTGTGTAGAAATTTCTTTCTTTGACATGAATTTATAATCCCTGTTGTTATCCAATTGCTAGTTTTGTTATTTTGAACAGTTCTTCGTTTAAAGGGGAATGCTATTTCAAAATAGTGTTTTAGGGTACTGTTAAATGCATTAAATTTATCATTTACATTTTCTAGTTCATAAATTTCTGACCATGTTTCCTTATTTAATAAGTCATTGAAATATGTAACATTTGCTTCAGTGAATGACCTGCACTTTGATTTTACTCCATTATCATTATTATTGATTACTTCGGATACTTCAAAACTCAGTATTTGTCCATGGTGGTCACTAAAACCCGGACAATAGACTTCTATTGAATGGTGATATTTATCTGTATTTATAAAAATTTGATCAGGAGTGGTTTTACTAAATTTTGTTATTCTTGTTGGTGTATTTACTGTAGGTTTCAGTCCATAGGAAATTAGTAACTGGTTTAATAATTCACAATTTCTATCAAGTTTTAAGAAATCCACATTTACATCCCCACAAATTATTATATCGAACTTTACTTTGCTCATGTTATTGAGTAACAATTCTAGTTTATCTATAAATAGAGGAAACTTTCCTGACGGAGAACGGTATACGCATACAATTATTAACTTAAACTGCTGAATTTTTACGGCAGAGAATTCAAAATCCTGTTCCATAATTAGATAATCATAAGCTGTTATCTGTTCATGATCTAAATTATTTCTTAAGAAGATGCAAGTACCACCATGGCTAATATTAGATCTAGAGTATTTACTAGCTTGTATAAACCCTGGGAATTGAATTAATTCAAGTTGTTCCTCTTTCAGCCAATGTTCTGAAATACATAGTGCTGAGATGTCTTTAAGTTCATTTTTAAGCATTAGATTTATGTAATCAATTTTATTATAAAGAGACTGGACATTCTGGTGGTAAATTTTAAATTTGTTACTTTTGCAAGCTTGTGTTGGTGATTTATTTACATTATTATTATCATAATTGTTATTATTATTGTTGCTAGACAAATCCGAAATACCATTGTTGCACTCCGTTAAATTTGACTTCAAAAGATGTGAATGCCAAACCTCACGTTTGGCTTCTTCTACCAGTTTCCCTGCTTCCACTCTAATGATATTACTGTCGAATTATTCTTACCATTTGAATTTACAATTTTGCAGATTTCATCACTAAGATACTCTTTTCCTAATCTATTTAAGTGTAGGCCATGCCGAGTGTGGAACTTCCTGTCTAATTTACTTACATCTACAATTTGGACATTTGGAAAACTCTTACAAATTTTATGAATTTTTCCATTTGTAGCCTCTATTTCTATATTTACACATGACTTGGGAATTAAATCGTGTCTCTGCGGAATGTTTACAATAATGACATTTGTTTTTTGCATGGATGGCAATGTACCCTTTAAATCTTTGATTACCTTTTTACTCTCATTTCTATAGACGTCGTTTGCTCCAGCGATGATCACTGCGTAGTCCTTTGCAGTAAGGGACGCACACTCTCCTATCATCCCGTTCGTGACTTCTGCAATCTGAGCTCCTGGCTTCACTGTCGAAGTGACCTCCATTTCTCGGCTTCTCTCCAAAACGCTTGCTGCTACATCTCGCCCGTGGCTATCCGCAAATATCCGCATCTTCCTGGATTTTCTCTTTATCACTTTCTTCTTTTCTTCTTGAGGAAAGTCATCATTTTCTTCGACAAGCACTCCAAATGAATTTGAGACGGGAATTTCAGTTACATGTACTCCATTTATAGGCCTAGGCTTATTCAATCTTACCTTACCAGCAATCACTGTCGACCAAGTTTCCTTGCTTTCCCCTCTGTTTCCTTTTAATTTATTCAACTCTTCCATTAACTTAGCAATATCTTCCTTTAGCAGCTTTATAATTTCGTCTTTTGAGGACAGTTCGTTTCTCAGGTTATGACATTCGCATGACGGTAGCGGTCGGCCTACATTACGACAATCGGTTTCACTTTTCTCCTCATTCAATTTTACCTGAGATCTTGTGATGATTTTATTTGCATTTTTTACTTTTATTTTGCACGACGAGCATAAATCCGTTACGGTTACACAACCTGACGAGATACTAACACTGTTGACTGTCGTCATACTAGAGATCTAAGTGAGCCTAGATGTTTACACCAAATTACACTAAATTTAATTTAATTATTACTACCTAATAGAATTAATCTAATAACCTACCAATAAAGAAGAATGTGAAATACGTATATCTTCCAATCGGGTGAAGTCTCGTAAAAGCACCACTGCTCTACTTGGTTCAAACAGTGATTGAAGAAGTCACCGAATCTTTGGATACACGTTCCCACAACTTAGTTTAAGTTTATTAAATTATCAACAAGAATTTCTAAATACTATCAATATTCCGTATTACACTTGATCTAAGGAAAGTAACTTTATAGATTTTAAGCCTCTGTTATAATATTTTACCACTTTTATCAAATATTTACACTAGCTGCTATTTCACTACACTTTCACTGTGACGCCATCTTGCTTGCCTTCAAAATAATGAACCTGCAGGGATTTGAACCACGAACTTTCAGACTATGATCCGAGGTCGCTACCATTACGCCACGGATGCGCTACTAACATATGGTGTCGCCATCTTTTCTATAACACCTGCATTCATCATCTCCTGCAGTGTTTTCTTCGTTTGTGGGTAATGTTTTTCCGCAACCGGGTATGGTTTTTGTCTGAACGGTGCCCAATCATTGACTTGGAACGCGTATTTAAAATTTTCAATCTTCCCTGGCTTGGAATCAAATACGTCCCTAAAATTTAATTGTAATTCCTTTAATTGTTCCTTATTTTCGAGGTTAAATTTAGCTTCCTCTATTTTTCCTGACAGGTTGGTTTCGAACTCAGTTTCCAAACTATCTTCGAGTTCTATATTTAGGACTTCAAATATCCTTTCTATGTCCTTACAACCTTCTTCCGTTACTTCTTCCACATGCCATACCTGTTCTCCTATTTTCACATCCTGTTCCTGTAAATGTATATTTTGTTCATCCACATCCTCTCTTTGAATCCTAATGCAGTTTTGCGGCTAGGTCTATGATGACCTTGTTCTCCCGGATAAAATCAATACCTAATATGACGTTATACGGTAATTGATTTACCAGCAAAAAGCATTGCGAAATTTCAGCGTTACCCATGATCAAATCGATGTATACCTGAAATTTACATGTTAAAGATTTTTCAGGAATAATTCCCTTAATCTTCACACTTGATGTGGGAATTTTCAATACGCGGCCTCTTGTTTCCAATTCATTTAGAAGGGTTTGCGTAATTAAACTTATGGTTGATCCAGTATCAATTAATGCCCTGACCAGTAATCCTTCTATCCTTAGCATAATGATAGGTAGTTCTCTTTTAATAGGTGGAATTCCTTCCACATCCTCGTTAATCAGCTCATCTGGTCTTGCTATCCAATTTACAATTTCTACCTCCTCCCAGCTCCTGGTATGTTTCCACTTTTGATGATTTAAATTTGAAGTTTTTTTTATCCTGAGGGCTTCCTTTCCCCTCATTCTTCAAGTGAGCTTGTAGCTCCAAGCTTTGAGCTCCGTCTAGTCGGTCGGGTGATTTTCGGTTCTTTATTGCCTCACTCCAACGGACTTTTTGCCTTTCAGGTTCGTCTGGTCGTTCATTCATGTAACGAAGACTTTCCTGATATCTTTCTTCTATTTCGGCCCGATATTCATCGTCCCTATCCTCTGGCCTTACGTTCCTTCTGGGATAATTTTCCCATCTCTTTCGGTTATCTTGCCTCTGATTGTTATTGTTATAGGGTCGGTTCTCTTGTTGCCTATAACCTGTATTTCTAGGATTTCTTCCTCGATATCCTCCTCTATAGTATGGCTGTATTCCCCTAGGCTCTTGGTGTCCATACTCTCGACCTAGTCCCTGAGTATCAGTACTAGTGGACTGATTTCTGGTCGATGGTTTCTCTCTATTTTCTTGACTGCTGGCCATATGTACCTGTTCAGTCTGTCTTGGATGCCTGGGAGTAACGTGTGAAGTCGTCATATCTAATTGACGTAATACGCTCTCCACTTCCACAGCGCTTCTGGCTTTAGATGAGATTAACAACCTCTGGATCTCATATGGAAGTTGTCTTGCAATGGCGGCACACAGATCGTTCTCAGCAGGAGCAATGTCAAGTTCCCGGAATTTACACAGCTGAGTGGTGAAAAATTCTGAGTACTTAGTTGGGGCATTTGTGCTGTACTTCCTAGAGTACAGATCTAGCCTCAAATTCTCTTGGACATCTGCTGCCCAATATCGTTTCAGAAACGCTTCTCTGAAGCCTTCCACCGTATCTAAAGTGTACCTGAAGCTTCTGAACCAGGTAAGACAATCACCTGCCAACAGCTTCTCAATTGCTCTCAGTCTCCGATCCTGAGGAACTTTCATTTCGTTCAAGTATTCTGCGACTTCCTTTAACCAGTATTTAACCGTTAACTTCACCGGTCTGTCCTCATTCGACTTGATGATATTTATTATCTGACCATTTGTCTGATTCATGTACGGGGTTGACATCGCCATCGGATACCCTGGGTTCTTATAAGGGCTCTCCCCTCCTAAGTCCCTATCTTGACCTGTGCTTTGTTCACGGGGATCTACCCATCCTGTCTTTGGAAATTCATCCTGACTCTCAAATTCTAACTTCCTTTCTCTTCGGGCACTTTCTTCATTAGCCATGAGTTGAATTTCCATTTGACTGTTCTTATGTTCAGTCCTCTCCAACCGGGATCCTAATTCATTTTGAATTCCTCCCTGGTTTTTCTTACTGGTTTCCAGTTCTCGTTTGAGTTGGATTTTCTCGTCCCTGAAGCTATCCCTGATTTCATTTAAGTGTTCTTCTACCTCTTTCTTGATGACCATGACCTGTTCTGTTATAATTTCTGGCTTAACGTCACCAATGGTATCTAGGTCTTCTCGTATCTCCTTTATTTTCTTCTCCATTTCTTTTTGTCCTTTAATCATATCTACTTTAATTCCTTCAAGCTTTTCCTCAGTTTTCCCTTGACTCCTATATAATCTCGTTAATTCATTTTGGATCTGGTTTACTTCAGTATTGGTTGTTCCTACTTGTACCTTTAATGTTCCTATGGTTTCCTTAACATCATTAATACCCTGACTTATTTCATCTATCTTATGGGTACTTTCCTTGTTTTCTTCATTTCGTTGTTTTCTTTCTCTCTGGAGATTCTCTTCGTATATACCTAATTTTTGATTTATTCCCTCATCGTGCTTCTTTAAGTTCTCATCTACCTGCCCGGTAAACCGCTCAAATTGACCTTTCATGTCCTGCACATCTTTGTGATTCTGACTTTCCATATCATCCACTTTGGCCTGAATTTTATCAACCTTTCCCTCGAGGTTTCCTACTTTTTCCTCAACTCTTTCAAATCGGTTTCCTAACTCCTTTACACTTTCTTTTATCTCATCCCGGGATGTTTCACAGATATCGCTGTTATATTTTATCTGATCTTCTAACCTTTTCTGTACACCTTGAATCTGGGTTACAAGTTCATTTTTACATCCGTCTACATTCTCTTTACAGGTTTTTTCCATGCTATTTAATTTAGTTTTTATAGAACCAAAATTACCTTCTAAATTTCCAAAATTTTCTTGACATTTATCTTGGTATTTTACCGTACTTTCCTTTAAGATATTTATTTGGGCTTGCAATCCTGACTGAAGTTCCCCATTTTCCTTTTCAATTTTACTTGTGATTTCCCCTTTTAAATCATTTAACTTCTTCCCAAACTCAGTGTCAAAAACCTGAAATTTGATATCCATTGTTCCTTCTATACTCTCTCGGAGTTCATTTGATCCCTTTTTCATTCCCTCAATTTCCGCCTTCACTTCATCGTTCATTCTTACACAGCAAGCTTGGATAGCTTCTAATTTAATTCCCATGTTATCACTGTTAGTTTTTAAAGATCCTAAATTGTGATTTATGGATTCGAACTCTTCTTTATTTGTACTCTGTTGGCTGTCCAATTTATTCTCTATCTTACCACTGTCAGTTTTTATAGCTTCTAATTTATTGTCTATAGCCGCTAACCTTTCCTTACTATCGGCTTTTATAGCCTCCAACTTTTCATTACTATCGGCTTTTATAGCCTCCAACTTTTAATTACTATCGGCTTTTATAGCCTCCAAAAGCCCCTGCAATTCCTCACTCAACACTCATGCCACATCGCTAGTACATGCTTGAGAGATGGTAATCTGAACCCTTGTGTCCCAATTTCTTCAAAAATTTACTTTGGTACGGGTGTTTACTACAACGTACTGTCCCCGTTTACCCGGATAGTAGGCTGTCAGATATCCGCCCCCTCAATCGGATTGCCAACAATCAATCGCACCAGCTCAGCTACATCAATGAAAATGGCACTGACAGATACTACCGAGGTTTGAACACAGAAGTTACCAAGAAAAATTATTGTGGAACACACCAAAATAGACGGGGTTACATACTTACTCTTACTTACCTCTTATAAATATCTCGGGGATTGGGTTGACAACAGGATCATTAAAGTATGCTCTCACAATAACCTTCACCATGACATTTAAAAATGAACCAGACCGAAGACGAGAACTTTGAACTGAACAAAAGCTTTATTTTCAAATAAAGAGTATGATTTTCACAACTCAACAAAATAAACGTGGCTATCAGTAGCCTATGTCAATCTGACTACGTCCTCCTAAAGGACTTGCAAATTTATCAAACAATATGTTAGCTCCCATGAGCTCAAAATAACGTAACATTTTATAACACATTTGGATTGGATGAGGAAGTCAGGGTACGACATATATAGAGCATTTGGTTTCCTTTTAATAAACATTGCACTTGTATAAATAGGCACAAGGCCGGAGTATCGACCTCACCCGCTTGTAACCAGATGTCGAGCCAGCTGGTCTACTCCTCAACTTGACGCATGCCCGTCAAATGGGGCGCACTCCTCACACCACACTTGCGTAAGAATTCAGCTCCTTTTAAAGCTTTAAATGTCTACAAGACAACTCATACATATTGACGCAAATCTTTCAAATGCTTAACTTCCATCCCACTGGATTATTTTAACTATCCTTAAACTTGTTAAGTTATCATCCAAATGTTTAAACAGCATACTTTAGAGTATGAAACACACTCTCAAATGTTTATAACAAAATCACATAAATTATTTATAACAATTAGAAATTGTTTATAATATTCTCAAAAATAATTACAAAAATTTTTAAACACGCCTTTAACATTACTTTCGTTCCACATTATTGTCAAAGATATTTACATTTATTATTTACAATATCAACATTTAAATTATTTAAATTAATAATTTAAGAAATACATTGAACCACATGTTTTATTCGGTTGGTAAATTCATAATCGTGTTTAATATAATCGACCAATGAAGGTTAGTTATACATGTAAATGCCACAATCTGGTTTAATAAAGGTTGTAATAAATTTAATTATTTGTGACGGCAATCTTCATTCAAAATCTTATCTCAAATTCTTTCAAACTCTTGTTAATTATAACAGTAAATTCACTTGATTAATTTTCAACGAACTATGACAATACACTCTAGCGGAAAAGACTTCGCTTACAAAATAATGCACAAACTGCATTCAAAATAGCCCAAAATTCATCATATATTAATCTATATGGCATTAAAACTTCCACCGAACTTACAAAACTTCCACAAATAATTCTTTATCATTATTAATTATAGTGGGAATCTCCTTCATTTATTTAAGGCATTATACATCAGCGACTTTCACCATGTCCGCTGCACTATCGATTATACATTCATAGTTCCACTTAAAAATTCTTATATCAATAATTGTTTCAAAACTGTTGTCATTTAAACTTCGTGGATTTCATTCATGAATCGAAATGAAATAAAAACTTGCCAATCACAAACAAATTTAATAGTGAATACGCTTATCTACGCCTGTCTGGTCTATCAAAATTTAAGATTAATCATCTTAAAAGAATTGTAGTATAAAAATACTATCATCAAACAAAGTGCGACTAACGGCAAAATAGTCGAATAGAATCCAATTAGACTGGGGAATGCAAACATCATTATATAAATCTCTATATGAGAAAAAACCTAACACAAGTTTCACGAATTTAATGCATTCAATAATTCATAATTAATGTTCATCTTTCACAAAATTGCCTAAGATGCAATGGTCGTTCATGACTGACGATAAATGTCTGTGTTGCAATCAATTCAAATACCGACTAGTATTTCCAAGATCGTCGACAACGTACTGGATTTTAACGCTCTAAAATCATTTAAATGTTCTTCCTTCTTGATGATGACAGAAAATTGTTCAAAGTAATTAAACTGGGGTAGAATTACTTTAATAAAGTGACACGCTGTCTGAATTTAAATCTGCCATAAAAATCATTAACTTACAGTCAAATCGTGACTACAAAAATAAGCAAATTACTGAAAAATCTAAATATCAGTCTCAACTGATTCAAAATCATTAACTATGCCCATGACATAACAATGTCTTAATAAAACGTCGAAAAAGGAATAACTCAACAAGGTGTACTGAGAATAGGAATCTCAAACAAGAATATCGGGCAAAATATACATGAGGACAAAAATATGGGAAAAATAGTTGCTCAAATATTGCTAAGAAACTCAAATACAATAAACGTTCACGACTACCTTATCTGCCGATTGACGTTCCAGAGGAAAATTCCCCAAAGAAGACTGTTGATGGATCCATTTCACCAAGTTAAAGCTGAGCTCCATCCTCGAAACCAGAAACAGCACCATCGAAGAATCGAACTGCTTCACGAAGACGAACGACATCCTTCCGGCAATAATCTTCTTTGTGAGTCGGGACAACCCTGACCTCTCTTGAAAAATCCCTGAAGTTCCAGTTGAAAATCGCCATGAAGTTTTTGTATAAATTTCCGAAGAAATATTCATATTCAGAAAGTATGAAATCATTTCTATTGCTGTTTGATGGTATTCAGCCTTTAATCACGAAACATGGGTGTAGATGGTTATTAACCACATGTTCGCTTGTATGGAATAGCAATTAGCGAAGTTCCATGCTGCTATCTTACTCTGTTGAAATATGTCCCAATTGCATTAAGTCCTTTAGCCTTCCATTTTCTCTTCGGTAATAGTATTAGAAGAACAAGCTGCCTTATTAAATTGCTCCATTATACTGCAGTGTTGTGTCACAAAAGCAATCTGAAGTCTCCCTATTTCACTAGCCCTGTCAGCCGTAGCGTAGAGTCTGGCTATACAAAGTGTTTCTTCTGTGGCGAGAAAATCACTTTTGTCAGTCGTCTAATATTGTCAATAACTTCCAAAATACTTCCTCGAAATTGTTCAGCTTTTCTACAGTCCTTACTGTAGCAATGCACAAGAGAATTAGCTTATGGGCGACCGCTAACTGTTCACAGCTAATCTTGTAGAAGCGTTATAAGTGTCGTTTCAACTTCACCTAGATTTACTTCACAGTAAACCTGCACTGCTTATATGTTCGACTCTCGTTTAATGCAGTGGCTTCGCCACGCGTTACAAAGACGACCTTTTCACTACTAATCTCACTCGACGTTTCACTGAAATGACTATTTGAAATCTGACGATTGAATTATAATCTGAGAATGAGGAATGAGACTCCTCTCTTCTGCGCAAGGCCTTTTATGAACTTCATGAGGGGCGTCTCTATCCCTTCCATCGCGTGTTACTACGTCATCGCTAGAAGTTCCAACTTCGTCAATACATGACGGATTTTCATAATTCAAAAACTGAAAATAAATTTCACCAAAATTCCAGATCAATGCCTCTACTGCAAATGGATTTCCACAATTCTGCATTCCAAAAAGTAATAAAAATACCATAGTTTTAGCAATCTCCGTCTTCCTTTAGACTATCGTTCATTGGTTTAAGTCTCCCCTCCAATAGCATAATTTCTTCCTCAGCAGAATTCCACGTTTCTCGCGACTGCGTCGTAGATCTCGGATCCTTCTCGAATAAATTGCTGACGTCACTGAGAATCTCAGCTCAAGTAGCCTGCTGGCATAACGTTCTGCGTCATCCGTGCTTACGTCATGACTACCCACGTCATAACTATGACAGCCATAACTTTCTTTATAATTTCCAAAATAGCCACCGTGGTCTCTATATAATTCAATTACGGGGGCATTCTCCTCTCACCACGTTTTAAAAACAGTTGCAAATTGTTTTTAAACTCAGTGTTACAAGTACCTCAACTCTCTTGAACACGAAATTGAATTATTACTGGCTTACTCTAGGATAGTATCTTTTTAAATTTCCAGCATTGAACTTGCCGTAAATGACATTATTCTCATCATCGTAGAGTTCATAGCAGTTGTTTCCATAGGCGTTCGTAATCCTAAACGGCCCCATGAATACATTTCCAAATTTGGGGTATATTTTCTTGCTCATATCAGCCTTGACAGGTCTGCGTAATAATACAAGATTTCCAACTTGTAAGGGTGCACCAAAACGTTTTCCAGCTACTCTTTTCAATCGTTTCTCTGCTGCTTTCTGGAGTTGTTCCTTCGCCTTGTCAATCCTCTGCTGCCTTCCTAAGTCGGGATCTCTAGGAATGTGGTTGAAAAGATTATCCCAGGGCCTTTCCGGGTTTCTTCCAAGATGAAGTCGCATTGGCACTTCTCCTGTGCTCTCCTGCACTGTAGAGTTCAGACATTCCTCTATAAGGGGTACAAATCTCACCCAACCAGAATGATCATTTGGACAGAAAATTCGACAGAATTTCGAAAATTCAGCCATATATCTTTCTGAGGAATTCGATTCTGGGTAACGCACGCTTGAAAATAAGTGCTTAATGCCAAGCCTTTCCATATCCGCTGCAAATTCCACGGACGTAAATTGCGTTCCATGATCTGACAGTAGATATTCTGGTATACCGGCTTTAGGAAATACAGCATTTTCCAGTCTGCTTACTACGTTCCTTGTGTTCGCTTTCTGCATGGGACTCATTGTAACAAATTTTGAGAAAACATCCACGGTAACCAACAGGTACTGATTACCCTGATATCCCTTCGGACAGGGGCCAAATATGTCCGTCGCCATTAGTTCGTTTGGCTTAGAAGGAATCATAGCCTTCGGTTTTCCTTTTAACAAAGCAGAGGCATACTTTGCTCTTTGACATTTGTCACATGATCTAATGACCTTGGCAATGCTGGAACGCATGTTAGTCCAGATAAATCTCTCTTTGAGAGTATTAAGAGTCTTATCTAAACCGGCATGTCCAGTTGCGTGATGAGCTACCCACACTAAATTGACAACAAGTTTAGGTGGCACGACTATTCGGAGTTTTGTATGCGCAGAGTCAGCATACTTGCATACGATGTCTCCACTCAAGACAAAGTGTCGTGAATTTCTCCGTGTAACTGCATAGTCAACATCAGTATTGTCCATGTAACCCTTGAGGAACCTGTACATTTTCCTTATTGGAGCGTGTCTCTTCTGTGACACACCGATTCGGGCTAATCTCCTAACGGTTTCTTGATCTTCTTGCTCCAATTGTACATGGTGTATCTGCACATTTTTAATAGGGTTACGTGATAGAGCATCAGCCAGTAAGTTATCTTTCCCAGGCTGGTGGACGATAGTGGCGTTAAACTGTTGGGTGAACAAAGCCCAACGTGTCAATCTATCACTCGACATGTCAGTTTGCAGCATAAACTGTAGTGCTTTATGGTCAGTAATAATGATGACCTTATGTCCCAGCAGTATTTTCTTCCAGGCTTGCAATGCTGTTACAAAAGCTAACGCTTCAAGCTCCGTCGTGAAGTAATTTTCCTCGTGTTTCTTCAACTTCCGACTAGTGAACGCAATGTAGTGCTTGTTGCCTGCCTCGTCTTTCTGGTATAAGACTGCACTAATGCCTACTCTTGATGCATCAGACTCAATATAGAACACCTTCTCAAAGTCTGGGTACTCCAGTTTCACATTATTTCTGAGCATTTCTTTTGCTTTCTCAAAAGCCTCGTCTGCAGC
Organism: Meconema thalassinum; assembly: GCA_946902985.2. Taxonomy (NCBI): domain Eukaryota; kingdom Metazoa; phylum Arthropoda; class Insecta; order Orthoptera; family Tettigoniidae; genus Meconema; species Meconema thalassinum. Next base: position 355,414,606 of record OX336390.1, read on the forward strand.
GGTACTCCATTTCCATCTGTTATTCTTCTTGAGTAAGTCATACAGAGGAGCCATAATTTCCGAGTATCTTGGGCAGTGGCTGCTAATAAATTGGCATGCTCCTACAAATTCCCTGACTTGTTTCACCTTAGTTGGCTTTGGAAATCTCGTGATCGCATCTACTTTTTTCATGTTTGGATGATATCCATCTTTATCAATAGTATGCCCCAAGTAATTTATTTCCTGCTTCAAGAATTGACATTTTCCAAAATTCACCTTGATATTGGCCTCCCGTAAATTCTCGAACAACTTTCTCAAGTGCACTAAATGTTCTGTGGCGCTGGGTGAAGATACGATTAAATCGTCGATGTAGCAGATTACATTTTCTTTCACTTCGTCAGTGAGCTTACTATCAAGTGCTCGAATAAGTGCTGGTCCACTGTTAACCATACCAAAAGGCATTCGGACAAAGACCCATGACGTCTGGTCAAATAGGAATCCAGTGTACTGCATACTATCTTCTTCTAGCTGAACTTGATAAAATGAAGACGTCAAGTCAAGAACGCTGAAACATGCTCTCCCTTTGAATTTTCGAAGCAGATCTCTAATCTTGGGTGGTCGGTCATTTTCTGGAAGAATCTTCAAGTTAATGGTTCTGGCATCGAGACAAAGACGTATCTGACCATTACTTTTCTTCACTACTGTGATGGGGTTTATATAAGACGACGCCTGTTTTTTAATAATACCGTCTACCTCCATTTTTCTGATTAACCCTCGTACTTCTTGATAGTATTTCTCAGGAATGGGGTATATTCTCTTCTGGTAAGGGGTTTCATCTGTCAGCCTTATCTTGTATTTATAATCCTTAATCAATCCAGGCTTTTCATCGAAAATATCTTGGAATTCCTTTATCAGATCTCAAATTCCCCCTGAATTTCTTCAAATCCTTCAGTTTTTCTACTGGGTATTTCTGCTAAATTTTCCACTTCATTAACTATAGTATTCAAAATTTCTTCCCTAAGGTCTATTTCCAGACTGTTTTTCACGTCCTGTTTTTCTATCTCTTCTGTGATTATGTACCCATCATTAAAGCTAATACTTCTGTTCTTCATGTCAATAATAGCTCCGACCTTCGATATAAAATCGATTCCAAGCACCATATCAAAATTGATCTTGCTCACTACAATGAAGATCTGTTCATAATTCCTTCCATTGATCTCAAAGTTCAATAACACTTGAATCTTGCACTTCACTGCCTTATCTTGGAATATCCCTCTCACTTTGACGGTAGAAACAGGTAGAACTGTCATGTTCTCTCCTCTTAGCAGACTTTGATAACATTCCTCTGAAATGATGGAGATAATTGCACCAGTGTCCATCAGGGCTTTATACTGTTGTCCATCTATCCGTACAGAAATAATAGGTAAGGCACATGGTCTTTCCTCTGTAACTATACCCCTCTCTTCTAGCAAATCTTCATCAGTCACTTCATATATCTCATTAATCGTAATCAGGTGTGGTGTGGCAATGTATTTACAGGTTCTTACTGACGTTGAGAAATCGGCGTTTTTTTTTTGTGTTACCGACCTCAAAATTCTGTTGGCTCGTAGAAGGCCCAGGATCGATTACAACATCCTGCCTTTTCTTTTGGTTGTCGGCTTCTTTTTCCCGTAATTCTTTCAGGTATTGCTGGCTTTCCTTCTCTCTTTCCTGATACTGATCGGGTGTCATAACCTGACCTTGAGGATTCTGATTTCTGTTTTGGCTCTGGTTATTCCTGTTATAATTTCGGTTATAACCATTATTGTTATAATATCTGCCTCTTCCATTGTAATTTCCTCGGTTATAGTTCCAGCCTCTTCTCTGTTGATACGGTCGGTAACCTTGCGATCTGTTATTTCGGAACTGATTATTCCTGTGAGGACCTACATTGTCAGTTTTCTCCTCATCTGGCTTGTCAGTTTGTTGGACTTGGTCCATATATACAGTATTTATTTCTTTATACTCCTGCCTTTGACCTTTCTGCACCACGTTAGGCATTGGACTTGTGTAGTCTAACCTCCTCAGTAATTCATCCATGCTGGTTAAATCCCTGATGTTGGACGAAATTATTAGTCTTCTCACCTCAACTGGCAGCATACGAGAAATCGCATCAATAAGTTGCTCCGTGGACAATGGGGGTTGTAAGAATCTCAAGCGGGATAATTGACTCGTAAAGAAATCAGCGTACCGCGTTGGAAGAGTACCGGAGTATTTTCTTGAATACACCTCCGCTCTTAACGAATTCTGCGCTCCTATGGACCAAAATCTTTTGATTAATGCCTCTGCAAACTCGTCAAAGTTACTGAATGTGTATCTAAATGCGCGAAACCATTCGAGGGGTCCTCCAATCAAATATCTCTCCACTATCTTCATCTCTCTCTCTCTGGGAATGTGAGCTTCGATGAAATAATCTTTGAGGTTCCTTACATATTCGATAGGTGTCAAACTATCCGTGTTACTGAATTTCTGCGGTTTATCCTCAAAATTTCTGATGACCGTTACGTTCCTCGGATATGAATCCGGGTAGTTTTTCCCACTATCACGATAGTTCCACTCAGGTTCCATATTCCTCTCGTCATCTTCCTCCCTGAATCTGGATATACGTTCTTCAGGAGTCACGTCTCTCTCTTCTGGATCTAGGTTATATCTTCTGGCATAATTCCTACTAGTTTCGCAAGCCAAGCCTACTGTATCCTTGTCAGTGATTTCCGTTAAGACTTTCTTGATTAACTCTTCTTTGTAGGTCTCCATTAAATTAGCCTCTCCTAACTTCAAATTCTGCAGTTTACTCGTCGTTTCATTCACATCAGAGACAACTTTATGAATCTGTTCCTCTAATGCAGATTTTAATGTTTGCACATCCTGATCTAATTTTGTCCTATCTTCAACTTGTCTTTCGGATAGCGAATCCATCCTGACGCTTAAATCTTTCCTAATCTGTACTACTTCATTGTTAATATCAATTTGAGTACTGGCAAGTTTCCTTTCAATACGATCCTGAATTTGGGTTACATGTTCCCCACTTGACCTAATCCACACTTCTTTCCATATTGCTATATTTTCCGTTAACATTTCTGCTATGTCTAATTCAATATCCTCTTTCAATACTTTATTATGGTCTAATACTTGGGTTCTCATGACCTCTACATCAAACTTTAAACCTTCTAAAGACGCTGTCGTTCTAACTGACTCATCAACTAGCCTAGTCGTTAATGCACTTATATTACGTGTACAAAGAGTTTTCGAATTTTCTATCTCTTCCCTGACTTTATTTACATCAGTTTGGACTTTAGCAACGTCTACGAAAACTGTGTTGACCTCTACTTGAATGTTATTTATGTCGCTTTGCATCTCGTTTACATCCGAATGAATGTTATTAATATCAACCTGAACATTGGACACATCAGTTCTAACATTTTGGATTCCTCTTTGGACTTCCTCAACCTTGTCTTGGACAGTCGCAACATCATTTTTGACAACAACTACCTCAGCCCTAGCACAAGAAATATCACTACGGACATTAGCAACATCTAAATTCAACATTGTCAGATCTTTATGCACATTAGCAACATCTATTTTAACATCAGCAACATTTTTATGCATATTAGACACATCTATTTTAACATTGGACACGTCTGAGCGCATGTCAGTTACAGTATTCTCAATTCCTTGGGTATTAATCTGTAAACGCGACATATTATCCTCTAAGTTAGCAGAACTAGTCTGAAGACCCTTCAAACTTTCATCCATGCTAGCTTTCAAGTTAGCAGACAAATTACTAGCATTCTCCTCCATTCTTGCTTTCAAATTAGCAGACAAATTACTAGCATTCTCCTCCATTCTACTAGTATTCCTAGCTTCCATCTCCTTCATACTCTTTTCTAAGTTAGCAGACATCTCCGCTAACATCATCTTCAAACTTTCATCTGCCATTACAGTATTATTCAAAAATTAGACTGCTGTAGGGACATACATCAAAAGAGCAAAATAACAACATTTGAGCAACACTTTTCACCATATATAATTTTGATCAATTTTCTGTCTTAAATCTAACTTATAACTACCTTATAATTAACTTTCGAAGACACTTCATGTTGAAACAAACTCAAGCACATGTTCAAATTTCCTGGCTCATTTTAAAATATCCTAACACAAATAATTTTACATTTACAATCCAAATAATTTAATTTTATCTTTAATATGACTGAAATGTCATAAGCCGGTCAAATAAAATAAGATTCCAGATCATAGGCGATTTTCCTAAGTTTCCAGCCCATTTAACCTTTCTCAAGTTGTATAAGATCTGATCTTTTCTGAGTGTAATTTTCCTACTACAATACAACATTTAATTCCTATATAATCACACTCTTAAATTCTACAATTAGCCTAGACATCTAACAAAGAATCAATCTCTTTATTTGAGTCTAATCGAACCACACGTTTTAGGTTTGCCAATCCTACTGGCGTTCAACCTGGTGATCCAGTTATGTTGAATCGAGCCCCAACGTTTTAGGTGCGCCAATCCTTCTGTCCCCGTTTACCCGGATAGTAGGCTGTCAGATATCCGCCCCCTCAATCGGATTGCCAACAATCAATCGCACCAGCTCAGCTACATCAATGAAAATGGCACTGACAGATACTACCGAGGTTTGAACACAGAAGTTACCAAGAAAAATTATTGTGGAACACACCAAAATAGACGGGGTTACATACTTACTCTTACTTACCTCTTATAAATATCTCGGGGATTGGGTTGACAACAGGATCATTAAAGTATGCTCTCACAATAACCTTCACCATGACATTTAAAAATGAACCAGACCGAAGACGAGAACTTTGAACTGAACAAAAGCTTTATTTTCAAATAAAGAGTATGATTTTCACAACTCAACAAAATAAACGTGGCTATCAGTAGCCTATGTCAATCTGACTACGTCCTCCTAAAGGACTTGCAAATTTATCAAACAATATGTTAGCTCCCATGAGCTCAAAATAACGTAACATTTTATAACACATTTGGATTGGATGAGGAAGTCAGGGTACGACATATATAGAGCATTTGGTTTCCTTTTAATAAACATTGCACTTGTATAAATAGGCACAAGGCCGGAGTATCGACCTCACCCGCTTGTAACCAGATGTCGAGCCAGCTGGTCTACTCCTTAACTTGACGCATGCCCGTCAAATGGGGCGCACTCCTCACACCACACTTGCGTAAGAATTCAGCTCCTTTTAAAGCTTTAAATGTCTACAAGACAACTCATACATATTGACGCAAATCTTTCAAATGCTTAACTTCCATCCCACTGGATTATTTTAACTATCCTTAAACTTGTTAAGTTATCATCCAAATGTTTAAACAGCATACTTTAGAGTATGAAACACACTCTCAAATGTTTATAACAAAATCACATAAATTATTTATAACAATTAGAAATTGTTTATAATATTCTCAAAAATAATTACAAAAATTTTTAAACACGCCTTTAACATTACTTTCGTTCCACATTATTGTCAAAGATATTTACATTTATTATTTACAATATCAACATTTAAATTATTTAAATTAATAATTTAAGAAATACATTGAACCACATGTTTTATTCGGTTGGTAAATTCATAATCGTGTTTAATATAATCGACCAATGAAGGTTAGTTATACATGTAAATGTCACAATCTGGTTTAATAAAGGTTGTAATAAATTTAATTATTTGTGACGGCAATCTTCATTCAAAATCTTATCTCAAATTCTTTCAAACTCTTGTTAATTATAACAGTAAATTCACTTGATTAATTTTCAACGAACTATGACAATACACTCTAGCGGAAAAGACTTCGCTTACAAAATAATGCACAAACTGCATTCAAAATAGCCCAAAATTCATCATATATTAATCTATATGGCATTAAAACTTCCACCGAACTTACAAAACTTCCACAAATAATTCTTTATCATTATTAATTACAGTGGGAATCTCCTTCATTTATTTAAGGCATTATACATCAGCGACTTTCACCATGTCCGCTGCACTATCGATTATACATTCATAGTTCCACTTAAAAATTCTTATATCAATAATTGTTTCAAAACTGTTGTCATTTAAACTTCGTGGATTTCATTCATGAATCGAAATGAAATAAAAACTTGCCAATCACAAACAAATTTAATAGTGAATACGCTTATCTACGCCTGTCTGGTCTATCAAAATTTAAGATTAATCATCTTAAAAGAATTGTAGTATAAAAATACTATCATCAAACAAAGTGCGACTAACGGCAAAATAGTCGAATAGAATCCAATTAGACTGGGGAATGCAAACATCATTATATAAATCTCTATATGAGAAAAAACCTAACACAAGTTTCACGAATTTAATGCATTCAATAATTCATAATTAATGTTCATCTTTCACAAAATTGCCTAAGATGCAATGGTCGTTCATGACTGACGATAAATGTCTGTGTTGCAATCAATTCAAATACCGACTAGTATTTCCAAGATCGTCGACAACGTACTGGATTTTAACGCTCTAAAATCATTTAAATGTTCTTCCTTCTTGATGATGACAGAAAATTGTTCAAAGTAATTAAACTGGGGTAGAATTACTTTAATAAAGTGACACGCTGTCTGAATTTAAATCTGCCATAAAAATCATTAACTTACAGTCAAATCGTGACTACAAAAATAAGCAAATTACTGAAAAATCTAAATATCAGTCTCAACTGATTCAAAATCATTAACTATGCCCATGACATAACAATGTCTTAATAAAACGTCGAAAAAGGAATAACTCAACAAGGTGTACTGAGAATAGGAATCTCAAACAAGAATATCGGGCAAAATATACATGAGGACAAAAATATGGGAAAAATAGTTGCTCAAATATTGCTAAGAAACTCAAATACAATAAACGTTCACGACTACCTTATCTGCCGATTGACGTTCCAGAGGAAAATTCCCCAAAGAAGACTGTTGATGGATCCATTTCACCAAGTTAAAGCTGAGCTCCATCCTCGAAACCAGAAACAGCACCATCGAAGAATCGAACTGCTTCACGAAGACGAACGACATCCTTCCGGCAATAATCTTCTTTGTGAGTCGGGACAACCCTGACCTCTCTTGAAAAATCCCTGAAGTTCCAGTTGAAAATCGCCATGAAGTTTTTGTATAAATTTCCGAAGAAATATTCATATTCAGAAAGTATGAAATCATTTCTATTGCTGTTTGATAGTATTCATCCTTTAATCACGAAACATGGGTGTAGATGGTTATTTACCACATGTTCGCTTGTATGGAATAGCAATTAGCGAAGTTCCATGCTGCTATCTTACTCTGTTGAAATATGTCCCAATTGCATTAAGTCCTTTAGCCTTCCATTTTCTCTTCGGTAATAGTATTAGAAGAACAAACTGCCTTATTAAATTGCTCCATTATACTGCAGTGTTGTGTCACAAAAGCAATCTGAAGTCTCCCTATTTCACTAGCCCTGTCAGCCGTAGCGTAGAGTCTGGCTATACAAAGTGTTTCTTCTGTGGCGAGAAAATCACTTTTGTCAGTCGTCTAATATTGTCAATAACTTCCAAAATACTTCCTCGAAATTGTTCAGCTTTTCTACAGTCCTTACTGTAGCAATGCACAAGAGAATTAGCTTATGGGCGACCGCTAACTGTTCACAGCTAATCTTGTAGAAGCGTTATAAGTGTCGTTTCAACTTCACCTAGATTTACTTCACAGTAAACCTGCACTGCTTATATGTTCGACTCTCGTTTAATGCAGTGGCTTCGCCACGCGTTACAAAGACGACCTTTTCACTACTAATCTCACTCGACGTTTCACTGAAATGACTATTTGAAATCTGACGATTGAATTATAATCTGAGAATGAGGAATGAGACTCCTCTCTTCTGCGCAAGGCCTTTTATGAACTTCATGAGGGGCGTATCTATCCCTTCCATCGCGTGTTACTACGTCATCGCTAGAAGTTCCAACTTCGTCAATACATGACGGATTTTCATAATTCAAAAACTGAAAATAAATTTCACCAAAATTCCAGATCAATGCCTCTACTGCAAATGGATTTCCACAATTCTGCATTCCAAAAAGTAATAAAAATACCATAGTTTTAGCAATCTCCGTCTTCCTTTAGACTATCGTTCATTGGTTTAAGTCTCCCCTCCAATAGCATAATTTCTTCCTCAGCAGAATTCCACGTTTCTCGCGACTGCGTCGTAGATCTCGGATCCTTCTCGAATAAATTGCTGACGTCACTGAGAATCTCAGCTCAAGTAGCCTGCTGGCATAACGTTCTGCGTCATCCGTGCTTACGTCATGACTACCCACGTCATAACTATGACAGCCATAACTTTCGCTATAATTTCCAAAATAGCCACCGTGGTCTCTATATAATTCAATTACGGGGGCAGTACCCTTTTGATATCTTTATTCCATCTCATAACCTTTATGGAAGTAAAAATTCAAAATTTCGAAAAACCATTTTTTTATGAAAATTTTGATTTTTCGAGAAAACTCGGGTTTTCCCTAGGAAAACTCATCCCCACGTTGGGCGCCAAAATAAAATGTGTTTTGCTGGGGGTTTTTAATTCAGGGCTGCTCGGTGTGAGTTTCCAGGGACCCATGCGGTCAGTTAACATTATATGTTGTAGCTATTCCTATCATTATTTTACTTTTACATGAAATGACCGTCTTAAGCGTTCCTCTAGTTATTAATCCAAGCACAGTACTTCTATGCCCCCTGTGCCCTTCCAGCAAGAAATATGCAAATCACAGTATGCCAGCAATGCTCAATTCGGGATTTTCGGGGTTTTGGTACGTTCTCCCACTCTGTGACTTACACATTTTGGATTAAATAGAGGATACACTTCCAAAAATAAAAACAAAATCAACTCCTATTTAAAACATTTAATTAACCAAATGTATGGCGCTACAAACAAATAAACTATTGACCCAAATCCTTCTACTTGTTCAAAGTGAACAGGGAATATGTAAAAATCAAACAAATATTGTATTAAAATACATGGTTTCCTTCAAACCAACAATTCATAATTATTTTCACTTCCATAAAGTATCTATCTTAAAGTTCAACATAATCACGAGCTCCACTGGCTCGATATTTCCCCAGAATAACGGTGTCTTTCTTTCATACACCTCAATAACTATTTTATGAGCTTCTTATCATCAAACAAATATATAATCATATTTAAAGTACATGTTACTTCTTTACTTAAATGTTTGGGCATTCAACAATGTTCTCAACATTTCCATCTCTCTCAAGTTTCACAAATCCACTACAGTGATCGGGAAACTACCTGTGTACTCCAGAGTTACAAAAGATTACTTGACAAAGTCAAAAACTATGATTACTCCCGGAATCTAGTTATCTTCATTGAACTCATGGAATCCTACATCCATACAATATTACATTAGGGATTTTTATTTATTTATTTGTCTTATAAGACCATTATCACACAAGAAAGCTACGATCTGAACTGGCAGGCAATATTTTCATCTATGTACATGGACCTCGGTTCAAACCCCGGATCATTTACAACTTTTAAACACTCATGGTGTGTTAATACTTCTCTTATACGTTCCTTTCCGACCTAGCACACTTACAATATCAAGGGTTGGACCGTAATCACTTGGGCGAGATTTATGGCTAAGAGGGGAGCCTCTTGCTTAGCCCACGCGTGGCAACTATACTCAATGCTTTTAAAACAGATCTTTCTTTTCTTCAGTTCTCTGGGGAGACCTGGCGTTTTACTGCTCTCATTTACTTTCAACAACATTATTAGGTTCATAAACCACTTTCGTAACCTTGGCATTTATTAATTATGAAGGGTCATCATTGATTGGTAAGAGTAATTCACATACAACGACGAATACTTAGGGGCTTCAACTAGACGAGTCTTGGTTAGACTCTCTTAACATGCCTCGGGAACCATTCCCATATTGGAGGACTTACACAAATGCGACTTAGGGTCGGCCGTGGCCTATATTACCTGCGCTCATAATACCATACATTTGCTCCCTATTACAATATAATAACACACACATGGCCTCGTGATCTACGTCACTATTGGAGGACTTTAATATGGCTCAATTACCGCAATCAATTGTCCCTCATAAGTAATTTACCAAGTACCTTTATATTCTACGCATTCCTAGCGTGACAATTTACTTTAATGCGCTACAATGCGCTATACATTATTTTAAGGCCTAGCGTCTTCCAAAGAACTGATAAATTCCACATTAACAATTGATCCATATCTCAATTTTTATATTAATCCTTTCCCTTGACAATAATCGCTATATTTTAAGAACATGCATTAACACCATGTCTTTATACTTTTATTAAGGCTCAAACGCTCTTACCTTCATATCATTCAATTTAATCTTTATTTATATTTATTTTATTATTATTATTATTATTATTATTATTATTATTACTTATTACGCTTGCTTTTGTAACATTTGTCAAATACACTGACATTTTATTTCAAACATTTCCTCTACAGGATTTATTTATTTCACATAATCTATATATATAAAGCACAAAGTTTGTCTGTCTGTCTGTCTGTCTGTTATGTATACAAATCTACACCGTTTCACCGATCTGAACCAAAATTTGTATACTTACCCTTTGGAACCCTGCGGGTAACCCTGTCAACATTAAATTTCGGACAGACCACCCTATGCCCTGCATTTAGGCCCTTTTGCACAAATCTACACCGTTTCACCGATCTGAACCAAAAGTTGTATATTTAACCTTTGGAACCCTGCGAGTAACACTGTCCACTTGAAATTTCGGACAGACCACCCCATTCCCAGCATTTAGGCCCTTTGGTCCAAATCCACACCGTTTCACCGATCTCAACCAAAATTTGCATATTTACCCTTTGGAACCCTGCGAGTAACACTGACCACTTAAAATTTCGGACAGACCACCCCATTCCCTGCATTTAGGCCCTTTGGTCCAAATCTACACCGTTTCACCGATCAGAACCAAAATTCGTATTCTTACCCTTTGGTGCCCTGCGAGTAACACTGTCTGCTTGAAATTGCGGACAGACCACTCCATTCCCTGCATTTAGGCCCTTTGGCCCAAATCTACACCGTTTCACCGATCTCAACCAAAATTTGTATATTTACCCTATGGAACACTGCGACTAACACTGTCTGCTTGAAATTTCGGACAGACCACGCCATTCCCTGCATTTAGGCCCTTTTTGCACAAATCTACACCGTTTCACCGATCTGAACCAAAATGTGTATACTTACCCTTTGTAACCCTGCGAGTAACACTGTCTGCTTGAAATTGCGGACAGACCACTCCATTCCCTGCATTTAGGCCCTTTGGCCCAAATCTACACCGTTCCACCGATCTCAACCAAAATTTGTATATTTACCCTTTGGAACACTGCGACTAACACTGTCTGCTTGAAATTGCGGAGAGGCTACTCCATCCCCTGCATTTAGGCCCTTTGGCACAAATCTACACCATTTCACCGATCTGAACCAAACTTTATATACTTACCCTTTGGAACCCTGCGAGTAACACTGTCCACTTACAATTTCGGATAGACCACCCCATTCCCTGCATTTAGGCACTTTGGCACAAATCTACACCGTTTCACCGATCAGAACCAATATTCGGAAACTCACCCTTTGGTACCCAGCGAGTTACACTGTCTGCTTGAAATTGCTGACAGACCACTCCATTCCCTGCATTTAGGCCCTTTGTCCCAAATCTACACCGTTTCACCGATCTCGACCAAAATTTGTATATTTACCCTTTGGAACACTGCGACTAACACTGTCTGCTTGAAATTGCGGAGAGGCTACTCCATCCCCTGCATTTAGGCCCTTTGGCACAAATCTACACCATTTCACCGATCTGAACCAAACTTTGTATACTTACCCTTTGGAACCCTGCGAGTAACACTGTCCACTTACAATTTCGGATAGACCACCCCATTCCCTGCATTTAGGCACTTTGGCACAAATCTACACCGTTTCTCCGATCAGAACCAATATTCGGAAACTTACCCTTTGGTACCCAGCGAGTAACACTGTCTGCTTGAAATTGCGGCGAGGCCACTACATCCCTTGCATTTAGGCTGTTTGGCACAAACCTACACCGTTTCACCGATCTGACCCCAATTTTATATACTTACCCGTAGAACCCGACAAGTAACACAGTTCACTTAAAATTTCGGACAGACCACACTATTCCCTGCTTTTTGGCCCTTTGGCAGAAAACTACACCGTTTCACCGATCTCAACCAGATTTTACATAATTACCCTTTGGAACTCGACGAGTAACACTGACCACTCGAAATTTCGGACAGACCACACCATTCCCTGCATGTAGCTCAGGAATTCCTCGGGGTTGCCAGCTTCCTAACTCACCAGTCATGAGCCCATGAGGGTGTACCAGAAGTGGTGGGTCTACACACACCCTGCCTCTTTGAGGGCCTTGAGCAGAAGACAGGAGATATTATGAAAAGGAAAAGAAGCCAGACCCCTCGAAGAATGAGGGTATCGGGAAAGATGAGACAAAGCCAATTAAGGCGGAAAATTGAAAGACTCCCTAGCCCTCGGATACCCTAATACAGTCTGGGTCGGAAGAGTACAAGAGTTGACCAAGGGAGGCCGACAGGAAAGAGAACTGAAATGAGCCCGGCACCAGGAAGTAGAAGCGATGCCAGACTCAGCTGGGGTTCCGTGGTCGCCAACCCACGTCCCACAAGTTGTGAGACCCTGGGGGGCGTCAGTTGTGAGAATAGCTTGCTGATTCATCGCGAGGTGACTTGAGAGTACTTTCCAAAGCCCGCCGTGTTATCTCCTGCTGTCTATGCTGATGCCAGCACAGGGCCGTTGCGAAACAGTGAGTGATTCCCGGTCAATCTGTATAGGACGGGGAACCCCGAACGTGTGTCATCATATTTCGTCATCATCTGCGATCATCTCTGGTTCGTGCAGCTTGGACCTATATTCTTTGTCTTGCAGTACGCTCTTTCACTAGACGCATCCAGTACAGGCCTAAGCCAGAAAATAAGGTTGAGACTTTGGAAGACATCGAAGCTAGACACCTGAATTACCTATATCAGTTTTAAAATAATACCATGTTCGTTTAGTAGTCATTTTTTCATTACCTTATTATTATCATCATAAGTGCAAATGACCTAGATGTTACGCGCATCATACCAATAATCACCGCCGCATAAAGTCTTTCTCGACTGTGATTTTTAAAATATTTATTTTTGGTTGGTTGGTTCTTAAGTTTAGGGGCTGCGACAACGCGGTCATGTAGCCCCGTGTACTTTGGGTGTGTGTAGAATCTGTCTGATAACCGGTGTTATTAGTGTGTGTTATCTGTTTTTTAATTTAAGTACAAACTGCAACTTAGAATTCTTCAAATAGTTCGTACTTTTGCCGCCAAGCGCCACCGTCAACGACTACTAGGCCAAGTTCGGAACTTAGCTACTAGACGCCACTGCAGTCGGCTCTTGGCAACGGACGTAGACATCTATGAGCGTTGTTTATCTATCCAATTTAGCTTCACACAGGTGTAATTAGTGGAAGGTTCTTTAACATGCCATAAATCTGACATGGGACCGCCGGCTTTACTTCCCCTCCGAAGAAAGGCATACTGACGGATTTTTAATTCTCTTAAAATATCCGACGGCTTCGGCCGGGTTTGAACCCGCTATCTTGGGCATAGAAGCTCAGCATGCTACCAAATACGCCACCGAAGCCGCCATATAGTTATTTTTATTACAGTACATTGTGTACATTATACGTTGAAGTGTCAATTCAATACCGGTAGTAGTTTCCCTTATCATCCTCATCATAAGAGCAAATGACCTACAGTAGATGTTACGCCCATTACACCATTAATCACCACACACAATAAGTCTTCCTCGCCTGTGAATTTTGAAATATGTATTTCTATTACGGTAATTTGTAAGTTTGACGTGTCAATTCAACAGTATTTTTTATTATCATCCTTATCAAAAGGGCAAATGACCTAGATATTACTCCCTCATTGTCTTTGGGGGCAAATGACTTACATTTTAAGTCCATTATATTTCTAAGGAGACCTTAAAACATTATCATCATTCCACAGGGCGAAGCCGGGTACTACTGCTAGTTATTTATAATTTCTCAAATTTCATTTGTTCAGACCGCGCTCCTATACTGTTATTTGTTATTCAGAAACATCCCTCTATCTCAAACTCCGGTGGATTGTACACAAACACTTTCCCAACACAAACATAATGAAAATCGTTACTCACATGTTATAGGTCGGTCCCTGACCTTCCTTTTTTCTTGCGAAGTTTCATTTTTGCCCACTATTTTGGAATTACACCATCTTGTACAAATTCATTTCATGTACAGACATATCTTGACACACATTTAACTCGTATACATTTAACACTGATATAGTACATTATGCAACGAGCCTATAATGGCTATAATTAAGACACGAGTATTTTTTATAAAACGAGCGTATGCGAGTTTTATAATTTCCATACGAGTGTCTTAATTACCATTATAGGCGAGTTGCATACGACTGTTTATGTTCGACGATAATTATAACTTTATTATATGTTTTAACATAAATATTCATAAATATCTGTTGAGAGTCAGCTACTGGAATTTTGTGATCGCAGAGCGAGCGTTGGGTGTTATATCTTTGCCTTTCAAGAGCTTTGAACGACCGACGCATGCGCTCTGTGTTTGCAATGCCATATGCAAACCATATGTTTACATCTGCCGTCCCTCAGTAATATTGTCACCGGTGTCAGTTGAAGACAATGCGCTGTGTAGAATTTAGTGTTGGTGATTTTAAGGTACAGTGCTAATTCTTGTCTCATATTCGCCAGTTTATTTACGTGAACATATGGACGGTGGGTATTCCATGTCGGTAATTTATTATAGTTCGATGTTGTGTTTATGTCCGACATGTTGGATTTTGAGCGCATGCGCGAAGTTATCGTTACCTAATTGGTCAATGAACGAGCTCTGATTGGCTGGAGAAACTGTATCATAATGGAAAACAGTGTTATAATGACCATCATTATGATACAGTTATCTGACACATAATAGTGAGGGTCGAACATAAACATTTTAAAAATACACTGGTGTATTCGTTTATAATACACGATAAAAACACTGAAAAATATTACTTCTTAACACAAATTATATATATTTACATTTCACCGATTCTAATCACTAAGGCTGCTATTAAGCCTATCACACGTGACTTCCTGACCTCCCGTCTCCAAGGGTGAAATTTAGTAAATGTTGGCTTCCTATCTTGCCAGAATGTGAAAGTCTCGAACCATCTATTTCCTCCCTGCAATAGTACTCCTTCAAATCCCGTTTCCTGACGATCTACTATTCTTATTAACTCGAACGGCTCCTTTCTAGACCCTATTGGTTGGTCTAGCGAAAGTCTGTTCTGTCCACGGTTCCCTAGATAATCTATCGGTGACCTATTGATTTCTAGCAACTAATATTCTTCGTATCTTAGTGCTTTTTAATAGTTCGTCTGCTTCCTTGAAACAATGGCTAGAGTTTCCTTCTCCTCTCCGCTTATTCGGTTCTCGAATTCCTATCTTTCCAGAATACTTTGCGAACCTTATTCTGTCCGTCCCTGCTCGGGTTCTTTAAAGTTAATATAATGTTTATCTCGCTGTTACGGTACTTCAATACGTTATGATCCTTTTGGTCGTTTAATTTAAGACCTATCGCCCTTGGTTCTAAGTTCGCAGCCTGCTTCGACTGTAATTACTGAACTTTTCACAGCAAACTTTATACTGTCGGAACTAAATCCTGTAACTAGGATTTTCCTAATTCTCCACACGGCGATACTGTAATAATACTCCTTGGCTATCGGAAACTGCATTTACTGCTTCTACTTGTTGTATGGTATGACCTCCCCTGAAGTTCATACGTTTGAACACGGCGTGATGTAGCTTCACGTCCCCTGGACGGAATAATACTGCATGATGTGATGTAGCATCTCCCCTCAAGGAGTACTGGTAAACTGCATTCGCTGTTGATAAATTTGTCCCATTTAAACTGCTGAAACAAAACCCAGACCCTGAGTATTACACACGAGAAATTAGGAGACTAAAACGGAAAATTAGGAAATTATACAATAAAAGACATGATAGTGACAAGTATATGTTGAAATTTAAGTCCTTATCAAGAGAGCTCGTCTTAAAAAAGAGGGCTGCTCATGACAGTTATATGCAAGGTTTACTTGGTTCGGGAGGGGGTGGGTGGAAAAATTTTTACAGTTATGTTAGGAGAAGAAAGGGAAATTCAAATAATTTGTCGATGATAATGTCCGGTGACGGTAAATTAATTACTGAGAAACAGGCCATTGCTAATGAATTAAATGTCTTTTACGGTAGTGTGTTCAATAAATCCAATAGCTGTGTGTTGGACCTTAACGACGAATCAGGGGCTCCCCTGTTCCAAATAAACCAGTCAGCAATTGTAAAGCTAATACAAAAACTGCGTTTCAATGTATCAAAGGGTCCTGATAATATTGTTAGTGAAGTACTTAAATTAGGAGGTAGGGCCGTGGCACGATACTTGGAGGTGATATTTAATGTGTCCATAAACAATGCGCAAATCCCAGATGACTGGAAAAGAGCTACGGTAGTCCCAATATTTAAGGGAGGGAGCAGACTTGAATTGGGCAACTACAGGCCGGTTAGCCTTACGTCCATCGTTTGTAAGCAGATGGAGCATCTCATTTGCGACTACTTGAGGGAACAGTGGGAAACATTATCATGGTTTAATGATAGGCAGCATGGATTTCGGAAAGGTTACTCATGCGAGAGTCAGATGCTATCACTTTTTCAAGACATTAGCGAATCGTTAGACCATGGAGTTTCAGTCGACGCCGTGGTGATAGATTTTGCGAAGGCATTTGATGTCGTGCCGCATGATATGCTACTCCATAAATTAGCTTCGACGAAGATTGATAGAAGAGTAATTTTATGGATCCAAGAATTTTTGACGGGTCGTTCCCAGAAAGTGAAAGTTGAAGGCGTATTCTCGGATGAAATTACCGTAACGTCGGGTATCCCTCAGGGCAGCGTAATCGGAACTTTGTTGTTTTTGGCGTTTATAAATGACTTACCAAATGGAATTCGCAGTGACTGTCGATTGTTTGCGGATGATTGTGTAATATATCGAAAGATACACGACTCACAAGACAATGCAGTGCTGCAAGAGGACCTGAACCTGGTCTATAAGTGGGCGATTGTAAATAAAATGAAAATAAACACAAGAAAATGTAGTCTCTTAAAAATAGGGAAAGTGCGAAGGCAGGATTTTCAATATAACATTGGCTCGGAAATACTTGTAGAAGAAGATTCTTGCAAATATTTGGGCGTTCACGTAAGGAATGATATGAAATGGAGTAGTCATGTAGGATGTGTAGTTTCAAAAGCTTACAAATCCCTGCACTTTGTAATGAGGGTATTAAAAGGAAGTAGTACCTCTGCTAAAGAATTAGGCTATTTGTCACTTGTAAGACCTATTCTGGAATATGCCTCGGCGGTTTGGGATCCATATCAAGTAGGGCTCATCAATGAGTTGGAAATGGTACAAAGAAAGGCCGCTAGATTTGTGCTCAGTGACTTTAATCCCAGGAGCAGTGTGAGCCGTATGTTAAAGAAACTTGGGTGGGAATCACTGGAGGCTAGGAGGATGAAATCTAGACTCTACGCTATGTACAACACGTATACAAATCAACCAGCATGGGGTGAGCTTAGCAAACGATTGGGAAAGCCCACTTACATGGGTAGGAGCGATCATCCTTTCAAAGTTAAGGGCCGACCACAGCGAACAAATTATGGTAAATATTCTTTTGTAAACCGTGCCATTGATAACTGGAACTCTCTACCTGCCGCAGTCTTAGAGCCTTTTCCCAAACATATAGGTGTGTTTAAGAAAAGACTGACTATTTGTGTAAATACTCCAGTTTAATTGGTGTATAATTGTTATTGAATTGTTATGTATAATTATGTATTGTTATGTATAATTATGTATTGTTATGTATAATTATGTATTTGTTATGTATATCCAATTTGCCACCGGGGGACACACCCCCCATTGCAAATAAATGAATGAATGAATGAATGAATGTATGTGACACAGTGTCACGCCCGCAGGCTGACAGTAACTGCGTGATGTGATACAGCACCTCCCCTCACGGAGTCTGTCGTGAACTGCATGATTGGGCTGGCTTGGCCTGGACTATTATACTATTTAGTCAAAAAAAGATAAAATCCTAGTCCTTTTCGTGACCAACTTTTGAAATAATTGTCGCACATTTATAAAAATTATATCTCCAGAAAGCTCGTTTTCTAAACGTCAAATGACCTCACTGCACATGAAAATCGATCGTGCATTTCTGAGACTTTAAATAATTTTTGGTCTTCAGCTGTGTGGGTGTTGCTGTTGATTTTTAAATTCCCCACTCCTCGGGTCTCAGTAAATCCCCGATGACGTATGCTACGTTTGCACTTTTCTCCTGGGCAATTATTAAAAGCTTTTTCTCTACACAAAAATCTCTCTTCTGAAATCATTCACAATGCTGTATTTATTTACTTACTTTTATTCTTCCAAATGGGTTAAATCTAATTAATCTTCTTCTGGCACAGTTGCGCTGTTGCCATTTTAATGCAACGTAAGAGCGATTTCCGAAACCTGCTTCTCTCTCATACAGCTGAAACTTTCCACTCAGTCTATTTATACTCGTGACTGGCTCTTCATCAATGAGTCAGGCATGATCTCATTTCTCGGCCACCTGGGTCTAACTTCTTACGCAACGTTATGTTAGCATCCTTGCTTGAAATCTTTCTATGTTCCATTTAAACTTGTATATTTCTTTCCTTCCTATTACAAATATACATGGATTCGACCCCTTTTGAGCCAATGGTACATGGGTTCAGTATGTATGTATGTATGTATGTATGTGGATGGGTGGGTATGTGGGTTGGTTTGTTCCGTATACAAATCTACACCGTTGCACCAATCTCAATCAAATTTTGCATACACATAGTTAAGGACCCAGAAGGAACGGCTGCCTACATGAATTTTCGATAGTCTTTCTCATTCTTCTGATATCGGCCTATTTGCACTCGAGCAAAGGCTAATAAATTCAGAAAATTAACTTATGAAGGAACGGCAAGGCCGGCCATCTCTATGGCAACAGTAGCACAAGACGGGTCAACCAAGTTCCATTCTATCTCGGTAAGAGGCCATGCCACTCAATTTTCTCAACGGCAACACTACCTCAAGATGTGATCACCAGGTTTCCACCTGTCTCTGTAAGGGCCATGCTACACCAGGTCATGGGCATCCATTTTCTATCCAAACCACGATAAGAACATTAGGAATCTGAACGCCTTAAAAATCTGAATACGTAGATTTTTTAAAATTTTATTAACAGGGGTCGATGTAGGGAATTAAAATAATAATAAAAACATATACATCGGCTAACCCTGCACGCGACCTAACGTAACAACGGCTATAGATATCATCACGAAACTTAGTATTAAGATTAAATGAGCTTAAATGATTCTGTTATTGTTGATTGATTTAGAGGCTTGGCAACTTCATGGCCATGTAGCCCCATGAACTTAAGTGTGTATGATTTTTTTCTGATAACCAGTGTTACTGTGATGGCTGTAGTAGTGTGTGTATTTGTAATTCAGGTGACGATTAAAAAGGAGGCTGCTGTTGCCTTCAGTTAGAAACTATCCCTGTATTTGCTTCGAGTAGAATTGGGAAACCACGGAAAACATCATCCAAGTTTTGCCACGGGAGGCGCAGTGTACCCCTTTCCAGCTCTCAGACCAGAAATAAAATTTCTTGGCAGAACCGGATTCAAGGCGACAGCCGAGAATGTTAGCCGCTAATCCACGTGGTCGTCTAAATGTGTCATTTTGGGTCAAATGTCATACTGTTGATGCCGCTGCTGTTACGGGAGATTTTGAATCTTTACGTTATGACGGAAGGTATCACGCCCAATATATTGTATTGCTGTGTTATACTCTCCGTTAAGGTGTGTTCTACTACTAATATGTTTACATTTTTGTTTTGTTAATCCTAAAGTTTTTATGCTGCATTGTTTTAATTATTGACATTGTTAACCTGTACCGGCTATCTTTTGTATTACAAATCAGGAATACAGTAATTGTGATAAGACTTTACTAAGACTAACAGAACCTGAATAATTTGTAGCAACCAAAATGAAACAGTAACCTAAAATGATTAACCACGCAGTGAAGACTCCCTCTTTTCTATTTAAGATATGACTATAAGAGTAAATAATTTGTACAGAACATTACCTCCTTCACTGCCCACAACAGATACGGTACCATAGCAAACCTACAGGTAAAGTCCAGGACACCTTAAATAAGTTACTAGAAAACCAACATGGCCGCCACATTTGGTGTTGCCAACTTACATCATTTAACACCAAAAAGTCAGCACACACATCCATGTAACACGTATCGCAAATGATCCAAACCAAGCAAAGGCTCTTTTACGAAAATACGTTTTACATGAAGTTGTGAAGCAGTCCTTGCTCAAGTTAGGGACATCTTGGTCATCAGTCCTCGACAGTAACTCTTAAGCAGTATTATGGTAGTGAAGTTAACTTAAATTATCTCTTCTAGATTGATTTTTAAAGCATCATATAAAATGCATAAGAACAGAAACATTAATACTTACTCAATTATTTTCGCCAGGGAGCTAAAGATGAGCATGTTCATTTCTTCTTATAGGCTATATTTTTATAATTAGTCCAAAAATGCAGACCATTCTGTTTTAAGATGAGTGTTCAGAGAAGGATTTAGGAGCAGGAGAGAAATATCATAGTAGGGTACATATTAGCTTATTATTTCTTTATTTTTGATAAGTACCGTACTCATTTCTTGCATGTATTGGCAACTCAAACTAACACTTGGGGAGCTGCGGACGGTCTGGATAAGTAGGGTAAAAATACTCAATAACACTCGTTTGATATGGAACACTTTTTATTTTTCGGTTATAATCAGTAAATGTGGTCCCTAAAATAATGACAGTGTTATTTTTGATTGTATATATGTATAACTGTGCGATACACGTGATCTAATTTGTGTGTTCCACTGGATTTTATGTGTCATTTGCATATTATCAAGCATCGGTTGTCTGCTGGTATCTGTTTTTGAGCAGTTCGAGTCATGGCGCTGTTACTTTAAAAGCTATATTTGAGTTTGCTCACTGTACCATAGACTGTAGAAATTATTTGCTGCTTGGTAGGGCGAAGGGATGAGTTTAACTTGTATTAAAGCTCGGGGGACACAGGAATTGCTTGATTTAGATGGTTAGCTGGTGGGTTTGGTGTAGAATATCGGACTGGTAGCAGGTTCTCGCAGAGTAGATATTTACCTGCGAAGTCAAATTAGGCCTATATGACTCGTAGTGGAATGGCTCGGATATCGCAGAGCGAGGTGATGGCGATTGGTAGGGTAATTGGAAATGAACTAGGGAGGGGGAAGGATAGAAGGATACCTGACTGATGAAGCTTGGCTGTAGTCGGCTGGTGTAGGCCTAGCTGTCTTGGTACGGCTTGGCTGGGCGTAAACAGTGAACAACCCGTCCTACCGTCAGTGAGTGTAGTGGTGAGTGGTCCAACCCGCTCCTGTTGCCCGTATTTATTTGGTATCGTCACCTTTTGGCTATTGCTATTTACATCTTTTGGAAAGTGATGAAAACTTATATCCACAGCCCTCTTTTATGCATCGACTTACAGCCGTAAACTGAGCAATATACGATGCTTTTACTCATTTTACACGCCATCAACGAGTAAAACTTATTACTTATGTATAAAGACACGAAGAAATTACCTCGATCTGCTTACGAATACAAGAAACCATATACAAACAGTCACCACGTGACAAATGTGCCCTACTTGGTAAGTTTCTAATTTTTACCGCTAGATGTCATATCAGATAGCTGGAGTTGCCAATAGGCCTGCATATATGAAGGCAGAATTGAGACAAGCTGTTGAAAGCCTGTTGGCAAATCCCTATTGAGATGCAAGAAGATGGTTGATCCAATGCTTAGGCCTAAAACCATTCGAACTAGTCGTGGATTTTAGGGGCATTAGACTAATGGCAACTCGAAGATTTCGTCTTGGAATGGTAGAACAGCAGTTGGTTGATTTTGGGGCTTTGTGACATCATGGTCATGTAGATCTGTGTACTTGGGCATGTGGAATATGTCTGATAACCTGTGTTATTGTGATGGCTGGATTAGTGTGTGCATTTATTATTCAGATGAGGATTGGGAACGAGGTGGCCATGGCCTTAATTTAGGAACCATCCCGGCATTTGCCAGGAGTAGAAGCGTGGAAACCACTTCCAAGATGACTAAGATAGGAATCGAACCCTCCTTTTCTGAGTTTTGCCTCATGAGGTTGAGTGTGCCTTGTTCCATCCCTCAGACCAAAATTAAAATTTCTTGGCAGAGCTGGAAATTGAACCTGGACCAACTGCCAAAAAATGCTAGCCGCACAACGCGAGATGGTTGGTAGAATAGTCTCCTGACCTCTCCTCAACCGGCACATTAAAAGCCACTTGTAGAAAATTCAATGAATTCACTGAGAAATTGACGAGTTAAGTACAGGCGTTGAAAGGCAAGCTTTATCGACGGAGTAATATCTTGAAAATTATAATTATAAGATACCAACACAAAACAATTTTCTGTGGAGAGCTGAGATATTTAAATTGCGAGAGCGGAATATATGAGAGGGAATTGAACTGAGGCAGCGTTGTCGCGAATGGGTACGTCCTCTACACTGCCACTCATTTCTATATGATCATAATAATAGCATTATCATGACGAATACAATACATAGTGTTATCACTGACCGAGTTCAAGTGCGCCCCGCTGTTGCCCAGCGCTAGTGGTGCAGACCCCCAACGCTACAGTCAACCGCAGTCAGCTGTTCAAAAATGGGATACGCGCTGGCCTGCGTAAACCTCTTTACTAAGGCTGTGGTTACGCTGATTACATCAAATTTTCAGTGCATATTCTAAAATAAAATAATAGCCTGCCTTCAACCAAAAATGTTCATGGCAAAACGACATACGTAATAGAGGTAACACTTCAGGAGTGATGAACCAAGTAGAATACTTAACTTAGCCTAAATGCCTTGTGTAATGATGAATAATAATTATGGAAGTGATGTCCTAATAGATGCTTTCTCCTTCACTGTCTGTAACCCACCCGCTATGCCCTTTTATAAAACGACATATACTGTAGTGAAATTTCAGATTAATTCTGTACCATGTATCACTCTTTTTTCTTTTTGCTTTCACTTTGATAATATATCATTTTCATACCTTATTTCACCTTCTGGCGGGAGGGGGGGGGGGCATTATCAATTGTAACTACTAACCTTGATCACTTCTGCACCGGATATATGTGCTAAATCACTTAAACATGTGTTTTTATTTATTGTATATTTAACAACCGCAGCCATGTTCGACAGCATATTTGGTAAGTGAAACTGCCGCAGTGAGCGATCACATTGACGTCATTAGTTACCAACATATCCGATACTAAATAGGCCTGCATTAGACGACACATGTAATGTTGTAATTATGTGAGAAAGAGAAATAAACGAGCTCTTCTTGGTTAGACGCCTGACAGGACGAAACCATTGGTCGCTACTTGTTTAGACGACTGTATGGACGAAAATTACCGATTGCACTACAAGCAAGGTGGTCTGGGCATAAGCCCCAGGTTAGGTTTGTTTTGTATGTAGAACAGTATTTACCACTGTAATGAACGCTGATCGCAAGAATTTCATGTTTCGAACTAATCGGGAAAAAACCAGCGCCTCACTGCCTAAAAGTTATTGGTCTAGGCACAAACCATGGGTTTGGATGAAAATTATTGATGCGTGTCTACCCCCACTGTGCGTGACAAAATCCAGGTGTGTTTGTATGGCCTAATGAATTAACAATTATTGGTTTAGACCAAAACAGTTTGCACAATCCATTGCGAACTGGTTCAAACTTGGCGCTATTTTGTTTCATGATACCGCGCTTATACAAAGTAGTCCCGTAAGTGTGGGATTGGCAATACTGTACTTGTGCATAATTAACAGCGAAAATGGCAGACTCAGCTGGAATTCCATCTACATAAGTCGTAATCCTATTTGGGACATCCTGAGATCTGAAAAATGCACACTTTGTCACGAAACTGGAAGTAAAATGGATAAGGGGCACCTGCCACATTGCAACAAACTTGATGTGACTGCTAGAACTTCAGGAAACCTCACACAACTCTATTGGAATGCAAGAAAGCTGATGGATTGGAATCTGGGCTACCCATAAGAAACAACAACAATGCTTTAATATGAAAAATTGAGGTAACGTGGGCCGCGTTAACTAATATATAACACCCCCGGTTTTTGTCATGCACAGTGGGGGTAGTCAAGCATCAATAATCTTTATCCAGACCAATGGTTTTGCCTTTTATTTCATTATTCACGTCCAATGTCCAAGCTGTGTAGTATAGGCCTACGAGATCTATGAAATTTTTAGTTTTCTATTACCGTATAATGTATAGCCTACAAATATCGTTACCTGTGTGCTACTAATTCTAGCGCAGCCATCACAGCATACAGTCACAATCATGTCCGATGCAGGTGTATAAGCCACTTTCTACTTTCATTCAGAATTAATAATACAAGTAGGCTATAGCTGCGACCAATATTTATAACTTATTACAACCAGTGGCTTCGCCCAAACCGTGTCATCTAACCAAGTAGCGAACAATGACTTTGTCTCACCCAACATTAGTACATCAGTAATTTTCACCCAGATATTCAGTGGCGCAGTAACTTATGTCGAGAACTAAAAGAGAGCTATGAGATATTGTTGGTATTCTCTGAAAATTTGCATATGTGACTCTAGCACAGTGCATATACCATGAACATGTGAGTATATGGCTCTTCAGAATGATGATTGATTCATGTTGCACAACCCTTGAAGTTCGTTGAAGGGCATCACACTACTCTGTCGCAACCATGACTGAAACAAATAAAAATAGGCCTAATATACATATTTTATCTGCCTACTACTAAGTAGGCTATAGGTCAGTAGCCAAGTACATAAGTTATAAGCTTCATAAATAATCACCAATACATTCACTACCACCAACCGAGTGCGAATCATTGACTAGGCCTACTTCCAAGCTTAAGAGTTAGGCTACATGTGCAATGTATTATAATATTATGGCTGACGGCATTTGGAAGTCGAGAATAATATACATTACTATATTAGAAGGCGAATTGAACCTAAGAATACATTCCCGAGAGAGAACTTACATAGGCTATATTTTAGGTTATGTTTGAATTAGGCCTATACGGAAAATACAGTCGGAAGACTATTTCAAAATTTCCAAAGACCATTAAGGTTTTTTATTACGTTATTTGTGCTCTGACTGAATATAAAATTAAATAAAACAACGATTAAATAACTCTGTACTTTAAATTGTGTAGGTCTAGGCTAGGCCTACTTACTTGAATTGTAGTGATCTTTGTAGAGTTACTCCAATCCATCTCCAATCTTGTTCTCGTATTTTAGGCGTTATGATGAAATCTAAATAAGAATTTACCCAAAAATTAATTAAATAAAAGCTTCGAAACATCTCAGACAAGTGGATTTGACCCACACATATCAAGAGTCTATAATAACTGTATAAACTGTTTTAATCGATGTATATTACTAGTACTTACCTTGTACAACTTGCTACAACTTCATTAGACTTGAATTTCCAAAGAAAACTGTGAAATTATTTAAATAATAAGTCATTAGTTACAGTCGTAATTATAATGTTGGCTGACTTTGTGAAAAATGCATTCTGGGAGTTATTGCCAGAAACATGTCGGCAACTGTGTGGTACGGAATTTTACTGGTATTATGGTCTTTGGAGATGGCGGGATTTTAAGCAGGGTTGGCGACAATGTGCTTTCACCTGAAAACAACTTACTTTCAAGAAATGCAACCTTAAACCAACATTTACGTAGGCATAGGGGACGGCTGTTAATGTTGCCTACCCTGTCTTGATCTAGTAACTCATTTAAGCTGTCCCAGACTATAACAGACGTCACCAATAATTCTCATAGTAATCATTAGAAGCCATGACCAGGCTCCTTTTGTACTTAAACATGGGTGCTTTCAAATTACGTTTTTCGTACATCAAAAAACTACATCTATAATCTTTATATATATAATTCTTCGACACGTGTGTATGTGACTGAACTCCTCCTAAACGACTGAACCGATTTTGATGGAATTTGGTATGTATATTAGGGAGGGTCCATGTATGGTTTAGATTCACAATCTGACCCGGTAGGTGGAATGAACACAATTTTAGAACCACAATTTACACACAATTTTAGAACCACAATATACAGTCAAAAACAGTCGTCATGGAAACCACTAGCCTTGGCCTTCGTGAAAGCTGATGTCTATGGATGGTTTGTCTCTGCACGTTAGAGCCACCTGGTCGCAACCTGTGCAACTACCGCCATTACATACACTCCGCTCGTGGCGAAAAGTTGTGTTTTATATCAAAGGTGGCAGTGATGTCGAATTCTACTGTTTGTCTCTGCACGTTAGAGCGTTTCAAAGTCCCGTATGCGTTTATATACCATTCGTCCGATAGCGATGAAACTTGGGTGATATGTTGAGTGCACTCCAGGGAAGGTGTTTGGCTTAGTAAATCCATTTTACAATAGATAGCGCACGAATAGATTCAACAAATGAGCGACGACGCGCGAAGCGTTTCAAGAAGGTCCCGTATGCGTTCAAATACCATTCGTCCGATAGCGATGAAACTTGGGTGAGATGTTGTGTACACTCCAGGGAAGGCTTCTGGCTTAGTAAATCAATTTCATATTAGGTAGCGCACGAATAGATTCAACAAATGAGTGACGACGCGCGAAGCGTTTCAACAAAATCCCGTATAAGTTTATATTCCATGCATAGATTGAGATGCAACTTTGATGAGTTGTTGTGTAAACTTAAGTGAAGGCTTCTAACGTAGTAATCCATTTCACAGGAGGTTGCGCATGAGTAGATTCAACAAATAAACGGCGACGTGCGAAGAGTTTCAACAAAGTCCCGTATGCGTTCAAATACCATTCGTCCGATAGCGATGAAACTTGGGTGAGATGTTGTGTACACTTACGTGAGGGTTTCTAACTTAGTAAATCGAATTTTACAATAGGTAGCTCACGAGTAGATTCCACAAATGAGCAACGACGCACGAACTTTTAATCAAAGTCCCGTATGCGTTCATATACCATTTATCCGATTGCAATGAGACTTGGGTGAGATGCTGTCTGTAGACAACGTGAGGGTTTCTAACTTAGTAAATCCATTTCACAGAAGGTTTCGCACGAGCAGATTCAACAAATGAGCGACGACGTGCGAAGCGTTTCAATAAGGTCCCAAATGCGTTCAAATACCATTCGTCCGATTACGATGAAACTTGGGTGAGATGTTGTGTACACCCTACGGAAGGTTTCTGGCTTAATAAATCCATTTTACAATAGGTAGCGCACGAGTAGATTCAACAAATGTGTGATGGCAAGCGAATCATTTCAACAAAGTACCGTATGCGTCCATATAGGCTACCATTTATCCGATTGCGATGAAACTTTGGTGAATTGCTGTGTACACTCCAGGAAATGTTTCTGTCTTAGTAAATCCAGTTTTTAATAAGTAGCGCACGAGTAGATTCAACAAATGAGCGACGGCGCGCGAATCGTTTCCACAATGTCCCGTAT
This sequence comes from Meconema thalassinum, assembly GCA_946902985.2. Lineage (NCBI taxonomy): Eukaryota > Metazoa > Arthropoda > Insecta > Orthoptera > Tettigoniidae > Meconema > Meconema thalassinum. The sequence goes on from OX336390.1 coordinate 355,442,538, forward strand.
GCGTTCATATGTTATTCATCCGATTCCGATTAAACTTTGATGAGTTGTTGTGTACACGCCAGGGAAGGTGTTCAACTTGGTAAATCCATTTTACAATATTGGTAGCGCACGAGTAGATGTAACAAATGAGTGACGACGCGCGAAGCGTTCCAACAAAATCCTGTATGCGTTCATATACTATTCATCGATTGCGATGAAACTTTGATGAGTTGCTGTGTACACTTACGTGAAGCTTTCTAACTTAGTACATCCAATTCACAGTTGGTAGAGCAGGAGTAGATTCAACAAATGAGTGACAGCGCCCGAATCATTTAAACCAAATCCCGCATGCGTTAAATGCCATTTATCCGTTTGCGATGAAACTTTGGAGAGTTGTTGTGCACGCTCCAACGAATGTTTCCAAATTAGTTAATTCAATTCACGATAGTTTAGAGGCAGTTAACAGAAATTGAAAAAAATATTGTGTATCCAAAAGCACTTCAAGAAACAAAGTTACAACACTTTCTTTGAATGGCAGGACAACGTCTGCCGGGTCAGCTTGTAATATATAAAAATGAGATGGTATGTGTCTGTGTGTCTTTGTATTAGTCGATCACCAAAGAACCACTGGTCCGATTTACATGAAATTTTAAATGGAAGTAGCTGTTTTGCCTGGTTAATATATAGGCTACCTTTTATTTCAATAATTTGCACTATTTAAAGATAGCGACCATTTAGATGACGTCAGTACACCCTTTGGTTTCAAACATTCATATTTCAATCATACTAATACATAAAAATGAGATGGTGTTTGTCGTCCTCTCTGTCTGTTACTCAATCACGCAAGAACCACTGGTCCGATTTAAATGACATTTTTCATGAATGTAGCTGATTTACCAGGTTTACACATAGGCTACTTTTGATTTCGATATTTTGCACTACTTAAAAATGGCGACTATTTTCATATTTCCATTTCAAATAAAAAGAGAACGCTAAGAAATAGCAAACTTTTGATGGCACGAACGAGCTTTAAAATTTAATTTCCTATCCGAAAGGTCCTTATCACTTTTCGTGTATCTCCAACGGTTAGCTAGTACCACATTTGTGACGTCACTACACCCTTTGGTTTCAAAATTTCGTATTTTCATTTCATATAAAAAGAGAACGCTAAGAAGCAGCAAACTTTAGATGGCATGTACGAGCTTTAGAATGTAATTTTCTACCCGAAAGGTCCTTATCACTTTTCGTGTATCTCCAACGGTTAGCGAGTAAAACCTAACTATGTCTTATAAAACACGGCCAACGCCGAGCGATGTTAGTCTATGTTAGTCTCTACATGAACTGTTTAATTTATAGAGGTAGTTTGTGGGGTCCGAAACTAGACGTGATTTTGAGTCTAAGTTTATACTCTTTGTGCCGGTTATTGTATGTGAGTATTTGGATCTTTACGCTTTTTCACAATGTTCTAGTGCTTTCAACTTTACACGGTATGCTTTCATCCTTTTTATCGATTTGTTTTTCGTTAAATGAATATTTCAGGTGGCCAATATTTTTCTGCTTTTTGTCGTTTCTTACCATAATCAGAAACCCAAATTCACAGACGAATGTGTCGAAGATTAACGACTGTCACATTAGTTTATTTAGTGTTCTTATTAATCTTACAGCAGAACTGGGCAAATTTATTTCAATAAAGTTGGTATTTTGCCTTTCACGGCCAATTAAAAACCGCACAAAACACGGCGTGAACCTAGAAAAGTTGCTGAGTTTTAATTGCTTGGCCCTGAAATTCAATATACAATGATTTTGGAAGCCTTTATAGGGAGGTGAAAGACTGTTTTAGCGTTTAGCTCTCGCAGTAAACTAACGGAGGTGTTCTAAATAAGAATTGAGGTATCGCGTAGTTTGCGACTCCTTTGGTAGTCCGCAAATAGACCACAAGAGCCCGCTGATGAACCATCTCGGAGTTACTAGGCGTAATCTCGCATAAGACACGGCATAAACTTAGAAAAAATTCTGTGATTAATTTGCTTTTGTTATTATTACTTAGGATGATTGAAGTTTGTTCCGTTACTGTTACTCTTTATCATGACATGGTACGTAGTTTCCGCAATATTACTTATTGCGGATATGATAATTGCTATCAAGTTTGATGTATTTTTTAGCATAATGTTTATATGTTTAAATATAGTATGAAGACGTTAAAAGATAGGTGTTCAATATTTAAGACAGGTTATTTAACTTTTACTACATAGAAGCTGATATTTATTTCCAATATATAAACGCACTTTCTCACCCACAAAGCGGAGGCAGACAGGCTTTTCTCCGGGTACTCCGGTTTTCCCTGTCACAATTTCATTCCAGCAATAGTCTCCACTATCATTTCATTTCATCTGTCATTCATTTAATCATTGCCCCAGGAGAGTGCGACAGGCTTCGGCAGCCGGCACAGTTCATATCCTTGTGCTAGATGGGGGTTTCATTCATTCCATTCCCTGACCCGGTCAGTCGACTGAAAGCAAGCAAAGGATTTTCACTTTCCTACCTCTGATTAATAATTTGGTGAGTGAAAATGCATGTAGTCTACAGATGTAGTTGGTAACATGGAAATAACATAACTACATTAGGAATGTGTGATTATATATATTAATGATTTAGGCTAGCAAGTACTATAAACCGTTCGAAGAACGGGTACTTCAGCTAGTACTGTATAAATGAAAGTACCGGTATGTCTGCATTTCATAAATTTTCACTGAAATGTGGGTTATTAACACGTTTCAGGCCGTTTTATAGCCATTGCACGCAAAAACAAAATGTTTGTTTCTCTGCCTGCCTGTCTGTCTGTCTGTCTGTCTGTTTGGCTGGCTGTGTACAAGTTTGTACGATTTTAACTCGAGACAGCTGAGGGGATCGACGTAAAATTTGGTACAGATATCCATCAGAGGCACGACACTAATCATTGACGTAACTCTTCTCCGTACCTCTCATAAAAAAAGGAGCTACCTTCTTAAAATACATGCTGAAATGGGCGTAGAAGGACGCGACGAAGCTCATTTTCAGCCCCTCAAGGTGAAAAGCAAACCTTGGGAGTCCCTAAAGGGACCCCGAAACCCACTTTTGAAGGACCTACATCAGCAGTTCCTGAAATATTCCAAGAAAACTAATTTCATTTAGGCCCAGTTGTACGAACTCGGGTTATCCATCGGAATGGGTATACCTGGGCTAGCATCTTCCTTGGTATATCTCCAAGGGTAGGTTGTACGACAAGATTTTATTCCGGGGCTCGCTATTCCATGTTTGTCTGAGAGACTAGCTATGTTGGTAACAAACGGAGCTAACTTTGTGGACATATTGATACGAAATATTAACTTCTTTGGAAACAGATGAATATCGAATTAACCACTGCGATACTCCATGAAAGGCCGTGAGAATAACAAACATAATAAATACATGCATTGGTTACGAGTTAGTTATTAGTTATTGTTGTTTTAAGGGCGGAATAACGAGTCAGTAAATAATAGTATATCGTATATATAAATATAATGCAAACTAATATAGCCTATCCAAGAAATAAGTACCGGTAGGTGCTGGCTAGGCTACTACATGTTATTATCATAAATGTTACCTGTCAGTCATTTGTTCCAGTCGATCGATAATTTGATCTAATAATCTCAAAACAGTGTCTTATCCCGGTATGACCGTATAAATAATTCATTTTCATCACAGTTCTGAAAATGATCCGACATCTGTCTGATCATCTTTGTTTTTTCTCCTTTGTAGTAATATTCTTTCTAATAAGTGATTTTCTTTCTCTCTTCTTCTTCTTAGTCGTTTACCCTCCAGGTTGGTGGAACCCACGGACTCAGCGAGGGTACTCACCACTACCGCCTCTACGGGCAGTGTCCTAGAGCTGGGAACATCTAATCGGAGTGGATACAACTGGTGAGGTGTGATTGGCACCTCGCCCAGGCGGCCTCACCTGCAAAGCAAACAGGGGCATCATGAGGGAAGGTAATGGATGGTCAGGATGGATAGGCAAGGAAGAGGGAAGGAGGCGGCCGTGGCCTTGAAGAAGGTACTGCCCCCGTAAATTGAATTATACTGAGACCACGGTGGCTGTATTGGCATATGTGAATAAAGTTATGGCCGTCATAGTTGTGACGTGTATATTCATGACGTAGGCACGGATTACGCAGACTTCATGCAAGTAGGCTGGATGAGCTGAGATTCTTGGTGACGTCATGAGTTTGTTCGAGAAAGATCTGAGATTTACGACGCAGTCGCAGGGAAACAAGGAATTGTGCTGAGGAAGAAGTTACGCTATTGGAGGAGAGGCTCGAACCAATGAATGATAGTTTGGAGGGAGACGGAGATTACTGAAATTACCATATTTAATTACTTTTGGCATGCAGAATTGTGGAAATCTATTTTCAGTTATGGCATTGATTTGGAATTATGAAGAAATTAATTATGAGTTTTTGAAATTTGAAAATCCGTCAAGTATAGCCAAAGTTAGAACTTCTAGCAATGACGGAGGAACAAGCTATGGTAGGGATGGATACGCCCCTTAAGAAGTTGATAAAAGGCCTTGCACAGCAGAGAGGAAGCTCTCATGGCTCATTTTTCTGATTCTCATATTGTCAGACTTCGAGTTCTTAAGTGAAGCAAGTCGTCATTAGCACGTGTGGTAGAGCCCACAGCATCGAACAAGCACTGAGCGTGCAGCAGTACAATTTTACGGTTACTAAAACTAGGCGAAGTTGGAGCGCACACATAAACGAGTCTACAAGATTATCTATCAAAAATTAGCTACTGCATTTATGCTAATTCAATTGTGCATTACAATATTGAGGCGTGTACGAAAGTTGAACATTTTCACTATTATACTTTGGAAGATATTCGCATTTTAAGACTGCAGACAAAAGTGATTTTCTTGACACCTGAGAAGCACTTTTATAATACCACATTATACGCTACGGCTGACACGTGTATTGCAACCGTGATACTGAAGATTACATTTGGTGATACAACGCTACATTCTACAATGGAACAATATAATCTGGCAGTACTTTCGACTATTATTATAACGGAAGTGGAGATGGAAGACTAAAACTTTAATGCAATTGGGACATATATCAATGGAGTGAAATAGCAACATGGAGCTTCGTTAATCGTCATTCTACAAAAGCGAGCATGTAGTGAACATCCAACTACACTCATGCATCGTAATCCATCGCTGAATTACATCAAATGGCAGTGGAAATATCTTCATACTCCACAATTATGAACATTTCTGCGGAAATAATTGCAATAAACTTCATGGCGAATTTCTACCAGAACTTCAGGGAACTTTCAAGAGAGGCCAGGGTGGACCCGGCTCACACAGAAGAGTTTTGCCAGAAGGATGTCTATCGTCTACACGGAGCAGTGCGATTTCCGGAGGAAACTGTTCTATTCTCCGAGGGCGCAGGTTCCAGGTTCGAGGTCGGAGCACATCTTTACGGTGGTGAAATGGAACCAACAGCAGTCTTCTTTGGAAATTTTCCTCTAGAACTTCAATCAACATATAAGGTAGTCGTGAACGTTTCTTGATTTATTTGAGCCATTTAGCGATATCTGAGCAACTATTTTTCCCATATTTTCTGTCCCATATATTTTGCCCCATATTCTTGCTTGATATTTCTGTACTCTGTACACTTTGCTGATTTATGCCTTTTTCTACGATTTATTGAGACATTATTATGTCATTGGCATATTTATATAATTTTGGATCAGTTGAGACTGATAATATATATTCTTTCAGTAATTTGCATATTTTTGTAGTCTCGATTTGACTGTAAAGTTAACGATTCCCTATGGCAAATTTGAATTCAGACAGCGTGTCATATTATTAAAGTAATTCTATTCAGTAAACTACTTTGACCAATTTTCTGTCATCCTCAAGAAAGAAGAATGATTAAAAGATTTTAGAGCGTTAAAATCTACTACTTTATCGACGATCTTAGAAATACTAGTCGTTTTATGAACATGATTGCAACATGGACATTTATCGTCAATTCTGAAATACCATTGCATTATAGACAATTTTATGAAATATGAACTTTGAGTACGATTTATTGAATACACTATAGTAATGAACATTTGATAGGAGTTTTTCTCAATTCTAGATTGGAACAATAATGTTTACAGTCCACAGTCTAATTGTATTCTATTCGACTATTTATGCAGTTTAGATGAACTTTGATTGAAGATAGTATTTTTATACTGCGATACTTTGATGATATTAATCTCAATTTTGATAGACCAGGGAGGCGAGTCTAATCGTATTTGCTATTAAATTTATTTGTGACTGACAAATTTTTACTTCATATCGATTCATGAATGAAACCCACGAAGGTTAAATATAATAACAGTTTTCGATACAATTGATGAATATAAGAATTTTTAAAGAGGAACTATGGATGTATAATCGTTAGTTCAGTGGACGTGTAAAAGTCGCTGATGAATAATGCCCTTTAATAAGTGAAGGAGGTTCCCACAGTAATATTGATGAAGATGATAAATTTATAAGTGGAGGTTTTTTGTGTGTATTGTGGAAGATTTTGATGCCATATATAATGAGATATATGATGAATTATGGGCCAATTTTGGTGCAATTTTGTGCGTTTTGAGCGAGGTATTTCTCCGCTGAGTGTATTGTTCAGATCCATTGAAAATTATTCATGTGAAGTTACTGTTAAAATTAACAAGAGTGTTTAAATAATTTGAGATAACGATTTTGAATGGAGGTTACCGTCACAAATAATAATTATTAAATCTTATTAAACCTGAATCTAAAATTTAAATATAACTAACCTTCATTGGTCGATTATATCACCACGATTTAAGTAATTATCAACCGGATAAACGTGTGGTTTAATGTATTTCTAATATAAATAATATAAATAATGTAAATAACTATGTAAATATCTTTAATAATAATTTGAAACGAACGGGATTAATAGAGGCGCGTATAAATTTTTCAACTGTCGTTTGACAATGTTATAAACAATTTAAAATGTTATAAATAATTAATAAACATTTTGTTATAAACATTAAGCGTTTTCGTTATTATACTCTAAACAACGCTAGTTCAACAATTGGAATTTACAATTAAACAAGATTTGGGATTATTAGAGTAATCCATTGATATTTGAACGGAGCATTTGAAAGATTTGCGTGATAATACTTGAGTTGAAATGTGAACATTTAAAGTGTTTTGAAAAGGAGCTAGGCTCTGAGGTAACTAGCATATGCTAACATTGGCTGGACAGGTGCGTCCATTTGACGAAGCAAGCATGCGACACGGTGCAGGGTGTATCGCAGGTGGCCAGATAACTGTATGATAGAGGCCAAGGTCATCTACATAGCAGCCTTGCGGTTATAAATAAAATGTGAAGTTCATGAACAAGGAAACAAATGCTTTATGTCTCGTCCCAGCTCCCTTATCCATTCCAAAGTGCATTGTTATTATTACGTTCTTTTGAGCTAGAGAAAGCTGAAATTTTGTATGTGAAGTCTACAAGTCCTACAGGAGGACATGGTTGTATTGACAATGGCTTCTGATTGCCACGTATATTTTGTTGTTAAATTTTGTTAAATTATTTTTCTCTTTATGTGAAATAAATTATTGTGCAGTTTAAATTTTCTTGTTTTCGACTTGGTTCATTTTAAATATCGAGATGGAGGTTATTGTGAGGGCATACTATTAAGTGATCCAGTTGAAAACCCAGACACGAGATTAAATTGAATAGGTAAGTAAAAGGTAAGTATGAACCCCCGTATATTTTGGTGTGTTCCACAATAATTTCTTGTTAACTACTGTGCTCTAATCTCGGTAGTATCTGTCAGTGCCATTTTCATTGATGTAGCTGTGCCGGTGCGATTGATTATTGGCAATCCGATTGAGGGGGCGGATATCTGACAGCCTACTATCCGGATTATCGGGGACAGTAGGATTGGCGCCGCAATTTCGTGGGGCTCGACAAAACTGGATTACCAGGTTGAACGCCAGTTGGATTGGTGCAATCAACGTGTGGAGTATTCGAATAACATGGGATTACCAAGTTATCGATGTCTATGGGATTGTGAAGACTCAAATAAAGAGGTTGATTCTTTGTTAGATGTCTTGGCCAATTGTAGAATTTGAGAGTGTGATTATATAGGGATTAAATATTGTGTTGTATTAGGAAAATTACACTCAGAAAAGATCAGATCTTATACAACCTGAGAGAGGTTAAATAGGCTGGAAACTTAGAAAAATCGCCTATGATCTGGAGTCTTATTTTATTTGACCGGCTTATGACATGTTTAGTCATATTAAAGATAAAATTAAACTATTTGGATTGTAAATGTAAATTATTTGTGTTAGGATATTTAAAATGAACCAAAGAAATTTGAACATGTGCTTGAGTTTATTTCAACATAGGGTGTTTATGAAGTTAGTGATAAGCTAATTATAAGTTAGATTTAAGACAGAAAATTGCTCAAACTTATATATGGTGAAAGATGTTGCTCAGATGTTGTTATCTTGCTCTGTTTGATGTATGTCCCTAACGCAGTCTATTATTGAAATATTATTGAGTTGGCAGATGTTGGAGGAGATGGAAGCTAGGAATACTAGTCGAATGGGGGAGATGGAAGCTAGGAATACTAGTCGAATGGAGGAGAATGCTAGTAATTTGTCTAGTAGGCTGGTTGAAAGTTTGAAAGTTCTTCAGACCAGTTCTGCAAACTTGGAAAATAATGTGTCGCGTTTACAGACCAGTACCCAGGGAATCCAGAATGCCGTGACTGACATTCACAAGGATGTCTCAGATGTTTAAGCAGATGTATCCAATGTCCATAAAGATGTCTCAGATGTTAAAGTAGATTTATCCAATGTCCATAAAGATGTCTCAGATGTTAAGATTGATGTTTCCAATGTACATGGAAAAGTTGATTCAGTCCAGAAAGACCTTACTATGTTGAATCTTGATGTTGCTAATGTCCGGGGTGATATTTCATGTGCTAGAGCAGAAGTAATCGTTGTTAGGAATGATGTTGCTACTGTACAAGACAAGGTAGAAGAGGTTCAAAGAGAGATTAGAAATGTTCGAACCGATGTGTCAAACGTTCAAGTAGACATAAATAATATTCATTCTGATGTTAATGATATGCAAAGTGATATCAATAAGATGCAAATAGAAGTTAATACAGTTTTTGTAGACATTGCCAAAGTTCAAACTGATGTTAATAAGGTTAGAGAAGAAATTGAAACTTCAAAAACGCTTTGTACTCGTAACATTAGTGCTTTAACAACTAGGTTGGTTGACGAGTCTGTTAGGACAACAGCTTCTCTAGCTGGATTAAAATATGATGTAGAGGTCATGAGGACCCAAGTCTTAGATCATAATCGTTTACTTAAGGAAGACATTGAAGTAGATATTGCTGAAATGTTAACTGCAAATGTAACGGTTTGGAAAGATGAATGGAACAGGTCAAGTGGGGAACATGTCAATCAGATTCAGGAGCGAATTGAACGAAAACTTGCCAGTACACAAGTAGATATAAATAATGAAGTAGTTCAAATTAGAAAGGATTTGAGTATAAGGATGGATTCGCTATCCGAAAAGCAGGTAGAGGATAGAACTCAAATAGGCCAGGACGTGCAATCATTAAAAACCGCGTTAGAGGAACAAATTCATCAGGTTGTCTCTGATGTCAAAGAAACTACGAGCAAACTTCAGAATTTGAAACTAGGAGAAGCTAGCATGATGGAAACGTATAAAGAAGAGTTGAATAGGAAAGTCATCACGGAAATCACAGATAAGGATCCAGAAGGGTTGACTTGTGAAGATAATAGGAATTACGTGAGAAGATGTAACCTCGCTACTGAAGAGAGAGATATTAGTCCTGAGGAACGTATATTCAGATTCCGGGAAGAAGAAGAGGATAGGAATATTGAACCTGAATGGAAATATCGTGATAGTGGGAAGAATTACATGGATTCATATCCAAGAAATGTGACAGTCATCCGAAACTTTGAGGACAAGCCTCAGAAATTTAGTAATACAGATAGTCTAACACCGATAGAATATATCAGAAACCTGAAAGACTATTTTATTGAAGCCCATATTCCTAGAGAAAGAGAGATGAGAATCGTGGAAAGATTTCTAGCTGGAGGACCCCTTGAATGGTTCAGAGCATTTCGGTACACTTTTAGTAATTTCGATGAATTTGCAGAGGCACTGATAAAACGATTCTGGTCAATAGAAGCACAAAATTCATTAAGAGCTGAGGTATACTCGAGGAAGTATTCGGGTACTCTTCCAACACGGTACGCTGATTTCTTCACGAGCCAGTTATCGCGCTTGAGATTCTTACAACCCCCATTGTCTACAGAGCAGTTGATAGATGCTATTTCACGTATGCTGCCTGTGGAGGTGAGAAGGCTTATTATATCGTCAAATATCAGGGATTTGACCAGTATGGACGAACTATTGAGAAGGCTTGATTACACGAGTCCGATGCCAATTTTGGTTCAAAAAGGTCAGAGGCACGAATTCAAAGACATTAATACAGTCTACATGGATCAAGTTCAGCAAACTGATACGCCTGCTCAAGATAAAACTGAAAATGTAGGTCCTCACAGGAACCATTATTTTCGCAACAATAGATCACAATGTTACCGTCCATATCAGCAAAGACGAGGCTGGAATAACAATAGAGGGAACTATAATAACGGAAGAGGTAGATATTATAATAACAATGGGTACAATAAGAACTACAACAGAAATAACCAGTACCAGAATCGGAATCAGAATTCTCAAGGTCAGGTTATGACACCGGACAAGTATCAAGAGAGAGAGAAAGAAAGTCAGCAGTATTTGAAGGAATTACGAGAGAAGGAAGCTGAAAACCAGAAGAAAAGACAGGATTTAGTGATCGATCCTGGTCCTTCTACAAGCCAGCAGGGGAACTTGGAAATTGGTAACACAAAAAAAAACGCCGATTTCTCAACGAAAGTGAGAAACTATGAATACATTGCCACACCACACATAATTACCATCAATGAAATTTACGAAGTAACTGATGAGGATTTATTAGAAGAGAGGGGAATCGTCAAAGAGGAAAGACCATGTGCCTTACCTATTATTTCTGTACTGATAGATGGCCAACAGTACAAAGCTCTTATGGATACCGGCGCAATTATTTCTATCATTTCTGATGAATGCTATCAAAGTCTATTAAAGGGAGAAAACATGACAGTTTTACCTGTTTCTACCGTCAAAGTGAGAGGAATTTTCCAAGACAAGGCAGTGAAATGCAAGATCCAAGTGTTGTTGAACTTTGAAATTAATGGAAGGAATTATGAACAGATCTTTATTGTGGTGAACAAGATCCATTTCGACATTGTGCTAGGAATCGATTTTATATCGAAAGTTGGAGCCATTATTGATATGAAGAATAGGATTATTAGCTTTAATGATGGGTACATGATCACAGAAGAGATCGAAGAACAGGACGGGAAAAACAGTCTGGAGATAGACCTTAGGGAAGAGATTTTAAATACCATTATCAATGAAGTGGAGAATCTAACAGAAATACCCAGTAGAAAAACTGAAGGATTTGAAGAAATTCAGGGGGAATTTGAGGATTTGATAAAGGAATTCCAAGATATATTTGATGAAAAGCCTGGATTGATTAAAGACTATAAGTATAAGATAAGGCTGACCGATGAAACCCCTTACCAAAAGAAAATATACCCCATACCTGAGAAATACTACCAAGAAGTACGAGGGTTGATCAGAAAAATGGAGGTAGACGGGATTATAAAAAAAACAGGCGTCGTCTTACATAAACCCCATCACTGTAGTCAAGAAAAGTAATGGTCAGATACGTCTCTGTCTCGATGCTCGGACCATCAACTTAAAGATTCTTCCAGAAAATGACCGACCACCTAAGATTAGAGATCTGCTTAGAAAGTTCAAAGGGAGAGCATGTTTCAGTGTTCTTGACTTGACATCTTCGTTTTACCAAGTTCAACTGGAAGAAGAAAGTATGCAGTACACTGGATTCTTATTTGACCAGACGTCATGGGCCTTCCAGAGAATGCCTTTTGGAATGGTCAACAGTGGACCAGCACTTATTCGAGCACTTGATAGCAAGCTCACTGACGAAGTAAAGGAAAATGTAATCTGCTACATTGACGAGTTAATTGTATCTTCACCCAACGCCGCAGAACATTTAGTGCATTTGAGAAAGTTGTTTGAAAATTTAAGGAAGGCCAATATTAAGGTCAATTTTGGAAAATGTCAATTCTTGAAGAAGGAGATCAACTACTTGGGGCATACTATTGATAAGGATGGATATCATCCGAACATGCAGAAAGTAGATGCGATCACAAGGTTCCCAAAGCCAACTAAGGTGAAACAAGTCAGAGAATTTGTAGGCGCATGCCAATTCATCAGCAGCCACTGTCCGAGATACTCTGAAATTATGGCTCCTCTGTATGACTTACTCAAGAAGAATAATAGATGGAAATGGAGTACCGCAGCAGACGAGGCTTTTGAGAGAGCAAAGGAGATGCTCAGAAACAACGTTAAATTGGAGTACCCAGACTTTGAGAAGGTGTTTTATATTGATTCTGATGCATCAAGAATAGGCATTAGTGCAGTCTTATACCAAAAAGACGAGGCAGGCAACAAGCACTACATTGCGTTCACTAGTCGGAAATTAAAGAAACACGAGGAAAACTACTTTACGACAGAACTAGAAGCGTTAGCTTTTGTAACAGCTTTGCAAGCGTGGAAGAAAATGCTGCTGGGACACAAGGTTATCATTATTACAGATCACAAAGCACTTCAGTTTATGCTGCAAACTGACATGTCTAGTGATAGATTGACACGTTGGGCTTTGTTCACCCAACAGTTTAATGCCACTATTGTCCATCAGCCTGGGAAAGACAACTTACTGGCTGATGCTTTATCACGTAACCCTATCAAAAATGTGCAGATACACCATGTACAATTGGAGCAGCAAGATCAAGAGACCGTTAGGAGGTTAGCCCGAATCGGTGTGTCACAGAAGAGACACGCTCCAATCAGGAAAATGTACAGGTTCCTTCAGGGTTACATGGACAATACTGATGTTGACTATGCAGCTACACAGAGAGATTCACGACACTTTGTCTTGAGTGGAGACGTCGTATGTAAGTATGCTGACTCTGCGCATACAAAGCTCCGAATAGTCGTGCCACCTAAACTTGTAGTCAATTTAGTGTGGGTAGCTCATCACGCAACTGGACATGCCGGTCTGGATAAAACTCTTGATACTCTTAAAGAGAGGTTTATTTGGACTAACATGCGTTCCAGCATTGCTAATGTCATTCGTTCATGTGATAAATGTCAAAGAGCAAAGTATGCTTCCACTCTATTAAAAGGAAAACCTAAGGCTATGATTCCCTCTAAACCGAATGAACTCATGGCGACGGACATATTTGGCCCCTGTCCGAAGGGATACCAGGGTAATCAGTTCCTGTTGGTTACCGTGGATGTCTTCTCGAAATTTGTAACAATGAGTCCCATGCAAAAAGCTAATACGAGGAACGTTGTAAGCAGACTGGAACATGCTGTATTTCCAAAAACTGGTAAACCAGAGTATCTACTATCGGATCATGGAGCTCAGTTTACATCCTTAGAATTTACTGCAGATATGGAAAGGCTTGGTATTAAGCACATATTTTCAAGCGTGCGCTATCCGGAATCGAATTCTTCAGAAAGATACATGGCTGAATTTTCGAAATTTTGTCGAATTTTCTGTCCGAATGATCATTCTAGTTGGGTGAGATTTGTACCCCTTATTGAGGAGTGTCTAAATTCTACAGTGCAGGAGAGCACAGGAGAGGTGCCAATGAAACTTCATCTAGGAAGAAACCCAGAAAGGCCGTGGGACAATCTTTTCAACCACGTTCCTAGAGATCCCGACCTAGGAAGGCAGCAGAGAATTGACAGAGCGAAAGAACAACTCCAGAGAGCAGCACAAAAACGACTGAAAAGAGTAGCTGGAAAACGTTTTGGTGCTCCCTTAGAAATTGGAAATCTGGTATTACTACGCAGACCTGTTAAGGCTGATGTGAGTAAGAAAATCTATCCCAAGTTTGGAATAGTGTTTATGGGTCCGTTCAGAATTACGAATGCTTAGGGAAACAACTGTTATGAACTCTATGATGATGAGAATGATGTCGTATATGGCAAGTTCAATGCTGGAAACTTGAAGAAATATTATCCAAGAGTAAGCCAATAATAATTCAATTTCGTGTTCAAGTGAATTCAGATATTTATAACAGAGTTTAAAAACAATTTGCAACTGTTTTTAAAACGTGGTGAAGGGAGAATGCCCCCGTAAATTGAATTATACTGAGACCACGGTGGCTGTATTGGCATATGTGAATAAAGTTATGGCCGTCATAGTTGTGACGTGTATATTCATGACGTAGGCACTGATGACGCAGACTTCATGCAAGTAGGCTGGATGAGCTGAGATTCTTGGTGACGTCATGAGTTTGTTCGAGAAAGATTTGAGATTTACGACGCAGTCGCAGGGAAACAAGGAATTGTGCTGAGGAAGAAGTTACGCTATTGGAGGAGAGGCTCGAACCAATGAATGATAGTTTGGAGGGAGACGGAGATTACTGAAATTACCATATTTAATTACTTTTGGCATGCAGAATTGTGGAAATCTATTTTCAGTTATGGCATTGATTTGGAATTTTGAAGAAATTAATTATGAGTTTTTGAAATTTGAAAATCCGTCAAGTATAGCCAAAGTTAGAACTTCTAGCAATGACGGAGGAACAAGCTATGGTAGGGATGGATACGCCCCTTAAGAAGTTGATAAAAGGCCTTGCACAGCAGAGAGGAAGCTCTCATGGCTCATTTTTCTGATTCTCATATTGTCAGACTTCGAGTTCTTAAGTGAAGCAAGTCGTCATTAGCACGTGTGGTAGAGCCCACAGCATCGAACAAGCACTGAGCGTGCAGCAGTACAATTTTACGGTTACTAAAACTAGGCGAAGTTGGAGCGCACACATAAACGAGTCTACAAGATTATCTATCAAAAATTAGCTACTGCATTTATGCTAATTCAATTGTGCATTACAATATTGAGGCGTGTACGAAAGTTGAACATTTTCACTATTATACTTTTGAAGATATTCGCATTTTAAGACTGCAGACAAAAGTGATTTTCTCGACACCTGAGAAGCACTTTTATAATACCACATTCTACGCTACGGCTGACACGTGTATTGCAACCGTGATACTGAAGATTACATTTGGTGATACAACGCTACATTCTACAATGGAACAATATAATCTGGCAGTACTTTCGACTATTATTATAACGGAAGTGGAGATGGAAGACTAAAACTTTAATGCAATTGGAACATATATCAATGGAGTGAAATAGCAACATGGAGCTTCGTTAATCGTCATTCTACAAAAACGAGCATGTAGTGAACATCCAACTACACTCATGCATCGTAATCTGTCGCTGAATTACATCAAATGGCAGTGGAAATATCTTCATACTCCACAGTTATGAACATTTCTGCGGAAATAATTGCAATAAACTTCATGGCGAATTTCTACCAGAACTTCAGGGAACTTTCAAGAGAGGCCAGGGTGGACCCGGCTCACACAGAAGAGTTTTGCCAGAAGGATGTCTATCGTCTACACGGAGCAGTGCGATTTCCGGAGGAAACTGTTCTATTCTCCGAGGGCGCAGGTTCCAGGTTCGAGGTCGGAGCACATCTTTACGGTGGTGGAATGGAACCAACAGCAGTCTTCTTTGGAAATTTTCCTCTAGAACTTCAATCAACAGATAAGGTAGTCGTGAACGTTTCTTGATTTATTTGAGCCATTTAGCGATATCTGAGCAACTATTTTTCCCATATTTTCTGTCCCATATATTTTGCCCCATATTCTTGCTTGATATTTCTGTACTCTGTACACTTTGCTGATTTATGCCTTTTTCTACGATTTATTGAGACATTATTATGTCATTGGCATATTTATATAATTTTGGATCAGTTGAGACTGATAATATATATTCTTTCAGTAATTTGCATATTTTTGTAGTCTCGATTTGACTGTAAAGTTAACGATTCCCTATGGCAAATTTGAATTCAGACAGCGTGTCATTTTATTAAAGTAATTCTATTCAGTAAATTACTTTGACCAATTTTCTGTCATCCTCAAGAAAGAAGAATGATTAAAAGATTTTAGAGCGTTAAAATCTACTACTTTATCGACGATCTTAGAAATACTAGTCGTTTTATGAACATGATTGCAACATGGACATTTATCGTCAATTCTGAAATACCATTGCATTATAGACAATTTTATGAAATATGAACTTTGAGTACGATTTATTGAATACACTATAGTAATGAACATTTGATAGGAGTTTTTCTCAATTCTAGATTGGAACAATAATGTTTACAGTCCACAGTCTAATTGTATTCTATTCGACTATTTATGCAGTTTAGATGAACTTTGATTGAAGATAGTATTTTTATACTGCGATACTTTGATGATATTAATCTCAATTTTGATAGACCAGGGAGGCGAGTCTAATCGTATTTGCTATTAAATTTATTTGTGACTGACAAATTTTTACTTCATATCGATTCATGAATGAAACCCACGAAGGTTAAATATAATAACAGTTTTCGATACAATTGATGAATATAAGAATTTTTAAAGAGGAACTATGGATGTATAATCGTTAGTTCAGTGGACGTGTAAAAGTCGCTGATGAATAATGCCCTTTAATAAGTGAAGGAGGTTCCCACAGTAATATTGATGAAGATGATAAATTTATAAGTGGAGGTTTTTTGTGTGTATTGTGGAAGATTTTGATGCCATATATAATGAGATATATGATGAATTATGGGCCAATTTTGGTGCAATTTTGTGCGTTTTGAGCGAGGTATTTCTCCGCTGAGTGTATTGTTCAGATCCATTGAAAATTATTCATGTGAAGTTACTGTTAAAATTAACAAGAGTGTTTAAATAATTTGAGATAACGATTTTGAATGGAGGTTACCGTCACAAATAATAATTATTAAATCTTATTAAACCTGAATCTAAAATTTAAATATAACTAACCTTCATTGGTCGATTATATCACCACGATTTAAGTAATTATCAACCGGATAAACGTGTGGTTTAATGTATTTCTAATATAAATAATATAAATAATGTAAATAACTATGTAAATATCTTTAATAATAATTTGAAACGAACGGGATTAATAGAGGCGCGTATAAATTTTTCAACTGTCGTTTGACAATGTTATAAACAATTTAAAATGTTATAAATAATTAATAAACATTTTGTTATAAACATTAAGCGTTTTCGTTATTATACTCTAAACAACGCTAGTTCAACAATTGGAATTTACAATTAAACAAGATTTGGGATTATTAGAGTAATCCATTGATATTTGAACGGAGCATTTGAAAGATTTGCGTGATAATACTTGAGTTGAAATGTGAACATTTAAAGTGTTTTGAAAAGGAGCTAGGCTCTGAGGTAACTAGCATATGCTAACATTGGCTGGACAGGTGCGTCCATTTGACGAAGCAAGCATGCGACACGGTGCAGGGTGTATCGCAGGTGGCCAGATAACTGTATGATAGAGGCCAAGGTCATCTACATAGCAGCCTTGCGGTTATAAATAAAATGTGAAGTTCATGAACAAGGAAACAAATGCTTTATGTCTCGTCCCAGCTCCCTTATCCATTCCAAAGTGCATTGTTATTATTACGTTCTTTTGAGCTAGAGAAAGCTGAAATTTTGTATGTGAAGTCTACAAGTCCTACAGGAGGACATGGTTGTATTGACAATGGCTTCTGATTGCCACGTATATTTTGTTGTTAAATTTTGTTAAATTATTTTTCTCTTTATGTGAAATAAATTATTGTGCAGTTTAAATTTTCTTGTTTTCGACTTGGTTCATTTTAAATATCGAGGTGGAGGTTATTGTGAGGGCATACTATTAAGTGATCCAGTTGAAAACCCAGACACGAGATTAAATTGAATAGGTAAGTAAAAGGTAAGTATGAACCCCCGTATATTTTGGTGTGTTCCACAATAATTTCTTGTTAACTACTGTGCTCTAATCTCGGTAGTATCTGTCAGTGCCATTTTCATTGATGTAGCTGTGCCGGTGCGATTGATTATTGGCAATCCGATTGAGGGGGCGGATATCTGACAGCCTACTATCCGGATTATCGGGGACAGTACCATCCCGGCATTTGCCCGAAGACGAAGTGGGAAACCACGGAAAACCACTTCGAGGATGGCTGAGGTGGGAATCGAACCCCCTCTACTCATTTGGAACACCCGAGGCTGAGCAGACCCCGTTCCAGTCCTCATACCACTTTTCAAATTTCGTGGCAGAGCCGGGAATCGATCCCAGGACCTCCGGGGCGGCAGCTAACCATGATGACCGCTACGCTACGGAGGCGACTCTAATAAGTGATCCTCTACATTAATTCCTGGCATCTCCAGCATAAATGCTCCCTTGATTATGAGTAGCATCCGCTCTTGACTGACGCGAAGTTATTAATACCCTGTTCAACCTGGGATCACCCTAAATGATTACCGGTACATATAACAGATCATGCAGAAACACCAAACACAACATAAAAACAAAAACTAATAAGCAAAGAAAGTGGTACATGGTGGGAATCGATCCGCAAAATCTGCAAATCTCCGTCGTGAGTCCGGCACGCTAGCCACTACACCACTGCGACGTAACGTGAGCTCGTGAAGACTGCGAATATGATGCTTACGTAAGTAATGTCAGTGACATGCTTTCGTAATTTTCTGTACAAATATGTATGTAATTACTGTGCTGTAATTAAGATTATATATTTGCATGTACATTTATGGATAGTTCACTGGAATATAGAGTTTGCGATGATTTAACTTCGGTTGTTATTGCGGTCTCTCCCGTCCGCCTAAAGGGACCCCGAAAATCACATGTTCTACAAAATTAGACTTGAGACTGGCTATAACGTCATAGATGGATGGGGATGGGAGGCAAAAAAAGAACTGTTTTTGTTTAATAGAACGTCATGTCCAGCCTCCCACTGTACAAGACACTCTCACTAGTATGTGAGCTTCAATACGGACTGTACAAGACACTCTCTCTAGATTCTGTGGTGTCCGTACCGACTATACTTGGTGTCCCCTGCTGCCACTTGCCAGCCAGGCTCTCTACAGAATGAAACGAACGCTCTCAATGAAATTGCTTCTCACCTGCACATCGCCCTTAATGAGGTGAGGCTAGCCAAATAAAATGAAAAAGAATTTAAAGGAAACAAGGACAATAATCTTGGCTATTTCTTGGAATGTACACGTGGTCATTTCAAACGAGAAGTCACGGTACATTGAGGCAGTGATCTCCGAAAGTGTGGAGCGAACACTCAAATGAATTTGGCCTTCTTTGAACTAATGAAGACAATCGGCCAAGGAAGACGAAGAAATTGGGTGCGATTTTGGAAGGATTGCACAGGCTTGCGATGAAAAAATACAAGGGAAGTGATTCTGCAGTTTATGTATTTTTCGGTATTGATTTCGAAAACAGTAAATAAAAAGTTGTATCACGTCACGTTTTCTTGAAAAATACAATTATACTTGGATTGTACACACATCAAAAAAAGTTTTGCATCACCTCGGTTCCCAGATCTCCGGCATATAGACGTTGACTGTGTATATTGTATCCAAGATACAGTCCCTTTGACTGTTCATAGATGTCACTAAAACTGCTCAAAGATGTAAACAACCATGCATGAGCAGGGCCTATTAGACGGAGGGGGTACGACAGCCGATCAGTTCCAGTCATTCCACCAGGACGAAGGTACGCTGCTCATGTTGTCTGTAGTTCTACCATGCCTAGAAGGTCAATACCGCAGTTCGATCGCGTCCGCATTGTTACTTTGTGTCAAGAAGGGCTCTCAACAAGGGAAGTTTCCAGGCGTCTCAGAGTGAACCAAAGCGATGTTGTTCGGACATGGAGGAGGTACAGAGATACAGGAACTGTCGATGACAGGCCTCGCTCAGGCCGCCCAAGGGCTACTACTGTAGTGGATGACCGCTACTTACGGATTGCCGCTCGGAGGAACCCTGACAGCAATGCCACCATGTTGAATAATGCGTTTCGTTCAGCCACAGGACGTCGTGCTTCAACTCAAACTGTGCGCAATAGGCTGCATGATGCGCAACTTCACTCCCGACGTCCATGGCGAGGTCCAGCTTTGCAACCCCGACACCATGCAGCGCGGTACAGATGGGCCCAACAACATGCTGAATGGACCCCACGGAATTGGCATCACGTTCTCTTCACCGATGAGTGTCGCATATGCCTTCAACCAGACAATCGTCGGAGACGTGTTTGGAGGCACCCTGGTCAGGCTGAACGTCTTAGACACACTGTCCAGCGAGTGCAGCAAGGTGGTGGTTCCCTGATGTTTTGGGGTGGCATTATGTGGGGCCGACGTACGCCACTGGTGGTCATGGAAGGCTCCGAAACGGCTTTACGATACCTGAATGACATCCTCCGACCCATAGTGCAACCATATCGGCAGAATATTGGAGAGGCATTTGTCTTCATGGACGACAATTCTCGACCTCATCGTGCACATCTTGTGAATGCGTTC
The DNA here is from genome assembly GCA_946902985.2 of Meconema thalassinum. Taxonomy (NCBI): domain Eukaryota; kingdom Metazoa; phylum Arthropoda; class Insecta; order Orthoptera; family Tettigoniidae; genus Meconema; species Meconema thalassinum. The sequence continues at coordinate 355,463,266 of OX336390.1, forward strand.
CTTCAAGATAACGACATCGCTCGACTACAGTGGCCAGCATGTTCGCCAGACATGAACCCTATCGAACATGCCTGGGATATGTTGAAAAGGGCTGTTTATGGACGTCTTGACCCACCAACCACTCTGAGAGATTTACGCCGAATTGTCGTTGAGGAGTGGGACAATTTGGACCAACAGTGTCTTGATGAACTTGTGGATAGTATGCCACGGCGAATACAGGCATGCATCAATGCAAGAGGACGTGCTACTGGGTATTAGAGGTAGTGGTGTGTACTGCAATCTGGACCACAAATGCTGAAAGTCTTGCTGTATGATGGTACAACATGCAATGTGTGGGTCTCATGAGCAATAAAACGAGCTGAAATGTTGTTTGTGTTGATCTCTATTCCCTTTGTATTTAACGGTTCCGGAACTCTTGGAACCGAGGTGATGCAAAACTTTTTTTGATGTGTGTATGAACATTTATCCGAGATTGAATATAATAGAAGAACGTGAAGGACTTTCAAAGGAAAAAGACTAAGTACTTAAATTGACACGTTGCATGTTTTGATTTTTGCTCAGTTTAAAATGTATTTCGAAATTTCATGTAAACATACATAATATTTGTTCCTCTTGCTAAATGGTCAATTTCATGTTAGTTTCTCATAAAAACTGCAGCATAATTTGATGTAAAATGTCTAAACTCAAGGGATTCTTTTTTTTTTTTGGCTCTCGATATTGATCTTACATAAAACCCTGACGTCATGGGAAGTAAGTAGTTCCGTGAAGAACTATACAGCCTATTTCCATATATCCTACTTATGGTAATTGCCTCTATCAACATGCAAAATTTCAGTTTGATTGCTGTAATAGGTTTTTAGATATTGATAACCGACTAAATATTTCGGATGGTTGCCATGTTGGATTTTATATATATGTAGGCCATAGAGTTATGTACTATTGGATGACGATTATTGCGTAGGTTCATTATCCAAACGTTCACTTTGATCGCATGATTAATACACAAGAAATAAAAACTTAATTTTAAAATTTCGCACAGCCGCCATCTTGAGGTTATGTAAACAATTGAATTAAATTAGATGCCAGTACATTACAATATCTATAAACCTTTACTGTACCATATTTCACTGCGCTGAGATGGTTAAATCACGAGAAACGTCTATTAAAATGTTTCAACTTCGCTTCGCTGCCATGTTCGTTTTGTATTTTACAGGTTTTTGAAAGTCTCGTAGCTGAATTTCTATTAGGGTGCCTTGTATCACCGTAAAAATTCCAGGGTGATATCAGTAATAGTTTTGGAGATATAGAATGCCAGCGAATATTTCGCACAGCCGCCATGCTGGATTAGTGAGACGTAATAAAATTTGAAAGGCACGGCCGGGATCGGCCAAAATGGTACTATGATCTCACCGAGTTTGATTGAAATCTCTCCAGCCGTTCAGATTTTATTAGGGGGACAGACACTTACGCATACACATACACAAACACACACACGGACAATTGGTGATCTCATAAGCATTTTTTTTATATATAAATGAAAATATTCTAAAAATGGAGGTCATTTTCGACATTAGCACACCAAATATTATAAAAATTAGCGAAAACTTCTCTTGTACTTTTCAAAATCTTAAATTTCGCAGGCCTGTGTTATTTATCATACACATATTATTGACAGTGGCGAGTCGTGCATGTTGGTTAAGAGGGTGGAAAGATGCTAACTGCCTAAAATGACACATCTTAAATATATATAATGCAATAAACTAGCCCACATCCAAATGGTCAGTTTCCAACATTCCTCCATAAAATAGACAACCTGACTATATCTTATAAATTATATTGAAAAATGCAATCCTTGAATCCTATAATGCAATTCATTTTTAAAATGAAAATATTCATAGTTATGTTCACATCTCTGCTTCTAGCCATTAGCGTAATGGTCTGGTAACTGATTGAATGCAACCCTGCTAGATGGCAGCAGTAGCAAGGTAGCCACACTACAAGCCGAAATTAAGACGCATGCGCAGGACAAGGGGAGGATACCCTCCCCTGCCGTTCATTTGGCTGCTTTAACACTCTAGTTCTTTCTCTGGTCGCTAGTGCGCCTGTGTCTATGTGTATCAACTGCAGTACTGGAGGAAAGTATGCGTAGTTCAAGAGCGCACGTGGTTTAAAACACGATAAAGCTTGTTTGATTTATAGCTGTGAAATTAAAAATAAAATCCAATCCACCTTGAATTCCAAGGTAAACATTTTTTAAATCACAGTAAGAGCACTCAGACTATTGGGGTCCAGTTTAACAAAAACGTAAAGTAAAGCTATTTTGACAATTGGGCCAAAAGTTGAAAAGCTAGAAGACCCGGAAAGGTGTCAAAATGCGTGAATAGCGCTATCATATTGCGCATTGCATCAAGCGTTAGACCACATCCTTTGTCGTATGTAGTACACTAAATGTATCACTACGAGTGCTAGTGTTGAACCATACATGATAAAATCAGAATCGAAATATTAAACATTCAATGCAGCCAAATGGCCATAGGGTTAAAAAAATACTATTTACATAAACTTGATTTCTATTGATTCGCATAATCACTGAGTGTCCTTATTCTTTTTGTACAGATTTCCAAGTGGTCATAGCAATCGCATGTATGTCCACACAGTTGACACTTGCATGTAATTGAAGCTTCATGATACGTCTTGTTGTTGTGACAAATGATGTGATGGAAGCCGTGTACTGCCATTATTGTATAGACGTGACGCATTTCAATGTTTGCTTTCGTCCAAGATCGATCAATCATGGCGCCAGATGCAAAACTCCGGATATGCGTCTTATCGCTTTGGATGAGTTTTGCCAATAGTTTCTCTGACGCATTTGTGTTGGTTAAATGTATTTGTGTCCTAAGATCTTCTATGAGGAAGGATTCTCTTGCCAGGAGATAAACTAATCTGGATCTTGTTGTCTTTGAAACTCCAATTACTTTCTTAATGTATACTGCTTTTACTCTTTCAAATGTGGAGAGGTTTTCCATTGAGAGATACGGCCAGATAATTTCTAAGCCATACGTCAATATTGGCAGTATTTTGGCTTTAAATAGAGACATTGCTGTCTCTAATCTGAGGGATCTTATATAACTTATTCCACGCATAGCCATTATTGCATGTGTAGCTTTTTCTATTACATGGTTTGTGAAACACTTAGCGGTTGTTTGAAATGTGATTCTTAGATACTTGAAATCTGGAGTGATCTTTAGTTGCTGTCCTTGTGTGTATCGAAATATCTACTTCCGTTTTGATGAACAAGTCATGAACACCAACAGTCGTTTGTACACAGTGTTCGCAAAGCCTCTCCGCGGTGGCGAACTACACGGGTCTCGCCTTGCGGGACTTATTAGGTTGGCAGCACATTCATGTCGCTGTATACGCGAAGTCTCACCGCAGCGGTTTGGCATAAGCGTGCACCTGCTCACTATTGACCTTCAACTGGAGTGATAGGGTGAGGAATACCGGTTCATTACTGCCGACAGTCAGTGGCGGTGCGTGACAGTGTTGACGCTGTAAGTTGTGTTCTTGTCAAGTTCTTGTGTAAGCTGAGTCTAGTGGGAATGTTTAGGCTACTACTGAAGAGCGTGTGTTTTTAGTGGAAGAAGTTTTCCGTACTGGTGGAAATTTTGCAGAGCATAGTGTGATAGTGGTGAGTACTGTATATATAATTGCGTTACTTCATTGAATGTGATTGTTTTCCTTGTAACAACATAACATGAATGTACTGCCAACCCAACACGTCCCGCAGGGCGAGACACACGCTGCGGAGAGACTTTGGAGACACACTGTAGTTCACTAAATTCATGTACAGTTTATTGTTTCTTTATTCTTTATTATCTTAAAATATTAATTCCCAAGTCATGTTTTCTACATTAAGTTCCCAGTATGAAGGACTAGAACTGTGCATTTTATATGTCAATAACCGAAAAATGTGAGAAGGAAGTACTGGCCTTCCCTCTCTCAGTAACCGCCACTCACTAATGAATGAATGAATGAATGAATGAATGAATGTGAATGAAAACTATAGGTAAACATTTACATACGTACGACTGTTTATGTTCGACGATAATTATAACTTTATTATATGTTTTAACATAAATATTCATAAATATCTGTTGAGATTCAGTCACTTGAATTTTGTGATCGGAGTGCAAGCGCTGGGTTTGATATCTCTGTTTTCCAAGTTTTCTGACTGACCAACCGACGCATGCGCTCTGTCTGCTTGGCAATGTCATATGATTACAGGCTTCCGAACACCGATGAGCAGCAGCATTCAGTCAAACTGTCACCGAAGTCGTTTGAAAGAAATGCGCTGTGTAGAAAATGGAGTTGAAGATATTAAAGTACAGTGGTATTTCTTGTCTCATATTCGCCAGTTTATTTACGCGAACATATGGACGGTGCACTTTCCATGTAGGTAATTTATAATAGAAGGATGCTGTGTTCATGTCCGACATGTTGGAGTTTGAGCGCATGCGCGAAGGTATTCTTACCTAATTGGTTGGAGAAACTGTATCATAATGGAAAACAGTACTTTAATGACCACCATTATGATACAGTTTTCTGACGTATAATATTCACATTTCGACATCGTCGAACATAAATGTGTATACACAATTAAACAACGGCCAATTTGCAAGGAATCTTATTATTTATAACTGAATGTGCTTAGTTTCAAACCGCTTCTGAAGTCGCCAGCAGAAGGTTTTCTTCACTACCTTGTCACATTCTCTGGCAATGTGATGACTGATGTGGAGCTCCACAATCCTAGCGTCAGTTACAAATACATTATAACAAAATTATCTCGTGTTTTAGCGACTAGCTGTCACCCCAGAGGTCCGCGTTCGATTCTCAGCCCTGAAAGGATGTAATTCTGGTCTGATGGCTGGAACGGGGTACACTCAGCCTTGTGAGGCAAAACTGAGAAGAGGTAAGTTCTATTCATACCGCAGCCATCTTGGAAGTAGTTTACTGTGCTTTCCCTCTTCTACGCCTAGTAAATGCCGGGTTGACTCCTTATTTGAGGCCACGGCCGCCTCTTTTGCAAACATCACCAGAATAATTACAAATGCACACATTCATATAGCCATCACAATAACACATGTAACCGACCGCTAAAGCCCAGCGTTAAGTCATGGGGCCAAACTGTCTGCTGACTCGGTAGACGCGTGGCTTCGAGCCCCACCGTCGGCCGTCCTTGAAATGGTTTTCCGTGATTTCCCATTTTCAATACCAGGCAAATGCTGGGGGGGTACCTTCTGACAGGCCACGGCCACTTCCTTCCACATCCTTGCCCAATTTCATTCAACTTCATCCATTCTATATCTCACCCCGGCACGCGGATCACCCACGGGCGTCGACTAGAATGACCTGCACTCAGCCTCTCAGGAGGCCACACGACCAAAAGGTAAAACATTGTATCGGACAAAATTCCACACACACTTAAGTATACGGGGATGAATGACCATGATATCCAATGAAACAACATTATAGTAACATGGGTTATTAGACAAATTCTACGTGCCAAACCAAAATCAAACCGTGTGCCACCACAGCTCATAAAGGGCCCTGACCTACCAAGCGCCCGCTGCCCAGCTAGGACATGGACTACAGATTGCGGGGTGTCTTGTGATCAGCACGATTGGTCCCCTCGGCCGCTAAACTTGGTCTCCGTGACCGAGGCGCTACCTAACTGCGAGACAGCTACTCAATTGAATCATGAGGCTAAGTGCACCCTGTTCCAGCCCTCAAGTCAGTTTTTAAAATTCTTAACGAAGCCGGGAAGCGAACCCGGAGCCTCCGGATAATAGGCAAGCGCGCTATCCCAACATCCCAACACCACGGGGCCCACAAACTTCTACGCACGCTCAAGTAAATGGACTGATGTACCAGATCATAAATGAAGCAACAACAATAATTGAATATTATGCAACGAGCCTATAATGGCAATAATTAAGACACGAGTATGTTTATAAAACGAGTGAAGTGAGTTTTATAATTTCCTCGTATGGAAATTATAAAACTCACTTCACTCGTTTTATAAACATACTCGTGTCTTAATTACCTTCATAGGCTAGTTGCATACGGCTGTTTATCTTCGACGATAATAATGATAACATTATTTTATGTTCGAACATACATATTCATAAATATCTGTCGAAATTCCGCAAGTTTCGTTTACTCAACAGAGCGCATGGGACTCAGGGAATACCTTGTATTCACCCACGGCCTCCTCGAATACCCCCACTATGACACTAGCCACGCAGTGAAATTTAAAATAGGAGCCCGTGGAAGTCAGCGCAGGTGCGATGCTATCCTTACCTAATTGGTCAAACAGCTGTATCGTAATGAAAATATTAAGCTCTGATTGGTGGAGAACCTGTATCATAACGAAACTTGAATTATAATGAGCCTCTTTAAAATGCAGTTTTCTGGGATTTAATATTTATATTTCGGCATAATCGAACATAAATAAATAAAGAAGAGTGACTCGACAGACAAATGAAGAAGCTACAGCACGTCGAAGAAGACGTGGTGGAGAGAAATTGTGAAACTCCAAGAGCAAGGGGAATATTAATTCTGGAGGGAGAATAACAGTTATAAAGCCAAGAAACACGTGAGGGTGAACACGTTGCATAGATGAGTGCGATAAAGAAAACGAAACGTTGTTTAGGGCACAGCTTAATAGAGACGTCACTGCATCAACCACTGGCTGTCACATGATTCAGATAAACACAGGGAACTGATATCTATACGGAGAAGTGGTGTAGTGGTTATCGTAGTTGACTGCCACCCTGGAGACCCTGGTACGATTTCCAGTTCTGCATGAAACATAAGTCTAATTTGACTCATTGGAACGATATCAATTGGGAAAAACACATGGTTTTGTCATTTGTTATCTTGTCAAGATGAATAAGATGAATCGATATGTAAAGTGCTCCCTTCATTTTAAAGAAGGACATCCGCAGGTGACATGAAATAGGTGAAGTCACGGCCACGTGGGCTTTGGTGTTGTAAATAAAGTTAGTTGGCTCAGCTCTCAATAACATCGTTAACATTATGGTGTTTGAAGACATTTTTCAGTGTTGCCTTATTGATCGAAATGGAATGTTTTTCAGTCGGTCAACGCGATTGTACCCGATTGTAAAGGGTGTTTTCCTAGTCCGGATTGTTTTTACATGAGATTAATAAAATCACTTAGCAGCTTCAGTGGCGTAGTCGATAGCATGCTGAACTACTATGCCCAAGATAGTGGGTTCAAACCCAGCCGAAGTCGTCGGATTTTTAAGAGCGTTAAGGTCCTTCAGTATGCCTTCCTTTGGAGGGTAAGTAAAGCCGTTGGGCCAATGTCATAGATTTATGGCATGTAAAAGAACCTACCATTACAATTGGTAGTGTGTAGCTAAATTTGTAGGTTATATGGTTAAACACGCTCTATTAAGTTCCAACGTTTGCCACTAGGTGGCATCTCTGGTAGCCAAAGTTGGAACTACTTGAAATTGAACTTGATGGGGAGCCGAAGGACGTTAAATTAAAATACCCCGCTATGGCTATTTGGCTACAATTCAAATCCAATATAATAATAGAATCACTGAGATGACCAGTTGTGATCGTCAAATGATCGCCATCAGATCCTTTACACTTAGGCTATTAAAACTTACATCTACAAGTATATGCGAGATGGTATTTACAAGATGTACATTTATTTAGTTGTAGTAGTTATGAGCGGGGAGCCTCCGTGGCTTAGGCGGCAGCACGCCGGCCTCTCACCGCTGGGTCCGTGGTTCAAATCCCGGTCACTCCATGTGAGATCTGTGCTGGAGAAAATGGAGGCAGACAGGTTTTTCTCCGGGTACTCCGGTTTTCCCTGTCACAATTTCATTCCAGCAACACTCTCCGCTATCATTTCATTTCATCTGTCATTCGTTTAATCATTGCCCCAGAGGAGTGCGACAGGCTTCGGCAGCCGGCACAGTTCATATCCTCGCCGCTAGATGGGGGCTTCATTCATTCCATTCCTGATCCGGTCGGAGACTGGAAGCAGGCTGTGGATGTTCATTTTTCAGTTATCAGTGGCGAAGCTACATTCATGCAACCGGGTATTCTAAAGTTCATACCTTATATATTTTAGCCTATTTTCATTTTATGAAAAAAATAGGCATATGAGCATACCATTTATCCGCGTGTGTGTGTGTGTGTGTGTGCGTGTGTGTGTGGTGGTGGTTTGTGTGCGCGTGTGTGTGTGTGTGTGTGTGTGTGGTGTGTGTGCGTGTGTGTCCCTAATAACTTCTAAACGGCTGGAGAGATTTCAATGAAACTTGGTAAGATCATAGCACCATTCTGGCCGACCCCGACCGTGCCCTTCAAATTTTACTGTCTCTCACCAATCCAACATGGCGGCTGTACGAAATATTTCATCAGCATTCAGTATCTCCGAAACTATTACCAATATCACTTTGAAATTGTGTACGGTGATAAAGAGCACTACTAGAAGTTCACCTATGACACTTTCAAAAACCTGGAAACTGCAAAACCAACTTGGCGGCCAAGCGAAATTGAGACTTTTAAATAGACTTTTCTCGCAATTTAACCATCCAAACATAATGCAACTTGGTACAGCAAATGTTTAAACACATTGTAATGCACTGGCATCTAATTTAGTTCAATTGTTTACATAACCTCAATACGGCGGCTGTGCGAAATATTTCACCAGCATTCCATATCTCCGAAACTATTACAGATATCACTCTGAAATTTTGCACGGTGATAAAGGGTACTGGTACAAGTTTATCTATGTAACTTCCATAAACCTCTTAAGTACAAAACGAACATGGCGGCCAAGCGAAGTTGAAACATTTTAATAGACTTTTCTCGTGATTTAATTCTCTGAGCGCAGTGAAATGTGGTACAGTAAATGATTATACATATAGTAATGCACTGGCATCTAATTTAGTTCATTTGTTTACATAACGTCAGGATGGCGGCTGTGCAAAATTTTAAAATTAAGTTTTTATTTCTTGTGTCGTAATCATGCGATCGAAGTGATAGTTTGAATAACAAACCTACGCAATCATTTTCCTTTAATGGTACATAACTCTATGGCCTATACATATAACAATCCAAAATGGCGAGCATCCGAAATATTTAGACGGTTCTCAATATCTTCGAATCTTTTACAGCAATTAAACTGATTTTTTTGTTCATAGAGGCTATGAACATAAGTTCACCTATAGGACTTTCAGTAACCTGGTGAGCACAAATCCAACACGGCGGCGACGCGAAGTATACATATTTAAATGGACTTTTCTCGCGATTTAACCATCCGAGTGCAGCGAAACTTTGCACGTTAGATGCTCATACAAATATTAATCCACTGGCATCTAATTTATTTCAATTGTTTCCATAACCACAAGATGGCAGCTGTGCGAAATTTTAAAATCTCGTTTTTACTTCTTGTGTTCCAATCATGCGATTGAAGTTTGAATATCACACGTACACAATAATCTTCATGTAATAGTACATACATAAAAATCCAACCTGCGAACCATCTGAAATATTTAGAGGGTTCTCAATATCTACGAATCTATCACGATAATCAAACTGAAATTGTGTATGTTGATAGAGGCAATTAACATGAGTAGGATATATGAAAATAGTCTGTATAGTTCTCGACGGAACTACTTTATTTTAGATAAACTCCAGTCTTCGTGTTTTTCGCTCAGCAAAGATATCAATGATACGTTTTTTGAAGATGTCATCCCTGGAAAGATAGTTCACCAAAATCTTCTCAAAAACTAGAATACTCAAATTGCCCAGTCTAGAATCTGACATGGAGTACCTTAAAAATGTCTTAACTCTCTTCAATGCAGTCATAGTTCGTTCGCTCGAAGCAATAGAAACAGGAAGGGTAAGAATCAGTCTTATGAGGCGTACTGTTTCTTGATATATTTCTTCTAGGCCGTTGTGCAAAAAATATTTTCTTCATAGGACAACGAAGAAAATGGTCTTCATTTTAAATACACTATTAAATCACTACACTGATCCATGATTTTAAACTCACAAACGAACCTGCACTCGCTGGAATACCGCCCGCCTTACGAATGCACTGCTTGCAGCCTACTGTCGACCAAAGTATGATGTGTACTCGAGTTTGAAGGTCCTTTGTAAAGTAATCAATAGACCTACATAAAATCCAATAACATCATCATTTTCGTCGTTCTATTTTACGTTATTTCATGTAGGTTTGGAATTTTTAATTTATATTTCAATATTTTTTATCGCAGTTGGAACACAAAACGTGCACGTTGTTAAGCGTGTTTCAACCATGCGTCACATTTAAGATTTATTATCTCAAAAACCTGTCATCAGATCAAATCCAAATTTTAATACAATATACATTGGAATGTTGTATAACAGGGTTATTAATTTCAAAATTTTGTGTGTCCAAGAAACAAAGTTGGTATCATTTTTGTAAGGTAACTTTTTCTCGGCTCGGGGTGGTTGGAAAATGTAGTTCTTGATCGCGTTGGAATCCTTATACATCAAACAGTTATGCTGTATGACTGTGAAATACGTAAATTAATTCACTTATTTAATATCGGTTTGTATTTGTAGGGGGAAATAACACTTGGTTCACCAGCTAGCCACTCCGGGAAAAGCTGTACAGCGTTGCTGAGACGGAGACCATCACTTCCGAGCGAGGCACGCCATGAGGCGTGATGGGCTACATTTCGGCAACACTGTACAGCTTATCCCGGGGCGGCTAGCTGGTGAACCATGTCTTATTTCCCCCTACAAATACAAACTGCTATAAAACAAGTGAATTGATTTACGTATTTCACAGTCAGACAGCATAACGTTTCGATGTATAAGGATTCCAACGCGATCAAGAACTACATTTTCCAACCACCCCAAGCCGAGAAAACGTTACCTTACAAAAATGATAACAACTTTGTTTCTTGGACCCACAAAATTTTGAAATTAATCAACCAGTTATACAACATTCCAGTGTATATTGTGTTAAAATTTGGATTCGATCTGATGATGGGTTTTTGAGATAATAATTCTTAAATATGACGCATGGTTGAAACACGCTTAAAAACGTGCACTTTTTGTGTACCAACTGCGATAAAAATATTAAAATATAAATTTAAAAAACCAAACCTACATGTACTAACGTAAAATATAACGACGGAAATGATGATGTTATTGGATTTTATGTAGGTCTATTGGTTACTTCAAAAACAACCTTCAAACTCGAGTGCACATAATACTTTGGTCGACAGTAGACTCTACGCTGACGCATTCAGCTCTCGATCTTCCGCTTGGCGCATGCGCAGTCGCCTTCTCTACCCACAGAGACTTGAGCCTGTTTCAAAGGAGACTCACTGGCTGCTCAGTCCCGCTCTGAGAAGCTGGCGTCAATCCCACCGTGGTTGCAGAGAATAATACCAAAAACTAGAGATTAATTTGCCTATAACAACGAAAAAAACGAAAGTTTAAATGTGCATATTCCTTGAAAATGAAACGGGTACCTATTCTAAGGCTCAAAGATTCCCCTCCCGCTTCAACCCTGGCTAGTTATTATAAACTTGCGCAACTTGTCAAGATTTGTAAGTTGTCTGTGATATGATATTGATAGTGGTGATTGACCTTCAAGGTTGCTTGCTTAGTGTGATATCTGTGATTGTTATTAAAAGGTCTGGTTAGAATGGATTATGAACTTAGTTGATTGTTAGAGCAATGTGGCATCCGTTCTCGTGCAGCCGCTACCAACCACTGCCTACGCTTAACTGAACAGTTCGAGAACGGATCTTACATCGCTCAAAGATTCTTGGCTGTCACCTTGGAGGCCCGGGTTCGATACCCGCCACTGCCAAGAAATGTTATTCTGCTCTGAGGGCTGGTACGGAATACACTCAGCTTCGTGAGGCAAAATTGAGAAGAGGTGGGTTCGATTCCTACCTCAGCCATTCTGGAAGTGGTTTTCCGTGGTTACCCACTTCCACTCCAGGCAAATGCAGGGATTACACCTAATTTAAGGCCGCGGCCGCTTCGTACCTAAAATTCCTACCTCAATTATAAATGTACACACTAGTACAGACAACACAGTGACGCGGGTTATCAGAGAAATATTACACACACCCAAGCACACGGAACTGCATGACAACGATGTCGCAAAGCCCTTAAATAATCAACAACCCATTTGAAACTGTTTTGCCTTTCAGCGTCCAGTTTAGTCTGCAAATCTTTGTTTGCGAACAAGTCATGATCCCCTATTAGCAGTTAGCACTGAGGTCTTCTCTGCTTATACACCTCTCACTTTCAAATCGTTCAACTGAATCTAACCATCGTCTCCTAGTTCTACCTCTGCATCTCTTACCCTCTACAGCCGAACTCATTAGCCTCTGATGTAATCTCTCCTTCCCCTTCCTCTTCACATTACCCCACCATGTTAGTTGGCTCATTCGAACAGCTTCATCTAGCGTGTTCATTTCTAACTTAGCCTTTATTTCTTCATTACGAGTATCTTCCTGCCATTGCTCCCTATTATTTTTCCCAACAATCACTCGTGCTTCCCTCATATCATTTACCTCTAGCTTATGTGTTACATATCCTGAACCTTCCATACAGCAAGGTCGGTCTCAATACTAAGCGATTTAGGGAGAGTTTCGTCGCTACACTAACTTCTTGCTTGCAGAATACAGTAAAGAGAACTCACTGCATTGGCTTTTCTGCACCTTGACTGTATTTATATCTCCATACTACCATCCTGAGAGAATATACTTATTAATACCCACAGTGTATTAACTTGAGGAAAGCAATGGCAAACTACCTCACTCCTCTTCTTGCCTAGAACGCCTCAAAATAGTGCTGCCTTGTGTTTTTGTGGGTATCTACTCACATAACGTAACGGCGATACTTTTTGAGGATCCAATCAGCCTTCGGGCTGACTACCTAACAGACAGTGTATTAACTAATTTCATATATTGCTCAGGTTTAGGGAATAATCTCTCTCTGTGGTTAACAGCCGTGAGGCTGGTTGGCAGCAGCTCGCCATTCTTCCCGTCTCTCAGTCTTCCTCTTGAGTTCACAGTATGAGCCATAACCCATATCTTGCAGTATTTGACTCATGTACTCCAGTCTGGGTCTTCCTCTACAATTCTTGCCGTCTACTGTTCCCTCGATTATAAGCTTAATCAGTCCATTGTGTCGCAGTATGTGGCCCACGAGGTGATTCCTTCTTCTTTTTAAATATTTAAGGAAGCATCTTCTCTCTCCCACTCTTCTAAAGACCTCCTCATTTGTGACCTTTTCTTTCCACCTGATTTTCATAATCCTTCTATAGCACCAGGTTTCAAATGCCAGTAGTCTTTTCCTCTCTCTCTCCTATTGTCCAAGATTCGCTGCCATATAGCGCGGCGCTCCATACATAGGTCTTCAACATTTGTTTCCTCACATCAAGACTGATGTTCCTTGCAGTAAATAGGTTCTTCTTTTTATAGAAAGCGTTCTTGGCTTGGGCAATCCTACTTAATATCTCTCTGCTGCTTCTTCCACCATTCGTTATTTTACTTCCCAGATAATTAAACTCATTTACTTCTTGTATCTTTTCATTTCTTAACTCTATTGATGTCTGGTTTTCGACATTTCTACTGCAGACCAAAATTTTAGTTTTATTTGTATTTATTCTCATATTAAATTCTTCCTCCATTATTTTGTCCATCTTGCTCAGGATCTTTTGTAAGTCTTCTTCAATTTCCATTACAATTTGGATACAATCGTATTGACCGACCGTAAAGCATTTAACTTATATTTCACAATTTTGACTGGCAGGAATGTTTTGGGGAAATATTCCCGTTGGCAAAGTTCATTGGAATTTACCCATCACTAGGTGCAACGCCCTGGCTTAAGCATCGCTTAACCGTAAGCCACCCTTCATCAAGGAGGGGTTAAGCGACCTGTGGTGTAACCGGACCTTAGACACCCCAGCTACTGTGCCAGAGTGGTCTAAGCTCCCCTCTTACCCCCTGTCGCGCCACAGTTCACCTCCTCTGAATAGGCTTTTGAAACCGGTCAGGCTCTCACAATGTGGAGCGATTGATTTCAAATTTGACGTCGTTTTATATAAACAGTTATGGGACAGGGTAGTGAGTTTCTAGTTTCATGTAATCCAATTCATTTCTCCTAGTTCCAGTCAGACCTCAAGGATTACTGATTCATCTAACGATGGCGCTCCACAGCCTTTGTAAATGCACTTCTTTGCTGCCCATTTCCGTTCCATTATTCCAGTCTCCTTTGTCTGTCCAACTTGATGGATTTCCTTGCGATATTTAAACTGTACTCTGAAGAATGGGACGCGGTGTTTGCTATTTCAACATTATACCGTGGATGTGTACCAAGAGTCTACCTGAAATTTCATGCTTGTTGATATTCAGGAACGACCTATGATTAATGACGGATGCGACTTTCCATCATGCTAAAATACTACATTCTTATACCGTTAACGACACTACTGTACTTTCGGCTTGACGTTCAGCGTCATTCATTAGAATGAGCTTATGATAACACCTTAGTAGAAGATCACCTTGGTGCACTAGTAATACGTATTGTTATTATTATTATTATTATCATCATCATTTTCTGCAATGCATTGATCAGCCCATACTTAAGTTCTCCCGCTTCAGATCGTTATTCACAGCGTACAGCTGGGTTGCCACACATTAGGCAACCCAACACACTGAACTGTATGTAAGTTGACCTTTCATGAACACTATTCCTTTAGGGGATAAGGACTTGGTAATTAACGTACATAGTACCTTGAGGTGATATAGACTTGGTAATTTACGTACCATGCCTGCATTATGACACGTTTATACTGATGAATGTTCACCAGAAACTCAACCATATCCGGTCGAGTAGATTAGCAGTTTGCCTTTTCTGCCACTACCAGCGCCAGTGTGAGTCAATAAAGAGTTTCACTCAAGCCCATATAACTACTTCCGGTGTGAAAGTTTTTCAAAAGGGTATTGAACCAAGGAACGCATTAAAGAAAGAATTATGTAACTAAGTTCATTTTGCCTAGGATTTTAATAAAAAAAACAAGTAGTTCCGTGAAGAAATAAATAGACTATTTTCATATCTCCCACGTATGTTAATTGCCTCTATCAACACACATAATTTCAGTTTGATTGCTGTAATAGATTCGTGGATATAGAGAACCGTCTATATATTTCATATGGTCACCATGTTTGATTTTTATATATGTAGGCCATAGAGTTATGTACTATTTCATGAAGATTATTGCATAGGTGTATTATTCAAACTTATATCGCATGATTAGGACACAAGAAATAATAAAAACGAGATTTTAAAATTTCGCACATTACCTTGTGGTAATGTAAACAATTGAAATAAATTGGATGTCAGTGGATTACAATTTGTATAAGCTTTTTCCGTACCAAATTTCACTGCGCTCGGATGGTTAAATCACGAGAACCGTCCATTTAAATATTTAAATTTCGCTTCATCGCCATGCTGGATTTATGCTCACCGGGTTATTAAAAGTTCCATAGGTGAACTTATGTTCATAGCCCTTATCAACATTCAAAATTACAGTTTGATTGCTGTCATAGATTAGTAGATATTGAGAACCGTCTAAATATTTCGGTTGGTCGCCATGTTATATCTATAGGCCATAGAGTTATGTATTATTAGATGACAATTATTGCGTAGGCTCATTATTCGAACGTTGACTTCGATCACATGGTAAGGACACAAGAAATGAAAATTTAATTTTAAAATTTTGCACAGCCGCTATCGGGAGGTTATATCAACAATTGAACTAACTGTAATGTCAGTGCATTACAATGTGTATAAACATTTGCCGTGCCATATTTCACTGCGCTCGGATGGTTAATTCGCGGGAAAAGTCTAGTTAAAAGTTTCAATTTCACTTGGCTGCCATGTTCGTTTTGTACTTAACATGTTTTTGAGAGTCACATAGGTGAAATTTTAGTTGTGCCCTTAATCACCCTACAAAATTCCAGGGTGATATCGGTAATAGTTTATGAGATATAGAATGCCAGTGAAATATTTCGCACAGCCACCATGTTTGATTGGAGAGACCTTTTAAAATTTAAAGGGTAAGGTCGGGGTCGGACAAAATAGTTCTATGTCCTTACTGAATTTCATGAAAGTCGCTCCAGCCGTTTAGACTTTATTAGGGCGGGACACACACACGCTCACACACACTTACGCACACACATACATACACACACACACACGGACAAAAGGTGATCTCATAAGCCTTTTTTTAGCCTACTTTCGATTTTTTCATAACATAAAAGTAGACTTATGAGATCTACACAGGGCCAAAAATTGTGTGTATGTCTGTGTGTGTGTGTGTGTGTGTGTGTGTGTGTGTGTGAGAGAGAGAGAGAGTGTGTGAGTGTGTGCGTGTATGTCTGTTCCTCCTATCAATAGAAACACGATGATACTGAATTAAACTAAATTTGGTACAGAGGTAGTACTACCAAAGGAATCTCAGTGTCATGTTTTATATTGTCGGCATCTTTACTAAAACTTAATGGCAGCCACTCAAATGGTCAAATTTTAAAATTAATGTGCGAGCAATCATGGAATCTGTACCAAATTTTGCTGAAACTTACCTTCGTATGGGTCGCGTCCTGTGCCCAAACTACAAGGTCATCAGTCGTACCATTTAAGGATGGCGGCCGTGTGAGTTATGCAAGCTTTATAATTTATGTCTTTGGACCCACCAATTCTGATTATTAAGCCGAGATTGGTTCAAGCTATCCTAAAGGACGTGAACCGTTGTTTATTATAGTTTTATAGTCTAATATTACACTTCATCAGGGACTTTAAGGAGCTGAGCCGTCTCTGTCGCATGACAACATGGCAGCCGACCTATTTTGCTTGTCCTATATTTCAGTAGTTTGTGTATGTTGCATGCAATAGGCTATAGCCTACTGATAGAGATAATATAAACTTTGTATGAAATGATTTATAATGTAGATGTACTGCAGTGAAGAAATCGTTTATTTCAAGACATAATTTGATAACACGTTGTATATAAGTCAGTTAATAACACTGAGATGTTATGGACATGTTAGGCTCTGGACTAGAGCGTTAGTCTCTCATGCGGTTGACTGGAGTTCGAAACCTACTAGAGTTAACTTTTTTTAAACTTGAATTCTTTTATAAATGATGTGGACGAGCTCTCTCCACAGAAACTAAATAAAATGCTATTTATCTCAAAGGAGAGGCTAATGTATATACTCGTTTATTAATAATCACAGCCCCAGCATCACATATAAACAGAAGCTGAAAGAAAAAGGAGAATAGAAAAACAAGATAGCCTACAAGTTGTCATCCACAGCCTTCTCAATATCTCTGTACGGTGCTGTCCTCTTGCGCGTTACGTGGGCAATTGTTCCATACATTTCTCTTTGCAAATCCTTTGCCTCCTGAAGAGACAATTTTGTAATAGCTCATCTTCTAGCCATGACTGCGCTCTGATTACCTTTAAGCAATGCCAGCTGGATCGCATCGCTTTTGGTTGCTCTAAACTGCCTGCCCATTCAACACTCAGAGGCGTACAAGATATATTATTTCGCCGCTAGGGTGCAGTACCAGCTACTACAACGAACATTCAATTATAGTCAACTCCTTGATAAGGACAAAGAGTTATAAGTATACCCATACATTTAGGAGAAAGTAGGCTATATGTTCTTTGCTGAACACCTTGTTTCATAAATAAAAATAGGCTAATAAATCGAGTAAAGAAACTATCGATTTTAGGTTGTTTTTTCGGTACTGAATTTCGGAAATGATTTTCGAAATTTGTTTCTTAGTTTGATAGATCTCCCCAAGACTCACTATTTGAACCATTCCGGGCCCTTTAGTCCTTCAACATTTGGCACAATTAATTGTGGAAATTGCTTAATGTTATGCTTTTACTAACCCCTGCTTTGACTGCTAAATAGTAGCCTATTTTCAACATTAAAAAATCTGCAAAATTTAAATGTGACCAATAGACAAAAGAAAAATAAATATATATATTTCTCTCGTTGAAAGGACTTTGAACAGTCGTTGTATTTTTATTTAAACATTAATCATTTCAAAATGCGTTGTCGGTAGATCACGAAAACTGGCAACACTGTCCCTATTAATTGAACTTGCACTGTATTAGACTACGCACGCACTAAGACTTGAGTTTGGAGGAATGATCCGACAAAAGGAACCGCACGCAAAGGGGCCGCCTGAGAGTTAGCGAAGCCACAACCCAACCCCTACCTGTTTCTTGAAACAACAGCAGCACGCAGACCGCAAGCACAATCGATTGGCAGTTCGGACAGCTTTACTATGAAAGTAATTATCGCTACAAATTGCTCCCCCTAGCTCCTGTCATGTGAGTGTGTCTACTAAGAGAAGCTCTGCAGCCATATTGCGAGTTTCTTGACCAAGTTTGCTATTTAATTCATGGCAGCGACGAAGTCAGGGGGTGAAAATGAGTGCTCCCCCTGTTAGCATGGATATGCATTTGGACTGGGATCAAGCCAAACTTTGCGAGGTATGATTTGCGTCATGCACAAGTAAGTGTGACGGTCAACCGCACACCTTGCCCCTTAGCGGGCGCACGCAGATACTACCCGCAACTCGTCTTGTTCTAAATATGTAGGCTACTTGTCCCACTTGGGAAAGCTAACTTTGTGTGTCAACAACCCTATAAAGAAACTGGTTTACAGACCTATCCTCATGCAAATTCCGAGTGGTGTAAACACATGCTTGCCTGTAATATAACCTTGTTAGAGAGATTATTAGATAAGTTAACAAATGTCCATAATCTGAAAAACATATCCATGATTTGATGCCGAGGTGGTTCCTATCTTAAGGCCACGGATACCTCCTTCCCTGAATTAAAAATTAACACACACTACTACAGACATCACAATAACACAGGTTATCGAACTAATTCCACACACATCCTAGTACACGTGGTTAAATGATGACAATGATGATAATAGATGTTTCAAAAGGCCTAATATCTAGGTTTGTGTGGCAGTGGAAATGAAAGGTGATAACATGAAGCCTACAATTAAAACTAACTCGCTAGAAGAAGAAATGAATAAATAAATAAAAAACGCAAAACAGTAATAATGGACAGGAGGAAAAGAAATGCACTCAAACCACAAATAATGAGGATTGAGTGATTTGGAAGTAAGGAGAGCCATGAAAGGCAGATCGGAAAGTGAGAAATTGGAGAGGATCTGCCCCAAAGTCAGTGGAAAAAGGAAAAACAAGCTGCTCAGAAAAGAACATATAGCCAACTTTCTCCTAAATGTATGGGTATACTTATAACAAGGGCTAGGATTCGGATGATTTTGCATATTTATTTTTGGTAAGACTGACACGTTGCTCAAATATATATATATATATATATATATATGTTTCATGAAAGAATGAGTTCAATGAAGTCTATTTGTTAAGTTGTTTTTTTTTTCAGTTTTGCCATTTTAGAGGGATTGAGCATTTTTGTGGGAAATGTTAGGTCATTTTGGTCATTTTTATACCATTTTCAAGAAAGAAGGATACTTTTTTATGTTTAGCTATTATAATTCTGTATTTTACTAAATTTCCGTGTTGAATATTTTGTTTGATTTCATACAAGCATAACATATATTTTCCAGGAAACGGTACCCTCTTCCCCTATTCCCAAAAGTATGCGTATAATGGACTCGCCCAACAAGGAAGTGCATTTGCCTCTCGCGTAGGTAGAAGGCTACAGCTAGCAATGAGTCATTGAGTTCGTGGTATTTCTTCGAGCCGGAAGTGTTGTTCTATTAGACGCGAAATGCCTAAAGTGAAGCAAAGTGTGTCTGTTAAAATAAAACAATTTGTTTCGCAGTATGGAGAAAGGGTCTTCACCACTGACGGGATAATACTTTACTGCAAACTTTGTGACGTGAGAGTGGCCACTGTAAAAAGGTTTACGGTGGAACAACATGTATCGCGTGAGAGACACAAACGTGGTCTGCAACGACTTCAGGATGAAGGAACATTACTACAACAGAAGCTTCTTGGAGAAACCCATTCATCCTTTTCACCATTCTTTGAAGAACTGTGCAGAGTGTTTCTTTGTGCCGATATCCCATTGAGTAAGTTAGACAACCCTAAACTGCACAATTTCTTAGAGAAGCACAGGGGCAAATCCATACCGGATTGTTCTACGTTAAGGAAAATCTATGTTAGACGATGCTATGAAAAAACTTTGGAAGAAATCAGGAAAAGAGTTGGAAATAAAAAAAAATATGGGTATCGGTGGACGAGACGACAGACTCTTCAGGACGATATGTAGCTAACGTGGTGGTAGGAACACTGGACGAGGATGTTCCTGGAGAACACCTTCTACTCTATTGTCAGCATTTACAAAAGTGAACTACTCAACAGCAAAGTTCTTGATAAATCGTTGGCATTGTTGTGGCCTGATGGCATTCGGCATGACAATGTGTTGCTCTTAGTAACGGATGCAGCCCCCTACATGGTCAAGGCTGCTAATTCGCTTCGTGCTCTCTACTCTAAAATGGTGCATTTAACTTGTTTGGCCCACGCGTCACACCGAGTCGCGGAGGAGATTCGCGGTCATTTTCCAGAAGTTGACCAATTGATAGGATGTGTGAAAAAGGTATTCTTGAAGGCACCCTCTCGAGTTTCAACTTTCAAGTTAGAAGCTCCAGACATTCCACTTCCTCCTTCTCCCGTTTTGACAATCTGGGGAACCTGGATTGAAGCCTGCGCGTATTATAGCGAGAACTTAAAAGTGGTGAAACAAATCGTGGATTCATTTGACAGTACTGAAGCCGCATCAATCAAAGCAGCACAAAACCTTTTGGCAGATAGTGAAATTGCAGGGAAACTTGCTTACATAAAAGCAAATTTTGGATTTCTTCCTACTACCAGAACAGCTCTGGAAAAGTCGGAAGTGCCGCTAATGCAGCAGTTACAACTTGTGCTGAAAGTGGTGAATGATTTGGATCGCGCATGTGGCATAGTGGGACAAGCTGTATCTGAGCTTAGCCTCCAATAATAATAAAAAAAAAGCCTGCCCAATGGCCTCTGGGAGCTGTCCCCCTGCAGATGCTATGTTTGCCGCTAGAGGCGCTGCATACCCTCCACATGATCTGTTCACTTGGCGGTATTTACACACATTGTACCAGCGGAAATAAGGCCACTTTATTAAGATGATAAACTGTTGCGTGCCGTTTTGTAAACAAGGCTCTATAAATAATGTTCCTGGAACGAGTTTTCATGAATTTCCTAGTCGAGAGCCGACAAAGAAATTATGGATTAAAGCAGTAAGCAGACAAGGTATGTAGCATAAGTTGACCAGTGACTGAAAATTTCGTTACTTTCTATTATTGCTCTAGTTCTGATGATGATGATGATGATGATGATGATGATGATGATGATGATGATGATGATGATGATAATCTCCTGACCACCTTGTCGTGTAGAGGCTAGCATTCTTGTCTGTCGGCCCAGAGGTCCGGGTTGGATTCCCGGCTCTGCCAAGAAATTTAACTCAGGTCTGAGGGCTGGAACGGGGAACACTCAGCTTCATGACGTAAAACCGAGATGAGGTGGGTTCAATTCCCATCTCATCCATCCTGGAAGTGGTTTTCCGTGGTTTCCCACCTCTACTCCAGACAAATGCCCGGATTGTTCCTAATTTAAGGCCGTGGCCACCTACTCCCCAGTCATCACCTGAATTACAAATGCACCCACTTCTACAGACACCTCAATTGCACAGGTTATCACTCAGATTCTACAATACCCAAGTACACGGAGCTAAATGACCAATATGTCCAAGCACCACTAATGATAGAACAACAAACAATATAATAATCTTCTGTTTATATTGTGTAGGTGATACCAAGGATAAGTTATGGAACCCTTATGACCGCTCCGTCGTGTGCAGTAATCACTCCAACGAATGTGACTACAGACCAGAATTAAAGGTAAAGCGGTTGAAACCTGATGCGGTGCCCAGCGTTTTCAGTGACTACCCACCAAGTAAGAAACTTAAACTGTCAGTGCCAAGAAGAAATATTGTCAAATCAACTGTATCATTAAAATGTACAAAATCCCCCAAGGCAGGCTTTGTTGCGGTTGAATCTTGTGCTTTGGATGGTGTCCCCCCACCTGCCATCTCAAATGTTAATGATTTAATCAAGAAAGATGCGTCTACACAAACAAAAGTAAATATGAGACAATTGAACTCACGGAATAGGATACTACGAACACTGCGTAGGTCACTAAGGCGTGCAAGACAAAAAATATCTGCACTTAAAGGTCGCCAAGAGCAACTCAAGCAACGAATCAGCAGGCTAGAGAAAAATATGGTTGACTATAATTTGGACGCAATTGAGGTTTCGAGTGTTGAAGGAAATTTAAAAGCAAAATTTCTACAAGAACAGCTTAAAGTATTTCTACAGAAGAAGCCTAGATGGAGTGACTCAACTATCAGGTATTGCATTATCTGGCACAGTAAGTCCCCGGCAGGTTACCGATTTATACTAAGTAGCGAACTGTTAAGCTTGCCTTCTAAATCTACCATCAAACGTTATGTTGGAAGCACTACTGGTGTAATGGTGTCAAGTTTAATAGTGAAGAGACTCCACGAAGAAGCAAAATTTACTAAGGGAATAAATACATTTGGCTCAATTATTGTAGATGAGATGGCTATCCAACCACGCGCGCTTTACTGTAAAGCAGCTGATGAAGTACAGGGACGTGTGTCAATGGGTGGACTGGAAAAAGATTTAGGCCTAGAAAAAGAAATCGCAACAAAACTGCGGTGCTTTGTGTTCGTTGGACTTGCTTCGCATTTTAAAATTCCTGTGGCATACTTTTTTACTCGGGACCTAAAAGCTGAAGTACTTCATCAACTTACTATTGAAGTTATTGATAAAGTGGAAAAGGCATAATTTATTGTTGTACGTGTGGTGGCAGATAATCATTCTACAAATGTGAAATTATTCCGCTTACTTTCTGGGGGTAGCACACCTCTACTTGTCGTGCCACATCCCTTGGACAGTTCACGCAATTTATTTCTGTCTTATGACCAATGCCATATATTGAAAAATTTAAGGAATGCATTACTGGACTTGAAGAAGCAGTTAGTTAAGGATGGGAAACCCATATCTGGTTGGTTAATCAGAAAGTTGTACGACCTGTAAAAGGATTTGAAAGTGAAACTAGTTAGAAGACTGACACACAAACATATCTACCCGACAACCTTTGAGAAAATGCATGTGGGCAGAGCTGTCGATATTTTCACTTCGGATGTTATTTCAGCCCTTGAGTTATTGAGGCAGTATGGGTCTCAGTTCGGAATAAAAGAATTTCAGGATGCTGAAGGCACTATCGAGTTCTTGAAGCTAGTTAACAAATGACTCACCATCCTCAATGTTAAGAACACTTTGCAGCATATACACTTTAGGAATGAAGACGCAATGCATTTCTTCTCAGTTGACGATGAAAGACTCGAATGGCTGGAGAACGTCTTCATTCCCTATCTGGAACTCTGGAAGAAAGCATCAGCAAGTCCGGTGGAATTCATAAGTAAAGAAACTTATGAAGCAGTTTGTCTGACGACAAAATCTGTCAAGTACCTGCTTGAAAATGGCTTTCATTTCGTATTAACCAGGAAATTTTCTTCTGATGAAGTAGAAAGCTTGTTCAGTTGCATCAGACAGTTTGGAGGTAGCAAAGACCAAACCAACGCTGCAAGTGTTACACAGGCCCTGCATAAAATTCTGACTACTGGACTCGTAAGTGGATCTCGCACGGGAAATGTAGCACCTGAATCTGCCTGTAGTGACTGGATGGTAACACGTAACTCAACCGGGAGACGCACGAGCACAACGATTCATGCAGATCAATCGGCAACAACGAATACAGATTTAGCAAGAAAATTTCTAACACAATTAGAAAGCATCGCAAATGAAGCTGAAGGGGTGCCATGTGTTTCTATGACGAGTGCTGCAATGGCCTATATTGGAGGGTATTTGGTACGAACTGTCGAAGACCATATATCATGTCAAGAGTGCCTTGATAAAATTAGTAGTACCCAGAGTCAATTCCCAGTGATGTCACTTATAAAATTCAAAGACAGAGGAGGTCTCCGATATCCTAAGCCAGGTTTTGTTTCGCTGCTGATGAAACTGGAAGAAGTAACGGACGAATTGATATCGGTTACGCTGGGCAGTCCAAGAATAGCACAAACATTAACCACAATACTGTTGCCACATGTTGCTAAAACACCTATTCTACAGTGTGGAGTGAGTGATAACCCTGAGGAACTGAGCAAGTTCTGCGCCCCTCTGTCACTAACTACACCAATGACATGACAGATGAGTTTCGCCAGACTACTTCTTGAGAAGAAGAACAAATTATGAGAAAAGAGAATCAAGAAAAATTGTTAAAGTCGTTCCTTTTACTGAACCCCTAGGTCTATGGGACGCCAGTAAAAGTATTCAGTGCAACCGTACCGTACTCTTGTGCAAATCAGACATTAGTTTCGTTAGTTGTGCGTGCTATATAAGGGAAATCCGAAGATGAAACGAACTCCTACTAGTAAAAGATGAACATCACTTATATTTTACTCCATTCTACTCAACAACGTAAGTTCATGTACTGCAAACATAGTCTGTACATTAATTTATGCTGGTATTACCTTGCGATAGCAATGCCATTTCATGTTAATGTTGGGTGGGGAATCAGCGCTGCAGTGGTCAATACGCGCACTGCTAGGAGGACACTGTTGTTGCAGAGAACGCCGCGATTGAGTAGGCTTTCTATTATTGGAGGCTATGGTCTGAGAAGATGAAGAAGGTTTTGGAGAAAAATAAAGAGTATCAAACAATGTGTTCAATTGCTAAAATTTTGTCAGGTGAAACATTTTCTCTTTGTGACATTCACGACAGTTAATTAAATTCAAGGGACATTGTTTGCTTTAAGTATGCTTCTGTTGTGTCGGTGGAGGTAGAAAGGAGATTTTCTATGTATAACGCTTTGTTGGCTGACAATAGACAATCATTTTCATTTGAAAATCTACATCATGTATTCGTTGCTCATTGCAACTCACACATTTTGGAATGAACAATTGGGACCTTTATGGCTGAGACACGTCTGTTTTGAAAATATGTAAGTATTGATTTTAAAATTCATAACTCGAAAATGTATTACAAAATGTCTGTGTCGCGAATCTGGGAATAGTAGTTCCTGGAATGGGAACTATGGTTGCGCGGGGTTGGCAACGATACCTACGTCACCACGACAATCTGTTTGGTCGCTATGGCGGCGATTGTTCTCTGGTCCGAAATGGAAAAAGATGTGTAGTAGAATTGCTTGTGTAATAAATATATTTCTAATGTCACACAACGAAATGGATTATGTTCTGTACCTAGTAATCGAACAGATACGCGGGTAGCGTAATTCGACATTAGTGGCGACCTCTGACAAGATCCAGACGGGTACTGTTAATTGAAATACGAATCGAAATACATAACATATTGTATTAATACTGAAGGAAAATATTGTGAAATCCATTATGACTTTGGATTCCCGTGTGGCACTGAGGAAGGTGAAACGTTCAGCGATTACCCGACAACTACACACTCTCAAAGAAGAACTGAATAATCAAGAATTGGAGAACGATGAAAGGAGAAGGAAAATTAATGTTTCCTATTCTCTATTACGAGCGAAGAATGAAGATCTACTGGCACTGGACGGTGAGATTTTAAGTTTAAAGATATAAGCTGGTCACGAGGGTTTGGAAGACGAATGCCGTGTTGCCGATGATTACCATCGACTGTTCCTCGATGCCGAGGTAAGTGTTAATGAAATACTAGCCCACCAGGCGAAGTCGCTGGATGATTCAAGTCTCAATAGTGGAGCCGATATCACAAGTAGACGGAAATTCAAGCTCCCTAAACTTGAATTTCGGAAATTTGACGGTGATGTACGACAGTGGCTACAATTCTGGGGACAATTCCAGAAGATAGATAAGGACCCTGACATTGTACCAGAAGACAAGTTCCAATATCTAGTGCAAGCCACAGTTAAAGATTCTCGTGCTAGGGAAGTAGTCGAGAGCTTTCCACCTACCGGAGAAAATTATGTTAAAGCAGTAGAAAGCTTGAGAAGCCGATTCGGTAGAGACGATCTACTTGTAGAAGTGTATGTCCGGGAATTGTTAACTTTAGTTTTGAAGAATGCTTCCTCTGTGAACAAACCTCATTCATTGTGTAGCCTTTATGACAGCCTAGAATCACAAATTAGGTCACTTGAAACACTAGGGGTCACTTCCGATAAATGTGCTGCTATGCTATACCCTCTGGTTGAATCATGTTTACCTGAGGAACTGCTGAGGGTGTGGCAAAGAAGCAGTACTTTTGTAAGCACTGGCGATGGCAAAGTTAGGTTAGAAAACATTATGAAATTTCTGAAACTTGAAGTTGAATCTGAAGAAAGAATCAGTTTGGCTGCAGCAGGTTTTGGTATTCAGGATAATGTTTACAATAATACTCAGGCTCGATTGTCAAGTGATAAAGCTGCTACAGCTACTGAATTGCTGACTACCAGTAGGGTAGATGATAAGAGACAGGTCTGTATTTTTTGTGAAGGTAGGCATGAAGCCTCAAATTGCTTTAAGGCACAGAAGTTCAGCCTGTCAGAGAAACAAAAGTTACTAAAAGAAAAAGGTGGTTGTTCCCGTTGTTTAAAGAAGGGTCATTGCCTCAACAAATGTAAAATTGCTGTAAGATGTTTTGTTTGTGGCAAGAACCATAATGTTTTAATGTGTCCTGATGTACCTAGTAACGGAAGGAAAGATTGTAAGGGCTGTAAGGACCACAAACAAAAGGATCAACCAGGAACAGCCTCCTTAAGCAGTACTACCAATAGACAATTTCTCTTACAGACTGTAGTTGTAAAAGTTAAAGGGCCTAAATTTTCTATTTCAGCACGAGCTCTGATTGATTCACGCTCTCAGAGGTCGTATGTTAGGAGAGAAATTATGAAGGAATTAGGTTACACCCCTCTGAGGAATGAAGCTATTAAACACAGTTTATTTGGAGGTGTAAAAACAACTGTTAAGGAACATGTATGTTATAAGGTAGAATTACATAGCTTGGAGGGTAAATATAAATGTGATTTTGAAGCGCTGGACCAGTCGATTATATGTGATGGTATTCCTTCCATCGAGAAAGGGCCTTGGTTAACGGAGCTTTCAGATATGAATATTTCTTTAACTGATGTAGGAGGTAAAGATAGACCTGTCGACTTGCTAATCGGAGCAGATGTAGCAGGAAAGGTAATGACAGGGAGAATCAAAATGTTTGACTCAGGTCTAGTGGCTGTAGAAACAAAATTAGGCTGGACTGTGATAGGTAAAGTTCCATGTCAGTCTGCGAATAATTTAGCAGTAGAGGTTACTTCACTGCTCATTCATGATGTCGGTGATCTTTGGAAATTAGAAACTATTGGTATCTTAGACACGGCCACCCAGAAATCCAAAGAGGAGAGAACGTGAGATCCAGATCAGTTTTCAAACGTGTATTAAGAAAACTGATGATGGACGCTATGAGGTACCACTGCTTTGGAAGGAGGGTCATTTACCTCTTCCAAATAACAGAGATTTGGCATTAAAGAGACTTCATTCCACGACTAGAAAACTGCATGAACAAGGTTTGCTTAGTTCATATGATGATGTTTTGAATGAATGGAGACAGCTTGAGATAATCGAAGAAGTTCCACTTCAGGTGTCTATGGTTCATGGGCACTACCTACCACGCCGAGTTGTTGTAAAGCAGAACAGCACCACTAGGGTGCGTCCTGTGTTTGCTGCCTCTGCTAGGCAGGTAAACACACCTTCTCTGAATCAGTGTTTGGTGAGTGGACCTAACCTCATTGAACGTATTCCTGCTGTTTTGCTCAAATTTCGAGAAGGTAGACTTGCTGTAATGGCAGATATAGAAAAAGCTTTCCTCCAAATTAGTACAAGACCAGAGGACAGAGATAATGTTCGCTTCTTCTGGTGGGATAAAGAAGATCGTGAGAAGGTAAAAGTTTTTCGTCATAAAAGGGTTGTGTTTGGATTGAGATGTAGTCCATTTTTGTTGGGGGTAATTCTCGATTATCACATTAATGAAATCATGCGAAACCCTAACTATGACAATGAAATCATGTTGAAACTGAAACAGAGTATGTATGTTGACAATGTAGTTACTAGTGTTGAAACTGGGTCTGAATTAAAGCAGTTTATCAGCGAGGCCAGTGATGCAATGAAACTTGGCAAATTTAACCTAAGGGGGTGGCAGTCCAACCACCACAGTTTTGATTCCACTGAAAAAGTTGGAGTGTTAGGAATGTTTTGGGACACTGCTTCAGATACTCGGACTTTAAATTTAGAGTGGATGGACAATTTTGTAGTAGGTGAGGTGACAAAACCCACAATTCTTTCTGTCGCTCAAAGGGTATTTCATCCAATTGGTATTGCCTGTCCTGTATTGCTAATTCCTACGTTATGGTTACAAAAGCTTTGGAGGAGTGGCATATCATGGAATGAGGAGATCGATACTGGTACGCGATTTGAATTTTTGACGTGATACCAACGTCTGTCACTGCTTAAGAATTTAAAAGTGCCTCGTTGGCTCTTTTACGTAAGAAGCAACAGTAAAGTAAGTATACACACCTTCTGTGATGCCAGTGGATTAGCCTACGGTGTGGTTATATTTATAAGAATACAAAATAACGATGAGGTGAAGGTATGTCTTCTGGCTGCCAAAGCACGAGCAGCTCCTTTCAAATCAGTTACTATTCCTCGGTTGGAGTTGATTGCTGCAGTGGTGGGAGCCAGACTATGTAAGTCTGTGCGAGATGGACTTACATTGAAGGGCATTGACTTCTATTTCTGGACTGATACATCCACTGTTTTCACCTGGATCCAGAAACGAGACAATTGGACAGCGTTTGTTAACAACCGCGTTAAGGAAATACGGAGTTTGACTCAACTCGAATCCTGGAAACACGTGCCTGGTTATCAGAATCCAGCTGATCTAGTCTCGAGAGGGTGCACGGCTGACAAGCTGTTAACTAATAAATGGAGGGAGGGGCCGAACTGGCTAAAGAAAACACACCCAGATTGGCCTTCGGGAGAGATAGTTACGAATGAGCAAATGATTCTCCAAGAATTAGACGAGTCAACACGGGTAGTGAGTTGTCTTATGAAGGAATCAGTTTCCTGTGACTGGTGCAGTACTCCCAAAGAGACTAACAACAATCTTTGTAAATATCATGGTCTTAGCTGGTTCTATAGATACTCTTCCAGCTATGACAGAATAGTACGAATGATTGCATGGATGAAGAGGTTCATCCATAACTCACGGAATTTGGGTTTAAAGAAATAAGGAAGCAAACCCAAACTAGGCGACATAGTCCTTATAGGGAGCGATAATGTAAAACGTATAGATTGGCCCTTGGGACGAGTTATTGAAATTTTACCTGGTAATGACAATATCACTCGTTTAGTACGATTACAGACTGCAACATCTGTTCTACTCAGACCCATTCAAAGGGTTTACCCTTTAGAGGTCTCGTCCGACTGGGTAGAAAAATGTAAGTCTTCAGATAAACTTGATGCTTCCCGGGTCAGATTATTCCGTTCTTCTTTGAGAGTGTGTAGTTGTCGGGTAAACGCTGAATGTTTCACCTTCCTCAATGCCACACGGTTATCCAAAGTCATAATGGATTTCACAATATTTTCCTTCAGTATTAATACAATACGTTATGTATTTCGATTCGTATTTCAATTATCAGTACCCGTCTGGGTCTTGTCAGTGGTCGCCACTAATAAACTGCTTTAATTCAGACCCAGTTTCAACACTAGTAACTACATTGTCAACATACATACTCTGTTTCAGTTTCAACATGATTTCATTTTCATAGTTAGGATTTCGCATGGTTTCATTAATGTGATAATCGAGAATTGCCCCCAACAAAAATGGACTACATCTCAATCCAAACACAACCCTTTCATGACGAAAAACTTTTACCTTCTCACGATCTTCTTTATCTCACCAGAAGAAGCGAACATTATCTCTGTCCTCTGGTCTTATACTAATTTGGAGGAAAGCTTTATCAAAGGCCGTTTAAAAAAAGGGTCATTTTCTGCATATTTTTAGGTCATAAATGCATTTTTTATTTTGCATATTTTGCACTTTTTTAGGTCATCATAATCCGAGCCCTACTTATTCATCCCTAAAACAATCACCTCTACACCATGTATTGTTTGTTTTCTTTTATATTGATAACTAGCCAGTAAGTGTCAAAATCAATATTATACACTTTATGATTATTATACAAACATCATAAACAATATACATACATACTTTATGATGATTGAATAACAAAACTACTAACTAATTGTAATGTATTCACATCCGTTAATCTCGATATTAAGCCTCCAAACTTAAGAATCCTTCGTTTTGGGAATCTTCCACATTAAAAATCCGCGCCGATCACAGTAGGTTGGTGCTGAAACCTAGCAATGAATTAATATTTATCTTGTACACCTCAGAGTGTTCAATGAGCAGGTGGTTTAAAGTAGCCAGGAGGGAGGCGATCCAGCTGGCAGTGTTTAAAGGTAATCGGAGCGCGGTCGTGGCTAATAGTTGAACTACCGGTATTACAAAATTGCCATACTTCAGGAGGCCAGGTATTTACACAGCGGAATGTTTGGAACACTATTTACCCACGTAACCCACAAGAGGACAGCACCGCACAGAGGCATTGAGAAGGCTGTGGTTGATGACAACGTGTATCTTGTTTTTCTATTTTCCTTTTCCTAATGTCTTCTGTTTATGTGCGATGCTGGGGCTGTGATTTCATTAATAAACGAGTGTATATATTAGCCTCTTCTTTGAGCTAAATTACATTTTATTCAGTATCTGTGTAAAGAGCTCGTGCACATCATTAGTAAAAGAATTCAAGAAAAAAACTGTAGTAGTATTCGAACCCCAATCGACCGCGTGAGAGACTGTCGTGCTAGCTCAGAACTAACCATGTCCTTAACACCAGAGTGTTATTAGCTGTCATATTAGATACAACGTGTTAGCAAATAATGTCTTGAAATAAACGATTTCTTCACTGAAGTACATCTTCATTATAAATCATTTCATACAAAGTTTATATAATATTATTTGCATCAATAGGGTATATCGCATACAACATACTAAAACTACTGAAATATATGACAGGCATAATAGGCCAGCTGCCATTGTGTCATGTGACAGAGACGGCTCAGCTCCATTAAGCCACTCATACAGTATAATATTATAATATAAAATTATAATAAATAACGGATCACGTCCTTCAGGATAGCTTAAACCACCCATGGCACGATAATGGGAATTGGTGGGTCTTAAGCTACTGATTATAATGGTTGCATAATTCACACGGCCACCATCCTAAAATGGCACGGATGATGACCTTGTAGTTTGGGTGAAAGACGCGTCCTATATAAAGTATGTTGTCACCAAATTTGGTAGAGATCGGATGATTAGTTTAGTCGTAATTTGATTTTACATTTTGAACGTTTGAGTGGCCGCCATTCAGTTTCGGTAAAGATGGTGGCGATATAAAATATGACACTGAGGCGCCCTTTACCAGTGCTATCTTTGTACCAAATTTAGTTCAATTCGGTTTCACCGTGTTTGAATTGATAGGGGAGGACAGACATTCAGACAGAGCACATATAGTCACACACACACACACACACACACACACACACAGACAGACAGACAGACAATTTTTGGCCCTGTGTAGATCTCATAAGTCTACTTTCATTTTTTCAAAAATTGAAAGTAGGCTAAAAACGGACCCAGCTCAGGAATAATTGAGTTCACCGAGTTCCAAACTCACCAGCCGTGAGCCCTTGAGGGTGTAACACTACAGTATCCAGGGTGCACCATAAGTGTTGGGGATACACAACACGCTGCCTCCTTTAGGGCCTTGAGCAGAAGGCAGGAGATGCCATGAGCCCTTGAGGGTGTAGCACTATCCAGGGTGGTGGGGCTACACACACACCCTGTCTTCTTTAGGACCTTGAGCAGAAGGCAGTAGGTACCATGAGCCCTTGAGGGTGTAGCACTATCCAGGGTGCACCATAAGCAGTGACCGGACATTTATGAACTGAAAACTATTAAAATATGCATGCAATTATGCACTAAAAGAGTAGAAAATATGCATTAATTAATTGAAAAATATGCACTTAACAATAAGCTAATCTTATTCATCACAATAGATAATTGCAAGTTTTTCAGGAGACAAATTAGGTCTATTTTAATAATTTTCAGTGCATAAATGTCCGGTCCCTAGCCATCAGTTGAATAATCACTATTACCTGACACCCACTGTTTTAATAAATACTTTATGCTGCTCTTCTCTTTAGGCATTTTGAGTTAAGGATATGCAGACTAAGAATAAATAACACAGTAACTGAAGAAACTCCTCACAAAACTACGAGTAACTCGGGGTTACTGGCTGTCGAGATGGTGAAAGGAATATCCCGCCCCATTCCCCTCTTGAAATAATCAGGCAGCATGCTTGCGTAAAATACTAGTTATAAATCTGTTGCTCAGAAAGTTGCTTACAATGGATGTCCAACACGCAGTCGAAATCTATATTATTCAACTGTATATGCTAAAATATGCTGTTATGATCAAAATATGCAAAAAAATAATTCAATAAACCCTCAAAATACGCATTTGCATATGGACATATGCATTTTCAAAAAATCCGGTCCCTAGCCATAAGTGGTGGGGCTAAAACACCCTGTCATCTTTAGGGCCTTGAGCAGAAGGCATTAGATACCATGAGCCCTTGGGGGTGTAGCACTGTCCAGGGTGCACCATAAGTGGCGGGGCTACACATACCCTGCCTCCTTTAGGGCCTCGAGCAGAAGGCATTAGATACCATGAGCCCTTGGGGGTATAGCACTGTCCAGGATGCACCATAAGTGGCGGGGCTACACATACCCTGCCTCCTTTAGGGCCTCGAGCAGAAGGCATTAGATACCATGAGCCCTTGGGGGTGTAGCACTATCCAGGCTGCACCATAAGTTGCGGGGCTACACATATCCTGCCTCCTTTAGGGCCTCGAGCAGAAGGCATTAGATACCATGAGCCCTTGGGGGTACAGCACTGTCCAGGGTGCACCATAAGTGGCGGGGCTACACAATACCCTGCCTCCTTTAGGGCCTCGAGCAGAAGGCATTAGATACCATGAGCCCTTGGGGGTATAGCACTGTCCAGGGTGCACCATAAGTGGCGGGGCTACACATAACCTGCCTCCTTTAGGGCCTCGAGCAGAAGGCATTAGATACCATGAGCCCTTGGGGGTGTAGCACTATCCAGGGTGCACCATAAGTGGCGGGGCTACACATACCCTGCCTCCTTTAGGGCCTCGAGCAGAAGGCATTAGATACCATGAGCCCTTGGGGGTGTAGCACTGTCCAGGGTGCACCATAATTGGCGGGGCTACACATATCCTGCCTCCATTAGGGCCTCGAGCAGAAGGCAGGAGATACCATGAGCCCTTGGGGGTGTAGCACTGTCCAGGGTGCACCATAAGTGGCAGGGCTACACATACCCTGCCTCCTTTAGGGCCTCGAGCAGAAGGCATTAGATACCATGAGCCCTTGGGGGTGTAGCACTGTCCAGGGTGCACCATAAGTTGCGGGGCTACACATACCCTGCCTCCTTTAGGGCCTCGAGCAGAAGGCATTAGATACCATGAGCCCTTGGGGGTGTAGCACTGTCCAGGGTGCACCATAAGTGGCGGGGCTACACATATCCTGCCTTCTTTAGGGCCTCGAGCAGAAGGCAGGAGATACCATGAGCCCTTGGGGGTGTAGCACTGTCCAGGGTGCACCATAAGTGGCGGGGCTACACATACCCTGCCTCCTTTAGGGCCTTAGCAGAAGGCAGGAGATACTATGAAAAGAAAACGAAGGCTGACCCCTCGAAGAATGAAGGTATCAGGAAAGATGAGACAAAGGCCAATTCAGGCGGAAAACTGAAATATACCCTAGGTCTCGAATATCCTAATACCATCAGAGTCGGAAGAGAACAAGAAGGGAGGTCGACAGGAAAGATGACAGAGGAGCCTGGCACAAGTAAGTGGAATCAATGCCTGACCCAGCTGGAATCCCGTGGTAGACAACCCACGTCCCACAAGTTGTGAGCCCCTGGGGTGGGGGCTAAATGACCACCATGACCAAGACTCAAATGAAACAACAACTCCTTTCGCTCGATATTGTGCAAAGCAAGGTGCTCGTCGTCCCAGTGTGTGTGCGAGTTACTTACTTCCGGCCGCTGCACCACGCCTCGACGCTGACAACGTTTTGAAAGCAGTTCTCGGTGAAGCATATTTGATGAAACGAAGAGTGAGCGTATGTTCGTGTACATGAATATTTAATTTATTTTCTGAAATGTCTACACGTGAGGCTCTGTTGTTTATCAGTTAAATACATATTTTATGGCTTGAGAATATGCGGATGACTATTACGGGAAACCCAAACTCCTTGTGCGTGCAGAATCTGTGATGGAATATCACGTCTCCTATCAAAATTACTGCGGCACGGTTCTTTTGTCCAGCATTATTCTCTTTGCGATATTATGTTGGAAAACCACAATGGAAAGTGTGCAATTGTTGCTTGTTGTAGTTGTTTTAATTAGTGGCCGTGACATCGCCCCGTATATTTGGGTGTGTGTGGAATGTGTGTGATAACCCGGGTTCAAACCCGGCCAAAGTCATCGGATTTTTGAAGTGCGTTAAAAATCACTCAGTATGTATTTATTTATATATATACTAGCTATTTTACCCGGAGTTGCCCAGGAGGTGTATTTACATGTTATAGAATGATGCATGCCAATATATTACGCAAAGTATAATCACTTTCCCCTAAGTGAGTTTAAAACATAGTTCTCCTGGGCTCTGAAGTTAATCAAGTGCAATATTAACTCACTGTAAATCTAGGCGAAAGGTACTGTGGAGTACAATAACGTAGTAGAGAATGCGTCAATAACAAACAAAAAAAAAGGGCTGTATATGCAAATTTCTCAAGGACCTAAACTCACAATTACAGTACTTTCCTGATAGTCCTTATTTTTGTTGTAATGGGTGTAATTTAGACGTCTTCTTCACATAGTTCTCTTTCATTTTTAAATTGTCGCATCTACCTTTTTGAAAGGAAACAATATTTAAATTATTAAATGTTTGGAATATAAAGTCATCATTCTGGAGTCAACTATACTTACGACAAATGGTGTGATTAATGAGAAATGGCTTATTCATGTACATAAGTCAGTGAAAGGAAGGAAGCTTGTAGTTTAACGTGACCGTTAATCTCGAGATCATGAGCCACGGGACCTCCTTTTTACGTGGAATCCGAACCACAGGACATGGCATTCCACTTCGAAAATCTCACATGCATTGACCGGGAATCGAACCCGGGCCGCCTTGGTGAGAGGCATACAGCTAGACCGCTGAGCCACCACGCCCCATAAGTCAGTGTGTAGGCTACTATAGCTGCATATTAGGGAATAGTATTGCCGTATTTACATGCCTATTATGTCATATTGGGCGGCTTTGGTGGCGCATTTGGTAGCATGCTGAGCTTATATGCCCAAGGTCGCGGGTTCAAACCCGGCCAAAGTCATCGGATTTTTGAAGTGCGTTAAAATCACTCAGTATGCCTTCCTTCGGAGGGGAAGTAAAGCCGGTGGGCCGATGTCATAGATTTATGTGATAGAAAAGAACCTTCCACTAACTACATTCGTGTGAAGGTAAAATGTGTAGTTTAAATTTGAATAACACTATTATGTTCCAACGTTCACCGTCAGGTTCTGGTCGTGGTGGTATCTATTAGCCAAGTTTACAGCTAGGTGTCGTTGACGGTAGCACTTGGTAGCAAAAGTAGGAACTACTTAAATCTGCCTGCAGTCCTTACCTGAATTGCATATAACACACAATAATACAGCCATCACAATTAACACCGGTTATCAGGCATATTCTACACACATCCAAAGTACAACGGGGCTGCATGACCGCGTTGTCGCAGCCCCTAAACAGAGGAACAAACCAACCTATCTCACCTAGTTAAAGTAAATGCAGCGACGTATAATCCCAGTATAATGTCAAATAAGATGCATTGATTGAATTGGGCTTCTTTAGCTCCTAAAGTATTTCGTAAGATAAGAAATATATTCTCTAAACCCATACCGTAATAATCTCTAAAATTATATAGCGGAGTTCAAGGTGTTTAGAATTCGTGATAACTACACCATTATACAATATCATTCGTCAGGAAGCACTAAAATGGCTAATACATAGGAAAAATACGTGTGAACGAACAGAAACTGTAACCTGACAAGGGGTTTGGGTAGCGCTGCACACCATGAGAATATGTGTATAAAAAAACTAGTAATGAAATTAGCCAAAGTACCTGTAGTAATGGTATCTGGAGATAATAAATTAATAGATGTTGACTCGTCCGCTGTCATAGACCCACCCAACCGTCCCAAATAGCGACACTACTTATATAGTTGAAATGAAGTATATGGTAGACATCGTGTCACTATGTCAGGAATGCCAACCCCGCGCGTTTGGTACTATCTCGCACCGTGTATACAAAGAAACAAAAGAGCGTCGATAATGTAATTTATAATTGCGCCAAATCCAAATCGTCAGTCGTACTTTATCCATGGATTGTGTGGCATGTGAAATTACTTCATAAATTGTATCTTATTAATGTTTTACATACAAAACCAAACCAAACCTAACCTGGGGCTTAGGCCCCAGACCCCCTTGCTTGTGGTACTAGCAGTGATTTTCGGCCAGGCAGTACCTAACCTAGTAGCGGACATAAATTGTATCTTATTAATGTTTTACATACAAAACCAAACCTAACCTGGGGCTTAGGCCCCAGACCCCCTTGCTTGTGGTACTAGCAGTAATTTTCGGCCAAGCAGTACGTAACCTAGTAGCGGACATAAATTCTATCTTATTAATGTTTTACATACAAAAACAAACCTAACCTGGGGCTTACGCCCCAGACCCCCTTGCTTGTGGTACTAGCAGTAATTTTCGGCCAGGCAGTAATTTACGTCTTTACGTGTGAAATGGTGAATGGTGAATTTTGTATGCGACATGTTGGTAACGTAGTCACACTTCCGTCTGTCGAGTGTCCAAGATGGCGTCCGTAGTGAAACGAACACGATAAAAATTATTTATTTTCGTAAAAAAAAACACATTATTGAGGTGCGGCAGTTGCAGTTGAGATTGTGAAACGACTCCCAACAACTCCAAGAAAGGTATGTAAATCATAAATCCTATATTTTCAATAATATACCTCGTTAAAAGTTACGAAAAGGCATATTCTCACGGCGTGCAGAATTACCGGGGTTGGTAGGGGTTATGGGGACCGCTTTCGGTGTTAACACACACAGGAACAGTAATTGAAATTAATCTTGTATCTAACTTTTCACATTTTCCATAATCTTACCTCGTTGCACTACCACATATGTGGAACATTTTTAGCCTTCATCTTTATGTAACTAATTTCTTTAATTACCACATTCATTTAATATAACCATCATTTCATTTTTATATACAGTATATTTTTCAACAACCCAATCTTGAAAACAATACAC
This sequence comes from Meconema thalassinum, assembly GCA_946902985.2. Classification (NCBI taxonomy): domain Eukaryota; kingdom Metazoa; phylum Arthropoda; class Insecta; order Orthoptera; family Tettigoniidae; genus Meconema; species Meconema thalassinum. The sequence continues at coordinate 355,501,104 of OX336390.1, forward strand.
CATCGTAAAAGGAACATAAATCACCCTGCCATTAGCAAAGCCACCTCCTGCCGGATCACAGAGAGAACCAAATTGGCACAATGCACAAACTTCCTGCAAGCGCCATATCACGAGGTGACCCTGCTACAAACTAAAAGTAACCTTAACCTATAAATTAAGCAGTGACAAAACGAACTATATAATGTATCGTATTCTTATGCAAACGTACTGTATTGTGGGATGACCACAATTTATTTTGAGAGCCAAGATCAGATACATGTACAAAGATCAGAACTCGTTTGTCAACCAACAAATTGTACTCGTGGCAAACGCTGGCCTTAGTCAACAGTAATGTCTTTGGATGGTCTTTGCCCATGGTGGTTCCTGGTGTCAAATTGTATTACTACTGCCACACCTGGCCTGGTGGCAAACTGTGTTACTACCGCCACGCCAAACCCCGTTAGAGTTGAGTTGGCTACTGTTGAAACCAGTCCGGAAATCTCATACGTCGGTTGTAATTCGTTGTTGCTGGCCTGATTGAGTCATTAGCGTAAGTGGAGCGTTTTTCGTGTTTGGTTGGTTGGCTGGTTGGTTGCTTGGTTTGAGGGTTGGTTGGTTTATTGGTATGCGGCATTGCAGCGTTCGTGGCGTCATTGATTCACATGGGAATAATATATGTACAACACTATTTACACTTCGCTGGTATATTAGGGAGTCTTTGGGGTCACCACGATGGTAATTTCACTGCAACTATCCTGGCTGCTTTAAACTGCCTGCCCATTAAACGATCACAGTATTGGTTTATGCGTACAACCTCGTTTCCAAATATAGACGCTAAGAGCAGCACCAACCCACTGTGATCGCCGCTTTTTGAAGTCACTGTTGTAGACATTTGTTTTGTATTGATGTTAATGGTGAAGTTGTGTTTTGTATTTTATGATGGCGTTCTGCTGTGTGCGCTTTTTTCTCCTTTATACAAAATAATTATTCTGATCAAAACGATAGGCTATCTTTCCACAGCTTCTTCAAATTTGTACTTCATTATAACCATTCTGACAAATTTCATCTTAACCTCAACATTTTTGTCTACATATCATTCACATCCCTGTTTCCTTCTTCAAGCCGGTTTCATATCAAGATTTATTTCTTTCGAATTAACATATTTTTGTAACAGATCTGTTTTTTTAATTTTAGTGTATGTGTTTTTTAGTTGTTTAGCTTTTAGACTGTTAACTTATTAGAAATATTTGTGTGAACAACCTTCTTTTATGATAAAATTTGTCATGTACTGTCAGTCTTGCTTCTCTATTCACATTATTTGCGCTGAGGAAGGCCACAATGCGGCCGAAAGCGGTGCAATAAATACTACAAATTATTATTGACTTAAGGTTTCTAATCTTCAGGACTTATTAGAAGGTACATAGTTTGATAGTAATAATAATAATGTTATTGGTTTTCCGTCCCTTTTAACTACTCTGGTGGGGGCAGATGACCTCGTAGTTCCGCCCCTTAAAACAACAATAACTAACTAACTAACTAACTAACTACTCTGGCTTTTAGAGACGCCGGGGTGCCAGAATTTTTCCCCAAGGGGGATCTTTAACGAGCCAGTAAATCTACTGACACGGCTCCCTCGCATTTGCGCACCCTCAAATGCCAGCTGACTGCGCCAGGATTTGAACCTGCAACCTTGGACTCAGCAAGCGAGAACGTTACCGCTGAGCCACGCAGCCAGACTGCTTAGTTTGAATAGCAACAACAATGGATTTCTTCAAGTAAGAATGCTTAGTATTTCTCTTTATTGAAATGCACAATCTGCATGAGTGCAACAATGAACTTTTACAAGACCGTTTTTAATTCTTTAAATTTACTCAACAACAGTTTGTCTTGACTTCTTAAAGTAGGAAGTTGTTTCATTATTATCTTTATTACTTTCAAAAGTATAAGTTACAGTGCTGTGTCTTACAGAAAAAGCATATGTCCAGGAATACGAAGTACAGTGATGAATATGTTTAATATGGGTTCACATGCAACCTTGGTCGTGATGAAACTGAAAAACCGCAGTGTTTCTCCTGTGCCAATATTCTTTGCATGATAATATGAGGCCTGCCAAACTACAGGTACATTTCAGTAAAGCTCACCCGGGGAGCACTGGAGAGTCGCTGGAGTCACTTAAGCAGAAGAGAGCTCGATTCCAATCATCAGGTACGTCATCGACGTTAGGTTTTGTATCTTCCCAAAAAAATGTTGTTACATAATTGTTCCATTATTAATTACTTTGCGAAAGAATGGTCGGGGGTAAGGTGAATTTGTAAGTTTACTTTTAGTGGAGGTGTGAGAGTAAAAAGGTTAAGAACCCCTGCCTTAAACACTTGCATACAATAATTACCAAGTACTTCCGTGGAGACAAAAAAAAAGAAGAAGATACGAGCCTCACAGTAGTCGCATATGATGTATAACACTGACATGTTATCCTACTATGAAATTGAGATGAAATGTTTGTGAAGTCATCTGACATATTATCCTACTCGTATACTACACAGCTTGGACATTCTTAAAATGTTAATTTACGCTCCGTTTTCATACTGGTACCATGACGAATAGAAATAAATAGTGTTATCACTCACCGAGTTCAACCGCGCCCCGCTCTGCTAGCGCTAGCGGCGCTGATCCCCAACGCTACACAGTCAGCTGTTCAATAGTGAGATACGCGCTGGGCTACGTAAACCTCTTTACGAAGCCTGCGGTTACGCTGATTACAACAAATTGTGTGTTTAGACTTATGAATAATACTGTCAAAAAGTTAGCATTAATATTCTCAGTCCCCATGTAGAACTATCGTTTAAAACCCTCCGTTAGTCGCGCATTGGTCTGACAGCTCTATGGTTCGTTATATTAGTTTTAATATCAAGCCAACAGTTCAAGTTATGATCTTATCGTCTCGTGACATCTTACATCAAACCATAGTAAGCATTTTTCTGGAGTTGTGAAATAGCGTGCCTAAAAATAACTTTAGCACGTGTAACATTTTGTCAGCGTGAGATTGGTAGAACCAGCGCTCCCAATGATGTTATATTCTGTTAGTGAGTGGCAGGTGTGCTGTTATAACGATTATTTGGCTTAGTATGTTGCCTTAGTTAATATCAGTAAGGAGACTGCGCCTTACGAAAACCTAAGGATGCAGATGAAGCGTGTCACCTTCTGCTGAAAGATAACGAATAGCTAGTTCATGATTCAGTAATTTCAAAGGAATTTGTGACTCTGATACTGAAGACAAAGTTGAAACAATATCCGAAGATCAGGAGGACGGTAACGGAAGCGAAGAATTGGATGACCGTTTATTTTATTGGCAGGTTGGTCATTATTATATATCCGACTCATTCTTGGCCACTTGGCTATCACCACGGAAGTCCGGGTTCGATTCCCAGCTCTGCCAATAAATTTAATACTGGTCTGAGGGCTGGAACGGTGTTCACTCAGCCTCGTGAGGCAAAAATGTTAAGAGGCGCGTTCGATTCCTACCTCAACTATCCTGGAAGTGGATTTCCGTGGTTTCCCACTTCTCCTCCAGGCAAATGCCAGGATGGTACCTAACTGAAGGACACGGCCGCTTCCTACCCAAATCCGAACTCAATTCCAAATACACACACTACTACAGACATCATAACGACACAGGTTATCAGACGAATTCTAAACAAACCCAAACACACGGGGATACGTGACCACGATGTCGTTAAGTGCCTAAAGAATCAACAACTATTATTATTTTAGGCCTATTATTATCGAGACGGATTTTTTTTTCGCTTTAGGTAAGGATGGCACGAAATAGAACAAGTAACCATGGAAGGCTGCCTTCATTCCGTATCCTACTGGGCGGCTTTCGTGATTTTACATCAGTGGATAGATATTTCGGTAAATTTTGAAAAATTTGAGGTACTGATCCTGGTTTTAATTTCCACTTCACGCGAGGAAGTTTCACGTTCTCATAGTTCACTACGAAACAGTCCGCCTTTATAATAATTAAATCTTCCGAAAAACGCTCGTCACAGATTCTATTTTTGATCGACAATTGCTTATCCTTCCACGGAAAAACTCTCGCCCATTTCGAAAACAGATTTGTTTCTTTTGGCGGTGTGAAAAAATATCGACCATCAGATTTTCTTCGTAACCCGATTTACTTCCCTGAACAAAACATTACGACATTTTCCCGAAACAACAGAAAACTTAGTTGTTTGCACACACAAAGCACTGCACAGACATTCGTAAATCATTACAAAGAAACAAATTCCCTCGAATAATATGACTTCTCGCGCACAGGATATTACAGTACTAACCTCGTGGGTTATTGTCATATGTGCTTATGGTTCGTCGCGACTTCCGCGCCACACATTGGCTGGACCATGAACTACAATGCTTAAGTAGCGGAGTGATGACACTGTTTATTTCTATTCGTCATGCTGGTACTATGATGAATGTATAGATTGAATTGGAGATATGCTATTGTCACACTTGTATGAACAAACATCACATATTATATTGTAAATTAAGAGGAGGAATGAAACCATAGTCTCTAGCCTATCTATAGACTACTAGAAATAATGTTCAATACAATCAAATTTCCCAACTCTTGCTTGGTGCTAACCATTGTAATTAAAATTAGATAACTCGTAATTTCATGTAGGTTCTGTTAAAATGACGCATAATGTTATGATAGATATCGTTTAAATCGATAACCCGGTAGCAAAAATAATTGTCGGGACTGAGGTTCGAACCTGAGACCTCATGATCCCCAGACCAAGATGCTATCCACGCCGCCATTACAACCACAGAAATTTAAAATACAAGACAGTTACTCATTTTCACGTGCCGGTAATAATATGGAAGTATTTTTTATGCTCCAATAATATTTTGCTTTTTTTTTTCGATAATTTTCCTGCGTGGAATTGAGTTTCAAATTAGTTATGAATACGCCTACTTGACAGTAAAGGGAGGGAATTCCTATAGTGGTCCATAAAACTGTGCAGAAACATAATACCGGCTTTGCTGACTAGTTACAATGTTTCATATTAAAGCATATCATCATTTAAATACGAAGACTTTTAACATGTGGTTTGTGTTTCAATCAGTTGACACGAGAGTTCGCATGAGCGTTTACCGTTCAGTATGAAAGTGTTGAGCCAAGTTACTTGGGGAGTGGATGTCCATCACTTTTATCCAGAGATTGAAAAACAGACTCTTAATAAATCATAATTGTTTTCAGCAAATATGATATAATGAATATTTTTAACCCAACGAACGACAACTTGAAGATGATTTAATGTAGAAATATCTGTAATGGCGCCTCCAAACCTAAGTAATCCGCATGTGATATACATTCCACATGGTACCACTGCGTCTTACACACTTCCGTCTGATCCACTTCCGTCCCATTTTTCAAAATCACTCCCACAAAAATATCTAGCAACCGAGTGGAAAGATGATACCCATCAATATTTAACCTTGCTGAAATTCATTAACCCCTTGCCAATCTTCTAGTTCGTTGTTGATTCATTTTGGGGCTTTGCGATATCGTGGACATGTAGCTCCGCGTACTTGGTGTGCTTGGCATTTTGACTGATAACCTGTGTTATTGTGATGGCTATGTTAGTGTGTGTATTTATAATTCAGATGATAATGGGAAGGAAACGGCCGTGGCCTTAAGTTAGGAACTTATTAGACAAACATTTTTCTATGACTTCTTACAGTTAGCATACAATACCAGCAATATGGGTAGTACTGAATTGAAAATCCACAGCCTGCTTCCAGTCGACCGACCGGGTCAGGGAATCGAATGCATGAAGCCCCCCCCCCCCCCCCATCTAGCGGCGAGGATTTGAACTGTGCCGGCTGCCGAAGCCTGTCGCACTCTCGTGGGGCAATGATTAAATGAATGACAGATGAAATGAAATGATAGTGGAGAGTGTTGCTGGAATGAAATTTGTGACAGGGAAAACCGGAGTACCCAGAGAAAAACCTGTCTGCCTCCACTTTGTCCAGCACCAACCTCACATGGAGTGACCTGGATTTGAACCACGGTCCCAGAGGTGAGAGGCTGGCGTGCTGCCGCCTAAGCCATGGAGGCTGGTAGCACTAAATTCAGTTATTTAATTAAATATTAATTTAACTTTCCTTTTAGTGTGTTATTGTTGCCATGCATTTTGCTCTAATGGGTCTCTTTAACGAGTCATTAAACTTAATGATGGGGCAGATGACCTCCCTGTTCCGCCTCTTAAAAACAATATCTAGCTAAACTTAATGATACGAGCTGTCACATTTAAATACCATTGATTGAACTGAGATCGAACCTGCAACTTTTCGTTTTGAATGTTAACGCTAAACCTACTGCACCACTCTGCCAAATAACAGTACAGTTGTCAAGCTGCTTGTTCCCCATCATGGCGGACCGGGTTCGTTTCCTATTTAATGCATGTGAGATTTTTTGAATTGTAATGTAATGTCCTGTGGTTCGAATTCTACGCAAAAAGGAGGTCCCGTGGCTCAAGAACGTAAGATTAACGGTCACGTAAAACTACAAGCTTCCTTCCCTCGAGCCCTTTACTCCGTCCAACAACAATAACGTCATACATAGAACGGCGGTTGTCAGATATACTTCCTATGTATAGAGTTCGGTAAATATTGGATCAGCCGTGTTCTAGTTATTGAGGGTTGGCTGTACAGTTGGTAGCACCAACAACTTAATGTTGACAGCAATGGCAGCAAAAAGTCGTCTATTTAAATACTTGTATGTCAACGAAACAATGCCTGCACTTTAAACCGGGGCCTTTAGGATGGTAGCTAGGGTCATAGTGCCGCGATGACTTCCCTCGTTAGTCACTGGAAAAAATAACTTCATTTCAGAAGCATTCGCTTGAGATCCTATCATAGGCTAGACTCTCTGCAGGATAGAAGAACGGGATGCATATCCGAGATGCATGCGGGGCAGGTCGATGCGTACCGTGGTAGTTCCCCATCCACCGCGTGTTTTCTGAATGTGTGGTGTACACAAGGATACCTCAGCACAGCAACCAACCATCTAAGTGACGTACAAGCACATGTTTTATGTCTTCATTACCAGTATTCACGGATACTGTCTTCCTAACAGAATATACAGCAAAAGTATCTGAAATGGTATAACTTCAATTTATTTCACCTTGGCTTCCAATCTTCTTGCGTTCCCTCCTTAGCGACATCAGCTTTTGTTTTTGAAATGCTGAATTCCATAGCAAGCTAAGTCTGTCATTATGCGGATCTCCAGCATAAACCAAACTGCTTACAAACTAAAACTCAACCGCACCATTATTTAACTCACAGTAAACGTACAAAATTAACCGTAATGTCGAATACAATCATAGATAAAATTGACTAGAATATTTAGAGAAAATTTCCTGTTTAGCAATGCGGAGAACAATCAAATACGTTTAATATTCTCCAGCAAGACGGCAACCTCACATAATCCAGTCATTCATTTGGAGTCACATAAAATAATCCCGTAAAAGAAGTCCTCAGTACCCAGGCTTTAACTGTCTTTCACCAGCCGCTTTTAGCGCACGGCGCCGCACTGCGTCTTTAATAACAGCGCCGACGACTTGGAATTAGAGCCTTCTTTAGAAATGATAAGATTGGGTGAAGTTTCGTTCGAGTTGGGATAATGTAAGCTGACGATGAGCACTGGGACACAGAACTAATGAATACAGTAGGGGATTAGATGTGAGCCGTACATTAGAATATTGCACATCTCTGTGCCTGTGTTATGAAACACAGACAAGGTGGGTGGGATTTGACAGGCAGCCGTAGATTCCTTAGATCAGGAACCTCTGAAAGGCGAGAAAAAGGTATGGTAAAAGGTTGAGGAAAAAACACAATGTGCACTCTGTAACAGTATTTGCTGCAGGGTTGACAGTGCTAGCCAAAAGGTCACGAGGAAGTCATTGTAACGATAATTACAGTGTTTTACACTATTAGTGGGGAAATTGGCATGTATCAGTTTCGTGAACTAGAATGGGAGTTCCTATTTGGCGTTGAAGGATTTCTCTTAACTCGAGAGAAATTTGCGTCCAACTTTGCCGTTTATTGCCATTAAACTGGATATTAGTTATGGAATAATAATTTCTAACTGAAAGAGGCTGGAATTTAAAATGTTTATATATTATGGATTGTTAGACAGTCAGGCCATTTAAACCTTTATGTAAAAGATTTATTTTTTAAATACTGTATATTGTTTTATTTCTGTTTACTTAATTTGGTTATTTAAAATTCAATTTTCAAAGAAACGCCGAAACTAGCGAAACGTGGACTACAGCGGGAAAGGAATAGCATAGGAAACGATTGCGGGAACTGGGCGAAAGTTTAAGTCCATGAAAAGGAAAAGGGCAGTTGAAATAGCAGACGACAGCAAGAAGACGACTATTCTTACAATTTTAATTTTAATTCATTTTTATAATTTTAAAATCCATATTTATATTAAAGCCTACTAGCATTATTCATCGCCCGCTTTAAATTTAGCAACGACTCGCTCATCAATGCCATGATTTATTTGTAGTTCGATGTTGGAACAGCCCGCTTTAAGATACGACCGAAAACATATGTAAGGCAACATGCCGAGTATTCCACTCGCTCTTGATACAGAGAACAGTTGTAGATCGATTTTCTAAATTGTACCTTTGTATTGTTCTAAACAAGATCTTTATAGAAAATATTATTTTATTCTCATGAATGTAAAGTTATTTTTAAATGTACGAGTAGATTCTGTTCTGTTGAAAGTAATACATACCTTACCATCATAGGCTAATAACATCAAGGATCATCTACAGCATATTACCACTATCACTGATTAGCTCTTGCTCGTGCTTTCACATTGCCTCTACGTAAAAGACAAAAATGCCAAAAGGCCACAAACTTAGTGGCTATAGAAAGCTGAAAGCAACGGGAAACTACAGCCGTATGCTCTTCCCGAGGATATGCACCTCTCTATGCATAATTACATGTGATGATGGCCTCCTCCCTTGTAAAATTTCAATCCAGAGGTAAACTAGTCCCCGTTCGGATCTCCGGGTGGGGACTACTCGAGAGGGAGTTAACAGCACAGAAGTGACAAAGAGGAAATCTGACATTCTACGGATCGGAGCGTGGAATGTTAGAAGTCTGCTAGGAAATGCAAGGTTAGAAAACTTCGAAAGGGAAATGGATAGGATGAGGTTGGATTTGGTTGGGATTAGTGAAATGCGCTGGCAGGAAGAACAGGACTTTTGGCCAGGAGACTGTAGGGTCATTAACACTAAATCAAACAATGGCCAAGCAGGGGTTGGTCTCATATTGAGTAGGAAACTTGGACAGCGGGTGGAATATTATGAGCAATATAGTCAACGGATTATTGTAGCAAAAATCAATACTAAACCTACGTGCACCACAGTGGTACAAGTCTATATGCCTACCAGTCAAGCTGATGATGAGGATGTTGAAAAGGTCTACGAAGAAATAGATGAAATTCTGAGGTATTTCAAGGGGGATGAAAATGTTATAGTAATGGGAGATTGGAAAGCTGTGGTAGGAAAAGGGAGAGAAGGGAAGATAGTAGGAGATTTCGGATTAGGTGAAAGGAATGATCGAGGAAGCAGGCTGATGGAATTCTGCACCGAGCACGAGTTGGTCATAGCTAACACCGTATTCAATAACCACAATAGAAGAATATACACATGGATGAGACCAGGAGCTACAGGGCGTTACAAAATCGACTTCTTTATGGTCAAGCAGAGGTTTCTAAACCAGATTTTGGATTGTAAAACATATCCTGGTGCTGACATAAACTCTGACCACAATCTGGTTGTAATGAAATGCAGATTAAAGTTGAAGAAACTGAAGAAAAGTCAAAAGCCAAAAAGGTGGGCAATAGACAGACTGAAAGTAAAGGATGTAAACGAAAGTTTCAAGAAGAGTATAAAGGAAGGACTAACGAAAAACCCTAAACAAACTTCAATTGCAGACGAATGGGCACTTTTGAAGAATGAAATAACAAAATCCGCAGAAGAAAACGTTGGTAGGAAAGAAAGAATAGGTAGTGAACCCGATGGGGTTATGCTGACTGGAATCGAACATGGTTCTCAGAGACTGTGATCTCAGTAAAAAGGTTCCACCAGGAAGCGAACCAGAGATCTGTACAGGGAGTTTCTTGGTGAAAACCCCTGGAAAGAAATGTATATTTAATCACTGGTGTGATTTTTGATGAAATGGCATTATTTATTAAAATAATGTAGGAAATAATGAGCAGATTATATCATTATAAGACGATTTGGTGTAAGCTATTGGAGGTTTGAAGCAGAGAGGAGGGCAGAGCTGACATTTACTAATCGGCCCAGAATTGTGGGTTGGTCCCAGTGGAGCCACGTCCATCTCTGTCACCCCATTATGTCGTCTGGAGCAGGGGAGAGGCCTGAATAATGACACAGTTATTCCCCGACGGAGAATAGATTTAGAGGAGGGGCGGAGAAATGCCCAGAAAAATCATTGATTACTCGTGATTGGAGTAACGAATCGAGATGAGAGTTGCACACAGGTGAATATCTTGGCAAGAAGATAATTTTAGAGTCTTTTACCTGCGAAATTGGTGCATATTTAGTGATGTGCGTAAGGACTGTAAAACGACCATTGTTCGCGGAGGGATGTGAAGATGTTGACGGGGACTTCCCGACTAGGTAGCGTCCCACGCCATGGAGAAAGGAATTAATATTAATTAATTGAACGAGCGATTCCTTTGCACACAGATAGTTTTGGGACCTGTGAAGAGAGAGGAACACAATGATCATGGTTTGAAGACCTGAATCATGCTGTGAGAGGAGCGAAGATTACGCGGGAAGATGTTGCTCTACTTTCTGTGGAAATCCGATATAAGGGAGTAGACCCCAGGAGGAGCCCTCACTTGAATCTCAGTCCTACTCTGTTCTCAGTGTTACTCTGTTCTAGCTCACTTGAAGTCAGTTGAAGCCCAGTTGTAAGCCAGTCGAGACGCAGCCAAGTTCAGTCTACATGCCGCCAAGCGCAGTTACAGTCAGTTATAGTTTTACTCAATTGTCAATTGTAGCACAATGGCAATAAGTTGCAATCAGTATGCAGCAAATATGCAGCAGTACGAGACAGCGTGTAAGCCGCAGACAGAAGTCTTCAAATAAGTTACGTGCAGTCTTCGAGTGAAACTTCAGTCAGCTACAGCCAGGTGGAAGCCAGTTCGTCAAGGCAAAACGCATGACGATTCTATTCATCGAGACGCCGAACAAAGACTGGTATGTGTAAAAGAAACAGTAAATACGCTTGTATGAATAATAGTCGTGATACAGGCATAATCAGCCGCACGAACTATGACGTGTTCAGTATGAAGCACCGTATAGACTAACGGTAGCAATATTGTATATAATTATTTGTGAAAGTGTTGAACTTTATTAAGCGCACTGTGTATAGTATTAACTAATCGTATATGTGTAACTACGATAGAATGCGCTAAAGAAACTCTACTAAGTGTTTGGTATTGCCATGAGAGTACCAGATGTTAACGCTTACTGTAGGAGTAATGATCGTCACAAAAACTGTTGGAGAGTTCCGAGAGCAGATAACCAGACTTTCAATCAGGAGTTGATAACGTAAGATGCCGTCGACACCTGCAATTTCGATCTCTGCTAGGGAATTTCAGCATTGAAGTGTGTATAAAGTGACGAGTGTTCAGTGTAATGTATATGTAAAAATATCATTTAAAGTAGTGTTTGATGAAGTGTTTCACATGTTTGAGGAGTGATAACTTCCTGAAAGGTATGCAACGTGTCGTGTTGGTGATAGGAATGTGTAATCAAATGTGTGTAAACAAGAGAAATATGTCGCGTTAAACCCATTATGGCGGGCGACATGGAAGAATATGATTGGTTGGAGCCACCTTAGATGCCTATAGAGATGTAAGTACCCCACAAATTATGGTTATAATTATGTAGAAGTATGGACCGATGCATGTCTGTGATTCCGTAAAGGTATTGTGAATTCCTTATAGATGCCAGTAAAAATCAGTTAGGAGGCTGATCCTCCATGTTTAATCAGTATTGAGTTGATTTTTATAGAGTTGAGATGTTGATTTGCATCATTAAGTGGAGTAGTTATTCCCACTATGAATTAAGAATGGCAATCAGTTATGTAAATGTAACGAACGCGATTGTTCGAGTTTAAAACGTCTAGCTATGTCGGAAATTTTGGTAATTTATATGAGAATAATAATAAATAATGATTTTGGTCATTTATGTCAATGAGATTCATAATAATAATCAAGGATGATTTTGGTCATTTATGTCAGTGAGAAATGATGATAATAATAATAATGGTTATTAAGTGTATGAATGAACACATCAGGAAACAAATAAATGGTGTAAGCGAGAATTATTAACGCTAAGTGCAAGGCTTATCAATCTAAGCAGGAAGATGTTACAGTGAGATTACATTTCAGTAATTATGGAAAGAAGCTTTATATCAGAATATTGCATATATTCAGTAATGATACCAGTAATGAAAGAGCTTTTAATGAATTGAATTTGCAGCTTAATTGAGAAGCTTATAGAGTAAATGTTAGATTTCTCTTAATATTAGAGGTCGGAATGTCGTAGCATGGAGCATTAGGGGCCAGATAGTCTATTCTACGTATGAATTCTCCTATGTCGTGGACATTGTTGGAGATATTATTTATGCCAGAGTTTTAGTGAATGGACCCTAACTCTGAAGAAAGGATTGGAATGTGTTCCGGATTGGAATCCTATGATAGAGTCGAGGATAACAAGGACACCTCGCAGCTCTATGATTTCCCGAGAACTTATGATGAGTTATTTACGCTCGTGGGCAGCGAAAACTCAGGGCGACAGTGGTTTTGTGCGCCTATATTATACTTGAGACATCGGTCACCGCCAGGCTCATGCATTACGAACCCCGAACCTTCATGTTGAATGGACCCATGTGAGGCCATTAATTAATCAGTATCCTCGACGTAGGAATAATTACAAGAGCTCATTCAATACCTGTTGGCAGAATAGTCAATTAAGATCCTTTGGGAACATGTGTGTCGGTTAGGACACAGTATTTGTCTTGTAAATCTCCACTGCTTAGAGAGAGGGAAGCTTTCAAACTTTTAGAAAGGTCGAGATAATTGGTGGAACGACCCATCCCACTTTCTATTGTGTAGCGATTTCCTTTAGCCGAGGGTCGGTGCCAACCACCCGGACCGCTCAGGCAAGTAAAAGAGGGAAGAGATTCTAGACCTTGTTAAAATGACATATAATGCAAGATTGTTATGTTGAGTATTATAGCCATGTGGTTTGTGAACACATGGATAATTATAGTTAATCCTGATGGTTCATTAATTTAGCTATCTGACGAATAGTTACATGATATATTTGTACTGTCACTGGAGCCAAGTCATGTAGTTGGTTACTAGATGCCAATCGCCATGAGCGCGAGGTAGTCTATCGTACAATCCGACATAAGCTATAACGTAACGTTTTATCTAGGAATCACAGACAGCATGCGGTGAAACCATATAATTGGAGGATGCGTAGGGGGTAGCTTACATAATTATGGAGTTGCACGTTGATTTTGGTGCAACGTCCAAATAGGTAAATGCATGCAAAGCATTTCATTGGTGAGAAGAAAAATATTAAAACACGCACGGCACACATAATTGTTTAACATAAAGAGATTTAAGGAATAATCCTTGTTGTAATATTAAAGAAGTCACATTGTATGACTGTTATGTTAATGTACATTTGTTTTGAAGTCGTAGGTGCATCAGCGCACTAGTATATCCTTGTGAAGTTCACAGAAGGGTAAAGCATTATGGCTAGATATGACTTTGTTGTGATTTTATATTTGTTTACTTATGGATTGTGGAAGTAAAAATTTTGTTTGCTTTTATTTTATGCTTTTTGGGTATTGTTTTGTGTTTGAAGCCATGATTTATTTTATTGAATTAAAGTTTTAGAATAGAGTTGTGCTTTATCATTGTAGAGTTGATACCTTTTTGCCTCAAATCCAAAATATGCACTGCAAAATTGGGGTTACCGTACACGCCTGAGAGCTGATGCTAGTTGGAGGCAGATGCATATTATCCACCGAGATTACTCACATGGGTACATGGAAATTGATGTCCTATACTGTGATTTGAGCTAAAGGTACGACTAAAGTCGGTCAGATTTAATGCACACAACTCTATTAAAGTAAGAATTAACGAAGTAGGGTGTGACCGCTCCTAATCCATAGCTAAGTTCCGATACGTATATATAAATTTTGATAGATTGTGCTTATCACTATTAATTTATCATGGCCCAGGCAGCGTGGGACGGTATTAACTTTTTATGGAACCGCCTGCGTCAGTGCAATATGAGCGATGTTGGCATTGCACGAACCGGGCAACGATAAGATACTATATAATTTATCATGGCGCCCAACGTGGGGCTTATGGGATTTAGGGAAAACCCATAGATTTTTTATGGTATTTCATGGGGAAAACCATAGTAATTGTTTTGCCTCAAACTGTGTTTGAGTGATTTTTGAATTCAGTAGGCCTTTTGAGGTAACGCAGAATCTCTCTATTGAGAAGAGAATGGCCTAAGGGTACTAGCGTTACATACCCAATCCACAATCTACCATAATATTATCAGGTTTTGTACGACTTCACAATATGTGTGCAGTGTTTGATGTTTCTCTTCGAAACGTATCCACATATTTTTCCAGGAAGCCTGCCTGCATATTTAAGTGTGTTATTGTAACATGTCAGGTACGGAGGAGATCTTGCAAGTTATTGCAGGACTGAAACAACATTTTGATGCTGCTAACGAGCAGAACAAACTGGAAACCAAAGCTTTCCAGGATAGTATAAATGCTCGTTTAGATGCCAATCAGGTTGCAATGAACAATAACCAGATTGAATTAAACAACCGTTTAGAGGCAAATCAGGTTGCAATGGATAATAACCAGATTGAATTAAACAATAAGCTAGGTCAAATGCAAGAGGTTATTAAGACCGAAGTAACAGATACTGTTGTAAGCATTGTATCGGAAATGCAGGTAAAAACTGACAAACGTTTCGAGGCCATAGAAGCCAAACTTGAGGGTAATTTGCAAGCGTGTAGGCATGCTCAGGAGCAAACCAACAGTAAATTAGAGGCGTTGTCTAACGATATCAAGGATATTCAGATCCAAAACGAGGCGAATCTCGAACGCCAAGCGAAACAGTTCGCAGAGTTTACGAAAACAGTAGACCAGAGATTAGAGGAGAACGACTCCAAATGGGACCAGAAATTGAAAAGCTACGCTAGAGCAATTAACGGTGACCTCAAGAAACAGGACCAGAATATATTAGGTCAATGCCAGGAAATAGGCGAAGTTAAGGCTATCGCGCAGGAAAGTAAGGAGCTGGTAGGCAACGTAAAAGGTCAGATGGGTAAAGTTCATAAAGAACTGGACCAAGTTCAGAGTGATATTGTCATAGTCAATAAAAGACAAGAGGAAAATAGAGGCGAGATCACCAAGGTCCGGAATGAATTGTCTAAAGTCAATGGACACATTCAAGATGAAATTAAAGGTCTGAGAGAAGAACTCGAAATAAGAGAAGGCCAGAAAACAGAGGCAAGCGACAAGACCCTTGCTCAAATTAAAGAGGACGTAGAGGATGAAATATCCCATATCAAACAAAGTCTGAAAGAAGACAAGGTGAAAATTTTTCAAGTAGCCGAGGAAAACCGAGATAGGCTTACGAGAATAGAAAAAGAAGTCATTACTCGCCTAGAAAGAGCAGAAATGCGCCATAACCAAATGGAGACGAGGATAGTAGCACAGGAGGAGACACTTCTGAAATATCCTAAGTCAAGTGAAGGCAGCATAGAGGATATAAGAAAAACAAGGTGGGCAGACCTAGAAACCCAACCTATAAGCAGGAATGCTGCAGGCGCAGGAGAAAGTCCTTACATGACGCCAGGTGTACCAATTGCGGCATCGACGCCACATGATAACGCGATGCACACCCAGGTGATAAACGTCATTAGGGCAAGCGAGGAAAAACCTAGGAAGTTTTCAGGTAGTCACTGTAGTATGACACCAAAATATTGGTTAAAGGAAGTGACTGAATATCTCAATGATGCACGAATACCGCAGGAGCGTAGGCTACGTGCTATAGAGAAGTTAACAGAGGGGGAGTGCGCATTATGGTTTCGCAGCTTCCGTTACACTTTTGATACTGTTGAGGAATTCCGCGAGGCAGTCTTGAAAAGATATTGGGACGCCGCGACTCAGCAGAATTTACGGCTGGATTTGTATGCCAAAAAGTACAGCACGAACAACCCGACGAAGTACGCAGAATTCTTCATATCGCAGATGTGTCGTTTTAAAGAGCTGGATCAAAAACCTAGTGAACTGGAGCTATGCATTGCTATCGCCAAACAGCTTCCATACGAGATCCAAAGGCTACTAATCTCGGCTAATGCGAAAACTGCTATGGAAATGGAGACAGTTCTAAGGCAACTGGACCTCACCACAGCAAATACTATGCGTCAGAGTCGAACCGTGGAACAAGTCCACGTGACCAACACACAGACTGACCAACAGCAAGCTCCAAGGAACAACAAGGCCACGAGCACAGAAACTTTAGATTCCTATGGACGGCAATGGGAACAGGAACCCAGAAAATGGCAGTCAAGGTACAAAGGAAATGCTAATAAAGCAGGAAGAGGTCGAAGTTCGTGGAATAAACACAATAATAGGGGCAAACCGTACCATAACAATGGAGGTAATAATGGCCAGGAAGGCAATAATAGAAATTGGAGACCCCAAGAGAGAAGAAATAACTTCGATGACGAGGCAGAAGAGCGATATCATGCTTCTTTGCGATACCTCGAAGAAAGGGGAGATGAGCCCCAGAAATCACAAGTCCGCTGGCAAGAAGTCATGCAGAACAGGGCATCGCCAGACAGATATGGAGATGGAGCCAAGAGTTTGGAACTACAGCGCAGCGAACAGGAGAGAAGGAACTCCAAAGGGGCGGGCGCTGAAGAAAAAAAAAACGCCAAAATTAGAAGAGCTCGAGACTGATGGATGGAAGTCTATTAACATCGTCAATTGGATAGCCAAACCAGAAGAACTGATTGAGGATACAGGAGGACCACAGGTCATGGTCAAGAGAGAATTGCCTATTATAATTGTGAGAGTGGCAGGATTAAAAGTCAGAAGTCTGCTAGACACAGGATCAACAGTGAGCCTGATGACACAAGCTCTATATAATGAAATAGCCCGGAGAGAGAACATTTTGAAGATACCGATCTCCAGTGTCAAAATTAAAGGGGTAATTCCAGACAGAACAATGATATGTAAATACCAGGTATTCCTAGATTTACAGATAGGAGGCTCTATTTTCTCACAGAGTTTTCTGTTAGTAAACAAACTACCTTATAACCTACTTATTGGGGCAGAGTTTATAAGGGAATACAGAGTGATAATTGACCTAGCACAGGACAGGGTTATGTTCCATGTGAATGAAGAAGCTGAAGGCTTAGAGGTCGCACTCAATGAAATTGAACCAGGATCCAGTGAACAAGTATGGCATACATACAGAGATGTGGCTGATGAAGAAGTGTTAGCTATGGAGCAGTTAGAAGCGGAGCTCAAAACACTAGCCACAGACTTGGAAAAAGATCTGGAACCCAAATTGGAAGAATACATTTCGGAGAAGCTAGAAGAAGCGAAAATTGGGCTAAAAGAGAAGGAAAATTTAAAGCAGTTATTGCTGGAACAGAAGGAAGTCTTTGATTCGAGACCTGGTCGGATAAAGAACTTCACTTATGCTTTTCAAGTCAGTGATTGGACACCATTTAGGCAGAAACCCTACCCTATAGCTGAAAAGCATTATGCTAAAGTGAAAGAGGCAATTCAGGAGATGTTGGAGGCCGGTGTTATTGAGAAAACACCTACGCCTTATGTAAGTCCATTGGTAATTGTACCAAAGACAGACGGATCTGTCAGAGTCTGCTTGGACCTGAGACGCTTAAATTTGAGAGTTATTCCGGAATTTGACCAAGTGCCACCTATTAAAGAGATCCTCAGGAAGTTTAAAGGAAAAACTATATTCTCAAACTTGGATATCACATCCAGTTTCCACCATCTTGAATTGGAGAAGAAAACTAGTCTGTTGACAGGATTCATGTTTGATCAACATACATTCACATTTTTAAGGCTACCTTTTGGGTTGAAAACAGCTGGTTCAGCCCTGATAAGAGCGTTAGATCGCAATCTATCAGATGAGGTTAAAGAGAGTACCATCAGATATGTAGACGACATTCTACTCACATCAGAATCTCTGGAGGAGCACATGAGAGACCTGAAGAAGTTGCTAGATGACCTTCGAGAAGCGAATTTTAAGGTCAATATCAAGAAATCGCACTTCTGTCAGAGGGAAGTTAAATTCCTAGGGCATGTTATTGACGCAAATGGAGTGAAGCCCAATCCAGATAAATTGGAGATAATTCGGAATTTCCCTCGACCCACGAAAGTTAAGCACGTCCGACAGTATTTGGGAGTGATTGGATTCTTTTCGAACCACTGCCCAAACTATACTGCGACAGTAGCACCACTGCAGGACCTATTGAAGAAAGGCGGCAGATGGAATTGGACGGAGCAATGTCAGGAAGCATTCGTGAGGTCAAAACAAATGCTTTTGGAATATGTGAAACTGGGATACCCAGATTATACCCAGAAGTTCATCATACAGACGGATGCATCACTTATTGGGATTGGAGCGATGCTATTCCAGGAAAATGTTGACCAGCCTGAGAAGAAAGTTTTTATCGCCTTTATCAGCAGAAGACTGAGAGCCCATGAGAAAAATTACACGATCACAGAGATAGAATTGCTCGCAATTTTGTACGCGTTGCAATCGTGGCACAAACTCGTGTACGGTTTCCGAATAGTTCTGAGAACAGACCATAAAGCTTTAACATTTTTGTTAAAGACAGATTTGTCTAGTCAGAGATTGACAAGATGGTCCCTGTATATCCAGCAATTTAATGTGGAAATAGAATACTGTCCAGGGAAAGAGAATGTAATACCGGACATATTAAGTCGTTACCCTAGAGAAGAAGAAGTACTAGCGGTCCAGATTGAGAATCGAGATCAGAAGACGTTGGATGACTTAAGGAACATTACCAACCTACAACGCGAAGACCCATGGTTGAAGATGATAATCGATTACTTTGAGGGACGATTAGCAAGGGGAACTGCGATATACAGAGAGGCGGAGGCATTGGCAACAGATTATATATGGTATAATCAGATATTACACAAGTGGGACGATGTGGATCACACACGTCAAAGGATTGTAATTCCTGCATCTTTGCAGAGGAGGTTAGTATGGCTAGCCCACAGAGCATTTGGCCATCCGGGGATTGATAAAATCTGTGCTCTGTTGAAGGAAGCATTTACTTGGCCAAAATTGAGAGAAACGGTGAGAAATGCTATTAGAACATGTGATCTTTGCCAAAGGGTAAAGCCGAATCCCTTTTTAATGAGGCAACGACCTATCCCGTTGTTACCAGAGAAGCCAAGGCAGCTATTGAGTATCGATAACTTTGGACCATTGCCTAGAGCACGTAGAGGCAATAGACACATTTTTGTAGCCATGGATGTATTTTCGAAAATGGTGGTGTTGTGCCCCATTCAAAAGACAAGTTCAAAACAGGTCTTGAAGCGCCTGAAAGAGAGAGTTATTCCGATTCTTGGGAAGCCGGATAACATTCTCTCGGACCACGGAAGTTGCTTTACTAGTGCAGAATTTCGTCGAGAACTGGAAACTCTAGGAATTAGGCAGATTTTATCTACCATTCGCCATCCTGAGGCAAGTCCCGTTGAAAGAGTAATGAGAGAGATCCAGAAATACATGAAGATCTACTGTTCTGAAGCGAATTGGCGTTGGATTGAATTTCTAGAAGTAATTGAATACTGTGTAAATAATACTGTACATGAGGCGACAGGTCAGGTTCCCGTTACTCTACATCTGGATCAGAGACCAGAGAGACCGTGGAATGGTGTTATTCCATTACCTGTAGACGCACAGCCCGGTAGAGAATTGAGGATCCAACGAACCTTTGAATATCTCAAAGCACAGGCGGAGAGACGTCAGAGAAGGAATCGTGCGAAGAGGTATCATAAACCGCTTCTCGTGGGACAGAAAGTTTTAATTAAGAAACCCGCCAGTTCAGATCCAGAGGCTCGGAAGTATAAGAAGTTTAATTTTTCTTACCACGGCCCGTTCGAGGTGATAAGAGACCTCCAGAACAATGCATACAGGTTAAGGCATTTAGAGAATGGAAACGAGGTCGTTATGAACATAGCCAACTTAAAAATTTATTACTCGCCAGAAGAATTCGATGAACCAGAAGAAGAATTAGTAACGCACACCCAACTCAACGTGGAGAGCGGAGGCAGCCAAGCAGGCAGACCTGAATGTTGGAACGGCGAGACGGGACGAGAAGCAGACAGTTTACCCAGTGTAAGCGGAGAGCAGAAAGAATGCCAGTGTTTGCGAGAATTCTATGAAGAAATGGTCAGGGTAGCCAGAGAGGTTGAGGCTGTAAACGCGACCCTTCGCAGGGAGAATAGACAGCTCAGAAACAAGGCCGAGTGTGGAAGGGGGAACACTACTAACCCACTCGCAGCCAGACAAGGTGAAGGACCCCAGACGTAAACACAGACGGTGGTCGACAGTCAGCTGGTTACTTATATAAGCCACTTGCATTGGACTTTTATAAGTTTTGCAAGGGGAACATGAACCCGATGGGGTTATGCTGACTGGAATCGAACATGGTTCTCAGAGACTGTGATCTCAGTAAAAAGGTTCCACCAGGAAGCGAACCAGAGATCTGTACAGGGAGTTTCTTGGTGAAAACCCCTGGAAAGAAATGTATATTTAATCACTGGTGTGATTTTTGATGAAATGGCATTATTTATTAAAATAATGTAGGAAATAATGAGCAGATTATATCATTATAAGACGATTTGGTGTAAGCTATTGGAGGTTTGAAGCAGAGAGGAGGGCAGAGCTGACATTTACTAATCGGCCCAGAATTGTGGGTTGGTCCCAGTGGAGCCACGTCCATCTCTGTCACCCCATTATGTCGTCTGGAGCAGGGGAGAGGCCTGAATAATGACACAGTTATTCCCCGACGGAGAATAGATTTAGAGGAGGGGCGGAGAAATGCCCAGAAAAATCATTGATTACTCGTGATTGGAGTAACGAATCGAGATGAGAGTTGCACACAGGTGAATATCTTGGCAAGAAGATAATTTTAGAGTCTTTTACCTGCGAAATTGGTGCATATTTAGTGATGTGCGTAAGGACTGTAAAACGACCATTGTTCGCGGAGGGATGTGAAGATGTTGACGGGGACTTCCCGACTAGGTAGCGTCCCACGCCATGGAGAAAGGAATTAATATTAATTAATTGAACGAGCGATTCCTTTGCACACAGATAGTTTTGGGACCTGTGAAGAGAGAGGAACACAATGATCATGGTTTGAAGACCTGAATCATGCTGTGAGAGGAGCGAAGATTACGCGGGAAGATGTTGCTCTACTTTCTGTGGAAATCCGATATAAGGGAGTAGACCCCAGGAGGAGCCCTCACTTGAATCTCAGTCCTACTCTGTTCTCAGTGTTACTCTGTTCTAGCTCACTTGAAGTCAGTTGAAGCCCAGTTGTAAGCCAGTCGAGACGCAGCCAAGTTCAGTCTACATGCCGCCAAGCGCAGTTACAGTCAGTTATAGTTTTACTCAATTGTCAATTGTAGCACAATGGCAATAAGTTGCAATCAGTATGCAGCAAATATGCAGCAGTACGAGACAGCGTGTAAGCCGCAGACAGAAGTCTTCAAATAAGTTACGTGCAGTCTTCGAGTGAAACTTCAGTCAGCTACAGCCAGGTGGAAGCCAGTTCGTCAAGGCAAAACGCATGACGATTCTATTCATCGAGACGCCGAACAAAGACTGGTATGTGTAAAAGAAACAGTAAATACGCTTGTATGAATAATAGTCGTGATACAGGCATAATCAGCCGCACGAACTATGACGTGTTCAGTATGAAGCACCGTATAGACTAACGGTAGCAATATTGTATATAATTATTTGTGAAAGTGTTGAACTTTATTAAGCGCACTGTGTATAGTATTAACTAATCGTATATGTGTAACTACGATAGAATGCGCTAAAGAAACTCTACTAAGTGTTTGGTATTGCCATGAGAGTACCAGATGTTAACGCTTACTGTAGGAGTAATGATCGTCACAAAAACTGTTGGAGAGTTCCGAGAGCAGATAACCAGACTTTCAATCAGGAGTTGATAACGTAAGATGCCGTCGACACCTGCAATTTCGATCTCTGCTAGGGAATTTCAGCATTGAAGTGTGTATAAAGTGACGAGTGTTCAGTGTAATGTATATGTAAAAATATCATTTAAAGTAGTGTTTGATGAAGTGTTTCACATGTTTGAGGAGTGATAACTTCCTGAAAGGTATGCAACGTGTCGTGTTGGTGATAGGAATGTGTAATCAAATGTGTGTAAACAAGAGAAATATGTCGCGTTAAACCCATTATGGCGGGCGACATGGAAGAATATGATTGGTTGGAGCCACCTTAGATGCCTATAGAGATGTAAGTACCCCACAAATTATGGTTATAATTATGTAGAAGTATGGACCGATGCATGTCTGTGATTCCGTAAAGGTATTGTGAATTCCTTATAGATGCCAGTAAAAATCAGTTAGGAGGCTGATCCTCCATGTTTAATCAGTATTGAGTTGATTTTTATAGAGTTGAGATGTTGATTTGCATCATTAAGTGGAGTAGTTATTCCCACTATGAATTAAGAATGGCAATCAGTTATGTAAATGTAACGAACGCGATTGTTCGAGTTTAAAACGTCTAGCTATGTCGGAAATTTTGGTAATTTATATGAGAATAATAATAAATAATGATTTTGGTCATTTATGTCAATGAGATTCATAATAATAATCAAGGATGATTTTGGTCATTTATGTCAGTGAGAAATGATGATAATAATAATAATGGTTATTAAGTGTATGAATGAACACATCAGGAAACAAATAAATGGTGTAAGCGAGAATTATTAACGCTAAGTGCAAGGCTTATCAATCTAAGCAGGAAGATGTTACAGTGAGATTACATTTCAGTAATTATGGAAAGAAGCTTTATATCAGAATATTGCATATATTCAGTAATGATACCAGTAATGAAAGAGCTTTTAATGAATTGAATTTGCAGCTTAATTGAGAAGCTTATAGAGTAAATGTTAGATTTCTCTTAATATTAGAGGTCGGAATGTCGTAGCATGGAGCATTAGGGGCCAGATAGTCTATTCTACGTATGAATTCTCCTATGTCGTGGACATTGTTGGAGATATTATTTATGCCAGAGTTTTAGTGAATGGACCCTAACTCTGAAGAAAGGATTGGAATGTGTTCCGGATTGGAATCCTATGATAGAGTCGAGGATAACAAGGACACCTCGCAGCTCTATGATTTCCCGAGAACTTATGATGAGTTATTTACGCTCGTGGGCAGCGAAAACTCAGGGCGACAGTGGTTTTGTGCGCCTATATTATACTTGAGACATCGGTCACCGCCAGGCTCATGCATTACGAACCCCGAACCTTCATGTTGAATGGACCCATGTGAGGCCATTAATTAATCAGTATCCTCGACGTAGGAATAATTACAAGAGCTCATTCAATACCTGTTGGCAGAATAGTCAATTAAGATCCTTTGGGAACATGTGTGTCGGTTAGGACACAGTATTTGTCTTGTAAATCTCCACTGCTTAGAGAGAGGGAAGCTTTCAAACTTTTAGAAAGGTCGAGATAATTGGTGGAACGACCCATCCCACTTTCTATTGTGTAGCGATTTCCTTTAGCCGAGGGTCGGTGCCAACCACCCGGACCGCTCAGGCAAGTAAAAGAGGGAAGAGATTCTAGACCTTGTTAAAATGACATATAATGCAAGATTGTTATGTTGAGTATTATAGCCATGTGGTTTGTGAACACATGGATAATTATAGTTAATCCTGATGGTTCATTAATTTAGCTATCTGACGAATAGTTACATGATATATTTGTACTGTCACTGGAGCCAAGTCATGTAGTTGGTTACTAGATGCCAATCGCCATGAGCGCGAGGTAGTCTATCGTACAATCCGACATAAGCTATAACGTAACGTTTTATCTAGGAATCACAGACAGCATGCGGTGAAACCATATAATTGGAGGATGCGTAGGGGGTAGCTTACATAATTATGGAGTTGCACGTTGATTTTGGTGCAACGTCCAAATAGGTAAATGCATGCAAAGCATTTCATTGGTGAGAAGAAAAATATTAAAACACGCACGGCACACATAATTGTTTAACATAAAGAGATTTAAGGAATAATCCTTGTTGTAATATTAAAGAAGTCACATTGTATGACTGTTATGTTAATGTACATTTGTTTTGAAGTCGTAGGTGCATCAGCGCACTAGTATATCCTTGTGAAGTTCACAGAAGGGTAAAGCATTATGGCTAGATATGACTTTGTTGTGATTTTATATTTGTTTACTTATGGATTGTGGAAGTAAAAATTTTGTTTGCTTTTATTTTATGCTTTTTGGGTATTGTTTTGTGTTTGAAGCCATGATTTATTTTATTGAATTAAAGTTTTAGAATAGAGTTGTGCTTTATCATTGTAGAGTTGATACCTTTTTGCCTCAAATCCAAAATATGCACTGCAAAATTGGGGTTACCGTACACGCCTGAGAGCTGATGCTAGTTGGAGGCAGATGCATATTATCCACCGAGATTACTCACATGGGTACAGTAGAAAACCGTGGATCACTCAGGATATACTAGAATTGATGGATGAAAGGCGGAAACACAAGAATGTAAGAGATGAAAAGGGGAAAGCAGAATACAGACGTCTGAGAAATGAGGTTAACAAGAAGTGCAAGGAAGCGAAAGAAGAATGGTTGAAAGAGAAATGTGCAGGTATAGAAAATTGTCTGAAATTAGGAAAAGTAGACACAGCTTATCGAAGGATTAAGAATACTTTTGGGGAAAAGAAGACTAAGTGCTGTAATATTAAGGACACAAATGGAAAGCCTGTAACAGATAGGGAAGAAAAGGTTGAGAGATGGAAAGCTTACATAGAGTGTTTGTATAAGGGAAAGGAGATTGAGAATCGTGTAATGGAAAGGGAGGAGGAAATTGATGAGGATGAAAAAGGAGATTTAATATTGAGATCATAATTTGACAGAGCATTGGAAGACTTAAGCAGGAACAAAGCACCAGGCATAGATGATATACCGATTGAGTTGCTACGCTGCATAGGAGATGAAGGTCTGATCAGGTTATTTCACTTGGTGTGTAGGATTTATGAGACAGGTGAGATACCCCCTGATTTCAAGAAGAATGTTATCATCCCTATACCAAAGAAAGTGGGAGCTGACAGATGTGAAGATTACCGTACAATCAGCTTGGTTACTCATGCTTCAACGATCCTGTCTAGAATAATTTACAAGAGGATTGAAAGCCAGATAGAATCGGAGTTGGGTGAAGACCAGTTTGGTTTCAGGAGAAATGTAGGAACAAGGGAAGCTGTACTAAGTCTTAGAGTGATTTTGGAAGGTAGAATAAGGAAAGATAAGAGAACGTTCATGGCATTTGTAGACTTAGAAAAGGCTTTTGATAACGTTGATTGGACTAAATTGTTTGACATTTTGAAATCTATTGGAATACAGTACAGGGATAGGAGGGTGATATACAATCTATACAGAAACCAGACGGCAGTCATTCGAGCTGAAGGACATGAGAGAGAAGCTGGTATTCAGAAAGGTGTAAGGCAAGGCTGCAACTTATCACCCATACTTTTCAATCTTTACATTGAGCAATCAATTAAGGAAATTAAAGAAAAGTTTAAAGTGGGAGTGAAGATTCAAGGAGAAATAATTTCAACTCTGAGATTTGCTGATGACATCGTCATCTTGGCCGACAAGCCTGAGGATTTAAATGAGTTTTTGACTGGTATGGACTCCGTCTTACGGAAAGAATTCATGATGAAAATTAATAAATGTAAAACAAAAATACTGGAATGCAGCCGAAATAAATCAGAAACCTCTATGGAGATCAAATTGGCAGGTGAAAAGCTGAAGGAAGTAGGAGACTTCTGTTACTTAGGAAGCAGAATAACCAGTGATGGATGAAGCAAAGAGGACATAAAAAGTAGGTTGGCTCAGGTAAGGAAAGCATTTCTACAAAAAAGGAATCTGTTGACATCGAATATAGATTTAGGTATTAGGAAGTCATTTTTGAAAGCCTTTGTCTGGAGCGTGGCTCTCTATGGAAGTGAAACTTGGACTATTGGTGCAGCAGAAAAGAGGAGAATTGAAGCTTTTGAAATGTGGTGTTACAGGAGAATGATGAAGATCAGATGGGTAGATAGGGTTACAAACGAAGAGGTTTTAAGACTAGTGGAAGAAGAGAGATGTTTCTGGCGACTGCTAATGAAGAGAAGAGATAGGTTAGTAGGACACATACTAAGACACCCAGGAATAGCAAGCTTAGTTATGGAAGGAAGGGTCGAGGACCAGAACTGTAGGGGTAGACCAAGGTTAGAATATGTTAAACAGATTGCCTCGGATGTAGGGTGTGGTAGCTATGTAGAGATGAAGCGATTAGCTCAGGATAGGGAGGCATGGAGAGCTGCATCAAACCAGTCAAAAGACTGAAGACTCAATCATCATCATAGAAAAAGAAAGAAAGATCACTTGAAATGTCTTTCCCCGTGAAGATTGCGTCACTATCAATAAGAATGTCTATGCTAGTTCGTGTTCTGTTTGTAGATCTACCACTTTATGTGCGGCAACAGCGTGCCAATTCTTATTTGTTGAAATGACGCACGCGTTACCTTACCAATGTTAGTTTGGTGAAACGACTCGCGTGCGAACATTACTACTTAAAATGGCGTGTTTTCTGCCTATATACAGTAGCGTCTGTCAGACGTCTAGTGACGAACGGAGGATTCTTGTTTCTTTGACATACATTTTTGCCAAAAAAAAAAAAAAAAATGATGCAAGGTCCCTCACGAAACGTATGGGTTATATCACTACTTTAATACTTTTCACACGGCATAACCCAAAAAGGATCGCACATTTTCTGTCACCCATCTGGTGATGAACAGAGTAACTTCTCTGTGACACACAGTTTTGGCCACATTGTTTTGTTTTCTTGAAAACTAATTCAGAAACCTTCGTGGGAGTACGCGTAACAAATCACCAAATGTCATTGCAATCGAATGAATGGTATAGGAACGCACAGAGGACAATCAAGCATTTAAACCACAGAAACTGCCACTAAACGGTATGTAATACACTCATTCGTTAAAATGATTTGCACGGCAACACTCATGAAACGTCTCACGCGCCATCTATTGAAAAATGGATTTACTAACTCAAAAACCTCCACGGGCGTGCGCATAATAATTCACCAACGTATGGCAATCAAAAAACAAAAAAAAAGTCAACCCCTGGCACTATCCAGCCCATGACGGGCTAAGGCCGACCAAGCGACCGCTGCCCAGCCATTCGGCCTGCAGATATTGGGGTGACGCGTGATCAGCGCGTCGGGTCCCCTCGGCCGTTAATCTTGGTTTTCGTGATCGGGGCGCTGTCTCACTGTCAGACAGCTACTCAATTGTCCTCACGAGGCTGAGTGCACCCCGTTCCAACCCTCACGTCAGTTTTAAAATCCCTGACGGAGCCGGGGATCGAACCCGGGGCCTCCGGGTGAGAGGCAGGCGCGCTTCCCCTACACCACGGGGCCGGCAACGTATGGCAATCGGTGGAATGAAATTGGAACGCATTGACTTTTCACCTAAAATAACTGAAACGGTAACATCATCATTATCATTCTAACGCTCTATACTGAAGAAATTAACCGCAGTTACTTCTTTTAAGAATTATTTTACCCAATCCTGCTTCAGAATATGCTTTCTGGGTTATTGACTTTCGTAAATTCTGTAACACTGTTCTTCTCGTTATTTAGATTCCTAACCCGGGGAACGCCGTGCCAGCCTGAAATGCTACTTTTAAATAAAACAGGACCAAGCAGCTCTGCTGAAGGGAAACTAAATACCTGCCCTTCTATTCGTAAGATCCTGAGTTTACTTCAGGAAGTAATTCCAGAACTCGAAATTCCCTTTGCCCTGCAATCATCCTCACAAAGTTTACTTAGACGAGCTGGTTGCCAACTTTGTGATATTTACTGGCCGACTTGAGAACTATTTCCTCTGATAGATAGCTTGATTGACAAGACGTTACGATCATATCCAGCCAGTGATGCAGGAGCTACAAACATCGTAAATCCTCAGACTAAAAATCATTTGAAATTGGTTCATTGTTACATTGGATGTCTAAAAAAAATAACGCTGCAGCCCATGAAGAGCCTAGGCCTACCAAACGACCACTGCCCAGCCATTTGGCGTGCAGATTGTGGGGTGACGCGTGGTCAGCACGTCGGGTCACCTCGGTCGATAATCTTGGTCTCCGTAACCGGGGCACTGCCTCACTGTCAGACAGCTACTCAATTGTCCTCACGGGGCTGAGTGCACCTCGTTCCAGCTCACACATCAGTTTCTAAGATACCTGACGAAGCCGGGAATCAAACCCGCAGCCTCCGGGTGTGAGGCACGCGTTACCCCAACACCACGGGGCCAGTTGATCATTAGATGTCTACCCGCTCATTATTTCCATTTCTAGGGTTTGAGGTTTGATGAGTTTTTATGTGTCAGATGAGTTTCACGGCCCGATGCTCTTCCTAACACCAAAATTATCAATGGAGTTGATGGGAGATGAAATTATAATGTTGAATGAAACTTTGTGAGGAAGTGAAAGGAACAAGCTATAGTCGATTAGAAGGTACCGTCCCAGCATTAGCCTGGGGCTGAAAACGTGGAAACCATGGAAAACTATTTCAATGACGGCCGACGGTGGTGTTTGATTCCACTCGTTCACCAAGTCTGGAGATAACAAAGCCCTATGGCCTTGCCCCTAGGCCCACATAGCTACTGCGGTAGGTCTGCAAAGTATTTCAATGCTTACTGTACTGGAAGAGGAGCAGATGACCCAGTAGCTCCGCCCCTTAAAACAAAAATAACTAACTAACTAACTAACTGTACTGGAAAAAACAATGTATAGTACTAGCAGGTACCCGCGGCTTCGCACGCGATGAAGACAATGGGGATGATGCATTATTGCTGATAATTAATCTATTCTATTACAGCAATCTCGGCTGGGTGGGTCTATTTCAATTCGGAAAATTCTGATGCCTGCAGTACATTAGTATGAGCCGCAAAATGGGAATTCCCTAGAGTTGAGAATGTGTACAGGGTACGTTGTTACCTTATGTGAATACATTTTAAAATTACGTTTTTGGTTTGGCCTGTTTTGCTGAGACATAAGGATTTTGTTGTCCGGATACTCGCCAGCACGCCACATACAGTTGCCCATGCGGAAAATGGTTTTGTCTAAACCCTGCTGCTATGTGTGTGTCTTGCGCTTTGTTAATAGCGAATGCGAATATTTTTTGAAGAATGGCAAATCTATCGGAATATGGGGAATTAAAAGTTTTTTTCCTTAAGTTATTCAGGATATAATTTTCCCATGATTTGAACGACAACATGTCGCTATTAATAAACCTATACTGTAGTAAAATATATCTCACATTGGCAACTGATGTACATTATGCAGCCTCTTCCAGTGTTACATCCCAGCGATTGAAAATCTCCAACAATACTTTTGCCTCACATGCCTCTCTAAATATTGGAAATGCCTGATTATTGTGCTTTTAGAGATCTTTGAAAGAGGTTCACCTCGCACATGGTGTAGATGCATTGTCAAAGGAAAATATTCCATGTTACGAACATGGACCGTGTAACCTGTACCGAAAGCTTCTGCAGATTTAACACCGGTCCAAATCTGAAAAACAGTTCCTTGAACTCATATTTGCCAATATTTTACTGTATCGTTCCATGTGTAATATCTCTACAGGGTAAGTAGTTCTACGTAAAATTTGGTTCAGATCGGTGAAACGGTGTAGATTTGTGCCAAAGGGTCTAAATGCAGGGAATGTAGAGGGCAGCTTGAAATTTTAAGTGGACAGTGTTACTTATCGGATTTCAGAGGGTAAGTATGTAAAATTTGGTCCAGATCGGTGAAACGGTGTAGATTTGTGCTAAAGGGCCTAATTACGAACATTGAAATAATAATAATAATAATAATAATGTTATTGGTTTTACGTCCCTTTTAACTACACTGGCTTTTAGAGACGCCGGGGTGCCGGAATTTTGCCCCGAAGGGGATCTTTAACTTGCCAGTAAATCTACTGACACGGCTCCCTCACATTTGCGCACCCTCAAATGCCAGCTGACTGCACCAGGATACGAACCTGCAACCTTGGGCCCAGCAAGCGAGAACGTTACCCCTGAGCCACGCAGCCAGCCACGAACATTGAAAGGCAGGGTATAAGCTATCAGTGTAGTCCGCAGTGATCCAAAAGATAAGTACGTAGAATTTGGATCTGTTCGGATAAACGGTGTTGATTTGTGCCAAAGGGCTTAACTGTAGGGAATGCCGAGGGCTGTCCGAAATTTCAAGTGAACAGTGCTACCTGCAGGAATCCCAAGGCCAAGTACATAACAGTTGGTGTTGATTGGTGAAACGGTGTACAGTGCATTTGTGCCAAAGGGCCTAAATGTATGGAATGGAAAGGGCTGTCCGAAATTTCAAGTGAACAATGTTACTCGCAGGAATCCACAGGGTATGTAGGTAAAATTTGGTTCAGATCGGTGAAACTATGTAGATTTGTGCAAAAGGGCCTAACTACGAACATTGAGCTATATGTATATGGATAATAAAATATTGGAAAAATAACTTTTATTACCCTTCAGAAGACCTTTTAAAAGGTCATTTAAATGAAACATGCATGCGGCTTCGGTGGCATAGTCAGTCGCATGCTACACTGCTATGCCCAAGATCGCGGGTTCAAACCCGGCCGAGTTGTCAGATTTTTAAGAGCGTTAAAATACTTGAGTATGCCTTCCTTCGGAGGGGAAGTAAAGCCGGCGGGCCTATGTCATAGATTTATGGCATGTACACTGCAATTGGCAGTGTGTAGCAAAATTTGTAGGATATATTTGGCTAGTTAGAAACGCTCTATCAAGTTCCAGGTTGCCACGGTGGGTGAGTGGTTAACGTGCCGGACTACATACCCCAAGCTTGCAAGTTCGCTCCTGGCCGTGGTAAGTGATTTTTGAAAGGCGGCAAAAATTACAACACCATGTCATACGTTGTTGGCAAGTTAAAGAACCCATTTGAACTCAGTAGGCTGTGTTCATAATGGCAAAATTAATCTCGGGATTTTCCGCCAATACAAAGTTCCTCATTTCTCTACTAGAAAGCGTTATAGTGTCAAGGAGCTTAGATATCTAACCTCCTTGACATTCATAGCATTCCAAGGAACGACGAAATTCGACATGCAAGCTGCCCTCTGGGTGTCAAATAACAAAGCTTGCACCCGGCATCCGAGGCCATACGATATTATTTTTAGTTCCAACTTTCGCCGCTATGTGTTAGTGACAGTAGCATCTGGTAGCTAGAGTTGGGACTACTTGAAATTGAACTTGTTGGGAGCCCTCGGGCGTTCAATCAAAAATACCCAGCTTATGGCCATTGGCTGCAATTCATATATAATAATATACTTTGCTTTCACCTTTGTGTTCCTCATCTTTCATTGCAACCATTTCCTTCTCACACAAGCCGCTCTAGTGATATTTCGCATTACAATATTAGAGTAGATGAGTTTTACTATACCAACTAAGCTCCTCTTTGGGTATTAATGGGGTTATTGGCCAAGATGTCCCTAGCCCTAAATGAAGTAGGCCCAGTAGCAGATGCGGCAAGTATGGTAGTGACGTGAAAAAAAGATACAATACTGTATCCTAAGCCCCTGGAGTATATGCAGCCCATATATCAGAAGAGTAGAGTGTCTTGCCTACATGACAGGTGCACACCATGATTCCAGTCAGTATTCGTGTGAACTACTGCTCGGGTCCAAGCTGCGTGAACCTGAGAGGAATGTGGATCGCGGACTATGAGGAGTGGTGTTGACGAGTGATGAGTAAAGGGCGGATTTCTATGACCTAAATATGTATGAAATATGTATGCATTTATGACCTAAAAACATAAAAATATGACCTTTAAATTCAAAATATGACTTAATGAATAGCATCTACGTTACATGGAAACACTTTTATTACTCCATCCGTATTGAATATGTTTTCACCTAACTCGTGAACAAAACTTCGCAACTTCCCTCAAATTGAGACTTTCGTTTTAGGCATATTGAAAGGAACTGAATGACTGAAGCTCCCTAATGAGTGATCAAGGTCATTCAGTGTGTTGAAGGTGGAAGAGGGAAGGGGGAAGGAGAAAGATAAGAACGATGACAAATAACTGCGGAATTACCTCTGCGTACGTGTAAACAATAGCCCGGTTTCCAGGAATTGACCCAGCTAGCAAACAATAGCTCCTACCTGTTAGAAACATTCCATACACTACTTTAGAATGGTTCTTACGTAGTATATTCCAGTCTATCCTGAACAATAATTTCTAGAGCTTATTCTGATTTTTATAAAACGAAATTCAAATGAAAATTACCAAAATATGCCCTTTATAATGATATTTTGTTCAAAATATGCCATAAAACTTAAGAAAGCCTAAATATGCATTTATATGGCCAATACAAACTGTTTAATTTTGGTTATCATGCTTGGAAACGTGTTGAAAATACAAGACTATAAGATATAATGTTAAGGGAAAAAGTATGACTTCTCTTAGAAATCCGCCCCCTAGTGATGAGGTTTCTCGGTCCGTGCATAGTACAGAACCAAATACATTGGTCAATGACTCACTCACCACAGAGGATTGAGCAACGGCCCTATGTTAGCAGTATTGGAATAGAAAGGAATACCAGATATCACGGCGGGCTGTTGACAGACCCTTCTCTCCTCGTCTGACCCTTTCCTGATCTTTCCTCTCACCCCACAAGTTCACAGAGCTTGGACCCGAGCAGTAGTCTTCTCATTGATAGCTGTATAAGCTTGTTGTCCAGGGCCTATTTCCTTGCAATATCCATTCCTTGACCCGTCCATATAAGAGAAGTACATGGCCATTGGCTGCATTAATAAAATTATAAGATTTTTTTTGTTGTTGTTGTTTACAATTCAGTTTAGGGGCTTGGGACATATTGGTGTAACTAATTGGGTGTATTTATATGGTGACTGTAAAGTATGTAGGTGTATTAGTGACAGGGATCAGGTAGATAGCCAACCCCGGGACTTGAAATAAGGTATTTTCCTGGTGGCAGTGTGGAAAACCCAAGGGAAAACCCATAATCGCGATTGTTACTGTCAGCGCCGAGGTTCAAACCTACGATACCCGGACTTGCTGCAGCTGCCCGCGCGGTCGTGAAGGCATTTCCTTTACTAGCTATTTAATTATTGCAGCTGCTTGCCACGGTGGGTGAGTGGTCAACGTGTCGGTCTACTAACTCCAAGCTTGCAGGTTCGATCCTGGCCGTGCTAAGTGATTTTTTTTTGAATGGCGGAAAAAGTTTCGACACCATGTCATACGATGTTGGCATGTCAAAGAACCCATTTGAATTCAGTAGGCCGTGTTCTTAGTGGCAAACTTTATCTCGGGAGTTTCCGCCAACACAAAGTTCCTCTTTTCTCTACTAGAAAGCGCTATAGTGTTCAAGGAGCTTAGATATCTAATCTCCTTGACTTTCATAGTGCTTCAAGGAACAACGAAATTCAACATGCAAGCTATCCTTTGGGTGTCAAATAACAAAGCTTGCACCCGGCACGCGAGGCCATACGATATTAAAGATAACCATTTCAGTTTATGACCTCAAAAGGCATCCATTAGGCTACAGTATAAGACACTACACTGAAGAAAGACAAACTCTCAATCGTAGCAACGAAAGGGAAGTCTATCACACGGCTTCTCCTTATAAATCTCTTCCACAAATAAGCAATCTACAATATTATGGGTTTAACGTCCCTGGCTGAAGGGACGCAAGGCTGTCAGAATATCATCTTGTAGAGGTTCTTTAACGTGCCAGAAAATCTACTGATATTCGACTGTCGAACTTAAACACCCTCAAATTCTCTTGGACTGAGCCGGGAAGGAACGAGAAATGTCGGGTTTGAATGAGCAACGCTTAACTAACTGTCTCTTCCCCCTCGCACCCACATGATTACTTATCAGCATCTACTTTCAAGAGAAGCATGTCAACAAGATAGCGGGTAGTATAACTGTCTGGAGTCATATTTTCTATCTCTATTTCATAATTATAATCGACTTTGGCCAACTAAGGACCACGTAAATAACTCTTCATGATTTCAGTTTCCTTTGGCACCAGTATTCCTCCATTCTCTTGTTCACAGCTTCTTTTCTTTCAGCTGTCCAATGTTGTTTATCCTTGGTCGCTGTTTCTGGCTCTATGAACCCCTCAAATGTGTGTATCTTATTTCTGAAAGTGGATCTGTTGCGGATGTCTTACTGATCCTTCATAGTGTTAGCAAAACATTTTTCACAAGAGTTGCCCTTTCTGTTGGGTTTGTTGAAGTGGTTAAAATTTTTCTTAGTGAGTTTGTCGTCAGGCATTCTTGAAACATGTCCAAAGAATTTAACCCTTCGTTTCGTATGGTATCTGAGATTATGCTGCACGTTTTATATAATTTTTTTACTGCGTAATCGGTATGTGTCAGCACATTCTTTTGGTCAGAGAATTTTTCTTAACATTTTCCTTTTTTTTTTTCTTTTTTCTTTTTCTTCAATGTCTTTTTTAGTTGTTAGTCCTAGGCATTCCGAAGCATAACTTACAGGTACTCTGGTTGAATTACTGTTTGATAGTGTCGTAGTTTAGTCCTAATATAAATCGCTTTCTTGTTGTAAGTGTTTTTCGTAAGGTGGAAAGCAAGCTCCATTTTCCCGGCTCTCTCACGATTCTATTCTTTGTCGAGTCCGTTAGGTTGGATTATCTCACCAAGGTACTTGAATTTAACAACTTAACTTATCTTATCCTCTTTTGTTGTCATTATGTATCTCAAGGCTTCTTTAATGTTGGTCATGAAATGGGTATTTTCAAACGATATCTGAAGGCCGGTTTTCCCAGCTATTTCTTCCAAAGTGTGAACTTGCATTATAGCTGATTCGCTGTCCTCTGACAGCAGCACAAGATCATCAGCGAATACTAAGCAGTTGACAGCGATGTTTTCTTTCTTGTACGCTATCGATACTTGGTCCATAATATATATTTCTGTATTTATTTATATATTCATTAATTTATCTATTTAATAATTCACGTATTTGTTTATTTATTTAAGTATTTATTTGCGTAATTATTTATTTACATGTAGTCTATGTATTTATTAATGTATTCATCTATTTATTATCTATCTAGTTATTCAATTTAGTTATTTGTACATTTCTATATAATCTATTTATTTATCTATTTGTTTACTATCAATTTATTCAGTTATTTAATATATTTATTAATGGATTTATCTATTTACGTATGTATTTATCCTTTCATTTATTTATTAATAATTCAAAAGTCTTACTCACGTGACCAATGAGAAGGGAAACTATGGAATATTCACTGCTACGATTGTGTGTTTACCAAGCACACCTTTGTTGTTGTTGTTGATTGATTTAGAGGCTTTGCGACATCATGGTCAGGTAGCCCCGTGTACATTGGTGGTGGTGCAGTGGTCAAGCTGTTGGCCTCCCTCCAAAGTGGACCGGGTTCGATTCCCGGCCAATGCATGTGAGATTTTCGAAGTGAAATACCATGTCCTGTGGTTCAGATTTTACGTAAAAAGAGGTTCTGTGCTCATGATCGCGAGATTAAAGGGCACGTTAATCTACTAGCTTCCTTTTTTTGTACTTGGGTTGTTTGGAATTGATCTGATAAGCTGTGTTGTTGTGATGGCTGTTTCATTGTGTGTATTTGTAGTTCAGATGGGTAGGAGGCGGCCGCAGCATTTGCAGGGAGTAGAGGTAGGAAACCACGAAAAGCCACTTCCAGGATGGCTGAGGTAGGAATCGAACCCGCCTCTTTTCAGTTTTGCCTCACAAGGATGAGTGTTCATCGTTCTAGTCCTCAGACCAAAACCTACATTTCTTGTCAGAGATGGGAATCGAACCCGGGCCTCCGCCGTGACAGCTGAGAATGCTAGCCACAACGCAACGAGGTGGACTAGCACACCTTTACTTTAAGATTATAGTATGGTGCATATCAGTAACACAGAGTTTGAATGATCGAAGATGAAAAAATGTCAGGGAACATTAACATTGAGCAAGTGACGCCACATGCTGCCACAAGATGGTTGCCAAGTTGGAGTTGAAAGTTAACAGTTTACCCGCATAGCCGGAGAA
Organism: Meconema thalassinum; assembly: GCA_946902985.2. NCBI lineage: Eukaryota > Metazoa > Arthropoda > Insecta > Orthoptera > Tettigoniidae > Meconema > Meconema thalassinum. The sequence continues at coordinate 355,537,715 of OX336390.1, forward strand.
AGCGTACGCGTCGTGTTTTATAGTTTTTAACACTTTTTTTTTTTGCATTTGTATAACAATTCTCGATCACTTCAACTACGCTACTTCATGTCTGGGATGTGATGGCTTAGTAGTCAAGCTATTGTCCCACCAAGACGGACAAGGTTCGAATACCGGTCAATGCATTCTAGTAGAGAAAGGAGGAACTTTCTTGTGTTGGCGGAAACTCCCGAGATTAGTTTTACCATTATGAACACGGTTTACTGAATTAAAATGGGTTCTTTAACATACCAATAACGTATGACATGCATGCCGTGATTTTTGTCGCCTTTAAAAATCCACGGTCAGGAGCGAACCTGCAAGCTTGGTGTTGGAAGTCCGACACGATAACCACTCACCCACCGTGGCAAGATTTTCGAAGTGAAAATGTCGCGTCGGTTGTTTCAGATTCCACACAAAAGGGAGATCCCGTGCTTACGGTCGCGAGATTAACGTAACTTAAAGTTACAAGCTTCCTTCTTTCCTTCCTCCCTTCCTTTCTTCTGTCCTTCCTTCTTTCTTTATTTCTTTCTTTCTTTCTTTCTTTCCTTCCTTCCTTCCTTCCTTCCTTCCTTCCTTTCTTCTGTCCTTCCTTCTTTCTTTCTTTCTTTCTTTCTTTCCTTCCTTCCTCCCTTCCTTTCTTGTGTCCTTCCTTCTTTCTTTCTTTCTTTCTTTCCTTCTTTCCTTCCTTCCTTCCTTCCTTCCTTCCTCCCTCCCTTCCTCCCTTCCTTTCTTCCGACCTTCCTTCCTTCCTTCCTCCCTTCCTTCCTTCCTCTCTTCCTTTCTTCCTCCCTTACTTCCTCCCTTCCGTTCTTCCTTCCTTTATTCCTTCCTTCATTCCTCCCTTCCTTCCTTCTTCCCTTCCTTCCTCCCTTCCTTTCTTCCGTCCTTCCTTCCTCCCTTCTTTCCTCCCTTCGTCCCTTCCTTCCTCCGTTCATCCCTGCCTTTCTTCCTTCCTTCCTTTCTTCCTTCCATCCTTCCTTCCTTCTTCCCTTCCTTTCTTCCGTCCTTCTTTCTTTCTTTCTTTCTTTCTTTCTTTCCTTCCTTCCTTCCTTCCTCCCTTCCTTCCTCCCTTCCTTTCTTCCTTCTTCCCTTCCTTCCTCCCTTCATTTCTTCCATCCTTCCTTCCTCCCTTCCTCCCTTCCTTCCTCTCTCCCTTCCTTCCTTTCTTCCTTCC